>CM071634.1:23902431-29089143 GCA_036419045.1 Scirpophaga incertulas | reverse complement strand
TAATTTTCAATACGATTAAATATATACTAAAATTTCTAAAGAAGTTACAAGAAAAGTTTACAATCGGAATGACATTCAAGGATCATTTTAATACTGTTTCGATATATTAATAGACTTTGGTCATACCATATTCTTTCATCAACCATATTGTTAATTTCAAATTAACATAGATAACATCATTTTATTAATTTTTCGCGGTTAGGAGCACTGTGCAATCAACTCATCATGTGTGATCATGTGTGATCATAACCTCAATATTTTACAAATTTTCCCAAGTCTTTGTAAGCTGTTTGTAATCACATGATATTTGTAAAATAAGTATAATATACTAATTATTTTCAACTGAATTCAATCATCATTACATTATCGTCGTAAGTGCTGTCGTCGGGCTGAAATTACTATCAAGAAGAAATAATCAAACACTTCATTTGTTGGTCCATATGGGATTGATTTACATCAGAACTAAATCCCAACACATATCTTAAAGTTTGATTTTAAAACGAGTTGTTGAGCAATGTATTTGACAGATATAAGTATTATCTCCTATTCGACGTCCAAATGCTGAGTCACAGCGAAAAGATTGCATGATTCAACTGACAATGCTCCAGACCATTGTCCATTGTCAGTCGCTTTGACAAGATAACAAAGAACTTTTATTTCTATTTCCAAAAGTAATCTTGTTGGCAAATAATGTTGTTTTGTAGCAACGTGCTTTTGGCATGATTCCTTTATATCCACTAAGTTTCCTTAAACCGCCCGTATTATTTGATTGAATACCTTTTGAATTTAATACATAAAAAGATGTTATTATAGTGTGACGGCATTCTACTCCGTGGAGTCTTCTCATCAGGTGTTAAACTTATTCCGTTCTCCCCTTTTGTCTACTTATTTTCAGGCGTACGTCTGGATTTCACATTTTGTTACTATAGCGTTATTACTATACTTTATTCCAAGTATTTCCTATTCTATTTTGATCCTAATTTTCCTAATAGGAAATATCTGCTAATTTTGCTTCGAAAGAAGTGTATTAAATAGTTTCGCCAATTTTATTAAGTGTCAATGTAATGAAATAAGAGCTTATACCTACTGTCAAGCACTCCGAAGTTTAGGTTATAATCCTACTGAAAATTTATTTAAATAAATCTGTTAATTTTGAACCTGGGAATAGTAGTTGCCATTGTAACCAATTAGAACGACGAGGTAGTTTATATATTAATAGACAATCATTTATATAAATATTAAAAGAAGAGAAAATATATATATTGAATGGCAATGTTATTCATAAATATAAGATAAACAAAGTTTTGGATATAAAGCTTATCCGATTGTACTCAGAAAATATTACAGAACATAGGCAAAGGTGAAAAGAAAGATTAATCTTTTGATGCCGCTTCCCAGCTCCTTACGCATATGCGGTAGTGCCAGTGACAAAAAATATCGCGGCTTTGATATTGCAAGCAACGCTCATATAACCTTTTCGTAAAAAAAAGTTTCTGAATTGGAATGTTTGGGGGTATAGATCAAAAGATTTGATTTTGGGAATAGTTTGAAATTCGGGAACAGACTCCTTTATACCAAGGGTACATATCTCTTTTTTATTAAAAAATCAGAGTAAACTTAGTTGAAGTTATAGGTACTAATAAAGTTATTTAGGAGCTTAATTATTAGAATACTAGTAGAAGTGCATGACAAAAATATTTTGCGTAACATTTTATTCTAAGTTAAGCAGTTTTCCGGCCGTTTTATATTACATTTTCCAAAAGGAAAGACAAGTTTTCCGCGGTAAAAAATATTTTTCATTCATCCCCGAAATCTTAACTAATACCAAATTGCGTAAAAACATAACTAGCTATTTATCAGATTTCCCCGCAGGAAATTCTGTTTTCCATGATAAAAATTTATCTATGTATATCCTTGTCCGGATATCAATTTACCCATATATCAACTTTAAACAAAATTGATTCGATGTTTTCTGAGTCTACTCAAACAAAAAAAATCATCAATTATTTTTACTCCCATTAATGTAAAATTTCTACAAACTGAACATCATATTTATTTCTATCTAATCAAAAGGCTTAAAAATATTTAAAGATTCTAACTTTAATGAGCTCAATGAAGTGTAATTTCATCTCCTATTCCAGATTATTGTCGCAAAAGTAACCTGTATCCTTTTTTGTATTCATTTAATTTTGCATATATATTATTAGTAATTATATAATATGAACACGCATTATTTTTTTTTTTATTGCTAAAGTTTACAAACAAGCAGGCTGCCCACCTGATGGTAAGTGGTAACAGTCGCCTATAGTACATGTGGTTCCCACGAGATTCGCAGCAAATCTGCAAACCTCATAAGAAGCACAGTGTACGTTGCCAACTTGTGACATAAGATGTAAAGTCACAGTACCCAGTAATTTCACTGCCTATCTTACCCTTCACGCCGGAACACAGCAAAGCGAACCCTGCTGTTTGGCGGCGGAAATAGGTAAGACGGAGGTACCCATGCAGACGACCCTGGTACAGAGTCTACCTCCTAGTGCATTAGTGCATTAGCATTATAGAAGTATTACAAAAAACAAGCGTGTTCCCTGCCTCAGTAATTCTATCAAAATAGAGAAAAAACAATAATATTTGAAAAGTAGAGTATACTTCTCGGAACGTTTCTCTTCTCTGTACAAAATTACATCCGTGATATAAGACACTGAAGTGCTCGACGTAATAATTTATTTTAAGAAAATGTTTCTATTTTATATATCTTGAGTCGAATATATATATATATATATATATATATATATATATTATATATATATATATATATATTAATTCGTAATATATATATATATACATTCGGTACAATAATAATAGTGTTATTTACCCAGCCCCATGTATTTGTAAGTTTTATAAAAACTGTAGTGTCTTAAAAATGAAATCCAATAATTTAAGTCATTTATAAAATCATTAATTTTATTACAGCTCTTTTTCTTAAAAATGCTTCTAACATGTGCTTTAAATTTATAAAACTCATAGTTACATTTTCAAGAACAATTTTTTTATAAGTATAAGCCTGCTCTTTGGAACGGTGTGTTTGTTTTTTTTTTCTTGTGTTCAATTCATAGTAATAATTTTGTAAACATAAACTTAAATTTCCATAAAAGTACCGACATGCTATAACAATCAGTATATTTAGTTATATAAGGAAACCACTGAAAGATTCTCTCAGTTTTACAATACAGATAGCGCGAATTGTTTTTTTGAGCTTAAAATCTTCATCGTCCGTAGCAAATCCCAACCAAAATAGCCCGAACGACATGACACTACAAAAATCACTAAAATAGAACAATCTTACTGTTTAACGTAAATTAGTTACGTTTTCTACGGCATATACAGCAGAACTAAGTCTGTTTGCCAAGTTTTCAGTCTGTGGATCCCATTGTAAGCAACAACCAAATCTAATACCCGAACAATTTTCTACTATCAATAAGTTAAATTTCGTAATTATTTTAAGATGTATATACCTATGTATAAATAAATAACTATACGAACTATAAAACCGAATTAATAAATATAGAGAACTTGTAAGGGAATGTAAGGGAAGGTATGTATATATTACAAATTGTAAATTTACAAAGGGTCTAATATAAATGTAAGCTTTTAATATAAGATTTATCACTGAATGCAATTAATTTATTTTACAAATAGATATTAACCGTTAAATATAAATATGGCAGATTTAATACCTATCATAAACTTACTAAAATGGCCTATAAATGAGCTACATATTTACTTACACACAATATATAAATTAATAGAGAAAACATTTAACTTGGGTACGCGTACAATACTATTAGGTGTTAAAATGAAAATCCACATTTTTATTCTTCCGATATGCAACTTTAAGTATTAAATTATCTTAATAATAGAATAGTTCCACAGTAGGATAGCCAATATACAATTCAAAACCGTTTAATGCATACTTCTTTAAATTCGGAAACAGGAAAATACCTATATGAAAATTGTTTGCACAACAAACAATCAAAATTATCTATTAAATGTGTTTTGTTTCATCACGTATAACTGACGCGTATTTTGAGATATGATTATTATTAATATCTGAACTCTCTTATCACCAGTGGACATGGTCGATTTAATATCGCAGCTCAAAAAAACTTGTAAAATATTCAATATCTTATTGGAGCAAAAACAATATAGTAATGCAATATAGTAACTAAAGAAATTAGTACACTACAATGTATATACTTAAATAAACTTAAAAAAGTTTTGATCACAAAAATATACACACGTCACCTGCTTTTATAGCTACAAAAATAACTGTCATATCATTTTAATACAACTCAAAATAAAAATCTTACCCAACCACGAGGTTAATATAATCACTCAACGTAATGTAAATTATAATCTATAAAAAAATAAAAAGCAAGTAAGTACGATCAAATAAAAAATTCGAGGAAAGGTTAAAATAACTAAAACTTTTTACAAAACTCACTTCCAAAGCACGTGTCTTCTGAGCGCGCGAAATCAGTACGCACAGCTGCGAACCGAAGCGCAGGGCGACCGAACTCGGAATAGTCCTGTATTTACTAAACGCGACTGAAGCGAACTAGAGCCCTTAGCGTGGCATGAAAATAATAATAATGCACAGCATTAAACTTTACCGCTCTAGTAATAAAGCACAGTTCTACGCGACAAATATCGGCTGTAAATAATCATGTTGTAAGCGACTCGAGTCATATTGTTGCTGTCTCTGTCCGTAACCAAGCGGCACGAGCGACAGAGAGAGTCCGCGCGCATGTGCACCTTTTTCTCCTAACATGACCACCATATAATAACCTTAAAAGAAGTTTTTATGTTGTTATCGATAAGTTCTACGATGTGGGTAACTTTATCGGTTTTTTTATAGAGGCTTTATGGTTGGGCCTTTTGAAGAATTTATCACTCTCGATTTTATAGACGCAATATAATTGACGTAAAAACTTCCTACTAGGTACCTGCAATCACAAGTTTCTACCTCAGAAAAATTCCACTCACATAAACTATATACTGCATGACATTAGAAGTTAAAAACGAACTTACCAATACAGTCAGGTACAGTATCATTCCATCTGTTATCATCGTAACACCATAAAAGCCGCGCCCTCTGTAGGGTGTCAGCAAAAACAAAGTTCACATTGCACATGTAGTGTGCTACATCCTCGTTGCGGTACACAATGTAGCCGCTAGATGGCGGCGGGACCGTGACACATCCCACACCTGAAACAACAAGCAAGCATTTTCAGATAGCACTGTAGTAGTTTTTAAAATATAGAATAGATGGCGCTGACACTCAAATTTAATAAGTTTCAGGAAATCACTGATAGATGGCGGTCAGATAGTTTTTTAATAGTTATTCCCAAATGAAAACGAAATGCCATTGAACACAAAATAGAGGAGGAGGAGGATAATTCAGGTAGAATTTTTAGTACCTGAGTGACTGTGGACATTGGTATGTGTATTAATTTTATAATTTTTTTATTTTTTTCTAGATCAATATGATGATGTTTGTTTCCCTAGAGAAATAAATAAAATGAACATAAATAAATTAGAATATTTTACATACAGTGACATATTTATTTTTCTTTTTTGTACCTAATACTTATTCTGTACACACTTGTGGTTCATTACATTTCTTAAAAACTGACTTGACGACTAAATCAGAAATTAAATTTTTGTGTCCGATGTAGAGTCACTTTATTCAAATTTTGTAGAAAGCAGTAGTAGATAGAACAACACTGAATTTAGGTGTTGTTTTTCGTTCGTAAATAGACAGAAGAAGCTTCCGATAATCCTTCTCATAATTTTCTGACGACTTTTTCAATTTTCAAACAGATATAAACATTAGTTATATTTTTGTTGTTGGAATGTAGTACGAAAACTCTGTATTGTGTATTTTTTTTTAGTTATTTATTTACTAAACAAAAATACATACTATATAAATATATACAAAAATACAACCTAAAGTCTTGATAAATTGCATAAACGAAAAGGGGTGAAATTATACTTAATTTAATAGATAAAAACAAAACGAAAAAGAAATTGATGCCACGGTTTTGAAATTATTGCCCTCCCATACATAGACGTAAGGACGAGCCCACCTCCAAGCACAGACATTTTTGACAAGAGCTGACTGCTAACGAAGCCATTTATAGCCCCATTTACTTTGTGTTATTTACTAGCAATTCTAACTAATATACTAATGTATTATGTTTCTAGTGATGTATTTTAATTTTATTTACTTTAAAGTGTACGTAAAGAATCATACTTTTGTAATGCAACAGCACTCCTCTCTTCGGGTAAGCACCGTGAGACTTGGCCTCAACTTCTACCTCCACAGAGCTGGTGGTGCTCGTCAGCCGCAGCGGCAGGTCGACTTGCTCGCAGGATGACAGCAATTCGTCCCCGTTCGCATCTTGCACCGAGACATGATCTATGCAGGATGGCTCGAACGGTGCAATGCCTGGGAACCAACAATAGTATAATGTAGAAGGTCCTTAGCAAACAAATGACTTACTCTTTTTATAAGAACTCGTACCTTAAAATTAATCAATGCATGTGTGTAGCTTTTTTTTTGTTCCCCTGAGGTAAATGCATTAAATTGCATACTCCGGCTGTGGCGAGCCGGCGGTTATGTGGGGCTCTCCTCCCTAGAAGGGGGAGGCCTACCCACTAAAAACCTCAGGGATGGCCTTCCTCAGACATGTAGGGACCCCCGGGAACACCAAGCGACTTCCGGGAACTTACATGTGTGTATTAGCTAACAAAAATATATTTGCTTATTACACTGTGTCCAAAAAATAAGGTGACATTGTATTTATTATGAAAATTCTTTATTTATTCTTCCAAATCAATTTCATCACCTTCCCACACAATGCACTAATGCCAACGGATTTTCCAATCTTCGCAACACTGATTATAGTAACTTTCCGGCATGGCCTACGGAAATGTAGACTCATGTTTGACAATGTACATTGTTTCTATTATCAACTAGCTATACGCGTGCGGCTGCGCTCGCATTATACCAAATTTTTCCAATAGGAAAGACATTTTCCCGTAGTAAATTTTTACAATATCTGATTCTATCCTATGTTCCTCCCCGGAGCCCTATCCTATAAGTGAAAGCCTAACAAACATCCATCCACAAACTTTCATATTTATAATATTAGTAGGTTATATTGTAAGTTATAATATATCTATATATATGTATATGTGGTCTATGTATATGTGGGGGACGGGACCATCTGTTCCCACAAAACGGAGAAAATGCAACTGTTGTATAATCAGGTGTATTAAAACACGAATTGGGTTTATATAATAGTATCACATGAGTATTTTAATACCTAATTATAACAGTTGCATACAAGACTTTATCAACAATCATGATGTGAATCCTCTATAAAAGATTCTCATACCATAGGGTGTTGTACAGTGTTGTTAGAACTATGTAAATTCAAGAAAAGTCTAATTGCGAAGCATGTAAAATAAACAAACCTTAATAAAACAAAAAAAGTAAAAGCATTATTTATTGTAATAAATATTTACATTTTGGATCGTACAATTATTGAAATGCACTTGAACATTTGCACCTTGTTAAATGTTGGCAGATCCTGATGTACTTGGAATATTTATATTCACCACTTCATTATTTCTATTTTCTATAGAACTTTTAAAATTTCATTTGACACGTGGATTTTGTTGGATATGTCATTTGAAATTCATAATATCACGCGTTTGGATGATATAATGATCATAATATCATTAAGTGTTTTAATGTTGGCAATAAGCTAATTGTTATAGGTTCTTTTATAAAGGATTAATAGCATGATAATAGATAAAAAATACTAACACAAACAAAAAAGAGTGCGGACCAAAGAGTCCGCAGAAAATCAGACAAGCATTATAAAAAATAAAAAAAAAATTGTCCATATAATATAATACGTTATACTAACTTCTTAAGCTCACATCGAGCAAGGTTATTCGGATCCGTTGTTCAGGATGCGCCGATAACTTCCACATGCACACGTCATCTCCGACGTAAAAGTTCGGATATCCGGGGGTCCGGATATAGCCCTCGCTGTCCTCGCCTGAAGGTGCTATATGTACTTCACGGTTACAGTAATGGACTGAGAGAGTATCTGCAACAAAAAAATACGTCTCATAACGGGTAATAGTACGCAGCAAAATGGCCTTCAAATTGGCGGGGCTCCCCCTCCACCGCGCGCGATGTGTTACAGTCTTTACTGGGCGTAATAAATTCTGTGATCCTTTAGCTATCCAGTGGTGTAATTGGAATTTGGATGGGGATGATAGATATATAGCTACAACACTAAACTGTATCCCCCGATTTTGTTATCGTTCGATTTTTTGATTTGCGACCCTATGGAAGCAATTTTAAAGACGTATTCACGTCAAAATATTATGTTTATATAACTCCCACGTAACTCACCGCGTTATGCAATTCCCTTATTCCTATAGCTCGTACCAATGCTCGGATGCACTCCACATTGTATCGTTTACCAGATACTTACAATAAATTTTCAGGACACGCAGACCTCGACATATGTTCTCTCTCTCTCCAGCAATTTAGAAGAAGGATAACAGAGTTATTGAGAGCGTCTGAATTTATTTTCTTTTTTCGGTTCGGATTCGTCATGCCATCGTACATACTATTTATTTTTTTGAGGGGGGGAAATGTGACCTTATGCACCATGACACCGCTCTGGTAAGGCGCGGCCGTGTGTCAAGAGGACCGGCCTTTTTTTTTTTTTTTGTTCCCCTGAGGAAAATGCATTAAATTGCATACCCCGGCTGTGGCGAGCCGGGGTTATGTGGGGCTCTCCTCCCCAGAAGGGGGAGGCCTACCCACTAAAAACCTCAGGGATGGCCTTCCTCAGGCATGTAGGGAGCCCCCGGGAACACAAAGGCCACTTCCGGGAACCCCCAGCCTCCGCTCCCCTCTCTAGAGGGGAGCCCTCCTCGGGGGAAGCTACCACCTGCCCCGGTCCCCTCGACCGACGACGCCCCCCGGCCACGGAAGGGGCGTGGTCCATCCCGGGTCGCCGTAGCGGTCGCGACTTCCTCGCGCCCGCCGGCGACCCGCGGTAAGAGGACCGGCCTACCCACTAAAACCCCCCGAGTTTTCTGGGCCCATACGGGGCACATGGATCGTACTTACTATTAATCACTTGAGTTTTTCTATGTTATTTTCTTTTTATGTTATTTTTTAATCTATACTAATATTATAAAGAAATAAAGTTTGTGTGTTTGTATATTTGTTAAATTGTAAGGGGTAATCTCGGGATCTACTGAACCGATTTTAAAAATTCTTTCACCAATAGAAAGCCACATTATTGTTGAGTGTCATAAGTCATATAAAAAACCGAAAAATAAAGAGGCTTTTGCGTGGTACTCCGTATTGCAAAGTGAATCGGAGTAAAAACGGTCGAATGAAAGCGTTTCTTACGAACGCTGCCTTAACTATGAACGATATATTTTTGAGTTCTAGAGAAAAGATGTGGAGCTTGAAAATGCCTACAAAAAAATCAACAACAGCATATGTCTAACTTTTATGTTTAAGTTACAAAAATTAGTTTTTTTAATATTACAGTTGTAAATTAAAACATAACACTCTGTACTAAAAAAGGATTATTAATATTATGCCCAACGAAGTGGGCAAGGGTCAGCTAGTAGTTTAATATATATTTAACTGTGTATTTTGTAGTGTACGAGTATGTAGTGGCTGACTAAAAAGAAATTTTATATTCTCTAGGTTAAGGATTCATAATATATAGATGTAATAATATAACAATTGCTGGTGGTCCTAATAATATAAATAACTTTAATAAAACAAAAGTCTGTCCATCTTATAGGTATTAACAAATATTGTTTAAAATTTGACGACCTCCATAGTCGAGTGGATAGTACACTGGTTTCAAGGTGTCGCCATCTCTGAGGTCCCGAGTTCGAATCCCGATAGGGGCAGATGTTTGTGTGATGAATGCGAGCATTTGTACCTTAGTCATGGTTGTTGATATATATTTCTATAAAAAATATTTATATATGTATATGTATGTTTATCCGTTATGTTCCTAGATCCTATAGCATAAGCCTTACAGAGCTTAGTTTGGGCTAGGCTAATTGGTGTAAGTGTAACAAATATTTATTTATTATTATTTATTCTAGTATAAAATTCCATAAACATACTTCCGAAAACTACAAAAGCTAAAATATACATCAGACTTTACATGTCCACGAGACAACCTTGACAACAAACGTATTGCTAGTGGTATCTTTCACCGTTTGGTGAAGATGTTAGGTCACAGTACAATAATTCGCATCTACAGAAGTAACTTAAGACCAACTCTTTAATTATTGCATATCTTCAGTGATGATATGGACCTGCAACTAGACATCATCATCCTCTTGCCCATTTCCCATTATCTGGGGTCGGCGCAGTAGATCTTTTCCTTCCATTCCTCTCTATCAGCCGTCATTTCCATGCTTACTCCTTTCATTCTTATATCATTCTTCACACAATCGATCCATCTTTTATTCGGCCTTCCTCTGCCCGTGTATCCCTCCACTTTCATATTCAACATTCGCTTTGTGACATGACTTTCATCCCTCCGCATCACATGTCCAAACCATGCTAATCTACTTCCTCTCACTTTTTCTACCACTGGCGCTACTTTCAGGCTTCCTCTTATGTACTCATTCCTTATCTTATCCATCCTTGTCACACCACACATCCATCGTAATGGATGGACCTACAACTAGACCTTACAATTAATGTCAATGTCACTTAAACAGCAATAGAAAAAGGTATACACGGAGTTTCTTTAATCTAACCAAAGTTATGAAATCCGTTGAAAAGCCAGGGTCACCGACATAGCCTGAAGTTAAGTGAAAGGTCTTCGAGAGGTAGGCATTAGCCGAACAACAACATCGGCGCCCTCCACAATGTGGATCAAGGAATTGGTGAAGAATTACGTAAAGGTGATGGATCACGCTGGATGCTAGCAGCGCAGGATCCATCGGTGACCAAGACCTATGCCCCTTCTAAGCAAAGATCGTTCTTCGGCTGAAATGATGCTAATAATGATATTAGTAATTTCACTGGTTTGTGAAAGCAATTCGTTCCTAATTATTCGTCTGATTTGTATTGATTTTGGTTCCTCAATTAAACTCTATTTTTGAATCGAACAACTGAATCGAATGACGTCATCGACTCGTGAAACGATAGCTAATGTAAAGTCTAATGATATTATATAAAGTTATGGGATGATAATTTAAACTTTCAATGTTTTTCCACGAATTGAAACAGACATACGAAAAAATTGTGTGTGAACAAGTTAATCCATACTAGTCCATACTATATATACTCATACTATATATACTATATACTATTATACTTATACTATAATATTATAAATGCGAAAGTAACTCTGTCTGTCTGTCTGTCTGTTCCACTTTCACGCCAAAACTACTGAACCGATTTAAATGAAATTTGGTACACAGATAGTCTAGAGCTTGAGAAAGGACATAGGCTACTTTTTCATGCAAAAAAGGTTGTAAAGGGTTTTAAAAGGTTGAAAGGAGGGATAATAGGTTGTATGGAAATATTGTTAAAACTACTGAACCGATTTAAATGAAATTTGGTAACAGATAGTCCAGAGCCGAGAAAGGACACAAGCTACTTTTTTATACAAAAAAGGTTGTAAAGGGTTGTAAAAGGTTGAAGGAGGGATAATAGGTTGTATGAAAATACTAATATTATAAATGCGAAAGTAACTCTGTCTGTCTGTCTGTCTGTTCCACTGTCACGCCAAAATTTCTGAACCGATTTAAATGAAATTTGGTACACAGATAGTCTAGAGCCTGAGAAAGGACATAGGCTACTTTTTCATGCAAAAAGGTTGTAAAGGGTTGTAAAAGGTTGAAAGGAGGGATAATAGGTTGTATGGAAATATTGTTAAAACTACTGAACCGATTTAAATGAAATTTGGTACACAGATAGTCCAGAGCCCGAGAAAGGACATAAGCTACTTTTTTTTATAAAATATGTTGTAAAGGTTGTAAAAGGTCTATTTATTAAATCCGCGAATGATAAAATTTTTAGCCGCGAATAAAGGAATTGAGTCGCATTTTTTTGATCCGCGAATAGTGAAAACGCGAATGAAGGAACTTTTACTGTATAATAAAATATTCTAACATCGATACATCAGTCAATGCAAACCCTCTAGTAGTGAATACTCTAAATATTCATCACACTTCACAACAATCAGATATTACGTCATCAAGCTATTCATCAGAACGTTTAGTGGTAATTTTATAGCAACAACTTAACAACATGGCGTCTCTATAGTTTTACGAGGCGTCACATTCAATAATAACCACGAAACTGTGTTTGACGACAGAAATTCTATTGCCGAGCAATTGTTGCGTGGGGTTTTATGGAGGGCTCAATTTTTTTATGGCTTTCTTAACGCATTCAGAGAGCGTTGACGCTGGCGTTGGGTGGATTGCGTTAAATATGCGATTAACCGGAACATGTTTACTACAGTCGCCCTGAAAAAAGTCTTAGTCGTAAATATGGCAGCGTGATGAAGGCGAAGCTTAAAATTTTGACTGCGCCCATTTCAGATATACATGTGTTTTTTTCAACATATAATTGAAAGCCTTTGGATTGAAATATCTGTTTATTGTATTAATCAATAAAATAATTTTCATAATCTAATCATGTCATACACTATTGTACATATTACATGTTGTGAATATACTAATATATAAATAATAATACTCTAAGTAATAAAATCGTCAAAATTATTACATAAATTTCTGATATATTTGACATTATGTATTTGATATATTTCATCAAGGAGAAGTGTCTTCAGTTATTTCAAACACACAAAATCTATGTAAAGAAAACTACATAGAAAATTAAACTAAATCTTTAAAAAAGTGGTTATATTTGGTTAACCCAAGGTATCTCGCTAATCGCTAAGAGATCGCTATTAATTTATTCTTGATAAACTACACTTCTGTCTTACTGTGAAATGGCATAAAAATATATTTTTAATTAATATTGCTATCTGCCCGATTTTCTCATATTAAAAGGATATTATTTTGTGGTAAAAAAAATATATATATCTATACATATAATAAGACAGTAAAAATATTTTGTCTGTACATTTAGTATTTTTGACTGAAATGGATAGAGGGGCACTTAAATAGATTATTAGAAAGCAAAAAAAATTTTTTGGAATTTTTGTCTGTCTGTCTGTCTGTATGTTTGTTCACGTTTATCTCCGAAGTACTGAACCGATTTGCTTGAAACTTTCACTATTTGCTTTGTTTTAACTCAAAATAATATCTAAACTTTGTTTCATCAAAATCGGTTTATTAAAAAAAAAGTTATCGTCATTTTAATGAATCTATACTAATATTATAAAGAAGTAAAGTTTGTGTGTTTGTATATTTGTAAGGGGTAATCTCGGGATCTACTGAACCGATTTTAAAAATTCTTTCACCAATAGAAAGCCACATTATTGCGGAGTGTCATCATCATCATCATCATCATCATCATCGATTTTAAAAATTCTTTCACCAATAGAAAGCCACATTATTGCTGAGTGTCATCATCATCATCATCATCATCATCATCATCACATCATCATCATCATCATCAGCGGACGGCGCGCGATGGCTTTGGGTTTAATTCCGTT
Source organism: Scirpophaga incertulas (assembly GCA_036419045.1). Taxonomy (NCBI): domain Eukaryota; kingdom Metazoa; phylum Arthropoda; class Insecta; order Lepidoptera; family Crambidae; genus Scirpophaga; species Scirpophaga incertulas. The sequence continues at coordinate 29,075,368 of CM071634.1, read as the reverse complement.
CGCTTTCGTGCTCGCTTCGGGGATTATTAATATTATGCCCAACGAAGTGGGCGCGGGTCAGCTAGTATATATATTACATTTTATTTTATTTGTCAGGGAAATAAACTATCCCCATACTTAATTTCATTACTGTCAGTTCAGCCGTTTGACAAATACTGTCACATTTATAATGTTACTAGCTGGTGCTCGCAACTTCGTCTGCGCAAGAAACTTATCGTCATATGTTGGACAATGCACACAATATCTTTATAAATTATACTTTATGTGTTATTCTGATCTATAAACTATATTATTAATAAACAAAATATTGGCAGGTACCAAGTTAATTGGTCCAAAGACGGACTTATCTCTCAAAGAGATTTGTGCCATTAAAATTCAAGTTTCATTACAATCCATAAAGTAGTGTTAACGTGAAAACTTCTCTCCATCCACACTTACAAACTTTCGCGTTTCTAATATGATTAGGTATATATTTGTGACTATAAAGTTTGTACCAGTTATCTAAAACATACTGTGTTGTTTTCAAACTCAAATACATACGGAAAAATAATATAAATAGCCTTCATTAAAACATATAAATATAAAAAAAAGCTTTATGAAAGAAACCAATATTCGAGACTTTAAATGTTATTTTTTTAAAAGTTTGCAGGTTTTAATATTTTTTTCTTTTTGGAAACTTGGTCTTAGAGGGGAGAATCTATCAGAAAAACATCACACAGTAAGTGGAGAAAAATAATAAAAATGGGGCCCAAAAAAAGTCTCCTTTCAAAGTAAATATTATCTTGATTTTTAAAGCTTAATTTTATATTTAATGTCTAATTTTAATATCCGTATAATTAGAGACAAAGATGACAGATTTTTTTTAGTTAAAATCTATTGCTTTTTCTATTGCATAACAAAAAAGTTTATATTAAATTTAATTTCAACGTATTCTTTACGTGTTTGCTTAGGCGATTGTGAATGGGAAACAAACTATGCAAAGTTTGACCTCTTTGTATAATCACGACCTCTTTCACGGGTTTTCAGCCAGGAACGAATTTTTGAAACAATAGAAAACCAATTCGCATTCGTAATCGTGAGATTCATATACGAATTACCGAATTCACTATTTCTGAATTTTCATTTCGTGCGTTGTGCAACGAGTGGTTCAACCCATTCGTTTTTGATTTCTACTATAGTAGAATATCCAACGCTGAAGTGACGTTGACAGTGATCCGTTTCACGTGCGGGTCATCGCCGGATTTTGTTTTTGATGTTGTGATTTTTTATTTTTCTGCGTGAAACGGAATCTAATTAAGAATTTGTTTTTAATGACAACACTGAATTCGAGTGATTCAAAAATCTATAAAATTGTAAGCAGTAGAAAATAATTTGGCGCACGATTTGTATTCGTATTCGAATTACGAATTCACGTCTAATGATTCAAAAATACGTCTCCTGGCTATCTAATCCCAAAGTATGGGGTCGAGCATTCTATCGATCAGCAATACTTCAAATTTTACGTTTGCTCTACGAAAATTACCCCTATTATAAACAACGTAAGAGCTGCCTTAAGAACAACATGTAAAGTCTGACTAGTTTCTATGTGTACCAGTGCATTTTGAACGATTCGAATATCATATGTACAGTCACCACCACGTCAAGGTATACAGTTGAAATATGAAAACATCTTTTATTGCGCTGGGATAGAAACTGTGGCCGTGTAATTTAAGGAACTTACTGCTAATGATCTACTGCTCAAGCCCTTTATACCTATATCAATGGAGTTGTGACAAAATATGTAGACACATACACGCACAGACAGACACGTTAACACACACACTATTCATAGAGCCATGTTTGGTGACAACATTATTTATAATATTGTATTATTTTTATATGTCTATGTAAACATACATACGACTGTAATAATATTTTTATATTATATTATTATAATTATTAATATTGAAAAGAGGAGATAAAAAATAGACCTTCAGAGTTTCTTGCCTGTTCTTCTCGAGAAGGCTCTCCCAATTTCCGAACGGGTGTAGAGTCAATATTTTTTTTTTCCTTATTCGTACGTACGTACGGACAAGGTTTTTGTTTTTTTTTAAGCTTTTTTTTTTGTTTTGTCTGTTGACGTCAATAAGTGCCTGTAAAGGTCTATGTTGAATAAAGATTATTTTGATTTTGATTTTGAACACCGTTTTGGCGTCGAGAGTCAAAAATCCAAGTAACGGATTCAGACCGAATTTCTTAAAGCGTTTCTTCTTTATACATTGACAATATTCCGTTATTTTAATTAATACTAAAATATTTATTCCTATTTGTTTACTTTATAAATTACTAGCTTTCTGCCCGCGGCTTCGCCTGCGTGGATTTCGGGATTGGGTCTATAGAGGGTTAAGGGTCATAGCTTTTGCCCACGGCTACATATGCGCGGAAGCCGGTTTATGGCGCGAAGGTTTTATCGCGCTTCCCGTGGGACTATCCGTTTTTCGAGATAAAAATACCGCAAAACCTTGCTCAAGAATCACTCTATCTATTGATGAAAACTGCATGAATCTGTGCAGTAGTTTTTGAGCGAAGCCTTTATGCGCATCCGTGGGATCTGTCAACTTTTTCGGGATAAAAAGTAGCCTATGTTACTCGGATAAAGTAGCTTTCCAAAGGTGAAAAGAATTTTTGAAATCGGTCCAGTAGTTTCGGAGCCTATTCATTACAAACAAACAAACAAATCTTTCCTCTTTATAATATTAGTATAGATATATTTTACTTACTTTAGTATTTACTTATTATTTGTGACCAGATTCACACTTAGATCAAGATTGGAACTTGATTCACACTTTGATCATTTCACGTGAATGGCGACGACACATTAAGGTTAAGTGTACTGCGTGCAATACATTTCACTGGAACGTAGTGTTTGTGTCTAATACGTATTTTACTTTGCGTAGTTTTAAAAATACGGTTATTTAAGCTGCACGAGATGCCAATCCTGCGCAAACGAAGTCGCGAGCACTAGCTAATATTGAATATGTCAGATTCATGTGTACCCCTCCCTCGGAGCTTATAACCCCAAAATTATGATCAAAGCGACTGCTGTTTGCTTTCCCAACCATAAAAATCGAACATGAATGAAATTTCTCAAAGCAAATCAGCACTACAACCAATCGTTATATGGAATATCAATAAAATGGTAGACTAACGGGTATTTAGTTATCATATTTTAATTTAATTTCAGACTCCAATATTACGTCCGGTCGTAAGTTTAGCGAGCTTTATCATTCATCGAACTACACGAAACTCGTAATGTTATAAAAAATTTGGATATTTCTAATGTAGTCCAGATTGATTTTAAGTAAATCCTGAAATCTATTTGTATCGATATAGATAAAATTAAAATTTGATTCTGCTCATTGCAGCCCTCATTGACGGGAACTGACATATTCAAGATGGCGACGAAATATGATATTTGCTATGTAATACTGTGTAACGGCTTTCTATATACTCTGATTTTTTCAGACTCAAATTTTTTAACTCAATGATCCAGAGCATTTAATATAATGATATTAAAAAGATCAGTGAGTTAAAAAAATTTGGAACTATGTGTTAGATACAATCACCTTGTGAAATCCGTTCATTCCATAAGTAACTATTTATTCAATGTTATAAGCACATGTACAAAAGCGGGCTTCATATTATTAGACAGTGTTTTCTAGTCGATTTTAAAGTAATAGGCTGTGGAGGAGTCAAGTTCCTTTCTGGTTGACGATCTAAGAATGCCTTGTGTTAAATGCGGCATTTGCAGATATTATAAATAAATAATGATTTACAATCGTTTAATGACAAATAAGTCTACGCTTAACAGTTCAGCGTCCACAGGTTTGATGAACATATCAGAACCAAGAAAATAAAAATATATTCGAATAGAAGCTATGTAATTTGGTAAAATTTGATGCCAGTTGTTTGCTTAATCCAATAAGTTCGACGTAGCGAATATTTCATACTAACTTTCCGCCCGCGGCTTCGCCCGCGTTATATTCGAATTTCCCACAGGAAGGATATGTTTTCCGTCGGTAAAATTATCTTATTTCCTTCCTTGGGTCCTCGGGTTTTACGATTGGTATATATACGGGGTATACTATCTGTGTATAAAATTTTATTTAAATCGGTTCAGTGGTTTTTACAATACTGCCATACAACCTTTCACCCCCTCCTTTCAACCCTTTACAGCCCTTTTCTGCTTTAAAAGGTAGCCTCTGTCCTTTCTCAGCCTCTAGACTATCTGTGTACCAAATTTCATTTAAATCGGTTCAGTAGTTTTTACAATATTTTCATACAACCTATTATCCCTACTTTCAACCTTTTACAACCCTTTACAACCTTTCTTGCATGAAAAAGTAGCCTATGTCCTTTCTCAGGCTCTAGACTATCTGTGTACCAAATTTCATTTAAATCGTTTGGCGTGAAAGTGGAACAGACAGACAGACAGAGTTACTTTCGCATTTATAATATTAGTATGGATAATGGGTATGAGTATCCACAAAACTCGCTGGATATAGTACAAAAATTAAAACAAGTCGAATTATTTTAATTAGATGATATTCTCGAGTGCTCAATCATTATAATATACACATCTCCAAAAAATTGCAATAATATAAAAATAACTTTTCCGTAAAATAACATTTCTATATTAGCTTGAGATAAAGAGTTCAGCTTCATCTTAAACAATAGGACTAAGACATGATAAAGAGTTTATCATGCGATATAACTACCATCTTGTAATTAATTCGTGAATAACGTCATTTTGACAGTTCAAAGTCATAAATTACTCAATCATATCGCGTTTTGGTGACAAATTCGAAATTAAATTCATAGGCGAGACTGCAGATACAATGATTTGTTCTCATAGTCTTATATCTGATTTGATGTCAATAAGTGTTTATAGAGGTTACTATGTTGAATAGAATTCGATTTGTTGATTATTATGACTTTGTCTTGTTTTAATTTTGATCTGCCCCACGCCCTCCTGAGGAGCGGTCGCTGTCATGCCGCAGGGTCATTAGGACCTTGGTTGGAGTTTAGTCGGTAATTTAAGACTTATAGAAGCAAGTTATTTCTATATATTGTTTTAGTGAAATTTTATGTACTGTTAAATTAAAACAATAAAACAGCTAAAAACGAATTAAAACCAACAATCCTGAAAATAGCTTCTATTTTTTTCGTCCTACTTTTGTACTTAATCTGAAACTTATTAAAAATATTGTTATGATTAAGCAGTCTATTGACTTGTGTTTTGTCTTTGGATAAAGTTTGTTTTGTTGGTTATTAAATAAATATATAAAACAATTTTATAGTAAATCATAATTAAGTACTATTGTTAGAAACCACTATTATTATTATTAAGTTATTGACATTTTTATCCTGCGATTTGACGCTTCTATAAGGGCAACCCTAATTGCACTAGGTGGCATTGTGTACGGTAGGCTACCGTATGATCTCGTACGAGGCGGCGACGATTCTGGTGCGGTCCCCCCTTTCAAAATCCTGGCCGACAAAAAAAAAGTGGCATTGTGTAAAGCGTTGCCAATCAAAGATCGCGGAGCACGTGCTACAATTTTGCCGGTCCAATTTTATTACAGTTGGGGTCCAGTTCTAGTCATGTCGATTTGGGTAGATTTGAATTTGCTATTTTGTCCCGCAATTTGACGCTTGCATAATGGCAACCCTAGTTGCATTATCACCGTAAACTTGTGAACCTCCGACTAGCTCCACAGCAAATAAAACTCCAGGAAATGTAATTAATATATTGTTTAAACATACCTTACAGTTTTTATTATCGAACCAAAAGCTCTATCTCTATGACAACTCTTGACATGTCAGGAACACTGTTCAAAGTATTTTCCAAAAACCATTAAGTACTAAATTCGACCGAACGGCGTTCCTGTTACAGGTTCAGCTTTAGTCTTTTATCATATGGAGCTCAACTTTTATCAGACTAAGGGCCGATTTTGCAATGGCCAGTTTAACGAACAAATAAGGTTTATTTGTTCGTTTATTCTACTGTTAACGCGATTCTCAATTTTTCATTCAATAGATAAGCTCTAACAGACAGTTAAACCGTGTAACTGACGAATAAATTTAGCTGGCTCTTCCAAGCCCAGTAACACATTATCTGTGGGATAATTCATAGATTTGACTGTTTGTACTTAGCAGGATGAACGTTAATTTTTGGTAAAAATTTGTATAAGAGCGGTTACACACTCTTTGCTGAGAATGATTTGTTGCTTTACGTCAAAATGACACCCGCTGTAATAACGGCAAAAGTTGTCTGTCTCTTTCTGAAAATGGTAAACCTACATAAGCGCTTCTCGCTCTTGCAGATTAACTGTGAAGATAGTTACAAAAATCAGTTCGATAGTTATCTGAGCGTTATCTGAGCTTTGAAAAATTCAGTCTTTATTCGTTCGATAAAACCTCAGTTAAAGTTATTGAATAGTTAACTATCTGACATTTTATCTAGCTATTGAAAAATTGGCCCTAAGGATGATTTATTAAGTTAGCGGATTGATGTAAAGAATGCAAGAAATCTGACATATGTTCATGGGCCAAAACATGGGCCCCTAATTAGTACTTCTAGCTGCTAGCATCCAGCGCCTCCCTAGAACATTCACCAAATCATCGATCCTGTGAAAGGCCTGCCAATGCTACTTATATACTATATTGATGTTTGCAATTCTTCAGGTTATGACAGTGACACTGGTTCTTTTGTAGATTTCACCATTTCTGATTTGACACTCGGTTTCTTCTTATCATCATCATTTCGGTCAATACGCTCTTTGCTAGACAGGCTTCACCTAAAGATGCAACCCACGCAAAGTTGCAGGTGGGGAGCAGCGCACTCCGATTGATCCTTTTTTTTGCGAAGGGAAATGCTCCTTATGCAGCGTGACACCGCGCTGGCAAAGCGCGGCCGTGTGTGGGGCTCTCCGGTCTGAGAGGTCCACCCTAAGGCTACCTACTAAAACCCCCGGTGTTCACTGGGCCCATATCGGGGCGCATGTGGCGGGGTACGCTTTCGCGATTCTACCACCACAGTACCCACGGGCCAGCTCAGCCGTAATTGGTCGAGCCTTCGCCAAAGGAACACTTGGACAATCCCCCAGGTAGCGGGGAACTCATCGGCGTGCGCGGTAGCCGGCCGTGCGGTCACTAGGCGGGTAAGCTTTCGCTTGCCCGCCTTCACCTGCCATTTATCTACAGTACCAGGAGCTTATGTTCCATAAGCTACCATAATAAGGGACGACGACGAACTCCGATTGGTTCTGCGCTGCTAGTGTCCAGCGTATTCGATTTTCACCAAATCGTCAGTCCGACATACGCGTGTCATTCGAGGACCCAACATAATACATATAAATTCATATTTTTTTTCCCTATTCACCCTACCCGTAATTTGATAGCGAGTTTGATAATGCAGCGCTAGCAAAAAATATCGATTATAATATTTAACTGTCAGCCAACTCCCTAATCACAGGGCATTATAAACCAATAAACATATAATAGATCTTCATACTAACATCGTGGATCGCCGAGCTTAACAATAACGGCTTTATTCGCAATAGAAGCGCAGGCGTGCAGACCCATCAACTTCTTTTATAAGTTTCATGATAAATTACTTTATCATGGACCGAGCTTGCTATGGCTGCTAGGTGAATGCAAAATATTCCCTTTGGGTCGGATAGGACCTCGGATATGGACCAATACTAAATTGGGATAAAATGTGAAACGAATATCGAGTACGTGGCCTATGGTATTTGATTCTTTCGGGATTCGGCTTGTCCGGAAGATTGAAAGTCATCCAAGGTACTTGCAAGGTACATAAATCACAAAAAGAGTTTATAAACATGTCTCATAAGCGTGATGGATCTGTTCTGTTTCGGTTCTGTAGCTAAGTTCTATCCCCCTATTTGAAGAACACTGCTACAGCGGACTTGAAGAGTTTGTTCCTGCACTTGAAGAAACACCTGGCTGCTCAGCATCTTCAAAACGATGTCGAATCGCGAAAGCCCACCCCGCCATGTGCCCCGTATGGGCCTAGAGAACTCGGGGGGTTTTAGTTTGTAGGTTGGTCCTCTATGACCGGAGAGCCCCACACACGGCCGCGCCTTGCCAGCGCGGTGTCATGGTGCATAAGGTCGTATTTCCCCCCCTCAAAAAAAAAACGAAAAAAAACAAAACAGAAAAAAGGTTAAGTCAGGCGACAGACTTCTATTTAAAGGAATACCCTCCTTGGTATTCAAAAATTCTTACGTCATAACCAGTGCCTCAATATAGAAGGAAGCTATGTAGAAATATAAATTAAGGTACTGGCTTTTATGTAAAAATAATATTATTGAGATACCTTTGCACGTCTTTTGTTTTATTTCAAAACGGTACTTACTTAAAACACGCCTCGTATAAGCCCTAAACACGCTATGCTCATTAAAATTAAAATACCAAAGAATTCCCTCTAACATATTTCTTTCACTAGCAAAATAAACATATAATTGCACGCTTCCGCTTTCTAACGCCATTAAGCAACACTTAAACCGAAGACGTCAACCGATATTTTACATCGGCTCGTAAATTCTAATTTTCGATAAATTTTCAAATCACTAACACGTGACGCGTGTACTGCATGTCGCTATACTCCATTAGCTGGCCCCTGATTTGGGGACATTTCATCGTTATAGGGTAAACTATGTCAATGCTATAACAGCCACAGTATCCTGACCTTCCTTCCCCTCCTGACGAGCATTAACTAGGACGCGTGAGACGAAAAGCATCGAATAACAGGGCTCCTTTTACACTAGCCACAGAAACAATGGGCTTTAGACACGTGGGAATCTGATAGGGGAGCAACATGCCGCTATAACATACAATTACCACGAAATAGGAGTCGTAAAGATAATAGGCAAATAAAAACAACCGCCAAAATGCTTCTCAAATGATTCGTATTGTCTCGCAATATGGTGTGATGGCTTGATGGATTTGGAAACTGTTTATTCTGACGATTGAGTCACAATTGGGCTAATTTTGCTGTAAATGATCAAGGGCTCAACTTTGTGGGACTAAATTACGTGTTAACTTGTGTACACAATTAAGCAAGGTAAATACGGGGTGCCTAAACTTCAATAACATATCACTTAACTGTTTCTATTCGAATTTAGATTTAAGATTTATTTAGATTAACAAAATACTCGTAAGTCACAAAAATACCGATTTTATTTTTGTTTATTCTTCATGGTACATATTTGAATTGCTTAAATTTTAGCTATTATACCAAAACATATCCACTACAGTTATATCTAGAGTTGCCATATCTAAAAATATAAAACCTAACAGCTAACTAACCTAACCTAAAAATAATAAAAATAAATAACAGGACTAATCTTTCGCAGCCAAATAAATTTAAACACGCGGGGTAAGTTAGAGTCACCGCCCGCGCCATAATCTGACACGCTATTTAAAAAATTAATTGTTTCTCAATTTCTGAAACTGACAATTGACATCATTTTTTAATATTTAAATATTAAAAAGCAATGTCGAAAGTAGCTTTCAATATTTTCACTTAAATTTGGTACTATATTTTCAGAAACAGTAATTATTGCATTTAAATGTATGTTTTTAGTTAGATTGATGTCTGTTCCAAATTGTGTAAAAGTGTGATGTTGCGACGCTGTCAGATGTACAACCCTGTTGATGTTTACGCCGCACCCCTTCAATTTTATACATATTGTTCACAAAAATGCAAATAAATGTAATTACGTAAAATGAGTTTAAATTTCACAGCTGAACGACGTTCGACGTGTGACAGCAAATTGTTCGCATCTGTCTGTGCCTCACGCACCAATAGCGAATCGATTTCATGCACCACATGTGATAGTAGGTGTAACGCGTGCGATTATATCGACCATTAATGGTTAAATAATTCTAATTAATTGCGCCAATATCTCCATATTATAAATTAATATCACACAAAGACATGTTTCGACTGTACAACTAGAAACACTGTAAAAGCCTCAGTCGAGCGAATCTTAATGCAAGGAAGAATAGAGGATCAACGATCAAGTAAATGGACATACCTTTTCTTTCCGCTGAGGAAAAGGCATTGAATTGCATACCCCGGCTGCGGAAAGCCGGTGGTTATGTGGGGCTCTCTTCCCCAGAAGGGGGACGCCTACCCACTAAAAACCTCAGCCATGGCCGTCCTCAGGCGTTATAGGGGGCCCTCAGGATCGAGTGTCGCATCTGAGGACCCCCGGCTTTTGCTCTCCTAGGTGCGCTAGGGGAGCCCAAATGGACATACCTAATAGAATCTACGATATCTAGCTCAATAGGGAGAGACAGAGAAATACGCAAAGGCACTTATCAAAGAGAAAGACACTCCGTGATCAAGAATACTGCGCCAAGAATGGCCGATTAAGAATTATTATCAACTATTTATTATTACTTATAATGTTACTAATACTGTCGGCGCAAAAAGAGTCCTAAATTTAAATATATTATCCAGCATAATAATAAGAAGTAGTCTTAAAATGAACTACGTAAATAAATCTATTCTTCATTGCACGAAACAAATAAAAAAGCAAAGACAGTCAGACTCTAAGAGCGATCCCTTCTAGAAATCTTTGTTTTTGTTTATGAAATTTAAAGCAAATAGCAGTGTACCTTCATTACGAAACACTTAATGAATCAAACATATTACATACTAGCTTTTGCCCGCGACTTCGTTCGCGTGGACTTCAGGTTCGTCCCGTCTAGTCCAGTAATAAGTAAGAAATACGGTAACTAAGCACTGCAGAGCCCTAATCATAGGCCTATAGGTAGCTACTGCAGTATGCTCCTATAAACTACGTAGGATTCAGTCAGCGTTTGCAATGTAAGCGCAAAAAATGTGTTTTTTGACGACCTCACATTAGAAACCTCAAAAATTGTAGCCTATGTGTTATTCTGATGTATAAGCTATATTGTGGTAAAGTTTCATTCAAATCCATTCAGTAGTTTTTACGTGAAAGAGTAACAAACATCCATACATCCATACTTACAAACTTTCGCCTTTATAATAGTAGTAGGATTATGAAATGTAATATAGATATGAGAATATATATAAATATCAAGATATATAAATGTATGTATAATTTAATTTAAGAACAAGACAATAAGACAAGAAGCTAAGAACTGGACTGTTCAAAGAAATATTCGCGCAATCTACTTTCAAAAATTGTTACAGTTTGTGACTGGCGAATATTAGAAGGAAAGCTATTTCATAAGTGCTGATTTCCCAGTAAAAAGTCCTTTATAATAACTAGAAACGTGTGTGTGCATTCATATATTACCAGACTTGTACGGTGATTCATAATTACGTTCTGCCCCAAGAAATAAAAAAGGCTCTTTCAGATATAAGTTATTGAAACATCGAATGAAGATCAAGCTAAGGTTAAACCATACTTACAGATAACTAGTTATATCTATTTAAACATCGTTCGTTCCTAATACAGCATCTATAATACACAGAACCTTAAGAGCATATAAGAAAATGACAGTGCTATATTTAAACTGGCACCGAAACTACATCAACAAAAACCTAAATAGATTTTAAAATATATCTATTAAGTAAGATTTAATGTCGTTTATAAATATTTATAAATTAATATAGTACACAGAATAAAAAATCGTACCAATTACAAAAATAGAATTATGTATTAAATTCGACCTTTCAAAACAAATAGAACGTTAGAAAATTCGTATATTCCCATTGGTCGAAATTGTCCTTTTTTTCGGAATATATTTGTAAAATGAGTTTTTACATATAAAACTAAAGGAGCAAGAGCGTGAATAGATTGCGGCCAATTCATAAAAGTAAATGGCAAGGTTAACCCAGATTCATGACGAGCATAAACTACGAATAAGCAGGCATTTGTATGGTCCTCCTGGCTTCAGGAAACGGTGGTATTTTGATACGAGATTCTCAAGTGGGGCCATCAATAACGCGAGGTGCACCTAATGAGACACGTGCTAGTCAGCGTTAAGGGACGAGTTGTCTTTGATAAATAAACATCAATTTAAAATAATAGTACACACAAATACAAGGTAAATTGCCTGTGAGAAATGTAATTTTCTTTTAGTTGTTAGATATAATGAATGATGAATAAGAAAAGATGATGAATTCGTTTCATCCGAATTTATAAAATGTATATATGAGAGTTAAAATATGTTATGCTATATACTTTACTAGCTTCCGCCCGCGGCTTCGCCCGCGTTAAATTAGTTTTTGTCAATCCTGATCCCTTATGTCTAAGGTACCAAGATTCATGGTCTTATCTTCAATTCAACCCCTATTTCACCCCCATACTGTTCAAAATGCTAGAACAAACTAATTTTTGTTTCTTATGACGTGATATTTGACGAACTTGCATACTAAATTTCAACCCTTATTTCACCCCCTAGCTGGTCAAAATATCAAAAATGCTAGAATGAATGTTTAATGATTTCTTATCAATTGCTTAAATATAAAGTTTCATGGTTTTATCTTTTAAAATTAAGAAATCCCATACAAACTTTCAACCTCTATTTCAACCCCTTCATCCCTTTTTTTCGTTCGTTTTGAAACAAATATGCGGGAAAGCTTTATGTGCAACTTATATTAGTGAAGTATATTATGTCATAAATATTTGTTACAAGCTAGATTAAATCCAAACATGTAATTCAATTCCGACAACAATAATATAAGAAAATTAAATATGAGAAAATAAGATTAATTTGGACTCGAGCGAGAATCTGAGGTCCTTATTAATAAGATTTAATTTTAATTAAATTTAATTTATGCCTGCAGTATTCCCGAACCGATGCGATATCGAAACCTTCAAAAAAAGAGCATATTCCCATTTAAAAGACCGGCAACGCATCTGTGACTCCTCTGGTGTTGCAGGTGTCTATGGGCAGCGGTTATCGCTTACCATCAGGTGATCCGTTTGCTCGTTTGCTGCCCTATCCTATAAAAAAAAATTGCTCTAAGCCTGATTTAATTTATATGTTTGTCTCTTATTACATATGCTACTACGAACAATAAAAACTACGCTTGATAAAAATTATGTTTATTACTACGATCCTGAGATTCGAAGCACATACTCTGTGTTTCTTGAGAATGAACACTTTGTTACCGCTGAGACACAGTTTATTTACAAAACTCCCTTAATTAACATTGTTTCACAAGCGGGGTCCCACGGGATAGGAGGAGCACCGAGAGCCTAGAAGTCATTTGCACTTCCAGGGAGCCTGGAGGACGCGGGACGCGCAGCGGGAGGACCGCACACACACCACCAGGACCGGCACATCATCCCCTACACAGCGATAATTTTAGTTTAACTGTAAGTCGAATATTAGATTTTTAAAGTGAAAATAAAAGTGTGGGGATAATCGGGGCTACTATAGATAAGGTTAAAGGGTAGTTTGGGGGTGAAGGAGGGGTGCTAGGAAAATTTAGACCGCGAAAATCGACTCGATTTAGCCGACCTCCACACAGGGGCGAAGAAATTTTTCAAAATTTAAACATTCAAAAATAAATAACGTAATAAAAATTTGAAAATAGACTTTTTTGGGTATAACTTTTTCAAATACAGGCTGTGAAACGTCTCTATAACCATGAAGCTAAGACATAAAATATACACTTACCATCAAAACATGCATATTTAATATACACTATCCCCAACATCCACCTGACGGCAGGAGGATAATCCTCCGCTAATAGGAAGCTGCAATGGTTGACTCCTGTACACCTGGAAACATGATGAAGCGAATTAAAATGTAAAATAATAAAAGAATCACTATTTTATTAACTACTAGCAACATTGTCTATGCATAGTCTTACGAGTAGTTTATATTATCATGGCGTAGAAAATAACTAACATTATGATATTAAAAAAATATTTATGTGATAGTTTTTATGTCATAATTAGAGATCGGATAATCGGATGCATATTTACCTAAAGTTAATTTTTGGCTCACAAATTATGGAAGCGGCTTTTTAAAATACATTTTGTTAAATAAAAGTCCCGGGAAAATACGGGACTGCAAATTTAACGTAGTGATATTGTTTGAAAATTACTAAATTATCACGTGGTATTTATTTTCAAAAGACCTCGACTCCGGGTTCATTTATACAACTATGCATACGTATTTACATGAAGTTTAGTTTCAGTTCCCCGTGCGATTTATGAATGTACGATTTATTACATGAAGAGTGTTATACGAAAGTAGTGAGCTAGTTTGACTAACTGAAACTAACCTTCATGTAACGTCATTTTTAAGCTCATATTACCGACTAGTTTTGCATTACCAAAATGTTATACAGTACCGGAATTCTGGGATTTTTATTTATGGAAATAAAATAAAAAGCCAGTTCCATACTTTGTCAAAAACTAAATTAGGTAACTAAATAAACATCCGGCTATCCAATTCCGCAATCCCGGGATTTTTATTTAACAAAACAATAAAAAGCCGTTTCCATACTTTGTCTTAAACTAACTTTAGGTAAATATGCATCCGATTTTCCGATCTCTAATTATAAGTTATATATAATGTTTGTAACATATAGGTATAGTTAAACATTTCGTGAACTTATTACCATAAAATGACAAATACACGTCTTGTCCTGTTTGCGTTATACATAGTTGATGCAAATTATTATAACGCGTAAGTATTATAACAACATTATTCGCAAAATATTCAACGCGAATGATTAATGAATAAGTACACAGTACAGGATTAAGTAGGTGTGAACGCTTCTTGATTCTATTCTTGAAGAAGGTGCGAAGGTGCGAGAAGAGGTGCGATAACTATATTGTCATTTAAAATTAGCGTCAATAAAATATTTGGTTAATCTTTGTTACTTAGCAAATAAGTAACATACCTATACAATTAATGTTATTCCTTCAGGTTATTTAACAACTAGCGACCCGCCCCGGCTTCGTACAAGTGCAATGCTGATAGTAAATATACAACAGAAAACCTGTTAAAAAAAAATAAAAATAACACTTTTTTTAAAATTAATTGAAATGTAATTATTTACGACATCACATTAGAAACCTCACAAATAACAGTATTTCTCCACCATTTAATGGATGTTATTATACTTATAAACCTTCTTTTTCAATCACTCTATTATGAGGAAATGAAACAGTCCAGTCGACACGATATAAACGTTTATTTCTCACAAACACTTTTTGTAACCTTTTTAAACTTAATACTTCACAACTTGTTCTTAATACACTTCTTCCACCGTAATACACTTATAGCCGTGCTATTCGAACCGAATACTGAAAAAGACTCCGTCTCATCGGCTGCTTGCAATTCCAAGTCAGTTTTAAACGGAAGTCAGAATATTACTTTTTTGTTGTATTAATGCACGGAACGGAAGCTTACTTTTACCGACATATGAAACAAGGAATACCTCGGTACAAATCAATACAACAGCCTTGTTTTAAACGGAAGTCAGAATATTACTTTTTTAAATATAGCAATAAATTTAGCATTATACATTTATAAGTATTTCTCTCTAGGTAGGCAGCGGCTCAGCTGTGCCCCTGGCACTGCAGATGTCCATGAGCGATGGTTACCACTTACCATCAGGTGGGCCATTTGCTCGTCTGCCACCGTATGGAATAAAAAAAAAATAACAGAAAAAATCATTACACTATCTATAAAAAATCCGCATCAAAATCCGTTGCGTAATTTTAAATATTCAAGCATTCATAGGGATATAGGGACAGAGAAAGCGACTTTGTTTTATACTATGTAGTGATCATCCGCATATGTTAATTATATTTATATCACATTTGGAAATATACATTTTTAAAATAGTAAAAACCGTTAGTAACAATAATTCGAACTTAACACTGATACCCTAATCCGTTTATGACATTTTTTTAAATTTGAGACACGAAAAACCACATAGGGTAGTTTCAGATAACGGAAAAACACCTTTTCTTATAAGAAAATCTATTATAACCCGGACCAAGTCACGGGCGTACACGTAGTATACTAAAACGATCTTTTATATAAGTACATAGTATAAATATACAC
Source organism: Scirpophaga incertulas (assembly GCA_036419045.1). Classification (NCBI taxonomy): domain Eukaryota; kingdom Metazoa; phylum Arthropoda; class Insecta; order Lepidoptera; family Crambidae; genus Scirpophaga; species Scirpophaga incertulas. The sequence goes on along the minus strand of CM071634.1, from coordinate 29,059,264 downwards.
TTGATGTCACACAGTACTGTGTTTATTAAAATAATGGTTTTATTTTACATAAAAATATCTACAATAAAATACTATATGGTGTCAGGTGTGGTTATAAATAAATTAAAATATGAAAAAATAAATCGTAATTTTAGTAGTATTTAAAAATGACGGGAAAAAGTCAGCGCGGGTAAAATCCGAAACAGTGTACACAACATTGCAGCAGCCGGTTGCTATGGCGGAAGAGGGAAATATTGCAACACATTAGAGAGAATGGAAATCTACTACACTACTCTAATTTGATTACTATTTAATAGCAACTGGTAAGGAGAGTAGAGAAAAATGTGCATTGTTTATGCAAGTGATTGGTAAGTATGGGCCAAAAATCCTAGAAGAGCTAGATTTAGACGAAAGTATTTTACAAAATTATGAGCAACTGGTATTAAAATTTGCCAGTTACTGTGATCCTGCCCGCAATATTAATTACGAGCGACATCTATTTTTTGAATCTTACCAGAATTAAGAAAATTTTGATAAATATTTGAGCGCTTTAAAAAGAAAAAGTAAGTCTTGTGACTTTCGTCTATTAAAAAATTATCTTATCTTAACACAATTGATTAGAGGTATAAAAAATAATAAAAAATTTACTAACAAACCCAAAGTTAGACTTGGATAATGCCATTTCGCTGTGCCGTGCGGCGGAGACTGCAAGTAGGCAAGCGCAGCAGTGTACGAGCGGTAGCAGCCAAGCCGCTGGTGGCTTTTAGATGCAAGTGATCGCAGCAGTCTCGGTTTCGACGACCATAATTGTCACCCGATACAATATTCACAAAGTGATGTTAATAGAAGGATTAATACGCCTCATTATATAACACGAAGTGGTAGAGTAGTTCGACCACCAGCCCGATTTTCACAGTAATTTTGTACGAGTATTCTGCTGGCATTCTATGATTTGTTATAAGAGTTTATTTGTTAACTTGATGTAAAATAAGTTCATTTTTATTTGAAACAGAAGTGTCTTATATGTTGTGGTGGGTAATGTTAGTATATAATAGGTTAGTAATGAGTTTATGTGTTGTAAAATTATTTCATATTTTCAAAGGAGAGAGATGTCACATATGTTACTTAGATATGCAACCTCTGTACGCAATTGACACTTGATATCACACAGTACAAAATGATGGTTTTATTTTACATAAAAATATCTACAATAAAATACTACATCATTAATAAGAAAATATATGTTAGCGATACGAATGAAAAAAGCCAGTAATTTCATAGTAATTCCTTGTACGAGTACTTAACAACTTTGGGAAATGACGCCCTAAAAAATGTACTTCTGACATCACCCAAAAAACATTTATGATGAGTGCAATGACGATGCACATGATAAGTGCTACTTCCCGTGGAAGTGACGTCACAATCTGTTCCGTTGATTAATGACTGGCATTAGGTGTTGATAAAGATCTCGATTACCACTTTTGAATGGCAGCTTATCTACCATTAACTAATATTCATAGAGGCATGTTTATATTCAAACTGACTTATTTATAACAATTGGTGACTTTCTGGTTTCGACATTTATTTAAACTTTTTTGCACAACATTAAAAGAAAGGTGTGCGAATGGCGGACTTAATGCCAAGGGCATTCTCTCCCAGTCAACCAAAAAATCGTGCAAAAATTAAAGGCAAATGTGTAAAATGATACAAATACGAGTAAAGCAGTAACAACTACATTAACGGAAAGAAATACGACTGAAATAACTAGGTAAATAAAAATACATACATACACAAATACACATATATAAAATATAGATTTATATATATATATATATATATATATATATAGTACCATAATAAGTATTAACTTAAGTAAGAATAAGTGTGTGCGTTTTTCTCAGAAAGGTTGGTATGTATGCCCATCTTTTTCAGGGGAAATATACTGAGTTGCGAAATATGACATAATCGAATCATGCAATGCACGCGTGAGACCACGACGCGATATGCTAAATAAACAAATATAAGGTGCAATAACGTACACGTTATTGCACCTTATATACTTATGTTGTCCATTTAAACAATGCCTTGAATACATTCAATTGATGCAATTGATTCAATGAAGGCATTAAATGGACATTAAGCTGATAACACCTCCATAGTCGAGGGGATAATACAACAGTTTCAAGGTGTCGCCATCTCTGAGATCCCGGGTTCGAATCCCGGTGGGGGCAGATGTTCGTGTGATGAATGCGAGCATTTGTACCTTAGTCATAGTTGTTAAAATAAACTTGCCGTTCCAATGTTCAGACTCCATAAAACTAGCTGTTCGTTCTTGGGGAAATGTATATCTATGTTTAACAAGCTTCCGCAAAGTGTCATTGATTTACCTTTATATAAATTTAAAATCCATATCAAAAATACACTCATGAGTAAAGGTTATTATAAAGTAAGTGACTATCTAAATGATCACAGTATTTGGGAATAGGGACACTATTCATAGAGCCATGTTTGGTAACATTATTTATAATATTGTATTATTTTATATGTGTATGTAAACATACATACGACTGTAATCGTATTAGGTATGATTGTATCTTATACTATATTGTATTTTTATATTATATTATATTATTATAATTATTAACATTGAAAAGAGGAGATAAAAAATAGACCTTCAGAGTTTCTTGCCTGTTCTTCTCGAGAAGGCTCTCCCAATTCCGAACAGGTGTCGAGTCAATATATTTTTTCTTTTTTTTTTCCTTATTCGTACGTACGGACAAGGTTTTTGTTTTTTTTTTTTTATTATTTAAGCTTTTTTTTTGTTTTGTTTGTTGACATCAATAAGTGCCTGTAAAGGTCTATGTTGAATAAATATTATTTTGATTTTGATTTTTTGAAAATATAGGTATGTCTATCCGTTACCCTAGATCCCATATAAGACAAGACGTATAGAGCTTACTTTGGGCTAGGCTAGTTGGTGTAAGTATAAGAAATAAATAAGAAGAAAATACTTATTTAATACTTATTACTGTTTTTCGAACTCGATACTAATTACCACATACTACAGTATAATACTGTCTAGAGTATTTTTTTTTTCCCACGGGGGATTATAATGAATTCTCTTAAGGGGTACCTTACACCGAATTAGTGTAAGTGTGCCGAGTGCTGTTTTGGTGGAACGAGTCGATTCGAGTCAGTTTATACGGTATTCAAGTCAGGACTCGATTCCCTGATTCGAGCCCAGTACTCGAATTCTATGTTTGGTATTCAAATATTTCTAAAACTCGAGTCTGATTCCTAGACTCGAGTCTAGAAATTCGAGTCTGGAAATTCTAGTCCAGTCCAGAACTAGAGTCCGATTTTAGAACAAAATCAAAACAAAAAGTTGCAGGTCAAACTTGTTTGTAATATTAGGCCCGCGCCACTTCATTGCTTACGTAAACAGTTTGCGAGTACAAGCGAGTGAACCAAACTCGAATACTAGACTCGAGTCAGTAGGACTCGTGTAAATAGAATCGAGTTAGCGAGTACGAACTAATTCATCCTGACTCGAGTACCGGAATCGAATCCAGCGTACTCGAATCAAAATAAATTGGTATTAGAGTAAGCGAGTCCAAAGCAGGAATCGAGTCTGACTCGAGTTAAACCGTACTCGGCACATCGCTACACCGGATACCACCCGCGCCCGGTCTACAGCGGGTGGTTATGTTGGACTATAGCAGAAGGCTAGCCCAACTAAACACTACCTAGCCTTTGGCCGGGCTTATCGGCCTAGAAATAAAGCGCCCGCCCTCCAGAGCGGTGGTCGATCCGACCAGGGTAAACGACCATGTGCTGACGTTTTGTAGCATTTTTCGAAATCTATATACACATTTATTTTACGCACATACGCGATACTATCGTGAGGTATCCTGCATACAGATGCGAACAAATTCAAAGGCTTATGTGAAGGGTTTTAATTACCTCTCGATTGAGACAAACATCAACTGCGTTATTAAAGGTTTTGGTACCAAATTTGCTCCTCAGTGGAAATGTAAAAAAACTTTGACGATGATCAAAGAATTTATATGAATAAATATGGACTGCTGAAATATGAGTACGCATAACATCCAAACGACTGCAATATCAATACTAATATTATAAATGCGACAGTAACTCTGTCTGTCTGTCTGTCTGTTCCGCTTTCACGCCAAAACTACTGAACCGATTTAAATGAAATTTGGTACACAGATAGTCTAGAGCCTGAGAAAGGACATAGGCTACTTTTTCATGCAAAAAAGGTTGTAATGGGTTGTAAAAGGTTGAAAGGAGGGATAATAGGTTGTATGAAGATATTGTTAAAACCACTGAACCGATTTAAATAAAATTTTATACACAGATAGACTAGAGTTGGTACGTCGGTTGGTCGGGCGGACTACGTTTGGTATATACGAGGTAACCACCCCGTATATACCAATCGTAAAACCCGAGGACCCAAGGAAGGTAATAAGATAATTTTACCGACGGAAAACATATCCTTCCTGTGGGAAATTCGACTATAACGCGGGCGAAGCCGCGGGGGAAAGCTATTATTTGATAATTATTTTGTGCTTAATTATGAAGACAAGATTTGGGTTTCTCCTTCTAATACCCATTGGCCCACACGCACGAAGACGTTAGTCTTGAGGCATAAGGAGAATATTGACATTACCTTTGTTAAAACCTTAATTATTATACGCCAGTCATTGTAATGTAAATATGCAATTCTACTTCTCATGCTTGAGGTTATAGCATGATGATAGATTGCGGATATGAATACTGTCCCTTTTCTGTTTGTGACATTACCCAATAGATAATACAGTGAGCTACGTGGCGGAAAACAGTTGCACATTTGATTATAAGAGGTATAATGATTAGATATGACTTGGTCAGTGTTCAGTTAGTTGGGCAGAGTGCAAGTCATAAAAGTCACATTAGTATTCTATTGCTTTAAATGAATAAAGCGTTATTTCTAGGTGTTTGATATTTTTGACAACAGCTTTCTCTAATGCTTACAATTGATAAAGAATAATAATTCAAATATTTTATGTTTGAATAATGTTTTATGGTGGTGCACGTTGGCTTATTGTTAGCTGGTAAGTCTCTTCTATGGATAAGTCCATTTATGTCTCATATTTTTATTCGTAACTATTATTTGTCTGTGGGTGTACAATAATGGATATATTATTATTTATGACACATAACAAAAACAATTACACAAAAAATCTTATAACTAGGCGTGACATAAACTCTTCAGAGATTTTACCGCACACCACCGTCGTCGTATTTATTATTTTCTTTTTATTTATTTGTTTCAGTAATCCAACAGCGTTACAATAAATATATGTCATAAATATTTTTATACATAGTAAGGCCAAAAACGGATTAGAAATTTAGATAACAATAATGACTTAAAGAGAACTACATTTCGTACTACAATACTATATAAGTCGGTTCCTATATATTAATTAATTACAAAATAAAGTTTTAACATGTTATTTTCTAGGTGTGCATATGTGTGTCTTTCTGTGTGTGTGTGTGTGTGTGTGATTGTGTCTTATGTGCTTGTTTTGTGTGTATGCTTTCATCTTCGTATTTCATGATTAAGGCTGACTTATAGCTTCAAGGTGATATTTTTTTATTTTATTTTTTAAAATATTTCGAGATAAATAAAAAAAGTCTAATTCAGAATATTGGCTGTTATAAGCTTGGGTAGCTCGGCTTAAGACAGAGTTTTTAGCGTACCTCGTGTGCGAGTGGGGAACGTGGAAGAGTGGAGTATGTCTAGATCGACGGGAAGGTACACATATTTGAATGTTTTCTAATAGTTCAGGGCTGTCTATTTTCCCTAATAGGATGTCATACAAAAGTACAATGTCATATTGTTTACGGCGAAGTGACAGTGGTTCTAAATTAAAATAAAAACATGCTTCTGAGTAAGAATCAAAACTTCTAAATGATTTAAAGCTGAGGAATTTTACAAACTTTTTTGAATGGATTCTAATCTGTCTACGTAGATACTATAGCATGGAGACATCTAGTATGCTCCTCACATAGACAAAGTATAAGACTTGAATGCAACTGATATCTTTAAAAAGCTGGCAAGCACGCTTTATAAATCCAAGTTGTTTGTATGCTTTGTCCACAATGAAATTAACATGATCGACTAACATCATCTTAGAATCCAGTTTAACACCTAAGTCTCTCACCGTATCCACCTTTTTGATGTCCATATTATTAATTGAATAAGTATTTAAGATATTTTTAGTTTTGCGTGAGAAAGTTATGTGGAGATATTTACTTGTGTTTACTGTGATTCTATTGCGATTGTAGTAGTCAAGGAGATTGTTTAGGTCATTTTGGATTTTTATGCAATCAGCGACAGTATTAACTTTGCAGTAGATTCTTTTGTCATCAGCGAACATAATAAATTTTGAAGAATCAAAGCAAGTACAGATGTCAAAAAGGTAAGCGTTATACAACAAGGGACCGAGCAGTGACCCCTGTGATATACCAGAATTGATGATTACATAATCACTTCGAGCACTTCCAATAACTACAGCTTAGCAGTATCAATACTTAAATGAAAAGATTAAGGTTGCAACACATTTATAGGTAATAATTGTGAAGCTGGTAGGTAGGCAATAAAAAAAACATCATACAGAAAAAAGATGAGCCCGTCAGGAACAATACCAGAAGTCGGAACTAAGGCAGAGTCATTCGTGTACCTACATGGATTCCATACAGCGCAGGAACAAAATGGATACGCCTCAAATCCCGAGATTAATTTTAAAGAGCAGAAAAAACAATCCCGTGATTTTTTTTAATAAAAAGTTATTTACTTTTACACAATTTAAACTACTGCGCGCGCGACGTTGCCAAACTTACATCAATGTCATGGACAGAAATCTAAAATAAAATATGATTGAATTTGAAAATATATTCTGCCTATTCCACAACTGCTATCGAAAGTGGGAATATCTATTCACCCCATTGCCCACGCCAGTGAAAGCTCGTCAAAAGTATTACTAATCAATATACCGATAAGATCTCAAAACCACCCCCATACACCGCACCTGGTGTACATATTGTATAGCCATAATAGGATTATTCGAAACGTACTATTCATTTTGAAGGACGTCATATTGAAAACGGTCTGATCTGTTATCTATTTCCCATAGTAGTCATAGAAAAGTGAAACTGAAGATAACAATGCAATTTTATAAATGACTAGCGACTTCGCCGCCGACCGCGACTTCGTCCGCGTGGAATGTAATAAAAAAATTAGTTTATATTTTGTTTTTGACTTTTTTTTTTCTAGAATAAAAGTAGCCTATGTTACTTATTCCAGTGAAAGTCTCTTCCAAATCGGTCCAGCCGTTCCAGAGATTAGCCGGAACAAACAGACAGACAGACAGACAAAAATTTTAAAAATATGTATTTTGGTATGTGTACCGTATATACATTCATATGCATGTAGTAGAAAGCGGTTATTTTAATATTACAAACAGACACTCCAATTTTATTTATTTATATAGATAAATTGTAATTGGTATTTAGTTGAAATGGTTTATTTTTATTTTATTTTATACATTAATAAAGAATTTAAAGTAGATTGGGTGGCAAGTGTGTTTGTTTGTGTGCTAGTTTTTTTATATATTTTATTTTAATAGATACATACTACAGATTATAATCAAATGACACAACATATACAGACAATTGACATTCAGATCGAGACCATATCCCAAAATGTATGTACACATAGGGCTACGTAAACAATTACACAATATATACAGTACAGGTAAATGTATACCTATATGTTAAAACTAAACATATACAACATAATTGATAATAACAAGTAATCATAATATTCGAATAATATGTACAAAACATACAATAAGCATACACAACACAGTTTGTGTTTATAACAATGTATATCTAGATATAGATAGATAGATAAAAACGTTTATTAAATTCTGCAAAATACACATAAATATCTAATAAAAGAAAAGGTAATAATCAAGAAAAAATCGGGTGGGGCTGTGCCGGGGTACACGGCCGTTGGTTTTAACGTGAAACGTCTATGTTAGGGAATCGATTTTAAAGTAAAAGTATGAAATAAAAACAAGAAAAAAAAATGTCACAACAGCGAGCTGACTATATAAGTGAAACATTCACAATACACACAATATTCACATTTTTGTTTCTAAGACTAATAGTTTTTCAATTATTAAGGTACAATGATATAGACCTCTTCGTTACGGTCCACTTTTTAAACCTGCTACCCGTATGTTTCGGTGCGATTTTAAAGACGTTTCACGTCAAAAACAAAAGTACAATCAAACACTATAAATATATGTATGCTGCAGAAAGCAAAAGGTCAAGGCTCAGATAAATATTTGCCTAATTTAGACAAATAACTGATTTTCAGCCATCACCTTTTTTGAGTTTTGTGAGATATGGGTGTGTTTTTAGTTATTTCCTGGATATTATTGTGGGCTGCAATGTTAGCATGCTTAGAATTAATTTGAAATAATTTGACCGCAATACAAGTAAATCGAGTTAACTGGAGCACTGAAATTATATTACTGACGAACCTTTTCATTCCCTATGACTATAATCAAAAACCAATTAAGATTGTTGTGGTGTTAAGCCTTGGATTCACTGATCAGAATGCCATTGACAAATCAAACATAAAAAAAAGCATAATATTATAATAATCTTGGCAGTGTCCTAAATATATTATTTGTACAACGCCAAATTAACTAAGTGGTTATAAAATTACAATTAAACTACATTTTGCATTTGATTTATCTATTCCATGTAGTTGTCATAAAAAAAAGGTCAGAAAAACCACTTATGACAGCGCACGCGCCTGCGCGGCTGTCGTTCCATGTTTAAATAAACGTGACGTGCCGACCCTTCCGCGAGCGACGGCGATACACGTCACTTCCGCTACTGACTACACCTGAAGCCGACTGGGTCATTAGGGAAGTGGCTTTTGATTGACAATAATCCAAATCGAAATAGAAAGGTGCCAAATTCTACATTATATATACACTTTAATAAAAAAGGTTTAAATTATTTGTTACTAACGTAAATTAAAAAATAATTTAGAACAATTCATATTTAAAATTATATATAGTAAGAAATAAGAGACTTTTCGAATGACAATTTAAAAAGAACTTATAATCAAACCACATTTCGTAAATTAAAAACAGTGTTTATAAACTACCACAGATTATGTACAATATATACAGATATTTTGGAATATATAAAATCCTACTTAAATTACAGATTACGACAGCATAGCTTTAAGGCATTAAATAGAATTATCAAATAATTTTTACGTGACAAAATAACAAAATTTTCACTCATTTTAGGACATAAATGCACTCTGTATATATTATACCCATTTTTTTAATGGTTGGCAGTTTATATTTATTTGTTTTTTTATTCAAAATCAAAATCAAAATAATATTTATTCAACATAGACCTTTACAGGTACTTATTGACGTCAACAAACAAAACAAAAAAAAAGCTTAAGTAATAAAAAAAAAAACAAAAACCTTGTCCGTACGTACGAATAAGGAAAAAAAAAAAAGAAAAAATATATTGACTCGACACCTGTTCGGAAATTGGGAGAGCCTTCTCGAGAAGAACAGGCAAGAAACTCTGAAGGTCTATTTTTTATCTCCTCTTTTCAATGTTAATAATTATAATAATATAATATAAAAATACAATATAGTATAAGATACAATCATACCTAATACGATTACAGTCGTATGTATGTTTACACATATAAAATAATACAATATTATAAATAATGTTGTTACCAAACATGGCTCTATGAATAGTGTCCCTATTCCCAAATACTGTGATTATTTATTTATTTATTTATTTATTTATTTATTCAAAGGAATACCTCTACCATGATTTGCATTTGATTTTCGACAGATATACCGTAACCTATTACTACATATAGGACATAACTATAGGACTCATAGAAGTAATTTTAGTTTACAGCTTCAGCTACAGCAACTCATGGTAGCTACACAATAGTTTACTACAAATAGCTATCGAAAGCGTTATTAAGCTCATGGTAGAGCCACCGTAACCACACAGAAATTAGATTTATTACTCAACCTTACGAAAGCTGAACGATATAACATAAAATAGTGTCACGAATGGCGCAATATAAAACACTGTCATCTTTGTCTGAGAGAATTAGTTTGTCGCTCAGCAAATGTATTTGGATGGGAAGTACAAGTTTATTTCTCAATGCAACTATTCGATGATAAAATCTAAAAATTCTGTATGATGATAGAAAAAGAAGAAAAGAATACATGTTTCAACTACAAAAGAGACTATTCGGCATGGAGGTTGGCTATGTATCTCAATTACTATTCAATTTCCATTGTCTATCTGTCAGTTTCGACCAAAATTTGATAGCAATAGAGAATATTTTTATTGCAATCACCATTTCAGAGGTTCTGCTCGTACAAATCGTTCATATTTACAATATGTAAAAACAAGCATATTGATTCTTCTAACCTCAATTATATTGACAAATAATCAAAAATATTGTATAGCTATATATTGTCTTTTCTCGCTATATAGTCTGGTTAATGGACTATTAAGTTAATTAAACCAAATCAAGTTGTATAGCCGAGAAGATAAAGTCGGCGCATGCATCATGTTGATTTATATCGCCGAGTATATCTCTATGTGTGACAGAATGTCCGCCTCACTTTGTGTAAACGCCTATAAATTACCAACAACACGAAAACAATCATGCCACTGGAATAAACCTTTCGAATGAGAGTGAAATATATAAACATGATTTAGCTGACGTTTTAGAAAGAGATAACATGAATAAAACAAGAAAAGAAGGACGAAATACGACTGACGAAAGAACTATAAAATACCAAAGCATGACGTAGGCAAATTTACCTGGACCAAGTAAAACATATCCTATCTTTAAATGAGGTAATCTCGTTTACAATGCCATGCTATTGAATTCTATTACACTAGGGTTATTCCCATAACGCCTCGACTACCTGACATCTGTCTCCGAAATCTCCGCCTCGACCACCCAATCCGGATTAGGTTCATCGAACTTGCTCTATGAGGCAGGTCCAGCCGTGCTAGACATCACCAAGTCCTTGCCTAGACGACGATCTCTGATTTTACCTAAAAAGGACTCATTATGTTGTTAATTCATTTACGATCCGGATAGGACTACTTTATTACGATTCAAGAGAGCCAGCCGAGTAGTATACACTACTAATACCTAATGTAGCAAATTGGGGACAGCTACAATAAAAGTTATATGAAGTGGAATCGAACGATAATTGCTTGGACAGGGGTCATTCGTTTACGACATATGCTGTAACTTTTATACATTGCTTTCTTCCAGGAAAATCTTATTTCTTGTTACATGTCACTTCAAGTATTTTTTTTCTACATTCTTAATAAAATACAAGTAAACATGAATTTGACACTTGATTTGGAGAAACATAATGAATTTGCTCTTAGGAGAGATCTTCCAGCTTCCTGATAACCATACGACCCACATACTTGCTAACCACTTTTATAGCTCTAAAAACAAGAAATGGACGTTCAATATTATAGTTCAATATAATTAGAGTAACTCCAACACTTGTAGAACCAAAACTTTCATGAGTTCATTAGCGTCGCCCACTCGCCCTGGCAAGGTGTCGACAGAATGCGACAGATTTTCACATTCTACTTCCGCAAACAAAATGGATCTAAAGAAAGCGCAGTCGACCCATATTTTGTATTGTTTGTCTTTTCATGTAAAAAACGTCGAGAACATTCAAATTAGTGAGAAATTGAGTAGCTTATTAATAAATGAGTACAAAAATAATAGCTTAAATAACCATTACTATAGCCTTATTTGTTGCTGTCGGCTTATTTGTATGCGACTAAAAACTCAAATATTTGATTCGATGAATATCGCAGCACAATATTACAAGGTTATTACATTCATACATATTCTCACGCCTCTTTCCAATGGCTATAGGCAGAGATCACAGTTTTCCATTTGCTACTATCCTTACTTCCTACCCTTTTTTTTTTTTTTTTGTTTCCCTGAGGAAAATGCATTAAATTGCATACCCCGGCTGTGGCGAGCCGGGGTTATGTGGGGCTCTCCTCCCCAGAAGGGGGAGGCCTACCCACTAAAAACCTCAGGGATGGCCTTCCTCAGGCACTACCCTAGTTTTAGCGACTTTCATTTGAATTTTCATGCATGCTCTTCCATCATACTTCGTCTTTACTCTCGAATTTATATAATATTCTGCCCGCGGCTTCGCCCGCGTGGATTACGGGATTGGGTCTATAGAGGGTTAAGGGTCATAGCTTTTGCCCACGACTACGTATGCGCGGAAGTCGGTTTATGGCGCGAAGGTTTTATTGCGCTTCCCGTGGGACTATCCGTTTTTCCGAGATAAAATACCGCAAAATCTTGATCAAGAAACACTCTATCTATTGATGGAAACCGCATGAAAATCTGTGCAGTAGTTTTTGAGCGAAGCTTTTATTGCGCATCCCGTGAAAACTGACGATTTTTTCGGGATAAAAAGTACCCTATTATTAAATCCGGACTTTTATCTTTACGTCTGCAAAATTTCAAAGCAATTAGTTCAGTAGTTACGGCGTGAAAGCGGAACAAACAAACAAACAAACTCACTTTCCGATTTATAATATTAATAAGTTCAAGGAGGGTTTTTACAATGAGGAAAATTCGAATAATTATCGGAAATACCCTAAAAACAGCCCTTTTATTTTCCCATGCAAACGTTTTCTAACTAAAACGTACAGTCGAATTGAGCTTTATTGTTGTTGTATAAAGTTCATATTGCAAGCACTCACTGTTGTCTAAGCAATGAAGGTGTGTTCCTAACATCAAAGAGTCAATTTGCGCTTTATTAACGCTACATATAGTTGAAATTCAATCATATCTATCAAAACAGTGTGCGTGCGTGCGTTGGAGCACAGAATACATCGTTGGAGGATTTAATGTCACGTTGCAAAATTGAATAGCCACAAAATGTAATAGGTCATTTAGACTTTTTTTGCGATTTGTTGGCTATGCGACATTATCTATAAAATAATTAGGAACAAAAAACTGCCACTGTACAAATCTTTTTGACAGGACGAAGTCTGTCGGGTCCGCTAGTCTTTTAATAATTATAAATAAATCATACAGAAAGTACGGAACGAAGCGATAGCGTTGTTACAGCCAAAGATAGTATCAGATCGGCCAACGACGTCTTCATTCTGTCGCTATTACTTTACAATTAAATCAAATTACTTTATTTACCCGAATTCTAACGCTACAGTTTCGACCCATTAATGCGATATTTACTTCTTATTTATATACCATATTTTTGCTTCTACCCTTATCCTACATTAAAGGAGCTGAGTCAAGTGGTTTCTTCATCTACCCTCGTCTATTGTAAGTCACATCTGTGCTCCTTTCACGCAAATATCAATTTTCAGGTGAAATATTTTTTGATTTTCCTTTTTTTTTGTGTCCATCTACATTTTTCTTGATATATTTTTATATTATATTATTTTATTTAATAACCAACACCTGACGGTAACTAGTTCTAGTCGCCTATAATACATGTGATTGACATAAAACACAGCAACCACCACAAAAACCACAGTATAGGATGGCAACATGTGACATAAAGTAAAAAGTCACAGTTCGCTGTAATTTCAATGCCTTTCTGACCATTCACACAGGAACACAGCAAAACTAATACCACAATTTTTCGACTGAACTAGGTAAGACTCCGGTACATTCCCGTATACAAAATTCTTCTTGTCACGTGTCTCATCCCTCTTCATAGTATTCCCATTAATTAAATTAAATTCTCCGATACCGGCTGTACGGTAATTTCGATCTTCGAAATGTATAATCTGAAATATTTATCTCTTGGACTTCCCAAGATTCCATCCAAGTAATCCTAAGCTTTCGTAAATTATCTAAATATTTTCGAGTTTTTTCGAGTAAATTTTTTCAATTTAAATAAACATAATGTTAGATTGAATAATTATTAAAAATTTCACTGTAGGGTCGAATTATAATGTAAAAGTAAATAGTCTCAAATATGTAATAGTAATAAAATATTATAATATTTATCATTAATGCTCTTTTACAATATTTTCCATTAATGCTCCACTGCTATTAGTCGGAGACTGATGTTACGAGTATATCCTCTGTAGCCTTCCTCGATAAATAGACTCTACAATACAAAGAATTTATCAATTCGAATCAGTATTTTCAAACTTTTTAGCTTTATAATCTATACTAATATTATAAAGAAGTAAAGTTTGTGTGTTTGTATATTTGTTAAATTGTAAGGGGTAATCTCGGTATGTACTGAACCGATTTTAAAAATTCTTTCACCACTAGAAAGCCACATTATTGCTGAGTGTCATAGGTCAATTGGAGAAAAAACGATGAACGCTGCCTTAACTATGAAAAAAATATTTTTGAGATTTAAAGAAATTATGTGGAGCTTGAAAATGCCTCCAAAAAAGTCAACCACAGCATATGTCTAACTTTTATATTTAAGTTACAAAAAAAGGCCAAAGCAGCAGTCGGCGCGCGATGGCTTCCGATTTAATTCGGTTCGCGTTCGTGCTCGCTTCGGGGATTGTTAATTTTGCCCAACGAAGTAGGCACGGGTCAGCTAGTATTGGTATGAATTAAAAAAAACAGATTCGTAACCTTTATATTCCGATCAACAGGTCCAATACCCAGGACAGAGCTCTGAGGTCGATTTAAGTCTCTATTCATAATTTTATGGTGATTACTTGTTAATTAATACGTCACTCTTTCAATAATTTAGTATCTGTTACATATGTAAATATGTCACATTGCTTATCTGTAACATTATGTCGTCATACGCTTATGCCTTACTTTACATTTAGAAGTAGAACTAAACATAATTAAGAACTAACATAAAACTTACAGCGGTCAACTCTTATTAATTAACAAAGTTCGAATTTCAGTGCTGAACTAGTTCTCGACTCCTGAAAGTGGAGCAAATTTTCAGGGATGAAGTGCAATGGTAGTTGAAATAAATTGGACGAACTCAACCTGCCACAAAAAAGTTTGCGCAATAACATTATTGTCTATGGTTTAATATGACGCTTATGATGTTTATGTAGTGCGAGCCACTTACCATAGACATCTTGATCAAATCGACGGTTTACTTGTTACGCACTATACAATTAGTTTTCTTTTTTTTATTTTTATTAGAAAAAATAACTATGATTACGATTAAGATATGTAAAAAAATTACATTATATAATTCTATTTAAAATCTAAGTTATAGTGGCGTGAGATAAAGTTCAATATTCATAACCAAATAGAATTCGCGTCTTACTGCCAAAATACAACATTAACAACTCATAGCCGATAAGTGGTTTTCTTCTGCGTTCTGATGTAATGTTATTAAAAAATATTTCAATAAACATCTAAAACTCATAATGTGTTGCAGGTTCCGGATCGGCGCCGGGATGTTATTCCAACATTTCGAGGCTAATGATTTAATAACATTCAGGGTACCGCATATTTCTCTATCAGTTGGGCGGACTGCCAACCGGATGTCTAGGGGGCGGGCAGGCGACGGAACGTGCTTCGTATGGACTGATATAGCTAAAGGTTATAGCAAACTAGGTTTCCGTGACACGGCCTAAGCGGTCAAATGTTATCTACTCCGCTGAGGCAAAAACAATTCGAAAGTATGTTGTATGTACTCAAAGAGAGTTACAAAGAGTTAGGTAATAGTAGAGTGTACAAGTTGGCTAGCTACGCTCGCCTGGGCACGGTCCTTCGGCTCACAGCGAAAGAAGCTTTAAGCTCTGTTCGTACAATTTAAACGTCATCAGGAAATCGTGACCAGTATTTGAACGGTATTGTCTACTTATGGTATAAGATCAGGAGACCTATTTTTGAATTACGAATGCGACTTCGAAATCACCGGTATGACTAATAATCACCGATTTTCAATAATTCTTATTTTTGAATATCACTGATGTGACTACCTTAGTCACAGGTGTGATTTCATTACGAGTGCCCTCACCCACTCGTAATCAAGTCATACTTGTGGAAATGTTATCTGTGTTTTGTTTAGAGAACTTATTGACTAGAGTCTGAAGTGATTTTTCAGTCTATATATATGTATATATATATATATATATATATATACACCTATATATACAAATATATATATAGGAGCGTCAGAGGAGGCCTCGCAGCGATATTGGTTATCACTGTTCATCGCGGACGTTACAACGAGAGGAATACAAAAATATAAACACAGTCGTATTGTACAACACCTTTTTAATCAATTACTTTTAATATTAATTACAAAATATAAAACCAAAAACAAGATTACAGTGGATTGAGCCAATAGGTTAGCACGTGTGCGCATCAAGCGGCGACCGTCGAACAACTGCCCGCAGCCATCGCTCGCAGCGTCACCTACTACCCTATTCGGGGTTACCCGCTCAAAATTTATTAATTTTTAATATTATCGATTACATAAATCGAATGAAACTAACACGTTATTAATAAATCGAGTTCTGTTTATACAATCATAATAATCGTAATAATCAGTAATTATTGTATAATTTTCCACTAAAACTAATCAGCCTTCAGCGCGCCGTCACGGCCGTCCTGCATATCACACGTCCTCGGGTGTATCTGTCTCATCTGTAAGCAATCGACATAGTGTTTTACATCATACTCCGTTCGGTCTCCCTGACCTCATAATAGCCCCATTATGTTATAGAACAATTCACAGCGATTACTAACTTTTAAGTCCAAATATTACAAAATATTTCGTTACATATTATAAAGCCCTAGAAACCGGTTAACGCCACACAGGCCGCTTGCCGCTACACAGGCCAGTCCTAGTCGCTTAAGCGAGTCATTACCACGCAGGCTGGTTATGGCCACACAGGCTAGTCATTGCCACACAGGCTTGTCGTAGCCACACAGGTTAGTCATTGCCACACAGGCTAGTCATTGCCACACAGGCTAGTTATTGCCACACAGGCTTGTCGTAGCCACACAGGCTAGTCATTGCCACACAGGCTTGTCGTAGCCACACAGGCTAGTCATTGCCACACAGGCTTGTCGTAGCCACACAGGCTAGTCAATGTCTCTTAAATAAAAAGTTTCAATTGAACGAAACTGCAATTACTTACCATCGCCGTCATCGGCACATTCTGTCTCAATTTGATTGTTTCGAATTTCTAGTCCGCCACTTAACTCTAATGGTACGTAGCATTCGGGCATAGCACGCACACGTTCGTGCGCGTACTTATAAGTCCTTTTCGAATTAAGGGCCTGCAGTAAATACCTGTCACCGTCTAATAGCTCTACTACTTTATAAGGACCTTTAAATTTTGGGTCCAGCTTTGTTTGGTTACGCTCGTGGTTTTCAAGTAGCACATAGTCACCTACTTGAAATTTTTTTAATCTTGCTTTATTTTTATCAAACCTAGCCTTGTCCAGAGAAGCATTAGTTTCTATTGCTCTTGTCGATTGCTCTCTAATGAAATTCAAATCAACTTCTATATCATCAGTTTCGAATGACATTAAGTTCAGGGGCCTAGCAACTTTTCCTATTAACAATTCTAAAGGGCTTGCCTTTGTTACTCTACTCATAGTACAGTTAATAGCTAGCTGAATGTCAGGCAGGGCATCTTGCCATGATTTATTACTATCTGCTTCGACAGCAGTTAACATATTCTTTAATGTGGACATAGCCCGCTCTACCTGCCCATTTGCGCGGCTTGTGCTAGTAGCTATAAGATGTAGTTTAATGTTGTGTTCACCGCAAAAGTCCCTAAACTCTTTTCCAGCAAAGCATCGACCCTGGTCAGCTATAACACGTGTAGGGGCACCAAACAATGACACATTGTATTTTAATGCCTTAATGGCACTATTTGTGTCTATGTTGCATGTATGATGTAATATCACGTATTTAGTAAAAGCATCTATTGATACAAAAACGTACTCTTTCTTGTCTTTCTTCCCACTAAGCTTACCTGTTGCATCCATATGAATGGTATGCCATGGGATTGGTGTTTTGGGAATTGGATGTAGTTCAGCTTGGACTTTCCCCGAGTTAGATTTTGCCATTCTGCAAGTAATGCAATTTTCTACGAACCTTCGTACGTATTTGTTCATATTTGGGAACCAATAGTGGGAATAGGCCTTTTCTAAAGTTTTCTCCCAACCTAAGTGCATGATATTTTCGTGCACATGATTGATTATAGCCCATTGAAAATTTCTGGGTACGATTGGCAACCAATAGCTTTTATTGTTCCTATCAATTTTTCGATAAAGAAGACCGCGCCTAATTTCGTACGTTTTAGCGACGTCACTATTAAGCTCATTTGCCTGAAGTTTTGTAATAATGGAATTAATTTCGTTGTCTTTATGTTGTTCAGCTTGTAACCAATGGTCTGAAATGGCAGTCAAATGAACACGTTTTTGTTCTGTTCTAATTACTGAACCTGTTGTGATTGGTAATAGGTTTCGAGAGAAAAAGTCTACGTGGTTCATATGTTTACCCTGTCTATATTCGACATCGAAGTCAAACGCTTGCAGAAAACACCACCACCTGTGCACCCGAGGTGTAAGGTCAACTTTCGACTTAGAAGCCTTGACAGCATTACAGTCAGTTATGACTGTAAACCTTCTACCTTGCAAATAGTGGCGAAAATGCTTGACAGCATTGACCACTGCAAGCGTCTCCAGCTCATAAGAATGGTATTTTGATTCAGCACTGGAGGTTCGGCGACTGTAATACTCAACTACGTGTAGTTTACTCTCAATTCGTTGCATAAGTATAGCACCGTAACCTTCTGCGCTGGCATCTGTATGTAGCTCCGTTGGGAGTTTAGGATCAAATATCATTAACACAGGCTTTTTAGTCAAAATTTCTATTATATGCTTTCGGACTTTCTCGAGTTCGGGAGTCCAATTGATTTTTCCTTTCCCCGATGTAAGCCCATAAAGAGAGGCTGCCTTTTGAGAAAACCCAGGTACAAATTGCCTAAAATAGGAAGCCAAACCAATAAATTGGCGAAGCTGAGTGACGGTTTGAGGTGGAGGGAGTTCGGTAAGGGCTCGAATTTTGCGAGGATTTGGTCTTATTTCACCAGCTGACACCTCAAAGCCTAAAAATTCCACTGTAGTTTTAAGAAACCTACATTTCTTGATATTTAATGAAAATCCCGAATCAGTCAATGCCTTAAGAACTAACTCTAGTCGTTCAATACCTTCACCTACTGTTCGCGATGGGACTATGACGTCATCGATATAAACTACAGCGAATGATTCGGTTAAAGTCCCAAGAGCCTTATTAATAGCACGTTGATAAACTGACGGTGCATTACGAAGGCCAAAGGGCATAGACAAATATTCGAACTGACCATCAGGTGTAACAAAAGCAGTACGCTCTATGGAACCTTCTTCGACTGGGATCTGATGGTAACCGCTAGCCATATCTAAAGAAGTAAAGTAATTTGCTCCCACTAAACGCTGTATTTGATCCATAATAAGTGGCAGAGGGTATCTATCAGGCACCGTATTGCTATTCAATTCCCTATAATCAACGCAGAGCCTGTCGTTCCCGTCCTTCTTCTTAACAAGAAGGATTGGGCTTGCGAAAGGAGAAGAGCTTTCGCGTATAATGCCGGCGGACAGAAGTTCTTTGATTTGACGGCGTACTTCTTGTCTTTCATCTGAACTTAATCTATAAGGTCTACGCTGAACTGTGAGGTTAGGATCTAATAATTTAATTACTAGCTGACCCGTGCTAACCCTACCAGTGGGTATACCCTCTATGAAGTTGCTAGAATGATTCTTCAATAACCCAACTAATCGACTTTTTTCTGGATCAGACACGTCGCACTCTATATTGTCTAAGTTGTTTGTCTTTGTATAAATGTTACAAGTAGAAACTACCCTATTCTTTTTAAGAACGATATTCTCTTCAAAAATTTCTATAGAAAATCCTAATGCAAGTAGATCTCTTCCAATCAGTATATCGTTTGAAATAGAAGAATCGGGCACTACATGAAATAGTAACTGCACTGTATAACCCTGAATTGAAACTGTAGAAAGAATTTGGATATTACAATTAAGGCGCATGTTACCAATACCCAATAATGTTACTGAATTATACTGACGTTTGCCTAGAAATCTATTAGACAGAGCCTGTTTTATTAGAGAGCATTCGGCACCTGAGTCGAAACAAAATGAAAACTTCTCACCGATATCATTTAAGAGCTGATCCTTTGCTAGTTGGATGGAACAGACATTCACTCGTCGTTCAGTTCGTGCATCGCTACTGTCAGTATGCACACTTTGACAGCGCGGTGCGATATGGCCTCGTTCACCACACTTAAAGCAGGTTGGGGTAATAGTTTTCGGCTGTGTGCCAGCTTCCTTCGATAGTTGGCTGGTGGCAGTACCTGTAAACTCAGATCGTGTATTAGGTTTGTTGTCACGACTACTGTTGCCTCGGCATTCGCTAGACAAGTGACCCGGTTTGCCACAACTATAGCATCGCCGCGTATTCTCCATACGTGACCTCTTCACCTCCATAGCCGGAGTAGTCTTGTCAGCAGTCGGGGGGCCTCTTTTTCTAAAGCTAAAAGCCATGAGTTCTTGTTGTAATTTAGTACGAGTATCAACTTCTGTAGTAAATGTTAATCTTTGCAACCGCGGGTCAATTTTAGAAGCATGTGCTAGAGTAAGCGCAATCGCAATTTGTTCTTTTGATATAGACTTCCACCGCGCTAATAAGGTGCTCATAAATCGCCCGGCATATGCAGACAAACACTCGCCTTCCCTTGGACTACTATTGAGTAATCGCCATAAATTAGCAGCTGGAGTTTCAACAGTATCAAATCTGGCTAAGAATAAGTCTTTTAATTGCGGCCACGTTATTCCGGGAAAGCTAGTTTGGGCAAGCCATGAGGACGCAGAACCCTTGAGTGCCTTGCTCATTGTAATTATCAAATCGCTGCCGGAAATAGGTTTTTCCTTCAGACATATGTCGGCCGTTTCACACCAAGCACGAGCATCATGCTCTGCAACATCAGGATTAAACTCGGGCAACGTTATTTTCATGCTCGATACATTTGGTTCTCGTATAGCACGAATTAACTCCAGCATACTTTGTTGCTGCATTTCAAAAAGATATTTCCAACGTTCACACTCACTATCTTGTAAAATATTCACATTCTGACCTTTATTTTGTTCCTGATCCGTCGCTGGTAATCCCACTTCTGATATAGGAGCGTCAGAGGAGGCCTCGCAGCGATATTGGTTATCACTGTTCATCGCGGACGTTACAACGAGAGGAATACAAAAATATAAACACAGTCGTATTGTACAACACCTTTTTAATCAATTACTTTTAATATTAATTACAAAATATAAAACCAAAAACAAGATTACAGTGGATTGAGCCAATAGGTTAGCACGTGTGCGCATCAAGCGGCGACCGTCAAACAACTGCCCGCAGCCATCGCTCGCAGCGTCACCTACTACCCTATTCGGGGTTACCCGCTCAAAATTTATTAATTTTTAATATTATCGATTACATAAATCGAATGAAACTAACACGTTATTAATAAATCGAGTTCTGTTTATACAATCATAATAATCGTAATAATCAGTAATCATTGTATAATTTTCCACTAAAACTAATCAGCCTTCAGCGCGCCGTCATATATATATATGTTATATACTATATAATATGTAGTATATATATATATATAAACCATAATGGTTAAGCCGGCAGTGACCGGCAGCGGCTACATTCTGCGTGGAACCGAACTCTTACATTTATGTGTGTACTTTATCTATGTTGGCAGCTCTGCGATCGACTTTCAAAAATTGGATGTTTAGGAATCCGTGACCTCAAAGTCACCGCTGACTATTTAGTCAGCGGTGATTTCGAAATCGCATTCGTAATTCAAAAATAGGTCTCCTGCACCTCGCTAACGATGCTACCACAAAAATCACAACACGCACTAGAAGTCGAATATACGCATAACCTTGACGCCCTTAAGTGACTCCCAGTTTTAAAATTTTAATAGGCAGCAAGTAAATACGAGTACTTAAATCTCGCGACAAGTTTTTATAACATAATATGTCAAATGTGTTAAATTTGAAATGACGTTATAAGTTAACAGTAAAAGGTTTAGTGTAAATGTTTATTTTTTTCTTTTTAGTGTATTTAATTAAAAGCTTGTTTTTAAATATTATTTTTATCTTAACTTTTTTCTAGTTATTCTTGGCAAGCTCTTTCATTTGATTACCATATTGTAGGCACGAATAACAGAAAATTATCCGCAATTTTGGGTGTTTCGCCATAATTAAAAAATAGTGAAGTCACATTATTTTTCTAGTTATTCTTGGCAAGCCCTTTCATTTGATTACCATATTCTAGGAACGAATAACATAAAATTATCCGCCTTTTTGGATGCTCTATCATATTTCATTAATAGTGACGTCACATTATTTTTCTAGTTATTCTTGACAAGACTTTTTATTTGATACCCATATTGTAGGAGTGCATTAAAAATAATTTGTCCGCCATATTGGATTTAGAATGACGTCACATCCAAACGAAACCTTGCCTTCAGTTGAAGGCAAGTGCCTTAAAATTGAGTTGTAAAATTCCACCCGACATACAACAAACATACATACATTGCAAGTTAAATAAAAGCTTGTAAAAAATAATACTAAAGTTTTTCTTAAGTTGATGTGATGATTGTAGAATGATATAAGTAATAGGGTTGTTACCGTTTCGTCGTAACAGTACATAGTCTATAATACATTGCCTCTTGTGTTTGTAAATATCTGAAAGTCCTGACCTACAAAATGCTATATTCTGGCTAGTAAATAATAACGTCGCACTCTTGAATTCTTAGTAGTATCAATAGTATTTACCGGTCGCGAAATATCGTACAACTAACTGACACACGTAAAAATAGATATTAACGTTAAATAAACAAACGTATTGTATTTTAGTAAAATAGTATTAAGGCCTAATTTGGTATGCATACTTTTTCGACAATATAAGTGGCATTTATAATTTCTACTGTTATTTCGATTTCTATGGATACTATATATGAATTCTACCTAACCTAACATACAATTCTACAATTCTAGCGTAGAAACATCGAGTAAATATGACAAACGAAAAACAGGAGACCTATTTTTGATTTACGAATGCGATTTCGAAATCACCGCTGACTAAATAGTCAGCGGTGACTTTGAGGTCACGGATACCTAAACATCCAATTTTTGAAAGTCGATCGCAGAGCTGCCAACATAGATAAAGTACACACATAAATGTAAGAGTTCGGTTCCACGCAGAATGTAGTCGCTGCCGGTTATTGCCGGCTTAACCATCATATATATATATATTTTTCCACAAGTGTGACTTGATTACGAGTGGGTGAGGGCACTCGTAATGAAATCACACCTGTGACTAAGGTAGTCACATCAGTGATATTCAAAAGAATTATTGAAAATCGGTGATTATTAGTCACATCGGTGATTTCGAAGTCGCATTCGTAATTCAAAAATAGGTCTCCTGATTGGTACATCGCAGGATCGACATCTAATAAGTATACTTTCCGACTAAAACTGGGGCAACTGAGTACGCTATGCTGTAACATTAAAGCTATTACCTACTTATTCTTGATTAATATTTATACTTACTCGGCCAATTCTAAACACCCGACGGCTGTGAATAACTTGGCGTGGCCTTAGCTTATTTATGAGCGTTACATAACAAGTTAATGTGACTTATGAGTAGGGTGCTTTCAGGAATAATTCTACTCACACAAATATGTTTTAATAGGCGCTAAAAATTGGTTTAATAACCTAGATCCCATAACACAGGCCTTACAGAACTTACTTTGGGCTAGGCTAATTGGTGTGAGTGTAAGAAATATATATTTATTTATCTTGCTTTTGTTCTCTTGAAGGTTCTTCCTTTTTTTTAATAGGTGTAGGATAACTTTTTATTTCCCTTGTACGTTTCCACGTGAAAGGTTATGTGGGTCTTAAGCTCTTTATATTTGTTTGACATCAGTAAGTGCTTAAAAAGGCCTATGTTGAAAAATTATTATTATAATTTTGATTGAAATACCTGTCTAAGGCATGTGCCTTAGACAGGTATTTCAATCAAAATTTCCTCCTTTTGTTTTTGTTCTCGTTTTAGTTGACTTTTGTTCCTCCCCATCATGTGATGTGAAAAGTCATGACTCTTGGACTAGTCCAAGAGTCACCAGAAGAGTTCTGAATATGATTATGAGTCGAAATAAGGATATAAGAAGACATGAAAATATGGATGCGCAGATGGATAGTAATGCGAATAATCTGTTTGCAAATAAATATAACTTATGATAGAGAGGAATGAAAGAAATAAAAACCTGTAGCGCCGACCCCACCCAAGAATAGGATAAGGGCAAGATAATAATATTAATATGTGACTGTATTTATTTATATGTATATACGTAGTTTGTAAGCTTATATGATAGATAACTAGATAAAATCTTTATTTACTTCATCAAACTTTCCAAAAGGCTTCATCAAACCTACAGCAACACAAATATACTTAAAATTATCTAACTTCACAATTACCCAATACAATCAAAATGTGTGAGCTGCAGAGTTATAAAAGGATCGCAACTCAGTGACTAAAAGAATAATGGCCATTTTGGCCCTGACAATGGGCATTAATCACATACATGTTAAAAAATACACCAAAAAATTTTAGTTTTGAAATTTTAATTCCTTATAAATAAAAAGATGACGTTTCAGAAAAAATAATATTATAATTAAGATTCATCTTCTTATCGAAGAATTATTAGTGTTAGTTTCGAACGGTCCTCTTTTTTTTTGAGATGCTTTACTCTTGCTTGCTTTACTCTTGCTCTTGCTACGGCGTCATGTTTCATTTCACCAATATGCATGTAACATTATCAACGGGATGATTGCAAATCAATATTTTAAAGATAAAGAAAAATTGATTTTTAAGTTTATTTTTTACAAAAAATAGCTATTTAAACTGCTTAAGCTGAGGTATAACTATAATTAATTAAAAGGTACCCGTTTCATGTCATTATTTCTTAGATTTGCGTATAAAGGAACGTCACTATTTCACTCCAACGACGGATGTGATCGATTGTATTTTTTTGCAGTTGTTCTTTGCGTTTGCTTTGATATGTACTGTGCGATTTATGTTAATAGCAGCCGTCTTGTAACAATATGTCTTTGGGTGGTTGAAGTTGTAAACGGGTATTTCAAACGAGATTTAAGTATTAAACATGTTGAATAACAAAACTGTAATCCTAACCTCAAAAATTAAAAATGAATATATCTCCGAATCCTGAAGTTTTAAAACAATTTATTAGCTATAACATTCATTGAAATAATATAAGGTCTTAAAACAATACAAAATTCTACATGCCCATGGACATGGAATTTCAGGTCCAGCTACTATGCAATTTTGGCCATTGTCCTTTACTCACAAAAGGATGTGAGCAGAGCATTAGTATTCTGTTGCAACCTAAGGGTTTCGTGTTTATCAGGAAATTGCAAGAACATTACGTAGATGTTCCACATTCACGTCACACATTCCTTCAGTTTTCCTCACACAGATTGGAGTGGTTACATTTAGAAATAAAACGCGAATTTTAATACTGTCTAGAATTGAATTCTATATATAATAAGAGTACTCTTTTAAGTGAGAAATATTGTAGAACCAACAGTACACCTGCACCAATTACTTTTGAAGATACACCGACATGTTTGTGGCGCTGTCGCGGGTCGCTCGAAAACGCTCCATACTAAAAACACTGCAATCGTGACGTCATAACTAAGTAAACTCGCCTAATTTGTATGAGCGTATAAACAAATTTTAAAATAACTTTGTTATTTGTTCGTTTATAGGTATACTTTCTATATAAAAAAATGTTATATTTAATGTGAGAATGTTAGAAATGTGTTCGTTTCATTAGAATTACGTAAATAATAATTGCTCCTTTTTTTGAAATCTAAAAACAATATAAATTAATAATTAAACTGAAATTTCTATTTTGACATACTTTCATGAGATATAAATTGCTCAAATCAGATAATTATAGTATAAAAACGGCCATAATCAGTTGTAGTCGTCTACCCTAATCAAATAAAATATACAATTAAATAAATGAGCAAACCAGTGTTGAAAATGGAACAATTTTCTATTTTTCATTACAAATTATGAAAAACTAAAGTTCGATTTTTAATTCGAGTCAGTAAAATGACATTTCCAGTGTCATGTGTCACAAATCATATTATTTAATATGGTATGTATTACATATTTACAATAAAAAAACGCTTTGATACCTAATAAAATAAAGCATGACTAAATGTCTAAATCTATTGATTGCCGACCATTTCTATTGTAGTGGGTTGTAGTGAGTCACCCTTTTTTGTATCAGTGACAGTTGCACTTGTCTTTTTACTGACTCGAATTAAAAATCGTAGTTTAGCTAGTGCTTGCGATTTCGTTTGCGCAGGGTTATTATTTCTGGCAGCTTATTTGATGACGTTATTCTGATGTATAAGCTTTAATATTACAAAGTTTAATTTAAATCCATTTAGTAGATTTTACATGAAATAGTAACAAGCATTCACCCAT
Source organism: Scirpophaga incertulas (assembly GCA_036419045.1). Lineage (NCBI taxonomy): Eukaryota > Metazoa > Arthropoda > Insecta > Lepidoptera > Crambidae > Scirpophaga > Scirpophaga incertulas. The sequence goes on along the minus strand of CM071634.1, from coordinate 29,032,490 downwards.
TGATACTTTTGCCTTTATAATATTAGTAGGGATTAAGAAAATATTATTAATTAGTTTTTTATTAATTAGTATTAATACTACCATATGTTATCATTAAATAACGACTGACTTGCTACCTCATTCAGCTCCGCCATTAAAATCTCATGAAATGACCGACAATATTCGCCCAACGAAAAGATGGATGCTCATTAAATACTTTCAGTCAATTAATTACGCCACCCGTTCATAATCACGCCTAATAAATGTGTGAACTACCACTGATAACTTGCTTTGAATAGCTAACACTCTTTGAAACGTTTCAGGGATCCTTTGTGTGAGGCCATACTAATTGTGAAAAGTTAGATATCTGAGAAAAAGTCGCGAGACTGTGATATAATAAATATTTCTTACACTTAGACCAATTAGCTTAGTCTAAACTAAGCTCTGTAAGGCTTGTGTTATGGGATCTAGGGAAACACATACATACATACATCCTACTGATATTATTAACGCGAAACTTTGAATGGATGGATGTTTGTTACTGTTCCATTTAAAAACTACTAAATGGATTTTAATGAAACTTTACGAGAATATGACTTATAATATCAGAATAACATATACATTACAATTTATAAAGATATACGCCACGTTAATATAAGTTACTCGAAATACTAATCCGCGAAGTCTCAGGCATCCGCTAGTTCTTCATAATTTGTTTAAAAAAATAGAAAATTGTTCCATTTTCAATACTAGTTTGCTTTTTTTATTATTATTTTTTTTAATAAGGCACAACTACAGAATACAATTCAATACATTCACAAGTCAAATAATTAACGTTATATAAATTAAAATTGTAGTCCGATAAATGCTGTACACAGCGTTGACATAAAAAAAAACATGTAACGGTCTGATACTAAATATAACGTGTAGTTATAATTTTTACAGTTCAATATATGATAGTAGATAGTAGAGAGAGAGAGAGAGTAGATAGTAGACATCAATCAACAGGCGTAGTATATAACTGTTTTACCTTTCTATAAAATGCACTTGAACTCTGAGTAAATAAATCCAAACCACCGATATTATCATTAAATAGTCTAGACATTCTAAAGATTGGACTATTGTATGTTACGTTATTATCGCAGAACGGGACGAAAAACAACTTAAATCTTCGACTACTACCGTTTGTTCGAAATGACAGAAGACTCAACAACTCATTCTCTCTCTTATTTAATAGTATATTTTATTTGAATGGTAGACAGTATCAAAATTCGCGTTTATTTCTAAGTGGAATCTAAATACAATTTATATAAATATTTTTAATAGAAATATATATAACAATCATGATGAATTATCATACAAACATCTGCTCCCACCGGATCTCGAACCCAGGACCTTAGAGATGGTGACACTGTGAAACGTCTCAGATGCAATGAGTGTGTTTGTGGAAGGCGCAGGAACAGAAGGTTCGACGCCTTGCCGACTAACGACACCGGCGACCGTACCGGAGTCGTTAGGGTCGAAACAAAGGGTGTCAACGCAACTTGAGCGCGCCGTCTAATGGCTAGGACGCTCAAGTTCGTCGTGTGGTAGGGAGGGAGAATCTACCCGGTACGTGACGGTACCGGGTATATGTTTAACGAGTGTGTAGCCCGGGTCTTCGCGATCGCCGATGAGCGCGGGAGTGAGGGACCACGCGGTTGGTGGCCGGCGGAAGGGATTCGTTTGCGCGAGTGACAGGGTCAGGCGGGTCGGATAAGAGTCGACTATGGAGGTCGTCAAATGTAAATATACATATAAAGAAGCTTTTGGCTTTTATAAAATTACTAGCGGACCCGACAGACTTCGTCCTGTCAAAAAGATTTGTACAGTGGCAGTTTTTTGTTCCTAATTATTTTATAGATAATGTCGCATAGCCAAACAAATCGCAAAAAAAGTCTAAATGACCTATTACATTTTGTGGCTATTCAATTTCGGAACGTGACATTAAATCCTCCAACGATGTATTCTGTGCTCCAACGCACGCACGCACACTGTTTTGATAGATATGATTGAATTTCAACTATATGTAGCGTTAATAAAGCGCAAATTGACTCTTTGATGTTAGGAACACACCTTCATTGCTTAGACAACAGTGAGTGCTTGCAATATGAACTTTATACAATAACAATAAAGCTCAATTCGACTGTACGTTTTAGTTCGAAAACGTTTGCATGGGAAAATAAAAGGGCTGTTTTTAGGGTATTTCCGATAATTATTCGAATTTTCCTCATTGTAAAAACCCTTCTTGAACTTCAACGAACATTAACAAAAAAGAATTGGCCAAATTGGTCCAGGCGTTGTTGAGTTATGAGCTTACCAACACATTTTGCGATTCATTTTTAGGGTGTCCCAAAAACGACACGTCACAGTGACACTGGGGTTAGGCCAGCACAAGAGGCATCGAATAAGCCTAACATGACCTCAGTAAAAGTTGCTCGGTTTTCAAGATATTGTCAATTTAAACTTTTTCAAAATTTTCACGTTTTTTAACGTGTTCAGTGCTAGCATTACGTTAGATAGCCCTCAGGTTTCGATTTTTCTTTTGTACTCTTGTTGCGAATAGTTGCTTAAGATGATAGAAGTGTTATTTCGTTGATAACTAATGTAAAATGTGGAAAAATACTGGATTGAACTTGAAAAAATTGAACAACGAAAAATTACTTTCAACTTTGATCACTTGCCGTGAAAAAAAATTCAAAGAAACTAAATGAGCAAATAACGTTAAAAACTTGCATGTCTTATGCTTATTCCAAAATGGTATAACACATGTGTCTTATTTTAATATTATACGATTTTTTAATGCTTCACTAATACTAGGAACCCCGGAAGCTACCGCTAGCAGGTAAAAAAATAATGTCACGCGCAACGATAAGGCATTGTTATTGTTATCTATTAGCTTTCCAATCGAGGCAATGTTTCGTACAACGCAAGATTGGCTGCAAGATTATACTCCGAAAGATATCCAAACCGTAATCCGACGACTTACGAAGTGATCTTAAGAGTTGTGAGCGCTTATCGTGATGGCGGATTACCTGGAGTGAGTCACTCAGAAGGAAGACCTCGGACTGTTGACGACAACGTGGTGTTAGAGCAAGTACGAGAGGAGCCAGGAACTTCAGTGCGAATTATTGAACGCCGCACTGGTGTTCCCAAATCTTCGGCACATCGAATTTTAAAACGCCACAAATACCATCCCTACCATATCCAACGCGTCCAAACACTGCTTCCGGCGGACTACGCTGCGCGTGTCCAGTTTTGCCGGACAATGATTCAGAAATGGAGAGAAAATCCAAATTTCTTCAATGAAGTGTTATGGAGCGACGAATCAGCCTGCAAAAGGGATGGGTATATCAATTTGCACAACATCCATAGCTGGCAATTAGACAACCCACATGAAAAAAGAGAAGACCGATCACAGTACCAATTTAAAATTAATCTGTGGACGGGAATTTTCAACGGTCAAATATTGGGACCGGTCGAGTTGCCGCCTGTTCTGAATGGACAAAATTATTTAGAACATTTGCGAAACAACCTTCCTGTATTATTGGAAGATACTCCGTTGGCGCTGAGACGAAGGATGTGGTTCCAACAAGATGGCTGCCCAGCACACTATGCCTTACCAGTACGTCAGTACCTAAGCAACGCATTCCCCGAAAGATGGATTGGGCGACAGGGGCCAATTTCATGGCCACCGCGTTCCCCGGATCTAAATCCCTTAGATTTCTTTTATTGGGGTTGTCTAAAAGACAAAGTTTATGCGAAACCAATAAGATCCGAAGAAGAGTTACGGCGACGTGTATTCGATGCAGCTCGCACCATATCAGAAATCAGCTTAAGAACATTGAGCCGTAATTTTATTAGGCGATGTCACTTATGTATTAGAGTTCAAGGGAGACAGTTCGAGCATTTACTGTAAACTTATTAAACCAATAAGATACATGTGTTATACCATTTTGGAATTGGCATAACACATGCAAGTTTTTAAAGTTATTTGCTCATTTAGTTTCTTTGAAATTTTTTTCACGGCAAGTGATCAAAGTTGAAAGTTATTTTTCGTTGTTCAATTTTTTTCAAGTTCAATCCAGTATTTTTCCACATTTTACATAAGTTGTCAACGAAATAACACTTCTATCATCTTAAGCAACTATTCGCAACAAGAGTGCAAAAGAAAAATGGAAACCTGAGGGCTATCTAACATAATGCTAGCACTGAACATGTTAAGAAACTTGAAAATTTAGAAAAAGTTTAAATTGGAAATATCTTGAAAACCGAGCAACTTTTACTGAGGTCATGTTAGGCTTGTTCGATGCCTCTTGTGCTGGCCTAACTCCAGTGTCACTGTGACGTGTCGCTTTTGGGACACCCTGTATGTACTAGCTGGCCCAACAGACGTTGTCCTGTCAAATGTCTCAAATGTCAAATGTCTCAAATGTCACGTTGTCTCACGTTGTCTCAAATGTTTTTAAATAAATAATTTAGCTGAAAAACAATATCTATATGACCGTATTGTGAATCTAAACCATTCTCAAGCCCCCTGGAATACTCACAAAAAATTTCATCAAAATTGGTCCAGTCGTTTAGGAGGAGTTCAGTCACATACACACGCACACAAGAAATATATATATTAAGATAAGATTACAGAGTTAAAGTTCGTAACTACGGAGGCGCATCTTATTTGAACTCTATTTACGTGCGATGGAGGATTCCTAATACATCACAGTTGCCTTTCTTCCCGTGGATGACAAAAAAACCGACAAAAGAATTTTACTATAACACTGCGAAGTAACTCTTTGCTAAGTACACAGTCAGTGAAAATAAGTTCACAACCTATTGCACATAGCCACAAAGTCACGGTTGCAAAGCATTTAAATTGTCGGTTACACAGAGAGTTCTTTTTTTTTTCCCCTTAGGAAAATGCATTAAATTGCATACCCCGTCTGTGGCGGGCCGGCGGTTATGTGGGGCTCTTCTCCCCAGAAGGGGGAGGACTACCCACTAAAAACCTCAGGGATGGCCTTCCTCAGGCATATAGGGAGCCCCCGGGAACATCAAGCCACTTCCGGGAACCCCCAGCCTTCACTCCCCCGCCGATACAGGGGAGCCCTCCTCGGGGGAGGCTCACTACCTCCTCCGGTCTCCTCCACCGACACAGAGAGTTCTAATATATAACATGACGTTACTCCGCCCACCATACAATCCCCATATAAAAATATGTTTCGCAAAAAGGGATATCGCGAAATTTTTTATAGCTTTTGTATCTTTTGATGTAATTGAACCAATCCGTGGCAATTTGTTTACCAATTACATTAAAACGAAATTCCGAATTTTATTCAACCTGTTTGATAATGTCGCTAACATGTTATACATATTGTAATGAGATCGAAATTGTTTGTCCTTAAAAATTGTGATCACATACGGAACCACACATTTATTTCTTGAATAACATTTGATGTGATTTTGGTGCCAGTTTCTGAGTGACATCCGATTTGTTATTTTAATACATTCAATATGGTGTTGAACAGTTAGTGTCCCCATTATTCAGTTGCAATGCATATGTTGAAGGAAATATTACGTTATTTAAAATTATCCTACATTTCATTGATAATTTACAGCATCTGTCAGATATTCTCAGGAATTTCTTTTATCCAAGATATGTAATTCAAATATTTTGTACTCACAGCGTAAAAAAAGTATTTTGTGTTGTGTTGTTTTGTTTGATCCATATTCAATATTGCAAAATGTTATTTAAATTCCTCCACAAGTAATAATAATAATAAAGCATCGTTTAATCCTTCATAAAATAGAATACACTACAATTATTATTTTTATACAACTACAATAAAAATTATTATTAATATACAATTCGATTCAAAAAAAATAAAATTTAGATCACAATACGTCATTAAAATTTGTTACATGTATATATATAATAATAAATTCAAGTTTACATTTAATTACAATAAATTAATTCAATATTCATATTGCATGCAAAATTTAATTAAATTTGAATTTGGTTAGGATCATTAGATTGAAATTATACATATTATAATATTATTAAATTACATTCATATTATTTAACTTTTATTACTAAGGATCTCTCTATAGAGTAAAGGCCTCCTCCATTTTTCTCCACGTTTCCATCATTTGCCATTTCTTTCCAGTTATTTCCCGCTATTTCAGTTACTTACCCCCACAAGTATACGTTGAAAATGGGATTCACTCTTTGTATGAGAAATTTCAAACATAAATTTACAATTTTAAAGTTTTAATGAAACTTACGGCTTCTTAGTTTATTGATCAAACGCATTTTACTCGTATAGTGTTAAACCACAATGAACACGACGCGTCCTCGGAATGGGCCATAATGTAAAGGGCTTAAAAAAAATATTTAAACTTTTTGTACAACATTCATAAAAAAGTGTACAAATGGCGGACTTAATGCCAGAGACATTATCTACCAGTCAACCTGCAAAATGTGTGTGAACAACTGAGAACGGTATGCAATTTCCACAAAATAAATATAATAAAACAACACTTATGCTAACACTTATAAATTTCAATATACCTAAATACTTTAAATTATAGCAAAATAATTCATGTGAGATTGTTTTTTTTTTCTTTTATACGTCTAACTTAATAACTTTTATATTGCTTATATTTATTTTTATATTTTATTTTCTATGTTTTAGGGCAGTTATTTATATTTTGATCATATCTCGCTAGTTTTGATCACAATTTAATTATTGAATTTACTTACAAATCTTGTAAGTAAATTCAATTTATCGTTTCAGAATTTTGTACTTTACTCAATAACTTTACGAACGTACTTTATATGTACTTACGAAATCAATTTCCTTGCCTTTAAATTACGGTCTTAAATAGTTTAAAGTCTGTTGAGGTGTGTGTAAGAGTTTCGTAAGGTTTTCATCGGTTTATTAATAATTAAGGAAAACGTTTGTATGGAAAAAGCAAACTCTTAAAAATCTTTAAGCAAACCAGCAAATTAATGAGAGACAAATGTTTTTTTTTCTATATGTGCCGGTGAAAATGAAAATGTGGAGGAATTTACTGAAATGACAGGCGTAGTAGAAAATGCAGAAGTTGATCTTGCAAATTACCACCAGCTCAACACAAACTGCCCTTTATTTTATTTTCCGCTGTGGAACATGCATTGAAATGCATACTCCGAAAATCGGTGGTTATGTGGGGCTCTCCTCCCCAGAAGGGAAAGGCCTACCCACTAAAAACCTCAGAGATCTCCCTATCACTACGCCTGAGCGTGAGCGCGTCATCCCGAAGGAGAGCTGCATCGCGCCCTGACGAGGCCATGGGATGGGAACCCTTGCGAATACTATCACGACCCAGTCGGCGCATTGCGACAAGCGCCCACTCCAGGCCACCACGAGAATGGTCGTCGGATACCTCCGGCTATCCCCCGATCCAAAATGGGTCCCCTGGATAACAACCAACACTCTTAAAGAAGAAAGAAGGGGGGGGGGGGCTTCGCCCGTCCTCCGCTGGTCGGTAGAAGAGATTGGACCCGGCCATCCCCTTTCTCGGGAGCCCTCTTTCAGACTATCAGCCGTCAACAGACGTTGGCCAGGTTGGCCAGGCCAGGTTATTTGACATCGCACCCCACCACAAACTGCCCTAGGTTATACATGTATATATATATATATATATATATATATATATATATATATATATATATATATATATATATAATATATATATTATCCGGGACACATGGCGGTCGAATCGCGAGAGCGCCATGTGCTCCGTATGGGCCCAGAGAACTCGGGGGGGTTTTAGTGGGTAGGCCGGTCCTCTTGACCGGAGAGCCCCACACACGGCCGCGCCTTGCCAGCGCGGTGTCATAAGGTCGCATTTCCCCCCCTCCAAAAAAAGGTTTATATAGGTACTATATATTATAATAATCAACTATACAAGAAAAATAAACAAATAATATGTAAAAGTGGCATAGCTAAATGTGTTGAAAATGTTTGACCTCCGAACACAACATAAGTCGTGCTATTTTAGCAATGTTTACCTGATAGAATCATGGGAAAGACGTAGCGTGGAAGATTTAGTACGGTTGGTACGTACTGCGGCGTCCTCGGACGAACTACGCGGGATTTGGTATAGGAAAAGCCGCCAATTATTTTGACTCAACGTCGTAAACATTTATTCATTGAACCATTGAAATGAGAGATTCTAAAACTATCTTTGCCTAACATTTCATAAAATCTTACTAATAATAGTACCTTTTAAGGACGTGCTTTGATTTTAATCAATGGTGATCTCGTCTTTCTTTTCATATAATGAACAAATAATTGTCACTTAACAATGTATAATCTCGAATAGAAGACAAATTTTGACTATAATTAAATAAACAAAAATACTATTGTTCATAGCACAAGAAACGAGGCGAAATACAGGTACATACAATTTTCTCTTTTTAAACATTGATGAATAACATTATTTTAATAAAGTTTTAAAACAGCGGCAGTTCATCGAATTTATGAGCATTTTAACCTCATCCTGAGTTAATCGTTCCCAATAGAATTTTAATAGATCCTGGAGTTGCTGTGTGATGAATATATTATTAACATTTAAATCCAGCGATTATGCAGGCCAAGACAGAACTTTAGTTTAAGGAAATTTAGTTTATTTTGTTGTTCGTCAGTATTATTTTTAAATTAAGTATAATATATTGGGCGTTTAATTATATTAAAACCCGTGTATTTTTAACTTCGTCGTTTTGTTTAAAGGAGCGAAACACAATAAATTCATTCGGGATCATTCCAGTAAACCCTCACATAATTTTAATCTTAATCCAAACAACGCTGCGCGGTATAAAGCTCAATAAGTTTATACCAATATCAGGGGCGCTATTCTCATGTCCATATAAACCTTCTATAACATTATTCGCGGTACATTACACTGTTCCTTTGTTCCTTTGTAAAAATTTCGTAAAGTTTGCCCTCTTGGTTATCAAACAAATAACGAAACCCGTTAATGTGGAATAAGCCAAATTCTATGAAATCTCCATACAAAAAAACAACATAATTTAGCCCCTATATTCAGAAATTCAGTATCGCGTTTTGTCTCAGCATTGGATACCAATTTGCGCATACAAAACGAGACTTTAGTGCCGCTACTGTAAGCTTACATTCGTTTCTGAGTAACCCCATGTTTTGGAAACATTATGGTTCATGAAAATTGAAACGTAGTGACTTAAAATTAGTGCCATGACTTCAATCCATCAAATATGAGGATAACAATACCAAATCATAGGAATAGCCCCCTTTAGTGCGGTCGTAGCTATAAAAATAAACGGCGTAGTAAGAACACGTGTGTCCACGACACCCCTGCCCCATATACGTGTTCTCACAATGGAAATAAGCTCATTCACAAAGTTGGGGAAAAAATGAATGGTTTCATGCAACTTATTCGTTTTTTTAGCAACTCGCAGATCAATACGCAAAAGCCATATAGATGCTGCGGTAAGACCAGCTACAAAAATGAAGATGTAGCGATAATAATATATTTATTTTTAATTTAAATTATAACTAGAGATCGGATAATCGGATGCATATTTACCTAAAGTTAATTTTTGGCTCACAAATTATGGAAGCGGCTTTTAAAAATACATTTTGTTAAATAAAAATCCCGGGAAAATACGGGACTGCAAATTTAACGTAGTGATATTGTTTGAAAATTACTAAATTAGCACGTGGTATTAATTTTCAAAAGACCGAGACTCCGGGTTTAATTATACAACTATGCATACGTATTTACCAAAATGTTCTACAGTACCGGAATTCCTGGATTTTTATTTATGGAAATAAAATAAAAAGACAGTTCCATACTTTGTGAAAAACTAAATTAGGTAAATAAATAAACATCCGGCTATCCGATTCCGCAATCCCGGGGATTTTTATTTAACAAAACAATAAAAAGCCGTTTCCATACTTTGTCTTAAGCTAACTTTAGGTAAATTACCCGATCTCTAATTATAACCACAGTTTAAAAGTTACATTTATTTTACATACATATAAAACTAAACTTAACTGTTTACAATAAACCTACCTAGTTAATTATGAATAACTAGCTTTCTGCCCGCGGCTTCGCCCGCGTGGATTTCGGGATTGGGTGTATAGAGGGTTAAGGGTCATAGCTTTTGCCCACGGCTACATATACGCGGAAGTCGGTTTATGGTGCGAAGATTTTATCGCGCTTCCCGTGGGACTATCCGTTTTTCCGAGATAAAAAATGCCGCAAAACTCCTCAAGAATCACTCTATCTATTGATGAAAACCGCATAAAAATCTGTGCAGTAGTTTTTGAGCGAAGCCTTTATTGCGCATCCCGTGGGATCTGTCGATTTTTCCGGGATAAAAAGTAGCCTATGTTACTCGGGGAGAATGTAGCTTTCCAAAGGTGAAAGAATTTTTGAAATCGGTCCAGTAGTTTAAGCGTGAAGAGGTAACAAACAAACAAACAAATAAACAAACAAACACACTTTCGCATTTATAATATTAGTTGGGATTCTATATTTAATCGCGTATACGCGCGGTCGTTTCTTCCTTTCTTGCCTAGTAATTGAGCCAGCGCATCTATTGTACAGAAACCGGCTTGCCTGTGAGCGGCGCGGTAATAGTACACACAAAAATGTTAAAAAAATAAATGTGGGTAAATATAAATATCGTAAAGCAACTACTGGTAAGTTGAAATTTTATGTTCATTGAAACATTTACTCAAAAAGATATTGTCTAAGAATATTTCCTATCCCTATCCTATCATATTTCATAACTTAGATTTTGTTTGTTATTTTGCTCGGTGAAAAAATATTTTATTTTAAAAATAAACGTAAATTTGTATTTTGACATACATTATGAAAATTACTTAAATTAGGAAAATATGGTGATGGTGCGCAATTATCGCTGCCCATGGACTAGCTAGAGGAATCACAATTGTGATGCCTTTTAAATGGGAATAAACTCTTTGTTGAAGGTTTGGGACCACATTGATTCGCAAATACCACAAGCAGCAATTCGTTCCACAGATTAGTAGTGCGAGGCAGAAAATTCCTACAAATCCGTTGTAGACTGATGTGGAATGTCAACCGTCTAGATCAGTGATTCCCAGTGGTCTATATCGATGGCGGCCGAATCGCGAAAGCGCACCCCGCCATGTGCCCCGTATGGGCCTAGAGAACTCGGGGGGGTTTTAGTGGGTAGGCCGGCCCTCTATGACCAGAGAGCCCCACACACGGCCGCGCCTTGCCAGCGCGGTGTCATGGTGCATAAGGTGGCATTTCCCCCCCTCAAAAAAAAAGTGGTCTATATCGACCCCTAGGGGTCTATATAGACCACTAAGGGATCTACATGAATGGATAAAAAATTTGGGAATGGGCTATGAAGAAAAAAGGTTTATATTAAGATTTATATTATATATGTTTATAAAATTTTATACGTTGTACAGTCGGGCCAATTTAATAGGCCACATTTGACATTTGTTCATAGTGAGGTGACCTGCTTAAACACTCCGATTATGGTGAAAAAATCGATATTTACTTCAAACATATGTGAATCGAATACAGTTATTATGGAAAAGTACTTTTTTTTTAATTTTAATAGGCAAACGAGCAAATGGATTACTTGATGGTAAGTGATTATCGCTGCCCGCAACAACAGATGTGTTGGCGGCCTTTTAAATGTGAATACACTCTTTTTTTATAGGTACTGTATTAATATATTATTTCTCTGTTAAAGAAGTTATTATTGTTTTTTTATTATAAAACAAAAGAATAACATGTTTAATTTTAATAAAAATTTGACTCAAAAAAAAATCAAAATCAAAATAATCTTCATTCAACATAGACCTTTACAGGCACTTATTGACGTCAACAGACAAAACAAAAAAACAAAGCTTAAAAAAAGAAAACAAAACCTTGTCCGTACGTACGAATAAGGAAAAAAAAGAAAAAAATAAAAAAATTGACTCGACACCTGTTCGGAAATTGGGAGAGCCTTCTCGAGAAGAACAGGCAAGAAACTCTGAAGGTCTATTTTTTATCTCCTCTTTACAATGTAAATAATTACAATAATATAATACAATATAGTATAAGATACAATCATACTATTAATTCATGGTCAAACTGACTGACTATTAATTCATGGTGAATAATGCTTTCACAAGTAATCATTGCATTCATTCGATTTATTGAGGGACTTACGTATAGTCTTCACTGAACGCAACATTGTAACAACGGTCATTTGTGCATTTCCAAACTAAAAAAATATTGAATATTTTATGTCCGCCATTACAAGGTTAGTTGAGGAATTTTAATGAAATGTCAAATGTGGCCTATTAAATTGACCCGACTGTAGTATATAGGCATTCAATATAAGTAAGGGATCTACCCAAGAACAAAAGACCCTTTGCTAGGGTCTACGAAGTTTGGGAACTTCTGGTCTAGATGATGAGAAGCAATATTTCGTCACTTAGAACGATGACGGAAACTGGCGCAAGGAATAATAATTTAAAACATTACAAGAAAAGAAAATATGAAGTGTTATTTTATAAGAATGTTACTCGTATAAGAATGAATGTAAAAAGAAATATAAAAAGGGTTCCCTGCACAATTAAAAAAAAAATCATTTATTTGAATTACAACTTTTTTCAAATGCCGAAGGATTTCAGCAACCTGAAGTTTTTGTCTACTTATTTTGTTAGACAGTATTTATAGCTTAGCAAAAAATAAATTAGTCTTCCTCTCTTTTTCGTCGATAGAAACTAGGTTATATTCGTTTGGAATATTTCCAAGATGGCGTTCACGTAACTGTCACATCACAAGCCGATATTTTCCGCCGTTTGTCAAACTAATGTCAAACATGATACGAGTACGTAAGAAAGTCGTAAATCTATATCGTGTTCGTTGTCAACCTCATGACAATTTGCCTTAGAAAATTCCCCGAAATTCTCATAAATAAACATTCATTTTTGCAACTTTTTCTATCAATAACATTGATAGTTTCTTTTAAGATAATAATTAACTTAAAAGTTATGGTATAATCGAATTGGATATTTTTTTTTAATTCCGCCCCACGGTATGATTTTTATCCTGTGTCATAAGTATAATTGAACACAAAATCTCACATGCACAGACATATAATAAATAATAATAAATAATTAATTGAACCTATATATAAACACCAAAAATTAGTTTATAAAAAAAATGTTATGTCACTATATGTTAAAGAAACCATTTTTCTTTCAGCAATAGTTGTTTTTTTAATTATTGTTACCTGTAAGTAGTATACAGAACATCTGTTATTTTCCAGATTACTGTGAGATTGGTTCCAATTCGAATAAGCATGATAACATTTTTATACAATTAAAATATATATAAATTCAATTCTGTTAAGTACTTTATAATATCAAATATCTCAGCCAGACAAACGTCATTCGGTCCTCATAAATCGTCGGACGATTATTAACTCATTACTGTACAAACCCTAACCCAATCTACAAAAATACTAATTACACAGCAAAAATTCCCATTACACGCCAACAATTCCAATAACACTACAAAAATACTAAAACATACATCAAAACAAGAATTAGATGTACTAGGTTGGAGGGCTGTGGCCTCCTTCTGTAAAGCAGTGATGCTCCAGAAGGAGGCCGCCGAGCGGGGTCGGGAGATGGCCGATCCCGCTCGAAGGAGGCGGCGCCGGGCTCGGTAGCACAGCTGCGGCGCCGCCGCGGGTCGCTGGCGGGCGCGAGGAAGTCGCGACTGCTACGGCAACCCGGGATGGGCCACGCCCCTTCCGTGGCCGGGGGGCGTCGTCGGTGGAGGAGACCGAGGGAGGTAGTGTAGCCTCCCCCGAGGAGGGCTCCCCTCTAGGCAGGGGAGCGGAGGCTGGGGGTACCCCGGAAGTTGCTTGATGTTCCCGGGGGCTCCCTACATGTCTGAGGAAGGCCATCCCTGAGGTTTTTAGTGGGTAGGCCTCCCCCTTCTGGGGAGGAGAGCCCCACATAACCGCCGGCTCGCCACAGCCGGGGTATGCAATTTAATGCATTTTCCTCAGGGGAAAAAAAAAAGATGTACTAAACCAGATAATTAGGTGTGCATTGCAGTATTTTTGTTATTAATTATCTAGCGTTAAAAATTATAGGACTGAAAATAGATTATTTTCTAAAAAATTAAGATGAGTAGCGGTTTTATATTTTTATTAAATTATATCTTTATCTATTTACATTCTATATAAAACAATGTAAAATACACTGTTATGCAATGTCTGGAATCAGAGAATTCAGGTTATGGTCAGATCGAGGAATCAATAGTAACCTTCTGTTGTTTGCTCTCACTAGCATTACCATGAAAACCAATAGGTTAGAGACAGTTCCTTTTTTTTATTAAGCCGTTTTCATAGATAGCTGACTGTTTTTAATCAGAAGGATCGTAGCAATGTGTGCTTTTCGTTTTATTTAAATTTCATATATACATTTTTGCGACTAAAATGTATATATGAAATTAAGATGAGTAGCGGTTTTATATTTTTATTAAATTATATCTTTATCTATTTACATTCTATATAAAACAATGTAAAATACACTGTTATGCAATGTCTGGAATCAGAGAATTCAGGTTATGGTCAGATCGAGGAATCAATAGTAACCTTCTGTTGTTTGCTCTCACTAGCATTACCATGAAAACCAATAGGTTAGAGACAGTTCCTTTTTTTTATTAAGCCGTTTTCATAGATAGCTGACTGTTTTTAATCAGAAGGATCGTAGCAATGTGTGCTTTTCGTTTTATTTAAATTTCATATATACATTTTTGCGACACTAGACATCAAATAATTGGGCAGCAATGATTATTGAATTATATCGTTGTAATAATATAATAATGATTGTAATATACAGCGAGAAAGTAAGTAGCGGCGTGTCATGTCCCCGGACAAGTTTGCAAACATATCCTCGGACAAGTCTGCAGACATTTCCCCCAGACAAGTTTGCAGAGTTAGAGTTTCTAGAGTGGTCTGATTTTGATAATTTTTTTTTTTTATTGGAATAGGTGTATATGGGGGTACTTTGAAGTTGATTCCATATCAATTTAATTTTAAAAGTTATAAAAGTTAAGCATGTAATAATTATTTGTTTAGAACTACAAAAATCAAGAAATAAAAAATCGACTCAAAGATACTCACGTATAACAATAGTGAAAGGTGTTAGTTATTATTAAGGTTATATAAAAAACTTAAAATAAATATAAAGTTAAAATTTCAGTTTTTTAGGCGGTGTAATTTTTGTGTTATAAAATTTTTATAAGGTGCCTACTTTGTTAATTTCTAAATCCTTGAGCAAATAATACGGTTATTTGATTTCAGTTTTAAACTATTTTTTGGTTTATAATTCTTTCTTATTCTTTTTACTTTAGAATGATAATTTGACACCGGTTATAATGGTTCTTCAATTCATTGTCATTGTAAATCTATAATATATTTATATCTATAGCGGGTATAATAAAAACTAATGAGTATGTGTTAATATATTGTGTGTCTGTCTAGTGAATTCCTCTCTTACAATGGACCTACAGCTTTTGTCTCCTTTGCCCACAATAAACGGAAAACTGTTATAACTATTGAGGAAGAGGATAGCGCGGGAAAAGGTACATAGCGCACGAATGAGCTGATAATTATAATTACATTTCATAAATAACAACACCAAGAATAATACATAACTACATCTATACAAATAAATAAAATTGGAGTGTCTGTTTGTAATATTAAAATAACCGCCTTCTACTACATGCATATGAATGTATGTATATACATACAAAAATACATATTTTTAACATTTTTGTCTGTCTGGCTGGACCGATTTGGTAGTAACTTAGGGTACTAAACAAAAAACATTTTTTTTATTTCATTCCACGCGGACGAAGTCGCGGGCACAGCTAGTTTTCTATATTATTCTGCCGGCATTATAACAATATCTCATTTTAAATAATACAGAGTTCAAATAATTTCTGCTGAGTATGAGTGTTGTTTGAAAGAGAGTTTAACCCTGGAATCTTCCATTGTTGTCAACAATCTCATTTACTTTCACTGCACAATAACAAAGCTCAATTTGTTTTTCGTCCTATTTATGTAAACTGGAACCAATCTACATAAAACCCAAAACTTAGGAAGAAAATTTCAAAATGCACCTTTATGTCGATCAGTTAAGGATCAATATTGACTGAACAAATCATTTCTAGAGCGTTATTCTCAATTCACTAAGCGACTGTTATACTGTGTCTTATTTATTTTTTATTTAAATGCATTTCTATATACGATAAACATATCAACTCATTTTTTTTCTTATATTGTTCTTGAACATAATATATGCGGTCCTGTCAAAGTCCTACAGAATAATAGAATGTGGCAACTTTTATACGGTAGGGGTCACATCGATTTCTCCTCTACGAAAGCGATGTGTTATTAAAAGTTCCATCTGTACTTCATTTCTCAAAGGGCAGCTTTGATAAAATATTTGTGCAATGTTCGTTTGATAGAATGGAACAATGTTATGAAACTATAATACAAAATATGTGTATTGTATTGTCGTAAGAACCGACTAAAGCCTATTTACCGCAATTATACCTTTGCGACGAGCTTTTATCAGTAGTAATAAATTAGCCCTATTATACTGACACTTATTTGGTGAAATATGAATGTTTACGACCTCTGTAGCCAAGTGCTTTCAAGGTGTCATCTTTGAGATCCCGGGTTCGAGTCCCTGTGGGAGCCGATGTTTTTGTGATGAATGCATTTGTGCCTTTGTCATGGTTGTTAATATATATATATTTCTATCAAAAATATTTATATATGTATAATAAATGTATGTTTATCTGTTACCCTAGATTCTATAACACAAGTGCTTACTTTGGGCTAGGTAATTGGTGTGAGTATAAGAAATATTCATGTATTTATTAATAATTATATGTATGTATATAAAAACTAGTTTACATAGAAAACTAAACCGTTTTATATACGATTCATATTAAAAATATGCAATCTTTTGGGATAACACCGAGTAAGTCCCAAGCTTATATTCGTTAATTCATTAAGAACCGGGTTAGGTGGTCCCTTGGGCAATATAAATACAGCTTTTGTGGAAGTCAAAATAGGTATATTTGTAAAATAAACAACAAGTTGATTAGCCAAGGTGGTGTTTCTCAGTAATTGTATGTTAATTTGAACAATAAAGTTAAATAGACATATAAAATTATTTGACTTAATATTATAATGATACGAGTTTCTGTGTTATGCTTGTTACATGTTACCTTTTACTATTGTATGTTATTGTTATATTGTAAAAATATTTAGAATTATTGAATTTTACTACGTAAACAAATAATATGATCTATAGAGCTTTCGGGAAATTTTTTGTATGATTTAATAAGAATCTAAATTAAAATTAATATGTCATGCACAGACAAATTAATTATAAGTTTCAATTATGACAACAATGCCAATACATTTATGAAAATTTAATTTATGTTCATAAGAACCATAATTCTTTATCTGAAGCCAGCTACGACCAATTCACGACTCTGTAAAAATACAGGGAGAATGAAAAATAGCCCGTGCTGGTTTTCTTGCTGGTTCATTCCAATGTGATGTCTCCCGCCGTAGACATGTGAAAAAATGGCGTAGCATTTATGACGTGCAAAAGTGATTGTAAAAATCCTATTTGAAGAATACATTTTTAATTTTGATTTCGAATTATAATAGAAAAAACAAATCATTTTACTGTAAACAATTTCCTGAAGGAGAACATATGACTCGCACTGTGTACAAGGCCTAACTTCATAAACCCTACACTTTAATCAAAATATGCGACTTGACCTGTTCGCTATATTCACATGTGCGTGAGTTGAATAATTTATACACTGTTCAATACTCTTCTGTTACACAATAGTTCTTGTAGTAACGAAACGGGCAACCTGCGTAGTTTGAGTAAGGTGTAATTGTGAAGTTAGGCGTTGTGAGTTAGGGCGTATAGAATAGCTAAAGTCTACATGAGATCTAATAACTTTTACAGTGCGAGGGATTTCATTGTTTTTAGAACATGATTAGATTCTCATACAAATATCCAGACACACTCAAGGAGTTAGGACATAAAAGGACGAAACGTCGAGGAGGGTCGAATGCGGCGTTCCGCAGGGGTCGGTGTTGGGACCCCTGCTATGGAACCTCGCATATGACGCGGTCCTTCGCACCAGCCTTCCTCGCGGCGTGAGTGTCGTCTGCTACGCTGACGACACTCTCGTCGTGACGACTGGGGCCGACTTCGGACCGGTGCTTAGGCCGCTGCTTAGGCCGCTTAAAAAAAAAAAAAAAGGACATAAAAGGACGACACGTTTGGTATAGCAGTCGAGTGATCTACGCAACGAGTCGCGGGTTCAATTCCCGCACAGGACAAATATTTTCTACGACCTAAATAAATTAGTTCCGGTCTGAGTGTTTGTTAATTCGTCTGCATTTAAATGTAAAAATTGCTAAATATATTTATTCTGTATTGATTAATAAATTCGGGATTGGTTTTATAGAGGGTTAAGGGTCATAGCTTTTGCCCACAGCTACATATGCGCGAAAGTCGGTTTATGAGGCGAAGGTTTTATCGCGCTTCCCGTGGGTCTATCCGTTTTTCCGAGATAAAAAATACCGCAAAACCTTGCTCAAGAATCACTCTATCTATTGATGAAAACCGCATGAAAATCTGTGCAGTAGTTTTTGAGCGAAGCCCGTGGGATCTGACGATTTTTCCAAGATAAAAAGTACCCTATAATTTAATCCGGACTTTTGTCTTTACGTCTGCAAAATTTCAAAGCAATCGGTTCAGTAGTTACGGTGTAAAAGCGGAACAAACAAACAAACTCACTTTCCGATTTTATAATATTAGTAAGGATTTTGAAAGCGGGTTACTTGCATAACATCTTTAAATTATCAACAGTTTTATACTACAACTATCTAATTTGAGCAATTTATATTTCATGAAAGTATGTCAATATAGAAATTCTAGTTAATATAATTTTTGGATTTCCAAAAAATGAGCAAGTATATTTTATCTTATTCTCATTTCTTATATTAAAGATTCCTTTTTTGATACATAAATTATACGTATAAACGTACAAATAACAAAGAATTTTGTTGAATGAATTTTGAATTTTGTTTATATGCTCATACAAATTAAGCGAGGTAATAGAATTATGACATCACGATTGCAGTGTTTTTAGTATGGAGTGTTTATGAGCAATCCGCGTCACCGCGCAAACATGTTGATGTATCTTCTGTTGGTAATACAATATTTCTCAGTTAAAAGAATTATTTATATATATATAAGTTAAAAAAAGTAATCTTTACATATCATCATCATATCATCACATCCATAATAAGCTACAATCGATGGATATTAGTGTCCTCTGACTGCAGACCTTCGCTGGTACATGAGCGTAAGTATTAAGCGTGAAACGTCAAAATCATCGAATGCAATGAGTTATATTTTTGGAATGTTAAACTATTTACTTTCCTTACATTCGAAACAAAAAGTTGAATGATTATTTCCAGTGAACACGCCCGTTTCAGTCTGGAACTATTCTCGAACACAATAACTTGACTGTAATGGGTGGCTGTTTAACAATTAACTAAAACAATCTACTATAACTGTCAGCGTATAATTTTAATTTGATTTTTCTTTTTACTTGATGGCGTTGCCCTTTTGGATTTCGCCAAAATGGAGATTTTTGCTTAGAGTTTTACATATCACTAATTTAATGCTTAATTAAATAATAGTTAGCAACTTATAAAATATAACTTTACACAAAAACTATGTAGCAAGATTCCTTCGCTTTCGCTATTTAATTGCAATTGCGTGACAAATTAGTTACATAAATAAAAACAATCGTTATACATTTCACAAGCACAGTCATAGACAAAAGTGCTAAGCATGTCCTAATTTAATTTGCAACATTAAAATACGAGGTATGGTTTTTACGTATCGTGACTGAAGTTGCGGCGGAACAAATGTGCATGCATGTTTAGTGTGAAGTTATCTATAGAATACAGCTAACTAACATCGTTTAGTCATAACCTTATTAGTGTTGTTAATTTATATGACGGAAAGAAAGTTAGTATAAAATAGAGCAACTTGTAAAATCCGCAACTGAAACTTATATTTTACTGAAAGAACTATATCGCAGCCATGTGTTTTTGAAAGGTTTAAACGTTTTCAAGAACGAAACGTTGAAGATGATTCGCGATCAACCTCAAAAACTGATGAAAATGTGTATTCCTGCTATTGCTGAATATGCAGGCAAGGACAAATGGTATATTGAACAAGGAGACTATAAACTATATAATAATAATAACTTAATCTTAATGTGAGAGTCTGGAGTCTGAAAAAGGGTAAACCTACTCTACAAATCTCCAGTTTTAAATTTTTTACCAAATCTGAGTTTCAAAACTGTACTTATTTTTATTAAAGTAAAAACGTATTATATAAACTATTATTCGAATAACAACAAACTTTACCAAATCAAATTTGGCAAAACCCTTTATCTCTTTGTTGCCAAAAAGGTTAATTGAACCTACTTTGGCACGGAATTTCATTCGTAAATAAGCCGCTTTCAACAGTGTGACCCATTTTACGATTTCGTATCGCATGCCATAATAGACTGTTTCCCGGTTGAGTACATTTCACAATTCCACTGACAGAGAATGTAAATATTTTTTTTTATACAAATAAGATGAAAAACAAGCACGAGTTTCGCTTGTTGTTAAGAAATTGGAAGTTTGCAACACTAGTGGTATTTTTATGAACCTATGCTGTTAGTTACACAAATTTTGAAAAGAAGTCTGCATTAGGTGCTCCTTACAGTTGAACGTTACTGACATGTTTCTAATAGTCTGGTAGATATCTCCAGATTCCAGAATACAGTCACCAGATTCCTATCTCGCTAACTCTGATAGATGTGACAATTATTAATTTTTTTCAATTTGTGAAATCGCACCGTATAAGGCCTTTGGCTAGACGGTTTGGATAGGGTTCTCCTAGCAAGAGTACCAGGTCTACCCACTAAAACTCTCCGGTGTTCTCCTTACCTCTTTGGGTGCGTGCGGTCCACATTGCAATGCCACATGCCCGGATGCAATGTGTGGATAAGAGTCACTAGTCATTGAATATTTATTGTCCCAATCTTTATCAAAAATATTTAGTTGAATGCTGATAAAGTTTATCGTAAATTCAATGTAATGAAAACATTGCAATGATTCCAGCCATTTCATTCTGTACATACTCGGAGTTACGCGTAGCCCCAGTTTTTAGCACCATAGCCGGGAATTCCACTCGAAGGCTATCCCAAGTCGCTCGGCGAAAACACTATGTGCCTACCTATAATAAAACTAAATTTCATGCAAGTCGAACAAACCTGAATAACTTTTTACATTTTTGTGTGGTGAAATTTAATTTGTAATAGTCACGACAAAGCTGCACAGTGAATAATGGAAAGCAGTGTGGATTCGTGTATATTTATTTATCGAACACGAAACCTTTCTAATAGAAGGCCAGTGCCAAGACCACAACAACACAAAGATAAAAATAGTTTATCTTTCATTTAATAAATAGATAAGTTACTAAATTTCCCGTGAAAACATCATATAATAGAGCATTCAAATTAGTGGTGAAATCGTTTAATCAAATTTATATTTATAATCATTAATATAATTTTGATTGAAACATATTCTTTGGTTTTTTGGAGAGAAACAGTAAAACATTTCTAATTGATTTTCCTATCTCACTTTCCATAGACACACTGCAATCTATTTTCACTATGCGCTGTGCCTACAATAGCACTGCAGGAATGCAAGAACTATTTTTGTTATTCACTTTATAGCTTCCATTGGAAGTGAACTTCGCTATAACATCTGAATAAAATGGATAAAAGTGGGTCTATTTTGGGAGCAATCGAAATATTCATTTGATATGGTATCACTGGACCACATCGAATACTATTCGTGAATATCCGGTTGGCAGTATGAAATTTATTCCTCATACATTTATATTTACAAAAACATAGTTGCTCACGGAATAGTTATTTGGAAGAACTCACTTCTTTCATATACGAGTATTTAAGTTGATATATCGATACCATATGATATGTCAAACTAAAGAAAATTAACAAACGCTTCTGAATTAAATGCTTCTTTATGGAAGCTCTTCCGATATACATTAAATATAAATTTTAGCCTTCATTTTCTCCTCTTGTATATTTATATATATATGTCTAATTTATGATTTTTTTCAGACTTTAGTTTTCGATTCAGGTTTCTAGGTTTTGCAGAAGCCTATTACAATCGCTTCTATTCTCCGTAGCCAAAAAGTAGTATTTATCGGAGCAAGCGTTTAAGCGTTTAATTATGACCAGGATTAGCATTTCAGGGTTAGCAGGGATAGCATTTTGGAGAAGGGATTTGAGCTACTTACTACTAGGTGCGCGATTATATAGACACTTGATGGTAGTAAAAATCTCTTCATTAAGGTAATTTGTCAAGGAGAAAGGTCTAGGATGAACACAAAAGAAATCTGCAAATAAGTGTTTTCTTTATAATGGTCTGTGGAGAGTATTCGAGATCTAAAGCTGATATAAGTAGATTGTCATCTACTTATCGACATATAGACAGGTCTTTACCGACAGGTCCTGTCGATAAGGACCTAAGCTAAGACCATCTAAAGAATCTAATGACACTCGATAATCAGTGAACATCATAGGGTTTAATATACTTCTCGAATCTTCCAAATATTTTACATTAATATTGTTATTATAATTTGAAATGTTCGGGGTGGTTTGGAAACTTAACTCCGAATTTAGGGTTTTTAGTTTTTTGACGTGAAACGTCTTTAAAATCGCGCCGAAACATACGGGTACCAGGTTTAAAAAGTGGACCGTAACGAAAAGGTCTATATCATCGTACCTTAATAATTAAAAAACTATTAGTCTTAGAAACAAAAATGTGGTGTGAATATTTCACTTATATAGTCAGCTCGCTATATTGTGATATTGAGTTTTTTTATTAAAGTACTTAAAACACCGTCAATCTTGTTTTTTTTATTTCAATCTTTTTCTTTAAAAGCGATTCCCTAACATAGACGTTTCACGTTAAAGCCAACGGCCGTGTGCCCCAGCACAGCCCCAACCGATTTTTTGCTTAATTTATGTAGCACATCTACCAATACAGATTCTTAACCATCCCTACATCCCTCCACAGAATGATCAAGAATGATCAAAATATTTCTTATTGTGTAATTTTTGTTATATTTTATTACGACGGCAGGGTATGCACCAAACATTTGATTAATAAAACAAAAAATAAGTAACACATATATAAGTTGAGTTACAAATGTTCAACAGTTCGAGTTATATATTGGGCTCCGGTTCGCTAAAGACACATTTAATCAGGCTCCGTAACTTTAATTTCAAAACCATAGTCATCAGTGTTTTTTACTCAATAAAGTTATACCATTTTTGAGCTTATAAGATTTGCTCGCGAACAGTGAAAACCATTTATTAATCCGTTTAGTAGTTCGGAAGATAGAAGTGAATAATTTTTAAAGTTTTTATCTCAACTGTTACGGCAACATCGCAGAGAAACGGTAACGGGCGATCGTTTTCTCGAACTACCTACAACTAGCGTGGCCAAATCACTATCCGTCACCGCTGAGCAAATGACGCAACACGCTTAGCGTGTCGCACAAGTCTTGGGATACATCTTGGGATAAGTTAAAGAGTGCCGCAACGCTCTTGGTACGCCGCACTGATCTTGGGTTGTATCTTGAGATACGTGAATCAACTAATCGCCCAATAGATAGTCACTCGTAGCGCTGAACGTTAAAATGGCCAAATCTTGTAATGCTTGTGAGAAACCTATCCAAAATACAGATTACATGATATGCGTAAAGTGCAAAAAATTTTATGACTTACTCTGTCTTAATATTAAAAAAGAAGATTGGAAAACAATACAAAGTCACAGAGATAAATGGCTATGTCCTTTATGCACAAATTCACGACCTAAAAGTGATAATACTTCCACTCCTGTACGACCTCCTGTCTCCAGCCCTGTCGAAGATTCTTCCGACAAAAGAAACGTCAATTCTGCAAGAGGTTCTGGCCCTAAGACTAAACATATTAGCCCAGAGATCAATGTGAGCCTTGCTGACGTATTCAATGAGCTAAAGAAACTGAGAGAAGAAATAAAAGAGATCTCTACTTTGCGAAGCGAACTTGCAGATGTACGTACACAAGTCCTGGCCATCTCCACCACAATGAATGAAACATTGATTGACGTGAAGAAAAAACTGGACGACGCTCATCGAGAGATTGCAACACTCAAGTGCACTGTGTTCCAAGCGCAAAAGGATATTGAATATCAAGAACAATCTGCTTTAAATAATGAATTAGAAATAATTGGTATTCCAGAAGACAAGGAAGAAGACCTGCTCACTATAATTTCTACCACATCTAAACACTTGGGGGTCCACTTGGAGGTGACAGACGTTAACTGGGTGTCCCGCGTGGGCTCTGTCAATACATCAAAACTTAAAAACGTCTCGGAAAAAAGACCACGTCCCATTATAGTCAAACTCGTTCGCCGCCTAAAACGAGATGAAATAATCCGGGCTAGTAAGCTTAAACGTGACTTCTCCACAGACGGGATAGTTGCAGGCCCTTGTCAGCCTGTATTTATCAATGAGAGACTAACAAAAAAGAATAGATTGTTATTTCGAGAAGCAAGAATCCGCACAAAAAGGAACAACTTTAAATTTTGCTGGTATCGAAATGGTTTCATATACAGTCGCCAAAAAGAAAATGAACCTGCAATTCGCATACTTAGTATTGAAGATTTGGAGAAGATTGGACCGGAAGAAGTTAGCTGTGAGTCGGCATAATAGATTAAAAGTATATTCCAATGTCCCCTTTCCCTTAATTATATTTAACATGCTTAAAGAAATAGTTTATTTTGTAAC
This sequence comes from Scirpophaga incertulas, assembly GCA_036419045.1. NCBI lineage: Eukaryota > Metazoa > Arthropoda > Insecta > Lepidoptera > Crambidae > Scirpophaga > Scirpophaga incertulas. Next base: position 29,007,390 of record CM071634.1, on the reverse strand, counting down.
ATACAGCTCATACACCCACACTCAACTATACTCTACACATAACAATTACTCAAACAATACACAACACATCTTAATGCAATTAAGAATCCTTAAACTTGTGTATATGAAAATACATGGCAATAATTTATTTAATTTAGATCTCTCAAGTGAAGACTTATTTTGGCGTTATTTTAAATTTAAATTTAAAAAATGTTTGATGTTCAAAGAGATATAGACCAAATCCTATCTATCAAATGTCTTACACTTGAGAGACCTGAAATTTGTCCTACTTTTCTAAATTCTGCCTCAATTAAGGTTCTGACATTTAACATTAGAAGTATCCAGCGCAACTTCAATGATTTCTCACTTATGCTTAGCAGACTTAACATAGAATTCGATGTCCTGATTTTGACGGAATGTTGGCTTACTGAATTCTGCATAATACCTGAAATACGCGGTTACAATGCTTACCGCACAAAAATTCTATAAATAAATGTAGCGGTGTTATTGCATACGTCAAGAATATTTGGAGTCCTTTAGTACAAGAACCATATTGCGATGAATGTAATTATTTGGCTATTTCGATGGGGGACATATTTATATTGGGAGTATATCGTTCCCCATCTTTCACTAATACTGACAAATTCCTTTCTTCCCTAAATCATATACTTGGAGAACATAAAAATACCAAAATAACTATAGTTGCAGGCGATTGTAATTTAAATATTCTTGAGGATAAACCTAGTGCATCGCTAACAGATTACACCTGTCTTATGGCCGAACATCAACTAATACCGGCAATTACGGAACCGACCCGTATAAAAGCTTGTTTAGATCACATTTATGTAAAAAGCAAACACAGCATACCAATCGGTCTAGTATGCCGCAGTTCTGTCACAGATCATGATATATGTATTTGCGGCATTACGGCACAATGTAGACCTCAACGTCGAAATAACAAACAGCGTCGTAAAATCAATACTGCAGACTTAATTGCGGAATTGACAGCGATCGATTGGAATATTGTGTTAGAAAGCCACGACACCACTACGGCCGTGGACTCATTCCTGAAACTATTAAACAACGCAATAGACAATCACTCAAAACTAGTCACTATTAAACGTCCTCAGAACTGCCTTAAAGCGTGGATAACCCCAGGCCTACTACGTTGTCAAAGAACACGTGACAAACTACATCTACAAGCTAGAAAAAATCCTAATAATCCAATTATACAATATAGCTATAAACGTTACCGAAACTTCCTTAAAGAACTTCTTAATAGAGTTAAAGCTACTTATTACAATTCCAAAATCACTGAGTTCAAAAGTAATCCGAAAAAACTATGGGCAACTATTAAAGAAGTCTGTAATATTTCACGCAAAAATAATGATGCTCATGAACTAACAAAAATTCAAGCAGATCCGGTTGAATCATTAAATTCATCAAATAAGTTCTTTACCTCAATTGGAGAAACTCTAGCTAGTAAACTCTTAGCAAAATTAAATGTTACTGAGTCCGATTTAGCTTCCAAAACTGATCTTTCAAATAACTCGTTGGGATCATTCTTTCTTACTCCAACCGATATACATGAAGTAGATGCTCTTATTAAAAACTTAAAAGATGAAAGTGCGCCAGGACTTGACGGTTACACGCCGAAACTAATAAAAGAAATTCGACACATAATTTTGGAACCTTTAGTTCACATATTTAATCTTAGCATCTGCAAAGGCGAATTCCCCGACTGCTGGAAACACGCCATAGTAACACCAATCCATAAAGACGGCAATAAAAATACGCCCAATAATTATAGACCTATATCTCTGCTTAGTGTCTTTTCCAAACTCCTTGAAAAAGTAATAAATAAACGCCTTGTCTCCTACCTGGAAAAGAATAATCTAATTTCACATAATCAATTTGGGTTCAGACATAAGTTATCTACGGAAGATGCTGTTTCACTTCTTACTAATAGTATTTCCACCTCTCTGGACCAAAATGAATGCTGTATTGGGGTTTTCATCGACTTAGCAAAAGCATTTGACACTGTTTCGTTGCCAATCCTTTTAGAAAAGCTAGAGCGCCTCGGTGTCAGAGGGATACCACTGAAGTGGTTTAAAAGTTATCTTACTGGTCGCTGTCAGTCGCTCAGGGTTGGTGATGTTATTAGTGAAGTGTCACCAATAAACTTTGGTGTCCCTCAAGGCAGCACTCTTGGTCCTACGCTTTTTACAATTTATGTTAATGATCTCCTTACACTATCCATTCCCAATGCCAGCATAATATGTTACGCTGATGACACAGTCGTGCTTTTCAAAGACTCTTCCTGGGAAAAAGTTTTTAACACCACTGAATCAGCCATGCCCCTACTTGTCAACTGGCTTGAACGTAATCTACTAACAATCAATATTAATAAAACCAAGTACCTGGCTTTCCACAAAACCAAAGCTTCTTCGCCCGCTCAATTCCCTCCGATTCCTATTCATAGTTGTAAAGACAAAAACCGAATATCAAGTCGGATTGCAAAATCAACAATTTGCAACTGCGAAATAGTATCAAGGGCTGACGCCGTAAAGTATTTGGGTATACAAATTGATGAAAATCTGTCTTTTCGAAAACAAATAGTATTCTTGTCAGCACGTCTCAGAAAAACCCTTTATATAATAAAATCCTTAAGAAAATCAGCACCTCCAGATATATTAAAAATGGTGTACATTTCATTATGTCAGTCTATTCTAATGTACTGTATAGGCGTTTGGGGTGGGTCGAGTAAAACAAACTTCATAGAGATCGAGAGGGCGCAACGAGCTGTCCTAAAAGTAATGTTTTGTAAACCCTTTCGATTCCCAACTGACACACTCTATAAACAGGCCAAGGTACTTCGTGTCCGGCAACTTTATGTCTGGTGTGTCACCTGCGCTCAACATAATAAATCAGTTATCTCCACAGACTATAAAAAGCGATTAAAAAAACGTATCTATAAAATACCCGTTCCTCGCGTCCGCACTATGTTTGCTAAGCGCTTACCCTTATTTTCTCATCCATATATTTATAATAATGTGACCCGCAAATGTCTTATTAAGGATTTAAGTACAAATAAAGCAAAACAAGCAATAAAAAATTGGTTAATGGATCTTAACTATGATGAAACTGAAAAACTTCTACCATCCACAGCATAAAAATGTTCAATTAATAAAAATATGTTAGATACACACATACACCCTCACTCACACACACACATATACCCTCACTCACACACGCACATACGCTTCACATTTCACTTTAGCTTAGCACAAATAATATTCATAGCTCTATTTGTAAGAGATTTAATCTGTAGCCAAAATGTAATAGGTATTGTTATGGAAAATGTTGAAAAATAATAATTGTATAACTGGAGTTAAAGACCCTTGTAAATAACCTACTGTAAAATGACTCAACGACTACTACGATACAGGCCTGCGAGCCTAGTGTAGTAGCCATTGCAATTACTATGGTCTTACTTTTTTGGAAATAAAGCATTATTTTATTAATTTTTATTTTATTATTAAAAATGACTTAATATGCCTGTTGAAATTCCCACCACAGACTTAAATCTACCTTCACCGAATGTCGTAAAAGGATCCATAAAAACATATATTGCTGTTTCACGAGACGACATAAAATGTAATGAATTAAGAAAACATCGATGTAAGGCATACGAATTGGGTTTACTGCAATCGATAGAAAATTTGCACCTACTCAGGAAAATTACGACTTATATAGCCGACATAAATGCGGTTAATCGAATAAGTAGAGTAGTAATATTACTTACAGACAACATATTATTTATGCTAAACTGTTTAAAAAATAACGCTGCAGCCTTAAAGTACAGTATGCAACACGCCAAACACTTGCACTACAAATGCATCGCTATTACGATATAAGAACTGTCAAAAGGTCAACACGTATAAATTACCTTACCCTTATTAAATTACTCGTTATTATAATTTGGAGCTATAATAATAATTATGTCTTATTCGTAACACCTAAATATATCGCTATAATAAAATAGTGCGTAGGGAAGTAGGCAACCCCATCGCCCGCTGGCATTTAGGTATGCTTCAGGGGTATGCCACCCGCCTCTGCCTTGTCTTAGTCGACCGAACAAAGTGGAGTCGCAAGAGCAGATGTTCGAAGTTAATTTTTTCATAACACTGACGGTGTCTCGATCGCAGTCGCAAGCATACCTCTTTACACCCTTAGCCCTTTGCGCCAATATTGGTCTGCTTTTTTGGAGGGCCCATTTAGAGAGCTGCGAATCACCACCTGCCTTATCTAAATCAATTTGGAGGCTCTGAGAGGACAGGTGACCGGAATCTCTTCCATAGTCCGGCGTTCATTACCACCATAATTGAAATGAAACGTTTTGACCTGTAATGACAATAGTTTCTATGCATCTAGCTATAGTCTTTAGCTGCATTTTTCATAAAACAGATAGAAATCACACTGAGTTGGTACACTAAACGTACACTTTCATAAATTCGCTTAAATAACCTTTGCGCTATATCACTGCGCACGCCTTACAAAAGACCGTGTTTTACAAAGACACTTGATAAAAAAATCGTATTTGTAACAGCTAAATTTGTCGCTGTAATAATACAGATATAGATAAGACGGAGATCCAAAGAAGAGCCAAAAAGACGACCTTGATACAAATTTCCTCTAATAAATAACGGACCATATTAGTGTGAGATATTGAATAGGGGACCATATTAGCTTTACTTTACCTATCAAATTGATATTACAATAAAATAAAATTCTATCGAAGTGTTTTCCATTTAGTGTAAGTGTATGCACTACAAAATAAAAACTTTATCTTTCTGAAGTATTACTTAAATTACAAACATAATTATTTTAAAAATATTAGTATAAATTATCCTGGTCAAAAATATAGAATGTGAATTGGTATTGGACGTGGTAGAGTTAGATAATGATAGTCATTAAATTCATTTATATAATGTTTTAGTAGATACCAAATACAAGATATTTATATAAGACTTCGCAAATTATATAATACGTACAGCAGTATAATTTGCAAGTTACATAATACGTACATTAACAAGCCTTGAGCAAGCTTACTCGGTTCAGAATATTATTAGTTTCAACCGCAATTGGGCCATTATAAGGACAAAGGTTCGAGAGGCGTTAGCAAGGAACAATTATATCGTATTTAATTAACATTACTATTGCAATGAGAAAAAGCAACAAACTTTGTGAATTAAACATAATTTCTATATAAGCTATACATGCAGAATTTTTGTTGTTGAGAGGTCTAGCGATGTATAGTTCTGTGGCTATTTAGAACGTAAGATCAAAATCATAATAGTATTTATTCAACATATGCCATTTCTGGCGCTTATTGGCATCACATCGATATAAATATACACTGATATGTACAAGGAAACAAAAAAAAACCTACGAAAGTCTAAACTTTACCAAATGAAGGTTTGGTGTGCTCATTAGATGGTAACTTTATAAGGCGCAGATTCTGTCATATTTGGAATATTATTCTCATATTTGTGCGATGGCTCCCAAGTATCAACTTCTCCCTCTAGTCCGCATTCAATGGAGAGCTACTCGATTCGTCGACTGCCCAGATATTTTATATCAGCTTGACCTGAATTTTTGGCGCTATAGCCTCATTGTGTATCTCACATATCACGGGGAGTATTCCGAGGAATTCTTCAGGTTGATCTCTAGCTAATTTCTGCTATCGTTCCATACGAGAAAACGTTCACCCTCATTATATTGACTGTTGGCAGTCCACAACAGTGAGTTTTTCCAGAAACTTTCTGTCTTGCACTAATCAGCTGGAATGAATTGCCGCCTGCGGTATGTATGAATTGATGCGACATCCAATCTTTCGAAAAAAGAGCGTATTCCCATTTAATGGGTCGAAAACGCACTTGTAATAATTACTCACCATCCAAGCCAAGCTCCGGTTGCTCATTTGTCCCCCTATAACATAAAAATGTGCAGTGAAGTCTGCTGTGGCACCTCCGTCTTACCTACTAATGCAGCACGCGAAAAATCTATTCCAGAGAAGTCTGCTTGGGTACTTCTGCCGTACCTACTTATGCCGCAGTTCTTGTAGGGGTTGCAGATTTGCGCATGGCAGTGGAGTCGCGAAGCGGATCCTGCCATGTACCCCGCATGGACCCAGAGAACACCGGGGGTTTTAGTAGGTAGATCGGTCCTCTCAGACCGGAGAGCCCCACACGGCCGCGCCTTACCAGCGCAGCTTCATGGTGCATAAGAGCATTTCCCATCGCAAAAAAGGGGTTACAGATTTGCTGCGATCTCACAGAAACAACATGTACTGGAAGCGTCTATAGGTGAGCAGTCTGCTTGTTTGATAATATTATTATGTTTCCTTTGTTAATATCTTTTCTTAGGGAAACCCCTATATAATTTAGGGAAGTCACAGGCGGTAAACTTATACAATTGTTTTATAACAAAAAATAACCAGTTTCTTCGCCAATATAATATAATTTCCCTGTAATGTTCGCTTAGAATTGTGTTAATCTTGAAAATTGCGTTAGACTAAGCGTACTTTTAATATAGCGTCATAAATTTAAATTAACGGACTGTCCTACTCTTACTGTACTCCTTAATTACGAGCTCCTACGATTACTTAGGTTATTTTCCAAGGACTTGGACGTTTATTGAGGTGTAAAAGTGATATAAACAAAGACTACTGCAAAGATACAGACAATGATTGTCGACGCACAATATAAAACCAGAAGATTCATTAAAGCTTACAACAAGACTGGAAGCGTGAAATCCTAAATAAAAAAAAATACATTTAAAATGGATACATACTCAATATAAAATCGGTAAATTTGACAGATATTCTTACATAATTTATTTGACACAGGAAATAGGTACAATCAAATGCGGGAGTGACACCGACGGATTGTGGCGGCCTGGAGACGTATTTTTGAATCATTAGACGTGAAATTAGAATTCGAATACGAATACAAATAGTGTGCGAAATTATTTTCTACTGCTTACAATTTTATAGATTTTTGAATCACTCGAATTTAGTGTTGTCATTAAAAACAAATTCTTAATTAGATTCCGTTTCACGCAGAAAAATTAAAAATCGCAACAACAAAAGTATTCTACTAGTAGAAACCAAAAACGAGCGGGTTGAACCACTCGTTGCAAAACGCACCAATTGAAATTTCAAAAATAGTGAATTCGGTAATTCTATTATTGGTTTCGGAATTGGTTTTCTATTATTTCAAAAATTCGTCTCTTGGCGTGCGCAACTCGAATTACGGATCTGCGCGCGACAACGGGCCGTCGGTGCCGTACTCCCGCACCTCGAAGCTTGGCTCCACGGGAAGGAGGGGGTCACCTACCGATTGACTCAGGTACTCACCGGGCACGGCTGCTTCGGTGAGTATCTGTGTCACATAGGACGGGAGGGATAGACACGATCCCACCACTGCGCATCCGACCTCGACTCGGCCCAGTACACGCTGGCGAAGTGCCCCGCGTGGGCCTCCGAGCGCCGAGTCTTAGTCGCAAAGATCGGGCGAAATCTGTCTCCGCCGGCATTGATTGCGGCAATGCTGACGGACGAGGAAGGTTGGAGGGCTGTGGCCTCCTTCTATGAAGCAGTGATGCTCCAGAAGGAGGCCGCCGAGCGGAGTCGGGAGATGGCCGATCCCGCTCTAAGGAGGCGGCGCCGGGCTCGGTAGCACAGCTGCAGCGCCGCGCGGCTGCCGTACCCGCGGAGGGTCCACGCCCCTCCCGTGACCGGGAGGCGTTGTCGGTGGAGGAGATCGGGGGAGGTATTGTAGCATCCCCCGAGGAGGGCTCCCCGGTATGGGCAGGGGAGCGGAGGCTGGGGATTCCCAGAAGTCGCTTGGCGTTCCCGGGGGCTCCCTACATGCCTGAGGAAGGCCATCCCTGAGGTTTTTAGTGGGTAAGCCTCCCCCTTCTGGGGAGGAGAGTCCCATATAACCGCTAGCTCGCCACAGACGGGGTATACAATTTAATGCATTTTCCTCAGGGGAACAAAAAAAAAAGGTACAATCTAATGTAACATAAATATTTTACGTACACATTAAGAGACGAGAATTAAAACTAGACTTCTCAACTTGAAATTCTAAGCCGCCAGTTTGACGTAAATTTACAAATAACTTTACATACGAGTATAAGAATAACTTTGCTAAATTGACTACAATTTTTTAAAAGTTTCAGAGGTTTTGCCTAATTACCTAATTTAGTCGGCTTATCGATTGTTACCAGAATACCAGCGCTGCCACAGATTAGTCTATTGCAGCTTATGCTGAAGCCGGTCCTTATTGATCAAGTCATGTTGTCAATAAATGATTTCTATTCAATTGTTTTGTAGTATTTCAAATAATATCAATAATAATTTATATTTCGGATATCATATCGTTATATATTCTCAAATAAATCTTAAAAATTTTCAGATCGATCTATTCGTGTGTAACAATTGCGGTCAGTACTTAAAATAGTGAAGATGACAAATGATAATGATTGTTTTTATGATATTGTTGCTGTACACAAACAGTCGTCTTCTAAATCGCCATCCGGTGCCGGTACAGAAAATCCAGATTCAATCAATCATAGGTGTAAAAACATTACGAAAAGTCATTGCTCACATTTTTGTTCAGATGCGATAAATAGTGGTAACAAAAATATTTTTCAACGCGTATAAAGAAGACAGAGGAAAGATGAAATTATTTTTTCACAAAGAAAACGTTACGGCACACTTTTACGTTAAGTTTCGTTCACAAAGATTATGTTATTTTTAGTGGCGGCAGCTGAAGGAGATATTCAAATGTACTATTTAACACAAACTTCACGTTCGTGTTCAGAGCTCAGCTTTTATCGGGTAATAATATCGACACAATACAAAACAAAGTACCTTGCCACCTCACTCTCTCTCTATTTATTATGTCTCTTTCACTTTGTTGTCATGCGGTGTTCACGAGCAGCTAAATACTTACGAAGTAAAATTTGATAATTTACTAACAAAATATTTTCTTAAAAGTATGGTTACATTAGAGACTAAAATGAAAATAGCACGAGGTTCAATGTGTCTTGGGAGTGCGCCGGATAGTTAAGGGATCTACTTGAATAAAAAATCCATAAAAAGGCGAAAATGAAATCAATCAATATGTTAAGCACAGTTTAAATTTGAGTACATTTCAACTCAAGCAAAACTGCGCAAAAAACTAATTATATTTAGATAAAGGTTCCTCTATGCCTTAATTATGTTACACAAACTGTTTGATTAATTTTGCTTGACGACTGAGACTTAAAATATAAAACAATTACAACATTAAAAAGTAATAAAATAGTAATCGAAAAACAGACAGATCGAAGTAACCTAAAGATTTCAGAGATTTAGAAATATCTTACTCTCTAATAAATTACGCAGACTATGATAAACGTAAAGACATTCTGTTCCTGTGTGACCAAATTATCAAAAAACGCTTGTAGAAATAAAACAGCTACCGACATTGTCACTTATAGCACGCCCGATAGGGCGTTCCAGTTTCTTATTGTTAGTTTAATTAAAGTTCATTTTCGTCGTGTTTGGGATAATGAAAAAATACGCCTTATTTCATGTACACGAAGCTGACGCTAAGAGAATGAGTTTTTGACTTCTCTCAGCGGCTACACTGAGTCAACCTTAAATGTAGACAGAACACATTGCTCTTAAAATAATATATTCAAGGGAATAAATATATTCAAGGGAATTTAGCTTAAACATACTATTTTTCTTTTTTTTGTGGTTGTGGCGAGCCGGCGGTTATATGGGGCTCTCCTCCCCAGAAGGGGAGGCCTACCCACTAAAAACCTCAGGGATGGCCTTCCTCAGGCATGTAGGGAGCCCCCGGGAAACCCAGCAACTTCCGAGAACCCTCCGCCTCCGCTCCCCCGCCGATACAGGGGAGCCCTCCTCGGGGGAGGCTACAATACCTCCCCCAATCTCCACCACCGACGACGCCCCCGGGCACGGAAGGGCGTGGTCCCTCCCGGGTCGCCATATCCGCGGGCGCGATTTCCTCGCGCCCGCCGGCGACCCGCGGCAGCGCCGCAGCTGTGCTACCGAGCCCGGCACCGCCTCCTTCGACCGGGATCGGCCATCTCCCGACCCCGCTCGGCGGCCTCCTTCTGGAGCATCACTGCTTCACAGAAGGAGGCTACAGCCCTCCAACCTCCCTCGTCCGCCAGCATTGCCGCATAGCTTAAACATACTTATCACAAAATATACCGACAATTTGACGGAGATCACAGAAGACACACTGGTGTGGAGATCCTTAGGAATCCTTTACAGTGGATATCTTTATGCTAAAATAGTGATAGTAATAATAAATATTAAGAGATCAAACCACACAACCATTTTTTTGACAGATTTTTTGACAATTATTATTATGCAAGCGCCTTCGTGTACATTCGCCGACCGCCGCCGAAGATAAACGAAGGCGCTTGCGCGACAACATCTAAAATGCATAAGGCAGTGTTTTAACTACTTTTCCTACTTTTTTGTTTATTGGAGGTTCAAATGAGAAGTGTGACATAAATAGATGTAAGGCCAGATATAGATATTGCAAAGTTATCTCGCGCAATATGCCTGGTTATGTTGCCTCGCGAGGCAGCTTCTGCCTCTGCTCAAACGAGCTAACTGTCGAGCAGATATTCTGTGTCGTTATTACTGATTAATTATACATTCCAAATTTTAAATAGTAGATTTCATTCATCCTTTTTTAGCTAAAGTGAAGATTCTACAAATTAATATAATATTTTGTAAATAGTAAATAAACTACAACAAGTCACGTTTCATAAACACCTATGGTGTCAGAAGAAGGCTTTTACGGCGGCACTTTGACGTTTCATAAACACCTAAGGTGTCAGAAGAAGGCTTTTCCGGCGGCACTTTGACTTACTTTTGTGGAAGGTATAACTATAGTATACCCTCAAGCCAGCAAGTGAATGATCCTAGTGGATTTTTCCCCTTTGAAGGGAACTTTGAAGATTCTGAGAACCTGATTTAGTCCACCGCAACCAAGGGCAACGATGATGTCAGACTCCAAACCGATCGAGGAGATTTGCGCGATAAGGGGCCTACAGCTTCAATGGATTAAATTTATCGGATTCTATAAGCATCGCGTAAGAAGTTAAGAGTCACCTGGCCATTCAACAGGAATCACCGCAATGCTCATAAGATTCGGACGGTCAGTCACAGCCACTAATAGTACATCATCACCACACATATATTCAACTCTTAACTACGATAGACAAAATATGTATTTTTCCCGCCATTCATCTTTATCATTCGTCTTGCAAAAATACATATGATTCTTCACACTATCCATCCATGGAAGTATTTCTTCCTTATTATGTGTCTATATCGTTATTTCAATGTCCTGCCGAAACGTACCTTCCTCCAAATTGATTATGGGATAATATTTTATAGGCTGCAACACGAGCAGGGGGGCAATCGCACTAAAAAATCGCAGCTGAAACGAAACCAAATCGTTCCACTCAACCAATCCGAGAGCTAGAATATCACGTCATCGAACAGATGACGTGATATTGTGGCGTTCGGATTGGTTAAGCCAAACGGTTCGGTTGCGTTTCGGTTGCGATTTATTAGTGCAATAGCCCCTCAGTTGAGCTTGGATCTCGTCAGACATAACTCGGAACCCCGTACAGCCTACCGACGACAATGACCATAATTCTTAAGAATTTTATGAAATGGGTTTATTTAAATTCTACATAGCCCGAGTTACGTATACAAGTATTATGAGCCAATGACGCAAGGTCATAAATAAAGATAAGCAGCGAAGAATTAACCTAACACCCGAATAACAAACAACAGTCACGCAATAAAGTATCAGCCGAAGAAAAAGCCCACGGATGTAGGGAAACGTCGAATATTGGCACAACTCCAAGTCACCCATTGGTTCAAGGACAAGCAAATAACTAATAAGAATTTTGTACAGGCTGATCGTTTGCATGACTATAAAATTAATCCGTCCACGTAATAATCTTTTATTACCAGATACTGAATAAATGTAAAATATCACGTTAATATATGTTTTATGTAAATATTAATTCTACCTGATATATAACATGGACAACGATAATCGCGTATCATCAAGTGATCCGTATGTTGGTTTGACCATGTACAAAAAAAATATTAATACGTTACAAATTGTTGGGCAGTTTATTTCATACACACGACTATTACAAATAACATATTGAAATATACTATATATTGTATTTCCTCGTAGACAATAAGGTCCTTTGTTCTACTAATTTTATAACTTCATGCTATTTCATTGAAAATTATATTTTTAATCTACATTGCATTTTTATGTTTCTATTAAACCAGGCAACTAATTTACTGTAATTAAATAAAACAAATAACTCCTATTTGATCTAAATTTTACACTTCAATGGGTGTAATTTTACAAAAACAAAATTTAGTTGCTTTGACAATTATGTAATTAATTTAAATTCCATTTGCATGTGTTCAAAAGCTCTCTAAATATTACTTTCTTGATGGTTATATAAATAAGAAAGAGGATAGTACTTAAACCAAAATGGTTTCTTCACATAAATCTCCAAACAAAACAGCAATTTCAATTATGCTTTTAATAACAAAAAAGAGAAATCATCTTCAAATGAACACATTTATCATTGTCAAAACAGTGAAATAGTTGTGTCTTTAATATAACTTCAATTTCATTCATTTACAAAAGAATTTGAAATAATTGTTAAAAAGTTTTCGATAGCATTAAAAAGAAAAAACTCAAACGTAAAATAAATAGGTCATTAATATACCATCCTGTACATTAAGAGATCAACTTTCATAGAGGTTGTATTTAACGCCTCATAAAACACGAGTTATGGCCGATTTATAGCGTTTATTTTCCCGCAAAGTTTGAAAAATAACTCCTTGGTTCATGACTTATGACCTTTTATGCTATATTCGTATGTTAAACTTGTACTTTAGATCTAAACCTCTTTGCTCTGACATACGTACAACGCTAGCGCCTAACTTGGTAAAAATGGTTTAATATTTCAATCTTATTTCAAAAATTTGTCTTATGTAGCGACTTTAGTAATGATTTTTGTCAATAATTGGTAAGGATTCTCTCCCTATACATCATATGTGCTAATTTTTCCCCAATATGCCAAAACCTTACCAAATTCAAGTGCCAACTACTGAACTTTTGTATAATAACATACAAAAGATCTCTTAGCACTAAAATGCTCTAAAGTAAACAGTCATCTTCCCACAAACCAGGAGTTGCCGATAACAAACAGACTGACCCAATATCGATTGCATTAGTATGGTTTCCTTAGTCGTAACCATGACTATTGTGAACTAATAACTAGCCCATTCGCACCAATTGGACTACAATTCTCACTCGAACTACAAAGAAATTTATATCTTCGTATCAGTGGTATAAGAAGGAAAATAGGAAAACGATCTCTTGACCTGAACCGCTTTTGTTGATTCTTGCTTGTTGTTGAGTATACATTTCGATATATCGGAAATGTTACAAATCAGAATTGTTCGAACGAACTCATTGAAAGTTCGACTCTTTTCTTATTTAAACCGTGTGTGCCAGGTTTTGAAAGAAGAATGCGCCGTTGCTGACACGGCGAGTTCAAAACAATTGACAGGATTTGAAAGAAGAACACGCCGCTGCTGACGCAGCGTATTTAAACAATTTACAAGATTGCACCCAGTACGGACGGTCTCATAAAAAGGTTGTATTAGTTCACCCTTATACAATATAAAAAATAATCAACATGTTTGTTTGTATTCTTCCAATTCCCTAACGATATCTGCGAGGCGGTGGTGATGACAAGTTAGCTGGGGCAGATGAAAATGAACGAATCCAGTAATAGAAACTGGCCAATTATAATATAAATTATAAAATGTACAAATAGCGGATCCAGTAATAGAAACATGCATTTTCTACCAATGAACTTACCAGAGATTTCACGCCGTTGCGCTATAAGTAATAAATTTTCATATTTGCTATATAGATGCACCTATAATACAACTATAGTACTGTTACAGTGCAGCGATTACATGTCTTTTTTTGCCTATGGTTAGTACTCATTGTCTATGATATTAGGAATCCTGGCCGGTTTTATTTCTTTGGTTTATGATTTTGATTTGTCAGACATAATTCAAAATAAGTCTATCTGCCAACGCAAATAAGCTAGGCTGACACACTCTATTTCGCCGCCGTACTAAAACAATCAGATATATAAATTCTATAAAAATGTATTCCATATCCAATATTGAAGAATTAATTTAATATAACAATTATAAAAAAGAGCCCTACACAGAATGCTGTAGGACTCTTCTTTTTGTACCATTTTATTTATTTACCATTTTTAAATAAACCAACCTCAAGCAGCAAACCGTCGTTAGAACATTGTTGATTAAGAAACATTGCCGAACCTTACCCACGCTCTACCGAGCACCGCGACAGTACTAGGAAAACGGGATGCTGATATCACCAATCGTTGATATATTTTTTTAAGATTAGCCAGTTATAAGACAGTTATTCAAAAAAACTACACACATTTTTCGGAATTGTCTAAAATTGGTATAAAAGAAGATATATTGTATGTCTCTATATATATATGTAAATGTATATATGTATTATGTATATATGTTAATTTATGTATGTGTTGCTAGTATTATAAAGTATTTAGATATATTGTATTTTATTATCATGTATATAGTAATAGTGTCATAGCAAAGCTGATAGCTTAGAACCTGAAGAATAGGCTTTAAACAAGACTATAGGCTGAAAAAATAATTTGGGTTCTACTTTTATCAATTGTCTAAGTAGAAAAATCCCTAGTTTTTGTAAGGAAATACAAGATCATGACAACACTAACCGACTAATAACTGTATATTTATTGCTTGCAGAGTCATTAAAAATTAAATTATCTATGAAACAAAATATGAATAACGCGTGCCTTTTAATAATTGATTGAGGGTGGTGAAAACATTCCTAGGAGTGCGTTCGACCGCAGAAATTCAATTGAAACTAATCGTAGAACAATCAAAATCAGATCAGTGAGCAGGTAGGGAATCACGACCGCAGGATTGTGGTCAGCCCGGATCGAATGGCCCCGGATCACCAAAGCAGCACCAGCCATTTAAATTGAATTTAACGATGTGATCAACAGAGGGTGTAACCTACGTAACCAGTTAATCTATTTATTGACCCTAAAGAATTTCTCTTAGTTCCTTCAAGAGCAATACATATTTCGCTACACCACGACGGTGGCAAAAATATCTGTTGGTAAGCAGCTTTGGAGGGGGGGGGTGTCATGGAAGCCATGACCCCCCCCCCCTCTGAGCTGGTTCCAGGACTTAGGCGGAGCACTAATTGAACATAATAAAACATAATAACAGATTTTATGTAACTCGCATCATACCCCTCGACATACCTCTAGCTGTTATGACAAATCATTCACCACGGGTATAGAATATAAATAGGCTGCCTCATTCCGTGCGTAAAAGCGCTTCTCTGGATGTCTTCAAGAGAAGATGGCAATACGTGTATATGTACAAGTTATTGTGTTAAGTTTTTCAAGTGTACAATAAAGAATAAAATTTTTAAGCGCAGCACTTACGTACATTAATACAATACCTACTTTTTATGTATCTATTGTTATCAAAATTAAATGTAAGTTCTTGACTTGACCACGACTATGTGACACCCCCTGGCACCAAAGCTGGATCCGCTATCTCGCTATGAAGACTGTTTGGTAAGGTCTCCTACAATACCTTCAACATCTTTAAAATTCTATTTACTTACATTCTCAAATAACTCCATATTGTAACTTCCCAGGGAATACCTCAGCATGGAGTGGATTCCATAATAGGAGCGTGCACAAGAGGAAATTCCTCTGAAACCGCGCTGTGTGTGACCAGTTATAATAGTTATAGACTCCAACATATGCGGATGAATACGCCGCCAATGGCAAGCAGTGATGATAGAATAAAATTATTATTTATGTTATCAACATTATACAAATATCCCTTAACTAATAGTTAAATTATTAACTATTCAAAACTCTTGTAGTTTTGAATAGTTTTGAATATTGAGAGAACCTTCTAGAGAAGAACAGGCAAGAAACCTTGAATCTATATATTTTGATAATCTCTTTTCAATAGTCATTTACAAATTATTATTATAAAACACTAGCAGCCCGCCCCACTTCGCACGGGCAAACAAACATACCGAACGGCGTATGCGGCGTTCATGCGACATTTTTCAAATAACTTACATTTTTAAATTTGTGATATCTTTTGAATGGAATGTCCAAATTGAATAATTTTAAAAGTTATATAATCGTATTGAAGCAGACTTACATTGATTAGGTTGCACTGTAAGGCTTGTGTTATAGAATCTATAAATATTTTATATTTATAGATTCTATAACACAAGCCTTATAAATATATTGTGTGTTTCCCACAGACTAGTAAGTAACTTCTTAAATATACAATGGAGTATAAAAGATTAGTATTAGGTATACATTAAAGTGGGAAGGAGGAGGTCACCTACCGATTGACTCAGATGCTCCACCGGGCACGGCTGCTTCGGTGAGTATCTGTGTCGAATAGGACGGGAGGGATCGACACATTGTCACCACTGCGCATCCGACCTCGACTCGGCCCAGCACACGCTGGCGGAGTGCCCCGCGTGGGCCTCCGAGCGCCGAGTCTTGGTCGCAGAGATCGGGCGAGATCTGTCTCCGCCGGCATTGATTGCGGCAATGCTGGCGGACGAGGGAGGTTGGAGGGCTGTGGCCTCCTTCTGTGAAGCAGTAATGCTCCAGAAGGAGGCGGCGCCGGGCTCGGTAGCACAGCTGCGGCGCCGCCGCGGGTCGCCGGCGGGCGCGAGGAAGTCGCGACCGCTACGGCGACCCGGATGGACCACGCCCCTTCCGTGGCCGGGGGCGTCGTCGGTGGAGGGGACCGGAGGAGGTGGTAGCTTCCCCCGAGGAGGGCTCCCCTCTAGAGAGGGGAGCGGAGGCTGGGGGTTCCCGGAAGTGGCCTTTGTGTTCCCGGGGGCTCCCTATATGCCTGAGGAAGGCCATCCCTGAGGTTTTTAGTGGGTAGGCCTCCCCCTTCTGGGGAGGAGAGAGCCCCACATAACCCGGCTCGCCACAGCCGGGGTATGCAATTTAATGCATTTTCCTCAGGGGAACAAAAAAAGAAAAAAAAAAGAAAAAAAAAAAAAAAAAAAGACATATATATATTAACAACCATGGCTAAGGCACAAATGCTCACATTCATCACATAAAAATCTGCCCACACCGGGACTCGAACCCAGGACCTCATAGATGGCGACATTTTGAAACCGGTGTACTAATGACTTGGCTACGTAGGTTGTAAAATCATATTCAAATCCTGTATTCAAACTAAAATTATAAATACGTCAACACACAGTATTGTACAAAGTCGAAAGGTACTTTGTAAAAACGTATAAATATTAACCTAGAACTTAGCGATGTGAGAAAGTGTCTGATGGCAATGGTTTAATTATAACATTAACACGATGACAAATAGTTGACAAATAGAATATCTATTGTTACCACTAACAGTACAATCTCTAATTTCAATACAGGAGGAGGGAACTGTTCAAAGTCCGTTTACGATCAAGTTACAATATCACGGAGCCCTGACGGTTCAAGGCATTATGGATATGAAACTTTTACAACAATGACATTGGTTCAATGGTAAGCAGCCACCGAATAAAACATCATTCTTTGATCTGGATTAAATACGAAGCTTATTTTATTGACAATACAAATTCAATTTTGCCAACATATCTGTCATGCAAGTATCTTTCAAGACAAAAGCCAAGAATATAGGTGACACGAGTAACATTTAATATAAAATACATAAAACAAATTCATATCTAATACATTAGCCAACCAAATAAAGACATGTAACGTCAGGACTCTTGACCAAATTACGTTCAGCAGTACCACTATAATATCAATACATAGTATAAACAAAAGTCGCTTTCGCTGTATGTCCGTATGTATGCTTAGATCTTTAAAACTACGCAACGGATTTGACGCGGTTTTTTTTAATAGATAGAGTGATTCTTAAGGAAGGTTTGTATAAGTATAATAAATGCATAATATAGTAGAGAAACACTGATAAATTTAAAGGTTTCTAATGTGATGTCGTAAATAAGCACGTTTTTTTGCGCTTATATTGCAAACGCTGGCTGAACCCTACGAGATAGACCAAAATAATGTACTACATTATTGTACAACTTACAAAAATCCACAAAAAGTCCGCGATGGTATATGTCTATCTCTTAGGATAACCCACCATAACCATTTTTTCACTGCACCCGTGCGAAGCCGGGGCGGGTCGCTAGTTTAATATAAAATACATAAAACAAATTCATATCTATGACATTAGCCAACCAAATAAAGACATGTAACGTCAGGGCTCTTGACCAAATTACGTGCAGCAGTACCACTATAATATCAAAAATAAAACAATCCATAAACATGAAAGAATATTTTACCACCAATCGTGGTAGGTGGCTGCTCTATAATAGATCATAGAGCCCTTTTGTGAGATAACCAAAATCGTGACTAGATGACAATAGGAAACTGAGCCACGTTTGGCTTATTGAATAGGAGATGATTTCAGACCGACGTGGTCCATTTTCGGTGATCGTGAGAATAATCTTTTCTTTTACATGTGACGGTAGACTAATTTCAACGGACCGTTAACAGCTATACGTCTTTTGAGAAGAAATGCATACTACTCTTTTTGTATTATTGTTTCTAGTTTGAGATTAACCAGTTATAAGACTGTTTCAAAAAAATTGGACGCAGACATTTTTCGGAATCTGTCTAAAATTGGTATAAAAGATATGTACCTATATACATTATACAATATACATATTATATATATATACAGTGTGTTAGGGATCGGACTTCCGATACTTTACCAACGTGTTGTGTGTTAAGTTTTATCGACAAAAACCTATACAAATGGGGGTCGCATCCCTCACCCCTATGAATGAGAGCTATTTTAAAATTTTATTTCTCGTATTTTAAGGAGTTTATTAAATCTTTCTTTTTTACGATTTTATTTGGTCTACATGCACAAAAGTGGTCTTATTTCAAAGTTAATGAGCTGTGCTAGCATTTAACAATAAATTTGTTAAGAAATTCTTTACAATAATAAACAAAATCCTTTGATTTAGACGGAAAACTGGGTAAAATTATCTATTTTTTTTTATAGTATTGGGCTCTACCTAAAATTCCGGGCCCTTGACATATATTTTTTATTGGTTTTAATTTTGGCAATGAGTAGAGCTTGTAAATAACCTAAAAAAAATAAGCTTGTAAAAATGTAATAATAAAATAAGTACCGCTAAACAGGCAAATAGTTAAGAAACGGGTCTAACATACAAGTCAAAATTGTCAAAAAAAACCCTATTCATAAGAAGGTAATATTTCTATTGAGTGTGAGAGAGAGAGGTACTTTTACGATTAGAAGGTGTAAGTAAGCCATTAAACTTCACATTATTTGAAAATAAAAACAAAGAAAAAGAGAGCACGAGAATTTATTCAAACCTATTTTTTTACAAAATTTTTCGAAGTGACCGCCATTATTTTGAAGGCATGGGATTGCTCTCAATCCAACTTGTTGAGTGGCTCTTAATATCATATCTCTGTCCTTCCGTATCTCTTCAGCTGTAGCCATAATCCTCTGAAGGAGCTGCTCTCTGGGTTTGGAACATCCGATAAACTTTCTGTTTTAATGTTCCCCAAAGAAAGAAGTCCAGAGGAGTCAAGTCTGGTGAACGAGGCGGCCAGGCGATCGTGCCGCCACGTCCGATCCATGGCGAGCCTCCTATCCGATCCCTACACACATGATATATATATATATAAATATATATATATATATATATATGTATATACAGTTGTTATTATATATATATATATATATATATATTATATATTATATATATATATGTGTGTGTGTTGCTAGTACTTTAAAGTATTTAGGTATATTGTTATTTATTTATCATGTAGTAATAGTGTCATAGCGAAATTTGGTACACAGATAGCTTAGAACCTGAAGAATAGGCTTTAAACTAGGCTTTAAGCAAAAATAAATTGGATTCTACTTTTACTTCTTCATATAAATTAAATTTATTTAGCACCAACAAAAAATGAATCCCGTGAACAAATCCCTAAAGGCGCTAATATTTCAATCTTAAATTTCTATCTCGAAAAACGTTTCAACGGTTTCTCATTTACGCCATCTTATAATATATTGCGTCGGGCAAATAAATGAAGCTAAGATATCGACAATCCGAGGACAAGCAAAGGGTATTGGTGGGCTTACATTAATCCAGATTCAAATTGTCGCTTGAAGTCCAATTCACCTTATATTAGATTCTAACTTTTTAAACTTAAGCTCTGAACCGGCAATGTATTGTGCTATTCGAGATGTAATCGCTGCAGATGGCTGACGTTAAGGGATTTGTTAGAAAACTGACTCGCTTTGTTGGTGAATTGCTAACATTTGGTAAAATCGACTTTAACGTCACTGGAAAGGATTCATGTTAGTTTGAAGCAGCTAGATACTAATTACGCAATAGGGTTGTCAAACGAGAGTCAGTCCGAATGAGATATTTAAATTGTATTAAAGAGTCATTGTTGCGGTAAGTAATACGGCTCAATTCCACAGCAAATAATATAGTAATGTTATAATTCTTTAGTATTATTTTGTAGCTCTGTTTTAAGATTTTTATAAAAACAAGTAATTTATTATTACTTTTTAATTTATATAAATAATGTCTCCGTCAATTATTTTGCAAGTTATGGACTTTTAAATAGTGAGTACTTTTTAAGTGATTGCTTATTTTAATATTGTCACATAATAGAAATTTAAATTACGTAAAATGTTAACTTCGAGTTAACATTTTACGCGTTGCACTTAATAATGTTCACAAGTGCTGTAAAGGTAATAATAATATAAGAATTAATAAATAAAAAATATCTGTTAAAATTTCTCAACTTGTTAGTTAAGATATTGTAGTAAGTGCTCAGGACATTGCAACATTTTATTGGTTATAATTTTTGCATTAAATATTAAATAAAATGTATCACTAAATTCCAAATTCAAACATTTAACAAATTCATCTAAGAGTTTGAATCTCTAACGGAAGATTTTCATCAAACGCAAATCGCAGGCGATCAACTACCGCGGCCACCGACGACGGGTAGTTGACACACCTGGCTATCATCACTTGCGAAGATATCCGTTACTTTCATAACCGTATCGACGTTATAATTTTTCCAAGTTATTGAAGAAGGCGTATTTACAGCCGACGATTGCATTTGAAAAAATATATTCGTGAAAGGCAGGAAGAACCGACCGATTTCTAATGCACGATTTAGCTTTTCCACTGTCATCTACGAAAATAGGTTGTCCGGGAAAATAAGTGATATTCAATCAATAGAAACATTCAAAGATTTTAAAAACAAAAACGTCGCCCCCCTTGTATTTATATCCTGTGTCGTGGGTGCAGTCGTAAACATAGAAATCTCTTTTTTTTCCTCAGGAGAGGAAGGTTGAGAATCCTCACAAGGAGCACGAAACGCGCCCAGGATACCAACGACAAGTATCACGGAGGTTATGTCGAACTCCACGCGACCGTAACGGTTCGGCCACGTGACCTACCGATTAAACTCAACCTGTGCCTAAGTTCTAAGAACCATATAGGCAAATCGTGAGTGCGACCGCCCCTCAGGAGAGGGACGATGCAGCATAGAAATCTCACATGCACAAGCACCTAGACCAGAACAAATTTTGGTAGGTCAAACAAAATATCCGCAAATAACCCGTAACCCGTTGTGTAGAAGCCGATTATTCGACCACTGCGCTAGACGTGTCGTCGTAAAACATAGGTTGCAAGAGCTTTTTATCTCAACTTGAGATGAATATATATATTATAACTTTATTTAGTTTGTACATACTACTATAGACGTATGTACTCATTAATTGATTTTATAGTATCTGCGTGAATGTTAGTTGCATTTGAAGCATGTCCATAAATCAATGTCTTGACCCTTAGGTTAGCTAGAAGATATCTCTCTTACGGATAACTCGAGCATGGTACAGAACAAATATAACAAGTTACAACAGGGTATAAGCAAAAAATCTCATTCGATCTACATAATTGTGGTTGAACCATTAAGTACTTCCCATCATAACAGATACTTGAATCAGGGCCGCGTCTTTGATCTTAAATGCTTTTCTCGTATCATGTTACCGTTCTATTAAATAGCTCAAGATTTATTGCTTGTCAGAACTACTAACAGGTAACAGAAGTATCTCTATTATGTTTATTAATAACGAATAACGATGGAATGTCCGGTTGTAACGATTTGATATTGCACGATTAATTTTGATTGTGGATATTAATTAGTAACTTCACTTCTTTTATTGCCGAATTGAAAGATTTCTTGCCAAATTGCATACGACCTCTCAAGTGGAATGGTTGTTTTACCGGTTTCTAGGTGTCACCATCCTGAGGTCCCGGGTTCGAGTTCTGGTGGGGGCAGATGTCTGCGTGATGAATGCGTGCATTTGTACCTTAGTCATGGTTGTTATAATATATTTCTACCAAATTTATTTATATATGTATACATATATGTATGTCTATCCGTCACCCTAGATCCCATAACACAAGCCTTACAGAGCTTACTTACTATATATATAATATATATATATTATAAAGAGGAAAGATTTGTTGTTTGTTTGTAATGAATAGGCTCCGAAAACTACTGGCCAATTTCAAAAATTCTTTCACCTTTGGAAAGCAACATTATCCCCCAGTAACATAGGCAACTTTTTATCCCGGAAAAATCGACAGATCCCACGGTATGCGCAATAAAGGCTTCGCTCAAAAACTACTGCACAGATTTTCATGCGGTTTTCATCAATAGATAGAGTGATTCTTGAGGAAGGTTTATATGTATAATACATGCATAATATAATAGAGAAACACTGATAAATTTAGAGGTTTCTAATGTAATGTCGTAAATAAGCACGTTTTTTGCGCGTATATTGCAAAAACGCTGGCTGAACCCTACAAGATAGACCAAAACAATGTACTACAGTATTGTCCACCTTAAAAAGATCGACAAAAAAGTATGCGATGGTATATGTCTATCTCTTAGGGATAACCTACCATAACCATTTTATATCCTTTACTAAAAAATGGTTATTTACGAAGTGATTTTAAACAATACAGCATTAATCCTTATCGAATTAAGTAAATTGTTCATTTATTATTAGAGATCGGATGCATATTTACCTAAAGTTAGTTTAAGACAAATTATGGAAACGGCTTTTTATTGTTTTGTTAAATAAAAATCCCGGGATTGCGGAATTGGATAGCCTAGAGTTTATTTATTTACCTAATTTAGTTTTAGTCAAACTAGCTCACTACTTTCGTATAACACTCTTCATGTAATAAATAGTACATTCATAAATCGCACGAGGAACTGAAACTAAACTTCATGTACGAGATACGTATGCATAGTTGTATAATTGAACCCGGAGTCTCGGTCTTTTGAAAATAAATACCACGTGCTAATTTAGTAATTTTCAAACAATATCACTACGTTAAATTTGCAGTCCCGTATTTTCCCGGGATTTTTATTTAACAAAATGTATTTTAAAAAGCCGCTTCCTTAATTTGTGAGCCAAAAATTAGCTTTAGGTAAATATGCATCCGATTATCCGATCTCTATTTATTATAGATCAATATGTTTTTTACAGCATGTAATTTAAGTGAATATTTCTGAAGATATTACAAATTAGTATTAGTAGGTATATTTACATACAAACTTTCGCATTTATAATATTGGTATGGATTTATATTGACGCCATTATGTGCTTTTAAATGCACTTTCGGTTGACGTAAATAAGTGCTAATAGAGGCAAATTAAAATAATATTTATTCAAAACAGTTTAAATAAAGATTATTTTAATTTTGTGGCGTCAAGCGAAAGCAAATTCCCCAAGACTCAACTTATCTCTGTCGAATTATTTTCAAAGACTTCGTGTTTATTTCTTGTTTGATATGAAAAGAAATAGATTTTCCATTTCCGTTTTGTTAATGGAAATTGATCTGCTTCTTCAGCAGTATTTGCGTATGTCTAAACATTTATTATTATATAATTTACTTAGGAAATAAACAGACTACAGTCAATATATGGGGTAAAATTACCGATAAATCTGTATCGCTTACGCGGATTATTAAGTGTGAGTTGGATTCACAAACGAAATTATATACATAAATCTAAATATTCTGTAAATACTTTTATCTGTTGCGTTGAAGCGTTTATCTGTAATCATGTTTGTATTTATAATCAAATGAAAGCGCCCCTTAAATATTTATTTTCATTTAATTATTTGTTTGAAGTGAATATATACCTCATTTTTCCATGTATATTTCAACCTTTTATTGTTAATAATATAAAACAAGAAACGTCCAAAATTATGATTGTTTTATGGGTGTATAATTATTTTATTCTATTGAGGAAAAAAATTTGGACGATTCAAAAAGCTCTATAAAGTCATATATGAATAATAATTAGTGCAGAAATATATCATCATCATAAAGTACAACTAATTATTGTGATAATTAGATAATTATCACCGTTCATCGGATACCACCTGGTGACAGACAGACGGACAGCGATGTCTTAGCAATAGGGTTCCGCTATTAGCCTAACTCTGAATTAGGATAAAAAATGAAAGTATTAAACCTGAAAAATCAACCTTATGCAAATAAGATGAGATATTATCTCACCTAATTCCCTTGACCTGTCCTGGCTGCGACAGATATTGGCAGTGATAAGTTTCTAATTAAGCAGGTGGTCGAATTCCTACCATGGCAAAGCGAGTTTAAAAGCATTATAATAATGTCAAAATTCGCTTAGCACTCTGACTGAGGGCGTAGTTCTTCGGTTCTGGTCACTTCCGCACAAATAGCGTGACATGACCCAATTCAGGGTAATTTTATCGGCTATTATGTGGAATAATGGTGTCTAGTGACAGAACCAGACGTGAAGACCTTGTACGTGAAGAATTGCCTTGTCAATATTTACAACATTTTTAGTTTTACTATAGACTAACTTGGCACCTGCGTATATAGTCACTGAAATGTAATTAAAAAAATATTTTTTAAAACTTACTTTCACTGCAACAAACCTAAATGAAAAAAAAACAGTACTATAGTTCAATAATATAAATTATGTCTTGATATGTGATATAAGTTCACCTAACACTTTTAAAGATAGAATGGAAGCATTATCTACTGAAAAAAAAGTTTCAGTTCCATAACTCATCGCTAGCAACACGATATACGCATATAACGCAGCTTGTAACATATAAAAATCATCAATAGTTGTAGTCTAGATAATAGCTGTATGAGAGTGTGACATTTGCCTTGACGTTTGCCTGGCTATTAAAAAAATCACAATGACAAATAATAATGCTAACGTCGGTAGTCGGTTAGAATCCCGTTAGTTTGTCTATAAAAGCATATCTCAACGTCTTAAGCATATTATTATATTCTTAATTATTTTCCGATATATATATATATATATATATATATATATATATATATATATATATATATATCAAATATAGAATCGGGTAAGTCAAACTATAGATCACCAGTGATTTTCTTTTCTTAAATGTTGGATATTTTAAATTCTAAATAGAATATTTGTTTGTTTCTAGGGTTCTTTTTTTAAGATTTTATTTCAATTTCCAAGATTATATTTCAATTTCAAGAAGAAAGATTTTTATTTTTAACTTTGCTTGCAGGGATGGCCTTCCTCAGGCATGTAGGGAGCCCCCGGGAACACAAAGGCCACTTCCGGGAACCCCCAGCCTCCGCTCCCCTCTCTAGAGGGGAGCCCTCCTCGGGGGAAGCTACCACCTCCCCCGGTCCCCTCCACCGACGACGCCCCCCGGCCACGGAAGGGGCGTGGTCCATCCCGGGTTGCCGTAGCGGTCGCGACTTCCTCGCGCCCGCCGGCGACCCGCGGCGGCGCCGCAGCTGTGCTACCGAGCCCGGCGCCGCCTCCTTCGAGCGGGATCGGCCATCTCCCGACCCCGCTCGGCGGCCTCCTTCTGGAGCATTACTGCTTCACAGAAGGAGGCCACAGCCCTCCAACCTCCCTCGTCCGCCAGCATTGCCGCAATCAATGCCGGCGGAGACAGATCTCGCCCGATCTCTGCGACACATTTCAACTTACCTACATTTTCATTTGTCGAGTAAACTAGCTTAATCAAGCATTTTACATACTGACTGATGGAGAGATTTTTGGGAGCATATCCACCGTCAGTATGTGGATCATAATTCAATATAAGAGGATTGTTGAGGTTACATAAGGCTGCACAAGTGAAGGTTTTGGAGGACTATTTCTTGGTAGCTGGGAAACTGCACGGAGAAGTCCCTTCCTTTTGTTAAGTGCTAATTGTTGTCCGTAAATTTGACCTCTTTATAAAAATTACTGTAAATAATTAACTTACTGTAAATAATTAATTGACAAGTATAATATAGTTTTTGTGTGTGCAAATCTATATGTTTTATTGAGGCTATCCACCAGACACAAATAAACATATTTAAGGCGCCCTGAGAATTGAGTCTCGAGCCTCCAGATCCAGCCGAAGGTTACTGTGACCCAGAAATAGGTGTTACAAGCTTTTTAATCAACCCCACGATCCACTTTACGTGTTCAATAAAATATTAAAAGCTCTATTTATTTATTCATTAGCTGACAAGAATGCTGATTCTTGTCAACCAGATGCGGTGTTATACTTTTCATGAAAAAAACAACAGATGGTTTTTCTATCACGAATATGAAGGAAATGCTAATTAAGCGTCATTCGCGAATATTAAAATAAATTATGGGCGGATGATTATCCATGAATTAATTCGTTTCATCTATACCCCTGAAAATATTAATGACTAGACAAAATTTGTGGAAAATCTTTAGGAGGGAAAATGTTAAAGAGGTTTCGCTGAGAGGAAATAACGCAGGCTTGTAATAGACGACGAAAATGAAAGGAATTTGGGTAATTTAGAACACACAATTTTTGTGTCATATTGTCTTTGGCTAAGAAATAAGCTTTATATATTAACATGGAAATACAATCTAAAATTTAAGGTTTCTTTAAAGCTTGTATATATTACATTAAAGCCTTATTTTTTATAAATAATAGTAACACAACTGTATATTATTAATATATTACCTAAATATCTTAGACAATTTTAAGAGGTAATTGATTACACTAGAAAGGTTATCCGTCCCTCGACCAAGTAAAATCCTGAATATAGGCAACTTTTGAGCCCAAAAGTTATCAAGATGAAACATGTATTAAAAATCTGGTAAATTGAGCTTATATATATTAAAAAAAAAACAATTAAAACATTAGTCTGTAAAAGGAGAAAATTTAAAAACATTAATAATCGATAATGTAATCGATTATTATGAATTTAAGGCGGCAGAAAATGAAGTAATCTTTTGAACAGAAAAACCGAATAAGTTTCTCGATTTACATTAGAAACAGTTCGAATATATAGCATGATTATTGAGATTTATCCTTTATTGGTTTCTTTGTGTTCTTTATAACTAGTAATTAACATACTTGGCTGTTTGGACAAACAACCTTTACTCTCCCTTCTTTAAAAAGCTATCAAACTTACTTTCTTTATTGATCTATCCCGAACAAAGTTTTTTATAAGAATAACTACATACATTAACAGCCAGTTCCATTTATTGTCTTAAACTTGTTATAGTATGACTCTTGAACATGATCAGATTAAAACATGAAAATATTCCCAATTTCAGACAAATATCGTCATAGATCCGGAACCAATGTCCCACTCCCACTGAACTCTGTGTTCTGGATGTTGATGTTCCCTTATCAGTACATAATTAAGCATGCAACCAAGACTGGGCCATATCATTAGAAAATCGTGCTTCCTAAGTTATTCATACATAACTTACTTTTATTATAATCCCTTGTTTACAGATTACAGAATAGCTCGTAATTTTTAGAAATTTGTTATAAAAATATCTTCTTCCTTATTTAACATTCATCTTGATAATTCTTAGGCCCAATCTTGTACGAAGAGGTTTCAGAAGAGGCTTCAAAGATGAAATAGGTAAAGATGACATACCTCATACTACGATCGCAACGAACATATTTCAATGTCGATAATACAAAGCTTTAATTTTTACAGACACCCTATAAAATGTGACCCGATCGAGATTAATGCCGATATTTTCGTGAAATATCGTTACTGGCCAAGGGATGCTATAAAACTTTTTTATTATAAAAGTTACAGCTTCATTGCAAATGTTTTTAACAAATAAAAGTATTGAATATTTTTGTAAACAAGTGGAAACTTAACAAAATACAGCGACCTTGCAAACGTTTTAACAAATAAGATAGTTCAGCTTTTTGTAAACAAGAGAAAAATCGGCGAAGAGACATTACGTTTATAGTCTTTCATGGGCTGTCCGATTCTTTTAAAGAAACACGGCTCCCAATATTCTGCTAACATTAAAAACATTACAAAAGACAAGTCATTTTCTTAATTGCGCGAGTAATATGAAACAATTGTTTCAATGTATTTATTAATTGTTCAAAGTCAACGTCAGAATACGAAATCAAGACATACTCGTAACTAGTAACTAGTAACTATTTTTCTAGGAGGTAGACTCTGTACCAGGGTCGTCTGCATGGGTACCTCCGTCTTACCTATTTCCACCGCCAAACAGCAGGGTTCGCTTTGCTGTGTTCCGGCGTGAAGGGTAAGATAGGCAGTGAAATTACTGGGTACTGTGACTTTACATCTTATGTCACAAGTTGGCAACGTACACTGTGGTTCTTATGAGGTTTGCAGATTTGCTGCGAATCTCGTGGTTACCACTTACCATCAGGTGGGCAGCCTGCTTGTTTGTCAACTTTAGCAATAAAAAAAAATAGTATTTATGGAATTTTCATACATTTTTGTGTGTTTCCAATGATGATGTATAGAATCGTAACCTACTTACTCACAATGGGTCTTATTATTATTGTCGCTTATACCACGCATCTTTAAAAGACACGGTCCTTTATAAGGCGTGCGCGGGAATACAGATCCAATGCGTAGAGGCCATTTAAGCGAAATTTAATGAAAGTGTGCGTGGAGTGTACCAACTGGGTCTAATCTCTATCTGCACCATGAAAAATGCAGCTAAAGACAGCCAGTTAGATGCACAGAAACTATTGTCTTTAGTGGTCAAAACGTATGTGGACTATTGCATTTCGATTTTTGTGGTAATGAGAACCGAGCTATGGAAGAGACCTGCTCACCTGCCTCACAAAGCCTCCTTATTATTAATTTCGTTCTTTTTAAACTTTATCTACCAAGTGAATGGGGTGTATTTACCATTTCTACTGGCATTGTACCAAGCAAGAAATAGGAGGAATAAAAAAAAATAATTAAAATTATTATCATTATTATTAGGCTCAAAGTCACACAAACGGCAATCAAGAGAGAGATCGTATCAGAAATTATGAAATCTGCAAAAAATCAAGTAGTTAGTAGTTTTTCGGGTACTGACATACCCGAAAAACGTCAAACTTTCACGCCATTATACGCAGAACTGACGGCCGATGTGGCGGAGAAATCCTCGAGCAGCAAATATATACCAAATATGTAGCATTGGTAGACCTCCCACCAGTCCCACTGATGATTTGGTGAAGATTGCAGTAAGGCCCTGAACGCTACAAGCACAGGACTTTTATGAAGATCCTAAGATGATTACAAAAAAAAAGAATAATTCTACCAACAGTTCCTTACAAATTATATACTTGATAATGAATAGTAATAAATATAACTCTGTACATAATAATTTAATACGTATTCTAGTGGTCCACGTCATATCGGTCGTGTTAACCAAGATATTAAAGCCAGCGGGGATTTTAATGTCTTGTAATTTGTAAATACCCTTTATCAATTACCGATTCCCTTTTTCAATTGCATCAGACGACAAAATAATATTTGTGTTAAACCTTTGAATCCACCTAAACTAAACCACATACAAAACAGCCCCGTAATAAAATTGGTGAATAAAGAGATTATTACCAGAGATCGGAATTAGGTAGAGTTAGTAGGTAGAGAATAGAAAAAGTCCCCGTGACTTTTTAAATAAAAAGTTATTTCCAAAAACAAAATGTGCAAAATTCCGATACACGCGATGTTGCCACATTTGTAGTTCGCACAACATACTCGTAGCTTGTGAGAACAAAAGAATATAATAGCGGAAATGCGGAGCACTCCTGCTTAACGGAATGAACTAGATTTTGTATTTATAAAAACGGCGAAATATGCGTATGAGAATTTGCTTAAGATTATCAATTATTTATATTGTGAATGAATGTAAACTAATAAAAATTGTATGTTAATTATCTTTATTTTATTTGTCTATCTCTGGAGTTTTTATTGTTATTGTAATATTGTTAGCCACACGGAATTGTCATGGATATGAATATTTTAATGCAAGTACATAAATAACGCTAGCTGATTCCGACCTCTGATTATTAGAGAAAACAATTTCGGAAGTGCGAAGCATGCCATTGGAATCCAGGTCGAGAATCGCGTTAACACGATTGGAGTCAGTCAGTTTTTGGTCAGCAGTGTCGACCTCAGTAATACGAATATTGGGTGCCACTGTGATTCCAAATAGACCTGTCAAAAGGGTCTTTTAACTGTAAAGTACCGTCGAACGTACTTCCTTTGAACATGTATGGGGCAATGGTGAAAGTCGCTTAGTCCACCCGACTGTGATTGACGATGTAGTTATAAAAATGTATGATTAAATTACATTGAGCAAAAACTGAATTCAAAAATATATCTTTATTATTTTTGACAGTGATGTTAGGACTATAACCTTACTTCAGCCACATAACAAATACAGAGTGAAGCAAAAAGGACAACTTTCCTTTTTGATTGGCACTGACTTCATAAATATCTATTTATTAATATTGAATAGATATATATTAATGTTGATTACCCTTTAAAGCTTTTATTTAGAAGTAATTAAAATATTATTGACATTTTAGTTTATTATATATAGATATTTTTATTATTTTAATGAATAATCGAATTAATTTAGATAAAATTTATGACCGCCTCTAAAATATACTACCAACCGAAAAATAGCATCAAAATCAGTAATCAAAAATCAAGAACCAAATCCATACAGACCACCAGATAAAATCATTAATTTATCACAACAAGCAGAATTTCACCAACACAAGCTAGAAGAGAACTACACCGAAACACTTAGTCTGAATTAAACTTGGATACTAACAAATTTAACTTGCCAATGACAATACATCAAATATAAATAGTTCTTGTGAACTGACAACCGTATTAATAGATAGAGTAATGAATTATGTTGTTTGAGAAGCGAAAGCGAAGACTATAAATATTCTGCCTTCAGCGAGGCCGCTAAACGACATAGCATCGATTTATCACTACTTCATCGTTACATTTGTCTGTTACAGCTTATTTATGTTGTGTTTCATTTAATTTGATAGTAACGATTTGATAAATCCCACATTAATTTCAATTGTTACTTACATCAGTGGATCACAAAAGATTTTGCCATATGATATCTGTAGCTAATGATATTAATGTACAAACTAAAGATAGATAGCGAACTAGAGCGTCGAAACTGTAACGATTGGGACAAATGGTGTAATTTCATTTAGTCTCATAGCAGTAGCAGATGGGTGAAGACGTCGTTCCTCGCTAAGATTATGTTTGACTAGCGATCGCTAATCCCATATTGTCTATACGACCTCTTTAAAGTGATAATCTTGTGGAACGTTAAATGATAAATATTTGCATGTAATACAGAGTCAGTTTTTACACGTCGCGTAATATAGAAATGCAGAATATATGCATATATCTACTATGGATAATAAATATTTGCCATATCAGAAATACAGGTCAATAACTGCCTACCTGGACAATGCTCTTTGAAGCCTCGATTAAAGTTAGACATGCTCGAGTCATAGCGTTGAGGAATTCGAAAACGTTGCTTAATACTAGCAATACGGATTCCACGATGAGTACTCCATTACCCACCAACTAACGAGAGCGCTCTATTACTGCCACGACCTTCAACAAAAAAGAACATGCAGGGCCTCTCCTGTTAGACATTGCAAAAGCTTTCGACCGAGTTAGGCACAAGGGGCTCCTATACAAACTAACTTCATCTACTTCTTTTCTTTTCTAGAAAATATGACCTCCACGTCAACGTCAAAAACGTCACCTCTAGCAACTGAAGCAAGTATCACCTATATTAGGTGGTGATAGCAACTACCGTAGAAGGTCGTTGCCCTAACCAGTTACACTGACTCCTAAGGAAGCCGAGAAGATAGTCATTCATGCATTCAGGGTACACTGCAGCTGAGAGCTTATTCTAAAGTATGCACATATCCTACTACTATTATAAAGGCGAAAGTTTGTAAGTATGGATGTATGGATGTTTGTTACTCTTTCACGTAAAAACTACTGAATGGATTTGAATGAAACTTTACCACAATATAGCTTATACATCAGAATAACACATAGGCTACAATTTTTGAGGTTTCTACTGTGAGGTCGTAAAAAAAACACATTTTTTGTGCTTACATTGCAAACGCTGACTGAATCCTACAAGATAGATCAAAACAATTTACTACAGTATTGTACAACTTAAAAAGGTCTACAAAAAAGTCCGTGATGGTATATGTTTATCTCTTAGGAATAACCCACAATAACCATTTTTTATTAGGGCTCTGCAGTGCTTAGTTACCGTATTTCTTACTTATTACTAGACTAGACGGGACGAACCTGAAGTCCACGCGAACGAAGTCGCGGGCAAAAGCTAGTATGGAATATATTTACATTATAACCACTGTGCTAATCCGATTAATAGAATAAACATAATAAAATACAAATGGCAAATGTGCTGCGCAACTCACGTTAATGTTAAGTCACGGAATAGTATTATAAGATAATATGACGCTGTACGTACAGTACGTAGTAGATCCAAACCAGGACAGTTTAAAAAAGGCACGGACTACGAGTCCGTGGAGTAGACATATATAATATAAAAAAAAAATACAAATGGCACTTTTTTTGCAAAGTTGTGTCACTATTATCTTGATTAATCATGACATAATAATTTCATGATCCTGTTTAAGCAGAGTTATTAAATAATGCAAAATATGTGGATTGTACATAATCTGTGGTAATTTATAAACACAGTTTAATCTATGAAATGTAGTTTGAGATTTGAGTACAAACGTGCATGCCATCTATAAGGTACCTGAGGTAATTAAGGCCCAGGGGATAATAAGGCCCACATTTAAAATTTCGCGGAAAAACATTTCTATAACACTTCACTCTTTACGCACACGTGCAAAATGTCGATGTGAATGTCTCCGTATTGGTCTGCAGTCGCTAGCGCAGCCATCTTGCCAGTGATGTGCGATGCGTTGATGAAGTGGCCGGCTATTACGCAATTTTATAATTTTTAAACCAAGAAACTGTAAGTAATTTTACGATTAATTCAATAATTGATTAATAATGCTGCATTTATTATCTTAAGCATGTGTTGTACAATAGAAAGGATATGGTTTTCCCTATCCAGAGAAAGAGTTTTTAGGTTTATTAGGTTATTTTGTAAAAACGTAGCATGAGGTTAATAAGGCCCATTATAACGGTAATTGGGCCTTATTGGCCTCTTAATATTTGAGTATCAGATTGTTTTTTTTTGTGTTTTAGGTCAATGTACGATGTGAATTTTACTGTCAATAATACGTGTAACATTGTTACAGTTTTTGATTAAAATGCCTCCAAAGAGAGCTCAGTGGGCAGAAGAAAATTTACGGGCCGCTTTGGCGGCAATAGAACGAGGGCAGCTGACGCAAAGAGCTGCAGCTGAACGTCACAACATTCCAAGACGAACTCTCCGAAATCATATAAAATCAAAAAGTATTATTAAGCGCTTAGGTCGTAATTCCATACTGACTATAGACCAAGAAAAAGATCTTGTACAACGCATTATACGATTTGCTAATATTGGTGTACCTATTACACCAAAAATCATACGGAGACAAGCATTTTTATTTTGCGAGAAGCATGAAATTAAGCACAATTTCAATAAAGACTGTGGCACTGCGGGCAAAGACTGGCTTAAAATGTTTTTGAAAAGGAACCCAGAAATTTCCAAAAGAAAAGCCCAGTTTATGAATCCAGGCAGAGCACAAAAATTAAACCGTCCTATAGTTGTTCAGCATTTCCAAGAAGTGAAAGACCTATATGAGGAATTAGACATTCTACAGAATCCGCAATGCCTCTATAATATGGATGAAAAGGGGTGTAGACTCACTATTCATCATCAACAAATTGTTTTGGCGCAAAAAGGAGCTCGTCGAGTCCATTTGATTGCACCTGAGCACGCCGAAAATGTTACCGTAGCAATATGTGTTAATGCTGTTGGTACCGCTATCCCACCAATGATCATATTTAAAGGCCAAAGACAAAAACCAGAATATAGTGATAACTTACCAACTGGATCTCTCGTAAAGATGGCTCCAAAAGGAAGTATGACCACGGAGTTATTTATTAATTTCATCAAGCATCTGGGGAAGTGTAAAACACAGGGGAAAGTTTTGTTAATTTTTGATGGAGCGTCCTCGCACCTGGATTATACAATTGTTGAAGAAGCAGATAAGCATGATATTGTGCTTTATTGTTTACCCAGTAACACAACCCATGAACTTCAACCCCTCGATAAATCCGTCAATAAGTCTTTTGAGCATCACTGGGATCAAGAAGCTATGACATATATGTATCAAAATCCTGACAGACGCTTGACGAAATCGAACTTCAACAAAATATTCTCAAAAGCTTGGTCGAAGGCATTGATTCATGAAAATATAATAAATGGATTCAGAGCTACTGGATTGTTTCCATTTAACCCTGATGTATTACCAGATGAAGCATTTGCACCAGCGATCTTGACCGAACATCCTCTTCCACAAACTTCAACTATTATTGAGGCTAACTTAGAGTACACTGAGGTAACGTCACGTTATGACACTGTTTCACCAACAATACTTAACAACCAGGAATGTACTATTGCTGACACTGTTACCCCAGAAAAGCAAATTGGTGTAAGGGCTTTAACTGATATTGCTACATCAAACTTTCCTGTGAATGTACCACAAAGCAAAAATATAAATTGCAATCTTTTAACTCCATCGCCAAAACCATCAACATCTGGTATTGTGACAAAACATTCTCTTATTCTAAATTCAGACTCAGAGACTGATAATGAGCCTGACGCTGTACAGAAGATGTTGAATAGAAATTATCAAACCAGAATCAATATATATACCTTCGAAGATGACTCTGACGATGATATTCCGCTAGCCACTCTTAAAACAAAGGAAACTAAATCCCCTTTTCAAGAACTTATGCCAACTCCAAACTATGCTGTAAAAATCAAAGACAAACCAAGAAGAAAAGCCATCAATTATAGGGGTCAACGGATTACTAGGGATCTTTTTAAAAAACGAGAAGAGCTCAAAGAAAATGAGATCATAAAGGTGAAAAAATCAAAAAAAGCCAATCAGAAAACTATAGATCGTAAGAATAGAAAAGATAGCAGTAAGGTTAACAAGTCAAAAATAATTGAATCTGAATGGTTCTGCCATGCTTGCAAAGAAGGACGTGTTTCGGACATGCGGCAATGTGTCCAATGTTTTAAATGGTACCATGAAGAGTGTGTCGGACTCTCAACCGACGATAAAGATATGTTTTATTGCTGTGACTATGTTTAAACAAAATACTTAACTATATTTTACGTATAAATAATTTGTTTCTTAATCGTATTTATTTTTATTTTGTTTACAGAAGATTTTTGTTTGTTTTGAGTTAATTTTTTGATTTTAAGAATATGATTGTGATACTGAAGTTAGTTACCTTTAATTAAATATGATTGTGATACTGAAGTTAGTTACCTTTAATTAAATATGATTGTGATACTGAAGTTAGTTACCTTTAATTAAATATGATTGTGATACTGAAGTTAGTTACCTTTAATTAAAGTTTAATTTTAAGTCTTAAAAAAACATATGTAACCTGAATTAACACCACTAGTTCCTTGAAACCAAATTGTCTATGATTAATATTAAGAGGGCAATGAGGCCCATGTTTAATAAATAAAGGAAAATAATTAAATTAGTAAAAAACAACAATTTACTTTTATTTTAATTTATTTTTTGGTAAATTTATGACGATTTACTGCAAAATTAAGCAAATTTTTATATGGGCTTTAATATACTACCGTAGTATAATAAGGCCCTTGAGAAGGGTTTTTAAAAAGTGTATTTTCTTATTAAAAAATATGCTTTTCTTAAAAGTTTTACACCATTTATTACAGCTAAATATACAAGCTATGTAAACATTATGTTTTTGACATTCTATATGCATTATACTCAGATTTAAAGCAATATTCTCTTAGGTGGGCCTTAATTGCCATCAGTACCTTATACAAGCTTGAAAAACTCGTTAATAAGTCACTTAAAATATGTTAATCGTCAGTCTTAATAAAAATACATATAACAAATATTTTTGTTAATCAAATTTATTAGTTTCACATATGCTACGAACAACAATGGAAGAATTGTATTCAAAAACAACAATCATTTTACCTTGTTCTAATCAGGCGTCCCCGTTAGGATAACCTCTGACTTGGGAAAGATCACAGACTATATTTTAACTTTCAACGAATACGTCATTCGCTACGAGATATTGCATTCTTTACAAATCATGTCACAATTATTTGATTCCGAGGAGACAATCAATGCTTTATGTAGTATTCGTAATAGTTTTTGTCCACACTTTTATTAATTAAGTCACACTTACTGATGTGAAACGAATATAAAATTTCCAGAACATAAAGAGTGCATATGTACCATAGCCTCACTGGTACTATCAATTAGTTTATAACTACCAAAAGTTATCTAGGTCAATCGCCCATGTTTAGCTAATTGTCCCTTTGACAGACTGACAGGACAAATTGTCGCTGGTTATCTCAACCCAATCACGCACTACAGTACAACATGGTTTTGTACTTAACAAGTACACAGTTTTAACTGCTGACGTGACGAACCCGATACGGCGCCTTGCTCACTGGTGACAAATTAACACGTCTACATGATAAATTGATACAATCAAAAGCACGAGAGAAATAATAATCCATTTATTATTGTACTATATTAATATTAGTCACTCGCAAATGACGAAAGCATAATCGAACATAACCTTGTAGTCGTTGCAATAGAAAATCTGAAAATGACATGAATGATTAAAATGAAATTGAAATCTCTTTGTGATCAAGTCTTCAGTCAAAATGTAAAAATGTTTGCAAATGCTATGCTGCTAATGAGTGCGTTTATAAATATCACATCTGACACACGGTCTCCAAAGAGGAGCGAGAGCCAACGGTAACCAAAAAAGCGGTAAAGTATAATATAGTTGTATATTATAAATAAATAATTAATGTAACAGAATGGAGAAAAATGAGAGATGAAAACGCTCTAAAGATGCAATCCCGATAGCATCTAAAGAACCTGCCCGTACCCTCATCAAACTAAAGACTATTTCTACTAAAACCGGACATTGTTCAATAAACAAACACCTCTTCACGATACAGATGATGAACAGCCCACAATGAAGAGGATGCATAAAGGCTGAGCAGAAAGCACGTCCTCGTAGAATGTAAATAAAAGTTATATTTTAAAGCTACGTAACAAAATACAAATAAGTATACCAAAGTAATCACTTAAGCTCTGATAGGGCTGAACACGCAAGCTATGCATTCCACTGACTTACATTTCATCAAAACATGTTAAAATTACACCACCCACTTGATAAAAAATAAAGGAAGCTTTTATTATTATTAAATTATTGTTCGTTGCGTTCATGTGGAGGATAAAAGCCATTATGGAATAGTTTAAAATAGATGCACGAACAAAATAGTGTAATAACTATTATCTGCGCGATTAATATCATTTTAATGATGATCGGCCTAGGAATTGTTCACAAAATCAAAACGAAGACGGAATCATTACTAATGGAAATCTTTATTTAATACTAGCTTGTGCCCGCGGATTAGTATTTTAAGTAGCTTATATTAGCGTGGCGTATATCTTTATGATTTGTAGCCTATGTGTTATCAGCAGTTTGCACCGCGAGCAAGTGACGTTAAATTAGAACCAATTATTTAGTTCGACACCCTTTACACTCCTAAAGTTGTAATAAGATAATTGTATTTATGAGTTTATGGGTAATAGGAGTCCGTGACTGAAACGCCTAGGAACACGTGTTGATATTCCCTTTTATTTTCATGGAAATAATAACAGAAGTATAAGAGAGTTTATGGTAATCTATGCAAAGAGATTCAAAACACGAAAAGATCCTACACTACCTCTGGTAGATAGTATATATATAGATCGCCTACATAACTATAAAGTTAGTTTGATCCTGAGTTATTTTTATAAACTAGACACGATTTTATTAGTTAAATACAAAAATTTCAATATTAAAACAAAATGCTTAATTTTATTTGAAACTTACCTATAGCTGACCGGAGCCCTCAAATTAATCGAGGAATTCCTTTCAGGCAACATCCTCCTCTTATCACCTTCCCTCAAACTTCCATAACTCCTCGAGAACGTCACACCACCACAACTTTCGTTCACAAAACCAACACTCAGATCAGCCGTGTCATTAAACATCACAGCGAAATCCTCAAAAGAACTATTCACATTAACAAAAGAACTGTTCACATTACTAAAAGAACTAATAACATTAAAGTTCGAGTTCTTGTCATTCAATAACGAACTTTCAAAAGTTAAATTAACCGGCTCGTATACGCCGTTGTGTTTTGGACTAGAATACGCGTAGACTCGATTAAGTTCGGAATCATTTTCTGTTTTTATCTGTAGATTTGCTACCGTCTCGTTGCTGTTATCCTGGTAGTCGTCGGCGGACGTGTACCAGGCTTCGAGCACAGCTATATGTGAGTCCAGGTCTCGACAAGTCAACCGAAATTTGAAATCCTGACATTGTTGTTCTTCCACGATTTCTGAAACAAAAAAAAAATATAATATAAGGAAGTAAAACTTAGAAAGAGGAAAAGAATGTGAGTTTGAACATTAGGGTTAGTCTCTGATACTACTGAACCTATATTGATAAAAAAACATAATAAATGAACGTCATCTTAAATACGTGTTTTCGTGATCACGCTAGATACAATTCTGCCAAAACGTTAAAAGATTGTTTAAATAAATATTATAGATAGTAAATTTATTTAAATTAAAGGTGTGATTCCATAATTAGAAATTAGGTGTGGTGAAAGTATGAAACCCATTTAACAAATCGGCAACGCATCTGCAACTCCTCTGGTCTATGGGCGACGGTAATAGCTTATTATCATATGATCCGTTTGCTGCCCTTAAAACTTTTGGGACATAACTCCGAAAAAGGAATTCCTACCACGAGACAATATCACTTTCCTAAAAGATAATCCGATATAACTATATGTATAGTTATAGTTGCAATATGTTTATTTTTGTTTTAAATTTGTGTCTGTCTAAATACGACTGTCATAAAAAAAAAACGTTATTCATTTAATTACAAATTTAATATCATGTTATTGTTATTGGTAAGGGACGAACAAACTTTGACCAAATTGATGATATATGAAAGAAGGTTATATCAAAAGTACCCGTAGCCGACGAATATATAATATACTAGCGGACCCAACAGACTTCGTCCTGTCAAAAAGATTTATACAGTGGCAGTTTTTTGTTCCTAATTATTTTATAGATAATGTCGCATAGCCAACCAAATCGCAAAAAAAGTCTAAATGACCTATTACATTTTGTGGCTATTCAATTTTGGAACGTGACATTAAATCCTCCAACGATTTATTCTGTGCTCCAACGCACGCACGCACACTGTTTTGATAGATATGATTGAATTTCAACTATATGTAGCGTTAATAAAGCGCAAATTGACTCTTTGATGTTAGGAACACACCTTCTTGCTTCATTGCTTAGACAACAGTGAGTGCTTGCAATATGAACTTTATACAATAACAATAAAGCTCAATTCGACTGTACGTTTTAGTTAGAAAACTTTTGTATGGGAAAATAAAAGGGCTGTTTTTAGGGTATTTCCGATAATTATTCGAATTTTCCTCATTTGTAAAAACCCTCCTTGAACTTCAACGAACATTAACAAAAAAGAATTGGCCAAATTGGTCCAGGCGTTGTTGAGTTATGAGCTTACCAACATTTTGCGATTCATTATTATATATAAGATATAGAAGTATTAGTAAAAGTCGAGGAAGATAGCGAAGTATGTTTGGTCTATGCCTGATCTATGCCTACCCCATAGAAAAGAGGCTGGAGTATAAGTTTGTATGTATATATACATATTTAGCTCAAAATGACAACAATTAAAAAAGTAAGCAAAACAAAAAGTACAAACGAGAAGTCAAACGAAAATAGTTTTCACTTTTCAGTAAAATAACTATTTATTTCATAGATTAAGAATGGCAGCGCTAGCTAAGATAGTATTGGCCAACAATTATTTACTTTACGAGCGAATAAATAGTAACATTGAAAGATGTTACGCACATAACGCTGCTAGTTTTGTTTATTTCTAAAACGAGTGCAACACTTTATTTAACGGTTACGAAAGTGCTCTTAGAAATAGAAATTAATCTCAGTGTGTTTTATTTACAATATAAAGTTTGTGGAAATCATTATTTTCAATATATACATGAGGCAGGAGGTAGGCGTGTAATAAATATAGTGACTTATGAAATAATAGCTGATTACAGCCAACGGGTCTTATAAAGAGACTCAAAGTCAGCCAAAGGGCAATAGAGAGGACTATGCTCGGAGTTTTTATGCGTGATCGTTTTGAAAATGACGACATCCACAGAAGAACCAAACTCACCGACATAGCCCGAAGAATTGTCAATCTTATATATCAATGGGCAGGGCACATTGTTCGCAGGGCTGACGATTGGTGAGGCGGAAAAGTCTTCGAGTGGCAGACGTATGCCGGACACCACAAAGTTGGCATGCCTCAAAGAACTCAAGATCGCCTGAGGCAGTGTAAAATAATACCCTTTTTTTATTTTATTTTTTTGTTCCCCTGAGGAAAATGCATTAAATTGCATACCCCGGCTATGGCGAGCCGGGGTTATGTGGGCTCTCCTCCCCAGAAGGGGGAGGCCTACCCACTAAAAACCTCAGGGATGGCCTTCCTCAGGCATGTAGGGAGCCCCCGGGAACACAAAGGCCACTTCCGGGAACCCCCAGCCTCCGCTCCCCTCTCTAGAGGGGAGCCCTCCTCGGGGGAAGCTACCACCTCCCCGGTCCCCTCCACCGACGACGCCCCCCGGCCACGGAAGGGGCGTGGTCCATCCCGGGTCGCCGTAGCGGTCGCGACTTCCTCGCGCCCGCCGGCGACCCGCGGCGGCGCCGCGCAGCTGTGCTACCGAGCCCGGCGCCGCCTCCTTCGAGCGGGATCGGCCATCTCCCGACCCCGCTCGGCGGCCTCCTTCTGGAGCATTACTGCTTCACAGAAGGAGGCCACAACCCTCCAACCTCCCTCGTCCGCCAGCATTGCCGCAATCAATGCCGGCGGAGACAGATCTCGCCCGATCTCTGCGACCAAGACTCGGCGCTCGGAGGCCCACGCGGGGCACTCCGCCAGCGTGTGCTGGGCCGAGTCGAGGTCGGATGCGCAGTGGTGACAATGTGTCGATCCCTCCCGTCCTATTCGACACAGATACTCACCGAAGCAGCCGTGCCCGGTGAGTATCTGAGTCAATCGGTAGGTAACCTCCTCCTTCCCGTTGAGCCAAGCTTCGAGGTGCGGGAGTACGGCACCGACGGCCCGCTGGCGCGCGCAGATCCGTAATTCGAGCTGCGCACGCCAGGCCGCCACAATCCGTCGGTGCCACTCCCGCTTAGGCACTTCGTGCGCGGGTTCCAGGGCGCTCCCCCATCGCCCCCCCGGTCGACACGCCGCGACGCATACGTCGCCGCATACATGTCGGCCAGGATGTCGAATGGGGGGGAGGCGTCCCAGAACTGTCGCCGCCTCGTACGAGATTGTACGGTACGATCCGTATGGCCATTATCCGCTGCAGGCTCCGTAGCAGAGCTCTGCAGCGGGGGGACCTCGCGCAGTCTTGCGACCACACGGGAGCCCCATACATGGCCACGGATCGTCGTTCTTAACACACGCGAACAGAAATTATACAAATAGTAGAATGAACAGAGGCTGGAATTTTATTTATTTTTGATAAAATCTATTAATGGTATAATAGATCCCGGTTTTGTAGGCAGATTTTTAGAATTGTGCTTTTCTTTTACTAATATTTTCCCCGTTTGTTTAATTGCCAAGAAAGCAAACTTTTAAAAATTGTTAAATACAATAGACATTAAATAACTAACATAAATTTGACGGCAAAATGTTTCAGATAGTTTCAGCCAATAAAGTACAAAATTTTGATGACAATTAGACTTGTTATTTTCAAGCTGTTTATTTCAATTTAAATAAACAAGTTCTAAGAATCAAAAGAAATAAAAAATGTTTCGAAACAAAAAACAGCATTTAAATTAAAATGCCGCCATCTTGTGCAGTTGACATCTAACGTCAATGGATTGACTTTTACGATTAGCGTGATATTGGCTAGCTATAAATTAGTTTGTTTCACATTTATGTTAGTAAAGTCACTGAAAACGGCATACGAGCTATTTTTACGTTATTCCATGGGCATCAAATGTAAATAAGTGTACGTAAACGTACTATACTATTTGATACTATTGGAAGCAGCATATTTGTACTATCAGCGTACTATAGATTAGTGTAAATAAAAAAACTAAACGCAGCTAAAACTTATCACGATAATTTATTAAAACTAGTACTGACACTATTAACCTTTCTATTTAAGCATATGACATAATAGAACATAAGTCATAAGAAGACAGTAAGTTCTCATTACCCCAATTTGGTTATTTATGCGACATAGCATAAAGTCGACAATGGAACTTAAAAAGCATTTGTTGATTTACTAAACAGTGGCTTACTCGATGAATACACTATTAAATTAGGATGTTTGCACCATCATCAATTAATTACCATAATTGATTTATATAAAAGCATGCTTTATTTACAACCTTTTTTCGTTCATCGTTTGTATTGATTTGAAATATCTAATTTTTGTGACTTTTAAAACAGTAAATATTCAGTCGTTTGACTATTCCATTTTGACAGTTGATTTTGAAGTGAAAACTTCTTTAGCGGCGCTGAGCACTTTTTGTATGGGTAAAAACTTCCAAACTCGCGTCAGGGTCACGTGATGCTGATCGAAAAAGCGTAAGATCGAGGGGAAGGGAGAGGAACTAGTATCTCCCACTCTTTCTACCGAGCCTGAGTGTGCTGCTCCGTTTAGGCGGCACAGGGCACTTGCGCGAATGTCTGTCATATTTGTGGACGATAGCGCAATAAATAAACATTGTATTCTACCTCATAAATGATAGTACTTCTGTGCTTATAATTAAACACAACGTTAATATTGAAGTTTTCAGTTCTGCCGGGACTCCCGGAGTGCTACCGGTGTTTTTTTTTATATTATCTCTCTTCTTGCACGACTTGTGAATTAACCACAAACAAGGGTAAAAGGTAGGGAAACGAATGAAATATGTAACGATCGGAATAAATGAGGTTTAGGATCAAGATCAGTAAATAAATAAGTGTGTATTATAATAAAATATTCTTGTTACAAAAATAATATAGAAATAGCATTATATACTATATATACACTATTCATAGAGCCATGTTTGGTA
Source organism: Scirpophaga incertulas (assembly GCA_036419045.1). Lineage (NCBI taxonomy): Eukaryota > Metazoa > Arthropoda > Insecta > Lepidoptera > Crambidae > Scirpophaga > Scirpophaga incertulas. Next base: position 28,963,259 of record CM071634.1, on the reverse strand, counting down.
ACAACATTATTTATAATATTGTATTATTTTTATATGTGTATGGAAACATACATACGACTGTAATCGTATTAGGTATGATTGTATCTTCTATTATATTGTATTTTTATATTATATTATTATAATTATTAACATTGAAATGAGGAGATGAAAAATAGACCTCAGAGTTTCTTGCCTGTTCTTCTCGAGAAGGCTCTCCCAATTTCCGAACAGGTGTCGAGTCAATATTTTTTTTTTCCTTATTCGTACGTACGGACAAGGTTTTTGTTTTTTTTTAAGCTTTTTTTTGTTTTGTTTGTTGACGTCAATAAGTGCCTGTAAAGGTCTATGTTGAATAAAGATTATTTTGATTTTGATTTTGATTATACATTGGGAATTGGGATTAATCAACAAAATTGAGGTTAAATATATGTATAAATAGGAAGTAAATAAGGTTGGATTACATTTTAATATTATTATTATATAGATATATAGAAACAGCATTATATACATTAGGATTATTCTATGAAAGTGTGTACAATAGATGTACCGAGAGGAATTTTCAAAGATATTAAATTGGTTATAAAATTTCAAGTATCGTTACGTGGACAAGCAAAAATAAATTATAATATGATTAAGGTCACCAAGATCAGATCCACAAGCACAGATATTACTGCAAATAAAACCAAATTTATCAAGATTGGACAGTTGTTTCAAAAAGTTAATTTCGTCAATGACGTGAGCTGCCAACTGCGGAAGATGGCGGAATTTCAAAACTATTATTTACAACCGCAGATAATATTAACAGTTACCCTAATGCTACTATTACCTATTAAACAATGTTTAAAACAATATTTCACAATATACATGTATGTTGTGTTTGTAACCATTTTTTTTCTTATACTAAACTGATATCGTGCAATACGCTTGTTTCCAATTTTCGCAAAACTATTTAAATAGCTTCTAAATAATTTAAAGATCACCCTCCCTATCATTTTTCGTCATAAATCTCTTTACTTTTTATGTATTTAATTTTTTTCTATTTCTCTTAAAAAATGGCCAAAAAACGCTCGATCACGTGACTGTGACGTCACTATACATTATGTTCCTTTACATTTTAACGCACACCAATATACTGACCAATTGATTTTAAAATTTTATTGATGTATTTTTATAATAAAGATGCAAAAAACATATATTTAAACATTTGAGTATCACGATTTTGTTTCTTTTAATGAGCACAAAAATAAAATATCTTAAATGTTTAGAGCTTTGAATGGGGTAAAATGAAACGTTGCAATGAAGTGTCAATGTCAAACGTAAAGTTTGTGTTAATACGAGTTTGAGGCAAAGGTTTGAGGTTATGTTTGTGTCAGCGCTGTCAATGTCAAATACTTGTCACTGTCAAATGTAAAGTGACGTCATCAGTCTCTAATCGGCGCCACTCTTCGTTTTAAATGGCGCGACGTAATAGGCGATAAACTTAAATTTCATAAATTATTAAAAAATTATGTGGTCAGTTATAAATAATAAAATATAGCTTATCGTGTTTCTAGTTTTGTGAACTTTCGGTGTACTTATCTACTTTTAATTGAGTGAATACTAGGAAACAACCCTATTCGTAAGTGGGTTTAATTTTCTTTTCTTAATGTATGCAGTAATCTATGAATGCTAAAAAAACTACAACAGACCAAACGACTTTCTATAAAAATAGTAAGGTAGAACACACCACCATAATTAAACAATAAAAAGGTATAGTACTGTCCAAGCACGTCACTATGACCATTCCGATCGTACGTCTGAATGCATTCATCAATATGCACCAGCAACGGTAAACGCTCGAAACAGATGGCTGATCCAAAATTTTATGTACCTATTCACCTGTTACACGAATACAGCACACGGCCTCAATTGATGGAATTCATTAACTAGGTTTCCGCCAGTGAATTTTCCCATAGGAAAAATATGTTTGGCTATACTAAAAATTCTTTTGGTCTCAATTTTATTCCCTTATTAAACGTGACGTAAAATAATTGTGATTTCTATCTTATTAGTATTGCATTTTTAGGGTTCCGTACCTCAAAAGGAAAAAACGGAACCCTTATAGGATCACTTTGTTGTCCGTCTGTCCGTCCGTCCGTCTGTCAAGACCCTTTTTCTCAGGAACGGGTGGAGGTATGAAGCTGAAATTTATATCAATTACTCAGGTCTACTGTCCCTTGAAGCTGTGAAAAAATCAAACTTCTAAGCCAACGCAATCAAAAGATACAGCCGTTTATGCCGCAAATTTTCGACACTTGCAACGGAATCAAAACCTACAGGGTGCTTCCCGTGAACTCAGAATCTTGAAATTTGGTACGAAGCAACGTCTTATAGCATAGATAAAGGAAAAATTACGCAAACCATAAATTTTTAGTTACATCACATAATATATATTTTTTAATAATTTTAAACTTACTACCCATTTCCTCATAACCGCGTAGAGGTATTAAATTGAAATTCATACCAAATACTCAGGTCTATAATACCTTTAAGCTGTAACAAAATCAAACTTCTGTGTCAACGCAATCAAAAGAAACAGCAATTTAAGCTGCATATTTTGAAACTCGCAAGTACTCGCAAGGGAATCAAAACCTAAAGGGTACTTCCAGTCGACCTAGAATCTTGAAATTTGGCATGAAGCAACGTTTTATAGCACACATAAAGGAAAAATTCCGAAAACCTTAAATTTTTAGTTACATTACAAAATATATATTTTTTAATAAATATAATCTTATTACTTTTTTCCACATGAACGCGTAGAGCTATCAAGTTGAAATTCATATCAAATACTTAGATCTAATTGCCTTTAACCCGTGAAAAAAAAAAATTCTAAGTCAACGCAAAACGCAAAACGCAAAAGTACAACCATTGATACCGCATATTTTGAAACTCGCAACTACATGCAAGGGAATTAAAACCTAAAGACCACTTCCCGTTGACATAGAATCTCGAAATTTGGTAAGAAGCAATAGCTTACAGCACAGGTAACAGAAAAATTCCGAAAATCTTAAAATTTTAAGTAGTTATACCACCAAAAAAATTGTGATTGTAAACATAATTTTAGTTACAGCAATGACCGCGAGTTATTATACTATGTATGGGGAGGGCAACATTTTTCAAAATAAAGGATTACTTAAACGATAAAGAGATCTTTGTCTTAAATTTATGCTCCTCCATCTTTCCCCATTGTAATGTTATGAATTTCATTTTGCAATAAAAATACCATAGTTATGACTCGATTGTCGTAATGAACGAACTTTGTAAACCTTGCAGGTTTGTACGGAACCCTCGGTGCGCGAGTCCGACTCGCACTTGGCCGGTTTTTTTATATCGGACAAATTTCAGCTAGACAGGTAAAGGACTTTTTCTATAAGTAGCTATTGAAGCTACTTATAGAAAACGTCCTTTGCCTGTTGTAAGTTTGTGGTTAAATATAATTAGCCAAAAGACCTAATTCCTAACAGGTTATTAAAATATACTTTGGTAGAAGTTTTTGGTTAAGAAGCTAGATTATTATTCCTCATTCCGACCTTAAGATCTATTTTGATTCTATCATCGCTTATAATTCCTCAATAAGTCCAATTATGTTATGTCGTCGGGGTTCATGATATGTTTACTTACCGACGATGATATAGCGCATTTTGTCGTTTCACGTTTTTTTACGCAGAGTCTGCTACTGTATCTTTTTTTCCCTCAGTAGAGATACCACAGCAACCAAGGGTCGTGGTAATTAGGTCTGAATCCAGACCGATTGAGATGACTCGACCGACATGATATACCGACCAAAGCCAGCCTAAGCCTTGGTACTAATAGCCTCATAGCTCGTATGAGAACGCCGCTCTTTAGCTGAAGATGCGGTACAAGGAAAGGTGAAATGCTGTCTGAATCCCTGAATCCTATGCTGTATCCCATGTCTTTTAAGCCCACAGAGACGCATCAGGAATCATATAATCCCAATATCAGACACTCACATGAGTGTATTCCTGTCATGTCAATAAGGCTTTTTGTCACAGAAGAGATGTGTCAGAGCAATATGTGGTGCAAGTCCATAAGATTCTTGTAGGCCTCTTTTTAGAAAACTCAACATACTTACATTAACTTCACTTTATGTATTAGAGGTAGGTATGTTTGTTAAAAAACATCCAGAGTTATTTATAAAATCTAGTACAAACAAAAAATACTTGTCACGGGATCAAACTAAGTTAGAACTTCCAATGATGTCAACACAAGTATATAAAAATAATTGTTATTGTGCAACGATTCGAATTTTCAATAAAATTCCAAAAAATATAAGAGAACTGCCACTTAGTCGTTTTAGAATTAACTTGAAAAAATGGCTTGGTGAAAAATGTTTTTACTCTATTAAAGAATTTATGGATTTTCGTGACAAATAATAAGAAAATAATATAAAGAATACGTAATAAAATGACAATTATAATATAAAATAAATGAAATACATTGTATTAACAACAATAATATAATGATTTAGGATAATACATAGTTCTACATATTTATTATTTAATTATTAACCTAATTTTAATTTATGTGACATATAATAAGAATACCCTGACATTTATTAAAATAAAAAATAAGAGGAACATGTAATAGAAATATAGTAATAGAAACTTATGATATTATACAATTTAATAATTTTTAATTTCAAGTGACATATGTAAGAATAATCTAAAAATTCATCTTTAGTTTAATATTGTAACACTACATTTTAACTTTAATATTTGCATGCTGTATAAAATGGCGAAATGTGCGGAACTAAAAACTGTATGACCTTGTTACATACAACCATGTTTTATGCAAATAAAATTGATTTGATTTGATTTGATTTGTAATGATATTTGACGCATAGATATTTGACTCAGTTATGTGAGAACATACGAGTACTACTCGTATATGCAAAGCATTACGATAGCAAGACCAAATAAAGTTTGCAGGCAAAAATCAGTTATTTATATAAATAAAATGAATACCGCTCAAGTTAAAACATTATGTTGTTTGACAAAATATAGCTATTAGTTATTTTAATAGGTTTTGACATATATGTAAATCCTTACCTAATATCCTTACTTATAATAATTTAATATTATAAATCGGAAAGTTGAAAAGTGTTTGTTTGTTTGTTCCGCTTTCACGTCGTAACTACTGAACCGATTGCTTTGAAATTTTGCAGACGTAAAGATAAAAGTCCGGATTAAATAATAGGCTACTTTTTATCACGAAAAAATCGACAGATCCCACGGGATGGGCAATAAAGGCTTCGCTCAAAAACTACTGCACAGATTTTCATGCGGTTTTCATCAATAGATAGAGTGATTCTTGAGCAAGGTTTTGCGGTATTTTTATCTCGGAAAAACGGATAGTCCCACTGGAAGCGCGATAAAACCTTCGCGCCATAAACCGACTTCTGCGCATATGTAGCCGTGGGCAAAAGTGACCCTTAACCCTCTATAGACCCAATCCCGAAATCCACGCGGGCGAAGCCGCGGGCAGAAAGCTAGTATAGTATAATATATAATATCCCTGCTAATATTATAAACGCGAAGGTTTGTAAGTGTGGATGTATGTTTGTTGCTCTTTCACGTAAAAACTACTGAATGGATTTTAATGAAACTTTACATTAATATAGTTTGTACATTAAAATAACACATAGACCACAATATATAAGGATATTAAAGGTGTGAATTGTCTAAAACATTACGATAAGTGTCTAGGTAAAAATCTACCATGTTATATGCGCACAATAATGCGTTATTGTGGCGTGCACTGCCGATCCAAATATTATTTAGGTGATAATTTTAATGTCATAATGTTAGTTATTTTCTACGCCACGCTAATATTAACCCTGCGCAGATCAAATCGCGAGCACAAGCTAGTTATAGTATATTTTATGGCATCACCAAAAGCTCGAAATCTACATGTAAATTAAAGAAGCATCAAGTATAAAAGTTTAGTGTAATGCCGAAATTGTGATCCGTGAATGTGAATACCTAACTACGGCAGCTTTGATCACAATGCACCATGAATTAACAATACGGAGCCGTGAGGGAATGCTACCCTGTTGAATTATGCCGTCCACGACGGCGTATTTTCTACAAGTTTCCAAAATAACCGTCTGGATTTTATAATTCTGTTTGGGTGAACCGTAACAATAGGAGTAAACTTTTGTAGGATTTAATGGCAGTTTCTATAGTGCCGTCACATTTGTAGAAAACACTTTGTTATTATATATATGTCTATATTACTTATATATATTATATATATAAGTAATATAGTATTAATGTATATCAAAATGAGTCACGTGAAGCTTTCCCGCACATTTCTTTCAAAACATCTATTGTGGTTGGCTAGAAGAGAACTACTATTAGAAATAAGTCCACCATTATGCATAATGCTTTCTTGTGTATAAATGTATATAATATTAAATTGTCCAATAAAGTGTAATAATTTAAAAAAATAGGATTTATTAAACCTATTCTATTTCGCATAATTCCTTTTTAAAAACTCAAGCAAAAGCAAACTTGTCAAAGAATAATTTTAACAAGGCCTTAACTTCGTTATATTTTAAAAAAATCATGACATTCATCACATCATTAACAGATCACACCCCTTCCTGTAAATGTCGTAAGATCAGACTATTAGTAAGATCAAGCTATTTCATCGCAATAACATCTCTGCGAAGTGCCCTGTCAATGGCAATAATCTCGCCCTGTAATTATTTTGGAACATAATACAAACGAGAGTGGGTGCTTAATTACACCTTTCGGGGATAATTTGGGTTATAATTTGTATCCCACTGATAATCTGGAGGCTATCGGTGTTAAGGTAATAAGGCCTTTTTTTTCAAAGCACTGATCTAGTACGTAATACACCTTCAATTTCTTCGCTGGTGTATGCAGGTTGCACCGCGATCGTTTCCTTCACCGTAAGAGCGTCAGATAATTTAAATTAAAATTAAAAACAAACATTGGTCCAGCAGTTTCGATTCGTGTATGGACTCCAACAACAAGTAGCGATTTTCGCACTAAGAGAATTCATTCGAGAACTCTATACTATGATCCAAAGAATATTTACGGGTAAGTTAAAAAATTTCCATTCCACTTACGAGCTTATTCAAAAGGAGCTTTGGGGTGGATCTACAATAGAGATACGCAGACAATAGTTCGCGACGAAGCTTTGAATACGCCAAGTTTTTTACTTAACCCTTTCTTTGATAATACTCGTAAAGAAAAAAAGTGTGATATTATACGAAATGGTGTTTTTTCGAGAACTTCTGTTCTGTTTTTTTACTCGCTTAATTTGAAGCTAAAATAAAAAATACAGAAGTTATACATATTGCGAGATTTTTGCTTACGCTTAAATGGATATAACACAATATTTTCCGTTTCTGATTTAAATTTATCGTTTAAAATATAAATGCAAAATTACATTCTATCTGCTATCGTGCAAAAAAATTTACACAACAATTCGTTTGTTTTTATGATTACTTAGTTATATTAACTCGTGCTAATAAAGTAGAACTGATAAGAAAACGAATGAAAATGGCTAACTTTCATGACGTTTATTGTAATCTGAAAAATAAATTCACACCTGACAGAAAAACCAACTCACACTTGACCTTTTTTATTAGTACATAGATTGGTGTGTCTTAATCAAATTTAATGTATTGTAATATGTGGTAATTAGTGTCGGGTTGGAAAATAATAAATCAACATTTTATTAATACCCATTTATTAAATACACATTACTTGACACCATAAAAGTCCATTTTTAGTTCGGTGCATTTTTCTGATAGTTGCCGCTAGATGGCGCTGATGAAATCTTAGAACGCGATAAAGACATAGTCATCAGGGTGGTATATAAACCCCGATTTGACCTGTTTCGATATCGCTTCTCGGCCTTTTGGCTAAGATCAAAGTGTAGTATCTGTTCTTTTCAGCTTAATATCTGAAAGTTCCCTCATTGAGGGACCAGTATATTAAACTGATTTTTGTAAAGCGATGGGATGTTCGGGGCTCGCTCCACTCCCGTCACGGGTCGGCCCGGCATTGCAGTGCCGCCGGGATCGGCCCATTATATACTATAAATAACAAGTTGACTATTATACATATATAAACAACATAATGTTGGTTAAGTCTATTACCTCGATTACTTTAAGAAAGTAACTTGCACAATGAATATAATATTTATTGTCGCGAATATCTCACGACGTTAATTTGTATTCTCAACCTCACGATAAAATACTTATAAATCTCATTTTAAGAAAGGAATTTTTTTTAATTAAATTTTAATATCTTTCACACTGATTAGAGACATTTCTGTCAACCCATATGACCATACCATAATTTAAAAGGCATTCAAAGATAATTTATCATAACATAACGAATGATTTTATCTCTACACCAAAATCAAGCGTTAAGATAAGCTTAATAAATTACAATTTAAAAAAATACCTTTAATAAAAATGTGACCCTCGGGAAACACGAAATAATTTAATTGTGACAATTCTACTTTACAACGCAACTTCTTTAAAAATACTACTGAAATAAATGAATTTGAATAGACAATGCAAGATTTTTTTTTCTATTATTATTAAAATAAAATTCGATTGGGTTGAATAGGCAAGGAGTTTCGGCGACTTAATTAATTATGGCGTTTAGAATATTTGCAGAAGACCCAGTTACAAATCCCATCCGAGGTATACACATTTCTTACCTTGTTTTTTAATAATTTGCAAATTATTCTACACTAACTGATGCCTGCGACTTCGTCTCCGCAAGATTAGTTAGCGTGGCGTACATCTTTATAAATTATAGCCTATGTGTGATTCTGATGTTGTACTGTCAGTAGTTTTTACGTGATAAAGTAAGAAACACCCAATCATACAAACTTTCGCATTTATATTATAAGTAGTAGGAAATATGAACCTTAACCAAACAAATATAGTAGAAATTTTAACCCAATCATAATATCTTAACAGATGTGAAAAAACAGCATTCGAAATTAACAAATTGGAACATTCATTCGTTCAAATGGCAGACTAATGCAATTTAACCGTGCATATAGCAAGTGTGCTGCATCATTCAACCCCAAGCATCTATTTCACTCTCGCCGCATACATACATCTCGCTCTAACCCTCGCACCCCTTCGCGAAACCAATTTGGCTCACGTCGCCATGGAAACCATCCAAAACAATTCTATTTGCGATTTTAACTAGCTTATGATGAGCTACACTCTCCTCGAAAACAGAAGCCACTACAGGTCAATTTGTAATGGACACTTTAAGGTTTACTAGGCGTTACTTTTAATGGAAATCAAACGTTAAATTGGCGGATTAAAGTGTAATTTGCATTAATTAAGCTCAGAAGGTGCAACGGTCGGCTGGGGACTGAGATAATCCTGAAGTAGCCAAATTTATTGTTAGAGCTAAGCGCATGTTTATTCAGAACAATAGGCTTGTATCCACTATGAACAAATCTGATGCATTAGGTTGCATAACTATTAAGATGATCATTTAATTATGAAAAAACAAAGTTTTATAAAATAATAACTTTTGATTATTTATATTTTTATAAAATAAAATTGCACAAAATAAGCCATAAGTCACGTGACAGCAAACACCAATTATAAAGTGTTACGTCACGCCGTGCGAAACGTCAAAGTCAAAATGTAATTCCCATGTGTCTTGTGGAAGTGCGAAAAGGTTAATTTTTGTTTACTGTCCGTAAATTTTACTACTCTCAACCTTCCCAGTGATTATATTATAGGAAAACTGTAAAGAACATTCTGAGCAACCATGGAACCTGGATATGTCAAAGCAAACAGCAATAATTAACTAGCCTGTAAGTAATCTCCATTGCATAATACTGCATAATATTGCAAAATACATCCTTGATTTTGATGAAAAAGAATGGGCATCATTCCTTCTCGCGAGTGTCAGCCACTTTTTACGTATCTGCTGATTGTTTGGCACGTATATAAATAATTTTTTTGGTGTTTTGATACTTGTGCTTGTACACTGGGGCACTATGCAGTACTTGTAATACGATGAATCCATTTTTTATTAAAATAACTTCACAATACCGAATATTCCGATACTAAAACAGCTGTGTTTAGCACGGCGTGACGTCATTCAAGACGCCATTTTTTTTTTTTTTTTTTTTTTTTTCTTTATTTAGGTAAACAAACAGCGACCATACATGTATAAAGTTAAAAATGTTTAAGAGTATGACTAGTACAGCCACCAACTGCATTTACCACATATTAAACATGACAGTCATGAGCGTTTTTGATGACTAATGTCAAATATTTAATTAAATGCAAAATTATTCTTATAAATAAGCATTTTTTTTTCGTATAGAATAGGCATCAAGGTATATTAGTATCTAACTACTGAAATTTAGGCAACAAGCCTATTGTACGAAATAAATGAAGACCCTTAGATATATAAGAATTTAGATTTATATTAAGATAACGTAAATTAAGGGCTTAAAGCAAAATATTAAGTTGGAAATCATGATTCTTACTAATGTAATTTTCAAATATTCTACTCAAAAGAAAATCAGAGCTATCATAATGTCTACGACAAGAAACATGAGATTACTATAAAAATGTATTAGCAACTCAAAGTTATGTCGCCCTCACGATTTGCCTATATGGTTCTTAGAACTTAGGCACTGGCCGCGTGGAGTCCGACATAATCATTGTGACACTTGCCATTGTAGTGGTATCCTGGGTCCATTTTATTCTCCTTGTGAGGATTCTCTTTCTCTCCAAAGGAAAAAAAACTCAAAGTTATATAAAAACTTTTTGATAAAAAGCACTTTTAAATTAACGTCGACATTTGTTTAAAGGCTGATAAGTTTCTTGCGCCCCCTCCTTTGCTTAAATGACAAAACGGCGGTTACAGTGTCCTATAGATAATAACCTGAACTTTTAGTATTATATGTTACAGTTTTAGTGGTTGTGAGGAGTCATGCTCTTTTTAAAGTCTCTTCGGCAGTGCCGTGTGAGGCGGGTCGTTGCGTTCCCTAAAATACGGTTGAGCGAAGCGATGGCTGTCTCATACGTCATGCTCGTGAACGGTTGCTAGCGGAGATGAGTCTACTCTTTACTGCTTTTTATATTGAGATTATAAATAGTTATGTTTATTATTAATATTTGAATTTTATATTTATTCTGTATGACACAACAACCAAAAGGTGTATGAGCAATTATTTTGTTACTGGTATCATAATAAATGACTTCTGGTTCTTAGATGATTGTATGCGGGGGTCCTGCGGTTGTTTTTTTTTTTCATAGTTGTGATAATGTACACGGGTACTTGCTTTTGGTAATTTGTATCCTTTTGTGGTAGTCATACTCTCATTAAAATCTCTTCGGCAGTGTCGTGTGAGGCGGATCGTTACGTTCCCTAAAACATGGTTGAGCGAAGCGATGGCTGGTTCATGCTACATGCTCATGAACGGGTGCTGCCAGCGGAGATGAGTCTGCCCTTTGCTATACTGGGTACTATTTATTATAATTTTAATTTAACTTTGATATATTCTTTTAAAACTGTGTGACATGGCATTCCTAATATAGGCATGTTTTCAAATTATATGTTTATTAGTTATATTTCCTATATTATGTAATGGAAAGTGACTTCATGAATTATCCATATTGAAGTCATTTCCAAATTGACGACTCTGTATCTATTTAATACAGGGGAAAAAAACAGCCCTTGCTGAGTTTCTTGCCGGTTCTTCTCAGTACAAGGTCTCCCGCCGTAGATTTGCGAACCGATGACGTAGCTTTTCGACTTTCACAAGTGCTTGTAACAGCCTAGACTGAATAAATGAATTTGAATTGAATTTGAACGAACCGTCCTTATTTTGATTTAGTGAGTAGTCTACATTTTCACTCGTATTTTGTGTCATAATATTTCTTATATAAAAATACGTGTTAATTTACAGAGACAAATCGATAAACAAGCAAATTGACGTTGATTAACACGAACGAAAGCCAGTCCGAGATTATCATTTGCAACAACTTCATTCTATTTGTTCGCGGATCGGCGTGAACAATATAAATCACTTATATTAATTTTGTTAATACTAACCGTCCTAGCTAAGTTCGTGCTGTTAATGAAGAATAATACCACGTGATATATTTTAGCAAACGAAAGAAAAGAAATACAACGTCCAAAGTCGACCAATGACTTTGTATAAGTCCATAAGCTCAATTTAATTTATGACGTGAACTGTCAACTGTGTAAGATGATGGTATTCTAGTGATGTTATAATAAATTTTTAACACCTTTGCTCGAAAAGCTGATGTAATTTCACCGATTTTAAATATGTAAAGCGGGTCATAATAACGCGTATGTTATCAAAGCAAATAGTTAAGGTATTGGTCATACAAATTACATAAGATATTATTTGCCATTTCGCGCGCTGTTGCTATTCAAATTTCGAACTAATCACCGCGCGGCGCCAGTCAGTTGGCAGCGCTAGCGCGCTGTTAAAATGGCGGGAAAGCAACAGTGCGCATTCACAGATTGAGTTTATTTAAATGTTTTTTTTTTCTATTTAATCGCAAATGTGTTAAAAAACGTCGTACGATATACGTGCGTATTGGTTATAACGCACTAATATCATAATGTACTATAATAGTTTTCTCCATAATATCTTTTCTCCTCTGGTTTTAATATTTGAATAGAAACACAACTTGCACAACTCAGCCACGCTAGCAGCCGTAACCTGACCACGAAACACGATATGATAAAGCAAGCTATCACTTCAAACCGTCAAAATATAAAGGATTAATGTCAAGATGGCGGTTATACCGCATAATAAAAACTTTATATCTTGTTTCGTTGCTTATGCTACGGGGGCAGACTTGGCTAATTGTTGGTTCTAATAGATTGTGTTCGTGCTTTTTGTTTTGGACGAGCCTATGCCGAAGGCGCAAATGGATATATTCAACTCTAGAGAACTGAAGATTTTACGCCTTGCCTGCTAATGGACCCGGCGCGATTCTGGGATATTAGGGTCGGACTAAAAAGAGAGTCAACGCAAATTGAGCACGCGTCTACTGGCTCGGACGATCAGGGTCGCCGTGTCGTGGGGGCGAGGTTAAGTTTGTTTAGTTAATTTTTTTATTTTACCAAGATAGCAAATTTTATGTACTTTTTACACACACGTCAAGTATAAACTAAGTAGTAACAACAATTGAAGGCGAGTAAATTACGAATCACTTAGTAAATTATCTTTAAGTACTTCTTGAGATTTTTTTTGTTTATAAATATCCTAAGAGATTTAGGTTTAATGCATCGATATATACGAGTATGTACTACATACTAGATTCGCCCGCCCGAACACTCACTACGTTTCAGTGAAGTGCAGGGTACACTCTGCACCTCGCTCAGTAAGTCGTCATTCGCGCAGTGTGCATCGCTCATAGGCAGACAATAAACATAATTAAAACAGTGATTAAATAGTAAACCTGAACAAAAATAATTATTAAAAATTTAAGTGAGTAAAATATCTAGTTGTTAAGTGGATATAAGGAAAATAATATTATAATTATACAACGTAAACAATATTTTGTATTTATTGATGCCGCGCTGTCACGTGCTTGCTAAAATCATAGAGTAAAGCCATACAGATGTTCCTCCTAGGTACGCGGCGACTTTAGGTTAATACATATATGTATAGACGGGATGATTATAAAATATTTAGTTCGTAATTTTTTATTGTTTAGTACAAAATTATATAGTAGTAATAATTAAATAAAGTCCTAATATTTTGTTTTCTTTTATGTTGCCATTCCTTCTGTTATAAAACATAATAAGTGTATGAGGTACAATGTGCTTATTAAATTTGGTATTGCTTCTGCGGTGAAAACTCTTTGATTTAACGTCATGCCTCACTGCGCTCGGCAAAACGTCAAGCGGCGGTTACGACGTTTTGGTTGAACGAAATCTATACTTCGACAAGCGAGAAGAAGCATGGTCAGACGAGGTCACATAGATTTAGCGATCTAGCTAATTATAGTTCTAACATTCACCAGTATTTGAACACACTTTTTCCTTTAGTGTTCTTGTCTATCGGTAGAATATATGTCAATGGTTTAATGCCTCTTCTTCTAAACCAACACAAAGGTGGTAGTGATAAAAGTTGCAGGAAAGAGAAGGGTAGGCGGCAGGAAAAAGTCATGGTTGCGAAACATCAGGCAGTGGACTGGGATAGCTAAGGCGGCGATAGCTAAGCGGCTATTCCGGCTTGCTAGGAGACGAGAGGACTGGACCAAGCTGATCGCTGACCTTCATTAGTTGGAGAGGCACCTTAAGAAGAAGTGATAAACGTCATTATTTAGAAACGGAAACAAATTTAGACGAAGAGCTCTGATAATGCATGGTGTAACACGAGTGACGTACACGTCTCGGCAGATCAATTTTTGTTTCCTTCGGGAGAGGAGAGGCTGCAAATCCTCACTAAGAAGCACGAAGCGTGCCCAGGACACCACCACAGCAGCAAGTGACTATATCGGACTCCTTGCCATAAGGACTCTACGGTTTGGATGGGAGGGGGATTGACCGATGCCCATCTGTCACTATAATGATGACCGGAAAAAAGCTGGATTCGATGAACGGAATGTATCTCGAATCAGTAATTAGGTTTTGTGATCCCATATTATCACCAACAATACAAGGCGACGAGTAGCGAGTATAACCTTACCTTTATTTTTGTTCCCCTGAGGAAATGCATTAAATTGCATACCCCGGCTGTGGCGAGCCGGCGGTTATGTGGGGCTCTCCTCCCCAGAAGGGGGAGGCCTACCCACTAAAAACCTCAGGCATGTAGGGAGCCCCCGGGAACATCAAGCCACTTCCGGGAACCCCCAGCCTCCGCTCCCCTGATTAGAGGGGAGCCCTCCTCGGGGGAGGCTACTACCTCCCCCGGTCTCCTCCACCGACTACGCCCCCCGGCCACGAAAGGGGCGTGGTCCGTCCCGGGTCGCCGTAGCAGTCGCGACTGCCTCGCGCCCGCCGGCGACCAGCTGCGGCGCCGCAGCTGTGCTACCGAGCCCGGCGCCGCCTTCTTCGAGCGGGATCGGCCATCTCCCGACCCCGCTCGGCGGCCTCCTTCTGGAGCATCACTGCTTCACAGAAGGAGGCCACAGCCCTCCAGCCTCCCTCGTCCGCCAGCATTGCCGCAATCAATGCCGGCGGAGACAAATCTCGCCCGATCTCTGCGACCAAGACTCGGCGCTCGGAGGCCCACGCGGGGCACTCCGCCAGCGTGTGCTGGGCCGAGTCAAGGTCGGATGCGCAGTGGTGGCAATGTGTCGATCCCTCCCGTCCTATTCGACACAGATACTCACCGAAGCAGGAGTATAACCGTACCTATGCGACCACTATAAGATTAACATTCTTTATGTGTTGATTTTGAACTATTTGTGACAACATTGCCGCTGATAATAAAACAAGCACTTTTTTAATGAATTTAGCATACAAAATTTTGCTAAATTCACTTATATGTCATTCGATGGCGACAAATCTGGAGGCCTAACAGACTGCCAAGCGTTATGGCTCTATACGCTGCAAGAGATATCTGTTCTAAGTGGGTTATACAAAATACACACTGTTATTTCATACAGAACTGTTTCAAATACAATACGCGATCCTGCAAAGTGAAAAGCAATGTGAGTTGGCTTTAGTGTTCTCATCTCTATGTTTAATGACCTTCTCCTGCATCACTGCCTTTAATGCAAGACACGTAAGAGTACTCTTCATCACAAAAAACAATAGACGTCAGTACCAAATTCACAATCTCTTAATGCGACAAAGGCGAAATCAATTCACAACTCTTGGATGTACAGAGGGACCGACCCTCAGACAGAGGAGGGTGCCTGTCTTAGGGTTACGGTAAATGTTTCCATTCTACCCAGAAATTTATGAAAGAACGCTAAGAGATTTACTAAACTATTCCGTCACCTATGCTTTTTTTAAAAATTGCCTTATTTGACATATTTATTTTTCTTTTTTCGATTCTTTTTTAATAGTATACTAATAGTTTTTTAATAGAAATTCACAGTCTGTCATGTCTTTTAAAAATAAATTT
Organism: Scirpophaga incertulas; assembly: GCA_036419045.1. Taxonomy (NCBI): domain Eukaryota; kingdom Metazoa; phylum Arthropoda; class Insecta; order Lepidoptera; family Crambidae; genus Scirpophaga; species Scirpophaga incertulas. The sequence continues at coordinate 28,947,122 of CM071634.1, read as the reverse complement.
AAGTCATACGTCCTTAATGCCCAAAAAGCGTTACCTTAGCATTTGTATATATTTTATTTTGCATATTCTATGGACCCAGCCCAGTCGCGCTTTTATGTCAACTTTCTTAGGTATATAATGACGAACTTTATGCTGTTATTATAGACTAGCTTTTGCCCGCGACTTCGTCCGCGTGGAATAGTGACTTCCGGCAGATTTTTGGTTTTTCCCACATAGTTCCCGTTCTTGCGGGATTTTCGGAATGGTCGAGTTTCCGCAGAATTTTTAGTATTATTACTCGTATGTTGCGGGTGTCCATGGGCAACGGTTATCGCTTACCATCAGGTGATCCGTTTGCTCGTTTGCTGCCCTATGCTATAAAAAAAAAAAAAAAAAAAAAAAAAAAAAACAAATTATTTCGAACCAAATTTGGTACCATAAAAACGGTCATTGTGACTAAACCTTAAAAGATAGACATATGCCGTCGCGGACTTTTTTTTAGATCATGTATAGAGGAATAATTCTTTCATACATATTTTTTGTGTATCTTGAACCGTTTTCGCAGCGCACGCAAAGAAAGCCTTCAAAAATGAATAATTTTCCCCGTTTTTTACACATTTACCGCTCTGTCTTTGCTCCTATTGGTCATAGCGTAATGTTATTTAGCCTATAGCCTTCCTCGATAAATGGACTATCCAACAAAAAAAGAATTATTCAAATCGCACCAGTAGTTTCGGAGATTAGCGCGTTCAAACAAACAAACTCTTCAGCTTTATTATATTAGTATAGATAGATATGATTTATGAAGTTATTGTGTATTTGGGGTTTTTGGTGTTTGTTTATTTGTATTCGGATTATTTGGTTAATCACCATTGTACAGTAAAACTTTCATTTAATCAATTTTTTATTCATATACTTGTGAGGTATACGAATTTCTTTATTGTGGAAGCAGATAAACCAGGATATTTGATAACAGAAACTTTATTTACTTACGTGCTTGAGTACTGTTTATGACCGAATGACATACATCAAAGTATAAATTCAAAGTATAGAACAGTTTCCATGTAAAGTCTAATAGTGACAAGTACTCGTCTACAGCCAGTACTAAAATACCTTAAAGTAGGTATAAACATATCACTCATAAACATATCACATTAACATAATATTCCAATACGCCCCCTTAATGTGCATATTCAAAACAAAACATCACTATAAAACACATAAAAAAAATATAAGTAATATCAAAGAACAATTATAACAAAAACATTACAAAGCAATGCCTAAACCACTCATACACGTATAGTGTTTCTCTTTGGGCAAAGCCTTGGTTAAAATGTCAGCGAGCATTGAGTCAGTTGGCAAATACTTCAACTCAATACCCTTATTGTCCTTCAATACACTTCGTATAAAGTGATACCTTATGTCAATGTGTTTACTCCGGGAATGAAACATTGGATCACTAGCGAGACAAATCGCCCCCTGATTATCTACATGTAAAGATAATTGAGCAAACTTACGTAACCCAATTTCAGTCAGCAAACTGTTCAAATAGATAGCTTCTTTCATTGAAGACGCCAAGCTAACATACTCTGATTCACAGCTTGAAGTTGCAACACATTTTTGCTTCTGCGAGTTCCACGATATGCATCCACCTCCTAACATAAAAACATAACCCGAATAAGAACGTCTATCCATTAAACATCCACCCCAATCTGCATCAGAGTAACCATGCAATGATTTACCTGTCTTCATGTATTGAAGTCCATACATTTTTGTATGTTTTAGGTATCGTAATACACGTTTCGCAGCAAGCCAACATTGCTCATTAGGGCAATCCAAGAATTGACTTAATATAGATATCGTGTTTGTGATATCAGGTCTTGTTCCTGTTGATAAATACATTAACGAACCTATAAGTTCACGGTACGGGTATTGTACAGTCTCACTGCACTTCGTTGTTGATTTCTCAATTTTGTACTTACATTCCATAGAAGTAGATATCGGCTTACAATTATTCATGTCGAATTTCAACAAAAGTTGTTCTATATACTTTTGTTGTGACAATTTAATGCCCTTGTCACTTCTGTCAAACTCTATGTCAAACTCTATGTCAAACATGCCTTACATCCTTACATCTGACATCTTTCCATCTTTTTGTCATTACCCGATAAAGCCTGCTTGAGAGTAAGTTCAGCGATTCAACGAAGTCCTGCCTGTCATACTCCTCTGATGACTCATCACATTCTTCCCTAGAGAGAACTTGTGGCTCTATATCGGCTTACAATTATTCATGTCGAATTTCAACAAAAGTTGTTCTATATACTTTTGTTGTGACAATTTAATGCCCTTGTCACTTCTGTCAAACTCTATGTCAAACTCTATGTCAAACATGCCTTACATCCTTACATCTGACATCTTTCCATCCTTTTTGTTCATTACCCGATAAAGCCTGCTTGAGAGTAAGTTCAGCGATTCCAACGAAGTCCTGCCTGTCATACTCCTCTGATGACTCATCACATTCTTCCCTAGAGAGAACTTGTGGCTCTATGTCAATCATGTGGTGTATCTTTCGTGGCCTGCCGACATGACCTCTTTCCAGTCGTGGTCGCCCTGGACCTCTCTTCATTACCCTCCCCCATCAACATGAACGTCATCTTGATGAAGATCATGTTGAAATGGCTCTGTATCAACGTTTGCCTGATCTGTCATTCGGCTAACTTCAACGGGAACTTCGTGTCTCCCCCCAGGTTCAGGATCATGATTTACCTGTTCATATTCATGAGCAGATACTTCTTCAACTGGGTTTCTTCTGGTCTCAATTGGTTGAAATTCTACTTCCACCGTTGAAAATTGATTTTGAGTTTTCGCAGGATTTATCTTACCAAATTCAAAAGGATTCACTTGCAATATACTTTCATTCTTTACACTCTTTGTTTCGTGAAATTTTATATCTCTCGTTATAATAATTTGTCGTTTTTGTGGCATCCAGACTCTATAACCCTTTCTATCTCTGGGATAACCTACAAAAATACCTTCTATGCCTCGAGGAGCGAACTTGTCTTTCACAGCCTTGTCCAAGACGTGTACCTTAGACCCAAACTTATGTAGGTAGTCTAACTTGACATGTCGTTCAAACCACTTCTCAAATGGTATTTCACCATCAAGGCTTTTACTTGGACAACGGTTTCTGATATGACACGCTGTTGCTACAGCTTCTGCCCAAAAACCCGGAGACATTCCAGAAGAAATCAGCAGACATCTCGCCATTTCTGTCAATGTCCTGTTTTTTCTTTCAGCAACAGAATTTTGCTGTGGAACACCAGGAATTGTTAGTCGTCTTGCTATTCCTTCTTTAGTCAAGAACTCATCGAATTCCCGATTACAATATTCGCCTCCATTATCCGTATGAAGATAGGTTATTTTTCGTCCATGCAGATTCTCTACGTGATTTTTGTATATTTTAAAAGTAGTGAAAACTTCACTTTTCTTACTTAGAAAATATACCTCACACCATCTCGTATGATCATCAATAAAGGTGACGAAATATTTCGCCCCATTGATTGACGTATGCTGTATAGGCCCTACTACGTCAGAATGAATTATTCTCAACTTCTCATCACATGGCCCACTTGAACTATGAAAAGGTAAACGGCTCATTTTCGCCTGCACACAAACATCACAATCGTAAATCTTACTTACATCTGACATCTTTACATTCATACCAGATTTGTTTAAAACTCGAAGAAGATCCTTCGCGTTCAAGTGTCCTAGACGCTCATGCCACAACCGTATGTCAACCTTTCGATCAGAAATCGCTGACGCGCTCTCACAATATTCCTCTACGTAATATAAATTACCTTTACGATTCGCAACAAGTTTAGTGTTACCATAGCTATCTTCAACACTAGCTATGTCACGCTTGAACGTAACGCTATACCCTTGATCAGTTATTTTAGCTACTGAAATTAGGTTACATCGCAAATCCGGAACAAAAAGAGTATTTGGCAATTGAACTATAGTTCTAGAATTATTTGTACATGTAGGTAATCTCACTGTCCCCTTACCTTGTACGTTTGTGCTTATATTAGTCGCTAAATTTAGCTTGCTAGACAAAGGCGATAATGTAGTACTAAATTTGCTTGCCTCATTGCACAAATGTGACGTACATCCACTGTCAATGATCCAATTTCCATTCCTATTGTAAACAGCATTAACATCTGAAACACAATTAAATGTTACAAAATTGGAATCGACATCTGTTATTTTATCAATGTTCGACACATACTTTACACTAGCACTAAACAGCTCTTTTTCCTTCAGGGTTTTACACTCAGAGGCTCTATGACCATGCTGATGACATTTAAAACACTTATATCTGAACTTCAGATTTTTCTGCTCAACGTTATCGTTTACGCGTCCTTTCTGGCCTGTACCATTTTTCGATTTAGAAGATCTCTTTTCTTTTAAAAGAAGTGCCCTATCTACACTTTCTTTTTTGTTCCTGGAATGATCCTCTTCCAATATTTTGACCTTCAGTGCATCGGGTGTAGGCAATGAATCTCGAGACTCGATGGCACATCTAAAGTTATCAAAACTGGATGGCAAACTATATAGAAGCATTATCGATGTCAGATCATCGTGCATTTCGATATCCATGTCAGCTAATTGGCATTTCAAATCGAAAAATCTCATTACGTGTTCTCTAACGTCACCACCTTCCTCCAATTTACGTAGTAACAGCTCTTTTAATAATGTCGCCTTTTTCGCAGGTCCCCTCGATGCATGAACGTTTTGCAACTTTAACCATACATCTCGCGATGTCATACAACCTCTCAAATGTCGTAATTCGCTAGGAGTAATAGATAAAATGAGATCAGACTTAGCTTTAGAGTCACCAACTTCCCATTTCACTGCTTCGGCTAATTCTGCTGGTTTGTGAATACTTCCATTTACGTATCCCCAGGCATCATTTTTTATTAAAATTGCTTCTACTTGGATTTTCCACGTCTCATAGTTGCTCTCATTGAGTTGGTCAATCTTCACACTACTACTCATTTTTGCCGTAAATTTCTTTCTTTTATCGTTCAAAATAGTCCTGGATTGTGCTCTGGGCCCATAACCAATGTGAGGTATACGAATTTCTTTATTGTGGAAGCAGATAAACCAGGATATTTGATAACAGAAACTTTATTTACTTACGTGCTTGAGTACTGTTTATGACCGAATGACATACATCAAAGTATAAATTCAAAGTATAGAACAGTTTCCATGTAAAGTCTAATAGTGACAAGTACTCGTCTACAGCCAGTACTAAAATACCTTAAAGTAGGTATAAACATATCACTCATAAACATATCACATTAACATAATATTCCAATAATACTAGCTGACCCGGTGAACTTCGTACCGCCTAATTATTGGAGGCATATTTAGTAAGTCACAAACACACGACACAATACTTTTTTAATTTAATTGAAATTTGTTGCTTTTAGATTTTTAGGAATATTAAAGAATTATAGTATAGGTGCACAGCAAAGAGGCGTTTACATTTCAAGTGATATTTTACCATAGACAATTTTTTTTGAGTGAATACTGACAAATATTTACACTATAACTATAATTTTTTTGACGGTGGCCATGGTTTGGAAAAGAAGAAGAACTACATCTGTCATCGAGAAAATAATGAATTCAAACAACTATAATATTTAAATTGTTGATATTTTAAAACTATTTTCCAGAAGTTATAGTGAAGGTATATATCCCTCAACTCCTTAAAATGCATTGTCCCTTTTGTAAAAAGTGGATGGAACGGCAGAACAAAAACAATAACTGTCCAGGTTGTATTAAATTATTATTAAGATGCGACGAATGCTACAACATAATCGCTGACACCTTCAGATTTTGTACCAAGTGTGGTAAGAATGTAGAACGAATAATACGCGTGAATAGGGCAAAAGTACAAAAAAATATATTAAAGCAAAAGCTGCTATCTAAACCAAAACACGTTTCTACAATGCCATCTTCATCTTTTGAGGAGACATTCTGTGAATTAAATTTATCGGCCGAAGACATACAGGACATTCAAGTTATTGAAGACAGCCAAAAGCCCAACATCAAGAATGTTCTTGGTAGATATTGATGTTATTGAAGACACAGCCAGCAGCTCAACATTGATAATGTTCTGATCGAATCAGATTTGTCCGAGTCGCCTAGTACTTCCACCATATCATCATGTCCTGGCGAGCCAAGTGGTTCCCAAGTAGATGGAGCCAAGTTGATGGAAATAAAGAGTTACTAATACACGTTGACGTTTCATTTTCTTGAATGTGCTCGTTTCTGGATTGTGACCCACTGTTTACAGCTTGTATCAAACGATCGTACGCAATCCTTTGTTCTTCGTTCAATTGCGGAACAGTTGTGCGAACTGCTTCGGTCATAGCTTGAGTATCGTACTGGAGTTCTCTTTGCAACTCATCGTTTAATGCATCTTGCATAGCACGATTGGGTGCTGTCAGGCCCAAACACGACAATAGTTTATTTGCCATCAATAAACACATATCTTCTATTATGATCAATGTGTCATTGTAAATCTCTGCCGTAATTTCCAATGTAGGATTCAAAGTTTCACAACGCACGCGATGCAACACATCCTCCGACATGTCATCCCTATATTTCATCCACAAATCTTTCGGATTTGAGGGGAAACATGTCGATAGTTTTTGGTTTTTTATTCTTATCTTGTACATAAATGTTTTTTTTTTAACGAAATTTGGTGAAAACTTACCTTTTTATGTCCCAAATACACTGTAATTTATTTGATTAAAAATTGATCGCCCGTAATTTATTTTTCCTTTCATTGTTATAATATTTCCTTCCTTTTCTAATGGGTTTCATCCATCGACTCTGTGTTGTCGATGGTTTCATCCTACTATTATTTTTTTTCGCTTTTTATTATTTTTAAAGGCTTATAACCTGGTCTATATGGACTAAACAATGGAACGTTCGGATACAGGGTTCTTTTTACATGAGATGACAAAACAATATAATAAAAATATTTTTGAGAGTTAGTAACACTGTAAGGTTGGCACCCATCAAATATGTCAACACATTAATTATTTTTATATTTTAAAATTTAAATACACGATGTTATAAGCAAAGTTGATATTATGTTGTCGATTCAAAAGTCTTGTTTTAATGCGTTCTTCAATTCGAGTGGAACTGAGAGTACAAATACCGTCAAATGTTTGACAGAAAGTAAGTGATCAACTTTTATATGGGAAAATGAAATTGTCGTCTTACTCTATCTTACTCGCAATTTTTCCTTATTTGCTCACCGTTTAGACCTACCCTGGAGTACGACAAACATTTTAAAACCAAAATCAGCTCAATCGGCCCAGCCGTTCTCGAGTTTTAAGCAGACTAACGAACAACAATTCATTTTTTATTTATATAGATAGATAGATAGATTAAAATAATATTATAGGTATATTAATATCAAATTATATATTTATAAAATTACTCATAGAAGATATGGTTAGTTTATTGTTTAGTGTTTATTATTTGTGTTTTTTGTTTTATGTTATTTCATTCATTTTTTATTTATTTTTTATTTTGTAAATGGCGTCCGCGGAAGATCAGCGTCGTGGTGTACGCTCGACATATGCTGAGCGGAGACCATTTTGGTAACAAAATGACTGACAAAATGATTGTATGCATGTTAGCCCAGTCGGGTTAGCATTTAACCCTGCAAAAATTCCCAGGCGCATTTTTATTGTTGGAATCTTTGGGGGGGGGTCAGTGGGAGTCTAAATTCAAAATGGCGACCAAATTCCAACGGAGCGTCAGCCGCCATTTTGAATTTAAGCCAAAACGGTTTTTGCTTAATAACTTCGCCATTTTCAACTTTTCGACAAAAGTTTAAAGAGCAAAGTTGTTGCAAATTTAATTATCTACAATTTATTTCTGGCAAATTTTTTCGTATAAACGATATTTTTAAAGTTAAGCGGTAAAATAGTGAAAAACTATTACATCGAATTATCTCATTAAATATTAACTTTTGGACAAAAATGTTCTGCAACAAAGTTGTAGAGAATTGAATTTCCAAGAAATTTGGTCCTTACAACTTTTTCCGTAAAATCGATATTTAAGGTGCTACGCTTGCGGTAAAGGCAAAGAGACGCTACAGGCTCATTCTTGTTCGTTGCCCACCTGCCGATGACGTCAGCGTCTAGGGTACGCGGTTCGCTTTTGTCCCGCTTTTACGGGTCTCTTTGCCTTTACCGCAAGCGTAGCACCTTAAATATCGATTTTACGGAAAAAGTTGTAAGGACCAAATTTCTTGGAAATTCAATTCTCTACAACTTTGTTGCAGAACATTTTTGTCCAAAAGTTAATATTTAATGAGATAATTCGATGTTAATAGTTTTTCACTATTTTACCGCTTAACTTTAAAAATATCGTTTATACGAAAAAATTTGCCAGAAATAAATTGTAGATAATTAAATTTGCAACAACTTTGCTCTTTAAACTTTTGTCGAAAAGTTGAAAATGGCGAAGTTATTAAGCAAAAACCGTTTTGGCTTAAATTCAAAATGGCGGCTGACGCTCCGTTGGAATTTGGTCGCCATTTTGAATTTAGACTCCCACTGACCCCCCCCAAAGATTCCAACAATAAAAATGCGCCTGGGAATTTTTGCAGGGTTCGGCCCTTTTTTTGTCTAACCCGACTGGGCTATGTTTGTCTTTGCATTTTCCGGACCGTTATTTTGCTTACCAAATAAACGTTTTTCTTTCTTTATTTAGTTAATATGAAATAATTAAAAAATCTCTTTAATATTTCAATAAGCAGTTATTCATATATATAAGGTAATTTGATTATGATTTCAACCGGAATTAACCTCTATTTAAAACTTTAGTAAACTCATATTATGATCCTACCATTCAACTTGAACTGAATGACGAAAAAAGATGATGTACTTGTCGGGGTGTGAGAAATCCATAAAAATTTCTGCAAATGTTATTGAAGACAATTTTATGGGTTTAAATAGTTTAGACCTAATTTGCTTAAATGTGTTTATGTAAAAAATAATTAGGTATAGTAGTGAATTATCTATAATATCAGCCAATCAATTAACGTATTTAATAGTATTGGTTAGTGTTCTATAATTTTTAATCTAAATATATCTCATAATAATAATAAAATAAAATAAATTTACATATATTTATAAACTGTGTTATATGTCAAAACGAGATCACAGAAAAAAATGTGTTATCTCCAGCTTTTTGGGTTTCTGAAATACCAATATTAAATTTATACAAATAGCACATTTGAAGCTGATAGCAAATAATTGCAGAGTTAGGGTTGATTTACCGTCGTGGTTAGTGGAAACAGTCTCATTTTGACCCACTTCTTCTGAACTCAACGATAAGCACGAACAAAACTCCTTATGCTACAAGTAAATTAGAAATATTTGTCAGTAGCCCATTGTGTTTCTTTCACCGAATCTACTATATATATATGTCAAAAATAGAAAAAAAGTAAGTAAAAAAACAAATAATCGCCCCATATTAGTATTATGTAACATTTTAATAAACATGGAATCTCACATACATTTACACCCAGACCGCAACATATGGGGTTTCGGGTTTGGCATTAAGTTTTTTGATAGTTGTATTGGAAATTGTAGTGCAAGGGTTTTTGTAATGTGTTAAGTTGTTTTTATCTTGTATTTAAATAGAGATATAATGAAGAACAAAATGTGTATGTAAATTTCATCCCCACAATAAAACATATTTATGTAATGTGTCGGTATGTTTATGTTACCGATTACAGTTGGACTGTGAATTCGAAATAAACTAAACTATATTCATAAGTACAGTTCAATTTTACTCCATAAATAAAATTCGTTTAAATAATTGACATCAAAATAAGCCGTGGCTGAACATAATTTATTATGAAGTGATCACAATCGTAACTATGTTTGAACAAACAACACAAGAGAATTGGTAAAATTAAAAACTTGTCCTTTAGTAATTCTACTTGATCGCTGCACATGAGTACATACAATTCAAAAATCTATCTAATGACATTTGTAATGAAAAACTTCAACTATCCTATGCAAATTAAACAAATATCTCCGAAACATATAATTTTAAATCTTAAAAACTGATAACTGAAACTATAATTCTTCTTAGACATCTTTTTTTTTTTTTTTTTTACACTTACACCAATTACCCTTGCCCAAACTAAGCTCTGTAAGGCTTGTGCTATGGGATCTAGGGCAACGGATAGACATACATATATTATACATATATAAATAATTTTTATTGAAATATATATCAACAACCATGACTAAGGTACAAACGCTCGCATTCATCACACAAACATCCGCCCCCATCGGGATTCGAACCCGGGACCTCAGAGATGGCGACACCTTAAAACCGGTGTACTATCCACTCGACTATGGAGGTCGTCATTCTCTTCTTTTGGTCTTTAAATATATTCTCAAAATATCAGCCTATATAAGTTAATAATAAAAAAAGAATCAATGCAATTACTCGTAACTGGAGCTTTCATCTAGAAACTGTATTCGCATAGGTCCATGAAATACGTGATTTAGTGATCTTTGGGACGTCATATTTTTTTCCGCTCTCACTATACCTACTCCGATAATGTACACAAGGGACCTCTAGTGTGGACCCGTGTCTCCATAAAAAATTCACGGAAACGACTTCAGTAAATCCAAATTATAATGCAGAATGAAGCGGTATATCACTCGGGCAATCTGCCATGAATGGTGTGTCCTATCTCGCGAAAATTCTTTACCATTCAATATTTAATATTTTCGACAAAATTAAAAATGTATTCTTTAAATAGGATTTAAACAGTCATTTTTGCATGTCAACAATGCTACGCCATTGGTTCACAAGTCTACGCTGGGAGACTTAATACTGGAAAGAACTAGCAAGAAAACTAGCAAGGTCTATTTTTTTCTGGCTATATTTATACAGAGTGGTCAATTACGAGCTCTAGATAGTGTAATTTAGATTATTATAATACACTAGCTGACCCGTGCCCACTTTCGTTGGGCATAATATTAATAATCCCCGAAGCGAGCACGAACGCGATCCGAATTAAACCCGAAACCATCGCGCGCCGTCCGCTGCCTGTTTTTTTCTCCTATTCACTTTGCAAAACGGACTACCACGTAAAAACCTTTTAATTTTTCGGTTTTTTATATAACGTATGACACTCAGCAATAACGTGGCCTTCTATTGCTGAAAGAATTTTTAAAATCGGTTCAGTAGATCCTGAGATTACCCCTTACAATTTAACAAATATACAAACACACAAACTTTACTTCTTTATAATATTAGTATAGATTAAAATGGATGCAGTATGAAAGATTAGACAAGACAAAACAACAAACTGCTGGAAATATAATGAAAAAATAAATATTCCTTACACTTATCCCAATTAGCCTAGACCAAACTAAGCTCTGACGGTCTTGGGTACACATATTATACATATATAAATATTTTTGAAAGAAATATATATTAACAACCGTGACTAAGGTACAAGTGCTCGCATTTATTACACAAACACTTGCCCCCACCGAGATTCGAACCTCAGAGATGGCGACACCTTGAAAACGGTTTACTAACCACTCAACATGGAGGTCGTCATAACAGAAAAAGCACCTGTGTTTGCCAACACATTAATAGATAAATGCGAAACAAATCTAGAACCACGGTTAATTAAAGGGGCTGATTCTATCCAAGCCATCTATACAAATAGAGATACAGTTTGTTTATTCGAAATAATAAATCACCATAGCAGGTTACCGATTACGGTGCATTTGCATTAGAATTAAAAGGATTTGAATGCCATAAGAGATTTACAAATCAGAGGTATGAGAATTCATATCTAAATCGCTCTAAATCAGATTTACAACTAAGTCAGAAATCAATCTGACAATTAATTTAAACCAGCATTGGGCTCATATATTCAGATTCTTATCTCTCATATATTCAGTTAACCCAGGTTCCAAGTTTCACAATATCTAATTAACAAATAGCAAATACATATCAGCTGTCAAGCATCTATCAAGTAAACGCTAACAGGAACTTACGAATACATTGATCGATTAAATCCACCGCGCTTCATTCATTAAACAAAGGTTTGTAGAATAAAATCTATCTCCTCACTCAGAGGCGGCGTAAGGCGTGGGCGGTGTGGGCCACCGCCCACGGCCTCGCGGTGCAAAAGGCCTCGCGCCTCACAGCCGAAAATATATTTGAAAAAGTATGGAAAATCTTATTTTATATTCCCTTCTTGCACCAACAGAGGGCCTCGCAAAATGTACCATGCCCACATTAAGTTTAGGTCTTGCGCCGCCACTGTCCTCACTTCGCGGTGAAACCGAACAACGATCCAAGTGTTCACACATCAGCCTCTTAGGGGGCGGCCTTTCTGCCGTGAAGGCAGCGTGCGCGGCTGGCTTTTTTTTGTTCCCCTGAGGAAAATACATTAAATTGCATACCCCGGCTGTGGCGAGCCGGCGGTTATGTGGGGCTCCTTCCCCAGAAGGGGGAGGCCTACCCACTAAAAACCTCGGGGATGGCCTTCTTCAGGCATGTAGGGAGCCCCCGGGAACGCGAAGCGACTTCCTGGAATCCCCAGCCACTGCTTCACAGAAGAAGGCCACAGCCCTCCAACCTCCCTCGTCCGCAAGCATTGCCGCAATCAATGCCGGCGGAGACAGATCTCGCCCGATCTCTGCGACCAAGACTCGGTTCTCGGAGGCCCATGCGGGGCACTCCGCCAGCGTGTGCTGGGCCGAGTCGAGGTCGAGAAAACCCTAAATTGTAGAGAAAGATTTTCATAAAATGCGCGAAGGCACTTTTTTGAGCTCCTGGATTGAACTACTGTTCTATATAAATGAAATTAAAAAATGATAATTTTTATCTGTTGTAGTCATATAGTTCGTAGCGGCCTCGGAATTTTGATATATTATTGATTTAATATAGAAAAAAAATCTTATTCAAAACGAAAAAACTATGAAAATCGCTTTAAGTTGACTGTTAATATCTTCTATCTACGATAATATTTATTAATAAAATTTATACCAGAATAAATGTCACTTTATGAGGAATAAATATGTTATATTTTTTAACCATGAATTTATTCTTATTTTAATAAAAAAGATAAATCATAGTGCAAAATTACTACAAAATGCGATGCACAGGCCGTCCAAATTCGGCCTGCCTCGCCCCCTCCCCTGAGAGGATGAGCGCTCAGTTGAAGCCGACAGGGCCCCAGGCTTTCTGCCCGGCCAAAGGCATTAGGCAGTGTTTAATTGGTAGGGTGGCCTTCTGTCAGAGTCCAACATAACCAACCGCCGTAGACCGGGCGCGGGTGGTATCCGGTGCGAAGTCGTCCGAGCACCAAGGGGTTGTTAAGACGGCCACTGTGGTGGCGTGCCCCTTATGAGGATTCACTCCTCATAAGGGGCACGCCACCACCAGGGGCTCCTCCCGCGAGGAAAAAAAAACCGTCCGAATTCATTAGAGCTTGAGCGCTCCTCAGAGTCGGACCTATGTCGAATTTCTTCGCGCCAATATCGATCGAATCCAGTGATCGTGCCGTTGATCGTCAGTGTATAGTGCGATTATCAGTTTTGATCACGTAACTAATTTTTTTTTTAATTTCATATTTTCTAAAGTTATTCTATTCTATATATTATTTTTATCTATTATTTCTAAAGCTTTTTCACACCAAAACATTGGATCGATTTGATGGAAATTCGGCAAATAGGTGATTCTGTTTTATGATTATTTATACACCTATATAATTGGTAACTACTTAGTTTTTTTTTTCTAATCTGACCTATTTTTAATTTAAAACCAAAGCCGTCTTTTGCTAAATAACATACTAGGTAATATTTAATAAACATTATTTTTAACAATATCATCTGTCCTATTTATAATATCATCTTAATATAATGTGTTTCTTCATATACGATATATATAGCAATAAAGAATTATTCCATAAACATAAAAATTTTAAAAATGTTGGGAAAAGTATCAAAATCGCTTAGTCGTAGCGTCAACACAGTATTTTGGACGTGTGACGAAATAACTAATCTCGCAGAATGAAGAATTGTAATAGTATATATATAGGCCTCTTAACTCTTTTTGAAATCGATCAGCCAACAAAAACGTCGTCACAATTTGTACAAAGCACCGCCATATACAACAACTTCGCTATGAAAGATTTGGCGGGCTCTATTTATCATCAATCATCAACCCCACATCACGAGTCAAGGTGTAACACCTAATAGCGAGGTATTGACACAACTGTATGATAAATGATGCACAAGTCAACTTTTGATTCCGAGTTTACCAAACTGGATCTATTTGGCACCACCGTATTGGTGAAATACCAGTTGCTATGGATTTATTTGTAACAGAATATACGAAATGTGACCTGATATTCTTGAGTATTGTTATTTTGAACTATTCGATATCTATACTGTGTAAAAAATATTTGTTCTAATTAAATTATTCAGGATGTAAGTATATACATAATTATCAACAACTCAAGTACTTCCGTAACACAGGGCATAAACCTATAATAAATAAGTAGGTATATCTAATACCTTATGCTGAGAGACTTACGCAATTCAACCCCATGGTCAATCATGGCATGTGCTCCCGAGGGCTTCAGAGCCTTGTTACGGCCTATCGATGAGGTTCAAACACCCTTACATCTAGCCAAGGGGAATAAAGTATTTCCCACGATAAAAAATAAGGGTATCTATGCCTTAACAAACGACACTGGTTCAGTTGTATTCTGGTTGCATTATACATTTTACATATATGTATACAGATATAAAGAACAACAGAAAATAGAACAACAGATATAAAGAAGAACAGAATTTTGTAGAACAGGTAAAGAAACTTATTTGATTTAATTTATTAATACTAACTGAGAAATATTATAGAAGCAACAGCATACGTGCATTTATTATTGTAGCAAATACAGAAACTGTATGCGGAGTTCCGGCGGGTCTCTTTAAAACACATCACACTAAATAATTTGTTAAAATCACCCAAGTTTTATAAGCGTATAAACAACTCACCATTGACTTTGTTATTTGTATGTTCATACATATATTGGAATCTGTTACAATGTTTATTCGATTTATGTAAAAAAATAGCCTAACATTTTTAAATTTCAAAAGTATTCTATTACAAAAATATTGCAAAAGTGTTTGCATATGTTATTCTCCTGGTCGAGCTGAGCAAAAAATGTAATATTTTTAGTATCCTACTACTATTATAAAGGCGAAAGTTTGTAAGTATGGATGTATGGATGTTTGTTACTCTTTCACGTAAAAACTACTGAATGAATTTGAATGAAACTTTACCACAATATAGCTTATACATCAGAATAACACATAGGCTACAATTTTTGAGGTTTCTAATGTGAGGTCGTAAAAAAAACACATTTTTTGCGCTTACATTGCAAACGCTGACTGAATCCTACAAGATAGATCAAAACAATTTACTACAGTATTGTACAACTTAAAAAGATCTACAAAAAAGTCCGTGATGGTATATGTTTATCTCTTAGGAGTAACCCACAATAACCATTTTTTATTAGGGCTCTGCAGTGCTTAGTTACCGTATTTCTTACTTATTACTAGACTAGACGGGACGAACCTGAAGTCCACGCGAACGAAGTCGCGGGCAAAAGCTAGTTAATATATATATTCTAGTTCGTCAAGGAGAACAACATATCCAAAAATCTGCTGATTCTGCCGAAAACCACGATTTTCTAATTAAGACTTCAAAGCCCCCTAGCGGGAAAATGAGTCGTTAACTTTTTTTGCGACCATTACATTTTTTGCTCAGCTCGACCAGGAGAACAACATATCCAAAATTTAGACCTGGGTCCTGAAAACCACTTGGCCATTTAAACAGTATCATCTACTTTGTATTTCCACATCCATTTATAAGAGCATAATTACGTAAATTTGTATTTGGTATGCATTTATGAGAGCAAAACTACGTAAATTTGTATTTTGGCATGATTTTATAAGAGCGAAATTACGTAAATTTTTAATTCAGAATGCATTTATAAGAACAAAACTACGTAAATTTGTATTTTGGCATGCTTTTATAAGAGCGAAATTAGGTAAATTTTATTTTGGCATGCATTTATAAGAGCAAAACTACGTAAATTTCGTAAATGAATTATAAAAACATCTATATTCAAGTGTAATTAACTAGCCTATTGTTTATTGGTATTAAAACAAAGAAATATCAAAAAAATTACTGTAATTTTAAGCACCTCATTCTCCGACCACAGTTATTTGTAGTCAACTTTCTATTTTAAATAGACTTTATTTACTACTAGCTTTCTGCCCGCGGCTTCGCCCGCGTGGATTTCGGGATTGGGTGTATAGAGGGTTAGGGTCATAGCTTTTGCCCACGGCTACATATACGCGGAAGTCGGTTTATGGTGCGAAGATTTTATCGCGCTTCCCGTGGGACTATCCGTTTTTCCGAGATAAAAAATGCCGCAAAACTCCTCAAGAATCACTCTATCTATTGATGAAAACCGCAAAAATCTGTGCAGTAGTTTTTGAGCGAAGCCTTTATTGCGCATCCCGTGGGATCTGTCGATTTTTCCGGGATAAAAAGTAGCCTATGTTACTCGGGGAGAATGTAGCTTTCCAAAGGTGAAAGAATTTTTGAAATCGGTCCAGTAGTTTAAGCGTGAAGAGGTAACAAACAAACAAACAAACAAACAAACACACTTTCGCATTTATAATATTAGTTGGGATTAATTTAAATTTAATTTATATAGTTATTTGAATTACATATTATATTTATAATACTTATAACTAATCATTAAATATAATATTTTTTTAAAGTATATATTTATATAAAAAAAATGTTATTCAACTACGTATTGAATACATAATTGAACTTTGCCGTTTTTGTAAAATAACACGTTTATTCAAAGTATTAGCAAAGGTAAATTAAAGTTCAAAAGCCAATTGCTATTTAGCGAGCTTACCTCGATGTGCTTTTTTAATGTTTGGTACTAAACACACTAAGAGTTTTCTTTCTGAATTCCAATTTAATTTTTTCGCAACTTATTAAATTCTGTTATTATTATACTAAAAAGCTATTCGCATCTTGAAACCTTCACAATTAACACAATTGATGATACAATTATATATTTAAAATAAATCAATTACATAAAATACAATATTCCCATAAATAAACAATACACTTCAAAATGGAATAATTAACTTATCTATTTCTGGTATGGGACAATGAGATGATCAAAGTTTATTTCATCATACCTCTTACAAATGTGCAGATTTATTTTATGAATTCTATTTCCAATTTGCAGCTCGTCCCATTGTGATTCACAATAGACGTCTCACCCTACGAATACGCCGAAAGAATCGATGATACTATTCAATGCATTCATATTTTGTTTAAATAAAAATATAACTCTCCATAGCTTCCTACAATGTTACACTTTCTCCCTACTACCGGAACTAGTAAAGAAAAAGTGACTTCAAAATCTCATTAAAAAAGATATCAACACACAATTAGGAATCTTTATATTTAAGTCGGTGCCATTTTATAGAATTTTGTTTCTAACAGGTCAGTTTGACACCGACGTGTTTCGATTGTTTTTATTTTTTTTGTTTATTTATCTATTTTAAACACAATTTCCACAGCATAAATTAGATATTTTACAATTACACAAAATATGTCTGTACATAAACTTATTGCGGAAACTTACTTAATTATTAACAGTCAGGCCGAAAGAAAAAAAGAAACAACAAACGAACACACATTTGTGTTTTAAAAGTCAATTTTATTTACTTTTTAGACACTTTATTTCTTTTAGGAAACATTCTATCAGAAGTTCACCTACCTCGTTTTAAAGAAAACAAGCTAATTTAATATTATAATTACACAGTGACCCACTGTGTAATTATTATATAAAATTCTGAACGATTAACTACGTCATGTTTTTGAAGGCAAGTCGAATATAACTTGAAAAACGTAGGCGCATACCACATTTGCAGGTTCCCTTAATTTTCCACGGATCCTGATCTTATGATGATCCTGATTTCATGATAATCAGACTACCTCAGATGAATATAGGCCATACAAATGAATGAGAATAATCACAATCGAAGATAACTGACAAAGTAATGGCATACACACCAAAATAACAAACAAAACTTGAATTAAAAAACTGATCTTTTTTGATAATAGTAACTTATTCGTTACCTCTAACGAGTAACTATATCCAGTCCCTCTAGTAAGTAACTTTTATTTGTTGCTCTTTATATGTACTTTATACGTACACACCACACACACTCTCGGTTAGTTATACTGTCTTATATACCTATTCACATAATTAAACACACACACACACACACTCACACACACACAAATAGATCCACAAAACATAAAAAAAAAATATATAGAAATGATAGCCATAAATTAGACTAGGGTTATTACATTGTCGTCCAACTTAGAAAGTACATATAATTAGAAGTATTAGTGCACATACATAATCATATTATTGTGAGCACCTGCGGAACTCAAGATACAGGCTTTCGTCTAGTTTGAGTTCCGCTGGTACCTGATTTGAACGCCCATTTTTATGCATTATCAACATAGTTTTGAAATGGGTTGGGCCATGTAACTCGGTGTTTGTTAAAGACTTATTATTATTGTAGCTTACATCACGTGTCTTTGAAGACACGGTCCTTTATAAGGCGTGCGCGGGGATACAGATCCAACGCGTAGAGGCCATTTAAGCGAAATTTAATGAAAGTGTGCGTGGAGTGTACCAACTGGGTTTAATCTCTATCTGCACCATGAAAAATGCAGCCAAAAACTATACCCAGTTAGATGCACAGAAACTATTGTCATTAGTGGTCAAAACGTTTGTGGCCTATTGTATTTCGATTTAGGTGGTAATGAAAACCGGGCTATGGAAGAGACTCCGGTCACCTGCCTTCTCAAAGCCTCCTAATTGATTTAAATATGGCAGGTGGTGACTCGCCGCTCACTAAATGGGCCCCCCAAAAAGCAGACCAATATTGGTGCGAAGAGAGCAACATTGGTGTGAACGGCTAAGGGTGTAGAGAGGTGTGTCTGCGACAGCGATCGAGACGCCGTCGGCGTTATGACATTATTACACTTCCACCCTTCGAGCATTTGCTCTTGCGACTTCACTCTGTCCGGCTGGCTAAGGCAAGACAGAGGCGGGTGGCATATGCCATATTATTATTATTATATTTTTTTTACTCGTTAGTCGAGATTTCTTTTCTTCCTACTACTTTTATAAATATAATTTATAAAATTTTATCTCTTATTCTATACAATAGAGAACTCTAAACGACTTTTCTAATTGGAAGCTTTAAGTTTATTAAGTATATTTAACACCACTTTTTTATAATCTATATTAAAATGATTGCCTAGAAATTGTCATTAGTACTCAAGACGTAACTGTATTCTAAAATATAACATTTGGAAAATAGTAACAGTGTAATTGTAAAAATTGATTGGAATGATTAGCATATACTGTGTAACCGAATTGTTAAAGCGTCAAGATATGCATGTTGAAAATGCAGATTCAAGCACCAAATATTATTATTCCTTTTTTTATTATTTTCACTTCTATATATATATGTGCAATGGAATCTTATGAATAGGAATAATCAGTTCCTATTACACAACTGACTTTTACATTATTTTACAATATAGAATTCGTGGTAGGGGATTTTCGAACATAACAATTATGTTCACGATACGAAAATGTTCCGCAGGGTTGATTTTTGGGGTTGCAGCTATACATCACCAGTCATCGCGACAACGTTACCATATTTCAACACTACAAATCAAATTTCAACATTAATTGAATGACTTGTGAATATTTTACTTAATGAAAATTTAATATCAACCATCGTTGATCGAAAGGATGAGATTAAACTCACACATAAACTATTTACCATACTGTCACTGCTGAACAGTGAGTGACTTTAATATTTTAAGTTTTATTACTTTATTATAAGATAAGTACAACACAAGAAGTACTTCTCAAAAAATATCGACAAATAATAATAATGAATTACTAATATTGACAAAAATATCAACCTGATGAGATGAGAGAGAAGATTGACATGATGGTAAGTAGTTACAGTCACTTATGAAAGTTAATTATTGTTTTTTGATAGTAAACCATTTTCTATGAGATTTGCAGCATATCGACAATTCCCACAAGAATCATAGTAGATTTTCTAAACTTGCAACATATGTTGTAAAATACGCAGTAATTTACCCCCCTAACAAAATGTCATCACTACTATTTTGCGATATCAATAGTGTTCAGTGTTAGTATACAGTGTTCTGCAGACAATTACTGCTCGTCCTGATTGTGTCATACAGAAACACTGGATTGAGACAGTCATTGGACAAGTAGTATAGTTATAATTTTTATCACTAACATTACTAACTTACTTTAAAAATATAAATATTGTTACTAACGTACTAATAAAAAATATGGATGTAAAGTCTGAAATAAATATTTATTATTATTAATAATAGATAAAACAGACTTATATGAACCTGTATAGTCTGGTAGGTTAAAACTTTGTACAACTTAGAATTTACTACGCTCTATTCTGTGAATATACTCGTGTCCTTATCAATTTTATGTAAAAGAAACAAAATATTTACCTATATATCCGCCCACAAAGCAGATATTCAAAATCCATAGTAATCCAAACTGCGTGCATCGCGCGCGGGACGCCTCCAACATTTTTCTGAGCTCACATTTTCCAAACAATTTTCTTTTTTCACTTGTAACTTTAAACTACCGAAGCTTCCGACCACATATTAATTACTGATCGGATTATCCCATTATACTTTAATTGAAGGGGTCGATAACACTTTTATATTGGATTATAAGGTGACTGGCTCGTGTGTGAATACGCGCGCGTGGCTATACGCGCCGCCATCAAAGCAGTACAAACGTGCGCTCATAACGGCGTATGACGCTTCACTGAAACCAAAGTCTAAAGCGTTCTGTAGTCAAACGAGCTGTAGCGCGTAGTTTTGGAAAATCCTTGCTACGATTGATCGGTTTTCGTAATGCACTCGTAGGTAAGAAATTAGAAATAGAAAATTTTCGTTACACTTCCTTGTAAAATGTTGCGTGAAGGATATCAGAGCTACAATTATTTAAAAAAGAAATAAACGGAAGTCTCAAATGAGAAGGATAAGACCGAAGAAATTATGATTTCTTTATCTCTGTTGTGTCTATCTGAATAATGCACCAATAAACAAAATAAGTTATAGAAATATAACAAAGATTACATTTTGATAATAAAGTAGTTTAGAAGTGTAAATAAATGCCTTGTATACCAAATAAACGTATTTCCTTTCTTTTTTTCAATATTACGAATAGATTGAAGTTTTCAATTTTACAGGGGTTGACTTCCACTTTTCTCGGTCTTTCAAGTCAATATACTTCGGATGGCGTCTGAATAATGCATAGTAAAATATACCGTTTCAAAGAGAATAGAAAATTCAGATTTCTTCGCGATTGATCCAAACAGTTATTTATATCTTGACTTCAAATGGTGTATGGAAACATAATGAGGATAAATATAATAATAATATTGGATATCAATAATATAAGCTGAATTTTTCATGGCGCAGATAGATTAGACCCAGTTAGTACACACCATGCACACTTTCATTAAATTTCGTTTAAATAGCGTCCACGCGTTGGATCTGTTTTTTTCTCTCAGGAGAGGCTGAGAATCCTCACAAGGAGCACGAAACGTCCCCAGAATACGTTATGAACGAATACGAAAACGAATACGTTATGTCGGACCCCACGCGGCCAGAGCGGTCTGACCACGTGACCTGCCGACTCAACTCAGCCTGTGCCTAAGTTCTAAGAATCATATAGGCAAATCGTGACCGCCCCCTCAGGAGCATTGCGATGCATCGCCCTGCATCGCCAAAAGGGCCCAAAGCGCTTGAAGAGGCGCGGGAATCCAAAGTAGCGCCGGCCTTATCATGAGGGAGTTCTCTATCAGATCTTTCCCGATCTCTGTGACTAAGACTCGGCGCTCGGAGGCTCACGCGGGGTACTCCGCAAGCGTGTACTGGGGCAAGTCGAGGTACACCAATTAGCCTTTTTTTTTGTTCCCCTGAGGAAAATGCATTAAATTGCATACCCCGGCTGTGACGAGCCTGCAGTTATGTGGGGCTCTCCTCCCCAGAAGGGGGAGGCCTTTTTTTTTTTTTTTTTTTTTTTTTTTTTTTTTTTTTTTTTTTTTTTTTTTTTTTTTTTTTTTTTTTTGTTCCCCTGAGGAAAATGCATTAAATTGCATACCCCAGCTGTGGCGAGCCGGGGTTATGTGGGGCTCTCCTCCCCAGAAGGGGATGATGCCAGAGGGAGGCCATCCCTGAGGTTTTTAGGGGGAGGCCTACCCACTAAAAACCTCAGGGATGGCCTTCCTCAGGCATGTAGGGAGCCCCCGGGAACCCCCAGCCTCCGCTCCCCTGCCTACAGGAGAGCCCTCCTCGGGGGAGGCTACACTACCTCCCCCGATCTCCTCCATCGACGACGCCCCCCGGCCACGGAAGGGGTAACTTATAGACATGCATATATAAATACTTCGATAGAAAAATATATAAACAACCATGACTAAGGTACAAACGCTCGCATTCATTACACAAACATCTGTCCCCACCGGGATTCGAACCCAGGACCTCAAAGATGACCACACCTTAAAATCGGTGTACTTACCACTCGTTCCTATGTAGCTTGAAGTGTCTCTTTTTAATAAATATAGTATGACTAATAAGCACTGTCCTCTAATAAATACATTTGCCCCGTATATAGCAACATAACTGTTTTGCTAAAGTATTGTTATAATTATGCTAATACTCATCACTAACATTTGGGTCATACACAAAACACTCGAAAAAGAAAACGCACAAAATAAAAGTCACGCAATCGATTCAAAATGCTATAATTTTTATATTATCGCACGCCCGTGACTTTGCCTACGTCAACTTACCTCGCGGGAAAATTATATATAAAGCAAAACAAAGCTAGTTTTGAATAAAGTTGATAGTTATTTGTCGGTAATCCTCTAAATCATCAAAATTAATTCAGTAGCATTCAAGTGAAAAGGTTATAAACAATAAACTATGTACATTTATACTTGAAATTAATAAGTCAAGACATATAATAAAGCTTATTTAAATACCAACTTATCAAAAGAATGAACACAAAAGGTCTAAATTTCACTTCTGTAGAATTTATCTTTTCTGTAGACATGATATCTGCAGAAGAGATTTCTACAGGAGAGACAAACGAAACAAAAAAAAAAAAATAATGCAATCAAAATTTTAACGTTAGAATCTTAACAATGGCACAGTTGTTAGTTCTTAAATCACATAATGCCAAAGTAGTTTAACATAAGAAATAGTCATAATTACTTTGCAGTAAATCACTAAGAAAAGATGCACTGATGTTTGACAAAAACTTGTGTATTTAATTATGATAATATTATATCAAAACGTATAGGACTTTCTTCTCAGCATTCAACCGGCGACTGATGCGTGACTCAGTGTTACCAACACAAAAAATAAAAGTTGAACAACGATCAACGAACAGAACAACGATCTGTTACGAAAAAATAATCGTTTATTTTTTAGTCTACAGGAAAGATGTCAAAATTTAGAACAACATTTTTATTTATTTTAAATGAATAATTAACACACTTATTTCTGAAAATCTTCATTAAGTGTGTACCTACATACATACATGTCATTATAATAAAAATACCTGTTATTTTAAGACCACAAAAGTATTTTTTATTGCCTCCAAAGATCTGTACTCAGTATCTGAACAGTCTACAGGAGGAGAATTTTATAATGATAAAGTTAAATTTAAATAACTAATTGAATATTTTTATTTTTCCTTTTTATATAATTAAATGGACATAAATGTGATTTTCATAAATTAGAAAACTAAGCAAGTTAAGTAAATACTAAGTTAGCGTTAAAGTAAGTGAACGCTTTTTTTTTAATTTTTGTGTATGACCCATTTGTGTTCTTTTATAAATAGTTTTTTCGTTCCTCAACAGTATGAGATAAACAAATAGACGAATACATCAAAGATTTCTTTTTTTCCGCAAGCTGAGTGTAGTAAGTACATACATACCTACTAGGAATTGGATACCGGAGTCCCTTTTCATAAATATCGCATCCGATACCCAAGACAAAACATGGTATTGAAATAATTTTAATTTTCGAATCATTGAAAATGTTTGGCGCCATCTGAGATAAATAAATAATTACTTGGTAGATAGGTGTACTATTTGAATCGCCAGTAGTACTGTGACCTCAGCACTGATCTACGAATTCTAATCGAATCTTGAATTTGGAATCATTGAATTTTCAAGTAATACGTAATAAAAGTGAATAAAGTATACTAAAGTGTACTTTATACTTTAGCTTGACAAAGTAAAAAGTGATGAGTGCAATTTTCTGTCATTATTCACTACCAGTCAATAAATTGGTACTACTTATAAATAGTTGCCATTCGAGTGCAAATCATATTACAACTGCACCTAAATAGAAAGGAGGTGTTATTGGAAACTGGAAACCCCATCGCTAGCTATTTATTTCAAAAAACAATTTGGTATGACTTTAACTATGTTGGAAATACCGTCAGTAGTTAATCATTACAGTTATGATTACATATCGCTTAGTAAAATTCTGTATTTAGGGCGCGATAGGGCGTGCCTGTCGTTCGTATCGTACGGTCACGTACTGTGACGGTGTCCTACGATTCTCGATATTTCGGTACTACCATCGAATGTAAAACAGGGTATTCTATGTTAATAAATGCATACCTACTTACCTCACGTGACAGATTAACATTTATCAATGGGTATTAACTAATGTTAATAATATTGAGTATTTTATTGATCCTCCCCCACCGATACAGGGGAGCCCTCCTCGGAGGAGGCTATAACACCTCAACCGATCTCCACCACCGACGACGCCCCCCAGCCACGGAAGGGGCGTGGTCCCTCCCGGGTCGCCGTATCCGCGGGCGGATCGGCCATCTCGCGACCCCACTCGGCGGCCTCCTTCTGGAGCATCACTGCTTCTCAGAAGGAGGCTACAGCCCTCCAACCTCCATGGTCCGCCAGCATTGCCGCAATCAATGCCGGCGGAGAGAGATCTCGCCCGATCTCTGCGACCAAGACTCGGCGCTCGGAGGCCCACGCGGGGCACTCCGCCAGCGTGTGCTGGGCCGATTCGAGGTCGGATGCGCAGTGATGACAATGTGTCGGTCCCTCCCGTTCTATTCGACACAGATACTCACCGAAGCAGCCGTGCCCGGTGAGTATCTGAGTCAATCGCTAGGTGACCTCCTCCTTCCCGTGGAGCCAAGCTTCGAGGTACGAGAGTACGGCACCGACGGCCCGCTGGCGCGCGCAGATCCGTAATTCGAGCTGCGCACGCCAGGCCGCCACAATCCGTCGATGCCACTCCCGCCTAGGCACTTCGTACGCAGGTTCCGGGATTCTCCCCCCATCGCTACCCTGGTCGACACGCCGCGACGCATACGTCGCCGCGTACATGTCGGCCAGGATGTCAAATGGGGGGGAGCATCCCAGAACCGTCGCCGCCTCGTACGAAATGGTACGGTAGCCTCGTACGATCCGTATGGCCATTATCCGATGCAGGCTCCGTAGCAGAGCTCTGCAGCGGGGGGACCTCGCGCAGTCTCGCGACCACACGGGGGCCCCATACATGGCCACGGATCGCACGACGCCCTCGTACAGGCGGCGAACTTCATCCCTCGGTCCCCCGAGATCGGGCAGCAGGCGATGCAACGTGCCCGCCACCCTTTTGGCTTGGGGGACCAACCGCACGAAGCTCCAGCGGCGGTCCAGGGTGAGGCCTAAATACTTGAAGTACGGCCCCACCGGGACCACCGCGTCACCTACCCGGATCCGGCAGCTGGGTGGTTCCCGGCGCCTCGGAAGGCCGTGGAACCATAGCGCCTCGGTTTTGTGAGGCGCTATTTCTAAACCCATCCGGCGAATCGCAAGCACGACACATGCCACCCCGAGCTCGGCAAGCCTGATCACCGGCCCGAAGTCGGCCCTAGTTGTCACGACGAGAGTGTCGTCAGCGAAGCAGACGGCACTCACACCGCGAGGAAGGCTGGTGCGAAGGACCGCGTCGTATGCAAGGTTCCATAGCAGGGGCCCCAACACCGACCCCTGCGGAACGCCGCACTCGACCCTCCTCGACGTTTCCGTCCCGTCCCGTCCCATCACGCCGATCGTCCTGTCGCGCAGATAGTCCCCGACCACGGCCCGCAGGTAGGAAGGGAGCTAATTTTAATTCATACATATACTCAGGCTTCATTCTCAGGGTAGGCAGAGTAGAGGGAGAGAGACATAATTTTCCACTTGCTGCGACCCAGTGGCGTATATAGGGGGGGGCCCGAGGGGCCCGGGCCCCCCACGAAATTTTTACATACCTTAACCCGCAATACACATAAATTATTTTTTAATATAATAATAATAATAAAATAAACATTCAAAAAACTAAAAAAAAAAAAAAAAGGAAAATCTTTTTCGAATTTGTTTTTTAACCATTAATGAAAAATCCTGTGCCAGAAATTAACGTTGAAACAAAAAATAAATATTAAATTACATTTGCTTGAAAGAGTTTTGCGTCATTGATAATTTGCTGCAACGGACAAGTTAGGCAGAGTTGAAAAATATTTGCTTGAAAAAGTATTGCGCCAAAGTACATTTGCTGCAGCGTAAATCATCTTTGGAAAGTGAAAAAGAAGAAGAATTTCGTTGAATCCTCCCGACTTCTAACTTGTTATTTAAATTTTTTCGAATTAATGTGCGTGTGATATTTGTGAGTGAGGTTTTTTTTTTTTATTTAATGTTGTGCTTCTTGATTATTTTATTACTTTTCATTTGTTAGCATTTTCGTAACAAAAATGAAAAGACGCAATCAACAAAGCGACATCTCTTCTTTTTTTAAGAAGGCAGCAATATCTGAGCCTGAGCCTGGTACCAGTCATTCTGCCAGCAGTTCTGATTTTATAGCAGAATCGCCATCAACTGCTAGTGGTAAAGCAATTGATCTTGAACATGACAGTGACAGTGACAGTAATAAATGTGACATTTATAATTATGTCCACAACTTAGACCCCCAGTTGGACAATGTGTCCAAATTAAATATGTTGGAAAATATTTGGAAACCTCCAAATAATTTTAACTTTCCACTTCATGAGCATGGGGGGCACAAACGAAGGTTTCAAGCATCATGGATGAGCACATATGAATGGCTAAGTTATTCGAAGTCATTAGAGGGTGGGTTTTGTAAGTATTGTGTGTTGTTTAAAAGAACTGACTCCAAAATTGGCAAAGGCAACCACCAAATCCCTGGCAGGTTAATAAATAGCCCCTTAGAATCAAGAAATTACAAAGATGCAAAAAATTTTTATTTATTTAATTTTTATAAGTCTAAATAATGTGATTTCTCTTGTCTGATTTATATTGTTTCAATAAAATAAAATGTTAATGATAATCATTATTAACATTATTTATATTTTTGTTTCTATTACCCCTATTCGAAGTTTCTTTTAGCATTTAGTCCTAAAAGTTACCATGTCTGTGCAAAAAAAAGAAAAGTTAATCATAAAATCAGTCAATTATATTGTCTACAGCATAAAAAACCATATTGTAACAGTGAGTCTCGGACTGTTACAGTCAGAAAGACACTAACAGCAAGCAATATATTCCTGCTCCTCAGCTGAAATGTGCAAACCTAAATGACCTACTAACTGAGAGGTAGAGTCAGAGTCAAGAGCTACATTTTTTTTTTTTTTTTTTTTTTTTATTTATTACATGACATACTACACTTCTTCCTGCTATAAAATATTTATCCAAATAAATAAACTTAATTTATTTTCAAATATTATTTTTATTTTACGCATAACATGATATATATATATATATATATATATATATATATATATACATATATATATATATATAATATATATAATATATATATATATATATATATATATGTATGTATATACATACATGCATGTAGATATTCGCTGGGCCCCCCACGAAACTCGAGTCTATATACGCTACTGCTGCGACCCATAGTTCCCTAGCTTCCTCGACTTTTCATACTTTCGTGCACACTTGTATTTCAATATTTGATTTTAATTCATAATTCCTTCTGTTTACGATAGAAATTAGGTATTTTCTGACAGTCAATTAAAAAGCAACAAAACGCATCACTTGCGCTTCGTACACAGCACGCTCGTTTCAGTCAACTTCTCGACTCACGTTTCGTTCATACTATAAAACTATCTAATTTAAGAAGCACTTTAGTCAGTAGCTTTGTTCTTATGGCACACTGATTTCCAAGTATAATTCAATCGCTATAAGAAAACTACATTATAATCTTAAGTTATGAACGAGAAATAGAGGAGTACAATAATTATTTTATCATCTCGTTTTGAAAAAGGGCAAAAGCACTAACGACCAGGGTGTCTTTTCGGTAACTCGTCTTCATTGAACCAAAGAGCAGTGATCGCATGTCTGTACCCGGTTTGAACGGTAAGATAGGCAGCAAAATTACTGAATATCTACCGTCGCTTAACATCTTGTCATACATTGGCATTGTCATAAATATCAATATGTCATAAATAACCACAAAAAAAAATTGTATGTTCCATTATGGTTGTGATATAGTTTACACGCATGCACGCACACACATGCTTGTACGCACGCACACTCACACATCGCGCTCACACGCGCACTCACACATCGCGCTCACACGCGCACACATACACAGAAGGGTGTATGGTGTGTGCATGGTTATTATGTATTATTTAGTATTGTGTGTATTTATGTGTGTATGTGATTGGACTTTTTTAGCGTTAATTTTAAATACATTTTTATTTTATATTCATCTATTTCTTAAGTCCACGGCAAATGTTATTATGTTATGAGAAGAGCAGAGCCTTCTGACACAAGTATATTTATACTTAAAAGGAGACTCTGGCCACTATATGTATGTTAATGAATTGGATTGCAGAAATAAATATTTTTTTCATTTTCATTTTTCATAGTTTGTCCAGCAAGTCCTATTTATGAGTTACTGGACTGTATTGAGTTTGATGTTTTGAGAACTAACATTTTGTCCATGGAAAAGAGCATAGTGTAGCCATATGGAACAAAGTCTCTCTCATTATAAAATTTAAATTTTATATTGCCATGTGTACTGCTCGTTATTTGTCGTTCATGTTGTATACACATCCCTAGGAATATAATCTGGTCTACTATATTGTATAAGAAAAATGTATCTATAATCGATTGTATTGTTTTGTGCGTCAAATAAATAACTAAATAAATTACCAATAACCTAGCAACCTGTTTATCCAAGCGTTATATTTTACCCACTTTTGGTGTACGTATTTAGCGAAAATTATTACTGAATCCTGGACTTCTTACTTTTAGTTAATTATTTATTCCGTTTAAATAACAACACAATTAAATTAAAATACGTTTACTCGTGGCTTAACCACACCACTCGTAACGCCAATATTTATTAAAACTTAATACAGAATACAGTCTATGGGCGATCACCGCTGCGACACCCTATATAATATAAAGCAAGTATAAATGGTAATATTACCAATATAATAATATACAAACACGTTACGTTTAAGCTAGCTAGCATTGCGATAAAAAGAAAGAAGTCAACCGCAGTCTGAAGCTGGTAATAGTTCCGACACATGCGTACGCTTTAGCGATTCTGTTTTTGTACCGAACATATTCAGTTACTTATTAACCGCTTCCAATAAATCGCAATACGTTTTTACTCAAACATGAAACAAGATAAATTTTAGGTGCGGATCTTCTGTCGCGTAACCACGCAAAAAAACAACATTATTTCATAAACGTCTTGCAGTCTCCATATTACAGAAAAACAAATCATATTCACCCCACAATAACATTGTATTCGTTTAAGGTGCAAATGTGTGTCTTAGGGAGCGTTCAAGTATTACGTAACGCAATTTTTGAAGATGTTGGAAACAACCCCCCCCCCCCCTTCCTTGTAACGCACTGTAACGATAACAATTTGCTTGAACAAATTAAAAATGACGTCCAGACTAATACAATCTAGGGATTCCCCGTAACGAAAACGAAAAGGGTTGCCAATTTGGGAGTTCAATTCCCTAATTTTTTATTTAAAAAAAGAAACAATGTTACATAACGTGTTGTAAGAAAGAACCCCCCTCCTGTCCCTATAACGCATCGTAACTTTTTACGAGTCCCCCCCCCCAAATTGCGTTACGTAATACTTGAACACCCCCTTAAGGCACGTTCATATCTTCCAAGGACGATAGTGGAACATAAATATTACCGCGATAAGACTTTATTATACTGCAACAGGTGACATTTCTACAGTTAGCTAACAGACATAAACATTGGCACTTTACAGCCGACAAAATGGAACGGGAAAAAATTATAAGATAATTACGAGACGAAATAAGAGCAACGTATTTACAATAAAATATGATTTGGCCCTTACAATCATTTACATGAACTTATTAAACTTACTTATCAAAGGTTGCAAATGATTAAAACCACGGTAGATACTATAAAAGCATATTAATGTAAGCAGTCGACCTGAAAAGTAAACAGTTGTAACTCGTTTAATATTTAACTTTATTTCGAATATTTTTTGTCAAATCGGGTATGCGTGCATCGACTTGTCGATTGACATATATCGATCAATAAGCATGTCATGTCATCTTGCATGCTTCTATCAAATTTGCCGATATTTTATGAAATATGTCGATCATTGTTTGCCAAGTGAATACCCATAGTCTAGGCATGGTATTTTCTAGGTCGACTAATTACTATTAATATCTCGCCCAATCTTCCACAAAAGATTACAATAGAACCTTAATTATCTTTCACAGAAATTTAAAAGCGCCACAATTCGCAAATCTATATACAAACACATACATCACAAATCAATATTCAAGAGATATTGAACAAAATTGATCATAGACAATGGATGTGTGCCCTTCCTGCCAAAAATTGTCTGTGAATTTAAAACTTAATTGCTGGTAACTATATGGCGTGGCTCAAGTTCATTGTAGAAGTTCTGCATTTAAATTACAATTGGCTATGAAGCGTGATATTTTGACACATGTTATATGTATTAAAAGTCAAAACTGTCTCTATTTCAACTTTTGACTAAGCTTCGAAAACTACATTTGCAAATAAATTTTATGATATTGTTTTCTGACTTTTGTTCAAACACTGAACTGCATCTTAAATGCTGTTTTGACAAATGTTCCATACACTATTTCACGTTAAAACAGTATCTTACATGATGTTTTTACAGATGTTCCATACATCAAACGACCAAATTGCATATTATGGTGTTATTTTGACATATGATTGATAAATGAAATGCCAGAATTGCATCTTATGGTGTTATTTTGACAGTTGTTCCACACATGAAAGGTAAAATTAGCATTTTATAATGATGTTTTGACAGATGTTGACAAGTTGAAACAGCTTATAAACATGCTGTTTTGAGAAATATGCCAAACCCTAAACGTGAAGGCTACATCTTCAAATGCGGTTTCGATAAATGATCCATACACTGATCATATTAACTACATCATAAGATGTTATTTTTAACGGTTGTTCTATACACTAAATATCAAAATTGCGTTTACAACTTCGAGATGCATTTAAAATACGAGCGTAAATATCGCGTAATGTAAATGCAGTATTGTCTATGATCAATAACAATTAAAGATCAGAATGGACAATAATACCCACGTAACTATGATTAGTCACTGTTCATACTGTCATGTAGCATAAGTTTAATTAGATCTAAACAATGGCCAACTGTAATTAGACATATGTTCTAGCCCACGGTTTTTTTTACCACGGTTAGTTTTTACCTTCCAAATATAAATCACACTATAGAAGTTGCGACTACAAAAACAACATATGACATTACTAGAAATCGATTTATCACGAAATCTATTTAAAGCGAAAACTTATATTTGATCAAAGAATAAAATCGATATGTTTCTAAATCTATTTTAACAAAATTTGCCACGAAGTCGGTAAGTATGGAGGCAGCAAATAATTGGAATAGATTTTTGGAATTCATTGTCAATATGCAGATATTAAAATACAAATTATTTTGTATCTTTACATAAGTTATTTATTCTTATATAGATACAAACTACAAGTGACAACAAATTATAAGAGCCTCCTTACATATTATGTAAGGAGGAGAAAACACATTCGCTTTTTTGTCGCCAGTCAAATAAAACAGAACGCTAATAAATGGTGTGACCACCCGTCAGTGTTCTACAAGAGACTCGAAATGGACCCGGTGATACGGCGGGTACATTCCACCCAGTTACAATTTAAATAAGATGACTGGACCGAATGCCTCAAAAGTGATTCTTTTAATTTTACTTTTACGCCTATAATGTACCAATATTATTCAATTATTTACACTCACGTACCATAGGGGGCGTTCAAGTATTACGTAACGCAATTTGGGGGGAGGGGGGTCTCATAAAACGTTACGATGCGTTACAGAGGCGGGAGGGGGTCTTTCTTACAACACGTTACGTAACAAAAAATTAAGGAATTATAACTCCCGAATTGGCAAATCTTTTCGTTTATATTTCGCGGGGAATCGCTAGATTATTTAATATTGTTTTCGTTATCAGTATTGGTTAGTGTTTATGTATACCAAGGATAAAAATTATAACATAACTTTTTGCGACTTTAGGGTAAAAATGATCACTTGAGTGTTACGTAACGTTTACAGGGGGAGGGTACAGCAAAACGTTACGGTGCGTTACAAAGGGGGGAGGGGGGTCAAAAATCTTAAAAAATTTGGTCACGTAATACTTGACGCTCCCATACTCACTAAAACTAAGTTCATACAAAAATAATATCAAAATTAAGTCGAGCATATATTTCTTTATGAGATTGCCATTCGTGTCAGCCAATATTAGGCCTAATTACTTCCGAGGTTAGGGCAGCTTATTTGTGACTGTTGTGATTAACCAATGACATGTAAGTAGCTTATCCATAAAATTACCAATGTTAGATATGAGTTATACGCTTTAACATTTTCTGCTTCTAATAATTAACTTGCCATAATAGATATGTCAAAATTGTATAATTTGTCATGAAATACCATTTAAAAATCCTAAATAAATACTTTATAGCACATGACATATTCATAAAACTCTGTATAGAGGGAAACTATATCAGGTTTCTCTGCTAGGGTACCTTCGTCTTACATTCTTCTGCCGCCAAATGGCAGTGTTCGCATTGCTGTTTCAGTGTAAAGACAAGCAGTTAAATTACAGGTATTGTGAGTAAACCAGAGCTCAAACCAGTAATCTGTTGAGAGATTCGGAGCAACTATAGGAAACGTTGAAAGGCATTGAGATTTTTGCCAAGAACTTTATAGATCAGAACTCAGTTGCAGATTATTACAGGTTAACAGTATACATGTATTTGTTTTATTGTTAGATATTCATTATCAGTATTTGAGATAAGTGGGTATTATTTCATAAGTATTTGTCAACAATAACTATCCACTTGTAATGTTAGATTATAACACCGTATAAAAAACTAATTTAGTACTCAAATGCACTGATAAAATAGCACTGTAATTTGGATATTTTAAGTAAAACGTTACACAATCAGTGTCCATACAAATCAATAAACTGTTTCCTTGCCTCTGCTATATAGTTCTGCAATTATAACTCATCAATGATATTACTTTTGTAGGTATAAAACTAAGCAATCACAACTCCTAGTATGAAGTTATAATGTTAAACAATTTTTATTAAAACTGGTTGGCTGTTATTGGACTGCCCTGGTTAAATATAGATGATATTTACCCAACTTCAACATCCATAAATTTAACATCATATCGATAATCCAACATAAGTTAAACATCATCATAAATAATATAGTTCTCAATAAAAAAAAAATGTTTTGGAAAATTTTAGAAAATTGATATTGTTAAAACGTTAATAAATTTTATGTTTTGCATTTTATGTTATGCAGTTTATATATATTTTTAAATTAATAAATGTTAAAAACAATTCACTTATGCGGTGAGGCACCATTATAGATTAAGTACATTGACAAATCAATATCTACTCAGTCAATAGCAGACAATTAAAATATATACTTTACTTGACTTTAGATGTAGTGAATGAACAATCAGTATTTAAAATCATTTGAATATAGTATACATACAACCGAATATAAACAATATAACTAGCAGATCACTAACCAAATTTAACGAATTATTTAGTTGCATGCAAATATATTAACATTAAAATAAGAATAACAGTGCCAACATGCACGGTGACAAAAATAGTTTTTTGCCATTTTATTTAAAAAAAATGTCTAATTTCATACAAAACCTTTCATGTTGATTACTAAAATATTCAGTGTTGCTACACTCTGTCAATAATATTAAAATTATGTTTACATTGCTAACCAAGTTTCTTCAGAACTTCAGAGCAACTGTTATAATATAAAACTATCATCACATCGAAGTAATAAGTGCAATGCAAATTATCATTACTTTGTTAATTTTCTTTTAAAACAAGTATTTTACTTATCTTAAAAGATGGATTGCGAAATCCCTGACTCCTTTTATCAACTATCTGCTTTACACCATGTCACCGCATCATCAAACATCAATGTGAATGTAAAAATAAAATACTTTCCTCATACAAAAGCTTAATCCTTCTACATTTGTGGTAAGAACTCAATCGGTGTCGCGAATTTAAAGTCTTCGGGAAACAGCTTGGCAGCAAATGGGAACATAAGCTTGTACGATTGCCGAATAGTGACATCGGCCACACCTGCAATGTCACCTATGTCTTTTTGGCTCCGTTTATCTTCTGATGCCTGGAACATAAATAATAAAGTGTTTAAACTTTTATTATTATAAAATTTTATTCTATATTATTTAAGTAAATAATGCCTTAAATCGAAAGTCTGTTTCATGCGTATTGTCAGTTGTAACCACAAAAACCATTTTGTATAGACTTTTAACAATTAGTTGCTTGCCTTCACTTTTATTTCACCATTATCAGAAGCCTCAGTATTTGAAATGAGGCAGATTACAGTAATCCTAATCTGCCTCATTGCAAATGTTACATATTCTTTTACAAACGGTAGAAAAACGTTGAACAAATTATTTGTCCATTGATAACATTATTAATTGGTCACTGAAGTAGATAAAATATGTTTGAAGCCTTCTTTGATAGTGGTTTATTGGAAACCACTAGATAACAACGTTGGATAATATTTTCTATGTAAATTGATAATTGAAAGTTTAATTGCATTTACTATATATACAATTAAATTACAGTTTACTAATATTATAATTATTGTAATTATAATTACTAACATAGCTTATATTTTTTTTTATCTACAAACAAAATCATTACTATTCAAATAAAATTACAAGAAAAAAAAATGTGTCATCGGTATTGTGTGCTGAAACGATGATTGAACCTAAGTTTAAATGAAAAACAAAACAAAAATAAAATTTGTTGAGTATAATTAACTAAACATACAGTT
Source organism: Scirpophaga incertulas (assembly GCA_036419045.1). Lineage (NCBI taxonomy): Eukaryota > Metazoa > Arthropoda > Insecta > Lepidoptera > Crambidae > Scirpophaga > Scirpophaga incertulas. The sequence continues at coordinate 28,911,318 of CM071634.1, read as the reverse complement.
TAGTTTATAAGCTTGAATTAAGTTGTGGAGTTTCTAAGGGGTTGTGCATTATGCCTGTGATGACAAATGGAACTGAAACCTGAAATATATCTAGAAAAAAGCCAACTCCGTCCCGACAGTGCAGCCACTGGAGTCGTGCCACACTGTCAGTTTTGAGATATTTGCAGTGAGATATTGAGCGAAAATGCGCTAGATACCTTCATGAAGGAGACCTTCTGGCTGAAGGGAGTAGTGTATAGGCAATTCAATGAATGGATACCCAACACCACTGAACTAAATTAAAATTACGAACATAGTGTGTTCTATTAATACTTAAAAAATATATAAAATTGTTATATTATTGTTATACTTAAAAAATATATATATTTTTGTATACTAATAGTCAATACATAGATGTACTAGTATACATACATATACATATACATATCATACTTGTTCTTCTACCTGAAAGGCTAGGGCGAGAAGAAAAACTCACACAACTAATCAATTTTTATTAAGGCCCAGTGTAAAAAAGGGGTTATTGTCAGTTCCATTTCATTTTATAGGTATTATATTATAGACATAATACAATAAAGGTTATTTAAGTACTGTTTGGTAATTAAATTTGAAAGGGAAGGAATACTAAACCAATGTAGCCATAATCTATTCTCTCCTAGTGGAGGCACAGTTCAATCTCCATTATATAACGAGTGCAGAGTGAATAAAGCCTCCACAGAATCTAAGACTTCTGGCAAGCTATATTTATTGGTAATGCAATAATTTAAACTTTATATTTTGTAGTCCCAGCTTCAGACTTGCCATCCATTATAAATGCTATAAACTCATAATAAGCATTATTCAATAAGTTTCTTTTATTTGTTATTTCAGTTAAGTTGATTTTTGTTATTTCTTAGGGAAAAACATGGCTGTATTGTTTTGTTCTCAGGTGCAAAATTGTCATATTCTCTAGATTCAAATATCTCAATAACAATGCTTAAATGAGTATGAGCTTAAACAATGCTTATATTATTGCATGCATTTTCATCGTCAATAAACCAAGCAATATAAAAAACATAGATTTTTGTAAAACTATCTATCTGAATAGTTGACACTAGTCACACTAAGCAGTCCAAGGTTGACTGTGCTCTGCTAAAACCTACTATGGTTGAATGAAATAAGTATTGGTTAAATAGAATAGCTGCTCTAAAACAGCTATTCTATTCTTTTCATAATAATGATTTGGTAAAGAATTTAGATAGCCATAGGATACTACTACTAGCAGCACAAGCCATATGGAGATTCTTCTAATATAGACATAGTTCTAACAGGTGATCTTTAAACTTAAATAGTCATGATAATTATGATTATAAAATTACTTACTTGAGAAGCCATATAAATAGCTGCTGCTGCAACTGAAATAGGACTCCTGCCAGACACAATATCCAGCTCTCCAGCTTTCCGGGCAATGTGTGTTGCAGCTCTTTGAACTGAATTGGGCAGTCCAAGGTTAGAGCAGAATCGAGACATGAAGTCTGCTGTTGTTATGAGATCCACAGATGTCTCCAATGCCTTGAGTATCAATTTAAAACATCTCCCAATTTCCTTCTTGCTTATTTTGCTCACTGCACAGATTTCCTTGAATGTGCGAGGCACACCTTCTTGACGGCATGCAATATATAAGCAAGCAGATGCAATAGCATCATTGGCTCTCCCTTTGAGGTTTTTACCATCATGAACCTAAAAATAAATTAAGCTTTATTTAAATAATACTTCTGAATAATCTACAGAAAACCACCACAATAAAATATATTTTTATATTATAAACAATATCACAGCATTAATATTTGTTGATTTTTTGAGTCATTTTTTTCATATTTTAAATATGTGGATATTATTATTTATTTTATAGAATCAAGAAAATAATGTTTTTAATATGCCAATCTATATTAGTGAAACAATAAAATATTACCTGTTTGAAAAGGTTGTTTGCTCTGTCTACTATTGTTTTTGGAAGATTTATTCGATCTGCCATTGTGTTGATTTCTCTAAAAGCATTGATCAATGCACGGTCTGTGCTACTAATGTTTCTCCTATTTTGATACTTTGAAACTCCAAAACTATCAAATGAGGCATCACCTCTGCCTGGCCCAATCATCGTAGATAAGTCCCCTCCAGACAGCAATGGATTTTCTGGACCACCCACACGAGATGGATCCACACCAGACTTTTCATTACTGAATGTACGCCATTCAGAACCCACATCTATAACTCTGTAAAATATTAACATATTAATGACACACTAATTTCACAGAAGTTGTTAGAATAATTTTGATTGAATTTCTTTTTTGAGGTATCAAAGTACACAGAGAGTGAAGAAAAATGAAGGATAATACTTTATCAATAAACCAATATCAATATAAGTAATGAAATTTTCTGTAGAGGTAAAATATGTGAGTTTTCATAGTTGCATCACCGTAGTTTCGTCACTTCATACCTTCCATAAACGTGATATTGATTTTATTCCTATTTTTTTAGTCCTGTAATATTCATTCTTTAATGCAGGCCGTACAGACCCACAGAAATACGAGTTAAATTCAAGATCCAACTCCTGTTTTTCCATCATTCTTATTATTGCAATTTCACTTACCTGTCACCTACCACAAGACCGCATTCGGAACATATCATGTCCCCAGCTCTATAGTCTTCAATAAGCGGTGCATCAGGATGAGAATAGCACACCACTTTATTTGCCTCAATTCTAAAACCACAAAGAAAGTAGGTTCAAGTTAACAAACCAGCAAGTAGAAATCGCACGTCGTATTACTATAATCGCACCACAACTATTTTCGGCATAATTTGTTAAAACTTACTCATAAAAATACAGAATAGTAACATTATTCTACAATACAACAAACAGTTAACTGTATTAAATAAAAAACAATAATAAAAATAATTTAGGAAAACAGACCTCGACGTGCTCGCCATGATTGTCAAGTTTTAATAGACAACATTTATTTTTTCTTAATTATGCTGTTACTGGCAATGGCACCGAACACCATTAGCCCAACATAGACTATAAGAGTCTCCTTGTCCACTTAAATTAAGGTTTCTAACAGTTTAAAAAAAATAAAATTATAAAACGGAATAGTGAATGATCACACCATACAAACCAGCCGTGTAATGCATCCATATAAATCTTCTACCAATAGTAATCACAGATAAAAATCATTGTAGTAACACTCTTTCGTTCACTTCGTTCAATACTCAATCTTTAGATCAACTTCATTCTTCATTCGTTTTTTCAAGATACGCCATTTTGAAACTGCTACTGATACTAGAGATGGGTCGTCGACGTCTTTACAGTCGACGAAACTAGACCGTTAAATTTTATTAATGGACGGGTCGATCTACTAGTTAAATTCGTCGACTAGTTAACGGGTCGTCTAGGCGGCTATTATCGTTGTATTAAACGATAGACTTAACGATTAACTTACGAGTAGATGACACGTTGCGGTTGTTTGTGTGCTCTCACGCACACTAACACAGCCTTTCGCATCCGCTTCTATTATTCTATCCGTATTTCTCATTAACGCGGGCCTAAAAGGCGTAACATCTTAGAGCGTTTATTTTAATAATTAAGATCTTACTCATCTATATTTAGAGCTTACTTTAGATTGTGTCAACTGTTTGTTCCGTTGACCTGACCCGTCGCGACGACCCATTTTGAGATAATAAAACGTACCTATTGCTTTAAAGTTAGAGTTTATTTTAATTTGATTCAACGTAAAGTAACGTAAGTAGCGGCCACGTCATGAAATCAACGTTGCATTACATTGCGCGTTGATAAGAACGAGAGTACGAGAACTAGTCGTTTACGAATTTAACTAGTAGATCAGAGAACGGTAGACCGTCGAAGCGTTGAATGCACGTCGACGGTTGATTTAACTAGTCCATCTATTTAACGCTCATGTCTAACTGATACGTAGCGGCTTTCATGATATTAATTAATTACAAAACGATTATTTTAAGTTTCAGAAATCAAATCATATCTACATAACTTCTTCAGATTTTCATCTATTTTGCAGGAACGGTATATTTAAGTGGTGCAAGTGCTCAAGAGGTCAATAGATTCAAATAGACAATTTATATGAAGCTTTGATTTCGGTAAACTTTTGTCTTATTTCATATAGTAATTAGAACAGTTTTTCCACCAACTCTTAAATCTTTTAGAAATGTTATTTCAATCGCTCCATTCAATGTATTGAAAATCCAAGCGTGACATACATTATATGGTACATTGTTAATAAAATATATTTTTTTGCAGCGATGGGTCCCCGCAGCTGTTGCATTCCTGGATGTAAATCCACTAGCCAATTTATCAGATTATATTGTTTCCCAAGGATGAAAGAAATTTTCGAACTGTGGAAAAAAGTTATCTCGGACAAGTTTCCAGAAATTGTAACAACTAAAAACATAACCTGCAATCTACGCGTATGTAAACTTCATTTTGAGAGCAAATACATAAAATCAGGGGATGTTAGAATTACATATGCAGCTCCTACCCTTTTTACTGAAAGTGAAATTTGTTCAGGTAAACCTGACAACCCTCTAATCATAGGTGACAAAATTCGTCTATTTTCTTTTTATGACTAGTTTTTATTTAACTTTGATTTCGTATTAAAAGTTGGATAATATATGTTAATGAAGCTTGTCTTGTATTGATTTTTAATTGATAAGAATGTTTTTTTTTTATGTTTCATTTTATGAATAGCCATCAATTAAATGTGTACCTTTATCTTACAGATTGGCAATGGAATGAACGTGAAATGAATAGTAGAAAACTGTCATGTTTACAGTTGATGCCACATGTTCCACATTAACCATGACCATTGTTATTATCAGACAAAAAAAAATAAATTGTTTACAGAAAGTGGTAACTTTAATATTTTTTTCATATATGTAGTTTGGTACTGAGAACTCGCAAAGTCACAACAATGAAATGTGTATAAAAATAAGAAGTATGATGTAAAATAGAAATATTAGTTAGATGTAAATAAAATTGATGACTAATATAGACTTATAATTATTAGACCGTTATTATTAGAATGTGTTTTATTAATTCCATACTTTTTTAACAGACAATGTTTTTGATTTGCATACATGGATTTGTCTTAGAGAACGCAAAAGTTTAATAAGACGTAATCTCAAATATACCAATCTCGTTTTGTAATGCTTTTTGGAGCTCTAATAGATATAAATAATATGCACATGGACAAAAATCCTCACCAAAATCATATAATAACAAATATCAAAAAAGAGTTTTTAAAATCTGTTCAGATTGATTGGTTTGGATGTCCTGAACATCATGCTGATGTTTTAAATTATTTTCATTCCATTGTTTGTAGAGTTCAAATTCATAATTTTTGTACAATAATAAATAAAATTTTAAAGGGATCATTTTCAGAACCCCTTATTAATACTAACTTAATCATGCATCGATTGGCACTTGAAAAGCGCAAAAAGTATACTGGAAGAAAACAACAACGTACAAAATAATTAACATATTGTTTTAATTTTCAGGTTTGCGAGACTATTACAACCGTTGGAGACACCGATTATTGACTTTTAAGGTATGATTTAATTCAACATTTAAAATGGGCTATAGCATAGAGTGACCATTATGATAGGCTATTATAATTTATATTTATAGGCAAAAATTTTCCAAAATACTTATCAAAATATAACAATTTTTGTTGTATAAAAACATTTTTGAGGTGCATAATTAGCATGTGGCAATTTTTTTGTTTTCTGCTACCCAAGCTAGATCACCCAAGCTTACTCCAATAACCTCTAACATTTTATTTCACCGTATTTTTAAACGTATTAAAGGTGAAATTTATGTCGTATAAGAAGTATCAACTTTTATTTAAATACCAGCAAGTCTTTAAAACTGTTAAATTGTCTATTTGGAAACTTATTTACTAGTTTAATACGATTATCGCTTAAATTATTGAAAGTATCTTCTATTGCCTATTTGTTCCATCCATCTTTTGTCTGATTTTTATTTAAACTTAGATATAGCAAGATCACATTTATCTACAATTCATATATTTTGTTCCCAGAATCACAGACAAGACGCAGCGGCGGCTACATGGAGAACACTAGGGGATGAAGGCTATATTCTATTTTTGTCACATTGATTTAGATTTTATTTTATATATTTCTAAATATTCTTTTTGTAAATAATGAATTAAAAGAGGAGATAAAATTTGACCTTCCAAGTTTCTTGCCTGTTCTTCTCGAGAAGGTCCTCCCAATATCCGAACAGGTGGTAGAGTCCATCTTAAGCACAATAAATATATCTAATCATAATTTGTTGTTTGATTCTATACATGGTACATATGAACAATAAAAACTAAAGAACAATAACTACTAGAGCTGTGCTAGTTATTTATCGATAAATTTCATGAAATCGATATGTCGATATATCGATATTGGATATCGACAATTAATTGAAGTGATCCCAGGCTTATCAATGTAGCGACTAAGAAACCGCCATCTCAAGGCCTGCTTCCTATCTGTAATAGTATACTAATCTGTGATACAAACACTACTCTTTGGATCACACTATTTGGGAATAGGGACACTATTCATAGAGCCATGTTTGGTAACAACATTATTTATAATATTGTATTACTTTTATATGTGTATGTAAACATACATACGACTGTATTAGGTATGATTGTATCTTATATTATATTATATTATTATTGTAGCTTACATCACGTGTCTTTGAAGACACGGTCCTTTATAAGGCGTGACCGGGGGATACAGATCCAACGCGTAGAGGCCATTTAAGCGCAATTTAATGAAAGTGTGCGTGGAGTACTCTCAGTACAAGGTCTCCCGCCGTAGATTTGCGAACCGATGGCGTAGCTTTTCGACATTCACAAGTGCTTGTAACAGCCCAGACTGAATAAATGATTTTGAATTTGAATTTGAATTTGAGTGTACCAACTGGGTTTAATCTCTATCTGCACCATGAAAAATGCAGCCAAAAACTATACCCAGTTAGATGCACAGAAACTATTGTCATTAGTGGTCAAAACGTTTGTGGCCTATTGCATTTCGATTTAGGTGGTAATGAAAACCGGGCTATGGAAGAGACTCCGATCACCTGCCTTCTCAAAGCCTCCTATTTGATTTAAATATGGCAGGTGGTGACTCGCCGCTCACTAAATGGGCACCCCAAAAAGCAGACCAATATTGGTGCGAAGAGAGCAACATTGATGTGAACGGCTAAGGGTGTAGAGAGGTGGGTCTGCGACAGCGATCGAGACGCTGTCGGCGTTATGACATTATTACACTTCCACCCTTCGAGCATTTGCTCTTGCGACTTCACTCTGTCCGGCTGGCTAAGGCAAGACAGAGGCGGGTGGCATACGCCCCCCTGAAGCACATCGGTACCCTCGGTGACGCAACTCACCGCCAGCACGCCACAAGCTGCCCTGAGGGAGACTGACTGCACTGATGGGGCATTTATGGCAGTTAAGGGGCATTAAATGCCCCACCAGCGGGCGATGGGGTCGTCACTTCCCTACGCCTTATATTATTATAATTATTAACATTGAAAAGAGGAGATAAAAAATAGAACTTCAGAGTTTCTTGCCTGTTCTTCTCAAGAAGGCTCTCCCAATTTCCGAACAAGTGTAGAATCAATATTTTTTTTTCCTTGTTCGTACGGACAAGATTTTTGTTTTTTTTTAAGCTTTTTTTTTTGTTTTGACGTCAATAAGTGCCTGTAAAGGTCTATGTTGAATAAAGATTATTTTGATTTGATTTGATTTGATATCCACCTGTCTGCATATCTTAGCTTTCTGTTGCAACCAAAGCTATGGTAGGAATCAAATTTTCCACAATAAAAAATTAAGGTATTTTATTTATCAAATTCGTCAAATAGGCCATGTTTAAAAGGCTCAAGAAGGCTCTCCCAATTTCCGAACAAATGTAGAATCAATATATTTTTTTTCCTTGTTCGTACGGACAAGATTTTTGTTTTTTTTTTAAGTTTTTTTTTTGTTTTGACGTCAATAAGTGCCTGTAAAGGTCTATGTTGAATAAAGATTATTTTGATTTGATTTGATTTGATATCCACCTGTCTGCATATCTTAGCTTTCTGTTGCAACCAAAGCTATGGTAGGAATCAAATTTTCCACAATAAAAAATTAAGGTATTTTATATTTTATTTATCAAATTCGTCAAATAGGCCATGTTTAAATATATTTATTTCTTTTTGACTGATGTCTGTTTGATGATAAAGCTGCTGTCTAATTACCCTCTTGAATGTTTGGGTGATGGTTGGTACGCCTAAAACAAAATAATAATAATAACTTTCACAGCTCCTTTACTAAATACTCATTTTACCCAATTGATATGAGTAATTGGAAGGTTCTGGCAACTCTTATAATTATAACTAACAGTTAAATAAGCAATGCAATTTCTTACTTTATAAAATGGTGCAACATACAGGCCCATTTCGATCACGTTCTTCTTCACAAGCACGTATTAACTTTTAAGATGATTTTCCTGCAAGCGCTTGTGATCAATTTTGGCACAGCTTGTTCGTCTTACTCGAATGAGTGTTGCCAACGTAAACAATATGCTTTCTTTATAGTTGATCTACTTGTTTGCATTAATAACTTTGAATTTTATTTATAAATGCAAAATAAATGGTTACATATATGAAAATCTGTAAACATAATATTCGACTCGATCAATACTCGAACCCACATTTATAAATACCGTATTGACGCCCTAGCCAATTCGTCTACTGTACACTCCATCTTACTCCAATATTTCAACTGCATTCTTCATTTTCTTTTTACTTTGTTCACTGTTAATTACTATGTACCAACATAATAAATAAATCTACACAGGATTCTTTGATATCGCTTTGTACGCATGCTTTATTCTCAATAAATCATGCATACAAAGCGACTTCGCTTTTTTAATGTTTGGTGGGCCGTGTAAATACCACTTGAAATTCGGTGATGAAAATTTTGCATAAGAAATAAAACTAGGCAAATTAGTATTTTGTTCTTGTTGTATTTTGATGTATTTTCCTTGATTTAATTTACTGTTGTAAATTAATAGAACTTCTTCGATCAACTATAATATATTGACGACCTCCGTAGTCAAGTGGTTAGTATACCGGTTTCAATGTATCGCCATCTCTGAGGTCCCGGGTTCGAATCCCAGTGGGGGCAGATGTTTGCGTGATGAATGCGAGCATTTGTACCTTAGCCATACTTGTTATTATATATTTCTATTAAAAATATTTATATATCTATAACATATATAAATATTTTCTCTATCCGTTAGCCTTGATCCCGTAACACAAGCCTTACAGAGCTTACTTTGGACTAGGCTAAATGGTGCAAGTGTAAGGAATATTTATTTATTATTTATTTATATATGCGCTATTTACGTGTTATAAATTAGTTTTTCTTTCTGTATGTGTAGCTACATAGTTGGCCGAGTGTCTATTTCAATCCAGTAATTAGGTAGCCACGCGAGCAACATGTGTCCATTGTCCTGCATTTGACATTCTCGCTCAACAATAGTTCAGGCAAGCTGCCCTGACATGTTGTCATTTGCAGTACTGTTGTTGTTCGTTATATTAATTCGCCAGCTAACACTGGGGCAAACGTATGTTGATCGTCAATCATTGAGCGAGCGTCGGTGACGCTTTGGAAGCCATTGCGTAACTCGAATGACAAGTGAAAATTGTTATCAACGTAAACTATTTAAAATTTATTGCTTGATTTTAAGATAATTACAAAATTTCCATATCAACCAGCAATGTATGTTGAATCACTTACATGGGTTCATAAACTGCCTCGATTATTCGTCCAATCTCCTTCTATTCTCTTGTTCAGTTGATTAAGTACTAGCTATGCTAGCCGACTCCTACCTACTCGGTTTTTTATATGTATATTTCTAGTCTCTTTTTATTTATATATATAAGTCAAGCGAATCTGACTGACAGATGTATCGACGTACAAATAGAACTACGGAGTAGATCGAGCTGAAACTCACAATAAATAATAGTTATTATGACATAGAATATTCTTAGAAATAAAAATGGATAATTCAGTAGCGAAAAGAGGTTTAAAATTTGTATGTGAGCTTGTCGTTTCGTATCTTATTTAACAATACCCCCCATTTAAGACTGGTTTTCCACCGTGGGATGTTATATTACATCCCGAGATATATAAGTATGACGGGCGGCAAGCCACTAAAGAGGATAATAAAAATGCTATTAAACTTCATACTGTTGGATATATCTTTTATTTGCCAACCCGTTATGGCTTGGCCTTGCTGACAAGAGAACTGAGGGGCGATCGCACTAATAAATCGCAAGCGAAACGCAACCGAACCGTTCGGCTTAACCAATCCGAACGCCACAATATCACGTCATCTGTTCGATTACGTGATATTCTAGCTCTCGGATTGGTTGAATGGAACGATTTGGTTTCGTTTTAGCTGCGTTTTGTTAGTGCGATTGCCCCCCTGTGGCTCCAACATAAGTTTGTTATCGCTTTCCATAGGTATATGATGTATAGCAAACTACAGAACTCATATCAATATAACAGCTAGGGGCAAATTTGCATACAAAAATTTACGCTGTCGACATCGTAATACAATACGTACATGCGAAAGTGAGATGAAATGAGTTTCTCCTTACAGAATAGCATAGCAAGACATGTACTGTTAAAATGTCTCATCATCTTGTTCTAATTTTATTGTATGCATTTATATTAGAGAAGTACGTGGCGCGAATACGACAATAGATAATATATCGAATTTTTATGTTATCTCATAGGGAAAAGGACACTTATATTTTTTGTTAATTTATCTCAGAATATGATATTTAATGAGTAAATATTTGATAACTTTTAAGAAGAGATTAAAATATCACTCATATATTATATTCATACCAAAACTCATATAAGACTTTTAAAAGAATATATATTATAAACAAAATGTAGGTATTTAAATTACATAGGTACAATAATATTTCACATTACTGTTAATAGGACTTTGATAGCATATACATTGAACATTTTACACTTTTATTTGTATACTCATACATACGCCGTCATACATTTACTAACACAACTGATTTTGTTCTCTATTCTCTAGTCTTTCTTTATACTCGTATGCGTTGGTTTCTATATAAAATAAAATAAAATTTATAAATTCTATTAATTAATATGCATAAATTAGTTTTGTTCATTACTATTGTTTATTTTTATTTAGTAGTAGTCTTATAGTATTTGTTAAAGTAGTAGTCCAAAATCTCTTGTAAATTAAAACATCAATCCGATCGAAATATACCAATCGACACGTACCAATTTATTAAATTCTCGGTATTGTTTTTGAAATTCGAAATTTGAAATGAGACAGTTTTAAAAATAATAAACATCAAATAACACGTAAAGAATAAAGGAGAATGGAAGGAGTGCAGCCTTGTTCAAAACGTCTTGAACACCATTCTTGAACTGTAAATAGTTGTATTTTGTGGAAACATGTAGAATAATGATGTGTTGGCTGCATGAAATTGTAATCCAAGGCCTAAATATAAACTTTAATTTAAAAAAAGGAGTGCAGCCGATATTCTAAGAGTTTCCGAAAAGTTTGAAGGATTCTATGGAAAGCTAGTCCATTATCCCTTCTTTTATGGTAAATATGAGTATATTAAATCCTGTAAGCGGAATCGAGAAATGACAATATATTAAAAACAATGGACGGATGAAATTTGCTTTACTTTAGTTTCAATAAACGTCAATAAAGGTGTACACTAAAGACAAGAAAAATCATAAAACTGCATTTTCTATACTCGGTACCTACTACTAATACTAATATGTTATTACATCCAACGAGCAAAGTCAGATAAAGTCTGACATTGAACCTTAAACCTTATGCTTGTGGGTTAAGAGCTTATGAACTATCTTAGTTACATACCGGGCGCCCTTGGCTCAAGCCGGTTTTTGATACAATGTGTCAACTCTACTTTTGCAAAATTGGAGGGCAACGCCATATACAGTGTGTTCGCATACGACACTTTAAAAGCATATTTTTCTATTATGAATATAGTATAATAAAACGCCCCTTCTTTACGAGAAATAAAGAACATTTTTGAAATGGAATACCCGTAGTATACGTCTTAAAATTAATAGAAACATTTAAAGATAGATTTAAAGACCCTCATACTTAATTTGAGCAAATTGTTTATATAATCTGTATACCTTAACCGTTGCAGTTACAGCAAAACGTTCTTAGAAGACCTTCCCTAACTTTTTGTCATATTTTGAACTGCTCTCACAGATTTTGTAAAAAACTTACAGTTGGCAAAAAAATGCAAAAAGTCCAAAATTTTTTTTTATGCAAATCGATTCTATTTCATGTGGGAATCAAAAAACTCTATGGGACCATTTTAGCTTTCAGTACTAGAAAAGACAGAAATCGCCAAAAACGTTTCCCATACATTTCGGCAACAGAAACAAAAATCTACGATGGTCAAACTTTTTGTTATGGCCAGGAAGTGGGTAGAATTGACTGTAAAGTAAATAAAAATAATTTTTACCCTCAAATTTCGAACAATAACATGTTAAATTTTGTATATATAGTAATATATTTGTTGTTTCTTATGCGGATTAAACAGACACGAGCCAAAGGTACATCAATAGCCTACACCTCGTCATTTTTAAATGTTGAATATAACAGAACGATGGTAAATGTAATGGTACTCTTATAAAAATATGGTAATCGAGTTCTTGTTAATTTTAATATGATATAAGAAGGTGGATATGACTGTTTATCTAGTTCAATGTTTAAACCACCGAATTTATTTTGATAATGTAAATGGAAATTTCAAATAACCTAACGTCACGTAGCCGAAAATCTAATTGTTTTAAACAACATTGTTTTCATACATGACTGCACCAACTATCTATGTATGACTATACATATTTATACTTACATTAAATGTTAAACTGTGGTTGTTCCATAAAATTGCCATTGTTTTCAATATGTATTTACACGATATTAAACTACAGTGAAGCTACCATGAATTTACATTCGTTTGCAATCTATATCGACATTGTAAATATTTTAAATGAAACTGCACAGCGCACCTATCGGAATCATAATGAACTATAAATGTATATTGATATGACTGAATGTGACCAGTCCATATTGGCAGAGGACACGTAGACCGCGACATGTCCTAAGCGACCCCCCCAATCAATTAACGCAGGACCTTCTAGACCTGCAAGCGGCGGCGTCTGAGCCGTCGCCTCTTTTGTCTCCCCCTATTCGGCAGCCTTCTGCTCAGCCACGAGTAGGTTCCCAATCAACACAAGCCGGTCCCACTTTGGAGAACCGTGCCTCTTCTAGCGCTTATGCCCTCTCCATGGGGCAGCGCTAACCGTACCTCTCCTGAGGTGCGGCTCTCTTCCATATAAGCCAGTAGGGTCACTAGGACCAAAGGCTTAGGCTGAGTTTAGTCGGTAGGTCTGGTGGGTGGACCGCCTCGATTCACCAGGAGTCCGACATAATCAACGCATCCCTGCTTGCCTGTTGCGTTGGTATCCATGACGGATTCTCAGCCTCCTCTCCTGAGGAAAAAAAAAACTGAATGTCATTATTAATTATGAGTTACCCAAAAAAGGAATCACTTGTTCGAATTTTCAGTCGCACTATTGACTAACTAAACAAGGTAGGTTTTTGAATTTTCGACGACACGAACGAGTTAATCGTTTGTTGTAAAGTTCTCCGATTTTAAGTCGTCCGCGTAACTTAGTCGTGCGTGTGCGATGATGCACTACACCTACGAGTACATTATGTGTTATCTTGTATCCATTATACGATATTGTTCACAGCTGATAAACAAAAGTATCGGGTATTCATAAAGTACCATACTTCCTCTATTAAACGTGAACATCCCGGTGTTCTAAAAATATTCTTGTTTTTAAGGGTGTGAGAAATATTCGATTATCCATAGGTGTTTGTCTAAAACGTAATAGTGTTTAATAGATTACTGCTTAATATTACTCATACGATTAGTCGATACTTAGGATCAAAAAAGTTATTTATTTAGGTAACAAGGGAAAAGAAAGTATCTTGATCAAGGCTTATATTTTTTCAGCATAATGCTCACTTCTAGCGAATACACATCATTAAATATTATTTCGTTGGTCTTACCGTACCGCGGTTAAAAGCAAAAGAGGGGTAATAAAAATACTATGCTACTTCACAGTTCTTTATATTTACCGGCAAGTTCTAGCTTAACGTTGCCGACAACCGTACAGGCGAAAACCGACATGCATGTATGTATGCATGTTCCACAGTGCGAAAGATAAATTTCAATTCTTTAAAGTTATTTCGGGTGTAATATATATTATATCACAAAGCTTAAAGGTTCTAAAATCGTAATAGCGTACCTTCAACATTTTTGTACAGCTTTTTATATAAAATTCTCCTCTTTGTTCTAATTTCAAAAATCCGTTATATTGGTTGTGAAGTTAGAATAAAAATACAGGTGTGAAGTGCGTACAAATCCATTACAGCGAATTAAAATTGTGTTAATAAGTAGACATGGGTAACTCAACAAAAATTTTTGAGCTGCAGATCAGGTCACGGTTCATGTACCTGAGCCGGAGCTGTGAACCGGCTCACAGATCAGCTCACTTAGTACCTTAATCGAATCGTTTCTATGGACGGTTCGGGCGCGAGTCATAGGTTCCGCGAGCTACGCGCGCGGCTCATAAGTAGATTCAGTTCATAGACCTGTTTGAGCGTGAACCAATCACAATGCGACCGCAGCTCGCGCGAACCGTTCCGCGCAAAACAGGTAGGTTTATGCTTGTTTCGCTTCTATTTTATTTATTAAGTTTAGATGTACAGCGTAAAACAAAGATGGCAAAGTAAATTATATAGTCTAAATTATTTGATGACTATGTACAAAGTAAATAATTAAATATGTTATTAAATATATATATATTAAACTATAACTGACTCCAACTCACAGATTAGAGATATGTCTAAAGACTCCAACTTATACTCGTGACGTGTGCGACGCATAGATAACGTGAGCCGTCCGACTGATCTGTGAGCTGTTTGTTTTGTTGGTGATCTGCAGCTCAACAGGTCAATCTGAGTGAGCTGAATCATTGAACCGGTTCAGACCTGAGTTACTCATGTCTATTAATAAGTGTCGTTTGTTGAATAGTTTTTGTTCCGAAATTTTTGAATAATATTAAAATACTCGTTTGAATGTTATACTGGAATGGTTAGTATAACACTGAGTGTTTTAATGTAGGCAATAATATAACTCCTTAAGAAACATTTATTGTTCTGGGACGATTTACAGCATGAAAACTTTTATTTTGTCAATTCAACCAGAAAGTTCATTTATTTGCATAAATACTTGATATCGTTCTAACTCACTGTGTATGTAAGTTGGAATAGAATATGGCGCGAAAACGACAATAATATATCAAATTTGTGTGTTCAGAGTACAGAGCCTGAATAGATTCTGTGGTGGTTCATTAAAAATCAAATGGAAACGAACTAAAATAACAGCGCTTCGCAAACAACACCGATTACATCAAAATTGTTTTTTTTTTAAGATTTTATAATTTACTGTTAGTGAGAAATAATTTAAAGAGTAAGTAAATATCTTTGTAAATTATATAGACAATGCAATTATTTTTATATTATTACTATACAAAGTATCTATAAATTATTTTCTAGCCATTTCAGAGATTAGCCAAAACAGACAGACATACTATACTACACAATTGCCGTGAAAAATTATTAAGGCGCAATTCATAAAAATGTTATCGCTTTAAAAGTTTCATCGCATCTTTTTAAGTGGAAATGTCTTAAATTTAAATACTAAAACTTAATGACTACACTTCGAGATTCGACGAAGGTGTGATTCCAGCATTATTCATCCTATGTATTTTAAAATTTAATATCAATTTGATTTTACGCTGAACAAAAAGCACAAAAGATCAAGATGATTTTTTACTGTGAAATAAAATATTTATTACATCCCGAAATATTTCATTAAAAATTTACCTTCAATTTGGAGTCTAAGTATTTATAATTTGCAGACTCATTATAGCTCACAAATAAACTGGCTAAAATATATATCCCGTAATGTGATTAACATATGTAATATGAGTTGGAAGATATCGCTCTTATTAAAAAACCGCCTTTGCTCATTTTATTTTTAAAATATTATGTTAATGTTCCGTTTTGTGTGTGCAATAAAGAACTTATATCTAGTTATGAGGGAAATTACATTTTCAATATAGATATAGCGATGTAATGTATATTATTCCAGTTTAATTAACCTTCAAAATGTCAAATTTTCGCATACCAACCCTTAGATCAAAACAAAAAACATGTCATGGTTAACAACTGGTTGACAATTTTAATTTTAAATTTACATTTCATTATCTCAAATAAAAATCTAGTTAAAATGTACAAACTGGTCAACTGGCAACCCTACAATTTACAGACTTCGAAGTTCAAATTCTGAATTTCACCGAAAGTCATGTTAAGCTAAAGAGCGAATAGGTAACTTTATCCATTGTCTTAAATTAAGTAACAATAGAAGATCGAAGTTTCGCCAATGAAACTTCTAATAGTTACTGTTCCTTTCCTGTAATCAAACTTACAGGTAAACGTAGACTAATTTCTCTACCATGTCGAGAATAAAGTATGTATGTACGAGTAGACTACATGTAGCAGATAACCACAGAGTACTTAACTCTACTCTATGGTTATATCTCTTAGTCAGCAGTCCCCGAATTATGAAAGTTTTATGCAAACTCACGAATCAATACTGCCAAAACAAAAAAATCGAAAATACATTTAATAATAATCTTCCGTGCATTGACAGGTATGTACCAAAATTACAATAATATTAAAATACACACATTACTTTGCAGATTTTTTTATTGAACCTGAATTGATACACAGAAGCATTCGCAATAATATTATACTTTGATAATACCGCGCGTTTACAGCGATATCTTTGTAGTTCTTGTATGGTCGCCAATTTAAGTTATTTTTTGCCACCAAAAACGTATGAAACATTTTGATGTTCTTTTCAGAATAAATTTTCTTCCTCACTAAGACATAATAATGACACTAAGAAATATGTAGTTTGATATTTTAAATATTTCTTTGATGTGCTAGCTGTACTTATACCCAATATCAAATTCGACAGATTTTGTTCTGCTTCAGTCTCAAAAAAAAAAAAAATATATATATATATGTTATATTTTCTCATTTTCGCGCCATTCGGTGGTCAAACTATTTAATATTCAATTAAATATTTGTGCTATTTAATTGAAGTGGGCAGATAAAGAGAACCTTGCACTGTGCCCTCTCCTGAAGAGCGGTCGCTTCCAGTACAAGCCACGGGATCATTAGGACTTTTTGACGGTAGGTCACATGGATCGATCCGCGAGGCTGCGTGGCGTCCGTCTGGCTACCGCGCACGCCGTGGTGATGTCTCTCCGTCTGGGGGACTGTTCAAGGGTTCTCGGACAGTCCCTCCCTTGGCGTTGGCTCGACCAGACCTAGGTCGAGCCGGCCCTGGAGCACATGGCGGTAGAATCGCGAAAGCGCACCCCGCCATGTGCCCCGCATGGGCCTAGAGAACTCAGGGGGGTTTTAATGGGTAGGCCGGTCCTATCAGACCGCAGAGCCCCATACACGGCTGCGCCTAGCCAGCGCGGTGTCAAGATGCAAAAGGTGCATTTACCCTCTTAAAGAAAATAGGTCACATGGATCGATCTGTCTGGAGTCCGACAAAATCATCGCGGTACATAGTTGCGGTAGTATCCACGAGGATTCTCAACTCCTGAGGGAAAAAAAATAAAGAGAACAGATTCGATTTTTTATCGGTGCTATGCTGTGAATGCATTACGATATGTAGGTTGAATGTTTGATTCGGATATTAATGTAATGTTTTTGTACAGGGCTATTGATAAATATAATGATACCTAGTCTGTTTGCGCACGTAGTGTTCTAACGAAAAAAGCGATCAAAGCAATATGGAAAAGTATTTAGAGCAATACTGTCAGAAAGCGAAAGATTTTATCTCGCGAGATGACGATATGTGTATGTCACGTATTTTTAAAGATGACTTAGGACTTGCATTCTAAAAAGACACTCAAGTCATTATTTACCAGATAAAATAAAAAAGACGGATATAAATTAAAAATATTGAAAATCAACTTCTTAAGCGCTACACTTAAAAGGGAGATAATAAAATAAAATCGATTACGGACGGTCAAACAAGAGGTGAATATAGCGCCATAAAAAATAAAAGTGTGTCTACTTTTACAAAAGCATTATCTTATTACTGCTATATAACGATAATAGAACACTTATAATTCTCTCGTCTTTTTTATGACTACCGGCAGCTGCATCAGGTATTATCTGTTTGGGCTACTGAGTCGTTTCTAAAGAATCTGACCTTGGCATTGTTATGTTGTGGTTACGTAATTAATCGTGCCGAAATATTTGTGCAATAAATCTGTGAAATTCTATTAATTGGGTCTTCCAACTTCCCTTGCATTTCAAGTTTATTTTCCGACGCATCTTACGGTAGTGCTTGCATCATATTCGTCTTCAGAGACATTTTCTATTTCCTTCATACGGTACTCTATTATGCGCAAAGAAATCACTTGGAGGCAAGCCGATAATGTCAGACATGATATCAATGAGAACACCATAGATTTATTATAGTATACTATCGGACCCGACAGACTTTGTCCTGTCAAAAAGATTTGTAAAGTGGCAGTTTTTTGTTCCTATTTATTTTATAGTCAGGGCAAAAAAATCTCCTATACAGAAGCGTCACCCTAGTGGTAGGGCGTTGTGAATAAAAAATAATTAATTGCAAGAAAGATCCAAATGAACTATTACATTTTGTGACTATTCAATTTTGGAACGTGACATTATATCCTCAAACGATGTATTCTGTGTTCCAACGCTGCACACTGTTTTGATAGATAGGATTGAATTTCAACTTTATGTAGCGTTAATAAAGCGCAAATTGACTCTTTGATGTTAGGAACACACCTACATTATTTAGACAACAGTGAGTGCTTGCAATATGAACTTTATACAATAACAATAAAGCTCAAATTGACTGTACGTTTTAGTTAGAAAACGTTTGTATGGGAAAAAAGAGCTGTTGTTAAGTTCGAATTTTTGGAAAAACCATCCTTGAACTTCAACGAACATTTTAAAAAAAGAATTGGTCAAATTGGTCAAGGCGTTGTTGAGGTATGCGCTTACCACAACACATTTTGCGATTCATTTTTGTATATATAAGCTAGTAGCACTAAACGCCAAAACGATAATAACTGTCGCATTTTAATGGATCATTAAATCGCGTGTCATCTCATACTGTTATTATGTAATAGAGATAAACTAATAAAAAATACATGACATCTCTAAGTACGCCAGTTACATAGCTGCAAACGTAGCAAAATAAGAAAATATATAACCTCACATTGACGCGTTAATCGTTAATTATTCGTTAGCTATTAACAGTCAACTTATAGGTTACCTTTAATGTTAACGAATGATTTAACTACTGTTAATCTTCGACAAGTCCGTTAACCGATAAACAAATGTCTAACAATAAGGTTTTACTGTAGATACAGCATCTCATTATAACGTACAGAGCTAATACTCGAAGAGAAACGTACTTAAAATATAGGGTAAGGACTAGGACCTCGTAGGTTTTGCATTGGTTTATATACTACATTAAACAATTTGTAAAAAAATTCATATTTTTTTCAAAATGAAAATGTCTTCGGTTTCGACCCAACACAAAGGAATATTTACGGATTGCAGTACATGAGAAAAATGTTAGGATTGACATATTTAGTACTTAAATTGGTATTCAGTTAAGTTACGAAAACAACTTTTATTACGTAGCAAAAAGTTTTAGTCATTTCGCTACTCATTTATTGTTACTTTGCTTATTTACACTTTTTTAGAAAAAAATGTACAAATGACGGACTTATTGCCAAGGGCATTTTCTCCCAGTCTTGTTAGTTCACCCATATTTTTTAATTTTAATTTATTTTTAACCAATCTAACGTTTGGAGGCAAGTTATTCTTGCCTTGACTTGCGGACACTGAAGGAGTCAGAAACATAACCGGACTTGTGGATATATACCTGTTGACTATATACTTACAGCATTATATACATTTATATTGACAAGACTTTATAAAAGGATTTTTGTTGAAAGATAAACTTAACACGTAGATGCTTTCAAGTAGTTAACTGTAATATCCATTTCAAAATTAAACCTTGAAAGCTTATAAGGAGTCAATACAACGAACCAGCATAGACTATAAAAATAATTTCTCGTAATACCCACTAATATTAATGTCGAAGAATTACGATACGTATTTCAAAAGATTGCACAAGAACCCTTTGGGCGTCGCAATGAACCTGAATTGTGCAATGATTTGTACTACCTGTCGAGTGTTGCTTTGTGTATTTATCTTAATGTTGGCACCGATACTGTCATCTAAGGCTCTCATTTTATCCTTTTTAAATTATACACTATCGTTAAACAAGACTGTCAAAATGAATATTTCTAATACCATTCAGCTAAATGTGATAATTGCATTGTTATTAAAATAATATTAAATATTCTCATTAAAAACTGAATTATTCAATTGTATGTATTTGAACTCGAATATTATATCCAAGTAGAGTTTGTGTATTGTGTTATTATGTTTTCCCAGGGTACGATGAATTCTGTGGAATAGTAGAAATAAAGGTTCTGTGGGATGACGTTGCCTATTTTATAGATTTTTTATCATTTCATCAGTCAAATTCGCTTATTAATATCTCAATTTTAATTATTTGTTTGATTCATTGTGTACAGTGGATTTAATGGCATGGGCATTGTCTGCTTGTCAACTTTCGAAGAAAATGAAGATGTTTATGAAAAGCAAATTATGAAAAAACTGTTACCTTCACATTTTAATGTAAATAGCAAGAAAAAGGAGTGCTACTGAAGACATGGCTGTATGACCTAGATTCCTTTGTGTTTCTTTAACAAAGCGACTGTAACTCACTGTTCAACAAAATAATCAATTTAAACACCTATCCAGCAAATCGCACATTCGTCACTGAAACTGTTGAAAACATACAAAATAAAACAATAGGCTTGACTTCCGAGGACAGAAAACAGAAGACACTGAACGGACATTTAATACCCTTTCTTTTTTAAGGGGGGAAAATGCTCCTTATGCACCTTGTCACCGCGCTGGCTAGGCGCGGCTGTGTGTGGGGCTCTCCGGCAGAGTGCCGGCCTACCCACTAAAAACCCCCCAGATTCTCTGGGCCCATGCAGGGCACATGGCGGGGTGCGCTTTCGCGATTCGACCGCCATGTGTCCCGGGGCCGGCTCGACCAGATTGGTCAAGCCACCGCCAAAGGAGGGACTGTCCGAGAACCCCTGGACAGTCCCCTAGACAGAGAGACTACACCGTGGCGTGCGCGCTTAGCCAGGCGCGCACGCAGCCTCCCGGTAAAACATTTAATACCCTATGCTTTGCTTTAAAATAAAGAAGATAAAGGTAAGAAGTTTATAATAGCATTTTCTTGTGATACAACTACATGTTTACGGTTTTCAAATTGTTTTCTTTACCTGTGCTATAGGATGCTTCACGCCAAAGTAGATGATACTGTTTAAATGGCCAAGTGGTTTTCGGGAGCCAGGCCTAAATTTTGGATATGTTGTTCTACTGGTCGAGCTGAGCAAAAAATGTCTGTCTCACTTCTTGTTTTGTAATCCCAACTAATATTATAAATGCGAAAGTGTGTTTGTTTGTTTGTTTGTTTATTTGTTTGTTTGTTTGTTTGTTTGTTACCTCTTCACGCTTAAACTACTGGACCGATTTCAAAAATTCTTTCACCTTTGGAAAGCTACATTCTCCCCGAGTAACATAGGCTACTTTTTATCCCGGAAAAATCGACAGATCCCACGGATGCGCAATAAAGGCTTCGCTCAAAACTACTGCACAGATTTTTATGCGGTTTTCATCAATAGATAGAGTGATTCTTGAGGAGTTTTGCGGCATTTTTTATCTCGGAAAAACGGATAGTCCCACGGGAAGCGCGATAAAATCTTCGCACCATAAACCGACTTCCGCGTATATGTAGCCGTGGGCAAAAGCTATGACCCTTAACCCTCTATACACCCAATCCCGAAATCCACGCGGGCGAAGCCGCGGGCAGAAAGCTAGTTAAACAATAATTTGCGACCTTACAATATTATGAATCAGCTCGTCAAGCAGAACAACATATCCAAATATCAGCAGATTCTGCCGAAAACCACGATTTTCTAATTCAGAACCAGAGTAGCGGGAAAATGAGTCGTTAACTTTTTTGCGACCATTACATTTTTTGCTCAGCTCGTCAAGGAGAACAACATATCCAAAATTTAGACCTGGCTCCCGAAAACCACTTGGCCATTTAAACAGTATCATCTACTTTAATGATTCTAGATCAACAGGAAGTACCCAATACGTTTTGATTCCTTTACGAGGGTCAAACAAAACACCAATGAAGTAGAAACTTTTTTAGTAATGTACGTGCAAATTTACGGTTTTCATTTACATGGCATTTGTTCCTGTCAAATTACACCATTAGGTGAAAGGAAAGATGTATAGTTTTGATTCCCTTGCTAGTGTCAAATATTGCAAAATAGTAAGTACTACCAACGAGTAAACAATTATTGTTAAGGCGAGAGTGTTTTTTGTCAAAGTATGATGCTTTATACATACGCGAGCTAAAAATAGTGTTTCCCACCAACGGCGGATCCACCGTTGTGGGCACGATGGGCATACCCACAACCTTAATAGACTTGTGACGTCACACTTTTACAGTCTATTGAGATCGATAGGCTGATGTTAATAAACGATATGCTTTAATAAAATTTAAAAAACACAATTAATCATGAAACGTGCGTGATTCGGAACGCACAAATACTGGCAACTCTTCCGGTCAGTGTAGCTACCGCAGAGAGATCTTTTTCTACTCTTCGCAGAATAAAATCTTGGTTGCGTCCTCAATGGCACAGGAAAGATTATTCGGGCTAGCTCTCCTAAATATACACAAAGATATGAGCCTGGATATCGATGACATTATCAACGTTTTCGCAAAAAAGAAACGTAAGCTTGAATTTGTAATTTAACTAAGTACCTAAATAAAGTTGTTTTATGTAAAATGTACCTTAATTTAATTTGCATTTAATTTAATTTGATATTCTTACAAAATGTAAAAAATAATAAGAATCTCGCCTGGTGGATCTCACTTGCTGATCTCACTTACATTACTCCTGATACAACGTCAAGATACCTATTTACCCAGTCTAGTGTCCCTATATTTAATAGAAATGCTTACTATCTACTAGAAAAAAATATAAGTTATTGATTGAAATAGGTTTGGATCCAAACTGACTATTTTATTTGAGAAATCGGGTCCGACTTGCTCCTAAGTTTATTTCCATTCCTAAGGCCTTATGCTCAGAAAAAAGAAAATAATCTAATTCAAAAGTTCATAAACGACTTGCATGATTGTTAATGAGCATGTTCATGCTCCGACTCGTACTTAGCCGATTTTCTAGTAGCTGTGACCACAACCTTTTATGAGGGCTGGATCCGCGCTTGTTTCCCACAATAGTGACTTTTAAGAAAGAAGAAAACTTTGACTATTGGTCATAAAGAACCCTAATATGAACTCTAATATACATATTGTGAATTCAAATCACTTTTAAATCCTAGGGATTAAAGAGCTATTTGAATCCCTGTTTATGAGATGAGACTACAAATTTATTGCTTTTGAATTTTTTTTCTTGACATGACATTCCTTCATGTCAAATTTCACAATTCTAGGACAACGGGAAGTAACCTATAGATCTTGACTCCCATACGAATTTCAAAATATACAGAATAAATGGAGCTTAAATAACTATCTTATGATTGCGTCGAGTTAGAATTTATTTTTTCACTGCTACAACGGACTGCAGACCTAATTACTATAATAATATTACCAACCTTGATAGGCGAACAACAACTTGATCCTATAAGGGTTCCATTTATTATTGGGGAGTACAGAACCCTAAAAATAGTGAAAGCAACTAAAAATTTAGTTTCACTAAACCCATAAATAAAATAGCAAAGTTGTAAGCGTAACAAATTCCACTCGAATTGTGCATCGATTCAATTAATTGTATCAGTTATGCAATCTTGGACTGTCGCACGTAATCTGTAAGCACAAAGGGCTAGATTTGTGTGTAGTTATTCTCCGCGCCAGTTTTCCTTGGCCAATTCGGTAGGCACTATGTTTGTCGGTGACCTTAGTTAAAATGCATGGCTGGTCTGATGCAAGTGTGCATTTTTTGCATGGATCCAAAGGGTTATAGTTTCTACTGGATTCATAGATAATTGTACTTGTGTGTATTTATAAATTATTATTTACAAAGTGCCATGTTTTATAAAGTTTATAAAAACTGATTTCTCAAACATATCAGTTTGGTATTACGAATAATAAAACTTCGATGATTAATTCCATTTTTTGCCTCACAAGGACGTTTAATTTTATCATAATCGACATAAAATTGAGGATAATTTTTGATTTGATGAACAGATATAAATTCTAAGATTACTCAAAACCAATTAAAAACGATAAAACTACCTTTAGTATGTCTTGTACTTACTATATATACATACTTACTTATATGAGGAGTAGCGCTAGGTTATTATACTCGTATATTTTTTTAAAGTTCTTTATTATTCATAAGTATATCTTGGTAGGTATTTAAAAATACGAAAACACAAATTCTATAAGACAAAGTAACGTTTTATTTCTCGTAAAATACATGTCTTGGCAATGAACCGTTTCAGAGAGAATTTGTAAAGAAGTATAATAAATAAACTCTGCGAGTTGCCATGCCGCGTGCAGATAGGGACTAGCGGGTAAAAGTTTGTATGCAAACATTTAAAATTATTAAATTATTTATACGTATGTGTCTTATTAATAAAATAATTTGCCTAAATAATTAAAAAAGCTAATCAAAATCACTATTCGCCACCCAAGTCAAGGGCACAGATAATTATCCCAACTAATATTATAAATGCGAAAGTAACTCTGTCTGTCTGTCTGTCTGTTACGCTGTCCCGCTTAAACCTCATACCGATTTTGATAAAATTTGGGACAGACAATCTTTAGACACTGAGACAGAACACAGGCTTTCGAACATTTTATTTCGAAAAAAAGGATGAAGGGGTTGAAATAGAGGTTGAAAGTTTGTATGGGATTTCTTAATTTTAAAAGATAAAACCATGAAACTTTATATTTAAGCACTTGATAAGAAATCATTAAACATTTGTTCAAGAGTCTCTTAAACATAAGGGACTAGAATTGACAAAAACCAATTTTACGCGGGCGAAGCCGCGGGCGGAAGCTAGTATTATACATCTATACTTATAATAAATATGTAGAGGGATTATTTCTGTACATGAAATATATTTTCAAAATAACTATCAGGGGGTGATTAGGGATACTGATGCCAAAAATGCAATCAGTAAAATTTTTGGCTGTCTGTCTGTATGTTCCTTATAGAAACAAAAACTACTGGACTTATTTTAACGAAACTTGGTATAATTATTCTTCATACTCCTGGGCAGGTTATAAAATACTTTCCATTACGTTACAATCAATAGGAGCAGAGTAGTGAAGGGAAATTTTGGGTAAACGGGAGAAGTAACTCCATTTTTTTAGTTTCCGTTGCGTGTGTAGCCTTAAAGTCACATAAAAATCATGTAAATAAATCGGAAATATTCTACTTACATAAAATTTTCTTCGTTCTAGCATTTTTGATATTTCGACCAGCTAGAGGGTTTATTTCACCCGGGGGGTTAAAAGTTAGTATGCAAGTTCGTCAAATATCACGTCATAAGAAACAAAAAATCGTTTGTCCTAGCATTTTGAAATTTTTACTAGTGTGGGGGTGAAATAAGGGTTGAATTGAAGAAAACACCATGTATCTTGGTACCTTAGACATAAGGGACCAGATTGACAAAATCTAATTTCACGAGGGCGAAGCCGCGGGCGGGAAGCTAGTATATAATAAATCTAAGATAAACACCGCTAGATATTATTTCGTGACGGTTATAAGATCTGGTATATATACAGATACGACATATATATATATACACACGTCATTTCTCGGCGACCTTAGCAGAGCACACAAGGAAGTTATAGCGGAAATTATCGGCTGCTTAAGCAAATGACTATGATAACTATATCTATATCTTGCACGAGACAAGCACTGTTTTATAATTAATGTTTCCGAGACATAAAATAATATTTTTGTTTATTATTACCTAGTATTTACATTATATATAATATTAGTATATTCTTTGTAGCAAGTTATATATACATAAGTTATGTATACGTATATGGTCTATGTATCTATACTTTTTCTATTAAGGAAAATTAAGTCTGCATTGCTATATTTAACAAGATTTGCGCAGTAATAAACGGAAGAAACAATATATTTTATTAAGAAACTACGAACATCTAAACGAAAGCTTATGAACATATAAGTTAATAAGTATAATATGATATAAAATATAGTATATTTTATATTAGCGAGTCTTTTTTTATGAAATGTAGTTATTTAATTAAAGAACAAATATACTAAAATAGTATAAATAATAGGTATTAAATATGTAAATGTGTAAAAGAATACACTTGTATACATAAAAACATATTTTTATGTTAAAACATATTGTTAACATAAGCTATATATCTAATTCCAAATGTCATTACTATAATTTTACACAAATGTATTTAAATAAATGTATATTATTAATAATCATATTCATTCTCGATATGTCTTATCAATCCGGAGAAAGTGGAATAATCCATGCACATGGAGCTTGGTATATTGTGTATGCCTTGCTTTGCGCTGGCCTTCGACAGGTATGGTTCCCCTATAAGCTTAGGAATTAAACTTAGGAATGAAAAAGCTCAACTGACTTGTACTACTTGGTAACTATCATGTCGAAACTCTTGTGATGCTCATTAACCACAATCCTACAGACCCAGCACAGTTCTCGTTCTTTTCTATCTGTGGTTAATAGTAATGAGTCATTAAAAGCCTATCTAGGTTCATCTTCACGTAGATGGTATTCTAAAAATACAGTCGGATTCGCGAACCGATTATTTCCTAAAATAAGCTTGTAGTCTCATTTTTTTTGTGGTGACTACAAATTTACTTTTTATTTTTACAACTACATGACAAGTCGTATTTCATGATTCTAGGACAACGGGAAGTATCGTATAGGTTACTGTCAAAATATAAAGGTCGTTTATTTTAATTGCGTCAAAATAAAAGTTAATTTTTGTCACTGCCTGAATTGATTCCAGACCTGAGCACTTGATATTAATTTCAACATGATAAAACCACTTATTGTTAAGAAATATGTCTTGACAGATCGTTTTTTTTTTTTGATACGGAATTCAATACTCAAAAGGATTTTCTTTGATCGTGCATGTACTAAATATATAATGGCATAACAATGCACAGCGCTCAGCAGTAACAGCAAAATATGGGCGACGACAAATTGGCAAATGGCACAATTACTTACTAGAGTTTCGCAACTGCAAGACAATTGTATGACGCAGACGGCGGCCATGGACGGGAGCGCATGGAAGATTCCCGAGATGTTTATATAAACAATCGACGTGTATGTGTGCCTCTGATCGATTCTCGGAGGCTTACGCTTTATATGGATGCTCATACAACTGGAGCCTGGATTTAGTCTTGAATTTATGCAACAAACAACTGCTTCATCATACGTACATTTAACTCCAAATCTTTAACATCCTTAACATGTTAGATTCGACCATTTGATTAAATGATATAAATTTAGCGCTCGTGATAGGGATGTTTTTTCTGTACCCATCACTAACACCAAATATGCCAAAAATGTGTTTTTGTAATTCAAAAACCTAAATAATATTTGTAATTAATTAAATTGAAATTTATTTATGTATAGTTGACCCGACAGACGTTGTCCTGTCCTACGTCTCAAATGTCAAAAAACAATATCTATGATGACCGTATTGTTAATCTAAACCATCCTCAAACCGCTGGAATACACACAAAAAAATTCATCAAAATCGGTCCAGCCGTTTAGGAGGAGTTCAGTGACTAACACACGTACAGAAAAGTTATATATATAAAGATTATATTACAGTCGAATGTTGCACAGATATGCCTAATTTTGCTCAAATCTAATGTAATAACTTTATGTGGACACTTTATTGATTTATGTTTTGCAAGTTTGTTTAGTTTTTGTTTATTATTATAACTGTTTGTGTGCTAAGTTAGAAAATAAATCTCGCTCGGACAATCCAATTGAACCATACTTAATTTTAGTCTGGTGCTGTCATACTATGATACATTTCAGAAAACGTATCATACAGAATCGAAACGTAGTTTCATACAGAATCTCACGCACACATACAACCAAACCAGAACGAATATCTGCAGTTCATACAAAATATTTGTTCCGTTCGGGAATCGAACTCGCGAACCGTTACGCAGTAGCCGATTACTAGAGCGCTGCGCCAACCGTTTAACGTGAATTATTGTTTTCTAGCTGACAGATAGCCTGATAAACGTTTACCGCCGCTCATGGCCGCCAACAACACCGGAGGAACAAGTGCGTTGCCAGTTTTTCAAATGGGGATATAGTATTTTTTTAAGTTTTGATCATTCAGTATCAGTTAAGAAATATTGCGAAACAGTTTGTCAAATGACACGACTAAATCTCCATGTAATTCATATGCAAATACAATTATTTGATTGTTTGATAGGTTTCACATAACGTATGTAGAGTTTTACAGGAACGCCTTGAACTTGAAATCCTTTCGAACCGATTCGTAAGGCATTTCAGTAGGGAAGTCTTCATACAACCCTAAATTAAGCCCTTACTTTGCTCTTATCAGACATCGAATTTGCGCTCGGGGACCCTGGGAAGGACACTTGCAACACCACGGGTGTCAATCGCGTGTTGGCGACCCTTTAAAAATCTATTTATTCCTCTTTTGAAGAATCCTATATTAGCCCTCCGGGAAAACCTCGGAAGCTCATTCCATAATCCAAGTGTACGCGGGAGGAAATTCCTCAGGAACCGTACTGAACGAAACCATTTAGATCCCACTGTGTGAGCATGAACTCCCTGTTTAACGTCAATATCCATCAGAGCCAGAAAATCGGTTACAAAGGAACAGGAAGCGGTAGGCGCTTGCGATAGAGAAGGTCGGCAAGGGATAATATATATCTTTTAAAACGCGATATACATTATATTATCTTTCATAATCTATACTTAATATTATAAAGCTGAAGAGTTTGTTTGTTTGAACGCGCTAATCTCTGGAACTCCTGTGTGAAAAAAACGTGGAAAAAACGGGGAAAATTATTCATCTTTGAGGGCTTCCGTTGCATGCGCTGCGAAAACGGTTCCAGATACCAAAAAAATATGTATGAAAGAATTATTCCTCTAAAAATGATCTAAAAAAAATGTCCGCGACAGTATATGTCTATCTTTTAATGTTAACTCACTAGAATCGTTTTTATGGTAATCAACTTTGGATATGTCGCATTGTCAAGATCGGGTAACAGCTGAGGTGGTTATTTGCAAAAATAAATATGATGCTCAAAATAACTATTCCACGCGGACGAAGTCGCTGGCACAGCTAGTCATATATAAAGTGGGCGTAATCGTTCAAATGGTGTTATTATTACTAGATTATTTTAATTCATTGTATGTTTAGATCAGAGAAAACTAAATAGTTTGGTATGGTCTTATCCCTGCTATAATATTATAAACGCAAAAGTTTGTAAGTATGGATGCATGTTTGTTACTCTATCACGTAAAAGTTATTGAATTTATTTTAATGATACTTTACTATAATATAGTGTATACATCAGAATAACATATAAACAACAATTTATAAAGATATTGTGTGAATTGTCCAAAATATGACGATAAGAGTACTGCCCAAACTAAGGTGCGGGCACCTGGTAGATGTTTATATTTGTAGAGCATATAAGATGACTTTAGCAGTGGTAATAAGTGCTAATGTGTTTGATGATGCATTAAAAAGGCATGATGCACAGTTATGACTTTATATCAAAAGCTTTGCGCATCAGCGAAACGACGAGGAATCTTATCTTGGTGTCGAATTTTGTTGTGACTCACTCGCCTGAGTAACGCTCGGCTTGAGATAAAACCTACCTAATAATTGGTGCCAATCGAGTATTCAATATGTGTGGTCCTTGACTTATATCGACAAGCTATACTAGTACTTATTCCAGTTTAGGATGACACATTGTTTTTATGGAATATTTTGTATTGTACTTGTTTATAAAGAGGTACCTAGTATGGAATATCAATGCCTCGTCATTGTATAACTTAACATTTATTATGTTTATTTTCAAGGTGATAGTATTTATGGATCCATTACTGCCAAATAGAAGATACACAGAGTATAGTATATAGGGCACAGAGTATTCTATTGGCAATGAATGAACGTCAATATCAAATCAAACCCTAATGATTTTGTGAAAAATATTACAGGCGTTACATGCTGGTTTCATTCTTTAGTCAAAATACATATTTGTATTACAGTAGCAAATTTGCCTATAATCAGCGCTTAGAATTGTCCAGGGACAGTCCTGCAAATCAGGAATCGACAAATTCCCAGATTAAACCCCTTAGTCTTAGTCCCTCTACGTTAAAATATAATTATGATCAAAACATGGTTTCTTTCAAAAGCATTCTGTGCTCTTTGCTTTGACTCTATGCGTTCTTTCGATTTATTAGTTAGATGTGTGAAATCGCAACTAAATTTATATTTATTGGGTCAAACTACAATAAAAGGTAATGCTACTAATCAAACTTGTTCTGTAGAGGACTCCCGAGGTTCGAATCTATCAATAAGCGGAAAAATCCGATGGCTAGAATAGGTTTTCGCGTATGTAGACAAGATAAATGGAGTGTAGTTTTTTTTTTTCACTGCTGCAACCAAGTGCCAAGTTTCAAGCTCCAAATCGAAGCGGTTAGACCGGAATGGCGTACCGACTAAACCAGCCTTAGCCTTAACCACTACTTCCATCGCAACTTCCAGTCTGCAACAACATACGACATGTAACAACATGTTACAAAAAGCTATATGAG
Source organism: Scirpophaga incertulas (assembly GCA_036419045.1). Classification (NCBI taxonomy): domain Eukaryota; kingdom Metazoa; phylum Arthropoda; class Insecta; order Lepidoptera; family Crambidae; genus Scirpophaga; species Scirpophaga incertulas. The sequence continues at coordinate 28,879,956 of CM071634.1, read as the reverse complement.
AAACACTAACTATAACTTATGCAGGCTACGTCATCAAATGTTAATGAAATGTAATATCCAAAGAATAATACTAATAGGCCTAAACGAAAACCTAAAGGCCTAGAAATGCCTACTATAATGTAATTTTGCCGCGAAAGTAATAAAGACGAAAGAATAGCATATTGATTGTATAAGATAGGTACAAAATAAAAATACGGAGGTCAAATGGGTCTAAGTAAAAAAAAAAAAAAAACCGGCCAAGTGCGAGTCGGACTCGCGCACCGAGGGTTCCGTACAAACCTGCAAGGCTTACAAAGTTCGTTCATTACGACAATCGAGTCATAACTATGGTATTTTTATTGCAAAATGAAATTCATAACATTACAACTTGATAGCTCTACGCATTCATGAGGAAAAAAGTAATAAATTTATATTTATTAAAAAATATATATTTTGTAATGTAACTAAAAATTTAAGGTTTTCGGAATTTTTCCTTTATGTGTGCTATAAAACGTTGCTTCATGCCAAATTTCAAGATTCTAGGTCGACTGGAAGTACCCTTTAGGTGCGAGTACTTGCGAGTTTCAAAATATGCAGCTTAAATTGCTGTTTTTTTTTTATTGCGTTGACATAGAAGTTTGATTTTGTTACAGCTTAAAGGTATTATAGACCTGAGTATTTGGAATGAATTTCAATTTAATACCTCTACGCGTTTATGAGGAAATGGGTAGTAAGTTTAAAATTATTAAAAAATATATATATTATGTGATGTAACTAAAAATTTATGGTTTTCGTAATTTTTCCTTTATCTATGCTATAAGACGTTGCTTCGTACCAAATTTCAAGATTCTGAGTTCACGGGAAGCACCCTGTAGGTTTTGATTCCCTTGCAAGTGTCGAAAATTTGCGGCATAAACGGCTGTATCTTTTGATTGCGTTGGCTTAGAAGTTTGATTTTTTCACAGCTTCAAGGGACAGTAGACCTGAGTAATTGATATAAATTTTAGCTTCATACCTCCACGCGTTCCTGAGAAAAAGGGTCTTGACAGACGGACGGACAGATGGACAACAAAGTGATCCTATAAGGGTTCCGTTTTTTCCTTTTGAGGTACGGAACCCTAAAAAATAGTTCACTGTAACGAAAATACAGGTTTTCAATCGGAACCAAAGTTATAGTCCTGACAATCCGTGGTCACCCTCCAGTCACTGGTCGACTAACCAATGACAAGTAGATAAGGTAACAACTTCATTACAGTTGATACACGTATGGCCACACCAGTGTACCATGAGTTTACATTCGTTTGCATACGATATCGACCCGGCCTTTCGATTGGCCTATATGGTTCTTAGAACATAGGCACAGGCTGAGTTTAGTCGATAGGTCACGTGATCAGACCGCTCTGTCCGCGTGGAGTCCGACAAAATCTCCGTGACACTTGCCGTTGCACACGTTGCCTATCCTGGGGGGCAATCGCACTAACAAATCGCAGCTGAAACGAAACCAAATCGTTCCACTCGACCAATCCGAGAGCTAGAATATCACGTCATCGAACAGATGACGTGATATTGTGGCGTTCGGATTGGTTAAGCCGAACGGTTCGGTTGCGTTTCGCTTGCGATTTATTAGTGCGATCGCCCCTCTGGGCACGTTTCGTACTCCTTGTGATGGATTTTCAGCCTTCCTCTCCGGAGGAAGAAAAAAAGAAAATTCCTCTCCGGAGGAAGAAGAAAAAGATAAAAAAAGAAAAGAAATCGACAGCGAAAATTTTTATATGAAAATATTGTACAGCGCCCCTAGCGGAACGTAATTGTACTATTATTTCATACTAAACTGACATGACTTCTGCGATTTACTATATTATGTCAAATACGTATCGAGTGTCACAGAAATGTCAATAAAAATGGCGTTTTGCACACAAACAATCAAAATCTATATTTATTCATGAAATTGAATTTTACAATCACTTTTGCATGTATTATAGCTAGAGATCGGATAATCGGATGCATATTTACCTAAAGTTAATTTTTTGCTGACATGGAAGCGGCTTTTTAAAATACATTTTGTTAAAAAAAACACTCGACTTTCTTCCTCTAAAACTCTATATATACCTACTCACAAATCACACGGGGAACTGAAACTAACCTTCATGTAACGTCGTTTTTAAGCTCATATTACCGACTAGTTTTGCATTACCAAAATGTTCTACAGTACCGGAATTCCGGGATTTTTATTTATGGAAATAAAATAAAAAGACAGTTCCAATACTTTGTCAAAAACTAAATTAGGTAAATTAAATAAACATCCGCTATCCAATTCCCAATCCCGGATTTTTATTTAACAAAACATAAAAAGCCGTTTTTCATACTTTGCCTTAAACTAACTGTCGTGGACAGCAAGGAAAAGGCCGATTTGGAAGGAATGGAATATATTTATAAAAGATTTACAAGAGAAGTTATAAAAGTGAAGTAACAAGCGAAAAGTGACAGGAATAGAGCCAAGATTAAAACTATAGACAAACATAAACTTAAGTATTATATTACAAAGTTCTGTCCTCAACATAGCCCTCCTCGTAAACGGAAGGTTTACACTATAATTAACCTAAGGACAGATCTTAGCTTATTTACCAACTAGATCTTAACATAGCTCAAACTAAAACAAAATTCTTCATAAAAAAAAGTAAAAAACCTATCTATGTACACTGCCTACACAAACAGCTTTATTAGTTTGCGTGTAGGACGTTTTAAACATCCACCAGCCGTCAAAACGTCTGCTACTCTCACCACGCCATCACGACCCGGATATACTCTAACGATTCTTCCTTTTGGCCAAACACCACGAGGCGAATTTGAATCACACACGACCACCACGTCTCCCACTTTAAGGTTGCATGCTGTAGTGGCACCTTCCCTTCGCGGATTCAAAAGTGGAAGGTACTCTCGTAACCATCGACGCCAGAAATGGTCTGCCAATCTCAAAGCCTTTTTCCAATTTGATCGTCTAAAAAGGTCAGTGTCATCGAGACTATCGGGTCCAGGAAGCGGTGACGACTGCCCAATCAAAAAATGGTTCGGGGTCAAAGCTGGAGCATCGTCAGAATCCACCGACACGTGGGTCAGAGGGCGAGAATTTACGATACTCTCTGCCTCTAAAAGGAGCGTCGACAAAACTTCTTCACGAGGCGACCTCTCCTTTAAAATGGAAAACAGTGTACGTTTCACACACCCAATGAGTCGCTCCCAAACTCCTCCCATCGATGGAGCTGCAGGAGGTAAGAAATGCCACTCTATGCGATAATCCACTGCAAAATCTTGAACTCGAGATTGATTAGCCTGCCATTCTTTCTGTATTTCACGGCTAGCGCCAATGAAAGCTGTGCCGTTGTCTGAAAATATTTTATTAGGACATCCACGCCTCGCCATGAATCTACGTAGAGCCATAATAGCCGAATCAGCTGATAACGTTGGTACTATCTCGAGGTGAATCGCTCTTGTTGAAAAGCAAGTAAACAGAGCTACCCAGCGTTTTTCTTTTCTTCGGCCGATGGTGACTTCAAGTGGCCCGAAATAGTCTAAACCAGTCACTGAAAAGGGTCGCTGATGATGAACCAATCGTTCTGCTGGTAAATCGGCAATCGGTGGAACAGCTGGTGTTGCTTTTTTATTCCGGCAAACTTGACAACTGGCAGCCACTGCTCGAACAGTTGGACGTAAACGCAGAATCCAGTAGCGTTGACGGAGCTCATTTACAACAGTCTCTCGGTTAGCATGACCAGCCCAAACATGGTAGTGGGCAACTAGAAGTCGACAGACGTGGTGGCGACCATTTAAAACAACAGGATGCTTCGTTTCTTCTAACACGTCTTCGGCCTCAGAAATTCGCCCGTGAAGTCGAATTAAACCATATTTGTCAACTTTTGTTGGTAATTTTCGCAACTGTATCTCAGATAAAGTCTCTTGGCAAAATCTTAAAATATGAATCGCAGCGCTCTTCAAATCAATCGCTAATAGTGGGCGCAACCCTCCACGGCTAGACACAAGAGTGCTAGAAACTTTTTGTCGCAAAAGACGTATGTACTGGTGGGCTCTAGCAGTAGAACGAAGCAGTCTTAACCAAGAACTAAACTTTGAACAGTCAGGTACAATATTAGTAAGTTTGGAAGACTCAGTTAATAACAATGTTTTAAATTTTACATATTTATCTTCACTAATACCTGGCTCAATAGGGCACTCCAAGATATTGGATAACAAAAAATCAGGACCTAGTAACCATTTATTCAGAGATTCCAATCCTCCTGAGGAAATACGTGTAGCCTTATCAGCCGAATTTAACGCGGTAGGTATCCAATACCATTCATGAGCTAACGTGAACTCTGTAATCTCACCTACACGATTTCGCACATAAGTTTTGGAATCACTGACTGTGCCTCTAATCCAAGCTAAAACAGTTCTTGAATCACACCAAAACAATCTTTTAGTAGGTATAACATTTTGTTCTTCAATAATCGTTTTAGCTAATTTTACTCCCAAGAGAGCGGCCTGCAATTCGAGTCGAGGCATAGAAACTGCTTTCAATGGCGTGACTCGTGATTTACCCATAACAAATACGACTTTAACTGAGTCATCGGAGTAAACAAAACGCCAATATGCGGAACATGCGTATGCTTGATTACTTGCATCAGTAAAGATATGCAACTCTCTAAAAACAGCACCAACGGTAGAAAAATAACATCGAGGTATTGAGATATCTCTAACTAACGCTATACTCTCGTACCAGTAATCCCAATCTTTACACTGACTTGGTGGTAAAAGTTCATCCCAACCTTTAACTGTTTGCCAAGTTCTTTGAAATAGAATTTTACCTGAAGTAATTAAAGGACACAAAAAACCAAAAGGGTCAAAAATTTTCATTAAATCCTTTAAAACTTGTCGTTTAGTATAGTTATTTGGAACCGGTTTTGATATATTTATTTTAAATACAAAAACATCAGTTTTCGGAATCCAGTGCATTCCTAAAACCCGCAGACCAAGACCATCCAAATTCAAGTTAACGTCCTGTATTTCCTGATTTATCAAACCAGATGGTAAGAATTTGAGAGCTTCAAGGTTATTTGAAGCCCAAGAACGCATCTCAAACCCGCATTTATTATGAACATGAACTATATCACGCGCGACACAAGCTGCGTGTTCAACTTTATCAAAACTGCCCAAATAATCATCCATATAATGATTTTTAATAATAGCCTTAGTAGCATCGGGAAATTCAGCCTCGAAATCCTTAGCATTTTTATTTTTAATGTAATTAGCAATAAAAGGGGAACACGATGCCCCAAAAATTAAAGATGACATTCTAAACTCCTTAACCTTACTATTATTATTATTACGCCAGAGGAAGCGCAGACAGTTACGATCACTATCCCGAATCTTAATCTGAGGGAACATCTCTCTTATATCGCCTGTCAATGCGACTTGACCTTCACGAAACCTCAATAAGATTCCCAACAATGGCTGCAACAAGTCTGGTCCCGGCAAGAGAAGAGCGTTCAAACTAATCCCACCAGTTCGGGCTGCCGCGTCGAATACGATACGTAGCTTTCCCGGCTTGTTGGGATTAGTTACCCCAAAATGTGGAAGGTACCATCGCCTTGAGGAATCCACTGGCATATCATGTAAGTCTGAAGCCTCCTCGGCGTAGTCTTTAGTCACATAAGCTTCGATATTTTCCGTATATGCATTAAAATAGTTATTATCCTTTTTGAAACGCCTTGTTAACGAATTAAGTCTGCTCATGGCGAGATGATAGCTGTCAGGTACATGAACATCGTCATCGCGCCACGGCAGCCCTACTTCAAAACGACGTCCAGACAAGCGCCGCGTAGTCAAGTCTAAAATTTCAATAGCTTTTCTTTCGTGTATCGTGTACGCGGTGTCATTTTTAATGCCAATCGATTCTAACCTATAATGATCCCTAATAAGTAAGTTTAGTTCATCATCATCACTATTTGTAACACAGTGATTCACTAAAAAAGAATTTTGACAAAACTTCGGCTGAGAACCATACAACACCCAACCTAGCGGTGTATTAATCGCAGCTGGCTGCCATAACTTACCAACACGATTCTCTTTACTTACTAAAAGATGCCAATCACAAATACCCACTAGTACCTTAGGTGCAAGCGCATCATATGTCAGCTCATGTTTAATGTCTGCGAGGTATGGATATGGTATAACATCCTCCGAGGTGACGGACTGGCTAGCTAAGGTTAACTGTGGTACCGCTCTCGCTTCCTGAATATTATAAACATCACAACGGTTTCTACCTCGAATAGTAAAACTAACTTTCATAGAGACAATCTTCCTAGCTCCGTTTATCCCACTAATAAATACTGGTTCTTCTGGGCCAACGAGTCCTAATGTATTCGCTAACTCGGAGTCTATAAGAGTAGTAGTAGAACCATCGTCCAATAATGCGTACGTTGGGACCTCCCCATTTGGCCCCGACACTATAACAGACACGATCTTTAATAAAATTTTATTCACAATGCGAGATCTTTTTTGTTAGTTGAAAATGAGGTCGAATAACTAATAGTGTCCATAGAAACTTCATTTTTGTTTAATGTTTGTTCTATATTGTCAATAGTAGCATCTGGCAAGTTGACATTATTTACTTGTTTTGACGGAAATATTGGAAAATGTTGAGTTTGCAAATTATTCGAAGTTAATTCTTCTGAATGCAATAACGTGTGATGTAGACCTACATCACATTTACTACACTTAACTTTGCATGCTCGCCAATTATGTTTACGCTTACGTAAACATTTACTACAAACTTTAGCCTGACGAACCCATGACCAACGATTTTCGACGGATAATTCTGTGAACTTTTTACACGCTTTTATACTGTGGCCAGCAGAACAATATAAACAGCTAGTTTCAGTAGTTACATCGGTAGCGTTGTTATGAATACGATATGGTGTAACCTGTGCTGCCTTGAGTTTGTCAGGCAGAGGAGCGTTGCTTATACCTGACGATGGAAAGCGCGGCATATACCGAGCCTGCTTGCTAGCTTCGTTATGTAAAAAATTTGCAATTAACTCCAGTGACGGCTTTCCAGGAACGATATGTGTATCAGCATAATCACACCATTTATTCTGTAAATTAAAATTGAGCTTAGACAAAATGTTGTTTGTTAATTCCGGAGAATAAAAGTACTCCGGCCTGTCTAACAATTTAATTACACTTAAACACGTTTGAACTCTAGCCGATAACTTAAAAATATCAGAAAAATCTCTACCCATTTTAGGGAATGATCGCAGGGCTGAGATTTCCTGTAAAATTATATCTCCAGTACGAGCAAAATGTAGTTCTAAATTACTAATGATGATATCTGGATCATCAGCTGTGAGAAGCAACGTTTTCACAGCATCGCGCGCCGCGCCACGGACAGCGTGACGTAGCCGAGCAACATTTTGCTTGGGAGTGTATGACAACTTTGTGTCATCAAAGCTTTTTTTGAATAATAACCACTCAGATATATTACCACTAAATTCAATTAAATCTGTATTTACTGCCCTGCAATTTTGTGCTAGAGAGATAACAGCGTTTGTTAACCGACACAACTCATTGAGCTGACCAGAACCATGATGAGATATCGCACTGGACGGTACCACATTACGTGATGGCATGCCATGTAGCGCAGATTCCAAAACGTCCTCCGAATTTTTCGGGACAGATGTGACGAATGGTTCTTGCGTAGCATAGTGTGCACTTTCATGTAATAAACTTTTTGATACCTGATCAACAACGCGAGGCAATAAGGCCTCGCCTGAAGTCTCGTCCCGTACCGCATGGGTGTCAGCTACCCACTGTTCGGTTCGCCTTACAGAAGTAACTGAAGAGTGACTCTGCTTCTCTTCAGCTTCAACGGCAGCACTCTCCGCTTCAAACTCTGCTCGTGCAGCAGCCTCCTCTGCTAGCATGGTCTGCTTCATTAGATCAGCCAGTTTGCGTTGAAGTTTGGCCTCTGCTGCCCTTTGCCGTGCAATTAAATTAGCACGTGAAACAGATGATGTCGTGGAAATACAACTGCCCGGAGCTGATTTCGACTCCATTCCTCCGCCCTCAACTTTTTGGGACTCGACCAATTCCTTAGCTGCCTGAGCTCGAGTGAGCATTATACACAAAATTTTGATTTTAAAAGCTAGTTCTTAAGAAATTCAACGATCGAAGGACCAGGATGTCGTGGACAGCAAGGAAAAGGCCGATTTGGAAGGAATGGAATATATTTATAAAAGATTTACAAGAGAAGTTATAAAAGTGAAGTAACAAGCGAAAAGTGACAGGAATAGAGCCAAGATTAAAACTATAGACAAACATAAACTTAAGTATTATATTACAAAGTTCTGTCCTCAACACTAACTTTAGGTAATATTGCATCCGATTATCCGATCTCTAATTATAGCATTAGTTCATATGTCCATAGTGGAGGACGTTGTACTGAAAAAAACCAGCCAGAAAAAGAATATTTGTACACAATTGGAAGCTGACTTCAGACAAGCCCAAACCCAACTTCTACACAAGGTTGCACAATTTCACATTATCATTAATTTCTTATTAATTTTAATTAATTAAATCATTTGTTGACTTACCTAACCTGACGGCAACTCAGTCAAATGAACCTTATTTTTAATCAGTATTTAATTTTCCTTTATATTTTGCTGTTGTAATTGTAATTGAAATTTTATTTACAAAACTCTTAACTTAATGACACACTGTGATGAGAGCTGTATGTAATAAACGAACATAATTATATATAGTAAAGTCCTTATCACTGCTATTAAGGGTTGTGTAATACTTGCAACAGCAATGCTTTATTAATAAATAAATTACTGAATCATGAAAATGAAACAGACACGTTGATATCGTTAATATGTTAATCCTAAACAGTATAATAATATTCTTCTTAAGTGTATTTTTTACAAGTTTTACGAATCTATAAAAAGACGAATCGGTAACAGTATGGGGTTTTAGTGTAATAGGTTGGCGGGGAAAATAATATCGTATATTTTGACGTGACAACGTCTATTAAATTGGTACTGCGTGGAGTCATTCTGGAAAACACCGTAACGGCCGAATCTGACGCCACACGGAGTCCACGAACGGCGTAACGGCCGATCTGACGCCACACGGCAACGTAATAAAAATATAAATGTTATACATTACTTTATTTTAAATAATTTCATTGCACCCAGAAAAAAATTTTGTTATTTAATTAACATACTAAATTTGGAAAGAAATATCTTTGTATTTTTTACGAAAACTAATTTTGGCAGTCCTCTCTTGACATAAATCTGACTCTACTTTGAAAAAATAGGCGAAACTCTGAAAGTATAAGGGATATATGGATATGTCGCAGTCATCTGGTTGAATCTGCTATCTGATTGTACCACTAGCGCGTTCATTGAATGACGACATTTAATTGAATGACTAGGCTGAACGTTGATTGAACAAACGTCCTAGTCCAACTAGTTAGCGGATTTTGACCACGATCTTTTTCGGACGTTTGTATCGTACGTCATCTACTTTTCATCACCGGCAATAAACCACTTCAAACCCGGTTTCATTACATCTAAATAAGGAACCGAAAATCAGCACACGATTTATTAGATTTTTTTGACGTGACAACGTCTATTAAATTGGTACGGCGTGGAGTCATTCTCGAAAACACCGTAACGGCCGAATCTGACGCCACACGGAGCCACGCACATTACTCATAATAATTAATTTATGTATAACTTCAGAAGCAGAAAATTTAAACAAACTATTAAATAAAAATATTAATGTTATACATTACTTTATTTTAAATAATTTCATTGCACCCAGAAAAAATTACCATGTAATAGACGTGGTCACGTTCAAATATCGGTAGTAGACGGAGTTCTACAGACAACCATTTTTTTTTTATCGATTCAAAATTTAAATGTTTCTATGGAGTGTCGGAGACGCTGTATATTTTTCTAATGGAAAATTTTAATTTGGCATAGGACTGGTTGTAACACGGGGAAGAAATAAGATAACTTTTACTTGGGAAAAGAAAAACGAGTGAAGCCGCGGACAGGAAGCCGGAGAAAGCATAAAATTTCAGAACATGTGGATAATTTGCAGAATTGAAACTGCTGAAAAATACGATGATTTAATAAACACACATGTGTCCGTAGCAAGTGATGAGCAAATAAAACTCTGGGAGTGTACCTACTGGTGGTGTGAACATAATCCGAGCGGCGACAAGATTACACGTGTACCTACATTCGACTTTAGTGTGCCTAATTTTATTTACACTTCTATATAAAGAGGAAAGATTTGATTGTTTGTTTGTTTGGATTGAATAAACTCCGAAACTACTTAACCGATTTAGTAAATTCTTTCACTGTTGGGAAGCTACACTATCTCCGGTAAACTAAATAAAATTTTCAAAAAAGTTTGAGATTCATACTAAAACTGCAATAACGTAACCCAACCTGTGAAAAAAATACCAAAAAACTTTCTTATATCGCGTGCCCGGCGAAAACTATTAATAGGGTACTTCCCTCTATATTAGAAAAGATCTAAAAGCATATAACTATGATAGCTTATGCATTAAATAGTCGGAACCATCATGTTTAAGTACATAAAATACCAAAAATAGTATAAAAATTAGTTTCAAAGTATTCACTTTTTTAATCTATACGTAAAACAAGAGCGAAACATAGGCCGCCATGTCGTGACGTCATAAGGTACTGTAAACTTATGCGTGTCAATGTCATTATGAATCATAGTAGGTACGTATAAAGCCGCAAAACGATAAAGAAGTTTGTAGGTTGCTTTTTTAATGCTTTTTTAAGCTTTTGCTTTTTTAAGAGAACGTTATAAATACGTAAGTTAAATTGAAATCGCACGTGAATCACACTATGGAAAGCAGTTTTGTAAAAGGAGATAGTACGAATTTACCAAAAATAAATGCATTAATGGTCGGAAAATTCTTTGCTGCAAATCCCGACTTTTGTTCTGCCGAATTACGTAGTATTAAAACATCGATGTCAGTATTACTCTTTATTATTATTCCTTTATTAGTTGTTTATATATAAAAGATAATAACTCATTTTTAAATTATGAATATAATAATAGATAGCATCAAACATAGAGCTTTGTTTATTATTTACATGCCGTATTGACGTCATCACTACAGAGTAACAACTCGTGCGGCGCCTTTGTCTAATTACGCGCGAAATTTGAAAATATTAAATTTTAATGCATTTTTTATAGTACTTAACGAGTGTATAAATTTTTTATATTTTTAGTATATGGTTTACTGACACGCAAGGATCAAATTAAGATTATTTTCAAAAAAGATATTAATTCCCTATTATAGAACAAAACAATGTACTACTACGTCTTTGCAGAACATATAATTATCTAGAAAAAATATCGCGACAGCATATTTATCTCACTATATATAGTTATGTCAAATAAATGTTATTTCATTTTAAAAAATAAATATAAAAGCCACCGCTATAAAAGCTGTTTTATTTATACTTTGGTATTAATGCTTATCAAAATAAATTACTTTATATTTAAGTCTGCTGCAATACCATTATATGTATAACTTTTAAATTATTTGACGACCTCCATAGTCGAGTGGATAGTACACCGGTTTCAAGGTGTCGCCATCTCTGAGGTCCCGGGTTCGAGTCCCGGTGGGGGCAGATGTTTGTGTGATGAATGCGAGCATTTGTACCTTAGTCATGGTTGTTGATATATATTTCTATAAAAATTATTTATATATGTATAATATATGTATGTCTATCCGTTACCCTAGATCCCATAGCACAAGCCTTACAGAGCTTAGTTTGGGCTAGGCTAATTGGTGTAAGTGTAACAAATATATTTTTTTTTTTTTTTATTCAATTTGAACATTCTATTCGAAAGATATCACAAGTTTAAAAATGTAAGTTACCTATATGAAAAATGTCGCATGGTCGCCGCTCACGCCGTTCGGTTAGACGGCACCGTAATAATGAAAAGCAAATGCGAATAATATGTATCGTAGAGTGTGTGTATTAAAAATTATAACTTTTGAAATGTTTGTTTAATGCCCATGCGAAGCCGGGGCGGGCTACTAGTTTAGAATAAAACAATAATGCCAACAAACCTCTACTCGTTGAATCTATATCCGCAACACGCCTTGTAAAGGACCATGTCTTACAAACGCGTGATATCAATCAATACTTCAATACATAGTATAAAACAAAGTCGCTTTCGCTGTATGTCCGTATGTATGCTTAGATCTTTAAAACTACGCAACGGATTTTGACGCGGTTTTTTTTAATAGATAGAGTGATTCTTAAGGTAGGTTTGTATGTATAATAAATGCATAATATAGTAGAGAAACACTGATAAATTTAAAGGTTTCTAATGTGATGTCGTAAATAAGCACGTTTTTTTGCGCTTATATTGCAAACGCTGGCTGAACCCTACGAGATAGACCAAAATAATGTACTACAGTATTGTACATTTTACAAAAATCCACAAAAAAGTCCGCGATGGTATATGTCTATCTCTTAGGGATAACCCACCATAACCATTTTTTCACTGCACCCGTGCGAAGCCGGGGCGGGTCGCTAGTAACTAATAAAAATACAAATCTTATTGGATTAATTCTTTAAATTGTAAAGTGTTGATTGAATGTAATGTCACAACGCTGATATAAGTCACTTAGAATTATTCGAACTATAGGCAGATAGACAAATAAATATATACAAACGCTTAATCTATATTGTGTGCCTACATCACCTCACATCCATACTTAATATTATAAATGCGAAAGTAACTCTGTCTGTCTGTCTGTCTGTTCCGCTTTCACGCCAAAACTACTGAACCGATTTAAATGAAATTTGCTACACAGATAGTCTAGAGCCTGAGAAAGGACATAGGCTACTTTTTCATGCAAAAAAGGTTGTAAAGGGTTGTAAAAGGTTGAAAGGAGGGATAATAGGTTGTATGGAAATATTGTTAAAACTACTGAACCGATTTAAATGAAATTTGGTACACAGATAGTCTAAAGCCCGAGAAAGGACATAAGATAATTTTACCGACGGAAAACATATCCTTCCTGTGGGAAATTCGAATATAACGCGGGCGAAGCCGCGGGCGGAAAGCTAGTAATAAAATAAAACATTCCAGGAAAAAAGTTCTATGAGCGATTTGTTCCTGATAACCTTTGCATAAATTATGTCTACGGATACAACAATATATATAAGAACAGAATATAATTAGAGCAATGTATCCTGACGACATCCTTTGTAGTCGTCGCTATATATAGTTTCTTTATATATCCATAATTCAAAATGTTATCTAATCGTGCGTTTTGTCAACCATTTACCGATTGGATATCTTTAAGTAAATAATGACAATACAAATATCTAACAGCATTTGTTAACACCAAATAAAATTACAACAAAATGGCGATAAAGAAGACTTTTAATCGTAAAGAACCTAAAATCAAAATAATATACCTAGTTATCATTATCATACAAGGATTATAGAAAACAAGGTGGTGCCCGCGACTTCGTATGCGCAGAATTAGTATTTCGAGTAGCTTATATTAGCGTGGCGTACATCTTTATAATTTGCTAAATTATATAAGCTATATTATTGTAAGTTTCATTATAATCCATTTAGTAGTTTTTACGTGAAATAGTAACAAACAACCCGTACAAACTTTCGCGCTTATAATATTAGTACATACATATCTGCTGAAAACATCGACGTCAGAGTGAATGGACAGCATGTGAAAATATTCTGTTTTTTTTTCCTTAGGAGAGGAGGTTGAGAATCCGTCATGGATACCAACGCAACAGGCAAGCAGGGATGCGTTGATTATGTCTGACTCCTGGTGAATCGAGGCGGCTCGACCCACCAGACCTACCGACTAAATTCAGCCTAAGCCTTTGGTCCTAATGACTCTACTGGCTTATATGGAAGGGAGCCGCACCTCTGGAGAGGTACGGTTAGCGCTGCCCCATGGAGAGGGCATAAGCGCTAGAAGAGGCGCGGTTCTCCAAAGTGGGACCGGCCTGTATTGGTTGGGAACCTACTCGTGGCGAAGCAGAAGGCTGCCGAATAGGAGACAAGGGAGGCGACGGCTCAGATGCCGCCGCTTGCAGGTCTAGAAGGTCCTGCGTTAATTGATTAGGGGGGTCGCTTAGGACATGTCGCGGTCTGCGTGTCCTCTGCCAATATGGACTGGTAAATATTCTGGAAATACTATAAAATATTTGGTTCAGCAAATACTTCTTTGGCTTCAAAGATCACATAAAAGGTCTTGATCAGTGAGTCAACGAGTTTGAATAGTTTTACTCGATTTTCCTTGTACTTTGTGTAAAAAGTACTATTTTTACACACAAGGAAATAAAACTTATTTGGAAGGCAAAACCCTGACTTCAATCGATTGTGGATGGTGTAGATCAAGGTTGCACAACCTTTTAACAGTCAATCCAAAGGCGCGATTATGACTATTTATTTACCGTGGTTTAGATAAAAAGTATCACCACTGTAGAATCTGTCACTGTGGGGTGTTATAAGTTTGACGTGTCTGTCTGTCTGTCTGTCTGTCTGTTTGTCTGTCTGTCTGTCTGTGGCATCATAGCTCCCGAACGAATGAACCGATTTCAATTTAGATTTTTTTAACGGACCTATGCTGAAGCCGCCGAGAAGCTATGTTCAGCTTTGCAATGAGTGTATTTGTGGAAGGCGCACGAACTGAAGGTTCGACGCCTTGCCTGTTAACGACACCGGCGACCGTTCCGGAGTCGTTAGAGTCGGTACAAAGGAGTCGACGCAAGTTGAGTGCGCCGTCTAGTGGCTCGGATCGCCGTATAGTGGAGGGTGAGAATCTACCCGGTACATGTCGGTAGCGGGTATATGTTGACGAGGGATGTGTGGCCCGGGTTGTCGCGGTCGCCGATGAGCTGTGAGAGACGTGGGTGTGTGGCGTGAGAGACGACGCGGTTGGTGGCCGGCGGGAGTGATTTGTAGCGTGGGTGATGGGACGGTTGGGAGTAGATTATAAAACTTGACACTGACAATTTATTAATTTATTTGTGTTGTATTTAAAACATTTGTAATTCCCTTCCATATAAGCCCTTTGGTCAAGGTTGCGGTGGTACCCATAATGATTCTCAGCATCAAAAAACGGTATAATAAAAAAAAATGAATGTATGTTAACTAAATTAATACAAAGCATTTTATGATTTTTTTTTCCTCAGGAGAGGAAGGCTGAGAATCCTCACAAGGAGCACGAAACGTACCCAGGATACCCCCGCAACGGCAAGTGTCACGGAGGTTATGTCGGACTCCACGCGACCGGAACGGTCCGGCCACGTGACCTACCGACTAAACTCAGCCTGGCCTAGGTTCTAAAACCATATAGGCAAATCGTTAAGGCGACCGCCCATCAGGAGAGGGGCAATGCAGCGCAGGCCCATAAAGGGGGCCCAAAAGCGCTAGAAGAGGCGCGGGAAGTCAAAGTGACGCCGGCCTTATCATGAGGGAACCTAGTCTTGGCGATGCTGAAGGCTGCCGAACTAAGGGATCATGGGGGACATTTTATGACAAATAAAAAAGCAGCATTGAACATTTGTTCATGTATTTTAAAAACAATATTTATGTATAAGAGGAAGGTACATATGTAAATACAATTAATGTTATTTCTGATATTGCCGCTGTTGTAATAATAAACAAATAACTCGCTTGTTATAAGAGTTATTTATTTATTACCAACATAATAAACATTTAAGAAGGATGTGCAGACACTTTAATGACCTTCACAGGGAGGCCGACATCGACATCTTTGGGTTAACGCTCATTGGTTTTAAGGCTGCCCTACATGGTCTCATTAAATAGATCAAACAGTTATTGAATTTATTTTAATATATTTGTGATAGTGTTCTCGCCCTCACATGCACATACACTGATTCGTTTGGGTTGGTTGATTAATAATAATAATATAGAATTTAAGTACTGTGTTTTCATTGTTATTATTATATCTTTATTTTCTATTAAGTTTCTTTTTATATAGGTAATATTTTTATTGTAATCTCATTGTTAATTATTATTCCAATTTATTATTTTTAGATATAGTTTGTTTTAGTTTTACACCGTTAGTTTGTACTTTGCATATATGTTTAATGTAGTATATAAGTGATTGCTGGTATGTTTACTCTAACCTTTTTGTGTACATATGTTTTGGGTTACGGTCTAGTTCAGATAGATAATTTCATTTTTTGTATGTTATATTGATTGTAACCTGTTTTATGTACCTAATAAAATAAAAAAAAAATAAAAAAAAAATAAAAAAAAAATAAAAAACCCAACTTAGCTCGGGTTTAGAAACTCAATCTAACTTGCATGGGCCATTTTATATTCGTCACCGGACTAGATTGTGGCTCTGCTTGTATAGTGCAGACTGGTCTTATAGGTAGGTAATTAACAGTGCATTTCTGATAGGTTGTTAGTAATTACACGTACATTTTTGTAGTTCTAAGAAAAATTGTTATGATGAAGCGAAGGACTCGGAAACTATAGTTTAAACAATAATCGAGGATAAGCTCAGGTCTACAGAACAACTAAACACACCCATAATGTAGTTCTGATTTAACTTGGACTTATTTGTTAAATCTTTTTAATATGCTTTTGTCTCTTTCTCATCAATAATGGCGCTCTTTGTTCAACTTTCAGTAAAACGCTTCTGTGGGCGTACTCTTAAAAACGATATTCGATATATCGTGGACTTCGTCGTGTCGTATCTTACTCTTAGTTACTATCGTTTAAAACATTTCAACGGACGATCGACCGAACGATATTAATTTTGACATAAGAAAGCTTCAAATGACAACGATGAATTGAATTTGACAGACGAACATTCGCAAAATAAACGTCAAATTTACGATAATTACAACGACACCTCAAACCGTATCGTTTTACTTTTCGCAAATTTGATTTATTTAAACGTAATTTATATTTGATTGTTTACGTGAAATACGCATAAAAAATCTTAGTATCATTTTATTACTTTTTTCTCTTCAACATTTTAACTCAACAAAATTAACACTTCTTTTAAGTCTATTTTCCATTTTAATTACTTACTAAAATAGAACTACCTCTGTAAACTTATTTAGCCTGCATTTATTATTCACAGGTAAAAGAATTTAAGCCCACAAATCCATGTATATATTTTTTATATAACGAACATTATTTCTATAAAAGTATGCCATGAAACAAAACAATTAACAAGAATATAAATAAGCGAATAACGGAGAAAACGGAAAATTGTGTAATAAAGTCAACACTATGTACAGAACCGAGTTTTAATACAAGTTTTCATAGTTCCGGTCTAAACCACGGTCTGAAGAGTTTCACGTAATACGTGTTTAGTGTTTCATTAGAACAAACAAAAGCCGCATAAAGAATAATAACGAGTTTGGCTTTAATAAGTTCTGAAGTCAAACTACTTAGTATTGCCGTAAATATTGTTACAAGGAAAAATATATGTTCTATTTTATGTCTTATGGATCAAATTATTTAATAATGATGACTAATCCTCACGTTTTTTCCAGACAGAGATGCGCAGCTCAAAATACACTACAATAACATGAAAAAAAATTACAGAACAATGATATGTCTATGTAATTTAAAGTCTAGTGAAATCTATTTTATCTAAGTATCGACTGAACCAAACCAACAGCTGTGTGCAGTGGTCAGCTATCAGCGAACAATTGTCAACTTAGGCTAGTTGAGGCCTTTCGGCTATCAGTTTATTCTGTCAAACGAAAAATCATACTATATTAAAATTTATAGAAAGTTAAAAAATACTACTATATTTTTTACATTTCTTACAAATAATCTCTGAATCGGCTCATTGGTAAGAAATAAATTTTTCGAGATATAAAAGTTGCAGTCTATTTGTATTGTTCGTTTGCTTGATTACTTCGATATTTCTTTTAAATAATAAACAAGTACCTTCAAAACATCAGCCATCGCTAACGTATGAATAGTTTTTAGTATCTACTGAAGAAACATTCCACAGTATTGAGCGATGTTCGTAAGTCATTCATAATTCGAAAGTTCTTTTTGCCGGCTTAATCATTATGGTGTAAGGCTTAAGATTAGAAAAAAAAATCTTTTTCATACAGCCGACTCTTCACGCGCGGGGAATGCATGCCCCATATCCTGACTAATACTAGGGAACAAAGATGCATCGACGGAAACCCGAACTTGAATCATCACATTCCTCAACATGATGCAATCGTTTGCAATCTCTCCATGTCTGCCTTATAGTCATTGTTGTCTCTTTATAAAACTGTTAAATCATCAATGAACTCATGGTTCTATCGAAATTACGAGTGCATAAGTATTCTTTGTTTGAAGTCCTAAATTATTATTTGTATTAATTTCAAAATAACTTTGGAATCTATACTTTAATACATACACCGTACATTATTAAATGCTTTATAGTTATATGTATGTTAACAATTAAAGAAAATAATTACAATATGAAGCATTTATCAATGTCATTAATGTCTTGGTCGTGTATTATCAAACGTCAAACTAATGTCAACAATTTTTTATACATAGTTAGGCAAAGAAAAATCAAATCAAATCATTTATTAGCATACTAAATGTTGACATGAGATCTTATAAATTTATTTGCACTTATAACTTAGTTACCGTTAGGTATAGCTAATTGTTCTCTTGGAGAACTAGAATTAATGTTATGCAATTATAATTAAATCTGCATACTGATATGATAATAACATCTACATTATAATTTAAACTCTACTATAATTAATATTCACATAATATATACTGAATTTATAAATGTTATATATGAGATCTTTTTAAATTAATTTTAATTATTCTTAGTAATTTTGTGTCCATTTTGTGTCGCTTCGGCCTTTAGGAAGGCATCATTTAACTAGTCAATTTTTAAAAAGTCAATAAAAAATGTCAATTCCACCGTATGTATGACGTTATTTGATACTTACGAGATTTTAGAATGATTCAAAGTTTTTGGAAATCAAAAATAGGTGTGTATCGTTTTAACAACAATAATTAAACATGCGCATGTTATAAATTAGTGTCAATTGTCTGCTAAACTGAATTCCTAACTGTAAACTAATAATTCTTACGTAATCACTTATGTGTAACTACTCCTTGTTTAGATTCCTAAATATACCTCGTGGTTGAATTCAAAACATAGGTAAGAACCATGTCATAGCTATTTCGCACTACTGATGTTGAAACAACTTTACTGAGCTCTGACGAATCATAGTTTATTAAATATAACATACATTCATGTGAGGGGAATAATAAACATAAAATTATCCTATTTTGTTGTATTACAACGACGATTCTTTACAAAGGACATCGAACCTCCCTTTGTTGCATACTAAAAGGATAAAAATGAAAGATTGCCAATTATTATATATGTAAAAAAAACTCAAACTCTCTTATACAACTAGCCCAGAAGATTATGAAACTCTGTTGCTATCACATTTTAATTAAAACTGACATATATTGCAATGACACTGCTGCTTTATTACGACAATTATTACATTGTTACTTGTTTTGTTTTCTATTCAAAAAATTGCTGCGTCGTGTCAATAAAAATTTGCAGCAAAATTCCAAACTAAATAAAAATGTTGCCATTTTTAAGATTTAAGCAAGTGCTACGGAGGTGGTTGCTGCATAAAACAGTTTTATAATATTGACGAATACTTAAAACATCAGGACATCACTGCTATTTTTAGCGTTTTTTAATTATTAATGTTCTATTTAATAGGTGAAATAATCAAGTCGACTTTAAAAAATATATCAATACATTTAATATTGTTTTGTACGCTAGCTGAAACTAAATGTGACAACCTTTTCCAGATCTCTACTAATAGGGAATTAATCTCTTTTTTGAAAAGAATCTTAATTTGATCCTTGCGTGTCAATAAACCATATACTAAAAATATAAAAATGTTATACACTCGTTAAGTACTATAAAAATTGCATTAAAATTTAATATTTTCAAATTTCGTGCGTAATTAGACGAAGGCGCCGCACGAGTTGTGTTACTCTGTAGCGATGACGTCAATACGGCATGTAAATAATAAACAAAGCTCTATGTTTGATGCTATGTGTTATTATATTCATAATTTGAAAATGAGTTATTATCTTTTATATATAAACAACTAATAAAGGAATAATAATAAAAGAGTAATACTGACATCGATGTTTTAATACTTCGTAACTCAGCAGAACAAAAGTCGGGATTTGCAGCAAAGAATTTTCCGTACTATCTCCTTTTACAAAACTGCTTTCCATAGTGTGATTCACGTGCGATTTATAACGTTCTCTTACATTAAAAAATCAACCTACAAACTTCTTTTTTTATTGTTTTGCGGCTTTATGCGTACTATGATTCATAATGACATTAACACGCATAAGTTTACAGTACCTTATGACGTCACGAAATGGCGGCCTATGTTTCGCTCTTGTTTTACGTATAGATTAAAAAAGTGAATACATTGAAACTAATTTTTATATTATTTTTGTTATTTTATGTACTTAAACATGATGGTTCCGGTTGGTATTTAATAAATATAAATAAATAAATAATAAATATTTGTTACACTTACACCAATTAGCCTAGCCCAAACTAAGCTCTGTAAGGCTTGTGCTATGGGATCTAGGGCAACGGATAGACATACATATATTATACATATATGAATAATTTTTATAGAAATATATATTAACAACCATGACTAAGGTACAAATGCTCGCATTCATCACACAAACATCTGCCCCCACCGGGACTCGAACCCGGGACCTCAGAGATGGCGACACCTTGAAACCGGTGTACTATCCACTCGACTATGGAGGTCGTCAAAATTTAATGCATAAGCTATCATAGTTATATGCTTTTAGATCTTTTCTAATATAGAGGGAAGTACCCTATTAAGTCCCTACTACTTAATAATTTATTATTATAAAGGTGAAAGTTTGTATGGATGAATGTTTGTTTCTCTTTCACGTAAAAACTTTTTCAAGTAAATGGATTTTAATGAAACTTTACAATAATCTATACGTCACAATAACACATAGGCTACAATTTATAGAGATATACGCCGCTTTAATACAAGCTACTCTAAATGCTAATATGACGAAGTCGCGGGAACCAGTCAGTCCTTACTACTATTATAAATCGGAAAGTGAGTTTGTTTGTTTGTTCCGCTTTCACGCCGTAACTACTGAACCGATTGCTTTGAAATTTTGCAGACGTAAAGATAAAAGTCCGGATTAAATAATAGGCTACTTTTTATCCCGGAAAGATCGTCAGATCCCACGGGATGCGCAATAATGGCTTCGCTCAAAAACTTCTGCACAGTTTTTATGCGGTTTTCATCAATATATAAAGTTCGATTTTTAATTCGAGTCAGTAAAATGACATTTCCAGTGTCATGTGTCACAAATCATATTATTTAATATGGTATGTATTACATATTTACAATAAAAAAACGCTTTGATACCTAATAAAATAAAGCATGACTAAATGTCTAAATCTATTGATTGCCGAACATCACTATTGTAGTGGGTTGTAGTGGGTCACCCTTTTTTGTATCAGTGACAGTTGCATTTGTCATTTTACTGACTCGAATTAAAAATCGTAGTTTAGAGTGATTCTTGAGCAAGGTTTTTGTGGATTTTTATCTCGGAAAAACGGATAGTCCCACGGGAAGCGCGATAAAACCTTCGCCCCATAAACCGACTTCCGCGCATATGTAGCCGTGGGCAAAAGCTATGACCCTTAACCCTTATTATATACCCAATCCCGAAATCCACGCGGGCGAAGCCGCGGGCAGAAAGCTAGTAAACTATATTTCCAACATCGATATTATAATGACAAATAAAGTATTATGATTATGTCGCTTAATATCAAGCAGACTAATTTATTATTATTATTATAAATACGTAGAAATATAACTGCACTATCTATTAGTTTTAATCACATATGATAACAAGAGATTTAAATAATCAAGGAACAACAGATTATACCAGGGTCGTCTGCTTGGGAACCTTCGTCTTACCTATATCTGCCGCTAAATAGCAGTGTTTGCATTGCTGCATTCCAATTTGAAGGGTAAGCAGTGAAATTATTGGTATCAGTCAGTCACATGGTGGATATTTTTGTGCAGGTTGCAGAATTGCTGCGAATCTTACAGGAACCACATGTACTATGGGCAATTATATCCACTTAGCATCGGTTGTGGTAGATTGTTTGTAAAGTACATGGCACAGTTTATATGGCAGTTTGGCGAGCGGCAATCGACTCCAAATTTTCACGAATATACAAGTTTTAGAAAAAGTTAACGACAAAAATGGCCGCTAGGGGGCTCTGAACTTTTTGGAAACGAGACCAACGAATAAAATGGATAATCTCTGTTAAGAGGAAAAAGTAAGCTAACTTAAAAAAACGATATTTTTCTTATTGTATTTTATATTTTGTAGTGGCACGTTACAATGATTAAGTAGATTTATTTGTCATTTTATTTCAATACATTTCAATGCCGATAGCACGCCGTGGTACCCAAAGCCACATTACAGGATTTATTCCATTCCAGGATGGATTCCATTGGGGGCGCGAAAGCTGATGAACAGGGCAGTCCTAGTTACGTCCCAAGAATATTTCCTGCTACATACACCTCTGCAAGGCTTAATCCAAATTTAGCCTTCAAGATACAAACGACATATGGAACGCATTAACAATAAAGAAAACAATAATGCAAATGTATAATCAAGTAGTATATTTGAAATAATGGAAAATAAGCCATATTTATTACCTGAAATTTACTAATTGAGCCATTTTAGAAGGGAAATAAAAAAGGTTATCTTTATTATCGACACTATAGATCTAAATAATTGAGTAGAATATTATGTAAATTACAATATTTCATTGAAATTATTTGTTTGTCAGCCATTTGACAATTTTTTCTTTTTTCCTCAGGAGAGGAAGGCTGAGAATCCTCACAAGGAGCACGAAACGTACCCAGGATACCCCCGCAACGGCAAGTGTCACGGAGACTATGTCGGACTCCACGCGACCGGAACGGTCCAGCCACGTGACCTACCGACTAAACTCAGCCTGGGCTAGGTTCTAAAACCATATAGGCAAATCGTGAGGGCGACCGCCCCTCAGGAGAGGGGCGATGCAGCGCAGGCCCATAAAGGGGGCCCAAAGCGCTAGAAGAGGCGCGGGAAGGCAAAGTGACATTTGACAATTCAAAGTCCGCCTCAGTTGTAACCGGTTGTTGGCGCTGTCATCGCGAACGGTGCCAATAGGGATAGTTTAAGACATGAAAAGGACAGAATAAATTTACCACGAGAAAAGGTTTTCTCGTTTTCGTATGAGAAAATTAGGTATAAAACTGCAGCCTTATACGTTGTACACTATTCTTTATAACTAACTAGCAACCCGCCCCGGCTTCGCACGGGTACAATACTGATCTAAATACACTACAGAAAAACTGTGGACGTTTATTATATAATAAATTATAGTTTAAAAAACTAAAAACGTGTGTATGAACTGAACCACCTGGGTGTAATGTAATCTCTACCTGCACCATAAAAAATGTTACTTAAAGAGTACACCCAGTTAGATGCATAGAAACTATTATCATTAGTGGTCAAAACGTGGACTATTGCATTTCGATTTTGGTGATGATAAAAACTGGGCTATGGAAGAGACTCTGGTCACTGCCTTCTCAAAGCCTCCTAATTGATTTAAATATGGCAGGTGCGGACTCGCTGCTTACTAAATGGGCTTTCCAAAAAAAGCAGACCAATATTGGTGCGAAGAGAGCAACATTGGTGTGAACGGCTAAGGGTGTAGAGAGGTGTGTCTGCGACAGCGATCGAGACGCCGCGCGTTGGCGTTATGATATTATTACACTTCCACCCTTCGAGCATCTACTCTTGCGACTCCACTGTGTCCGCCCGGCTAAGACAAGACAGATGCGGGTGACATACGCCCCCCTGAAGCACATTAGTACCCTCAGTGACGCAACTCACCAACAACTAGCCACAAGCTGCCCTGAAGGGGACTTACTGCACTAAGTTAAGAGGCATTAAATGCCCTACCAGCGGGTGATGGGGTCGTCACTTGGGAAGTGCACGGACTTATTATTTATTATTATTATTAACTATTGATAATATCATTTCATTTCATTAGTTTTAATTCTTTGGTTGCAAAGATTCAAGATAATGACGTCAACTCGCATACGATATATCCAACGGCGCTGAAAACTAAACATAAAAAGTCGTGACGTTGTTTAATGGATAGATTTTCCTGTAAGTTTTGTTGGCATGTTTCACTGTTTGTGTTGTAATTTTACCCGAGTCTGAAATCCGGATGTACTTACCGGAACAATTTACGTACCTATTTACAAAGTAAGAATCACCAGATGCTTAAATATTTACTTTTTAAATTCTGAACTAACTTTGATCATATTTTGCAAATGCAACTGTCTATATGTTATTTAATCCGTCATCATCTCATGACATACATCTTCATCGATAGGCACAAAATTTACTCTAATAAAGGGTTGTTATTAGGGCTTAGTCAACCACGTCAGCCCGTTTGTCGTCGTTGTCAGGCTTAAGATACACTTTTATGTTTGTGACTTTGCATGTTATTTAAAAATCTATACTTATAATAAATCTGTAGAAAGGTCAATTCTGTACATGAAATATATTTCCAAAATAACTATCTGGGGGTGATTAGGGATCGATGTTGATGACAAAACTGCAATCAATAAAATTTTGCCTGTCTGTATAACCGTAATAGAAATAAAAACTTCTTTATGGATTTTAACGAAACTTGGTACAAATATCTTTAATACTCCTGAGCTGGTTATAGGATCAGTGAAGGGAAATGTTGGAAAAACGGGAGAAGTTACTCCATTTTTTAAGCTTATATCGGCGTGTGCAACACTAATGGTTAAAGTTACACAGAAATCGTGTAAGACGGAAATTTTCTCCTTAAGATTATATGAATAATATCCAACGACAACATATATATTTTCTGGTTGACTCACAATAACACGTGTAACTCCTGATGGCTTAGCAGTTCGAAGCTTTCTAATTATTTTTGTCTACTCTTACATTTATAACAGTCAAAGTCATTAAAAATGCTACCTAAAATTACGATTCCACACGGTCAAAGTCGTGGGCACAGCCAGTGCGTAATAAATATATAAATATGCAAAATTCAAACAAAAGTCTCGACTTATATTTTTAAGGCTACTTCTTCACATGTGTATTCACTGTAGGGGCGAATAAACGTACACGTATGAACTTCCGAAGACGCATTATTAAATAACAGGATCGACTCCCACCTAACGATTAGAACGATGAGATCTTTGCCCCTATTAATTAATTATTTTACCTCAGTTATATTAATTTGAATTTATGCCGAGACGGGCAAAGACTAAAACCATAGTTTCACGTTTAAAAATATATATAATACATTCATTGATTTAGAAATGGTATTCAATAGAGTACCCCGAGAAGCGATTTGGTAGAAAACAGTGTACCTGCAGCCTATTCTCATTCTGTATATAAACATACCAGTACCCAAGCTCAATCCAAAACCTATTTCCACATTGATCTGTTAAGTAATTCTAGAATTACTTAACAGATCAATGTGGAGATAGGTTTAGACTAAGGATCGACTTTAAGCCCATATCTGTTCCTCATGTCTATGGATGCTATACCTTAAGTATATAAAAGAAGCATCTCAGTGAGTAGTATTTGCGAACGAGATTGTGCTGATAGATGGAAGTAGTTTTGTTTTATTCTTGAAATTAAAATTTATAGGCAGTACACCCCTGATAAGAATGGATAAAATAAAAAAGGAATTATTAATTATTCTGGAATGATGAAACATACATTTTAAAAACAAGCTGCTATTATGCTCGTATTTAAGCGCATATGTCCTTTTTGTAGAGCAGCGCTGACCGTGCCTTCTCCTGCGGGTGCGGTCACCCTTCTCCATTTAAGCCATAGGCTCTTATGGCCAAGGCTGAGTTTAGTCGGTAGGTCACGCTGATCAGACCACTCTGGTCGGCGTGGAATCCGACATAATCACCATAACACTTTCCGTTGCGGTGGTATCCTGGGTACGTTTTGTGTTCCTTGAGAGGATTCTCAACCTCTCTCTCCTGGGAGAACAAGAAACCTATCGTATAATTAAGTGCATAAAGTATTCAAAGTAGAGACTCAGTTGGATGTGTATGGACCATTAAGAATTGAATAAAGAATATTAAGTATCTATCTTAGCTGCCGAATAAGCAGCCAATTTCACGCAGTACATACTCGGAAATATGGTCATATTCCCGCAAGTTATAACTTTTTGGGTACTACTGTATTATATTTAACCCAATACAGCAATTTAGAAACCTGTCTAGTTTGTTATACTCAATCGCGATCCAAATAGTACCTACACATTGTTTTCATAATGTCAGCGGAACAAAGTTCTTTAACGTATTTAGCGACTACATTATATAGTATAACTTGAGGTTACCAGTAAAAACTAGAATCTAAACAAAGCTAAGTATGACCTTTTAAATTACGAAGAGGAATAAAGTTGTTATAGTTAATTGAATTCTAATTGACTGTATTTATGCTAAATAATACTACTGGGACTATCAACGAAGATTGCTCGGTTATTTGCTGGGATGGATGGATTTCTAATATTAGCCGAGATTATATAATGATAAAATCAACATTACATTGATTTTATCAATAGCTTCATTTAAATCATCTTATTAATATTTGCGGTTGTAACAATAGCGTTTTTGTAACCAAATGCGGATTGGTTGAATTAAATTATACCTTTAAGTTTATAATATGTATATTATTATAGTTAATAAAATAAATCATTTGAAAATCGAAACACACAAATCATATTGATAAATGCAGATTTAAAACCAGCCCTTCTCAATTGAATTCCAGTGCCAAGACGCCGGCGCCATGAAATCTCCAATTATATTCAGTATTTTATTTTATTAGAATAACATACGCTTAACTATTTATTTATTTCTGTTGTCTTTTCAACCATAAAACACATAAACAACATATTTCAATAATAAACATAATATCGTTGTGCAATTTCCTGCTTATCACAAGGCAACGGTAATGGAGTACCACCTATATGCGCCACATAATGAGTTCGTCATCAACCTATACGTCATCAATTCGTCATAGGTACCAACTTTGTGCGAAGAATCGATGATCGAGCAACACAACTTGTGTTGGAGTCAACTATATAATTGCCCACGCGACTAACTCAGTTGCACATTAAAAAAAAACATTGTGCAAGAAATTTCTGTACAACTGAAAATAAGATTGCCTTTGACATGACTTCAACAGTGTTATCCAGAAGCTTAAGTGTTGCTGACGTGTCTTTAGTACCTACTGTTTTATTATTTTTAGACTATTATATTTGGATACAGTATTATACCGCTACTGCTGTAATCAAGGGTAAGAGAACAAAGAACATTTTTGTAAAATGTCGAAATAGTTAGTAAAACATTTACTACTCCGATTCGCTACTAAATCTTAATTTCAGTTTACTCTATTTTAAGTCGCTTATAGAAGACCGCTGCTGAGCAGTTCTCCGTTCATTTCTTAAACAGTTCTCTATCCAGGCAAATGTTAGCCAATCCCCTTCAAATTCTCAGGTCATCTTCCGAGTCCTTTTGAGCCTACCTCTGCTGCAAACTCCTTTTCTAGGTATATACTCATCCGTAAGCACTGACCCCTCTTATCTTGTTGCAGGCGGCAAACATGGCCGATCCAATTCCATTTCAAACTAGCAGACATCTATGATCTCGCTTCTCATAAAGATGTCTGTATTTCTCTAGATCATCGAATAAATAAATTTACATTAATTTCCAAAATTGTGGCATTAAATACTCGTTTACATACAATCAATATGAGATTGGTACAAAGGCTTTAGAAACGTATCTACTTTTATTTATTTTTTTATAGAAATTGATTCAAAGGGATTTAATATTATTACAAATCTTTCTTCAAGTAGCTTTGGAGCATAAGTACTTGTTATAATATTAAAATTTCAAAAATCGATGAAGTGATATAAAATCAGCATAACGAAGGTATTTTTTTGTGAATACACGTTTCATCGCGTTAAAAAAAATTTGGTCTAAATTGCGCATTGATTTCGGAACTCGATTTTCATACAGATGGAAAGGAATCAATTTCTCCGCCATTTTATAAAAACGGACATACGAAACCCGCGGGAAGAACACGAATAGTGACCACTAGCAGCGGCTTAATATGTATTTTGAACCCGTCTCATGTGCCCACGATATAAATAATCATGTTATACGATTCCTACCTACTTACTTGGCACAATGTTGGGTAACAACGTGAAATAAATTACCCAATAATGAAACACTATCCTAGTAATTTCAAGTTTCCAAACTCAAACAATGTTCTTGCGAAAAACCTTAGCATAGCTTAAATGCTTAATAAGACTGACCAGAACCCCTACTATGACCGCTTAGGGTAGGGTTAAAACAGAGACACCGCTCTTGCAGCGTATATCGCCATCTCTCTTGCACTGCGGTTTTGTTCCTGTTTTAAGCTATCATGGTAGGTTTATAAGTCAAGTTTATCTATATTAACTAAGCTAGGGCATTTTCACAAGCTCCTTGCTTTTTTAACGAAGAAATCTCGATTGGCAGTGTATGTTGAAAACCACAGCTTTAGTAGGTATCCCTCAAGATGGACGGATAATTAATTGAAGATAAGTTCAGGAGACGTATTTTTGAATCATTAGACGTGAATTCGGAATTCGAATACGAATACAAATCGTGCACGAAACTATTATCTACTGCTTACAATTTTATACATTTTTGAATCACTCGAATTTAGTGTTGTCATTAAAAACAAATTCTTGATTAGATTCAGTTTCACGCAGAAAAATTAAAAATCGCAACAACTAACATTAAAATATATGTACTCAAACAATATTTACTTATTATTATGTACCTATTTACAAGCTTTACATTAACCAGAGTAAATTTATCACTGTCAACGTCACTTCAGCGTTGGATATTCTACTACTAGAAATAAAAAAACGAGTGGATTGAGTCACTCGTTGCACAACGCACGAAATAAAAGTTCAGAAATTGTGAATTCGGTAATTCGTATATGAATCTCACGATTTCGAATGCGAATTGGTTTTCCATTGTTTCAAAAATTCGTCTCCAGGGCCAATCGTTAAAGTTCTAAGGGGGAAGGCCTAAGTCGGCGTGTGGCGGTAGAATCGCGAAAGCGCACCCCGCCACGCGCCCCTATATGGGCTGGAAGGACACCGGGGGGTTTTTAGTGGGTAAGCCGGTACTGTACCGGAGAGCCCTACTAACAGCCGCGCCTAGCCAGCGCGGTGACAAGGTGCATAAGGTGCATTTTCCCCTCGCAAAAAAAAGGGGGAAGGCCTATGTCTAGTAGTAGACATCTATCGGAAATAGAAACGATAATAATATTAATGATTAATGTATTTATTATCACTCCAGTCCCGCTTCCAATCTTGACGAGCTCCGCAGTCGAGTGGTTGGTATACCGGTTTCAAGGTGTCGCCATCTCTGAGGTCCCGAGTTTGAGTCCCGGTGGGTTCAGATGTTTGTGTGATAAATGCGAGCATTTGTGCCTTAGTCATGGTTGTTGTAATATATTTCTTAAAAATTTATTTATATACTAGCTGTGCCAGCGACTTCGTCCGCGTGGAATAGTTATTTGAGCATCATATTATTTTTTCCAAACAACCACCTCAGCTGTTACCCGATCTTGACAACGCGACATATCCAAATTTGATCACCATAAAAACGATTCTAGTGAGTTAACATTAAAAGATAGACATATACTGTCGCGGACATTTTTTTAGATCATTTGAAGAGGAATAATTCTTTCATACATATTTTTTTGGTATCTAGAACGGTTTTCGAAGCGCACGCAACGAAAGCCCTCAAAGATAAATAATTTTCACCGTTTTTTCCACATTTTCCATTATTTCTTCGCTCCTATTAGTCGCAGCGTGATGTTATGTAGCCTAGCCTTCCTCGATTAATGGGCTATTCATTTAAAAAATATTTTTCAATTCGAACCAGGAGTCCCAGAGGTTAGCGCGTTCAAACAAACAAACAATCTCTTTAGCTTTATAATATTAGTATAGATTATTGTGAGTCAACCATAAAAGATAGACATATGCTGTTGGTGGATGTTTTTTAGAAAATTTTATGTAGAATATTTCCGTCATACATGATTTTTATGTCACTTTAACCATTAAGGCTACACATGGGACGGAAGCTAAAAAATGGAGTTACTTCTCCCGTTTACCCAAAATTTCCCTTCACTACTCTGCTCGTATTTATTGTAACGTAATGGAAAGTATTTTATAACCTGCCCAGGAGTATGAAGAATTATTATAAAAAGTTTCGTTAAAATCCGTCCAGTAGTTTTTGTTTCTATAAGGAACATACAGACAGACAGACAAAAATTTTACTGATTGCATTTTTGGCATCAGTATCGATCCCTAATCACCCCCTGATAGTTATTTTGAAAATATATTTCATGTACAGAATTGACCCCTCTACAGATTTATTATAAGTATAGATGTATAATACTAGCTTCCGCCCGCGGCTTCGCCCGCGTAAAATTGGTTTTTGTCAATTCTAGTCCCTTATGTCTAAGAGACTCTTGAACAAATGTTTAATGATTTCTTATCAAGTACTAAAATATAAAGTTGCATGGTTTTATCTTTTGAAATTAAGAAATCCCATACAAACTTTCAACCTCTATTTCAGCCCCTTCAACCCTTTTTTTCGAAATAAAAAGTAGCCTATGTTCTGTCTCAGGGTCTAAAGATTGTCTGTACGAAATTTCATCGAAATCGGTTGCGAGGTTTAAGCGGGAAAGCGTAACAGACAGACAGACAGAGTTACTTTCGCATTTATAATATTAGATGGAGGAGTAAGGGGACTGTCCATGGGGTTCTCGGACAGTCCCTTCTTTGGCGGTGGCTTGACCAACTCTTGGTCGAGCCGGCCCCGGGGTGCATGGCGGTCGAATTGCGAGAGCGCACCCCGCCATGTGCCCCGTATGGGCCCAGAGAACTCGGGGGGGTTGTAGTGGGTAGGCCGGTCCTCTTGATCGGAGAGCCCCACACACGGCCGCGTCTTGCCAGCGCGGTGTAAGGGTGCACAAGATCGCATTTACCCCCTCAATAAAAAAAAAGATGGAGGAGTAAACTTATTTTGGGGCTAGGTTAATTGGTGTAAGTGTAATTAAATATTTTAAAAAAATCAGGTGGAATAAAGACATTTTGCTTGACATTAATATGGTCGTAGCGATAGCTGATGGGGGCTTTGGAAGTCTAGCTGTAACCATGAACTGCTTTGTTATCTCTGAGGACGCCCGAGTTCCTCGCATTCAGACACAGGCAGCTGTTATGTGTCAACGACCATACCTTGTTAATGTCACCTAATTGCAATGTCCCAATCATTTGTCAATAACTAATTAATTATTTATTTACTTTAGCATTGCTTACTCGTAGTTCTTAAGTATGATTAATGCTAGCACTTCTATCTTAGTCATGATTGTTAATATATATTACTATCAAAAATATTTATATATGTATGTTTATCCGTTGCCCTAGATCCCATAATACAAGCCTACAGATTTAATTTGGGCTAGGCTAATTGGTAGAAGTGTAACAAATATTATTATTATTTATTTATTTTTTAAAAGTTAATCATTTATTTACTTTAGCATTGTTTACTTAAGTATTATTAAAGTATCATAATTGTATTCCAACTCTCTCATATCCCTGACGTGTTCACCCTCGCTCTCCTATTATATACTCCTGCGCGGACCCTTTCGTCCCAGTCAATCCGCGTAATACCGAATATCGTCGACCCAGGCACGTCATTTCTGACCCTCCCGACTCATTGACGCTGCCTTGCGAGAGGCGGCATCTGCGCCGCCATCCCTTAGTTAGTCCATACTTCGCAGCTTGCTGCACATGTACGAGTAGGCCCCGTCATTTCAAGGCCGGACCCACTTTGGCGTACCGAGCCTTCTTTCGCGCATATGTCCTCTTCGGAGGATGCGCCAACCATTCCGTTCAAGCCGTAAGGCCACTAGGGCCAAGACTAGGCTGAGTTTAGTCGGTAGGTCTGCTGGATCGAGCCGCCTCGATTCACCAGGAGTCCGACATAATCAACGCATCCCTGCTTGCCTGTTGCGTTGGTATCCATGAGGATTCTCAGCCTCCTATCCTGAGGAAAAAAAAAAAAAAAAGACCCTTCCTTCATCTTGTAATGTAAACATCTCTCTGAATTTAATTATAATATAGTAAGTAATAAATAAATTGCATTTGTTATAATTAGTATTTTAAAAAAAGTCAACATAAATGAATGCGTGAAGGGTTGCGAGGAAAGATTTGTATGTAACGAATAAACTCAAAAAGTACTGGCCCGTTTTTAATCATTCTTTTTTCATTAGAAAGCTACATTATCACTGAGTAATATAGGCTATATTTAGTACTAGATTACTATATAAATCTTTAGAAATTCTTATTAAACCATAAAATGTCTTTCATCGCATACGCTGCGAAGAGTAATGTCTACCCGTGCGAAGCCGGGACGGACCGCTAAGTAGTTACTAACATTAATAGTGACGTATATTAAATGTATATATATAGTTTAGTTTATTTAGCACATACAAGTAAAATTTTAACATAAACGGTCATTATACACAATCTAAATTACAGTGCAGTTACAAAATACAGTAATACTATAATTAGACAGAGGTCCCCAAACTAGGCCAGGCTTGTATCTTGGTGGACCATGCATTATTTAATTTACTGCATCATTTAATATATAATGACAGACAATTAAAACAATAAACAAAAAATTAAAACTATACAAAACATGAGATTAGTGTAAAACATATAAAATATAAGATTAGTGGCGTGGGATATCAGATATAAAACATCAAAATAGGATTTCTTCCGTGGAGGTATAGTCCAGTGATAGGAGTCAAGTTGTTAGAATATTTTTTGCCTCAGAAACAGAACAAGACACCACACTACAAAACCGAATCACCGCATTGTAGACTCGTGCTTGGATAAACTCTCCAAATCTTCCCGTAAATGCCGAATTTATAGATGGGGTTGGTAATCTAAAGACTCTTTTTTTAAAGAGCGAATCGTAGTATTCGGACGAGATGAGACGTTTATGTGCAATGAGTGCCATTTTGAGGGCAAACAACTGCCGAACTGATAATACTTGTGCCCTATTATAAAGATCCACTGTTGGGTATCGGTAAGGTAGTTTAAACATTATGTTTAATACTAATCTGTTGGTATATGTATAAATATTGGTGTACAAAGGCGGACTTAATGCCGGTGACATTTTAACGTACATTGTTGTTTTTTGTGATGGTTGCAGATTTGTTGCGATTTTCACAAGAACCACATAAACTATAAACCACTAATAATTATTTAGTAAAATTAAAAACTAAACTATAAATAAAATAATTGAAATAAATCGCTGCCGTCAGGCAACGTCCCCATAAGACTAGCAGCATTGCCACGTTGTATGGCGATGCTGATTCGCTGCGCCAGACATGATCCAGCTTTCCGGTCACATGTAGCCTCGGTCAATCTATAGCTGCACTCTTTAAAAACTCTGTGGGCACTTTCCCCCCAGGGCCCCAGAGTTTCCACCCCAAAAGGCTCAAATATGCAACCACTATTTATGTTTGCATACTTGCGCCGTTTGAGGAGTTCAGCCGAGTTAGCAGCAGACCCAGCCCTAACTGCGGTGCCACGAAGATGGGACTGCGCTAGAGTATCAGCACATGTCGCGTCCCAAACTAGTGGTCGTCCCATTCTCCATGGCACGAGGGTCATGCCGTCGGGTCTCTTACCGTCGTCACGGCTAATGCCGGCCGGTTCTAAAACAGCCGGTGCTCCCGCACTGGCTAAGGCCCTACGGATGACGTCGTTAAGGCTGGCATGGCGAGAGGCACGCCACGCGCTTCTGCTGCAAGATAGGCCGTGATGACTTAGTTGGTCAACATGATCACCACAAAAATAAACCACTGTAACATATGGGTAGCCTGATTATATTTCAACATATAACATAAAAACCTATATATACACCTTACTCAAGCAGTAAACTCAGGCGGAACTCTTTTATTCTTTTTTTTATAGGGCAGCAAACGAGCAAACGGATCACCTGATGGTAAGCAATCACCGCTGCCCATAGACACACGCAACACCAGAGGAGTCACAGATGCGTTGTCGGCCTTTTAAATGGAAATATTTATTGATTTACCTAATATATTTAATCAGACAATCTGTAACAGTATTACAATTAAATTATTAATGCGTCACATTTGTAGAAAACACAACCTAAACCCTTGAAATTTAAAAAGTTAGGTTACTTTAAATTCATTCAATTTACCTTCAGGGGAAGTCTGAAAGTAGCCAGTATCGTTGAAAAAAAAGAGAAAGGAGACTTCTGGTATGGTCACGTACCTATTAAGAAGAGAGAATGATCATGTTACTAGGAAAGTTATATTAGGAACTAATAAAATTAGGAACAGGACAATAGAATAGATTTGAATTTTTTAATATTATTAATCGCTGTTTCATTTTATTACTGTGTAATCATTGATTTTAGTATTTATTTTTACTTTTTTCTAATAGTGCTACTGGTTAATAAATAGAAGAAAAAACGACTATGTTAGGTTGTTAGGGAATCGCTTTTAAAGTAAAAGATTGAAATAAAAACAAGATTGACGGTGTTTTAAGTATTTTAATAAAAAACTCAATGTCACAACAGCGAGCTGACTATATACCTATGTGAAAGACCTTTCGTTACGGTCCACTTTTTAAACCTGGTACCCGTATATTTCGGCGCGATTTTAAAGACATTTCACGTCAAAAAAATTAACATAAAAAGTAGATTAGAGTATAATAGAGTAGCATTGTAAGTGTCGTTATTCCTATCAGTTATTAATTATTCTATGGTTTGCATTGCAAATAAAACAATGCATAACATTTCAAAACATTACGTAATATTATTAGGATACACTTAAATATAAACCGAACCTACCACACTACCTACATCTAGTAGGTTCCTCGAATTATTTACCTAATTCTAACTCAGTGTAAGGTGATTTTTTATTATAATTGGTTAACGTGCGGGTAAGCAATATCAAGTTCTGTGTAGAACTAATGTTTATGACCTTACTTATATAGTAATATTAGGTAAATACATAGCAACAAAATTATATTAAATTAATAACGAAAAAAATTGAAAATTCATTTAATTTTGTTGACATTTTACATTGCCAAAATTGAATGAATGATTTAGTCTGTCTCTTTCAACACAATAACGAACGTTTACGATAGAGAGAGATAGACATAGCACTGTCTTTGTGTTTGCAAAACGCATGGCGTACTCTCGTACTACGCAAGCTGACGCTGTGTCGACATTGGACGTTGGATCGCTTGATGGCCCGAGGCTTCGCGAGCGGCGCCGCTAGTAGTCTCGCAATGGCGTTGGTCAGAGTCGGTTGTGCGTTCGTTTAGTTTCGTAACAACCCGAGCGGACACCGGCCCAAAATATTGGCCTGTCATTCCGTATACGAATTACTCGGAAACTCTTCCTGTAATTCTTTGCGCAATATAGCGACACATTTGCCGCCACGGACAGTCAAATTTTGGTACGATATCCACTCAGGGCGAATCATTTCAAGGTTCGTACCTCATTCGTAATTTCCCCTTACTAAATAACGTTACTAAATCTTCGATTGTCTCGTAGTTTCGTTTTAAATTTTGTAACATTGGCGTCCGCAATAAATTCGCGAACGCAATACGGTCAAGTGTAAGTTTCTAATTGGTGTCGTGTTTTGTTCACAGATCATGTTCATCTCATCGTAGTTCCTGCTTCGTATTAAGTGTTTTTGTGTGTGTTGTGACTCGTGTTAAGTGACAGTGTCTGTGATGGATCCGGGATCGCCTTCATTGTTGTGGCCGCTGCGCCTGAGCAAGCCTGCGGTGCCTGTATCGGGGGAAGGGGAGCACAGCAAGGCCGAGGAGCGGTCCGCGTCGCCGGCGCTGGCGGAGCGGCTGGCGGCGGCGTCGGCGCCCGCTAGCCCGGCGCCAGCCAGCCCTCCGCCTCCCCAACATCAGTTCCAAGCGGCTTTAGTCGCTGAAAAATATTTATTACTAGAACAAGTGGAAGGCTCCTCCCTTTGCCGGTGTGTGGACGTGCGCACGGAAGAGGAATATGTTTGTAAGGTAAGTAATAATAATGTTTCACAACCTCCCTATACGAGCGAGCAGTCCAAAAGCTACATATTTATGCCGGTCTGTGTCGATTCCGGTTCTTGCGAAACGTTCCTATTTTTTTCATATCGTAATCTGTGTTTACTTACTTCGTAAAACAATACGACAAATAACGGACTTTATTTAAACTATTTTTGAATTTCATGAGAATTATAAGCTTTTAGGTTGTTCGCTTGTGGCCTAGATATTAAATTTAGAGTGTAGCTAAGATATCGAACTAGTCTAAAGAAATGGAGTTAAGGCGCATAATGATCCTAACGACCTTGTATTGTTCAACCCGTACTTAAAATTAAAGTTTGACTGTGAGTGAGCTCGCTTTAGAGGGATTCGGAAAAAATTGTTAACATATAAAATAAAAAATCAAAAATCTATAAAAACTACAACCTTAAATATTGCTCATTAAAAAGAAAAGAGTGAAGTCGTGTAGGTACCCACACAAACTTTACTCTTTATTCCCCAAACGAATCGTTTAAAGATTCAAAACTGAGGCATGTTTGGGTCAGATTCTGATAAAGTTATTGTAGGTATTTTAAAAAAACCATGACGAAATATGTTTTGTAGAATAATCCATATTATTATTAGATTATTTTGCGTTTGACCCCACTATACAACTTAACTCTATAACATTTGAGTTAATCAGTGTATACTATAACCTAGGCACTATAACATACTGTGTAATCTATAGGTAGGCAACTTGGTGCAACTCTTTGGTTTCATACATAACCCTAGCTAGTGCCCGCGAATTCGTCTGCGCAGGATTAATATTTCGAGTAGCTTATATTAGCGTGGCTTGTATCTTTGTAAATTGTAGACTATATGTTATTCTGATGCATGAGCTATATTATTGTAAAGTTGCATTAAAATCCATTCAGTAGTTTTTGCGGAAAGAATCACAAACATCCATCCATACAAACTTTATATATAGATACCAAATTTAATAACAACAGTACTAGAAGAAAAAGTTTAAAAAAAGTAATATCTTGTCAGCCTCTCTTTAATGAATCTGAAGCTAAGTAAAAGTTTCAAAATTAAAAAGAAGTCCAAGGAATTGATATATTGTAATTGTAACAATTTGTTGGTAGAACTACATCAAAACTATAAATGATTTTAACTGATCTTAATCATGACTAACTACATTGTAACTTTAGTCCGACATAGCATTAGCTTCAAGCCGTGTCAAATACAAATAGACCATTGTCAAACTAAACGATATATCAAGGCACGCGACAGTAGGATATCGTGTCGAAACTACGACGGATTTCAACAACTCTTGCGCACTAACTCATGATTGATATGCCTGGCTACAGCGTAATCTCTTGTTCTAAGCCTACCTCTGTTCCATTTTTGAATTAGTTCTGCACAGTAACAAATGTGACATTAGTAAACTAGAGACTAATCAAAGCTGTCGCAAAAAGCATTTCTTTTTTTAAGTTTTCCAATAAACATCTCAATTTGAATCTTAATTATTCCCGCTGCAGGAAAGACAAAAAGAAATATTCGTTGTTTAAAATTGGAACTGAATAACAATTGTTAACTTTTTTAAATTAATCAGTCTGACGCAATATTTTTAAGTTTTTTTCTTCGTTGCGCATCAATTTCATCACAGTAGTGTAATAATATAAAACCCCGAAATCACACCACAATTCTTTATCATAAATTATGACGTCAATGCCAAGATCTATGCTAATATGCGATACCCATATCCACAGATAAGACAGATAAAATTTAATAAGTAGGAACCTATCATGCTTCCTGAATCGATCGATCGATCCAATAGCAGATCTTTGCCGAGTTTAATAATTGTCAAAATGATCATGTTTAAATTTCGAACGTTATCATAATCCGTGTAGTATGTGTGTATACGTGTACACGATGTTAAACTCGTTAAAGCGTATATTCTAGCGGGAATCAATAACACATTTGGAAATCGTCCGGATCTCGAATCCCACGGGCTCGGACCCCATGTCGAGATAAACCTAGTACGAATAATGCGCCCACATGTCGCGCCCCTTTCCTTGCAATTATCATTTGTACCAAATATGAAATAAAACACGACTTGCTTCAGTAGCAGTTCTCATGATCATTAATCAATCGGAAGTTAATTTAAAAAATCGTGTACACAAAAGTTTGTAGTAAAATTGATTCGCTTAATTAATGTTTTCATTTAAACGCACCGGTATTGTTCGCAGCATCAGCGATGTCATACTTTATATGTCACGGCCTTT
Organism: Scirpophaga incertulas; assembly: GCA_036419045.1. NCBI lineage: Eukaryota > Metazoa > Arthropoda > Insecta > Lepidoptera > Crambidae > Scirpophaga > Scirpophaga incertulas. Next base: position 28,841,229 of record CM071634.1, on the reverse strand, counting down.
GCTGCTCCATCGCGCTTGTAGGCCACAAACAGACCAGCGCGGTTTTTACAATGTCATGTGTACCCTTTCGCAACAAAGCGCTAACAATTACCTCTGCTGGCGCTAATAAGCCATAATTAAAGCCGCGTCACACTAGTGTGTCACTTAACACGCTTCATACATTGCTCACGTGTATTACTTATTTGTGATCAAATAGCTTTAATTGAAATCCCGAAGTTAATTAGGCAACCTACATACATAGTTTTAGGTTTTTAAGTACTAACAAAGGCCTATACTAGTATTGTCAAGGCGCAGAATAGGCACTTCCCGCGTGAGAACCCTGCAAGGTTACGTGTGGCAACGTTATCATTGCTAAACGCCGCGGTACGTATTTACAACACCGCCTCTTGCCGACACAACCGGCACATGATACTTCGCATTACGTATACACATATCATACAGACAACTGACAACTTGACAGAAGCCTAACAAAAGTTTAAACAAAATATGTAACTGTTATGCTTGACCGTCACACGTGGACGGTTCTGATCGCACCGAAAATAGGAGTGACCTTCTCATTGACATTGTGAAATAGACGAGTTGATAACGTGCCGATCGCCGAATGTCACCACGAGGCTAGCGGGCCCCTCTCCTAGCGCCCCCCACTTTGCGGCACGTCGGCTTGGACCCAGTACAATGCGGCTTCAGTACCGACGCTCTTATCTGGTTATAGAACTTTAACTGTAATGTGAATCGCAGCAGTGGAAATGTTCTGAATATCGGTTGATTGTGACGTAGATAAAAGTTCGATTCGGCCATTGTTTGTCTGCCTAATGTTTTAGTTTAAAATATTGGATTCGAAATAGTTGGAAATGCCTGATTGATTATATTAACAATTGATATGTATTATAAAATAATATGATCTTAAAGTTAAATAATTATACATTTATATTAAAATTTAAAATTATTTGTTAATGATTAATGTTCCTGTAGCCTGGAAATGATCGGTTTACTATGACACTCGACAAGCCGAGCTAATATTTTGCAACATTGATTAAGCAAATACCGATAACAATATGTAGGTTACCTCGGTAATGCAGTCAAAAATTATCGTGTATTTTCGTAAACGTCGCCAATTCTTATCGGCCTGCTTTTGCAAACACAGAAATGGGTCAACATTTTATTTTCGCGTACCGCCAATTGAATATAGTCCAAAAGATATATACGAAACATGCCTCAATGTCTGCGGCGCATCACTAAAATAGCCAACTATTTTTACGATAAACGGCGAAAAAAGAAATGGTCTCGGCACGCAACGTGATTCATCATTTTATGAGCGAGCACGGAAATCAGTTTTAGTAATTTAGTATTTGCGTAGCTTTCCAAAGTCGTTGACATTTCGTGCGGGCCTAATAATAAACGATGCCCAAAATTAACTTTCCCATATACCGCCATTTTGACGTGCGTCGAAGCGCTAACAATTTCGCTGCTTTTCAGTCAGTTTATACAATAATAAATTCGCTTCAAAAGTGTTCTATTTAGAACTAACTGATGTCCGCAGAGGGTCTACGCTATTCACCAGCGAAAATGTCGTTATTCATGTTAGACTAACCCTTTTTAGTAAAAATCGCGATCCCTTTAAGCGTAATGTTGAGCCTTGACTTTTAAATATATGTTTAATATTCAAAGTTTGCCGGTGTAGTTAAATGGCTATGTAAGTAACAATATATAGTATAAACGCACACCATAGCACTGATATACGTTTAACATCAAGCGACATGGGACTCTATGTATATAGAAATAGCGTCTCCTCATATCCACAATTATGCTTGCGTTTTCTGAAGTCGAACGTATCGCACTGGTGTTATTTATGATCATGGTCCTATTTTATGACGACCGAGATGAACAATATGGCAGTAAATTTGTCTACAGCTATGAACCCCATAAGATTGTTTGATGGAGTCGATTCTTATGTGTTTTTCTCTCCATAGGTTGTGTCACGAGATTGCAGTAGCTTACTCCAAGCCCACTACCGCCTCGATGGCCATCCGCACGTCAACCCCTTACATGAAGTTCTAGTCGGCGACAAGAGGGTGTATCTAATATTCCCTCGGTCGCACTCCGATCTCCACTCGTACGTGCGAGCGAGGAAACGGCTAAGGGAGCACGAGGCCCGCAGACTGTTCAGGCAAATGGCAGAAACCGTCGCCGCTTGCCACGAGCAAGGCATTGTTTTAAGAGACCTTAAATTAAGAAAGTTCGTGTTTGCGGATCCACAGAGGTGAGTTACTAGTTGTAGTTTATTATTATTAATGCATGCCGTGTTATCTCTTGTTAATAAGTCGACCAAAGTCAACGCAAAGTTGCCCGACACGGTTCCGATTGCCGAAGGCGCCGTGTGCTAAATTTTGCTAATGAAATAACTGATGCAATAGTTCCTTAGCAACTGATAGATATCTCCTGCGACCGACCTCTTGCCACTGGTCGATCGATAACTATTTTCTTACGATAAAAACGTCATTTGGAAAGATGTATCGTGGGAACCCAAGTTTATGTGACGCCATAAAAAGTTTGAACGGCAGCGGAAGTAGATCTTTTTGTAAAGCGATATTTCCTTTCGAAGTCAATATAGATCGACGCATTCGAATAATAAAATTATTATCTACTTTCATTATAATAATTTGCGAGTATATTTTTAATATCAATAACACCTCACACTAGTAAATTAGTAAACAACTTTATTTACTCGTAGGGCTAACGATACGATTACTCAATCAGTTTATTAATTGTACGCGCCACCGGTAGGAACCGGCGGATTTTCGAACTTTTGAAACATTATCTGGCCTCCATTGTTGCGAATATCTCCGGCAGTGCTAGCGGCTCAAGGCGAACGGTGTCATTGCTGCGTACAATACTGCGCGGCACAACCGGGTCAAGGGGCCGCGCTATGCGCTTGCGCACCGCGAACACCGCGTACGCGTTTCCACTCGCACCCTATTCGAAATGTGCGGGTACCTGCCCCTGCGATCAGGTGATCAGATACCCTACGAGAATTCGGTTCATTATGCACCCTTCTTGTTTCGGTCGTCAGTCAACATTCCTCACTCACCTGCCTGCCTATTGTAAACACTCAATATTTAAATTAAAATCCCAAAAATGTATTGTTCGAATAATTAATATAAGAAACGAAAGGTCGCGGCTTTCCTCGGAGTGCCAGTAAATATTGGGAATCGTCCCACGCTCGGGGCAACAACCACCGTATACGTCAGTTATCCTTGTTATCCTTGACGCTCCCGTCGAGACAAATCAGTACGCCTCCGTACACTTCGGGACTTGACTCAAGATAATCGTTTTTTTAACCTTTGCCGTCACTCAAGACATTTGTGTCGCCCAGACTTCGCTGTAAAGTATTGTTTTCGTAGTAAATTCAATCAACACTCATCATATTATCATATTTTTCATTCGGAGTACCTGAAGTACACAGTTACACTGCTAATTGACAAACGAATCTACATTTGCATTTATGCGGTGGTTTTAATTCGTTTCACTGCGAGGGTGGGCGAACAGAGGCAGACAGAAAAGGTAAAATTTAATACACGTCTGACGTTTCAAAGAGAATGCTGTCAAAAGCGGCGGTCGCCATGCGGAACGGGAAGCGCCACCGTGCCACAAATGTAAAAACTTTTACCCTTCCCTTTAGTAGTAGAACCAAGCAGTCGCGATTTAAGAAGAAGCCTTTGCCAAAGTTGGCTTCAAAGGTGGAATGTTTTACATTTATTACTGTGAGACTGTGGACTCGAAGTAAGATATGAACTTTTATCGTCCTTTGAGCTCCCCTGTTTATTCTCCGCAAGCGCCGTATAAACATATCCTCACTTACATACATCATAGTCGGAGTTTATTGAAAAAATATCCAACAACTGATTTTGTAGCCTTCCGGTCATTATATTAACGGGATATTGCAGATGTGTTTCCAACATACCCATGTGCTAGTGTTGGCTGTCTTCGTAACGGAACGGAAATATTTTTTGTTTCACGATATTTGCGGAGCTGACCTGCGTCTATAAGGTCAAACAGCTGTTGATCCCTAGTGAAATTAATGACCACATGTTCTGTGATATTTCTCAGAGGATACGAGATATTTGGATTATATATAAAGTAGTACCGCTTCTAATTTACATAAACGGACAGCTGACCTTGTCCATCCCTAATAAATTCTAATGACCGTGCATATGCAGTGGTCATTCGATACAGCTGTTCATCGCAATCGTGAGAATGGGCCTGTTTGTCAGTGAAGGTGCAATCCAAGCAAGTGTCCCGCCCTTCGACCTGCGTTCTCACGTCTCGGCTTGCAATAAAGGCACCCCTGGCGTCTGATTATGAATTCGAATCATCCGACAGGACGCTGCTAGCAACTCGCAGCCCCGACTCAAACGCAAACAAGTACTTTAATATTGATTCAGCGATCTCTCTCCGCTTTGAACAAAGTTCTCGGTCCTTCCCTGCGACTCATCTTACTTTCTATGATGGAAACAATTTATTAGAAGCAATAAACTTAAATCTATTCATGGATTAACAGGAAATGAAAAGAATACCTGATGTTGTTTTGAATGAAACTGGGTTAAATGCTAGTCTCGTGATACAATTTAATCTTTGTTCGCATTGGAGACGGTTCGACTTAGCTTTCACTCACTAATACCATGTTACCTACTCAGGAAAGATACAAAGAGAGCCGGTAATATGAACTGGAAATTATGAAGAGAAATCGCGAGTATAATATACAAGCGCACTCGTGGGAGGAAATTGAGATCGACTGTAACAGCAGGTAGTAGCATATTCCTTCCACCCTAATGTTAAATGTACGAATATAAAAAAAAGGTAAATAGAAACAGATTCATAAACTTACTTTTATCAACGTAACTTCCGCCAAATTGTTACGTGTGATGTAATGCTAGTCGGAGAATACGAATTGTTTAATGCATATTAAAGTAAGGTTCGGACAAACTGACGAAAGCCGGATGTTTGACTTCAAACTATCATTGTCCGAATAATGGATCCTTAATTTGGATGGCTCCGACGGCGCATCGGCGGAAGTATATTCACGACGAAAGACCATTGTCCACATGAAATTCCTTAAAATTGATTGGATTTACTCGAATTTACAATGGACAGAAATTGATCTCTGTCCTCTTAGTAGACAGTGCGGTGCCTTGGTTCGTAGATCGTGGGGAATTGTAGATACTACGGGTCCTTTGTAAACATGGCCAGGTACAAAATTCTCCTCGGCACTTTGTTATCCGAATCCCGCCTACTCGAAGCCAAAATAATGATGCAGGTAAGAAAACAAAACCCAAGTTTTTGCGTAACACAGTGTGAGGAATTGGATCGGATGATCCGATGCTCTGCAAACAATGACGACGATACAACGGTATTTGATTACGCAATTCAATATTGAAATCCAGAAAACAATCGCTCATTGCAGTCATGACAAACTCTTGCAGTCAGCGGCTTGCTGTGAAAATATTTATTTAAGAAAATATTATTCTTATTGTTATGCTCTTTAAAGTAGCTAATTCCCATGTCCTAAGTATCAACGGGATATTTATGGTTATGAGATGGCGTGTGCCGGCGGATGTGCCAAATTGGTTCGCGATAGACGCCGACTCGCCACCCGGCAGACGCCGCCGCGTCGCATACCGGCCCGGCCACCTATCTCACTTCCTTCTAAATTTGAACCACGCACTCCAATTATACTCGAATTCCATTTTCAAGCGGCAGGCACATATCGTGCTCTAAAGTATAGCCGGAGGGAGGGAGCGATACTTCGTCAGCTGTGAGCAATATATCCACCTACGTCGTGTGTTTTGAAAAATTTTGAAACCGAATTGCTAAAGCGTAAGCGACGTGGTGCAAGAACTCTATTACATCGAAGTATTTGCATAACACTGGACTCGGTAATCTGCAGTTTATGTTTAGATTATAATTTGTGTATGTATTGGAGTTTAGATTCCCAGAGTGATACCGATCCTGCAGAGTTCATGCTGGCGCTGAATATTTGCGCTGTTGGCACGTACTGCCACTGGTGTTTTCGTGCGCGGGTGTGGCCCGAATTAGACAAAGTGTGGTGCATACTGCTAATATAACGGTATGATTCAAGCTGGCCGGAATCCGATCGAGATGTGCCTGTTTTTGGGGCGTTTGTTCGCGACCTCGATTGCGCGGCGCTGAGGTCGCGCAACCGGGCCAATGTCGCGCGGCTGCGCCGGCGCCGCTGCACCACCACACCGCGGCACCGCCAGCCGCCACGCCGCCGTCGCTCGTGCGGAACCAAACATTAATCACCAATATCCCACTGAAAGCAAACAGTCGCAGAATGAGAATATCAAATCCTTCACAACAATGAAATATTTAACATGAATGTCCAAATAAAATGAGCCGTAAAATGGCATGGAATGTTTTCGTATTCCGGACACCCACGCCTCTCTCCCGCTCTCAAAATAAATGATTCTGCCGTGGACGACGCGAGCATTTGTCATGGCTATAAATAACAAATGTTCGCACCTTTTTTGGTGGTACGAAAAGACCGGACGCGGCTACCGGACGTGGACGTGCAATGCTCTCCGGACTGTCATTCGCACACATACGACAATGTAACGCGAGTCATTCTTCTGCGTACACCGGACATAGGTGTCGTATATACAATAGTAAATCCGATTGTCAGTGGATCCCAAAGCCATCCAGTATTTATGCAGCTACCTCACTTTTAAATAGCAACGAAACACACCAAACAAACTTATTGTTGCTAAGCAGTAATAAATAGAATGCGTTTGCATCTCGGTTTGATGACACAATAAAGAAAATTACGTATTAAAATAAACTGAATCAACACTATACTAGACTAAATTTAAAAACACAACTGAAAAAATGCAAGCCTAGCTATTAAATCGATCGTGGGGTGTGCAATAAACATACTTATTGTTGCTATCCAATAATAAATTGCGGATGTTAACATTTTATTTTGATGAGATGACACAACAAAGAATATTACGTATTCAATTAAACTGAATCAGCATTATATTATGCTAGATTTCTAATTTAAGAACACAGCTGAGAAAACGCACGACTAGCTATTAAATCGATCGGGTTGCGTAAAACAAAGGTCTGCGAAACCTTGTGCAAGCGGCGCGCCCGCGCTGCGCTGCGCCAACATATCTGCGGATTTGCGTAACCCCGCACTTATCCGCCGATACACGGTCCATGTGTTGTGACACGCTCCGTTTGCCTACATCTGTGTACCATTCACGTTTGAACCGATATATTTCATTTCGATAGTCATTTGATAAAATAGGCCGACGCTCTGCTAAAAATGACCCAAATCGGATACCATAAAATCCAAGTTGCTTATAACGCAGCGTCCACGTTTTAACCAAATATTTCATTTTTCGTCAAAACGTCTACACATATAAAGCATTTAGTTCATGCTAAGCGGTCCAGTTCATTTGCAATACATATTTCTATTTAAATAAAACATGAAAGAAATCGTTGCCTTTGCACACGAATAAAGAAGGACCGCTAGTTTCAAGGCGTGATATCAGCGTGTGAGTCACTGTATTCGTGATTCCGAAGACGTCGTGCAGGCCGGGTAAAGGCGACTTGAACTGGCTTAACCTTCGAACGAGGTCTAGAGCATAAGGCACGCTCATTAAACACTCGGTGCAAAAAGTTTTACACTCGGCAAGCGCACGCGACCTTATCCCTTCCCGAGACGGTGCACTCGCTGCGTCCCGTGAAAAAAATATGCACGTGCCAACAATTAGCTGGGAACGAGACGTGCTGTAATTGTACCCTCCGAACGACTCGCCGCACATGACTGCTCAAGAAGAACTGGCGAGAGAATCACTGACCGCCGACACGCGTCAGCCATTTCTTCAAGTTAAATTCACATTTTACTCCGTTCTACACGGGTTGCTCTCTGTTTTTGTTGCATAGCAACAGCTAGCTAGAAATGCTCTGTCGTACAAAGGTTTCACTTTGCACTTATTTTTATTGCACCTTTAAACCTGCCTCGAGTCGGCGTCGCGTCGCGAAGATTTGCGCGGCTCACCGCTGCATCCGCGTCGCGAAGGTCGCTGACCGCCGAATACTCCCGCAGACCCCGCAGTAAACAACGCGCAACCAATCAGAGATGCTCTTTTATCTATATTATGATTTACTAATGGTTATTTAATTAATACTAGACGTTATGTGACACTTCAATTTCATTCAATTACATATCTACAAAATATCTAGGATTATTAAGATAACAATAGATATTTTAACATTAGATTTTGATAACCATATTTAAGTTTCATTGTCCATATTATGTATTAGTATGCTAAATTCACACAAACTAACAATGAATCAGTCTCTGTCTACATGACACGGCTCTGATGAATTCCATTCTGTGCAAGTTCGTATGCGTCACTGCATCGATGACGTCACCGTCGAGGGAAGGTTTAAGCTGTGGGGCGATAAAGAGGGTGCGGGGATGAATCATAGGAAATTCTATCAGGTCAATACCACCAAGCCCCTAAACAACTATTTATATCGTGACAAGAATAGCACATGGTAACAATAGCATTTCCTGTCTTACTGTGAACGTCAATAAAATATTGTTTATTAGTATTTCTGTTTACGCATACATAATACTGGTTGGTACTTTAATAATAGTGTAGTAGTTATATCTTTTTACTCTCTTTTAACATCCTCGAAAAACTTGTTTTATTAATTGGCTTTAGCTCCGTTTACACTTCGTATGTGAACCGCAAAGCAGTACAGCACCCCTATTCACAACTGTCGGAAAATACTCGAATCACGGAATCTCTATACCTGTCACTTACTTTTGCCACGCAATAAAGCGAGAAGGGACGTTACTTTCCGAATAGAATCCGTGGTCCGACAGTTGTGAATAGGCATACTAAAATAAAATAAATAAGACGCGAGTGTTTTATTTTTGAAAATCTATAAATTTACTGCCCAGCTTCGTATAAAATAATTATCTCTTTAGTACGAATGCGATCGTCGATTTTCACGATCACGTTAAGCGTTCAAGCTCGTGCTCACTTTCCTGTTAAGTTTTATAGGAGGGAGTGGGCCGAGCTACCGATCCGAAGTCGTAAATCTTTCAGTGTTCTCGCTCCTCGGTATCAGCATTATCCTGTTTCATCTCAGAGTTCAACAACTTCATATATTCCTGTGCCTTTTGTGGCTTATGAATTCTGAAACATCGGTGAATTGACTTTTATATTCGGACTGTCTGTACTCACATTTTTGTATGCGGAACGAGTGCGTGGGCTAACGAAAAACATCCCTTTCAACCTACGCACTCTTTCGTGTACCCAGACGGCTTTGGCACGGAATTCCTGAGCGGTAATTTAACGCAAGACTTACTTTGTCAACATCCAATATTCTGTACAAATTACCACCCACCAGCTACCCACACAACCCTTTAAATTATCCTGAAGACGATTACCGATTTATCATAAATACACAATCCATTTGTTAAAAATGTTTTTGCTATTCGAATTGTAGCTGTCAGATGCAAATATTTCTAAACGATTTATATGTTAGGGTTTTTCCTTATTTATTTAATATTATTATTAAGAGAACAATTTAGGAAAATTTTACACACACGTTAATAGACATTAAATTATAATATAGTTTTGAAGGCAGGAAATTTAGTTGTCACAAAGTTATAGTCAATAATGTACAAAATTCTGACAAAAAATATTGCAGGCACTTTTAAGAATTTTGTTGAAATCTAAATTAACTTATTTCTAAGATTCAATTGTAACCAAAACTTGGATGTTAGAGTTAAAAAGTAATGCGAAAAAGAAACATTTATATGGCGCTTAAATGTAACAATTCAATTTCATAGTTAAAAACCTATTATTTTCTTCTAAAATATAAGCGTGGTGAGGACACGTTAACTTATATATATATATTGCCAATCTTGCATCGAGTCGAGCGTTTACCTCGCGGGCGTCTGCACACAAAAAGCAAAACAAAACCGGTTATACAGTGGCCAGAATTAAGATTAACCCTCCATCCACTTCTGCGGTTGCTTTGCGCGTCCACACTTAAATAATTACTCCAGCGTTTGCTACTGAATACCCGTTCAGCGTTTGTTAAGTCGGGCACGTACCTCGATCTTATTCCATAAAGACAATAGCTATTATGCTTAGTCACGGATATTCATCGTGCGGCTTCCTGTTTTTGTCGGAAATGTAATCGACTTTTGTTCGGTTCCAATGTAACGTTTTATTTTACATACATTCAGTTTACTATGTGCCGTCATGTAACTCCCATTACACGTTACACTGGGATCGTTGAAGGAAGCCGTCTTATCAATATTCTCCGAATAATTAGTGTTACTGGAATTTACTGGCTGATGAAATGAGGTTAAGTTATTTGTAATTATGTACCTGTTAAAGGCGTTTTAAATATTCCTCAAGTAATTATCGCGTTAGTACACATGTCATTTTAATGTTAAGGTAAAATTTTTGCTTATGGTTTATAGTTGCACCTAATTATGTTATCTGTGTTTAAGGAGTAAATCATTAAGCAAGGAGGAAGCGGACGATCTTATATTGAGGGGATTGTCCTCTAGTCTAGTCGATCAGAATGTAGGCGCATCCTAATCTCGTTCCTAAACAACGCTGACGTAACTTAGTTCACGGTCAGCAAAAGGAAATGACGCAAGCTCAGCCGAATCGTTGCACACACGGCCAACGTTACAACACTGCCGACGAATAACACAAACTTGCCAAAACACTTCACGAGCCTGACGCAGTTGGATGAATTAACCCAAAAATTATTTTAAGTTCTTTCCATGGTTTGACTTGCGTGACATAACAGGTAAACTTTACTGCTCTGTAACTCGCACAACACTACGCAATTTCCATTATCGTCTGTCAATCTAAGCGATATTTTCGTCAGGTCTTTATTACATAAAAATAATATATCAAAATAAAATTTCAAAGGTCAAGCCCAAGGATAGGATGGACATGGAAAGACTGAATTGTTGAGATAAGGCTGCGCCTGCGCAGCGCGTGCGCCGCTGCGTGAACGGGAGCTGCAGTGACATTGGAACGGGTTGCGAAACGATACTCTTTTCGTGTTTCTGGCCTCGCGCCGAGGTGTATTGAAGAATACGTATAATAAATATGAGAACGCTTCCAACCTCACTTCGCGGTCATGGTTTCGCAACATCGGGACAAACAATGCTCATGTATGAACATAAAGTACATACTTTGTATGCGGTCTGATGTCTGTTTTCAAATAATTTTCAATTAAAAATATTTGTTGTACCTACTTCACGTTTTATTATAATTGATTCTAACCTCGTGGAGTTTTGTATTAATTTCATTTCATCGTGCACATTTGCACATTTAATGTGCTTGTGTTGGAACCGGTTTTGTTTCTATCTTGTTTCCTTTTGCTTTAGACACCAAGGAGTAACTATAAAACTTATCTATTCAATAACGGGGCGTAAGCTCACAATAAATAATCACGAAACAATGATTTGGTATCATTAGCGTTAAGTTCACAAACAATGACCGTGATCAAGTCGTGACACTGACTGCTCAATGACTGTGATTAAATCAAAAATGAAGTCATCGACGTATTAAACCAGAACAGTGTAAACATTTCTTTTCAACTTTAACAAAGCACCACGTCATTTCTTCTCTGGCCTTCTGTTCATACATTCCAATCGCCGGATAAATTACGTGTGTTTGATCAGCTATCGCGGCTTTTGCGCAGTTTTAAAATGGCATATCCAATACGCTTTTGTACACAAAATGATGTAATCAACGCGTTAAATTGTAAGTGGGATTCGGTACATGTGTACTTGAGGCATATTGATATCTAGTTCGTTATATCGTTTAAAGGAGACGTAGGAGCTCATTCATTTGGTCGATTCGCAAATTGTTCCGCCGACACGAACTGTGGGCGTAATTCGGCAGTCTACGCGTTTGACGCACTTCCTCGCCTACGCAAAGGTTACGAGCTCAGGAGCAACTTGTGACCCGTAGCAGTTGATACGCTACGACGTAGCTCTGACGTCACAAGGCAGAACACCCCCACCCCGTGACGCACCTGCCCCTTCCACAATTTTATTGATTGCGAAATGTCAGTACGCTTAGTGGCGTAAGCAGCACGCGGAAGCGGTTACGCATCGTCGCGTGGTGCTTAGTTGTGGTGGGACCGGCGCAAGCGGAGTCTTGGCCAAGGACCCACGGACACGGTCAGCGTATTGCAACACTCACAACGCCCAACTCAGCCTCAGTCTTTCTAACCTATCATATAATCTGACCAACATATTATTTCACTCTATTTACAAATATAACATCACAAAGAGATATATAACTGTCTGTAGGGTTAGTACTTTGCAGAAGTGTGACTGACACTGCTCACCTTTGATGTTCTGAATAACTCTGCGGTGACATTGTACCGAGGAAACGAACACTTTTGGACTTCGTATGATACGTTCACGTCAAAGCAATATGACGGCGACGCCGTTTGAAATCTTGAACTTTTATTGTCATTAGTTGAAGCGCTTATCCGAAACCATGGATTTTAATACGAAAATTGTGGTAATGTGTGTAAAACAATACAGAAAAGAAACTACATTGAGGGAATATTTTATTGAACAAAATCTCACAATTACTTCCGTGTATTACATACGCGTCATCTTGTTACGAAGAAATATCTTAATTGTGTGAATATATCGTATTTTCCTTGTGTTGATTTCTAATTGTCTCGAAATAAGCTGCTAGTGAGGAAAAGGCTTAAAGTTATAAAGATCGTTATTTATTTAAACGCTCAATGAGTAATTGATTTGTTAAATATAATTAAACATTTTTGCATGATTAGTATAAGAATTGATCTATCCTCGGTATTCTTTAAGAATAAATCATTTCATTAAATACGTTGAATGAATTAAGAATCCGGCGTCTGGTGGCCTCCGCTCGAGGAACGCCTTGGTTCAATGTCAGTTGCGCAAACGCCACTCTTCCGCCTTTGAGCCGACCAGGAACTCTTGACGTTCCAAATTTAAATTTTAACGTTTCTTTATCATAAACATTGACGTATTTAGATCTAGTAGTAAACGTATCCACTGGTTTTTCCCGTATACTTACTGGATTCTAAACAGCAAATCTATGTAATATGACATTAAACCGAATCTAGTTTGAACAGTTATCCTTTATATCTGATTCAGTTTAAGCAATATAATGAAATGCAGTTAATGTTTGCAAAACAACAACTAAAACTGGTTTTATTAGTCTAAAATCGAAATGTGACTTATTGTTTTTAGCCTACGTGACTTTAGGCTATTCGCCATCAGTTATAATTACGTAGTATGTACTTTAACGTGATACAACGCGCTAACGTTGAATAATGTATGATTCAAGATTATCACGAGACAATCACGTTCAAGAACTACTGACTCGTATAAAATCTGATGATGTGACTTTTCTAAATTCCTTACATCATCATGAAATAAAAGTTGAAGGTAATTATAGCACGTATTAGCAGTTGATGTAGATAAGAACATTTATAGGCTTTCTGCGACAAGGTCGCTGTTTCTAGTTCACTTAATGCAGTGTCCGTGAAGTAAAAAAAGTCGCCTTTATATTTTTTAGCATCGAAATATTGTATCCCCGTAATTAAAGCATCATCCATTGCCAGTCTAACTAGACACCATCCAATTTAAATCCTCGAGGCGAAGACTCCGAGTCGGATAATTAAGTTAATACCTTTGCCATGTGGCGGAGCGCAATTTACTATTTTGTTTTTATTTTATAACTTTTTCAAGTTCTTTTGTGTCTCGATACAATGTTGGCCATCTGTCGTGTGAGTTTAGCGCGGTCTTACTCCATTTTAATTTCGTTTCCGGTCCCGTTACATCCGGCCAACGAGAGTACTTGAGGTTGAAGTATAAAATCACCCTATTTAAGGCTATGGGAACGGTAAACGTAATGACTCCATCAGAATAATATCTGTATCCTGCCACGGTCATTGTACTTAGATGTCTTATCTCAACAGTATGAAGACAGTTACATTTAAAGGTCACATCAGTGCTTTATCAGTAACAGATAACTAGTTGTAAGGTTGCGCAGTGCCGTGATATACAATATTTTTCAATTGCCATCAAAAATGAATTCTTTTACACTGGTAACATTCATTCACCTCACTTTGTGAATAAAAAAAATAAAGGTGCTCGCTGTGTGATACTCGTATCGGGTTAATCTTCTAACAATTACCTGAGCGAAGCGACAATGCTCTGGTTTTTTATCCTTTGAACTTGCCAATTTCAAAAGGCACCCTTGTCTTGCTCGAACAGATGTTCCAGTAAACAAATATCACGAGCATTGTTATGAACTCCGACGCATGATTTATTATTCGGTCTATTCTCTATCGAATCGATGATGGGCATCGATAGAAATGTACCGACCATTGTGCAAAGACTCGTCTATTCATGTCTAAGAAACACACCTTTTTGCGGAGACAATGATTGCACATGCAAGACGTCTACCTGCAAAACGCACGTGTTCGTCTTTCGCATTCCAAGCAGACAATAACGAGGCGACGTTTCTGATTATTCTTGAACAAAATTAAACTCCAAAGTAACCTAACAAGAGTCATTTTTCATAAGTCAAAAGTGAAATGTGGTCGAGACAGTCCGTAAATCTGGTATCTCGTAAAGGGACTTTATAGTCTGCAATATGTCGACTTTATTGCGAAGCTCCTTTTTGATGCATCCTTTTTTGTTCTATGTATGAAATAAAATAATGCGATCGTAATCTTGTATGTTCATTAGTTATTTTATCCTCTAAGCACGGGTTGCTCCGGGAACTTAATAAGGCATTGATTTGATTATAAATTACGCTCTTTTCAATAATAGTTCTAACGCAAGAAAAGTTGTTGTTTGAACACCTGATGACAACTTTATCGGACTGCACCCGATATCCGATACATCGTACGTTCACAGTATACAATGTAGATGCAATGTTTATTCAAGTGCACCTAAAAACAGTCTCGGAGTTTGGCTTTCGACATCTGCCACGAGGTCAATATTTGTCGTTCTTTCGATAGTTTCTTCAAATATTGTATTTTTTTTTTCTCATTGGTAAATTAAAACTATTAACAGTACCCAATACAGTGTCCATTACAGATGAACGTTGTTTGTTTACGTAACAGAATTCGTTGGAAGCGCGCGGAGCACAATAAATGCTTCGGTCAGGATGTTACGCGATCAGAGTAAATTGGTTTTGCCGTTATTAATTTTGATAACTGGGATTCAATTCGTTTCTCTCTTTTGTAACAAAGGGAAACCAAACGCTGAATTAATTAAAGCAGCGTAATTACGTAACGAACACAAAGCATACTTTATGTGTCCAAATGAAATTCTATGTCAATGGGGTTATCTGACCTGAGCCGTTTTTGTGTATATATCTATACAGATTTTTTTCAAGCGACATGTGCTCGGACATCTGCTCTGTCGGATTATTTTTTCTGAGGTTTCACGTAAAACATGTATCAAAATATATGAAAAAATGACACGTAGCACATGGCGCGGCAGCGTCCTCTACCTGCCTTTATTCTCAGGACAATGCGCGCGCGCACATCTGCCGCCGCCTGCGCACCTCTCCTACTATTCTTTAAAACATACAATGAAATAATGCTTGCGTACATATAATCCATCATGACATTCATTCATCTATGCTTACTATGCGAAAATGTAGCACATAATGTTTAAAAATAGCGAATACATAAAAGTCACCATTGTTTTCTTCTGTCACATCGAGGATTTTCCATAAATCATAATAGCCATTAAAAGCGATTGGAAACACGAAACTAATCACTTTTTGCACGTTTGCCAATTGATCGATTCGAGGTCTCTACTGTTTGCCCAATTAGTGTGCAAGTTGTGCAGCTACAATCATGTAATGTAAATCCAACTTAGTCTATTAAATTCGAGGTCGCCTTGTTACATAATTTGTGCGGAGACTTTATTGCTCGGCAACAAACATCTAGTCATTGGAATAATATTTTTTTTTGTATTTATCAATTGAATACAACTCACTACAAAGTAATAACAAGGTTGTAGCCACAATATTTTTACACTAAAGGCTTTAAAGTGTCCTCAAGTCGCGACAATACATTGTTCAGTGCTCATTCTGTAAAACAAAAGAATCGAATACTCGATCCGAGCCATGGAAACTATTAATCGAGTGGTCCGGACGCTGCGATGTGAGTTACGAAAGAATCGGCCATGCAGTTGCTAAACAGTTGTGTGCTACCGTTTTTGTAATACATCTGTATCGTTTGGAAACTTTGAACCTGTTTGCTCTGAGCGCGATTGTTGTACACTCTCCTAACTACAAAAGCTTGTCAAAGGATATTTTCATTATTTCAATAGCTACAAAGGGACTTTGCTCTCTAACGATCAAGTTTCTTTTGTCGGACATTAATTAAACAAAAGAACTCTCAGCTCTTTGTGTCTAGTCGATATAACTGTCAACGGCACAAGGGAATGAAATAGAACACCTCTAGAATTAAATAGGTTTACTGTGAAAAAATGCCTTTGCTTCTTGACTCTAGCAGACTGGAAGTCGCCTCTAATTGAAGATTGTAATTTAAAGAGCCTTTTATAGACAAATGCAGCGGAACAAGCGTGCAAGTTGCTCACAATAACAATCTCGGCGTTTTGGAGCGGAGTCTTGCCGCAATAAATCCTTGGTAGAACCTTAACCCACTTGGATGATTACGAGTACTGCGCCGCCACCGGACGCTGCCTCCAGCACTGCAGCTGCCTTTTCTTTTATATCGCTGGCAATCTATTCATATGTAAATAATAATTCGATTTTCGGAAATTATACATCGCTGTAGTATGTCACGTTGCATTTGTCCGAGCAAGTGATAAGATCTCAGCCATTTAGTTACCCTTCGTAGGACGGTTAAAGTTAATTAACTGTCCAATAATATTAGAACTATGTCGTGGGAGCTGCAACGGTCGCTACAGTGACCGCAGTGCACGCGCAGGTGCGCTGGCGACCTTGCGCAACTCCACATACACTCATACATATCTACCAGCCAACAAATGTGTATCAGAAAACGCTTGCGAGATACATTTGTACACGTTTCGACATCTATTTTATTTGAAAAATTGTTTTGAAGCACTAAACGTGCCTAATTAGTATTACAAATTGAGTACATGTTTACGGGATACCTTATCTGGTATGACATCATTGCATTGAAGCTGACAGCATATTCCTTCAGCATGACATGTTAATCAACCGTTTTATTAATTTACGTACAGCACGAATATTAGTGCCATCTGGTTTCTGTGCCAATGGCAGTGTCGCGATAACGACGCTATCTCGTTTATGTGTAATTATGACTTTATGTGATGTAGCATTATGCGGTGTCTCGGCGGCTGTTGCAATTGCAAGTCGAGTGTTCTCACGCATATCATCAATCGAACGTCAACGTTGCACCGGCGGAGCGTGACGGCCAGCCAGCATACTGGGTCAAGTACAACGGTGCTTTGCCATTCATTGTCACCGCCGCGGCCAGCTCCCCGCCCCGCTCGCGCAGCGCTCGGTGCCTCCTCGTGCGCTGCGCCCGCGCACCGACCTCGAGCCCGCTGAACTTGACATGTTGCTTTTTAGCATATTCTTTATACTGCCAACTATTGCAACCAACCTAACAATGACTTTTAATTTGCTATTCGCTTGCGTTAAAAACTTCTGGCTTCTTCGTTCGACACCATTACATCAGCTGCTGTAATTGCAACAAACGCGTTTTCACACTCGTTACCTAATGCTTGCAAGTGGAATGGTCGTAGCTGCGAACACTGCCCTCGGGTCGCTGGCGTGATCGAAGCTAATAATTTCTATCCCTGGCGAATTATATCACTAGGCTGGTATTGCTAAATGTACGCGGCGGCGGCTCCCTCTGACATCACCGAGGTCGTCGTCCGCTGAGCCTCTTGAGGCTTCGTGGACGCGAATGATACAATGCTAATGGCCGGAGTACATTCACCGCGTTAGAAAACCTAGTTTGGTTCCGCACTTTCTTATTGCATCACCGCAATGTGCCGTTTTACTTCTTCCGTCGCTGCCAGGTTGTGCAAGTTGCCAGCATCATCGATTCCAATTTAGAATGCGTCGCTGGTTCGTTTCAAATGTCTGCCGTCTCTGTCGCTGGGTCAAACGTCCGATTCGATAGAACAGTTTCCTACTTTCTTCTAGTTGCATCACGCTTTTGTTTCGCGCCCCTCGGCTATAACAGGTGAAGTTTCGCAAGTTCACCGACCTCGCCCCACCGGTACCGCGCATCCGCGATGCAGATCAAACGCCTGACATTGTGATATAATATAATAAGTAGCAGTAGAGACGGCCACATTTCTACACAAAATATAATTTCCGCACTTTCCAAATTGCGTCATTGCGTTTGGAAAAAAGTGGCCGCGGGGTTAACGATCCCGACAAGCCTCCTTGATTCAATGTTGTGTTTATCATTGCTTCGGTATTCGGTTCGAGCGTTGATCCTTTTATGATCTCATCGCACTTACACTCGGAATCAAATTGTTGTAAAAAAAACCGCAAGCAAAATTTTTTGTTGATGATAGTCATCATAGTAATTGCTTTCTGTGGTATATACTAGTTACAGATGTTTTAGTACTTATCGTGTGTCGATTAATCAGCGTGGCAGTTATCAATGCTTTCATCGACCTAGTACCATTTCGCCGGATGGAACGGTACTCGGTTGGCCAACGTGAAAGTACCGGTTCGCAGTAACGTTTCCGTGTCGCAAGCTAGGCATTTCATTATTCACGGCATATTTACATGTAAGCACGACGTTCCTCCCCCCCCCCCCCCCATTTGCATTTAAAGGGCATTGCTAGTTGAAGCAGGACTTGTTATGTGGCATTCGATCCACGTTCCCGATTCACACACATTGTTTTAATTCAACTCGAATGGAGTTAATTCGATGCTTAGTTCTCGACTTAAAAGTTCCTTTTACCCCAAATAAAGCTGCTGGTCTGACTGGTTCCCATCACGCATGCTTACGACAACTTCAGCAAAGTTAACGGTAGATTGAAACTTGTTTGCGTATTTTTAATACTTTCTCGCAAAACATTTGTTTACAAACTGCGGAATTAAGAACTCCTCTCCACCCTAGAGTGACATCTCCTAGCTTACTATTTTACATCTAGATATCGTTAAATTAAAACAGTAATATTATAATTTATTGGATCTCAACAACATTAAAAAGCACTTGTATCCCATTTCTGACACCAAAAACTATTGGCCACGGAATTAAAAGAGAGAATTTTCTTATAACATTTGTGTATTGTACCGTAGCTAAGGTCTAATGACAAAACAATATAAAAATGACATTTATAAACAAACTAGCTTTCTGCCCGCGGCTTCGCCCGCGTGGATTTCGGGATTGGGTGTATAGAGGGTTAAGGGTCATAGCTTTTGCCCACGGCTACATATACGCGGAAGTCGGTTTATGGTGCGAAGATTTTATCGCGCTTCCCGTGGGACTATCCGTTTTTCCGAGATAAAAAATGCCGCAAAACTCCTCAAGAATCACTCTATCTATTGATGAAAACCGCATAAAAATCTGTGCAGTAGTTTTTGAGCGAAGCCTTTATTGCGCATCCCGTGGGATCTGTCGATTTTTCCGGGATAAAAAGTAGCCTATGTTACTCGGGGAGAATGTAGCTTTCCAAAGGTGAAAGAATTTTTGAAATCGGTCCAGTAGTTTAAGCGTGAAGAGGTAACAAACAAACAAACAAACACACTTTCGCATTTATAATATTAGTTGGGACTATAAAAATTTTTCGTTAGTACTTCAATTTATATTTGTGAATGTGTCCCCGTCACTCCTTTTCTCCATTAACCTGAGACGTAAATTGTGGATGGCCCTTTTGTGGTTCTCAACTTTCATCTTTAGTTTACGTCTAGCGCGAGCCGTCCATTGTCGAGTTCAAAAACATTTGTTTGTACGCATGTTGCAGAACGTCTTTTGTTTTGCATAACTTGCGAAGAACTATTTACTATAGTACACTTTACAACTCAACTTTAAAACGCAGCCATACGCCCGTTGTAGTGAACAAGAGTTAATGAATCGTGTACACAATGTTTTGGTCTCGCGTTGGTGCACAGAATACGGTGTCGTACGTGTTTTATCGCTCCGACAATGCCATACGACGCCATAAAACATAAAGCATAAAGCTTGTACGGGGTCTGTGCTTGTACTATTGTTCCTGGTTCGATTGAGTATTTGATAAGTATTCGAGTAGGTACAATCTCACGAGAATAACCCTCAGTATGCAGGTTATTTGCAAACAATTGCGGGTAGAACGACAATGCTGCGACGATACGATCTAGGAGTCAATTTTAAATTTAGAACAAGAATATATTTTCTGCGATAATTAATTTATTTTATCTGCGACCCGACATACCAGAATCAGGCTATACCAGAGTAATATTAGGTACCCTATCCTTATGTTTATGTCATAAGTTGGCAACGTACGTAGTTTCTGTGAGGGTTGCAGATTTACTGCGAATCTTACAGGACCCACATGTACTATAGGCGATTATAGCCACATACCATATGGAAGGCAGTTTGTGTATTTGTCAACCCCGTCCCTTACAATAGGACTAAAATTCTATAGACGTGCGTGTAAATTTCAATCTAGCCTGAATGTAATTAAATCTATTTTAGCGAACATTTCATTACTCATCGACTTAAAGCAAGTTTTAATAAAAATTACTATCTTGACAAACACATTTAATTTATGGCGTAAATCAGTCAACTATATTTTACGTTACACCTTACAAAATATTTGCTTATCGTATCACGAAACTCGACAAATAAACATCTGGTGAAATTTTGTGTTACATATTTTTTTTCTCTCTCGATAAGATATTGGTGAAATGTCGATAAAAATTGCGGTAAACGGTGATAATGGAACCACGATACAATATGATGGCCACACCAAGTTATATATAATTTTTGTAATAAATAACATTATTACCTCTCACGTTTCTGGACACGTTGTTATTATTCGCTTCGGTGGGTGTAAGTCAAATGTCAAACACATTTTCTACCTTCGATTTTGTCCGCGTGACTTGATTATATGGCACTTCTTAAGAATTACTTCGAATTCACTCGATGGAAAGTATCCCATGATCTTTTCCAAGTTTCGATATATCTATTACGTCAGCAGACTCGTCACGCGTCATCATGCTTGAAACTGCGGTTTTCATAAAATTGAGTTTTCCACACTAACATTTCTGTTATTTATGTAACAAAAAAGGATTTAATTGTATGTAATTTATTTTACACATTATTTCATGTACGGGCTTTGGGCTATAATAGCCATTCCTTATTACGACCTAAATAGATCTATAGTAATATTAGTTCCGTTTAATTCCTCCGTGAGTCTTAACTTTAATATAATATTAGCTTAATTAATTTGAACTAAATTATTGTTATCGGTAAGTTATAACCAATAAAATTCAAAATTATGTAACGTAAAATTAAAATTACCTTCGTTCGAATTTAAATATACACTATCTCTGGTTCTATATAATCTATATTATACACGCGAAAATTTGTAAGTAGTGATGGATGTTTCCTTAAATGATAAATTACTGAATGGATTTTAATAAAACTTCACAATAATACAGTTAATACATCAAAATAACACATAGGCTACCATTTGTAAAGATATACCTACGCGGGCACAAAAAGTGAAAAGTTTATACTAGAAAAATTGCATCGGTAAGGTCTCATATTAGTATGGATACAGATCGGTTAACTATTTTTGTTATGTAAAAGTAGTTAGAAATCGAAGTAGTATTAATCCTATTTGTCGACCCACGCGTTTCTGCAACCGAGACCTGAATGTATTTCACAAGGCAAAATCGCAACATCAGTTATTTCGCGTTTTCGAAATCATCCTGCGTCATTCGCTCCTTATTGCTCCGTGGGTACTCGCAAATGCAACCTTTAATACGTCGTTTGGCATTGTTGAAATATATTGCAATTTTACACTTATGTAGCCAGTTTTGTTAATTAATAGCAAAGTAGATTAATGCACTCATTATGAACAAATTTTTCACTTCGCCTGCGTTATGTTTGATTTTCACGCGGCTATTTACTTGTATCCTATGACTTTCCTCGGAACTCACTTCCCCAGCTTATAATTAATATAGTGTAGATTTTTATCTTTGCTAATTAAATATGAAAAATCAAGTTATATTCTCGACTTCAGCGGGTTTCATAACCAACTTGGTATCCAACCGAGTACCTACTCGTCCGACAAAATATGTATTTCTTTTACTTTGTCAAGCCAAATTAGATTTTAGTCACTGTTAGTTATAGTTATAAACTAAGTATTAAAAATAAATTGTAATGACTTAAATATTTCTTTATGAAATAGCATTTAAAAAAATCAAATTCACAAATCAAAATGCAATAAAATGACTAGTAGGTAATAAAAAGCAAGTTGAAATCCGTATTTTCTACATAGGTACATTTATTTTGTTATAACTTGATTAATTAATTAACTAATATACTAAAGTGATGTTGAAACAAGTCCGGTTCAAACAATGGTGTTGCCAGTTTGTCTATGTTAAAGACAAACGTTTAGGTGTTTCAATTCTTGTGCAAACCATATTATGAAATGGAGCGCAAGGAGTAAGGACCAGCGGTTATACAGCGCGAGTATCGCAACGCAACGAGTGCGCGAAACGTTTTGTAAATCTTACGTAGTGGTTTCAAAACGCATGAGTTCTCAGACGCCTTGGCCCGTCTTGCGCATATAAATCAGCCATAACATTGTCTCTTCAATTTTTCCATACATTCACAACACCCGCACGAGATCCAATACCTACCGTTAACCAACTGTTAGCAATGCTCGCTGCATCGCAACATATCGCAAGCTCGCCTTCGCAACCCGGCTTTCATGATTAATCGTTGCCCTAATTCCGTTTGCAATAGCTTAACTCTTTTGTATCGGCGCACGGAACACGATCACCTTGGATCCGCTCGGTGTATTCTGTTCCTTTTGCACTTCCGACCGTCAATAATGAGAAGGAAGCGATTGCAGAGCGAAACAATCGCTTATTCCGGCTGCGTACGCGCTCGGCGGAAACTGCGCGGGCGCATACGGATGTTGGATTATTCTTTTATTTATCAAGCGATCTAGACCACATCTGCCGCAGTAAACGTACAGCTGCCTCCGAGGCTATTATGGAAGCCTGCCTCCGCACAAGCAGGACTGACGGATCGCGCGCTCACCTGTCGCCAGGTGCTAATATTTGTTCTATGATGATTTTTTTATATTTCTGAGAATGGTGACAGTTTTTACGATCTCGCCCGTCTTTATTATCACGAAATGAATCTTCACGATATATCGCAGAACGTAACAATTTTTTTATCTTTTTCGTTAGAATTATTGCGTTATTAACTATCATTACTCGTCTGCCGCGTGAGAGCTCCAGCTTTTTACTCGAGCGTTTCTCAACCGCTGGAAAAGTCGGTTTAAACGTAACTAGGGTTATGAAAGTGAATACGCAAACGTGCCACTGAGCCGGTTATAGTCGATTCTTCATATAATGTCCTACTAGACAGTATTTCTAACTGTATTACAAACACCTACTGCGCAACGTTCCATTACGTCTGCTCGCTAGAGATCAATAGTTCGAAACAATTATTGCGTTCGCGAGTGTGTTACATCGGACAGGAGTCAATGAACGGAAGTGTTTCGTGTGACATGCGCCCGCGCATTATCGCGCTTGCGTAAGCACGCACTTGCCCAATCTGGGGATAAGCGGAGTCTAGGACGCCTATGTCGCCGGGGACTCGCTAGGGTCTGTTGCAAGTGGGTTGTGGTTTGCCGATTGCGGGCTGCGGGTCGACGGACGCTTTCTACGAGCTCTTTCTTCGCTGCCGGCGGCCGCGATTGCAAAACTTCGCTGAGGTCGCGCTTTCTTCGTTCGCGACGGAGAAATTGTTGCGACACCGCCGCGTGCGCCGACCCCGCGTTAGAAAGTCGACCATTCACCGGATTTGATGTACACGTAACCGTAATTGCAAGTTGAGATCTGCGTTTTTTGCAGAGTACTGACTTTCTTCCGTTGCACAACACTCGCGTAATGGCGGTCGTCGAACTGTTCCTTGAGATCGGCGGCGTCCGGGAGGGTCGCGTTACTCGACGGTCGTGCGCAATTGGCCAATTGCTTGTTTCGCAACGGGCCTGGAGTGACGCCCGTTCCGCAGTCCGTTGCATCACGGGACTATTTCGGCGCCGCTTGGACCGCCGCCCGGGCTTGCAACACGCAAGCCATATCGCAACGCACTTCATAACCCGCGCCATTGTGACACGCCTGCCAAATACGGCCCGCATTACGCTATCAGATCTCCTTGCAGCATCCCTTCGTGTAATCACTATGGT
The DNA here is from genome assembly GCA_036419045.1 of Scirpophaga incertulas. Classification (NCBI taxonomy): domain Eukaryota; kingdom Metazoa; phylum Arthropoda; class Insecta; order Lepidoptera; family Crambidae; genus Scirpophaga; species Scirpophaga incertulas. Next base: position 28,816,721 of record CM071634.1, on the reverse strand, counting down.
ATTTCTTAACTTTGACAAAAAATAATTTGGTGCTTTCCAATTATTTTGCAGTTTAAAATATAGTTTCTTATTACACAACGAGGTTTTAAGTCGAAATATTTTACACAACACATAATATATCCAAGAAGGTTTGTAGATACGTTCAGAAGCAGACGCCACCAAACTATCGTAAATTATTCGCCATATTCAGCCAACAAGGTTCAATTTTAAAATGTCATATGCAACTTATTCTGCCATTGAAGCTGCATTGGATTTAAAACTAAAACAATTTTGCAACCGATGTTCACATTTGTGTTTTCGCAAGCGGCCCAGCGGTTTCAAAACAGAGTTCGACTTGCGTTATCGGCGCTCCGATAAAGTGAGCAGGCTCCTTACCAGAACCGCTTAAAGTAAGTTAGAATAATGTGTGAACAAAGATAAAGATACTGCAGTGTATATTGCCATCTCGCTCACACCACAGTTTTGACATTACTCTAAGCAATCGTAGTAGTTCGCCAGTGCCGCTGCTTATGCGGCTCCCAAGACCTAAATTCTAAGATAGGTAGCTACAATATTTAAATGTATTTTGTATTCCTTACATATAAAACTGCAAATAAAGTAATAAAAAATAATTTATTCCATAACTTTTATATTTAATCGCACAGGAATATTCATTAAATATATCACGTTTAATAACAATCTGACTAGGTATCGTAGCAGACATATTTATATAACCTAAAATAACTAAAAGATTTACAAAAGCCGCAACAAAAACTCAACATCAAAACCCACATACTGCCCTGATACTGTTATCAATAAAATTTCATAAAACATCCGCTGTGGGAACGCGGTTGCACAATAAATGGTGCCGTATAATTGGGCATAGTCGGGATGGTTTCCCAACCTATCCCGGCTCGCGGTGAGGCAACGGCGCTTGCGACACCCGCGTCCCTACAATGCGCGTTACGAAAACCTATGACTAACGCTCCACCATAGGGCTCAGTCAATACGCTGCGTAAACTGTGAATACGTCGCGATATTAAAATTCAAAGTCTTTCGCAACAAGAGACAGCCTGAATAGCCGCATATGAAGCTTCCTAAGCTTGCGCAAGCGCGAACTCGAGCAGGAAGTGCATGCATGTGTGCTGCATCTGCCATTGTCTGTTACGAAACTGTCAGGGTTGAGTTAAGCAATGGCCGCCATTGCGAAATGCGCTGGCGCATCCCGCTAATTGTGGGCGCTCTCCCACACGGCGACATAACACGTAAGCGCTACGTACAACCATATTGGCTAACCAATCTCATTGTTACATTTATTTGTTAATTTTAATTACTAATCGATTATAGTGCTAACGATGCTTAAACAAACTTGACCAAATTGACTACGCTTACGCCCATTTACTAACGTGTAATTTGACGAAATATTAGTTGACAGCGTTGCGAAGTTGTAAACGTGAGTCAGTTTAGTAATGCGCGTATAGTTTTTGGTGTAGGTTCATGGGTTAGATTAGATCGCGCGGCCCGAAACGTGCGCTGGTGTGCGTAATGCCAAATTGCGTAAAACGCGAGTTGTCCTTTCGCCCGGTCCCGTCCGAGACAACCGAGAATCCTTGGAGGCCACCGTTCGGAAATCCGGCCAACCTTCCGACCGTGTTACGACACCGTATAACTTATTTACACGTTGCGAAATCCGAATCGATTGCAACTGCAGACATCGCACTTTAGCCTTGCTGCTGTAGGGATTTAATTAGGATCAGTTGCGCAGTCGAACCTAAACGGATACGAGGACGCCCTCAGATCCAGCTCCGTTCACTGATGGATTACAAAAAGTCCTGCCGGTGACGTCGCGCGTTTCGTCACTAAATTCCCACAGAGGCACAGAGCATCTCGCGTCAACGGCACGTGGTTGACAACGCTCCACTGACCAATGGCGGGTGTACCATGATAATTGCTATAAAACTATGCATACATATCCAGCAACGTGACAAACGCAATCAATACATTAGCCGCCATTGTATTAGGCGTAAACGGGGCAATTAATTTTCAAGCCCCAACAAGTCTGCGTTACACTGACAACGATTGCGACACGTATCGACCAACCTTATGGTACCGTTCCATATTGTCACGACTTGAAACCTATGAACTTATTAAATAAGTACCTATTATCTCGAATTTGTTTTATTACTGCTACTTGTCTTCTCCGTTCAGGTTCTGTAGCTGAATCAATAAAACTGTTACCATAGTTACAGAAAGGGTAAATTTCAGCAAACAGTTTCGCGATAGACTGTTTGTCAAACGTTAGAGACCGCAATTTCTGCGTTTTGTAACTGCACTATGACCAAACTTGATATTTATTGCCACTATCTTACGGAATATGTACGAGCAATCGACATTAATCGTTTCTTCATTATTGACATTTCGGAGTATAGTTGCGATGGAATCGTAAACAAATCGATTGTATAAATAGACCAGGAGCCCTTCTTTAAAATTCACTAAGTTACATCCCTTTAGTCTATAATTAAACAAGCTCAAAATATATTGAACGCATTAAACGCACGATGCTAACAGCGGCAGCGTCTACAGCGCACCTGCCAGGCTTCACCTCCATAGAAACGATTATTTTTAATTCCATAAAAAAATTACCCGCTGATATTGTTTATTTTCGATGGCGTATTCCAGTTTAAGGCGGGCTCGAAATGGCCGTTGCGAATAATTCTTCGATGCACGTGCAAGGTGCACATAATTTTTCTCATTTGTACATAGTACATACATATGATTTAGTTCTGCGTTTCAAAGACATCGTTAGTCATTGTATTATGATTAAGAAACAATGTGACGACTCAACTTGATTCATTGCAGATTTACGTGTCATGAAAGCATGCTGTTGGAATACTGACGTCATTCATGAAGCATTTTCCTAAGCATATATATATATATATTAGTAGCGTTTACCATATGTGAAATGATGTGAATATAATAATATAGCAAGTAAATTAAAATTTGTTAACTTTAACATCAAGTCTTGTAAAAGTCATAATAAAGTTTTGCACACACGACCCGTGATCACACATTCACATTTTGAATCTAAATTCAAACACCTCTTCAGCGTTTCTATTATCCTGGTACCGTGAAATACATTTTGTATATTTTAATTTTACCATTAAAATCTACGTACTTTTAATAATTCTTTTGCAATAATTTGTTGAACAGTATGAATTAAAACTTAAAACAAAAATGTATTGTAAATATTAAAATATTATTCTGCAAATAGGTGTTTTACAATCACTTTTTCACGTCAATCATGCAACGCCATTGGTTCACAAGTCCACGGCGGGAGAGAGAGAACTAGCAAGGGCTATTTTTTTTCGTCGTCAAACAGAAGCTGGCTTCAGATAAATAGTCTGAATCCAACTTCCTTTACAAGTTTAAATAAGTTCACAATATCTATTCTAGCTATATTTTCATTTACTATACTCTCAATATTTGGCAACATGACTATGGAGTTATTAAAATTGAACTAGTGGAGGTCTAATAGTACGTAGTTACGTTAACTTCTCATTTCGTAACTACACCACAACTTTGATACAAATCAAAATGTATATAATACTCGCGCAATCATCGTTAGGTAGGTACTAGTCGGGTACGTCGCAGAAGTCCCGTTTGTCACCCGACTCGCGCCGCGCTATTTACATTCAATCGCTTGTACCGCGGTGTACAGTTTCAAACTGTGCATTTAATGCATTTCGAAACGATGCGATGGCGGCGGCTGTGAAACACGAGGCCAGTCAGCAGTGTGATGAAACAAAACCTTACGTCAAACATGGTGGAAAATTGTCTATGGTCCACCGTTGTTTGGCAGAGTTAAATGACTCTCCACATATATCTTTGAGAATCTTCTGCGCACTGTAATTTCTGCCTTCTGTGAGAATCAAGTCATATTATTTCGTATATTATATGTAAATCTCCTTTTAATTTCCCTGGTCCAAGGTTGTCTATAATATATTACTGTTTAGCAATAAGGTAGTTGTACATTTGTTATTTGTTGTATTTTTTTTTTGTATATGTTCTTGTTTTTAGTGTCTAATAAAGAGTTATGTTAATTCGAAATAAAATTGAATTAAAAATCCTGACATACAAAATCTACTTTTAGCTGCTTTCAATACAAAAGCAATGTATTATTCATGTCTATATGCAATGTTGTCCCGGACATGTTCGCTTACGCTAATTAGTTGGCCACGCGAATCGTAGCGGCTCCCGGACAAAGCTTTGTGCTCAAAGGGATTCATTTACGGGCGGGCGCATATCGCGCTGTGCTATAATATCATAAATGTGGGTCATCGGTCAAACAATGGCGGTGGATCCAACGAGTCGACAATTAGTGGAATTTAATTAAACATCCGATTTGCACTGGGTCAGTGGGAGCCGAAAACAGCGTTCGCGCGATCGATCGCAGCGTACTTATTTGTTTACTTAAAACAATGTCATCAGGTCTGCACTAACATCAAAAATCGATCGTAGGCTATAATTATCGCAAATTTTATTTAAGTAACTGTATTCTTAAAATGTCTACCTTATCACTTACTCTCAGCTGAAATAAGGGTCTCAAGTATCTTAAAAAATGTATATGAATATGATTTTTCCTTTGTTCCAGAACGACGTTAAAGCTCGAGTCCCTAGAGGATGCTGTGGTGCTGGATGATCCTGAGGAGGACTTGCTCCAAGACAAACGGGGCTGTCCCGCTTACGTGTCGCCGGAGATCCTTAGGGCTCATCGGACGTACTCCGGGCGCGCCGCCGACATGTGGTCGCTTGGCGTCATATTGTACACGATGCTTGTTGGAAGGTGCGTACTTGTGTAACTTCTCTTACAAATATTACTCTAAACTCCAGCCGCTAAGAGAATGCGTTTCTGACAGGTGCTGTCATTTCCTTACGTACATGGAATAAGGTTCATATTTGTATAATACTAACTACGATTCTCGAAAATGAACTTCAATTATACTGGACGTAAGAAACAAACACGCCTCTGTCCAAAATGTATTCTCTCGGTGGCCGGGCTGTAATATACATATATAGCCCTTCCGTCGATCTAGAGAACGTTAATACTTCGAATTAATTTATCGAGGCACCTAGATCACAGATCGTTACTAATATTATAAAGGCGTAAGTTTCTATGGATGGATGTTGGTTATTCTTTCACGTAAAAGCTACTGAATGGATTGCATTGAAACCTTACAATCATATAGCTACAATTTATAAAGATATGAAAAGAGATATCGCGGACGCCAGCTAATAAGATATATACGAAACTTCTTGAAATGCTATTCAAATTTACTGGCCATTCATAGACTTCATTAGCATGATATAAATTATTCGGCCACAATTACTGAAGTGGCAGGTACGTCACAGAGGGTGGGCGTCTTCACCCGCGAGCGTGGGACTTACCGTTTACGAAGATCGCAAGGGTCGCGGCGACCGTTGGAGACGGGGATGATCACCTGTCGGCCGTTACGCGCCAACGGCCAACGTTATATCACCCACATATAATGGACAGTGAAATCTTCGCCGCACCTGTCGGTCATGTGGCGAAGACGTTGCGCCCCCGCCTATACACTGCAGTCCGCACCTGCCGTTCGCCATCCTTTGTTTTCTACTTTTTACGTCTGCGGCACCCGTAATTTAAATTATTTAAAATTCGTGGCCCGGGATTTCGCCGCAATCGCCTTCACCTGTCGCCGGAAGGGTTCCGTCGTACCTGGCTTTTTGTGCAGCTGCTCCAAGCCAAATGACAATCGGCTCTCCTTCATTAATTGGGCCGAGGTTTCGCGTAAAAACTAAACAGTTTTGGGCCCGAGGATGTTTAATGATCGCTGTTATCTCTGTTTTTTTCGAGTAGGTTTTTAACTACGTTTGCCTCTTATCTTACACGACTATCTGAACATCCTGGAGGCGAAAATAGAATAATGTTGCATCTTAAATTAAATGCGACTAATTAGGGATACTTCTAAAAAAATCTGTGCTCAAAAAAATTTACTGAAACAAAATTTGAATGAATAACGATTATTAAAGAATCGATTAGATTTGCAAAGAACTTTAACTTTAACTGTCTTTGTCTTCTTTCCAGGTATCCGTTCAACGATTCTGAACACGCGTCGCTCTTCGCGAAAATATCGCGGGGCTACTTCGTGGTACCGGAATGCCTATCATCGAGGGGCAAATGCCTTATTCGCTCTTTACTTCGGAGGGAAGCTTGCGAGAGGCTGAGCGCGCGCGACGTACTGAGACATCCGTGGCTCGCAAGAGACCCACGAAATGAACTGCCTCCAAGAGCAGCTGCGTCCCTAGACCGCTTAGTTCCAGACCTTGCATTACCTGAACACACCTAGTTTCAGTTCCATGCGTCTATTCATTCAAATTTAAGGACAGGGTCGCTAGGTCGCTCCAATAACCAACTCGCTCATTCACCAATAAATAAATTATTGTTATATTTTGTGAGAATTAGTTATGACAAATCAAAGTATTGTTTTGGCGTTTAATTTTGTTGTTATTGGATTCTTTAATCGATTTGGTGATTAGAGCCAGTTAGGCGCTAGCGCTGAGCCCTGCGTAAGTCCCGATACCTCCTAGGTAACAACAGATGATTTCGAAATTATTTATGAATTCGTTTTAAGTTATGCCGACCGCGCCTCGTCGAATCCCAGTGGTGGCCAGAGGCGTGGATCGACTTAGTGGTTAAGATCCTTCGGAGAGCGGCTGGCCCGCGATTCCTAGGAACTAATTTATCTATGGTCTGCTCCGATTCAATTTGACCAAAATGGTAACTTCATGTGACAAAAAAGCGACAGAAACAATATCCACCGTTTATTTCGTACAAAAAAATAATAATGCACAAAGATTTCCATTTTAGGTTGTTGCATAAAGTTAATCATCAAACAAATTGGATCGAACAAACCAGACTGGAGGCATGTTCGGAGATGCCGTCACGTCAAATTCAGATGGCAACTTTCCTGCTTCAGAGCTGTGTGTAGTTAATGTTAGGGACAGAATAAGTGAGACTGACCGCAGCAACGTCGACACCGTGCTGGCATAGACAACGAAATTCTATTTTCGGAGCGTAACTGACACCCGTATTACAATTCCTTCGCCTCAATCGTACATTTTCCTTTTGAAAACTATGTAGTATGAATTTTAGTAAGTAATCACGCACAAAAGTAAACACTAATCAATAATAAAAGTCTCTTTAAGGTCTTTTGACAGCTCTTTGACTAACTTTCAAAAAGAGCATTTATAATCTGAATTTCCTTTGAAAGTTACTTTTGAAGATTTTTTCGTAAAGAGTACCCTTGTTGTCACGGCTGTGATGTTGGCACTCTTAATTGAAAACAAAACTGTCAAATCTAATAATTTTTGCAAACTTAGTCTTACAAATGAACATTAATAATTGTTATGATTATCATACAATTTGTGACGCTAATAATAATGTACACTACATTTGTAGATATTTTTGTTATGTTTGTATGACTTCCGCAGTATAATTTTCATTCGATTGAGGACGTCACACGTGGGCGTTTTGCGCATGGAACACGACGCGAGTCGGGCGATATTCATTGAAGACAGGATGTAGTTATGCAAACGAGATCTAACCCACATTTAGGTCAATTTAGTACCATAGATATTCAAATCTTTCTGTTTCATGTAATTGGCAAAACATTCCAAGAAGACGCCAAGTTTCCTCATACACTTCAATTAAAGGTTGTAATGTCTTATTTCCTTGTGTACCGTACGGATATAATCCCCTTTGCATAATTACGTCCAATATTCTATACATACACGCAAATGAAAAGAGAATGTCGTTTTGTTGAGAGCAGGACGGACCCTGGCTATGTCAGAGTCCACAGCAATTATTTATAAAAACATTCTGTTAACTATTACGTTAATTTATCCAAACGTATTGTAACTATCTTCACATCAGTATAAACCGTTATATTGCATTGAAGTTGTTGCAGTAGCGTTAGGTAAATGAGTTATGTAAATTATATATTTATATAAAATGTAAAGTTGTATCGTGTAAATGTGATCTCCACCGATGTTATTTAGCGATTACTTGATTGCCATTTTGTTGTTACGCAGAAGTAAGGCCTTTTGTTTCACAACGATCAGTTGCTTCCAACAGAGATATTATGATTATTATATTATTTGGTTATATTATATCGTGTATTATTTTGGCAAATCGAACGAAATTATTTTAATTGTTATTACAACCAAAATTATGTTATAATAAAAATATATACACACCACCATGTACCGAATATGGTAGAATTTGGTTTGTGCCATTTATTTAATTTAGAAACATAATTTATTTCTTGTTGATAATTGACAGTGTTGCGAGGGCACTATCCTTCCTAAAGTTAAATTATTTTTCCGTTTGGTACTTGGTGTTGAGTTTTTATTTTCTTTTCCAAATCGATTATCGTTTTTTTTTTAGTTCTATGTTAAATTAAATTTTCTAAATCAGCGATGTTACCAATCTTTTTTTTTTTTGTTTTTGATGTCTACCTTTTTTCATTTTTTCTCTAGTGTTTTTTTGCATCTGGGATTCCTAATGGTTTTTCGTTAACATTAACTCATGACTGTTAAATATAGAAACTAACTTGAGTAGATTTCTGTACGAAATGATCATTTGTTGTGTTTTGATTGACCGAAGTATTTATAACAGTAGTCAAGTCTTTCTATGTTGAAAGCATTGTACAATAGTAGCCTACTATATATTAAGCTACGTTAACTTATACAAACTGTAAATAGAGATAAGATATCATAAGAATTATTAAAAAAAGAAAGAATGATAGAGGGAATAAATAACTTAGAAAAATTAAACCGCACTTTTATTCCTCTATAAACCTATTTACCTTCTATGAAAAAAAGTAAAGAACGATGTAAACAACAACAATAGTACATTGATCACTAAGGGATCGAAAAGTAACATTTCATAGAGATCATAAGAAAACTTGTACATTTTTACAGATGTTTATTGAATCTGATTCCCAGGTTATGTACTTATTATATGTTGCAAGTTGCAAAAACTTGTTCATCCTTCAAAGTCTCGCGTTCGAGTCGAATAGAAAGAAAAGTTCGTGGCGAATCGATATTGCACTTTATTGAACAAGATCATATAACGTTCATTTTTGTTTTCAATCTTAGCAAGTCCTTTTTAAGGTTTGTGACAATTTTATGACACTAGTTTCGTTTCAACTTTCGTGCTTGTAAAGTACAAAACATCTAAAGGGTTTCCTATAAATCTAAAGTGTGTTAGTTTTAGAAGAAGCAGTAAGAAATGGTAATTAGTATTCACATTTTCGTAATATTCTGTTTATCATAAAACGCACATTTCACATCGCAGTAAAGAAAGGATAGATTGCCAACTCCTTGTAGGAAGTTCTATATTCAAAAAGTCATAGTACGCGACGGAATTTGTATCGGTATAAATTAATAAATCGACAGCAAAAATTATATTTTGAATTACTATATTTTTAAATAAAATACATCTTATAATGTTTTTCAATATTGGTTATTGCTATATATGTCAATATTTTGGAATAATTATGCTTTGTTTTGAGACTTTTGTGTTGTACTTGCCTTTTGATCAACAAACTACATATTAAAGCATTCGACAGATGGCGCTATATCATATTTTGGCTTGCACGGCTTGTGCATCAATGTTAATACAGTAACGCCACCTAGACATAATAAGTCGAACTAAATTGTACAAGACAATAATTTTGTAAGGAATCAGCAATATTATCCTTTTATGATTAAGCGGTAAAATGCGAGCATTGGCAACTCGTTTCCCATGCTAGATGTATGTCACCTCTGCCATGCGTTTTGCCTGCAATTGTGACAGAATGAAAATCCTTCAGTACTGGTAGTTCACTCAAAATCAGCTGCATGTTTACAATTATCATCATTCACCTTGTTACTGAGCTGATTTCATACAGAATAACGTTTGGAATATCTTCTGTGAAGGCTCCGATTAATTTGGAAATAGGGTCTATGGCCTGCATCATTTCACAGAGAATGTATATCGGAGGGAACGGGACGATGTCTGTATACTGTGAAAACTTCCAATACTTCGACAGGAAAAGCCACAAAAACTGTACGACATAGTTTTTGAAATAATATGTATAATTACATACATATTATGAATGTACGTGAATACTAAATTTCAATTACATATAATAAATTAAGCATATGACAAATAATGCTCCCTTAGCTATCGTTTAAATGATAATAGTGTATCACGAATACGACCTAAAGTGTATTTCAAATACCAATTTGAAAAACATTGGTTTATTTTATTGTAAAGTTTCATTAAAATCCATTCAGTAGTTTTGATGTCAAAGAGTAACAAACATACATCCAAACTTTCGCGTTTGTAATACATACGAGTAAGATTCACTTCCCATGTTTAACGAATTGATGACTGCGACATAAATTCGTTGACGTCTTAGATTTAAATCAACAGATTTGATGAACGAATAGAGTATGACGACTCTATTCGTTCAGCTTAGAGTATTCTAAGCCGGGTTTATCAATATTCAGCAACTTTTGTGTACGCGCGTTATAAAAAATCAGGACCCAAGGCCGTCGTCACACTCTATTCGTTCGGCTTAGAGTATTCTAAGCCGGGTTTATCAATATTCAGCAACTTTTGTGTACGCGCGTTATAAAAAATCAGGACCCAAGGCCGTCGTCACACTCTATTCGTTCAGCTTAGAGTATTCTAAGCTGAGTTTATCTATATCCAGCAGCTTTTGTGTACGCGTTATAAAAAATCAGGACCCAAGGCCGTTTGAAGTGTTATAAATATAAACATCAACTCGTTAATTGTTAAATAGCGAACTTAACACTTTCATTAACGCATTGGACACTTTCAAACATGGACTTACCAACTATTTACCAGATGTGACACGCACTGCGCCACACCGTAAAATAGGTTCTGACAAGGTTAGTTTTACCTTAATTTGTAATAATTGTAAGGCTTCGACTCTTTCATTAATAAGAAAGAATATTAAAACACACAATAATCAATACTCTTATTTATTTCAAAGTTGTCGAAAACAAAAATGTCACCAATTTTTTTTTACATTTTATAATATTTTAATTTACAACAAATCTAATAAAACCGCTTCACAAAAATACATTGTGTGTTTAATTAATATAACTGTTTAACTATCTTTGATTGAACAAGTAGGCTGAATATATGTATCTCGGTAGCTGTCAAATATTTATCAACATTGACAGATAGTGCAGTTACATTGCTATTGTATAAAGATAAATAATTGACGATTATTTTCATTCAAAAGCATCAATGTGTCACTATCTATTAGTTTCATAGCAACAGAGATACATATCCGGGTCCTCGATTCAATAGAATATCGACCCAATGACATGCCTGATAGTCACCACATTGAATATCGATAACTGCCATTATGATGCTTGCAAGATTTAAAATAATCGATCGACTGATGAGAATCATCGGTATTTGGATTTGAGCAGTATATGTGTCACAAATGAATTAACACGACAAATACAAAAACTAATGAACACATTACCCTCTTTTAAGTTGCGTAGTGGGGTAATAAAATCAAAACACATTAAACATTTCAATAATTATTTAATAATTTATTTCTATAATTAAAGAATTATTTCACAGCAGATGATATCGAGGTGGAGTGTTACATATAATGTCCTTTTGTCTTACTTTTAACAATCTTGGCCTTTTTACCGAAATAAACTTACAAGGTAAATTCTGCTATTAGAGCCAAAAACGACATTTGCATATAACAAAGATGTGGTCCAAAATCGGGAAGCAGCATTCTAGGTCGTGCTCTTGTGCACATTTATAAATGGTGCGACACACAGCCTTGATATTTATATATATCAAGAAAAAAAACAATAAGGAAACTCGGAATAGTAAATGTTTTAGAACCTACTAAGGCAATATCCCGAAATTATATCTCGACTAAGTCTCGGACAATGGCAATAGGCCTTCCTCGTATTATACTGGTACATCATGAATATAAGTGTTTAATCATAAACTTTAACAATTTGATTAAAATACTGAACAAGGATAAACTTCGAATAATGTACTTATTAAGGTTAAACATATTTTTTTACCATTATTATTCTTTAAAATAACAATTTCCGTCTGACTTTCCAGTTATACTCGTATATCCGCTTAACATTTAGGGGACATTAATTTAAGATTGTTTAAAGCAATTACTTTAATAAGGAGTAAAGTAACTTTTTTTCCTTCCTTAAGTTCTGTCCTTAAATTTTACATATGTTTAACGTCAATAAATAAAGGCTAATATTGAAGACAGAGTATTTAGATTTAGAATTTCTATTAAGACATGCCAAGACTGTTAAAGAAAAGACGGAGTACAGTTTTATTGATTTATTCGCTAGTATAATCGCTCGGCTTTGCTCGGGCCGCAGGTCGCGGCGTACGCGGCCATGCGGCGCTCGAGCTCGGGTCGGAAGTGCCGGATGAGCCCCTGCACCGGCCACGCGGCTCCGTCGCCCAGAGCGCAGATCGTGTGCCCTAATAATCAATCAATCCGATTTTCTGTTAAAATGACACCAAATCCGCGAGAATAGGGAAGATGCAATATTTTTATTTTTGTGCTCATTTCAAAGAACTCCACGTAGAATAGACCACAAGTATATTAAAAAATTAAAAGACTTATATTACTGAAAAAAATGCGAATTAAAATTGTCATTTAAATTTCGCGCGAAAACGGATCTAAGTTTTCGTATGACGTCACTCCTGTCTGTCATTGTCACTGGCTCACAGATTGTACTGCGTGTCATTGTTGGCTTTAGATGTTGTTGCATTTATCTCGACTTTTAAGGTTTACATTGTAAAAATTTACAATGGACTATCCATCAACATCAATAAACTATGCCATTGCTACTCCGAAAACAGCCCATGTGGACGTGTTTTGTGCCAATATGTCCATCTACTTCAAATAAGTTTCCTACTAAAATGTTTTTGACTAAACCTTCTGACCCAAAACTGTGAAAAATGTAGTTTCAAGCAGCGAAGAGTAATTACATTTATTCCCCAAAGACTATCATTCGATGCTGTGAAGACCACTTTGACGTAAGTCGGCGGATATATTTATTGTAAACTTAGTTAATCTACTAGTACACAAAAGAAACAGTTACCTACCTAACACTTACCCCAACTTTTCAATGTTTTTTTGTTTAGTCCCTTTCATTTCTACACTGAAAACTCTGCACTTTCTACAAAAAATGTCATACCATGTCGGCGTTAACTTTTTGCAGAGACCTAGAATCTGCTTTGGCAAACCCAACTTCCATTTTTATTCAAAAAACGCAATTAAATTTGGTTTAATTGTTCACTTTTACTACAACTTATAACCTCAAATAAGTTGTCATAACAGAAGTGACGTCACTGAACGCTGATTGGTGTTTTAAATCCGTTCCGTTTCACGATTTTGATTCGTAATTATTCTTAAAAAACAACATTATTTTAAATATAAACCTTGCAGTGGCCCTACTTTTATAATTTTTTAGCATTTTAATAACAAATATTTCATAAATATTATAATTGCATGTTCCCCATTTAATTTTTTACAAGCTTTTATATTAGCCTCACTTGTAACTATGTAAGAAAATTATGTAATCTTAATTTGACCCACTTCCCGGTCTCTGATTGAGCTGAAATTTTGCATGCACGTGTAAGTCGTATGACAACGCATGGTTATGTGTGTGACGTCATTGTAAATCAAACATGGCGGCATTACCAAAATGGCGAATCAATTATTTTAATGCACCCCTACAATATGGGTATCAAATGAAAGGGTTTGCTAAGCTTGATTTTTTAGTCGGAAAATAAATTAAAAGTATTTTTTTAACACAAACTTTTGTTAAATGCGCTAAAAAGAACAAATAAACTTTTACATATAAAAGCTTGTCGTTAAAAGTATTCTATAAGTAAATCTCGCGACAAGCTTTTATATGTAAAAGTTTATTTTGTTTCTTTTAGCGCATTTAAATAAAAGCTTGTATTAATATTTTTTTTTTATTTAAATTTTTCATATTTATTCCCCCAGTGAAGAGGAGGCTGAGAATCCTCATTAATACCACTGTAATGAAGTGCCACGGTGATAATGGTGGACTCCAAGCCGATAGAGGCGGCTCCATAAGGATGACCTACGAACTAAACTCAGCCTGAGCCGTTGATCCTATTGACTCTAATGGGAAGCCGTTCAAGGCAAGTCAAGACGTGATGGAGGAATACCGCATTCTCGGGAGAAGGCCGGCCTACATATATTGATTGAGGCCTACTCGTAGCTAAGCTGAAGGCTGCCGAGAAGGAATGCGGCTGCAATTTTTTTTCTAACAATGTTTGGTCCTCTGCGGACTCCTTGGCCTGCACTCTTTTTTTTTGTGTTAGTATTTTTATGTCCTTATTTATTATCTATTTAAAAGTAACATATCAATTCTTGTTGGGAGAAGGTGTTTTTTTTCCGCGGAGCGATATGTTACTTGGACGGTGTTTTAGTCATAACTCGCGGCTGCAATTCAAAATGGAGACCAGAAGCTCCTTTGATTTCCCTCTAAAAAGAATTTCCACTTTTTTCCCTTTTATTTGATTTCATGTGTGAAATAATTATTTAAAATATATGATAATTATTATTTTGTTTAGTTTATCAAGTTAACCTAGTGTATAATTGAATGTATTTATAACATTTTAAACGTGTCTAAATTTTATTTATTAGATAGATTAGATAATAAATTAAAAGTTAATTTAAAAAGTAGAAATTTAACCTAAATAAATAAATAAATAAACTTAAACATTATTTAAATTTATCGACACGCCATAAATCATCATAAATGTGTTGTAAGCGCATAATCATCAACAACGCCGGGACCAATTTGGCTAATTCTTTTTTTTTAATGTTCGTTGAAGTTTAAGAATGGAAAAATTCGAATAATTGTCGGTAAACCCTGAACTAAAATTATTTTTGTAACCTAAGCTGAACCTGCAGATGTATTTGTAGAAGGCACGAGATTCAGGAGACGAATTTTTGAAAACAATAGAAAAAATTCGCATTCGAAATCGTGAGATTCGTTTACAAATTACCGAATTCCCTATTTCTCTGAATTTTCATTTCGTGCGTTGGTGCAACGAGTGGTTCAACCCACTCGTTTTTGATTTCTACTAGTAGAATATCCAACGCTGACGTGACCTTGACAGTGATCCGTTTCACGTGTGAGACATCGCCAGATTTTTGTTTTTGTTGTTGTGGTTTTGAATTTTTCTGTGTGAAACGGAATTTAATTAAGAATTTGTTCTTAATGACAACACGGAATTCAAGTGATTCAAAAATCTATAAATTGTAAGCAGTAGAAAATAATTTCGCGCAAGATTTGTCAAAATACGTCTCCAGTTTGTCAAAGTACGATCAAAATACTCTCAGTTTCTTCTCGCTTCTGCGACTTGTCTACTAACGGACCCGGCGCGGTTCCGGGCCGTTAGGGTCGGACTAACATTGAGCGCATATTTTTTTTTATCAATACTGCGGATCGTCCTTCAAAGTTACAATCGCCCACAATGGCATATTTCGCAGTTAATAATGTACTATTCTACGACGCTCTTACGTGAAAGGAGTCCATTGTGACACAACCTACATACACCTGTGAAATAACTGGCAATGCCAGCGTGTTTGACCAAAGCCTAATATGGATTTTAAATTTAAATAAACTACTACATATATTTAAATAAAGACCTAATTTAAATAAACTAAAATCGTGGTACACTTACAAAAAATCATATCTTATTTTTCTATATCAAACACACTAACTAACCTTCAATTTGTTTGGAGATTTCCCATAACATGTCAATTTCTTTTGGTGATGCATTTCCTTCTACAAATCTGTAAAAGTAATAATTAATATATGAACATATAGTAAACTACGATTTTTAATTCGAGTCAGTAAAATGACAGTGCAACTGTCACTGATACAAAAAAGGGTGACCCACTACAACCCCTACAATAGTGATGTTCGGACAATCAATAGATTAGACATTTATCATGCTTTATTTTTTATTGTATCAAAGCGTTTTTTTATTGTAAATATGTAATACATACCGTATTAAATAATATGATTTGTGACACATGACACTGGAAATGTCATTTTACTGACTCGAATTAAAAATCGAACTTTAGGTACTAATTCTATATACAGAAAATAATTTATATCATTTTTAGATTATTAATGGATCTATAGATATGGTACTAAAAAAAAACAAATAGTAAAATTACAGCCTTAACACATTTCTTAACATATTGACTGAGTGATTAAATATTTATTACATACTAGCTGGTGCCCGCGACTTGGTCTGCACAGATGATAGATTTTTTTCCTTTTTACTAATATTATAAACTCGAAAGTTTGTAAGTATGGATGCTTGCTTGTTATTATGTATTATACGGATAATAAGCTATTTTTCATACTAATTTTCAATTGCATAATTTAAACACAAGAAATAAAAATAAACTTGCCGTTCCAACGTACAGGCTACAAAACACTTTTTTGTACGTTTGTGGGCAAATGTATAAATTTTTATAACAAGATTCCACATAGTGTAGCTGAATTGCCTCTTCATAAGTTCAAGGTACATGTTAAAAAGGACGCTAATGAGTAAGGGCTATTACAAAGTCAATGATTATTTTAATGATGCCAATGCTTGGTGTTGATTTGAGGATACATTCTAAAGTGTAAATATTGTTGTTTTCCCATATAAATTGTAAACACATATACATACATTGTATGATAACGACGTAATGTTGTTATTACTTTTGATAAAGCTGATAAGTTTCTTGCGCCCATTCTTCTTATCTGCTAAAAAATACTTCCTCGACGATTCAAAAGAGCTTTCTATAAAGTAATATTTGAATAAAATTAATTTTGATTTTGACTGGCAAACAACCACCTCAGCTGTTACCCGATCTTGACAACGCGACATATCCAAATTTGATCACCATAAAAACGATTCTAGTGAGTTAACATTAAAAGATAGACATATACCCTCTTATTACAAAAACTTTCCAAGAACAGGTTTAAACCAAAACTACTAAGTCTAGGTTTAATCGGTATTAAAGTTAAACTTCGGACTAAATTGCATTCTTATTACAAATCTCGAACCAATCAAGAACTATTTAGTACTACGATGGTCTCTGGTTTAATCGTAATCACAGATAAAAACAGCCAAAATGTCATTACACCATTCAATCATTCATTCTTATTTGAAGTAACGTTCCATTTCACAAAATGTTTGTTATGTTTAAAATAATAATATATATATTTTTTTATTTAAGTATAGAGTTCAAAATAGAAATGTTTGATATAAAAGTAAAGGTTAAAATATAAAATCAAAATATAACGTTTTTATAACACGAGAGGTTCCACTATTGTAAAATAGTATAACTGAGATTTTTGATTCAATGTACGCCTGTATAAAAATTGGAATGTGGCGCGCAATATTTCAAATTGCAGAAAATATTTTGTATCGTCGTTTTAGTTTGATGTGATTACAATTTAATTGTTGTGAGCCTTAACTTCATTGTAATAATTTCTGTAAAATAAATTAATATAATAAATTACAAAAAATGGAACAACAAAAAATAAAACGGGTAAAAATTTAAGTTCAGAAGAAAAGGTTAGTCCTAATTGTAATATTTGAATATTTATTCATTTTTATATTTATTTACGATTTATATAATTTATCACTAAAAAGATTGCTGCGATATCAACAATACTTGCTGAATTTTGAGGTTAGTATAATACGCGCAGCCAAAGATGAGACTTGACGGATCACGTGTGGTTAACCTGCGCAGTAGATAGTTTACAGGCCATTTTGGCGGTAAGCAAGGCAAGCGGGGAGGGGCGGGACCAATGCGCGGCGAGACAGGAGCGTGCGGGGCGAGGTATGGTGGCCGCGCATGCGTATCGGTCGTGTGACGTTCCCCGCAACCCGTGCTCACCGCCGCTGTGATCCGAGTATACAGTCGAGAAAAAAAGCTTATAGTTGTGTTGTTGTTTTTGTTATTGTTTTCTGTTATTTTTAATTGTTACTAGTTGTTAATTGTTACTATTTTATATATTAGATTGTACTTTTTGTTGACAATGCCTCGAGGCAAAACTTTGAGAAGACAAAGTAGGAAGATGCTGTATGACGTCTACAAGTTTATGGCTAAGGAAGCCGAGGAAGGCGTCGGAAATTTGAAAGCGGTACAAAAACGAACTGCTACTGCCACCCAAACATCACTCATTACGGTGAAGAGAATTGTGAAGGAAGCAAATAGCTCCGAATTGCTGTCGGTGTTTCGCACTCCTGGAAAAAAACGACCGAGATCAAATCCTGTAACCGACGTAGACGATTTTGATAAAGGGGTGATAAAACGATGTATCCACAATTTTCATATCACAAATAAGGCACTCCCGACAATAAAAATGATAAAAAATAAATTGCGTGATGATATTGGGTATCAGGGATCCGCAACCAGTTTGCGCAAAATAATAAAAAACCTTGGGTTCGGTGGCGGAAGACTGAAAATAATAGGAAAATTCTTATTGAAAAGTCTGATCTCCGCCTCAAAAGAATTCAGTATTTAAAGAAACTCGGACAATACCGTCAAGAAGGATGTCCTATAATATATACTGACGAGTCTTATGTGCATTCTACGCACAACAACATCAAAAGGTTGGTCCGATCTGTCATTGGAAGGACTTAAGAAACCAATGTCCAAAGGCCAGCGGGTAGTCATCGTGCACGCAGGTTCCGTAGATGGTTTTGTTCCGAATGCATTGTTGATGTTCAAATCGGAACAAAATCAGGAGACTACCACGACGACATGAATTTCATTAATTACAAAAAATGGCTTGAGACTCAATTAATCCCAAATCTCCCACCGAATGCCGTCGTGGTAGTCGACAATGCGTCCTACCATAACAAGGAGGATGAGACTGCGCCAACCTCAAATACGAAAAAAAAAGAAATGCATTCTTGGCTTGCAGGAAAAGGCATCGCATTTACTGCAGATATGTTAAAGCCAGAGCTTTATAATTTAATTAAAAAGCACAAAGATTGTCACAAAAAATATAGCATTGACAAAATACTGGAAGAGCATAACCACCGCGTTCTTAGATTGCCCCCATATCATCCCGACTTAAACCCTATCGAAATGGCATGGGCAGCAATAAAACGTCATGTTAGCAGCAAGAACGTGGAATGGACTATTTCAGGAGTTATGGAGTTGGTGAAGGAAAAGGTGGACCAAATGGGTCCAAACGAGTGGAAGGCGCTGTGTGAAAAAACAAGGAAAATTGAACAAGAATATATTGAAAGTGATCATATTATTGATGATTTGACTGATCAAGAAATATTGATATCATTAGGGGATTCCTCCGATGAGGGTGACAGTGACACGGAGGACAGTGAAAACAGCTCCGCCGAAGACGGACCAGTCACACCACAGCCCAGCACAAGTGGGACAGCTCGTGATAGTGGTTGCCATCGAACCCACGAATATATAACTGGTGTTCGTTTTATAGATGACGACGACAGCGATACCGAATTAAATATTCAATAAAAAAATTATTAATCGAAATTCATAGTTTTATATAACTATTTTGGGCGCGACTATACCTGCGCAAAATCCCCTCTACTAGCATTTGACAGGTCTCATCTTTGGCTGCGCGTATTGTACGCAAAGATAAACTAGGGGTCACAGAGGTTTAACTTTAGTATCATAGATGATCCTTGGACTAACGATAGTCTTCGTTTTGTAATACAATTTATTTGTGTTCATGGTTTAACCTTTTTTTTTTTTTTTTTTTTTTTTTTTTATTTGTTCCCTGAGGAAAATGCATTAAATTGCAACCGGCTGTGGCGAGCCGTGGCATGCAGCGAGCTGTGGCATGGTTTAAACCTAGCACTAAACCTGGTACTGTATTTAGTCCACGTTTTGGAATAAGTGGGATACTGTCGCGGACATTTTTTTAGATCATTTTAAGAGGTATAATTCTTTCCTACATATTATTTTGGTATCTAGAACCGTTTTCGTAGCGCACGCAACGGAAGCCCTCAAAGATGAATAATTTTCCCCGTTTTTTTTCACATTTTCCATTATTTCTTCGCTCCTATTAGTCGCAGCGTGATATTATGTAGCCTAAAGCCTTTCTCGATAAATGGGCTATTCAATAAAAAAAGAATTTTTCAATTCGAACCACGAGTCCCAGAGATCGTTCGTCGTATCGTAGCGCGTTCAAACAAACTTTGGCTTTATAATATTAGTATAGGTTGTAATGTATTTATTTATTACGGAAACAAACAGTTTACATTTTACTTACAAGTAAATTACATAAAAACATATATCAGTTACCAGTGAAGTTTCCACTTAATTAATAGAGCATACATACAAAATAAGTAGATCGCAGCACAACCTATTATGAATACAATAAACAATAATTTCATGGGGAATGCTCTGAAGAACTCTTTAGCCTTATCCCTCCCTCTCCTTTCCTTTATAGAAACACATGTAAGGTCTTTGGAGCCTTCCGTACACTACGTCCCCCATTCCACACCGCACTAAGAAATTCCAAGATTCCTTCTTCTGCCGTACTTCCCGCACTTGGAATTCTCTGCCTGCGTATGTGTTTCCTACATCCTACAACATGGGTTCCTTCAAAAGAGGCGTGAAAAGGCATCTTTTGGGCCGGCAGGGATAGGACAGGTAGGAGAGTGGAGTAAAGTCACTATCCTATCTGTCATCTCATTTGGCCCTCTTTCACCGCTTAACATTAGGCGGGAGGAGGTCATCTGCCGCACTTAGCATATAAAAAAAAAATAATAATAATAACATTATAAATCATTCTCACGAGCATTTCAGTAGGGTACATAATTTAGAAATCTATAGTTACAATATTATTAGAATATTATGTTGTAATTATGTATACTTAGCAACTTAGGGATACGGATATTCATGACGTATGGTGTGCACGAAAACTATTTCTAAACTTTGCGATAGTTTGTCCAAAAATATCGAAAGTCACAAAATTATTATTATAAGAAGAACACGATCGATGCAGAATAGTGTTCCTACAATATTTTGTTCTTCTAAGTGGGGTTACAAATAATGATGATGACATATTTCTGGAGCACAATCGAGGACATCTGAATGAAATATTACTTAATAAATAAGGAGAATCTAAATAATTGTTAAGCAATTTAAACAAAAACAACAAATCCTTTTCCGTACGTCGATTTTCCAACGAGATCAAAGTGGGAAGCGTACAATCGTTCCGTAGTTTATGGTACCTGAAGGCACTGTACTTCACAAACTTATTCTGGATTCGCTCAATTTGATTAATATATTTTTTACTAGCTTTTGACCGCGACTTCGTTCGCGTGGACTTCAGGTTCGTCCCTCTAGTCTAGTAATAAGTAAGAAATACGGTAACTAAGCACTGCAGAGCCCTAATCATAGGCCTATAGGTAGCTACTGCAGTATGCTCTATAAACTACATTTAACGATCTTTTTCCTAATGTGTTTTTTTACGACCTCATAGAAACCTCAAAAATTGTAGCTTATGTGTTACTCTGATGTATAAGCTATTATTGTGGTAAAGTTTCATTCAAATCCATTCAGTAGTTTTTACGTGAAAGAGTAACAAACATCCATACATCCATACTGACAAACTTTCGCCTTTATAATAGTAGTAGGATATTGGTAATACCTATATTCACAAATAAATATTAATTTGATTTCATTACACATGACAAGCGTGGAGGGTTGTTCCATAGTTACCTGTATATGATCTTGTTCATCCAGGAGACGCCCTCGCGGCACGGCGTGCACTGGCCGCAAGACTCGTGCTTGTAGAACATGATGAGGCGCGCGATGGCCTTCACGATGTCCGTGGAGCGGTCCATCACGATGATGGCCGCGGTGCCGAGCGACGTCTGCGCCGCCACCAGCGCGTCGAAGTCCATGAGAACGGTCGCGCAAACGCTGCAATTATACCCCGAAACTGTTTACTTGGCTTTTTTTGTACAATACATACATCTTTCCATATTAACGACGACCTCCATAGTCGAGTGGATAATACACCGGTTTCAAGGTGTCGCCATCTCTGAGGTCCCGGGTTCGAATCCCGGTGGGGGCAGATGTTTGTGTGATGAATGCGAGCATTTGTACCTTAGTCATGGTTGTTGATATATATTTCAATAAAAATTATTTATATATGTATAATATATGTATGTCTATCCGTTACCCTAGATCCCATTGCACAAGCCTTATAGAGCTTAGTTTGGGCTAGGCTAATTGGTGTAATGGCCGTTTTCACCAACCTTGTCTTAGCTTAGGTGACTCCTAAGTGACATGCTGTCACTTTTTATATTAACTGAAAAGAGTGAGACAGCATGTCTCTTAGGAGTCGCCTAAGCTAAGGCAAAGTTGGTGAAAACGGCCATAAGTGTAACAAATATTTATTTATTTATTTATTTATTTATTAACACAAATGAATTACAATTTTACATTGATATACAATAGGGTACTTCCCTCTATATTAGAAAAGATCTAAAAGCATATAACTACGATAGCTTATGCATTAATTAGTCGGAACCATCGTGTTTAAATACATAAAATAACAGAAATAATATAAAAAAACTTGTTACAAAGTATTCACTTTTTTAATCTACACGTAAAACAAGAGCATACCATAGGCCGCCATGTCGTGACGTCATAAGGTACTGTAAACTTATGCGTGTCAATGTCATTATGAATCGTAGTACGTATAAAGCCGCAAAACAATAAAAAAAGAAGTTTGTAGGTTGCTTTTTCAATGTAAGAGAACGTTATAAATACGTAAGTTAAATTGAAATCGCACGTGAATCACACTATGGAAAGCAGTTTTGTAAAAGGCGATAGTACGAATATACCAAAAATAAATGCATTAATGGTCGGAAAATTCTTTGCTGCAAATCCCGACTTTTGTTCTGCCGAGTTACTTAAGACAAGTTACTAAGTGACTTAAGACAAGAAATTCTTACGACGCTTAAGACAAGTAATTATTAAGACGCATAAGACAAATTATTATTAACTTTATTAATTATTAAGAAGTTTACGACAAGTAACCATTCTGGAGCTTAGGACAATTAATTATTAAGGAGCGTAAGACAAGAACCCATACTTTTAACGGTTACTTGTCCTAAGCCCAACTAAGACCCCGAAAGTGTTTAGTTTAGTTTACTTTCGCTGGGCTCTATCAGAACACAGAAACCGACTATCAGATAATGCTTTAAATGCCCTCGTGTTTTTGAAAGCTTATTTCCTAAATAATAAAAATATCTAGTGGGCTAGCTTTTGGAGCAGTTTCCTCTTTAAATTGTGATTATTATTAGTCTGATTATTAATTATTTATTAGATTCTTAAGTATACTTACGTAACAAAAAAGTCTATATATAACAAAATATTGAAAATTTATATTGAAAAGTTGGACTAAAATAAGTTACTTATTGTTATTCATTGTGTAGCTACGCCGTAGCACACAAACATACACACTGAGTTTACTGGGAAAATAAAGTCAGTTGCACAGAGTACTGGCAGTTGCTTCAGAACGCCAGCTCTGGGCGCTCGTGCTAATTAATTAACTCGGTTGTTTTATTTATGCATATCCTTCTAATGTCAAATTATTAAGTGTTACAGTGGATTAAAAAATTTAATCATAACCGTAAAAATTGTAATTATGAAGCTAGTCTGATTTTTATACCTAATTCAAAAACTGTCGTTTCAATTATACATTTTAATAGAAAAGTTTGTAGTACAGATAGAGACTAATATAGTATGTATGTAATGTAAGGTACTAAATTATATTGTGGTGACATGATGGCATTGTTTTTAGAAGATATTTTATTTGTTTTTCACAAAGATGAAGACTATTTAGTCCTAAAATTGTGTGTGGAAATAATGACAAAAGATCTCGCTAGATTTTATTTCGTTTAATAAAAATTTTATATACTTACTTAGGTTAAAGTCAATTGAAACTAATAATAAATGTTGTTGAATATTGCATAAAAAGCGTAGTTTTATTGTTAAAACACACATATTTTTAAAAATTTCCATATATCTCGACAGCCCGAGAATTCTCGAGAAATAGTGGTTGAGAATTCTCGTGCTCCGAGAAATAAAAAAGCTCGAGAATTGAAAAACCCTAGCTCCACCGCACTTAACCTCATGATTGGGCCATTGTGCATCCTTCTCCTGCGTCTGCCTCCTTCCTACTCCATCCATGCCAGTTCCTCTCAGAACGGTAGCAGCCTCCGTGGGCTGCTGGATGCTTCTGGCAGGGACGCCGGGGAATGGACAAGTTTCTCCCGTTGGTCGGCCACACTTTCCATAAGAACGTGCTGTGGCGTTTCTTCAGCCTCCATGCACCCTCTGCACAAGGGGCTGTCTGTTACACCAATTGTGTACAGGTGTTTGTTTAAAAGGCAATGTCCAGTTATGGTAGCTATGACCCTTCGGATCTTGTCTCTCTTTAGTTTGATAAGGGAACGGGCAAGCTTCTTGGAAGGTACCGGGACTGCTTCCTTCGTTCGCTTGCATCCCTCCTTGGTTAGCCCGAAAGTGTATCCACTTATTTAACTTATTTAATTTATTCCAAAATCGTTTATTGGTTTCCACATTTTCGAAGCGATTTCAATGTATCATCTGCCCCACTGTCTTTCCGTTACATTCTATGGTGCAATAGACCCAACCATGATTTACATTATATATTATATGTTATATCATTGAGGACATTTTATATTTTTTTAGCATCTAGTGTCTTGTGAATTAAAGTACAAGTTAAGAATCAGTAAATTCTTATCAGTTTCTGTTTGATATTATCTCAATAAACTGAAGCATGTGTCAATCAAATGTCAATATAAATTTAAAAAATGCCACTAAAGCAAATTATCTGTTATGGCCTCGGAGGAAACAAGACTGGAGTAGCTTTTGCCTGCATTTCCCCTCTGCCAAATGCACAAGCATCGGATGCTTGTACGTTATATAAAACAAGTTGAGCGCCATTTTTAAACACAATATTCAAAACAACAACGTGACGATCAGAGCTCCTACAAAAATGCCTTCCTGTGCTGTTTTTACCTGTAAAAAAAATCTAAAACATCTAGTATGCGAAAAGAAGGCGTCACCTTTCATTTGTAACTATAATTTTTAATATTTTCATGTGTTATAAATAGAGATCGGATAATCGGATGCATATTTACCTAAAGTTAGTTTAAGACAAAGTATGGAAATGGCTTTTTATTGTTTTATTAAATAAAAATCCCGGGATTGCGGAATTGGATAGCCGGATTTAGTTTTTGACAAAGTATGGAACTGTCTTTTTATTTTATTTCCTTAATTAAAAACTTCGGAATTCGCACATAAATCGGAAGTTAACTCAGAGTGAGATACTAGACCATACTTACGCCCGGGCACCATTTCTGTTTTTTTATTCAATTATTTGATTGATTATTGTTTTAGTCAAACTAGCTCACTACTTTCGTATAACACTAATCATGTAATAAATCGTACATTCATAAATCGCACGGGGAACTGAAACTAAACTTCATGTAAATAAGTATGCATAGTTGTATAAATGAACCCGGAGTCTCGGTCTTTTGAAAATAAATACCACGTGCTAATTTAGTAATTTTCAAACAATATCACTACGTTAAATTTGCAGTCCCGTATTTTCCCGGGATTTTTATTTAACAAAATGTATTTTAAAAAGCCGCTTCCATAATTTGTGAGACAAAAATTAACTTTACGTAAATATGCATCCGATTATCCGATCTCTAGTTATAAATTTGTACAATATCAAAGTTCCCGCTGTAGTCTCGTCTTCGTACGGCCGCTGTAATATCGCGGGGAGTTCCCACGAGACTACCTATGGTTGAACATTTTCACATTTCAATTAATTATGAAAATATTGAGAAAATATTCATTGGTAATAAAGAACTGTAATTTTGTAATAATTTATTACCAATAATTATTTCTTTATATCTTATCGCATTGTAAGTTGCGTGTTTTTAGTTAAATAGTGGCTTTCTGATTGGATAAGTATCACAATTTCTGAAGAAAGACATCTTTCCGGCTTTGAAAATGATTTTATGTCTTCTCCGGGTCTCTAACCATCTCCGTACCAAATTACATCAGAATACGTTCAGCTGTTTTTATCGGATTTTTCCACAGGAATCAGACATAATCACATAGAAGATTTTTTTAATAAAAGTTAAAATGTCTTTTTTTTAATCTTTTCAACAGCCTAGTTTCAATGTTCTTTCAATGGTTTTAAAAACGTCAAATTTTCATTTCAATTTTTCATCCCCTTTCCAATTTTTTTTTGCATTTGTAAGTTAACAAGTAAACTACAAACAGACAGTCAGTTACTTTAGCATTTGTAATATTAAAGTATATAAGTATGGATTAAGTACATATATACTACACTTTTGCGGCTGCTTAACGGATACTGTTCATTGTTCATTCGTTACACTCTCATTTAATGGTATTTTAGTGAATAAATACAACATTAGTTAGACTCAATATTTCTGCGTATTTTGTTTCAAGAAACATAAATGTATTGATTACACTATTTTGTCCTTTAACTATAAATTATCGGCTGCGTTTGGCGCTGGTTATACAGAAGCAAACTGGCGCGGTAAAAACGGAACCATATTACTAAATCTTTACTGTCTATCCGTCTTTCTGTTACCAGACTATCTCACAAACCATCGACATATGAAGCTAATGGACCCGTAACATCCATATAAAATACAAAAAAAATTGCGTCCAGTCCATAGTCCAGTCCAGTCTACTAGGTGACGCGCCATCGCACGGAAAAAACGACACCAAGCTAATACTACTTTAAACGTTACTTCGACTATCCGCCACCGCGCCACATCTCTTCTGGATAACCAACTGATAATTTCTGTGAAATAATTTTTTTTTGATCCACAAGACAAATTGTTTTTATTTGTAATCGGCAACCCTAATTGATTTGTCCATCAATAATAGTGGTGTCAACTATATCGATATTGTGATTTTACAAGTGAGGTAGCGGTCCGTTTCACACCAATATGCGCTATTGGTACCGCTCTCGCTAGCGTGCAAACAACTCGGTTCAATTGAAACGTATTCGTGCAAATGAAAGCGTGTGACTCATGAGTGACGTCATCAGGTCGAGCTATCAATGCACACTAAAAATGGGTGGTGCAGTGTGTGCGCAAATGCCAAACTCGAGGTTTCACATTCAAAATATAAACAAATTATTTTTTTTATAAAAATTATATGATAAAAACTAGTTATTTGATTCATTATATATAAATATGTGAGTGTAATATTTGTGAGTGATTAATGTTTAAAAATGGTTTATTAATTGTTATTTGATTATTAAGATGAATTTTAAGTAACAGCACTTAGTTTTTCTCAAAAATATCGATGAACACGCAAAAATTCAGACATGGATCTTTATTTTATTTCCAGTTTTCCTAAAGAACACAACGTACGAAAAAAAATGGGTTGAGGCGTGTAATAGACATGCATCTTGATCATCGACAAGAACAAGCACTATATGTTCATTACATTTTGAACCGTCTCAGTTTCAAAAGCTATCCAACAATAGAAAAAAATTAGTTACCCATGCTGTGCCAA
The DNA here is from genome assembly GCA_036419045.1 of Scirpophaga incertulas. NCBI lineage: Eukaryota > Metazoa > Arthropoda > Insecta > Lepidoptera > Crambidae > Scirpophaga > Scirpophaga incertulas. The sequence continues at coordinate 28,788,951 of CM071634.1, read as the reverse complement.
CGTTATTCTTGAGCTATCCTGTAATTTTACTATATACCTAGTTTTAATTTTTAATAATGTTAGAATATTAATTACATGTTCATACTTGTACTTTTATTCATTAAACGAAACTGATTTATAGATATCGATATTTTCGTGCTTTGCCACGTTCCTTCCCACACTTTCCCCTTCGTGTGTTTGAATGGAACGTAACAGATAATTTTGGGCGTGTTTGCGTGAATTGTCAATTTGTGTGTCGTATTACTCGCGTGTGCGTTTATAAGAATGCAAAAACTTTTTGCATATGTGTGCTGCCCGTAAATGTAGTAGTAACCTCCCGCAAAAAATGCCAGAAAATTATGTACGGGAAGCTGACTGAAACCAACTCCAGTCTTGTTTCCTCCGAGGCTATGGCACAGCAAATTCATATTTTGGTGGTATTATGATATCATAGTATTATAATGGGGTGGTATTATTTTTTATGTAAATCTATTCTTTGTATATTAGGTTAGAGATTGTAAGATGCTTAATTAAACACAATGCTTTTGTATTATTTCTATTACTACAATTATTTCCTAACTAAACTATACATTTTGGAGCTTTTATTTGTACTGTATAAATTGTCCAAGAAATTCATACTCTTGCTATAATATTATATTACTAAGATTATATAAGCCTTAAAGTTATAAGCTATGGAATAGAAAATGTTAGTTATCAATGAAAGTTCCATTTATGTAACCAAATGGTTATTAATATATACCTAAATGGCAATTATTGTATTTTATGCTGACACTGACACAGCAAATGATTGTTCCATCCTGCTGATGAGTATTACATTGAACACAGATTAAAAAACATGGAACCAAAGTAGAAATCCAGTGTTGTGTAGATCAATGGCTATTAAAAGACAGCAATTTAATGACATAATGCTCTATTGATTAGCACCATAAGTCCTTGTAATACGAAATGGAATTTGGTAGTTTAACTTAAACTACACTCTATAATCTAAAATTTACCAATGAATACTTACTCTTTGGGTATGAGAGGTGTGGACGAACCACCGGGAATAATAGCCAGTAGATTGTCCCAACCACCGCAGACACCACCTGCGTGCCTCTCGATCAGCTCTTTGAGAGGTATGCTCATTTCTTCTTCAACTGTGCATGGTGTATTCACATGACCCGAAATATTAAATAGCTTCGTGCCAGAGTTACGGGTGCGACCAAATGATGCAAACCACTTACCACCACGACGGCATATAGTCTGAAATTTTTTTTGTAGAATATTATTATATTGTTGAATTTTATATAGATAAGAGTAAAAGTTAATTATGATGTTGCAAAATTTATGATAGTTTGTTACTATTGCAGGAAATAGCTTATTATCAATTTCAATATTACTTATAAATCATTACAACTAATACATATTGTTAGAAATAACATTCTATCAACATTAATAATGTACATACATATAATCACACCCAATCTCCACAAAAACTTAGGCAGAGGTCTAATAAACAACCCACACTTCATCAATTTAATATTAATATAGCAGGTATCACACCCACCCGGTTTGTAGCCGTGGGAGAGCCATGCTTCGGCACGAATTGGGTTGGCTTGACCGGAGTGATACCACAGCCTCACAGAAAACCGGCGTAAAATAGCACTTGCGTTGTGTTTCGCCGAGCGAGTGAGGGTACCGGAGGCCCAACCCCCCTTATTCCCATTATTTCCTTTTAAAAGGCCAGCAACGCATCTGTGACTCCTCTGGTGTTGTGGGCGTATCGCTTACCATCAGGTGATCCATTTGCTCGTTTGCTGCCCTATACCATAAAAAAGCACTCTCATAACTTCATGTAAATTTATTATAGAACTAAATTATCAACTTGAAATAATATGACTTAGTAATTATGTTATGTATATAAATATATTATTTAAAATGTATACCGGTGCAACTGCGATTGTCTCCACATTATTGACAGTTGTAGGGCATCCAAATAGACCAACATCAGCTGGGAATGGTGGCTTAAGTCGGGGTTTGCCTTGTTTGCCTTCAATCGATTCTATTAAGGCAGTCTCCTCACCGCAAATATAAGCACCTGCTCCACGATGAACATACACATCAAAGTCATAACCAGATCCACAAGCATTCTTTCCAATTAAACCTGCTTGATATGCCTGCAATTATATAGACATATATCTTGTTTATTTTGATGTAAGCATATTAAATATTGAAATGAAACTATATATCACATATTACATTTGACAAACAATTTCAAATGTTTTGCTAGAATCCTAGGTTTGAATAGTTTAGATGTAAATATGAGTATTACTTTACCTCTGCTATAGCTACTTGAAGATTACTGGCTTCATTGTAAAACTCGCCTCTGATGTAAATATAAGCTGCTTGGGCACCCATTGCTTTACCGGCAATTAAACAACCCTCAATCAACTTGTGAGGGTCGTGACGCATTATTTCTCTGTCCTTACAAGTGCCGGGCTCACCCTCATCCGCATTCACAACCAAGTATTTTGGTCGTCCATCTGAAGGTTTGTTCATGAATGACCACTTCATACCTGTGGGGAACCCAGCGCCTCCACGTCCACGGAGACCAGATGTTTTGAGTTCATCTGAAATTGGGTTGTTTTGTGTTGAATTTTATTCTAGTGTACAGAGCAAATAGTTTCATAGTAGAGCAATACCTTTTAATAATTAGGTTAATCTACCAAATGTATTCAATATACAGAAAATAAAAATACACAAATTACTTACTGACTATCCAATCTGTGCCCTTCAGAAGAATATTTTTAGTCAAATACCAATCTCCTCGGGCCATCGCTCCCTTCAACCTCCACTCATGTCGCCCATATAAATTTGTAAAAATTCTATCTGCATCCGCGAGCGGCCCATATTTCGTCTTGCCAGGAGACGTCTGTGTCTGCTGATACCGCACAGGTACATTGCTGACACCCGTCAGAGGTGCAACAATGCCTACAATCAGGTGAACAGTATGTCAAAATTATGTAAGTATATTGCGCAGAATAAATCAGAAATATAAACATATCAAGCTACAAATATGTCTGCTAAAGGGTGAAAATATAATTTCTTGAGGAACTACAACATAACCAATTTTATTTACCCAAATGCGACTTTGTTCCCTGAATAACTCTAGCCAGAGCACCAGCCATTTTTCCTGTTTTTGCTTGCTTTGCAAAAACGTCAAATCTTTTGTTTACGTCAATGTCAAACAATATTCTTCTTCTTTTGGGTTTGATGGCGGTGCCCATAGGATTTCGCCAACCTCGAGACCAAACAATATTGAACATAGTCCAGAAGAATGTTTTTAAGAGAAATTAAAATAGGCAAAGGTCCTTAATGATTAGGTAATAAACCTGCACACCCGTATTATATATCTCTGGTGCTATCAAAAACTCGGAACTGACAGATAATGCAGTTTGATTACAACTTTATAATGATAATCGCCACATTGAATCTTTATAATAAATAATTAAACATTAATTAGGGTTATGAAAAGATTATTTCGTGACATATCAAACAAAAGTGCCATCCATATTATATTATGTATGACAATGACCGTATGGACTAGATCCGTTTGCATGTCCATATATATAGTTTTGTCACCTTAATTTTGTTCACACCGCACATTTGGCGGACTATTTCGCAATACATCCTTTGTCGTCACTCCAACTATTCCTCACATAGCATTTGTCCACTGCATTAATTCTATTTATTTTTATATTACCCAATATTCACTCCCATACACAAATGTAGGAACCAACACGCCTCCATGTACAGCCAGACGTACCTTTTCAGACAGGTATGACTATCACTTCACTTATAACACCATTCACTTTGTTTCCTTCAATACTCCTCTTCCAGTGTCAAACTCATACTTATCCTTTCTTGTAAATATAGATACTAAATACATAAACTATTTTACTTGTTCTAAATATTCATTTCCAATCATAACCTTACATTTTGTCATTTTTTGTCTCTTTTAACTATGTACACTTTTTTACATATCCATTGTTTGGTGAATATTAGGATTTATTTTCAGAAAATGTCGTAACTGTCATCTGGAGCTGGACATAGAGAGAGACATATTTCTAGTAATAAACTTAAACTTGAAAAAAAAAATGGTTTTGGAAAAAATTAAGTGTGTTTTTCTATGATAATAGTAATAAGTAAGTGTGCCTATTACCCTACAAATGTATTGCACATTCCAAAAGTAAATTTATTTTCCAATATTTCAGCAATTGGTAATATTTATACTCTAGTAATTATTGTAGTTTTATTAAACAAAATGTTACAAGAGTAAAAGCTGCGCATTAAGATAAAATATTTGTTAAAAATTTTTAAATTGTTAATAAGCCATTAGTAACATAAGAAACAAGCTTTGGTTACTTTAAATGAGGGACATAAAAATGTTCTTACACTTGAGTACAAATTTTATATACAGTTTTGTACCCTACTGCCTGCTTACATTAAAGTCAGTTAAATCGTGGATTATCATGAAGAAATATAAACCACCAATCGTCGAACTACATTAAAAAATTGATATTTTCTATTTCACTATTATGGATATTTTTAAATCTATCAAGTTGTGATTAGTAAGAAACATATCTGTAGACAATATACGAGCCCTCTACAACCCTCAACTTATAGAGTCACATGATTAAAAAATCACCACGGAAATATATCCCGCGTATCAATAGCTACTAGCATGTTGCTATAAAATTATTTATAACTACTGTATTACTTTTTTTTTCCCCCGCGGGAGAAGGAAGTGAATCCTCATAAGGGGCGCGCCACCACAGTGGTCGCTATGACAACTCCCTGGTGCTTGGACGACCTTGCACCGGATACCACCCGCGACTCTGACAGAAGGCCAGCCTACCAACTAAACACTGCCTAATGCCTTTGGCCGGGCAGAAAGCCTGGGGCCCTATCGGCTACGTCTGAGCGCTCGCCCTCTCAGGGGAGGGGGCGAGGTACACTGTATTACATAATCATGTGTGGATGTTATGACTTTTTACTACATGCCAGAATACAGGAAAAAAAAAAAAACTTTTTACTACAAATACATGATCTGTGATGTTATGATAATAAACAAATTGGTAGATACTTATCGTGATAGTAATTCAAGAAATGATATGAAAAATGAAGATAGTTGATAATACATAATCATATGTAGTAACTAGTCTGTGGTGGATATTCTAATGGGTGCGTTGAGTAGGTACTTAGAAAACATTTTTGTTGTAATTAAATGCATTTTAAATTCTGTTTATTTAATTTGTTGAAAATAGTTCAGCAAGTTCAACACTTCATAGTACATTAACTTTGTTGTAGTGATTAGATCAATATTTTGCAACAAATAAACAAATATAATGGCTGCAGCAAAAATACCTGAAGTTTCAAAATTGTCTAGTCGTATTATTCGGATTCTTGGGTGTAATCCAGGACCCATGACATTACAAGGGACTAATACATATTTGATAGGTACTGGTAAAAAGTAAGTAGTACTTATAAGAGATTATAGATAGATAATATGTAATATATAAATATTATATTATGGATTACAATTATTATTTTTTATTCTTTCAGCCGAATATTGCTTGATGCTGGTGATAAAGATGTTGCTGAATACCAAAATAATTTGAAACAGGTTATCCAAACTGAAGAAGCAAATATTGAACATATAGTTGTAACTCACTGGCATCATGATCATATAGGGGGTGTAGAAAATCTTTATGGTTCATTAGCAAGTAAAATATTTTGTACTTTGTTTGTTTGTACTTTTTTACTAAATTGAATGATATTTTAGCAAGCTTGTATTTTGTAGTTTGGAAATATCTCAAAGCTTGATATTAACTATAACAAAATGAAATAAATACCTCTTAAATAAAGCTTGGTAATATACATAACAATTTTTGCACAGATCTTAAATATACAATGCTAACTGTTCATTTTATGAGTATGTAGGCTAATCAATTCTGTAGCACTCATTATTACTTGTTGTTAGTTTGTTGGATACCACTCTAAACCATTGTTTTTAGCAGTATGGTTTCTATAGGGATAGGGGTTGGCCGATTCACCACATGTTTTCTTTTATTATAGTTTTAGCCAAAATATAGATTTATTTTAAGTGTCTGAACAGTAGCAAAAGGCCTGCACACTATTGCACTGGGACTGGGACTGGGACTTCTGGGACTGGGATCTCTGACTAATCTTTTCTGGAGAGCAGATGTGAAATATTAATTGTTCTAATAAAACATTAATTTTAAAAACCTACAGAACATCCAACAGTATGGAAACACAAAAAAAGTTCATCGGATGAACCAGACAATGAACTGCCCTCATCTATTACAACACACTGGCTATCAGATGGACAGGAGCTTAAAGTAGAAGGTGCCACTGTAAAGGTACACCATACACCTGGTCACACAACTGACCATATAATTCTGACAATGGCAGAGGAGAATGTATTATTCAGTGGGGATTGCATATTAGGAGAGGGGACAGCAGTTTTTGAAGACTTACATTCTTATATGAGAAGTTTGCATAAAATTTTGGAACTGAAACCTGAAACAGTATATCCTGGACATGGGAATATAGTTAAGGTATAGCATAAATAGGTGCAATATTTTTTGTTATATAATTTAAAATTGTTTTGATCGGTTGTTCTAAAATAGCATCTTGTAAGTTATCATTGATTACAGGACCCTATAGAAAAAATTGAGTATTACATAGCTCATAGAAACCAAAGAGAGGCTCAAATATTGGATGTTTTAAAAGAAAACTGTGAGAAACAACTAACAGAAATGGATATTGTGAAATTCATTTATACAGACACACCAGAGCACTTGTGGACTGCAGCTGCTTATAATGTAAATCACCATCTAGCGAAACTGACAATGGAAAATAAAGTCAAGAAATTAAATATTAATGGCGAAAACAGATGGCAATATAATACAACTAGTAACTTGTAACCCTGTTAAAAAGAGATAATAATTATCCATTATTTAAATGTTTTGATACATTTACATGTGAATATTCAATGTTCAAATGATTTTTTGTTAATTTGCATTAAAACACATCCAAAATACTTAATAAATAATTTATTAAAAAAAAATACCATGGTAGTTTCGAAACACCACATCTAACATCACTTATAACTTAATTATTTCACAATGTTTTTCTTTTCTATGTGTATATTAGTACATAATAATTTATTTTATTTTATGCATTGACATTGTAAATTTTTCATTTCTGATGAAATACAAGTATGGACTATTCTCAATAAGAATTGAAATGTATTATATAAGCTGTTGGGTTTAACTATCTATATAGTAATTTGCATGTCACCTTTTTCAAAAAAAATATAAGAATTCAAATAAGTAAATGTCATACAGAATTATACTACATATAATGGATTGCTTCTATTACTTTATTGCCAATAATAAGGGACCATCTACATATTTAATTTATTGAAATAAATTAATGAAAGCTTAAGGGCCTGTTCCCATATTTATGAGAAATTTGTCAAAATAGCTATCTACTATCATCCACCCTATACCTTGTCTCTCTTGTAGACTTATTTTACGCTGTGATTAATAGATGGCCCCCAAAAGATGCTCCTCATCAATTATGGAATTGGGCAATAAAGAATCCATTTGCCGAATTCCTGATTAAATGATTATTTCTTTTAATAAGTATTATACAAAAGTTTCGCTGGTTACTATATCATTGTACTGGTTTATATAAATAGTAACTTGATCATAGTTTAAAAGACAAATATTGAATTAAGTAACTATACTATTCATTTCGTCAAAAGGTTTCTTGATATCACCACAATTAATTATTATATTAAAATGAATGTCTATTCATGACATATCCCAGATTAAGAAGTTTCTTACTCTTTATGCATTTTTCGATAAAGATTGATTTCAATAATTACATGTTATTTTATGCTTCATTATATAAAAAAATGCAGAGTTAGCCAATACTTCAGCTTTTTTAGAACACCTAAGGAGCCATCAATAAATTGTGTTCCATGTTAAACCAGTGTTATTGTGTGGCAGAGTAAGAATAACACGAAATTTCAACAACCTATTAACTTTGAATTTTGACACCAATGAAAATTTGGTACAATTAGTCTCACAAATAAATGGTGACTTATGATGCGTAGAGATGTGGCTTGATAAATATAAAATTTATGTGACAACTTATAGATGGCTCCTGAAACCTATTTTCTTGAGGTGTTCAATCAAGTAATTTAATTATCAAGCAGTTATTATTTTGATGACAAATACCATTGCAATATATATATATATAGAGAGAGTTGTTACATAATATACACATTTACAGCATAAAACAAACTTACATAATAGTCAAATCTAATCCTCTTTACAATTTCGAGAGTTACAACAATCCTTAATTTATCTAATTATTATTTATATACGGGTGCGCTTCGGCGGGGGCATAATGTCTGAATCATCGTGGAATCTATGTTTGTCAATAAAATCGACCAGAATCTCCTTGGTAACGGGACAAGTGATACTTCCACATACAGCTAAAACAAAAATCAATATATCAATATACAAAAACTGCCCAAGTGTGGGTAATATCTCTACTTAACCTTTCTAAGAGAACAGCCTGATTTAAAAGCAAATGAGACATGTTTATTATGTGTAATATTTATCTGTATTATGTAAACGTGTGCGTTTACATAATACAGATAAAATCTGTACCGTAATTTTTCTTCCATAGAGTACACTGCTACTACTCGTGACTACAGTGTAGCCATTGCCATTGAAATTAATAACTTAGTTACTCGCCGGTGGAATGCTCTTCCTTTGCATATCCTTTGTGCTCCAAAAAAGGTCTCAAATGACTAGTGCGCGAGTACTATTCAGTCTAGCTGTCATGTTATGTATTAATGTAATTCATATTTGTTTCTTTTTTTGAACTCATATATTTACATTATATATGTTTCAACACCTTTTCCAGTTGACTGGTTAAGAATACCTGTGGCGTCAATATATATATTTTTTTCCTTGTTCGTACGTACGCACAAGGTTTTAGTTTTTTTTTTGAGCTTTTCTTTTTGTTTTGCTTGTTTTGACGTCAATAACTGCCTGTAAAGGTCTATGTTGAATAAAGATTTTGCGTTAGGTTCGCCATTTGCGATTTTATGATGCAATAAAAATTAATTAAATAGATACTTTAAAATTGTTTGAAGTATGGTGTTTAGGAAATGATATAAATAAAGGACATCTGAAATTCTCCTTATTCTCAGAGGGCTCAAAGTGGCGATGGCGATGTATCGTAAGGTCAATATTCCCGAAAACTATTTCTGACTCCTGCAACTAATGGACTCGGCAGTCGCAGGGTGATTCACCGTATGGAATACTAAGTCTTCGTCTCATATTTTTTTAATTTATTTATTTCATTTAAGCTGTTCGGCATCTTACTCTAGAAAAGCTTATATACCACTTTCACCGTCCAGACTAAAACGAGTTTTACTGTCACTATGAAGGCGCCTTTGTCAGAAAATATGTATGTATAAAACCACAATGCAACCAATTAAACATCATCGCAAAAAAAATATATTTGTGTGTAAAATAAAAAATATGTTATCTATAAACAACGCTCTTTATATACTTCTACTATTTATAACTCTTAATCATATATATAAATATACTCACCCTTAGCAGTTGCATGGCTATTTGGGAATGATTTATCTGTCCGTTCTCTCATAAACACCCATTGATCGTTATCGTAATGGCACTCTATAATCTTGTTATTTAGGTGTTTTATTTCTTTTGTTACTTTCATAGTGGCAAACGGCATTTTCTGATTGGCAACATAAAGGTAGCCTACTTTCGTGGGTAATATGCTGTAAAAAAAAAGTTAAGACATTGTCATTATAAATTATGTTAGTATCGTATTAGAAAAGTTTAGACTTATTAATAAATTGTTCGGACTATGCCGGTGCTCCTGATTCTTCAATCACAAATAATTCCTCTATCTCCATATGAAGTACATTTAAAACTGTCATATTTCAATGGCATGTTATCATTTAGTTTCAAGGCACTGCAATAGATGGGATGAGAATATGCTGCATAACTTGCCAAAAACTCCTCAGCTCATTTAGATTCCTTTCCGAAACTCTAGAAATGGAGGTAATATGTTCGTTACGAAGAACAAAGATTCATGTTATGTAATTAGCCTATTTGTCTTTCACAGGTCAATATAGGCATCAACAATTACTGTGTACAGGCTCCAACCAGTAGAGTGGATGTTACATGGGAAATCGACGTAATTGTCCGTGTTCATTTTAAGACTCACTTTTTGGGAAACTAATAGTAAGAGAATTAAAACATGACCTACTTTCAAATGCTATAAATATGAAACCATGAAAGCCTGTGTGACCAGCACGATGTAGATGACAAATTCTTGCAAACGTGGAGCAGTGGGCAAGTGTGTATCTAAAATTATAATACTACTAGCTTTCTGCCCGCGGCTTCGCCGCGTGGATTTCGGGATTGGGTCTATAGAGGGTTAAGGGTCATAGCTTTTGCCCACGACTACATATGCGCGGAAGTCGGTTTATGACGCGAAGGTTTTATCGCGCTTCCCGTGGGACTATCCGTTTTTCCGAGTTAAAAAATACCGCAAAACCTTGCTCAAGAATCACTCTATCTATTGATGAAAACCGCATGAAAATCTGTGCAGTAGTTTTTGTGCGAAGCCTTTATTGCACATCCCGTGGGATTTATCGATTTTTCCGGGATACATCATAGCCTAGAACCTTCTTCAAGAATCCACTGTCTATTGATGAAAACTGCAAGAAAATCCGAACAGTAGAGTTTAAATAGTCTTTATCGCGCATCCTACGGGATCTGTCGGTTTTCTGGGATAAAAATAGCCTAAAACTTTCCTTGAGATCACATCATCTATTGATGAACAACACATGAAAAACCATGCAGTAGTTTTTGAGCGAAGCCATTATTGTGTATTCCGTGGGATGTCGATTTTCCCGGGATAAAAAGTACCCTATTATTTAATCCGGACTTTTATCTTTACGTCTGCAAAATTTCAAAGCAATCGGTTCAGTAGTTACGGCGTGAAAGCGGAACAAACAAACAAACTCACTTTCCGATTTATAATACAGGGAGGGCCATTAAGTTATGCGAATATTAAAAAATCATAGAAAAAAAACTACAAGGCTTAGGAAAGATAATATTTATTTATAATAAAGTAAACACATGGGAATTTTATTTTTTAACATCACATCATGTTTACCATCCACACGTACACACTCCTCGAATCTGGACCTCAAATTCGTAAAAACTCGTTGGCACATGCTCATGGGATAGCGGACATTTCCTCGCAAATGTTGTTCTTGAGCTGGGCAATTCTCGTCGGTTTATTGGCATAAACGCGGCTCTTGAGGTACCCCCATAGAAAAAAATCCAGTGGCGTGAGATCTGGGCTCCGAGGAGGCCATGGAATATCCCCTCGATGCGATATCAGTTTTCCAGTAAACTTTTCGTTAACTACTGCTAAGGACTCATTGGATGTATGAGATGTCGCGCCGTCTTGTTGAAACCAGGTCCTGCTGTTGTAGGCTTCAAAATTATGCAGTTGTGGGAAAATAAAGTTACGCAACATGTCTGTATAGCGATCAGAATTTACTGTTACGGTTTGGCCTCGCTCATTTTCGAAGAAATGGGGTCCGATGATTCCTTCAGCCAACATGGCTGTCCAAACTGTCACTTTAAGCGAATGCAATGGTCTTTGATGTTTCAATTTGGGATTCTCTGAGGCCCAATATCGCCAATTTTGCTTATTCACATATCCACTAAAATGAGCTTCATCCGAGAAGAGAATATTGTTCAAACTTCGAAAACGTTGTAACAATCTTTGGGCAAAATCACGGCGAAGATGGTCATTTGGTTTTAATTCCTGGACTAATTGAAGTTTATATGGGTGAAGTTTAAGATCTTTTGCCAAAATACGCCTTAATGATGTTCTTGATATAGTGAGCTCAGTTGATCTCTTTCGGGTTGATAACTGGGGATCGCGCTGTACGGACGTCAAGACTTCGCTTACAGTTTCTTCCGTTCTTATTGACCTTGGACGCCCCGCAAGTTTTTGATTCAGTGTCAAACCCGTAGACTCAAACTTTTTGACCCACGATCTGATAACACTTTCACTAGAACATCGATTTAAATCATGTAAACTAAACTCAGAGCGAAATAGACGCTGCGCAATAGTTCACGAATCGCCATTTTTGTAATAAGCCTTTACGCAGAATGCACGCTGCTTACCGGTTCAACGCTCCATGGCGACTAAATTTCCGATAACCAAGCTTTCTATCCCCGCTACCCACACCCCGCTTCCGCGTCCCTCTCACGATCAATCCGATTTTGAAATTCGCATGCCTTTCTGGCCCACCTTGTATTATTAAGTAAGGATTACAATTATTGGTGTACTTATTTAGCAAACAACTAGCATTTGTTTTTCGAAGTAAAAAAATTTGAAAAATGAAATCTACTACAATCGTCAAATAGGATCTTTAGTCGGCACAACTACTACCTCAGGCGAAACTCGCGTCAATGCTCAATGCAAAACAAAGCAGTTTTGGATTGACTTTCTTCGAAATTGGAAATGAACGAATCTGATTAAATACGGCCTTTAGTGGCAACTTTTTTGGTTTCTTTTTGTATTAACTTGTATCTTGTGTGTATAAAGTAGTAAATATTATACTTATTTTCATTCCAATATTCAGTTCATTGTAATATATTCAGTAAACATTTATATTTTTATGTTATTAAACCTTTTTACTGCTTGCAATAAAAACTTATAGTATTATTTTGACGACCTCTATAGTCGAATGCACAGTACACTGGTTTCTAGGTGTCGCCATCTCTCAGGTCCCGGGGTCGAAATCCGGAGGGGGAAGATGTTTGTGTGATAAATGCGAGCATTTGTATCTTAGTCATAGTTAAGATATATATAGCCTAGCGAAGCCTTTATTGCTCATCCCGTGGGATCTGTCGATTTTTCCGGGATAAAAAGTAGCCTATCTTACTCTTCATCCCTTCAACTATCTCCACGTAAAAAATCATGTCAATTCGTCGCTCCGTTTTGCCATGAACGACGGACAAACAGACAGACACACTTTCCCATTTATAATATTAGTATGGATATATATATATATATATATTACGTCATTATTATAATATGTCCAAACGGCTATCTTAGCATGCCGCTACTTTAGATATAATAACACGAAAATGACAGTGCTTAATTTGAGTTATATAGTATTACTAGCTGACCCGCGCCCACTTCGTTGGGCATAATATTAATAATCCCCGAAGCGAGCACGAAAGCGAACTGAATTAAACCCGAAGCCATCGCGCGCCGTCCGCTGATGATGATGATGACACTCCGCAATAATGTGGCTTTCTATTGGTGAAAGAATTTTTAAAATTGATGATGATGATGATGACGCTCAGCAATTTGAGATTTAAACTATCCTATCTCTCAAGTTGGATCGAACTGCACATGGTGTGCGAATTTTATTATAATCGGTTAAGTAGTTTAGGAGTTCATTGAGCACAAACATTGTGACATGAGATTTATATATATTAGATAGATGAGTTTAAGTAGCATTTAATTATTAGTGTTTTTTGGGTTAGGAAGATTTTTGTCCCCCATCCCCATAACGTTTCTATACCCCCCCCCCCCCCGGCCCTGTAAGCATTACGTAACACTCAAGTGATCATTTTTACCCTAAAGTCGCAAACGAAACTGACAACGAAAACAACATTAAATAACGTACAATCTAAGGATTCCCCGTGAAATATAAACGAAAAGATTTGCCAACTTGCGGGAACAAATTAAAAATGACGAGACTAATACAATCGAGGGAGGGTAAACGAAAAGGGTTGCCAATTTGGGAGTCATAATTCCAGGGGCCGAAACAAATTTACGGTCCAAAATATCTGATTCTGCTGACCCTAATTTTTAAAATAACTGACATTATCTGACCATTTCCACAGATTTTTTTGTAGGTGTAAGGTATAAAAATAATAAATACTATTAAATAATTGGCCTCCACCGTCTCAACATTGGGTCGGACACTTGCAAGATGCAATTGAGAAACTGACAACTTTGCTTTACATTTCTCTTTATGTTTTTGAGTTGATGCATGTCGCTCAATAGCTTCGTAACTATATCATGCTGCATCAATATTATGCTGCTTATGCCCACAACATAATAGAGCATCATTGGTGGTTGCCCTCAAATCATCACTGGGCAAGTGGGCACTAATGATTACAATTTTAATAATTTAACCACCACCAATTATCAGATTGAACTAGGAAAACTTGTAAAAGCCAGTTATAGTTAGTTATTTAAAAGGCAAAAGTAATTGAAGGAGTAAATTTTTATCCAAATCAACAAGATTGAAAGAAAAATAGATGCCAGGTTATGCCTACATCATAATAGAGCATCCTAGGTGGTTACCCTCAAACCATCACTGGGCACCTAATGATCAAAGCAATGTGCGCACTTGGTCATGCATTATGTTCACACTAAAAGAAAACGACAGCTAGTCAATGATTCATAAAAAAACCAGTTCGTCAAAAAATCTGACAAAACTGACCATTTTCCAAAAAACCTGACGTTAACAGACCAATGCCCAAAAATCTGACTAGTTTCGGACCCTGTAATTCCTAAATTTTTTATAAAAAAAAACAATGTTACGTAACGTGTTGTAAGAAAGACCCCCTCCCAACTCTGTAACGCATCGTAACGTTTCACGAGACCCCCCCTCCCCCAAATTGCGTTACGTAATACTTGAACGCCCCCTTATCATTATCAATAAGCTAACATTTACCCTAGACCTCCTACGGTCTTAATCTTCAACTTGAAATCCACGCTATTCATATGCTCTGGTTTCCATTTCATGACGTCATCGCACCTGCCTGCTACATAAGGCTGTAAGGTAAACAAAAAAAATTGATATCAACACGCTTCATCATCATTGAATTCGCATATAATGTATAATTTATCTTTTTTCAATATACAGTACCGTAGTACAGCCAACAGCACGTCGATTGAATTACGCTTTTATTACATAGGGAATAGACGCGGTCTCATGATTATCGTGTCGTCTGACTTTTAGTACACAAATAAAACGTGAAATTTTCCTAATTTATTTCGATTTGTTAAAAATAGGGACTACAATCCGGAAAAACGGATCCGGTAATCCGGCGGATCCGGTAACCCGGCGGATCCGGCATCATTTAATGGTTACTGGATCCGCTACCAATATACCGGATCCGGTGCCAGCAGTTAGTAATCATGATGGTATCTGTCATAATCATAAATAAGGCTTGTTTGTTAGCATTCTCAAATACTTTAAGAGCGTTTACGCTGTTCATGCGCAAAAACAGTAATTTCGAACCTCTTAAATACCATCAACCAGTTATTCTACAAATATGTTAGTTACTAATAACCTTAGGAATCATTAAAATTATATAAGTATCGTAAAAAATACATCCAAGCATATTTATCATTCAAGAAATAATTGACCTTGTAATACCCTTTTTTCATTAGAGTATTTTTAACTAGCTGTGCCCGCGACTTCGTCCGCGTGGAATAGTCAGTCAGAGCATCATATTTATTTTTGCAAACAACCACCTCAGCTGTTACCCGATCTTGACAACGCGACATATCCAAATTTGTTTACCATAAAAACGATTCTAGTAAGTTAACATTAAAAGATAGACATATATTGTCGCGGACATTTTTCTAGATCATTTTAAAAGCAATAATTCTTTCATACATATTATTTTGGTATCTAGAACCGTTTTCGCAGCGCACGCAACGGAAGCCCTCAAAGATGAATAATTTTCCCCGTTTTTTCCACATTTTCCATTATTTCTTCGCTCCTATTAGTCGCAGCGTGATGTTATGTAGCCTAAAGCCTTCCTCTATAAATGGGCTATTCAATAAAAAAAAAATCAATTCGAACCAGGAGTTCCAGAGATTAGCGCGTTTAAACAAACAAACTCTTCAGCTTTACAATATTAGTATAGATATGTGCTTTAAATTCATGAAACAGTAAAGCAGTAATATTTTCTGGAAGTGTGTTATAAAAAGTTACACATTTCCCTAAGAACGAACCTCTAGGTTTTGCCAATTATTTTTATTTTTGCAGTTATCTTGATTCAAGTTTGTACGACTAAAAAAAAGTCTAAAGAGGTTAGTTTACCTCTTTAGAAGGCTGGAATATAAGCCCGTCCGGTTCGTGCAGTAGCGACTTGGCGAACTTCTCGCCGAGCAGTTGTCCAGCCATAGGCAGCTCCCAAAACTGCTTCGAACTGACTCTGAACGGTTCGCGATTTTTGTCTATTTTACCTTGTATTATTGCTTGAGATCTGGAAATATGAATGTCCTTTGACTGAACGACATTCAACCATACGTCTAGCTTATTAATTGAATATTTGAGTCGCTCAAAACGTTCAACACTACAGCTGATTCAAAAGCCGCGGTCTAATTTAATTAGTTCAACGCTCACCACCGCAACGCTAGGTGCGTTTTGTTTTCAATATGGCGTCAACTAGCCATGATTTGTGATTGTCTCAAGATATTTTTCGCAAAGTAAGTAGTAAATAATACGTTACACGTGTTAATAAAGACACAGAAATTATGAGGTCTCTTACGAGTAATACGAGTGAATCAAAATTTAAACAAAATTCGAGGCAAAATCAAGGGATTATGAAATGATTTTGCTTCGTAAAGTTTGTAATTTTTTGCTTGGTGCAATAAAAAATATCCCTCCCCCCTCCCAAAAAAATTACAATAAGTCTTCCTATTCTCTCAAATTAAGTACTAAATTAATGGTCACCTTAGTTAATTTGCCATTTAACCAGTTGGCTAAGCGTCGACTAGCTGTAATGTTGAACGTTGCAATCAACAAGTCAAAGGGCTAGCTATTTGATTGAACGGCGATTTGAACCAGTTGACTGCGACATATACAACTCGACGAGTATATATATATATATATAAATTTCAGTTACTTGCAATGGAGAATAACAGGTTGCTCTATATTAGGAGTACGCAATTGGGCAAAAGAGCCCAGGTAGTGGCATTGGACTCGTCCCTTATTACACGAGAACTAATAAAAAAAATATAAACACATTTTTTTAATAAATTCAAAAACTAACCTGGGTTTGACGACTTCATTCTCTATACATCTCAGTCTTGTAGGGTAGAAGGCCTCTTTGCCAATGTCTTGATCATCGTATCTTACTATATCGTAAATTAAATATCTAGGCATTTCCTTTCCATCTTTTTTGTCTATAACCATTTCCTGAAATGAATGTAATAAAATTTATTGTGGTAAATAAAAAAACACAAACATTAAAGCATAATATGAACTTTAAATAATTATCTCTGCTCTTTTACATGTATTTTACATGGTTACGAATACCCATTGTCAACGAAGAACCTTCATAACTTCAGTAAAGTCTATAATTTATTCCCCATAATGGTACTCGTGTCGTAATGTAGCCCTAACGAAAAATGTCTATGACGTGTTTGTTTAGGATCATATCGCAATTCACGCTAATAGTTGGACTCGTCTATAAGAAGGGTATACGTAGGTTGCAAAAAATGTTATATACTGAACACAACATCGAAACTGTTATAACTTGGTATAAAGTTTAAAATCTGGGGAAAGACCAGAGGAAAATATTACATTCCTTCGCTAAGCCGTGCAAAGAAAACCAGCATTGTATGACATATTAATACACGTTTTCGCAGTTTAACTATGTTTAAAGTCTCTTGTCAACTTACCCCGTCCAGGAGTGTGTTAGATAGATGTCTTGACATATCCTTGTGTAAAAATCTTAATCCGAATACCTTAAAAACACAATTGTCTCTATCTGTCATGTATATCTCTCCTTCTCCATCAATGAGCATCATATACCTATAATAGAAAATAATTTTGTTGATTCGAATGGTTTATTGGTATTATCTATACAATCGATTTTATCGATTTATTCATTAACAACACGGTATAATTCAATCAAATCACTAAGGAATGGTCTAATAACTATAAATATAAAAACCGTTTAAATTAAAAAGTTTTTTACCTATTTTTATTTTCTAGTTTTTAGTTTTTATTTCGCATTATTCTCTTTTAAAACCTAAGTTATCCGCCATTTTGTAGAGACCGCCATTTTGGATTTTAATTTTATATAGTACATTATATTCTACTAGTTGAGCACTTTCATTTGATACCCATATTGATAGGATTGATTAAACCTAAGTTTTCCGCCATTTTGTAGAGGCCGCCATCTTGGATTTTAATTTTATATAGTACATTGTATTCTACTGGTTGAGCACTTTCATTTGATACCCATATTGATGGGATTGATAAAACCTACGTTATCCGCCATTTTGTAGCGGCCGCCATCTTGGATTTTAATTTTTTTATAGTATATTGTATTCTGCTTGTTGAGCCCTTTCATTTGATACCCATATTGATGGGATTAATAAAACCTAAATTGTCCGCCATTTTGTAGCGGCGGCCATGTTGAATTTATAATGATAATGAATAAATATAATTGTATTGTCAAAATCTAAAGTGTATACAAAATTTCAGATTAATCGGTTGACAGGAAGAGGGTGAAATTTGATTTACTAAATTTGACCCAAGAATGAATGAACCGGGCTGAGCTAAATAAAACCGTTTAAAAATGGAGGAATTAAAAATTTTGTAAGTAGGGATGCATGGGGGACGCGTTATGTGATCTACGTTACACATGCTATCTCTGTCTTACTAACGAGTTTATAGCAACTTTGTGGGTTTTACATATATTTAAAAATATAATCCAGAATTTTTTTTTTAATTGTAATGTAGGGGACATGGTATAGTTATTGGCCCCTATACAGTTATTGGCCATTTGAACTTTAAAGGTCAAAAATAAGTAATAACCTACTAAAATAGTATAATCAAGACTGCATTAATGGCAACACTTCCATCACCTGTCAAAGGGTTTTGACAAATTTTAAAAACTTCATATAATTTTTCATTAAACAAAATTTAATGTTTTTTGTTGAATGATGATGAGTCTGAATCATTTGAGGATGAATATGAGCAAGATGAACATATGCTTTAGTTGTTGAAGAATTGTTTAAGTTTATTTTCAATACGGCCAATTGCTGTACGATATCATGGCCAATAACTGGAATGTTATGGCCAATTATTGTTATTTTCAATTTATTAATTTAAAATTAATTTTGTTCCTAAAATGTTTAATTAAAGTGTGTGCAAGACAACTTGTCTAATAAATACATTCATATAAAGCTGTTTTTCATAACTTTTATTTATTTTCAACTGAAAATCCGCAATGAATTTGGTTTGGAAAATTGGTAATGAATCCGCTTAACTGGCCAATAACTATAACGTTTCCCCTATATTCTAATCTATAAGATTATTATAAAAAAGTGTTACTAAACTCCTGACTGACTCTAGTTCTGGCCTGGACTAGAATTTGCAGACTCGAATTTCTGGACTCAAGTCTAGGAATCGGGCTCGAGTCTAGAAATATTCGAATACCAAACAAAGAATTCGAGTACTGGACTCGAATCAGGGAATCGAGTCCTGATTCGAATACCGTATAAACTGACTCGAATCGACTCGATCCACCAAAACAGCGACTCGGCTCATCACTAGGTGGGACTAAAGTAAACTATTTATCTATTACAGGTACCACAGATTCTATATTTCCGAAAAAATCAATTATATACCTAACACCGTCCGCTTTCCACGATACCCTGTAAGGTTTGCTGTGCAGATTCTTCAGGTTGATAGTGTCCATAGAGACGGGTTGCGAGCCCGGGAAGCCAGTGCTGTTCCACTTGCAGAAACGCTGACACTTTTTCTGGACCTCGTTGAGGCGAGGCTGCGTGTCGAACGGCTCCACCCCACGTACGCCCGGCATGAATATTAGCTTCTTGTGTGTCGTCTCGCGTCTACCTCGGCGTTTCTGGTTTTGTCTGTCATCAAATAATTCTACATTGTCAAATCAAACATCATATCATTTTGCACAACATAGCTTTGACAATATATCTTTACACATTACATACATAGATATATACATATATTATATATATATATATATATATATATATATATATATGTCACGCCTTGTTCGCAATGGGGTAGTCCTGGCACACTTCTCTTGCTTCCTCCACTTTCATGAGTGTCTTCATACATGCTCGTCGGTTGCGAGTACTCTTGACCCGGCCTTTCTTTAGGACATCTTCGATTTGATCGAGATATGTCCGTCTAGGTCGACCTGCACCGATTCGTCCTATCATTCTTACCTTGTGTATCTCTTTCGTTAATCTTCCTTCATACATTACATAGTATAAAACAAAGTCGCTTCCCTATGTCTGTATGTATGTATGTATGTAGCTATGTATGCTTAAATCTTTAAAACTACGCAACGGATTTTAATACGGTTTTTTTTAATAATTAGGTATATTCAAGAGGAAGGTTTATATGTATAAAACATGCACAATGTAGTAGTGGAACACTGTCAATTTTTGAGATTTCTAATGTGATGTCGTAAATCAACTCACCTTTTTGCGTTTATATTGCAAACGCTGGCCAAACCCTACGAAATTGGTCAAAATGATGTACTACAGTATTGTACAACTTACAAAAGTCCACAAAAAAGTCCGCAATGGTATATGTCTATCTATCAAGAATAACCCACAATAACCGCTTTTTATATTTTACTTTTTACTAGAAATAATGGCTTATTTACGAAGCCATTTTAAGTATGTATAACATTAATTCTTATCCAAATAAACATGTTAGTAAGCTTGGACATTAAACCTAGGTTAAATTTGTCTTTTGCATCATGTAATTTCGATCAGTACTTTAGAAGATATCAAACGTACAAAATTACGCTAAATCGAAAAATTATCATTGCGGCGATGGGTACGGGGCGACCCGTAGCCTGCGGCGCGTTCGCCTATAAATAGCGCGTCGAAGGCCTATCTCGCCCTATAGTATTTCATAACTATTCATATTAGCATGCCATCCGTGCGAAGCCGGGGTGGGTCGCTAGTTAATAATAATGTGGGGATTCGTACGGAGAAATACGCAAAATTTTAATGTTTGCTCAAAACTAATACTCTATGAGCCTAGTCCGAAGTCAACTTGAGTTTGCTAGTGTAGTGTGGACTCCAATGTATGTAACCCATTCCCAGGGTATTGAATCCCTTCAACGAGCAGTCACTAAACACTTAGCATTCGTTTCACAATCTATCTAAGATAGAAGCTCCTACAAACATCGGATGGACACTTTGAAACTTGAGTCATTAGGAAATCGACGTAAACTTACTGATGTTTTGTTTTTAAAAAAATGCTTTAACGGTGACATTAAATGTGAACTTATTATGCCATAACTAAAAATATCAATTCCCCGACGTTTGCCAAGAAATGCAATAACTCATACTTTTCAAGTCCCCAACTGCAGGACTAACATTGGTAGGCACGTACCACTGTGTCGTATCTGCAGTACATTTAATAAATTCAATGCATCTATACTAGATCTAGATTTTTTCCATGATTCCCTCACTAAACTTTGTGCATGCTTGAAAGATTAATTATTATTATAATACTTGTTTCATATTGACATTTTATTTCATATTACCTTATCATATTGATTATTACTTATTAATCATTCAATAAATTGGTTAATTAAATTTTTATGATTTTTCTATATTATGTTTTCTTGTTATTTTAGATTTTTATAATTAAATGTTGTGTATACTTTTAAGTGGCTTGTATACTAGATAATTTTCTTATACGATTCTACTATTGTCAAAATGCTGTATATACTAGCTGTAAGTATATTTTTAAATAAATAAATAAATATACACTGGAAACTAGAGATGTGCCAATCTTTACAGAAACGACTCATTGAGTCGTTTCTTCCAAGTGATTCACTGATTAAAATCTCTAACAGCGCTTCAAATGAATCATTCGCTCAATAGGGTAGACGACTACAACTGATTATGGCCGTTTTATACTATAATTATCTGATTTGAGCAATTTATATCTAATGAAAGTATGTCAATATACAAATTTCAGTTTAATTATTAATTTATGTTGTTTTGAGATTTCTAAAAAATGAGCAATTATTATTTACGTGATTCTAATGAAACGAACACATTTCCAGCATTCTCACATTAAATGTAACATTTTTTTATATAGAAAGTATACCTATAAACGTACAAATAACAAAGTTATTTTAAAAATTTTGTTTATACGCTCATACAAATTAGGCGAGTTTACTGAGTTATAACGTCACGATTGCAGTGTTTTTAGTATGGAGCGTTTTTGAGCGACCCGCGCCAGCGCCGCAAACATGTCGAATGTATCTTCAAAAGTAATAGGTGCAGGTGTACTGTTGGTTCTACAATATTTCTCACTTAAAAGAGTACTCTTATTATATATTGAATTTAAAAAATTGTCGTCTACCCAATTGCATCTCGGTTTCATTCGATACGCTACGCTAAACGGTTGACTCAGAGTCACTGATACAAATGAATCGTAATCAATATTTATATCAGTGTATTTGTATCGGATATCAGAATATTTGTATCAGTGACTGTGAACTGATTTAATTGGTTCAGAGTCACTGATACAAATGATGCAAATGAAGCACTTTACTGATTCGAATCTTTGTACTGAACCGGATACAAATGATCCAATCTCACCAAAGATACGTTTTTTCCTTAATTACTGGAAACAAAATATACAAGGGCAACTTTATCTGCAAATGCACTGCGAAGAAAGACCCATTTATCGTAGTGCCTCAGTTTCAAGGAGTCGCTCTTCGTATGTCCGAGTCTATTGGGATTCTAGGTGTGGAAATTTCAGCCACAGTGCAGTTCGGGAGTCATTTGGAGGACAAAGCCAAAATGGCGAGTAAAAAATTGGGTGTTCTCAACAGAGCGAAGCGGTACTTCACGCCCAGTCAGCGTCTGATGCTTTATAAAGCTCAAATACGGCCGCATATGGAGTATTGCTCACACCTCTCGGCTGGAGCCCCAAATATCAACTCGACCCTCTTGACTCCCTGCAAAGGCGTGCTTTCCGTATCATCGGTGATCCCAATATTACGGCCTCAACAGAGACCTTGGAGCAGCGGAGAGACTTTGGCTCTCTGTGTGTTCTTTATAGGCTCTTTAACGAAGAGTGCTCTGAGGAACTATTTGCAATAGTGCCTTCGTCACCTTTTACCACCGCACCACCCGCCACCTCAGTAGAGTTCATCCATATCACCTGGAACCGATCTTGTCTAGTACAGTTCGGTTTCAGCGTTCATTCCTTCCGCGTACATGCAAACTCTGGAATGAGCTCCCAGCTGCGGTGTTTCCTGAGCGCTACGATATGTCTAACTTCAAACGAGGCTTAAAAAGAGTATTACTCTCCAGGTAGGCAGCGGCTCAGCTGTGCCCCTGGCACTGCAGATGTCCATGAGCGATGGTTACCACTTACCATCAGGTGGGCCATTTGCTCGTCTGCCACCGATCGGAATAAAAAAAAAAAAAAAAAAATGCGTTCATTTCCAGGTAATTCTAGCAGGGTAGAATTGCAGAGCTACAAACCTTAGTATAATAAGTAAAATGAAACAATATGATTGTATCCGAAAATTTTCAATGCCGCTAGGCTGTCGCGTAGTGTGCGTAGTGCGTACCACACGAAAATCAATAGAAGACCTCTTTATTTAGTTTTTTAATAGTTGCATAAAGACTCGATTAAGCCCACATGGATAGTCTCGATTAAGTTTTGGCAACCGAGGAATATACTCATTGACTCCGACAAAACAATAATGTAATGACGTGAAACTAATCAAACTTGCCTCCGTAGTATGATCACCGAAACTCGAAACTCGATTTATTACTTTGAACTGACAAAATACAAATAATCAATTTCAACATGGTATGCTACGGGAGTATGTGCACAAAATGATTCTCATTTCTGAAGTTCTTAAAGTACTTTAAAAATTTAATTTCACAGGAAAGCTCTTGGCTGTGAATTATAAAAACATATTTACTGCAACAAAACACCATCAAACTTACCCTGAAGTACCTTGCTCAGGCTGACTTTGGGAATTGCATGGCCTGTCATCATCATCGTCGTAATCAAACTCCTCCTCTTCTGTAAAAAGAACCAAGAGTCAGTATAATATAGTAATCAAACCGTTTGTAGTGGCTCTTTGAGATTTTCTGTGTACATAAAAAAGTTTTGAAATTAACCAATATGTTTTTAATGTTTGTTACTGTCATAGGTATACAAGACTGAGTCGAAGAGATCGGGAAAGATCTGTCTCGGCCAGCATTAATTGCGGCAATGCTGGAGGAAGGATGAGGGAGGTTCGAAGACTGTTGGCTCCAAAAGGGCTCCAAAATATTGGGCTGTACAATCTGATTAACCTAAATCATGAGCTTATACTTTGTTAACATTATACATTTTATTTATAGCAATTTTGTTTACCATCACACCAATCGGGCTTTTGAGGGGCAGCAGGTGTGAATGCAGCATCATCATAACGTTTATATAATTCCTCTAGATAATCTTGCTTGTATATTCCTGGTGGCCTGTTAAAGTATATAAATGGTAATATATTAATAAATTTTATTTACTCACACATGACATGCAATCATCAATAAATTTGTTTGTAATAAAAACGCACCTTAGACGAGCAAATTCTGAAAGCCCTGCTTCTACACTACAATCCAATTCCTCCACCATGTATGAAACTAGCAAAAATCCAGTCCTGTTGAATCCATGAGTGCAGTGGACTCCAATTACTTTTAATGGGTTGTTCTTTATAAATGTGCTTACTAATTGAATAAATAATCTGAAATAGCACAATTTTTTTATTTTTTTATATTAAACAAAAAATTATTGATAAATATTTTTTTCATATCACATCCCACAGATTGTTATAAAAAAGTGGTTGATGTGACATTAAATAGGCACCCACCCAGGATTTGTGAAGAAACAAACTTCTAAGTATATACTTTTTCTGTACAAAAAGGCCATACATGTACTGACTTTTACTATTTGTATCCATTATAATGTATTTAGACATAATCTGTGATCATAAAAAGAACTACAATACATATATTTACAAACACAGTTGAAATTTCAGAAACAACCTTTAGTATTCCAATCCATACAATCCTGAGGACATCTATTGATATATAAAATTCATATATTCATATATACATAGATTTACAAACACAGTTGAAATTTCAGAAACAACATTTAGTATTCCAATCCATACAATCCTGAGGTCATCTATTCATACATAAAATTCATATATACATATATAAAAGTAGGAGAAACTAACTGTGAATTAGAATTATAGCTACACATATATGCAAATGTAACAAGTGTAATATTTTTGTTTTAACAACATATATTTTTTGTAATAGCTGTTAATAGCATAGAGGGATGACTTGTATCTTAAATGTGGTAGAATGTTATACATATAATTTTTAAAATGAAAATCTAAGTAAAAATAGTGTTCATTATTGAAAATTGTATATGTACCTTGTTTGGTCTGAAGATGGTGTCTCACCATGGCCTCGGCACTGCAGTTTCACATATTTACAATCCATTTGTTCAATATCTTTCTTATTATAAAACCTACTAGTATTGGTAAGATCAATCCATAGCCCTAGCTTCATCTGCAAAACCAATAACTAACTTCTAATATTTAAAGTTGACAGAGGAAGTAAAAAATTGAAAATTTTTCCAAAGTATTACACTGGTTTAAATAACATAATTTGTTGTTTAATTCTAAGACAACTTAATGTTTGAAATTATTTATTACCGAATGTTAGGACTGTAGATACAGTTGTGAAAATTAATAATGAAATTGTTGAATGAAGCTTTTGTAGATATAATGTGAACTTGTTTAAGCTTGTAAAGGAAGTTGGGTTCAGACTATATATACTTTAGCTTCTAATTGACAAATCTGTAAAAATACAGAGAAAAACAATAGGCCTTGTCCGTTCTTTCCAGTATAAGGCCTCCCAAAGTAGACTTATGAACCAAGGCCATAACATCTTTGTCATGCAAGTGATTGTAAAAATTATTTGTGAAGAATAAATTTTTCATTTTGATTTATAATGATTGTTCATATTTTTTATACTTAATCTAGCCTTTTAAGTTGTGTCTATGCAAACCTCCGCAATTATAAAAAGAAAATATTTTTTCATGTTTTTGAATATAGAATTCAAAAATAAAAGAATGTTTTTGATCCAAAACTCAAATTCAAAGAATACTGATATATCACTGTTTCTTTGCCACAAGTCATCGCTAAATTTCGAAAAAACAATCCACAATGTCATATGATACTGCACCATGACAATGTAAGTTTGCACACCACCCACCAAACAAAGATGTTTTTAAGCACTCAAAATGTTGAAATTTTAGACCATCCACATTACAGCCCTGGCTTAAGCCCTAACGATTTTTTTATGTTCCCCAAAATTAAGCAGTCTTCGTGGTCAACATTTTGATTTACCTGAAGACGCTGTTGATGCATACATATCGGCCATTTCGACTACCCCCACTTGGGAGTGGAATTAATGTTTTAATAACTGGTTTGAGCATATGAAAAAGTTTGGAAATATCACAGAGAATTCTTTGAAAAACAATAAATGGTACTAATGCATTAGATTGTCTATACTTATTTCAAACGACACAACTTAAAAGGCAAATACATAGGTAGAAGGCACTAAATATCTAGTTCCTCCTTAATGATTGCTAATAACTCAAACAATAGATATTGAGACTTCATTTTTTTTATATTGTACAAAGTATACAAATTATGAATACTTTCTGATATTAAAACCACTAAAAGAAGAATACTTATTTTTAGTTCTGAGACCTTAGATAAAGCCCTAATTTATGGACATCAATTTCAGTACAAAATAAAGGATTAAACATTCTCAGTACTGCTAACAATGGTACTTATATTTATTTTGTTCTATGTAATATTTTCAATTTAGTAGCAATGTAGCAAACACTTATGTTTGCTTGTACTGCAAGGAGTTAACAAATATACTCTTTATAAGTTCATACTATATTTTGTGTTCTTTAATACAATTATGTGCAATATCTACATTATAATGTTATTTATTTTCTATACAATTATCATTACAAATTTGAAGTCCTAATGCGATACAGTAGCATTTTAATATTAATTGTAAATTCGAATAATTTACAATGTACATCATTATTTGAAATAATGAAAAAATTATATATTGTGTTTCTTATATTTATATTGAGAATAAAAAATAGTTTTCCTTTTCGAGATGTTTAATGTTTTTGTTATTTAGTAAATGTGTCACCCTAATGACAAAGTACTTAAAGTTGACTGCTTTGTTTACAATCAATTAGTAAACTATTGTCCATAACAGTAACAGCTGATGAATGTAAGACACTAAAACGTACCTTCGAAGACTTCATGTAATCAAAAAGCATCGATGGAGTAAATCGGTTTACTTCGGGTACTTTGTCATTAAATTCTGGTCCCAAAGGAGTTTTGAATGCAAGAAATTTTGTAGCAAAAAGTCCAGTAGCCTTTCTCGGGCACTTCAGCCAACGATTTGGAATAGGCCCAGGATCTCGCTGAGACATGGTAAATGAGCTACTTTTCTAGCCAGTCACAAACAGATTACACTTTAATGCATTGATCACGGATGTAAATAAATTGAATATATTCCTCTTAAGTATTTGCAACGTTGTGATTTACTTTTCCAATCACTTTTACGCTTTACCTTTATGTCAATTTGTGTTAATACTTGATAGTTTATACTGATATAAAAAGTACTCTGTGATACTGATTTAAGGGGTACACCTGTCAATTGACTACTTTATGTAGTGATGCGTACAAAAATATAAACAATTTGAGTTGAACTGTTCGAGTGAATATTCTAATAAAAATTATAATTTATTAGATTTTTCAATATATGAAATCTTTCAATTAATTATTTTTTTATTTAACTATTTTCTACATGTTATTTTAATATAGCTTAAGTTATTTCAGGAGTGCATTATTTTTGAGATGCGTACTGCAAAATCTATGCGTAAACGTGTAAACCTAAATTAATAAACATAATAAAAAAAATAGAATAACATAACATAATAAATATTTATTTAATTATATCGATATTTTTTAATTCGATGTAGATTACTCAAATACCATATTAATTCATGATTTACATATATTCTAATAACTACATATACCTTATCTAAAACTTTTCTTTTGTTAGTTCTTATTTCCATCCTTTTATTAATACTACTTTTCGGTATTTTTTGAACGCATGTAATCTGTTTTTGGTTGTTGACAATTATGAAAACCTGACACAACCAATGAATTTATTCGATATCTCTTTCTATAACTCTTGCTAAAAAGAGAAGCATATATACTCTTTCTGTAAGTTGGTAACATTGGTTTTCGTATTTGCTAGGAGCCTGCCATTTTGTAAGATAGAAGGGAGATAAAAAACAGTTTTATGGTGTTAAAATTCTTCAAAAACATAGTTGCCATTTCAGTTTGGGCCCAAAACAAATGTATAAATGGACGCATCGTCCATTATAACTCAGGTGTCACGGGATGACGAACAATTAAACAATTACGGATCCGACAGAGGTAAATCTGTACTGAATTACACCTGTTACCTACTGGCATCAAATTAGAGCGTATTGTGTTACTTCTTCATGAGACTAATGTTTGTGTATAGTGGTCTGCATTGAATGACTAATAATAAACCTATAACACTCTTAGTTATATACATCTGTCATGTGCAACTTAATGTAAACATTTGGAACGTGTGAATACGATAACATTAGGAGCAACCTTGAGTTTCTATAAATCTGAATGTGCCGATACATAATTGAAGTACATAATACGCGTGCGCTTCTTAGTGTGTGATTAAGTTCGTATTTGTTTTAGGAACATCCCCTGGCGGACAGCATAATGATGGTGATGGAACTCCAGTATCTGGGTCTACTCCATTGGGGAGTAAGAAGTCTAGCGGCAGCGGTGGCTTCTTACGGTCATTGTTGTGTTGCTGGCGAGGAGGCCGCGGCAAGGGCCCACCTGGAGGAAATGGCACAAACAGTATTGATGGCAGAGCCTCGCCTCCTTTGCTTGTCATGGCTGACCATGCACCCAGACCATTATTGCCACCAGTGAGACACCAAGATATACATAAAAAGTGCATGGTTATTGACCTCGATGAAACTTTAGTACACAGCTCATTCAAGGTATGTTAATTTACTTTACCTTCAGAGTTTCTTGCCTGTTCTTCTCGAGAACGCTCTCCCAATTTCCGAACAGGTGTCGAGTCAATATATTTTTTCTTTTTTTTTTCCTTATTCATACGTACGGACAAGGTTTTTGTTTTTTTTTTTTATTATTTAAGCTTTTTTTGTTTTGTTTGTTGACGTCAATAAGTGCCTGTAAAGGTCTATGTTGAATAAATATTATTTTGATTTGATTTACTATAAGTATCACTAAGAACTTTTGCTGACAATAATAATTTAACTCTTCATACACCTAAAAAACAATAATTAAATCTAAACTATGATACTTCTTGTACTTTATTACATATTGTAAGAAGTTTTTAAAATTTTGTCTTCTTGCATATACAAGAATTTCACTTTGGTTATTGTAATTGTGTTTACATTTTAAATATTTCATTAATAATTTCTTTAGCAGCAATAGCAAGCTCTTTTGTTCTGTTTTTGCAAAGGTTTTTCTATTTCAATTCTGACATTAAAGTGTACTTAGAGTAGAGAAGTAATTTATAAAATTTATAAATGTAATTGTTTTTGACAACATACCATCACTGTCCTTTGCTGCCATACCCCTGTCCCTGTATGGAGTAACTGCAGACTAATTTAAATAGGCTATCTTAGTGGGAAATAGATCTAGATTTTAAAAACTGTGATTTGAGATTTGCAGTTTGTCAAATTTAGTCTACAACTTAAATACTAATATTTAAGTTAGCTGATATTAAGTCTATATATAGTCTATAAAATATTTGTATAAAACACATATCAGTGAGGTATTTTCTATATTCGGAATAAATCACATTAGTATCCACATAAAGCTGTTATGGATTGTGTTATCTTTCTAATCTTATTGTAAATGAGTATTCCTATATCAGAGGACAGTCTCTGATATTCACATTAATAACCATGGCTTTTTCCATTTGTGAATATTCATATGACTAATAAATTTATACATTGTGCTTTTCTATATTATGTTTCCTAGAAAACTAGCAAAGTAATGGGAGAATCTGTTTGAACTTTATAGAAAATTGTTGGTGTCACACAAAGCTTTAATAATCTGTTGTCTATGAGAAGCTAGGATAATTACTTTAAATGTATTTTTTATGGACCTATGTTATAATCCATAGACATGTTTTACAGTATAATGGTTTGCGAGAAGTGAGAATTGTGGTAGATTTTCTTGACTTACAGGCAAACAATCCGACTAGATTTCTGTTTGTCAGGTTGCCCCCATGATGGAATAGATTCACCACACTATTTTATTATATGTATGATATGAGTATGTCTCTTTAAAGACTGATGTTTGGATTTCAGTAACTTTGTTTATATATAATAGGCTTAGCAAAAGGTGTGCAGAGGTAAATTTTGTAAAGAGAATAAAAATTATTTCTCTTATGTGCATTATTTACCCCTTAGCAGTCAATTATTACAGTTAGTACAATTGCTAACACAGAACAATTACTACATATATGTATTTATTATATAAAGTACAAGGACCTTATATTGTGGGTACATTATAGCACTTCAAACATTGCTGTGTTAAGCGAATATTTTATCAATAAGTGTTATCATCAACATTAATCTTATTGACCTTGTGAGAGTCAAACTGTTATTGCAAAATACTGTTAGAATCTTTTATATTATTATATACATTGAGTCCTTTTGACCTGAAATAAAATTATATAATCTTTTGTGTGAAGAATAAAGTACAGACTTATTAGGAATAAAGTATGAATTGCAACAGTCCATCCAATAAATGCTATGTCGGGCAGTTCATTGAACTGGTCTGTTCCTTTAACACCCATCTCTTAGATCCAATAGGTAAAATGGGTAACTATTTAGTGAATTCAATGTTCAATTCAAAAAGTATACGTGGAGTGTCTCAACAGGGTCCAATCTTTATCACATTGAGGAACGCACCTTTACCCAGCTAGATGCACAGGTAATATTGTGATGATCAGAGATTTAACCATTTCTAAGTTATTGTGTTTTGATATAGATGGTAATGAGAACGGGACTATGTAAAGAGTAACTGTCTTCTAAAGTCTCTTAAATGATTTATATTTGGCAGAAGTTGACTCATCGCTCACTAAATGGGCCTCCAAAAAAGCTGACTAATTCACTGACCGCATTTGTAGGGTCTTCATCTATCATATAAATGTCACAACAGTGGGCAATGGGTTCGTTACTTCCCTACATTTCTTTTCTTATTATGACTTTATTGGGATATTACAGAGATAGAAAGTTACTTGGAATTTTGATGCTGTCGCTTTTGAGAACAGTTTGTATGTCTATAAAAAGGACTTAGAAAACCTTTTGAATACATAGCAAACAATCAATGAGATTACAAGGATCGGCTGCTACTTAAATCACAGTTTGGATTGTGTAGAAACTGTCATTATTGAGAAGCTGCCACCTTTTTCCTACTAAGTATCTTCGACGTGAGAATTCTACCATTTTCTATGTCAATTACAACCAGCTAATAATATTCACTGAAGTCAACCTGTATGACGGTGACAATGGCTTCTTTTTCAAGACGCACCTTCTACCACCATACATACGTGATATCGGAACAGTTCTCAAAATCCGAAGGTCCTTTGCCGGTCCCTGGATCACCTCGAGCAAAGATAAGATGAAGGTCGAGACGGTTTTGTAAGTAATCCCACAGAATGTCGGAATTTTACACATTTCTTTCGGCAACTAAGGTGAGCAGAACAGAAACCTCGATTAAGAAAATGTGGTGGAAAATTTTCATTCTATCAACGTCACAAACTACGGAATGTTATGCGCAGTATTAAAAAAAATATGTTCATGTTCTGATCTTTAAACTCTCATGTAAGCATATTTCCGTCCAACTGTGCGGTCTGTTTTCTTCATTTTCGTTCAATTTATTAACTAGAGCGTGCAGTGGACAAGAGAATGTCGCGTAGTGCATCAAAGTACACACAACAATTCGTCCAACTTTGCATATTGACCTCAAAACAGCTTTATTTTGCTGTATATACAGGCGGTTTTTGTAGGGCCAATATAAATCTTGAAGCGTTACCGAAAATGCATCTCAGTTTATATAGTAACAAAGTAGATAGAAATATCCGGTAGTTACAGAAAAACCAAAATTATCAATAAATACTATATTTACTTGAAGTATTTTTAATGATTATATATATAAATAAGAAATTTTATTGCTTTTAACTTGAGGAAGGCCTATGTCTAGCAGTAGACGTCTATTGGTTGAAATGACGATTAATATACTATGAAATATTTCAGCAATTGTTTGTTCAATCACTGCAATGCGAAACGAACCAGAGAAGAAAGATGACTGGGCCCATGAACTTGAACATTACACCTTAAATATATTGCGAGATGATCGTATTCTATCTCAAAAGATTGCGATTCTTGATTTATTATAACGGAAAGATCTCATAGTATACTGTCTTAATTCTAAAACAAATATACAGTACACTATCGACTATTCTCTTTGCTAAGAGAGAATTATTTCTGATTTCCCTTTATTTCACTGAAAGACATCGTTATAAACCTATTTGTGCTACTACCTTCTACTATCCTTTATATACTCGGTCGATCGTTTTTTATATCGAATAATTTCGTTTATAATTATGGAGGGATCCACTATTCCCGAATTAATTACACTTCCCTATTCCCTAATTATCTCACTGATCCAGCTAATTTGAATCAGTCGCATGATGCACATTAATAAATATGCCTCTGTATGCTCGGACGATTAGGTTCGTCGTGTAAGTAGATGGTGATACAGAAGAAACATTTTTCTTCTAAAACATCATAAAGTTAAATATTAATTAACATATTAGCCGTGTTTTTTTTAGTAAGTACAAACATATCATTTTCTACCAATACTGCTTCGATTGTCAAGCTTTAAACAAAATAAAAAGATTATTTTTATTTTTTCTCATGTGTTCTCACTTACCCTGCAGTGATTGATACTGGACGAGCTATGATAGGTCATTAAGTACAATTATGCGTTTTAAATTTACATTTAATGATCTATTGGCTATCTACTTAGCTAACCACATTAGCCGCAGACATTACATTTACAGCTTCACCTTGAGAACTAGTTTGAAGACGGCTAGAAATTCGGTCCTCCTCAAGTCACCTCAAACAAAATTCACTCAGCCTATAGATCATCTCTATTCTGAAGATTTTGATCCTATAATCAGGAGACCCATGTTGGGCAGCAATATTCTAATACACTTTTCATTATGCTAAAAAACGAATTAAGAGCACCACTTTGCTTTCTAAAAATCCTAAGTTGATTTGATTACAGTCGAATAGCTGGCTAATATTCAGTTGCACTACGAAATTGTCATTATTATGAACAATGTAAGAGCTGTTTCAAAATCAACATATCAATGAAGCATTGCTGTGCGTCATCATAATCTTTTACCTGTGTTAGGCTACTTTGCACTAGCATATTTGGACTGATCGCATGACTCTATCGCATTTCAAACGAAGTCTTCTTTTATGAACTCTAATTTGTTGCATTAATCCGTTATTTCGATTAATTATTTTATGATTACTAATTAAGCGTAATTAATTTGAAGATATGAATAATCTTCATATACTTAGTCCGGCATTAAATCTATTCAATTAAAAATAACCGAAATATTATATTCAAATTTGGAACCTATCATTCTTGTATGAATGTGTGTTTGTTTTATGAGTTTTAAGGATTGACCGCAAAACATTTTTATAGTTATACTACTTCTAGATGGCCTTGTATGTGCATTACAAGCGCAAGGGAATCGAATCTTCTTACGAACTTTAACTGTTAAATCGTAATTATGAAAATATAATCTATGGTAAAATTACATGGTTTATAACTATTATATTTTGTATCAATGAAATGTGTTAAATCTAATTTTTAATGATTTTTTTAATGAAAAGTTGAAGGCAACTGTGACCTGCGATTATCTCTTTGAAGCTTTTTTGTAGACCTCATAATAAAAATATAGGACAGTTTTTTAAGCTCCTGAAAAGTAGGTGAAAATCTTCACTTACTTCCTTTTTCCAGGAATAGTGCGAAATGTATGCAAGATGCTTCACAAACGTACAACTAGGAACACGTCAAGTTTTACATTTACACTACGATAACCGCCGCTATTACGAGTGACGTAAGTGCTGTCTCAAGGTCAATATGTAAAGTCTGACGCGTTTCTGTGTGTACATATAAAATTCAAACAGTATAATACAGCTTCCATTTGTATGGCCAGTACCGGGGTCTCGGCGTCGCAGACATTTGTGACCGGCGACGGCTGCTTGTTATCGCAGCTTATTATATCTGTTACGTACTACTTATCATTACTTACGTAATATCCGAACCTAAACGTTTATGTAATTTAATGAAATCGATAATAAATGGATTATCGACACTAATAGTACACAGAATTAAGGAAGTATAATTTTACTAGACATCCGCCCGCGGCTTCGCTCACGTGGAATAATTTTTGATTGACGCTCTTTTTCTATTAGTTGAAAGTTGATGATAGCCTTCTTTGATAAATGCCCTATCCAAAATTAAAGCATTTTTTCAATGGGAAATATACATGAAATCCGGTTTTTGAACACATCTTAATTCATCAAAAATCTGAAAAAAAATACAGTAGTCATTAAAAATGCACGCCATCTCTTTCTTGCAAAAGTTTGTTATATGCGGATTGTATGGCGGACGCGCAATTTGACATCACGTACATCCCGTTAAATATCGGATCTTTCTTTTTGGCTCATAGATTAAAAACTGTAATTATTTGGCTATTAAAGATATTGAAAAGAGTGTTTCTGTGTGTTGCTTCTCATCCCAAAATAATAATAAAAAAAGTGCGCATTTTGTCAATCTTGATTCAGTAGGTTTTAAGATTAGCATTTGAAACTCTACCCTATAGTATCAAGTAATCAATTAACTCTATGATTTTGTATATGTATATGTTACGGCTAAAACCCGAAGCGCGGCTGCACCTAGTTTTAGCCGGTCAGAACTAGGTGTAGCCACTTACTCTTGGTTAAATCTAGTATGAGCCGATTGTGTTCAGGTAAAACTAGGTCTAGCCTTCATCATGCCGGCTACAACTAGGTCCAGCCATTCCCTGTTGGATAAAACTAGGTCTACTTTATCCTGTGTCGTGGGTGCAGTTACTAACATGAAATCTTATATGCATGCACATACGTCCAAACTCGAACAAATGTCTGCAGGTCATACAAAATATTTGTCACGTTCGGGAATCGCTGATCACTCGACCACAGCGCCATATGTGTCGTCAAATTATATTTCCAAAATCGTCGCACACTAATTTTATTCGGTACAGGAAATCTGTGCCATACGCATGTGTTTATCTGTGTGTGTGTGTGTGTGTGTGTGTGTGTGTGTGTGTGTGCGATATGTATATATGTAAAACATATACTATTCCGTCTCTCGATATCAGCAAACTCAACATATTACTTTTGAACTACATACTCTTCACGTGAAATATGTCAAAGGTTTAATATTAATATGAATGACGACCTCCGTTCCGTAGTCAATTGGTTAGTATACCGGTTTCAAGGTTCTCTCTCTCAGATTCCGGGTTCGAATCCCGGTGAGGGCAGATGTTTGCGTGATGAATTCGAGCATTTGTACCTTAGTCGTGATTGTTATATTTCCACCAAATTTATTTATATGTATAACTAGCGGACCCGACAGACTTCGTCCTGTCAAAAAGATTTGTACAGTGGCAGTTTTTTGTTCCAAATTATTTTATAGATAATGTCGCATAGCCAACCAAATCGCAAAAAAAGTCTAAATGACCTATTACATTTTGTGGCTATTCAATTTTGGAACGTGACATTAAATCCTCCAACGATGTATTCTGTGCTCCAACGCACGCACGCACACTGTTTTGATAGATATGATTGAATTTCAACTATATGTAGCGTTAATAAAGCGCAAATTGACTCTTTGATGTTAGGAACACACCTTCATTGCTTAGACAACAGTGAGTGCTTGCAATATGAACTTTATACAATAACAATAAAGCTCAATTCGACTGTACGTTTTAGTTAGAAAACGTTTGCATGGGAAAATAAAAGGGCTGTTTTTAGGGTATTTCCGATAATTATTCGAATTTTCCTCATTGTAAAAACCCTCCTTGAACTTCAACGAACATTAACAAAAAAGAATTGGCCAAATTGGTCCAGGCGTTGTTGAGTTATGAGCTTACCAACACATTTTGCGATTCATTTTTATATATAAGATATATGTATGTCTATCCGTTACCCTATATCAGGGTAGGCGAACCTGTATGCATCAACGTGCCATTTTTTCTAAAAAAAAGTTTAATGGGGTCATTCGCGTGCCATCAAATAATTTTGACTTTCTAATTATTGGCAAAATAATAATTATAAATACTATCAAAACTCTTTATTAAATAAAGTAAGCAAAAGAGGTACATTTTGGTATGTTTATATTAAATTTCAGTAAAATTAGTGTGACTTCTAAATTATAAAAACAAAACTTACTAGCGCCGTGCAGCGCTTCCTACCTGCCGCCGCGCTGCCCCCACCCCGCGCACCGAACACTCCGCAGCGTAGGAGCATCGCGTTTGATCGTCTTAAATACCTAATTCTGCGACGTGACCAAAATATTGTGTCGCGTGCCATCAATGGCACGCGTGCCATTGGTTCGCCTACCCTGCCCTATATCCTATAACACAAGCCTTACAGAGCTTACTTTGGGCTAGGCTAATTGGTGCAAGTGTAAGAAAAAATAATTTATTTAATTTGGATTTAATACGATACGTAGTCGAGTTCGGTTTCTTGATTCTTCCTGTTTTGACCTCACATCTGATAAATAGGAACGAACCGTCATAAAATGAAGATTATATGTTCATTTTTAACTCTCCAGCTTTCATTGTTGTAACGTTAAAGCGGACAGCAAATAATTATGACTGGGTTATTTTTACTACAGCAGCCAGTCAGTCACATCATTACATTTGCGTACGTAATTGTTGATTCCGTTTCTATGTTTATTGTGATGGGAGTGGCGCTCTGCGCTTACTATTATAAAGATTATTTTGTTTTAATTTGGATCCATTAGCCCGCGTAGTGCACCACAAGCTACAGATACTAGGCCAGTAGAAACTTAAATGTATATCTTACTAGCTTTCTGCCCGCGGCTTCGCCTGCGTGGATTTCGGGATTGGGTCTATAGAGGGTTAAGGGTCATAGCTTTTGCCCACGGCTACATATGCGCGGAAGTCGGTTTATGGCGCGAAAGTTTTATCGCGCTTCCCGTGGGACTATCCGTTTTTCCGAGATAAAAAATACCGTAAAACCTTGCTCAAGAATCACTCAATCTATTGATGAAAACCGCATGAAAATCTGTGCATTAATTTTTGAGCGAAGCCTTTATTGCGCATCCCGTGATCTGTCGATTTTCGAAATCCGAACTTTTACGTCTGCAAAATTTCAAAGCAATCGGTTCAGTAGTTACGGCGTGAAAGCGTAACAAACAAACAAACTCACTTTCCGATTTATAATATTATATATCTATACTAATATTATAAAGAGGAAAGATTTGTTTGTTTGTTTGTCTATGATGAAAATATATCAATATACAGGTGCACGTGATTTCGTCTGCGCAGTATTGGCATTCGTCACATTTTGTTTATTTATTTATAATAATATAAACAGTTACTAACAGACAGTTTCATTAAAATCCATTCAGTAGTTTTTACGCGAAAGAGTAACAAACATCCATCCACACTTACAAACTTTCGCGTTTTTAATATTAGTATTGTTGTGATAAATATCATGTAACACTTAAAAACTATCATGTAACACTAAAAAATGTTCGTAAAATTATATGTAGAGATCGGATAATCGGATGCATATTTACCTAAAGTTAGTTTAAGACAAAGTATGGAAACGGCTTTTTATTGTTTTGTTAAATAAAAATCCCGGGATTGCGGAATTGGATAGCCGGAAGTTTATTTTATTTCCATAAATAAAAATCCCGGAATTCACACTTATTAAATCGGAAATTAACTAAGTAAGAGTGAGATACTAGACTATACTTACGCCCGGGCACCATTTCTGTTTTTTTATTCAATTATTTAATTGATTATTGTTTAGTCAAACTAGCTCACTACTTTCGTATAACACTAATCATGTAATAAATCGTACATTCATAAATCGCACGGGGAACTGAAACTAAACTTCATGTAAATACGTATGCATAGTTGTATAAATGAACCCGGAGTCTAGCTCTTTTGAAAATAAATACCACGTGCTAATTTAGTAATTTTCAAACAATATCACTAGGTTAAATTTGCAGTCCCGTATTTTCCCGGGATTTTTATTTAACAAAATGTATTTTAAAAAGCCGTTCCATAATTTGTGAGCCAAAAATTAACTTTAGGTAAATATGCATCTGATTATCCGATCTCTAATTATAAGTTTTGACAAAATGTCAGAAACAGAGCGAAGCGGTACTTCACGCCCAGTCAGCGTCTGATGCTTTATAAAGCTCAAATCCGGCCGCATATGGAGTACTGCTCACACCTCTGGGCTGGAGCCCCCAAATATCAACTCGACTCTCTTGACATACGGAAAGCACGCCTTTGCAGG
This sequence comes from Scirpophaga incertulas, assembly GCA_036419045.1. Classification (NCBI taxonomy): domain Eukaryota; kingdom Metazoa; phylum Arthropoda; class Insecta; order Lepidoptera; family Crambidae; genus Scirpophaga; species Scirpophaga incertulas. Next base: position 28,749,884 of record CM071634.1, on the reverse strand, counting down.
GACAAAGGCGTGCCATTACCTTTCCGTATCATCGATGATCCCAATATTACGGCCTCAACAGAGACCTTGGAGCAGCGGAGAGACTTTGGTTCTCTGTGTGTTCTTTATAGGCACCATAACGGAGAGTGCTCTGAGCAACTATTTGCAATGGTGCCTTCGTTACCTTTTTACCATCGCACCACCCGCCACCGCAGTAGAGTTCATCCATATCACCTGGAACCGATCTTGCCTAAGTACAGTTCGGTTTCAGCGTTCATTCCTTCCGCGTACATGCAAACTCTGGAATGAGCTCCCAGCAGCTCCTGAGCGCTACGATATGTCTAACTTCAAACGAGGCTTAAAAAGAGTATTTCTCTCTAGGTAGGCAGCGGCTCAGCTGTGCCTCGACACTGCAGATGTCCATGAGCGATGGTTACCACTTACCATCAGGTGGGCAATTTGCTCGTCTGCCACTGTATGCAATAAAAAAAAATGTTACGTTTTCACCGAGAAACATTTTGATACTCATAAATAGAATTACCGACCAATCGTTTTGAATCGAACTGCTTTCTGCAAATCGTTTACATTGTAAGCTTCCAGGGAATAATACAATACTGAGTTGTGTCGAATCTATTGCCGGTAATATTAATTCTGAGAAATGGCGATGAGCTGTTTTCGAAGCCGAACCTAAAATTCCCCAAGAAATCATTACACATTGCGAAAATATTAAATTTAATGCTAATTATGTAAAGTTTTTTGATTAATTACACTAAAAAGTGAAATGTGAAATATGAATGAAATTTATTATCAAGATTATGCGTCATTTTCACCGATTTTCAATACTAATTTGCAAATGTTTACAAAATTAATATCAGCTATACAGTCCTATGACTATGAGGAACAGACTCGTCTCGCAACTCATTTCTGATCTTACTTTCTCTTCACTTCTGAGGTGTCACCTCTGATGACACCTCAGAAGTGATGTTCTGAAATTTTTTTTTTGATGTTCTGAAACCAGAGTCAAGGTCGAATGCAGTAAGTGAGATAAAATCTATAGGGAAATAATATTTAGTAGCACACTAGCATTGCTGTAGCTTTCACTTGTTTATGATAATACAAATGTGATATTTCACCGCGAATTTAAATGTGTAAAACGAGTTTGTCACTACAGTAAATTTGTCGATAAACATACAGCGATCGACAAAAGCAACTCCGTAAGAATATCTGGCTAAGTTACAGATTTCAGCTGAGTATGTGGATCTTCAAATTTTGTTCATTCGGAATTCCGTACTCGCAGTCCAGAATCGACGCACTATAAAGCGAATATTGTCGATATTTAAAAATCTTGAGAAAACTTTGCGAAAATACGAAATAGTTTTTTTCTTATTTCTCTCATAAACATTACATTATCAGTTTACTTTATAATCGATATATACATACATATTATATAATTGTTAGTGCCGTATTCAATATCAATAATGATTTTATTGTTTTCTATTACTCTTTTAAAATGCCACTATAAATTAGGTGTACATTATAAAGAACTATATTGTGAATTTATTTATGAAAGACCTTGACAATCTGATTAAACGTTTTAACAGCTTAGTTAAATACCATGCATATATAATATATAGTGAGGATATGCAAAAATGAAGGACTTCTACATTGTATGTTGGCGAAGGAGACTAATTAAATATAATTATGTGGAAAAATGGCGTCACTCAGTCTCCTGGTCACGGAATACTGCAAACAGTTACTTAGGAATTTGCAATTTTATTGTAAACTTTGTTTTTGTGTTGCCAGCACTATAATATTTATAAATACTACTTATCCAGAATTAGTTTCTGTCTAATCTTTATTTCTGTTATATTACTATACATGGGAAAGTAATTCAGTCTGTCTATTTGTTTTTTGCGCTTTCATTCCAAAACTACGGTACCGATTAAAATAGTACGTCATTTCTTAAGATAGAAGTTAAAAACTTATTTTTTAGGCTTCTGATTAGATATAAATAAAAACGACATTCAAAGTTTGTACAAAAGAGCGTTAGCGTTAGTTAAGAGTTACCTAAAAGAGGGTAAAAATAGGGGATGAATGTTTTTTTATGAAAGTTTATACAGGCATAGTTTAAGATCCGGAGAAGGACGTAGTAAACTTTTACCATAAAAAAATATTATAAAAACAGTTGGCTCGGTTTTGATCCAAATTGGTATGAGGATGATTGGGGAACATTTACTGCGGGGAAATATATCTTTCCGATATAACGCGAGCCGTAACATCAGTGTTGAAAAGCGACATTAAATATCCGAAAAATCTTTTAGGATATATTTATTGTTAATTTAAGTTAGAGCCGATTCGATGAACATTATATATATTCTCAGGGATACCACTGCAACCGAGTGCCATGGTGATTATGTCCGACTCCTAACCGGATTGACCTACTCTAAACTCAGCCTGAGCTTTGGTCATAAAGGCTCTATGGCTTGGATGAAAGGATATAAGAGTCCTTTGTTGCATTATATTAATCCAGAAAAGGACTCTTATAGACAATCTGATAGAATTGATTTACAGAATTGTGTCAAAGTAGATGATACTGTTTAAATGGCCAAGTGGTTTTCGGGAGCCAGGTCTAAATTTTGGATATGTTGTTCTCCAGTTCGAGCTGAGCAAAAAATGTAATGGTCGCAAAAAAAGTTAACGACTCATTTTCCCGCTAGGGGGCTCTGAAGTCTGAATTAGAAAATCGTGGTTTTCGGCAGAATCAGCAGATTTTTGGATATGCTGTTCTCCTTGACGAGCTGATTCTAACTTTTGGAAAAAGTTAACGACGCATTTTCCCGCTAGGGGGCTCTGAAGTCTGAATTAGAAAATCGTGGTAGAGAGCCGAGCCTCCTAGCAGGAAAATGCGTCGTTAACTTTTTCTAAAAGTTATATATTGGATTGCTGTCCCCAGTGGCGTCCCGCAAGGCTCTCTCCTGGGTCCACTTTTGTTTTTGATATTTGTTAATGATATCGATGCTATTATATATATCGGTGATCTTTCACCATTCAAAGCTCCTTTGTTTTGCGGATGATATGAAAATTTTTAAGGCTATTGCTTCTCAGTCTGATGTAAAAGACCTTCAATCTGATCTGGCCCGTCTGGATGACTACTGTAATAGAAATAGGCTCGACTTGAATCCATTGAAGTGCTCAGTATCTACTTATTCAAGAAAGAGTTTTAATGTTCCCTCTTCATATGCCTTAAGACACCATAGCTTGGAAAGGAGTTATGTAGCTCGGGACCTAGGGGTTGTATATGATTCGAAGCTTCTCTTTGGCGATCACGTTGAGAGTATAGTAAAAAAGGCGTTCAAAGCTTTGGGGTTTCTGATGCGAAGCAGCAGCAGTTTCAAAGAAATTAAAACTATTAAAATTTTATATTGCGCGTTTGTGAGAAGCATCCTGGAATATTGCTCTGAAATCTGGAATCCGCGATATATAAAGTACATCCAGCGCATTGAACGACTTCAAATGAAATTTGTAAAGTTTTTATGTTATCGTCTTGGAATCGGCTATGACTCGGAAAATTACCTAAATTTGTGCTCTCGCTTTCACCTGCTTTCTTTAGTCAAAAGACGGGAAGTAGCAGATGTAATATATCTTTTGAAAATTCTTAAAGGAAAAATTGACTCTCCTGAATTGTTATCGAAATTGAAATTCAACGTACCAACTAGGACTATACCCCCCTTTACATCTCAGTGGCCGCGTCGAACTATCGCCAAAACTCTTTCTTGTTGCGGGCTAGTAAAACTTTAAATGATTTGTGTAAATGTAAAAACATTGATATATATGATTGTAGCTTGGCGACAGTGAGGCGTGTACTTAGTGAGGATTTTTAAGGTAATTAGTTCGGATCTTAAATATTTAATAGTGATTGTTCACACCTAATCTTATTTCAATGTATGTTTCCATACGTGAAGACCCATTATTGGCCAACTGTTTTATATAAAAAAAAAATATGTTTTATGTGCTGTCGGTCTTCCAAAACAATAATAAATAAATATTTTTGATCAGCTCGTACAACATATCCAAAATTTAGACCTGGCTCCCAAAAACCACTTGACCATTTAAATAGTACTATCATCTACTTTATTGGATTAAATGTAGTGGATTGACACAAATTCTCTAAATGTTCTTAGTAGTGGCTTGTTTTGACAAGACTAATATTGAATTGTCGCAGTGTAACCTCTGCTATGGATTTAGAGTAGGCGATAAAAGGTGTCCTAACAAATCACGTTATATTGTACCATTTTGTTTCATTACTTACATGATTATTGAAAACAATTAGGATACGAGCGAGCATATTTGTATCGGCGTATTACCTTAACGTGTATTGACAACGGTTAATCGGTAACAATGTGTCTATTACGCACACTATGTGTTGTTGGAGCGCCATTGTGCTAGCTTTTTTGGTAAACTACATTCTTAACTGTTCGTGTCAAGGCTGCGACCTTGGGCCTGCTCGATCGCGCATCATAGGAATTGATTTCGATAGGACCTTCCCTTTTATTGTGTATATGATGCGACTACTTACAATATTGATATTTTTTTCTATATATAAGCGTCGACACGCAAAGCCATGGACTTTCATTGCGAACGGCATTAAAAAGGTTAAATTAAAAAGAAATCTAATTAAATTGAAACAATTTATAATAAAAAGACCGACTATAAACAATAGATCAATGTTTAGTTTGAAAAGAGAGTAATGAAGAACAGAGAATGAGGCTATAAATGGCTTCATTGTCAGTCAGATCTTATCAAAAGGCGCGTCTGGCTGGGCATGGTGATATGCTGGATATGTAGACAGTTTTTTACTGAAGCTGCAGTATTTCTCAAATCGAAAGAGATCGCGATGCGAGTCTCAATAGGCGAGCCACATATAATAGCAGTTCGTTATGAACGCCACAAATTAAGACTTCGGAATTTAAAGGTTGCCGCCCACTGTAGATTTTGCCTTATCTCTCGGATTATTTGTTATTTAACTACGTTTCTTCGGTAACCAATGTCTCGCAAACGTAATTAGTAATTATTAGCCTTAGAAATGTTATCAGATTGTTTATTGTGACACAGTACACTTAAAAGCCTACTTTAATATGCCGTGAAACTGAAGTTCTGGCGTTTAAATTGACGTTTCAAGCGTCATTTATTCATTAAAAGTATGCGGAAATGAAGTTGGTATAGTTATTGTGGAAATGCTTTGACTAATAGTAATAATATTTATTTTTATAACATTAACTCATTAGCCGCATTTTATAAGTTTAAAAACGTCGCCAGAATATAATTAAAGTTTATATAGTTTATCTCATAAAAGAAATAAACAAATTTTCGATTTCTTTAGATATATCAAATTAAACCTTTCGGGCTTATTGCCTCGCGACGAAGCTTACCCGATTCATGAAAATTTAATATGTGAGTAGAGTTAGTTTATATTTGACGTCAAGTGCAAAGAACTATGTTGAATTAAAGTATTCAACTTTGACTTTAGTATATTATTGCTGTTACAAAAAAATAATGATGAAAACAATCTGGAAGAGTGATTAATCTTTAAAATTAATCAGTTCAATCAAGCTGACACACGACGGATGAGCGCGGCTTTGAATCAACGTTTAAACAATAGTTTAAACGTCAGCTTGATTGCTTTCCGTTTTTAGCTCCCAGCGGAGCCGCATGCGCTGGGCATTTTAATTAATGTACATGTTACACGTGTCAAGGATGATTCATTAATTAACTGCACAATAAACTTGAACCTCACTGCAGATTGCTTAGAAAATAACACATCGTTTAGGTTTGTGGATATCACACTTGCCAAGAAACTGCCACTTGGTTGATAGTGTGCTGGGTTCGAAAATATACTTCGTTTAGGTACTAATATTGCAATGGACACAGAATAGATGGATGGGACAAATGCACACAATGCTTGGAGACCTCAATACAATTGCCCAACAAGCCTTAAAATGAATCTATGAGGTCTATTTACCCTGTGCCCTTAAAACTCTTGTTACTAATGTTTTATTAATTATTTTGTTCTCTAAACTGGATTTCTTTAAAAGAAAACTGATAAGATAGCGTTACTTAACAGAAGTTGGTATCATAAGTTTCCGCCAGACTGTCCGTCAATTAGAAATAGCTTGCTTCTGGTGTAAATACAAGTTATCTATACTAATATTATAAAGTTGAAGAGTTTGTTTGTTTGAACGCGCTAATCTCTGGAACTCCTGGTTCGAATTGAAAATTCTTTTTATTGAATAGCCCATTTATCGAGGAAGGCTTTAGGCTACATAACATCACGCTGCGACTAATAGGAGCGAAGAAACAACGGAAAATGTGGGAAAAACGGGGAGAATTATTCATCTTTGAGGGCTTCCGTTGCGTGCGCTGCGAAAACGGTTCTAGATACCAAAAAAATATGTAGTAAAGAATTATTCCTCTTAAAATGATCTGAAAAAATAAATCTTTTAACGTTAACTCACTAGAATCGTTTTTATGGTAATCAAATTTCGATATGTCGCGTTGTCAAAATCGGGTAACAGCTGAGATGGTTGTTTGCAATAATAAATTTGATGCTCAAAATAACTATTCCACGCGGACGAAGTCGTTGGCACAGCTAGTAGATAATATGTGTCGTAATATTTAGCAGATATGGTATACATTTGTTTCGTTTGTCCAGCCTATAAACAACGCGGACTTCGTGGTGCCGGTGGAGATAGACGGCGCGGTGCACCAAGTGTACGTGCTGAAACGGCCGCACGTGGACGAGTTCCTGCGGCGATGCGGTGAGCTGTACGAGTGCGTGTTATTCACCGCGTCGCTGGCCAAGTACGCGGACCCGGTGGCCGATCTGTTGGACAGGTGTGTGCAGATTGGTGAAAAGCCGGCAATGTGACGTTGAGGTTGAATACTGAATTAAGTCCTGATATTTATATTATTTTTTGCACGTCATACATTATTAAGAACTCAAACAAATCGCCAGGGAACAGTTTAAATTCAAGGAAAAATACAATACTTAATTTCTTTCTTGTAAACTAAATGTCGATATTGAATCCTGAATTCGCCAAGGAACAGTTTAAATTGAAGGAAAAATACAATAATTAATTTCTTTCTTGTAAACTAAACAGTTTCTATAGCGGATCGAACGGACAAATTAAATGCTTTGCGAGTTATATTTGCCACGGTCGGCGATCTGTTGGACAGGTTGTCACCATAGAACAAGGGTGACCTCCGGCTAGCTCCGGATCGTCGACTCCCAGTGAAAGGGGGTGTAAGGTAGAAAAAGTGACTTACGGTTTTAAAATCATTATATTCCAACTTCAAAAGTTTTCCAAAAATTGACCAAAAATTATACTATTTCAATATTCGTACACTTATACAATTTAGCCTGAATTATTAAGATGTTTTTCAAAGTTTTGGTATAGTATGTTATATATATATCTTGATAATCAACAATAATGCATTTTTAGGAACACTGTCAAAGCGTGACATGTCATTTTTTGAATTTTTGATTTGAATTATGGAGTAATAAAGAAATAGGCCGAAAATCTTAAGGTTGGACAGCGTTCCCGTTACAAGGTGTAAGTGTGTTGGCTGGTGGCATTAGGTCTCACTGACCTCGCCGTCCGAGAAACATTTTAAATGACCCGCCCGACCCTATCACCCGCGCGAATGAATCCCTCTCGCGGACCACCAACCGCCGCCACTCACGCCACACACAGGCTTTATATTCTTGCCAGTCTGCCACTTGGGAAATATGTACCTTATTACATTTCAAATTGGATAGATATCTATCATTTCAGTTCTCAAAGTTTATCATAACATATGGTACTTTTGATAGATTATCTATTTAAACTTACTTTTTCCCTCTGGAGAGGCTAAAAAAAAATCCTCATGGATATGACCGTAGCCAAGTGCCCAAACGGATCGAGGCGGTTCAACTGGAATTCCCTACCAACTAAACTCAGCGTGAGCTGTGGCCTTAAGGGCCCTACGGCTTGGATTAAAGGGTTAAAGGTGAAAACTTAAATTTTAACAGGTGGGGTGTGTTCCGAGCAAGACTGTTCCGCGACAGCTGCGTGTTCCACCGCGGCAACTACGTCAAGGATCTGAACAGCTTGGGCCGCGACTTGCGGCGTGTCGTCATCGTGGACAACTCGCCCGCCTCCTACATCTTTCACCCGGACAATGCTGTAAGTTACCTGCTGTAGGGTGTCTTGCTGCTGCAATATTATTTTATATTATCAGATACCAACATTGAAGTTAATATTCTGCATTTGTAAGTGAGAAATGGAGATCAGAATCTGGGCAATATTCCTGTCGCGTGTTCTGATAAAAGAAGTATAGTGATTTCCTATGTGAAGGATTAAAGAAGCATAGTGATTTCCTGTCAGGCAGGCCGCTACAGACCGTACTCTAAAATAAGTTCTTAGTACATAAGTGACAGTCGAGTCGCGACACATTGACGAGTTTTTTAAGAATAGTCAGATTTTGGTGGCATTACACAACCAAAATCCACAGCTGAATGTGTACGATAGTTCATATAAAACTTTCTGGCTTCGAACGACTTCACTCGTGTTATATCGGATTTTCTCAAATGCATGTCTCCCAACTATACACTATACCAAATTACATCAGGTAAAAATATTTTCCTTTGGTAAAAATACCCTGTGTTCTCCGTGTCTCAAACTATCCCAAAAAAATTGATTCAATAGTTTCCAAGCCTTATTCAATCTAAAATTAAACAAATTTTTCCATTATTATAATTATAAAATTAGTATAGACATATAAGCAATTTGATCGGATTTTTGTGCTGCTTTTGCGACTGTGTGCTTGAACCTTAGGTTTCCTTAAAAAGTATCATATAGAATTTTTTTAAAATAATATAAATTATTTTACATGATATAAAACCTTTTGATTTTCAATGTTTATTTTGAGTAATTTTGACTTTATTACTTTTACAATTTCGCTTTTTATTATTTTTTATTCAATTATTTCAGAGTATGTGCATGTACTTTTATACAAAATCCCCTCACGCACACCCAATTAATTAGAGCAGGATGAGCGATGAAAAGTTGTTGGGACCACGATCTAAATGTACAGCCACAGGGAGCGATTTTCTTCCATGCTATGTATCTATATGAAATTTATAGCAATTTTCATTTAATGTAAATAAATATCCCCCAGGTACCTGTCGCGTCATGGTTCGACGACATGACAGATTCAGAACTGTTGGACTTGATCCCGTTCTTCGAGAAACTGAGCAAGGTGGACAGTGTGTACACAGTGCTTCGCAACTCGAACCACCCGTACAACCCGGGGCAAGGCTCGCCGCCCCCCTAGCGACGCGAACTCGACTCAAAGAACCTCGTCTTAAGTGCCAATTTTGCCTTCTCGATAGTGAGGACGTTAATACCTATGTTACGGTTAAGGTACTTTAGTGAATAAGTGTTTGTGATGTGTTCCCATTTGTGGTTTCCTTCTTGTGAAGATTGTGCGACACTGGTGAGTATAATCAGAGGTTTTTCGATCTTGACTGTCCAATGATTTTTGTAGATGTGAAGTATTCTAGCCTAAGGCATAAGCTAGATAAATTGCAGCCATGTTAAAAAAAGATATCTCTTAACGCGTCTATGATCTTTTGCTTGTTGCCATGTAATGTTAAAATGTTGATTTCAATGACAATACTTTTTTTTTAAACCACAATGGTGGCAAACTGGCCTACGGCCCGCCTGATATACTATATATATATATATATAATTTTATATATTATATATATAATACTATGGTCCATATCGCTTCCAGTGTCGCACGAAAGCTTCAAGCCCTTCTCTGTTCGCTTGCGGTGAGGTAACAGTTCAACAGATTGTGCGCCTCTAGTTCAAATGTTCACAAAGTTTTCACTTTCTATAATATCATGCTTGGGATCAAATATGTATAAGTTAGGATACTTTGATCATATTTTTTGTTGACCATTTGTTTTATTTGTGCCGCAAGTGCATACGAAACAGTTGGGCTGGGTCGACTATCGCATACTAAGCAAATCTAACTATAGACTTATGAGACGAATTCAAAAATTCGACTGGTATTATAAATAAAATAGACAAGTCCAGCGCTAGTGGAATATGTAATGATAATGTAAATATTTTTTTATACTGAAACCTGGCGAGGATCGGAACATTGTCTAGAGATTTTGACTAATGTGAATAAATGGTGTATATAAATTGTTTTTATGATAAAATGGTAATGTTTGTGTATCGCGGCAAACGTGAAAACGTCGTGATCTCGCATTGTAATGGGTTACACTATTTCAAAATGTGATACTTGATAATTTTTCTACTGGCAATACAGCTATTTACTCCATATAATATATATATTTTAATATTACTATTGACATTATTATGCAAATAAGCAACGTACATGTTTAAAATGAATTTGACCTTTGTTACTTTATGCAAAAATGGAGGGGACATTTACACACAAATTTTGGAATAGCGTAACCGGTTTTAAGAAGAGATTTAGTACATATAAAGAAAAACAATGTGTCTGCACGTGTGTGTGTATCTCGACCTATGAATGTACTAGTTGTTATATACCCTCCTATTTATTGCATTGGTGACAATAAGAAGTCAATCGCGTTAAGTGTCATATGATTTTAATTTGTGTATTAAATTAATGTTTTTTTTGTAACACGGGTGATCGAGGTATTGAACAACTTGGCATCTTGATCGAGCGTTGTGTAGAAGAAAATATTAGAATGTTTTCTTATGGCAAATGCGCTTACACAATATTTAAGGTGGATTTGATTGTTTAACTGACCATAAATTAATTATATTTTAATGTTAACCCGTTTCTTCTGCACAACATAATTATGCTGCAGTATAACTTATGATTATTATCTCAGTATTAATTAGCTGTGTAGTATTTGATGCCATTTTACACTACTATAGATGATGTTATTGAAATATTTTGTTAAACATATTTATATTGAACTCGCATGCCTCTTATTGGGGTAAATATATCTATGAAGGGCAAACAATGTATTAAATTGTTTCATTATATTATTATGTATTTGGGATAAGTCATAAGTTGAAATGTCTCTGTTCAGTCGCATATTATCGTATGATTTACTATGAATGTTTTCGTCTATCCAACGTTTAATGGAGAACGTCGAACGCAAAATTCGAAATTCTAATGAATTTATGTAAGAGTAATTAATTATATTAGGTAATTTGAAATGGTGCTTTCAGTATTAGTGGAATAAGCAACTCGAAATTTGTGACTAAGGAACGTATAGCACTTTGAACGCACATTTGGCGAAATTATTGGTTAGAGCATTACTGAGAATTCGTACGTATGGCGATCCCGGAACATACGTCGTGTTAGATAGGAGGCCATCTATCTATTTATTGTTTTAGTTGCTAAGCAAAATCATGTTTTTATTTGTTTTACCCTTTACATATATTTAAATAATAATTTGTGAATGATATATCAATCTATTATTGTTTTGGTACTGGACATGTAAATAAGATTTTTATCAACTTTTCGACTAAAAAAAAGGATCGATTTTAAAACGTATAGATGTAACGTTTGTATGAATGGATTATTTTTGTATAATCATGCTAGTTTGTTATTTAGTAGCTACGCGAATATGTTGATACCATGCTACGTGTTTTATTTGAGACCATTGTTAAGAGAGCACAGTCGTTCAAGTTGCTTTTGTTGGCCAGTAATCCACAGGTTCGGGCACCTATTCTTTGCATGCTATAATTTTCGCCAATATTTGTTGGTATTGTAATTGTCACGTGACCTTAATACATTTATTGATTAGTGCAGCTAAAATATTTACCATGCCCACTACATATTGGTGAATAATGGAATATAGAAAAAAATAAGGAAGCATTTCTTAATAATTTCAAAATATATTTATGGCATTTCAAAAAAAAAAAACTTATGTTTAATCTTCTTTCAATACGTAAAGGTAAAATGAATGATGTTTGATTCTTGTTGACTTTGGTTACTTTTTTACTTTAGCTTACTAGTAGTAATGACATATTTTTCAATATTTCACTATCCGTGGATTACTCGGCGTCCCATAAACCCCTGTCATCCACAAAAATGTAGACGGCATTTATTTATAAGCATTAACACGTAGTGGTAGGATGTTATAGTAATATATACGTTGATTTCTCTAGATATAAGCATTGTGTTATTTTTAACAATACCTTATATTAGCCCACTTCTAGATTCTTTCCCCATTTGACTTAGAACTGTATTGTTAGGTGTGTAAACTTGACTATGAATCGTCCAACAGTGTTAGTTAGAAATATAATATTGTTAATTTTATTTAATATGCATGCAATAAAATTCGGTTGATATTTTCTATTAGTGTCGTATATTAGTATTGATTAATGGAATTTATTGAATGTAATTTCATGTCTAACATTAAAGAGATTTGGGTATTAAATGTACTGGCATTCTGATTTGCCTCTGACGTGCTACAAAACATACAGAAATATATTTAGATTTTTGTGTTCTTGAAATTGTTGGGTAGGTGGTATATTAACAATGTAAAAAAATGCAACAAGTAGTGTAACAATCAATTCGCTATTTATGGGATAATGTAATGTTACAAATCTAATTATTACAACTTGAGCATTGTAATAATGTTTCAAATGTTACTTGATATTTTCTAACAAATCTAAACGAGAATGAACGGCAATAGATTTATGTGTGAAATTTATACATAATATTTATTCTCGCTTGTGATATTTGATATATTTGTAAAAGCTTTTCCATTTCACAGTTATGCGGATGAGAATGCCTGTACTTTTGAATGAACCTATGTCGGCACTTTGCAAAATATTTTTGTAACCTAATCTTAACATTGGTGTATAGAATTTTTATATTGGGATTAAACGTCCTGATTTTTGATATGCAATAATATTGAAATTATCATAATTATTTTGAATAGATAGATTGTTTTACGTGGATCAGATGTTTTATGTGGCGGTGCACTACGCGTATTACTGCGGCGCAATGGAACACGCTTACATTTTTATTCTATTTTATCATTAAAATTGTATAATAGAAATTTATTTTAAATTTTCTTGTTATTGTGGTGATTTTTTGTTGATTTATACTACAAATTGTAATGAATACAGCAACGGTTTTAGCTGTGAATTATTTTGTAGTAAATCGACAGAAATTTCAATCATGCATGAGCTTTTATCTAATTTTAACTAAAATTTGTGTTCCATTACGGTTTCAAATGAACTGCTCGGTGACATTGTTGTGTATTGCAATTATTTTAAGTATCTTTTGGAAGCGTTCACTTAGTTATGCTTAGAATCAAAGTACAAATAAAATGGATACATCGGTATTAATCTTATGCGAGGAGTCACTTGTAATTAGCCTTTTAATTGTTAAGGTTGTGCCTATGCTGTACTACATATCTTTAATTTGGTCGCTCTCCAACGAGGAGCGAAATTCTTGCCTGTAAATAAGAATATAAAATACTCTTTAGTGATTATGTGTTCCGTGTCACTTGATCACAGCATTGGTAAACAGTTTCTCTAAATGGTAAACAAAGAGACCGACTATTCGACTTGTTTTAATAAAAAATAAGTAACAAAAATGAATGACGTAAATAGACAGGGTGTAAGTGTAAAAAGTGTAATGTTTTAACGATTCATTTTTTTTAACGCCGTTTGGATATAGCACGGCAAGTTTGTAAGTCGTGAGAAATTGACATTGCACATTTTAAGGGTGCGTTCCGAAATTTGCTAACGGCCGTTGTAACGATTGGCGATAATGACGATCGAAAACTCGTTTCGAATCACCGAGCGCATCGATATGATCTATCCAGACGTTACTTTTCATTACCGTCCCTATAATCTGTCGTTATCGCTGTGAACGCCGGTAAACGTTTGTTAATAGTTAATGTCAAATTTGATTGTCATTATCTGTGGCGGATAGCGGAGATAATACAGCGGTAGAGCTCTCATTTCACATAAGGGGTTGTCCATTAATCACGTGAGGCTTGAAAGGGGGAGGGGGGTTGATAAAAATCACGAAAATGACAAGGGTTGTAGTAAGATATCACGTGTATTCAATTTTTGGTCAAACGCGCGATTTTTAAACAGATGAGCAGCGCGGCGTATAGTTCTATATGTATCTGGACTTGCCACCATGACGATGACGGTAAAACATTTAATCATTTTTTTTAAACATTGTTTCAGTAATACAAATCCACGCATACCGAGCTTAATTTACTCCTATACTTATGTCCTTCGTAGGTCCTTCATTTCAGCATAAAATGAAATTGTAATTTATACTTATTATGAAAATTTTTAAATTCTTTGTAGGTAAAAATATACGTGATATTCGGGGTAGTCTTAAAACTCACTACGTATCACCAAGGGGGGGGGGGGGGGGGGGGGGGCTTAAAAAATGCTAATGCTGGATGAGTTGATTCTCGTTAATTAAAATATTCGATACCAATTCTCATTTGTCAATTTCCAATTTTGATTATTACCGCTGATCCGAAACAGACTATATTATGTGAAATTGCTTACATATGCGCAGACGAACGCTGGCAGCAAATTTTGTACCGCACCCTTTACATTTGCACGTTGGTTTTGTCTCTGAGATAAGAAAACAGACTTTAACTTTGGACTAATTAACTTTGGATCGTCTCCGAAACGCTGTACAGCGATTCTGAATTTGTAGCATTGGTAATCGTTGCAATGGTTTGTCAGTTATATTATGACTATTAAGGTCGCTTAGTAGCAAACTCGTTTGTCTTTAGGTGTTGCTAGTCGATACACGTAGTTTTTTTTAATGAATTTATGTCTTAAAGATAAATGAATAAAATTTTATAGTGCTATGGTGTTTTGGTAGATGCAGTATTTTTTGAACGCAAGTACTGGATTATATTTTATAGATTAAAATTTTGTCTCAATAAATTTCGGGTTTTATTATTATAAGTATTATTTCGAATTATTATGTTTAAAATTGCTACTATTTGCTTCCCTAGTTGTCTACGACACCCCATTGTAACGGATACCATGGCAGTAGCAGCAGACAATTTTTTTTTATCGTATATTATTAATTGCTAATTTTTGGTAATTCAATAGGTAATATTTATTAATATTGTTCCTGCCTAAGCAATCGGAATGCGCAGAAACATACGATGTGGGGATTTAATTAAATCAAGTTCGATCATTCGATTTGTCTTAATAAAATCGCTGATTTATCAAAATATGAATATGTTATTGATGTATTTGATTACTTATAATCTCGCCTTTTGACATAAAAACTATATTATGATGAGATCACAAATTTTAATAAATGTACCGCTAACTAGACCCACTTATTTACTAATGATTTGCAACTCTTGTCTCCCTGGTAGTCTGTTCGTCTAGGTATTAAATTTGGAATGTTTATGGAACTGTAAGGTACTGTAAGTAAAAGATCTGAACCATGAGTTATTTTCATGGATCTCGATTTATTCGGCATATATTATCTAATAAAAAATAATTATAGTTTTCTTTATTTAGAGAATTTTCTGGATATATTTCTCGAAAAATTCAAATTAGTGTTTGATGATTCCATATTAGTACCATAACACTGGTGTAATACCTAAATGAATAGACTATCTGTATTTGTATATAATTGTTGTTTTTAAAACAAATGTTACACTTGTTGTTAAGCAAAGTGTCGAGTGCAATATTAATTTGACCCCACCCCAAATGATGTTCTGCATTACCTATACAATACGCTTTAAGATTCGTCTTCACTACAATGAATTGTAACAATAATTAGGATTCGATATTGTAGATATATTGTACAGCATTACGTGACGGGAGGGGATTGTGCAGGACAGGTGCAGGCAAAAGGGCTATAATTATATTTTATGTGTAATTGTAATAGCCTGCAATATTGAGAAAATCACGAGTACCTAGGTAACATTTACCTAACACGAAATTTATATTGTGGTGTACATTTTTGATATGATGTTGTACAAAAGAGACCTTTGGTATGTTATTTTATAGGAATGAAATAAATAAAATAGCCTTAATAAATTGAAACTGTTTTTATTCCTACTTTTGATTTCATTTTACTTTCACATTAACCATTTCCGAATTAATCAGTCAAAATAGCTATATATAATAGACTAGACGTATCTATATAAAATTAACGAGAATGATCACTATTGACTAGCAGCATTTGTATTTTAGTCAATAACGGGTGTTCCGTTTAGTTTCGAATCGCAGCGAGTTGACAGCATGACGTTGATGACGCTCATCAGGGTCGCCATCTTGCGTTTACGCATGGAAATAAATAAATAATTCTTACATTTATACCAATTAGCCTAGCCCAAATTAAGCTCTATAAGGCTTGTGTTATGAGAACTAGGGTAACGGATAGATATACATATGTCAATATTTTTGATAGAAATATATATTATCAACCACGACTAAGGTACAAATGCTCGCATTCATCACACAAGCATCTGCCCCGGGACTCGAACCTGGGTCTTCAGAGACCTTAAGAAACAGGGTAAGAACTGAGCGCCTATCTCTGATGTATTCCCACCAATATACTGAAACCACACGTCACTGCATTTGCGGATATAATTCTTGATTCATAGGTTGTATGTAGCTCCGACACTCCTCAGGATACTTTCTCTCTGTCTCCTTAGGATAGGAAAGTGACTTCATGAATTATCTATATTGAAGTCATTTCCAAATTGAAGACTGTATCTATTTAATACAGTGAAAAAAAAAAACAGCCTTTGCTGAGTTTCTTGCCGGTTCTTCTCAGTACAAGGTCTCCCGTCGTAGATTTGCGAACCGATGGCGTAGCTTTTCGACATTCACAAGTGCTTGTCACAGCCTAGATTGAATAAATGATTTTGAATTGGAATTCGACTTTTCATCACACAATTTTCTGTCTGAACACACAATACACTCCTGTAAGAACGTGACCATAGGTTTTTTCGAGGTCATTGGGTATGAAAAATGCAACTGTATTATTTCTCTGTTCAGTTATATGGAACTTATTGAAAATGCGCCTTCGTGGAGAAAGACTGACATACACTAGGATTAACATATATTTAAGTGTTAAGTTGCTTTAAGTCGGGATGATGACTGAGATTTATAAAGCACCGGAAATGTTTTTCTCAACTGCTTTTGATACTATGGTTTCTAGCGACACCGAATTCATACCGGGTATATTGTGCACACTATTTTGCAGTAGAGAATTCCTGCAAATCAATTGGAGTGAAATTAAACTTATTGAAAACTGTAATGTATTCGACATTACAGTTTTCCGAAGTAAAAACATCTAAATAGGAAGAATTAGGCGGCGGAGTGTTGTATCACGTCACGTCATAGGGTCATTAGGACCAACGACTCAGGCTGAGTTTAGTCGGTAGGTTTTTGAGTTCGGTTCGTCAGAGAGTCTTTTTATCTATTATATATTTATGAAGAAGAGAAGTATATTTAGAAGTTATATTTATGAAGTCTCTGTGTTTATTGCGGCAAATCTAAATCTATTTCAGTTTCTCAGAAGTAAGCGGCATAATAAAAAAATATGTTTTCCAACAAACCACACTGCTTAATTCAGTAACACTGCATGGCACCACGTATATATAATCATCTTCCCTTACATATACTTGAATGTAATAATTTGTACATTTTCAAAAAAAAAGAAAATTATTTGAGAAGGCATATAATGACGTGAAACAGTTTCTTGAAGACAAAATATAGGATTGCTTTTGTTTGTTATATTAAGTTTGCTATTACGTATTTGTTTTGTTTTATTTTATTTTATTATATATATATATATATTATATATATATATATATATATATATATATAATATATATATATATATACCGGGTGGAAATTTTAGATAGAAAGTTTTACTTAAAGGAAACATTCCTTTATTTTTGAAAAGAAATAAAACTGCATTCAAAGATTTTTGAAAATTCACTTGCCCCACCCGGTAATCGAACCGACTAGAATCTGCAAAAGTTTCACCCTGTATTTTTATTGCACCGATCGGTAGGGTCAATTATAAGGATCAAATCTCTCTAACAAACTTCATAAATTAAATGAAAGGAAAACAATGAAAACTTAATCCAAAGAATTAATAATTTAAGATTTCATTGATTTCATTTGTTTCATAGTAATTTGTACGTTCTTGTAATGCAGACTCCTTTTCTTATGAGATCTTGTAATGCAGACTCCTTTCTTATGCGATATAACTGCGTGTGTGACGTAGTGGAATGTTATGTTACATTTGAAAATAGATTTTCATTTGTTATTCACATAATAATAAGATTGTTTTTACAAATCATTTAACATTTGTTTCACGGTAAAAATTACTTAGGTATCAAGAACAATTTGATTTATTGGAAGCTTATTTTTTAAATAACAAAGATGTGAATCGTGCTCTGCGTTGGTATGGAGAGAGATATCTAGACCGACAGGCACCAACTCGGTTTGTACTGAAAAGAATGGTAGAAAATTTAAAGAATACGGGTAGTTACAAAAAGCGACGGCTATTCCGAAGGCTTCAAGCAGAGATGCTGCCGAAGTAATTGGAACATCCCACACTCGCGTACTTCAAGTGATGAAAAAGTGTAAGTATAAATGTTATCGTGATGGTCGGTTGGTACAAAAATTGCATCCTGGGGATTGTGAGAGACGACTACAATTTTGTCAAAACATGCTGAGAGAAATTGATGGTGACCCTAATTTTTGGAGTAACATTGTATGGTCCGACGAAACCAACTTCAGTAATAACGGCATGTACAATCGCCGCAATAACCACTATTGGTCTCAAGTGAATCCTCTTCGTGTTCACGAAACTAACAGTCAAGTAAAATTTTCTTTCAACGTTTGGTGCGGAATTATGAGAAATATGGTTGTGTTAGTCCATGTGTACGAAGGTCACCTAAACACTGTAAAGTATTTAGAAATATTGGATTTATTAAGAAATGAGTTAAATGGTTTCCCCGATGAAGAGTGAAACCAAATAATTCTACAGCAAGATGGTGCTCCAGCCCATAACAGCAGAATCACTACTGCCTGGATTAATAACCATTTTAATACATGGATTGGTACAAACGGCACAATCAGATGGCCTGCAAGATCACCAGATCTCACCCCTTTAGATTTTTTTTTTGTGGGGCTATGTAAAAGATCAAATTTACATTAAATCGTATGCTAATGTCAACGAATTGAGAGTGGAAGTACAAAATACTATCAATAATATTCACCACAACACACTTTTAAAGGCTACCAGCAATGAAATCGTACGAAGAATAAATTTGTGTATTCAAGAAAATGGGGCACATTTCGAACAATTAATTAGTTAGTGTATCATTTTTTGTACATACTTAATTAATGTTTTCCTTTCATTTAATTTATGAAGTTTGTTAGAGAGATTTGATCCTTATAATTGACCCTACCGATCGGTGCAATAAAAATACGGGTGAAACTTTTGAAGATTTTAGTCGGTTCGATTACCGGGTGGGGCAAGTGAATTTTCAAAAATCTTTGAATGCAGTTTTATTTCTTTTCAAAAATAAAGGAATGTTTCCTTTAAGTAAAACTTTCTATCTACAGTATTAAGAGTAATTCCCCTCCAGGTGGCATTACAAATTTCCACCCTGTATATATATTAATTTTACTGTGTACACCCGTGTGGTAGATTTTTGCGAATGCTATTTTATTTAAGATCATAATGTACCAAAAATCACACTAATAAAATGATTTATATCTGTGAGGATTCTCAGCCTTTCCTCTCCGGAGAAAAAAAAGGAGCGGAGTGCACTCTAAGGGTGTTTTAGAACGCAGCCCAGCCTAGTACATGAAATAATGTAAAACAAGTTTTTTTGTAACCTTTTTATTAAAGTTTTACCGGTTTTCTCAACATTTTTAACGCACATTACACATACAATAATTATCACAAGATAAGGTTAGAATAATTAACATTTTATATATTTAATTACATACTAAACATGATATGGTGGGTATTTAATATTTTTTCCGTTCGCGGATAAACATCTTTTCGAAACATATCTTTGGTGGTTTATTTAAAAGAAACAATATTCTTAAATATATAAGTGTATATATATATATATATATATATTATATATATATATATATATATATATATACTTATATATATATGTTTGCAATATCGGCTTTTGAAGTAACAGAAAATGTTCCCAATATCGCAGATAGCTCAAAAACTCTACACTGAACACACTGCCAACGTGACGTCATAATTTGGTAAAATCACACGCACACATAGAGTGTATAAACAAAATTCTTAACAATTTATATTTCGTTTACTGAGAGATGTTACATTTGGTATGAGAAAGTATAAAATTTGTAAGTTTTATTCGAAATTATATTAAATAAATTGCTCAATTTAAAACCGAACTATGTTTTGACATATACGAGTGACATATAAACTCGTATATATGAGATAAATTGATCGCTCGGATAGTTTCAACGTTAAAATTTTATTATTAACAAATGATTCGGACTCATTTATATATATATTAAGAATTTAGTAACTCGTGTGTAAAACAACAATCAAAAGTAAATTTGACTTGTAACAATAATCAAAAATAAAATATATTGGCAAATATTATGTACTTTTGTTACCAGTAGGTACACTTATTGAATTATTTTATATTTTTGTGGATATAGAAAATATTTGAATCCTAACAGCGGGGTTCAACGCGTTATACACAGAAAAAAATTATGCATATAAAAGTAGCATATTACTAATTTCTAAGGAACATTTCCAATATACTATAATAATAATAATAATTTATCATAATTATAAATATTATTTGCAAGGAAAACTACTATTTGGCACGACATAAGTGTTTTGTTAAAATTGTAATTAAACATCTGCAAATGTAAGATATAAGTAAATAAACAAAAATTATAAATGGAGCGTCAATTTCTGATTGAGCGATCACAAACCACCCGCGACTAAAAACTTCAATAGCTAGAATATTTAATGTTTTATGAATAAAGTATTATTTCTTTGCCTGCATTAATTTATGTTGACACTAAGTGAATAATAATTGCATGATCCTTTCATATTAATTAACTTGAGCATTTTAATAGTGAAATAATTACATTCGACGTTTGAGAATCGAGATTAAATAGTATATCCAATTTAAATGTTGCAAAGCTACCAATATATAAAATTGTAGCAACAATTATTATTGAAAAGGTGTTGTTCAAATCAATAAATATTTCTGCTATAAAAGCTATCGTTACAATTACAAAAAGATTCTTAAACCCTACACTTTGGGGCAACTAATCTAATAAAATAAGAAGGTACATTTTGTATATTACAATCAATACAAAAATAGGCTACATTTAATAGATTGACATTTTAATATGTACTTACGAATATTATTTAATTAACTTCATGCTGTAATGATTTAAATCATCAAATATTTATTAAAGCAACAATATTATAAATAATGTAACTACTATATAGGTACATAATACTTAGAATTTTCACAAGATTTTTCAGGAAACATTTTCAGGACATTTCGGTTAATATTCATTCGGATAAATTTGGGATATGGCACCATAACCATCTCTCTTTTTATTGTAAGATATTTTTGCATCGTCGTTTGAGTTTTAAAACTGCGTAACTTAAAGTGGTGTACTGTAATTTTGTAGCATGCTTATTTTTTTACTCCGAAAAACCTCATCTTTTCGAGATACGCGGTGATACAATTTAAGTCACGATATTCGACAGTTACTCAATATCTAAGAAGTAATATTTCCGATGCCTAAGTAAATTACTAAATATTTAACATATTGGATGGTTTGGAGAGTCGAGAGCTTCCAGTGGAGGGAGTTCGGCTCCCAACATTAGTATGTTTAAAAGGAGCAATAATAATACGTAAATGCTCCGTATATATTATTAACAGCAAACTTTCTTGTTATATATTATAATTTGATTTGACTGATTTACCACGCCTAGATTGACCTATCACTATTATTTTATCACAGCTGGTCGAAAAATGATTATTACCAGTGTTTGAAAGCATTTTTCTAATACTAGGAGAGAACTCATACAAAAAACGAATTTTATCCATATTTGATTTAGTACATGATTTTCTTTTTATAAAATGAAAGAAATAATATTACAACTTAAAATATTTAATAACATATGATATGTCAACATCAACAAAAAGAATTGTTAACAAATCAGCAAAAGCGTAATTAAAAACTTAATAATTGTATTCAAAATGGCATGACCTAATTACGTTGTGTTGATAAAATTATATATAATTATATATAAATATTTTATATTCAGCCTATTGTAGTTTTTCCGACATTACTACAACTCACAATTTAAGTATGTCACTAGTTTATTATATATACTATACACATACACAACCACTATGGATGTTTTCAAACTAAGACAATATAACCCAAATGAATACTTTGATATTAATATTAGCAATTTTAAGCCAGTATCCTTGGCTTAACAGTTAAATACTAAAAGATAAGAAAAAAATTCATTGTAAAGTACAAAAATATTATTTGTCTTTTATCGGCGGGAATGTTAATTTTGAGAGTGACATTATTATTAGATCAATATAATATCAAACGACAGAAAATGTGCGGAGGTAATAAGGTAAAATAAATAATAAATATATTTATGGTGTATGTAGCACGCAAGGGGCGAAAGAAGGCCGTATGATGACATAAAAATAACTCATAAAAAGTTGGATATAACAAACAATAATATTCACGACAGATCAATATAACAATGGGTTTGGTAGAATCCTTTGTAATATTGACCGGGAATATTGTTTAATATGGATAAATATATGAGTGAAAATTTTATATATATAACTCGTGGGTGGATTAAAGCATACGTACTTCGTGGAGGATCAACACCCATTATCTCGCAAAAGGTATCAAATTTGACAACAAAAACCAACTTACTATTTGTTCAAACACTCTTATAGTAATCAAGGCAGGTACGACTGACATATGTATAACAGTAATATAAACAACATTTATAAAAATATTTCTTTGTGACCATCAAAACCAAGCAACATATAAAAGAGTTTTATATTAGGAAAACATCTCCTAACATTGCCAATTCGTTTTATGAATAAAATTTGTTTTCAGACTAGACAAACTCGTTTCTTTTTGTAGATGTTCCGATTTATCTGATTCCTAAAGCCTAGTTGTTCAAAGTCTCGACGACTGCTTTGTATTTAGTCCTTCATTCTAATAACATTTAACTATATTATATTAGAAATACATAGATTGGCAATAGAAGATAATTGAACACGTCGCTTCGATATATCAACGGTCTTAACGGCTACATTTCGATAACACGTTATATGGTATATGCGATATTTTTGTAGAGCGTTATTTTTTACTCTATGTTACAACGACAACGTTCCGTCGACGATCGTAAACAGACGCTAAATATAGATACTCTATAAACTTTTAACAAGGTCGTGAGTATTTTAACGGAGTGTCTTTATAACGATTTTATTGTGAATTGATAGCGTTCAATACTCATGAGTATCTCTTCGAGATTTCAAAATTACTCCTATTTCTTTATGTTTTTCATAAATCTCTCATCACACTATCTACTTAGATTATGACATGACCTTGTAACTAAAATTTTAAACATAACACAATAAACAAAGGAATTGGCTTTTCAAAAAGCGTGTACGATCGTAATTTAATCTGTGCCCACGTACAAGACAGCTACTAGTGAACTGTCCCGTTACCGACACTGTCCAGTTAAGGAGCCAATAGAGCATTATTGAAAAAACAAAAAATTATTATAACATTACTCGACTATTTATGTAGTGTCTGTTTAGGGATTGCAATCCGGAAAAACGGATCCAGTAATCCGACGGATCCGGTATCATTTAATGGTTACCGGATCCGAAGATCGGATCCGGTGCTAGCAGTTAGTAATCATGATGGTTTCTGTCATAATCTTGTTTGTTAGCATTCTCAAATACTTTAATAATGAAAATCATTATAGATCTCATTTCAGTTAATTACGTAAGGTTAATTGTATCTATTAGATATTATAGTTACTTGATGATTAATATTGTTACTTATAAATTGATCTATCTGAGAAATTGAAATCTAGAAAGACTGAGCTACTCGTTACGTCGTAAAATTATTACTAGTTACCTCCACTGCCGTCCTCTAACTAAAAGGACGCTAAGCCTTAAACAATGTTCTAGAGAAAACGCAAAAAACTCGGGAATGTCATTACTTAAAAGGTATGATGGTTAGAGGCGTGGTTCAAGAATAATCATAAAACGTACTTTTAGTGATGAAGAAATCTAAAATATATTTAATACATCAAGCAGTTAAAGTAAAACGTATTTTTAGTGTAGAAGTCTTTTAAGGTAGGGAATCATTGTAATTTTAAAAACTTAACGGTTTAAAAAGTTCCTATAACTGAAGAATTATTTAATATTATAAAATGATTCTTAGACGAAATGAAAGAAAATCTTCTGCTCATTCAATTAAAAAATCAAATTTGACCACTTGAGGGTAAACGTCCTTTTTGTTAAAAGACGGCAGTACACTACTAAATTTTAATTGTTTTCTTGTTGTAGATTTGTCTTAACATTGGTTAGGAAATAAAGTCTATTTTATATATTTCATTGGTTAGGAAATAAAGTCGATTTTATATATTTGTGATTTATTTTTTATAAACTACCTACATATAAGTGCAGCGACACTTGATTAACTCACTTATTTTGTACTAAAAAGCGAAAATCATCTTGATTAAACAGTCCATCTTGATCAAACCGAATTCGCATCAAACCGGCCGGATCCGGTCGGATACGGCCGGTTTGATTGGAATCCGTTCGTATCCGGCCGGACTGAAAATGACGCCGGATTGCAATCACTATGTCTGTTATACGAAGTATACAACGTTTTAATTTTATCAGAATTCTAAGTGCTCTGTAATTTTTTTGTCTATGTTTCAATTTCAAACTCTTAAAACAACACACAAAGCAGCGAAATAATCCCTATAGTTAAAAAATTGAGTCATCTCAATGTAACGTTTCTATTGCCAATGTATCCAACCATACATATTTACGCTAAGTCACGACAGCAATCTACGACAAACGACAGCGAACGCAAGAACCTACGAGTAACAACATTGTTCATAACAACATTGTTCATGTTGTAGCCTAGCGGACTGAAGTTGGCAACTTATTGCGAACACTACGCACGCTCTAACTTACTAACTTAATAATGACGCACCATTACGTATTGCGAGATCATTGCTTAGTTTATTTATTCACGGTCCTCGAGGTCCACGCTACTTAGTAATTGATCGACATCTTCTCTTGGAGTATTTGGAAGTAGCATGCCTGTAACAAAATTGGTGTGATATGAAACCAAGGGCGCATTAAAAATCAATTAACACGTTTTCGTTATGACCAGAGGTCGGAGTTATTCATGAAAGAATCAAAATTAACTTTAGACTTTATAGAAAGCTCTTTTGAATCGTCCAAATATTTTTTTCCTACCATAAATGAATATAAAATGCATATGCCTCGAATTCCGAGATAAATTTTAAAGAGCAGAAAGAATCCCGTGATTTTTTAAATAAAAAGTTATTTTCAATGTACAAATGGGTTTTAGACGTTCGGAGAAATTCTTACAAAAGTTATACAGTAATGTCGGAAGCGAACACATCAAATCTTACTGATAATGAATCGGATAAGTAAAATTATTCTGATAGGCTGTTTGAATAACCTCTAAATTCAAACAGCCTATCCTAATAAATAAGCCTAATATATAAATAAATTACATTAAAAAAAATAGTTTCCGGCATGATGGAGAAATTTTAGCCCTCATCACACACTTCAAATAGGTATGCCAAACCCTTCCGGCAGAAAAAAATAGCTTGCGTGATTTTTTTTTTGTAACAGCCAATAAAATTTACTATCGAATACATTGAAAAAAATTAATATCCGCGATAACGCTAAAACATTTTTTCATTCTTTTAATAATTGCAATAGGAATCTACGCATACCGAGCTTAATTTATTCCTATAGTTATGTACTACCTATTTATTTAAATAAATATTTTTTGATTCGCTATGACGGGACTTTTAGTGTTACCAGCTCCCCGCCTATATGTAATGCAGATGCACATTCGAGTGAGTACATCTATAATTTACTTGTATATAATTGTAATATTATATTATCTGTGCCTGATAGCAAATTATGAACTTGGCTTAGGGTGAAAACGCACTTCGACAACTGAGTCTGTTTGCGATTCAGTTCCTTGAGCGCTATCAAAAGAAATACTTAAATATTACACATATATAATCACACCTGTTCCCTTTTACATAGCAACTTTATTCATCACATCTATGCCTTGATATTTATTTTACACTAAATACGATCTGTACAACTTTTATATATCAATTTTCTAATTCTTTCCCGACTCCATTAACCTTTTTAATATACACAAAGTTAGATATTATAATATTAGGATTCTACTTCCGGGTTTGGCAGTGGCGCCCAACATGGGGCAAAATTAAATCAAATCAAAAATTTATTCTTCAAATAGGATATTACAATCACTTTTGAATGTCACTACGCCATTAGTTCACAAGTCTACGGCGGGAGACCTTGTACTGGAAAGAACCAGCAAGAAAACCAGCAAGGGCAATTTCTTTTTCTCCCTGTTTCATTACAGAGTCGTCAGTTGGAAACCGGCTTCAGATACACAGTCTGAACCCAACCTCCGATACAAGTTAAAACAACTAACAAATATATATTTCCGTCACAAGAGTCATATAGAATTAAACAAATCTGATATGTATATGTCCGGTACAAAACAAAATATTATTTATTATAGAATCATTAAAATTATATATCGCAAAATTTACATCCAAGCATGTTTAATCATTCAGGAAATTAAATATCGTAAAAATTACATCCAAGCATTTTTATCATTCAAGAAATCATCGACCTTGTAATACCCTTTTTTCATTAGAGTATTTTGTAAAGCAGTAATATTTTCTGGAAGTGTGTTATAAAAAGTTACACATCTCCCTAAGAACGAACCTTTTACTTAAATATTGTTGCAAAAGTCATGAAGATTCTTATTATTTAACTTACTTTGAGGGTAGTAAACATGAGTCCCAGCTCACCCCCCTCAAGGGCGGGTTCTAGGAAGTCTTCTACGAAGTTGATCTCCGAGCCCAATTGCAGGATGCGGGCACGCACCACCACGAAGTGGAACACGGGGAACAGCTCGTCCATACTCCATAAGTAGTTATCACCTGCACAGTTCATCATCATCACTTTTTTTTGGATTGTCTGCTGGTATGTTGTAATATGTTGATACAATGTATAGTAGAATATAATTTTATTTTATTTATTACGGTAATGTAACATGATTACAACGAAAATATGCTACAAATGCTTTTTTACATAGTAAGGCCAAAAGTATTAAAACTTTAGAAAAAAAAACAATCCTTACTATAATATTATAAATCGGAAAGTGAGTTTGTTTGTTTGTTTCGGTTTAACGCGGTAACTACTGAATCGAAAGTCCGAATTAAATAATAGGGTACTTTTTATCCCGGAAAAATCGACATATCCCACGCTTCGCTCAAAAACTACTGCATGGTTTTTCATGTGCTGTTCATCAATAGATGATGTGATTCTCGAGGAAAGTTTTAGGCTAAATTTATTCCAAAAAACCGACAGATCCATCCAGTTCGGATTTTCCTGCAGTTTTCATCAATAGGCAGTGATTCTTGAAGAAGGGTCTAGGCTATGATGTATCCCGGAAAAACCGATAAATCCCACGGGAAGCGCAATAAAGGCATCGCTCAAAAACTATTGCACAGATATTCATGCGGTTTTCTTCAACAGATAGAGTGATTCTTGAGCAAGGTTCTGCGGTATTTTTTATCTCGGAAAAACGGATAGTCCCACGGGAAGCGCGATAAAACCTTCGCGCCATAAACCGACTTCCGCGCATATGTAGCCGTCGGCAAAAGCTATGACCCTTAACCCTCTATAGACCCGTATCCCGAAATCCACGCGGGCGAAACCGCGGGCAGAAATGTCGAATAAAACGAGAATAAAGAAAAGTCTATTTTCTACTGAAATACAAATAAAATCGTTTCCAATATAAAAATCACAAAATTTAACACAATTTTTATTAGTGGGATTTTGTGTGTGTGTTAATATTAAGTACTAGCGGACCCGACAGACTTCGTCCTGTCAAAAAGATTTGTACAGTGGCAGTTTTTTGTTCCTACTTATTTTATAGATAATGTCGCATAGCCAACCAAATCGCAAAAAAAAGTCTAAATGACCTATTACATTTTGTGGCTATTCAATTTTGGAACGTGACATTAAATCCTCCAACGATGTATTCTGTGCTCCAACGCACGCACGCACACTGTTTTGATAGATATGATTGAATTTCAACTATACGTAGCGTTAATAAAGCGCAAATTGACTCTTTGATGTTAGGAACACACCTTCATTGCTTAGACAACAGTGAGTGCTTGCAATATGAACTTTATACAATAACAATAAAGCTCAATTCGACTGTACGTTTTAGTTAGAAAACGTTTGCATGGGAAAATAAAAGGGCTGTTTTTAGGGTATTTCCGATAATTATTCGAATTTTCCTCATTGTAAAAACCCTCCTTGAACTTCAACGAACATTAACAAAAAAGAATTGGCCAGATTGGTCCAGGGGTTGTTGAGTTATGAGCTTACCAACACATTTTGCGATTGATTTTTATATATAAGATTAGAACATATACATACATATAAACCACCGTTACCTAACTCTCGTTGCACCGCCGTCGTCATCTTTTGGAAGGTGCTGCGTATGACGAGCAGCTTCTCGATGGGGCAGAAGGTGGTCTTGAGCTGCTGCAGCGTCTCCACCGACTCCTGGAACAACTGCTCCTTCGCTGGCGAGTACGGCGGCGATGTGGTACCGCACCCGTTGAAGCCGACACGGAATTTCCTTTAACATTGCAAATTGTATAATTGTTGAGCAAACAGGTGTGTAGTAATAATAATAATATTTATTTAATAACTTCTATAGTCAATATTACATTTTTTTTAGCTTAGCTTATATGTATACACGTATTATATAAATGTGAACTTACCTGAACTTGGATTAACCTGTATCTCAGGCTTGTAATTACAAAATAAAAATATGGACACATAAATCAAATGCAAAATAGTATATATGATTAATAACTTAAACAAAGTAAGAAAGAGATAAAAATATAAATAAAAATACAAATTATTTGATAACTAGTAATAGTTTCTCTGTATTGTCATACGACATAACTTGAAGTGTTTCTTGAAGAGGTATTTTAGTTTTCTGATAGGTACAATTAAACATACATAGCTTGGCGTTTAATCTATTATATAGAAATGGTCCCAGGTGTACAAAGTACATTGTTTAGCATTGTACCGCGTCAGCGTTTTGAGCGCGAGTCGTTAGCGCTCGACATTTTACGTAATTAATTCAGTTCTAAACCGACTCTGTTTGTGTGCACACTATACATAAAATAAATCAAGTTTATCGTTATCAAGTGTGTATATCAAGATCCTTATATCAAGATTCTTTATGTACAAACACTGTACATAAAAGTGGTCCTTCGAGCCGGATCCATAGGTCGCTGGTTCAAATCCGGCTCGAAGGACCAGACACTTTTATGTAGTGTTTGTACATAAAGAATCTTGATATAAGGATCCAAATATATGTGTAATTATCCAAGTATATGCTGGCACGGATGGACAAGTTCCCATGGTAAAGTATTTCGTCAAGGGACACACGTCGACGTGTTCAAAAACTATCATTACTTGATTATATTGCCTATAGATATAAGTATAGCTGTCAGTTTATACAGAGGGAGTGATTTACCAGATAGATATTATATCCCCAAGATCTTCTGGTGGGACATTACATCAATTTTTGTAACTTTTTATATTGTGTTACATGTTAGCAACATACACTCTGTTTTTTGTGGAGGTTACAGATTGGCTGAAAATCTGTCAGATACTATAGGCGACTGTAACCACCTACCATCAGGGGGGCAGTCTGCTTGTCAAATCGCAAGAAAAATTGAAATACGCTGGCTTTTACATAAAAATTTGGCCTAAAGCGAGGGTATCTTATTCAAAATCTCTGGAGAAATTTACTTATCTATACAAATAAATAAAATTGGAGTGTCTGTTTGTAATATTAAAATAACCGCTTTCATGCATATGAATGTATATACGGTACACATATCAAAATACATATCTTTAACATTTTTGTCTGTCTGTCAGTCTATCTGTTTGTTCCGGCTAATCTCTGGAACGGCTAGACCGATTTGGACGGGACTTTCACTGGCAGATAGCTTATGTAATAAGGAGTAATTTAGGGCTTTTATTTTGGAATTTTTTATTTTTTTTTATTACATTCCACGCGGACGAAGTCGCGGGCACAGCTAGTACAAAATATAAAAAAAGAACATAATACTAAGATGAACTTAAAAATAAATGAGCTCTCGTTTAGTGTTTAAGAAATAATAGAGAAGTTCTCTGTGGTAAGTTTTATACGTCTGTTGTCGGTTGCCTAGTTATTTATAATATCCAATACTTAGGCCAATACCCAGGTCACAGCAACAACGTGCGATCCCCGAATGCCAATAAGGCTGAAGGGGAAAATTTACAAATCGATCATCCGACCTGTCGTCATGTATGGAAGTGAATGCTGGGCCGCCAAGAAGAAGGATGAAAATAGATTGCATACGAATGAAATGAGAATGTTACGATGGATGTGTGGTGTGACAAGGATGGATAAGATAAGAGGAAGCCTGAAAGTAGCGCCACTGGTAGAAAAAGTGAGAGGAAGTAGATTAGCATGGTTTGGACATGTGATGCGGAGGGAGGAAAGTCATGTCACAAAACGAATGTTGAATATGAAAGTGGAGGGATACACGGGCAGAGGAAGGCCGAATAAAAGATGGATCGATTGTGTGAAGAATGATATAAGAATGAAAGGAGTAAGCATGGAAATGACGGCTGATAGAGAGGAATGGAAGAAAAAGACCTACTGCGCCGACCCCAGATAATGGGAAATGGGCAAGAGGATGATGACTTACTGATCGATGCCCAAAAACGCCATGAGAGTGGAGTCTGGCTGCCGGTTCCACTTGAGCAACCTTCGCCAGTACAGATCGTCTTCGCGCTTGTTGTGTAACGCGTATAGTACGAACAGCGCCGGGTGGACTCTTGGCAATAGCATCGGTTGCAGCAACGACGCCGCGGACACCACCTCACTGGTGAGAGAAAAACCGTTTTACCGTGGGAGAGCCATGCTTCGGCACGAATTGGGCCGGCTCGACCGGAGTGATACCACGGCCTCACAGAAAACCGGCGTGAAATAGCGCTTGCGCTGTGTTTCGCCGAGAGAGTGAGGGTACCGGAGGCCTAACCCCCCCTTCCCCCCTTATTCCCTTTTAAAAGGCCGGCAACGCATCTGTGACTCCTCTGGTGTTGCGGGTGTCTATGGGCAACGGTTATCGATTACCAGCAGGTGATCCGTTTGCTCGTTTGATGCCCTATCCTATAAAAAAAAACTTGGTGGAAAACGAAATACATTGTCAACCAATAGAAGAACATCACTAGTATCGTACCTAAAAAAATTTGTGCCGGTCTGGGTGTTAGTGCATGTGAGACTTCTATGTTTGTGACTGCACCCATGACACAGGATAAAAATCCACAGATAAAAATCATTAAAAAAATGTTATATATTTAATTGCCCCTTGCAAGGCCAGTGTTGAGACCGCAGCGGTAAGTAAACCTTCTGGTAATAACAGCAAGTTTCAACTGGAGGAAACAAAACCAATAACGAAGCTTGTGTGATTTAGTAGTATACACTACTGCTAAGTCTATATTAAAAATAATATATATTCGACACAAGAAGAGATTTTATCAGTATATTACTTTAGATCACTTAATTCATTAACTGTAAGATGCCCTTCTGATATAAAATATATAACAATTGGCATCGTGCACGATGACAGCGCCAACAACGGGTTACAACTGAGGCGGACTTTGAATTGTCAAATAGCTGGCCGTCATTACGAAAAGTAAGTGAACAAACAAATAATTTCATTGAAATATTGTAATTTACATGCATTCTATTCAAACATTTAAATCTATAGTGTCTATAATAATGTTGACCTTTTTTATTTCCCATCTAAAATGGCTCAATTAATGGCTCAAATAATAAATATGGCTTTTCTATTGTTGCCTTCACGAGATGTATATATATTACAGACGATTATTTATGACTAGTGTCGTTAATAATGCAGCCTTTTTGTGTATTTTCAGTTAAACATGGCCAAAATAATGAGCCACCGTGTGTGAGTGGTTCCCCCACCTCTAATACTGGACCGAAATGAGGGTATTGTGAAATAAAACGGCATCGACTCATTACAGTAACTCTTTCACTTGGCTGGATTTTATAAAAAAAGAAATATTTGGAGTAATGTATATGTATTTTTTTTGTTTTTACATATGTTTTTCCTTATCTGGTAGAGCTTGATAGTCGATGTTTGCTGCACATTACCGGTTGATGTAATTTTAGGGTTCGGAAAAACTTAGTTTTGTTTAAATTGCCTGTAACCTGTATTATAGTAATTATTAAATAAATAAAACAATAAGTAGAAGGGAGATACCAGAAGAACGGGAACGATAGATTCCACAAACTAAATTACACAAATCCCGGAGAAAATTACTCAAATGTGCTAAAATGTTAGTGATATATATCAACAGATCCAAAAGAACGCATCTCCCGATTTTTCTACATATACTCTACACAAGTGAACTTACCCATGGGCAGGATTTCTATCGTCGACTTGCTCATCTGGATCTTGGTCAACTTCGGTCGTGTTCGGGAGCACTAAGTCGGTGCCCTCCGGTGGTAATGAAGGGAACAGTAAACGGACGACTTGGTACAATCTTGAAGTGATGCTCTTCAGTTCTTTGATCGCGTGGCTTAAAAGCAGAGGGTGGACGCGTACGCCCCCGTATGTGGTGTTGAAGGCGTTTGTCAGTCCTAACACTAGCTGGCCGAGTGGGTGGTGGGGCGATTCGCAAGCCTGAAATATTATTCGGAGTTTTTATAATAATTAAGATTGTACTTAACGTCGAAAGCATGAATTAATAACATGATGATATTTAAAGTTTGTCGATACGTAGACCACGGATAATGATCATGGACGTATTTATAAGCGTTTTGAATCGTTAGTGATGACTTACAGCAAACGGAAAATAGTGCATTGACTTCGTAACTGTCAATTTGTATGTCAATGTCAATGTTTGTTTCAGTGGATTTATATTAAACTAGCGACCCGCCCCGGCTTCACTGAAAAAATCGTTATGGTGGGTTATCCCTAAGGGAGCGTTCAAGTATTACGTAACGCAATTTTTGAAGATTTTTAACCCCCCCCCCCCTTCCCCCCTTTGTAACGCACCGTAACGTTTTCTGTAACCCCCCCCCCTTCCCCGTGTACGATACGTAACACTAAAGTAATCATTTTTACCCTAAAGTCAGGTTATAATTTTTATCCTTGGTACTAAACACTAACGAATACTGAGAACGAAAACAACATTAAATGACGTACAATATAATCTAGGGAGTCCCCGTGAAATATAAACGAAAGATTTGCCAACTTACGGGAACATATTAAAAATGACGACCAGACTAATACAATCGAGGGATTGCCCGTAAAACGTAAACTAAAAGGGTTGCCAATTTGGGAGTTTTATATCCCAATTTTTTTATTAAAAAAAAACAATGTTACGTAACGTGTTGTAAGACAGAACTGTAACGCATCGTAACGTTTAACGGAACCCCCCCTCACCCCAAATTGCGTTACGTAATACTTGAACGCCCCCTAAGAGATAGACATATATCATCGCGGACTTTTTTGTTGAACTTTTTAAGGTGGACAATACTGTAGTACATTATTTTGGTCTATATCGTATATAGGGTTCAGCCAGCGTTTTTGCAATATAAGCGCAAAATTTAGTACTAAATATAGCCTATGTTATTCAGTGATAATGTAGCTTTCTAATGAAAAAAGAATTATTAAAATTGGTCAAAATTGGTGGCAGTACTTTTTGACATACAAAAATACAAATCTTTCCTCTTTATAACATTAGTGTAGATATACTGCAATCACGACGTCATTTATTCGTTATGTTGTCTAATTTGTATGAGCACGTAAATCAAATTTCTGATAACTTTCTTTGTTTGTTTATATGTATACTTCCTATATTGAAAAATGTTACATTTAATGTGAGAAAGCTTAAAATGTGTTAGTTACACCTCTTGTGCTACTGTGAACCGCTGATTCACAAAATAAACAGACACCAGGGGAAACACATCCTTGACCCAGATGAAATAAAAACAATCCGAACTAGGAACATCCTATCTTTCTTGGTCAGTGCCCAGTTAAGGGAGTTACTGTAGGGCCACATACAAAAAAATGTGTAGGTTTAGAAATAAATTTATTTGAAAAATAAACCGAAATGTTTATTTTAACACACCTCGAGATCAATATTATTTCCATTAGTCAATTATTTAAGGGCGACGACGACACAGAATATGAAATTGTGAATCAAATCAATAACGTTAGTCAGTGATCATTATATTTTATTGTATTACTCATTAGCACTGATTTCTACGGCGTTACAAAATCTTGAATCTAGAAACCGCAAACTTAACTTAGTATGTATATTCATTATTCTGTAATCAATTTATCAATACCGTAGCAATCTAAAATGTTTTCTATTTAATTAAAAAATATATTTTATGCCACATGCCATTTTTGACCTGACACATATAGTCCAGTGTCAATGATGTAAATAAAATTGGGTGTCAAATGACACTAGGTCATCTAATTTAATTGACAACTTTTATGAATGTTAAAATTTTGTGTTGTATCTATTACAGTTACTTACTGTAACAAAATTTTTCATCCATACAAATAATATATATTGTCAAAATATTTTTTTAATTTATCTGCGTGTGTGTCTCGTGCAAAATGTAAACGAGATAATTTCTTTCTCATTAAAACGGTGAATCAGTAAATCTAAATAGTATTATTCTATTCTAGTACCTAGATATGAAAATATTCTCTTGCTGCAGGTACAAAACAATTAGACAAGATACAATAAGCATTGCTTGCACTACATTAACTATGATACCGAATCATTTTGAAAGATATAAATCACACTAAATGCAGTGTTCCGAAGAGAAAAAAATTAATTCAGGTTTAGATTTGTAGAAACCTGATCATATTAATGTTCTATAAAATGTTAGTGGGTTAATAACAATATAAGTCTGTCTATCTGTAGCATATATAAATAAATATACGTTATTGAGTTTTCTTCCATATAAAAAACAAAAGATAAGAATACACATACAGAGAAATACTTACATTCTGTAAATACTGTTTTAGCTCTACGTAGTCATCCAAAGTGAGAGCGCCCTGTCCGAATTTAGGTATTACTTCCAAACAGTCTACGGACGTTTCTAGACTGCTGCTCTGACTGCCTTTTACAGGTGTTCTGTGTTTGTCTTTATGTGAACTGGATATGGCGACTGCTACGTTTTGCCAAATTTTCGCGTTGTCTATGGAAGTATTTGCAGGTGCAGTTGCAAAATGGTTTCCGGTTGGCGTGAGAACTGTTTCCGAAACTCCTAGGCATTGAAAGCATTGACGAAAGAGCGCATTCCACTTTTGGTGCGGTGCGACGCTGAGTTTGCCGAAAGAGCTGTAAATAGACAAACTACCATGAAATCACTGTTTATTTCTTTAGTATCTATATCGAAGATTGTAACTTTTATAATATTATTTTTTGTCAACGGAAACTGTCTTTCGCGGACTAAGAGGTTATATTAAAAGGTCAGTGTACTTTTTTGTTGGTTCGGACTTTGATACACAGTCTATGCATTCTTAGAATGGTACAATGCTGTAATTTATTCAACTTACTCGGGTTTTGAATTCGATGCTGGCACAGGATTGGAGACATTCATTTGTAATGTGGCATTCGTGATTTTGACACCATCAGTCCAGGCGCCGTTAAGGGAGCCCTCAATCTTGTCACCGCTGGAGAATGTTAGCACACCCTTGCCAGAAAACACCCCGGCAGCTCGGAACTCGCCTTCGTAGTGAGTTCCGTCTTCGAACACCATTACTCCGTGACCCTTGAATAACATTTTATTTTTATAAGTCGAAAATATTTTTATGTGTTTGTTAGTAGTCCGACATTATTTATACCAAGGGTGGCCAACCGGTCGATCTTGACTAAGCAAAAAATATTAATACGTAGAACAGACTGCACAATATAATCACAATCACCAACTACTGAACGCATCATCTTGTATTGTATCATTGTATTGTCAATCGTCGTTCCGTCAAGTAAATTATATCCTCTATTCTACGCAGTATAGCTAGCTCTTTTGTTTTCGGCAAGCAACAATAAGCGGGACGGGAAGCGTGTGGGACGCGGGGGCGCATAGTAGTATCAATTAAATGGCTCTAAAATTTGCAGATACATTTCAAATGGACCACATTATACTTCAAAACGACATTATTACCCTGCGCTGCGACATATTTCTAAAAGCAAGGTGATCCTCAGGTCTTGATTTCTGGGAATTGGTTTCCTACGAGAAATATCCAAATTTGAAGAAATGTGTTGAACAACTGCATTCGTGTTTTGGTTCCACATATATATGTGAGTCGGCATTTTCCTACTTAAAACAAACAAAAAATAAACACCGTTTAATTTTTGTTTGTTTTAAGTAGGAAACACTACATACCTGATTTTGCTAATCTGGCGGAAGATACTCAAGCGCAATGCTCACACTAATATAAATAACTAATTAAAAATAATTATTTTTTATTTTATGTATTTTTTTTAACAAAATATAAACTACTACATTACTTTTGTAATAAACTATGCAGTTCCATTTAAGTTTTCAAGTATGTAATTGGTAGATCGCACAGGGTTTCGCCAGATAACAGTAGATCTCGGGTCTGATCAAGTCGGCCACCCCTGATCTATATACTTCTTATATTAATGGATTAGGAATTATTATTATGTCCATGTATTGATCATTCTTCATTGATGTTTTAAGGCGTTTTACGTAACTACTAAAACAATCTAATGAATTTACAAAAAAAAAAAACTAATTCAAAATATTTATAAAAACTAAACATCAAAAAAAATCTGTTTAAAATTTAGATTTTATACAGAATTTTCTATCGAAGTCAACTTAGATAAAATTACTAAAAATAATCATAATCATAAGGTTTGAGAAAGCAATCATAAATAATTAATAATTATCGTTTTTTAAGACTGGTTTTTTTTTCATTCTTAATTTATTAAAGAGACTTAAGCTTTGTTTGAGGAACACATTCATTCACAACCATCATTAGACTCCTTACAGAAGAATCAAAATGGAATTTTATATTACACATTATGTGCTATTACTTGGCCAGTGATAGTAAGTCTACTTGCACTGCATGTACGAATGGTTGGTTGTGGCACTCACAATATCTAAATGAATGAGAACTTGGTAGGGGTCACTATCACTAAGGGATAACTATAAAGTAATTTGTGTTGAATTTTATTATGTTAAATAGGGTACTTCCCTCTATATTAGAAAAGATCTAAAAGCATATAACTATGATAGCTTATCATTAAATAGTCGGAACCATCATGTTTAAGTACATAAATAACAAAAATAATATAAAAATAGTTTCAAAGTATTCAGTTTTTTAATCTACACGTAAAACAAGAGGAAACATAGGCCGCCATTTCGTGACGTCATAAGGTACTGTAAACTTATGCGTGTCAATGTCTTTATGAATAAAGCATAAACCGCAAAAATAAAAAAAGAAGTTTGTAGGTTGCTTTTTAATGTAAGAGAACGTTATAATACGTAAGTTAAATTGAAATCGCACGTGAATCACTATGGAAAGCAGTTTTGTAAAAGGGGATAGTACTAATTTACCAAAAATAAATGCATTAATGGTCGGAAAATTCTTTGCTGCAAATCCCGACTTTTGTTGCGAGCTACGGATATAAATCATCGATGTCAGTATTACTCTTTTATTATTATTCCTTTATTAGTTGTTTAATATAAAAGATAATAACTCATTTTTAAATTATGAATATAATAACACATAGCATCAAACAGAGAGCTTTGTTTATTATTTACATGCCGTATTGACGTCATCGCTACAGAGTAACAACTCGTGCGGCGCCTTCGTCTAATTACGCGAGAATTTGAAAATATTTTTTAAATGCAATTTTTTATAGTACTTAACGAGTGTATAAATTTTATATTTTTAATATATGGTTTACTGACACGCAAGGATCAAATTAAGATTCTTTTCAAAAAAGAGATTAATTCCCTATTATGATATTCAATATTAAAACGACAAAAAAGTAGTATTTGTTCACCTGTATAATGATGATACCTTTTTAGAATTTGTTAATTGGGAAAGAGTTATTGAGTTAATTGGGTATGAAATAGCATTTTAAGTCTAAGAAATATAGATGATTGTATGAAATAAATAATAGGCTGTATGACAAGTGAAATGTGCATAATATGATACATGAACATGTATTTCAATTATTATAGAGGTTGGTAAAAAGAAGTGTCCATCTAAGGAGCAATAGTGTTTAAAGGTCAGTTAATCAAATTTGTTGTAGGAACTCTTAAAATCTACTTATAAAATCTTTACTTCTCCTCGGAAAAATTCTTGCCTTAAAAATACATGTTTGCTCCCTTGGTGAACAATTCATATGAAATATTTTGCTAAAATTTACAATAGATTTATAAAATTATTTCTATGTTTATGCAATCTATAAAAACAAATACTTTGAATGTTACACCCAACATCGTAAAAATAATTGCTTAGAACTCCGAATATTTGTGTGATAATCATTTGACATTGAACTCAAACAGTGGCTTGAATTATCATTTCATTACGTAGAAACAAAATTACTGACCGTTAGCACATCCTGCATGAATAATCCTTCATAGTAAATCCCATCTAATGTTACGATAAGACCACATCCATTTTTTTTGTTATCATTCCAATTTCCCAAGTATTTTTCTCCTTTTCCTATGTCATCCATGACACCATAGCCTTGTTTAGAACCATTCACCCATTCGCCTGTGTAGATGGTAGCAGAAGAACATGTAAAATCTCCTTGTTTCTTTATTCCATGACCGTGTGGCTGGCCATCCTTAAAGTAACCTTCATATATATCCCCTGAGATATATTTCATGACACCGAAACCATTCTGGAGATTATCCTTCCATTGACCTTCATATATTCCTGAAATTATACATTAATTGTATTTTTCTAATAAGTTTGTGCGACGGCTTATAAAAAAAAGCAATGAATTTAAAAGGTTCATCATCATTTCAGAGAATAGACGCCCACTGTTGGACATAGGCCTCCCCCAAGGATCTCCACACAGAAGGCGCTGCAAGCGTTCAGCGCCTTCCCGCGATCTTCACCAAATCGTCGATCCACCTTGTGGGAGGCCTACCAACGTTGCGGTGTCCAGCATATGCCTGCCACTCCAGAACCTTTCCGCCCCAACGGTCGTCAGTCCTGCGAGCAATGTGCCCCGCCCATTGCCACTTAAGGTTTGCAATTCTTCGAAGAATTTAAAAACTTGAGATTAAAATGTTTTGTATACTTTTCAAACAAAAACACTTTTCTTTATACAATTAATTAATTACTCACAACCCGCACAACAAACTACCTAAAATATTTGATTCTGTTAAACTTACCTACATTTGGTATCTCCATCTTTCCATGGCCACAAAGAGCATTAAGTTGGAATTGCCCAACATACAGTTTACCATCTGGCCATTCTACCTTGCCATTCCCATGGATTTTTCCATCTAACCAGCGACCCATATATGTAGCTCCTTTAAAAAATTTACTTTTAACTGAAAATGTATAATTTGCAGTTCTTGCAGCAGGCGGTTTGAACATGGAATCTTTGTTTAAAACTGATCTTATTGACATATTAATAGCATGCACCCATTCAGTTTTGTCTTGGTTACTTGGTGTGCAAACCGATAATACTTCTTCAGGAGAAATGAGTTGAATAACATTTGATACATCAGTATTAGAGACTGGTTCTACCCATAAAGTGTCCAAAGGGTGAACACTGGGTGTGCTGCCAACTACATGAATGAATAAATCATTGAATAAGATGAACCAATGAGAGGAGAATGTTCCTGGATTTACCAAGCTCAGAGCACGGGACTTGGACTCCCTGATGAGACGTCTTTCTGGTGTCTTGTATTGATCTAAGCTTTTTCCAACACTTTCCCAAAAAGATTTTGTTAGTTCCGCTTCTTTCCGTTTCTTTTCTTGCTCTTCAATCAATAAATCCAGAGTAGAAATCACTTTAATTAATCTGTCATCAGTTTTATTTTTAGCATCATTCTTTTTTCTTTTAGGCTTATCTCTGAGAAGCGATTGAGCAATGCACTTGTAGGAGCTTAATCTTGTTAAAGGTTGAAAGAAAGCTAACCCTATTATAGTTTCTGATGTTTTCTTATTATTTTTTTGTTTATTTGTGGGAAGTTGATCACTAAATAAATTGTATACCGTATTTGGAACATCAACTAAATTGTTAATATGATTAAACCCACTAATAACAATTAAATTACTTATAGCTACATAATACTTTTTGTACAAATAAATATACTCTTCTAAATTTTTTATCAATGAAATATCACATTCATTTATATGCTTTTCTGCATACTGCCACATTGATAATACATTGAGAGCTGTTATGTTTAATATGTCACTAAATATATCACATACAGTTTCATATATATTGGAATGTGCAACAATAACTTTGCTTTTCTTCAGAAAAGGTTTCACAAGAGAATGAAAAATTAATATCATCTCTTCAAGATATCTTTGAGCAATAGATAAATCTTGAAACTCTGGACATTTTACAGACTCTTCACAAGAACAGTAACTTATATTACCTGAAGACAATATTCTCCAATGATAACACATATTTGGAGATTTATTTCCAATAACATGTGAGCTTGAGACATTATTAAGAGGAATATCACCATTTTCCTTAAATGTTTCATGATTTTCAATTGTTTCATTTAAATTAACAATGGCTTCAGTGTATCCATCTGTGTGTTTACCCATAAAGAAAATGTTTTCATTATGTGTGTATGTCAAAGTATGATGTTCTGTGGCTATCATATCTCTTACTCTATCACTATCTGAATTTTCTGTAAATTGCTTAGGTCCACTTTTATCTTCTCTGCTATCAAAAGAAACTTGATGGTAGTGGTTGTAGCCCCACATGAAAAGTCGTCCATCTAGGGTAAGAGCTGAACAATGCCATTTTCCACATGACACTTTCTGTAATCCAAATCCAGATAAACTCATGACCACAACAGGTTTCAATCTTTTAATTTTATCACCTACACCTAACTGTCCGTATGATATGTCTCCCCATGTCCATAATTCAGTTGCCAAAATATTTTTACCAAGCTTCGACATATTTTTAAGATTTCGATTAGTTTCAAATTCCTTTTCACTACTAATAGTACTAGATGAAAATTGGAGATCCTCAAAGTTGCAGCATAGCAGGGAATTATACTCATCGTTGTTATTTCTTGTCTGATGGTCTGCAGTTTCATTATTTTCACTACTTCCACTTACATGTCTGGATAAAGTTGCTACCTTATCCCCAACTGTTTTAACACCCTCATAGACAAAATTTGTTAGATTTGAAACATTCTCTTTTATTATCCTTGTGGGTTTTTCAGTATATTCTACTAAATAATCTTCACCTGCAGATACCCATGAAAGTTGTCTGCTTAAAAATTGTCTTGCAGCATCTGTATTTATGAATATGTTATTAATTTTTTCCGGACTATCTGGCAAATTTTCATCTGATATTGTACTATTTTTATAATTATCTTCCACTTGAGGATTTGGATGCAACTTACTTTCTGAATCAATATTATTATTTTTTTGAGAATCAATATCTTGTGCTATTTTAGATTCTTCTGATGATGGGCTAGAGTCTTCTGTAAAACTATGAGCATCAACATGAACATCTGTTTGTGGTGCTGTTGTGCTACTAGAGTCTTCACTAGACTTACTAATTTGGACTCCTAAAGGACAAGTTTCAGAGAGGGATGGGACTGATGCTGGAGATGCCAGTCCAATTATTGTCTGGCATTGACAACAATTTGAAACAAACACTTCTTCATCATCATTGTCACTATCAGAATCACAATTGTTTGACCTTTTCACATTTTTTCTAGCTATTACTGCTGCAAAATTTTGACCAATTGAAGCACTGTAAACTGTACGCCCTTCAAAAAATAGTACTTTCTTTATCTTAACAGACTCAAGGCCAAGTTGTGGCATATCACCACAACCCCATAACTGTCCATCGCTACTAATAAATAGTTGCCCAAAATCACTTGATACAACATTTCTGAATTTAACTTTGTAGCTTGCACTTTTGAAGCCATGTGGGCAACATTTTGCATCTTCCTTTACAATTATCTCTTCTTTAAATTTGAAACTGCAATTTGTTTTGTAAAGTCGCCCATACACATCAATTACATAAAGTAAACCATCATGATATGATATGTCTATAGCAGATATACCATTTATTTTATTGAACACTAATAAATTTTCTTCAATCTCACAATGATACAGGCCATGGTCATTTCCCAAAACAATAAAATTTGATTCAACGGCACAGAGCTTCACAATTTTTTCAGGGACTTGTTGAGATGAGCGAATACTTAATGGTGATATTCCTTTCCAAAATTTATGTTGACTCATTATTAGTCAAAAACTTTTTATGTTAAACTAGGATATTCCTTGACAACAAAGGACTTTGGTTATTAGTCATTGTGATAATTGCACGTAATGTACGGTTGATGAATACATACAAGTTAAAAAATATTTTCGACGATCGAATAATTGTATTAAAATGATATTTTAATTTGAATTTAATTTTATACGAACTTAAGAACATTGAGAAATAGAACTGACAGACAGGGTTGACACTTGACAGATTGATGACATTGACACATATTTCAATAATCTCACTTGCCTTAAGAACCGAAATGAACTGATGTGAATATAAATAATAATAGTGCGATAAGGTTACACATCGCTAATGTTATTATAGTTTGTGTAGGGTGTAACACTAAGTAGCTAAGCGTTATTATTCCGGTATGAAGAAATATTTAATA
This sequence comes from Scirpophaga incertulas, assembly GCA_036419045.1. NCBI lineage: Eukaryota > Metazoa > Arthropoda > Insecta > Lepidoptera > Crambidae > Scirpophaga > Scirpophaga incertulas. The sequence goes on along the minus strand of CM071634.1, from coordinate 28,706,445 downwards.
CATTTCTTTATATTCTTTTTAAATATTATTTAAATACTTTTTTACATGTTACAGGTGGAATTTTAGGTTGTATAATACTTTATAGTCTATTTAAAATAACAGTTTCAATTTAGACTGTCCTGTGTGATGAAGAATTTTTGTTGACTTTTCGAAGAGTGATCACACTATTTTTTTTTCCCACGGGGGATGGTAGTGAATTCTCATAGGGAGCGCGCCACCACAGTGGTCGTCTTAACAACCCCCTGGTGCTCGGCCGACCCGCACCGGATACCACCCGCAACCGGTCTACGGCGGATGGTTATGTTGGACTCCAGCAGAAGGCCCGCCTATCAACTAAACACTACCTAGAGTCTTTAGTCGGGCGGAAGGCCTGGGGCCCTATCGGCTTGAATCTGTCAAGGAGTAGTTATCTAATATGTTACTCAATGTTGTTTTTGGGTATATGCTTAGAGTATATATTTGATATATGTCATGTGGCATTGCATTGTCTTGTGAGAAGTACGAAAAGTTTGAGCCAAGGAATTGTATAGAAAATAAAATATGTGGAAAATAAATAATGCATAAAGAAAGTAAGATAATATATTCATTTCGTTGCCATTAGTACTTCAAGAGGTTATGGGCTTACATAAATAAAGCGAAAATAAAAAGTGGCTCAGAGATTAATGAGGATTAGATAGAAATAACAAAAATATGGCAGCCACGGCAACGATGAATTTTCCACAACTATCTCAAGGTAATTTTAATAATTGGCTATTTAGATTAGAATGCATATTAGAGGAAAAGGGTTTGTTAGATGTTTTGAGATATGAAGGAGAATTAAAACCAAATGAACAAAAATTAAATGCAAAAGCAAAGTCGATTATAGTTCAACATGTCCCAGATAAATATCTTAATGTTATTAAAAGTTGTGAAACGGCAAAATCAATGATTAACACACTAAAAGATACTTTCCAAAGAAAGAGCGTCATATCAATTATACATTTACGTAGAAAACTATTGAATCTCCGTCAAGATAAAAATGAACAACTGGAGGATTATTTTAATAAATTTGATAGTATTGTACGAGAGCTGGAGTGTGCACAAGAAATAATGAATGAGAGAGATAAAATTGCGTGTTTACTTACCGGTCTAGATAACAAATACGATACAGTAATCACAGCTATAGAGTGCAACACTGATTTGTCTGGTTTAAACCCAACTGTGAAATTGGAATTTGTTAAGCAACGTCTTCTTGATGAGGAATTGAAAATAGATTCTCGGAAGGATACCACAAGTGACGATCAGGTCGTTTTCCTAACTTGCTACAAATGTAATAGAACGGGTCACTATGCAAGGGATTGTAGAAGTCGTGGTCGAGGTGGAAGATCCAGAGGTTACAGAGGACGTCATACCAGAGGATATCGAGGATGGCGCGGTGAGGCCCATGCTACAAGTAACGAGGGAGATGATGTGTTTCTTTTAACAGGTACAAACTTATATGAAAATAATTGCAATTTAACCAATGAAAAGTGTGATGAGAACATTATTGAATGGGTTATAGATTCTGGGTGTACAGAACATATAATTAATGAAAAGTTTCGAGAATACATGTATAATATTGTAAGTTTAGAGTCACCTATGAAAATTTATGTTGCAAATGGGGATTATCTAACTGCTGAGAAAAAGGGATACATTTCTATGTTGTAATGGTACACGTTTAACTTTAGAAGCTCTAATTATCAAAGGTATCACTTTTAATCTACTTTCCGTTAAAAAGATTGTTCAGAATAAACTTAATGTAAAATTTAGCTATGATAATGTCCAGATATATAGGGAAAATTCAAATAAACCTATCACTTGTTCTAGCATTGGAAAATTGTTTGTACTCAAAGCAACTGTTGGTAAAAATTCGTGTAATAATGTTAGTTCACAGGCAGATGATCTTTGGCACAGGAGGCTGGGGCACCTAAATAGAAGAAGTCTTCGGAAAATGCATCTGAAGGTTAGCGAAAAACCATGCAACGCGTGTCGATTAGGTAAGTCTACTCGAATTCCTTTCTTGCCACTTCAACGCCCAAGATCAAATTATATTGGGGAGTTAATACACACCGATATAGCTGGACCTGTCCGTACTCCAAGTATCAACGGGGAATTATATTATCAAGTAATAATAGATGATTACTCACATTATACCGTAACATTTTTTCTCAAAAATAAAAATGAAGCTGCATCAAATCTTATCAATTATATTAGACTATTCGAGACACAATTCCGCACACAAGTAAGTAAAATCAGGTGCGACAATGGAGGTGAATTCAAAAATAAATTAATTGAAAATTTTTGTAAAGAGAAAGGCATACTTATTCAATATACTCAACCGTACTCTCCGCAACAGAATGGAGTTGCAGAAAAAATGAACAGGACACTACTCGAAAGAACACGAACGTTGTTACTAGAAACAGAACTACCAAAGTATCTATGGTCTGAAGCAATGGCATGTGCTACTTACCAGTTGAATAGATGCCCATCTGCAGCAATTAATTTTGATGTACCTGAAAGAAAATTAAAAGGAAAAACAGATCTGACAAAGCTTAAGATATTTGGAAGTAAAGCATGGGTAGTATCTATACCAAGAAGTGACAAATTGGAACCTAGAGCCAAAGAAATGAGAATGGTAGGATACTCACAAAATGGATATCGACTTTGGGACCCTGCAACAAATAGTATTATAATTTCTAGGGATGTGCGTTTTGATGAATATGACATAGTATATAAACAGAAAGCTGTAGAAAGTGAGAATCGAGAAATCACATATCAATATGAAGGTGATGAAGAAAAAGAAGACACTGATAAAGAAGAAGAAAAACAAAAGGACGAGCAAAAAAAGGATAGTGATATTATTATAAGAGAAAATACATATGAAAGAGAAAGTCCAAGTACAAGTAATGAAAGACCTAAAAGAAATGTAAGGCAACCAAGGTATCTAGAAGATTACGAAACAGAAAATGATCAAGATGTATATTTAGATGCTAATATAGCCTACTGTTTGTCAACTGGATACGATCCGAAAACATACCAAGAAGCTGTAAATAAAGGTGAAGAATGGAAAGAAGCTATTAACAAAGAGATAAATGCATTAGTAGACCTAGGTACATGGGAAGAAGCTGATTTACCAAAAGGAAAAAAGGCAATCGATACAAAATGGATTTTTAAAACAAAACAAGATGGCATAAAAAAGGCAAGGTTAGTTGCTAAAGGTTTTCAAACGGATAATCGTTATAATATGTATTCGCCAGTAGCAAGAATGTCAACTATAAGAATGATGTTAAATGTAGCAATCCAAGAAGATTTATGTCTAAGACAGTTAGATGTGCCTACGGCTTTTCTCAATGGGTATTTGAAGGAAGAGATTTACATTAAGCCACCAGAGGGCATACAAGTTAAAATAGGTAAGGTTCTTAGGTTAAAGAGATCGTTATATGGTCTACGTGAAGCTCCAAAGTGCTGGAATGAGAGGTTCCATAATCATATTATAACACTCGGTTTCACACAATCTAAAAAGGACTACTGTTTGTATATAAAAGAACATCTATGGCTTTTAATCTGGGTTGATGACATCATAATTACGGGAAATATGTTAGAAATTGAGAAAGTTATTAGCGATCTGAAACAGGAATTTAATGTAAAAGATATAGGGGAAATAAAAGAATATTTAGGAATGGAAGTGACAAGGACTAGTAATGAATTGAAAATAAGTCAAAAGAAATTAATCAACAAAATACTGGAAAAGTTTGGAATGGATAATTGTAAAGGTGCACAAACACCAATGGAAGCAAATGTATATATTTCGGAGGAGGAGAAGGTGAGTGATGTACCATACCGTGAACTAGTTGGATGTCTTATATATCTGTCAACAACTTCGAGACCCGACATAACATTTGCTACTTCTTTTCTTAGTAGGTATTTAGATAAACCGACACGAAGTTTGTGGACAGCAGCAAAAAGGGTATTACGATATCTAAAACAGTCAATTAATAAATGTTTAGTTTACACAAAGTCGAGCGACGAGCGAGTGAAAGCTTACACGGATGCCGATTGGGCGAGTGATAAGATGGATCGCAAAAGTGTAAGTGGTTGTGCGATTTTCTGTAATAATAATCTTATTTCATGGTTCTCTAAGAAGCAGGTAACGGTGGCGACATCTTCGGCTGAATCAGAGTTTGTAGCGGCAGCGATGACCACATCTGAAATGCTCTATATAAAAGGTATTCTCTCGAACTTTAATCGCGATTCATATAAGATACAGTTTTTAATAGACAATCAAAGTGCTATACAAATGATTAGTTGTAATGAGAATAGTAAGAGAACCAAGCACATCGATATAAAATATCATTTTATTAAAGACTCTGTGAACAAGCAATTATTTGAAATTTCCTATATATCAACAAATGACAATATTGCCGATTTATTTACAAAGTCGTTGTCTGCAATAAAATTCGATTATTTTGTTAAGAAACTTAAAGTTATGTGAAAGTAAATATTCTATTTTATAATGTTATAATAATATGTTGTGTTTTTATGATTGTTAGAGTATTGCTATAAAATTTGTTATGTAATAGGAATTTGTTTATATGTATTTAAATATGTTTGTAACTTTGTATTAATGCAATTTTAAATTAGAAATTTAATATTGAAAGGGGGTGTCAAGGAGTAGTTATCTAATATGTTACTCAATGTTGTTTTTGGGTATATGCTTAGAGTATATATTTGTTATATGTCATGTGGCATTGCATTGTCTTGTGAGAAGTACGAAAAGATTGAGCCAAGGAATTGTATAGAAAACTAGCTTTTGCCCGCGACTTCGTCCGCGTGGAATAGTGACTTCCGGCAGATTTTTGGTTTTTCCCACATAGTTCCCGTTCTTGCGGGATTTTCGGAATGGTCGAGTTTCCGCAGAATTTTTAGTAAGTATTATTATGTTGATACAACTTAAACAAATTATTTCGACCAAATTTGGTACCATAAAAACGGTCATTGTGACTAAACCTTAAAAGATAGACATATGCCGTCGCGGACTTTTTTTTAGATCATGTATAGAGGAATAATTCTTTCATACATATTTTTTGTGTATCTTGAACCGTTTTCGCAGCGCACGCAAAGAAAGCCTTCAAAAATGAATAATTTTCCCCGTTTTTTACACATTTACCGCTCTGTCTTTGCTCCTATTGGTCATAGCGTAATGTTATTTAGCCTATAGCCTTCCTCGATAAATGGACTATCCAACAAAAAAAGAATTATTCAAATCGCACCAGTAGTTTCGGAGATTAGCGCGTTCAAACAAACAAACAAACTCTTCAGCTTTATTATATTAGTATAGATAAAATATGTGGAAAATAAATAATGCATAAAGAAAGTAAGATAATATATTCATTTCGTTGCCATTAGTACTTCAAGAGAATCTTTTATATTTGCTGGGAGCGAAGTACTAGGTGGGGGTAACATAATCTATCGTAGCGCTCATGGTGGTCAAAAGTAGAATTAATGTGGGCTCTGTTATCAGATGTATCTGTCAATGGCAAAGCGATTCTACATAATACATTTTAATATCATTAATATTTGTTACGTATTAAATTATGTATAGAATTTTATGGGTAAAACTTAACTGTACTTACTGTTAACGATGTTATCTGGATTACACTAAGCTTTCGCAAGCTGATCTATTGACCCACTAAAATGTTTTTGGCTTAACAGAATATAAACATATTTTTCTAAAAGACAAGAATTTTCTTTCGTCTTTTATCTTTACCAAAATGCTAACTTCTTCTGATAATAAGATTTTCAATCAACTTGCTGCTAAGCCAAGTCATCTTCTGCAAATTTATGATGACCAGATAGACATTGCCCAAATTATATTATAAGATTTGTCATGCTTAGTCGATAATAATAAATTATTACTTCCTGTCTAATTGCCCCGTGACTGATTGATCATCAATTCTAATTCGTAAGAGTCAGCTTTCCTAATTTGGGAATTAAAAGTATTTTAATTTGTTGTAAACTAATTTAGTTAAATATATTTTTAATTAAATATTTGATTTGGATAAACTAGTTTTATATTATATAAGAGGGATTTGTTATGTATGAGTAAATTTTGTCAGCGAATTGTATACGAGAGAGACGAATGAACGTGACGTCACGTTGTCCAGTTACTGCGCTCCTGCCGACTGTCATTGTGTTTGGTAAATATTCATAGTTGATGTAATTTATTTCATTGGAATATAATTTATTTAAAGTTTGTTTTTATTATAAGGTCAGTGTCAGTAACTTCCGGTGTAGATAAACAGCATCCTCACACATTACGCGGTTTTAGGAAAGTAACGAAAACAGCTTAGTCTGATATTACTTACAATTTATTAAATGCGTGGTAACACGTTTCATACATTGATAATTTACATTAATCTCACATCTTACAATATTAACAGCTACATCAAAAACAATTAAATCGACCTATGATATATCCAGCCAATACCAACAACTTTCCTTTAAATACGGTTTGTGGTTGGAATTTGTTATTGTGAGAAACACTCACAAATCCGGTCTTTAAAACAATATTCATTTCGATCTGAAAACGATATTTAATTTATTACTAGCGATACAGGAACATTTAATTATATTTACTGTTATATAATGAAACCATTAAAGTAGCTTTTTCTTTTTGTTTTACTGTAAAACTACAACTATAAATGAAGTAAACAAACCCTGACACAATCAAAATTAAACACACTTTTTGAACTTACCTCATTTGATTTGAATGACCAAAATGATTACTAAACCTCTTTTACACCCAAATCGTGGTATTACAGCAATTCATTAGCCGAAAATATTTGTTATTTTTAATTTCGATATTATTTCAAAAATATACGACCTACATGTCAATGTGACAGAGCCCACAAAGTTGTGGACGCTAGTTGGCGTTGTAATCGTGTACAGAGCCAATTGCAATTATGGTAAACGCGCACTACGATTAAAAATCGTTGCGAAAAAATATCGTTAGTCTGTGAACAACAGAAATATACTTAAATTCGCGCACGGCGAAAATAAATCGTTAGCGATTTAAAATTGTAGATGCGAAAGCTTACATATATTTTGTATCCTTTGCAGCGGTGCCGAGCTCCGCGCATTGTCTTTTGTAAATCCATGTTTCGATGCACAGCCCCGTCTTTCGTGGTGATACGAGTACGACTGAAACTGTCTTTGGCATCCAGTATTTCGCACGCGACAATAAATCGTAATGCCCGTAGGAATGATTGTTGTTTGCGTTTTTATATCGCAGTTTAAAAATCGCAACGAATAATTACCGTAGTTCGCGCTTAGCCTTACAGTGATAACCGTCCCTAAGCAATGTCATCATTGTCGTCGAACGGAAATACTGTTACATAGTAATCTGTTAGCATACGTAGTATGTCTAACTATAGTTGAGCCAAATAAGAGAACGAATGTTTACCAACAAAGTGTTGCCTAGCAACCACTGACAGGCATATATTAATAACCTTTTTCTATTATAATACAGTTTTATTGCTTTCGAATTTGTGATACCTGTTTAATATTATAGCGTAGTAATATTTTACAATTTATTTCCGACTGACTGTCGCAGTCAAACTGTTTAATAATCCCTAATAAAATTATGAATGCGAAAGTCTGTTTTTCTGTCTGTTACCTTTTCACGCTGAACCAATTTGGATGAAATTTGGTTCAGAGGTACGTATTGTGAGACCTGGGAAAAGACATTCTACTTTTTACCATGGGAAAATTGAATATAACACTGGCGCAGCCGCGGGTGGAAAGCTAGTATATCTACACTAAAATTATAACGAGGAAATATTTGTATTTGTGTAATCAATAAACTCAAAAACTACTAAGTCGATTTCAAAAATTCTTTCACCAATGGAAAGATACATTCAAGCTGGGTAATATACACTAGATTAAGAATTTTACCGCGGGAAAATATTTCTTTCCTATGGGAGACTTTGTTATTAATATGTTCATATGTATTGCGGCCAGATACAATAATGTCATTTAAGAACATTACAATATATATGATTTTTACCACGGGAAAACAACATGTCCACCGTTGCGAAGATGGTGCAAACCACTAGTACCCACACAACCACTAGTTCAGGAAGCCTGCCTGGGCCACCACAAGCTTTAGGAATAAGGTCAGGTCTCACCAGGCTAGAGGGATTTGATGGTTCTTACCCCGTAGGATGCATTTATAATTTGAACATATTCATCTTGGTAATATTTGTGTACAAGGAAAATTTACTAACCAAAAATAATAAGTAAAAACAATAATAAAACGAAACTTGAGAAAACACAGGGAATAACACGACAGTACTTGAAAGCAGGTAGGTTATGACCACTAATTATGACGGCCATATTGCAAACATAATACGACCAATAGTTTTTCTACGTTCCGTTACTCCTTAATAATTCATTCCTTTATAAAGTGAGATATAATTATAATAATTTTATTTAAATAATGTAGTAATAATTTAACTAGTGATTTTTACTTAATAACATAAATATCAATTATATAGTTGCCACAGAAACATTAGTAAAAAGTGAAATTAAAAAAAGATTTGTATTATGATTTGCAACAAACGGAACATAGAATTTTCGATCATGGTCGGATTAAAATGCAAATATATGCTACTGATTTAAAAAGGTGGCTAAGTTGAAGCGAATACGTAAAAAAATGTGGTCTATTTCAGTTGATAGATTAGTATAAAAGTGCCGACTATAACCGAAAATGTTTTTACATCTGAATTTCACTTATGTCATCATGATTATAGGGTTATCAAGTAAAATTAATTATGTTTTATTTTATAAATTCATTTATGTGGAAGTTTCTTAAGTGTTTGTAGTAGTATGTTTTAGAAAAAAAAATATTATAATGGATCAGTCATGAAAACATTTTACAAATACAAGATAACGACAAGATAATTGACGTTTTTTTGAATTGAGTTGTGATAACCCTAAAACTGGTTTGTTTACATTTATTCGTTTCCTTAAATAAACGTAGTATAGTCTGTGGTCAGAGTATTCAACTATACTAATCTGTGGTATTCAACTTGATGCCCAATACTATAATTTGTAGTGTTCTTTTATATTAAAATAACAATGGCGGGTCGTGCTGGAGGTTCTGCTAGGCGAATTCCTGAAAATGAAGCTGCTATTTCTTATGTTCAGTGTGATGGTTTGGTAAGTTTTTAACCAAATTTGTTTTGAGTTTCGTCAATACCATTATAAAATCACTTACGAGATTATAAACTTTCCAGTTTGACACGTCATATTTTTCTATGTAATTCACAAATCAATGGTCATTATTAAGGTTTCTTCCCATTAAATACTTCAATATTGATTACATTTCAAAGAGAATGTGTTTAAAGTATAGTAGTGAAAAAGAAATTGCATTGCAGTAAAAAATTTGAATAGGTTAGAAAACTGATATATCATAGTTTTGGTAAGAAAATAACTAGAAATATGTTCTATTCTATTGAGTAGTTTTAAAGATAAGGTAAGGTATTATTCCTGTGACTATTACAAATTTATATTTTGCAGGCGGTGATGAAAATTGTTAAACATTGCCATGAAGAATCATGCAGCAACATGGAAGTTGCACAAGGTGCTCTCCTTGGGTTGGTAGTGGAGAATCGTCTTGAGATAACCAATTGCTTTCCCTTCCCAAAGCACGATGACACTATGGATGAGGAGGAATATCAACTCGACATGATGAGAAGACTTCGCAGAGTTAATGTAGATCATTTTCATGTTGGATGGTGAGTATTTGTAATGTTAATGTAACCATAACTTCACAGTTTTATCACTTTGATTATTAATGAAGCCTTCAATAAACTATTTATAAAATCTGCTATGTTGTGTGGGTTAGGATACCATTTTGTAGGATTGTAATCTTGACCTATAAATTTAACCAGAGACATTTTGATAGGTCTTAAGGATCATGTCATCCAGGTAAGGTGAAGTGATGGTCCAATGGGTACTGGTTTATGGGTGCACGACCATTCTAGTTAGATGAAAACTTTTGGTTTTTTTATGTTTTATAGTGTTTTTATGTAGTGCTATTTAATGTTTTTTACATTTTACTAGATCAACAGGTTAAATGTTAATGTTATAGCTACTGGCAGGTCCCGCTTGTCATTAATTAATTAGTTTTAAATTTAGTATTACCTCATTTTCAGGTATCAGAGTGCAGATGTTGGCAACTTTTTAAGCCAATCCCTTTTGGAGTCTCAGTATCACTACCAGACCTCAATTGAAGAGAGTGTAGTCGTAATTTACGATACAAAGAAATCTGCCAGGGGCTTCCTTACACTTAAAGCTTATCGGTTAACTCCACAGGTGAGTAGTGATCAATGAGAAATACAGAATTTTCTATGGTGTTTACAGAATCTATTATATGTAATGATCATTAGATTAAAAAAGATTTTTTTATACACTGCTGGTAAGACATTGTTAATAAAGAAGCAAGTCAGTGATAGGCCAACTATTTAATGATAATGTTTAATTGCTATGTAAAGTACATTTTTAAAAGATTTGCTATTGACCATTGCACTTCGGACAATAGTGAATAATATTAGTGGTTTCAACATTGTTTGAGATACTTGTTTGAAAATCATGTTTTGTTGTTTCGGTGAAGCTCCCCACATTTCTGTATTGATGCTGCATGGTTGGAACTACTACGGAACCTCCATATTACCTTTACTGAAAAGATATAAAATCATAATTAATATAAGATTAAAGGTTTTTAATGACATTTGATGACCTCTGTAGCCTAGTAGTTAGTATACCAGTTTCAAGCTGTTGCCATCTCTGAGGTCCCGGATTTGAATCCCGGTGGGGGTAGATGTTTGCGTGATGAATGAGAGTATTTTTACCTTAGTCATGGTTGTTATTATATATTTATATATGTATAATATTTGTATGTCTGTCTGTTACCCTAGACCCCATAATACAAGCCTTACAGAGATTACTTTGAGCTTGGTGTAAGTGTAAGAAATATTTATTTATTATTTTATTTCTTACAAATCATTGCACTTCTCAACTGTGCAAATATCTTATTTATTTCCTTAGTCTTATTATTAGCTCTATAATCTTCATCAGGAGATGGAGTAGTGACATGTGAAAACCACAACGTTGATAAATATATATATTTATCAACCCACAGACGTTGATAAATATCTGAAATTAAGATATATTTCAGTAACTTTAAATGTATAGTTATAATTTTCTAATGATATTTGTATTTTTTTCAGGCTATAGCTATGTACAAGGAAGGTGATTACACACCAGAAGCTCTTCGTAATCTTAAGATTGGCTATGAGAGTTTATTCATTGAAGTGCCAATTGTGATCCGCAATTCGCCCCTGACAAACATAATGATGTCAGAGCTCCAAGAAATGATTCCAGAAGAGGAGGGTTCCAAATTCCTAGATCTTGGCACTGCATCTGTACTAGAAGGTTAATTAATTCATTTAATTAAGTTGTGAAGGGCAGATTTCTACTTAAAATTTTATCTTGTAGAAAACATAAACATTATAATTGTGACTATAATACTTTAAAAGTTACTGTACTTTGAATATTACAAAGTATATTTATTGAATTAAATTAGTGCTTTTGTAGAATATTGCGAAATTTTGTTGATATCACACTTAGTGGTCTGTTGTATGTAGAAAAAAGAAAATTTGTGTCCACTTTTGGACATATTATAATATATTAAAGCCATTATAGGCTTCATTATCCATTATCCTTCACACCCTTCTTAATATATAAGCTTCACACACGTTTTTAGAGGATTTGATGTCATGACCAATCACTTGACATTCACAACAGCATACAACAATTGTGGCAATTTGGATCTATGCATTAATTAATACCAAATTAATATTACTGGGCTAAATAAAAAATAATTAAAATTACGTAATCTGACGAATGCAATTACGTCTTCAGGTCAGCTGCGGAGCTTGATGGAGCGAGTAGATGATCTCAACCAAGAGGCAATTAAGTTCAACCGGTACTTTATTTATTTATTTATTTTTTTCTCACCAATAAATAAAATGTAAATGTAAACAGTGACGTTTTGGTGGGTTGATATCAACTAGAAAGGATCCTGTGTCTCAAGTTATCAACCCACCACCCTATAAATGCTCCTTAATCTAAGTAACATATAACATGCAAGAATTAATTGAATATTTTTCACTGTGAGGGTAGTTAGACACATCTCATTCGGTCACAAGCAACGCGCGCAATACAATCCATTTGCTACCGCCCGTAGCCAGACATCGTAAATGTTACGCTTACTACTTATACATTTTTTGAGTAGCTGGTTCAAAGCAAAGCTTGCAGCGGAGTTTACTTAGAGTTATTCTTATTTAAATAACATATGTGACTACTTGTTAATAAATAATGTAACTTGTTGTAAATAATGTTCATCATTATACAAAAAACAAATAAACCAAATTACTTATTACATATTATTCTATACATAATAATTTAACTATAATAATTTATACCAGGTATCAGCAGTTAGTTGTACGCCAGCAGCAAGACAAGCACAGGTGGCTTGTGAAGAGATCGCAGGAGAATGCCGCTCGCGCTGCCAAGGATGAGCCACCATTACCCGAAGAAGACGTAAACAAACTCTTCAAGCCCCTTCCTGTTCCTCCAAGGCTCAACCCCATGATTTTAGCTGGTCAAATCAATACCTACAGCCAGCACATCAGCCAGTTCTGCTCGCAGAGTCTTGCTAAGTTATATCTTACTCAAGCGCTGCAGACCAGTGAAGAGAAACAGTCAACTTGATTAATTTAATGTCTGTATTAAATGAGAATGTCACAGATTGTGTTTTGTTTTTAATAATCTATGATATAATTCCATTATGAAGCATGAATTCCATTATGAACATTAGGAACCAATGTTACGGGGGCGATGGACGGAGCGTCCCGGAACCCGCGCACGAAGTGCCTAGGCGGGAGTGGCACCGACGGATTGTGGCGGCCTGGCGTGCGCAGCGCGAACTACGGATCTGCGCGCGCCAGCGGGCCGTCGGTGCCGTACTCCCGAACCTCGAAGCTTGGCTCCACGGGAAGGAGGAGGTCACCTACTGATTGACTCAGATACTCGCCGGGCACGGCTGCTTCGGCGAGTATCTGTGTCGAATAGGACGGGAGGGATCGACACGATGCCACCACTGCGCATCCGACCTCGACTCGCCGCAGCACACGCTGGCGGAGTGCCCCGCGTGGGCCTCCGAGCGCCGAGTCTTGATCGCAGAGATCGGGCGAGATCTGTCTCCGCCGGCATTGATTGCCCTGGCGGACGAGGGAGGTTGGAGGGCTGTGGCCTCCTTCTGTGAAGCAATGATGCTCCAGGAGGCCGCCGAGCGGGGTCGGGGATGACCGATCCCGCTCGAAGGCGGCGGCGCCGGGCTCGGTAGCACAGCTGCGGCGCCGCCGCGGGTCCGCGGGCGCGAGGTGGTTGCGCCCGTGGATACGGCGACCCGGGATGGACCACGCCCCTTCCGTGTCGGGGGGCGTCGTCCCTTGTTCGCCGGCTCGCCACAGCCGGGATATGCAATTTAATGCATTTTCCTCAGGGGAACAAAAAAAAAGAAAAGGAACCAATGTTAAGGAATTATAACCTATAACTTTTATGGTGAACAGGGTTGTCGTCCACGGTTTTGTGTGTTTTGGCACAGTGAATTGAAGGTGATTTTTTATATACAGAAAATAAGTCTTTCTGACAGAGGGCCTTAATGTCTATCTGAGCCTAAATAAAATAATTCAATAAAAATCATTAAATAATAGAGAAGAATATTTTCTGTACAGAAATGTTTAATTAATGTTAATCGTCGAAAACAATTAACAACAAATAAGTATTTTATTCACACGATAATATAGATTTCCTAATCGATGTTATTGTATTGAGAGTTTATTCTCACAGCACTTTAAAATGTCAGATGTTATACAACTTTTGTTTGTTCGATTTTTGTTTTTCCTCAGGAGAGGAAGGCTGAGAATCCTCACAAGGAGCACGAAACGTACCCAGGATACCCCCGCAACGGCAAGTGTCACGGAGGTTATGTCGGACTCCACGCGACCGGAACGGTCCAGCCACGTGACCTACCGACTAAACTCAGCCTGGCCTAGGTTCTGAAACCATATAGGCAAATCGTGAGGGCGACCGCCCCTCAGGAGAGGGACGATGCAGCGCAGGCCCATAAAGGGGACCCAAAAGAAGAGGCACGGGAAGTCAAAGTGACGCCGGCCTCATCATGAGAGAACCTAGTCATGGCGATGCTGAAGGCTGCCGAGCTAAGGGATCATGGAGGGGGTGGCGGCGCAGATGCCGCCGGCAGCGCAGATGCTGCCTGCAAGGACAGAAGGTCCCGCGTCATAGGGTTATCTTGGTCGATGAGGACGTGACGAGGTCTACGCCGTAAAAGTCGAGATGGAGGGGCTGGTGTGTAATCCACCGCCTTTCTAATAAGGGGATTAGAGTGTTGCTCTGCGGCTTTGAAGAAGCGTTCGGAGCAGGTACGGAAGTGCTGTTGAATGGTCGTTAAATCGAGGTCCCTGTGGAGATCTATTGTTCGATTGTTCGTTGCGATATCACTTGATTTTTTATTTTAATACTGACCCTGCTTTTCTAAACCGACCTATTTTGTAGGTATTATGCCTACTTGCCGACTTCAAATGCGTAACGAAACTTGAGCGCATAACTCGATATGGATATACATATTAAATAATGGTCTTGCGTATTTTAATCACAATCATGAATTAAAGTCGTCATTCTTCAATATATAGGTATCCATCATTCACTACAATAGTAATATATTACCCAGTTATTTTCAGTACTAAAATGCCTACTTAAAGTTCATAGCAAATTCTCTAATTGTAGTTTTGCGACCATAATATCGTAGGAACATTTTTAAATCACATATTAACTTTCAGGTACCCAGCATTCCAGTATTTATACATTGCAAGGGCAATTTCCCATACTGTACTTAGCCATCTCCTTTGAGCTCTGCGAACCAACTAGTTAAAATATGAATAATTGTTTCAATATGTTCGGTTCAGAATATGTTTATAATAAAAGAATATAAAGATTAATACAAACCTTTTTGTAAAAAATTAAACTACTGCTACAGGTAGGTACAATACGCAAATGTTGCAGAATGCAAAACAAATTCCTGGTCAATAAATGTTGTATCTAATTGTAATTACTCAACATTTACAATGTATGTTTTATTAGGGCATAAGAATGGCGGTTTAGAGAGAATTATACAATTAAGCAGTTCGCTTGCCGACAGGTGGTTCTTGTAATGACATAATTCGATTATTTCCCCCCAATTATCTGGGGATAGACCGCACGGGGGACGGTAATGGCTGCGGGATGCCGACAAAGCTAATGGCCTCGCGATTGTCCCTTGATTGCCACAAATTGCTTCATCCCAGTAGTTTCAACGGTGTCAGTTGGGAAAGACTGAAATGTTTGTCAAATAAATTGAGCTATTTCCTGTTTTTTAAATTTCTGGAAGGACAATTTGAAACTATATTTGACAAAGTTTAAATCATTACTGAATATTTTTGCAAAATCAAAATAGAAATAATCGTTATTTAACATACTATACAGGCACTTACTGACGCCAAAACTGATATAAATTTAAGTAAAACTTTATTTATTTAAAATGGGTCTACACACAATATTACATTGTATAAAACTAAGTCGCTCTTGATGTCTTTAGATTTATATGTTTGATACATGTAATTATAGCTAAGAAAATCATATTGCATGCGAAGCGAGGGCGGGTTGTTAGTAGGTACTCGTAATCTACAAATGGTGCTTATAGTTAGGAAGTAACCCCTTTCATACTGAAAGCAGGCTGTATAGAAGACATACTTAGGTAATTGAGTGGTTAGATGTTTTTATAAATTTCTTATAAACAGTCTCTAAAAGGCCATTATTGGGAATACCTACAAAAACAGGATTGATCTCATTTCATTTTTCAAAGTTAATATTATTCAAATATTCATTATGGTATACTTAAGTATGTATCTAAAATATAATATATCTAGTATTACAATATTTCTAGATAATTAAGGTCGTCTTTAATTATGAAATTGCTATTGTTTGCACATATATATAGCACCATAGTAAATATTTATTTTGGCATGATTTTTTAATCCTAAAGTGTACGGTTTTAAATCAAAAAAATGTTCAAAAGAACTGGGCTGATTTTTTGGCAAGCTTATAAAGTTTACTCTCTTTGTAGTTAAATAAATTAGGGTAACTGTAGAATAATTAAGTGAAATTCTCTGAAATTTACATACAAGTCTTTGCCGGCTTAGGTAATTTATATTTCGAAAATTTGCTTACATACGAATAATGGCTTTGACTTGATAATGTAATTTGGGAAACGAACGACGAAAATGTTATGGTCCAACCGCAACATCTGTTAAGTTCGCAAACCTGATAATTATGTCGAGAAAAATTACTTGGTGTCTGTCCTTTACGTGTC
Organism: Scirpophaga incertulas; assembly: GCA_036419045.1. Lineage (NCBI taxonomy): Eukaryota > Metazoa > Arthropoda > Insecta > Lepidoptera > Crambidae > Scirpophaga > Scirpophaga incertulas. The sequence goes on along the minus strand of CM071634.1, from coordinate 28,689,872 downwards.
GGATCACGAAGATAACAAAGAGGATTTAATTCGTTACCTACTTCATGGGCATAATGACAATAGACTCACAGAGTATCACCTGACAAAAAAGATAAATATAGACTCAAGATATATTTATCTTTTTTCTTAGGTATAACAGGTATAACCTATAAGGTTATGTGCGAACATTTGAGAATTAACATGATTAATATATTGTAATTAGTATCAAGATCGCAAAGATGTTGCGAGTTGGTCTGTTACACAAGTTAAGGTGCTACGCATTAATTAAGCGTTGTAAATTGTAATTACTTTGCAAACGTTGGATGATTGTGGTTGCATCGTAAAAACAAAACGGGGCACACGATGTCAATGCGCAGGAGTTGCTAACATTATTAATGCAACATTGTTGTTCGTATGGACATGAACCTGACTAGATAATGTGAATATTTCGCACCTGAAAGGAAGAATTTTTTTCGTACCGTTTATACTATTAATGGTTAGTCATAGATTCACATGTGAATATGTTGCATATGGAGCTGTTCACGGAGAAAGCATTCTGCAATACTAACTTTTTATAATCAGTTTAATTTACGGACTGGGCAAGAAACTCACCGGATCACCTCTGTATAAAAATAATCTATTTTTTAACGTGGGGCTATCTATTTTGTATTCTAAGATAATCTTTATTAAGCTTTAGGTCGGTATGCTAAAAAAATCATATCACCCGAGTGACGAGATTTGGTGTGTCAACAAATCAGATTAACGCTTGTGGTATTGAAACACTGAAAGGTGTAATTATATCCACTTACCGTTTAATCAATCTAGAGAAAAAAATCAATAAATCCTTATTTCAGGTGCCGTGTGTCATTTTATTCGCTAGGTATCGATACTGGCGGAAAGTATAAAGTAAATTATCGTTCTGACTGATACGCGAGACGTTATCCCAAAAGTATGTACATACTTTTGGGATCTGTTAATTTTTCGTCTGTGGTAGTTTGTCATCTTCGAGCGTATATGCTGTTTATTTGTCGTAATGCGTAATTAATAGGTTGGAGCAGTAGAATTGTTGTCTGGGAGGTCGTTACTTTGTTAACGTGTTTTGGGATCGGTGTTATTTTCGTAGTACCCGTTGTGCATACCATAATTAACTTTATTATAGAGGCTATAGCTAGAGCTGAGCAATTGAATTTTTATGTTTCGAAGTTGCACTACTAGATACTGTAATAAATTATTTTAACAATTCTTGTGTATATTCGAAGGCTGTTCATGTAATTCTTTTGCTATTAGTTTTGAATCAATGATTGTAGCTGATAAATAATGCAGTTATATTACTGGGTTATGTATATTGGTAGGCTAATCATGAAAGTTTTGTGTATATTTCTAGGCTGATCATGTGGTACCATTGCTATAAAATTTTGAATTAGTGATTGTAGCTGATAGATAATTCACTTATGTGATTTATGAAGGTAATTGTCACATTGATTCTTAATACAGCAGCATTATAACTGTATTATCAGTCAATTTCAAATTACTTAATCACGAAGCTACACGAATGTGTCTGTTATCAGACAATCAGCATCGCCATGACTAGGTTCCTTCATGAGGCCGGCGCCACTTTGGCTTCCCGCGCCTCTTCCAGTGCTTTTGCATCGCCTCTCTCCGGAGGGGCGGTCGCCCTCACGATTTGCCTATATGGTTCTTAGAACTTAGGCACAGGCTGAGTTTAGTCGGTAGGTCACGTGGTCAGACCGCTCTGGCCGCGTGCAGTCCGACATAACCTCCGTGACACTTGCATGTGATGGATTATCAGCCTTCCTCTCCTAAGGAAAAAAAAACTTATCAGACAATGTCAAAGATCTGTCATATTTACTGTATCATCCAGTTAGAACAAAATTCCATATTTTTCTCTTTTATTAGGGTTTCGTAGCCAAATGGCGAAAAACGGAACCCTTATAGATTCGTCATGTCTGTCTGTCTGTCCGTCCGTATGTCACAGCCATTTTTTTTCCGAAGCTATAAGAGCTATACTGTTGAAACTTAGTAGGTAGATGTATTCTGTGAACCGCATTAAGATTTTGATGCAAAATTAAAAAAATAATAAATATTGGCTCCCCATACTTGGAAATGAAACTCAAATAATTTTTTTCATCAAACACATACATCTATGGATAGGCCTTCAAAAATTATATTGAGGTTTCTAAAATATTTTTTTTCTAAACCAAATAGTTTGCGTGACAGACGCTTCCAAAGTAGAAAAAAGTTGCCCCGCCCCCCTCTAACTTCTAAAATAAGAAAATGAAAAATCTAAAAAAAAACATATGATGTACATTACTATAAAAACTACCAACGAAAATTGTTTTGAACGAGATCTAGTAAGTAGTTTTTTTTAATACCTCGTAAATCCTAAACCGCTTCCTTTAATTTCATAAATCAATGGTACGGAACCCTTTGTGCGTGAGTCCCACACGCACTTGGCTGGTTTTTTTGAAGTATATAACAACAACAACTTTTAAAGCTTTCGTCATCATCATCACATATAATATATGAGTCAAATCTAAGGAATTAGATTAACTATAATCTAATTCTAAAATTAAAGTCAAAATCTCTACTTGAGTATAGTTAGTAAGGGATGGCACTATGTGAGTTCCTAATAGCACCATCCCTTTCTAACATTATGAGTTTAAGTTTGATTTTAGAATATGAGCCATAGTGCTGATTGAATTTGAGTCAAGCTTTGAGTTTCACATGCATAACATGTAACCGCCGTCTTGAAATTTATCCATTGTCTTTTGACAACTCATAGTGATCAATCGGTGTATGAGTGAATGTCTTTGAATCAGCTCTGAATCAAATAGTTTTCTTGAATACGATTGTGTATTCGATATCGAAATAAATGCCGATACGTTGTCGATCGATCTCAACGACGAATTCGACGACGTTTGTTTTGTTATCGAATCGCACTGCAGTATCGATAAGACGTATCAATACTATGACTTCTAGACCACCGAGTCCTTCTGAAAATTTTCTTGTAATGGTCAGATTTTTAGCAAAATATATTCATACTGAGTATGCGCCAATTTTTAATACTTAGGTACGTGACAACATCTTGCTCGCATTTTTATGTACGAATAATATATTTTTGAGATGTGCAACAGACAGTGTGTGTGCGTAATAGAAACGCCTAAAGCGTTTATCTTAATACGTTGTCTATGATAGTTAATTGCAATGGTGTGGTTGCGTGTTTGTAAGGTGCATAAACTGAGGTAGCAACTTAACCTAATAAGAAAAAATCTTGATATACAACCTCTTTGGACATAGAACTATTTAATTTATGGAAACTAGTACCATCCAGTCAATCAACGTACTACGAATTAGCGGCACTTAGTACTAATAAAGACCCTCCGACATATTGGTTACTTACACTTGACCAGTGTGAGCATGAATGAGCAATTACCCGCGCAGAATATCCGATTTATTATCAGCCACAAATCGATTTCGCGTTTGATGCCATAAACGTTGACGATCCATTTTTTACAGGCTGATGATAGCCGCACTGATGGGCGCTGGTAATTTTATTATGCAAATGTGGTATAAAGTGTTGCCGGACATAATGGATCAAATTACTATAAACATGCCAACGTCGACGTCTTTGAGGTGTTATAGATAGCATATATTTATCCTAGACCAGCGTTCCTTAAACTTTTTCAGTCCACGGACCCTTCAGAAATAAAGTGACAATTAAAATATAATAAATAAATAAAGGAATCAATTGCGGAAATAAGTTGCAATATTTGTTACTATAAAAATACGATGATACTAATACGTTTTCATAATACATTAATTTTAAGCATTACGTTCCTTTTGGACTACAAAATATCTTGAGGCTTGGTGGGGTTCACCTCATATGTGCAGTTACGGTTAAGATATATCCTATAATATACAGATATGTGCATTTTTATACTCGTGAAATTTTCACTTATTGGTTTATTTATTAACTTTTTCGTGAAATTAGCGAAAAATAATTGATTTCTGTATTTTTTAACTAGATAGGTCACAAGTTACAGCTACTTTATCAATACAAGGTAGAGATTGCAAAAAATATGGGTAATAATTTCAGAACCATGTCATCTATTTTTTTCCTTTGTTTTTATAGGTAAAATAAGATAAATATCGATACAAAGTGTAATTTAACCCCTTTGTGTGCGCATTTTATCGAGACTCACTTTGTATATATATAAAAATTGATAAAAATACTTATTTGAAATATCTATTCAGTACTAGTGGATATCTGTGTGAAGCACAGAATTTTCGAATATGACGCAATTGCTCTGACTGAAACTTTATGTGATGGTGAACTTTGTATAAGGTGATATGTCACAGAATCGGTGACGTTGGTTGGTAGGGAGTTTTGCTGGCTATACATGAACGACAGTCTCGCATCTTGTGTTTCAGTGGGCCGCATAAATCTTAAGGAACTTTTAGTGGGATGAAACGTCCAAAATCAAGATCATCTGATGGGCTTATTTTTCCTTTACCATACGAGCCTCGAATAAATGTACATATGAATAGAAAATACATATGTATAAACAGAAAACATTGGTACATGGTGGGATACACCCAAGTCATTGCTGAGACCACAATGCTAACAGCGCTCAATATCAATTAGTAATTGGTATCAAGTAACTAATTACTTTATCTTAAATAGAATTAAAATTTATTAATTTTTTACGATAATGTCAATACTAAATGATCATTTGTCTAAATTATACGGAAACGGCTATTTTAGGAAAAGGTTAAAATATTGAGAATTTAACAAAATTTTATCTGAATTTAATAGGTCTATACGAGATGGTTCTCGTAGAGACCTATTAAATTCAACAATCAACAGGAGAGATAACTGTTTAAGTATATAACTGCAGTGGAATCTAGACTAAAATTTAGATGATTTCCATAATTTCGCAAAAGGATGATTTCGCAGAGTTCGTTACTAAGACATAGAATGGGAGGTCCATTTTCCACGGTGCATCATGTGATAATGATCTTGGGGACCCTGCAAGCCGTGAAGTGTTCGTCATCGATAACCCCGATACCGCCTAAATATTGGTTTTGAGGGGATTTAATCAAAACAGTGGACATAACAGTTATTACGGGGGCGCGGTTAATTTCGAAATATACGATGGTGAAGGCAAAAATAATATTTAAGGGAATTAGGCTGCCGGTGTGGAGTGCAATTTGGATGATTGCACAGCGGACGCGGCTCGTTTTCTGTGAATTTTTTAATTAAATTACGAGCCAGATGCTGTAAAGTTGATGAGGGCCGCTTACATCTGAGTGACCTTGTCTGACGCTCCCATGTTCGAATTAAATTTATGGTTCAAAGCTCTGCGACCAGTTTTTAGGCGAATAAGCCAGAGTTATGAAGATCTTGTTAATTTATATTTAATCTGCAATGTTTAGATAGATAGATAGATAATACTTTATTGTACATACACCACAAAACAGAGAGAAGAAAATAACATAATACACTTAAAATTATTAGTACAATTGGCGGTCTTATCGCTCAAACAGCGATCTCTTCCAGACAACCTACGGACGGAGAGATATAAAAAACTGGAAAGACGGGGGTGTAAGATACTTACATATTAACAAATAATTTTAAAAATATACTGACAAAACATACCTAAAATCAAATAATAAAGAGCTAACTGACTTACAGAATTACTTTATGTTAATATATGATTTTTATTTATAAATAAATGTATGTATGAAGATGAAACTATGAAATCTAAAATTGATAAATATAATACGTAATACAAGCTGATAATAAGTAGCGCAACGATCGTATAAGCTAAAGAGATAAATTACATATTTATAAAAAAGTTAATATAGTTCAGTTGGTTAATTTAAACGCTAGTTTAAGTTGTAAAGTTTGTAGAAGTGTTAACGTATCGTCGTCATATTTTATCTTCTCTGGTTATAGCAAAACACTGATAGTACACATTAGATTTCTATGCAAAATTTTAATAATGTGCAAGTTGTGAGTCCAATAAGGTCTAGAGACTTTAATTCGATTGAAAAAAAAAATTAGAGAAACAGTATTTTTTCTTTTCGAACCATGTACTTTGACTGTAAATACTGAAAACAAATTTTCTTGTTTTAAATGTCATTATTAATTAGTTAAACGTGTAGTGAGATGCGTGTAAAAGTAAAGCTTGGTATGAAAAAAGCAAAATTATGGAATAGAATTCAATAAAAAACGGGATATTTATATAGAAGACGAAGACTAATATAATATGTTATATACTAAATAATAAGTTAGCGTTAAGTGCCTCACAAAAATAACGGCTCGTGGGGCGGTTAGATCCTCGAATGGCAGCCATATGGAGGGATACATAGCGATGATAAGGTGTTTCACAAAGTGGTTCACAAGGTGGCAATTTCTTTCACAACCGATGTTTTAACGAAAATACCAGAAATAGACTGGACGGTAGCAATGAAGGTCTGATGCGGTATGGAGATCCTTGGAGAGAGCAGTGGCCGTCACTCGGTTGAAATTATGAGTAACTAGCTTTCTGCCCGCGGCTTCGCCCGCGTGGATTTCGGGATTGGGTGTATAGAGGGTTAAGGGTCATAGCTTTTGCCCACGGCTACATATACGCGGAAGTCGGTTTATGGTGCGAAGATTTTATCGCGCTTCCCGTGGGACTATCCGTTTTTCCGAGATAAAAAATGCCGCAAAACTCCTCAAGAATCACTCTATCTATTGATGAAAACCGCATAAAAATCTGTGCAGTAGTTTTTGAGCGAAGCCTTTATTGCGCATCCCGTGGGATCTGTCGATTTTTCCGGGATAAAAAGTAGCCTATGTTACTCGGGGAGAATGTAGCTTTCCAAAGGTGAAAGAATTTTTGAAATCGGTCCAGTAGTTTAAGCGTGAAGAGGTAACAAACAAACAAACAAACAAACAAATAAACAAACAAACAAACAAACACACTTTCGCATTTATAATATTAGTTGGGATATAATGACGATAACAAGTTAGATGATAAAACTGAAGACAAGGAAAGTACTCGTAGAGATGAAGAAACAGAAAAAGCTTTACATTTTTACAGCTTGTCTTACGAGCTCAGATTACAAATTTTCAATTAATGCGGATTTCGACTGTAACTGTAGTCACGATAAACTTTATTCAATCATTTAATTGTCAAACATAATTATATCAATACAATAGAAGTAATCGACGGCCTTGTCAATCAACTGTAGTGTTGTGTTCCTGTGGTAAGTAAGGTATCCAGAGCTCCTGAGGATTCGCTGTGTCGACAGTGGGAGACCAGTGTTGCACACTGGACGGGCTTTGACCGGTGCGGGCGCGGAGTGTGGATATAAATAAATAAATAAAAATAAATATTTGTTACACTTACACCAATTAGCATAGCCCAAACTAAGCTCTATAAGGCTTGTGCAATGGGATCTAGGGTAACGGATAGACATACATATATTATACATATATAAATAATTTTTATTGAAATATATATCAACAACCATGACTAAGGTACAAATGCTCGCATTCATCACACAAACATCTGCCCCCACCGGGATTCGAACCCGGGACCTCAGAGATGGCGACACCTTGAAACCGGTGTATTATCCACTTGACTATGGAGGTCGTCAGTGTGGATGCAGCGAGGGAGACCCGGTGAAACGGCTAACCGCTGGCCGCCCGCAGGTTAGTAGAGTTCCCGAACCCAGGGACTACTTAATCTCCGCCTTGGGAGGCTGAACTGCCAGCCTGCGAAAAATTCCTGTGGTTGTAGTCGTGCCGGAGAAGGAGACCGGAGTGGAACCCGGCTGTTGCCACAGGGGGGACAGGGGGCTCTTCCTTACGCTGCATCGACAAACCGCAACACCCGCCTTGGTCATCACCTGATTTGGCTACACATATTTGTCCCTTTAGCTTTCGGCACAGCGAAGCCTCCACACCTACTCGAAATTGTAAATGAAATTAAAAAATAAAAAAGGGAGAAACTCACAGTGGCACCCCTTTCCACGCAGGTGGAGTTTTGTAACAACATCTTGAGACAGCGCAGCCGACCCTTTTATTTTTAACGGAGACACAGATATCTTCCCCGGCCGATACGTCATACCTTATGTATCCCGGCTACGTACTCGAGCACTCATTTCGCAGACGTACCGGCGTATGTATGTATGCCCGGGAGGATATCTGCTGCCGCTGCCTATTTCATTTAGAAGACAGGGACCTATCCATATTGTGGGTACATGTGGACTGCGGGGGCCACACCTGCGTTTTAGCGTGCCTATATAGGTCCCACAGTGGTGATGCGGACTTTTCTCTTATTTTCAGGTGAGATATTAAATTTAAATTTAATGTTGTTTTTTTTTCAATAAAATTTGTATTATATCCTACTACTATTATAAAGGCGAAAGTTTGTAAGTATGGATGTTTGTTACTCTTTCACGTAAAAACTACTGAATGGATTTGAATGAAACTTTACCACAATATAGCTTATACATCAAAATAACACATGGTTACAATTTTTGAGGTTTCTAATGTCGTAAAAAAAACACATTTTTTGCGCTTACATTGCAAACGCTGACTGAATCCTACGTAGTTTATAGGAGCATACTGCAGTAGCTACCTATAGGCCTATGATTAGGGCTCTGCAGTGCTTAGTTACCGTATTTCTTACTTATTACTAGACTAGACGGGACGAACCTGAAGTCCACGCGAACGAAGTCGCGGGCAAAAGCTAGTTATCAATAAACCTCTTATTTCCAGAGTAACGCACATGTTTTTTAATTTACAACAATAGATAAGCGAGAAATACACTTATATATATATTTATATATTTCAGAATATTATTAGTCAATGTTGAAATCTAATTGAAATGTAAATATTCCAATTAATTTTGACAAGTTTTCTACTGTGACAGTATTAGCTTTACATTGAAAGTGGAATCGGTACGAATTGAATTTTATTGGATTTTGGTAGTTTTAATGTATTGTTAATATTAAATTAATTAACTTAACGCTAAAAATATATAATTTTTAAAATTTATTGTTTTGAAAAGAAATTACTTGATTATATTAATATTTATTACTAGCTGGTGCCCGCGCATTCATTTGCGCAGGGCTCTTATCATCATATTTTGGATAATTCATCTTCTTCATCTATTGATAATGAAGATTACACAATATACTTTATATTAGTTTACAAAATAAAATTTTACATTTCTATGCATGCAGTGATAAAGTAAATCATATTGATGTAAAATAGGGAATGTAATACACCATACACCTGACCAAGTAGTAGAAAAGATTTTGTTGTCTGCTGATGTGTGTACTCAATGAAGTCGTCTGCTATGATCAATATAAGTTTGCAAGACCCTTGTAAGAAAAAAAAATCATTAGAAATGAATGTACGTTGTTATTGGTTTGCCTTAAAAAAAAAAGAAAAAAAAAATTAAGAGTGACATGATAGATGTCAGTTATCTTTAAAGAGATTCTTTTCACGTTGCTTTGAGTGTGCTCAAGAAAAAAGACCAAACTCTATTCTCAAAAAATCATTTGATATAATAAATAATAAATATACCTAAATAAATAAAATATATCAATGGCAGATCTGTTCAATTAAATTCAAAATGTAATTTTTTTTCAGCACTTTCAAAACTGTCTGCCACAATGCTAAACGCGCGATAATGGTCTGCCATTGTTGTTTTTAGATAATAACTAGCTGGCCCAACAGACGTTGTCCTGTCAAATGTCTCAAATGTCAAATGTCTCAAATGTCACGTTGTCTCACGTTGTCTCAAATGTTTTTAAATAAATAATTTAGCTGAAAAACAATATCTATATGACCGTATTGTGAATCTAAACCATTCTCAAGCCCCCTGGAATACACACAAAAAATTTCATCAAAATTGGTCCAGTCGTTTAGGAGGAGTTCAGTCACATACACACGCACACAAGAAATATATATATTAAGATAATAATATATTGTCAAATTTCAAAACGGCAGACGTCGTCAAATGCATTAAAAATTCGCCGAAAATCGATACCTGAGCGCGCGCCGTGTCCACCGCTTGGGGCTTAGTGAACCCCCATATCATATACTCGTATGGTAGGTATAGGGGCTCCACTGTACAAAACCTCAAGTCTGGTCAAATACATACAGGTAGCTTGGCTTTTAGACTATAAGCTATATTATTGTTAAGTTTCATTAAAATCCATTCAGTAGTTTTTACGTGAAAGAGTAACAAACGTACACCCACACTTACAAACTTGACGCTAGCCAAGTGCACACGACGCAGAACAAACACAACTGGGCCTTAGCCAGTGGGAAATTAATCAGGCTTATGTCATAAGATGTGTCCTAAGCACTGCCTCGTATCAGGCGATTTGTTGACGCAACATAAATCTGTCTGATAAGCCGGAGCCGCCATAACTCACAAAACTCGGCTTTTATTAAGGACTGTGTGTATGTCCGTGGAAGTAAATTTTTCATTAAAATACACAATGTTCGATGTAAGTAAAATCGCAATGATTGAGGTATCGTTAAAAATAATTAATAATTATTACATTAGATCCATCAGAAACAATTATATTGCAGCAGTAAAAAATAATTACAGAGAATTTAAAGAGCCACGACGACTAATACAATACTTTTATGTTTTTAGAATTGAAGGTGTAATGAATGGTTTACTTTGACTAAACAATTTAGTTTTTACTTACTGTTAAATTAATTATGATATATAAGAATTTCAGCAGAGTGTAGATTAGCAAGTAAAAATAGGAGAATCAAATCAGACCAATTAGAGGACATAGGTGTATCTGTAGCTTGCGAATCTTGATATAGGATAATAAGTCAATGTCTTTTTATAATAAGCATAATTTTGCCGGTTGGGCATCTGCAACATCTTTAATAGGGCAACCAAACCCAAAGCCTAGTCTTAACATCGAAATTTAAATGTATCGTCATTGATATCACTGTAAATATAAATTCCTTGTTAACATAGACAATGAATATGTTAAGTTAGTATGCTTAGAGTAGTCCAGAGTAGCTATTGGAGGCTGTTCATCTGACCTTATGGCGACTTGTCGATGTTCGTAAGAAATTTGTTCTCACTGCCACTTTCTTGTCTTATGTTTATATTAAAAGCTTGAGGATGGCATATATTATCACATTATCAGGAATGCGGATCGTAGCATAGTCAATAAGTAGAGATGATGTATGTCTGTGGCAAAAATGATGAACGCTGCTTACTGTTATTTAAAGTTAAAACAGTAAAGCTGTAAAATTTATTGGCGATGTATGTATTCAAGAAACAAGAAATACCGAATCGCTTTAAGGTGATCATGAACAGGCATTTTTAGGCAAGCTATTTTAGAATTAGAATTAGAATACTTTATTTATCTTAAATTGGTACATTAAATAGGTGTTATGGGTTTTACAAAACAATGTACAAATAGCTTATACAAATAGCATACAATGGATTACTAATATATATTAAATTATAGTTAATTTAATATATTTTAGTAATCAGTGTTTAATGTATAATGTTTAATTTATGTTTGTATGACAATTTTGAATTTATGAAGAATAACATAGTTGTCATACAAATTCTTAACAAAATGATCACAAAATAAGAATTATCACTAGTGCTCGGAATAGGTAGTTTAATTTTATGTACTTGCAGAAAGAAAGTCAGTGTAAGCGTAACATGGATAAACCTTTTTTTTTTTGAGGGGGGAAATGCGACCTTGTGCACCCTGACACCGCGCTGGCAAGACGCGGCCGTGTGTGGGGCTCTCCGGTCAAGAGGACCGGCCTACCCACTAAAACCCCCCCGAGTTCTCTGGGCCCATACAGGACACATGGCGGGGTGCGCTCTCGCGATTCGACCGCCATGTGTCCCGGGGCCGGCTCGACCAAGAGTTGGTCAAGCCACCGCCAAAGAACATGGATAAACCTAAAATTTTCTGTTTTTATTTGCTATTCGTTTCTTTACGCTTTTATTGTAAAATTTTATGTTTACAACTTATTATTACAACAATAAGCTAAAAGATGAAATACTATTTTGAAAGTTCAATATAATATTTTTACAATCTCTGAAAATAGTAAGTGCCCAGGCATATCCATACTATTGATGTCACAAAATTGCAAGTACATAAAATTATTCTACCTATTCCGAGCACTAATTATCACATTATACAATATATATAACTATAGGAGTTCTGTTAATTTTTAAGTAACCAGTTTCGCAACATACTCTTTTATTTCTCATTGATAGATTTTTATTAGTTAGTTTAAATTTGATAGATTTATATTGATAGGTGATTAATTTATCACACTATAGTTCACATTTTCGCGTCTAGATTGTATTGTGATTATAAGTTATTTATTTATTTACGAACCAGACAAACATTAACACTCGATATGAAGATTTGTTTATTTGTGTGTATATGTTTATGTATGTATATATGTGTGTATATATGTATGTATATGTTTGTATTGTATTTTATATAGTATCCTTGCTGTGTGTTTGAAGGAGTGTGTCTGTGTAATTTATTTATGTATAACTTTAATACTTGTATAACTTTAATTTATGTAATAGGCAGATACTGTTCTTACGAAGTTATTTTAAATTCAAACATCCGTTGTTGCTACTTACGAATGGTTTTGTGTAAGGAAACCTTTAATTGGCTTTGGTATTGGCACATACTGTAGAAAATATAGTCTGTATATCGCTGTATGGTTTCTTAGAAAAATAAAATAAACAAAATAAAAAAAATAAATTTTTATTGCATGTTACATTCATAATATTAGATGGTAATTGTCAAATAAAAGTAATACATACAATATTGAATATCCACACATATAAACAATGTAATACAATACTCGTTAGATTTTTATTTAATAATGATTTACATTTATAAAATTCGACCATAGAGTAAAAAGTTCTCTGCAAGAGACAGAGGCGCAATTCCTTTGTAAATGAAAAATCCTAATACTCATTGCATAACACTTTTTTTTGGAAGCATGCGATTCTAGGTGTTAGATCTAGAACAAGCCTATGTGGATGTCTAGTATGTTCTCGGGTCTTTTGCCTCTATAAATGAATTGTAATTTCTCTTGACATGCTATCCTACTGTTATTATGTTATCACTAGAGATCGGATAATCGGATGCATATTTACCTAAAGTTAATTTATGGCTCACAAATTATGGAAGCGGCTTTTTTTCTTAAATACATTTTGTTAAATAAAAGTCTCGGGAAAATACGGGACTGCAAATTTAACGTAGTGATATTGTTTAAAAATTACTGAATTAGCACGTGGTATTTATTTTCAAAAGACCGAGACTCCGGGTTCATTTATACAACTATGCATACGTATTTACATGGAGTTTAGTTTCAGTTCCCCGTGCGATTTATTACATGAAGAGTGTAATACGAAAGTAGTGAGCTAGTTTGACTAAAACAATAATCAATTAAATAATTGAATAAAAAAACAGAAATGGTGAAAAATTTTATTTAACAAAACAATAAAAAGCCGTTTCCATACTTTGTCTTAAACTAACTTTAGGTAAATATGCATCCGATTATCCGATCTCTAGTTATCACTAAACTGTAAACTGTGACATGTTATCACTAAAAAAACGGAAAAGAATATTTATGGTGTATAGGATGGACAAGGAATGATTACTGGAAGAAAAAGAAGATGGAGACACGTTATATTGGAAACACTATTTATTGAATCTATTTTAATTTAACTAAATCCTTATTACACCTGCGCAAAGTTCCATCTCCATTACCTACCTACGATTTCTTGTAGCCGCAGCTTTACCTTTGGTCGTAATGCATTGGTCTACTGTGCTGATAACTTACGCCGTCCTTTATAAGGACTCTCGCTTATGAAGGATAATGGAAGTGCCCGCCATTAGGTTTTATGGCTTCGGTAATACTGACTGTGTTAAGGGCAATTTCATTACTATGTTGGGTAAGTTTTTCAATGCGCCAGGCAGCGTATTTTGTCGGGACGTAATGAAATTTGTGTTCGAAGTTTATATTGGTTATTATTTTAAGAGGATAGTTTATATAGGCTTGGTAGTTTAAGCGTATTTTGGATTAGCCGTCAGGGAAAATTGGTTATGCTGCAGATATTAAATAGATTACACAAAAGGAGGCAAGTGCCTGCCTTCGTATTATGTAAATTTCTAAACAGGGCACTCTATAAACCGCGGTGACCGCTTATCCGTGCTGGAATCCATTGGCAATTTTTAATTGCACAAGAAATTAAATTCTGCGTGTTAGCTTAAGTGTATTTTCCTTAAATGGTGATAGAGATTGATAGCTAGTTTATATTACAAGGAAATCTTACAAACCGTTATCATTATTTACAGATTAGTAACTTAATATCGGTTATTTATAGTAAATTACAGAACTTTTGAGATTACTTTGAATAAATGTGAAAATTTGTTGTTAAATTTAAGATAACCTATAGATCAGAAATCAAAGTACATATCTGAGAAATTTACATAACACTTAAAATAGATATATAAATCCAATCAAAAAATAGTTCTGGGGCAATAGTTACGACATATTAATATGGAGTATGATAGACGCGATCGGTTACTGTGGTCGTTTCATTAGGAGAGCACGAAGTTATCGTTTACTAAACAGCCCATTGCTTTTTGCGGTGGCTAGACTCCCCGATATTCACAAACAAAAGAGGCAATGTATAGTTTAATGTGAAAAAAACAACAAACGACAAATCCTATAAGTTGCATGATACGATATTATTTTTAAAACGAAATATTAGCGATGAATATTATCCTTTACTTAAAGTTACGGGTATTTCAAAATCAAAATAATATTTTGAAAATACAGCGACCAACATTTTGGCCTTATCGCTGATCTCTCAACAATGTGGTGAAGTACGCCCTATTTCTATACAAGCAAATAAATTTGTTTTTTGTAAATTATTTGTACTTCGTTTATTAATTAAGTTAGGTATTTGTATAATAAAAGATCCATATTTAATGACAGCAAAATAGCCTATACAAAAAAAAACATTTCCGTAAGCTCCACCCCTCTACATGATAACTCAAACGTTTTGCACGTGGATAGGTCTTGGGCCGCTTCTAAAATTATATGCGTCAGATCATGCGTTCATGCTGTCTAATTCTTACGGCATACTGTGTTATTACACTTTGTATTTTGTCGGGCAATGAAAGCTTTGCACCTCGTAATTCAAGTAGATTTGCAGGTGTTTCCAATAATTCCCTCTCATTGTGTCTATCTGCCGCGTTTATGTCTGTTGCCCCTAGTTCCGATTTGTTCTCATTCATTTAATGCATGGTCTGTTGTGCGCTCGCACCATCTTTGTGTTTCATTTGTATGTTTGTTTTTTTTTTGGGTTCTCCATTTGAAACTTCGTTGTCTTTATAATCAGGAATATGGCTGTAATTGCCATACTTACATATATTGCAAAATAACTGCCGTTTCAGTTGCGATAGTTAGGAATTCGATGACGCAAATAAACTTTAACGAGATTTAAACGAAATATACAGTGGTCATGATTTTGCTATCGTTTCCCATAGATATTTGACGTACAATAAAATAGAGGTGCCGTGTCAGTCTATCAACTAATATTAGAACAATTTTAGTTCATTATATTTTCGCCAGGGGCGCTGTATAAAGTTTCTATACAAAAAGATTGTGTGACTATAATTGAAAAAAAAAATATGGAAAAATCCTGACGAATTTGAATCTACATCACTTGTTCCAATATGTATTAAGTAAGACTATAGTATCGTCAAAATTACTAAACTAATTAGTATAACTAATGAACTAATTTCATATATATTACTAACGAAATAAAACGAAATCATTTATAACATCTCTTCCCAGAGGTATCAAATGATTACTGAGACAATGGGTCTATTATCCCTAAACGATGTCGACCTTTTAGAGGCAGTTCGAGGTATTTAAGGCTTGTTTCTGGAATCAGTTCCTACTAATTGTTGTGACTTTATCCATTAGTCTCGATGCCTTATTATATGTTCGCCTTGCCCGTACACAATGACTAATTAAGCTATACGTCATTAAAATAATTGTGGAATGCCGAGAAAAAATCATCGGCAGCCAGTAAACAAGCTTTTGATCAATAATTATGGCATTACTAATGGCATATAATAGGAGTGCAAAGAATTTGTTGTTAACAAGATCTAATTAAGTACAATGTAATTACGTTTGTAGGCCAGTCACTCGCTGAGAGACGTTGTTTTTAAATATGAATAAATACATATTTAATTTTAGGGCTGTCAGCCCGGAAAGATTTCAGACATTATGAAAATTGTTTGTGAGGTGTGAACTGATGTAGAATCTACCTCAGCGGTACAGGTGAATCTTGGTGGATTCCTATCGGCATCACCGCAAAGGTGTCTCCTGTTACCTTGTTACCAGGTAGGTAGTTCGAGCCTATCGGGATCGACGTAATATAACCGCCACGGAAATCTAAATACTAACATAAGAAGAAAAATGTATGTGTGACCTTGTCGCGGCTCAAGTGGCGTCCACGCCTCCAAAGTGCTCTCAGAATTTTGCTCTGAAGACTGCGTCATTTCAACCCACATAATCGAATCAGTGATAAATGAACTTTAATAAATGTATTTAAAATTGACGGTATCTTCCCATGTCTAATGAGAAATAACAAATTAATACTTTTATTTAAATGTGTAATTAAAAGTGTCTAAGCAATTTTATTTAAAACGGTATTTTGAAACATTTGCATTTTGCATTTGCAGATTATATCACATCTAATATACTTTTATACAATGCTCAGTTCGAATTTACTATAGGCAGATGCTCTGCTAATGTTGAAGTTCTCTACTCAAACACACTTTTACTGTAAAGGAGCTGTATTTTCTGTGACCTCTTTAAATCTAGTCAATAGATATTTGTACATAAACTCAAATATGATGGTATCTCTGCATAAATAATTGGTGTAATAGAGTGTTTTGTCTCAAAAAATTCATACAGTTATCAAAATAACGATACTGATTCTGTTGGAGTATCCATATTTACGTATTGGCATGCCCCAGGGATCGATATTGGCGCCATTCCTTTTCCTAATTTTCTTCTGCTCACTTGATTGTAAGACAAAAAATAAATCAGATATAGCAAAATCAAAAACTGTCTTGGCGTGAATGGGTGTCGGTTAGATGTAGAACAGGTATGCTGGCAATCAAATGTGTTCGGTAATTGTGG
Organism: Scirpophaga incertulas; assembly: GCA_036419045.1. Classification (NCBI taxonomy): domain Eukaryota; kingdom Metazoa; phylum Arthropoda; class Insecta; order Lepidoptera; family Crambidae; genus Scirpophaga; species Scirpophaga incertulas. Next base: position 28,672,606 of record CM071634.1, on the reverse strand, counting down.
AGTTCGCACATCGTCCGTCAAGCTGCGCACCGCCGCAGGCAGGCCCAATTAAACCTTGAGTACTGTGACAATTTACTGCCGGTACGCAAACTTGTTGCTCTTGGTAACTTGCAATCCTGGAAGAAACTGTACTCGATGGCTTCATATAGAATACCTAAAATGTAGATTAAGAATACACTGATCGTGTTAGCAGATCTACAAGGCAGAAATTAAGTAACACTTACTAATATTATCTCACTCACTAATATTCTAAATACGAAAATAACTATTTGTCGCACTTTTACGTCAAAACTACTGAACCTATTTAAATGAAATATGATATCCAGACAGTTGAATATGATACCAGACAGAAGAAAAGATATAGAGGTCACTTTTTAATTCAAAAAGGCAGTTAGGGATTGAAATAGGATATGAAAGATTGTATTGGAAGTACGTAATTTTTGAAGCTAGATGTTTGAAACTTTTTTTACGACTTTTAATTTGATATTAATAAATACGATATTTAAAGTGAGTAAAAATGTTATTCAAAAACGGAGAAAAGTAGGGATGAAAATTTTTATTTCAATAGCCTACGAAACTACGGAACCAATTTCGATGATAATTTGAGACCCGAAGAAGGACTTAGGGAAATTTTTGACTATGTGGAAATATTAATATTTTCCTGCGTGAATATCTTTTAAAACCAACTAGTCGAATTTTAATGCAATTTGGAGTGTTTGGAAACCCGGGGATAAACATAAGATAAATTTCATTGCGGTAAAATAAATCTTTCCTTTTGGAAAATTCGATTTAACACAGTCGAAGCAGCGGGCAGAAAGCTGAGTAAAATTATAATTGAATCAGTTTAAATAAACTGTTTTCTCATTCACGTAAATAACGATTATGTTTAAAATGGCCATTGCGACGCCGAGATACGACTATTCTTGCTTCATGTAATGTTGAGAAAGTCAAAGGCTTTAAATTTGATGAAGTAAAACTTAGTTTTAGTTAGAATGCGAAATTCACTGGTTTAATATAAATGCTTTCGTTTAAACTAGAATTTATAATATAACTTAATTGATATTCTGATATGATGACCTCTAAGCAATTGCTACATTTGATGGTAACAAATGTTAATAGAGAATGTTTCAAATAAAATTATATTTAAGCCTATATACAAAAATAAATATTATTTAAATTACAATTCTAAAAACTCAAACAAATCGTGTAACAATAACTGTCTGATTACAATAAATAATGGAAGTTACAGATGTGGCGGTATGAGTACAAATTGGTCCAATGATTTTATATACGAAGAATTTTATAATAGAAGATAGATCCTGTGTATTTTTGCCATATATATTATATATAAATACGGACATTCTAGCTGAATAAAAAGGCTCTCATAAATAAAATTCAATAATAAAAAACATGCATTTGAATTATCGATCGTGTATATCATTTTTAAATTGTCGCCTATGTGTTATTCTGATACATGTTTCATTTGATAAATAGGTCTAATGTTTCATTAAAATCCATTCAATAGTTTTTACGTGAAATATAACAAATACTCATCCATACTTACAAACTTTCCAGTTTATAATATTAGTAATAAAAAGATGTGCAATTGAATTTTCGGTCTACATGGACTTCGCTTTCTTTGCTAGCTACGAAAGGAAATTAATATATGTTTGACATATCAATGTAGCCCATCAACTTTATCAATTTATTACAGATTTTAAACATTATTAACCAACAGAATCTGAAAGAAGGGTTCGGGATGACCTGCCGCGGGCTGGCAATTACGTCGCGAACTGCCGCACCGCCATTATACAATTTGGGATAATTAACTACCGGATTTTGTTGCACTACCCGATACCGATTACGTTTCATAACACGGAGAAGACTATCATTACGAGCGGCTCCATTTTGTTGCTAATGTACAGGAAACTGTTGTAATTGGCCCGGATTTGTTTAATATTGACGTTTGTTTTTGGAACTGGGCTTTTGGGGTTATAAAGATTGAGATGCTTGATGCCTTTTTCCATTTGAGGATTCTTTGTCTATCATTTGTTTGTGAAAAAAAGTTATGTAAGAAATGAAGGCGTAATGTACGTATTCTAGTATTCTTGAATGAAGTGATATTATTATCTCTAAATTCCAATGTTACTCCTGACCGCTTCTAATTTTGTTATTAGTCATTTTTTAATTTGTTTTTTGTGTTTCTGGTATTTTTAAAAAGGAAATCGTGTTAATTACAACCAATTTACAACATATGCGAGGAGAATGTGCAAATTACTGAAATTTTATGAGAGTAAAATGTTTCTGTGCGTCTTTTTAACGTCACGTCTTCATTGTTCGTCATGGAAAGGCATAGGTTGAAGTGTTAAACCTTTTCAGAACGGCAACAAAACCGTTTTGCTTGCCGGCTTCTTAGGGTGAGTAAAAGCTGGCACGTGACAAGTTTTGTCCCCGGGCTAGTGGAAGCAACTTTAAATAAACCGTCATTACACGTAGCTCCCATTCGCTGGGGAATTATTTAAATGTCAGATAAATTGCTTTAACAGTCCGAGAGCAGTAATAAGGTGTCCACGAAGCCTATAATTTGCCCTCGCATTCAATCACTCGGTACATTCGCTCGCAACTATACAATAAATTTTTACACTAAAGGTCGACTGTTTGATGGAAGACAAAATAACACAACTAACTTAGTTTGACTGGTTCGTCATTCGCTAATTCTGAATAACGAAACAGACAAGGAATATTATAAGGTTCAAATTAATCTATTGTTTGTTTTGTGAAAGTATGTACGAAATTTTTGATTTACCTACTTGGTACTAGAGCAGAATAATGAGGCCTGCTGTAAGAGCTCGAAGTGATATTGTTGCAGAATCCCGTCTATTCTTCCACTCAGGGAGTCATTGTAAATTTCTTTTTCTATAATCTTTATATATATAAAATCTTCTGTACGTGTGTTAGTCATTGAACTCCTCCTTAACGGCTGGACCGATTTTGATGAAATATTTTGTGTGTATTCTAGGGGGTTTGAGGATGGTTTAGATTCACAATACGGTCATCTAGATATTGTTTTTTAGTTAACAAAAGTTAACATTTGAGACGTGGGACAGGACAACGTCTTTCGGCTCAGCTAGTAAAATATATAATTACCTTATTAACTGCGTCAAGTCGAAGCCCCGCTACCAAGTCAATGGTTTCAACTGGGTTTGTATAGGTCTGTACTCAGCTCATATTTACTTGTACAGATAAATCTAGTAGGTTCAATCTAGCACAGTGGGTCCTAACCTTACAAATCCGTTACCATGGATAATGTTATTGATTGCAGTATTGGCATGCATAGATTAAGTAAACTAAATTATACATTACATTACAACAACTGTTTGTTATTCCTTAATAAATAAATGTTTTTTTCCCCAAAGTCATTAATTAGCTTAAACAATATGATACTACAAATACATAGACTTTATTAAACATTCAAACAGTTACATATGTAAAATTGAGATACGTTTATTTTAAATTACATTTGTAAATTAGCCTTTAGCAATGAATATATAATAATTAAAATTAAATAAAGTAACTTGATATTGACATAATTTAGTTTCTCGTTGTAGTCGTGTCGACATCGTTGAAGTGCTTCCTGAGCGCTTCCACGATGCTTCTTGTTCATGTTGTCCGCGTTCCTTAGTTCTATTTTCCTTCGCTTAGACAATGCTCTCCGTTCTTTTCTGTGACTCGACTGTATCTTCCCAAGAGTCGACCCAGTAAAAGACAGCTACATATTATTTGTATACTTATATATATGTGGCGCTCTGCTCTCGGCGCCTTTGCCTATTGGTTTATAATTTTGACGTTTGTGAGGGCGATGCCCGGCGGCTAAAAAAAACGAATCAAGCAAGTCACATGAAAAGGCATATTGGACGCCACAATAATTTGAAGCCCTACGCTTGTCCTCATTGTAATCTCACCTATGGTAGTTTGGCAGGAATAAACCTTTTACCTAACTCAAGCTCTACTTTCATTTGTGTCCGTCGAGTACTCCCAAATATATATTGTGCTTTCTATACTTAAAAGCATAAAATTTATTGGATTTACATGGGATAAAATATAGCTTGATTAACGCTATACTAATATTTTTTCTCCAAAATCTTAATAGCACGAGCGAATTTATGTTAGTGAATACGTGGTCGGCAAAATCAGTTTCATATTTCGACAATTTAGTAGTACCACGTTAAATTGTAGAGATTTCAATGTTATTGAATGTTTTCATTGATACCTTAATGTTTTTAAAATGACAAAGTTCTATAATGATGCTGCGTAAGATTCTGTGTGCCGCGTGCGGGTGGCGCTGCGTCATGCGCGCGCAATCTGCCCCCGCTGGGACGCGCTCGCGCATGTTGATGGCTCACTTGGTCGGTCAAAGATGAAGCTTAGCAGAGGGACGCACACTACAGAGTCGTGTATATCGGTACTACCTTATTTATTTGTTTTATATATTTTATTTTATTTTAAACATAAAAAATAAAACAAATTGGTTGCTGTTCATGGTGTATGTATATATGTGTGTGAGTGTGTGTGCCGAGGTCAAATGTAGCGCACTATTTTTGTTTTTTTAATTTGTGGATATCGTTGTTGACTGCAGTATTAGCATGCTTGGATATAGTAAACTAAATTATATGTTATATATTGTAACTGTTTGATATCTCTCAATAAATAAATATCTTGTTTATTTCAGCTATAAAGCAGAAAATAAGACATGTCAGCGAATTCCTTTATTTAGGATCTATGATTAATTTTTAGCCAACCAAATTATTTTATTATGGGTTTTGTTAACTATAAATGGTTAAGATAATTTTAACCTGTATGTAACATAATTAAAATTGGAGTGTCTGTTTGTAATATTAAAATAACCGCTTTCTATACTACATGCATATGAATGTACATATACGGTACACATACCAAACTACATATTTTTAAAATTTTTGTTCCGGATAATCTCTGGAACGGCTGGACCGATTTGGACGGGACTTTCACTGGCAGATAGCTTATGAATAAGGAGTAACTTAGGCTACTTTTATTTTAGAAAATGTAAAACAAAATCATTCCACGCGGATGAAGTTGCGGGCACAGCTAGTGGATATAAAATCTTCGCAGTAATAATATTGCATGAAAGCCATGACCCGATTAATTATAAATAAACAAAAATAAAGAACAGCGTTTAAAAATACTTTTGTTACAACTTCAATTTGTCTTTTTAAACGAAATACAATTAGTTAAAACTTATAGTATGTTGTGGGTTCTTGCGGGTGATGCTTGATTGAAAGACTGTAGTGTGGAGATTGACTTTTTGTTTAATATGACGGATAATATTACATGTAAGACATGAAGACTTGTGACGACGACGAGTCCCGAATGAATGCTGTCTTCTCTATGTCAATACAGGTTATTAAGTGGCCAAGGGTCATATGTTCACAGACTACAACATAGTAAAAAGTAGAATATGTTTTTTTTAAATGTTTAAAGTTGATAGTATTATAAATGCCTACATCAATAAGTAAGATGTGGTTTTGCCATCCCAAGATTTAGTATTTTTTAACGTTTTTAGCAACTAACCAGATAAAAAATGTGTGGTCTTTTTGGTTCTTTTTTTATACATAAGTAGTTTTGTAATTAAGGAGACATATTTAAAATTTTGTGGTTATTCATCTTTTACATAACTTTAATGATATTGAATGTTCATTTACTAACAATATTAACCTTATTTTGATTGATTACATAAATTAGCCACTGTAAAAACATGATTAGAACGACAATAACGCGTCTGTTTGAATATAAGATCTTTGACATTTCAATAGCTACCCTTTGCTATTATGATCTAAACGAAGTGCGGTGCACATAAAAAGTAGCAAAGAGCAAGATATGACTTCATTACTACAGGAATCGGTCCGCGGCAGATGAATCGCCACACGGCTCCTTTGTGCCACCAAATCAAATAAAAAACAGAGTGACATTCAAAAGTCATGGTCTGGTGTAATTTTAATCGAATGCGTTTATTGAGATGTGCCCAAGTTATTACATATTAAACGATCGAGCTCAGTAACAGTTGCATTGTGAGAAATTGAAACGATTTACTTTGTGTGATCATAACGGGAGGAAAGTTGACATTTTTTTATTTTATCACTTGCAAGGAAATTTCGTGACATTATTTTATAAATAATATTTCAAATTGATTCGTTGTTGCTTTCGTTTACAAATAGTGTAAATCTGAAAGTAGGTTTGTTGCTTTGTTACACTTATATTATTGAACAGACTATAGTGAATTATTAAATCGCTGAACGGGATTTGAGAACGGGTCTAAAGCTGTTTAGAAAGAAGAGCACGGCTTTTAGAGATGATCAACGGTCAAATAGTACCTACTCGCACAGATGCCTACTAGCATTATTCAATGAGATAATGTCATAAATGAGAATAAGTTGACATTACCAATATATTGTAGAGTATAGTTGAGGATACTATACATACCATATAAGAAAGATCTTCCAACTAAACTCAGTTTTATGCCCAAGATCTAAGAACCATTAAGGCAAATCACGATGGCTACTCAGGAGAGACAGCGATGCAAGCGTTGATCCAATAAAAACGCTCTTGAAGTGGCGTTAAACAACAAAAAATTATAGTAAACCTTTAACAGTAAGTTTAACATCTTTGTGGAAAGTAACCGTCAAATCAGGTAAATATTGTATAGAATGATAGATAGATAGATAAAACCGTAACAAATTAATTCTTAAAACTAATGCTAGTAAAGGCAAGAGAATGATTCGTTCAGACAATCTTTGTAAGAGAATATTTATGATGAAGTGGCAATGTGGCATCGAAAACAAATGAATACATTATAATGCAGTTTACAAAGAAGTCCATACTCATCATGACATAAAAGACACTTAGGCCTTAATCAACCACGCTGGCCCAGTGCGTATTGGTTGACAACATAATTGAATTTCTTTTATCGATCTCTTATATTGTTCATTGTACATCACTATGCAATATGTTTGTAATTTGACGTATGTCATAAGTTAAACAAGTGTTTACAATCTCCAATAAACAAAAGTTCTTTACGATAAATTTATACAATTCACAGAATTATTAATGTAACTATTTCTTTATAAAAATAATTGGTTATAATGTATCGGATCTTTCGGGTACAAAAGCTATACATATAACCAATTATTTTATGTTGATAGTTGGTAAACTATCAACATACATTAGTTCCAGGCAATAACGTTGCCGAACGGAGAGGTAGGGTGTCCACTCAAAATATCGATATCGATACCTTTCGATATATTGTTTGAAAATATCGATATTTTTTAATATCGAATATTTTTCACAAAAATTTTATACTGTCTTTTTTTATCAAAAGCAGACATATGTGAAAGTGTAATCAAAGACCAGAGTAAGATACTAATAGTGTAATAAGGTAACCAGGGTCTGGCGATGGAACTGGAAGATGGTCAAAGGAACTTATGAGTTGTCGGTGTGAATCCACACTCCCACAGACTATGTACACGGACCGTACGTGTAGCCAACATTAAGAAAATTCATATAGAAATACTTAATCTATGTTAAGAATAGATAAGAAATTGTTGATCGGCTATCTGATCCATGGAGTGCATATGCATGGCTCTGTCTGTGCCCGCACACAGATGTCACTATCGGTTAATGAAATCGATTCAAAACTGAAATCATTGACTAATGTCATAATTTACTTCGGTTTCGTTGTCATTATGAGTCAGCTTTAGCTTTTTTAATCGATTCGTTATTTTCATAAATATATCGAGTAAAAAGATTCTTTATCAGAATATCGATTCATTTCTATATATCGTATGGCAACTATCGAATAATTCAATATATCGATATTAAATGAATATCCCTACGGAGAGGCGGGCGGACCCACCGCAGTGATATTTACATGTGTTATTGACCACTAATACGAGGTTTGGGCCATCGTGTAAATATATGCAATTAGGTGTTGGATGTACGTTTTTAATTTAACCGTTGATTGGCGTCAATAAGTTTTTTAATAAACCATGTTACTTGATAAAGCATAAACAGAATCTGTTCCCACTGCGTTATAGCTTCGGGCTTAAATTAGTTTTTAAGTGAGCGTGATTTTTAGGGTTCCGTAGCCGAATGGCAAAAAACGGAACCCTTATGGATTCGTCTATGTTTGTCCGTCCGTCAGTCCGTCCGTATGTCACAGCCAATTTTTTCCGTAACTATAAGAGCTATACTGTGGAAACTTGGTAAGTAGATGTATTCGGTTAACCGCATTAAGATTTTCATATAAAAATAGAAAAAAAAAACAATTCATTTTTCGGTTCCCCATTCTCAGAACTGAAACCCTAATTTTTTTCATCAAACCCATAAATCAAAAATCAAAATCAAAATAATATTTATTCAACATAGACCTTTACAGGCACTTATTGACGTCAACAAACAAAACAAAAAAAAGCTTAAGTAATAAAAAAAAAAAAACAAAAACCTTGTCCGTACGTACGAATAAGGAAAAAGAAAAAATATATTGACTCGACACCTGTTCGGAAATTGGGAGAGCCTTCTCGAGAAGAACAGGCAAGAAACTCTGAAGGTCATACGTGTGGGGTATCTATGGATAGGTCTTCACAAATGATATTGAGGATTCTAATAGATTTTTTTTTCTAAACTGAATAGTTTGCACGAGAGATGCTTCCAAAGTGGAAAAATGTGTCCCCCCCCCCCCCAGTAACTTCTAAAATAAGGGAATGACAAATGTAAAAATAATAAATGATGTACATTACCATGTAAACTTCAACCGAAAATTGGTTTGAACGAGATCTTATAATTAGTTTTTTTTTAATACGTTATAAATCGTAAGCCGCATTTTACCTTTCATTCAATCATCTTAAATATAATAAAGTATTAAGAAAAACATTTAATTAGATGCTTAATAGTGGTACGGAACCTTAGGTGCGAGAGTCCGACTCGCACTTGGCCGGTTTTTTTCTATATATTTCTCAAGTTACTACGATTATTAATACAAATTATTAATGGTAATCGGTATTTGGTTGAAATTGTTTATTTATTTGCTTATATTTTTATTTTTGTGTCAAGTATAGTCACTATTTTTCATTTTTTTAATCTGTGGATAATGTTGTGGGGAAACTAAACTATCCTTTGTTATCCCTTAATTAATAAATGCATATATTGCTGTTATCGTCAACACATTTAAGTTAACGAAGTTTCGTGTAAATAAAATTGAATTCCCGACATTCAAACTGTACAGGTAATTAGCATTAAATATAATTACACTGTCTGTCCAATGGAATGTTTAATCAAATTTCCGCATCAACAACAACCTTTGGCTTCGTTGAAAGGCCCATTAAACTAGAGACACGCTATCCGCAATAATTGCAGAAAGAAAACCGCGAGACAATGGTATAACACCGCCAACACAACTTGGCCTTGCAACCCTCTGCTACGCTAACGACGAGGGCAGACGTTATAATCTGGAGGAGGTCGAGGCAGTGGTGTTGTGCAATTTTTTTTTTACCGGAACGCATGTCCCAAATTTAACGACTGGGGGGACGTGGGATTTTCTATGATAATCCTGGCGGCGACGTTGTTTTAGGTCCCATATTTGACGAGGAGAGGAGGATTTCCCCAATTTTCGCCCGGCGCCAAGATCAGCCCTGTATATAGCATAAAAAGGAAAGGAAACGAAAATCATTACCCCGCCCCGTTCTGGAGGACGGGAGCGTTAGTTCAAGCCGATAGGGTCCCAGGCCTTCCCCCCGACCAAAGGCTGTAGGTAGTGTTTAGTTGGTAGGCTGGCCTTCTGCTGGAGTCCAACATAACCATCCGCCGTAGACCGGTTGCGGGCGATATCCGGTGCGAGGTCGTCCGAGCACCAGGGGGTTGTCAATAGCGACCACGGTGGTGGCGCGCCCCCTATGAGGATTCACTACCCTCCCCCGTGGAAAGAAAAAAAAAATCATTACGAAACCCATTTTGTGTATATGTTCCAAATGTATATATGTATGAAATCTTTACTTTTTTTAAATTTTATAATTTTCTTCTAATGTTTATTATAAATAAAGTATAATTCCCGTTGAACCGGTTCACGTATTTGTTTCGGTTTGGTTCGAGTTCCGATTCAGCAGAAAAAACGTTCCGGTCTCCGGATCACGATTCGGAGAATCAAGCCGGATTATTCGGGTTTTTGTTCCGGTTCGGGTTTGGTTCAAACCCTTCTTTATTGTAGTACATATAAAAATTCGCCAAAAATTAGAAAACATATTCAGCAATTCTTTCCAATTTTTTTTTCAATACGTCAGCCAATTCTAGTAATCGGAAATCATCTTTAGTTCCGGAACGTGTTCCGGTTTAAAAAGGAAGTACTGGAACGTCGTTCCGGAGCGTTCCGGCTCGACAACACCACTGGGTCGAGGCAAAGTGGTGAGTTAATAGTTAATAGCTACAATCCAGCTGGGAGGTCCGGCGGTCACCGCGCTAATTGAATATGTCAATCATTTAAACAAAGAAAATGAATGGAGTACAGTGTGTATGACCAATTCAGGTTGAGCTCTGGTTTGCTTGTTTGTTCTGATTACTTGAATTACTCTTCAGAATAATTCCGATCGATCGGTAAGAATAATATTGTAATTTGACGTGCTTCTCAGTTGCAACACTATATGCGACGTTCCATCAGCATTCTTTTTTGACCGATTTTCGGGTATATAAAAACGTGGTTCACGTAAAAACTTCACAGAAAGTATGGAATTTTTCAATCGTTTTGAAACTCCCCCTGAGTTGTAAAACTATATAAGGAAAGGTACTAATAGGTAATCCATACATATTTCAATGAATACTTATATAAATAATACTACTAATACATTTTATTTGAAAGTTACAAATTATTATTACTCTTAAAAATATATTATTTGTTTATTTTAAATGCAAAATAGTAGTACTTTGCTATTTAATTGATAGAATTTTGCTCTTTATTAACTGAAATCTTTTTTTTTCCTCAGCAGAGGAAGGCCGAGTCACATGGAGCACGAAACGTGCCCAGGATACCCCCGCAACAGCAAGTGTCACGGAAGTTATGTCGGACTCCGACATATCCTCCGTGACGTGAACCGACTGCCGACTAAACTCAGCCTGTGCTTAAGTTCTAAGAACCATATAGGCAAATCGTGAGATTCTCAAATCATTTTTTCTTGTGTTAAACTGTGTTTTTAGGTAATATCTATTAAATTTTTCACAAAATTTACTTATAAATAAAGAAAATTAGTATATAACTATTGAAATAATTATTTTTTCTATATATAAATTTTCATATTATATGGTGATTTCATAGCTAAATTTGTATATCAGCTAACTCGGTGATCTTGATTGTCTTATCCGTTATTTGTAATTCGTATGGCACAATATGTATTTTCTTTCCAATCGACAATAAACCCTATGAGTTCAATATTAAATTAAAATTCACTTAAAGAAAATTTGATAGATTTGGATCTCTTGATGTATTCTTATATACCTAATGTTCTATAATAAAGGAAACATCGTCAGCCAACCTGCATATTGCGATGAAATTCTCAGGTGTAGGAAGTCAGTGGCGGTAGAATCGCGAAAGCGCAACCTGTCACGCCCCCCGGTATGGGCTCAGAGGACACCGGGGGGTTTTAGTGGGTAGATCGGTCTCTCAGACCGGAGAGCCCCACACACGGCCGCGCCTTGTCAGTGCGGTGTCACGGTGCATAAGGAGCATTTCCCCCTAAAAAAAAAACAAAAAACAGATGTAGGAAGTCAACCAACCCAACGCCAGCGAGGTTGACAGACCTAATATCTCGCAGTAAGGGTGCCCCGCGGTGGGGTCGACTATGCGCTGTGATGATGAACTACCAAAACTGATTGGCGAGTTAAGCGTTAACTTGAGGTGTCCAAGTAAGTTGGTTAAGTTTAACAAATGCCCGCGGCGTGACATCGCTCATATTCTTTTTAATGTACTTAATGTCATTCAGCTAATTGTCTGGTGAGCTCATTAAAGAAGTTTGAGCACGCGCAGTAACCTAAATAGTTGCCATCGCATCTGTTAAAAAGGTAAACTGACAAGAGAATATTACAGCAATGGAATTACACTTATTATCTGTGGATATGAAAAGTAGATATGGTAACGGATAGAATGCGGACACTATATTACCGTTCTGAGAATGAACCAGCTTGGAAATTGTGGGCGAGTTGTAGAAAGTGCGTTTAAGTGCATTCGCACATTACATTGACAGGTATAGAGTTTGAAAATTGCTGTATATTTACACGATTAGAGTTGTCGGTTGTAATTTCATTAAACGTATATGCTAATAAAATATTAAGTGCTGTCTGTGTGGAAATGAAAATGTTGTGATATTTTCATTTAGTTCATTTAGTCCAGGCATATACCTATATATATATTCTATTTGTTAGGCTTATTTACATATTAAAAAGAAACGAATATTTTTCTCGTTGATAGAACTGAAATATTTTATCTGTGGTATTAATCGATAGTTTTAAAAATGTAATAGGACAAACCGGTCCGCGGGTCGAACATCATCATAAACCACCATGGTCTTTTTTGCGGATTTCATAATTTCTGATTTGATCGCGAAAGGAAACCCCAAGCATAGCTCTCTCTATTGATCTTTGGGTTACATTGAGCTTCCGAAGCATTGTAAGTGGCCACTTACAATTTTATATATAAACTCTTTATTGTACACAATAAAGAATAAGTTACAATAAAAATAAAATATTAGCAGGTACGAATTTAATTGTTACCTGGTAATATTTATGTAAAATTAGATTTCGAACAAACAAAAAAGGCCATACAATTCAGATAGCAAAATCGCTGCAACGTTTCGTTAGAATGAAACTTCGGATCATGGTATAATTTTTCCGTATGCACGGTCTACATCGCGTCGAGCTCTACATTTGTAATTCGAAAACCGTCGTTATTATAAGCTTTTTAAGGATTATTTTAATTTTTATTGTATGTTTCTATACCTTGTGACAATTTAAATGGTCAAAGAAAATGTTGCAACTACAAATTAAGAGTATAAACCGTATCGCTATATTTTATGTGTTGAGTGATTGTTTATTTTACATACATCCATATATTCACGTCTCTTTCCCAAAGGGGTAGGGCAGAGACCACGCTACGCTTCAAACATAATTCTTTATCTTTCTCGACCTTCATTAAGACTCGTGCACGATCGTCGATTCTGGATACTGTTCACCTAACTTTTCTTCAGTATATCATTTATTTGATCCAAGTGCATTCATCAAGGTAGTCTCCTACTAACTGGCCTATTCATTTTTGCCTTATCAATTTCATTCGTCCATTTTTTCTACGTTTCAAAACCATCTATGCTTTCCCTTTTCGATGTTCACACTATTTCGCAATTTATCCTTCATTATTATATATTTTAATAAATTAAAATTATTATTATCAAAATAATTTAATAAATATTAAGACTCTCCGTTAAATAAAAATTTCGTCTTGCAAACGCCAACTTCAAACTAAGCATAAGACAAGATTACGTATTCAAATAAGAAGCTCTCAACGGCTGGCCGTTATTAAATCAAAGCCAGACACTTTATTTACATTTACAAATCCGGGCGGCGTCTGAGAAAAAAGATAATATGCCGTAATAAATCATTGGCCGGTCATATTTCATGTCGTCCGTATAATTCGGGATCGCTCGTCTCATTATAATAGTAAATGAAATGTACGCTGCCGCCTTGCGCGGGCGCAGATAACAGCCACCGATACGGTAATGCTGGTAATGAAAAATAAAGTTGCATTTGCATAATAGTGTTCATATTTTTTTTGAGGTTATGTGTCAATATTATTTAAATTAATTAATTTCAAGCGCTATTGCACAATGACAATTAAGAACTCTACCAGTCAACAGAGTAGCTAGGTATTAAAGAATTAGGTATGTAACATTTCTTTTATTTTGTACTAGCGAGTGCCCGCGACTGTTGTAGAGTTCATGCACTGATCAATTAAAACAATCCGATTTTTCATAAGGAATCTTATTCACGAACTATCGAATCTACGAACCTCGCAGACAAATCTACGGGCAGAAGTAACGAGAAGGAGAAAGCGTTATGAAATAGTTTCTTGTGACGATAAAATTGTTCAAATATTATTAATGTTGTCTTGCGTCACTAAATTGCGGTATAAATTATTACCCGCATCGCCAAGTAATATCTTCATCAACTCGTCAATAGCACCTGTCCCGCTTTTTTATTATAAAAAGAGTAAAAAGAATATTAGAATTTGCACCTGCGAATCGTAATAGATTTCCGTGCGTTCCTATGATCGCGGCGGTTGGGACGTCACGCTGCGCGTGCGCACCCCTACCGTTACCTTATTTGATCAATTCTTCGAGCGTCGTGTTTTTCTGAATGAACAAAACTGAAGTATCGAGTTACGTATTTGGCAAATTGAGAAGAACGTTGTAAAAACTTGGATTATGTACTTCTCGCTCCTTTCACTTTTCTGTAAGCAGTTTGAATTATTTTACAGTTTATTTATTGTTGTAAGCTATTCAATAGATAAAAAATGAACAGCAATTAATTTAATACCTAAATGGTTAGTTTTTCAAATGTTACAGTTAAAAGCTCTTAAATTGTTTTTATTTCTTAAATAGATGTTACCTATGTATGAAAAATCGGCTCAGTCAGACAAATTTTCAAAGGTATTTCAAAATTAACAAAACTTTGACTAGATTAGCTTTGCATTCTCAGCTTCATTCGCAGTATTTTTCACTTAGGGAGTTTTCTATTTCTTTAATTATATTAAACAGTTACTTTAAAAGTAGATTTTTTTGTTTTTAACTAAAGTAATTACTTTACTTTAATTTAGAAAGCTGCTTGTGGAAGACGAAAGTCTAGTTCGAGCCAATTTTGTAATACAATAAATTTGAATCACATTTAGTTCCACGTTCACTTGTTTGTGATAATAATATACGTCATTCGCCTCAATATCCGACCAATAGTTCATTGACTCATTTTTTCGTTCGTTAATGTAATTTCAATCAATATATTTTGTCACCGCTGTATATTATTTTTAATAAAAACCTCAATTAGAAAATAAGTTACAATATTTAATTTTGTTCATCGTGAACATAATCTAAAGGAATGGAATGGTATGGAAGGAATATTGACCCACTTCGATCTTATAAGTAACCCGAAGAGAAACTTATAGTCTTGAGCATTAGGAGCCACCGTAGCGCGCTGTTTCTATCAGGGTGACTTTGGACGTCACGCATTATAGTAGGCCTATGTCACTTAGATTCCATGATATCTCTTCTACCAGACAATCGTTTATTTTTCTACCCCCTTTCCGGTGCTCTTTTAGATATTACTTCCATAGTTCATCAATGACTTATGTCTGTCTTATGACTATTCGTAAGCTATTTTTGAAAGAGTTTGTTTTTAAGCTTTTGGTCTTAATGTAAAGAACTTTTTCTTCATTCCCTGTCACATATTATTGAAATCCTTCTTTCTTCGAAAGAGGAATTCTATTTTTTTATAATTCTTCCTTTTATACATAAAAAGAATTTTATTTATGGTTGGGGGCAATTGGTCTTCATTTTACCTGACAGTAAGGTACTAAGGTGGAAGCGAGTTTCATCTGGATTCTGCATAAACCGAGGAACTGGATGTCTTACCTCTAAGCGTCGGAACATAAAAATGCTATTAAGAATATTATTAGGTGGCAAACTTAGGTGAGATGGTGGTAGCTACCCAGGCGGACTTAGAATTTCCGTCACCAATCAAACCGACCCAACCCCGGGATATACCTATCAACATCTGGTAGTTTCAACCGAACCGATCACGGAGGCGGTTAAAACGGTTTTAAAAAGTTTATTTAGAGTTTCGTTAAACGTACATAAAAAAAACCTTATTGATTTCGTGGTCGAAAAAATTTTTTAAGGGGTTGCAGTCAAAAGATGTGGCCTTTTGCGTTTACGCTACATATTTTGACACTCCCAATAGAATCAAAAACTATAGGGTACTTCTCTTATAGGGTACACTTTTGTATTTTTTTAAGAGGGGAAATGCACCTTTTGCACCGTGACACCGCGTTGGCTTGGCGCGGCCGTGTGTGGGGCTCTCCGGTCTGATAGGACCGGCTTACCCACTAAAACTCCCCTGAGTTGTCTAGGCCCATGTGCGCGGGTGCGCTTTCGCGATTCTACCGCCATCTTATAGGGTACACCTGAATTTAGCTAAAGAAGTGTCATGTAGCAAATCTATAGAAAAAATGCCGAAATACGACTTTCGGTTGATGCATCATACAAATGTATAATGAGCGAACTATTTATTTAACTAAAAGTTTGTACGGAACCCTCGGTGCGTGAAACCAACTCATACTTTTATAAAGTGTTTCTTTCATAAGTAAATACTCTTAACTAAGAATAAAGCTTTATGAAAACGTAGCGTTAACCCCCATTTAAATGATGGATGTGGTTAATTTAACCGTCGCAGTGTTGGTAGCGGCCACCAGCAGTGTGATCTATCGCACTTATTACTTGCCTAAGCAATGTTGGAATTCAAATCCAATCAATTCGATTATGTCTGTGATGCTGCGAAGGCGCGACCTTACATTGCGCTTATTGAAATTTATTGATACAAATGATTTGAAACTTTTCTCTCTGTTTTCTTTTTAGACAGAACTGGATTAATAGATTTAGAAAGTTAATGCTATAGATAACAATCAGTAATATTAAAATTACACTCATTTTTCAAGTTAGGTATTTTTAACAGTAATTTTTTTTTCTCAATAAAAATAACAGAGATAAGGTCATAGACAAACTACAAATAATTGTAAAATATCTTTCGTTTCGCCGCAGGATCTAACAACGATTTATGTATGATTTGTGTATATATTGATTTGATTTTAATTGTTCAGTCATCCTTTGAAGTTATTTCGTGTAATATATGTCAAAAGTTTTATTAAATGATTAGATTATTTGTCGCATATTAAATGTAGAAAGAAATAAAACCGATTACTTTTATTTTCGATTCTACGAGTATAAGGCCTTAGAGAATGCTAAGTGAAAGCTTACTCTTTAGGTAGTTTGATAGAACATATTAAGTATCGACTCTGCTTTAATGTTTCTACTTTACCATAAAACATGTAACGCTTGCATCGCTCTCTCTCCTGAGTCACCATTGTGATTTGCCGAAATGGTTCTTAGGCACAAATCTGGTTTTAGTTGGAAGATCATTCCAGTTTGACCGATCTTTCTGATGTGGTATGTATAGTATGCTGGGTGCGATCCGTGATCCTTGTAAGCACAGAACACAGAAAGAGATTAGAACGGCTATGTAGGCGTGGCACGCGAGCCACAGTTATGATCAAATGATCATGACTGTGGCCGATAATGCGAACGCGTTGCTTAGTCAGTCACGAGTGATCACGGAGAGTGTTTTACGAAGTGCTGCGCGTTTATTAATGAAAATGCCTACTTGTGCTGTAATTACCTGCAAAGCAAGAAGTCAGGTCTCAAGTGTAGCTAAAGATGGAATATCTTTTCATCGGTAAATAGCAAATTTGATCGTAATAACTAACGTTTTACAAAAAAATTATCAAAGCTTGATCGTAACGATAAGACACATAATATTTTTCTAAAAAATATACATTGCCGGCTATGTACGCGCATGCGTCTAATTACATTACTCAGAGCGCGTAATGTAGTACACTGAATTCGGTAGCGAAGCATTTGAATAACAGCAATAAACGTAGTAAAAGGCCATAGTGCTGTGCTTACCAAAAACCGTACGCATTATGTTTTATCGATAAATATTTTTTTTTAATATTCTGGTAGGAATAAATGATTGTGTGATAAACTCGAACATTTGTTGGAAGATTGTTCAAGTATTTATTTAAGTTTTAATTAAATTTAAATTATACTTTTATTAAACGAATTAATCGGTGTGTGCGACCGTGGAAATATGATTAATATGTCCAAATACATGTATAATTAATATCATCATCACAGCTCACATACGTCCCCACCGAGGGGCTCGAGCCTACCCTACCTACGTTAGGGTGATTAGGCCTTCGCTTCAGCTTCTAAATAAATATATACTTTTTCAAGGCCAGTAAATAATTCTCTGTCCTACCTACAGGTTTTTGTTTTAACGGTTGTCAGGACATTTTTATTGTTTTTGTTAATTCTAAAATTTAATTTTATTGTAATATTTTGGTATATATTCTCGAAACTCTGAATAGCTGTCGCAATTATGGCTCCGATTGACAGACGTCAACTTCGACTGCGCTAATTTATTACGAATGGCTGCAAGGCACCACTTAAGGGGTCTTAGTAGGTGAAAACGGCGAAACAGGCTTCTTACTTTTTGCTGTTATTTAAAAAATTTATGATATTTTACACTGAAAGAACATGTTCCAGTTTGGCCCATGTACGGTATATCAAAAAAAAGAGAAAAAATTACTGATTCAAGATTATCATCAAATTAATTTAAAATATGTGTTCGGGATAGAATAGTTAATAAATAAAAATGTATAAAATAATAGAATTAAGATAGTAATAACACATCTTGAATAAAACTCTTGTACTGTTCCACTACTTTTATACTATACAGAATATAAGATAGTAATAAAACATATTAAACGGCGGAATAATAGTAAGAATAGCACTAAGCATAGTTGATAAGTAAAGATAAGTTTTAGCTTAGGAAATAAATAAAGTATATAGAATAGGTTCCCATAGCAGGAAGAAAACATATAGTATGTAATAATAATACATATATTGATTAAAAACCCTTAGACAGAGATAGTAGCGTAAGCAATAAAAGAGATTGAGATTGAGTATAAGATTTTAGGGAAAATACGTTAAATATATAAAAACTGTTATTGAATTTGGGCATACTATATGTAAATGTATTAAATGAATGATATTACAGATAGCTAGGGCATAATAATTATAAAATTGTGAAAAGATAGCCACCGCAAAATCGCAAAATGTATGAACATGTCGGAAAAATGTCCTATCGCACACATATAAAAGTGCCTGTATATGTTTGTTATGGAAACAAGATTTACAGAAATATAGTTAACTTTGCTTCCAACCTACATCTATTTCACTTAATAAGTTTGTTTCATCATTATAGTATAGGTATATACAATTAAATTAATTATTAAATTTTAAATACCTACATGAATGTAATATTTCGTTTTCAGTATTGAAAATATTTGTAATATTAAATTTGCTATCGACATTTTATATCGATAATTTTTCATTTTTGTCAATCACTAAGGTAATAATATCGTTTTTGTGAGTGCAGTGCTGTGATTGGTTCAGTTCGTTATCGCGCGATGCGTACTTCTCCTGATTGGTTATGCGTGACTTTACAGACGCAGCGCTGGCTTCTTAAACTGGCGACAGCGGTTCCCGTACAAACGATGCATGTTCGCCATTCTAACCTCTTTCTGTGTTCTGTGCTTGTCAGGATCCTCAAATATTCTCTACAATATTTTGGTAATGTCAACTTATTCTCATTGGATAACGCTAATAGTCATCTGTGCGAGTATCATATTATATTTATTGGCAGTAGAGTATGTTCCGGTTGAAGGATGGTAAGCATTGAACTAATTTTATCGGCACTATAACCCTCGCATAATACCCTAATAATACGCTTAGAAGTCGTAACGTAATGACTGGCCCTTATTAATAAATATTCTTCAAGTCTTTAGTTAATCTACGTTGACGCTTCATTTTTTTTTCAATAAAATTCAAAAAAAGAAAAAAAAACGTACATACTAAACCAGGCTTAAAATGAACTTTATAAACAGGCCTAGAATAGAACTTGTTAATCTGTGGAAGTGGATACAGCTGACAAAACAACATAGCTCAAATTTTACCGACAAAATTTTAAAGGTAATTATGAAATTAAAATAAGGCTAATCATCGAAAATCAAGACAATCAAATTTGATTTTAATTCCAATTGCAATGGAAATTCACTCGATATGAAATGTCACATAGGTTTCTTTGTTAATGTCAAAATGACATTTGAGTTTGAATTTCGAAAATCGTATTAGTTTGGCGATTTCACTTTCACTTATTGGTTATGTTATCTTTGTTGCCATTTTTCACGATTTCTATTAGCTTTTATTACCCACTTTATGTATTAGTTACCAAAACTTTATTAAAGTTGGTAAATCTTACAGCACCCGTATTTTACACACCTATTTACTAATAAGTGAATGTTCCCGCTAATCGTTAGCAACTAGCTATATAAAAACCGTTCGATAATGAGCCGATCAAACAATGGCGCGAGGGTACCGTGAGACGGCCGGTACCACCAATAAATTTGGGCGATAATTATTTCGTGAGGGCGGCGGCGCGTCGCAGCCAAAGCGGGCCGGGCGGGCGCGTGTTGACTTTCAGTTTATTTCATTACCGGAGCTGCGGGGCGCTTGCAGTTGACGCTGTAGGATGACAACAATTCAAGTCGGTATCAAGATTTAGCCATATCAGTCTTTTGGGATAAGAGTCTTTTTGTTGAAGACATGATGTTTTTACATTTCATACGAATAGTTTACTTTGATTTTAAAATTAATTGTTTTTATAATGTCTGTCTACAATTAGTTGCGAAATATTATAGAAGTAACAGAGTACCTGCCGTTTTTATTTATAGATTATTTGAAGTTACAGCAACATGTTTGCGTAGTTATCGTACATCGCTCAAAAACACTCCATACTAAATATATGTAGGTACAGTAATACAAATTAAAGTACAAATTCGTCTAATTTGTATGAAAACAAAATTCCCAATAATTTTATTTATGTTTAGTTATATTTTGTTTATTCCTAAAATTTATTATAATAATATTTAAGTAATGTGTTCACTATAATTAAATTACTTAAGAATATAAAAATAAAATTAAGATATTTGTTATTATACAAATAGTAATAGTAATATTCAGTTGTAGAACACTCCCTTATTGTGGGGAGGTATTGTCCTCGTCAGGGCGTGATGCAGCTCCTCTTCGCTGACGGATGACGCGCTTGCGCCCAGGCGTAATGGGGGGGATCGCTGAGGTTTTTAGTGGGTAGGCCTCCCCCTTCTAGGGCCCCTTCGGGGTATGCAATTAAATGCATTTTCTTCACCGCAACAAAAAAAATAGGTACCCTTCATTGTGCCGTTGCTTTTTCGGGGTACTAAATAAGTCAACACAGGCTGCTTGGAGGAGCTTGGAGGTAATTGGAGCAAACCGCTGCAGTTCGAAAGGGATGGTGTAATGAGCCCACATAGTGCCATCTTTTTCTAATTGTACATAAGTATAGATTTGAGTTTGACACTCATTCTGTAATACGGATCTTAGAGAGACAATGAACATCAAGATCCATTCCAGCAACAGCCTTGTCAAGAAGGTTACTATCTTGCCTTACGATGGTAGGTTTGATCGGTCTCAAATCATAAATCTTATAGTAATTAGTAATTAATTCGTTTGAGAGTCCTAAGTGTAAGGACAATCTTTAGAATATAAAAAACAACTTTCAAACTAAAATTTTCATGGCCACCCTTCAAAGCGCCATAGGGTTCACCTGCTCGTTTAAAAATCATAAAATATAGCATTTTTAATGAAGCAGCCTTTTCAATTTTCGGCTTTACGGCCTTTATCGGCGTGACATCGGCCCTAATCAAGCTCATTTACTTGTGTCTGAATGTTTTTGTTGATTTTTTTCGACCCGTTATTCGAAGCAAGCGTTGATTACCTTTCCTTTTAAATTTTCCATTATCGCTGTTTATAATATTATTTGGTGATTGAATGTTTCGATGCGCTGTGAGCTGCGGAATTAGATTGCGGCGTAATATATTTTGTGGAATCGGTTTTTGATTGGTTTTGCACTATTTGATTGCACACAAGTTTTGGTTAACTAATAAGATAGTTTAACAATTAGAACTTATCTAATCTAATTTATTATTAATTATTAATAAAATTAAAAACGCGGGGTTAAAAACCCGGTCTGGTAGAAGGCGTATGCGTAGAGGCCATTTATGTGAATATATTGAATTTGTACTTGGAGTGTAGAGACGTCTGTATGTGAGATGTCGCCAGCATTATAACAGTATTAATATGTTGTTACATATATATATATATATATATATATATACATATAGGTCCTATAGATAAAGATCAGTTAAGCAAATTTAATGGAAGTGTGCTTCGAGTGTACCAACGGGGTCAAATTTTTATTTGCACCATGAGAAATACAGCCAAAGAGTAGCTGCACAGGGTCTATTGTCATTAAGCGATATCCTTTTGATTTTGGTAGTAATTAAAACTGAAGAGTTTTGTAATTGATTTAGACATAGTAAGCGGTAACTCGCCGCTCATTAAATGGGCTTCCCAAAACAGCAGACCGATGTTAGTGTAAAAGGGCACCATTGGTGGTGCGGTGCAACGGACGAGACGCCGTCAGCGTTGTAACATTATTACATTTCCACCTATTGAACACCTGCTCTTGCGACTTTATGTGGTTACGGTTTCTTGAAGTACCGGAGAGGAACTCTATACCAGAGACTCCAGTAATAATGGTTAACCTTCCGACCTCCTGGAGAGCAATGATTTTTCCGGTTTTCCTAAAAATTTAATGCATTAAAACAGCAACACCGCCCACCGTTTCGCTGCCGACCTAAACCTGTTCGTCTTAAATAATTAGATCGTCATAGACTGTGACAAATTGTACGACGAGGTTGGACTTTTACGTGAGATGCATCTTGTTTCGTCCCGGAAAATATCTGTGCTCGCATAGCTGTGTTCTCGTGTGAATGGTAGACTTTATAATTGCTGGGTACTAAGACTTTACATGTTGCCATTGTACACATTTTTGTGGGGCTTGTAGAATTCGGCTGTTTAAAATCAAAACATAGTAACTCCTTCCAACAAAAATGTTCAGGAGAGCAAAAAAACGGGTCGGCTACTTTGATTCGTGAGCCCGACGAAATCAGAAGAGATAATGATTTGGGTGTTTGACGAAAAGTTGTGATATATGGTTGACATTTTATTTTGTAATACTCGTAATCTTTTTGGAGTATAGTTACAGTAAAATAGCTCATACTTTATTTCTTTTCGTGAATCTACCCAAATATAACTATAAATCAGTATCAAAACTTAGGAAGTCTGCTTTACTAGTTTATTTGGATATTAATTAATTAATTTATTTATTTGTTATTTTTACATTCAAAACATAGCAAGTTGGTATTTCAAATTCATAACTTAGTAAGTCACTTGAGATGCTAGGGTTTTAAATTTGTATTCTAACATACTAAGTTTAGAATTTGTACTTCAAAGAAATTCTCGTAATCATGGCAAATTGCTTAGACTTGTTAAATTATATCTTAAAAATTACTTATAAAAATAGCTGTTTTATGGTCCACATCGTTTCGGTACTACCTAATAAGTCGAAAAAATGCCAAAATAGGCTTTGAATTTGAGCAGCCGAATTGTTGCGAATCTCATAAGAACCTCATATACCTAAGATAGGCAATCTGCTTATTTGTCAATATATGTCAAAAAAATTATGCCAAAAAATGCATATCGGTACCCTCGGTGTCATAGCTCACTGACAGCTTCACATTGACTGTACTGGTGGGGCATTCATCTGTTACACAAATGCCCCACCAGTGGGGATGGGATTGCCACTTCCCTACGCACTATCTTCCTTATTATTCTTGCAATGTTATAAAACTGTCAATTTTGAACACTTTTTAACAATTTAACGATAACTTGTGTTAAATATTCCGAAAACTTAACATACTTAATTTATTTTTGTGTGACGCATCAGCAATTACTAACGAAGTCCAGCTCAAGTTATAAAGTATGCAAAGTGTATATGAAATAATAGCTTGGATTGGTAGCTTTAGTGACGTTATAGATTGTTCGAAAAGAGAATCATTGTTTTTAATTTTTTACATATGTATATGTATAAACCCCTGTTTAAATTTTTACACATACACGCCGTTAATTTAAATTTTATGGAACTTGTTGCCTTTGGACTTCGTATAAATATTGCAATGAACTCGGCTCTTACTTCATCGAGTAAGGGCAGACTTGTCAAGAAATGTATTGTACACATGTATTCTAAAATGAAATATATAAATAAAAATATAATTAATTTAAAATGTTGCTATGTATATAAATGTTTAAACATAAGATTAATAGTTAAGTAATTAATTTTAATTAATTATTAAGTCCACTAAGTATATTGAATGATTTATTAACACTAAAAATGAATAGAGACACAATTTTTTATTGATATATTACTACTACGATTAATACTTTTTAATGATAATATTAATTAGTTGTATAATTATAATGTTGAGAAAAGTAAAAAATAATATATATTTTTTAGAATATTTTTTTACTGCGGTCCCGTAATCCGTACATTTGTTTGATTGTTCTCAGTTAAACTATTTTTAAATTTTTGTATATATATACGTTATTTCTCTGCTGGATGTGAAATTAAGACACATTAAGCTTGTTTACAACATTTATTATCTCTTCTATTTGCCAGCATCTCCTGTCGCAATATGCTTGTTAGTATGTCACGTCCTTTTGTCAGCTATAAACAATAATATGTGGCACCTACACGCGCCCTCTATATTTGTAAAATCCTCCTCACGTCAATTTCATTTGCTAGGGCCAAGAAATAAATGAGGCTCTTGTGTCCTCTGCATTAGGTTTCTATAATGGGTAACGGTCCAATTTTTTCAACTTTCGAATGAAGGGTGTTTAGAAGGAAACGGGAAAAAACATTCTTGTCAGGATGAAGATATATTACCATGAATTCCAATACAACACGCTGTTAGTTGCTTTTCTGTAAGATCGTACTACTCAAGATTTTCTCATTAAACTATAAACATTCAACTCTACCTCTCTTAATTCAAGAATGAAACATTTCTACAGGTTTAATAATGTTTAAATTCCAGTTTATATTAGCACTAGGCATATAGTTATTAACATAAGTAGTGCATGATTCGGCAGGGTCGCAGCCAGCGGTGGGCGGGGCACTGATCCGACAACAAATGCTTTTGGCTCCCGCTGCGCGTGCTCATCCAGATAGGGCTGTCTATAAAAACAGCGGCGATTTGGCGAACTATCGCAGGTGTGTGAAAAAACACGGATAAATTATTCAAATGCTATATTAAATATAATAGCCACAGATAATATTAAATGTTTACGTGATACTTTAAAATCCTTCAGATGAAGATGAAATGGGAATATAATTATGTATAAGTACATACAGCATTAATAATTACGACATAATAATATTATCTTTCCTCTTTAGTTTATAATAATAACTTTGGTGACTCTATTGTTCATATTGATACTCACAATATGACCGTTAGTCAATCAAACAGGATCATTCGCTTGCAGGGTGAGTTCCAACCAGTTTGTTCTTGACTTACCCCAAAATAAGTCAAGGTGGTGCTATAAAAGCCATCTGTGGTTAACTATATAATAAACCATGTATTATCTGAGACGAGAAATACTTGTGGTTGCTCCAGTGTTGGTTCCTCAGTTTTGTGTTTAATGCTAGTATAAGCCTTAATATGTCATGTTTCCCTCCCCCGGAGCGGAGAGGTTAAGGATCCTAATGGAAAGACCTACCGACTAAACTCAGCCCGAGCCATTGGTCCTAATAACCCTATGGCTTGACGTGATAAGGAAGACCGCTCCTTAGGAGAGGCACAGTCAGCGCTGCCCTATAAAAGAGAGCAATGGCTCCAGGCTATATTGAAGGAAACCTACTCGTGGTTCAGCAGAAGGCTGCCGAAAAGGGTATGGCAAGGGATGCGGCGCCGCAAGTAGGTCTTGAAGGTTCTGCGTTAATTGATTAAGAGAGTCGCTGAACGTGTCGCGGTCTGCGAAGTCTCTGCCGATTTGGATTGTAATAGGCCATCTGATCGTGAGCGCTTAGCATTTAGCGACGAAGGTAAATTGTCCAAGCGAATCAGCCCTACAACCACATAACTAGATAGTGCACATTGGTAGTTACTGTATTGAAGAGGATAATATTGGACGCCTTTTCGTTTTAGCATTCCATAAAGAATTATATTAAATTCGGAACTTCTTACTTTTGCACGTTAAAGAAACATTGGATCAGAGATCGTGAGTTGTGTAAATGTAGACTTGGTATGGAAAAGAACTATCAAGAAAAACAATAAGAGCTACTTTTCTTTTACTCATTGTTACAGACAGATGTATGTAGTTAGTATAATCAAAATGAGTAGTCACTGCCAGCCCTGAACCCCAACTGTGAGGAAATCATTAATTAGTCCAGGCGACTTACCCCTAAACGAAAGAAAAAGTCTAAATAATTTCGAGCTCCCATAATTGGATATTATAACAAAAATACAACGTTATTAAAACAAGAATGAACCATTCAATTTTGAAGCAGCTCATTTGTTATGCCGCGTCTGCTTATGGCTGGTTGTTTTGTGATAGTCTGCCCGAAGCCCCTTTATATGAGAAATGTTATCCAATTTATTATTCTAATTTACGGCTTAAGTGTATTAATATTTGAATAGAGGTCAGTATTGTTTTTCGTGATGCTGCGGATGGCCTGGTGAAGTTCGAGCTTTTCTAAACTTAATTGGATTATGCCAGGTAGTTTTTCGACTGCGTTCGTTGTTATGGCACATTCTTTTGGAGTCGATTATAGTTGATCCGTTTATTCTTCTATTTATGAATGTGATGTATCTGAAATTGTACCATTAATTAAGAATAACTGGTAAGAGAATTTTAAGTACTTTGTTTTTGTCATACTAACGTTTTCTTTATACATTTAACTAGCGACCCGCCCTGGCTTCGCACGGATGCAATACTGATACTAAAATCACTACAGAAAAACGTTGTATATAATAAATTATAGTACTTTAAAAAATATCTTTTTTCACGCTTTGAAAATTGATTGAAATGTAATTATTTACGACATCACATTAGAAACTTCTAAAATAACAGTAGGTATTTCTTCACTATTTAATGGATCTTATTATACATATAAACCGCATCAAAATCCTTTGTGTAGTTTTAAAGATTTAAGCATATATAGGGATATACAAGTAGGGACAGAGAAAGAGACTACGTAGTGACAAAGCAAATATTTTTAAAGGCAAATACATTGTTTTAGGAAGATTCAGTCAATAAGGCGGAATATTCTGAAGCGCTGTTTTCGTGATTACATTGTTAGATTCAAGACTAATGTAGTAAAATTGTTAAAATGAAATGCAAAAATTAACAGTTTCTATATAAGTCTTATTAAAGTTACATGTAAATTTATATAAGGCCCTCTCAGAATAACAGTGCTGCTGTTGTTATTATTTGAAGCGTAAACATATGCTGAGGCTTTTTGGGCCTCACACAATATTTGCATAACTTTTTTACAGTGTATTTTTTTAAACGTGTTGCTAAAATAAATTCATCTTTCTATATCCGAACAAAATAAAAACAAAAATTTAGTTTTCATAGTCGTCCTGTTAGAATTCTTGTTAAAGGTGAGTATATTTGAGTGATTTATTGTGCATTATTTGGCGGCGCTAGATGAAAATTCTACTTCAATGTATCAACAATGTATGTACAATAATGTATCGACGAAGATTTTAAAAATTTCTACAAAAACTATAAGCTTATTGTGTTTTGGGATCTAAAAATGTACTGTCCGTCAGAGATCAGATCAGAGACAATATCAATAATATTTTAATGAAATCACATGTTATTACTAAATCTTAAGAAGACTTTTAAGTATATTTTACTTTGATGAGTATATGAAAATTAGAAGTCTTTAATCATACACTTTACGATTATAAACTGGTAAAGATAGTATGTTTCGATGTTCGGTGTAATCTCCGATACTACCCATCGGATTTTAATTAAGTTTGGTACGGTTAATTTGTAAACCAGTTATTGTTATAGCTATATCTTTGTAGTGCCAATGCTGACATGTAGCATCTAAGCCTGACTACTTAGAATGGGCCTAGTAATAAGACTCAAATTTACTCAAAGGCATTGAAGAGGGCTATGCTCGGAGATTCCCCGCGTGAATCAGTAATCTCACTGGGCAGGACACTTAGCTTGCAAGTTGGCTGTTGCGGTGGAAAGATCCACGAGTGGCATTTGCTGGGGAGCGCAATGTTGGTAGGCCTTTCGCAAGGTAGACACATAGATTTGGTTAAGATCGTTGGAAGACGCTAGACGTTAGCGACGTCTGTGTAGAGTTTCTCCGATAATCTTATCTCAGTGATCGTTTTAGCTCGACTGAAATGATGACCAGTATCGTGACAATTTCGTGAAAATCGTATTGTAAATTACAAAGATTGATAAAGTAACATTAAAAAAAACACGGCGTAGATCAAACAAAAAGTAGGCAGGTATTAATCTTCATCCAAGTACATACCTGTAATATAATTATGCCCTGTTCGTGGCATACTCCCCCAAAACTAATCCGAACTTTCCCACAGAGCCAACCCTCGATTAATTAATCGGCGGTTAAAAAACCTCAAATCCCCAGTCGTGATCTAGTCGGTGCGCGGGCGCTGCTGATAAATCATTGTGGCGCTTCTTGATGTTTATTGGATGTAGCGTGATTGATGAATGGTCGGAGGAACTCTGTGTGCGTAACACAGTATTGTGTTTTGTTTGATGTTGCTTTGTTTCAAAGCAAGTGGTGGTCGAGGACCGGCGACTTAGCAGTCTGAACGCTGACCTTAGAACCTGCATTACAGAAGCTGTTTTCGTAGTTCACATGTATACATTCGCGTGCTTCTAACTGTACTTTTATCCGACCCTTTCATGACGAAGGAAACATCGCGATGAAATATTGCACACATTTGAGAAGGTACTCTTGGGTGAAGTTATTATATGAAGTGTACCAACGTTAACATACAGAGGGATCCCTAGATAACTTGAATCCTCTCTTGAGTTATCACTAGGGTTATCGGCATTGACATCCTGTTGATACTTCGTCAGCAGGCAAGTGCCTTGGCTTTTTCAATAAGAACACTAACTGTGTTATCTTCTACTTGCGTTGTCAGTCCAGACGGACCATGAAGTATATTTTTTCTCTTTGCACTTTATGACGTCATCTTATTTATTTCATTAATTTGTTACAAGACATTTAGAAGTTCTTTTGAAGAATTATATATTTATATATGTATGTATGTCTATCCGTTACCCTAAATTCCATAACACAAGCCTTACAGAGCTTACTTTGGACTAGGCTAATTGGTGTAAGTGTTATTTATTTATCGCAACTAATATTATAAATGCGAAAGTAACTCTGTCTGTCTGTTACGCTTTCCCGCTTAAACCTCGCAACCGATTTTGATGACATTTGGCACAGACAATCTTTAGACCCTGAGACAGAACATAGGCTACTTTTTATTTCGAAGAAAAGGGATCATCATCATCATCATCACAGCTCATATACGTCCCCACCGAGGGGCTCGAGCCTACGTTAGGGCGATTAGGCCCTAGTCAACCACGATGGCCCAGTGCGGGTTGGTTGACTGCGTACACCTTTGAATTGCTTCGCAGATTTCGTCACGATGAAGAAAAGGGATGAACGTGTTGAAATAGAGGTTGAAAGTTTGTATGGGATTTCTTAATTTTAAAAGATAAAACCATAAAACTTTATATTTAAGCACTTGATAAGAAATCATTAAAAATTTGTTTTAGCATTTTTGAAATTTCGACCAGCTAGGGGGTGAAATAAGGGTTGAAAGTTAGTATGCAAGTTCGTCAAATATCACGTCATAAGAAACAAAAAATCGTGTTCTAGCATTTTGAAATATTTACCAGTGTGAGGCTGAAATAGGGGTTGAAATGAAGATAAGACCATTAATCTTGGTACCTAAGACATAAGGGACCAGGATTGACAAAAACTAATTTCACGCAGGCGAAGCCGCGTGCGGAAGCTAGTTTAATATATGTTCCTCAGAGGGGCTCAAACTATCCCCACATATACATCTGTTATACGAACTTTCGTATTTATAATGTTAGTAGAATAATGAGAATTAGAATCTATGTATACAGCATAATAATTTTTATTAAAAAAAAATCATATACATTCGCTTGACCTTCTATTCCGTAATAGACCAGTTTATGTGCAGCAGAGCGACCGTAACCAGTTATTTCCAGCTTAAAAAGATCCACATATTTCATTCACAGTATTCAATTCTGCGTATTATCGCCAATATGTGTTGATAACGATATTCTTATGGAAAACAGACATCCTATAAAAATATTGAGTAAGTTAATACTCTTTAATTATAGTGCACTAACGTATCTAACATCAAAACGGATAATTACCTATTCACAATTTATTACATGGACGACTTTGAACTTTGCGCGACCACACGCGCTTGAATTTCAAACAGTTTACTGGATCAATGCCGAGTAGAGAAGTCCACGTAAAAATACATCTATCTTTTTTTCTCGATTATTGGAACATCAGATAGCCGATTCTTTATAAAATAAAATAGATTAATAATTTTAATTCTTACTATTTTTCTAAGCTTTTCTGAAAGTTATAACTCTGTACGGGAAGGTCTATTAATTGAGTTGCAAAATTCTACACGACCGGAAAAACAAGCAAATAACATAACGACTTAATAAAATGTTGCAAAAATATTTTCCACTTCATGCAAATCGTTAGTATTATAAAATATCATGTAAATATTGTTAGCTTTATGTTCAAATACCTATTTGAGTATTTATTGTAAAAGAACTTAGTTATCAGACGCGTCCGATTCCAATTATTGACAGTAATTCTATTGTAGTATAAATGTATTTTATCCTTTTTATTGTGCTTATTGTGTGAAAACCTATTTTGTAAAAATTAGCATATTTTAGCCTTAATAAATTATTTTGAAAAGTGAGACTCTCGTCTCTAAGTTTAAAAAAAAATACTAATAGGATCTGCCTATATTCAGTGGTTAAAACCTTGGATTGAGAGGTGCTGTGTTCGGTTCGTTATGTACATATGTTTTCTAAGTCTGCGTGGCTAGGTACTATGATACTCGGAGCGGGGCTCCAGGATCAATTTTTTTTATAATAATACGAATAGAATTATATGTTTCTATTCATTTTAAAGAAAATAAATGTTTACCTTGAGAGCTTCTGTTTTTGACTACTTCTTTTTTGTTGAAAATCGCCACATTCATTTCGTATGTTCTGCGTTTAAATTTGCCGCAATTAGCATAGAGCAGAGAGAGACGAAGTCTCAAGGAGTCCGTTACAGTGCTTCTCTCTTGCTTAAGTTTGTGGTTATAATAGAAATGCTGCTGAAATGCTAAATGAAATGGTTGTTGTGTTTCCATAATTAGATGCAGCTAGTTTCTCAGTTGCTAATTTGTCTTAATGAAGTCCGCTTCCACTTTTCAAACTATTTATTTTAAATTGTATATCTTATAGTCACTTACGATCAAGTGCATCGATGCATCGAGAAGAAATCCTAGAAATCTGTGAGATTAATACGACAGGGTTATTAAATAAAAAAAGCTTTTTCAATTTAATTTGAGAAATTAATATTATCGTCGCATTGACGAAAGACGCATCGATATCTCTAGCATGCACTTTTGCAGTTGAATTTATTTTAAATTGTATATCTTCAGGACTTAGTCAGTAACTAATTTAAAATGTTTAATCTTATTAACACCTTGAACTTAATTGATAGATTTAAATGTACCAATGTTATCTGTATTTTAAATAGGTATTATTTGCACAATTTAAGATTTGTTTGATTTTGGATCAGATTTATTTCAGTAGTTACTTCTTCAAGACTTCAAGACCAGATTTGCCATTCCAGACAAGGTTAGAAACATACCTATTTTTTATTTATGGGAAAACATTGAGATCCGGGGGAGGGCATAGAGTATTTATATCCATTTCTAACAAGAAAGTTTGATGTAATACGGACGAACCTGGGGGCGGAATACTAGTTAGTTAGAATAGTTGGTTACATATATAAAAAGATACATATATGGAAGATAATGTCCAGTGCGTTCCACAAAAAAAAATAATCCGGTTCTTTATCTGTACAACTGTACAGTCTGCGCTACAGTTGAATCTATGTATGACTGTTGAATGAATCATGATCAAGTCAGGCGATTAATTACAGGAACTGATTAGGGGGTTGGTCAAGTTAACGATGTTACTGGGTATGTGTTTGTTTAATTATCTCAAGCTCCGCCTTCAAGACACGATGCTGCTGCAGCTTCTGTAAGTAGATGCCTGGTTAAGTGTTTAGATAATACCTCGATCTGCGTGTTAGTTTAATGTGCAATGTACTACATTTTCTATAACACTATATTAACTAACGAATTTAACATATATCTAATTTATATTTGTATAAAAAGATATTGCAAACCAATTAACAGGTTATTTGATATCTAATAATTTTTTATAGAACGATCAATTCGGATTTATTAAAGATTGATACAATATTTGCTGGAGTTGCATTACTAGAACAATGTTTTATTGCTTGAGTATGTAAACATGATATACTTAATCGGTATATTCTGTGACCTTGAGCTTTTGTCAAATAAGTTTAAAAAGTCGCCATCTGTAAAAGGTAATAAAATTGTATTAAAAAATAGATGCGACCCGTGTGGGTGAAATGTGAGAAGTTATGAAATACCCTAGTTAAATCACTTTTTTTTAGTTTCCAGGTGATTATATCTAGAATTAAAATGTGGAGATTGCCTACTGTTGCAGAATATATGTGGAGCTCACTTTCTCTTCAGAACGAAAAGCCACAAAGAAAGAAGACATTTTTATTGACATAAACCGTAAAATGGTAATCAATGTAACTTATAAAATAAAAAATGTTAGAAACTAAGATTAGTTATAATAAAAATATATTAATATGTAAGGAAGGAAGGAGCCCTTTTTTTGACTTCATTTGCTTTTTGTTCTGAGACCATGCAACGGATTGACTCCCATCAGGTTCTGTTAAAAAGGTCATCTTTGCTCTTGTCAAAATAAATAAGTTATCGTCCATTTTAATTTATTGCGAGGCGGACCCTATAACTCTGTACTAATTAACTGTCCGTCGTAGACTACCAAGATAATAAACCGACATAACAAACTTCACACGGCCTACTGCTAGATTTCATAAAACATACAAAAATATTATATTAAGTATGCTTTTTTATTTGCCTTTAAACTCATAATTAGATTTGGCGAGTTGAATATTCTTCAAGAGGTTAATCAATCGGCGTAAGTTATGAGATGAAGCGTGCGGACAAGATTTTATGTAAGTCTTATTATTGGAAGTTACAAGTCTTTCTTTTCTTCAGGGAAAAGACATTAGTGTACTCCACTTCGCTTGACAGGTAGTTTTTTTGCAACTGGCTTGTTAGACATCAGAAGTTTTGGGTTTGTTTGGATTATCAAAGACAAATATATAGCTCATGGGTTATCGATCTGTTGTATTAATTTGATGTATTTTTGAGTTTTTCGTTTCATATCTGAGATATTATATTCGTAAGAGTATAATAAGCCAGAACTTACTATACTTTTATAACTTACACAAAAAGAATAAGATTGGCCACATCTGTGTTTCTTAATCACACTATATTATAGACATATAAAAGTGGCTTTGTAAACCCAATCGATCGTTAATTAAAAGACTTGAACACACAACAGAGTAAGCGGACATTAATTACCAAGTTGTTACATGTAGTATACTTCATTAAACTAATGCTACTTAAGATTATCTTCTATTACAGTGAAATATAGTGCATATATCCATTAGCATGATTACTTGCTCTTGTTTAAGCATTAGTTCCTATTAACTAATGTAAAAAAAAACAAAGTTGATTTTAAAATTAATACCCGCTCTCGTTTATAACGTGGGCTGATCATAATGAAAGCCTGTCGGGAGGCGGGCCTGCAGATGGTCCGGGGAGGATAAAAATTCCATTACAATTAAATTAACCGTCCACCTATTTATATTTCATTAATAACAGTGCGATTCATTAGCAGCTGCTTATTAAATGCTTACTAGAAATGGGACGTGAATTTATTTTGGTTCTATCGGTAATAAAATTGTGTATATAAATTCAGTTACAGATTCCAATTACGGTTGCATTACATCCTGTTTTTGCAAATGTAATATATATAATTAAGGGACGTCATCATCATCATCATTTCAATTAAGAGACGCTCGCTGATAGACTGTGTGCTCAGGAATTGCATGAATTGATTCCGCCTGCACCCTTCCACCATCGGACGACGAGACGCGGCCAGGGACTCCATCTGTATGTGATCGACATTCCACCTCTCCGTACCTCTCGGTTCGCTTCGTCCTTCATTATGCGAACCGCCAAGGAATGGAATTCCCTGCCTGCGTCTTAGTTCCCCCATACCTATAATATAGGGATTTTCAAGGCAAGAGTAAATAGGCACTATTTGAGTTTGCGTGTTCCACCTTAGGCAACATCATCACTTTACATCAGGTGAGATCGTTGTCAAACGCACTCAAATTCTGATATAAAAAAAAAAGACTTAGGTCTCTCTTAAGGCTTTTCATGTCGATCGATCCTGCGCTGTTAGCGTCCAATTCTGCGTATCTCGACCCAGACACGTTTTATCTGACCCTACCGACCCTTAACGCGGGCTCTTCATGCCTTGCGTGAGGCATCTGCGCCGTCCACCCCTTAGTTATTCGTCCATTCTTCGCAGCTTGCTGAAAATGTACGAGTAGGCCCTATCAATATACACAGGCCGGAGCCACTGGGTTGTGCCGCGCCTTTCTTCGCGCATATATCCTCCTCGGAGGGCAGCACTGACCGTACCCTGAGGATGCCGCTAACCTTCCTGCGTTCAAGCTGTAGGGCCCTTATGGCTAAGGCTCGGCTGAGTTGGACCGCTCTGGTCGTGTGGAGTTCAACATAACCCTGTGGCACTTGCCGTTACGAGGGTATCCAGGGTACGTTTCGAGCAACTTGTGACGGATTCTCAGCCTTCCTCTCCTGAGGAAAAATAAAACCAATATATGCCTCCCACTCCAGCATCTTTCTTGGCAAGGCCGTTAGTTCTAGCGTGCAAAGTACTTCGCCTTCTGTAACTTAAAGTTCTTAATTCTTTGGGGTATGTCGATGACCTTGACTTTTATCAAAATTTTATAATTTCTTATTTAATCACGATGGTATATTTCGAACATAGTTCTCTGGCTCTTTATATAACTTTAAACCTTCTTATAAGGATCATTGCAACTGATCAGGTTTTCAGTACCATATGTTCATAATAATATTTCTGTTTTTAAATACGATGAGCATCGGTGCCAATGTGCGGTGTTAAAGACGGTGTAGTGACCAAAATCAAGAAGCAAATCCTTAGATGGTTTGAACGCATAGAAGTAATGGACGAAAGATGACTGATGAAAGAAATTTATAAGGCAAATGTGAATGAGTTTGGGACAACTTTCTTTTTTCTTGTTTTTCGAAGGGAAATGCACCTTGACACCGCGCTGGCTAGGCGTGGCCGTGTGTGGGGCTCTCCAGTCAGATGGATCGGTCTACCCACTAAAACCCCCCGGTGTCCTCCAAGCTCATATCGGGGCGCGTGGCGGTGTGCGCTTTCTCGATTCTACCGCCATACGCCACGGGCTAACTCGACCTAGTCGGTCGAGCCATCGCCAAGGCGGGATTGTCCGAGAACACTAGGACAAACCCCAGGTAGAGAGGCACTTCAACGGCGTGCGCGGTTAGCCAGCCACGCTCGCTGCTTTCAGGGCAGAGTCATTAGATGAGCGCTTGTTCGCCTTCACCTGCCAATCTACCTACGGAGTCGGAGCATAAGTCTCCATTTACTCCTTCCCCGGCCTTGGGGCACTAGACCGTGCCGCCTTGGCCGGGATGAGACATCCTATAAGTGTGTGTGTGTGTGTGGGGTGGGAGGGATAGATGAACAAAATTCGATTCGAAAATTCTTCGATTAAATAGGTGCTATATTCCCAGAAGTTGCTTGGTGTTCCCGGGGGCTCCCTACATGCCTGAGGAAGGCCATTCCTGAGATTTTTAGTGGGTAGGCCTCCCCCTTCTAGGGAGGAGAGCCCCACATAACCGCCGGCTCGCCACAGCCGGGGTATGCAATTTAATGCATTTTGCTCAGGGGAACAAAAAAAAATACTGAAGGAAAGTCAGGACAAGCGTACCTGTAGGTAACCGACTAGCGTGCATGAAAGTATTAATGAAATTCGAACAAACTAGGAAAACTGAAAATCCGCCTGATGTGAAAGAGGCGTAAGTATATCTATATATGTAAATAAAGCTAAAGTAGTCTGTGTAGGAAAACGTGCGGTATTCTGATTATAAGATATTCAAAGGTGTATGTAAAATCGATCTATCTGCACTGAACCAGCGAGATTGTAGGATAACACCTAGCTAAGAAGTTTATACACATACTTTAACAAAAAATATTACTCCTACCGTACGTTTAAAAAAAAAATTGTTGTAACAAAGGTACTATAGCGGGTAAGCATCGTAAAAAAGCCTAAAAAACCACAAACAATTAAAAGACTACCGATCGTGAGTCACGCCTTTCTTTTTATAAATATCATCGTATGTATAATCGTCCGGTCTTAATTGAATTTTAGATTAATGGCCATTACGAAATCACAAATCCAATCAGATGGCCCACGCATCCCGCTAGAGATGAGCGATTGTTGTAAAACTAACAGTCGATTGTAGCTGCAATAGGAATCGAGTGAACGTGGCGATCGTGGAATAAATAAAATATAAACCGCTAATGGAAACGTTTCTAAGTTTTATACTTACGGGTCTGGCATTGAACAAATCTATAAGGGTTACCTTGCGGTTATGTAGTTTTATGCAAAACTAACTTATAAATATATATTTAAATTATATAAACTTATATTTATTCACTATTTAATTTACTAATTTTCTTATATTAATTTAAATGCTGTCTCTTTTCCTAAATTACTAAAATTGATTAAATTGCAGACTAAAAAGCAGTATTGTAATTCCTTCATCATACTTACTTTTATTTCGTATTACGAAAGGTAGAAATTTAGATATTAGTGATAGAAAATTTTACTTAAAGGTAAAAAATGATATCCCATTGTTTTGAAAATAATTAAAATCTATATCGAATGAAATGTGACGGAAATTGTTATAAGTCATTTTCACCTGGTAACACCGACTCTAGAGCTCCCCAATAACACTGGGACTGTGTTATTTTGAATACTCGGTTGATGGCTGGTTCTAAAACCCTTTATTGGGAAGGTATACACCTACAAAATGTTTGTGGCAGTGCAAATATGGTGGCATAAGCACAATATAACTCATAAATATTTTGTTAATGCTACACAAGTGGCAGCCTAGTACGTGGGCTGTAAGCAAAAAAGCTAGTTCGTAAGCAAGTAGCCTATAGACGATTGGATTGCCAGACTCATTACGCTGACGAGGCGGAACATCCAGATGGGTATATTATAGGCGTCTTACCGCCCTTATATCACGCGGCCTTGTATAACCAGCACAATTGATCGGCCACGACTGTATTAAAGTTGGATAATCATGTTTATGATACCTATTTAAGATTTTACGAGGCTACTAGGAAATATAGATAATGCCATTCCGTTACATCATGGGAATAGCTTTGGTCCTGAGCACCTATCTAAATATTCCTACTTAATTTCTACATCCCTATAGAGCCCTACTCAAGATCGATAAAGCCCAGTTTACTACGCAGGCAGAGCAGGCATAAGATGAGGAGATAAGGCCATACCCAGATATGGTCATAGCCTTTGACTAGAAACTGGAACATTGACTGAGAACGGATATGTAACGGATAGGTTCAATTAATTAAGCTGGTCCTGCACTATCTACTTCTTAAGGAAATTAGAAGTATCTTATGGAAGCACGCTTACCTTGCCGTTTACGTCGGAGTGGGACTGCAAGAGTTATTATCCTGTTTCACAACTGTCTTCTGCAAGATACCGTCCATGCTGTCACACTGGTTGATACCGTCGCTTGTCGGTTACTGCGAGAGCTACGAGAGCACAGAGTTTTTAATGCTAGGCCCGGCAGATGACTTCCTCCCGCCTGATGTTAGCGGTGAAAGAGGCCCAAATGAGATGACAAATAGGATAGTGACTTTACTTCACTTTCCTACCTGCCCTATCCCTGCCGGCACAAAAGATGCTTTTTCACGCCTCTTTTAGTAGTAGTCCAGCACTTGTATCATCGGGGTCTCCGTAGTGAGGATAATGCAGCGTTTGATTGCGACGACTGATATGATGCAGATAACGACCAAAGGCAGTCGTCTACGGTAAGCATCGGCATCATCTTACTCCTATTTGCCGCACCGAGGTACCGCATCCTATTTTTTTTCTTCTTCTACATATGTCAAAGGAATCTATTCTTGATACAACCCATCCCTAGCATTCAGCTGTTAAACTACGAGGCTTATTGAATTACATTTTAATTAGTTAAGATTATGTAATTAATGAACATCGAGTATTGTTTCGCTGACTATTGATGGATGAGCGCTGTAGACGGTAAGCTGCCATATTTTTCGACTTATGACATGTAATAAGGCAATGATTGATAATCTACGAACGTTGAAAGCCGAGTGGTATTATTTCCCTTTGATTTTTTAATGTAACTCATCGTTTAACTGGTCGTTTTAATGTATATTGATTTTTAATGGGAATGTCGATATTTGAATGCAGGCTGTGTGGATAATGGTCATATGTCGATCATATTTAAAATTGGCAATGTGTCCCACCTTTTTTTCAATATTTGTTCGTTGCATGATAATCTGTGTTTTAAATGCCTATATTATCAATGCTATCAAAAAAAAATATAAAATACTATTTTTCAATACAAATATACTTATTATTTTCTTTATTATACCATATAGGTTATGTCGTCTATTATAAATAGTAATAAATACCGAATAAATAATAACAAAACTCCTACTTATGTCGTCTGCGCAATTTTATAATTTGTGGCGCATACTACATGAATTAACACGAAATCCAGTTTCTTTCTGTTGGGGATGAAAGAAAAAATATATGCTATCTCTTTCTTGCAAAACATAGCGGAGTTAGATAAACATAAAAGCTTTGTAACTTCGGGGAATTTACAGATACTGAAAAACTATTTCAGTGTGTACTTTGACCAATAGAAATGTACATTCTAATCTAATTATTTAAAAAAATATGAATATTCTCTACTGTCATCTTTAACTCTCTATATAAATTGTAGTTTAATTGTGGAACAGATTTTAATTCAGGGAAAATAAAACAGCAACGAAAACCTTCATATTTTGTTTAATCGACTGGAATTACTCATTTTACACACTCGTAATAAAATATAATATTATACAAAATATGCTTTGGTGTTCTGCAAACTGTACT
Organism: Scirpophaga incertulas; assembly: GCA_036419045.1. Classification (NCBI taxonomy): domain Eukaryota; kingdom Metazoa; phylum Arthropoda; class Insecta; order Lepidoptera; family Crambidae; genus Scirpophaga; species Scirpophaga incertulas. Next base: position 28,633,108 of record CM071634.1, on the reverse strand, counting down.
TTTATACATGTAATTTTAACATTTTTCCAAAGTTATTTTAAGTACTTACGTATATAAAAATTATTTATATTGTTATTGCTTAACAATGCGCGTATGAGATGTTAGATGAAATATTGCACATAAATTTCCTAATGTTTTGATTACGTACTTCACAGAGTTAAAGTACATTTGATTCTAAATGAAAGAGGATGAACGAAAAAATATAATTTAAATGAGATAATAATGTACAATGCGCACAAAAATAATGTACAATGCTTAAATTTGTTTAATCCTTTTTATGTCATTATTTTAATATTTCGGTTTTGTAAAAAATAAACTGTTCTCTGTGCGTTGACTGATTAGCATTAAATGTGTTACTGATTATAGGAATTTACCTTTAATTTTATCTCTGTGTCAGATAGTGGTAATAGGACTGCCTACTATTACACTGGGATGCAATAAATAACAATGAGTGATGATAGATACAGATGGTGCTTTTGTCGTAAGATGAGTCCAAAGTATGTTCATTTGTTAAGAAATATTTTCATATTGCTATTTATTGTTTCAAATTAAACATTTTATTCGTAAAGCAATGTCTGTCATTGGTAGCGTAAACCAGTAAAATTTTTAAATAATTCAAAATATGTGTATTGTACATAATCTAAAAAAAAAATCAACACTATTTTTTATCTATGAAATGAGGCTTGAATATGAGTACAAATATAACGCCATCTATAATGACGTTTTTAAAACTCCTTAACCTGTCAGTCGGAAAATTTCGAACCTTGCTATCGGAAGATTATTTCCGGTTTCCGATGGTAGAAATAAATTTTCGATTACTGTTATATTTATCGCATTCGTAACCCAGATAGTAGAAGATATCTTCAAATAAGTCAAAACAATTAGCGCACTTGTAATAAAACTTTATATAATACTATCAAATGATTTAAGAAAAAGCACCGGTTGAGGCACATTCTCTCTAAGTACAAATTAATCATATTTATAAATTTCACTTAAATATTTAACTACTTATTAGCTACAATAAATAATAATACGGTCTATAATTGGACGGATCATTATATTTAGATTTCTTAATAATATGGTAGGATATTTGTAGTATTTACAGTTTCGTCAGCTTAATACTAAAAATCTATATACTTGATAAATCAAGAATTAATCAAAAACACTATAAGTAGTTTAGGTTTCTGTATAAATGTACTTGTTATCTAAGTAGTTACTTAAAGATAGGAAATATGACCAATTTTCATAGATTTGTTATAATTGTAATTAATCATAGTAATATCTCGGATAAAACTATCTTTAGATTCATAGCAGTGGTTCTACCATGATTTTACTATCGTTTTCGATAAATATTTGACATATAATAAACTTTAGAAGTAATGTCAATTTAATATGAAAAAATAGAATAATTACGTTACCGCTAGAGGCGTTGTAGAAAGTTTTCACACAAAAATTTACGCTGTCGATATGGTTCGCAAACGAATGAAATCTCATTGTAGCTACACAGGTTAACACTATGCGTAATTCACTTCATTATTCATTTTCTGTCTTGTTTTTTTATTTCGATTTGTTATCAGCCATTACAAAATATAACAGCTCTCGCAACTTTTCAATAGCACTTGTAGTAAACAGTAAACATTTAATATGAATTGCGAATTATACTTAAAATACCAATATTCTTGACAGTAGATTTGATTTTATTTGATATTTATCATTTTATAGTTGTGATCATTTAGAATTTTTGCATTATTGGTATATAAAAAGTACTACCCTAAATAGAATATCTTACACATAGACAGGCATAAGGCATACAATTTCTCACGCAGCATTGTCAATGAGGTCACTTCCTTAGATGGGTTCCTATACAAAATGCTTCAGAAAGTTCAACTAATAAGGTCGGTGTGTCGCTGTCTGAGGATCTCCAGCCTTAGTTCGTGTTCTCTTGCAGCCATCCTCAGCGCTGCTATGCTTGAGCTTCGCCTCTCTACCTCTGGAACTGACGGCTGAGTGGGGGGTGACTCGCTACCAGGGGATATTGGCGGAGAGACCGGGGGAGGGTCGGGTGATTGTCGAGGGGGTGCTGCCAAACCAGCTAGTAGGGTGTGAAATGGGGGAGAGGAGGTATATAGAGGTGTAGAGAATAAAGGTGGTCGAGGTAGAGGTGCCCCAAGGTATTGAGCTCCTAAGACTGGTGCGCCGGCATATCTGCAGAACAATATACTTGTTAACAAGAGAACAGAATATATATATATATATATATATATATTATATATATATATATATATATATATATATATATATATATATATATATATATATATATATATATAACAGTATATGGGTGTTGCGGCTTTCAGCCTCCGTAGCGAAGTCTATGCCCGACGACGATATGACTAAAACTAATTGACAGAATAGGAATGACAGGCGGACTGAAAGAAGGAGGAAAATATTACATGGGACGAACTTTCTATGACTTGCTTTAATACAATAAAACCTTGTGTTTTATTTAATTTATGACGACAAAGACCAAACAATGGGCGAATAAAAATTTTCACAAAATTGCAATAATTTAAATTAGAGAATAGAGATAAAAGCTGTAAAAATGCAGGAAGGCGCTGCATACCAGTAGCATGTAGACGCCCATTGTTGGACATAGACCACAATCAAGGATCTTCATGTTAATCGGTCCTACACTGCTAGCGTTCATCCGTCAGAAATATATATAAATGACTAAATCAGGCCGCGCTAACGAATCCCTCCCGCCGGCCACCAACCGCGTCGAATCTCATGCCACACACCCACGTATCACATATCACACATCTCGACCGTCTGCGAGCGCGACGACCCGGGCCACACATCCACTCGGCCAGTATTGTGATGTACCGGGTAGATTCTCACCCTCTACTACACGGCGATCTTCAGCGTCCGAGCTACTAGTCAGCGCGCTCAATTTGCGTCGACTCCTTTGTACCGATCCTACGACACCTTTTTTTTTTTTGTTGCCCTGAGGAAAATGCATTAAATTGCATACCCCGGCTGTGGCGAGCCGGCGGTTATGTGGGGCTCTCCTCCCCAGAAGGGGGAGGCCTACCCACTAAAAACCTCAGGGATGGCCTTCCTCAGGCATGTAGGGAGCCCCCGGGAACATCAAGCCACTTCCGGGAACCCCCAGCCTCCGCTCCCCTTCCTAGAGGGGAGCCCTCCTCGGGGGAGGCTACACTACCTCCCCCGGTTTCTTGCTTGGTCCATCCCGGTCGCCATAGCGGTCGCGACTTCTTCGCGCCCGCCGGCGACCCGCGGCGGCGTAGCGGCTGTGCTACCGAGCCCGGCGCCGCCTTCTTCGAGCGGGATCGGCCATCTCCCGACCCCGCTCGGCGGCCTCCTTCTGGAGCATCATTGCTTCACAGAAGGACGCCACAGCCCTGATCCTACGACTCCTAAACGGTCGTAGGTGTCGTTAGCAGGCAAGCGTCAAACCTTCTGTTCGTGCGCCTTCCACAAACACAATCAAGGTAAAGCTGAACATAGGCTTCACAAAAAAAAAATCCGGCCTTACTGTTTCCTGTCTGCAGTACAGACACCAGTACGCACGGGACTGAAATACCTATGAAAATAATTTGTTAACGTTACCTGAATGATGCCAAGGCGTTCGTGTCGAAGGGTTTCCTAAAGCCGAAGCTGAGTTGCGAGAAGGGGTTCGGCATGGACGCGACAACTGACGGCGGGGGTCCTCCCGCGCCCAGATACGGGTTGTACGGATGCGCCTGTGGTCCTACTTTCTCCTGCTTACGCCATTTCGCGCGTCGATTTTGGAACCACACCTGAAAGTGAAATACAAACTTTAAAATTACATTACTTATACGGCAGAACAACTTTTGCCCGTATTTTCAATCGTAGGGAAATCTATATATAGATATTTAATGAGTTTTGTCAAGTTGACATTATAAAATAAGTGATCAAACTTCACCATAAAATTAGAGTACATATTTCTTAAACTATGCGACTTCATTTTATACTATGTAAAGAAAAGATGTTTATCAAATATCAGTAATTATACAAACCAAATATTGTAAAGGAATATTATATTGAAATATTGACATATTGTAAGTTGACATATTGAAATATTGACATATTGTAAGACCACACATTGTCATTATGAATTGTATAACATGCATGTAAATTGTTAAATAGCTTTTTCATTTCTGTTATATTTTAATTTGTTTTCACGTTAATAAGTGCCTGTAAAGGCCTATATTGATTAAACATTTTTTGATTTTAAATGGTTTATGAAATCATCAGTCAGGTTGGAAGAGCAAATGACAATATTCTAAATAGAATAATAACCTACTACTTACCTATCTACTTAGTATCGAACCTAAATTTTTAATGTGGAACCTACTGGTGTTGGCAGGGGATTTTCTGACCCAGTTAGCATAGCAATTATTAATAATTTAAAAATGGAATATAAACCTATGTTTCAACGGAAAGTAGGGTTAGCGTAAGGTTAGTACAAAACTAGGGTTGCCAAGCCCTAAAATATTTTTTAACAACTTTTTAAAAATGTATAAACACATTTGACATTAAGGTCAGACATATTCATTTTTAAATTCAAATGATTCGAAGAGAGTGGTACATCCATGTTGCCATTTAACCTTTATCTATATCCTTGCTATGATGTGGTTAAACCAAAACCGTTTAATAACACAAACGCTGTCAAATCACACATACTTTATCGCACTAACGTAACGTTTCGTATTCGAAGCGTTTCAACTTCATTTATGTTTTTGGAGTATCGTTCAATGTATCGTTTCATATTGGTTTTTGAGCACTTTACACATACTCGTACATCAAATTGAAAGCACTGTCAATGATATCGTTAGACAATAAGTTCATTATTTTGTAACAAATTGAGCCTCTTTTTTAATGATTCTAGATATATATAGATATATTCTAGAGTTTGAAACGTGAAACGTCGTCAAAACCAAACCTCAGCCGTTGAAATTAGTGGCTTCAATTTTAGACAGATCTGCTGGTGGTTGGCAAATTTTCACGCGACATTTGGCAGCCATAAAAGAAAAAAGTCCGTCTAAATCCGGATGGATGGTAACCTTAATAACGTAACATTTCTTTTATGACTTTGTGTATTGCATTATCTTGTAAGAAAAACTATGACATGGATAATTATAAAATTGTGCATTTGTCCTTTCCGCGCGATAAAATTTATGACATAATTGGTACATGATAGACTTTTAGTAGCTATTCTGTACAAGCAGGCGTGTAATCTATCAAACGGGAAAATGTCGACAATTAATTATAGAGTTTATTTAGCAGAAATAAATTTTATGGTATAGTTACTATGACTTCTTTTGTTATAGGATTTAAAGTGCACGGAAATCTATGACTCCGTAGTTCAAAATTTTGTAATTAATTTTTTATGTTCATATTTTTTGTGATCATCCTTAATGAATCATTAAATTTTTATCTCAAGGTAGGTAGGTTGGATAGAAATAAGTTCGTTTATTAAAGTCGACATTTCGTTTCACTAAGGCAATTAACATTTGTAACATGACGTGTTATAACTAATTCAATTGAAGTGGAATTTCATTTGCACTATACACCCGAATGACAAGTCACTTATTACTTTGATACCAAGTATATCATACCAAGTAAGTATAATTTTATATCAAGTTTATGTCTTCTAAGTGGTTTGGTTATAGCTTTTTAGGGCTATAGTACGTGAACACATGAAATCGTTATCATTATGAGAACCAATGTGAAGCTAGCGGCTATAAAAAGCAGCTAATGTATAACGCAGTCAATCTAAGAATTTGATTATAAATATACATTCATATCAAATATTTTGCTTGTGGAATGTCAACTATACATTATTGATACATAAAATCAATCATAAATATGCAAGGACATAGGTCGATTAATCAATGATGTTAATACTACAGAATTAGAAAGGTTATTTAGGTTACCTAATACACCATAAACTGCTATGCAGCATATTTTTATAGGAGTGATCGCGATTCTTTCAATATTATGATAATATACTTATATTTAAGGATTATTTCAAAAAAATTCAATGTAATTGATTTTTTATCAAAGATTCTTTGATTATAAATAAACATGCAAAATTGCAAATGCAAACTTTTCGTCGTAAACTATTTCGTAAATTAGTGGGGTTATGCTCCGCTACTTCCTTTGATTGAGAACTTCACACCGGTGCTAGTACTGGTATCGTTTTTATGAGGCACAAGAATCAGTTACAAGAAAAGTGCAAGGGCCTGCAGCGCACAATAAAATCTGATTTATCCCCGATCCAGTATCACTGCATGCAATATTTATTGTATTAAACATTTATGATCTAAAAAGAATACTCGACCTGCCGTCATTATGTTAACGGACATTTTTATGGCAATTTAAATTAATTCACTTATGATAAACGTAGCGTTGCAAAAAATTAAACGCTATTCTGTAAACGCACACGCAGCTTTAGCGGATCCTGTGTGGAACAAGAAACGACGCCGTTTACAAATTGATGGCGCTATACGAATTTCATCTCTAAGTTGTGCACATTAAGTTTTGATTTGTAACGTTTTAATATTTTGGGTTTTCAGTGGCTATTATAAATATGACTTCATACTGCACAGATTGCGAATTTATAAATGTTCAAATAAGCGTCGCACGGTGGCGCAATAAGGCAGGCTGCAGGTGCCGCGCTGTATAGTTTAGCAAATGAGATGTATAGTCCAGCATGTAATCTGAGATCTGGAGTTAATGTAAAGAAATTCGCTCATGTTACTCCATTCAAAATAAGCCTTGAACTTTAAACGGTCTTCTATATCCTGAGTTGCTTCTTAAATTAGGTAGCTGGGTTATCTCAGGAGTAAAATTATTCCTGGTATAACGGAGTACTATGGTGTACTTTATAAAAATAAACTACTATGGATGTCGTAAAGATGATGAATTGCTTAAATATGGCTAAAATAAGCAAGTTTGATTCAAGCAACAGTAGAATAGATACAGCTCTTACTAAGAAGTTCAGAAGAAAGTAAAAAAAAAATGCATTCAATTGTGCAATTAATTTATACTTCTATTATAATATATAGTTAAAGAGTTTTGACAAGTAGAAATAATGGACGAAACACGACTGACGAAAGAAATTTATAAGACAAATATGAATAAGCCAATTGGTAGGTGCATTAAATATATAAAATATATTGAAAGAAGGTCAAGTCAAGAGTACCTGGCCTGCAAGAAAGTATTAATAAAACTCGAAGAAGCTAAGGAAGTATATTCGGATCGTAGTGACCGGATAATTATGATCTCTGTCTACCCCCTTGGGAAAGAGACGTAAGTGTATCTCTGTAAAGAGTGTGTTTATTTGGTTGCACGAGGTAATATCAGAAACTTGTCCGAATTGAAAAATAATCGCCTTTCTTCTTATAGCTCTATCATGACACTATGACTAATAGGAGAGAAATATCACTGAAAAATGTTGCAAGAACGGGGAAACATTATTTCTTTAGAGAGCATCCGCTGTATATTGTGAAAAAATCTTGTATGACAGATTGTTTTCTTTTAAATCTTCTAAAAATAAGTCGGCTCTACATATCTTTTAGGATCTTAAATTAATGCATAATGAAAGTAACCAAAATATCTCCTTAATGTACTTAAATTTAGAAATACTTTTACACATGCAAAGCAGGCTAAAGCTATGGTACTTACGAGTAATATAATAAAATTAAAGATAAGAGTATCATTATATGAAATTATTTCTTGTGCATTGCCATCACATTGCAGTGCCATCTATGTACAGTTTTTTTTTGTTTAGTTTTATCATCCACTTCGTATTAAACATCCTTTATAAAAAAGTTATAGGTCCGCATACAAATAGACAATAAATTGAAGTACTGTATTGTAAATAATAAATATATATAAATAAATATTTCTTAGTTACACACATTAGTTTAGCCCAAATTAAGCTCTGAAAGGCTCATGTTATGGGACTAGGATGCTTAACGGATAGACATATGTACATATTTTATACATATATAATTTTTGATAGAAATATACATTAGGAACCAAGATTCTAAGGTATTCATTATACAATACAATATTTGCCTCCATCGGGATTTGAACTCGGGACCTCAGAGACGGTGACACCATGAAACCGCTGTACCAACCCCTCGGCAACGGAGGTATGTGTAATGACATGTATAAATTTGATCAGCTAATTATTACATTTCTTGAAGGGTTAATATCAAACAATTTCTCTGTGTCCGTAGTCAAAGATAATGATACACGCACATGAAAGTATGAAAACCAAGCAAAGGAATTTTCCGCGATATCTCTCGCTCGATAAGGAACTAAAATGTCCAATGAATCATATGGCAGGTGTTATTTTGATTTTCTGTTGCTTATAACTCGTTAATCTGTAATTAACAAATTTAATGTAACAAGTAACTTCCGTTATTCTTAATCAAGTCCGTTAACAACCGGCAATGCCATCATTATACTTTGCTATCTCTAAGCTAATCCAGATATAATATAATAGTTAGGAGCTTGATGGAAAATAATGCTATAATCTGGTCTCCACATGAAGTGAAATATCTTTCTATGCTAGAAAAAATACAAAATAAGTTTGTCAGATATTTATACAAGAAACTGTACGGGGTGTATCCATTTTTTCCATTAAAGTATCCAACGCTGTTTGTGTTGGGAATGGTGGGCTATAGTGAGCTAAGGGTTAGAAGAGAGTTTGCTCTTGTCTCTTATTTATTTAAATTATTGAGAGGCAAGATTTTTAATTCGGAGCTACTAGGTACTTTGAATCTATCGGTTCCAGACAGGTATGTGTGGCGAAGAATTAGACCACATTTATTCGCAGTGCCTCAAGCGCGCACTAACCTCCTGCGTGGAGCACCTCTTTCACGCGCACTGCACTCTCTGAACCTCATTGCTGACAATTTGGACATTTTTTCTTGCTCTATGAACGAATTCACAAAAGTAGCACATTATAAAATAAGTTACATGTAGGATTTTTTTTTAAATATGTATATTATAATATGTATATAATGTATAATGAATGTATATAATGAATGTTAAAATATTCTATATAAATGTTTTATAATTAATTTTTATATGTAGGATTAGAACAGATTTTGAATATTTGTGTACTATTACAGTGCTGGTCTATCGCATTGGGTGTACCTGTAATGATAGGCTAAGTTAGAAATAAATAAATAAATAAGTAGATCATAGTTCTGCAACTGCAGATCCATCAATAAACAATTCTAACTGTTGAAAGGGAAAATTCCAATCTTTTGGCAGATGGGAGTTGTTTCCCTTTGTCTCGCTGTGTTACGTTAATTAAAATGTAATTAAAAATGTTTGCTCTCTCTGTCTGTGCTCCGGAATGTTACAATATTGTATTTTTGTAATTGCCCCACCAGGACTCGAACCCGGGATCTCAGAGATGGTGAAGAAACCGGTGTACTAACCACTCGACTATGGAGGTCGTCATGTTGGCTGTTTGATTGTTGTCGGTGCCCAACAATAGTTACAATGGAAGCTAATTATATTTTAATATAATCAGACGTATGTTTAGCGTAATATACTACGGAAAAATCCATTACAGAAATCGAAAATAATAATATCTCAGAGTATAACTGTTATTTTGGAGGAAGTGATAATCTGATAATAGATAACAAAACGCCTTACGATCTTGTCTTACGAGATTTAAGCCGCTCGAGACAGAAAGAAGATATATATTTATATACCATTTGAAATTAAAAAAACATATCTAAACTAAGATTCAGTTCTTGTCAACGCCACAATCGGTTACAAGATATATTGGGGATTCATGGGGAATCTAGAGTACTTAAAGTTATATTTATTACAACATAATCCATATTCTAAGTTGTTCTAATTACATAAATCAATGGTATCAATATTAAATAGTTAAGAAATAATTGAATTGGCAACACAAAAAAAATAGTACATTATGGTACAAGTGTGTAATGTTGGTGATTACCGCGAGCCGAGGACGGTAATCATCAATACACACGTGTATCATACAACGTTTTTCAACACACTTCTGAATAAAATAATACTTAAATAAAAAACCATTTTTCCTTTGAGTTTTCTGGTAGTAAACTTTCCATAACGTTCTGGGCTTCACATCTTATATCGGGCGGTGTACAACATAAATAATTTTCTTCATAAATTGTATTTGCAGACATCTTAATTAATTACTAACTAAATAACTTCAAAAGAGAAAACGAGACGAGTTGTGAAAAATGTTTCGTGATGGCGGGAAAAATTAATCAGTTTTCCTATGCGCGCGCATCGGCCATAGACTAATAAATTTCGTAATGGCGGGAAAAATTAATTAGTTTTCCTTTGCGCGCGCATCGGCCATAGGCTAAAAAATGAGGTTTCTTTTTTTTTTGGGCCTTTCGCGGATAGCTATTTAGCGCAAATGTAAGCGTAACTTAACCAATAATATTAAAAAAAAAAAACTATTACTCACTCGTGAATAATAGTAATGAAAAAGTCACAGTTTGATTATAGGTGTCATTATGTGCCTAATTGCCATGGGATTAGAGCCTCTTTATGAGGAAGTGTGTTGAAAAGATGTTTATGTACTGGAGGTTTGTGTAATTCAGGTGCGATTGATTCAAAAAATATATATCCGACGCAAAGAGTGATTATATAAGTATCGACGACACGTTTAGCGCAGTGGTCAAGTAATCGGCTTCTACGCAATGGGTCACGGGTTCAATTTCCGCACGGGACAGATATTTTGCATGACTTACAAATATTTGTTCCGGTCTGGGTGCATGTGAGATTTCCATGTTTGTGACTGCACCCACGACATAGGATAAAAATCCTAGTGTGGGGCGACGTTTTATTAAAAAAAAATATTTTTTTTCAGCACAGAGATAATGTACACGTATAATGTTACGGTACACGATAACATAAAATAATTGCGTTAAGCGTGCCCGAATCGAAAGGGTAACCATCTCAGCATGTGTAGGAAGGATTTAGTACTTTAGGTTTTCAGGTGGCACCCATATCTCACTTCAGTTCTTTGTACATGTATTATTATTCAAAATCAAAATAATATTTATTCAACATAGACCTTTACAGGCACTTATTGACGTCAACAAACAAAACAAAAAAAAGCTTAAATAAAAAAAAAACAAAAACCTTGTCCGTACGTACGAATAAGGAAAAAAAAAAGAAAAAATATATTTACTCGACACCTGTTCAGAAATTGGGAGAGCCTTCTCGAGAAGAACAGGCAAGAAACTCTGAAGGTCTATTTTTTATCTCCTCTTTTCAATGTTAATAATTATAATAATATAAAATAAATATAAAATATTGTATGTTTGTGTATTATTTTTTAGTTTGTATATTAATGTATTATTATTGCTTGTATTATGTAACTTTAGCACAGTAACTCTTTCATACACTTGTGCCATAGACAATTCGACAAGCTTGGGATGAAAATATTGTCTCAATTAACTCAATACAGTTATTCTTACACTTGTTGTTCTAAATACAAAAAATTAAGAGCAGGAAGTTAAATAAAGAGAGAGAGAAACGAAATTATTAAGTGTGCATAAACAAGCGAGAATGATATTCATTATCACATTGACAAAATAAGGACTCACAGAGTTTTGATTTGTTCTTTAAGCATCAATTTTCTTTGGCTGAGACACTGGCATTCTGATTGCGGCTTCGAGTTGTGCCAATAAGTGGCGTTGAGAAGTGCGAAAAGTTGGAATACAATATCAAAAACATCCGGATGGTATATTTCATTTCTTCTTTTCAATAAGTTAAAATGCTTACATTATTGTTGATGAAATATAGATAATAAAAATAAAGAATAAACTAGTAGCAACAGTCTATAAGCACTTAAAGTATTATATTACCTGGATTCTGGCTTCCGTAAGTCCAATTTTCATGGCAAGCTCTTCTCTGAAACAATATAAAAATTGAGTTTTAAAAAGTTATAAACATTCAATAATGTGTGTTAAAAGTATTGAAAAATATATATTATGTGAAAGTTTAGAAAATGTTTAATGAGAACCTATGAAGTTTTACTACTGTGAAAAAAATTGAACTTGATTACCGGTTCAGCCCTTTATTTTTATGAAACTTATATTTGTTATTATTTTTTTTTATTTATGCATTAACTTATGCAGAAATTGAAACTTACACAGAAAGAAAATAAATCTTCAATCAAATAAACTTATTTAACGCAAGATATTTCCAGTTTCCTATATAAGGAAAAAATAAATTACTTCTAATAAGATACAAAATGTTTTGAACTATCAAGAATCTTAACTCCCAGAACAAATACTTTGTTTCTTCTTTTTAAAATTCTTCGAAGTTATCTCAAGAAATAGGCGCTCTTGATTTGAACAGAAAATTTATCACGTAAGAAATAAAGTATCCTATTAGATTCAAAATTCTTTCTTTCTTAGATACAGAATGTACAAATCTTGAATAAATATTGTTAATTCTCAGGTGCTTGAAACAACATTTCTTGAATCAAATAATTCTGTGACTCGCTCCTAAAGTTACGGAACATTGAAATAAAATCGAGGGTCTACATATTTCTTATACTAAATATTTTGAGACATTGGTTCAAATGTTACTCGTTTACTGTAAATATTAATGTTTCTTTTTGTTATACAATAATTTTTTAATTCAAGAATTATTCTATTTTTATGTAAAAGAATGCTGACTTAAAATGATATGCTTAAATTTCGAAATAAGAGGCTCATATTCCTGATTCAAGAGAATGCATTCTTTATGTAAAAGAATAGGTATGTTGGAAGAAAACCTCTAAACTACTGTTAATAAAATACATAAATAGTATAAAAAATATTTTATTTATGAAATGACAACGATAATGACAAAAACACTTTAAAATAACAATAATTGGAATCATATACAATCGTAGCACGGTCGTCTTCTGTAATATGTATTATAAGCGGTTACCCCACACGTTGCGTAAGGTTGCCGGCCGTTGCCTATAAAAGCCGCTGCGGTTGGCTAGCGACTCACTTGGAGTGCCACCGTGAACACAGCGCGAACTACCTCCCAATTGGATGCTTTTTCATAGTTGCTAGTTCACGGATACCCACCAGCGACCAGAATCCCCCCCACCTCGCGTACCGCAGACAGCGTGCGGAGGCGCGCGACTTGCGGGAAACGAGGCCGGGGGTGGATGTGAAAATTCACTCTTTCACACCACCCACTGCTCGATTTTTGAGATTCTATTTCAAATCGACAAGTTAGGATGCCTAAACCGACGCCTACGCCACCGAATGCCAGCAGGAGGAATCCTGAGAACCCTGCTGAAGAACTAAACGATAGGGAGACCACCACCAACCCCGCGGCACTGATATGCCTATCGAGGGATAGGACCTCGAGTACCGTGAGGGACTACGGGGAAGAAGGCGGAGGAGAATCCCCCGCGCCTCATCTCTGCGGGCCATCTGGCGTGATCCAAATTTTGGAGAACGTCCAGATCGCACCACCGTCGGACTCCTACAGCCGAACACCAATCCAGCCGAAGCCCGAAACCACCAACGTTCCGAGGGTGATTAAGATGCCATCAGAGTCACCGGCTAGTCCGGAGGACGATGAAGAATTCCGGACCCCGACCCGGACCCCAACCCGCGAGGTTGGCGCCGCGCCCGAAACAGCGCGCCCCGCGATCGCGCGACCGCCCGCGCCGCCGCCGCCAGCGCGCCCCGAGGCCGCGCCGCAGCTGTCGATGTCGCGCCCCGTGGCGCCGTCGCACGCGCGCCCCTTGGCAGCGCCGCCGCCGCAAGCGCGCCCCGTGGCCGCGCAGGTGCCGTGACTGCGACCCGGGTCAGCACCGGCAAGCCCGCGCCCCGAGGCAGCGATCGCGGAGCCGGTCCCAGTGGACTGACCGGCTCAACAACAAAGAAACCACAAACCCCGCCGCAACCCCACCTAGCGGCGAGCGGGCGAACTACTACCCCGATTGGAAGCCAAAAGACGGTAGCCCCAAAAACTACACCAACGCCACCCAACGTGCCGCATAACACCCCGAGCACGCCGGCTACCACAGTGCCGATCAAACTAGAAAGAGGCCAACCCATATCACGATCCGCAACGGACATGCTGCCGCCCAAATCAAAGCCACGCTCAAGCAGCCGGCAATCGGATAGATCCGCAAAATCAAATCGTTCTGCGGACTCCACCCCCGAAAGAAGCGGTTCCAGGCACTCACTAGAGCCACCACTTAGTGAGCCCCGTGCGCTCGTCTCGACCCCAACCCCGGGGTTTAGCCCGAGCGCACCAGCACCCTTCACGAGATATGCAGCCATTGAGACCCCGAGAGCAGCCAGTAAAAGAGCGCGCGAAGAGGGTGAGGGAGATTCGGATAAGGCGAAGCCTGCCGTCAGACCGAAGACCGGCCCCTCCCCGGCCTCGCAAACGCAGATACCCTCAACCAGCTATGCGGACCAACTGCGAACTGCCTGCACAGCTGAGGATACACAAAATAAGACTACCGCCGAAAACCAAGATAAAAAGAAAATCGAAGATACCTCACAACAGAAGCCAGAAAAAGATAGTCCGAAGTACCCCCCAATTGTAGTCGAAAAGATGAAAAATTGGCCAACCCACCACGCGGCGCTAATGAAAATTGTCGGGGGCCCGGTTAATGTGAGACCATACGGTATGGGCATTCGATTCATACCGAAATCAGCTACCGAGTATCGCTCAATACAAAAATATTTGTTTGAGATCGAGAAAACGGAACAAATGTCCTGGTTTTCCTACTCCTTACAGGAAGATAGAAATGTAAAGGTGGCAATAAGGGGCCTGCCACCGTTAATAGAAGCCGAACATGTACAACAGAGGCTGGAAGAACTCGACTTTCAGCCTCATTACATCAAAAAGATTTTCGCCAGACAAGGCAAGCCGGGGTGTGTTTTCTTCGTTGAACTCAAACGAACACCGAATACCACCCCGGCCATATACGGAGTCCACGAAATTATGGGATTTCCAGTCACCATAGAAGCCTGGAGGGGGAAGAGAGGGCCTGCGCAATGCCACCGCTGCCAGTCCTTCCGCCACTCGTCCGCGAACTGTCACAGGCGTCAAGCCTGTGTCATATGCGGCGAGGAACACCCGGCGAAGGACTGCCCAAGACCAAGGGACCAACCAGGCACATGCATCAACTGCGGGGGCCCTCACCCCGCGAACAGCACCAGATGCCCAGTTTTTCTCAAGGAAGCGCGCAACCGGAGGGCCGGCACGGTCGCGCGTACCTTCCAAGACACCCGGATTAAGGAGCGCAGAGAGGTGGGAGCGGACGAGCCTACGGCCGCTCACTCGCTGATGGCAGCCGCCAACACCCCTGGTACATCAGCGCCCGCAACGAAACCCAAGAAAAGGAGAGGAGGCAAGGGCCGAGGCAAGAAAGCTGCGCGTCAAGCCTCCGATGACACCGAACAAACGCAGAAACCACAGGCAATAACAACGGCCACCAAAACTACCACAAGTACTCCAGCAGCCCCAAGACCCGAAAATGCAACACTACCCCCAAAACCAAAAAGGGAAGGCACCGCACGTCGAGTCAAAATCGCATCCAGCGACATCTGCACATCAGAGGCAACAACATCTGCGGGTGTGCAGATAAATGAGAATACCCACCAATTAATTAATAAGTTGACTGATGAACCGGTGGTCGCCGCCCTCTTACAAGGGACGAAGGCGAAGCCGGCGTCTGAAAGTTCAACTCATGACTCCATCTGTGACGCGCTCATCCAAATCCTGCAGCAGGTCATCCAAGACCTGCAGCAGAGGAAAAATGTTAGCAGCATCATAGCATCTGTGTTCAGAGGGCTATTACATCTTGCTCTATTATGGAATACAAGCTAACATTAATACATTGGAATGCAGGCGGCCTAACCAAACAGAAAGCCACCATACTACAGATGATACTTGCAGAACACAGGGTTGATATCGCCCTGATAAGCGAGACACACCTGAAACCAACGGACAGGTTACAACTCGCAGGATTTCATGTCTATAGGCAGGATGAGATATCACCACACGGCCCGGCATACCGGGGGCTGGCCGTGTTGGTCAGGAGGAACATTGTCCACCATACCCTGCCTAGGGAACACCTAAAGACATCTTATGCGCTAGGCGTTGAGATTGCCCTACAGACGATCGGACCCACACGTGTGTTTGCGTTCTACCGCCCACCCACAAGAACAGCCGCCACTCGTCATATGAAGGTGGCTGACGTCCACCAGCTGCTGGACTCGCCCCTTCCGACGCTCATATGTGGCGATTTCAATTGTAAGCACACGTCGTGGGGATCCAACCTGTGCAATAGCGATGGAGACAAATTATTCAATGATGCCGAGCAACGTGGGTATGTAGTGTTGGGCCCGGACACCCCCACTCACTACCCTCACTATGACGCCCATATGCCAGATGTACTAGACATCATCGTAGCTAACAAGCTCAACACCATCACCATCGAGCAGCGTGTACTGCCTGACCACGTTGTCTCTGACCACCAAATGGTTCTAGTACATCTGGTACCACCGGTGAGATGCACGCAGCAGCGACCTAGAAGCAAGCAAGACTGGAACGAGTTTGCCGACAAGATTGAAAGCCTAACATCTAGCTTACCTGTAAACACATCGCAAGACGTCGACAACCTCGCTACAAACATCACCACCAGCATACAGGAAGCTCTAGCTGCATCAGTCATCCCACCAAACGACCCCAGAGCCCGTAGCTCCTCTCACTCGATTCCACTGCGAGTGAGAGAGCTCATACAAAAGAAACGAAGACTCCGCCGAGTATGGCAAACGACCAGGTGTCCCACGCTAAAGTCCCAGCTCAATAGCTTAGTGAGGGACATTGCGGAAGAGCTGCTAAATCACAGAACAGAAACCTGGGAGCGAGCCATCGAAGATGCAAGCGACAGCTGGGAGTCAATGCACCGGATGTGCAGAAGACTCGTCAACAAGCCGCCAGCTGTGAGACCATTAAGAGCCCCGGACGGAACACTCAAATACCACGCCGAAGATCGCGCTCAACTGCTCGCTGATCATCTTGAGCAAGTGTTCCGTCCGAACCCCACCACCGACCACCAGCATGAGCGGCTTGTTACCGAACATCTTGATACCTACTTCGCAGCGGATATCCTACCGGATGAAGATCCGATTACCTTCTCCCCGGGACAGGTCAAGAGAGCCCTGGAGCGCCTCCCGAGGAAGAAGGCACCTGGCCAAGACCTCATTAGCAATGAGACACTAAAGAAGCTGCCGCATAAAACAGTTGCTGCTATAACGCGCCTATATAATGGCATTATGAGGACTGGCCACTTCCCTGCCGAGTGGAAGGTAGGGAAGGTGGTCATGATCCCGAAACCGGGCAAGGACGTCACCAACCCGAGCAGCTACCGCCCGATCTCACTGCTACCTACCATCGCGAAGGTGTGGGAGAAACTGCTCCTGAACACCATCACCCCACACCTCACGCTACGCCCTGAGCAGTTTGGGTTTCGAGAAGGGCACTCAACAACCCACCAGCTCATGAGGCTGATACACGACATAGCGACCACATACAATAAGAAGGAACACATGGTGGCTGTGTTCCTGGACATAGAGAAGGCCTTCGATAGGGTGTGGCACGAGGGCCTTCTCTATAAGCTGTCTAACACCGCACTGACCAGGAGGGTGGTCAGGGTTATACGGTCGTACCTGGAGGAGCGCAGGTTCTTCGTATCAGTCGAGAGGTGCAGGTCGACACTAAGATCCATACAAGCTGGAGTGCCGCAGGGGGGGTGTCTCTCACCGGTTTTATACACCCTCTACACAGATGACATCCCCAAACACCAGAATGCCACTCTAGCATTGTACGCAGACGACGCCGCCTTCACATCCACGTCGATCAGCCACAAGCATGCAGCCGTGAAGATACAGAGACAGCTCGATCAGCTACCAGAATGGCTCAGCAGATGGCGCCTGGTGGCGAATCCCGCCAAATCGCAGGCCATTCTGTTTAGCAAAGCTGTCTCTATACCACCGAATCTCCGGCTCATGAACGAAGAGATTCCCTGGACCCCATACGTCCGGTACCTCGGGGTAACCCTCGACAGATACCTCACGCTGACGCCACACGTCAAGAGTGTCGTCAACATGTCGCGTGCTGCAAGAGCCAGACTGAGGCCCCTATTTGATTCACCTAAGATACCAATGAAGATAAAGATTACCCTATACAAGCAGTACGTACGATCTAGGCTTTGCTACGCCGCGCCTGCATGGTATGCCCTGACTGGCAAGGGCGCACGCCAGAACATGCAGGCGCAACAATCACTAACGCTCAGAACCATCGCAAGAGCACCTAGATACGTACGGAACGCTGTAATATCACGCGACTTAAGGGTTGAGTCGCTTGACAGTTTTATTAAAAGGACGGCCTCAGCCCTATACAGAAAGGCGGCTACCTCAATACACCTACTGATTGCCAACATAGCGCCGCATCACGCTCGACCACCAGACCGGCGGCGCTATCCCAGAAGCCTTGTATCATCCCCATCCGATACAGAGGGGGAAGATTGATACACACACAAATAAATAAATATAAATATACAATAGAAGATAAGGAAGGAGAAGGAACATCAAATCTTAAACGGTCGAGCTATGCTCCCGTATAAGACAGAGATGTAAATAGAAGCCAGGCGAGAATCGCCATATAAATGCCCCAGCCGTTGTCACGGCTGGCGAAAAGCCACCACTGGAAAGGGTATATACCCTGAGCAGTTCCCCTCTCTCTCAGGAAGAGAGGAAGACAACCTCCATGAGCCATGAGCGACTCACTTATCGTCGGGCATTCGGAGCGGGTAGACCGGTCGTAACGTTATTACGTGTTGTGTTGCGTAACGTTGCGTAATTCGTAAAGTAGGCGTTAGGCTGATTTTGTTCCTCTGTAAAATTATGTTGATGCCAAATTATTTTTTTTTAAGGAATTTCTCTTCTGATTCCTAAAATCAGAATTGGGATAAGCAACTCTTAGCCCACAATTACGAGGAACCAAGTCTTCTGCGTACTTTAGTGTTCGTGTTTGTGATAATGGCTGGCGGATCCAGTCGGAGTGACCGTAGGTCGCGAAGTCGTTCCCGTGATAAGTCGCGGCACCGTTCACGCAGCCGTCACGGGGTGTCCACTAGGAGCCGCCGATCGCGACGTCGGTCATATGGTGGGACGCGTGGTGGAGGTTTCGCACCGTCAGAGGGAGCGCCTAATCGTGATCGCCATCATCGTCGCTTGAGCGGATCGCGGTCTTCAGGCAGGTCACGTGCCCCGGGTTTGGCTATTCATTCCACATTGAATTCGATCATGGACCGTCTTGCGTCGATCTTGGCAATATGAGTGGGGGTCAGGTTGGGCCGAGTCGGGAGAGGGTTGGACCTTTGATTGACTCAGCTGAGCCTCGGAATGTTGGGCGGATGCAGGTGCGGACGGGTGTGGTGCGTCGGGGACGTCATCGGATCGCGGTGCGGCCTTGGCGTTCAGTGTGAAGACATACAGTTTTGTATGTATTGGACTTTGTGTCCGGCAGACATACAGTTTTGTATGTATTGGACTTTGTGTCCGGCAGACATACAGTTTTGTATGTATTGGACTTTGTGTCCGGCAGACATACAGTTTTGTATGTATTGGACTTTGTGTCCGGCAGACATACAGTTTTGTATGTATTGGACTTTGTGTCCGGCAGACATACAGTTTTGTATGTATTGGACTTTGTGTCCGGCAGACATACAGTTTTGTATGTATTGGACTTTGTGTCCGGCAGACATACAGTTTTGTATGTATTGGACTTTGTGTCCGGCAGACATACAGTTTTGTATGTATTGGACTTTGTGTCCGGCAGACATACAGTTTTGTATGTATTGGACTTTGTGTCCGGCAGACATACAGTTTTGTATGTATTGGACTTTGTGTCCGGCAGACATACAGTTTTGTATGTATTGGACTTTATGTCCGGCAGACATACAGTTTTGTATGTATTGGACTTTGTGTCCGGCAGACATACAGTTTTGTATGTATTGGACTTTGTGTCCGGCAGACATACAGTTTTGTATGTATTGGACTTTATGTCCGGCAGACATACAGTTTTGTATGTATTGGACTTTGTGTCCGGCAGACATACAGTTTTGTATGTATTGGACTTTGTGTCCGGCAGACATACAGTTTTGTATGTTCCAAATTCCAAATTCCAAATTCTTTATTCACATTAACAGACACGAGACACAATATAAATTAATCTTACAGGTACAGGGACACAAAAATAATGCATGCAGAAACTTAAAAATAAGAATAGAATTAAGGTTTAAGTGAAGTCTCGCGACTGCTGTGTGAAAGGGTACCTAGATCAGCATGAGGTTAGTGAAACTAACACTATCTAACCCTAGTCTAACTAACCCTAGTCTATGTATTGGACTTTGTGTCCGGCAGACATACAGTTTTGTATGTATTGGACTTTGTGTCCGGCAGACATACAGTTTTGTATGTATTGGACTTCGTGTCCGGCAGACATACAGTTTTGTATGTATTGGACTTTATGTCCGGCAGACATACAGTTTTGTATGTATTGGACTTTATGTCCGGCAGACATACAGTTTTGTATGTATTGGACTTTATGTCCGGCAGACATACAGTTTTGTATGTATTGAACGTACGAGTGGACGTAGCTTGAATATGATGATACAGGTATAAGAATGAATGAATGACTGACAGACGAGGATGGTGGAGTTGCAGCAGATGGCAGCATACAAAGTGGTGACAACCCCGAGGCTCGTGTCGAGGACGACACTATGTCAGGAGAGGCCGTATAAGCGGTTACCCCACACGTTGCGTAAGGTTGCCGGCCGTTGCCTATAAAAGCCGCTGCGGTTGGCTAGCGACTCACTTATCGTCGGGCATTCGGAGCGGGTAGACCGGTCGTAACGTTATTACGTGTTGTGTTGCGTAACGTTGCGTAATTCGTAAAGTAGGCGTTAGGCTGATTTTGTTCCTCTGTAAAATTATGTTGATGCCAAATTATTTTTTTTTAAGGAATTTCTCTTCTGATTCCTAAAAGTATTATTTCAAAGGCAACAAATAATGTAAATATCGATTTTGATGTAAATCAAATGCCTTAGTTGCACTTTGCAGCTGATATTTTTTATCTTCAATCACAATATAGAGAGCTGGAAAATCTTGTAATTTTCCTTGTATAAATGGCTGGACAGTCTGGTGGCGGGACGCAGCTTTTTCTTTGTGTTTACTTATTACGTGTTCAATATCTCCAGCATTCTGAAAAAAACAATAAACTTTATGTCAGTAAGAATAAGGTTACGGGTCAAACCAAAGTATCAACAATGGACCTAGACAGCAACAAAGCCTTTCAGCAGTTTACACATGGTCTACGGGATATAAATACAATTATCTATTTTTGTGGAAAAGCACAAACTAAATCACAACAAACATACTATTCACTTATCTCCTACTAGTGTTCTATTTGTAGTCAAGAAAAAGCAATAATATCCATAGGAATATATTCAACGACATTGGTTACGAAATAACAAGTCCTGGGTTTGAATTAGTCGCTGCAAATATTTGTGTGAAGAACAATAATAATATTTGTTGTCGGGTTATGGATGTATATATTTATTCTAAATGTATACATCTATTATTAAATATGTTTATTCGTTATCTAGTATCCATAACTGCTTTTTATTTTTTTCCATGGTTTAATACAATAGTATAAAACCATGTTTATACTAAACCATTTAAGAGTTTGCACTATCAATAGATAGTGGTGGTAAATTCGTAATAAATAAATAAATATTTCCTACACTCACACCAATTAGCCTAGCTCAAACTAAACCCTAGGCTTATGATATGGGATCTACACAGAAAGAAAATATAAATTAATCCAAAACGCAAATATGTCTTGGAGAATATATTTGGAATGTAAATATAAATATCTCAATACAAAATATATCTCTTCAATTATGGTCCTACTGAATTATAAAAAAAGAACTAATAATTCTCCTATAAAGTTTGTAGTATTTTTGGGATAAGAATATGGATTTTAAATTTAGAAACCAGAACCTTAATTCAAAATACTGCAGGTTTTGTTATCAGTTTTAGAGTCTAGGAACTAAGTACTCAAACCAAAAAAAAACAAAATTTATCAAAGATTTTGAATATTTTAATCAAGAACTAAAAATTCTTATTTTTAGAATATAAAATGATGTTTACTTCAAGAATGTTGCATATTTGACTTGAAGTTTATTTTTATTTCTTTCTTCGTTTAAATTCGACATGTTTAAATTGTGTTAGAAAGTTCTTAATCACCAATAACTACAAATATTTTATCCTTAGACTGTTTCATTCTTCGTCTAAGAACGACAGATCAGAAATATGTTCATCCAAGAAACAGGAATTATCCAGAAAAATAACATAGACATTAATCATTCTTGGAAAACCGAATGGTGCTACCATTATACAAAAATCTGTTTGAAAGGTAGAAAATATAGGCGCCTTCAGAGCTATAGCGCGTAGAGCCATACGGCATACTCAGACGAAATAAAAAACTAAAGACTTAACACTTCCAACAAAATCGTGAAGCCGGTTGTGTAAACACCACCAGTACCACACAGTAAAAAATTTACCCGAATAATTAGTCACAGTATTAGCAGGGTTATTAGATGAGTATATCATAGATTTAGTACAATAGATAGGCAATGCAAAAGAGACAAATTATCGTTCCCCGTATAATAGAGCGAGATGGGAATATGGCAGCCTTCTAGTACCTACACACAAGCTCACACTTCTTGACGTTTGCATAGGTAAAAATAATCAAACAAATTTTTTGAATACCGTGTTTTGAAAGCAACGAGTTACGTGTGCAGTACCAGGATACACATCCAAGAAAGATAACACACGGAAATATACGTTTCAAGTGTAAATATAACATATAATTTTTGTTGATTTAAGTAGTTATTTTCATCAATATCTAAAAAATATATATAAATCAGGAATAAAAATACATAAATAATATAACCATCTATGTTATACTAAATCTATGGAGTATATAGACAAGTTAGCGTTTATTTTAAAATGTGTATAGGTATTACGCTTTCAAGGGGTGGTATGGTAATATGTTTATTTCGACAAGATATTAGAAGATATTAAACAAGTTTTAGGATAAGATAAGAACAAAATTCTTTATTGTTCAACAAATAAAAACCACCGACTCACTGCCTTCCCTCCTTCACTTTCCTTACCTAAGTAGTTTTATGCCTCTTTACACTTTTATTATCTTTAATATTATCAACATCAAAACAAATATAAATAAATGAATGAATGTGCAACGATACGGTTCGTATCACATTAATTACATATGTAATAAACATGGAATACTGTAGCGCTTACTAGTGGTAAACTATTTGCTGGTTAAATGGTGCCTTGATCTATTGCGTGATATGTTCGAAAGAGACAAATATGAAACTAATTGTATAAAAGGCTGTTAAAAGATATCGTTCCTACAATGTGTTCAGCACTACAGAGCTAAATTACAGCCTAAAACTAAAGGTGAGCCTTGACTCATTGTAACTGGAACTACACTTCCGAGGATTTGAATGCGCTCCTATATACAATTACAATATTGCTATTAGAAACTTAATTTAAAAAGTACAAGTGCGGAAAGTAGGTATATGATTTCTTCAAGCGTCCCGGTTTGTTGATTTTTGTGGTGACGTCTCAACGTATTGGAAATGATAATTCCGCACGTAAACCAAACTACATTTTTGATACATTAGCGAAAAATAAAAAAAGCATTTTAAGTATTGGACAAGGAATATTTGATATTAGCAGTTTGAACGATTGTTCAGAATGATATAAAACGGCTGTGTGTGCGTAAAAAATGATACACACGGCCGTGTCTCAGTATTACCTATAATGAATTAAAAATAAATAAATGGTGAAAATAATACTTACGGGTTACAAGCAAATTGGTTTTTATTCCGTGCCACGATTTGAGCACTTCCAACCTGTGCCTATACTGTTTGTAATATCTTTGCCACTAATGATATGTTGTACAAATACACTTGTTGTCTGTAAAACTATAATAGAGTTTGAGAACACACGGTTAATTCTCTAATATCACTAGGTAGGTAGTAGGTAGTTATGTAATTACTTAGTCTTAATAATCGATAACTGTGTTACAAAATACCACAATAAGTTTACATTTACCGTGATTTTTTAAAGCAATAACGTGCAATAATGTGTCAACATTATGAAAAATATTGTTTTATTTAATTTTGATGTCTATAAATTTTTCTCGTATGGAATTGTCCGATTTGGGAGAAAGTCAAATAATCATTTTGGCAACATTCTATTTGAACGCTATGAGAATTTTGTGGACTCAACCGACTTTCTTTCTTTCTGAAACAGCAGCTCTTGAGTACTGTTTTGTGCACAACAGGATTTATCAATTTATGAATTTAATTTTTCAACTGTTCTATTTATTTGTTACTCACCCACCCACCTAGGTTTATTTGTACACTGAAGCTAGTTTACAGATTTAAGGATCATTTTATACCTACATAATTATGGAACTAGAAAATTTGCTTGCGTCGTGGGATGTGCCACAAGACATTATTAAGAACTTCACGGGTGAGTATTTATTGTTATTATCAAATAATTATTTAAGTGCGGTCACAGGCTAATGGAGAAAGCTGTCGTTGTCGTTGTCGTATCAGAAATGATTTGCAAACTATTTTTGATACTCAGGATTGTCGTTAATTATGGAAAAAGGTTTTCGAATGACAGCTGCTTCAGGAAACGCAGAGTTAAAATGGAAACTTCCATTTTAACTCTGCTTTTCCTGAAGCGAACAACACACACAAGGTTGGTTCACGGTCTAGTCGCATGAAACTTCTGAAATGATGATGTATGATGAACTAGGTCCATTGTATTAACCCCCATTTATTAAGGTGAGGGTGCACATATAGCACCTAGGGCTAAGTTTTCCCCTTCATCCATCCATTCATCTTCATCCTGCATCCCTTAAGGCAATTATATCTTAAAGGTCTTGATTTTTTTTCATCAGTAGTTTGTAACTTACAAACCTTTGTTTTTTCGGGGAGGAAAAATGCCTTCACCTATCTCCCAGCGGGATAGTGCTACTTTTGAGCTATGTGGAACCCCAGTAGGAGTTCATGACTACCCAATAAACGTCCTCCCCAGAATCAAATCGCTATACGGAACTTAACATCACATAGTCATCTCATACACGTTCCCACCGAGGTACACGAGCTTACTCTAACAAATTAGTGTGCTTTGGTCTTAGTCCACCATGCTGACCACTTTTTTCTCAGATGTATGCAGGTTTCCTCACAATGTTTTCCTTCACCGTAAGAGCGTCGGATAAATCTACATATGAAATTTAAAAGTTGGAAAACCAAAGTGGTACATGGCTGGTTACGAATCTCCCAATTAGGAGGCGGGTGACGAAACCAACGCACCACCGATACTGCCATCCTAGATCTAACATTTATCTTTCACCTAACATCTAATATGTTCTTTCTGACCTAATTGTTTGATTTTTAGATAAGGGGATCACCATCGAAACCTTGAAGGACTTAAGTCCATTGTATTTAAAAGAACTATGTCCCCATATTGGATATAGGATTAGAATAAATATATACATCCATAACCCGACAACAAATATTATTATTGTTCTTCACACAAATATTTGCAGCGACTAATTCAAACCCAGGACTTGTTATTTCGTAACCAATGTCGTTGAATATATTCTTATGGATATTATTGCTTTTTCTTGAATACAAATAGAACACTAGTAGGAGATAAGTGCATAGTATGTTTGTTGTGATTTAGTTTGTGCATTTCCACAAAAATAGAAAATTGTATTTATATCCCGTAGACCATGTGTAAACTGCTGAAAGGTTTTGTTGCTGTCTAGGTCCATTGTTGATACTTTGGTTTGACCCGTAACCTTATACTACACTGACATAAAGTTTATTGATTTTTTTAGACTGCTGGAGATATTGAACACGTAATAAGTAAACACAAAGAAAAAGCTGCGTCCCGCCACCAGACTGTCCAGCCATTTATACAAGGAAAATTGCAAGATTTTTCAGCTCTCTATATTGTGATTGAAGATAAAAAATATCAGCTGCAAAGTGCAACTAAGGCATTTGATTTACATCAAAATCGATATTTACATTATTTGTTGCCTTTGAAATAATACATATTACAGAAGACGACCGTGCTACGATTGTATATGATTCCAATTATTGTTATTTTAAAGTGTTTTTGTCATTATCGTTGTCATTTCATAAATAAAATAATTTTTATACTATTTATGTATTTTATTAACAGTAGTTTAGAGGTTTTCTTCCAACTTACCTATTCTTTTACATAAAGAATGCATTCTCTTGAATCAGGAATATGAGCCTCTTATTTCGAAATTTAAGCATATCATTTTAAAACAGCATTCTTTTACATAAAAATAGAATAATTCTTGAATTAAAAACTTATTGTATAACAAAAAGAAACATTAATATTTACAGTAAACGAGTAACATTTGAACCAATGTCTCAAAATATTTAGTATAAGAAATATGTAGACCCTCGATTTTATTTCAATGTTCCGTAACTTTAGGAGCGAGTCACAGAATTATTTAATTCAAGAAATGTTGTTTCAAGCACCTGAGAATTAACAATATTTATTCAAGATTTGTACACTCTGTATCTAAGAAAGAAAGAATTTTGAATCTAATAGGATACTTTATTTCTTACGTGATAAATTTTCTGTTCAAATCAAGAGCGCCTATTTCTTGAGATAACTTCGAAGAATTTTAAAAACAAGAAACAAAGTATTTGTTCTGGGAGTTGAGATTCTTGATAGTTCAAAACATTTTGTATCTTATTAGAAGTAATTTATTTTTTCCTTATATAGGAAACTGGAAATATCTTGCGTTAAATAAGTTTATTTGATTGAAGATTTATTTTCTTTCTGTGTAGGGTAACGGACAGACATTTAATTATACATAGATAAATATTTTTTTTAAATAGAAATAAATATTAACACCCATGACTAAGGCACAAATGCTCGAGTTCATCACACAAACAACTGTCACCCCCGGGAATCGAACCCGGGATCTCAGAGATGGCGACACCTTGAAACCGGTGTACTAGCCACTCGGCTACGGAGGTCGTCGTAATATTCGTTTTGAATGGCCTGCGAGAGAATTACTTTAATTTACTAAACTTTTCTATGAGTTACCTACTTTTGTTATTATATAGTTTTAATACAACACTGGCATAGCTTTCTCCATTAGCCTGTGACCGCACTTAAATAATTATTTGATAATAACAATAAATAAACTCACCCGTGAAGTTCTTAATAATGTCTTGAATCCCACGACGCAAGCAAATTTTCTAGTTCCATAATTATGTAGGTATAAAATTATCTTTTAATTTGTAAACTAGCTTCAGTGTACAAATAAACCTAGGTGGGTGGGTGAGTAACAAATAAGTAGAACATTTGAAAATTAAATTCAGAAATTGATAAATCCTGCTGTGCACAGAACAGTACTCAACGGCTGCTGTGTCAGAAAGAAAGAAAGTCGGTTGAGTCCACAAAATCCTCATAGCGTTCAAAAAGAATGTTGCCATAATGATTATTTGACTTTCTCCCAAATCGGACAATTCCATACGAGAAAAATTTATAGACATCAAACTTAAATAAAACAATATTTTTCATAATGTTGACACATTATTGCACGTTATTGCTTTAAAAAATCACGGTAAATGTAAACTTATTGTGGTATTTTGTAACACAGTTATCGATTATTAAGACTAAGTAATTACATAACTACCTACTACCTACCTAGTGATATTAGAGAATTAACCGTGTGTTCTCAAACTCTATTATAGTTTTACAGACAACAAGTATATTTGTACAACATATCATTAGTGGCAAAGATATTACAAACCGTATAGGCACAGGTTGGAAGTGCTCAAATCGTGGCACGGAATAAAAACCAATTTGCTTGTAACCCGTAAGTATTATTTTCACCATTTATTTATTATTTTTAATTCATTATAGGTAATACTGAGACACGGCCGTGTGTATCATTTTTTACGCACACACAGCCGTTTTATATCATTCTCAACAATTGTTCAAACTGCTAATATCAAATATTCCTTGTGCAATACTTAAAATGATTTTTCTCTTTTTTTTATCAAAAATGTAGTTTGGTTCACGTGCGGAATTATCATTTCCAATACGTAGAGACGTCACCACACCAAAAATCAAAAAAACCGGGACGCTTGAAGAAATCATATACCTACTTTCCGGACTTGTACTTTTTAAATTAAGTTTCTAATAGCAATATTGTAATTGTATATAGGAGCGCATTCAAATCCTCGGAAGTGTAGTTCCAGTTACAATGAGTCAAGGCTAACCTTTAGTTTTAGGCTGTAATTTAGCTCTGTAGTGCTGAACACATTGTAGGAACGATATCTTTTAACAGCCTTTTACACAATTAGTTTCATATTTGTCTCTTTCTAACATATCACGCAATAGATCAAGGCACCATTTAACCAGCAAATAGTTTACCACTAGTAAGCGCTACAATATTCCATGTTTATTAGGTAAGTAATTAATGTGATACGAACCGTATCGTTGCACATTCATTCATTTATTTATATTTGTTTTGATGTTGATAATATTAAAGATAATAAAAGTGTAAAGAGGCATAAAACTACTTAGGTAAGGAAAGTGAAGGAGGGAAGGTAGTGAGTCGGTGGTTTTTATTTGTTGAATAATAAAGAATTTTGTTCTTATCTTATCCTAAAACTTGTTTAATATCTTCTACATATCTTGTCGAAATAAACATATTACCATACCACCCCTTGAAAGCGTAATACCTATACACGTTTTAAAATAAACGCTAACTTGTCTATATACTCCATAGATTTAGTATAACATAGATGGTATTATAAATACATATTACAAAAAATACATATTATTTATGTATTTTTTATTCCTGATTTATATATATTTTTTAGATATTGATGAAAATAACTACATAAATCAACAAAAATTATATGTTATATTTACACTTGAAACGTATATTTCCGTATGTTATCTTTTTTGGATGTG
The DNA here is from genome assembly GCA_036419045.1 of Scirpophaga incertulas. Taxonomy (NCBI): domain Eukaryota; kingdom Metazoa; phylum Arthropoda; class Insecta; order Lepidoptera; family Crambidae; genus Scirpophaga; species Scirpophaga incertulas. The sequence goes on along the minus strand of CM071634.1, from coordinate 28,603,835 downwards.
TATCCTGGTACTGCACACGTAACTCGTTGCTTTCAAAACACGGTATTCAAAAAATGTGTTTGATTATTTTTACCTACGCAAACGTCAAGTCGCTTGTGTGTAGGTACTTGAAGGCTGCCATATTCCCATCTCGCTCTCTCTCGCTCATCTCATTATACGGGGAACGATAATTTGTCTCTTTCACATTGCCTATCTATTGTACTAAATCTATGATATACTCATCTAATAACCCTGCTAATACTGTGACTAAATATTCGGGTAATTTTTTTACTGTGTGGTACTGGTGGTGTTTACACAACCGGCTTCACGATTTTGTTGGAAGTGTTAAGTCTTTAGTTTTTTATTTGGTCTGAGTATGCCTTATGGCTCTACGCGCTATAGCTCTGAAGGCGCCTATATTTTCTACCTTACAAACAGATTTTTGTATAATGGTAACACCATTCGGTTTTCCAAGAATGATTAATGTCTATGTTATTTTTCAGAATAATTCCTGTTTCTTGGATGAACATATTTTTGATCTGTCGTTCTTAGACGAAGAATGAAACAATCTAAGGATAAAATATGTGTAGTTATTGGTGATTAAGAACTTTCTAACACAATTTAAACATGCCGAATTTAAACGAAGAAAGAAATAAAAATAAACTTCAAGTCAAATATGCAACATTCTTGAAGTAAACATCATTTTATATTCTAAAAATAAGAATTTTTAGTTCTTGATTAAAATATGCAAAATCTTTGATAAATTTTGTTATTTTTTGGATTGAGTACTTAGTTCCTAGACTCTAAAACTGATAACAAAACCTGCAGTAAGTATTTTGAATTAAGATTCTGGTTTCTAAATTATAAATCCATATTCTTGTCCCAATAATACTACAAACTTTATAGGAGAATTATTAGTTCTTTTTTTATGATTCAGTAGGACTATAATTGAAGAGATATATTTTGTATTGAGATATTTATATTTACATTCCAAATATATTCTCCAAGACATATTTGCGTTTTGGATTGAATTATATTTTCTTTCTGTGTATGTGTATATTGTTTTCGTTCGTTAGGTATGTGGGAGGTAGTAATTATGATACGTTAATTTGTTGTTGAACTTTATCACCATAAGAACATAATCATAATGGCCAATGTCAAAATAATACTTTAATTAAAGCATGTATATATAAAAAACGTCAATTTGTGTTTATCACTTTGAAAATACATATTCATGTTATACTGCTGCACACCTTCTTTTCACTATGGGATATAATAAATAAGGCCCAAGATATTGCCTACAAAATATACGATGCTAAAGATGATAATAAAAGTGCCATTAAATTTACATAGTTAGCTATATCTTTATATTTACTGGCACATAATAGCTTTGAGGTGCCGACGACCGCACTGGCTAAAAGATATAATCTCATAGTTTGTAGGATAACCACATTTTTTCAAATATACCTAGAAATACTATGCCTACTGTTTTGATGCGGATTGAAGACAAATTTTGCAAGCGAAATATCTATTTATAACCAAAATTATCAGGCGAAAATGATATTTTTAAGTCAGAGAGGTTGTCTAATTGTAACCTGTCCGGTTGCTCTATAGACAGCTCGGGTACGTGACTCCGACTTCTCGAGCCCTCGATGCCATTTGCCCCTAACCTCCGTGGCATCGATGTCCTCTCCTTCCTCCTCCTTCCTCTCCTATTACAGTTGTGGTAAGGCTCGGCTCTAATAAGGATAGCCCTATAATTTCCGGGTCTGTGCGGGTTGGTACCACCATTCTGCCCATTTCGGTCGTGAAGCAATCATGCGTTTCGATTGAAAGGTAGAAACAGCCGCTCCTTCATGCGCCCCTCCTATACCTCTTGTGGTGAGGAATCTCGGCGGTATTCGAGGCCGGCGGAGTGTTTGGTCTCAGTGAGTTTGTTGGGAGTGACGGGTTGACGCGCGGTACAGGGAGACCTGGTGGGAATGGTTACCGTCGGCCACCTGCCGGTCAGCAGGGGACCCGAACCCAGGAATATCCTACCTGGGAGGCTGTCCCACACAACCGGCGAAAATCTCGTCATGCGGTTGTCGTGCCGGAGTAGGAGACCGGAGTGGATCCCGTCGACTGCATATGGGGGGGCACCGGGGGCCCTTCCGTGTCGCGTGTCAGCTCCTCACACAACCCACTCTCTCACTGTGTACTGTAATCTGCCCTTTCTTTGTCTACCGCCCGGACCCTCCCCACATTTGACCCTTTCCCAAAAACTTTATTTCTCTCCAGTTAGGCAGCGGCTCAGCTGTGCCCCTGGCACTGCAGATGTCCATGAGCGATGGTTACCACTTACCATCAGGTGGGCCATTTGCTCGTCTGCCACCGTATGGAATAAACAAAAAAATATATGGTTGGTTTCATTTATTTATTGCCCAACACAGCATTGCAAGCAAAGCCTACCAGTAGCAATTATAATGAAACAATAGAAACACAAAGATTAGTAATATATCAGTAAACACACAAAATCTCACCTAGTAAAAACATCGGGATAGTGAGTTCTGGAGAAGGCTTTCTCCAGCTCTTCAAGCTGAAAGCTGGTGAAGGTGGTGCGGTATCGGCGTTGCTTTCTCTTGGGCGTGAACTCGTCGGCATCGTCGCTGTCAGCCGAGCCCGGTGGCCGCTCGGCGTCCACCCGGGATAGCTCGGGAGTGGTGCTAGGTGACTCCTCTTTCGGCAGCTCGGAGACGCCCATCGCCGGATTGTACTTCTGGTATTGGCCTTGCGGGAAAAAGTCTGAAATAGAATTTTGGTTGTTTACAATACGGGTCTTGACGTTAACGTAATGAGATGAGTCAGAAAACCCGCGAATATTATTTACAATTGAGTGTAGATCAGTTCGCGGACAGTCAGTTCAGTGGACTTCTGATCACAGTTCGCGAGATTGCTTATATAAGCCGTCTTCGAATGTATGGATCAGTGTCATATTATGTATTTAGATTTGTATAGAAGTATTAACTACTCTTGGTCGAAATAAGTCAGAGCATTCATTATCGTGAAATAATATAGGAAAGGTCTTTTGAAAAAAAAAGCATATTTGTGTATAGGGCACGAAAGTCAATGCAATCTTTTTAGTGTTTGGAATTTATATATTTTAGGCAGAGAAGAAGGCTTGCAGCAACAACAAAAAAATCAAATGATTCAATTAAAAAAAGAAAGTATAAGATATACTGTCTTAATTTTTTTATAGAATTATAAATAAAAATAACTATGGTATATGGTCAACAAATAAACTTTTATTATTTACTAGCGACCCGCCCCGGCTTCGCACGGGTGCAGTGAAAAAATGGTTATGGTGGGTTATCCCTAAGAGATAGACATATACCATGCATCGCGGACTTTTTTGTGGATTTTTGTAAGTTGTACAATACTGTAGTACATTATTTTGGTCTATCTCGTAGGGTTCAGCCAGCGTTTGCAATATAAGCGCAAAAAAAACGTGCTTATTTACGACATCACATTAGAAATCTTTAAATTTATCAGTGTTTCTCTACTATATTATGCATTTATTATACATACAAACCTTCCTTAAGAATCACTCTATCTATTTAAAAAAACCGCGTCAAAATCCGTTGCGTAGTTTTAAAGATCTAAGCATACATACGGACATACAGCGAAAGCGACTTTGTTTTATACTATGTATTGATAATACACATAGGGCTGACAGGTCCCGTTATCTTTTATACAGAATTTTCTACAATGAGTAAATGTTTTTTGTGTTAGCGAATCGAAGAGATATTTACTGAGAAAATATCTCATACGTAGACAAAATATTAATTAACATTATTATTAGTAAAACAATATATCTTAATAGTATTCTTAGAAATAAAGGACGACCGGTAACCCCGGATAAATAAGTCACATCAGCTCAAGGTATCATAACGCTTGCCGTCATTATGCAAATCTAATAGGCTAATGAAGACGGCCGCTAATTTTTAATTGGCGGAATAGCGTGATAGCGAAATGCCGACATGAATAGTAATAATAACACAATTGAATGAACGTTGCGACCGAGTTAAGGATCAGGCACTATTTAATAATAATAATTTATAAATAGATATAAGTTTATACCTAAACTCCTACACTGGTGCTAGTGGTGGTAACTTCGCCATGGATTCAGTTATGAAAATTATTGACAAACAAGTAGTGATAACTACAGAAGTAGCACTGCTGTTTTGGAGCTGCAGAGAAACAGAATTATAAAAATATTTTTTTACGTAGCCAATTAAGAAACTGTTACGAACATAACTGAAGGGGTAAAAGAAGAGCGCACCAAGCAGCCGCAAAGAAACCCGACTACTGGCTTTGCAAAAGGTACATTAGAATTACGTTTCTCTTTTATAAGAGATTAAGTGGCGCTTAAATTCTAACACAACGTAATTCAAAACAGCGAACTTTTCAGGATGCATAATATTTGTCTAACTTCCACAACATCTTAGGAATGATTTTCTTTTTTGCCTTTTGGTGATTATTAAAAATCGCAATTTGGTGAAAATAATGTAGTACCTACTTATTAATAGGCCTTCAAATATAAATTTCCGTTTTTCACTATAATATTAAAATATTTTTAAGCAAAAGCTTATTTATAATTGCTTTATTTTTCGTCCCCACAGTGCAATGTTTGATTACCATCGAAGCTTATAATTTGTTCGTTTAAATTGAGAAATGCAATTTCGAATATAGCTTCTATTTTTTCCACAAAGTGTTATAACTTATTAAAAGTAATGTTTTTTTTTTGCCTCCGTAATTATATTATTATTTGGTTTAATATCTATTAATGTGTGTGTAAGTGAGGAAAATGTTAGTAGGGAAATTTTACTATGGAAAACGTGTGATATAGAATATATTAGAATAGAACGAAATATCTTTATTAAAACTGCTTATTTCATAGCTAAAAATTATTGCAAAATAAAAGAAAAAATAAAATGAAGTGAAATAAAATTAGTCTAATCAGTGTCACGTAGACTTCTATTTCACAGAAACTAATAGACAAAAGAATGCAGCTAAAATCCATGGGTAATTTGAGCCAACCAATTAATACAATGCAACAATGTTGCACAAAAATCGGTGGCGTGTTCTACAACTATTATAGCTGTAATCTCGACCTTAGTTTCTCGTAATCAGTTGTCGCTTAATAGACAAATGTTATTACGCTAATTGCAGTCTGTTATAGCGTTAAATCCCATTTAAGCCCTTAATCGTTCGTTATTACTTCGGTTCGTGGGAACAAGCAATTCATGTGCATTGTGCACGTTGCAATTGAGGTTATCAGTCAGGCGTAGGGCGTAGGCCTATGCCCTTTTTATGTAGGGCTTCGTTATAATGGCTTGGGGAATTTACCACTATAGCACATCACTTCACTTTGAAGTAATCAGTAAACATTATTTGATATTTAATTTAAAGAAAGAAATCAGTAATTATGAAATTTACTGATTTCATTCTAGTATATTCTAATAATCTGAAATCTAGAGTATTATTTTTAATCTTGATAATTAATTAGTCATAAAAATATTTGCAATCAATGTGATTCCTTTATCATTATGAAGTTAATAATTTTATCTACATATACAGTATAAATCCTCTAAAAATCATTGGTAATAACCAGCATCACAGCAATTTGAGTCTTAATACTTACCACCTAGTACGATAAAACCACTAATAATATATTACGTTGATATATTTGATAAAGTAATGCATTGCAACAGAAAATTTATGGGCATCATAGGTTTGTTAAGTTTGGAGGTGCTCTCGCTGCCAAATATAGTCGTGGCCTCTTCCGCGGCGAGACGGAATGGGGGGTTGTCGCCGTATTTTGCGAAGACGTTATCTCACAGAGGGAGGCTACGGTGAGGGAGTTGGAGGTAAACTCTCAAATAGTTCTCGTCCGTCGCAGACAGAAACAAGCAACAAATTAAAACAAGCAATGCCTGTCGGAGGACCTTGCCATGAGGTCTGCGTGCATGGTTTGGTACTGTGTTCTGTGTCAAGTGTTCTCGAGCAATACAAACTTGGTGAAAGCCCAATTAAATGGTTTCATCGCAATGTGGACTCTATCGCATGCATCCAAAGAGGTAAAGAGAACACCGGGAGTTTTAGTGGGTAGGTTTGGTCCTCTCGCTAGGTAGACACGCTCGCTGCCTAATAGCCAATAATGGGGTATAGTGCAAATTGAGGCATTTCCCTTGGAAAAAAAAGTGTTGTTGAATTTGTTCACTGCGGCATTATACAGCTTCAAATGTCATAAGATACGCGTTAAACCTCTGTACACCTCCAAAACATTTTTATTTAATTCTATAATCGGAGAGCACATATCAGAGTCGTGATTAATAATTATTTTATTGATAGCTATAATAAAACTCTGATCACAGTGGAAATGACTCGCAAATTTATACCTTATTTCTCAAATGATTATGTCGATAATAATCGAAATCTTAAATGAAATGTAATTTACCTCAAGCGATTTCGATATGGTATCACAATTAGCTAATTAACGTTGTTTTTCGTTAAAAGATAATATAGTTAAAAGATAATAAGTAGAGTACTATAATCGGAGGAATTTCTTAGGTCAGTTCACCTTCAACTACTCGTGTCAGTATGGTATTCTTTAATCTTATTACAAACAAAAGAACAGGTCTTCGTTAAGTAATTTATAATTTCCACGGTTGTATTATGAACGCATATATCCGCAGTTATAGTTATGTAACAACATTTTTTTTAATATAAGCGCAAATATCAAATATATCCGGAGAATTAGATATACATTTTCTCGGATCAATGACAGAATGACAGGTTTAATAGTACAATTATGAGGCTAGTTGATAACAACTGTGTTATGTTTATCTTTGATTGAATATGACTTCATCATTTCGTCTTTATATTAATGAACAATTATTTGTCTTTTTTTTTTGTATGAACGACAAATTAACGATTCTTACGAAATTTCATGATTATATGACCTTCCTTGTGAGCTTCAAGAGATCGCAGACATAAGTATGATAATTTCAAGATTGCCTTCACGGACTACAAGTAGATTCTATAGAGGCGCTGTTCTATTTTGAGGTACAACATTATTAATAAAAAAACAAAAATATTTGAAACCTAAAATTAATACTTTAAATATACTATTATTAATATTACTATTCTTCATATATTTAATTAGTAATCTTAAATTTAAGTTTTTTTACAATATATATATAAAAGAAACATAAATACTATAAAAAACTTAAACCTAGTAATATATTTCTTATTATTATATAAAATAATATTCATATTCCATAATATATTTCGAAATTTGCAATTGGCGTTCAATAATGTAACAATTCAGGCGCTCTGCTTATATATATATATATTTGTCTGTGATAATTAGTTTAATATGTGCATACATATATTTATTTTCATAACATAATGTAAGTGCTATTACTTCATAGAATTGTAAGTTTTGCTTTTGTCAATTAAAATAGCTTTTATAAAAATTATGGAATTAAAAATAGCAATGAAATATTTACGAAAAATAAAGTTAAAAAAGGAATAGAATAATAATATAAAAAATCCGCAAAATTTATTCATTTGTTAACATAAGTAACATATTATTATTATATTTAAAGAGTACATAAATATTTAAAGAATACATATAGGTGTTTAATAAAAAATGACTACTTTTGTGGTTTATTCATGACTAGCTGTGCCCACGACTTCGTCCGCGTGGAATCGTAATTTTAGGTAGCTTTTTTAATGACTGAGAGTGTTATAAATGTAAGAGTAAACAGATATAATCAGAAAGCTTCGAACTGCTAAGCTATCGGGAGTTACACGTGTTATTGTGAGTCAACCATAAAAGATTTTCACACAAAAAGATTTCCATAAAAGATTTTAGGTTGCACACGCGACGGAAGTTTAAAAAATGGAGTAACTTCTCCCGTTTTCCCAACATTTCCATTCACTGCTCAGCTCCTATTGATTGTATATTATTGCGTGATGAAAAGTGCATTATAATCAGCTCAGGAGAATGAAAAATACCAAGTTTTTGTTTCTATAATACAGATAAACAGACAGACAGACAAATAAAATCTTACGGATTGCACTTTTGGCATCAGTATCGATCCCTAATCACCCCCTGATAGTTATTTTGCAAAATATATTTCATGTATAAAATGGACCTCTGTACAGATTTATAATAGGTATAGATTGCATACAGTAATTTCAATCCTTATTTGTCAGATTTAGATCATCAGATAGGAAATTTTATCTTTTTAATTAATATGATGGTCACGTTTTAATTTGGTTACATATTGTACTAAAGTAAAATCTGACCAATGGTCGCAACAGCACTGGGCGCCGCCGCCGTAGCGATCATTACGACACCCTTAAAATGGGACGTAGTTTCACCATATTATACAGGAGACTCAGGTGAAAATATATTAATTGGCTAGAAGTAGAAATTCACTGTTTAATTTTTATATCAGAAATAGGAGTTTATCTAAGATTGCTTTATTACTAATCAGTGAATGAGATGAATAAAGTATGACTTGACTATGTTATAGGACCAATGACGAATAAACTAATACTAAACTAAAACTATTTTTATAGACATAATAAATGAAAAAATACATAATTAGAAATAAATGAAAATAAAAAAATCTACTTACTGGTACTAAACCCCATTGAAGATAGATTCGGCGAAGAAATTATATTTTGTGAACTACTGATTTTTACCAAATTCATATTATGAATGAGCCTCGAAATCACCAGAATCAATATGATGATAAGCTATCGCAATTAGAACTGATACTGCAAATAAGGCGATTCTATCGCAAATTGGATTAAATTTAGTGCAACAGTTTTTAATAGAACTACTTATTAATTACTGATAATTGTACTGGTATTTGTGATAAGAAGTTAGTTGTTACTACGATCGTTTCTTTCAACAAAGTGTTATCACTTACTCATATAATCAAACCAGGGACAATAAAACTTATGGAACTGTACGTAGTAAGACTATATAATAGATATCTGGAAAAGAGAAACGGTATACAAATTATGTAAATGAACTGCATCTGACAATCCAGAAGCTGAAGTGGAGCAAGAAGTATGCTTTACATGACGGGCGATGTAGTTAACACTACGATCACTTTCTTGTAATAGGAAAGGAGTAATATGAAACTGTACGATACTTCGGCTCCGATGCTGAGGTTTATATAGATAGTAGTGGACTGTATTACGAGAGTTTTGATAAATAAGATTTTAATATAAGCAGCGATGCGTAGTGTTTAATGATGGCCGATTCCTGTGTCCTAGGAGAGGAATAGTAAACGTCACCACCAACCTTGTACAACACCCAGCCAGTAGCAGTCACCACCTGGTCCAGTACTACAATTTGGATATGTACACGGCACTGGTCACAATTAATATGTACTACTCCAATGTGAATGTTCAGGTAACTTCCCGTTCACACGGCAGAACGTCTGCGCCAGTGCCAGCGGGCAGCGTGGATGGACGACTGTCCGAACTAAGTGCCACATTCAGTCAGCGGATTATTGAACTACCCTCAATGTGAAAACAATCGGACAGAAACTGTATATAAATAAAAATGGAGCCACTATTCCAAAATGTTAGATTTGAAGATATATATGATTTCATTCTAGAGGAAATATTGTTAGTTATACAACAACTTAAAAATACTCATGGAATCTAAAGTATCTACATCACAGCTGTTATTCTTATACATGAAATCACATGAATAAACTGGGAAATTTCAAACCTATAAGTGTATTGGCACTTAAAATCTTTAGGACTAAACTAAAGATTATCTTCTCAAGCAAAAAACGTAGTGATTGGATCCAAAATAAGATCAAAATGGCTGCCATAGCTAAGAAATATTGGCCTTGGCAGTGCCTCTTTTGACAAAAGAAGTTCTATAATAGAAAATGCTATCGAACACTAGAGGGCGCGGCGAACGGACGTTTTTAATCAAAATACATAAAGATAGTACTTATAAGTTATGATAATGAAATACAGCCTCTCCTATATGGTCATCCATCTACTTGGAAAAGTAATAAAATTCAAAGCCCGTCCCCAGACTGCCAAAACCAAAGACGCACCAAAATACATAAGGTAACGTTAGGTAAATAAATAATTTCACTTCTATCTTCATTTTGTAACACCCAACACCTTCAGCATAAATGATTACGAATGCTGAAAAGTATTCAAATTGTCGGACTAACAACTAATTAATATGTTTAAACATTAAAATATAAACGAAAAACACGGGAAAGACTTTTAAACGTTTGTATTACGTATTCCTGCTTCTGATTTTATATGATCTTGTTGCTACTAAGACTTATCTTTTATCGATGGAATGATTATTTGTACTTAACCTATTAATATCTATTATAGTCTAATAGAGAGATAAAATATGAATAGGGAAGTACCCGTAACAACACCGAGTTTTAAACAGTGTAAGAAATTTCACCTTATTGTTTATGCGAGCACAGACCCGCTAAATTCTTTACATTATCTATCCTTATATATATCAGATTTTATACGTTGTAATTGAGACAGCTCTTATTTCGCTTCTGATAACAGCGAATTTCGTGGCAAATATTAATGTACAGTAATAGGTATGAATTTAATTACAACCTATTTGCAATCCAAGTCTGTTTTGACAGGTGTCATCGTCATAGTTTATCTGTCAAATCTATGACAATTTGACAGATAAAACTATGGATATGAAAATTTGGACATTCTTATAACAACAGCATGTGTATAGTTGTTCGAAAATACAAATAAATATTTCAGCGTATAAATAAAAAAGCGTTCATCGCTTTTTGTATTAGAATTTTCTAGAAGCGACGTGAAGTGCGTGCGTGTGCGGTCCTATTCGGACGTTGGGGTTTATTTCTAGAAGCGACGTGAAGTGCGTGTGAGTGCGGTCCTATTCGGACGTTGGGGTTTATTTACATAAGCCCTCTGTTACAAAAGTCATTCATGACGTATGCAATTAAGAAAGAGCGTTTCTGCTCGATCACAATAGAATGTAGCTAAAGTCTGTACTGTGTAGTGTAAAATATACCAAACCAGTGATGTCAATAAACTTTTGTCAAAATGACAGTTTATTAACATTTTATGAGTAACATAAAAAGGAGACCGTTTGATAACATATGTAATCAGACTATTTTTAAATGATTCAAGTCATCAGATCCGAGTATTTACTCGGATCTGATGACTTGAATTAATGGATACAGAATAAATATATTTTGTCTGATGCTATCTAAATAACTTTACATGAAGAAAATAAACACTTGGTGACTTAGTTAGTTAGTTTAGCTGGGCTCCACCGCACTTAGCCTCATGATTGGGCCATTGTGCGCCATTGGTGACTTACCAGTAAATCAATTACAGTTATGACATAATTTTCCTAGAAAATGTCGAGTATTCCATGAGTAGAGTAGTTCTAAAGTATTTTCCTTATGTGGTGTATGTTTAATTGTATTATTACGTACAACTATTGCCTGTTCAGTTTTCTGTTACTTTGTGTTTACAAGGCGTCAGACTTAAATGGTAGCAGCATACCAAACGGGCCGACCAAGAATCATTATATTCTCATTTAAGATGTACACAAAAATATAAAAATTATATCTTAAAAAGGTAATCGGCAGCCAAATCATTAGCTTTGCGCATTAAATATTTATATAAATACATATATATATAGATATTATACGTATCTACGTGCATTAAGGTGTTGATAACATCAGTTTTTTATCAATTTATTGCTAGTCACGCAAAGTCTTATGTTCCTTGCTTAATTTAATATCTAAGATCAATTATTTTGATAATTAATTGAATTATTATCTACAACATTAAACGATAATGGCAGCATAGGTTTGTTTTTAAAGATACATAATTGGATTCAAAATGCATGATATGTAAGTAAAGTATTATGTAAATATTACATGTTTTGTTTATTACATAGTATACTGTGTACTAAATCGTTATGTAATCTTAATACATAACGATTTAGTACACAATATGGAGGTTTTCAATTTGTTGTTCAAATATGTTGGATCTGAAGAAATTCTAAGTGTTATTCTCGAGAAAACAGAAATTTCAGTACCTATTTTATTAGAAACGTGTCTGTGGAAGACAGCGCACTACCAGAGATAATCAACGGCTTTCAGTGTTATTCTCAAGAATAACACTGAAACTTTCCCTTTATTATGATACAAATATAATAAAGTGTCTGTAGAATATAGCGCACTACCAGAGATAATTAACGGCTTTTCTCTTTATTAATGGATCGTAGAATGTAAAATATTTGCATAATGGTTTACTATTATTATCACTATAGATTTATACCGGCCACTTTACCGACTTGTAAACATAAGAACTATACTAGCGGATGCGGAAAAGGGTGAAACCGCCGCCTAGAATAAGACTCGCCTCAAAGAGACCTGAATGGAGATGATCTCGTCAACGCCTTTCTGAAGTACCTGGTGACACTGCAAGCGATGACAATGCATTGCAGATGAAACATATCACCTGTAGCAAGATTCTTGATGAGTTTCAGATAAACGTTCGCATGTTACTACAGGAACACTTCGATGGGGCGAAGGCTATAACCGGAATTGTAGTAGCGGGAAACATCCTATAGATAAGGGACTAATTGCGGCGTACAATAGCACATAGGGCATGGTTTTGATGGATCATGTAGTAACTGAAGACAGGGGAGCTCTCACACCATCTCACATCATCGAGATCAAGCATTCATTAGTTGCCCCGTGCCAGGTGCACCCGTTACATGTTGAAGGACTGGACACTCAAAACGGCGAAAACCCATCGCCAACATTTGATAATTGAAACGCGTTAGCAAAGTCCAGCCGCAATATCGTCTATAGCTGAAAACCTCTTTGCACACATCGCTGTCCGATGGATGTGGCACATGCCTTGAAAAACATATAAGAGGGTATATTGTTTGACAAGTCATGATAGGGATTTCATGACTTGACGATTACGCATGTCATCGGAATCTATACTACGAAAGTTTTCTGTTTTGACTTTTACTCAAGACAAGAAAGAAACTTTCAGGAAAGAAGGTCACATAATAATGAAGTGCAGGGACTAACATATGTCCACGTAATTATGAGAAGCAGAAGGAAAAAACGCGGTTCATAAGTGGCCCCTATCCTCTCTGTATCTGTATTGTAGAATTCAGGAATTTATTTATTGTAGTTTTAATATTTAAATTGTGGGTATAGCTATGGGATTGTGTCAATACGGAGACGATTTATTAAAAAAAAAACCAATGTCCGTACCAAAAAGGCAGGATTTTACAGTCAGAGGCCTGCTAAGTGCTACGCAACTGCTACAGTATTAAGTTTTATAGGTTAGAGGCAGTGCAGAAGCAACGTAGTAAACGTATCCTGACTAATATTATAAATCGGAAAGTGAGTTTGTTTGTTTGTTTCGCTTTCACGCCGCAACTACTGAACCGATTGCTTTGAAATTTTGCAGACATAAAGATAAAAGTCCGGATTAAATAATAGGGTAGGGTAGGGTAGGCTAATTTTTATCCCGGAAAAATCGACAGATCCCACGGGATGCGCAATAAAGGCTTCGCTCAAAAACTACTGCACAGATTTTCAAGCGGTTTTCATTAATAGATAAAGTGATTCTTGAGCAAGGTTCTGCGGTATTTTTTATCTCGGAAAACGGATAGTCCCACGGGAAGCGCGATGAACCTTCGCGCCATAAACCGACTTCCGCGCATATGTAGCCGTGGGCAAAAGCTATGACCCTTAACCCTCTATAGACCCAATCCCGAAATCCACGCGGGGGCAGCCGCGGGTAGAAAGCTAGTACGTACATAAACTAGAGGAAATATATACTAATAATAAAAGCATAGTTTCTTTCTACTGTACATTTATAATAACTAGAATTTTTATGAATGGAAATCTTTTATAAGCACTCAATATCTAGTACTTATTTAAATTGAAATAACGTATGTTACAAATAAATCTAAAAAACAAACAAATGATTCAAGTGTAATGAATTAAATGAATCCAATCAACTAAACGAGTCAATTGATTCAATACATTCACGATATCTCTATATGTATCTATACGTTATGTTTGTTTACATGAATGTTATAGTATACTTTTGGAACGACATATACAAGAATACGATACTTAGTGTGTTCTTTTTTTAAATATAATGGCAATATTTCCACACATATTTAAAAAAAACATGTTTTTTAACATAAGAATAAGCATGTAGGTATATATATTATCAGACTTGATACAATCGTTCTTGAACTCAGTACAATTCAGTTCAGAAGTCAACTGTGAAATGAGTCTGAGTAATAAATTACAGTAATTTTATTACTCCGCAAAGGCGCAAATGGTGGTTTTGCATTGAATTAGCACTGATTCACAGCGAAACTGCTTCTTGTGGCATACCGACGATCTGTAATTGCCTTTAATTAATCTAATTGATTCTATCAATACCAGCTGGAGTCACTCGAGTGTTTCAAAGGTTCATTTTTATGATCCAACTAGTTGGTGCTATCGACTTCGCTTGTGCATTACACTTATTGTCATATTTTGGACAATTCATACAATATATTTATAAATTGTAAATTATATGTTATTGTGATGTATAAGCTATATTATTAGAAAGTTTAATTAAAATCCATTCAGTAGTTTTTACGTGAAAGAGTAACAAACATACATCCATAATCACAAACTTTCGCGTTTGTAATTAGGGATATTCTTCTTTTCAGTGGTATAATAACTGGCTTTTCTTGTATATGAGGGGAATATCTTTGTGTATAAATACATATATTAATTTACTATGGACTTATTTCCATTCGGTTTAATGTCTGATTATTTTTATTACGCAATGTACTGTAAAATGATGGTAATAAAGTCGAACATATAGCATAATTAGATGTAGGCCGTAAACTGAATCGAAATAACAGGTCATGTGATTATGTCCAGGATGTACGAATAACCAGCTGGCACCTGGCGAACACCGTATAACTTAAAAGTCAATGAATGGACGTGAACTGTCAACTGTGCAAGATGGCGGAAATCCAAATATGATACGTATGGTATTTTTTCTTTGCTTTCTCCAAAATTTGAATAAATATTCTATAAGTCTTAAAATAGGTGATCAGTTAAATCGCTTAATATATTTCTAATTATATTCTAACAAAACTTTGTTTTTGCATAGTTGTATGAAAACAATGATTTCCATATTTTTCATTCATTATTCGCCATTCATCCTATAATTATAAGCTCAGTACCAACATATAGACCCGTACACTTGTTACAATAAATATGATAGTTTATCGTAAAACGAGAAGCACCAATATGTGTTCTAAAACAAAAGACAAAAAGGGAAAGTGTGCGAAACCAACAAATTACTCCACCGCTCCACAAAGCTTCCAACTCACACATGTGGGCGGACTGAGTAAGAAGGGCCGTTATTCTGGCAGTGTTAAGAAGGGTTCAGAGGAAAAATCTGTGATAGTCCTTTTATATAGAATGACTCCACAAATAAATAAATAAATAGAAAATAATAAATAAATTCGAAAAATAAGAATAGAGCTAAAAGGGCATGAGGAAGACATGACGCAAAAACAACAATAAAGAAAGCACTTCATACCTTCCATTGCCGCTACAAAGACTGCGTGTTATCTGGTTCTAATCGAATTACTTACATACGTTTCTTTCGGGCGTTCAGGCTTTTCTCACTAGTTTAGCGTACTATATGATTAGCGATCGTTATGTCATTTTATATGTTGTATATTTAAAGTAATACTAACAACTTTGTATTGTTCGTTCCGCATTTGAGTATTTGATTGGGAGAGAGAACGAATTAAAGGAAGTAAAGGTAGAAATATACTGAGCTCACGTACTTGAATTTCTATTTAAATATTCATTCATAAATATAAATAAATAATAATAATATAAATAAATATTTCTTACATTTACACCAATTAGCTTAGCCCAAAGTAAGCTATAAGGTTTGTGTTATGGATTTTAGGGTAACGGATATACATACATATATTATTGGAAGCTGGGGCGGCCTCTTATCTGGGATGCAACCTGTTCAGACACCCTGGCTCCCTCACATGTATGCAGTACATCCCTAAGTGCGGGGTCTGCTGCGATCCATGCAGAGGGCCGTAAGCGGAGCAAATACTGTAATATAGGTAATAATTACATATTTGCTCCGTTTGCGGTAGAAACTATGGGTCCGTGGGGACCGGAGGCAAAAAAAATAGTACATGATCTATCAGCACTGTTGATTGAAGCCTCCAGTGATCAGAGGGCTGGCAGTTACCTCTGTCAACGGATTAGTTTGGCGATCCAAAGAGGTAATGTTGCCAGCATCCTAGGTACTGTTCCCATGGGCCCCGAATTGCAGGACATTTTTTATTTATAGTTTCTAGTTTTATTTTAGATATATATAATTTAGAAGTATTTTGAGATATTTATTTTTAAGGTTTAAATTATAGTTTTAATTGTATTTTTTAATTTAAAAGTATATAACACATTATTAATTATAAATAGATCAAACACTTAAGTTACTAATGTTTATAGGGAACTATTTTATGTAACAATTAGATAGAACCTCATCATTTTGAAATATCAATCGTGCAAAATATAGAATTTTATTCTGTACTCCATATAAATAAATTTGGTAGAAATATATTATAACAACTATGACTAAGGTACAAATGCTCGCATTCATCACACAAATACCTGCCCCTACCGGGACTTGAACCCGGGACCGCAGAGATGGCGACACCTTGAAACCGGTATAACAACCACTCGACTATGGAGGTCGTCTATCATATGCAACGGTCTAATATGCGCTGCATGAAAACCAAATCGCGTTACGATAGTGAGTTATTATTTTGAACTGTCAAAATAGAACGGTAGTTACATCGCACGTTAAAAGCTTTATCACATCTTGTTTCGAAGGCAGATCGGCGTGAAAAGGCGTGAAGGGGATATAGTACGAGTATACATTCCCAAGGCAAGTATTTACGCTTCAATTCATTTCATTTCATTTCTTTTCATTTATTTTGCTTTCCACAATGGTAATCATAGGTGTTATAAATATTCTGTACATTATGGACCCTGTCGGGCACAGCAAATGTAGGAGAGAGGATGACTTATCATTTTTATTAACAATAAAAGAAAACCATAACTGAATATTATACTATGTCAAATGATCGTAAGTCTAAACACTCTTCTTATATATTATTATTTAGCTATCTGTTATATGATTAATTAGATTATTATTAAATTAAGTATCATTGTTATATTCATTTTTATTAATTATTTTTAATTATTTTGTGGAATTTACAATTATAAATCATATATTATTTCAATTTAATTTTATATGTATTTAAGTATTTTTATGAATTTTATTATATAGTTTTCAGTTCAATTTACTATGTCATTGTTTAAGTTTTTATAGTTTTTGGTCGCACATATATTCCTGTACCGAATAATAGCACTTTTGAATCAGTAAAGTTTTTATTTGTTTTAAGTATATTTTTTCCTCCGACATATTTCTAATGTGTGTAGGAAGCCTATTGAATATTTTGATACACATTACGAAGGGACTGCTCGAATACAATTTTAATTGTGATGAAGGAAGAGACAGCATTGTCCTATACCGCAATGTATACTTATTTTGTACATCTTGCCTCTGAGTGAAAAAGTGTGCGTGTCTCTTTACGAATTTACAAATTTCATAGATATACAAGCAGGGTAAAGTTAAAGTTAATATATTCTAAAAGTGTATATTATAAGGATATATAACTATTTACTATGCGAAATGATAATATGATACTACATACGTAAAGCAGAGTGGAAACTAGATAGCAAGCGTTATCTATAGCTACTTGGTAACTTTTTTTATATTTGTATATACAGATTTTTTATATTGTACATACAGCAACGCTTTAGTTTTTTTAGTTGACCTTGATATAGCTATTATGTCTTTCATAATAGTGAGGGTACTTACGTAATTTTCGTAGTGCAAATGATGTGTTATTGTACAATGTTGTAGCTTAATTGCTAATTTTGGGTTTAAAAGACAGTAAATAAATAAATTTAAAACACAAGTAGTTTGTTGCGTAATTTTTTTTTGGCCGTACGGTACGGGCAGAGAATCGGAAGATATTTTACACCTGAAGCATCCGTGAGAAATGATATCGTAGTGTGCGTAGATACGTATTGTGTACGTGAGATATGTGTGTGTGAAACACCAACTCTCCAACGTTTTGTACGTTGGCTCAGTGTGTCTTAACCCTTAAGAAGATATTTGTGCGTATGCTGAAATACTTAAAAAAAATATTGAAAGCCAACATGAAAATATGAAGAAACTAAAAGGAAAAGTACATGACTTAAAACTTGAAATTCGTGTTTAATTCGAGTTAAATGGGTTTCGTACAATAAAATCATATTATTAACAATGTTTTTTTTTAATGTAAACTAAATTTGTTCATAATTACCATAATTATGAACTTTTATATTGCTTCACATGCAAGCTTTTTTCCTTAGTGCGATTGAAAAGACAATTTTACAAAAACTCTTCTCTTGTTTATGTCTATTAAAAAATAGCTCAATTGAGCTAATTAGGTAACTTTATTCAATTATTAAGAGGTTAGTTTTAACACTAGTATACATTATTCATATGTTTAATTAAATTTAATTGATTTTTTTATGCAAGGAATTATAAATATTATTTAATTTCACGCCTCGACTGCTAGATAAAAGTATTGTATAGGAATTCAATCTAAATGTTCCGTCGGCGGCCTGTAGCACTACTGAACGTAAAATTAACAAATCGCTATAATTTACATCGTAAATTATGCCTTAATAACATGTTTGCTTATCTTGACCTAAGACATCTACTTGAAGCAATATTGAAGTTGCGGTCATATAATTTTGTGCAGCCCTTATGCGTTTGGCAATAAAGTTTACTTTGCTTAGTTTGATGTTTGCAACCAGCATTCCAAAACATTTCGTGTCCGTAATAAAACAAAGGGAATGATACGTGCAAGTTAATTACGGTCAGAAATGTAATTAGGTCTAATCAAATAGCGTAATCTTATTCTTTCTGTTGTAATGCGAAATCTTTGGTTTTTGCCGAGATGTGTTATGCTTTTGTTGTCAATTTTAGGGTTCTGTTGTACGAAATATCGTCATGAAAATGTTTTCTTTATTAATATGTAGATGTGTTGATTGACAATCCGGTTCAGTTACTTGATAACTAGCTGCCAATTTCTTTTCAAAGTGAGGGACCTATTATTTCATCACCACACATCGATCTTCCTCTGTTTGACCAAGCGCCTTTGAAGTTTTGGGAAACATACCAATGGAAGACATTTCCGTCTCAACACCCATCAGTCTCTCCACTTAAGGTTCGTAATTCCTATGTCGTCTCAGATTTCATAATTCCTCGTTTGACCAAGAAAGAGACATCAAAAACAACCAATTGCCCTTTGAGTGAGTTTGAGACTTTTTAGGGCGTTCCACAGCAGCTGGTCAGATTTCACATTTTACGATATGTCATCTTTGTGTAGGAAGTCTTGAGGAATCAGAATATGGTGCGTTAATCCGCGAACGCCGATAAACCGAATTGGCTCCTTCGATCGATCTATTTGAAGTTGAACTTACCTAATCGGAGTACCAGGTTGAACGAGAGTGAATGAGTTTTACAGATAGAATGTTTTTTTATTCGCTATAGTATCCAAATACAATTTTTGGTACTTGTATTTTAAAAATGTTTTTAGTAGAGATATCCAGTGTTATTGTAGTCGTGCTAACTAGATTCAAATACTATTTAGCAGTGCAGTCGAATAGCTTAGAATTTTATAAGTAGGTTCTAAAGCTATCAGCTCAATACTTGATCTACGAAAAAACTGTTTGACTCACCTCGGAGAACGGAACTACGCAAAATTGACCCCCCGACAGCTCAAGGTTGAGCGCGTACTGAGCAAGTGCGCGTACGCACGGCGGCCAAGTGTTATCTCCCATAAATCAGTATAATAAAATTACAAGTGAAAGTCCTGTTTTCTGCGCGCACGCACGTTGTGAACACGTACGTATAAACATATTATTGCTTTTAGTAGCCCGCTCACAATATAATTAAAGATGCGACTGATTATGCTATACGTTTTCATACCAATATTTTTTTATCAAGTATCTAAGCAGCAAATAATTTTTCTACAGTACTTTTATAAATATTTTCAATTACACTGAAGTTTTATTAGATGCCTATGAAATTAATTAAATTAATCACACAGTTGTTATTGTTATTTTATCGATTTCGCGAATATATACAAATAGGTAGGTATATATTAGCTATTCGCGAATAGCGAATAATCGAATACCGATTAATCGTCATTCACTTTGGCGAATAGTCGAATTTTTATTCATATTAAATAAGTATAAAAGTTCTTAATAGTATTATTAAACTTACCGTTTATTTATTAGTTACCTAATTTTAATAATTATTATAATTTTAAAATCTAATATTTTCTGAGGTTATGAGAAATAAAGTTAAAGAAATCTACTTTATGTTATAATATACGTTTCATATGTAGTAATTTAAAATCGACATAAAGCCTAACTAATATCATAACAATGACAGGCATAGAGCTGTATTTTAATATTAATTGTTACTGTTATATTTAGCAAAATAATAAAGATTGGTTATTTTTAAGTTATTAGTTATTTGTTCGTTATATTTTATTTTAGACTAGCTTTCTGCCCGCCCTAACGTAGTTAGGGTAAGAGGGTTAAGAGTCATAGCTTTTGCCCACGGCTACATATGCGCGGAAGTCGGTTTATGGCGTGAAGGTTTTATCGCGCTTCCCGTGGGACTATCCGTTTATCCGAGATAAAAAATACCACAAAACCTTGCTCAAAAATCACTCTATGCATTGATGAAAACCGCATGAAAATCTGTGCAATAGTTTTTGAGCGAAGCCTTTATTGCGCATCCCGTGGGATCTGTCGATTTTTCCGGGATAAAAAGCCTATGTTACTTGGGGATAATGTAGCTTTCCAAAGGTGAAAGAATTTTTGAAATTGGTCCAGTAGTTTCGGAGCCTATTCATTACAAACAAACAAACAAATCTTTCCTCTTTATAATATTAGTATAGATGACTATTCGTCGAATGTCGAATAATAATACTAGCTATTATTCGGTTTCGAAGAATTAGAGAATGTCAAGTAGTGCTGAATAACGAATAATAGCGATTATTAGCGGCAACAATATACTAGTGTTGCCGCTATACTCGTTTACTCGTATACATGATTGAGGATTACACTACAGAATCCCCTGGAAAAGTTATCGAGGTTGTTGCAATCTTTGTATTATCAGTTCTACTATTAACCTACTATTGTCATAGACCCCTAGGGGCAATATAGACCACTTTGTGTTACCAGTTCTACTATTAACCTACCATTGTCATAGACCCCTAGGGGCAATATAGACCACTTTGTGTTACCAGTTCTACTATTAACCTACCATTGTCATAGACCCCTAGGGGCAATATAGACCACTTTGTGTTATCAGTTCTACTATTAACCTACTATTGTCATAGACCCCTAGGGGCAATATGGACCAGTTTGTGTTATCAGTTCTACTATTAACCTACTATTGTCATAGACCCCTAGGGGCAATATATACCACTTTGTATTATCAGTTCTACTATTAACCTACTATTGTCATAGACCCCTAGGGGCAATATATACCACTTTGTGTTATCAGTTCTACTATTAACCTACTATTGTCATAGACCCCTAGGGGCAAAATATATCACTTTGTGTTATCAGTTCTACTATTAACCTACTATTGTCATAGACCCCTAGGGGCAATATAGACCACTTTGTGTTATCAGTTCTACTATTAACCTACTATTGTCATAGACCCCTAGGGGCAATATAGACCACTTTGTGTTATCAGTTCTACTATTAACCTACTATTGTCATAGACCCCTAGGGGCAATATAGACCACTTTGTGTTATCAGTTCTACTATTAACCTACTATTGTCATAGACCCCTAGGGGCAATATAGACCACTTTGTGTTATCAGTTCTACTATTAACCTACTATTGTCATAGACCCCTAGGGGCAATATAGACCACTTTGTGTTATCAGTTCTACTATTAACCTACTATTGTCATAGACCCCTAGGGGCAATATAGACCACTTTGTGTTATCAGTTCTACTATTAACCTACTATTGTCATAGACCCCTAGGGGCAATATAGACCACTTTGTGTTATCAGTTCTACTATTAACCTACTATTGTCATAGACCCCTAGGGGCAATATAGACCACTTTGTGTTATCAGTTCTACTATTAACCTACTATTGTCATAGACCCCTAGGGGCAATATAGACCACTTTGTTATCAGTTCTACTATTAACCTACTATTGTCATAGACCCCTAGGGGCAATATAGACCACTTTGTGTTATCAGTTCTACTATTAACCTACTATTGTCATAGACCCCTAGGGGCAATATAGACCACTTTGTGTTATCAGTTCTACTATTAACCTACTATTGTCATAGACCCCTAGGGGCAATATAGACCACTTTGTGTTATCAGTTCTACTATTAACCTACTATTGTCATAGACCCCTAGGGGCAATATAGACCACTTTGTGTTATCAGTTCTACTATTAACCTACTATTGTCATAGACCCCTAGGGGCAATATAGACCACTTTGTGTTACCAGTTCTACTATTAACCTACTATTGTCATAGACCCCTAGGGGCAATATAGACCACTTTGTGTTATCAGTTCTACTATTAACCTACCATTGCCATAGACCCCTAGGGACAATATGGACCACTTTGTGTTATCAGTTCTACTATTAACCTACTATTGTCATAAACATACAATTAAGTGTGATACAATAATATATTGCCAGCTATAACTAATGTTTATACATAATCACTCACAAATCTAAAAATATTTTTGTTTCCATTTCGCACGCTTAGAATTGAAGTGACCTAATCCAAATATTTTTTTGGTAAGCGTTAAAAATATGATTGAAGAGTTGGTCATCTTTCATATTAAACTATTAAACTGACTATATTAAACTGACACGACTTCTGTAGTTTACGATACCTATCAAAAACGATAGCACACTCACGATAGAGCCACAGATCATCTGTATATTTGAGAGTCGACGCTTCAGATTTTATTGTTAATTCCAAATTTAGTTTGAAATGAACCCTGTTTGTGATTTGCGTGACGTTGTAGTATCGAGTTGTTAGAAATCAGAACAGTTTAATACGGAGGAAATGAAACGCGGCGCGCGTGCGTTGTCACATTAAATTAAAAAATAATTCAATGACCAATAATTGGCAGTGAGTCGGCGTGCTGCCGATTCTATCTTATGGTACAATATTATTTATTGAATTCACTAGGTTTTACCTCTAATCCTACTTCGGTTTAATTGGATAAAACAGGTGAAAAACTTGTTTTTTTTGTTAGCAGCTGAATGGCAAAAAACGGAAGTCTTTTTCCGAATTTAGAAGAACTATGCTGTTAAAACTTGGTAAGTAGACGTATTCTGGGAAGCGCATTACGATTTTAACACAAAAATAGAAAAACAAATTTTGGGGGTTGCCCATACTTAGAACTGAATATCAAAACATTTTTTTTATCAAACTCATACTTGTGGGGTATCTATCTATGTCTTAAAATTGATATTGAGGTTTCTATTATATATTTTTTTCTAAACTCAATAGTTTGCACGAGAGACACTTCTAAAGTGGTAAAATGTATGTGTGACAAATTTTTAGTTTGCAAGCAATTTATTAGTTTACGTTTTTTTATTACAAATTTAAGTGCCTATTTACTCTTGCCTTGAAAATCCCTATATTATAGGTAAGTATCGGGGAACAAAGACGCAGGTAGGGAATTCCATTGAAAATAGTATTACTAATATGAAAACTATTGTTGAAAAATTGAAAGAAAAGAGACTTTCCTGGTATGGTCACGTGTTAAGAAGCGGGAATGATCTTGTTACTAGGAAAGTCTTTTAAATAAATTGAAACGATTGCAAAATTTGTGCATTCGATTCATTTTCGGCCTTCGAAAATTTGATCATGTCTCCAAATTTCGGTACCAATTGAAGTGGCTCCCGATAAGACAGCGCAGGAACTACCACGTTTTCTGCTTACTTTTTAACATTCTAATAATCCTTTGGCTCTGCAATACCTTAGAGAGCTTTTTAGTTTCTTGCGTTCTGCTGACAAGCTTAGTAGATCTCGATTACGCACGCTCCTTCACATTCCTTACCGAAGAACTAAAACTTACACCGAGTCCTTTAGTGTTATTGCTGCACACCTATGGAATCAGTTACCTGCCTACATTAGAGTTTGTACCAAAATATCCACATTCAAGGTATCCCTTAAGTAACATTATTTGAAACAATGTTACGAACCATAACAGCCATTAGGTAGTTATGTATATATATACATATATATTCTCTTATTTATGTGTTGCTTATATATTTATTTATATCTATTTTTAGGTAATATTTAGTATGTTTAGAAAAGTAGGTATACACAATATCTAGCCCGTTACGTTCACATGTCCATCCGGGTCTGCAGGAAGAAATTTCTTAGGGAAATATGCAGTACATTTTGCTCAATGTTATAAATCTATTTTACCTTAAATGTATGTGTGTGCAAAAATAAATCTTATATATAAAAATGAATCGCAAAATGTGTTGGTAAGCTCATAACTCAACAACGCCTGGACCAATTTGGTCAATTCTTTTTTGTTAATGTTCGTTGAAGTTCAAGGAGGGTTTTTACAATGAGGAAAATTCGAATAATTATCGGAAATACCCTAAAAACAGCCCTTTTATTTTCCCATGCAAACGTTTTCTAACTAAAACGTACAGTCGAATTGAGCTTTATTGTTATTGTATAAAGTTCATATTGCAAGCACTCACTGTTGTCTAAGCAATGAAGGTGTGTTCCTAACATCAAAGAGTCAATTTGCGCTTTATTAACGCTACATATAGTTGAAATTCAATCATATCTATCAAAACAGTGTGCGTGCGTGCGTTGGAGCACAGAATACATCGTTGGAGGATTTAATGTCACGTTCCAAAATTGAATAGTCACAAAATGTAATAGGTCATTTAGACTTTTTTGCGATTTGGTTGGCTATGCGACATTATCTATAAAATAATTAGGAACAAAAAACTGCCACTGTACAAATCTTTTTGACAGGACGAAGTCTGTCGGGTCCGCTAGTAAATAAATAAAAGTTGTGGACGTGAAAGTGGATAGGCGTATGGGGAGGGGAAGACCGAAGAAACGATGTTACGGACTGTATGAATGTTGCTATGTTAAAGAAGAGAGTGAGTGTCGAAATAGCGAGTGATAGAGGAGAGTGGAAGAAGAAGACACGTTGCGCCGACCCCAAATAAAATTAAAGACAGGGCGAGAGAAGGAAAGAAGAAAGAAAGTATTACTTATTAGCTAATCGGCTAGATTCTAATTAAAGTGTCCATTTAAAAGACACTTTAGAAAAAATAACATTTATCTTTTTGATAAAACTGTTTAACTTGAAAACATAATTTACCAACTTTTTTAATCATTCGTCATGCTTGGGCGAGCGTAGCCTTTAGTTCGTTTTATTTGCTTTCGCTGCGTTTTCGATGAATAATATCAATAGCATTAATGGAAATACCACAACGTTTGACGTCAGGAGAATGGTTTCAAAATTGTTGTTCCCATGGTTTTCCTCGATTGGCGAACAGTTAAATATGACGGATTAATGAGGGAGAACAGTCAAGTCAATATTTATAATGAAAATAGTATATTAAGAATTCATACAAACCTTCAACAAATTCAACAAAGATGATCTAGAAGAGATCATTTTTATAGATAAGTTCGATTTTGCTTATCCTACTAATATTATAAACACGTATACTAGCTGGTGCCCACGATTTCGTCGGCACCATTGGTAGATTTTTTCCTATTTATTTGAGACGTATCGTCATATTTTGTAATAAATTGTAGCCTTTGTGTATTATTGTAAAACTACATTAAAATCCATTCAGTAGTTTTTTATGTGAAAGAGTAACATTCATTCATAAGTAAAAACTTTCGCGTTTGTAAGTAATATTAGTAGGGACTGTGTGAAATTGTTCTAAATAAGATAATCACCGTAAACCTGTGAGCCTCCCACTAGCTCTTCCAAACAAAATCTAAAACCAGAATAAAGTGATATTATAATATTGTTATATTTTATTTTTTACAAATTCAAAAATTATACCAACTTAAACAATATCTCTATATCAGTGACAATTCTTGTCATGTCAGGAATACCGTTCAAAGTCTTTTCAAAAACCATAAAGCACAAAATGCGACCTATAACGGTGTTTCTGTTATAAGATGATAAGTGTTCAGTACTCGTACGTAAGAGAAAATCTACCATCTGTGCAGACAAAGTCTTAATACCCAGCTAGTATTATTTGTAAGATTTGCTTAATGTTCTGTTGTATATGTGCAATAACTAATTTACCTTAATAACCTTTTTTTATTGGATAGGGCAGCAAACGAGCAAACAGATCACCTGATGGTAAGCGATAACCGTTGCAATACCAGAGGAGTCACAGATGCGTTGCCGGCCTATTGAAAGGGAATAAGGGGGGAAGGGGGGGTTGGGTCTCCGATACCCTCACTCACTCGGCGAAACACAGCGCAAGCGCTATTTTACGCGGGTTTTCTGTGAGGCCGTGGTATCACTCCGGTCGAGCCGGCCCAATTCGTGCCGAAGCATGGCTCTCCCACGGTAAACATATGCTATACAGCGGTGGATACAATCCGAAAAATTATCGACTGTAATAATACAATCAAGACAATGTGCAAATTCATTAGCATTAAATTACCATAAATTTGTATTTTCGTCGATAAAGCGCTCTAAATTGTCTTTCTTTCGTAGGCAAGTTAATGTTATACAACTTACTGTCTGTCAGTACGACAAGTCAATTGTAATGGCTCGCATGCAGACATTACACAATCTTTATTACACCCTAACAACTTGTACAGCCGCGAGGTGAAAGCAGAAAAAACAATAGACCACAAATATTACAGCACTCCTTCACGTTAATCAGCAATTATATGCTATTACTTTTATTGGCTTTACGCGGGAGCAAAGGTCTTGTTTATTTGCAAGTACAACCAATAATTTTATTATACAGCCAAAGGTGAAACTTATCTCTACGACCTTTGGAAAAAGAGTCTTATTCGTTTGTGTTATAACTTAGTAACTCTGTAATCCCACGGATGTAGCTCGCTAATTGTTTACAATGACAAGAAAAATAGGTGTTACCACCTAACGGCTTTTGCGTGAGCTGAAAAAAAAGCGTAAATTGTAAGGTCTCAAGATTGTTGGCAATATTTTGCGTTCCACCGGTAATAATTAAGGCGCGGTCGACATTTCACTTCTAATTAATAATTGATCATTAAAATAAGTGGGCAGCGCCACAATTAGTGAGGTAACAATGGGTCATTTCTGTTAATACCGCTGTAGGATAGCATACTGAAGAGGTTTGATCTACGTTCGATTCTAATAAAGTTGTTAAATTTTATTCCGCCTTTATATGTTTGTTTACCATGTTTCTTAATCTTTACACTAATGTCTGGTGGAGGATCGTTAGCAGATTCTGCATTGTGCCTTTTTCTTTACTTTCTAATGACACCCATGGTTACATTTGTAAAAGTTACTACTACAGATTTTACTTTACTAAAGTATTATCAAGAAAAGTAATTCATTTTGGCAGTGCCTCGTTTAAGGTGTATCATAATGTGGTCAGCCCGCATTGGGTAGCCTTACAGTTGGAAGAATTTGGAGCTATTTAATTTTGGACAAAATTTGTAACCCTTTATTATCGTTTCTTTATCATTCATTTCCGTCTTCATTATCGTTTTTTAAATATCTTATTCTAATTTATTATTGATGCGATGTAACTACGTTAAATAACTTTTAATACTGGTTCAGGTATTATAATATAATGTAGGACAAAACTGAACATGACAAGTTTGTATTGCCAAATGTACATTTTGAAAATCATAGATAAGATTTTCCTATAGGAATTATTATTATAGCTCGTATTCTTCCTTATCGAGGTATGGAGTTTAATCTATGTTCGGACGATTAGACCTTAGTCAACCACGCGGCCTAGTACGGATCAATTGACTTCACACACACACCTTGGAAATTTTTCGATAGTATATGCAGAGGAGCTCACTATAAATCAAAATATCTCAACATGGGCCTTTACAGACAGTTATTGATGTTAAACAAATAAAAAATGGGCCACAAAGAGCTTCATAACCTTGTAAACGGGTAAAAGGAAAACAAAAAATGAACAGTACTCTACACCTGTTCGTAAATTGGGACAGTTTTTCAGCGAAGAACAGGCATATGATTTCCTTCACTGTAGGAGTGTGAGATAAATATACCTATGAAAATTTATAAAAATATTGGCAGGATTGACGCGAATTAAAGATAAATGCCTCGCCATAGCGTCACCCATGCTCTTTTCTTTTTTTCCTCAGGAGAGGAAGGCTGTGAATCTATCACAAGGAGCACGAAATGTGACCAGGATACCCCTGCAACTATAAGTGTCACGGAGGTTATGTCGGACCAGAGCGGTCTGACCAGATGATCTACTGACTAAACGTGCCTAAGTTCTAAGAACCATATAGGCAAATCGTGAGGGCGACCGCCCCTCAGGAGAGGGGCGATGCAGCGCAGGCTCATAAAAAGGGCCTAAAGTTCTTGAAGACGCGTGGGAAGCCAAAGTGGCGCCGGCCTTATCATGAGGGCACCCATGTCCCAAAGCGTAATGAAAGATTTCAGGTCTCATATTCCTACAGTATTCCGAAATTAAACTATGTTAGTAGAAATTTCATAATAGCCTACTTCTCACCAGTGTGGTGGTATTGGGTAATGGTGTGTCACGAATCGTTAGTTGGCCCTGGTGGCCAAAGTTTAAAGCAATTTAACTGTACACCGAGTACGGATGTGTCAGTACGCGTCGCAGCTGCGGGCGCTCCCGGCGTTCTTTTAAGGATGGTACTGCATGTTTCTGGAAAATTTGTACTTTTTACCAAATGTTTGGAATATGATATGGACTTAAATTATATATGAATAGTCATTGGCCTATTTTTTTCCAAAATGTAAATATGATCAACACAGGAAAAAATCCTAGTTAGATCTGAACCAAAACTTTCATCAATCGCGGCGTTATCAAAATTCACGAAATTTTATTTGCTGAACCAACGTACACTTTATTTACTGTTAAAGATACGTACGTACCTTCAGATAAGTATGTTTAGATTCGAAGTAAATCTTCGACTACTATATTGTTTCGTGATCAGAGATGTATTTCCGCATCTATATATGTAGTGTAAGCTAACTATTGTACTCCATAAAATTAAATAGTTTTTTTAATATTATCTAATAAAAATGGTTGCCTGTAAAGTCGTTTTACGGCGAAGATTTTACGTGACAACGTCTTTTTCTCGGGAGAATATTTATTGATATGAAATAATTAAATTGCACAATAGGAACAAGGAATTGAATGAAAAAACTCAGTTTCTCAACTTTTGTGTCAATCTAACAATTAATCAATCAATCATAGTTTACGATAATGAATATCAGTGTACAATTATTTACCTTTATTGTTGTAGTTGTTGTAAATGACGAATCTAAGCACTCCACATTTTCACTACAGACACAGCTGACGATACTTTAACCACACGTGTGAACTTGTATTTATGACGCTTTCTTTTTTTTCCAACGCCAAGAACGTTCGAGAAAGACAAAGACAGAGACACAAGCATGCGCCGATTCAATGCGCCTAATTCTCTAGTGCTGCGCGCGCGGCAGACCGATCATAGTTGAGTGGAGAGAGACGCAAGGCATTCGGCGGGCCTCTCTCTCGTTCGGTGACTCATCGTAACGTTACCGAGCGTTACACTTTTTCATAAGTGACTCCCAGCCGCAACCTAATTTAAGACGTTGTCACGTCAATATATTTTATTAAACGATTTAAGCAGTGTAAAATAATTACACGTGTTATTCTGTCAAACCTTCATACTTCAATTAGGATTCTTCAAAAATTGAACTTTAAATAATATAAAGGTAACTTTACAAAATCAATTTGTATCATTATGTATTTGATTGAAGAGTCAATCATTCAATCAACATGTAGAATCATTGCGCCTTTGGTAGAGCCATACCGAAACAAACCTTGCTAAGGTAGATCATTGGTAGATCTAATCAAAAGGAGCTTGGACTTGAATTGGTGAAATGTGAGCTGCGTTTGATTAAAGGTAATGGTTCAACTTACTTAATGTTTGATTGAAAGTAACTTCAGAAATTCAAACTAAAATTATTCCTGTACTTAAAAAGTTTGATCATAGTCACAGTTATACTGACTTTTTAAGCTTGTTAAAAAGCCAGTATAACTGTGACCTTTTGTTTTTCGGTGACATTAAGGACTCGCACTCTTCTACCTGTCACTGAGTTTCGGACTTTCAGTTAAGCGTCTCTTATACAAAAGGGGTAATTAATAGTTTACTTGTCGGATAAGTACTTGACAACCCTAGCTCGCTTCTCTTTCAACTGGTACTTTCGAGCAACCATAAATTACTCGCGACGTCCGGCCATCGCCTTCCCGTGCGGGCACTAATTGCAAACAAATATCGCCCTTCGCGCCTGCACTCGACACTGGCAATTATGGGATCGCTGGTGCGTAAATACAACCTGGGAGAATAAAGCTACCAAGACCTCTAGCAGGGTTAAAACGTCAAACAGTGTGTGAACAGAGACGTCGCTATCGGAGTTTATAGTGCTATCTCGTTTTAACGGTGGTTACAACACTGTTGATGGTAGGTCTTAGGACATTAGACGCATTCACTTTATATGAAAACTTATGGAGCCCCGGGCTGCCTTCTGTCAGCTGAGGTGGATCTGCGTATTAGCGCGTGAGCGTAACGGATTGTAACTGTTTTTTTGTTACTACAGTTTTTTGCTTGTTTTAATTACATTACTTGTTCTTCTTGGATAATATATTGTCACAGCGTGTAATAGATATATGATACTCGTATGATGACGCAATAAAAGAATGCATAGACATTTTCAGTCACACACAATTATTTTAAAACGAAGAATTTAACATTTTAGTAGAAGAGAGAGAGAGAGAGTCAGAAATATGGTTCATATTTAGTGTGCATAATGGTACGCATTTGCTTGACCATTATTCTGAGCGACTCGGGATATTTTTTGTCAATTTTAATTAATTTCGATTTTAACAGATATGATATGTTATTCAAATGTTAAATGAGACATCCATGTTATCGAGCTATATTTGTTAATTCAGTTTGCTTTACATATAGATTCCAAGTCGCACAAATGGCATTTAAAAGAGTATAATTTAGATTCAAAACAAAACTACAATCACAGATTATTTATGCTGTCCGTATTATCGAACATAATAAGTAGCTGCAGCAGTCAGGTTTCAAACAGGTTGTGACGCGTGGGTGTTCCACAATGGCACAATGACAAACAAGGTGGTTCTTTACTTGTAAATTTTGCGCATTTACAAATTTTTAAAATTTATACAACTTCGATTTGCTTGCCTCGATGAACTATTGGTACTAAAGTCTACAATCTAAGATTAAAAAAGGGGATATATTAAATTGTGAATATGTTACATTAACGTTCTCGACTTAAAAATTCTCAGTAGCAGCTCGTAGCCTGAATGAACCTTTTTGGTATCAACAGTTTAAAATAATAATAATTTATAAAGTACGAATTTGTTATAATTGTTTTTATTTGAAAACCAAAACTATCTTCGACTTACCTATTTAGCCGCGGTTAATATTTTAAAGATTTGAAAATAACATAATGAATGATATATGTACATGTTAACACCATGCTATAATTCGCTGTGACCAAACTATGCAGTTTAAAAATTGTACATAGGCAGGTTAAGCTCGTATTGCAATACGTCAGTCCGTCCCACAATAACAATTAAAAGAAAGAAAGAAAGCGGAAAAAGAATGTTATTTATTTAAAGATTTATTTCGCTATCGTACAAAACGATTTTTTTATCCCACGATGGGGGCAATCAGACCTAGGGTCCGCTTGATGGTACGAGTAAGCGGTTACCGTAGCCTATGGACAGTTGCAAAACCAGGGGTGTCACTCGCACGTCAACCCTCCGAGAAAACCTCGGCATGGAGCTCATTCCACGAATGTACACGTAAGGTAATTCCACTGGAACCGCATTATACGGGACCATTTAGGTTTCAGTGTGTGAGCATAACCTCCCTCTTAATGACGAGCGGTGCGATGATAGAAAGTGGCCGCTGCCATTATATAGAAAATATATAACAAATAGACAATTTAAGTATAGGCTATTTAGTAAAAGTAACGTTTTAACCGTATTTTGAACATTTACTAACTTATTTAATATTCAACTAATGAAGTAAACGAATAAGTATTATGTTGTATTTATAATATCTCCACGGCGGAGCGGCGTGGCCGTGAAAAGGTACACCTAACTGCACATTTTGTTATCAGCACAATTTTATCTTATTGCATGTATTATAACAAAAAGTCAACTCGTATAATAAGTCAGTCAGAGATAAATTATTTGACGTCAATTCAGATTTTTAAAAGATAAATGCCAAAATTAATATTAATCTTATTTTTTCCCTTAGAACAGGAAGCAGATGTTTAGATTTGGGCCCTATAAACAAATGACGAAACCGATAACAGTAATAAGAAATAACAATGAATGGAAATAACGAGAATTAACGTTTTCTGAAAACACATTACGTAGAATTAAAATGCATTTCAAATTCTCTTAACATGTAAACTATTTAATTTACAAAAATGTTAAATTAATCAATAAAAATATTTAATGGACAGTGACATAGTGTGTGTACACCATGTCGATTAGCCCTAGTGAAACGCAACGTACTCGTATATTATCAGGCCGATACTGTTTTAAATAAGCTTCCAAATGAATTTAAGGTAACAGACCTGCCTATAAATGTGTTTAAAAATAAATTGAAGCGGTGGTTATTGGATCAATGTTTTTATAGTATAAAGGAGTATATGAATTTTTAAAATGTAATTTCTCTTTTATTATTTTTTTAATTAATATAATATTGGATATTGACATGTAATAAATTTTTAACTGTAATTAACAAAGTTTGTAAATTGTAATTGACATTTAAATTTATATAATTTTGGGTATTGACATGTAATAATCTGAGCATTGATTTGACCATTTATTTTATTTAAATTACTTTGCACGCCTTAAGCAGGCAGTATGTACGGGACGAATCTTATTTATTTATACAACTATAAGACCTATTGTACCTACATTACCGCAAAATAAAGAATTATTATATTATTATTAATTATTAATATTAAAACTTGAGTATTGAGAGTATTAGGTACTCAGTTACGTTTTAAGTGTGATGCTAAAATATGACTTAACATGTATATTTGTTTTTCTTTTAAAGTATGACATAAAAGCTTATCTGTTAATTTTCGCTTATCGATTTCACGTTTATCTCACGTGACCTGCTCTTCTATTCACAACAACCTGATCACGGATTCGATTCGGATAGCCGCTTTCCATATCGCTTTAATTACTAATTACCAATATGGATTTTAATTATCTGAAATAAATGAATTTATTATTTATTTATTATTTAATACACGGTAAAAGAACATGACAGGTGTACATACAGATTCCGTAATTCTTATGTTTTCCGACAGTTGTGAATACGCGGGCTGTAAAAGATGTTTTGTTAGGGTTCCGTACTCTGTAGAATAAAAAGCAGGTTAGAGGATTTCTTCGTAGTCAGTCTGTTTGTTTGTCAAGAGTAGTCTCAGGTACGCGTGGAATGATATCTCCTATTAAAATTGATATCAAATACAAAGGTCTGCAATTAAAGCAGTAAACCTATCTTCTAAGTCCCAATTAAAAGATACCTACATGTCTTTCTAAGATTTAAATTCATGGCATACATTTGACACGGTTTAATAAATCGAAACCTTACACGTACAGCAAAGAACTTTAAGCAAGAATATTATAAAGTTCTTTGCTGTACTCTCGGAGTGCGAATCTGACTGACACTGACGGATTTTTATGTTTGTTTTTGTTGTTTATTATAGTTGCATGCCTGATGCATGTGATTGAATGAAAAATAACAATTATCTTAATTACCAATCAAGCAATTATATAAATCTACGATAACATGCAAATTTATTCAAATTATCAATTGGAGTCTTTACTGTGGTGCTAATAGAATTCTTTACTTTCGCATGCGAAACAATTATCTAATGATCTTAATAAAACACTACTTTTCACTAGTTCCACTACTATATAATATTTTATATTTATTGTGACCGGTTTCGGAACATCATCGTCAGACAATAAACTCAAATTTATTTCTAAAAGGACGGGTATATTTACATGAATGTTCTGTCAAGATACCTACAAAGATTTAAAAAAATATTATACATATACCCTCTCAATTGAACAAAAATACCAAACTATGTCACAGTGCAGTCAAATTCCGTATGTCCAAATGAATAATAATTTAAATAGTGCAATGTCACAATTGATTCAATATTAAGATTTTATGTGGGCATGTCAAGTTATTAAAAATAAAATTATCAATGTCAGGTTGGTTCAATGTCATAAGTAATTAAAAACATACAATAAATATAAAATATTATATAGTTCCACTAAACTAGTGAAAAGTAGTGTTTTATTAAGATCATAATATGAAGTTCCATCAAGAAGTTACAGCACAAAGCATAAACTAATTATCTAATGCTTAACATTACTAAGTGAAATTGATCGGGAAGCGTATTTCTTTTTACTTAGTGCCAGTTGACAAAAATTGACATTTATTTTGACGAATGAAATTACTTTCTTGTTCAATTTAATACTAAACAATATTATTTAAGAATGAAATAATTTTCCGTCATATAAAATTTTTGTAAATATCATATAGCCTATGAGGCCGTCCATTACTCACAAAAGGCTTGAAGGCTTGGGTGAGAGAGTGAGAGTGAGGGTGAGATATCACGTGTAATATATTTTTGGACACATAATTTTGATATTGATTTATTAATAAGTAAAGTATGTAAGTATCTGCCAATATAATAGGAGGCACCCTTCTAGCTTGATTCGTATCTCTAAATAAGAGATTCCCAAACTTTTTTGTGTCATATACCTTTGCCTTGATTTTTGGTTTTGGCTAGTTCCGTACTTACCTGATATTGAATGCCTACATCTTACAACTTTAGCATTTTTATATACCTTTATAAAACATTTTTTACTTCCTAGGTACTTTTATAAGCCGAACGGGATCGGGAGATGGCCGATCCCGCTCGAAGAAGGCGGCCTCGGGCCAGATAGCCTGGCCTGAGGCGCCGCCACGGGTCCCTGGCGGGCGCGACGCAGATCGCCCGCGGCCGTGGAGGCGACCCGGGACCTCACCCCCAGATGGCCGGGGGGTGACGTCGTAGGAGGTTGGAGGGGAGGAGGTGGCAAGATCCCTCCTCCCCGAGAAGGGCTCCCCTAGCGCGCACCCAGGGGAGCAAAGGCCGGGGTCCTCAGATGCGACACTCGATTCTGAGGGTCCCTTACAACGCCTGAGGATGGCCATCGCTGAGGTTTTTAGTAGGGTGGGTAGGTTTTTAGGGAGGAGAGCCCCACATAATCACCGGCTCTCCGCAGCCGGGGTATGCAATTCAATGCATTTTCCTCAGCGGAACAAAAAAAAAGTACTTTTATAAACAATTTTATATCTTTACATTAGAAGATAGTAAGTATAATGTAAGTAAATAGGTACTACAAGTGTATGTTTAAATCCATTATCGTGAACCCCCATTTTCATTTCATCGACCCGCAAATATATTTTTTTGCTAACTTAGACCCTATGCTGGTTGTCATAGATTCCTTTTTTTTGTTCCCCTGAGGAAAATGCTTTAAATTGCATACCCCGGCTGTGGCGAGCGGCGGTTATGTGGGGCTCTCCTCCACAGAAGGGGGAGGCCTACCCACTATAAACCTCAGGGATGGCCTTCCTCAGGCATGTAGGGAGTCCCCGGGAACACCAAGCTAATTCCGGGAACCCCCAGCCTCCGCTCCCCCGTCAATACAGGGCAGCCCTCCTCGGGGGAGGCTCAATACCTCCCCCGATCTCCTCCACCGACGACGCCCCCCAGCCACGGAAGGGGCGTGGTCCGTCCCGGGTCGCCGTAGCGGTCGTGACTTCCTCGCATCCGCCGGCGACTGTCATAGATTGCGGAGGGTCGACTTTTCTCTTTGGGAATCACTGTTCTAAATGCTGTTCTAATGAAATAATCCACATCAAATGACTTCATTTCACGACTTCATCACCGTCAGTAAAACAATAATTACGATATTACCACACGCCTTTAATACGGAACATTTTAATTAGTGCGATAAAAATGATCACTGTAGTGTTTTGTTGTGCATGCCAGTGCGTGGAGTAGTGTCAGCTGTATGATTAATGACCTTCTTGCTCCAATAATGGAGTTGTACAGATGAACACGCATGTAATGTTTTATGAGTACTAAGAGAGTCTGATAAGATATCCATTAGCATTGAATAGGTGATGGTCGGTGTATTTATGTCAATAAGAGTTCCGGTTTAGTCACCTCGATCTGTTCTGTAGGGTTGCCAGAAATACATTACTATAACGATAATTTAGATCATTGTAATAGAGTACAAATTTATGCTAGTGATAAACCATGAGAAAATATTAAGTTTTATTTATTTTCATTTCTTGTCGAACCATTATCCAACTGAGAAAAAAAATGGCTAACAAAGTGTCCATAAAAGCTTTCTTAAATAATTACAGTAACTGCAACAAAACACTTGACACACAATAACAAAGGTCTCATAGTGCCCTCTGCAATTTTTCTATTGTTAGAGATTTAGTGTTCCTGTGGCTTCGGAAATCTGAACCAAAGTAAAAATGTTTATTAACGTTGTTAAGACAGCAACCGCGACTGTTGTTCGAATATTAACTTTAGTGTTTATACATAGTATGAAAAAATAATCTGTAACAAAGCTAAAGTTGTTGTCATGTTTATTTATTACGATGCTGGATGAACAATATTCAAAACTAACAGTTTATGAATTGAGTATCCTGTATATACTAGAGCAGTAGCTCAAAACCGGTTAGTAACTTCGTGCGCAAACAACATGTACGGCGAGAGGACAGCTAGCTACCTGGTTCCTCGCTTTATTAATAGCTTACCTATAGAATTAATAAAAAAAATTGACGAGAAAAACATTAAATTTAAATTAAAATCAATTTTCCTTAACAAACTTTGAAATATTTTATTTATGTAGATACCCATTTAACTAGTTATTGCTTTAGCTACATTGTATTCTGTTTTTTATTATTATGTTGATTGTATTTTAATAAGATTCTTTATCTTTGTTTATTTACTGCCTACATGAACGTTGTACTGTTAGAATGGTAATGTTATATTCTAAGTATATGTAAGCTCATACATAACACATAATAAAAAAAAAATACAAAATTTAAGATTGTTAGCTTAGCAAATAAATTAGTGTATTGTGACAACTTCCGAGTAGTTGTTTCACTTCACTCGGGCGCCGCCGGCACAAAGTACTTTTTCTGTAGGTACGGGACTCGGCTCAGCTCGTCCATTTCCTTCGCGAATGTTCGACCGAGCGGGCGCGTGTTGTGTCGCTGTAGCACAATGACGGAATATACTTTAATCACGGTTGTGAACACTAAACATTTCTGCTCTACTATTTAATGTGAATTTAAAAGCAAGACAATTTACAACTAGTGCTTAGATTTAAGAACGGACATGAAGCAGGTTGAGTGAATCGTTGGGGTTACCTACGAAATATCGAATTCGACTGATAATATGGCACAAGATCACAATTGTTTTTTAGCAACAAATTATTGTTGCCGAATCTACCTATTTGTCGATGTCACTTGACAATAAAAATTTTGATATGGTAACACTTCACTATGAACGCTCTCCCGGATTAACTTTTTGTTGTTACTCGTAATTTAGCAGGATTTTTTTCTCAGTGACAATATGCAAACTGTTGATTGATGAGATACATACTATTGACAATAAATTATACAGTTTAATTAATCTATATATAGAACGTGAAGGTTCTACGCAGGTATTACTACATAGTATAACACAAAGTCGCTTTCTCTGTCCCTACATAGGGATATAGTGTATAGGGATATAGTATATAGGGATATAGAATGTATAAAAAAAAGGGATGTAGTTTTAAAGATTTAAGCATGTATGCAAATCTTTAAAAGTCACAGATCAATAGTCAACGGGTTTTTTTTATAAATAGAGTGAAGGTAGAATGATAGGTAGAGTGAAGTTAATTGAAGTGAAAGGTTTATATGTTATAGTAACATCCATTAAATAGTAGAGAAATACTGTTATTTTTGAGGTTTCTAATGTGATGTCGTAAATAATTAAATTTTTGCGCATACATTACAAACGATTATATAGAACGTTCACAGTTTTTCTGTCGTGTATTCAGTGTCAGCATTGCACCCGTGCGAAGCCGGGGCGGGTCGCTAGTTTAAAATAAATAATACTATAATTTTTAATATTACTACACGTAGCAGTATATTTAAGAATTATAAATGTAATGCGTTATCGTGACAAATTGTAAGGTGTTTAATAGTTTTTTAATTTTCGTTTGATTATCTAAACAGTAAAACGGTGGCAACCCTACTCGTGTATATAAACTACATAAATGTCTCTTATTATAGATAAAAATATATATATTTAAGAATAAATATAAACTAACTACAAAATTATACATATATCCACAAACTTAAAATAAGATGAAAAAATAATATTTTAATTACTTCAAATTAAGAGCATTAAATTTGATATTTTAATTATTCATTATATGCAGCAGAGTTCGTATTGTTCTGTTCTGGTGTGAAGGGTAAGATAGGCAGTGGAGATACTGGGTACTGTAACTTTATGTCACAAGTTGGCAACGTACACTGTGGTTCTTGAGTAGTGATGCAAGGGAAGTGTCTTAGCGGAACCAGAAACGGAAACAGATGTCAAAAGTAAATTTTAGCAGAAACGGAAACGGATGCAGAAACTGAAGTGTAAATATGAAAAAAACAAATTTACAATATATAATTCTTTATTGACGACCTACCTTACCTTACCTAATTTGACCTTACTTTACCGACCTTATTTGACGACCTCCATAGTCGAGTGGATAATATACACCGGTTTCAAGGTGTCGCCATCTCTGAGGTCCCGGGTTCGAATCCCGGTGGGGGCAGATGTTTGTGTGATGAATGCGAGCATTTGCACCTTAGTCATGGTTGTTGATATATATTTCAATAAAAATTATTTATATATGTATAATATATGTATGTCTATCCGTTACCCTAGATCCCATAGCACAAGCCTTACAGAGCTTAGTTTGGGCTAGGCTAATTGGTGTAAGTGTAACAAATATTTAAATATTTATATTAATATTTATATTTTATTAAGTATCAAATACACCAAATCTAGATTATAATAGATATATTAGAAATCTACTATAGAAAACAATATTGCAAGTTTGTAACTGAACATTTTATTAATATTCAAAATTTATTATTGGCAAGTTATATTTTATAAATAAGTAATTTGGCCGCTTTAGCACCTAACAATCTGTCCAGCGATTCGCACGCGCCTCGCGCCGCGCATGCGTAACTCTCAGACGTCGGT
Organism: Scirpophaga incertulas; assembly: GCA_036419045.1. Classification (NCBI taxonomy): domain Eukaryota; kingdom Metazoa; phylum Arthropoda; class Insecta; order Lepidoptera; family Crambidae; genus Scirpophaga; species Scirpophaga incertulas. The sequence continues at coordinate 28,563,905 of CM071634.1, read as the reverse complement.
TGTAAACTTCCGTTTAAATCTCCGTTATAAAAGTTGCGGAAACAGAAGCAGAAACGGATGTTGAAAAGCGCGCGGCACTTCCGCACTTGCGGAAACAGAGGATCCGTTGCATCACTATTCTTGAGGGTTGCTGATCTGCTTCCCTATTAAAAGTTACTAAGTTACTTGAACCACTTATCATCAGGTAGGCAGCCTGATTAGTTTTCAATTTATGGCAATAAAAAGTATTTATATATATTTCACAGTGCTCTAAAGCCAGCTTAAGAATTTGTATGATGCATATTTTGCAAACTGGATTAACCCAAGGAGGTCCTGTTTTACGTTTTTGTAGATTCGACTATATGCACGTAACATTACGGATGAAATCGCAACTGATATTCGTAGTCCTTCATAACAGTCTATCAGATACTGTTGAAGGGATTTGTCAGCGAGAGAAGCGAATACTTTTATGTCATCGGTTGTTTTGACAGATTTGAAAAATGGCCGAGCTGTAGGATTATCGAGGCATTCTTTATTATCGTTTACTTATTTGTTTTATTGTGGCGGATTATAATGTAAGCTTTACTTTTATAAATGTATAGATGTATAATTTGATACAAAAAAAAGTAAGACGTAACACCAGCGATGCGTGTATGGACTTGTCAATCGACATATATCGATCGATAAAAGATCCATCCTCCCTCATCTGTCCAATTTATTGATTTTTTATCGATTATGTTGATCTGAGCTGTCAAATGCTCGCACTAATGGTCTGCCATTTACTAAGTAATAGTATTTTGAATTAAAGAGTTTTGTATTTTATATGTATACTAGCGGACCCGACAGACTTCGTCCTGTCAAAAAGATTTGTAAAATGGCAGTTTTTTGTTCCTACTTATAGTCAGGGCAAACATTTCTCATGTACAGAACCGTCACGTCACCCTGGTGGTAGCGCGTTGTGAACAAAAAATAATTAATTGCTAAAAGGTTCAAATGAACTATTATATTTTGTGACTATTCAATTTTGGAACGTGACATTTTCTTCACATCCTCCAACGATGTATTCTGTGCTCCAACGCACACACGCACACTGTTTTGATAGATATGATTGACTTCCAACTTTATATATAGCGTTAATAAAGTGCAAATTGACTCTTTAATGTTAGGAACACACCTACATTGCTTAGATAACAGCGAGTGCTTGCAATATGAACTTTATACAATAACAATAAAGCTCAAATTGATTGTACGTTTTAGTTAGAAAACGTATTATATGAAAAAAAGGGATATTTTTAAGATTTTTCCGATAATTATTCGAATTTTTCTAATACCATACCATCCTTGAACTTCAACGAACATTTTAAAGAAATAGCCAAATTGGTCCAGGTGTTGTTGAGTTATGCGCTTACCATTTATATTATACTAGCTGGCCCAACAGACGTTGTCCTGTCAAATGTCTCAAATGTCACGTTGTCTCACGTTGTCTCAAATGTTTTTAAATAAATAATTTAGCTGAAAAACAATATCTATATGACCGTATTGTGAATCTAAACCATTCTCAAGCCCCCTGGAATACACACAAAAAATTTCATCAAAATTGGTCCAGTCGTTTAGGAGGAGTTCAGTCACATACACACGCACACAAGAAATATATATATTAAGATATATTCTTATTCTATTTTTTAAAGTAGCAATCAAATTATTCTATGTTGTTCTTATTTAATTTTTGACTTGTATCATTTGGAATAGTTAAGTTATCGTTTTACCATAGCTCATATATACTTTTCCACAGCGGGACATGAGCCCGCACTAAGTTGAGGCGAATAAGGGGAACATATAATTATCTGTCTGTCTGTTACGCTTTCCCGCTTAAACCTCGCAACCGATTTTGATGAAATTTGGTACAGACAATCTTTAGACTGAGACAGAACATAGGCTACTTTTTATTTCGAAAATAGGATGAAGGGGTTGAAATAGAGGTTGAAAGTTTGTATGGGATTTTTTAATTTTAAAAGATAAAACCACGAAACTTTATATTTAAGCACTTGATAAAAAATCATTAAACATTTGTTCTAGCATTTTTGAAATTTCGACCAGCTAGGGGGTGAAATAAGGGTTGAAAGTTAGTATGCAAATTCGTTAAATATCACGTCATAAGAAACAAATAATCGTTTGTTCTAGCATTTTGAGTTTTTTACCACTGTGGGGTTGAAATAGGGGTTGAATTGAAGATAAGACCATGCATCTTGGTACCTTAGAATAAGGGACCAGGATTGACAAAAACTAATTTCACGCGGACGAAACCGCGGGCGGAAGCTAGTTCTTTTTATAAATTTGTAGTGTCTTCATCTTCTAATCTTATAACTGTCACATTGTCATACACTCTTAATAACTGCATATAAGACCACATTCATACAAAGAAGGTAAGTGACAAAAAAAGTAGAATGTGTTTCGAAAAGCTCATTGATGTAAACCTTGAATCGGATCACGGACTTGGAAATAAATCGCGGTATTTGTCAGCAGTGTCCTCAATTGTACTGGTTCTTCATTCGAGTCCAAATTTTAAGGCATAGGGAATAAAGTCCACACAGCTTTGCTACAGTATTTGACACTCCAGGAATTCTTAGACTTAATTAAGTACATGTGGTGTAAATGAAAAAGTTGTATCTGAGAAAAGTAAGGAACGAGTTACTGGATTGCTATCGTTCTTAGCGTTTCTATGCAGATTTTGCGAGCCTTTTTCATGGAAGACCACCAAAGTCGATTTAGCTCTTATTCCGTATAAAAACTTTTCAATCTTCAAAGAATTCGTCAAAACAAAAACATCGAACATAAGTACCTAGCTTTGAGGATAATTGAATTAATTTTATACTTTGTTGGAGGACGCATGGGAAATAAGTGAATCTTCATTGATTCTCTATATATATTTTATTATATCTTATATTCTATATATCTTTATCACATACATATACATATGCATATACATATGCATATTAAATATAATTTGAAATGAATAGTTAGATTTTATACAAAATGCTTTTCATAAAAATACCGGTTAAGTGTCAGTCATACTGAGATCGCTGTCGAATTAAAAAAATATTTCTGACCTTGCATTTTTTATAAAAATGCAAAATAAATGTATAATAACGAAAAAGTTCAAATAAAATACCTAGTGACATCTGTATAGATTTATGTTTTTACGTTTATATATAGTGTATGTATATCGTTATCACCATTGAATAAAGTCTAATTTGCATTAACAACACGACGACCTCCATAGTCGAGTGGATAATACACCGGTTTCAAGGTGTCGCCATTTCTGAGGTCCCGGGTTCGAATCCCGGTGGGGGCAGATGTTTGTGTGATGAATGCGAGCATTTGTACCTTAGTCATGGTTGTTGATATATATTTCAATAAAAATTATTTATATACGTATAATATATGTATGTCTATCCGTTACCCTAGATCCCATAGCACAAGCCTTATAGAGCTTAGTTTGGGCTAGGCTAATTGGTGTAAGTGTAACAAATATTTATTTATTATTTATTTTATAACAATGATGTTATATAAGAGGTAGAAATTAGACAAAATATCGCGTTCGATATCGAAATTGTTTCGATATCTAACGACAATCGTTTGAAATTATTGCAAATCACGGAATCATTTTCATATATTTGGTTCTAAATGAAACGAAAGCGAATATTATTTGTGTTATTTTGGCAACAAGTTCTATGGTATTTGAATTCAGCCAGTTGATAGATTTTCATTTATTCGCACAGTGATAGCAAGAGAATGGAGATATCTTTCCCAATAATGATTTATTTTAGATAAATAGATTTTAGATAAATAGAATAGATTAGTAGTTCGTACTATGGAGATTTTTAAGAATATGCTTTTCATGTTTTACATTTTTCTTAATTAGTTATAAACGGAGAAAAATACAATACAATAATACATAAAAAGTAAAAAAAAAAAAATTAATACAAGCTTTTATTATTTTTATACAATACAATATAAGCTTTTATTTTTATAATGCGCTAAAAAGAACAAAATAAACTTTTACATATAAAAGCTTGTCGCGAGAATTACTTACTTATAGAATACTTTTAACGAAAATTGTATTAACATTTTTTTTTTTACTTTTAATTTATTTTCCGACTAAAAAACCAAGCTTAGCAAACCCTTTCATTTGATACCCACATTGTAGGGGTGCATTATAAATAATTGGTCCGCATCTTGGGAAAGTCCGCCATATTGGATTAAGAGTGACGTCACATTATCAATCGAAGTGCTCTTTGCAAGCCCTTTCATTAAATACCCATATTGTAGGGGTGCATTAAAAATAATTGATCCGCCATCTTGGATTTAGAATAACACTTACACGTGCATGCAAAATTTCAGCTCAAGCGGAGACCGGGAAGTGGGTCAAATTAAGATTCCAAGATTTTCTCACATAGTTACAAGTGAAGCTAATATAAAAGCTTGTAATAAAAGCGTAGTTAAAGCTAAGAAAAATATATTTTCATTTAAATAATCTCATTGGGTAAATTATAATCAAAACTTGCGAAATATGTTCAAAATATTTTGCAATATACAATGTCCAGTATTTAAGTTATATTAATTTACAAGTACGACAGGAATAAACAGGAATATCATATGTAAAGACTGACTAAATGAATGGAATAGAAGAACGGAAAAGATTAGAAGAACACGAAAGCTTAGTTCATCTAACATATGCTTGTGTCGTATCACCGTCATCTTTTTAGCTCCTTAATTTCATAAGCGTATGAATTTTATCGAATTACATAATTGTCTATAGCTTGGATTTATTTGTTTTCTGTTTAAGATAAAATCATAAATCTTTTGCCTGGCAGACTCAGAGATTAAGGATCAGGCTTGATTGACGTGTGACATTCAACGAGACTGCTCTTTGACTGAAAAATTACATAAATTACGGATTAACTTCATTTAGCTCCGAGAATAGCGAAGAGATAATCGTGACGAAAAGTGGTTTTTATTACATTGACCGTGAAGCCTTGAGCGTTTCTAGTTACATTAATTAATAGTATGACTTACAAAAATAAAAAAAATATATATTTATTTTCAGTTTTATTTGACATTTACATTATTTTTTTTTTGCAAACAGAATCAGCTTAGACTATTAGACTAAGATAGAGCTATCTTCATGTCAGCATGTTGATTCGGATATGTGCAATAGATATCTTACTAATATATAACAATATTTCTTATTTAAACAATATAAAATTGCACCTTATTAGCTTTGTTCGTTGTTGTTTGTTGTTTTCTCTTGTCGTCGGATCAGGAGACTCGGTCGATCCTGCAATGTGTAGCAATGTGTTTCTCCCATATATGTTTGACGCTTTACTTTACATTTATTGGACGCTTTTAAGGTGATTAAAAATATTTTGAAGTATATGTGTGGTATATGTAAACGTATACATCTATAAAGAAATTCAAAAGTGTTTGTGAAATAAATTTATCCAGACTGTCCCTTGGTGGGACGGATATTTTATAAAAAGCATATTTATTACTAATTTTAATCATAGCAGCATATATTTTTATTATATTTGACCCACAGTCACTATATTTTACTAAAAAATATATTAAAAATATTTTTATTTATTGTCTATCAGCGTTAACTTTTTCATATATTTTGCGAGAGTTATGGATGAATATTCGTCGATGTATTAATATAGTAGAAATGTTTTTTAAAATTGAGCGAAATATACGCAGGTGTTTATTTTTCATGAGAACAAAAAAAATTATGAGAATAATTGACTTAATTAATTTGATATTCATAACTCAGTAATTAACGGGTCATAATTCATACCTTATCAGGAGAGAAGCAGAGGAGAGTTTTTGTTGGCACACATTGTTGATTTATATGCAAAAAATTCAACGAACAAACACTACGCAGTCCGCTGCATAATGCAAAACGCATAAAATTATGCATCCACGCCGCCGCGGGCATTCGAAAAGTAAAAATATCAGTTTGAATTAAACATTTCACGGCGACTGTACTCGCAGCTATAACTTAATTGTGCAAGGCAATTTGCTTACCTCCGCATTTGTAATTCACAAGAAATTCCCCACAACAATTTAAGTTACCAGTCGCAAAAATTCCCAAGTACTTCGATGTCATTAATTATTCAATTACAACCGCAGACAGTGCGGAGCTGGGCTTTTGAGGTGCATCTCGTAACGGGCTTCTTGTAATGGCCTCCTCGTTATGGTAATGACTCGTAATTTCTACCGGAGCAACGCCAAGTGTTAAAGAAATTGTTTTGAGAACGAGTTCGACAAACGCTTTGAAATATGAAACATGAGTCAAACAGAACGAGTGGCCAACGAACCTTGGTGTTTACCTATGTGTTGCGTGAGAGCATGTAATTGATTAGCGACGAGATCAGTTAGTCATTCAAGTTGTTTTTTTTAAGATGCAATAAAAACATTGAAGGGATAGAGTAAGTAGCGACAATTCAAAAATAAAATCTAGTTCGGACCGCAGAATATAGATTCCAAAAACATTTTTATTCACACTATGGCTAAGCCATAGTAATCACAATCATCCAAAGGCCTACCCTTAGCAAAAGATGTATTACCTACATTAATCGAACAGTTGTATTCTTCCTAAATTATTTCATAATATTTTTAATTGCTATTGTATTTATTGTAAACTAGCTTTCCGCCCGCGGCTTCGCCCGCGTTATATTCGAATTTCCCACAGGAAGGATATGTTTTCCGCCGCTAAAATTATCTTATTTCCTTCCTTGGGTCCTCGGGTTTTACGATTGGTATATACGGGGTGGTTTCCCCGTATATACCAAACGTAAAACAACCCTTCAACCGTTTTCAACCCTTTACAGCCCTTTTCTGCTTTATAAGGTAGCCTATGTCCTTTCTCAGGATCTAGACTATCTGTGTACCAAATTTCATTTAAATCGGTTCAGTAGTTTTGGCGTGAAAGCGGAACAGACAGACAGACAGACAGAGTTACTTTCGCATTTATAATATTAGTATGGATGTATAAAGCACATGTTTTATACATATACATAAATACAATATACTTTTCCAATCAAAATCAAAATTAACTTTATTAAAATCTCCTTTGAATCGACCAAAATATGTTAAGACCAATATTATATTTCCCGCCGTGTACTTGTAAAAAACTAAGCTTACAGTTTCTGTGCAACAGAAAGCACTAAAGTTAACAACATTTATTGGATAAATAAAATAAAAAGAACTATTATGTGTTTTGATTTCTGTAATGTAATTTTATATAAAAACTACTTTGCTACCGGGACGAAAGCAATCATTTTTCTAATGGTTTTATCCACGCTAACTTATAATCATCGGGTTCTAAAGAAATTCTCATTTTATGTAACTAATACCAACTGATGACAACTGGCGCTGTGCGATGAGAAATATTCTATTGTCTATATTTTTTATCGTATCAATCTGAAGACTAGTTATTAAGTTTCTAAGCCTGCTCTCTCGGTGCAATCCGTTTATTCCTATATAGTCTGTGGGTAAATTATCTACGGCTGTGTAAAGATGGACTTAAATAACATACGCTTTCGTTTTGTTAAAAATTATATAGAAATGATTCCGCAAATTGGAATCATTTCTATAATATGTTGTTAGATACGAAGATATATATTTCGGTAAAGATACTAATCTAATCTAATCAGGAGGACTATTGGAAAGCTGTGGGCGACATGTCGTTGCTTATCAAATAACGTTGTGCAATAAAGATGGACTTAAATAACATACGCTTTCGTTTTGTTAAAAAATATATAGAAATGATTCCGCAAATTGGAATCATTTCTATAATTTATTGTTAGATACGAAGATATATATTTCGGTAAAGAAACTAATCTAATCTAATCAGGAGGACTATTGGAAAGCTGTGGGCGACATGTCGTTGCTTATCAAATAACGTTGTGCAATTATAAATAATAATTTATTTACCTGTTTTTACTGGAGTAAAAAGTATCTACTTTTCATGAAATATAATAGCTGCCGTCTGTACACACAGCAATACGTCACACTTCTCAACACTACATGTTGGCCTTGAAATAACTCTTATGTCGCTCGTAACAGCGGTGGTTTTCGTAGCGCAAATGTAAATATTGACGTGTTGATCGTCAATCGTAATTTTGTCACAAGTGCTTTAGTTTTAATAATTATTTTGCAAACGTTTACTACTATTTGACGGTTATGGTTTTCTTTATCTATGAAAGTCCTATTCTCACCTGGCCTGCCATTTTGGCACTAGGATAATGACTTTTTTTTTGAAGGGAAATGCACCTTATGCACTTTGATACCGCGCTGGTGAGGCGCGGCCGTGTGTGGGGCTCTCCGGTCTGAGAGCACCGGCCTAATTCCCACTAAAACCTTCCGATATCCTCCAAGCCTATATGGGGCGCGTGGCGGGTTGGCTATCGCGATTCTACCGCTATTTTAAGATAATGTCTATGTAGTATATATGTATAGTATGAGCCTATGTTGAATTATACTACATCAATATTTATTATAGGAAAATATTACATATATACAGGAACGTAAAGCACAACACGTAGCATTACTATATACAATTATATTGGCAAAAAACTATGTACAGAAATATAATTTGATGACATCAGTAAACTATCTATATATCTCTAAGAAAACCGGCAGCTGTCATCTAAGTGTCATCATTTCTTTTTCCAACATAAATTAATAGACATCATGTCATCGAGTGTGACTGGCCAGATCGGCTCTACGAAGATCCTGTCAATGACGTCTAATAGGATGGGAGTTGCGTGTACTAAGATATGTAAGGAGGTAGAGGAAAGCATGGAACATTTACTATTTTAATAATGCACAGTAAATGTTCATCGCATCGGCTCTTGCATGTAGGCAAGGCCATGTTAACGAACGTTTTAATTAATTAAAAATTAAAAAATATAACTCATGGGCGTGAAGCACAAAAATCTATATAGGTCGAAGTGCGAAGACACCTCTTCCTGAGGGCTATTGTAATATAAGGTTTCGATGCTGAGGACTTATGTTATTTCCTCATATAAAGCCCCACCGATCTCAGCACAGGCCTGCCCTAACTTTGTTATTATGCCCTTAGCAATATATGCAAAACATCTTCACACACATTTCTCAAAATGTTTATCAGAATAGTGTGAATTATTCATAGCTACTCGTTACGTAGAGATCCAGCTAAATACTCGAAGACCAGTTATGAATTCCTGCAAGTTATTAACAGAAGGCGTAATCGCTTATGACTTGGCAGTCGTTGAGTTGATTCGCAAAAGAATCCGCTTCACAATTACGCCAATCAATTATAATGGAGAAGGAAATTGCTTGTTTCCTCGCAAGCTTCAACTAAACATAGATTGCTTGTAGTCTAAATGATTCGATGTAGCGTTTAAATAATTTTAAGCGAAATATGTCGCTCCTTGTAAAATCCATTCACGTATTGAGCATATTTAATTACTCGTATCTTATATAAATACTTAAAGAATAACAAGGTAATAATAAAAAAATATCAGCAGAGTTATATCCATTATGTTTGCACTCTCTTGTCGTAACCACCGTGGATGGAACTCTGCCGAAACGTCAATGTAAGTAATAAAGTTTAAACAGCAATTAGACCCTTAATTTTAATATATTTATTATAAATATTTAAAGAGTTATAAAAAAACATGAGAAGAGTTTTTTTTAAATAAAAGGCAATTTCAAAATAAAAATTTCAATTCTCGTACAGTATTGTATACTATAATAAGTGAATATATTTTTTTCCCAGTCGATCAAAAATCGAGGAAGAAGGGAACACCCAACGGAGCTTCAGGACGGCAGAAAAGGAAATCAGAAATTATCTAGGCGCTATCTATCAATGCCAATGCAAGCTGTTTGTTATCACTAATCAAATCAAACCAAGGAATGAACCAAGGTTAGGAATACAGGGAGTGTAAGCTCTGGACAATACGTGTCGTACCAAGTTCCATTCGTTGAGCGAGATCCTGTTACGGTGAAGATACGGTCTTTGCCATTCAGTCATTCGCATAACTTCGCTTAACTATCGCAACGACTATTATTATTTCTCAGGTGTACAGTAATTTTTTTCCTTGTTCATGTTCGATAGCTTGTGGTTTCTTGAAAATAAATAGATCTGTTTTCTGCTAACATAATTGTAATATTCAAACAGTTACAAGACGCACGCACAAGGTTGTTGATCTCTTATACTTAAATTTCTTTTGAAGTTAATAAGGGCCTATATATCAATGTTGAATAAAGATTATTTTGATTATTTGTTAGAGGAGACTCTGAGAATCCTTATACATGATATCTATCCGCAACCAACTGCCGCGGTGATTATATGACACTAGACTGATTGAGACAGCTTGACCAATATGACCTACCGACCAAATTAAGCCTAAGGTCTAATGACCCCGTGAGTTATAGTGAGAGTGACCTCTCCTCAGGAGCCAAACGTTAGCAAGCCAATAATAGCCAAGCAATAGCCAAGATAGAAGTCAAAGTGACGACGGCTCTATAATGACAGGGGCCTATTACAATTAAATTGGCCGTTACAGAATTGTATTTAGCACTCTCGCTACCGCTTATCATTGGGACCTCACTAACTTGTACAGTCTCGCACGCGATTGACGAAATATTATTGGATCACGATACAGTGGTTTACGCTATCGCTCTGGTCCAACGTAATTTCACTGTCAAAGGGAATGTTCCTCGTGAAACAAAGTAGGGGCAACGAGTATTTAATTATAATGTAATTTTCCTTTTAACTCTAAAACATCCAATTAAGTGAATTGAGCACATCTAAACTACGCTTTTAACTTCTGCTGTTAAGTTTGTTAGGATTTGTTGTACATAATTTCTTTGTGGTGCACGCAAACGCTTTGCAATTAGCGTTTTTAATGGTTTTGTTGCTATTTTGAATTAAGAGTAATATAAACATTAGCAAATGGATTACTAATTTATGTATTTAAATAGAGATGATATAAAATCCTAACCGCCTCACCCCCTGCTCTGAGAGGATGAGTGCTAATAGTTAGAGCCAATAGGGCCTCTGGCGTCCTGCCGGACCAAAGGCATTAGGCAGTGTTTAGTTAGTAGGAAGAAACTAAAACGCTGCCTAATGTCTAAAATTCGTGGAGTAATTTAAGGTTCTAAAGCCCTTAAAGACGCATCACCTCTATCACGATTCACCAATTTCTATTATACTCAGAGTGAATTCATACGCGTAGCATTATAAATAATTGTTATAGAATGTAAAGTATATATTGATCATACATTTCTACACTATTCCATTGGATCAATACATTTTCAGTATAGGTTTTGGTTTGGATTATGAGTATATAAGTAACAAGCCAATATAAAAAAAATGCACTTAGAAGTGGCCTCACGATATCAAAAATCAAAATAATCTTTATTCAACATAGACCTTTACAGGCACTTATTGACGTCAAAACAAACAAAACAAAAAAAAAGCTTGAAAAAAAAACAAAAACCTTGTCCGTGCGTACGATCAAAGAAAAAAAATAAAATTAAAAAATATTGACTCTACACCTGTTCGGAAATTGGGAGAGCCTTCTCGAGAAGAACAGGCAAGAAACTCTGAAGGTTTATTTTTTATCTACTCTTTTCAATGTTAATAATTATAATAATATAATATCTTCTTTCTCCTGCCCTGTTCCCAATTCTATTTGGGGTCGGCGCAACATGTCATCTGCTTCCATTCTCTCCTATCGCTCGCTAATTCTCTACACACTCCTTTCCTTAACATATCATCATTTACACAATCCATCCACCTTTTCTTCGGCCTTCCTCTCCCCACACGCCCATCCACTTTCATGTCCATATTTATAATAATATAATATATTAGTACAATATAATATAAGATACAATCATACCTAATACGATTACAGTCGTATGTATGTTTACATACACATTTAAAAATAATACAATATTATAAATAATGTTGTTACCAAACATCTCTATGAATAGTGTCCCTATTCCCAAATAGTGTGATCATTTAGATAGTCACTTACTTTAAATAACCTTTACTCATGAGTGTCTTTTTTATATGGATTTTAAATTTATATAAAGGCAAATCAATGATACTTTGCGGAAGCTTGTTAAACATAGATATACATTTCCCCAAGAACGAACAGCTAGTTTTATGGAGTCTGAACATTGAAACGCCAGGTTTATTTTTGTTTCTAGTATTCACATTATGTAGATCACTGTTTTTATTGAATTTATTATAGTTTCTATATACAAAAACTAAATTATCATATATATATATATATTGACTAACTAAAGTTAAAATATTAATTTCTTTGAACAATTCTTTTAGGGATTCTCTAGCCCGTAAACCGTAAATAGCACGAATTGCTCTTTTTTGTAAAAGGATAATACTCTCAATGTTAGCCGCTGATCCCCAAAGCAGCAATCCATAGGACATAACACTATGAATGTAGCTGAAATAAGCAATTCTTGCCGTTTCAACATTACTTAAAAGTCTAATCTTTTTTACTGCGTAAGCTGCTGTACTAAAAGGCTTCAATATGTGGATTCCACTGTAGTCGTGAATCTAACGTAATGCCTAAGAATTTAGTATCGTTTACTAAGTCAATGACATCACCATTCATATTTAAACGAGTATCAACCTGCCTTACATTGGGCAAAGAGAATTTGATACATTTTGTTATCTTAGAATTTAAAGACAAATTATTACTTGTGAACCAATACAGAACTCTTGAGAAAGCACTATTTACATCATCATAACATTCCTTTTGTCTATCAACTTTGAATAATAAAGAAAGAAGTATCATCTGCAAACAATACTGTCTCACACGATTCTGTAATGTAGTAAGGAAGGTCATTTGTATATATTAGAAACAGGACCCAATATTGATCCGTGAGGAACCCCCATCGTTAAAGGCGAGCTAGCAGATTCTGATCTATTAATAACGACTTTCTGCAATCTGTCTGATATATAAGATTTTAAAAGGCTAACAGCTCCATCCGAGACACCATAATGTCTAAGTTTACTTAAAAGTGTTTCATGACTCACACAGTCAAACGCTTTGGAAAAGTCGCAAACACTCCAATTACATCCCGCTTGCCCTCCCATGCGACAAAAACATGTTTCGTAAGTGCAGTTCCGGCATCGGTAGTGGATCTACCTTTGGTAAAGCCGAATTGGCTTTGATGCATGAGTCTGTTTGTTCTCAAGTGACCTATTAGTTGATTGTAAATAACTTTCTCGAAGATTTTGCTGAAAGTAGGTAATATGGGTATAGGTCTGAAATTTGAGGGATCTTTGAGGGTACAAGATACGAGGGATACAATGAAATCAATCATTCAAATCTTTAGCTGGTGGTTCGGTTGCTTCGATCCCAACTCACTCGAACTGTGTGGTCTAATTGACCACACAGACACCATTTTGTAGTGATATGATTATGCCTAACTGATAGAAGAAGCCTACTGGTCTGTTCTCTATTAAAACTGCCGATCAACTATAGTTTTCAAGATAACATTCAAGATAAAGTTACAATCGATTATTTAAAAAAAATCATCAAAAAATTATTTCATCTACTAACTTATGTGCTACCAAATATAATGTGTGTTTATGATCATTGTAGCTGAGTAGTAGAGAGTAGTAAAATATGTTTGTTTCCTAATGTTTTAAATGATAAAGCGAACTAATGGGCAATGCAAAGTTTTAATAATAAAATTCACAATAATACAGAATTGGCAAAAGTAACTTAGCAACGTAACAACAAAGACAATAGAATTTTACATAAATTATAAAATATCAAAGAGTAATTAAAAAATAGGTACATGACTTATATAAAAAAAGGCTTACAGTAGCGGCTCGGCAACAATCATAAAATACAAAATAGCTTACAAGCTAACTATATAAACAGTGGTACAGTCGATGATGAGTTATGTTTTTCCTAAGTAAAGATAAGTAACACGTTGAACTCTCTAATACCTTAATTTGCTTGGACATTAATAAGATTTTGATCCAAGGTGGGTTGCAATGCAGACTCCTGCGTTACCCCACTGATGAATGTTTGTTTACTCTTTCACGTAAAAGTTGCTCAATCTATTTCAATAAAACTTTACAGTAATATAGCTTATACGTCACAATAACACATAGATTACAATTTATAAAGATATTGTGTAAATTGTCCAAAATATGACGATAAGTGTCCTGCCCAGACGAAGTCGCGGCCACTAGCTAGAAGATAAGATTAAAGAATAATTATAATGATTGCGGTAATATGATTCTTCTAGATGTGTGAATCAGCCTTTTTGCTAGAACGGTAATTTAATTAGACGAGAGCAGACATTGACGCGGTCCATGTCGGGGTTGGCGGAACTCGTTCTCGGACAGAAGGAATGCGCGCCGACTTGTACTGCCATTCCGGTGGAATTTACTTATTGCGTACGTGGGATTGAGACATAAGAAATAAAGGAATGTAATATTAAATGTAAAGAATCGTCGTGTGCATCCATTATGTGTGGATGTGAGTGTGTGTATTATATTAGGGGTTAAAGTAATAAATTGCCGTTTTGTACGGAGATTTCTAAGTTTTCCTTATTTATCTAATAACCAAGAGAGTAAATTGACGGTACGTTTGGCGCAGCAGTCGAGTCGAGTCGATTCCTGGAGACCTATTTTTGAATTACGAATGCGATTTCGAAATCACCGCTGACTATTTAGTCAGCGGTGACTTTGAGGTCACGGATTCCTAAACATCCAAATTTTGAAAGTCGATCGCAGAGCTGCCAACATAGATAAAGTACACACATAAATGTAAGAGTTCGGTTCCACGCGGAATGTAGCCGCTGCCGGTTATTGCCGGCTTAACCATTATGGTTATCATATATATATATATATATATATTAATATATGTACTACATTCATATATATATATATATTGTATATATAGACTGAAAAATCAAACAAAACACAGATAACATTTCCACAAGTATGACTTGATTACGAGTGAGTGAGGGCACTCGTAATGAAATCACACCTGTGACTAAGGTAGTCACATCAGTGATATTCAAAAATAAGAATTATTGAAAATCGGTGATTATTAGTCACATCCGTGATTTTGAAGTCGCATTCGTAATTCAAAAATAGGTCTCCTGGACGGAGTAAATAAAAAGAAATGGAATAATCTAAAAAATTTGTTCCGATCTGGGTGTTTGTGCATGTGAGATTTATATGTTTGTGATTGCATCTAGGACACGGGACAAAAAAGAGGAGAAAATAAATAAAATGAATGACCGGCAAACTAAGTAATACCAACAAGACCAGAAAATTAGCCACAACAAAGCTACGGTGAATAATTTACAAAGTGATAGCCAAGAATAAAAAAAAATCAGTACTCTTTGAAATATTTTGTTTTAGTTTAAATTAGTGATCGCAAAGTGGTCTATGTATATCGACCCCTAGGGGTCTATGACATTCCCGGAAGTGGCCTTTGTGTTCCCGGGGGCTCCCTACATGCCTGAGGAGGGCCATCCCTGAGGTTTTTAGTGGGTAGGCCTCCCCCTTCTGGGGAGGAGAGCCCCACATAACCCCGGCTCGCCACAGCCGGGGTATGCAATTTAATGCATTTTCCTCAGGGGAACAAAAAAAAAAAAAAAAAAAAAAAAAAAAAAAAAAAAAAAAAAAAAAAAAAAAGGGGTCTATGACAACCTGCAAGGGGTCTACGTCAGTCAAACAAAAATTTGGCGGTCCATGAAATGTGGGTCCATGGATGGATCTCAACATACACTGATAGTATCTATGTATTTACTTATATTATACTATCTTCTAATATAAATACATATACATTATTTATAAACGTACTTATGAAGTAAAAAAAATATTATATATGCTTATAAAATTTTGTATGTTGTAGGATGAACATAATTCTGAGATTGAATTGTAACAAAAGCTTGCACTTTAGATTTAAAAAATGTAGCAAAAATAATCATTTTCTGTGACGTTTAACTTTAAAAAGTTATAATTAGAGATCGGATAATCGGATGCATATTTACCTAAAGTTAGTTTAAGACAAAGTATGGAAACGGCTTTTTATTGTTTTGTTTAATAAAAATCCCGGGATTGCGGAATTGGTGAGCCGGATGTTTATTTATTTACCTAATTTAGTTTTTGACAAAGTATGGAACTGTCTTTTTATTTTATTTCCATACATAAAAATCCCGGAATTCCGGTACTGTTGAACATTTTGGTAACTTAGAGTGAGATACTAGACCATACTTACCAGGCACCATTTCTGTTTTTTTATTCAATTATTTAATTGATTATTGTTTTAGTCAAACTAGCTCACTACTTTCGTATAACACTCTTCATGTAATAAATCGTACATTCATAAATCGCACGGGGAACTGAAACTAAACTTCATGTAAATACGTATGCATAGTTGTATAAATGAACCCGGAGTCCGGTCTTTTGAAAATAAATACCACGTGCTAATTTAGTAATTTTCAAACAATATCACTACGTTAAATTTGCAGTCCCGTATTTTCCCGGGATTTTTATTTAACAAAATGTATTTTAAAAAGCCACTTCCATAATTTGTAAGCCAAAAATTAACTTTAGGTAAATATGCATCCGATTATCTCTAGTTGATTTAGCATGATCTCTAGTTATAATACAAAGACAAATGCCAAGACCGAGCCGCTTAGAGCCTAAGCGCAATGAATAACGCGTCACTTACGCGTTTACTCCAATTGGTGCGATAAATTTGACGGGTCGCGTTTTATGTCAAGATACATACAAATCACTATGCAAAAGGCTCCCACTGAAAATACAATCTTGATACTTCTTGAGTGTAGGTCTATTAAACGGACATCTATTTGATGTTTTTATTATTAATAATAATTTTAAATTACGTTTTCTAGAAAGTAAAACATTATATGCATATATGTCAATTTTCAATCATTTTTCGAATTCTCAAATGTAGAAACTCTTTCCCACCAAACGGTTCAATCTTCACAGCATGAAGCTTGCCTCGTGTTCATAAGAAGCGGTAGAACCTAATGAAGACACATTGGAATATACATGAGCCGTAATCAGCAGACAAAAAGGGAATAGCAGACAATCGGCGTCCGCTCGACGGTGGGTGACAAAAATGCAATTTTAAGTTATGCCACAGTAAATCTTATGTTGAGCGAGCATTAGAAGACTTTTTGCTGCCAAACAGTTTTGTTGTGATCTGCTGAGCTACGAACATAATGAGCTGCACACATTAAAAGACTCGACCCGGCATAGTTCAGTGCGTAAAGTAAACAGCGGTCAAAATGACCTTGTATCGTGCGTTTCGCAGTAATAATTTATGTCTAAGAGTGCATGACAGTATTTTGTAAGCAATTATTTGTGGAAACTACCAAAATCTTATGAAATTACCTTTTAGATTTGGATATCTAAATATATATTGCTTTTTTAATACTAATATTCTATATATATATAGATAATAATCGAGAAACGAAAGTTCATGAAAATTTTAAACATGATTCTCACAAAACTATAGTAATATAATAATAGTAAACTATAGCACATAATTCTGACGAAATAACATGATGAAGATTGTTTTTTTTTTTTCAATAAAACGGCTAGCTGCCTAGTTGAACACCAATATTAACCAGTCGACTGTGGTATATCTACATATTTTTACACACGTTGTAAGTCTCTAAAAATACATATTTTGTAAATAAACTTTATTTTATATTTTTATTTTATTCTTTATTAATTACTTGTGACTATAAGTAACGGTTGTAACGAGTATTATATATTATTATATTTATAGTATATATTTATACTGAAAGGTAATCGATTACAAAATTATCGATGTAATTGAATTGAATTTTGTTGGTAATACGAGTCATTTTTAAATTTACGCTCTGATTCGTGATGCGTCCTCGTCCTCGCAGCTTACTCCTGCCATTCACATAATGAGGATAACATTCTTAAGCGAGTTGTTGCTTGATTGTTAAAGCAAGATTCTAACTTGTAGCTTGTCTCAATATGGGCTTAGCTTGGCTCAAGTATAAATAAACATGATGCGATTCGATTCTTTTGGAAATTTTTAATCGTTGATAGTAATAAAAATTTTAATTATTTATTGAACGCAATTGTATTAAATGTATTATTGTAACTAATACGTACCTATAAAAACACACTCAAATTTTAAAATTAAATTATAATAAATAAAGAAGTATATAAATGTACTACTTATTTCTTCTCAAAACTTGTATATTATTCATCAATACATAGTATAAAACAAAGTCGCTTTCGCTGTATGTCCGTATGTATGCTTAGATCTTTAAAACTACGCAACGGATTTTGACGCGGTTTTTTTTAATAGATAGAGTGATTCTTAAGGAAGGTTTGTATGTATAATAAATGCATAATATAGTAGAGAAACACTGATAAATTTAAAGGTTTCTAATGTGATGTCGTAAATAAGCACGTTTTTTTTGCGCTTATATTGCAAACGCTGGCTGAACCCTACAAGATAGACCAAAATAATGTACTACAGTATTGTACAACTTACAAAAATCCACAAAAAAGTCCGCGATGGTATATGTCTATCTCTTAGGGATAACCCACCATAACCATTTTTTCACTGCACCCGTGCGAAGCCGGGGCGGGTCGCTAGTACTAAAATAATTCAAAATTCGAAATCATTTATTCAGTCTAGGCTGTTACAAGCACTTGTGAAAGTCGAAAAGCTACGCCAGATGAAAAGCTAATGCTAGAGTAACTGTTTGTCTGACATACTCGTACATAGTCTAGAGCAGAGGTTCCCAAATTTTTTTGTGTCGTAGACCCTTTTTTCGGTTTTGGATAGACCCCCTACATACCTGATATTAAATGCCTACAACTTACAAAATCTATATCTATACTAATATATAAAGCTGAAGAGTTTGTTTGTTTGTTTGAACGCGCTAATCTCCGAAACTACTGGTGCGATTTGAATAATTCTTTTTTTGTTGGATAGTCCATTTATCGAGGAAGGATATAGGCTAAATAACATTACGCTATGACCAATAGGAGCAAAGACAGAGCGGTAAATGTGTAAAAAACGGGGAAAATTATTCATTTTTGAAGGCTTTCTTTGCGTGCGCTGCGAAAACGGTTCAAGATACACAAAAAATATGTATGAAAGAATTATTCCTCTATACATGATCTAAAAAAAAGTCCGCGACGGCATATGTCTATCTTTTAAGGTTTAGTCACAATGACCGTTTTTATGGTACCAAATTTGGTCGAAATAATTTGTTTAAGTTGTATCAACATAATAATATTAATCTTTATTCAAATATAAATATAAATATGTTGTTGGTTAACCAAAAATCTGCCGGAAGTCACTATTCCACGCGGACGAAGTCGCGGGCAAAAGCTAGTTTATAATATTTTTTTTACTTCATAGGTACTTTTATAAATAATGTTATCTATTTATATTAGAAGATAGTATAATAAGTAAATAAATATTAGTGTATGTTGAAATCCATTATCGTGGACCCCCGTTTTCATTTCATGGACCCAAAAATTTTTGTTTCGCTGACGTAGATCCCTTGCAGTTTGTCATAGATCCCTTGGGGTCCATATAGACCAGTTTGGGAAGTTAACGTGAGTCATAAGTTTGTAACAATATAACAGACAAAATATTATAGCTGTGCTGAAGTAATATTTGCGTTGATGTAAAACGGAAGTTAACGCGAGTATGGAACTTACCTAATAATTAAAAATGCTAATAAAGGAAAAATTACAGATCTTCAAATTAAACAATTTTATGGGTAAACTCCTATTATTATATTAGAACAGATAATGGACTTATGGAGTGAAAAGGTAAAATATATTTTCCTTTTCACTCTACTAAAATATTTGTGTATTTGGATTATTCATTGATTATTAATCCAATCCAATCATGAGTTCTGTTATTCCAAGATAAAGGATGTTATTCGCTGCATGTTAACAATACAATAAGTAGAATGTACATAATTATCTTGGGTTTCAACCTAGCTTTTAAGGTACAATATAGATTGTTTTTTTTTTAATTGGTTGTAACCTGTTTTGTACGTATAATTAAATAAATAATAAAAAAAAATCTTAATTTCTTTCCACTTAAAGCATAAACACTTGTATTTTCGTCAAATACCTGAAATGGCCTCGGTAAAATTAAATGAGCAATACTTAATAGATATAAATTAACTTCCTTGTTTATGAAAATTATAAGATTGCAATACTTATTACTTCAAATTACAATTTGTATACATTTCAATTTCCTTTCCAATCCTACATTTATTTACAATATTAATGCATAGAAGTAGAAGCTTACATTATTCCATATTAATAGAAAACTAACTGAAATTGGAGTTAAATTTGTTTATTTAATTAAAAATGACATTGAAATTAGAGCTTTCGTGGGCTCTAGGTTAGAGTTCGTATGTATAAATAAAAAGTCAATTTTTTAAACTATAGCGACTGCGGATTTAGTACAAAATTAAGTATATTTTCAAATACATCCATTCCACTTTGGAACTTTATAAGTGGATATAAAGTTTATATCAAATTATTTCAACTTCTGAATTAGAACTTTATATCAATATAATTACAGTGTTTGTAAGGAAAACAGTGAAACCAAATGGATGATGGTTTTTGGAGTAATTCACATTAAAGTTGACGGCTGCTTTAAATTTAAATTGAAAAGAGGAGATAACAAATAGACCTTCAGAGTTTCTTGCCTGTTCTTCTCGAGAAGGCTCTTCCAATTTCCGAATAGGTGTAGAGTCAATATATATTTTTTTCTTTATGTTTTTTTAAAGCTTTTTTTTTGTTTTTTTTTTGTTTGTTTTGACGTCAATAAGTGCCTATAAAGGTCTATGTTGAATAAAGATTATTTTGATTTTTGATTTGATTTTGCTGAATACTAGCCTTTTTAGAGATGTACTGTGCGAGAAACTCGTCAATTTTGGTTAAGATTTTTTAAACGTCTGTGTATTTATTTAAAGAAAAATAAAACGAATAGACGAGTGCTTAGTACACCAATTTCAAGGTCGACACCTTGGTATATGGCTATAGGTGCCAAGTTCTAGTCCCGTCAGGGGCAGATGCTTGTGTGATGACATTTGTACTTTAGTCATTGTTGTTAATTTATAATTTTTTCTATCAATGATATCTATATATGTATGTATGTCTATCTGTCACCCTAGTTCCCATAACACAAGCCTTACAGAGACTTTGGGCTAGGCTAATTGGTGTAAGTGTAACAAATATATTTATTTATTTATTTGAGTATTTAAAATAAATATATTTTGATTCTCTACATCGTGAAATATTCACATGAATGCATGAAATTACTGAAGTGGAGAGTAATTATTATTGGATTCAATGGATCAACGATCTTATAACAAGGTAGATGTCCATTGTTATCCACAGTATTCCGACACATTTCACTTCATTTTTGCTATGCACAATATAATTTTGAAGAACGAAAGATATTTGCAATATTTAAAGTTATAAATGCCAAAATTTTATGTTCTATGGATTTATTTTAATACACTAACACTAACATACAAGAAGAACAGATCTGCAACTTAGAAAAGTAGGAATACCTATTATGTATTAAAAGAAACAATAATTGCTTACGAATCAAGTTTTAAAAATGGGAACAGCTTGAGTAAAACATCATTCGAGATAGATCGAAGATATTACAATAATTTCGAAGGCATTATTATGCAAAGCTGACAATAATTGGTGTGATTGTAGCTACTTAACTAAGATGTGTATTCATCTCAAACGACCTCATGATAGATTGATGATTAAGGCTCGTATTCTGAAATCGAGTCGCTGCTCAAGTAGTTAGAAAAGGATGATGCTATTGAGCTCGTATAGCGTCATCCTTTTCTAATTACTCAAGCAGAGATTTTAGTTTGAGTTTCATACAGGTCTAAAAGAAAGCAAGATACACTGGGCTTCGTGGAATCATTCAGATCGACCGCTTTTTGCCCGAGCCAGACGATCTCGTACTGTTCAAGCCGAGCAACGGCGCACCTACAAAAATATTATCAATTCCTTATTTATGTTTCATTCGCGATATGCCCCATCAAATATTGAGCGTGCGAGCCGGGTGGCGAGTTGCTCTTTTTTCGAAGGACCAGGAATTTATATCAACGCGGAATGCTTCACCGCAAGAACAAGATTCCGCTTAATTATGGATGATTTTTAAAATCTGTGAACAATGCCAGCCATCCTTTGTGGTCTTTCGGACGGTTTTTTGTTCTATGAAGTTAATTTGATAATTTCCTATTGTGATTCCGTTTGGCGTGTTTGCGTTGTGGAAGAAATGGAATAGAGAATATGCATGAATTTTATATTTGTATTTTGTTGGTCACACGTTGTAAACTATTAATTATGTATATTTACTAATAAAAATAAGACTCGGAGACTGCTTGCAAATAAACATTGGCAAAGTACCCAAAATATAAAGAATTCTACAAAAAATGCACAAAAACACTACACATCAAAAATCTGATACAGACTGTCGGTATCATACGTCTTAATTCAATAAAAACTAAAACAAACCACGATAAAATATAATATAAGCTATGTAAAATTCCACGCTGTCTCTTCCCCGTAAAACACATTTTTGTATGCGGATTTTATGACGGATCTGTCAAGTGAAGTCACTTTACATTTTGACCTCTTTCTCGTATAATCGACAACTTTATCACTGTAACTTTAATTAATAGAAGTGTGCTGATACTTTACGGATGAATAGATCAATATTTTGATGGGAGATCATGATGATGATGATAACATCTTTCTTATGAATGAGATATTATATTTTTTGAAGTGTTCAGTCTTCTAAGTCAGTCAGTCAGTTCAGTGTTCAGTTTCAATAATATTTACTTAACATGCAAAAAATATTAACTTCATAAAGTCATCAGTTGGATTTCAATACAGTGGTTGATGAAATCAATTGTCAACTTCATCGAAATTCTAATACCATAAATTTTATTTATCACATCAATAAAAAAACATTTTTTTGAACTGATAGATGTAATATATTAATATTATATCCAGTGAAGGAATTATGTAATATAGCTTCTGTGTTCTTATAATTGAAGAAGATCGAGGAATCCGGGGATTGATTATTATGTCTAATAATTCTCTATGGCAGAAGTTTATCTGATCATTTGGTTGTTATATGGTTGCCACCTGTTTGAATTTATACGGACTATTTTTGGTCGTGTTACGCTAAATATTGTTGTGTCAGGGCTTTCTGAATATTAATATGCTTTTTGGTGTACCATTGAATAGGTTTAGACTCATAACTCGTTCGATGGCTTCGTCCATTTACTTTAACTCATTTGGTTATTAAAGAAGACTTCAATCAGTTCACTTCAGGTTTCACATTTTTGTAAATGGTAACCCTAGATTTATGGGAGGTGTTCTGAGCTTGCCCGACTAACTACCACCGATTTAAAGGAAGAAGTTGTCATCATCTTGTATATGTTGACAATTTAGAAGTAAAATTGCAAGTTTTTTAGAAAATAAGTGAATAAGGCTATCGCCTTCAGCCTTATCGTCATTCACTATCAGCTGAAATTAAATTCTAGTGCTTAAAAAGTGACCGTCCACTCATTTATCATCAATTATTCTAAAATTGACCTTGTAATGACAATTCGGACTTTGGCTTAAACCAAGCTATATGACTCGTCTGCTGTCTCACAAAGATAAGAAAACCGCAAATTAATCTACTAATGTGAAATTCGAGTTAATTCTATAACAGGTTTTGTAGAATGTGAGATGGTGCCATAAATCTCTTTGTCTATCACAGCGGACACCTCACTAATACAAAAGATTTAACTTTGATAATTTATGGGTCGTCTAATATATGATGAATGTAGTATTTGCTGTTATTAAAAATTTGTAATATAATTTATTTAAATTAAATAGCATAGCGTAATCAATATCTTATCAAACAATAATGCGTTTTTCTGTATTATTATCATTGTTGTTATTAATAATACTAACATTAAAATACGCTTATCGCTAATGTCCCTAATAAGCCTTAGTTTTCATATATTCTTGTGTGATCCACAGACGTGTTAACGAAAAATTTGGAAGTATCTTAAATAAATGAAATGTATGAAAAAATGATGAACGAATGTGGCAAAACTGTATAGAGACTTCCAAACTTTTAGATCATTCTTAGGAATTACATTCTTGTAGTGCTAAAATGTCGTAAAGAAAGAAACACGTGCTTCAAATGCAAAAATGTAATCCATGAAATATCAAATTAATAAGTGGACGGACGATAAATCAGGTTTTGAGTTTCGATCGTGCCCTGGAGATTTATCGGTGCGAGAGCATGCTAAAAGCCCGGCCCGCGATAACTCGGAGCCAATTAGGATGCGATGAATGTTGATGTTTTAAAATCAGATACGTTTCTTCAATAATAGATCATGAATTTCTAGATCTATCCATAAAGGCTATAGACTTAAAACATGTGTTGTAATTAATACAAATGTAAAAATTTATAGAGGCCCTTCTGTCAGAATAACTTGAAATGAACTTTATAAGGAGATACAAAGTCCAAAGGGTAATGAAGAGAACTGTGCTTGGGTTTCTTTGCGTAAATTATAAAATCCGCGAAAAACCAGGGTTACAGACAGCTCAAAGAATAGCGAACCTTAAGTGGTAATTGGTAGAGTACATTTCTGACAGGAGCGGAAAGTCCTCGAGCCAGACGTTTGCAGAGAAACTCGGTGATTGTAGGTCACCCAGAAGGCAACTTTATGGGTGACCTATGATTTGACCATAGACTGATAATTTGGTGAAATCGCAGGAAGGTTCTCGTCTTTAGCAGCGAAGTACTTTTCTGTGTAGAGTTCCTTGAAAGAACCTTATGTCTAGCAATGGATATTTCTCAGCTAAATCAAAAATGATGAAGGTACTTTTATTTTACTTTAGTACCATTTCATATTTTTCGCCATCTAGTTCGATAGATTGTTACAGCTACAGGAAACCTTTGTCTTATCTAATGGTAAACAAAGGTAAGCTTCAACTCTTCGAAACCGAAAGAATATTGGTGAAATATGAATAAAACTTGTTTACCACTAAATCATATTTGTTGTAAACATGTCTAATAAATTTTTGTTGAATGTAAATTTGGAAATGTAATCTTAGTGACAAATTCTTGAGCAATAGCTTCTAATATGATACTTAATAAGAAAAAAGGCACAACCACTGCATAAATTTTAGGAAATGTGTTTCAAGTTCAACACAACAACAATATCAGGGTCAGTGGACAAAATTAAAATGTCGTGAGATCGCGTGCTAGTGCCGGCCGGCAGCGGCACCGGGCTGGCATTCCACGGACATGCTTCGGCTTCTCCGACCAAATTGCCTTTATCTAAGGCGCCTTCGACAAATTACGTCGGCTCCAAAAAGCGGGCTTATCACGAAACGTTAGAGGTTGTGTTAGTTGCTTGTTCGTCGTTCCATTTAATTTTCATACGGTTTTTGTCGAATCCCCGTTTTAGGGTTATCTTGTTGTATGGCTGCGTGCCTCTGTCACATATTTTTGTCTGGTGTCCTTTTGGGTTGTTCAAATAAATGGACATCTACAGATTAATCAAATAAGTTCACTTATATCCACTTGGATATTTACAATATTTTTTCTGTAAATTAAATGATATTAGTGATGAATATTTTTTATTTCAAAGTGAAGGAATACTTTGTATAGTAATAGTAGTAGTTTCTTATATTCGTTTTCAAGCTGATATTATTTTTTATTGATATTGTTTATTTTCCGTTTATTTAATGTTGAATTTAGTATTAATATAAACTCAATGCAAAATTTTGTCCATAAGTATTTTTATATGTTAGAATTGTCATTCAATATAAGTAGTTAAGCGAAGATTTAATCTTCTAGTATCTAAATTGTTCCTTATAAAAGGTAGCTGTTGTTTAAAAACAGCATTGTTCTCCATAAATTTAATTGAATTGGATAGAGGCACGTTTATTTTTGTCAGTTTAAATTCTAAACTTTTATATTATTAATTGATATAAAAAATGGAATTTATTATGAAAAAATTACTAGTATATAAAGTGTGTACATTGCTGTAAAACTTAAAATCAATTTGCATTAATTGAATATGTAAATACAAAGATTATAACAGATCAATGTTTATCTAATGAGTTGTTGTTAAGTCAATGTCCAAAATGACTGTGTCACCATGTCCTTGTTCTTAGAACATGAATGCTTATTAGAATTATTTATAAAATTAATTGAGACAGAATTTATATAATGATCTTCTTTATGTAATGATATAATCAGAATCTTCAAACTTGTTTATATTTATATCAGCGTCACCATTCAACGCGTCGACGTCCATTTAGGCACAGGTCTCCCAATGGGTAGAAATGTCAGTGTCTTCTTACTGTATCCATTTAATTATCAGTCTTAGTTTGTGCAGCCTAATAACGCTTCGTTTGCCAGTCGTCTTATATCGAAGATTAATTGTGCAAAAATATATTGTTTAGCTAATGTAATCAAAAATTCATCAAATTCTTAATTTAAAAAAGGGGACTTTGTGAAATTTTGTGTATCATATACAAATTGTAATAAATGACTAAAACTCATTATAAGTTTCATGATTATAAGAACACTTAATTTAAACAGTTAGACCAAAACAGCATTTATTGCACAATAACATTAATAAAAAAGCTTGCATCTCTTACCTTATTGAACGTAGCGATGCGATTGAATCACTGAATTCTAATAAACTATAAGCACTTAATTTCAAAAATAAGCGGCTAATTATAAAACAAGCTATTAAATGAAAACATCAATTAATTAGAAGGGGAGAGGCGAGCGGGCGCGAGGTTGCGGCACACACAACTGGTTTGAAGCGGGCGCCGGCCACATGCCTCATCCATAATTCAAATAAAACACGGGTCCCAGACTCCGCCCCTGAGGTACGCCGGCCAATAGCCTCCACAACTTGTGCACTCGACAACTCCGCCTGCTATTAACTTATTTCCTCACTTGGTATAGACAAAATCGCCTCTACGCTATCAACAATAAATTAATACGCGCCAATAATATCATCCCGACTGTGGTCGCCCCTATCGAAAGCTAACTTGGAATCGATTGTGGGCGCCGATTGATTGCTGGTAATATTCAATTAATGGTGGTCGTGATTTCTAAGATCACGACCAAACCAATCCCCAGGCGATGACAAACATAAATTTTTAATAGCTTAATTTGAAAAATTGATCGTTTTAATCTATCTAGCTCGTTAGCTAGGCTTCAACATAAAAATCATCAACTCGACTTACTTCATACCTCATTTTTGCTTTATTTTATTAATTGAAACATAATATTTTTTTTTATCTAATCGTAAATTCTATGATATGATCAAAGTAATATTAAACGATTCAGCTTTAAAGCTCCATAATTATCTTACCTGTAAACTAAAAGGCATATTAGACAGGAAATTCCTTATTACTAAGCGTCATTCTTTTATCAGCGGCAATATTTTACGAACTCAAATTGACGTAAAGATAAAAATGGGATGTTGTCTCGACTCCGGGTTCATCGACGGCCAGTCACGATCTCATCCACTTTGTGCACACTTGCTAATTTATTTTCGGTAATTTAAAACTGGACTCGTGACGTCAGTTGTGATGAGACTGGATAGATGAGAGATACACGTCCTTATGCGATTTCTATTGTTAAAAGATTTCAGGTTTTCGAATGATCCATTGATAATATGCTTTATTATTAAAGATACAAGCGTCAAGCATCAATAATCAATTACAATTGTCTTCAAATTTGTTTCAGTTATAACTATGCAATTCTTTGAACATAATTTGATGATACAATCGGTCAGTTTACCGTCCCTTTCAATAAGCCGCTAGACGCAACAAAAAGTTGGCTCCCTTTCGGAAGTTGCTAATAATTATGGGACTTCGGTAGCATTTTTTTTATGTTGTCTGCGGCGTGAACATCAAAACCAAGATTATTGTGTGACTATGAATTAGTTTTTTTTAATAGTCTGCCCTGTTTTCTTTTCTGAGATTAAGATTCTGCGGTCACAAATAGATGACGACACGTGTCGGCAAGTCAACGCGGATTCGGCGCTTAATCACAGAGAAGACCCCCTCAGTGTGGTCCGGAAGTCAAAATTGACAGTACGAGTTGTTTGGAAACATTTTCATTTTATTCCATAGCAATTTTGTCATATCTATTACGTTCGGTCAGGTAATACGAAGATAATGCATTTGAGCATTCTAGGTATTATTAACCACGGGGGAGGTAGTTGTCTCCCCCGAGGAGGGCTCCCCTGGAGCATCGCAGGGGAGCGAAGGCTGGGGGTCCCCGGAAGTCGCTTAGCGTTCCCAGGGGCTCCCTACATGCCTGAGGATTCCATCCTTCTTCCCTCCCCCTTCTAGGAAGGAGAGCTCCATATAACCGCCGGCTCTCCGCAGTCGGGGTATGCAATTCAATGCATTTTCCTCAGCGGAACAAAAAAAAAGGTATAATTAACCAATAGTTTTAAGTTTACAGTTGTAAGTTTTTCGGGTCATAATGACGTTACTAAAATATTTGAAGAAACGATTATAGCAAAGCAAGTTTGAAAACTGTTTTATCACGAGTATAGGTAATTTGTTGACATAGCAGGCAGGCAATTTGTTTAATTTGATATAGAAATAAATGTTGTTCAACGTGTAAATCGACCATAAACCGACGACGCTAACGCGTAGCGCTGCGCGGAATTAGTCTGAAGCGATTACACAGATAGGCATCTTGCCACCGTAATTGTTATTTTTACTGTCGTTAACGCGCGCCCAGTAAATTTAGTTACCGCGAACGCTGTCGCTTTATTACCGTCCCCACCGCCGCCACTTACGATACCAAACATGATAATTTCATTTTCAAAATTGCTTTTCAGATTTGTATCAGTTGGGAGACAGTTAACCATTGAATGGTGGTACGACATATTTGGTTAATGATACTATTGACCGTTGTGCGTTCCAAATTCAAAAGAGAAAAATGGAATGGGTTGCTTATTTAAATGAAGTTCAATGAGTCTTGTGTGAGTAGGTCCGCTACCGACAGGCCACGAGGTGCGCCGGCGCATCTCCCGCACCCCGCGCACGTCCGCTATCGTTCCGCTAAACAAACTTCACGCAATAATTCTAAATCGATTCTTTCCAATCGCATCTCTGCCCGCACTATCCCACTTATAATATAAAATTGGTTTTTTATCATCCCTGAGGTATTGTACAAGGGTCGACTATGAAATTATACCAGCCTCGCATCATTGTTTCCTCATCGCTCCCAGGATTTGGAAGGTAAGAAAAAGAAAATCTATTAACTCAAAAATTAATTGTTCTCGAATCAGTTCTGCATTGTTTCTGTTGAACATCTTTGTTCACCGAAATTGCCATAATCGGATCCCTTTACGGTTAACGGTCGCCTGTGTTCCGGCGATTTGGAGAAAAATAACAGAGGCCGAGGTGAGACAAAACAGGTTCATTTGGTTTTTGTCGGGACCCATGATGACCCGTCTCTATGCAAAATGATGCGGATGTTCCGCGAACAATTGGTTTATTAACGAGATCTATCGAGTCACTCGTCAACTGAAAATTGAAAACGTTTGTCGGTGATTATTGGGTTCGATGAACCCGGGTTTAATCAACGATTACAGACAGAACGGAAAAACGATGATTGTAAAAAGCAAGATGGCGGTTTGCGGCCAATTTGAATGCTCGTCATTGAACCGGTGAAGTGGAGCGGCGCGCGCAGGAGCCGGCGGAGGCGACACGCGCCGCGCCATAGCCAGGCATTCGCAACATTTACCCCGTGGTAATTCTCGCCTATCGCTTATTTTTACTATAGCTGTAACCAATGTCGTGAATTATCGATTGGACACATTTTGGCTTGGGTTCATTTGAAGCAAATCTGAGTTCACCCACCATCATTTGTACGAAATTTAAAAATGTAGATCTGAGCGTATAATATAATTTAAAGCACACAGCATGTAAATAAATGTATAGATTTGATTGATGAATGTAACCTAGTATTTTAGGCTAAATTCGACCAAAGTTATTTCGAGATAAAACTTATTCTTACATAGTAATGGCATCGTTATTATATATATTAGTTATCTATTTCAAATGAACACACATTATTTTTATGTAAACATTTTAATCGTTTCTTGTCTTTAAATTAGTGTTAATGTTTCTAAATTAACCACATTTTAATAATTGTTATTATTTTTATATTATTAGAGTTTTTGAGATCACATTATTTTTTTCCCGCTCATATTTATCGATTACATCAATAGGTATGAAATCCAATGACATAATATTACATTCATCTTATCATAAAACCAGTATAATCTTATACATAATAAGTATCTTAAAATGTTATGCACCCCTGTCAGGGGCAATCATAATCAGCCACAAATACAAACAGATTTCCATTACAGCGACAAATCGCGATAGCGCTATTGGAAGAAATAGCCCCATTTGAGGTTTCCGCGCGCGCGCATCGACCGCTGTTTTTGTGCGCGCGCCGGATGTGGCTTACTCTAGCTGGGTGAAGCTACTTTTCTACGATTGTAATTTCATTTTGAAATTAAGTCATTGATTTTAAATATTCTTGAAAATAAGTAGACAAGCGGCACCTTTTAGTTCTGTATCTATTATCTCTATAGTCTCTCTCCAATTGTGTATAGTACACAATTGGCAATATCATAAAATCAAATCTGAATTAAATCGAATCTGTAAAATCTCAAATGAATATAATGTGTTATACATACTCATTACCTCAAAGATAGAGTGTTTTTTATCTGTAGAATGAATTTTTGACTGTGTAAAAAATGTTAAAACTGTAAGTTTTCCAAATGATATAATTTAAAAGTTAAAATCGAAGGTTTCATTTTTCTTTCAATCTTTCAATCCTTAAAACTAAAATGTTTTGTATAAATAACAAACTGAAATGTTTTACATACTTGTTTGATAAAATAATATTTTTCTAATTCATTTATAATTTAGGTTTTTTGAATGTTTTAATTTAAGTATTATTTTTATTGTTTTTGTTGTAAATATTACTAAATATAGTAGAATACATAATCTTTTAATTCCTTTCGTTAAATGTTTTCAGATTTAACTTTTGTTTGAATTTTTCATTTTACATACTTTTAATTAGTTCCACTATACATTTTGATAATATAAAGAAAATTATCAATAGGTCGTATCTTTACATAAAGTCCTGTATATCCGGTCATTAGTAATTGAGCCTTATTCTAATCAGGTGAAATATTCAAATACATACATTATGACGAAAAAGCTTAAGTAGGCGGACTCGTTTAAATACAGTAATCTTGATTTAAGCTCCCAGATTTTAGCTTAATGTTTATATAATTCAAAATAATTTCAAGTTAATTGTCCAGAGAAACCGCTTGAGATTCAAGCGGACACATTTATATAAGCATTAGTGGTAATTTTCTGCAGTTTGACGTCAGTTATATTGTCAGATTTATTTTTGATGCTATTAATGTTTTGTGCGCATACGAAGTCGATAAGATCGTGCCTTATCAAGTGAAAGGATATTTTAAAATAATAATAATAATGTTAATTTTAGCTTGGTTGCTTAGACTAATCGTTACATTATCATTAGATATATGTAAGTAAAAACAGTTGCGTGGGAGACTGGAGTCTGAACGAGGCAGGAAATTTTACCGTGGGAGAGCCATGCTTCGGCACGAATTGGGCCGGCTCGACCGGAGTGATACCACGGCCTCAGAAAACCAGCGTAAAATAGCGCTTGCGCTGTGTTTCGCCGAGTCAGTGAGGGTACCGGAGGCCCAACCCCCCTTTCCCCTTTATTACTCTTATTCCTCTTATTCCCTTTTAAAAGGCCGGCAACGCATCTATGACTCTTCTGGTGTCCAATGTTATTGCTTACCATCAGGTGATCCGTTCGCTCGTTTGCTGCCCTATCCTATAAAAAAAAAAAGTTGCCTGTATTTGAGTACTCCAGTTCAAATCTAGCCACTGTTTCGAAGTTGAAAAATAAGACTTTAAGTAATTTAGCTAAATAAATAACATTTCCACAGCATATGCATTGATTAAAGCACCATAAGTTGCACCATTAACATACTGGGTCCTCGGCAGATTTAGCAAATACCTAAGGTTTAATAAGTACCAAGTTAATGTAGGTAGGTAATGTACGAGTACCAATGTATTTCTCAATTGTTAAGTTTCATATTAAAGTACTTATTATTACTCTTACGACGAAGAAACGCGTTATAGTCAAACTCTTACAAAACGTTCTGATGATCAGGTAATAATTACGTTTCTTGGTAACTTATTGACTTTTAAAGACCAGAGGCGAAAGTAAGATTCATAATTTTTTTTTATACTACGATGGTGGGAGGCAAGCCTGCGCCTGATGATAAGCAGTTACCGTAGCCTATGAACAATTGCAACACCTAGGGTGTCACTCGCACGTCGCCGACTCTTTAAAAACTTATTTACTCCTCTTTTAAAGAACCCCATACTGTAGCCCTCGGAAAATCTCGGCAGGGAGCTCATTCCACAATCGAAGTGTACTACAACGCGGAAGGAAATTCCTCTGGAACCGCACTGTGCGGGACCATTTAGGTTCCAGTGTGTGAACATGAACTCTCTGTCGATGGCAAGCGGTGCGATGATAGAAAGTGGCCACGAGCAATTTTGTTAGAATGAAACATATGTTAGTAATTCTACTATGTGGAATTTATATATATTGCCGTTAGACATCGAATCGATTACGTATCGAATCGAACGCAAATGATACTTTGTCTAGGGAAATTGCGCCTTGATTAAACGAACACAAATGTTGAACATAAAGGAATGAGGAGAGGTCGCTCTTACTATAAGCCACGAGGTCATAAGGACTAAAGCTCCTATCCTATGCTGAGTTTGGTTAGTGCATCACATTGCTTTAGCCACCTGAATCGGTCCGACAAAATCACCTTAAGAAATTTTAGCTTCTCATCTTCTGAAGGAAAAAAGGCATGAAAGCTACTTTGGCTACGGGCTTTCTAGGGTGTTTCTATTCTAAAGCGTCGAGTGATCTTCAATCGTAATCGAAATGGATGAATTCATAAAAAAAATAGAATTATGTTCACTGGATGGTACTACGGATATAATAAATAATAATAAATATTTCTCACACTTACACCAATTAGCCTAGCAATTGCTCTGTAAGTCTTAGTGTTTTGGGATCCATTTTTTTCAAGGGGAAATGCTCCTTATGCACCGAGACACCGCGCTTGCTAGGCGCGGCCGTGTGTGGGGCTCTCTGGTCTGCCACGACCTGCCTACCCACTAAAACCCCCCGGTGTTCTCTGGGCTCAAAGCGGGGCGCATGTGGCAGGGTGCGTTTTCGTGATTCTACCGCCACAGTGCCCACGGGCCGGCTCGACCTATACATGGTGGTCCAGCCACCGCCAAGGGGGGGGATTATCCGAGAACAACAAGTGTTTTGGGATCTAGGATAACGGATAGACATACATATATTATACAAATATAAATATATATAAACAACCATGACTAAGGTACAAATGCTTGCATTCATCACACCGGGTTTCGAATCCGAGACCTCAGAGTTAGCGACACCTTTTTTCTTTTTTTGTTCCTCTGAGGAAAATGCATTAAATTGCATACCCTGGCTGTGGCGAGCCGGCGGTTATGTGGGGCTCTCCTCCCCAGAAGGGGGAGGCCTACCCACTAAAAACCTCAGGGTGGCCTTCCTCAGGCATGTAGGGAGCCCCGGGAACACCAAGCTACTTCCGGGAACCCCCAGCCTCCGCTTCCCCGTCAATACAGGGGAGCCCTCCTCGGGGGAGGCTCACTATCTCCCCCGGTCTCCTCCACCGACGACGCCCCCCAGCCACGGAAGGGACGTGGTCCGTCCCGGGTCGCCGTAGCGGTCGTGACTTCCTCGCGCCCGCCGGCGACTGTCATAGATTCCTGAGGGTCGATTTTTCTCTTTGGGAATCACTGTTCTAAATGCTGTTCTAATGAAATAATCCACATCAAATGACTTCATTTCACCATTCGACTATCGAAGTCGTCAAAAATATAATTAATGATTACACAGACTTATCAAATCGTTTGCTGATCTATTTTCCCCTTCAGATTTGCTACAAGAGCATGTTGCTGTAATGATTGTATAATAACGTTGTGATATTAATTTCACAATTTCAGAATTAGGAATACCCTATGCTGATGATGTTTATTTCCGTTTGCCTAACGCGCATTTTGGTATCGGAATCAAAATATTTATACATTAGCACCGTACCTTAATGGAAGTTGGAATACGTAACAAAGTAATTAATGAGCGACCACAATTTTTCATAAGAAAATATGATGTGAATATTGCGAGTGGAACGGTCACGACACAATCAAGGGCGACCGTAATGACTTATTCTGTATTCAGCTCCTCCAAATTAGTTCCGAATTAGGTTGTTTCGTGAAGAGAAATGACCGGCCATTACCGATTACAGCTCACTTAGCCCTGCTTTGCTTACGGTTTGTTTGCGTAATTTTCTTTGTCTTTTTTCGTGTTTTGTTAGCGTATTGATACACAAGACTAATGATAAGATTCAAAGTTATGCAATAATTTATATTCCTATTGTTGAAATATATAATATTGTTGAATACCCAAGACGTTCAATGATGACAAAATAACCTAAGGAATTTCGAACCTTAAGTAGAAACAGATAGAGCACATTATTAGTAGGAATGAAAGACATAACGGTATTCACAATAAGAACAAAAGAAAACAATGCAAAGTAATAAGCACCCACCGCTGCAAGATGTCAAAACTGTGGCAAGTTTAGTGCAAGCAGCAAGCGTAGCCTGTAGACTGTCTGAAAGGTTTTAGCAGTTACTGGACTGCATTGAAGGACTGATGACTAAAGCTAGAGTGGCTGCTATGCATCGAGATATGCAGCGTTCCATTGGCTCCACAGTAAATCGATAATCTCTAAGATCTTAGAAAGACGCAGATACTAAAAGCGCAAGACTTATCGAAGTGAAGGTTTTTAATAGAGAGTTATGTTTAACAGTGGACTGGAATGGTCTATTTATGTGTGATTAAGTTAATTAGTAATTAAAGCTTGATGGTAAGCGGTTACGTAGCCTATGGACACTATAACATCAGGGTTGTCACTCACGCGTTGTTGACCCTTTAAAACCCTAATAACAAAAAAAAGAATTATGAAAATTACGATTTTTTATTATCACTAAATAGTATAAAACATAGTCGCTATCCGCCGTCTGTCTGTCTCTATGTATGCTTAGATGTTTAAAATTACGTAACGGATTTTGATGCGGTTTTTTTAATAGATAGAGTAATTCTTAAGCAAGGTTTATATGTACAATACATGCATAATATAGTAGAGAAACACTGATAAATTTAGAGGTTTCTTCTAATGTGATGTCGTAAATAAGCACGTTTTTTGCACTTATAGGTATTGCAAAAACGATGGCTGAACCCTACGAGATAGACCAAAATAATATACAGTATTGTCCATCTTAAAAAGTTCAACAAAAAAGTCCGCGATGGTATATGTCTATCTCTTAGGGATAACCCACCATAACCATTTTTTGTACTTTACTAAAAAATGGATTTTACGAAGTGATATTTCCAAAGATATTACAAATTTAATATGCAGGGACGTAGATAAGAATTACACCCGTGCGAAGCCGGGCGGATTGCTAGTATATGTTAAATCTCTTATTGTAAATCTAAAGCCTTTCGAAGGCTTTATATCTAACACATGGCAATTTTTGTTGTTAAGTGTTGTAAAGGTTGAAGAAGTTTTAAACGAACTCTTTTCAGCAAAATTAAATATTAATAAATGTAACAAATGTAAAGAAAAAGTATTTTGTTTTTATACAAATACAAATTAAAAACTACAAATTTCTCTCTAAAACAGATCATTAGTAAGACAATAATTGCTCGGACATTCTTTCAAATAATAACAAAAACATTAAAATATTCAAATTAAACTAGCGCCACCGCTAACTCAGGATACTTTTGAGGAAATGCTGTCTTGAACGATGTTATACCCTTAAACGTCTGAAGTTTTTTTTTATTTGTATAAGTATCATAGTAGAAAGCTTGACGAATCCTATTTCTCGACGGAGTTTTCGACAACACGTTTTTGTTATCAGACCGCTTAACAATTTTAATTCCGTCTATACTGCGGAATGATTTAGTAAAATCGCATATTTTACTGTGAGCTATTTTAAATATTAACTGTGGAAATACGAAACATTTTATGTCTTACGTTAGTCAACCTCTAGTTTTTGTCGAAACTCACTATTTTTGTTATTTGAATCGCGGTAGTGAGAGTTGGACAGCAGGTATAGTTGGAACGGGATATTAAGACTCGAATTCCGAAATCAACTTAAGCTCAAGCAGAGATTTGAATTTAAGTCCCATTTTGTTAAGATATTAAAATTTCGTCATTGATCTAGATTATTTTTCACGTTCATAAAGATTGAACAAAACGCATTTTCACAAACATATAAACGACTGTGAAATTAAATATAGAGATTGACAAAAGGTTACTGATATTGTATAAAGTATATAATTATTTGCAAATTATAAACCTGGTCTTTTCAAAGTTCTACTACAAATGAAAATTACATTTATTTCTTTAAATCTCAATAATAAAAGAAGGAAACAATAGCAAGCAAACAACAAACAAAGAAACAATAACAAATATAAATAAAACACTACGATTTTAATTTTTAATTGTAGGGTACTATCGCAGTATGGTAAAATTTTTGTGGGTCATACAAATTTAATGTCCCGTGCGGAAATCGAAATGGCGACCCGCAGAGCAGGAGACGTATTTTGAATCATTAGACGTGAATTTGGAATTCCAATACAAATCGTGCGCGAAATTATTTTCTACTGCTTACAATTTTATAGATTTTTGAATCACTCGAATTCAGTGTTGTCATTAAAAACAAATTATTAATTAGTTTCCGTTTCACTTCAGAAAAATTAAAAAATCACAACAACAAAAATTAAAATATATGTACTCAAACAATATTTACTTATTATTATGTACCTACTGACAAGCTTTACATTAACCAGAGTAAATTTATCATTGTCAACGTCACTTCAGCGTTGGATATACAATAGTAGAAATCAAAAACGAGTGGGTTGAACCACTCGTTGCACAACGCACGAATTGAAAGTTCAGAAATATTGAATTTGGTAATTCGTATTCGAATCTCACGATTTCGAATGTGAATTGGTTTTCTATTGTTTCAAAAATTCGTCTTCAGTAACCGTTCACGCGACCGATTCGGTAACTTTGTAGCCAAATCTCCCCATAATGACCGCCATGGGTTTGGATATAGACGTTTAATCTGTCTGCGACGAATTTATGTATTTACGATTTTTTTCAATGAGAAATTTAATTACTGTATCTAGTGATTTTCTAAGATATTCCACGTCAGCTTGCTTTTCAGCAGAGTTTATGTCCTTCTGAAAGACAATCTAGGCTAGACAAAAACCAGGCTCCAGCTCTTATAGAAGAAAAATTGGCTTCCTGTGTTCCTTTATTGAGTCTTGGTGGCAATTCCACAAAACATTTTCAAAACTCTGTTATAAAACACGATGCAAAATGGTTTTTTGTTACAATTTGGCTAAAGTCTTTTTTCAGAAAAAAATAGTGTTTTAATTTTTGTGATTTCTTTGTATTCCTCCACAAAACTATCAGTAGCGCATTATGAGGATGATGTTGTATTTTTGCTACCACTTGCGCAGCTTTTTTAAAAACACTATGTAATTTAGCTTGCTGTATATTTTGTCAATCATAACATTTGACTACCAGCAAACTACGTAATGCTTAGGTAGGCTACAGTATACTTCTAGGGTAGAATTTGTGACGTACATAGTTAATGCCAATGCTGTTGCAAGCATATATAGGTTTTTGGTAACCATCGCCTTTCTTTATATAGAGGAAAACGAGATTATCTGATAGTACGAGTAAGCAATTACTGGCGCCCATGGATACCCTAAGAATGCGTTGCCAGCATGTTAAACGGGAATACGCTCTTTTTTTGGTTTAGATATTCTGGTTTCACCGTCAAGTGCCTGATTACCACTTGTGTGGTATAAAAATAACAATCTATTTAATGTGCGTATTACAAAACCACATCATACCAAATCATACCAATATCTATTATCAAATAACTACTAACGGTTCCTGTAAATCATGTACTATGAAATCAAACAAGTTGATCGTAATGTTGGGAGTATTAGCCAAACGGAATATCCCTTAACGACCGAATGTCAGTATTAGTGGTCAATTTCGTGGTACATTAATCCTGTTCGGCGTTCACTAGTGAGGCGCCGCGCTAATATCGAGTCACGCGATATCATTTTTTAAAAAGGAATCTGTTATTTTATGAAACGAATTGGCGAAAAAGCAGATTGTTGTTTTCGAGATAAGATCGATAGTTCCTTGACTGAGGAGGAATTAAGTATCTGAGAGATAAAGACATAGCTTATCTGACGTATGTCTGCATACCGATATTATGAAACAGAGGTTGATTTCTAACATTGTATGAGGTTTAATATAGTCTTGTCGATTAATAACAGACATAAGGTATAATTTTAGTTTAGTACGGTTATAATTATTACTGCAAATGATGATGTGTATATGGCTATGGGTCCTGGTATACTTCATAGTGATGAAATTTGTTCAGCATCATCATCATTTCAGCCGAGTAACACTCACTGTTAGACATAGGCCTTCCCCAAGGAAACTCTACATTGATCGTTATAAATCCTACATTAAGGTGACAAGTGCAGGTCGATCTATTTGTATCTAATCCTAATTTATAACCGAATATATTTCAATTTCCTTTTATTGAACGATATCAATGTGTGTGGTGCATTATTTTTTTATATTGCGCAAACAACCACATTTTATATTAATACTAACTGTTGCCAGCGACTTCGAATGCGCAGGATTAGTATTTCAATATATATTTAGGAACCAGAAGGGATGTTTGTATAAAAAAAAGGAATCAAACAAATATAAGGAGTTTTATTAATTAAGATTATTATAAAGGCAACGGTAATCAGCTTTAAATAACAATTCACAGTTCACAATTGATTAAACACTTAAAATATGAAAACCACGTGGACTCACTACAAATTGCGCCGTTCACCAGACAACCACTTTAAACGACCGCTGACGAGCGAATAGCCCGACTAATTTTTTCCTCAAGAGAGGAGGCTGAGAATCCATCATGGATACCAACGCAACAGGCAAGCAGGGATGCGTTGATTATGTCGGACTCCTGGTACTGTCGAGGCGGATCGACTACACAGACCTACCGACTAAACTCAGCTTAGTTTATGGTCCTATTGACCCTACTGGCTTTATTGACGAGCCCATAGCCCGACTAACGGCTGTCCGCCGTATTTATATGGCAGTCTGGTGACGTCACGATTTACAGATTCAAAAATTTGTAGCTTAAATCTAATAATATATATAAGTAGTTTTTACGTAAAAGAGTAAGAAACATCCATCCATACAAACTATCGCATTTATAATATATTTTCATTACTTCTTATAAATAGATTCCCTATTCTGAATGTATTTTTAAATGATTCTAACGTACGCTCTAATTCAAATTTCCCGTCACTAGTCATCCACATTATAAGTTGATAACGCCATCATTACTAACCAATAAACGTTGTGGTTTGATTAGCAGATAAAGTTAGGGAATAAATTTGATTGCTCAATTTACTGTTTATTCTTTTGATGCATACAAATATTTTCTACTTACTAGGCGATTAGCCCTCATATTGACAATTGCTTCTCTGCTGAATTACTTTTTTATTACCTACTCATTGAATTGGATAAAAACCTATTTGTTAATAGTAATTTTTATTCTACACTAGAAATTTCCCAAAAATAATTAATATGTCACAATGTTAGTTATCATATTCCTCTGAAACGCCACCACTCCACCTCAGATATTTTGACGTGACAACGTCTATTAAATTGGTACGGGCGTGGAGTCATTCTCGAAAACACCGTAACGGCCGAATCTGACGCCACACAGAGCCACGCACATTACTCATAATAATTAATTTATGTATAACTTCAGAAGCAGAAAATTTAAACAAACTATTAAATAAAAATATAAATGTTATACATTACTTTATTTTAAATAATTTCATTGCACCCAGAAAAAATTACAATGTAATAGACGTTGTCACGTTCAAATATCGGCAGTAGACGGAGTTCAACAGACAACCAATTTCTTTTATCATTTTTTTTTTATAATGTGGCAATAAAAATAAATTTCACCCTATTTTTTAATAGTCGTTTTAGTAATTTCCCTACAAATCATTTATATGGTACGACGTTTGCCTTCTTTTTCCCTCAAGAGAGAGAGGCTGAGAGTCCTGACAGGAGTACGAAACGTATCCAGGATACCACCGCAACGGCAAGTGTTACGGTAATTATGTCGGAGTCCACGCCGGCTTGAGCGGTCTGTCAGCGTGACCTTTTTTTCGTTTTTTTTTGAGGGGGGAAAATGCGACCTTATGCACCATGACACCACGCTGGCAAGGCGCGGTGTCATGGTGCCGTGCCGTGTGTGACCTCTCCGGTCATAGAGGACTGGCCTACCCACTAAAACCCCCCGAGTTCTCTAGGCCCAAACAGGGCACATGGCGGGGTGCGCTTTCGCGATTCGAGCGCCATGTGCCCCGGCTGCCAGCGTGACTTATCGACTAAACTCAGCCTTAGTCTTGGCTATAAGGGTCCTACGGCTTTGATGGAGGAAAGACGTTTGCCACCAGCTTGTCTTGTATGGGCCTTTCTCTACTAACAGGAAAATCATGGTCCAAGCAATTTTTTTTTTACTTTGGCTATATTAATGCATAGTTTTATTTATTAAAACACATAATATATAAACTGTTATATCAAAAAGCCAAGCTTAATCAATATTTAGAATCATCATTTCATAAATTCGGTCTAAGAGCCACTAAAACAGTCCTCTGTTATGTCCTAATTCTCGATCGAGTATGATTCGGTTCGGTTTTTATTAGTTGTATTTAAAATGTAAAATCTTATAACTCTATGAATATAAAGAATATTGCACACATGTGAACAAAAAACAATTATAATTTTAGATAACTTTTTAGTACTAAAAACAAGTATTCGAATTTTGTCCATACATTTTTGAACAGTCCTCTGTCACAATTTGTTACCAAACCCAGATGTTACCCTAATAGGGAAACGCATATTTTACTATTTTAATATACCTGTACTTGTTTTTGAGAAATAAGTCTGCATTGATGAAGTTAACAAGGCTGAATCTAGTACCTAAGCTTTTTTTTTTAATTTGTTACTTAGAGAGCTAAGTTAGAAAGTTGTTCTCAATAAAGAAGAGAATTTATTTGATTACATTTATATTGTGTTTTTCTTCATATAAACATTGACATGCAATGTTTTCTGGGTGGAAAAAACAGTCCTCTGCATGGCAAAACAGTACTCTGGCGCATTTTTTGTATAAACTGGTTATAATTCGAGAAATAAGGGAAATTCACAATGGTTTTTTGTTTGTATGCATATTATAACTATCTATCGACTTAACATATTAATACTCGTAATGAACATATTTTTAATTATCCAGAAAAATTGGGTTGGGACAACTGTCAATAGACAAGTTAAAGGCCCATATATAAAATTCTCGTGTCACTATGTTAAACCTTACACCCTACATGTTTCCTTATACGTTTATTTTATATGCATATTCAGTAAGTCCCAGAATCGGTTACTATCTATTTTTCATACCACTAAGTGTAGGGGTTACCCCTAATATATTTTAAAATATTTTGGACAATTAATACTTTTAATTTTTTTTCAATGTGGCATTATTTATTTATTTTATTTATTTATTTATACTTCATGTACAATTAAAAAAAGTGTACAAAGGCGGACTTCATGCCCAAGGCCTTTTCTGCCAGTCAACCTTCGGGTGATGCAGAGAAACAATGTGGTAGATGTACCAAAAAGATAGAAAACGAGTCAATATTGATATGCATTAATCATACACACTCCCAAAATTTTTAACCCCTATTTTTACTAATTTGAAGTTATATTTTTTCTACACTAAAAATTCCTAGAATTAATTTATATGGCAAGATAACATTTGCCGGGTCACATCAATTTTTTTAATATTATAATTTTTACTCGTAGTATATTAATCTTGTTGTATTTATTAATTACTAGCGACCCGCCCCGGCTTCGCACGGGTGCAATGGCAAAATGATTATGGTGGGTTATCCCTAAGAGATAGACATATACCATCGCGGACTTTTTTGTGGATTTTTGTAAGTTGTACAATACTGTAGTACATTATTTTGGTCTATCTCGTAGGGTTCAGCCAGCGTTTGCAATATAAGCGCAAAAAAAACGTGCTTATTTACGACATCACATTAGAAACCTTTAAATTTATCAGTGTTTCTCTACTATATTATGCATTTATTATACATACAAACCTTCCTTAAGAATCACTCTATCTATTAAAAAAAACCGCGTCAAAATCCGTTTCGTAGTTTTAAAGATCTAAGCATACATACGGACATACAGCGAAAGCGACTTTGTTTTATACTATGTATTGATTATAAATTAAAAAGACTTGCAAGTAACTATAACGATTTTATAATAAGAAGAAGAAAAATAAGAAGAAAATGGTGACTTTTATTACAATAAATCTACCTACCTTTCAAGTGATTGCGAAAAGTAGGTCGAAAATAGATGTCATATATTTTAACATATTATAGCATAAACATTTAACAACCTCGCATCATTTTCATACAAACATAGTCTCCTGTGCACTCTCTGGAAAATTAGATCAGTGCAATATATTTTTTCCATTAAAATCTATAACTTGTATCGTTTCTTTCATTTAATTATTTATAAAACGAAATATAAGTGCATATAAATAATAATTGTCAGGTTTATCGGTGTGTTGAGTCCAGACATCCAACAAATGAATTTCACTTAATTATTTACAAAAGTAAAACGCAGGAACACAGCTAAAGCGTTTCTTCATTTATTACTGAACTAGCTTTTGCCCGCGACTTCGTTCGCGTGGACTTCAGGTTCCTAAAACCTCAAAAATTGTAGCCTATGTGTTATTCTGATGTATAAGCTATATTGTGGCAAAGTTTCATTCAAATCCATTCAGTAGTTTTTACGTGAAAGAGTAACAAACATCCATACTTACAAACTTTCGCCTTTATAATAGTAGTAGGATTTAAATCCTTTCACATGTATAACAAACAAGAGACTACGAAACGTTACTTTTGACTTTGACTTTGACGGAGGTAATTTCTGTCTGAACTCACTACTACAGTAATAGATTTGAAATGCTTATATTTCAAATCACGCTGCGGTTATGTTTCCATTCAATTACACTAGGCTCAATTAAGACATCAGCATGGGACTGCATAATAAGCTGTGATGATGATACTGAAAGGTCATGGACTCAAACACAAAATAAGGCTTGCCAATAAAAATATCAAATTCAAATGTAAAAACGAATTATATAAATAAGTTAAATAATAAATATTTCTTACACTTACACAGCAACCTAGTTCAAAGCAGGTAAGCACTATAGGGCTTGTGTTATGAGAACTAGGGTAACAGATAGCATACATATATTAATCATATATAAATATATCTTTATTAATACAAATATACACCTGCCCTCATCAGGATTTGAACTCGAGACTGCAAAGATGGCGACGACACTTTGAAATTGTTGTACTAACCACTTATCAATTTTGTCAATAAGTATATGTATTTTTCTGCAAATTTGTTGAGGTTATGCTTGCACTTAATAAAAGAAACAGTATTTTAACATATGTAATCATAAAGTAACTATTCAGAGTCCCGTTTCATTTAATTACAATAATAATAATTTATTTATTGTGTCAAACATGAGTATACATAAAAAATTGGTTGTCTGTAGAACTCCGTTTACTGCCAATAATTGAACGTG
This sequence comes from Scirpophaga incertulas, assembly GCA_036419045.1. NCBI lineage: Eukaryota > Metazoa > Arthropoda > Insecta > Lepidoptera > Crambidae > Scirpophaga > Scirpophaga incertulas. The sequence goes on along the minus strand of CM071634.1, from coordinate 28,519,717 downwards.
ACAACGTCTATTACATGGTAATTTTTTCTGGGTGCAATGAAATTATTTAAAATAAAGTAATGTATAACATTTATATTTTTATTTAATAGTTTGTTTAAATTTTCTGCTTCTGAAGTTATACATAAATTAATTATTATGAGTAATGTGCGTGGCTCCGTGTGGCGTCAGATTCAGCCGTTACGGTGTTTTCGAGAATGACTCCACGCCGTACCAATTTAATAAACGTTGTCACGTCAAAATGTTGAAGTCAGGTTTTTGATTGTCCTTACATGTTTGGCCTGGTGAGGCATACAAAATTTAATCAATATCAAAAAAATGACAATAAATAATCATATTTGAAGATCAAAAAAACTAATTAAACAAAAACTATACATTGATAAAATGAAATGTCGAAGAATTACAATGGCAATTAATTAAATTAGTCAATAAAGAAAATGTCAAGAACCACATTACAATGTCACAAAATAAATTCCTATTTTTTTGTAAAATGCAAATTCCATTTCATTAAAATGGGCATAAAAATAATGGCTGCAATTAAAACGGTCCTCGCCAAAAAAAAGTTTTGAGGCTTTCAAAGAATTCGCAACCCATCAAATGTCACCCTATAACACAAGTAAATTGTTGGCACGCGTGTGCACAATTGGTTAACCATCGCCTCCATTCACTTCCCCAATTGTCCAACCATGTCGCTAACTACCAGTAGCGAACCGTTATTTCACCTAATGCGGTTTTAATACTGGATCGTTCTCAACAATTTCGTGGGCACAATCTAAAAAAAGCCATTTGGCCGCTCACCGTGTGTGGCTGATGTTGTAACTAATTATTTGTCGTGCCTTTTTCGTTGAAGGGTTGATAAAAAACTTGCAGCGCATTGCAAGTTCGCTGTTCGCAGAGCTGGCGCTGTGTTCCTCTTTTTTATTGTCCCAGAAAACAGGCATGTACAGAATATCTGTAAGTTTAACATTTATACCTACGTGCTTCGACAAACTGACAAGCAGATTTCCTTCATAGGCAATAACTTTGACAGATAAGAAGTTACTCCTTTATTTACAAGAAAACAAAAAGAAAATAATTCTTGCAGTTGATATAAACTTGTTCATTTTTACAAATAATCTTACTATTTTTAAATTTAAGGAAACAGTTTCTGTTTACAATATATATATTAATAATACATTTGTAAATTATACCTACATTGGTTGATAGATTTCATTGCAAGTTGAGTTTTAGCTTATGATTGATATATATATGATTGTTGTTGATTTAATGCAAAAAAATTATTTGATATTAAACTTTCATTGTTTAACTTTGTCACAGAATAAATTGATTTTATACCCACAAATACTCAACAAATTGATTTTATACCCACAGATATTCAACAAGCACCACTGTATAATAATGATAGCAAACCGATTTAAAAATAATGGAATTAACAAAAAATGTAATGGATCTCTTCCTAATTCGTATGTAATGACACAAAAACAGGTATGAAATTTGTGAGTGTCACACGTTTAGCAGGGGTCCATAAATTGATTTTTATTACGGGGTCTGCTGCGTTGAATATAAATTAGGAAGGGTTAGGTGGTTTGATAAAATTGAATCCGTAATGCGACATTCGACGGGTTAAATAATTCTCGATGGCTGCTGGGTAATTTGTAAATGTTTAACACCGTGTTGTTTTCAAAGGGTAATGAAGGGTTAAATATATTTTTTTACTTTAAGTAATTGAATTCAATACTTTTGTGATAGAAGTAAGAATAATGCACCTACTAATGTCATGAATGAGAAAGTTTGTATGCATGGGTGTTTTTTTTAATTTTTCACGTAAAAACTACTGAATTGATTTTAATAAAACTTTACCATAAAAATAGCTGATACAATAGAATAATACCTAAGAAGAAAATTATAAAGATACAAGCCACGCTAATATAAGCTACTCGAAACATGAATCCTGCGCAGACGAAGTCGCGCGCATTAGCTAATGTTGCATACTTAAAATTACTAATTGTTTTTATAGTAGTTCGTAATTTTACATATCTATACTAATATTATAAAGAGGAAAGATTTGTTTGTTTGTTTGTTTGTTTGTAATGAATAGGCTCCGAAACTACTGAACCGATTTCAAAAATTCTTTCACCTTTGGAAAGCTACATTATCCCCGAGTAACATAGGCTACTTTTTATCCCGGAAAAATCGACAGATCCCACGGGATGCGCAATAAAGGCTTCGCTTAAAACTTACTGCACAGATTTTCATGTGGTTTTCATCAATAGGTAGAGTGATTCTTGAGCAGTATTGCGGTATTTTTTATCTCAGAAAAAACGGATAGTCCCACGGGAAGCGCGATAAAACCTTCGCGCCATAAATCGACTTCCGCGCATATGTAGCCGTGGGCAAAATAGACCTTATACCGAAATCCACGCGGGCGAAGCCGCGGGCAGAAAGCTAGTAACAGATAAGTTCTAGGTAAAAGATGGAGGGAGCTTCATCTGAATGAAGAGTCCAGGTGAAGCTATCGACGAACTGATTGTCTCACCTCGAATTGTTATAACACATAATGCTATTAATAATGTAATTATTATGACGAATTTTGGTAACGCGTTGGGAGCTATCTATCACCATGCTACTAAAAATAGTCCTTAGACTATGGTTAAATAATGATCAGGCTTCATAAATTGCGGCAAAGCGTGGGTTACCCGTAACAAGTTGATAATCGTATTACCTTCGTATTTTTACCTATTTAGGTCAGATTAAAATCCTCTAAGTTTTGATCGGATGTCCCAAAATGTCCACATCAAAGGAATTATATAATTATGCATCTCAAGATGGCGATAAGTCATTGAACAATGACAAATAACAAACAAATGACAAATATACATATATCATATACATAAATTAAAATAAATGAAAGAAATTGAGTTTCATATGCTGAAACGCGAAAAATCTTTATCCTCAACCTAATATATATTTAAATACTCTATATGTATAAATATGCACTTTATATATTATACATATATAATTATTTATGATTGAAAATATTGCGTACAGATAATACTATATACATTGTCTTAAATGGAATGCAATAGCATTTATTTATTTATTTAATAATAAGAACAAAAATAGGTTACAGCCAATTAAAACAAAAATTATCTGTTCCGAACCTTAAAAACTAGGCTCAAATATATGTACATTCTAAATGTTAGCGCCCTTTCCTTATCATTCACATTCATACATCTCGCTCATACTTACATAATTCAAAACTCATTTCATATCGCACCTCATCCGCTATTTTCGCCTGCCTGCCAAATACGCTGTCAAATATAAAAAGAATATAGCTGTCATTCAAAAAATTATAAAACCGCTGAAGTAACATTAATCATCGCCGCAATTAAATATAATTAAAAGAAGAAGATACGTGGACAAATATTTAAATAATTCAAGGAATAATTGAACCAGCGCATCCTACAGTTACAATAAGGTAAGGCAGGCACATTAAATTCATAAGGTCCATACCGCAACATTTCTGGTCATTTCGAGCCGGATTTTTCCTATTTCGCAACATCGCACCGCATATCATACATTAGTCGCGTATCATTCTCCTACCGCACCGCCCTTATAAATTACCTAAATTACATAAATTATCCGCTCACGCAATTTAGGTTTATATTTATAAGTGTTCCTATTTGTAGGCATATAAATTGTTTTCTCGCATATAATAATAAAATAATTTAATCGTTTTTCACCATGACAACCGATGTGAAAAAAACCGAAAGTGTCGTCAGTGAGTATTATGAAGACGAGCTGTCGATGCTTGAGGCGAAGCGTAATACCCTATTTGAACTCGTTCAAGGCATATATAAAAAATCTTTAATTGTTGATACCGACGATATAAGCCGAGAGAGTTTTCTCGACGCTATTGACACCATCGAGGAGATTCGTTTAGAATTCAAAGAGGTGGTAAACGAACATAATCGCACGATGCTTAGGAGTAAGATTACTACTGTTCCTAATTATCAACCGATCATAGCTTTCGAGGACCTATACTGCCGTATTAGAAGGGTAATCAAACGGCTGCAACCAACCTCAGCGTCGCCGACATCTTCACCTTCGAGGGTGGAAAGAGTTAATCCTTCTTTGCCAGTGATGGAGCTGATGGCGTTCGACGGGGATATTCGCAACTGGCCGTTATTTTACGCTAGTTTTAAGTCGAGAGTACACGATAACCCGTCGCTTACAGACGACGAGAGACTCTTTTATCTAGTAGGGAAATTGTCACCAAAAGCTCAAGCTGTCTTCGCGGGTGTAACTCCGTGCGCCGAAAATTATAACCTAATTCTCGATTGTCTCATAGACAGGTTTCATGACAAACGCACTCTCGCCTCTACATACATGGATCAAATGCTCAATTTAAAGATCACTGAGTCGGTTTCTTCATCTAACTTGCAGATGTTCATTGATAAATTTGTTACAGCCGCGAACGCACTTAAGTCGCTCAAACTTGCTGATTTAACTGATTACATGTTACTACACGTAGTGCTCAAGAAGTTAGATCATGATACAATTCGAGTATTTGAAATGGAGTATCGAAACGTCAAAGTTCCGTCTTTTGATAATCTTGTTGACTTCGTCAAAAGTCAATATAGAATTTACCAAAATACGCACCCATGCACCGCCGTAGGGACAAGCTCTTCACGCGATAAATCTGCTAAGACTTCATCATCACGTAGTTTTGCACCAAACCCACAAAGTTATGTGACTAGCGCGAATGTACGCAAATGCATTTGTGACAATATTGTTCACGAACATTTATTCAAATGTCCGGCATTTATTAATTTACTTCCTTCCGAACGCTTCAAGCGTGTCAAAGAAAATAACGCATGTGTCAATTGCCTAAGTATCAAACATCGAACCCGCGAATGCAATTCCGAGTTGAAATGTCGACATTGCCACCAAAGACATCATACGATGTTGCATTTTGACAAGGATAATAATCAAAAGAAACTAACGCTTGACGTGTCAAGCACATCCGCCAGTGACGGAGCTAATGTGACTAAATCATCGCCACCAGCGGTAATTCCAACTTGTAACACATCCATTGCCGCGCAGGTACTCGCAAACAATAATTTTTCTGAACAAAGCGCGCAATGTACATCGAGTAAAACAGTATTATTGTCCACCGCAAAGGTTCTTGTTCATGATGATATGGGTGGAACGCATATTGTCAAATGTTTGCTTGATTCCGCATCGCAAAGCAATTTTATCACTCAAGAGTGTTGTACGCGTTTAGGTTTGACTTACAATGAAAAATCATGTGTAACTGTATGTGGCTTTGGAGGTACCGAAAAACCTAGCAAAGGTACCGTAAATTTTAAAATATTTTCGCGTTTCAACCAAAACGTTAACTTTGACATTTCGGGTCTTGTCGTAGATCACATTACCGATGACTTACCGTCAGTGTCTGTGAACGTATCTGCCTTCACGCATGTTCACGGGCTCTCTCTTGCTGACGATACGTTCGATACGCCAGCCGCTATCGACATACTGCTTGGTGCATCCATATTTCCACATTTGTTGTTGCCGAGGATTATTCATAGTGACGTGGACGGAATACCGCCTGCTATCCAATCAGTATTGGGGTACATTATAATGGGTTCAGCCCCCGCTTTACAGATGCCTCGTAAATATACGTCGGCATGCTGTGTTTTCGTCGAAGATTCCATGGACCATCTCCTCAAAAGGTTCTGGGAACTTGAGGAAGTATCCGCCCCGCCCGCTCAGAGTCAAGATGACTTAGAATGCGAAGATTACTTTCGAGCCACCACTACAAGGGACGCTAGTGGTAGATACACAGTAGCGTTACCATTTAGGGACGATGTGTTTAGGCTAGGAGAGTCGCACTCTCAGTCTGTTAGGCCGGAAGAAGTGAAAGAGGCACTGGCGAAGATCGGCCAGTGCTCAGTTGATGAAGTCCGGATCGGCGAAATCCGCCAGGGGCTCTTTACTCTGGGTACGGTGTGGGCGTGTTGCCCGGTAGAGGCGGCCAAAAAAGTCGCCTCCAGCAAGAGACTACTGGTGGGTTGGTCTGCCGCGACAGTGAAAGTCCTTCAGGCCCGCGAAATGAGGTGCTACAGGTGCCTTAACACGGGACACCTGAGATGTGACTGCAGGGCGGAGGAGGACCGGAGCACGCTGTGCTACCGATGCGGGGAGCCGGGACATAAAGCTGCGACGTGTTCGTCAAAGCCGAAATGTCCCCTTTGCACAGCGACTGGGAAACCAGCGGATCATCGCCTTGGGGACAAGACATGCTCTTCCCCCAAGACTAATGTGAGCAGGAGACGACAGAGGCGGGTTATAAGACCTGAGACCTCCGAAGAAACGGCGATGGAGGTCACCGATGGCTCCAACGCCCAAGAGACGGCCGCGGGTGGAGAGGAAGCACGCCCTCCTCGCGTTATAAAAATTGTGTAGCCCCGTGACACGTAGTGCCGGGGAATTGCGGTGACGAGAGCCGTGCATGAACACCTGCGTTGCTCCCCACAAGATGCTCAGGGAAAATGGGAGGGGCTTGCTACGGCGAGTACGCACCGACGGGGCCGCGGTTGTGTACTGTGTGTTCCCGTAGCCCCGTCACTTTTCGGTGCAGATGCGAGGTCCGTAGGGTTTTAGTCGGTAGGCCGCATTTACCATCTGGCGGAGAGTCCGACATAACCTCGTGCTGCTCCGAGCACGAGGTATGCGTAACTGCATTTCCCTACATTAAAAAAAAAAAAAAAGGAGAGTCGCACTCTGCTGCATACAGGCGTTTCCTTTGCCTTGAAAGGAAATTAGAGTCGTCGCGTATATTACGTGCCGCCTATGACGATATCATTCGTGAATACGTCAGTAAGGGTTATATATCGGAGGTAACGAACTCGATGAACGCCTCTCCCACCGCCGCTTATATAATTCCGCACCACGCTGTTGTGCGTGAGGATAGGACAACGACGAAAGTGCGTATGGTTCTAGACTCAAGTAGCAAGACAAGTACGGGCCTGTCTCTTAACGATATTTTGCACTCGGTCCTAATCTGCAAGGGGATTTGTTTTCTATCTTTTTAAACTTTCGCTTATTCGAAATAGCTCTTTCGGCCGATTGTCGTCAGATGTTTATGCAGATCGGTATTCGTGAATCTGACCGCCAATTTCAGCGAATCTTATTCAGATTTAGCCCGCAAGATCCTATCTCCACATACGAATTCAATCGTGTTTGTTTCGGTATGAAATCGAGTCCTTACCACGCACTGCGCGTCATCCGTCAGTTGATTGAAGATGACGGATATAAATTTCCAACAGCAGCGGCGATTGCATATTCATGCACATACATGGATGACATATGCTTTAGTGTAATGTTAAACAACTCGCAGGAGCAAAAAGAGTCTATTGCTGTTGCAGCTACTAAGGAGCTAATTGCCCTATTCAAATGCGGTCAATTTGATTTGGTGAAATGGACTTGTAATTCTGATGCTGTTTTATATACGAAATACTCGCTACGCATCAATTTTACATTTTTACTTGTCTCACAACGCGCTGTTTACACATCGAAATAGCGACAGAACTGAGTACTGTAAATTTCCTGGCTGCATTAAAGCGTTTCTTATCGCGTGCGGTAGTGCGGTTGTGTCCGTTGCCTAGCCAATAGATATATAATAATTATAATGTTAATATTAGAATGTTATTTGTTTAATTTAACGCATTGTTTGTCGTTATGTTACTTTATTTTGTTTTGTATGTTTCGTTATTATAAGCAAATGCTAGTAAATACATAACCAGCAGTATAATATATATTTCTTTTAAAGGAACCCTTTAAGGTCGGGGAGAATGTTAGCGCCCTTTCCTTATCATTCACATTCATACATCTCGCTCATACTTACATAATTCAAAACTCATTTCATATCGCACCTCATCCGCTATTTTCGCCTGCCTGCCAAATACGCTGTCAAATATAAAAAGAATATAGCTGTCATTCAATAAAATTATAAAACCGCTGAAGTAACATTAATCATCGCCGCAATTAAATATAATTAAAAGAAGAAGATACGTGGACAAATATTTAAATAATTCAAGGAATAATTGAACCAGCAGCGCATCCTACAGTTACAATAAGGTAAGGCAGGCACATTAAATTCATAAGGTCCTTCGTCCATACCGCAACATTTCTAATTATGTTATTAATGAAAAGCAAATATATAACTGTCAAGTTAATAACATAACTCAATTTCGGAATAACAAGGATAAAGAAAACAAAACATAGATAAAAATAAAAACAAGAAACGTACTTATATTATTTACAATCAAACTATAAATTACCTTAAATTATTAGACAGCAAATTTTTACATCTATAAAAACTACAATGAAAAATATCAGCATTAATTCCTGCGTCTGCGCAACCCCTGACGAGCTCACCATACTGGCGACACATTTTAGCTATGGGATTATAATAAGAGATGTTGTTCAAGAAAACTCGGACTGAGAATAAATTAAATTTTCAACACACTTCCTCATAAAGTGGCTCTAATCCCATGGCAATTAGGCACATAATGACACGTATAATCAAACTGTGACTTTTTCATTACTATTATTCACGAGTGAGTAATAGTTTTTTTTAATATTATTGGTTGAGTTACGCTTACATTTGCGCTAAAAAGCTATCCGCGAAAAGCCCAAAAATAAAAGAAACCTCATTTTTTAGTCTATGGCCGATGCGCGCGCATAGGAAAACTAAATAGTTAATTATAATTTTACTAACTGCACATTTACTAATTGTTTCTCTAAATAAACTTTTTATCTACTATGTAAAATGGTTTTTTATTTAAGTATTATTTTATTTAGAAGTGTGTTGAAAAACGTTGTATGATACACGTGTGTATTGATGATTACCGTCCTCCTTAAGAGCCTCGCCTGGCGACTCGGGCCTCAATGCGCCTCAGCGGTAATCACCAACATGACACACTTGTACCATAATGTACTATTACGAGCACGGTGGTAAGCGTTAAAACTTAATTGGGATAAAAGATATGGTGAATTAATTTAGGAGTGTATGATTTTATATAGCAGTCTAAATCTTGCTGCCTTCTACAACAGCCAACTGCATTATGCTACTCCATTATTATCGTCCTTGAACACTATTTATATATTATAGTTTCTAACCTCGCTGGTAGTTACTACGTTTCACGAGGTTATAATATCATCCTATATTTTTAGGAACCATGACCTGGATTTTTCGATTAACATATTTATCTGACGTACCATCAGCACTTGAGTCACACATCTTAGCAGTTTGGAGTTCTCTCCGGTAGCTTAAAGGAGCCTAGACTAAAGGAGTTTACCGCATCTATATCTGATGGAACAATATAGAGAGAGGTTATAAGTCCACTCTTTCTTATATTGAAAGAGTGGACTTTGAAATTTGATATTGGCAAAAGTGTGGGTGTTGCACCTAATTCTCATAGACTTGACCTGATACTGTGTCTAATGTAAATTACATACAATACACTAAATCCAAAGTTTAAGGTTATGAACACACAATCCTATTCTCACTGCGAAATCCTTGGTGAATGCTCTTCTTAAGATTAGTTGTCGATACAAAAGATACATCAGCTATTTTGAAATAACTCTAAAAACGTCGCCTTTAGAACTCGTCCGCTTCCAAGTTTTTACACGTCGATTGTTTAACAATGTAGGCTCCGTAATTACTCGCATGCTCATTAATAATACACTTGACAATTTAATACGAGTAAAAACTGAACCTTCTAGAATATACAAATGGTCGATAGGAATCGACTGATGCGACAATCCTGCACGGCGTTGTACCAAATCACTTTTTAATTATTCAGATAAGGTAGGTCATTAGCTAGCAAATTGCCCGCAGAATTGTATGTTTTATTTTATATTTTTTTCCCTTATCTGCTACTGCTAATGTTTCATCTTGTCAGTCAAATTGCCGGAACTGTAAAGTGGGGCTCCAGTGGTGGCGGTGTCGGCTTTAGCGTAATTAAGTGTTGGAAATAATCGCCTTATTGTACACAGACACTACTCAAATTGCATTGTTGTTTCCTACTTATTTTAAAATATAAGCTTATCAGTTAAAAAAAAAAAACAAATAGGTCTACTTCGCACTGACGATGAAATTGTTTCTTATCGGAAACTTAAGTATATAAGACATTTCAATAGGTTGCACTATTTATGTAGCCCTAAAGGGTCTGATAATGAGAAACATAAAATATAAATTCGCTATGTAAATAATATATTGACATAATGAAATTAAATATAATTGTTATTAATATTATGGCTCAATGTTTCTTGCCATATAAATAGTTCAATTTAATAAATCATAATGCAATAAATGCACGAAGATGTATATTTACTCTAACGCTCTTTGGATAAACTATTTGTCTAGAAAAGGCAGGTTTTACATTTTGGATTGATATAGCTCATATGAAACTGTATGACTTTAGCCCTTAAAGAGAAGTTATTCTGATTAGCCAATAGGACATAGGTTTAGGTGTATCTATGTTTATATAAAGATTATCTATCATTATCGTCCCCACAGGGTCCCTCTAGGAAAAAGGGCTTAGTGGTGACCCAACTATTGTATTAAACAAATAACGCCATTCAAAGTTATGCTAAAAAAATGAATCAAATGAGTAAAAAAACGGTTAAATATTAAATGTTGATTTCAATGCTTGCTTTATTTTTGTTTTTCTTTATAAGCTCGAATGATACGTCGTAGAAACAGATAAAGAAAGTACGGGACGGAAAGAGAGTGTTTCGCCAATGGCAGTATCAGAGCGAGTCATGCCGTCTTCATTCTCTAGCTATTATTATGCGACTTATTTGACGCTATTTTGGTTTTATCCTCTGGTAAGCCCGTTATTTCTTCAAAATCGGCGGTTTAAGGACTACTCCCGTGTAACTTCGTTATTCTAAGGATAAATGGTTGGTGAAATGTCAATTTGGTTAGCTGAGTGTAACTGGGGTCTTTATTCTAGGAATAAAATTTATCTGTTGTTGGTGAAATTGGGTCTAAATGAAATTATCATACTCTACCTCTTGTTTGCATATAACATCATTGTGTTCGCTATAATAATAATTGAATTATTTACTAAACACAGAATTAATTAGTATTGACAGTTTTCGAAAATATTGCAGATATCATTAATAATATTTATATACATGTATTTCGTATATTAACTGTTCATGTTTTATTTTTGATTATGCTACGGGGGTTAAAATTAGGAAATGCTCTACTTAAAAGACTTGTAGCACGCAAAGTGACGCAAACAACAAACTCCTTAAAAGCCTTATCGCCGTAATAGAACAGGAGACAGGAGTCGTTTCGAAGCGCGCAGCTCTGTTTACGAGTCCGACTACAAAATGCTTCTTTTATTTTTATCATTTTTATCCTGTGGGGCCGCGCGTGCGCCCTAATGGGTCGCCGTGATAACTCTCACTTTTAAAAACCTTTTATTTCAGTGTCACCACGTAAAACTTTTGCGTGTGCACAAAGAAAAACAGCCTCTCTTATCGAGCACTTAAAGGTCGGATCGGTGTGCGTTATTCTTGTTTATTTAAATTCCAAAAACATAAGTCATTTGTAAAGCTATCTGCTTTATTTAGGGGCCAGATTTCTTTGTGTTGAAGGTCTGTTAATACGTTGTCTGGGAGGCGCATGTTTCGGATTTTTGGAATGTTTTGGGCGCCCGTAATAAATTGACGGTGACGTTATGAGCTGGGTGTCGATAGAGTGGTAATGGGATGTATTGAACAGTTTTGTCCGCTCATCAAAACATTGTGTTGGACAGTTTTAATTAAAATTATATCTACTTTATTGACTACCTTAACAAAATAAACCTTTTGTATTAATGTTTAAATTAAATAAATGCCTAAATCCGCCTTATACCGGATTTTACCATAAGAAAAAGATATTTTCGAAATCAGTTCCTTTGTTTTTTGAGTTTACAATCATATGTATACAATAATCAAATTACTGTTTATATTTTTGTTCTGTAATACTCCGTAATTCAGATGAACAATGGCCCAATTGTAAGACTAATGGCCGTTTTCACCAACCTTGTCTTAGCTTAGGTGACTCCTAAGTGACATGCTGTCACTTTTTATATTAACTGAAAAGAGTGAGACAGCATGTCTCTTAGGAGTCGCCTAAGCTAAGACAAGGTTGGTGAAAACGGCCATAAGTGGGGATAAAAACCCAGCCTAATCTCGTAATTTATGTGAATATTGCTCACAGTCTCATAACTCACAGTCGTCATATTATAGTATAGTACAGGTATCACTTAACATACATGTGTACACACATCCATACTCCCTCGCCCGTGCGCACATACACTTACACACACACGCACACACATACACACACACATACTACACTCACACACTGCTGCTTAATTTTAATTTTATCTCATGTTATTATAATTTACGTATCTTAATTAAGTACCACCTGAATCCAACTTTATTGTAAAATAGTAATGTTTCGTCTTGTAGTGATTAGCACATTAAAGGTAACTCACTGCTCAGGTCCCCTAGATACAAGCTGAAGCTTAATTAGGGGCCCATTGAACTTAAAACTTTTGATTGTACTTAGTGTGATAGTTACATGAGAATGTGAATGTAAACTATGTCAATAACATCAAACAACATTTTTCTGTAACGGTGCAAATAAACGTTATTATTATTATTATTATTGCTGCTTTATGGATTTATTTACTTTTGCCAAATCATTGTAAATTTCTCAGGTCAACAATAATTTTGTTTATAAACAAGATCGACTCAACCGTCACAAGTAACCGTCATAACCCGGTTCTTGTCGGCCGGTTGTCAAAACAAAATGACAAGGGTACTTATAAAAGTTATATTAATTATTATAAAATAAACTTTGTGGCGTACAACTTAGTTTTTTCTTAACCCAGCACTAGTTCTTACATCTAACTTTATAACTTTCTTAATTTAAGACTTGTGGAAGTTATTTATTTTTGCATTTCATTTTAACCGTATAGAACTATAGAGCAATTGTTTATGACTCTTCAATCTCATAATTTGTGTATTAATATTTAAAAAATCTATCTGGAAAATAGCTCCTATTTTTCACTGCCCAAACTTTATTGGCTAAAATTTTCTAAAAAACTTATTTATTATACTTAAAATTTATAATGTTAGTTTAGGTCTATTGACTGATGTTTTAAAGGTTCAATAAATTTGCTTTGTTGCCTACTAAATAAATAATGAAATCGTAAGTATGTATACTTACATCCATACATCCATACATAAATTAATTATTATTACTGCAAATAAATATTGGCGAAAGACGGAATATTTATTGTTTCTCATTTAAGTAAAACCTGTTTTAATAAATTTGAAATGATATAAACTAAAAACTTCTACAAAATACACTTGAATATATATAACCTTAGATGTATACAAAAATATATATAACATGCTATGATGTGTAATAAAAATATAATTATTCTTCACACTATTAGATATTTGCAGTCACTGCTAAGTTTTTATATATTAACATTTTTATAAATTATAGATATATCCCAGTGGAAATATAGTCACATATTTATTATATATCTCGGTATGTAATATACATTATATCTCATAGCGAAAAACCAGTTTAAATAAGTAAGTATTAAGTTTTTACCACGTAGACATTTTAATTAAAAATCTATTCCAGTATAGAATTAAATAAAGATAAAAAAGCAAACTATTAAAAGCGAACGTTTCCTTCTCACATACATTATATTAAGTTCAAATTGACACTCCTTTGTAGCGAAACAAAGGTGTCGTAAAGCAGTCGGGTGTGTCGTGTACTTTCTCATTATTTCCAATAATAACACATTAGTAGCACACGCTAAAAAATACATTTTTGCACAACAATAATAATAGTGCGTTCCTTTCAAACGTATCGCTATCAATTCAATAAAAGTGGGAAAAACTTGAGCCGAGATCATTACATGCCGGTGGAAACGTGTTACACTATTAGTTATAATGCAATGCAACGTGGCTAGTGTATAATTATGCATTGGAACCCACCCATCTTTACATATCACCTCGATGCATATTATGCGAAAAGTAATCTAAGCTTTTATAATAGGTACACGAGCTTTAATCTATGACGATAATGATGTATGGTAGCTTTTGTTAGTCAACATGTGGACATCTATTCTGCAAACAGTACTCTTCTAGTATTCTTTCTAAAGTATTGCACTGGTTCACGATTAATAATTAATCTTTAAATCCCAATAAAACTAAATGTATCAAATTTTCATCACCAAATGTAAGAAAAGTAGATACTATTGTTAAAATGAATAATGAAGTGGTAGAATTTGTAGAATTCACTAAATTCGTGGGTCCGACTTTGTAATGGTATCCACATATTGAGACCCTATCCAATAGAGTAAGTTCTGCAGCATATGCTGTAAAAAAATAAGACAACTTACAGATGTTGAAACGGCAAGGTTTAGTTATTTAGTTATTTTCACAAAATATTATATTTTTAGTTATATTATAACTTTAGGTATTTTCACAGTGTTATGTCCTATGGTTTACTATTATGGGGGTAGGCTGCTAACATAAAAAGTATTTTAGTTCTTCAAAAAAGAGCAGTCTGCGCTATTTATAATTTACGAGCAAGGGATTCTCTTAGAGATTTATTTAAAGAGATTAATATAATGACTTTAGCGGGCCAGTATATTTATGAAAATTTGATTTATGTATATAAAATTTGTCACACATTTCATACTAATTTTCAAATATTCTACCATCGCACCGCTCGCCATCGGCAGGGTGTTCATCCTCACATGCTGGAGCCTAAATGGTCACGCACAGTGCGGTTTCAACGTAATTTCCATCCGCGCACGATCCGATTGTGGAACGAGCTCCCTGCTGAGGCTTTCCCGGGGGATTACAGTATGGGGTTCTTCAAAAAGGGAGTAAATAGGTTTTTAAAAAGGTCGGCAAAGCGTTTGTGATGCCCCTAGTGTTGCAAGCGTCCATAGGCGACGGTGACTGCTTACCATCAGGCAGGCCGTAAGCCTTTTTGCTACCGTTGTAGTATAAAAAAAAAAAAAAAATGCATAATTTAAACACAAGAAATAAAAACAAACTTGCCGTTCCAACGTACAGACTACAAAAAACTAGAGGTTCGTTTGTGATCAAATGTATAAATTTTTATAACAAGATGTAATATTATATATATATATATATATATATATATATATATATATATATATATATATATATATATATATATATATATATATATATATATATACATATATACGACAGACTTCGTCCTGTCAAAAAGATTTGTAAAGTGGCAGTTTTTTGTTCCTACTTGAAATGACATATGATGACATAAAATTTGTTTGACAGAACTAAGGACACTTGTTTTGCCAAAGGTTCAAATTGGCTTTTAAGTATTAATACAAATTGTTTGTATATGGGAGTACAGAAAGATGTTGATTTTACACTTTATCAAGATTTTTTAAAATTTTCTCTACGTAAAAACCTTCTCTGGACTTCTACGAATAATTCAAGACCAAAATTAGCCAAATTGGTCCAGGCGTTGTTGAGTTATGCGCTTACCAACACATTTGCGATTCATTTTTATATATAAGAAGATATCTTGTTATGTATAGAGTTTTTGCAATCAATCGAACAAAGCTTAAATGACATATATTGATTGAATGATTTTCAAATAAGTTTCGCTATATTTTTGACATATTATAATGTTATGTCATTGACATCTATCTTGTGTATATAATCTTGACGTTGTTATTTAATAAAATAAAATGTTTCCAAACGACAAATTGCTTGAATTACCGTTGAAATGTGCGCATGAATTGTAAATTAGATATACGCGGACTTGCGAATTGTACTCGTAATGTTAATCGATACAAGTGTTCGAAAGCGACCAGGTTTTTTATACCCTCGCAAAATTACATCCTCGCATCCAACCTAATTAATTGTATTTTCGCGTCCACCTGCCATAGAGTAAGTAAAAATTACCGACAAAACTCGATAGTGATCGATTCTTTATGGTAATTATATTTAATTTGCGTTGTAATGAAGTACGTTGCTAGAATCTATTAATCTTAAGCTGACTGGCGTCCCCATATGGCGTTATTCTTGTCTGCAGCTCAATGGATAGGTATTTTTCTTTATAGCTTCATATTGACGAACCAGTAGATTACCCACTTCATGATAAGTGGTTAAAGTCGCCTATATTATAGTACCTGTGACATTTGCAGCAAATCTACAACCCTCCAAAAACCACATTATATATTGCCAATATTAGATGTAATGTCACGGTATCTACTGTTTCCAGTCAACCCTAATGAGCGCAGCATCACCGACCCATGCACGTCTTAGCCGACCCTTCCAATCAATTAATGTAGTATAAGTAACTTCAAATCTTAACCTTTTAGCTTACATTTGGACATAATTTTTTGGATGATATCATTCACAGAGCTTCTAGGTCTCTCGGATTTTAAAGTCCCTTGACGAAAATCATTATCTTCTATAGCTTTATACATAATATTTTAGAGTACTGCTCGGTTGTTTGGTCCCCTGGTTACAAAGTCCATCAGCTTCGGATTGAGCGCATTCAGAGACGATTCACACGCCATCTTGCATATTCCACTGGAGTGAATGATGTACATAAGGATTACGAAGACCAGCTGCGTTATTTCAATTTGGAAAGTCTTATGGCTAGGAGAAATCAACTGGATATGACATTTCTATTCAAAATCTTCAGGAACATCTTGGGTCATTCGCAATTGCTTTGCAAGCTAAACATCAGAGTCCCTTATTTCTAAAGCCATTTGCCCGTACTAAAGCTCGAATGCACTTCACATTGTATCAGATATTTACAACAGATCGTCAGGACACGCAGCCTCGACATATGTTCTTTTCCTCTCCAACAATTTAGAAGAAGGATAACACAGTTGTTAAGGGCGTCATGAATTTCTTTTTGGTTCGGATTCGTCTTGCCATGATAAGCATCTGAGTTGTTCTGTGTTATTTTCTTTTTATGATTTTTTCAATAGTGTAATATATGTTTGACTGTGTATTTTGTGGTCTACGTTGTGGCTGAAATTGTTATATTCTACAGGTTAGAAATTTGTAACATTTATAAGTAATAATATAACAATTGTTGGTGGTCCATATTACAATAAATAAATCTTGCTGGTATCTGCGTCGTCGCAGTCCCTTCTCGGTAGCCTTCTGCTTAGTCACGATTAGGCCCCATCCATTCAGGCCGGAACCGCTTTGGTGTACCGCGCTTTTTGTAGCGCATATGTCTTCTTTATAGGGCAGTGTTGAGCGTGCCTTTTCATGGGAGCGAGATCACCTTTTCATCCAAACTGTAGGGCCCTTATAACTTGATAAATGTAAGTTTTATGTAATTAATGATGTTATTTATTAAATCTAATCATTCAAAGAGAAAATAGATAGTGCTATGTCCCGAACAGTAAAATCGCTGCTGTGAGTATGTGTGTTGTTTAGTTTTCATTATCGCTATTAATAAGTCTTATTAGTATAACCAACAGAATTACCGTTTCTTCCGTTCTTAAAATTGTTTTAATTAAAACTTATAAAAAATATTAATTTTTTCGATTCATTTTAGCCAAATAGTGCAATTTTCGATTATTCTAGAATCCCACAGTTGTCAAGACTGAATACTAATAAGACTAACGCACCGAGGTTTCCGCAAATAAGCTTATATAACGCTTATAGCATTTACAGATTTACAAATCGTAATTTTTATTCACTTATTATATATGAAAAAGTTTGTGATGTAAACAAAAAGTATCCTATAGGTTTTGATTCCTTTGTGACTATCAAAATTTGATATAATATAACATAAACAGCCATACTTTTTGATTGCATCGTCTTAGAAACACAATTTTTTCACTATTGCAAGGAATCGCAACATGAGTATTTGATATTAACTTAAATTTGATACCTCAACGAATCGATAAAGAAAAGGGTCTTGACAGACGGGCAACGAAACTATCCTATGAGGGCTTATTTTTCTTTTGTGCTCAGTAAGGAATCCTAAAAATAAACTCGGAAAAAGCTCCTATTGTTGAAAAATTTTAAGGTCTTTTTTTGCGTCAAATTTATTATTAAAAACGTCAAGTCCAAGGGTATATGCCTCATGGTTTATTTTTTATACAAATATTGAACGTTATGTCTAAGTTCATATAACAGAATTATATCAACTTGCTCATTGGAACTTCTAGAAGCGATAGATCTTAACCTGTTATGACGGGTAATAAATAGGGCCTCATTCAGTTGATTGATTGCTTTATCTCACAGGGGATAGTTAGCTCTGTGGCTATTAAAGTATCTATTGCCGATTGGTAGCGGTTTGTCGGTCTACGAAACCATATCATTTTGTTATTATTTACATATCACATTTTTGACACTTACTAACAACAGTAGCTTATTAGTCTAATAACTATATTGACAATCACGAATTTCATACCCGACCTGCTTTTCCAAATATCGTCATAAGACAAAGCATTAAAGTCGAAAATTCCGGTACTTTTCAATTTCAAGTGACGTGTAAACCATAGAGTAAGCAACGTCATACTCTGTATACGTTTATACATATCGAATTCATTTAAAAGTGGTTCCATAATTAATTTATAAAGCAGTTTATTAATATCCAACACGTTCCTTGAGTTTGCAATATATTATAAATTTTCAGAAATTCATCACTTAGCCAATCATAGTCCACTGCTGGACATAGGCCTCTCCCAATTTGCGCCACAACACCCGGTCCTCCGCCTTCCGCATCCAGTCCCCTCCAGCGACCTTCTTCAGGTCGTCAGTCCACCTGGCGGGGGGGTGTCCTACCTTACGGTTGCCGAGTCGCGGTCTCCATTCAAGGACTCGTCTGCTCCATCGGCTATCAGTCCTTCGGCAAACGTGGCCAGCCCATTGCCACTTCAGCGAGCTTATTTTGCGAGCTATGTCGGTTACTCTGGTTCTTTGTCGAATGACCTCTCTTTCAGAAATTGTTACTCGTTAATGACGCCATCGAATGATGTAATAATAGAGTTGTGTTTTTTTTTTTGTGAAAATAAAAGGTAAATTCCTGGCTGAAAATATTAATTGTTTCTCTAGTCTAGTGTTTGCAAGCACTGGATACTGTTCAAAGGGTTTTATTTTCCACGGGGGCAGATACTTCTTAACCCTACTTGCTAGCTAAACGTCCTGCTTAATTTGGCGCCACAATAAATTAAAAAAATAAATATTTCTTACATTAACACCAATTAGCCTAACCCAAAGTAAGCTCTATAAGGCTTGTGTTATGGGAACTAGGGTAGCGGATAGACATATATAAATATGTTATACATATATAAAAAATGTTGATAGAAATATATATTAACAACCATGACTAAGGTACAACTGCTCGCATTCATCACACAAGCATCTGCCCCCACCGGGACTCGAACCCGGGACCTCAGAGATGGCGACACCTTGAAACCAGTGTACTAACCGCTCAACTACGTACACAGGTGTAATAACATTGTTATATTCCAGTGATTAGAGAAGAGAGCCAATTCTTTGATTGCTGAGAAGTCGAGCACTTTGTTCGAGCGTTCTGCACTTGATCATATCATATATATATATATCATGGCGGTCGAATCGCGAGAGCGCACCCCGCCATGTGCCCCGTATGGGCCCAGAGATCTCGGGGGGTTTTAGTGGGTAGACCGGTCCTCTTTACCGGAGAGCCCAACACACGGCCGCGCCATGCCAGCGCGGTGTCATGGTGCATAAGATCGCATTTCCCCCCTCAAAAAAAAAAAGTATATATATGTATGTATGTATTATGGGTAAGTTTATATGTGTGTGTATGAAATTAATTAATCATATCTATTTTAATAATGTATGTATTGTATGTAGTATAAATATGACGCTTATATTATTTATATTTTAAAAATAATTATATATAAATACTGTGCCCACAAATTTTTCTTTTTGAATTTCACAAAATCTACTAAGGTTGGCTGGAAAAAATCTCTCTGAGAGATAAGTCCGCCTTTGACAATAAAGAGTTTATATATATATATATAAATATATATATATATATATAAATAAATATATATATATATATGTATATATATATATATATATATTTATATATGTCCCGGCATCTACAAATCGGATGATTTATGGAGTCGATCTTGATATGTAATATAGTGTTTTGTAGAATGTTATATGTAGATTTATTTGATCTACTACGTTAAAAGATGACATCGTGATACAATCTGCATACTTATGCGAAAAAATATGATGTATGTAATCCAGCAATCCGCGCTGGGCCAGCGTGGTTGACTAAGGTCTAAGTAGGTCCTAATAATTAGGATAGGATCTAACAAAAAGGCACTTCTTCATTGATATGTCGATAAACAAGTAGACTGCCAACCTGACGGTAAGTGGTTACAGTTGGCTATAGTACATGTGATACCTGTGAGATTCGCACCAAACAAACCCCAAAAAATACACAGTGTACGTTACCAACATTTAACCTAAGATGTATATGTAGAAGTCAATACTCGGCAAATTTACTGCCTATCATATTCTTCACATCGGACACAGCAATGCGAAAATTGCTATTTTGCGGCAGAATTGAAAAAGATGGAGGTAACCAAACAGACCCTGCTATGATGCTTGAACTCGTTTTTGCCTTGAAGCTAATCTGCGCTCAATAATTACTCCATTATTAATGAAGATGATCGTATAGGTGAAGTGTGTGTAGTTCCAATCTCATTAAAAGCTGTTTTCTTTTAAGTTTCTTGTTCCCATTAAAAGTTGCTAACTTGTGACATAAGTTGAGAGAAAGTCACGAAACGAAGAAATTTCACAGACATTTTGTCCCTTTAAAACGGTATAACGCCAACTGCTTTGCGGCAGAAATAAGTACGAATATGCGTACGCCCTTAGAGTGTCCCTCCGTTAAGGGTAGGTAAAGATTATTGCAATTACTCCAAGTGCGTGTAGGGTGCGATTATTATCGCGTCCTATTGATAAAACCGACTTTTGCCGCTAAAGTGGGGTTATTATAATAAAAAAGTGATGAGGGGGTTACTCTGACCTAGTCGAGTGTCAACTTGATCTTGTGACTTGTTTCTGCTGCCTTCATATGGTACGCATTGCGCTTGTTTGTTCTATATTACATGCCTATACAACACTATATGCACTGATATACAAATGCAGAAGTAGAAATTATATCACTAGTGCGTCGAAATTGTGTCGTTCAAATTCGGGTAATTGGTGTAATTTCATTTAGTCGCATAATACAGCGAGAGAAAGTTGACGTCGTTTCTATTTTGGCTATGTTGATTCTTTGTTTGGCTAGCGCAACGCTATATCTTTCCCTCCCGTAGGTTCTAAAAGTAATAACTAAAAGATTTTTAATGGACTAAATAATCGACGCCATAAATATTTTAAAGTTATTAGTGCGATTGGTATTTTTTTAAACTGAGAAAAGTAATAAATGTTTATAGTTATAAAACACTAATATAGATTAACAGTCGAACATCATCCACCCTTATACTTTTCCTAAGTGCATCCATGATAATAACCGACCTGTTAATTTATAAAAAAGTTGCGTGACAGCAAAACAAAAAAAGCGCATTAAATAAAACGCACCTGCAACGAATGTCGATCAAAAAACCGAATTGTAACAAAACGTAACGAGTGATGGAACAAAATGTACGCCACTAGGTAACCGTTAAGCTGATACCACACCGAGCTACTTTTATACCCTTCGAATTAAACGCTTACGTTAAAGACTTTGCTGACTCATTAGTACTTTTAACTTGTCAAATTTAAGCAAATTTGAAAGAATAAGTAATGGACTATTTACTCCCCCCACCAACTGCACAGCGCCAGCCTGGTTGGAAACGGCATAAAATCCCAAAAATTTTTTATGACTTAGTTCTTAACGATTATCAAAATAATATTTTACTGTTTACTACTAACAATAAATAAAGGTCAAGAATAGGTTATTACTTAAGATTTGTTATTGTTGCACACATAAAGAATTTGTTTTAATAGCTTTAAGACTTAATTATTTGTCAGTTAACTTCATGTATGTTTTTTTCTCAGTAGGGAAGAGGCTAAAACCCTCATATCGGAGCAGATCAACCGATTTGACCTACCGACCAAAAAATGACCCTTGTAGTGAAAGCGACTGCTCCTCAGGAGACGGTGCGTTGCAATCATGTAAGTTGGGGTAAGTTGGAATTTTGACAATTTCATAGATTTAATATATACTACCATTAAATTTGCAATAGAATTAGTCGATTTAGACCAAAATACAATAAGCTGGTGTGAGAGTAACATACATGTGTACAAGACATAGACATTGAAAACCTAAGAATAAAGAGAAGTAAAGAACCGCGGAGCTCACAACTTGCTCCTATTGTAGAAACTCCAATGGTAATATTTTATAGAGTTTGATTGCATTTTTTTAAGTAAAGTCAAACACTATAAAATTGAGGGTAGCAGTACGAAAAATTCACACCTTAGTTTCGCTAAATTAAATCCAATTATGCCGGATTTAAATCTATTGGAAGTTCCCCAGCTTGGTATTCATCATACGTCATACATTTCATATTATCGTTCAACGATAAAGTTGGGTTTTCACTATTATGTGGTTGGAACATTTCCATAGATCCGATATCGTAGGTATACAGAAGCTGCGACCTTGATTATTTTTGTACCTATACAGTTCAGGATTTCTATCTGAATAATTTTTTGTTTTATTATTCTGAAGCTCGTTTTACGTAATCGGGTTATAGCTTTGTTTTTTCATATTTTTCACCTTTTCTATTCAATTGAGCTTAGAATTTACTAACACCTCATTCATTAAAATCGGTTCAATAGTTTAGGCACTACGATGGATGTATACCTTCGGATGTAATATATATTATATCTTTATATCCTTTATATCCTTAACACTATCTTAAGCCTCCACAAAATATTGCCATTTGATAAAGGTATTTATAAGAAAAGAAGAAGCGACTTAGCTGCTCCTACATACGCCGCTCGAACGGCCTTCGCTAGTCGGCAAAATTTAGCGCAGGCCGCACGTGTGTATAATAAAATAAATCGTAAACTCAATATTTACGCTATGACATTTAAGAACTGTAAGAAAGCTCTTACAGAATGGCTTGCTACTCTCAATTATAATGACACTGAAGACATTCTAGTTTCATTTAAGTGACGATAATTTATCATTTACAAGGACACAGCCATACTCAATCACATACACACACCACACATTTACACACACACACTCACACGCACACACACCCATACACACAAACACACACACACTACTAATTATGTAATTACTATACTTACTTATTCGCACATCAACAGAATCTCTTTTCTTTTACTTTGTAATTTTTCTACTAAAAATGCCATGTAAATCTTTAGTATTGTTCGAAGGAAGAGCGAGGTTTCCCATCACAAGTGTTTCGACTACTTTCTGGGAAACCCCAGCAACTTATTTGTAATGATTTATCTAAATAAATGCATTTTTATTTAAAAAAAAATATCTGAAAGTATATTATCAAAAATGAAGTAACTAACGTAAATAGTACTATAAAGTAGTACAGGTTCAGTCATAAGCTCAGTGTAGCGCCGGCATTACGAGCACCGTATTAAAGAAGTACAAAGCTTTATTACTAGCCGCGGTGTGATGAAAGTACGTCGGGGCAAATTATTTTAATTGCTGACAACATTGTGTGCTGTGAGCACGACATAAAATGTTCAATCTATGTTGCCAACTAATTGGTTGAGCTGGCCTTGATGTGCGTAGGTTAACAATAAAATTAATTCATTGTGCTTGACAATGTATTTTAATGATACTCAGATAAGGCAGCGCTATTTAATCTGAGAAATAGTATTAATGTAAATTTTTTAGTATTGGCATTGTTTTCTGTTATCACTAATATTTTATAGTATGTGGAGAGTTCTAAAAAAATATGCACAAAACAAAAAAAAAATCAATAATAATTCTCAAATCTTCGCAATATTTTTTTTTTTTACATTTACACCAATTAGCCTAGCCCAAGGTAAGCTCTGTAAGGCTTGTGCTATGGGATCTAGGGTAACGGATAGACATACATATATTACACATATATAAATAATTTTTATTGAAATATATATCAACAACCATGACTAAGGTACAAATGCTGGCATTCATCACACAAACATCTGCCCCCACCGGGATTCCAACCCGGGACCTCAGAGATGGCGACACCTTAAAATCGGTGTACCATCCACTCGACTATGGAGGTCGTCAAAATTTCGGTCGTCTGATTTTATTTATTATCTTCGGAATAAAGTAAGATAAATAAAAACATACAGCAAGTAAGACAAAGATAACATAATATTGAGATATTTTGGATTGTAATATCACTGATTTTATTAATTAAGCGAATTGTATACTTATGTACAAAAAACAGATTAGTTTCTTATTATCCCAAAAATATTTTTGACTAGCTGGCACAATATCTTTATAAATAGTAACCTATATGCTATTCTGATGTATTAGCTATATTATTGTAAGTTTCATTAAAATCCTTTCAGTAAATTTTACATGAAAGAGTAACAAACATTCATACTCACAAATGTTCGCGTTTCTACTCGTTATACGAGTATTAGTAGGATTTTTTTTTTTATACTACAACGGTAGCAAAAAGGCTTACGGCCTGCCTGATGGTAAGCAGTCACCGTCACCTATGGACGCTTGCAACACTAGGGGCATCACAAACGCTTTGCCGACCTTTTTAAAAACCTATTTACTCCCTTTTTGAAGAACCCCATACTGTAATCCCCCGGGAAAGCCTCAGCAGGGAGCTCGTTCCACAATCGGAGTGTGCGCGGAAGGAAATTACGTTGAAACCGCACTGTGCGTGACCATTTAGGCTCCAGCATGTGAGGATGAACACCCTGCCGATGGCGAGCGGTGCGATGGTAGAATGTGGCCGTGGGCATCATGTCGAACAATTCTTTGGAACACAACCCGTTGTATAAGCGATAGAAAACACACAAAGAGGCACAGTCTCTTCTCAGACTTAATGTTGTTCTCAGGATGTTTGGAACCACTTATATAATAGTAGCTCAGTAACAAATATTTACAAATAATTAACAGAGAATAACCGCAATCAATGTGTCATTAATGTAAATACAGTTTGAATAGTGATCGTCGATCGATCGTTGTCAACTCTTTTTGAGAGCGATCTACTAAAAATAATGTTAACATATAATATATTGCGCATTTAACTTATCTGCGAAGTGAAAAAATATTTTTCGTATAAAGCATTGTTATTGCACCAACAATAATACGGCAACACACCTTATTTTTTTATTTATTACGATAAAATAAATACGATAAAAATAAGAATTACAATAATAGGAAGTGGAAAAGCTTTTGCTGAATATTTTTCATCACGATATCTTTTCTCCCTTTTATAATTGTGTAATTAACGTGAAGCATTTTGCAAAAGTAACTACTGACATATTTGAGAAATGTATATTTCTAACAATTTTGTAAATGCAATAATTTTATAACACATTTACTATTGACAAATGAGTAGTAGTTTTTCGCATTCCTCAATGTCGAACTGCGTCGCAACCTTGAACAGGTAAGGGTGTCATGCGCATAAATTTTATGAGCATTTGTAAACAAAAGTTAGTTTCACAGAAGCACAATAAATAGACTTACCGTCCTTGTGGTTTGTGTTTCCTCCAGAAGGTCGGTCTAAATCCTCGCTGCCAACTAAATTCCTTATACTAAACGAAGTTGTCTTCCGCGGCGCCTCAGCTGTCACTCCCGTGACGTCACACGCACCATCGGATCCGTTCACTAGGTCACGGCACACCTGTTCCGATCCATTTACGTGTATCGAATCGCTCGTCATCGATCCATCTATCAAATCCCCGCGACGCATAGTCAAGTCCATTTTTTAATGAGGCAACCCAGACTGTACTTAAATTTCGAACGGCCGAACTAATTTGTGACATTTTAGTCGCACCTCAGTTATGTTCGGAGCTCATTGTATGCTCGTATCGCACTTTATCGCATGAACTGCAGGTGTTCACATTGTAGAGATCAGCTGTTTCTCCTTGAGTCATTGCACCAGTATCGCTTGATTTGTCACTGCTGTCTAAATCACATCCATAATGAGTCACTGATGGTTTGAGTGGATTGTAATATATCACTAACCGGTCGATGTTTCCGCGAATATTCGCGGACGCTTAAACGCGCGTTAAGTCCGCGATGGCGAGTGCGACTGGCCCTCTCGCCTCCCGAGAACGCGCGGCCCTCCCAACGCCTACTCGGTAGGCGGGGTCTCCCCGTCTCGCCGTAATTACAATTACAGCAATCCTACGACTGAAGATTAAAAGAGATGCGACTTTTTTCACGCAATCGATTCGTTTTAATGAGTCGTAATTGCAATCGAATGATACGGGACATTCACTGCACTTGTTTGCTCGCTTGTATCAGTAATGGCGGCGATTGTACGTTTACTTCGCTGTTGACGGTGGTATACAATTTTTAGCACATCTCTCTTGCAAATTACATATTACACTTACATTTAGCTTTATATGAATTAATATATTAATTAAAAATATGAAATAAAAGTTAACATTAAATACAAAATGTCATAAATAATATTTGAAAACAATTCTTGGAACATTACAATATTTGACGCTTAGCCAATACTTGCTAATTCACATTTCTCACACATTGTCAGTGATAAAATAATGTGTGTAGTGTTTTTATAAAGTATTGATTATTTTAATGCTTTTAAGATCATCAATCGCTCAAGTCTATGCAATACTTATTATTTCCGTTGATGATTAAGCATCTAGTTACCTACCAAACTTTGAGTATTACCTACATTATTACCTACAGTACAGTATTACCTACAGTACCTACAGTATTACCTACAGTATTGTGAAGTTAAGCAAGTGCTATAACTTCTTTTTATCTTAGATCACGACTATACTTAGTTTTCACATTTGCTTCGTCCTAAAAGAATTTGTATTTTTTTTATGTACTAGTATACTAATATTTATTGGTACTTTTTACATCTTTCGCGTCGCTTCTCACTACCTACTTATAGGAAACACTATCGTAAGGTTCGTATAGGTTAAGAGAGATCTCTCATTGAGATAAGTATTCTTGATTTTTTGATTTGTTGTTTGTGTTATATTTGTATTTAGGACACAATAAATATTTAATAATGATTCATAAGACTCTGAATCATGTCAACGTTTAAAACGAAACAATAACTGTACAAAAATTATTATTTCTATCTTGTGATATGTTGACAAACAAGTAGACCGCTCATCTGATGATAAATGTCGCCTATAGCCTTCAGTAAATGTGGTTCCTGAGTCGATTAGAGCAGTCAACATGTGGCATAAGATGTACCTAAAGTCACAGTACTCAGAAATTTCATTGCTCATTAATGTTATATAGCGAGTCACTACCAAAACAAAAAAAAATTGGGACGTTTATTCCACACCATATATTAGGTCTGTACTTATGAAATTGATTTTTTTTTGTTGTTAGATCCTACTTTAAAACTTTTATTGTTTATTTATTTTTGCATTTCAGTCAACACAACAACGTAGTTTTTGATGTGGTACTCTTTTATATATTTTATTATAATACTTACTTATCTACACTAATATTATAATGAGGAAAGATTTGTATTTTTGTATGTAACGAATAAACGAATAAACTTCAGCAGATTGAGTTTCAAAAATAAATTGCGGAAATATATTTATCAGAAGAGTTTATTATGATGTGGCAATTTCTTGGTTTATTATCATTAAATTTTATCTATTTATGATATCGTCATATGTATTAGTATATTATTATTAATTATATCTATGTATTAGTATTTAAAATAATTACTTTTATTATTATTATATATATATACATATATGTTTTTCATTTGAGTCATGGGTACATCTACCAGTTTTCTTTCTGCACCACCTAAAGGTTGACTGTAGAAAATGCCATAGGCATTAAGTTCGCCTTTGTACACATTGTACATAAAGTGTTAATAAATAAATAAACTCAAAAAGTACTGGACCGATTTTAATAATTCTTTTTTCATTAGAAAGCTACATTATCACTGAGTAACATAGGCTATATTTAGTACTAGATTACTATAGAAATATTTAGAAATTTTTATGAAAGCCAACCGAAGGTGTAAAAAAATTAGCCATAAAATGTCTTTCATCGCATACGCTGCGAAGAGTATCAATGAAAGGACAAAAAATGTTTGTTACAATATTATAGAATATATCAATATCTACAAAAAACTTCGCGAGACCATATGTCTAACTATTATAGTTAGTAGAGAAACACTGATAAATTTAAAGGTTTGTGATGTGATGTCGTAAATAAGCACGTTTTTTGCGCTTACATTGCAAACGATTATATGACGATTATACGATTTTTTGATATACGATTTTACAGAGTGAAGCCGGGGCGGGTCGCTAGTTATTAATTTGTCTCTATTTTAGGTTATGAGTTAGTTTAATATGTATTGATATGTGTTTTATAGTGTCAAAAAGTTTGCTTACTTGTTAATTAAATAAATAAGAAAAATTTTAATATCATGAAAAAGCAAAATTTTATTGAATCTCCAAAACATCAATTACATATGTAAAAATTTATTACAAATAAAAAAGATACAAAAAACCTTGCCAAAAATAATTTTACTTATATCTGCAGTGAACAGTTAGGAATGTATATATATTTCGAGTTTCATTAATTTGATTTTATCGGTTTCATAACTTATTTGTTTGTGAGGCAACATAAAATATTTATTTAAAAATTAAATGCGAATTACAGTTATAGTTAACTAATTCATTTATTAATCGTAACCTGTTTTTTGAATATCTATTAATGTTTCATTTTCATGTATTTATAAAAATTGTCTTGATTATTTTTGTGTAATATAATATTTCATAACTACAAGTTCTTCTGAACTTAAATGGCATCGAAAAATACAGGATTACTGTTTATGAAGCTATTTCGTCATTTAAGTATCTTAAAATATTTGATTAATTCTGTATTATATATCAACGAAAGATTACCTTTATTTGTAAAAGTATCTTTTTTAAAAATCTCGTACAATTTTGAATCATTTTGTTCAGATCCATTAGGTAATATCGTATTAATGACTCGGGAAACTGTATTTGTACCGTAACGTAAAATGATCACCAACCTCCTTCCATTTCAATCTAATGAGGCATGTATTAGATTTAATCAGTTGGTCATTGCAATCAGAAATCATCGAAATTAAGCTCGATAAAAAACATCAAACGCAGCTATCGTATCATCGGATCGTATCATATTACCATTATTGGATGTCGACATTTCTAGGTTGATTTTATGAACAATCGAATAAATCAATACAGCGGCATTTTAATCACCTCCGACCAATATTTGTAAAGCAATCATCCGAGTATCTATAACTATAGAAGTAAATTGCACTTCAGTCGACGTACGAATGGCCGTACGCCAAAATTGGTCTGTCGGATCTCTTGCGAATGAATTGATACTTTAACATAAGCGCTTAAAAATCATAATGGCACATAAGCTATCAATGGAGATATGTCTTGAAAAACTCGCGGCGGTGTTAAGGCCGGTACACACAAAGAGTTAGAGTCAGCGGGGCGCCCGACTCAATTATACCGCGGTCCCAAACTGATTCTATTTGTATGGTAATGCACTCATTACCAAAGACAAAAAGGGTGGAGGGCAGAGAACACTGAATTTATGGTCAGCACTTAAAAAGTCGGTCTCGGTGTGGTTAATTGTTAAATCTCGACGACGTATACGCTTAGTCGAGTTAATCGATGAGTCAATGTAAACCACCTTTTTCATTCAGACGCTCAGGCGCAAGACATTAGCTAACGTTAGCTTCATGTTGGAAAGATCAATAAAATGATAGAACTTACATAATTTTTATTTATCATTGGTATGTGAAAGTTTTTGAGTTTGACTCAGCTCAGAGTTTGACTTAAAATCATATTTACTCCGGTGTAAACTACAATGAGAAATCGAGAAAAATAGCTATCTCACACAGACTACAATTGGTGCTCTTTTCTTAAAGTATTTATGTTCATTTGTTACCATAAGAAACAAATTATTAAATTGAAAATCTAAAATGTCAAAGTTTTTCCCCATAAGAATAACATTTTGTTCACACGTTTTATTCGTAAAACAATTTTTTTAGAGCGCATTTTATAATCAGAGTGATTTTTTAATTATAATAATTATTAATATTATATTTAACCTTGAATTGATTAATCATAGTTTATTGTCTATGAAAATTACTGCAAACGCAACCTTTAAAGTCATCTAGAATTATATTGGTTGTATTGTTACTAGGCAAATCCCTCATTATTGGATATTGATTAAAATAAAAATTACAAGATTATAATTCTTCTGTAATCTGGATAAGGAATAACTAATAGACTATGGAAAAAGTTCCCAAACTGAACTGTTTTTAATAACGATAGCTATCATCTTCAGATTACGTTAATCAAAGATGTTATCATCGCCGTTATTCAGCTAATTATCGTCCGGCTAATACTCGCCGCCGACTACCGTATCTAGGGGCGTCTAAGTTTCGTGCATTCTACAAAAGTACCAGTCATCGTTCAGGTACTGAGGGGTCAGTTCTATTTTAAGCGGCAGCGGAATTCAAACTAAGCTCTGGTTTAACCAATCAGAGTGTACAGATTTTACTCGCAATTGTACGTATTATGATTATCGTGACTTGATTTATTTAACGTAAAATATTATTATTTCACAAAATTGATATGTCAAAATAACATTTTCGAGAAAAGACACAAATACAAATGCAAGTAAATTTACAAATAAATTTCATGTATAATATTTTTTTTAAATAAAAATACGTACTACATATAAATTTATATTTAATACTTTATTACAGGTATACTTGATTTGTTTTCTACAATCCATCCGAAACATTGACGGTTCGCGTATCTTGAAATATCCGGTGAGTGAATCTACGGTCACTGAAACACTGACTGATAAACCCATGCCTGACTGTTAGAAATCTATTAGATCTGCTCGCTTGCAATGTTGAGGACTCGCCAAGGTTCTTTTCTTCAAATAATTTTCAAAGTAAAGCTAGAAAAGCCATTAATTATTAAATAAAAGAAAGACGACTCTCATATTTTCACACCGCGCCCTCTCCAGAGGAGCGGTCACTCTCACTAGACGCCACGGGTTCATTCGGAGAAAGGCTTAGGCTGAGTCTGGTCGGCAGGCATTGGTTGTGTCGGCTGGATAGGTCTGAAGTATGAAATAATCACCGCGGTAATTGACCGTGGTGGATACGAATACGTGAGGATTCTCAGCCTCTCCTCTAGGTACTGTGGTTAAAAAAAGATTTAAACAGCAGCAGATTCTGTGTGAAAGAACGTGAAACACCAAAACACATTTTAAGCTGCTGCGAAGCGCTGACACCTTAACCTCTCTTCTACTGAAGGGAAAAAATACCCATATTTTCGCAATGACTTTTGATGTCTGCAGTTTATTTGTGGAACTAGTCCTCAGAACCCGAAGTCTATTCTCCTACCGAGTATTTGTTTGGCCTTTGTGGGCAGTGCCGCCACTCTATTGAATCAATAAATAGATTAGCTACAAGCTTTGTAAGAGATCCGCCGACAGATTGCCCGTACATTGGGAGTACATGTTGTAATAATTGAACAATTTTAAACATACTCAGCTATTTCATTTCATTTCATTTATACTTAGGATGGGTTCTATGTCCATTGCTTTTCGATTCACACTGGACTTCAGTCTTTAAAAAAAATACAAATAAATTAGAGGAATTATTAGTCACATACGAAAGGTAATAATGGTCAATTATTTAGAATATTATAATCTATAATATTCTAAATAATTGACCTCTGTACAGACTATATAAATGAACGAAGCATTTTATCAAAGTTAGACGATCTGTTCAGAGATTTTGCTAAAAGCTAATTTTTCAATGTTGTTGTAATTTAAATACAATGTCAGTGTGACAGATTTGTTTTGAAAAACTGTCTAACTAGCATATTTCAAGTTCTAATTCATGTAAACAAACTATGACATTTAAAAATAGAAGCAAAAAATATATGCCCTTCCGAGTTTCTTGCCTTTTTTACTTGCGAAAGCTCTTCCAATTTTCGAACAGCAGTAACAATAAAATCAGCTTGTATCCATGACACCAATATCAATAAGTACTTCAGGGGCCTATGTTCAATAAATATTTTAGGCTTTGTATAAATTTTTTAGACATACACGAAATTACGGTTGTTGTATTGTTGTGTGAATCGAAAATACGGTTGATCGCTCTATATATAGAGCGAACTTTAACATTATTAAAAAATTTATAGAATTTTCTATTACTTACATTCACAAAATTGTATACATTTCAGTGTATATATATATAAAACCTTTTCGCACTGCAAGTAAGTTTAGTTGTTTTTTTTTAATAATTGTACTTATACGGGATCGCTTATTATGATTAATTGTGAAGATTATTATATAAAACACGTTAGCTAAATTACAAATTATACAAGCGTTCGCCTCTTTTAAAACGCAACATAAAGTAGAAAAAGTTCTGCAATCTATCTTACATTGCATAAAGCGCGTATAAAGGTAATATAAAACCAACCAATTTTCCACAGTGATTTTTGGACAAAACAACTACTTACCTAAACCAGCATTGTTTGTCGAAATAAAATTGTTTTCTTGTCATTATTCGAATAAAACTACAATAGAAATGATACTTTGCGATCATTATTTCCACATCTGAAAGAGAGCTTGAACACCGTAATAGTAAAAAAAACTATCACGTAATTTCTCTGACAACATTATTCGCGGAAAAAAGAAAACTCGGAATTGTGGTACGTGAGAAGAGAAAATTTAACTTTTAGCAACGACGGCCATTCGTCGTTATGTTTAATATATCGTTTATAATAGAGACTATAATTACCATACAATCCGGGGTTGATACCAAACTTTTGATTTTTTTCTCTCTCATGGGAGAGGCTGAGTATCCTATCTGTTGTTCAATTTAGATGACTTCGCGATTCTAGTTTTAAATCGTCATTTTTTCTGTAATTCTCTATCTCTTAATTTGTCGCCATGCTGGGAACTACAATAAGGCAATTTTTAGTACAGTCAATCTGTAGGTTGAGTGATGAAAAAATTACCTAACGGCTGATTCTTGTTTTATTCGTTGCCAAATGACGTCACTAAGATACCTTGGCGATGGGTATGTTCAACTCGTAGCTAGCGGTTTTTTGAAAAACTCAAAAAAACGTACAAAAAAAATTTGAATTGCATTTATCTCGATTCCTATGCATTTTACAAACTTTTTTTATAGACAAAAATTGTAGAGGGCATTGAGTACTACAATTTATGTCATTGTTGCAATATCGTACAACAAAAAATGCGCACTGTAGGTGGCGCTAGACTCAAAACAAGTGTTTTTTCACCTTTTCATCATTAAAATATCATTTTAATGAAAAACTTTAAATGTAAAAGTTGTTTCTTACAAAATTATCAACAACTTTTGTTTAAACAATTTTTTTGTATTACCATTTTCAAGTTATAGGTTGCGCAGCTAAGTCAAATCCAGTAGTGCGGTTCTGTGCAGTATAAGTACACATTTGCAGTGCACATTTAAATGTATGGTTTACTGTTTTTAATGATGAGTGAAAAAACACTTGTTTTGAGTCTTTAGCGCCACCTACAGTGGGCATTTTTATCATTGTTTATCATTCTGCTCCTCTTAAAATAACTACGTGTTCATACGTTAGTCCCTGCGCATCGTGTATCGTAAGCAATCCTGACTTATCGTGCTTCTCAGCTGAACGTTTGCTTCAATTTTTTTACAGAGTGACAGTTGTCAATTAGAAGTTTCTTTTACAGGTTTAAACAAGTTCACGTTATATCTGTAGATATTAGTATTGTGTCATTATGACGACCTCCATAGTCGAGTGGATAGTACACCGGTTTCAAGGTGTCGTCATCTCTGAGGTCCCGGGTTTGAGTCCCGGTGGGGGCAGATGTTTGTGTGATGAATGCGAGCATTTGTACCTTAGTCATGGTTGTTGATATATATTTCAATAAAAATTATTTA
Organism: Scirpophaga incertulas; assembly: GCA_036419045.1. Taxonomy (NCBI): domain Eukaryota; kingdom Metazoa; phylum Arthropoda; class Insecta; order Lepidoptera; family Crambidae; genus Scirpophaga; species Scirpophaga incertulas. Next base: position 28,485,419 of record CM071634.1, on the reverse strand, counting down.
TATATGTATAATATATGTATGTCTATCCTAGATCCCATAGCACAAGCCTTACAGAGCTTAGTTTGGGCTAGGCTAATTGGTGTAAGTGTAACAAATATTTATTTATTTATATTATTATGTTGTTTCCTATACATAAAACAATTGGCAACATACTATATATGATTCTATTGTTACTGCTGTTCGAAAATTGGAAGAGCTTTCGCAAGTAAAAAAGGCAAGAGACTTGGAAGGGCATATATTTTTTTCTTCTATTTTTAAATATCATAGTTTGTTTACATGAATTAGAATTTTCATAAGTGTATAATTGCAATGAATTAAATTTTGAAAAAGCAAATCGGTAGAGCTTTGTGGAACTTTGTAGTAAAATTTCTCCACAAAAACCTCTAGTTTTTAGCAGCCTCGCTAAGCCTGTTGGCACAAAAATAATATTATCACCATTGTTGTATCACGCCGTTTACAGAAAATATAGGTAAAACTTTATAGAATTCCTCAAGCCTATTGCCATCGATAAACAAGCAATTTACATTTCATTCAATTTAATATACAAATTCCTGCCCCGTAACGTGGTAACTGAACAGGATATGGTAAAACGTTAACCGTGTGTTATAAAACACTAACACAATAATCTAACATTTTGACATTTATCCTTTTTATTTAGATAGTTCAAAATGCAAATTTAGTAATTAAAAAATAGCTAGGAGCGTCTGTGGTGTTGTTTCTGTACTGTTCTGTAATGGTTTCGGTACTGATTCACGAATTGCAAGATCTGGGGCGGGGAGTCCGAGTGGTGAAGGAAAACATTATGCGTTAATTCGCATATGGTGTGAAGAAATTTCAAGATGTATGATGTCAATCCACGCTGAGCCAGCTTCGTAGACTAAGGCCTAATCGGCGTTACATAGTTATAATAGGTTCTAGCACCACGGTTTATGCTCATTATACGATTACAGCTCTGTGATATATATAAGTATATAATATGTCTCTGTGTATAAGTTATAAATAGCGTTTTGACGACCATGCTACGAACGCTGAATTGTATCGAATTATTCCATACGATCTATACGAAACTCTGTAATCTGAATCGCGTTTAAATAATTATTTTCTATTTACTCGCTATGCCTCGAATCAATGATAAGTATATATTTAATACTGATAAACACCAATACTTTCCTAGATTACCGATTGAATCACGCCATTACAAATGCGTTTGAATCGTTTTCGCCAATTTCGTTATTTTTTTAAATTGTTTGTGTTGTTATTTAAGTTCTCGGAAGTTTGGAATACGGAGCTAAGAGTACAGAATATTATAATGTTTAAGTCGATTCATTACATTTGTTTTTAAGAGCAGCTACTCCTAAAGATATTGTGTTATATTAGCAGGTGCCCGCGACTTCGTTTCCGCAAGACGCTTATCGTCAAATGTTTTTAAAATTGTAACTTATGTGTTATTCTGATGTATTAGCTGTATACAGCCTAGACTGAATAAATGATTTTGAGTTTGAATTTGAATTTATTATTGTAAAGTTTCAATAAAATCCATTCGGTAGTGTCTACGTGAAACAGTAACAAACATCTATCCTAAAGATATTGAAGAGATCTACAGATACAGTTCGGCTACTAGATTTTGGTGTTAAACTGTTGACTCTGGCGTGATCTCTAAACATGGAACTAGGCTTGGCGGCGGTCTATCCCTGTCATACTCTATACAGAATGACAGGGAGGGACTGGTGTCGGGTTTTGGGTTTGGGGAGATATGCCGGAGTCGACACCTATGATTAATTGTTAAATAAGTTTACCTAACGGCTCACTGGCGCACGGAAAAACTCGCAAGAGTTTATGTTGTGCCTTTACAATTTTATTAATGTACTATATTATGTAAAAAATTAAAAAAAAATCCATACTTCCAAATTTTCGCGTTTAAAACATTAGTAGAGATATATGAATTAAAATTAAAAACTGAATTACTACGATGAAGTGAGTAATTGAGTTTCAATCAAACCCAGGGTTTTAGTTGGAGCAAATATCTAATGGAGGTTCTTTATACTGAAGACATTAATCCTATTGAAAGATCCATAGTTTAGAAGAACAATTCTTCATCAAAGTATATAATGAAGATTTACGGAGTGGAGTAGGCCGTTTTCAATTATCACCATTTCTGAAGTAAATGCTTGTGTGATGAGTAAGAGCATTTGTACCTTAGTAATGGCTGTTATTATATATTTTTATTAAAGCGTATTTATCTATGTATGTTTAAAACATAAATGTATATCTATAATATAGCATGGATATAATATAGCATGGATGGACTGATGGAGTGCCTATTTTATTTTTTATTATTAGTATTTACTTATGTCATGTCCATTGACTGTGTTCAACATTTCCTATATCCATGGTCTGTAATATAATATATGGCCTTGTCTCCATAGCAATATTATTGTTGATAGTATGACATTGCGAATTAAATGAGACTTTCAATATAACTATTTTAATATTTAATATTGGCGACGAGATGCCCACAGATGAATCTGAAAAGTTAATTAGAGTTCGTGCCAGCTTACGCGGCGCCCTTACAAGGACAAAAAATTATATCGATGAACATGATAACTTACCAGAAGAAGAAATTGAGACACGACTTCAAACAATTGAAAAGACATTTGAAAAATTTCAAGTTACACAAGAGAAAATTGAATCAGAAACGGATGATGCAACACTAGAACAAGAAATAGAATACAGGTATGATTTTGAAGAAATTTTTACAACTTTGAAGACTAAATTATTAATGTTGAAAAGACGATTTACAACAAGGAATATTCTCAACACCTCGTTACCTAGTACAAGTACCTCTGCAAATGGTAATCCAACACAAGATCAGATTCCGAAGCTTCATTTTCAACCATTCCAGGACAAAGAATCTTTTCAAAATTTCACAAAAAGGCTAAAACTTTACTTACTTCTTAATAAAATAACTGATGATAAGATGAAAGTTTACACCCTATTGACAACACTTCCACCCGAAATACACGAACGTGCCTACAATTTGTGCGCTCCTGAAGATCCACTAAGCAAAAAATTTGAAGATTTGATACAAATTTTAGATGAACATATTGATCCAAAGCCAAGTACATGGGCGTTACAACACATTTTTATTTCTCGCAACCAAAAACAAAACGAAACAATATCAATGTACGCTTCTGAACTTAAAAAACTTGCCACGAATTGCGAATTCAAATGTCATCATTGTGAGAAATCCATAATTGAAAACCTCCTTACCCTACAATTTATAAGAGGACTATTAGATGGTGATATTCGAACAAAAATATTGCAAGACAGAAATACACCACCGTTTTTACAGCTTGTACAGTTAGCAACAGCAATGGAAATGGGAAAAATCGAGAACAATCAAATATCATCAGACATTCAACAATTTTCGGATCCAATGAATAAACTTTCATCTTCATTTAAAAAGAGAACGACAATACGATCGACTACACAGTCACACCGAAATATGAAAGCAGCGATCACCTTTAAGGATTTAGAAGGAAGATGTTTCAGATGTGGCAATTCTGACCATCGTGCTAATGAATGCGGAGCAATTAAGAGTACTTGTCATAAATGTCAGAAACAAGGACACCTAGCAAGAGTCTGTCTTCAGAGACCTACAACAAACCAAATAAATGACACTTCAAGTACAGTCAGCAACGAAAGTGTTGGTAATATAAACTTAATTAAAAGCGAAATATCTGAAAGATACATGATCAGAGTAAAAATTGAAGACCAGGAAACCCGAATGGAATTTGATACAGGTGCCACCTTATCAACAATGTCACTAGAAAATTTTCGAAAAATGAATTTGTTAAAAAAAATTTACAAATCTGATATGAAAATGAAAACTTATACAGGAGAAGAAATCAAACCATATGGAGTAGCATATGTCAAATACTCTTACAAAAACCAAACATTTTTCGGAAAATTATACATCATTGACAAGAATGTTGACTCAATATTTGGAAGAAGTTGGATGAAGGAACTAAAGGTAGAACTTACTGATATTAGACAAATTGCAATCCTTAAAGAGCCAGTTAAATTAGAACAATTATTTCAAGAATTCGAATCTTCTGTTTTCAGGAATGATCTTGGAGAAATTCCCAATTTTCGAGGACACCTATACCTGAAAGAAAATACACAACCAATATTTATTAAGCCAAGACGAATTCCCTACGCTCTTAAACCGAAAGTGGACGAAGAAATAGACCGACTTTGCGCAATTGGTGTAATTACTAAAGTTGATCGATCAGATTGGGGAACACCTATAGTACCAATAGTAAAACCAAACGGGAGCATAAGACTTTGCGCAGATTACAAAGTTACCTTAAACAAAGTTATTAAAGACGAGCAATACCCAATTCCCATAATTGAAGACATATTTACAGAAATGAATGGAGGACAACTGTTTTGCACGCTTGACATTACGCAAGCATACCTAAATATGGTTATGGACGATGAAAGCTCCCTATTGCAAACCTTGAGCACACATAAAGGTACTTATAAGGTAAATAGGCTTATGTTCGGAGTAAAAGTAGCACCAAGTCTCTGGCAGAAATTCATGGACCAATTATTACTGGGTTTAGATGGAGTAAAATGTTTCTTCGATGACATTATTATTCAAGGGTCTACAGAGGAACAGTTATTCTATCGATTGAGAGCGGTTCTGCAAAAACTCAAAGAAAGTAACCTAAGAGTTAATAAAGAGAAATGCAACTTTTTTAAACGTAGCATTAATTACTTAGGACACACTATCGATAAAGACGGCTTACATAAAAGCAAGGACAAAATCAAAGCTATTGTGAAAACAGAACCTCCCAAGGACATTAACGAACTGAGAACATTTCTAGGAATGGCTAATTATTATAATAAATTTATACCAAATTTAGCAAGCATTACAAACCCTTTAAATGAATTGTTAAAGAAAAATGTACGTTACATATGGACGTCCAAATGTCAAGAATGTTTCGATAAAATTAAAAGAGAAATACTAAGTGAAAGAATACTAACTCATTTCGATAGAGCGAAACCGTTACTTTTAGCTACAGATGCTTCACCTCATGGACTCGGAGCTGTACTATCACACAGGTTCGCAGATGGATCAGAACGTCCTATAGCTTTTGCATCAAGGACTCTAACAAATAGCGAAAAAAAATACAGTCAAATAGATAAGGAAGCAACTGCAATTTACTGGGGCCTAAAAAAGTTTTTCCATTACTGTTACGGTCGAAAATTTACATTGATAACCGATCACAAACCCTTAACTTCAATTTTCCATCCACATCAGACCTTACCCGCACTTAGTACAATGAGACTATTCCATTACTCACATTTCTTGTCTGGATTTGATTATAACATAGAATATAGAACCTCATACGAAAATTCAAACGCAGACTACTTATCCAGATTCCCTGTTGAAATAGCCAAAGAGAAATCAGATCAACACGCAGCGTTCCAACTACAATTAATAAATCAACTACAAGTAAGCCCTGTTACTATTGCCCGAGAAACAAAAGGCGATAGAGAATTAAACATGCTACTTCAAGCATTGAAATTAGGACAATCATTGAAACAGTATGGTTACAACGACAATGAATTTACTTTACAAGATGATTGCATTCTAAAAGGAACTCGAATGGTCATACCCAGCAAATTACGCACAGAAGTACTTAAAGAACTCCACGAAGGACATATTGGAATCGTTAAAATGAAATTATTAGCCCGTAGTTTTGTTTATTGGAGAAATATTGATAAAGATATTGAAAACCTAGTCAAATCTTGTAGATCATGTTGTTTACAACAAAATTCACCATCACCAGCACCACTGCACCACTGGGAACCAGCGACGGCGCCCTGGCAACGAGTACACGTAGATTTCGCTGGACCTATAATGGGACATTACTTATTCATACTAGTCGACGCTTTTTCTAAATGGGTAGAAATAATTCCCACTAAAACGACTACAAGCTCATGGTGCATACATAAACTCAAGGAAACTTTCTGTACATTTGGAATACCGCATACCTTAGTATCAGATAATGGTCGACAGTTCACATCCCATGATTTTGATGGTTTTCTCACAGATTATGGTGTCACACACAGAACCACGGCCCCATATCATCCATCTACTAACGGCCAAGCAGAGCGTATGGTGCAAACGGTCAAAAAGGCACTACGTGCAATGGAGGGGGAGAGAGGCGACCTTTCGGACAAGATATACACAATCAAGTGTCGTCTGAGACGAACACCAGGACCAAACGGTCAATCACCGTACGAGCTGATGTTTGGCCGATCTGTCCGGACTCAGCTTCATGCCATGCTGTACAAACCCACCACTTCACCCCCCAGAAGATTTCCCGGAACTTTACAGATAAGAGAGTTCCATCCAGGTGAAAGGGTTCAAGTAAGAACATATAATCACCCACACCACCGATGGGAGTTCGCCGTTGTTACACATCGTATCGGACGTCTCCACTACAGAGTTACAACGGATCAAGGCGCCTCATGGACACGGCACCTTGACCAGATGCTGTCTGCACCAGGCGTGCCACAGCAATGAATGACGGCGGAGGCGTGTCATGTCCATTGACTGTGTTCAACATTTCCTATATCCATGGTCTGTAATATAATATATGGCCTTGTCTCCATAGCAATATTATTGTTGATAGTATGACATTGCGAATTAAATGAGACTTTCAATATAACTATTTTAATATTTAATAACTTAGTTTTTATGTTTCCTTTTTGGTAATATTTGGTTTTGTACCTCTAACACTGCTTTTAACAATAAATTGTAAAAGGTTGCGACAGAATAGCACAGGTTGTCGCTAGTCGCCAACTACTGAGTTGTAAACCATTTTGTCTTTAGGAGAATGGTAAAATCACAATGTTAAAAAATCAAAATAATGTAAGTTTGTTAAGACAAATAAATTGTAATATTATTCATATATTTAATTAATAATCTTAAATTTAAGTTTTTTACAATATAGATATGGGTCATACACAAAAATTAAAAAAAAAGCGTTCACTTACTTTAACGCTAACTTAGTATTTACTTAACTTGCTTAGTTTTCTAATTTATGAAAATCACATTTATGTCCTTTTAATTATATAAAAAGGAAAAATAAAAATATTCAATTAGTTATTTAAATTTAACTTTATCATTATAAAATTCTCCTCCTGTAGACTGTTCAGATACTGAGTACAGATCTTTGGAGGGCAATAAAAAATACTTTTGTGGTCTTAAAATAACAGGTATTTCTATTATAATGGCATGTATGTATGTAGGTACACACTTAATGAAGATTATCAGAAAAAGTGTGTTAATTATTCATTTAAAATAAATAAACATGTTGTTCTAAATTTTGACATCTTTCCTGTAGACTAAAAAAATAAACGATTATTTTTTCGTAACAGATCGCATATTGAACTTTTATTTTTTGTGTTGGTAACACTGAGTCACGCATCAGTCGCCGGTTGAATGCTGAGAAGAAAGTCCTATACGTTTTGATAAAATATTATCATAATTAAATACACAAGTTTTTGTCAAACATCAGTGCATCTTTTCTTAGTGATTTATTGCAAAGTAATTATGACTATTTCTTATGTTAAACTACTTTGGCATTATGTGATTTAAGAACTAGTTTATAACTGTGCCATTGTTAAGATTCTAACCTTAAAATTTTGATTGTATTATTTTTTTTTTGTTTCGTTTGTCTCTCCTGTAGAAATCTCTTCTGCAGATATTCATGTCTACAGAAAAGATAAATTCTACAGAAGTGAAATTTAGACTTTTGTGTTCATTCTTTTGATAAGTTGGTATTTAAATAAGCTTTATTATATATCTTGACTTATTAATTTCAAGTATAAATGTACATAGTTTATTGTTTATAACCTTTTCACTTGAATGCTACTGAATTAATTTTGATTATTTAGAGTATTACCGACAAATAACTATCAACTTTATTCAAAACTAGCTTTGTTTTGCTTTATATAAAATTTTCCCGCGAGGTAAGTTGACGTAGGCAAAGTCACGGGCGTGCGATAATATAAAAATTATAACATTTTGAATCGATTGCGTGACTTTTATTTTGTGCGTTTTTTTTTCGAGTGTTTTGTGTATGACCCATATATAAAATAAATATAAATACTATAAAAAACTTAAACCTAGTATGCCGCCAGTAGCGAGGCAAGGCCCAAACAAACCGGTGGTTAGGGCTGCAGACAGAGAAATCTCCGGACAATACGTGCCGTGTCGAGAATCACTGCTTTTTGTATCCGACCCTTGATCCATCCGTCAAGCGAGAGCCGCTTAAGATGTTGATCAGGACTCTTTGCTATCAAGCTATTCGCAGACACAACTATCGGTACAATGATTGTCGAATCAACATCCCACATGGCGGTTACCTCGTATGCCAAGTCAAGGTACTTACTGGCTTTGTCCTTCTCGGCTTTTACGAGGTTCTCGTCATGAGGGATGGTAATATATACGAGCATTGCACGGCGTTGGGAGCGGTCGACCACCACGATATCAGGTTTATTGCACGCAATAGTCCTGTCCGTGATGATAGAGCGATCCCAATAGAGCAACACACGGACATTTTCAAGAACTGGCGCTGGTGCGTACTTATAGTACGGTGTCTCATGCTCAACAAGGCCGTATTGAAGGGCAAGTTATTGATGGATGATCCTGGCTACCAGGTTGTGTCTATGCAAATACTCACCGTTTGCAAGATGAGAACAACCAGAGATAATATGCCTAAGTGACTCTCCGGGACGGCGGCATGCCCGACATATGTCGACGGTACTGTCCTTTAGGATATATTTTCTATTATTATATATTTTTTTATTATTATTATTATCTATTTGTCATAAATCTTAAAGTCCTCATTTTGGTTAGATTAATTAGTATGAGTCTAAGAAATATTTATTTATTATACATGGAGACAGTTCAATACTGTAGTTAGCGTACATTCTAATGATCCTTTCTAGCGGAGAGGAATATACTTGCGTACTTTACCTTCCAGTATACCTAATACCCAACCCTTGGTATTAGGTACGCTTTAAAACTCCCTCATGAAGCTTACATAACTTATGGAGTATACCTATTTAGTGAAAAATCAATTCTTAAGATTACCCCGGGATAGATCTTAATGCAAATGAGAAATAATCCAGGACATAAGATTAATGTGTGCTTTAGAAGTAAGCTTAGCATTGGGGCAATATCTAAGGCTGACATGAAAGATCCTCTCCAAATGGTGACATTGCCAACCGTTTATATCGGAGAGGAGTTTCGCAAGGATCGTTTTCGTGCCCCTTCTCCTCTGTCTTTTTCACTGACAATTATGTTGTTACAGGAAGACGCCCACGAGATAAAAAACATGGAAATGTGTCTTTACGCATACGTATATTAAATTCTCAATTTTTCTGTCAGAATCTCTATCGCGTTCTCCAAACTTCTGTGAAATTAGGAAAAAGTAGATAATTATTTTGTTCTCCTCTGATCTTGCCATTTACACATTTAAAGTACCTACACCATTTAAAATTGAAATAAAATTTATTAATTTTCATTAGAGATTTCATTCATTTAGCTTAATTTACGTAATTATTTTTAAAGTAAGCAATAAGAAACATAAAAATCTAACAGTAATAAATTTTTATTTACTACAAAAATAATTAAGTACCATGTATAAAAAAAAACCAAATATAAAGTTGAATAAAGCAATTCACCTCAACAACGACCTATGGTTTCTAGTTAGCGCAAAACAATAATAATTGAATATTTATAAAGCTATCATGGTGGGGCGCAATAATTTATTGACGATAAGCTTCGGTAATTTCACCTCTGCTATTTTATGTAATTGAATTTTGTAATTGCCAGGTTTGCTATTTACATAAATATTTGTTACGCCATGCCCAACACAACGGCTAGGAAATCAGCTTAAGGTTTAGGGTCCAGACAATCATATTTTTGTAATTTTCTAGAGTGGTTTGGATTGCTAAACTACTTAAATACCTAAATCTGTTTGGACGAGTCTCTAGTAAATATATATTTTTGTGGACTAAATATTGCGCAGCGTGGATAGCGTTATTATAGCGGTAGGTAGGTTATTCAGGTTTTTTTAAAATTTGACTCCAATTTGACTCCAATTTTGAAACAATTTGGGTGATAAACATACCAATTTACGGGGTCCTACCCCTCTATCACTTCTTCGTTATCGAATCAATACTCATCTCCATCATAGCAGAGATCTTTCCTATGGTTTCCAATCTTTGGCGGCTTTACAAATAACAGCAAATTTTATGTTTGCTTGTGTGTATCTCTAAGGATGTCAGCTTCGCTGGCATGTCGCTGTAGTCTTCCGGCCTTTGTATCCAAATTCCATTCACTTTAAACTCCTGTCCCGTTAGTGTCCCGTTCTAGTCAACAGGATGGTAGTGCTAAAATAGTCGGTTAAAGTACCTGACATCATTCCATCATCATCGAAAGAAATCAAACAGGAAATTGTACATAATTTTATCATCGGATAATTACTTTTCAATATTTTTAGATAAAATAAGTTATTTTCTTACAATTAGTTATCATTTCGTAATCAATCTAAAAACTGCGACCAGAATATTCTGATGTATATAATTTTAGAAATATCAAGTTAATCTACCGTACCTGCGATGTAGCTAATATACCTAATAATATTATCATGAAAGACTTGAACTAATTTTAATGACATTTGGTATAAACATTATAATGCGTTTAAAAAGCTCGTATAATGTAAACGAAAAACAATGAAATACATAGATTTCTTAAAGACCCTTTGATGCAAGTCCGGTTCTAATTTCATGGGTCGCAGTTGGACGCTCAGCTTCGAACTAGAGGCAGGCCTGCGTGTACGCAACTGCGCAAGTCACCGTCGCGCAATCATGCGCCTTTGTGTACCTTTGTTCTAACGCGCCGCCTGGCGCCAAGCTCGCACAAAGCAAGGCTGGCCAGGCCGTTCACACTGAAACAAGGCAAGACATCAATTTTCCTGCTTCACAAGAAAAAAAAATAGATAGTTTTCAGCTGATTGATCAATTATTATATTTACTTAAGGAAAAGGTCACGTTAACGTCTCTTCAGTTTTTCAAATTTTTGTATTTTCCTGATTTAGCTGTGAACCTGGAATTCTTATGCCTTATTTATGACCAATAAATGTTCGTATGTTAGTTAGCATTTTATTGCCCAGCTTAATTGGCTATCGTGGTTATTAATATAAAATTATATTATATATGTAATATTTTATTGTTTAATAAATTTTATTGAAAGTTAATAGTTACTAATTAGTAATGGAACACATTTTAGTTATCGACTTAAAACGACACGATTCTCTTTGAATACAAAGAAGTAAAATTTTAATTTATATATAAAATATTGCATATTCATCAACATAATATCTTTGCTTTATTATACAAATTATATAAAATGTTTAGCAAATACGAAGCGATTTGTCTCAATTTTTTAAGATTTTAATGTAAGGTAAATACCTGCAATCCACGTTAAACATTAAAACTGAGTTAAAATGTGTAAATTTGACATTAATCATCTGCCAGCTTGCAGCGGAACGGTCTATATTTTTTGTCGGACAAGAATTTCATGAATAAAGGCTTAATCGGTCTGTAGAGCCAAGAGGCGCCGTATTTTTAATAGCCAAAGGTCACAATTAAAGTTCATTCTCGCCTGTCCAAACTTGGAAGCATTTTGTTGTTGGAAATGTCAAATGAAATTGTGAAGGGTTTCGTGTGAAATAAAGAGCTTAATCCGTCAGTGCGCAGAAAGAACCTACCTAGCGTGTTGTTCAGAGGCTCTCAAACTTTTTAAAATTTTTAGTAAAGTTTTCATTATATTTAATATTAGACGTAATGGTAAATTATCCAGATAAAAGTTTAATCAATATCAATCACAGGATCTGGTCCAGCAATTTTCAGATTCAGGGTTAATTTCTTTCGTATATGTTAGGCCCTGGAATAAACTCCTACCTGCAATATTTCCTGAGCTCTGTGATGTTTTCGACTTAGACGAGGCTTAAGAAAATTTCTCTCCTGGCAACTCCAGGCAACAACGGAAAAGCTACCACAATAAATGGCTACCACATGGTGGGCAGTGTTATGTTGTGTTAGTCTTTGTCTTGACTTTTTATTGAGCTGAGGTTGAAGGTGAGGTATTTCCTGAGCGTTGATACAGAGGGACTTTAATTTTAGTGCAATTAGTGCCCTCATATGGAGCTCTAGATGGTAAGCTGTTGACCCTATTGCCAAATTATCATTCTTGTACTAGTGCTAGGTATATTGACACCAAACAAAGAATGAACTAATATTTTTGTATTCTATTTAAAAAAATTACAGAGAATAAATGCAGATACAGGTGAAGACTTTATTGTTGAAAAAAGAAAATATTAAGATACATAAACTTCAAATTTAAGGTAATTGTTTGAGAGTATCTGTAATAATCTAGTTATCCGTAACGAACAAACAAAGTTGACAAGTGACCTCTCCAATTTCAAAATGTTTTCGCTGTTGTGTTCACGTCGATCGATGTGAAAGCACGCGATTAATTTAAGTTCGAATATCTACGTTACGCTTTCTCTACGCAATGTAGAGACATGAGGTATATAAGGTATCTAGGTGATATGTCAAATTGTCAACTTAAAATTGTTCATTTAAATTACGAATAAGTGGCCAATATTGACACAGCTGCTTATCTTTCCATTGATAGTAAACTTCTATATGCATATGTCGCAGTCATCTGGTTGAATCTGCTATTTGTTTATATGTTCGTTATCTTATACAGTGTGTTAGGGATCGAAAGTACCTCTCTCTCTCACAAACAATAGAAATATTACCTTCTTATGAATAGGGTTTATTTTGTCAATTTTGACTTTGTTGTTAAGACCCATTTTTAACTATTTGCCTGTTTAGCAGTACTTATTTTAGTATTGTACAAAAAAATTATATGTCAAGGCCCGGAATTTTTAGAAAAAAAATAGATAATTTTACCCAGTTTTCCGTCTAAATCAAAGGATTTGTTTATTATTGTAAAGAATTTCTTAACAAATTTATTGTTAAATGCTAGCACAGTTCATTAACTTAATAAGGTCACTTTTGTGTATGTACCAAATAAAATCGTAAAACAGCAAGATTTAATAAGCTCCTTAAAATACGAGAAATAAAATTTTAAAATAGCTCTCATTCATAGGGGTGAGGAATGCGATCCCCATTTGTATAGGTTTTTGTCGATAAAACTTAACATACAACACGTTGGTAAAGTATCGGAAGTCCGATCCCTAACACACTGTATATAGCTACCATGACTGCGACATATACATAAGTCGTGTTTATTACATATAAACTTATAACTCAAGAATGTCTAAACCGATTTTAAAGATTTTTTTAAGAAAAGATAACTTTTTGATCACCTTACCTAAGCTCTTTACGTTTCCGCTAGGGGTACTGCACTATTCCCTTGGCGTTGGCTCGACCAGACTTAGGTCGAGCCGACCCCGGAGTACATGGCGGTAGAATCGCGAAAGCGCACTCCGCCATGTGATGTGCCCCGCATGAGCCTAGAGAACTCAGGGAGGTTTTAGTAGGAAGGCCGGTCCTGTCAGACCGGAGAGCCAGCGCGGTGTCACGATGCATAAGGTGCATTCCCCTCTAAAAAAAAAGGGGTACTACACTATGATGGAGAAATTAGGTTCCTCAGTCCCTGGTTCGTCCTTACTAAAGACGGGGTATGTCCTATGGAGAGAGTCCTATACACGCCTCTGATGATAGCTATCATCAGGTATGGTGACGCAAACGCATTCCACCTTGAGAAAAAAAATAGAAAAGGGGTGCTGTACTATATTTAAATATTGATATGAAACTAATGCATTAAACAAAGGGATGTAAATGTAAAGGGATGTTGAGATCCTAGAACTTATTATCAGCCATAATAGGTGACCGTTATTATTGAATTTTTTTAACGTTCGATTGCTATCAGTTGTATTAAATAAAAGCAAGAATCTCAATCTCAAGAATAGGTTTCTGTCGATCACGCATCGTTATAAGGGAAATCCCATGATCAAGTGTCAACTGGGTATTACGAGCTGGTTGGGATAGGTGTTTTGGGTTTCGCCGGAGTTGCGATGAAATGAGGAGAAGGAACACCGGCGGAATTTTTTGTGGGTGCGAGCCCCACACTCCCCCTCCTCCCCTCCCCCGGAGGAGGGGGAGTGTGGGTATTAAAAAAAAGTATTTTGGGTTCGTCATGTAATACGCGGTAAGGATAACTTTAACAATCATTAAAGTAATACGAGTAATATAGAAAACATTACTTTTTTGCTGCCACGTTCATTTCTCAATGACACATGAGGTTGAGCTTACGTTATGAAATATTAATGAAGAGTACACAGGCATGTTGAATCATACAAAATACACGTAGTAACGTACAGTCATCCAATTAATTTGCTGATGTGATTTCCTCTAAGCGGGAGCGCGGCAGAGGCCCGTTGTATACTCGTACTTGCACAGAATGGTGCGCCGCAACAAGGCACGGTCACCGCTAAACACGCCCACTAATTTAATTTACAACGCACACTGTTAGGGTACATCCAAGTACAGAAGTTACACAACACATTTGAAAGAAAAAATATTTATTAGGTACTTACGACCACTCATCATACATTCGACGTCATTTCTCAATAGCTTCTTATGGAATATATACTAAATATTTTTATAGAATCTATTAATTCGAAATTTAAACTAATTTTTGTTTTAACATATAGCAAGCCTTCATCTAACCTAATAATAAATAACGATAAGATCAAAGATGGAAACTATCTTAACTTGAACTATTTAACAGCTAAAGTACTAGGTTTTAGTTTTCGGTAGACAACAATCTACTCGTAATCACAATGTCAAACCTACAACATACAGTAAACTAAATATTTTCGTTAGTGAGTAAAGACAATTTAAAAATAGGCACTTATAAAATAAAATCTATTGCTGTCGCGTCGTACATACCCGTAGAGTGCAACAATAGTTATATACACAAAAATCCCCTGTTCCCTCCAAGACAAAACCAATTTACCTTATGTATTACCATGTGAAATGTATTAGCTGGATGTCTGAACACATCGTAAATTCTGGTATTCTTACGTATTTTTATAAGTTTTGAACCAAGAACATTTTTTTAATGAAATTATATTATGTAAGTTATTTATCACAAGAGGTATTTGTAATACAAAAGGCACAGTGCTAAGAGGACAAAATTACAAAACAAAGTTAAAAATTCGATATTAATTAATTACTGTATACATATTTTAGTGTTATTTTCATGTTAATATTTTCACTTGCAGTGTTGTAGTTGTAGCCGATAGTACACACAAACAGAATTAATGAGCAAGCATGATTTGAGCAACAAGGAGGTAGAGTAGTCGGCGGTATTATAAGTAATTACCCCGCCCGCCCAAAACCGACCGCTTTTGGACGGTAGCCGACTTTGTACATATTTAATTAATTTTTAATTAAATCTGTATACAAGCACAGATTGAATAGTTACAAAACGGGTAGTGAATTATGACCATACAAATTATGCTGTGAAAGTTTGATGCACTTTTTTAAGTACCTATCTACAATTCACCAGGAAGACTCCATATTATTATTTAGTGTAATTATTTTAATTTTATTAACAGTGTACACAATTCTACATCTAACCAGGTCATTACCAAAAGATAGGGCAGACGATTTTTGTATTTACCTGGACACATAAACATATGAGAAACTGAATTACAAAAAAAAAGTTAGATTAAGGTTTACACTTGGGCTACTTGAAGATCTATACGCTAATCATGACTCGCAGTGCAAGCGAAATGGTGGTTCCATTATTTTGCACAAGTAACTAGGTTAGTTTTCCATGCATCAGTTTCTAAGCTTATTCCTCCAACTTATTGATTTAAGAATATCTGCATATATTTTAATCACACTTACCTGGGGGATTACACCAAGTCTCAATAACACTTATAACTATGTAAAAGTTTATAGTAACTCTTTGAAGCAAAAGTTATATAAAATTTATGTTGTATAGCCTATAAGCGATCAATTGTGGTATTTCAAATTGTAATAAATTAAACACAATAGTGATAAAATAAAGGTCTTATATACGTTGTTGCAAAATTTTCTCTGAAACAGCTCATTTATAAGATACTAGCTGTTGCCCGCGACTTCGTCTGCGTAAATTTCGGGTTGAAACCTACCTACCTATAACCTGTGGCTCTGTCTACCCCGCAGGGGATAAAGACGTTATCTTATGTATGTATTGTATCATGATGATGAATTGTCTTTAGATTTTAAATTTCCCATGTAACTTAAGTAAGAATGGTGTACATTATAATTCGCAATATTATCATGCCTTGAGTTCATTAAAATGACGATAACTTTTTTTTTAATGAACCGATTTTGATGAAACAAAGTTTAGATATTATTCTGAGTTAAAACAAAGCAAATAGTGAAAGTTTCAAGCAAATCGGTTCAGTACTTTCGGAGATAAACGTGAACAAACATACAGACAGACAGACAGACAGACAAAAAATTCCAAAAAAATTTTTTTGCTTTCTAATAATCTATTTAAGTGCCCCTCTATCCATTTCAGTCAAAAATACTAAATGTACAGACAAAATATTTTTACTGTCTTATTATATGCATAGATAATATTTTGCGAGAAATAAAAGGTTGCGATGTCTTTAACAATGTGTTTTGTTCGTTTATTAATTAAGTTGATATTCTGTTTAATAATAAAAAAGAAGCTTCAAAAAATAAATTAGCGCCATCGTTAACTTGAGGATACTCTTTTGTATTGAGGAAATGCTGAAGGTCATTTAGCGACAATATTCCCTTAAGAACCCTGCAGTTTATTTAATTCGAAGCACGAATCGCTGGAATTGATTGTTAATTAAAGCTTAAGTTGAATGTAAACTTGTGATATTATTTCTTCTTATTCTGAACGCATTTTTGCCCTCTGAAGAGGAGAGGCTGTCAATGAGTATTGATGGATACCACCTCAAACAAGTGTCACACTTATTTGCGGTGATATCCCAATCCAGTCCGGCGGTGATTATGTCAGACTCCAAACCAATCATGGCGACTCGACCAGAATGACCTACGAACTAAACTCAGCGTGAACTTTGGCCATAAGGCCCCCCTATGACTTGGATAAAAAAGTGACCGCACCCTCAGGAAAAGCCACGGTCAGCGTTGCACTAAACGCTCTGCATTGATAGGGTGAACGGAAAGATAACATTTCTTTTACACTTCCAAATGTGAATTTTGTTGAAACAAAGTATTACTCGATATAAAACTTATAATTATAGGTTTTCCAGTCAAATCGACTTTCCCACTCCGTGAATGACAACACTTATAGCCAAACAGGATATTAAGGTAGTTTAGTAGGTATATCTCGCCCCCGGCGCCAGAACAGGCATGTGTGGAACTTTCATACACGCCTGTTGATCCATCGACAGGTAAGGTGTATAATATTATTCCACCTCGAGAAGGTACGCGTGTTGAAGCCTTCTTGGACTTACTCAAAAACTAATTCTCGATGGTTCGTAAGTGCGTATAAGAGGGCAATCCGTGTGTCTTAATCGAGGGCTGTCTTTAATCCAAAATTTAAATGATATACGGTGTCTATATTGTCAACATAACTTCAAGCTGAATCTCCCGTTTACGATTATGTGATCTATTGGTATTGATTGGAACCCGTAAACACAGTTTTATTTCTTTTACAGGCAGACAGCAATCTCATTTGGAACAACCTGATTTTAAATATTTCACCTAAAAGGAACAATGCTGCAAACTATAACAACAGGACGCATTTTTAGTTCAACAGGAGTGTCAATTAATGAGAGCTCATATAAATTTCACACGCGGCGAGCACCGAACCCGCGCCAGTTGTTCCATCACTCCGCCAGTAATTAAGTATCGATTTATTCGCCGGACGTAGATTGTAAATTTTATGGATCTAATACATGTTTATGCGAGCTTCGAAATGCCTCGTTGAATAAGCTTTTAAATACATGATAAGTTCAGGATTATGGATCGACGCGAAATGTTCTTTGCCTTTATGGATTTGGAATAGTTCTGTCGTAAGAGTCGACTAAACCCATTACACTGGAACTTGCAAAATTGGAGAAGACTGGATACTTGGGCAAAAACTAGTGTAATTATAATGTGTGTATGTTATTATCAATATTATCCTATTTATAATCAATTTTATCATATCATGGGCATTTAAGATGAAACGTTTGTTTTTCCAACTTATCGACTTCTGTTGAATGGGATTCAACAGAAGGAGAGGGAGACTATAACTAAAATTATTTATTTCTATTATTAATTATTAGTTACCTTCATTTTACCTACATATTTCTGTCTCAAAAAAGGAAAAGTTAAAAGTTAAAGGATGAGACAGTCCAGGTAGTAGAATAGAATTACTTATTCGCAATATAAGGCGTGATTCTAGTGGAGGTTACAGTTTTGCTGAGAAATTCACAGGAAACACCATGTACTGTAAGTGATTGTAACCATCAGGTTTGCTTAATTGTTAAGGTAG
Organism: Scirpophaga incertulas; assembly: GCA_036419045.1. Lineage (NCBI taxonomy): Eukaryota > Metazoa > Arthropoda > Insecta > Lepidoptera > Crambidae > Scirpophaga > Scirpophaga incertulas. The sequence continues at coordinate 28,466,758 of CM071634.1, read as the reverse complement.
AGCTATAAAAATAATTACTGGTCGGTTTCAAGCATTAATGTAGTCAGACTCTACATTACATAGAGAATAAACCAATATAAGCGTGTCATACAGGACACTTGCTATCATCATCGTTAGATTTTAATTAACGTAAACGTAATTTTATTTGTATCCATTAGCAGCCGCATATCCAGTACCATACGCAGCTCACGTGCATGCTACTTAAAATTAAAATGCAAAAACCAAAAATTTATCAATTAACTTTTTTGATAAATTCCAAGCGGACGAAGTCACGGGTACAGCTAGACTACAATAAAACATAATCAGCATAAAATAGTCAAGCAATCTATCATTTTCAAATAGCCCGATTATTTGATTTGAAGCCCATTCTGAGTATCACGATAAACATATGACCATAAAAATTACGATACAATTATGGTGTTGGTTTAACACAAATGGGAAGCTAGAATAATTTGTGTCACTAGATGATCTTCCGAACTGGATAATGCTTGTCTTCTGCAGTCGTCTGCAATGATCGAATCGGAAACGATGAAATATTCAAAAGTCACTGACAAGCCAATGAATTGCGAACCTTAAGTAATAGTGAGCAGGGTACATTTTGCGCAGGTCAGGCCTTAATTTGCAGGCATATGTCAAGTGGTGGGTGTCTTTTGGCTGAAATAATGATTATAATAATGACATTTTCTTCAAAACTAACACACTACATATATAACTACGTTAGGGCGATTAGGCCTTAGTCAACCACGCTGGCCCAGTGTTGGTTGACTACGTACACCTTTTAATCGCTTCGCAGATGTACGCAGGTTTCCTTACGATGTTTTCCTTTACCGCAGAAGCGTCGGACAAATGTATATATGAAATTCGGAACGAAAAACACATTGGTACACGGTGGCGATTAGATTGCGGGCCTCCCGTTTCTATGCGGCGCACAAACCAGTGCCGAGACCACAGCGCCACCGACGCTCCTTTAGTCCCATCTATATCTATGTTAGTCTTAAGGAATAATTAGAACATAGACATAACATAGATAGATGGCTATATTTAGCTCTGCCTTGAGTGTATTTGTGGAAGGCACAAGAACTGAAGGATCTGCGCCTTACGACGGCCCGGCCCGGTTCAAGGCCAAACACACATATAAATCTAAATTTAGACTTTATTTCTTTTATCAATTTCATAATTTCTTAATCGATCACTTAGAGAAACTCTTCTAGATTGTCTTAGAATAAATTCAGGTCAAAATACGCTACGATGTAATACCATTATAAATTTAAAGTAGGTATGTTTATAACAAAATAAATTTTATACTGTATGTAAAATTTAGTTCTCCTGACGATTTATAACAAAACAAAGAAGTCATCTCAGTTCCACAGAAATTACAATATTTTATCTGAACATGCAAATTATAAAGTTGAGAAAATTGGTTGGTAAGCCACAAACTAGGGAGCAACCTCGGTCGGCAACTCTGTAAGTTGAAGGATTACTACGATTCTCAAAGCAATAAGAAAACGTGAGATAGTGCTATACGTTAAAATAGCGATGTCTTTATTATATATTATTCTAACCACGCTTTAAGCGCTTGTAGTAAGACCTCTGAATTTGCCTTCGCATTGTGTCACGACGAAAAACGAGATAATAACGCTGAGTTATTTATGAGCTGTAATTATAAACAGAAGCCGCAAACTAGTGCGATCCTAATTTGAGGTTGACTTAGTTGAGAATAAACAGAGGCTCTCTGATTCATGAAAATAACTTTTTAACAAACTTCTTCGTTTGTGGTTTATTTCATTACTGTAGAGTTTAAATTATATTTCGAATTGGAGAGTGATGAGGTTGATATATTTATTTAGATAAAAATTCTTGAAGTTTTTTCCTTTACGATGAGTTACGTAGAATTTAATAGAAGTCAAACATTAATGTCGGAAACTAACGGCAGCTAAATAGGTTAAATAAACAACGTAGAAACCAATAACGAAAGTAAAGAGAATAGAATCTTTGACCGTAAAATTATTTTCATATTACGTTATTTTTTATTGCATAAATTATCTAGATAATTATTAATATTTAATATAATTATTTGCTTAGATGGTTCGGCCATGTTGAAAGAATGAATGAAGGAAGATTGAAGAAAGAGATACACAAGGTAAGAATGATAGGACGAATCGGTGCAGGTCGAACTAGGCGGACATATCTCGATCAAATCGAAGATGTCCTAAAGAAAGGCCGGGTCAAGAGTACTCGCAACCGACGAGCATGCATGAAGACGCTCATGAAAGTGGAGGAACAAGAGAAGTGTGCCAGGATCGTAGCAAGTGGAGAGAGGTGGTCTCTGCCTACCCCATTGGGAACAAGGCGTGACATATATGTATGTATGTATAAATTATCTGAGTTTGTTTACACTAATTGGTAAAAAACTGGTTAAATTATTATAAAGTCTTTATTTATTCGTAATCTATCTTATTCTATTCACTTTAGCTTAATACAGAAACTAGCTATATTGAATACAATGTAATGCATTATCATAGTTAACTGACAGACGTAGATGTTTAAACATGCATTTTCGGTTCTGCGAAAATGTTTAGATCACTTTAAATTTGATTAACTAACTTAGTATGCCTTAGCACGTTTATCCAGTGTTTTTCATTTAGAGGCTTCACTAAATACGTTGGTTAACCATTTAATCAGCCACGCTGGCCAAGTGCTGGCAGTAACCACACATAAGTCTACGCTTTTTCGCAGGGGAATGGGGAAATGCTCCTTATGCATCGTGGCACTGCGATAGCAAGGCAGGCGGCCGTTTGTGGGGTCTCCGGTCTGAGAAGACCGGTCTACCCACTAAAACCCCTCGGTGTCCTCCAAGCCCATATCCTCCGTGTGGCGGGGTGCGCTTTCGCGATTCTACCGACAATGTATGCAGATTACCTAGCACAGTTTGCCTTCACTGTAGGAAAGTCGGATAAATTGCCACTAGAATCCGATTCGGAAATTGAACATTAGACACATAATCGCGCCGTGATCGTGATATTGTTTTATGATTGCGTTGACATGTAGCTTTGATTACGTTGAATGAATGTTCTTACTTTTTTTCTAAATTATTGAAATTCTTTTGTACCTTTTAATTATACTTTACAAATCGTCTATTCTACAAAACATGATTTCAAATTAGCAGTTTTGTGGCACTAATTGGCATATATCCAAAGAAAAGAAAGGGCATAATTCCACGTGTATCTTTTATAAAGCCAAACTCGAAAATAGCATTGATTATGATAAAAGTACTTGTTATTGTTTGTAGATACAATAAAACGTACTTACTCGCTGATTGTCTACACGGCCAGCGTATCCGTTTTGCGGTCACCGTTCAATCTTCCAAGTTGGTCTCAATGCTCTAAGAAGTTAAAGTTTGATTTTAGGTTAAAAGCAAATAGGTTAAAAGTCTTATGTTTACATATTAATATCATATAACCTCTACTATTTATTAATCACTCATCTTTGTATTTTCCATGATAAAAAGTAATCAGAATTTTTCTTATTCAAATAATAAAAAAAATACTTGTTAGATGGCAGCTACACAAAATATTTATTGAGTTTTCTTTTTCTTTATTATAAGTTTTATTAATAAGATATTGACAAGTTTTCTTTTTTTTATTGCATTATATTGACGGACCAGACTGCCCAGCCAGTGTGCACTGGTACTATTGTAAGTATTTAACTACGTTACTTTAAGGCTCGTATTATGAAAATAAATCTCTTCTCGAGAAGGCTGTTCCAATTTCCGAACAGGTTTTTTCCTTTTAATTTTATATATATGTTTAAAGTTTCTGAAAAGGTCTAGGTTGAATAAAAAATATTTGATACAGACAGAATATATAGTAAGAGTTATAATATTATTAAATTACTTTCGATTAAATAATTTTGGTATCTTCGAGCAATTGCAAAATATGGTTAACTGTATGCATGGCACATTAGAAAGAAAAGACTGAAAGTATATGTAAGCAAAATGAAAGTATTTGAGAGAGATGAAAAGATAAGGTTATGATCGCAAACGAATGTTTAGAGAGAGTTTGTGTATCTGTTATTTATGTTTACAAGAGATGGTGGCGGCAGGAAACAAAGTGAGGCTATAAATGTCTCTATTAGTAATCAGACCTTGTCAGGTACTCTCTCCTGAGGGCCAAATCCCTCAAGGCGAGACTTGAAGCCCAGCAAAACATCTCGCTGCGGACGATCATACGGGCCCCACGATACGTCCGAAACGATGTTATACTACGAGATCTTAAGTGTACATCAGTCGAAGACCACATCCGTGAACTGGCCAGACGGATGTTCGCGCGAGCAGGGACATCCGACTTCCCACTCATCCGGAACATCGCACCGCATCATGCAAGACCACCAGAAGGCAGAAGACGAGGTCTCCCCAGGGACATTATCACAGGATGACCAGAAACAACAACCAGGAATACCAGTCACGATGACTTGCAAAAACATCGCATATCATCGTGACTTGCAAGAAAATTTTCAAGAGATACCGACACCTTAAAATACCAGGAGAAAGATACCCACATAAAAATTCTAAAAATAAATGAAGATACCCACAGGTGAAAATCACCTACCCAAATGACCCACCCGTCGTCACGGGTGGCGATTGAAGCTACCGCGGAGGACATAGTCCTGAACGGTTACCCCGACCCCTACAATAGGGTTGAGAAGATAGTTGCGAGGAGACCTTGTCAAAAAAGGCTGTCTGGCAGTGCATGGAGGCGCGCTGGTACCTACGCTCACGTATGTGAGTGAATGTTGGGTGTGGCAAAAGAAGGATAAAAGCAACATTCATAAGTGGAAATGTGAGCTTTGACAGGAATGGTTGGAGTGAAGATAAAGGATAAATTACTTAATAGTGTGATAAGGGAAATGTACAATGAGAAAGAAGATATAGTGAAAAATGCTCAAATACTTAAATAATTTGGACTTAAGCGAAGATATTTCGACGAAGATATTTTGACGAAGAGAGATGGGTCAAGAGTACCCATGAACGACGAGCGTACATAAAAATATTAATGAAAGTCGAGGAAGCTTGAAAAGTTTGTTTGGATTATAGTAAATAGAAAATTGTATTCTTTGCCTACTTCTATGGATGAAGCGTAAGTATATGTATGTATATTACTTTCCTAATTCCACTTTCTAATTTATTTGTAATTTAAGGTAATTCATGTTTTTCGACATAAAAAATCTAATTAATTTTTGTCGTTATCCATCCGCCAGATTTTCGTAGGTTAACGTTGGAATTGTAGACTTATCCAAGTCATCGGCTCGATTGCCTCCACTGCGCACGCGACTACCTCGCGTCATCGACACCGCAACGATTTCCGATCTATAAAACTGTGGACCTACTGTTTGTTTTGTCTATGCTTTGCGGTGATGTGGCTTTGTGTATTGTAATTTGTAATTTTGAAGTATTTGAAAAGCAATGTCTGTCTATATTGAAACTTTATAACACCTGTAAGGCCAATATAAAAAGAGGCTATAAAAGCATAAGGAGTTATCTGCGTTCTTTTTACAAGCTTCTGAATTTCCTTTCTGTATCAAGCTATCCTCGTCCAATCTATAATTCTCCTTATAATCAATTACGTTATTGTGAATATGTACCAATGTTACTTTTTTATCATTATTTCCAAAACAATTTCCTAAACAATTATATTTTATGGTTGATTCCGGTCAAGACTCCGGCTGAGATTGACGGACTCTGAGGTATTAAGTCCGCTTTTTGTACTGTATAATTATATGCTATACCATAAGGATTATATAAAAATAAAATTATTCCTATATCAAAAAGACATTTTAAGTACTTATAGTCGTCAAATACAAAAATTATAATGTTACAAAAAAGTTTTCGAATGTGACTACGGAACTGTTCCAATAGCAAATCTCATAACTTATAGAGGCCGTTGATGTCTTTCATACCACAGTTTGTGAAAGCAATCTTCTACAATTTGTCTCATTGTTAAGATCTATTCTCATTACTGAATAGTACTTATAACATGGCGTACCTACAATTTTAAGTTTCTACCATTCTATTATCAAATCCTGTCTAGACTCTAGACACCATTTATATTAACCGTAGAGACGTTCCAATTTCAAAGAAATTCGATTCGAGTTCTTTTAAATGTCATTTGTTTGTCGACAACGGCGCGTGCCCGCTAATGGAAATCCGTACGAATGAATCAAAACAAAATAAAATAAATGCGAACTGACACGAATCACTTTAATTTTCGATAATCTATCGTCACTCTTAGTTTTAAGGTTGAATTTCGATTGAGTTAGCTCGCACACTCAGGTCGTCGAACAATATTCGTGCTAACGTTATCAGCCAACGTTATTTGCTTTAGGTTTCGATGTTTCTTTTCAACGTTTTATCGAATTTCGAGAGTGTTTCGAATTAAAACATTATTCGCGTGTTGTGAGCGAATTTAAAGTGCTTATCGATTAACCAGGAATCGAACGTGGACATCAATTTGTCAGTGTTTATGAGTACCGGTCGGACTGTTGATAGTTTTCTATTATAAATTCAATCAACATAAATTAATTTTAATTTGGTTTGTGTCGTGAACACGGATTTGTTAACCGTAAAACAGCGGCTCATTTTCGAAAGATCAAAACAGTCTTGACTATAGTAATCAATTTTTTTATTTATTTAAATGTAGTCCCGAATTAAACAGACTTAAATAAATTAAGAATATTTGCAGTTGAATATTGATAATCACATACTATTATCTATAGATGAAGATTGTTAAAATAATTCATAGTAAATTAAATAAGTCGAACACAATATTGGAGTTTATTTTTTACTACATTCACAAGGACCTAAATTTATTTTTTTTGTACCTTAATTTGCTTGATAAAGTTTCTTTTTACCTTAGTCTTTCTTTTTTCTCAACAATCTTTTTCCAAAAATTCTTCATAATGCAAAAAAATACTTATATATTTAGCCAGTTAATGTTAAAAAAAACTAGATGTTTTATTTCTAAAGAAATGTAAAGCTTTGAACCTGTCTTTTCATAAATTAAATCATAGGTTAAGAATACTCTTAAGCAAAAATACTATTTGGGATTCAATTTTATAACTTGATAATACTATTTTGTGACAAAGTGTTTGTAATTAATAATAAAAAAAGCGCACTGTTTTAAAAATTATATATCAAAAATAATATTAAATACTAATAATAAACCTAAAAAATTGCCGTATGTGTTAAATTTATGAGAGTTTTATCCCAAACTGTCATTTCTGAAATTATTCAAAACGTTTACACATTTATCATATATGGAAATCAATTAGACTAATAACACGTTTATCAGAAAAAATGTTTTTGCAAAATTAGAATCAATAAGTACAAAATATCGAGAACAAAATAGGAGCTCTTTTATAGATTTCTTCCTTTAATTTAAATATAATATAAATAATACATTAAATATAATACACGATGGTGTCAGAATGTGATGTAACATTGAATAAGTTTTATAATTCTTCATCATCATCATGTTTACAACTCATATCCTCATATCTTTTCCCATCGTGGGGCACGAGCCTATCTTGATAAGCGTGGGACGAAGATGTAAGACCTTGTGTGCACCTTAACAATGTTTCAAAGTTACTAATAAGTTTTATATTAGAGTTCAAAGAAGATACTGTTAGTACGGTCGGCGACATGTCCAACTTTACATGTTTACTACGAAAAATTCCACTATTGCAAGCGTCATAAGGTGGGGATACATGTAAAGTGTGGTACATTGCTATGTTACCTAAAGGTAGTAAAATTAATATGTCACTTGATAAGCTATTATTGTGGAATTATGCAATACAAGCCATTACGTTTATAGCGTGTGAAAGCAGTTGTATGTAGGCCTTGCTTCTTTGGTTTCCTTATCAAAATTTGCAGAAAGTAATACTTTTTAAGCTGACTTTTAAATATTAAGCTTGATAAGAAGTGAAGAAAAATATAGTTTTTGAAATACAGTTGTCTGTGGTTTTATAAACATTTTTTCAACCTTAAAGCTTCAATGTACGTGAATTTTGAATTTTGTAGGTTCGTAGATAAATAAATATCCATATTAAAAATATTGTATATATTATTAAATAAAAATCTACAAAGATTAGTTGTTCCATTCTAGTAATATGTTTTTTAGTAAAATAACTAATAACACAACTTATTAATAATAATTGTAATAGTATAATATAGAGAAAAGACACCTTCTCTTAACCGAGAATTGATATGTTACTTGTAAATAGATAATAAATAAGGAAATAAAAAATACTAACACAAAATAAAACCTTATAAAAAACTTAATACAAAAGTAAGTCTTGCTCACAACATTGGCTATCCTTGGTAATGGGGCTACGTTAATTTTACAATGCATTAATAAATGTATTAAATCTATTTTTTTGATATGCCTTACACCTTTCTGAGTCACACCACTGTATTGAATAATGATAATTGTTTTAATATTATTGAACGAGACAAAACGCGTAAGTCGTATTTTTATATTTTACAAAATAATTATAAAAACATAAATGGAGAAGTAATCAGCGAAAATACCAAAGACTGACTCAAAAAGGCGCCGGCGAATTATGAGGAACCAGTATGGGGCTATTTGTAAGATATTAATTAGGCTTCGAAAGTAATTTGCGCGTGCGCACTGAAACTTACACTGGAAAATAAACTTTATGTTCAAGTTCAAGAGCTTCGTTTTATATGTTTGGTAAAAGTAATGCATAGTCTGTAATATAAGCTTAAATTACTAAAGAACGGCGAAGACCAAATGTTTATAGACTAGCGGAGTTATGTTAGTGTGTTATAAGTCTTATGCCATAATCTGCTAGTTTTGTGGTTGAAGAAGTTTACTTTGTATTTATAGTAATGTATTATTAATGAGTTTATTTTTTATTTAATATGCAAGACTTATGTAACAAAATCGATTGCGTTATATAACAAGACATTGAAATTTAGTCTCGTTTGATATTGTTGCTCGCAATGATCGCTATTGAGTTAGGCGATAGAAGACTAGATTTATGTTACAGATTTTAATTTGTTTGCCAGAATACGTTAATACCTTCTAACATACTAACGTCAAGTTTTAACCTTAAGTTGAAGTGCAAAGATAAGATAGTGGAAAATATGGACAAGGTAGATTTATAGTCAGTCGTCAACAAAATTACTAGACAAAAAAAACCAGTATGAACCGTGCTTGGCAAATCTGCTCAGCGGGTTGAAGTAGTGTTCGCGACAAGACTGGAATGCGGTCTTTGACTTTGTTATACAAGTTAAAATTATTTGTTGGAACCGCACTCCAACCGTGTTACGAAGTTTTGGGGCAATTTCTACTTGTTCACAGAGATTTCAATACTAAGTAGTGAAAGAGATGCAATGTAATTTGTTCAATTTATCTGTATATTTCTCCGGCTCTCTTACAGTGAAGGGAATCGTGTAGAGGCAAGAGATACACTTGCAAAGCAATAGGGTAGTTCCCTCTATATTAGAAAAGATCTAAAAGCTTATAACTATGATAGCTTATGCATTAAATAGTCGGAACCATCATGTTTAAGTATATAAAATAATAAAAATAATATAAAAATGAGTTTCAAAGTATTCACTTTTTTAATCTATACGTAAAACAAGAGCGAAACATAGGCCGCCATGTCGTGACGTCATAAGGTACTGTAAACTTATGCGTGTCAATGTCATTATGAATCATAGTACGTATAAAGCCGCAAAACAATAAAAAAAGAAGTTTGTAGGTTGCTTTTTTAATGTAAGAGAACGTTATAAATACGTAAGTTAAATTGAAATCGCATGTGAATCACACTATGGAAAGCAGTTTTGTAAAAGGAGATAGTACGAATTTACCAAAAATAAATGCATTAATGGTCGGAAATTTCTTTGCTGCAAATCCCGACATTTGTTCTGCCGAGTTACGGAGTATTAAAACATCGATGTCAGTATTACTCTTTTATTATTATTCCTTTATTAGTTGTTTATATATAAAAGATAATAACTCATTTTTAAATTATGAATATACATAGCATCAAACAGAGAGCTTTGTTTATTATTTACATGCCGTATTGACGTCATCGCTACAGAGTAACAACTCGTGCGGCGCCTTCGTCTAATTACGCGCGAAATTTGAAAATATTAAATTTTAATGCAATTTTTATAGTACTTAACGAGTGTATAAAATTTTTATATTTTTAGTATATGATTTACTGACACGCAAGGATCAAATTAAGATTCTTTTCAAAAAAGAGATTAATTCCCTATTCTGAAGTGTATGTGAGGTCAACTAATATGCATTAGGCTAGCTCGGTTGACTAATGCTTCATCATCACAGCTCATACATTTCCGCACCGAATAGCATGAGCCTGCTGTGAAATTATCACTACATAAAACAAAGTCGCTTTCCGCCGTCTGTCTGTCCCTATGTATGCTCACATCTTTAAAACTACGCAACGGATTTTGATGCAGATTTTTTAATAGATAGAGTGAATCTTAAGGAAGGTTTATGTGTATAATTACACCCATTAAATAGTGGAGAAATACTGATATTTTTGAGGTTTCTAAGGTGGTATCAGCATTGCACCCGTGCAAGGCCGGGGCGGATCGCTAGTAAAAGCTATGATAGAGTGATTAGGGCTTTAATCAACTACGCTGGCCAGTGCGGATTGGTTGACTATAATATATATATCTCTCTTTGAATTTTATTTGCAGGTATATGCAGGTTGCCTCACGATGTTTTGCTTCACCGTATGAATTTCCGATCGTCAGACAAAAGTACATATAAAATTCGATAAATAAAAAACACATTGATACCTAAAAGGATCGAACCCGGACCTCCCGAATCATCCGATCCGTAATCCAGTGCCGAGACCACAGCGCCACCGACACTTTCTTATTCACCCTAACATAAGCTTACTCGCTCTAACATAGTTAAGGTAGGATACAAGTTTCAATCCAATGAGGAAGTTGTGATAATGAAAACATGATCGAGTATTAAAAATACGTAAGCGTAGAGATGAATTTGGAAAAGAGAAAAAAATATTATATCAGAATAGTTACAATATCTTATAAATTGATATAAAATATTAAACTATTAAAATTAGACTAATGGCCGTTTTCACCAACTTTGTCTTAGCTTAGGCGACTCCTAAGAGACATGCTGTCTCACTCTTTTCAGTTAATACAAAAAGTGACAGCATATCACTTAGGTGTCGCCTAAGCTAAGACAATGTTGGTGAAAACGGCCATTAGTTGTAAATATTTATTGTTTTTAAGAATTTGATTCATACCCTTGTTATTTAAGGCTTACCGAATAAGCTGAAATATTATTCAGCGTATTCAATAAATTACAAATAACTTAATCATTATTATAAGATGGAAATTCTATCAGAATACCGTTAAGTTTAAGTCACACTTGCATTTGTTATAATATTGTGTCGCCTTTTTGTTACAACCTAACATATAAGAAAACTCAAAATTACAAGTTGGATGGATGGTTATAAATGTTTAATATTTCTTGTCTAAAATACTTATACCGACTTCGACAATTCAATTTCTCGCATTAGTGAGGTTTGGTTCAAAGGCCTATGAATATTTGATTTTATTAATTATCAACCCATCTTTCTAGATTCATTGAAGACAGGTAACTTAGGGCTATTACACGCGGTCGGTAAAATAATTCTATAATTTATCAATTCTTTTTTATTTACATTTATCTATTATATTATAACTTATTATGTTTCATTATTTACATTTTTTCATAAGTACTGCAATGTAATGTAATATAACAGCCTTGACTAATAGTTACTGTAATGTCTCATAAACATGATAATTATGTTATTTTGCTTGATTTGGTCAGGAAGTATGTATGTCTTTTAAATACTCGTGAATACTATTATAAGAATACCCCATAATATCCTCTGTATCCTAATGTCCCTAAAATGATACACCCAAATATTAGACAACACTAAGCCCATGGTTTAAAGTTTTAACTTTACAACAATAAACATGCTTGGGTTAATCTATAAAGGTTGGGGCTAGTCTATAAAGTTTGGGGTCATAATGACTGGATTGTAAAATATCTGAATAAACAGAACGTCTTAATTGCAGAAGGATTATGTAGGCAAAATGTTTTAGTTGCAAAAAGGCAGAATTTTATAATGGCTTTATTGTAAAACGCATAAATTACAGAAAGTATACGTAGGGAAAATGTTTCAGTTATAAAATTGGAAACAAAGAGTAATAATATTCATGCATTCTCCTTCTATTCGTCTCAATCGGAGATAACTGTCAATGGTTTTATCATTCATTCGTATTTATTCCGACTTCATATAATATTTTATTTATTATTAATAAACTGAGTGAAATAAGTTTCTGAAGAACGCGAAAGAAATATAAATAAATCCTAATAAACACATTCATTAGATCTGTTGTTTTATTTGCAAGAAGCACTTGTTAATATAACTGTATCGCATACGAACACCCTTATAGCCATTACTATATTTCATTAAACAGCGTCTAATTAAAAATAAACAGGAAACCAGTCGTCGTTACCGATTCCCGCACAATGTCCATATGTTACCATTAGTGATAACGAGACGTTTATAGCTCGATTCATCGTATGGCCTAATCGACTACGAAATCGATTAATTCCGTGAATGTTAATTCGGTCATCAAACAGTCGGCCGGTCGTTATACTAATCAAAGTATTGCGCTATAAAAATTTATATCGGCGTGTTGTAAATAATTTCTAGATTAATTGGAGCTATGTATTGTAGAAAATATACTTATGTTATTAGTTTTCGAGTTAATTGAGGGCGAGCGGTGTTTATGAAATGTTTAATCAATAGGACATTCTATTATCCGGTTTTGGAGAGGGTTCTCGTAGTGTTTGCTATGTTTGCCAAGAAGTTCCACGTATGTGCAAATATTATTCATAACCGCCTTTTGAGAAACCGCCTTTTCACAAAGTCTGCTAATGTATTTCTTGCGGCTTTTCACTATCGCCTCAGTTTTTAAACGTATCCTGGTGTGTGAGGTTGATCCAATCTTCCATTCGTCTCTATCGGAGATCATGTCAATACTTACTTATTCACTCGAGTATATATCAGCTCCATATTAGACTTTATTCGCTGGTAATACGGACTAGGTAATAATGTAAAATATATTGAATTGAGTGGACAATACGTCACATTAAATTGTCAAACTTTTACAGTAGCTTTTTAGGGCCTTACTCATAATATACCGTTCCTTCCTTCAATTTATATCAGAATAGTCTTACTGATGGACATAAAAGTGGATGGACGTGGAGGGAGAGGAAGACAGAAGAAAAGATTTTTTGTGTGTAAATGATGATATGTTGAAGAAGGACTCTCTTTGTCGAAATGGCGAGTGATAGAGGAAAGTGAAAGAAGAAGGAATGTTGTGCTGACCCTAAAGAAAATTGGGAAGGAGGTAGGAGAAAGAAGAAGAATAAAAAAAGTTACTTCATTTTGAATAAATAAAATCTTGTTGCGATATGTTTAAGTAAATAATGGAAAGAAAGTCATTTTTTATTAATGTGCTTCTTATATGGCTTCATATGACAAGCTTCCGATATTTAACATTCTTATCTTCAAAAGAAGCCATTATTATGATTTTTACATATTTCACTGCAGGGTACAACAACTAAGTTTATATTAAGCTATCGTAAAAGCTTTAGGTGGTTTAGAAGTGAAAAAAATTCCATAAAACAGTTCAAATTATAATTTTATTGTGCTCACGCGGCGCCATCGCCAACGGAGGCCTGCGGTGACATTGACAGCACACACACAGCGGACCGATACGTGACATTTTTCTTACAAAACCAGCTAATTAATTTGTATAATTAAATATAAATTAGTTTTATTGTTACTTAAAATGGGTTCGTGACACCTTGTATAATTTTAATTGACGATTTTAGTATAATTTTTGGGACCGATGTTCTAAAATCTTCAAATTCTTATCTTCAAATATTGCGTGTGATCTTCTGAACGAATTTCACGTTATGTTTTTACTTTTCGCTATGTTTATTTAAACATAGTATTATAGGTAACAGTAAACTTCTTAGACGTACATACATAACTTATTAAGCATAAAATATATTGTCTTGTCGAGACCGCGGCTGGTATAACCTAGCCGAAACGTAAAGTAACAATAAAAATATTTACGCGATCACGAACGAGTATATATTCGTATTAATGAAAATCGAGTTAGTGAGAAAATGTCGCTGTAATTAAGCGTATTATTAACATACTTTAACTTTACGGTTTTAACATCAATATATGCTTGTAAAAGTTTTTTTTTATTTTATACCTTGGACACTAGTACTAGAGTGACACAAGTGCGTAGGTGGCATTTCAAATGAGATGTCAATTTTGAATCAAAGTTACTTTGTTTTATTTTTATAGCTTCGTAAATCAACTAGCCCTATGTTATATGGGTCTCTCGGGTGAAGCGTTGATGATGATCATATGTGAATAGGTAACTCGTTTTTTTTTGTTTTATTTTACACTAACTATATTTCTTCGTTTCAGTATCGTTAAATTGTTCCATTAATAGAAAAATAATTAACAACTCAGTTTGATTCTTCACATTTCTCTACCCGTAATGACTAGCTATAAAAGTTCTCCCTTGGCGCCTTTAATAGTAATGTTACTTTATTACACGGTAATAACAATTTATCAACAAGTGAAATTATTAATAGAAAACCTTATTATTGTAATGTGATTTCCGGCTACACTATTATTTCAGCAAACTTATGCACTAGTGAAATTTAGTGATGCGAAATATCAAAAGAAAATTGATTCAGCACAAAGCTTATTATATTTATAAATAGGTACCCACAACAGTACTAAAATGGAGCGTATTAAAATAATTTAAATGGAAAACCCGTCTCGACGTCGATTCAGGCCCACAAAACGTCTTTATTCGTTCGTTTAATTTACGATAGGCCATAAACTTTTGTACCTAAGGATCGTGAATAAAAGTTAGGCAGAAAGCGCCTGCGCCTGGCTTGCGTACTAAAAAACTAAACGGCTTGAATTCATCGATGCGTTACGAAATTCTCGATATCGATAAACAAGTTGCATTTTGGAATAATTTTGATTTGCATTCTGATGTTGTTAGATAATAATTAATATTTACAATTTTTGAACTACTATAGATACTGTAGAAATCCAAAGAATAAACGATTTTTTGACGACCTCCATAGTCGAGTGGATAGTACACCGGTTTCAAGGTGTCGCCATCTCTGAGGTCCCGGGTTCGAGTCCCGGTGGGGCAGATGTTTGTGTGATGAATGCGAGCATTTGTACCTTAGTCATGGTTGTTGATATATATTTCAATAAAAATTATTTATATATGTATAATATATGTATGTCTATCCGTTACCCTAGATCCCATAGCACAAGCCTTACAGAGCTTAGTTTGGGCTAGGCTAATTGGTGTAAGTGTAACAAATATTTATTTTTATTTTTATTTTTATTTTTTGATTTAAATAACATAAAAAATATTTTAAAAATACGACAACATGATATGTTATGTTATGAATTATAAATGTGTGGAAAGATACTTTATGAAGTAAAGTTATTCCGCCTTTTGTCTTTATTCTATCGTCAAGACGGCGTTAGTTTATATAAGTTGCATAAAACATTAAAATACAAATAAAACTTCCACAATAATTGTCATAAGCTAGAACATTCTCAACTTAATTGATAAAGAAATTGAAACTTTTTTCTATTCCGTATAAGCTATAATTAGCCTCAGTATTGAATAGGTAATTTAGTTGCTATGTAAAGTTTACGGTATCACTTATGACTGCAATCATTTATGTTTGTCTAAAAAACCTTGCCGTTGTGCTAAAGGTATGCAGATAAGTAATATTCAGTGGGCTTTGAATTTTTTAATGTGTACTCCATATATATGCTAATTTAAGTTCAACACAACGCAACGCAGCCAATGATGCATGTTAATTTGATTAATATATTATGAAATAATTGAGTTATCTTTCCATATGTGAATATGATAATAAAATGTCTCGTTTAATATGAAATTAATGTTGATATGCTAAATAATTGTGCTAAATGCATCTATTATTCAAAATAGAACCTACATGACTTTTAGCATTAGGTGATGAAATTTACTTTGTATTAAAAATAATTTTTAATTTAATATACAAATATACTAAAATCATACTTCGCTAATTTGTTTCGTTTACTTAACAAATAAATGTATAAATAAATCTTGTACTTACATGAATTAGCCTAGTATCTGAAGTAATGTATGCATATTTTTTCATATAAATATATAATTTATCATACAAAAATCAGTCTTTACTGGGACTCGAGCACGGAAACTCAGAGATGGCGATACAATTTTCCACGAATTTGGCCAAAATACCTCGGATTGTTCATGTGTTGTCGTTGCCTTTCTTTCTATATGTGTAAGAGTCGAAAGAATTTGATATATCTATCGTTGTTGTTAACGTGCCATGTGCGAGATGCCAAACTCTTCTTGTTTGTTTTACCCTAGAATCTATTTCAAGAAACAAGTAATTTTGAACTGTGTCAATTTTAAATATATTTTAAATTTGTATATCACAATACTCACTTTCTATCTTAAATTCTATACAAACAAAATTTATCAAATCGATTATTTATATAAATTTTGTTGCATACAGTACGCAGAATTTTTTTAGGATATTGTTTTGAAATGGCATGTTTCATTAAATAGACAATACTGTCTATTGTCATCTGTATAGACAGTTAGAAAAGTTTGCCTGAAATGGTGAACTAAGTAATCTTATGTGATTATTGCAGTAATTTTACCGATATCGACAAGCCTGTCTCAAACCAACCACTAGGCTCAAGACAGAGCCCGCGAAGCTCGTAAAATCTTATGATAAGCGCCATTATCATCACAAAGGATGCGTGTAATTGTTTGTCAAATAAATACTAATAAAATTTTGATGTTTATTAAATATAATACTGAAAAGGCCTCGCTTTTATGCGTTCGTGATTGTTATTGTACTATTTGGTATACTTTTTTCATTCAAATTCCCCTTTATAACTACGGAGTCAGTTGGTACAATAATTATAGGGCAGTTTATTTAGTGTTAACTACATGATGGTTATTTTGAGTTATAAATTCCATGGAACTATGAATGTATGGGTCATTACATACTATTACAGGTAAAACATGTGTTGTGGACGATAAAGTCAATTTGAATGGTTACTTTTATCTTACTTTCAACTCTCGGGTTTCACGAAATTTTATGTAAGAATTCATAAAAATACAACATTGAGCTGACAAAATAAATAATCTTATAAAAACCAAATTATGTTAAATTTACCCAATATCACTGTATCGCTGTGAACTAAGAGGAGATTGGTGATGTGCAGCAAGAATAGAGTTGCGGAGAGGATAGTACCCTGGGTGACACCGGCATTTATACCAAGCATATCCGATGAGGAGCCATTAATTACAACTCGAATCAATTTACTCCTTGAAAAATCGCGACACTCGTGCAAAGTCTGTTAGTGATTCCCTATAAAGGAAGCTAGCAATGATACTTGCTTGGCAAACCCTATCAAAAGCCTTAGAGATGTCAAGAGAGACGGCAAGAGTTTCACTCTATTATCTTCAATCTATAAGTAAGCAGCATTAACAAGAAGATTAGATTGCACGACAGATATAAAGATGATGGTCACTTAGGTAATTATGATTCTCAATGTAAGCTAAGGGAAGCTTCAATACCAGTTTCACAATATTAAAGTCATCTAATTTATTTATTTATTTATTTTTCTAAGAAACCATACAGCGATATACAGACTATATTTTATACAGTACGTGGCAATACCAAGCCCAATTAAAGGTTTCCTTACACAAAACCATTCGTAAGTAGCAACAACGGATGTTTGAATTTAAAATAACTTCGTAAGAACAGTCTCTGCATATTACATAAATTAAAGTTATACAAGTATTAAAGTTATACATAAATTAAAGTAACACATTCATTTTAGAAAATAAATTACACAGACACACTCCTTCAAACACACAGCAAAGATACTATATAAAATACAATACAAACAATACATACATATATACACACATATATACATACATAAACATATACACACAAATAAACTAATCTTCATATCGAGTGTTAATGTTTGTCTGGTTCGTTTTGAGATTTCAATATATTTAAGACACGGACTTTAAAGTTGGACTTGGAGCAGGCAAATATGTCAACTTCACTAAACAAAACATTATAGTTTTGAGGCAGTCTTGTGAGTGGGGCGTTACAAGCATAGTTCGCCGCATGTCGAGACACGGCTATTAAATTGGTGTGGCATGCCCTGATGTC
Source organism: Scirpophaga incertulas (assembly GCA_036419045.1). Classification (NCBI taxonomy): domain Eukaryota; kingdom Metazoa; phylum Arthropoda; class Insecta; order Lepidoptera; family Crambidae; genus Scirpophaga; species Scirpophaga incertulas. The sequence continues at coordinate 28,448,336 of CM071634.1, read as the reverse complement.
CAGTGCTGATGTCATTGAGGGGGGCATTAGTGAGGTTGTGAATTCAATTTTGGAAGCTATTGGTCACTAGAGTGAAGCTAATTTGGTTGGATACAATCCCATCAAAACTTAGACCTGTCTTTTCTCATCCAAACTGAGTCCACTCCACTTGACTCAGACTCTCCGAAATGTTTCCGTGTACTTTGACGACCTGCTCGAGCTCTTTTGTATAGATATCTCTGCCAATCTCAATTTAGGCTGCTACATCGTGTCCATTGTTAAAAATGCTGCAAAAAACTTGGTATAGCTTTTAAAGTGAGCTGACTTTTTGACCTCAATCGGGCACAAATTCGCTTGTTGGAAACTTGGAATATTGTTGTCATCTTTGGCACTGCTCGGGTCCATATCAGTTAGAAGCATTACACTCGGTGGAGCTCCGTACGATGAGACTCATTAGTAATGTCGCACTCTCGGTTTTCTATCAGTTGCATTTTGGAGAGTGTGTGGAAGTATTACATAATTCGATTCTGCTGCCCCACTCTGGTGGATAACTAGGTTCGATAAGAGATCGCTTTTGTATTGTTGACATTTCTCCCATTGTCACGGAGTAATTTGCTTTCGCATTTATTATGCGAATAGCTAACGAGTGGAATTCTTTACCTAGCTTTGTTTTCCCGGATCACTATAATCTAGATATTATTAAGACCAGCATGAACAAGCATCTTCGAGCGTATTCTCTTTTAGGCCTCATCGTAGTTTTCCATCAGGCATAATTGAGGTCAAACACACAGTCTATTTATTCGGAAATGAAATTATAAATTTGAATAATCAAATGGTTTGTCTTTCCTTTCCGCGGAAATGAAACTTTGTATTCAGGCCTTGGAGAACAAGACATTATTATATTCTTGTCTATCGTATTCATGTTATTGACGACGTTTTGTTATTGAACGAGAATGTATGTAAATGATTCATATTACAGAATCAATCATATATTCCGTTCTAATTAAACCATCGTGAGCATCACTAATATCACTTAGTCAAGACCCTGATTCTGTTGTATGAAATACGTCAAACATGGCCAATTGTTGTGACTGAAACTGCGTAAAATGATAATTCCATATCAAAGCGAAAAAAATACGTACAATAACCTTATAAGGTTACAGTTTTTTTTTTACGCGAGTACAAATAATTGTTCACCGACGCAATTGCTAGATTTCCTAGGTTAAACTTGAACGATCCGCCCTTTTGCGACCGCAATTTGCATATTGCATTTTCGCAGTGGATACTTAAAGTGTAACATGTCGTCATCTGTACTTTTCTATATCCGCTTTCTTCCAGTTATATAAAAGTTGACTAAGAGAATTCCTTAACAATCAATCTGCGATGCTAAAACTATTTAGACCAGTATGTCAATGCATTATTGTGTATATATTTCTTGTTTTCATTCGTTTTTTTTTGGAATCGTCGCCCCGCGCTTTGATTTTTATCCTGCGTCGTGGGGCAGTCACAAACAGAAAATTCATATTATGAACTGATCTGTAACAACGCTGACAAATGTTTAAAAATTATGCGCAATATATATTTAGTAAGCCCTAGCTGATCAGGTCAAATTGTTTATTATTGTTTAATATAGTTATGTTGATGTAATGCCTAGTACCTACCTAGTATATAATACTCGTATACAGTAATGTTGATAGTTTAGTGTTAAAATTAGTTCCAGTCAAAAAAGGCAGCGACAGATAAACCTCTTGGTTTTCGTTCGCTGGTATGTTTTGTTTTTTGATTGGTTATTAGTATGATATGTAATTATTAAATAAAATAATAATAATAAATATACACATTGGTAGGTCATACAAAATATCTGTTCCGTGCAGGAATTGAACTCACTACCAGTTGCGTAGAAGCCGATCACTCAACCGCTGCACCAAACGTGTCGTTATATATATATTTTTAGGAATCAGAAGAGAAATTCCTTAAAAAAATAAACAATTTAACAAATCACTTATAAACACAAAAATTTGGCAACAAAAAATAATTTTACAGAGGAACAAAATCAGCCTAACGCCTACTGTACGAATTACGCAACGTTACGCAACGCAACACGTAATAACGTTACGACCGGTCTACCCGCTCCGAATGCCCGATGATAAGTAAGTCGCTAGCCAACCGCAGCGGCTTTTATAGGCAACGGTCGGCAACCTTACGCAACGTGTGGGGGTTATCCGCTTATACGGCCTCTCCTGACATAGTGTCGTCCTCGACACGAGCCTCGGGGTTGTCACCCACTCAGTCATCCACATTCGAGCGTCCCCCTTTAGACAGTTGCCTATTCTGGAAAGACATTCGTAACCGTTCCAGTTATTCATCGACTTGGCACGATCGACTTCTTCACACCAATCTTCGAAGTTATGCAAATTAGGATCGAAACTAGAAATATAAAATATTTGGTTGGATCTCACCGTGCTGTTGATGGAGCGTATCGCGTCTACTATACGCTCGGTTACCGTGGCTGTGACGCTAACGTCACTGTTGGCGACCTCCGGCGCAGTCTCGGGCGGGCCCTCTGACGGCACGACCGGCGTCACAGGAACGTGCGGCGGCGTGTGCGACGGTCCCTGGCTCTGCGCAGGCGTCGTAACCGCACAGCGAGCCTCCAGCGGCCTCGCAGTCGTCGCGCGCCCAGACGGCGCCGATGAAGCGGGTGCGCAGACGGAGCGCCGCGTAGTCGGGCGCCGCATAGTCGGCGGCGTGTGCGCGCGGTCCGATCGCCTTGACAGCGACGCGGCGCTGCGGCGAGATGATGGCGGCATGTGCCCGCGGCTCGGGCACCGAGGTGATGTTGACGACTGGTCCCTCACGGACCGGTGGGCGTCCATGGCGAGCGTCCGCCTCTCCAAGGCATGGAGTCGGGATCGCATCGCCTCCATCTCTCGTCGTCGTTATCTAGCGCTACGGGCGGAAGACACACTTAACAACGCCCATGGACGGAAGACACACTTAACAACGTCCAAAGTTATTTAGCGCTACGGGCGGAAGACACACTTAACAACGCCCATGGACGGAAGACACACTTAACAACGTCCAAATTTATTTAGCGCTACGGGCGGAAGACACACTTAACAACGCCCATGGACGGAAGACACACTTAACAACGTCCAAAGTTATTTAGCGCTACGGGCGGAAGACACACTTAACAACGCCCATGGACGGAAGACACACTTAACAACGTCCAAATTTATTTAGCGCTACGGGCGGAAGACACACTTAACAACGCCCATGGACGGAAGACACACTTAACAACGTCCAAAGTTATTTAGCGCTACGGGCGGAAGACACACTTAACAACGCCCATGGACGGAAGACACACTTAACAACGTCCAAAGTTATTTAGCGCTACGGGCGGAAGACACACTTAACAACGCCCATGGACGGAAGACACACTTAACAACGTCCAAAGTTATTTAGCGCTACGGGCGGAAGACACACTTAACAACGCCCATGGACGGAAGACACACTTAACAACGTCCAAAGTTATTTAGCGCTACGGGCGGAAGACACACTTAACAACGCCCATGGACGGAAGACACACTTAACAACGTCCAAAGTTATTTAGCGCTACGGGCGGAAGACACACTTAACAACGCCCATGTGCAGTCATATTTACCCTCGAAGAACGCTGCACAAGTCTCTGGGCACCACTCTCCTCGCCACGGCACCATATGCTGTGCTGCAGCTTGCGTAGTCTTTCCGTAGGCTCCGCTCAGCAAGCGTAGCTCGTAGCGACCATTCGGCAGGATCCTGACTACTTTGTACGGGCCACGCATGCCAGGATCAAGTTTTCCTGTGCTCTGCGAAAACTTTATAACAAAAACGCAGTCATTTATATTAAATTTCCGTGGAGGGTGTCGTTGCCGGTTCACGCGTTCATCCTATGAACGTCGTATGTACCCCCGAAAATAACTGGCTAAGCCCATAAACTGACTTACCTGCTTAACATTTTGAGGTTCAGCTGAAATTCAAAAAATCAAAGTTCTAACCTTCTCCTGACTCGGCCTAACCTGACCTTCACTTATATTGCTAAGATCGACGCAAGACGGTCCACGATCGAATTCAATGTGGAATGAATAGCCAAATCCGGGGTATGTGACCTGCTTGAAGACCGCGATCTGTTCAAACGACGATGATGGCGATCACGATTAGGCGTTTTTTTCTGACGGTGTGAAATTTTCATTACGCGTCCTACTATATGACCGACGTCGCGATCGGCGGTTCCTAGTGGACACTTCGTGACGGCTACGTGAACGGTGCCGCGACTTATCACGGGAACGACTTCGCGACCTACGGTCACTCCGACTGGATCCGCCAGCCATTATTACAAACATGAACACTAAAGTACGCAGAAGACTTTGTTCCTCGTAATTGTGGGCTAAGAGTTGCTTATCCCACTTCTGATTTTAGGAATCAGAAGAGAAATTCCTTAAAAAAATAAACAATTTAACAAATCACTTATAAACACAACAATTTGGCAACAAAATAATTTTACAGAGGAACAAAATCAGCCTAACGCCTACTGTACGAATTACGCAACGTTACGCAACGCAACACGTAATAACGTTACGACCAGTCTACCCGCTCCGAATGCCCGATGATAAGTAAGTCGCTAGCCAACCGCAGCGGCTTTTATAGGCAACGGTCGGCAACCTTACGCAACGTGTGGGGGTTATCCGCTTATAATATATATATATATATAACTAAACTAATTAGAGACATGACACCCTGCAATGGGACAATGTGTCAAGGCTAACAAAAATGTTTAACTTATGTTTGATTTAACTACTATTAGTAAGAGAACCTTTATTAAATTTTGTTACATAAATCATTGATTTATTTTATGATATAATATATTCGATACACGATAACAGGACATTACATAGTAACGATAATAAACACGATATATATCATTATCTAGATGTTAGTCATTTATTCATTTTTATTTATATCTACGTTTAAATTGAGTTAACGTCAGTCATGGTTTATCTTATTGGCAAATCAAAAAAATCAAAATCAAAATAATATTTATTCAACATAGACCTTTACAGGCACTTATTGACGTCAACAAACAAAACAAAAAAAAGCTTAAATAATAAAAAAAAAAACAAAAACCTTGTCCGTACGTACGAATAAGGAAAAAAAAAAGAAAAAATATATTGACTCGACACCATATTATATACCTATCTATACTAATATTATAAAGAAGTAAAGTTTGTGTGTTTGTATTATTGTTAAATTGTAAGGGGTTATTTCGGGATCTACTGAACCGATCTTTAAAATTCTTTCACCAATAGAAAGCCACATTATTACTGAGTGTCACAGCTTATATAAAAATCTGAAAAATAAAAAGGCGTGGTAGTCCGTTTTGCATAGTGAATCGGAGAAAAAACGGTCGAATGAAAGCGTTTCTTATGAACACTGCCTTAACTATGAAAGATATATTTTTAAATTCTAGAGAATAGATGTGGAGCTTGAAAATGCCTAATAAAAGTCAACGACAGCATATGTCTAACTTTTATATTTAAGTTACAAAATATAGTTTTTTTTAATATTACAGTTAGAATTTAAAACATAACACTCTGTACTAAAAAAAGATTATTAATATTATGCCCTACGAACGGGCACGGGTCAGCTAGTAGACAATAAACTCGGACTGTACGTACCACATCACATGCAGTGCACTTGACTTGCGCTCTTTTAGTCCGAATTAAATAAACTATTCGCTTATTTTTTATAAAAAATATGTTCAAGTTTGAAATGGTTTTTTTGTAGATAATGCCAATGAATTAAAAAGTAGCCAGAGTTAAAAATGAACCATACCAAAACCTCCGCTATTATATAATACCTGTCTTAAGGTCAACATTTAAATTTTGACGAGTTGCTGTGTGTTCATATAACAGAATTAGCGTCAATATTTCATATCATAAAGGCGAATTCTGTAGTAAAAACGTGGCGTTACAAAAACAACGACATGTCAAATTTTGCTTTCAGAGGACCAACATGGCTTCCTTCCAGCGACTTCATGCGACCCTCACATTCATATTTTGTATTAACTCGGCTTGAATAAACCAATTAGATGAAAATTTCAAAGTCTGCGACGCCGTCTCCTTTCCTAAGGTCACATGTAATAGCCCCACGTAGCATCCCTTCACCGACCTTGACAGAATTGACTCAAATTGGCGTGATTATGTGTCATTTACCTGACTCATCTCGCCACGGATCGCATCGAAAAATTCGCACGGCACTAATAAAACTTAATTGGGTGGGTTTGCTGTAATAATAAGTTTGATGTTAGCACTATAATGTAACATTTCTGTTTCGAATTACGCAATTGGGTAGACGACAATTTTTTAAATTCTATATATAATAAGAGTACTCTTTTAAGTGAGAAATATTGTAGAACCAACAGTACACCTGCACCTATTACTTTTGAAGATACATCGACATGTTTGCGGCGCTGTCGCGGGTCGCTCGAAAACGCTCCATACTAAAAACACTGCAATCGTGACGTCATAACTAAGTCGCAGCATAACTCGCCTAATTTGTATGAACGTATAAACACATTTTAAAATAACTTTGTTATTTGTACGTTTATAGGTATACTTTCTATATAGACATAGACATAGATATAGACATAATTTTATTTGCAACCTTGACACAAAATATAAACCAGAACATTATTAAAAATCCGTAGGTAACATTGTGCCCTAGTAGCAAACAGGTCTCGGCTCAGCGTTGTGCTTCACATAGCGCGAAGCGCTGATATTCTGCCGAAACCCTTTGAGAGGGTAAGTAAACCAAACAGCAGACACACAGAGAGAAACAGACAAACCTAAGCATACATATTACATTAATAAATAAAGCGCAATACGTGAATGTAGACAGATAATATTAATATATATATACACACATACATACATATACACATACATACATATACATATATATACACATACAGATACATATTTCCCAATTAGCCATCAGCATACAAATGGAGAGTCAGCATATCTATCAGGCAAACCAGTTCTTTGTTTTTGTAACACATGTTTTTTAAATTTTTTTTAAACGTAGATTTACACTTCAGTTGCCGTATGGGAGGTGGGATGTTGTTCCAACATTTGGTTGCCCGATAGCGAAAACTTCCCCTAAACGCCGCAGTCTTATGCTGATATGACAGTAGAAATCTAGTTGGTCTTCTCGAATACCCATATTTTGCAGGTAGGCTGAGTTTAGCATACAAATATTCGAGTTGTTGGTTCATTAAAATATCATGAACCAAGCATCCCATATGTACCAGTCTCCGTGAGTTTAAGTTTAATATACCTGAGTCATTAAGATATGGTGATATATAAGACCGAAATGGTGTATTATAACAGAAACGATAGCAAGCATTTTGTACCCGTTGCAAGATACGAGCATATTTTGACAATAATCTCGGCCCATATACTAAGTCACCATAATTCAACTTAGATAAGACTAGTGATTCAACTACTTTTAACCTGACTTCTTCACTTAAGAGATTGCGGATCTTATAGAGAATCTTTAGACGATAGAAGCAGTTCCGAACCAGTTCAATGAGATGCTTTTCAAAACGCAACCTGTCATCAAAAATAATTCCTAGATTTCTAGCTTCCTTCACCTTTTCGAGATCTTGATCAATAATTCGCACTTTTGGATTCTGCTCTTCAATCAGTCTTACTTGTTGCTTAGTGCCTATAATTAAAAATTTTGATTTCGATGGATTCAAGACCAGTGCATTTCTCTCCGCCCATTCTGATATACGGGTTAGATCTGAGTTTAAGTACGCAACTTTAGTAGCAGTTTCTTCAGGGTGAAAGGAAATGAATACCTGTACATCATCCGCATACAGATGGTATTGGGAGTTACGCACATGTTGTGTCATATCAGCAGCATAAATAACAAAAAGCAGAGGACCCAGAATCGAACCCTGCGGGACCCCCCGTGGAACAGGTTTTACCGCGGAATTCAGCCGCACCCCGTCTGACCCCACAACTTCAACATACTGAGACCGACCACAAAGGTAACTTTCAAACCATGCTAAAGAAGTGGCGTCAATACCGTAATAAGACAGTTTAGCGAGAAGAAGTCCAACGTCAAGACTGTCAAATGCACGGGAAAAGTCAAGCAGTGATAGAATAGTCCCATTACCATCATCTTGAGCCGCTAATATCGAATCGACTACATCCAATAATGCAGTAACTGTTCCTTTTCCTTTTCTGAATCCAGACTGTACTGCTGGTAAAATTTTATGTGTCTCAATGTATTTACTCAGCTGAACATGTACAACTTTTTCAATAATTTTTGACAGGAAGGGTAAAATACTGATTGGGCGAAGATCTTTATATAAAATGTTACATTTAATGTCAGAATACTAGAAATGTGTTCGTTTCCTTAGAATTACGTGAATAATAATTGTTCATTTTTTAGAAATCTTAAAACAATATAAATTAATAATTAAAGTGAAATTTCTATATTGACATACTTTCATTAGATTTAAATTGCTCAAATCAGATAATTATAGTATAAAAACGGCCATAATCAGTTGCAATCGCCTACCCTAATGATTTGCTTAAATATTACTCGTGACAGTGTTTCCATTTTACTAGGCTGAAGTCCTTATATTAGTCATTAAAACATCTGCTTTCAAATCATATTGTATTTTAAACATACCAGTTTCGGATTCATTAAAAACAATCGAGTCTGATTCAAGACAGAAGACTTAAACAGGTTTTCAAATACTGACACGAGCATTCGAATGCGGACTCGAGTATGATAGTTGATACGATTTTGAAGCGATTAACATAACATTAAGTCCTTCCGGGACAAAATACTAAGAATCTAACTTAGCAAAATTTTAGTCAGCTAGTAAACCTATTACAAAATATTTTGGTTATAAAGTTAGGATCAGCATAGTTTATGATACATTTTTCAATGAAATCGGGTTAAACTTAATTTTCTGTTTGTATAATTTCTGCACAAATTTCCATATACTATAATAAAGAAAATGGCACTTGGCTTTCAAAATATAGGAACTAAGCAACTGTACTTAGTGTTCGTGTTTTAAATATTTGTTTCTAATATTTTACCATTTCCTACGCATAAGATATATTAAGTAGTATCATTCAATTACCAATGTTATTCTCGTTAATTAGAAGTTTATTCATGTTCGTGGGTTAATCAAATAAAAACATAATTATTAGTTTAAAAAAAATATATTATTACTTGAAACAAAATATAAATATAAGGACGGATTATACAGTACCTACATGAAAAGAAATTTGAATTTTTTTACTATAATTGAAATATCATATATTACTAATTAGGCAAATAAATTTTACGTCAAAGTAACATGATAATACATATCACATTGCACCTTATATATTTATACATAAATTCAATAAATACTACGACAATTCCTAGACCAAAGCATATTAGCCTAGAGTTAAGACAAACAAGTCAAAGTTAATATTTACAAAACAAGTTTAACAAGTAACAGCCGTTACATAACGTACAAGGCCTCTGTATGTCTTACATTTAATGTTATGTACACAATCTAATCAACTTAATTGGGTTTTTATCAACAAATCAGATCTGGCCGCTGCCTCAATAGTTCCAACCGCAATTCGTGCTCTCTGGCGGCTAAACGCAGCGCGGCGATACTGGAGTTTCTTACATCGTCAACTGGTGGTTGTGGCGGCATTTCGCAGCCAGGCGATATCGGTGGCGATATGGAAGGTGAACGCGTCGCTTGTGACGATGCGCGGGGATGCTCCGGTGATAGGCCCGGTTGTTCCGGCGATAGGCGGGGATGTTCCGGCGATAGGCGAGGATGCTCCGGCGACAAAGTGGAAATTTCCGGGGATAGACGCGGTGGTTCCGGTATAGCGAGATTCGCGAATAAAGAGTGGAAATGCGCGGGGGACGTTGCATATAAGGGAGCTCCGAATAGAGGTGGACGCGATAGCGGAGGCAAATATTGAGCACTGAATAGTGGAGAGTTGGCGTACCTGTTGGACAAACAAAGATAATATTGTAATCATGTTTTGCAATGTTACGTTAATAAATGAAATCTTATAATTATCTAATCATATTTCGATTTGAATTATTGAACGAAAATGAACAGATAAATTGCTATAATAAATCTTTAAGTGAAACTGAATATTCATGGCGATAAATAGACAGTTATTGGACGGTTATTTGTGACAAACTATAGTCTACTGATTTCATAACAGATTGTTAATCTTCTTTCTCAAATTTCTAAGATCTAATATACCAATATCGCGTTATTAAAAAAATAATACTAAGATTTAATATATTAAAGTAATAAAGTCATTTGCATAAATACTAGAAAATTTATTTTACCTAAAAGATGTCAGCGCGCTTTCAAAAGGTTTCCTCAAGCCAAACCCTAGCTGTGAGAGCGGGTGTGGTGGTACTGGCAGCGTCGCGGACGTTGGTAATGGCTGCCCGCCCAAATAACCGCTGTAAGGATGCGCATGTGGCCCAACCTTTTCTTGTTTACGCCACTTCGCTCTTCGGTTTTGAAACCATACCTGTTAACAAAAATTATGCGAAATTAGATTTGTGATAATATGATGTAAATTTATTTATAGGAAAGCGACTATGAACAATCTGTATAAGCCCTAAAGAGCCCTAAAAAGTTAAACATCCAAAGTTAAGTTATTGCTAGTAGTAATAGCTAGTAATAATAATAATTATGATAAATAATTGCGATTTAACAAATCAAATAACAATCAATCCGTATATTATTGTATATGAAGTGGCAGTGGGCTGGCCATGTTAGCCGTAGAACCGATGGCCGTTGGGGCAAACGTGTTCTAGAGTGGATACCGCGAAACGGCAAACGAAGTGTAGGACGTCCTCAGGCAAGGTGGAGTGATGATTTGCGCAGGACGGCTGGCAGGAGCTGGATGCGAGAAGCCGAAAATAGATCTCAGTGGCGTACACTCGAAGAGGCCTATGTCCAGCAGTGGAAGAAGAGGGGCTGATGATGATGATGATGATGATTATTGTATATATCGTACATGGTTCAGGTAAGCGCGAGGGATACCTACGACTATATCGCGGAATAAACAGACTTGCCATAAATTCTGTACTGTATTGTAATATCGCTAGGTAGAGCCAAAATGGTTCTCTTGAGTATTAATGCATAGTAAGAGACCCCTAAACCTTAGACCTGATGTACAAGTCCGAGTCTCCAAATGCGGTTTTGAATAGGAAACTATAAACCAGGCACCTACTCGGTGAATCCATGAATTGCTAAGAATTATAGTGTCATAGGTGGAAAAAAATGTTCCTTTGGTAAATGTAGCGATACGTGCAAAAAGAAAACAAAAACATAATACAAATACATGTTTTAACATTGCGTTCATAGCAGCAGGATTATGCAGTACAAATATAAATCCGTTTTAATATCTCGCAACAAATAACTCAACTCACAGAAACGTCTAATACAATTTACTTTTTCCGACTAAGCTTATGAATAAATCGCAAATATGTCATTGCAAATGGGTTTTCTAGCGACTTGATACTTGCAATTATTACTACTATAAATCGCAAGCGCAGCCGATTGGGTCAATGCTTTGACAACTTGTTATGCCTTCTTGCATTCTGTATTTAGACATTTATATGTCCCACGTTAGACATTATGTTGATCATAATTCAGTTCTGTTGATTAATGGTAACTGATTAGTTTTCTGATTCAATTATTGCTAATGGTTTTACGAATGTGAATTATTCCTAAAATTGATTAATCCTTACAATATTATAAATGCAAAAGTCTGTTTGTTTGTGTCACTTTCACGCCAAAGCTATTGAACCGATTTAAATGGCACACGGATAGTCTAGAGCAGAGGTTCCCAAACTTTTTTGTGTCGTTGACTTACCTGATACTGAATGCCTACTTCCTACAACTTAAACATTTTTATATACTTTTATAATCATTTCTTTACTTCGTAGGTACTTTTATAAGGGTCGCCGGCGGGCGCGAGGAAGTCGCGACCGCTACGGCGACCCGGGATGGACCACGCCCCTTCCGTGGCCGGGGGCGTCGTCGGTGGAGGGGACCGGGGGAGGTGGTAGCTTCCCCGAGGAGGGCTCCCCTCTAGAGAGGGGAGCGGAGGCTGGGGGGTTCCCGGAAGTGGCCTTTGTGTTCCCGGGGGCTCCCTACATGCCTGAGGAAGGCCATCCCTGAGGTTTTTAGTGGGTAGGCCTCCCCCTTCTGGGGAGGAGAGCCCCACATAACCCCGGCTCGCCACAGCCGGGGTATGCAATTTAATGCATTTTCCTCAGGGGAACAAAAAAAAAAAAAAAAAAAAAAAAAAAAAAAAAAAAAAAAAAAAAAAAGTACTTTTATAAACAATTTTATATTAAAAGATAGTATAATATAAGTAAATAGGTACTAACAGTGTATGTTGAGATCCATTATCATTCATAGACCCTCAAATTTTTGTTTCGCTGACGTACACCCCTTGCAAGCTAGGGGTCGATAAAGACCACTTAGGGATTATATGCGCCAAACACAGTTCTTTGTAACTAGGCACTGCGTTGAGCTTTGTTGCATTAAGTCCGCGTTTTGTACTTTATTTATATTGTGCAATAAAGATTGAAAATATAAAAAAAAAATATGGATGTGTATGGTATTTTCACAGCTAAAAACATAAAACTTATTTTTATGTTATTATCACATATAAATAAATAGTACCTTCGAAGTTTGTACAAAATTTAACCGTAAGATAGTAAAATTAAAATTTGAAAATGAAAATTTGTATGGAAATTCGTCATTTTTGAAAGTAGAACGATGAAACTTTTAGTAAATTATAAACCAAAAATAGGGTTAAACTAAAATAAACGTTTGTATGGAAATATAAAATGTTTTACAAGTATGCGACTAGAAAAATAATTACAGTTATTCTGATGTAAAATTCTCGAAGTCACTACAAAATCTGAAACTGAAGTTAATGCAAGTATAAAATTTGGCAAGAGCCGCGCATTACACAGAGTGCTTTGCCGCCAAAGCACAAGCTACTTAAATCACTAATATATGTGGACGTAATCGCGGGGACAGCTAGTATTATATAATTTTGAACGATACATTGAAAATAGGAGCATTGGTGGTGCTATAGTCTCGACACTGGTCTTTACGAGATTCGAGAGGCCCGGAGTCTGTACTGTCAAGTACCAATGTGTTTGTTGAGTTCATCCTCTAGTAAGGAAAACATTGTGATAAAAACTGCAGTCATCTAAGAAGAAATACAAAGGTGTATGTACTCAAACAATCCGCACTAGAACAGCGTGGTTGGATAAGGCGTAATCCTCCTGGAATAGGAAGGCACGTACCCCTTGCTGGGAATGGCTACGAGCTGCGATGAACGAACATTATATTACATATTTGTGCAACATATAGTAAATTCATGACATATCATGGTGTTATTTAAAGACATTGATCTTTGGGGCATAATTTGATTATTACATAATTTATTATGAATTATGAGACATACAAGAATTAATCTTTGGTCTATTTCAAGTCATAGACGTACTCAAAAGTACTTATAAATTTTATGATTTGTGTATACGGACACACAGACAATACAATTCTAATAACTATATAAAATTAGTAAACTAATTTGTAAGTCCAGTAAAATATTTGAAAGTTTGAAGTGACTGTCTTTTTGCAATGCTACTGTACTTTACACGATGGAATTCCTTCCTTGCAGTCATTCTGATTTTGATAGCGTAATATAAGATATCAAATAATACAACGTGGTCACATGAATCAACTTTTAAAATCTTAGACTACGACGAATTTTATGGTTTGGCCATTTCGCAAAGCGATAGTGCCATGTCGCTATAAACGCGTTTTTGCGTTTTTGATGCGAATCGATATATCTTATTTATTTGTAATTAATGGAACCAGTATGTGTTTATTAAATTGATAAAAGCGCCAATAACATAAAATAGTTTCATTTACATTTCACGTTCAATTTGTCGACTCGGTGGTTTACGTAAACCCCTTTGGCAAGCTGACAAATGTTAATGGAAACGTCCAGAGTCGCCGTGATTAAGTGATCGTTAACGTGTCGCTAGGCCAACGCAGGACTCGGGCGGGGCCGCGTTTCACCGCGCGTCTTATAAGGAAGCTTGTCCGAGTAATTCCAGGTGCCGAAGTCTGATATTAATCGCTTTAATCACGTCTTTTGATCAATTAATTACCCGTTTCGTCGTCGCAATTATTAATAATAAATTAAATAGGACTAGTTCTTTTTTACATGCTGTAGGGGTAAGTAATGTTAAGCAAACTATAGGTAATTAGCACCGTTTTGTAATTACATATAATTAATGATCGGGGCAAAATTCTAAGTCGACTTATGTAATATAAATTTTGTGAAGCAAATTTTTGTAGGTCATACAATCTATGCCGTGCGGGAATTGAACCCACGACCCGTTGCGTTGAAACATGTCGTTACATTAATTCAACCGTTGTATAAGAAGAGCCAAAAAAGGTAACTGGCGTGGGTTAAGACGACGGTGAGCATAAAAGAAAGTCGCAATAACTGTTTTTGACGTAATAATACAAATATTTTTTTATGATTATTATTTATCCCATCACAAGCGGTCCTGAACCATTATCTTTGAAGAGAATTTGACTCTATCTATGTTCTACTGCTTGTGCAATGTATGGTGTTTCGAAGAATTGTTTGACATGACGCTATATTCTGTCATCGCACTACTCGACATCGGCAGTTTTCAACCTCACAGAAGCCTAGATGGTCACGCACAGTGCGGTTTCATAGAAATTACCTCCTACACACGCGCCCATTGTAGAAAGAGCTCCCTGCCAAGGTTTCAATGTTCTTCAAGAAGGGGTAACTGGATTGTTAATGATTAGCAAAATGTTTGTGTTGCAGATGACCATAGACAATGACGATTGCTTATCATCCAGCCGTATACTTTTTTAATCTATCAATGTATCATCATAACATTCTTCTTTTTTTTTCAATAGCAAAATAAAAAATAAACATATGACTATATTAATAAGGTTGTGTATGTGTACTGATAATAATGCAATAAAAAGTTTGAATTTGAAAATATATTAAAAAAGTATTCCATTTGTTTTAAGGCATGATCTATACCTCTACTTATAATAAATCTGTAGAGAGGTCAATTCTGTATATGAAATATATTTCCAAAATAACTATCAGGGGGTGATTAGGCATCGATACTGATGACAAAAAATCTGTAAAATTTTTATATGTGTGTCTGTATAACCGTTATAGAAACAAAAAACTACTCGACAGATTTTAACAAAACTTGGTACAATTATTTTTCATACTCCTGAGTTGGTTACACTTAACTTTTCATCACGCTAAAATCAATAGGAGCAGAGCAGTGAAGGAAAATGTTGGGAAAACGGGAGAAGTTACTCCATTTTTTAAGCTTCCGTCGCGTGTGAAATCTTAATGGTTAAAGCTGCACAGAAACCATGTGTGACGGAAATGTTCCCCTAAAAATTATAATAAAAATATTCCACCTTAAAAATATGTCTACCTTTTATGGTTAACTCACAATAACACGTGTAACTCCTGATAGCTTAGCAGTTCAAAGCTTTCTGATTATATTTGTCTACTCTTACATTTATATAACACTCTCAGTCATCCCTAATTACAAGAGTTAAATAAACATTTTATGAAATGCGTCTTATTTGAAGAATAATTAATTAATTCTATCTAAAATTACGATTCCACGCGGTCGAAATCGTGGGCACAGCTAGTCATTCATAATAACCTTTTAATATGTAAGCGATATATATATACATATACATATATATATATATATATATATATATATAAGCGAAGTTGAGTTATGAGTAACTTAGGGTATACAAACTATACCAACAGCTCGGATCTTTTATGCGACACTGTAATTATACATAATACTCGTGCCATTCACTTGCCATCACTTTAATGGAAGGGAGTCCCTTCAAGGGACAACATGCGAATATAAATTTCACTTAAAATTGTATGCCCTTTGTGAAACTTGACGAAGCGGATAAGGAAATATTATTATTTAAGCTTTCTATTCAAACCGCAGCCGTGGGTTCTTATTTTTATTTAAAAGACAAAGACAGTGAAAAAATTAGCTTGTTCGTTTATTCTCACTGGCTAGTTATGGTTTTTAGAAAATACCACATCCCCAGATAACACTTTCTCATATTACAATATTACATCATTATGAGCAATCAAAGCAAATGAGGTTGTAATTGTCTGTGCTGTGACGTATTAAGAACACACTTTTGCTTTTTGAGGTTATCATAAGTTCCGACAGAGAATTTCTCGGAGTGCCCAGACAAAGGCACAAGACTCACTTCCTTTTACATTGGGATTCACAAAAAATGCCGAACAGAGGATATGTTCAAAGAGAATATGTGTCATTACCTAAAGTGCCTATATAAAATCCAGCGGTTGTGTGGTGAAAAAATATACATTAAGTATGGGGTCTGACAAACCAGAAAACAAAGGTGTTTGCAAATTAATATTGTTTTTAAAATCTTGTCAGAATATTAATTAATAACTCTTTATGTATTGGCTGTATTATCTGATACATTCAGTTGCTTTTGAGTTACATTTGATTTAAAAATGGACATTATTCATTAATATTGATATAATTTTACAAATGTTTCGTAATATGCATAAAAGTAAAAACATTACAAAAAGAGACTTGAAACTTAAGCTATTTTTCAAGGACAACAAAAGTACTAGTTTCAACATTAAAATAATATTCATTGGAAAAAATAAGGGTATCTTATACCCCAGATTCGTTGGCGGTCGGGTATCTCGAACACCAGCTAATGCAAACTCAATATAACAGCACTAGTGTATCAACTATTATCAAATCTCTAACTACAAGAATAAATATACAGATATATGCATGTGCTTGGGTATGTTATACCCCACCACATCCCCGACAGATTAACTTGATATAACTAAATAATACCATCCCAACGAAGAAATCAAGAATCCATCAAGGAATTTTCCTTTTAAATTCCACGATTACGATCACACGGTATCTATAAATGGTTCCGTAAACGACAGATTAAGAGTTAAAACTGTTTTCAAAAGCGCAAGTTTTTGCAGGCTATAATACTTACCTTATTAATATCGATTAGAACATAACTTCCTAGTACGCACGCCGCTTGCTGGACTCACGGAATTCCGACTATATTCATGTTGAGAAATTGATGACTGGTTATAGATAGATTTTTATGTAATATCCTGCAAATTTGTCTATTAAACTTATTGTATTAGTTTGGTTTCTCGATTATGTTAAGTAATGAAGGAAATAATGTGAAAAAATCATAGGTAAAGGCATAAAAATTATTACTAAAACACAGTTTTCAACCTGTACTCATATAATTTGTACTACCTAATATAATAGAATTACTAATACAAATCTATATATATATAAAAATGAAACCCGTTTCGCGTTGTCACGGCATCACGTGTGAACGG
Source organism: Scirpophaga incertulas (assembly GCA_036419045.1). Lineage (NCBI taxonomy): Eukaryota > Metazoa > Arthropoda > Insecta > Lepidoptera > Crambidae > Scirpophaga > Scirpophaga incertulas. Next base: position 28,430,757 of record CM071634.1, on the reverse strand, counting down.
CTGAACCGATTTCGATAATTCTTTTTTTTAAATGTTTGTGGAAGTCCAAGGATGGTTCTTACGGAAAAAAATATTAAGAAAATCTCTCAGAAATATTGAAAAGTATACATTTAATTTTGCATATTTTAAAAATCGCGCGTTACGAATGTCAATTTTTTTTTATACGAATATCAACGTCATTCACAGCCATAGACTATATTAAAAGAGCATTAGGTCAACTATACAAAATAAAGTAGTGCATCAATTACTAATAAAATACTTTTGTTAGAAAATTACGACTGGTGCTAACCGCTCTATTGTTACACGTGGTTTATGAATAAATTCGAAATCAGGACAAAATTCGTTCCCAAAATAAATAACTCGAATACTATTCGATTCCGCTGAACGTACATAGAGTGTTCTCTATCACCTAGCACCTGCAAAAAGGGTATATTCTGGGACATTTTGAGTCGTTTCTTTACCCAATTAGAATGGTCCACTTCAATCGTATGTCGATGAAAAAATAAACTGATACTCGGATGTAATAGAAGTTAGATTGTTGTATTGTTGTGTGCAACAAACAAGTTTATTGCCCACTTGATTGTTAAAAGTTATAGTCGTTCATAGTACACGTGGTTCCAGTGACTTTGTCAAGTGCTATGCTGTTTAGTGGCAGAATAGGTACCCAAGGAGACAATATCGTTCTCCCTGTGGAGTCGTCTGTACCCGTAATCAAATAACTTGGCAACCTAGTGCAGATTTCGTAGGTATGCAAGTTCAAACATTCAACATTGCCCTCTCAATTAGCACTAGCTAGTAATAACAGTAATTTTCATGTATCGCATCAGTGGTACATGATATCTTTAAAATTTTATAACTTCAAAATGAATTATCACATTAGTTTTCTAGCTTATTGCCAACGGTACCGCATCTACGGGAAGCCTTGCGTGAGACTTTTCACAAAGAAAAAACATTATAAGTCAGTTTAAGAAATACTCAAACAGTCGTTAAAGCGGAAAGAATCCCTGACATGTTGCTGTGCAGTAATCTCTTAATCTCTAGCATTTGGTATGTTAAGAAAGTGGTATCTGAAGAAAATACATTTTTAATAGCATTTCGACGTTCGTTCAGCCAGCTTATTTGCGGCAATGAACAACTTTCTAATTCCTTAACAACCTCGTTTATCATAAAAACCAAATAAAACTAGCGTATTTGGTTTGGATTATTACATTGAAAAGATGATTGAGTAAATGAAAAATAACTGTGCACTTCCATATATGTGTCATACTTCCAGAACTAAAATGAATATACCTACAATATTAATTATTAAAGATTATTTATTGGCTATAACTTATTAAAAACAAACTCTCCTGCCTTAATATTACATTATTAGTTACTTTAATATCTATTGAGATGTGAATAAAAGTTTCATAAACAGGACTTTTTGGTTTTTATGAAATGTGAAATTCTATAAATTCTCCATACAAAACGGTTATTTAATACAAACCTATTAAAAGAGATGAAAGAGGGGACACTCACTATTAATATTAATTCGTTCGGGCTTTTAAACGAACTTGCGACACTTATATAATGTTCAATAGCGAGATACGTTATCTCGCTCTATCTTACCGGTGTGCAAATAAGTTGAACGAAATGTTAAGACGTGACGCGATAATGACAATATATGATTTTATTTAGCTCGCTCTGTTTATTTGAAATCACACGAAAAAGTTCGAGGATTTCCAAATCATTAGAAAATCAAGATGACTCCTGCTGCAAAATGGCGGATTACATATCCTTTTATTCTTTTCACAACCTTCAATGTGACATTTACTAGACAAGATATATTAGATACCCTATCGACAAACTTCTTATTTGTACAACATTGTTCCCAAAAAACTTATGGATTATAAATCCGACACCATCTTGAAATAGATTTTGGCACTTGAAATAGAAGAGGTTGCCCTCTCCTCTTACCCTCTTACCCTCTCTTCGCATGTCTGATAGTCCCATAATACTCCTGCAAATTTCGGTCAATTGGTACGTAGGTTATATGTTGCCAGGGTCAAGATCATTCCACGGTTGGTGTCCGCCGGACTTCATACAATGCCACAGTGTCCCAACACGATTTCCCAGGTTTTCCTGTTTGGAAATTACCATAGGGCGTTTTTGGTCGTCCTCCTCGTTTAATTATTTACCAAAGCGCACAGCGTGAAAGTGAGGTTAGCTCTGGTCCCGTCAGCTGTGGTTTGGAATCCCTTGTACCCAAAGGACATTGTTCAGACAAAAAGTAAAAACGTTGGACGTACGAACGTTGGAACAGTTAACTCGATAGCAATTTCACATACCCAATGATTTTTTCCGTCTGATTATTTTAAAAAAACGATTGAATTAAAAGAAAAAAAATTGTTATTGTCTTAATAATAGTATATTTTTGAATGTATATCCTTTTTATGTAGTGTTAGCAATTAATCTTACCTGAATTCTTGCTTCAGTCAGTCCAATCTTCATTGCCAATTCCTCTCTGAAACAAAAGGAAATTTTGTTATCGGATTGTGAAACCAGATATAAATATGATATGTTTAACCAGGTCCTATTTCAGGTAAGCGAATTTGGATATTCCACCTTGTCATGTCATGTACAAATTTAATGTCTATTTCGTATGCTCTAAGTTGGATTAAATGTGTAGTGAGTAGTGGTCCTTAAATGCATTGATCGCCTGTCTTTGTAGTCGTACGCCTTAGGACCCTTATGGCCGAGACTCAACTTATGTTTAGTCAGTAGGTCATTCTGGTCGAGCCTCCCCAATTTTTCTGGATTTCGACATAATCACCATGGCATTTGGTTGCGGTGGTAGCCATGAAGATTCAGAGCCTCCTCTCCAGAGGGCCAAATCTCCAACCCTCACGAAAACAGTGTACGTTGCCAATGTGGAAAATAAGATGTAAAATCACAGTATCCAGTAATTTTATTATTTCTTACACCAGAATACAGCAATGCGAAGACTACTAGTTTGTGGCTTGAATAGTTAAGTCGGAGGTACACGACCCTATTATACTCGTATAGTCCCTCCAGTAAAACTTACTCATCATCATATGAAACAAAGGTTTGGCGCTTATATATCAATCAATCAATACATAGTATAAAACAAAGTCGCTTTCGCTGTATGTCCGTATGTATGCTTAGATCTTTAAAACTACGCAACGGATTTTGACGCGGTTTTTTTAATAGATAGAGTGATTCTTAAGGAAGGTTTGTATGTATAATAAATGCATAATATAGTAGAGAAACACTGATAAATTTAAAGGTTTCTAATGTGATGTCGTAAATAAGCACGTTTTTTTGCGCTTATATTGCAAACGCTGGCTGAACCCTACGAGATAGACCAAAATAATGTACTACAGTATTGTACAACTTACAAAAATCCACAAAAAAGTCCGCGATGGTATATGTCTATCTCTTAGGGATAACCCACCATAACCATTTTTTCACTGCACCCGTGCGAAGCCGGGGCGGGTCGCTAGTATGAAATAAAATGTCAAGTTCGTATATTACAAGATTCTGCTTTTACAAGTGAAAATATACAACGGAAAAGTCACACATTATCATATAAGTAACCACCTAGTAAACACATCAGGATAATGCGTCCTTCCGAAAGCCTTTTCTAGCTCATCGAGCTGGTAACTGGTGAAGGTGGTGCGGTATCGGCGCTGCTTTCGGCGGGGCAGGTCCTCCTCGTCGAGTCCGCTCCCGGAGCCTGGCCGCTCAGGGTCGAGCGGGGGCAGGTCTGGCGTGGCCGACGATCCGGGCTCGGATACACCCATTCTGTGAATGTTGGCGATCTTTGGGGAAGTGCCTGGAACAAGAGGTGCGGTTCAGTATTTTTCTGCGTTTCAGCATTGGTCTTCTAATCAAGAAATTAAATGACTTTGAGGTCGATCCTGCAATGTACCAGCGTTTTTCGTATTTGGAATTTCATGTTTCTCTAGGGCGAAAAAAAACATTGTGAGACAACCTACATACAACTTAAACGACATATTAAGCGTTTCAGCACTGATGTTCTAATCAAGAAATTTGATGGCCCTGATGTTGATCTTGTACCAATGAGTTTTTCATATTTGGAATTTCATATATTTTCCTCCGGCGAAGGAAAACATCTTGAGACAATCGACATACAGTTGAAACGAGATATTAAGCGTTGACAGCGTGGTTGACTATGGCTTTGTCGGTCTAACATAGTTAGGATAGGCACATGCTCTTCGGAGACTTATATGAGCTAAACTGAGTGATGATATTAAAACACTTTATACGGACTTGTTTCTGCTTCAATATTTACAATCTTTTACAAGATTTACAATTTAAATCTCAAAATTATGATTTCTAAGACTGAGTAAATGAAAATTGATGACACGATAGCAGCTACACAGGTCAGCCGAAAGATAAAACTGTCAAATAAAGCGTGTTTCCGGCACTCCTATTTCAGCCGTCTTAAATTTGTGTTTATAAAATATTCTTACATTTAATTAAAATTTACATTTCAAAAGGGGTTTCTACAATCACTTCTGCATGTCAAAGAATCTACGCCATTGGTTCAAAAGTCTACGGCGGGTGAATTAGTACTTGAAAGAACCAGCAAAGCCTACTTTTTTTCCTGCTGTATTTTTACAGAATCGTCAATCAGAAACTGGCCTCAGATAAAAAGTCTGAATTCAACTTTCTTAACAATTTTAAACAAATTACATTATATCTATAAAGAGCAGTTTCATTATGTTATTATACTCAAAATATTTGGCACTGTAACTATTGAGTTATCAAAATCATTAAAATTGTTATCATTTAAATAATCCTTAAAAGTATATTAATCTTTGTTATAAGAGTACTTTTAGCAAGTGATTTAAATTTACGAAAAGACAAATCTGTAAAACTTTGTGGAACTTTGTTGTAGAAAGGCTATGCATTTTCCATTAGAAATACAAGTGGAATACTTTATTATGCTTAAAGACACATATTAATACACTAAATAATAACTATAGATATTCAGAGAAAGATAATCGTATGCATAATATAAAAAAAATATACACATTTCAAATAGCCATTAAACGTTTGATGCTCGCATAAGTTATAATTACTTACAGAACCTCGTGTATCTTCAGTCAAATGAATTTGTTTTTCTGTAATATGAATTATACAGTTAATATTCTGTATATATCTATGACAACTATAATTACAATGTTTAGGATCATTATTTTTTGACAGTGATTAAATCGAGCAATTTCCAAGAAATCTGTAAAGATTAATACGTAGTTATTAACAAGCAAACAAACAAAAGTCCTGGTTGAAATTTCCGATTAAGGGCACATAAAACTCGATTGTGGTGTATTTTACAAGGAGTATTTTTTTATATTGATCAAGAATACCTGTAATCGACGAGCATGCTTGAAGGTATTCATAAAAGTCGAGGAAGCTAGGGAAGTAGGTTTGGATCATAGCAACTGGAAAACTGTAATCTATGTCTAAAGAGGCGCGAGAACATGTATGTACTCGTATGTATATATTACAATGAAACGAGGTTCCGATTTAATGTCTTTAGTCTCTCGTTACATACACTTTCCAAAATACAATATGTAGTATTACTTTATTTACGGTATTACATAACATAAAAATAATTCTTGAAAGACACCAAATAGGTATTTGCTTAGAATTGTATTCGAACACTCAAGAAGTGTCAAGGCAGCGCACGGTAGAATGGCTTGCAGATGGTAGATTTTCGATATCTTTATAAATTGTATTGTTAAAGTTTAATTAAAATCCATTCAGTAATTTTCAGGTGAAAGAAGACCAAACATCCTTCCATACTAACAAATTTTCGCGTTTATGATATTATTTTTTTTAATAAAATTTATAGCTAACGACGACCTCCATAGTCGAGTGGATAGTACACCGGTTTCAAGGTGTCGCCATCTCTGAGGTCCCGGGTTCGAATCCCGGTGGGGGCATATATTTGTGTGATGAATGCAGCATTTGTACCTTAGTCATGGTTGTCGATATTTATTTCAATAAAAATTATTTATATATGTATAATATATGTATGTCTATCCGTTACCCTAGATCCCATGACAAAGCTTACAGAGCTTACCTTGGGCTAGGCTAATTGGTGTAAGTGTAACAAATATTTATTTATTTATTATTTACTAGCTTTCTGCCCGCGCTTCGCCGCGTGGATTTCGGGATTGGGTGTATATAGAGGGTTAAGGGTCATAGCTTTTGCCCACGGCTACATATACGCGGAAGTCGGTTATGGTGCGAAGATTTTATCGCGCTTCCCGTGGGACTATCCGTTTTTCCGAGATAAAAAATGCCGCGAAACTCCTCAAGAATCACTCTATCTATTGATGAAAACCGCATAAAATCTGTGCAGTAGTTTTTTGAGAGAAGCCTTTATTGCGCATCCCGTGGGATCTGTCGATTTTTCCGGGGATAAAAAGTAGCCTATGTTACTCGGGATAATGTAGCTTTCCAAAGGTGAAAGAATTTTTGAAATCGGTCCAGTAGTTTAAGCGTGAAGAGGTAACAAACAAACAAACAAATAAAAAAACAACACTTTCGCATTTATAATATTAGTTGGGATTTAGCTAAATGCAAAGTGATATAATTCACCTTGAAGCTCTATTGAGATTGTAACAATTTAGCACAGTGGTCCTTCTGCAGTTCAGCATTCGGTGGCGTTGCCCCGCGGCAATCAAGCGGCAAGCCATTACGCACCATATCACATTTCCGCATCTAAATTGCAATATGCAAACATCCGCTTTCTTTCGTTACAATTATTGTGGTGTAAGTTTATAGCGGGACAATAAAAATTATAGTAACTCGAAAAAAAACTAATTAAGTGAATAGTCCACCCTGCAACGTCTTTCGGTGTTGCAATAATAAAGTAAATGATGTTAATTAAGATTATGAACGGTGCTTAATTTGGTTTTGGTTACCTCTGATGCTTCGTGTTCTTAACATCTGATTATTTCACGTTTGGAAATATGCCTAGTCATTAATTAATTAGAGTTTCTTAATTTTAAGTTTAATTAACAATTTGTAACGCATGTATGCAAGTATATTTTTTGAATTATCTCTATTTTAATCTATAGCGAGGTAGAGTTCTTAATACGCATAAAGTATAGCTATAGGCTGCTATAATAACTTATGTTATTAAATGCATATGCATGATACCTACACTGGACAACTAAAATAATTAGTCACACATGTAAGAAATATAATTAAATATCAAAATCATCGGGGAAATATGTAAAGACTAAAGATTGTAAGACTGTAAAGGCGGCAATCTCTACAGTGACTTTTTTAATGGAGAGATAAGGGGCTTGACCGCTATTTGTTAATCTTCTTCGAATTTCGACTGTAGAATAAATTAATTACTTGCCACTTGTTGTAGTTACCGTATCAAGATGTAAAAATATTTTTTTAAATATGAAATAAGCTCTCTGGATACAGTTTAGCCCTCTTTAGATACTCATCAATATTTCTTAATTATTTCAGTTGTATAGAGCTCTTTGCTTTTTTTCATCATGAGAGAAGAGGTTAAGACGCTGGTGGCTAGCACCGCAACCAAGCGCCACGGTGGCGGGTTCAAACTCCAGACCGATCGATGTGACCTACCGACCAAACTCAGCTTAAGGCCAATGGTCCTAATGACCGTGCACCTTGAAGTGAAAGTGCCTGCTCCTTAGGATAGGCCGCGATATAAAGCCCTTTGCTGAATGTAGAGTCCTATAAATATAAAAAGATATGCGGTGAAATTTTTTATGATATCGGCTACGCTGCTAGTTCTAAAACCCACTAGTACTCGGAACTAATCCAAAATCTTTTTACTAGCTCAAACTCTACATAAAAGTATTCCATTAATTTAGTTTATTACAACGTAGGTCTGAAGATGAAATAGCATTCTTTTTTTACATTGTGATGAAATAGAGAAATATCTGTGTTCATTCCACGACTTTGTTCAAATGAGCTTTTAATATAAAAAAACGTTTTAACTTTTAACTGTATTATATTCAATTTATTGTGTGTCGTATTATACTTATTCTTATTTGCGAGTGATTACTTATTTAGTCTCGACAGTGTAATTTATTATGTATGCTCGAACGCATGCGACGCATTGTATTCATTTGATTACGCTTATATAGTTCATTAGGCGTGTTTTAATGCTTTTTACGATTGCATAGAACAGAATTATTTGCCGTTAAAGTGTCATTTCTTTTAAAGAAACTGCGATGGTTTATAGCTCTTAATTAGATACAAATTAAGTTTGTTTTATTGGACTTGTTGTTTTTTACGCATTCCGTTAATTAGACAAACTACTGTTATCTTGACATTCATTCAACCTATGCCTATTTTTAGTTTAATACGCGTAGGTAACTAAATTGATAAAAATGGTTATAGCAGAATATAACAATGAGAAAGTAAGTGACCGAAATCTCCCCCAGAGTCCAACAATGCGATTCACTCATTTTTGTAGCATTTGCATTTCAATCATTAGAAGTCAAATGTAATGTATAATTTTTTCTATAGCATTTATTTTATACATCTTAATCACTCGAATTCGGTGATATAATAAATGATTAGTACAATATTATTTGTGAGATAAAGTACTAGCAATTATGGCTGTTTATATATATTTTTCTAACAAAAATAGGCATTCATGAAGGTTCTGTCCGTTGAAAAAAATTAAATTACGGGAAGAGTATTAAAAAAAAAATATTTGGGAATTGTATTTCGTCATCGTCGTAGTCAGTAGTCGAATCTTACGATATCTACTGCGAATTTAAATTCTATTGCTTCGAAAATACGTCTCTAGATCGACAGAGAGACAGCGCTCTTATTCTTTTTTGTAATTTGTAAAAACTCGGCGCAGCGCTGGCGCAGTATCGACGTTGCAAACAATGGAAAAGTAAATAGGTATGTATATTAATTGGTATCGCTTATATTTTTTTATAAAATTAAATATAGATGTATATTAATATATATAATGTAAGTTTACATTAGGTTAAGTATTTTGTATTGTTTCTGTTATATTTACATATACAGGGCGTCCCACGGCCATGCCACATGGAGGGAAAGTACCTTAAATATTGTAGATAGAGCATTTTACTGAAAGAAGACATTATTTTAATTTTAAAAACTGCATTCATAGATTTTTGAATAATTACACGTTTAAACAGGGAATTGAACCAGCTACACAAGAAAAAAATACCCTGTTAGCTTTATCATACCGATCGAAAGGCTTCATCATAAGGATTATTTTTTGCTAAATAATATAGTGTCAAGACTAATAGAGATAATACTGTGATAAGTACGTATATGAGTAATATCACTTAAAATAAATATTTATTGAGTACAGAAAAAAGAGATTGTAGTTTAGTAAATTAATATTTCATTAAGAGGGCTTAAAAGGCAGGCAGTAATAATAATAATTCATAAAAATCAATAATGAATCTATTTGTTATTCACATAACTTGTCCTTCAAAATCAGAATACTATTTAAATAGTTATTGCCTGTTACAAGTACCACAGTAAAAAAGTTACAAGTACACAGTACATAGTACAAATGGTACATTTGTGGTACTTGTAACAGGCATTTTAAACAATTCACCCTTTCCTGAGTTATAAGACTTCAACTAATATGACAGTGTATATATAATATATAAACATAAGCTCACACAATAAGAGAATAAGAAATTCAAGAGTTAATACCAACCCTATTTCATACTAGTACGTATTAACACAATGACCATACAGCCTTCCTGTTAATGGAACTCTGGTTAAAAAACCAGTTAATTAGTTCACGACAGAGATCCAATTAAATGTCTGTTTAATTACATTTTAGAACCAATTATACGGCGTATTTATTCTATGGAATTTGTAATGTTGCCATTTCTGTATCGTAAACGATTGTGCGCACAAACTCAATTAACCAACCTCTCTGCGATTGGTACACGAAGTAAATAATGCTGGGTTAATTGTTTTGTTATCAGGAATACAACATTTTTTGTGATGATTGTGATAGGTCTAGGATGTAGAGCAGTGTCTTATATTGGGGACATAGTTTTCAATTGAAAACGTTATATATATGGTGAAGTTAAAAAAAATCTAAAAAAGAAATACTAAATATTTAACATTATTTTAGTTCTAAAAAAATATTTGTAAAATAAACATCGATTTTGAGGGATTGGTGATGAAGACCAACTATGATTTTTATTAACTTCGATTTTATGAAACCGTTGCTTAACAACCGTTTTTACCATTTAGTTATTTGATTGCAGAATCAACAAAATTACAATGGAAGACAACCTGTGACTTTTGAGTATAATTGTGACTAATAGCAAAAAAAAACATTTGCTTAACAACTTTTTTGACTTGTTGAACTGAACTACGAAAACAGCTTTTATTACGTAGGGATTAGAAGCGGTTCAAGGTCAACGTATATATATAGTCTTGTAACTGTGTGTACTAAACCTGGCATGTACCAATTACAGCACAATGCCGCGCTGCAGCTTCTTGAAGTTGCGTTGTGTTGTGGTACCAACAAAGTGCGATTGTGGTTATATTGTCGCTAGGATCTGTGCCGATTTGATCGCCGGTGATTGCGATGAGATTACGACACGGTTGTTTCGCCCACGTGGTTGATTACGGCGTCAATATGTGGTCCACGTGAATACTAGTATTCATTTTCTTGCAAATTAACATCCACATTGTTATTGAGATGTGTTTGTATAAATCAACTATGTACCTATTAAATATGTGCATTCTCACTCGCATTGCAATACATTCTTTGTTTGATTAGACAGCATTGAAAGAAAGGCGTGAACACCACGATATTACCGGCGCTTACGACATTTTGTTCGTGTGAAAATTATATTACTCAAAACTAATTGTATATGCGAGTCGTGTCCATCGCTTAATTTTAATTACATTCAACACGTCAGGTCTTACATTTGCACTATGAAAATCGCTGCTATTACAAGCACCGTAAGAGATGTCTCAAGGTCAGCATGTATAGTCTGATTTGTTGTTGTGTTTAAATGGACACTGTAAAATATTAAATAGAGATATGTATAATTATTTTAGATGTATGTAGATTTATTGAATTATAGATAGTACCTCACGGTCACTTCTGAATATAGAGGGGAAATTTTAGTTCTTTAAAGTAGCAGTGGTAGTGCCTCACGGTCACTTCCAAAGATAGAGGGGAAATTGTGGTTCTACAAAGCAGCAGTGGGAGTGCCTCACGGTCACTTACCAACATAGAGGGGAAATTTTAGTTCTTCAGAGTAGCAGTGGGAGTGCCTCACGGTCACTTACAAAGATAGAATGCAAATTGTAGTTCTTCAAAGCTGCAGTGGGAGTGCCCCACGGTCACTTCTGAATATAGAGGGGAAAATTGAGTTCTTCAAAGTAGCAGTGGGAGTGCCTCACGGTCACTTACAAAGATAGAATGCAAATTGTAGTTTTTCAAAGCTGCAGTGGGAGTGCCTTACGGTCACTTCCGAAGATAGAGGGGAAATTACAGTTCTTCAAAGCAGCAGTGGGGGTGCCTTACGGTCACTTCCGAAGATAGAGGGTAAGTTATAGTTCTTCAAAGCAGCAGTGGGAGTGCCTCACGATCACTTACAAACATAGAGGGGAAATTATTGTTCTTCGAATAAGCAGTGGAAGTGCCTCACGGTTACTTCCGAAGATAGAGGGGAAATTGTAGTTCTTCAAAGCAGCATTAGGAATGTGTCACGGTCACTTCTGAAGATATAATACACAGAGAGAAAGGTGGATTATATTTTGCGACAACGAAGTTTTGAGAAGGTGACAAATAATTAAAGTCACCTTTTCAGAAAATACATTTTAAAAATAAATATTTTTGCGAAAGTACCATTAAGTTACTATTTGAAAATGAGGGCTTTTGCTGGTTTTTTATTGAAATTACTTTTGTGCAAGCCGTCTTATATTATCATTATGCTGACCTATCAAAGTCCGTCACCAACAGCCGATAAGACAAAACGCCGATTAATCTAATCGCTAGGCTTATTGATTTTTTTCCGGATCGAATGGCAGCTAGAGCCGCGAGTCCGCAGTGCGAAGCGGAACGCCACCTGCGCACGCGCATCTGCCTCACGCGCCGGTAATCGCCACTGACCATTGCCATTGTTAGGGTTGAACAAGCCAACGTCACTAAAGCTTGTAGAAACAATAGATAATTAAGAAAATCAAGAAAATTTATTAGAAATAAGGAGGTGCGTATCGAGTAAAAGTTTCGAGAAACGCATCTTGCAAAAAAGGGCCGACTCAGAAAGATCGAACGAACTTCGATGCGAATATAAATACTTTATTTAAAACATTATTTTTCAACGCTCAATTTTCAATTAATTACATACTTATATGTTATCGCTGTGAAAACTTTCCGCAAGTCAAACTTGAAAGCTGAAAAAATGTTGTCGTAAACAGAAATTTAAAATAGAACAATAAAAAATCTGAATTAAACATAGTGAATACGGATGAAACAAAATCGAAATACATATGTCACCGATCCATTTCATTCTTCTTGTGGATGGTACTGCAACTTATGTGGTGATTTCCGTGGCTAAATGGTTAGTACGCTAGTTCCGAGGTGGTACTAACTTCAAGGTTCCGGGTTTAATCCTAGTGTAGGCAAATATTTATATGACGAATTTATGCCTTAGACGTGGCTATCAGTATATATTTATCTATGTATAGATAATATTTGTATGTTTATCCGTTATCCTAGAACCCATTACAACGAGCCTTACAGTACGACTTTGGTGCGAGTGTAAGAAATATTTATATTGTATTTATTATTTATATCTCTACGAAGTACAAGACTGAGCCACCCCATCCCTTCCCTTGTAACATTTTTACACTCAGTCAATTAGTCTAGCCCAAAGTAAGCATACTTCTATTATAAGATCTAGAGTAATGAATAGATGAATATAAATAGGAATGTTTATTACAAGTCATGACTAAGATACAAATGCTCGAATTCACCACGCAAATATCAGCTCGGGACGTGGACGCATGTTTGTTACAATTCTGTCTAATCTTTTAATGAGAACAGCTGTAATTATATGTATATTTGTATTGAAAATACCATTGAATATACATATCCACGAATAAAGAAATTAAAAATAAATTAATAGTTTCTTTAGGCTAGAGTATTGTACACCTTTGGAGGGCTGTGGCCTCCTTCTGTGAAGCAGTGATGCTCCAGAAGGAGGCTGCCGAGCGGGGTCGGGAGATGGCCGATCCCGCTCGAAGAAGGCGGCGCCGGGCTCGGTAGCACAGCTGCGGCGCCGCCGCGGGTCGCCGGCGGGCGCGAGGAAGTCGCGACCGCTACGGTGACCCGGGATGGACCCGGGATGGACCACGCCCCTTCCGTGGCCGGGGGGCGTCGTCGGTGGAGGAGACCGGCGGAGGTCATGAGCCTCCCCCGAGGAGGGGGAGGCTCACGACTCATCGACGGGGGAGCGGAGGCTGGGGGTTCCCGGAAGAAGCTTGATGTTCCCGGGGGCTCCCTACATGCCTGAGGAAGGCCATCCCTGAGGTTTTTAGTGGGTAGGCCTCCCCCTTCTGAGGAGGAGAGCCCCACATAACCGCCGGCTCGCCACAGCCGGAGTATGCAATTTAATGCATTTTCCTCAGGGGAACAAAAAAAAAAAGAGTATTGTACACCAAAACCTCGTCTAAGCATAAACGAGTAACAAAATGAACGGGATTGTAAGTATGGATGGATGTTTGTTACACTTTCACGTAAAAACTACTGAATAGATTTTAATGAAACTTTACAATAATATAGTTTATATATCACAATAACACATAGACTACAACTTATAAATATATTTTGTGAATTAAACAAAATCTGATGATGTCTTGCGCAAACAAAATTGCGGGTACCAGTTATTGGGATATGCTAAGGCACTATGTTTGTATTTATTGAAATTCTCACGAAAAATACTGTAGAGAGACTTAGGATCGCGTTCAAAAATCGAACTCAAACCTAAAAATATCTGCTTTAATATACATATATGTATAAAATGTATAAAAAATATACCCACATAGTGCCTGTACTCAAGCGGAGATTTGAATTTGAGTCTGGTTCTTTAATACGGATCTCAGAGTCTTCTCTTTAGGTACTACCGATCTATCTATTTCTGCTGCAAAAAAGCGATGCTCGAATTGCTGCTTTCTGGCTTGAATAGAAAGGCATATTTGATTAGTAATGAAATAACTAAGTGGGTACCATGACATGTTGTCACACTTCAATTTCCGAATTTTGTATCATCAGGTTTTGAATATAAAAAACACACAAGCGAACACTTATACCGTCCAAAGATAACCCCAAGTTAATAGCAACTGGTACTTTCTACTAATTAGATTCTATGATGCGAGCATTAAAAGCGATAATTACTGTTTATTGACTTATTCTTTATTCACAATTTTTATTAGCAGATTAAATGTTATTTCACATGAAAATACTCAATCAAATTTATAAGATTTTCATACAAACGAAGTACAAACTTCATACAAAAGAAGTACTTTGGAAATTTGATTTGTCATTTGATTTAGCGTAACTGATTTTATGTAAAAAATAAACCTTTTAATATGTAATGATTTATTGCTATATACAGCTACTTACTGAATGACCCATCGTATAGGCCCAATATTCACAGCCGGGTTAAAATTTGGACCACAAAAAGTCAATTTTATATTTTATAAAAATGTGCGATTACACCATTGTGTGTGCTATATATAAATTACATGGCGTAAAAAAATAAAGGCCTGTAAATGCTACAAATTCAAATTGCTCACTCAAGCCCGACAATAATAAATAAATTCTTAGGTTATCTTTACATAATATTAACTATTGATTGAACTGTATAGTTGTTTCTCGCATCTGTATTTACATAACGCAAATACCTACTTGTACCGTAAACATTTGGAGCAATTTAAATATGAAAGAGCGACGTTAGTCAATTTAAATGAAGTGAAATTCATCGTAGAAGAGAAAAAAAGACGCTGAAAGCTTGCAGTATGCTTAGGCCAGAATTATGTTTGAAAAACTGTCAAATTAAATAAAGCAATCGCAAATGAATTTTAACGCTTCACCGGTCCCGCGAATATCGGAATATTATCGAACGATTGGCTCTGTCGACCGAGTAATCGATACATTGTGAGATGATGCTTTTTATGATCGAGTTAGCGGTATCGAGTTCGTTTGCCTCTGCCTTGACTTTTTGTCGTGAATTTGCCTAAACCTTGGACAAAGCTGATTAATTACTTTAAACGTAAATTGAAAATTCACAAGCGCGTACGTAACACAGAATTGTTTTGTGGAGTAATCTACTTATTTCATTACAAAACGGTGTTCTCTAAATCCTCAACAATGAAATTTGTAATACTCGTCTGTTTTATCGTTGTTAATAAATGAAATAATACACATAAATGACAAATACGGTATTATGTGTGATGTGCAATTAAGTGAAAATATATCTTTTTTCTAGAAGAATTTGTGACGTCTTGTAAATTCGTGAATTTATTGTTAACGTTACTGAACATGGGATCGAATTTTTCTTTGTGTAAATTTTCATGAATATAATTGAATATCAATTAATATTTTTTTTGTCATGCGAAGAATCTGAGTTTCAAGATAATATATATAGAGAGAAAGTAATAGAAACGAAAGACAAGTAAAATGAAAATTTTATAGTGTGTGTAAATTTTGTTATAGTATAAATATGAGAAGCATTTTTTAAACATAAAACAAATTAAATATATTTTTGACAGCATTATACCCAATTATAATATTTTATTACAATCACATTTACAAAAACTCTATAATTTATAATTTTATATCGACAATGAAAAAACCAGAAACTTTGTAATACCTAATATATTTCTTATAGTTATTATTACAACAAAAAATGAGTAATCAATTTGCTGTAAGCAAACAGACTTTTTACTGACAAAAGTCGTAAGATTTTTTTTTGTAATTATGAATTACGATTATGCATTTGCATTATGATTATGCGCTCTCAACTTTCTACATCTTTGATCGAATTTTTAATTTGAATCTTTGCTCATATTGAGCTATAGGCTTTTTTGTCACTTCTATAATTATCTAGGAAATTGTAAGTAATATTGATTATATATTTAATGCAAACTTATACCATATTTTCACAACGAAAGTGTAAGTAATGTTTTGTACAGCATTGGCCACTAATCCTCACAGATAGCTGGCATCTATTTATAAATATTGATTGGAAATTAGTTACTTAAACTATTCAAATATATTCAATCTATTTACTTAAATAAAGTCATCATATTCTTCTCCACTAACTCACTCCTTTCAAAATATATTTAAACTAGTTATAATAGACATAATGAAACCGAACGCAGAATTGTCAACAATAAGGGGCGCATCTCCAAAGCGCGGCGCCTCGCGGACAAGCTCTTTCGGCCCATTAGACCCGACACAAGCGATAATCCCTGCTACCTACTTAATTCTTTTACGGGTTTACAGTCTCAGAATTTTTACTTTCGTTTCCTTGAACACAGTCTATTTGTTACTTTTTTTAATTAAGAAGTATTGGTTTTTCATTTTCAACAAAACATTGCCTGTCGGATTATCTTCTTTTACAATGTTCATTTGTAGTGTCATGTTAATATTCGCTTAAGGGGTACAGAAAGAATTGAGGATAATTCCATTCACTGATTTGCAATAAACTCAGTACACATGGATTTTAGTGAAAACAATGCTTCTTATTAGATAAAGAGGAATTGTAAAACAGAAATAAATAATGATTTTTGAAGGTTTTGATGGTAGCTAACCTTGTTGGTATCGATGTGGTGATTTGTAGTGATTTTAGAAAACTAATGAAACTCAACTCAACAAATATAACCTAAATCTACCTAAATTTACACAAAGATGGGGAACGCAAATCCTAATTAGCGTATGATATAACACTCCCTTGTTATGTAATGTTCTCTAAATGTACATGATAACTTTGGAGACGACACGTTTGACGCAGCGATATTTTGTATTACAAAAATTCGTGCTAATCACGTGCACATTACACGTGATTTTTTCTATTTGTGACTGCACTCACGACACAGGATAAAAATCCAAGTGTTTCCAAGTAAATTTCGGACCACATATGCTACAAAACTCTATGATAAATGCCTAAACAAACAGAAGTTGTTTTTATAAAATAATCAGTGAGCAAAATAATTATTTTAAAGCATGAGCTTGCCACCTGCAGACAGCAATACAGTTATTTATTTACACTTCAATAATCGCCACTATTCCGAGCAACTTAAGAACTGTCTTAAGGTCAAAATAAAGTCTGACGCGCTACCAATGCGTGATCTGACTTTTATGACATTTTCTCAAACATGCTTGGAAATTTGAGCATTATTTTGACAACCTTCTTCGAGATAAATCAAAATTGCTGTACTGGCCAAATACGTGCGAGCAGCGGCCGGCAAAAAAATACACATGTAAATTCACATCTATCGTGTATTAAAAATGGAACCATTTATTGCTCCGAAAAATGGCAAACCAAGGAGGCAACTTATTAGAGTTTTATTTAAATATCGAACTGGCTTGCAAAAAAAAACTGTTTAATAATGAAAAAACTATATTATCAAATAAAAGTTCTGCTTGGTACTACTTAGTTTTAATTTCCGCGCATTATTTAAGAAAAGTACTATACAAGCCTTGGCCACAACTAGGCATTGATGGACTTACGTATGTATGTACACGTTCGTCCATCAATGCCTCTATTGCTGGCCGCTGCAGTAATGTACTATATATTTTTCTATATACTTTACGTTTGCATTACAACAAACGTCGCTGTTATGAGCGACATAAGAGCAGTCTCAAGGTCAATATGTACTGTATAACACGTGGCTGTTTGTACATTCGTCCTACACACCTATAGTGAAAAAAATCTGCAAAGAATTGCAAAAGGTATATGTGAATCATCATCAGATCAGCACTGGGCTATCGTGATTAACTAAGGCCTAGTGAGTTAACTAACTAATGATGATGAACCGATGGCGAGATCCTGAATG
The DNA here is from genome assembly GCA_036419045.1 of Scirpophaga incertulas. Lineage (NCBI taxonomy): Eukaryota > Metazoa > Arthropoda > Insecta > Lepidoptera > Crambidae > Scirpophaga > Scirpophaga incertulas. Next base: position 28,412,634 of record CM071634.1, on the reverse strand, counting down.
ATGAAAATCTACCTCCAATAACATAGCAATAAAAAATTAACAGTCATATAACTACTGCTTTGACGCATATAAATTAATCTTATTATGTTCATAATATTATTAGGCATCCGATCAACTCAAAATTTGGAAATGTCCATTCGCAGTTACACCTCCGAGAATTGGGAGATTAAATGTTTTTGTCCATTAAGTATGGCCTTAAGTGTTAATGGTGTCTGGGATTATATCGGCTGGGGAAGATAACGCTGAGTGACTGACTCACTGTCTGATCCCTCTGCTACCTGCCTTGCGACCACTCCTATCACAACTGCATAAAGTTCCGAATCTACAGATCAAAATGGAATCCTAAATGTCAACCTCGACATAGATTTACCTTTACTGTTTAATTTGTCAACAACAATTGCTCGTCCCTTATTTCCTTTTGATTTTTGAGCTGGCTAAAAAGTACTTATTTCATGTCCATGGTTCTTATAATCACTCCAGTCATTTTAATATTTAAATCTACCAGAGAATTAAAGATCCTAATCGAAGATCAAAAACACGGAAGTGGTAATTGTCGAGCAAAACTAATTGCAGAGTAAGTATTCCTATCTAAATCTAATCTATGGATATAACACCATGAAATACAATTATGATGGCGACCGCAACTAGCAGAAGCATTATGAACTAATTTCGCCTCTATATTAAAAACAAAAACGAATACCTTCAATCTAATATTGGAAAAAAATCAAGATTATACTTCGTATGGATGTAAATCAACTTTCCTATTGTAACGCCGCTGGTAGCAGAGAGTAGCGTGTAATGAGAAACTAGAATGTTAATTAAGATCTAATTAAGTCTAATACAATCAACAATGCTGCTCGCGTTCCGGAGGCATTCGCAAGTCATCGAGAGGGTTTTATCATGTCCAGTTTTTACTGATCTCTGACCTTCCTACGGAGAACTTCCATAGTTCCATAATACGGGGAGATGCGACGGTCCTTCAAACTTTGGTGGCGTTAATCGAATTGAGATCGGCGAACCCTTTAGTAAAAAATCGGTTAAAACCACTCTTTCCACGAGCCATTGTGATGTGAGAACTCAATTTAGTGGACATTGTGGTGATGACGCCAGATCAGTTGAAAGGGTAATAGAGATGTTCAGAGCGTGAATTTAAGGCGGGTATTACAAGATTGTTCGGTTGAGGTCTTTATTGCAGTACGGCATGTTGTTACAATACTGGGAGCAACTGTTACAATTTTGGGTAAAAATGTGATTGGGGTTGAAACTATTGTGTCTGTGTGAGTCTGCGAGCCTTAATTGTGTTCTGTGATGCCTATACATTTTTTATCCATTCGTTTCTTTCAATTAAATATTATGCCTTACCACCAATCCGTCTGATTAACGTGGTTTCGCAGTCCAAACCTAATTTTATGTGAGACCCAAACTCAATAGGAAATGTTTATAGAGATTAGAATTATCGTTATATGCTGGCGTGAATTTCATTTAATTTATTTAATAATAGCCTAATCTCACACTTTATAACCTGAGACTTCCGTCAAAAAAAAGCTTGCGCAATTTATTACTACTTGCAGGCTAAGCCTGTTTGGAGAGTTTCTCACTTGCCATAATAGAATGGATCTTGACCTTGTTTCCTTTGTTTCTTCATAATAAAAAAAAATATATAAACATACGATATTGCATATGTTAATATGCACATGTACGTATAGAGTAAGATATAACAGACATAAGAAAAGAAAAGAAAAGAGAGAGTCCATGCGATTAAAACAATTTTTTAAGAGATTAAAAACGATATATAAATAATGAACTTGTTATATTTAAGTGAAGACGTCACAAATTAATGGACATGTTCTGTTCGGATAAATATCAGATTGGTCGATATTTTATAATTATTTTAATTTTACTTTCGAAAATTATAACTATTTGTCAAATTTTGATTCAAGTTCCACCGCTCCGCATGAAAAGCTTTGCCTTTGCCGGACTGTGAAGGACTGAAATCCTTTTCAAGTGGAGAGTGAGCGTCCTTTTATTGAATAGACATTTCCTAAAACTTGAAGTCTGGTACCATAAGGCGAGACAAGATTACGAGATACTTAAACGATATAAAAAAATCAGATGTCAAAAAAAATAAATTACAAGAAGATTTAATGCTTTTAGGGAGTCAATATTTATTCAGAAGAAAATAGTATTTAAAAATAAATACTTTTTGGTAATGTTTTTAGTTTATATACATTTAACGGACGTCACGCTAAGTATTTGGAAAATATTGATATGACATCTCAAAAATCATTTCTGTTGAAAAAGTTGTCAAGTTGTCTACTTGTGTACTATATCTACTGTACTATTTAAAACTATTCAAGCTAGCATTATTATAATATCAATATTAACAAATCATAAATTTATTTTAATCTCAAGGAAATACATTAGACATTGTTACATATTATAAATTACTCGTAAATAATTTTTTTCTACAAATGTAGACAACAATAAGTTTTTTTATCCGTAGAATGTTCCTTTGTATAATACTACTTCAAATCAACGTACCACATGTAAATTTTTGCTATTCTTTGTCATAGTAAGAAACTGTTCACAAAAAATATACAAATAATAAATTTAAATAATGATTATTATATGTACAAACTATTTTCCTTAATTCAGAGTTCTTGTTTTGATTTTATTAACACATAAACTATTTAAAGCAATATTAAAAATACTATAAATGTGTTAATAGTAGAATAATTATTTAAATCATTCGGAAGTAGCATTACACAAAATGTAATAAAACATTTTAAGGACACTGCAATCGCCATTTTATGGGACAACAGTTTTAAACAAACATTATACAAAAGCCGTAAATTCTGAACTTTAAAGTTTTGATATCGGTAAAACTCAAATATCACATTCCAGTGTAATGGTGTAATAAAATTGAGATCAATAACATAAATACGCTATTGTTGCCGGCCCGTATAGTGTCTAACAACTTTTATAGAGCCCGAGATATGGGAATTACATCAAAGCTGGCCATAATACAAGCTATAAACAAAATTAACAACACGGGGACCCCCGCTGATTTCAATTTTGAGCCTGACATCGGCCCTAATTCAATAAAGCTATAAAATTCACCTAATTATGCAAATGCCTTTGAATCTACTCATATTATACGCGTTTAAAATTTGAAAAATATGATGGGAGCTGTCAAATGGGCTACATTTGTTTGATTAATGCAAATGGTTGATTATTCGGCCAAAATTATGACATTAGTGCAGTAATTATATTTTTTTTCTTGTAATTAGTCAGCCAGCGGGAGACATCGGTGGAACAGATAACAGTTTTGGTTGGCATTCTTGTATTACTAAGTTGTTGTTCATTATTCTACTAATATATACAAGTAAAAAATATCACCATTCTATATTTATAACGACATATCAATAAAATAATAAATTTACAACGAAATTTTTTTCCAACTATACAATTAGATTTCAAATTAGAAGCATGTATATAAATTGTATTAATTTATTATTTTAATGATGAATAGATGCAACATATTATATATATATATATATATAATATATATATATATATATATATATTGTATGAGCTTATTATTCATTTGAGACGCAGAAAATTATTTTTTGGTTATATATTTTTATATTAATCAATTATTTTAATAAACGAATCAAAACCTTAATTGTTCTGCTTCGCAGGTAAATACTCTAGGACGCTAGGTAGAACAATGATATATTAAATTTTATTTAAATATTATGTTTGCACCAATTTATTTTTATACAACTATAAAAAGCTATTGTAAGTTTGAATGGTTTCTTGGTAGAATATATGCATAGGTCCAAATAGATAAAAATAAATGTACTCACCGAAAAATCACAATAGCAAACAATTCGCCTAAAAGTCCTTGTAAACACTTGGAACTCTCGCAATGGACACGAATAAATTGCCGTCAATAAATGACACAATTTACATGATATCCTGTGACGTCTTGGAACAACAAAGCAATAAACTGTGACACACCAACGCCTTCAACCGACTGGTAAAGAATAAAGCCGGCCTGCTCTCATCGCCTACGTGCGGTTCAGAAGCATAACAAAAAAGAAGCGGTTCTAAGCCACTCCCCTAGCCAACGCCCGGCCAATGACGGCACACTAGCATGGCGGCGTTGCGAGGGTGGGCCCAAATCAGTGATACCAGTCCCTACTGCGATACCACTAATTGACTTTATCAACAAACTGACTTTACGGGCCAAAGTCACGATATGTGCGTTTGTCTGCCGCGTCAAAGCCCCAACAAAGATCCACAGGCTGTGTTAATAAAGTATTCTGTTGACTTTGATATAGCAACAAAATGTTTTTTTTTTTAATAAGAGACATCTACTAAATTGTTGAAAGCTTATTTTATACACTTTTCAACAGGGAAAGATAAGCTGTTTGGTTAAATCTCTAAAATTTACCTTTTGTTTCGTTTATATGTATGACTTTATAGCTTTTATGATTATAAATATAAAATATATGGAAGTTTTTTTTAAAATATTGTATCACATTTTAATCGGACTCATCAATCTGAAAACAATTTCTGCTAGTAATGTCTATTAATGCATCGCGGATTTGTACTTTTTGTTTATTGTTCCTAATGGACACAATTTTTTTAGTACTTAAAAGTTGTATAATTAAATGTTTAACAATATTTGTTGATGTATAAATTTTTACAATATTAACTTTCAAGATTATTATAAACAGGAATAAAACGCTAAAATAATATGAATAAGTAAATACTAACTTTCTCGTTTGAATCCTGGCATTAAGTAGGTATTTTATTTTTATATAAATCCGTACACGGATTTATATAAAAATAAAATAATAAGACTTAGGTATTTAGAGAATTGTAGGATTAGGCATTTTCCATATATGCAAAATGCCTTAAATTGAATCCTACAATTCTCTAATCTCGCGGTGATTTTATAGTTAAAGATGTAGAATACCAACATATAATTCCTTTTTTAATAATATATTCTTAAATAAGCCAGAGGTAAGTGTAATATATATTAATGTTTAAATATAAATAAATAACTGTTAATGATAAAAGAGGACCGTTGTGGGTGTGGCTCAGAAGACCACAGATTATTTTATTTTCAAATTCTAATGAATTTTTAGAATTATTATTTGTATGCATTCATTGTTACAGATTTAAATGAAATGTCAAATATTGTAAATAAACAGGTTCATCCGGTGAAGAGTGTGTGTTAGTTATATTTTTGAAGTGATTAAATAATATAAGTAATGCAAAAAATACGGCGCAGATGTTACAAAATTGTAACTATTCAAAAGCTTTATAGATCTGCTATAAAACGCCGTATAGATAAGTATCTAATAAGTTAATAATAATATAAAACAAATATATACTTAAGCGTAAATTCACACATCTATCTGTTCTTTTAGAAGACAAATCTAGGCGGCTGCTTTTAGGGATACGAAGCTGTGTAGGGAAAGCACAGCAGCCGTGATTGATGATGAAGATTGATTCATAAAAAAATATACAAAATTGGATGGTCAATTAGTATTACAAAGTAAATTGATACCTTTTTTTTTAAGGGGGGAAAATGCAACCTTGTGCACCCTTACACCGCGCTGGCAAGACGCGGCCGTGTGTGGGGCTCTCCGATCAAGAGGACCGGCCTACCCACTAAAACCCCCCCGAGTTCTCTGGGCCCATACGGGGCACATGGCGGGGTGCGCTCTCGCGATTCGACCGCCATGTGTCCAGTAAATAGATACCTACATATTGATAAAATTATTAGATATTGTTTGTCTTTCCATACTTTTTTTTATAAGTCTATACCTAAGTGATTATATTATAGTGGTAAGTCAAAACAGACTGCATATTTCACTCTCAATTTATTAAAGAATTTTTAATTAAAATGCTCGTTTATGTTGCGTTGGAATTTTTATTTCAATATTAACTCGAGGTAATTGAGTTGCAGATAAGTTGTAAAAGCATTTAATGTACTCGTCACCATTAAACCTATGCCCAATAAGGTTTTAGTATGGTACATACAGATATTTCTCTCAACCCTGAATCAACATTGGAAGCCCTATTAGGTATCCAATTACAAGCTATGAAATCTCTATATAGAGCCGGCGAATAGCGTTCATCTGTTAATGTCGGCATCTTTGCTCTAATTGCGGCTAAGGCCATAAAATCTCCAACGAGACGCTGAAAGACTTGCACGTATTGCAACTAAGTTTATTCACAGGACTATGTTAAATTATTCAAATTCAAGCCGCTTGTAGTCAACAGCATTAAATATTTTGATTTTAATTAAATTAGTACTAAATCTTTAGTCTTTTCAGCTGAGGGATGCCGATTACTGGATATATGGTTTATACTAATTAACGTAAAATCAAATTTGCCCTACAAATGTTCTAACAAAGAAGGCTTGACAAAACATTAAATCCATTCCCAAAAGGAGAAAAAATTACAAGTTTTATGTGAAGCAATGTAGCAATTACAATAACCATGTCCACAATTAGTCCCTGAGACGATGTAATTAAAACTATTAAAATAACATTTGGCACAGCATCGAGAAGCGGCTCGCGTGTTCACCTCTGTATGTAATAATACAAAATCGTTTTACGGGCTGTTATTTCAACACGGCATTTTAATGCGAGTTTGGAAAACTTTTCAGAGGACAATTAGAAAGTTTCCTGGTGAAAACTTTATCTTATAGTTGTAGCTATAGTACTTTTTGTTCAATTGCACAAGAATTGAGTATGATGTAAAATGTGATTTATTTTCGTGATTTTGTATTTTAAATCTCAAACTATTTGGAGTATGCATGCTGCAAATTCATTTAAAAGATTTTAATCAATTGATTTAGGCTTTAATTCAGGATTTAGGTTTGGTTTTGTATAAAAAAGGCTTGTGTTTGCCATTTTAAAGCTAATGGCAGGTTAAACCATAAACAATCTATTGAGATAAAAATAGTTATTTGAAATACACAAAACAATAGGAACCATCACAATGTCTTATTTGTTTTTAGTGTAAGAAGCGGATTATGAAACAAAAGACTATTGAATTATAATTGGATTCAAACTATTGAGAAGTGGCACCACCCACGTCGCACGTAAATGAAATTTTAAGAATACCAAAGTTATTTTTACAAAAATGCTTAAAACTAATCGATTTCACTTATAATGGATAAAAGTGACCTATTCATTGCTTCATAAAATCTAAATTGTAATAAATGAAGCACAGTACATAATATAAAACTTTTTAATTGTTTACTTTTAATTGATTTAAGGAATCACACGAATAATAAAAATGACTTTAATTACATAAATGAAAATAATCAACAAAAAATTACAGTTTGTGTTAATTTAATATCAAAGGAATGGTGTGCAAGTGGCCCGGAAATGAAGATGAAAATCAAAGTGTTAAACGTTTTGATCGATAATATGAAAATTTGAATTGTCGCTCTACATTATGGTGGCTGGACGTGGCCGCACTGGCGCCCGATCACGCGATTAACAAAAATGTTTGAATTGCGAGTAATACGCCTTGCAACAGACAAAATGGACGGCAGTACCTGTTCTAACGGTCTGGTAAATACTCTATTACGGGGAGACCCTTTAAGACTTTCGAGTTTTGCATCTCTTATTAACATTGTAAGAGTGTTCTAACCCATTGAGGGCTTTGATTTTGTCAAATGTGTACGTAGGTTTACAGAATTAATAACTGATCATGACTCGATAGACCACTAGTCAGTGCATGGATTGATTCTTTTTAGTACATCTGTTTCACAAATTAATGTAGAAAATATTGAATTTTGCATTAAAACAGCAACAACAGAAAATAGCAGTATTTCCATTACCTACTACGTTCTTGTGTGAAGGTTAAGATAGGCTATGAAATTTTATCTTTTGTCACATGTTCTTTTTTTTTTTGTTTCCCTGAGGAAAATGCATTAAATTGCATACCCCGGCTGTGGCGAGCCGGCGGTTGTGTGGGGCTCTCCTCCCCAGGAGGGGGAGCCCCCAGCCTCCGCTCCCCTGCCTACAGGGGAGCCCTCCTCGGGGGAGGCTACACTACCTCCCCCGATCTCCTCCACCGACGACGCCTCCCGGCCACGGAAGGGGCGTGGTCCATCCCGGGTCGCAATATTCGCGGGCGCGATTTCCTCGTGCGGTGACCCGCGGTGGCGACTGTAACCACTTACAGTAGGTATCAGTGGCGCTGTGCTCTCGGTACTGGCCTTCGAATCGCGAGATTGTTCATTCTCTTCTTCTTCCATGTATTTTGCCTTTTTGAAATGTACGTTTATGTGACGCTACTACAATGAAGGAAAGTATCAGAAAGAAACCCGCATACACCTGCGAAGCAATTCAAAGGAGTAGGTATGTGAAATCGACCAATCCGCACTGAGCCTGTGTGATTGACAATAGTCATCATATTAAAATGAGCTCGTACTCCTTAGTGGGGAATGATAACTCATGTGACTAACAATACTGCTAATTTTAGCCGCTGTCAGATTAAATTTGAGCCACTTTATGGTCAGAAACTATCATAAAGAACACCCAATGTTATAGGAACGAAAGAAACTATGACATATGTATATCAACGCATATTTTCAGTCAATATTTTCATGGCAATTATTCAAAAATATACTCACACATAGTGTATATTTATTGTGGCCAGAATTCCAGTCAAACTATTATGTTCGGTAATAACAATTTCCTCGCAGTTTCAATGCAAACGTGACTATTACTATTCATCGATAAACTAATTGTTAGCCTGCATTCAGCCTTTTAAAATATAAAACAACTATTTTATTTCCCGAGGTAATTATTGTATAATGATGATGACAAACAGTTTACGGTCTGTGATGACTTTTTATTATCTGTGCGGCAAATAATATAACAATGTTCATAATCTTTATGACAACAAATCTAAAGAAGAAATCAGCTTCACCTTCAGAAGCACAAGAATTGACTATCTCACCTTGCCGTCCAAGCCAAGGCCCTTATGACCAAGGTTCAGGCTGAGTTTAGTTGGTAGGTCATAGGGGTCGGACCGCTCCAGCCAGTATGGAGTGACACGTTTCGTTCCGCTTGTGATGATTCTCAGCCAACCTTTCCCAAAGTGAGATAATAATGCTTCCTGCAGTCGTGATGGTAGTCTAGAGGAAGAGGTCAAGGACCTAGAAAAAAATGTCATATTGAGAGTTATAGTAGTTCTTAAAAATGTCAAAGCTCAAGAAAAAATTAATCGAAAAAGATTCAGTCCACACAAATACTAGCTAGCATTTCTTTTGAATTCGAATTTCGAATTGAAATTTGAAAGATTTCGCTGTTGTTTTAAAGTTAGTTAAATAGGAAAGTGTGTGGTTGTCAGGTCTAACTTATATAGCTCTTAAATATTCTTTTTAAGGGGCCGGCTCTAGATAGTATACTGTTTATATATGATCGGGACATACATAGATATACTCACACCTCTTTCCCATGGGGTAGGCAAAGATCACAGTTTTCCACCTGCTACGATCCAAACATATTTCCTTAGCTTACTAGCTCGACTTACATTAATGCTCTGTATGTTATACAATAGGTATTTCTCTTTAATAGGTTTACAATTAAGAAACGCATCTACTTATTGTTCCCTGAAGATTCTAATATTGTAACAAGTTTTACTTTTATTCTTTGCCCTACGAAAATCGCCGCTATTACGATCGACATACGAGCTGTCTCAGTAAAACATGACGCGATGCTGTGTGTACATAAGTAGTCAGATACGCGCGTACAATTTCAATATACATAATTGAAGGAAATAAATAAGTAATCAAAACAAGTATAGAGCAAGTCACTAAAATTGCATACATATGTGTCAAATTAATGCTCGTCAGACATGATTGTGGGAAAATAAACTTAATTGTTATTTGGTATTGTATATTTACCGGGATGTTATTTTATTAAAAGACATAAAGAGAAACGCGGTATTTTTTTTATTCGACCGCATTTATTTTGTGTAATAAACGCTTTATAATGAATCCAAATCATTGTAATAATTTTAGATAAACACAGCTTTGATTGCACATTACGCGACACCGGACAACGAGGATTTCCTCCCACGACAGTAATTACTGGAATAATGACACGAGTAACAAACCGGCGTGATAACGAATAATGACGTGAATAACAAACTGTATGATAACAAATCGCCCTTGCCTCAACCACTCTCCAAATCAGACCAGTTATTATAACAACACAACGCCCGCCGCTCCCAAAACCAAATTGGCCCATATTTAATTTTGGGAAAATGTAAAAATAAACGTTTTTATTTGTGTAAATAACACAATAAAATTGCCGGCGCACCATTACCGCGCACGGAATTTGTGCGCGCACCAAATTACGCAGATAATATCTATGTCGTCGTAATTGTTATTTTAGTGTCGTTAGTGCCCGGGTCGTGTAAATTCAGTTAGGGTGTACGATGTATTTTTTAATATTTTTCAAATTCAATATTCCGAGTTTTTGTTGCGACCGGAAACGGACGCGTTAGGAAAAAATTGCGCTCATCCGTCGCTTTCGCGGGCCTCCATAAAAGCAATTAGTTTTTGAAATTCGAACAACAAAGGCGCCGGCGTTCGTTTATTTATGGCAATGTGACAATATTAAATGCTAGATTTATGAAGTGAGATCGGAACGCTGCTTTGGATTTTGTACTTTACAGCGTCTGCATACGTGCTAATTCCAGTTAATGCTTCAACTTTCAAAAAATGCCCAAGTGTCGATTCGTTGTTTTAACATGACCATTTGTGGTCGCCGGAATCAATCGCCGTATCATTTTGACTGATGTCACCCGACTCCGGATGTGACGCGACACTCCGAGTGTCCGAAGTTTCCGTTTTTTCCCCTCATCTTAGGGACTTAATTTAAAATAAATTGCTTAGGACGTTCACACCAGTTCTTGCTCGCCGATGACTGTTGATATTTTTTCCAATCAGAATAATACAATTGATTCAGTTTTTCTGTTGTTTGACCGGTTAATAAAAGCAAGTGGTTATTGTTAATTGGCAAGTGGTCGGTGTCATTGACACTCCGTCTAAGGTTAGAGGAAGTGGAATGCGGTTGCTAATTATCGTGGAGTAATCGAATTTGAAATAAAGCAGGCAAATACAATGGATGGAAATAAGCAAATTAAAGGCGCACAAAGGACGGCGACGGAGCGATACCTGAATCGCGTCTAATTAGCAGATTTGCTGCGATATGGCCGCTAAGTTTGCGTAGTCATCGCGCTGATATAGCGGGTAATTTAAGCTACAATTTAAGCACACAAGTCTTTTTTCCGCAAGACTTGCGCAGAAACCTACGAAGAAATATAATTATATATATAATGATATATATATATATATATATATATATATATATATATATATAATATATATATATATATATATATATATATATATATATATATATATATAACAATAATTTATTTTAATCTATAATTAAGAACAGACATCTTAATTATGTCTCTATCCAGGGTGTTCGAGTCCCTAACAAAATTATCATATCTTAATTACTATATGTTAATAATTGTTTGTTATTTAAAGTATAAGTATTATATATATACTTATGTAATAAAAATAATATAAGTTATCAATTGAATTGGTTCACGAGATAACCGCCATGTGGAATGTTATTAGTCAAAGTTATATAAAGTATAAGTTATATAAAATATTGTACGTGGATACTTGTGGACGTACAAGGAAAATAAAAATATAATCTAAGTACATCTGTTCGGAAATTGGGAGAACTATCTGGAGAAAAACAGGCAAGAAATTAAAACATCAAAGGAGATTGACCATTTTAGTATGGGCAAATGTACTGACTTTATTATTTTTGTGTCTCGATGAAAATGCTTTTATTTGGTTATATTGGTTTGGTTATAATCATAATAAATGATACTTACCAACTTCTGTCACGATTCATAATGGGAATGTTGAAATAATCAAGAAAATAAGTTTGTTTTTAAGTTATAATAGTTTCAAGGAAATGCACACTTTGTGCTGTAAGTAATAGGTTTGCATTAGTTTTTTACGCTGTTCTCGATTAGTTACACCATTAAATGTTGTATATTTTTAATGTTTAATAGGTAAGTAAGTATAAACATTTATTTATCACTAGTTTTAAAATAAAGGTGATGTTAGGAGCCTTCATAACCGGCGAGCGTGCACGACAAGAGTTATGAATGTCTGTATGGTTTACACACACCTTTTATGATAGATAAGTAAGGAAAAGATTTTGATACTGATAAATTGATATAATTGATAAATTGATAATATAATGATATGTAGCGCGCGCGGCGTGAATACTAGCCTATGGCGAACTCTACTTAGAAACAATGAAATTGCTAGTGTGGCGTAAAATGCTTACGGGACAAATTTATACAATGTACCTTTTATACAATGTAATTATACAATGTAATTTATACAATGTACAAATTTATACAATGGCTTTACCGTGGGAGAGCCATGCTTCGGCACGAATTGGGCCGGCTCGACCGGAGTGATACCACGGCCTCACAGAAAACCGGCGTAAAATAGCGCTTGCGCTGTGTTTCGCCGAGTGAGTGAGGGTACCGGAGGCCCAACCCCCTTATTCCCCTCTATTCCCCTTATTCCCCCTATTCCCTTTTAAAGGCCGGCAACGCATCTGTGACTCCTCTGGTGTTGCGGGTGTCCATGGGCAACGGTTATCGCTTACCATCAGGTGATCCGTTTGCTCGTTTGCTGCCCTATGCTATAAAAAAAAAAAAAAAATGTACGACGTTGGCTCGTACAATGTCAAAGAAGCAAGTGAGGTATGCCAGGACAAGTTTAAATGGCGCTCTGTAATTCGTGCCTACCCCGCAAGGAACTTGGCGTGATGGTGTGTATTTATGTGTGTTTAACTTTGGGTTAGCTGACATTTCCATTTTAGAAAAAAATAATTTATTATTTATTGCCATGTCTATTTTCAACTATTACTATTGAAAATATGAAATAGGGACAAAGTGGTCCAAGTTGAACTACTGAGAACAAGGATATAGCCATGATTTTGAAAAATCTATTGTCAGTAGTTCTGCCTAGTAATAATTATTAGAAATAGCAATGATTTGGAAAGAAGTAATATTGTATCCACCTACCTATTATGTAGGTGGATATAAATTCAACTCGACGCATCAAAACACACTAAACTAACAAACACAGACTATCAAATCTAGGAATGTGATCTGAGATAGATTGAAGATTTACGACAAAATCAAAATCGATTTTTTATCGATTCTTAGAATAGATCTAGTGAATCGATTTTCATAAATAAACATCATTCATCACAGGATTTCTGTCAAAAGAATGGAATATGAACGCAACACATTCAATTTGATTTAGACCGCTTGCGCGGCGTTATTGTGTTTGCTAAGACGAAAGCATGAATGATTTGGAATAGATTTCATGTTATAGTATTAACAAACACAAAAAGAAAGTATTTATTTTGCCGGTGCCGGGGGCATAACAAAAAAGATTTTTTTCTGCATCCATAAAGGGAATAGAGGAATAGCAAAGCGGTTCGATTGTCAATTTAGGTACAAAATCACCCCACAGCTAATAATCGATTGATTTTTATAATTTGTCCGATCCCTACAAACATGGCAGATTATGACAATTTGTTTATTACCCTTTTTCATCTCCACTTTTTAAAGTCATAAAATTATTACACCAATCAACCATCTATTATGTATTACCATTACATGTCAACACAATAAACATATAGAATAAGTATGCATATGTCCGTTAAAAACAATTATTAATCTAAATAGAGTATATCATAAAAATAAAAGCATTTTCATCATTTAGGAAATCTTTTTCGTTGTAATAATATCCTTTTGTCATTAAAGTATTTTTAATAAGTGCTTTAAATTTATTAAAAGTCAAAGCAGTATCACTATTTGGAAGTGTGAATTTCACATTTCCCCATGAACGAACATCTACGCCATGTCTTCCTGACGTGAAATTGAAGTTTCGAGCTTTTTACTTCACTAAAAAACTTGGATTATCGGTTCGACCTTAAGTTAATATTTGTTTTAATGATATTTAATTGATTGTGCACGGCCGGCCGCGTATCCTCTCGCTCACGACGCTGAGGCACGATCGCCAGTTCCATACTAACGAAATTTAGTCGCCATTGTGATATTCGAACAAAAACCAAATCGAGTTACCTACAGGGCAAAACAGAGAAAATCGACAAACAAATACCATTATCACGGCCATTTTCGACCGGCGGCCACTCGTGATGATGGAGTTTTTCAGTTTATTTAGCGAGGGATACTAGAGGTAACTGAATGCTATAAAATGTACGCGATTCATTGAAGATTTATCTTAACTTAAACAATTTCAAGCTAGAGTAAGGAACGCAATGAGCATCTATATTTTAAAGCTGTCTCGTTCGATATCATAGTAATCGTCCGAGACTGAACTCACGACTCGTCTTTTTAGGCAGATCGGTGAGTCTCGGCTAAACAAACTGATCCCTCCGAATCAATTAGATCCGCCCGAAGCACTCCACAAACTTCATGCCGCGTCTTTAAAAAAAGTTGGAGTGAATTGGTAATGTTAACTGAACTATTCTCATCTGGCTTCGAGTAACAGTTTTGATAATTACCGTTTATGAATGAAAATTTCTATTAAGTTAAACATATTAAATAATAGTAAACTTATTATTTAATATGTTTAAGTGTGTATTATTGTTATTAAGTTACTCTTAATAACAATAATACATCACTACATAAATAAAACAAAGTCGCTTTCTCTGTCTCTGTATCCCTATGTATGCTTAAATCTTTAAAACTATACAAAGGATTTTGTTGCTGGTTTTTTAAATAGATAGAATGATTGAAGAGGAAAACTTATTTGTGTAGTAAATAACATCCATTAAATAGTGGAGAAATACTGTTATTTTTTGAGGTTTCTAATGTGATGTCGTAAATAATATTATATTATACATTTAAAGTACCGAAGATGAGTTACAATGAGCGCTGTGCCAAATTCCATCTTTTGCCATTATCAATGACACGTTCAATTGCCGACATTGTAATGTTGATGAAAATTGTGAGGGGAACCATTGATTGTCCTGAACTACTAGGCAACATCTGTATTAGGGTACCTGCACGTGTGCCTCGTAACAAAGTTCACATGACTCTCGGTGTTCCTCTCTCTCGCACCAACTATATACAGACAGAATAATTTTAGGATTAGAGCCAGTAAGTTGTTTAATAGTCTCAATGTAGATGTGGACATATTTCATGATGGTATCCATAGCATCAAAAATGTTCTGTTGGATTTTTTTCTGAAGGAGGTAATCTAATGCATTTTTGTTTTAGATTCTGTTTTAATTATTATATTTCTTTTTTTTTGTTTTTTGTTCAATTTTGTACTGTTGCACTCTGTTAAAATATTGTTTTTATACTGTTTTGTTGGTAACTGACAGCTGTGTAGTGCAGTGTGCTGATTAACTTGTGGCTATTTGTGATAGCTTTTAATTGGCATATAGTAGTTATTATAGTTGTTTATATTTGTTATCATTGCTGTTAGCTATCCTAATATAATAAAATAAAAAATAAAAAAATAATTACAATTTTTCCGCTTACATTGCAAATGGAGGCTGAACTTTACCAGATTTATCAAAATAATGTATTAAACAACGTTCACAGTTTCTCTGTAGTGTATTTAGTATCAAAATTCGCTAGTAAACTAATAAAACAAGAAAACATCCACTTTTACTACCATCTGCTTCCACTATTCAACTATATATTTGTTATCGTAAGAACTACTTAATGAAACTACAATAAAATAGTTTATACATCAGAATACTCGTGTTACGAGTACAATAGGCTACAATTTATAAAGATATTTCTTTTCCACGCCACGCTAATATAATCGACTCGAAGCACTAATCCTGCTCAGGCAAAGTCGCGGGCAACAGCTAGTAAATAACATAAAAACAACACTATCAATTAATAGGAACTAATCATATTTATATAATATCTACTAGCTGACCCAACAGACGTTGTCCTGTCCTACGTCTCAAATGTCAAAAACAATATCTAGATGACCGTATTGTGAATCTAAACCATCCTCAAACCCCCTGGAATACACACAAAAAATTTCATCAAAATCGGTCCAGCCGCTTAGGAGGAGTTCAATGACTAACACACGTTTTTTTTTTATACTACAACGGTAGCAAAAAGGCTTGCGGCCTGCCTGATGGTAAGCAGTCACCGTCGCCTATGGACGCTTGCAACACTAGGGGCATCACAAACGCTTTGCCGACCTTTTTAAAAACCTATTTACTCCCTTTTTGAAGAACCCCATACTGTAATCCCCCGGGAAAGCCTCAGCAGGGAGCTCGTTCCACAATCGGAGCGTGCGCGGAAGGAAATTTCGTTGAAACCGCACTGTGCGTGACCATTTAGACTCCAGCATGTGAGGATGAATACCCTGCCGATGGCGAACGGTGCGATGGTAGAATGTAGAATGTACAGAAGATTTATATATATAAAGATGTATCTACACGCAGCAACACTTCAGATGTTTCAGGTTGGCCTTGACCTGTCATGTCAACCGTGATAGAGGCGGTTTTCGTAATGCAAACATAAATTCTGACATGATACTGACGGTACATACTACTTTAATTAAGAAGGAAAGTGAATTTTGACACCAAATGAAAAATCTTCATTTATTTAAAAGCCTCAATCGATTCAAAATAGATATGGAAACGAATTCGATAGTGATTCGGACGCGTTTGTTACTTTGTTTAGGGCCGCAGTGGGACCGACGCACAAAAATAATACCAACCCAAAATTTACCTAAAATTGTTTTTTTTTTTTTTACTTCGCGTTACTGTCCTATTTCACAAAGATACAGCATTTTGCCTCTATTTCTTCATTTGAGCGGTTAGGTTTCTTCGCTGTAGATTTGAATTATATATATTAAGTATACAAATAAGGATTTTTTAATTATCCTCTAAAAAGAGGCTGAGCATCCTCATTATAAGCATAAAACGTACACACAGGATATATGATATTGGAAAATTGGAAAAACTACAATGCTACATGGTGAGCTCAACCCCAGCGCCCATTTTTGGCATTTCGGTTTTTTTGGTTTGTGTTTATCTCTATTATTATGAATAGGGAAACTAAACTAAAAGTGGCAGTGGGTAGGAGACATTGCTTGCAGCACTGATGGCCGTTGGTGCTGAAAGGTTCTCGAGTCCTCCGAGTCCATCTGAGACCGCAGCGTTGGTAGGTCTCTTACAGGGTGGGTCGCTAGCGGGCACGACGAAGCTCGCGCCTGTGGAGGCGACCCGGAAGGAGGGACCTCACCCCTGGATGGGGGGTGACGTCGTCGGACGTTGGAGGGAAGGAGATTGCATAATCGCTCCCCCCCCCCCCTGAGAAGGGCTCCCCTAGCGCACCCAGGAAAGAGAAGGCCGGGGATCCTCAGATGCAACACTCGATCCTGAAGTTTTTAGTATAGAGGAAAACTTCACATAACCGCCGACTCTCCGCAGCTGGGGTATGCAATTTAATGCATTTTCCTCAGTGGAACAAACAGAAAGTTTTCTTACAGGGTGGAATGACGAATTGGTGAAGATCATAGAAAGATACTACACGCTAGCAAGGCAGGACTAATCTGTTTGGAGATCCTTATGTACAACAGTGGGCGTCAACTGACAGAAATTATTATTTAAACTACTGTTTTTGAAATAAATTTATTATTCAGTCATCATAAAGAATGACCTTTAAAATTCTCCATTAAATTCTGTCGTCTTAAAAACATTCAGAGGTCATGAATGGTTAAAATGTAAAGAGGACAGTTAAACCAGCCAAAGTAACCGCAGACATAAACACTACATTGTTTCATTGTATTGGTAATATTAAAAAAAAAGAACTAGTAATTTATCAATATTCATGACATTACGATACAAGGCCGTATTTTGTACAAAGTGAACAGTAAATTTTATGTGTAATTACTTATCTCTTATTAAAACGACTTCATATCCGTTTCCCGTCAGTGAGTGTCGTAAGAGCAGACTACAAAGTATTCAGATTCACAATAAGAACTTTTTTTTTATTTTAGGACTTATAAAAATTATAAGCCTGTCGAAAAAGTACTAAGTAGTCATGTGCAAGGCACATTGCCACTGGATTGTTAGCCGTTGGGACGGGAACACCTAGAAACGCAAACTTATAGAGACTGGATACTGGTAGTACAGGAGCAACCGATGTGGAGATAGGGAATGTTCAACAGTGGACGTCTTTTTGCTGAATGAATGATGATGTTATAAATATCAATGTGTGTGTATGTAATTTTAAGAAAAACAGTACTTAAGATATACTTAATACTAACAATAGTTAATTATTGGTTATATCACTCTTTCAACCAAATGATAACCGACTGAAAATATAAACGATGGACACTAAATTACTGACCACAAAATTTTTCTTTTAATAAATAAGTGTGTAAGCGTAAATCTAAGCGTAAAAATAATATGTACAAATGTAAAATATATGTATGTATGTATTTTTTAAAAATAATATCATATAATCCTCGACACTTAACTAGAATTGTTATACATATTTTAAATCTTTATTTGTTGTTTCCGCCTATCTTGAAATTTTACGTATATTCTTAGTGAATCGCAAACAAATCGCAGTTAAAGCTATGTATTTGACTATTAAGTTATTAAGATTAAAGGTTCAGTGAAGTGAGAACAAATATTTTGTTTCACTGATCGCCAAATATTATGATATTTTTTATCAATATCTTATTGTCAATTGCACCTACAGGAATTGTAACAGCATTAAATATCACAACATCAAATTAATTTTTAAATGTAAACATAAAAAGTTTTGAGCTATTTCATTCAACAGTTTTTCTTAATGATTATGCACTTATCATTGTATCAGAAATAACTCACTAAACGTTCTGAAGTTGGCAGAAGAATTTTGAAAAAACAATCAAGAAATTCTGAAGTGTATTTTTTTATCTCTTTTCAATAGTCATTTACAATGACATAATTAAATGCAATCATAATAATATGAATGGTCACATATGACAAAAACGTCAATTGATTTCTTTCTAATTTCAATTGCAATATTAAATAACTATCAGTACCTCTCATATATTTCAGGGGATATTAATTGTACCATTTATTTACATTACAAACAACTAATAAGTTAAATAAATACGTTAATGAAACGACAATACTTACCATAGAAAACATAATAGCATTAATCAATATCCCGTCCTATAGCTTAAATTCTCAATAGTCAATACTCCTAGTGCGCATGAATTCTATCTGCACTATAGCTATAGTCTATGATTATTAAGAAAGCCAAATACTTCCATGTGTTTAAAAAAAGAGATCATCCTCATCTCAAAGGAGAGTTAAGTCTTAAGACTGATTCTTAAGACTTGGTGAGAAGTCGCTCTGTTTTTAACATGGCTATTGCCGTCTCGTGTCTTTTGTCTGGCCCCACAGAGTACCGTGTCGTGACGTAGATGCCACATATATTAAGTATGGACCATTTTGGTACCTTTTTTTGTTCCCCTGAGGAAAATGCATTAAATTGCATACCCCGGCTGCATTTTGGTACCTATATTTAGTGGATATTTAGCTATAAGTTTTATTGTATTGTCACAAGTACCAAAAAAGCAATTTTCCTTTTCTTCTTTCACTACTGGACATAGGTTTCCGTCAAGGATATCAACGTTCATCTATCCTGCGCTGCTAGTATTCAGTTTTTTTTTCCTCGCGGGAGGAGGCAAGAAAATCCTCATAAGGGTTGTGCTTTAACTAAAATCATGCAAGCAATTAGAAATAAGATTCACGGAAAAGGAAACATTTTTGAAAATGAACAGTTATTGACTGGAGTCCGTATATTCGATAAATTTAACCACCTTGCAAGATCTTAGAGTCGAGACACCAACTACTTCGTCTGGTAAACGCGGTAATAGGCTATGTGTTCCTTTTGCTGATTCATCGCAAAAAAAACTTAATATTAATAATATTTAACGAATACGGCTTTGAGCACATTTATGAATCTTTTCTTTAGGGATTACATTCAATAGGAGAATTGACGGACGCAAAATTTATAGACTAAGATTTGCTAACTCAGAAAGTTATTCTTAAGCCTTGTAAAAAATGCTAACTGATGAGGAAGCATTAAGCATTTTAATTGACATAGATTTAACTGAAGCCGCTATATCACCCGCAACTGGTCTATGGCGGGTGATTATGATGGATTCTACCTGAGACCAGTCCACCAACAAAAGACTGCCCAATTTCTTTGGTTCGGCAGAACGTCAGAAACCCTATTGACTTTAACTGATAGCGTTCGCTCGGTTTTCAGAGTAGGCTTAGCTCTCCTCTTTCCTTTCCATTCCGACTCCTACAGACGAATCTGCGTTTCCCGACTCGACTCGAGCACCTTTCTGACACAATAGCCGTTAGTCCTGCAAGCAATATACGGCTTAGTTACTAGCACTTAAGTTTCTCAATCCATCGGACTATGTCGCAAATACTTAGTTGAATTAGTATATTTCATTAAAATATCAAAAGACAATCGTTTACGAAGTCTGCATTCCAAATGCGTGATTGGTCAACCATGGCGCTTTTTACCAAGCGTTCACGTTTCAATTCGAGTTTCTTGTGTACACTTCCAAGTAAACGTTCACGCGAAATTTAAATAGAATTACTTTTTCTCGCCGCGAGCCGAAACTGGTCACAATCCAATTAAAGAACATGAAATAAAACCAAGTATACACTTAGTTAACGAAATCATCCGGGTGTCTCTGAGTGTTCTAGAAAGTTGGTGGAAAATTATAGAAAGTGTAGTTGGAAGAAATGAATAGTTCTTAGAAAAAGTTAAAATTTCGTAGTTATTTATTGTTACATTTCATAATTGTAACCACGGAATTAAAATTAATAATAAAAGGCCAATGAAAACCATAAGATTATCTGTCACTGTTAAACTTTTCGCTGCTTATTATATAATAAATAAATAATAATAAATATATTTCTTATACTTACACCAATTAGCCTAGCCCAAAGTAAGCTCTGTAAGGCTTGTGCTATGGGATCTAAGGTGACGGATAGACATACATATATTATACATATATAAATAAATTTAGTAGAAATATATTATCCTCGCCCGTCTTTGCCCACGCAAACCCGAGAATCCTGCACAAACTCCAAGTAGTGCAGAATAAATTCCTAACGCGAGCTACCAACGCTCCATATTACGTTAAACGCCACGATCTCCACAGGGACGTGGACCTCCCCACTATCCAACAGACCCTAAAACAATTCTCGGAACGCTTCTTCAAAGCGGCATCCGCACACCCCAATCCTTTAATCCGAGAGGCTGCTGACTATGCACCCTCCCCCTCCCCCTCATACCGTCGCCCTAAAAACGCGCTCACCGACCCTCCCGATCGCATCACGCGTAAATTACAAACCCTGCTGGACGCAGCATCTGCGCCGCCGAACAGCACGGGTCACTAAGTACCTTCTGTACACAATTAAGTTTGACCGACCCACTCTGGGAACCAGCCTATCCCCTGAAGCGTATGCACCATTAAGGGCTGCGCTACCTCGCCCCCTCCCCTGAGAGGGCGAGCGTTCCGATAAAGCCGATAGGGCCCCAGGCTTTCTGCCCGGCCAAAGGCATTAGGCAGTGTTTAGTTGGTAGGCTGACCTTCTGTCAGAGTCCAACATAACCACCCGCCGTAGACCGGGCGCGGGTGGTATCCGGTGCAAGGTCGTCCAAGCACCAGGGGGTTGTCATAGCGACCACTGTGGTGGCGCGCCCCCTATGAGGATTCACTGCCTCCTCCCGCGAGGAAAAAAAAAATATATATATTATAACAACCATGACTAAGGTACAAATGCTCGCAAACATCTGCCCCCACCGGGACTCGAACTCGGGACTTCAGAGATGGCGACACCTTGAAACCGGTATACCAACCACTCGAACCGATCGATAGATCAAAAATATATAGGTAAGTGAAATGACATACAATTTATAATTTACATTGTATATTTATGAGAGTTATTACAATTGTTATGATTTTATTATATAAAAAAAGGTATTCAATTGTATAATAAGTCAAGCACTTGTAATGTTAAATGGTATTTGATTTGACTAAAAGGAAACTGTGGTTTTGGCGCCACTGATGCGGACTGAAATGATATGGCGGCAAAATGAAGGTATATAATGTGACCTAGTCTCTAAGCACAGTTTAGTTCTTAAGCAAGAGTCGACGAGTTAGTTTTAAAGTGAACAGTCAGTGTACAAGTTTGTAGTATTACATATATTTGTAACAAAGAACGGTGGTTTTCATTACACAATCGATTCATAATTATCAACTAAGAGCATATATAACAACTTTGGCAACACATGTTGCAAAATTTAATCCCACATTTGAACAACGAGTATAGTTTATTGATATAGTTCTTTGCATTTGATTCAATTTTATCCGTTAGAGTGCTAAGCAGCGATTTTGCGCTGCGGCCTTCGATCATATATTTCTATGATCGAAGGCTGCGGCGTATTGTATGGAAAAGTGCGACGCACTTTTTTCTGTATAACCCAAAAAGATTTATTAAAATTTGATTAATATTTGTCTGAATGAGAGTGTTTTATTTGACACCATAATTTTTTCTTTTAGAGTAATCAAAATATGCCTAGCATTTTCCAATAGATTTTTACAAAAAAATGCTTAGCACTCAAACGGCTATACACCATACTTATATCGTAATGTGTAGGTAGGTACTATAACAATTTCAAAACAGTAAATAAACGAAGTATAATGTTCATTAAGGTATAAGTAAAAGTTATTTAAAGAAGAAATATCAAACACTCATTATATTTTCTTTAACATACTGTTGTTTTACCTAATTTAAGAAGCTGTATCAAAACACAACTAACATAGGTTAGCATAAGTAATAAAGTGACTGATATCAGTACTTATCTTTTATTTATTTATTCATCAAGTAAAGTTAACAACATATATACTTT
Organism: Scirpophaga incertulas; assembly: GCA_036419045.1. Taxonomy (NCBI): domain Eukaryota; kingdom Metazoa; phylum Arthropoda; class Insecta; order Lepidoptera; family Crambidae; genus Scirpophaga; species Scirpophaga incertulas. The sequence continues at coordinate 28,389,513 of CM071634.1, read as the reverse complement.
TATTTATAATACTTAATTAAAAAATATAGCCGAGAAAAAAGTTTATCACAATAGTATTTACAGGTAACGTAGTTTTTTGTTGTTATAACAAAAATACATAAAATATGGAATCACAAACAAAAATAGACGAAACAAAACTTATCATATGGAAAGAAGGTTAGGTACTATGTATAATATACAAATGTGTGCGCAATTATGTATGTGAATCTGTATGTGCATGGGTGTGTTTCTGTATGTGTGTATGTTTGTATATGACTATTCACACATACTATTTGAGAACCAGGACAAATGCTTCAAAATATTGTTTACGAATTGAAATATCATTATCACTAAATCTTATATTTCAATTTGTTAAATATATTTATGTAATATACACAATTTCAATTTAATAAATAAAAATATATGTTATACTGAAATAGTATTTCAAATCGACTATAAAAAACGTTACGAAAGTTGTAACTACAAATTGCGTATTAATGAACTCATCAAACAGCATCGATTAAAATTACACAATAATCGATTATTATGATCGATGGTTGTTCATTCATTAAGTCGGTGGTCCCGACGCATCGAGGATCCGGCTAGTTAGCGACGTCACTCAAACAAGGATCAGTGACGTTGGAAAGCGCCAAATGGAGTTTTAATTAGTGCGATAAGAGGGCCATTACATACGCATTTGTGCCAACCGCCGTGCACCGTGCCAGGGTACCGTGGAACGAACGGCTGTGTTACAATGTTTTTTTTATTATGACTTATTTACATTATTTGTGTATTTATTATTTATTTTATATTGTTATGTACATGTTTGTTTGGCAAATTCCACACACACAAGCACACAGACCAAGTAAGTTTGAATAGCTCAGATATACCCGCGTTTCATCCTCGGGTGACGGCTATCGGTGTTCCTCTTCGTAGACAAACACACACCGAGCCAGGGGAAATGCACCTTGTCACCGCGCTGGCGAGACGTGGCCGTGTGTGGGTCTCTCCGGTCTGAAAGGACCGGCCTACCCACTAAAACCCCCCGGTGTCCTAATTAAACTAACAGTCATTTAATATGAGAATCGCGAAAGCGCATCCCTTTTTTTTTTTTTCCTCAGGAGAGGAAGGCTGAGAATCCTCACAAGGGGCACGAAACGTACCCAGGATACCCCCGCAACGGCAAGTGTCACGGAGGTTATGTCGGACTCCACGCGACCGGAACGGTCCAGCCACGTGACCTACCGACTAAACTCAGCCTGGCCTAGGTTCTAAAACCATATAGGCAAATCGTGAGGGCGACCGCCCCTCAGGAGAGGGTTCGCAACCCGCCACGCGCCCCGTAATGAGCTTGGAGGACACCGTAAGGTAAATACCTTCTTGTTTCCTAATTTATTTGGGAGTCGGAACAGTATATCTTTTAATTACATTCATTTCTGTCATATGTCATTTTGTCTCATATTGTATGCTCTCCTTAAAAATACATATGTTTTTTAATTGGTGTAATGCCTTTTATAAATATATGGCTGTATGTACTGTATGTAAAGACACTACGTTTGGCGCAGTGATCAAGTGATCGACTCCATATTAATTACTTGCCAATTCTAACTCTTTGTGATATGTATCTGATAACTGCCAAATGTCTGCAGAACCCTGCCCACAATTTCTCTCAACGCTCTCATAGAGTCTCGAACATCAACCCAATAATATAAGTTCCATTGCCAAGTGAGCGTAGCGCGACCTAATGTTGTTTTAACATACGCTAATGCCGCTCTCCGTGCTTCTGGTCTGACCCAGCAATTTCCTCGTCATTATTAATATATTCGGATAAAGAATGTCATTCTTTTGTCTCACAAACGAATTTGTCAGTAAAATCTCATTTGTATTTCTTTTTGCGGATGTCATATTACAATTACAATTAAATATAAGTTTACATTCATTTCCTTTGCCGTACTTAAAAAAAATGTAATAAATAGGTATGTTTTTTTTTTTAAAATCATAATACAAACCTTTGTGTCTCGACCATGTGAGTCCTTTAAATAAACCATGGTTTGTAATAATTGTAATATAGGTATTGTACACCTTACTCCTTAGTTGAGTGAGAGTTAATTTTTTAGACATTAGTTATACTACATATTATAGTACATATTGATTACAATTAGCAGCATTGGGTAATTTGGTCATTTTACTGTGCTGATGATCCTTTTCCATAATATGTTAATTTTCATATTTTCATACTATCAGTACCATATATTTTCATATTCAGTACCATTATATCTTACTAATGTAACTCTTAACTTATTATGTCTATTTATTAGGTAGGTACATAAGATTGTTAACATAATTATTTACAGATGTAGGTATAGCCAGTATTTGTTCACAAGCCACAGAACATCACAAACTAAACTAATGATAATAAGTATAAATAGATAGGGTAAAATTAACCAAAGTAGGTAATATTTTTATTATAAACTTGCTTGTTGTCAAAGTGTTTTGTTGGCGTCAAATGTCAATGTCATTATCATTTCATTTTACTTTTGATAGAGGGAACTGAGCTATACAGACATTTTCTTTTCACCTTTTTTTTTAATATCTGTATTAAACTGTGGTGCTTCCTATAAATTTTAGTTCTGTTAGCATTATTATTGTAGTTTTTAAATGATAAAACATACTTGTGTCTAGACTTAAGGTTTCAATTCCATTCTATATTGTGATTCCATTCTATATTTAGCTGTAAGCGGGTAGAAGAAGGTTTACATAAACAACTTTTATTTTGGATTTATATTTTATACTTTATTATTTTACAATATATTATATTTATATCATATTATTTTATTTTATATATAATTAGGTAAGTATTATTCTTTTTAATGAACATATCTATTGGCTCTGATCTGTTCCATTCGTGTTCATCTTTATCTAGCTCAAATGACAGTTTTTACAGTAATGATGATGAGGCATTGGATATTCAGCTGCAGAAAACGTTTAGTGATGCTAAGAAACAATTTAATTTTGTTCATATAAATGCACAGAGCATACCAGCACATTATCTAGATTTGCTAGCATATTTGAATAACAATAATATTCACGCCATTCTAGTGTCTGAATCTTGGTTGCACCCCTCACTACCATCAACTTCATATTCTCTGCCTGGTTTCCAGCTTATTCGCAATGACCGTAGCAGTACTCCCCACGGCGGTGTAGCCATTTATCTTCGAGCCCACCTTCCGTTTTCTATCCTAAGTAGGTCTCCTCAGCCGCCACCCATAAACACTGCAGAGCATCTATTTATTGAAGTTTGTTTATCTCACAGTAAAGTCCTTCTAGGTGTTTATTATAGTCCTTCTTGTGAAATTGATTATTTTGCATCATTTGAAGAGCTGCTGGAGGAGTATTCCTCTGTGTATAATCACAGGATAATCATGGGCGACTTCAATACCTGTTTGCTCAAGAAAAATACGCGTAGTAAACGACTTCAGTCCCTAGTTGATTCATGCAACATGCACATACTTCCTCTCAAACCGACACACAACTTTCCTAACTGCCATCCTTCACTTCTTGACCTCATAATGGTGTCCTCTCTTGAGCATGTCGTTCAACATGGCCAGTTTGCTGCTAATCAATTTTCGCACCATGACCTCATCTATCTCACCTACCGCATACGCCCTCCAAAACTAAGACCTTCAACTTTAATGTTGCGTAATTTTAGTAATTTGGACTTAGATCAGTTGCGCAACGAGGCCAAATGTATCAATTGGATGGAAATAAGTCCACTACTCGATTCTGTAGATGAACAGGTTGCACTTTTCAGCTCATTACTAACAGCCCTTTATGATAGTCATGCCCCTGTACGTCCTGTTCGCATCAAGCACGCTCCTGCACCCTGGCTCACTGATGGTGTTCGTGAACTTATGGATGAAAAGTTGCGATCAAAGACTCGATACAAAAGGAATCCAACTGAAACAAATCGCGAGCGCTATAAAAAAACACGGAATCGCTGTAATACAATGATTAGAGACATCCAAAAACGCCACATACACAAGTCTGTTGAAAATGGTAGCCCTGCCGAGATTTGGCGTTTTCTTAATAAGCTTGGAGTTGGTAAGGCTAAAGACAAGACAATTAACACTAATATCGATTTAAATGCTGTAAATGCACACTTCGCTTCATCGAAATCTATAGATCCTAACATAAAAAACAATACGCTTATTAATCTTTCTTCACAACCAAAATATTCTTTCCATCCTTTTTATTTTACTCAATTCACGGTGTGCGGTGTTAAGAAGTGTGTGCTTGCTATTGCCTCCAATGCTAGTGGCAGTGATTGTATCAGTCGTAGTATGATCGTTCCCTTAATTGACATCCTTGCACCTGTCATCACTGACATCTTCAACAAATCCATTTCCAGTAGCGTATTTCCTTCAATCTGGAAGGAAGCATATGTAACTCCCATACCTAAAACTTCCAATCCCAGTACCTTTACTGAACTTCGACCTATTTCCATATTACCTTTCCTATCTAAAGTCCTAGAAAAGCTTGTACACGGGCAACTAGTAAATTTCCTACATAGTAACAATCTTTTAAATCCCTACCAGTCTGGTTTCCGCCCCGGTCATAGTACGACTACAGCACTTGTTAAAATCAGTGACGACATTCGCCTTGGCATGGAGAACGGCGAGCTAACAGTGTTAACTTTGCTGGATTTCAGTAATGCGTTTAGCACTGTTGATTTTGACATACTTCTAGCAACTTTACGCTCTCTTAATATATCTCCGCCGGTTGTTGAGTGGCTTCAAAGTTACCTGTACGGGCGTCGGCAGCGCGTACGCATTAATGACGACTTTTCGTTATGGTGTGATATAACTGCTGGCGTACCGCAGGGTGGCGTTTTATCTCCTCTTCTGTTCTCTGTTTTTATCAATTCTATTACTCTTCCCTTAGTTTCATCCTATCATTTGTATGCAGACGATCTCCAGATTTATACACAGGCGTCAATTAATGACCTGGCTAAAGCAATCAGCACAACAAATTCCGATTTGAAGCATATTTCGGACTGGAGCAGAAGTCATGGTTTGCTTGTTAATCCAAAGAAAACGCAATGTATCATAATTGGCAGTCCTTGGTACATATCCAGAATCAATTACAGTTCCTTACCGGTCATTTATTTTGATGATTCGATTATTAATATAAGTACAGAGGTGAAAAATTTGGGCGTTTATTTCGACAGCTCCCTTTCATGGCACAAACAAGTGTCAGAGGTCAGCAGGAGAGTGTATGGTGCATACAGCTCCCTTAAACGCCTTAAAAATTTGCTTCCTATTAAAACAAAAATTTTACTAGCCCAGTCCCTTCTTCTTCCAATATTGGACTATTCCGATACGTGTTACCCTGATTTGTCCGTTTCCCAGTTATACAAATTGGAGCGTTTGCAGAACCTGTGTATACGGTTCATCTTTGGGCTACGCAAGTTCGACCATATTTCTTATTATCGCTCCAAACTTGAATGGCTACCAATAACCCGTCGGAGAGACTGTCATATCCTTTCCCTTCTCCATTCTCTGCTTACCAATCCAAATGCCCCGGAGTACCTCAAATCCCGTTTCGTTCTCCACTCCTCAACTTTAAATAGAACCCTTCGTTCCTCGAATGATCTATCTCTTGTTCTCCCACTACACTCTTCAATATTCTATGACAAATCATTTACGGTCAAAGCCGTCAGGCTCTGGAATTCCCTTCCAGAAATAATAAGGCGTGCAAACTCGCATGACTCTTTCAAGCGAGCGATCAAAACGCATTTCTTGCAGCTGGAAAATTAGTATTCTCCATTACTGTTTGTAGTGTTTTAGTACATGTATTTTATGTAGTATATGAATGTATATTAGTTTTTATGTATTTTACATCATTTTATAAATATATATTTAATATTTGTATCTCCCGTCAATCAAGTTTTTATGTTAACTTTCCATTACTTTTAGGTTGCCTGGAAGAGATTGCCGCTTTGGCAATAAGGCCGCCTTTTGTACTATAGTATTTAGATAGTATGTATAATACATGTGTAAATGTTGTTTTTATTACAATAAAGTTATCATTCATTCATTCATTCATTCTTTCATTCATTCATTCATATGTTACCTACATATTTTCCTTTCCTTTAATGTTGGTTTTCTTGGAGGTTTCTTAAATATTTACTGATACTCATAGCCCAGTTTATCATTTAGATGTCCTCTTAGAAAGATTGGAACACCTTAACGTAGTTAGAACTTTTTTGAAAACGTCGCCCTACACTAGTATCATTATCCTGTGTCGTGGGTACAGTCACAAACATAGAATCTCACAACAAATTTTTGGAGGTCATACATAATATGTGTCCCCTGCGAGAATTAATTAATTTATTTATTTGTATATGTATTTATTTGACACACAAAATAGAATATAATCGATTATCGATACACTCTTCTTATATAATATCGCAGACCAGATTATATTCCTAGGTACGTGTACAACATGAACGACGCATAACTAGAGCAGTACACATATGACAATATAATACTTAAATTTAATAATGAGAGAAAATAATCATACTATATATTAGTCACGTCTTAAATAATACGTTCATTTTAAAGGAGAATACCAGGATTCCCTACAAGACTCGGCCTGAACCGACAAAGTTGAACTATATGTCATAAAAAAGGAAAACAATTATAGAATTTAACTAGATTTTTATTAAAAGTACACCAAACAAAGTTATACCTCTTTAAAGTTCACCACTTACTCATATAATACTTCTAATTTGAAATAGTAAATGATTAATTAAATTAATGACTTACATAATATAAATTATCCTTACATACATGTTTTTATTACACGCTTTTTATTGACTTACTCTGTCCGTTTGTTTTTCATGATCAAATCTTGTAATCGATTTTTCGACCACTTCTACTGCTCCAATCGAGCTCAATTTTTTTTAAAATGTAAATGTAAAATGGGTGTAAATGTTAAGACCATTAAATGAGTAATGTTTAATTTTGAACACCCCACGCTTTTATAGTCATTGAGTTCTTGGACTAATTTGCTAAATTTTATAGACAAATTTTTGAGTTACATTTCTTTTTGTCATCAGAAATTTTTCTTGATATGTACCCAAATTTTCTAAAAGCGTGACTTTATTTTTATTTTCAAGTTTTTAGATCGGTTTTTAGTCTTTTTAATAAAAGCGTGTTTTTTTAAAAAGTTTTTTTTAATTTTTTTTATTTACTACTTTTTAGATCAAATGTTTTTTAGTCTTTATAACAAACAAAAGTTTTTTCAAACGTTTTTTAGTCTTTGCGTAAAAAGCGTGTTTTTTTAAAAAGTTTTTTAGTAAAAATATACACAAAGCACAACAATACCTACCTACATTATTTCAAAAAATATGAAAAAAACCTCATGTCATACTTTTTAACAATGTATTATTCATCAAATAGGAAAACGGAATTACTTCGCGGGAGAAGTGATAAAACTTTTCGAGATTGACGTGACTGTCAAAAAGTTTTATTTAGTGTTGCCAGCACTATAATAACACTATTAGATTAACGGCATCTATAATATAATCGAATGTTATATACCTAATTACATCAATAAAAATATGATCATATTCAAAAATATAACTTATCACAATTTATTATAATAGGGATTAAAAGTTACGACTTACATATGAAGTAATAAATTCACTTGCGTATCTTCGTAATTATATTATTGTAATCGATTGGTAAGTGCGATTTCGTATCGATATTATTATTTTGGTATTGGTAACATTTCAAAGTAGTAAAATTATTGTGAAATGTGTTGATAAATTAAATTAATATTAAAAATTATAAATGGAACGGTTTAGATAATTTTGTCTGTAAACATTACAAAAAAAAAATAACACTTATGTGTAGGTACACAGCCTTCAAGAGTGTTCCACAATAAAGACATAAAACAACCTTCACTATGTTTATTTCTTTTTGTGGAAATTGGATTGTCATTTATTTTACACGCATAAAACAAGTATCAATAAGATAGAACGCCTAATCCAAAGATTATGGCTCATTACCTTTCTTTGGTATTGAACGAAATGATACGTTCGCCAGTCCCATGGACGGGCAATCTTGCCAACACATTACGAGCCGATTTTCACGGCTAGCTATAATTTAATATGAACCAAAGAAATTGGTGCATTCGGAGAGGTTTCATGCGTCCATCCACAGGCTAAACTCGACTTTAGAAAAGAAAACCATGTTCTAAATTCAAATATTTGTACGAAGTCTTGAATCGTGAAGCTACGAAACACGGCTGATATTCCAAATTTGAATTTGTACGGTGAACGTTGTTGCGATACGAATACGGCGAGTGCATCCAATCGCGAGCAAATGATCGTGATTCCGATAATCGGATGGTATGTTATCGATCACGATGCTACAGTTTCGATTCGTTGATTACAGATCAATGCTTGTTTTGATTTCCAATTCGCGCTTGCGCCGTTTGTGCGTTAAATAGCCGCACGTACGCGCTCTCATTACATGTTTTCGCAATTTTCGAATTTGGTTCGGAATTGCATCGTGCGTGTTTTTCCTCGGTTGTCAATACGATTATCTATCTCTTGAAAATGTTTTAATGTTGTTTAAGTATATCTGATTCAAAGTTCTGTAAATTCGTAAAATATTATTTTTGTAAAAACAATTATTGGCCTATATTATTATAGCCTTTTTCGTCAACTTCGGAGATATCGGCGGTCATAAAGATAAGCAGTTCTCTAGTGCTTGGGAGTCCGGGTAATGCATAATAGCGTCTCCAGAGCTGTCATAGGAAAATATGATAGCAATGGGATATGTTACTCATTAACAAATATCAAAATGATATTAATTTATAATTTTAATACACCTCACAAAATAACTAGTTGAAGCAACTTTCAGAATCCAACGAATGGTACCAAAAGATTTTTTTTTGTCGAGATCACGACTCACGTACGTTCCGAATCCCGATTATACAAAACGAGTGAAACACATATTACTAAAATGAGATAAACGAATCGAACAGTCGTGTCTGATTATTAGTTATTACAATAGTATTATAACAACAATATTTAAATGCCGATTATTCTTTTTAATTTATAAGAATATACACCTTATTACTATACATTTAGAGTCGTATCGGATTTTCGGAGTTGTTGCTGTATCCGTTTTTGTAAGCGTCGCTCCCAGCGGCCTGCAACGATAACAGGTTAAGTAAATGACACAAAATAGCGGCTAAAAGTAATAAAACATAGTTCGGACGAACTCATTACTTTCCAAATTTAATTTCATTTCGAAGTTCGGTTATTGGTTTCGAACTGTCCTGTTTCAAATTATGGAATTATAATTGAAGACTTTATCGGTATAGTACCCACGAGTCTTGGGGCAATTATTTCGAGTTATTAATTTTATTCTATTATTATTATTTTCAGTTTATCAATATTGATAATTTAGATATTTCTTTTTTGTGAAATAAGTTTCCTCAATTTATTCAAATGTGGTGACGACAGCAATATTGAATAGATTTTAGGAGCTTACATTATTCTCGCATAAGGTACTCGAAAATTATATGATAAATAAAAACTAATATACACTGGTTCATGAAAAAATATATAACTTTTTTTAATTCACAAAATATTTTGCTACTTAACTGAGAGTTTTGATTAAACTAACAAGTGAATGAGAATGAGCTCAGTGGAACTGGCATACCACTAACAATTCACTCAAATATCCCAAAATTAAAATAATTTTTAAAATTGTCCTTGACTCATTAATTGATGTCAAAACACGTTTATAAAAAACAAAACTAAGAGTTACTTAACTTTGTACAAGCGAAGTACAAGAAAAAATTATTACTCCTATTCAGAAATTAGGAAAGGCTCTTCGACAAGAACAGGTGTAATAAGTCTATTCTCACTATTATATTAATAATTGAAATAGCTTTAAACCAACCAAGGTTTCATAAACAGCCATTCGTAACTATTTAGGTAACCTACTATTACTACAGTAGTGAAGTACACCAGATGTTACAGAGGTTGGAGATACGCCCATCGGGGCTGTTCTCTTTCAAATGAGAAACAAGATGTTTAATGATATAGATAACAAGATAAATGGCGAATAAGATCAAAAGGGCTTAAAAATCGTGAATTAAAAAAAATATTATATAGGTTGGTACAATATTTGAAGGTTTACATGAAACTTACCATTTTTGGGTTGAGTTTGAGTTTTAAGGATAAGCGCTAAAACTTGCTTAAAAGCTTTCTCATAAAAAGTTATAAGTCTTGATACTTACTAAAACCAGATTATTCCTGTACAGAATGTATTTTTAATTCAATTATTAATATTTAATTTAAAACTCAGCTGGCGCCATATTCATAGTGCACCTTAAAAACAAATTTCTCAAATTGAACTTTAATCATACTTTAGGAGATCGGTGATGTTAAAATGTATACTGCAGTGTGAGTGCGTGCTGATACACACAGACTTTTAATAAACGAAGTTCGAGGTTTATAACTGGTTGCCTATATATTAAAAAAATACCGCAGACAAACAGACTGCAGAGAAGACAGGAATTCGCACAAGCAATGTCTGTCTGGTGACCTGTCGTGAGGCCCGCCGTAAGGTTTCCCCGTCGGGGTATTAGCATGTGTTTTTTGTCACGCTTTCACTTTTTTTCCCCACGGGCACTGGTAGTGAATCCTATGGGGTACGCTTCTATTGCGCCCGGTCTACGGCGGGTGGTTATGTTGAACTCTAGCGGAAGGCTAGCCTACCAACTAAACACTACCTACAAGCCTTTGGTTGGGCAGAAGGCCTTGGACCTTATCAGCTTTGAACTAAAGCACCCGCCCTCCAGAGCGGTGGGCGGTGCATAACTTTCGCTTTGTTGGCTAATAAAGTGTTAGCGAAAGCCCAACTGGTGCATCGCAACGTGCACAACAGGAAACCACAGGGGTTTTAGTGCTAGGTCTTTCACTCTCGCTAGGAGAGCCCCACACCCGCCGCCTTGCCAACGGACGGATTCGGGGCGATTCACGCATTTCCTAATGAAAAAAAGGTTCTATACCGCAAGCATCGGTTGTAAAGTACAGTAACTTAAAAAATCACAGAGCTCTATCAACTTTACAAAAGAAATTCCCCAATTTTCACAGGAAATCCATAAACAGTCGAATGTATAAATTGGTCCTAATCATCGTATGGAGCCGCCGGCCCAAGCCTGTAATTGATCGTTGCTCCAATCAGGCTTGCTACGTGACATCCGTCAGCGCTGGCCGCGGACCACAGAACGTTAAGCCAGCCTGAGTACCCGGACAGTTTTATCTATACTTTTGACCAGCTATGCTGTTATGATATGATAAATCCTATTACTATTATAAAGGCGAAAGTTTGTAAGTATGGATGTTTGTTACTCTTTCACGTAAAAACTACTGAATGGATTTGAATGAAACTTTACCACAATATAGCTTATACATCAGAATAACACATAGGCTACAATTTTTGAGGTTTCTATGAGGTCGTAAAAAAAACTCATTTTTTGCGCTTACATTGCAAACGCTGACTGAATCCTACAAGATGGATTTGAATGAAACTTTACCACAATATAGCTTATACATCAGAATAACACATAGGCTACAATTTTTGAGGTTTCTAGGAGGTCGTAAAAAAAAATACATTTTTTGCGCTTACATTGCAAACGCTGACTGAATCCTACAAGATAGATCAAAACAATTTACTACAGTATTGTACAACTTAAAAAGGTCTACAAAAAAGTCCGTGATGGTATATGTTTATCTCTTAGGAATAACCCACAAAAGGAAAAAGATCGTTAAATGTAGTTTATAGGAGCATACTGCAGTAGCTACCTATAGGCCTATGATTAGGGCTCTGCAGTGCTTAGTTACCGTATTTCTTACTTATTACTAGACTAGACGGGACGAACCTGAAGTCCACGCGAACGAAGTCGCGGGCAAAAGCTAGTACCAAATAAACTGATTATTACTCTTAAGATTTTATGGTTACTGTTTGCTAACAAATACGAGGGTGCATGGATCGTAGCAAGTGGAAAACTGTGATCTCTGCCTGCCACTTTGAAAAAGAAGCATTTAATATAGTATACTAGCTGACCCGACAGACGTTGTCCTGTCAAATGTCTCAAATGTCATGTTGTATCGCTGTATGTAAAAAAAGATTTTTCCGCTTTTCTGTTGAAAACGGCTTTGTCGGGAAAGATTCGATCGTCTTGGTCGCGGCATTATTAATTAAACTTCACTTCACTTCAATCCACTTGTTAATTATTTATTTAATAGAAATAGTTTTAATATTGATTTCTTACAAATATCAAATTGTCATCCATACGTCATTACATAGCTGTCATTTTACGTCAATTACATAGCTGTCATTTGCGTTTTGTTATTCCAAGTCTGATTCTTTTTTGTAATACCACGTTTTATAGTGACTGACGTTTCATGTCAAGTCACACAGGAACGCTGTCGAACGGGATAAAAAGTATCCTATGTCCGTCTCCTGGCTCTAAGCTACCTCCCTACCAATTTTCAGCCAAATTATAAGTGGTGTAACTAACACGACTTTCTTTTATATATATAGATTATAGTATAGGTGCACAGCAAAGAGGCGTTTACATTTCAAGTGACATTTTACCATAGACAATAGGTTGGCACCCATCAAATATGTCAACACATTAATTATTTTTATATTTTGAAATTTAAATACACGATGTTATAAGCAAAGTTGATATTATGTTGTCGATTCAAAGTCTTGTTTTAATGCGTTCTTCAATTCGAGTGGAACATTTGACGGTTGTAATACCGTCAAATGTTTGACAGAAAGTAAATGATCAACTTTTATATGGGAAAATGAAATTGTCGTCTTACTCTATCTTACTCGCAATTTTTCCTTATTTGCTCACCGTTTAGACCTACCCTGGACTACGACAAACATTTTAAAACCAAAATCAGCTCAATCGGCCCAGCCGTTCTCGAGTTTTAGCGAGACTAACGAAGAGCAATTGATTTTTATATATATAGATAATAGCAGTGTACATATATACATTTACACAAAAATACAACATTCAAGAAGTTGTTGTTGAGGCTTTGTCTAAATCTGCATGTTGTTTTAATTATAAGCGTAGGCATTTGAATTATAATAAATTATTAATTATTACTTATTCTTTGGTCATATGATAAGTATTGTTATTCAACGTGGTCAAGCTATCAGCATTTCGAATCATCCAATGGCGACGGATTGTTAGACTAGAATTTTTATATAGTTTTAGTTATATATTAAACTAAGTATTTACAATTAAGTTTACTATATTTAATTAAATGTTTATTTTTATATATTAATATATTTAAGCAGTTATTAGGTTATTAAATTTAGTTTAAAAAATGAATTGGTTAGTTACTTTTTTATATTAAACGTGAGTGCGCGGGACTTCAACTATCATAACCTCACCTTACCCGTGATCCAATTTCTAATATTCGCTATTAAGCCATTCGCAGATTCAAATATCAAAACAAGTACTATTCAATTAACATCGTTACAACAGGTTGCTTCATGAGCAAAGACAAAGTGCTCGCTAGCTTTGTGCTTTCCAATTTTAAGAAGATTCTCGTCATGACAGATACGAGTAGTAAAACCGGTCGATCGTTACAATATCAATCTTGCGAAAATCTGTTAGTCATGACAAAGCGTTCCTAATAGAACCACGATACTACCGCTGCCCATAGTCACCCATGTCCATAGACACCCATGCCCATAGACACCCATGCCCATAGACACCCATGCCCATAGACACCCATGCCCATAGACACCCATGCCCATAGACACCCATGCCCATAGACACCCATGCCCATAGACACCCATGCCCATAGACACCCATGCCATTGACACCCATGCCTATAGATACCGCTGCCCATAAGGTCAAGAGGAGTCACACTAATCACCTCTACAGAAGTAAATTTTATATTTCGGAGTAAATCTTTTCAATATGACGTATATATTTGAGATTTAATTGTTTCGAAACCTAATATTGAGACTTACAATTGCAAAGCAGAGTAGAGAGTATTCAGCAATTTCAATACCACACTCTCCCTTGATACTAGAACACGGTAATGCAAATACTGTTGTTATGCGGCAGAAATAGGTATGGGAATGGTACCCAAATAGTGATTGATTCTATCTCTGGTAATTGGGAAAATTATGACATTAATCATAATAATAATAATATGTAAATGGTATGAAATCTAATGTTACGCTTCTATGACCTTGAACTTTTTTACTTCATGGGGGGAAGCAGTGAATCCTCATGAGGGCTTCGCTGTTCACTAGTCGACATCCCCTTGGTGAGACCCAAGATCGGTCTACGCCGGGTGGTCATGTTGAATTCTGGATTTCTGCAGAATGGCCTTCCGGCCAGCATACCAACTAAATACTGGCATAAACTGTCATGAAGTCGGCCTTAATTGATGCGGGCCTTGAACCTGTGGCAAAATGACAGAAGTGCAGCCTCAGTTATAGATGATGTACATTTATTTAATTTAAGCGAAACTACACTTTAACGAAACTGTTAACAGTTATCACGGCCCACTAAAAGTGACGCCATTGTATGTTTGCGGTAAAACAACAAAATGACAACTGGCTCGTTTTTACTAGGGCTGCCAAAAATTCTTAGATTTAAAAGAACACATTCATAAACAAGTTCCAAATAATTTGAACCACCTGGTATAGTAGTTTAGAATGAACTTTATTTTTAACTAATTGAACAGCATGTTATTATGTTCCGACTTCTACCGCCCTACGTAAGTTTGTTACCTAAAGTGTGTTATTGTTATTATAATTTATGATTTTGAGCAATTAAAGGTGAGACAGTCAGTTCCTCAAATGTTAAGGATTCGAGAGGTTCTTTCGCTTTCGACATTAATCATTTATATGATGGGGGAGTATCCCCCATCATATAAATGATTCTTCATTAGGCCCAGGCTTGAGACAGTTCGATAGAGAGATCCTTAGGTGAGGTGTTAGCTGATATCATGATGACATTGAAGGTGTCCACGTCAAAAACTCTAAGAATATTGGGTACCAATAGTTGCCTGAGTGCTGAGCTAACAGAAGAACATGTTGACAAACTAATTCCCTGAATATAAGCGTATAAAACGGCTTCATGTGTGCAAAAAACCCTGTATTCTTATTATATCAAAAGGAGTTCATTCTACAGCAAAGCAGCAGTATGTGCATGTGTATCTAATTTTCAGAGTAAGATAGCAGTAGCAGCAAACAAGAAGACAACCTATTTGATGAAAAGTGGGTATAATCATCCGTAGTTTGTGTAATTCCTGTTAAATTAAAAAAATATACTAATATACATATATGTATGTGACAGAGATGTGAATTATTTGAAATACATATATTTCAAATGCAAATACAAAATGCAAAATACCCATTTTTATTTTATATTTGAAATACTTTTTTTCTAAATGTATTTTGTATTTTATTTGAAATACCCTATATAAATATTTAGTATTTATAAAATACAAAATACTTTCGTTGAATTTTTAATTAATTTTTACAATTTTTCATTCTTAAATCCATGATTTCCTTATTTATGAACGCACTGATCGTGATCGTAGTGTTGTCATTGTCATTTGTCAACTAGAACAATAATGCCAACATTTAGGCCCCATAGGCGGAACATGAAAGATGAACTCTTTGAACAAATACTATACTCTGTCCATTATATTATTTTCTTTTTGACAGTTTAAGATATTTTGAAATCAGTGATGAACTCGCAAGTTACCGATTCGATTAAAACAGAATATCGATTTTATTTAAGAAGAACTTTTAATCGATTTAATGCAGCGATATTATTTTTATTATAAATATTAAATTCCGTAATTCGTATACCTAAAAGATACGTCGTCGATGAAATGGCTGCGGAATATGGACATACTGTCATTAGAATCCCACCGTATCACTGTCAGTATAATGCCATCGAATTGATATGGGCACAAAGTAAAGGGAAGGCAGCAAGAAATAACACAACGCCGCCGTTTACAGCAAATAAAATGTTGCAGTTATTAACTAGCGCGTGTGGTGATGTGACGCCTGAAAACTGGGCGAGTGTTGTACAGAGGACAAAAAAATTAATAATGTCTGATTGGGATCGAGATGTTGCAATTGATAACATGATGGCACAAGAATTGGTTATTTATGTAACAGAGGACTCAACTGACGAGTCTAGTGTAATTTACGAAGAAGAATTACTGATGAATCTATGTAATAAATAATGTAAATAAATTTACTTGTTTAATTTTTATTCATAATTCATAATTCTTGATTTAAACTTGACGTAGATGTTATTAACTACATATGCGTTTTAATATTAAAATTCACATACCTATAAATAATGTAAGGTAGCTGTCGAGAAGGAAATAAATAAATTTACAAATATTTGATTTGAAGACAATTTATCGATTTATCTGATTTCAAGAACTGCTTATTGTCTGTGGTAGTTTGTTATGCACAGAGCACTTCACTATGTGGGCGTTACCCGTCTAGAAAGTATATTATTACTGTAGTACTATAATTTGAAAATAGAAACAATATTTCATACGCGCGATCTGTCAAAAAGAAAATAACATAATGGACAGAGTATAGTTTCAAAATCAGTTCAATAAATAAAAGTGGTTATGCTTAACAATGTATTTTATTTTCAAAACCTATTTTAAAAAATACGTATTTTGCATTTTGTATTTAAATACTTTTATTCAAAACTATTTTGTATTTCTATTTGAAATAGTGCTAACAACTATGCATTTGCATTTTGTATTTAAATACTTTTACTAAACTATTTTTCACATCTCTGGTATGTGATAGGATGATTATAACAGTCCGACAGTCCCTACAGTCAAATCGATACGGTTTTTATGGTAAATAACAAAAACAAGCATACCAACAACGTTGCAAACTGTATTTCGTATTGTAATACTAACCCCTTAATTTTCTTTAGTTAGGTCCCTGGTCCATAGGTGGCCCTTAAGTCTTTTTAGTTTCATTTCTCCGTAGTTACCCGAGTAACTAAGAACAAATGAAACGATGGAAAAAGTACATTTTATCTCTGATCTAAGCAGCGGCTTACAATATTCAGATAGCATTAACCCCTATTAATATCCCATCTGCGGTATATAAGATGCTACAAGAACAAGAAGAATACTATTTCACCCTTCAAATCGGATACACAAATACAATAATGATTACTAGAGATAAGGTAGAAAAGTAGTCAAATATTAGTCTCCCCTGATTTTGCTTGTTTATAATCTATTTTGTCAAGTGCTAGCCCTGCTTGGACACGCAGCTTGCGCACACAATGAAGCGAGGTGCGCAGGCGCAGCCGTGGCCGAGGTGTGAATTGCGCGCGCACAAAAGCCAAACAAACAATCCGTAGCAGGAAGCACGCTCACTTTGAAACGAATTACCGACCTCACTCCCAAACTGCCTCGTAACAAATTGATTTTTTTACACAAACTATATTAGGTGACGATCACTTAACGACAGGTACAACGACGCACCGATTTGTCTCGATATTAATTCGGGACATCAACCACGGCTAATGCTGTGGGCTCTTTCATTGCGACAAGTTGTTCGTAAGTGTGCTTCGAAGTCAGTCATGTTGGAAAAGTTAAAAATAAATAGTATCCGTATTTGTAAAGTTTTGGATTTTTTGCAAACATCGGCGGGACTTTATTCTGTATTACATAGTAGAATTAGGGTGGATATTATGAAACGCAAATTAAAAGCAGAATTTTATGAAAAGAAGACAGAACCAAACTCCTTATTCATTAAAATAATAATTTCAAGGCACCAATAAAATTAAATCGATATCATCGCACATTGCAGTAATTAACCAATAAGATGTTACAAAATAAAATTTGATGAAACATACAAAATATATCTTAAGTCGCTCCCTGTCCTGAAGGGTGGTCGGCCACATGATTATCCTATAAGATTAGGCTTAGGTCAAGCTAAAAAAAAGCTCAAAGTTTAGTCGCTAGTTACTTACATAGTATCCCCGGACTGGTCATTGGAAAAACAGGATGCATTCAATTTCTATTATCAATTAGACAAACACAAGATTCCAATAAATTTGCATTAATAAACATAAATGTAATAAGACAAATAAGCAGCAATAACCGACGACAATCATTAGGGTCTTACCCACCCCAACCCCAAGCTTCTAATTATAGCTTACAATTTTTTATCGACAGCTCCGTTTTTCCCTAAACAATTATCCATCGTCGATACCGTCAAACTAAGCGTAAGTGTTAATTAGTTTAATGCAATTATGAGATCTGCTGTATCTTAACATAGGATTTTTTTTTAAATTTCAACGAGGTTAGTTTTTTATATTGCCTAACCTTATGTCAATGTTGATAGAGTTGATTTTCGTTAAGCTATTGAAGAAGAACAGCAATATAACAATGTTTCGTTTTGCTGCATAACCAGACACGTCGACCTTTTCAAATAGGAGTAAAAAACGTAAGTACCTATGCAAGCCGATGGAGTTCGTGAAATGCCACCTGTCAATTCTTGTAGGTAGCTGTAGTAGACCCCGTTCTGTGACACTGCCGTACAAATAGTCCGACATCTACTCGATTACAAAGATAATGATCGCGTATTAATTCATGGATTTATGGAGTTGGTGATAATCGAATAATATTTTTTATTGTAATATTTTGGACTAGCTTAGCATTTTTCCTGAATTATTTGCAACGGCCAGTTGAAGTATTTCTTTAATCAGCAGAAGTATTATGGCTTTGAGATTATCGTTATGCAATATATTATACGTATTTTTTATTACTACATTAAATTACCTACTCTAGCTACAAATTCTGTTGCAAAAGAGTTTTCTTTTATTATGTAATGTAAACTTAATTATATAGACATATTTAATAAGAAAAAAAAGTTCTTATATTTGAAATGACCATCTTTTTCTTTACAAAGCTTTAATGTGTTTGGATATGACGCACTGTTTCCGAAGTATATTTTGCCAGTGTATTCTCCGGAAATTTTTCAAGAGACTCAATGGCGGGTATAGTTGTCTTCTAAAACTGTCTGTATTTTTATTACACAGCTATGAGCTAACTAACTATGATCAGTCTTCAGCTCTTTTAAAACCTGATTGGTTTCGAGTCAAATTTGGGAAGTTCGTGCTTCGAAACCAGCAGTAAGTGTTGAAAGTCAATAATAATAATAATACTTTATTTTCAAACAGATATACAATTTGTTATTTAACTTAAACCCCACTACTAAGCTATGTCCTGTGGGAGTTTTCACAATTTTATAAATTTCTACAGAATTTTTACAAAAAGTAAAAGAAAAAAGTTCATTACGCTACAACAATTAAAAATAAAAAAATAAAAAGGAAAACTAAACAATAAAAGTTCATCATACATTTTTAAAAAGTATAACTGAGAAGTCTTGCAATACAGCGCAACATGGTCTCACCATACACTTTGGCTGTTTTTACCACTTTTTCACAAAAATTATGTTTTATGTTTCTGTATAAGACACCCAAGTGACTATTACTGAAGTAGAGTTATCATTCTGTATTTGTTTCCTATTGGCTGTATGATAAAAACCTTAAGAGCAACACTATTTTTAGCTCCAGTGATGTATTTCTCTCCCTTGAATCCCTACTCTTAGATTCTCTACTCGCCTTAAAAATATTATTTACTCCCTTGGCAAACAATCTACTATTATGGTATTGCTTTTTTTTTCAATTGAGAACCACCTCATAAACGCTGCAATGCTACTTTATTGACACTAATGAACATAAACTGAAGCCATTAATACAAAATTAACATTCGAATACATAAAATTCTTAGGCTAACGAATGTTTAACTTGACCAGATCCACGTCCCTTAATCACAATTTAAAATAGCCGGCCGCAATAAAGTTGTCACACGGTAAATTAGTTTTCAAGATAGTGTTTAATTTTTAATTACAACCTCCGCGTTTTAGCGAAACAAATGACTTAGTTCTAAGTTAATGTGTTAATTATTTTCTCAATGTGGCCAGTTAACAAACTAATTGCCGTTTCTACAAGTGCTACGCAAATAATGCTCGATGATCGCTAAGCTTTTTTTGTGCTTGGCGACCAGTGTCGGAGAGTCTAAAGCTATATTTATTGTATTTTACTAACAGCGTATGGCTTTGTATCTCTTAACTTATTTTTTTTTAATGTAAACACCACAGTTTACACGACTCTTCGCTTCTCCAGGGACATTAATCTCAAAAATTCAATGCAAATGTTTACAAATAATCTAAATATAAATGGGAATATACATATAATGTTATGAAAAAAATATATTCCATATTCAAAGTTTAACTTTATATAAAAATGTGTTTTTCATGTTATTCACTTATTTGACGCTTTCACTCACAAAGAAACTGAAAGTTGTGTATGAAGTCGACCAACACGTACTGGGCCAGTGAGTTTGACTAATTACTGATCTAATCTTAACATAGAGTAAGTTCATGGAAACATATATAAGCTATGATCAGAACAGTGAATAATATCTATTTCGGAATAACAAGGTGGAATAACTTGACATTTGTCGCAATATATACATATATGGCCTAGGTGATGGTAGTGGTGTGGTATTGAAATATTGTATCACTTGTAACTTGTGAACAATGAAAATTGGGTAAGCAGTGGTAAAGTCGATAACAAGCGAGTGAAATAATTATAGCTATTGAAATATTGTATCACTTGTAACTTGTGAACAATGAAAATTGGGTAAGCAGTGGTAAAGTCGATAACAAGCGAGTGAAATAATTATAGCTATTGAAATATTGTATCACTTGTAACTTGTGAACAATGAAAATTGGGTAAGCAGTGGTAAAGTCGATAACAAGCGAGTGAAATAATTATAACTATTGAAATATTGTATCACTTGTAACTTGTGAACAATGAAAATTGGGTAAGCAGTGGTAAAGTCGATAACAAGTGAGTGAAATAATTTTAGCTATTGAAATATTGTATCACTTGTAACTTGTGAACAATGAAAATTGGGTAAGCAGTGGTAAAGTCGATAACAAGCGAGTGAAATAATTATAGCTATTGAAATATTGTATCACTTGTAACTTGTGAACAATGAAAATTGGGTAAGCAGTGGTAAAGTCGATAACAAGCGAGTGAAATAATTATAGCTATTGAAATATTGTATCACTTGTAACTTGTGAACAATGAAAATTGGGTAAGCAGTGGTAAAGTCGATAACAAGCGAGTGAAATAATTATAGCTATTGAAATATTGTATCACTTGTAACTTGTGAACAATGAAAATTGGGTAAGCAGTGGTAAAGTCGATAACAAGCGAGTGAAATAATTATAGCTATTGAAATATTGTATCACTTGTAACTTGTGAACAATGAAAATTGGGTAAGCAGTGGTAAAGTCGATAACAAGCGAGTGAAATAATTATATCTTATACGAGTATAAGAAAAAGTTGACTCTAAGCATTTGCAAGTCAATATATCCTTGTTTAATTTTGAAATATTTATTTTAGCTAAATATTTAATAGTGAATAAAGAAGGCCATATTTTTCTTTTTTCTTAGGCTGACAAAGGATAATAGCAAAGTTTTTTTTTATATTATAAGATAGCACACTACCTTCAGTGTGCACACGCTTAACGATTAGGGCGCGTGGTTGCGTGTGAACAAGCATTAAATCTCCCCTTATCGGTGCTCCCCTTATCCAGAACTATTGTTTGATAATATTGTATTGGCATTACATTGCACTACACATAAAATAAAAATAAAAGAAAAGATATAAATATCTGACTGAAGCTGAAATGGAAAATTAACGCAAATCCTCCTTTCAAATTGGATAAACTATTTTAAGGGTACCTTACATGGTACTCACCAAATATATGTGTTTTTATCACTTTATTGGGTTTATCGCGTAATAGGATTTGATAAATATGGCTTAGTAACTGAATAGTCAGTTTTCGAAGCATGAAGGAAACAGTCATCGATCAATTTGCTCCTTTATGAAAGACTTGAATTTGTATAGTTTATTTCTAATATTTCAACGCAAGCCTTTTTAAATAATAGGTCCTTAACTGCGAAATTGTGTTTTTTCGTATTTTATTTAAAACTCTATAGCCTTTAATTTAAGCGTCACAAAAAAATATGGGATTACTTTTTAACCAAAAACTACAAGTCTTGGTTACAATTTAGAATATATTAAACTAAAAAAAATCTCTAAAAGTACCTGCTGTTGTTTTACATCAGAACAACAAAAGTACATTTGTTGTTGTACAAATGTACATTATTGACTATAACTTTATGACAATTAATTTTCTTGCATTCAACACTATGTTATTGCCAAGACTAATATCTATTGACATGTAAGTGTAAAAATTTCGTAAAGTTTGCTCTCTTCGGTATTAAGTAAATAAGAAAAACATTAGTATGGAATAAGCCAAATTCTTAGAAATCATATTTTAACTCCTGATAGATCGAGCGAACTTATAGTAAGCAATAAGAACAACGTAAATACACTTGCTCGCATGACCCACACGTTGCTGATCTAACAGCCCACGCAGACAGCCCCATTAAGATTAGTGATGTGCCGGATCGTCAAAAATCTAGATCCGCGGATACGGATCTAAATACGGATATTTGGTGTCAAGATCCGCAGATCGGATACGGATTCGGTGTGTGTGATTTTGAGTTGAAACATGTTTCGACTTCGGCGGGTCTATTTTTTGTTTTGTTTTACTTTAATATGATACTGGGCAGCATAAATAACGCTTGTGCTTGGTATTAGTACATGATTTTAAAAAATGTCTACAAAGAAGTTTAGTTGTGTAATATGGAATTATTTTGTGATAATGGATGTGCAAAGTGTAAAACTTGTGATTAAAAAATCATTTACATTGAAAACATCCTCAAGGATATGAATGATTATTTAAAGAAGACTCTTATTGTCTACAGTTCGGAATGAAGGATTTTTGTAAAAGAAAGAACAAAAATATTATAACACCATATAATATATCCGAGATTACATCTTACACCAACATAAATCAACATAAAATCTCAGATAAGATTATAAAACTGCATTACAATTACTCACACGTTTTCTGCAGTACACTCCGTCCTATATTCAAGTTAGTCAGCTCGTCACAACTGTCTAATAACGAATGGCACCATGTGCGATACCATGCTAACAAGTGAACGAACGACAAAAAGACTGAACGTGCAGAGACACTGCGTTGGTAATCAGTTGCAGGTTTTATTGTTTTACTTTTACTTAATATTTACCTCGGATTTCTTTTAGAACCCTACGAATAATTTACAAAACTAATATAAGAAATATGTCAATTATAATTTGTATATATATTGATTGATATTTAGTAACGGAAGTATTACCAGTGCTGAATGTACGATAGATTGAATGAACAATAAGAAGAGTGGTTAGTCTTTGCAATCCTATACAATTTATAAGATAAATATATAACTATTGGGTACGTTATCCCAACTAATATTATAAATGCGAAAGTGTGTTTGTTTGTTTATTTGTTTGTTTGTTTGTTTGTTTGTTTGTTACCTTCTTCACGCTTAAACTACTGCACCGATCATCACGAAAATTTGCATACACATAGTCTGTGGTACGGGGAAGGATATCACATTTTATCCCGGAAGAAAGTAGCTACTGTTCCCGTGGGATCGAAATTAACGCGGACGGAGCAACGACGGGCGGAGCCACGGGCAAGAAATAACAATATAATTATTTAATAATATTTAATATTTGCATACACATAGTCTGCGGAACGAGAAAGGACATAGGACACCTTTTATCTGTTCCCGTGGGATCTAAATTAACACGGGCGGGCTACTAACAGTGTAATCCTTACTAATATTATAAATCGGAAAGTGAGTTAGTTTGTTTGTTTGTTTGTTCCGCTTTCACGCCGTAACTCCTGAACCGATTGCTTTGAAATTTAGCAGACGTAAAGATAAAAGTCCGGATTAAATAATAGGCTACTTTTTATCCCGGAAAAATCGACAGATCCCACGGGATGCACAATAAAGGCTTCGCACGAAAACTACTGCACAGATTTTCATGCGGATTTCATTCATCAATAGATAGACTGATTCTTGAGCAAGGTTTTGCGGTATTTTTTATCTGTTTAGTCCCACGGGAAGCGCGATAAAACCTTCGCGCCATAAACCGACTTCCGCGCATATGTAGCCGTGGGCAAAAGCTATGACCCTTAACCCTCTA
This sequence comes from Scirpophaga incertulas, assembly GCA_036419045.1. Taxonomy (NCBI): domain Eukaryota; kingdom Metazoa; phylum Arthropoda; class Insecta; order Lepidoptera; family Crambidae; genus Scirpophaga; species Scirpophaga incertulas. The sequence goes on along the minus strand of CM071634.1, from coordinate 28,365,195 downwards.
TAGACCCAATCCCGAAATCCACGCGGCGAAGCCGCGGGCAGAAAGCTAGTATGTAATAAAGCTAACACTCTGCTAAATAGATCCGTAAAAGATACGCCAAAAACTAACGGATACGGACACGGATACAAATCTTTCTTCTGCCTCGTACATCCGCGGATACGGATATCCGATACATCAATAATTAAGATACAATTGCCCCCTTATTATGTAACTCTATGTATGTATGTCTATCAAGTTTGTCTGAAACTGACAGATAGTTTAGTCACATTGCAGCTAAATTAAGACTCAATGTAACGATTATCTTGGTAAAGCAGCAATGACAATTTACGACCTCCATCGTCGAGTAGTTAGTACACCGGTTTCATGGTGCCGCCATCTCGGAGTTCCCGGGTTCGAATTCCGGTCAGGGCAAATGTTCGTGTGATGAATGCGAGCATTTGTACCTTATTCGTGGTTGTTAATATATATTTCAATCAAAAATATTTACATATGTATAATATATGTATCCGTTACCCTAGCTAGATCCCATAACACAAGTCTTACAGAGCTTACTTTGGAGTAGGTAAGCAATATTTATATTTTATCTACATACTAGCGACCCGCCCCGGCTTCGCACGGGTGCAGTGAAAAAATGGTTATGGTGGGTTATCCCTAAGAGATAGACATATACCATCGCGGACTTTTTTGTGGATTTTTGTAAGTTGTACAATACTGTAGTACATTATTTTGGTCTATCTCGTAGGGTTCAGCCAGCGTTTCCAATATAAGCGCAAAAAAACGTGCTTATTTACGACATCACATTAGAAACCTTTAAATTTATCAGTGTTTCTCTACTATATTATGCATTTATTATACATACAAACCTTCCTTAAGAATCACTCTATCTATTAAAAAAAACCGCGTCAAAATCCGTTGCGTGGTTTTAAAGATCTAAGCATACATACGGACATACAGCGAAAGCGACTTTGTTTTATACTATGTATTGATGTACATAAAATTTATTGCTGATCGTTAGTCTCGCTAAAACTAGAGAACAGCTAGTCCGATTTGGCTAATATTGACCTTGAATTTGATTGAATATTGATCAACAAAACTGGTTCGCTTGATGTAAATTTCTTTAGATTTCGGGATACCCGTTAGGAAAAAATAGTTTAGGTCTTTTATTTATCGTTTGACGCAATAGGAAGTCTGCCGAATCAGCTAGTATTTAATATATTATAATGAAATTGCATTATTTGTAAATTTCAATCGAAATGTGTTATCAACGGAGTTACAAAATCAACATAAGACGCTTTAAATCTTGCCCAAATCCTAAAATGGAAGTGGGCATGCCATGTGGCGAGATTGAAAGAACAGCGATGGACGATGCGGGTGTAACGGTGAAAAGGCCCTATTGGAAAACGATGCAGAGTTCTTTTACGAGCTGGACTGATAACATAGTCAAAACAGCTGGCCCGAGATGGATGAAAACCGCACAGAATAGAGAATAGTGGGCGTCTTTGAAGGAAGCCTTCACCCACAGACAAATAAGTATAAAAAGAAAATCTAAAACAAAAGCTTAAAACTTAATATTCAATTTCATATTGAGCAAGAAGGGGTTCTTGCCAAAATGAATTAGATTATAGAATTGGTCAATGATTATTGCCATACACATTTAGTTCTTAACTTGTTGGTTGTGTAAATAAATAAATATAAAAAGCTTTTTATTTCTCGCAAAATAAGAACATATAAAAAAAAAAGTTTAAAACTTAATATTCAATTTAAGAATCCCTTGTTGCTCAATAATAAAATTATTAAGTTTTAAGCCTTTTTGTTATACTTACTTATATTGCAAGAAATAAAAGACTTTTTATAAATTTTATATATATTTATTTACACAACCAACAAGTTAAAAACTAAATGTGTTTGGCAATGATCATTGACCAATTTAGTAAAAAGGTTCACAACAAATATAAATATTATTGGTGAAGATTAAGACATAAAGTTCATTAAACCCATTTCTAATCATCTAACTAAAATAATAATAGTAACAAGTTTATTAGCCATCAAACATTAAGTTAACAAGGTGAACTCCTATCGCTTATCGTGTCGCCGGTTCGTCGGCGTTAGTTCAGTGGCACGCGATTGTAGTTTCGTTAACTTTATAACTAGTTCGTAGTTGGCTTAAGGCTCGTTCACTCTTTCTCCCACTTGCTTGTGAAATAAGCTACCTTCTACACTGACATGAGCCAGTTCTAAGGCTTCATTTAAAAAACTAGTACGAACACATTTTTCTAAATCTGTCTAAATTTTGTTATACAAAGGATACGTATATGTACTGTGAATTTAATGTTTTTAGGTATATTGCAAGTAAATATGTTATTGCTGTTAACATATTTTGCAGTTTCACTGGTAGAGAATGCATCTGGCATTAAGTCCGCCTTTTGTCCCCTTTTTATAATCGTTGTAGAAAAAAGATTTAAATAAATATCAGTAAAAGTTGTATAAAAAGATAATTATTAATTTTAAATATAATAATAAATGTACTACTTGTCCTGGCTGTCATGTAATCAGAAATATAACTACGGTACCAAATATTTTATGAATATAAAATATTGCTCTTATATCTTTAAACTTTTCAAAACCAAAACTTTACAAAATTATCGGTGAAATACTTCACTATAAATTGTCGATGAAAATTAATACAGTAAAATTCTTGATCTAACACACATAAAAGATTATAAATTACAAAACTACATTTGAATATCTTAACATTGTAGACGTTTCAATTTAGTAAATCCCGAAATGAAGTTTTAATAAACTAAATAAATCAGTTTTGACATATTAATAATTTTTTCTACAAGGAAACTCTGTTGTAGAAGGAACTAGTTATAACTTGTAATATTCACATTACGATAATAATTTGTATTTTTAAATGATCTATTAGTATTATCTGTAGATGAATATACAACTTCACCTTTCAGTTTTAGGAAGGAGAGAAATTTTATGGATTCTCGGCCTTTCTGCTGGTCAGACTTGTTTTATTTTTGTCAACCAGTCATCACAACAAGCGTATACCAAATACCACAGACCAAATAGAATTACTTGGTAGTTTAAGCAATTTAGGATCGAGTCCCTTTAAAGGCTCGATAGTAGGAGGAAATATTTTACTTACGCTTAAGTCAAGGAAAAGGTAATTTTTTATTTGTGAGTAAGCTTTCTGCCTGCGTTATATCGGATTTTTGAAAGCTATAGAATTACTTGGTAGTTTAAGCAATTTAGGATCGAGTCCCTTTAAAGGCTCGATAGTAGGAGGAAATATTTTACTTACGTCAAGGAAAAGGTAATTTTTTATTTGTGACTAGCTTTCTGCCTGCGTTATATCGGATTTTTGAAAGCTTACTTCAAGCGAACCAGTTTTACTGATCAAAACGTTTGTTTTTATTTAATTCTGCGTATTTTAGTTTTAGCGAGACTAAGACTTCATTTCATATATATATGAAAAGATATAAAAAGAATGGATACACATTTTTTTATTTATAGTTTTTTTTTATTTCTGCTGCTCATAAAACCAATTTAATAAATTGCTAATCCTAAAAGAGATTATTCGCCAATTGACAACTCCTACAAAATAACGAACTAAACAAATTATCACAAGCTTACAACCTAATGTCAAAGTGGCATAATTAACTTTTTTTAAAAACAACTCAAAGGAACGCCCAGTTGGAAAGCCTAAATTTAGAAGTCTTGAATATTTCGTTAAATATGCGTTTAAAATATCTGAAAAAATTGAAATGGTTTTAAATGCAAGGTGCCTTGTTTAAATGAAACATCTCCACTGACTTGTACTACCGGTATATATAAAACTATTCTATATAAAACTAGATACGGCAAGATAATCCCTACAACGTAAGGTTTGCGTGTGTACTAAATTATACAATATTCCATTCTAATTAGAACTATAATTGGTATGATGTTCATTCAATCGTGTCTACTTACTCCATGCCTCGAAGCATCAACATACTGTAAGGCATAATCGTTCATAATCTTATATATAAAAATGAATCGCAAAATGTGTTGGTAAGCTCATAACTCAACAACGCCTGGACCAATTTGGCCAATTCTTTTTTGTTAATGTTCGTTGAAGTTCAAGGAGGGTTTTTACAATGAGGAAAATTCGAATAATTATCGGAAATACCCTAAAAACAGCCCTTTTATTTTCCCATGCAAACGTTTTCTAACTAAAACGTACAGTCGAATTGAGCTTTATTGTTATTGTATAAAGTTCATATTGCAAGCACTCACTGTTGTCTAAGCAATGAAGGTGTGTTCCTAACATCAAAGAGTCAATTTGCGCTTTATTAACGCTACATATAGTTGAAATTCAATCATATCTATCAAAACAGTGTGCGGGCGTGCGTTAGAGCACAGAATACATCGTTGGAGTTAATGTTAATGTCACGTTCCAAAATTGAATAGCCACAAAATGTAATAGGTCATTTAGACTTTTTTTGCGATTTGGTTGGCTATGCGACATTATCTATAAAATAATTAGGAACAAAAAACTGCCACTGTACAAATCTTTTTGACAGGACGAAGTCTGTCGGGTCCGCTAGTACCTACTAAGATTACAAACGCGTATGTTTGTGATTCTTTCAAGTGAAAACTACTAAATAGATTTTGATGAAACTTTACAATAATATAGCTTATATTATACACTAAAATAACACATAGGTAACAATTTATAAAGATGTAAATTGTCCTAAATATGACAATAAGTGTTTTGCGCAGATGAAGTCGCGGGCACGAGCTAGTCACTCGTAATAATGTATAAGTAATCACTTTACTGTAATGACCGATATAATTAATTGAAATCCTTGTTACGTCACTTCTTCGTTTGCCTTTCACTAGTCGACCTAGATAGTACGGTATGTATAATAGGGTATATAAATGAGTAGAACCGAATATGGCTATTATCTATACTAATATAATAAAGCTGAAGAGTTTGTTTGTTTGTTTGTTTGAACGCGCTAATCTCCGAAACTACTGGTGCGATTTGAATAATTCTTTTTTTGTTGGATAGTCCATTTATCGAGGAAGGCTATAGGCTAAATAACATTACGCTATGACCAATAGGAGCAAAGACAGAGCGGTAAATGTGTAAAAAACGGGGAAAATTATTCATTTTTGAAGGCTTTCTTTGCGTGCGCTGCGAAAACGGTTCAAGATACACAAAAAATATGTATGAAAGAATTATTCCTCTATACATGATCTAAAAAAAAGTCCGCGACGGCATATGTCTATCTTTTAAGGTTTAGTCACAATGACCGTTTTTATGGTACCAAATTTGGTCGAAATAATTTGTTTAAGTTGTATCAACATAATAATACTAAAAATTCTGCGGAAACTCGACCATTCCGAAAATCCCGCAAGAACGGGAACTATGTGGGAAAAACCAAAAATCTGCCGGAAGTCACTATTCCACGCGGACGAAGTCGCGGGCAAAAGCTAGTGATTATATAATTATCAAATTTAAGCAAATTCTATCTCATGAACGTATGTCAATATAGAAATTTCAGTTTAATTTTTTATTAATATTGTTTTTAGATTTCTAAAAAATTTACAATTAAATAGCATTCTCACATTAAATGTAACATTATTTAATGTAGTAAGTATACCTATAAACGTACAAATAACAAAGTTATTTTGAATTTTGTTTATATGCTCATACAAATTAGGTGAGTTCACTCAATTATAATGTCACTCACGATTGCAGTGTTTTTAGTATGGAGCGTTTTTGAGCAATCCGCGACAGCGCCGCAAACATGTCGATGTATCTTCAAAAGTAATAAGCTCAGATACTGTGAATTCTACAATATTTCTCAGTTAAAAGAATATTCTTATTATATAATCTGTTCTCTCTTTTCATTCGACTCTAACGACCCCAGAACCATCCTTTTTTTTTTTTTTTTTTTTCTCCCACGGGGGAGGGTAGTGAATCCTCATAGGGGGCGCGCCACCACAGTGGTCGCTATTGACAACCCCCTGGTGCTCGGACGACCTCGTACCGGATACCACCCGCAACCGGTCTACGGCGGATGGTTATGTTGGACTCCAGCAGAAGGCCAGCCTACCAACTAAACACTACCTACAGCCAGCCCAAAGGCCTGGGACCCTATCGGCTTGAACTAACGCTCCCGCCCTCCAGAACGGGGCGGTGCACAGAACCATCCGTTCGTGCACCTTCCACCAACACATTCAGGATAAAACTTAATATAGCCATCTGCGACTTCAGCAAAAAAACAAAACTACATGTTCCCTCTGTTCTATACCAGCAAAGTTTTTACGTCTACCGATTGGACAAAAGGGCCGCATTACTTCGTGGTAATTCCAAAAACAACGTTTTAACTTCATCATCAGATAATACCGGCAAGTTCCGCGATAATATTATCAAAGTTAGTGTTAAATTGATATGTACATCCTAGGTGTAACATTAGCACCCGTACCATGAACAGTGAAACACAATAAGATTATACGTTAACTTTATAAATAGTATCTCTTTAAACTGACTGATCCTATAAAATTGCTGTTAGTTTTCACGTTTTTTTTTTATGTGATAGGGGGCAAACGAGCAGACGGATCACCCGATGGTAAGCAATTACCGCCGCCCATGAACGTCCGCAACACCAGAGGAGTCACAAGCGCGTTGCCGGCCTTTTAAATGGGAGTACGCTCTTTTCTTGAAAGTTTGGATATCGTAACGGTTCGGAAACACTGCAGGCGACAATTCATTCCACAGTTTAGCTGTGCGAGGCAGAAAATTTCTAGAGAAACCCACAGTGGTGGACTGCCAAGTATTGAGATGGTGAGGATGGAAGGTTTGTCGCGTGGAACGATGTCGGAAAGCAGTAGCAGGGATTAGTCCGAATAATTCCTCTGAGCATTCTCCGTAATAAATGCGATGGAGTATGCAGAGAGAAGCTACATCTCTACGCAATGCCAAAGGGTCAAGCCGACTTGAAGTTGTATGACATTTTGATGTTTATTACAAATTCACGCAATAAGGTATTTTTATAAAGGTATTTTTAAATAAGGTATTTTTTTGCTACGGGAAAATATATAAATTACAATTTATAAAGCGGAAAACTGGTATGTTTGAATCGATCAAGTCGAAAAGTGTTATCTCTACCCACCCCCAAGAAAAAGTGGCGTCAGTATGTACATATATATGTATGTATTAAGAACTCGCATTTAAAAATATTTTATTAATACTTCCTAATTTTTTTATTATGGAAATAGTCTGCAACTCAATGAAAAATAATTGTGACGACGGTATAATGTCTGTTTCTCATTGGTATGTCTCATGCGGACGAACCCAGAGAAAGATATATACAATTTCAATAAAGGACGAATTATTTGCTATTATTCTCAGTTTTTAGAACAATTCGTTATTATTATTTTTATATATGAGTATATTACTAGTTTTTGAGAGTTTTGTTCACTCAATTTTCAAGTGTATCTCACTCAAGTTCAATTTAAAAAAAAAAACAAAAATATTTTGCAAATCGGACGTCTACGCCATCATTACCAAACTAATACAGCGATAAACTTACGTACGTACGCACTAAAACAGAACTCATAAAGCCATTTACAGCCACACAAAATGAATTTACAGTCGAGCTGAATACATTATGAAATTACAACAGTAAAACTTTAAATCCTAAGCACGCACACTAATGGCGCTTAATAAAGCTATGTTCCGCGCGGCCTGTAATTACGAAGGCTATATTGATTATTACAATGGAACGGCCACTTCGAAGCCATAACGCTGCATCTACAATGTCTGTCGGCTCGCAGTACCTCACGTCTGATTCGATATTTACGACCTATGATGATAAAATTATAGTTAAGTTATGCTCATCTGAATTGCAAGATTTGCTAGCACATTAGCGATTTCAGAGAATTATTGAGCTATTTCTCTCCATTTTAGGATTCCGTACTTTGTAACAAAAAAAGGAAAGTCTTAGTTAATTATTAACAAGGAGACATGTTATGTAACATATTAATCCCTACTTATATTATGAATGGATTTTAATGAAATTTTATCAATGCTGTACAATAATATAACTATATACTGTAACAATAATATAACTTGTGCGTAGGGAAGTGATGACCCCATCGCCGCTGGTGGGGCATTTAATGCCTCTTAACCGGCATAAATGCCTCATCAGTGCAGTTAGTCTCCCTCAGGGCAACTTGTGGCGAGCTGTCGATCAGTTGCGTCATCGTGAGTACTGATGTGCTTCAGGGACCGTATCAGTATGTCAACCGCTTCTGGCTTGCCTTAGCCGGACGGACAGAGTGGAGTCGCAAGAGCGGATGCTCGAAGGGTGGAAGTGTAAATAACACCGACGGCGTCTCGATCCCTGTCGCAGATACACCTCTCTACACCAGGGTTTCCCAACCTTTATTTCACTGAGCCTCCCCAATTCAAAAATAATATTCTCATGCCCCTTAAGTTTAAAAACATTAAAAACACATTTTTTTTTTTACAACTAAATTATTTCTTTGAATTAAAATACAGATATTGTAGATATTTATGTTTTAAGAATAAGAGAAGATATATGTATGTACACTTGAAAACCATTCATTACTTTCACTTTAGGTAAATATCCTAGTTTTATTTTAATTGTTAAATACTAATGAGATACTTGAGCTTGCATCTTCTGTACCAGTATGTCGATTCTGGGTTAGTGTGTATTGCGCTTGAGTACTCGATTACGCCCCCCCCCCCTGGTATTCCACTACGCCCCCAAGGGGGGCATGCCCCCCTGGTTGGGAACTCCTGCTCTACACCCTCAGCGGTTCACAGCAATTTTGCTATCTTCGCACCAATATTGGTCTGGTTTTTTGGGAGGCCCATTTAGTGAGCGACGACTACCTGCCATATTTAAATCAATTAGGAAGCTTTGAGAAGGCAGGTGACCGGAGTCTTTTCCATAGCCCGGTTTTCATTACCACCAAAATGGAAATGCAATAGTCCACAAACGTTTTGGTCATTTTTCCGTCATTTTGAAATTTATCCTTTGTGCTTTGAAAGTTCAAACTGATAAAACTATCATACAGCTATCAAACTATCATATCGCATTACTATGATCATAACTCTGTGTCCAAAAAATAAGGTGACATTGTATTTATTTTGAAAATTCGTTATTTATTCTTCCAAATCAATTTCATCCCCTTCATAGTAATACCCTCCCGATGTAATGCACTTATGCCAACTGATTTTCCAATCTTCGAAACACTGATCTTCAGTTACGTCTTCGCTGCGGCTTGAATCTCTTTTATCGTAGGAAAACAGTGCCCGCGGAGCGGTCTTTTGAGCTTGCTAAACAGCCAGAAGTCACACAGTGTCAGATCACGTGAATACAGTGGTTGCGTTATGCGTCGTTTGCGTAACGCTATCCGCCTTTAAAAGCCGGAAATCTGGAGAGACAAGTAATTCATGATCATTTCACCAAAAACTCAACCCATATCGTTCCGCTTTACTATATATATAATATTTTCACTATTTAAAATATTATAAGTAGTAATTATTATCGTAAATCCTTCTAAAACATAATATATATAGATTTCATTTCGCGTCACGTGCCCGCCGCTCGCACAAGCGACCATAAACAAAATAATTGCCGAAAGCTGCCGCGCCGCTGAAATAGCCCGAAACTTGCGAACGACTCGACACAAAGAAATTGTCGAAACCCGTCGACAACCTATAACAATAACGAGGGTAATCAAAATAATAAATGACTGGCCGGAGCGGATCGCTTTTTGTGCCCAATTATTTTTATTGGTGTTCCGTTAATTACATTCTTTGTTAGGCATGCGCAGGCGCAGTAAGCCTCGGAACTTAAGGGTTAATGGAAACCTTAACCGTAGTTAATAGTTGTGAAATATTTGCCAATTATTGACCAAAGAAAATCGTAAGCTAATAATCGTAAGTGCTTATAACACGGATATCGGAAGGGGTATTCGTATAGCACCAAGAATATTGAATACAGCTAGTAAATAAATAATAATAGATAATGAGCGTCGGTGGCGCTGTGGTCTCGGCACTGGTCTGTGCGCCGCATAGAATCGGGAGGCCCGCGATCTAATCCCCACCGTGTACGAATATGTTTTTCGTTCCGAATTTCATATGTACATTTATCCGACGCTCCTACGGTGAAGGAAAACATCGTGAGGAAACCTGCGTACATCTGCGAAGCGATTCAAAGGTGTACGTAGTCAACCAACCCGCACTGGGCCAGCGTGGTTGAGCTTGGCTCGAGCCCCTCGGTGGGGACGTATATGAGCTGTGATGATGATGAATAAATAATTAACACAATATTGTTATAAATGGTAGTATGTGTTATTCTCATGTATAAACTATATAATTGTCATTAAAGTTCAGTAGTTTTTAAGTGAAAATGTAACAAACATCAGTACTTACAAACTTTGACCTTTTTCCTCAGGAGAGGAAGGCTGAGAATCCATCACAAGGAGCACGAAACGTGCCCAGGATACCCCCGCAACGGCAAGTGTCACGGAGGTTATGTCGGACTGCACGCGGCCAGAGCGAACTGACCACGTGACCTACCGACAAAACTCCGCCTGTGCCTATGTTCTAAGAACCATATATAGGCAAATCTTGAGGGCATAAAGTTTGACGTTTATAATACTAGTAGGCATATATATATATTTCCGATGAATCTCATTTTTAAGTAAATTAATTATGTTTCATGACGAACTCCGTAGCCGAGTATAATAGATAATTATGTATCTGAAATTGCGAATTTTTACCATGAGACCAAAAAGTATCCAGTTGAATTTACACATAATTTAGCTTTTCTGTTGACGTTACGACAATCTCTTTAGCGGAATACACAATGTATCGCCATTACAAAGTCCCAAGTTCGATTCTCGGTGGGGGCAGATATTTGTGTGATAAATGCGAGCATTTGTGCCTTAATAATTTTTTTTAGTTAATTATTAATTTTTCTAGGGAAAATTATTTATATATATCCATTATCCTGAATTGAAAGTTTTTGCGAGCAATGCACTACAGATGCTGTCATAGCTATATGTCCTACGAACAACTCCTAGAAAAATTTCAAATTCTTAGTCTCAAAAATAGACGTAAGCAACTTGAAGTGACAATGCTGTATGATATTTGCAAGGGTAGATATGATTGTATGTCTATTGTTAATAAATTACGTTACAAGGTTACCATCAGAGCACATAGAGGTACGCCTGGCCAATTATTTGTAACTCCTCGCACTCGGACCAATGCCGGGAAGCGATCCCCATTACATCGACTCTTGTATACATACAATGAATTATTTAATTCAATTGACATGGCAGTTACTTGTCCAGGCCTATGGAAAAAAAAAAGGTGATTGCAATATTACAAAGCCAAGTGCCATAAAAAGAGTTCTTGTTCGCAAAATTAGTTGTACGTTAGATTTACATCTTAGGTAACTGTTGATGACTATACACGCTTCCGCTGTCATTGTTATTGCTTCTACTCATAGACGTGTTCAAATCTTTCCTATCATGTATTAATACTTTTTACATTAATAATATCTTCGGACATTTGCACTTATCAACTCGTTGAGTACTAAACTATTTGCTTTTATTACAGATACCTAGACGACAGAAACTAAATACCTCGTAAACAGAAAACTGTTTATGATGTAGTGTGTATTACTTTGATTGCGTCTGTGAGTGGGAAAAATAATTTGCTACTATTAAATTGTTTATAATTAATATGTGGTAAACGGTGCTGGTTGCAAAATTGTCCACTAGTTTATAATTACATTGATAATTATTATATTTTGTAACTGTTTGTTTACCTAAATAAATAAAAAAAAAAAAATCCGTAACACTAGCAAGTGTTGTTTGGGCTTAGAATAAATTAGTTAAGAAATATTTACTTTATTCATTTATTTTAGGGTTCGGCAAACCTCTCCAGAGGGAAAAAAGTGACAATACCTTACTACGGGGTAGCACTCACTAGCACGAGAATTTCTTACTAGTTTTTGAGGCGGTCCATGTAAGCATCTAATTTGTTTTGGTAGATATAGTCTTCAAGCCGCTTGGCTCTAGCTATCGCCGTCTTTATTTTAATTAAGTTAGTTGACATATTGTCAATGTTATCTGCCCTTAGTAAAATTTCCCTCTATAAAGGGTCTTCACATGACCACTTATAATAATATCAAAAATATGGTTATAGAGAGATGATGCCATGCGCTATAATAGCATTATTTCAATATTGTGTGAACATTATTCAATCATGGTAAGATAGCAATATGGCAGAAAACTATAAATTATGAATGTTTGGCAATTGACATCGTGATACTGAACGCACACATTATCTTAGATCCTTAGATCTACTTTGGAACTTATACTGATAAATAGAACAGATCCGTGCATCAAGCCTCTGCTTGATTTTTTTTTTACGGACCTATGCTGAAGCCGCAGATGGCTATGTTCAGCTTTACCTTAAGTGTGTTTGCGGAAGGCGCACGAATGGAAGATTTGATTCGACGATTCGACGCCTTGCCTGCTAACGACACCGGCGACCGTCCGGAGTCGATAGGGTCGATACAAGAGGGTCGACGCATATTGAGTGCGGCGTCTAGTGGCTCGGAAGCTCAAGATCGCCGTGCAATGGAGGGAGAAGGAGGGAATTACCCGGTACGTGACGGTACCGGGTATATGTTTGACGAGTCCTCTGCTTGATGTACGGATAGGACTCTCTAGTCTTCTCCAGACATTTACTCTGAAGTCGTGGGAATTCAATAAAAGCGAAGTAAAAAATTCTACGATGTGACGCCATTTTGATCTTTGTCTACGCAAAACACAATTCTTTAAATTCAAACAAACAAACAAGCAACTCGGTTGATACAAGAATCATACAAGAATTTTGCCAGAATTAAAAGGTTGCAATGTATTTTACAATTTGTCAAGTAGTTGTGTACGTTTTTTTAATTATGTACTACTAGCGACCCGCCCCGGCTTCGCACGGGTGCAGTGAAAAAATGGTTATGGTGGGTTATCCCTAAGAGATAGACATATACCGTCGCGGACTTTTTTGTGGATTTTTGTAAGTTGTACAATACTGTAGTACATTATTTTGGTCTATCTCGTAGGGTTCAGCCAGCGTTTGCAATATAAGCGCAAAAAAACGTGCTTATTTACGACATCACATTAGAAACCTTTAAATTTATCAGTGTTTCTCTACTATATTATGCATTTATTATACATACAAACCTTCCTTAAGAATCACTCTATCTATTAAAAAAAACCGCGTCAAAATCCGTTGCGTAGTTTTAAAGATCTAAGCATACATACGGACATACAGCGAAAACGACTTTGTTTTATACTATGTATTGATGGTATTCCTTTAAATAATAAAGAAGAACTGTAAGCTAATGTGGGAGTACATATTACTATGTATTAAGGAAAAGATCATTGAGCAATATCACAACCTTAAGTCCGCCTTTTGTACCCTATTTATATTGTACAATAAAAATTTAAATAAAATGAATAAATAAGCAGATCAGAAAAGTTTGTAATATTATATTTTCAACGTCATTATTATGGCTTTAGTTATTATAAATCAAGTTAGAACATGTTCAGAATATATATCAATATAATATTTAGGGACAGCGCACTGAACATGTCCTAACATAACGAGCCCTTGTCGGCTTAACTCCGATTTTTTGTCGGCCGATAACTTTTATTGATTGAGCTATTTGCGGAGCCGCGAAATTTTAATGGCTCATTCGAACACGATGAAGGGGAACTGGGTCCATCGCGATGTTTTATGACAAGCCATAAGAGAACGTTCTCGGCGCGAATCTGCCGCCGAAGGCATCTTAATAGTATTAAGTACGAACGCTATGGTAGAGCAGAGTTGACATTTGGATTTTTGTCTGCAAAGCCTCATTAAGAAATGTTAAGGACTTTTTAGTATCGAAAATTTAATTTGTTTCTTATTTAACTTAACAAATTGCGTTACTATACCTGTTTGGAGATAACTTCGTTTGTTTGTACCGTGAAGGTTTATATCAAATTATTTTGATACATCTTCTGAATTTAACATTAGTCTAATCTACATAGTAAATCTAATTATATATCTAACTAGTCTAATTATACTTATATCTAATTAAATTATAAAAACTAACTAAAACATTAATAAAATCTACTTAATGTAAACTAATATTTATTTTAGTTTAAAAAGAACGATAGGGATGACAGATAGATAGATAAAATCTTTATTTACAAAACATCTTCATCACACACAAACATATGAACACAAAGACACTAAAAATGAATTTTCTTAAAACAATAACCCAGTACAAACCGAAAGTTGTGTGTGCTGCAAAAGTGTAAAAGGGTCGTAGCTCTGTGATTGGAATTACTCACAAAAGGATGTGAGCAAAGCTCACAGTATTCTGCTACAACCTGAGGGTTTTGTGTTTACCTATAATTTGCGAAGATTTTACATAGAATAAAACATAATTTGTCCTTATAAATATAAATATGTATGTGTATGTATATAAATATAAAAGTAAGCAGAAGCCCATAAATATTCAAATACTATGTGTCGCATATAAACTATAATATCATGTTTTATATCATTCAGAGATCAAATCCCTATCTCAAGTGGAGTGTGTAAACCTCGGCATACACACTACAGACTGACCCAATGAGAACCATACCGATCCAGTACTGGTTAGATAACTTCACCTAGCCCTCTTTATTTCATAACAGATCTATAAAAATTGCATCACGATGTTTTCTATCACCGCAGACGCGATGGAGAAATGTATACATAAAATTCGAAAAACACCATGCAAAAAACAAGGCTAGCAGACATAGTTGTATTTAATAGCTCCTTTTAACTTTATGATTCGCAACAAACATATATCTATTACCTAGGCTTCTATGTGTGTAATATGTGTCAAACTCTTAACTACTATCAACAAAGAAGATCGACATCCCAACAAAAGCTTCACCAAAATTGATAAACTATAAATTGTAAAAAAGCAATCATGAAATCGGTTCCTTTATATTCGAAATTTCCATAGCGAATGCTTTAATTGTTTTAGTGGCGTGTTCCGACAACTGGTAATAACTGGCGCCTTCCCGCACTAATCGCCTATTTCATAATTATCAGCCGACAGCGACGCTGCGATCACTGTGAAAATCTTTTATGTTTCATCATGTACATGAATTTCAGATAAAACAACGTAAGCATTTATATGTTGACCACACTTTGTTGTGCATTGCTAGACTGATATTCCAAAGCAAGAGAAGCACACGCTCCAGCAGCAATGTATATTGTTATAACCGAGATAGGCATTCAAAAACATTGCGGGTAGCAATGGTTATAACACTTTCTTCATATGAACTAGAGATGTGCCGAGTCTAACTGACTCGAGCACTGACACAAAAAATTTGCAAGAACTCATGTACTAGTAGAGCATACAAAATACTGTAATCATATCCACAATTCCCGATTACAGGTTTTGAGTTCTTTTCAATTCTAACTCGTAAAATTTAAAAGCTTAAATCTCCAAGTCGATTCAAGTTTCAGATTCAGTTTTGTGTATCCCAACTAATATTATAAATGCGAAAGTGTGTTTGTTTGTTTATTTGTTTGTTTGTTTGTTTGTTTGTTACCTCTTCACGCTTAAACTACTGGACCGATTTCAAAAATTCTTTCACTTTTGGAAAGCTACATTCTCCCCGAGTAACATAGGCTACTTTTTATCCCGGAAAAATCGACAGATCCCACGGGATGCGCAATAAAGGCTTCGCTCAAAAACTACTGCACAGATTTTTATGCGGTTTTCATCAATAGATAGAGTGATTCTTGAGGAGTTTTGCGGCATTTTTTATCTCGGAAAAACGGATAGTCCCACGGGAAGCGCGATAAAATCTTCGCACCATAAACCGACTTCCGCGTATATGTAGCCGTGGGCAAAAGCTATGACCCTTAACCCTCTATACACCCAATCCCGAAATCCACGCGGGCGAAGCCGCGGGCAGAAAGCTAGTTATCTATAAATCGCGAAATATGTATACTAAAATTAATTGTTGAAGTTAAAAAATAGTGTTTACTAATTTGGAAATACATCATATTTAAGATTTGTCATCAAACGCAAACTTCAAGTTTCTGTTAAAAAGTACACTCAAATAAATGTCGCAAGTCTTCCGACTCGAGTACTGATTCCATTCTTTTTATATAAAAGCAAAATATTCGAATACCAAGAATGTCTGAGTCGGCACATCACTGCAATTTCCAAACTAAAGTTTTCCTCAAGTATTTAATAGTCGAGAAACCAAACTTCAACTCAAAATCTCAACACATACTGTAATCGAAATTAACGCAATATATATAAAGGTCAAAATGTGAAGTGCCATACAATAATTATCATAATTAAAATAATACAAAAGTTACTAACACAGATATACGAATAAATAGCAATTTCAAAACTTCAATTTAAGCCTAGTGAATTAAATCACGTAAATATATCATCAGGGCTTGCACTCGGAATACAGAAATTCGAAATATCGATATAGTATCTCGATTAGAGCGTAATTATATTCGTATATCGGGTGAGGATTGCGTAAATAATATTTGTTACCTCTACATTTCGGATAATTTTCACACGACACGGCCCGATATAACAATATAATTATGAATTCAAATCGTGCTAGTTTTAAAATAATAGATCGTAAGTTCAATTTTAACAGTGCCTATATGAATCTGGACCAGTACTTTGTAGATTACATTCAATATTTTCACATGTACAATAAGAAATAAAGAGAATAAAATATACTAACAAAGCCAGTATTTTCGACATTTCTATTTCAATCTTTTTAAGTTTAAAGATCATCTTATTCTGAAATTCATAGGCAATAAATTAGCTGCGCTTATCTTAAAGAATTCACGTCACCGTCGTCTGATCGTTGTGGCTGTACCACGAGATAGCTATAATTTTCGATAGCTATTTGATGTATATACTACAGAAATCATGTCAGTTTAATGTGAAAAAATAGAACTATTGCGTTGCGTCAGGGGCGCTGTATAAAGTTTTCGAACAAAAATTTACGCTGGCGATATCATTTGCAATCGTATGTATATCATGGTAGCTAGATTGGACTGAAAATGACTGTTCGACTTATAGATGGAACTACAGAAACTTGCTTCACTAAACAGTTGAAGCTCATACATAATCTGTATTTTCTTTGCGACAAAATAACACTACGATGCCACAAGTACAAATCATATTTCTGAAATGCCAGTTACAAATTAAGTGTTATCTTAATAAGGTCTTACGGCATAGCTTAAGAATTTCGTTGAATAGTAGATTGAGTTATTAATTAAGCATATAAGTAATAATAGGATGTAAACAAAATGTATGTAGTTTGCTCTATATTAAGTGAAAAAAAGTAGTTTTGTTATTAAGAAAAAGTTTGATTACTAAGTATATAATTTATATTTCTATTTAAAAATGGAATTGCTAAGGTTTAACTTTTAGTAAACCGACTATAGTATATTTGGAATTGCGTAAATTATAACAATAAAATGCGCAAATATAAATGCTCTATTTGCATAACTCGGGGAAATATGTGATAAATTTACATTATTGCAAGTACGCCGAATAATCGAATTGCCACTATTAAATATCAATGCAAATGGACTTTAGAATCATATTTTGAATTATGTTAACACACAGAACAAGAAAGAGAACAATAAAAATCCTTATTACCCTAATTCCGTAACGCATTGAGAAAGATTTTGATACAAAATAAAATGATTTTACTATTGTGCTTACAAGAATCCCGAACTAACCTAAAAAATCTGTTACTACCATAAACAAGCCGCGTCTATAAACAAATTTGTAACAATCAAAATATCCATAAAGTCCAATCTGCGTTATTACAATGGGAACAAAAGCCGGTTTTATTACCTAATTATTTTGATTTGTTTTCTTTAATGAGTGGGCCACGGTTCGTCGCTCTATCGGCGATTACCACGCGATTTTGTCAAGCACAAAATTAATAGATAAGGTAAAATATTCTCTAACGTCGAGGAAATAAGATCCGAGTGTAATCAAATTGGATGTACATTATGTTTGTAATAGATTATTATGAGTTTATGGTCGCGTAATTGGAGGAAACGGTTGCTTTGTTTGATGTCATCTCATGACGAACCCCAATGACGTACAAACAAAATGGTGTCTGATTCTTTACCTTAAATACCAGGAAATGTTTATTATTTCGTGTTTATGTTCAATGTGTATATTATTTGTTCCTCAATCATGACACTATTTTATATGCTCATTAAAAAAATAGTTATATAATGAAACTAAAACAACCTTTGTATTTCGCTATGATGTTGGATTTGGATATATATATATATATATATATATATTTGGGTTATATATATATATTGATTATTTGGATATATATATATATATATATATATATATATAATGTCTGGTATTTATCTAAATTTATAGTAAATTCAATGAATTTTCTAATGATTAAATGATTGTTCATCATTTATAAATAGGTACTACAAATTAAGTTATTCGTGCATTTTTTTTTTGTTTTTATTGCATAATTTATAAATTTAATAGTCATTTCAATTTAATGTAATAAATTGTAATTGTTAAATTGTAATTGTTAGATATTTTAGATATTTCAAAATTAAATCTACTCGATTTTTTTAACTTCGTTAAAAATATATAAGTATTAACGTCATCTTCATTAAGAAATACTTTAACGCCATTATTTATTATTTTTATCACATTACATTGTAATGTGAACAATTAATATTTTTTTAGTAACTACAACACAATAAAATATATTTAAAAAAAATGCTATTTTTAGTTCCACCACTCCGAATGGGGAGTAATGTACAATAAATAAAATAAGATTTATTGGTTTCAGATGCTGAAAGTAGATGCCAAAGAAGTAAAGATGCCAAAAAAGTAAAAAGTAAAGTTGACGGCCAAAACCCACAAAAAAGGATTTGCAAACCGAGCAGTTTCGATATGTCCAGCAATATACTATGTCCAGCAGCAGGCTTTTCTCTGCTTTTCGAAATTCGGACTCTGAGCAACATCTAGATCTTAATCAATAAATAAGCAATACCAAGCTTATTCTAGTTCCGCTTTGAACGCAAATGATGCCGTAAAAACATTCAGTTGTGAAATTTATTCAATTTGAAAAAAATATGACTAATAAATAAGAAAATCCGATCGACCATAGACCATAATCACGCTACATTGGCGAAATAATTGCACCCATTTAAATAATTGTAACCCATAGGTCATTTATTAAGGCTGATGTATTTTAAGATTACACATTTTATTAAATTCAGATATGCTGTATGACATGTCCTATTTATTTTTGTACATGTTTAAATGGCAATTTGAGGTTGAAATTACTAGAAACTATATATACATAATTAGCATCTATAAACTCCTTTATCTTATTCTTATCTGTGACATTGACATTAGACAGATGAAAACAAAACACAGATTAAAATCCAAGAATGATCCTGACAAGAATTGTTTTATTATCATTACCATTAAACTATTAATTAAATTAAAAACAACATAAGCTATTAGAATAGAAAATAAACATAACATTTAATACGAACACTTACACGTTATTATTATCTGTGACATTGACATTAGACAGATGAAAACAAAACACAGATTAAAATCCAAGAATGATCCTGACAAGAATTGTTTTATTATCATTACCATTAAACTATTAATTAAATTAATAACAACATAAACTATTAGTATAGAAAATAAACATAACATTTAATACGAACACTTACACGTTATTATTATCTGTGACATTGACATTAGACAGATGAAAACAAAATACAGATTAAAATCCAAGAATGATCCTGACAAGAATTGTTTTATTATCATTACCATTAAACTATTAATTAAATTAATAACAACATAAACTATTAGTATAGAAAAAAACATAACATTTAATACGAACACTTACACGTTATTATTATCTGTGACATTGACATTAGACAGATGAAAACAAAATACAGATTAAAATCCAAGAATGATCCTGACAAGAATTGTTTTATTATCATTACCATCAAACTATTAATTAAATTAAAAACAACATAAGCTATTAGAATAGAAAATAAACATAACATTTAATACGAACACTTACACGTTAAAATATTTCCAAGTTAAATTATGTAGTACCTATTGCTATATATTATATAACTAACAATACTTCCTTAATATCCTCGACTTTCGTTTGGATCGAAACAAATGACAAACTGTGCCAACCCCTATGGGATTGAAGCGTGAGATATGTATGTATGTTAAATATTAGAAAATTGGAATCTACCCCAGAAAGGATGAGCACAATAAATCAAGGCCGTAGATAAGCACACTCGCCTTAACATTCAATTTACATATTAATTGGTAAGAATGTATTGAGCTTCTGCATTAGCGTTGTATTTAAATGAGAAGATATTGAGATATACAACCCATACTAATACTAGGTCAGACACCGTAGGAAAATGCTCGTGCGTCACGGCTCTTTTGTACGCTGCATATCACTAGCTAGCGTGCGTGTGCGCTGTTTTTCTGATAATCATTTTATTTCACACTAGTTGTGGCTTTATCCGTTTGATATAAAAATGAAATAAAGTGCATGAAAAAATATCTGTATAAGGTATATAGCCTTATCAACATTTCACCAAATTGAAAAGATCGACACATGTATCGACGAAAACATCAATACAAAATAACATTACTAGTTATAATAATAAGATTTGGATATATCACGTAATTACCACACTCTTGACTTGTGTTAATCCAGAGCTCGTAGCCAAAACAACATTTCGATTGACATTCGATTTCGTTTCGATTAGCACGAAATATGTGGAACGGATTTTGTAATTTGCAATCATTTCCGTACATTGTCGTTAGATAATGAAATGATTTCAGTATCGAATCGAACGAGAATGATACTTTGTTTAAGCTCTACACCAACTCAAACTGTCTGATGATGTCTCACTGACAGAATTCTATCAGGTTTGTTTGCCAGCAAGGCTGAGAAGGCAGCACCTGCGGCAAACAATATTCAAAAAAGGATCCTATTGGTAAAGGATGATAAGATCTAAAATTGATAATGAAGTATTAATAATTACAGGGACACGTGATAGCCCTAACATATTTTGGGATATAATTTTTCGAGCGTCATAATTTTAGGTATGATTTTGCGATAGTAGGGGAGGCCAGGATGCTAAATGTGTATTTACTCGAGCATAGTAGAGACCTATTGGAATTGAAAGGTTAAATTTAAGAAGAAAAAAAGATTATGACATGTGTATATTTTTAGCGGTGGATTTAGCAGTTACAGGTTTTCAAAAATTTTGAAGTCTAAATAAAGTCACATAGAATTCTCGATCGTGTCAGATATTGATAGCATAAATTTTACAAGACTTTTCAAATGTGACACAAGCTTATTTGCCACATTTAATTAATTCCAAAACAAATTATGACTATTCAAAATATTATTTTTCGAATTGCCATATTTTGGAATTCACTGCACGTAATTGAAAAAATTAAGAGTCAACAGATTCAGGTCATTAAACTAAACCATATATGTGCTAATCTGACGTGCACGATTAAATTCATATAACAATATTTTTTTTAACTAGTTCGTCACTAGATGGCGCTCTGAAATTTTGTGGGGTTATTCTACAAGACGAGAGGTATCTCCCATATCTTAATCTGACACGCTGGAGTAACTGCAAAACTCCCCTCTTGGCCTCCCCTACTACGAGTAGTACATAGAAAAATTTGTACACCAATTTTTCCCAATTTCTATGTAAAGTAATTGTTTTTAATCATTTTTATAATCGAGTAATGAGGTACATAGGCATATCTTATACATTTATTATGCGTATGGAGCGATATGATGATAAGATGTTTTCGTAGGCGTTAAGCTAAGCTGGACCGATGGGGGTGGCACGATCAATGGTTGACGAAACCCTATTTATATCAAAATTATGAATAAAAAAAAGCACGTCCTTGTAGAAATATTCAAGCTAGCTATAATGCAGCACACCATTTTTTATTAATCAAAACAATCTTTATTCAGTATAGACCAATACAGACACTTTTTTTTTCTCTTCTCTTCTGGCTTGCACGACTTGTGCATTAATGCAGGCACTTAATGACGTCAAAACAGATATAAGTTTAAAGACAACAAAAACCTTGTACGTGCAAACGAACAAGGAATACAAATTTCACTTTACACCTAGCTTTATACTCCCTTATATTGACAATGAGCTTCGAAGTCTCATTAGTGGGATATTAATACCAGACGGTTTTGCGTACGAGCGAGTACGCCAACACTAGTAACA
This sequence comes from Scirpophaga incertulas, assembly GCA_036419045.1. Classification (NCBI taxonomy): domain Eukaryota; kingdom Metazoa; phylum Arthropoda; class Insecta; order Lepidoptera; family Crambidae; genus Scirpophaga; species Scirpophaga incertulas. The sequence continues at coordinate 28,342,733 of CM071634.1, read as the reverse complement.
GCTGATTGCACCGAGTGTGTAATGAGGGCTTAAAAAATATTGTTAACGACTTTGATGAAAATGTAAACAGACAAAACAATAATTAAAAAGATTTTCACGCTCTCGCTAATATATGTATAAAATCATTTAATATGTGTTTTGTTTCTTAGTTTATGTATTATGAAGTAAGTAAGTATGAAATTGGTCCTTAGTTTTCTTTATAAATCAATTTATTTCCTTTTTTTATGTTCGTTTGATTCATTTTCTTATAATCCGCGAATAAAGTTCGATACATTTTTTACGATCAAATAATCACACATTTACAAGTATAATTTCTTTTTTGTAGTCAGTTAATAAATGGCTTTTATTATAATTTCTCTTTCCTGCATTTATTAATATACATTCTGCTATATATCCTATAAATAGGTGATAATTGAAAACAGTTCAGCCCCTCTTGAAGTATAAATGATATTAATTTAGAATTTGCTACAATTACATATCTGCGCAGGGCTGATAATCCCGCAAAAATTAGCGAATTGTGTTTATTTTACTTCTAAGTGACTAAGAATAGAGGTGACTACATATATAAAATATATGTAGTCATATATTTCATATATGTAGTCACCACGGTAAATTTAATGTTACAAAGTGACTTGTTGTCGCTCGACAAATCTTCAGACATGATTTGTATAGTATAAATTACATTTGATACAATAATTTTAATTAAATTAGTTGTAGTATAAATGAAATTCATTTATATTTAATTATACATTTGTAACTTTGTTATGTACAGTTCCGTATAGGTTTCATACCTACCTGTAAGGAAGGAGGGAACCAATTTATGGCGCAGAAAAATATCTATTTCCGATAGGAATATTAAATAAAACGCTGAAAGAGCTACGTATGTAACTTTACATTTACTTCTTATTATAAGAGACAAATAGCTTTATCGCTATTATATTATTTTACACATATAGCCAAAACTTTGGTTAGTACATCTGCTTCTATTGAGCAGGACAATAAAATTAGATTAAGAACGTCTTTGGAATTTGTTCCAAATATAACTAATAATATCAATTGTTTAAATTAACAAATGAGACAAAAGATAAAACATCTTGCTATCCAAAGACAAAAGATAGGTCCAATTGCTTAAATTTTGTTCATCAGAATATACAGGGCTTGTCTGGCAAAGATTTAGAAATTAGTTTATTTCTTAATTATGAAAGCATTGACATATTATGTGTTACAGAGCATTGGTTAAATAGCTCTCAGTTACCTATGATAAATTTTGATAATTACAGAGTTGTGAGTTCATTTACCAGAAATACAGCTATTAGAGGTGGATCTTTGATAATCCCAACTAATATTATAAATGCGAAAGTGTGTTTGTTTGTTTGTTTGTTTATTTGTTTGTTTGTTTGTTACCTCTTCACGCTTAAACTACTGCACCGATCATCACGAAAATTTGCATACACATAGTCTGTGGTACGGGGAAGGATATCACATTTTATCCCGGAAGAAAGTAGCTACTGTTCCCGTGGGATCGAAATTAACGCGGACGGAGCAACGACGGGCGGAGCCACGGGCAAGAAATTTCAAAAATTCTTTCACCTTTGGAAAGCTACATTATCCCCGAGTAACATAGGCTACTTTTTATCCCGGAAAAATCGACAGATCCCACGGGATGCGCAATAAAGGCTTCGCTCAAAAACTACTGCACAGATTTTCATGCGGTTTTCATCAATAGATAGAGTGATTCTTGAGCAAGGTATTGCGGTATTTTTTATCTTGGCAAAACGGATAGACCCACGGGAAGCGCGATAAAACTTCGCGCCGTAAATCGACTTCCGCGCATATGTAGCCGTGGGCAAAAGCTATGACCCTTAACCCTCTATAGACCCAATCCCGAAATCCACGCAGGCGAAGCCGCGGGCAGAAAGCTAGTTTTACATAATTCCCTAAAATGTAAGGAACGTAAAGACTTGGCATCTTATTCCATTGAACGAACAATAGAATTATCATGTGTGGAACTTGAACAAATAATTATTATCTGTGTTTACCGGCCCCCCTCAGGGAACTACCAAGAGTTTGAGTCTGTTATGGAGGAAATACTGAGAATTATTTGTAAGAAAAATAAAAAAGTAATTGTTTGTGGAGACTTTAATATAAATATATTAGACATGTCACAGCTGTCTAGCAGATATTTAAATCTATTTAAATCATTCAATTTAGTTAATGTCTTTGATGAACTTACTAGAGTAACACCTACGTCAGCCACTTGTATAGATAATATTTTTTGCAACAGTGATGTTACTAAAAAATCCATAGTTAATTTCATTAATTCTGACCATAGTGGACAATTTGTGACTATTGAGCACCATCATGCACCATTGGTCCTTGAGGTTACTTGTAGGCCTATTACAAAACACGGTGTTGAAAAATTTAAAAATAATGTTAATGATAGAATTTATTCTTTACCATTAGATGATAGTAACCCAAATAGTTTATATAACAGCGTCTTTAATGTTATCAAAAGTGAATCTAGTAAAATATTTAAACAAAAGTCCATTAAGATTTACACGAGTAAAAAGAAATTCAGTGACTGGGCTACACCAGGTATTTACAAAAGTAGAAGAAAATTATATGAGCTATATGCCCTAAAATCTAATTCTAGGGACCCTGAATTTATTGAGTATGTAAGAAATTACTCTAAAATATTTAAAAAAGTCTGTGTTACAGCTAAAAAACTTTTTATTGCCAATAAAATTAATGTTTCAAAAGATAAAGTAAAAACTGTTTGGAAAGTAATAAACCATGAAACAGGGAAAATAAAACAAAACGAACATACTTATTCGCTAAAGTTTAAGGATAAGTTAATTCAATCTGATAACGAAGTAGCCTCCGAATTTGAAAGGTTTTTCCACCAAATACCTATAGATACTACTTGTAGCCTCGGATCATGTTCAAACGGTGCGGTCGCCCTCCTTGAATCAAATGTAAACAAGATTAAGGAATCTTTTCATTTTAGACATATTGATGCTGAATTTATCCTCAAAACTTTTAAATCACTTAATAATAAGAAAACAGAGGATCTGTGGGGTATCTCAACTAATATTATTAAACCAATTATCTCTGAAATTGCGCCTCACCTAGCCCTAATTTTCAATAAATGCATTGATGAAGGGGTCTTTCCAAATCTTATGAAAAATAGTAAATTAATTCCACTTTACAAGTCTGGCGATAAGAGTGACCCTACTAATTTTAGACCCATTTCTATATTACCAGCCTTGAGCAAAATCTTTGAAAAGATTATTTATAATCAGCTATCATCTTATTTTACCCTTAACAAGTTATTTCATTGCAACCAATATGGTTTTACCAAGGGTAAATCCACTACAGACGCTGGAATTTCACTTTTAAAACACATTTTTGATGCTTGGGAGGGCAGACAAGACGCAATAGGTATTTTCTGTGACCTTTCTAAAGCATTTGATTGCGTAAGTCACGACACATTAATGAGGAAATTAGGGCATTATGGTGTCTCTATCAAATCACTCGGCCTTATTAAGTCATACTTGTCGGATCGAATACAAAAAGTTGTTATTAATAAAACTGAATCTGCTGGAACTTCACTAGTTATGGGCGTGCCTCAGGGATCAATATTAGGTCCTTTACTATTTTTAATATATATTAACGACCTTCCTTACTATACAAGCACTTTATGTGAAACAGTGCTATTTGCCGATGATACTTCTCTTGTTTTTAAAGTTGACAGAGGCAGCAATTGTTCGGACGAGGTAAATAGTGCTCTATCAAAAGTTCTACAATGGTTTACATTAAATAATCTTTCATTAAATTCGAGAAAAACCAAATTTGTTAAGTTTTCTATACCAAATGTAAGGCAGGTTAATACACCCTTAAATATTAATGGTGAAGTGGTATCTCTTGTTGAGAGTACTAAGTTTTTAGGCATACACTTAGATTCCAGATTACAATGGTATACCCATATTGATGCTCTGTCAAGCAGACTTAGCTCAGCTGCGTATGCTGTTAAAAAAATAAGGCTTCTAGCTGATGTTGAAACAGCAAGGTTAGTTTACTTTAGTTATTTTCATAGTGTAATGTCTTATGGCATTTTGTTATGGGGATCAGCTGCCACCATTGAAAGTATTTTTATACTACAGAAAAGAGCAATTAGAGCTATATATAATTTAAGACCAAGGGATTCCCTTAGGGATAAGTTTAAAGAAATTAACATTTTAACATTGGCGGGGCAGTACATCTATGAAAATATAATCTATGTACACAAATATTACAATAATTTCATTAAGAATAGCGATGTTCATAAATTAAATACAAGAAATAAAAATAAGCTTGCTGTTCCAAATTTTAGATTACGTAAAACACAAAACTCATTCTTGGGGAAATGTATAACTTTTTATAACAAGTTACCACACAGTATTGTTAATCTACCTTTTAATAAACTTAAAACTCGAGTAAAAAAAACTTTGATGAGCAAAGGATATTATCGAGTCCAGGATTACTTGGATGATCGAAGTGTCTGGGACTAAAAAACCCTCGCTCGTTGAAATAAACAAATTGTTAATAAATTCTTAGGTAACTGTGTAACATAATAACATGTATATTTAACTGTACCTATTATAATAACCTTTTGTTACTTGTATAATACATTATTGCTAGTTTTTAAATGATTGTATGCGCGTGTCCTGCGGTTGATTTTTTTTTTTTTAGTTGTGCTAATTTACACGGGTACCTGTTTTTGGTAATTTGTATCCTTCTGTGGCTTAAGGGTAGTCATACTCTCATTAAAATCTCTTCGGCAGTGTCGTGTGAGGCGGGTCGTTACGTTCCCTAAAACATGGTTGAGCGAAGCGATGGCTGGTTCATGCGTCATGCTCGTGAACGGGTGCTGCCAGCGGAGATGAGTCTGCTCTTTGCTATACTGGGTACTACTCGTATTTATTATAATTTTAATTTAACTTTAATATATTCTTTTAAAACTGTATGACACGGCATTCCTAATATAGGCATGTTTACTAAATATTTTTTAATTAATTATACTATGTAATGGAAAGTGACTTCATGAATTATCAATATTGAAGTCATTTTCCAAATTGACGACTCTGTATCTATTTAATACAGGGAAAAAAAACAGCCCTTGCTGAGTTTCTTGCCGGTTCTTCTCAGTACAAGGTCTCCCGCCGTAGATTTGCGAACCGATGGCGTAGCTTTTCGACATTCACAAGTGCTTGTAACAGCCCAGACTGAATAAATGATTTTGAATTTGAATTTGAATTTGAATTTGTTAAAGCTAATTATATAATAATAATAAACAATATATACCATAACAATTATTATAAAATAAATTGATATTTATAATGTTTGCCTCTACATTCGTTACCTGTCATACAAAGTTAATAGAGAGCCGTGTTGCTGAAGATGTCATTCATAAATTATTGAACTAGACACAATTTATTTGAGAAACCACACCCACGTCTGCACCTTATAGAAATAAGTAACACATCCAATACCTATAAGGCCCTACATGGCAAATATAATTACTCACACAAAAATGATATGTAGGCGCGTTCTTTAGACGCAAGCCCGATCAATAACTTATTGGCCAGCCGCCATCTTTGTATTGAAATTTAACTTCAATATATTATGTTTGTTTGTAAAGTTAATTGTAAAATGGAGAGCCTCGTTATAGCAGCGCGCATATATTTTATTCGGCGTATGCGCTACGTGGATATAAATTCTTTGATTGTAAAAGATGCGTCCGCTTTCGGTTAGGCCATGGCCGGGGGCTGAAACGATGGTGTTTTTCATAATCATTTTTATTAAAACCTCAACGGAGATTAATCTCATAAACACGGATATTTATTGAACGTTAACACATGTAATATATCACACAAAACTCATTTGTGAACCGATTTCTGTTGTCGACTTTGTTTTTCAATATTTCAGATAGATTAAATAGTAAAATTGATTATTATGTATTTCGTTGGAAAGAGACATGTCTGGGGCAACACTGTTACTATTTTTAATATCTTCTAGTTGTACTGAACATGGAGTTTCCATACAAAAGATTACGCTGCGATATCGACCGCAAATGAATATAAACTCATGGTTGATACACCATAATAGATCTATGGGGGCGTTCATGTTTTACGTAACGCAATTTGGGGGAAGGGGGGATGTAGTAAAACGTTACGATGCGTTACAGGGGCGAGAGGGGGACTTCGTAACAACAGGTTGCGTAGCATTGTTTCTTTTTTTAATTTTTGCCACTTCTTGTGAGGTTGTCCGTTGATCTGTGTTTAAGGCCGGCAACGCGCTGATGATACCTCTGGTGTTGTTTGTGCTATGGGCGGCGGTGATCACTTACCATCAGGTGACCTGTTGGCTCGTTTGCCTGCTCTAATATAAAAAAAAAATCTGTCACCTCCTAATAGCAGGGTTAAGATGCCTTACGATTTCTTTTGTCCATCTGTACAATCCGACCTAAAGAAAAAAGCATGTCCAACCTGTGGGATCTATTTCACATTTGTGTTCAAATGCACTGTCGTTACGTGCATGGCAAGACTGTCCAAGACCATTGTGAAACTAGAGTACGGCCACAGCGCCTTGCTGCCAGAAGGGCAAATGAGCTTCTCTGCATTGTGCGTCGTTATAAAACATTATCTCAGGATGCTGACTGGCTCCACGAAGACAATTTTTAACAATTCCAGAACGGTTTTCGTCTGCACTCCAGGTGCCAGTGATGAAAGAATCTGAGTGGCTAGCAAATCCGTGGACCGAGGAGCAGTAATTTCAATCGATTTGTTTTTATAGATCTACGTAGATACACGGTTAATAGTTGATTATTTTTTAATTTTGTTAAGAATACAAATTTATTTCGACGTAGGGATCTTCAAAAATTGCGTTACGTAATACTTGAACGCTCCTCTTACAGGCACTTAAATATAAAATTTAAAGGACACAAAGACCTTAAGAACTGCATAACCTTATATTGTAAGTGCTTGATATCATGGATTTTATGGATGTAATTACATGCACATACTAACTTTCTGCAAGTCATACAAAATATTTTTGTCCCGTGCAGGATACGGCCTCGCGAGAGCCGATCCTGCACGGGACTGCGCTGCGCCTTGTAAACAGTTTTTCTGCAATTGTAAAATAGTAGGCTAATTATGGTAAGCTATTACCAAAACTGTTGTAGAACCTCCTCGTTGCTTGCTCATAAATTCCATCAACTTCCTAATCACATAAACATTTACACACAGTATCCAAACTATCCTGGCCCGCGGCAAGCGGACGAATTTAATTATTACCAAAACAGGCCTCCAAGCATTTGCATAAAACAACGATAATTTATCTATATAAGAAATTAACCTCGCCCCTGCCATAGTTCACGTAGGGACAGTATTCTAACACAGTTACAAGTAGATCAAATCAGTGGATGGTAACAACATAATTTATTTATTTTAGAGTGTTCTTTTTTTATATGTTGATATGTAATGTGTATGTAGGCATATATATGACTGTATTTGTATATGACTGTAGTTGATAATGATGTTTCTCGTCTGCTCTTTTCGAGAAGGTTCTCCCAATATCAGAAAAGGTGTTGAATCAATTATTTTTCTTATTCGTATGCACATATCCAAGTTTTTCAAATTTGTATTGACCTCAATAATGTCTGTAAAGGCTTATGTTGAATAAAGACTATTATGATTATGAATTCTTAATGCGTGCCTGTCTGCAGATACATTCATACACCTTAACAAGACACCTGAAATATATTTTCTATCCTGATGGATAGAAAAAATTAGACACTTAAACCGGGAAATGGTGCCGTCATTCGTTGGTGTATCAGAAGTAGGTTGAAAAAGTTTATTAGACAGTTCGATAGATGTAAAAAATACGTAGGTACGAGTACTTATATAACCAAAACAAGCGAGTGGAATACGGAACAAATACCTATAGGCTTAATTAAATCATACAGAGAAATGTATGTAGTGTAATTAAGAGTAAATTTATAGTGTAATTACTAATTGATATAGATATATAAAATGCCAGTAATTTGCTGTTTCAAGTGTCAAAAATGCTCATAGAAGCTTACATGTTTCTTTTCTATACCGCTTATACCTACACTATCCTCAACTCAATTAGACGAAACCAGACCGCATACTAAAAGGGTTTAATAAGGCTGTGCTTTTTTGTTTGTTAATTTAGTTTTTTTGTTGTTGAACTCATAAGTCAAGCAATCAATTAGTGCGCGCATCAGTCATGCGCAGCTCGTGACAGAAAACGTTTAGCGCGCTTAGGCTGGCGCACACTGCCATTTGTTTACTTCATGTTTGTTTGTTAGATTTAAATTGATAGCATGGCTTTATTTAACAGGAAAAAATCTACAATGTGTTTTTCAGTTTTCAATTAGTGCAACCTAATTGGACTAAATGTAACAGTTTATTGTTTCTGTACAACAACTTCGCAGAGATATAATTGCGATGATAAGCGCCCGTAATCATCTCTTAAGACATAAAGGAGACCTACTCTTAAGATAATCAAGGCCTACTCTTAATACATAAAAGAGGCCTACTCTCTAAATCGCATATCCTATGTACCGTCGTCGATCGATGTCGTCGTCATACAACTTCCTCTAACATTACTCTAAGAGTAAAGTGTAGAGCGGTATACGGTTTTTTTTTTTCTAAAAATGAAATCCATGTCATAGTAGTCTTTATTCAACATAGGTCTTTAATTATGTATTATTTAATACACTCGTATATATGCTTAAATATATATTGAATAAGTTAAATGATAATGTATGTAGTTAGTATGTTGCTGTTTTATTATCTGTATTATTGAAAGGTGTAAAAGGTAAAATGCAAAGAGACTTATAAGATATTATCCCATTTGTATTACAATTAGAACAAATGGGACTTGAAAAGTAGTACTTTATCACAGGAGTTCTGAAACACACATGTATTTTTTTATATTTTGAAAATATTTCTAGGGTTATATTTACACAGACCTAAACATAAGAGAGGTTGTGTATAAAATGTATATAATTTTAAAAATAGAAAGGGAAAAGTAATTTTAAAGAAAAATAATGTTTACTTATACACAAAAAAATTGATAACAAAAATTTGTTAACTCATTACCAAAAATATATATTGACTGTTACTTATTGTACATAAATTTATTGTAAAATACAACAAAGATGTTGTTGTAAACATAAAAGAAATTAATTTTTTTATCAACAAAGTTTGGTTACTTGTCGGATGACTGAACTAATTGTGTTGTAAATCCAATATATTACAAATAAGTAATAAGTACCGAAGTAGCAAGTATTGGATTATAATGAATTAACAAATAATGCTTTTACTTTAATACCATAATATTATCTTTTTTTTTTAATTTTAGTAGAAGTACAGTTTAAACTATGTAGATACTTACTTAAACTTGTATGTTGTTCGCCTTAATCAATTCCATCACTAATCAAATCCAACGTAATGCAGCGATGTCGGTACCTAATTGGAAATTTTTGGCCAGCTGATAGGTTTAAATTAATGGATAAGCAATTAAATCTGTTGGCTGGCCAACTGGTAGTCACGACCAGTGAATACTAGCTGTCGGCGACATGCTAATGCCTCTGTCATGGCAGCTTCGGATATGTTGAACGATGGAAATGCGACCATCTTATTATTTTTGCACCATAATAACTTTGAAATGTTTACTAATTAAATTCCCGTTATGTATGGATGTCTGGATTTTTGTGAATTTTGCTTTATTCACACTAATACAACAATTATTTTTAAACTTTTAATAGATGATGAAAATCAATAGATATTAAACTTACTACAATTGTTTTGTTTAAATGTCAAAAAATAAAGTACAAAATTCTGATAAGAAAAAATAAAAGCTGTATCCGTAATGATTTTTTCAATTTAAATAAGCGTGCGATTCAAAAGAAATCTAAAATTGCTTTATATGGTTAAAATGAAATGTATAAAATAATAGTTTCTATAACTATTTTAAAGCTACATGTACTAATGAAAGGGCAATTTCATAGATAAATAATAAGTTATAATAATAAGTTCGTATATTTAACACTATAATTTTTTTTTTTTTTATTTTATTTATTTTTTTTTTTTCTCCACAATTTTACAATAACAAAAAATGATCTTAAACCTAATGGCAGACCTTAAAACTACTTTACTGTTCAAGATTGAAGAGACTGGTGGCTGAACTAAGCTAATTTAAGCCTGTGTCTCAGTCCACCAGAGCTCTCTCAACTTGGAAGGGTACATTAAAATTATGTTTACCAATAGGTTGTAAAATAAATAGTTTGTATATATACATGCAATATACGAAAATTAAATATCACAACATTAGATGTTTTATATCGTAGTAAGAATACCTGTCTGTACGTATCCAATATTTAAATAACAGGTACCTCTTATTTATACCTATAATTTAAGAGTACATTCGATCCTATAGTACAAATTTAATTCCTATTAGCTAGGAGTTTATTTATTTTCATTGAAATAGTTCATAAATATTTCTATCAAAAATACGTACGGTAAAAAGGGTTTTACTCCACAATTTGATTACAAGTAAATCGAGCGACATAAGACACATCTCTAGGTCAACATGTAAAGTCTGACAAGTGTAACGTAACTACTTAATGTGACGTTCCTTTGTAAAAATAAATTCTGCCTTAGTATTAATAGCTGTCTGAATTTTTTTTGCTGAATTCTTCTGAGGAACTCAATTTTGGATCTATAATCTAACTTGAATCTTAAACCCTTATCAATTTCATCAAAATTGCATCAATAGTAAGCCCGACTCTTTATAATGTTAGTATAGATTTTATTTATCAATTTCATCAAAATTGCATCAATAGTAAGCCCCAAACATTCAACTCTTTATAATGTTAGTATATATTTATTTATCAATTTCATCAAAATTGCATCAATAGTAAGCCCCAAACATTCAACTCTTTATAATGTTAGTATAGACTTATTTATCAATTCATCAAAATGCATCAATAGTAAGCCCCAAACATTCAACTTCTTATAATGTTAGTATAAATTTATTTATCAATTTCATCAAAATTGCATCAATAGTAAGCCCGAAACATTCAACTCTTTTATAATTAGTATAGATTTATTTATCAATTTCATCAAAATTGCATCAATAGTAAGCCCCAAACATTCAACTCTTTATAATGTTAGTATATATTTATTTATCAATTTCATCAAAATTGCATCAATAGTAAGCCCGAAACATTCAACTCTTTATAATGTTAGTATAGATTTATTTATCAATTTCATCAAAATTGCATCAATAGTAAGCCCCAAACATTCAACTCTTTATAATGTTAGTATAGATTTATTTATCAATTTCATCAAAATTGCATCAATAGTAAGCCCCAAACATTCAACTCTTTATAATGTTAGTATAGATTTATTTATCAATTTCATCAAAATTGCATCAATAGTAAGCCCCAAACATTCAACTCTTTATAATGTTAGTATATATTTATTTATCAATTTCATCAAAATTGCATCAATAGTAAGCCCCAAACATTCAACTCTTTATAATGTTAGTATAGACTTATTTATCAATTTCATCAAAATGCATCAATAGTAAGCCCCAAACATTCAACTCTTTATAATGTTAGTATAAATTTATTTATCAATTTCATCAAAATTGCATCAATAGTAAGCCCGAAACATTCAACTCTTTATAATGTTAGTATAGATTTATTATCAATTTCATCAAAATTGCATCAATAGTAAGCCCCAAACATTCAACTCTTTATAATGTAGTATAGACTTATTTATCAATTTCATCAAAATGCATCAATAGTAAGCCCCAAACATTCAACTCTTTATAATGTTAGTATAAATTTATTTATCAATTTCATCAAAATTGCATCAATAGTAAGCCCCAAACATTCAAATCTTCATAATGTTAGTATAGATTAATTTGTAATCTAGGCCAACCTTCCCTTTTCTCTCATGATTCATTTAATTCAAATTTATTGTTAAATATCTATTATCAACACTGTTAAAAAATGTTAACGAAGGCTCAAGCAACATTATTCTATTAAAACTAAACATTATTTTCAGTGTCAGAGCGCTAACTTGCTGCATAATTGGTGCAGTGAGATGCGCCCCGAGGCGCCAGTTATTTATTCCTCTCATTCATCATGAAGGAAAACAAACATTTGGGAGTCGGCATTGGCGCACTTATTATGAACGCTTAATGCGCTAACTCGGAATATAACTCTTAGCGCTTCGTTAGCGCAAACTTCGATAGCCGTCATACATTTATGTCAAACATTTCAAAATACAACGTTAATGAGGAATATTCCAAATAGCAGTTACAGCATTGAAATGGACTTAATGCCAAAAGTACTAGTAGTATTAATAATGATTATATAAATAAAATTTTAGCAATTTTAATATTAGTATTATTGATAGCATTTTATTTCCAGTAGATTTTGCGGGAGGAGTAGGCGTGGAAGTGGAACCCAGTAGGAGCGTCGTTGGCACTGGTTTACTTTTTTTTTCTCTTAGGAGAAAGAGGCTGAGAATCCTCACGAGGATTTTTTTTTTTTTTTTTTTTTTATTGCTTGTGTTGACAAACAAGCAGGCTGCCCACCTGATGGTAAGTGGTAACAGTCGCCTATAGTACATGTGGTTCCCACGAGATTCGCAGCAAATCTGCAAACCTCATAAGAACCACAGTGTACGTTGCCAACTTGTGACATAAGATGTAAAGTCACAGTACCCAGTAATTTCACTGCCTATCTTACCCTTCACGCCGGAACACAGCAAAGCGAACCCTGCTGTTTGGCGGCGGAAATAGGTAAGACGGAGGTACCCATGCAGACGACCCTGGTACAGAGTCTACCTCCTAGCGAAACGTGCCTAGGATACCACTGCAACGGCAAAATTTACGTTAATTATGTCGTCCTCTACACCGGCCTGAGCGGCCTGACCAGCGTGACCTACCGACTAAACTCAGCCTTATGCCTAAGTTCTAAGAACTATAAAGACTAATCATGAGGGCGAGCGCTCCCTCAGGGGAGGAAGAGATGCAACGCAGGCTCATAAAAGGGGCCCTAAACGCTTGAAGAGCCGCGGGAAGTCAAAGTGGCGCTGACCTTAACATAAGGGGAACCTAATCATGGCGATGCTACAGGCTGCCGACGAAGGGATCATGGGAGGACAGGTGTGTCTATTATAACCGAAAAGCAATTCACATTTAAATGTATTTTCGTCAACATTGCATTCAATTTATTATCGTGTAATCTGTCATCACTGTTCCTCGTTGAATCGAATCCTGCGTTGTAGTCTAAAGACAAACGGAAATTATATCGTCATGTTAATGTTTTCTGGAAATAAGTGAAGCACCAGCCCAGCTCAGCAGCGCCTTGTCGCCCAGCGTGACGTCGCGCCCACTCCCGCGCATACAACACCTACCGACTTGCACCAATCGTAGAGTATCTAACGATTAGATAACCTATTTATTTATCAATTTACAGTAAACGAAGAACCAACATATCCTTTTCCTTACATTATTTTCATTTTATCACCCATTTTTCATAACCCTTCAAATTTGACGGTACATCTATACTTATAATAAATCTGTAGAGTTCAATTCTGTTCATGAAATATATTTCCAAATAACTATCAGGGGGTGATTCCCTAATACCTCGATCGATCGATACTGATGCCAAAAATGTGATTAGTAAAATTTTTGTCTGTCTGTCTATCTGTATAACCGTTATAGAAACTAAAACTATTACTCGGCGGATTTTAACGAAACTCGGTACAATTATTTTTCATACTTCTGACCTGGTTGGCTGGTTCTGCTGGCACGCTGCAATCAATAGAAGTAGAGCAGTGAAGGGGAATGTTGTGTAAACGGCAGAAGTAACTCCATTTTTAAAGCTTCCGTCGCATGTGCAACCTTAATGGTTTAAGCTACACAAAAATCATGTATGACGGAAATGTTCTGATTAAAATTATATCATCCCGCGACAGCATATGTCTATATTTTATGGTTGACTCACAATAAAACGTGTAACTCCCGATAGCTGAACAGTTCGAGGCTTTCTGATTATATTTGTCTACTATTATGTTTATAACACTCTCAGTCATTAAAAATGCTATCTAAAATTACGATTCTACACGGACGAAGTCGTGGGCACAGCTAGTGAAGAATATAGTTGTTGCTCAAACTAAATATTTCTAATTATACATTATTATAAAGATAAATGGAAATTTGACGCTTTTAAGAATTTTAAGCTTGTCGTGGATTGTTATATCATAATCTCACATGTCTTTGACTCTCACATGTGTTAGTCACATGTCTTTGAAATTAAATGTGGATTGTAATACAAATGATATCTTATCAAAATCATAAGTGTACATTAATTTTTAATACAGTTGTTAAACACTGCGTACTTTCAGAGGGTATAATCATGATTGGAAAATTAAATCTTTCGCATTGGCATCTTTTATGCGGTCGTGACTTTCTTTTACGAGCTCGATCATTACTTGTGGAGCATTAGTTTTAAAATTATAAGTTTAAAATTTAAAATGTTTAGTAGCAAGGAGTTTTCATACGTAGAATAAATCTGTTGTACTCACTTTATACAAGTGACGAAAAATATATATTATATGACCAAAATTCTTTTAAATATCTTTGTATATTTAATTGCTAATTTTATTTTAACTATTTTCATATTTACATATATAAAAAACAATAAGCTGTATATGCGTGCCATTTTCACAAAATATTCGTTTGTTGTATGATAAATTGATTATCTTTATTTACTTTTCAGTTTTCCAATTACTTATTATTAAATTATTACTTAAAATAAACATATTTTTAATATGTTTTTACTCATTTTCACAACTGTATTAAAACTTCATGTGACACAAGGCTGTATAATAAATTCTATTTACAAAAACTCGTTTACAATAACCTAATTTCCATTAGGTACTGTTGTAATTTTAATACTTCACCAAAAATACTTGAATATTTATTAATGTATATTGTAAAATTGTAATTACTTATATGAGTAATGATTGTAAAAGTTATAAGTTCACCTTAAGACATTTAACATTGTAACACAATCAATTTATAAATAATATGTGGGCATATTCGTATTTGTGTGTTATTATTTCGTGTTATGTATAGACACATACTAGGTTGGGTTCTAAGACGCTTTCTAGATTAACTGTGCACGAACTGAATGACAGCGGACATACATGTACGAATCACCCTAGATAGCTTTGAAGCCATCTCGCGACTAGACCCTTTGTTTCATCTTGTGTAGCCCATATAACTTCATGCTATTGTGATTTATTGGTTTATTGTGATCATAGATTCGTAAATTGTAGTAAACTTTTCCAGGATACTATTTTTCGAGCCGATCTCAATAACCCTAACATCGTCTGACATTTTGTCCACTAATGATTCCAACTTTGTAGAATATATTCATATATATTTGATTTAAATATTTGATATCGAATGCACTGTCCAACTCTACGACAGCAAGGACTATAAAGTTATGAATTTTATTAATTCAATTGTTGCCGGTACCAGCCCACGTAGTATAATTGTGACAACGAGAGCAAGCGCGTGCGCGGACACTCGCTGCGCGCGCGCATTGTTGAGCGCGATACAATGTTTGCTTCTGGTGCTACATATCTAGATCAATATTTATGTATAAATACGATCATAGGAAGTTGAATTTCTAACAATTGCTTATCAAGTCCAGGAAATAGATTGCCTAACTCTGTCGGTGTTACATGGTGGGGAGAGTCATTACACTTAGTCGTTCCAAAGAAAGATAAAATCTTTATTAGTAGTAGTAATAAAATATCGACGCTTTGGTAGAGAATATATCTGTATATATATATATGGGTACAAAGCAAAGCAATAGCTTATAAGAAATACTAAACTACTATATTTTGACAACACAACCAGAAGTCAGGCCTAAAGCCTTGTGTGGATGTAACAGTATATGTATCTGATTATTGCTGTGTATTTGAGAAACAAGTCATTATTATTTTCATTCTTTTTAAACTTTATCTCCCAAGTGAATGGGGTGTATTTACCATTTCTGCGGGCATTGTGCCAAGCAAGAAATAGGAGGAGTTTATTGGGGTTATTATGAGAAAACTTCTGTCTATAAAGACAGGAATTTTCTCACAATTCTGCAGGTGTTCAGTATCGCGGCTTTCTGCAAGAGGATGTATGTATATTTCTGTATGCCTAACGATTCCAAGTTTGGTTGTAAAGTGCGAGGAAATGACTCCAATTGTTGAAAGAGTGATTGATATGGTTTTGACTAAGTGTAGGTTCCATTGTTTTTTAATTTCTATTGATAATTCTGTGTATTTGGCTATTTTGGTTGTGTATGTAGATGCGAGTTATTTGGTTTTATTGAGCAGCAATATGTCTGGTCTATTGTAGGTAGTGAATGATTTTATCGGTGATAATAGTGCGGTCCCAGTGTAACTTAATCTGATCCGATTCGAGCACTGTTTGAGGTGTGTATATAGTATGGAACTTTATGTGTAATGAGTAGAGATCGGATAATCGGATACATATTTACCTAAAGTTAATTTTTGGCTCACAAATTATGGAAGCGGCTTTTTAAAATACATTTTGTTAAATAAAAATCCCGGAAAATACGGACTGCAAATTTAACGTAGTGATATTGTTTTGAAAATTACCAAATTAGCACGTGGTATTTATTTTCAAAAGACCGAGACTCCGGGTTCATTTATACAACTATGCATACGATTTACATGAAGTTTAGTTTCAGTTCCCCGTGCGATTTATGAATTTATTACATGAAGAGTGTTATACGAAAGTAGTGAGCTAGTTTGACTAAAACAATAATCAATTAAATAATGAATAAAAAAACAGAAATGGTGAAAAATTTTATTTAACAAAACATAAAAAGCCGTTTCCATACGTTGTCTTAAACAACTTTAGGTAGGTAAATATGCCATCTTTCCGTGTGCAGTTGCCAGACCTGCCATCGGACGCGTCCCCGGGTTGCGGATAGGGGAACGCCCCCCAGATATGGGGGGTATCGGCTTCGGCCGGCGCGGACAGAAACTGGCTGGGGTGGGAAGCTCGTAGCCCTGCACGTAGTTGCAGGGCTGTGAGGGTCATCGCCCTTCGGGGCGGAGGCTGCGAGAAGAAAAACCTCTCTAAAAAATTACCCTGGTGGGGCAGCTATCCCTCCTCATCTCGAGGAGGGTCCGTTTGCCCCATGGAAGCTCGTGGCCCTGTACGTAGTGCAGGGTTGTGAGGGCTGTCGCCCTTCGGGCGAGGGCTGCGAGGAAGAAAACCTCTATAAAAAATTACCTTGGAGGGGGCCATTGTGGGCCGACGTCGGTGGTTGTTCGGCAGAAATGTCGGGCATCCACGGCGTAGGGGCGGACTCGCCACCCGCCTCGGTGATACCGTTACCAGCATCTGTGCCTCAACCACCCACCGGTGGCTCCGGGGGGTACGTCGCGCAGTTTGCTGGCCGGGGGCTTGCCTTAATTGGCTGGCCCGCGGAAGGAAAACCCACTAAAACCCAACAGCGAAGTTGCTAAAAACCTGTGAGTACCGGCCGACCCTCACAGTATATAGGCTTACCCGGGTACAGGGGGCACTGCCCGGGCGGACTTCCACTTCCCCCATACTCGTGGGATCAAGATGGATCAAAATTTTTCTTTTAAAAAAATTGAGAGTGTACGTAGGAGCGGAAGGCTCAGCGAGAGGAGCTCTTCCAGAGAGTTCAGGAACCGATCCAGGTCCTCCTCACTTATTGTGAAGTCGAGGCCTGGAGTCGGCTCTTCTGTAGCGGAGGAAGCGGCGATGCCGCGTACATCAAGCCCAGCGGAGGCGATAGAAGCCTCCGCAAGCAAAAGACGAATGGAGGAATCCAGCTCATCGGACTCGGTAAGGTCGATGATGTCGTTTGCCGAGTCCGTTTGTGCTGGGGATGCGTCCGAATCTGACGGCGCGTCCACGAAGAGGAGTCGAAAAATTCGGAGGAGAAAAAAGAGAGCATCTCCACTCTCGAAGGAGTGCAGCAGCGAGTCCACCGCCAAGAACAGCTCGCGGGACTCGCAGCTTGGTCGCAGCCGCGGACGTGGCCGCCCACCGACGACTGGAGAGTACGTCGGTCTGGCGCAGGCTAAACGTGAGCTGGCAGCGCCGAGCAGAAGGAGGAGCAGGCCCGCCTCGACAGGAGGTGGCCGAAGCAAAAAGAGGGCGTACGAGACCCGGTCTCGCTTCTATGAGGCCAGGGTCTCCGCCGGAGCCAGTACGATGGAACCAACGGAGAGGCCAGCGCTGGAGCTCGAAGAAGTGGTGAGGGCTGATTGCCAAGTCATACTTGACGTGGCAAGAAAGTCCTCCCACCTCAGCGGCCCCTACATTAAGGCGCTGAAGAATGCGGCGGCGTCCATCGGGGACTGCTTCAGGGAGGTCGCCCAGAAGCACATCCCCGACGACGCGCGCCCATTGAAGAAGGAGAATGAGGCCCTCAGGCGGGAGCTGGAGCAGCTTCGCAAGGACGTCATCGAACTGACGTCCGAGCTGAGGGTCCTCAAGACGGCAGCACCACCTGCTGCGCCGTCCACGGCGACGAGGACCACGGCGTTCCCTCCCCCCGGAGCGAAGGAGGAGTGGCTCCGGGAGGCGATGATCCAGATGGGCGGGCTTGTAAACGCCCGCCTCGCAGGAATTGAGGGCAGGCTGTTGCCTGCTCCGCAGATCCGTCCGCCACTCGCAGCGGACAAGACGGCGCCTCCGAGCGCCTCGTTGGACCGTCCGGCCACCTCGGCGATTCCCGCCAAGGTTACAGGTGGTCGGCCGAAGAAGGGGAAGTCCGCCCCACCAGCAGCTCCCTCCGCCTCCCGGGAGGCCCCGGCGCCGATTCCGGCGCCTAGGAATCTCCCGGTCGAGGCCGAGTGGACGCAGGTGGAAGGCGGACGAAAGAAGACGCGCCGCAATAAGCGCAAAGGGGCCCAGAAAGCCCCTCCCGCCGAGCCGCAGCCCGCCGAGCCCGCCGCGCCGCGAAGCTTCGCCGCAGCGGTTAAGGCTCCGTGCGCCCCGGCTAAGCGCGCCCCAGCCGGCCCAGCCCCAAAGGCGAAGCCGGCCGCAGCGCCGCCAAAACTGGTCCCCCCCAAAACGGCCGCGGTGATTATATCACTGCGCCCCGCGGCCGTCGAGAAGGGGGTGACCTACTCCGAGGTGTTAGTGAAGGCCCGCAAGTTCATAAATCTTGCGGACCTAGGCATAGAGAAGCTGGCCCTTCGCCAGACCCTTACCGGCGCCAGGTTACTAGAGATCCCTGGCGCCGAGGCGGCGGAGAAGGCCGACAAGCTGGCCTCAAAATTGGAGGAAGTGGTAGGCGACGACGCGAGGATCGTCCGGCCCACGAAGTGCGTGGAGGTGCGCATCTCGGGGCTGGACGAGTCTGTGACGGAGTCCGAGCTGGCCGGCGTCATAGCCGCAAGGGCGGCTGTGGCGCGGGCCAGATCTCAATAGGGAAAATTCGGTCTGGTCCGGGTGATCTGGGCACCGTTTTTGTGCGGTGTCCAGTCGCTGCGGCCCGGGCGATCTCGGAGGGGAGGCTCCTCGTAGGCTGGAGTTCGGCCCTGGTCAGGGTACTGGAGGCCCGCCCATTGCGGTGCTACCGGTGCCTTGGCACGGGCCACGTAGGCCAGAGGTGCCCCTCCGAGGTCGACCGGAGCAGCCTGTTGCCGTCGTGTGTGGCCAGGAGGGCCACATGCGCTCCGAATGCACATCGGAGCCACATTGTGCGGTTTGCGCGGCCGGCAAACGGCCGTGCAACCACGTCATGGGCGGGCGTAGGTGCAACCCCGCCCGGACGAAGGGCAGAGCGGCCGCCCTCCAAAAGAGGGCGGCCCCCACACCGGCGGCGCAACAGCGCGGGGGGCTGCGATGGAAATGTAATCCTAACAGCCCCCTCTGCACCACGGAGGACGACCCTGGCGCCCTGGCATGTTGCTGTGGGCGTAGGGGACGTCCTCCCTCCTGACGGCAACCAGCGGGGCCGGCCACCGGGAAGGCCCACCCTGCATTGCCACCGGTTGCTGTCAGTCGGCGATCCCCCGGATGCCCCGGGGGATCGACGGCCTCCCCGTCACCGGGGAGGCGAGCGAGTGGCTCACCTCTGGTGAGCCGACGCCGATGGGGCCGTGGTAGTGTCCTCACGGGTTCCATGGCCCTGTCACGCCGCGGGCAGTTCTCCTCGGCGCGTCTGGCGGCGATGTCGGATGCGCCGTCGATCAAACGCTCGCGGCAGGCGTCAGTGGAGGGGCATCGCTGAGGTTTTTAGTGGGTAGGCCTACCCCCTCTAGGGAGGAGAGCCCCACATAATTCTGCGCTTTTCCCGGGTGCAGGGTATGCAATTCAATGCATTTTCCTTAGCGATAACAAAAAAAAAAAAAAAAAGGTAAATATGCATCCGATTATCCGATCTCTAGTAATGAGTGAATATTTAATGCAAGTTGTTGGTGGATGATAGCTGCGACCCTGATCGTGTCGGTGTTAATAATCTGTTTGTACTAGTGATTGACAAACTCTTGTATATGTTGAATTGTTTCGGATGTTTTTTTGTGGTGGATCGTCGCACAGGTCGGTGGTAGGTTGGATCTCTGTTATAATGTGTTTCTGATAGTTGCGAGTGTCTATGACCTGGTCCTAGATAGCTATCATAAAAGCCTCATTATTATTATTATTATATTATTTATGTTTAGTACTGAATTTACTTGCATTGCAACTGAATATTGTAAATCAATAATCCCAATTAGTATTGTCAAAATCTAATTTCACAAATGATATCATTTCTGTTAACAACCTTTTTTTTTTGTTCTCCCTGAGGAAAATGCGTTAAGTTGCATACCCTGGCTGTGGCGAGCCGGCGGTTATGTGGGGCTCTCCTCCCCAGAAGGGGGAGGCCTACCCACTAAACACCTCAGGAATGGCCTTCCTCAGGCATGTAGGGAACCCCCGAGAACACCAAGCTACTTCCAGGAACCCCCAGCCTCCGCTCCCCGCCGCCGATACAGGGGAGCTCTCCTCGGGAGAGGCTACAATACCCCCCCGGTCTCCACCACCGACGACGCCCCCGGCCACGGAAGGGGCGTGGTCCCTCCCGGGTCGCCGTACCCGCGGCCGCGATTTCCTCGCGCCTGCCGGCAACCCGCGGCAGCGCCGCAGCTGTGCTCTGAGCCCGGCGCCGCCTCCTTCGAGCGGGATCGGCCATCTCCCGACGCCGCTCGGCGGCCTCCTTCTGGTGCATCACTGCTTCACAGAAGGAGGCTACAACCCTCCAATCTCCCTCGTCCGCCAGCATTGCCGCAATCAATGCCGGCGGAGACAGATCTCGCCCGATCTCTGCGACCAAGACTCGGCGCTCGGAGCACTCCGCCAGCGTGTGTTGGGCCGAGTCGAAGTCGGATGCGCAGTGGTGGTTCTGTTAACAACCTAAACTAAATTTGGTTTAGTTTACGACGAATTAAACTAAAGAGTAACTACTCTTTAGTAGTTATGAGTAACTACTTATTAAGCTTAATAAGTTGAAAAATGGTTTAGTTAATACTTCTACACAATTACATTGTCAACTACGATCATTTTAGTTGCTTTCAAATTTGATATTAACTAAATATATGTCACACACACAGGCAAACTCAGTTTTTACTGGCAATTTATCATTACGAATATTACGAGAGTAGAACGAATTCAGATACGTCAAACGCGATATATAAATTTAGTTCGAAGTAACAACGGATTAGCTTTAATGAAAATCTATTTTAGTTTAATTTGCTAGATATTTTAGTTTAGTTTGACATACAATAGAATTGATACCATTATACGTTTCACTTTGTGAATACAAAAATACTCACATCGTTAGGTGAGTAGTAGTAGTACCTATACAATTGGAACATATTCCAGCGTACATCCTCCCCTAGCTCGTTTCTAGTGAGGGTGCTAAATATACCAATTTTCCGCTCGATTTAGCGCCAAAATGATGTATCCTCCATTAAAAAAAACTCGTAGTCATGTCATGCCACAGACAATTAAAAAAGAAAGCCGCGCGACGAGTTTCGACACAGAGGTCCCATTGTGAGATTCTAATTAATTACTTGTAAACAAGAACGATGATTTTACTAAAAGTAAATAATACTCGTAGAAAGTTAGTAGGCGTAAAATTAACAATAGCTGTACAATTTTTTATTTGAGTCGAGTTAATGGTGAATAAATTCGGGTCTCGGCGTCGGTCTTTGTAACAAAGCGGATCGCTTCCTTCCTTTTGTTAGGACAATGAAATTACAACGTGCAGGTTTCTGCGTCGGATATTGATTTTATTATGGTTTTATAATGAAAACAGAGTAAATGTGATTAGGTAGTAGGACTTGTTTTATGAATCAATGTTTCGTTTACCGTTGTTTCGGAGTACATAGATTATAGTCTACATATTGCCTATAGTAATATGAGAATGTTTATTTAAAATATTTATATTAAAATATATATACCTACATATTTCATCTCAACTGCCATGGAACGGTTATTATTCATATTGTAGATATCGTTCAAACGGCTAAATGGCTGGATGACAGTTTTTGTCTCAACCATAATGAAAATAACGTATTTGTATGAAGCGATTATGGCACCTTTATAAAATTAGCATTCTTAGTTAAATAATTAACAAAAATCTATATCTGGGAATAGCCACTTGTATTTAAATCTCCATATAAAACGCAAATTTTTTGGTTACGATCTACTATTTATTCGGTAGCACCGTCAAACAGTCTATTATGACACTGGCGCCGTCCGAATGATAGGCGAGGTGTGGTGCATAGCCACAAGTATGCAAGTCAGCGTGTACCAATTACACGCGGCACGCCCCCTCATCAAAGGCCGCGTCATTACACCGCCACTTACTTGCAACTTACATAAAACTGGTGTCAGACGCTTATACAAAGCTGCTAATGATGTACCTCCGGTACCCTCACTCACTCGGCGAAACAGCGCAAGCGCTATTTTACGCCGGTTTTCTGTGAGGCCGTGGTATCACTCCGGTCGAACCAGCCCAATTCGTGCTGAAGTAGTATATTTGAATACTTAGATTTTATATTCGACTTCAACAAAGGACAAAATGACATATGTCGAAGAATTAACAAATGAATTCCAAAACACAACGGAATTAAGAATATACACTGATGGATCTAAGACAAACTCCGGCATCAGTGCGGGGGTTTTCTCAGATGAACTTAACATCAAAATATCCAGGGCACTGGGGAAACTAAATACCGAGCGGAGTGCGTCGGTATAATCCAGGCGGCCCATACGATCCTAAACAAAAAGGTCATGAATTCTAACATACGTATACTATCCGATAGCGCCTCAGTACTGCAATCTCTAGGAAGGGACGACTTCACCTCAGGACTGATACTTGAATGTCACAACGCCGTAGAACAGATAGCAGTACTCAATCACAATAAAATAACCCTACAATGGATAAAGGGTCACGGTGGATCAAGAGGCAATGATGCAGCGGACGAACTGGCAAGGAGGGGGTCCGACATGGTGGAGTTCGGACCAGAACCACTTATGCCTATCCCCTTCAGCCAGTTACGTGGCTGGTTACAAGAACACACACATAGGCAAGCCGTAAGCTGGTGGACCTCAGCGCCTGGCTGTAGGCAATCCAAAGAGGCTATGCCAAACCTGAGCAATAGACTAACAAAGCGTTTATTGCGATTGAACAAAAAGAACCTAAGAACAGTAATAGGAACCATTACGGGTCACTGCTCGCTTAACAAACACTTACACACTCTAGGTATAACCGATAGCCCTCTGTGCAGGGCATGCATGAAGACGGAGGAAACGATTGCACATGTGCTACTGGAGTGCACAGGCGTCACCCAAATCCGGAAAGAAACCGTGCTGGGGTCACCCAAAACAATCGAGGAAATCCTGAACAACATGGGGAACTTAATCTGCTTCTGGAGGGAGGTGGGATGGCTGGAATGAGCAACCTCCACCTTGTACGCACAATGGTCCATACAGGACTAAGTGCGAAAAACACCCTCTGGTTGTCAGAGGGTGACCTATGATGATGACATATGTCGAATTAAGAACTCGCTCAATTCAATGTCAAGATTCTCATAAAGTCGATCTTACGATAACCATAATCGATTCGCTTCGCATCTTACCCTTACATGACTGTTTGCATGTTTCTTAGAATAGAACGTAGAGCTACAATACTTTTGCTTTCTGACTATAGCCCTTTTTGTTCCGCTGAGGAAAATGCAATGAATTGAGAGAGCCGGTGGTTATGTGGGGCTCTCCTCCCCAGAAGGGGGCCCTACCCACTAAAATCCTCAGCGATCCCCCCTCTGGTAGAGAGCTGCATCGAGTCCTGACGAGGCAATGGGAAATTCTGAGTACAGCCCTAGGATATCCCACGATTACTGCGCTATACGCGTATGCAACGACTTTGATAATACTGTTTTTTGTTTATAATTACTTTGATAATAATTCTTTCTCACTTATAATCAATTTTACGTATGATGGCTTTTTGGTAAAAAGGAAACGGAAAACTAGCAGACAACTCTGGTATACTCGTAGACCAACGTCCAACGTCGTGAGCTTGGGTATTGTTAGTGCCGCAAAATGTGTTGATATTGTGAAGAGTTAAGATAGGCAGTGAAATTACTGGATAGACAGTGCCTACTAGGCACTGTGACTACATCTTATGTCAAATGGGGGCAGAAGAACCACCTGTACTATAGGCAGTCGCCTATGACTGGTGTAACTGGTTACAGTCGTAATCACTTATCATTAGCTGAGCACTCTGCTTGTTTATCAATAAACAGCAATAATAAAAATCCTTAAATAGTTTGCGAACGTTCGAATATTTGATTCTAACTTTTTCAAAAGCTCTTCGGGTATGCTAGACATCTCATGTTGTTGTATACTTTTGAAATTCAATAGCACAAAATAAAATAATGGAAGGCCACAATACAGAGACACGCTCCTAATCTAGTTACGATGAGAGACGGTAACATATTTTTTAATTCAATTATTTTTGGATCCGACAATGAGAGCTTCAATATTTATTATTATTCTTTTTTTATTGCCGTATGTGGCAGACGAGCAAGCGCCACACCTGATGTTAAACGTTAACCGTTGCTCATGGACTTAAGCAATGCCTACCGTGATAAGAATGAAATGAAATATTTGATATTATCTGTATTTAAATAAATGAATGAATATCAAATGTTATGATGACGACGCAGGACAGAAAGATAGGCATTAAAACAAAACATAATTCCTTTGAAAATGTATATTATTATGTTTATTATATCTACATATAAACATAACTATGGGAATTGCCCAATAATAGGTATTTATTGCTAAGAGACCAGTGCGTTAAACATTTCAATCTTTACAAACTCCTTAGTCTTTGGCACAATATCTTTGAACAGGGCAAAGACTAACCAATGCATTTTAGTACTCATTTTACGATACAATTTCTAAATCGAAGTGAAATCGGAAAAATAAATAATTAAAACAATGAATTGAACAACCAAAAAGGTTCAATATAAAAAAAACACTTATCAGCGTTTGACCAATTCCTTTAAGATTTAATATAAATTTTCGTCACTGACTTCGGATGCTTGACTTCTAATGAAAAATAAAAATCATCGAGTTATTAATAAATGTTTCAAGTATAACGATATACATACAACAACATATTATTATTATTTTAATAATCAAATCGACAAATACATCCATAAACTTGTATAAGACAAAAAAAATCATTGCTTTTCTTCTTAGCTCCAAAAATAAAAATACATATAGGTTATACTTGAATTGGTACTTGCAGAAATAAGGCAAAAATATGTATAGAATAAAAAATCGTTTTTTCGTGTGTTTAGAAAGTACCCTTCAAGTTATTACAAGGCCGCATACGCCACGTGTTTCTAAAGAGCGCTCGCCTTCACAACGTTGCAAATACATCGACTTATGTATTATAACTCGAAGTATCCCTTATGTAATGAAAAACAGAAACGTGTGCAATACATTTCGAGTCACATATGAAAAAAAAATTATACGCTCCTTACAATTTTTATACTCGCACGAATTACATACCGTACGACATAAAAAAAAACCTTATTTTGTGCAAGAACATATAATAGGTGGCTACATGCCTATATAAAATTTCTACCATAACAATGAGTGACTTAACTTTTACATAGATCTTTTTAAGTACATACATACATTGAAACACAATGTCATATTTATAGAAATGTCCTATATAGGATTTTCGGTAAATAAATTTAATTAACATAAACACAATATTATTAAATCAAAATTATGGCATCAAACGTATGAAGCAAAACTACATAACAAATACTTCTTCATCTTTCCATCTTAACACAAATGAATTACAATTTTAAATTGATAAATAACTTACGAGACAATAATGTAATAATTATCTCACTATAGATCACCCCAAATTGCTTACAGGCAACATACAAACAGCATTACAAATTCCAGACTAGCATTATTAGTTGAATATCAAAA
Source organism: Scirpophaga incertulas (assembly GCA_036419045.1). Taxonomy (NCBI): domain Eukaryota; kingdom Metazoa; phylum Arthropoda; class Insecta; order Lepidoptera; family Crambidae; genus Scirpophaga; species Scirpophaga incertulas. The sequence continues at coordinate 28,316,063 of CM071634.1, read as the reverse complement.
ATTACATATTTTAACATATCTTTCACAATAAATTAAGCGTCGAAAGTAGATTTCAAGACAAGTTATTACATGGTTAAAGACAAGTTATTAAGTGACTTAAGACAAGAAATTCTTAAGACTCTTAAGACAAGTAATTATTAAGACTCATAAGACAAGTAATTATTAAGAAGTCTACGACAAGTAACCATTCTGGGGCTTAGGACAATTAATTGTTAAGGAGCGTAAGACAAGTACCCATACTTTTAACGGATACTTGTCCTAAGCCCAACTAAGACCCAATAATTGGGTAGACGACAATTTTTATAAGTCTATACATAATAAGAGTACTCTTTTAAATGAGAAATATTGTAGAACCAACAGTACACCTGCACCTATTACTTTTGAAGATACATCGACATGTTTGCGGCGCTGTCGCGGGTCGCAAAAACGCTCCACACTAAAAGCACTGCAATCGTGACGTCATAACTAAGTAAACTCGCCTAATTTGTATGAGCGTATAAACAAATTCTAAAATAACTTTGTTACTTGTACGTTTATAGGTATACTTTCTATTTAAAAAATGTTACATTTAATGTGAGAATGCTAGAAATGTGTTCGTTTCATTAGAATTACGTAAATAATAATTGTTCATTTTTTTAGAAATCTAAAAACAATATAAATTAATAATGTAACTGAAATTTCTATATTGACAGATAATTATAGTATAAAAACGGCCATAATCAGTTGTGGTCGTCTACCCTATTATTAAAGGGCTTCAGACAAATAATTAAGAGGGTTATGACATGTGAGTATTAATGGGTTTAGGACAATTATTATATGATTCGTAAATGTTGTATGCAATTGCACTTCATAATAAAAACAAAAATATGCCTAGTTCTTATATAACTACCAAACATTGACATTGTTTGTACGACTTGCCTGTAAACCAATATTTTTCGAACACAGTAAATAAATAAGTCTTTGCACCCTATATAAGAATATAATGCTTAACTATATACATAAAAATTGTGACCTTACATTAGTATTGACTACATTTTAAAGTGCCAAGTAACATACCTAGAACATACTTTTATGAGTATTATTTGTCCACAGTTCGGTGGTAAAGGACAGGATATGTTGGCATTGGCCAATTTCTAAAAAGTTTCTATTAAACTATTTATTTACATAACAGTACTAATTGTTTCATTAGTGGGAAGAAAAAGAATTAGTAAAGTTTTAATAATTCAGTGTCATGGAAGAATTATATGAACATTGTAGAAACATAATTATTTATGGTGTATTTTGAATTAATAAAAAAAAATACACTAAGCTACTAAACTTTTGACTAGGATTTTTTAATCTAGCCAGTAAAGAAATTATTTATATATCAATATAACATTTTAAATTTGTATTTAAATATATAATTATTATACATATATACTTAATCTCAGAGCTACGTAAATTGGAGCTAAAGAATATCAGTATCCAGTTAAGGAATTTGATTCACGACCTTATCTTCAGATTAAATAAGGTCGAGAATTAAATTCCTTGGCTGTACACTATGTAATAATCATCGAATTAAAGACTAACGTACTATTTGTAAACTTTCTACGCGACAGCCACACAGCCAGAAATATGGTACAGTCAGCAGCACGCAAACCTTTACAATTGCTCTACGAAAACCGCTATTATTACGAGAGCCCTAAGATCTATCTCAAGGTTAACACGTAAAGTTTGACGCGTTGCTGCGTGTACTATAATCACAATAATTTTCGGAATTTATTACAACGACTTACAAAAAATACACATACACCAACTTGTCAGATACAATTATACTTTATTAAATTTACAAGTTTCTTGTTTTAATAAAAGCTTTTGTGTGACTTATTTACATTTATTATTATAATAAATTGAATAATAGTAGACTGAGTTTTTATGTTATTGTATCATCATGAAACTTGTTAGTACATTGTAATACAATGTACTATAGAAGCGCATCAAAACATGGTACATAACACACAAATATTGAACGTGTACCCAAAACACGTGTATAGTAGCACACCTAGCAACGCGTCACACTGTATATTGCACTTAAACTCTTACTGCAACAGTGTTCGTAGTGTAAATATAAAGTTTAACGTGTTGCTAACAGTACCTTAACATTACTTAATTTCAAAGATCATCTATTTTTCCATATTGTAAGTGGATATTGTTTTGTGCTTTTGGCACCAGTAGACAAGAATTTTCGCTTATATAAATAGATCTGCGAATCCATTTTGACGTGACAACGTCTATTAAATTGGTACGGTGTGGAGTCATTCTCGAAAACACCGTAACGGCCGAATCTGACGCCACACGGAGTCCACGCCTACTTTACCCCCACCCCTAGAGCGCCCGAAGGCATACTCGGAAACGGCGTAACGGCCGATCTGACGCCACACGGCAACGTAATAAAAATATAAATGTTATACATTACTTTATTGACGTGACAACGTCTATTAAATTGGTACGGCGTGGAGTCATTCTCGAAAACACCGTAACGGCCGAATCTGACGCCACACGGAGTCCACGCCTACTTTACCCCCACCCCTAGAGCGCCCGAAAGCATACTCGGAAACGGCGTAACGGCCGATCTGACGCCACACGGCAACGTATCTCTGATGCTGCATGGCGTACTTTAATACGCCGTAACGACTCATCTGTTGTTAATATACGCGTTCAAAGTTTAACAAAAAAGTGATTTAATAAATTGTGCAAGTGCACATTACTCATAATAATTAATTTATGTATAACTTCAGAAGCAGAAAATTTAAACAAACTATTAAATAAAAATATAAATGTTATACATTACTTTATTTTAAATAATTTCATTGCACCCAGAAAAAATTACCATGTAATAGACGTTGTCACGTTCAAATATCGGCAGTAGACGGAGTTCTACAGACAACCAATTTTTTACATCACTCCATAGTATAAAACAAAGTCGCTTTCTCTGTCCCTATATCCCTATGTATGGTTAAACCTTTTAAACTGCGCAACGGATTTTGATGCGCTTTTTTAAAATAGAGTGATTGAAGAGGAAGGTTTCTATGTATAATAACATCCATTAAATATTGAAGAAATACTGTTATACTATCGAAAAATTGATGTTATTGTACAAAAAGCGTGGGGGCTTGATTTTAACTGATGTTAATATTTTATCAATAATTTATTATATCTGTAGTTATGTACAAGCACCCCACGTGTTTTGTTCAATAATATCAATTTTTCAATTGATTACTACAGTTTTATTTCTGTTGTTTTAAACCAAACAATATTAAAAGTGTGTTTTTTAAACTTATTCTATACAACGTTGACTTCTTTTTGTAGTATGTTTATTATCGGCAGTACCCGTGCGAGGCCGGGTGGGTCGCTAGTATTAATTAAAAATAAGAAGAAATGAGGCGGATACAATAGTAAAAAGTTGTAAAAATAGACATTAAACCATAATGGGTTAGTGTCTTCATATTATAACATATAGTATGTTATTTTGCCACAAAAAGGAAGACTGTTAAATTACTGCGTTTATTATAGTTTGGAAGCGATGCTCGTTACAAAAACATCAATATCCATTATCATGAGAACATAAAAATAAACTTAAGAATAAAAAAGAAAACACCTATTGAAATTATTGCAAATTAAATTAATTTACTTTACATTTATTTAAATCCTTGTTCTAGAACCTAGATTTCACAACGAAACAATTACGAAGCAAACAAGCAGAAAACAAGGTGATGGCTGTAAGGACAGTCACATGTGATCTCTATAAGATTACAAGTCTTCGGAAATTGCTACAAAACCATTCACTTAGAATTTATAAATCAAAGACAACGGTTGGTTATTGATTTGATAATTTCAATTTAAACATGATTTTAACTTTCACTGAGCACGTGTCGATTGTGACATTTAGATTCAAATTTGATACAATATAGTCGATCATGATTAGAGATCGGATAATCGGATGCATATTTACCTAAAGTTAATTTTTGGCTCACAAATTATGGAAGCGGCTTTTTAAAATACATTTTGTTAAATAAAAATCCCGGGAAAATACGGGACTGCAAATTTAACGTAGTGATATTGTTTGAAAATTACTAAATTAGCACGTGGTATTTATTTTCAAAAGACCGAGACTCCGGGTTCATTTATACAACTATGCATACGTATTTACATGAAGTTTAGTTTCAGTTCCCCGTGCGATTTATGAATGTACGATTTATTACATGAAGAGTGTTATACGAAAGTAGTGAGCTAGTTTGAGTAAAACAATAATCAATTAAATAAGTGAATAAAAAAACAGAAATGGTGCCCGGGCGTAAGTATTATTTACGCCCCATTTTAAATAGGATATTATAAGCTCATATTACCGACTAGTTTTGCATTACCAAAATGTTCTACAGTACCGGAATTCCGGGATTTTTATTTATGGAAATAAAATAAAAAGACAGTTCCATACTTTGTCAAAAACTAAATTAGGTAAATAAATAAACATCCGGCTATCCAATTCCGCAATCCCGGGATTTTTATTTAACAAAACAATAAAAAGCCGTTTCCATACTTTGTCTTAAACTAACTTTAGGTAAATATGCATCCGATTATCCGATCTCTAATCATGATTTAATAGCGTAAAAATAAAATTCATAACATCTAAGGTTAAACTATTGCTATTAAAACACGCCTCAAAACTGCCTTTAGGCTGTTTATCTATTGCTAGATAGCGTTGTCGGTGCTTATTTTTCTAACATAGATTTAGTCCTAATTTGTCGCTACCACAATTCCATAAAAATGTATAGTTTCACACACAAAGGGTACACAAGTATATAAGTCTTATTTTTAAGTTTTGGTATAACAAAATTGACTTAGTACGAGTATTATTTATTAAAATGTATTGTTTGGTTATTTTAAATAGTTATAAGTCTTTCTAGTTTAATTAGAAAAAAATGTACGTAGTTTTTTTTTTCATTAATCTAATCCTAGTGACATTCATATCACATCAGCAAATTTGTTTCACATATATACTTAGTTCAATTCTTTGGATTTGGGTTACATGTGATGGTTGATGATATTAGTTTCTCAGTAAGATTCAAATATAAAATTTAAGTTTGACCTAATTTTGTGACACTATTATGTAGCTCAATTTATATTTAGATCTGTAATTTAATTTTATTACCATAAATGACATAAAAGCCATTCCCTTTTAATGATAATAATTACACATTTTATACCATAAAATGTAGTCTAAAGATAGTCATCGCTTAAGCTAAGATGACTAAATTACCTATGAAATAACTTCAGCTTTGTTTCGATTTCTTTTCTTCTTTCGTCGATGAAAATATATGTTGGACAAGTTATGCTTGAAATCAAATACGAGGTATGGTCACTTTGAATTACTTTTTCCGCCTTACATTACACAGATACCTTGGTCAGTCTGTTAAAGATTCCCTTGATAGTTATGATCGAGACATCACTTATTTTGAGATCGAAAAGATAACACTTTCTTTGAGACAACTCCTTTTCAAAACCCACGCGGGCTACTTTGATGTCCTAAAAGCAGTGGTATCGCAAAAATTACGTTGATTGTCAATGAGTAGGTTTATAGCAATATGTAAAGCTCTAATGGAAACATCTGTCATTAGTACAATCTACATATATCAAGATTTCACTTATAAGTATCAAAAACCATAACGAAAACCTATCAATTGACAGATTCCGTATCGATACGTTCCAAATCCTTTTTCCTCGTTGCATATGATGTGATACCGTTAACTGTTATGTAATCTGTGCGAGACGTTTCGGTATACAGTAACATTTCGTATTTGTTTCTGTAATACATAACGTTACTAAAACCGAATTACAATCGTTACAATTCGTGCGAATAAGGTGTCGATGAGTTCGCCGTGTCGTTGGAACGCAACGAAGTCGTGACGACATGACGTCTTAATGATGTCACGAGGAGTAACGAAACGCATCCAATTTTATTTGCATATTCGTGCGATACAAATTGCCAATATTCCCTTGTCGCATACGATTTGGAAAGTGGGGGCGGTGCTTGACCGGTGTAGTTTGTACTAATTACTGATGACCAGTTTTATTTTTGCTAAAACCGATGCCATTAAGAAACGCATTAAAAATGGCGACGAAAGATTTAATATTTGACAGGTAACTGCAATAACCGCGCTTCACTATCATTTTAAAAATCTCATCTTTCGCTGATATTTTAAATTCGATTCTTTAACAGCTATGATTCCATATCATTTCACAATAGGTTTTCCAAATAACAACACCTGATACCACAGACTAGGTTTTCGGTAGGTTTCGTTGTTTAAAAATCGTATAAGGACAGATCAGAAGGCGGTCTAAGACACATCATTTCTAAATTGGACTCATAAGTGTGAGGCACTTATACTAAACTGTAAACAATGAAATATCTATGCATACCTACATTAAGTGTAAATGTCATGTCGAAAATTTACTAGTAAATTCGTGAATTTGTGCACAAGAAAAGCACGACAACGACGACCAACATAGTAAGAATACCAACAACGTCTAAACGGTATATTTAAACTAAATGGCAATATATCCTACTTACAGATCAATCCCGTTTCAGTAATAAGTCGAACCTTAATAGCATTTTAAAACAGAACATATTTATTTGACAACGATAAATGTACAATTTATACATAATTGTCAAATTCCCATTTTGAATACCTAAATACCGAATATAAAATGGACCAGCTTCTTATTAAATACAAATTATATGTTTTGGGCACCTCAAAAAGTTAATGGACACTTCAACCAAATCATTCGTAATATTTAAAAATTGTCTCGCTTTACTTACATATATTTTCCAACATTTATTGGTCCTAGATCTGTAAGATTGATTTGCAATCGTAAACAGTAATGTTGAATCAATGCACATTTATATTCACAATTATTCTTTATTGATTACACGTTTATTAATGCAATAGAGTTTATCATCGCTAAATTATCGACAGCAAAAGGAAATCGATAAACCGAGCCTAAGTACAAATCGATAGAACAGTATAAGGTTAAGACAGGACACATTTTTAATGAAACAAGGACAATGCATGTTCTTCGTCCTCAAAACTTCAAAAGAATCACTCAAGTCTATAGAGGGACAGATAATATATATCTGAAAGCAGAAAATACTAAATATCTTGAACAAACATAATGAGGCACTTGATATCGAATAAAAGTTTTTGTCGTACTTAGTCCTGTTTGAAAAAGGATTCTTTTTTCTAATGTAATAAGGTTTATTATAACTAGTGTATGGATTATTGTGAATCAGACACGGGCGCTTGCGACACGTTTGCAGTGATACGTGTAATCAGATTTGTAGACGATAACATTAATGTAGTTTTAGCAATGGAACGCTATTATCTGGACATCGCAAACAACTACCAATTCCTCTAAGGCGAATCCGCCATAGATATTTTTATTATATTACTTAATTATAACGCGTAGTCGCTTTAATAATCTACATTTTCATGGAGGGTAAAATATTGTCGAATAAGAAAATAGTTGAACTCCTTTTTACATAGGACTAAAAATGAAAATTACTTTTCATAAAGTGGGCGTAATAACAACGACATGAACTGACAGAATCAAGGGTGGCAATATTAACTGGTAAAATTGTGACAAACTCTGGTTAATTTTTATATACAAAATAGAGATCTTAAAACGGAGACTTCTGAGATTCCTTAACGTACTACGACTCGAGAATAATTTTCTAAAAACTAGCATTTTGATGTTGACCTGGCGATGTGTGTCAGATCAATAAATATTGTTTTAAATATCCTTCAGTATACACGTACACATGACAAAATTATCACAAATTCTTCGATCAGTACACTGCGCTTCCCACTAAGGGGACATGTCCATTTAAAACGTCAATTCATAAGTGCTGGACACTTAAATAACACCCCAATGTCTCTGGTAACAACATTTGAAATCGCGTAACACTCCGAAGCTTGAGTTGCCACAACTTGCAACAAGCTTGAGGTGAACGTTGTTTATACAATTATGCGAATTACACCGCGCTTCATATATACGCAACTTAGGTTCACGTACGAGTCAGCTTGGTCCTTCGTGCCGGATCAAAGCGACATAGCTGGTTGGGGAGCCAGCGCGAGCTTCCGCCGCTAGGTGGCCTGGGCGGGGGCCGCCGGCAAATGGACTCCTCGCAAAACGCCGTGACGACGAAGCAACTCGCTCACAGTTATGGCCACTTGTACAGTACCTTTCCCTTCTAGTACATCCGCTGCACAGCACATGAGTTTCTGTAAACAAATGTACACATTCATTACATAAATAATTGCCATTGCATAAATGATTTAAAATGATTGCCAGTCGGCTGGACTGCCAGTACGTGAATCATTGCTGCACCACATCTGCCGGTGTGGTGCGGAAATGATTCATAACAAATTTATTTTTGTTATGTAAAATAATTAATTAATACAATAATTCTTAACGCTATCCTGAAAAATGTGTTTTATGACAAGAATAGATGAGTGTAGCAACTTGATAATACCCCGTCCCTATCTGGCAGAGAGACTAATCCATCCAATCAACAAATCCTAAGCATGACTCTCAAACATGAAAGTTAATTACAAAATTAAAATGTACTCTTGGCGTAAGAACTTAAGAGCTAATTAAGCCTTTCATAAACAAACAAATATAAAAATAGGAAAACAGAGATTTGTAAATGAATACCTGGAAAGGCGTGTTGATTTTACCTATATATATATATAATTGTGTAAGTATAGCAATCGAAGCAAATAATTATAACAATACTTAAGCAATACTAAGTTATTTACTGAAAATTAACTACATATACCAATCTCTCCCATTAAGACTGATATTTATATGTTATGGATGAATATGTAACACCCAACATACATTCATTTAAGTTCCCAAGAAACTCCGAATATATGAAGAAAATTTATAGTATTAATTAAAACTGATCTAAACTTAATTAGAAACAAGAGAACGTTGCTATTTCAAAAAAATTTCACGTAAACTATTGTTATCAAATATCTCTAAATCAACTAGATCCACAACATTTAATTAACTTTACGAAATATAAAATTACACTTTGATTGTACTAATCTACATTTTCTTTCTTGTTTATATAAAAGCACATAAAGTCCTTTTTGCGGGCGGCATGTTCAGATCATAACATTATGTAGCACAAAGCGCGGTCTACGCAGCTGTTCATTCATCAATACCTAAGCTTAAACATTCAATGTACGTCTGGTTATGTTAGTCAGTCGCAAAATAAATTACAGTCCAAACACACGTCTCTCAATTTAATATCCCAGAAAAAGTGAACCTTATTACCATAAACAATGTGTTCGGCTAAAGCAAAAAGTATAATGTAAGTACCCCATATTGTACAAGTATAAAATAATACATGGTATTAAAATTATTTGGTATTTTTATTATTTATATACATATATATTTTAATATGATGCTGAATTAAAACACTTCATCGCCATAGAGATATTTATTTTAAGTAGTAAAACATTGTAAGTAAATTTAGTAAGACTACAATCATCCAAACGTAAAATAAAAATAGTATAAAAGAACATAACGGCCTCAAAAAGTCTTAACAGAACCTTATCATAAAGGGTTTAATACTGAAGAAAGAAGAATAAAACAAAATTAAATAAAATTTCTTAATCGAATAATCGTAATAATAAATTGTACTCTTTCGTCATATAAACCAGTATAAATACACAACGAAATTTTGCAATTGGAAACTTTTTAGTTGATATAAGTACATTTATTAAGCTAATAAAATACACAGATAAGTACCCAAGCACCACTAGCTAAAAATACGTAACTATGTAAGCTTTAAAATAATATATTAATAATTTAAAATATGTATGTAATTACATTATTATCTTGCTTAACATAGGTTAGATGTAACTCCGTGCAAGGACCACACCACATACCAGACGAAACAGTACATATGTAATTTTGTTGTATACACAAACACCGAAGCGCGTATATTTGTCATTCACATTGTGTCACAATAGAAAAAAAATAATTACTGAGAAAATATACAATTTTTGGTTTACTTAATCGAGTCTGTCCTGTCCAATTTCGTGGACACCGCGTTGTAACGAAACACTAGCTAATTGAACGCGGTGCGAAAGGGTACTAGTATTGTATGAGTGTGACGGAAACAAACACGTGAATGAGGTATTGACGTTTATTTAAATAAACTTATTTATTTTAAATAAACTATGCATTTTGGCTGCGAGCAATTAAAATTTGAATATTGTTCTATAGATAATATATCAAATTCCATGTTTGAATTCAGTTAAGTACTATTGTTACTTCTTTTTTTTTACATTATTAGATGGCGTAGTCTATAAATTCATTTTGCGTCGCATTTTATAATCTTTAAAGACTGCGTTTTCATATCAATTTGATCAAATAAATATTTGTATTTCAGAGTATAAATGCACTTAAATTGTTAATTTTAATATAATTTCTATACTTAGTAGATAACTTCATCATTTATTTTGATATGTATGAAGTTTGTATGACAAACGTTTTATCCTATATTAGGTGAAGACCATAACGAAGGTTACATCTAGACCATGACTGTGCAAGAGCTTATATCAGTGTACTTGCGTATTTTAAAGCTGAGAAAAATGTAAAAACTAAATTAGCTTAAGAATATAAATTACGTTAAATGACCAGAAATAAGAATAGAAACATGAAACCAATACTAGAAGTATTGTATGGCATATTTTTTCAAAGATTACTGATGCAAATAGATTTTGATGTACCATTTTTTACTAATATATCTTGTTATCACAAATTACAGATCATAGAATATTCGAAACCACACGAAAAAGGCAGTGGAGTTATAAATACCAAACAATTAATTGCCAAATCTAGCGCCTAGAAGTTATTTTGAAAGATTAGTAAACTATCACTATCTTGTTTCACAATATAAATTTTCGTACAGTAGCGCCTCTAGTAGAAACGCTAACCACGATCTGGAGACGAATTTTTGAAACAATAGAAAACCAATTCGAATCCGAAATCGTGAGATTCGTATACGAATTACCGAAATCACTATTTCTGAACTTTCATTTCGTGCGTTGTGCAACGAGTGGTTCAACCCACTCGTTTTTCATTTCTACTAGTGGAATATCCAACGCTAAAGTGACCTTGACAGTGATCCGTTTCACGTGTCGGTCATCGCCGGTTTTTTGTTTGTGTTGTTGTGATTTTAAAATTTTCTGCATGAAACGGAATTTAATGAAGAATTTGTTTTTAATTAAAATTGTAAGCAGCAGAAAATAATTTCGCGCACGATTTGTATTCGAATTCCAAATTCACGTCTAATGATTAAAAAATACGTCTCCTGGCTGAACAAATACACCGATAAAAATCAGACGATCGCAGCATGTAAAACTATCAAAACTCATTCTAGGCATACAGACTAAACATATTAAAGAAAATAGAAAACAAATCACACGAAGTATGCGTGTATAACAGACACGCAATATTTCTGGAAGTCATAGTAGAATTACATTTTATTCAATACGTATACTTTGCAGGTAGATTTTATAATCAAAAATTCGAAACATACAGCTTCGTTAACGTTATTTAAAACAAAATAAAGCGACTAATCACTATGAGCTGTCAAAATTATTTTTCAAAATGGCGGTTATACTGTACTTGTAGTACGATCACCAGTTTACCGTAGCCAATCTGAAGTTATGCAACGTGGGTGGGGTAACCTACAACGCTATAGGTTTATACTTGTAGCCAGATTAATCCAATCCATCTGCAAGTTATACTTACATACACAAATATACAAATCAATATGTATACAGCGTACATTTCACAGTCTTTGACATTAAACATCTTTGGAATGATAAAATCGTATAAAAGTAACCTAACTTGGCAATTACAAATTTCAGCGGCAATATTTGTACACACATTTCATATCAAAATTAATTGATGCGAGATAATAGAATAGCCCCACGAATTAGTACATTTGGGTTATCTTGGCATCTGAATTTAAGTAATACTGTTTAAATTTGATAACGATAAAAATGTCTTTTATATATTATATAATCTTTCATCCAAATCGAAAAGCCTCATAACAATACAGTCTTGCATTTATAATAAAAATAAAAGAACCCTACGATTTAATACAGTTTCTCTATAAACACTCTAATTAGAGGTCATTTTTAAATCACAATCGTGCGAGTTGCAAAACATCGACTTGTCGATATTCTGTCAATTCTCATAACCTTAAAGATTGCTCATAACTAAGAGCGGTTACAAATGAAACAAACCCATAGACAACAAACACAGGTTTGCATTCAAATACAATAACGATATGAAGTTTCCATCATAAGGGCATACATTCTTATCAAATAAGAAAAATGTAAGCGAAAATTTTGAAGCTACCACTAAACTACGCTTTTGTATACCTTCAAATCTAAGTCATACTTAACGCACCAATGTCAATTTGTATATGAATATATACCACGACGTGTAAACTATTAATCTATCGTATTACACCCCTTTATTTCCGCGATTGTTGCAACACACGACTAAGAGAATTATATGTCTGCATGAAATATAATATATGTATATATGAAATATTCAAAGTGGCAATAGGCAATCTAGTACAATCGGCCTTAATCTATTTTGGTGTACTGCAGTTGTTATAACGCCATTTCACCTTACGAGGAAATTAGGCGTAGTTATACGTTACGCATCAAAAACAGTCGAATCACAGTGTAATTTTCATACAAACAACACGCGTCATAATCTCACAAATCAAGAAATATGTATAAGTTCTTAGATACATTACTTTATTTTTATGCGAGAATTAACTCAATTTTTTTTTTAATAATTTTTGAGTTAATTCCTTCTTGCTTTCTTTGTGTCTCATTAACGTCGTGTTTAAAGAAATAATGTGCAAACAAATCGTCGCCGACGCCGCAAAGGGGTGAACTTCATACAAAACAGTCTAAAATACAGCAATGTAAAATATTACTGCTGTATTAATCTAGCAGCTACGTCTCCATAGTATACTATTACAATTGATTTTTATCATTATAATAGTTTTTTTCTAAATAGAAATACAGCTAAAATATGCACGCCATCGGGGGAAAAAAAACGTTTTTTTGCTCTCCTCAACAATTTTCTTAAAGGAGATTCGCCAGTTTGCGGCGTTGGCGACGAAATTATCGACATATTTTTTTTCATCGACTCATCGAGTTTCATCAAGTTCATCGATGAGTTGGAATTATTGAAAAGATGTGTACGCTTCAACATTATAAAACTGTATAACTCATGTGATGTTTATTTGAAAATTAAACCAAGATTGATGTTTTGCTTATCTAGGATAGGCATAGGCAGTGCCTTTTTTCTTTGTGTTAATAAAACAGTATAACGTTGAGGTAGATATACATACGGAGTTGGTAGCCAAAGTTATTAATAGACATCGAAGGTTGATACAATTCTATTATGTTCGAACCACTTGCGAACGATTTATGACTAACCTTCTATGGTTATATAAAAATGCATACTAGAGAATAATACCTCTATCTATTTTCATCAATTCGTAACGTACTCTGTACATCTATGTCACAAAAGATCTAAAAATTTAATTCGTATTAATTATGGTTTTATTTTAAAATATAATCAAAGGACAATATTTTCTTCTATTAAATAGGCATATCGAGTCGTGTTTTGCTACTTCCGTATATTTACTACGGAGTTTTCTGTGAACATAAGGCAAAAGTTATTACAAAATTAATCATAATGACAATGTTGGTAATATTATTTAGTATTTGTTGTTTATACGTAAATAAAAAAGTATGTTTTATCTATTTAATTATTGATAATAGCCACCTCCGATGATACCGAACAGAAATAGCATAGAAATAGAATAGATCTCTATCTAACAAAGTGCAACTTTTAGTGCCAAACATAACTATTTATTATATCTTAACTAATTAAATCTTAAGCGATATTGAGATCGATATCGTTTAAGATTTAATTAATTAAGAATAATTATCTACGAACCAATGAATAATTATCTCAGATATGTTTTTAATTATATGAAACTGAAAAACCTGGAAAACTTCACGGACACTGCCTTTGCCATTTTCAATTCCTCATTCCTCATTTCCCACTTACACTAGTAGAATAATTACGTTAAAAATATAATAAGTATACGTTAATTAAGAAGGCATTAAAATTCTATACAAATTTTAAAGTGCAAATCTACTGGATGTTGATAGTGTTATTTCTCACTTAAGCTAGTAATACGTAACATGGACGTTGACCATTGACTTAGCATAATGCACAAATATAGAAAATATTAGTACTAACACTACAGAAAAAAAACACGTATCCCCTGAGATCTAACAAAATAGTAACAATAGACAATCTAAGCAACACAGAAAAACACACAAAACGCTTAACTAAATTTAAATGCCACTAAAGGAATGAACGTTTAGACCCAATCGAATGCAAAAACCAAACTACAACTAAGCCCATTTCCGTTTCTAATCAACTCCATTTAATCAACCCAATCTTAGAACATAATACCAACCCCGCTATTACATTCTTACTACACGCTAATGTACCCCTCATAGCGACACTATCTTTAACTTAACTACTCATTAATTGTCACGGTCGCAATTTGTTATGGAATACCGCTTGTTCCTACAGGGAAAGAAAAATTAACAAAATGTTGTTTATATTATTATTAGTTTGTATTATTTTGTATCTTGGTGGTCGATCGAGGCGAGCGTCTGTAGCAACAATGGCGTCGCGACAGTTCGACAATACTGTGCGAATGTATGAAACATTTATGTATGTATGAGGCACCACCCTCTTTACTTATATTTTCTAATGATTGAAAAAACGTATCTTTGTGGAGAGTGGATCATTTGTATCCGGATCAGTACAAAGATTCGAATCAGTAAAGTATCAGTGCCTCTGAACCGATTAAATCGATTCAGAGTCAGTGATACAAATATTCTGATATATGATACAAATAGAATGATATAAATATTGATATTGATTCATTTGTATCAGTCTGAGTCAATCGTGTAAGCGTCGCGTACGCATGAAACCGAGATGCAATTGTGCGAATGATTCATTTGATTCATTTAAGGCGCTGTTAGAGATTTGAATCAGTGAATCACTTGGAAGAAACGACTCGCTGGGTCGTTTCTGTAAAGATTGACACATCTCTAATAGTTTCGTTGTCTTATAGTCGTTCGCCAAAGTATAGTTTGAGAATATTTTTAACTAAGATTACACGGAAGTAATAATACGTACGTACGTTACGTACCACTAATATCGAGACTGTGTTGTTGCATCTTTGTTGATAGAGACGTTAGCTTCGAACGACCATCTTTTAATTTCAAATAAATATAATAAAGGAGATCTTATCTTGTCACTGTCTTCGTCGCACCAATTAGGGGCATAGGCGGTTTAGACGATAAAATATCGTATATACAAAAAAAAACCTCTTAAAAAAACGAAATCAACACGTATAAATTATATCTCACCTTACTTTAATTGTTTTCATGTATTATTAACCACATTACATAAAAATAAAAATTTTATGAAAAATCAAACTTATTACATTGGTCATACGCGTCAATTTCTTATCACCGTAAATGCACCTGTATCTCAATACGCCAATACCGATCAATTGCTTTCAAACTTGACCCATCATACACGAGACTAAACGCTCTAAAAACAATAAGCAGCCTTATCGACGATACAATAGAGTTACAGTTACACTGCTAATAAAAATAAGGCAATACGTCATTCAACCCGCGACAATATGTAGCAGCACAAAAGGTTTAGAATTATACAATATATTATTAAACATTAACGATTAATTGTATAAGCTACAAATAGCTTTAATTGCTTATTGTACGCTTGTTAAAGTACTGATAATCAAAAACTCGCGCGTTTTAGAAAGAACCATAGAGCATTATATATACACTCTAAATCTTTGTATTATTTCAAGGGTATTCATAGATATTGTATTTACAAATACAATCTCATATATCTGAAATTATCAGCAAATAGAGATCTAAAATATATGAAGCTAGTGTGAGAGATCTTATCACTAACAGATTATAGTCGAAAAATTGCTGTAGTTTTATAAATTACTATTAATTAATGCTCTGTGTCGCATATCATTCGAATTTAAACACATAAAAATAAGTAAATTCAATATTGAATCATCTTTTTCTTAGGGCACAGAAATGTGAAAATCAATTGTCATATCTACTCAGTGCTACGACCTCTCCCACTGTCCAGTGGTTCGTGTATCAAATTTAAATTTCAATTACAAAGGGTACATAATCAAAATTATAGCTGCTAAAACGAAAGTGCCGAGGCACAGGCAAGTCGCAAACACTCTATCCTCTTGCTTCTCAGGCGGTTGAATCTCCATATTGAAATCCCTGTTCAAATTATTTTGTATGTCGAGGTTCAAATTACCCCTCTCGTATCTCCCCGCACTGTCTTGGGTAGCTGCTGTATTGAAATCGACTTCATCCGTATCGTATATCTCAAAATTGTCATTTCTGAGCACGTTGTCTTTATAGAATGGCTGGACAAATTGCACTCTATTATTCTGGTGATACGTTGCACGTTGCCGTACGCCGTATACGGGCGAGTAGTGTCCGTCATCGTTGTTATCGATGATGAGGTATTCTTCAGATTCGTCGATCGTATAGTTGGGGTGATCGAAGTTGAAGTCGCTGATGTAACGTTCATCCGGGTGCTTGCCGCGCTGGTTCTTTCGATAGTCGATTTCGATGGAATCGGATTCGTAATCGCGATAGTAAGGGTCAGGCCGGATATCGAGCGCGCGTGCGAGCAGTGCGGAGAGCGTGCGAGCGAGAGGGCCGATGCCTTGATCAGGCTGCAGTATGTCCGCGGGCTCGCACATCTCCTCCTGCAACACACGCCATCCCCACTTAAGACTCGCAATAATAATTACATCAAGATAAGATCGATCTTTAGATGCTGCACCTTCAAACGTTATAGCTGCATCTTAAGACGTATCTCAACTTTGAGATGCATTTATTAACACTAGCCTTTAGTTATTGCTCACACAACGCCGCTCTTTTTTTTATTCTTAATTTTTAACGAGGCTTCGAACACTTTGGGTGAACATGTCAGCCTCATAGGAATAATACTACATAACATACACACTTTACACATACACAATAGGGTAGACGACTACAACTGATTATGGCCGTTTTTTTACTATAATTATCTGATTTGAGCAATTTATATCTCATGAAAGTATGTCAATATAGAAATTTCAGTTTAATTATTAATTTATAATGTTTTTAGATTTCTAAAAAATGAGCAATTATTATTTACGTAATTCTAATGAAACGAACACATTTCTAGCATTCTCACATTAAATGTAACATTTTTTTTATATACAAAGTTATTTTATAATTTGTTTATACGCTCATACAAATTAGGCGAGTTTACTTAGTTATGACGTCACGATTGCAGTGTTTTTAGTATGGAGCGTTTTCGAGCGACCCGCGACAGCGCCGCAAACATGTCGATGTATCTTCGTAAGTAACAGGTGCAGGTGTACTGTCGGTTCTACAATATTTGTCACTTAAAAGAGTACTCTTATTATATATAGAATTTAGAAAATTGTCGTCTACCCAATTATTATATACACAAATATTAGTTTGCCTCCTCAAAGGACAAGCAAACAAACATGTATAATTTTAAGGCTAAGCTGGACAATGGTTCCGTCAGCAAACAATTTATATTGCCATTAGCCAGATCCAGACATGTGATAAACATCATCGATCCTAGAACATAGCTGGTTATCGCACAAAGGTGAGCATTTCAGACCAACAAGATGATAACGCCGCTCTTACAAGCGAAAAGCTTATCGATATTCAGTGCGCATGTTGTATTTCGACTGTTATAAATAATCAGCATTCCAAGCTCTTGTATAGTATGGGACTTATATTACAGAACAAGAATCAAACTCAAATCTCCGCTTGAGTTCAGTTAGAAAGGGAGGGACATAACGCCACCCCTATCTAACTACAGTCAAAAGTTTGTCTCGTTCTGTTTTAAACACAGCATTTAAAAAAGCAGATTTTAACCAAGTCTTTAAATTCAATTCAAATAAAGGCACTTTCCCAGTTATTGCAGTTTAGTGTGATATTGTTATGAGCCGGAATAAAATTATTAAAATCAATAAATTTTGGCATTTGTTTCATATCTGGTTGATCAACTCATCAGATAAAATGCCATTTGCATTACTTTAAATAAAATTTTAACACAACATAAACCAATTTGCCAAGATCATAGCAAGTGGAGAGAGGTGGTATCTGCCTACCCCATTGGGAACAAGGCGTGACATATATGTATGTATGTATGTATGTATAAACCAATTTTTTTAAGACACTTCTGTGTACGGGAGCGGCGTAGTGTCAGTAAATAATCATATAAATTCTGTACATATCGGAACGCACGCTATACGATATCTGGCATGACCCTAAAGCCTTGAAACATCTTTTTTATTCTACAATTCTAAAGCATGCATATAATATCAAATAAACGGACATACAACAATCATGCATAAAAAGGCATTCATTGGCGTAACGCTGGTCACATAAAAATAAAAAAGCAATGTTCAATACAAAGATATTTCCATAGAATCAATGCAATTACTGTTGCCATATAAAAAATTTGGATATTTGTTTAAATTCGATATTGTGTATTTAATGGTATTTATATGTGTAGCTATGTACTGTAGGGGAGGCGTAAAGAAATAATCCGCTGACTGGATTAAAACGGTTATAGTGGTTTTTATTAGAAAACTTTTTATCGCAGCTCTAGAGATGCTAGAATTTGACAAATAAAACATACATGCTATACGATAAATTTAAAAATATTATTCAATTTTATTGTACTTATAATATAACAGGAATCTAAAAGACAATACATCTCTATAACTTTTATCTATTTTCAAACTAAATTAATATCATTTATTTCATTTACGAATACTGTGAATATGAAAGTATGCATACTGTCATTTTAACACATTAAAATTGACTAGATTAATTTATTATTTTTTATATATAAAAATGAATCGCAAAATGTGTTGGTAAGCGCATAATTCAACAACGCCTGGACCAATTTGGCCAATTCTTTTTTAAAATGTTCGTTGAAGTTCAGGAATGGTTTTTAAGGGAAAAATTCGAATAATTATCGGAAAAACCCTAAACACAGCAATTTTTTCCCATACAAACGTTAAAACGTACAGTCAATTTGAGCTTTATTGTATAAAGATCATATTGCAAGCACTCACTGTTGTCTAACAAGTAACTCGTAGAAACTATCCTTGACCCTTAGCGAAAATTTAAAAGAAAAATTGGCCAAATTGGTCCAGGCGTTGTTGAGTTATGCGCTTACCAACACATTTTGCGATATATTTTTATTTATAAGATAAACAAGTGATTATATTATCAATGAATTTATTGTAATATATTAAATTGTTTGTTAAAATACTAGTACATACAATTACATATTTACAACAAATATTGTATTATGAAAGTTTAATCTTTATTTCGATAAAGCATACTATCCAAAGTGGCTTAATAACAGGAAGAAATTCTTTAATAGTCAGACACTGTTCAAAAGACGCATTTTTGAATCATTAGACGTAAATTTGGAATTCGAATACGAATACAAATCGTGCGCGAAATTATTTTCTACTGCTTACAATTTTATAGATTTTTTAATCACTCGAATTCAGTGTTGCCAAAAACAAATTCTTAATTAAATTCCGTTTCACGTAGAAAACAAAAACAAAAAACCAGCGATGACCCACACGTGAAACGGATCACTGTCAAGGTCACGTCAGCGTTGGATATTCTACTAGTAGAAATCAAAATCGAGTGGGTTGAACCACGTTGCACAACGCACGAAATGAATGTTCAGAAATAGTGAATTCGGTAATTCGTATACGAATCTCACGATTTCGAATGCGAATTGGTTTTCTATTGTTTCAAAAATTCGTGTCCAATGCTAATGCAGTTGCTATATCTAAATTACCATTGGTTTTTATTATTTTTTTTGTTTTTAATTTAAATATTTGTTTGTCATTGTGTATGTTTATTTGACTATCGGTGAGTGTTTTTGTTTGTAGATTTGTGTCGTTCATTTTGAATTTTTGTGTATGTAGTAACATTTTTTTTTCTCGTAATATTATTGTGTTCTGACCTATATGTGCGCATTTTTCTTGGGTTACTATCTAATCTATAAGTATTGATATCTATTTATGTTTAATAATGATAGTCATCTGTTTAATGTGCCTTAATAAATAAATAAAATAAATAAAAATCATAGTATGTTTTTTTCTTACCTCTTCTACGCCAATTTTCCGACAAGCCTCCAGAAAGTTGTCGACGTTTCTTCTGCACCTCGCCATTGTGAGCTTCGGCTGAAAAAAAAGAGCAAATTTAAACTGAGTCGCAAAAAGTCGAACTACAGTGTAATTTTCACACTTTTAAAATCACAAATTAATCATTATGCGTACTGCTGTAGTAATAGCTACGGTCATGGTTAAAGGAGAATGCCCAAAATCGTTTCGCTTTAATATGAATGAGTATGATAATCAAAATATGCTCATAAATCATTAAATATTTTATTAAGTATTCCCACTTCAATTTATTAAAATCGTATGTGGGGGTTTCAGTTTGTATTTAATTAGTCCTACATTTATTTTTTCCAATTTGTCGATAAAAAAAATATTTTATTACTAATATCCGTATGATTAGTGTTACCACTACACAATCTAGTTACCCAGTTTTAATGAATTATGGTAACATGAGCTCCTATTCAAAAATGCGTTTTAACATTAATCCAATGTATTAACATACGTTTAACTTAATACGTAATAATAAACGCGATTTAACGTTAACATTTATATCTTTTTCACTAAGCAGTGGATTAATGTTAATTCGTGTTTATTAATAATAGTCTAAGACGTCGAATCGTGGATTAAGGTAAAAAAGTTGTTTCAGGTTAAAAAATATCATTTATCACTATTGTTACGCCGGTGGCTTAGTAAAACATCAATAGTGATTTTCTGTGACTTAGAAACGTTTTCAGCAGGCTGAAACGTCGTTTCAGGCCGTTTCAGAAGTAGCTCTTTCACATACTAAAAAATCTAAATTACACCCAAGTTACAGTAGTTTTCAGGCGCCTGAAACATGTTTTCAGTACGTTTCAGGCTACCCTCTATCCAACGCCGCAATAACCTGAAAACCCGTTTTCAGGACCGCTTATGAGCCATTACTTCAGTAAAAGGACATAAATTTCAATAAGAGTGAAAGAGATAGACAAACTCAGAATATTCGAGAAAGATAATACGGGAATATTCGAGTATTGTGTGACAAGGATAGCACAAGGAAGAGACAGGATTTATTAGTAGGATTTTATTTTATTTTTTTGTTTTATTTAAAAGAATTATATTAGTGTACATAAGAACTGTATCATGAACAGTTTGCTTTAATAATAACGTCTAAACACAGAACCATAAGTGTTTTAGATGACATTTTTTAAGACATATTCTCTTTATTCCAGCATTTTTATTTTCATACTTCTTACATACCTACACCAACTTTTAGCACTAGCAACAGAAATTATTATTTATTATATTAAAATCTATTTTATTATGTCATATTCAATAAATTCATATTAGTGTAAGATTTTTGTTTGTTTTTTTTTTACGAACAATTTTTTCTCAATTATAACCTCAAAACTGAACTATAAATGTGATAATAAAAAATCCCCACATAATAATTGGATAATTTTTATTTTCCTTAAAATTAAGATATCATTCCTATTTTATATCAAAATTTCACTGTCATACAAAATTAAATTCTCGAGAATTTTGCCTTACTCGAGACGTGAAAAAAGTGGTCGAGAAATCGGAAAAAAAAGTCAAAAAATTTTAAAACTTAATACGAAACCGACTATCAGATAATGCTTTAAATGCTCTCGTATTTTTGAAAGCTTATTTCCTAAATAATAGAAATACCTAGTGGGCTAACTTTCGGAGCTGTTTCCTCTTGAAATTGTGATTATAATTTATTAATTATTTTTAATTATTATTAATTATTTATTAGATTCTTAAGTAGTGTTGTTGAATATTGCATAAAAAGCATAGTTTTATTGTTAAAACACACATATTTTTCTCGAGAAATAGTGGTCGAGAATTCTTCTGCTCCGAGAAATAAAAAAGCTCGAGAATTGAGAAACCCTATAATGCATAAAATGAATATGATAAATGAAAATAACTTTCCATGGTCAAAATAACAAAATGTAAGTATGTATTAATATTTTTAAAAATGAACATTATAAACGCTGGCAGAAAATATTATTCCGCATCCTTAACATTAGATGATACTGCACTGACAGCTTCATAGTCAGAGACAGCGATTATCAGTGATGGCAATAACGACTGTTTGGTAATAAAGAATAAAACTGTTATGTTATTTTCCTATAACTGTTATTGTAAACTGTTGTCTGTTATCCTGTTATATTGCTGTTTTGACAAATGTTGTTGAGTACGATTGTTATTGTTATTATAGCTAGCTTAGTTATTCTTAACAATTATATGGCTTAAGACTGTCAGAATTTAGGCAGTAATTTAAATAATTTAATACTAATTACCTAATCAATATAATTTCTGGCGTATTTAAAAAAAAGTTCATTGATCTGTACATAATTTGTTATTTACGTTCAATGTTTACATTATTTACTTATTGCTACGAATAATTTAATTTGCATAAGCGCGACCGCACAACAGAAAATAATGCGTGATTAAAAAAATGACAACAGCTTAGGCACCAGCAAGCCAGCAACAGTTACCTAATTGTTATTTCAAATCACACTGGAAATAAAAATGAGTCTGTCATACGCGCGAAGGTACAAAATTGTGAATTTGGGATTAGAAAAATTACTGTAAGAAATAAACAAATAGGAACTTTATTTCCTTGTGAGAAAGGTTAATATCATAAGAATAGGCAGTCAGGCAACAGAGCGAGCGCCTAGGCCTACACAACGGTTAGCTTTCTCTCGCTCACACTTGTAGCTTGTAGCACAGTCGTACTCGCTCGCTCCGTGCCGCACACACGCAAGTGGCAACAACAACAATGCGACTAGGCGATCATTTTGTCAACAGCAACAACAGGATAACAGTATAAGCTGTTGTTAAATAACGTGTTATTCGTTACGGGAAAATAATTCATTATATTATCTGTTATTGAAATAACGACCATTACTAGCGATTATAGTAACAGCTAACGGCCGTTTTCAATAACCTATCTATCCTTTGTCTTTGCTACTAAAGATAGTAAAATATATCCTTATACCCTAACTTGCGTTTCAATAACCTACTGATGGATAGCATCGCCTACCGAAGTTACCTATCCATCGTCGGGAGGACGGATAGCTTACTAGAGATAGGGACGCTCATACAAATCTGACGTAACTGCATTTCAAAAAAGTTTCAACTTACTCTCCGATAGGCGGAGCTATCTCTAGTGACGACATTTGGCTATCTGTCAATATCGGTGGATTAAAACACAGATAGGCTTCGAAAAAATTAACTATAATAACATTATAACTTAAATTACATAATGGAGAACTACAGTAGTGATGATAGTGATATGGAATTAATGAATATGATAATAGAGTGTGATGAAGACAATGACAGTGATACCGATTTCGAACCTAAAGAATATAAACCACGCGTGAATTATATGACCAAATTAAATGAACTAATTTTCATACAGATTCAGACTAAATAAAATTGCTGTGAATCAGTTACTTTTATTAATACAACCACATTTGCTGCTTTCATTGACTGAAAGAAAAGCAGTCTATTATAACCTTGAACGAATTACAAAAGTATCGTAAATCCAGATACTTACAGAACTCATTTTTTCCACTTTTGCTTATATTTTATATCAAAAACATGTAATACACACAAATTGGCGGCAACAAATTATCTGTCAGTAATGTTCGAATGACATCACTTGTCATTTATAAACGTTTCGTTCTATGATTTTTATAAAGAACACCAGCAAATAAAGTGAAAATGACGATCTAAGAATTTTTTTTTCAATTATAGTAACATTGTATGCACTTTTTACAACATAATATTTAAATACAAAAATACATCAATAAATTGTACATATGTTTTAAACGTACTAAAGCTTTATGGTTAGCAACGAACAAAACGTTCTACAGGGCTTGGATAGACGAGAGGGCATAAAGCTATCCTTAGTTAGACAAAGATAGATAGCTCGTATCTTTGATTGTGAAACGCAGACTACAGATAGATAACAGCTTACTGCTAATCGGAGATAGCAATTTATCTTTGATCTTAGATAGGTTATTGAAAACGGCCGTAAGACACATGTCACCGACAGCTCTCAATGACACATCAGTGACGGGTACGCAGATACGTACCTGAGCCGGAGAAGGCACGTGCACCGACGCGACTGACCGTGGCCTCACGTGGTTGGCCAGGTGACACAGAACCACCCCGTCGGCCAGCACAGGCGCTAGTTGTTCCGGCAGCGACATCTTCAGGCGGCTCTCGATAATCTGGAAAGCCCGTTAGGGTTCACTGTAGAAGCGTTCTTGTGATCGATCAGGTAATCGATCCGTCACAAATATCCAAATAGACACATTGCGAATGGTGACACACAAATCAAAACTATCGTACATGTGTGGTGATTAGCGGCTAAAAACTCTACAGTTTTTAACGGCTAAAAACTGTCGAGCCTTGCGTTTTTTTTCATATAACTTATTGCTTTCATTGTAATAATCCTATTTAGAGTGAACCTAGAGAATTTTACTTATTAAATACTAGCGACACGCCCCGGCTTCGCACGGGTGCAGTGAAAAAATGGTTTATGGTGGGTTATCCCAGAGATAGACATATACCATCGCGAACTTTTTTGGATTTTTGTAAGTTTACATACTGTAGTACATTATTTTGGTCTATCTCGTAGGTTCAGTCAGCGTTTGCAATATAAGCGCAAAAAAACGTGCTTATTTACGACATCACATTAGAAACCTTTAAATTTATCAGTGTTTCTCTACTATATTATGCATTATTATACATACAAACCTTCCTTAAGAATCACTCTATCTATTAAAAAAAACCGCGTCAAAATCCTTTGCGTATTTTAAAGATCTAGCATACATACGGACATACAGCGAAAGCGACTTTGTTTTATACTATGTATTGATTATAGTACAATGTTACTGGAAATTTATATTACAATTAACTTTGTAACTATAATATTTTTATAATGTAAAATACTAGAAATTAAATTAGGATATTGGTGATTTAACATTAATTAATTATGTTTGTTGTGTATAAAACTTTTGTTACTGTACAATTTCACAACTGTACATCAAAGAAGTTTGTAATTGTTCTTATTTATAATTAATAATTGTAAAACTATTGTGCTACTGTACGATTTCATAGCTTGAAATTGTAACGCTTGATCGATATCGGTGAATAGAAAAAAATAATTCTACAAACTTAAACTTTAATTACTGTGAAATTTATTGTGTTCCCTTTTATTTTAATCTATTTCACAAAATGGAGGAAAGGTCAATTACTTTCAATCTATTACACAAAGATGAGTTGGAATATTAAGTCAAAATCAGGGGTGCAAAATCTGCTGACACTGAAGTCGCTCTGAAGGCTCAGGTGTGTTCACTTAACAAAGAGTTTCCATCAGATGAAATATTGATATGTGTTTTCTTCCGTTTTTAGATAAAATCCGCAGATTTTAGCGGGAACAAAATAAAAAAATTATCAACTTTTTATTTTTATTTAAATTTTATATAAATTGGACCCCAAAATAAAATAAGTTCGAGTTGAATCTGACATAATCTAACGACTTTCCCGAAGCGCGAGGCATGTGGTAACGCATTTTCCAAACGTCGCAACCAATGTTGGCGTAACTATAGTATTTATCTCGTCCCGTAAAATGAGCAACGAAACAAGGTATGATAAAGCGTTTATGGGGCGATATAAGCGTTGAAATTATTTCATCGTTTTTTATATAAATAACTCGATCATATTGCGTTCCGTTGGATAATTTAATAAAATGGAACGATGTTATGCGACAAAATAAACGCACGATTCCTATTTCAATTAAGTCTATCATTTTATACCGTTTAGAATATTGACTGATTGCGCCATCTATCGACTAGTAGCAGTTACTACACAAAACTGCATAGAAACTAGCGACATTGCGAATAATAACAGAACTGGAGACGAATTTTTGAAGCAATAGAAAACCAATTCGCATTCGAAATCGTGAGATTCGTATACGAATTACCGAATTCACTACTTCTGAACCTTCATTTCGTGCATTGTGAAACGAGTGGTTCAACCCACTCGTTTTTGATTTCTACTAGTAGAATATCCAACACTGAAGTGACCTTGACAGTGATCCGTTTCACGTGTGGGTCATCGCCGGTTTTTTTTGTTTTTGAATTTTTCTGCGTGAAACAGAATTTAATTGAGAATTTGTTTTTAATGAAAACACTGAATTCGAGTGATCCAAAAATCTAAAAAATTGTAAGCAGTAAAAAATAATTTCGAGCACGATTTGTATTCGTATTCTGATATGTCTTGACGTCTAACGATTCAAAAATACGTCTCCTGTTACAAACACCAGCTTTGGCGCTCGCTACTATTAGATTACTTACATCTCCTAGAGCTCCGTATGCATATCGCAGTTAAGACCCAATATTTATGGTATAAGTTAATGCAACACCTCTTTGTCTTCTTTGATCGACAGGTTATAAGCTTAAACAAATCTGAAAAAACATACCACCCTTAACTGCTGTAGCAACTCCTCCTCTTCCTTTTGCTTGTCGAATTCCCTCTTCATGGTGAAGCTCAGCTTGTCAGGCGCAGCGTCTTTGTTCCATGGGAGTTTGCTCGCCGGTTTGGGCGCCCCTTTCACGTACGATACGCTCGTCGTCAACAACCTAGCACCATCCCCATTCGCTCGCGGAATGCTAGACTTCCCCAGACTGTTGTATCCCAAACTATTTGTCGGTGACTTGGTCGGCGAAGTTGGCTTGACGTAAGTTTCCGCGCCGTTCACGCGATTACACTCCATATTCCCATTGACATTAGTATACATTTTGTTGTTTACATTCCTAGACGGCACCACTTTCTGCACTGGCCGTTTATTTTCCTCCTTCTCGGCGTTTCCGTTTTGATTCTGGAACCTTCGGGGCGTCGAATGTAGTAGCGGCGAGTTTGGCACGTTCGAAGCGGTTGATACGGAAGAGTTGGAAGATATGGAACGGTAGAAGCTAGGGGAGACGTTATTATAACCGTTGACAGGAGAATGGGGTGTTGATTTGGTGTGCACAGGACTTTGGTTCTGGGATTGGGGCAACGAGTCCAGCTCGGGGGAGTTTTGGTCTGTGCGGGAGGATCTGTAAATGTCGTGTTGTCGCTGCTGTCTTAAGGCTTCTTTGTATTGTCTGAAACGTTGGAACATACGATTACATACATCGATTCGATATTAACAGTTGGTTTAGGCTTGCTTCGGTAATAACACTTGATCACATGAGTAAAGAAACGGGACAGAGACAAAGCTTCATACGAATGCGCTGTGATAGGTACATTACTACAAGTGCAACGCGTGTGTGTGCGTGACCACTGGCCGCTTGTCACGTATGAACCGAAACCGCTTCAAACTATATCAGCCAGTGGTCAATCTCAGGGCGTGCGACGCTCGAACGTCGTGCGTGTTTTGTTTTTCTTTTCAAGTTTCTCACATAATACGTATTTAAAGTGTTATAAATATGGTTGTACATTGTACTGTGTGCATGAACAATAATAGAAAGACTACAAATATTTCTTATTTTAACTATCCCAAGGAGTCGACTAGGTAAGTTTGTACATGAAACTTAATTTATATTTATAATGTGTTACGTATATCGAATGTTAGGTATACAACTCTATAATCAAAACTACTCAATACTCATTATTATATATTTTCCATAAAATTTTACCAGATATTTCGGTAAAATTGTGTAAGTAATTCTGATTAGATACCTACAATAACTTTTTTGGGAACTTACCGTGGGATAGTCATGCTTCGGCACGAATTGAGCTCGACTCGATTTCAAGATTTTCTTACATACATAGTTAGTTACAAGTGAAGCTAATATAAGCGTGTTAAAAAATAACCTATTTTAATAAAAGAAGAACATTAATATTTTTTAATTTTTTAAATTGTGCCAACCAAAATAGGTATAAATTTTGCTAGCTCTATAGAAGCTTTGACTCTGACCGTTTCTCTACTCATGTGACTTGATTTTGTTAAGCGAATAATTTTCTGTTAACAGGTGCGAACAACAAATCAAGATAAATGTTCGGTTAGTAGATATTTTAAATATAAAAATATGAAGATATATAAAATCTTTAAAAAAGTGGTTAGTACGTGATATCGAGACACGTCTAAGTGTTATTACGTATTAGCGATACAGCAATAAAATTTTAAAAGTTAGTGCGGCAATGTGCGTGAGCGGGGTGCATATGAACGACCATGTACCTGTAGGTTTGTTGATGAACTAATTTACTCTTATCATCTCCATTGGACATGTTCCCTTCGGGTGATATACGGAAGCTGAAAGGGACAACACCAGGGTTAATCGAACAGATGGAAATAAAAGAGAGAACAATGGGGGCGGGGTATTGATGGCGAGCGTGACGTAACGGGCTGGAGTTAATTCATTACCTCTATTGTTTCGGCCAATGCAGAAAAGAAATGTAAAAAAAAATATAAATAAATACCAATAATTAAAAATAATACAAATAAATATAACATTCTGACAATATTTGAAATGTAATGCATAAAAGATAAAACATATTTAATGCATAGATAACTCATATACTAAATTATATTAAAGTGATTCAATTACTTGACATTGTATTGATAAATGATAAGCTAATAAAAACTATTAATAATGATGCCCCAGAAATCATACAATTGTAATTGATTGCTAGTTGTAAGTTTAAAAATGAGCCTTAACTATTATATTTTAATACCAAAGCTTTATGATAAAATCATGCTAACACTTCAGAATCCCAATATTGAAAACCACTTCAAAAATATTGTGTAAGCGATTTAGTTGCGCAGGACTCGTCATATTTTGGACAATTCCCATAATATTTTTATAAATTGAATCCTATGTATTATTCTAATGTACGAGCTATAATATTGTAAAGTTTTATTGAAATACATTCAGTAATTTTTAGGTGAAAGAATAACAAACATTCATCCATACAAACGTTCACGTTTAGAATATTAAGAAACATTTTAAAAGATTAAGATTGTTGTCGACTCTGATTTCTAATAATTATGATTTTAAGTCACTATAAATAAATAAGGTGACAGTAGTCAACTGAAAAATCAGATCCCATCTTTTATCTATTGAAAATAAACTAAATAAAAAACAAGACGAGGTTGACATCACTCGTCTGCAACAAAAAGTTGGAAAGAACGACGAACTAAGACGTAACTATAGTAAGAGTTCAATGTATGATATTTTAGTGTTTGGTACTATTTTAGTCACTACTATTTTTTTATTATCGCTTGGCGCGTGGTACGTGCAGGTACGGTCGGCCAAGAAAGTGGTCTACCACCCTAAGGTTGAAAATCATTCGCGCGCTATAAAGTAACAGAGTTGATTTTCCCGTGCAAAAATATTCTGACAAAATTGACAGATTAATAGCTGTCAGATTATTTTAGGTTTAAATGTCATCACTCTGCATAATCTTAAAAAGGTAATAAGTACAGGAGTTCAACCTTATCGCTATTTTACTCACGAAATTTTGTCAAAACTGGTAGACCACTTTCTTGGCCGACCGTACGTTAATACTTGACAGTTTAGTTTCAAGCTCAGTCAAACGCGTCGTGTCAATCCCAAATACTCGTACGACCTAATATTCTATGCATTACTTTTTGTCCTCATTATGAACTAATGCGTGAAGCGACTCGACTCGACTCGCCCAATTTATAATGTGTGTCTTTAGATAAACTATACTTTTCAATGTATAATCTGTTGACACTTAACTACACATTTATGAAACATGTCAGTTGCACGCATTTATGCAATTTTTATTTTATTAAAGAATTCAGTACCAAGAGAAAGTTACCTTAGTTTGTTTTTATCACCTACGCGACAAAAAGAAGTGCGGTCCGAAATTTGGTGACAGAGCTCATATACACTG
This sequence comes from Scirpophaga incertulas, assembly GCA_036419045.1. Lineage (NCBI taxonomy): Eukaryota > Metazoa > Arthropoda > Insecta > Lepidoptera > Crambidae > Scirpophaga > Scirpophaga incertulas. Next base: position 28,285,648 of record CM071634.1, on the reverse strand, counting down.
TATTTGCATTCAAACATTTGTTCTATAATAATGATAATCCGCATTTTTATATAATACTCTTAAATTTCCCTTATCTAACATGCAATAATAATTTATAATGTTAAAATCCGATTAAACAATATTTTAATTATTACATTGAGAGTATTCCGGTGCATATAATTTATTGTTGAGATAAATACAATTATTGATTATTTGCATGTATCATTTTACATTGCGACATATTATTTACATTCACTTGCCATTAATTGGCTTCCACAACTCGCATTTTCACCGGCCAGGAACAGTTTGATTACTTCGAACACATTCACGAGAGTTTATTGTTATGCTTTAACGAGTTGAGGTCACAATATCTTTCGTCACTGCTATATATTTGTTATTGCGTTCTATGTATGTAAAAGAATTGAGTACAGTGTTGTTATGGGGAGTAAGTTATGCAATACTATGGTAGACACTGATAAAAAAAAATTCATCCTTAGTATAAATATATTCTTATTGCTTGAAATATTTAATACTAGATCTAAGCATTTAATACTAGATATATTCAGCGTATAAGTATTACATAGAGCTAAGCGTATTAGTAACTTTAACTTACAGGTTTCTTGGTACAACTTTCTAGGAGAACTACTATGTCTTGGTCGCAGAGATCGGGCGAGATTTGTCTCCGCCGGCATTGATTGCGGCAATGCTGGCGGACGAGGGAGGTTGGAGGGCTTGTGGCCTCCTTCTGTGAAGCAGTGATTCTCCAGAAGGAGGCCGCCGAGCGGGGTCGGGAGATGGCCGATCCCGCTCGAAGAAGGCGGCGCCGGCTCGGTAGCACAGCTGCGGCGCCGCCGCGGGTCGCCGGCGGCGCGAGGAAGTCGCGACTGCTACGGCGACCGGGATGGACCACGCCCCTTCCGTGGCCGGGGGGCGTCGTCGGTGGAGGAGACCGGGGGAGGTAGTAGCCTCCCCCGAGGAGAGCTCCCCTCTAGGCAGGGGAGCGGAGGCTGGGGTTCCCGAAGGTGGCTTGGTGTTCCCGGGGGCTCCCTACATGCCTGAGGAAGGCCATCCCTGAGGTTTTTTAGTGGGTAGGCTCCCTTCTGGGAGGAGAGCCCCACATAACGCGGCTTGCCACAGCCGGAGTATGCAATTTAATGCATTTTTCTCAGGGGGAAAAAAAAAGGAGAACTACCTATACCTTGAAAGTCTAAGAGGGTAGTTTATTAGACGTTGACAAGTCGAAAGAGCGTTCTTATGTATATTCAAACGGCATTTTTGTTAATTAAAAGTGACCTTCAGAGAGTATCACGATTATTTTAGGTTTATCAGCTTTACTCAGCTCGAACTGATGAATCCCAGATGCCAGATCTAGTGTGGAAAAGTACTCTTTGTTAGCAAGTTAACATCTCAATAATCCGAAGAATTGCATGTTTGAAACTGTTGTCTGTAACATACAGGTCACGAAGATCTTAGGCATCGAAAAGGTCAATACTGAGATTTGGGTAAAATTTGGATTAATAGATCCTGCTCATTTCACAGTATGATGACGATTGTTTCGGTTCTGGCAGGTTCATAAAAATGTAATTTTTAAATGATATTTTGCTGATGTGGAGAAGGTAGTCACTATAGTTTATGCTATAATAGTGCGTTAACCACGTCAGAGCCAATTATGCTATTATAGGGTAAGTGGATTGCGTGGGACAATTTGGATCTAGGAATTTATTAATCTAATTGAAAATAGGCTCTGGTACGGATCGTTTTTTCAACGAGCCTTTCAATTGAATGGATATTTAACAAGTTTCGGATTACTTTCTATACATGTTTGTTTTATTAAGTGGATATAGAATCGACTAAAATGTTTTTGCTGAATTATTACATAAATTTTAGATAATTCCGAAATATGTGAATTTGGAAATTTGTGTTGGGGCTATTGTAATTAGAATTTAGTAGATTTTGGTACGTCCATTTTAGTGAGTTGATGCGCGGACTATGAAAGATTACTCAAGTGATCGTGTAGTGCGATACTTGCGACTTTGTATTAAGCAGATGATTGGTCTTTGTCAAAGTTCCTGAAACACAGTACACAGCAATGTGTCATTTAGATGCTTTTTCACGAACATATAGTTAACCAAAGGAGCCGAGCCGGAACACGTCGCAATAACAATTTTATACAATAGAGCTTGCACTTATACGCATCGAATTCACGCGCAGTCGATTTTTTTACTTTTGTGACGTAACGTAGACTTCGTTGAATCCCTTGATACTGCCACCCTTAATATTTTAAGCCGCGGTGAGTATAGGTATTAATATTAGATTTAATTTGGTGGCATGGATGTAGAATCAAGACTAACGAATGGATGCATAGGACTAATTAAAAATATGGATGCGTGGTATGCTAAATGGGGTACTAATATCATTAATAACTGTATACAATCACTGACAGCAAATTTTGGACCGCACCCTAGAAATTCGTTTGTGGTAATTTTGTCTCAGATAAAAAATATATCATACTTTATTCTAGCCACACTTCTTCGTCTTTATCGCAAAAAAATGGTAAGCTCGACTTACCCCGACAGCAGCGGCGTGAGAGGTGGCGCCAGGGGCGTCTCGCTTGACAAAGACTGAGTCCTGGACAAAGCAGCCCCCGGCGATAATGTGGACGGAGTGCTCGGAGTTGACCGCCCCGAGCCACTCCCTCCACCCGCTTCACCACCACCTTGAGATTGCGTAGTTATAAATAGCGTTAAGACGTATAACCATCTTTTGGCGTACTGATCAGTAACGTATGAACATTTATTGATGTACTGATGAGTAGCGTATGAACAACTGTTGGCGTACTGATTAGTAACGTATGAACATTTGTTAATGTACTGATGAGTAGTGTATGAACGTCTGTTGGCGTACTGATCAGTAACGTATGAACATTTATTGATGTACTGATGAGTAGCGTATGAACGACTGTTGGCGTACTGATCAGTAACGTATGAACATTTATTGATGTACTGATGAGTAGCGTATGAACGACTGTTGGCGTACTGATCAGTAACGTATGAACATTTGTAGATTACGAGGGGAGGTCAAAAAGTTCGCGGAATGACTGGGAAAAAAGATGAAATGATACATTATGTTATTTTTCCTTTTCAATATATTCCCCCTTAACACGAATACATTTTTCGGATATGGCATATAACTTATTAATACCGTCGAAAAAATAGGTTTTGTCTTGGGCGTCAAAATACGCCGAAATCGCCGACTTGACTTTCATCATCGTCTCTAAATTTTTTTCCACGCAGCTCTTTCTTCATCTTTGGGAATAAATAAAAATCGCTAGGGGCCAGGTCTGGACTGTAGGGTGGATGGCGTAGTTGTTCAAAACCGCATCGATGAATGGCAGCCGTCGCAACATGACTCGTGTGAACGGGCGCGTTGTCGTGCAAAAGGAGTACACCTTTTGTCAGTTTTCCTCTTCTTTTTTCTTTATAGCTTCTTTTAATCGGTCCAATAGGGAAGCGTAGTACTCTCCCGTTATAGAAACACCACGTTCTTTATATCGATCAAAAGAATACCTTCAGTATCCCAAAAAATAGTCGCCATGATCTTTCCGGCCGATTGCGACACTTTAAATTTTTTAGGGGGTGGTGTGCCTTTTTTGTGCCACTGCATCGACTCCTGCTTTGACTCAGGCTCATAGTGGTGACCCAAGTTTCATTACCGTTACAATTCGGGCCATAATTTCTTCCCTATCTTCTCCACAGCGGTCCAAAAACTCGCGGGAACAGTTGACGCGCTCACGTTTTGCAGCGGCGTGAGAGCATTCTCGGGACCCACCTTGAACACACTTTACTCATGCCAAGATGTTGATGAAGAATATTTAAAATTGTGGTTTCTGATACTCCAACTGATGCTGCAAGTTGTTTCTTCTTCAACCTTCCGTCTTCCAATACAAGTTTTTCAACTTTTTCAATGATTTCCGGCGTAGTGGCCTCAATGGGCCGTCCAGGTCGAGGATCATCTAATTGACTCCCTTCCTTGCTTGAAAAGGCCGTGCCATTTGTAAATCATGGTTTTACCAGGAGCAGTCTCCGTAAACAGCTAACATCTCTTGCAAAATAGTTTGAGGCGTTTTTCCTTGTTTGGTGAGGAACTTTACGACGGCGCGATGTTCAATTTTCTCCATAGTGGCTAGTTTGTTCCCGATTTACTTGTTTACCCGTTTGTAACTCGAAAGCTAATGACCCAATTAGGCTAGAAATTGGCATATATAGTAATTATGAGTTACTCAAGTAGCGGCTACCTGGAGGAGCGACCTCACCCGCAACCCCGCCATTCCGCGAACTTTTTGACCGCCCCTCGTACTAATGAGTAGCGTATGAACGACTGTTGGCGTACTGATCAGTAACGTATGAAATTTATTGATGTACTGATGAGTAGCGTATGAACGACTGTTGGCGTAATCAGTAACATATGAACATTTGTTAATGTACTGATGAGTAGCGTATGAACGTCTGTTGGCGTACTGATCAGTAACGTATGAACATTTGTTGATGTACTGATGAGTAGCGTATGAACGACTGTTGGCGTACTAATCAGTAACGTATGAACATTTGTTGATGTACTGATGAGTAGCGTATGAACGTCTGTTAACCGATTGATCCGAGTAACATATGAACATCTGTTGGTGGACTGAGGTATGGCGTGAAAACGTGTGTTGACGTAATTACGATTATTGACGATTTATCAGTGCGTCAACAAACATCATGTGATTGCCGCCATCAACAACAGTAGTAACGCTGATGTTCAAAGTGGACTTATCATGGTAAAAGGAGACTTGTAATAAATTAGTTACACTCGCTTGACTAACAGAGAACACGGTCTATTCACGAATTCAATCACTAACAGACTAACCTATTTACACAAATACAATCAAAACCCTCATAAAATAACCTTTATTCAATCAACTTACCTTCGTTCGACCACCTCTTATCAACGCCGTCGGTACAGTAGCCGCTGTCTACCACATGCCTAGGCTTGTGCCTCAGGCAGTCTATAGTCGCGTTCCCCGAAGTGATCTGGTGACCAGACTGGTTGGGCGAACTGTTTATGTACGAGTTGTGTTTCGCCGAACGCTTCGTCTCCTCCACTCGCTTGTGGGTAGGCAGAGAATCTCTGGCCGCCATGTTTTCTAAGTATTTGAATATGTGCACGCGCCCGCGCATGCATACCTAGAATAGATTAGTGAATGATGCGTGAAGTGTAATAATAGAATTACCGAAGATTTACTCTTTACCAGAGTTTGTAATATTACTTTCATTGCAGTGTTTCAGTTACAAGGGTGAGATAAAAGAATGAAACTACTGGGTATCGTGATTTTAAATTTAATGCCATAAACTTTAAGGGTTTTTTTTAAATTTTATTATTAATTTTCTTGTTTTAAGTTTTATGCCGCAAAGAAATATTTGCTTTTGATCGTCGCCCCACACTAATATTTTAGTCCTGTATCTTGGGTGAAATCATAAACAGATTCTTAAGTGCACATACACCCAGACCTAAGCAAATTTTTGTAGGTCATACAAAATATCTGTCCCGCGCAAGAATCGAACCTACGACCCGTTGCGTAGTAGCCGATCACTCGAGCGCTGCGCCAAACGTGTTAAAAGTACATGGCACAGTTAATATGGCAGTTTGGCGAGCGGCGATCGACTCCAAATTTTCGATTGTATTGTTCTCTTTGACGAGCAGATGGCGAATATACAAGTTTAGAAAAAGTTAACGACAAAAATCGCCGCTACGGGACTTAAAAGTTTTGGATAATTTTCCTTATTATAAAAATCCTTAATATAAAAAATGGCGTATATTTGTGATCAGCTCGTCAAGGAGAACAACATATCCGAGCATCAGCTGATTCTGTCGTAAACCAGTTTTTTTTTTAAATTTAAGAACTTTGATGCAATGTAGAAAGGAAAAGAAACAATTATTTCATAAGTAATGACGTATTATATATACAGCGCTTTATTAGTCCCCAAAATTAAATGAAGTCTGTAGAAGATTTCTTAATTGCAGGAATACGTGCTTAAAATATTGGTATATTTATATATTATCAGTGAATACTCAAACTCAAAAAGTAGATGTTGAATAATAAATACAATTTTCGCTAGCTATATACTTAGTGTCTAATCATCAACATAGTGGGAAGTCTCCGGTTAGAATTCAGCCTAGGTTCGAGACTTACTTTTTTGTACAAAATAGCCAAACGTAAATTAACTCACGGTGGTGGGTGGTGAGACTAAAGGGTTATTGTCCAAGTCGAACGTCACGAGGCTTGTCATGTTGCGCAGTTCCAATGGCAGTGACGATATGCAGTTGCAGCTCACATCCAAGTATTCAAGTCTCAGATATGTGATCTCTGTATAAAGATAAAAGAACAGAGTGTGAAACAGAAGTTCAATAGTTACAAGTCACTATTACAGTCGTTTATCGCTAATCGATCGCCTAATTGAGAGTTGTTGAGTTCTTGGCAGTAGGGGTTGGGATCTTGCAATAAGGCAATGCGTTTTTGGAATGTAATATGTACATTTATTCAGCCTGCATACAGCTTCGAATAAATTAAGTTATATACGTGAATTTTTCCAACACGAATTGTACTGCTGACTAAGCCCTCAACGTCTTCATTTTGAATAAGACAGCCCCAGCGGGGTCATGGGGTCGGACTGTAAACAATTCTGCGTTGTATATTGGTCCATTTTGTGCTTAGGCATTTTATACGAGCGTCTTAAGTGTGGTCGTCATACTCAGTAAGGTTCATCATACTGAAAGTACAACGTAAAGTATGTCACAGTAGCAGTTCTTAATGTGCAAAACACAACCGAAGAACTACAGATTCATCAGACAACCGAGTCATGTTTAAAAGTTGTTCTCAAGAGTCATCACGAATCGTCTCGCGTGCAGTCTGTTCCCGAAAAGGTTACAGTACCGTAAACCACACTCATGCTACGGCAGATTATTCAGAAGACACCCGTCGCCTCAAAATCACCAGAGTTTAATCTGCAGCTATGCTTGGCGATTTTGGCTCTACTCGACATTGTTGCCCTGTACCTGTGACAAATAGTCCTTTGGTTGAGTTGTGAACTGGGAAGAGTCAACTTCTAAAAAATGGTCAATCGATAAACCCAACTACACTACCAATAGATCCAGCAGGATCTATTGCTTGAATTGAGCCAACTAAAGTCTTTGGTTCGTGCATTTTGCCAGTGACTGATATAAGGCACCGTGACCTGACCGATCACAATAGGTCGTAAAAGAAGCCCAAAGTCACCCTAAAGGCAATAGAGAAGGTTACGCTCAGAATGTTACTCGATGTGAAGATTCGGGAAGGCCTGCGTATGTAGAGCTATTTAGAAAATTATGCTCAGATCACAAATTGTCAAAAATGAATAAAAATAAAACTTACGTAAAGGCAACAGTCCCAGCTGATTGTTGCTTAAATCTAGCGCCCTGAGGCCGACGCAGTCGCCAATCGTCATGGGCACTTGTGTAAGGCGGTTGTGCGAAGCGTCCAGCTCGGCCAGCGTGGTCATGCGGCCGATCTCCTTGGGCAGAGACGTGAGGACATTGTCCTGCACGAGCAACACCTGGAGAGGCATCTGGCAAACCTCGCGCGGCAGCTCCGAGAGCTGGTTAGAGCTGGGGACAAAAGATAACATTTGTTATACGGTGAAGAAAAACGTGACAAAACCTGTATACATCAGCAAAGAAATTCAATGGTGTATATAAAGTCGATCAATCTGGACTGAGTCAGCGTAATTGACTTAGGCCCTTGTTAGGCACAAGTTCTTACTCTATATTTAGTTAGGGAATAATGCTCCTGGCCATTGATGGGAATGTATATGATGAAAGAGGAAAGACTGGTATATTTATATATTCTCAAACACTATTAAACATTAATTTTGATAAAACTTCTTTCAAGAACGCTCGTCGGTTGCAATATTTTTGACCCGAGAAAATATATCTTTCCTATGAGTAAATCCAATATAAGGCAGACTATATTGGATTTGATTGGATATCACTGTTGATTGTATACCCATAATAAGATTGAATCGTGGGAAAAAAGCCACAAGGCGGATCTGCATAGCCTTATAGCTTCGAGTGGTAATCCGCAATCACGAAATCTTCAAACAAACATCAAACATTGTTCCCACTAACACCTAGTGATGGTTGAACAATCAGCAGCCCGTTAAGGAGTTAACGTCCCGAAGCGTAAACAACGGCCACTACAAGTTCCCGGGGGCTATTACGGGAGCACACTTATGAGCGGTAGGTATCGAACGCAATCAGATATGTTGAAACGTAAGCCGTTCCTCGTTCAATCTAATGGGACTTGAGATGGTGCCAAGAAATCTTGTAAACACCATGTTAATCCGTCGAGTTGAGTGAACTTCCTGCGTCTTGTGATGCATCAGCAGACGTTGCATACACGCTGTATATTGACAGAGATTGAAACATTAATAGACACACTTCAATCGTACTATGTAAGTAAATAAATGAGCTAGTAATTAGGGCAACGATTTATACACATTTATTAGATAAAGAAAATCCGGTACTTTATGTAGCTTCACATGGAAAAAGGTAGTATAACTTCAGTATATGAACACTCTTTTCCGAAAATATGCGACCGAAGTCTGGCACGATTACACTTGCAATTCTATATATAACATGTCAAATTGTCGAAATATATGCCTAACTCCAGTCGGGCGAAAATTCGGGGGCAAAATATTATTTATAGCATTATAACATTAGTTACATATAACTGTACATCATATAGCGTCTGCTGCCGCGAATCATCCGACGCGTACCTTTGGCATTCCTAATGTATTTTAACAAATTCATAAAATTAAAACCCTGTGACATACGGTTATTGATATAGTCAATGACCAATAGAACCAGGTTACCACCAATTTTTTTTGTTCCCCTGGGGAAAATGCATTAAATCCCCGGCTGTAGCGAGCCGGTGGTTATGTGGGGCTCTCCTCCCCAGAAAGAGGAGGCCTACCCACTAAAAACCCCCTGCCCATACAGGGGAGCCCTCTTCGGGGGAGGCTACAATACCTCCCCCGATATCCTCCACCGACGACGCCCCCGGCCACGGGAGGGCCGTGGACCCTCCCGGGTCGCCGGCGGGCGCGAGGAAGTCGCTGCGGATACGGCGCCCCCGCGCGGCGCCGCAGCTGTGCTACCGAGCCCGGCGCCGGCTCCTTCGAGCGGGATCGGCCATCTCCCGACCCCGCTCGGCGGCCTCCTTCTGGAGCATCACTGTTTCACAGAAGGAGGCCACAGCCCTCCAACCTCCCCCCTCGTCCGCCAGCATTGCCGCAATCGATTCCGGCGGAGACAGACCTCGCCCGATCTCTGCGACCAAGACTTGGCGCTCGGAGGCCCACGCGGGGCACTCCGCCAGCGTGTGCTGGGCCGAGTCGAGGTCGTCTGCGCAGTGGTGGCATCGTGTCGATCCCTCCCGTCCTATTCGACACAGATACTCACCAACCAGGTTACCACCATACAACATAGAATGTACATAGAAACATGTAAGCTATGTAATTTCAGTTTTGGAGGTACTATATTTATAAAAATTTTGTTGTGTCGTATTCACAGACGTCCTACGAATCAATTAGGTCATAAAGCAACGTAAAAGCCTATCAATTAAAGTAAATCGACGCTACTGTCTGGACACGCCTTAAAATGGCTATATTTGCAAGCAGATATTACAGTCGCCGTCAGAACTATGAAGTCGGTATATTGTAAGCAGGTAGGTATATTGCAGGCCGTCTAGACACGAGTAGTTACTTTGAAACGCGATGCAGTAGACAGAATCAATAATAAATAGAAGGTGAATGATCGTTATGTGAATATTCGTAACTGAAGAGACAAGTATTAACGATAGCTACTTATTTTTTTTTTACAAAGTTTAGTATATTTCCACTATAGTACTCCCACATGTTCATAAGCAGAATAAGTAACGATGACAATCGTATTACTTGTAAAGATTTAAAAATCATTTTTACAGTAAATTATTGCCTTTTGTGTTTATTTCTAAAATTACAAGTTACGGAAAAAATCTGCATTGTGAAATAATACAAATACATGATTAGACGATTTTTTGAATAAACTAAAGAGCTAATAAAAGCTGAGATTACGCTGGTGGTGTGAGCATCACCTAAGTGCCCACAAAAAAGATGACGCGTACATTCAACTAAGAGTAGGTTATGTTTTCGATTTCTTTAGAATTTACCTAAGAAAATGTGGTACTCGATGAGTTTTGAAAATGTTATTAAGCAATCCACTTATCAAATAACAATTGTCACCAATATAACATTACAGTCAACGCGTTATAGTGTGCTAAATGATATAATAACTTGAATTTCACAACTGATAGGAACACTTAAAACAAAGGAGATGAAGGCAAAACTTTTTCGATCAATCAAAGAGTTTTTGGTACTTTAGGCTAGAAAACTTCACAACACAAGCACACCGCAAGGAAGCACTCTAATATATCGGAAATTGGAATTAGACTTAAGCGTCTACACGAAGATATACATACTCAACACACATACTAAAGTATGGACGAGATCATAAGAAAAAATATAATATTGATATGTTTTACTAACGTATCGAAGGATACACAAAGACCTGTAGCAATTATTGCTGCAATTAAACTGCCTATCGCCAATGCAGAAGAACAAGTTTACTATTAGTTAGAATTGGGCCATACTCACGTACTAGAGCTTAAAAATATATGCTCAGAAATAAAAGCCTCGTAAATTTTATTAAAGAATATTTAACACCGAAATCAATTCGATTCAAGGATCAGTTCTAGACTGGAATCTTATCATAAACACATGATAAACACTACCAAATACCAAATGAGTCAGCGATATCTATATACAGGCCGGACATACTTTTTTTTTCGCGGACTCTTAAGCGGGTTGGTCGAGGTGATACAGTCACCCTGGGAAACGAAAATCTTAAAAAACCATACGATAGAAAATAATAAATGTTATTTTAACAAACTAACTATAATATAAACTAGCTATATTATTGACGAAGGACTATACTAACTAAATCTCTCAACACATTGATAAAAGATCTTTAAGACTTTGTTCGATGTTAACGTAAATCTGTAGTAGAACGGGTAAAAAAGGACTGCCACGGAACGATATTATTACAATGGAAAATGTAAAAGTTGTAAGCTATTACACACTATCACTTTCTTGCAAAACAGATTTTTGTATGCGTGATGTGCCATATATATGTTTTTTGTGCTGCTTTTAATTAATTCCCGTTTAATATTAAGCCAGTCCTAATTCCAAATAACTTCAAACCATTAAAGAAATTTTTCCCTTGAGTGATAAAATTTAAGCAATTAATAATGATTGCTATTCTATTTCTAAATTAGTGTTTAAATGAATGACTCTGAAAAAATAAACAGGGAAGTCAAGTTTATTGCAGGTACCTACAGTAACAACATTCTTTTACCAAATAAAAGCGTTTGTTGCCTCGCCTGCGTAAACGCCCTCAGGAGGGAACACGCTCAGCGTGGGTGCCGTCTTAATAATATAACATTAAACCGAAACCTAAGCCGTATACAAACTCCGGAAAATTCGTGTACATTCATGACAAAACGTAACTCGGAATGTACGTTGAACTTTAAGTCTTATGAACTCCGTATAGAGGTTATATCTATAATTATCGATGTCCTTAATTACAATAAAAAATATTTAAATGAGCTTATAATGAAAATATTAATAAGTATTTACAAAATATTAAAATACACATTTTATCTGTCTTTCAGTACTCATTGTTATAGATAATTGTACGTAAACCTAGTAAAAAAAATGTAGCACAAAGATACGGGATTCTACTTTGATCAAATCAAATCAAGTCAAACATATTTATTTGCGCAGAATGTAGGTACATGTTTAAGGTCTTACATTAAGTGTAGTTCTTGATATTGTTCACAAATCTATTTTCTCGACACAGGTTTTCAGTCGCCAAAGTCAATTTATACAACAGAACACAATTAAAAAACCTTGTTCAACGACCAAATTGCTATAACGCCTGTTCCTTTTCCCTGATTCCCCTCGTGTGCCGGTGTTGATTATTTGCACGTTCCGCGTGGGTTGTTCAAGGTCGAAGTCATATCGATTCATATCCCACATGAGGGTCCCAGGTACCGTTAACACAGGAACAAACATTAGGTTGAGGGGGGGGCTTTCAGCAAATTAGTTAATGGTGTGTCCTCATAAAGAATCAATTACCAACCAAGTAACTGCCTTGTTAATACCTAATGGAAATGTTTCACTACAAGCCTGATAAATTAAGTTAGCTTTACATTGCGACAGTCGGGCGATAATTACAGGAGACTAGTCTTCGTATTTTGACAATACTTAACTGACTTTAATACTTGCACACAAAATCAACCGGTGTCGTAGGTAAATAACTAAATGACGGTTTGCATTTACATTCAACAAACTACATTACATGAGCTTATCATCAATACATAGTATAAAACAAAGTCGCTTTCGCTGTATGTCCGTATGTACGAGTATGCTTAGATCTTTAAAACTACGCAACGGATTTTGACGCGGTTTTTAATAGATAGAGTGATTCTTAAGGAAGGTTTGTATGTATAATAAATGCATAATATAGTAGAGAAACACTGATAAATTTAAAGGTTTCTAATGTGATGTCGTAAATAAGCACGTTTTTTTGCGCTTATATTGCAAACGCTGGCTGAACCCTACAAGATAGACCAAAATAATGTACTACAGTATTGTACAACTTACAAAAATCCACAAAAATGTCCGCGATGGTATATGTCTATCTCTTAGGGATAACCCACCATAACCATTTTTTCACTGCACCCGTGCGAAGCCGGGGCGGGTCGCTAGTACATTAATAAATTAGCCTAATAATATTGTTATGCAATATAGAAGTCCAGAAGTAAGTTAGGGCGATTAGACCTTAGTCAGTCAAACCACGCTGGCCCAGTGCGGGTTGATTGACTACGTACACCTTTGAATCGCTTCGCAGATGTACGCAGGTTTCCTCACGATGTTTTCCTTCACCGTAGGGGCGTCGAATAAATGTACATATGAAATTCGGAACGAAAAAAACATTAGTACACGGTGGGGATTAGATCGCGGGCCTCCCGATTCTATGCGGCGCACAAACCAGTGCCGAGACCACAGCGCCACCGACGCCATAATATTTGATTGGATATATACTTTCGATAAGATACGCCTATGTTACCGGATTTGTTACAATGGCTTATTAATAAACTTCGGAACAACTTAAAATCTTCAGCAACAGGGATCGTTAGCAACGTCGGCCGAAGCTGAACGGAAACTTATATGATTCTTCATAAATTTTCTTTTGTTAGTCAACGTAAGATATTGGTTCAGTCGACTTTTGTTCTATGGAAAACAAATCTTGTAACTTTGCTAGTTTTATATTGTGCTGAAAGACTCAGACAATGAAAACATCCTATTAATATATTATCAATCTATTACAATAACAATATTTAAAAGTAATTATCATGCATTCGTCAAATAAGCTCCACGTTCAATTGTCAACATAACAATGAAGTATGAAAATGAAATATAAAGTACTGAGGTTTTATAAGTGGGAATATTTTAGTATTGTTGATGATTTCTTGTAATGAGACGAGCACAAAGTATACATGAGATCCTCACGAGCCGCTTTTAATGGTAATTGCGTACTCTCCTCACCCTCGATGGATGAAGCTCATTAGTGCGGTCCAGATCGTCCCTTTGAACTCAACTGCGCTGATGTTTATTTTCGTAAACCTTGAAATATATTTCACGACCACTTTGCCTCTTATTATTAAGTCATCTCTTTTGAATCAAAATATTATTTATTCAGTGGTTGTACTAATTGAACATTTAGAAATTTAATTGTTAGTTCTTTTCTTTCCTCAAATCGTGAACAAATTATATGCCTACTTCTTTTTAATATTGCAATTACTTAACGCCAAAATCCTTTGAAAATGTTACAAAAGTAATAGAAGTGGAAAAACAGAATTGCTAGTTCCAATATGGTGCTAATATTTTGTTTATGTAATACGGGGTGCAAATGAGCAACGAATCACCTGATGGTTGAATTTGTATCTCAATGTGATGAATCTCAAAATGCTGACTGACTAGAAAACTGACGGTTCTCGGTTTTTTGGGCCACAAGACCCTGGATTCGAGTCTTCCTCAAATCTATTTCTTACGTTATTAATAAATAGGTATAGTGTATCTTTAACTACTTAAACCACAGGCGCTGTAGCTTATGGTCGCATTTCAGGAATACTTCAAGGAACAGCACCAAATATACAATACTAGCAAAGCAAAGTCGTGATATAAAAAGTCATGACATTGATATTGTATAGTCAGAACGTACATTTTAACACTCGCAAGAGAACAAGGGAAACCTATGACGAAAATCCCTTTGACGTATCATGAAACATTCCATGAAGCAATGTTATGTAGCTTAAGTAAAGGAAAAAAATGAGAAAACTATAAATGTTGATGAAATTTTTTGTGACAATTTCTTCTCTATGTAAACGAAACCTGCTTCTGTATGACGATCCTTACTGTAGTCACTCTTAAACGGAGTGCTATGGTAAAACCTTTACAATTTTTATTTCAGTAGGATATTGCTTCGTATTTGCTGCCCACCATTTGTAAGGATCTATCTATCCGGACCTTCGTTAAATAAAACTAACTCGTTCGCAACTAAACTCTTTTAAACTAAAACACTGAACATATGGAAACTAATGTTAATTTCTAAATGTTCGGCAGGCATCTCATAAAAATATCAGTTCCAAAATACTTGCTAGACCAAATATTCAACAGCATAATATTCGGTGTTCGGTCAAATTACTATTCAAATCATATTCAATAATCATCACATCACAACAATATACGTTACAATACACGACGAATTACAACGATTTTCATCATCTGCTGCAAACTTAAAGCTTCCAGCAACGTAATAAGATACAAGTGGCAATAAAATATAAGAGAGACCATTATTTACAAAGATCGCCAGAATCATTGTTGCAAACTTGTAATAAATACCAGGGATATTGGTTCAAATCGGAGTTTCAGACTAGTTTCAATATCTTTACTGGAATATTAATATGTAGTACGAACGAAACTGCATGTAGGTCGTGAAAATGATCAGTAGGCGGGTTGAACGACCGGAGATGTCACGGCCGCCTGTCTATTTTGACGAGTGTATCGACTGATCCTTATCTGGGGGTATCAAAGCTGCGATTCGCTCGACAAACCCGATCGTGCGCAGACGCACGCGGCACACGTGGTGCAAAGTGTAAGTAAAAGAGCCGTTAGATTTAGCACGCAGAAACGTAATGGGACTTCCTTCACTATAAAGATTGGTGCCTTGCCTATATAACTCGTGATAATTAATAACGTAATGGAATTTCTAAACCAACAACTTGCGAATATACACTTGAAGCAGTTTTACTATAACTACGCTACATCCATGTAGGTACTGCGGCGCTAAATACTATGGGAATGCGACTAAATGAAATTAGACGCCTCTATTTCGACGAGCTAGTACAACATCTACCTCTTGTTTCCTACCTCTACTATATATATAAATCATTGAGAATAGAGCATTCGAATAAAATTACTAAATGAATAAGCATTAAACAGAACTTTGACCAGGTCAATCATAAATAACTTAAGGAAATATAAAAGCAATTATTAGGACACGACCCCGTTTCAACGTTAGCGCGATAATTAACACTAAATAGGTTAAGATAACATTGAATGTAATCAAATAACAACTGGTCTTATTATATATTGATCAGAAAATATTTAACAACTTTATCATCCTCTTTAGCCAGGTCAATTTCCACTATTACTTGTCGAGCATAAGGAGACAGTTTCTGTTTCTGCATTCTGAGTATAAGTATCCATTGTAACCTCCGTCGTAAACAACTCAAGAGTAAAAGGTTATTCCTTCATACTTTAACTGGCTTCCGAGTATTGCGTGAACACTAACGCATAATAAAATGTGTGCCGCCCCTAGGGTGCTTTTATTTCTTGCCAATAAAATTACTTGAAACTCCGAACTTCATATGGGAGAAGATTTTCACTGGGTTTGGTTATGGTAACGGCTTCTGAACCCACCTGGCATAGTTACCACTGTGTTTGTTAATAAAAATAGTATTGTTGGGTTCCAATGATGAGAGGTAAGATAGTAAGTATCTCAGTTGTTCGGGGACTCCAGGAGAATATTCCCTTAAAAAAAACAGAAATAGTCAACGTATTCTAAGATCCTATCACAATAGCATATTTGCACATTTGTTAATAAAGAAATAATAATATCCCAAAAAACCATTCACTTCGCACTTAAGGCAGTGTGTTATGAAATTACCGCGCAAACTACCCGTATCGGCCAATCATAACACAAATTATGCGTACAAATCCGTAAATCACCATCATAAACCGGCGGACGAATGGGTCCGCGCGCATTGTGATTTCGGTTCGGCGCGCACGCATCGCCCGTGACGTCCATCATGTTGCGCACGCGCGTAACTGGCGAATATGGGCACTTTCCAAAATTCTGCCGACTGCCTATACCATAAAGCAAGACAATTTACACAAACGAGTATCATTTGTGTAAAAACGAGCACGTATCTTATTTTCATATAAATATTATGATCTTTTCGAATATTTATTTAACTTACCCTAAATAGTACAGAGCCTTCTAAAAATCGTCGCTTAAGAAATAACACTACAAAATCAAATAAGAAAAATTACACTGAGCTGATTTTTGAATTAATTTTATAAATTATGCCACCTGCAGTATAAGCGTTCTGTATAGTAATAATTAATAACTAACTGCATTTCGTATATAATTAACAAAGAAATTTGCATTTTGACTAGCCTTAGAAAATCTAAAAGTCAAAACTATTATATTTTTTTTTTACTCAAGCGGTGTTGTTCTGTAGCTTTATGATCAAATTGTTCGTACGTAACTTGCGAAAGTATCCGGTTTTACTCTTTCAAATTATAATGTATATTGTAATTATACAAAAGAGCGTCAGTGGCACTGTTTCGACACTAGCTGTATAATCGGGATGTCCGGAATCTGAAGTCACCTTGTACCAATGTGTACGCACTAACATTAATCAAGTTATATTAGGCTCAAGTCCCTCGGTAGCGATATATTTGAATGCTATATCAGCATGCTGATGAATTTTAGATATGATGATGACAAAACTTCTTAGATAGATGAAACAGGGTGATGCTTATTCCGTACATATGGCAATTAAGGAATAAAACGCTTATTTGTTAAGTGAAACTTACAATGGAAATGGAGTTTATGATTTTTTTTTTGGACGGACCGATGCTGAAGCCTCAGATGGCTATGTTCAGCATCTCATACCACGCAGCTCAGTGGTATTAGATGCACTAGCCTCGGTTCCTAACCCTCGCAAGGGTAACACAAATCCCACCAAAAAAAAGTATTCTGTAAAAAACTAGCCAAGTATCGATGGAGCTGCTAGTTTATCTCTAAATAGTAATGAAATATAACAAAGTCGTGCCAAGTCTAAGGTTCCTTATTGCTATTTCGTTATTATTATAGTTAATGTTGTGTGACTTTGCCGTTGTCCAATCTGTCGCCAGAACCGCTACCCATTGACGATGGAAAATTGCCACTTGGAAAACGTGGTGTTACCCTTCAACGGCCAAGTGACGTCTTCATTCTTTGATCTCTAGTCGTGTGAATTTATACTACACGTATGTAAGTACCTCATTAAAAAAGAATTTGATGCACACCGGGTTAAAAATTATTGTAACAAGTATTACACGTCTCCTCAGTCCATTCATAAAACCTGGAAGTAATCTCTTGCAGCGGGTTTCGTTTTCAATACAAATTTTTACCACTCAACTCAATAGCAAAAGAAAGGTTCTATCCACTATACCATATAATAAGGCTAAATCTGCTAATCTGCTTGCTTGACTACAACGGGTATTATTCATCAAACATAATCCATCCAAAAGACAATTTGATGTAGAATTTTGACTTCAGACGTCAGCTGCAGATGGTGGTTAAAACTTCGACATAGGTGTCTTTGGACTGCGTTAGCGGGCGATTTGCTTTTGCGACATTTTAAGCGTAACGAAAAGGTTTTTTATGATATTTCCAATGTGTCTGCCCACAGATAGATATAGATTACAGAAATATTAGTACTTTTTGGATTTGGTGTCCAACTTATGTAGTCAAAAAGCTGGCAACAAATATACCAAGTGTAAGTTTAAGTGTAATTAAAGTTAACCTACAACCCTGCTTAACCCTTTTGGTATTACGAATATGATTATGTTTTCTGAGATTAGTTCATTAAGGTACATTCTTCAGTGTTATAAATTATTACAGTAATATAAAGAACCGTACTAAAAACTAAACTGTCGTTATGGTAACAGTTGCCGTGCCGGAAAAACTGGATAGTTAAATTAGCATGTAAATCGGTATGTTATATGACGAGTTATCGCAGTGGATGTGTTAACTTGCTGTTTCGCAACACAATAGACAGAGCGAAAGCCGTTTGATTCGCCCGTGAAAATTTGTGTTTATTAATGGCCACCTTTTATTTTTCTTATGTCGTGCGCCCACGCAGTTCTCACGCTCAGTGTTTGTTTATTTTCATTCGTTAGATTCAAGATTATATTGACAATGGTGTAACTTCTTTGACGTGAAAAAGTAATTGTATAATCAAGTTAAATAATTTTATTATATCGAATTTTACCTTACAACAATCATGTCATGCCGCATTTGTCCGCCTGCCTGTCCGACAACGAATCGACAAACAGGTTTGTCAAAAAATCTGCTAAATCTAAAAAGTTGATAGCCAACCAAAACCCTTTGCTTCAAAAACACAACCATAATAATGGGACCGAGATGAGACGACACGAGAAGCTCATTTTGCTAAACTTGTTACACAGAAGGTGTGGGCTACCCTTATGTCAAATATAGCCTTTTTATAATAAAATAAAAAATAAAATAAATATTTGTTACACTTACACCAATTAGCCTAGCCCAAAGTAAGCTCTGTAAGGCTTGTGTTATGGGATCTAGGGTAACGGATAGACATACATATATTATACATATATAAATAATTTTTATTGAAATATATATCAACAACCATGACTAAGGTACAAATGCTCGCATTCATCACACAAACATCTGCCCCCACCGGGATTCGAACCCGGGACCTCAGAGATGGCGACACCTTGAAACCGGTATATTATCCACTCGACTATGGAGGTCGTCAAAAATCTCACCAGATCTCTCATCTGATAGATCGTTGCTATTAGACGATGAAGAAAGAAATTACTGTCTGTATTGCAAAAGAACGACAGTGAAAGTACATTTGAAGATACAACAATCATACAAGTAAAATCGTGTGTTGCCCGTAAAACACTTGCGATGTATCAAAAATATGAATATATCATCATCATCCACTTCATCTCAGTCACATAGGCCTCAAACCAAAAGATCTCCACCCAAAAAGGTCCCGCGGTGCTAGCATCCAGTACTTTCCACCAAATAATTGGTCTATTTTGTGGAGAGCCTACCAACGCTGTTTTCCGACATATAACACGAGGACTCATCTGCCCCAACGAGCAATGATCCATGATCATTTATTTAATGTTCTACATTTAATTTCTGAGGTATATGTCAGTGAACTAGTTTCTTCCGAGGATTCAATTTGCTAAACAAAGTAATATTATCTCACTACAATAATATAAACTAACATATCTTTAATCATATTAATAATCAGGTGGCGATTACTACTGTTACCACCAAGTTTGGACCACGTTACTCTAGCTGCGGTCACGCAGTCTCCTCACACACAACAACAATAATAGTAGGGGGAGCCCAAGCGTTCCCCTCAACACACCCCCACTATATGGAGGTTTCATACTTGGTAGAGGTTAAGGGAGGCAAGAATAATTTTCTGATACACTCGAGTCACTTCAAAATCCCCGCTTGGGCTCCCCTACTCTAACAATTTACGCGATCAGTGTAACTACCACGAGTTTACATTCGTTTGCAAACGTTATCAATTTTTGTAAGAATATGAAGTCCTTTTCCGAATGTTCCTATTTTGAATGTCGTAAGAGCCAAGAGTTTACCATCTCACCGCAGTGCCGGAAAAGCGATAAGCCCGCCTCCAAGTACACTGGGACTTAAACTGCATATTGGCTTAAATCATAAAAAAATAACTGAAGAAAAAGAAGTATTTTATCAAAAATATCATATAGAACAATCAAAAGATTATTTTATAAAGATATATTATTCTATGAAGAAATAAGGCAAATATAAATGATCCAGTTGGTAGGGGACAACCTAGACGAATATACATGGACCAAATAGGTAATGAAGGAAGGTCAGGTCAAGAGTACCTGCAATCGACGAGCGTGCATGAGAGTATTAACGAGAGACTAGGGAAGTATGGATTGTGTAAATGATGATATGTTGAGGAAAGGAGTGTGTAGAGAATTAGCGAGCGATAGGAGAGAATGGAAGCAGATGACATGTTGCGCCGACCCCAAATAGAATTGGGAACAGGGCAGGAGAAAGAAGGAAAGTATGTTTTTGGATCGTAGCAAGTGGATAACTGTGATCTCTGCCTACCCCCACGGGAAAGAGGCGTGATTATATGCATCATATTATATTAGAACATCACTAACGTGAAATATCGGTTTTACTTCTCTAAAGATAACACCCGGGATAGGAACTGTGGATATAATTTGTACTAAGCTCATAATTAGGCAAATTGAAAAGGTCGCATTCACGTATACAAAAAAAAAACACTATCCATAACCTTCCACAATGACAATGTCAAATGTCAATGAATGACACATCATCTAGTGTAACCTATCAAGCTGGTATGATAACACGATAACAAAAATACACAACAGCTTATTATACTGTAATAGGATAAAAGCGGTTTATATATTCAAGTAAGTAAAGAATATTGAACTTTAGTATTGTGAAGCGTATCTAAATTACTTTCCGCGCGGTGATCATTTACTATAGCATACTTAAATTAGGAGCGATATCTTTCTCTGTGTTGACATTATAAAAGCGGCCACAGCTCACAGCTGGTCTCGAGGTCGCGTGAGGCGCGTATACACGCAACGGGCGTTCGACGCGGCGAGTGGTCGACGAACCGAACGCATGTCGGCCGCCCGGCGCGTTTCCCCTCGGCGTGTCTCGGGCCTCTGCCGCACCCGCGCGCCGCGTCTCCCCGTCGCTCAATAGATAAAGAAAAACGTTTCAGTAGTGCCACCATACTCCTTGTGTAGACGAAGGACAATACTAACTTCGAAATAAATAAATAAACACTTGAGATTCTATTTTCTACGAAATGCAATATTATTCTATGATTTGCCCATTTTTGATTGGGCATGAAATAGTACAATGCAGCACTGCAGTACAGTTCATATCCTGGAAAAAATTTGGATTGTTCATAAAACACAATTACAAAATTATGCCTTGGTATAATTCATATTAACTATGAGTACGTTTTGAAAATTCCTATTTAAATAATATCGTAACAAAAAATACCATTCGTTAGATCTTCGTATGAATATAGACTGTTAAAGTTAATTGTCATTAAAACAATTGAAAAATCCACTAAATTAAAAAAAAATCAGACAGAAAAGTATTAAGTATTTATTATTATATTTACTAATAACAGTTTATAGCGTATTACACAATAACATGTGTAAAAAAATTGTTCAATAACATATTGTAATTAATATATTTATCTATATTTCACAGAGTTGGACGATTTATCAACATAATATAGAATAATTACTCAAATCGCCGCTTGTCCTGTCATTTATATGAAAATCTGGGTCACCACAGTAAAAGCGGCCGCCATTTTGCACTGAAACCGCAGCGTTCCTCAGCCGCGCGTCAGTCGGTCCGCTGGCGTCCGCCCGCTCGTTCATTTATAACAGCGTGTGGCACGCCGCGCCAATTAGCCGTGGAAACTCTAAACTGATTAATTTCCAATAATGCAGTTCGAATACGATCCCGAAAGGCTTATAGATGAGGTGAAGAAGCGTCCAGGCATTTGGGATTGGGAAGATCCGGACTATCGTGCCAAAGTCGTGAGACACCAGCTATGGCAGGAAATCGTTAGCGAAATGTTAAATACAGATGTCAAAATGAATAAAAGCGAACTACGTGAACTTGGTGAGTTGTGCGTATAATGAAAGTAACATGTTAGAATCAATATGTATCAACTTTGGTAATATTTGCACACTTGTTACATGTAAGCAACTGATCTATAATTATTAAGTATAAATTGTCTAATTATTAAGTACAAATTATCAATTGTAAAGGAATATTAAGTATAAATTGTCTCTTAGCGTCGATAACAATGTTTACCAACGTTTAATAACAATATCGTCGCACAGATAAAAAAATCCCAACACTCGTCTCGTCACACAATCTCGCGTCAGTCTCACAATATGCTCACAGTAGCTACAGTTTCGAATACCTATACAAAATCAGTTTTAAAAATCATCTGTCCTAAATTTGTCGCTAAGACAACAATATTAATTAGCATTGTCGTGTTCTGATAATTAGTGAGCGTAAGTAAAATAGTTAGTACCTTGGTAGTTAAGGTGTCCATTGGCTCTACCACGAGTTTACTATCGTTTTCAATAGGTATTTGACATAAAGTACAGAACTCCTAACAGTTTAATATGAAAGAATAGTGCAATTACGTTCCGCTAGATGCTCTGTATTATTAAGTTTTCATAGAAAAATTTACCCTGTCGATATCGTTTGCAAATGAATGTAAACTCATAGTAGCTACGCTGGTGAAGCTTACTACAGTCATCGTAGTGTCGTCACTTGCGTCACTCGTCACGCCACGCACTATGTCTATGTATTTTATCTGTTAATTATATACTAATGTATATAATTAATATACATTGGCTAGTATATACTAGCCAATGTATATTGGTGTTTAAATTTGCGTCAATAAAATACATATCAAAAAATATTACTTTCCTCAAACATATACAAGGGCGAACTTATGTCAAAGCTAACCTAACTGGAAGATACCAATGTATGCCTAAAACAATAATATATATGTTTTACCTCATTAAAACATATAGATCATAAAAATAATACATACAAGTCACAAATCTAAATTAATTAAAAATAACATTAAGTTATGGAAAAAATCGAGAACAAATGGGTTTTCAGTTTATTCTTAAACAATGTCGTGCAAGTACGTTCGCGGATAGCAACAAGGCATGGTTCATAGAACGAGTAATTAAGATTTGTGTAAGATCCTTTTAGACTAATTCTAACACGATTAAATATGAACATTAAATTCTTACAGAAATCGAATTACAAAAAAAGTGGAAAAGCATCAGAGACTGTTTCAATAAGTATATACACAACCCGCAAAGAACAAGAAGACCATACATTTACACAAAGCAATTGCAATTTCTATTGAAAAATCAGTCGGTGGAGGACGAATGCAGCGACGGTGACGGTCCTAAACGTAAAAAATGGAGACAAAGGCGAAAAATGAGTATAAAGAAGGACGACGCTAGCAGCGAGGAGGAAACCAGAGTTTCGGAGAGCAATGATGATGCGGAATGCACAGTATACGTTGATGGGGAAGAAGAGTATGAAGTACCAAAGAAAACGGCCAAGCAGAACGAGCCACCAACGGAAGAGTTTCTGTTCGCGAATGTCGACGCACAACAGTCTAAATACGATAGCGACGACCCTGACCGAATGTTCCTCCTATCACTACTGCCGCATCTGAAATCCATCCCCGAAGACATGAGAATCAACGTTAAAATGGATTTAATGCAGGTATTGCAAAACGCTAATATAAGTCAGAAAATATTTTGAAAGCCTGAAATTTTAATGAGGAATCACGACATATCTAGCCGTGAGAAATTTCAGTTAGGCAGTGTGGAAAGTGTGACAGAGACAACAATGTTTAAATGAGAATTTGTGACAAGAACAATCACTCGTAATATTATTAATAATATTTATAAGAACAAAATAACATCTTTATTGTTATTAGTAAATGTTAGTTGTGATAATAGGAACTGGTTGTAAGATAATTTTGTATTCTTCGTTGTACGAATTAATTATAGTAAATTGACCCCATGGCGCGACATTCCAAATTACATGGGTTAATATAATAAATATAAATAAATATTTATGAATGAAACATGTTTTTTATTAAAATGCATTTCAATAACAAACAAAATACATTGAAATCGGCGAAATCTGGAAAAATAGAAATGTGGTACACGCCACATTCCAAAACAACTACTTATAATTGTGTAAATGTCATATCAGATATAGATATATCAGGATCGATTGAAACGTTAGATTTTCTAAATAAATATATAATGTTTTATTTATATTTGCATAAATACATTTACATTGAATTAAACCTTATTCCCTTGATAACAAAGAGAATTCAGGGTAGTACTATTACCTACGTTCGCGCTTTCTGTTTGGTGCCTGAAGTTAGAAAACTTTAGGCACCCTTATAAGCAAGCCTAATAATTATGAGAGTATTTTTCACAAACATGCGCAGGAATATTGCCATTATATTCGAAAATATTGTGTGGTGTCGTATTTATGTAGACAAATTCGTTGCCGATGCGTTGATTTTTAATTTCTAATAAAAAAACTTCGTAAAATTTATATGAAAATTCATTCCCTGCGTGCATCGGTATAGCTGTATAGCTTTAGAAGCGATTGCCTTACCGTAGAGATGTCAAAATAAAAAAAAATAATATTGTACTAGCCTATATACTAGTCTATATTAGTTATAACTGTATTAAATTTTGTATAAATTACTATAATATGAGATCAGAAAGCGAATCAGACATAGAGTACACTCTACCAGAGTTAAGAGTCAAATCAACAACGCAGAATCTACCATCTAAATCGAAAAAAAAACTAACTTTTAATATATGTCTCGTCTAAAATGGCATTTGCCTATTACATATAATTGAAGTCCTAGCCTGGGGTTCTTCCTTCAAATTCATACTCAACCTGCATTGACTTCTCTTGCCTTTAAGTCCCGTCACATATTTTTAATTTGAGCTAGACCAAGTAGCATCGCGACATCATTTCCAAAACATTCAACCTAACAATAATAAAGTTTTGGTTCAAAGGTATGTTACGCAGACGGAATATGGACAGTGTGGTTAAAGACACTTTAGGTCAACATTACAGCAGCTTTATGAACTTTAAATTTAGTGGTAGAGAATTTCAACAGCTCTTGCTTGAGCATAGTACTCTCTCAAAGAGACTACCATATAACTACTAATTTACAGCGAATGTAAATAATGGTTCAACAAGGTTATAGATTCCATTTTACTAACGATCAGGCAGTAGTTTCAGGGTCTATGGCATGAGCATTTAAACGCAATATTATAAACCATTTATCGTGTGATATAACTACTATCTTGAAATGTATTCCTTAATTATCCCTTTTTGATAGGTCAAGTTATATAAACGGCGATTCGGGGATCATGCTATGGGGGTTGGAGTCTCTATCACAGTGTCGATAAGTGAAACGTGAAAGCAATAACAATGTATAAAATAGTAGGAGGCTCCGCAAGGTGGATGAAAAGACAAATCAAAATAAGCTTTGGCATGTAACAGCGTGCAATAAATCTATATCTATACTAATCTATACTAATATATAAAGCTGAAGAGTTTGTTTGTTTGTTTGTTTGTTTGAACGCGCTAATCTCCGAAACTACTGGTGCGATTTGAATAATTCTTTTTTTGTTGGATAGTCCATTTATCGAGGAAGGCTATAGGCTAAATAACATTACGCTATGACCAATAGGAGCAAAGACAGAGCGGTAAATGTGTAAAAAACGGGGAAAATTATTCATTTTTGAAGGCTTTCTTTGCGTGCGCTGCGAAAACGGTTCAAGATACACAAAAAATATGTATGAAAGAATTATTCCTCTATACATGATCTAAAAAAAAGTCCGCGACGGCATATGTCTATCTTTTAAGGTTTAGTCACAATGACCGTTTTTATGTTACCAAATTTGGATATGTCGCGTTGTCAAGATCGGGTAACAGCTGAGGTGCGCAAAATAACTATTCCACGCGGACGAAGTCGCGGGCACAGCTAGTGCTAACATATAAAACATCGCTTACTAAGACCTACAATTCCTCGGGCTCTTGTTAAGTTGACATAGTGATAAAATTACCTGATATCCAAATAAGTGAGCGACTGCAGACCGCCGACGCTGCAGGGTACGCTCCTCAACACGTTCTGTGACAGCAGAAGCTTCTCCAAATACAGGTACGTCGTAACCTCATCCGGCACATCGCTGAATCGGTTCTTTGACAGATCTGAAGCGAAAAAAATCTCGGGTTAAAAACTTGAAACCACGTCCTAAGCCCATTACGAAGCCTTACAAAGAGACGCTTGTTACCGAAAACCGGGGCATTATTATAGTCCTCCAGAAATGGGGAGCGATTCAACGAAGGGGAAAGTAAAATAATATTATCCGTCGTTGCAACACGTTTCGTGACTTATGGCCATTGACCGGTTGTCGGTTCGTGTGTGTATGTGTGACTGACGTGAAAAGCTTAGTTTCATTTCACAGATTTCTAACATGGTTTACCGCACTCGGCTTATTGTTACAGAACAGTACTCAACAAAACTATGTGTTGGCTGTTACTACTTGATAAATCTTAAACCCATAAGGTTGATAAGCTATATCCATTTTAATCTTTATTGTAAATTTAGGTGTGAGGTTGACTTACTTTTTTCTTCAACATTTTACTTGTTTTTTATTCTAAGCTAGGACTTACACACCTGTGTGTATTCGAATATCTTTTATTTTAGATTGTACATATATCCAATTCTTATTGAAAATAGTCGGTTGTATATGACCATGTAACACATAATTACATTCCATTGATATAGTATTACTTAAATATAATTTGTGGTCTCATTACTATTGCAAAATGACTGTGAAAGACGCAACGTAGAAATAACTAAAGAACTCAGTGAACACAATCTAAAATCCATTAGTGCTCCAACAAACGCTCCAGGTCTAGACAGAACAAACAGCGACGGTATTATTACTACTAGTTAAATAATATAAGCCGCTGCTACTCCAACACAGTGCGAAGGTCTGTATAATGATTTTGAAATGATTCATTCAACAGATGCGATCTGAGATGAAACATTATCAACTTCCTTACGTGGAACAAGTAACAACCATACATTCGCCTATGTCTATTTCTTTAACTAACATAATAATGGATAGTATTATTCCTTTATATGGAATTGTCACTTTTTATACTAAAATTACCTCTTTCATTTTGCATATTTGTATTGCATTCACCAAATAACCAAATATTTATTACCCAAAAGTAATGGGATAACAACTTTTATTACCGAAATTCAGATGCGATTGAGATTAATTTGGACAAGAACACTAGACATACTCGTACGAACAGTTACTTTTACATTTTAAAAATATGTCTCAAATATTACTACTGTTCATAGTACAGTTAATGTACGTACGGGTACTTAAAACAAAACGAATAGTATATTTGACAGTCGATTCAATAAAAATACAATTTCTAGAAGTTACGATGATACAGAGGTATGGTCGGCTAGGCTGTGTTCAAATGAGCGGGTCATGCTAAGGCGATCTGGAGAAATTGGGCTCCCCAGTCCCTGGAGTCCCCGTCCCCAGTCCTTACTAAGAACAAGATGGACATCGGGGTGTAAACACGCCTGATAACTAGCCATCATCAGATATGGTGCGCAAAAGAATTACCCTTCGAGAAAAAAAAAGAATAAAAAATACAATGGTTCTGGAACACTTATTCCAGAACCATTGTATATTTTATGAGTTTCGTAGAGTTGAGAAATTACTGGATTAGATTTGGGAGCTCAATTAGCTTGGCGAAATGTTGAGAAATATGTCTCGAAGCCATCTTTTTGTCTATCAATATTTACGACAGATTATATACTCTGTCCATTGAATGAATTGGGAACGTTCTCCTCGAATCACTTTTAGTAAAAAAATCATATAAGTTCTCTGAAATAAATACAATGTTTGTAAATATTTCACTTCAGTTATAATCCTTGTAAATGTTTATCTTATCTTCATATTTTCTTAGCTAAGATGACACAATCATCAAAGGTACAAGTTCATGATCACATTTTTCAAATTGTCAAATTTCTTATTATTTGTAATCTACTCAGATTTCAAAGGAAAATAACACCCTGAATACAGTCTAATATTATGTAGTCGATCTAGAAATCTAGTAGCGTCTTACTCGCAACTTGAGTCGTATTCATTGTCGAATGTGGTGAGTGTTGTCTTACGGATTACCACAAACGAGTAATTATATAACGAAGTCAATTTGAAGTTGCTATTTCTGTGGTGCTAAATCAAACCATTTGTCATTATGTTGACGGCATCTTATCGCATAGCAATGGAATGTGACCTCTTTAAGCATCCTCGATAATAACAACAATAGCAACACATACAGGCTCTGGAATTTGTTACTTGACGCAATTCGGGAGGCTACTTCGCGGCTTTCAAGACGCCTCTGAAAAAACATATATTTGTAAACAGAACATAAACTATCTTTTTTGTATTATTTTATATGTATATATGTGTGTAAATATTATGAGGTAATTTAATATGTTTGTATTTATTGTTCTTTCAGTTTTAAAATCTCCTACCCAACTCAAAGCCAATATGTCAAAGAATAACTGGAAGAGATTCTGTCAGGTATAAGATCTCCTTTGCATGTTATATTTTAAATAATTTCTGGGTATGATTCAGAGTCTACCAACAAACAATATTTTTAGCGATTACCGGACAGCGATACACTTATAGGAATAAAATGATTAAGCTGCTATTAAAAGTTACCGTTATCAACAGTTAATGGAACATTAAATAAGATTGGCTGATAAGAGTGCCCGTCGTAAAGGACTCGAGCCATAACTTTACGTGAAAACGATATCCAATTATAGAAATTATTTTCTCTAGGTCACTTTTTACGAGAAACAGAAGACTGTCGATATCCAATCAAAAAGGGAGTGAAGGATAGACATCGGCATGACAGACATTTTATGAATCAAACATAACAGCTATTTACGAACGAATAATGCGTACGTATATTAAGTAAAACCAACTAAGTAGTTGAAGTGCATCCAGAGCTTTATAGTTTAATGATAGGAACATACAAATGACAATCCAATGAACATGCAGTATGGACTTTGTAATATTGATATCGCTACACGATAATTGTTATTTTATTAATGTTGAACAAGTGCAAATAAAACGAAATATTGGAACGAAGACAGCATCGCTATACTATAGCTATGACATCATCTATTAAGTTGATCCAACTAAATCCAACAATCAATCAATCAATCCTACTAACCTCACCTACACTGTTCAAAATCTCTTCATTGAGAAATAGTACGTCTCGTTTCTCAGTCACCAACACCCCTCCAAGTCACGAAATGTGTGTCAACATTCAACTAGAATGGCCCGAAACAGGTTTGTTCCCTGATGATCACCGCGAAGGCGAGGTTAAATACTTTATCTTTTTAGGCGAACCGAGAAATTTCTTGTTTTATAAGTGATACACGATGAAGAAATTATATTTACTACAAAGGATATTCCGTTGTTTTGTGGTGTATAATGCTCGAAATTGACCTTGACAGGCTAAATTCAACAACGGTAAACATTCCAGCGAGAGAATCTTTCTTAATTAAGCAATACTTACTTTTCCAATAATTTTAAAGATAAATCATTTTAAATATGGATATTTAGATAGTGTGCATTAGGCTAAGAAAGAAATTGTCAAAATTGAAACAAAATATCTCTAATTTGACCTTAGTTACTAAGGATATCAGTATGATATTGCAAAGGAAAATTGACTTTGTTGTTTCAAGAGGCAAAACCAAATTATAACCATAAGGTGGTAAATTTGACTGAAGGAAAAAAGGTTAGTTGTAATCAATATAAAAAGGTTTATATTGAACACCATATTCTCACCAGTAGAATTGCTGTATATTCCATGATATGGAGATTAAAAAATTCATTATTCAAAGAGCACAACTTCATTCCAGTTAGACCGCCAAATTAAATGGATTGCAATCCCATAAGACTCACACGTATTATATCAACGTAATAATAACCCACTTACACCGTACGTGCGAACATATTAGTTACTATGACGTAGGCCTTCGTTAGGAAGGGCAGGATCATATAGGGACGGGTGTGGTTATACAAAGAGACACATGTATACCTAGCAACGTTCTTGTGAAGCAACAAAAGAATAGTTCATCATGATAGCGCGCCTAGACAACAGACGTTGAATAAAAGGCATGACAAGAGACTTTTAAGTAAGCAAACGACGGAGCGACCCAAAACATGAAAGGTCTGCTTGCATTAATGGCAAGTCATTCCAAGGGATATTCTTAAGACAAAGACGGGTGTCTATCATTATAAAATTTTATGAACCAAGCTTATTTTGAGGATTTTATGTCGTAACAGTAAATTTACAAAGAGTATTTATTCAATCATTGAGCGCGTATGATCAATTCCAAAGTTATTGCCATATAAGCCTTTGCAAGTGAGCAAGTGTTTAGGTCAACCTCCTAAGTCGACAGCAATATTTCCGGTCATTTAATGCAAAGTACGACTCCAAGTATTAATTTTACAACGTATACATAAGAAACGAAGTTCGTAATAAAGCACAAGCATTTCAAATCACAACATCGTATGAATTCTCACAATTGAGCAATAAATCGCCGACTTGAAGTATTGATACCACACAAACGACGACTATTTAAGGTTCACTTCCAAAACATGTTGCCGTCACTAGGCGAGACGTAACACAAACAAACACGCTGTATTTACAGCTCTATAAATTGATTAATGCAATAGCAAAACCGCGGGTACTACGGATTTGGTTGAAGTAATTAGGCCAAGACGGTAGGAGTTAATTTTGTTAACTGGAACGAACAAACATCGTGCAGTTTGCCTTGCCGCGGCACTGCCACAACATTACGTCTCCACCGGCAAATAGACATCGAATGGATATAAATACTTTTCCTGTTTCGTACTAATCTACGGATTGAGAACATAGTAATTGCGTTAGAGTTAACGTGTAAATGTATTGATCCCAGTAAATCTGTCTGTCCTCGCCAGGTTATTTTTAATATAAAAGGTGAGATATTTTCGCTTGATGAAGGTACAGCGGAGGGTGAAAGGGCAATAAATACGCAAAGACCGTGAACCTTTGACTGACGTCGCATGAATAACAAAGGCTAGACACAAAATAGAATGCTACTAACGTGGTCGATTTATTTTTTGTTAAAGCTCTTTTGATCTTCTGTTGATATCGAAAGCTAATATTCGGTGCGACAAACTAACAACTACTACTATTAATATTAATTATGAAGTAGCAGATACCGTTTATCGTATAAAAGGTTTCAACTAAAAGCTCAGAGGGATCAATAATCATAGGTATCAACAGGAGATAAGTAAACCTATATTATGAACCAAATCTTATAATAAAATGGATTTTCAAAGGTTTTGCGTATTTGCAATAATATTCAATTACTTTTGTTAGTTGGCACGTGAGCAATGTGCATCGCTAAAGCCGGAGAACTCGTGTTAAAATAGAATATTACTGAAGCTCACACGACGTCAGTTTATTATCGATGCTCAGTCGCAATATAAGATAAAATCGTTTCCAAATATGTAATTTCACATATTGTTTATGATCAAAAAATAATTCGCCTTTTGCAGTGTTATCAACATCACCATCCGACAGTGGAGCAGGTTTCCAGTCTAGTTTTTATTACTTCGCGTCCTCGAATCGTAACCGTCACTTTGAAACACGTGGCGCGGCTAATGAGCTCATTCTGGGCATTCTTCGCTATGGTATTGTCAACGTTTGTTTTGACAAAAATTACATACCTAATAACTCTTAGACAGAGTTGCATAACATGACCATGTCGAGCTCTAATACTCGTATAACCTCTCTAAAAATTACACTAACTGTATCTATATTAAATTTAGACTGCACGAGTATCAGTAACTAATAATCGTTTTAAGATATTACGACCTCGGCGTAAAAAAAAGGAAAACATCGAAAAGGCACCTAATAAAACCTACAAATATTTATCAATTTCTCCAGAGTCGACATAAAAGGGACGTTAGAAACTATCTTGAATGGAATTTTAAACCCGTGAAGTACTTCATTGCAGACTTGGAAATAGCAAGGAGCAATACAAATAAGTTTTTTTTTCGAAAATATTAATTTTAATACTACAACTTTATCCAATGCAAATAAGCAGCAAGTAATTTTTATGTGCTTTAATTTGTCAAAATATCTGTCAGTATGAAACTTATCTGTAGATGGTGAAACCTGTCCTAATACATCTTTCAATATCAGATTGACAACACCATACAACTATAATGCAATAAGTATTACACTCAAGTTCAACAGAGTGTTACAATAGCATCTCACTGATGGTAAAGACAGATGTTACAATCCACTCCATCGATGGTGCTTTTAACCCTAGTGTGATTCTTGTTATAATGCCATATTGCTCATTGAGATTCTGAGATGGTCAAACGTTTATCAAGCAGATTTATTTTTGTCACAAATATACATAAACTTTTGCAATAAAACAAGTTACAATAAAAATAAAGAATATTAGCAAGTACCAACTTAATTAGTCCAAAAGACGGACTTATCTCTCAGAGATCAATATGATCAAGTGCAGAAAGTAGTCTAAAGACAAACTACATAGGTAGTGTTCTTTTAGATTGCGCTTTAAGCGCAATTGTTTGTTTTAAAAACAAGAACGAACCCAGAGATTGAACTTTCATTTGAAATATCCTGAAGATGTTTTAAACGAAGGATTGATTTGGGTCAAACTACCAATTTCTCTTGGGTTCTATCAGGACAGGAGATCGATTTGCTAGCGTGTCTATAAATCTCTAGAATAGCAGAAACGAAGGAGTAAATCCGGCAAGCTGGTGACTTGCCAAGTAACAATGCGGACTGCGGGCCTCCACAACCTTGACCGACGATTCGATTCGAAACGAGGTAAAACAGAGCACCTGCACCGTAACCATATCTTACAGCAGATAAAGTATAATTTATACTTATCAGTGTAATTTGAAATTAACAATGTAAATTATTTTTACTCAGAGAATACTTTCGTGACTAATTTGCAAGTTTCAAATCCAACTTATACAGATACTTTACGAGTCCGCGACAAAAACATAAATAAATTGCCGCCCGAATGAAAGATGAAATTATATCTTGAGCATAACCTCGGTTAACCCAGACAAGGGCATAGATTAATATTTATGGTTTATAAACTGACAGTAGTTGTTATCGAAATGGTTAAGAAAAAGGTTAAGTTTGTTTAAGATAAAGTAACTCTGTAACGCTTTCACGTCAAAACTACTGAACCTATTTAAATAAGTTTGGGACATAAATGGTAAGGGCCATAAGGGGTTGAAATAGGGGATGAAGTTTATATGTAAAGTATGTCATTTTTAAAGCTATAGAATTGAAAATGATTCTTTTATGCTTTTGATTAGATATAAATAAATATGACATTCAAGTTTATAAATATTACACAAATTTAAAATATATGGTAAAAATGAAAGTTTTTGTTTGAATAGGCTCATAAACTACAAAACCTATTTTGATGAATGTTAAGATAGGATAATTTGAGACTTTAAGAAGGAAAATTTTTATCACGGGAAAATAGATGACCGTTATTCTGCGCGTAGGGAGTATACGTCTAAATCTTTGCACTTTTAACAAGATATATTAAAACAATCGACAGTTGGCGCTATATTATATAAAACTAATAGTATAAAGATGTATGCGTGTTTAGATGTTCCGAGTTGACAATCTCCGACAAGACTGTTTCTCAATCTTTGGTATAGGGACGGTTGGAAACCTAAATAAGGACATAAAATTAAGTTATTTGCCCAGAAAAATATCTCGTGGCAATAACGCAGCTAAACCGCAGACGAAAAGCAGACGATATCACTACGCGGATACCAATATTGAAAGAGAAAGACAAGAAAGAGACAAGTAACGCTATATGCCTTAGTTACTCAAACCTACTTGATGTGTAGAAGCCGCAAGAGTTAAGGATTCGATTGCAAAATATCCATTTAAATTTCGGAATCAATGACAATTTTGAACTGACCAACTTAGTAAGAAACTGTCAAAAGTGATTTCTTTTCCTTTCTAACTCTCTCTCTCTCTCTCTCTCTGAATAAATGAAGCTAGAATCAAAGCTTCTGGGTTTACTAAAACTAACATACTATCCTAGCTTGACAAACTAGCCTACTAATGTATATTTCGTACATAAAACGACATTCACAAGCAATAAAACTAGATATCATTTCGATAAAAACAATGTCAAGATATTTGGCATAAAGACAACGAAGCCTCTTTAATAGGTAAGACATATTACAAATTCTAAAAACGCACAAGTCATGCGTCACCTCACTGCTGTAAGTAGAGTAGGTATGAATGATTTCATAATAGTAGCCGTATTACTAACGACATAGAACACATAATAGTACAAATAGTAACGGTAAAATAACGAACGGGCGACTTTGACTTTGTACTAGAACTGTCACTTTTGCTAGCCCACACTCCATACGTACGCCGATATTATCAAATGAAAGAACGTGTTTGGTTATAGAGATAATTAAATAAATCGCGAGATTATTTTCACATTTAGGCTGATATTAGCGTTCCCAGCTTTTTTAGGGTTCCGCGCGCCTTACCTAAAAACGAAATCATCGAAGGGTCACTTTGTCTGTTAAATGCTTTTTATCACGTATCATGTTGTAATTAATATCAAACAGATAGGCCAGTAACTCCTTGCAGTAGTAAAATTAAATCTTTGTAGGTTTACGCAATAAAAAGATACTAAGATAAATTTATATTTCCCGTTGACATAGAATCGTGAAATTCAGCATGAAGATTGCCATGTAGCACAAATACATAAAAAAAAAACAAAAAATATTTTGTAATATATATAACTATATGAGTTATATGCAGTCAGTTACGTAATTGAAACGTAAGTAACGAAAAATTTGTACGGTACCCTAGGTGGACGAGTGAGACTCGTATTCGACTTTCATAACGACGAAACTGTAGAAAGTAAGAAAATAATTGAGAACTTATGGCACTGCTAGGGCTATCATTGAAGACTAGGTACATACAATAATATACCCTGCCAAACTAACACGGCGACAGAAATACGATATGTTAGACAGATTTATCACTATGAACTGTGAAAATTCAATTTATTCATATATTTCAAGATATATGTATATCTCACAGCAACCACTCTATCATATTATGTTCATATTGATCATGCTCTGGAGACGGGATTTACCACGTGATTCAGTTTAGGACCCAAATTGAGTAGAATCATAAATTCACGCAATTTCAACACGGAATGTCAAATTCAAGATTGTATGAGAATTCATCGCAATTCGTTGATAATTGTGTATAGGTATAGGTCATTCGAAGCGATTCGAAGTTTCGGTCTTTAATCCTCTAGAATTAATTGTTAAATTACATTAATCATTTATACAGTTTTGGCATTTAAGTATAAATATATTATTGTCTTTATTTAATTACGCGTAGCTATGATTACAAAATCACAAAACGATTAATCGAAATGTTGGATAAATGTATAAATTTAAAGTTACATGGGTATTACGTTTCAAATGTGATTCTGAAAAAAAAAAGAGAACAATGGCAGGATAATAATACGACAGAGTGTAGGACCTATATCCAACTAAACGGTATTTGTATAACTTTTAATAGGTGATTGTAAGACTCCCGATATTTGAGCCAGCGGTAAATAAGTAGTGGCCAGTTATTGTGAAGGCGACTAGTTGAATTCCCGCATAATCTAACCCGGTAGGATTATAATGTAACTGAGTAACTAGCCGCGATCACGTGGCTATCGCTTGATTTGCTTGCAATTTATTTTGTATGAGAAGTAAAAAACAAGCAATGTTTGATTTGCAACTGGATTGCGACGCGTGCGCGACTAGTTGCCGAATTACAATAGTAAGCCTATCGTTTTCAACGTGCAGCTCGCTGCACAATTGACCCGTTATTGTGTGCATACGAGTATATAGGTTGTTAAAGAAAGAATATTAATATTAAAAAAATGAAACTTGATTAGCGCTAATATTTTTTACAGAATCTTCACTTCTGACCTTAAATATTATTTCGACTTTCTGTTACAGCCTGTATAAGTCGGGGCCTGCACACTAAACACAAAAATTCAATAAATTGTCGTAACATACCATGCTATACTTAAACTTCCACACATGAAAAGAGCGAGATCTGCGACTTTATCGACGACGATATACCGTAAATTAGATCGTAAGAGTATAGGCTTAGCCAGAGCTTCACTTGGCGCGACGATATATTGAATTTTTGTGTTTAGTGTGCAGGCCCTGTCTTGAATTCAAATGTTAAATTTATTTTCACACTTGTTCATTCTATTCCCGACTTTTCCATAACACTTCCATAGTGATAAAATTCGCCGAGTTAACAAATCGCACTTTTTCACAAGAAACGAGTGACAGAATTTTGGTTTGTCCTTTGTACTCAGTCGCCATTTCGTTACACTTTTAGTAAAACAAGTATTTACTTTTAGTAAAGACTTCTGCAATCAGAATATAATGTTAATTAAATAATTATCTGCATATAGAGTTCTACCACCGAAATCACTCATTTTAAAAATAACTTGATTACACGAAATGTACAATCAGCAACACGTCAAACTGTACATTTGTACTAAGGAAACCGCCGCTATTAAGAGCGACGAAAACGGCTCTCAAGGCCAACATGTAGAATCGGACAAGTACAATAGGCTTGTTGCCTAAATTTCAGTAGTTAGAACTAATATACCTTGATGCCTATTCTATACAAATAATTATTATTTTTGAAAAAAGTGCTTATTTATAAGAATAATTTTGCATTTAATAAATATTTGACATTAGTCATCAAAAACGCTCATGACTGTCATGGCGTCTTGAATGACGTCACGCCGTGCAAAACACAGCTGTTTTAGTATCGGAATATTCGTATGTGAATTATTTTAATAAAAAATGGATTATCATCGTATTACAAGTACTGCATAGTGCCCCAGTGTACAAGCACAAGTATTAAAACACCAAAAAAATTATTTATATACGTGCCAAACAATCAGCAGATACGTAAAGTGGCTGACACTCGCGAGAAGAATGATGCCCATTCATTTTCGCACTTCCACAGACACTTGGGAATGACATTTTGACTTTGACGTTTCGCACGGCGTGACGTAACACTTTAATTGGTGTTTGCTGTCACGTGACTTATGGCTTATTTTTGTGCAATTTTATTTTATAAAAATATAAATAATCAAAAGTTATTATTTTTATAAAACTTTGTTTTTCATAATTAAATGATCATCTTAATAGTTATGCAACCTAATGCATCAGATTTGTTCATAGTGGATACAAGCCTATTACGGATATAAAGATACATAACAAAACTTACGGAGAAACTTAACAATAATTAAATTGAAAATTTCCGTAATGATTATATTCTTAAAACGTGGTTCAAATACACCACTAAACATTCCTGCAAATGATTTCGTTAATAAAATAATCAACGGGAGTTGTATTAAGAACAAGTAACATTTGTTATGAATGGAACGATCAAATTTGGTGTATCCACGTGCCGGTGCCAGCGTCCCTGATCAATACAACAGGCGGGACGGCGACCGGCTGTCGCAGCACGGCATATCACCCCCTAAACACAGCTGATCCCGCCGGCCTTCCCCTTCGGCTAGTTCGTTCACCCCGCCCGCACCCCGGCGCACCCTCTCTCCCGATTCTCCAAACATTCGCATATTACACGACCTTTTGCGAAAAGAGGGAATTACGAGTTTCCTGTCTTGAGAATAACATTAAAACTCATTTGTTATATTCTAATTTTACGTTATCTACATAATAATGCAGTCTCGATGGCCGCGCGCCAAGACTACTGTGATATTATGTAGACGGATAGAAATGTACGCCAAAAAAAAGTACGCTAAAGCGGGTTAGCGAATATGTCTTATAAACAGAGACAACAATTTGAGTTCCAGGATGGTTATACTGAACAGCAGCAAGCGCAATACACAAAATATTTGACTAAGCTGAAGTCGGAATTCGAAAAGCGTTGGTGTACGCAAGCAAAGTTATCCATTGAATTTTCTGAATTAGAACCCATTAAAACATTAGGCACCGGTGCTTTTGGTAGAGTGATGTTACTAAGACATAACAAAACTAACAAATTTTACGCCATGAAAGTACTGGAAAAGGAGAAAATTATTAAATTGAAGCAGCTAGATCATACGTTTTACGAAAAACGGATCTTAGAAGCTATCAGGTTTCCATTTACTGTCTCTATGGAATTTAGTTTCAAGGATAATAGTTATGTTTATTTCATTATGCCCTTCGTGCCCGGTGGAGAAATGTTCACTCATCTCAGGAAACTGGGTAAATTTGAAGAGCCGCTGGCAAAATTTTACGCTTCTCAAGTGATATTGGCACTAGAATACTTACATTTTTGCAATTTAGTGTACCGTGATTTAAAACCAGAAAACATACTAATCGATAAAAATGGATATTTGAAGATAGCAGATTTCGGTTTTTGTAAAGTGTTGCAAGGACGAACGTGGACGTTGTGCGGCACTCCAGAATATCTAGCACCGGAACTAATATTAAGTAAAGGCTACGGTTTCTCAGTCGACTGGTGGTCTTTTGGTATACTATTATATGAAATGAATGCAGGATATCCGCCATTTTACGCCAACGAGCCTATGAAGACGTATGAGAAAATCGTAGCAGGCAAATACCGATGTCCCTCGAGTTTTAACTCTGATTTGAGAGATCTTGTGCGTAACATTCTGCAGGTAGATATCAGCAAACGATATGGCGTAATGAGAAATGGGGTGCTGGATTACAAGAACCACAAATGGTTTAAAGGCATCGAGTGGGACGCAATACTGAACTGCCGAATACAGCCACCTTACGTCCCAAAATTCATAGCCCCAAGTGATACAAGTAATTTTGAACGCTACCATGAAGAGCCTATATTACCCGCTTCATACTGCCGATATGAGTCTGAATTTATAGACTTTTGAAATAAAAAAAATACATCGTTGCCCATTTGACAATAATGTAATAATTTACGGGGACGTAGGTGCAAACTTAAATCTATTTTATTTTATATAGGTATGTAATTAATAATTGATAACTACCACATCGACAAATCTATGTCATTATTATGATTTTATTTGCGAGAGTAAAGTAATTCAAATAAACAATAATTTTACTCAAAGTAGTTTTTAACCTATTCATGTTATTGATTTATTGTACATATATAATTTCAAAAATATGTATTTAATATTATATTTCTGAAATAAAACTAGCAAATACCAATACTCACAACAACCGTATAATTTATGTTTTACCGGATACAGTTGCATGAAGACTTTTTCTTCAATCTCATAAAAAATACCATGAATAATGTGTTGTGATGGGACATGACATGATTTGAATCTGTAATCGAGCACGCGCGTGGGCCTCCCCACACGATGCGCCGGCGCAAGCAGCCATAATGACAAGACCGAGAGGGCACACGAGCACGTGACGAAAATTTATTTTTAGATTGATACATAAAAACACTAAGCGCCTCTATACGTCTCGGCAAACTTGAGTGCTTCTCATTTTGCTGGAATAAAAAGATACTACATTCCAGACAATAAAGATAACAATATGAACTGAAAGAAGTATAATTGTCTTAAATATCAATATGTATTTTTGACATAACCAACTATTTTTATATAAACAGTGGTGTTGTAATGTATAAGATCATCCTAGCGTTTTATTTTTAATAGTTATATTTACATAATAGACAAGGCTCAAGGTAAACAAATACGTAATTTAAATCTGCGCAATATTGAAACTTGGTCTTTTGAGTCACTACATAATAAACATTTGTAATTTTATCAGACTGAAATCTTCATTGTTTTTATTAGTTTTCAATATTTATTCTTTATGGCAATATAACATTTAGATTAAGGAGAGCCAGATTAATAATAATTTTCCATAGATTTACATGATAGTCCTAATCGATAATTACAGCTGACTAGCTTAAAATGGAAGACCAACATATTTTTAAGTACAATACAATTTAGCACTATTTTATTGGCTAGCGCTGCATATCTCCGTCTCCTAAGGTGGTGGTCGCCATTGTGTTAAAAATAGAAGATTAATTCAATAATATGCTGCTCCAGGCAGTGGATAATCAGCGAGCCCTTCGACTCCTGGGCGAACCCAATTCGACGTGACGTTGGCTTTATTTAGGACTGACAAAGTCGATAGCACTTCCAGGAGTGTCCATTTGGACGAGTATCTCACCAACCTTGGACGATGACCCTATTGTACTGAGGGTCATAGTAACATAGGCCGTACGGGCATGCCGCCGTGCAATATCGAGATGAGCATGCTTGCGGCAGTGTATAAACACCGCGAGGCAACAAGGAGGCTGAGAAATAATGTGTCCGAGAGGGTAGCGCAAATCAGACGTCAACAACCCAGCAGTTGGCAACTAGACAACCGAGGGCGTTCGTCTAGTGTTGGAGAAGTGGAGTGGGCCAACGCAAAAAATAATCATTACATTCCAAATGATATAGGTTCTAACTGGACATGGCTGTTTCGGCCTATGGCAAAGTCTCAGTTCATTTATATCATTGAGTCTATCCCACAGTTGGCCTTTGGGCAGGAGCGATTTAGCCGAGTCGTCAATACAACAAATGTCGTCTCTGTCACTCATATAATTAGAACCCTTCGGCATACTTAAGCAGATAGGTTAGTTAACTGTCTTCTTATCAGAAATAAATAATTCTGAATTAAAAAAGGCACGTCCGATATTCGTATGGTGACAGCGGCGGTATCAGTTCCAGATACTTACCAGCATTGTATCGTTCCAACTCCTGAGAAAATAGTCAACATCACTCAAAGTCACTAAGTAAAAAAGGACCAAGGCTCAAGTTGAGTTTAGTCAGTGAGAGGATTACAATGACTACTAAATATGGTCACATAACCACCTGCAGACGGTAGCAGATGTTATCCAATGGATGGGGTCGCCCATGTTAGGCACCCAAAGAGGAATCTCTGTCTT
This sequence comes from Scirpophaga incertulas, assembly GCA_036419045.1. NCBI lineage: Eukaryota > Metazoa > Arthropoda > Insecta > Lepidoptera > Crambidae > Scirpophaga > Scirpophaga incertulas. The sequence continues at coordinate 28,244,251 of CM071634.1, read as the reverse complement.
CTCCCACAAGGGAAAGATGTGATTTCAGTTCTGTTGCGAGCATCCAGTCATCATTTCGCATCTACCGGCCCACATACTTGTTTGCCATCATTATGGCATAAATAAAAAACAGATAAATTACTTTCAATAGCCTAAATCTATAGAATAACCGAAGATGTTTCTCCATTTATTAATCATAACATACAAAACATATTCGTTCGTCCACTCCAAAAAATAACTCTACTGAACCGAGTAGGTTTTTTAGTCGAAATCAAAATAATCAGAACAATAACTTAGTACGTGCATACGAACAAGGAAAAACAAAATTTACTATACCTAGTCGAAAATTGGGAGAAACTTCTCGAGAAGAATAGCGAAGAAACTGAAGGTGTATATTTCAATTACCTCTGTATCTTAGAAATAAAGCGGTGTTCTTTCATGATGATTTGTGGTTCGTTAAATCTGAAATAATGGCCGTATCCGTTAAGAGGGTGTTCGCTAAATGCAGGCTTTGTTTCGCGTTCTATATTTTATACCAGCTTCATGTTCTGATGATTAGATTAATTACATTGCCTATTAGTTGAAGCTATCAAATTACATAATGTTATTAAACTCCACAAGGATTTTTTCCCTGTAATGTGTGCATCATTTACTAAACAATTGTGTGCTGTAATGATAAATGTGTGACCTCCGACGTAGACTTTTCGAAATTTACATACAAACGCTTTGTACACAGAGATCACACGTCGAGTGTTTTGTAAAACACAATAGATTATCATAATTATAACGTAAGAGTTGATAAGACCTTAAATGACTGTTAAATAAGAAAAAAAATTGACAGTATTTTTTTGAGAGAATAACTACAAAAAATTAATCGACTCTGAATTGAAGTGGTACACAAAGAAACGGATCAACTAAAACTTAAAAATAATACATATTCATTCAATAACAAACTAAACTAAGATCTAGCATATGATTCAATATAAAAGATAGATTCAATATAGAAGGCCGTTCAATATAAAAGAAATAAATTGCTATAGCTCAAAATCAACTTGATCGATCACTACAAAACTTTCAGAGAATCATGTTTGTGTCCACAATGACGAAAAGGGATGGTTCAGGTGTAGAAGTTACAAGAGTTTTGCTATTAATAAACTCGTTTTTTAAATGCAGTAATTTCTTTCGTTATTTGTGAACCTCCTTCGAATTCAGGATTACATATTCGCAACAAATAAAAGCCCAAAGACGTATGCATTGTGATATACAGTCACGCTCGTGATTCGGTCGCACGATGGAACAATGGCGTTGTCCTGACCATGGCGATGCGACCCGAGGTTCGAAGCCAACCGACTGGAAATCGAAGGAAGTGCGTTTCCGTCTCAAGGTAGACGAAGACGACACGACAGGAAATTGCAAGTTTGCTACTAAGAGATCGAGAGCAAAGTAACAATATGCATCAAAACAGTCTATTAAAGTATAAAATCTTAACCAATATTCAGGAAAAGAAATGAGTAGCTAATGGAAAGTTTGACGTATCAGGACATTAAAAATATGGCTTGTAAGTTAATGAAAAATGTTATCTTCGGATTAGACACTTTAATATGTTTTTGGCCTTTTTTCACACGATTATCATAGGTAGGCGACTAAACCACTTACTAAGAACAATATACATATTTGTCAATATACAACAATAAGTAAAAAAATATGGAAATACTCACTTAGGCTGCCTTAAACAGCCGAAAAACAAAAGAAGCCACCGCCTCGGACTTCCTTACCTACTAACAACCTCAGGGATGGCCTTCCTTGTGCAGGTAGGGAACCCCCGGGAACACCAAGCTACTTCCAGGAACCCCCAGCCTCCGCTTCCCTCCCGAGGGGAGCCCCTCGGGGGAGGCTACAATACTTCCCCCGATCTCCACCACCGACGACGCCCTCCGGCCACGGAAGGGGCGTGGTCCCTCCCGGGTCGCCGCATCAGCTACAGTTTGGGTGTTTCAAAATGAGCCGAATCCTACGAAAGTGACTCGTGCAAAAATCACTTTAAAGCAAATGGTGGCCTGCTTTTTTGGTAATAATGGTCATGTGGCTACAATACCACTGGAGAATCATAAAACGGTCAATTCGGAGTGGTACACGACCATTTTTTTGCGGAGGTATTTGAAGAAATACGTAAAAACAACAAGCGACACAGAATCATTCTACACCACGACAATGCCAGCTGTCACACATCACGCGAAACAAATACATTTTTGGAGGGTCAATAAATAGAATTGATGGGTCATCCAACGTATAGCCCAGACTTGGCACCTAATGCTTTCTATTTATTCCCAAATGTAAAGAATAAATTACGTGGTCAACGATTTTGGACCCGTGAAGGTGCCGTCGACGCGTTCAAACAGCACGTTTCAGAGATACCGCAATCGGAGTGGAAAAAATGCTATAAAAATTGGTTTCAACGTATGCAAAAGTGTATCGATCATCGCGGAGAATACTTTGAAAAACAATAAACCCATATTTAGCCATATACGTTTGTTAAATTTTTCTATTCCGGATACATAAGTAGCAGCCCTCGTAGCTTATACACCAGAATAAGACAGGCTACAATTTATAATATGTATATGTATATTATATGATATTGAGTGAATTGTCGAGAAGATGACGATAAGTCTCAAGTAAGTAGGAAAAAATGTACCATTTGTGAACTGCCAAAATCGCTAGCTACACGTATATGTGTAAACATTATCATCATACATTATGTATATAATGTATGATGAAAATGTTTATCTTAAACAGTCCTACAAAAAATATTGCCACAGTATATATCTATATATTATGCATCACACATTATAGCCAAAATAGAGAACTTAACCTACGCACAAGCAGTCGCTGGCACCAGTTAGCAGGATATGACATTTTGTATAGGAAGCTCAAATAACTAGGGCAATATAATTTCTAAAGAACAAGCTTTCAAGCAATTTGAATCACTCACTTAATTCCCAATTTTAAAAGTCTGCTGAAGTTATCAAGGTATACAACTAAAAAAGAAAACAGCTACTTTATTACGTTACGTTGATAAAAAGACATTCACATTATTTCAGCACTCAGTCTCTCAATGTCAAGCAAAGCCTAAACCTTATTACAGTAGGCATCTAAGGTAAGATAAACCTTTATAGCGGTGCTAATGTACTGTCGACTATGATATAAGTGCTTGAGAATGTCGCGGAACCTGTTGAAGCTCGAGGAGCGGGAAAATATAATTCCTTTATTACTTGAGCTTTTTCTACGGGTGTTGATGATATTTTTTTATTCTCTTTACAATAAGAGTACCTACTCGTAACTGAGTTATTTTGTATGCGGCGTAATTGCGGATCACTCAATTTTAAGTTGCTCCTAGGAGTATTATAGTATGTATATTTAGTAAAATACACTGCAATTGTGAGGGTAAAAACAAATTTCCCAATAACTTTATTATTTGTACGTTTTATAGGTAGGTATACTTTCTATATTGAAAATATTACATTTATTGTGAGATAATTTAAAATGTAATTATGTTATTCGAACTAAATAGCAAAAATATTTAGATTCTTTAAAACTGGAAATGTCTTAGTTTACATATTGTTGAGATCGAAATTACTCAAACTAGATAATTATATAATGAAAACATCTATATTCGGTTGTAGTCATTTAGCCTATTAGATATGCCTTTTTTATCACTATTATATGGGCCAGTAGACTATTTTATAACTAGAGCTTAAGAGCTATACTTATAAAGGTTCTAGGCCCGTGAAGTAGAGGCTTTAAAATCTGGAACAGTTGTGAACGTCTAATATAGGTCACCGGCGATGCGAGGGTAGTGCTCGATGTAGTGGATCGCTGGAGCAGCATAAGGGGGGGACTTGAGCGGAATCATGTGCTAATAGCTGTATTGTAGATAAAAGGCATTATAGATTGCTAATACTTCAGCATTAAGTTCATGTAAAATTTAATATTGTTGCTGTCAGATTAGAAATGGCGACTATACTAACTACAATGACAAACTAAAGTTTTGTTTACTTCATTAGTGTGACAAAACGTCATCTATCAACTGCTTTAATATATGATTATAAATTTCATATACTATCTTTATTTGTCGTTTATCCATATTATGACTTTTTACATTATAAAAACTAAGTTAAAGTTGACAATCGTATCTATTCCTTTATAAATCTATGGCTTTAATAATTTAGGTTTATTATTAATTATTGATGAAATTATTGCATGAATTGCATTAAAAACATTAAATGTTTGATTATGCTTCAGCATGTAAGAATTGTGTACAACATAAATAGTCCTACTAATATTACAAAGGCGAAAGTTTGTATGTTTGTTTCTCTTTTACGTAAAAACTATACCAATAGGATCAGAATAACATATACGATTCAATTTATAAAGATATACGCCACGCTGATAAGCTACACGAAATACTAGTCCTGCACAGACGAAGTCGCGGATATCAGTAGTAAAAAATAAAAACATAGAAGTATTTAACCTAACAAAAACTGGAACATTTTTACATTACCCCAAAGTTTGAGAACATTACATAAACAAAAATGATCAACGAAAATTTAATAATTAGACTCATAATAATTTGCTTGTATGAAAACAATGAATTCGTTGAGACAGTGCAAAGAGCACAATATTCAAGTGCGTGCGGAACAAGCACTTGTTTATACGCACCGAAGCGGCTGATTAACCACACATATTGCTTATCTCGATAACTGAATAGACATCTCTCGCACAGCCGGCTGCGGGTGAAGAACGTAATTAAGCTGTTAATTCAATCAGTACGCTTCCCACGATACATCCATCCGCATGCAAGATCGGCAACTTGTTGCATTAAGTTTTTGTTGCGAAAATATCATACACTTTCATATTTAACGAGGAATGTTTATCTCTAGTAATAAGATTAATAGAGGAAATATTCACTTTTTTGTTAAGTCCAAATTAAATTTACAACACTGATGCTCAAATTTTTAAGATAAGCAAGTATATTATTTTAGTCAAGTACATGTATAAATTTTGTAAAAACTGATATGCATGACTCCAAAAAATATTTTCTTCCAGATCTTTGATTACGTGTCTAGACTAAACTCCCAAATAATATTCAGGAGCTTTGTTAAAACAAGGATAAAACCACAGATGGACTTATAAAAAAACCTTATTAGTATCTCTTATTAGTGACATAAAAACACGCCCATCCAGTCGTGTAGGGAGAGGAAGACCGAAGAAAATATGGATGGACTGTGACTCCTATGGTGAAGGAAGACATCGTGAGGCAACCTGCATACTGCCTACCTACCTGCACACCTGTTCTGTTTGTAGTCAAGCAATCCGCACTGGGCCAGCGTGCTTGACTAAGCCCCAAAAGTCGCCGTAACATAGATAGTTAAGGTTGCGGCTTGAGCCTCACGGTGGAGACGTATGAGCTGTGATGATGAATGAGTATTTAATTATATGTAAATAAATAACTATCATAATGTTGATATTTGAAGAAGAGATCAAAAATGATACCTTCCGAGTTTCATGCTTGTTCTTCCCAAGAAGACTCCCAAATTTTCTCTATTTGAAGTGCCTACAAGGCCTATTTTGAATATTTTTTTAACTTTTAAATGAGTATTTGTTTTGACTCAATTGAATATTTCAATTTAATCAATTCAAAGAACATACGTGTAAAGTAAATAAATGTTAATTATACGATGACACGACGAGACAACGTCTTCGTGGAGGAAGCTCACGTCCACCTGCATACTAATTTGCTTCGATACTAATGTTACCTCGCTAAATTAAATACCCACCTTTTCAATTCGCTTCAAACAAAGCCACGAACACATTAACATTAGGCAAGTAGCCATGATCAGTATTCTTGGCAACGTGATCGAGGCATGACGCTCAGAATAAGAATGATTTATTGAAAGACTACCTCGCCAAAAGTATGGAGCAGTTTCATTTCGAGGCCCAAATTAGCCGCTTTGAATATTCTAAGGCTGCACCTAGGTTTTATGTGTACCAACTTCCCTCGCCTATTCGTTCCGCTGACCGTAATGTTCGAGTTAATGAGCTGGCTAATTGGAAAATATCTACCACTAACAGTGGCTCTTTGAGTTTTATATTGTATAAACTACACTACTGACTAAGGTTTGTGTCAAATCACACGTTTTAAGTAAGTTTTTATTTAAACAACAACAGATATAATGCATTTTTACGAAAAAGTGTTAGAATAGAAATCTTCCTAATATATTATTGTGATAAGTCGAGAGTTTAATAAACATATTACAAAAACTGTATAATAACTTCTCTTTAATAACGATATCATCAACATAATATTTTTGGGGCTTATAATAAAATATAAATATTTAGTAGATGAAAATGCCAAGAAAGATAACGCTTTAAACAAATTTTTGACTTGCGTTTTGTTTACCTTTTTTATCTAACGTTCCCTGTTCCCACTCGTCCGCCCACACAAAAAGCTGGAACGTTACCTGCGTCACGCCTGTCACCATTCAAGTTAGAATGACCGGAGATTTGTTTACACTAATGGTACTGGCTTCATTGTGAAGACTTCATTCGGTGACTGAATAATGTACTTAGTATGCAACATTATCATTAATTTGAACTCTTTCATCCGTAACTTTATTGGGCCTAGAAAAATAACGAATTTCAAAGAAAATGAAGGCTCCATCTCCATGTATCGTTCGTCCCGTACTATATATTTCTGTGTGAAAGAGAGCGCATGGGAGGGAATTAACTGCGAATAAAATAATTTGAAAAATCTCCTTTGAAGAACGCATTCTGCTGTAGTGTTTTATTTGCGTTTTGTCCTATTATGGTACGTGTACGTAGAAAAATGTTACTTTTCCACGACAATGTTTACGCAGTGGGCTGGAATTATGTGGTAGGTAGGTATGTTATCGCCCCTGTGTATCCGGAATACGCATGGCCGAGCACGCCGTGCACCTGTCGCCGCTGTTCTACTCGTATTATATCTGTTTGCGTAACATTGGAACATGGAAAATAAGAACCATTTTGAGAAGCTTCTTAGCATAGGACGCAAAGGACCTCGGAGGTCGAGTCTCTGATCGGTAGTAATTGCAAAGCTCTTTATTCTCTTTAAAGTAACAAACAGATCTTGTAACAATTGTGATTATTTTAAATCTAAAATTATTATCACTACTATAAACTATGACTATCTCAAAAACAAATATAATGATCAGCCAAAACACCCAAATTATGTCAGATGGGTAATAATTTATTTCTTTCGTACTTCTAAGTTAATATTTTTGTACTAATGGATCAATAGTCCTGTAATAGAAAATAAGTACCATTAATCATGGTACTTAATTTATGATGCATGCAACGTTTCGATTACATATCGCCAGTTTTGATTTAATATAAATTTACAAAAAATCACACCTTGAGAGTAACGTTAATTTATTTTTCATTATTTTGCACTTACCGTCTAAATTTTCTAAAAATGCTGCCGAGTTTATATCGAATGTTGTTGATACTATAAAAATATTTGTGTGAAAACTTATGCGAGTACCGCCAAGTTAGTACGCTACGTATATTGAAAATATTTATAGAAAATGTATTCTAATTAAGTCTAACACAATCAGGCTAAAATATTGTTTACAGCATAACTTTAAAACAATAATATTTTCAGCGACATTATTTCAAAAGATTTGAGAATTCTATGGAAAATTATCATCGCCATAACAATGAATAACAATTGTATTGTACATAAAAGGAAATTTAACCAATTATTATATTATGATAAATATAATGTGCATACTGCGGACAGCCCCTATAAATATACAAGGAAAATGTCAAAATTATTCATCACTCAAATATTAGCGTTAGATACTAATATTGATTTATATTATTTTCCACATAAAAAATATACTTTGCAGAATTTTTCTTTCAATAAGGCTTTCTCAATTTCCGAACAGGTTGTACTTTACACCAACTAGTGTCTGCAAAGAAGAGGCTGAGAATCATCATGGACACCACCGCAACCAAGTAGCGTGGGGTGAATATGTTTTTTTTTATAGGATAGCGCAGCAAACGAGCAAACGGATCACCTGATGGTAAGCGATAACCGTTGCCCATGGACACCCGCAACATCAGAGGAGTTACAGATGCGTTGTTGGCCTTTTAAAAGGGAATAAGGGGGAAGGGGGGGGTTGGGCCTCCGGTACCCTCACTCACTCGGCAAAACACAGCGCAAGCGCTATTTTACGCCGGTTTTCTGTGAGGCCATGGTATCACTCCGGTCGAGCCGGCCCAATTCGTGCCGAAGCATGGCTCTCCCACGGTAAATGTCGGATTCCAAACCGATCGAAGTGGCTTGACCGGAATGACCTACCGACTAAACTCAGACTGAGCCTTGGATTAGATTATTTTGAAGTACCAATGAAATTAGTCGCGTATTTTTTTAATGAGCATGAAATGAAATCAGAATCGTGTGCATTGGATCTCAGAAGGTGGTATAATTTCGTAACCTATCAAAATATGACGGCGAACAGTTGCTTTTATGAATATGGCGTGCCAAGAATTGCGTCATTACATAAAGTTCACTTACATTTAATAGATATAATGTTCTTAAATGTATTAATAAAGATATTGTCGAATTATTAAAAGGAGTGTGGCCTCATTGTATTTGTTTTATGTGACAGTAAACGGATCGCCTGATGGTAAGCGATTATCGATAACCATGGAGAACCACAACACCAGTTTTAAATGGAAACATACAAGTTTTTTTAAGGATATGGAACGTGGAATTACGGAAAGTCAAGCGATCGTTCATTTCATAGTTCGTTAGTACTAGGCTGTGAAGTTGAATAAAATAATAAAATTATGTCTGAAGCAGTTACTATAATTGTCACATAAATCTTATTAAAGGTTACAGTAGAATTTCTATTTCCTGGGAAGTTAATTACAAGTTGCGGGTAGTTAAACTCATTTACCTACATTACCCGCAAATACCATGATAAACTAGATGTGCACCATCCAATCAATAGATACATCAGTAGATTAGATTGTGTACTCCAGTTAGATAATTGCTACTTTCGTCGCGGCAAATACCCACACCAGCTTTCCAAGTGGCGACACAAAATAAACTTAATTAAAAATGTCTACGGATTTCTCTGAGTCTTTACATGATAAAAAACATTCTATCCCATTCTACCATATGGGACAGGATGATTTTGATGAAATTGAGTATAAGAATAGGTTGACACTCGGGGAAGCACTTGGGATATTTACCGCTAGAAAATATCTCATTCCTTTAGGAAAATAAGATAAAAACAGCTGAACGTATTCTGATGTGATTTTGTACGGGGATAGTTGAAGTCGCGGGGAAAGATAAGACAATTTTAGCGCGGTAACGTATTTCTTATGCGAAAATCCGATATAACGCGGGAAAAACAGCTGGATGTGGATCTTCGCTGGATAAAAATTTAATAACGCTAGTAAATTACATACGAAACGACACGGATTCGACTACCAAAAGATCCATCATCCACCAGTCTCAAAAAGATAAAAGCCCCACATTGGGCACCAAGTTAAAAAAGTGAATATAAGTGTTAAAATGAATATACAAGTATAGTGTATACATTTATTCAGCTCAAAGCTTGATTGGTGATTATTATTTTTGTATTTATCCATCAATTGTATTCACGTAGTAATTTCTAAATAGATGCTAAAATTCTATTTAATTGACATCCAATATAAATTCGAACACATGAAGGTATGGAAACTCACTAGATAGCCGCTTTAAATATTGTCTTTCAACATACAATATGAATCTTGAAATAAATGTACAATACTGCAATAATAAAGTAACCGATAGTATATCATTTCAAAAATGTATCGTGTCAAGTTATTATATGCGTAGATGCAGCACACAATTGCTATTGAACAAGAGCTAACAATAACAAACATACTAAGGCTGGAACAGTAAACTGGATCGCAATTCAATAGAAATGAAACTGTGATATCACATAACATGTTATTGGCTATATTGAAACTGGTTCTTGCAACAAAAACATATATCTCACGTGCATAATCATTGACAGTTTTATCAATGACTCGAATGTGGTTCTTCGTTAGAAGTTACGGGTTCTATGACAACTATTTTCTTCTATCCATAAAAGAACCGAACAGTAAGTAATAACCTAGAACTGTTCGCAATGGCGAACCCAATCGACCTTCACCTGATATCACTTACCTTGAGTCGATTGGGACTTGGAAATTGAACCCGCGGGATGAGTGAACGATCTAATCATTAAAAAGGGTAGAGCTTAGGCAGTTAGGTTTTTTCGAATCCCTCCATTACACAACTCAAAGTTTATTTTCTGTTTCAAAAAGCGATGTGTAAAGTAGGCTTTGCTAAGAGATTACCAAACTAATCTTTAAAGATTATCCTTCCTAATAACCTAATTTTCCCAGTAAACGGAACATATGACGATTGCTTGACGGTTGTTACATCCACTTTACAGCCACAGAAAAACATTAATTTGATAGCTCAACATAGAATGAAATAATAAACACGTAGGATAAGTTTTAAGCACAAAGTTTAACACTATTGTGTACTCCTTTTAACATGGAAGAGATGGAAAATACTAAGCGGATAAATGTAGTTTTTGACAATTGATAATACAAATTCAAATACTCCTTAAAGTTCTTTGCTCGCCTACGAAATATTTAATTTTAAATTATTTTTCTTAACTCATCTTCTTGTTTTATAAGTTTTATCGATATGATTATCAAAACGTACACTCGAACAACAAAAATAACAGTGTTTAATAAATAAAAAAATAAAATAAATATAAAATATAAATATGTAGCCTCCCCCGAGGAAGGTTCCCCTGTATGGGCAGGGGAGCGGAGGCTGGGGGTTCCCGGAAGTCGCTTGGCGTTCCCGGGGGCTCCCTACATGCCTGAGGAAGACCTTCCCTGAGGTTTTTAGTGGGTAGGCTTCTGGGGAGGAGAGCCCCACATAACCGCCGGCTCGCCACAGCCGGGGTATGCAATTTATACATTTTCCTCAGGGGAACAAAAAAAAAGGTATAAATATTATAGTTTAAGAAATACACACACACACGCATATTCTATAGTCTGTAGTTTGTAGACATAATGTGAATTTATTTATTTTTTAAATTGTCAAGTAAGTTGGTTTATCTGAGTTCCTTCTAACTGATGACTCTGTAAAAATACCGGGACGACAAAAAAAATAACCTTTGCACGTTCTTTACTTTTACAAGGTCTTCCGCCGTCGACTTGTGAACCAATGGCGTAGTATCTTTGACGTGCAAAAGTGATTGTAAAAATCCCATTTGAAGTAAACATTTTTGATTTTGTTATTTTGATTTTACAATTTTTTGGTACTGTTTAGTTTTTACAAGTTTTTGGATGTTAGATTTTGTTTTACATAAAACGCATGCGCATGATAAATTATAAACAATCCACATAGAGAGGATTTGTTATTTATTAATAACTCCGCAACATATCAGTTAATAATTACTCCCAGGTTATGAACTGTGAATGTAAACTAATCATTAAACCAACAACAAAAATAACATCTTTTAATACAAAGGTATTATAAGTCTGGACGTTTGAACGTGCATCTGGGCTTGTGCTATTAATATCGCATTTACGATATATAGTTGCCCACGTCCATAAAAATTCGAAAACACCAGTTCTCGTTCGATCACCAAAGTTAAGCAACGTCTAATCCGTCAGAACCTGGATGGGTGAGCGACGCCACACCATCATGCTGAACTTGACCGTGTTCATGAGAGTTAAGAGTCCTGAACGTTGAGAAGAACATACAATTATATGTACAGGTAACAACCTATTGAACGCAGACCAATGATTGCCATTGAAATGCAGATCTATAAAATTGTCGCAATGCAGCATCTCGATGTCTGTTCTAAGGCAATACTTATAAACATTTCATGTTCTAAACTAGTTCATTAGATTATTCACTCCCATCAACAGTAGAAGTAAGGACATTGCCTCGACCACTTTGCTATTCAGATATAAGGTCCTTTATTTATAAATGTACTCTTATGCATACGATTACATATCTAAATTCTGCATGCAAATAGTAGAAATTGCATTGGCTATTTACCTTCGTAAAATATGTTGTCACTTTACTCTCAGAATTCTGAATAACTAGCGCATTTGTGCTAATATAATTTTCAATATTCGAATCGACTATCTGTTACGTGCAAATAACTTCGAGAATTAGTTGTTTAATCTTCAATTGTAAAGATAATTAATTACATAACTACCTATTTATCCAAACCTTCCCTTAAAAATCGGAAGTTACCGGAGGTTTTTACTGGAAGACAATACTAGGGTGGTCTTAGATACTCGTAGCTCTGCCGCAATAGCGGTGTTCTCTTACTGTGTTCCGGCGTAGAAGATAAGGTAGGCAGTGAAATTACCCAGTACTCTGACTTTACACCTTTTGTCACATGTTGGCAACTTATTTACTTACTTTATTATTATGTCACATTTTGGTGACATACACTGTAGTTTTTCTGAGGTTTGCAGATTTGCTGCGAATTTCATGGAAACCACACATACTATAGGCGACTGTAACCACTTATCAGTAGGCAATCTTTGGTTTGCCAAATTTTTTTTTATTTTAGTTTATAGTTTTTTTTTATACAAGGTTTACATAATTAATTGAATATTTGTCATTCATCTCGAGTAACGTGTAAATGTCGACGTTTAATGAAGATTTTTGACTTTCGCCTTTATACTACAACAATCATATTTATCTGAAATCGATTTTCAATTTCACTGTGGTCTATTTTGTGTTAAAGTCTTTCTTACTTAGTTTTCAACTATCATTAAATAAGTAGAGGACTGTCGTCTCCTGTCTTCTGTGTCTGGTTTCATAAACATTAAAGCTAACTGCTGTAACTCGAAACCGTCATGTAACAAGTGAATAACAAAATATTCCGAATGGACACACATACAAGTCATCAGGGAATTTCAGCACTCCGGATCGCCACGCTAAGTCCGTAACAGCACTAGAGGCAAAAAAAGATCGTCTAAAAAATTATTGCTTCAAGTGCCAAGGAAGCCAGCAAACAAACTAGTTTACGAGTTCATAGCTCAAGTGGCTAATTATGATCTAGTCAGATACTCACTTCAGTACTCAAGGTGAACAGTAATAAATCAGAATATGTAAGCATCCATAGACAATACTCCTATTTCCTACTTTGATATTATCACCCCTTCTGCATCACACAACATCATGTTTGGAAATTCATTAACCAATTTTATAATGCCACATATTGAATACTGTTTTTATCTTTGGACAAACTCCAGTACACTACTCTGGACTGCAATAAACAGAGAGTGACTCGAATCGTCGACTGCTCGAATGTTTCATGTCAGCTTGACCTATTAGCTCTGCAGAGATATACCTTCGTTATGCATCCACTATCATGTGATAGTACATAGATATATATAATACAGAATATTACAGTATGTACATATTACAGTACGTAGATATTACAGAAAGAGTTCCCTGATGATTCCTGAATATGTACTAAACTGTGGAATAAATTGTTGCATGCGGTATTTCCAATCCGATGCGAAATCAAAACCGATAAGACGGTATTCCCATTTTATAGACCAATAACACATCTGTGACTCCTTTGGTATGGGTCTATGGGCGGCGATAACAGTTACTATCAGGGGTCATTTGCCCTTCTATAACAAAAAAACTAATAGCCCAATACATTCACTATTTAATTACCTTAATTTACCTCAGGTCATGGACTCTTTTACCTGTCTCCAAGTTGATTATGAGTTGGTACTTAAAAACTTGAAGTCTCTGGACAAATCGAAGGGAGCTGGTCCTGATGAAATTCCACCTACTTTCATTATGGCTTGTGCTGATGTATTAGCACATCCGCTTAAATTAATATATAACTTATCTTTAAGATCAGGCGTTTTTCCAACTTCATGGAAAGTAGCCAAAGTAATTCCGGTGCATAAATCTGGTGATAATTTATTGGTTGCAAACTACAGACCGATTTCAGGCCTATCAACGTTCGCAAAAGTACTCGACTCAATTGTATCCACGGATATTCAATGCTACTTTAAAAAATATCTCTCTGAACATCAACACGGGTTTACGAAAAATAAATCTACAGCAACTAACCTGGTGCCATATGTGGAAAAACTTACTATCGCTTTAGATCAGAATAAACAAGTTGAAGTAGTGTATACTGACTTTAGTAAGGCGTTCGACAAGGTTCCTCGACGCAGGTTAATTGCTAAACTAGAATCATATGGATTCAGTGGCAATATGCTGCATTGGATAAGTTCGTATGCTCGCGAGATTTTTTGTTGTAGTTAACGGTTATAGCTCGAAGCTTAACAACATTACTTCTGGGGTCCCGCAGAGATCGCATTTGGCACCTGTACTGTATAATATATTTGTAAATGACATTCCTAAGTGTTTTGAATCTGCTACACCTTTTTTGTACGCGGATGACTTAAAGATAGTTATGACTATTGACTCTATAGGGGATGTTGCCCTTTTGCAAAAAGATCTTAATAATATGAGTAAGTGGTGCGAAGCTAATGGCATGTTACTGAATGCCAACAAGTGTTGTTTTATAAAATTCACACGAAAGCATGAAAATATCCTGTCTTCTTACTCAATGGGTGGAACACAGTTGAAAGAGGTTAATAATATGAAGGATCTAGGCATACTCTTTGATAAAAAATTTACTTTTATGCCTCACCTTGACAATATTATAAAAAAAGCTTTTTTGAAGCTTTTTTTATGGGAATTTATCATAAGAAATTGTAAGATTTTTAGAGACTTCAAAACAAAAAAAAACTTCTTTATAATAGCTATGTAAGAAGCATATTAGAATATGGAAGTACTGTCTGGAGACCTCACTATGCTACCCATTGTTTGCGATTGGAGCGAATCCAAAAGCGTTTTCTGTGGCACCTCTCATATTCAGCAGGGTTGAATAAGATAAGTATGAGGTTTCATACAAGGACAGACTTGATTATTTCAATTTGAGCACACTATAAATTATGGGACGGCCTAATAGACTGTCCGCAGTTACTTGGTCAGGTGAATTTCTGGGTACCCATCAAACTTACACGCCACCCCAAGCCCCCATTCCTTCCCCCACTTCGAAGAACAGTCTTGGGTGCTAACTCCCCACTTGCTCGTATGTCAAAGCTGTACAACAATATCTCTTCCAGGGTTGACATGTTCTCGGAATCTTTGCCAGTATTCAGGAAGCATGTCCTGGAAAGCTTAGCGAGCTAATATCTATCTTAAAATAGTTTAGTAGTTACAAAATTTTCTAAATATCCCTACCAGTCTTTAGCAGTTGTTATAGGTTGTTGTTTGTTTGCTTTTCTATTTTTTTTTCCTTTTCAGAACACTTTAATGATTAACTCTCTATTTAATTGTAAACTTTATAATTTTTATTGTACGCAGTTATTTTATGTTATGTTGTAAGTGCCTTTAACTGGTTATGCATTAAGATTTGTTTCTACATAATGTATCTATGTAAATGTAATATTGTAATAACTGTTGGTGAGTCATAATAAAAATATTTTCTTTGAATTTTAAGTAAAAATGACTGCAGTAATCCAGTCTCACTGTTTCCATTCTTGGCTGATTTGTTTTGAAACTGTACGAAATCGGCAGGTCTATGGCTGGGATAAAGCTCATTTCCATTTGTTATTAGACAAGGGTGATGATGACTCAAATTTCAGAAATGCAGTTGGGGCACCATTATGTTGTAGTTAACGCATGCATACGAGGATGCAAGAGACATTTAAAAGGCACGATACAAGGGCTTCGAGCATATAATAGACCATATAAACTTACCAAGTCCCCACTTGCTCCAATATGTAGAAGAATGACATACAATTATATAGTTATTAACAATCAAAATGAGCCTTCACCAGTATAATTACCTTGCCCAAGTATTTATCTTATGCTGTGTCAGTGCATGTTTCCTTCTATTCTCTGTATCATATGCTATTTACATCCATATCTATCATCACACAAAGTGTAGTCATCATCACAACTTAAATACTCAAGTTAGGGCTATCATGCCTTAGTCAACCTTGGTAGCTTAGTGGTAATTGGTATTGCTATGCCTTTGAATTTCTTCACAGTTATATGCAGCTTTGCTAATAATATGTAGCACTGTATATATATCGCACTAATAATACAATAGTGTATCAACTCAAAATCGAACATTTTTCAGAATCAACAAAAACCTTATTACTCACTTCATATAATAGTTGCAAATTGAATAACTGTCACATAAGTTTTTTAATTTATCCTTATTCTGTTTTTGCACTAATCGAACGACGGTCTTGATCACGTGTGAGGAATCAAATTTTGTGTGTGTTTATAGTATTATGTCAAGTACGACGTTTTGAGTTGATACACTATTGTATTATTAGTGCGATATATAATTCTAAAAACAAAAACCACTTTTGTACATGCAGGATCAACCTAAAGATTAAGGTCAAGTGCCAAGGCCACAGTATAATGAACATTTAGTGATTGATATATAATGTGAAAATATTGCACTAATATGAGTAATTATGAAAATGTGTGTAACAGCTCTTTCAAGTTTACAGCTTATTATTTTTGATAGTACTCATAAAAATTAAGGTAATCTACTCATTGTACACACTATATCCAATATCATTCACTATTGCTTCTGTCTCACAATTACTCAAATGATCTATTATTTATTTGCATATTTTGGTATTTGTATTTCTCTTCATATTTGTATCCAAACTTAATAAAATACAGCTAAAATAGAACATTCTAATATTATGTAAGAAAAAGCATAAATGGTGTGATTTAATTGCTATATCTGATATATCAACTAAAAATCATTTTATAGAAAATATATGCTATCATTTTTATTATCAATTTTGATGCATCATCAATTTTATTTGTATTTTGCATAATATTTTTATATCACCTTTTATTGTTGTTGTCAATGTATCTTTGTACTTCTGATATACCATGGTGTATTTCATCGTACTTTTAAAATTGTTTCTATATCTATATTTCTATAACTACATGATCCACCACAAAAACTATATTTTATTATCTTTACATAGCTATATATATATATTACATTCATGGATATTAAAACTTTATTCTCTACATTCGGAGTGATCGCCATTTAGTTTCTTAGGCTAGAGAACAGATTTCTCTAGGCAAATCTGATGTATTTAATAACAATGCAATGTTTCCATTATTCCATGGTTAGTTTGTAGGATCACCTATGAGACTTGGCTCTGTTATACCACAACTTATTCAAGTGGTAAATTGATGGTCACGTGATATTTTGTTTTCAAGTAGGTATTATCTTAACAATAGCTACTCTAAAATATTGCTGATATGATGAACATAAATAATTTTATTATACCCTACCATTTACTTTAAAAGATTCATTAATGAGACATTCATTAAATAGATTTTCTTTAGTTAAAGAGACGTATATTTAATAATTTCTTTATAAATTCCAATTGGTGTCGTGTATTTAACGTTCTTGCTATGCCATAAAATACCATTGTAATAAGGTAATTAAATGAGATAATGCATCAAGTTAATACCACTTAAAATAATAACTTAAAAACAAAAGTTAGTTTACTTTTATTATTTTCAGAATACAAATGTAATACTATAAAGTTTCAAATCCACCGATATCAAAATCGATTAGACATACATGCGGGACGCTATCTTTTTCGCCGGTAAAAAAAAACTTTAGATATTTAAAGTATATAAAACTATACTATCCCAACTAATATTATAAATGCGAAAGTGTGTTTGTTTGTTTGTTTGTTACCTCTTCACGCTTAAACTACTGGACCGATTTCAAAAATTCTTTCACCTTTGGAAAGCTACATTCTCCCCGAGTAACATAGGCTACTTTTTATCCCGGAAAAATCGACAGATCCCACGGGATGCGCAATAAAGGCTTCGCTCAAAAACTACTGCACAGATTTTTATGCGGTTTTCATCAATAGATAGAGTGATTCTTGAGGAGTTTTGCGGCATTTTTTATCTCGGAAAAACGGATAGTCCCACGGGAAGCGCGATAAAATCTTCGCACCATAAACCGACTTCCGCGTATATGTAGCCGTGGGCAAAAGCTATGACCCTTAACCCTCTATACACCCAATCCCGAAATCCACGCGGGCGAAGCCGCGGGCAGAAAGCTAGTTGTTTATAAATAACAAATTGTGCGTTCAAAATATGACAATAAAGACGAAAAAAATATAAATATACACTGTACTTACCAGCAACAACTGTATCACTCAAGTCATATTTCACAGGTTTAGGAAAATCTCGTAATTTGCGACCACTTAATTTTAATTCACCACTTAAATATGCGTCTTCTAAAATTCTTTCTAGTGATTTTGTCAACTGACTATGAATATTATTGTGCCCATTCATATTTACACTCACACACGATTCTAACACAGCCATACTCCATCTGGCGTAAAATATGACTGAAGTTGGTTTTAATTTCAGCAATTTGGCAGACTGACTTTTGAAGTTATTGTCTATGAGAAGAAGCTTCAACGCCATTGGTTAACATTATGCGACTAACTTCATGCTATATCATATAGCTTTATGGAAAATATTTTAAGAAACCCACATACCGCACGATTTATTTCAACGATTTGTCAGGTCAGACCAATCGCAAAGCCAGAAGTCATATGCAAAAATAACATGTACACATAGGACATTGTTAAGCATAAGCCATTGCAGTTTTTTTGTATATAAATTACTCGTCAGCGGCTTTTCATATTTCATGTGTACATTTATTTAACACTCCCACACTGAAAGACATTATGAATATTACTTAGAAAAAAATCAATTTTTAATTAAGTTCAATTCAACCAGCCGATAAATATCTCAATTAAAATTTTGGATGTACCTATTTGGATGCATGGATCATATTTCTATGACGATTCCAGATATTTTTATTTTAGAGACGAGAGAGATTTTTAAATAACGAGTTATTAAACGTGATTATAAATAAATAAATAAATAAATATTTGTTACACTTACACCAATTAGCCTAGCCCAAACTAAGCTCTATAAGGCTTGTGCAATGGGATCTAGGGTAACGGATAGACATACATAATTATACATATATAAATAATTTTTATTGAAATATATATCAACAACCATGACTAAGGTACAAATGCTCGCATTCATCACACAAACATCTGCCCCCACCGGGATTCGAACCCGGACCTCAGAGATGGCGACACCTTGAAACCGGTGTATTATCCACTCGACTATGGAGGTCGTCAATTATAAAAGAACGTCTTAAGAGGAAACCTATTAAATCAATAATACGTATTTACAAAATATAAAATACATTTCATCTAATTTCAGAATATACTGTTGTAACATTTGGCTCAAGTTTTGTACATACAGGCCGTCTTTTCGCCACTAACGCCGGTCTGCGCGTGCCACTTCGCCGAATGATGCACAATTATAACGAATCTTTTAAAGATATAGATTTACTTTGTGTTTATATGAATAGTTTTTAAAAAAAATGGTTGCCTGTAAAGTCGGTTTTACGGGCGAAGATTTTACGTGACAACGTCTTTTTCTCGGTAGAATATTTATTGATATGAATATAATTAAATTGCACAATAGGAACAAGGAATTGAATGAAAATAAGAATTGCACAAATTTTAACTATAGAAATATATTTTGTTTACTAAAACATTGTACATGTAAACTTAAACTTAACTAATTCCTATTTGAGTGATTTTGTTGAGGATAGGACGATGATAGGAGAAATATGAAATGAAAGTAATGTGTCTTGCGAAAGTCACATTGCGTTCGAGAAAGACAAAGACAGAGACACAAGCATGCGCCGATTCAATGCGCCTAATTCTCTAGTGCTGCGCGCGCGGCAGACCGATCATAGTTGAGTGGGAGAGAGACGCAAGGCATTCGGCGGGCCTCTCTCTCGTTCGGTGACTCATCGTAACGTTACCGAGCGTTACACTTTTTCATAAGTGACTCCCAGCCGCAACCTAATTTAAGACGTTGTCACGTCAAAAGTTTATCTTCGAAGTGCTGCTTGGTTTTTGGTTTCTTTATTAATTTTATGTGTTATTTTAGTTGTTTAAATAGTATATAGTTATATTTTATGTGCCACTTTGTCACCCAGATGAAATTATTTTTTTATACTTTTAATATTATTTAGCGGCTCGCGACTGTATGTTTGTGTTATTGTCAATTGAGTAATACGTGGATAGCGTTGTAGGCTACAATACTGCCATTTTTTATGTTATAATTTCCATTTATTTGTATTTTACAGGGAAACAGACCCGTAAGCGATACAGAATTATTGATTAATATATGTATATGCTGCAGCAGCAAAAATAAATCCATAGCTTAGCGTCAATTGTCTTTGTGCTTCCATGTTTAAGATATGTGAATTATTTAAAAATAATGTAACATGACAACTAGGTCGTCGGGTATGTGAAAAATAAATATATAACACGCGTTTTATCCGCGTTGAATCAAGCGACTAGTCTTATAAAAAAGGCGGGGTCTATAAACAAAATGTCTGTATATACGTGAAATCATAATCATTTATCTCATAATCATTCAAGACTCTCACAAAGCCTTATCCTCAACTTTTCAGGCATTAAATTCCGTATTTTAAGCCGAACGTTTAATTTGTAGAAGCGGTTTCTAGCCACTAATTCTATGTATTTATCGAAATGTATCTTATCATCGAAAAATATAACGAAAGACTTCACTTGATCGACCTGTTCGACAATTTTTCGCTATATTACGGCTGTTGGAAATTTTTCCTTTATTTTATTGATCTGTGATTTTGAACGGAGAACTGTCAAAAAAGAACTTAAAGATTAAGAACGCACTAGGTAATTAAAGAAGGAAATAAAAATTTTGATAGTGGGTGTAATTTCAAGTTAATAAAAAATATTGTACCTTTCTGTCTTTGTACCTATGGAATACTTTATTATTATCAATATGTCAGAATCAAAGTGACAGCCGTACACATCTTGTGTTCCGAAGTGCGATAACAGTGGTGACAATAGTGCTATTTACGGACGTTCACTCATTGCTGTGATGTTATCCATTAATTACTGTCATCGCAATATCAATTTGGACTAATTGTTTGCGCAATCATGTTTTAACCGTATAAAAGTTTTACGTTGGTGAATATTCTTAAGGATCACGAGCTATAAATATTCTTTAAAATTTTAGTTTTTGTTGCTTTTGTAAACTTAAATTCTAATCTTATCAAAGCAGGTAAAGTAATTCAGTCATTTTCTCCAAATATAACGCTTTTTTAGTTGGCTTATCAGTATGGATATCAAATTACATTACATCCCTAAATATATAAATAAAATGGAATTATCCTTCACGGTGTGGGAAATATATATTTTAACTAGTTTTGCTGTTGGCATCGCTAAGCAATTCTGTATCGGCAAATTAAAGGTATATATGCTAAGGCAAAGGTAGGGTAAGGCTATAGGCTAAGGTAGGTACGGTAAAGTAATTATTTTATAGCGTATAATAGTAGTAGTCTTTTATAGCGTCGTGCAATATGATACGGCACTATTTCGGGTGTAATATACGAGTATTATTAATGCCATAAAGTTAGTTTTATTATGACGATAATGGATGAGTTACCGTTATCGCCATTCGGAACGTCCGCAGAAACTGTCATGGAGGTTGACATAGGTAAAAGGTAACCTATATTAAAAAAAAAGGTAAAAGGTAACCTAACCTCAGTAAGTAAGAACTTCGTCATTTACAATTAGGACAGGACGAATATTTTATTAATTCTTCTTGCTATGAATTAGGAGTTATAAAAATAATAAAACTCACTCCTTATTAAAAAAATACTAGTTAAATTTAATTTTCCAATATGACAGTATTCAACATATTACGAGCCGCAAATGTTCTAAAAAATGCAGGCAAATCTGTATCTCAGGCTGAAGTAAGTAAATTTTTATTAACAAATTTGTATTTTTGTTTTATGTATTAAAAACCGTAATTTATGAAACTACTTGTATCTAGTTTTAACATTACATACTAAAATTTATGTCTAATAATATTATACCAGGTAGTTAAGCATGTAGTCAACTAAAAATGTTTCAAAATGTATTCATTTAACTTTAATTACAGGGATATTCGTCTTTGGTTAAATATGCAGAACATAAAAAACTGGAGAAAATCAGAAACATTGGAATCTCAGCTCACATTGACTCGGGAAAGACAACATTAACAGAGCGAATATTATTTTACACAGGCAGAATTGATGCTATGCATGAGGTACAACAACATAAAACATGTAAAGAAAATATGTTGTGCAATATCATGTGCACTGGTCTTTTGGTTATGATTCAGTGTTTTCTTCATTTCATTCTGTATTTGTAGGTTAAGGGCAAAGACAATGTAGGTGCGACCATGGACTCTATGGAACTGGAAAGGCAACGAGGCATAACAATACAGTCAGCAGCAACATACACTATATGGAAAGATCATAATATTAATATCATTGACACACCTGGACATGTAGATTTTACTGTTGAAGTCGAGAGAGCTTTGAGAGTATTAGATGGAGCTATTCTGGTCCTCTGTTCTGTTGGTGGTGTACAGAGTCAAACTTTGACTGTTAATAGGCAAATGAAACGATATAATGTGCCATGTCTTGCTTTTATAAATAAATTGGATAGATTAGGAGCAAATCCTGAAAGGTAATGATTTTTATTGTATACAATGGTATTTTTAAGTTGGCAGAATGGTGGGTAGTGGGGGTTTTCATTTAAATACCAATGTCTTTAGTGACTAATCACTGGTATATATATACCAAGTATTATCATAGTCAGGTATTTAGAACCATTGTCTATTAAGCTACTTAGATTTTTTTACTTAGATTATCTATAAGACATTAAATATGGAAAAATTGTGTATCATTCCATTTTAAAGATCCCAATGTAGGGTTTAAATAATATGAAGAGATGTCATCAGGTTACAGAATGCTTGTCTAGGAAAAACTCAGTATATCAGTAGCAAAAGGTTTTTTAAGCGGGGTTGGGGGTCAATTAGCGATGACCATTGACTTTGGTAGACTTTTAATACCCGATCTCATCTAAAAATTGAAATTGAAAGATTCTTGTTTGATGAAAAAGCAAGTCACAGAAATGGTTAGACTATCTGAGACTGAAAGAGTTTTTAAGGACCTTTGTAATCATCATGGCATGATGACATTCAGTATAAGATGCATGTGAGTAGCAATACTCACATACTCATACCATTACAAAAACAGCAATGCAGAAAGTATTTTGAGTTAGTGTAATGAAGACAAAGATGGTGTTTTGTAGTGTAGTATTATTGAGGATGAAAATTGTGTTTATCAATATGAACATGTATAATAATTTTGTAATGTTATTTCTTCTCCTTCTGTTCCACGAATATAAAAATGTACCCTTGTATATCTGCATCTACTTACATTTTTTTAATAGATGTTATATATATTCGTTATATTAGTTAAATGCTAATTACTTTTTTTAATGACTTCTTTTAATTACAGAGTTCTTAAACAAATGCGTTCCAAAATGAATCATAATGCTGCATTTTTACACTTACCTATTGGTCTTGAAAAGGACTGTCAAGGAATTGTGGACCTTATTGAAGAGCATTCTGTATATTTTGATGGAGATTATGGTGATAAAATTCGTTACGATGAAATACCACAAGACCGAAGAGCTGAGGTGAAAGAAAGGAGGCATGAGCTGATTGAACATTTGTCCAATGTGGATGATACCCTTGGTAACCAATTTGCACATTAATTCATGTCTTCTCTAATTTTCAAAGACATGATATGTTTCTAAAATCAAAAAATATTTTACTTAGATCTCCAGTGCACCCAATAAATTCTATCAAAAGTTTCGTTTACTAATAAAGTTATCTACTGTTTCTCAGGTGAAATGTTTCTTGAGGAAAAAACTCCCACAGTCAGTGATATTAAACAAGCAGTTCGCCGTACAGTCTTAAGTCGAACATTTACACCAGTACTACTGGGTACTGCATTGAAAAATAAGGGAGTACAACCTTTGCTTGATGCAGTGCTGGAATACCTTCCACATCCCGGTGAAGTTGAGAATACAGCTCTGTTAAACGAGAGTAAAGATGGTGGTGAAACAATAGTTCTGAATCCAGCTAGGGATGACAAAAATCCATTTGTTGGACTAGCATTTAAGTTAGAAGTGAGCAAGTATGGCCAACTAACTTATTTGAGGTGTTACCAGGGTATGCTGAAGAAAGGAGACTACATATATAACACTAGGACAAGTAAAAAGGTAAATGTTTCACATCTGTTTGTACTAACTGGATAATTTTAATTAATTTTACACTTCATCATCACAGCTCATGTACGTCCCCACCGAGGGGTCGAGCCTACCCTAACTACGTTTGGGCGATTAGGCCTTAGTCAACCACGCTGGCCCAGTGCAGGTTGGTTGACTATGTACACCTTTGAATCACTTCGCAGATGTACGCAGGTTTCCTCACGATGTTTTCCTTCACCTTAGGAGCGTCGGATAAATGTACATATGAAATTCGGAACGAAAAACACATTGGTACACGGTGGGGATTAGATCGCGGGCCTCCCGATTCTATGCAGCGCATAAACCAGTGCCGAGACCACAGCACCACTGACACTCTTTTAATTTTAAGTTTTACACTTTGGTACTGTTTCAGTCACTTTTGTTTTGTTTTAGTAGGAATAATATATTTTCTCATGGTAAGAATACTTATGTCCTCTGATTTTCGAACTATCCCTATATCAGTATCCCTTTTTCTACTACCCCTTACTATCCCTTTTTCAGTCAGAGAGGTTGTCTAATTGTAACCTGTCCGGTTGCTTTATAGACAGCTCGGGTACGTGACCCCGACTTCTCGAGCCTTCGATGCCATTTGCCCTTAACCTCCGTGGCATCGATGTCCTCTCCTTCCTCCTCCTCTCCTATTACAGTTGTGGTAAGGCTCGGTTCTAATAAGGATAGCCTTATAATTTCCGGGTCTGTGCGGGTTGGTACCACCATTCTGCCCATTTCGGTCGTGAAGCAATCACGCGTTTCGATTGAAAGGTAGAAACAGCCGCTCCTTCATGCGCCCCTCCTATACCTCTTGTGGTGAGGAATCTCGGCGGTATTCGAGGCCGGCGGAGTGTTTGGTCCCAGTGAGTTTGTTGGGCGTGACGGGTTGACGCGCGGTACAGGGAGACCTGGTGGAAATGGTTACCGTCGGCCACCTGCCGGTCAGTAGGGGACCCGAACCCAGGAATATCCTACCTGGGAGGCTGTCCCACACAACCGGCGAAAATCCCGTTATGCGGTCGTCGTGCCGGAGTAGGAGACCGGAGTGGATCCCGTCGACGGCATACGGGGGCACCAGGGGCCCTTCCGTGTCGCGTGTCAGTTCCTCACACAACCCACTCTCTCACTGTGTACTGTAATCTGCCCTTTCTTTGTCTACCGCCCGGACCCTCCCCACATTTGACCCTTTCCCAAAAAACTTAATATGAAGGCCAATAAGAAGAAGCAAGTTTTTACGGCGGACACCCAATCCACTATTAAAATGGATTTCTGCAACATCAGGGGCCTACACAGTAATCTCGATGCCGTCCACCACCATCTCGAGACGGCTCGGCCTGCCTTGCTCTTCTTAACGGAGACGCAAATATGCGCGCCGGACGATGTTTCATACTTAAAATACCCGGGCTACGAACTGGAACACACTTTCCTACGAAAAGCCGGAGTGTGCGTATACGTCCGAGGCGATATTTGCTGTCGCCGCCTTCGGGGCCTCGAGCATCGGGATCTGTCGTTACTCTGGCTACGCGTGGACCATGGGGGTCTTACCCGAATCTACGCGTGCCTTTACAGATCCCATGCCAGTGAAATAGGGTCAGTTCAGCTTTTTGAGCACGTCCAAGAGGGGATTGACCGAGCCTTGGAGCAGTATCCATCTGCGGAGGTGGTGGTTCTTGGTGACTTTAATGCTCATCATAAAGAGTGGTTGAAGTCCAGAACCACTGACCTCCCGGGTAGAACTGTCTTCAACATGGCTTCGGCCTATGGTCTCTCTCAACTGGTTGTACAGCCCACCCGTATACCAGACATAGAGAGCCATCAAGCTTCCCTGCTGGATCTACTGCTGACTACACGACCTAGCGGATACAAGGTTGTGGTCGAGGCTCCTCTCGGATCATCCGATCACTGCCTTGTTCGTAGCTCCGCCAAACTTGCGCAACCCCATCGCGTATCTACGACTAACAGTCGTACAGTCTGGCGGTATAAGTAAGCAGACTGGGATGGACTCCGGGAATTCTTCGGATCCTATCCCTGGAGGCGGCTATGCTTTACATCCGCAGATCCCGACATTTGCGCAGAATGCGTTACGGAGACGGTGTTGATAGGAATGAAAGAATTCATTCCCAGCGCCACTGTTTCTGTCGGGGGTTGCAGTCGTCCCTGGTATAATAATGCCTGCAGGTGGGCTGCATACCGCAAGCAATCTGCTTTCAACGCCTATTACAACGCCAGAAAAAGTCGGGATTCAGCAGGAAAGCTATTGCTGAAGCCAAGACGGAACACGTGGCCAGGATTGGCGAGCGATTAGGAAGCTATCCCAGTGGGAGCCGTGCTTTCTGGTCGCTCGCCAAAGCTGCGCAACAGAACTTCTGCCAGTCCAGTCTCCCACCACTGCGAGCAGCCGATTACAGTCTTGCCCACAGCGCAAGAGAGAAGGCCAATCTCTTGGTCGAACTCTTTGCCTCTAACTCGAATATGGACGATGAAGGAGCCACACCACCTACCATCCCTCGGTGTGAAAGTCGGAACTGCCGGAAATCCGCATTACACAGCGTGCGGTCAGGCGGGAACTCAAGCTCCTGAATGTACACAAGTCGAGTGGGCCAGATGGCATCTCTGCAGTGGTGCTAAAGACGTGTGCCCCTGAATTGACCCCCGTATTAACGCGACTTTACCGTCTTTCTTATCAGCAGAAAAGGGTTCCATCTTCGTGGAAGATCGCCCACGTCCACCCAATCCCCAAAAAGGGTGACCGATCCGACCCGTCAAATTACAGGCCAATCGCGATAACATCCTTACTCTCCAAAATTATGGAGAAGGTCATCAACACCTGCCTTCTACGGTACCTAGAAGACCACCAGCTGATTAGCGACCGGCAATACGGCTTCGTCACGGGCGCTCAGCTGGTGATCTTTTAGTTTACCTAACGCACCATTGGGCAGAAACTTTGGAGGGCAAAGGCGAGGCTCTCGCCGTTGGACTAGATATCGCGAAGGCGTTTGATAGGGTCTGGCATAGAGGTCTTCTGGCGAAGCTACCATCATATGGAATCCCCGAGGGACTCTGCAAATGGATAGCCAGCTTCCTGGATGGTAGGAGTATTAAAGTCGTCGTTGATGGCTGCTGCTCGAAAACCATGCCCATAAATGCTGGCGTTCCACAAGGTTCGGTGCTCTCCCCAACACTGTTCATTCTGCATATCAACGATATGTTGTCCATTGAGAACATACATTGTTATGCGGATGACAGCACAGGTGATATGCGGTATACCAACCACCAGAACGTCCCCCGGATGTCGCTACATGAAAGACGGTTGCAACTTGTGTCTGAAGTCGAGGACTCTCTAGGGCGAGTCTCGGAATGGGGTGCAAAAAACTTAGTCAAGTTCAACCCCACGAAGACACAAGTGTGCGCGTTCACTGCGAAGAAAGACCCATTTATCGTAGTGCCTCAGTTTCAAGGAGTCGCTCTTCGTATGTCCGAGTCTATTGGGATTCTAGGTGTGGAAATTTCAGCCACAGTGCAGTTCGGGAGTCATTTGGAGGACAAAGCCAAAATGGCGAGTAAAAAATTGGGTGTTCTCAACAGAGCGAAGCGGTACTTCACGCCCAGTCAGCGTCTGATGCTTTATAAAGTTCAAATACGGCCGCATATGGAGTACTGCTCTCACCTCTGGGGCACGATTCTCATGCAATAGAAAAAAGTTCAACATTCGTAAAAAAGGTTCGAAGTTCGAATTTTTTTTCGAATGTAACACAGTTAGGTCTATCTTCAGAAGTTGACACACAGTTGTTTGGTTATTTGATTTGACTTTACATAGGAAATGGACGAATTTATTGTAGATTTTATTAGTTCAAGAGTTAGAGGCAGCGAGTTTATTAAACATTTTCGATTAAATAAGAACCTTACATTAGAACTCATCCAAATGTTTTCAGCCAGTGATTCAACAGCGATCACGCATTGACTTGTTAAAAACAAAAGGTAGGCAAAATAAAAAAAAAAATTAAAAAAAATATATATGTATATATATATATGTATATATATATATTATATATATATTATATATATATATATATATATATATATATGTGTGTGTAGAAAATATCGGAAATAAAATAATTTTTAATTCTCGTTTGAAAGTTGTTTACTAAAACACTTAAGAGTTTTAAAATTCAAGTGTCATATTAATAAATAATATATTTTTAAAAGTAATATTTACGTATAAAATCTATTAGTAGATGAAGCAGTAACAGCGTTTTTATAAACGCTTAATAATTACGTAATTTATTATTTAATTTATACCCGACGTACTATTTCGAATAGTAATCGTTCTATGGGTGCTCAGAATACGAGATAAATGAAACATTCGAACTTTCAGTAGAGCGGAGATTCGTATACGAATTTTAATATGGAAAAAATTCGATTGCATGAGAATCGTGCCCCTGGGCTGGAGCCCCCAAATATCAACTCGACCCTCTTGACTCCCTGCAAAGGCGTGCTTTCCGTATCATCGGTGATCCCAATATTACGGCCTCAACAGAGACCTTGGAGCAGCGGAGAGACTTTGGCTCTCTGTGTGTTCTTTATAGGCTCTTTAACGGAGAGTGCTCTGAGGAACTATTTGCAATGGTGCCTTCGTCACCTTTTTACCAATCGCACCACCCGCCACCGCAGTAGAGTTCATCCATATCACCTGGAACCGATCTTGTCTAGTACAGTTCGGTTTCAGCGTTCATTCCTTCCGCGTCATGCAAACTCTGGAATGAGCTCCCTGCTGCGGTGTTTCCTGAGCGCTACGATATGTCTAACTTCAAAACGAGGCTTAAAAAGAGTATTACTCTCCAGGTAGGCAGCGGCTCAGCTGTGCCCCTGGCACTGCAGATGTCCATGAGCGATGGTTACCACTTACCATTAGGTGGGCCATTTGCTCGTCTGCCACCGTACGGAATAAAAAAAAAAAAAAAATCAACTTTCATCAAAATCTAGTATGTAAGTTTATTTAAACAAAAACTTTCATCCCCTATGCCTGCCCTTACAGTCCTTTTTAGCCATTAAAAAGTATACTCTTTCATAGGTTGTAGACTATCTGTGTCGGTTCATTTCAATCAGTTCACTAGTTTTGACTTGAAAGCGAGATAGACAGACAGAAAGAATTACTTTCGCATTTTTAATTTAGTAAGTCTTGCTGGAATGTGTTCTGAACAATCAACTTAGATGTAGAATGTTCATGTTTTAAGCAATGATATTACTTAAATTTTAACTAATTTTCTTTTAAATTATTTTACAGGTGAAAATTTCGCGACTAGTAAGAATGCACTCAAACAATATGGAAGATGTCAATGAAGTTTTTGCTGGTGATATCTTTGCGCTTTTCGGAATAGATTGCGCATCAGGTGATACTTTTGTGAACAACAACAAGCTTGAGCTATCGATGGAGTCGATTCACGTGCCAGACCCTGTGGTGTCGATGGCAATCAAACCAAAGAATAGCAAAGATAGAGATAACTTTTCGAAAGCGGTAGCGAGGTAAGTTGAAAATGACATTTTTGTATGATGGAAATCATGAGGAAGGTTTATGACCTTAGCTATTTTAATACAAGTATATACAATTAATTTTTGTAATACATCAGCAATCCAGCTGCATCTATATTGTAAAGATAGTCATCAATCTCTTACATCTACTGGTCTGTTGAGAACTTCTTTTTTCTACATGTCCATGAACTCTTAATTTGATTGAGGCTCAAAAGCTCCCATCAAGTTGATTGAAAAAAACAATTACTTTTGAGTAGTACGCAATCTTAGGATTCTTGTGACTCTTGTAATGTATTTTTATTTATTTTATGAATAATTGGATTTTTACAAATAAATCACTAAGAGTTTGAGTACAAGATCTTTATTCCACAGGGAATTCAAACAGAATTCAATTCACTAATGTTTACTTGCACAACCATACTTTATACAAATAAATCACTAGAAATAGAAGTACAAAATCTTCATTTCACTTGGAATTTAAACAAAATTCAATTAACAAATGTTTACTTATGCAACAATATTATATACCAATAAATCACTAGAAGTATGAGTACAAAATCTTTATTTCAAATGGAGTTTAAACAAAATTCAATTAACAAATGTTTACTATGCAACAATATTTTATACCAATAAATCACTAGAAGTATGAGTACAAAATCTTTATTTCAAATGGAGATTTAAACAAAATTCAATTAACAAATGTTTACTATGCAACAATATTTTATACCAATAAATCACTAGAAGTATGAGTACAAAATCTTTATTTCAAATGGAGTTTAAACAAAATTCAATTCACTAATGTTTACTAGGCAACAATATTACTGTCAATTCTATCAATTCATATACATAGAATGACTTAAAAATATAAAAGAACTTAAATTAATATAGATACAGGCAGGGTTTATAGGTCCGTTTGATCGATATTGGTTTTAAGTTGAAATTTATAATGTAAAAGATTAAAAAGACGGTATTCCGAGGATAAAAAGAAATCAGTATTCCGGTAGTCCTTCAGGAGTCCTTCAGGAACTGGTCCAGGCAACTGGTAACCGTGGTTAGATGGCCGTGTTTGGGTTAGTTTACTCTCTGTCCTTGGCTTACCAAGTCGCCGTCTTCAATTAGGATTTAAGGTAGATCAGCGGTCTATTTAAGGCAGCTGGGTCACTTGAAAGTCCCTGGGTGACGAGGGTTAATGTTCAGCCCAAATATAGTTCCCTGAAGATGACATGAATCATTTCAAATAACAACTCTCTTGGCATTTACTTTACTAATTATTAACTTTCAAAAGCGAAGAGTGTGATGTAGAAAATGAAAACAAACATGAAGATACAATTGATTCTAGAATATTACAAGATTGATCTGGTTAAAATAAATTTGTTTTATTTAAATCCCCATGTATTAACGGTTATGAGAGGTAGTTAATGGATTTAATTGCATAAATATTGGTTTCCCACCAGGCACACTATGATGATTAATCAATATTTTATTGTAAAAGACCAAATTTGTTATATCAATTTACCACAGTTATTTTCTCTACCCACACTCAACGGATATTCAGGAAATGTTCTAGAAACGATATTTTAGGTATATATGAATCTCAGTTAAAAACTCTAAATATATAATAAAAGAAAGAATTATGAAAATTAGGTACCTTTCTTTCGGGATGATTGTCTTTTTTGTTCAAATTTATTCGGGAATTGTCTTTTTGTTCAAATTTTTATTCGGTGAAAGCAGATCTATTTCGTCAGTCTATATATAGACTCCTTCTCTTTGTAGTAGAGCTCGGTCTCAACAGCCGAATACAGTATTTTCAATTATTTAAATTAGAACAGTGAATAGCTTAAAAGTTGTTACTTATGATCGCAGCTATTGATCCAAAACCAAATATCGCTAATCACTCCACAGACTAGTGTGTATCTTTTTTTTTTATTAAGTTTTTAATTTTTTAGTTAGGCAAAGGACACAATCTATGCTAGCCCGAGCAATCTAGCCTGACTATGTTAATCTGTAGAAGGATTAATATTTCTTTATTAGTCCTCACAGCTAGGTCTAGTTTACAGACTCAATTGCCACAGACAAACATTTGCCTGAGGAATAATAAAAATAAGGTTAAACGACTACACTTATGATGATCAATTGCGATTTAACTTTTCATTGACATAACACTATTCTTTTAAACTACTAATCGTGACATTATATATTTTAATATTGTTTTAGGGGGAGTGTGTGGGATTACTGATTAAAATACTATTTTGTAGACGACGCTTGGCTAGACTTGGTTGCTTAATTTGCGCCATAGATAATGGTGTTAGGATCATGATTAGCGGTCCACTCTATGGAACTGTCCATGTCATCTATTAAAATTGTCAATGTCAAAGTAACAATTCGACGTAAACATAACCAATGCGAGATACAATTGTAAAAGTGATTTTAATCAATATGAAAAAAAAAATGTCTTTAATAGTACTTAAAATCAGTGAGAAAAACAGTGTTACACTCTTTGTGGGAGTTATCTTCGCAATTTGACCACACAATAATTATTGTGTGATCTCGTGTTTCCTTCCATGACTACTGAAGTCTCCACCATAAGTCGTGTTCAAGAGCCTTATCTCCTTTAGTGTGCCAGTTCTGAGTTACAATTTACCGTTAACTATTAGGATCTCTTTGAGTTCAATGTGTACTGTAACAATTGTTTGCCATATGACTGCTGTCAAATAAATCGCTACGGACAAAGTTTAATTCTCAGTGGTCTTCATTGGATACAGCAATATACTGATGAAAAAATATTAACCAGGTATCAAACAAATTTTTTTTCGTACAGAATTTTCACTTTTGACTACTGCCATTAAATATTGATATGGATTTCTGTAATAGCCGGAATATACTGGGTGTCACTATTTATTTAATGGGTAAGTGAATATTTTGTAGAAAAAATATAGTGCAAATTAAGCTACGTGTTCTTTCTACAGATTCGCCTACAGCCACTGTAACGCCTGATGTAAATCTTCTGTGTATGTGGCTGAAATACAATGCCTGGAATGATTTTAGGATTCAAGTGGATTTGCAGAATATTTTAGATTTATAATTCTTTCCATTGCAAAAATATTTGAAATGTCCGGACTGTATATACTGACTATATGTTACTGTATGTTTTAATAACAAACAATAATTTTGACGACCTCCATAGTCGAGTGGATAGTACACCGGTTTCAAGGTGTCGCCATCTCTGAGGTCCGGGTTCGAATCCCGGTGGGGGCAGATGTTGTGTGATGAATGCCAGCATTTGTACCTTAGTCATGGTTGTTGATATATATTTCAATAAAAATTATTTTATATATGTTTATATATGTATGTCTATCCGTTACCATTAGATTCCCATAGCACAAGTTACAGAGCTTACCTTGGGCTAGGCTAATTGGTGTAAAGTGTAACAAATATTTAATTATTTATAATAAAATAACCATATTTCAGATTTACCAAAGAGGACCCGACATTCCAGTTTCGCTACGACTCTGATAACAAAGAAATAGTCGTATCCGGTATGGGCGAATTGCATTTGGAAATCTACGCTCAGAGAATGGAGAGAGAATATAATTGTCCAGTAGAACTTGGCAAGCCTAAGGTGGCGTTCAGGTGAGAATTTAATTTAACTGTAGGTGTTAGTTAGTTTGGCTGGACTTTTATCTACACTTAGCCTTACAATTGGGCCATTGTGCATCCTGTTCTGGTTGACTTCTCTCCTACTCAACCATCCTAGATCTTCCCAGAATACCAGAAGCCTCTTGGGGCTTCTGCATATTTCCAGTGGAGAAGTTTTGCCTGTTGTTCGACCACTTTATAACAACATGTTATGGCGTTTCTATTGCCTCTATGCATAGAGGGCTGTCTGTCATACCTATTGTAAATAAGTGCTCGTTCAGGGGACAATGTTTGGTTAAAGCACAAATGGCTTTCCGGATCTGTTTAATGTTATGAGGGAATGGGCAAGCTTTTTGGTCATTACAAATGTAGGTCTTATAATATATATATCGCAGCCAACTGGTTAAAATAGCCGTTCCGTTCGTCATTCAATCACACGGCTATACGTCGTTTGGGTGATTTGTTGATTGCAACGTTCAATATTACAGCTAGACGATGCTTAGCCAACTGGTTAAATGGCAAATTAACTAAGGTAAATATTAGTTTAAAACTTAATTTGAGAGACTTTTTGTAATTTCTTGGGAGGTTATTCTTGAATTAAGTATAAGAGGTGACCAAAAGCTTGATGAAATAAGTAAAAATGAAAAACAAATTATTAATCATTATATTGTTTACTAGCTGACCCGGTGAACTTCGTACCGCCTAATTATTGGAGGCATATTTAGTAAGTCACAAACACATGACACAATACTTTTTTAATTTTATTGAAATTTGTTGCTTTTAGATTTTTAGGAATATTAAAGAATTATAGTATAGGTGCACAGCAAAGAGGCGTTTACATTTCAAGTGACATTTTACCATAGACAATTTTTTTTTGAGTGAATACTGACAAATATTTACACTATAACTATGAATTTTTTGACGGTGGCCATGGTTAGGAAAAGAAGAAGAACTACATCTGTCATCGAGAAAATAAAGAATTCAAACAACTATAATATTTAAATTGTTGATATTTTAAAACTATTTTCCAGAAGTTATAGTGAAGGTATATATCCCTCAACTCCTTAAAATGCATTGTCCCTTTTGTAAAAAGTGGATGGAACGGCAGAACAAAAACAATAACTGTCCAGGTTGTATTAAATTATTATTAAGATGCGACGAATGCTACAACATAATCGCTGACACCTTCAGATTTTGTACCAAGTGTGGTAAGAATGTAGAACGAATAATACGCGTGAATAGGGCAAAAGTACAAAAAAAAATATTAAAGCAAAAGCTGCTATCTAAACCAAAACACGTTTCTACAATGCCATCTTCATCATCTGAGGAGACATTCTGTGAATTAAATTTATCGGCCGAAGACATACAGGACATTCAAGTTATTGAAGACAGCCAAAAGCCCAACATCAAGAATGTTCTGGTAGATATTGATGTTATTGAAGACAGCCAGCAGCTCAACATTGATAATGTTCTGATCGAATCAGATTTGTCCGAGTCGCCTAGTACTTCCACCATATCATCATGTCCTGGCGAGCCAAGTGGTTCCCAAGTAGATGGAGCCCAGTTGATGGAAATAAAGAGTTACTAATACACGTTGACGTTTCATTTTCTTGAATGTGCTCGTTTCTGGACTGTGAACATGATAAACAAAACGACTTCGACGACCTATGTCAGGTCGTTTTCTTTTCCTCGGCATTGTAAGCAGCGAGAAGAAAATCACTTTTAGCAGTATTTCAGTATTTCTCCAATTAAATGTTTATTTTTTTTAACATGACATGACAAAACCAAGGATGTTAAAGTAGGAGCGCAGCAAAAAGTCTCTAAATCTATTTCAATCGACCAGGGTCGATAAATTTTTAAAACCAAAAAAAATAATAGTAGGATAAAACCAATAAAATCCATTAGAAAAGGAAGGGAATATTATAAAAATGAAAGGATAAATTAATTACGGGCGATTTGAGGTCGGGAAGGGGATGGGGGGGCCCCCCCTTGCTGATACGTAGTGAGGTTTAAGACTACCAATATATCCTGTATATTTTTAGTACCTACAAAGAATTTTAAAATTTTCAAAATATTACCTTTAAATACAGGTATAAACTATAATTGTATTTTATTCTGAAATTAAGGACCATGATAATAGGCGGGGAGCCGGTAATACTGAAAGTCCCGTCATAGCGAATCAAAAAATAGTTATTTTAAATAAATAGTACATAAGTATAGGAATAAATTAAGCTCGGTATGCGTGGATTCCTATTGCCGAAACAATGTTAAAAAAAATAAAAAAATGTTTTATCGTCATCGTGGCAAGTCAACATATAACACTATACGCCGCGCTGCTCATCTGTTTAAAATTCGCGCGTTTGACGAAACAATAAATACACGTGATATCTTACTACAACCCCCCTCCTCCCTTGTGTTATTTTCGTGATTTTTATCAAACCCCCCCCCCCCCCTTTCAAGCCTCACGTGATTAATGGACAACCCCTAACACTGTTAGGTTGGCGCCCATCAAATATGTCAACACATTAATTATTTTTATATTTTGAAATTTAAATACACGATGTTATAAGCAAAGTTGATATTATGTTGTCGATTCAAAAGTCTTGTTTTAATGCGTTCTTCAATTCGAGTGGAACTGAGAGTACAAATACCGTCAAATGTTTGACAGAAAGTAAGTGATCAACTTTTATATGGGAAAATTAAATTGTCGTCTTACTCTATCTTACTCGCAATTTTTCCTTATTTTCTCACCGTTTAGACCTACCCTGGACTACGACAAACATTTTAAAACCAAAATCAGCTCAATCGGCCCAGCCGTTCTCGAGTTTTAAGCAGACTAACGAACAACAATTCATTTTTATTTATATAGATTGCACCAAGCAAAAAATCACAAACTCAAAAATTTACGAAGCGAGAATTTTCACAATCCCGTAATTTCTCCACGAATATTTGTTTAAATTTTGATTAACTCGTAAGTGACCTCATAATGTCTGTGTCTTTAATAACACGTGTAACGTATATTTACTACTTACATATTGAAAACAAAACGGTGGTGAACGCTGAACTAATTAAATTAGACGGTGGCTTTTGAATCAGCTGTAGATTTGAACGTTTTGAGCCACTCAAACATTCAATATATAAGCTAGACGTATGATTGAATGGCGTTGTTCAGTCAAAGGGCTAGCTGTTTGATTGAATGGCTATTTTAACCAGTTGGCTGCGACATATACATGCTGTAAAAATACACTTAACGAAAACTAAAGTCTTTTATTCTTTAAAGGGTTCTATTTCGTTTGTTTATAAACATCTTTCAGAGATGTTTAGCCAACTTATCTGGAGGTGGTGAAACCTGCCCTAATTTATCAATGGTCAGTCAACATTTAACTGTAGAATAAATATGGCGGCTTGACAGATATTCTATTAGAGTTGTTAAAAGGCTCGAGTCTCTCTAGTCTTCGACTCATTCAAGGCTCGAGTCTCCTATGAAGGCTCGAGCTTCAGCCTCGAGCCATATTGCAAAGGCTCGAGCCAAGCCTCGAGCCCTAGTTCTGAGGCTCGAGTCGTGTCTCGAGCTTTGTTTTAAAGGCTCACTACACAACATTGTGCTATAAAATAAATCTAATAAATATGTTATTACAATAATGTATTTTTATTAACTTCACTGCTTAAAACATATTTTTATTACAATTTTGTACTTCGTGATATAGAGGAAACCAAACGCGCCGATCCAGTGTTATCAGCTCAAAGATCAAAATATACAAGAATTGAGAAGAGACAATTTGTCAACAGATAATTATGAACACAGTACTGTAAAAAAGTTAATCCAGTTAAAAAAGTTTATTTGCATCCGTGTACAATGTACAAGCAACCGGAGAATATAAATATCGCTAATATAATTATCAGCTATATAAATAAAGCTCCAGCTTCGACTCGACTCCTCTAGTTAAGGCTCCTGAGCCTTCAAGGCTCGAGCCTTTAAGTCTCGAGTCTTTAGGACTTGCGAGCCGTGAGAGCTCGAGCTTTGAAGACTCGGCAGGTTCGACTCGGAGCTCGAGTTTCCGCCTCGGAGCTCATTTCTCACAACACTGTATTCTATACATAAATTGGCAATCTGTCATATTCTCCAATTGTAAAAGCAGGCTTTAAGGTTGGGTTTACGGTCTTCAGAAGAGTTTCCAAACCAGTTTTAAATTTTCCTTACCTAACTATAACGACGAATATTATATTTCACGTTTTTTTTTTCAGGGAAACGCTAATGTCGCCTTGCAAGTTTGACTACCTCCACAAAAAGCAGTCGGGGGGCGCGGGTCAGTACGCCCGAGTCAGCGGGATCATGGAGCCCCTGCCTCCAAATCAGAACACGAGTAAGTTTGCCAGTAAAATAAAAAGCCTTAGAAATTTTAAATAATAACATAGGGGTTGTCCATTTCCATGTAATTTTTTTTTAATTTTTTCAACATTTTATATTCCAATGAAAAAGCTATGCTATAAAGTGGTATATTGTGTCACGCACTCCGGTTCGGAGCAATACCTATCTGCCAACAAACTGGAACACAGTATGGCAGATTTACTTGATTGTAAAATTTTGTGCTATTTTGAATAAATGCTTTTTCATTTACAACGTAAGGCTTGAAAGGGGGGTGGGGGAGGGGTTTGATAAAAATCACGAAACTAACTCAAGGGAAGGGGGGGGGGGTGTAGTAAGATATCACGTGTATTTATTTTTTCGTCAAACGCGCGATTTTTAAACAGATGAGCAGCGCGGCGTATAGTGCTTATATGTATCTGGACTTGCCACCATGACGATGACGGTAAAACACTTTTTAATTTTTTTTAACATTAGCAATAGGAATAGGCAATAGCAATAGGCAATAGGAATACCGAGCTTAATTTATTCCTATACTTATGTACTATTTATTTAAATAAATATTTTTTGATTCGCTATGACGGGACTTTCAGTGTTACCGCCTATTATCATGGTCCTTAATTTCAGAATAAAATCAAATTATAGTTTATTTGTATGTATTTAAAGGTAATATTTTGAAAATTTTACAATTCTGTGATGTTGGGAGGGGGGGGGTGTTACTCGTAAACCTCGATTACCAAGGGGGGGGGATCACGTGATTAATGGACGGCCCCATACTAAAAATAATGAAAGCCTGTAGCTAAAGTAACAATTATAACATTACTTCTCGTTTCATTAGAACGAAATATGACAATGATTCCGTAATTTACTCCATAACTTATCATTTCCATATCTATATCGAAATGATTGCGCGTACAAATCGAATGCGAATGTTAGTTGGTCGAGTACTACTCAAACTGTCGAAATCAAACTTAGTTTTTAATCAAATTCCTTCAGAATCAATCCAATGAGGTAAAAAGATAAATAAAAGCAATCTTCGCACTATCGTACAAGTGAGGTCGGTGAGACTAATGAGTGGGTGTGTCGTATTAGAGAATCTATTAGACGGTAGAGGGAACTGATTAATAGGCCTTTGATTAATATTATTAAATATATGTCAAATAGTGTTGCCATTTAAAAGTAAATAATGAAGAAAATCTATTAGTGACATTTAATAATTTATGAGTTGTTAACAAAATGTGTAGGCTTAATTATTTTAGTAGTGGATCAGTAATAAGATTATTGCAAATAATAATTATGGATATAGTGATAAAAATAATTATAAAACAAAATAGAAGACTTGCAATAGAAATCCGATCAAATACTATTTTTAAGAAATATTTAGTAATATGCTCGCTGTCTTATTAGTTTTTTCACTATTTTTTATTTATTATATTTAACAATAAAACATTCTTTACAATTATTGGTCAAATATTTACTTATTGCTCATTTACTTAAGTATTTTGACGGGTATTGTATTGAAGGTGTATTTGATTAATACTTTGATTCGAGTACGTTGGACTCGATTCCGGTATTCGAGTCAGGAACAATCAGTTCGTATTCGGTAACTCGATTCTATTTACATGAGTCGTACTCACTCGAGTCTATTATTCGAGTTTGGTTAACTCGCTTGTACTCGCAAATTGTTTACATAAGCAATGAAGTGCGCGGACCTTATATTACAAACAAGTTTGAATCTGCAACTTTTTGTTTTGATTTTGTTTTAAAATCGGACTCTAGCTCTAGACTGGACTAGAATTTCCAGACTCGAATTTCTAGACTCGAGTCTAGGAATATTCGAATACCAAACATAGAATTCGAGTACTGGGCTCGAATCAGGGAATCGAGTCCTGACTCGAATACCGAATAAACTGACTCGAATCGACTCGATCCACCAAAACAGCGACTCGGCACATCACTAATATGTAAAGTCTGTGTTGCCATGTGTACAATCATTTATTCATCCCAGTAATTGTTTTTAGTGCTAGAATTCGTTGACGAGACCGTTGGTACTAATGTGCCTAAGCAGTTCGTTCCGGGAGTAGAGAAAGGCTTCCTGGAGATCTGCCAGAAGGGTTACCTCACAGGCCACAAGATATCCGGTGTGAAGTTCAGATTGCAAGATGGCGCGCACCATATTGTGGACTCTAGCGAGCTCGCTTTCTTCTTGGCTGCGATCGGGGCGGTTAAAGAAGGTAAGGGTGTATGTAATACTCAACTTATATTCCAATATATGGCACAAGTATTGGCATAAAAATATAAATTGTAAGAAAGGCGTTCGTTAAAAAAATTTGTTCGTAAGAAAAAAATAATTACTAAAGAGATCGTAATTAATTATACTGGCTGGCAATAACTTTGCCAAATCACTATACAGTGTTTTTTTTTACTGGGACAGTATGGGGAAAACCTAAACCTAAAAAATATTATGCCAAATTTATTTTCACAAAAAAAGATGAAATGATTCCTAAGACTGTTTCCTTATATCTTCAATGGTTTAGGTTTTCCCCATACTGTCCCAGTTAAAAAAACACTCTGTATACAGTAATGCCCTGGATTTACGCGATAGGTGGGTCCGAGCGATTACCGCATAAGTCGGGGTTCAACGCATACAAATAGAATTAAAGTATGTTTAATCGGGACCAGAGTTTCAAAAAAACAATAACTTAAGAAGAAAAGTGTAAGATAATAAAACAATTTACATTGTTATGAATGTTATATTACTTTAGGTTACTTTATTATTTTAGGTTACTTTAACCTAAACCGAAGTTATTTTGATTTAGAATGTTGCTTGACGAGTTTAATTTTTCTTCTTTTCACGCAAAATTTTCTCGTGGCATACCAGTAATTTTTTTATTCCCTGTTTTGTAGTAGAAACGCGTTCTTTATTACAATCATTTTTTTCTAAAATTTGTAACCCTTATTCAATTGAATTGAGTCCTTCTGTTAAGTTTGCAATTGTCATTTGATTTACCGATTCAACTGGGTCTAGTGAATCAGTTTGTTCAATCTCTTTATAACCGTTCGGACTACAGTTGCTTCCGGTAGATCAAATTTCTGTGAAAATTCAAAAATTTTAATTTTTGCTTCAAAGTCTAAACTCAGTTTATACTCCAAAGACAGTGTTTTTCTTTTCTTGTTAGGCTCAAATGACTCATTTTTTGTTCGTTTAGACGACATAATTATTGGTAATAATTAAAACGCACTACACACGTAAAATAATTCTACGCGGAACACGTTCAAACCAGTCGCAAACTGAACAGAGGGCTAAGCGAGAGAGCCGATGCGCGAATTGTATTTTCCTGTATTATCTCATGGTAAAAAAATTCTGTGTCAAGCTATCTCTATATCGATTTTCATCAAAATAGGTTTCAACAGACACACGAGCTAAGGTAAACAGTTAAGTCGATCTCA
Organism: Scirpophaga incertulas; assembly: GCA_036419045.1. NCBI lineage: Eukaryota > Metazoa > Arthropoda > Insecta > Lepidoptera > Crambidae > Scirpophaga > Scirpophaga incertulas. The sequence goes on along the minus strand of CM071634.1, from coordinate 28,202,823 downwards.
ATGTTAACATCTAAAATCTGTGAAATTGTAGCTGCGTGTACTTATTTGTTTTTATTTCGTTTTATTCGTAAGACTGTCTTTTGTGAGAATATTGAGGGGTTTTCTACCAATGGAATTATTTATATTTTTATCTGTTAAATAGTATTCGAAGACGCCGCGTGGCAGGTGCTGGAACCAATTATGTTTGTGGAAGTGACGCTTCCAGAAGAATTCCATGGGACAATAGTGGGGCAGTTGAACAAGCGGGGTGGTATTATTACTGGAACTGAAGGTTGTGAAGGTTGGGCCACTCTGTACGCCGAGGTTCCACTTAACAACATGTTTGGATACGTCGGTGAACTTAGGTGAGTCTTAAAGTTACTGTTAGTAATAGTCGTTATTTCAATAACAGATAATATAATGAATTATTTTCCCGCAACGAATAACACATTATTTAACAACGGCTTATACTGTTATCCTGCTGTTGCTGTTGACAAAAGAATCGCCTAGTCGCTGACTGTTGCCTGACTGCTTATTCTTATAATATTAACTTTTCTTACAAGGAAATAAAGTTCCTATTTCTTATAGTATTTTTACTAATACCAAATTCACAATTTAGTACCTTCACGCGTATGACAATTAGACTCATTTTGATTTACAGTGTGATTTGAAATAACAATTAGGTAAACTGTTGCTGACTTGCTGATGCCTAAGCTGTTGTCATTTTTTTGTTACGCATTATTTACAGTTGTGTGATCGTTGCAATAATTAGTGTCATGTTTGGATTTGCCGTTGTGTGATCGCGAATGCATATTAAATTACCTATTCGTTGTAATAATTAGTGTCGTGTACTTTTGAAGTAACTAATAAATAATTAGAGTAGATATTGTAAATAAATGGAAATGGAAGCATATTGCAAATATTGCATGTAAATAACAAATTATGTACAGATCAATGAACTTTTAAATACACCAGAATATTATATTGATTAATTAGTTTTAAGTTATTTAAATTACTGCCTAATATTCTGACAGTCCTAAGCTTGTAAAAGTATGAAGGAAAGCTCATTGTTAAGAATAACTAGCTATAATAAGCTAACTATAATAATAATAACAATCGTATTTAACAACATTTGTCAAAACAGCAATATAACAGGATTACAGACAACAGTTTACAATAACAGTTATAGGAAAATAACACAACAGTGTTATTCGTTATCACAAAACAGTCGTTATTGCCATTACTAGTTACTGTTATTATCATTTGATTTCATAATTTTCTAAATAAATGTCTCATAATGTTATTTGTCACGATACATCGAAAATTTTACAGTTATAAAAATAACAACATTGTGTAATTTATTAAGTAAAATCCAATTTGCTCTTTAGAAAGAAAAGTTAGTTTTTTTTTCAGTCAGTCTGTGAAATTGGTTAAAGTGAAGTTAGCTTTAGGACATGTTGTCTTTTAGTGATCTTTGCATAACGAGACGAAACATCTTTTAGGTTAATTAATCAATTTAGTTGACACTTGTGATTTATTTTGTTCCATTAAAGTTCTTTTCATTTAATAAGTTCATTATGTTCAGATATTAGCTTATTCTAGTGTCAAGTATGGAAATAGTCTATGTAAAAAACATATGTACATATATTCAATTTGTTAACTTTTAGAATACCGGAATTACCTTAAGGCTTTTTAAAAGTGCCAAAAGTCACCCAAAAGCCAATGGTGAGAGTTATATTGAGAATTATATATCACGAATATACAAGTTTTAGAATAAGTTAACGACAAAAATTGCCGCTAGGGGGCTCTGAAGTTTTGGGTGAAAAATCCTGGTTTAAGGCCTAGATTCAGCTGAAACTCGGATATGTTGTTCTCCTTGACGAGCTGATCAAACATCGCGATTTTTGTCGTTAACTTTTTTGATCAGCGATTTTTGTCGTTAACTTTTTCTAAAACTTGTACATTCGTGATCAGCTCGTCAAGGAGAACAATACTATCGAAAATTTTGGGTCGATTGCCGCTCGCCAAACTGCCATATAAACTGTGCCATGTACTTTACACTCATCAGCAAATGCAAATCTTTTACCTCTTAGCAGAGGAGCACATAATTCTCGTAAAGGAGTGGGTTACGATGGGTAACTCCGCAGTCAAATACTGCTAAGATTATGTTATCTACTGAACTCTACGTTTTGGTCCTGGTGATCTTATGGCTGGTAGTGAGGGCGATCGTTCCATAAGAGAGGGCCTGGTGCAAAAGCAGAACCGAGGCCATTTTATCTTTATATAATAGTCTAAGCCAGTGATTCTCAACCTTTTTTTTGTTGCGGTACATATTTAATGATTTCAAAATTTGGCGGCACACAAAGAAAAAGATAAAAATTATTTACTTACTACAACACACTGCATAAATAGTTTATAACAAAAATTTTAAATATACGAAATAAACTAATATATACTATAATAATAACTAAACGTTTATTAAGGAATTAATTACAAGCTAATAATAAAAATATTTTAAATGCGAAATTTGTGCTTGATGTTTTTTGATAATTTCATTTATATTTGGTCGTAAAAATGACAATGCTACTCTGATTTTGTCTTCTACATTTAACAATCTTGATCTTTTTTAATGTTGGCTAATGCTGAAAATCCGAATTCATACAAATAAGATGTGGAAAATTGTAATAATATGTTTAAAGCTTTTTTGGCTATCATTGGATAATCGCATGTGGTGTTAATCCAAAATGAAATAATTCTTCTGAATGTTTGAAAATTAAATCTCGATTATTGAAAAACAAAATGAGTTCTTCCTGAATGAAGATTCAAAGTTAAGTCAAATACAGAAGTATCCGTTATGGGAAATGGGTTACGAACCCAATGAAATTTCTTAATATCTAATTTTGGTAAATAATGAATAATTCTCTCCTCTAATGTTGTCTTAAAAATATTTTTCTTTTTAAATGATATAATTTAATAAAAAACACAAAAATGCCGCGGCACAGTGGTTGAGAATCACTGGTCTAAGCTAAGGTGCTTACTTTTGTCTCCAGATCAATGACACAAGGCAAAGGAGAATTCAGTATGGAATACAGCAGATACTCCCCGTGCTTGCCAGACGTACAAGAACAGCTAATCAGAAAGTATCAAGAGGAAATGGGCATCTTACCCGATTTAAAGAAAAAGAAGAATTAATGTCAGCACTTGGAATATCTTTAAAAATTGTAGCAAACTCGCAATGCTATAGTGATATTATATTGTTATTATTTATTTTAAGGATTATTTAATAGATACAATTATACAGTTTTTTGATACATTTAGTTTCATTCTTGGTTTGTCAATTACAGGTGAACTGATAACCCGAGCTCTCGGGTTCAATTTTTGGGTCAGGCTAAAGATTAAGGAGCTTTTTTGGTTAGGAAAATTTCTGTAGCTGCTCAAATTTCGAATTTTGGCGATTTGCCTTATAAATTAGGTATATATCATATACCTAACTTTTAAGGCTATCAGAAAAGTTCGACTTATTTCTAATCTACAAAGGACTAGTGTAACTACTTTAGTCTTTAGGATGTACAAAATAATCTGTTATTTTGCTTCTGATGAGCACTAATAAATTAGAACTTTTCTACTAGAACTTGAAAAGAATTATGACAGCCAGTTCCTCTTTTGAGAAACTGGTTTCCTTTTCGGTCTTTTTTTTCAGTTTCGGTCGTCAAAGCTATCAAATTCTCTATCTTATGTAAAAAATTTTCTAGCAATCATCAAATAATTACTGTCTCATACATATTTGTGTTGGGGTAAATAAAGAAAACCACGTGTCAAATACATAATACACATTTATAAAAATCCATATACTTGTAACGTTCACAAATGTGTCAAAAATAATACAAATACTATATAATAACAAACACTTCCAGCCGTCGAATGACTATCGAAACATGATATGATAGAGCGATTTACCATTGAACTGCCAAAATACTATGAGTAAAATTCAAGATGGCGGCAAACCTATCTCATGATAAACGCGTATCATATTATCTTTCTGTATTAACCGCTGCGGGGCACGTAGATTAACGTTAAATGTAATTGACTTCCCACTTAGGTGTAAGATGGGAAGTTCCCAATTCGATAATGCTTGCTACAAATGTTAAACATAATTATACAAAAATAGTTTGGTTTAAATGAACCCATAACCTTAACATTATAAGATTAAATATATATATTCCGAAATGAATCTATAGCAGAAAATTTGAACTTTTTTAGCTTTATAAAATTTTCACCAATTGTTCTTTTTCTTATTGAAAGTGTTTTTATGAGAGAAAGTAAAAAAGGTATTAATAATTAAAAATATTGTTAAAGATGATTTAGAATTTATAGTATCTAGGTAGATCGTTTAATATTGAAATACAGTTTGAAACCAAACTGAAGCGTCTAACTATAACCATTTATAAAAATGTTTAATATATAATTTTATATACGTGGAAAGCACATGTTTCTACTAACTAATCTAGTTTGAATAAGGTATCGTTATATAAGTTAAAGATGTATATATCATATATATCCAATAAAACGCATTTAATTGATTCGGGTCAACATATTTATGAAATGTCTCAGCAATTTTTCTCAGCATATGAAAATAACAAAAAGTGAATATTTTCCGTAAGAAAGATACATTTTAAAATGGCATTGCAATAATTATATTTATAAAATAGGATCTGCCGTTTTAATATGAAAATATAACAGACAAACTTTCTTTCGCATTTTTAATATTAGTATAAATTATAATTTAAAGATTGCCCTAAATTATTACTATAAACATCATATTTTGACTACAGAAAATATATAAAACATAGGGGTAGTGTCTATGTTGCGTATTTCGATGGAAAGTATCGATATTCTTACACCATACACAGTTCTATAATGTACTATTGAATTTATGGCTTTTGTTAAATACATGTATTTTTGGAATTATGTATTAGTACGGAGAAACAGGGACACAATAATTGAATGATTTTTATTATTAATAATATAGTTATGAAATGGCAGTGATGTTTTATACAATGCTTGGTGTGTTTGATACAATGCATTTAACATGAGGTGCTACAATGATTTCTATAGGGAATCATAACTAACAATGGATTTTAAAGTTTAGAATTGCATTATATATTAACAATATCATTGCAATATAAATTAACAATATCATCAACTATTCTAAACACGATATTACGAGTATATATTACTGATATATACGGTTTATATTACTGATCCTGGTTAGACTTGTTGATATACAAAGTTATTATACGAAGCAAAAGATATCGAGTAACCTTTTTAAAAATCTAAATTAAATCTGTACTTTTTTATTATTAATTAATGAAATAAATTTTACACATAAATAATATTTTTGACCAAACTGTAAATTATCGATTTCTTTCGATTTTTAACAAATTTTACCGAAATTCAGCGGAATTCTAAAATCATTTCTTGGTGTAAATTTATTCATCAAATATACATAACTTACATAAGTACTAAAAAAATAGGTATATCTACTTTGAATAAGTCTGTATGCTAATAATTCTAATGGTGTTACATTTTTGGCACGATGTTGCTTCTTGACAGTTATTTTGGTAATATTTTAAAAGTTTTTTCGTGGAAATTTATAGAAATCTAATTGTTAAATGTATAATGAAAAAGTAAAAATTGTACTAAATTAGGTGTAGTAAAAGATTATATCACGCATCAATATCTTTTAATTGTAAGAGTTTAATTATTTATTTTCTTCCTTTATAATACAAATTATTGCTAATTTTATACACTTATTATGTGACAGATTCACAATTAACTCTACACATCAATATATTATGCTTGCTAACCTATAAAATTGCATACGTTTTTTTAAAATATATCTTATGAAAATAAACATACCTTTCCCAGAAACAAAGTACTTATCTCGAAAATAATATATTTTCGTCAAATTATTAATTTCTAAAATAAAATATATTTTTGAGAAATTACTAATTCCTAATATAAAATATTTGACATTATTAAAATCACTAATAATAGATTATACATAAAATCTACATACAGATTCTAACAACTAAGCGTCTGATACGGAAAAAGGGGTTTCGAAATGATTGCAAGATTTCATCTATGTACGAGTACGAACTATAGACAATATGCACTGAGCCAATCTCACGCAGGATATTTAATTTTTATTTATAAGCGGTCGTTGGCACCCATGAACGCTCATTCAAATTGAAGTTAGCATACGAGGAAATAAAGGTGTAAGGCGCAGAGATACCAACCTCAGAGAAACAATTTAATGAAATGTATACTTGTAACAGTAGTTTTGGTAATAGTGTATCTTTAACTTGATTTATTAATCTTGTAGTTTTACGAGTACCATTACCTTAAAAAGATGTTTAACGTATCATAAACTATAAAACTTTCTGTAATAGTTTGCTAAGTTTCAGCTGGAAGCGCTTTATTACATTTTCATGCAGAGATTTACGTTATTGATATTGACTACTAACGAATGCAAACTCACGATAGTCGCACTGGATAATTACTTCTACTTTTAATACCTATATACATACAATGGTAATTTACAAAAAACTGAATGATTAATTACAATTTTGTGCGAGTTACCTATTTAAATGCTTCCTAATGTAAGTTTTATACAAATTTTGACACCAATACAAACATATTTTCAAAAATTCTTACACAAAAATATATGTTGCTAATAAGAATAACATTTTAACGTTATAATAAGCAAACATTGTATCACTCACAAAATATTTTATGACTATACATTTTTAATACGACTAAATGTTTATATGATTAACATAAAAAGCAAATGCATCACCTTAGACCGAAGTTTCAGCTGTCGTGCTGCTTTTCCTCGTTTCATTCTTTTTTAAACCTCCACACCAAGACTCCTTACGCCTTGGTAGATCATTCTGAAAATACAACAAACTTAGCAGCCGTTGTTACTAATTAATATATCGTATTGACAAAAATACATACACACATAACATGCTACATTTATAATGCACAAAATCATGCTGGGATATAAAAGATAAATATAAAATTTACTTACAAACAAACGCCGCAGACAATTATACACTGACCCCATTATTCATAAACATTTAATAAATTTCTGTTAAAATATTTTTTGTCCTACTTCCATATAAACGATTTGGTATATGGCTCAATAAAACAAAATATATAAACTATGAGACTTATTAATTGCTTATGCATAATGGCGTAAGTGAAAATATTAAAAGCACATCACTGAATTGTCTTTCTGGAACTAAAGGTAAACAAATAAATAAATAAATACACATATATCTTACAATTCTGCAAAGAACAGTGCTGTATGATTTATTTAATTAAAATAATGCACATACATATAATATAAAATTACTTAATCTGCCATACACATTTCAGGGTTGCCAACCAAAAAGAAAGATTCCTCGTACATGTGTAGCTGAAAATCTCGTATATTGACTTCCAAACCTCGTACATTGAAATTTATGAAGGTCCAATGTTCCTAAGAATTACCGACAATTTTGTTTGACGGGTTTTCAGCCATAATAATGAAAATAATCGTTCGAAACTTTACAGATAGATTATTTTGTTTATAATTTAGTGTATTCTCGTAAATTAAAAATATATGGAAAAAACTAAAATTACAGTTTTATTATCATCGAGAAATTTGCAACTAATGAAATTAATAATATCAATAATGAGTTGTTAAAAATAATTTAGGAAGGAGATTTCACAGCTTTTGACTAAAACCATTCATATGATGCAAATTAAAGAGAGAAGTAGAGAGAGTAGAGTTCGGTGAAGTAGCGAAAGCTCATTTGGAACTAGCTACATAATCTATTAAAAAAATCGCAAGGCCATAATGTTATCAAAATCTCGTACATAATTGTACGAGGTTGATAGCGTTCTCGTACCTCGTATGAAAGACCACAAATCTCGTATTTGTACGAGGAACCTCGTACGGTTGGCAACCCTAACACATTTGCAGCATAGTCTCAACATATTAAAAAGTCTGTTTCTGTTACTAGTATTTCGCTCTCGGCTTCGTCTGCATTACAATCGTCTCTCTAGGAGTTTAAACTATATCCATAAAAAATAAACCAAAAATATTTGATTATGGGGACATGTGACGAGATCCTGGTTCTCAGACCTTTGGGTAAAGATTGAGATAGATGGTTTTTTCGATGTGAAAAGATCACGTAGCTGCTTAGCTTAATCCAGAGGTTCCCAAACTTGTTTGTGTCGTAGACCCTTTGTTCTTCGGTTTTGGATAGACCCCCTACTTACCTACCTGATATCGAATGCCTACATCCTACAACTTACAAAATTTTATAAACATATATAATATTATATTGTTTTTATATTAGAAGACAGTACTTATAATGTAAGTATTTACTTACATTACAGTCAGGTATTAACAGTGTATGTTGAGATCCATTATTGTGGACCCCCATTTTAATTTTATGGGACCCGAAATTTTTTTCGCTGATGTCCCCTTTTTAGTTGTCATAGACTCCTAGGGGGTCGATAGACCACTGCGGGAATCACTGGCTCACACGATCCTTAGAAACAGCAAGAGGACTTTCGAGCAAGTAATGAGTAATTTTGTCGCAGTTGCGAAGGGGAATGTAAAATCTTTGCCGCATTTCGGATAAGCAGAAGAAGATGCAGCCCTAACGGCCCATTTGGAGTCATAATTATGGCTCATGAATCATGGCAGACTAACCAGGGCAAGACAATCTGGGTTGGTGGGCGATACGAACTAGATCCCCATTATAGATAGAGACCAGTTTAGATCTATGTTTGGTGTGTGCAGGTGCGTCTGGTGTATGTTCTTTTAGGTTTAGGCATCTTTTACATATATACCTAAGATTGCGATGAGGTCCCTTTTCGCTCTTAAATTTTCACTTAAGTTTCGCTATTCTTCGGGCGATATTTAGACTGGGCAATGACTCAGGTTATTCTAAGGGTTTCCTCATTTATGATTTGATCACACACTGAAACTCCAAGTATAGTACTGCCCATTGCTCTTTATGTGTCTTTGTGCCTGCTTATAAGGCCTATTGTAAGTGACCCGGTTTCGGTATCATGTTTTGGTTCGGTACTGGCAATATACACAAATCAAAGAATTTTGTCTAGAGCGGTAAATGGGCCGAGAATATGCCGTGTGTCTATTCGAACGCTGACCAACTTTTGGACCCGAGTTACGACTTTCTGTCTGGAAATTGCTTTTCTGTCTGGAATTGAAAACCTAGTAGAACTATTCGTCACACTGAAATATAATAGTCAACTTCTTTTAGTGTAGATTTTATAGTAGTAGTTTTTACTTCATTAAAGTGGATGTTAGGTATTCGATATAAATTTTCATTTTGACTAGGATAATCTTAAATCGTATTCGTTGGGTATACCTTATTATCTTCCAGCATTGTGCCCGAGTTTTCTCTGGTCTCAACCGTAATAATATCACCACCAACACGAAGGTGTGTGATCTTTTCACCTATTGATATTGATGGCCAATCCTGTCCAGTCCTAAAGCTTCTAGATATTCTCCAACGCAACTATGAACAGTTCTGGCATTGTATCGCATTGTCCTGACTCACTTCCCGTTATGGCTATATCAGGTTTGATTTCTGGTTTTGAAGGCGGACTGACATTGTACTACAAAACCTTGATGTATCCTTAAAATAATTATGCTAAAAAATTTGAGGAGATCATATTAATTATTCTAAGTACAGAAAGAGCATGGCCAAGGTTTCTGGAATCATAAATCCATACTATCCATACTAATATTATAAATGCGAAAGTAACTCTGTCTGTTGTCTGTCTGTTCCACTTTCACGCCAAAACTACTGAACCGATTTAAATGAAATTTGGTACACAGATAGTCTAGAGGCTGAGAAAGGACAGAGGCTACCTTTTAAAGCAGAAAAGGGAAAAGGTTGAAAGGAGGGGGTGAAAGGTTGTATGGCAGTATTGTTAAAACCACTGAACCGATTTAAATAAAATATTATACACAGATAGTCTAGAGCCTGAGAAAGGACATAGGCTACTTTTTCATTCAAAAAAGGTTGTAAAGGGTTGTAAAAGGTTGAAAGGAGGGATAATAGGTTGTATAGTAATATTGTTAAAACTACTGAACTGATTTAAATGAAACTAGGTAAACAGATAGTCTAAACCCCGAGAAAGGACATAAGCTACTTTTTTATACAAAATAGGTTGTAAAAGGTTTAAAGAAGGGATGCTAGGTTGTATGGAAAAATTGTTAAAACTACTGAACCGATTTAAATGAAATTTGGTACACAGATAGTCTAGAGGCTGAGACAGGACAGAGGCTACCTTTTAAATCAGTAAAGGGCTGTAAAGGGTTGAAAGGAGGGGGTGAAAGGTTTTATGGCAGTATTGTAAAAACCACTGCACCGATTTAAATAAAATTTAATACACAGATAGTATACCCCGTATATACCAATCGTAAAACCCGAGGACCCAAGGAAGGAAATATGATAATTTTACCGACGGAAAACATATCCTTCCTGTGGGAAATTCGAATATAACGCGGGCGAAGCCGCGGGCGGAAAGCTAGTATCAAATAAAAACATATCCTCATATGAATTTTATCAAATTCGTTTCAGCCATTTTCAAGTTGAAACGTAACAAACAGAGATAGCTACTTACATATTTACCTATCATATTAGTGTGTTTGTCACATGTGTAAGATACACAATTGAAATATACATTTACATGAATAAAATTAACGTATTGTGGTGTAAAATCTCGTTTAATTTCAACTGCATGAGAAACTAAACAAATGTGATACAGCATCATTGCCGCTTTGAAATAAACTTTTATTTAGATCACCTCTAAAATAAAAATCTATTTAATTTCATCATTTGTAATATAACAAAGAAACTATCATTAATCAATATTAAGCACTATAGCTGGGTATGGTTCAAAATCTATAACGAAGTTAACATTTCCATCAACTAGCTTTGAAAATAATTATTAAATCGAAACAGAAACGTTTTAGTGCTTAACGAAGAAACGTTTTAGTAACGGATAAGCTATCAACCACGTTAACTATTTGATTAACATTGCTGTTATAAACTAGTATTACTATTATAAATTCACAATACTTACTGGATAACATCACAACTGTATAAAACCTGTACATAAACAATAACATAAATCACTACAGCTTGTATTCAAAACGGTAATGATGGGAGAAAATTATAATATAATAGACAAGTATCTAGAGGCTTGTCAGTGCCATCAGATACGCAGTTTCGTTATATAACAATCAACGTTGTAAGCATTTTACATTGTTCGTAAGCTTTTATGTACTGGCATTGACAAGCCTAATTGTTACTACGAATGAGAACTGCTCAAGTACATGCAGTGGTGTCTGGACCTGGAATCATGCGTGCTCCATGTAAGGTTGTCATGCCTCAGAACTTGGTGTCGTTTATGCACACCTTTGCTGTTTCGTCCTCGTCAGCTTCGTCCATTGTCGAGAGCCGCCTCTCAATTTCTGACTGGACATTTTTGGACATTAATTTCTTATGTTTGATGCTGAAAACAAGATCGTGTAGCAGTGCGAAAGGTGAATGGATTACATAACTTATCAAAAAATTTAAGACTAAGACAATGTGTAATTTATAATAATGATAGAAGTTTTGAACGGAATATGTTTGGAAGAGATTAAACTTACTTTTTCTTGGCACTTTTGTGTTTGTGTTCTTTTACTTCATTCCTCGGTTTATTTTTAATACCGTTGTTAACTTGCTTCCATATACCTGTCTTGTTCACCTCTTCCGATATATTGATCGATGTCAGTGGTATATTCATTATATTTCCATTTATAAGAGGTATTTGTAAATTCTCTTGATAAGGCGGTGGGTTGCCTTTATTTGTTATCTGCAAGGATATTGACTAAGACACATATTCATCGAGATAAATATGTAAAGTGTTTATTGTTAATACTTACCTAAGAATTATAAAATAAACATAGTACATAATATAGAACGAGATAATGTTGGATAAGGAAAACAATATCTATAACCTATTAAGACCAAAAATAACATACTCAAAGTCAACATAACTTTATTTCTATCGATAGTGAAGTATAATGGTTAGAAATTACACTAATAAAAAAGACTTAATAGAGTAAAGATGAGATGCGCTGTGGAATGATTACTGACGGCGGAAAAGGCGCAATACTTTTACATGCCATCCCACCTCATCATCTCCTAGTTCTCGTAACTCATCCTGGTTTCGTTTAGTAATTTCTGGCATCACATCATCGAGAATTTTGAGTTCCCTCCTTGTGAAAAAGAAGTCTAGAGATTTTCGGATTCCAATCATGACGACCAGCATCAAAGGGAATAGAATGGATGTAGTTGAGAACGATTTGATCACCCACAGACAGACGAGACACGTTAATTGGATTATAGTGAAAATATGTACTCGACGAATTGGAACCTGAAAGGTAAATAATTACAGATGTAATAAATCCTCAGATGTTCTAAAGTTTCGTGTAACTGTGTCATACCTGTCTCAAGAACATATGATCCGGTTGGTATTTTTGTGGCATGAGCATAATTAGTATTCTGTCAAAGAACTGGAGCCCTTTCAGTGATGCTACACCCATGTACAGGAATACACCAAATAAAACGGGCATGGGTATGTTTCTTAGTATTGGTGTCAGTACAACTGAGCATCCTATGGTTAAGAATATCAGGATATGTGTTACTCTCTGTTCTCTGACACCCAAAAACTGAGGCTTCTCTCCTGGTGCAGCGCATTCAGATTCAACTTTTAATGAGTTAACATGATTGATGCTTAGTACTGTAGCTGCTACAAACCACGGTAAGCCCATTACGGAGCACAGTTGAATCAGCAGAGCTAATACAAAAAGATCCAGATGATATCCACATCCCTTTTTTAATTTGTTTTCCTTTCGATTAACAATAACTGCAGTGATTTGTTGGTCCATGAATATTAGAATTGTGCCCAGTAAAGCAGGCAACAAAGCCAATAATGCTGACCACAATGGATTTCCATTAAAAGGTGTTATGACCCAATTTCTTGTAGGAAGTGTAGGTTTAAATTCCGACGGCACTTCTAATTTTGGTGTCTTAACTCCAACTTTGTAGTCTAAGAAGGACATTGACAGAATAGCGATGATGACGGAAAAATCGCTGATGATTTGGCGTATCTGAAAAAAAAAATTCATATAGTAATAAAAAATACAAAACACGTTTATTTTAAACAAACATACGTTTATTTTTTTACCTTGGAGGTGAAGAAATGAGAATTTTTAAAATCTTTAAGTGTAATTGATATCATGAATGTGCCTAGAAACAACATGATTGACATCAGGTATATATCTGGTACGTAAACTTTAGTATCACAACCGCCTCCAGCCAATGTCCCATTGTATAGCTGAAACATGGAATGATTTCACACATATTTAATTTACTACAATCGCAGAAATATTATTTGCTTCAAACAATTTTACCTGGCAAGATTCTTTGTTTACTGAGGTCCAGTTAAATTGCTCTGGTACGTTAGTGTTATTACTTGGTACGCAGTAACATACATAATTAAGTACTTCCCCAGGATATGGCCCCAGTGGATATTTTTTTCCAATAGATATAACATTTTCTACAGCCTACAAAATGTAAAATTTTTAAATAATGACTTGTGTCGACAAATTATGGTAAATTTGTGATGAAAAAAGAAACATTGAATAAGTTGTAAAATTTACCTTATAAATGAAAATGAATGCTATTAGCGTCGCAAAATTTTCTTCGGTGAATCTTGTTATGTAACAAACAAAAGCGCTTGCATCAATTGCGACTAAAGTGACCAATATTATTGTAATCCATGTACCGATACAAAATCTAAATGACATGTAGTCCCATCCCGCTTGTTTGCAAAACTCAAAGACAATAGTTTCAAACACCAATACAGGACCAGTAGATCCTAGTACGGTCAGTGGTTGCCCTGAAAAGAAGCCGTATCCCATACCGCAAACAAACCCAGATATTAAAGATTCCATAGCCGCCATGTTTTTACCAGTAGCTTCACCTAACAAGCCTCCAAATGTAATGATTGGTGATAAACAGGCAAAATAGAGAAAAATCCAGGAAGCAATGCATTGAATTGCCAATGCATCTTTAAAATCAGACCAATACCATGGCTTTTTTCGTTTAAGGTCATTAATTAGGCCCCCAAATAACCTTCCGCTTCTTGCTAAGCCCGACTCTTCCCTTTGCCTTTGTTCTTCTTCTTCTTCGTCTGGTTCATCTTTGTGATTGTTATCGTTTGGCCTTTTACGTGGATCTTGTGAGGGTATTGCTGCAGGTGGTTCAATTCGTATTGCGGGATCCCATTCTCCTGGCGGTATAACAGTAACGGCGTCTAGAAATTCATCTATCCCAGCTAACAAATGATCTCTTTTTCTTGCACGATATGCTACTTCATGAAATATTTCATCTGACATCATCGTTGCCATGGCTCGGCCAATCTCATGAAAACTTGAATTACTATTTGGAGGTCCTAATAACACGAACATAAACCTTGTTGGCACAGGTACTTCTGTTAAGTCCCCCATAATTGTACCAGTTTTAAGTCTGACAAAAGCTGATAATGTTTTTTCGAGAAAATCTACTTCTCCAACTAAAATATTAGACGCTTCTGCCCCTGGAGGTATCTTTCGCATGAAATTTACATTGGTTTTGTGGTTTATGTCACCGTTCATTGGTAGTTCACCGGAGCTATGATTTCTGTGCATAGAAAGATTACTTGGACTTTTAACCATTCCATCGTCATTGCCTGCACCTGAAATAATCAATTGTCGCTTTAAAAGAGGCATTTTCTATTAATTTACAATACACATATATTGAAAGCTTTTAAACAATTACCCAGATCACGCTAGTTATACAAATGTTGTGCATATGATTCAACCACGTTAGTCGTGTTAGGTAACGAACAATTAAACATACATTTATATATATTTTGAAATTTTACATGTAATGTACAAATGAGTGTTAACGTGAAATGAACTTATCGTGCCTATTGATAAATCAACACGAACATAAACTCAAGTACAAATTTATTCATAGCTCCATAAGCATTAGCGTAAGCCAAACTATATAAATAGCATTAGCGGTGAAATGATAAATTCACGTGACATCAATTGTTTGACATCGACATTAGAAAATTATTAATTTGCCGATGAATTGCAAAATAAAGGAGCCCTATATACACATATATTAGCCGATTCTCGGTCTTTTAGTCACTTTTAGTATCTCGAATCGACTACAAACAAATAGTTCACATGCTCATAGTTGCGTGGACCACCGAAATCATCAATAGATATGAAAATACATGTAATGGTCACATCATAGACACCAAAGTAATGAAAAAAGGAAAACATCGAAGAAGATAATTATAAAGGACATGCGGTTACCCGCATTAGGGATGCCTAGGAAACGATTAAATTCTCCTTTGTGGGAATGTCCACTCGTTGAACTGGCTTCCTCCACTGGAACATAACATTATGTCAACATTCAAATATATAAAAGAATTGACTTTTTAGTCTATATTTTTAGTGCTACTATTTCAGCGTGTATATTTACATGGTGTTTACATTTAGTGTTTAGTGCGTGTGAGGTTTTGACACACTGGCGTGGATGTGACTAATTATTTCGCACACATTTTATGAATCACACGCCCTCTAACCTGGAACGGCTAGGTAAGAACCCCTGGCATCAGACGCTTGAAGAAGAGCAGTTTGAGGAGATGAGT
Organism: Scirpophaga incertulas; assembly: GCA_036419045.1. NCBI lineage: Eukaryota > Metazoa > Arthropoda > Insecta > Lepidoptera > Crambidae > Scirpophaga > Scirpophaga incertulas. The sequence continues at coordinate 28,186,992 of CM071634.1, read as the reverse complement.
TAGATCCTCGATAACTCCTTGGGCTGGAGCGTCTAGAGCTACCATCCTGAAAATCTAATACATAACTCAAGAGCAGCTACATAACTTTAGCTGTATTTTGATCGCTTTTTTATATTTTGTGGTTTAGAAAATTACTGTAAATATTTAATCATACTCACTTTTGCATGACGAATGATTACGTCCGATATCTGCAAGTGACCTTATTAGGGGAAGTCTAGACATGTTATTATGATTTCGCCTTTCATGTTGATGTCTATGTCTTCTCAAAAGGGCATCTTTCACCTTTTCTCTACTGTCATATCCTAAGCATCCACGCGATACCATACTATCGAGAACATTATCAGCAACTTGTTCAAGAGAATTGGCTTCCATGTCTAAGATCACTGATCCATTTAATATTAGACTTCTTAGTTCGAATAGAGAATGTAGAGATAATGTGGCAACATGCGGCTTAGACCAACGGTTGCCTCCTTCTTCTACGTCTTCTTCGAACTTTATCCATCGTGCAGTTTCTTTCCATTCAAGTTCGTCTCCTTCTTTAACTAGTTCTTCCATTTCAGAAAAGAGCGGGTGGCATTCTGATGTGCCTTCCTCAAGATCTTCGCCAAGAATAAATTGTACTCTTTGGGCTGGTGGTGTCACTGGAAAACATTAACATAATTTACATCCAAATCATGCAAAACTTGCACTTGAAATTTGTGAAAATAATATAATGGTAAGTTTGAATTTTACTTTAAAATTTAGAAGCTTATGAACTGAAGGGAATATAAACTACAAGAATAACTAGATGAAAGGTTAACATGCCGCTGTAATTTCAAATGGAATGATTATAAAATCAGTTGAAAGTTCGTGCTCAGCAAGAGAATGAGGTTGAAAGAACGAAATATATAATAGAACATAGTGAAGAGGGATTTCAGTTATTCTTCTTACATGTTTCTCCGTCATCTGCAACACTCAGCCTTCTAACCCGAGCCATTATGGGGGGTCCTACGAATGGAATTATTGTGCATATTTTTGCTACTATACTAAAACTAATTACGTTGTTAATAAGTAGATAGAGTTAGAATATTAATCATACATACTACAGATTTCCTTTAATTTCTTGTTGAATTTGCTTGTTGTATTCACGGCAACAGTTTCTTATTTCGATTAGTACAACAAATAGAATTCCGTCATTTAATTCTAACCTAAGCACTGAATGTCAAGGTCCTTTTTCATTCATTTGTATTCGAGTATAAATAACGTTTTGATGATCAAAGGCTACTAACAAGCCACTTGTATGTGTCAAAGAACTTTCTCAGTAACTTATAATTTACAATTCAAGAGTAACGATCTGTCTTAAGTTATAAATAATGTATTTGATTTTAACTACTTGTTGACCTACTTAGGAGAAGATATAGAAAAAGATTTCATTATTTAATTTTAATTGTGTGTTTAGTATTTTTTTTAGATATAGGTAACTCTTCGCAGAAGTGTATTTTTATATTCACCCATATTTTTAATTTAAAGTTGAAGATACTTAACTACTATTAAGTAATTTCCTACAAGAAGAAAGAAAACAACAAAGGAAATGACTTATACAGTTATACTAAGCCACTGCTATTGACTCATTTTCTTTTTCTTTAATATATTTTATATAATTTGCAACTTTATAACTAATATTCAAACAAATAAATTGATTGATTTCGTACTTTTGAATATTATAAGTGAGAAAATAGTATTTTTTAAAAAGAGTATTAAAAAAACGTTCAAGTTCTACGTTCAACAGAATTCGCAAGCCTGTTTAAGTTTAATTTGGCTTGGTAACTGACAAGAAACATTAGGAAGACGAAAACTTTGGGAGGAGGATATACAAAAAAAAATTGTTAAATAGAACTAAAGTCCAGCGGGTCTCATGTGATCGGACATGCTATTTAACTAGGTGTTACCAACTAATGTTCGTCACATATAAATGTCATCTGAATATACTTTGGATAGCATTAACGAAAACCATGAAAGTTCGATTCTGTCATATCAGCAGACTTCGGCAATAATTTTAGATATATCTCTTATATGAAGAACTCATTGTAACTTTAGCCCAGTTCTTACCAGGTCTGTCTGCGTCATTATCGTTTGTTCGGTGATGCTTGTGTTTGCGGTGGGAGTGCCGACGGGTAGGCACGCTGACTCCCACGAAGACAGTGTGAGCGCGGTGTCCTGAAATCAATAATTTGTCATATCAACTTCTACACAGTGTTGCCAGATAGGCTAGTTCTAAAAATACCTACAAAATCGACGTTTTTATCTTTCGTACTAACTTTTCAACTTTTATTACCCCCTGTGAAACGCAATTAACGGTAGAGAATGAGTTTCATAAGTTTTTTTTTATGTACTTTTGCTCCTTTGTGGTACCTTGGTGAGTAATGTGCCTTGAAACGATTCGCCTTTTGGGAGTGGTTACTAAGACATGACAGTACTCAGCATTCAATATAGCGATAACTAGACGCCATATCGATAAAAATGAAAATTAACTAACTACGATATGTTAGACATTATTGATCAGATATTTCAAAGCGATATTGCGTTTATTAGAGACTTGTGTACAATTTAAAGTGTAATTACAAAAATCAGTAGGCTAAATTGACAGTTAAAACAAAAGTGTACTGGCAGATTAGGTACAGTTAGCAACGCATCAAGTTTTTCATTTGTACAACGAACAACGGCCGTATCTACATGTTACTCTGACATGTTACTCAACTGTCAGTTTGGTTTATTTATTTGGCTATGATGCTATAGTTAACATTTATCTTTCGTTCGGGAATCAAGTAAAATCGCTAATGTCATATATGAATTCATGAAAACTTAGTTTGAATAATAAAAAACAAACCTAGTAGTAATAATAAAAAACAAACCTAATAGCAATAAAAACTTATTATTAAGAATGTTTGAAGTTATTAACACAAAGTGCATAAACATTAGTTAATTTAGAAATAAGTCCGAGTGGTAAAGAAAGTAGTACTCATTCTCAGCTTGCACAATCTTTATTGGCGGTTTCACAACAAAGTGGTGTTCTGGCATTTGTACTACAGATGACCTATTTTCGTTTGGTTATAGTTTTTGGTAGCCTGGAAGTATATCGTCGTTATTATTATTTTATGACTATATAAGATATCTTTTATGTCTTGATTTTATTGGTACAGGCACAGATTTATAATACAGTAATATAGACACAATATACACATACAGTGACAAAAACTTAATTCTTTCTACGGTCCCAATACTAAAATTGTATATACAGAACTTATTTCTTCTTTTTACTTTTTACAGGATAACTTAATACACTTAAAAATAATAAAAACCGTCCGATTTTTAAAATGTGGTGTAATAGCGCTTAACAGACGCGCTAATGATTGTATTTATGAAATTATATTCCATCAAATTAAAATTTAATGAACGATTTTATACCCTAAAAATAGTGGAGGCCGATAATACTCACAAGAGGTGGGAAATCTATCTAGGCTAGTCAAGTGCCGTGGAGATTATATCAGACCAACCAACTATATTTTACCTTGACCTTTGGTACTATCGACCTCTTAATAATATGCTGATAATATCGATGCTGATGTGTGTAAATTAGTGCCGAATTACTGAGTTGATTGTTAATAGCAAAGGAAGTGGGCTGAATCTATTAGTAGTACTGATTAAAAGATCAAGTTGCCGCTTATTTGACCAAGCTTGATGAGCTTACGTAGGACACAGTAAAACAAATGCTTCTGATAAAATTTTATGAACCAAAATTTATTTAAGATTATTTTATAATGTATAGAGTCTCTTGTTTTGCAGGAAATCTGCGGTGTGTAAGAACTTGAGAAGGGAATGTACCTAAATCTAAATGAATATATTTGGGCCAAATAGGTGATATACTGAAAGAAGGTCAGGCCAAGACTACCTGTGACCGAACCGTGCAAGAAAGAATTAATGAAAGTCGAAGAAGCTAGGGAAGTATGTTTGGATCGTACTAAGTGGAAAACTGTGATTCATGGTATGCGTTTTCATGGCCTTTATGGGCCTTGATTAAACACATTCCAAAACTCGAGACACCTGAATCTTTAGGCTGTCAATACAATGGATTTGTTATCTTCGTTTTATGTCAAAGGATGGTTTGATACACCATGACCTGAATCTTAGAAGTATTGCACTAAAACGTTGAGCTGAATCTATTGATTGTTGTGGTATTGCGAGACATAAACAAGCCGATTGCCGAAGACTAGTTTTAGATACCTCAAGCTGACTTATTCTTTATGTAGGAAAAGTGGTAATATCTTTAATTCGTGTCTAGAGAGTGGGAGTAGCAGATCAGTGACAAAAGAAATCAATACTTCTAATAACAAGACTTCGAGAGGCACCCAAACTGCAACATCTGTCAAGAATGCCACTTTTCAAAAGGAAACCTTTTGATAGTGGTTGGTGGCATCGTGACCTCCTGTGATTCAATTAAAAGACTCGTCAACCCTCCAGCGGGTCGCAACCTGCAAACTGACAAATATTGTTTTACGTGTGTGAAATAAACATTCCTAGTCAATCTACTCTGATCAATTCCCAATTAATTTATTTCCTGCCATTCCAGCCTGAGCATTTTATTAGTACGTATTAACACAAACTTCTAACTAATTTCTTCACAGCTGTCATTCGCAGTAAGCTATCGGGTTGTTATTGGCCGGAACACAGTCGGGGAAACGTGGAATTGATTCTATTTACAAGGCAGATTGCTAGATGGATTATTTCTTAAGAGACTCAGCAAGCCTATTTGCTGGAGAAAATACCTTTAATCTTCTTATATATATAAATATAAAAATGAACCGCAAAATGTGTTGGTAAGCTCATAACTCAACAACGCCTGGACCAATTTGGCCAATTCTTTTTTGTTAATGTTCGTTGAAGTTCAAGGAGGGTTTTTACAATGAGGAAAATTCGAATAATTATCGGAAATACCCTAAAAATAGCCCTTTTATTTTCCCATGCAAACGTTTTCTAACTAAAACGTACAGTCGAATTGAGCTTTATTGTTATTGTATAAAGTTCATATTGCAAGCACTCACTGTTGTCTAAGCAATGAAGGTGTGTTCCTAACATCAAAGAGTCAATTTGCGCTTTATTAACGCTACATATAGTTGAAATTCAATCATATCTAACAAAACAGTGTGCGTGCGTGCGTTGGAGCACAGAATACATCGTTGGAGGATTTAATGTCACGTTCCAAAATTGAATAGCCACAAAATGTAATAGGTCATTTAGATTTTTTTTGCGATTTGGTTGGCTATGCGATATTATGTATAAAATAATTAGGAACAAAAAACTGCCACTGTACAAATCTTTTTGACAGAACGAAGTCTGTCGGGTCCACTAGTAAGGATATAAACTCAACTTATATTCCTATTTCCATATCCATAGAAACTTTGTTGTTTATCATCTTAACACTAATGTCGATTGCTGGATAAAAATTCTAATTATGTGTTCTCATGTGTTTTAATTAATATTATTTTGTCTATGTTATGCGTCATAAAAATTACTATATCCAATATTTTAAATATCAGATAATACATACAAAAGCAATGATTTATACAAACAATAGATAGATATCGAACTACCGCACTGAAATTGTGAAGACCTCTTTTTCCGTCCGATTCTGACTCGGTTCTACATTCTGTAGAATCTGTTTCATTCGATATTTTTCTATGAAAATATATTTCTTTGTTTTTTTACAAACGTTGCCCTACACTAGGATTTTTATCCTGTGTCGTGGGTGCAGCTACAAACATAGAAATCTCACATGCACAAACAACCATACTAATTTTTGTAGGTCATACAAAATATCTGTCCCGTTTTTCAACATCGGGTAGTATGGATATTCAATATCTATAGTGAAAAATCATTGTTGCCTTTCGCTACGTCAAAGCCAACACAAGAGTAAGAATTGCAAGAGAGAGATGTTAGTTTCACCTTGATTGGCAAGGCATTTGGCACAAGAGCAGTACTGATAATGAGGTGCCGGCTTCCTAAATTATCAGGGGCTTATACTGCTAGCAGGCCGGGGAGGGAGAACCCTTTTTGTACGTATATGTATACATATCTATATGTATCTGATATTATTTCAATTTGTTTCATTCGTGTCCTTTGTGTTAATGTAGATGTTATTTATTTGTTTATTATACATTTCACACATTTATTATCAGTAACATTTTTTTCTGCACGCTTTATTGGTTGACTGGGAGACATTGCCTTTGACATTACGCAATTAAAATAGGCGAAATCAAAAGATATATACTAAAATAAAATAATAATAAATAAATAAATATTTCTTACACTTACACCAATTAGCCCAAAGTAAGCTCTGTAAGTCTTGTGTTGTGGGATCTAGGATAATGGATAGACATACATATATTATTATTCTTACTATATATAATATAATCCTTACTAATATTATAAATCGGAAAGTGAGATTGTTTGTTCCGCTTTCACGCCGTAACACACTTTTTATCCGGGAAAAATCGACAGATCCCACGGGATGCGCAATAAAGGTTTCGCTCCAAAACTACTGCACAGATTTTCATGCGGTTTTCATCAATAGATAGTGATTCTTCAGATAGGTTTTGTGGTATTTTTTATCTCGGAAAAAACGGATAGTCCCACGGGAAGTGCGATAAAACCTTCGCGACATAAACCGACTTCCGCGCATATCGCACTAATAATACAATAGTGTATCAACTCAAAATCGAACATTTTTCAGAATCAACAAAAAACTTATTACTCACTTCATGTAATAGTTGCAAATTGAATAACTGTCACATAAGTTTTATAATTTATCCTTATTCTGTTTTTGCACTAATCGAACGACGGTCTTGATCACGCGTGAGGAATCAAATTTTGCGTGTGTTTATAGTATTATGTCAAGTACGACGTTTTGAGTTGATACACTATTGTATTATTAGTGCGATATGTAGCCGAGGGCAAAAGCTATGACCCTTAACCCTCTATAGACCCCATCCCGAAATCCACGCTGGCGAAGCCGCGGGCAGAAAGCTAGTACATATACGAGTATAAATAAATTTGATGAAACTAACGTTAGTCGTGGTTGTTATAATTGTGAATGCTTGCATTCATCACGCACCGGGACTCGAACCCGGGACCTCAGAGATGATTGACCCACCTTGAAACCGGTATACCACCACTACTCGACTATGGAGGTCGTCAATATGGATATTCCATTAGTTACTAACTACGTAGAATATATCTCGCGCGGGATATGTAGGTACATCTAATAGGATTCTCTGTCTCCACTCATGCGAAAAACATTAACAGGGTCACTCAATCGATAGTATACGTTTCATCTTAAATGACCCAAGGGTATAGCGGGGTGTACGGTGAAATAAGTGAAACAAAGTAGAATAGCAGACGTGAGAGAGGGGTGCAGCAAAATACGTGGTCCAAATTAAACGAATACCACTCACATTACCGTCAGTGCAAACGTAGTGAATAGGGTAGACGACTACAACTGATTATGGCCGTTTTTATACTATAATTATCTGATTTGAGCAATTTATATCTCATGAAAGTATGTCAATATAGAAATTTCAGTTTAATTATTAATTTATATTGTTGTTAGATTTCTAAAAAAATGAGCAATTATTATTTACGTAATAGGGTATTACAGTCTAATTCAAAAAGTGTTTTAATTTAATCTGTTATTGATAAAATACCACAAAAAAATATAAATACATTTTTTTTATTCCAATTATTTCATAAAAACGTGTTTTAATTTTACAATTCAAATTTGGGCGCGAAAATGCCAATTCTCAGGCCGCCATTTCTGTGACGTCACGGGCAATGTAAACATTACGCTTCGCTGAAAGAAATAAACATATTTTCGAAATAAATAATGAGTTCTAGTGGCTATAGTCCTTATCATTGGTGTCTTGTGTCTGAATGTAAGAATACAAGTGTTAAAACACCGGAAAAGTTATGGATACAAGTGCCAACAGATTTAAAAATGAAAAATACGTGGTTGAAATTAGCACGAAGAGATCCAAAGTCATTGTCCACAAAAACGAAATACTATTTTTGTGAGGATCATTTCGATGTAAGTATGCAGTTTAATAGCTCATATAAACATGTGAAAATAAATTCTTGTCATTACAAAACTAATATTTTATAGGTTATATTTTTCTGAAAGGAAATTTTAGGTTATAATACCTACGATCGCAAAATAAAGCATAATCGTAAAGTTTTGTTGTTATTAAAGGAAAGTTTGTAGTAGGTATATTAATACTTACATAGATGTTATGACATTTCTTAATTCCGCAGAACAGAAGTCGGGATTGCAAGCGAAGAATTTCGCCACCATCAATGTATTTATTCGTGGAAGATTAGTACTTTCTGCTTTTACAAAGCCGTCTTCCATGGTCAATATATATAGTATAGGTGCAGAATATCAAGAAACGTGATAGTAATAACTGAGAAACTTCGTTAATCTAATAAATTACACAGTAGACATGTACAACAAAAACCGAGGTTGTTTATTTACAAGTCCAGTGACGTCACAGCGAATGCAAACAAGGCGTACAGCGTTTTTGACATTCGAAGCACAGATAAAAAAACTTGTATTTTCAAATTGAAATATTTAATTTATTTTGCAGTTTTATGAATAGAAATTAATATTTTTCGTTTGTTTTTTCATAAATGAACTATAAAAACATAAATTTAGATTTTATTTTTCATAGTGCGTAATACCCTATTCTAATGAAACGAACACATTTCTAACATTCTCACATTAAATGTCACATTTATCTATAGAAAGTATACCTATAAACGTACAAATAAAGTTATTTTGAAATTTGTTTATACGCTCATACAAATTTGACGAGTTTACTTAGTTATGATGTCACGATTGCAGTGTTTTTAGTATGGAGCGTTTTTGAGCGACCCGCGACAGCGCCGCTAACATGTCGGTGTATCTTCAAAAGTAATAGGTGCAGGTGTACTGTTGGTTCTACAATATTTCTCACTTAAAAGAGTACTCTTATTATATATAGAATTTTAAAAATTGTCGTCCACCCAATTAGATACGAAGGCATGTGCAGTATCGTCATAATATTGCGTGAATAACTTTCTAAAAAGCATAGGAAAACGTTCAAAATTCAAATATTTAATATGCATTGCAGGATATTTTTCGTGGAATGAACTCCTTATAAAATAAGTTACAAATAGAGTCCACTTATATGTCGTTAATCAAATCGATTCCAGTCTTACAACTCAAAATTCATGACGTGATTAACAATACAGATACGCCATTTTGCCAAAAGTTATTAAAAATTATAATTATCTAGCTGACCAGATAGACGTTGTCCTGTCCCACGCATTTACATTACGATTTGATTTGATTTGTATTACGCGTTCGCCGGCCTATCTTTGGTCTTTTTTTTTTATATAGGATACGGCAGCAAACGAGCAAACGGATCACCTGATGGTAAGCGATAACCGTTGCCCATGGACACCCGCAACACCAAAGGAGTCACAGATTTTTTTTTCCTCAGGAGAGGAGGCTGAAAATCCATCATGGATACCAACGCAACAGGCAAGCAGGGATGCGTTGATTATGTCGGACTCCTGGTGAATCGAGGCGGCTCGACCCAACAGACCTACCGACTAAACTCAGCCTAAGCCTTTGGTCCTAGTGACCCTACTGGCTTATATTGACGGGTGGAGTCACAGATGAAGGGGGGGGGGGGGGTTGGCCTCCGGTACCCTCACTCACTCGGCGAATTACAGCGCAAGCACTATTTTACGCCGGTTTCCTGTGAGGCCGTGGTATCACTCCGGTCGAGCCAGCCCAATTCGTGCCGAAGCATGGCTCTCCCACGGTAAAAACGGTCGTCTTGCTCGTGGCATTTTACCTTCACTCAACAACGCAACAATATGTTGGAAAATATAAACACAACAAAGCAATAATTATCGCTGATAAAATAAAATGACATATGATGACATTAAATTTGTTTGACAAAACTAACGTCACTTTTTTGTTTTCGATTGTTTTGCCAAAGGTTCAAATTGGCATTTAAGTATTTATACAAATTGTTTGTATATGGGAGTATAGAAAGATGTTTATTTTATATTTTTTTTAAGATTTTCATAAAATTTTCTCTACGTACAAACCTTCTCTGGACTTCCACGAATAATTCAAGACCAAAATTAGCCAAATCGGTAAAGGCATTGTTGAGTTATAACATTACAACGAAAAGTGGAATTCATTTTTATATACATATATAGATAAATTTATTTAGTCTGTTTATTTATTTATTTTGATCGCAGTGGACATTTATAAGACATTATTTTTCATTCATTATTGTCAAAGTTTACCTTTTTAATAATATTTTTTATCATTGTTATCTATATTAATGGCTTATTTTTTGATTCAATACAATATTCGTTTTGAAAGCCTCTTAGTGATAAACAAGAAAAATTAAAGGCTGATTGTAATGAATGACGTAATAATAAGATACATTTTATATAAGTGTCAAAATATATTAACCAAATAAAATGCGTATCATGATCACTGGATTGCGATCTGTCATTTTGAATTATTAAAATATCAATGTTGTTACGTTGGTAAGCTTATTAATAGAAGCTCATCTATTAATAGACAATTTGTCACTAGACTGTTCTCAATTTGATTTGTTCAGCAGTTGAACAAGATTTAACGTAAAAAAAGAAAATAATTCATTTTATAATCAAAAACCCAATGACAAGCCGATTTGTACTAAGCACTTTGTGATTTTGTTTATTAATTAAAATCTAATGGAGCAGCAGAACAAAGAGGTATTAAAACGTTTCAGAATGGACACGTTAATTAATGAATTTTATGAGCTTTACCTTGAGTGTTTCAATTTCATTAATACTTTATTATACATTTTAACAGAAATGATTTTTGGTAAGGTTTTTCTTTTTTTATTTATCTATTAAAATACATACATAATCCACCAACCCTTCTTTCTATTATTAAAAGTAAGCCTTATGAAACATTTTTTTTACTGTAGATTATCGCTTGTGTATTGAATGAAGCTTTATTTCATTATTATCTCAGCCATAACGTCCACTGCTTTATACAGGCCCAAGGAATTGCACAGATCACAAAAGGGGGGTTTGTGCCTTCTTCTACCATGCTGGTCCAGTGAGGTTGGGAAGCATCAAAGCTTTGTTTGTTGACTAGCAGGTTCCACTGCTAGTAGATGAAGTAGGCTTGGGTCTCATCAGGTGTTGCCGCTGCAGATGACTATTTTTAGATACAAGAAGGCAGCCAGGGAAGAGATGCTGCAGGGACTGAGTATCGTGGGGTTGGTCATATAAAACAGCGCGAAATCAGCTGATAGCGCGAGCGCTTCTTTCACGGTATGGTTGAAGCCTGGGTTCTTGCATATGGTTATGCAGGAACTATTTCCTCTAGGTACTAACTAGTGTCCTCCTCCTATAGTTCTCCTATTTACGAGTCGACCCGCAAGTCTTCGTAACCGAAACCCATCGAGAGAAGGCAAGAGTTAAAGATTAGAGGGTGATGGTAATCTCGTTCCACTTTGAAAATGCGTTTAATAGCCTCCCATATATCACCGCACGGTAGGTATTCTGATTTCACGGAGTCCAACTCTACTCTAGCATCCAAAGGTTTTTAGGGGTACGGAGAGGTTTTGTTTATCGACTGAAGAAATGGAGAAGTTACAATAGACAACTTCAAATATGGCAAAGAAATGAGGAGTTTACTCTCTACGACGTTAAGGACATTATAGTTATCCTGTATACATTTTATGACAGTGGCGGTATACCTTTGTCACATACACAGAGATACCGCCACTGTCATAAAATGTACTGTACGAAGCTCCTCTATTTTAACTTTACTATTAAGATGAAGAATATTAAATTATTATTTTGTTGCACTAAGTTTTCTTAGTGTGATGCTTATTGGTCCTGATAATCTGCCTTAGCAGTGGAAAGCTTTGTTGTTACACGAGATCGTTTCTTTGGTTTTATATTGTGTGTATATGCAACTGTATAAGATTTCACTTTAGCAATGAAGACGGATGAAATGTGTCGTCTAAATAACGGAGTCGCCATTAAACCCCTTCCTAGACTACGAGACCAGTAGTCACTTTACTGTCAAATTGGGGATCTATAGAAAGTCCACAACTGTGTATGTATACTTAGATCGTAGCAGTAGCTAGCAAGTGGCTCTCATTCTATGATAATAAGGTCAAAATGTCGATGCATTTGCATCATATTCACGAAACCGCTTAAAACGTTGGATTAGAGATTCTGTAGCAAGCTCTAGTGGGGAAGTGTGGATATTATGCCTCTCTACATTGTGGGAACACTTACAGGCAACCTAATTTCTATAAAGATGTCGTATCAGATCGTTGAAGGCCATCGATGCCATCGTTCTGGCATGAGTAGGTCAGCTTCTTTGGGTGATTTATCTTGTATTCTTGTTTTATGATTAGAGGGAAAAGAATTCATTTTACAACGTAAGTAGTATCTTATCCAATATCAATGAATGTAATTAATTATTCACCATACTTCAGATTATATTACAGATAAACTGTAAAATTAAAAGTTTTTAACATTCATAAATTCATATTGTATTCTTGATTTGGGAAACAGATCCAATCACTCCAAAAGGCATTTTATATTTCTGACAAATGTAGATCAAACAAATAATTTATTATTGTAATATTTGAAAATAGGAGATAAAGAAATTAGATCCTCCGTGTTTCTTGCTTGTTCGTCTCGAAAAGTGAAACTCGAAAAGTGATACAAACTGAATCTAACACTTATAAGCAAAGGACCCTTTGCTTATAGGTGTTAGATTCAGTTTGTATTAGATGTTAACTTATACAAAACGTATTTAACATGAAAACCCTGTGAATATTGTTTTTTGAATTTGAATTTGACCAAGTGTGAAAGAACTATAGGTGAAGTCGGAAACCCTGCTCTTATCTTATTTTGAAGAGCGTGATGGAAAAAAAGTTTTTTGTTTTTGCTTTTGACTAAGTCTGAAAGAACTATAGGTGAATTTTGAAACCCTGCTCTTATCTTACAACGAAGGGCGTGATTAAAAAAAAAAGTTATTTTTTTTGTTTAGATTTTGACCAACTGTGAAATAACTATAGGTGAAGTTTGAAGGCCGTGATTGGAAAACATTTTGTTTTTAATTTCATTTTGACCAAATTGATGGAGAAATTGACAAGGAATATTTCATTTGTTAATGAATGCAACACTCTGGTAAGATAAAACTTCACACACACGCAACATTAGACCATAACAGAAAATAGTAAGTTAATCAGAATTTGAATTAACATACTTGCTATTAAGTTCCAGTAGAGCGGACGGGAATTAATTGAAATCAGTTTGATGAGTTTTCATTGAAGCAGGTAACTTTATATACCTATACAACCTGTTTCCGTGTTAGTCGAGGTAAAACCTTAATTGAATATTTAGCAGTTTATAGAATATTTTATAGTTATTTGTTCTACGGATTGTGAACTGTCCTTTAACGTTGTATGAAGGTCTGATTGTCATCGAGACACCTTTGCGAGTCCATTTATTATTAACTAGCTGACCCGTGCTCACTTCGTTGGGCATAATATTAATAATCCCCGAAGCGAGCACGAACGCGAACCGAATTAAACCCGAAGCCATCGTGCGCCGTCCGCTGCTTTGGCCTTCACACTTACGATGATAAGTTTACTTATTTTCATAAAGATTCATAATTTTTGGTAATATATGACTAATAAATATGACCTAATGATTTAAGTTATTTTATTAATATTAAAAATTAAATTACTTTTTGTAAATATATAAGTTAGACATATGCTGTCGTTGACTTTTTTGTAGGCATTTTCAAGCTCCTCATATTTTAGTTAGTAGCGTTCATAAGAAACGCTTTCCGAGTTGAGGGTCTGAGGGCAAAGTCAATCCAAATTAGCCTTTTTAATTTTGATGTTGGTCAATGGGCGTTTTAATTGAGATTAAAACGCCCATTTTCAGCAAGATAAGTCCCTTCTTCAACAGTATTAACTATTTTATCAATGCAAGGTAGCAATTGCAAAACACAATGATTCTATATCTGATTAGCAGTCAATATTAGCTGTTGATGACACTGACTTGCTATGCCTATAAACTTGATTTGTAACATTAAAGACTTCTGCACATGACAAGAAAAACACATATCACTAATAATATATCCCTTCTAATATTATAACCACAAAAGTTTGTAAGTATGTAGGATGTTTGTTACTGTTTCTACATCTGAATAACATATAGGATATATTTTTTCATTTCTCATACTCGGAAAGTTATGTTGTTTTGATCTGATTATTGGGTGGAAAATGCTGCTTCCCGACATAGGGAGGGAAAAACTCATACAATTTATTTCCCACCCAAGGGCCGGAATGAACTTTAAAAATAGAACTACGAATGTCAGCTACGAACTGTCAGCTGTGAACTATAAAAAAAATGCTGCGGCCATGTGAGTTTCTAAACAGCCAGTGTGAACTTAGCGCAAACTACTTCCAGCGGAATAAGCCGCAACAAACACGCGGTGAGTTCCATATTTAAAATTTAAACAGCCGACATAAATTGGCGGGATGTGAATTTATTATATATATCTGTGACGGAATTTGAAAAAAATCAAATAATCTCTAATATGTACAAGTTAAGATTTTAATTTTAAAAATGAGTTCAAGCGATTCCGAAATATTGACACCAGATTCAATTAAAGACGAGGCAAATTGTGTTCTGCCTACTGATGGTCTACTGATATTATCATATATTATCAATAAATAAACCAATGTTTTATTTTCCTCATATATTCGAAGTGAAAAGTAGAGTGTTTGACACGGGTAAAAGAATCAATTCCTTCTCGGACTATAGTCTAAATACCTCGGGAATTGATTCTTTCCACCCTCGGTTAACAATCTACTATTTTGTGGTATATATATTTTTAATCTGATCGGGTTTCATGTTCTAGCGTATAACGGTTAAAAACAACACAAGAAAAACACCGAAGATTATTGAGGAGATGAACATCAGGAGCTGCCATATGGAATATTAAAAAAAAATCTCCTCTTCATCTTCTTTATTCTCTTTCCCTGTTTCGAATTTCATTTATATACTTATAAAATAAACTTGCCGTTCCAACATACAGGCTTCAAAAAACTAGAGGTTCGTTCTGAGGGAAATATGTAACTTTTTATAACACACTTCCAGAAAATATTACTGCTTTACCGTTTCATGAATTTAAAGCAAATATTAAAAATACTCTTATGAAAAAAGGGTATTACAAGGATTTCTTGAATGATAAAAATGCTTGGATGTAAATTTTGCGATATATAATTTTAATGATTCTATAATAAATAATATTTTTGTTTTGTACCAGACATATACATTATCAGATTTGTTTAATGCTATATGACTCTTGTGACGGAAATATATATTTGTTAGTTGTTTTAACTTGTATCGGAGGTTGGGTTCAGACTGTGTATCTGAAGCCGGCTTCCCACTGACGACTCTGTAATGATACAGGGAGAAAAAAAAATTGCCCTTGCTGGTTTTCTTGCTGGTTCTTTCCAGTACAAGGTCTTCCGCCGTAGACTTGTGAACCAATGGCGTAGCATCTTTGACATTCAAAAGTGATAGTAAAATCCTATTTGAAGAATAAATTTTTGATTTTGATTTGATTTTGATTTTGATTTTTAAATTGGAGGCGGCGCAACATTTCCTCCTCTATTCTCCTCTATCACTTGCTATTTTGACACTTACTCCCTTCATCACACAGTTTATCCATCTATTCTTCGGTCTTTCTCTCCCTACACGCCTGTACACTTTCATGTTTATAACTTTCCTAGTAACATGATAGATCTCTTTTTTTAATACGTGACCATACAGATAATATCTCCTTTCTCTCAATTTTTCAACAATAGGGGCTACTTTTAGACTTACCCTGATTTATTCATTCCTCACTCTATTCTTTCTTGCCACTCCACACATTCATCTTAACATACGCATTTCAGCAACATATAATCTATGTTCATAACTCCTCACAAGGATATGGTCGTTTATTGAACATATCTGATAAGTTTACATTCTCTTAAGAGACGTAAGTAGTTCCATAAAAACATTATTTATCAAAAATGAAAGAGCATATATTCTCAACCGTGATCCCGAATTTCCGAACTTCTCGTGTGTCCAATACGTGCCCCGATTCTTAAAGGTTAACTTTCGGAGTTAAGAAGTTGTTGGTATTGTGTTAAAGAATTAGTTTCTAGAAATTCTAGAAACATGTGTGATTTTCGTGGTATGTAGGTCCATAGCACAGTATAATATGAATAAGAGCTAAAGTAATTTCAATGTTGCGTTAGACATTTGGAACTGAAATTGTATGCACGGCTGTAAGTGAGACTACACATTGAACACCTTGAAGCCGCCTATTCTGTACGGACAAAAGCGGATTTGATAATTTTACTGTATATTTAAACGTGCTGTTTTCTATACTTTGCATACTTAACTACTTATACTATATTTAATAATAAAATTTAGAAATTATTTTGAAACATTTATTATTTGAGACATTTTATATTCGAAATATTGTAAATTATTAACAATAGTAATATCTCTCTTATACTTATATCTCTCTTATAGTTAAACAGCTATTTGTTTTTTTAAAGTTAAATTTGTTTAGACATCAATATTGTCTGTATTGATCTACATTCAATAAATATTATTTTGATGGTGATTTACACATGTTTTTATATAAGTTTTACTAGCTGTAGTTTTACTAGCTGTAGTTTTGCTAACTGTAGTTTTACTAGCTGTAGTTTTACTAGCTGTAGTTTTACTAGCTGTAGTATTACTAGCTGTAGTTTTACTAGCTGTACTTTTGCTAGCTGTAGTTTTACGAGCTGTAGTTTTACTAGCTGTAGTTTAGTGTTTAATAGTTACGATTTCATGCAAGCCGAGGCATAGATTCTCGAATCTTCTCTCATAATTGAGTGTTTGATAGCTAGAATATTATGAACACTAACAGTTATAAGCTTATGACGCACTTCTGTTTTTGAAACAATACAATCACTGCAAAAGAGTGGATCAATTATAATGTCTTTTTTATCTACCATTTATCATCACAGGCTTAAGTCTAAAACAAGCCACTTAAACTGCTCTTTTAACATTCTCTTATTTATTTTTATATGTTTGGATTTTATACCGTTGATACATATAGCAAATAAAACAGCAGGCCCGCAATGTGCTATTATGGCGATTTTACGGCTTTTAGACCTTGAGGCATTATTTTTAACGATGTCGTTACCGAAAATCACGACCGGTGTTGCACTATAAGTTAATTAGACAGTACTGCTCACAAGGATATGGCCGTTTATTAAAAGTATCTGATTAAGGCTCAAAGTCACCCAAAGAGCAATGGAGAAGCTCGAGTCTCTTTGTGTTCCTGAATTTGAAATAATGAAGTCCAAAAAAGAAACAGAGTTACTACCATAGTGCGAACAATTGGCAGCCTTAAGTGGTAGTGGTTGGGTAGGTATATTGATCGCAGAAATGTCGTCGGTTGGGACGATTTTACTGTAGATGATACATCTTTATACTGCGCCACATTCAAAACTATATAGCTAACGTAAGTTTACATACGTTTGCAAACGATATCGACAGTGTAAATTTTTGTATGAAAACTTTGTACAGCGGCCCTGGCGGAATATAATAGTATTACTCTTTCATATTAAACTAAAAACTTCTTTAGTTTATTACTATACGTAAAATACCTATCGGAAACAATAGTAGTAGAGAGTAGACACGCGGATCGCGTATTACATGTACATCACTTATCTTTCGACATATCACAAGATTATTGCTGAATGAAACAGATACGTACTAAGTTTTTATGCGAATAAATGAAATTACACCAATTGGCCGAATTGACGAATTTTATCTTATACAACGATATATAATATCATTTCGAAATGGTGTTTGAGTGGTATTAGATCTAGCATTAGATATAGCACGATATAGCACTAGATATAGCATCTGATAGAGGCCGTCGTGGTAAGGCTCGTGCAAAGTATTACTACGAACAAGCCCTTATGAGCGAGAGTTTTGAACACTTTTTTGGTCAATTATGAGTAGATAATTTACCCAATCCAGACAGAAGGGAGAGCAACTGAAGTTAAGTCCACTGCATATGGTACCAAAGAACGTTTAAGAGTATGCTTTACAAGAAGAAAACATATAATTTCCTGAAATCTCATCTGATCGGTTGGAGGTAAATTATATTCTGAGATGATATAAGTGTAATATCTCCGTATAAATGGTCCTATTCAAATGTATAGTGAACGTTATAAATTTATATCTCGAGATATAATTAAATCTACATTATTACTCGTAGGAAAAAGTCGGTCTAAGGATGCCTGTGGCGACGTACTTGTCCCCTCCGACCTTTAACCCTTAGTTACGTGTAAAAAAATAATGGGTTCGCTCCAATCTCGTATGTGATCTCAGGTGACGCTTTAATTCAGAAATTATTTTTGATAAATGCAAGCAATATGTAAATGAGTCTATTTTATTACAAAGATGTTTTACTTGTAATATTTTTCGAAAAGAAAACATTAATTAACATCTATTTAAATAAAATCAACCGCGAAATGTTATTTAAGAATTTTTTAAGAGCAACGATTAGTAGTAAAATTTTGATAATTTTCTTTCGAGACTTCAGGCGTAGTAATTAACAGTTAAAAAAGTACGCTAAATAGAACTTCTCAAAGTTTTTGCAGCGTGATTACACACACAAGAGTCCGAGGAAGTTAAATTATTTCTTAATTTTTAAATTGCTTAGTTAATTTTTTAAATATATTAATAATATTATTATTAAACGTCTATTAAAACGTCTTTTGCACGTCGCGTAGAAAAGCTTCATTCACTGTTTAAATGACTTACTGTTATTAGTCGCAGATAACCGTTACAACTTCACCCTCTCCTTGAGATTGGATAAGGTAAGTTGAGAATTTTGCTGGGTTCTCAGTAAGGTGGGTTCAGTCAGGCATCACAGCTGATGGGTGGCTTCTGCCCTGAATAGAGTTACCAGGCGATTTGAACTGAACGGAGTCATCGCACCGCTAGAAGCGCAGTTTGTTGTTTAGTGGAATGAATGGAATGGACGTTCAAGTTAGTAAATATTTTTATTAGGCTGCATATAATGGACGGTATTATTGTAAACCGGAAACAAATAACCTACAAATATGATAACCAGCATCTCTTCGTTCAACAATCCATACCGAGCAAAGCGTTTGTAAAGGGCGGAGGGTGGGGCCCTTCTATTTCGTCGCGAAAGATAGAACGAAGGATATGCTTTACTACCAACGCACACAGAGTGCAGAAAGACCATGGCGGCCAGCGCCTGGCGGGTAATGGCGGCGCGGCACAGCCATAACTAACAACATGATTCGAATGAATGATTGCAAGTTAGCAATCGGTTTTAGATTGTACGCCAACTACACATGAACTAGAATTTAAAGTCAGAGTGCAACAGTTGTGATGCTACCAGACACTCAGATAACATAGACTACGCAGCGCTTTACAGAACGAACGATAGTTTTAAACTGACAGTCAAAAAATCAAAATCAAAATAATCTTTATTCAACATAGACCTTTACAGGCACTTATTGACGTCAACAAACAAAACAAAAAAAAAGCTTAAAAAAACAAAAACCTTGTCCGTACGTACGAATAAGGCAAAAAAAAAATTGACTCGACACCTGTTCGGAAATTGGGAGAGCCTTCTCGACAAGAACAGGCAAGAAACTCTGAAGGTCTATTTTTTATCTCCTCTTTTCAATGTTAATAATTATAATAATATAATATAAAAATACAATATAATATAAGATACAATCATACCTAATACGATTACAGTCGTATGTATGTTTACATACACATATAAAAATAATACAATATTATAAATAATGTTGTTACCAAACATGGCTCTATGAATAGTGTCCCTATTCCCAAATAGTGTGATTATTTAGATGGTCACTTACTTTATAATAACCTTTACTCATGAGTGTCTTTTTGATATGGATTTTAAATTTATACAAAGGCAAAGCAATGACACTTTGCGGAAGTTTGTTAAACATAGATATACATTTCCCCAAGAACGAGCAGTCTGTTCGTCGTATGGCTGTGAGTTCGCAGCACGGGCAGTGCGTGTATAGCATCTTGTAAAAAAAAAATATTATTATATAGCCTCCTTTTCTAATGTCCAATTCCTTATGTGTGAGTAAAATAAAGATTATTATTATTATTATCTGAAGAATCATATGGGTTGAAGTGACAGTAGTGAAGATGTTGTTCAATTCTGACTGAGTTTATGTTGCGGGCTACAAATCGATCAGAAATCGGGTGATTATCTGTGGAATTGCGGTGAAGAAAGTAAGGAATAATATCCTGAAAAAAGGAATAACCAAAATCAAAAATTTATTCTTCAAAAAGGACTTTTAAAATCATTTTTGCATTTCTAAGATTTATCATTCCATTCCATTAGTTTACAAGTCTTCGGGAGAGACTTTATACTGGATAGAACCAGCAAGAAAACAAGCAAGGGCTATTTTCATTTCTGCCTGTATTTTTAATTAATTTAATTATAAGCTGGTCTCAGACAAATAGTTTGAAACTAACTTTTTTTACAAGTTTAATCTAGTTAATATTATATCTATAAAGGCTATAGTTTCATTATATTATTTACTATAGTCGTAATATTTCGCAACGTAACTATTTAGTGATTAAAATTAAACCCAAGCATTGTTATCATTTAAGTAATCCTTAACAGTACAATAACCTTATTTCATAAGATTTTTTTAACAAATGATTTAAATCTGTTAAAAAACAAATCGATTACACTTTGTGGAATTTTCTTGTGATTAAAAAAGCCTGTGGTTTTTTGCAACATGTATGTTGAAGTGGCAAGCTTATTTTATGGATTAACAATCCATAAGAACATATTTTGAATACAGCGCATAAGTTAATCAATTAAGGTTCTCAAACAAGCACATCGTAATAAAAATATCAAAGCCACTCTCGCCGATGAAGCAGTAAGTGCATTAATTAGCGCAAATCCATCAATTTCCATGCACGGTGCTCGGTAGTGATCAAACAGGTATTGACTTTGCTATAAAATTTCCGTTAAATTGGTAACAGGAAAGCAAGATGTTTTCAATGAAGGTCGGTTTTGATAAAACTAAACTAAACTTCTACTCAACCAATTTTATTGTTCAGCGTGAAAGTAAATATTAAAGTAAATTAACTAAAATCCTGACTTTCAAAATCTGTAAAATAAAATATGTCGTTTGCCCTTTTAAATTTAATGTACTGGGTGTTTCAGAGCTGACGAATTTAATAAGAGGAGCAGGAGAGGAGGAATATTTAAGAGGTTAATATGTACATATATACGAGTATATTATATACTAGCGACCCGCCCCGGCTTCGCACGGGTGCAATGAAAAAATGGTTATGGTAGGTTATCCCTAAGAGATAGACATATACCATCGCGGACATTTTTGTGGACTTTTGTAAGTTGTACAATACTGTAGTACATCATTTTGACCAATCTCGTAGGGTTTGGCCAGCGTTTGCAATATAAGTGCAAAAAAGTGAGTTGATTTACGACATCACATTAGAATTCTCAAAAATTGACAGTGTTCCACTACTACATTGTACTACATTATTAAAGAAAACCGACCAGCCTTCCTCGCGGCGTGAGTGTCGTTTGCTACGCTGACGACACTCTCGTCGTGACGACTGGGGCCGACTTCGGGCCGGTGCTCAGGCTTGCCGAGCTTGGGGTGGCATGTGTCGTGCGGGCGATCCGCCGGTTAGGTTTAGAAATAGCGCCTCACAAAACCGAGGCGCTATGGTTTCACGGCCTTCCGAGGCGTCGGGAACCACCCAGTTGCCGGATCCGGGTGGGTGACGCGGTGGTCCCGGTGGGGCCGTACATCAAGTACCTGGGCCTCACCCTGGACCGCCGCTGGAGCTTCGAGGAGCATTTCGTGCGGTTGGTCCCCCGAGCCAAAAGGGTGGCGGGCGCATTGCATCGCCTGCTGCCCAATCTCGGGGGACCGAGGGATGGAGTTCGCCGCCTGTACGAGGGCGTCGTGCGATCCATGGCCATGTATGAGGCTCCCGTGTAGTCGCAAGACTGCGCGAGGTCCCCCCGCTGCAGAGCTCTGCTACGGAGCCTGCAGCGGATAATGGCTATACGGATCGTACGAGGCTACCGTACAATCTCGTACGAGGCGGCGACAGTTCTGGGACGCTCCCCCCATTCGACATCCTGGCCGACATGTACGCGGCGACGTATGCGTCGCGGCGGGGCGACCCGGGAAGACCACGCCCCTTCCGTGGCCGGGGGGCGTCGTCGGTGGAGGAGACCGGGGGAGGTAGTGAGCCTCCCCCGAGGAGGGCTCCCCTGTATCGACGGGGGATCGGAGGCTGGGGGTTCCCGGAAGAAGCTTGATGTTCCCGGGGGCTCCCTACATGCCTGAGAAAGGCCATCCCTGAGGTTTTTAGTGGGTAGGCCTCCCCCTTCTGGAGAGGAGAGCCCCAGATAACCGCCGGCTCGCCACAGCCGGGGTATGCAATTTAATGCATTTTCCTCAGGGAAAAAAAAAAAGATTAATAGCGCCTGGTGTTTAAATTATACATTGTGTATAACCATACATTTACGTACCACCTTCTTCATTTTGAATTTTGAACATTTGAAAAATTGGCCATCTCTTGTATCCGCGTAATATTAGCCTCGTTACTACCGCCACGCGCCATATGTTCGACGTGGGCGGTGGTTTTCCGAATAAACAACCTAATAACATTTTTATTTCATTTACTAATACCACTGTTCATTTTAACATTGTTCGGTGGATATTAACTCAACAACGCGTCAAATTCTAGGAAGAATTGGCTTAGTAGCTATTTAAAATTTATGTTTCTTTATTTATTATCGTATTATACATTAACCCGCAACTTTGCCCCTGATATGCGTTATGATAGAGCGATTTATTACCTTGAATTGTCAAAACACAAAGGATAGATTTCAAGATAGGCTATATAGCACGCTTTACCATATCTTGTTTAGTTGGTACAGGGACTGGGTTGCATTCACAAACTTTTAAAAAGGGGGCAATAGGCTAACAATGTATAAGTCAGAAAAGACAGTAGATAGAACTTGTGATTTTTGCGAATACAGTATAATCATTAGCTGTATTAATGATCAGTTTAAATATCCATACTAATATTATAAATGGGAAAGTGTGTCTGTCTGTTTGTCCGTCTTTCACGGCAAAACGGAGCGACGAATTGACGTGATTACATGGAGATAGTTGAAGGGATGAAGAGTAACATAGGCTACTTTTTATCCCGGAAATATCGACAGATCCCACGGGATGCGCAATAAAGGCTTCGCTCAAAAACTACTGCACAGATTTTCATGCGGTTTTCATCAATAGATAGAGTGATTCTTGAGCAAGGTATTGCGGTATTTTTTATCTCGGAAAAACGGATATTCGCACGGGAAGCGCGACAAAACCTTCGCGCCATAAACCGACTTCCGCGCATATGTAGCCGTGGGCAAAAGCTATGACCCTTAACCCTCTAGAGTCCCAATCCCGAAATCCACGCGGGCGAAGCCGCGGGCAGACAGCTAGTATGAAATATATTACGTCTTAATAAATACATGTCTAAAATTGAGTAAACATCGATAGGTTTACACACGATAACCCGATGTTTATAGCGTGTCAATATCTTAACATAAATCTAGTAATTTTTGTATTATTAAGCACTCCGGACAACAAATAAGCCTAAAAGGTCATAACAATACTCAGAAGATATTCGCTCGCAAGAAATATGATCTCATTGTTTCCTTGTTCTCGTCTTTATTACTTTATTTATCAACCATAATAGCATATTTGGGTGAATTACATCAATATTAGTGTATAGTGAATTAGTAGTGTCTCTATTTAATCTTAATAATAATTATTATTATTATTAATTCTCACGTCATCTGTGTGTGATGGATAGATTTTAGTCTATCCTAGTCCTACGTCCTATCAGAAGTTTAGAAGCATTATAATGTTATTTATTCGAAAAGTGTTGAAAGATGCGACGCAAGTGCGAGCAAAGTAGGTTTTATATGTAAATTTAAATTTGGAATGTGAATAATGAAAAATATGAAAACCGATACCAAAAAGATTGTATGTGAATTTGTATGAATACCAGCAACTTACATATGTCCACAAACACGTTCATTTTTCAAACGCAAAATGCTGAACAGAGCGAACGTTTAAAATGTATATTTGGTTTTTAATTTTATTACTAAATATGTAATTTTTACTACTATTTTGCATTTTTATTCATGGATCAAAAAAGCATGTCTCTGCTACTATATACACGCTACATATATACAGACAGACAATAACTAGGCAATCACGGCTCGTCCATCTGTAAATTATTAAATTATGTGCAAACCCAATTTGGTTGTAAATGCAGTACAATGTAAAAACATCTGTTCATTCACAACGTAAGTATCAATTTTGCGTGCCCATGTTTGAGTTTTAACAGCTTCCGATCTGTTACTTGGACAATACTATTAGGCTATTTTACTACGCAGCAAAATTTTATCTATATCTTTCCCTAGATCTCGAACTATCTTTATATCAAATTTCATCATTTAATTCACTCTATTTCGTTATTTTGTCGTAAAAACATAACAGGCAGACAAATTACTTTCATATTTATAATAGAAGTAGACAATTCTAAGGGGAAGAATCAGCATGAAAGCCAGCAAGTACTTCTTGTTCTCTACGTGTATTTTTGCAGAATTGTTAATTAGAAACTTTACCGTAGCAAATAGTTTGAGCCCAAATTCCATTTTAAGATTAGATAAATGTCAGATCACATTATTTCAACTCAAGAAATGGAGCAACAAGTCTTATTTTCAATATCAATACCGCTTAAGATACATGTTTTGTTGGATACATGGATGATTTGTTTTCATTTATTTATATTATTCAAAATTATAATTTATAACTCCCTTGTGGTTGATCTGAATCTCGCAACCGAATACAGCCTTTATATTTCTTCATTAGAGTATTAAATCGTGTAAAATATGGACGCGGCTCGTGGATCCTTATTAGGAGTTCTCTCTGACCCAATTTTGATTGCGAGATAGAAGTTAGTTAGGTTGTCGTACCAAAATTTCCATCACGATAAAATGTTTGCCTTAAATTATGAGAGTTGACAACGCGACTTGGGAGTTGGACATATGTAAGCGATAACTGTACATATGGTTTACTTATTAATATATATGTTGTTATCATCATCCCGCCTGAAGTTTGAGGAAGTATAGAGAAGATACATTCCGTGTGGTTGTGTTGTTAGTATGCCTCTATAGATAAATATATATAGTCAAACTTACATTAAGCGGTATATTGTCCCAAACACAATTTCCATATTAATCAGAAGTAAATATATAAGAAATGAAGGCATAGAATACAAACAAAACGTTCACAATAAAGTACAGTACAGTACAGAAAAATAGTAGGTATAACTTTTATACATAAAGTATGAAATTAGCGTAAAATAATAGCGCCGAGACATACGCGCTCGCGTAGTGCGTAGGATTTTGACTGACTGGGTCAGGTACGGACAGTCTGCGTGTGCGGTATCCAGAAATCTGCTTCCCTAACACCGTAACAATTTAAACATAACTTATTATGTAATTTGTATATTTTATGTATTTGTGAATATAAATTAAAGATGTTTTGATTAATATATGATAGTATATTATATAGTCATGGATCGTTTATTGTCTTTTTTTTTTTACATTTTATGGGCTTACTCTTGGTCTCAGGCTAGCCCGAGGGCATAGACGAGGCCTACGATGGAGCGAGTTTGCCTAGATAATGCCTGTGCACTCGTTTCTTAAATAGTTCCGGGTTGTATGAGCTCGGAAATACAGACGCCGGCAGGGAATTCCACTCTTTTGCGGTGCGCATAATAAAGGATTTGGAGAAGCGCTGCGTACGGATATGTGGAATATCCACCAAGTAAGGGTGGTATCCTGCCGTACGTCTGGATGTCCGATGGTAAAAGGGAGATGGGGGAATGAGCTCATGCAGCTCATGAGCACACTCACCGAAGTGCAATCTGTAGAATACCGCCAGACTGGCAACCTTCCGCCGATGAGCTAGGGGTTGTAGTTGAGCTACCAGCCTCTTGTCGCCAATTAACCTTTTGGCTCGACGCTCGACCGAATCTAATGCGGCGAGTTGGTATTTGGCTGAGCCATCCCACAGGTGACTGCAATATTCCATATACGATCGGACTTGTGCTTTGTAAAGTGTTAAGAGCTGTCCCGGTGTGAAATATCGCTTAACCTTGTTGAGGATGCCCAGCTTTTTGGCCGCAGTTAGTGCCTTAGACTCGATGGAGGCGCCAAAGTTGAGGTCAGAACTCAACTCCATGCCGAGGAGTTCTAGGCTGGCGGTTACAGGTACAGATGCATCCCGGAAAGTAGGAGCCAGGTCAAATGGGCTCCGTTTGGCGGAGAAGAGACACGCCTGCGTTTTGGCTGCATTGAACCCTACCAAATTGTCGTCGCCCCATTGGGACACACGATCACTAAACGTTATCACTAACAGCGACACAGGCGACCATGATCATGACTAAAAGGCATTTACAATTTGATTCTATTTGAATAATGTTGAAGGATTTGATTGATAGGACGTGCTGATTCAAGGAATTGATTCATGTCAAAAAATCTTTTTGTTTTTGGTAACTCTTTTACCAAGGTAAGCTATTCTATATAACACATAATCAAAGCGCGGACCATCAAAATGCAATAAAATATTCATATAATGAGATTTTTTTTTTCAGTCAAACGAGTGACTGAATGCGTGTGGAATCGTGTTGGCAAGTTACAAGAGGATTGGCATTCCTTCTGTTACTAACAACGAACGAGGGTGGTCTGTTAAAACAAGACCGTTGGTTCTCCAGTTCAGGAATAATTAACTTGAGTTGTTAAAGGGGAATGGCGATTTTTGGCCCAGAATGCACAACAAATTGAAAACGATAGAAAATTATTAAATATTCATATTAATTTTTTCATTCTATTTAGATATCGCTATAAGATTGCATTTTTTTATTATCATTAAATAACATTCAAACGATTACATCCACGGAATTGTCCATTGTTGTTATTAAAAACTGAGTTGCCCGTAATGAATATTAAAATCGTTACATAACTGTTAAAATCGATGCAGAATCGATAACCTTTAGGAAACTTATTACATGACAATGCTTTTCTTCATTTGTAGGCGCATCAAATAAATGTAATCGGCAGGCAGGATTGATTGTAGGCCTCCAATTCTAATTGGACAACAAAGCAGTGCCGTAACCACAGCACCGCTGACGCTATATGAATTAAATATGACAGTATTTTATTTAAATAAATGCAGTTGATAGATAGTAGATAAAAATGAAATATTTGTGTTGTCAAGCTGACCACGCTGTCTCATTGCAACCATGCTGTCACCTAGCTGAAATGTAGACGTAACTAAAAACAAATTATTTACGCGATCGTTACCCGTTCCGTTATACGAATAACGAATCGTGTATTCGTGAATTCGATGTTTTTATGAAATCATAAATTCTAATCGTGTTATTTTTTAATATGAATATTAACTGTTTTAAATAAAGTTTTGTTTAACGTGAACAGCGGATATGGTTTTAATAAAATTAATCGTTGAATATCGATTATGATATTGATTTATTGATTTTTGTTTATAATGGCAACACCAAAACGACGCCATCCATTCATCTCTTTATGTATAGTAATCTGTGCTCTTTGGCATTCCCGATTTCTCTGTTGATTGTTATTGTTCTTCCGTGTTCTGTGTATACCAAATATTTACAAAATGGCTACGAATATTGACTCCGACGACTCCTTGCTCGATGACCTCAGCCTGAATATTGACTCCGCTGCTGCTTTGAACTATCATTCATTCAACCTTATAGATTTCATAGAATAACTAGCGGCCCGCCCCAGCTTCACAGTGGTGCAGTGCTGATACAAATTAACTACAGAATGTGTTTTAATGTATTATACATATAAACCTCCAACTTGAATCACTTTATATATTAAAAAAACTGCATCAAAATCCGTTGCGTAGTTTTAAAGATCTAAGCATACATAGGAACAGACGGCGGATAGCGAATTTGTTTATATAATGTTTAGATAGTAAATATTTAAATATGCCAAGTTCTTATGAATTTTTCTTTTTACCAATCAAATATTGGTATTATCCACTGTTACTTTCACGAGATTCTTTAGGTGTGCGTTCTGGGCCAAAGTTACTATGGGGATCTGCCATTCCCCTTTAGATTTCGAATAAGTTAGTGATTTAATACGCCTGTGTTTTCTTTGTTCTGTCTGAGACCGACGCCATGAAACCTGTGTCCAGTGATGAGAACGTTAAGTCATTACCGCCGCCGTCATATTTATTCAATTGTAATAAATACAAAACCAGCTCCTCTTTATTACTATAAACAAAAGTGGATTTACTTTTAAATTAGATTATGTAGATCTGTCAATATAGTTAAGTACGGGTAGTTATTTATATATTTAGCTTACCTTCAAAGTCTTTCTCTGTGT
Organism: Scirpophaga incertulas; assembly: GCA_036419045.1. Lineage (NCBI taxonomy): Eukaryota > Metazoa > Arthropoda > Insecta > Lepidoptera > Crambidae > Scirpophaga > Scirpophaga incertulas. The sequence continues at coordinate 28,158,215 of CM071634.1, read as the reverse complement.
AGTCATGATGAGTCTGCTTCCTTGCAGCCGGGTCTGTAGGCGCCTCCTCATCATCTGTTCTCGTCTCCATTTTCCAAGGCCTGAAAAGAAAACGAGACTTACAATATTTCAGGGTCCTTATGTTTTAAATTCTAAAATAGCTTTTATATTGACAATAACAATAACATTGAATATAAATAGGTTATCTTAAAACCTACATATATTAATAACTAATCTATATGAATATATTAAAAGCTAAAAAGATTATTGACATTATAAATAACTTTACGGTAGGTTTGAATTGTCCTAAGTTTCTTTAACTGTTCCATAGTTTAACTGTTCTACTTCCCGCACCATCCCTTGACTAACCTTCAATTTATCTCATTGTGGAACTAACCAGGGAAATGACACGAAACGAAGTGAAATCAACATCTTTTATGATTCCAATACACACTGGGAGTTATAAGAATTGGTGAAGTCAGGGTGTGAAAATATGTGCGTGTATTTTCGTTACTTATCAAAACTTTGTAAGTTGAGTCTGAACAGGGATCGACGTGTGACCTTTATTTTGTGTTTAAGGGAATATTATTATTGTGAAAATGTACACGTGGAAGATTTAGTGCATTTATGATTGAGAAATGTTCATTTAATGTCTCATCCGGTAGTGCGACATAACAACAATGTAAACACAATATGAAACAGCAACACAACTTTGGAAATGAAATTATGTTCCAACATTGAAGTAGGAATTATAGACATATTTGTAATAAAGATTCGAAATAAAATAGAATTATATATTATTACATATAAATAAATTTAAATAAAGGGTAGTGGATACGCTAAAAAATCTGTGAAAAATTAAGTCCTAATGGAAGAGAACAATCATATTGTAGAATTTCTGCGTTGCATAGCCTTTGCACGAGAATAATCTCATTACAGTCTGACGTTGAACAATGAATTTTATTTATATTATAGAGCAGTAAACGAGCATTAGGATCACTGGATGGTAAGCAATTATCACATGGACACCTGCTACATCACAGGAATCACAGATACGTTGCCATCCTGCCATGGGAATATGCTCTGTTTTTGAAGATTTAGATATAATATCTGTTCGGAAATACAGACGACGATTGACCAACTAGGGTGAACTTCGGGTAGATTGATAGCGGATAGAGGATTCATAACGAAGCTCAAAGTCAAAATTAACTTTATAGAAAGCTCTTTTGAATCCTCCAAATGTTTTTTTCTCTACCACCCATTCAGGACGTATTTTTTAGCTGATAAGAAGAATGGGCGGAAGAAACTTATCAGCTTTATCAAAAGTAATAACAACATTTACAATCAATTATGTCGTTATCATACATTGTACATCAATATGTGTTTACAATTTATACGAGAAAACAAATATTTACACTTTAGAATGTAATATCTTCAAATCAACACCAAGCATTGGCATAATTTAAATAATCATTGACTTTGTAATAGCCCTTATTCATTAGCGCTATATGTTTATGCAGTGCCTCCCTTGGCACGGTGACATGAAATGTCCGGATAAGCAACAATTCGATTTGCCCTCTAGAATAGAATTTCTCCAAAGTGGGATACGCTCTAACGGGGAGAAGTTTGTACTGGACAGTCCTTGCTCAAAATAGAAACAGTATTCCATATATGGCCTTATAAAGTAACAGGTGGTTGAACGGTGTGAAATAACTCTACGATCTATTGAACAACAAGCTTCTTTGAGGCAAATTTATCCTTACACTTTAATTTTAGTCTTATTTTAACTTTAGCAAAGTTTATTTACTTTAACTTTAGAAAATTTAGTCCACAGAACTGTACTTCGTTCAATATGCCGACGCTAAGAATTCCAATACTGGCTATTGGAGCGATCTGAAATTGAAGAGATGTGATTAAGGGTTTTTTTACTTCATGGGCCAATAGATCATTTGCCTGTCAAGTACTCATTATTCTTTCCCTTGTACTCTTAAGTACATGACTGTAAAGTCCTGTATTGAATAAATATGGTTTTGGTTTGATCTGAAATGTCATTATGCTATTGACGACTATTTTAATGATATGTATGAATAACAATATTAATACCTACATTAGATATATATATTATAAGTAGTTAAAAATAGAATTGTCATTGCTGTGTTCCTGTATAGGGAATAGAGACGTCTCTAGGTCAACAGTTACCTTAACTTACAGCCCATTATACTATAACTGACTATATCTAGTTGCCAGTAGTTGGACAGTCTGATTGTTTATAAACGCAGATAAGTAAAATAGAAGAATATTAAAGTTATTTATGCAACTGTTGTATAATCAGGGGTATTAAAACATGAATGTGGATTGATGATAGTATCACATGAGTGTTTTAATACCTAATTATAACAGTTGCATACAAGACTTTATCTACAATCATGATGTAAATCCTCTATTCCAATATTATATAAATATTCCAATATTCGAGTGAAAAAATGGCGGGAAATAACACGATAAGACGAGAATCCGAAATTACGAATTAGTCTACAATTTATTGTTCTTTTTTCAAAATTTTTGTGATCTGGTGGTGAAAATGTCATTGCATGAGAATGTTCTTTTTTTTAAATTCATAATATCACGCGTTTGGATGATATAATGATCATAATATCATTGAGTGTTTTAATGTTGGCAATAAGCTAATTGTTATAGGTTCTTTTATAGAGGATTAATAGCATGATAGTAGATAAAAATATATATATGGATTTAAATTAAACTTTTCCTCTCTCCTGCTTATTACCTAGGCAAAGGGTCTATAACGATTCAATATTATATTATAAAGATATGAATAATAAGATTAATGTAGTAATTACAAAATGTTAGGAGATGTGGTCAACGTTGACCCATTTCCACCTAACAAATATGTGTGCGTTCATCAAAGTAAAATTATGGAGGATTTGGGCGACATTACAATTCAATTAGGCATATAACCTTCACAGAAATTATTCATACAGTTTGGCGGTGGGCGAAATTGAACCGTTAGGGATTGTAATAAGAATTGGGTTGATAGAGATTGGGTTGATACCGGTTCAGATGTATTGGCCGAGATAAATATCCTATGCTTTTATGGGTGGATGAGCGTTATTGAAAATATATTGAGTTTCATGTTGTGCATCATTCTTATGCATGAAATAATATAAAAATATTATCGATATTTCCCCATATTATTGATTTTTTATACCGGCCTCAAAACTAAGAAATAACTAAGACAATTATTTATTACCTACAAAATTCATAGTTAAATATATATTTAATATTTATAAACAGTCACTCACATTGGCAGAATTGAACTGTTAACACCGGACATAGCTACGCGTCCTACCCTACCCGTCAACACCACCAACTGTGAGCCAGTCTCAAGGCAACACTAGTCAATACCGGCAGAGGATACGTAGACCGCGACATGTCCTTAGCGACCCCCCTAACCAACTCACGCAAGAACTTCTAGACCTGCAAGCGGCGGCGTCTGAGCCGTCGCTCCCCCTTGTCAACCCCTAAACGGCAGCCTTCTGCTTAGCCATGATTAGGTTCTTATCAATACTGGCCGGTCCCACTTTGGAGATTCGTGCCTTCTTCTAGCGCATCTACCCTCACCATGGGGTAGCGCTAACCGTGCCTCTCCTGAGGTGCGGCCCTCTCGTCAATAAAGCCAGTAGGGTCAATAGAACCAAAGGCTAGGCTGAGTTTAGTCGGTAGGTCTGTGTAGTCGAGCCGTCTCGACAGTACCAGGAGTCCGACATAATCAACGCATCCCTGCTTGCCTGTTGCGTTGGTATCCATGATGGATTCTCAGCCTCCTCTCCTGACGAAAAAAAAAAAAAGTCCTACCCTACCGCCGACAGGTACGACCACATCAAGCACATACTCATGGACCTGCTCGTCGGCTTTCATTTGTACAAGAAGAGGCTACCAACCAATCAGTTTCGTTGCCGACCATATCATTGATGACAATCAGCACGAAAAGATAGATCAAATTAAGAATACATGTCCAAATAAATTTAAAACTAAAGAAGGTAAATAATTCATAGTACAAAAAAAAAATTGTACTGTGTTTGTTGTATGTACTTAATTATCTGGTTAGTACATTTAATATTTTTGTTGTGTGCATATTGTGTGGTATGCATTTAGTATTTTTGTAGGATGGGTTAGTACGAGCAATGTTCTTATTTTAGTATGTCACGTGACGTGAATTAGAAAGCGACTCACTAGTTCAAATAGTTTGGTCTCAGTTTATTACGCCACGTGACATGACTAAAGAGCTATGATTACTTATTATACCAAATTTATGTGGTAAAATGCGTGTAGATGAAGGTAAAGAGTAGAGAAGGTACTGCGTATGAACGCAGTAAGAATCAGAATCAGTATGATGGGTTTGACCAAAATATTTCCTGATGGTGTTTTAATGGAAGGAAACTTGAAAGTAACCTGTAAAAATCTATGGTATCTACTCTAGAGGTATAGATATCATAGGTAATGAGTAGGGTTTGGATATTCGGAGTATTCTCAGATCCTAATCCCAATGATATCAATGAACAATAACTGCTCTGTTATGCATGCAAGTACATACATACACTTATTTATTATTCTTATTTAAATTAATAAACAAGTATTTGGATTCTCAATTTTCGCTAAGTCAAATTTCATTTAGATGCCCTCGACTGAACTCTAGGAGTATGTCGTTGTCTCACCTCCCACTCAGATGAACAAATTATTGTATTGTTTTCGATCGTTCATGTTCTTTTTATAACAATAATTTTGGGTGTGTCGATCAATTTTTGTTAAATATTAATAAGTTTAAGAGCAGTATTCGTGCCATTATGCGTGACCTATAGCGCTCCATGTTTGTAGTTTTGAATACGATTTTTATTTCTTAAAATATTCAGCGATCTACTTTAAACATGTATAAGTAATAAGTGGAAACTTCACTGGTGTATGATAATTAATTTTATCTACACTAATGTTGTAATATTCTACTTATGTTTCCCATACTTGATTTATAATTACTACTGTTATAGCGCAGACAACAAAACACTCAATTTAAGCAATTTCACATGATGGTATAATATCCACATCGATATCGTAAAATCTCATTATAACATCAATAAAACGCGACCAATTAACCTGGCGAGCCATATGTCAAAATCCTCAGACAAGTTGTATTAAAATTTTTATATTAGGCTGGCTTTTGAAAATAGTTGGATTATACGTGAAAAACTGAACAGCGCGCGCTCGCTCTTGATCGGCCCTGCGCGCGCAGCTGTGCTCTCATTGGTTAGATTTTAATGGCGGCAAGTTCACTGTAACAATACCGTACGCGGTTTACGTACGAATTAATGTTTCGCAGTGTATTTTGTTTTACACAATTTATTCAAATTAAAAGTAAAAATGGACAGGGACAGCGACGATATCTGTACGCCTCCGGATATTCTGGAATTGGCAACAGAAATAACTAATAATCTTTTGCCAGAAAAATCTAAAAAATTATATGAAAAAGAATATAATAACTTTTTGGCATGGAAGATCGAAAAGAAAACTACATCATTTTCTGAAAATGTTATTCTTGCGTATCTCAAAGACCTCTCCGACAAATTCAAGCCATCTTCTATGTGGGCTAAATATTCTATGCTCAAGTCCACACTGAATATTTACAACAATATTGATATCACGAAGTATTCAAAAGTCATAGCGTTCCTGAAACGCAATTCAGAAGGACATAAGGGAAAAAAGTCCTTGAACGTTTACATCAGGTCAACTGAAGATGTTCCTGAAGATTCACCAGATATTTTGTATCTTTTTGAAAAGGTAAGTGTATTTTAGTTCTGTTATTTAATCTACCTAGTACTTACGTACTACACACGCAAGTTATCTAGACACTCCGTTTTTAAGCGCTTTGTGTATAAATTAGGTAGTAGGTACCTATACTTTACTACTTCATAATTCATAGTTTTTGCTTTGGCTATGTACCTCAAGCTTATTATATCGTTTATTTGTTAGGTTGCACTAATATTCGGCATAATGGGGGCATGCCGAAGGCAAGAGCTATACAACATCCAGTTCGATGAAGTCTCTAACATAGACGAAGGTACAATCATGGTGAAAGTTTCGAAAAAAAAACGAAAATAGATCGTTCTTTCGTTGTGACGGGCAACTGCTATGCCGTATGTAAAAAATATATGGAACTTCGACCCACCCCCTGTCGAAACCCTGCCTTTTTCTTGAGCTATAGATCGGGGAACTGCGTTGATCAAAGAACTGGTATTAATAAATTTGGTGCTCTGGGAAAAACTATCGCAAGTTTTTTGAATCTGCCTAACCCAGCGTTGTACACGGGGCATTGCTTCCGGCGCACCTCGGCGACCCTTCTCATAGATAGCGGTGGTGATTTGACCGCACTGAAACGGCACGGGGGGTGGAAGTCTTCTACTGTGGCTGAAAGCTACATTGATGAGTCTTTAATGAATAAAATTCAAGTCTCAAATACGATCTTGAACAAGACGAATGAAAGTGATTATAAAATATTCCGACTCCGTCTGCGAGCTCTACTGCTTGCCCCGCGACCGCTACAGCTGCTGAATCAATAATTAACATTAACTTTCAAAATTGTACCATCCAAAATTTGAACAATTATTATAAATAAACTATTGTCAGCTTTTACTCTTGTTGTTTGATTAATTGCATTAGTGAAGATAAAGTAGTGTATGCAACTGCATATAACACGGGTATTAAAACACTCGTTACTATTATGAAACTCGCTGCGCTCGTTTCATAAACTCACACTCGTGTTTTAATACCCTTCATTATATGACAGTTGCATAAACTACTATTATGTAATTTATTTTAGCCTTAAAGTAAAATATTTACTGTTTGTTTCCCAAATATAAATAAATAAATACATACATACATACATATACATACATACATACACATACATACACATACATATAAATACATACATACACACATACATATACATACATACATATACTTACGCGTCTTTCCCATGAGAGTAGGCAAAGATCACGGTTTTCCTCTGGCTACAATCCAAACATACTTTCCTAGCTTTCTCGACTTTCAATAATACTTTCATACACTCTCAACGCCTACTTTAACTTATCACCGTTACTTATTGTAATGTTTTTTTTAGTGAGAGTAACATCTGCCAATAAACTGTCACGCAGTTTGGCAGAATTATTAATATGTTAATTTGTATTGTTTTGGTGAATAAACGTTTTACATACATACATACATACTCTTCTTCAATTGACTTTGCCTTCCTTTAGAATATTTCCTGTTTAGTCCAAGTATGTTCATCTAACTAGTCCCCTACCAACTTGTCCATTTGCGTTATAAATTTGATTCATCAGTCCTATTTTGTCAATCCTATCGTGTCCATACCATCTAAGTATTCTCTTCTCGATTTTTGTCACACTTTGTACATAGTACATAGCAAGGTATTAGCATAGCAAGGCAATTTAACGTTGTGATGAAGTCCGGATCGACCAGCAGATCAAACGCCGCAAATGGAGTTGGATAGGGATCCAAACCACATACCGAGGCAAGCTCTAGACTGGAATCCCCAAGGAAAGCGCAAACGTGGTCGTCCAAAACAAACCTGGCGGCGGACTGTCATTGGCGAAGCGAAGGCCATTGGAAAAACCTGGAGCGAAATCAAATGCGAAGCTCAAGACCGTGCGGAATGGAGACTCACTGTGGATGCCCTCTGCCCCAGCTAGGGGACAAAGGACCTTAATGATGACATAGCAAGGGATAACGTGGGATATATAAGGAGAGTTTATGAACTTGCCTTCATATATCTCTCTTTATAATTTTCATCATATAAAAGCTATAGAAGTTATTTGTACATTATATTTACTGTAGATATTCCCGAACAATGCTTTATTAAAACAATATTCGTTGCCTTAAGATTATTGTATTGTCCTTAATGTATTCTGAAGCAGGTGTAAGTTTTATAAAATTTATTTTAATGGGTGTGGTATATAAATTAGTACAATATTAGTATGAATTAAGAAAAAATACAAAAAAAAATATACATACAATTATTATCTACGGGTATTTAAGTTTTGTTTTAATTTAATGTTGTTACTGATAAATATGCTAAAATTATAATTGTTTGAAGCCACAAACAAATTCAGCAGATTTATATTTTTCTGCTATGTAGTCTCAACTTACACTTTACAGTTACAGAGTAGATATTAAAAAATATAAAGGGGGTTTCAACGAGAACTTTGCTTTAAAATCAATATAAAACAATTAATTTTAATAGCATGGATTAAGACTTTTATTATAATAAAAAAAGGTTTGGAAATTATAAATGACATATGTGTGGGTAGCGTCAGATCTTAATTGGTTGATAGGTAGGTAGAAAATGAGCCAGTAGGAATTCGTTTGGTTCTATTATTCATAATCCTTTAGATTCCGTAACATTATAAAAAATCCTCTGAAGTTACATAATTAATATTAAATTTATACCCTGAGCTTTACTAACGCATATGTTTAAGCTCTAAATTGAGAGCAAAAGGATACACTGGCGTGTATAATATTAGCTTAAGGCACATAATACAGTAGGCTTTATAAATACGTTTTAATTAAATTTGCAACTTATCTATCTAATAACAAAGACTACAATCCAAAAATTATTTGGCTATCCCATCCGAAGTAAAGTAATTACTCTGATTTCCCGAGTATTTCAGCTGTTGCTCTAATTAAAAGCCTATTAGTGTTCAACCTAATTAATTTCGTGTATAGATTGCCGGCAATCTGTGTAATTTTGGGTTTTTTACTTATTATAAAATACTTTCAGGTACGTTCAGGCAAGGTATGAAATTATATTTTTTTTTTTCCTCAGAAGAGGAAGGCTGAGAATCCTCACAAGGAGCACGAAACGTACCCAGGATACCCCCGCAACGGCAAGTGTCACGGAGGTTATGTCGGACTCCACGGGACCGGAGCGGTCCAGCCACGTGACCTACCGACTAAACTCAGCCTGGCCCAGGTTCTAAAACCATATAGGCAAATCGTGAGGGCGACCGCCCCTCAGGAGAATGGCGATGCAGCGAAATTATAAGAAAATTGTTGTACAATAGATAAGTTTTTTTTCTTTTTTTTTGAAGTGAAACGTCTTTAAAATCGCGCCGAAACATACGGGTACCAGGTTTGAAAAGTGGACCGTAACGAAAAGGTCTATATCATCGTACCTTAATAATTAAAAAACTATTAGTCTTAGAAACAAAAATGGGGTGTGAATATTTCACTTATATAGTCTGCTCGCTGTTGTGACATTGATTTTTTTATTAAAATACTTAAAACACCGTCAATCTTGTTTTTATTTCAATATTTAACTTTGAAAGCGATTCCCTAACATAGACGTTTCACGTTAAAACCAACGGCCGTGTGCCCCGGCACAGCCTCACCCGAGCTGTTGCCGCAGATGGCTATGTTCAACTTTACACTGAGTGTATTTGTAGAGGCGCACGAACAGAAGGTTCAACGCCTTGCCTGCTAGCGACCTCGGCTCCGTTCCGAGATCGTTAGGGTCGGGTCACAAAGAGTTGATGTAAGTTGAACGCGCCTCTAGTGTCTCTGGCGCTCAAGTACAAAACATAGGTATGTATTTGGTAATGTTACCAAGACAATGAGTAAGATTCCTAGAGATTGTATATAGACTTGCTGTTCCACTGGCAATTTACCACCTGGCATCAGACTTTTTTAAAGTAATAAATTTAGTAAGGAAACTTGACGAAAAACTATGCAATGAGCTCGACCCTCGTTACATGCGGCGCAATAAAACAAGAGGTGCGATGTGAAGAAGGGGATGTTCCGACTAGCTATGTCTGCAAGTCCTTCACATCTTCTTCTTTCTTGCTCTTGTCTTTTACATACATTATCGGCTGCACATACAATATTTATAGAATTCCTAGACAAAGTATAAAATAAACCATATTTTATACAATACCTACACGTTTGAGGTATTCTATACATTACCTTGTATATGATTATACAGATTGCCGGTAATTTATACAGTAGGAAATATTTTATTAGACCTTTGTAACATGTACATAGAAAAGTAACTGATATAAATGGTATTCAAATTAGCGTAATGTATTTGAGAAACGGATTTATTCATAATACTATTTGAATCTATAGCATGGATAATATTATTTTATGTAGTTGTAAAATAAATATATATTTTTTCATTCTCATATCATATATCATGATCAATACAGCTGAGTTATCGATAGGTATTTGACGTATAGGAAAGTACAGAAGTCATCTCAGTTTAATATGAAAGAATAGTACAATTATGTTCCGCTAGGGGCGCTGTACAAAGTTTTCATATAAAAATTATGGTTTCGATATCATTTGCAAACGTATGTAAATTCATGGTAGCTATACTGCCTAAACAGCAGTGCCATTGACCACCGAATAATATAATATAAAGTTTTGTGTATGTAAACATGGTAATTTTTGTTGTTATAATTTGTAATATCTTGTTCATAGCGTTCATTAGCTATTTAGCATACTAAAATCACATATTTAAAAGTAAGATACATTGATAATTTTTTAGACGTCGTAAAACCTTAGAATTTATCCTTAGATATTGATTTGAACACGCCTAGTATCACGAGAGCAAAGAATATTAGTTTAACTTAAGAACAAGTTTGTGTTGCGTCCCCAGTGATAAGTGATCAAACTTTTCTGAGAATTTCATGGTCCACCGGAGACGGAGTTTGTTAATCTGGAATATTTTCACAGTCTATCTGCATCTTTCAAAGCAAAATATATTATTTTATTTCAATGAAAATTTCAATCTTATCGAAATTATAGAAATATAATAAATATGTTCAATCCGATTAAAAAATAAACCGGATTAGGATCGAAAATGTAATTTTACTATGAGAAAGCTAAGCTATTAACGGCAACCACACCGCTATTTCACTAAAATATAGTTTTTTTTTCGGCAAAGCGTTTGTGATGCCCCTAGTGTTGCAAGCGTCCATCATAGGCGACGGTGACTGCTTACCATCAGGCAGGCCGTAAGCCTTTTTGCTACCGTTGTAGTATAAAAAAAAATATAAATAAACTTATTAAGAAATAGCGAAATATTATGAAATAAAAAGATATAAAGTTCTTGCAAGTGCCAAAACAATTTTTTTTCCTCAGGAGAGGAGGTTGAGAATCCTCATGCATATCACCGCAACGGCAAGTAGAGATGCGGTGATTATATCGGACTCCTGGTGAATCGAGGCGGCTCGACCCAACAGACCTACCGACTAAACTCAGCCTAGCCTTGGCCATAAGGGCCCTACGGCTTGAATGGAATTCCAAATATTTCACTTTTCCACTAGCCATCTCTTGATGAGTAGACTACTTACAACTACGTTATAACGATTCGGGACAAAAATTATTAAAATCGGTTCAGTACTTTTTGAGTTTATTCGTTAAAGACAAACATACAAATCTTTCCTCTTTATAATATTAGGGTTGATAAATAGTCAAATACGATTTTCTATGCTTTGAGCTTTTTAAAATGATAACTAAACATATAAATTTGATAAAATAACGTAAAACGTTGTTTCGTACTAGCAGTTATATCTGAGTCGTTCACATATAAGGTACTAATATAAGATTGTCAAAAATCTAGCAGAATTCAGGAGTTATTAACGTTCTGATTTCCCCAAGCTAAGTCAAGATTAACATATTTTTAAACATATATGTTTACTGTTAAGGATTACTTAAATGATAACAATGCTTGGTTTGATTTTAATAATTTAATAGTTACGTTGCTAAATATTTTGACTATAGTAAATAACAAAATGAAACTAAAGATATTATATGAACTTGTTTAAACGTTTATCTAAGGCCAGCTTCTAATTGACAACTCTGTAAAAATACTGGGAGAAAAAGAATAGCCCTTGCTGGTTTTCTTGCTCATTCTTTCCGGTACATGGTCTCCCGGCGTAGACTTGTGAACTAATGGCGCAACATCCTTGAAGTGCAAAAATGATAATAAAAATCCTATTAGAAGAATAAACGATTTTGATTAGATGTTTGATTATCGCATTTGTAAGCTATTTTACACACAAATAAAAATGCAATAGCTGTTACATCAAAGCGATAGAACGCGTCGAGAAAAACGATAAGGTGACGGAATATATAATAAAGATTGTTGATAAACATCGGAGTTTGTAGCTTAGATATCTACGCAAAAAGCTTTTACGAATGCCATCAATAGAAATCAGTTTATCGGCAAAGCGTCGGCGTCTGGTCTCGTATTGGGCTGGATACCAAGTAAATTAGTTTTGGTGCTTTCCCTGGAGCTTTGATGGCATTACAACCAATAGACGGGTTTATTACCGTATACACAAATAGCTGCTTTAAATAAACTCACCTAAGATTAATTATAACGTGTTTATAATTTGTGAAAACATTTGAAACTTACGCAAAGAATGAATTAGAAAAAAATCGGAACTAATTATTCCAATCTTTAAACTTTAAAACAAAGTCGTATTGCTTACATTACTTATTATTTAGGCTGAATCAATTTACATAATCACATACTTCTATAAATATATATTTTACTTTAATTATATTTATTGGATTCGTTGCATGAGGACGGAATCTATACTTAATATAATAAAGCTGAAGAGTTTGTTTGTTTGTTTGTTTGAACGCGCTAATCTCCGAAACTACTGGTGCGATTTGAATAATTCTTTTTTTGTTGGATAGTCCATTTATCAAGGAAGGCTATAGGCTAAATAACATTACGCTATGACCAATAGGAGCAAAGACAGAGCGGTAAATGTGTAAAAAACGGGGAAAATTATTCATTTTTGAAGGCTTTCTTTGCGTGCGCTGCGAAAACGGTTCAAGATACACAAAAAATATGTATGAAAGAATTATTCCTCTATACATGATCTAAAAAAAAGTCCGCGACGGCATATGTCTATCTTTTAAGTTTAGTCACAATGACCGTTTTTATGGTACCAAATTTGGTCGAAATAATTTGTTTAAGTTGTATCAACATAATAATACTAAAAATTCTGCGGAAACTCGACCATTCCGAAAATCCCGCAAGAACGGGAACTATGTGGGAAAAACCAAAAATCTGCCGGAAGTCACTATTCCACGCGGACGAAGTCGCGGGCAAAAGCTAGTAATATATATTCCGAGATATACATAATGTTGCAAGGTTGGCGAAATAATATTTAAGGGACATATAAGTTTGATATTAACAGGAGCTTAGAAGTGTGTCTGATATTAAAAAAGATCAGAAATAACTTCGAAATTTCAAATGACATTAGGGATGTCAGCAGTTAGCGCAAAAGACATTAGCTAGCTGGAGATTTTTTTTTCTCTCACGGAACGGCAAGTGTCACGGAGGTTATGTTGGACTCCACGCGACCGGAGCCGTCCGATTGCGTGACCTACTAACTAAACTCAGTCCAGCTTTGGCCATAAGGGCCCTACGGCTTGAATGGATAGCTGTAGACGTATTGTACGCTCAATATTACTCTTCTGTGATGTAATGTTGTCGATAATTACAAAAAAAAATAATATTTAGTTTGTAAGCAAAATATAGCTTTTGATCATGTTGATCAACTAGGTCATCACGGCCTATCTTGCAGCAGAAGCGCGGGACGTGCCTCTCGCCATGCCAGCCTTAACGACGTTATCCGTAGGTAGGGTCCTGTTCTAGAACCGGCCGGCATTAGCCGTGACGGCGGTAAGAGACCCGACGGCATGACCCTCGTACCATGTAAGGTGGGACGACCACTAGTTTGCGACGCGACATGTGCTGATACTCTAGCGCAGTCTCATCTTCGTGGCACCGCAGTTAAGGCTGGGTCTGCTGCTAACTCGGCTGAACTCCTCAAACGGCGCAAGTATGCAAACATAAATAGTAGTTGCATATTTGAGCCTTTTGGGGTGGAAACTCTGGGGCCCTGGTGCCCACAGAGTTTTCAAAGAGTGCAGCTGTAGATTGACCGAGGCTACATTTGGATCATATCTAGCGCAGCGAATCAGCATCGCCATACAACGTGGCAATGCTGATAGCCTTATGGGGACGTTGACTGACGGCAGCGATTTATTTAAAATATTTTATTTTTAGTTTAGTTGTTAATTTTATTTAATTTTCTACCAATATTGTAAACGCAAAAGTTTATTTAGATAGATGTTTGTTATTCATTCACGTAAAAACTAATAAATGGATTTTAATAAAACCTTGTAATAATATCTTTATTATATATAGCTTTATTCATATTTTAATATATGAATTTTAATTCCAGACACTACTAAAAACATATACCACAAAATTATATTATTTCGTCGCACGCAATAGATCTTCGCACTGTGGTTTATTGACTTACTATAATTTAACGACACCTATGAGAATTGTGACACAGATAACACAGACCGTTAGGTCCGAAATGAGTTAATATGCGCTATAAGTAACGATAGGATGCTGTGTGCTCGGAATTTAAAGTTGTGTGTATTTACATGAAATTCATAATTTATATATTTATGGGTTTTATAAAAGTTTTGATAAAAGCGTTCTATTTAGAGTTTTCAACAAACCGTCCAATTATTTTATTATATGTGGGTCACCCATTTAAAAATTGCAATGCAAGTTGCCATCCGATTAAATTTCATTCATTGGTTTTGGATGTTAATATATGGTATTAAGTATGTGACTTCATAGTTGAATTCCAAATTGCAAAATCTGAAGTAATAATAGTTAACGAATAATGTAAAAAATATGAAACGGTTACAAAAGCTTCTTTACTCTACAACTTTATTGATGGATGCGATTATTATGAGGTGGGGTTAATATGAAGATTACGAAAAGTTTTGGTCAAGCATAAAATTGATATAGTAACAAGATAAGAAGAGAAGCCAGCGTAGTATTGAGTGCATGGAATAAGCATTATTATGATCGTATAACGGCCGTCTAATTGGGTTACTTTATTGGCTCTATATCCTTGATCCCGTTAATAGAGCCATGTACGAAAACGGACGGAATACATTCGTATTTGATGAAGTATATTTTATATCCTGTATAATAAAATAAGTCTATTTGTATTCTCTTTGATTTTAATCTACAATCCAATATGTTTGATTATCAAGATAATTGTTATTTTATAATGATAATTATTATATTATCACATGGCATTCTATACGAAACTCAATTACGATGCGAATGTTTTAAACATGTCTTCGTGTACATTTATAATCAACTTTAAGATTTATCGATTTGATTGAAAATTCTACAATATTACGAATGATATAATACTTAAGTATTTAAAAAAATCACGATGTATACGCATCCAGTTGGGTGAGACAGTATGATTCACATCATACTGTCATATCACCTCATACATAAATCTCAGAAACTATTGTTTCAGCTGTTGTAGTGAAGAGGTCTACAACGTCAACATCAACGGAAAAGAGTTGGGCATAATACTTAAATACCTTAGTAGAGTTTTACAAGTGGTTCTAAAATTAATATGGACAAAAATTATGTCCAATTCCCATGTAGTTGAACTAAGCAAGTCCAGCTTCCAGAAGGAGGTCAATCAGTGAGTCCAGCTGAGTTCTACGGTACCTATATTCTTATCTAATATACGCCTCAAAGCGAATGTCTCGGATTTCAGTTGATGCCGGGGATGACATGAAAAGAAACCTGGTAGCTTTTAATTAGCATTATAAAGCTGAAAGTCACCCAAATTGCAATGACCCCTTCATTGCTATGCTTGGAGTTTTTGTGCGTGATCGATTCAGAAATATTAAAATCCGTAGAAAAATCGGTCACTGACATAGCTCGAAGAAATGTGAACCTTAAGTGGTAGTGCGTAGAGTACATTGCTCACAGATGTTGTTGTTACCTTTCCACCCCAACTGTTGTCGGGGTGGAAAGGTCTTCCAGCGGCAGGTATATGACGGTAACGTAGTAGGGGAAAGTAATTTAAATGCATACCGCATTCAACAAGGAAGGTGATTCGGGAAAAAAATAATATTGACAACGCAGGACCCATAGATGTGAAGATCCTTGCGAGAAGGTTACTTCTTACTACTATACCAAATAGAATTAAGAGTATTTTAATTTCTACAAAATTAAAAAAAAATCTACTTCGACTTCACTTTATGTCTGGGGAATAATAAGCTTGAGAGTTATTTAATAATGTAAATAAAATAAAACAAGCACCTTACGCTTACCATAACTTTGTAATCTATACGTTCAAAAATAAATATTTTAACAACAAAACTAATGTATTAATTAAGTGTATTTATTGTATATGAAAAAAAAAAAACAAATCTTTGCATGCTGATCTGGAATAATGAAAATCCCTAACCTTTTTTTAAACGCTCTTTAATGGAAGCTTTAAATACAATTAACTTACAACATCGCGTCAACGTGACGAAAAAATTGTTTCCTTTCACTTCCAAGACTAAGATTAATTGACACAACGTTGTTACTCAAACGGAGGTTCGGTGTTAAATGAGACTAGTATGAGGAAGGCAGCACATGACAAATCATCGGCCAAACCAGTCACGCCTTCAAAATCATTTCCTATTCATTTGGCGTTGGGTCATACCGCTTTAAAGTGATTTTCTTAATTCTATGCTAAAGAGTTACCTATACATAAATCGTAAAGGTCGCTTATGGAACAGAAACTTTAAAGAAGTTCTAGGTGTGAGTACCTATACAGCCTTGAATATATAAGTGATATAATTATTCAATCTCGTCCCCCCTCTTTATCATAGTCCCCATTTATAAATAAAGCGTGTTACATTTAATACAACACAACATTTTCCTTAAGCTATCACAATGTAACACGCTTTTGTATGGTGAAAAGTTTTAGTGTTAAAATTAAATAAATTTGTACAATATAGAATTATTTTGTCCTAGACGAAGACGCTTATTTGTCGTTAAAGGTTACAATCAAGTTACAAAGTGTTATATTTCTTTTTAGAGTTTAACTTTTTAGTTCATTTTATTTTTAACTTTTTAGTTCATTTTATAAACAAATAATAAAAGCTTGTTTTTAAAAAGGTTTTTTTTCTTTAATTTTATTTTTAACTTTTTAGTACCTCTATTTTTAATTCGAGATTTTTTCGAGTTATTCTCAGCAAGCCCTTTTATTTGATACCCATATTGTAGGAACGAATAAAAGAAAATTATCCGCCATTTTTGGTGTCCCGCCGTATTGGATTAAGAGTGACGTAACATTATTTTTTTCTAGTTATTCTTGGCAAGCCCTTTTATTTGATACCCATATTGTAGGAGTGCATTAAAAATAATTGGTCCGCCATATTGGATACGCCGCCATGTTGGATTTAGAATGACGTCACATTATTTTTCTAGTTATTCTTGGCAAGCCCTTTTATTTGATACCCATATTGTAGGAGTGCATTAAAAATAATTGGTCCGCCATATTGGATACGCCGCCATGTTGGATTTAGAATGACGTCACACAGTTAATCATGCATTGTCATCCGAACTAAACGTGTATACCAAATTTCAGCTCAATCGGAAACCGGGAAGTGGATCAAATTTAAGTTGCAAGATTTGATTACAGAACGACAGACAACGGGACAGGTGAAAGTAAATAAAAGCTTGTAAAAATGATTGATATACTATTGTCAGTGAGCCAAACAAATTTTTTTATTGTATAATGATTTTAAAATGGGCTATACATATTCGTATGTTATATGGCTAGGTTTTGCGAAATTACAACACAATAAATACAAGAAATCAGACAACGTTTCCAAGTGGTGAAAACTGTGATTTGTTTGTATGAAATTTTCATGAAAGAGCCACAACAATATTGTCTTATCACTTTTCCACTAATCCTCCTTTATTATCGTGTACTGCAATAAAATAAATGAAGAGACTTTTATTAAAATCAAAATGTTTTTTTTAAATAATAGCAGTTTTGAAATGTTGGCAGAATTGTCACGTTATACGCTGTCGTGCCACAGTTCCCGACAGTCACTTTTCGTGTGACCGATTTTTCATGGTTGTATCTTGTTGTTGCTTTAAGGATTTATGTGAGAAAAAAAAATATTATTGTAGTTGAAACTTAGTTTTAATTACCCTATATATTTAAGTGAAAATAAAAGAAGTAACGAGCTTAATATCTTTAAGCTCATAAGCACAAAACTTATCTAATACTTCGAACACTTATGTTACCGCAACAATATCCTCGTTAGATAATTTATTTCCCAATAATCACTCGACTACCAAAAAAGAATACCAAAAATAATTTTTTTTGTTTCACTACACACACACCAATTAGCCAAGCCTAAAGTAAGCCCTGTAAGGCTTGGGTTATAGGTAAAAGATATATACTAACAACTAAGGTAACTATGCTCGCATTCATCACGCAAACATCTGCCCCCACCGGGACTCGAACCCGAGACCTCAAAGAGACATCTTGAAACCGGTGTACTAACCACTCGACTAGTTTACGCAGATTTTTAACATTTCCACATCTTTAACATTTTGCGACTTTTGCAATTTACACAGTCGATATTCTGCGCTTATGATAATTTCTCTTGCTCTTTTAACAACATGAATGATTTGTCAATTAGCCTTTTTTCTTTTCTTCCTAAAGGACAATGTAAGTTATATAAGCTCAGCGGCACTCTAAGTATTTTTTTAATTAGTATATGTCAATAAACAAACCCACAACTTTATGGTTCTTGTAAGATTCGCAGCAAAACTGTAAAGTTTCTCACATAACAAAATCTCACAGGAACGTTACAGGAATCTTACGACTTCGACAAAAACCACAGTCAACATTGCGACACTGGATATAAAGTCGGTAAATTCACGATTTAGTTGCAAGGTTAGTTCCTTGTAGTTCTTATAAAAATTGGCATTTTAACAAGACACTAACGTAGAAATTACGAGCACGTGCATGCTGCCTATTTTGCAAATCTGTGGATTGAGCATGGTTTTATGAAAATTTACATGATGTATAGATTTTTTTTTTGTTGGAGAGTATAGTGTAGATTAAGAATGAGTGCATGTGTTGTAATTTATTTGATTACAGATCGCTTGGAATTGAATTGTAGCCCTGACATAGATTCTAGTAGTAATTGACTCGTGCTATCTTCATACAGAGATAGTGGCGACTTTAGCAAATGTATCGAAGCGAAAGCAACTAAAGATATTGTTTTTATAACAAAGTAATAGGTTACGTTATCAACCAACGAAGTATTAGATTTCAAAAGAATTAATTTCTCAATAGCTAAAGTGACAACAATTAAAGTATTAAATTTATTAGGTAATGGGTTAATAAAACAATTTGATAGATAGTATAGTGTTAAATATAAGGATTATGAGGATAATAGCCGACGGCGGCGGCATCGGTGGTTGCCTCTGTCTGTGGGCGTACTCTTGAAAACGATATTCGATATATCGTGGACTTCGTCGTGTCGTATCCTACTCTTAGTTACTATCGTTTGAAACATTTCAACGGACGATCGAACGTACGATATTAATTTTGACATAAGAAACCCTCAAATGACAACGATGAATTGGATTTGATAGATGAACATTCGCAAAAATAAACGTCAAATTTACGATGATTACAACGACACCTCAAACCGTATCGTATTACTTTTCGCAAATTTGACGTAAATTTTGCGAATGTTCGTCTGTCAAATTCAATTCATCGTTGTCATTTGAGGCTTTCTTATGTCAAAATTAGTATCGTTCGTTCGATCGTTCGGTGGAATGCTTTAAACGATAGTAACTAAGAGTAGGATACGACACGATGAAGTCCACGATATTAGAATATCGTTTTTAAGAGTACGCCCCCTGTATTCTCTAGATACGTCGTGGTAATTACATTCAGTGTGAAAGGGGTTCTAAATTACACCAAGCGAAACTCAAGCAAACTTCACCTAAGCTTGATACACCCGGTCTACTTACAGATGATGCTATCATAAAATTACATCACCAGGTCACCAGGAGATGATCCAATAGGCTCGGCAGTACTAGAGGTCGTGCTTACGACGATGGGTGGGTACAGTGTCGCTGTCGGTACTGTTAATAATCCAACGGTAACGAATACCTATAGTTCAATGATGCTAGCAATGGCTTATAAGGAGAAGTCTTGAGTGAATTAAATAGGATTTATTGAAGTATTCTGGCACGGTCTCAAATCCGAAGAGAGTCTAAGGTTTTTCCGATGAGACGAAAATCTGCCTTAAGGTGTTGGTGCGTTGTCTACAAGTTGCATGAGAACAACGTTGTACAGATCGGAGATTAGGAATAACGATGTGAGCCGTATACTTAGAATTAACAAACGATATTCCTTGAAGGCTAGTATAAATATGCTCCGAACCCGAGGAAGCTTGCCGGAACTAAAGTAAGTTCATAAAGTTAATACTTAGTTTAATGGGGAGAAATATACTTTTGTTGATTCTATTTGCGGCTACACACTACAGAACTTCATACTACAATTTCAGTCTTTGACGTAGCTACGTAATCTGCTACGAATTTAACGACTACGTAAATTAACATGACAAATTTTGATATAAAATTCATTGTGCTTCCTGCTTTCTGAGACGGAGGAGTTCACGTACCGTCGTTTTTGCTTTGTTTTTTAACAATTCTTATTATTTATACTAGGTTTTTATTATTTATACTTTTTAGGGTTATGAACACGTCTAAAATAGATGTTCTTAATAAGCTGTAGTTAGCTTTACTATATTATTTGTATTTAGTGTACCTAATATGATACACCTCAAAAATTGAAACATATTATATATATATGCCTTTTTATATATATATATATATATATATATATATATATATATATATATATATGCACCTTTAATTTGAAATTTTTCAACTTTTAATTTTTAGTATTATTGTTAGTATAGGAACAGCAAAATTCTTCGCTAAAAAGCGTCATACAAAACGAAAAATGAAGCGGCAAGGACCTATTATTAGGAAAACAATAACCCATCTACTTACTTGTGGTAGTCGTTTATCTTTATTAGCTTCGATGTTTCTCAGTAGACATTCGTCCCAGAGTAACATAATGATAAATTGTGTGGCCATTGATAAAAGAATGGGTTACCGTTTCAAATGGACACAGATAAAAGTGCTCGTAAATCAAACTTCTTTTTTATATTTATCCATAAAGTTTCACCTGCTGCACTAGTTAATAATGATAATACTTTAAATTTCGAATTGACAGATTTTTATAATCCTTTTTTTTGAAGCCATAATGTTTGTATTTATAAATCTTAATTTTAAATTTGAATGTTACGAACACTGTTCGTTCTTGGGAAAATGTATATCTATGTTTAACAAACTTCCGCAAAGTGTCATTGATTTGCCTTTATATAAATTTAAAAATCCATATCAAAAAGACACTCATGAGTAAAGGTTATTATAAAGTAAGTGACTATCTAAATGATCACACTATTTGGGAATAGGGACATTATTCATAGAGCCATGTTTGGTAACAACATTATTTATAATATTGTATTATTTTTAATGTGTATGTAAACATACATACGACTGTAATCGTATTAGGTATGATTGTATCTTATATGATATTGTATTTTTATATTATATTCAGAGTTTCTTGCCTGTTCTTCTCGAGAAGGCTCTCCCAATTTCCGAACAGGTGTAGAGTCAATACATTTTTTTTCCTTATTCGTACATACGGAGGTTTTTGTTTTTTTTTAAGCTTTTTTTTTGTTTTGTTTGTTTTACGTCAATAAGTGTCTGTAAAGGTCTATGTTGAATAAAGATTATTTTGATTGATTTTGACTGAAAGTTTCTTTTTTAAAAAGAACGTCAACCTGTATCTTCTCGGTTTTTTATCCGGTGTACTGGAAGCCGTTCCAAACATAGAATTTCACATACACATACATGCCCAGATCGGAATACATTTCTGCAGGTCATACAAAATATTTGTCCCGTGCGGGAATCGAGTCGGCGACCCGTTGCGTAGAAGCTGAGCACTCGACCGCTGCGCTAATCATGTTGCCAAAGGTTATCCGTCTATTTCTTTATGGCGTAGTTTCAGTATTAAACGTGAAAACTAAAGTAGAATATTATAGGGTGTGGGCATGGCGGTAACTACGGTCTTCTCTCGGTAGAAATATATACGAGCTTGTGATGCATGCAAAACACCGTTTCGCTAGTTCTATTCCATCGATGATGCACGTCGATTTGTATAAAGAAAACTCCTTGCGAGAGGCCTATATACATCTGTACAAAAATTTCTTAACAAAAAAGTAAAGGGTTTCACTTTCAGTCCTTAAAAGCAGCTTAGCGTCGCAGTACTGCATACAAATGACATCGTCTAATCACCGCAGAATGCACACGAAGGCGTGTAAAGGCAGCATAGATTGCAGCGTGAAACGGAACGTGTAGCACAGCAACATAGACCATACCATGTGCATATAGGGCTGCCACTCAAATTATCTACACCTTATGAAATTTTAAAAGAAGCACCTTCATATGTCTTTTACATCCTTACTAATATTATAAGTGTGAAAGTTTGTATGGATGGATGTTTGTTACACTTTTACGTAAAAACAAATGAATTGATTTTAATAAAACTTTACTATAATACAGATTATACACCAGAATAACATATGCAGCTCCATTTTATATAGGTTCCAATTTATAAACATACGTCACGCTAATATAAGCTACTCGAAATACTAATATTGCGCAGGCGAAGTCGAGGTGAAATACCTATATGTCTTTTCTATCTCAATATGCCATTAACTATTTTGTTAGGAGTGAATAATTTTTAGCAAAATAGTTACGATGCACTATTATATTTATTAATAAAAACTTTTGATTAAATTATATACATACTATTTTAATTAAATAAATAAATATTTGTTACATTTACAATTATCCTAGCCCAAAGTAAGCTCTGTAGCGTTACAGAGCTTTGTGTAGTGGGAGGTAGGGTAACGGATGAGGGTAGGGTTTGAGGAGATAAAAAATAGACCTTCAGAGTTTCTTGCCTGTTCTTCTCGAGAAGGCTCTCCCAATTTCCGAACAGGTGTCGAGTCAATTTTTTTATTTTTTTCCTTATTCGTACGTACGGACAAGGTTTTTGTTTTTTTTTTTAAGCTTTGTTTTTTTATTTTGTCTGTTGACGTCAATAAGTGCCTGTAAAGGTCTATGTTGAATAAAGATTATTTTGATTTGATTTGATTTGGATATATATACACACACACACACATATATAGAAACATTTTTGACAGCAATATATATTAATAAAGATGACTAAGGTATAAATGATCGCATTCATCACACAAATATCTGCCCCCACCGGGATTAGAAACCGGGACCTCGGAGGTGGCGACACCTTAAGCCGATGTACTAAATGCACTTACTCTTACCAAACGCGGAGGTCGATTATAAGAATGACACATAAGACTTGATAGATTTATCTCTATATACTTCATCCCAGAACAGAAAAGTTTGACCTTCGGGTCACCCAAACTACTTCATAATACAATTTGGAGTTAGTTTTTGACAGCCCTAGGTTTATCGCTATCGAATTTGAGTATACGGGTGTGTTACTGGCTCAACTCTATTTTAGTTCGACCTAGTTTATCCTATGTGAAACTAGCTTAATCCTGGAGGATTATACAGTTTGTACCAGAACTCGTATGGTATAGTCTGATTGACATTAGCTCTATAAAAATAATACGAGTTAAATCCCCACCATAATATTATAAACTTTATATAATATAGGGATTAGTATTTCCAGTAGATTATGTATATTAGAGTGGTATAGGAAAGTATTAACATTATAACATTAAAATTAAACGCTAATATAAGCTACTCGAAATACTTATCTTGCGCAGACGAAGTCACGAGCACAAACTAGTATAAGAATAATAAGAAATGAAAAGAGATATTTTCATCTCTGTATTTTGTTACGAGTGAATTATTTTTAGCAAAGTAGTTGCTATAGATTATAGAATTTCCAAAAAAATGTGTTACCGTGTCTGTCTTTGATATGACTTAACTTTTACCGAGTGATAACATTATTGACAATATCCCAACTAATCCCAATCCCAACTAATATTATAAATGCGAAAGTGTGTTTGTTTGTTTGTTTGTTTATTTGTTTGTTTGTTTGTTTGTTTGTTACCTCTTCACGCTTAAACTACTGGACCGATTTCAAAAATTCTTTCACCTTTGGAAAGCTACATTCTCCCCGAGTAACATAGGCTACTTTTTATCCCGGAAAAATCGACAGATCCCACGGGATGCGCAATAAAGGCTTCGCTCAAAAACTACTGCACAGATTTTTATGCGGTTTTCATCAATAGATAGAGTGATTCTTGAGGAGTTTTGCGGCATTTTTTATCTCGGAAAAACGGATAGTCCCACGGGAAGCGCGATAAAATCTTCGCACCATAAACCGACTTCCGCGTATATGTAGCCGTGGGCAAAAGCTATGACCCTTAACCCTCTATACACCCAATCCCGAAATCCACGCGGGCGAAGCCGCGGGCAGAAAGCTAGTATGTATATAAAAATGAATCGCAAAATGTGTTGGTAAGCGCATAACTCAACAATGCCTTTACCGATTTGGCTAATTTTGGTCTTGAATTATTCGTAGAAGTCCAGAGAAGGTTTGTACGTAGAGAAAATAAAAAAATAAAATTTGAAAAAGTGTAAAGTCAACATTTTTATACAAACAATTTGTATTAATACTTAAAAGCCAATTTGAAACCTTGGCAAGACAAAAAAGTGACGTTAGTTCTGTCAAACAAATTTAATGTCATCATATGTTATTTCAAGTAGAAACAAAAAACTGCCACTTTACAAATCTTTTTGACAGGACGAAGTCTGTCGGGTCCGCTAGTTGACAATAATTTTCACTTTTTCGCTAATACTGCTACGAGATAAATATTAATAATAATTATGTTTGTAAGAACAAACTTCAGACCAGTATACAAACTGTCAAACCTTATTACACTCCTTTGGAAGTAGGATTATTTAAAAAGTAGCCCACAAACAAAATTTCATTTTTCTATCTTCAAAAATGATCACTCTTATTTCACCCATTTTCTCAAATATCCTCTATATGTCTTATTAAAAAAAGAAATTACTAGTACAAATGTTTAAAATAAAGAATCAGTTAGTGAAACAAAATTTCTTTTTTAAAAATTTTTAAATATTCTTATATTATTTTATTAGCGAACCCGACAGACTTCGTCCTATCAAAAAGATTTGTAAAGTGGCAGTTTTTTGTTCCTATTTATTTTATAGTCAGGGCAAAAAATTTTCCTGTACAGAATCGTCACCCTGGTGGTAGGGCATTGTAAACATAAAATAATTAATTGCAAAAAAGCTCCAAATGAACTATTACATTTTGTGACTATTCAATTTTGGTACGTGACATTAAATCCTCCAACGATGTATTCTGTGTTCCAACGCACACACGCACACTGTTTTAATAGATGTGATTAAATTTCAACAGCGTTAATAAAGGCAACAATGAGTGATTGCAATATAAATTTTATACAAAAACAATAATGCTCAAATTGACTGTACGTTTTAGTTAGAAAACGTACAGTCAACGTTAGAAAAAGTATGGGGAAAAAGGGTTGTTTTTAAGTTTTTCCGATAATTAGGTATTCGAATTCCGTAAAAACCATCCTTGAACTTCAACAAACATTAGAAAAAAATAATTGGCCAAATTGGTCCAGGCGTTGTTGAGTTATGCGCTTACCAACACATTTTGCGATTCATTTTTATATATGTATAAGATTGTTATAAACAATACAGTGTTTGCAAATTTCCGTCAAAGAACGGGCCTATGTCACTTCAAATATATACAATGTGATAAAGAAATACCTCGAAGCTTAAAACACCTCAAATTACTTACAAAGACTTTATTATTTATTTGTTACATTTCTTTGAAATAATCCCGTCCTTTGTGAGTACATTGACGTCTCGTCCGTTGTGCGCTACTGGCCAATAAAGGTGATATAATTATGATAATTATCGATGATTTTTAATACTTCTTTTGATAAACATAAATTAATTTTCGGCTATGATTTAACAACAAAATTGTCTTCCAGGTGTCGTAGAGTGCTGAGTTGGCAGAGTGTTAGCAATTGAGTAAATTGTGTTCTGGAATTAAAATACAATGTGTCGCGCAAATTCATTATTCACTCGAAGTCGTAACTTTACCGCAATCACAAAATTGCAAAAATGGTTGACTGCACAAACATTTTTTGAGTTCTTCCCAAGTGGATGCAAGTTGCAACACGATAATTTCTTAAACTATAACAGCGACGGAAAAATGTACATACATTGAAAGACTGAAATCGCAGGCTCCCGTTTTCACAGCATGAATATTACAACGTTCAAAAGATTATTTACTATATGCAAATATCAATACGTAGGTATCTCAATTTGATGAATATTGTGTTAGAATTCCGGGAGGAATATTTTTGAATTATAAATCAGCTATCCCTACTAATATTACAAATGCGAAAGTAACTAAACCTCGCAACCGATTTTGATGAATTTTTTTTTTTATATATATATGTCTACTCCACGGACCCGTAGTCCGTGCCTTTTTTAAACTGTCCTCGTTTGGATCTACTATATACGTACTGTACGTACAGCGTCATATCTTAATATATATATTTCTTGTGTGCGTGTGTATGTGACTGAACTCCTCCTAAACGACTGGACCAATTTTGATGAAATTTTTTGTGTGTATTCCAGGGGGCTTGAGAATGGTTTAGATTCACAATACGGTCATATAGATATTGTTTTTCAGCTAAATTATTTATTTAAAAACATTTGAGACAACGTGAGACAACGTGACATTTGAGACATTTGACATTTGAGACATTTGACAGGACAACGGTGGGCCAGCTAGTTATCTTATAATACTATTCCGTGACTTAATATTAACGTGAGTTGCGCAGCACTTACTTATCTAATAACTATCCTAATTTATACCTTTGATGAAATTTGGTACAGACAATCTTTAGACCCTGAGACAAAACACAGGCTACTTTTTATTTCATTTCATTTATTTATTCACAAACAAAGTACATTTGTATTCGAATATTCTATAAATACATAACACAAAATTAAGATATTTGTGAACCTAACTTCGTTAACTTAATAAATCACTAAACAATCATCAGCCAAAAATAATCATTATACATGCAAACAATTAGAAAACATTCAATTTTATTAAACACAATGTCAATTCACTTAGTCTAAAAATTAAAAGTCACTTAGTCTAAACAAAAAAAAAAAAAGACGATATTTCGAAAAAAAGAGGAATTAAATAGAGGTTGAAAGTTAGTATGGGATTTCTTAATTTTAAAAGATAAAACCATCAAACTTTATATTTAAGCACTTGATTAGAAATAATGAAACATTTGTTCTAGCATTTCGACCAGCTAGGGGGTGAAATAGGGGTTGATAGTTAGTATGCAAGTTCGGCAAATATCAAGTCATGAGAAACAAAAAATCGTTTGTTCTAGCATTTTGAAATTGAAGTGTGGGGGTGAAATAGGGGTTGAATTGAAGATAAGTCCATGAATCTTGATACCTTAGACATAAGGTACCAGGATTGACAAAAACTAATTTCACGCGCGCGAAGCCGCGGGCGGAAGCTAGTTCTCAATAATGTGTCCATTTATACGAATAATATACTAATGTTTATTAAAGCTACTCTTGTAATAGTAGAGAGAAGAATGGCGATAATGAAATTGTAGAGTAACAGATTCAAGTGAAAATAATGTAGTGTTTATACAGCTAGCAGCTCTTTTTATAGAATTACATTTTGGTAATGTCATTAGGTCTTAATGAAATCACTGAAGTTCTTTGCTCAATGAGCTCAGTTGAAGGTACATGTTGTGTCATTTTAGTATACTTTTCCACTTACCTATCAATTAATTTTTATTTATTATATCTATTTTAATAATGTATATAAATATGACGCTCCTATTATTTATATTTCATAAACAGTTGTGTATAAATATTGCTTAATTCTGTGTCCCCGCAATTTATATAAATTTCACAAAACAAATCTCTCTGAGAGATAAGTCTGCCTTTGGATCAATTAACTTGGTACAGAGTATAAAGAATATAGAGTATATATTGGCGCTGTACTATACGCGCTGGTTTTCAAATAGGAGCTTTGAAAAGCATGGGGTCGGATCCGGTCAACAACCAATATCTTTATCTGTTCAATGTCATGGGGTATTTTCTATAGACAGGTTACCAGGACCAATTCGTTCTAGGCAAGCGTGGTTAATCAAGCCTAACCATTTCAACATAGTTATGATAAGCCCGTGATTAAGGTTTTCTATGTAGTCATATCATTATTATTGTAGCCTAAGTCACGCGTCTTTATAAGACACGGTTCTTTATAAGGCGTACGCGGGGATACAGATCCAACGCGAAGAGGCCATTTAAGCATAATTTAATGAAAGTGTGCGTGGAGTGTACTAATTGGATCTAATCTCTATCTGTAGCATGAAAAATGCAGCCAAAGACTACACCCAGTTAGATGCACAGAAACTATTGTCATTTGTGGTCAAAAAGTTTGTGGATTATTGCATTTCGATTTTGGTGGTAATGAGACCCCGACTATGAAAGAGACTCCGGTCACCTGCCTTCTTAAAGCCTCCTAATTGATTTTAAATATGACCGGTGGTGACTCGCCGCTCACCAAATGGGCCCCCCAAAAAAGCAGACCAATATTCGTGCGAAGAGAGCAACATTGGTGTGAACGGCTAAGGGTGTAGAGAGGTGTGTCTGCGACAGCGATCGAGACGCTGAGACGAGAGACGAGATTATTACACTTCCACCCTTCGAGCATCTGCTCTTGCGACTCCACTCTGTCCGGCTGGTTAAGGCAAGATAGAGGCGGGTGGCATACGCCCCCCTGAAGCACATCGGTACCCTCGGTGACGCAACTCACCGATAGCTCGCTGCAAGCTGCCCTGAGGAAGACTAATATAATAATTATTATAATTTTAATAATTATAATAATAGTCAATTATAATTCTAATTATATATACTCAATTATATATATGTCATTATTATTAGTTTTCAATTCAAGTTTGATTATAAATACATGTCATTGCCTAACTTGATGACCTTGACACAGTATCTCCCTCTACTATGTAAAGTGGAATATATAGCGCCATATAACTCGTTGCCATGATAACGATGTCAAATAGATATACGAAGTAATATCTTTTTTGGGGACTTGTTGGATTGGAATCAAGCGCGTTTGTGTAAACTGTACCTAGTAATTTTTTCCCGCCTGTCGTAACGTTTGTTGCTATAGAGTGGTGTTTGAGTGAAACTACATGTCGTACTTGTTGATAGGCAAAGTTCCAATCCTCTGGCAGACCGGGGTGTACTCCCTTTGCCTCACTATTTAATTGTAAAATAGAATTTTAAAAAGTATTCTTTGTCTGTGCTCCGTAAAATAATTTGTTGTATAAACATATTGTTTAATTTAAGAACAGGACGCGGTCCCGAACAGTACAAATAATATCTCAACAGTACTCTTGTCGCCCTTTCCAATAGGAAGCGCTAACAATGTGGATTCTCATAAAAAATATAATAAACGACATCGAATTTACGATTCAACTGTTAAGTCACACAGATGGCATCTTAGTACAATTATTCTTCTAAATTTAGGTAGTAAATGGAATCGCGATTAAAAGAAATCCTTCAGTTCTAACGAATCGAACGGGAATGTTATGAATATTAATTAGATAGAAGCCCTGAGCTGCAAAGAAGTCTAACCACCTTGCAAATTTCATACGTAACATTTTAGTTAATCCGAAAAAGAGAAAGAAGAACTCGTTTAACGCTTTCTATATAACGTAACGTTGAGCCTAAGCCATGACTGATTCTTTTGCATGTTTGTGGAAATGAAGTAGCGCATACATTTAATTGAAATACTTTTCTATTAGACTTACATCTAAGGAATCGTTGAAAGATATTCATACTTCCTTCTTTGTGGCTGAAGCATGATTATGGCGGGAGTACTTAACTACAATATCTGATAAGACTCTAACGGTGTTATGAACACTTTTGAAAGGTTTTCTAAAATGATTCTCAACTGCTCGATATCAACACGTCAGTAGCGATGAGAAAAGAAATTGGCAGGCAAGAATCTTCGCTGACATGTAACAAAGCTCTTACTTTATCACATCGGAAATTATGAAAGTCAACATTTTCATCACGATCGTAAGATGAGAACCAATTCGATGCTTTATATCGTCTTTTTGGTGTACTTTTAAATCATCCTCTTGCCCATTTCCCATTATCTGGGGTCGGCGCAGTAGGTCATGAACATTCCATTCCTCTCTATCAGCCGTCATTTCCATGCTTACTCCTTTCATTCTTATATCATTCTTCACACAATCGATCCATCTTTTATTCGGCCTTCCTCTGCCCGTGTATCCCTCCACTTTCATGTTCAACATTCGTTTTGTGACATGACTTTCATCCCTCCGCATCACATGTCCAAACCATGCTAATCTACTTCCTCTCACTTTTTCTACCACTGGCGCTACTTTCAGGCTTCCTCTTATGTACTCATTCTTCCTCCTCCTTTTGGTGTACTTTTAAATGTCAAATTTTAATAGTTGCTATCAAGCAATTTCGTTTGGCTTTCATTTGCCTACATTATTCAAATTCCCGATTTTAATACAGGCTTGATGGGCGTATGTTTGCTTACATTATTCATGTACCATCATTACGACGGCATGTGTTCCTGGGATACTGTTATTAATTCAAGATTCTGAATCAGTACGTACTAAGTACTAACTTAACTTCCAATATCTATTGAATATTCAATAATTCGTTGGCTGTTAATATTGAAATCTTTTTCTATAATCAGTTTGTGCAGTCATATAAGCGTTTGTGCTCTGTAATGAATTCATAAAAAAATAAATGAAAAATGCCTATCGAATTATTTGTAGATTATCTCATAAACTGATCAGAATAAACTAACAGTCGTTATTTTATTATATATAACTAATAATATTGCGTTAATATCAACTGTGTTTTTGTTTTGATTGTCATAAAGTAAGACAATCAGAAACGGGTATTTGATTGTCATCAATTATTTTACGTCATTATTAACACTACAATTGGATATTGTCCTGCGACCTATGATGGCTTAATTTACTTAATTTTCATTTCGTGTTTGTATGTCAAAGTAGAAATAATAAATGTTTTTTAAATTAATTACTTTTCTATATAAAAAAAAAATATATCAGGTTTTTACATGATTTGTAACAAATAGGTACTTTTAAGGTTTTCTACATGGGTAGTATACATTTAAACGTACAAACTAATTATGTTTATAAGCTCAAATGAATTGGGCGAGTTTGCTATATGCGAGTAGTGATGTCATAATTGCAGGATTACGTAATTGTGAAAAATATTATTGAATTCCAGAACTTGTTAGTTCGGTGACCGATTGTAAGTAAATATGTTAGTGCTTCATTTATCTTTGTGGTTGTCTTATGCATCTTTAATAAGTGCCCAGGCAACAGCGATAGGCTTGCCCCAATTTCACTGGGACAATACAAGTTGTTATTATCAGGGCATTTATTGCACCTCGCATTACACTACGGGGAGAACAGGCGTGGTTATGTAGTAGCAGCTAGTTCTCGGGGAAATGTATTTTCATTTATAAGAAGCTTCCACAAAGTGTTATTGGGTTGCTTTACTAGTGCTAGTTAGCTAGTGCCCGCGAATTCGTCTGCGCAGGATTAGTATTTCGAGTAGCTTATATTAGCGTGGCGTATATCTTTGTAAATTGAAATCTATGTATTATTCTTAATTTAAGCTATATTATTTTATAGCTATATTAAAATCAATTCTGTAGTTCATACGTGAAAGAGTAATGAACATTTTATGCAAGCGAGCATGGAATTAGAGTCAGTATTGAGCTCAGTATGGTAACAACATAATTTATAATACTGTAATCTTTTTATATATGCTTTAGGCATGATGAACCTTACTGAGTATAACGATTACACTTAAGACGCTCGTATAAAATGCCTAAGCATAAAATCGCAACCAATATACAACGCAGAATTGTTTACAGTCCGACCCCATGAGGTCCCAACTAGCGGACCCGACAAATTTCGTCCTGTCAAAAAGATTTATGAAGTGGCAGCTTTTTCTTCCTACTTATTTTATAGATAATATCGCATAGCCAACCAAATTGCAAGAAAGGTCCAAATGAACTTACATTTGGAGATTATTCAATTTTGGAACGTGACATTAAATCCTCCAACGATGTATTCTGTGCTCTAACACACACATGCACACTGCTTTGATAGATATGATTGAATTTCAATTTTATATAGCGTTAATAAAGTGTAAATTGACTCTTTGATGTTAGAAATACACCTACATTGCTTAAATAACAGTGAGCGTTTGCAGTATGAACTTTATACAATAACAAAAAAGCTCAAATTGACTGTACGTTTTACTTAGAAAACGTTTGTATGGGCAAAAAGGGCTGTTTTCAGGGTTTTACCGATAATTATTCGACTTTTTCTCACCGTAAAAACCATCCTTGAATATCAACGAATATTTTTAAAAAGAATTGGTCATATTTTTCCAGGCGTTGTTGAGTTATGCGCTTACCAACACATTTTGCGATTCATTTTTACTGACTGATTGATAACTGAGATTATAACAGATTGTGTTTTTATGTATTTCAATTTATTTTGATGTCATTAAGAGCCTGAAAGTCCTATGTTGAATAAGTATTATGTTGTATTTAATGTGTTTTATTATAGTATCACTTATATTGAATAACATTTACCACTTAATCCAACAAACGTTAAGAATGTTAGCTTTGTCTAATAGAAAAGTTCTTTGATATGCTTTACTCAGGACTTCAGCTTATCATCTTGTAATATTTTGAAAGCTTTTTAATCTATAATTTTCTCCGTCGTATAGTAATATAAGTATTTTTCTTTATAGTTTTAGAGTTTACATTAAGCGCTTTTTGATATTAATGGAAACTCAAAGACGTAAGCGACATCTTGAATGTAAATGTATGTTATTTTCTAGCGTAGTATTTATTACTTAAGACTGTATCTATCAGAGTAAGTCTAATCAGGAACACTTCTTTTGAGTATGGAGAAAACTTAAATCTAATACAAAAATATTAAATAGTATTTTAATCTATTTCTATCCGCAAAGCCGAAGCACACATTTGCAAGTCCAAGAACGTCTGATTGCGGTTATAGCTTGTTCTTAATATTTTTTTTATATGTCAATATGTTTGTTTTTTAAAGTCCGTCACTTGAATTAAACCTATGGATGTAGCATTTATTTATAGGCTTATAATTTGTAACAATTTCTTAGAGCAGAGGTTCCCAAACTTCTTTATGTCGTAGACCCTTTGCCGTGTTTTCCGGTTTTGGGTAGACCCTCTAGTTACCTGATATTGAATGATATCCTACAATTAAAAATAGTAATAAACATATAATATTTTTTTTACTTCATAGGTGCTTTTATTAATAATGTACATGTCTTTATATTAGATGATAGTATAATGCAATTAAATAGGTACTATCAATGTTTGTTGAGATCCATTATCGTGGACCTCCATTTTCATTTCATGGACCCCCAAACTTTTTTTCGCTGACGTAGACCCCTTGCTGGTTATCCTAGACCCCTAAGGGTCAATATATACCACTTTGACCACACTGGCTTAGACCCCTGACTTTCTTGCTAGGGTCAAGCCTGTATTAAAAAAGACAGTGGTTCGGTAAAAGAAATAACATTTTCAACACACGTTCTCATAACGGGGCTGTTTCATGCGTGTTTTTAATCTCAAAAACTAGGATATTGCACACTAGTGCGCAATTTCATTACGCACTAGTGTGCAATATTATTAACCCGATAAAATTCGATTGTTCCCCTTTATTTATTTTTTTTTTATTATTCTTAATTTAGTCTGGTAGCACTTTCTTTTTCTCGAACAAATGTATTCTAATGTTTAATAAATAGTCAATAGCTAAATTTACATTCAACAAACTTGCATTGAGGTGCAATAGTAATCAAAGATTCACTATAATTTTTTTTAAATACATTATATTATCATATGCTGTTTTCTTGAATTTATAAAATTTTGGCTGAATGATAATTTGACTCGTGCCTGTATGCCGATGCCGCCATTACGCTGAGCGGCGCGCGCATGCGCGAATGCGCGGTAAAAATGAAAGTTGGTTGTTGCCGTTCAAGAACATTATTGCGCTTTTATAACTTTTCTTCATTGATAAATTTGCATTTTATTAGCTTTTTTCCTCAACTTGTGTTGAAAAACGTCGTATGAAACTCGTGAGCATTGTTAATTGCATCCTCGGCTAAATTGTCGCGCTCACCTTACGGCTCGCGCGACCAATACCGCCTCGTATGCAATGAACAACTTTGCACACTAGTATCATAATGTACTATTATAAGCTCATGTACGGTGAGGTAGTCATGATACTGATTATCTGAGACTCGAGGGTAAAATAGTGAATATTGTAAATAGTGTTCGAACCTATAAAAGTATAGTAAAACCGAGAAAACTATGTGTTATATTATAATCTGTTTCATTGTAAGTTTATATAGTAATAAACCTTCGAAGTCGCTGTTGCTAAGTCTGAAATAAATATGAATTATTATTCCAAATAACACTACAGATATGAAATCGCTTATAAGCTACTAGCGACCCGCCCCGGTTTCGCACGGGTATGCTGATACTAAATACACTACACTGTGTATACAAAACTGTGAACGTTTTATAATAAGAGATAGACATATACCATAGCGGAGTTTTCTGTAGACCTTTTCAATGTGTACTATCTTAGTACATTATTTTGATAAATCTCGTAGGGTGCCTGCGTTTGCAATGTAAGAGGAAAAAATGTAATTATTTACGACATTGCATTATAATAAATAAATAATAAAGCCCTTTTATTCCGAACTATTTACAAATTTAACGATTTATTAATCTATACTAATATTATAAAGAAGTAAAGTTTGTGTGTTTGTAAATTGTAAGGGGTAATCTCGGGATCTACTGAATCGATTTTAAAAATTCTTTCTCCAATAGAAAGCCACATTATTGCGGAGTGTCATCATCATCATCATCATCGATTTTAAAAATTCTTTCACCAATAGAAAGCCACATTATTGTTGAGTGTCATCATCATCATCATCATCAGCGGACGGCGCGCGATGGCTTCGGGTTTAATTCAGTTCGCTTTCGTGCTCGCTTCGGGGATTATTAATATTATGCCTAACGAAGTGGGCGCGGGTCAGCTAGTTTCTTATATTATATCTCGCAGTTCGGCGTGCCTTCTGGCATAGGCCTCCTCCAGCTCTCTCCACTGGCTTCGATCTTCTGCGACTCTGGTCCAGTATGGTCCTAGGGTTAGGCGGATATCGTCACTCCATCTTGTTTTCGGACGCCCCTTTTTTCTGGTGTCCCCTCTTGGGTACCATAAGGATACTTGTTTGCTCCATTTATTTATTTTGCAACGTAGCATGTGTCCTGTCCAACTCCGACCGTCCAACAACGACATTGCATTAGAAACCTCTAAACTTATCAGTGTTCTTCTACAATATTATGCATGTATTATACATATAAACCTTCCTGAAGAATCACTCTATCTATTAAAAACCACATCAAAATCCGTTGCGTAGTTTTAAATATCGGACGGAGGACAGCGACTTAGTTTTATACTATTTAGTGACGCCAGTCATTAAAAACGATAGCGTATAACATACAAAAACTGGAGGCCGCTGTTCAAATATTATTTGAGTTAGGGCAAGTTCAATTTATCTCGGAGCAAATACACTTTCTAGAACGTGTAAGGAAATCTGTCATATGGGGCGTAACTTTGTATGTTTCTAGTAATCTACTATACTTTTATACTATCTTACTTATAATATGAATGTTTGTCACTCTTTTAAGTAAAAATTACTGAATGGATTTTAATAAAACTTTACAATAATATAACTTATACATCAGCATAAAACACAGGCTACAATTTATGAAGATACTAGCGACCCGCCCCGGCTTCGCACGGATGCAGTGAAAAAATGGTTATGGTGGGTTATCCCTAAGAGATAGGCATATACCATCGCGGACTTTTTTGTGGATTTTTGAAAGTTGTACAATACTGTAGTACATTATTTTGGTCTATCTCGTAGGGTTCAGCCAGCGTTTGCAATATAAGCGCAAAAAAACGTGCTTATTTACGACATCACATTAGAAACCAATTTAAATATTTCTATTTCTATCAGTGTTTCTCTACTATATTATGCATTTCTTATACATACAAACCTTCCTTAAATCACTCTATCTATTTAAAAAAAACCGCGTCAAAATCCGTTGCGTAGTTTTAAAGATCTAAGCATACATACGGACATACAGCGAAAGCGACTTTGTTTTATACTATGTATTGATACGCCACGATAATATACCTACGTTACTTAACACACTAATGCTGCGCAGACGAAGTCGCGGACACCAGGTTAGTTACTAAATTATACAGACAATTTCACCTTGGAAAGTAGCAAATTTTTTGTTAGATATCGAAAAATCTCCCGAGGTTAGTTTCGAAAAACAGGTATTTTACACTTAATTCCAGTATAATATTCCACTGTATTCCCGGTCCTGAGGGATAGGTAATTCAATTTATAGTGGACAGCGCTGGGAGTGATAGTTGATATTAGCAGTCAAGTTGTAATGTTAAGCTATGCCTCAGCTACGAGACAAGACTCAAGGGGAATTACAGCTCCTATCAATCTGTCTGTGCATTAACTCCAGAATTTTATTTAAACAATGACAAACTACTATAAACAAAAGAATTCAGACTAAAACTTTGTGCGTTTGTTTTCGCTTTCAGTGTTAATCACTTTACGAAAATGCCACAATGTCACTCCGATTTAAGACTGAAACTCGACCGATAAAAAATCAGCGGTGTGTGAAACAGAGTAATGCGATATCGCAAAAACCGTTCACAAATATATTGGAGGATAAGCTTCCAAAAGCTTTAGACTTTTAGCCTAAGCTAGAGGACTGGGCATCAATTTCTACGGAGAAAACAAATAAATATTTGTTTCACTTACACCAATTAACCAAGCTCGAAGTAAGCACTATAAGGCTTGTGTTATTAAGATAAGCTATTGTAAAGTTTAATTAAAATTCACGTAGTATTTTTTACGTGAAAGAGTAACAAACAAATTCAAATTCAAAATAATTTATTCAGTCTAGGCTGTTACAAGCCTTGTGAAAGTCGAAAAGCTACGCCATCGGTTCGCAAATCTACGGCGGGAGACCTTGTACTGAGAAGAACCGGCAAGAAACTCGGCAAGGGCTGTTTTTCTTCCCTGTCTTAAATAGATACAGTCGTTAATTTGGAAAATGACTTCGATATGGATAATTCATGAAGTCACTTTCCATTACATAATATAGGAAATACAACTAATAAAAATATAATTTGAAACATGCCTATATTAGGAATGACGTGTCATATAGTTTTAAAAGAATATATTAAAGTTAAATTAAAATTATAATAAATAGTACCCAGTGTGGCAAAGAGCAGACTCATCTCCGCTGGCAGCACCCGTTCACGAGCATGACGCATGAACCAGCCATCGCTTCGCTCAACCATGTTTTAGGGAACGTAACGACCCGCCTCACACGACACTGCCGAAGAGATTTTAATGAGAGTATGACTACCCCTAAGCCACAAAAGGATACAAATTACCAAAAGCAGGTACCCGTGTACATTATCACAACTATGAAAAAAAAAACAACCGCAGGACACGCGCATACAATCATTTAAGAACTAGAAGTCATTTATTATGATACAAGTAACAAAATAACTCGTACACCTTTTGGTCGTTATGTCATACAGAATAAATATAAAATTCTATTAATAAATATAAACATAACTATTTATAATCTCTATCAACAAACAAACTATTTATAAACATGCATCCATACAAACTTTCACGTTAATTAAAAAAAATAAAAATTCTTCGAGTACTTTAATAGATCTATGCAAACAGATAGCGAAAGTGACTAAATTTAATACTAGGTAAAAGATAACTTTATAAAAACAAATTTTCTTGTCTTTAAATTATCTTATTAGTTATGTCTATTTTTGGACAGGCATATCAATAGATGTATATACAAGTTTGGTTTATCAGTTGTTAAATAACTAAGGTAAATTTTTATGAAACAGCAAAATTATTAAAAAAGTCTATTCATAACGGCAGTTTTATAGGCACGCGCCATTATCTTATGGAAATAAATGGAAACAGCTGTTTTCTTCAATCGATCCTCTTGATCTAAGTTGTTAATTAAGTCGAGACTATGCGGAAGATTAATAACAGTTCGCAGACATTGAATAGCTCTGACCTTTAAAGTACGACCTTCAAGATGTCTGGCCTGAATGAAGTTCTTGGAATGTTAATTACACAACAAAAATACATTTTTGGCATGTTTAATGTTAGTGATGGGTGCAGAAGAACATCTCTACAACAATTTATCATATGAAAAGTACACAAGCTATCATTACGATGATCAAAGTGAATGTACAGTACACTGTAACTATGGAAATCCGACTATTTCATTAAATGAGATTGAAAACAATATACACATATAAACTTCACAAATTTGTTTGTTAAAATCACCCCTATAAGTATATATCGTCAGTCTATATACTTCGGGGAAACTACAAAGATTTGCAGGCGGAAAGTTTTGTTTTATTTCTCTCTTTGGATTCCACCAAAGTTATTCTAGTTCAGACGGTAGTTGTAGATATTTTACAATTTAGTATAGAGAAAATTAAATTGTTGCGAATCCGTATTGTCGGTTCTTTTTTGTACGAATAAATGGAATTGCGAAAATTACTTCACTTAATTATCTTATTAGTTTGATTTTATTGTTGTTATTTAAAAAAAAGTACTTAAGCTACGGAGAAACGAATTTGAATTAGATGAAACAAAATTATAATTAGACATGACGATTTCGTTATTAAAGAATGCATTACAAACAGTGTCTATAATGTCTGTATCCACACTTTTTGTTTCATTATTTATAGAATAACCGAAAAAGAACATTTTTTGAATCTTTTATATATATATCAATAGACATTCATCTATCTTATTCGTTATAGGTTATCTGTCAAAATTATGGCAAAAAAATTGACAGATCAAATATTTTAAAATCTGTGGGGAACAGTCTGTTTTAACCAGTATCGTAAATGCGTGATATAAAATAAATTTAAATAAACTTTAAAATTATATCAAAGTTTATTTATGGACTAGAGATAATTTTATATGATTCTGCTTAAATATATAATACTTAAGCATGTGTTCCAAATAAATTACTGTTTAATAGTATAAGATACATATTACAAGAGGATATAAATTAATTTAATATATGTTTTACCCTTAAGTTAATTTGATTGCATAGACTTTGATTACGCTCCGTGTAAATATGTAATTTGTTCGGTGCTCCGAGAAGCCGATCCAATTTAAGATAGCTATGTCGAGAAATCTATATAATTATTCTTAAACACAAACGTATCTATCTACCTTTGCTTAATTCATTAAGCAAAGGTATTGCTTAATTCATTAAGAATCAGTTTTTATCAGATTCTAATAAAGTACCATCTCTTTAACCTTATCATCACGTCAAGTCAGGTATACATACAGATGCCCACATCTGGGCATGGCTTTCTTCATTCTTAAGATGTCTTAAAAGTTTTAGATTTATCTCAAATAAATTTGGGTCGAGTAAACTACTCAGTGGGTAGGTTGTGGTATCTATCGATTATTTTATTTGGCAATTTTTCGGCAAAACGTGATGTCGGCCTGTAAAGTTAGACTTAGAGTTGTTTCTTGGTTCCAATAATTGATGAACAGAGCTGACAAACAGTTTGTTCAGTGTTAGTTGTGTGTTTTGCTCAGCAGAAAAGGTAATCTGCGTCTGATTTATTCGAAAGCATTGCCATGTTCAGGGTTCTAAATTTGAACTTGACGCTTAGTCTGGTACTAAAAATAAATACTTTATAAATTTACGAGTCAAATATTTTTTGTGATGTAGTTATAATTTTAAATATACGAGTAAAAATATTACTACGCTATTTATTTAACATCTTATAAGATGTCAAAATCAATTTTGTGCGCAGTTTTACGTAATCAATAATACATTCTGTGATTCATCACTAAGGGTTATATTCTTAAATCAAACTTAACTCAAATCTGTGATTGCGCAGAGTTAGAAAGAACGATGCTATTGAACCTACTTAACGTCATGCCTTTCTAACTGTACAACCAACCACAGATTTGAGTTTGAGTTTCATTCTGTAATACAGACCAAAGTTTGGCTTCGCTATCTCTTTCCATTCTTAACTTTTTATACGATCTGTTTGATTCATTAATAATCTCGGGAAACACTAAGAGATAAGTTGTAATGTTAAAAAAAGAAGATCAAATTATGGAAACCTAAAAAAATACAGCGTATTCTCATTTTAAAGGCCGGCAAAGCATATGTAACTTCACGATGTTGCGGGTGTCTATGGGCAGACGTAATACTCGTAGATTACTCTCAGATTTATCATGTGCTCGTTCGTCTTATTGTAACATAAAAAAAAAACCATTCTAAATTCAAAATTATTTTGTGTACCACATGTTAAATATTACATATGGATAGTGTGTATCCAAATCCAAAAATCCAAAACAAAATTTGCTAGATTAACGCTATTATACTTTCTACATATAAAGTATTTTTGTTCTTCAAAAAAGACTAGTCCGCGCTATTTATAATTAACGAGAAAGGGATACTCTTAGAGATTTATTTAAAGAGATTAATATAATGGCTTTAACGGGCCAGTATATTTATGAAAATTTGATTTGTGTGTATAAAAATTGTCACACATTTCATACAAATTTTCAAATGCATAATTTTAACACAAGAAATAAAAATAAACTTGCCGTACCAACATACTCGTACAGGCTACAAAAAACTAGAGGTTCCTTTGTGGGCAAATGTATAAATTTTTGTAACAAGTGTAGTTGAATTGCCTCTTCATAAGTTCAAGGTACATGTTAAAAAGACGCCAATGAGTAAGGGCTATTACAAAGTCAATGATTATTTAAATGATGCCAATGCTTGGTGTTGATTTGAAGATATTACATTCTAAATTGTAAATATTTGTTTTCCCGTCTAAACACATATGTACATTATATGATAACGACATAATAAATTGTAAATGTT
Organism: Scirpophaga incertulas; assembly: GCA_036419045.1. Taxonomy (NCBI): domain Eukaryota; kingdom Metazoa; phylum Arthropoda; class Insecta; order Lepidoptera; family Crambidae; genus Scirpophaga; species Scirpophaga incertulas. The sequence continues at coordinate 28,116,834 of CM071634.1, read as the reverse complement.
GTTATTACTTTTGATAAAGCTGATAAGTTTCTTGCGCCCATTCTTCTTATCAGCTAAAAAATACGCCCCGAATGGGTGGTAGAGGAAAATAAATTGGACGATTCAAAAGAGCTTCCTATAAAGTCATATTTGAATAAAGTTAATTTTGATTTTGATTTAACAAAATCTTATCTAACATTATTTCGACTTTTAGTAACATTTGACTATGACTAACACCGATATACACCTAATAGTCTTAATAGCAGTCAGATTAAATCAAAACATGAGTGCTGTATCAACATCGGCGAGTTGATTACATGTTGTGTAGAAATATCACAAAATTAATTCTATTATTTTAGTTCATTGTAAGTACGAGTATGTTGACGTGATCAAGGGCATTATACATTTTAGGGTTGTTATGTAACACGCTGGCGGAGTGCCCCGCGTGGGCCTCCGAGCGCCGAGTCTTGGTCGCAGAGATCGGGCGAGATCTGTCTCCGCCGGCATTGATTGCGGCAATGCTGGCAGATGAGGGAGGCTGGAGGGCTGTGGCCTCCTTCTGTGAAGCAGTGATGCTCCAGAAGGAGGCGGCGCCGGGCTCGGTAGCACAGCTGCGGCGCCGCCGCGGGTCGCCGGCGGGCGCGAGGAAGTCGCGACCGCTACGGCGACCCGGGATGGACCACGCCCCTTCCGTGGCCGGGGGGCGTCGTCGGTGGAGGAGACCGGGGGAGGTAGTGAGCCTCCCCCGAGGAGGGCTCCCCTGTATCGACGGGGGAGCGGAGGCTGGGAGTTCCCGGAAGAAGCTTGATGTTCCCGGGGGCTCCCTACATGCCTGTGGAAGGCCATCCCTGAGGTTTTTAGTGGGTAGGCCTCCCCCTTCTGGGCAGGAGAGCCCCACATAACCGCCGGCTCGCCACAGCCGGGGTATGCAATTTAATGCATTTTCCTCAGGGGAACAAAAAAAAAAAGTTGTTATGTAATTTTATTTTAACAACTTGGGTATATGTATTGGGTATATTAAATTCTAGCGAACCGCCCCGGCTTCGCACGGGTGCAATGAAAAAACGGTTATAGTGAGTTATCCCTAAGAGATAGACATATACCATGGCGGACTTTTTGTTGAACTTTTTAAAGTGGACAATATCGTAGTACATTATTTTGGTCTATCTCGTAGGGTTCAGCCTGCGTTTTTGCAATAAAAGCGCAAGAAAACGTGCTTATTTACGACATTACTTTAGAAACCTCCAAGTTTATCAGTGTTTTTCTACTATATTATGCATGTATTATACATATAAACCTCTCTTAAGAATCACTCTATCTATTAAAAAAAAACCGCATCAAAATCCGTTGCGTAGTTTTAAAGACCTAGACAGATGGCGGATAGCGACTTTGTTTTAGTAATGTAGTGATTCTATACCAAAATGAGTAAACATATTTTGTGTTAAAAACGTTTGTTTATAATTAATGTAGTAAAAAAAACACCAGACTAGCTCGCCTCAAACCTGGATTGAACATAGATCTTCGTTCCTTAAACTAAATCAAAGCGATGCTGCGAAAGCTTGCAACTAACAAACGTGGAGCCATCAAAACATGCTGCAATTTGTAATTTGCATACTTAAATTTTCAAAAGAAAACCCTTTTTGTTCATAACCGCAATGATTACAGACGCCTTTAAATTATTCTAAGGAGAAATTATTCGTTTCGGATTTCATTTAAAATATTCATAATTTCGCGTAGCATCTCGCGTCTCGCAAAAGGCGCGCGAGGACAAACCCGGCGTCTGGCCTCTCTAGCCCATTTTAAGAATTCACGCTACGCCGAACGGTTATCTGGTTATTTTAAACGCGATGTAAGCATCCCAGTAGGTAGTATACTGGTTAAGTCAGCTTATTTGCTGCTAATAAAACGTGAGCTATTTTCTAACGTAAATACCAGAAGCCTTGACCGCTTAGAGCAGGTTATAACAATATTGAAAAAGAAACACTGCTCTTATAGCCTATAGCGCCATTTCGCTTGCACTACGGTTTGTTACTGTTATTATTCTTAGTTATTTTAGATTTAATAAGTATATAACTCAAAAGTTAAACTGATTACATATTAATGTGGATAGCGCAATACATCTCTATTTAATTTAACTTTTGAGTCCAGTTAAGTTAGAGTAGGACTCAGTACGACTGTTCGTTCTATTCGACACAGAACGACAAAACCAATGCTGTCATTTGTAATCACTGATCCAGTTTGATGCTACCGACCGAGTGATATCATATAAATTATATAGGATGCTATTTATATTAACTTATTAATACACGTTATCATGATCGCAAATTACTGATAAAATCTAGAAATGACTGAAATTAACCACACTTTTCGAAATTTATATTTGCGATAAAGTGTTCATTTGTTTTTCATTATCAAACAGGTTTCTTTTTCAAAGCAAGTTCGAAAAATAATTAAAACTCTGATAACTTACCTCCTTAGTTGCCATGTTTCAGAGTAAAAAATTGTACAATTTTTACATTACATAACAAAAATGAGTTTACATAGTAATTTAATAACTAAAACACGACAGATATGGATTCCCGTACAACTTTTACCAGCCGCTGCTCGCATTTATTTGGTCAGTACATAAGTTCAGATTTATATAGAAGTTTGTCAAATTTCCAAACGTGTTTGCAAAAATGTCAATCATTGCTAAGTTTTGAGTGTCTGGGGCTAGTTCGTAATTACATAAAATTTTCTTCTTTGATTCTAGTAGTTACGTACATTGTAAAATACATTAATATGTAGTATGTAGTTTTTTCGTTATTACATAAAATTTTCTTCTTTAATTCTAGTACTTCCGTACATTATAAAATACATTAATATGTAGTTTCGTATATTACTAAAGTATTGTCGAATGGAACATTACAATTCTACAGATACTACCTGAGGTACCGAGTGGAATGAACGGTTGGGATAATGATTATAGATATAAATCGATATTGATTTTTATATTCAAAGTGCAGACATCATCATAATGATGTCACTCAATAACAACATTCTTAGATATCCTTAATGTTTATCCACATTCCTAAGGGTAGTTCCTAAAAAATTCTATTACCATATCCGTGATAATTTTTTTGCGACACTTTCTATTTTGTAGCTCAATTTTCCTCGAAGGGCGACTTATAACTGATCCGTAGGGACACGTACAGACGCTAGCACATCACGTTACCTCAAAATATATTTTTACCTAATTGATATTGAACTCTATCCGTGTTATTCCATGACCTGGTTTAGACCTGGTCTAAGCGAAAACTCGGGTTTAACTCAGATTTTAATGAAATTGATATTACAAGACACGGTTTCCCCAAAGAACCGGGTTTATCTCTGGTTTAAAGATAAACTAGGGTACCCCCTAGTTTAAGTCTGGTTTCAAAATGAAATTATGATTTTTGATAGCTGACAATTCGTAGTTTGTGCATACGTATCTCTAATCTAACTAGATAGTCTGTGATTTGCGTATAGGTGATTTGTGTTTGCGGTTGTTCGGTTTTTATTGTTCTTGCTATTAGTTTATTTTCTCGATATTTCACGGACTTTACGGCTTGATAATGGATATTGATTAATTTTTGATATCCTAAAGGAAAGTAATTAAAGTAGGTAGTAATAGTTAAATAATCATTGTTTTATGAACTTAGAATTATGCACAGTTAACATTTTAATTTTCAAAAATTCTTTATTAAAATATAAACTAGGTAAGTACACACCTTGTCTTCTTGGCACCAATTATAGGATCTCTTATTATTTTCCATTTTTATATAAACAAAGATATTATTGTAAAATTCAAAGAAAACGAAATAATTTTGTTTAGTTAAATGCTTTGGTTTCAAAATTGGCGGCAAATGTTGAATAGGTACTTAATTTACGTTTCAACAAGCAATTTTTACAACGTGAAATGTTATTATTATATTTTGTAGTATATATTAAGAAGAAATGTAAGAACGAATATTTTCTTTCATACTTACATTTCTTCTTATATATACTTTAAAATTAAATTTATCTTATAAAATAAATGTTTTTTATCAACATTGTAGTTTTATTTTCACTATAGTTATGAAGTCGGTTACAAACGAAGCTGCGTGAAATGGAACGATTATTGGTTTACTAATAAAATTGGCTAAAACTAGGGTGCCAAAGCCGTTTAAAACGAACGAATGAATGAATGATTTTCTTTAGACTCGGGTTTTGGAAGATCGTACTTGAATTTGTTTTTGTAATAAAGTCCGGTCTAAACCAGAGACCTTGGTTTAGACCCGAACTACATAGACCTGGTTTAAACCCGAGTTTTAGAAGTTTTTGTAATAAGAGAGTATGCGTTGGATATTAAGTAAAAAAAGGATAGATTTGGATAGGTTGTTTTTGTTTGTACCTTAATTAGCCTTCGCTTGCGTTTGTTAGTAACTTCGTACAATCTACTCTTTTTCAAGTCCTTAGGGATTGATTTTTCTAAAATTTGTTGTTAGCGAATATTTATATCACAATAACTATTCCGGTATCAAGGTGTCGCTATCTCTGAGGTCCTGGTTTCGACTCCCGGTGGGGGAAGATGTTTGTGTGATGAATGTAAAAAAAATGGGAGTCCTTGCCAGGGTGCGCAGGTATTTCACACCCAGCCAATTGCTGAATCTTTATTCAGCCCAGGTACGCTCTTGTATGGAATACTGCTCGCACCTCTGGGATGAATCAGCCCGCTACCAGCTTGAGGCCTTGGAAGCTATTGACAGACGCGCCAAAAGACTAATAAGCGACGAGGCATTAACAACCAAAACTCTCCAGAGCCTCGAACATCGCCGCCAAGTCGCGTGTCTGTGCGTTTTCTACAGGTTACATTTCGGGGAGTGTGCTCAGAAATTGCATGAATTGATTCTGCCTGCACCCTTCGCTTTCCTTCATTATGCGAACCGCCAAGGAATGGAATTCCCTACCTGCGTCTTTGTTCCCCGATACCTATAATATAGGGATTTTCAAGGCAAGAGTAAAGATGGAACACTCAAACTATTTGAGTTCGAGTGTTCCATCTTAGGCAATATCTTCACTTTACATCAGGTGAGATCGTTGTCAAACGCATTCAAATTCGGAATTAAAAAAAATGTATCTGAGTCATGGTTTTTAATATATTCTATCAAATCTTAATATATATATTTCTTGTGTGCGTGTGTATGTGACTGAACTCCTCCTAAACGACTGGACCAATTTTGATGAAATTTTTTGTGTATATTCCAGGGGGCTTGAGGATGGTTTAGATTCACAATACGGTCATATAGATATTGTTTTTCAGCTAAATTATTTATTTAAAAACATTTGAGACAACGTGAGACAACGTGACATTTGAGACATTTGACAGGACAACGTCTGTTGGGCCAGCTAGTATATTTATATATGTACTAGCTGGCCCAACAGACGTTGTCCTGTCAAATGTCTCAAATGTCAAATGTCTCAAATGTCACGTTGTCTCACGTTGTCTCAAATGTTTTTAAATAAATAATTTAGCTGAAAAACAATATCTATATGACCGTATTGTGATTCTAAACCATCCTCAAGCCCCCTGGAATACACACAAAAAATTTCATCAAAATTGGTCCAGTCGTTTAGGAGGAGTTCAGTCACATACACACGCACACAAGAAATATATATATTAAGATGTTTATGCGTTACTCTAGATCCCATAACACAAGCCTTCAGAGCTTTGGGCTAAGCTTATTGGTGTAAGTGAAAGGATTTTCTTTTGTTTTTTTTTTATTAAGTTTCAGTGTAACGGCTGGCATTCAGATTTACTGTGAGCGTTATATATAATTATATACTAAGATATAATGTCAGTAAACTCTACATTTCATGTTCCATAAAGAAATGCTTAGTTTTACTTTTGTGTACCTTTTGTATTCGTAGGTAGTATAAAGTAACCTGATTCGGTATCTTTATGGGTACTATGTTCATATCTCAATTCTAACTTAAGTGCCTCCACAGTTTTACCTTAAGTGATTACTTATAGCAATAAAAGGAATGTAATGATAGTTACTTACAAAGATATTACGAGTATCCAATAAAAAAAATCACTTATATTTTTTTTTTGAAAACGAATGAAAATGTCGGTTTAGAATTCATAATCTTTCATTTATTTATATTAATCTATAATATTTTTGGATAACAGGGTACTTTTAAATTAAAATTTATAAGTAATCCAGCACAGGTCAATGTCCATTTAACATTGCGAATCTGTATTTTCTGAGAATCTGAGAAGTGATTTTTATCACTATAACAAGTACAGTTAGCAACATGTTCAAGTATTACATGATTATTACATAAAAGCCTCCGCTATTACAAGTGACATAAGAGCTTTCTCAAGGTCAATATGAAAAATCTCATGCTTTGCCGTAATAAAAATATATAATATATCGGATTTTAGAAAAGAGATATTATCTCGTGATAGATGTTTCCGTGGTCATCACATAATCTCTATAATAAATTTCATCAACATCAGTTGTACTACTAACACACATTATCCATTTGTAATATTAGTGAGATTATTATGTTATATTCCTATTTAAAGATGCGATGTAGGTGGCCGGAAATATTAGAAAAGTTACTTTATTTCCAAAAAAAATTTGTTCTATCATTGTCAAAAGTAATTTAAATGTTTAATAATATTAAACGCTATAAAATCAGCTCTATATTCATTTAACACTGTGAATCTACATCTACACTTCTATATAGAGAGGAAAGATTTGATTGTTTGTTTGTTCTGCATTGAATAGGCACGAAAACTATTAGGAAACTGCACTATCTTCAGTGAACATAAGTTATATTAAAATTCTAAAACGTTAGGGGTCCATACTAAAACTTCAATAATGTAGCCCAAGGTGTGAAGAAATTACCAAAAAAATTTATTACATCGCGTGCGTTGCGAGAACTATTGATTATAGAACAAAATGATGTATTACGTCTTTGCAAAAAATATAATTATCTACAAAAAATATCACGACAGCATATAACTATTATAGTTATGTAATAATAAGTACTTTTTCATTTTAAAAAATATATATATGCCACCACTATAAAAGTTTTTTTTTATATTTTGTAATCAATCCTTATCAAAATAAACCCTTATCAAACTGCATATTTACTATAATATTAATTTTTAAATTATTTAATTTGGTCATTCCATTCGAAAGATATCACAAGTTTAAAAAAGTTATGTGAACAATGTCGCATGGTCGCCGCTCACGCCGTTCGATTAGACGGCACCGTTCAAATTCAAATTCAAAATCATTTATTCAGTCTGGGCTGTTACAAGCACTTGTGAATGTCCAAACGCTACGCCATCGGTACGCAAATCTACGGCGGGAGACCTTGTACTGAGAAGAACCGGCAAGAAACTCAGCAAGGGCTGTTTTTTTTCCCTGTATGAAATAGATACAGAGTCGTCAATTTGGAAAATGACTTCAATATTGATAATTCATGAAGTCACTTTCCATTACATAATATAGAAACACAACTAATAAAAATATAATTTGAAAACATGCCTATATTAGGAATGCCGTGTCATACAGTTTTAAAAGAAAATATTAAAGTTAAATTAAAATTAGCAAAGAGCAGACTCATCTCCGCTGGCAGCACCCGTTCACGAGCATGACGCATGAACCAGCCATCGCTTCGCTCAACCATGTTTTAGGGAACGTAACGACCCGCCTCACACGATACTGCCGAAGAGATTTTAATGAGAGTATGACTACCCTTAAGCCACAAAAGGGTACAAATTATTAAAAGCAGGTACCCGTGTAAATTATCACAACTAAAAAAAAATAACAACCGCAGGACACGCGCATACAATCATTTAAGAACTAGAAGTCATTTATTATGATACAAGTAACAAAAGTGTTATTATAATAGGTACAGTTAAATATACATATTGTTATGTTACACAGTTACCTAAGAATTTATTAACAATTTGTTTATTTCAACGAGCGAGGGTTTTTTAGTCCCAGACACTTCGATTATCCAAGTAATCCTGGACTCGATAATATCCTTTGCTCATTAAAGTTTTTTTTACACGAGTTTTACATTACAGTAATAAGCGATGTAGGGTAGTAAAATGAAGAACCATTTTACTCTTTTTTAATTTAATAAAAATCGAGAAATATGTATGATGAGAATTTATTTAATGGCCGTGCGAATCCGGGGCGGGCTGCTAGTATGAAATAACTTGATTATCCAAATATCTCAAAGTATTTTTACCCAATGTATTTACAATATCCTACAAACATTTTTACATGGAATTTTCACCGAAATCAGATACTGATGCACAATCTTCTGATTAGTCATCATTTGCAGGAAATTGGATTGCGGGTATTAAACATTTTCTTGTAAATTATGGAAGCTGTTGAGGCGGATGATTTCGATAAATGGTAAGCTATATAGGTAACTGACAGAAACTTATTTTCGCTTTGACAATATTAATGTTGGGTTGAGAGTTGGTAGTCTTTCATTTCTCATGTTTCGAATGTGGGCGTATTAGCTAAATAATTTATGTGTTCTAACAATATGTGTTCACATGTTATTTATCACTTAAAACGCCATACTATTCTATTTTCCATTATCAAACACACTTCTTTAATTTCGGATTGCTAACTATTTTATTTTATGCATATAATTTGACCGTCTATTATATTCATTCCATGAATATGAGTATGTTATTTTGTCTAACAAAGATTTCCGCCTTAGCCCTATTCTACAGGGGCTGTTGAGAGGATAGCAGTTAGTCACCTCAGTTACTCGAAACAGACCATTCGGTTTGGTTTCTTTATCTTTTTTTTTTTGTCGCTTTTGAAATTTGAATTGCATTTGTATTTGCTTTGACTAGAATTGATTTCGGATTTGATTCAATCAGTATTTATAGACATTGTTTTAATGAACGAAATAATAGGAAGTTAAAAGTGAATTCCTATGTTTTTTGGATTAATTATATAAGAATCAGATTCAACTGACCAAAATAGAAAGTCGAGTGGTTAGTAGTTTAAGGTGTCGCCAACTCTGAGGTCCCGGCTTCAAATCCCGGTGGGGGCAGATGTTTGTGTAATGAATGCGAGCATTTGTACTTTAGTCATGGCTGTTAATATTAATTTTCCATCAAACATATATGAATCTACATATACCAATCATATCTCAATCATATCATAGAATGATATATATCTGTTACCCTACATAGCATAACATAAGCCTTATAGAGCTTACTTTGGCCCAGGCTAATTGGTGTAAGTGTAATATTTATTTTATTTTTATTTATGTATATTAACTATATAATTCACAAAAATAAAAAAGTCATTATAATCAATAATTCATAGAACGTAGTTATTGCAGAGTTTTGGCGCTAATAAATATCAATAAGTTTTTTTCAGCTACCTCTTACCTAATTTCATTGTTGTTACTGGTAAAAATTACGTTGCAGTGTATGCAAAACGGTCACACACAAAAGATTAAAGAGAAAATACCTCTATACGTCTTCAGTATCTCTACTTATCGCTAAAAACAAAACACGATAGATTTCTCACAGGAAAAATACCCTATATTCCTTCCTCAGGTCTTATAGTAATTGAATACAACATTGAATTTATTCGTTCCAATAACAAATATTGATAGTTGTAGAGAATACTTATGTGAATAGAATACTATTTTAATATTGAATTAATAGTTGATTTCGATTTAATTAAAGGATCTACATTTGGAAATTATTATGGTAATTTAGAAGTTCTCCAATTACCTACCCTTTTAATTAAGGTCAGACCAGCAAATTTACACAAAGTTGAAGTTATTTTCTAGTACTATTTCCGAATAGTTAAGTACGACCAAATCTTGAGTTAAGCCTTTCTCCAATAGCTTTTAACTTTATTTTACTAATACTTTTCACTTAGAATATGAAAAGTTCCGAATCTATTGGGAAAAATATCATATAAATCTGAAGTTGAAGTTTTGACAGGGTATTTAAGTTAAAGCGAGATTTTTCCAGCCAGTCAGTTGGAAACACTTTATAATTAAAAAAAATCTTTTACTAAATTTAATTGTTAAAATTGGATCTTCTTACTTAACTTATACTCTTGAAATAAAAAGAAAAATGAATAAATAAGTGTAAGTGTTGCCTTTAATAGATATATCGTAGTCGAAAGACAAGATCAAGATGAAGGTCATAAGCATAGGATCCAAGCAAAGAATATTTTTTTATTCGCGCTGATATAATAAGAAGAGGACTTAATTTTTTTTATTTCGGACGGTTCTATAGCTTCTACTAAGGATTTATTTCAGTGAAGGTGAGAAATTTGCGAAAGCATCAGGGCCCTATGACTCTCCAATATCACGCTGATGCAATATCCGTGACACGTTTGTAAATGATTTTCTTTCTTTGTTTTTGTTGGATCTTCAAGCGTTGCAAGCAAAAGATCCCAATGGATATACATGGGCCAATCAATATTTCAAAGGTCAATGTTCGACCAATTAGAGCCACGAGCCTGTTTGAGTCAGACAGAGATAGAGGGAATACGGGGACGCTAGTGGTTCATGTCCTGCCATATGGTGGATATGCTGGTCCTTTGCACTTTTGTTTTACGAACGCGGTGTGGAGTAATTCATGTATGTGAAGTGTTAAAGATTATGTTAGAAAATGGGGGCAGGAATTCGTTCGCATGCGTCCGTCGGGGGGAACAACGGGCATGACACACACCTGTTCCGTTATTGTTATCCTTTACTTAAGATAATGTGAGTATAGATTTCACTTCGTCCCCATATTCATCTCCATGGCGGGTGACTAATGCAATAAAATATAAAACCCGTTGTAAAATTAATATTGTGATTGACTGTGCAATGTAAGACGCACTCCCATTACAATAAATAATGCAGCCGATGGAATAAATAGTTCACAGCATGGGTGGCATTTTCTTTCACTTTTAGATTAATTGCTAAATATTAGTTAAATTTTAGCATGTGGAGCTGATCGCAGCATCGTCTGAAATGGAAGAAAGGGCGGTGAGAAAAGCACAGGATTTTTGTCGACGAACTATCGATCATTGGCTTCCTTATATGTTATCATCTGACAAGAATACGTTTCACTTAGTTGAAGAACAAATATAAAACGTTTTGGTCACCCACAAATGACTTTGTGAAATTACTTTGTGATAAAGTGTACAGAATCAGATTTAAATAAAATATTTTTTGTTTTAATAAACATAACACCGATTTCACTACTCCTAATTTGACAAGGATCGAATAAACATCCTGCGTTATAAGTACGTGAGTATTTTAATGATGTGTAGGGCGGTGAAAAAATAACGACCTATCAGTGGAAGTGCATTGCACTTTGACCTTTTCTGAAACAGTTTCATTTTGTAACGGGGCTCTATAATTATTTTAATGATATAACAACTCGTAGCAATTTATCTCTGCTGGCTCTGTTCTTCTTACTTCGAATTACATTGGATAACAGGTGGCTTCCGTATCGGTATCCTTTAAAACATTAGGCGACATTTTATGTAGGAACATCTTCTAACACTGTACTATATTATGTCCAGTCGTATATACTGCAGTAACCTTAGGTACAGCTTTGTTAAGCAGCAGCTCCAACTGGATGTAGTGATTGTAGTGTCGGTTGGTCGTTGACGTTACTTTGATGATGTTTCAGTCATGAATATCGCCGTAGTGGTTTTTTTTCCCCAGGAGAGGAAGACTGAGAATCCGTCACAAGGAGCGCGAAATGTACCCAGGATACCCTCGCAAAGGCAAGTGTCACAAGGGTTATATTGGACTCCCCGCGACCGGAGCAGTCAGATCGCATGACCTACCAACTAAACTCAGCCAGAGCCTTGGTCATAAGGGCTCTACGGCTTGAATGGAAATCGTAGGGGCCTGCTCGTCTGTTTTTATACAATACTAAGTGGTATCCACGACTTCGTCTGCGCAGGATTAGTATTTCGAGTAGCTTATATTAGCGTGGCATATATCTTTATATATTGTAGCCTTTTTTTTTTGTTCCCCTGAGGAAAATGCATTAAATTAACCCCGGCTGTGGAGAGCCGGTGGTTATGTGGGGCTCTCCTCCCCAGAACGGGGAGGCTTTTTTTTTTTGTTCCCCTGAGGAAAATGCATTAAATTGCATACCCCGGCTGTGGCGAGCCGGCGGATATGTGGGGCTCTCCTCCCCAGAAGGGGGAGGCCTACCCACTAAAAACCTCAGGGATGGGCTTCCTCAGGCATGTAGGGAGCCCCCGGGAACATCAAGCCACTTCCGGGAACCCCCGGCCTCCGCTCCCCTGCCTAGAGGGGAGCCCTCCTCGGGGGTGGCTACACTACCTCCCCCGGTCTCCTCCACGACGACGCCCCCCGGCCACGGAAGGGGCGTGGTCCATCCCGGGTCGCCGTAGCAGTCACGACTTCCTCGCGCCCGCCGGCGACCCGCGTGAAGGGGGAGGCCTTTTTTTTTTTGTTTCCCTGAGGAAAACGCATTAAATTGCATACCTCGGCTGTGGCGAGCCGGCGGTTATGTGGGGCTCTCCTCCCCAGAAGGGGGAGGCCTACCCACTAAAAACCTCAGGGATGGGCTTCCTCAGGCATGTAGGGAGCCCCCGGGAACATCAAGCCACTTCCGGGAACCCCCAGCCTCCGCTCCCCTGCCTAGAGGGGAGCCCTCCTCAGGGGAGGCTACACTACCTTCCCCGGTCTCCTCCACCGACGACGCCCCCCGGCCACGGAAGGGGCGTGGTCCATCCCGGGTCGCCGTAGCAGTCTCGACTTCCTCGCCGGCGACCCGCGTGAAGGGGGAGGCCTACCCACTAAAAACCTCAGTGATGGCCGTCCTCATGTAGAGAGCCCCCGGGAACGCCAAGCGACATCCGGGAACCCCTAGCCTCCACTCCCCTGCGGATACAGGGGAGCTCTCCTTGGGGGAGGCTACACTACCTCCCCCGACCTCCTTTTCGCGCCCGCGCATATGTCGACCCGCGCCGTGCCGCAGCTGTGCTACCGAGCCCGGCGCCGCTTCCTTCGAGCGGGATCAGCCATCTCCCGACCCCGCTATATATTATGTGTTATTATGATGTATAAGCTGTATAATTGTAAAGTTTTTCCGGAAAGCGTAACAAACATCCATCCATAAAAATATTCGCGTTTATAATATTACTAGCTTTCTGCCCGCGGCTTCGCCCGCGTGGATTTCGGGATTGGGTGTATAGAGGGTTAAGGGTCATAGCTTTTGCCCACGGCTACATATACGCGGAAGTCGGTTTATGGTGCGAAGATTTTATCGCGCTTCCCGTGGGACTATCCGTTTTTCCGAGATAAAAAATGCCGCAAAACTCCTCAAGAATCACTCTATCTATTGATGAAAACCGCATAAAAATCTGTGCAGTAGTTTTTGAGCGAAGCCTTTATTGCGCATCCCGTGGGATCTGTCGATTTTTCCGGGATAAAAAGTAGCCTATGTTACTCGGGGAGAATGTAGCTTTCCAAAGGTGAAAGAATTTTTGAAATCGGTCCAGTAGTTTAAGCGTGAAGAGGTAACAAACAAACAAACAAACAAACAAATAAACAAACACACTTTCGCATTTATAATATTAGTTGGGATAGTTGGGATTAAGGATATTTTGAAAGTCTTGACCTCTTTCTATCGTTCCCTATTTTACCACCGAAGCACGCGTAGAATGGTTAAGATTATATCTTTTGAAGGCTTTTTAAGTCGAGACTAAATCGATACGCTATACTTTAGATCCCATTGGCGTTTATAATCAGGCGAGATGATGCTACGCCTAGTCAATGTAAAAATTAATTTGACTGTTTTATGTTGATTCTATTACCGACTATCGTGGACATTAGTATTTGTTACTAGTTTTAGATTATGAAATATGTTAAACACGGAGAATCAACACAAATATTGAATACCGATTATTGTAACGGAAGGATATTGTCTCCATAATGTTGTATAAATCCATTTCAACCTATAATTTTTTATTTTGAATTCTCATATTTTGTACTTGTTGTTTTTGTGATTATTTCTTGTAGCCTAGCTTTGATGTTGTTTCAGTATCATTTAAAAATAAAATTTAGCTACTATTGTCGCTCAAAATTATTATCTTAAATCAGAATTATTAATTTTGTAAACTTTGTATAATTTTCTAAGTTTTGGTGTATACTTATGGAAGTGTACTTAAAATGCTTTTGACGTTTTCTGTCTATCACACTCGGGGCATTACATATACGAGTATTGTATACAAATAATAGTTAATTGGTAAGAAAGTAGATATTAATCCTAATCCGCGTAATAACGCGTGGTTAGTTATGCCGTTATTTTAAATGTATTATGGCAGACTTCAAAACATGGAGGATTATGTTTTATGCCCTCTAACAATATGAGTATGAAGTGACTACGAATACGATTTAAAAAAATAAGAAGTAAAAAATAAAGCGATTGTTACAACAAACAAGCTTTTATTTAAAGGTAAAATTTTATTAATAAAAGAAAATAAAATAGAGCTAAAAACAACAAGTTATTATATAAAAATAATCTAGTGAAAGAAGAGTATTACAAGGTCAATGATTATTTAAATTATGAAAATGCTTGGATTACTTTTTATGACATATAACTTAATGATTGTGTATTAAATAAATAATAGTTTTATATGTATATCCGATGTGGTTATTGTGATAATATGTAAATACAATAGTGTTATTTTATGATTTTAAAAAGAGGAGTTAAATAATTGACCTTCAGAGTTTCTTGCCTGCTCTTCTCTGTAAGACTCCCAATTTCTTCAGATGTAGTGTACTTTTTTTATTTGTGTCCTTTTTTGTAGTTAGTTTAACTTCCATGAAGTGCATAAGCGCTCATATTAAGTTAATCGGTCCACTTTGGAAACCGAATCATTTCAGAGCGTATGTACTCTCCTGAGGCTGCGCTATGCACCGCCCACCGCTCTGGAGGGCGGGCATTTTAGTTCAAAGCCGATAAGGTCCCAGGCCTTCTACCCTACCAAAGGCTTGCAGGTAGTGTTTAGTTGGTAGGCTAGCTTTCTGCTAGAGTCCAACATAACCACCCGCCGTAGACCAGACGCGGGTGGTATCCGGTGTGAGGTCGTCCGTGCACCAAGAAGTTAAGACGACTACAATAGTAGCGCACCCCTTATGATTCACTATCATCCTCCATGGGGAAGAAAAGGTGTCTTTTTTAAAAAGTGCCCGTAAAGGCTTATCTTATATATAAAAATGAATCGCAAAATGTGTTGGTAAGCACATAACTCAACAATGCCAGGAATAATTCGACCAAATCTTTTTTTTAATGTTCGTTGAAGTTCAAGGATGGTTTTTACCGGTTTAAAATCGAATAATTATCGGAAAATCCCTAAAAACAGCCCTTTTTCCCATACACACGTTTTCTAACTAAAATGTACAGTCAATTTGAGCTTTATTATTATTGTATAAAGCTCATAATGCAAGCACTCACTGTTGAGCACAGAAAACATCGTTGGAGGATGTAATGTCACGTTTCAAAATTGAATAGTCACAAAATGGAATAGTTCATTTGTACCTTTTTTGCAATTAATTATTTTTTATTCACAACGCCCTACTACCAGGGTGACGGTTCTGTACACGAGAATTTTTTGCCCTGACTATAAAATGAGTAGAAACAAAAAACTGCCACTTTACAAATCTTTTTGACAGGACGAAGTCTGTCGGGTCCGCTAGTGTTTAATAAAGATTATTTTGGAATTCATACTATAATTGTGTAATGGTATTATAACTTGATAGAAAAAGATTTCATGGAGAAAATATTTTTTAAACTTTAAAATTATATTCTTTTAGCGGCTTCAAATAAAATAAAAAGTTCGTATTTTTTCTTCAAATCATTTAACTAAGCGTGAGGTACTGACTATATATTTTTTGTCGTTTATTATATCCAGACAAGGCGGTTTTACTACAGTACACATAAAAAGAAATTTGGCCGCTATTAAGAGTCACAACTGCGTAACTCGACTAATAAACTAAGTAAGAATGCCCTTTCTCTCGACACTTCAGGACTTTAGCAGCCATTCGCTTAGAAAAAACACGCTTTGTAATGTCGCTATCAACGTCAAGAAAATCGTTTAGTACGAGTTGAACTTGCGTGGAACTATGTAATCTGTCTTGTTATTTGTAACTGACCTAAAAAAGAATTCGGCCTTCGAGTATATAGCTGAACATGTATCCAAAACGTACATTAACATTGCAAATGTAAACTTTAAATAAAACAATAACAAAAACAATATTAAGACGATGATAAAGTGAAAGTGGCGTATCTTGGCGTATATATTTCCAGAAATGAAATTTGTTGTAAATCGCATAAATATACAATCTACGATACGGGGTTCTTCCACTTTCCATTGAATTAAAAATTTCACATTGTGAGATAATCGTTTTCTGTTCTTATTTATTATAATGTTAACTTTATTATTATGGAAATAACACTCTTACTGTTATAGCTAACGACTAAGTCCTAATCGCTCGAATATAGTTGGGGATAGGCTAGTACCTGGTTTGCTTGTATGGTCATGTAGGTTTGCTTGTATGGTCATGTAGACACTTTATTATCACGGTTATATTATATTTAAAAAAGAAATTTTATCACAAATTACATACATATTAGCTAGCAGTATTTTGTCAAATCATTAAAAGAGGATACAATCAGTCAAATAAACTCGTTTATTTAAAAATGGATATTACATAATTTCTGTAGTACTTACGAGTAGATCTGAAAGTACATGGACAAAAAGTGGGCCTCAATCATGTGCAGAGACGTAAGGTATATCAATCGATAGGTAATTTTATGTTCATCAATTTACAATGTATTATATTTTTTTTAAATCCCCCGTTTTTCTGTAAATGATGTTTGAAAGTACCTAGATATTCAAGTAAACACATCCCAAAACGCGGTTAAAATGTTTTAATTAAGCATATAAAATGATAATTTATTTAAATCTTATTGAAAAATGGTTATATAGTTAACAAAAGAAATGTAATATAGTCTGTAGTCATAGTCTGCCATTGATGACACTCGTCCGCTGTCAATGCGACTTTGACAGCATGTCTTGCGCAAATTAATAAAACGAAAAAAAAAAACTTAAAAAAGAAAGATTCCATCACGTTAGTAGTATTAAATAATTTAAATTATTAATTACAATCCAGATGATCTACAATAATTTATATTCTTCTCTGGTAAAATTTCGTCGCTGCACATTACTCCACCTTCCATACAAATTTTGAACATCACCTTTGCGTGTGACAAATCACTCACAAAACTGCAACATCGTAAATTTATATTTGTATTTTTAATAGACTTCTATAAATATCTTTTAGCTTGACTTATAGAGTATATATCTATATATACAGTTGATTAGTGTTAAATAAATATATCCACAAGGGAGTATTTAATAAAAACAACAAGTCCACAACCCCAAGTAGGTACTTGGCGGAATGCCGACATTCCAAATAAAAGGCCTCTTTCACTCAAGTGTTATATGATAGGATTCGTTGGATTAAAATATATAAGTCCCTAAGCTGGATTGTGTTTCAAACAAAATTTCCGTTATTGTTATTTTGTTGTTATTAACCATAATTGTTGGGGTATTTTTAACAGGAGGGGAAATACAATTCCGCAACCACAATGTTGTTCCAACAACAATTTTATCATTACTACTAAAAACTGAGGCTTAAAAGGTCAATTAATATGAAAATACTTGCAAATAAATAAAAATAACAATTGTAATCAACAAAACTGGTTCGCTTGAAGTAAACTTTCTATTATTTGAGGGATTCCCAATATTAAAAAAAGAAATTGAGGTCAGCCAGTTATTAATAAAAATCGGTTATTCTAAAGTGAAAAGTAGTAACCTCTTTAAACTATATTATATATGACATTATTAGAAAAATAAATTTTAAATTAAAATTCAAATATCTCTGGAGTTGAAGGTTAATTAATATGATTTTTAGTCTCGTCGTAGTATAGATTTAGCCCTAAAGAGATTTCGTCTTGTTAATGTCACACATTTTTTCGAATTGAATTGCTTTTTAATTCTTGAAACTTTTTTATAATTATAGAAGGAGTCTTCCGAGTTGCTTGAATTGCACTCTATTTCCCAGGTTTCTTGAAATCCGACAGCTTTGATACGTCCTAATCAATGAGTGGCATATTTAAGATGTAACTAAGTTATTAGACCATTAACGTCGCTTTAATCCATAAAGATATAAAAAACAACAATAATAAGTAATTCCTTCCATAATAAAATATGACATTCTCTCGCTGTTTTTAAAACCTCGTATTGCAGTGTATGCAGTTTGTGTCGCTTCTTACCCCGCATACCCCACACACCTCTCGCAATTGATTTGTCTAGACGACTGCCTTGGTCCACTGTATGGATTCATAGTCTGTGCTAGTGCAATATACATAGATATAGAATAGGGTCGGCGCAACACTCGAAGAGGATGGTGTATAACGCGCCAAATAACATTTTATCATAATCAACCTGTAATAGTTCATTCATGCCGGTTATGACTTACGGCGCCGAAACGTGGACATTAACGGTCGGGTTAGTCCACAAATTTAAAGTCGCGCAGCGGGCTATGGAGCGAGCTATGCTCGGAGTTTCTTTGAAGGATCGAATTCGTAATGAGGTCATTCGACAAAGAACCAGAGTAACCGACATAGCTCGCAAAATAAGCTCGCTGAAGTGGCAATGGGCTGGCCACGTTTGCCGAAGGACTGATAGCCGATGGAGCAGACGAGTCCTTGAATGGAGACCGCGACTCGGCAACCGTAAGGTAGGACGCCCCCCCGCCAGGTGGACTGACGACCTGAAGAAGGTCGCTGGAGGGGACTGGATGCGGAAGGCGGAGGACCGGGTGTTGTGGCGCAAATTGGGAGAGGCCTATGTCCAGCAGTGGACTATGATTGGCTAAGTGATGAATAGTTCATTCCGGACCGCATCGGGATTGCCGTATGAGCGTCTAAACCAATTTATGCTGAAAATTGCCGTGCATCGCTCTGGTTTCTATTCATCCCCTTTTACTGTTACAACGCTTCGCCTTTGGAATGATTTACCTTTTTGTATACGTACGGTACCCATTTAACATCCCAGGTAACATTGATATCTGAGTTTCTAATGCACCTGTGTATTTCTATATGTTTGTATGTGCATATTTGTGCATATACATATATAAATATATACTCATATGCACATACATGGATAAAATCCATAATATATATTTATTTGAGTATTTGTTTATGTACATATGACACTTTTGTTTACACCAATTAGATATTTTTCTTATTTGCTTTCCATTCGGTTGGGAATGCCTTGTTGCATTAAATCCATCCTTTGAACCTATTCAATGCAATAAAGAATCAAATAAATAACGTTAGTCTAGTTTGTTTTCGACAATGTATTCTTGTAGGGATTCTGTAGCATATCCGTGTTTAGTATTTTTGGTTAAATTACTACCTTAGGTTTCTTTTCACTATTTGGGCAATTTGTTGTAGTAGTAAGTTAATTATTTCTTGTTGTATAAATGATTGCATAGGATAATTGGTTTGATGTATTATTACATAACTAAACGAACTTAAGTGAAGTTCTATTGTAATAATACAACATGCGTTTATTCTATGTATGTTGTTTTTGTCGCACAACACATACGAAGTAAAGCGAGTTGAAGTACAAAGTGAATTTTAAGAAGATATCTTGGACTAACCATGAGTGTAATTATACATTATCACGATGAAACTTGTTGCAATCATCAGACAAGTAAAGTACGAACAATAACCACCAAGTCCACTGTTTTTAAATTTCCCCGGAGCATTTTTTATTACGCTAGGAAACTTTCCAGGCACTCCGGAACATAAATTTAAAGCAGCAATTTAATCATGTACTTCCTTTTTTTATTAGGACTTAGCAGAGCAGTGGAGCTTTGTCGTGTAAATCTTGAGTACAATTAAAAGTTTCAAACTATGAAATTGTTATGAGTTTGTACATTGTTGACGTAAATGAAATGATTACAAATCTTGTCTTGAGCATTCTGTATACTGTATTATGTATATAAATAATTTAACAAGTTTTAATAACAGATTGTGACTTAAATATTACACTAACTAAATATTACACTATGATTGTACAAAGGGGTTAAAAGCTTCTAACGCAATCGAATATATATGCTTAAAATAAAAAGAAAAACATTTATCCCTTTCCGTATCAGCTTAGTTGGATTGTTACATTTAATTTAGTTTGCACAAAAGCTCAAGTGTACTTACAGTCTTTCAAACGGACGCAAGCTTCCATTTACTATAGATACCTTTCACAAATATCACGATAGTTTGAGTACTACGTTATTCAAATACTTCGCCCACATGTGAAATGGAATGGATGTTCGGGATTGTGCGTATATGTATGTTGGTATGTATAATCTTAAATGAAAATTTATGAAATGCGAATGGTTTTAAAATTTTGCACGATTTTCTAGAATGAAACTTGTGAATTTATTGTTTGAATTAAATTTAAATATAGTAAATTTATTAATATTATTATAGGTCATTTTTTATTTTTATTTATTTATTTGATACTCAATACATAATATTATTATTTACCTCTTCGTTTTGGCCGAGATGTTGTTGAACTAAAGACTAAAAATGTGGGACTAAAAAACGTCTGTAAGCTATGAACAAAAAACTATCTGCGTTTGATCTTGTGAATATTACCAATTAGTCTAGTATTCACCTATAGTAATGGTCGTTATTTCAATAACAGATAATATAATGAATTATTTTCCCGCAACGAATAACACATTATTTAACAACGGCTTATACTGTTATCCTGCTGTTGCTGTTGACAAAAGAATCGCCTAGTCGCAGACTGTTGCCTGACTGCTTATTCTTATAATATTAACCTTTCTCACAAGGAAATAAAGTTCCTATTTGTTTATTTCTTATAGTATTTTTACTAATACCAAATTCACAATTTTGTACCTTCACGCGTATGACAATTAGACTCATTTTGATTTACAGTGTGATTTGAAATAATAATTAGGTAAACTGTTGCTGGCTTGCTGGTGTCTAAGCTGTTGTAATTTTTTTAGTTACGCATTATTTGCAGTTGTGTGATCGTTGCAATAATTAGTGTCGTATTTGGATTTGCCGTTGTGTGATCGCGTATGCAAATTAAATTACCTATTCGTTGCAATAATTAGTGTCGTGTACTTTTGAAATAACTAATAAATAATTAGAGTAGATATTGTAAATAAATGGAAATGGAAGAATATTGCAAATATTGCATGTAAATAATGTAAATATTGATTGTAAATAACAAATTATGTACAGATCAATGAACTTTTAAATACACCAGAATATTATATTGATTAATTAGTTTTAAGTTATTTAAATTACTGCCTAATATTCTGACATTCCTAAGCCTGAAAAAGTATGAAGGAAAGTTCATTTTAAAGAATAACCAGCTATAATAAGCTAACTATAATAATAATAACAATCGTACTTAACATTTGTCAAAACTACTTATTATGCAGTATTTGGACCCTTAATTTTATACGTTTACTATGTGCTTAAATCGCGAAAGGTTTGAAACTAATAATAAGTAATAATAATAGGAGGCTTTGAGAAGGCAGTCTCTTCCAGAGCCCGGTTTTCATTACAACCAAAATTGAAATGCAATAGTCCACAAACGTTTAGACCACTAATGACAATAGTTTATGTGCATCTAACTAGGTGTAGTGTTTAGCTTACTCACCAGGCACGGCTGCTTCGATGAGTATCTGTGTCGAATAGGACGGGAGGGATCGACACATTGCCACCACTGCGCATCCGACCTTGACTCGGCCCAGCATACGCTGGCGAGTGCCCGCGTGGGCCTCCGAGCGCCGACTCTTGTCGCAGAGATCGGGCGAGATCTGTCTCCGCCGGCATTGATTGCGGCAATGCTGGCGGACGAGGGAGGTTGGAGGGCTGTGGCCTCCTTCTGTGAAGCAGTGATGCTCCAGAAGGAGGCCGCCAAGCGGGGTCGATGAGTAGACGGCCGACGGGGTAGATGGCCGATCCGCTCGAAGAAGGCGGCGCCGGGCTCGGTAGCACAGCTGCGGCGCCGCCGCGGGTCGCCGGCGGCCGCGAGGAAGTCGCGACTGCTACGGCGACCCGGGATGGACCACGCCCCTTCCGTGGCTGGGGAGGGCTCCCCTCTAGGCAGGGGAGCGGAGGCTGGGGGTTCCCAGAAGTGGCTTGATGTTCCCGGGGGCTCCCTACATGCCTGAGGAAGGCCATCCCTGAGGTTTTTTAATGGGTAGGCCTCCCCTTCTGGAGAGGAGAGCCCCACATAACCGCCGGCTCGCCACAGCCGGGGTATGCAATTTAATGCATTTTCCTCAGGGGAACAAAAAAAAAAAGTGTAGTGTTTAGCTGCATTTTTTTATGGTGCAGATAAAGGTTACATCCAGGTTATAAAGACGCGTGAGCAGTAATAATAAGTATAATTTCTAAATTATGATAAAAAATATGTTTTTCGAATTACATATGTACATTTCTGTAACGTTTCTATGGTGAGAGATAATATCGTAAGGAAACTTGCATACACATACAAAGAAATTGGTGTTCGTAGTCAACCAGTCCACACTGGGTCAGCGTGGATGACTTTGTAGGTCAGTCTTCCTAACCTAGAGTACGTTCGAGTCCCGGAATCATCATCAGGTATATAATTATAAATAAAGTCATAAGTTAATACATAAATTTCAAACATACATATAAATTCCTATTTCATCTACACTAATATTATAAAGAGGAAAGATTTGTATTTTTGTATGTCACGAATAAACTCAAAAAGTACTAGACCGATTTTAATAATTCTTTTTTCATTAGAAAGCTACATTATCACTGAGTACCATAGGCTATATTTAGTACTAGATTACTATAGAAATATTTTGAAATTCCTATTAAAACCAACCGAAGGTGTAAAAAAATTAGCCATAAAATGTCTTTCATCAATGAAAGGACAAAAAAATGTTTGACAATATTATAGAATATATCAATATCTACAAAAAACATCGCGAGACCATATGTCTAACTATTGTAGTTAGTAGTAGAAAAACACTGATAAAGTTAGAGGTTTGTAATGTGATGTCGTAAATAAGCACGTTTCTTTGCGCTCACATTGCAATCGATTATATACAACGTTCTCAGTTTTTCTGTAGTGTATTTATATCATATAAATAAGTATTTACTGGAAACTAAGACTATTTTTAACATTTTAACTTTAAGGAATATTAATGAAAATTATATTTTATCGTTAGAGGTCATTTAATACAATTTTTAAAGTTATTATTTTAAAAGAATACATATATCTATCTAATTTATATTAAAGCAGTAACATTAGACTTAAAACGAAGTTTACAAAAAAAAATCACTAATTTCTTTAAGTCGCTGCTCAACTGAAATATACTTTTGTTTCACTTCATTGAACAAGAGTATTGTGTAATTAACGATCAGTTTAATTTGTTGGGTTGTTTTCTTAGGCTGCGTAGGTTCCGGAATTAATTATTCCAACAGGCTCAAATAGACTGTACCTTTGTTATTGTATGTTTATGTTGATTAGATAAATATATATGTAAATTTATGAAAAAATAGTAATACCATAATTTCAAATAAATTTAGAAATTTTTGCATCTTTTAAGATCATTTTCAAATAGAGGACGATGAGAGGAAGTTAAAAAAAAAGTTTCTGGTTTTTTTTTTCATTTAAGGCAGTGACGAAAATTTAAGAAACGACATCAATTTGCCCAGTTAATATTATAAATGCGAAACTTTGTGAGGATTTATGCTTGGATTTTTATTACACACTTACGCAAAAACTATAGGACAAATTTTCACTGCGGTTAAAATCTTATTGCAATGAAAGATTTTAATAAAAATACTGACTCTGATATAATTTGGTGTGGGGTTGGTTTGATCCCCGCGCAAGGACAACGATATTCATTATCATTGTCACAGCTCATACCAGTCCCCATCGAGGGGCGCCAGCCTATCCTATGTTAGGTCATTAGGCCTTAGTCAACCACGGTGGCCCATTGTGACTT
The DNA here is from genome assembly GCA_036419045.1 of Scirpophaga incertulas. Taxonomy (NCBI): domain Eukaryota; kingdom Metazoa; phylum Arthropoda; class Insecta; order Lepidoptera; family Crambidae; genus Scirpophaga; species Scirpophaga incertulas. The sequence goes on along the minus strand of CM071634.1, from coordinate 28,092,690 downwards.
GAATACCTCTTTAAATTACTTCGTAGGTGTAGGGCACTACATGATATTTTCTTTTTACGTAGGAGCAGCAGATTCTCAAAACCCACATTGGTACATGGCAGGAGCGTCTCTGGGTCTTCCGAATCTCGTGATTCAAAGACCAATGCAGAGTACTCCCGACGGTCTTAATACTATTATTATTACCGCGGCGCAATATGTTATTCCTATCCCAAAATCCGTAAGCGGATAAAACATAGGCCGGAAAACTAGTTTAACATAAATTTGTCACTGTAGCTATTATGTGGTAATACGAAAACTTATCGAAGTGAACTAATTACGAGTAAATAGCCGTTACACGAGATCTGAATATAATGTACGGATTTTATTATGCATTCGAAAAATAGGAGTAGTTACATATAATCTGACATATTTGTCGTGTAGAATACTTTATTTTCAACGCACAATGTATACAATGAATATTATCTTTGAAAATACAATATATCAAATAAAATAATTTCTTAACTGTATTGGAACTTGTGTTTCATGCACACGGTTAAATATTTAAAAATTTATTTGTAACTCCTATATCAGGAATTGGGGACAGTTTGTTGCACTGTAATATGATATGTATGTATTAATGTTAAACCAATTATATTATTTAAAATATGACATATTTTTCGTTGTTACTAAACATATAAAAACACAAGTATTTGTAGTTAACTTATGTGTCTACTAAGGATAGTGTATTATCTCACCGGGCACGGCTGCTTCGGTGAGTATCTGTGTCGAATAGGACGGGAGGGATCGACACATTGCTACCACTGCGCATCCGACCTCGACTCGGCCGCCGGAGCGCCGAGTCTTGGTCGCAGAGATCGGGCGAGATCTGTCTCCGCCGGCATTGATTGCGGCAATGCTGGCGGACGAGGGAGGTTGGAGAGCTGTGGCCTCCTTCTGTCAAGCAGTGATGCTCCAGAAGGAGGCAGCCGAGCGGGGTCGGGAGATGGCCGATCCCGCTCGAAGGAGGCGGCGCCGGGCTCGGTAGCACAGCTGCGGCGCCGCCGCGGGTCGCCGGCGGGCGCGAGGAAGTCGCGACTGCTACGGGGGAGCGGAGGCTGGGGGTTCCCGGAAGTGGTTTGATGTTCCCGGGGGCTCCCTACATGCCTGAGGAAGGCCATCCCTGAAGTTTTTAGTGGGTAGGCCTCCCCCTTCTGGGGAGGAGAGCCCCACATAACCGCCGGCTCGCCACAGTCGGGGTATGCAATTCAATGCATTTTCCTCAGGGGAAAAAAAAAAAGGATAGTGTATTATAGTTTTTCATATTGCATTTTACGTAACGTACCGTATGTAACTGAAAATATATAGTTAAGAAGATATATCTAAAGAATGTACTATTTCACTTCCGGAATAAAGACTTAAAATGCTCCTTATGCACCGTGACACCGCGCTGGCAAGGCTGTGTGTGTGGCTCTCCGGTCTGAGAAGACCGGTCTACCCACTAAAACGCCCCGGTATCCTCTGAGCCCACATCGGGGCGCGTGGTGGGTTGCGCTTTCGCGATTCTACCGCCACACGCCTTCGTAGAACCCTAGTTTGACCGTAGGAATTACCCACTGAATTCTACTCTTCTCTTTAATATTCTCACAGGCGCAGTTTAAGTATACTCACAATAAATTGGAATAAAAAGTAAAAGCGCGGGTAACGTATAGATCGGTCTGTTATTGTCACGTTGTTGCATCACATTAACTGCTATCTACTAGCGAGGGCGTGCGGGCAACAAGTACAAAACAGGTCTTTTAAACATATCTAAATAAAAATAAAAATTTATTTTTTCTATTTGAGCAGTAATATTCCATTATTTACTTAAGAAGATACTTTATACATTCAAGGATTGAATCGACCCAAACAAAATTCGAAACATAATCTATACTTTTATGGCATTACTCGCTAGGGTTGATTAAATCAGTACAATTTTGTATGTCCATTAGTACAAGCTATTAAAAGTTATATATCTAAATTACAGCAACATGAAACCCTAAAAAACCGTAATAGGCAGATATTTTTTTAATACAAGAAAGTTTACTTTCGGAGAAATGTGCTATCTTTAGTATTTCTCTATAGGTGCCAGCTTATAAATTCCCAGTAACTATTTGTGACACGAGAGATTTTTTTTCCGCAAATTTTGCTGTAATGCCATTTTTATAATCCATTTTAGTACCTCTTGACCGTCAAGTGTAGCCACTTGAGTTGAGTTATTATCAGTATACAGTTGTCATGTCACTCCTTCGTAATTCTGTCATAAAAGTGAAAGGGTTGTTCTACAAACGACTTCATGCGTGAGTGATAAGGGTCCAGGAGCTGAGATCTTTTTGCCGCGCTTTTTCTTGGTACCCTAATAGATATAACCATATTTTACTATTATGTTGCCAATCACAGAAGTGTTTTCTGGAGTCTAAGACGAATAGAGATGATTGACGTGATTTCCGATTTTGTACAATGAGTGATCGTTTTTCATGGGTAAGTATATAAATGAAGTTTTCTTTAAGTTTCCTATTCATCTCAGCACACGTTTACCATAAAATAAAAAACTATAAATCCAAAAGGCGGTCTTTGTGATTTCTTTCTTGATATCGTAGTTGGTGATTTCGTAGTTAAATGAGATATTTGATAGTAATGAAAGCAGTTAATAAAGATATATTTTACTTAAGTAAGTATTTAACTTGATATTTTTTGTTTAATCAGTAACATCACGCATATCTTTTGAAAATGTAAGGCGAGCAATACCGACTATGATCAATGTGAGAACGTTATACAGTTCGACGGGAAAATCCATTGTTAGCTTTAACGGAAGTGAAGAGGAAATGGGGAATAGCTCGCTTTGTTAGCGCGTGAGCGTTGAGCTGACGTCTCTACGCAGCAAGATCTAAAAATATGTCAGTTTGTTATCAATGTGTTTTTCATAGGTAACACAAATCATACTTTAAGCTAAGGGTATTCATAAAAAACTCACGTCGCCATCGTCGATGTGGCCACATATCTTGGTTTATCAACTTTAATCATATCAGCTTATTATGCTTAGTATTATTAAAGTTTCTTGTCGAGATTTGAACTCATGATAATAAACCTTACCTTATTTGATGTACTGAAAGATCTTATGGAAACTCACGTTAGAAAAGCTTTCAACAGATTTCCTGCAAGTTCGAATACAAAAGTATTCAGAGTCTGCCCCGGACACAATGGCTCATATTAATAATGTTCTTTTTAACTAGCAAGTAAAAAGCTAATATAGCCTTAAGGCTTTTTTATACTTTAAAGTGATTACTATAGTCCTTAGTGTGAAAAAAATCGGTAATTGAATTTGCTTCTGGTGGCTAAAACAAGATAATGTATACAAGTCTTAACATTTATTACATGAAATAAAAGAACCTATGAAATTGCTTTTTTGTATGGAGATTTTTCGGCTTTTTCGGTATGGGGTCTTTTCCATACTGATACTCTTTCCTTTAATTTTGAAGAAGGAAAACTTTCTAAAATTTTAAAAACATGTTTGTGAACATTAGTACTAATTAAGTACATAAATTTGATGGTAAAAAGAAATGTTTCCTGAAAGTTTTACCCAATACAGTTATTCTGACGAAAAAATAGGAGCTGTTTTTGTGATTGATTTGTAAGTCGAATCAAGTGCACGATTCAAAACATTGTACTGCTAAATTGAAGAGCAATATAAAATTAAATATTTTTTAAAGACCACCAAAGCGATATTTTGCTCCTTTATAGTTCTCTGTTATAAATTTTTAAATCTGAATTAAATAATCTTCTTCCTGGATTAATTAATCTTTTATCATAACAAACAACTACATACATTAAGTAAATTATGCTTAAAATCACTCATAATGCGGTCCAAATGGATTTGAATGAGATGTTCTTTTACACTCGCTCGCTATCGATCGCTATCGAACGCGTTGGAGTGCGGCAGACATAGCGCGACCGAAAGCTCAGAAAAATTATTGTTAGTAATGAAACTTTGATTACTTTTTCAATGAAACAATGAAACAATTTTTATTGTGAACATAAATTTGGGTACATTTTGAACAGAAGACAATACTATATTATAAGAATCGCCAAATTTTATCTTTACAGATGTATTCACATTATAATTCAGTAGGTACTTAATTAAATTCTATACCAATAATACATATATCAAAACACAATAAGCACATACCATATAATTACAATTGAAAAAAATCAAAAGCCACGCTTGAGAATTCTTTTGAAGTTATTTAATTTAAGAGTTATTTAAACAATCTTATCAATCTCAATCTCAATCTTAAAACAATCTGGTAATTTATTGAATATTTCAATACACATATTAAATGAGTTTCTCGCTGCTATTGACAACTGAGCACGAGGTTTATGTAACTTTGAAATATATTGCGAGCGAACTTTTCTAATAGTCGCCTCCTGCTTAGTTTGAAAAAGATGTTTGTGTTTATACACAAACACATATTTCGAATATGTACAAACATGGCAATGGTAAAATTCTATAATTCTTAAAATAAGGGCGGCACGATATGGTACTTTTCAGGCCAAATCTCGCTCGTGTGCAACATTTTTGTAACAGAAATATTTCTTTTTTGTCTACAGAGTTGCCCCACAAAATAATGCCGTAGCGTAAAACAGATTGTACATAACCATTGTACGCAGTTACGGCTGATTTAGTCGAAACTGCTTTGTTTACTTTTCTTAGAGCATATATAAATTTATTGACTTTTATGCACAGATCTTCAATGTGGTTTTTCCAACTACAGTAGCAATCAACATTTAAGCCAAGAATTTGTTTTGCAAAACTTCTCCAATTACTTGACCTTTGTATGCTACATGTAATGGTTGAACTCTGGCTTTTATTGTTCTAAATTGTATATAATTAGTTTTATCCATATTAACTTTTAAATTATTGGAATTTAACCATGACATCACCTCAGTTAAAACTTTATTTACATCATCATATGTGTATTTACATCTTCACTGTTAACTATCAATGTGGTGTCATCGGCAAACAGAATACAGTTCTGTGAGAGATGTTTGGGTAAATCGTTAATCCATACTAATATTATAAATGCGAAAGTAAATCTGTCTGTCTGTATGTCTGTCTGTCTGTTCCGCTTTCACGCCAAAACTACTGAACCGATTTAAATGAAATTTGGTACACAGATAGTCTAGAGCCTGAGAAAGGATATCGGCTACTTTATACTAAGGTTGTAAAGGGTTGTAAAGGGTTGTAAAAGGTTGAAAGGAGGGATAATAGGTTGTATGGAAGTATTGTTAAAACTACTGAGCCGATTTAAATGAAATTTGGTACTCAGATAGTCTAGAGCTGAGAAAGGACATAGGCTACTTTTTCATGGAAAAAAATTGTAAAGGGTTGTAAAAGGTGGAAAGGAGGGATAATAGGTTGTATGGAAATATTGTTAAAACTACTGAACGATTTAAATGAAATTTGGTACACAGATAGTCTAGAGCCTTAGAAAGGATATAGGTAAAAATGTTATCTATGCAACTTGCAGAATTAGCAGTAATTCTTGTGGGTTTTTTAATAACGGCGTGCAAATTATAATTTTCAAATAATCTGTTAAGTTCCGTAGAAATCGCAGTAGTTATTAAGATATCAATATTAAAATCTCCACATATTAAATACTTTTTCCTGCTATTGTGACACGTTAAATCCAACATTTCCTTTAGTCTATAAAAAATGATGATGCAGTCGATGCCGGTGTTTTATTTGTATAAATACATATTATGATAAGGCTATATTTTGGAATATTTATTCCACAACATTCAAAGTTGAACGGTTGTGCAATTTTCCAATTCTGGTATGACAGAATATTCAATGTGATCTCGAACTAAAATAGCAACCCCTCCCCTGCGACTTTTTCTAGAAAAGGAACTTGCTATTTTAAAATGTTTTAGTTTTGAGTTAAATTCTGTTCCTCTTAAAATGTTCGTTTCACTAAGGCACAGTATATCCACATTCACACCTTGTGTGATGAGATCAGTCAAAGTGCAATAGCTTCCTGTTTGTTTAGTACACCTGCGATATTCTGATGCAAAATCCCTAAGTTTGCGTGACTAATATTACAAGGATAGGGTCCGAAAAAATGTCTTAGTGTTGTCGTTCAGGTGATCTCTAGACGTTTGTACATCGTATAGTGAAGAACGTTTCATGCTATTACATATATCGTTACTGTATGCCAATATCTCATTTATAATCAAATTAATCTGTCGCAACACTGTGTTAAAACCATAATTATTAATAGTACCAAAACGCAAATTAAACATAGTCCAATTATACTTTAGGTTGCGATTAGAGTCAACTAAATAAGCATATTCATGACTTGAAACATCTAAATGTAAATGGTCATTAAAAATTTCTACTCTCCAGTTAAATAAATTCGCAAATCTACTACATTTGTAAGTTGGAAGACATATAACGATGTTGGTGTTTTTGATTTTGGAAAGCGTCTCTCGTAAGCATGTTATTAAAGCGAAATAATCTGTTGTCCCATTAAAATCATCTTCACCTATAATAATACAACTATAATAATACAACTTTATTCTCACCATGTTTTTTTGTACGGGTATTTATTATTCAGAAGGCAAAAGGCATTCATGTTAATGCTAATCACGCATGAACTGCGTGATTCGCAAAAGGAAATACGTCTTATAAGTGTATAATGATTTAGCTTTGCTGTTTGTTCTTATCTATTTGCTTCTGGTATCTATGATCAGTAGACTTGTCATAAATGAGAAAAGAAAAGAAGAGTTTATGAAACCGGATAATCATTAAAAAACCGGATAATCTTAATTAGTTGTGTTGCCATACATAAGCACAATAGAAGGAAAGAGTAGGCATGTACGGATAGTAAATGCGCGAAGAATTTGAGGACGTTCTCCTCCAAAATTGTATAACTTAATCGTCAATAGTCACAGCCGATGAACATAATAACTTTCATTAATCAAGTTATCCAATTTGATTACGGTTATTAATCAATTAACACGTTAATAAATCTTTAGCCAGTTCAGCGTACTGTTTTACTGCGTTTAGAAGTAATGACATACCAATGGTTTTAGATTGGTACGAACGCAAAAATTAAAACGATTTTGGTTTAGTTATACTTTATTTATATAATTGACTTCACATAATTGTGGCTCTTTATTAATGTGAGAAACGTGTAATTATGATGACGGAAAAAAATAATTCACATTATTTTTTTCATTTTGCGACATTATAAGGAGAAGTAATTACATTGGTCAGCAATTATAAAATTTGGCGAGCCACCCAAAAGCAGCATTTAAATAATTTGGTCAGCATACAAAGATTTTGTTTGCCAATAAAAAAAAAACAGGCAGCAATTCTTGTTCCGCAACTAATTTTGATAATGGTCAAAAATTAAATCATACATAGGCAGCCAACAATAACATGAGTCTGCATAATAAACATTCAGTCCGCAAAATAACTACTTGAGCGGCAAGATTTCATGATTGAGCGGCAGAAAAACATGTCTATAAGCAGTATATTTGATTGGTATGTTAGGTTAGGTTAGGTTTTTTTTTTTTTTTTACAATTGAAGTTATGATCATTTTAGGTTAGGTTAGGCATGACAAATAAAGTATTTTTGCTACTCTTATATGCAGCACAAAATGCATTTTTTTGCTTACACTCTGAGTGCTTACCAAATTTTATTAAACATGAGCAGCTGATTGCAGCTTATATAATTAATATGCTGTACAAAATAATTACAGCCATCCAGAATGACATAAATTGCTGATTGATTTTGAAATGTTTGCTGACCATGAGTTGCTGACCAATTAGCTATTTCTGCTCACCGATTATATTTTTCTGCTCACAGAAATAACAATACTATGCTAACCATTTAATTGACACCCATTATAAAGTAAGTTAAAATAGCACTTGGGTTTTATATTTGGAAATAAATAATTTTTTTGAACAACTGACTTAAAAATTGTAGCACTGGTAAAACGAACAAGTAGTAATTACTGTTAATATATTATCTAATTTATCTTCAAATAGGTATTTTTTATTTAAACCGCTGTAATTAAAGTGAATCAACCGCAAAGAATACCTTCCGAACAGAAAATTTTAATGAGCGATCATAAATCTGCGTTTATTTTTAGTCATTGAATATTGTTTCCGGCAATTAATAATGCCATTAAGCATGTTTAATTTTGTAAGACATATATATAAGTTGGTAATATAAATGAAGGCTATATTGAAGGTTGGCAATATAAATGAAGGATCCTAGAAACGCAATATTGATAGGTGTGCAGATTCATTGGGGAGAGTTCTAGGTCCGGCAGTGGGCGTCTTTCGAGTCAAATATTGATGGTCACGAAACTTGACAAATATTAAACAGTTGTATAAAACGCGTTGTATATAAGTACATTTAAAGATTTTAATTCCAAATTCAACAAGTAAAATAGGTTATGCATCTAGACAAACCTCATACAGGTTTACAGATGCCATCATTTAGATTAAGGAATCTTGGGTAAAGTCGAAAATAAAAAAAAAAAAAAAAGTGAGAAGGTTGATTTCTTCCGCGTTATATCGCATTTCGCAATAGGATAAAGATCCTTTTTCAATGGGATAAGATATATTTTTTAAATTATCTTATATCTTATCCAGTCTATTCCATACATATTCAAATCAAAATAGAGTCAACTGTGTTTGAGTTTTCTGTATAATAATAGTAACAATGATAATATATAAAAGAAAGTAACAGTTACTTTAACATCTTGTCTTTCAAACATCCATTATTCCTAATCTTATTACAGTTTCAAGATTTGTCGGAAATACGTGCCATAAAGCGACGTTGTGTTGTTATTGCTACGTCGTAGACGTTGTAGCATTTCTCTGTAGTTTTTATGTTTCAGTAATGATTCTCGTAACGCTCGAACAATACAACGTAATGGTCGTATGTTACAAACTTTGGCAACTTGGCACTGCAGAAATAACGTCAGTGGGTTGGAAATGAATAAAATATTTTTTTATTTGTTTCCAACTCATGGTATTATATGCCACGTCAACTGTTTAACCTTTGGAACAATCCCATATCGTTCACAATTGGGATGGTTTTAGTAGTACTCGTATACATAGTTGTAAAGCTTATTACTGTACCAATAAAATTTAAGAATAACACTAACACGCGAGTGTCAGATAACTAGACTCTGAAACATTAATCATATGAGCTGACATTTGATCAAGTCATATATTTGGTGTTTCGTCTGAACCTTATTTTAATCGTCTGTCCGGCTTAGTGATCGAAACTATATGCTGAGGTTTCTATTAGGATTATAGTTGTAGGTCTTTTGACACAGTCTGGCTTGCTACCACTATCTTACGAAATACTTTCGTCAAAATAACGTGAAGATGATAAGATATGCATATGAAGAATATCAATGTGGTGATGACGTATTGTAGAGAGAAATGGAAGGGGGAAATCATATTACATCGACTCCACCAAATGTCGGATAAGTATAAGATGATGATGAAAAATATTATAAATTTGTTATATACCGGTAATGAAAGGCAAGATAGATTGTTAAGGTCAATTCGTTACCACCTCTTATATTATCCATACTTACCTAAGTTGTAATGAAAGCAAAAGATTTAATCTCCCTCATTATGTTTCTATCAAAAGCTATCAAATTTGATTAAAACTGACAGAGTATTTATATTGCTACATTATTATGATTCAATGTGACAATTATATTCATACAGCACCAATGGAACCGCACTATCTGTCAGTTCGAATCAAATTGTGATAGCTGTGGAGTTACTTCAGACAATCGGTGGTTGTTAAAATAATTATCTAACATTTGTTTAATGTTAAATGTTGAGTAAAATTAGCACGACCAATCATATATTCGAACTTCCGAAATTACTTTTTGCGTACATAGTTCTATGTAATAATCACGAGTTGAAGAGTTACCTTTTTATCGTTTTCGATTGGGTTTGGATTTATTAGGCAAGGTCGATGTGTAATAAATTATTTAAGGGTAAAACATCCTTCAAATTATTTTAATGCTAGTTTTTTGTTGGTGACAAAAAGACTTGAAATATATGAGACGTTGATACTCATTTAAATATATTATATATTTAAATATGAATCGTTATGTCGCTGGCTCAGTAAATAACAAAAAAATCTTAGGGATTTCTTTATAACCATTCAAATAATCTCAGGTCTACGGCGTACGTAGTAAAATACATGAGGCCTTTGACTAATTTAACGGGAATTGATTGATTTATTTCAGCAACTTTCAGATAATGTTCTATATTCATAATATTTTTCTGTTATTGAATAGTGCGATTCATAACTTACCGGCTAGAACTAATATACAAGTATTTTTATGACAATTGATTTTATGCAGGCGAAAACTATAACATATTCAATAAAAATAATGATTACCGTTCCAATGTACAGGCTATACAAAACTCGTAGCTCGTTCTTATATACACTCGTATATCCATTAGCAATAAGTTTCTATGAAGTTCCATTTAATAACCACGATAAAGTAAGTTATTATCTAAATGATAACACTTTAAGAATTTATTGAGCCTTGTCTGGTAACAACGTAATTTATTTAAACACACTATTTTATTTTTTAACCTTTATTGTGTGTGTAATTTATATATTGACATAATTTATTATAAATCACAATTGAAAAGAAGATATAACAATAGACCTTCAATCTTTTCCTTTCTTTATTATCTTCATCAATATGTTGTCTTACATTTGTTTTTACTTCAATAAGTACCTGTAATTATATTTGATATCTTAGTACTGATAGAATATTATTCTGTATTATCAAAATTCTCAGTTCTGTAAGAGGATCCCTATAACGAAGTCCGTCAAGCGAATTTAGAAACGTTTATTTAGCTTTTGTTGTTTATGCCTTAGCTTTTGCTGTTATAACTTGTTGATATGAAAATGAACGAAATTATTTAAATCAAAGTTGCTAACAAAGAAAAAAATATTTTGTATATCAACAATGTAGCATAAATTGTTCTTCATTATCTCACAATCGTAAAGTTTAATTATCTTATACGAGTAGTAACTTTATTCTCTGTGATACAATTTGCGCTTTTAGGATAGTTCAGATAAAAGAGGATAACGGAAATAAGAAACTGCGAATTTTGTCACTAAACCCTTAATTAAACACTTAAGTTGGTAACATTGATTGCAACAAAAATATACAGTTGCTACCTCGTTCGAATAATTTTTGTATAAGTGTCAAGATTTTTTTTAATTGCACTATGATAGCTATTGACAGCAGTATAGATGCGTATACCGATCTGTTTTCAGGTCGCACAGTACGTGCTACCTGCGTACGGTGTTCGCGTGATTATGTCAGAGTGTCACGCAGGTTTGTGAGCACGCAACAAAACCACGCTTATTGAAACGTCGATGGAACGTGTATGCTAGGCAATCGCTAAATGTATCGCCTCCTAATTAAGTATCAAATTCAGAAATTAAAAGGTATTTCAGCGTTAGTCTGGTAACTTAATTATGTTATATCTGATAGGTAATGTATTTGTGTCTGCAAGTTCATCACCATGATCACAGATCACACAAGTCCCCATCCAAGAACTCGAACTTACCTTAACTAAGTTACGGAGATCAGGTCTTAGTCAGCACGCTAGTTCAGTAATGATTAGTTGTAGATCATATGTTTTTGAATTTTTTCTTAGGCGTATGCAGGTTATGTCACGATGTTATCCTTCACAGTGGGAGCGTCAATCTAATGATATGAAATTCGAATAACACATTAGTACATGACAGGGTCGACCCCGGGCCATTTGAGACTATAGCGGCATCCTTTATTATCAGTTTGGCAGTCTTATTGCTTAAGTTCTATGAACTATTTTTCTCTGGCATAAGCCATGTGATGGATTAACCTTTAACTGTATCGTTAATAATGATTATCAGATACGCAAACGAGATATCTGATATTACAATGCGGAATCTATCGCGGCTGTCAATCTAATCGAGTCAAAGTTTCATTTTGCCGGCATTTCGGCAACATGGCGGCGGATATTCCGAAGCGCACAGTTATTTCACGCCAATTGGTCGACGCCAAAATGTAATTTATCAAAGTTATTTTCATTTTATGATACACAAATAATGAACGAAATGTGTACTTTGATTTTCTTTTGATTCTACTGTGTGACAGTCAAGTCGTTAGCGTGTAATATGCGTGTTTTTACCTCGTTTCATGTCACGAATGTACCAAAGCATTAATCAATAAAAAATATAATCAAAGCGTGTAAGAACCTTTAGGGAGCGCTAATACCATATCATGGCTGGGAAAGGGCAGACAATTTAAACAAAGTAGGGATGAGTGAGCATGAGTTTAGGTTGTGAATGATATAACCGCAATTCTAACTCAAACATAATATATTATAATGGTGTAATTAATCATCCATTTTGATTGGTTTTAAAGTTTAAATATATTATTAGTAAGTAGTATTAATGAAAGTCGAGGAAGCTCGGGAAGTATTTTTGAATCGTAGCAAGAGGGAAACTGGGATCTCTGCCTACTCCCGTGGGGAAAAGGCGTGAGTATATATATACTCACAATACATATGTATGTATAGAAAGGTAACGATTATTAAAAAATATATATTAGATAACTACTCAATCTCAAGTTTCTTGTTCAAAATAATTGTAAAACAAAAATGAACATATTCTTATAACAAAAACTTTAAACTTTAAATTGAATTATACAAACCATTGCAAAACATATTACTCTATAGAACTTTAAGAACGGGTGCAAAAAATCGCGGTGTTGCGCTCGTACATTCCTGAAAATCTATTTTGGACTAGGTATGAAATGGTCTAAGAGGTTTCCAACTTGCCGACGCTCTACCCATAGTCGAAGTAAGCCTTTAAGGTAATGATTGTGACAATCAAATTAATTTTAAAATATGGTACGCAATTACTGTTATAATTTCCCTTTGAAGTACGTTTCCATCATGTTTATTGGACATGTTTGATTGTTATGTGTTTCTATAAATTTTAACTTTAACTCTGATTTACTTTATATTGTATAATATGATACAGAGATCTTTGAGCTACGTGTAGCCGTCAGATGAATTTACGACTTACTCCCTTCTTATCTGCACTTCAAGGAACTGGACAATTGTGAGTGCTGGTTTGATTTCAAAAAGTTAGGGGAGCGTGGGGTTACAATTTTCACTCATTTCACAACTACAGTAAGTTCAGGCCCATATCACACTTTTTATTTACCCGGGGATCATTCAAGATGTGAGGTGGTCTTAGAAATATTAACTGAAATAAATAGCAGTCCATTCTAGGAAATTATTTCAGATCCGTACCTATCACTACTTATCGGTATTTTCGATAGCAAACAATAATTAACAATACGCAACAATAAGCAAACATTAATTGCAAAAGCAAATATTTAAGATTGACAAATAAAAAAACACAACATAAATAAATCCATACTTATAAAACAAAGCACGCGAACCACTAAATAAACCTTTATATACGTTGATCATACATTGAATTATAGCTTAACCTAAACTCTTTCAACGAACCTTTTTCATGGCGACCAACCTCAAATCACACGGTAGACCTCCCTAAAAGGTCGACAACTCGAGACATTTATTGTGAATTCAATTTTGGTGAATGCTCGATTGATACAAGCCTTCCTTTGCTTCAAATAAAATGAGGAGAATTGAACTGAGAGAACAATAACGGGGTACATCTAGACAAATTCGCGTCTGTGTTTGCTTTCAACCCTGTCAAAGGTGGTGAGCTCGTATGGTTTCTTTGTATTTATCAGGCTTCGAGCTTCAAGGCGGATACTTGAGATATATTAAACGTGGCGTTGGGAAATCACTAGAGTCATCTAATTGTTTGTGGTTTTGTACAAAAAGAGCTTTTGTCTTGTCACGTAGCGGAGGCTACGGAGCAAAATAGGTGAAGGATTATAAGAAAAAGATAGGAACAAGAGAATAATATATTAAATATAATTATTAGGACAGCACGGCCGTAACTTAAAAAATAAATTAAAAATACAAAATAACAATATTTAGATGGTAGAAAAGGGGAAATAAAGGAAGGCGGTACCAGGATCTAGATAGACCAAGTATCGGCAGGCTGGCAGGTATACGGCGGCAGGCTGGCAGGTATACAGCGGCAGGCTGGCAGGTATACAGCGGCAAGGCTGGCAGACACACAGCAACAGGTTGGCAGGTGTGCAGCGGCGAGCTGGTAGGTATTCACCGGCAGGCTGGTTGATATTTTGCAGCAGGCTGGCCAGTACCCCGCAGCCGACAGGCAGGGATGCAGCAGCAGGCAAGGATGCAGTAGCAGGCAGGTATTCAGTAGCAGGCAGGCAGGCAGAGAACGTTGGAGGCTCGATGTGGCAGCAATAGTACGGGGTTCTTTTGATGGGTTATGTAGCAGAGTTTCCACAGTACTTTGAGGTTGAAGACTTTTACCTTCACAGAGAGCTTCAGGTAGTATTGAAGGTTGTTTGTAGCTTCAGTAGAAGTAGAATGTCTGTCCAGAGACCCTAGACCGCCTTATATAATAGCCAGATATGGTGTTCGAAACTAAATACAAAAATTTAAAATGGATGACATAAAATTCATAAAAAGGAGTCTAACATGGCATGAAAAATAATAAATATATTCAAATTTAGAAATTTGGAAGTATGTGACGTCACGTCGGACTGTTGTCATACGTTGTCAAATTCTAGAATGTTCCTAACAAACCAAGAGAAATCGTTGAAAATAATAAAAATTATTAAGAAATTATAACAAATATACAGCAAAAAGTAAAGAGAAAAGTAAATTACAAGTATTCAGTACAATAAAAGTGCTAAAAGTGAAAGATATAAGCCAAAACAGTGCAATTTAGTGATACAATAAGATTACATAATATAAGTTGGTTTATAAGTGTTAAACGTATTTGTAAACAGTTAAATTGAAAATAATATATTATTCCAAGGTAAAGTTGAGACATTCTTTTTGTAGTTACACCAAAGACTCATATTTGAACATTACATAGGTAGGTAGCAACAGAGAAGTCAATGATACATATAATTCAGTCTATAAAGTAATAAATATATCTGTCCATCTATCAGTTTTCTAGTAGATTATGATTTATAGCTAATAGCATATGCGTAGTCCCCAGCATATCAAACATAACACTTACAGTACTCCTACAGTACACATTACAGACAGAATACAACCCATTTGCACATACAGTAATACTATACGCGATTCCCAAGGATCAACACAAAGTTGTGTTGGGCTTGGGTGTTAATAGATCACCTCTGTCCAGCTCGCTTAACACTAACGGCAGTGCTGTGGGGGAGTACCCCCAGTGTATCCTACATACAAGTTGGGTGTAGCGAGCACTTTCCTAGGGCAATCCGTGCCGACTATCTAGAGGTGTTCAATATTCCCATACTTGAACTCTATACATGCATGACACGATTAATTATAGAAATGCAAAAGCGTAGATTGCACGAGCGTAGCTTGAAAACTAGCAAATGGGCAGATTTGCGTTAAAAGATAACAATTTACTTATAATTTCGAGACCTGAGAAAATATAGAACATTCCGTTAAAAGATTAAAACTTTACATATAATTGCAAGTTCCGAGAAATTTCCAGAATACAGAATATTCTAATAGTATAGACGTTACAGTCTCTGTTGTTTAGAGTAAATTGTATTTCTGGTATAGAAATTTTACAGTTGTTTTAGATAAGTAGTTTATCTAAATTTTTTATTTATATTCTTAACATATATTTCTTTAAATTTTATATTTATTGTCTATACTTTAATATACAAAGTTCTATTGCTATAAACCAGCAATAGGCTTGTTGCCTAAATTTCAGTAGTTAGATACTAATATACCTTGATGCCTATTCTATACAAAATAATTATTATTTTTGAAAAAAAATGCTTATTTATAAGAATAATTTTGCATTTAATTAAATATTTGACATTAGTCTTCAAAAACGCTCATGACTGTCATGGCGTCTTGAATGACGTCACGCCGTGCAAAACACAGCTGTTTTAGTATCGGAATATTCGGTATTGTGAAGTTATTTTAATAAAAAATGGATTCATCGTATTACAAGTACTGCAGAGTGCGCCCAGTGTACAAGCACAAGTATAAAAACACCAAAAAATTATTTATATACGTGCCAAACAATCAGCAGATACGTAAAAGTGGCTGACACTCGCGAGAAGGAATGATGCCCATTCTTTTTCGCACTTCCACAAGACACTTGGGAATGACATTTCGACTTTGACGTTTCGCACGGCGTGACGTAACACTTTTTAATTGGTGTTTGCTGTCACGTGACTTATGGCTTATTTTGTGCAATTTTATTTTATAAAAAATAAATAATCAAAAGTTATTATTTTATAAAACTTTGTTTTTTTCATAATTAAATGATCATCTAATAGTTATGCAACCTAATGCATCAGATTTGTTCATAGTGGATACAAGCCTATTCGTAGCGTTATGGGTATGTAATAAGTTGTCGCACGAGGGGAGTTCAAATATCTATATAGAATGAGAAAAAGAATGAAAGAAAAGGCACAGGAATTATTTTCAATAATTAAAATTTTCTATATGCAATATCAATACATTTATTATACCGAGAATAATAATTTTTATGCTTCTCTGAAATATGATGAAATTGATGACAGCTGCCTTGAGCTCTTCGTTGCCGGAAAATTGCTTTCCACAATCTATTATGAAATTCAAGAAGAAAAAAAATACTCACTAGATACTAGTTCTGAGCTGTAAGCGAACGCTGTGGATGAATGATCTCTAGGACACCACACTTCTGAATAGAAGCTTTGGCAAAGAGCAACGAATGAACCGGTGCATTAACGTTTAGTTACACGGTACGGTAATCTGGGATCAGTTTTCCTCCTCTTTTTTCTTTAATTGCTTTCTTCTTATTACGTAAATTGTTCGCTTAAGCTGCTGTGGTTATGCTTCGGTGTTTTTTTTATATTCAATAAGCAGAATCCCTATCGAAACCCAAAATATTTTGGTTATGAGCTTTCCGACCGATTACGTTATAGGGGATTTCCTCGCACGCACTACTCGCACTTTTGATTAGATGCATTGACTCTTGTTTACCCTTTGGATATAGTAGTATTAAATCCAAGTTTTGTCTCCAGTAACTATGCAATCGAAAACATAAAAAATCCAACATTAAACTCGCATTCATTCTGCGTTGGTGTGAGCATTCGTGCCATCTTGCATCGACATTTGAAAAGTTCAAAGTTAAGAAGTTTTGAATATAAACCACAAATAGCTTGGTTAATTCTGCAAATGAATTGGTTTTCGTTCGGAAATCTTCAAGTAGACGTTACACAAACTTTTTGAGAATGTTATTCGCGGCTGAAACAGGATAACTTGATTAAGAAATATTTTCAACATCTTTAACTACATCTTCTTTCTCTTATTAAATTCTTCTAACTAGTTTTTAAATGATAGACAAGTAAAGCGCAGTCTCCTTGTAAATAGGCTGCTCGATTTATCTACGTTGTCGCGTCAAACATTTTGTTGCACTCGTTGCATTATTCTAAGAAAAACTAATAATGGTAAAAAAACATAGACAAACACACACCCTCATCACTAACAAAAATGTTCTGATACAGAAAATAATTTAAACTGCTATTATTGGCGTTAAGCATCGCTCCTGTCACTAATTAACGTAATACATTTTCAAAACTTTGCGAAGAGCATATTTTAATATATTTACTTATTTTGAATGTTTTAAAATTGCCGGGACCTTAGTAGTAATTTATCAGTGGAAATAGCTATATTTTTATATTTATTATTTATAAAAACGATTTAAAAAAGTCTGTTCATCTTATTCAACGCATCATTACTGCAAGGTCGCAATATTAAAAGTGACGTCATATTATTTTTCTTGTTATTCTCGGTAAGCCCTTTTATTTGATATTGTAGGAGTGCATTAACAATAATTGGTCCACCATATTGGGTACGCCGCCATGTTGGATTTAGAATGACGTCACACAGTTAATCCTACGTTGTCATCCAAACTAAACGCGTATACAAAATTTCAGCTTAATTGGTTTAGCGCAAGTGCCTTAAAATTAAGTTGTAAGGTCCATCCGAACATACATATTAAATAAAAGCTTATAAATATAGTAGTTTTAAAGGGGATTAGGAAGTCTGCATTCACTTGATTGAATTTATTTAATCCAAAGGAAAAGAAATAAATTGTTTTTGATAATTTGTGTTATATTTAGTATTCACATCTTAAATAGAATCATCTGACCCTGGCGGGAATTAAGATGATTTGACTTGCAATTATTTAGTTCTTCTTTTTCATAAGATTTTGCTGTCTATTTTTGTCGTATTTATGTCCAATTACAAAAAAAATTGCATGCCACATTTTCTTGTAACTACAACTGGTGTGATTTATGCTCTTATGAGATTGCAAGAGCTGCTCATCAAATTTACATTATATAAGGCAGACATCCTGAATTCTGCATTTCACGTGTTAAAATCACGTATAAGGTTCATAGCCAATTTATTATTCATGGATCACCACGCCCAGCCCAGGCGAGACCCAACCTTTTACGTTGTCTATTTTATACGTAAATTAATTTAACTGTGCTCGTTGTCTCCAAAGATGTCACTTGGACGAAGAAAATAATAGGAATCTAAATTAAAGATAAAATTAACAGATAAACTTACTATAGTAGCAGCACAGTTTGTGCACAGTAGAAGAATCTTAGTAAGTACGTTAACACTGTTTTTTTTTCTACTGTCACCAACTTGACGTGTCTGTAAAAATGTGTTAATGGAATAGAACGACATGTAACGTATCTTTTTGGTAAATACTCGGTACTAGAATAACGATTAACGAACTTGAGGAATAAATAAATAAATAAATAAATATTTGTTACACTTACACCAATTAGCCTAGCCCAAACTAAGCTCTATAAGGCTTGTGCTATGGGATCTAGGGTAACGGATAGACATACATATATTATACATATATAAATAATTTTTATTGAAATATATATCAACAACCATGACTAAGGTACAAATGCTCGCATTCATCACTCAAACATCTGCCCTCACCGGGATTCGAACCCGGGACCTCAGAGATGGCGACACCTTGAAACCGGTGTATTATCCACTCGACTATGGAGGTCGTAGGTCGTAGGTCGTAGGTCGAATAACGGAAGTTAAATAGTCGATTAACATTTTTTATAGTTATATAAATTAAAAGTTAATCCGTTAAAATGTTGACATCGCTAATTAATGATATTGTATGATGTATGAGAGAATTAATACACAGCTATATATAATTATTAACTTTGTAATAAAGTGGGGGTAACAAATCACAAAAACCCACTCTTCGGCCGTTATTATTAAGGGCCGAGTCTATTGTCCAGAAGATAGGAAACATGTGTATTCTTTATCTGGCATCGCGCAGACATTTTATATAATACTAGCTGTGCGGCTTCACCGGTGTTATATTATATTTTCCGAAAGCAAATATTTATTTTCCCTCGGGAATAATTGTCTTATGTTCTTTCTCAGATTTACAACTTTTCCCATATCAAATTGCTTCAAAACTGAGCCAGCTGTTGTTGTCAGATCGGGCGAGATCTGTCTCCGCCGGCATTGATTGCGGCAATGCTGGCGGACGAGGGAGGTTGGAGGGCTGTGGCCTCCTTCTGTGAAGCAGTGATGCTCCAGAAGGAGGCCGCCGGGCGGGTCGGGAGATGGCCGATCCCGCTCGAAGAAGGCGGCGCCGGGCTCGGTAGCACAGCTACGGCGCCGCCGCGGGTCGCCGGCGGGCGCGAGGAAGTCGCGACTGCTTCGGCGACCCGGGATGGACCACGCCCCTTCCGTGGCCGGGGGGCGTCGTCGGTGGAGGAGACCGGGGGAGGTAGTGTAGCCTCCCCCGAGGAGGCTCCCCTCTAGGCAGGGGAGCGGAGGCTGGGGGTTCCTGGAAGTTGATGCTCCCGGGGGCTCCCTACATGCCTGAGGAAGGCCATCCCTGTAAAAAGCTGTTGTTGTCAATAATAATAAATAAATAAGTATTTCTTACACTTACATAAATTAGCCTAACCCAAAGTAAGGTCTGTACAGCTTGTGTTATGGGATCTAGGGTAACGGATAAAACGACTAAGGTACAAATGCTCGCATTCATCACCCAAACTTCTGCCCCCACCAGATTCGAACCCGGGCCCTCAGAGATGGCGACACCTGAAAACTGGTGTACTATCCACTAGACTATGGAGGTGGTCAAAGTATAAAATTTCGCCACATCCTTTTCTGGGTTTTAAATTACCCTGTACTATATTTTATCAGAATTGGTTCAGTAGCTTTTAAGCCTATTCAAACAAGAACTTTAATTCCCTATTTTACCTCCCTCAGGGTACAATTTTTACAAACTTCGAATATCGCATTTATTTAAAGCCAAAAATACAATTTTCTACAATTATGCACTTGTGATACAAACTTTAATTTCCTATTTCAACTCCTTACCTATACGTCGCATATTATTATAGGAACTTTATTTTTTTTTTATATCATAACGGTAGCTAAAAGACCTGCCTGATGGTAAGTAGTCACCATAAACTATGGACGCCAGCACCACCTTTCTGTAAATTATAATAATGCCATATTAGTATAGTCTGTGTCATATCAGTGTATTTTTATTAACAATATTTATTTTTATTTATAAGTGTCAAATAAAATTTTACTAAGAAGGTTATATTTTTTTTTTACCGTTACCCTAAGTGCTAATACATATAGTGCAATAGAGCCAGTAAATTCATTAAAAACAAATAACGCAGTTACTACCACAAGCGTAAATATTTCATACCAAGCATAAGAAAAAATATCTTATTTATAAAAATAAAAAAGAGAATGCTAACACTTAATTCTTTTTTCCAACTGACGAAGTATTGTAGCCATGTCTGTAATAACTAGAGATCGGATAATCGGATGCATATTTACCTAAAGTTAATTTTAGGCTCACAAAATATGGAAGCGGCTTTTTAAAATACATTTTGTTAAATAAAAATCCCGGGAAAATACGGGACTGCAAATTTAACGTAGTGATATTGTTTGAAAATTACTAAATTAGCACGTGGTATTTATTTTCAAAAGACCGAGACTCCGGGTTCATTTATACAACTATGCATACGTATTTACATGAAGTTTAGTTTCAGTTCCCCGTGCGATTTATGAATGTACGATTTATTACATGAAGAGTGTTAATGACCAACCCATAGTGATAGATAGTGATTAAAACTGTAGTAACCGAGGTAATATTTACGCCCCATTTTAAATAGGATATTATAAGCTCATATTACCGACTAGTTTTGCATTACCAAAATGTTCTACAGTACCGGAATTCCGGAATTTTTATTTATGGAAGTAAAATAAAAAGACAGTTCTATACTTTGTCAAAAACTAAATTAGGTAAATAAATAAACATCCGGCTATCCAATTCCGCAATCCCGGGATTTTTATTTAACAAAACAATAAAAAGCCGTTTCCATACTTTGTCTTAAACTAACTTTAGGTAAATATGCATCCGATTATCCGATCTCAAGTAATAACAATACATGGCTGTTCTGATTCATTTTTAACGAGTCACGTAGTCGTTCCTTCGAGCTAGCAATTTTGAAATTTATCAACGAGCTGAACGCCTTCGCCAACACGTAGGTAATAATTCTATGAAATATTCTACGTACTTCTATGAAATAAACTATCTATATATTCAACAATAGAATTAATTCTACGAAAATAGACAAATAGAAAAAAAAATATTTGTCAGAATATGATACAACAATGAGATGGTACTTAATAATACGTATCACATATTCCGCTTACGTCGAAGCATGTAAATATATTTATAATGCAATTTAGTTATTAATTAACTATAATTCCTAAATATCTATCATATACACACCAATTATCATTTGTAATAAATATATTAAATTAATAGGTAGTAATAACATTTGTTGGGATTGATAATGTCAATGATTTAAGAAGTAACCAAATTTTTTATTGTGTATTTTTTAATTATTGATGCACACGGTGTCCAAGGAAGTACATTAAATTACGCAGACATTTTTTTGTGCTATAAACAAAGTATATTTAGTTTTACAGCATTGTCCCGCAAAATTATTCCATACCGCAGAAGAGACATGATAGGATATTCATGATATGCCATAATTGCACTTTCATAGTTTGCTATTCTTGATATTTTCCATTATGCAAATGTAAATTTATTAAGTTTATTATTTAAACATTCCATATCTGGTTTCCATTAACTATTTTGATAAATTTTCATGATCAGAAAATTAGTCTCAGTGCATTTCTTAATGACTTTATTTTCGTACGTTACACTGAGATTAGGACATTTACGTTTCAGATTGAAAAAATGTGACTTCTATACTGAATTACAATGTTTAATTGGCTATTGGTAAATTATGGGAACAAAGATACTTTACAAGCTTTTAATTCGTAAGTCTATTTTTGAGATTAGAAATTGGTTGTATTTTAATACTACTCGGTGCTCGCAACTTCATCTGTACCGGATTAGTATTTCGAGTATCTTATATTAAGCGTGACATATATGTATGTATATTTATAAATTATATTATATGTGTTATTCTGATGTATAAGTTATATTACTGAAAAGTTTCATTAAAATCCATTTAGTCGTTTACCGTGGGAGAGCCATGCTTCGGCACGAATTGGGCCGGCTCGACCGGAGTGATACCACGGCCTCACAGAAAACCGGCCTAAAATGGCGCTTGCGCTGTGTTTCGCCGAGTGACTGCGGGTAGTGTTGCCCAAATGCAAGAACAAGACGAGACTTAGCCAGTCTTGGTCTTGGTCTTGCGCCAATACACCTGGTCTTGGTCTTGGTCTTGGTCTTGCGCTCCCAGTCTTGGTCTTGGTCTTGGTCTTGCAGCAAGAGTCTTGCAAGTCTTGCAATTACCTATTAGTCTATTACTATTTATTAAAGTTTACTTTAAATCTTAGAAAAACGTATTAGAATTGGAACATTGTGAGCTTGAATTAACATAGCCATAGTAAAGATCAAGCAGATTAATAAATAACTGAAGATTTGATAAGAAATTCGAAAAATCAACTTACCTATATGTCGTTTTCCATGGAAGTAACTGTTTCTTAATAAACAGCTTACATTTGCTAAAACATGTAAAAAAACAAATTAATTACAATATCTTGACTGTATTTTAAAGAACAATACTTATCTGTCTAGAAAGAGATTGAACCCTCAACTTATAAGAAATTTAATAAAAGAGTTTTATATAAATTTTTTTGACCAAGAATTAATACAAAGTAACCATCTGGCTGACTCATCACTTAACCTATTTCTATGTTTTCTAATTACTAATGATGCTTTAGAAAATAACCTCTCAGCAGGTACTGAAGTTGCAGGTATTGAGAGAAAATCACGGCCATTTTCGATAAAATCGGATACTCTGTCTCATGCGTCCTCCACCAATCTAAAATGTCTTCCGAGCTGGCAGTTCTTGGTTTTCTCAGGTACTCCTCCAACTCGTCTATCACTAAGCCTTGAAGACAAGATCCAGATGACGTCGAGGGACATTCATAGAGTTTATCAAAGTCTATTACGTCTTCATCTTCATCACATACTTTATTTTCTTTTTTTGGTAATTCCAGAGATTTGTTCAGTGAGTGTAGGATTTTATATTCTTCATAAAGTTCATTGAACTTGCGCAGACTTTCTGTTTTAAGTTGCTTCCCCCACATTGTCAGGTCAAAAGTCTGAGCCTTATGCCTTGGGTCTAAAATTTTTATTCGCTATGTTTATAGTATTAGTCGTAATGCGCATAGGTCCAGTTTTTCATATTCTTTGATACAGTTTTTTGCGTCTCATAGAATTCCTAAGCGTACCTACCTATACACCGAACTGTTACACCTAACTACTCAGTGAAATAGCGCTAAGTCCTAGCTGCAAGACGCAAGAGTCTTGCAGGCTCTGTCTTGTTCTTGCTCAAGTCTTGCACGGTCAGTCTTGGTCTTGGTCTTGCTAAAAATACGCGGTCTTGTTCTTGGTCTTGGTCTTGCAAAAACGCAAGAACAAGACCAAGACTGCAAGACCAAGACTGAATTTGGGCAACACTAACTGCGGGTACCGGAGGCCCAACCCCCCCTTCCCCTCTTATTCCCTTTTAAAAGGCCGGCAACGCATCTGTGACCTTCTGGTGTTGCGAGTGACCATGGGCAACGGTTATCGCTTATCATCAGGTGATCCGTTTGCTAGGTTGCTGCCCAATCCTATAAAAAAAAAGTCGTTTTTAAGTGAAAGAAGAATAAACATCTACCCACACAAACTATCGCGATTATAATATTCGCGGCAGAAAACCAACGCTGTGTTGTAATGATCCAGCATCATATAAGAGTCGTAGCGTTTTCACTGCAGGCGATTATTGTTAATTAACCATAAAATACCTATACGAGGGGTGATCCAAAAGTAATGAGAATAGGTATATTAAAATAACTATATACTTAAAAATTAATTTTATTTTTCTACATAATCTCCTATCCATCTTAAGCTCCTTGCACCAGCGTGCAGTTGTAGAATATGGAGGCGCAGAGTCCCCTAATGTTTCCACTAAGTCTGTATGAATGTCTTTGGTGGACATTTTTTTCAAGCAGAAGTATTTGATGACGCTTCGTACTTCTTGTTTCTCCATTTTGATGTTATCACTCCGACTGCTCGTATTCAAATGAATGTAGCTTTTAAAAATGATCCTATTTATTCCATTTATACCATTTTTTGCCCGGGAACTTGTGCAGGACCAGGGAGTTGAACAAATATTTTTTCAGAATATTATTATAGTTAGAAATATCCGTTTATCATTACTTTTTGATCACCCCTCGTATATGTGCAGTGAATGAAAGTATTTTTCTAATTGTTCTAATCTTTCTTTCTAATTGTTCAAAACGTTAGTTCATGTCAACTTTTTTCATATTTTATGTCAATGTTTTTCTAAGGAATTTTCGACATTTGTTTAGCACATTTGCAAGTTAAGTAGTAAATACAAATTTGATTTCTATAGTTTATATATAAACAATAATCTCGCGTGATTGTGACCTACTTTTTATAGGCCGATGTACTCGGAGACTGCCTTAAATCCATAAAGAGATCTTTATTCGTTCTAGGTTAATATTGTTTTTACGGCAAATAGAAATAATTTGATGGTCCATAAACCGCATTTATCTCTGCTTTGTCTGTCTGAGGGCAAAAATGATAGTGATTTTGGGATTTATAGGAGTTGTATATAAAAATATTTACTTCTAAATAGTACATTATTCTACTAACATGTTAGCAAAACGCTACAGCAATCAGTATTATAAATCTTATTTTGCTAAATTTTTCAATGTTAAAATAAATTTAGTCTATGGCCAAGTCGAGTTCGAATCTCGATAAAATCAATATTTTTCTGTTTATTCACAGAATCAATTTTACTACGTAGTGTACTAATATTATATTCATAAATGTGAAAGTTATTATCTGTCTCTTTGTCGCGCTTTAGGGTCAATTTTTTGTACCGATTTAAATTAAATTTGGTACATAGATAGCCTAAAGTCTGAGAAAGAATATAAGCTACTTTTTGTTGTAACAAAGGGTTGTAAGGGGTTAAAACAGAGGATGAAAATTTGTATGAGAATACATTATTTTTTAAGCTAGAATTGAACATTTTTCTTTGGTTTTTGATTAGATATATATAAAAATATTATTTAATTTTGTAAATTTTGCTCGCAGGGGCTATAATAATTGGTGAATCGATTTATATTATCATCAATTTTTTTGAATTAGTATTTGTCAATAAGAGTGAAATTAGAAGAAATTTAATTAGAAATTATGAGTAAAACAGGGCCCCCAAACAAAGCATAATTTATAACGCGTTTAATTCGTTATCAATGATTCCAAATTACAGTATCATTAATATATTGTATTTCGTTTCGACGAAACGATCGTGAATGACATGTGATTGTCAAAGTAACTACTCTGGCTCTGTAGCCAGTGCTGGCCTGTGCCCGGCTTATTTATTATAATACTAGCTTTCTGCCCGCGGCTTCGCCCGCGTGGATTTCGGGATTGGGTGTATAGAGGGTTAAGGGTCATAGCTTTTGCCCACGGCTACATATACGCGGAAGTCGGTTTATGGTGCGAAGATTTTATCGCGCTTCCCGTGGGACTATCCGTTTTTCCGAGATAAAAAATGCCGCAAAACTCCTCAAGAATCACTCTATCTATTGATGAAAACCGCATAAAAATCTGTGCAGTAGTTTTTGAGCGAAGCCTTTATTGCGCATCCCGTGGGATCTGTCGATTTTTCCGGGATAAAAAGTAGCCTATGTTACTCGGGGAGAATGTAGCTTTCCAAAGGTGAAAGAATTTTTGAAATCGGTCCAGTAGTTTAAGCGTGAAGAGGTAACAAACAAACAAACAAACAAATAAACAAACAAACAAACAAACACACTTTCGCATTTATAATATTAGTTGGGATTAATTTCGGAGCTCCACCATCTTTTGAGGTCGACTGCTCCAGTTTAATAATTGACAGATAGTTAGTACGTAGTTCATTAACGGCCGTTTTCAATAACCTATCTAAGATCAAAGATAAATTGCTATCTCCGATTAGCAGTAAGCTGTTATCTATCTGTAGTCTGTGTTTCACAATCAAAGATACGAGCTATCTATCTTTGTCTAACTAAGGATAGCTTTATGCCCTCTCGTCTATCCAAGCCCTGTAGAACGTTTTGTTCGTTGCTAACCATAAAGCTTTAGTACGTTTAATACATATGTACAATTTATTGATGTATTTTATATTTAAATATTATGTTGTAAAAAGTGCATACAATGATTACTATAATTGAAAAAAAAATCTTAGATCGTCATTTTCACTTTATTTGCTGGTGTTCTTTATAAAAATCATAGAACGAAACGTTTATAAATGACAAGTGATGTCATTCGAACATTACTGACAGATAATTTGTTGCCGCCAATTTGTGTGTATTACATGTTTTTGATATAAAAATATAAGCAAAAGTGGAAAAAAATGAGTTCTGTAAGTATCTGGATTTACGATACTTTTGTAATTTAAGTTATAATGTTATTATAGTTAATTTTTTCGAAACCTATCTGTGTTTTAATCCACCGATATTGACAGATAACCAAATGTCGTCACTAGAGATAGCTCCGCCTATCGGAGAGTAAGTTGAAACTTTTTTGAAATGCAGTTACGTCAGATTCGTATGAGCGTCCCTATCTCTAGTAAGCTATCCGTCCTCCCGACGATGGATAGGTAACTTCGGTAGGCGATGCTAGCCATCAGTAGGTTATTGAAACGCAAGTTAGGGCATAAGGATAGATTTTACTATCTTTAGTAGCAAAAACAAAGGATAGATAGGTTATTGAAAACGGCCGTAAGTCAACAAAGTATAGAAAATATAATACTTAATCAAGACTTTAATAGTTTTTTTCGAAAGTTAATCTGTACTGTTTTAAAAATTATAATATCCTAAAGAGAGCTTGAAAAGTTAAAATATTCTCATTAAGCCTCAGTAATATTGATGAGCTCTCCGGTGGCTATAAACGAATAATTTTTTACATTAACTATAATATACTAGGATTGGTAGGTATATAAGCTAGCTACATCACTGGCCCCATCAACACCGCCTTCCGCGAGCCTATCATTAGGCAACAGCCAATATCGGCAGAGGATACATAGACCGCGACATGTCCTTAGCGACCCCTACAACCAACTCATGCAGGACCTTCAAGACCTGCAAGCGGCGGCGTCTGAGCCGTCGCCTCTCTTGTCATCCCCTAATCGGCAGCCTTCTGCTTAGCCACGAGTAGATTCTCAGTCAACATAGGCCGGTCCCACTTTGGTGTACCGTGCTTCTTCTAGTGCTTATGCCCTCTCCATGGGGCAGCGCTAACCGTACCTCTCCTGAGGTCTCCGTCAATTCAAGCCAGTAGGGTCATTAGGACCAAAGGCTTAGGCTGAGTTTAGTCGGTAGGTCTGTTGGGTCGAGCCGCCTCGATTCACCAGGAGTCCGAAATAATCACCGCATCTCTACTTGCCGTCCGTAGGAGTCCGTAGGCTGTAATGACCGCTTACCGTAACCTCTGAAATATCGCGAGGTGAACTAAAGAGTTTAAAGGCCAATGTAAAATTGCGGTACTCGAAACTTTGGCCCCTTTCAAGGTATGCTGAATTATAACCATATTAGCCGTGAGACATCCACTGCTGTACATACGCTTTTTTTTTTGTTCCCCTGAGGAAAATGCATTAAATTGCATACCCCGGCTGTGGTGAGCCGGCGGTTATGTGGGGCTCTAATCCCCAGAAGGGGGAGGCCTACCCACTAAAAACCTCAGGGATGGCCTTCCTCAGGCATGAAGGGAGCCCCCGGGAACTTACCAAGCTACTTCCGGGAACCCCCAGCCTCCGCTCCCCCGTTGATACAGGGGAGCCCTTCTCGGGGGTGGCTACACTACCTCCCCCGGTCTCCTCCACCGACGACGCCCCCCGGCCACGGAAGGGGCGTGGTCCATCCCGGGTCGCCGTAGAGGTCGCGACTTCCTCGCGCCCACCGGCGACCCGCGGCGGCGCCGCAGCTGTGCTACCGAGCCCGGCGCCGCCTCCTTCGAGCGGGATCGGCCATCTCCCGACCCCGCTCGGCGGCCTCCTTCTGGAGCGTCACTGCTTCACAGAAGGAGGCCACAGCCCTCCATGCTGTACATACGCTTACTCTATAGATCTCCATCTAGCACTGTTAGCACCCAGCGCCTTCATGGAATCTTCACCAAATCGTCTGCCTATCTTGTGGAAAACATACCTATGTTGTAGTGTCTGGTATGTGCCTGCCATTCGAGGACCTTTCCATCTTAACGGCCGTCATGCGAGTAATGTGCCTTACCTACTGCCACTTAAAATTCATAATTCTTCGAGATATACGTGATACTATTTGTAGTTCATTAACGGACTTGAGCATTTCTATCAATTACACAGACAAATTTTGCAGCTCTGTGGGTAGTGTTGAACCTCCTTAATACCCATTATAATCGGCCACCATAATTATATTAGACACAAATTAATTTAATAAAATTAACACTGAAGTAAAAATGTTATAACTAGTGTCACGGTGTAATTACTGATAGGTATTACGATAGCTAAAAGTAAAAATTACAACTTATCATATCTAAAGGTAAAAACTACATATTTTCAAAACAAAGACCAAAGTAAGCAACGCAACAAAAACAATATGCTCGTCTTTATTGTGAGGCAGTTGTATATTTGTATCAAACACACCGCTACGTCTAACTTGTTGATTATTTACGACAGCAGGTAAGAATGGAGGGTGGACAAAAGGCCCCTGAGGAGATACAGTCGTTGCCTGCGTTACTATGCTTAATAAGGAACGGAGGTCAAATTCTGTTTCTTAGGAGATTTCTGTGATTATTTGAAGATAGTTTTAGTAACATTTCGCATATATATGACTAGTAAAATGATGTAATATGTAATATCATATTGTATTTAGATGATTTTTTCAGGAATCTACAATGTAATTTAAATTGTTTAATGTTTCAATTAGTTGCTTTAGCTTTTATTAGATTTAAATCTGTGAAAAGCAAATCGGCAACACTTTGTAGAACTTTGTTGTAACAGGCCATGGAACGGCAAACTTATTTTTGTTTCTCGTGTCTAATTTATGAATTTGAAAATTTTTATTCAAATTATAGTTCTTATAGATATAAATTAAATTTATCATAAATATTATTTACCTTAGTTTAAAAAAATATTTAGGTAGAGAATTCCTCCAAAGGAGCACGAACAGTGCTTTCGTTACATCCGCAGCTAAGTACCGCGGAGATTATGTTGGGTTTCAACTGAAAGCGACATCTCTTCAGGAAAAGGCACTGTAAAAAAATTACTGTCGTTGCAGTTGGAGGAATTAAATCTGTTAACATTATTCAGAACGTTATATAAGTACTCGTGTAGTATTTAGATTTATACCTATGTTTGCGTGTGCCGTGTTCTGTAGTTATTTATTAGACATTAAAAATGTATAAGGATGTACGTATGCTATTACAGCAATTTCCGCGGCCTTTTGTATTTTGCTTAGTATTGTCAACGAAATTGTTCATTATACATTTATTAATTTATTCATTCAAATATGCTTTTAATGTTACTGTTACCCAATCGAGAATAAACTATCCAAACAATCTCACTGTTAAGATTATCGGATTTGTATATGCAAATAACTAGTTTAAGTAACAGCGATACGTTATCACGCGACGTGTCTGCGGCATGTCATGGTGACTGGGATTCGAATAATTAATGATTCCTCAATTTGTCTCTCTGATATTTCGGCTTATTTCACGCATTATCAATCATGTATACTATTTATATGTACAGTTATATGTTTACAATAGTATGCATTAATATTTAGTTTTGGAGTACGATACGATAGGTACGATTCTATAATCGTCTTAAAACTTCTTTACCTATAATTTGTGTATATACACAACATAGAAATTGTAGGTAACGACGCAATGGAAGGTAAATAAAATCTATCTTGCTTTATATTAACTAACAACATTAATTAACAAACACAGCTAGAATATGTTGAATCTGTAATTGAAAGAAAGATAGAAAGACATTATTTGGATCACACAACGATACCTACAACAATAGTAAAACAAAGCAATACATAATAATATCGCTGCATGACAAATGAGCAAACATAGCTTGCTGCAAGGGTATTCTGTTATAAGCAGAAAACATAGCTTGCTGCCGAGTATTCTGCTTGACACTGTGGTGGACATCAGATACGAGAAACAGTATAGAGTATGAATTCGAACTTAAAATAAGTAATTTGATATGTATTTGGTATGTATGTATCTAAAATCTATTCAAGGACATAAAAATATGTATGAAAGCAATATACATTAAATCTAAATTATTTGTAGAGATTTAAAATAAACATTACATACTAGACCATCATAACAATACCATATGCCTCAATTCATCAGTCAATCAATCCAACCTTTGAAAAACAGCTCCATCGAAAATGTTGTTGCAAAAGTCTGGATAGCGTGCCAAAAATGTTGATTATTTCATCGACAATATTTGCTATATTGTCGATGAAATCAATTTTTTTGTAAATAAAGATTCCAAAGTGTTCTCAAGAGATCTGGCAATTGGATAGAGATTGCTGTCTAAGCAAACGACGGCAAACAAGTTATTGAAAACAAGCGACGGCAGAAACGTCGCATTAGTCATAGTCCGAGCTTATAGCCAAGATTGAATGGATAGCTTTATACAACGTCATATGCTCATTCTATTGACGCATCAGACACTACAGTCAAAATAAAGTTTGAACACATCCGGACCGCCTAATAATAGTGGAACGCTTAAAAAATGTTTTTATTCGGAATCGAGCCATAATACAAAACCTTCTGCTTACTTAATCTCTGTAATTGTCATAACTGCGAGGCAAATGCCACAATGTTAAGATTCACGAGTCGGAACGCAGTTTGTAGTTATTATCATTATAATTTGAAATGCTTCGTGAAACGTTTTCGATAAAGTCGACCGAAGCGGTAGCTGTAAAGTTTCCTTTCTCTCGGCACATTAAATGTCAGAAAACATCACGTTTCCTAATGTGTTTTTTTTTCTGAAATAACTTATTTATAGATTCAGCTTGAATATCTTCGTATTATCTGCCTGTTAATAAAATGTAGGTATTTATCAATCATTTTGCACTGCAACGCACTAAGATGTACAGAGAAATATGATAATAGCGACGCAGAATCATAACTCATAAATCATAATGGATAATAAGTAAATAAATATTTTTTACACTGACACCAATTAGCCAAGCCTAAGTAAGCACTAAGGCTAGTATTTGGTATATAGGATAGATTTCTACTATATTTTATAATAATACAGTTTACACATCACAATAATTCAATTTATAACGATATTGTGTGAATTGTACAAAACATGAAGATAAGTGTCCCGCCCAGATGAAGTCTCGGGCACCAGCTAGTATCTGTGTATTTATCTGGTATAAAAACAATGAAATTATTATATTAAAGTATTAAATATTATATAATAGTAGCGACTGGCCCCGGCTTCGCACGGGTGCAATAAAAACTGAGAACGTTGTATATAATAAATTACTCTTCGCAGCGTATGCGATGAAATACATTTTATGACCAATTTTTTTACACCTTCGGTTAGTTTTAATAAGAATTTCTAAAGATTTCTATAGTAATCTAGTAATAAATATAACCTATGTTACTCAGTGATAATGTAGCTTTCTAATGAAAAAAGAATTATTAAAATCGGTCCAGTACTTTTTGAGTAGATAATCAAAATATACTGATAATATCATTAAATTATGTCATAAAAATTAAATCCAACCAATTTTTAATACCCTCTTTTATATAACGTACTTTTAATATATGTTTTAAATTTATGAAAAGGCAAAGCAGTAAAACTTAATGGAAGTGTACTGTAAAAAGTTACACATTTCCCAATGATTGAATCTCTAGTTTTTTTTAATTCTAAACGTTGGCACGGCAAGTTCATTTTTATTTCTAGTACTTAAATGTTGAATTGGATAACAGCAATTAAATAAATCTCTAAAGGATTCACTAAAATTACTGATAGTGTGAATCGCTTCTTTTTTTAGAGTATAGAAATACTTCCAATTTTCGCAGTAGACGCAACACATCAATATGAAAATAATCAAGAGTATATAGAAACAGTATAATGATTGATAACTTACTCTTGCAACTTTGCCACATCTAAGACATAGTATACAGTATATTGCAGAATATTTGATATGGAGTTAAACAAACATTCGCTCAAAACATAATATGAGTTCACTCTTTGAATATATTTGCGGACAGAAATGTGTACGCAGAGGTTTTAAATTGGCGCGCTTTGATATATGTACGTCAAAAACCGAGGCAACTTGGAAACAACGAATGCTACAAAAATATTAATTTACAAATATCGTTTCACGTCTGTTTACATAATTTTTATATCGAGTTAAATGTTAGATAAATAAATTACTTTCTGTAATAGATGCATATAGGATGATCATGTTAAGTAAAATATTTTTCTTACCATATTATTAATAAACATTATTCCTCACTTTTTTAAATTTAAAAAAAATAGATAATTATATACACTCTTTAATGTCAAATAACAATTCAAAATATGTAACAATAAATTAAGAGTGTTTCGCGAAATATAAAACCTATCTCCAATTTCCAATAAAGGTGGGACGTGTTCTAATAACAGCTTTTGTGATGTCAGTACATTATGACAGACATGAAACATCTTTTGTAGTCACTGCGTTAATCCAAAATAAAAAAATATAATATCGACGTCGCCAAAAGGCTCTTAGCCTTTTACGTTTATTCAATTTTACTTACATCTATTTTTATTTGAAATTGCTTGATAATATGATAGGTACTAGAGTCGTCGATTTGAGCTAAGAACCTTTATATGAATCTTTAAAAAAATATAATAGATTTATTCGATTCACGACGATCAGTTTGCGTTCGAACTTATATATACTTATAAACTAGTCTGATAAGAAGACGGGAGATATTGGTTTGCCAATTGATTAACAACTATAGCGTTATAAAATGACTATAAACAATGGATAATCTAACCATATGGAGGGGTAATAATAGTTCTAGTGGTTTTTTGGACGGACCTGCGCTGAAGCCACAGATGGCTATGTTCAGCTTTGCAATGAGTGTTCTTGTGGAATCGCACGAACAGAAGGTTCGACGCCTTGCCTGCTAACAACACCGGCGAACGTTCCGGAGTCGCTAGGGTCGATACAAAGGAGTCGACGCAAATTGAGCGCGCCGTCTAGTAGCTCGGACGCTCAAGATCGCCGTGTAATAGAGGATGAGTATCTACGCGGTACTTGACGGTACCGGGTATATGTTTGACGAGGGATGTGTGGCTCGGGTCCTCACGCTCGCTGACGAGCGCGGTGTGTGATAGACATACATGGGTGTGTGGCGAATCCCTCCACCAACCACGTGGTGGCCGGCTAGAGGGATTCGTTAGCGCGGGTAATGGGGTCGGGCGGGGACAAGTTCCCGTGGTGTTTGGACAAAAACTAATCAATTTAGTACTGGCCACGTAAGTAATCACCACCTGCATAATTACGGTCTTATGCAACTCGAGCGTGAAAATGCGAAGCTCTTGAGTGAATCTCGTGCGTATCTTCCCTGGTGGATGCACGAGCTCCATTAACTCACTTTTGCTGCTGTGAATTAGCTGCACGAGCTGGACCTAGATACGCTTGATTTGAGTAGAGATAATTCGAAAAAAATGATTTTAACGACAATTAATCTTAAAGATATTAAAATTCTGTCTGACGTAAATAATTACGATGACGTTAATAAATGTCTGAATTAAAAGTCTGAATGACGATTATCGAGCGATCCCAGAAACAATTACACTAACGAGAATTACGGCGGCCATTATCTCACATCGGTACGCCGCATATGTACAATAGACACAGTGTCAAACTTCACATTTGCTATTTATTATGAGCAACATAATAGCGGGTAAATAGTATAGATTAATATAGCATCCATTTTACCTACCTATTCTCGGAACAACAGAATGATTATTGATGTAGTATAGTTATAGATTATTGTTATAGTTAATGGAAATTTAACAAGAACAGGGGTCAGCTTCCATTGCATGTAACATTTGAAAAAACGTATATTCCAGAAGCATTCCCCTTTTAAAACAGCTCCTTAATGTACTTTTACTTAACCAATATTTCCATCTTCTACACGAAAGCAGTAGCTTGCAAATATGTACGGTATTTGATTTTCCTCAGAAGAGGAGAGGCCAAACCAGACGGTTCGGCTGGTATTGTCTACGAAGCAAACTCTGCCTTACAGCTTTGGTCTTAACCACGTTGCGGTTAGAAGTATGAGCGACCGCTCCTCAGGAGAAGGCGCGGTGATTTCCGGCGACTATATTAGGCTATTGCTAACTAACCAAATTGTGCTCGTAATGATCTTCGTCTATGTTATACTAATCATTTAAGTATTTTTTTCTTACACTTACACCCATTAGTCTAGTTCGAAGCTCTTTTTTTTATAGGATAGGGCAGTCAACGAGCAAACGGATCACGAATCATCATGGTAAGCGATAACCGCTGCCCATAGACACCCGCAACACCAGAGGAGTCACAGATGAGTTGCCGGCATTTTAAATGGGATATACTCTTGTAATGTTTGTGTTAAGGAATCTAAGGTAACGGATAGACATACATATATAATACACTAGCTGGTGCCCACAACTTCATCTGCGCAAGATCATATTTTGGACAATTCACACAATATCTTTATAAATTGTAGCTTAGATTATTTTATTGTAAAGTTTTATTATGATTTAGTGAAATTCATTTAGTAGTTTTTACGTGAAATAGTAACAAACATCCGTCCATATTTACAAACGCGCTTATGATAAAAGTCTCTCTTCTCTCTTCAAAATCGATCCCTCACTACTGAGGATCGTGACTCCGTTTTATTCCATCAACTAGGCGTCTCCATTGGTCTCGTTCTGTAGCTTGGTGGAGCGCGTCGGAGACAGGTATTTGCAGCTCTTCCACTATTTGGTCCGACCATCGTTTGGAACTTCTACCTCTAGGTCTTTTGCCTTCTATTTTACCAGTCACCACAAGACGTTCCAGGTTGCTGGTATCTCTGCGTGCAACATGGCCAAAATACCGCACTATTCGTTGTAGGCAGATTGTGGATAGACGTGGTATATTTTCTATCTGTAGCTGTTTCAGAATAGACAAGTTGGTACGGTGGGCCGTCCATGGTATTTGCAGCATGCGACGCCAGCACCACATCTCAAACGCGTCGATTCTTTGCCTATCTGCGGCTTTGAAAGTCCACGTCTCAGCACTGTACAGAGCAATGGAGAAGACGAGGGTGCGGACCAGGTGTACTTTATGATAAAAGTAGGGTTATTGAAATATTTTTGGTAGAAATTTATATTACAACTATCATGACTAAAGTGCTCGTACAAATGCTTGAATTCATCACACAAACATTTGACCAAACTGAGATTCGCAGCCGGGACCTCAGACACGGTGACACAGAAACCGGTGTACTAACCACTCGAGTACTGCGTCGACGCCTCCGTAGTCAAGTACGCCTTTCATCACAATTAGTTGAGGTATATAACTGTCACTGCTTATTTATTCTTTTGTAAAACTATTTGTTTTACAAAAGAAATATTGTACCTCCGACTTTCCGACCGGCTTTCCGAAATATAACCTTGCCGATAACCAACCACATACAGCTCCTCGGCATGGATATTTCGTCCAACCTAAACTTCGGGGGACACATTGAGTCCTTGGCGAAAACTGCAGCTAAAAAGCTTGGCATTTTATCCAAAGTTAGGCGCTACTTCACTGCAGAACAGATGCTCAACCTATATCAAGCCCAAGTTCGATCCTGCATGGAGTACTGCTGCCATCTTTGGGACGGTTCTGCCCGCTATCAGTTGGCTGCCTTGGACTCAGTAGAAAGGCGAGCTAGGAAAACTTATCGACGACGAAATACTTATAAACTCACGTCTTCAGAGTCTAGAACACCGTCGAAGAGTTGCTTGCCTTTTGGTTTTCTATAGGTTGCATTTCGGAGAGTGTGCGTTGGAATTACATGAATTAATTCCACCCGCTCCTTTCCACCACCAGTCAACCAGACGTAGGTTTAACTACCATCCTTACGTGGTGGACTATCCTGTTACACGTACAAAACGGTTCCAGTCTTCGTTTTTAATAACGAACAGCTAAGATGTGGAACTCTTTGCCGACATCTGTGTTCCCGGAAAATATAATCTTACGGTCTTCAAGTCACGAGTGAATAGGCATTTGCTAGGTAAGCGTGTTCCATCCTAGTCCTCATCGTCACTTACCATCAGGTGAGATTGTGGACAAACGCAAACCTATTTTAAATTAAAAAAAAAAAAAACCTCAGTGTGAAAAACCAGCCTAAAGCGTAGATATTGCATTGGCACTCTCGTCGTAAAGTTTAACTAATTGTACGTATCTCCAGTTTTCACTTACATCCAGGGTCCTTAAGGCTAACAGCATTACAGTTGTATGAATGAAAAACTCACCAAATATTAACCTAATACAAGTACCTAATTATTATAAGAAGCAGTTTCTTCAAAATTGGTGTTGGGTAAGCTTGGGTTTTAGGTACTCGTCTACATGTCTTCACGTTACCATAATCAAATTTATCTACAGTTTTATTATCTGTTGAGTATCTGAAAATTAAAAAGGATTTGGTGACACTTACTCTTTTGTATGACTTGACATAGAGTAACTGGTGTTTCAGCACTATGGAGAAGGTTACTAAACATTCAAACTGACTGCTTAGACCGAGGAGGCATTACATTACTATTTTCTGGAATCATTTCGAGATACACTTATTATGGTGAGTATACGGCTTATAAATTAACATTAATCAAAAATTTACCTACTTGAATAATTTTAATTTAGTCAGCTTCTCGATAGGCATGATTCAGATAATATAATATTAGGCATAGTGAGAACTGGGCTATGGGAAGAGACTATACACACGTGCCTTCGCACTCGCTTCGTCTCTTAATTGATTTAAGTATGTGTAAGTGGTAACTTGCCAAACACTAAATGCTTCAAAACGATTTTTTGATTCATGTGTATTGCCATTATCAGCAAAACATGGTTACTTACAATGTGTTTTATAAAGAGGCTCAAAGCGATTCAAAGAATAAAGTTCCGGATTAGGATTAGGCCGAAGAACTGGGGAACCTTAAGTGACACTATTGAAATTTAACTAGTACCCGTACTTTGTTTTGTTTAAAGGTTTCTGTTATCTTTCTATCTACACATGTTTACTGACATAATACAGTGTCAACTGTATAATTATGTATACGCTCTTCAACGTCTTAACCAACTTAATTCCTATTAAGTACAGTCTGACTATTAACATTCTATATATTTTTAAAAGATTAACAAAATTTTCCATTTTGAGAATGTAATTTAAATGTACACCAAGAAAATTGCGACTTATTATTTTTTCATACATTTCAAAGAAAATTTGTACCTGTATAGGTTGAAACTTATACATTAAAACTTTTAAACCAATAACTTGCTAAAGTTTGCGTCCAAGTTTTAGTATCCTAAGCTAATCCAAAAAGCTGTACCATTTTTATAAAGCCTTAATTAATTGCGTTATTAGATGCTCCTATTCCAATCAATAAATTAAATCAAAATAAGCCTTATTCAAGGCTTTTATAAGCCTTTATTAAGGTTTACTAATGTTTGGCCAAAAAACGTTTCGCAAAATATCACATCGCAAACTATTTTATGCAAATTTTCATTTGGCAAAAAAACATTTGTCAAAATAACTTAACGCAAATATTTAATTAGCAAATCCCTTTTTTGGCAAATTATTGTTTAACAAATACTTGTTTGGTCATGTTTCATTTTACCAAATATGATTTCATCAAATGTTTCATTCGGCAAATCATACTCGACACAATTAATACAGAAATTTCTAATATTGCATGCATGGGTTCTGTCACAGCTCCGGTGCTGCGGGCCTCCGGCGGCGGTCCCATGCGAGCTTATCGTCGCAAATGGTTTTCGCTCGCCCCCGCAGGTTTAGGTCTGTGATTTGAGGAAAACTACATCAGCGGCACAAAGAGCGCGCAACTAAAATATGCCAATATATACGAAGTCATAATTTAACCAAAGTATTTTTTGGCATATCAAATTTGCTAAAAGAAACCATTTGCCATATGAATTTTTTTCTAAATAAAACTTGTCAAAGTAAGATTTTGCCAAATGATAATTTGACCAAATAAATGAAGTGCGAAATGTGCATTTGCTTAAGATTCATTTGCGAAATGAATCTTGGGCGAAAAGTTTTTTGCGAAGTGAAATTTGACGAAAAATAATTTGGCCAAACGCAGGGATCCCCTTTATTAATGTCAAACCAATCTTAAGATCTACTCAACCTTATACGCGCATATATACAAGGGAAATGAAGAAAATATAACTCTAAATTTGTTCGGAAATTGGGAGAACCTTCTCATGAATAACTGGTAAGAAAATCTAAAAGTCCATTTTTTACCTTCTCTTTTCAATATCATAAAATAATACAGTTACGTGAATTTACATATCAAGCGGTATATAGATTAGATAAATGTTAGATTAATATAAACATAGAATGTCTGGTACAAGAGCAATATTATTTTAAATTTAATACAGAATTATTATATTATTTATTATAAAAAAGAAATATCCTGCCACTTAGGCCCCGACGCCGACTGTCTGGCACTCAGGCATTATCTTTGAAGACATCAGTACCAGGCTTCCTG
Organism: Scirpophaga incertulas; assembly: GCA_036419045.1. Taxonomy (NCBI): domain Eukaryota; kingdom Metazoa; phylum Arthropoda; class Insecta; order Lepidoptera; family Crambidae; genus Scirpophaga; species Scirpophaga incertulas. Next base: position 28,053,105 of record CM071634.1, on the reverse strand, counting down.
AAATTAGTATTTTTATTCTCTTGGGAGACAGGAATACAAATTTGACCTTATGAGACAACTTCCGCTGGCGTGGAATTCAGCTGACATTTTCCTTTGCGGATAAATAAGATTTTGATAAAATATTCATCACACTTTTAGAACGGAGATACGTAAGAAATGTGTCTAATACTTTTCTACTTTAAAATCATATTTCAATTTCAAGTATAACAACAAGCAAGGGTCGATTTTTTATTGTCTGTTATCTTATAACTGCAGAATAAATATGGCACTCTGATAGATTTTCTCTATAAAAACTGTTAAATTATTTTAAAAGAATTTATACAATGGATTAAACTAATCCAACCAAAAAAAAATCGTCCCTTAATATAACAAATAATAATTAATAGTTATAGTGCTAATAGGTAATCTATTTCTTATTATTAACCTTTAACCTTACAGAGTGGTGGCTAGGTGTAAACCTAGCCACCACTCTGTAAGGTTTGTATTATGAGATCTAGGGTAACGGATAGATATACATAGATTATACATATATAAATATTTTACATAGAAAAATATATTAACAACCATGACTAAGTTACAAATGCTCGCGTCCATCACACAAACATCTGCCCCCATCGGGATTCGATCCCGGGACTTCAGAGATGGCAACACCTTGAAACCGACAGATCCCGTAGGATGCGCGTGAAAGAACTGTGTGAACTGTGAAAGACTATTCAAAAACTACGTTCGGATTTTCCTGCAGTTTTCACCAATAGACAGTGATTCTTGAAGAAGGTTCTAGGCTATGATGTATCCCGGAAAAACCGATAAAGCCCACGGGAGGCGCAATAAAGGCATCGCTCAAAAACTACTGCACAGATTTTCATGCGGTTTTCATCAATAGATAGAGTGATTCTTGAGCAAGGTTTTGCGGTATTTTTTATCTAGGAAAAACGTATAGTAACCTTCGCGCCATAAACCCGCGTCTGCGCATATGTAGCCGTGGGCAAAAGCTATAACCCTTAACCCTCTATAGACCCAATCCCGAAATCCACGCAGGCGAAGCCGCGGGCAGAAAGCTAGTAAGAAGATAATAAGATCCAATAATAAGAAGTGACACACTAAACGCATGATACTGGCTGGTAGTACGTTGCATTTGCGTCATATGTTTGGTACTTCATATACTATTAATCTTTAAAAGATCCTATACGAAAAGATCCTCTTGTAACCGATTATACTTTACTGTATGCAACGTTCTCTATTTCTCCGGATAGATCATGTACGTGAAATATGATCTAAGTTGGATATTGGATCTAAGTTGGACCTTAGCATCTTTACACAGGACCGAATGAAAAGGAGTTGAGAATTCAGCCAAAGTAAATCACGAGACCGTCTTAGATCAAATTGTGAAACCTCTCACTTTATATAAATATACAACGGATTTTCTCGCAGGACTCTTCAATTGGAGGACTCTTCAAGAACAAACGGAATTTAACGTTTCTGAATTTATAAGAACTGTAGACAACTCTTATGTGTTATTATAGTTTAGAACTCACAAACACTACAAATTATCGATAAAGACGTGGTTTGTTTTAAAAGATAGATATGAATCTACTCTCTTAAAATATCTCCACAGGTAGAATCTAGAATGTATCTAGAGTGAATGGGCAAAATCGTGGCCGGATTATTATAACCATTTTTGACTGAGACTTGAATAAATATGTATTTATAAGAGTTATTAAGGTTATATTACAGAATAAAAAATAAATACTTTTTCATTAGTTATAGTCGACTATGGGTACACTTAAATATTCTGTTTGGTTTAACGCGATCAGGAACTTTGAACTAGCTCCAATTAAACTACTTCGAAATCCTTTGAATACTACACAGTTTATTTATCACTAAATAGTATATATTAACACTACGATAAAAATAAGTGCAACATCTATGAAAAATATGCCCACAGGGTAGAAGTCACTGTGGGCAATCGTTATTTGCTTAGATGAAGAGATTATCTTTTGTTCATGATATTGTCTCTTTAATTTAAATTAAACTTCACGTGTAAAGTAATGAAGAAAATAAGTTGAAATTTCCTTTTATTAATGACTAATGAAATTATTCATATTTCGTAGGTACATCTATTTGACGCTCTTACGGTGAGGCAACTTGCATACACCTGCGAAATCCAGTATGGTTGACTAAGGTCCAATCGTCCTATCTTCGTTAGGGTAGACTCGTGCCCCTCGGTGGGAACATAAATGAGTTGTCATCATATAAATCTTACTATTATAATAAGACTACAAACAAAAAACGAATGACTTATTGTTTCTTATGTATGTATTGTTTCGAATGCTTTGCAGAATCCGGGATACGCACGGCTAATTTTATTAGGTATCAAGAAACCAAGCAGGTAGATATGCTCCAATTGAAGCATACCAGGTAATCTTATCATAAAGTAATCTTATCAGCAGCATCTTGGTAGCGGCTTAGCTGTGTCCGCCCCTGGAATTGCTTAAGTCCATGAGCATCAGTTAACGCTTAACATCAGGTGTGCCGCTTGCTCGTCTGCCACGTACGGCAATAAAAAAAGGTGGTATGCTTGAGCCCCTGTAATGCAAATAATAAAATCGAAAATCCGTTTGCAGAGTGCCAAAACCAAATATAGTGTAAGCTCGGTTTGCGTAGAATGGACCACATAAATATTAAATGGCTGTAGTCTATACTAATATTATAAAGAGGAAAGATTTGTTTGTTTGTAATGAATAGGCTCCGAAACTACTGGACCGATTTCAAAAATTCTCTTCACCTTTGGAAAGCTACATTATCCCCGAGTAACATAGGCTACTTTTTATCCCGGAAAAATTGACAGATCCCACGGGATGCGCAATAAAGGCTTCGCTCAAAAACTACTGCACAGATTTTCATGCGGTTTTCATCAATAGATAGAGTGATTCTTGAGCAAGGTATTGCGGTATTTTTTATCTTGGAAAAACGGATAGTCCCACGGGAAGCGCGATAAAACCTTCGCGCCATAAACCGACTTCCGCGCATATGTAGCCGTGGGCAAAAGCTATGACCCTTAACCCTCTATAGACCCAATCCCGAAATCCACGCAGGCGAAGCCGCGGGCAGAAAGCTAGTTAAATAATAAATTTTATCTTCTCTCTACGAATGCAAAAGTAACTTGTGTAATTATAAAATTTACGCGGGGTAACTCTGAAAAGTTTTTTTATTTCAGTGTTGAGTAATTGTGTAAATAACAGATAAATCAGATATTACTAAGAATGAGTCAGATAGGCACCTGCAGTAGTTTTGGAATACAGTATTGTGTAGTTACGTAAATGTATCTGATTATTGTTCATTGTATACATCTTATTTTTTCATTTTACAAATGAATGTAATGAAGACATAAAATATGCTTTAATCTAACATAGGGTGCCCGTAGCCGACGAACGTGTATGAAAGAGTTAATGAAAGTCGAGGAAGCTAGGATGAGGATGATGATGATGATGTTTGGATGTATGAGATAAGAGTGTATCTATGTATGAGTGAATATGAGTGTACGTATGTATCTATGTAAAATATAAAAATAAAGTACGTGGCACAGTTTATATGGCAGTTTGGCGAGCGGCAATCGACTCCAAATTTGCGATAGTATTGTTCTCCTTGACAAGCTGATCACCAATATAATAGTTTTAGAAAAAATTTTTGACTAAAATCGCCGCTAGGGGCTCTGAAGTTTTGGGTAAAAAATCCTGCGTACCATGCACTTTGCACGGAAAAGATTTGCCGTGAATTCCATGATGATTCTCATTTAAAAAAAATAGTACTAAAAACAGTAAAATAGTCCATACTCCAACCCACAAAATAAGTAATAGTGGTCAACGAAACAAGAAAAAAGTGAAGTGGTGTTAAGACAATGGTATGACCTTATCCTTTAGGAACAATTTATTACCTAAGTACCGTATCATCCCTTATATAGAATATATTAGACATAGATGAATATAGTATTCTTGTATAAGTAATATATTCTCATTCCGCTGAATGTAAACAATGCCCGCGTTACAGGAAAACATTATCCTCTGAATGTGTGAACCCACATAAAATTACCAAATCTTTATGAATGAATATTAACAAGAAATCATTTTAGCAATTATAATATTGCTAATTAAACGTATAAATTAATGATTATAAACACTTACCGGTTAATTGACTTGCATCACCAAACAAAAGCAGTTAATTTAACAGCACTTATGAAATCACAAAAAAATCCACAATAGCTTGAAAATTCCAACTTTTACAAAACTGAGTTTTCTAACTTTTATTCAGGAATGTCTTACTAATTTTCTCTTATAAGAGGGTTTCACGTAACGCGTAAGGGTTGTCACGCAGGGCAGCGATGCCGCTATTCTGGCTTCGGAGGTCGTTGTCGACTGGCGCATGCGTGACAGCCCCGGCCCCGATCCGAGAATCGACGGTGTAACCAGTATACCACTATGTTACAGACTGAACTTTTGAGATCTGCAAACAGTTGAGAACCGTCAGCTCAGATCGTTGCGCACTGTTAAATGAACCATAAAGACGTACCGCCTACGCGGACCTGGCGGAGAGGTATGCGGCTCAGATTAATGATCTACCCTTAATTCAGGTAGGACTGAAATTGTCATTCACACAATGAAGGCAACGCATTTGTCAGATGGTAATTTTAGAACTGGTGTTGGTATTGGTATTCTGCGGTGACAGAGATACATTCCTGCGACTTTGTCTACGCACAACATTTATCTTAATATTTTAAACAATTTATCTTATTTATCTTGATAAATTGCAGCCTATATGTTATTCTAATATATAAACTATATTATTATAAAGTTTCATTAAAATCCATGCAGTAGTTTTGACGTGAAAGAGTAACAAACATTCATCCATATTTACAAACCTTCGCGTTTATTGATATACGGAATATAGTATATGCAAGATTTTAATTGTGACTAATTTATTTCAAAATCTTAACTACAATTTTTGCGTATGAATATAGAATTGCCAAAGTTATTTAATATAGTAGATAATATCTTCATATTCTATTATTAGACGTTCTTTGTTTTAAATAGACTTTCCCCAAGAAGCTTCATTCCTATTTATCCCGCGCTGCATGCGTTCAGCGTTATCCTGTGCTACCCTTTGTAGAAGACCAACCAACGCTGCATTTACTGGCTTCAGTCTGCCACTTGAGATCCTCGACGTCCTTTAGTAAATTGTGTACCCACTATACTGCCCACGAGTACAGCTGCGACTAACAACCACTTTGAACACCCTAAGATTAAGAAATACAGACTCCGCATATCTTTAGTTAATATCAACCACGACCACAGATAATTGGGTATCGTGTGCAGGAATGTTATGCGTTTATTAATATACAATTATTTGAGAATTGATATTGCACAGAACTTTTATCCTTATTAAAAAAGTTAACGTAAACATTATTGTAAAGAGTTCTTCACTCTTTATTACAAATATACATATGCCTATAAAGAACACAGAAGGAAATAAGGTTTCTCCCCTGCTCCAGGATCTCTTTTGAGGCCATATTAGAAACACCGACGATAAGGAAAACACGCAAAGGTTTATTTGATGTTTGAATATATTAATATTATGGAAAGTCAGAAGCACTGTAGTCTTGGCACTGGGGTTTTTCGATTCTGATAGTATATTTTTATCTGAATTTCACATACACCTTTACCCCACGCTGTTACTGTGAAGTTATATCATAATTTTACAGCGAATTTTGCACATCAAAGATACGCCATTGGTTCACAAGTCTACGGCGGGAGACCTTGTACTAGAAAGAACCAGCAAGGGCTATTTATTTCTACTCCCTGTATTTTTACAGAGTTATCAATTAGAAGCTGGCCTCAGATAAATAGTAGAGAACCCAACTTTCTTTACAATTTTAAACAAATTCAAATTATTTCTATAAAGACTATTAATATTTTACTATAGTCAAAATATTCGGCAACGTAACTATTGTTAAAATTAAACCAGAAACAGGGTACACCCCCTATTTACCTGATATTAAATACCTACATCTTATAACTTACAAAATTTTATAATCATTTATAATAAATTTATTACTTCATAGCTACTTTTATAAATAAGTACATAAGTAAATAGGTACTATCTGTTGTGATCCATTATCGTGGACGAATATGGTGAAAACGGGGGGTTTTCATTTCATGGAGCCCCTAATTTTTGACCCCTTGTAGGTTGTCATAGACCCCTAGGGGTCGATATAGGCCACTTTGGGAATCACTGATGTAGATCAAATATATGAGAAGACCATCAAGATTTTTAATAAGAACGCAAATAGAATTTTGTAATTTTAAATGTGTGTCAATAGTAAAATTCATTCAAAACTGATCGAAAACTCCCTCTCATTAAAGTGCACGTCCAATACTAGATTTTTAATTTGTTTCAAAATTAATTGCACTATACGTTCTAAGAGTTCAGGACATAGGTTGATTAGGAAATGAAGGGTCGATATGTCGAACTTAAACTAAGGCCTTTAAGCAACAACGCAAACATGTTATTCATGTTTTTTGTTGTCGACTTTATAAATAGGATCTGAATAGAATAGAACCAATCTTAATAAAACTTTTGCATAATTTGTTTGTTTTATTTAAAAAAAGCAAATGCACAAAAGTAAAGTAAATATAAATGACGTAAAGGAATAATAAAATCATCTCATTAATTAATTATACATTGATATTAGCTATAAAAATATATCTAACTAGCGTTCCCGATACGATTCGATTTTAACGAATTCCTAGCAAAATATATCTAATTTCTTCATAGGAAATTCAAAATCAATCAAAATACGTACCAGGGATTACCCGGAACATACAAACTCGCAAATTTCGTCTTTATATAATATATTATTTATTGTATAATATTTGTTTTATAAATCAATAATTCATATTACTTAATATACTATTTTAAATATGAATATTTATTTATAACTATTCATATTTTAATGCTTACATAAAGTAAAAAAAATTGTTGAAAACACTGAATGTCTTCGTTTTCGATAACTAACGAAAATTAGTTTATAATTAAAGCTTTTGAAGCTCCTTGTTTCGAGATAGACAGTATTAATAAAGTTGGCTTTGGTTCATTGCGATTTTGTAGCCTCAGTACCAAGTGCATCGTAGTGCGGGGTAGGTGTACCGAACATTGGCTCGGCGGGGGCAATGCCTGTCTAGCCGGTAGAAGGGTGGCAGGTCGATTGTAACGCGTTGGTGTAGCATTCGATAAATAAACAGATTCTGGATACGTGCTGACTATTGTGTGAGATTTTGAAGTTTCGCGTTACCAATTCAATGAGTTATTGAAAGATATTTGAATAGGGTACGTTTTGTACAGATGTAGGTAATCAAAATTTGCTTTTCTGAACAAAAAGCAAATTTTGATTATTAAAATTTGTAAAAAACGTACCCCGTTTAAATATCTTTCAATAACTCATTGAATTGGTACCTATTTTGAATAGAAAACTTTACCTCGAATTAGGCGGCATAATTTGATGATTTTTATGTATATATTAGTACATATAAGGTAGGATTGTTGCTTGCTTCTTATTGATTGCTTCGTATTTTATAATTGAGGAAAACACTAAGCTTTATGACTTAAAGAGTATTTTCAAAAAAATGTAAAAGAACAAATCACAACTTGAATTACATCACAAGTTCGTGAATAAATGCGTGTCTTTTTAAAATATATTTTAAGCATATTTAATTATATTTAGGAAATATGTAATATCTAAATATAAATGAAATAAAAGAATTGGCAATTTGATATTTAGTTTTTCGATGTAATCGAAGTAATTTCGATGTAAAACAGCAATGCGTATAGAGTTTGAAAAAACTAATAGTGTCATTGAGGAATAAATACACTGAATGATACAATAGAGGGCCCAGAAATTTGCAAACTGCAGGTGCTAGCCACGCTGCAGGGTTTGTTTTGATAAATCGGGTTCGTTGGGCTGGGGGCTCGGTCAATGCTCCAGCAGAGGGCTGGCACGGTGCCAACTGGGACGTTAGCTTCCCTTCCTCTCGCATCGTGGGAAACGACGGATCAGTAATTATTCGGAACTTATTGGTGTATTAAACGTTGTTGTTCTTGAAATGTTTTACATATTTCAGCAAGTTTGTGTAGTATTGTATTAATATTTCCGATGTCCTAATGGACACATTATGCGCGACTACTTATTTGTGAAACACATACATTAGCACTATAGATAAATATACTAAAACTATTTTCTCTGCATAAACGTTGTTGATTTTTTATTATTTATTTTGGTGGCAATTGCGAAAGTAGCTGTCGAGATTGTAAATGATAAATGGTATCTATTACATAATTTATACTTATAATAAATTTCTAGAAAGGTCAATTCTGTAGGTACATGAAATATACAAAATAACTATCAGGGGGTGATTAGGGATCGATACTGATGGCAAAAATGCAATCAGTAAAATTTTTGTCGGTCTGTATGTATAAACGTTATAGAAACAAAAATTATTCGACGAACTTAACGAAATTTTTCATACTTCTGAGCTAGTTATAGTATACTTTTCATCACGCCACAATCAATAGGAGCAGAGCAGTGAAGGAAAATGTTGGGAAACGGGAGAAGTTACTCCATTTTTTAAGCTTCCGTCGCGTATGCAACATTAAAGGTTAAAGCTACATAGAAATCATGTATGACGGAAATGTTTTTCTTAAAATTATATAAAAAATATCCCACGACAGCATATGCTATCTTTTATGGTTGACTCACAATAACACGTGTAACTCCCGATAGCTTAGCAGTTCAAATTTTTCTGATTATATTTGTCTACTCTTACGTTTATAACATCATTAAAAATGCTACCTGAAATTACGATTCCACGCGGATGAAGTCGCGGGCACAGCTAGTATATGAATAAGGTTCTAATGGTGAAATGCATGTGACACGTGTACTGTAATTAGGCTCCACGTGTCTACTTCAATCGATTGATTGAACTTAGTCGTATTTGTTCTGCGTTGATAGCTAAATATTGCCCAAAATATCTTGTGCTATTATGACGTATATAATGATTTAAAATTATGAGTTCCTGATTCTTACGATATTATAGCAGTAGGTTTTATATAATATACATTGCTGGTTTGGGTATTAGACGTCATCATATTGTCAACACACAGAACAATTAGGCTACAAACTTTTAATTCAATACTGATGATATATTTTATTATGTGAGTATGAGTGAGCATAGCCGTTGAACATAGTGTCATGGTAGAATGTTGACGTTCTCAAACGTTGTGTATGATACTTCTGATATCCATCCACAGATATAAACTACGTGTCCTAATACATTACTTCCTGGAAGGTTATACAAAGCTCAAAGAAAATTGTAGAACATTCGAGGAAGGTACTCAGCCTTTGTCGGAGCCTTCTAGTATCGAGTAGCGGAGTTAAAGTTAGGTCTTTATAGAATCGCCTAGATTTCATCATATCACTATATAAGCAGAGCGTGTCGGCTGACAGAGTCTACATTTTGATATGATGAAGCGAAACCTTGAAAGAGGAGCGATCGCATTCAATTCAAGCCGCAGGTTTATTAAGACCATACTTAGGCTTAGGCTAAGTTTGGCCGGTAGGTCAGATCAGTCGAGCCTCCTCGATTCAGTCCGACATAACCATCGTGACACTTGGAAGAACGAACTACGCGGTGATTAATTAGTGTTGGCAATTGTTAATAGTAATGCATGCATTTTATTTACTGTGAAGAACCACATCTCGTAACTATATGTTCAGTCACACCATGTAAATTTTAAAATCATAGATTTGTTATATGTTTAAAACAGTGCCACCACACGTAAATAAAGTAACTATATCTATGGCTATGAGAAAAAAGATATATTACATATGAGTTGGGAGGTAAACTCTCTGTATATATACAATAACAATAATAACTTACATTTCAATACAATACAATTTATCACATTTCCGGAAGTTAAAAAATTCATAGCTACAAAACAGTTTCTAATAAAGAGTAGTAACAATTTTAAGATTAAATTAATTCTATCAATAGAAAGCCCAAAGATTCTCAGAAAACAAATAAATGTCTTTTATTTCACGCCCCTGAGATTCTATTCATTAAATCTCATTCCTTACAATGGGGGAGTAACCAATTCGAAGACAAAGCTATAAATAAAATTGAAACTAATGAACAGTTGTTCAAAGTGATTTAACAGTTCCTAAATCTTGGGAAATACACGTATATAGATAGAGAGCACTCCAGATTATTAAGGGCTCATTTCCAAATTACTTCCAGATAGAATAATTAACACATTTTGTATCACAAATTAAAAAAAAAATGGGCTGAATACTTGTTTAGAACTAATCTGTCAGTGGTGAACCCACTTAAAGTTTCTTCCCCTTCTACAACATACTCATTTGTGTCTTTCATTATTGGCAATTATCGTTCTAATAAACTAGGCTATTGGGTAAGTATCATAGCTAATATACATGCCTAGGGAGACGAGCCTACCATATGTTATGGTCCCCTCGTGATTAGGCCGGCGCCATTTTGGCTTCCTGTGCCTCTTCAAGCGCTTTGGGCCCCTTTTATGGGCCTGCGCTGCATCGCCTCCTGTCCTGAGATCATCCTCACGATTTGCCTATATGGTTCTTAGAACTTAAGCGCAGGCTGAGTTTAGTCGGTAGGTCACGTGGTCAGACCGCTCTGATCGCATGGAGGCCGACTTACTGTGACACCGTTGCGGTGATATCCTGGGTACGTATCGTGCTCCTTGTGAGGATTCTGAGCCTCTCTCTCCTGAGAGAAAAAAAATGTTTTAACAATTAGAGCGTTAGTCAACCACTCTGGCAAAGTATGGATTGTTCTACATAGGGACTTTAAATTTCATCGCACCAATATGCAGGTTGCCTCATGATAATTATACGATACAAGGTAGAAGTGTCAAAGAAATAAATATATGTATGAAATTGGGAAAACAAAAGTCCCCCCGGCCCTCCAATTCAACTTCAACTGTTCTTTCAACAATGATAAGACCACAGCGGCACCAAGCTCTATTGAACGATGATCGGTTTAGTAAAGGCGTGTGGGGTTTCGCTAACTTTGTGGAACGCTAGGCACAAGTGACTTTGTAAAGGTTCTGCGATTTAAAACCAGTAAATGAAAGTTGTGATGCAAACAGTTATTCTATATTTGCTCGTTGTCTATTTATAAAAATAAAATATCAAAAACAATAAAGAGCACGCACTTTGAGAGTTTGGGAAGCTACGCGGCATATTCTCGGCCCATCTACCGCAGTGCCTCAAGACGAAAGTCTTCGATTCGTGCGTGTTGCCAGTGATGACATACGGAACAGAAACCTGGGGGCAATCGCACTAAGAAATCGCAGCTGAAACGAAACCAAATCGTTCCACTCAACCAATCCGAGAGCTACAGTCGGGTCAATTTAATAGGCCACATTTGACATTTGTTCATAGTGAGGTGACCTGCTTAAACACTCCGATTATAGTGAAAAAATCGATATTTACTTCAAACATATGTGAATCGAATACAGTTATTATGGAAAAGTACTTTTTTTATAAGATCCCTGTCTTATAAAAAAGTACTTTTCCACAATAACTGTAATAGGCAAACGAGCAAATGGATTACTTGATAGTAAGTGATTATCGCTGCCCGCAACAACAGACGTGTTGCCGGCCTTTTAAATGTGAATACGCTCTTTTTTATAGGTACTGTATTAATATATTTTACGAGTTTAATTGCCTTAAAATTTTTTAATACCAATTATTTCTCTGTTAAAGAAGTTATTATTGTTTTTTTTTATTATAAAACAAAAGAATAACATGTTTTATTTTAATAAAAATTTGACTCAAAAAAAATCAAAATCAAAATCAAAATAATCTTTATTCAACATAGACTTTTACAGGCACTTATTGACGTCAACAGACAAAACAAAAAAAACAAAGCTTAACAAAAAGAAAACAAAAACCTTGTCCGTACGTACGAATAAGGAAAAAAAAGAAAAAAAAAAAAAAATGACTCGACACCTGTTAGGAAATTGGGAGAGCCTTCTCGAGAAGAACAGGCAAGAAACTCTGAAGGTCTATTTTTTATCTCCTCTTTACAATGTTAATAATTACAATGATATAATACAATATAGTATAAGATACAATCATACCTAATACGATTACAGTCGTATGTATGTTTACATACAAAAATAATACAATAAACTAACTGACTGACTATTAATTCATGGTGAATAATGCCTTCACAAGTAATCATTGCATTCATTCGATTTTTTGAGGGACATCACTTACGTATAGACTTCACTGAACGCAACATTGTAACAACGGTCATTTGTGCATTTCCAAACTAAAAAAAATATTGAATATTTTAAGTCCGCCATTACAAGGTTAGTTGAGGAATTTTAATGAAATGTCAAATGTGGCCTATTAAATTGACCCGACTGTAGAATATCGCGTCATCGAACAGATGACGTGATATTGTTGGCGTTCGGATTGGTTAGGCCGAACGGTTCGGTTGCGTTTCGCTTGCGATTTATTAGTGCGATCACCCCTCTGGCCACTCACAATGGGCCTTTAAGGCGGCTCAAAGTCACCCAGAGGGCAATGGAGAGGGCTATGCTCGGAGTTTCTCTGCGTGATCGAATCAGAAATGATGAAATCCGCAGAAGAACCAGGGTCACCGACATAGCCCGAAGAATTGCGGACTTAAGTGGCAATGGGCGGGGCACATTGCTCGCAGGACTGATGGCCGTTGGGGCGGAAAGGTCCTGGAGTGGCAGGCATATGCTGGACACCGCAACGTTGGTAGGCCTCCCACAAGGTGGACCGACGATTTGATGAAGATCGCGGAAAGGCGCTGGACGCTTGCAGCGCAGGACCGATCTGAGTGGAGATCCTTGGGGGAGGCCTATGTCCAACAGTGGGCGTCTATTGGCTGAAATGATGATTATGATGATGACTTTGAGAGTGAGGTCTTCATATTGAGAGATTTTTTAGCCACCACAACGAACTGTATACGCTAAATACTTATTTGCGCAGTTTTACAATTAATTACCTTACCGCCTACCGGCAGCCAGGTGTGGTGTGAAGGAAAAGGTAACCCATACGGGAATCGTTCTGAATTACAAATAATGCGCAAGTTAAATTTTATCAAGTAGGTCTCGAAATAGCTAGATAAGTCATACTTTATATATAAAATCTACAATTATGCTGCACGTATAAGAAAACTAATTTTATTTAATTATTGTAATAAGGACCACCAGCAATTGTTATATTATTACATCTAAACATTACAAATCCTTAACCTATAGAATATAACCATTTTTTGAGGCTATCACAAAATACACTACAAAATATATAGTCAATCATACACTATAAAAATAATCATAAAAAGAAAATAACATAGATCGACTCAGATGAATAATATCATATTCGATGGCAAGACGAATCCGAACCGAAAAAAAATTCACGGCGTCCTCAACAACTTTGTTATTCTTCATCTAAATTGCTGGACAGAAAGAGAAAATATGTCAAGGTCTGCGTGTCCTGACAATCTATTGTAAGTATCTGGTAAACGATAAAATGTTTTTATAATTTTTCAATATTAGTTTTTAAATTGGGAGTGCTTCATTCAAAATAAGCCGAAACAACGTTTATTATTATGAAAGGTTATAAATAAAACTTAGCACTTAACGCCAAATGGCGAATAAAAACATTGTTCTCATCTGTATGGAAACCTGTCAGCTGTTCTATCATCCTTTAAAACTTGTAACTGACAGAATAATCAAAACTTTGGAGTAAATGTGCGCTTGTACGCGGTCATAAACTGTTCGTCAATTTATAGGCTGTGATTTTTACGTATTTGGGAGAGAGAGGGAGTCTGTTATTATACCACTTAAAAAAGTGTACACAGAGCAGATATATATATATATAATATAATATATATATATATATATATATATATATATATATATATATAATATATATATATATATATATATATATATATATATATCTATTTATTCACTTATGAATAAAATAATATAACAAAAAATAAACCAGTCTAGTGGTAACCGGTTTCAAGGTCCTGGGTTCGAGTCTTGCTCGGGGTAGATGTTTGTGATAGAATTCCAAAACCCAACCCTTAGCTATACTTTGGTTTCGGCTATAATGAAATATATATACTCGACTAAAAATAATAAACTAAAATAAATAATTATATAATTGATTATGGCTATACCTTTTCTGCGTCGAAGTCTTCCAACCCTGTTATTTCAGAAATACATTTTGTTAACCCGCTATAGACTATTAATGGGGTAAATTTATTGGCTCCATATGGACGTCTCTGATACATATTTAATTTAGATAAAGGTGCCGTAACTTTATTTGTTAACATGCTTCTGTGCCTTAGATGCTTTATATGATTAACTAGCTTTCTGCCCGCGGCTTCGCCCGCGTGGATTTCGGGATTGGGTGTATAGAGGTTAAGGGTCATAGCTTTTGCCCACGGCTACATATACGCGGAAGTCGGTTTATGGTGCGAAGATTTTATCGCGCTTCCCGTGGGACTATCCGTTTTTCCGAGATAAAAAATGCCGCAAAACTCCTCAAGAATCACTCTATCTATTGATGAAAACCGCATAAAAATCTGTGCAGTAGTTTTTGAGCGAAGCCTTTATTGCGCATCCCGTGGGATCTGTCGATTTTTCCGGATAAAAGTAGCCTATGTTACTCGGGGAGAATGTAGCTTTCCAAAGGTGAAAGAATTTTTGAAATCGGTCCAGTAGTTTAAGCGTGAAGAGGTAACAACAAACAAACAAACAAACAAACACACTTTCGCATTTTATAATATTAGTTGGGATTAAGTATTCTTTGATTGAAACTAACAGGTAGGGCAGTTTCATTACCGCTTTATGAAGATAATTGCTACATTGATTCTTAATAACGTAGTAATGTAACTGCACTATCAGTTTCTAACAAATTTGAACTTAACAGAGTTATATTTTTATTTATTTATTCATCTCATAAATTCATTAATACAAAAAATACAGCAGAAACATAATTTTATAAACCAATGACATTTTTAACAAATGTTATAATTATTGAGTAATCAAGTATGTAAGTTATCGCTTAAAAATGATTCTTTAATTAAAATTTTATGTTGTTAGGTATAACATTTTGCATAGAACGCAATTCCGGAGGTAGCTTATTAAAGGAACCAAGTAAACAGTCTTTCGTTCGCCATAGATATTGATTATTAAACTGCGAGTGTCACGTCAGAAAAATTGGTACCGTAATGTTTTGGTATTAATTTTTTTTATCATTAAAACATTTTACTATCTGTATACATTTTTCGAATAAATTTCTTTCTTACGTAAACACCTAAGACTGTTTCATTCAAGAAAATAAAAGTTTTATTGCCCTCCAGTAACCAAATTTCGCTAAAGGTACCCGAAGTGTACTTAACAGGGTTCTCAAAGTTTATGATTGTATCCTAAAAGTTAGCTTGATGTGGACCAGCCATATTCAAAACCTAATATATTTTTATTCAACGTTAGCTTTTACCAGCACTTATAAACGTTAAAACAAATTTATATATTAGAAAACACTTTTATATCTATACGAACAAAAAAACTATTGGGAATTGGGAGAGCCTGATCGAGAAGAACGGTCAAAAACCTCTGTAGGTTTATTTTTATCATAAATTCGTATGTATGCTTACATACACATGGTATGTCAAAAAGAAAGATAATTCTATATACCAGAGATGAATATAAGATAATTTTTACCATGGAAAAATATGTTTGTCTTAAATAAACAAACGAGCGCCTAAATTGTTATTGAAACACGAAACGCCCTTTCAAATAGAATAAATCGTCCGAACGTCTATCAAAAAATGCATAACACGATCACGTAGGCGACCCATGTACTACGATCAAGATATTCGTCTGCGATCGGACAGGTTAAATGTTACTATTTGGACGGGACTTTATATTTGTTATTTTGGTCGATGAAATTGACTTATATTGTTTTGAGTAGAATGTCAAATATCATGAGGCGGACTATTTGCTGACAAATATTAGCAGCAAATAATGTCTGACTCTCCAAGGTCGCTCCCACGACGAAGGTGAAGGTCAAATTAGAACTTGTAGTTTCTTCAATTATCTTTCTTCTGTAGGTTTTCAAATTCAAATTTATATATTTCATACAAATAATAAGCAATGGTACCTAAAGTAAGCAATAACTTGTTTTGGGAACCTAAGTTGCGACACATAGATAAAGTTTATTACATTTGACGAACTAAATAAGAACAAAAAGAAAAAACAAATTATCGTGTAGTGTGTAAAAGTGAGGAGTGAGGTATGGTATGTGTGTGTGTGTATGTTTAGAATTACAGGTATGCATCTACATATGTCTTAACTTTATTGATATATATATATATATATTACTTAACTAGCGGACCCGACAGACTTCGTCCTGTCAAAAAGATTTGTACAGTGGCAGTTTTTTGTTCCTAATTATTTTATAGATAATGTCGCATAGCCAACCAAATCGCGAAAAAGTCTAAATGACCTATTACATTTTGTGGCTATTCAATTTTGGAACGTGACATTAAATCCTCCAACGATGTATTCTGTGCTCCAACGCACGCACGCACACTGTCTTGATATATATGATTGAATTTCAACTATATGTAGTGTTAATAAAGCGCAAATTCACTCTTTGATGTTAGGAACACACCTTCATTGCTTAGACAACAGTGAGTGCTTGCAATATGAACTTTATACAATAACAATAAAGCTCAATTCGACTGTACGTTTTAGTTAGAAAACGTTTGCATGGGAAAATAAAAGGGCTGTTTTTAGGGTATTTCCGATAATTATTCGAATTTTACTCATTGTAAAAACCCTCCTTGAACTTCAACGAACATTAACAAAAAAGAATTGACCAAATTGGTCCAGGCGTTGTTGAGTTATGAGCTTACCAACACATTTTGCGATTCATTTTTATATATAAGAAGATTAGAGATTCTGTTTCGTCATATGAGATAGATGGTAACCAATCCCTTATTCGTTTTTTACAGGAATAATTAATATGTATTGTATTAATATGTATTGGAGTAAGAAAACAGGGTGACGTCGATAAGCATAAGAGAAACGGCACGGGGAATGGAGAAAACTCGCTTGGAGATTAGAATCTTGTTACCCGTCCTAGCTTTTAGTGTTTCATATACTTTAAGAATGAATAGTACTGGGAATCACTTGTAAAGTAAAGCTGTGGAAAAGCGGAAGGTTTGATTTTAACATGACTTTAATAACTTAACATTTTAATTCCATATACTCACAGACGATACATACTTTATGCTCGATAAAAATTGATTAGATCGCTGGTATTGTGAATAATAGTAAATATGAACATACTCGTATATGTATTTGTTATGTGTACTTTATAATATATTCACATAGATCAGTGACGACACAGTTTCGATATTTCTTTGTTAGGATAGTTTTAATAGATATATAGCTAACTACTATCGTTTTGCGTTTAGTGTGCCAGTTATTTCAATTGTATGAGTTTTTTTTATTTAAAAATACTTAATAAATATCATTACATCATAATACTTAATAAACAAAGAATTGCATGCGTTGACTATAGATATATATAGATTTTCCCAACCTTGCTTGATGACAAATATAGCAAATAAAACCTTGTTTATTTAATTGAATCTTGCAAATTTGATTTAAGGTCTATAGTTGCAGTAATTTAAGCACACGTATATAATTAACACGGAGGCCATATCTTAGGTAGTAAACCATCTATCACCCAGTAATCTGCGTTGGAAAGGAGTGTAATTGAGAGAGAGAAAGACTCGACAGGTTCCCATTAGCCCAACAAGTAATATTTCATCATCAATAATACTACTGTTCTGATTACTTTGTTATTCATTTTTAGGTTATAATGGTCTACTGGTTCATAAATTGGTACCATTCTAGAAAATACGTCTTTATTATTAAATATCTTTTTCAAAAGTTAAGTGTGTACTCGTAAAAGAGTCATTAATATTTTTATATCTCACTAGCGGACCCGACAGACTCCGTCCTGGCAAAAAGATTTGTACAGTGGCAGTTTTTTGTTCCTAATTAGTTTGCTATGCGACATCATTTATTGATGTCGCATAGCAAACCAAATCGCAAAAAAAGTCTAAATGACCTATTACATTTTGTGGCTATTCAATTTTGGAACGTGACATTAAATCCTCCAACGATGTATTCTGTGCTCCAACGCACGCACGCACACTGTTTTGATAGATATGATTGAGTTAATAAAGCGCAAATTGACTCTTTGATGTTAGGAACACACCTTCATTGCTTAGACAACAGTGAGTGCTTGCAATATGAACTTTATACAATAACAATAAAGCTCAATTCGACTGTACGTTTTAGTAAGAAAACGTTTGCATGGGAAAATAAAAGGGCTGTTTTTAAGGTATTTCCGATAATTATTCGAATTTTCCTCATTGTAAAAACCCTCCTTGAACTTCAACGAACATTAACAAAAAAGAATTGCCAAATTGGTCCAGGGGTTGTTGAGTTATGAGCTTACCAACACATTTTGCGATTCATTTTTATATATAAGTTTAGGCACTTTCTTCTTCGTATTATTATTTAGGTTGCCTCTTTCGTTCTTGATCGATCTTTTGGATCTTAATCTAGGCGTTCTACATAGTGTAATGCATCATTAATGTTACATAACAACACTTTTGATGTATGTGCGAATGCGTTTCCTGGAATTTTAGCTTGTCATGTGTTGTTGAACTTAATTACAATGTAAAATGATGATCTTAAAATCATAGTGTTAAAGACTATTTTGTCTTAAAAATCTTAAAGTACACATACCAACGCGTCATGTATGAATACTGTAATTGTCGGTTTACCATTGCCTTTTTGGGAAGCACACACCCTTTCTGATAACCTATCTGTGCCTTTGTCTGAGCAAAACCTAGTTCATTTTCAAGTCGCATTCCTCAATGATATCATATCTACAAAATAATGGGTGAATTCTAGGCCATTATGGAAGAGTGTGAATTTTAAATATGGACATTTGTTTGGTCTTTACTGTGTTCGTACTGTATTTGGAGTCGTGGAAAGTTCAAGGGTGAGTACATTTACCTAAATTAAGATTTAAAAAGTCATTAAAGTTAATACTATGTGCGCACCCTCCAATTAACCTAAGGTGAAATATCTAACTAAAAAAATGTAATCATTAAGGCTTTCTATTTGCCGCATCGACCAGCAAGTGGTTTATTGTTGCAGCCTTTTAGAGTCTATTATACAGACTCATTGATCCCTAAAAATTCCGGATTCTTTACTCTTTCCGGATTCTTTTCTTGACGCGTCTGTGATTCCTCTAGTGTTGCGGGTGTCCATTGGCATCGCTTACCATCAGGTGATCCGTTTGCTCGTTTGCTGCCCTATCCTATAAAAAAAAAACTCAGTGATATGTTACACCTCTTCTGGGTGTGTGTGCCCTGGATGCATGTGTGAAATGTTAAACAATGATTTCATATGTATACGCGGACATGTCCGCGGGGGACATGTCCACGCCTATTCTCGTTAGATCATCTACTTCTTCACATCGAACAATAGTCCGGTCCCCTGTTTATAAGTTGACTTTGTTGGGATTAGCCAGTGCAGTCTAGTTGCTTTTACAGTTCTGGACTAGTTTACAGGTAATCTGGTCCAAGCAAAGCATCTTGACTGCCTAACTTAATGTAGATGCATTCATGTTTAAGGTGACTGTCAAGATTAATCTTTGCTCATTTGTTGAGAGCAAATACCTTCGCTTGAAATATTGAGGTGTTTTCGCCAATGAACCGGCTAAAGCTTAACTTTGCCCTTTCACAATAAATATAAATCCTACATCATAGCCTTTTGGAGCTGGATAATGAATGTGGCTTCCTTCTTTGATATTCATTTAATTGTTGGTCCACTTGTCTTCAGGCCTTCAGCTTAGATTGCGTTCGGATGCTTTGTTTTGGCCTTGTAAGTGTGCATATACTGTAGTTGCACTTGTTTAGTCATTTGTAGCACTTGCAGGTGGAGTAGTGTTAGATTTAGTGGTGCGTTTAAAGCAGGCCCTGGAATTGAGTATATAGGTTTTGTTGCCGTCAGACAACCCAAACGTGATTGCTTAGAGGACAGTTTTTGATTGCTTTTATTACCCAAAACTAAAATTTTATTCATCATAAGCCTTACTGACGTCAAATGCAAGCGTTTAAGCATGATTGTATTATCTGTTCGTAAATTGGGACAGTCTTCTCGGGAAAAACATGTATGAAATATGAAAGGTTCAATTGTTTGATTCCTCTTATCAACTATCATCATTAGAATAATTATTGATTTACATCACTTAGAATTTGAAATATCAGGTGAAGTATTTAAAATGGTTTCTCAAATCAGACATATAAAATGCAATCATGAATATCAAAACATGTTTTATCAAATCCAAAAAGTATTAAAATTTAAATCAAATTATACTTTGTACAGGGTTCCTTCGGTGCGCTGATGCGGTCTCTAACTCTTGTTTGTATACAACATCATTGTTTAGCATCCACTTTGATAAAATTATGAAATTATTGATGAAAGTTGAGGAAGCTTGGGAAGTATGTTTCGATCCTAGCAAGTGGAAATCTGTGAACTCTGCCTACACCCATAGGAAAGAGGCGGGAGTATATGTACTTTTTTTTTGAGGGGGGTAAATACGACCTTTTGCACCATGACACCGCGCTGGCAAGACGCGGCCGTGTGTGGGGCTTTCCGGTCAAAAGGACCCGCCTACCGACTAAAATCCCCCCGAGTTCTCTGGGTCCATACGGGGCACATGGCGAGGTGCGCTTTCGCGATTCGACCAACATGTGTCCCGGGGCCGGCTCGACCAAGCTGGTCAAGCCACCACCAAAGGAGGGACTGTCTGAGAACCCCTGGACAGTCCCCCAGACAGAGAGACTTCACCACGGCGTGCGCGCTAAGCCGGACGCGCAGGCAGCCTCACGGGAGTATATGTACATATGTATGCTTAAGTCCATTCTGTTCAGAATAGATCGGTATCCTAGCAATCAAAATAGTGGTTACAGTGGTCAAAATAAAATATTTATGAAATACCATGAAATTATTATTAAAATAAAATAAAAAAAACACCTGGAAAATGGTGAAAATATGTAATTTGTGAATGACATCACTGTAGGCTAACTTGTATCACCTACATAATTTTGTTATGTTATTCATTGCATCTTTCAGGAACTCAGCAGATCTACAAAGGACTATCGAAAATCTATTCATGGATCGCTCCCTCGTTTCATATCCGGGAGCATGCAAAACTATACGGGGATCCAAACGCCAATCAAAAGTATGCAAGAGAAACCCTGGCCTTTCAAATGTTTTACAGACTGCTAAAATACAAGCAATTAATGCTTGTGAGGAGGCATTTCAATATGACAGGTGGAATTGTTCAGTAATCTTCAACCGAAATCCAGAACGGAGAGTTTTTGATAAGATCTACAGAGAAACTGCATTCCTATATGCGCTGATGGCAGCTTCTATCACCCACGCTGTCGCAAAAGCGTGTGCGTCTGGCGAGCTTATCGTGTGCTCATGTATTGGGAGCATTGGCAAAGCTGGTAATATAACTTGGAAGAACAGCGGGTGTGGTGACGACTTCAAACAAGGGCAGAGGCTCACTAAAAGCATTTTAGACTTCAAACACGCTGGTAATGATCAAATCGGTGAAGCGTTGAAGCATGACGTAACAGTCGGTATTCAAACGATGAACGAGCAATTGAGGGAGGTCTGCAAATGCCATGGATTCTCTGGTTCCTGCACAACGAAGACCTGCTGGAAGAGGTTGGGGCCTTTTAGCTCTGCTATGGGTTTGATGAAGAAACGGTACCATCACGCGATAAAAAGAAAGCTCAATTCTACGTTAAAGAGGGTAGTGACGTCGAAGTCTCACAATAGGATAAAACTGGATAGAAAGGAGTTAGTTTACATCCAGAAGTCACCAAATCTTTGTGCGAAGACGAGGGGCAGGGTGTGCAAGGACCGGAATAACTGTGCTACGTTGTGTTGTGGCAGGGGCTATGCCACGACGAAAAAGACTATTACCTCAAGGTGCAGGTGTAAGATGGTAAACTGTTGCTACGTTCAATGCGATACATGCGTGGAAGTGGTGGATAAATATATATGTAAATAATGATAGTCATATGTAGTAATGGAAACTTATTACAGAGTTTGTTTAAAAATAAATTAAATCACAAACATTGATTTATAACTGATTGGTGTCCGTAACTTCGTCTGCACAGATAGTAGACTTTTTCTTGTCACTTATCGTCATATTTTGGACAGTTTACACAATCCCTATTAGTATTATAAAGGCGTTAGTTTGTAATATATTCATAGTGTAACTATGTGTGTAACTATGATTGGATGTGTGTTGCTCTTTCATGAAACAACAAAATGAATTTAAATGAAACTTTACAGTATTTCCCTTTGTACATGAAAAACAATTTATTTATATATCAGAATTTCAGAAAAAAAATAGGCTACAATTTATAAAGATATTGTGTGAATTGTCAATTGTTGTGTTGTTCAAGCTTTATAAATTATAGCATGTTTTATTCTGATGTATCCCAACTAATATTATAAATGCGAAAGTTCTTCTGTCTGTATGTCTGTTACGATTTTCCGCTTAAGCCTCGCAACCGATTTTGATGAAATTTGGTACAGACAATCTTTAGACCCTGAGACAGAACATAGGCTATTTTTTATTTCGAAAAAAAAGGGATGAAAAAGTTTGTATGGGATTTCTTAATTTTAAAAGATAAAACCACGAAACTGTATATTTAAGCACTTGATAAGAAATCATTAGACATTTGTTCTAGCATTTTTGAAATTTCGACCAGCTAGGGGGTGAAATAAGGGTTGAAAGTTAGTATGCAAGTTGGTCAAATATCACGTCATAAGAAACAAAGAATCGTTTGTTCTAGCATTATGAAATTTTTTGCAGTGTGGGGGTGAAATAAGGGTTGAATTGAAGATAAGACCATGAATCTTGGTACCTTAGACATAAGGCACCAAGATTGACAAAAACTAATTTCAAGCGGGCGAAGCTGCGGGCGGAAGCTAGTAAGCTATATTATTGTAAAGTTTAATTGAAATCCGTTTGGTAGATTTTACGTGAAAGAGTAACAAACGTAAGACGTAATCTCTGCCTACCCCCGTGGGAAAAAGGCGTGAGTGTATCTATGTATGTATGTATGAGTAACAAACATCCATACTTACATACTTTCGCAATTATAACATTAGTAGGATATATTTTTTATTTCTAGACATAGGAAGTATTGTGACACAAAAATATTATTAAAGGAATTGAGACTCTATACTTGACATATAACATATTTTTTACAGTGCCCGCGAGATTTGTTTCGCCTGTTTAAGATTATACACTGTTATCGTCTTTATAAGCTGACTTTACACTTTAGGATGTACATTCTCTACAAAATAGTCTATTAACCCTAAGAAAATATATACGTTTACATAAATATGTCCCAAAAAAAGAAATTATCATTAAATATATTTAAAAAAAAATAATCGACTCTACTATAAAATCATGTTTAAAATTGATACACTTAAACATAAGTATTTTCAAGTACCTATCAACTCTTATCAGATCAATAGGGCAGGCACGGTACACACAAAAAAGTCTATAATTTATTCAAATACACATCGAACCGTACATCGAGCGTCCAAGCATATGCTTGCACGCTCGATGTCCGGCGGAGGTTAAGATTACCCTATTGACGGCCTCACTGGCAATCATTTTCTCGGGCGGCTTGTGGATAAGCTTTACTCGTTACGCGAGCTTACAGTGTACTACGCGTGCCTTCAGAATTGGGTAGACGACAATTTTTTAAATTCAGTATATAATAAGACTACTCTTTTTACTGAGAAATATTGTACAACCAACAGTACACCTGCACCTATTACTTTTGAAGATACATCGACATAAAACGCTCCATACTAAAAGCACTGCAATCGTGACGTTATAACTAAGTAAACTCGCCTAATTTGTATGAGCGTATAAACAAATTTTAAAATAACTTTGTTATTTGTACGTTTATAGGTATACTTTCTATTAAATAATGTTACATTTAATGTGAGAATGCTAGAAATGTGTTCGTTTCATTAGAATTACGCGAATAATAATTGCTCATTTTTTAGAAATCTAGAAACAATATAAATTAATAATTAAACTGAAATTTTCTATATTGACATACTTTCATGAGATATAAATTGCTCAAATCAGATAATTATAGTATAAAAACGGCCATAATCAGTTGTAGTCATCTACCCTATTCTGTCACGGCTGCCGTGGTTCTGTAGCGCCTTTGGAATGAAAAAAGGCGTCGTCCTTATTGTAACGTATGAGGAATAACAGCAACAGTGTTCTGCAAGCAATTACTGCTCGTCCTTATTACCTCATACATATTGCATATTGAGTATATAAAATAGTATGGTTAAAAATTTAATTTAGATTATTTTATCACTAACATTACTAACTTACTTTAAAAAGAACCAATGTTATTTACATACTTATAAAAATATGGATATACTAACATACTAATAAAGTCTGGAATAAATTATTATTAATTCATTAATTTGTTATTTGTTGCAATATATAAGGGTGGATTTGGAATTCTCTATTAGTCAACAGAACGGAAAGAAAAAAATATAGTTGTCACAACTATATTTGATATATAAGTTATTAATTTTGATTACTTATATATATACTTATATACATATGGTACATACATTTATGAGTGGCGGCAGTTTTTCCGCTTGATAAGAGGTTATTAAAGTTCATTTTATTGAAGAATTGAAACATATAGTACGTAAAATCTCTCAAAAACAACCTCTTTTTTTGTTATTTATTGTTTACTATACCACACATTTGTATTTATACTGTGTGACCTATCTTTTATCCAGTTACAATGCGAATGCTAAGCCATGTGAATTTGAAATATATTCTACAGGGTGTAGGCCAATTGTGGTTAAGAAAATGTAATCTAAAAAATATCTCAGAATGTAGTTTTAATTATATCTCTGAATAATCAGTTTAAGTCTACGAATGTTGACTATTGGTTAAAGAACTAGCTGCTGTAGTTGACAATTGACTAGGATGGGTTGTGATTTCTCGGAAATTTGGTTAGTTTTGTCTCTTTATAACAGTTCCTCTTCAATACCTTCTCCTTCTGTGCGGAGATGTCAATACCACTCCAAAATAAGAGGCAATTTGCCAAATAAATGTTGTTGAGAACATAGTTCTCGTTGCTTAGCAACGGTTTGATGGTTAGCTTGTCAGTTTTTTGATTGTAACAGATTTGAAAAACAAGAATATACATTACTTATTTAACTTGCTGCTTATTTATCTATATTCTTCTGAAACTCTTTCTCTCGTTAATAAACGTTCTATTGAACTTAGAATAAAAATACTTGAATAAAAATACTGTTTTATTTATTGTCGATTTTGTTTATTCGCTCATACAAAGTAGGCAAATTTACTTTATTTATGTGTACAATGTTGTGTATTTTAGTACGGAGCATTTTAGAGCGAACCACGACAATGCTTATTATCGCAGATACACTGTTCCTTCTACAATATTAATACCAAATTCTAATGGTATGTATTAAAAATTAAATCAAATAATGAATTAAAATATAGTATCAAAAAATCTAGTGTTCTTCATACAGTAGTAGAAATCTACATCAACTAATCTACACACGTTATAATTCCCTAGGTAATAAGCTTTCATTTTTAAAATGTATACGTTGACGTGCTGTTGATTGTACCAATGTATTTTTAATTATTCGAATTTGATATCTGACATTGACTTAAAGCTCATACATTGAAAAAAAATACCGCAAGAAGAACTTCAAACTATAGTAAGTCAATCAGCACAGGGCCGTACATATTGACTACCAAGTTATCTAAGGGTAGACTTGGACTCCTCAAGGGGCGTAGGAGAGACACGATGTTTTTGTCTTTTTTTGTGTTAATTTAATACAAAAAGAAAATAAACGAATGATTAGAATATTTGATAGGATAATAAGACTTATAGTTGCTTACTCCATGTGCGAGTAGCGCCCTCTACGCTGAGCTTTCAAAACGTTTCCTAGGAGAACTTCCGATGGTAGCGCCATCTATTGAATCAGAGTCATATTATGCTTATTTTAAGATGTGTAGTGGGTGTGCTACAGGCGGGTTATTTCAACTCCTAAAACGTTTTAGAAAACGTACATAGATGTCGCTTACACAGTACTTAAATTAAGCATCTGTTATATTTCGTTAAAAACCAAAATATACTTTACAACAGCATGCAATAAAGTTGTAGTTAAAATAACAGTCTTTATTTATAAAAAAATTTCGAATTCAACAGTTAACTAAATTTGTTAGTTGTTTTGTACATATTAGAATAAAATTATAACAAAAATGTTGGTAAATTTTCATAAAAAATAATTAATTTTTGCATCTGACATAGCTAATTATTTAAATTAACTTTTGTATTGACATCAGTGACATTATAAAGAGTAAGAAAAGCTTCTTTCTTAGCCAGTTCTAGTAGTTTAACTACAAATTAAATTAAATTGATTAATTAAATTTTATCACAGCCATCTTAGTAAATTATTATTCATATAATTTAAAAATATGTTTTTTATTTCAAATATTCATAAATAGTTACTTCGTTTCCCCTAAACAGGGACAAAATAGCTTTTTGTCCTTCAGAGACTTTTATACGAGTACCATTATGGAGACAAATAGGTTTGCGGTCAAAATTTGAATTTAGAATGTTGATATTGTGAGTAAAAGTCAATCACTATAAATATCGATCGCAAACATTGTATGAAATAGTTATTAACACAAAAATTAACAAATTTTATTGTTAATTGGCAATTGCATACACAATGAGACTTGAAATGAAATAAAAAATGAGCGTGTCTTCCTTAAGTAAGTACTGACGATGAACATTTTCTCCCTTCTATTGTCGGCTTGTTTCGAACTTAAATGTAAACAATTATAATAATAAACGTGTTTTCATTCGTATAAGTCAAACATATCTCTAAAATTCTTCATTCCATTCTGGATTCAAAAATATACTTTCGTCATAAAAATAGTCCTAATATTGTAATATTTTACTGCCAGTGTTGACGTTAAATAAAAAATAACTGGAAACTACTTATTATGCCACTGATTTAAGCACGGTGATTAGAAAAAGCACAGATTTAATGGTATGAGACATAACATATTTGCTTGCGAAATCATCATGCATCCAAATTTGATAAGATGAAAAATAGAGAATGATTAAAAATTGCAGCATTCGAAATTTAAATCGCGTATTAATGTATTTTTCTTGCAAGAGAGTTAACGTTCTTTTTTTCACCGCAAATATAATTAAATTTATCAATTTAATGGGTTATTAATGGATGTATTTTTTCTCTAACTCTAAGCTTATAAAGGAATTCCGTTTTTATTAAAATTTGTTATCAATATACAAATTTTCATTTGAATTTGGAATGGTATCTGGTACAAGTTAAATTACTTATCATTGAATTTCATTTCTTAGAAATTCGCTGACAACAAAAATGTGTCAGCTGACACAACACAGTCAACTTTAGGAATTGTAAAAGTATTGTAGCTACATATTTCGTGTGCGCGGCGGTTTTAAATGCGCCTTTATGCACCATGCGGTACGCTGGCAAGGCGAGGCCGTGTGTGGGGCTCTCCGGTCATAGAGGACCGGCCTACCCACTAAAACACCCCGAGTTCTCTAGGCCCATACGGGGCACATGGCGGGGTGCGCTTTCGCGATTCGACCGCCATGTGTCCCAGAAGAGACACAATACCTAGTAATTATACAACTTATTCACTTTTTTTTTCTCTTAGGAGAGAGTGGCTGAGAAACCACAAAGAGTACGAATCACGTCCAGGATACCACCGCAACGACCAGTGTTACGGTTATTATGTCGGACTCCATACCGGTCGGAGCGGTCCGACTGGCATGACCTACAGACTAAACTCAGCCTGAGATTTGATCTTAAGGGCCCTACGGCTTGTATGGGAGTACGAATCACGTCCAGGATACCACCGCAACGGCCAGTGCTACGGTTATTATGTCGGACTCCATACCGGTCGGAGCGGTCCGACTGGCATGACCTACAGACTAAACTCAGCCTGAGCCTTGATGTTAAGGGTCCTACGGCTTGTATGAGAGTACGAATCACGTCCAGGATACCACCGCAACGGCCAGTGCTACGGTTATTATGTCGAACTCTATACCGGTCGGAGCGGTCCGACTGGCATGACCTGCAGACTAAACTCAGCCTGAGCCTTGATCTTAAGGGCCTACGGCTTGTATGAGAGTACGAATCACGTCCAGGATACCACCGCAACGGCCAGTGCTACGGTTATTATGTCGGACTCCATACCGGTCGGAGCGGTCCGACTGGCATGACCTGCAGACTAAACTCAGCCTGAGCCTTGATCTTAAGGGCCCTACGCCTTGTATGAGAGTACGAATCACGTCCAGGATACCACCGCAACGGCCAGTGCTACGGTGATTATGTCCACTCCATACCGGAGGCAGCGATCCGACTGGCGTGACCTACTGACTAAAGTCAGCCTGAGCCTTGATCTTAAGGGCCCTACGGCTTGTATGAGAGTACGAATCACGTCCAGGATACCACCGCAACGGCCAGTGCTACGGTTATTATGTCGAACTCTATACCGGTCGGAGCGATCCGACTGGCATGACCTACTGACTTAACTCAGCCTGAGCCTTGATCGTAAGGGCCCTACGGCTTGTATGGGAGTGAAAATGGATACTTTATGACATAAATAGATAAGACGAAGCTACACTATGAGACGAGGATATAGAGTCTCCATCTAGAAAATTTCTTGTTATTTGTTTCCTTTTTATATTTAATCCCCATTGATTTCAGGCCAATAATATCCTGACACCATAGCCAGGTTATCTCTGGATTCTCACAAGTATCCAATAATCAATGAGATAAAGGCGTGCGTGCCTTAAGCCGTTTCGACGCAGTCGCACGTGATATATCTTACATGACACATTCGGTCCGCAACTGAAGGAGCGATCACTAAATAAATTTCACCTCCATACTCTTCATCTCAAAATATTTGAAATGTCATGTCTCGTTGTATGTATATATACAGGGCGCACTACATTTGGTTATTGGATTTCTTGTAAAACTAAGCAAATATATATCAGTGTTGTGTATATGAATGGTCCGCTCGGATAAAATGGTTATTTAAATTATTATTTTATCTTATTTTTTTTTTGTAATAGTTTATTGCAGTTAGTTGTAACTTGTTGTTCTTGGAGCTGTGACCTAAATATTTGCTTTGTTGTAACACGATGTCTGAATAAGTCTTTGAAGTCATTTTTCTGAAGTTAGCTTGTCTCGCCATTTGTTCCTGATATTGTCACAAATTAGGGATAAAAAGTAACTTATTTGTAAGAATTCTAACTTATCAACGTATCGATTCATTGAGTATCGTATTGAGTAGGCAATTATTCAAATTTATGTTTGCATAAATTAAACTAAGTAATATTAAGTAAATTTCATATAAAAAAATTTAATAGCGAATTCCCCGAGTTATTCAGAATCCCAATTTTATCTCGGCTTCGTATTATTTAAATCTTTGTATGCATTATACCTACCTCTAATAATCATTTAAGGAATCATTAAGATCGCTACATTATATCTGTATTTGAAATATTTGCGCCGTATTATTATTATAACGCCTATAATTGACCAATAAACCATTACGACCGACCACAATATTGTGGTTTGTTTTCGATGCCAACTCACATAATTACAGAGTTTTAGTTAAGAAAAAAGTTTAAAAGACGACAGCCACGAGATTTATTCGACTTGGATGATTAAAAACTACCATTGGAACTCGAATATTTTGTATTTAAAAACCGGGTTTCCTTATTTTCCTGTTATTATTTCATTATCATCTCTGTCTCTATTGAAAGAAGAAATAAGAAATCAATCAATAATTTGAGAGATTCTTCATCTTGTGTAATATATTTCAGAATTCATTCCAAAACTACTTACAGATTTCAGTTTACTTAAAAGATCGAAACAGCATTACTATCTTAAAATTATTCAAATACTATCTTTTTTTGTTTATGTCACCACTGAGATGTCGATATAGTTATTCGTGTCGAAAATTAAATAACACGTGACTCTCGTGGTGAGAATTAAGTTCTAACTGCACCAGTTAGAACTTTATTCTCATGTGTTTTAATTATTTCAAGTTATTGCCATTCCTATTATAATTAATTTCGTTATTAATTGAAATCATTTAAGTAAAATGCCTCATTTGGTGTATTGGAATATTTGTATTAAGTACACATACAAGTAAACTAAAACCTTTTAAATAATGGTATTTGATTTATTTACGAGCTTCAATAATTCCGTCACATTTGTTATTTACGAGTACTTTGCGTTCGGGTGACTGGTAGAGAATGTCTTTTTGCATTAAGTCAACCCTTTGTAACTTTTACAGTACAATAAAGTGTAAATGAATGAGTGCTCCAACTGTCCACACAGCCGAACGATGAAAAATAGATTTAACAATGTTAAAAATTGTGCGTGAATAAAAAGTGAGTTTCAAAAGTAACGCCAGATAGGCAAGCCGAGACAATGCCAATAAAAATATGTTATTCCAACCAATTACAGACCATTTAACCAGGCTTTTATAGCTCAATGTAATCCGCGCCCCATGTTCAACTCAATAAAACCACTTTTATTTTTCCTTCCCGGCGATATTTATTGCAGTATTTTGATTACCATATTTGGTTGCATTATTTGTGTTAATTGTGTGAGCATACTCTTGAAACAATGACTTTGCACACACAAAAACAATTTATACATTTTTCAATAGAGGTGTTTTAATTAAACAATCATTGGTTATACACACTTATATTCTTCTTAAAATAGCATAGTTATGTTTTTAGCTTATTTTTCATACAACAATATAATCGACAATTCCCATTCCCCATTGCATTTATATTACATTCCATTACAAACAGAAAGTGATGTTAGTTTATGCCTTTAAGCAATGGTTTTCTCCTTAACTATGACTACCGATTTTTAGTCGATAGATTTTGGAGCATACTGTTTACGCGTCAAGTATAATATCATCATACAATAGACATAACAGCAACGTCATTCGGAAATAGGAAAGGATCACTGACGTCATATCTTTGAGGACCAGCGATTGGGCGAAGCCGCTGTATGAATAACGGATGATCGACGGATTAATTCAAAATTTGTTGGACGTTACGCTTTATATACGCTACGGCACTTGTCTTACGAATTTCTAATTCATATTGTATTCGCATTAAATTGTAAAAAGTATCATTTCTACTCTGCTAATTTCATCACCGCCACCTCAACTAATTACGCATACGCATCGTTAACACATACCTAATATTCGAACTTATTTTCCCTCTGGGGAGGAGATGCTGAGAAACCTCATGGATACCATGCAACCAAGTGACAACCGCAACAAACTGATCCAGGTGTATGCGCTAGAAGAGGTAGGGTACACCCAAATGGTTCCGGCTTAAATTGAATGGGGTCTACTCGTTGTTGTTTAACAACGAGTAGACTTCTGTTTAGAAGGTTGCCGAAAAGGGGACTGCAAGTGATGCGGCGAGTCAACGCCATCGTAAGCGGGCCTTGAAAGTCCTGCTTTAATTGATTAGGGATACTTCTTACTTCAACGTCCATCTTACTTATAGTCGCGGGTACAGAGTTCACAATGCTACAGCATTACTTATTCGTTTATGCACTAACCGGACATGACGTAGATATTTGTTAATTTAAAACTAGACGGTCAAAACGAGCAGCTAAAAAGAAAAACGAATATTGCAATCGTCAACTATCTGGAATATATAAAAATGAACTGTTGAACCGATTTGGCTAATTTTGGGCTTCATTTATTTGTAGAAGTCCAGAGAAGCTTTAGAAGGCGAATGAATGTGAAAATGTTCGGAATTAAATAAAAACAACAATTTTGATCAAAAAATCTGGTTCGCTTGAATTAAACTTTCAAAGATCCGATATAACGCGGGCGAAGCCGCGGGCAGTAAGCTAGTCTGTAATAATTCCAATGGGATTTGGTTTAGCGATATTTTTAAGCTTTTCTGACTAAGGATTATTTTAACTAAATGTAGCCATAATAGCAACATACGAGCTTAGTTGTGTTATGACAATTATATACAAGACGTCCCTTATAGTTGTAAAGCTGTCCTGGGTAAAGTTCGCTTCCGTATTCAGAATTAGTCTTCAAAACAAATTATTAAAGGCGACTTAAAGCTTGGGCGTTTTGATTTCGGGAATAGCTTATCCGACCTGAATGAAGATTGAGTACGAGTAATTTTGTCAATTGGTAATTGTCTCATCTTTTACTTTAAAATAACATTGGTAACACCGATCAGAACTTACTTCTGTCAAAATTATATAAAAGTCGAATTAAAAAGATCATGTACTAGACAAAGACAATATAATGTATAAGTTTATAAAAAAATAAAATTAATTATCTGTGCTTTCAATGGATGCATCACAAATAAATAGCCTAAGTTTTCCCACGTACTTTTCTAACTTACCAAATGAGAAAAGAAAAAGTATTGTGTGAAATATTTTTTCAGGATACATCTTATTAATTTTCATTTAAAAGGACATTTTTATTGTAGACAAGCTAACATGGCATACAAACCGCTGACAGTCAATGACATTAGCTGTAAATTGGGAAGATGATGAATTCCAAGAACTGATACAATTTTTCAGTTCATATGACTCAAATTAATTTAAATATTTATAAATCTCTTTCCTTTTTCCATGTGCATTAAATAAGTTATATATCAAACATTTCAAAAACTTTCTGATGTGGCTAATGTACAAATCGTGCGGAGTTAATATTAAAAAAATGATTGACTACGATGATTTAATATGACATGTTCTGTCAACTTTGTCAACAAAATTTCAGTTTTGGAATTCCACATTCCAAAACTGAAATTTTCAATAAATTATGTTCTTAATAATTTATTTGCCCACATTTGCCTAATATTTGACGAGAAACAAAATCAACAAACAGATCATTAATAATTTATGACGCCGTAATTCAAAATGGAGTACCGAAATGAGGAAATTTACCTCCCTCCCCTTATGCATTATTTTTTTTTTAAACAGTGTATAATATTTTTATAAGTTTTCTATATAATTTAATAAATAATATAAGTTCAATTAAAAATTAAGTACTAATAAATATTTATTAGTACATAATTTTTGATTGCAATATAAGTGATGAGATATTTAACATTGGCATTTATTTCTATTTATTTTTTTGATTTATTTCTAAAATGCAAACAATATAATTATAAATTGAAATGAACACATCGCAGCGATTTGCTCTTGTCTCACGAGGAAATATTGACGCTGAGTTATGACTTTTTATACATAAATAAATATTTCTTACACTTACATCAATTAACCTAGTCCAAACTAAGCTCGGTAGGCTTGTGTTATGGGATCTAGGGTAACGGATAGACATACATATATTGTACATATATATTTTTTAATAGACATATATATTAACAACCATGATTAAGTACAGTGGCTCGCAATCATCACACAAACATCTGCCCCCGCCGGGACTCGAACCCGGGACCTCAGAGATGGTGATCCCTTAAAACCGGTGTACTAACAACCACAGGGTAGCACTCACACACAATATTGTGGTCTATCAGACAGAAATGTGAAAATCGTGACCCTGTAATTATAGTCCTGTATTTTATATATTACAATGTTAATTTATTGTTAGTTGTGTTATATATTTTTCAACACACTTCCTCATAAAGTGGCTCTAATCCCATGGCAATTAGGCACATAATGACACCTATAATCAAACTGTGACTTTTTCATTACTATTATTCACGAGTGAGTAATAGTTTTTTTTTAATATTATCGGTTGAGTTACGCTTACATTTGCGCTAAAAAGCTATCTGCGAAAAGCCCAAAAAAAAAAAGAAATCTCATTTTTTAGGAAAACTAATTAATTACGACCATTACGAAACATTTTTCACAACTCGTCTCGTTTTCTCTTTTGAAGTTATTTAGTTAGTTATTAATTAATATGTCTGCAAATACAATTTATGAAGAAAAATAGTTAATTATAATTTTACTAACTGCACATTTACTAATTGTTTCTCTAAATAAACTTTTTATCTACTATGTAAAATGGTTTTTTATTTAAGTATTATTTTATTGAGAAGTGTGTTGAAAAACGTTGTATGATACACGTGTGTATTGATCATTACCGTCCTCGGCTCCTTAAGACCCTCGCCTAACGGCTCGGGCCTCAATGCGCCTCAGCGGTAATCACCAACATTATACACTTGTACCATAATGTACTATTATTATTGTTATTGCACTTTAAAACTTTGTTTGTACGTCACTTATTGTGTGGGTGTACGTGTTTGTAGAACAAATGAAAATTCTATCTATCTACGTTTGTAAGAAAATATTTCAGTGAAGCAAAAATAACATTCAAGAGTGTACAAATGTTACTTTCACTTTTAATCGCTTTATATATTGAAAAGTTTAAATGACGTAATACATGATCAGTAATTGTACGTTTCGCGTGCATGTACCAAAACGCGGCGAGTGTGAGAAACACGCTGTATCTCCTTATGGAGCGGAAATCAAACGTCACTGCCGATTAATAATGTTTGCTTAACCCGGTGATGCTGTCGATACCGAGCATGAAGACGTAAAATACTTTGCTTTTTGTTTTGTCAATCTGTCTGTTGAGAGGAGCTCAACTAATTAATTATGTTAAATAATGTGATATTATGCATATCGCATCACACGCGTCGATTCACGCGCGGTCTGACGACTCGGAACTTTTTGGTCTACATCGATAATGTTGATATTGTGCCGAACGAAATATCTAGTTTTTATGGCGAAATGTTGGAAAAATTGGCCACTGTCATCGTGAAGTATAAATAAATGGAAGTATTCAACGCTTCTTAGAAATACACACATGACTCTGAAATAAGTTCAAATAGACTGGATTCAAAACATTCAGTTGTCTCAAAATTCAATCAAAATTTCATCCACTGGTAATTCTAAAACACTTTATTTTATACATTAATTCAATATTCTGTAACTTCTATCTATATTTTGTAACTTTACTAATTTTATAATAAAATTAGTAATTTTGCATGTAGTTAGAATGTGTTAAATTCAGTCCATCAAGAAAAAAATGTCATAACCTATTTCATTCCAGTTTGCGAAAAACGTAAATTAAAGAAAAAATACCGATGAACCAATTCATTTAATACTTGGTATAAAGTCAACATTAAAAATGATAGAAATCAAATCAACCGCATTTATATATTTTTATTAAAGTAAACATATATGTTTTGTATTTTTTATAATACAAGTGAAGTTAAGTATAAGTGTCCTCAAAAAAGGCCAGGTCAGAAGTACCCGCAATCGTCGAGCATGTATGAGGAATGTTATGAAAGTAGATGAAGCGAAAGAGATATGTAAAGACCGTAGCAAGTGGAAAGACGTAATCTCTGCCTCCCATGGGAAAAAGGCGTGAGTGTATGTATGTATGTATGTAAGTGAAGTTTACGAGAGGTAATTTACCCTCAGAAGAGTTCATTTGAATTAATCTATATTAATTTTAACAGATTATCACAGTGGCCTGCAAATAGTAATTCAAATAACTACCCGCTGCTAGTCAATGTAAATAGACGACGTAATTGTGGGCAATGAGCTCAATAAATAAGCAAAATGCTGTTTGTACAACGTTGGTCTTAAATAAACAATAGCCTAGTACCTGCCCTTCGTCGTCAGAAACTGATACAGTATTGATTTAAAGCTAATAGATCCAGCGCAATACAACAGCCACATTATACAACAACGTCAAAAAAAACAAAGCTGTCGCCACCCACAGCCTACTTAGAAGTCGCAAGCTAGCGCTAATATCCATTACAAGCTCAAAAATAATTCCAAATGACAAACACATAATTGAGTGGTTTTGCATTTAGGTTCACTCGGCACCGAAGCGAGCATTTGTGAAGAAAATGCTACTTGACAAAAGGCTACATTATACCATGGGATTAAAGGGCTGGGGCTCTCCTAACTCTTTTAATAAGAAAGCATGTAAATACAAGTATTCGCAACTGTATGTAATTAGAGATGGTTATTTGGGCTCACACATTGCTAGTTTCCAGTATGGCGATTTCTTAGAGTCAGTGAGCTGTAAAATTGTTGTTAAGCGATTTTTTTGCAGGCTCTATAGGTTCGGATGTATCCATTGGGTGGGATTGTGTTACAATATTTTGTAAGTGGTAGGTAAATAATATCCATATAAATATTAATCACTACATATTAAAAAAAATCGCTTTCTCTGTCCCTATATTCCTATGTATGCTTTAATCTTCAAAACTACGCAACGCATTTTGATGCGGTTTTCTTTAATAGATAGAGATTGAGTGAAGACGAAGACTTATGTATTAACATACATTAAATAGTGGAGAAATACTGTTCTATTTGAGGTTTCTGTAATGTTCTGTATTGAGTTGATTGTTGGCTCTTGGTGGAACTTATTATTACATGTTGAATAAAAATATTATACTATACATGTTAGATATTAGATATTATACATGTTGAATAAACACGAACACCTTTGAAAATGCTGTAAAGCGAAACCGGTCAGGTCGACAATAATTAAAATTAGTGGAACAGTACAAGAGTTTTATTCAACATGTTTCTGTAATGTCGTAAATAATTAATTACATTTCAATGAATTTTAAAAGCTTGTTTTTTTTTAGTTTTTTAATCTAATTTATTATATATGACGTTTTTTTTGTAGTGTATTTAGCATTAATATTAATTCCAAAATTGTTGAATTTACTAACAAATATAATGTTGAATTTACTAACAAATATAAATAATCCAATGTTTTCTATGGTTTCTTAATGGTATTAATCAACGATCTTATATCATGTCATGATCATAAGATACTGATCTAACTGTAATTTATCGAATTTAATTTCGACAAATAGTTGAAAAACTAGACAAATCTGCGAAAAGGTGTACCCTTAAATAGTAACCTGATTTTGTCAAAAATCTTTATAAAAACGTTTTAACAATTTTGATATACTTGAATCTTTTTTACAGTTAATACAAATTCATGTTCAAATTATATGGATACAAGAAGTATATTTTTTAAATCTTAAGTTGGAGACTGATAGATTAACGATGTATGTAGTCAAGTATTTAATGACTACATAATAATACGCAATACCTACAATATTATTGAGATAGAAAGTCAAGATGTTCATATCGAGTTCGCAACAAAAGAGATTATATCTCACACCAAAACTAATGCTGCCAATTATCTATACAGGTTGAAAAAAAAAGTACTTGTTGAACATGTTCAGTTACCTGCCTTCTCAATGGCCGCATGTCCATTTAATCCCAACACAATGGTGTTAGGGCCGATACACGCGCAAGTATTTGTTTGTGACAAAATGTACAGTTATTCCGCGCTTTTCGTGTTCTGTCGTCCATATGATCTGGGATTTGAGGATTGCGTAGCTTTGGGATGTTTAAACTTAAGTTCTCATTATTCGTATTTTTATACAATGATGTTGTGGAACAGCCTCGATAGCAATCGATGTTTGGGTACTTTGAAAATATTTACTTTCTGTTTGTAACTCACTTGTCAACTTTTTCGATTGAAACTTACTTATTGCTTATTTATTTTTAAAGTAAAATCTAAAGTAATCTCATTGAGATAAAAACTAATCCGTTGGTGAAATATACGTTAAGTTAAGGAGGTTATTTACAAAAATTCATTACGGAATTTTAAGAGCAACATATTCATTTACTAGCTGTGATTTGCCTATATCTTTATAAATTGCAGCCTATGTGTCTCTCTATCTATCTAATCTCTCTAATCTATCTAATCTGAGCTATTTTATTAAAAAGTTTCAATAAAACCTATTAAGTACTTTTTAGTAGAGATAATTATAAATTTAAGCTAGTTATTAATATGATGATGACATTATTGACGCAGGATGAAATTAGAATACTTAATTAAAATTTCTCGGACCTTGTTATATAAATATTTGACATAATTAATAAGAATATTTCGTTTACAACTGGGCCAAGGTGACGTCATCGTCGACGGAGTATTAGGGGCACGCCACGAGTTTTTGATTATTTAATTAAGAGTGGTCGGTTGAGGTGCGTGCATAATTGGGAATGACGCCCGACTGGTCCGGGCGCTTTATAATTTTTAATCTCTTCATTCTGGATCTGGACGAGTCGCTGTTAGATACATTCTGTCGAGTTCGATCGCGGGATGGGTGGCACTGATGTTGGAGACCGAAGTATTATTGTAATTTTTGTTAATTTTGAAATTCCATAACATATGACTTAGATAAAAATAGTTATAAGGATATTCTGCGTCACTAATAGTTCTGTTCCCATTGATTTGATTATCCATTCTGATGTCGGCTTAGAAGATGTTGTATGTAAAAAAAATTGCTAACACGAAGTAGTATACAGTATTATAATGATTAATTTAATCCG
Organism: Scirpophaga incertulas; assembly: GCA_036419045.1. Taxonomy (NCBI): domain Eukaryota; kingdom Metazoa; phylum Arthropoda; class Insecta; order Lepidoptera; family Crambidae; genus Scirpophaga; species Scirpophaga incertulas. The sequence continues at coordinate 28,014,267 of CM071634.1, read as the reverse complement.
AATACAAAATAACTGAGAAGTGATCAAATCAAAATATCACAGATGGCAAAAAAGTTGAGAAAAGTGTACAATATTCAATAGGCTTTTTGACAATGCGAAAAATAAAGTGTCAATTACTGTTAACAGTATAAATTAAGAGTTAAAAAATGATTATTTATTAACGTAAGTTGAAAATAATGATTAATTTATTTTAAAATCCGTAAATAAAAATTGCATTTTTTAAACGTTTGTCACGTGACACAAAACGCTCCTGATTGGTCAAGTTTATCATGACGTCACTTGCTTGTAAACTTCGTTTGCCTACTTGTGTTGCGCCTAGTTGTGGTAGATTATCTCCGTTATATGAAGATTTTCTTTATTATGCATTGTTTTTTTTTTGTTTATTTGCACTATTTTACAAGTACTTTCAACCATGGAGAACGATTTTGTAAAAGCAGACAGCAGAAACCTGCCGCAAGTCGACGCAATCATGGTCGGATTATTTTTCAAAAATAATTCTGATTTTTATGCTTCGGAGCTAAAAAATGTAAAAACAGCAAAGTAAGTATAATTACACTTTACTGGTAACTTAAATTACTTATATCATAAGAAAGTGAAATAATGATGAACTTCCACAAGAACTTATATAGGTTATAAATAATTAAGTTTGTTTGGCACGATTTCGTGAACATAAACGATAATTTGTTCACGTTACGTCGGTTATTGAATGTCTTCACATTGTTTAACAAGTTCCATTCTTTGCCGTTTGGCAAATGCAGATCGGGAAGTACCAGCATCACACATCCTTTTAATGCGATCTCGCTGGCAATGAAATTTAAAAGGCAGAACTTTATCTTTTAAAATTATTTTCTGACTGAAACCCATTTTGTACTGATAGTAATTTGCCATGTCATTTTCCATCTGTAACGAACAAACAAGTTTTAGTCGGGATCTTTTAGTGTACTGCTTATAGAAATCATAGCAATCTGTAGCTAAAAATTTTAACAAATATTATGGAAAACAGCCGAAATATTCGAAGTGAGTTGCAAGAGACATTCTGTTAAAAACATTAGAGGTAAATAATACCTCCTCAAATCAATAAAGAAAATATTTACATTCTGAATGTAATTAATTATTACAAAATATAAATATTATGTTCACTTACATCGAAATGGTCTTCACAAAAGAAAATATTTGTACTATTCGCTATGTCATGATGATCCCTCCGAGAAAGTAGTAACCACTTTCGGCGCACTTCGATATTCTTTGGAACACTTACAAATAGTTTTTCCGGAGTTTTTAACGACGTATTTGTACATTTTGGAACTGCACACCATTTATAACTCATTTTGTTACATAAATCACTGATAAAAAGTAAATCCAATCGCACTTTCGTTTTTTGTTTACAACAAACAAATATATATGCCAGTTGTCACAGATCAGAATACAGGCAAGTGACGTCACCGACCTCATTGCAGCGCCATATTGTCAAAGTAGCGTTTTGGCACACTATTTAAATATTGAATTTTTAATTCGATGTTTTTCAGCTAATATATACCAGAATTAAAAATAACAACTTTTACTGGGTTCCTTAGACTCTACTGCATAATATAAAATGGATTTTAAAAACCTGTCAAATAGCCTATTGAGAACGAATTTTCATATTCTAAAAATAAACTAATCCTAGAAACAGAGAGATACTCGTATATACTCCTAATTCTAAACTTATCTAAATTCAATAAAAGAAAACCACGTCTGGCAAGTTAGATTCAATTTTCTTTAGAATGACATGATTAAAATAGATAATATTAAGGTCTACGATTTTAAATGATGCAATTATATAAATGTTCAGTATCAACATTATAACTAATAAATATTTAACTTAAAAATTATTAAATATTGAAAAATATTACTTTATACATAATTTATGTTATTTTAAGATTTTGAAGATAAGAACACAAACAAAACTTTAAATACAATTTTGAATTTTTTTGAGTCTATGTAATAATTATCTTTTATTGAAGTCAAATACATATTAAAATAAACTTCGTAATATTCACAAATAACCCTCAAGAATTACATATACCATTTGGTAGAGTCGACATTGTCTATCGAGGGTATCTGTCACCATGTAAGCGAATGCATAAATTATGTATAACAAAGGCGATGTATTATTTAACACCTATGTCTCTCGCTGGGAAACATTTCCTGCAACCTCTCGGTGAGGACGACCACTCAGCGTTTGGGTTAAGTGACACGCTTATGAACATTTCAATTTGTGGTACAACAATGGAGTATTATCTAGTTATATAAATAGTAACAAACATAACTGTTCAAATAAACCCATACATTGGATGTATTTTTGAAAAACTTCGCTTATTTATCAAAAGATTTACAAGTCACTTATTTAAATTATATTAAATAAGTCAAAATCAAATAAAAATGAAAACAATGACAAAATCGTATTCTTGTCAAATAAAAAATATGTGATAAAAACTTAGAATTAATTTTAATACAAAATAAATTTAAATAGCCAATTTGAATTAGAGTAAATACTTAGTAGATAAAAAAATCAAATTCAAATCAAATAAAATTAAAATTAATAAAATAAAGAAGAATTTAAAACAGAACATAACTCTAATAAACAGTAGAATAATATATAAATTTCATCTTTAATAAAAAGAAAATAAAAGTAAAAATACAAATAAAAGTGAAATCACACCTTTGCTATTTTTTTGGCTTCGCAGCGGATCCAGTAATCTAAGTTGCGAAAGTAAGTAAATGAACCCTGGTGAGATTATCATGGGCCAAGTTTTCGATCAGTTTCCCAAGCCTGTGCTCGCAAGCATTCCTCAAGGAGAAAATAGGTGGTTGACTTTAGACCATAGCATGTTTTTTCCGTTTATACTTTATAGCATGATTAGTGGAAAAATTAGCATCGACTCATACAATCGAAAGGATTCGATTCGATTTGTGAATCAGAAGCAAATTTCCTAACACACTGGTCTGATAGTTTGGTGTAGTCGTATGTCAATTTTTTTTTTCTCCACACAGATGTAACACATCACAAGAGCAACATGACAGTAAATTTCTTTTAAAAAGCAAGTGATTAACTGTATTCGTCATAAAGTTGTCAAAATTAAGCAATAGTTTAATTTGATTGGTGTATGTAGTTATGAACTGGGCTGTCTAAATACAAGCGTACTCTTATATCTCTTTGTTTTTTCGAATTAGTTTATTTTTAGTTTGTAGACATAAGATTTACTATTTTTAATATCATTGTCAGTAATAAAAAAACTAGACAAACGAGGTATATCGTTTAAGACAATATGTAAATTTCTCTTCCAATTTCAGCTTATGGTTTTTACCATCAAGCGAGATAAAGACGAGAATCTCTTTTGCTGTGGCCATGTGTAAAATCATTTCAAAATGTAATATTTCCTAAAATAATAAGCGGTACCTGTTAATTTTGATAGTGGAAAAGGAGTTACAAGTGTCGAAGGATACTGGTGGTCATACAGAGAATGATGAAACAAAGTTGGAATCTAGCTATCTGACAAAAATACTGTATAGAATATAGTCTTCTCTGAATGAAGACGTTAATGGCTGACTGGCTGATCCTGGGGTGGTGATAATGGATATACCCAAAAACACGATCATGATATTGATCATTTGCAGAAGATGTCCCAAAAGGTGCCAGAACTTTCGTAATTGCTATTATGTAAGTTGTTTCAAAGTTTAAAAATTTGAAACTTTAAGGTATCTATGAAAAAGAAAACTATATATAAATGTCGCTTATTTCTCATCGCCTAGCCTATAACTATAGCTGGTCATTTTTTCACGGCAACGACGACGTGCGATTGACATCTTGACGGGTTGAAAACTGTGACAGTGTTACAGCCCATCAACGTTGAAATATTCCCAACCGAAAATAATACAATACTTTTAGCAGACAGCCATCCAGAAATAGTTCTGTATTTTGTACTTGATGAGGAGCTCGATGTTGAAATGATTAGCGTCGGACCTAATTTAGTTATTGAATCTAACGAAGCGTTCGAGGCAATGAAGTCACTAGAAAGTTGTTCAATATTTATAATGTAACAATTTAATTCGTCTTAACGCACAAATAAATGCTTTAGATACTAATAACTGCAGTAAATTCACAAAGAAAATGATTGACATAATGATCTATAGAATATTATCTAAATTAAGTCACCTCAATGTATATATTAAGTCTACTAAATATGAAGCTTGTGTACAAAACGACTTCGAAACAAAATTAACTTTGCTCTATCGCTTAATCTGGTCAGCGCTGGTCTATTAGTACAGCAGTCTTTAATTAACACTTCTCCCATACTGTAAATGATACATCTTTCAATTAATAATAAGAATTTATCCGACTAATAAGAGGCCAGTTTGCGTGCGTAATTATTTTTAACGCTTCATCCGATACTTATCTCGTCGCTTCGAACGTGTGAAAGCGCGTAACTGCGTTATTAAGACGTTGTTTCTGAACTGCGAATCGTGGTACCATATGTCGGATATGAGAATAGATAAACAGTTCAAGTGTAAAAGCATAATATAGTGCTTTTCAATTCAATTAAATGTATTATCTTTTTATATAAATAAAACTTACAAAGGTTAAGGATCTCCATACTGTTAACGTCCAGCACCTTCCTACGATCTTCAACAAATCATGGATCCAGTTTGTAGGGGTCTATGTTGCGCTTACCGATATATGCCTGCTATGCCTACCATTGAAATAAAAATGCCGCAACGGCAGTTTTTTCTAAGAGCAATCTGCCCTGCACACTACCACTTTGGGGTATGGCCCTGACATAGATTCTTCTAACGATTTCATAAGTTTTGATCTCTCACACACCGCGCTTGTTGGCCAGTGCGATGACCCGGGCCACACATCTCTCGTCCAACCTATACCCGGTATCGTCACGTGCTGGGTAGATTCTCACCCTTCACTACACGGCGATTTTGAGCGTCCGAGCCACTAGACGGCGCGCTTAACTTGCGTCAACTTCTTTTTACCGACAATAACGACTCCGGAACGGTCGCCGGTGTCGTTAGCAGGCCAGGCGTTAAACCTTATGTTCGCGAGCCTTCCACAAACACACTCATTGCAAGCTGAACATAACCATCTGCGGCTACAGCATAGGCCCCTCCAAAAAAAACATCAGTTTCGATTCGATCACACAGAAAATAGCGCTTTCCATTATGTGACTCTTATCACCTTTTTTGTGTGTAGTAGATTTTAGATAGGTCAAGAATATGCCTCAACTTTACACGAATTGCCTAAAAAGTTTAAACCTAATTTCACCATACTCTGTTTGTTAAAATAACGTCTTGTTAAACCGTTAACAGCTTGTTAGAGTTAGCAAGTGTCCCACCATGTGCAAACAAGAGATTAGTTAGCTTGATGGACTGTTAAATTTAATGACTGCTCTAGTGGTTCGTTAATCTGTAACAGACGATTATTTTACTGTCAAGATGGACGCGGCGTACAATTTTATTATGGATGACGAAGATTTTTTAACAAATTTAGATACTTTAGACAGCATAGTACGATGTCCGAGAATTTTTAAAGAACGGCGTGACTATTTCGACGAATACGACGATGTCGATTTCTGTACAAGGTTTCGTTTGTCTAAAGAAACTGCTATGAATGTATTGGAGTTAATTGAAGACAAAGTGGAATTCCCATCAGACCGGTCAGTAAATAATGCTAAGAAGATTTTCTTCTCATTGTTTGAAAAATTTGGACCTCTCGTTTTCTTCGACATTTTTTTATTTTAAAAAGAAAGAGCTAAGTAAAATCACTACCTAGGTATTTTACAAATCAAAGAAAATACCTACCACGAACGAAAACACCACGAAACGTCAATCAAATACCTAAATCATGGAATTATTTAATAAATAATAATAATATTTTTTTTATAATTCCATGACCTACACAAACAATAGAGAAATAACCTGGCAAAACCAAATATTATGCGCTTGCTTTAGAAACTTATAGAGAGAACGACAATTTAATTTGTTCGCATTGTATTGCTACTTGACACATTATACGACCAGTAGAAATTAGACGCATTTCCGTATAGTAAGAGTGATGCACGACGACACTATTATTTGGTTGTATTACAAATTGAATGAACGTTTCGCAATTCATTCAGTTAACGGTTGATTTAGTAATGGCTTGTTAATTTTACAATGTAGGATCTAGAATAACTTAACAACTCTGTTAATTTTAACAAGCCATTACACAACAGACGATTAGTTTAAGTTTGGTGAAATTAGGTCTAAGTGCGGAAAAAGTCCAGTAAACCAACTATGCAGCATAGCTTAGCGTATACTACCCAGCATAAACCCTGCTAACCATTAACATCCAATATTGCAAGCAGGAACACAACTTATAGGATGTTATACCAAGCTGCAAACTTGTTTGCAGTACTTGTATTGAAATTCGCAGCAAGCGACAGATTCTAAGTAGAAATATAGAATTTTGAGTGTGGCAAGGATTCAGCCGCAGAATGTTTCTTATTTAACATTAAAATTATATTGAACTTCAGAAACTAATTTTATTATATACATTTATATATACAATTAAAGTAATCGAAGTAAAATTATTGATACAAACTACTCAGAATAACCTGACAAATATGGAACTTGTGAAGACAAGAATGTTTAATTAACGTCTTATTTTCTTCACAATATGTAGAATATATGAACATCGCGTTTGTAAAGCAAGCAAGAAGGAATAAATATTTGTAATGTGCCAAAGCTTTTTTTTTACCAAACATGTGATATCAAATTTTGTTAATATTAATATTGCTTGTCACTCAAGCCGTTATACCACATCCTTTATTAAAATCAATTCAGATCTTTAGCTGCTACGGTGGAACGTACGAGTGCAAAGGTACGCTTGCTTTTGGCTTTGCCGTAGTCGAGTAAAAAAGACGCGTAACCACAATTAATTAAAAACAATCTATTTAACGTTATAATATGAATCTTTTGTTATATATTAATTAATATTAAATAATATTATTATTACATATTATTTATGTAAATAATACACATAAATATATCTTTTTATTTATTTATATTCTAAAGCTAAGATATACATTTCAGATTAATATTACCTTTTTTTTCTATTAATCTTTTATGTGTACTAATAAAATTATTATTTTTTATGATTAGTATAAAAATCACATTTGGGTGTATTTATTCCTATATATATATTTATCAAAAAATTTTGATTTGGTTTTATAGGAAAAATAAAAGTAGTTTTCGTTGAGTCATCTATTACAACCATAAGTTTTTTGCGTTGCCTTATGAACTTCTTATTACGACATTCCTATTAAATGTTTACTCTTCCCGAAACCCTAGTGAAGTTTCTTTGGCAGAATTGCGACTTTCGTTTGACTTAGAAAGAATCACAATCAATAAAATACATCATGTTCAATTTTAATATTTAAGGCGACTGATCACAGCTCTGATAAAAATAAAGAAATGTCATCATTAAATATTTGCTAACTTTAATATTTAGCAATTTCCTACTGAGGGCATCGTGCGCCCCAACCTGTATATCATAACGAAAAATGTCGTTCAGGCAGTTCGATCTCGAAATCAATTAATGAAAAAATCGAAGCAATTAATATGTGTCGCCTGCAGCGAGAGCGTGGTTTGTATAGCTTATATGGTAACAGATTTAAACACGGCATTACCAGTGATTAAACATTACTGATAAACTAGCTCTAAAGCACGGCTTCAGGACGATATATTATTAATTGGCTGGGGCAGAACAAGATTACGGTACTTTAGCATTGTAAGTTTAATAAACTTTGGTTAGTGAAATTCGTTTAAAAATTAGTTTTAATTAGACGGTGCGCCATCTCATAAAGAACAATGGCCATTTTGGCCCTGCCAATGGGCATTAATCAGATAAATGTTAAAAAATACACTAAAAAATGTTAGTTTTGAAATTATAATTCTTAATAAATAAAAAGCTGACGTTTCAGAAAAAAAAATATTATAAATAAGATTCATCATCTTATCGAAGAAGTTTTAGTTTTCGAACGGTCCTCTTTTTTTTGATGATGCTTTACTGGTCTGGACGAACCTGAGGGACGAACGCTCTTCGCCACGACGTCAAGTTTCATTTCATCAATATGCATGTAACATTAACAGCGGGATGATTTCAAATCATAGATAGTAACTATTCCTCAAAGATTAAAAAAAAAAAAAGATTTTTAAGTTTATTTTTTACAAAAAATAGGTATTTAAACAGCTAAGGTATAACTATAATTAATTGAAAGGTACCCGTTTCATGTCATTATTTCTTAGATTTGCGTATAAAGGAATGTCACTATTTTACTCCAACGACGGACGTCATCGATTGAATTTTTTTGCAGTTGTTATTTGCGTTTGCTTTGATAAGTACTGTGCGATTTATGTTAATAGAAGCCGTCTTGTTACAATATCTCGTTGGGTGGTTGAAGTTGTAAACGGGTATTTCAAACGAGATTTAAGTATTAAACATGTTGAATAATAAAACTGTAATCCTAACCTCACAAATTAAAAATGAATATATCTCCGAATCCTGAAGTTTCAAAACAATTTATTAGCTATAACTTTCATTGCAATAATATAAGGTCTTAAAACAATACAAAATTCTACATGCCCATGGACTAAATTTCAGGTCCAGCTACTATGCGATTTTGGCCATTGTCCTTTACAAGTGACAAATATACTGAAGTGCTAATAATCAAGTTCTTTAAATATCGTGTCAAACTAGTCATGAATAAGTTATGCAGTTTCATTTTAGTGATATTACAGTATCGCCGATGAATTTTGAAAACAAAAATATTTTTATAAACCTATCCGAATAACCTATCTGAATATGTAATTCAGATAGGTTAGCATTAAAGAAAGTAGTCCGTGTTACATGACATGACTAAATAATATTTTAAAAAGAAATTTTTATTTAAACACTTTTTGTATCAAGCAACTAAATAATAGGAAATGTGCGGTGTGAAAGAAAGAAAGAAAGAAAGAAAGAAAGAAAGAAAGAAAGAAAGATATATTTATTTGGCCATTCTTGTACAGTATGCTTATGATATAAAAATAAATGAAATAAAATAGAATAAAAAACATCGAAGTCTGGCCAAAAAGGCCCCTACCTCAGCTAATGCTATTACTGCTATACGCAGCAAAAGCGCTGGTTTTCAGGTAGGACCATTGAAGCAATATGCACGTGGGCATAGTGCATATTGCCTCCATGATCCCGACATCGGACGTAAAAGACAGTACAACACACTATATAGTCTGTGGTCATGACAGTGACATTATCATACAAAAGTACTTTGACATATATATTAATCTGTGACATTATTTGACATTATTAAAACAATAATAGGTGAACAAAAATCAGTGCAAAAAGAAAAGAAAAGCAACCATTTCGACGTTAGGAACAATCAATGTAACATATTATAATACAGAAGCATTTCAAAAGAAGGTTTAATGACAAAAATTGAGAAGGAAATTCTAAATGGTTTGGACGCGTAGAAAGGAGGAAGGACAAAACATACGTTTACTGCTGCTTCAGTCGGTATAAATGTAATGCTTGTGTACTAAAAATAGTACACTCACATTTGTACCTATTCGAATAATTAAGTTTTGTCATGCTTTAGCATCTACAGTTAATAAATTACAATCTTCAAAACTGTATCCTACTAATATTATAAACGCGAAAGTTTGTATGGATGGATGGTTGTATGGATTATACATCAGAATAATATATAGGCTACAATTTATAGGCTACAATGTATAAGCTATGCTAATATAGGATACTCGAAACATTTATCCTGCGCAGACGAAGTCGCGAGCACCAGCCAGCAGAGTAGATAATATATAGATCTATATATAGATGATAATACAAATATTTTGTTTCTATTTAGGAAAGTGACATTTTTTTACATTACCGTCGAAATAATAATATTTACATTTTGTTATAATTAGCCGCCTTATGCTTGTCGTTTCGAAACGGTGCTATATTTGATAAAGCGCGCTGGAGCTGTGGATTGCGATCAAAGATTATTCTTGCGTGTTGCGGTGGCGCAGCCCTGAATGGCTGTCGGTGAACTGTATGGAAATATTTTACTTACTATGATAAAAAATTGTAACTTAATTGGAATTATTATTAATTCCTCTCTTCTTATCTTAATAAGTCATATATGGTAGGGTATATGTGTATTGGTAAATTTGTAATGCCACCTGGAGGGGAAGTACTCTTAATACTGTAGATAGAAAGTTTTACTTAAAGCAAACATTCCTTTATTTTTGAATAGAAATAAAACTGCATTCAAAGATTTTTGAAAATTCACTTGCCCCACCGGTAATCGAACCGACTAAAATCTGCAAAAGTTTCACGCTGTATTTTTATTGCACCGATCGGTAGGGTCAATTATAAGGATCAAATCTCTTTAACAAACTTCATAAATCAAATGAAAGGAAAACAATGAAAACTTAATTCAAAGAATTAATAATTTAAGATTTCATTTGTTTCATAGTAATTTGTACGTTCTTGTAATGCAGACTCCTTTCTTATGCGATCTTGTAATGCAGACTCCTTTCTTATGCGATATAACTGCGTGTGTGACGTAGTTTAAATATGGAATGTTATGTTACATTTGAAAATAGATTTTCATTTGTTATTCACATAATAATAAGATTGTTTTTACAAATCATTTAACATTTGTTTCACGGTAAAAAAGTTTATTTTTTAAATAACAAAGATGTGAATCGTGCTCTGCGGTGGTATGGAGAGAGATATCCAGACCGACAGGCACCAACTCGGTCTACTGAGTCACCTGTTCTTGACTTGTCACTTGTTAGTATTTTTTTATTTAGTTCAATAAAAAGTTTATATATTAAGTAATAATCATACATTATAACATTGAAGTTAGTAATATCAATACATAGTATAAAACAAAGTCGCTTTCGCTGTATGTCCGTATGTATGCTTAGATCTTTAAAACTACGCAACGGATTTTGACGCGGTTTTTTTTAATAGATAGAGTGATTCTTAAGGAAGGTTTGCATGTATAATAAATGCATAATATAGTAGAGAAACACTGATAAATTTAAAGGTTTCTAATGTGATGTCGTAAATAAGCACGTTTTTTTGCGCTTATATTGCAAACGCTGGCTGAACCCTACGAGATAGACCAAAATAATGTACTACAGTATTGTACAACTTACAAAAATCCACAAAAAAGTCCGCGATGGTATATGTCTATCTCTTAGGGATAACCCACCATAACCATTTTTTCACTGCACCCGTGCGAAGCCGGGGCGGGTCGCTATAATAAATATATTATAATAATCTATAAACCTATAAACTTAAATGCGGGTAACATTATATGGAACGAGGATGATAGACAGTGGGTATATAGTCGGCATGGATCAATATTCAATCTAAAGCCAGTCCTTTATATTATTTTTATAAGTCATTCTTATTCCTATTTTTTTTTGTGCTCGACCCCATGGTCCGCATAATCGATTGGTACTCGTAATGCCAAAATATTTTATTTTGGATAGCAAAATAAATACATATCATTTTACTGCAAAACAAATAGAAAAAAAAATAATCTCACCTGCGAGTAGCTACAGATTCTCTTAAGAGCTGGTGTCAGGTGTGGTAAGAGTATATTTTTTTAGTTTCAAAGTAAGCCTTTCAGAGAAAATCAGGCAATAAACTGAGTAATTTCAACAAACAGACATCGGATAGATTAACTAACAAACTCGTCAGATTTATGATATTAGTATAGATTTCTGATTTATAATGGTTAATTCTGCCATATAAAAGTAGACTAAACTAACAATCAAACTCATCAGATTTATGATATTGGAATAAATTTCTGCTTCAAGAATAATAATTCTAACACACAGAGGAAGGATAGATTAACAATAAAACTCTTTAGATTTATTGTATTGGTATTAGTGATGTGCCGGATATCCGTATTCGCGGATATCCAGCAGAAGAAAGATTCGTATCCGTGTCCGTATCTGTGACTTTTTGGCGGATCTTTTACGGATCTACTTAACAGAGTTATATACATATTCTTGAGCATGTTTTGAATTGAGCCTTTACCCTTACGAGAATACGTTCCATCACAAATTTTACACTTTGCACATTCATCATTTATTATCACAAAATAATTCCATGTTACACTAATTAACTTCTTTGTAGACATTTTTTAAAATCATGTACCAATACAAGCGTTATCTATGCTGCCCAATGTCAAATTAAAGTAACACAGAAAAAAGACCCGCCGCGCAAAGCAAGTCGAAACATGTTTCAACTCAAGATCGCTCGTACAGACACCGATTGTGTAAGAATCCGTATCTGCGGATCTTCACACCAAATATCCGTCTTCAGATCTGTAACCGCGGTTCTAGATTTTTGACGATCCGGCACATCCACTAATTATAGGTATAGATTTCTGCTCCAAAATTGATAATTTCTTCTCATAAAGGTAGCGAAGATTAACAACCGAACTTCTTAGATTTATAACACTACCCAGTTTAGATTTTAGCTCCACGCAGTTTAAATACATGAACGTGGAATAGATTAAATGGCTTTATTATACTAGCTGTGCCCACGACTTCGTCCGCGTGGAATCGTAATTTTAGGTATCATTAGGGATGACTGAGAGTGTTATAAACGTAAAAATAGACAGATATAATCAGAAAGCTTCGAACTGCTAAGCTATCGGGAGTTACACGTGTTATTGTGAGTCAACCATAAAAGATAGACAGATGCTGTCGTGGGATATTTTTTATATAATTTTAAGGAAAACATTTCCGTCATACATGATTTCTATGTAGCTTTAACCTTTAAGGTTGAACAGGCAACGCAAGCTTAAAAAATGGAGTAACTTCTCCCGTTTCCCAACATTGCCCTTCACTGCTCTGCTCCTATTGATTGTAGCGTAATGAAAAGTATACTAAATAAAAAAATAATTGTACCAAGTTTCGTTAAAATCTGTCGAGTAGTTTTTGTTTCTATAACGGTTACAGACAGACAAAAATTTTACTGATTGCAGTTTTGACATCAGTATCGAAATATACAATAGTTCATGTACAGAATTGACCTCTCTACATATTTATTAAATGTATAGATTGGTTGACATACTGCCTATTACATGTTCACATCTCCGCTGAGACAAATTCAGAAGCTGGTTCAAGGGTTGTAACCTTCATAAAAACACTAGAGATTCAATCGACAAAACAATCATAAAAACCTTTGAAATATTTTCATTTCAAGCATTTATCTATTTACATTCCTGAGCAAACATATTTTTATAGTTTGTCGTTTATTGTCTTTCTTTCTTGTACTATTAAAATGGCGCTAAAGCTTGTAGCGGTGTACTAACTACTAGGTGCATTGTCTATGCTTCCATTCAACTGGCCATTACACAAATTAGTACCAATAAAATAGGTCCATTCACAAAGTTTATCTACGTTGGTGGGATATGCCCGTTCGCTTCTACAAAGTACTTAAATATTCCTGTATTTTCGGGTTGTTTAGAAAGATAAGCAAAGGAATCCAAGAGAAATTAAAACAAAACTTTTGAAAAAGAATAGTTCAAAATATCACTTTTCGTGTATTAGGTTGCAAACGCCTCTACTCTGTACAAATATTAATGACAATTTACGACTAACTGAAAATAATGATTCAAAGAATTGTTTTTTTTTTAATTTGTTCTAAGTGTTTTTAAAATAAGATTTGTACAATCATTTGATTCGAATAAATAAAAAATAATTAACTATAGCATATTCAAAACTGAAAAATTGTGAACAATAATACGATACAGTATTTTTTCATAAATTCAGAGCAATGGGTAATTTAGCCAATCGTTTCGGATAATCTTAAATAGCGTGCTGTCACAGTGTCTTTACTTAAGACAAGAAATGTCAAATATGTACATCTTTGGCAATCTTGGTGCTATTGGCGGTTTGTATTATAGTCGAAACTATTTAATACAAAAAGCACTTCTCTGACAAGAGACATACATAATTCAAAACAATAATCATAGGTTTCAATTTATCACTAATATTTTCGAGGCAAACAAAAAGGTGCGACAATAACATTTGTCAGGATCTAAATCAACTTTTCAGTTCACAGCCGCCCATGTAGGTCACTTTGCCACCATGGAAGCGCGAAATCGAAGAACGATTTGAGTAGGAAAAAATGCCACAAATTCATTTATTTATGTGTCAAGACAAGAATGAACAACACAAAAATAAATATGTAACCGACCCCCATTACGGTGGTATACGCCTTAGAGCACCTTTTAGGAGTCCTTTCGAGCCGGCGCTAGACGGCACAAAGGCAACAAAGACAAGAAAAAATCCATTGAGAACAACGGTCTAAGTTATGAGATACGGAAAATTATTGAAGAAGTAAATCGAGAATTTGTTTGTATAGTAACTTTCTATAAGCATTACAAGCTGTCAACTATTCTCTGTCTCCTTGTGGTAAACTACGATGGTAAGAAATGCGGCGTAAAAATATCTCTCAACACAATGTGGTGAAATTCGCAGGATTTCAAAGTATAAATCAATGTTTAGTCGGCTGATGATGATGATGATGATAAATTCATTATCGGAGGGTAGTTTCAAGCGTAAGTGCAAGCGATGATTTCTTGAAGAACAATATAAAGCGACGAGAATATTGTATAATTTATAAATAAATATTATATATTCTAATGTATTAGCTATTATTATGTACCGTTTATTTACGAGTAATATTGTGCATTGTATAATTCTGATTTGTTTTATATTTCTATTTTATGTGCTTTGAGTTCCTCAAATGTATTACATTCTTACATTCTGGCTTGCTGTAGTCCTGTTTTGCGATATCTTTAGCTATGAGGCTATGACAGAATATCAGCGACAGTTGTACATTCAGCTGTCATATGCTGAGCCATATGCCTTTTTGATCCAGAAGACCTTTTGTAACTAGTTTTAAGTTTATCTATTGTGATTTGGAGCAAATAATCATTATTATTATTAAATGTGCGATATCTGCAAATAGTTGGTGGTAGTGGGTTCAATTGAATCCCTATTTTTCATATAACTATATATTGACAAACAAACAGACTAACCTCTCGTTACTATCCTGGTTTTACGGACCGAAACAGCGGGAGATGCGCGCGGAACCTGCATACAGCATTCTGCTGCGCACATTTCTTGACTTCCTACAATTTTCTTTAAATTTGTCTTCATTACCACTACGTCCATCACCTGATGTAAGTAGCTAAAATTACCACGGTATATATCGTTCTTGAGCAATTACACAGCCATATGTTATCTTTTAAATCTGAACACAGCATTGTTGTGGGCCTATGATATACATTGTGACGTATTAAAGTAACGAGGTCGCATGTACACCGGTCGCTAGCCATTTCTCGACGAACCTCCGAACGGAGCACTGCTGTGCGTGCGGCGTGGAATATATATTTATTGTTTCATTTTGCCTAAACACACATACATATTTTCATATCTATGTTAACTAAATGTTAAAAAGTCTCAATTAAATTACACTGACTGTACACTTTAATAATCACGTTTCCGCTACCGCTTATGACTTTAGAGTGTACAAATTTTCTTTAAAAATGTGGATCCGCCGGGTGCGAGTTGTTTTTTTTTATAAATTCACGTGGGAGGTGAGACATAATTGCCGAAATTCCAAATTTTTGACAATCAATGGACAGGATATTGCTATTATGAATACGATGTACCAAAATGAACGCTAAGAGGGGTGGAGCGATGGCGATGGAGTGTTTTATGAATTTTTGTTGTCCAATTTTATATTGTGTCTCAAGTTAATTTTAGTTTGTCGTAGATTTGTTATTGCTTATATTCATTACTTCTTTATTTATTGTGTACATTATTGAAAAAGCAAGCAAGAATGCTTTTTTTGATTTATTTTTTTAATATGCACATGGGCCTCGAAAACATTTATAGGAATTGTGTTTGATTTTAACGTAATATGGTATAGAGATAGCTTGAGATCTATATGATAATATTACAACGGGAAAATATATCTTTTCTATGGGTCTCATATAATAAATAAATAAATATTTCTTACACCTACACCAATTATAAAATAATATATGAAACAAATGTTAAATGATTTGTAAAAACAATCTTATTATTATGTGAATAACAAATGAAAATCTATTTTCAAATGTAACATAACATTCCATATTTAAACTACGTTACACACGCAGTTATATCGCATAAGAAAGGAGTCTGCATTACAAGATCGCATAAGAAAGGAGTCTGCATTACAAGAACGTACAAATTACTATGAAACAAATGATATCAATGACATCTTAAATTATTAATTCTTTGAATTAAGTTTTCATTGTTTTCCTTTCATTTAATTTATGAAGTTTGTTAGAGAGATTTGATCCTTATAATTGACCCTACCGATCGGTGCAATAAAAATACAGGTTGAAACTTTTGCAGATTTTAGTCGGTTCGATTACCGGTGGGGCAAGTGAATTTTCAAAAATCTTTGAATGCAGTTTTTATTTCTTTTCAAAAATAAAGGAATGTTTCCTTTAAGTAAAACTTTCTATCTACAGTATTAAGAGTACTTCCCCTCCAGGTGGCATTACAAATTTCCACCCTGTATATATTTAAATTTAGCTTACTTTGGGCATAGCATGGTGAGACACTTTATAATTTTGTGTCCTGCACAGACGAAGTGTTAGTTGGTGTACCCATAATTAGAAGAAAAATAGTCAATTTGTGTAGTGTGTCAGTTAGTGTGTGTCATGCAAGACTGGTCAGTTAAAAGTAAGTTGTAACATATATAGTATACTAGCTTCCGCCCGCGGCTTCGCCCGCGTGAAATTAGTTTTTGTCAATCCTGGTCCCTTATGTCTAAGGTACCAAGATTCATGGTCTTATCTTCAATTCAACCCCTATTTCACCCCCACACTGGTAAAAATTTCAAAATGCTAGAACAAACGATTTTTTGTTTCTTATGAAGAAATATTTGACAAACTTGCATACTAACTTTCAACCCTTATTTCACTCCCTAGCTGGTCGAAATTTCAAAAATGCTAGAACAAATATTTAATGATTTCTTATCAAGTGCTTAAATATAAAGTTTCATGGTTTTATCTTTTAAAATTAAGAAATCCCTTTCTTTCACGAAGAAAAACTTTCCACTTCTATTTCAACCCGTTCATCCCATTTTTTCGAAATAAAAAGCCTATGTTCTGTCTTAGGGTCTAAAGATTGTCTGTACCAAATTTCATCAAAATCTGTTGAGATGTTTAAGCAGGAAAGCGTAACAGACAGACAGACACAGTTACTTTCACATTTATAATATTAGTTGGGATATAGTTCCAATAAGATACACAACAAATCTGCAACCCCCACAAGAACCGCAGTATACCATGCCAACTACCGACATCATATGTATAGTCGTGTTACTCTAAGCTCGCTAAGGGTTTAACATAGTACAATGATAATATCATTGTAATATGTTAAATCCATAGCGAGCTTAGACAGCTTAACATAGCGTACAATGCTGTTTTGCAGTTGGAATAAGTAAGAGTACTCCTGTAAAACAGTTTTTTCAGTTGCAGCAGTCCAGGTGAAGCTAGCTACCTCCAGCCTTAACATTACTTACTATCGTGTTAATCTCATATCTGTTCCGTATGTTAGACTAGTGCGGTCGACTTTGTATGTCGACCTTTAAATTTCTTCAAAGGTGTATTTCTCTTCAGGGAATTGTCTCACAATATTTTGCTTTACCATTGGAGATATAGAGATCTGATAAATGTACACATGAAATTCTAAAGACGAAAAACTCATTGGTACGTTGCAGAATCGTAACCTTGACCTCCCGGTTCTAATAGGCCAATAAACCAGGAGATGAATTTTTGAAACAATAGAAAACCAATTCGCATTCGTAATCGTGAGATTCGTATACGAATTACCGAATTCACTATTTCTGAATTTTTATTTCGTGCGTTGTGCAACGAGTGGTTCAACCCACTCGTTTTTGATTTCTACTAGTAGAATATCCAACGCTGAAGTGACGTTGACAGTGATCCGGTCATCGCCGAATTTTTGTTTTTGTTGTTGTGATTTTTAATTGCGTGAATCTGCGTGTAACTGCGTGAAACGAAATCTAATTAAGAATTTGTTCTTAATGACATCACTGAATTCGAGTGATTAAAAAATCTATAAAATTGTAAGCAGTAGAAAATAATTTCGCGCACGATTAGTATTCGTATTCGAATTCCAAACTCACGTCTAATGATTAAAAAATACGTCTCCTGTGCTGATACTAGCGTCACTGACGCTACTTCAAACTGCACTTAATTAATATATTAACTAAGCGACCCAGAAAAAGCTGAGATTCATAAATGTTCTGTGCCCACTAAACTTAGTAATTTATAGATGGGAACAAAGTAATATTTGATATAATAGATTTTTTATGTAGAGTTAAAAAATGTTTATTCTATGTAATTCGAATGAAACATTAGATCGCGTGAAAGCAAAGCGTGGACTCACACGTTGATAATGAAGCCCCGGTTTGATGTTCTATTAAAATATATTTGTCATCCCTCTCCTTTGCTTCGTGTTGGATAAAGACACAGGCAGATTGGAAATAACTATTTCTCGCCCAGCAAAGGTGCATTCGTGACGCTCTTCCGATTTTCATTTTGGAATTGTTGAGTGTTGTCATGTTAGCGATAAATATATTATCGATAGAAATGTATTACTTCTTTTACTGGCAAATGTAAGGAAAGTGAAATTAACTATTATAAAAATAAATTATGTAATTGTACAATCCATTGATTATACAAAATGTATTTAACATTACATTCGATTCTCATTTGTTAGGTTTCCCATATTGAATCCTTGTCAAATGACTGTTGTATTTGTTGTACAACACGTAAGACAGCGGACAAATGATGAAATGAGATGATTGGAGAAGACTGCTACGAATATTAATACTGCTTTTGTAATACAAAAGAGCAACTCTCGCATTCTATAATTTAAGACCCAGAGAATCTCTCAGAGACATTATGTTTTTTATCTTACCTTAGTCATAGTACATTCATTAAATCAGTTCAATCGAGAAACGCCCACTACTGGACATATGTAAATCTCTCCCAATGATCTAGTAGCATCCAGCGCCTTCTTATATGTTCACCAAATCGTCAGTTCGCTATTGTGGAAGAACTACTAATGCTGCGGTTCGCAGATTGCCCCTACAATATTCTAACGCTTCTGTTACTAATATCGTAATAGTTTGGTAATATTACTAATGCCGTAATCACTAATAATTACGGCATAATAATAGGCAAATCCAGCATATATGGATGAGCCCTAATATAAGAAAGGATAGTACTTATGCGTAAGGTGTTTTAATTATTCTCGGTGATTAGTTCTGGAGAATATTACTAAATTATTTTAATGCTAATGTTTTACTCATCAAATAATTGATTGGACATATCTGATAAATATTGATTCTCTTTTATTCACACAATATACTCGTAGACAGCTGTAATCGTGTTAGCTTTATGCTTTTCAATTCCTTTAAACCGATGCGTTCACTCCAGTTAAAAAAATGTAAAAAAAGTTGTTGAACACCTTGATGGCTTAATGGTAAATAAAAATTATCTATATAAATTTCTCGAAAGCTAGCGAGCTGCCCACATTAAAATAATACACAATCAGCTAATAACGCCTAGTCATCTCGCTGCCTGGTGTAGAACAAAGACACTTTATCGATACCGTCATCTCACAATCCCACCTCCATCACCCAGCCCCGCCCTCAGCACATCAATAATACGAACCAACATAACAATCTTCAAACACCGTAGTTTAACAACCGAGACGTGGCGAGTTTGTCGCCTAATTTGTTAAAATTATTCCCCACTTTTTGCCCCTAACCTATATCGGGGATCGCGAAATGAGTAAGCGATTACTCCACATTGTGAATTCAAAAGATTAATTATTGGATATGAATCATTATTATACTCTTAGACTTTTTTGTTGGCCGCAGAACCTCTCTATTAATGTTGGTATTTCTGTCTACCTGATGCGTGGGAGGCGCAATCATTTGTTGAATTAGATATTTCAATGGTGCTGCGATGAAATGGATTTCGATTGAAAGTTGTGAAGCGATTAATGATATCGATCGAATTAAATCAATATTAGGGCATTCCTATATTGATTGTGAATTGTGATCATGCTATTCGTAATTATTTTATTCTTACAAATAACACGATAGAAATATATATATCAGAAAAGGGTTGGGAGCTTTTAAAAATGGTAGTAATCGAACTGATAGACAATAGGAAAAATATTATAATTAAATTACAAAAAGAAAAGACAAAACTAGACAACGAATAAACCAACAATGACGGCCTGTCTAAGTCTAGTGTGAGACATAATTATTTCATTACTTAACAAAAGCTTTCTTGCGGACTCAAGTCTTTGTTTGCTCTAATAAAGGTCTTTGAAATTGTTTCCATGTTTTTGCGGGAATTCGGCCGATTTTGCAATGTTCTATTTTTATTGCTTCACCGTATGTTGTGTGTAGATAAGTATAACCAGTGAAAGGGCTATTGTTGGCCAATTGTAACCTGAGGAGCTCACTATAAGTAGAAAAACATAAAAATGAAATCCTATGATGCACGTGAAGTTGTAAAACTTTATAGCTACCTTTGGCAGCTCCGCAATAAAAGATAACAGTACAGGTGCCGTATTTCGCCTATTTGGACAAACCGACAAACAAAAGGGAGAGTTTATTTCAGTAGTTTTGTATTGTTCGCATCCTGCTGTTAACGATTCAATGTTGTTTCGAGACGTTTTTTGTGAGCATTGTTGATAGTAGGAATAGTAAAATCAAGTGCGCAATGGTTGATACGTCCACAGCCTTCGCTTGCTAAAAAACTGAGGGCTTATTTTACAACAAAACCAGCGTACGTAGTTAGAGTTTGCCCAACGAAAGGTGACGCGGTCTAATTTCGAGTTTTCTCTATGGTAACATTTTTAATCTGTTAAACGGTTATCAAAATTTCATATTAAAAAACAGAGGGTACATTTTACAACAAAATCAGCGTACTTCATCGACTTGATTTGTTGCCTCCATTTTTATTATATATATTCAACATTTCGTTGTCAAAGTCTGACCTACGAATCGTGACGCGGTTTAATTTCGCGAGTTTTCTTTTGGCTACAATATCAATCTGTTAATCGATTGTCAATATTGCATTGTCTGACCAACGAATTGTGACGCGGTTACTTTGTATAAGTACTTAGATGTAAAATTTATAAATAGTACTTGATCGTTCCTGATTTTTCATTTTCACAAATGCTTTTTCTCTAGTAATAATAACAACAGTGCACATTGTTGATAACAAGTCAAGGAGAGTCTAAAGTATTAACTGGTTGTTAAACTTTCATCACTTCAATTATTCTTAAGATTAATCCTTATTCAGTCTTTATTGGTATTGTAAAAGAAAAGTGATGAAAATAATATTTATTCAAAAATCTTTACAGGCATTTATTGATTGTAAAACAAAACTTAAGCTTATGAGAACAAAAACCTGAACGTGCATACGGACTTATATGATACAAGTTCTATAATTGTGTGATCTAGAGAAGACTGAATATCTAGCAGTTTCATAAAAATTACAATCACCAAAGTCGTTTTCTCAGAGTATAATAAGTGTTGTCAATCCAAGAATTTTCGAATATGCCGCCATCCTTTCTACGTTACGTTTCGTTGGTCAGACTCTAAATTCGTCTAAGCGGTCATAGTACATTTGTCGTAGGAATCGACCAATAAGTTATGTTCGATGATCATAATTCCATTCTTCATAACTAAGCAATCAGTCGTCAATTAATCTATGCGATACAAAAGCAATTCTGTACTCTCTGTCTCAAATAGTAATTTTACAAAGACTGATTCCCATACTATATTTGCGTTAGAGATAGGACTGCACAAGCGCGGTACCCTTTGTCTTGCAATATTGTTTCGGGATAAACCGTGTCCGGTTAAAAACATAAAGTATGGATTTTGACTCCTCAAAAAAGGTCCATTACATTTAATACAGTTTTGACTTTAATGGTGTTTAGGGCATTGTCGAAAGCTCATTAACTTAAACGGATTCGCTTATTTACTATTGTCGGCTTTACAAAGGCGCCGCGTTGCTTAGTGCAAACAAATACACCTTATCTGATGAACTGATAACCTTTTGTGTTCTAAGAAACAACTTGGGGAAACTAAAGATAATGGTGACCCAGAAACACCCATCTTTGAGTTGGGACTTGTATTAAAATGCAAGCTTGGATCAACGGTCAATGAAAGTGGTGTTTATTAGAATTATAATTATAACATAATAAAAAAATGCAAATAGGTATTCATCAGTATTACCATATCATCCAAAAGATGCACTACTTGGTACAAGTCTCCCCTAAGGATTTTCACATCGATCGGTTTGTTTGGAAGTTATAGGCGGGTTTTGGTATTTCTTCCACTTCGCTGACCAAAACCTAGTTGGTGGGGAGCGCTAGAGCCTCGTCAATAGATTGTTGATTTAGAATAAGATTTAGAGGGGACTGGGCATCAATATTGTTACGAGCTGGGGTCAGTAAATCAAACTGCGGTCTACCAGACACTGAACTTTTATTAATTAATACACTAACAGTCACTAACTTCACTGAAAGCACTGAAAGTCGCTTCTTAGTTCTCCAATATCACTTAGATGTTTTCGCACTGTATCGCAAAACAATAATGCTTCCCGGCGGCCGGACACAGCCTTATATAGTCCCCTAAGATACTTGCCACTCTTGCCAGAACATTCGCGGACACACTCGAATGTGTAGTCCAATACGTCGCGCGTTCGAGACGTTTCGAGTATAACTGTCTCGATACTCGAATATACTCGAATATTCCCGTACTATCTTTCTCGAATATTCTGTGTTTGTCTATCTCTTTCTAATGATGTTTTCTCATTCTAATACTTCTCGAATGTTCTAACTATCTCTGTCTCTTTCTACTATTGCTATCTCTTTCACTCCTATTGAAATTTATGTCCTTTTACTGAAGTAGGCTTAATGGCTCATAAGGGGTCCTGAAAACGCCTGAAAACGGGTTTTCAGGTTATTGCGGCATTGGATAGAGGGTAGCCTGAAACGTACTGAAAACATGTTTCAGGCGCCTGAAAACTACTGTAACTTGGGTGTAATTTAGATTTTTTAGTATGTGAAAGAGCTACTTCTGAAACGGCCTGAAACGACGTTTCAGCCTGCTGAAAACGTTTCTAAGTCACAGAAAATCACTTTTGAAGTTGTACTAAGCCACCGGCGTAACACTACCCCCTCCTAAGACATGCTCGTCCCGAGCATCATTATTTCCGTGGTATTTCGCCAGTCGGTCAACGTGAACAATCTTACAGGGACTACGTGCATTTCGCTGTATCCGGTACGTGACGTCGTTGATCCTCTTCAAAACTCGATAGGGTCCTTCCCATTTGGCTTGAAGCTTCGGAGATTTCCCTTTACTGCGGACTGGATTATGTAGCCACACCAACGAACCCTCTTCAAAGCCCTTGTTGTTTACATTTCGGTCGTAGCGTGTTTTCATCTTCTCAGACATCTGTTGGCTTGATTGTCTGACTTGCTCGTGTACGTCGTTCAACTTGTTGCGTAAATCATTCGCGTACTCAGTTATATTCCGCGGGGCGTCAGGTGGAATTCCAGTAAGTAGATCCGCAGGCAACCGTAGTTCCCTACCAAAGTTTGCAAATGCTGGTGTCACCGAAGTACTTTCATGGACTGCGCTTCGATATGACATCAGGAATGGTTGGATGTGCTTGTCCCAATCCTTTTGCCTGTTTGACACAACCTTTGCAAGATACCTCTCCAATGTTTGGTTAAATCGTTCCACCATTCCATCAGATTGCGGATGGTAAGAAGTGGTCCTCGTTTTATGGGTACCCATAACTCGACACATCTCTTGAAATATTTGAGACTCAAAATTTCTTCCCTGATCACTATGAATTTCCAAGGGTACTCCAAAACGGCAGAAAACTTCATGGACTAATTTATCCGCAACTGTTGAAGCCTCTTGGTTAGGAATAGCGAAGACTTCCGGCCACTTAGTGAAATAATCCATCACAACCATGAAGTACTTGTTTCCGCATTCACTTTCCGGAAATGGTCCCGCAACGTCTATGGCAATCCTTTCCCATGGTGCACCAACGTTATACAGTTTCAATGCACCTCTGCTGCGTGTATGAGGTCCCTTTACTGCAGCACAACTAGTACACTTGCGGCACCAATCTTCAACATCGTCACGGCAATTTATCCAGTAAAATCGTTCTCTTATTTTCAACAGAGTTCTCGTCACTCCCATATGACCTCCCGAACATCCGTTATGGTACAGCTGTAGAACATCCGGTATCTTGGCTTTGGGTACAACCATTTGTAGATGACAACGGTCTCCCCGAGCGTTTTCCCATTTGCGGCACAAGACTTCATCTTGGATAACCAGGCTGTCCCATTGAGCCCAATAGCTCTTCGTGATGGAACTCATCGACGCAATATCACTCCAGGCAGGTTTAGGAGTACCGGCTTTGATCCATTCGAGAATCGGTTTGATGTCTACATCATACTGCTGAGCGTGCTAAAAAGTTTCTTTCCATTCATGGCTAAGATCCGTGTTTAGCATTCTCACAGGTAGGTCTGCTTTTGTCTCTTGTTTTACGCAGTGCTTGCAGTCTTCAGAGCAAGGTCTTCTTGACAAAGCATCTGCATTACCATGAGATCTTCCACTGCGATGTTCAATCACGAAGTCATATTCTTGAAGTAACTCGATCCATCTCGCAACTTGTCCTTCGGGATTCTTGAATTGTAATAGCCACTTCAATGCAGCATGGTCAGTACGCAGATGGAATTTTCGACCAAGCAAATATTTGTTGAAATGCTGCAATGTTTTCACCACTGCCAGTAATTCTCTTCTCGTGACACAGTAATTTCTCTCAGGTTTGGACAAAGATTTGCTGAAGTATGCTATAACAACATCGCGATCTCCTTTCCGTTGCGACAATACACCACCTAGCCCAGTATCACTTGCGTCTGTATCCACTATGAATTCATTTTCATTATCAGGATACCCTAGAATAGGTGTGTTACACAGATGTCGTTTCAGTTCTTGAAATGCGACGTCACAGTTTTCATCCCAGCAAAAACTTCTCTTTTCTTCCGTGAGTTTATGAAGAGGCTTGGCAATGTCGGCAAAGTTCTTCACAAATCGCCGGTAGTAGGAACACAAACCCAAAAATGCTCTTACTTGTGTCTTGTCTCTCGGAACGGGCCAATCCTTTACGGCGATGATCTTCTGCGGATCTGTCTGGACACCCGCTTCCGAAACCACGTATCCTAGGAAGCTTACTTGTCGTTTGAAGAAGGAACACTTTTTAGGGCTTAACTTCAGGTTGGCGCTTCGAATTTTTGATAGCACCCGTTCTAGATTCTGAAGGTGTTCTTCAAACGTACGGCCCACGATGATGATGTCATCCAAATAGACCAGGCAGGCTTCTCCAATCAATCCGCTGAGTACCAGCTCCATCAGCCTTTCGAAAGTCGCCGGTGCATTACACAGCCCGAAAGGCATCACTTTGAACTGCCATAGTCCCTTTCCAGTAGAAAATGCAGTCTTCTCCTTGTCCTTAGGGTCAATTTCTACTTGCCAGTAGCCACTTTTTAAATCTAACGTGCTGAACCACTTCACTCCGGTAAGCATATCCAGCGTGTCATCAATCCTGGGTAATGGATAGCTGTCCTTCTTTGTGATGTCGTTCAGGCGGCGGTAGTCAACACAAAAACGCATGCTGCCATCCTTTTTCCTAACAAGCACCACGGGTGAAGACCATGGGCTGGACGAAGGCTCTATAACACCTTCCTTCACCATTCCTTCAATCATGGTCTCCACTTCCTTTTCCCGTGCTATCGGTAGTCTTCGTGGTCGCTGGCGGATAGGCAATTCGTTCCCAGTGTTAATTCTGTGTTGAACTAAACTCGTCTTCCCAATGTCCTCGTCGTTAGTAGAGAAAACATCAGCGTACTTGAGTAACATCTTCTTAGCCTTGTCTATCTGTTCCTTAGACAAAACGTCTCGACAGTCTTCCAAAAGTTTTGACACGCTGATTCCTTCCTTTTTGTTGACATTTGTATGAGTCGTGTCTTGACAACGACGCAACCAGTCTACCTCCTCACTCGTACCAAGTAACATTCCCTTTTCGATCACGTGTTCTTTATCGTCAAGATTCAGTACACGAACTGCTGCAAAGCCAGTGGTTCTTACCAGAGTTCGTGCCATCTTCCATGGCTGGTCATGATCTAATCTTTCAATGAGTACACATCGATGTATCTTCCCAGAATTGTAAGGGAGACTAACCGGTACAATGGTTTCTGATTTTGGGGGTAGAGCGGTTTTCTTTAAGCTATACACTTTCCCCGGTGTGGCTCCTTCCATGAACAATTCTGCTCGTCCACAACTCATAATTCTTGCTTGACGTCGATCTCACAACCATTCTTCCTCATAAAGTCTAGTCCGAGAATGCAGTCATCGACAATATCAGCCACAATGACGTTGTGCAGGTAAACTTGATTACCCAACTTCAACTCCACCTTCTGCTGTTGTTGGACAGCGCTATTAGCTGCCCTGTTCTCCTGAGGCCCATCTTTATCAATCCCTGAGCTACGCTTAGGACAACTTGATCGGAGGTGTCCCTTTTCGCCACAAGTGTAGCATCTAGGGCTGTATCCCTTGAAGCGGTCACGCACAGGTGTTGCAACTACCTCCCTGACACGGTGAGACCGATGGTCTTGCCTCACAGCTTCCACTTCTAGAGCATGGGCCAAGGCGTCTTTAAGGGTTTCGTGGTGCCCGAGTCTCACAGCAGCTCTCACTTCGAGGTCCCGAATGCCGTCGACAAAAGCCTGTACAAGGTTGCCCACAATTAACGTCGGTGCGGACTGGTACGCTTTACGTACCAGTTTTTCTACCTCTAGGGCCCATTGTTGCAGGTTTTCACCAACACGCTGAACCCGATCTTTTAGCTGGGCCCGAAACACATGTTCAAGGTGTGCGTCGCCGTATCTTGCCTCAAGCGCTTCTAATAGTTCCTCGTAGCTCACCTTCTTGTCAAGAGCTTCGAGGACTGTCAAGGCTTGATCTCGGAGGCCTAGCTTGAGTGCGGTCATGGCCTGGGCTTTAGTCCACCCATTTGCCTCCATTACAGCCTCAAACTGTATTTTATAGGCTGACCACGAGGAACTCCCATCAAAAGGTGGCACTTTGAATCCTCGCACCGAAGCGGCACTGACGATAGTGGCTGTCCCATCTCCGACCTTCAGATTACCCAAAGCCTTCTTGACATCGGCAATCTCAGATTCAGCTTCGGTGAGACGGTTCTCGTGTTGCAGAACCTTATCTTCTATCACTTTGACCTTATTGCCGAAAGTCGCTTGGAGATCTTTGATTAGGACCATTTGTTCACCTTGGCCGAGCTGCAGTTGTTCCCTCAAAAGGCGAGCCTGCTCCTCCTTATCGCGCTGCAACTGCTCTTCCAGACGGCGTGCCTGCTCCTCCTGACGGCGGGCCTGCTCCTCCTTATCACGCTGCAACTGCTCTTCCAGACGGCGTGCTTGCTCCTCCTGACGGCGGGCCTGCTCCTCCTTATCACGCTGCAACTGCTCTTCCAGACGACGTGCTTGCTCCTCCTGACGGCGGGCCTGCTCCTGCATCATCGCCATGAAAGCCGCCCAATCTGGTGCGGCAGCCGACGTTGAGGGACTGGTTTCCATAACTGACTGCTGGTCCTCGTCAGTTGGCGGCTGAGTAGCTCCGAAGCGTCTCTGGTCGGCTTCCTGTTGTCGCTGGCTTCTTGTCCGGATTCTTCCTTCCGTGTCTTCCTTTGGTAGAACAGGCATACTGATCCCACTTCTGACACCAAATGTTACGAGCTGGGGTCAGTAAATCAAACTGCGGTCTACCAAAACACTGAACTTTTATTAATTAATACACTAACAGTCACTAACTTCACTGAAAGTCGCTTCTTAGTTCTCCAATATCACTGTTGTTTTCGCACTGTATCGCAAAACAATAATGCTTCCCGGCGGCCGGACACAGCCTTATATAGTCCCCTAAGGCACTTGCCACTCTTGCCAGAACATTCGCGAACACACTCGAATGTGTAGTCCAATACGTCGCGCGTTCGAGACGTTTCGAGTATAACTGTCTCGATACTCGAATATTCTCGATACACAATACTCGAATATTCCCGTACTATCTTTCTCGAATATTCTGTGTTTGTCTATCTCTTTCTAATGATGTTTTCTCATTCTAATACTTCTCGAATGTTCTAACTATCTCTGTCTCTTTCTACTATTGCTATCTCTTTCACTCCTATTGAAATTTATGTCCTTTTACTGAAGTAGGCTTAATGGCTCATAAGGGGTCCTGAAAACGCCTGAAAACGGGTTTTCAGGTTATTGCGGCATTGGATAGAGGGTAGCCTGAAACGTACTGAAAACATGTTTCAGGCGCCTGAAAACTACTGTAACTTGGGTGTAATTTAGATTTTTTAGTATGTGAAAGAGCTACTTCTGAAACGGCCTGAAACGACGTTTCAGCCTGCTGAAAACGTTTCTAAGTCACAGAAAATCACTTTTGAAGTTGTACTAAGCCACCGGCGTAACAATATCAACGGCGAGAAGACGACGCACTTACATTTCGCTGATGATATGGTGGTCATAGTTGAAACCATGGAAGAGTTTCCTTTTGTAGAGTTTCCTAACAAGTTGGTCTTAAAATCAATAAGGACAAGATAAAAACTATATTGAACTCCCATGTAGCACTTATCCTTATAAATTTTGGATGAGAAGGCACAAAGTCATTCATAAGGCATTGGAGAGTGCTACGCTCGGAAATCCGCAGAAGAATTAGGGCCATCGACGTAGTCTGGATATATATTAATAATATAGTAGGAGTTGGAAATTTGAAACAATGCTACAGCATACAAAGCTGAACGTAACGTAGAATTCTGACTTCACCTCCTCTAAGGGTGCTGATAGCTGCTGGGAACACCTCGCTAGCTACTGCCTTACCACCTATGTTTTTTGGTAAGGAAGTACTTTTAATAGCATAGAGTTCCGTCAATAGAATTCTCTATTTCTCTATTGAGAAATTCACCTGTAGCTTGCTTCAATCTTATGTTTAATTGTCCCTTACGATTAGCTGAGATGAAGGTCAAGAACTTTCTGTCATATATAAATGAAAACTTGATAAGAATGTACTCCATAAGAATAAGAAGCTAGTAAATGTAATATGTATACATTATAGAAGTACCTAGGTACTCCTTCCATTCCATTTTTAACTAAATTGCAGTTGATATACATGAAAAAAGTGGGTATTTGTAAAATATTGTATTAATATAGATAAAATACATATGAACGAAAGTAATTTGTTGGAGTATAATACCTAATTGTTATTACTCAATCCCAAATTGTTTGGACAAGCCAAGCGCGGGATAATTATAGTGAAAAATAACTAACTCAACTCAGACGTGTCAATTCTGAGGGCAAAGTAATATTTTAAGAGTACATCCAGGCACGAAAACGTTAACTTAAGATTTGATTCTTTTCTTCGCATTTAATAATAGTGTTTAGCCATGGAATTATTGTTTTGTAGGGTAATTATTATAGAAGGTCGTTGTTCATTTAATAATAATAACAAAAATGTAACTTAATAACTATACAGATATTGAACATCATTGAATTGTTGAACAAGCTAGGTAAAGTTACACGCTAGTCTGGATACCAGGATATAAAGGTTTCACTGGTAATGAGAAGGCTGACCAACCGGGGAGAAAGGAATCCGAAACCCATTTCATGGGACCGTTATTAAGAACTATAAGTCGGTCTTAACGACTTAAACGATCATTACAAGCGTAAGAGCTTAATCGACATGGAGACACCAGGACGAATGGACCATTCAAAAAGGAATGACATGCCATGCACTTCATGGCCCCGAATAACTGGCTCAAGTTTGTACTGAGTTTAAGCAGGGCACAGGTCTGCTTAATGATTGGCGCATTCTCTTATCCCTAACACTTATCATTTTATGGATTCATCATGCTGATGTTGCAGGAGTGGAGTTATAAGCAGCGCCTAGGATTTGGTGGTTGATGTGAGATGATCCTGGTGTAGGTGTGATTTCAAGGGGCTCACACGAAGTATCAGTATTTCCGGAAAGCACCTTTATCCTGTCTCGACTAATAAGTAGCACACAGCACAGTAACAACACAGGTTTTAAGATTCAGCGATTTTGTAGTTTTTCTCATACGAGTTGATCAGAACAATCTACTCTAAAGCTAATACTAAATACGATTCAAATTCAGAGTTGAATTTTACTTTTGAATTTCGAGGCTTTTCTTTGTTGTAGTGCCACGTATCTGAAGCTCTTGTATAGATATACGCTACTTGGATCCAATTGTAACGTAAATAAAATAACCTGCCATTTTACTCCACCGGAACAAACATAATCGTTTCAGGTTTATTCTGTTTCACCATATATGTAACACCAATTTTCAGTGAACTTCATAAAGTTACTTGGTTACGAAGAGTGATCTGGAAGGCTATCTATTATATAAAAATTTTATCGGAGCAAGCGAATAGTAAGCCCAACTGATACAGAATTTCTTCTAATATTTTTCAGTTATTTTCCATTTTCAGTGGTTGACTCTTTATTCTATATTCTAATTAATTTTAGATGCGACTGTACCCCATTACACGAAACGCCGTCATTATTACGGCAAAGAGTGGCGCCCGCTCCCACACGTTTCAATACATTTCTTCAATGGCGGCCGGCGGTCTTTTTTCCTACCCATGTCTAACATTCACACGGCCGGCACATTTCCTCGAGAAACGAAGTCTTTGGCCTATTCGATTGATGGTATCGATGGTAATTTAAAATTTTTGTCAATAACTATTGTACAGCAGCTATTGTAAATATGTTCCTACATAATAACAACCATTTATTTTTAGATTTTGGGAGGTCCGTAGTGAAAATAAAGCTGGTGTAACTCATATACTAAGACGTAATAACGTAGACTATAATGATTTATCAAATGAGTACCTTTTTAAATTTAGAGCAAAATGTGACAAAAATGTGTTACATTTATTCGGGTCTTTTTTTATATTGTAAATGACATTCATATTACGAAAAACGAATTGAAACGTAGTAGATTCATACACCGAAAATCTTGATTACAAGATCAATGCTGACGCAGCGCCACCGATTTTCACACTTGTGACTCAAATCGTTAATTGATTAATAGTTTTCTTTTTATCATGATGGCTTTTAGTTTTGTATTTTTAAATATACTGTGACTCAAGCTTTTGACAAGTCCATATTAATTGATTAACACATTGGCATGTACCTACACCATTCAAGTATTTATAAATGATGCCTGTGCTTCGACCACACGCATAATCGAAGCCCAACTAATTTCGGTTTCGGTTGCAGATGAAATGGAATTTATGCAAATGTCTATATCCGAAATGTTTACGGTCGCCTTTTAATGAACTTCGGTAATCGGAAATACCACAAACGACTTGCGAAGCCGTCGGCGCGGCCTTTAAAATGGTACGAAATGTTATACTTAGTTACTTTTGATATTAAATAATTTTGTAGTCATCTCGACATATATTCTGTGTGATTAATAGAATATAGGATATAGAAATTTAAACGTTTAATCAAAATACGTCCTTATTTTGTATTCATCCTTAATTAACAGCTCGGTTCATCCGTGATTTTTATAAGTAATTTTCCGTTAATACAAATTTCATGAGCTCAAGTAAATAATAAATTTCACTTCAATACAGAGATCAGATAAGTTGTATGAAGTTTCTTTACATATTAAAAAAATAAGTTTTCGTTTATAATTTTTACTTTTACTACATGGAACCTTAAAAAGTTGGTATATTGTGAATCTTTACATCGTTACTCTACAATACTCATCGTTAGGTTTTTTTGACATTTTATAATTATAGGTTCAAAACTGAATGCTAAGCTTCAATGGCGCGATCCACTTGGAAACAGTAC
Organism: Scirpophaga incertulas; assembly: GCA_036419045.1. Lineage (NCBI taxonomy): Eukaryota > Metazoa > Arthropoda > Insecta > Lepidoptera > Crambidae > Scirpophaga > Scirpophaga incertulas. The sequence goes on along the minus strand of CM071634.1, from coordinate 27,982,052 downwards.
CCATATATAGTTCTACAGCTTCGTTGGTCTGTTTTGGCTAATACATAGATATAGAAACTGCCCATCTTATCTATAAGTAACTAAAAACTTTTACAACCCTATGAAATTTTTGTTTGGGGTTATGTTGCTGGGATAGATGCAGAAGGGAACTGTAAGGGTAATCAACGAGATACGAGTATACTGCAAGAATTTTGAGAGCCAATTCGGAGAAAAATTTCAAATATATTGATTCTTCGCTTGCAACAATTTCCTTAAAATATCTTATATGTCTATAAGAATATTAATAAATCTTAAAGAAATTGCGACATTAATAATTAAAAATTTGTAAATAAATATCTAACTGTGAGCACCACAAAAAGAAAACATTTTTTTAAAATTATTTTATTTATTTTTGTATTAAATTACTTATTCTCATTTTACATAACTCATATAATGTAAAGCTATGCAGTCAATAAGAATGTAGTCTTCAGAACACAATTGTAATATGTTCAATGTGCAGACATAATTATATACAATTTAATTATCTAAAAATTATTGTAGAAAAAATACGGATTTAAATAAACAGAATAACGGAACAGAAAATTTAGAAAAAATACTCTTTATAAAAAGTCTACATAGTATAAACTAAAATCGTTTTCTCTGTCCCTATATACATCCCTATGTATGCTTAAATCTTTAAAACTACGCAACGGATTTTGATGCAGTTTTTTTAATAGATAGAGTGATTGAAGAGGAGGATTAGAGGTTTATATTATGTATAACTAGCGGACCCGACAGACTTCGTCCTGTCAAAAAGATTTGTACAGTGGCAGTTTTTTGTTCCTAATTATTTTATAGATAATGCCGCATAGCCAACCAAATCGCAAAAAAAGTCTAAATGACCTATTACATTTTGTGGCTATTCAATTTTGGCACGTGACATTAAATCCTCCAACGATGTATTCTGTGCTCCAACGCACGCACGCACACTGTTTTGATAGATATGATTGAATTTCAACTATATGTAGCGTTAATAAAGCGCAAATTGACTCTTTGATGTTAGGAACACACCTTCATTGCTTAGACAACAGTGAGTGCTTGCAATATGAACTTTATACAATAACAATAAAGCTCAATTCGACTGTACGTTTTAGTTAGAAAACGTTTGCATGGAAAAATAAAAGGGCTGTTTTTAGGGTATTTCCGATAATTATTCGAATTTTCCTCATTGTAAAAACCCTCCTTGAACTTCAACGAACATTAACAAAAAAGAATTGGCCAAATTGGTCCAGGCGTTGTTGAGTTATGAGCTTACCAACACATTTTGCGAGTCATTTTTATACATAAGATAACATCCATTAAATAGTGGAGAAATACTGTTATTTTTGAGGTTTCTAATGTAAATAATTACATTTCAATCAATTTTAAAAGCATGTCTTTTTAGTTTTTTGAACTATAATTTATTATATACAAGGTTAACAGCTTTAGCTTGCTAGTATTTAGAGTTGCACTCTTGCGTAGGGTACGAGATTTATCAAAATAATGTATTAAGTATTGTACACATTGAAAAGGTCTACAGAAAACTCCGAGATGGTATATATCTCTTACGTATAATCTCACAATATTTTTTTTCCTTTACTTTTTACGACAAATAATGGCTAATTTTTGAAGCGATTTGAACCAATACAGCATTAATCCTTATCGAATTAAATACCTTAAATACATTGTTGATTTAATATAAATCTATATGTCTCTTTATAGTATATGATTTAAATGAATATTTTTAAATCCGGCTTATCACAAACACCCCACGTGTTTTGTTCAATAATATCAATTTTTCATTCTACAATTTTATTTTAATTGTTTTTATTAAAATCAATTTTATAGGCGTGGTTTTATAGTTTTTTAAACTATAATTTATTATGTACAACGTTCATAGTTTTTCTGTAGTGTATTTAGTATCAGCCTTCGGCTTATCACGGGTCCAATGCACGGGCGGGTCGCTAGTATAATTATATAATGATATATTGTTTAAAAATAGTATTTAATATTGTTCCAATAAAAACTGATATAAAAGTTATACACGCAAGTAACATTAATGAAACAGTTGATTGTCTGTTGAACTGGCTGACCCTTAATGTCCCGGCCAAATTCAGCCAGAGCTTAATGAATTGAGTGCGGTTGCGCAGGCGGCGGGCGGCGGCGTCGTCAGCGCGAACTCGGACGCATCTTAATTATATTCCATGTTCTGTTGTTACCGCGGCGTTGGTGACCAGTTAGTAGACTGCTGCATCTATCAGACATGTTCCACATAAAATATTTTTATATTATTTTATAATCATACCATTCATTCTCGAATGAATAAGTTTAAATAAAGACTGTACATTGTTCTATATAGATATTATTATGCAATGCTTCCATTCTTTTATGACATCCATAGGAAAAGAGAGTATTGCTAGATTAATTAGACAATAGAAAATGATCTATGGAAACTCAGTATTGCTGATATTCCACGATTTTGAGCTGGTAATGAGCATTTGCAATCAAGTTATGTTTAACATATCACTGCTGCCGTCCATCGGTTTAAATAAAACTAAATTCTATTTTTGGACCACTATCATTAGCTTAAGAGGCTCGAATTTTTAACTCTAAATGTGGATGTTAAGCCTTTATAAACCTTAATTAACCGCGTTGGCTTTTATAGGCTTCACATACACTGCCGTACATTTTTTTTATTTTATTTATTTATTTACATAATACAACACATTAATAAAATTGTAAAGGCACAACATAAACTCTTGCGAGTTTAAACTTACATAGGAATGAAAAAAAACAGAAAAAATATTGGTACATGACAGGTTTCAAGCCTGAAACTCCTGACAACGTTATTGCTAATACTACTAAGCTAACGATGCACAATTTTCAACGTTTATGTGTTTGAATTTTAGTACCACAAATTTAAAATACTTATTTCATGATAGCTCACAACTGAACACAAATGTTATACAGGTGCTTTTTCGTTAGTATAAATAGGTATATTATAATTAATTTTTATACTTTTTCAAAATATTTGCATAATTGATACAGATCAATAATATAGTTTTCATGAGATCATTTTATAAATAAACATAATAAACTTAATTACACATAGAAGATGTTTATAAGAATTCAACAAAACTCGTTACTTCATATGTTCATAATCATTGTAGTTCATCGCTTATGCTTCGCTGCAACCTCGTCTCGTTGTCTCGTTGAAACAGCCTGACTTATGACCATATTTGTTTACAAGAACTCCCTTGATATAAATTCCGACAGAAATATATTGGGATAGTTCACTAGCAATGTTTGAAGATCAACTATGATCGACGAAATTCGAAACTAATTCTCAAGGTGAGGCCAACTGCGACAACAATATAAGTTCATCAAAATGTCTCATTACTTTCTTTATGGATCTTCGCTGAAACGGCGAATTAGTTTGAGAAAGACGAAAACAGTAGGATGATGCCCCAGTTTTGCAGGAAATTGAACCCAATGGCTTTCTATTGTTCGCGTCTCCGAGGGTGTTCTATTAATTTACACGTGTCTCTTATGGTAAGAGGAATTGATAATAAGAATTAATTACATGGAGGCAGTTCTGTATTTTTTAGTTCTATGGTCATGTAACATCGCAAAATAACGTGTTAGGCGGTGTGGTCTAACCACAGGGCCCGCACGCTTGACAGATCAATTACTTTACTGCTGCCCTCTGAGGATGCCCTTCCGCGACCACCTCAGTGGCCGTCGGAACTGCACTATTACATGTCAGTTATGATTGCTATCTTTTTCAAAACTACTTTTTTTCTTTCCGCAGGAGCTAAGGGAATTATGTAAGTAAGTGGGAGATTTTAGTGGTCTTATTTTGCATTGCCAAAAAAAAGAGTTGTTTCAACTTGCAACTGGTTTGGGCGCAGTACAAAGAAAAGTTGTTATGCGTTTAGTTACAAGAAGCCAAAGCATTGAGTTATTATTGAAATTATGTTTGAATAGAGCCCATCTTTTCTCCCCTCATGAGAGGAGAGGCTGAGATGTTACGGTGGTTATGTCGGATTTCAGACCTATCGAGCGGCTCGCCAGATGTGACCTACTGACCAAACTCAACCTAACGCCTTGATGCTTGTAGTGAGAACGACCACTCCTCAGAAGAGTGCGGTGCGAGAGCCCATGTGATGAAGCATGTGGATATAATTAGGTGTACCCTAAACACAAATACAAACAGGCGTAAAAATGATCAAATTAAACATAGAAATTTAAAAAAAGCCACCAATTATTATAATAAAATTACAACTAGTCTCTATTAGACACATAACAGATAGAAAAATAAAACACGTTGATAGGTGGGAGTGTCGGTAATGCTTTGGTCTCGGCATTGGATTTGTAACCAAAGTACATAACATAAATAACATTCGCTTTCAGTACAATGAAATATATGGGAATGTTTCCCTAAAGTTAGGTCAATTTGATATATTTTCGTTAGATATCGAAACGATTTCGATAACGAATATAACACGAATAATACGTTGTCTATGTTTTTGAATAGTGAGATTTGTAATTCGAATCGATATTATTCATATTTAAGTTTATTTGACGCGTTGGAGCGAGTGACGAAATATATTGTGAGGTAATCTGCATACACTTGCGAAACGTTCAAAATTGTATATGAAATAGATCAATCCACACTGGGCTAAAATGGTCAACTCGTAGTTTATAATCTTAATCTTAAGTTTATAAAACTTATCCTAAGTATATAATCGCCATTATATACTAAGGATAAGCCTATGCTATTAGGATATCTGTGTAACATAATTACTGGTTTATCAATAATTTGAATAATTAGTTCTAATTTTTAAACATCCTGTTTATATTTCCCTGATTTAAAGTTGTTTGGAAGAGACAGCTTTGAGTAATAACGCCGCTATTCAGCTATAATTTTATTTATTTGGGATATTTAATTTCTTATGTGCAACTGCGTTTATTATTTTATCACAAGTCTTTGTAAGATACGATATTTTTTAAGGCATGCACTGGATAGTAGATCTAATGCGTAGTGGCCATTTAAGCGAATTTAATGAAAGGATTTAGTTTTTATCTGTACAATAAGAAATGGATTAAAATTATACTGTGTTAGATACACAGAAACTATTGCCATTAGAAATGAAAGCGTCATGGACCATTGCATTTCAATTTTGGTGGTAATGAGAACTATAGTCCATTTCAAATAAGATGATCTCTGTGACAGTTCGATTTCGACACTTGTAGAGAGGTCCTACAGTGAAAATAAAATCGATTGTTTCTGGTAATCGATTATACTTTATATGGAAATGAAATCGATATTATCTTACTACCAAAACTTTGAGTATCATTAGTGTTTCTGTAATATATTGAAAGTTTTGTTGATCAATGCATTTATCTTATGTTTATAATATTATGTAGGTATAGTAGACATATGGTCAAGTATGACAATTGTAACTGTTCATAACTTGGTATTAAAACATCCGCGAAAGCTATTTACTTCATTGGTAAGGCTCGTTTATTATATCTAGCTTTTGTTTTAATAACCCTTATGTGACAGTCACATAAACATAAACGATTGTCAGGTAATCACAAGATGGCCGCCGATTATTCGATGTCCCACCTCTATGTTTTTTTGACGTTCCGTTTCATGTTTGCGAATTGCATAGTTATTTAAAAAAGATTTATTTTTATTCTTTATTTCATTAAATTAAACTAAGCGATACTGTCTTCGTTTTATAAGTAAAATATATTTTATTTTATTATTTTTTGCAATAAAGCTACTATGATTAAAAAATATTAAAGAATAAAATTATTTTTGTTTGTCAAACGAAAAATGCGTAAAACAGAGCACGATGAACTGTCACAGAGATCATCCTAGTTGAAATGGACTATAGGACATGGAAGAGACTCCGGTCATCTGTCTTTTCAAAGTCTCCTACTTGTTTTAAATATGGCATGCAGAATTAGTAAGTGCAGCAACGACAAAGACACTGTCGGCGTTATGACATTATAATAATTCTGCCCTTCGTGTGGACTTCATTATGCCAACTGCAGCTAAAAGCAGAAGTTAAAAAAGATATAACTAGAAAAAAAACTGTATTTAATGATCATATGTTTTACGAGCTAGCTATGACCTTATCCATCTAATTAAATAATATCTTGTAGACAAAACACTAACCAATTAAACCATAAATCAACCAGTCGTGCTAAGGTCAGATTAATTTAAATATGCACAGCCAAAGCTGGTTTATAAATATTAATCTCGTACGTTATAATTATTGACATATTACCATATCTTTTGCCGTCACAACAGAGCCAAATTTTATATGAGCAATGTAGGAAGGAATTCTAAAAATCCTTTAATAACTCCAATCAGACTTCGCCTGGGGGCGGTGGAATTTTTACGGAGGGTAAAATGCTGCTTTGGTATTTGAGCTTGATACGAACAGTAAAGATTTTTATAGCAGCAAATAATGAAATGTTTTTAATTAAATTGATTTTGCAGTTTGAATTTTACGTTTATAATTAGTTGCGTGATAATTACAATTATGTCAATCTTAGCACTTTTCTAGCACCATGAGTTTTACCATGAATTTGTTATCGTTTTCGATAGGCGTTTGACGTGTAAAACTAGATAATTGACGTTTAGTAACTACAGAAGTCAAGCCAATCATTTATCTAAAACTAGCTGTTTTTAATGAATAGTTATTTTGAGCATCATATTTATTTTTGCAAACAACCACCTCAGCTGTTACCTGATATTGACAACGCGACATATCCAAATTTGATTACCATAAAAACGATTCTAGTGAGTTAACATTTTAAGAGGAATAATTCTTAATACATATTTTTTTGGTATCTAGAAACGTTTTTGCAACGCACGCAACAAAAGCCCTCAAAGATGAATAAAGTTTCTCGTTTTTTCCATATTTTCCATTATTTCTTCTCTCCTATTAGTCGCAGCGTGATGTTATGTAACCTTTTTTTTTGAAAATGCAATAAATTGCATACCCCGGCTGTGGCGAGCCGGCGGTTATGTGGGGCTCTCCTCTCCAGAAGGAGGAGGCCTACCCACTAAAAACCTCAGGGATGGCCTTCCTCAGGCATGTAGGGAGCCCCCAGGAACATCAAGCTACTTCCGGGAACCCCCAGCCTCCGCTCCTCCGCCGATACAGGGGAGCCCTCCTCGAGGGAGGCTCACTATCTCCCCCGGTCTCCTCCACCGATGACGCCCCCCTGCCACGGAAGGGGCGTGGTCCATCCGGGTCGCCGTGGCGGTCGCGACTTCCTCGCGCCCGCCGGTGACCCGCGGCGGCGCCGCAGCTGTGCTACCGAGCCCGGCGCCGCCTCTTTCGAGCGGGATCGGCCATCTCCCGACCCCGCTCAGCAGCCTCCTTCTGGAGCATCACTGCTTCACAGTAGGAGGCCACAGCCCTCCAACCTCCCTCGTCCGCCAGCATTGCCGCAATCAATGCCGGCGGAGGCAGATCTCGCCCGATCTCTGCAACCAAGACTCGGCGCTCGGAGGCCCACGCGGGACACTCCGCCAGATGTTATGTAGCCTAAAGCCTTCCTCGATAAATCTCTGGAACCAGGAGTTCCAGAGATTAGCGCGTTCAAACAAACAAACAAACTCTTTAGCTTTATAATATTAGTATAGATTAGAATATTGTTTTTACGTTTCCACTAGGGGTACGAATAATTTCACGACAGAAGAAAAGCGTTTCCTTTAAAAAATACATAAGACAAAATTTTAAAAAATATTTATTATATTTCAAGGCATATTAAAGGTCGTGGTTTTTTATTTATTGCATGAACAGTAGTAACTAGGGTAAAACCGGGATAGATGCCGCGCTGGGATAGATGCCTCGTTTCTAAAAACTCAACTACTAGAGAACAAAACAGCAAATTCGTTGTTTACATACGCGCCACATGCACCCCCCACCTCAGTGACGCGCGAGTTGTTGTGCTAGACAGAAGTTTCTTGCTTGTGTGTTGAATTACATTCGCAGCGGATGCGACAAACGCTTCAAAATTTCAAACGTAAGTATTCACTATTCCATATCTTTATAAACAGTTAAATGATTACATTTTATTTGAATTGTTTTAATACATTGGTTCTTTGAGAACACATTTAAGAGTCAATCACTGATGTTTGCATTTATTTTATTTATAAAATATTGAGAGGCATCTATCCCTAGTGAAAAGGATAGTTGCCCCGAGTTTACAAGGGATAGTTGACTTTAGGGGCATCTATCCCTCTATACTGCAAGAGCCTTATCGAAGTATTTAAAAGTCATAGTCGTGAATATTTTCGTATTTCCTAATAGTAGAATATTAGAAAACACCAAAAAAAATGTATCCAAATTTAATTTCATAATTCGAATATGATGAAATGAGTGTAGATACAGTGTTTTATTTATCTAAATTTGCTTATTGTAGGTGAGCCATGCCAAGGAAATACAAAAGAAAAGAGGGCGTACGAGCTCGAGTAGTTTCTTGGACACAGAACACAAACAACTATACCTCCGATTTCTTCAATTGATTGTCCAACTACATTTGAAAACGAATATTTGAATGTCGCAGACCTGAACATAACACCACCCAATATGCCAACAACTTCATTCAACCGAAACTCACCCAGCCTTTTGATCGATCCTCAGATTTTAGAAGATACGATTATTGATATTGTTGATATAGGCGATGATTCACTAATACGGATTCTAGATAACGAAGAAAAAGAAACACCTTCTAAATTTTTAGTCGAAGCATCACCAATACCACAAATTCCTCTGACTTTAGCAAGGAGAGCTAAACAATCGGCAGATATTCTCAATTCTAGAGAAAAAATAAAAGAAAAAAGGGATATTGCTGACAGGAAAAAGAAACAAATAGAATCTAAGATACACAAGACTGAAGCTACCAAAAAAAGACAAACAATAAAAAAAGCAAATAAAAAAGCCAAAGAACAAATACAAAAAAATAAAAATAAGAAAGGAAAACCAAAGAAAAACTATGACTCAACTGAAGAAACAGATGGTGACGTGACTGATTGCAGTCATAAAGAAAATGATTATTATTTAAAAGTAAACAAGAATCGTGGATTACGTAAAAGACTAGCTATTTATAGCTCAAACAGTGAAAATGAAGATCACCTCTCACCTAATGCTGAAAAAGGTAAAAAAACCATAGGACTACCCGTGAAAAAAACTAAAAAAAAAAAATTTGAAGAGACTAATTCTATAGATGAAAATGTTTGCGTAGAATGCTTCGATACCTATAATAACACGAAGTCCAAATCTGATTGGATCCAGTGCATTATGTGTCAGAAGTGGCTGCACGAGACATGCACACTTTTTAAGAACTATTGCTCAAGATGTGGAAAACTTAAAATGTCCGGTTCCACTTAATGAAGGATAATTCCTTACAAATATGTTGATTTTTTTAAATGTTTAAATAATAACTAAGGTTAAACGAAATTATTATTTTTTATTTTGTTAGAGATTCATATGAATGTTGATTTTTTTTTAATGTAAAGTAATTATTTCTACGTTAAAACGGGAATGTTTCGTTTGAGATGATTCTATATGATAGTTTTAATATGTTATCGCTTAAACAGATTTTTTTATATATTTTGTAGACATGCCTAAATATAAATATGGTTAAGCATTTTATATTACCTAAGATAATAAATAAATATTACATTTTGATTACGTATTCTTCTTAGTTATTTAAAAAGGCATCTATCCCGCATCACAGGCATCTATCCTCCTAAGTGATTTCATAGTGGGGCATCTATCCATATAGGTAGGCACCTATCCCCAAAAAATGTGTTTCGCAAAAATTACATTTTTGCAAAACCAGTAATGGTTAGGTAAATAAATACAGTTTCTAAAGCTTTATGAATGATTAAACTAACTATATTACAGGGTCAATCTAAGCAAATATGTTTGGTATTCAAATAATGAAACACTTTCGAAAAGTGGGGCATCTATCCCGGTTTTACCCTAAGCTTATCAGAATCTAACTCAATAATGTTTACTTTTTTAAACATATATACCATATCGATCACAGAATGTTGTGTTAAGCTATGTAATGTATTTTTAAATACATAAAATGAACCATGATTTTATTATTATATTTTCTAGATATATTTAAAATATTTATTAAAAAGTTTACTTTAATTGTTTGATAACCAACAAAACACACTATATAAAACTATTACACAAATATCAATAAATTAATGTTTATATTAACTAATAACGTAATTGAAATCAAGAAATTCTGCTTTGTAACTACTATACGTCGTGTATTGTATAAGTTATTAACTTAGATGTACGAGACAAATAAATGAAAATTTCACAGATAATCTACCCTACGTATATTTAATCAAAAAATCGTTTTTTAAACCCTAGTAATCTTTTATTGATTACGTTTTAGGCGCCCAAAGTGATGTTTCTCTTGTAGACCAGAGCACCCAAGGCCGCGACCTCAGCGACCTCGATTGTCATTAGCAAGAACTAGTTATATAGTTTTTGTTCGCTTGAATCTAACGGAAGCGGTTTTGATTTCGTTTGATGCCTTTGGGTCGGATTGGCGATTATTTCTGCATTTCGGTTTCTAACTTCGTGTTTGACCTATCCCAACATTAGAATATTACAAACGAACTAAATATTTGTAGCATTTATTTTTTAAGGCTATAACATCGCCAAATTCCCAATAATTTTTAGCAATTGCTTATTAGTAAAGGAAACTAGCGATATCGCTAACGTGAGGTACGTTAGCGATATCGCTAGTTTAACCTCTTTTGTTTAGATTTCTTTATTATTTATATCAATATCGACTTAATTTAAAAATACAAAAAAATCTTTTTTGTATAAGGGTAAAAATAAGAAAAATATAAAATTGTATAACACATGGTTAGTAGTAATAAAGTAGTAGTAGGGGAGACTGGATAACAGTGAATCATATTTTTTAAAGAACTGTTACTCCGTAATTTATGACAAAATGATACATCTCTGAAATTAAATGATAATGTGAATATCTAATGTCTAAATTAAGATACATTTCATGGCGTGTGTTATACAAATTTACAAGGTAAAGGCACTTTAAAAAAAAAGAGAAATGATCCACTGTGGCCCGGGAACGGGTCACTTTGGATCAATGCACGGGTGACAGTGAATCGGCTGGGGCACACAGGATCAATTGCAAAGAAATATTAAAAAAACATCAATTGTCATATTATTATAATATTTTTATTTGTACTATGAACTAGACAGTCTTTTACGTCAAAATAATCTTATGAAAAATTAACAATTACATTTAAAAATAGGTAGGTATTCATTCCTATACCTAAAATGAACAAAATATTAAACTTCTTTTAACAGTTATGTGATTAAACTTGAAAAGAAACAGAAACTTAAGATAAATTCGCTTCAGAAAAAATAATTGCAAACAAAACATGTAAATACTTATTTCTTCTTATAGTACTAGACAGTCTTGTTTTTATAGTCCTATAAAAATATCAATCACATTTTGATAAACTTAAAAATAGCTTTTCTTAAGAACTAACAATTAACATACATAAAATCGTTTTTTCAACTGTAAAAATTCGAGAACACACAATTAACGTAAATCAATTTTCGAAAAATCTAGGTCAAAGTTATACATACACTGTTTTCTCTTTGTGTTACCAGTGTTTCGATTTTGGTAAAATCATCTTAATGTTTGGCATGTGAAAATTATTTGGTATTTTGTTAGATCTTCTAAGTCTCATTTTCCAGTTCTCCTATAACTTTGGCTATATAATAAATCGCTTTCCCTTTAACTTGAAACTGAACAATAATAAAATCACCTTCTTTAGACAAACTTTGAAGTAAAAACAAGCAGTTAGAATCCACCATTGCATAATCATCTTCTTCATCTTCTAATACTGGTTCTTCTTCAGAATAAACACTTAATCATCTTCATTTTCACTGGAACTGTCTTGTAAAACTTTTCTTTTTTTTGTTATTGCAATTGTTTTTATTAAAAAAATATAAACCATGTTTTTTTTTCAAAATTTAAAATTACCAATTTTTGACAAAATTTCGTTCAAAATCGTTTTCTTTTGTGTACTCGTGAATAAACAACGTGATTTAAGTCTTCTTGCCTTTAAGTTTACCTTGATGATTGTTTTCAACTTATCATCCCATGAAATTTGGGCTAAAATCCTGAATTTCCGCAAATTCAACGAAAAACGAGGTGGGCGGTTAATTGTGCCTGTGAGTGTATTATAAATGCGAAAGTTACTCTGTCTGTCTGTCTGTTACGCTTTCCCGCTTAAACCTCGCAACCGATTTTGATGAAATTTGGTACAGCCAATCTTTAGACCCTGAGACAGAACATAGGCTACTTTTTATTTCGAAAAAAAGGGATGAAGGGGTTGAAATAGTGGTTGAAAGTTTGTATGGGATTTCATAATTTTAAAAGATAAAACCTGGAAATGTTATATTTATGTAAAGTTTTAATCTTCTAACGGAATGTTCTAGAATTTTCTCAGGTCTCGAAATTATAAGTAAATTGTTATCTTTTAATGCAAATCTGCCCAGCTGCTAGTTTTCAAGCTACGCTCATGCAATCTACGCATCTGCATTTCTATAATTAATCGTGTCATGCATGTATAGAGTTCAAGTATGGGAATATTGAACACCTCTAGATAGTCGGCACGGATTGCCCTAGGAAAGTGCTCGCTACACCCAACTTGTATGTAGGATACACTGGGGGTACTCCCCCACAGCACTGCCGTTAGTGTTAAGCGAGCTGGACAGAGGTGATCTATTAACACCCAAGCCCAGCACAACTTTGTGTTGATTCCATTGGGAATCGCGTATAGTATTATTGTATGTGCAAATGGGTTGTATTCTGTTTGTAATGTGTACTGTAGGAGTACTGTAAGTGTTATGCTTGTTATGCTGAGGACTACGCATATGCTATTAGCCGTAAATCATAATCTACTAGAAAACTAATAGATGGACAGATATATTTATTACTTTATAGACTGAATTATATGTATCATTGACTTCTCTGTTGCTACCTACCTATGTAATGTTTAAATATGAGTCTTTGGTGTAACTACAAATAAGAATGTCTCAACTTTACCTTGGAATAATATATTATTTTCAATTTAACTGTGTACAAATACATTTAACACTTATAAATCATCTTATATTATGTTGTATCACTAAATTGCACTGTTTTGGCTTATAACTTTCACTTTTAGCACTTTTATTGGACTGAATACTTGTAATTTATTTTTTCTCTTTACATTTTGCTGTATATTTGTTATAATTTCTTAATAATTTTTATTATTTTCAACGAATTCTCTTGGTTTGTTAGGAACATTCTAGAATTTGACAACGTATGACAACAGTCCGACGTGACGTCACATAATTCCAAATTTCTAAATTTGAATATATTTATTATTTTTCATGCCATGTTGGACTCCTTTTTATGAATTTTATGTCATAATTTTAAATTTTGTATTTAGTTTCGAACACCATATCTGGCTATTATATAAGGCGGTCCAGGGTCTCTTGAGGACATTCTACTTCTACTTCTGAAGCTACAAACAACCTTCAATACTACCTGAAGCTCTCTGTGAAGAAAAAGTCTTCCACTCTAAAAGTACTGTGGAAACTCTGCTGCATACTTCACCATAAGAACCACGTACTATTGCTGCCACATCGAGCCTCCAACGTTCTCTGCCTGCCTGCCTGCTGCTGCATCCCTGCCTGTCGGCTGCGGAATACTGGCCAGCCTGCTGCGGCATACCTATCAGCCTGCTGCAAGATACCTACCAGCCTGCCGTTGAATACCTGCCAGCTCGCCTCTGCACACCTGCCAACCTGTTGCTGTGTGTCTACCAGCCTGCTGCGGAATACCTGCCAGCCTGCCGCTGTATACCTGCCAGCCTGCTGCTGTATACTGCCAGCCTACCGATACTTGGTCTATCTAGATCCTGGTACCGCCTTCCTTTCTTTCCCCTTCTTACCATCTTATTTTTGTTATTTTGTATTTTTAATTTATTTTTTAAGTTCGGCCGTGCTGTCTTAATAATTATTTTAATATATTATTCTCTTGTTCTTATCTTTTTCTTATAATCCTTAACCTATTTTGCTCCGTAGCCTTCCGCTACGTGACATACTTTTAACTTAAAATATTAGTTGTTAACACAGCTAGTAATTTTATGTAATAGATTACCCATCCAACCCCTTACAGTTAGCGACGTTTACTCCACATTTTTCACATGCGTGCATAAGCTATTACATCACCAAATCATACCAAACAGTGAATGCAAAACCACCGTACAACACCACAAATTAGCTATAATTCCATGTTTCATTGTGAACGAACCAGACTTGAACCGTTTTTTGGTGGTTTGTCGTTTTTTCGTCGGCTGCGGTGACTAAGCCGTGATATTAAAATGCTATTAGTCTAGATGGGCGATATATCACTCGAGGCCAGTGATTTTATCGCACCTAAATGCGTACAAAATTTTCGATGTCTCAATTTTTCGGGGTCCGCTTAAACTGGGGTTATCTTTTCGTTGATAAAATAGATAATTATTTGATTTTAATACTATAGCACATTTATATGTATATATGGAATTCAACTATAACGATGTATGTGATAAAAAAAATTCAAATCATTTACAAGTAGTAGTATAAAATATCACTTTTAAGATTGCGAGAGATCACTGAAAAAGTCATCAACAAAACGGAGTATAAAATGATAATATGTTCAAAGTTATAATGGATATTATATATTTTATTTAATTATACAGGTTTTTTCAGGGCCGGTGAATTAATATTTAAAGTGCGTGTAAGTTAAATATTTTAGATAAATCAGGGTATATAAGTTAGCCCCGGAAATGTAATACATTCCGAGTTAATTAACAAAAGGAAAGCAAAACTTTTAAATGACAACTGCAATAAACGCATAAATAATACCTAGCTGTAGACGCTCGCACGCAGACATTGGCGCTCCAGAGATTGCTGCGTAGTGTTTTCAGTGCGCTATTAGGATTTATACACTTAGGATTAATAATATTAAATAATTTATTTAATTTGCATGAAAAAAATGCCACTTGGTTAGCGCTAATATTTGTTGTACAAAATCTTCAGAATATATCAGAATCGGCTCTAAAACATTCTGTATATTTACCTTGAAGGATTTCCCAACATACTCGTATCATTTTAGTAGGAAGAAAATTAAGATTACAATATTATATATATTATATGTTTTACTAATTTCTAGATATCTCGTGTTTCTTTAGATAGTAGTTGCGCAAGTATATTATTAAACTTGCCCATCTTATGAGAATGACTGACCAGAAGGTGTTGGCGGTAAGTCCGTCCTCGAGTACACTCATCCAAAATTTGATGTATACCTCTTCTATCATACCACATTTTGAACATAAAGGGCTATCTGTCCTTCTCATGAGGTAGGCAAATTTATTCAACTGTATATGGCCACAACGCAGTCTTAAAGCTAATACAATGTCAGATCTAGTTAAATTGAACTTGTGAAACCATGGAATGCGTAGAATATTAGGTTCGATGGTTTTGTATCATATACCATTAGAGCGACTTCAAAAAACATATTATTCAAAATCACAATTTCAGTTTGGCAAGCATGTTTGTACATTTTTTCAAAATGTTATTTTAATTTGATTACAGTTTCTTATCTAACATTAGAAATTACTTGTAATATGCAGAAAATTATTGGCAGATTTTTTAAACTGAAAATTATATTTGCATATAAATTTATGAATACATTTTATATGAACCGTCGAATAGGTAATAATGATAAGTTGAATAGATTTCCATTTGTTTGATTTAGAACTTTACTAGAAATCCCTTTAGTTACCTAGGTGTATGAAGTAAATCACTTGAAAAAATATTTTGCGAGACATTTTTATTTATGACAAATTAAAATACGGAACCCAATTACCGGACAGATTTCCGAGTAGGCACCAAAACAATGTTCAGTCCATATTAACAGGTTCGCCGGCACTTTACTAATGCCAAATGTATTCGAATCGTTGTTTATGCGCGAGGCACACTGGTCTCACGGTGCGGGACCTCCTTAGAGCCCTCCTTGGTGGTATTTGAACTGGCAACAATATTAAAAAAAAACATTTGGCCGAGATGAAAATGTAAATGAAAATTAAATGTATTGTTAATAAAAGACGTTTAAATCACACCACGTAACATATTTATTTTACGAACAGGATTAATACTGTTAGTTTGTATTATGTAATACACTGCGTTTGCGAGCGACAAACTGTCTCGACTTCACTATATAAAGTCTGACGTATTGATGTATGTAGGTACAACAAAAAGTTGGGTGTCAAAAAAAACTACGCCATTAGTTCAAAGTTTCTTGACGTCGGATAGTTCCATAATTCGACCTCCCTAGATCATGGATCTCTCGTGCTGAGAACAAAATAAAGTTAGGTTGGATTATGAATACAAACTAAATCTATAGACTTCATTGTTTCAACATAAAGGCGGAAAGAGATATCGTCTGCAATAGGAATTTTACCTCAAAATATAAATTTACAAATAGATTTTTTTCATTTCTTGGTCCTTTTCTTTATAATTAGTTAAATAGAGTTTTAAAAATGTATGAATTAAATTACTATAATTTAAACATATCCTGTACAACCACATTCAAAACTTAACGTACGAAGAGACAGAGGAGTTACTTGCCGTCTGTAAATAGATCATTTTGTATCAAGTATGTAGTTTATTTCTCACTTAGTTATGGCAAACTTAGATATAAGCATATAAAATAGTGCGCTACTTAAATAACTCAGATTAGGTTACTTAGTTAGTTATCACTATGATTATTATGAAACTTTTAAGATTTATTGTGATTAAACATTGTAGTTTATACCTATGCAATTTAGCATGTACTGTAATTTACATATTTACATATATACTGTAATTTTATTTATGTCAAAGATCTTTGTATATGTACATGACCAATGTTAATATTAAATAAATTATTATATTATTATTCTTATTATATTTTATTTAAGTTTGCGATCGAACATAATATGATATAGATATTAAAACTCTAAAATGATTTTCTTTTTATTTTGTGTGGTTATTTATCTTCTTATTTACTTTTTAAGAAGCTTTATATTCAATTAATTCAATTTATATGCCATGTATGGAATCCACAACTTATTATATAATTTTGTGACTTTCCTAAGCTTTCTTCATAGAGCTTATTTCTTTTAATTAAAATAAGTTAATAGCATCAATTTTAATAGTAAGCTTTGTCGTCGATACTAATTACCCAGTAATATTATAAACGCGATTTATATGGTTGGTTGTTTGTAAATCTTTCAAGTAAAAACTATTGAATGGGTTTTAATGAAACGTCCCACGCGACAAACCTTCCATCCTCACCATCTCAATACTTGGCAGTCCACCACTGTGCGTTTCTCTAGAAATTTTCTGCCTCGCACAGCTAAACTGTGGAATGAATTGTCGCCTGCAGTGTTTCCGAACCGTTACGATATCCAAACTTTCAAGGAAAGAGCGTACTCCCATTTAAAAGGCCGGCAACGCGCTTGTGACTCCTCTGGTGTTGCGGGCGTTCATGGGCGGCGGTAATTGCTTACCATCGGGTGATCCGTCTGCTAGTTTGCCCCCTATCACATAAAAAAAAAAAAACTTTGCAATAATGTAGCTTATTAATCTGAATATCATATAGGCTACAATTTTTATACGTTACGCCAATATAAGCTACTTGAAATACTATCCTGCCACCACTAAAGCCGCAAGCACCAGCACGTCAAAATGACTGGTTTTATTTTAATGAAATTTGCTACGGTAGTAGTTTCAGATCCAGAGAAAGACACACTATATTTATAACATTCACAATATATTTAGTAAAGAAGCTGAGTAATCTACACTAATAATATAAAGAGGAAAGATTTGTATTTTTGTATGTAACGAATAAGCTCAAAAAGTACTGGACCTGAAAATTCCAATGCTAAGCAATTTGCAATATTTGTTTATAAAAGACTAGCTGGTGAGGGCAATTTCGTCTGCACAGGATTAGTATTTCGAGTAGCTTATATATTTATATATAATTGATATTTCGAGTAGCATAGACGAAGTCGCGAGCATCAGCTGGTACTTACATATATAAATTTGTAAAGTTTTATTAAAATCCATTCAGTAGTTTTTACGTGAAGTAATAAACATCCATACAACTTCTGCGTTTATAATATTAGTAGGTATAGTCAAACATAACATAAAAAGTACCTACATTTTGAAATAACATTGAAATATGACATTGCTGACAAAGAACAAAAAAATATTCCAAAAACGAAGGAAAACTATATACACGCATCACTTATTCACCATATCTTTGTTACCGTGAATATTGTTTTATTGTATTTGCGGATACTGCGCCGTTCATTGATCGAGCCGTGTGGTCTCCAGCCTGACCACCCGCCCCTTTCAAGCTTTGTGGCGACGACTGCATAGGTAGCCCGGATTGTTATATGGACGCCAAATTCTACACTTTGCCGCTTGATGATCAGTCTATGACGGGGCAGGTTTGTCGCAATGGGAATCACAATGTCATCCCCTTCTAA
This sequence comes from Scirpophaga incertulas, assembly GCA_036419045.1. NCBI lineage: Eukaryota > Metazoa > Arthropoda > Insecta > Lepidoptera > Crambidae > Scirpophaga > Scirpophaga incertulas. The sequence continues at coordinate 27,963,361 of CM071634.1, read as the reverse complement.
TCTTTGCGTTTCATGCCCATTGGATCTGGCTCCAGTTATATTCATTTCGAATTGTAATTATTGTTCAGTCATATTTTTATTGCCTTGATATGGCTTTATAGTTTATTTCGTTTCAACTTTATTTACTTTGATTAAATGTTTTATGTCTATTGCTACATTGTTATTTTGAACTTCTATTTCATTTCCAAAAAGAAAAAAATAGATGTTGAAAATAACACTGCGTTAGACGATTCCAAAAAGATAATATCTCAATCCGTACGTTGTTTCTTTAGATATTTAAAACGTAACTGATACTAATACTGTTATGTTCACTTTTTCATACAACTTTATATTGACAAACAAGCAGACTGGTCAGCTGACGGTCACACATATACCATATAGTCTTCCGTGCGAGATTCGCACTTACTATGAGATTCGCAGCCAATGTGCAACCTCCACTCGAATGCCAACACCTACATGAACTTACGTCACCAACTTGTGATATAAAATGGAATGATATGGTACTGAACAATATCGCTGCATATCTTACCATTTAAATCGGCACATAGTAATATGAACTTTCCTGCTTTGCGGTAAAAATAGGTAAGGTAAGATGTCTAATTGTATACCTCCAGTATACAATTAGACATATTTTGTGTAGTGTTACCTCTCAGCGAAAATTAATAGACATATACTTACACCTCTTTCCCATGGAGGTAGGCAGAGATCACTGTTTTTAACTTATTATAATCCAAACATACTTCAATAGTTTCAACTTTCATGCACGCTTGTCCGTCACGGGTACCCTTGACTGACCTACCTTCAGTATATGACAATATAATATTTATAAATAAATATACAATAGCACTTTTAAAAAAAGCAGATCATTGTCATCGTCATAGAGATATATACGTTGACGTTCAATATTGAATACCTACCTCCTTCAAGCTGATTGAACCTGCAGGCAAAAATGATATTCCCAGAGTTATCATCTGCCATGGATTTCGGTGGTTGAAAATTTTGAGCACCGAGACGAGAATATTAATGCCGTTATGTTGTGTGATTATTTATATAAAAAATATGAGGTGGTGTAAAGGTAAAAACTAGTGCCACAAGATCTAACAAGATTTATGGAGATAAATATGAGCGTAAAAAGGATATAGTTACAGAAATAAAAGAGTGCAAATGGATTGCGTGAAGAAGGATATGAAAACAAAGAATAGTAATTATTTAGATGATATGTAAAAAAGAGAAATGTAAAAGAGTACATATTGTAAGAACAAACACATAGATATAGCGCCAACCGTAAGATAAGGGTAAGGCCAATGACAAGATGAAATAATTAAAGATTTCGCCAATTTGTGTCAAATAGATGTCAATATTGATGAATGTGTTATATATTCTTAAAATGAATACAAAAAATGGAAAGTTAGAATAATCTACGTAATGCAAACTCATCACATATTTCTTTATCCACGGAATAAAACAGCCAAGAAGGTGCATATCCATTATTCAAAAACAATGATTTTCGTACTTGAGACATTATTAGCACCATATTACATTTTTCATTGGCCCTTTGTTGATTATCGGTAGAAATTCATTGATCCGTGCAAATACCTCACTACCTTATAATGAGTTCATTTTCACATTGAACCTTATCTTCTAAGTTATAAAGTTAGAAGCAGTTTGTAAAAGAATATTCTCTCATACAATTTTAGTAATGAACTCCCTTTACGTTCACTAGAAGATTTCACGGTCCCCTTTGTAATACGCACTTCTGTTTCAATGAATGAAAATAAATGATTTAAAAATACCGTTCAGATTTCAACCTTAGTTTGTTGTAATAACAGTGACCAGTTTCGCTGACCAGTTGTTGAAGTTAAGATTTATACTACCAAATGCCACAGAGCGAGGTTGCGTGTCTAATGAAGTATTTATTTTGTCGATTATAAGCAGCCGTTGATTCTGCTGCTGTACGGAGAATCGCCTATTGTGGTCTATTGGCACGAGTTTAGCTTTAGAAATGAGAACAAGTAGCAGCTGCTACTATTTTAATACAAAAAACAAACAGAAAAAAATTGTTAATTTTGTACGGTTTTGTAAGGTAAGAAAATTAAATGTGTCTACAGTTGTTTAACTTTATCTAATTACCTACGTTTTAAACGAAAGACAAATTTCACTTATTGCAATTAAGTATTAGAAAGCGTATAACATATACATATATAATAATGATTTCAAAAAACGTATTTTAATTTACGACATAAATAAACTCCATATAAATAATAACAGGTATAGACCTATCATATTTTAATAGTTAAAATCACAGCATGTTAAGCTTCACAAATGATAAAATGTTGAACTGTTTTCCCCAATTAAATATATAGTTTTGGTGTTATCCAAAAAAAAATCCACATTCTGCATAGCTTGTAATACACGAAATTTAATATTTAGGTTATTATTTGTTAACTAGTAGATGGAAAGATCATGAATTGAAATTTCAATTGACGGATTCCAATTATGACATATTAAAAGTTTGAACAGTCTATTTAACCTAATAGTTAATAAATTAACTCATCCCAATACAGGAAGTATCATGTCTCGAACCACTCAAAATACATCTGCTTTACTATCATCTTTAAAAACAAGGTAACGCTATTAAGCCAGCACACGTTACAGCACGTGTGTTGAAACCATCTGTGGCATTTTGATGTATGACAATTTTGGCATATGTGCTGGTGTTAAAGTGTACAGTGGAATAAAAAAAAAGCTGCAGCAGAAACGGCATTCCTTCAAAAATATCATTCAGAAAAAAACTAGAATTGTTATATAGGTATTCTACAAAACACATTAAACGCCATGTATTTTTTAAAGAATACAACCAATTATCTAATAGTGATTCAAACATAGTTTGATGTTTAATCAAATCACGTTTAGAAAGTTTACGGAATAATTAAGCTAGTGTTTTTATATTCTTTTTAGTAATTATTTTGTAAACAATATCGCGTCAACGCAAGAATTACATTTTTAAATTTTTATCCATCAATCCAAAATGATATATTTCAATTTTCTCTCCAATATATATCAAGTTCAAAAAAAGAGAGACTTCATAATCTGAAGTGCATCTAATTAATTTATAAAACACTAGCTTTTGCCGCGACTTCGTCCGCGTGGAATAGTGACTTCCGGCAGATTTTTGGTTTTTCCCACATAGTTCCCGTTCTTGCGGGATTTTCGGAATGGTCGAGTTTCCGCAGAATTTTTAGTATTATTATGTTGATACAACTTAAACAAATTATTTCGACCAAATTTGGTACCATAAAAACGGTCATTGTGACTAAACCTTAAAAGATAGACATATGCCGTCGCGGACTTTTTTTTAGATCATGTATAGAGGAATAATTCTTTCACACATATTTTTTGTGTATCTTGAACCGTTTTCGCAGCGCACGCAAAGAAAGCCTTCAAAAATGAATAATTTTCCCCGTTTTTTACACATTTACCGCTCTGCCTTTGCTCCTATTAGTCATAGCGTAATGTTATTTAGCCTATAGCCTTCCTCGATAAATGGACTATCCAACAAAAAAAGAATTATTCAAATCGCACCAGTAGTTTCGGAGATTAGCGCGTTCAAACAAACAAACAAACTCTTCAGCTTTATTATATTAGTATAGATTTTTCATAATCGCGTACAAAACTTTTTGTACTTACATAGCAAGAAATTATATAAAAAGAATTCACAAAACTTAGTATATCAAACTACCCATCGGCTATGATAGGGTTTTCTGTTCGGAAATTTGACCTTACAATATTCACAAAAATGTTCCAATTAGACTTAGTTACAGTATTTGGTTAAAAGTTATAATTTCCTTTTATTAACATTTGTAATGAAAAGAAATTGAATTTTATATGTAAAACTAAATATTTACATTCGGCCTTTTAGACATAAGTTCAAATTTTTTACAGCTTATGTCCTACATAGTCTTTTAAATAACATAAATTTTGAATTAAACTAAAATCTACATATAGAAATAATGATACGAAGACCGCGTTGATGTCTTTCTAATGAGATTAAATTTTCGTAGCAACTTAGAATTACTGCAATACATAGTGTTAGTTGATGAAATAGTATGACATTTTAGATTTTAATTGATATTGTACTGGTCTTATTTTGATTTTAATGTAAATATACTTATAGTATATAAAATATACAAATAATAGTACCATAAAAAATAATATAAACAAAACCGTAGCTGTAAAATGAATTTTATAATAATAATTATTATTGATATTTTAGTTCTATATTCTTGGAGCAGTCATGTCTGAACACGTGCACGATGCGCGGGCGCCGCCGGTCGTCATCTGATTGGCCACTGCCTCGCCGCTCCTCCCACTCAATGACTCACTTGAGACGCAACGAAAGATATTACCGTCTCTTCCTCACTTTGTAAAAGACACAGTTTTTGAGAATATTGAGTAAGATTGATTAATTAACATAAAGTTTGAACTCATCTTTATATTAATTAGTTCCTATTAAAGATATAAAACTTTTGCAATTGTTTATCATTTTAAAAAGGAATAACCGTCAAAAAGGACAACTGCTCTTGTTACATTGTAAAATTAATATCTAATTAAAATGAATATCGTGTTAACTCTGTGTCAAAAAACAGAATTAAGAATTACACTTGCGTTTAACTTATGAGTCCATAAACTTTAAGATAATATCACCGCGCTAATTAACTGTTAATTTTATTCAATTAAGAACTTGAATATGTCGTATATATAATGGACACATACAAAAAACAGTGCAAGCTCCCCATTTCGATAACAAATCACCTGCAATAACATGCACTTTTAATCATCAACTTATAACTCATTGCATATTGATTTCGATCAAGAACTCGACAAATGGATATTATCTTAACCTTTAACTTAACTGAACGATAGTTAATCGGTATTGTTCGCCGATTAACGCGTCGGATTGTTTTGTGGATCACGAAATTATTACGTTTCTATTATCTAACTTGCATAATGGTGATCTAAGAGTGAAATAGCGGGCCAATCGGGCGATGGTGCAGGTAAAAGCCTCCCACCATCGGCGACTCCGCCTCGTGGCCAGCGGCGCGCTCATGCCAGACGTGACCGCGCTGCGGCCGATCGCACTCATGTAAGACCATACCGGTTCCGCCCCTCGCAGAATGAAGTGCTTGTGGTTGTTAGTGTTCTCTGTTCTGTGTTTGTGGTGCGAAACCGTCGGCACCAAGCAACGGAGAGGCCGCGGGAGCATGTGGTGGTGAGTATACGTAACTTCAATAGTTCACACTAAAAATTTAAAAAAGTTTAGAAATCACATGTGACGATATCTGGTGAATTGCAGCCAAAACAATTGACGGTGTTTACGACGTCATTGTTTACGAACAACTATTTGATTTAGTAAAGTTGGTACTCATTTCGAATTTGCATATGAAAAACGACTCAGTGCTTGTTACGAATTAATTTGCGTAATGATTATGAAAGATTAATTAATGCAAATAAAAACAGTCGGAACATATGTATGTTTATTGGTATTATAAATATACGCACTTAATTAACAAGCTTGTAAAAATAGCGTAAAGATTGTGCCTTACTCTTAGGTATAAATGGAAGTCCCTCCCTTAATCAATTATTTAACTTAAACATTATAAGATAAGGAGTTAATTACAAAATCTAACTTTGTAAATGTTTATAGTAATAATTTAAACTGTATGCTAAGAAACAAAAACACGTAGCATGCCGGAGAAGTCATTATCATATTAATAAAACATCTTTACTAACGGTGAAGGTATGGGAAAGTTTTACGACGACGAACACATTGTATTAGAGATGGCGTGTGTAAAATTTAACACATTTATCATAAAAACAAACCAATACCAGCGTTAGATATGTAGGCTTACTTGAGATTTTTATGACATTTTTCAATCAGTCTGTAATGTCAAAACTTAGAGAAAATCATGCTCTAAAATGTAGGTGGCACGACTGTTTTTTGCACTACTTAAAGTTCTTGAAGATTAGTTGTTTATTTGACATTATGCAATACTTATCCAGTGTTATTATACTCGGCGCATTATTAAGTAAACTACGTCTGACGTGTTTCAGTTTGACGGACAGGCGCATCAACTCTTTATTTGTATATTTTATCTTGCTACTGCTGGTATGTAAGCTACTTAATCTTCAATGTAGATGTTTAATTCTCATAGAATGGCAATGAAAGTATAGTTCTTGCAGCGACTCAAAATAAAATAAACAAGTTATAATTATAGAAAAACTAATACAAAATTTATCTAACATAAATATATAATATTATTTAATATTTTAACAATTTTCGCAATTTATTTGAAGTTTTAATAATAATTACAACATCTAAAAAAGAAACTACATGTATATTAAATACTTCAATAAAATCTCTTATGCATTTTTAATGATTTAACGCTTTAAGAAATATGTTATTTATTTGTTATTAGTATATGTTAAAGTTAATAATCGTAATATTTATTTGAAAATGAAACTACATATATGTTAAATATTTTAATAAAACCGATTACACATTTTTTTATCATCAATGCCGCTGGTTTCCAATGAAGCAATCGAAAGAATTATATTTAAAAATATACAATTTTAAATTTTAATCTGTACTTAAATTATTTATATAATTATTAACATCATCTTTATTTATTTCATTAGAGGAAAATGTTCCCCGCGATGTCTAGATTTATCTTTATTGATTATTTTCTACTTATAATAAAATTTTGTTTAAATTATATATCTTGTAACCTACAATCTGGCGAAAAAGCTTCTGATATCACGTCCAATAATTTTAAATATTTTTTACATTTGAAAGCAACAATGTTATGTACAAATAATTTCATAAATTTTATTAAGCCTCAATAATATATGAATTGTAAAGCTTTTCGTTCCGATTGTTTTTGTAAGCTCAATTATTATTTGCTGAAAATATATTCATGTCTAAATATTTTAAACATTTATTCACGTCGCTCTGTTATCAGAGCTAACAGTGGCTCGTGCTTATTGTGTTAAACAAATAAACTTTTAGTAGCTCGTATAATAACTAATGCTCCTTGAATTATAGTATGATTGTATTCTAAAGCCCGTACTATAGAATGAGACTCAAACTCAAATCTTTGCTTGAGTACGGTTAGAAAGGGATGGCGCTATAAAGGCTTAATAGCATCATCTCTTTGTAACTGTACTCAAGTAGCGATTTGAGTTTAAGATTGATTTCACTCCAAATTTTTTATTCCAATTGAATACTCGAGTTAAAGCTAAACCTAAAGTTAGAAGCAAAATTGAACCAAATGTTTGACCGACGGCCTTTGTTCGAAAACCTCTTTGACTAAAGATAAAAGTAGGCAATAAAATATTTTGACACACTTGTAAATATATTAATTGTTCTTTCTATTCTGTATTATTATCTCGACTGAACTACCATGCCCGCTGTCATTGTTCAGTAATGTTCGCCGTTGTAGTAAACAATGCAGGTTATAATTTCTGAAAAACATTTACTGTTCCATTATTTCTTTTTGCTGTTAGTTTACTGCATATATAAAATATTTACACGTGTATGAACATTAAAACAGTTGTAAACCACAAAATTGTAATAACTTTAGAGTTTATACAATACTAGTTTTCCAACGGTGGTTTATCCGCATTTGTCTGTTCACATGGAAAATAGTACTTTTTCGTAGTACATATTCTTCTGTTTTTATCTGAGTATCAAATAAATTCCATTGCAAGTGATCTCAAAATTGATCTTTTTTATGAAAGTTACACTTACACCAATTAGCCTAGCCCAAGGTAAGCTCTGTAAGGCTTGTGCTATGGGATCTAGGGTAATGGATAGACATACATATATTTATACATATATAAATAATTTTTATAGAAATATATATCAACAACCACGACTAAGGTACAAATGCTCGCATTCATCACACAAACATCTGCCCCCACCGGGACTCGAACCCGGGACCTCAGAGATGGCGACACCTTGAAACCGGTGTACTATCCACTCGACTATGGAGGTCGTCAAGTAATACTTTTATGAAATATTTTTTTTTTAAATCCATCCTTTAGTACTGTGTATTGTTTTTGATTAATACACTTAAATTGTTTGTTGTTGGACAAACCATACAAACACTAGAAGAGTGAAGAACAAATTAAAATTGTTGTCCCAAACTGGTCACATAAAGGAGTATTTAACCTTTAGAAAACTATTGATACAAAAAGGAAGGATTCATTTCTCTTTACTTTCTTACTTTGTGTATGGGAATAGCACAAAAGGACTTTCACTTATCCATTAGCTGATGTAAAAAAAAACAGGATTCGTAAGCGAGAAAGGAAGTTTATAAAAGTACTGGCAATTGATGTGCGAGGGGTTAGATATTTGATGTAATGGACGTATACATCTCCTTCAATGGGCCCTTCAAACTCCCAGGACAAGCTTTATTTCGTGGCTTTCAATTGAAAATTAAACTAACATATCGTCATCCAGTTTCTAAAATAAATTTGCGTGCTACGAAAATTTTCGGGAAAACATAAACAGTTGCACGTAAACATTATTTTCTGTTGTCCCTGTATATTATGTCTAATGTTTTTTTTATTAAACATACTTGTTTAATAAAAACATACATACATTTATATCTAAATTACAAACATACATATACTACATTTCCCTAACTTTAAAAATGTGAAAGTAGCTGCTTCTGTCTGTCTGTTACGTTTCCACTTAACCATGGCTGTATAAAGTTTGATAAAATTTTGTTACGGGGATAGACACGGAGAGGGACATAGGCAGATTTCCTCCACGGGAAAATATCAAATTCCTATGTAAATGCGTTAGAAACGACTGAACAGTTTTAAATGTGATTTAGTGTTGGAACAGTTTCAAACAACGAGATATATATCTCGTTGTTTGAAACTAAAATATTATATAGAAGAATGTGATATAACGTAGTCTGAGCTGAAGATGTAAAGTTAGTATAATAAGTAAATTAAATTAAAAAAAAGATAGGATTTCGTTCCCTATAACTTTTTTTTGTAGCTTATTTGCAAATAATATGCCTTTCTATACTAAGATTTCTTAGAATATACTAACGTTTTCCTTACTTTAATCTATTATTAATATTAACCTTACCCTTAAAAAGAGGAGAAATGATTGTCTTTGATTGGTCTCTTAAACTAATGAACCGATTTTGATTAATGTTCCTGTAGGAATAGTTAAGAGACTCGGAGAAGGCCGTAGTTAAATTTACCACGACAAAATATATTTTATTTCTATGTGAAAATCTGATACAATCAGCTGGCCGAGTTTTTATGCAATTTAGTATAAAGATGGTTGAAGTCACGGGGAATAACATAAAATTATTTTTGGCGCGGCCAAATAAAACATTATTAAACTTTTATTTACTTTACAAACACACATTGATAAACATTATACTCGTACTAACTAATGGCATAATCGTTTAGGATGAAAATATTGTTATCTGTGACTAAAGTCACATCCGATAAAGTATAAACCCTTGAAACGAAAAATAGAAAATAAATTTACTCGTACATGTACGACAGAAAAGGAATTATGTTAATAAAATCATACATAGTCTAAACAAAGTCGCTTTCGCTGTTGTCCGTATGTATGCTTAGATCTTTAAAACTACGAACGGATTTTGACGCGTTTTTTTTTAATAGATAGAGTGATCTTAAGGAAGGTTTGTATGTAAATAAATGCATAATATAGTAGAGAAACACTGATACATTTAAAGGTTTCTAATGTGATGTCGTAAATAAGCACGTTTTTTTTGCGCTTATATTGCAAACGCTGGCTGAACCCTACGAGATAGACCAAAATAATGTACTACAGTATTGTACAACTTACAAAAATCCACAAAAAAGTCCCGATGGTATATGTCTATCTCTTAGGGATAACCCACCATAACCATTTTTTCACTGCACCCGTGCGAAGCCGGGGCGGGTCGCTAGTAAAATATATCCTCATAGTCTTAGAAATTGAAAGTGATTTTACATAAGTACCTTGAGGATAACAAATATATTGAACTCCGGTAACAGATATAAAAAACTATTTCACCGCAATTTGCGTTACACAAAAAGAGAGATCAACTTAAATCACATCTGCCGGAAGAAATCAGTTCACCCATTCACCGGCAATTAAGTTAATGGAACTTAAAATACCACTAGTGGGATGTTAAGTTGACAGAGTCGCGGTCTCGGCTCGCGACTCAACCAACCAGTTGACTGGTTGCCGCACGCAATACTAGTTTAGTTATTTCTATATAGCCAGTGTTTGATCAATAATTCATTGTACGGTCGGCAAAATGCAAGCTTGAAATTTGCACAACGAAAATCACCGCTATTACGAACGACATAAAAGCTGTCTCAAGGTCGACACGTGTTGCTACGTACTAACTTTAAGTTTACCATCAATACTGGGGCCAGTTTAATTGACAGGTGTCATGAAAAATTATCTTCTTGTTCTTCATTGACAGTTGTTATAATATTATGAAGCTAACGTATATACACATGAGAAGATGTACATATCTATATCAAAAACTTCTCGTAATCGTTTAACAAATACAAAATCTACTTTTCGACGTTTTCTTATACTAAGAACATCTTTTGTCCTCTTCTTATTTAAATATGTGATATACAACGATAAGTGAGCGGCTGCCTATAATGAATATAATAATAAATCTTATTTGTGAACACTTAAGTTGGCAGATCATAATGTACCTTATATGTCTTTAAGTTCAACTTTATTTTATACACCTGTCATTTTGGTAAAAACGGATTCTTCATAATTTTTTTGTAATCTTTGACAAATTTGGTTACTATGTCTTTGAACTGTAAGAAACTTTGAACTGTACTGTCTTTGAAGAGCTCTTTATATATTATTGTCACTTATTGTTGTCTCATCATTAGAATTTTCTCAGGCTTATTGATATTTACTTCTTTGTTACTTATTTGTATATTCGGTGTGGCTTTGCAATTGTATTTGGAGTTTTATTGTAACAGAGAAGAATTTAATTGTAACAGTCGCCTTTTGTCTCTTTTATTAACCTCTATAATTCATCATCACGAGCATCATTGTACTATAAAATACCTTTATTACTCACATCTGTCATTTGTTTTACCCTTGAACTGTATTTTAATTTCATGTTTGCTTGAATCAAAATTATTATTACACATATTACTTTTTATGTCACCAAAGTTAGGAAACCTTTTCTGGAGCTCCGCGATCTTAGCACCTCATGTGCGGAATTTCGATTGACCAATTATCCATCTGAAAGGTCAGAAATTGGTCATAAAAGTCAGTTTGGTCTCATTAATTGGTCAGCATCAGAATTTTTTTTATAAGGATTGAATTTTTCAAGGTCAATTATAATTTTAGCACCTCATTCGCGGAAAAATTAAAAAACTCCACCTATGAGCGACGGGAAACATTCGCTGATAATTGGTCAGCTAATATAAATAGTTGGTCAGTTTAATTTGATATTAAAAAAATTAAAAAAGTTGTCTTTGTCGTAACGCGCATGCTTTGAGGCCGGATGATTTATCAGGGCAGTGAGTACTTACGCACAGCTCTTACTATAAACCAGACAGAGTAGGGGAAATATTTTTTTAATTTTTCTTGATATGTACTACTATCAAATATATATACATATTATATATATATATATATAATGTGGAGAAAGAGATAGGATATTTTTTAAAATTTAATTTTTTAATTTTTTTAATATTAAATTAAACTGACCAACTATTTATATTAGCTGACCAATATCAGCGAATGTTTCCCGATCGCGCATAGGTGGAGTTTTTTATTTTTTCCGCGAATGAGGTGCTAAAAAATTTAATTGACCTTGAAAAACTTTAATCCTTAATAAAAAAAATTCTGATGCTGACCAATTAATGAGACCAACTGACCTTTTATGACCATTCTGACCTTTCAGATGGTATAATTGGTCAATCGAAATTCCGCACATGAGGTGCTAAGATCGCGGAGCTCTTCTGTCTTGCCTTCAACTCTCGGTAGCTATCAAACATCTGATAGACCCTATCTATGAATTGTAGTTACCACCAAATTACTCCGCTTCTTCAATTTGTTACTGCATGTTCTTTAGTCGTCCTCAAAATCACCACAGTATAATTTCTATCAACTTTTTTGTTTTACACATCTTCTCTAGTAGTACCCCTATACCGTTTCACCCGCAAAAATTTGAATGGAAATTAATAGTGTGGTTTCAGTTGAAACTGTAGATATAATCAAATAAAATAAAAAAAAACCAACTCATAACATCTTGTTGCAAACAGAAATGCACTCTAATATGTGTTGTTTGAGTGTATGTCACTTTGCTTTTCTGTCAGTTACATTTGAAAAACTAATCATAAAGTATCACAATAAAAATCTTACTAATCAGATTGTCTATACATATATCTATGACTTACACGCGTACACTATAGCTATTAGTTAATTATTTATATGTATAGTTTATTTATCAATAGAATTAATTTAAAATCTTTAAATCACAGAGTCATCATAAGAATCATTAAACATCATAAACCACGGAGTGACAACGCGATATTTCATCAAGAGAATCAAATGCAATGATTAAGTTTTATTATTTGATATGATTTATGTCCAAACTTAGTAATTGTTAATCAATTCTGGACTTGCAATCTCTAAATCTGCATCAAACTTGTATAACAACTCAGAAACTGGTTCTCATTTTTGTGGACAACGAAAGTAAAATTGTTTGGAAACTGTGATGCTACATCCATTCCACGAAGTTACTACGCTAGCTACGCGGAGGCTGTAAAAAACTATATGTCACTGTTGAGAAAGAAATCGCCACACCTTACCTACATAATTTGTATGCATCTCTCGTTGCCCATATAACATTTCGTCTGAAATCGCGTGCAGCCGTCATGATAAGCACGATAAGATTCGCCACTGTAACTTGACCTCCACATTCGCGGACGGCTACCACATATTACTAAAGATTTATCTTTCGAAGGAGTCACAAAAGTTCAACTTAAGTTGGGCCCTTGAGTTTGATATTTTGACGCCCGGCAAGACCTTAACAAATTAAATAATAAAGGCTGTTTTGTATGCGGAACGCGTAGTGTGTATCATCGCTCGTTCTCACGTCATGTCATGTGTCGCCAAAGTGAGATTGTGGCTAAAGTGTTTCGATAGTATGCTACTCAAACGTTTCACGTCGCTTGATTGAGGCTAATTGGGTAATTAAACGAAACGCAATGTACTATATTTTTTTTAAACTTGAATACTACTTTTATTATATTTTTCTTACACTTTTTAAGAAATTTAAATATATGAGTCTGGCGTGTCATCGCAGCTTACGAGAGCGGTACGAGCCTACCCTAAAAATTGTTAGCGCGATTAGGCTTAAGTCAATCACGTTGGCACAGTACGGATTCATTGACTACATATTCATAGATCACCCAGATACATGATAGAACTTTCTTGATTGATATTAGCTTTCTGATTGGAACGAATCGAGTCGAACCCTAGACTTTTTTATCCTACTATTTATCACTGTATTCTTCGTTACTTGAATGTTATATGTTCATTTATTAGATACTTAAGGGCGTAGGAGAACGCATAAGGTAATTTGGTAACATATACGATGAAACTGCATTCAGTTTACACCATTGTGTATATTGTATATGAAGTCGATCAATCCACCATAGACTGGTGAATCTAATTATCTTAAGGTGAGTTAATAGTGTCCTTCCATGGGGTTGTATATGAGCTTTAACATGCGACATGGAAACTTCGACGACCTAGTAAAAATCGCTGGGTCTCGTTGGATGCAGGTGGCAATGGACCGGTCGCGCTGGAAATCGATTGGAGAGGCCTATGTCCAGCAGTGGATGGTGATAGGCTGAGATGATGATGATGATGATGATGGAAACTTTTGGTCTTCATCACCCTTGATAATAAGTGATGATCAGTCTAAGCAAGTGATTTGCACATTTTGATGTCTCTAACATAATGCTGAGTGGTAGCATGAGGTTAGAAGTACTACCAGCAACCCATTTCTAACCGATTTTCAAATCGTTACGATCGTCGATGACGTCACAGCAGTGGTCTTCAAATCGGAAGATTCGGGGGGCTCGGGTCGATCCTGTCATGTACCAATGTGTATTTACACCGGTTTCAAGGTGTCGCCATCTGTGAGGTTCGACTCCTGGTGGGGGCAGATGTTTGTGTGATGAATGCGAGCATTTATACCTTAGTCGTGGTTGTTAATATATATTTCTATCAAATATATTTATATATATATGTCTATCCGTTACCCTAGATCCCATAATACAAACCTTTGGAGCTTACTTTGGACTAGGGTAATTGGTGTAAGTATTGGAATTTTTTTTTATTTCGTCCACCCTATCCTTTCTACGTGTCCAAACCACCTAAGCATTTTATTATAATATAGATATTATGCAATTTCCAATTATCTTTAAATGAACTCGGAGAGATATCAACATAGTTATGATATATACATTAATAACATGATAATTTGCGCACCTTTTTACATGAGCGCGTATGCATCGTACTTAAAAAATATAATGATAATTGTTCTACCTTTTTATTTGAGCATTCAAGAAAAGATCCTGCACTGCAAGTCCGCGTGATGGCTTAGATGACGCCGACAGCACTGATAGCATTCACAAAGTTCTATCTTCCAAAATCATTGAGTAACCTGCAGGCACCTGCAAAGAAATTCTAAGATATGTTAGTTAACCGACCCGCACTGAGCCAGCGGACTTAACTAAGACTAATTATCCTAACATAGTTAGGGTAGGCTCAAGCCCATGGGGACGTATAAGCTGTAATGATGATAGTAAAAAGCCCTTAATAAAAACTTCAATTACATTAAAATTTCACTCAGTAATTATTATATTTGAGTATTGTAAGCTAATAAAAAACCTAGTCATAACAACATAAGGTTAACAAAATAGTTAGTTCCTAAAAACGTTTTTAAATGGTTGCGCACAAAAAATGTTTGGGTTAATTATTGTAAAGGAAACAATGAAACTGCTTATGTCAATATTTTCTCCCCATTTTGACACATTCACACGGACTTTATCTTCGTGCAAACATCACGATTGCCCGTGAAAGCATCTTTCCTCGGACTTGTTTGGATTCCTACCAAAGTGACACTCAAAGGACCTGCACGGTCAGCAAATATACGACCTGCTTTTTGTTTTAGTTGTGGGCGTTCGTGGCTTAAATAATGTTCCTTCTGATTGAGGTTCTTAATGTTTGGTATATTTATTAGTATTTTGCCGTGATTAGCGTTCATATCAGTATCAATTGGCGCAGCATTCGAGTAATCAGGTACGGTACCACGATTCTCTCATGTTACAATATTTTATATGACCTGCAGAAATTGTTCCGGTTTGGGGGTATGTGCATGTAAGATTTCTATGTTTGTAACTGCACCCACAGCATAGGATAAAAATCATAGTTGAGAAAGATATTTCATTTGTTTTATGTGCCAGTTCAGTTGTTGTTTTATTCTTCTTTCATCTGGAGAAACTGAAATTCTTTTTGCACTCTATATATCTTAAGCCAATAGTCTTGGAAGCTTAACTGTTTTTTATGTAATATGCTAATTTATTTTAATTAATATTCTTTTACCATAATTATATAGCCCAGCAGATTACATGGCCATGTCGCCACTGAAGATATTAAGATCTTGGTCATCATAATTTGCAGTATAGTTGAAAGCTGTACTGCCTAATCTAGTTTAGATCAACGGGGAAACATGAAATATCAATTATTAGATGAAGTGTTACATGCTTCCACAAGGAGCCCAGTTCTTAGATGAGATATGGGTGGCCATATTGAATTTATAAAAAATAATAATTTATATACAACGTTTTATCACGTGTTATCGTTACAATAGAAAGTTTTGAAGGACAAAAAATCATTAAAAGAAAATAATTTTTACGTTTGACAAATCAGAACGCGACATTATCAAATCATATATAATCTATATGCTCCTCTTATTGGTCCAATGAAACGATTATTTAAATGCCTCCGTACTTATTAGTAGAATTGACCAGCAAGTATGTCACTATATGACTAAATAAAATATATTGCGAGGTTATGAGAGTATTTTATTTAAATAAATGTTAGCCGCAAGCAAATATTTGAAATGTACCGCGGTTACCTCATCATTTAGTACGTTCTAACGCAATTTCAGATATGACCACTAATTTTGTTGCACAGCCTTCTAACACGTATGTACTTCAAAAGTTTGTATTGTAAACTATACATTATTGTAATTATTTATTTAAAAAAAAATGTTTTATTTAGAAATATGCAATTCTGTCAAAGTACAAATTTTGTCTTATTCCTGTGTGTAAATATAGTCCGAAAGTCTCCGGTGACCAGAGGACTAGCAACTACCTCTGTCAATGCATTAGTTTGGTGATCTAAAGTGGTAACTGGTAACGTTGCCATCGTTTTAGGTACTGTTCGCACAGGTCTTCATAATGTAAAAGTATTTTAAGATATAATTATGTAGTTTTATTTCATTTTCTTATTTACGAATGATGACTAAACAATGTGAACTCGAAATATAAATTAACTATAATAATTGAAATTCTTTTTTCGTTGTAAATTTCTCGTATGAACACAATGAAATGTGGGGGTAGTAGAGAAGTATTGTGTGTGGGTAATAAATCAATTGAAGGAAGGAATGGAATACCAGAAATGTATTCTTGAAGTCACTTTTTATGAAATATGTCCGAAATTTTTGATTATAAATATTTGTTAGTATCTTCCCTACAGCTGATATGGTTTAAATTAGTGACTTATGAATTTGAAGTTAGTTCGAATACCAAAAACCTAGTACATAAACTACAAGTAGAAATGTTATAATCTCTACTTTTCATTCTAAATTAAGTCCAAATCAAAGATCTGTGATACTGACTACTGTCAGTAGTTTTAATTGACTTCATCTATCTCACTGCAAAACATCAATTGATTAACATGTGAGAAAAGATCCGAGTTATATTCTGCACCTTTCCAATTAATTTATTGAAAATAATTTTATAATATCGTTTTTTTAAATTAATTTCATATATATATGTTCTATCTTTATACGAAATATGATAAAAATCTAGACATACAAATAATCTACAATAAGCATAAAGGCTTTCGATTCCCGAAGGAAATGGAGATCTCACCGACCAAAGAGTTTATATTTACGTAACACTTGACTACAAAGAAAAGCAAATAGAGAAGTAATACGATTTCCAGGCCTGCGCACACGCTGCGAGAGTTCAGCTTTTTGTAAGGCCTCGACTTTTTTATATAAGCGACAGCGGGACTCCGAATTCACAGTTTTAAATGTATATAATGTTTTTGTTGGATTACTTGTTATTGTTGTGTTTTTCAATGAATTTTGTGAAAAATGCTGCGTTAAATGCATGATACATATTTGATCAATCTATACTTATTCTAAAAAAATCTAGCATTCAGCCGTAGCTTCACTTGCTTCACTACAATTCTACAGGTTTAACACCTAAGAATTGATTTTCCTAATTAGTTCTTAAAGGATAGCTCATCACTATGTCATTATAAGAATTAAGTATCTAGGAAATGATGTGCTAAATTTCATTTCAGTCTATCCAGTGGGATGATTTTATAATCGAATCGGCAATTGCAATCAAATCGATTTGATAATTCTGCTTGCGTTAAACCATTTTTTATACATTTGACATTTCATAACATTATCGTCCGAGTGATCGCGCTATGTTTGTTAATTGACCAATAGATATCAGGTTCTCATAATCGAGAGTTTCTCATATTCAAGTCATCTGTTTCGATTACGATTGCTGATTAAAATAAACCACACTGATTAGTGCGTTGACAGATTAGTGAGTAAGTATAACATTAGCCGTCTGATACACAACTTACCAATAAATTACAAAGTGCAACAAACTCATATTTAACTATAATTAATTAACTACTACCACGCTTGAACATTGTGACCACGTCTCTAGTGTAGGCGAGGTTGACTTCCCGGCCGTGTCAACATCAGTGATCTCGATCAGTCGTGTTTGCCGACCCTCAGGGATTAATGCGCCTCGCAAACATTTACCCAAACGTCTGCAGATTGACAGTTCACCCGTCAATTGTTTGTTGTCTTTACCTTTTCAAACGAGCGTTTCATTTTGAACTGAGCCCCATTGCCATAAGTGGTATTCGGCTCGTGTTTGTTTTGTTTTTGTGGTGGACTCGGGTATTTTTTTTGGCATTGACTTTGCTGCGGACAGAATCGAGTTTATTTGGTAGCTTTTGTGCGTGACTACTTTATGTTGTTTCTCGACAGGGGTATAGCTAAAGCGGGAGAGCCGAACAACCTGTCGCCTTTAGCGCCCGGAGTGCTGTACATGGACCAGACGCTGCACGCGACACTGCGACGGAAGCAGAAGCGATTGGCGCGAGAGAGCCCTGGCGTGCTGGTCGCCGTCGCCAAAGGCGCCAACATGGCCGTCGCCGAGTGCCAGCATCAATTCAAAAACAGAAGATGGAACTGCACAACACGAAACTTCCTGAGAGGGAAGAACCTATTTGGCAAGATCGTCGACAGAGGTAAGCATATATGTGTATCAGCCCATCATTGTATTGAAGTGAACAGTTGACAGCGGTTCAGCTAATACCTTACTCACGATTGTCGCCAACGCGTAAACAATACAAAGTTTTAATAACATCTTTTTTACCAGCGTGCGTCAGTTGCGACTTGACACCGGCAAACAAAGAGGACAAAACATCAAACAAGACGAGAGAACTTAAGCTCATAAGACCCGTCGAAGACAATAAAGAAACAAATTAAAAGTTATTGAGATGTGAAAACGTTCTTAAAATTGCAATCAAAAATTCGTATACAGTTATTCCTAACTAATGACGCGTTCATAAAAGGTCTATAGTTTTTCGACCTCTTAATACCGGCTACAAAGAGAGGCTACAAATTAAGTGATATCTTTAGTTGCCAACCCTTTTAAAAGATTTTATCAGCGTTCAACGGGAGGGTAGCGAGTCGGGGGCACGTATAAAGGGCTCATCAAGATAAAACATCCTGGATCAATTACATGCGACCGAATGACGTTTGTTCCCGTTCCCGTTTCTCTCATTTTGTATCGTACATGTTCCTTTTTGATATCTTCTCACGAATTCTTTATTGGATGTTGTTTTAATAAATTGAGCCAATCGAGTTTATGATTTTATACCAACAATATTTATTTGTTTCATTTATTAAATGGGAAATATTTAAAGAAACTACCAGTTCCCTAGCCGAGTATAATAATAGAGGCGAGTCAGTTCCATTTATAAGCATGAATAGATGTAGATTATTATCAGCTGATTGCAATCAGCAAATAGACCCTTTTGCAATCCTGCATATACATGCCCAATAGATTATTGATATTATTGCCGACGCGTTTGATTCAACGCTTTTATGCTGAAATTATCGAAACATTTGATACCATTATGCGATTTGTTATAACAACGTTTAATTAAGTCCCATAACATAAGCTTTAG
The DNA here is from genome assembly GCA_036419045.1 of Scirpophaga incertulas. Classification (NCBI taxonomy): domain Eukaryota; kingdom Metazoa; phylum Arthropoda; class Insecta; order Lepidoptera; family Crambidae; genus Scirpophaga; species Scirpophaga incertulas. The sequence continues at coordinate 27,943,743 of CM071634.1, read as the reverse complement.
AATTAAAATGTTTTTGAACGTACGTTCTGGCTTCGAAGCTGTGAGTTCGTTCGTTGAAATTATAGACGGCCAATGCATGCGTAGTTGCGTTAAGGTCCAAAATTGCGTGCGCGCATTATATGTAACCGCAAAAAGTATCTATGTATCTGGATTCAGAAATGTCCTATCTCCGGTGTCCGATGTCGATTCTTTGTGCGTGATACGCCTTATTATGAACTCGCGAACATCTGGTGTTTTCGACAAGCCTCATTCAATAATGGGCAAAAAACGACCGATGTGATTCAATTATGTTATTTATTTTTTACTACTATAAGCTTTCGCGTTTGGCGTTGCGATGTTCTTTGTAGATTAATGTTTCGATTCGATATTTTAGTGAGATTGGTAATGGTTAACGCTATAAATAAGTGTGCGTGTTTGTAGACTAGCATTTGCCCGCATTAGGGGGTTATCTCGAAAATTAAGAGCACCCGCTTCCGTATCTTGAACTAATTCATTTTGAATTCCTGTCGATATGGGACGACGGTTGGTCCGGTTATTGCCCGATGCTGTATGTACCAAAATGTTCAAATGAATTGCGTAAAATTAATAAATTAATATTGAAATACACATTTCTTGTTACATTTAAAAAGCATATATAATGTAGATTTATATATGTTATTAGTTTAATATCATCAATCATAAGTGATCCTAATACATTACCTGGTATTCTATAAGATATATTTGAGCTCATATATTGAAATATATATTGTCGTGTTTATGTAACACATAAAATACCTTGGTTTACTGAAAAACATTAACTATGTATTTAATATAAGTTTCAACAACATGAAACCAAAATAAACCATAATTTTACAGTCGTTTTTTATAAAGTTTGAAATAATAGTGTTTTTAATTTATTGAAATTACATCACATCTTTTAAAACAAATGTAAAAAACAGGCGATGTAATAAAATATAATTTAAATGTTATTATGTAGTAACAAATCGCAATTAGACTTATATGTTGACACAAGTCACATATTTATGTTGAATATAAAAAACGGTTATGGGCTAACACTCGCCTCCGGCGCAGACCGGTGCGAGCGCAAACAGCAGGTACACAGAAAGAATTATCGACTTCCACCTTTCGCCTAACTTATGGATTACGAAACATAACAAACTTATTATATAAACGAATTAATTTGCTCAATAAATCTTATTAACATTCTTCAATCATAATATTGATCTTTAAATACCCCAGTAACCGTACTAATAATACAAATGCAAATAAATATATCAAGACCGCAATACAATAACAGCAATAGCCTAGAGCAAAAATAAATACTGACATATAATCGAACAGAACAACCAATAAAAACCAAGTATCATTTTTCTAAATTAAAGCTCAGATATGGTACGGGGAGAGCCGGACCACCATCATAATAATTTTACTTGATAAAAAGAGCAAGGCGATTACGAAATTTATGTTATCTGCGTGTGCATTTAGAGCATATTACTTTATTAAGGGCAAGCGAGGCAGGGCGGGCAAGCACGCGCAACGCCGCGCAAATGCCCACTGTAAACTTTTTAATACATTGCAATTACGCCTGTTTATATACGCATAAAAAACCAACGCTGCGGGGCTCCAGATACAAGGATCAGCGAATATCGATTCGACAAGCCCATCAAATCTCTGAACTGAATAGGACAGTTCGAACCATAATTAAGAACTGATCGCATAAAGGCCCCCCGGCTCGAGCTCGCATAATTACTAATTTACACGTTGACACGCCATTGACACACCATTGACACGTCGGACAGGACAACTTCATCTCATTGTGGCGTAAACCTCAAGGATCGTATTAACACAAATGATGACAACGGTACAATGGGCTAACTTTTATCCGGCGCGCTATTGTCGACCTGAGAATAGAGAAATATATGGTCCGGGGTCCCGCGGAGTTGCCCCCTGCCGCGTAGTTTAGCGAGTCGCCAGCTCGCACTCCTCACGGAAGCCGCATTTACACCTAACGCAGCTCCTAATAGCAGGTAACTCGCCCGGTAAAGACGACCTTTTTTCGAATATTTCCTGTTTTAGTGTGTCCCCCGTCCGCTGTGAGATTCCATCGTCGTGGGTGGATAAAACGTATAAAACGACCGACACCGAGAATAAAACTGGCATAAAATGCCCTCGACGAAATTTTTAATACTCAATTAGATAAGCGTTTTGGGTTTTGTGGTCATCGGTTTGTTTTTTAGACGACAGACGTTCTGTAAGAATGAAATTGGTCAGATTATTTCGATATAGCATCGACGACAACGAGCTTGCTTGTTTTTACTGGATTCAGCGGGCGGTGATCGTCGATTTTATTGTTTATGGGTAGCTCACTAAAACGAAATTATTTTCGGTGTTTTTTTCTTGCAGTTTGAAAACAAATGTCTTTGTCCATTGTGTGAATGGGTGCCGAAGTGGCTGGTAGCGGTGGAAGCTGCGCGCCTTGTGCCACTCACAATGACTGATATACGACCGACGTAATTTTGAATTGTCGCCGTAAGGCCTCGGGATGCGGACTCAATGTGAAAATTATCACCCATACACGGCATAACGAAAATGAATTATTGCATTTTATGACCAGTGCTCTGTGTGTATTCAGAACAAAATTACATCAGTCGAACAATTTCTGTGTTTCAATAGATTGAGAAAATTATGCTATCATATCGTAGGACGTATTGTATCGGTGTGACAGGTCGAAAAGATAAATGCAACAGATATAAATCCTGATTACGAGTTCATAAAGTCGACGTTTGATTCGAATGAAATTGCTTACATTAAATGACTTCATCAAAACCAAAAGGCGAGTTTTAAGCCACAAAGCTCCGAATAAAGCAGGTGATTTATGGTTGTTTTGAGAAATAACGTCTCATCAAATTTGAATAATGTAAGTTGTCATAAACACGGCGAGTGTGTCCGACGCGCGAAACCGTCATAAGTCAATCCCTCAAATTAATCTTGTGGAAACGCGCGGCGTGATGACTTAATGCAGACAGGAACATATTTAATTAGTGCATTAATTTTGAATTACTTAATGGTTCGTCCCGTGGGGCCAGGTGTTCGTCAAATGTCAACAGTGATTAAATTTTATTTTGAACTGGCGTGGTTACCTTTACGAGTTTTCACTTTTATATTCTTCTTAATTTGCCGTAACTTGCGGTACGGCGGATCTGCTGCCTGACTGCCTCACTTTGAAACGAAAGCAATTCCATGACGTTACTCTTGTACTTACGTAGTAGATCCCATTTTAAAAAAAATGTTTTTGAAGTGGCAGTTAATTCTAGAAGGAAAAATAGGTGAACTTGAGTCTGTTGGTCATTTTTGCCACAAGACGCTTAGGCGTCTATAAATGACTATCTAAATAGTCTAGATGGTCTAGATGTGTAATTATAGTGTTAATAGTAATAGTCTTAATAGCGGATAAAGCGCTTTTAAAAACTGTACTGTAGGTCCCAATGCCAATCCCAATTCTTGTCACAGACTCGAAGTCGAAGTAATATATTATATTTTTCCATTTGTCTCGATATTTTATCTTACTAACTTTTACTTTAAATTCATTCTTGGTTGCGTGTCATAGAAAATGACTACTCCTCATGTTTGATTTATTACTCTGTGTATAAGTAACCTGTATTATAAAAGTCACAAACGCGTATAATTCTAAATCATGTACTTCGAGAGATGGGTGCAAGATGGATCCAGTATTAGTACTCCGGAGTCCTGGGCGATGGAATTATCGCTCGATGCGCGCTGTAATTCCAGCGCGGGACTATTTATTATCTGCGCAGATAATCCACAGACGGCACTTTATTATCAGTTATAATAATAATTTACTTTTATAGATCCACATTACTCAAGTTTGTTCTTATTTGACTGCGATTTGATGGGGTGAAATTGCCATGATAAAATAATAGCCCGTCTTAATTGTGGGCATTATACAAGTCTGTGACTGGGAACTGATGGTTGTGTGCATGGCGATGTGGGGATTAGGTTAGGAGCTGGACATTTGCATTTTATTTAATGCCGTGACTAATGTCTTGCCCGAGGTTTACATTTGTCATAATTTTTCTACGTCGCGGTTCCGTCGCAAAATGCCACAATCATCTTTGTTATCGGAGGCGGACGGACGGAATGAATAATTCAATTATTTACAGCTATTTGTATATTTGTGACTACGAAAGGCGATACCAGATACCAGCGATGACAAAACTTAAAAAAATCGGTGATTCATCGCGACGATCCCACATGTTAATTAAAATTCATCGTCATTACGGTTAATTACGGTTATTGGCGTGTCTATAGATCGACGCCAAGATAAGAAGAGTAGCGAAATAAAAATCTCAGCGGGCACTCATTCACAGATGTGGTGAGGCCATCTGTTCTAAGCGTTATGAAGATGTGTGTCGGGGCGCGCGCTCAGCCCACCTGGCAGGGCGCCCCGCGGCCAGACCTCCGCGACTGCCTGACGTATGCACTGTAATTATGACAACTAAACTCACGTTTATGACAAACTAACTGACCCGGCGAACAGTTAATGAATAGCGATACCTCTTAGCAAAACTCAATTTAAAATTTTAATCTATATACCTATATAAAACAAAGTCTTGTCACATAATTGTATTACTAAAGAATATCTGTACTGATTTAAATGTGTATGGATGTATAAATTAAATTTAATAGTATTAAATTTATAGGAATAGAGAGATGTTTAAAATGAGCTGCGCATGTCACTTCAGTATAAGAACGAAGAGTAGTTATAAGTAGTACTTACGATATGAAATGTTTTGCTTTATATATACAGATGTGCTAGCTTCAGTAACTGCGGACGACGCTGAATTAACATCAACCAACATACACTTGTTTTAGCCACGACATTTATTTGCACGTACAAGTATACCCGTCAGCATTAAATCGGATTAGCCGAAAGCTATTATTTTACGAGCGTTATTTACGTGTACCATATTTAATTGGCCCGCACCTATTAGCTGTGCTGGATGCGAGAACGTTCTCGAGTCATTATAGAAGATAAATGCTTGACTCAGCGTCGTATTCGTATCTGCCTTGAATTAATTTCGTCCGAGCCATTGAATGATGGCGAAATTGACATTAAAATTCCCGGTCGAACGTCTCAAGTAATTGCTGAATAAAATACTTTTGTATAACATCAAAAAGGGAGCACAAAAAGCGGGCCCGAGTCGCCGCGGAGTGCGCTCTCAGTAATTTATATCGGTGCATGATGACAACTCAATAAAAAATTGATTTCATTTGCTTATTGAGTCCTTAATAAAGCTGGCTAAGGATCCGTTCCACATATTATTATTGGGAATAATAACAAATACGCGCTTCTTTTGTTTTATTTTTGTGTGAATGTCTTGCGAGGCTTCGGGCCACCAAGGATGACCATGCCGTGGCTTTTATTAGAAGCGATAATTACCAGCCGATTTTATGCAAGAATAAGTGATCGCTATCGAGAGCTGCAGTTTTATGGTTCTCCAGAAAACCCGTCATATTCACGCCGCACGAGCGCACCCATAATGAGAGCGCTAACAATAGCTCGGTTATTAATGCGCATTACGCCGTAAAATTACAATGTCTACGCACGGGAATTAATAACGAGATAATACCTGGGACACTCGAGAGTTTACGCGCACTTTTTAATCGAACCCCTGCGCAGCGCCATCATTTCCCGCTGTCCACTTTATACGTTAATAATATCGTCTCGCGTAGACAAAGAGAAGCACGGTATTAATCGATAAAAGTACCAGGGCTATTAAATCGATATTAAGAGAGAGAATTCGATGCGCGCCGTACCACTTGTAATGATCAAATTTATAATCTCTCGGGTAGGTAAGAGCCACTTTTTTATTTTCAACCGTTGAGATATACCCTCTCTCTCTTTTAATTGTATTTTATGAGTATTTGATTCTAATGCCGGCCCATTAATTATTTATAGTATTCGATACGGGATGAGAGCATCGATTTATGTACTCGTCCGCTCGATGAATGAGTACGATCAATACAATGATCGGCCTGTGGTGTTGTTTTGTTGTGTGAATATTTTCTAAACTCGTTGAAACTGTAGATTGCGTAATTTTATGAAACATCTAATTACTTCCACTCTTCACTTGCTATCTAAAATAATTATGTTATTCAGTATAATTATTAACCAATTTTAAGGATCTACTCTGTTAATCGAAGTTGGTTTTATATAATGTTTAAGTATAATTGTGAATTGGTTTGGAATGGAATTGGAGAATTTGAAACCTTGAGAAGAAAACCTTGAGAATTGGGGTCGGGAAAGCGAGACCTGTATATAGTTCTTATAGGCAAATATATATAATTAATAATCTTAAAAAAACACTAAATATTAAAAACTTTGTTTAATTAAATATTTATTATACAGATGTATTAGTACATCTGACTAATAAATATTTAATTATAAGTATTATCAAGTACAGACTCATCCAAATAATTTTAATCAACAAATCTTTTTTCATGTCCTTTGAAATTCTCGAAGTTTGGTAAAATTGGAAACTCGAAGTTTGGTAAAATTGTGAACCCTTACACCGACAAGATGAATTGATTATAAGGATTCCAGGCATAACACTTTACATATTTTGTCAAAACAATGACATTTATAGAAATGAATGAATTTAATTTGATGCAAACTGTATGTATGTATTTCTTAGCATAATTACATTATATTTAGGCAAGTTGAATATGTGGTTTTGTTATATTTTCTCCTCCCGTTTGTTACTTTTAAGTTAAAAAAAACGAGCATAGCCCTTGGATTAAACGGTTCATTTTTAAATGAACCTAAAAGCGACGGTTTTTGTACTTCAAATTGAGTCATGATGTGTTGCTACTAGTGCATGTTCAATTTAATAAAATTAGCGTATATTCACAGCTTGCCGCGAAACTGCGTTCATATACGCAATCACGAGCGCGGGCGTCACGCACGCGGTGTCGCGTGCGTGCGCTGAGGGTTCGATCGAGTCGTGTACGTGCGACTACTCGCATGTCGAGAGACTACCACACCGCTCACGAGCCGCTGCCGCCGCCAACGTGCGTGTGTGGAAGTGGGGTGGCTGCAGCGACAACATCGGTTTCGGCTTCCGCTTCAGCCGCGAATTCGTCGACACCGGCGAGCGGGGGAAGACCCTAAGGGAAAAGATGAACTTGCACAACAACGAAGCCGGCAGAGCGGTGAGTTTTCAACCCAAAATATAAAACAAAGCCAGTTCCGCAACGAAGGAAACTTCAAATAAGCTTGCCCTAACTCAAAATTCCCGTATCTTATGTTTGTGCTAAGACCAGATAAGATATACTTAGCAGTAAATTTTTTGACTGATATTACATCTTTTGTCACAAAATTCACTGATTGACTGTTCTTTTGGCGGTTGCAGGTTTACTGAGAATTTCACAGGAAACACGACTAGGCGACTGTAATAACTGACCATTAGATGGGCATGCATTTAAGTTGATATGACGCCAATAAAATAATTTTAACAAATCCACTCTAAGACTCTGCTGAAGAACAGAAATAACTAGTAGAAATACTCACATAATTCACCATTGTGTTTTTTTATACCACTTGGGTGGCAATCACTTGCAGCTTACTTGATAGTAAGCACTCGCCGTAGCTTATGGACGCTTGGACGCCTGCAGCAACACAAACGTTTTGTCGATCCTTTAAAAACCGCTCGCTTCTTGAAGAACCCCATACTTTATTCCTCGAGGAAACCCTCGGTAGGGAGAGCACAATCCACTATCTCAAACAATTTTTTATGTATCATGAAATTTTTAGTAAATGAAACAGATCATACATCTATTCAAAAGAAAACCTTTAAATTATTTTTACGCTCTTACGATTAATTTTTACAAACTCTGCATGTTGTATTTTCAGTATTTAGCTTTTAAAATTATGTGATTCCTAAACAAACTTTCCTCCCCTATTTCAACAACTCACAGCTACTTTTTTAACATTAAAAGGTGCTTTGTCTATACTATCATAAATAAAAACATGGAATGAAGTGATTCCATAAGTTCTTATCTCGTGTTGATATCTGTTCTTTTCGTTCTAGTAAACTTACATCAAAACATAAAATCCAACATCAAATTATCACTAAGGCAACTGATTAAGACTGGTATACCCAATTCTCAACATTGTCATAGTGAAACAATATAATCATTCCACTTGGTACATACCAATGAGTTTTATATCACCCAATAATATTACTCAATAACTCAATCCATCATCGCCACTTAACCAATCGCCACTTCGGTAGCGATGTAAACGTTCATTAAACGGAATGCCACCAGTCGACGGCCATTGTCAGCGCTACGTGCTTACATTACCATTACGGGTGACAATCGATCGTCTGGGCTTGAGATGTCGCTAAGTGTAATATTAATTATGTGACGGGCGGCGCGGGAGCAAGGCTCCGGCGACAACCGCGGCGCGCCGGGCACCCATTCGTCGCGCCCGCACATTTCCCTCCCACCGTACACCCATTTGCATACTCACCGGCCGATCCTTCCCAAATTCATCAAGCAAAGTCTTCAGGCACCTCAAACCACCCAAACGCGTCATTAAACAACACGCTTAATTCCTGTCACGCCGGACGCACTGGGTGTCCACCTGATGAATATTTACAGCATTCCGCCGATTGTTTGACACATATTTGGACACTAGGCTGCATAATAAACCTCAACATCTATAAGGAATGAATAAACATCCATAATGCACGTTCTCCGAAGCGCCTCGTGGTCGGGGATAGGAAAATATTTACTGTCTCCACTCCTCACGTCATTTATCTACCTTCTTAGAATGATGAATGTCCCTAGAACATGATTTATGATCCGGCCACGCGCGGTGACGACCGGCCCACCTCCTCACGATTTGTAACAATTTGCTCGATCGTGAGATGCGATCGATGGAGTGCGCTTAAAAGATCATCGATCACCTGTATCGACGCTTATCGAAGGAATTTAAAGATATTCGGACATCATTATAGACCACCTTTTAAGATAGGATTATTCTATTCAGAGAAATTTATTGATTTGTATTGTTCACAGCACGTGCAGTCGGAGATGAGACAGGAGTGCAAGTGTCATGGCATGTCCGGCTCGTGCACCGTGAAGACATGTTGGATGCGGCTGCCGAGCTTTCGCTCTGTGGGTGACGCTTTGAAGGATAGATTTGATGCTGCCTCCAGAGTCATGGTGCCTAACACTAACGTAGAAACGCCTGTGCAGCGAAACGATGGTATGCCGCATCGTGTTCCACGCAGGGACAGATACAGATTTCAGCTGCGACCGCACAATCCCGACCATAAGCCACCGGGACCCAAAGACCTCGTGTACTTGGAATCTTCACCGGGATTTTGCGAGAAAAACCCACGGCTTGGCATCCCGGGCACGCACGGGCGTGTCTGCAACGATACCAGCATCGGCGTCGACGGCTGCGATCTAATGTGTTGTGGACGCGGATTCCGGACTGAGACCATATTTGTGGTAGAACGATGCAATTGCACGTTCCATTGGTGCTGCGAGGTAAAGTGTAAAGTATGTCGCACGGAAAAAGTTGTTCATACGTGCTTATAGGCAACGGGTCGCTAATTACTCGAACGATTGTGATCAAGCGGCTCGGACTGTAGTGTCGGACGGTTGTGATTGTGACTCACTCGAGACTGGACCTGTTCGAATGCCCGAGGGCAGATAACGGAGTTTGTACATAATCGCTTCACTTTTTCAACTATTGAAGACGTCGAAATCGTATTTCATGTTGACTTATGTAAATAGTTCTTTATCACTGTTTATTTCTCCTTTTATGTACGATAAATGATCCGGCGTGAAATTAAAATAAGCTACTCGTTCGTTTAATTTATTCGGCTATTAAGTGCGAACATGTGATCTAGTAACGTTATTTTTTGTAGACACTGTCGTTCGGAAATTAATGAGACCAGTTTATCGACGATTTATTTCTGTCAACTTGTCATCCCTCGTTTACTCATGAAATTGGGCTTGTTGGTTTCCCTACGCGGTCAGATATTGTAATTTATTTATTTAAGATAGTATGCTATGTTTTACGAGTTCGATAGTACCTACACCGGATAGGGCACTCGCTACAATGCTTGCGGCGAACTTTAATTGGTATTTTTTAATACCACATTCTAAGTTGATATTCAGTTTATGGCGGTTAACGTAATTCCTTCAGTAACGGCGATCCGTTGAATCCTATACGTTCTATATTTTATAGGCGTCTGCACAGGGTGCGGCGCTGTATAACTGTTTTAAGATCCAAGAGCGAAATTATCTAGTAATTATAATTTCTTATAATTAAGCCAGTTATTGGAATTTAAAGCTTAGAATCATTCGCGTAAAGTGCCTTCCCGAGTGTCCGCAGTGATGCCGCTCGCGCTTATCAGTCAGTACCAAAGTAGCGCCATCGTAAAAGTGTCCCACATTGCGAGATAAACGTTCTCGGGAATTTTAATTAAATATTAAAAGAACTAAATCATCAGTATTACACATAGAATAATGTACATGTGTTAAGTTCACAGATAAATGCACTCTTCGCAACCTTTTGACACGTACACATTTACTTCAACTACCCTCCTACCTGTGAAGGTACTTAATTATTCAATTTCAATATTTGAAGCATGCATTTTTTAAATTTTACTAACACCTACGTATTACATTTAGTATCACATTTTTATGCATACTAATCGCCTGGGATATTATAAAATAAAAAAAAATCTATTTATGAATTTCTGCAGATTTAATACAAAATACAAAAAAAAAATTATTCGAGCTCATGTCGTCTTAAACTCGTAAGAGATAGCAGTTCCATATGTAATTTACATATCCGTTTATAGATAGACAATTTTTTTATTGAAATGCAAACAATGTGAGATAATACAGTCGTATTGTCTCCCGTAACAGAATGATTGTTGACACATGTTTCGAAATTTTTCTGGTTCCCATCTATTTTGGTGGAGTCTGGTACACGAAATTTGAGCTTGACACATAAAATGTTAACATGCCAATAACATATAAATGTCACCTTATATTTAATTTTCCAGTGTTAGTATCTATACATTAGCAGTAATTTTTCACGATTCAAGTAAAACACAGTTTCACGATTCAAGTAAAACACAGTTTCACGATTCAAGTAAAACACAGTAAAAACATTCTACTATTAATAATGTGAAATTTTAGGTGTGTATAGGGTTATATTATTTAGGAAATTGAGACCTTATTATTTCTATTTAAGACTGGGAATGGAATAAAACGGCTGTAAGGTTGTGTATTTTAACACAACTACCATATGTGGTGACTATAATTATTACAATATTCTTTGTTAATCTTTGTTATTCTTTATCAAGAAAAATGATTCCCGCTATACTATGCTTTCTAAACTTGCCGCGTTTTTCGGCTCAACTTTCGCATTCCAGACTCTAGTCGGTTGAAAGAAGCTTTATTTAAAGGTTCTATGTATATCAACGTGAATGATATTTCATATGTGATATAAATATAGTGTAGTCGGTAAGTTTAGGGCACTGACCTATACTAAACTAGTACGCAGGGTTAAACATAACAATGTGTTTTATGCGTGTTTGATTTGCGCCGTTTTGGTGCTGTTGCCTTTGTTAAGGGTTGCCATCTTGTAAAATACAAAACACAGACATTCGGCCATCAATGCCGGATATAGTTTTATTTTATAGCCAAATGATTTAAAATACGCAGAGGCCCTCCTCTGCGTATTTTAAATCATTTGGCTTACTGAAAACCGCAGCACAGATCATGTCTTTTCCCCTGAAAGACATCATCTGTGCTGCGGTTTTCAGTACTACAGTTTCCTCGCCTGGCTTTACCAAAATTGTGCGGTAATAAATAACGCCTTCGGCTGTAAGCCAAAAAGCTTATCAATTATACGATAGACACGTCAAAATTTGGTCGGACACCAAAGAAAAAATTCGCACATTTCCGGCTAAATTCAGACAGATGGCAGCCCGAATTTTGGTTGGATAGTCAATGGAATTAAAAGTGCTTATGACCTTTTTGCAACTTTTACTTCAATTGGCATACACAAGCGTACGCAGAACTAAATTTTTGTATTGTAAAATTTGTTCTCGATTCCGCGAGTGATATGAGGAGCATTTCTATTCGATAGCTGTCAATTTATATCCTCCAGTTAAGCGTACTTACAGGTCGGTAGTATAGGGTATGTAGGCGAACAAGCTCTTGTAATATATATTACATACAAGATGTAGCAATATGCATGCATTTTTTTTGGCATGTTCAATATTTATTTGTATCTTAATTTAATTTATTTGTGTTTTACTTTAAATTTGTTTTTAAAGTAATAATACTTGTAGTTCTATGATGAATCCCGATGTACAATGAGTCAGTACGGTAAAAATGTCCAGTTGAATTTGTATGTACTGCTAATATTATTCAATATTTGTTTTTAAAGTAATAATACTTTCTACGATGGATCCCGATGTACAATGAGTCAGTACGGCAAAAATGTCCAGTTGAATTTGTATGTATTGCTAATATTATTCCTAATTTGTATTTAAAGTAATTATACTTGTAGTTTTACAATAGATCCCGATGTACAATTAGTCAGTACGGCAAAAATGTCCAGTTGAATTTGTATGTACTGCTAATATTATTCCAAATTTAATTTTTTATCAATAAGAATAGATGTTGTCCGAATAGCGACACAATTAGATATTGAAGACAAAGTTTTGATAGTACTGATATCGCGTCGGATTTAAAAGACTGAAGTTTTTATTTTATTATTATACGTAGTTGTAACATCCATGACTGGATTTAGGAAGCCATGTTTGTTTTAACTAAAGCGATTGTGATAAAATAGTATTTTAACGTAAAGATAAAATACAAACCAGTGTATTTCTGCATTTCTTAAAAATTGTCAGTGCCATTTTATTCTTTTTTTTTTCTCTTAATAATGACTGTTTTATCCAGTTTTTAACTTACATTGTGTCCATAATCTAATTCTCAATTTCCAATGTTTTTTAAACGCATGTAAATATTATTTTAAGTTATTTATGTGAATGTAGTATTTTAATATTTTAATTTTAGAGAAACATTACGAATGAAATCAGCTGAACTTTACTGAATCTCAAATATTATTGTTGTATAAATATATTAATGTACTTGTACTAATTGAAAAATTATTCGTCCAACGATCCTTTTCGAGGTTGTCTCTAAAAAGTTTAGTTCTCCATTAGCAGTAACTATTTATAACTAAAATATTGATTAGTTGTTATTAAAAATACAAAATTGATCAAACCCTTTGAGTGTTTGCTTTCTATACTCTCTACCTTTACTCCTCATTAGCATTGGTTAATTTATTTATTTAATAATAAGTACAGAAACAGGTTACAGGCAATTAAAACAAAAATAATCTATACCAAACCTTAAAAACTAGGCTGAAACCTAATATGTATATGTACATTCTACTAATTAACCAATTTTAGAATAACAAGGATAAACAAAACAAAGATAAAAATAAAAATAAGAAGTTAATATAATTAACAAAAATCCGTTGAAAATTATTTATAAGCAGAAGTTTATTTTTTATTTAATTAAAACACACTTATTTTTGTAAGTTCATTGCTACCATAAAATGTCCATAGACTTCTATTAGTTAGACGTCTGAAAATGTTTTTCGCTTTTCATGCTCTAACGATCTCTGCAATCGAGTGGTTGGTATACCGGTTTCAAGGTGTCGCCATCTCTGAGGTCCCGGGTTCGAGTCCCGGTGGGGGCAGATGTTTGCGTGATGAATTCGAGCATTTGTACCTTAGGCATGGTTGTTATAATATATTTCTACTAAAGTTATTTATATATGTATATGTATGTCTATCCGTTACCCTAGATCCTATAACACAAGCCTTACAGAGCTTAAAAAAAATCGCAATAAAAATCTTACACAGAGTGGTAAAAGTCATCTCTTTGGTCCCTAGGAAGTAAAAGTAATCTACTTTTTAATTTGATTTTTGTGTTTGAAATAAGCTCAATCGAATTACTTTTTTTTTTTTTAAATAAATAAGTATTTGTTACACTTACACCAATTAGCCTAGCCCAAACTAACCTCTATAAGGCTTGTGCTATGGGATCTAGGGTAACGGATAGACATACATATATTATACATATATAAATAATTTTTATTGAAATATATATCAAGAACCATGACTAAGGTACAAATGCTCGCATTCATCACACAAACATCTGCCCCCACCGGGATTCGAACCCGGGACCTCAGAGATGGCGACACCTTGAAACCGGTGTATTATCCACTCGACTATGGAGGTCGTCAATTTATTTATAGACTGTCTCTGCTGTTGTCTTCTGGGTACCAAGTTTGTATTTGTTAATTTGTGTCGGGTTGAGAAAAAGAAGTTACTGCAAATAACTGAATATTTGTTGTGTAAAATCGAGTGTAATTTCACATAAATTGAGCGTAATTTTGTTCAGTGGTAATTAAGAGCTGTTGTGATTTCCAAAGAACATTGTTCCGGCTCCATACATGATCTGCCTAAGAACCGTTCTAATCGAAAGTGACTTATATAAACTCTTAAAATTATATGGAGTCCTATGAAATAAGTTTTCACGAACGGACACTTCAAGAAACTAAAATAATTACGAAAAAAGTTAATATTTTGAGGTTATAAATAACAAATAAGCAACCTTGCGTGAAATATCAGAGTAGTAATATCAAAGTAATATTAACAATATTATGTACAGCTATAAATGTTCTCTTCTGGAACTAGGAAAGGACTACTCTACTAGATACTAGGAAAAGAGATAGTACCTAGTCAAGTTTAAGATAATTCTTTGACAATTATCATTTTACAAAATCCAGTCCTTTACACACAGCCGAGTCTACCAAGTACGCAATGTAATCGGAGTCCGTAATCAAGTCAAGTTGTTTGAATAAAACCATGAAACGCATAGAAAATCACAAAAGAAACGATAGTCGCAAAGCAATCAAAAATTGAATGAAACGGACACAGATAAGGTATGAAGTACACCAGTGTTGCCAATTACGAAAACTATAATACTCGAATGCCAGCTAGAAATTCGCGATTTCGCTTATAAAATATATAAATACTACCTAGTATTTTTCTAACTAGTCAATTTAGATATTTAAATGAATAAAGTGTTATCAACTAATTTTAATAACCGACTTCAAAAAGGAGGAGGTTCTCAATTCGATCCGTATTTACCGAAATCGCGAAAACTTCCGAAACTGGCAGCACTGGCTCACGGAAAACATTTTATACGGCATCAATAATTGTGACCCAACTTTTTATTTGGAATTTATTTATTTGAAGTGTCCGTGGAATACTAAAATATGTTTCAAATAATATAAAAATAAATGAAAATTATAGTATAATTTACATTCACATCGGTTCTAAGGCCAAAATTGAACAATGTCCTTTAATATTTTTATCGAGACTACAAGTTTAATACTTATGTACATTTCTCGGATTAATGTATAGTCACCCTCACTCAGCTTGGGTATTAAACTACATCAGCGGTATTAGCTCTGTTTAGTCTCTTGCTGTATAATCTACTATTTACGGAGTAATAACAGCTATGAAGACAGACATACACGTACATAATAATCTGGCTTAAATAATATCTTTGCATAAGCTTACTGGTAATTTCCATATTTATATTTTTTTATAAAATGGAACACATAGGGATAGACGATATAAGTCATGAATTTGAAGGATAATTTTTTTTCCAGGAGAGTGTTTCCAGGGAGACAACAGATGCTCAATAGTGGGTTGATGTACTCTAAATTAAAAAAAAAATAGCGAAATGGTATTAATACACCAAACCTTAAAATATATTTTCAAATAGCAAAAAGCCTAGTGTAAAATTGTTGTATTGATTTTAAAATAAAAAAATAATCAGCTTCCAGCCTTATATTAATGGAGGACTGAATGAAAAATCTATAAACAAGTTACTCAATTATAACTTAATGTTGATTGGTTCCTTTCTGTGAAACCACATCTCATTATTGCAATAATATAAAATGTTCTGTAAAGATACCGATTAAGAATGCATGTGCTCCCTTTTCTCCCACGGATATCGTAAGCAATTTACTACAATTCTGTCTGCGAAGTGTCTGAACAGTCAGACACGACATAATAAAAATTGGCGAAGCGGTATGTTAGGGGATTAAAAATACATTGAGTTTGAAAAATTTTTTCAGTTTGGTTTGCGTAACAGTTAAATAAAATTGTATATGTAATTTTGTAGGTCATACATATTAGTTATATCGTTTAAAATTATAATCTAAGCTATAATTGATGTCATAAAAATGAATTTAATTGCTTATTAGAAATATGTGTATTTTGTAACAAATATTTGGTTCCGTTATTTTATATAGTTATTTTTTTGTTTGTTAATTATTTCTAGGTTTTTATTAACAATATAGAAATACTTTTAAATAGTAAAGATCAGGCCAGCGCTGGACGCTGACCCCGCAAAACCGACCGTGTGAAGATCTTTGGAAAAGTTTCTGTCCAGCAGTGAGTGACTGTTAGTTGAAAAATTACAGATAGTGCCATTTCTTATAGTGTGGATACTTTTACTTGTGATCAAAAGATTGTCAATAAACTATATACCTTTGATGATATATTAAATATAATATAATAAAATAAAAACAGACGCACATTCAGATTTGAATGTCTATTCAGACTCTGTTTTACATTACTTGGACAGCAAATATTTAATTCCTAAATAACTTGGTTTAAGTTATCCCTGAATAAATAAAGACTTTATTTTTCGAGGGAAATTGCTCGCTGAATTCGCTTCTTACCCGTCCGTTGGCTACGCAGCAGGCGTGTGTGGGGCTCTCCTAGAAAGAGTGCTAGGTCTACCTACTAAAACCCCTAGGTGCTCTCCTTGCTTCTTTGGGTGCGTGCGGTAGGGTCCACATTGCGATGGCACTACTCACGAATAATTAATTTATTCGACCTAAAGATTTTTATCGAGATGGGGTTGTGAATTTATAATGTAAGATAAATGTAACTACAATTTGTATAGCAGTCGATAATGTTAATCCCTAATAAATAATAACTTGGAATTGCTTAAATTTGCTTATAATACTATAAACCAAATTTAAGCAATTCCAAGTTATTGCCAGTAAATTTTGTTGCTTCATCGGCAAGAGTATCAAACGATATATCATCGCTTTCGAAACGATGTAATTCATGACGTATTATCATCGCGAAACATACAAGACAGTAACAACTCCATTAGACATTATAAGTTGAAGTTAACCGTGTCGACCGTTCGTCGAGTGGGCAAATAAGATCCCATTTTGAATCGATATCGACGAACTTTTGGTTCTGTCTCGCTCACACTGTTTTAAACGCAACTATCGAAAGCCGTTTATCGTGGTCGATTCAGTTGTTCTGATACGTAGTTGCCCTTACAACCCCCCCGACGTTGATCTCTCGAAATACGATAATGTTTTCGTCTCGATATTTATGGACGAGCTCTACGTCATATTCCACTATTTTGTTTTATTATGAATGCAACTGTTGAGGTCGGTTTGATAGTGCGCAATTTTCTGAAACAGCTTTATTTCCTAACAAAAGGCAGGACAGCGTTTCGAAACGTGTTTTAGGTCGGTACGCTTAAAGGTTATATTTGATTGGCAACGGATGTCGAAAGTGAAAAGCAGTTCAGTGTTGGTGGTCGCCGCTGCCCCGCGGCCTGTTCCCACGAGTATCGCGCACGTTGGAAAATTTATGTTTATGAACTGAGAAATCTGTCATAAAGGATACGAATGGCGTGGCTGAACCTGAAATAGCGTGAATAATTTTTCACGCGAGGATATTTTTGCATTTCTCAGTGCTGCTTACATACTGGAGGTTGCGTAAATGCGAGGCGTTGAAATAGTAAAAAGTTCAAAACTCGACGAATGTCTGGACGATTCCGGCGACGATTACAACAATCGACCGAGAACATCTTTGACACGTTTGAGAAACGCAGACACGAGATAAAGTTAATGTTTTGTTTCATTGAGGCAATGGGTAGCTCCTTTTAAATATTACGTTGAGAACCTATGATCCCTATTTGTAAAAGTACTCGTATATCGAAAAATGCTAGATTACACAGGTCAATCACGAGAGAACAGTTTATTAATACTATTAGATTGTAGGAAAAGTTCGTCGAAAAATTAGGAACAAAAATGTTTTGTATTCATTTTCTTTATTAATGTTTAGTGTTAATTTACAATATAATCGCCATCAGAACTAATGACAGTGCTCCATCTATTAGGAAGACGCTGACACCTCTGGCCTAAAACTCTGGAAGTTTTGAATCAAAAAACTTAGTCACTTCTGTTTTCCGATTATTAAAGTCTTTGAAATTTTTTTTCTTAAAATGTTTTAAATGCTTGAATACGTGATAATCTGAAGGTGGCAAGTCGGGTGAATAAGGGGGATGTGGTACAGTTTCCCAACAGTTTCCTCTAATTATATTTGAGTCTAGAGGATTGATTCTCTATAACTACGGAAAAAAACGTACTGGGTGCAATATTATATAGGCCTCGTATGAAAGTACCGAGAGAGTTTTAAAATGTTACTGTATATTTTGGAATTTCGAGATTGTTCCAGGAAAGAAAAGAATCTTCGAATTTTTTTTTCGACGAACTTTTCCTACAACCTAATATTTGGAGGATTTTTTTTCATAAATTTACCCTCAGAAATACATAATTATTGCATATATAGGCACTTAATGAGTCTTCAAACACAGTGGCTCTATTTTATATTTAATTTTTACTAAATATTGTTACTCTGTCACATTGCATTTTAATTACTTCGACATAAATGTGTCGGATCGATTGATGTATAAAAATGAAGTAACGCTGCTTTATTTACACTGTCAAGCGCATAACTCTCTTACGAATTTTATGAAGTAATATAATATTATAATAATGAACAAGTAAACATTTTTCCTTCAAATGTTTTTGAACTTATGAGCTCAAGCAGTTAGTGCCACTTAACCTCTGACTAAAAATCTAATCTATCAAATAGATCATACCAGGGCATAGTATCTTTATATCTCTGCATCACCTAAAGGTTGACTGGTAGAAAATAGCTAAGGCATTAAGTCTTAATATATCTATGTACATAAAGATTGAATACATATTATGTAGTTATTCTTACAAAATTACCGTGTAGGTATTACCGTGGGAGAGCCATGCTTCGGCACGAATTGGGCCGGCTCGACCGGAGTGATACCACGGCCTCACAGAAAACCGGCGTAAAATAGTGCTTGCGCTGTGTTTCGCCGAGTGAGTGAGGGTACCGGAGGCCCAACCCCCCCTTCCCCCCTTATTCCCTTTTAAAGGCCGGCAACGCATCTGTGACTCCTCTGGTGTTGCGGGTGTCCATGGGCAACGGTATCGCTTACCATCAGGTGATCCGTTTGCTCGTTTGCTGTCCTATCCTATAAAAAAAAAAAAAAAACTCTTAATTCGTACGTATATAATAAGTTGATGTTAAAAGTACCTATCAAATTTAATAAATACGTAAAAAGCCCAGAAGCATTTGCATTTTTATAAGTTTTCCTCGTATAGTCTGTCTACCTTAATATGACTAAGCTCGTCCTCGTGAATTATTTAAAAACAATTTAGACTCTAATGCGGTATTACGTAGGGCGCATAATAAGTTTTTGAAATAGATTATAAAAACATGCTGTTAATGATCAAAAATGAATTTGTATTCCCCTTTGTGTTACTCCTCAGATATGGTGTTTCTCTGCTACAGCCCTTTCTGATAATGATAATCGTAGATCGCGTAATTGATCATAAATTAATTTATAATCAAAAACTTAGAAACAAAAAGTCATATGGTGCCAGGAGTTATGCAGAATGACTCAAAAATTGTACATCAACTTGACTCACAAGTCTTTAAACTTATTTGTCTCTCTTGCCGTTTGCGCACTTCCATTGTCGTGGTACAAGATGATACGGCATTATTTTGGCTGAGTTTTTCAATAATTTCTGGTAAGCTAGCGATCGTATACTAGTCACTATTCCATTCACTGTAGGACAATTTTCCAAAGCAATAGAAGCCACGAGTCCAATTTTATTAAAATAATAAGCAATCATTCGCATCTAGACAATTCACAAACGTTTGTTTAAGATATGCCGACTAAGTAGTAGTTTAAATTTAAAGTTGACTAAGAAATGACCATAAATCAATTTCATCCAATGTATGTCCACTGTTAGACATATGCCTACTACAAGCGCTTCCACATTGATCGAGGCTGTGCTGCTAGTATCTTTACCAACTCGTTAGTATACTGTAGGTATGGAAGGTCTACCCACGCTACATTTGGGAGTAATATGGTTATATTACTGCCCACTGCTGCATAATATTGAACCGCTTACACTCATAAAACCTGTAATAACTGGTACAAATAAATGTAATTTAAAACTTATCCAGTTGTTTAGACACTCTTTTAGCTAGAATGAGATATTAAATTTACTTTCAATATCTTATGTCAAGAGATTATACGGAGGGTTTTATTGTCTTCCCTATTTCTGCCGCAAAACAGCAATGTTCTCATTGCTCATATTCCGCAGTGAAGGATAAGAAAGACAATGAAATTACTTTGAGCTCTTCGCATGTTGTTATTACAAGTTGTCAACATACAATGGGGTTTTTGTGGAGATAGCAAATTTGCTGCGAATCACATAGGAGCCACATAAACCATATATAAACTAAACCTTTTATCAAAGATTGAGGCTTTTACTTTATCTGTTTTACCTATTTCTGCCGCAAAACAGCAGGGCTCTGCCGATGTGAAAGGTAAGAAAGGCAATAAAATTACTGTGATGACTACATGTTATATTACAAGTTATCAACATAAATGGGGTTTTTGTGGAGATAACAGTTTTGCTGCGAATTTGATAGGCGTCACATATACTATATGTAACCTTAACCACCAACTATACGGTTTGCTTGCTTATCGATCTATAGCTATTACTATAACATTAAAAAAGGTAAGAGGATGAAGAGAAAACAACCAATTCAATAAATATACAAATTTAATCAATGGCTCAATTATAAACATTTAATATGGCTTATATCACATTAAAGGCATGTTTGTATGTCCCGTCTTACGTTACACGTTTCACATATGACTTCGCAACACCACTTGAATTGGCAGTTGCAATTCTCAGTCTCTTTCACCGTCGTGTGCTTGTAGCCCCTGCGGCAGCAGAGCTGGTCGCAGCTATCAGTTCCCGCAGAGCTGATATTGCACTGACGCCCATATGTGCCCAGAGATCCAGTCTTCAGGTTGGGACTGCAGAAATCTGGCGATTCCTCGGAGTATATTATGTCTTTCTTGCCAGGCCTCTTGATGGTTGGGCTCTCAGGCATGAAACTATCTCCGTCGTTACTTGAAATCACCTGGTAGACAAAATTTGTGGTTATTCTTTAAATATGAATTGAGGTCATTATTTGAGCAATTTCTATCACTCCCTACTAAATTTAAAATTATTTCTCCTATAATAATATTGAATGAAGTAAAAAAAATACCTCATGTTTTGACATCAGAATGTAGGTAATCAAAAATGTTATAATATTTTACAGCTCAAACGATTAAAGATAGTTGCTTATAACCTTAAAGTTAAGCTTTCCTCTAGGTGGGAAAGACCACTGAAGTATTAAAAAATTGTACCTACATATAAAAATCACTGAATTTTCTTGATACAGTTCAGCGAATTATTATATTCCTTAATTATTATACACTAATTCCGAATCATACCAAACTATTTAATGTATAATTTTTTTAGCGTAATACAAAAAAAAAGGAATATTTTCCGACTTTAAAAAGTTTTTTTTATTTGTAAGAACACTACAAATCGAAATAGACATAATTGTATTGAACTCGATTATATGTAATTCTGTTTGCCTGACGTTTCTGTGTTCTGTTTGCTTGATGTTTAAGGCCTATTATCTTTATTAGGTTAGCTTAGGACATGTGATATATTTATATAAGATGCAAACTTTAATAACGATAGATATTTTTACCTTTACAGCTCCTTCGAATTTGTCCCTTAGCTTGTCGCCGATTTGACGAAAAGTAGGCATTCTGAGCCAGCAAGTTCTAAGTGTGCAGGATCCTGATAGACCATGGCACTTACATTCTACTCTCATATTGTTTTTTATTACCTGAAAACAGAAAACAAAAAAGTTATTATCAACATTACTTACTCAATACATACTTTATTTGCACACAATTAAATCTACACCTCGATTGCCGCAAAAGTTAAGATAAAAACGAGTTTCTATTTTGAAATACTTTTAATATTTACCTCCTATTGACACACTACATATATTAGGTACTAGATAAAGGAAATCGATTATACAGATCGTCCACCAATAAGGCAAAATGCAAAGTAGCAGTTAATTCGTGAATTTTTTATTTGCCGATGCCGAAAAGTGTGAAAAATTACTAACCAACCTCCCAGCATTGTGATTATGCAGTTTTATCATCGTTTTGATGTCGCTTCGTTTTCTGTATCTGCTGTCCATAAATTCCCTGGATTTCTTAAGGCCGAAGCGTACGTTGTCACTGCAGCCACCCCATTGCCATCGGTCACTTGGAACTGTAGGGGGAGGTACTGTCACACTCGAACCACGACCTCGGCGAGGCTTTGGTGTGCCCTAGATGACGTAAAATGTATTATTAGAAAAATAATAATGTTAATAATTTAAATTAATTACATACTGCAACTCATTAAAATCGTACGTCAAAGGTATCGCTATCCCTAATACATACAACCTCGCATCTACATACATACATGTACTCACGCCTCATTCCCATGAGGATAGGAAGAAATCACAGTTTTCCACATGCTACGATGTATACTGTACTTGCTTCAGTTTCATAAATTGTTTTATGCACGCTCGTCGGTTCCGGATACCCTTTGACCTGATCATCTTCCAAATTTGCTATTATATCTATATATATGCCTTCTTTCTATATATAAATCTCCTATTTGGTTACCTGGTTTGGTAAGTATGGTCATTTAGGTCAACCCTACTAGCTTGCTCATTCATTTTAGTCTTATAAATTTATTTCGTCAGTCATCTATCGTCCAACCTATACTTTTCACGTGTCCATACCATCTAAGCATTTTATTATAATATAGATATTTCCAATCATATTTAAATGAGCTTAGAAATATATCAGCAGTTGGTACGTCAATTATATTGCGTTCGTATGCATCGTACTTAAAAAATATAATGATAATTGTCCTACCTTTTCACATGAGCATTCGAGAAGAGATCCCGCAGTGCAAGCCCGCGTGATGGCGTAGGTGACGCCGGCAGCAGTGATAGCATTCACAAAGCCGGTTTCCCTTGTATCTGCAAATATAAAAGTTTTTAATAGTACTTTCATGAGACTTTCACACATTGGTTCCTGTGAGATTTATCATAAAGCAACCTACAAAAAACATGTACGTTGACAATATGAAACATAAAATGTACAGTACCCAGTAGTCATTAAAAACAATATTGCTGTTTTGCTGTAGAAAAGGTAAGAGGGAGGTATCCAAGCAAACGACTCTGCTATAATTTTGCTCTCGTATTCTCATAACATGATTTATCGTCAATTTGAAAGTATACTTCAAAAGAGGTGCTAATAGCATCTTGTTTTTTAAGAATTCAGACTAACCTCACTGAACTGACACATGGTCATGGCTCTGACAGTTATTTCTTTATTAATTTTCCATCCTAAAACGTATAAGATGATGCAATTCGTGCAATTTCAGCATATGATTCGAGTAAGTAGTACGAGTAGTAAATTAATCAAAGTACATTATTATAATTACCCGCTTTAACAAATATTTATATAATAATAAGACTTCAATGACAAATTAATAATTTTATGATTAATATTTAAAAATTTCATCCATAGTTTAAATTGGTCGCCACCATTGAAACAAAGGCACAATAATTTTTAATTGCGTTATATTAATACTAACTACCAAACAGAACCTATGAATAAATCATTCATTTGAAATCGTACATAACAAATGCAAGCTGTCCTCTTTGACTTTGCAATCGTTTTGTTTCTCTCAATTTTTCCACTGGTACTGCCAACATAATAAGAGACATTCTAATATCACACAGAAATAATAGAATGAGTGAAATATAGTCTAGTTAACTAATTCTCTCTAGCAGTGTTCGCATCACACTCACCCAGTTTAAGTTGTACTGTTTCATAACGTAAATACGAGACAACGTGGTTCTTTGATTGAAATTTCTTATAAGTCACACGTGCACCAGGTGCACAGACTATTTATTTCTGACAAGAATTTAGTTCGATTTTAAAAATTGCCTCTGCACTAAGTCAGTGTCAAAAGAGAAGCAGCTGCAACTGGATACTTCTCGTAGTTGACAACAGATTGATACATAATAAAATAAAAATAAAAAAACATAATTCGTTAATATCAACCAATCAGATATTAAGCTATCAATCATTTAAAGGCTAATCTGTGCTACCGGATTAGCTATACATAGCCTTCCGCTAAGGATGATTACGAAAACTTTATTGTGTACGACGCTTAATTCTTCTAAGAACAGGTTGTATTGAACTCAACGTATTCGTATATTGCTAAAAACAGAGCCATTCTGAATTACAAAATCGACAGTAAATTACCTAAGTGACCATCGGTGTTAAGCTTTACGTTATCTTGACTAATAAGCGTTGAAAATAAATTGGTTTCAAGCGCATAAATATCCATTGTGTATTCGACGCCGCGTTCACTTTATTAGCCGAGCTGTAGAAATAGGAAAGAATATAATAGGAATAGGGTGTTTAAGTCATTCCATACACAATGAGAAGCGGTTGACCCAAAAATCAATATTCACACGACTGTAATAAACATCGCTGCGCTTCACGAATCGAAGGTCCATCCATAAAACATCGTCGAGAGACACACTGTCGGCGAGTTCTCGACTGTCAGCAGCTAACTACTTTTAAATATTGAAATATTTTATTTATTTTGTTTTTTTTTTTACATTAAATATAAAACACCAATGAAATAGAATTTAGTTGTTGTAAGTAGTGAGTAGTCTTAGTCAGAGAGGTTGTCTAATTGTAACCTGTCCGGTTGCTCTATAGACAGCTCGGGTACGTGACCCCGACTTCTCGAGCCTTCGATGCCATTTGCCCCTAACTTCCATGGCATCGATGTCCTCTCCTTCCTCCTCCTCTCCTATTACAGTTGTGGTAAGGCTCGGTTCTAATAAGGATAACCTTATAATTTCCGGGTCTGTGCGGGTTGGTACCACCATTCTGCCCATTTCGGTCGTGAAGCAATCACGCGTTTCGATTGAAAGGTAGAAACAGCCGCTCCTTCATGCGCCCCTCCTATACCTCTTGTGGTGAGGAATCGCGGCGGTATTCGAGGCCGGTGGAGTGTTTGGTCTCAGTGAGTTTGTTGGGCGTGACGGGTTGACACGCGGTACAGGAAGACCTGGTGGAAATGGTTACCGTCGGCCACCTGCCGGTCAGTAGGGGACCCGAACCCAGGAATATCCTACCTGGGAGGCTGTCCCACACAACCGGCGAAAATCCCGTCATGCGGTCGTCGTGCCGGAGTAGGAGACCGGAGTGGATCCCGTCGACTGCATTCGGGGGGCACCGGGGGCCCTTCCGTGTCGCGTGTCAGCTCCTCACACAACCCACTCTCTCACTGTGTACTGTAATCTGCCCTTTCTTTGTCTACCGCCCGGACCCTCCCCACATTTGACCCTTTCCCAAAAACTTATAAATATGAAGGCCAATAAGAAGAAGCAAGTTTTTACGGCGGACACCCAATCCACAATTAAAATGGATTTCTGCAACATCAGGGGCCTACACAGTAATCTCGATGCCGTCCACCACCATCTCGAGACGGCTCGGCCTGCCTTGCTCTTCTTAACGGAGACGCAAATATGTGCGCCGGACGATGTTTCGTACTTAAAATACCCGGGCTACGAACTGAAACACACTTTCCTACGTAAAGCCGGAGTGTGCGTATACGTCCGGGGCGATATTTGCTGTCGCCGCCTTCGGGGCCTCGAGCATCGGGATCTGTCGTTACTGTGGCTACGCGTGGACTATGGGGATCCCATGCCAGTGAAATAGGGTCAGTTCAGCTTATTGAGCACGTCCAAGAGGGGATTGACCGAGCCTTGGAGCAGTATCCATCTGCGGAGGTGGTGGTTCTTGGTGACTTTAATGCTCATCATAAAGAGTGGTTGAAGTCCAGAACCACTGACCTCCCGGGTAGAACTGTCTTCAACATGGCTTCGGCCTATGGTCTCTCTCAACTGGTTTTACAGCCCACCCGTATTCCAGACATAGAGAGCCATCAAGCTTCCCTGCTGGATCTACTGCTGACTACACGACCTAGCGGATACAAGGTTGTGGTCGAGGCTCCTCTCGGATCATCCGATCACTGCCTTGTTCGTAGCTCCGCCAGACTTGCGCAACCCCATCGCGTATCTACGACTAACAGTCGTACAGTCTGGCGGTATAAGTCAGCAGACTGGGATGGACTCCGGGAATTCTTCGGATCCTATCCCTGGAAGCAGCTTTGCTTTTCATCCGCAGATCCCGACATTTGCGCAGATTGCGTCACGGAGACAGTGTTGATGGGAATGAAAGAATTCATTCCCAGCGCCACTGTTTCTGTTGGGGGCTGCAGTCGTCCCTGGTATAATAATGCCTGCAGGAGGACTGCATACCGCAAGCAATCTGCTTTCAACGCCTGGGACAACGCCAGAAAAAGTCGGGATCCGGACTTGCCGGAGAAAAAGCGAAAGTACAATGCCGCATCCAGATCCAACAGGAAAGCTATTGCTGAAGCCAAGGCGGAACACGTGGCCGGTTAGGAAGCTATCCCAGTGGGAGCCGTGCTTTCTGGTCGCTCGCCAAAGCTGCGCAACAGAACTTCTGCCAGTCCAGTCTCCCACCACTGCGAGCAGCCGATAATAGTCTTGCCCACAGCGCAAGAGAGAAGGCCAACCTCTTGGTCGAACTCTTTGCCTCCAACTCGACTATGGACGATGAAGGAGCCACACCACCTACCATCCCTCGGTGTGAAAGTTCATTACCGGAAATCCGCATTACACAGCGCGCGGTCAGGCGGGAACTCAAGCTCCTGAACGTACATAAGTCGAGTGGGCCAGATGGCATCCCTGCAGTGGTGCTAAAGACGTGTGCCCCTGAATTGACCCCCGTATTAACGCGACTTTACCGTCTTTCTTATCAGCAGAAAAGGGTTCCATCTTCGTGGAAGATCGCCCACGTCCACCCAATCCCCAAAAAAGGTGACCGATCCGACCCGTCAAATTACAGGCCAATCGCGATAACGTCCTTACTCTCCAAAATTATGGAGAAGGTCATTAACACCTGCCTTCTACGGTACCTAGAAGAGCACCAGCTAATTAGCGACCGGCAATACGGCTTTCGTCACGGGCGCTCGGCTGGTGATCTTTTAGTTTACCTAACGCACCATTGGGCAGAAACTTTGGAGGGCAAAGGCGAGGCTCTCGCCGTTGGACTGGATATCGCGAAGGCGTTTGATAGGGTCTGGCATAGAGGTCTTCTGGCGAAGCTACCATCATATGGAATCCCTGAGGGACTCTGCAAGTGGATAGCCAGCTTTCTGGATGGAAGGAGCATTAAAGTCGCCGTTGATGGCTGCTGCTCGAAAACCATGCCCATAAACGCTGGCGTTCCACAAGGTTCGGTGCTCTCCCCGACACTGTTCATTCTGCACATCAACGATATGTTGTCCATTGAGAACATACATTGTTATGCAGATGACAGCACGGGTGATGTGCGGTATACCAACCATCAGAACGTCCCTCGGATGTCGCTACATGAAAGACGGTTGCAACTTGTGTCTGAAGTCGAGGACTCTCTAGGGCGAGTCTCGGAATGGGGTGCAAAGAACTTAGTCAAGTTCAACCCCACGAAGACACAAGTGTGCGCGTTCACTGCGAAGAAAGACCCATTTATCGTAGTGCCTCAGTTTCAGGGAGTCGCTCTTCGTATGTCCGAATCTATTGGGATTCTAGGTGTGGAAATTTCAGCCACAGTGCAGTTCGGGAGTCATTTGGAGGACAAAGCCAAAATGGCAAGCAAAAAATTGGGTGTTCTCAACAGAGCGAAGCGGTACTTCACGCCCAGTCAGCGTCTGATGCTTTATAAAGCTCAAATACGGCCGCATATGGAGTACTGTTCACACCTCTGGGCTGGAGCCCCCAAATATCAACTCGACCCTTTTGACTCCCTGCAAAGGCGTGCTTTCCGTATCATCGGTGATCCCAATATTACGGCCTCAACAGAGACCTTGGAGCAGCGGAGAGACTTTGGCTCTCTGTGTGTTCTTTATAGGCTCTTTAACGGAGAGTGCTCTGAGGAATTATTTGCAATGGTGCCTTCGTCACCTTTTTACCATCGCACCACCCGCCACCGCAGTAGAGTTCATCCATATCACCTGGAACCGATCTTGTCTAGTACAGTTCGGTTTCAGCGTTCATTCCTCCCGCGTACATGCAAACTCTGGAATGAGCTCCCTGCTGCGATGTTTCCTCAGCGCTACGATATGTCTAACTTCAAACGAGGCTTAAAAAGAGTATTTCTCTCCAGGTAGGCAGCGGCTCAGCTGTGCCCCTGGCACTGCAGATGTCCATGAGCGATGGTTACCACTTACCATCAGGTGGGCCATTTGCTCGTCTGCCACCTTATGAAATAAAAAAAAAAAAAAAAAAAAAAGTTGAATTTTCTCATTTTAGATTTTGGCTTTTTCATTTTGTCATTATACAGACCTCATTATCATCATTCAGGCGAGGCAAGCCTACTTCTGGTCATAGGCCTCTCTCAAGAATATCGGCATCCAGCGACTTTCTGCCATCTCATAAAATCATCAGCCCAGGCAAATATTTTTTAATAATTTTCACAGTTTTTACAGCATATGAATAGTGTTTTATTGGAATTTAAAACCAATATTGATAATGAATAACTTCTAATGTTTAATTAGATTAGTATTAATTTTTAATAAAATTACCTATAATCGGCATATGAAACTTCTATGAAATAGGTATAAGCTGAAACAAACGATGGCGATTTACGAAACATTTTGATACCAGGAATACTGATTAATTAACAGAACGCCAGATCATCATATCAATTAACAACTCAAGCGCTAATCAATTCTGTTTCAATTGTTTTAGCAGGATAGTGCTACTGGTAGAAGTAGCACAGTTACTTAAGCGCCACAACAATAGAGCTTTAAGCAGCGGTGGTTGCAAACGTGGGTCGTATACTTTTCATTAGGGTCCGAGGGCTTCGTGTAAGGATAGTACGAGTTTATGTGTAGAACTATTTGTCTTCATGTCTTCTTGCCTCTGTTTAGCGGTCACTATGAATTTGTCTCGGGTAACTCGATTGTACCGCGCTGTCTCCTGACAAAAGGTCGCTCTCACAAGGAGCTATAAAGTTATTAGGACCAAGGCTTTAAGGCGGTGCTTTGTTTTGTAGGCAGATTGAGCCGTTCGCCTGCTCATCTTACGTTGCACTTGGATGCGGGGTTATCCTGGTTGAGAGGATTCTTTGTCTCTCTTCTCCGACAAAAAAAAAACGACTCTAGTACTCATAATTAGACATTCGTAACCGTGCAGTATATGTAATAATTTGATTGTGTAATATTTAATTAATATGATTTGCAATCAATAATAATTTGTATGCATTGCTAGTAGTCATTAAAGATTTGATTAAAAACACAATTCATATTCATATTTTTTATCGGAATCTCCCTCCATTGGAAAAATTAAGCCCTAAGTGAAAGTAAGTGCTCGCTACATAGGGGTTGCAAGCGTTCAGAAGCTGAGATTATCGCTTAACACCATTTGATCCAAATGCTGGCTATATATAAACATGAGCGCTTACAGCTTTTCTTCGGAGAAATGTGTCAGACGTGTCAAGAGGCTGGCCTATAACAATTAATGGCGGATCAGCCGATGTAGGATGAATATTCAGTTGTATGAATAATGTGGAAATTTCTTCTCAGCTCATCTACTGATTATGCGTCAGACGTCGTCGCGAACCTTTTTGTTTAAGTCGATGCCTTTGTGGAGAAATCCAATAAATAGTTTGGATAGGAACTATTAATCATTACCATTGATTACTATCATAAAATTACTAAGTACTCGAAGCAAATAATTACTTGTCATATAAATAGTAAGAGGTTAAGGACTTAGGTTAAAGATTGTTTTTTTTTTATATTTATGTTTTGCTAAATAAGTCATGCAATAATTTACTTTCTTACATGTTTTTATTCAAAAATAATAAGCTGTAAACTGAACTCAATTTTATGATAAAAGTCACAGCTACATAATACAAGGATGAATTGCAATCGTATATATATTTTCAATAGTATTACTAAAATATTTTTGATACTTTGAGATTGACAACTCAATGCCAAGAAATCGGTCTATGTCTCGTAATTGTCTTTATCTATATTTAATATTTACAAGATATGCGCACGTTGTGAAAATTGTAAGCAGGAATTTTACGGAAAGAAATTATTACGAGTACAAATTCATGAGTGCGACTTAGTTCAGCGATAGTGGTTTGGCATTCATTAAGTACAGATTAGATAAGCGCGTGCGCAGCGGCACTGACGGGCGATCGGCATCGCGCGCCTATCGATCCCATGCTAATTGGGCCGCGGAGCCTTGTCGTATCGTCGCATTCCTCCACCAACCCGCTATCCCACCACCCGTCCATGGAGATACAGAGAAATTTATTGCACCAACAATTTATATAATTGACGTGCAACAAAAAAGCGAAAGTGTTCTCAGTCGATATAGAATTCACCTCGTAATTACAACGCGTCACCGTCCTCGATTATTGTAGGCATTCCCATCTGGCAGTGATTACATTTTGCTGGACGACGTCAAGGATGCGTCCTCTAGTGGAATTATGAGAAGAATGTCAATTTTCAGACATTTCGCTAGTCGTTTAGCTGCCTGTCGGGAAAAAAGTGGCGTCGCGGCGGAGGGGGCGAGGTGCATGGGAACGGGTCCGCCCCGTGGATGCCAAGGCCACCGCGCTTTTTCTGTTGAGGTTCGCGCTGTCGATAGGCCGGTGCGCAGTCGACACTCGCTCGTCATTATAAATCCGTGGCGGTGCACACAGAGCCGGCATTCCTCGCGCTCCGCCCGCGTTATGCGCTGTAATTATAACGAAACGCGGCCCCGACTCGAAAGAGTCGCAGATATGTCGTCGGAAACGGGGACATGACATTCTCATCACCGAACGTTCGCTTTTTTGGAGTCTCTGGCTTCAAAATATGTCCTGTGTCGAGCCACTCCCACGACGACGGCCGCCGATTATATTTGAGTACCTGAAGATGGACTTTTTGCCTATTGCCACGAGCGATCGCGGAATGCCGATATTCGTGTCCACTGAATAATTCAGCGAAATTTTCGATCGATCAATAAAACCTATTGAATCAAATTGATTCACACATGAAAGTTGTATGGCTTCCATAACGCGTCGATCACTTTTTTGTTAAGAGAAATACCTGGCAGTCGTTCCACCATTCACATGCTGTCATTCAGGGGCACGTGCGGTACTCGCGGACAGCTCATGGAAATAGCCCTGACTTTTCTTGAATTGGATAATTGGAAAGCAGCCTTATATGGAACAGCTTCCAGTATCTATAATCGAGCGACCAGTTCTTGCAACAAATGCAATTAATACACACGACTTGGGGTTTTTATTAGCAAACTCATTGGTGAGTACTTGTGCTATATAGGTATTTGGTATCTGTGGATATCATCGTCTTGTCAATGTGCTGTCATCGTGATATGACACTTGACAACTTACTCGGAAAATGGCCTAGGTATGATTTTATAATGAAAATCCAAAAAAAAATAAGCAATAAAGATTGAAGCTAATTAAATGTGTGCATTTGCGATGGATGCTCCTCTTATGTTCCATTATGCAGTACTGGCGTTGGTTTTATACAGCGCGTTGTATAAACATGATGTTGAAGA
Source organism: Scirpophaga incertulas (assembly GCA_036419045.1). Taxonomy (NCBI): domain Eukaryota; kingdom Metazoa; phylum Arthropoda; class Insecta; order Lepidoptera; family Crambidae; genus Scirpophaga; species Scirpophaga incertulas. Next base: position 27,911,566 of record CM071634.1, on the reverse strand, counting down.
CTTCTTCGGTATAGATTAATGAGATACACCTACTACAGATCGGATAAATAGATAACTTTTTTACACAATACATGTAATTTTCATTTAATTACATAATCTCCATTACTTAATTCCATACGATTGTCTAGTATTTATAGTCGCACTGTTGGACACGGTCTTCATAGTTGAACTATTTGTAAAAACACATTTAAAACTGGTTTATCATTATGATATACGTGTGTATTAACATCGTTTTTTTTTTCGAGGGAAAATGCACTTTATGTACCTTGACATCGCGCTGGCTAGGCGCGGCCGTGCGTGGGGCTCTCCGGTCAGAGGGACCGGCCTACCCACTAAGCCCCCCGGTATCCTCCAAGGCCATATCGGACCGCGTGGTGGGGTGCACTTTCGCGATTCTACCACCACTCGCCCACAAGTGTGTATTAACATCCTAAGATATTTGTTTAAAAAAAGTAATTATCCTTCACACTATGTAATATCTATCTATTAACCAGTTCCGTTATCGCCATTAAGATATGTCTTCAATGTGTTTTTTGGTATATATCTTGACATTACATCGCTTGTTAAAAACCAACTTTAGTATACTCATAAGCAGATTGCTGTTTGTTAGAGCAAGTATGAAGAAACATGCTATAGATAACAACTACTTTGCAAATAAAATTAAAAACATTTTTTATGATTATATTACATCTAAGCTCATATGCCGGGAAGTGCACCATCGGTGTAGGCATCTCATGTGGTGGATGGATAACTTGTGAATATTGCAGGATGGCGCTGTACCCTAGCCAGACATATCGGTACGGAGGTCCATGCACTTGAGGAGTTAAGATAACTGACTGTTGCTGGCTGATGATCAAGGTGCACCTAGTTCTAACCTACTAAAATAAACATGTAACCGTACTATAGTTTATGGCCGTCACATAAACAATGAAAATTTCTATGAGCCACCCCACGAGAGAGAAGGTGGGAGTTACATCGAAATAGAAAGTCCTCAATAGGATATTCGGCTACAACTTAATATGGCTGTTGTAACGTACAAATAACAAAGTTATTAACAAGTTTGTTTATACGCTCATACAAATTAGGTGATTTTACCACATTATGAGGATCATATTCTAAGCTCTAAAATCAGTCCTGCTTGAGTTGAAAAGGATGACGCAATGTGGTTTCAATAGCAGTATTCCATTCTAACTGTACTCAAGCAGTGATTTGAGTTAAAATTTGATTTTAGAACACGAGCTTTAGTATGGACCGTTGTTGTACATCCCACAATAAAAGCACAATCAAGTCGCTGTATCTTCAAAAGAAATAATCTTATGTTATATCTACAATATTTCTCAGCTAATAACATTCTATTAATATATAGAGAACTGGCTGGTGCCCGCGACTTCGTCTGCGCAGGATTAATATTTCGAGTATACATACAAACTTTCGCATTTATAGTTCTAGTACGGATAAAAAATAATCTTATAATCATGGAATTTGCAATTATGTTTATTTATTTAACACATTACGCCCAGAGATTACCAACTCGTTCGTCCTATGCAATCAAGAGATGCGATGGGACGATAAAATCCTTTGACTATGACTTGCTTACAAAGCGAGTCAATACTTATTAATGCCAGTAATAACAGGCAATGCATTAGAAATGTTTTTAGAATTGTAAATCAAAGTTATATTCTTGCATTCAATTCAAGATGCCTCCAGAGATTTACTAGCTCAAGTTAAGATTTCTATCAACGATCCAGTTTTACTAAGAGAACCTAGAAAAGTAGTAAAATAGTATTTGAATATATCTTTTGATACTTGCCAATTACTTCTTGAGTAGGATTTATTCAACAATTCTTCAATCAAAATAACGAGCAATCAAATGTGTTCCACTGGCGACACGCGTCATTGTCATACGACGAGAATAAATAAATAAATGAAACGAACACCTTTATTAAGATCAAAATAATATAAAGATATAATATATATATATTATATATATATATATATATATATATATATATATATATATATATATATATATATATATATATATATATATATATATATATATATATATATATATATATATATATATATATATATATATACTAATATAATAACCAAATCGCATTTTTAATATTTATATACCACGGCAGTATATATGTATTGTTGAAAAGTCACAAATTAGGCAACGATTGACTTGGATGAAACATTTATTTTAACCCCTAATTATATTCATGAGCAGTGACCGCATTATATGACATTCCATACATGTCATATAAACTTATTATATAATTTTGTGACTTTTCCAAGCTTTCTTCATAGAGCTTATTTTCTTTAATTAACATAAATTAATAGCAGTAATTTTAATAGTAAGCTTTGTCGTCGATACTAATATTATAAATGTGAATATGTATAGATGTTGTTGTCACGTAAAAACTACTGAATTTGCTTTTAATAAAACCTTAAAATAATATAGCGTAGCCACGCTAATTCTGCGTAGAAGAAGTCGTGGGCACCAACTAGTATATAATATAAACGTGTCAACACAAGAATCTTAAACATATTGACATGTACAATTACACCTATCCTTAAAAACCGTTTCTATCCAATAACACAGTATTAACAAGCAACCAATTACAACATTAATCACATGTAATAACAACATAAATTACCTTGGTACGGACGCAGTGAGAATGCTTCAAGGTACGTCAAATTGAGCCGATAAGGCGCGGCCGAGATCATCTACCCAGCCCATATGTGAAATTGTTGAGAATTTTGCAATTTTAATTTTATTTATAACGATACGTCCCAAGTCATAAGCTTTGGTGTTTTAAAAAAATGCAAACAAATTCAGTAGACAATTATGACGACGAAGATTTTGATGATTTAAGACGAGGAAGTTCATATGCAATAGTAGAACAAAACGATAGACGATCATAATTAAAATATGGTTAAAATTGTCGCCAATATATATAGATTAATAGCTGTAATTTTAAATTTACTCCTGTTTCATCAAATCTTAAAGTAATTTTAAAGTATCATCCGTCTCATAAATAAATATTTCTTACATTTACAGCAATTAGCTTAGCTCAAAGTAAGCTCTGTAAGGCTTGTGTTGTGATCTTTGTATATATTATACATATATAAATCAATTTGGTTAAAATATATTTTGTATTGGCTAGTACATCTGCTTCTATTGAGCAGGACAATAAAATTAGATTAAGAACGTCTTTGAAATTTGTTCCAAATATAACTATATAATATAATAAAAAAAAACTAATAATATCAATTGTTTAAATTAACTAATAAGACAAAAGATAAAACATCTTGCTATCCAAAGACAAAAAATAGGTCCAATTGCTTAAATTTTGTTCATCAGAATATACGGGGCTTGTCTGGCAAATATTAAGAAATTAGTTTGTTTCTTAATTATGAAAGCATTGACATATTATGTGTTACAGAGCATTGGTTAAATAGCTCTCAGTTACCATTGATAATTACAGAGTTGTGAGTTCATTTACCAGAAATACAGCTATTAGAGGTGGATCTTTGATAATTTTACACAATTCCCTAAAATGTAAGGAACGTAAAGACTTGGCATCTTATTCCATTGAACGAACAATAGAATTATCATGTGTGGAACTTGAAAAAATAATTATCATCTGTGTTTACCGGCCCCCTTCAGGGAACTACCAAGAGTTTGAGTCTGCTATGGAGGAAGTGCTGAGAATAATTTGTAAGGAAAATAAAAAAGTAATTGTTTGTGGAGATTTTAATATAAATATATTAGACATGTCACAGCTGTCTAGCAGATATTTAAATCTATTTAAATCACTCAATTTAGTTAATGTCTTTGATGAACCTACTAGAGTAACACCTACATCAGCCACTTGTACTCGTATAGATAATATTTTTTGCAACAGTGATGTTACTAAAATATTCATAGTTAATTTCATTAATTCTGACCATAGTGGACAATTTGTGACTATTGAGCACCATCATGCACTTGGTGTTGAAAAAATTAAAAATAATGTTAATGATAGAATATATTCTTTACCATTAAATGATAGTAATCCAAATAGTTTATATAATAGCGTATTTAATGTTATCAAAAGTGAATCTAGTAAAATATTTAAACAAAAATCCATTAAGTTTTACACGGGTAAAAAGAAATTCAGTGACTGGGCTACACCAGGTATTTATAAAAGTAGGGTAAATTATATGAGCTATATGCCCTAAAATTTATTGAGTATGTAAGAAATTACTCTAAAATTTTTAAAAAGTCTGTGTTACAGCTAAAAAACTTTTTATTGCCAATAAAATTAATGTTTCAAAAGATAAAGTAAAAACTGTTTGGAAAGTAATAAACCATAAAACAGAGAAAATAAAACAAAACGAGCATACTTAATCACTAAAGGTTAAGGATAAGTTAATTCAGTCTGATAACGAAGTAGCCTCCGAACTTGAAAGGTTTTACCACCAAATACCTATAGATACTACTTGTAGCCTCGGATCATGTTCAAACGGTGCGGTCCCCTAGAATCAAATGTAAACAAGATTAAAGAATCTTTTCATTTTAGATATATTGATGCCAAATTTATCCTCAAAACTTTTAAATCACTTAATAATAAGAAACACGAGGATCTGTGGGGTATCTAACACAATATTATGAAACTAATTATCTCAGAAATTGCACCTCACCTAGCCCTAATTTTCAATAAATGCATTGATGAAGGGGTCTTTCCAAATCTTATGAAAAATAGTAAATTAATTCCACTTTTCAAGTCTGGCGATAAGAGTGATCCTACTAATTTTAGACCCATTTCTATATTACCAGCCTTGAGCAAAATTTTTGAAAAATTATTTATAATCTTATTTAGTTATCATCTTATTTTACCCTAACAAGTATTTATTGCAACCAATATGGTTTTACTAAGGGTAAATCCACTACAGACGCTAAAGTTTCACTTTTAAAACACATTTTTGATGCTTGGGAGGGCAGACAAGACGCAATAGGTATCTTCTGTGACCTTTATAAGCAAAATACGGTTGAGCGAAGCGATGGTTGGCTCATACGTCATGCTCGTGAAAGGGTGCTGCTAGCGGAGATGAGTCTACTCTTTACTGCTTTTTATATTGAGATTATAAATAGTTATGTTTACTATTATTATTTGAATTTTATATTTATTCTGTATGACACAACAACCAAAAGGTGTATGAGCAATTATTTTGTTACTGTATCATAATAAATGATTTCTAGTTCTTAAATGATTGTATGCGCGTGTCCTGCGGTTGTTTCTTTTTTCATAGTTGTGATAATGTATACGGGTACTTGCTTTTGGTAATTTGTATCCTTTTGTGGCTTAGGGGTAGTCATACTCTCATTAAAATCTCTTCGGCAGTGTCGTGTGAGGCGGGTCGTTACGTTCCCTAAAACATGGTTGAGCGAAGCGATGGCTGGTTCATGCGTCATGCTCGTGAACGGGTGCTGCCAGCGGAGATGAGTCTGCTCTTTGCCACACTGGGTACTATTTATTATAATTTTAATTTAACTTTAATATATTCTTTTAAAACTGTATGACACGGCATTCCTAATATAGGCATGTTTTCAAATTATATTTTTATTAGTTGTATTTCCTATATTATGTAATGGAAAGTGACTTCATGAATTATCCATATCGAAGTCATTTTCCAAATTGACTCTGTATCTATTTAATAGAGGGAAAACAAACAGCCCTTGCTGAGTTTCTTGCCGGTTCTTGTCAGTACAAGGTCTCTCGCCGTAGATTTGCGAACCGATGGCGTAGCTTTTCGACTTTCACAAGTGCTTGTAACAGCCCAGACTGAATAAATGATCTTGAATTTGAATTTGAATTATAACATAAAATTATGATTATGACTTTAACATCTACACTAATATTATAAAGAGAAAACATTTGTATTTTTGTATGTAACTAATAAACTCAAAAAGTACTAGATCGATTTGACTAATTCTTTTTTCATTAGGAAGCTACATTATCACTGAGTAACATAGGCTATATTTAGTACTAGATTACTATAGAAATCTTTAGAAATTCTTATTAAAACCAATAAAATTAGCCATCAAATGCCTTTTATCGCATACGCTGCGAAGAGAATTAATGATAGGACAAAAAAATGTTCGACAATATTATTATAATATATCAATATCTCCAAAAAACGTCGCGATTATGTCTAACTATTGTAGTTACGTCACTATAACTACTATTTTACATTTAACAAATTGATGGAAATGCCGATCAAAATCAGACCGTGTTATCCATACCATTTTTAAATTTTTATCCAAATAAATAATTTAATATTCAAATCGATAGTCTATATGGCACCTTTGGAGAGACTGAAGCACGGCCCATGTCTCGACGGAATCGAAGGCTTTCTCATAGTCCACAAACGCCAAGCATAGTGGCAGGTTAAACTCTTCGGTCTTCTGTATAACCTGCCGCAGCGTATGTATGTGGTCTATGGTACTATAGCCTTTTCGGAATCCGGCTTCAAACCTGCGCGCGAGACGATTCGTGATGACTCTCGAGAACAGCTTATAAACATGACTCAGGAGCGTGATGGGCCTATAGTTCTTTAATCAAGTTCTATCCCCCTTTTTAAAGAACAGTGCCACCACGCCCCTGTGCCATGCTTTAGGCGTTTGGCCATCGAGTATGACGGAGTTGAAATGTTATAAATAATACAATATATAAATATAATGTCTGAACGAATTATTGAACTCCAGCTTTCCAACCTTATTGTAGCAATTTATGTCTAAGCTACATTGAGTGTTTATTATCATATCAGATTCAAAAGGGAATTGTTACATTCTCAGTTATGAGTGTTTCTCCGAAATTGGCATTCTTTGTCTGATTCATATGGCCTAATTTTTTTTTCACATTTAAGCTTATAAAACATATTTTACGAAAGATGGTAACCTAAGATACAATGTGTGAAAAAGGCACACTTTTTGATAAAATGGTTTCCGAGATAATTAACTTTAAAAATTTTGGGGCCATATGAATCAGAATCTGTGACATATGAATCAGAATTAGGGATAGAAATGAAATTCTAGTTAGAAAAATCAGTCAATTATTTATTAAAATCACAGTAAATGCACATGATGCTTATCATAATACCTAAATCTAGTCATCACAGCGTAATATGGCACTTGACAATATCAATCATCACAATATTAATTACTTTTTAATACGTTCTGCAATTTTCTTCTTCTCTCTTTTTTCTTCCTTAGATAGTACTGGTGGCATTTTTGTGTACTGTAATATATAAAACGAAGATTACAAATTTATTAATAATCATACTTAAAAATGCCTTTAAATAAGACTGTCTCAATTTTGACAACATGCAGGTACAGTATTGTATTTGTATTTGCCACTACAGTAGGTATGTATACAAATAATACACTGTTTGACACATGACTGAAATTTCAATATTTTAAGGATTTAAGTTACAGATACCTTATTATTGACCTGACGTTTCAACCCAATTATGAATAATGTATACCTATTAAAAGGTGGGTAAAAATTGTAAGAAAAATTCTTGAGCGGGAATCGAACCACGACTTATCACGTTACGTATAACGGTCTTAAAAGTTAATATATTGTTACAGTATATTACCCTTTTCGTCTAAGCAGTAGTTTGAGCCTATAAACTACCGCTAAAACTAATAGTTGAGTAAGTAGGTAGTTTCATTAACCACTCGTTATTATTTTATTTATGTTATTTAGTTAATTAATTTTTTTTAAACTCTCATTTAAACGAAGTTTGTTTTTATTGTTTACCTTTATTTTATTACCTAGACGAACGGAGTTTAATACCAATATATTAGTTTTAATTTCAGGTATAGTCTAATTTTCGAAAATTTTTCGTCGATAGATATGAAACCCCTTTGACGTTATTAGGACTGCTGCGAAATTTACAGCTACTGTTTTTAGACACGTAAATAACATTAGGTTCATACGAAATGACTTGTTACAGGCGTAACGTGCCGCCAATGTAACGTTTCATTAACAATATGTGTGACATTCTGATTAATATGGTATTTTTACCATATGAATCAGACACATATCAATCAGAATTTTACCCATAAACATCGATAAATCATCACACGTGTGCAATTAAAGATTGTTATTTATACATAGGTTTCTGTTCCCCAATGGCATTATATTTCCCGCAGATTCAAGTTTGAAAACCATTTACTTTAATTATAAAAACGAACATACTAATCAGAAACACAGGTGTACCAAGGCTATATGAATCAGATATTTACCTTTATATCTTCGCGACGACACGAACCAGCCACACTTCTCAGCCACGACCACGTCAACCGAGCCACTGGCTACCGCCAGCGCGGGAAAGGGTCGCCTCATGTTTCTTAATTAGCTGGGTACGTTCGAGTGAAGCGCGTGAATATGAATCAGACTTTTGTGCCGGACACTCACTATTTTTTATTTATAAATAAACAATCGTAAATATTAGTACCATTTTTTTTGGTGTAAAGAAACAACTAATATTCTTCTCGTAATAATTATAAATTACATCAATTTATCAATATGAAATAATGTTATTGTTAGTAATGTTCAAGAAACTGGGTTACGGACACACCATATTAGTCAGAAGAACTACTTTTAAATATTTTTTTGAAATATTTATATAAATATTATTTAAAAAAAATAACTTGTGCAAGATAGACAATAGTCTGAAATATGTTATAAAATTAATTGCAGACTGATTTGTCAGTTACTTACAAAAATAAACCTCAAGACATCGAAAATTTAGGGTTCGAAGAATCACTCTATCTCCTACCACTAAAATCTCTCCTCATACACTCTCAAGTTTGGGGATGAAATGATTTATAATTATTTTCAATCTTGAGAATTTTCTTGTAAGACATTTCTTGTCTCCTATGACTTAGGCCCATCGTATCGGCCGGACGTTCCCGCTAGAAACTGATAACTGAAACTCGCTCCCGATACGGATCGCAGTCGCATTCGCGCAGCGTCGCGACTTAAATTAACTGTTCACGCACATCGCCAGGAATTTCACATTTGAGATGGACGCGGATGCTCGCGGAGATTCGAGCTTCGAGCTAATCACACGATACACTCCAGTGACAGACGCGACGCGAGCTTTAAAGTTTGTAATAGTCATGAGTTATCGGCAGCTCGCTTTCCGCGTGCAACTCCGCTTGCAATATTTTCAGACTCCTCGTGTGTTTCTATATTTTTAAGGCTGTATTATACATATAAATGTATTATTTATTTATAAGTAACACCATTTGTTTGTCACGCTTTTACGCCAAAAATACTTTTGACTAAAACGATTTAAATTACATTTAGTACAGTAGTGCCTGCGAAAGGATATAGACTACTTTGTAATGTGAAAGAAGGGCTGCAAGGGATTAAAATAGGAAATGTAAGTTTATATGGAAAGTACGTTATTTTTGAAGTTGAAATTTTGACATTTATTTTAAAGTCTTTTAAAAATTAAATATTAATAAATATCACATTCAAAGTTTGTAAAAATTTTACCATGAAGGGAATCAATATAAGGGATGAAAGATTTGTGTGAATTGGTTCATAAACTGCTAAACCGATTTTTATGAAAATAATATATAGGCTAAAGAAAGATATAGGAACAATTTTATACTTTATACAGGAAAATATATTTTTACTGCAGGAAATTTATTACAATTGATAAAAGCAGGATTCCGGATACGGAGAACAACATAAGATTTTCTTTCACGGAAAAAATATGTGTTATATAAAGCGGACGGAATGAAGTAATATAAAATTTCGTTCAGTTGTTTTTAAAATCATCGCTAATATAAAGATTAACTCTCCAGAGAGAGATGATACTAAGAATGTCTACATAGTTTTGTGTGTTTTTGCCGCAAAACAGCAGTGCGTTCCGGTGTGAAGGGTACATGCAGTAAAATATAGTTTTGTGCGGATTGCAGATTTTCTATGAAACTCACAGGAGCTACATGTACTGCAGGCGACTGTAACTAATTACCATCAAGTAGTCAACATTTTCCATTGATTCTCCGCTTCTGCTATTAGTCGCAGTGACGTTAAATGGCCTTTCTCAATAAATAGATTTTAAATCACAAATATTTTTTTAATTCGAATTTATAGTTTCTACGATTAGCGCGTGCAGCCAACAAACAAACAAACCCTTCAGTTTTATAACATTATAGGTATTTGATTATAACAGATATATGCATATTTAAGTTCACTGATACTGTTAGTTCAGTCAGAACTGTTACTGATTTCAGCAGCAATGTTTTCTGCATTTTCATATTCAGTATTTATACGTGATATGAATTACAAATCAGGTCAATCATTACAAATCTGGTCAGGTCAGATCATCAAATAAAGTAATGTTTGTTAAAGCTAGTATTTAATTGATTTTGGTTTTCTTGTCAATACACAAAGTATGTGAAATAATAATATAATATAAAAATATTATAATTGCATCATAAGGTAATCTCAACAATTTTTTAAGGCTTCATCTGTTTGATTATTGAATATAAGTTGATTAATATAGTAGTCTGATATATTTCCTCGTTGTCCTTAGAAAAAGGTTTCGACAGAGAAAAGGGATTGGACAATGAAGTGATTTTACAATTTTATTTTTTAGTATTCCCTACATCCAAAGGAAAATACGATATTAAAATTAAAATTGTTACTCGTACGTGTTTATTTTTTCTAATATCGCTTTAACCAATACTGTCTACCTGACTAATGTAATCGATCGATTGGCCGAGGCACTAAGGCGGTAAAGTAAAAACACGTAGATCGTTCAGCGTAGATTGAATTACAAACCCGTTCTAATCTTCTACATTGTATTACATTTTCATATTTGCAATATAAGTCCGACATTCCTACGCGTATACACAATCCCATTTCTTAGTGAACTGAGTAATACATGTCCGACAGTCCTTAGGCTGCCAAGTATCGTATGTCGGACAAAGTCGGGTGTCATAAACAATGTATGCCGTGGCACCTACGTGCTCGCGACACGAGACGCTCATAAAAACGTCATAACCTTTTGCACTTTTAGTTTTGATATTTATAAATATGTCGACGATACTTTCAACTTACCCGCTGTCAACATAGACAGTACGTAAAAAAACGAAAGAACAGAGTAGCCTTCACCCCTAAAGCACACGCAGTAAATTGCTAACAAAAAGACAACAAGATGACTCCTTTAAGCGCGGATCACGTTAATGCGAGGACAATACATCGAGATGTCACCGCGACCGCATCGGAATTCTTAAACGAACGCGAGCGTTTTATCTCATCTGATTAATTCAAATATTTAGCGCAATAAATACAGGTTGGCGAGGCTGCGCGGGCGGGGCGGTGGCCGCGGCTGTCGGCGCTGATGGCGCAGCGACGGCGGACGGAGGACGCCGCGGGCGCATGCGGCAATTGCGTCAGTCCGGCGTGTCACCGCGCGCCCATTGTGACTCTGCCCGATATATGAGCGTCCGATCGCTACCGAGTACCTGATTTATCGACGTCCCGCATAGCCCGTCGCGGGACGCGCTGTCACCGCCCGAATAAAGCGCATTCTCACGCTACCGAACGCACGCGAACGCTCCCGTCTCGTACCCGTATTTAAATGGAACGATCGTTTCTCATTCCGTTCCCCCAGATATTTTACGTCGGGTAATACGATACGACACTGTCCGGCTCATTCTGCAGTTTTCGCAGTCGTTTTTTTCCTCGACCCGCTATTGTTCACTTGTCAATTTCTTTAGCTAATGCGAGTAAGCGTCTCATTATGCGGTGCGGTGCGTCCGCGACGCGCATTCGGTGTTGTGACAGAAACCACCCACCGGAAGGGGCCGAGCGTCATTCAGTCGCGCACAAAACGCGAATACTTTATTCAACGTACGTCCGATGGCTAATCTGAATGGATTGTGTTCGTCTGATGGGAATAATTAGCTTCGTCATTATGCTGGAGCGTCGAAATGTCCCAGTTTGTGTGTAAATACGGCGAACGACCTACTATTGTTTATGCATTTAACGCCTAATTAACGTGGCGCAGAGTGTCGCACAGCCCGGGTGCCGTCGTTGCGTCACAGGTCTATGGCACCTCTACTCCGCGTACATATGCACTGGCACGCACTGAGCCTTTCGACTCGCCACATATTAAGGACAAGATATTTTGCAATCAGTCAAGTCGCTAACTGTTTCTCCGTCGCTTGAGTATTTCTCACGGTGGCGACGATCGACATCGACAAACCTGAATACCTCACAATAATCGTCTTCCTTTATTTTCGCTCATTAAACCGAGCGAAAGGGCTATTTAACACAAAGTTATTTCTTTGTACAATATTTCTTTAAAAGTGACATTTCACAAAAAAGGCGAGTTATTGCAGTGGTTCTCGGACCCTATTTTAGTGCTGCAAGTTTCCGTTAATTTGGCAAGGAGGCGACGGTGACAAGTGCGAATTGCGAGCATCGCGCGCTCCTGTCACCCGCGAGTCTCGTCACGGAACGAACGAACGGTTGAGAACATGAAAAAAGAAAAGTGGAATAATCCAGAATATCGTGCGAGTAGGATGTACGTACTTTGCAATAATGCGTGGGACAGAGATGAAATGTCAAACGAGAGTGTCTCGCGAGCAGTACCTACGCAGAAAACGATGGTTCCGTGCTATCTGGAGTTTCAACTGGCGTGTGCTTGAGACGTCGATTACCGCGCTATTGATGTGACTTTCAAATGGCCGGCCATTGTTTATCCGCGCGAGGCCCAACAAGCTGATATTCACTATATGGCGTACTTATAAATATGTATTCAGGCTTTATTTGGTGATCTGCAATAGTTTGTCAAGCTCGTTCGGAGAGTACAAAATAAGAATGTATACTTAACATTTTGATGGTGTATTTCTAGATGTCGCTTCAAATTAATGGTCGTGAAGTTCCGAGTTCTGATGAAACTGCTCTGACATGCTATCTACTAAATATACTGCGAAATTTTTCATACACCCGTTTATGATAATGAGATAATAAAGAGACAATAATAATATAATTAAACTGTGATTAAATGAGTACGCGTGGCATGATTGATTACCTAACTAATTTTGCTTGGTAACATAAAACACTTAAGCAATAAGAATGAGCAAAGATAATTATATCATAAGATATAATTTAGGAAGATTATACAATAAGACTTAAAATTCACCCCTGATCAGTCAGTAACTAAAACAGTGGTAATCGACCTGTATATAATATAGATAGATAGATGATTTTTATGCTGGTATCTGAATACCTTGTATAGATCTATGTCTATCGATATCTCGATCCTCGACACTGTGGAATATATCGGCTATGGCCAGTAGAAAAAGAAGCCATGGTGGTGATAGTGAGTGCTAATGCATCATAAGAAGCTCCTTAACCTATATCTGAGTCACACATCCCAGTGGCTGCTTGTGGGTACAATCTCTGCAGCATTATGAAAAAAAAAGCACACGCGTGGCGAATCCATAGAGTGCGAAGAGTTTTCGTGTCTGCTAGCTATGACTGCTACATAGCTAAACTTCGTCTGCGCAGGAATAGTATTTCGAGTAGCTTATATCTTTATAAATTGTAGTCTGTGTGTTATTATAATGTATAAGCTGTATGTATAATTGTAAGGTTTTATCAAAATTAAATTCAGTACTTTTTATGTAAAAGAGTAACAAATATCCATGCATACAAAGTTTCGTGTTTATAATATTTGACGACTTCCATAGTCGAGTGGATAGTACACCGGTTTCAAGGTGTCGCCATCTCTGAGGTCCCGGGTTCGAATACCGGTGGGGGCAGATGTTTGTGTGATGAATGCTAGCATTTGTACCTTAGTCATGGTTGTTGATATATATTTGTATAAAAAATATTTATATACGTATAATATATGTATGTCTATCCGTTACCCTAGATCCCATAGCACAAGCCTTATAGAGCTTAGTTTGGGCTAGGCTATCTATACTAATAGGTATTATAAAGCTGTTTGTTTGTTTTTTGTTTGAACGCGCTAATCTCTGAAACTCCTGGTTCGAATTGAACAAATTTTTTTTGAATAGCCCATTTATCGAGGAAGGCGCTAGACTACATAACATCACGCTGCGACTAATAGGAGCGAAGAAATGATGGAAAATGTGGAAAAAACGAGGAAAATTATTCATCTTTGAGGGCTTCCGTTGCGTGCGCTGCGAAAACGGTTCTAGATACCAAAAAAATATGTATCAAAGAATTATTCCTCTTAAAATGATCTAAAAAAATGTCCGCGACAGTATATGTCTATCTTTTAATGTTATCTCACTAGAATCGTTTTTATGGTATGATATGTCGCGTTGTCAAGATCGGGTAACAGCTGAGGTGGTTGTTTGCAAAAATAAATATGATGCTCAAAATAGTTATTCCACGCGGACGAAGTCGCTGGCACAGCTAGTACACTATATTTGTTGATTGAATTCGCCTTTTAAACTTTGTTTTATGGTTGATCGGGTGAGCTGCGCGCGCGTCATATTTTTTTTAGAATCCGAAATACATGCATACATATAACCCCGCCATTTTTGTTCATCTAGAGGGTATAATAAATATCTGCACATTGTCATTTTCAATAAGTCGTTTTTTGAAACTCACTATGTATTGCACTAAATGCACTATCATTTAGTGTATTGCCACCGTAGTGGCAGTGATCTAATTACAGTAAATTACCTTAGTCAGGTCTTACGACATCCACGTAAGGGAAAAGAGCAGTAATTTATGTTGTTAAGAGGAAACATCAAACACCTACCAATTGATGACAAAATTAAGATTTCGTAGATGCGTGTTCTCCAAATGAAAAAGAGCTTTATCTGTGTATCTACGTATTGCTTTTTTTATATGGTTCACGTGAAAATTATTTTCTAGAAATCTGAACACATCGAATATTTATTCACTATTTTTATAGTGAAAATCGGACACTAGGTGTGATTTCATTTAGTCGCATAGAAATTATGAATGTGAAATCGCCAGTCCTCGCACTGATTCTATTTGGCTAGCGCTAGCGCAACGCTATCTTATACTTCTGTATATTCTTTTTCTTTCTTTGAGAGGAAACATCAAACACCTACCATTGATGACAAAATTAACATTTCGTAGTAGCGTGTTCTCCAAATGAAAAAGAGCTTCATCTGTGTATCTACGTATTGCTTTTTTTTTATATGGTTCATGTGAAAATTATTTTCTAGATAATCTCAACACATCGAATATTTATTCACTATTTTTATAGTGAAAATCGGACACTTGATGTGATTTCATTTAGTCGCATAGAAATAATGAAAGTGAAATCGCCAGTCCTCGCTCTGATTCTATTTGGCTAGCGCTAGCGCAACGCTATCTTATATTTCTGTATATTCTTTTTCTTTCTTTGAGAGGAAACATCAAACACCTACCAATTGATGACAAAATTAACATTTCGTAGTAGCGTGTTCTCCAAATGAAAAAGAGCTTCATCTGTGTATCTACGTATTGCTTTTTTTATATGGTTCATGTGAGAATTATTTTCTAGAAATCTGAACACATCGAATATTTATTCACTATTTTTATAGTGAAAATCGGACACTTGATGTGATTTCATTTAGTCGCATAGAAATAATGAAAGTGAAATCGCCAGTCCTCGCTCTGATTCTATTTGGCTAGCGCTAGCGCAACGCTATCTTATACTTCTGTATATTCTTTTTCTTTCACTAATAATCGCATGAATCAATAAAAGGGGAAATGTACATGCAAAGTGGGGGTCAGTATTAATCGTCTGTATAGATAACGATCATTGCTAGAAAGCATAATAAAAAAAATAATTTTACATTGTTGGATATATTTTTATTTACTGATACATTATATTTTACCTACAAGTGCCAACAACTGTACTGGTTTAAAGATAAAACCCATGATCAGAAGGTAATTTTTTTAAATATCTTGGGATAAGTCGGCCTCGCTTGAGATTCCAGAATTGTTTTGTGTATCGTAGGGTTCAAACTGTGACGTGATTCTAGACAGGAAATCTAAGAACCTGTATGCTTGTTTCTCGCTTAATCCCAACTAGTCCCAAGTAATATTATAAATGCGAAAGTAACTCTGTCTGTCTGTCTGTTACGCTTTCACGCTTAAACCTCGCAATTTTGATGAAGTTTGGTACAGACTATCTTTAGAGCCTGAGACAGAACATATACTACTTCTTATTTCGAAAAAAAGGGATGAAGGGGTTGAAATAGAGGTTGAAATTTTGTATGGAATTTCTTAATTTTAAAAGATAAAACCATAAAACTTTATTTAATATATTTAAGCACTTGATAAGAAATCATTAAACATTTCTTCTAGCATTTTTGAAATTTCAACCAGCTAGGGGGTGAAATAAGGGTTGAAAGTTAGTATGTAAGTTCGTCAAATATCACGTCATAAGAAACAAAATATCGTTTGTTCTAGCATTTTGAAATTTTTACTAGTGTGGGGGTGAAATGGGGGTTGAATTGAAGACATAAGGGACCAGGATTGACAAAAATTATTTGGTAATAAATCTCGCTCAATTCGCGTATATATACTTGCTCTATTACTTTTTATATTCTTATTATGTAACCTACTATGGTAAATTATGATGAAAAGTAAACAGATTTTATTATTATTATAAGTGTCTGGACATCACAAGTTCGCACGCTCGAAGAGGCGTCCGCGGAAAGACATTTTAGCAAATTAAATGGAAGTGTGCATATGTCTAGTATCTATTGATATTTATAAAAAAAAATATCATGTTTCAAAATTAATTTGATATTTTACTATTCCATAAACTTTGGGACGACTTTAAAAGCTTATAACTAAAAGCATCTAACTAGTAAGCTACAATGTGCTTTTCAAAGAGTACATAAACCATGAGGTTAATCGTTTAGTGTTGGGCCTAACTCAATAATCGATATCGAAAAAATTACGAGCGTCTCCCGCACCGCCGCACAAAGCCTGAATGGACTCGACCATAAGAGTGAACAGATTAGATATAACGGAATGCGCCCCGGATATTACACCATAATTAAGAACATTTACGTGTTGAGGGCGCCAAATTTATCGCCGAGTTTTTTGTCGATATGAAGCCATTCTTCGGTATTTATGTGGAGATCTTTCGGCATGCGTGAGGTCCGGTGGGTCCAGTAGTCGGGTTATCGTGTGGTAATCTTTATGGGCCTTCGAGGACCTCTCACTGCGACCTGTCGACAGTTAATGGCCGTCCGAGATTAGTATAGGCCTTGGCTGCCTAACGTTTGGGAGCGTGTTTGTGGCTTTGTTTATAGCTTAATTAGGCTGTTTTGTTTCGAATAGAAGTCTTCGGCGTCGACTCTGGTCTGATAAGGTGTCGAGGTATTTACGATTTGATATCCAGTTGTTCAATTTAAAATGTGTTTTGACTTTGCTGTGTTAAAACTGAATTTCATTAAGTTGTTTTTATATTATTATATAAATTAAGACATGAGGTGGAAAATAGGGTAGATACCATCGGCAGAAATAATATCGTGCACTATTTGAAAATCATAAACAAGTATTTTCATTTTTTACGTCAACAAGTAAATAAAATGTAAATAAAGCTTGACATGTATAAAAAATAAAGCGAGCATTAATTTCATTCGAGAGTATGTAACGATGATAAACATTTGAATAAAAATAAAATCTTTTCTTATTGATAAAGATTTGACAAGGGAAAAACGACAAGCCGAAGAATGCACGGACTTACTAATGAAGGGGGCCAATTAACGATGATTATTTTTCTCGTGAGTACTGTTACAGGATGTTTCATTATTCACCATTCTTTTGAAGCATTTTATTATTTCTTAAATTCTTGTAGATAATATTAAAAATAACTCCGGTGAATATGGAACAAATACAAAACAATAATTTTTTATTAAATATCATTATCTTATGCATTTAATATCACCCAAAAATATTGAAATCATGACACAAAAGTGTATCTAAAGAAAATTAAAGACAAAGGCCTAAATCTTTAAAATACGGTTAGTTTAAACAAACATTTGCACAAAGTTTTTCTGCGATATATACTACATAAAATTATATGTTATACCAAAAACATTAAAATATGAATTGTATTGCTTAAAAATATACCAACTTATACCCTGATGTAAAAAAAAATTAATAGTTCCTAACAATTTCTTCAACAAGAGCGCATTAGTAACACATGTAATTCGCAACAAATTGAAAGATTACGATGATTTTTACAATTTGCATTAATCGTCTTTGAATAGCAAAGAAAACTCATAAATAATAAACATAAATCTAGGGCCATCGTCAAAATGAAGAAGCTTTAAAAGCTATAAACTGCCTTTGTTGAAAATAATCAAGTTAATAATTATAAGCAGCCTGTACCCAATATTTTTGTTGTCACCAAGTGATAAAGCATCCGGGGCTAATTCAGTTCTGTAGGCCGTTGCGCCCGCGCCACCCAAAGCTGTTCGCATCAATTTATAGGCTTTTAACCTAATTTGTTGTGCCACTACCCTCCCCTCTCTCCGCCTCCGACGCCGACACCCACGCGACTACCAACTTTGTTTTACTTTTTAATAATTAATTTTGTATTGAGCTGACTTCTGCCCTTATCTCGAAAACGAACCCGACCTGGGATTTAGAAGCTCAGGAATTCATTAAAAACGATAAATTGAACGTTTCCTTTTAAAAGTATCAAATGAGAAACAAAAGTAACGAATTAAGCTATAGTGTGCATCAATAAAATATTTTATCTGTGCATATTATTACCATAATGGTTGTCGATACTTCAACAAAGTTGTGGGATTGGGCAAAATACGCGTTGGCATTTAATATGATAATATGCGTACATTATACTTTATAGATATGTATGCGTAATAAAAACTTTTTTTGCCTTCGTCATCGTGTTATCTCCGCCAAAAAGGTGTGTGGACAATCGCTGGTAATTTATTAAAGATCTCCTAAAAGCTCAGAGTTGCGTTTATAAATATTTTGTAAACGGACGCAATTTTGACAAATACCACTTAATTTACGCTAATGAGTCCCAAATAAATGCAAGTGGATAACTAATGGGTGGGTTGATAGTGTTGTATAAATATCGATAAATAGAACCACACCTTTTTCTTTATGAAGTGCACATATGCCCCTATACCATAATATTGCGTTATTAGGTAGTCAATATTTTGTATTTCAAGCGTAATAAACATTTTTTGAGCGATTGGAGTGTGTTTCGTCAGTGGTGTTGTGGTCTAAACAGTAGTCTCGAACTCGGAAGCTCCGGGCGGAACCTACCATGTACCAATATGTTTTTGGATTAGTTTTTCAAATTTATTATGTATATTTATCCAACGCACCTAGGGTGAAGAAAAATTTGTAAAGAAATATACTTGTAGAAAAAATTTAAACGTGTATATCAAATAAACAATTTTTGTTTATTTGACTAATATTACGACAGGGATGCGACACTAAGTTCAAATGTTAACAAGGTTGAAAGAGAAATCTTTAGAGCTTTACTTTTTTATTCTACTAATTCCTGTCTCATTAGCTCATCGCTAATTGTTGGAGTACAACTATCATCAGTTTATCTTCACTAGTAGACCACTGAGGCGATTAAAAATCCGGATGCTAAACGCTCTAACTTAGGTAGACCAATGATGGTGATGAATCGTTTGAACAAACAAACAAAGGAGGTCTATATTTATTTAAAATGAGATATGATGTTGACACGAAATACTTTAGTGATAACTAGCGACCCGCCCCGGTTTCGTATGGGTGCAATACTTTTGGTCTATCTCAGCGTTTTTGTGATATAAGCGCAAAAAAACGTGCTTATTTACGACATCACATTAGAAACCTCTAAATTTATCAGTGTTTCTCTACTATATTATGCATTTAGGTATTATACATATAAACCTTCCTTAAGAATTACTCTTTCTATTAAAACAACCGCATCAAAATCCATTGCGTAGTTTTAAAGATCTAAGCATAAATAGGGACAGACAGACGGCGGATAGCGACTCTTTTATAGTGATATATATATAGCGACTCTTTTATAGTGATATATATATAGTGACTCTTTTATAGTGATATATTGTAGTGATATATCAATTTAATTTTACAACATCGACCTTACTATCCACCTATCACATCACTAAACGTTTGCATTTAGATAAACGAGTGGTCGCATAAAAATCAACTCTTCTGGGCTAATCGAATTAGGGCCGATATCCATCTGCCCGATTTAACACGTTTTGCATTCTTTTACGAAACTAATAAAGGCAGGTAGCAAACCCCTCACGATTTTACAATATCACAAAATGCTAATGAACTCATTGTATACCGATAAACCTATGGGCCTTTATGTCTGGATAGCTGCAGTAAATGTTGAGGCTTGTATGATTCACGGCACGATATTAGGATTGTAAAATTGCGGTTTCCAACAATCTCTATTGATCGCCTTTATAGTTGCAACAATAAAATTTATTGGCAGTTACCGGATGTGGACTTTTCACATCTAGTATAACGAGACTAGTGTACAATGTTGTGTTCAAGCATCATTGAAACAAACATTCATTTGTTACATTAATAGTACATTATGGTACAAGTGTGTAATGTTGGTGATTACCGCTGAGGCGCATTGAGGCCTGAGCCGTCAGGCGAGGGTTTTAAGGACCCGAGAACGGTAATCATCAATACACACGTGTATCATACAACGTTTTTCAACACACTTCTGAATAAAATAATACTTAAATAAAAAACCATTTTCTTCATAAATTGTATTTGCAGACATCTTAATTAATAACTAACTAAATAATTTCAAAAGAGAAAACGAGACGAGCTGTGAAAAATGTTTCGTAATGGCGGGAAAAATTAATCAGTTTTCCTATGCGCGCGCATCGGCCATAGAGTAATAAATTTCGTAATGGCGGGAAAAATTAATTAGTTTTCCTATGCGCGCGCATCGGCTATAGACTAAAAAATGAGGTTTCTTTTTTTTGGGCTTTTCGCGGATAGCTTTTTAGCGCAAATGTAAGCGTAACTCAACCAATAATATTAAAAAAAGAACTTTTACTTACTCGTGAATAATAGTAATGAAAAAGTCACAGTTTGATTATAGGTGTCATTATGTGCCTAATTGCCATGGGATTAGAACCACTTTATGAGGAAGTGTGTTGAAAAATATATTTATTAGCTTAATATAAATACTCGTTTAGTAAGTAAACTATTTTAAATAGTATATGCTCCACTTGGCTCACGATTTTACACTTAATAAATTCTTGTTATTTCTTAATCTATTCTTTTCGAAATGAATTTATACAAAACTATTTGCCGTAACATTAGAAAGCAGTAGATATAGAATTTATAAACAAGACTAGATTTTGCATTGTATCGATAAAGTGCATTTAGGAAGTGAAATTCTATAGTTTATACGGACTTGTCACCAAATTAATGGTGTATTAAAATGGAAAGCATGAATTAAGAAAATCGAAGGAAAGGAACAGATATTTTTCATTAGTAAAGTAGAAGCAACTTCCTGTATGTATCCATGTAGATTTTTATATACGACAATACTAAAGCGAAGAATTTGCGCAGCGACCGCATGTTGTAAGACACAGCGAACGAAATGTTTTCCGAAATTAAATTCCAATATCAGAATTGCGAAAGGTATTTAAAAATCGGAGTTCTATGTATATTAATGGCTTTATATCACATTGATCCTATTTATACGAGTTTCGATCAGTTTAATAACTTATTGTATATTCTCATTAACTCTTCATTTCTTGTAAATTCTTTCTCTATAGTCTTTCTAAACTAGTAAACTTCCTTTAACGCCTCCATCTCATCTTAATTATGTATTAAAAGCACAGTTACCGGTCTGTACTTCCCTTTCCCTACCTTTCCCTCCTCCTTTAGTTACTATATAGATTACCATTTAGTTTACTAAGTATAACTACATATATTTACAGTATATTTGGAAAATCACTAATCGAATGCCACATAAATAGATTTGTAAAGATATACAGTGAAGGTGGCACAACTCAAAGATGAATATATATGAATATAGAGCTTTCTAGGAGGTAGACTCTGTACCAGGGTCGTCTGCATGGGTACCTCCGTCTTACCTATTTCCGCCGCCAAACAGCAGGGTTCGCTTTGCTGTGTTCCGGCGTGAAGGGTAAGATAGGCAGTGAAATTACTGGGTACTGTGACTTTACATCTTATGTCACAAGTTGGCAACGTACACTGTGGTTCTTATGAGGTTTGCAGATTTGCTGCGAATCTCGTGGGAACCACATGTACTATAGGCGACTGTTACCACTTACCATCAGGTGGGCAGCCTGCTTGTTTATCAACTTTAGCAATAAAAAAAAAAAAAAAAAGATAGGATTCATTCAGGGAAAGCATACGATCAAACAAACCTCTAATTAGAATTTTTCTCATGCTGCGTCTTTGCGTTGTACAATTCCAGCGTCTGTTTCTGAATTGGTGCGCGCACTCCGTAGCTCCCAGGGTGACCCCTCTTGAGATCTCCTTTAACAGGCCCGTCTCGTTGCGACAGATCTGTGCTAAACGGCCGCGCGCGCGCCTGTTCTTCTTACAGATCATGCGAGGATCCAAGATCACTGCACTGCCGGACGCCCTGGAATAGATTAGGCATTTAAAAAGTGGATAAACAATTTATTTCAACTTAACATCACGTCATACAACACACTATAATAAGCTCTTTATATAGCTTTATAAAACAATACAGATCTATAGGTAGGTTCGCCATGGATGGAACATTATGGTTTTATGTAAATCAAAAATGTTTACTGAAAGACAAAACAATTTTCTATATGTTACCGTATCGACAAAAAGTTGAGATAAGATTTTGTTGACAGCAAGGATTTATCGATCATAAGTTTGGTAACTAAATCATAAGATTGGTAAAGTCGTCGTGTTCATTTTTGCTCCGTCCCATGCTATGTCAAACAGACTAAACAATCTTGTATAAGAAACTTAATACGTCATTAGTATATATATATTGGAAATGAATTTTGAATACATAGCATAGCTCGCTTGATATACTTAGCACATAGCTTAGCACGCATAGCGTATGCTACGCGTGCTTGGATCCTTTATGTATACATATAAAAGGTAATATAGCACGCGTAGCATAGCACGCGTAGCATGTTTACCGCGTATTACTTCATGTCAACCCATATTACAATGTCATTGAACACAATGCTTTATATATAGACAGCACCATTGATATTTCCAATGTTCGAATGAAAAAAGTTATAAATATTTTGAACACCGACTTGCAAAATAAATGTCACTCTATAACTACATTTTCAATTAACTTACATCCTCAATCTATTTAAGCACCATAATCATTCTTTTAGACACATTCGTGGCAACCGAGTAGCATAAACAATTTATTGACATGTAAATTAATCGGACCAAACGACTCCAAAGTCGATTATGTGTTCGTTCTCTTCCGTCCCGTTATTTAGTGGAGCAATTATTGGGCAATTTTCAAGTAGATGTTTCCAAATCAAGATCGTAAATATCAACGTCGATTTTATTCATCGAGTGTCATTCCGTAGCCCGGGGTCAAACGATCAGTTTTCAATTATTTGGCGACTAATTTGTCAATGCATCATGATTTAAGTGAGTGACATAAAATTGAGAATTTTTTTTTCTAATTACTCGCGAAATCACGATTTTTGATGAGACATGAATAGATTTTGTAAAATCCTAGTAATAACTTCTCGGAGCTAGTCCAATTCATAACTTCACCATAACAATATAATTTCAGGTTTATTTTGTAGTGTGGTATCCACATATATAAATAAAATGGCGGATAGAAATAATCGCAATGTCTCATTTTAAAGTAACAGACGAGCAGAAGGGCGTAAGAGCTTTATAAGCTTGCGGTGATGCTGACATTCTGTAGAAACGAATACCGTACGTCCAGTATCAATTTACGAGCAAGCACGTTGAGCGTCGACAGCCGGTTCCCAGGTCGCGCCAACAGATCTTCTGTTTACATGATAAGAGTTCATTGTCAGTTGAGTGCGAAGGAACGGGGAGTAAATTTAGGCGTGTCTAGTCTATCTTCTGGGAAGCGGATTGATTTTGACTGATTGATTTGTTTTGCGGTGAAAATATATTGGTTGGTGTTTTAGCTTTAGCTTCTAAAAAATGACATAACGAATACCCTCAATTTGAGTCCCAAACATTTCAAAATTTGTAACTCTTGTTCTTATTACGATATTCCTACAAAGAGCGCAGTCCCAATTATTTACTCTTAGCACTCTAGTCTTACTCTGAGATTACTCATTTATGATCCTCACTCAGTTATTGTCTCTGACAAGAACAGTCCTATGAAAGCGAAAACTGTAGATCTTACTGGTATTTAAACTCTTATACTGATAAGCTAATAAAGGATAGCTTTTTTAGCTTAACTCATTAACTTTAATTGATCAAATTGGATAAAAAAGTTAAATCCGGTTGATCGAACGATCAATCCAACAGAAACAAAATGCGGCTTACTCCAAATAAGTTTTATTTTAAAAAACTTCGTTGTATCAATATCCTTGTAATATTTTCGTAATAAAATCTGTGAAATACCGATGGGATCAGATCTAATCTTGAATATCAGCTGGTTAATCTAATAAAATACTCTTAATGGCCTTTGATGTACATTTAAATCGTCAATTGTGTGACGACTCCGTCAGTGTTTTCGCCACAATCTTATACGTCTTAATTAAAGATTTTTATCTTTATAACTTGTTTATGTACGATTATTTTTTACTATATCTCTTGCATTAAGAGTCTTTAACGACTCACAGTGAAAAATATATGAAACTGCATTTTTGTTAATTCTGACGTTGGTATTTAAAAAAGGTTTTTTAAATAAAACTATATGTCACTGCATGATGTCACCTAAGCTTGGAAATTGAGAATGCGCTTCATGACACTGTTTAAATACTGTTTACTTGTAAATTTTAAATGAAGAAATTGTTACATTCATAAAATACAATATTCTCCTTTTAATGGATTATAAATTTTGCTTCTTGAAAAAATAAAGTAACATAAATATGATATGGTAATTTACAACATCGATTTCACTTAAGGCTTCGGTTTTAATTTGGTGGTAATTACTCCCGAGGATAATACTGATATTTCACGGAGGTAAAAAGTTAAAAGGTGCTTTTAATTAGAAGAAAACAAAAAAGTTATTTTTTTCACACTTAAATGTTTAACTAAGAATTGTATACACAGAAACTTTAAATGACAAAAAAAAAACAATCGCTAATTACAAATTTACAAATTTATAGCTGCTAAATTTCATAATTCTATATTAACGGACAGTATTATTATGTATAGGTTTTGATTCCTTGAAAAACAGCAAAGTTAACCTTTTTTTTGCGATGCGACTATATACATATTGTCGGTATATGTCTTTGCTCTTTATTTACACTATACGACATTACTGCATGCAAAATTTTATGATTCTAGGTCAGTGGAACGTAGGTTGTAATTCCTTTGTAACTGTCAAAATATGAGCATCTCGACCGTATATTTTGATTGTGTAAACTTGAAATTTTTTCCTGCAGCAAGGGATTATATATCTGAATATTCAATATTAATTTAATCTTGATTTTTTCGTTGATACAGAGTACGGAGCGCGTCAATTGGCATAGGTAGTCGAGACGAATTTTCGACATTAATAGAATGACTGACATAATGCATATAAAACTATGCCTACACAGGTACGTTTATCGGAGATTTGTATATTTTGATACGAACCAATGCAAATAAACATAGCTCCCGCATTACTCATGAAGGCGCTTTAACGCTTTGAAACATCTACGAGTAGTAGCTTATTGAACTTCACACTCTTACAGCACTTAAAATATTTCTGCATCACGTTTAGAAAAAAATAAACTATATATTAATATTGTGGAATGTTTGCATTATGAAATGATTTTATCAACCTTTGCTACTCATAAAAATCGATAATTTATTAAAAAAACATTGTTCACCTCATGACCATCCTTCGTTAAGATACAAAATGTTTATTTGGCAATACTGTATTGAAGACGCAGATTAATATAAAGTCAGAGTATTATTTTTTTGCATTTATGCCATCATATTTAGATATTCGTATAAACAACTCAATCACATTCACGATTACTCTTTATAAAAAGAACATCGATCTACCCTAGGATTTTTATCTTGTGTCGTGCAGTCACAAACGTAGAAGTTCCACATAGCATAAAAACAGGTGGTCTTAATACATATGATTGTCGAACTACTGTAAATGCTGTTCAAAGCAAATAAACATATTCTATTCTATTCAAACAAATAGCGCCACGTTTTCGATGTTGTCACTGATCAGCTGATCACTCAATAACACACCATTATATGCCACTCAGTTTGTTAATTGTACATTTGTATTTCAATACTTTCTACTTCTTATATAATAAAAGAGGTTAAAATTTGTTTATATTATTTGAATTGTGCTAAAGAAAAATTGCTCTAATTTTTAGGTTTATAAATCATTTTATAAACATAATTTTTCTTATGACATATATGTATTTATGATATCAAAATTACTTTGATATTGTTGAAATCAAAACGTTTTAACTTGTAGGAAACTATGCTAACACTGGTTTTACATTTTTGATATGCCATTATGTCAATTATTTTAAAGCATTTGTCAAATGTCAAAAGACTACAATCAACGTTATCCTTTAACTATTTAATTAACTGCTTAACACACCAACAGAGCGACACAAATAGCCAATGTAAATGTTGCAGCGAAGACAAATATGTAATATTGTAAATACACTTGCAATGCTCAATGTTTCGTTCATTATTCAAATGTATATTAGAAAAGTTATGTTATTAATATTTGCATATCTCAAACGAGCGAACTAATATTTGAATATAAAGTTATACCATCAGCGATTATAGTATATAATAATATTGCATATTATCTACGCAAATGTGAATTTAGGAGTCTTACGACATTTGTCATTGAACATGTTAGGTTTATTTTGGCTTCCATAAATGTGTTTCTCAGAGGCAGGATAGTTAGAGTTAACTGAGAAAATAGTGAGAGTTTTGTCATTTGAAATAGAGTTTAATGGTAAAGCAATAGTTGAGGTTTTCCATTAGCATCTCGGTCAATGGAATACTGCCAGCATGGCGACACACCGCTGTCTATTCAGACGAATAAATTAGAAGTGATAAGTTGTATGTCAATTAATTATTCTTCAAAGCACCATCTGGAGTGAAAATCTGCAGCTACGGGATATAGCTAAAAATGAGTGTCTTTTCAAAATCAACAGAGCATGTTTCATCATTCTATCGTGGATTAGTAACAATGTAACAAATGTTTTAAAAAGGATGTTTGACACATTAATTAGCAGATATTGGTGTATTTTAATCCACCTTTACTCAGAACGATAATTAATAAATTGAAATTCAGCTTACGTAAAAGCGTTTGAACATTATGAAAACTTCCAATACTTATTAGCAACTAATAACTAAGTAAGTGTTAAACGAAATTGTATTATAGGGTTATTAAAAGTTGTCCCAAGATGCATGCTATAACTAGCATAATAAACTCTTACAATAAAACTATAAAATAAATCTGAAACTCACAATATATTTCTTTCAGAGACCTAATTCTTAGTAAGGGAAATTCAAAATTAGTTTAACCTCACTAACATGACTTTTATGTGACTTTATTAATAAGGGTGGGTTTCTGCTTAGTACTGTGTTATATGTTATTATATGTTCCAAAGACCTTGTATAAGACATGAAACGTAAAGTTTCCCTGCGGGTGGAAAATATATACTGTTTATATATATTATATGTATAAATATATTTACGTAAGTGAATTCTCAAAGTAACAAGATAGGTAGTTGAACTCAGAAACGCACCAATTTGTTACGGAATACAATACTGACTCAAGAAGGACTTATAACCTTAACCTCTCAAAGCACAGCCACAGTCAGAATACAAAGCCCATAGGGGTAACTACAAAGTACAGAAATGTCAATTTTTAGAGTTACCTTAAAAATTAAAAATATAAACTTTATAAATTTAAAATATAAAATTAATCAAAATATAGAGTAAATTGAACGAAATATATTATATATTAGCGGTGCTTAATTTTATTTTAAAAATAACTAGGTGTCTGTCAATCTTGAGTAATTTCCAGTATTCACTCATATATCCATTCAATAATATTAACCTACGATCACAAAGCATTGGTTCGCTAAAATAAACTGTGGCTTACGACAATAAGACTCACTTCTTCTTGGCACACCCACTCTGCTTATTAGACCGCCGTGATATTTAAGCGCTGAACAATAGATTACATGCTAACCACAGTAAGGCGTCGAGTTGGCTCGTGTGAATACTACGAAGTAATTAACAATGCTCATTGCGTTTATTTATGTCTACGTTAATAGAAATCTAATTTTGTAGTAACAACACGCATGCTGCAGTTGAAATGTATCACAGGTATGTAGGAATTATGTTTTTATCAAATTTAATTATGTGTGTTAATAATTTGAATAAAGTTTATTTCTCACCAATAAATTCAATAGAAGTGTACAACTGAACTAGAAAGGTTCCTGTGTCTCAGGTTATCAACCCTTCACCTAATAAATATTCCTTAATCTGAATAACATATTGCCTGTGAGACACAATAGTTGTAACTACAGTAGTAAAAACCACTAATCAATAAAAAAAAATTAACTATGAGGGTAGTCATGTTTATCAAGCAACGCGCACCATACAATCCATTTGCTACCATCTGTAGCCGACATAATGTTTGTTGCGCAAGAGTATTACTTGTCGTAAAGGTTAAAAGCAGCGGCCACAAAGAGTTTTGTATTAGAATTGCAATCCGGAAAAACGGTTTCCGGTAATATGACGGATCCGGCATTTTTAAACGTTTACCGAAATCGGTACCAATAACCCGGATCGTGTAACCAGATCTGGTGCTGGCCTGTTAAGTGCAGAGACAATATTGAAATTTGTTTTAGAGATATTGTCTACTCATGACACGGCGTTAAGTACTGAATTATAAGAAGCACTACGTACAAGAGCTAAGAAACGAAGCACTGTAGTAACAGAAATATTAATGTACTTATAAAATACAAAGAAATATCATAATAGTTTTAACCGAATTATGATACGCTAAAGAAAAATGTGATACGACTAGAATGAGAAAAATCTAAGAATGAGTTATTATTCAGGATGATAATATTAAAGAAAACATGCAAGAAATAGTAAAGAGGAACATAGGTTCACCATCACTAAAAAAAGATTTGTCATTACAGGAAGAATTACAATTACAAATCCAGCAAGAAACCACTAAAACTGTGAAAGATTTTGATAAAATATTAAAAAAAGAACTGAGTTTTGAAAGTGATGAAGTTCGAGGAGAATACTTGTTAGCTAATTATGATTATTTATTGACAATAAAGAAGCTGAAAGGCCTTTTCAACCGCAGGTTATTTTTGCAGCTAGAAGTAGACTAGTAGTTATAATAAAACTCAATATTGTGATAATTGGGCCATTCATCAGTCAGATTCATCAAATCATGATGGTGATCTGTCAAACATAAATATAAGCCTTATTTGTAAGCATTTTCAAATACTTTAATAATATAATTATGGCGATCACATCTCAGTAAATAATGTAAGGTTAATTAATATAATCAATATTAGATATTATAGTACTAAAATAATTGATCTAATCTGTGAAAGTGAAATCTAGACAATGCTATTTGTAATATAGTTAAAATTTTATTAGTTACCTACACTACTACATTTTATTGATTGCTCGTTGTCTAATCGTAAGATTATATTGGAAATAAAGTTTATTTTATATACGACTACGTTTTATTTTTTTAAATATCTATATTTAATACATGTTTCTACCCGTAACTTTAACTTAGTAACAGTTCATTTTGAACTGAAAAGTCAAAATCATTCTGATTTGATCGATCCGGCTGAATCAGACCGGATCCAGCAGGATAGATGGGAACCTGGATGGCTCCGGCCGTACTGAAAAGGACGCTGCATTGCAATCCTTAACCCTAAAGCAAAGCCAATGGCGGAATGTACATAGAGACATCCTAATTTTAATTAAAATAAGTGAATACCTATTAACATATATTAAATTAGAATTAAATGCATATTAACATTAAAATTAAATGTTTGAACGAAACAAGTTGATAAAAGATTTCGGATTACCCGTTTCCGTAAAATCTATCGCGGAATTATATAGGATTAAACAAAATAGAGAGAGGTGATGGTAAGTGCTACTGCACCGTTAACTACCCTTAAACCCGAAAATGCACGTTTAAATCTACTCCTGAGTCGTAAGTGCCAGGTGCTGCATCTGTTTACTTTCTTGTATCGTGGATCTGTCTGCACAGTGTATGAATGAGAAGCTAAGTTTTCCGATAATTTAAAAAAAATTGTACTCTAACCATACATCTTAACCAGTAGTGACTGAGGCATATTTCTCGCAGAACTAATGAAAAAGTGAAAGGTCTTTAAGTAGAAGCATATGTCAGAAATCGCAACATTATTAGGTCAAGGTGAACAGACGATTTGGTAATGATTGAAGGAGTATAGTATAGGCATCCTTAGGGCAGGCATATATCTAGTAGTAAACATCACTATGCTGTAATGATGATGATAACACACTAAAACAAGAATGTGCTCTGGCAAATCAAACATTAGCTAACCATTGAAGTACTCGTACATTGCGCAAGCAAGTATTGGTTATAGCCTTAGTTTTCTAAGATTATATAATTTCAAACAGACATTTAACCATTCCACGGGAAGGAGGAGGTCACCTACCGATTGACTCAGATACTCACTTCGGTGAGTATCTGTGTCGAATAGGACGGGAGGGATCGACATATTGCCACCACTGCGCATCCGACCTCGACTCGGCCCAGCACACGCTGGCGGAGTGCCCCGCGTGGGCCTCCGAGCGCCGAGTCTTGGTCGCAGAGATCGGGCGAGATTTGTCTCCGCCGGCATTGATTGCGGCAATGCTGGCGGACGAGGGAGGTTGGAGGGCTGTGGCCTCCTTCTGTGAAGCAGTGATGCTCCAGAAGGAGGCCGCCGAGCGGGGTCGGGAGATGGCCGATCCCGCTCGAAGAAGGCGGCGCCGCCGCGGGTCGCCGGCGGGCGCGAGAAAGTCGCGACTGCTACGGCGACCCGGGATGGACCACGCCCCTTCCGTGGCCGGGGGGCGTCGTCAGTGGAGGAGACCGGGGGAGGTAGTGTAGCCTCCCCCGAGGAGGGCTCCCCTCTAGGCAGGGGAGCGGAGGCTGGGGGTTCCCGGAAGTAGCTTGATGTTCCCGGGGGCTCCCTACATGCCTGAGGAAGGCCATCCCTGAGGTTTTTAGTGGGTAGGCCTCCCCCTTCTGGGGAGGAGAGCCCCACATAACCGCCGGCTCGCCACAGCCGGGGTATGCAACTTAATGCATTTTCCTCAGGGGGACCAAAAAATAAAAGACATTTAACCATAGCACTTGTTTGGTCCGGCTCTACAATTTAACTAAACTAATAGTACTTTTGTGAATGGCTCACAAACGATCGAGACATTCCATCCGAAAGATATCCTTCATTCAACTAGGGTGACAATGAATGAGCGTGTTTGCGGACACCGGGCGAGGCGCTAACTCGCGACATCGGCTCGATTAGCGGCCTCATGACGACTAACTGTAAACATGTACTCCAAATCACAGCTCTAATACTGCTCGACTTGTGAAAATAGGCCGTAATGTTTTCAAAATAAAAGTTACGTCGAGATGTTTTAGTTTTCAAAGGGTCGATGGCTGTCTTCGTTCGTCGGACGAGATCGTTATGTCACAGTGTATGTGAGTAAACACTTTAAAAGGTTTACGTGCTATGACCAATGTTGTCTTAAGACTTTAGTGAGCTCATCATTTGGCGTTCAACGTCTTATAATGTTTGTGGTATATTTGAGATTGAAAGCATCTTGTAAGTTACAAAAATTTTAAAGAATTTACTGAAAGATTTGTTATGATGAATGAATGATATTTTTTCAAAAATGATTTAAAAAATATCACTTATACGTTATGTTGGTAAAGTATGAAATTAATATTAATATTTCCTTTTAGATCCAACATAAAATATATCAAATCTAAAAGACAATAAAATTGTCAAATCAAAAAGTTTAATATTTTTTTAATTTTGTACGTTTTAATTTAATTTTCTAACTTCATTGGTTTTTTTCGAGGATCGTTTCGAGGGAACTTGACTTTCCCACTATTTAGTTCAAACTTTTATTTCGCTGATAAGTGATTTATCGTTATCTTCTTTTTTTTTTGTACCTATATCTTTTATGCCATGGGCCGCTGACTACCACCACATGAAGGATTTCGTTCCTGTCTAGATTGTGAGGAGCCATTCTCTTTTTTATATTTGAAACCACGTTAGTTGAATCATGTATGTATCTATCGTGCAAACACGCGAAGAGATTTTAAGGGTTATCCTACTTAGTCTGTTATAAAACTTGAACTACAAGATTTATGATTTGGTAGTGTAAATCATATCAGGTAAATTACACTTAGAAACCTTCGGCAAACTCACTAGATGTTGTGTCTTGCTCATTTCAATCTTTGTTTAACTCAACGTCGCTATTTTCTACACCTACAACAATAACTATATTCCAACGAAGCTCCAAAAGCACCTTCAAATATGTTGAAACCAAATGAAGCTGTTAGTCAAGCTATTCACTTTTCGAATAATTTATTTCTAGTGCTTAAAAGAAAAAAACTAAAATGTTTATACAACATCTTCTCGCAGAAGTGCTGTGAAAAATATTCTCAGACCCTAATAGTTTAAGCAAATTGTGTAAAAGGCAATAAGCTTTTTTAAATAACTCCTTTAAATTTTCCAAAACGATAATATTTTTCTTGTTGTATTTATGTACTATAAAATTATAATAGTTTCTAACAACAAATCAAAACTAAGCTGTTATTTTTATAACATACACAAGTGACGGAAGTCATTTAGCTTTATTACGGACAAGTACTTACTACTTGTAAGAACTTGTCCGTAATAAAGTCAAATGAGTATGAATTAAATTATCAAAACTATTGACAAATACATTACACCACAGATACCCACATATCTTTGAATTTTTACCGCTAAGTCGATACGAATGGCCCACATATTTTAACAATCGCGTACAAATATTTCGAAAAGTATTATCTTTGTTTGCATTAACGGAACTCCGAAAAAGGGTTCGGTTGACACTTGGTACCTTATGTAAGAATGTTTACTTGCATGTGACAAAACAAGATGATGCAGAGCAAACTGCAAGTGACAATCCATTTTAACGCCACCGCGCACCATAATGGGCTCGCCACGATAATTGGTAGTGGTAGTGCGCTACGCATAATGAAAGTGGCCGCGTATTATCGACAAAGATTATGCGGCACCTACATTCAGTATCGTTTAGATCATTTCTAATATTTGGTATCAAACTGTCTCAAAGGTTTCGGGGAAAATATACCCGGAATCAAGTGCAATGGTCAAAATGATCCATTCCTTCCTTTTAAGAATGTGAAAATTGTTATTTGACGTGTGTAACTAAATATAGGTCTTCATCTTAAGATTAGTGTAGAGTTAGAGATGATTATGATAATGATGACAAGGTGACAAATTCTTCACCACTATCACAGTTCAGATATGCCCCCACCACCCCTGGTTAAGCCTATCCTATCTTTGTTTGGGCTATTGTGCTTTAGTTAATCACGCTGACCCAGTATGGATTGATTGATTATACACACCTTTGAATTTCTTCATAGCTGTAAACAGTTTGGCCAACGATATTTTCTTTCTTTTTCGTAGGAGCCTTAGATAAATGTTCATATGAAATCCAAAAACATATTGGTACATAGCAGTATTGATCTCACGTCCCCCGAACCTTCAGATTTGTAGATCAGTGGCGAGACCACGCGCCATCGGAGCTCTGATAAATTCATTCTCTGACAAATTTACTAACTCAGAGCTCCCGTTTCGATACGGATCTACTTTTAACCATTACTGCTATAGTGAATGCCGTCATAAAACAATGATTACCAAATTCGTTATGGCTATAAAATCAATTTACATACAATTTGAATTAATTAATTAATAATTGAGAGATTGTAAGTTTAAGCAAATGATATGCTAGAGTGCATTTACCACCATTGGGAATCTTCTGTGTCCTGTAATTATATTTCCGCAATGGTAAACTAGACTCTACGTCCGACATGCATGATATAGGACAAGTTTGTCAGGTCGAAACACCTCTTACAGCACAAAAATCTTGTTA
Organism: Scirpophaga incertulas; assembly: GCA_036419045.1. Lineage (NCBI taxonomy): Eukaryota > Metazoa > Arthropoda > Insecta > Lepidoptera > Crambidae > Scirpophaga > Scirpophaga incertulas. Next base: position 27,877,127 of record CM071634.1, on the reverse strand, counting down.
TTCCTCGGAAAGCTACACATCTGCCTCACGAGCAATAATCTTTGACCCAGCGACACGCTGTTAGCGGGGGCTCGCTAAGCGCACGGCAAACGTGCGCGGGCGGTCCTGCGACAGGCCAACGCACTACAACAACGGACTAGTTCCACTCATACAGATCGGCAGATTTTTGTCACAAACACTTTGATTGAATTCAAACACATCATATAACGTATATTTAACATATTTTACCATGACGAAATATGTGTATAGAAGAAGACAACTTTAAATAAAAGTAATTTTAAAAATATTATAAGCTGTATGTTACTCTTCGATCATAGATATTTGTAATAATGGATAATAAATGGATGAATGGCAAAGATAACTTCGACAAATCTGAGTAAAATGAAAAAAAAATAACCTGAATTAATTTACAGACATAAATCACACTATTTATGAATGTAGAGTAAAAATTATCCTCATTGATTCTTCTATCCTGGGACCGAAAAATCATTAATCTGTATTAAAATATATATAAAAAAGTTTACATTATTGTAGTTATATTCAAATAGTATTTAAGTTTATTATTAATTATCATATATGATGACATATTTATTGATGAATAAACTGTAATTATTTGCTTGTAATTTTTTTTTATCATATCTATGAACTTACTACGATATTACAGTTTTAAAAATTTTCTTAAACTATTTAATAAGTCGAAATAATTCAAAATACCCTAATAAGTACATATATAAGTTAAGTTCTATATTGAATTTAGTGAAATAGGTAAGAATAGTCAGTATAAAATATGTCCCAAATTTATTACAATAGAAATTCAAAAAATGATAATATCCTTATTTACGAAAGATTTCGTCAACTGCAGCGGTTTCGTATGCAAAAGGTATTGACAACTTTTAAAGTACTTTTGAGAGCGCTTCCGTAACTGCCGCAGTTAGTATTGGAACTCTCAATGTCGACGTAGGGAAATAAACTTTCGTGGACATTTACTTAAGATTAAATTACAGCATATTGTTCTTCACTTTTGGGCAGAGACACTAGAGCCTACTACCAGCCTATTTCAAATTACCTCTTGGCATTGCACAGAGATATCACCTTTATATATAGAGAATCCCATATAGTTTGCTTCTAGGAATTGTTAGGTTTGATCCTTGCCTTCTGTTTCTGCATTATTCCACCGGCCTTACCTTCTCACCCAGTAAGTGGGCAGTCCACAGCAGTGCTTTATTACACGAATTTTCTGCCTCGCTCTGCCAAACAATGTTGTTTGTGTATTTCTGAAAAGAGCATATACCTATTTAAAAGGGACAACGCACTCGTGACTCCTTTTGTGTTATAGGTATCCATGGTTTGGAGTAACTTTTATCATATGGTGATCCGTACACTCGTTTATCACCCTATCGAATAAACAAATATAAGTTAAAAATGTCGTACATTTTAAATCAACTCTCACTCCCACTCTGTATTAAATTTGAAATAATCTACAATTTTCTTTAGTACTAAAATAAACTATTTACAGTTAATATCACAAAAAATATGATGCATTTAGCAGGTGGAAAGAGCAGTGATGATATAATGGCAGGCAAGATTTCTCGCAATCTGTCGAAATTTCTGCGCACTAAGAGCGGAAATCAATCCACTTTTCCATCACAGATCTGTTCTACTGACTCGGAATGGCGTGTTAACAAATATACGTCATTCGGACACACCTGGATACTTTCCAATATTACCGCGTAAAGAATACTTGGGGTATATACGATCGGAGTGGTTTCGAAGTGAAATAGGAAGATGTGATTTCCCTTTTTATTTCATGGAAATTAGTGCAACGAACTTATTTACCATCTTATACCTGCAACTGAGTAGGTAAAGAATATTTTGATTGCTGTTACTTCTATTTCTTTATTGTTCATGTGACATAACAATTTGCTTGTCTTATTACACACTAAAGACAAGAAATTTAAAATAAATCATTTTAATGGTTCACAATCATAATTGATTAAGAACGGAAAAGTAACGTAATAGTTCAATATTCCCTGTTTGGTATTGTTGTCGATCAGGGAGTCCAGCGTCCAATTTCTCAAAATATAAATATAAATACAAATATATATTTTCTCCGCTTGGTTGGTAATAGGGGTTCTGAACAAGCCTGAAAAATAACTACAGTATTCCTAAGTTGTATAATTACATAGTCGTACTGGCTGTGTAACATACGAGTACTTAACATGTCGTTCCCCTCCACCTCAATGCAATCGTCAACAACCCTTAGATAAGATAAAAACCAACAATTTCTCTATCGCACGAAAAATATGTAGATCTACTCAAAGTTAATGAAAACAGCACACAAAAAGGTTCATCACGTCATTTTTCAAATAATTTACGCAATTTGCTAAAAAGTCTAGTATCCAGTGACAAATCAAATTTATAAAAAATACCAACTATGCATTGACGTTTGCAATTAACTGAGAGGTTATCGTGTTATTTTGGTCCTTGTTATCATATCAAACAAGTATATTTTTATATGTAGTTATATTCTTGTTTAATCAGTTTTAAAACTTGGTTTACGAATTGATATAATCATTTTGAAAATTGTCAAATCTTTTGCTCCTGCGACTGTAATCGATAATAGGCTTGTTTCCAATTTTCGCAAAACTATTTAAATAGCTTCTAAATAATTTAAAGATCACCCTCCCTATCATTTTTCGTCATAAATCTCTTTACTTTTTATGTATTTAATTTTTTTCTATTTTTCTTAAAAAATGGCCAAAAAACGCTCGATCACGTGACTGTGACGTCACTATACATTATGTTCTTTTACATTTTAACGCACACCAATATACTGACCAATTGATTTTAAAATTTTATTGATGTATTTTTATAATAAAGATACAAAAAACATATATTTAAACATTTGAGTATCACGATTTTGTTTCTTTTAATGAGCACAAAAATAAAATATCTTAAATGTTTAGAGCTTTGAATGCGGTAAAATGAAACGGTGCAATGAAGTGTCAATGTCAAACGTAAAGTTTGTGTTAATACGAGTTTGAGGCAAAGGTTTGAGGTTATGTTTGTGTCAGCGTTGTCAATGTCAAATACTTGTCACTGTCAAATGTAAAGTGACGTCATCAGTCTCTAATCGGCGCCACTCGCCGTTTTAAATGGCGTGACGTAATAGGCGATAAACTTAAATTTCATAAATTATTAAAAAAATATGTGGTCAGTTATAAATAATAAAATATAGCTTATCGTGTTTCTAGTTTTGTGAACTTTCGGTGTACTTATCTAATTTTAATTGAGTGAATACTAGGAAACAACCCTATTAGTACTCACAGAACCGCGTCAGACATTATGTGTCAACGTATAGATAGTTTCTTGTGTCGCTCGCAATAGCGCAGGCTTCCGTAATGCAAAGCTTGTCGTATAAAAAAAAATAACCAAAATAAATAAATGAATAGATGCTAAACAAAATAAGATGCCTTGTCTAAGGGACATAAAGAAAAAAAAGTCAAGTTTTCTTGAATCAATCGTAGCCACACCGTGCTATTAAAAATTAAAGAGCCCAGAATCTCTATATTTTTTAATTAGCACTCTGTTTGTATCTTTGTGGGCAACATATAAATTACCTATTAGACTTCAACAGTGAAATGGGAATATTTCATATGGGAGTTATCTATCGATTTTATTGTCGTTTGAAACCGGAATGTAATTTTATGAGTAGTCGTTGCAGGCGGATGTTGTCATGATTAAGGGTATATATAGATATATCTATCTGCATCATAGATTCAATATTTTTATTCGAAAAAATTTGCGAATACTGGAATTGCACAATGAGAATATGATTATAGTAAGATTTGCTGGTCACAAACACAGCGAGGCCCACAACATGATACTTTGACATAAAATACAAAAAATAATATGTTTGGTTGTATAATAGCTTTATTATCGAGGATCAGAACTTAGGAACGCAATTTTACTATTAATGGTTTAAAGTTTAAGAAATTCAATGCATGACGATAGTGATTTATTACACTACAGTATATAATTTTTTGCCGTTCACTTCATTACACAATTCACATAGCATTCTCTGAACAAAAGAAAACTGGCAGCTCCTTTTATGTTACACTATGAAAAAGGAATTCTTTGCCAACACATGTGATGCCTTTGTTACAGTCCAAGATTAATTAGAAATCAATGGTGGCTAGTGTGACCCGAAATACTCTAACTGTCATCATATTTGGACTCTATTTACACTTATCACCAGGTAGATAGGAGTCATTTGCTTGGCCTTTTTCTAAAAAAAACATTAATATACTACAAACTTTCTTATCTATTTGCTAAGACGCAGTTTGTGCGTTTCTCAATTGATGTAGGCGGAGAAAACGAATGTCAATACATTCATTTGTACATTTTTATTATAGCTCATAGATTATGATCATAAACTATGGAACCGTGTCCAAAATATTTGTGTCCAAAATATTACATACCAACAGTGGTTTTTTTCCGGTCGAATAATAATAATGATGAGTGAATGCTACAGTATTCTGGTAGAATCTATAGTTGGCAATAATTGTTCCAAACATGCATTTTCCATATAGTGTCTTTCAGCTTGCCCACGTAGAGTACTATTAAGTTTCCACATTAAACCTTATTATAAGCAAAATAAACAGAACCCATGCACTTATGTTAATTAATAGAGCAATTAATAAAGTTAATATTCACAATCAAGCATCATCGCGTCACCGTAATAGGATGAATTGTAGGTAGCGTTTTAATGTGAGGTAAATAAATTAATTAGCTCATAAATCTCTCGTCTCGGCCGAGTCTCAATGTTTAGTCATCAGTATCTTTTGGTAGAGAAGTGTTTGATGTGAATGTAGAGAATTATTGCTGTGATATTCTCTACTATCAGTTGTGCTTTAAACGGCTAACATTTCTTTTCTGTTCAAAATCACAAAAGGCGGCCTTATGGCTTAGATAGCAATTTTTGTCAGGCAACCTCGAGGCAAAGCTATAAAAATGTATAATAGTGCGATTAAAGTTAACCAAGTTCCACACTGACCTGCGTTTTTGTAAATTTAATATACTTAAAATTTTTAAAATATTTAAAGCACTCTTAAAAAATGTCTACTAAACTCCTTGATTATTATATAATACTAGCGACCCGCTCCGGCTTGCTGCGGCGTGCAATGCCGTTTAATACTAATGATACAATACTAATGATACAATACAGAAAAACTGTGAACATTGTATATAATCGTTTCCAATGTACGCGGAAAAAATGCAATTATTACGATATCACATTAGAAACCTCAAATAACAGTATTTCTCCACTGTTTAATAGATGTTATTAAAAAAACCGCATCAAAATCCGTTGCGCAGTTTTAAAGATCTAAGCATACATAGGGACAGACAGACGGCGGATAGCGACTTTGTTTTATACTATGTAGTGATGATATTAAAATCTTAAATAATATGAGTACATACATACATACACTCACGCCTTTTTCCCACGGGGGTAGGCAGAGATTACGTCCTTCCACTTGCTACGGTCCTTACATATCTCTTTCGCTTCATCTACTTTCATAACATTCCTCATACATGCTCGACGATTGCGGGTACTTCTGACCTGGCCTTTTTTGAGGACACTTTCGATTTGTTCGAAATATGTTCGCCTAGGTCTTCCTCGTCCCGTGTCTCCACTCACTCTCCCAATATGAGTAAATGCTTGTAATATTGACTGATGGTACAATTTTCACGATAATTACCTTGTATATATATTATTATATTATTAAACCCATAATAATATCATAAAGAGAAAAGATTTGATTGCTTTTGTATTAAATAGATTACGAAACTACTGCATCCATTTTGACCTAACCTAGTATAAAAATAGTTTGGATTCGAGGAAAATTATCATATTACTGAAGGAAAATTGAATTGATTTTAACGAATGTTAGTGAACAGTTTGAGACATGGGATAGGATATAGAGTAATCTTTTTCGTGCTGGCAAACGATAAAACAGCTGGAAGATAGGATAAGAGAAGAACATAAGATAGATTTTATTGAGGGAAAATATATCTTTCATCGTGAGAAACATAGCAACTAATATTATAATGTGTATGTAGGGTAGATTGTATTATATTATGTATGACACATAAGTACACATTAAGATATTGTAAATACAAAATACACTCGAAAAGGGTACTCGAAAAAATAGACCTTCAGAGCTTATTACTTTTTCATCAACAAGTGTAGTTTCCTTTTAATAGTAGATTCAATAATACGTTGGCTATATATTTGCACTACGAAAACTGCCTCTATTATGAGCGACATAAGAGCTGTCTCAAGCTAAACATGTACAGTCTCATGCATTGTTGTACGTATGTATGTGGGTACAAGGTTAAATAGCTCTTTTCATTTTCTTATTTTTTTATTAATAAGTTTATTACTATGATAATTCTTGAATATATGCAACAGCATATCCAAAGTACATACATTAGATAAGTAAGTACATATAGCAGAACTATTTCAACAATAAGTTCCGACCCGCGCCGCCAGCTCTCGTTTTTAATCTGTGACCGATTTTGGTTTATTGCTGTTGAATATATCGATTAGCTATACTAATCGAGCCGTGGATATTTTTTATTTTTATGTTGCGTGGGCGATCGAAAACTAGTGTCGCCACACCCGTTCGCGGTCCTTACTCGTTCATTCTTACACTAATGAGAGATTTAATTGCTATATTCACCATTTATGTTTGCTGGTTTTCCGTGTTCGATCACTTAAAACGATCAAACTATCGATATAAATTAATATTTATCGAATATCGAAATACTTGATATGGGCAAATCGAATTCATGGTTCTTGTTTCAAATATGTGATTAAAATGGCTTAATTGAATGCTTGGGAACTTCCTTGAACTTTTGTGGTTACGAAGTCATTCATTTGACAAGCAATTTCATTTAACAAGCATTATTATTTATATAAATGGTTTATTATATAATTTATATAAAAGCTATGCCACTCTCATCAACGTATAATTTGGAAAAAGTATACTTATCTTTATGTATTTTTATGAATATTTTATATTGTTCTTAGCTTCTACGTAGAATCACCATCAATAATTTTCAAATAAATTAGGTTAATTACTCACTAATCGCAAATTTTACATAAAAGTATAAGTTAGTTTTATATTTATGAATCTAGATTATATTCAACCAGCAAAAAATCACAGCCCTAATTGACATAAAATTTATAACAAGATTGTCTCTGTCCCATTACAGAATCACTCAAATTAACACCCAATTCGTTTCGCTTTTAATTGCCAAATCAATTAATAACACTAGTCTAAATATGTCAACACACTCTATTATTTTGGCGTTGGCACATCCTGTGATAAATCTTAATGTATAGCATTATCTTATAAAAAGTAATTAATATTTATAACGTTAGTAAGTATATCAGTTGTGTTTTTTATTGCAATAGATTTAAGTCTATAACTTTATTGCCTGATAAATGTCTACTATTTTATTTATCAAATTTACAACTACGTCACCAAACGTGGAACATTATTATTTATTTATAGAATATGCTTAAAAACATTTGAATCAGCAGATCATTTCTAATAGTGATCAGAGAATTTCCATGCAATAGCTAAGACTACACTTTAAACACAAAAATTATCCTTAATGATGATCCAAATCAAATTATGAAAATATATCCTTTTCCTTGTCGACATAGTATTTCCACGTCGACTTTGTCTTAGATAGTAAAGTTGGAGCGAGACGTGGAAATCGTCCAATTCTTTAAATACTGCCAATCTTCATGAATACAATATATTCATCAGGCTGATCACACAAAAAAACCTCAAGCGATGCAACACAAAAAAGGGGAATACAATTAAATTACACACACGCATGTTTATACGTCAGCTTTAACCTCATTAAATGAGATTACTCGTTCTCCGCCGCGCACGAACCTCCTAATTTGAATGAATGAAAGAAAGGAAAAAAAATGAGCCCTCACTTTGATTAATTGCAAATTAAAGGCGGCCGAGGTTCGACCTCGAATATGACTTTATTGAATTTCATGCGCGTGATTTACGAGTGGCGTTACGAATTTATTGCCGATCGGGATTATCGGGCCGCCTGGCTTCATCGTACTAACTTACTTTGGGATGATGTGCTCATATTAAGATGCGACGATGATAGCTGATGTGGAAACGGTTTCTTAGTCATCAACTTTTGAGATAATACTCGTATAGCTTCACATACACCACTAAAGACTGACAATGATGTTATAGCTGTTAACCTCGATAAATGCTTGGGAGCATTTGACTAGTTATTTCATAAGTCGCTTCAAGAGAAAGTATCAAGTGTTGTTGCAAACAAGTGTCAAGTGATGTACCTATTACTAGCATTCTGAATGGACTTAATTTGAATATTGTCGATGTTTTAGGTTTTTATAAACACAAACAAATCGTTAATTCTGGGAGATTTGTACTAGGTTCGGTGTTTGGTCCAAATGATTTTTATTCCAAATTTGAACAAGTTGCATCCGTAGCCATTATCTGTACGAATTACTACGCTGTACTAATTTTTAGTACAATAGTGAAGTGAACTTTCACACCGTACGTAAATTGAAAGTGGAGGACCCACGTGGAAACAAAGCTTAAAAGTATTTTTATTTATTTTCATGAATGTGAAATCCATCCCTACCTTATAATACGTGCACCATCGAGGTATTCGGAGCTAGCTTTGATTAGGGTGCTTAATCAATCCAATTAGGTCAGTGCGTTGGTCGACTTCATCTTTGCACTATTAGCAGATGTATACAGGTTACTTGGTGTATGTGTTTCTTTTCTCTAAGAGTATCGCATAAATATTATTTGAATTATACAAAATAGGCCTCCGGCCGTAACACGGTTTACAAATACTAGAACACATTTCGTGAATTAAATTAATGTTACCACCAAATTATACGGAGGAGTTTTCTAAGTAATTAATTGAGCATAATTACTAGTGCTCGGAATAGGTAGTTTAATTTTATGGTAACTTGCAGAAAGAAAGTCAATGTAAGCGTAACATGGATAAACCTAAAATTTTCTATTTTTATTTCCTATTCGTTTCTTTACGCTTTTATTGTAAAATGTTATGCTTACAACTTATTATTACAACAAAAGCTATAAGATGAAATACTATTTTGAAAGATCAATATAATATTTTTACAATCTCTGAAAGTAGTAAGTTCCCAGGCATATCCATACTATTGATGTCACAAAATAGCAAGTACATAAAATTAAACTACATATTCCGAGCATTAATAATTACACATAATATTTAAATACACAAATAGACAAATGTTGTAAAAGTCTCTAACTCAACAAATAAAAAATTTAACACCGGTATTACATTATTTTTTGGTATTTCGAACCTCCCTAATTAGAAACTCATTGAAACCATTCAGTTAACTTACCACATACTGTTTAGCAAGCCATTCTAACTTTTTTGTACACAAAATTTTTATAGACTAATTACAGAATAGTCACTTTATATTTATTTCTTGACAATGACAAAGTATATACAATAAATTTCTGCAATAAATATGTCCAGACGAGTCCTAATTCAAAACATTTTGTCGTCACTACTCGTGCAGAAATTAATTGCACTATTTACGTATAATTGCACTAACAAAGTAGACTCACGTAGATCACCTATGAGACCATTATAAACACCGATCTATCTATAACGGTCATATTTCAGAGGGGCTAATGTCAATACTATTGAATCGCTTTAAACGAACACGATTTTGTTCGTGTTCCGTCTACAATGCTGCAAAAGCTATCGCTCTGTCGGAAACATGGAGAAATGTGTTAAGATAAAGTGTACTTGTTTTACGAGTATTATGTCACAGTTTATATACATATTCCTAGTAGACATGAATATACCCTCAGCTATTCTGATTAGGAATACTGGTAGAATGCGGATTGGTCAAATTCAGTCACATTTTTGCATTTTTTTATAGATGTATCAATGCAAGTGTTGGCCTACAATGTATTTAGTCCGATAAATATATACACTATACATGATTACTTTGAGATTGCCTCTATTCCCTACGCAATAAGAGTTGGTTTTGTAGCACAATTGTTCGCCTCGACTAACTTTAGATATATAATTCGAATAAAGAAAACACATTGGTACTGCAGAATCAACCCCAGACCTCCCAATTAGAAGTGAGGAATGAAGGAAATTCCCATCATAACAATTTAATATACTTCACACTAATATCTAAAACAATAGCTGTTAAATAATAATATCTACAGACGGCTAACGTCTGCCATAAATAGCGAATCTCATAACGAATATTATAAGTGGTCTCGGACTGTTGAGTATCACTCATCTTCTATTCAATGCTAAGAACAAGGTTCTTATGCATAAATATTTAATAACAAGAAACTGAGCTTTAGGACTGATAAGGGACTTTGCAGATTTTTCAATGATTGTTACATTTAAACGTGTAGAAATTATTGTGTAACTAATGGACGTATAAAGTAATTGCTAGTAATTCTAAACAAACTATAATTGACAAGTCGGCACATTACTCCCTTGTGCAAGAGATAAAAAATTTAAATTAATTCATTATATTGATTGCTATTTTAAAGTAACGGTTTTTATTAGACTTAACTCTCACCACTACCATGGCTCAGAAACTAAAACAATATTTGCTTTATTTCATATATTTTACACGATTAATTTAGAAGTTGTTGCTATTCTGATTTTAATGAAATAGTTTAATTTGAATTAAAACCATCTATAAAATATGTAAAATATCTCTGAAATAATGTTTAGTCTAGAAACGTGTTAATCATTACAAAACTAAATATTATTATTTATTATTTCATGTAAGTCGGGGCTGATGTGCATCACTGCGACCTATTAAGATCTATTGTGACCAGCCTCCTATGTAGGTTCTATGTAGGCCCTACAGTAGCTCCCTTAACTGGGCACTAACCAAGAAAGATAGGATGTTCCCAGTTCGGATTGTTTTTATTTCATCTGGGTCAAGGATGTGTTTTCCCAGGTGTCTGTTTTACAAAACTAAATAAGTTAGGAATATAATATATATATTGATTAACGGCACAAAATATTGTTCATATAACAAGCTATTACGTCCGTCTCTAGTAGAAATGATACCAGAACATAATTCATTTTCATGTGCTTATACCATTATCTTATGTTAAATAGTTTCATTAGTTTCCGTTTTAACATAAGTACCGTTTTAATATCTTATTTGCATTAATAATAATTAATTTATTTTTATATCTTTGAATCACCTGAAGGTTGACTGGTAGAGATAGCCTAAGGCATTATGTCTGTATTTGTACTCCATTGTACATGAAATTTAATTTAATAAATAACAAGGAAACACTAACCGGTTCCTGTAACATACTTTTGTTTTACTTAGTTTATATTTAAACATACTGTTTTAAAGGACGTCTAATAATCAACAATTGAGTTCCAAATACAACATAATCTAGTAACAAAAAAGATGTAATATTTTTGACAGTTTCATGCTACTTATAATAAATTTAAGCAGATCAAAAATCAACATGATTGATTTTATTAATATTTGGATCGCTTTGAGAATAGCTCCTCCAGTCAGAACAAAGACTGGAGAGCGGACGGTTGAGAATCGGTTTATTACACTTCCTTGCTATAAATTGAAACGACTACATTACTTTTTTGGCTTTGTTTGTGGACATGTTGTTTGTCACCTGATATTATTAACTAATGTACTAAGTACAATATTCAAGTGTTTTAAAACTTTGTTGAAATTTATGTCATTTTAAAAGAGAACATCAATACATTAATTTCAAAATATATCTTAAAGTTCGTTACAGCCATTATAGCACCGAACAACACAAAACTCTTGTTAATTTTTATTTTAAATGATTAAGAAGTCTGTAAAATAGTGTGCAAGAAAAGAAATAAAGTAAATGTTTAATCTCCAGTTAGACAAACATTTATTCAACTCAAGTATTTCGGTATCTATAATGAAACATGTCGCTGATAAAATAATTCCGACGTAATTAATATTGGAAACATCACATAAATTTAAGGCTTTAGGCAGATGGACTTGAATTGCAATCCATTTACTAAATTGCAACAACGATTCAGCTTAAATGCAGTTTGTACGACTGCAATGAAACTGTAAGCCAACTGCCGATTAAGTTGCGCAGTTACCGAGTAGTTGAGAAGTCGAATACACTCGTGACCTTGTCGCCACTCAGGTGGCACTCACGTCTCCAAGTCGGTCTAAGCTTTACTTAAATTAAAAAATGTATCGTACTATATTTATGACCCAATTTGGTTAGCATGTCGTTTTCGTCATTACCGTCAGGCGTACGTGGCGTTAATATAGTAAGCAGTAGCGAGCTGGCAACATGCGTTTAAGACAGTTTGTTTGTGACATTTACCTACCAACTATTTTTAGTGTCACGTTGACTTAGATTTGGAAGGGTGAGTTGTGGTAGAAAGGTCTTCAAGCCTTGTAGAGTAATGAACCTCTGTAGCTGCTATAAGTTAACATTCGCTTGCAGTCGATATTCACAGCGCAAGTTTTTGTAAGCATGTATACAGCGCCTCTGGCGGAAATATAAGTATACTAACTTCTCATATCAGATTGACACTATTTCTATTGTTTACTATACAACCTATAGTGTAGTGTAGTGTTGTTACTGTACAGAACCGTCTGTTCAGACCAGTTAGGGTTCACAATACAACACACACGCACCGCTAAAGATACGGAGGCTCGTGTTTCAGCGTGAAGATCACCTTAAATTTATTAAATATTATGACGTTAAAACAGCAGCTGGCTAATAAACAATGTTGTATGCACTCACATACATTGTTTTAATTTTAAATAGGTTTTTAGTCTTCTACCTCCACGATAAAGAGGAGAAAATAGTGGAAACAGGACCCATTCTTCATTTCTAAACTTATTACTATATTAGATAAACACACATTTAATTATAATATATACTTTCTCATACATGTTTTTTATTAATATTTTACGCCTTTTATAATAATGTAAAATATTACATAATAGGTTTTATTGTTATTTCCTACTGTTTAGTTCATGAGATATATTTGTATTCATTCAAGCTGAGTATAGATTCTGTAATACAGGTTTAATACCTAGTATAGACTTCAGCTCTCCCAAAGGCCTTATTCGTACAACTCAGTGCTATTTTTAATTTTGTAAACCCTTTGTAAGAGAAACAAAAAAATATATTATTAGACAAAAAACAAAGTTGTTATGCTTTAAAACCGTCAGTTATACTGAAGATCAGTACATCATCGTAACGTCACAGAACATGTCCGCCATACAATATATGTATATACAAAATCTATTTTGCATAAAAGACATAGCTTACAATTTTCAATGGCAAATAATTTTATAAATGTTCATTTTAATTACTCCTTTCTTTACAAAATCGCAGAAGACTACAAAAAAGAAGAAAATTATAACTTTAAAATTGAAAAGTTCTCAGCTAAAGATTGCAATTTTAAATTGACTTAAAATTGATATAATTTTAGATAAATTATATCACAGTATTGGCCTATACTTTTATTATCGTATTGGAAATTCGAAATTATAAAACCAGAGAAGAATTTATGGGAAACGTATAGTTTACTACAATAAGTAACACAGTTTTGCCGATTTACTTTTGCATAAATTTAAAGGTTATGTAAAAAATATTATGTAATACTATGGATTTCTTAAATGAAAATAATACTTGGTTTTAATTTTTATGTCTAGTGATAAAAAAATACCGATTAATTTCAATGTTAATTTAAAGATAAAGATAGGCTTACTATTGTGGTTAGGTGTAAAATTATCACATTTGAAAGACTAATTTAGAATATTATCTTTTTAAAGTGACAGTAAAAAGGATACATAACGAATAAAACATATTCCTTAAAAAGTTATTTGTGATCAACAAAAGATTATTTTGAAACAAATCTACTCAACTTTTGTCATAAAGATATTTTCATTGAATTTATTTTAAAATGCTAACATTAAACATAAATTAAATAAATATAAATTATATTTATTAATAAAACTAATGTAAATAAAGCATTGTAAGCAGCGTTGTACTAAGGAGGCTGGCAGCATTTGCTAATCGCTAAGCTAATACGTGGAGTGCAGGCAACTGCCAGTTCATCTGTCTCTCTTTGACCTGTTTAAGCCTCTTAGATTAGCCTTGCCTAGCCTAGCCTTGATGCTTTGAGCGCCTAAGCTCCACGCACGCCAAATAGGTTGACTTGAAACAATATTCAAGACTGAGACCACTATACTTATTTATTTTTAAATTTTCTGCCGCTCCTGCTCCTGGTCTAAAAATTAGTGGAATATTGGATGGAGTCAGTATGTCAATGGAGACAGTATGCCAGTATGTCAGTGGCATACCACACTAAGACCGGGAACTAAAGAGATTCAATCCCATCCTTATAAACTATTGACATATCTTTATGAGTTTCAAAATGTTTTCTTTCTTGATCATCAAGTAAATATAAGAAAGGTTAATATGGCAAAAGCAATCTATTCAACCAATTATTATTGAATTCTAAATCGTATTAGGCACATCAATTATAACACAAGGACAAATAACACATGAAATTTTCAATAATTTAACAATAATTATCTTTTTGTCACTCAACCTCGTGTTAGGTTAGATACTATAATTAGGAAAAGAGTATGTACGTGAAAATCAGCCTACTGCGTTATACTGGCTAGTAACCGAAATATAAATTTAAAATGCCTTGAATATGTTTTCCAGGTTCCAGGGAAACAGAGACATCCCCATCTGGCTTCTTGTCGTCATCCCGTTCTATAGCGGTAGGTTCTAAAAAGGCCGCCACATTATATGACGTTCTTTGAATTTCGTAATGGTCAAAAACATATGTAGGTATGATCCTATCATTAGTTCGCCAGACCAAATATATGTCAGCATTTAGTAAAAAATATTGTGAAATCAGTTACTATTGAACTATTTATCAAACGGTTATTATAAGCCTATTTATCTTCTCGCTGGTCTATACAATATTTACATAATGTGCACTCAAGAAGTCAATTAGAATAGCGCCCATGATATATCCCGCACAGTGTTCAATGTTTACGCGGTAATTAATCGATTTCAATTCTGCTCATTATTCACTCTATCAAAAATAGACTGAATATGTCTTGATTGAAAGAAAGCACACTTTATGCGTCTAAGTTTATCAATTACGATGCCAGCAAAACTTCCGGCTTTGCATGGATTAAGTAACTAACTAGAGAGAGACTCCACACCTGCTCCCGTAACGTAACTATCGAAACGTGATATAGTATTGCGATTTATCACAATAAACTGTCAAAATACAATGAACACATTTCAAGATGATGGTTTTATCACTCGATAAAAGCTTTATCATATCTTATTTAGTTGCGGGTGCATGGTCGTATGCATGGGTACGTCGATGATCCCTTAAGTTGTCCTTCATCATTGTGTTAGAGAATATATGACAGTGAAATATTTGACTACCGTGACTTTTCATTTTATATAACAATTTGACAACGTTCAATGTATTTTTTAGTTTTGTAGCGAATATCACGTCTAATATTGGCGGCTTCAACTCCCGACCATCAGGTCCATGGTAGTATGCTTCCAAGCCATAAAAAGTTATTTCGTCATACTATGCCAACTTTCTTTCTTAATCGTATTTTATTCCATGTTAGTACCACATTAACAATTTTTTGAAATCACTATACAGTAGATCACACATTAGTCTAAATATATTTGTATTGAAAATCAAGTAAAAATTCGTACTGAAGTTTAAGAAATAATACAATTAAATGCTTGGAGCAGCGAAATTCATATTCTACTTTTTGTTTTGATTAACATGATATACATATGTTGAGAAGAACGTATAAGATAAACAAGAACCTTATATTATTAGTTTAAAAAATGTTACTTACTAAACAGTCCCTTTTGACTTATTAAATAGTCCTAGAAAATAATTGTATTAAAATAATTAAAGCCAATTGTTTGTTATAGTTGTATTAAATTGCAGTTGTAAATTTCAGCCACTGCGAAAAGTTTTTACTGTGTGTGAAAGCTTTGAAAACATACCTGTAGGAAAACACCGCTGTTAACATACTCAACATCATGAAAATACATAGTGACAGTACAGAACTCACCACCAAGAGTCTGTGATGGGCGCGAGGAGCAGCAGGCAGGCGGCGATGACAACTGGCCGCATCTCTCGGCTGACATCACTCTGTCACTCGGAACATGGCACGAAAGAGCCAGCGCGATCATACGTGCAATTTTTTTTTATATTACAAACAGTCAGTTTTTTTCGTCGTGTCAGCGAGATTCGCGTCGTGTCGCGAGTGGATCTCAGCCGATGGGAGATCGCGGACTGAGCTCACCTGCGCGCACCCCGCCGCACGCGCACTCCGAAACAATTTTCGCGCGATTTTGGCTAAGATTTTTAGCAGATTAGCCTCCGCCTGATTAGAAAAGTGGGGATACGAACGTTTATTATAATCGGTGCGTGTGGGCGATCTCAATCTGATAAACAATCTCCGATTAATGAAGCCTTTTTCTTATGAGTGCAATTTTTAAGGTAGACTGCCGAGATTTAGCAAAATTATTTTTCCCCGTTAAAAATTACTTGGTTATCTTTCCTTGAGAATCAAGATTACGTATTTAGACACTGGTTGATTACTGAATGATCGACAAGAGGAACACGAAACACGTTCTATTATTAGTACACACGTGCGAAACTCTAATTGTGTTAAAGAAACACTCTTGTTTACATACACCTGCCATTTCAGACCTAGTGTTTACTATATGACATGTGGGTACATAATATAACATGTACTAGGTGTATCTTGTTAAGTTTGGCCAAGTCATAACATATGCCTACCTAACATTAGTATTTAATAGTCATCAATAAGGTATTTTTTACATCCCCCGTAATTTACATTGGTTCCAATTTAATTAGTTTCTACCTGTGATTATTATGTACGGATAAATTTATTATCTCAGATTACCTATCAAGACATAATAGTAGCTAAACTTCGTACTATTCGTAATATAAACATAAAACTACTAAACTATATTATATAAATTCATAAATAATTGTATACATAATTAGTTAGGAGCTGCGCAACTCTATATGAGTACCTATAAGTTATTTTAAGACAATTGTTGTATTGTAAAGATCACTAAGTAATTAATCATTAAGTAAGTAAAAAGAGCATAAAGAGTCCGTGGAGTTAACAATTATTAATAAAAAAAATATATATATATAAAATAAACCGTAGAAATTACAGGGATTTTCAGCAGTGACCTTTGAATTTGGACAGAGCAATATTGGCCAATTTGGCTAATAGCTGTCTAATATGACAAAGATACGTAATTAAAGCTCAGACACAGAATGAATGCATTTTTGACAGGTCTGTCGCAGAGATCTTATGCCTAGTATAATTAAAGTTTATTTTGGAGCATTTATTTACGATAAACCGTAAATAAACTATGTACGCAAAGAACTGACGGCACCTGTCAGAAACGCATTGTCTGAACAACCGAGCTGAGTGCGTTCCATTAAATAATTCCTCTGAAGCTACGTTGGCATCTCTGGTTTTTAAATCTTTATTTCAAAGGTCATAAAGTTGCAATTATAATGAACATGCCAACATATCCTGAGAGGAACTATTTTATAAAACACACTATATACTTGAAACTTTACTTTATATAACGCCATATGTTATATAAACGCGTTATATTCTTAAATATAGAGTTATGTTATGTGAATATGTGTCAAATATATATTTCGAATAGTCATTTCATGTACAAAGATCGTGCAATCAATATATATAGCTTAAATTCTTAATTTTATTTCGAGGCGAACATTACTTTCGCGCTCGTTAAATTAAGCTCCGTAACCGAAAAAGGCGTCTAAGCAAAGTTCTGCAAGATACACTCTAAGCTATTATAGACAAAACAAGCTTTTTATCATTTTCAATAGAGAAATATTAGTCATTTAAACATTTTATTATTTCATTTTGAAATTTCCGCGTACAATGAAAAGCGCGATAGAAGCAACACCTACCGCCTAATGTAGGGTTGCTTTCAAAATTTTCAAATATAGGTAGAGTCAAGTATTTATCATTTGGAGCCATCCACAAATGCCATCCCACGTATAGGGGAAGAGCAAGGTCAAAGAAGAGAAGAGAAAGACATTTTGTAATAAGAAAATTATACAATTTCGAAACCTCACTAATCTAATATCAACGCTCTAGTTATTCTAAAATTGTATATCTCATAATGGTGAATTTTTCTGGAGGTAAAAATCTGTCGTATTTTAGTATGTTATATAATAGTTTAAACCCTGAGTCTGTGCAAAGGACGAATTCACGAGGTTTCAAATGTATTTTAAGTTTAAGTAAATAATTCAATGAAACTATAGCTTTTATAGATATAATGTGAACTTGTTTAAACTTGTAAAGGAAGTTGGATTGAAGCCAGCTTCTAATTGACGACTCTGTATAAATTCGGAAAAAAATAGCCATTGCTGGATTTCTTGCTGGTTCTTTCTGGTTGTCTTTGACGTGCAAAAGTGATTGTAAAATCCTATTTGAAGAATAAATTTTTGATTAGATTTTTGAGTTGCGACCCAAAGAGAAGTTCGGCAACTATTAATACGAAATACCAATTGTTATTCATCTTCTACGAAAATGAAACAATTCCACAGAGATATCAAAGGCTAGAGTTTGTGAAAACAAAATAACATGGATACCGCGAACGCAGACCGAACAATACTAAAGAATAGACAGCGCTTTGATGTTTCTGTCTAAGATATTCCGCTTGAAAAGTTTTATCGACAAATAAACATATCACTAAGTTTACAAGTCGAATTCATGTCGGCGCCCTTACATTATTATTTTTAGAAATAAAAAAGACCATTACATCCAAATCCCTTTTTTATTTTTGCACCTTCTCTATGTTAAGGGTATGTTCTTATGTTAATTAATATTTTAATGAAGTATTGTTTAGACGACAAGTTTGGCGTAGTGTTCGAGAGATCAGTCAATAGGTCCCGAGTCGCGTCTTCGATTTTGTATGATCTACAGTTTTCTCCGATTTGGGTGTATGTGCATGTGCGTTTTTGTATATTTTATTGTACTTGCACACACGACAATAGATATAAATAAAATGTGACGCGACGTTTTTTTTTTTTAATGATTATTTAATAGCTAAGTCTTGTGATAATAAGAATGAAATTTCTTTGTTTCCTCTGTACACTATAAGACTACCAACAACTATTTCAATGTCTGTGGTTAAACAACAGGATACTATATCCAAAATATACGAGTATAGTAGCAAAATTTACTATATATAATGGCAAGGAATTACTATCTATCGCAAACAATTAAGACAAAATGTTTGAAAACTACTGTCACCAATCAATGACGATGTTGCGCGTCTCTGTATGGAAAAAGCGACCTAACACACCACATTTAAAAGTGAGGCTTTCACTGTTGGACTAAGTGCTCCTAGCTAATGTTTAGTAGGGCCTGGCAAATAATCTTCTTGCGAGGCTTAGCTTATAGCTTGGGTATTAACTAGTAGTTTTGGCACTAGGATCATACTAACCAGAGTGGAAAATGCTAGTACCAATTAAATAATCAATTCTTCTTCCTTACAGGCCGTGCAGCCTACGGTGAAACTCTAGCCTTGATAGAGATTAAAGTTGCTGGTAGTTACACAAGACCGGAAGACTGCAGGGCCGATTCTGCATAAGGACATGACCAGGACAGACACGAGTTCGCCGCAATATGAGGCAACATGATAAAAGAACCATTTCGCCCGCTGTTGCTATTCAAATTTCGAACTAATCGCCGCCAGTCAGTAGGCAGCACTAGCGCGCTGTTAAAATGGCGGGAAAGTAACAGTGTGCATTCACAGATTGAGTTTTATTTAAATGTTTTTTTTTTCTGCTTCCTAGCAAATGTGTTCAGAAACGTCGTACGATATACGTGCGTGTTGGTTATACTAATATCGTAATGTACTATTACGTTTTTAGAATTTCATACCTTTATCTGATGCTCCTACGGTGAATGAAAATATAGTGAGGCAACCTGCATACCTGGGAAGAAATTTAAATTGAATTCAAAATAAATGTATGTAGTCAATCAATCCGCACTGGGCCAGCGTGGTTGACTAAAATCTAATAGCCCTAACGTAGTTAGGGTAGGCTCGTGGCCCTCACCGCGCATGGTATTGAAGTACCTCTCTACATGGGGGATTATCCTAGTGTTCTCGGACAATCCCCCCCTTGGCGATGGCTCCACCAACTAGGTCGGGCGTGGGCGGTAGAATCGCGAAAGCGCAACCCGCCACGCGCCCCGGTATGGGCTCAGAGGACACCGGGGGGTTTTAGTGGGTAGGCCGGTCCCTCAGACCGGAGAGCCCCACACACGGCCGCGTCTTCGTCGTCGTCGGTGCCACGGTGCGAAAAGAGCATTTCCCCCGAGATAAAAAAAAGGCTCGTGGCCCTCGGTATTGATGTAGATGGGGTGTGATGATCAGCTCGCCTTGCTAGGTATCCCTTGCTAACCTGAGTGAAATGCCGTAGTAACAATTATAATAGCAATGTTAATTACCGACAAACAATTACCAGTTCGCTAGTTGTTGGAGATTCGTTTGTAAAACAGAATCAAAATTAAAACTGCCGAGCAAATTGATGCAGAGTTCTTTCAAGTCCTGCTTATTAAAGCTGGCCAAGTACTATTTACGTTCCACGCGGACAACGACGAGGGAAACAAAGGTAGTGTTCACACGGGCGACCCTTGAGACAGCAAACTAAATAGTTCGATCCGGTTTATTCCCGTCTACCACTAGAACCTAATAAAATAATGCTATAAGATGTTCCGAACAGTTTTTATTACATCAATTTTTGCGAAAATCGTACGGAATAGTTTTCATTATTGTACTAACTAAAATAGCGAAAATAGTAGATTTTTAATACAAAACTTCATACAGAGCCCCTAGATAGTGTCTATCGCGTTTAACTCGTTACTGAAATTGTTTTGTAGATTGTAGATGAAGCGAAAGAGATATGTAAAGACCGTAGCAAGTGGAAAGACGTAATCTCTGCCTACCCCCATGGGAAAAAGGCGTGAGTGTATGTATGTATGTATGAAATTGTTTCGGATTGAAATTTAAAGCAAATATCCTGAGCTGGCTCAGGCTCAGTACGATAATGCATGAAATTGCTGCAGTAATTTCATGTTAGCTCCATATTCAACATTGTTCTCTTTAATGTTCTGAACCATAGATTTATTATATACTATGGTCTAAACAACATATGAATATCATCAAGCTTTCAAGTATACTATAGTAAATTAGTTTAGTATACAGGTTTTGAGAATTAAAAACAAATAAATTCTAAGAAACAAGAACAATTCAAAAATTGCACTGTATGATTAAAATGAAATACAAAGGTAAATGGTCTGTAAGACTTAATTAATAATTCATTTACAAAAGTTCAATAGCTGGATGTTTTCGCGTTGGCCCAGTGCGAGTTGGTGGAAGATTTTTCAATGCTCCGAGTTTCTCTGCGTGTTTGTATCAGAAATTATGAAATCCGCAGAAAACCAAGTTTACCAACATAACCCGAAGCTGTAGGGGTTTATTTAAAGTTTATGAAGTTGGGGTTGAACAGATTTTGATAGTATCTAGTGTAGTACTGTACAGATATTCTTATTTTACATATAGTGACTGCTTATGCATATTTCAATAGCATATAGCCACGTAGATTAATAGTCATGCTATTTATTCACACATTCTTATTTATACATTTTACCTCCTTATGATAAAATAATATATATAATATATATATATATATATAAATATATATATCTTACACTTACACCAATTGACTAAACCCAAAGTAAGCTCTGTAAGGCTTGTGGGATCTTGGGTAATGGATAGACATACATATATTATACATATATAAATAAATTTAGTAGAAATTATTTTATAACATCTGTCCCCATCGGGTCTCGAACCCGGGACCTCAAAGATGGTGACACCTTCAAACCGGTATACCAACCGCTCAAATACGGAGGCCGTCGAAAATTGCCACCATTGTATGCCACGGTTATTCAAAATGAAACAGTTTTCGGAGAAATTGGAGCCAAAGTAACACTTTTGTTAGATTGGCTCTGGTGATTCATTTAAAACATTAGATAAGTATACATTAGTTATATGAAGTTGATGTGAAACCAACATAATTACTATTGAACCCACCGAGTAACTTTTAACTGACACAACAAAATCAATCAGATATTACTTAATATATCTCTCATATTGAGATTTTTTTATCTTATTAAGCCTTACACCATGATGGTTAAGCCGGCTACAATAGTACATTACTGCAGCGGCCAGCAATAGAAGCATCGACGGACGAACGTGTCCATACGTAAGTCCATCAATGCCTAGTTGTGGCCAAGGCTTGTATAGTACTTTTCTCAAACAATGCGCGGAAATTAAAACTAAGTAGTACCAAACAGAACTTTTATTTGAAACAGTTATTGAATGTACAATTATTGAAATGTAAAGTGGACTTTTCAAACTCAATGACCAACAATGAACAAATTTTTTCACGCGCCAAAGGATTCGTTGTTTTTTTTTTTTCATTATAAAACAGGTTCTTTTTGCAAGCCAGTTCGATATTTAAATAAAACTCTGATAAGTTGCCTCCCTGGTTTGCCATTTTCGGAGCAACAAATTGTTCTATTTTTAAAATACACGATAGATATGAATTTACATGTATATTTATTTGGCCGCTAAAACACGACAGATATGGATTTTCATACATTTTTTGCAGTACAGCAATTTCGATTTATCTCGAAGAAGGTTGTCAAAATAATGCTCAAATTTCCAAGCATGTTTGAGAAAATTAATTTATATGTATTGACGTTATTTTAAACGAAGAAACAAAGGAGGAAACATATAATTCTAGTACGATTACTACATTTAAAACTAAAACATAAACATTTATGAAAAGCAAAAAACAGTTCTTGCCTATTACATTTAATATCTTTCATTAACTTTACTATGTCTCTTTCGTTGTGGGCACACTCCATTAAAATGTGAAATAAATCTTCTTTGACGTTCGTACAAGTGTAACGGTAAGGATTATTCCTTTTTCCTATCAACAATTTTAACGCATTTAATGGAATATGCTCTAATTCTCATACATAGAACAAGTTCTCGTATAGAGATCATTCGATCAGTGTGAGGTGAACGACGCAAAGTCAGTAAGCACTTTAATATGTATATAATTTTAAGCTTCTGTTTTAGTTAGCGTATAAGATTGTATTAAGAAAATGCTTGCTTTTATCACTGTTATAATAATTCGATTTCAACACATATCGTTAAACGGAAACATACCGACTACTCGGATTCACTCTAGAATGTGGAATAACACTCTTGGGCAAATAAGTCGAGTCGAGTGAGCACTCGAGTTAAAACGATTCCGATGTCAAGTTGAGAGTTAGTTTTTTGCCCCTTCAGTTGTTCGTCAAATATTATAAGTATATAAAGAGTTGACAGCCATCGATTTAATATTGAACAGTAATGTTTTAGCAATACCTGTTCTAGAGAACAACATTTATTCGTATAACATTAAGGTCCATATTAATAAAATAAATGAAGGTTGGTTTAATAGCCCTATTTTTTATCTTGTACTTAAAAATATATTTATTGATACGCCCTAAATTTGTAATTTATATCAGATTTCTACACAAACATTTTGATTTTAATTTTATGCAATACAAAAGCTGCATGCTTTTCTTTTATTTAATAGAGTTCAATGCTTTAGCAACGTATGAAATATTAAGTTTGTTAATCGGTATACGCGTAGACGAGATTTTACTAGAAAAAAAAAATTATATATATATATATAGAAATGTGATATATTTTCTTTCTGACTTAAAACGTGTATACAAGACTATATAAAACAGAAATCAAGTAACTATATTCATCAAAAGCAACCAGGTAGGATATGTCACACAACACTTTCGTACCTATATCTCTCATATTGGCTTGAGTCTACGAACAAGTAAGCTGCTTAATCTACTAGCATTAATAGTGCTTCAGTACCTCTCCGCAGTTCCAATTCTATTACCTGAAATATATTTTTTTTAAACAAAAACTAAACGGGAGAAATCGTATAATTTGACATAACATATCGATATCTTGCATGACTAAAAGCAATAAAATAAAACAATTCAGGTGGTCTTGTTTATGGAACCATAAAATGATATTATATTTTTTGATATTCTATTAGAGTTGGCTCACTCAAGAAGAATTATCTAACAAATCAATTAAGTAATGCAAAGAATTCATTCACCTTTAGTGATGTGACTGCGCATGTCGCAGTTGTCAGCATTATCGATCTTATTAGACTCAGACAATAAGTAATATTATATTTGTATTGAAATCATCAACGTATGTTTACTATAAAATTCGGGTGGCTACCCTAATAGGCTTGTTGCCTAAATTTCAGTAGTTAGATACTAATATACCTTGATGCCTATTCTATACAAAATAATTATTATTTTTGAAGAAAAAATGCTTATAAGAATAATTTTGCATTTAATTAAATATTTGACATTAGTCATCAAAAACGCTCATGACTGTCATGGCGTCTTGAATGACGTCACGCCGTGCAAAACACAGCTGTTTTAGTATCGGAATATTCGGTATTGTGAAGTTATTTTAATAAAAAATGGATTCATCGTATTACAAGTACTGCATAGTGCCCCAGTGTACAAGCACAAGTACAAAAACACCAAAAAAAATATTTATATACGTGCCAAACAATCAGCAGATACGTAAAAAGTGGCTGACACTCGCGAGAAGGAATGATGCCCATTCTTTTTCGCACTTCCACAAGACACTTGGGAATGACATTTTGACTTTGACGTTTCGCACGGCGTGACGTAACACTTTTAATTGGTGTTTGCTGTCACGTGACTTATGGCTTATTTTGTGCAATTTTATTTTATAAAAATATAAATAATCAAAAGTTATTATTTTATAAAACTTTGTTTTTTCATAATTAAATGATCATCTTAATAGTTATGCAACCTAATGCATCAGATTTGTTCATAGTGGATACAAGCCTATTGAAGAAACTGTACTAGTAATCGAAGACTGAAAACATCTGTAATTATTTTCAGTTGTTATGATAGAATTGTACTGAATTTCCTTCAAGAGAAAAATACATTGAAACATTGTATTGAATAATTAATTTTATTTTTGAATTTAGTAATATAATAATGTGCTGATTCGAGTAGAATATATTTCATTATAATAATTAAATCTAAAACCAGCTAGTCGGCCATTTTAGGTAATTATTGTAAAAATGCGCTTAACGGACTTCAATACGAATCAATCGGTAGTATAGACTAAAATACGTAGTAAGACATGGTAAACACTAGATATTAACAAAATGACCGTTGGTTCTAACCAACGTCGCTTACAACGTTAGACGACTATCGCTGACCACGTTTCATGGGAGCTGTTTTCCAAAGAGCTCAATTTGCTTTGATTATATCATAACAGCTTTCATACATATTACTTACAGAGAATAGTGTAAAAGTGGTAGTTAAGAGATGAAACCTTTCTATTTGAGATTCATACTGCAAATTAATGGAAGAGACTCTAATGCATTTCACCGGCGACTAGGCCATCGCGCTGTTCGCTCACTCATAGGCAATGCCTGAGAAAGTACTGCCCAGTAACGTGTGAAGAACGATTCAGAATACACGGCGACACGTGTCACTGTACTTTTTCCTCCTATAGATGTCATCAGTGGCGACTATATGGATTTTTGCAATGACATCTCACCGTACGTAGACTTATATAGAAAAAATACACCTCTATCTAATGTTTATGACGAATTATTGTGTAAGATGATTATGTCATATTTTGCCTGTAATTCATTCATATGTTCCTAAAGTCCTTACTATATTAATTCTTTAATGAAAATTACACATTTCCGCTTTGCTGTAATTAGTGTGAATGAATAAATATATAATTATCTTACATTTTTTTATAGTAAACAGCAACGTCTGTTACCTTATTTTTAATAATGCCGACAGCCATCTATTATTTTATCATCGTAGCGCTAATACGAGAACAATTTATTTTGAATTGTTACTATTTTGAGGTCTATTAAAATTAAGGTAGTAATTTAATTTATGTTGTTTGAATATTTTTGAAATTCTAGTAATATTAAATTATTGTAGTTATAAACTAGTAATAATACTAAAATTACAGTAAGTTTGATTTATATTATTTTAAGATACGCACTGTTGTTGGTATATTTTATAAAAAGTTTGTATAACAACTAACAGATGACAAATCAGTATTTTTTCGGTTTCTTATATGTGATCACAAAATCTAAAGATGATGCTGATTCTTATATTTTTCTATAAATGTAACCGTAAGGAATATAGAAAATAAACCAACTATAACAATAAAAAAAATTGTTTACCCAAGCATAAGAGTCAAAGGTCTGCCCAACCATGCTCAAAGTGTATAAAAATAAATAAGAATAAGAAAGAAGAAGTCTATAATATCCAACGTATCACTATACAGACTAATTAAATAAACACCAGAATGTTTCTTATTACACGATAATCCATTTGTTTACTTTTAGATTCATGAGGACCTAGAATAGTAATAATATTTCTCTCTCAGTGGTTATGACTTAAAGGTTTACTTAAATTCATCTAATTTCACAATCGATTTTAAAAAACGTACTATGGAATCCTTTCATTTGACAGAATTAATTATATATTATCGACATCTAATTAAGCTCGTCACATCACTAACGTAATCTCGCTATCGATTAAAACATTTTGATTAGCTTTCAACTTACGGGCAATGTCATAATCTGATCACTAACAGAAAGTCGTAAGCGTCATTGTGTTCACTCGTTAAACCGATCTTTCCTTTTGTATTGGCCTGAGAAATTAAATTCCGTACATTAGTCGCTTAATATGGTACTTACTAGATAACACAAAGAGACGTGATGCCACCCCAGACAAGTGACTTTGCAGGAATGTTTATAGATAGTGATCTGAGATGCGAACGTCGATATGTCATGCAACAGCATCCTATCGACATCCCTATTGAAATCATTGCCTTGACGATAGTTTTAATGAATTGTGACTGGTAATGACTCATGGAAGTTATTGACAGTTAGCTTTTATGGAAGTTACCGTAATTTAAGTGAGCGGCGCTTTGTTTGCCAGCTAGTCCTTTCCTACGATTTTGGCTACATAACTATGCAATATTAAAATAATC
The DNA here is from genome assembly GCA_036419045.1 of Scirpophaga incertulas. Taxonomy (NCBI): domain Eukaryota; kingdom Metazoa; phylum Arthropoda; class Insecta; order Lepidoptera; family Crambidae; genus Scirpophaga; species Scirpophaga incertulas. Next base: position 27,849,690 of record CM071634.1, on the reverse strand, counting down.
GTATTACTATATGGCCTTCAAATAATTTGTGTGTTAGAACTGACGGCAATTCGTTGTTACGCTTCAACGTGAGGAAAAGTCAAACAAACACACAAAAACACATTCATCTGTGTAGTGTTCGACAGATGTAAATAAATATTAGTATTCTATTTAGATTTGTTTGTCTAAACACTTTTCGCTTAACAAAATATGTAATAATTGAAAAGTAGCTTTGTAGTTCAGTATAAAGAGACTTCTCGATATAAAGGATTGTATTCATGATAGTTCTAAAAGCGCTCTTGTAAGAGCCTAAATACCTCCTTGCTTTTACATTATTAATTTATATTACTAATTACACTAGTAGTAGTGTTAGTCTAATGTAAAATTATAAGGGTAAGGTTTAATAATTTGAATGTTCGACGTATTCAACCATAAGTTTGAGGTGAAATGATACCATGAAATATAATTTATTCTTTAAAATGCAGTACCTGATCTAACTTTAAATAAATTTTAAAATTTACAATGAGATCTTTTGCATTAGTATTATTCTTAAACGTGGACTCGATGTTGTCTTTATTAGTAGTGTTTGGATTCCTCCTGGATGGTACTTGAAAATACGGCCCAAAGTGACTTGCAAAAACGGTTCGACAGGCAACTCTACGTATATATTCAAAGCTCTGAAAGTTTGGATTTACCAGAGTGCCACGCTGATGAACCTCAGCGTCCGGAAACTAAACTAGGAAGCTAGTACTTAATAGAGCCATCCCAAAGGTGGCTGCAATATTTCATACTTCCTCATCAACATCATTTCAGCCAACTTAAACTAAACGTAAATATAAAAATTTACCCTAAACATTGTGTCTAATGACCATCCAAATTATCGAGGCTGGCTGTAAAGCGGCGTCAAATCAATTGTGTTCGCGTTTGGTTCGGCTCGATTGTGGAAATAATTAGTGCGCTTTCAAAAATGCTCATTTACAACGCGTAGTAAACGTTTACGAGTCATTGTTCGCCGATGGCAGGAAAGGAAACTGTTGATATGAAGGCTTAGAAGCAAAGTGTATTTGTAAAACGACACGAAAAATTGTCTATGGTCGCATAATGACGTTTTGTCAAATTTCGATTCCTTCGGATAATATGTTATTTGAAAAAACAATATTGTCTATTTTTTAGACGTACCTTATTTAGGGAGTGAAGAATAAATGTGGTGGAATTTCGATGATAGAATTTTAGGAGTGCAAAAAAAAATATTCATTCCTGATACTTTGAAAACTGACTGGTCCTTTCATTCCCCTATATCCTACGTTACATTTCATATCCACACAAAACCAACACAAATTTAATGAACACTTAAAACCGAATAACATACACTAACACCAGTCCCTTTATGGCAAGAGTAACATAATATTTTATTAGTCCAGTTCGCCCGTAATGACTTGGTCACTTACTCTTATTTAAACAATGCTCACAACTAACAATGAAAATTAATTTTAAACGCGTTGTGCCAATTTCGATTCAGTTAGCTGCGAACCCAAGTATTTTGACTTCGCTTTTCACGTGTTCGTGTAGTTCGTATTCGGATCTAAATGTTACATCAGGAAGGGAGAGACATACTAGAGAGACTTATCACAATCTAGAACAAACCAAAAAATTACAAACTATCATAGAAGAACTAATCGACGATAGCAAATTAGCTATGAATTTGACTAGGCATGGCAAATAAACAAAGTTTGGTGAATAGATAGTTTCTGGCGACAATTTCCTGGTCTATAGATGACTTGTTAGTCATATATAACTTTTCGCGTGAACTTCGTTTAAGAATGAAATAAATAAATACATTTATTTTGAACTACTCAATGGCATACTTGTAAACATCGATAACAAAGCAATACATAAAAATACACAGCGTTGTATGTTACTAAAACTGTGTCATGCAGTGGAAGTTGCAAGAGTAACCTGCTGCACGTTTCTCGTACAAAATAATACTATTTATATTTTAGTTTACATTATTAAAATGAGAGAAAAGCCATAATTAAAATATGGTAGTTTTTTTCATTTAAAAAAGTATTAATAGTTTTTTATTACAAAATTCTTAAGACAACTCTGCCAGGGTGACTCAGACAAATCACTACTTCACAGTGCATCCCGGATTTCCTTGTGATTCAGTTCAGCAAAAAGCTACTTATTAAGCATGAATAAAGTGATTCACGATTTTCCAGGCAGCCTTGATGAATCGGCGCAATTTTGTTTCGAAGAAAATCTATTGATCTGGTCTAAATTGTCGGTATAAATAGAATATTGAGTAATCATATCAGTCTGTGGCGAAATTATTATATAATTCATCCGAATGGACTAGATACACACATCGACATATGCTATACACAATGTGTTTGCTCAATAATCTATAAAACTCATTCCTATGTTAACATAGACAAATAAAAGCTAATCTCATTTAAAAATAAAATTGATTTATATATCAAAATTTTTTTATCGCAATAGTTTCAGTGACACACATTTTTTTTGGACGTCTTAGAAGCTTGAACGTTTTCGAACTTTTTGTATCCGTTTCCGGTTTGACGAAATTCGATTGTTTCTCTGATTTTCATAACAATCTCAAGTGGCTTTCCATCCATTTCCGTAGAATTCTCAAATACTCTGTTTCCTCGTTAATGTCCTTTTTAATCGTAAGTATCATTCATATCTCGAAAGCGACGTTTCTTTACAACTCGCCCAAAGCTCTATGTAGATCCCATCGCAAATGTCTTCTTTTATTACTTCCTGTAATTCCAATATCCTTACTTCGTCATTCATGACACACTCGGTTAGACTTTGCATACGGGACCATGTAGTATACGACACTGCTAATCTATTTCCTTTAAGCAGTGTTTAAGGGAGTACTTATCTTTCCAAGTGGTAATTTATTCAAATTTTATTTAAATTAAGTAATTATATGTATAATATAAATATCTATATTTTATTGTACTACACCAACTACTCTATGTAAAATCTACTATACTAAGTTTTAGGTATCTCATGTACTAAAATACAGGAACGGCCTTGAAATAGACCATATGTTAAGAGCACACGATTAGCTGGTAAATGTGTGTAATATATACTAGTAATATTACGTACAAATACGTACGTACGTCGTACTTATGTAAGCAGTTACGTACTAGTAATATTAAGTACAAGTAATATTACACCCAATTGTAACTCCTGATGATAAAGCAACATTTTAGCGCCGTTGCAATGCAATTACCTATATTGCAATCATTACGTTAAGTTGGTAAAATCGCCTTATCTGTATGATTGTATAAATAAACGTGCCATTAAAATATTAAAAGTACGTTTATATGTAGTATGCATATATAAAAAAATACATTTAATGTAAGAAAATGTTAAATTATGCGCAAAAGCTTAATTGAAAACTTGTAGGAGTTTGATTTAAATTTGAATTCTCCGAATTTTATTGTTAGTTAAAGAACTACGGCTACAATCCAATGGCTTTTAGCGAACAAGAATCAAAATATTTCACGTATTTCGATCAAATACCAACTGCATGCATTCAGAAGCTCTCACCAATGACTCAGAACTAAGTCACACTTAATTCGTCTCATTCCCATGGCCTTGTTAACCAAAGGGCTAAGTTGAAATGCTCCGGGAATCTTTGAGCTTACTCTCTATGTTTGTAAGTGACGTGTGGAAATTATTCGCAGTGTATTGCTACATTTGTTGCATCAGTCTATTAAAAGAGTGCGTTACGCAGCATTGTTCAATAAACAAGCTGTCCGAAACTCCAAGTATGGAGTTAGAGAGTAGCTCTACTCTATCGTCCTCAATGTCAACCTACCGCCTACAAATGTGGTATTCGGATAATTTTGTCTGGCAAAAATATTTACAGATCTCACATTAATCAATTCCAAATTTCTTTTTTATGTCAACGATTTTAAAATTTTTCTTTGATTTATTTGAGAACTAGAACCGTGAAATGTATTATCTACTAGGTTTAGTAGTATAGATACATTAGGCCCGTATTCTATTTATAGTAGTTTCCAAAGATCCATCGATATCTTTCAGAAATGTATGTAATGTATGTTAATCGTTTCTGCACTGCTAGCATCTGATGTCTTATTAAAGTTCGATTTTTAATTCGAGTCAGTAAAATGACATTTCCAGTGTCATGTGTCACAAATCATATTATTTAATATGGTATGTATTACATATTTACAATAAAAAAACGCTTTGATACCTAATAAAATAAACCATGACTAAATGTCTAAATCTATTGATTGCCGAACATCACTATTGTAGTGGGTTGTAGTGGGTCACCCTTTTTTGTATCAGTGACAGTTGCACTTGTCATTTTACTGACTCAAAGAAAAAATCGTAGTTTAGTCAATCTAACTACCGCTGCGTTCCCCATCCCCTGTATCTATGGTTTCGCTTCGATCTCTATTCGTTTACTATCCATATCTGATTCCATATCTGATTCAGTATAGATAGCAACTTCGAGCTTAGTCCTCACCACTTCAGCATATCGTCGCATCCCAAGTTCTAATACCATGTAACTCTACATTGTGAACTTTTCAAGAGACAAAAAAAAACTGTCTCGTCTAATGGATTTTTGGTTCATAACATTTTTATAAAAGTTCAGTGTTATCATAAAAAGTCCTAGGTGTAATGTGTAGCCTATATTCTCATTCTATTCGCCCTAAAATCCTTTTACAATTCAATGCCGCTAACAAAAAACTAACGCATTAGAACATATTGTTTTCTCAAATTAATGGAAAAGTTTAAAATCAAATTAATTGCAGGTAAAAATACACATACAAAATTAGGTATCGGTATTTTACCTTAAAGGTGGATTGCTCACCGGACGCCACTTGTAAACACACGAATCGACGCCTGCGCAATAAAAACGCTGTAAAAATTTGATGTTTCTATCCATGGGCCTGCATCTCGTTCGCTCGCTACCAAACTCCTGTATACATCTCATTCTAACACCGGAATATTATCAATGCACTTTACACAAAACAGAAGATCCGAACTTCGTCTGACATTAATGTGATTTTGAAAGTAAATTGTGTAGGTTTTAACTGTTATAAGTAGCCCAGGAACGAGGTGGCAAGCTATAAAATTAATAAACGGGGCTAGATCGCATCAAACGTTACGTTTTTATATTGTTTTCGTTGGATTGAGAGAAACTTACGAAGCTTCGTGAGGAGAACACGTAATGGATATCAAATTTTTCGTTCGTGTTTTTGGGGAAAACAATTAAGCCTACCTGACAGTCGAGTTATATCTGTCGTATCGTATTTGTAAAATATTGAAGAACAGGTTATAAAAATGGGATATCCAGATATCCAGAAACTCCCTATCCAGCTCCAAAGGCCCTGTTCCTCTATCTATTAGTATATGGAGACACTTTTGAAACATGATCGACAGAAATCCACCGGTCGACCTGTAGAGGTTTGAGAACCTTGTAGGTACTAATAGGCGTCCAATAGTAATCACAGTTCTTGAATGCTCTAAACAATGTTAAGGAAATGTTGTAAGCCATGTGCTGTTCCCCAGCACAAGTCCATAAAAAGCACATGTGAGGAATTTAATTTGCGTATAGCAAGGCATAAAGTGCCCTTTATGCATAAGCTACGCAGGGCAGATCTACGAATGTTTCTATAACGATCTAGCATACACTACGGCCTAAACATATGACAAATAGGTTTACAAATAAAAAACATTCCTTGACACAGAATTGGAATTTCCGACCTTAATACATTGTGAATATATGATGATATTTTTACAAAATGATTCTGGAAAGTTCCTCATGATAACATTCCATTTTCTATGACTGTAATCCCAACCAATATTATACATGCGAAAGTAACTGTGTCTGTCTGTCTGTTACGCTTTCCCGCTTAAACCTCGCGACTGATTTTGATGAAATTTGGTACCGACAATCTTTAGACCCTGAGACAGAACATAAGCTACTTTTTATTTCGAAAAAAGGGATGAAGGGGTTGAAATAGAGGTTGAAAGTTAGTATGGGATTTCTTGATTTTAAAATATAAAACCATGAAACTTTATATTTAAGCACTTGATAAGACATCATTAAACATTTGTTCTAGCATTTTTGGAATTTCGACTAGCTAGGGGGTGAAATAGGGGTTGAAAGTTAGTATGTAGGTTCGTCAAATATCACGTCATAAGAAACAAAAAGTCATTTGTTCTAGCATTTTGACATTTTTACCAGTGTGGAGGTGAAATAGGGGTTGAATTGAAGATAAGACCATGAATATTGGTACCTTAGACATACATGACACACATGACAAAAACTAATTTCACGCGGGCGAAGCCGCGGGCGGAAGCTAGTTAACAATATAAAAGAAAATCTTTAACTATATTCCAATACTGTTTAAAAATAGTTGTGTGTATTAATACAAAAATTTTCCATTTAAAAAACCCAAAGTGAATCGAACTTTCATTGAGAATTCCCTTCATACATCATAATAACATGTTATTTATAATAATATATGTATTATACCACTATGACTCCTAACTATAATATATTTTTAAAATTATTATTTCTTATTTCGTAGCTAATCTCCTCTAAAACTTTTAGCTTCGGACACGACTTAATTTTATACTGCCTCAAAACATTATAGGGAATTTTGAATGCTTTTAAGAAGGCTGCGTTGATTTGGTTTCGGTACCCTGGCCTGAAGCCTTACAATCATACACTTAAGCATGGCTAAAACAATATATAAACAGAGACAACCATATCGCATCGTGTAACGCTGTCTCGCTCTCACTGCAATTTGGATATAGTTCAAAGTTTTCATGGTAAGGACTCTCATGGCGTTAAATAAATTATTTTCGCTGCAAAATACACGCAACAGCCTGTAATTGACCATACCGCATTTCCCCGCCTCGTTCCTAGATATGTAAAATTTATAGATATGGTATAATTAACATATTTATGACGCATAAGAACATTTTTTATTTTTATATTATCAAAGAACTGTGCAATAACAACAAAGTTGTCTTTCAAAAAGTTCACTTCTTGGCATAGATTTAGTCAAAAAAGGAATTAATGGGCAATAAGCATCGTAAGAGAACCATGATCAGAATTATGGCTTGTTTCCAATTAAAAAAAATGATACAAGTTTCTTTTCCAAAATACAATTTCAAGGCTGAGCCAAGAAACCGAACAATGTAGACATTGAAGATTCTGTATTTTTATGATACTAATCACAAGGGTTATATAAAAGAACAAAATCATTCTAATAAATATAAAGTGTGAAACTTTAGAAATTTGCTACATTACATAAATTTAAGACCGCATCCATTTCTTGCCAGTTTTCTTGAATCCTGTCCACATACGTTAATGATCAGCGAGATCCTTATCCGGTTACCAATTTCATCGGAATGCAAGCAAGCGGCCGCCAGGAATCGATACCATTCGTCTGTAATGGACAGCTTTTATGATTAGAATATACCACTTATTTAACTGTTGCAAACTTCATAGACATCATGATTGTTTGCACTTGGGATACTCAAAAATAATGTTTACCTAAGTGTCAGAACATGTTATTGAATTATATTTTGATACAGATATATTCATCAATGACTCCAATCATTATGATTCAGAAGTCTATTAAAATTCTTGCACTTCAGCCTCAAAATTAGTCATGACTATTGATGATGGTTAGTCATTAAATGACTTTCAGTTGTGAAACTTTGACTCAGCATTCTGGATAACAATTATCAGCTGTACATATGTCTATCTATATGAACTATCTTAGGGTGCACAGACAGAGTTTGTTCAGTATTACTTAGAATACCTTAAATTTCATAATAGTTGTATTAATTATTTGAATAAAAAAATAGTTTTATACGTTTCATATTGACATTTATTAATATTCGATAACTATTTACATACTGTATAAATATTTAATTATTCTATCAAAAAGTCACAAATAAATAGTTATTTTCCTTATTTCGAACACATACTGTTACAATAATAAAACATAGTACACAGAAAATTATTACATTAGATTCTGAGCAAAATCATGCACATTAGGACAACATTCGAATATAAAACATAATTAAATCTCAGCTATATAATAAATAAATTTTGATTAGTTTTTTTTATATAAATTGACATTAAGTATATGTACATAGAAACAATTCTTATTGTATGATTGGCATGCAAATTGGCAATATATACTGTGATCCTTATAGACAAATAAATTGATAAATATTTCTTACAATTTGTCTGCTCCAAAGTAAGCATTGCAGTATAACGCTGAATATTAGCTATTGCAATAACGCAATGCTTTTCTGTACTCAAGGAGCTATTTGAGTTTGAGTTTCTTTCTATAATACAGTCTTGTGTTATATTATAACATCTAAAGTAACTAACACACATCCATACATACATTTTTTTTCATAAAAATATATATTGACAGCCATCCTAAGGCAAAAATGCTCATATTCATCGCAGAATCGTGTCTTGAACCCAGAACCTTAGACATTGACAGCGACCTTGAAATCAGCGTATAAACCACTACACTACCAAGGGGTCGACAAATTTATAATAATGAAAGAAAATCGGCAAAGATTTCGCAGACCGGCGACACATTTTCAACGATCCCGTGATAAATTAACGCAAGACCTTCAAGAACTGCTTGCTTCCCTTCCAATCCTCTTCTCAGCAACCTTCTGCTTAGCCACGAGTAAGTTGATTGTAACGTGCCTCTTCTATATACTCTTAGGTCAACGCTGGCCGCGCTTTCTCCTGAGGATGCGATCTTCCTTATCACATCAAGTCATAGGATCATTAAATAAGAGCAACGGCTCAGACTGAGTTTAGTCGGTAGGTCATTCCGGTCGAGCCGCCTCGATCTGTTTGGAGTCCGACATAATCACCGTGGCACTTGGTTGCATTGATATCCATGATTGAGGATTGAGAATCCTCTAGAGTAGATAGGCTAGAGAGGACAGGAAAGAAAAGAACTCCAGCGATCTTAGTATAGTTCGGAATGAACGATTTAAGATAACCGTACCATGCGATCTTTGGTACCCGTATTATTTCGCAGTCAGTCTCGGGTTTTGTGACAACCTTAGTATTGCTTTGAGGCGTAGGTCAACCAACTAGTCGACACTTAGGCAGTTCCCAAACGAAAGTGATGCCACCGTAAATTGTACTTTAAAGTAAATTTAGTGAGGCCTTGTTTAATAAAATTAAACGATGAATTTGTAGACCAACTAATTTAGTATTTCTATAAAGTTTATTTAAATTGGATTCTGTTGTCAGTTGTAGATAATAAATATGTCAATATCGATCACTATTAGCACTATAGCTATCTGCAACAAAAAAGTATTGACGAATATAGATAATTTTTATATACTTAAGAAAATTGTTTGTCTTATTTCTTGTTTTCCTTTAACTAAATGCTTTTTATATAAGAAGTTATTTAGAAAAACCTGTCAAGTATGCAAATCTCGGCCAGCCCTAAAGACAGGTACTGTTGATCTTCTGTAAGTAGTTATTTACTTTTTTAGTGTTTACAGGATACACTTCACTGATATATTGTTACTTGCTTATAATTAATTAATTTTTTTAATTAAACTTTTTTGCACAACCTTTAAAAAATGTAAAATGGTAAAGTTAATGGGCATATAATAACTACAATATAATAAAACAAGAGCTTTCTCTCCCAGTCAACCAATACGGCGTGCAAAAAAGTTATTTGAAAGGCAGTAAATGTATGAATATGATACAAATATAAATAAAGTAGGAACAACTACATTAACGCAATAGACATTACACGAATGAAATAGATTCATATATTTATAATACACTCATATATATACAAATTATATATACAAATTCATACATATTAATCCAATAAAAGTATTATCATAAGTAACGGAGGTTGTACGAGTATCTTAAAAATATCTTCTCGTTTTTCTATTTCTACGTTTAACAAAAGTAACTGTGTAGCAATAAATGTATTATTAAAATGGTCTACGTATGCTGGACTATCTCTAAGTCCATGTTCAAAAACATAATTATCACTTAGCGTCATCACAGTATCATCACTTTGACAAGCAAATTCCTTAGCAGCAACTCCGAATGACTCAGCCGATTCCCACCCCGCGAGGGTTTATATAAAATTAATTATACAATCACAACGCAATGCAATTACCCAATAATCGTTCAGGTATTAATAGTACCTTTTACATTTTTCTCACGATAGATTGACATTATTATTAATATTGACCGGCTAAGAGGGAGGAGCGATTGACACTTTAATAGTACACAAACCTTGTGGAGTAACGCGTTGTGATTTTGGAAAATGGTGTCTATTGAAAGATGTTAAGGATCGTTTTTGTCGCAGATTTAATGTGGTTTTCGAGCTGAAGGTTTTATCGGCCATCTCGAAGGTATCTCGCATCAAAGTCTGAGACAAAGTGAGGTTGACGCGGTGTGTTACGGCTGATAATTTGCGTATCATTGTGAGTTTTTGGGTTTTAGGGTCCAGTGTTAAGCTGGCTATTTAGTTTCTGTTATGTTCGATTTATTTTATAAATTAAACCATTGCATTATCTTATATTTGCCAAAAAGCAAATTCAACAAAACATTGTTCTTCACGTAGGATTTTCACAATCACTTTTGCACGTCAAAGATGCTACGCTATTGTTTCACAAGGCAAGAAAACCAAGAAGCCTTATTTTTTTTTCATTGACTACGTTTAACGTACGACATATCAAGAAACAACTGATGTAGTTCATAATATAACAAAGATATGCCCGGAAGATAGCAATAGATACTATTTTTTAACTAAGAATCGTAAAATTTTACTTAATATGGGTACTCACACTTCAGATTAAATGACCAATAACTTTGTACATTTATATTTACTGCCTGTATCAAAAAATGTTACATTTAATCTGAGAAAGCGTAACATGTTTTGGTTTTATTGGAATAAGGTAGCCGATGGAGCAGACGAGTCCTTGAATGGAGACCGCGACTCGGCAGCCGTAAGGTAGGACGCCCCCCCGCCAGGTGGACTGACGACCTGAAGAAGGTCGCTGGAGGGGACTGGATGCGGAAGGCGGAGGACCGGGTGTTGTGGCGCAATTGGTAGAGGCCTATGTCCAGCAGTGGACTATGATTGGCTAAGTGATGAAGTATTAAAAAAACCTCTTATTTTAAAAAGTTTTAAGTGTGTAAATATTGATGGATTTTTGTTACTCCTTCACGTAAAAACTACTCAATTAATTTTAATAAAACTTTACAATAATATAGCTTATACATCAGAATTACATATAGGCTACAATTTATAAAGATATTGTGTGAATTGTCCAAAATATGATGATATGTGTGTTTTAGACACCTGGGGAAACACATCCTTGACCCAGATCAAATAAAAACAATCCGAACTGGGAACATCCTATCTTTCTTGGTCAGTGCCCAGTTAAGGGAGCTACTGTAGGGCCTACATAGAACCTACATAGGAGGCTGGTCACAATAGATCTTAATAGGTCGCAGTGATGCACATCAGCCCCGACTTACATGAAATAATAATAATAATATGTGTGTAGGACACGCACGAAGTCGTGGGCACCAGCTACCTTTTTTTTTTGTTCCCCTGAGGAAAATTCATTAAGTTGCATACCCCGGCTGTGACGAGCCGGCGGTTAGGTGGGTCTCTCCTCCCCAGAAGGGGGAGGCCTACCCACTAAAAACCTCAGGGATGGCCTTCCTCAGGCATGCAGGGAGCCCCCGGGAACACCAAGCTACTTCCAGGAACCCCCAGCCTCCGCTCCCCCGCCGATACAGGGGAGCCCTCCTCGGGGGAGGCTACAATACTTCCCCCGATCTCCACCACCGGCGATGCCCCCGGCGGCCACGGAAGGGGCGTGGTCCCGTGGTAGCTGTGCTACCGAGCCCGGCGTCGCCTCCTTCTGGAGCATCACTGCTTCACAGAAGGAGGCTACAGCCCTCCAACCTCCCTCGTCCGCCAGCATTGCCGCAATCAATGCCGGCGGAGACAGATCTCGCCCGATCTCTGCGACTAAGACTCGGCGCTCGGAAGCCCACGCGGGGCACTCCGCCAGCGTGTGCTGAGCCGAGTCGAGGTCGGATGCGCAGTGGTGGCAATGTGTCGATCCTTCCCGTCCTATTCAACACAGATACTCACCGAAGCAGCCGTGCCCGGTGAATATCTGAGTCAATCGGTAGGTGACCTCCTCCTTCCCGTGAGCCAAGCTTCGAGGTGCGGGAGTACGGCACCGACGGCCGCTGGCGCGCATAGATCCGTAATTCGAGCTGCGCACGCCAGGCCGCCACAATCCGTCGGTACCACTCCCGCTTAGGCACTTCGTGCGCGGGTTCCAGGGCGCCCCCCCATCGCTCCCCCGGTCGACACGCCGCGACGCATACGTCGCCGCGTAATGGGGGGAGCGTCCAGAACCGTCGCCGCCTCGTACGAGATGGTACGGTAGTCTCGTACGATCCGTATGGCCATTATCCGCTGCAGGCTCCGTAGCAGAGCTCTGCTGCTACCTCGCGCAGTCTGCGACCACACGGGAGCCCCATACATGGCCACGGATCGCACGACGCCCTCGTACAGGCGGCGAAGGGCACCAGCTACCTACTAATTGAATCAAAAATTTATTGAAAAAATCCGGTCAAATGCAAATCGTTCACCTAGGATTCCTTACAAACTTTGAGTAAAGTAAATAACTTCCCATCAGTGATCGTTTCGTGCTTCTTGGTATGGACATCTCGTCCAACTTAAACTTTGGCAAATACATTGAGTCCTTGGCAAAGACTGCAGCTAAGAACTTGGTATCCCCTCCAAGGTTAGGCGGTATTTCACACCACGGCCGCTTCTAAACCTTTACCAAGCTCAAGTCCGATCATGTATGGAATACTGCTGTCATCTTTGGGACGGTTCTGCCTAATACCTACCAACTGGCTGCCTTGGATTCAATCGACAAACGTGCTAGGAAGCTCATTGGTGACTCTCGCTTAGTAGACGCTAAACTGCAGAGCCACGATCACCGACGCAAGGTAGCCACTATGGCCATCTTTTATCGGATGCATTTCGGAGAGTGTGCGATGGAATTGCACAATTTGATTCCAGCATCCCCATTCTACCTCAGGGGAACTAGACGGCGATTGGGCTACCACCCTTATGTGGTTGATATACCACCTATAAATAAGCACTAAGCGTTTCGCTTCTACTTTCATAATGCGCACAGCAAAGGAGTGGAATTCCCTCCCGCCGGATATTTTCCCTGATAAATATAATCTGGGCTTTTTCAAGGCAAGAGTGAAAAGGCACTATCTGGACAGGCATAGACCATCTTCGGCCTCATCGTCACTTACCGTCAGGTGAGATCGAGGCCAAATGCCTGTCCTTAATACTAAAAAAAAAACTGCATATTACATTATAATCACATTATTATGTCACTACAAATTTACCGTTTTCTGGATTATTTTCTCATTTAAATATGGCGACGTAGAAGTTGTTTAAACTGCTGCAAGGAATTACAGGTTGAGTATTTAATTACTTATCAATTTTCACGCATTCCTGAGAAAGAATCTCGCCAGTCGAATAGTTCATAGGAGCTTTAATAAGGTATGTTATATTAGAAATTTTAACAGTTAAAGGAAATAAGTAGTCAATCATTTAACATTATCTCTCTTTTATACATTTTTAAAATTTGATAATAAAGTTTGTAAAATTTTATCGGAATAAGACTGTATACTAGGGCCATCTGATTAGGTCACGCTTTAGCTATTTCTGCAAAATAACTGTGAAATTACCAATTTCTATGACTTGACATCTTATATGCATTAGCAATGTACATTGTGGTTTTTGTGGGGGTCACTGCGAATATTACAGGAACCACATATTCTATAAGCGACTGTACCTACTTACCACAAGATGGGCAGTCAGTCTGCTTGTTTATCAACAACTTCAACAACTAGCGGCCCGTCCCAGCTTCGACCGGGTAGACATTACTCTTCGCAGCGTATGCGATGAAAGACATTTTATGGCTAATTTTTTTACACGTTCGGTTAGTTTTTATAAGAATTTCTAAAGAATTCTATAGTAATCTAGTACTAAATATAGCCTATGTTACTCAGTGATAATGTAGCTTTCTAATGAAAAAAGAATTATTAAAATCGGCCCAGTACTTATTGAGTTTCTTCGTTACATACAAAAATACAAATCTTTCCTCTTTATAATATTAGTGTAGATTACATGAAATAAAACTTGACTGATAATTTGTTTATGACAGGAAAAATCAATAACACCTTATTCGAAATCGCTTTACATTGCCCAAACGTGTTACAATCATTATATAACTTTTGCATAGATTAGAACGTACGGCATAGAAATATTATAACAGAATGCTTAAAGTTTTTTCATGTTAAGATTTATTACTTTGTCTGCAGCATTTATGTACATGATGGTGTACTAACCACACCAGTTTCAAGGTGTCTAACCATGTTGTGCGATAAATGCAAGTATTTATGCCTTAATCAAGATTGTTAATTCATATTTCTATATTTTTACCAAAAATATTTTTATATAGGTATATATATATATATATATATATATATATATATATATATATATATGTCTATCGGTTACAATAGATTCTATAACAATACATAATCCTTACAGTGCTAAGAGGATAGTCTGAATATACCCGCCCGACCTCATCACCCGCGCTAACGAATCCCTCCCGCCCGCCAATAACCGAATCGCCCCTTACGCCACACACCCACGCACCGACGTGGCGACCCGGGCCACACTTCCCCCGTCAAACGTATACCCGGTATCGCCACGTACAGGGTAGATTCTAACCATCCACTACACGGCGATTTTAAGGGTCCGAGCCATTAGATAGCGCGCTCAACTTGCGTCGACACGAGGTCGCTAGCAGGCAAGGTGTCAAACCTTCCGTTCGTACGCCTTCACACTCACACTCACAGTAAAGCTGAAAATAGCCATCTGCACCTTCAGCATAAGTCTATACTATATATATATATATATATTAATACTGATATATACTACTACTGACAAGCAGGCTTATAAATTACTGAAATAATTTTTTTGGTGTATATCATCGTACACGATAACATACTCATAGCCATAGTCGAAACTCTGTGATTCTGCTTACCACCACATAAAAGATACGTGTGTATAGTTATGATTTAATAACTTTGAACTAATACTAATAAAATACCTAAATCCAATCGACACGCCCCTATCACGCCCTACATCCCGCCCATGCCCGTAAAATTTATACGTAATAGTTAATTTTTAGATGAGCAATTTATTTCAAAAATATATATATCTAGAAGACACGTGTATGTACATCACTTATTATCATCATAAAAAATTGTTTACAGTTATCTTTATTTATCTATTATAAACTTTGTTAAAAATAATATATATAATTGCATAAACAGATGAATGTTCAACAGAGTACTTATAATGTGCATATGTAAATGATTTACTAATAATATAATGCATTTGAAATTTTGCGTAGATAAGACAATTTTTATGAGGTCAATATGCGTGTAACCAAAATTAGTAATAGATTATAATCTAACTCATTTTACTTAGAATCGAAATAAATCTTACCTACAAGTCTATTATTTATTGATGTATTACTTGTTTTATGACAAAACAAATTCTATGCCTTAGTAAATAGAAATCAAACTTCTGAGACAGTTGAGTTTGTAATTCAAGTTCATCGTGCTTACACACAAAAATCGAATCACCGGCCACAATGGGAGGTAATTAAAGCACAATACAAATATTCTCGTGTCTAGGCTGATATCTCTCAGGTGGTCGCAATAATAAAATGTCAAAGACTTCAACATTTCAACATTGCTGATTTCATGCCTACAACGCCCGATCATCTGAGAGGTGAACATTTATTGAAAAATGCCCATTTGCTTTCAATAATTTATAACTCAGTAAACAAGAACTTAGGACTTAAGATAGAATAATTAAATACTAAATCTACTTATTACTGCTTACTCTATAACATTACAATAAATACAGTCTAGTACTAAAAATACTAGAATAATAACCAGTTCATTAATTTAAAAATAGCAAGGTTGGAATATAATTTATAAGTTTTATCAATCTTACCCAAATGATTAAGAATCTTAACCAAAATGTAGCCAAATTAATTAAAAATTCATTTGGCTTCTACAAGACTTAAACTGACCATATTTACAGCAATTATACGAATATTCCTTATTGGAAATAATGTAACTAATCACAAGATATAACAGTAGAAATACGTCAACACAAAACTGAAATCAAATAAAAACATTCCCAACAACGAAGTGTCTCGTGAAGTGAGCATATAAATAATTGCGTCATCTCAAACGTTCAGATACAAACATTAATCTATGGAGTGACTGCGCACCCGCGGTGGCGTTCCCACAACGACCGCCATCGCTCACCGAGCGAACTGATGAAATTAGATCGATTAACATGATAAATTTATCGATTGTAGCATCGCGGGTCGATACAATCTATACCACTGACAAATTACGCCGTGTCCCGTCTGCACTCAATCGATAGTTCATCTAGCTCCGTATGACATTTGCTGGTTCGAACAGTAATAAATTGTTTCGTGCCATATTATTCTTGTGATGCTTTGTTTTATAATCATCTATTTTTATATTAAACTAGCGGACCCGACGGACTTCGTCCTGTCAAAAAGATTTGTACAGTGGCAGTTTTTTGTTCCTAATTATTTTATAGATAATGTCGCATAGCCAACCAAATCGCAAAAAAAGTCTAAATGACCTATTACATTTTGTGGCTATTCAATTTTAGAACGTGACATTAAATCCTCCAACGATGTATTATGTGCTCCAATGCACGCACGCACACTGTTTTGATAGATATGATTGAATTTCAACTATATGTAGCGTTAATAAAGCGCAAATTGGGCTCTTTGATGTTAGGAACACACCTACATTGCTTAGACAACAGTGAGTGCTTGCAATATGAACTTTATACAATAACAATAAAGCTCAAATCGACTGTACGTTTTAGTTAGAAAACGTTTGCATGGGAAAATAAAAGGGCTGTTTTTAGGGTATTTCCGATAATTATTCGAATTTTCCTCATTGTAAAAACCCTCCTTGAACTTCAACGAACATTAACAAAAAAGAATTGGCCAAATTGGTCCAGGCGTTGTTGAGTTATGAGCTTACCAACACATTTTGCGACTCCTTTTTATATATAAGATATAAACTATCACTTTTTACTCCACAAAGTTAGGCAAAGGAGTTTAAACATACAAACACTAATTTATACAAATCTCAGTGAAGCACTTTGTAGTGCTACATTAGCGTATAGAATTGAACATCTAAGTTGATTATATACTAGCTGATGCAAACGACTTCGTCTGCGCACGACATTTTTTGAACAATTCACACAATATCTTTATAAATTATAACTTATGTGTTATTGTGACGTAAAATTTATATTGTTAGTTTCATTAAATTCCATTCAATAGTTTTTACGTGAAAGAGTAACAAACATTCATAGATACTTACAAACTTTATACTTTATGAAATTAATCTTTTCTTTTCCAATACTTTCTTAGATTAAACGTAACATTTTTTTCATACATGAAGTAAATATAAATGTACAAATAACAAAGTTATTGGTAATTTTGTTCATATGCTCATAGAAATTAGGCGACGTTACCGTATTGTAGCGTCACAATGCAGTGAAACTTCAAAAGTAATATACCTGCCATTCTAATTCGTTTTGTTTTATTTTCATAGCAAAGATTAATTGAATATTCAATTGATTAATAATGATCCAAAAATCCACTGTAAGGATATTCAGAAATATTTCTTATAATAATACTACACTACATATTGTGTATATATATATATATATAGTAATAATAAACTCTTTATTGCACACAAAATAAATACAAGAAATAAAGTAAACAAACATAGACAATTATGAGCAAACGGCGGCCTTATTGCTAAAAGCAATCTCTTCCAGGCAACCTTAGATAAGAGAAAAACGAAAACAAACTGGGAATTTTGGGAATAGGTGCAATTATTGTGAAAGTAAATAAAGTAAAATTACGTTAAGAATTTAAGGACAGGAAATGGATACGGACTTGGTTCTTAAAGGACTCTAACGTTTGCGCTCTCTTAATACTCTCAGGGAGAGAATTCCAAAGTCGAACGGCATAAGAGGGAAAAGAGTAAGAGAGAAAATCAGTACTGCAAGAAGGGATATCAAGAGTTAAGTTAAAATTCGCTCGTAAAACGCGACTGGAGGAAGAGGACCGAAAAGAGAACAAAGACTTAAGGTATATATATCTATATATATTAATCATTTTCGTCATCAAATTACATTTTAATAGTAATTATTAAATTAATATCTGTAAAACGATTTGAAGTACATGTACTGTAGTACTGCAAATATACGTCGAAATTATATTGGTGGTAAAAATAATTATCAATACATTGTGTACATGATCTCTACATATTTCTAATCGACGTCGAGATAAGATACATTTTAACAGTAACGATTAATTACATATCAATAAAACTAAAGATTTGAAGTGCTTTTAACTACTGTATAATATATAATACATACAGCTTTAAGACAGATTATACCTTGAGACCGCCTCTATTCTCAAAGTAATAAAAGCTGTTTTCAAAGTTCAGCTGAGTATACCTTGACATGCTTCTGTTTGTACATACACGAATATTACAGGTAAAAATTATTATCAATATAATGTTCACATCGAACTCTACATACTTCTTCTATATTATTCTAATTGACGTCGAGATGAGTTTTACATTAATAGTAATGGTTAATTAAATATCTATAAAACCAAAGACTCGGGCGCGCGAGGCACGCGGCCTGGATAATAAATCAAGTGAAGCATCTCGCGAGCACAGCGTACGTGAACGGAAACTCGTGAAGACTAAGCGGATAGAAAAAATATATCAAACCACCAGATGTAATAAACGATTACAATCTCCAATTTTTGTAAAAATATGCGGGCTATGAAAATCTACGAAGCTACTCTACTGGCGTGAACAACGCCAGAGAGAAACGTCGAACGAAGACAGAATATCAAACGGTACTGTCATAATAGAGAACAAAGGCTTAAAAAAAATTAATTACTTGTTAAAAATCTCAAAGTATTTTTTTTATATTAATACACTGAAGTATTAAAGGAACGAAATTAGATTGAAATATTATTTATATGATATATAGAAATAAATATGTTTTTGAATGGCAAAAAAATGTTTTTCATTCTCAAATCTGTGACGTGTTTGATACCAAATTTTACCTGCAAACTAAGCTTCTAATTGAGTTGTAACTCAAAACAAAAGCAACCCAAAAAAAATTGAAACAACTTTATTTCAGAATAACACGTCCTCAACCGTGATTATAATATAAATAGCCCTGCACATCTAGAGGCTGCATCTAAAAACGTCTGGGATTAGCTGTAAATATATTCCGGATTCTATACAAATTAACAGATACTCAAAGCATTGAGAGGCAATAAAAAAACTATATACCTATACAGTTGATCAATAACATGCGATGTTTATGGCCGTGTTTCAATTATCTCCCTGCTCCAAGGAGAGAGTGTTCAGAATGCTAATGGAAGGAAATCGGTAGAAGAGATACTAAAACCTAGAATAAAATCAGCAGAGGTGTCATTTTGTTATATGTAACAAATAGTCCTCTAGAATGCAATAAAACTACTTTATTGAAAGTGTTCGTAAGATCTTATCAGATATATCCTGTCAAATCTAACAATGTGTCATCTAATGAGAAAGAAACAAATTACGCTTATAAGTTATATTCTCACACTTAGACATATTTTCATACAATACAAATGTCAACTTGACGTATCAGAAATGAAAAAACAAATATACAAACACAAAATAGAGCTCTGTCGACAATACATTAACAATAGCATAGGAAATGAAAATTATTACATTAATTTTTCGTTCTATAAATGAAATACAACTCTTAAGGAACGTATAATATACCAAATACACAATTTACAACGAAGAATCTGACGCATCTACTACTTTGTATAGTTTTACTCTACATGAAGGCAATGCGTGTAGGGCAGCGAGGGCAGTTTATCAAGATGGCTAAATGCTCGCAATTAGCCCATGTGAAATGTCGCATATGCATGCTAACGAGATCCCGCCTCAAGCGCGTATGCGCATCGTCTTAGATCCGCCACAGACTATGCGATTTTTCGGGTGGCTATTGGGGAATCTATACTACATTTTTGACACTAAACTATAATGTTAACAATTTTTCAGTGCGGACGTGATTTTGTTTCAATGATAGTAAGCCTGGATATTCATTTGTCATTGTTCATTTTTCATTATTGTTATAAATCTGAATAAATGTGTATACCGCTCATGAAGATGGAAACCACGGTTATATAGACAAAATGATTATTTTACGGAAACGTCCTCTAAATAGGTTGGCAAAGAAAGTGTCAACAAATCACCAATCCTCTGATAAAGTATGTTGAATTGCTAATTTCAAACTGTCATTTTGATATAAAATTCATATCCATTGCTGTTTCAATAAATGCTACTGACATAAATTTAATAAAAGTCCAATAAAAATTGCAGATTGGAATTGGCAGCGGTGATTACATAATATGGGGGGCGGACTCCTGAACCTCTAATCCTAGAAACATTTTACTGTTTTAATGACAACACACCTAGGTAGCTAGTCATTAAATAAATAAGTAGAAAACTCAGATCGTCCTCTGTAGAGCGAATCAAAATTGTAATACCTGTTTAATACCTACCAGTCGAAATCTCAACCGCTAAACCCCACAGACACGATTACTGACGACGTGCTTATAAGTGGTAATAATTTGATATAGTCCGTCCATGACATGTTCATATCCGGACACCCTTAGATGTCCCGTTCAACCTAAGGTTTCCTCCCGCTCACTGATTTATGGGCATTTTATATAGTCCCCTAAAGTCTTCTAATTGCACTTGTGTTCGGGCGATGTTTTAACAAACTTTAACATAATTAACACAGGCTTGTGTGGTCCCAGTATCAATGGTATTAATATCGCGTATTATTTCTTTAAAATACATACACATACTTATACCTTTTTCCCACGGGGGTAGGCAGAGATCACAGTTTTCCACTTCCTACAATCCAAACAGGCTACCCTTCCTTCCTTAAGTTACTTAATACTTTCTACATGCACGTCAGTTACAGGTACACCTTGCCTTTTTTCAATATATTACTAATTTGGTCCAAATATAGTAGTCTAGGTCGTGAAATATTTTTTAATACCACAAGTACATCGTATTATCTTAACCCACCTGTAATTGCCACAACTTTACTTTAACTACAGTATTCTTCAAGATAACACTTTAATTATTTCTACACATTATATTATAACTTGCTATTTTGCGTTTAACTTTCTTATCTCAATTTTCTAAAAACCTTTTCTTCTTACCTGATATCTCAAAAGTACAAACGAACTTCATACTACCGCCATTACTAATTATAACATCTTTATTTGTCTAATTTTTTGCAGGACTCTGCTGTCTCATGTTATGGTAATTGACAACAACCTCGAAAGTTGAAGCAAACTTCCTGGGAGCTTCTATTCAATTCAATTCTACAAGATATTTTACTTCTATTTTTTTATATGTTCTATTTTTTTATTCTATTTTACTTCTATTTTGTAAATGACAATAAGATTAAGGGAATGCGAAAGCGAACTTCTTGATATGAGCCTGTTATGATATAATCATACAACTGGCTATTTTAAATCTAATTTTACAATATTATATTCTTATAAAGGCAACAAACTTGGAAGATTACGCGAGCTCAATAAGTGGACTCAATCCCTTTTTTTACATGGTAGAATGCTGCTGTGCACCTTACCTGTCAATAGCTAGTCCCGAGATACTCCCGGTGAGTAGTAAAGCATACCCATTAAACCATTTAAATGTCTTTCTTATTCTTAGATATTGTCTTCCAGGGTCTGAGCAACTTTGACAAGAATAAAGAAATTTTATAAAGAGGCACCTATGATGTCGATATTAACCCAAAGGTACTTGAAACAGTGACCTTATTGTGCCGCCTACATTCAGCAGACAACTTGGTAAGGTACATATATCAATTTAATTCTATTGTCTGTTGAATAACACATTCACTGCTGACCACGGACTAGTAATCGAATTACAATATGCAGTATCACTGATCAAGCCGTTCACTCGAATACAAGTGCTTTGGACCCACAGCGCCGAGCAATACATTTTCATACATTGATTACATTCATGTAATGTGTGTGTTACATACGACTGTAATTGTACTATGTGTGGTTGTGTTAACTTATGTATTCTATTGTAGATGAATACTTAAAAGAGAAAATAAAATATAGACCTTCAGAGTTTCTTGCATGTTTTTTTCGAGAAGGTATTCTTATTTTTTCCTTTTTCATACGCATGTATAAGGTTTTGTTGGTACATGGGGCAAACAAAGTGAACCATAGCGGAGAGGCTAAAACAACATATCGCGGCTGTAAAGAACCGACAGACAAATAAAACCGGCTATTGCAGAACACATACTATAGCGGAATACCAATCATTGCATATAATTCCATCGTCCACAAGTCCTGTCTACCGATCGCCATTTCCACGCGAGATTAGTGCGGGAAGCAATAGAAATTAAAAAATATCCTAATTTCAATAGGAAAGACGGTTACAAGTTGTCTGCATCGTGGAATCCAGTGATTTGTTTAACACAACCTCGCTTTACTGCGCAGTCGGGTCGCGCTCAAAGTACGGACACAGTCAGTGTAGAGTGTAGAGGCGGTATCGCGAAAAATAAAATTTGGAGGTAGATGAAGAATCTTTTGCCTTCCACACGGAGCCAAAACACTGCTTCTCCAGTCTGCTTGCGACCACGGCCAGTGCAACCTGCGCCGAAACGTCAAGCCAATAAAGGTAAAATGCATGTTTCGCGTTAATTCCCGGAATAATACTATTATCAAGGTTTTGTTCTCTTAAGTTTATTTATGTTTTGACGTCAATAAGTGCCTGTACAGGTTTATCTTATATATAAAAATGAATCGCAAAATGTGTTGGTAAGCTCATAACTCAACAACGCCTGGACCAATTTGGCCAATTCTTTTTTGTTAATGTTCGTTGAAGTTCAAGGAGGGTTTTTACAATGAGGAAAATTCGAATAATTATCGGAAATACCCTAAAAACAGCCCTTTTATTTTCCCATGCAAACGTTTTCTAACTAAAACGTACAGTCGAATTGAGCTTTATTGTTATTGTATAAAGTTCATATTGTATATGATAAGTATATATTAAGCACTCACTGTTGTCTAAGCAATGAAGGTGTGTTCCTAACATCAAAGAGTCAATTTGCGCTTTATTTACGCTACATATAGTTGAAATTCAATCATATCTATCAAAACAGTGTGCGTGCGTGCGTTGGAGCACAGAATACATCGTTGGAGGATTTAATGTCACGTTCCAAAATTGAATAGCCACAAAATGTAATAGGTCATTTAGACTTTTTTTGCGATTTGGTTGGCTATGCGACATTATCTATAAAATAATTAGGAACAAAAAACTGCCACTGTACAAATCTTTTTGACAGGACGAAGTCTGTCGGGTCCAATAGTACTGAATAAAGTTGATTTTTGAATAATGTGGGAATATTCAAGTTAAACCTTTGGTGGTTAAAACTCAAGACTATGTTGATCTCTATATTTAACACTTTATGAGAAACAATATAACTGAATATATAGAAAGTATATCGACATGTAAATGTATTGGTATGTGTGTGTATATAATTTGTTGATAATGTCAACTTTTCACTTCGTAAAATACAGATGCCGATACAGAATTATTCCCAGGATCAAAAGCCTCGGGCAGACACACTAGAAAACAATAAAAGCCGACGTACAATAGGTAATTTCACAACATTGCTGGCAAACGCAACACACGCCGCAAAGCGTTTCCCAGCCTATATAGCAAGCTGCGATACAACCGAAGAGTAATTGATAATAACAGAAAATGATCCGTGACAGTAGCTGCGAGCGATGTGTTGGATGTAACTGGTAATAGTCCACAACCAGAGTTGGGTTGCCATATTTGAATTATATGCTCAAATATTTGGATAATGTTCAGACTATGTGCTGTTTGAAGGCAGAATACAAGTAAATAACTATAAATACCTCCTAGTAGTTCCTAATAAGTTTTATAATTTAGAATGTTTAATAATAGGGTAGCTTTTATACGACTATATTAATATGGGTACTTTTCGGCTTGATAAAGTATTTTTTGAGGGGCTGCGCCTAGCCGACCAGACGCTAACAATATCGTGAAAATGCCTTTACCATTAGACCAGAGTTAGAACAGACCTTTACTGTCTGCGTGGCTAAAATCCCGTAGATCCAGGATACATGGTTGAAACTAGTGGTGTGACGAGAATCTATTTGAGCGGAAAGAACAGCTTAAGCACGATGTCAGAAAATTCTACCAAATTGTTGCAAATATATTGATGTGATTCCCAAATCTTACAACCTTCTCGACTCGACGGACTAATTGTTTGCTTCACATCCCTTTTTCACGAACTAAATATGCTGGAAATTCCTTTATTATAAGAGCTTGTAATAAATACACTAATTCCTTTTCTGATACTGATATATTTACCATGTCACTTCCCAAATTTAAACGGTCTATATCAGATCATTTATGATTTATATCTAGATGCATGTTATTTATAGGTACTTACTTTAATTAAGCTACTTTACGTTTTACCCACATTCATTTATATCTTTTAAAAACATGAATTTGTAATATGTGGTAACTTTGCTGGTTGGTGATATTTTTAAGTTTTTTTTTTTTTTGCTAAAGTTGACAAACAAGCAGGCTGCCCACCTGATGGTAAGTGGTAACAGTCGCCTATAGTACATGTGGTTCCCACGAGATTCGCAGCAAATCTGCAAACCTCATAAGAACCACAGTGTACGTTGCCAACTTGTGACATAAGATGTAAAGTCACAGTACCCAGTAATTTCACTGCCTATCTTACCCTTCACGCCGGAACACAGCAAAGCGAACCCTGCTGTTTGGCGGCGGAAATAGGTAAGACGGAGGTACCCATGCAGACGACCCTGGTACAGAGTCTACCTCCTAGTAAATTTATTATAAGAACTATTGTACCGTTTTTACCCTAATAAAACATTAAAACCCAAGCGGAGAGACAGCTGCACGTATGGAGTTGTCATCTAGAAGTGAAAGTGTGTAGGCATGAAACTATATGCTGGACTATGCGCTTAAAACTTTTTTTAATCTCACTAGAATAAGCGAATCGCAAACGTTTTCCAAAAGACCGAACCATACAAAACCATACAAAATTTTGACTACAACATTGTGCGGCAGATACTCGACATTTAAGTTCTTTGTATGATCTGGTGACGAGTTAATGAAATGCCAAGCCATTCTCGGTGCTACTACAAAAGACATATTACAAATTCACCTTTATATGGAGAATTTTAATAATCAAATAGTGACCACGAGAGCCAATGCAAGAAACGCTGGATGGTCTATGTTCTGAGCTTGTTTGAGTTCCAGACAACCAAGATGAACGTCAAAAAGATTGCAAAATCCCTACTCAGATTAATCCATTTTTGCAATAGCAATACCATAAATTAAGTGTGGTAATCTATCCACTGCGAAATTACCTCTCGTATTGATTTAAGCACTTGCGTTTAAGTCCTAATGATTGACAATAACAGCTTATTCACCGCCGCCTGCGCCGCCACCTCGTATATTATTAAATACCTGTGTACCACTCTTATTTGCGGTAAGGTCATCAATGCTCAATAGGCAGTGTTCGCTTAAACCACCATATTATTTCACGAGGATGATTTAATTGTTTCATTTATCTTTACTAGGTACGTTGGACCGCAGAGTTATTTAAGAAATACTTTTTTGAAATTGAAGGTAAATTAAAAGGTAAAGTGAAAAATAAAATTTAAATTGTATATCTGTAGATTGGAATGAAAGGTAATATCAAGCTATAGTGTTAACTAGAATTATATTTTTTACGACTGATAGACTGTGACTTTACACGGTAAAATAAGTTTGAAGATAATAAATATGTGTGTATGCTTTAAATAATATAAAAATAATAGTATTCTATAATATATGTATATATATAATAAAATCTATAGTATACTGTCCTAAAAACATCATTAAAATAATACACGAGTTTTATGATGCAATTTTAAGGCGAATCTATTAATGCCCCGATATCGTTGTCAATGAATATAATCTATTCAAATTAAAGCAGCTAAAGTGTAGACCACGTATTAAACTCTATCTCAATGCAGTAAAACCTATGTTAGATGTCGACATCCGTCTAGAAGTTGTATTGTTGTTGCGCACGCGTTTATATGAAGGGTTACTACCCTTCGAGGGCTTAGTGTGAACAGCGAAAACCGACCCCATCCATTACTAAACAATTTGTCAGTGACATCATTATTTTTAAAAAATCCGTGTCAATATTACATTTGAGGATCTCTGTCATGATAATTATATAATTGTGTACCTAATGTACGTAAAATTGAAATAAGTAGATATTCTCATATTACTGAATTAAAAAGTAGTAACCAAAAACTATCTGTAAAAAGAAACTGTCGATTCAAATGACGGCACCAAATTCCATAAATAAAATATAGCAACTTTTTTCACTTTTGTACGTCTTATACGCCTCCTCGTATCAGTTGAGGCGTTTACGCATACAAGGCATACTAAGTAGAATGTTATAAGCATACCTTTATTTGAAATCTGTTTGTAGCATCAATACGAATCTTGTATAATCTTGTATAATCTTGTATAATACGAATCGATAGTTGTAGCAATATGTGTCATATTTTAATAATTAACTCTAAAAAATGAAAATAGTACAAAATTAAGAAAGGTAGAGTCAAAATTAACAAAACAATTTATTAAATGAACGACTCAAACCCCAAATCGATAGCGCAATCCGATTCCATGGTCGGGAATACGCGTGGGGCGATTTATATACGCAGGGATTGAGACCTCCGTGCCACTGTAAAACGAGATCTCATTGTGAGCACACGGAGCTCATCAGGGTGATTAAAGTAGTTTGTGCCTGAAAATCGGCGGTGATCGCGTAAACAAGGATAATGAGATAGTAGGTGGGGTCGGTGCGTTGAATACGCCCCCGAGCTTTTTTTCTCGGCGTCTGGGCGGCGCGAAGTGCACGCCTCGCAGCCCACGCGACCCAACATGCCGTCTAGAGAGCCGACGGACGGGACGGCCTCGACATAAACAAATAGGTTTTAATCGGCGACAATGCGAAAAAAGTGACTGTCAAACGGGACTCTTCGAAATTCAAATGACGAGACGAGTTGTTGAGCTTGGACAATGCGAGAAATGTGACAATCAAATAGAACGTTCCATAATCAAACGATTCTTTTCCGCGTTTGTTGTTTTTCATTAATTATTAAATTAATTTATAGTAATGAATGAAAGAGAATTTAAATACAAATAAGATTTCAAACAGTGACACAGTGAAATAATTACATTTTTTCTGAATGAGAACCCATTGAAAACATATACGATGTGCTCGCGAAAAAGACGTGTAGTGTTGCCAACATGAAAAACAGTCGTGTGTCTTCTGTTAAAAACAGAATGCGCAGGATCTTGCCTGCGGCTATTGTTTGCTTCTTGTTTCTTTTGTTCAATATGGCGAGGTAAGTTTTAAATTTATGTTAGAGTTTTAAAGTTTGGTTCGAAATAATTATAAGAAGTTTAAAGTTCTAGTTAAATGTGATTTGAAAACAGTTATCAGTTTTCCAAGTGTTTATTATTTGTCTATTTTTACTAGTTTGATTTTTTTATGAAATTCTCCATTATATGAAAATACCTGAATTCCAAACCCTTACCTGTGACAATTAGTGTAGCTTTGAAAGCTTAAGGCGCCTTATAATGACCTTATATCGTTCCAACTAACCTAATAATTTCAATTTAATATATATAAATGAAGAATAATTATAAGCGAATATTCAACAAACTACAACCTCTAATATTTTTTTTTATTTTATTATATCTATTGAAAAAAAACAAAATGCGTGACTTAGCGCACAATCTCCGATAAATTCGAGGAAATTACTGACAGTTATGGAAATATTAAAAAACCTCGAACTAAAATATGATTTGTAATTAGTATAATAAGATGTGTGTATATATTTATTCATTAATTCGTAGGATAGTTTTGAAGATCCGTTTCTATAGCAGTGATTTTTGCGCACAGTTCCACTATATCTTAATGTAATCACCAGAGCGCAAATCATGCAAACGTGCCTAATGAATAATGACACGCACACCCTAATAGGATGGTAATACATGCAAATTTAAAAGGTGACAATGATTTGTCGTGCCGCCCAATAGAGTGGAGATTTACTGAGTATGGTAATCGGACAAGATATGCCACTGCACGCGACTGCATAATAGCCTGTTAGCTGAAGATTGATACACTATACCAGCCATGAAGCAGTCTACTAATAAATCGAACAGATAGCCCTGCTAATAATTTCTAAACTGCTAATATTAACAACATATAGGAAGACTAGATTATGTAAGCTGTTAATATATTCATGTTATTATTGCCAAAGTCATTTTATGAGCCCAGTTCATCTCGATTACAAATTGCGCTATAAATAAGTATATAGGTAGCCTGATTAAATAATTTATAGTGTAAATTTAAATAAGATGATTAGCTTTAAAATAGGTGATTAGCAAATTATTAAAATAATTGTAACGTATGATTTAATGAGCGACTTGTATTTTTCTATATTTTAATGTGAAATATACTACATGTACATAATATTTTGGTATATTTGTTGATATTAATAATAGAACATATTGTAATTAAAACTAATTAAAAGTTATTATTTTTTATTGTCCGACACAATAAACAAAACTGGTAAAAATAATTGCTATATAAAAAAGATATAAATGGCATATAGGTACTACGGTAGACTATCTGTGGATCTGTAAATGTTGTAACTTAAAAAAAACCTTTACATCGTTTTTTTATAAATATGACAAATAAAATAAAGATTTCATACATATCCACATAAATAACTGATAGGGTTATAGAAGGCACATACGGTACCTTATGTTATTTATTTATCTTTTTAGTACATTTTATTTTAGGCTTTTATCAATTTAGTACATTTTCGTAGAAGTTTTTTTTTTTCTAAGTTATTAATAAGTATAATTTGTTGGACACTTGACTTATTTTACCTTAATGGGCTAAAATCTCTGATGTTCTTGCTGGTAGTAATTAAACCAATATATAAAAGAGCTAATTTCACGAGACCATTAGGAAATAATTGAAAATAGACTTTTTTAGACATGATATAATTGTAATATCTATATTAAAAAACCTAAAATCAAAGTGATCCATTAAAACAACAATGATTCCGGTCAATTTTTCAATCTAACGAAACCAAGTATAAAATTAAATATCTATAATTAAGACTTGAGGTTTCTGACATTTAACATTAATACTCGTACGGCTATGGAGGATAATTAACTTTATTGCACAAAAAGTGGACAATATTACCGACGGAAGAACAAGGTAATACGCACCCCTGCTTTTAAAACATTATATATATTTCGATTATACCTACATAAACAAATCAAGTAACGTATCGAGTTGCTCATAGTAGATTACAAATTGTACAAATACGTACTAAATACACATAGACATAGTCGGTACACGGAATTTCAATCAGGTTGGGTATGGCACGCAATGTAAAGTCGGTAGAACTGAAACAATATCATCAAATTCAACGTTACCGTTAAGGAATAAAGTTAATTTTGCATTATAACATTTCGAATTCAGCCGTTTTACATCCACAGTATTAGAGGGAAGAAAAATATTTGCAGAATTGCCGGCATGCGGGGAGAAGCAATGCAAGTAGCTGTAATTTGTATAGGAATAACCTTTCTGAATGAGTATCGTAGCATTTCATCAGGCCGGCTGACGTCAGATTTATTATTTTTTACCGGCGACCGCTTAAAGCACGAAATTATTGTTTTTATCTCGACGGGTGGAATTTTTAAAGCAATTATTAAAGTTTCGCGTCGGGTCTTAATTGGATCAGCCGAGTTTAACGACTCACCTGAATGAGCTGTTAGGAGAGGACGCAGTAGCATTACCACTTTGTTGGAGCTTGGAGATGATCGAAGTAAAATAATGAAGGGAGAAATCACAATGTGTGTGGCAGGCAATGTCACTTAGCGCGCGCAATAAAACAGTTTATTGGCGAGCAATAACGCTATGAATAAATTAAAAACGTGTCCTCGGACCTTTCGTTTATTTTTTCATACCAAGTTAATGTCCTTTATTTGTTTTAAACATATCGTGTTTTCTCATCATTGTCGGTATCTTATTAAATGTCATTATTAACACCTTGTCTTTATTCATATGTATCAATCTCTATCACTAGTTATTCAACATTGAATTCTTCGTATGCATATCCTCGTCACGTAATCCATTCATATTTTTTTAGATTTTCCCTACTTATATCCATAATTCTTCTGATAATATTGCCTACCCTCCTCATTATATCAGCATATAGTCTCTACCACTTTTGCTAACGTCCAAACTACATCTTATATATTCTCTAGTCCCACTAATCTAGATACACTATCATTATTTCTACTGGAAAGGAACTCTACACCAAGGTCATCTGGTAAACTTAGACTGTGGTTTTTTTGCTGAGAATCTCACTGGAACCATATTAATTTACTATAGGCAATTGGAATCATTTATCATGTTGTTTGTTGTTAAAAAATTATCCGTTTTAGACCTACTGCTGTTCACAGACCTTCCCCAAATGTAATTTTGAGCAGTCTTACACGACGCCGACCTAGTAGTGTGACCTAGTAATAGGCGAGGCACGCCAGAGCCTCGTTTATTTGGTAGGGTGCATCTCGAACAAGTGAGGTTAGCTTGTCTGCCGTCAGATGTAATACGAAATCTCTTATACCCCACACGGCTGGGTATTCGGCACACTATACATACTAATATTTTCATCTCCACTTTTTGTACATGTTCATCCATCTCCTTTGCTTCATACAGAAAGACAAGTCTGAGAACGGATTTATACATTTGAAGTAACTATTTGTCAATCACAGACTATTTCTAAGACCTATCACCATTGCCATTGCCATCACCATCATGCCTTGCCTTCATCTGATGTCTCATAACCTGGTCAACGTCACAGTTATTGTGGTACCCACATTTTTGCTCTCTAACTTTATGTACAGTTATAAAAATCACGGTGACTTTGTCGTCCATCTTCTGCTTTCGCGATTAGGAGTAAAGAAAATGCAAGTGTATCAATTTGCGTTATATGTACTCGTAGATTATATTTTTACCAAACTACCTTCGCCTTTCATCTTATTCATAAATATAGATTCGCGGTTTCTGAATCTGAAATCAATTTTTACAGGCTAACTAGGTAGAAATCTATCTGGTTTTAACCACCCTGTAAGTTAATAGCCTGAACTTGTAACATACATACTAATTAACTGATAAATGTTCAATTTAATTGTTCCACGCTCTAAAGATAAAACACTTTGTATGAGTCCAGAATATATTCTAATATTCAAACCTATATTCAACAAAGCGTATAAAACCATATAATCCACATCGAAGAAGCTAACAACATTGTAACTTTATCATAGAGTAGTGCGCAAAAAAACCTGTCTCTGAAATTATGATTCGCGTTAAACGAATAAAAATAGTTGGACGAGTGGTGTATTACGCAAATAATGACGATGCGTTGGGACGAGCACGTTTCATTAAACCACCAGGCGACGATCTTTCGGCGCACCTAATGACATGACGGCATCCAGCCGGCGTGGGAACGGAACCCGCTAACTTACGCGCTTATGTAAAGAGAAGCTAGGCGTGTTTTAGTTTACAATTGTTTTAGCGTTCCTTACATAGTGCTTTGTTACAGAGAAGTCCTTATATTTTATAAGGTAAAATCTTGATATATTTCGAATCACATGACATACAATGTTTTACGACCATGAAAAAAAATTACAAAGCATTTTTATCGAACTGGGAAATACTCTATATAACAAAAAGTCATTATATCCCTACAATTTATTTCGTAATTATCATATTGAAACGAGTCAATGTTATGTAGTAATAAAGTTGACTCGGTTGGAAATAATAATCACAAAATCCTACTGGAATAAATAGCTTTATGTTACGACTTGAGAGTTCCTTTTGAGTTGATTAAGAAATGGGAATAAATTAAAGCTGCAGTAACGTTATTTTATAATGATATGTGAGAATAAGCTGTCTGTAAGTCTGTCAAAATTTTACACAGATGTAATGCACAAAAAGGTTTTGGTGACAGTTCACTGAAATATCACCGTAGAACCCAAGCTAAAGCTAGCCGAGCCCGCGCTAAAAGCATAAAATTCGATAACTACAAAAGTCCTTAGATTATATAGATGCCAATTAAAATAAGGATTTGAAAAATACATTGATATATTTATAAAAAATATATTTATTTATCATAGGCCATTAATTATTGCCGTGAAAACAAATTTAAAATTAAGACAACACAAAGCTATTTAAACTACAATAACGCCGCTCGTAATAGATGGTTTTTGCGTAGCACAAATGTAAGACTTGAAGTGTTGCTGAATACAGTCATCAATACGTCAAGTCATACATTTAAAAAATACGTACGTACAAACTTAAAGTACAGTACTGCGTTCAAAGAAAAACTATGTATTTTATATTTAGTC
Source organism: Scirpophaga incertulas (assembly GCA_036419045.1). Taxonomy (NCBI): domain Eukaryota; kingdom Metazoa; phylum Arthropoda; class Insecta; order Lepidoptera; family Crambidae; genus Scirpophaga; species Scirpophaga incertulas. The sequence goes on along the minus strand of CM071634.1, from coordinate 27,816,752 downwards.
TGAAATTGGGAGTGCATCCTCGAACAGACAATAAACTCAAAATCTCAAGATAATCTCCTCGTTTCAGTCGTTATATATTATGCTTGGTTTATATATTTACTGATGTCATATACATATCATAATATAATCACACGTATACTTACACATATATTAAATGTCAATAAATAATACAGTTTTTTAAATAAATTATATGTTATTGTTACTTGCCATTAACAATAATAAATACTTAAACAATTCCATGTAGTGTGATTATTTGAAATTAATTTGCAATTATGCTTAATAATATTCTACGTTCACGTGTCTTTCGGATATAATATTTAAATGTATACTAAGGCAACGTAATGACATCTTCTAGAAGATTACCAAAAAGGATATACAAATATTCTTGGATTTCATAATTATAAATGCGAAAGTGACTTCGTAGCTATAGGTAATATCTAATAAAACATTTTTTTTTAATTAATACCGTACAGAACCCATTCACAAATACTTTCAAGTGTCACACGAACTCATTCAATTCATCCTCGAGATAAGACACCAGTGACCCTGTAGCGCAAAGCAAAGCAAACACCGCGCCTCAAAACACATATTTTGATTCCATTGTTTCGTGCTTTTCCTGGTATTGTCTCTGGAATTTTAATTACAGCACAAATAACGGAGAGAATTAAAATTGATCGAGCTTACATCATTATTTAGGCAGGACATTTTTGTATCTACGGTGTTCATTATCCTAGTAACTAATCTCTAATGTTAGTACTACAGTATTTTTATTAATTTGTGACTGACATATCTATACAGAATAACAATGTTAATAAAGAGGTACATAGGTTCTGCTTATTTCTTGGCAGGGGAAGGCGAGCAAGCGCTCGTCTAATGAAGCTGTGTCTAAAGCTGCGTGCACGGCTGGCTACCGCGCACGCCGTTGCCTCTCTACCTGGAGGATTGTCCTAGTGTTCTCGGAAAATCTCCCCCCTTGGTGATGGCTCGACCAACTAGGTCAAGCTAGCCCGTGGGCGTGTGGCGGTAGAATCGCGAAAGCGCAACCCGCCACGCGCCACGATATGGGCTCAGAGGACGCCGGGGGGGTTTTAGTGGGTAGGCCGGTCCCTCAGACCGGAGAGCCCCACACACGACCGCCGGGGCCGCGGGTGCGTAAAGAGCAATTCCCCCCGAAAAAAAAAAAGATTTTGCTTATTTCTAAAGAAATTTCTACCAGCAAATCTGCAATAGGAAACAATAAACAATAAATACTGCATTTGAGGTCAAGAAGGATTTTAACTAGTGACTTAGAAACTGAACAGATTCTTGTCGGCGGACGGCGAACGTGCATCACACACATATTCTAAAAGACACAAAGGATATGAGTATTTCTACGAAGATGAATTGGTAGCAACTTGAGTTTTTTTTGCGAAATCGGGATATATAGTAATTTTTTTAAGACTATAAACATAATAAATTATTAGATTTTGAATACACTCAAGTTTACTAGCTCCTCTTCTGTATCTAAACAACAGACGTCAGCGTAATCATTGCTTGGTTGTGAGACACATTGAGCCAAAACTATCCGAGCCTTAAATCATTTCATTAAGAATCAAATTTAGAAAAATTGTCTAAGAAATTGTTTAAAAAATTCAAGGCTGCATATTCAATAACAATATTTAGAAGAATGTAGAAAAACCATAGTAGATCATGAGCAGCTTCTTCTTCTTCGATTATGGAGATAAATCTCTGTCACAAGGACAGATCACTAACTTGGAATACATATCGCCGCTCTCTTCCCGTAACTGACGCAGGAGTCAACTTTAGAAATTAATCGCAGTCACATCATTGCCAACATATGTAAGATCTGCTTTGCAACGGCAGAAGAATTATACAAAAAGAACAATATTCTCTTCATCAGAAGACAGGTGAATTACATAAGTAACAATGTTTTTTAGGGTTCCGTATTCTGTATCAAAAAGTAGAATCGTCAAGACTTTTTTGTTTTCCAAAACGTGTGGAAGTGTCAAGTGGAAATTAATAAAGGAAAATATTTCTGTGAATTCTTGGAACAGTAACCAATCAGACAACAATAATGAACCCATAAAATAATCAAACCTACATAATACTTCTCTTTCACCTAAAATCATGAAATTTGCTATAAAGTACAAATAAAGCTAAACCTGAAAACAGTAAATTTGTAAACGAGTCACAAAAACAATGTTTTCACTCAAATGAGGTATGAAATGTAATTCAAAACCTATAGGGTACTTCCCGTTGACCTAAACTCATGAAATTCAGCATAAAACAATACTATGCACGTCAATAACAAAAAACCAAAACTCTATTTTTGATGTTTCATCACTAAATAATACAATTTTTTTAACTCACAAGGGAACCAACATCTGCCTGCAATGCCATTTAGCAAATAACATTGCCATCTTTTGATGTGAAGGTTAAAATGAACAGTGAAATTTACGTTTACTTTATATCCTATGTCACATGTTTTTTTTTTATTTATTTGTTGGTGTTGTAATGTTGGTGATGTAGCCATAGCCAATGCCATAAGACAGAGCAGAACCCGCGCTACCTGCATTGCCATATAGAAAATAACATTGCCGTTTTATCTTCATACCAGAGTATGAAGATAAAAGTAAGCAGTGAAATTATATGTCACATATAGCACGTAAACAACGACATAAAAAACAGAGCGGGATGCGAATACTACTCGCATTTTGCTGGATTTTTTTGGACAGTCTAAATACCTTACTCAGAGACGAAAATTAACTTTAATTAGACATTCATTATACGTTTTAGTAAAACTTACTAAGGACATTTAATGACGACTTCGTCTGGATTGTAAAATAGGCGTGAATACTATCTTCTGATGTCACCAGTGTGACCATCATGTGCGCACAATAAATATTAAGATACAGATACAGTACATCAGATGTAGACAGTCAGTACGTGTGTGCCCGCGATCGTTTATATCCTGCGGTCCGTGATTCACACTTCATAGATTGTATCTAGCATGACATTTTTAACTTCCTTTTAAGATAAAAAAGTAGTTTTTATTACATAGTAAACGTGGAAGTTCTTCAACTAATATGACCTTAACATCTGCAATTACAATTTTGTTATACTAACGTTTACCAACAAAGCGTGTCAGGTCTTGACAGGCCGCCAAAATGAGTCGGATAGACGTTGACATAAGAAGATTTATTATTTATTAAATCAGTCTTATAATTGTGTAATTTATAATTATATAAAAAAACGTAACTATGAAACTTCAACTTCTTAATAGATATAAAGATAAACTCCAATGCAAAAAAAAACTGTGACTGTAATTTTCATATAAACATGATCACTTTGCAACTTCATAAATTATGAAGTAATGGAATTTCTAAGTTCTTTGATAGGTCAAATCATCATCTGTATAAAATATACCAATCAGTTAGTCAGTATAGATTTCTCAATTGTTGTAAGCATGCAAGAGAACGTACCAGATTTTCTATATAACATTATGTAGAACTTCATGTTCTAAACAAGCATTTTTTTACTATTTGTACAAGCGTTTATGAAGTTGTTCATAAGGGTGATTGTAAAATTAACACAAAATCTAAGTACATACTTTTTAATTTGTAATGCTGTAAATTGAACATGTTTGTATGGATAATATCGTATTTCAAATTTTGCACTGAGTGTAATTAATAACGTAATTTAAAGGCAAGGCAATATTTTTACTGGTAAAGGACTTTAACTTCTATAAGTTTCTGTTTTATTTTTTCTGAGCAGAAAAAATGGCGTTACTTTCAAAATGTATTTTTAACCTACGACACAAAAACAACTATTGAAACAACATAAGTTTGACATGGCATGTAAAGTTCTGGCATCATAGTTTCCAAGCGGTTAAACCGATTTTGTTTCAGCTTTTTATTTGTTTAAACGGTGAATTACTCGGTAGTTTTCTTAGGTATGTTTTACTCGAATCCAAGATGGCTGCCGCTACAAAATGATGGACTACATATTTTAGGATATTATAACAAATTTCAAATCCAAGATGGCGATCATCATATGATGGCCAAATTACATGAAAATGTCCAATAACATTAAACGTTTCTTGAGATATATATATATATATATATATATATATATTACAAATAATCAATAGCAAGGAATATTGAAATTTATCAAGCAAACTCAAATACAAATACATGTCGAGTTATAAACTTTCGGTCAATCCGTAGCGCACCGCATTGTTGGACCAAAGTTTTCGTAACAAGTTATTTTATCAAAGCATTTCAGGAATATTCATAAATGAGAATACTTACGGCGCGAACCTAGTTAGCTATTAATTAAACATTTTCGAACCCTCCACGGCGTCGAATGCTGGAAATACTTTTATAACGGTAGCTACATTACTGACTAAAAACAAATTGTTTAATCGGTTAACTATTCGAAGCGCGCGATACGATCGACTCGGAATATAAATTAATTTTTAAATCATTAATTGTATATCTAATGCCCAATTAGTGACAATATTTCGGACGGTGGATGACCACGACGCTGGGTCTAAGGAATTTAATACTGGACTCTATGGATTTCACGTAAGATATGAATTTAAATTATTAGTTTTGAACGCTTAAGTTACTGTGTACGAGTAAATGACGTCGTAACTTTAGTTTGAATGGTAGAACCGTGTTATTATGTTTTAATTAATGTTTTAATGGTGTTTTATTTCCAAATAAACTTTTGTATTGACTAAAAATCATCGGTCGTTCTTTCGGTATAAATAGGTCAGGAGTTCGAACCAGTCGTCTACCAATGTATTTTTATTCGTAGGAGCCAAACATATATGAATAAGGCTCCTAAGGGGCAGAAAAGCATCATACAACAACCTGTGTAGCCCTGAACTCAAAACATATGTGAAGTCGACTAATGTGGACTAACAATAACAGGGTAGCTATATCAATTAAGGTAGGCTCGAGGCCATGCATATGAACTGTATTAATGACAATATAATGATGATTCAATTACTTGCTCATTGTGATCAATCGTCGCCTCACAACATCCCTCCAAAGGGGTAAAATTGTACTCAGTATATAATATGATTCTCGTACAGTTTTATCCCTAACAAACATTCACACTCGTTTTTTTTAATCCTGATGTAATAGGGGAGAGGATAATTATAGAGGGCAAATTTCCTTAATCGACTCTTACGACATCTACGTGAGGAATGCAATCAAATACACGCATGTTCTTTAGATATATTTCTATTATGTATTAGTATTATTAGTTATAGTAATACATACATAACATATACATGTGCGTAAAACATTTTAAAGTTATTTAAATAGATTAAATAATCTAATCTAATTAAATAACTTCAATATTTTTATGCACCACAAAAAATACAGTAACATTTGATAGCCTAAAAAACAAAATAAATTATTATATTTGTAATTTACTTATAAATTTGTTAATAACTATGTATAATAATATATTAAGTGTTTAAATATATATATATATATATATATATATATATATATATATATATATATATATATATATATATATATAGCTATTGTGCTATTGTGCGTTCTAGCGCTTAAAGACCTGAGCTTTAAGCACTAGCGCAATTTTTCTATATAATTGCACTGCTCTCAGAAATTATCAAATAAATAACAAACAAATATAACTAATCATTGCCGCAGATATTCAAAATGTATGTAACTATTTCTATGTGACACGTAAAAAACAGCCTTGTCCCATTATGGTTGCCAATCGCAATAATGCAGATAAAATTTTCAGTTTTTAATGCTCTGCAAAACCATCAGTTATATCGTAACTCATTCCTCTCGTTAATTTTCCCGCGCCAAGTTCTCATGTAGGCACTGTAGTAAATATGTAATTACGTCTAGGTTTTTATCTCTTGCAGTTAAGTGCCCTTTAACGACGTTGACGACGATGTCGTAGCCTCGATTAATTCTAGAAAATGCTCGAGCATTAATATTGTACTTAACTGCCTAATAACTATGTATTTCTAACAGGACAATATTACCGACCTCACGTTATAAAGGGTTATTGTCTTACAAAGTTCAGTTTGAAAATTCATTAAATTATGACACTTACGCTATGAACATTATTATCGAATTGAAATTGCGAGACGTATTAGAAAATTAGCGAATGCAATGAACAATAAATTCAATAAAAGTCAATTAAACACTTCGGATTAAATAATTTGAGCTCTCCAATAGCTCGGTTGATAATTTTTATTAAAAAAAATTATTTAAGGTCTTTTTTTTTTCAATATTTTAAGTAACTCTCGATTTACGGTAGGTCTCTCAATTCATTAATGTCTATATACTATGAAATTTGCAAAAAATATTTCTAATTAATTTCTAACTAAATTAAGCACTTATTAATGTATGTCACATTAACACATGCTTAATTTATTTTACTTAGACATATTTAAGAATAAAGAAATAATGATCTATAAAGAAATTATTATAAGGTAAATAAAAATAGAATTCCCTGATAATTTTGGCCTTATTGACTAAGAAACACCAGCGTAAATTATAATAATTAATATTACTAATTTGATTTAAAATGTAACATATTTTGGAAGCCTGTAAGTTCAAGTCAGCAATTGATTAACAACTGTTATAGATACGGCATTATTATAGAATAGACATAATTTTCTAGAATTTTCGCACATAAAGTTGATATATTTACAATAGTTATTTATACGTAAATTCAACGTGCTCTTCTTCCAGTTGCCGAAACAACATGCTACCTCATCATTTGAAGCTAAGCTCGGCTCTCACGTGCCGAGTGGTTGGCGGGCTTACCAGGGGCCAAAGAGCTGTCTGCCAGGACTTGCCGGACGCCGTCTCCATAGCATTCGAAGGTCTGCAACTGGCCGTCAAGGAATGTCAGCACCAGTTCCGCTGGCACAGGTGGAACTGTTCCAGCTTGATAGCGAAGAGCTCCAATCCTCACGTCAGTGGGATCATGAAAAGAGGTAAGAGATAAGTATTTATTTATTTTGTAATAAGTGAGGTAAGAGTAAGGTGAGGTCATGGTCGAAACTAGTTGGATGTTAAAAGTTATATCCAATTTTTAACGTGTTTTTTTCATCCGTCATTATAGTTTTATAAATACGGTCAACGATGTTAAATTACTAAATAGTTTGTGACTTTTGTAAATCGAGTATGGTCGAATTCATTATTTATTTCATCAAACGATTCTAATCATGTGTATATTATAAACTTGGTTTAAAATTTGACCCCGTTCGAATCGCGGTTCGAATGGGAGCAGATATTTCGTTGATAAATGCGAGCATTTGTACCTTAGCCATGGTTGTTAATATATGTACATTCCCATCAAATATATTTATATATGTATGTCTATCCGTTACTTACTTTGGGCTAGGCTAATAATTAATTTTATTTTATTATTAAGGTTTCAAAGCCAAAACTAAGAAGTTTGGGTAATAATATACTAAGTATGTTACTTTACTCGCATACTTATATCTTTCCGTTTTTATTTTAAGTAAGAATATACTATGCTAATTGCTTGGTAAAAAAAATACTCAAAACGTAATCGAAACAGCCCGCAAAACAAAACTGCCAAGTACCACTGATAAACACAACAATTTATGGAGTTTTGTCGCTAATTGAGCACATACGAAACGTAGGTGGCCGGCGGACCACCAAACCCGTCTATATCATGTAAAGAACATAACATATTAAAAATTTTAAAATACACGCAGTGACCCTTCAAAGCAATCGCAAAAGTGATAACCAACCGAATTTATAGTTACAAAAAATTATCAACGCAAGACAGTTGATGAACGGGTGCATATTTGAAGTTTAGAAGCTTTTGTGCGTAAGCTTTTAAATTTTAAATATGCTGTGGCTTTTTTTCCGATATCATCGCACACGTTGACATGAAAATTTACGAGCATGGAAGATGGGAGACAACAAATACTGGCCAGGTGTTCTCTCCTGCGCCCCTGATTTCACGCGACGTGTGCGTCCGCCGCCGCTCGCGCCGCTGCTCCCCGCCAATTAAATCTTAACTGAAATTGCCCCATCCGCTCCCCGCAGCTCCGTATGGCTCCGTGCTTCGAAGCATTCTTTTATTGCTACACAAATTTTAATAACAATCCCGATTTCTCTATGGTTTAGTATAGGTACTGTGGAATGCGTGAAATGATCGATGGGTAAATTTCATAAACTATTACCATATGCAATAAGATAAGAATTTATAGGCAATTAGAAAATTTGATTCGTTAATACAAATATGATATGCTCTAGATTATTCTAAAACAGTTTCTAAGAATTAATTTTGAAACAGTTAAGAGCATTTCTTATTGCTCGCAAAGTTATGATAGGTTATAAATAATTTGAAACAAAAATGTATAAAAATTAAAACGTTGAGACAAGCTCTCTCTATATATCTTTCTATGCAATGTAATATGCATTTTTTGAGTTATGAGAGACCTCATTTATCAATAAGTGAGTAAAGAAAGATTACTTCAATCGAACGTCATTATTGGACTAAGTAACACCCGTAACGACACCTTCCGGCCCTTCAGGGCACGACTCTGATTAAATTGAAAAATTGTGAAAAAACAGCGTAACTAAACACTTAAACATCATTCTTAACTTGGCCATTGTTGGGGCTCGGAACGCCGAAAGGAGAGTGAAAAAATCCGTAGGCCAAATTGAGACTTTTAAATAGGATAATAGCGATCGATGATCGAAGAAGAAAGATAATAATGATTCAGGGCCGACGTTTTTATTATTCTCTCAGAATGGATACGTCGATGAAAGGGCGCAGGACGGATGGCATTCTGGACGAGTCCCAGAATTAGTTCCGCTTCCCCGAGATCCTGCACACGTTGTTAGTGTTCTTATTACACGTGACTTGCCAACAATAGGAGGGTATTGTCAAAGCCTTAATGACCTTTGTAGGGCTAATGAGACTATTGTGGAAGAAATTAGACTTGGATTGATCGTGGTAGATGCGTCGGATAGTAACGTGTGACGGCGACGGTGTCACGTGAGGGAATGGCGCTCCGTCAGGGTGGCGAGTGCGTCGATAGGGATCTGAAACGTACGCGCACGTGACACGAATTCACATGCCCGACGTGTCATAAAAAAGTGACATTTATTGGAGTTTTATAACAACAACGTGTGATAGAGTGGCAACAAAGTGCTCATGATGCTGCAAAAAAGATATTCGTAGCTACAGCGCTCTTAATCGGATGACGGGACGTGGGAACGTGTTCACCAAACATCTTTATTGAAGTGGTTCGCAATTTTTTGTTTCCAAAAGTTGAGAATCACTCCAAAATTATGGAAACGTCTAAAACTGACGAAAACGTCAAAATATTAACGGCGATTTGTAGTATTTAATGTACATCCAACTCTCTCGTTGACCTAAAATAACAACCACTGTAAGATTACAGTACAGAAAAAATCAAACGTGACGAAATATCTCAATGCACTATGCCTTAGCCCTCTAATGGGAACACGATAACATCTTCCTCGGTGCGTTACCGAATCGTGCTCCTTCAGATGCCTCTAAACTGTGAGAAAAAATACAAAAGATTTCATAAAAAACATGAATTTGTCTAAAGTTCTCCGGCTAGGACGTGACATCGAGTGGTCTTTTTTCATTTGGCCTTTTTGTTCCTTGTCGGATTATAAGGCGGTGTTTAAGCGTTAATTAACATGAGAAGCGTTTTAGTGATGTTGCGGATTTTGATGGGTATAATGAAATTTCAAAAAGATGCCGAATATAAACCAATCTTTGACATCATTGGTATTTGTCATAGGTATATAATTCCAAACACTGCATTGTATTACATTTTTTCTCCTCGGATTCTTCTTTTATTTTATGTTTTATCTTATTTTGACCAGTGACAGCTGGCATATGACAGAATAAGACACAATTTTAAGCAGGTGATAGTTATAGTCACATTTCAGTTTAGTTTTATTTATTGTTGTAATAAAATGTGACACTCGTACTGTTCGGCTATAAATCTTGAAGGCTGCTTATGCAACTGTAATTATGAAAACGGAGGCCATTATGACCAAAATGTAAAATATCCTTGAAGATTTTTATTTCAGAACTACAATAATATGAGTACATTTAATACAATTTTAACATACGACAAAATTAATGAAGTACGATCGTCATTTCAGTGATAGATATACGAATGTAAAGTATTTTCTAACGATTATAATATTGTGCAGAACATCCCGAAATACACCAATAGCTCGACATTTTTATCACCAAAAATCTGGCATAAACCCATGAAAATAAGTGCGTTAATTTGCTCGGATGTCGCTTGGCGTTCCCAGGGGCTCCCTACATGCCTGAGGAAGGACATCCCTGAGGTTTTTAGTGGGTAGGCCTCCCCCTTCTGGGGAGGAGAGCCCCACATAACCGCCAGCTCGCCGCAGCCGAAGTATGCAATTTAATGCATTTTCCTCAGGGGAACAAAAAAAAAGGGGGAGCAAACGGATCACCTGATGTTAAGCGATAACCGCTGCCCGCAACACCAGTTGAGTCATAGAAGCGTTGCCGGCCTTTTAAAAGGGAATAAGGCCCTCCGGTACCCTCACTCACTCGGCGAAACACATCGCAAGCGCTATTTTACGCCGGTTTTCTGTGAGGCCGTGATATCACTCCGGTCGAGCCGGCCCAATTCGTGCTGAAGCATGGCTCTCCCATCCCTTTACTTATTCGTAGTCTCTTATTCACACACCACCACCATACACCATTTTCACAGATGATATGATAGTAAGTACTATCACTTGATCTGATCAGTGTGTCATCACACTCATTCATGTAAGCAGATTTGATGTCAATATATAAATCAATAAAAATGCTTAAAAAACATAAGCATTAAAACCTGCAGACGCCAACACAGGAATATAATGTCATTCAACTTTATGTGTTCGATATCAAGTTGAAAATCGGTTAAGGAAATTTGATACACTTAGATAGCTTGATTAGCTGTTGTCATTATGTATATATATGTCATTATGTATAAAGTGGTTCATTATGACAAAAACTAATAATACCTAAACGACTATCATGAGTTTGGATTTGTTTTCATTCGATGTCGAATGTCTCTCTTTCTATTAATATGTGTAAATCTTTAAAAATCTTTAAAAATCTTTAAAACTTTTAAATTGTTATCTTCAGCGTATAACATGAAAGACAAACACTATCCAGTTAGATGGTAAAGAAAGGTAACCAGTAGGTATTTATCATAGTTTAAACGTGGTAACGTTTAAACTATGGACATTGTAATATATAGAATATTCTACATTCTATAGTTTACTATATTTTATACGATATTACAGCAAAAAATTATAGTACTTGTATACAGGCAAACATCAAAAACTGTAGAATTTATTCCAACGATGTGACTACAATTAAAATGAACGAAACTTATTCGTATAGTTTTTTTTTTATTAAGCACGTCCTTTAGCGCATATGCACACTTTCCGAACAGTAATTAGTAATTCGCAACACATGCCTAAACAACAAAACACCCGGCTTTAATATGGTATTAAATTCCATGCCTGCGCTGCTAACTTCATGCACCAAACACATTTTTCATCTTTGCCCGAAGAAAAACCGAAAAAGCGCAAATGAATAAGCTTTTAAGTAAAAAAGTTTGTATCCAGTTACTGATTCGGATAAATAACCCGTTGGGGATCTTTAGCAATCATTACCAGTAATAATATGAATATATACGGGGCATTTGCAGTCATTAGTCGAGGAAAAACTCGTCGTGAGCTCATTCATTTTGGCGCCGGATTTATGAGCTATCGAGATCGCATCGAGAAACACCAGGAAAAACTGCATTAAGGCTGATGTATCTAAAAAATTGGGGATTAATAAATATAAGATTTTAAAGCATTGATAGAATAGTTATTTGTGATTCAAGGGTGAAAAATAGGTTAGTGCAAACTAGCTACCATTTTTTGTATAACTAACGTATATATGTAACTGTTTGTTTTTATAGCATTTATGCTAAGTCTTATGAGTCACATAGATAAACAGGGCATCAAACGTCGACATCACATTCACAAATTGCTACCAAATTAATATTGGTTACCCCAGCAGTAATCTTTGAATTGAGATACCCCAGTTCAGTCCTGCCATATAGTATTGTGAATGATTAAATAAATGAATAAATTGGATTTATCGAAACACACACTTATGTGGTTTTCGTCTATAGATTTTCATATGTACTTTTTTTAATTAGTAGACTATTTGCACAGCCTGATCAGGTCTGTGCCGAGATATTATCAGTTCAATCAATAATCGAACACTCACATTACCCCGTGTTTAATGAATAAATTAATTATTGAAAAATATGAATAAAACTCTAAAATGGAAGCATTATAATTATTCAGTCGATTATTGTTTTATATACTAATAGTAGTTTCGAACAATAAGCTATTATAGTTCAATATAGATACACTGATACAATGATGCTGTTTATAACCGAGGAAAATATTTACTGTTAATACAAAAGTCTTATGGCCGTTTTCACCAACCTTGTCTTAGCTTAGGTGACTCCTAAGTGACATGCTGTCACTTTTTATATTAACTGAAAAGAGTGAGACAGCATGTCTCTTAGGAGTCACCTAAGCTAAGACAAGGTTGGTGAAAACGGCCATTATTCGATTAGAATGATCCGGAGTTCACTATTTTCTCTCAAATTCTGAGTTGTTCTCATAGTGAAAACTGTTCAGTTAGATCATATAAAGACCTCGTTAAGTATCAACCTATTCTCTGATACAATTTATGCAATAACATTAAGTAGTGGACTCGACTTAAAAATCGCTCGTGGTTAGGACAGTGTGCGATCGTAAATCGCCGGCTGACGTGCGCGTGAGCATGGCGTGCATCAAAAACAACGTGACACACGACACGAAAAAAGCTGCCCACCGCCGAGCGATGGCGCTCGGAAAAACTTGCGTGTATCTCTTTAAACCCCCGAGTCCACTAGATCTCAACCCAATTTTTACGTTTAATCAATATACGAGGAGCTCTCGGAGTGTTTTAAGAAATTGAAAAAACAAGTTAAATTGATAAAATATTTTTATTTCATCTTTTGAATGTATTGTCCAATCAGTCTCTATACAAACTTTTATACGTAAAAGGTAGACGTATAAAAGTTTCTATAGCCTTCTTAAAAGCTGTTAACATATTTCTCATCTAAACTGGTATCCCTTTCAGTTCATTCATTATTTTTCGGCAAAAATAATAAGTTAGTACCAGAACAGGATTGTAAGAAAAGTGACCGAAGAAGTTATATCTAGAAAGTCTCTTGTTTTAAACTGTGACGTTTTAATGGTGAAGTGATAGTCCGCGGAGCCCAGTATTCGGTTGTTTCTTGTTCATTGTAATAAAAACTTCTAGCAAACATTCGTAACATAATATTCTTCGATAGTAGTGCTTTGACTTTCTAATTTAATCGAAACCAGATACTCCGTCAAAATAAATAATCTAGTTTTACTTTATAGGCATTACGTTGTTTCATTATGTTTCAACAGTCGACTGAAGATTTGTTTGGGATTGTATTGATAAATCCAGGTTTCGCCTTCCTTAAACGGTTCCTTAAACGCGCCAAGACGAACATCAAATTTATTCGTAATTTTATCGCACCACTTCACATAATACGAACCAGTTTCTGAACTTCGGTGAGATCGTGCCGTACTCACCATTAGACTACCTTTTTCACGCGAAGGTGTTGATGTAGAATTTTCTGAACAGTTCCCAATCTATTCTATTATAAATGTTGAACATCTTAGTGTGTAATTCATCTATTAGTATATATTCCTCAGTAACAGCTATTGAAAGACGATCATATCTTTCTTCATCCCCAAAGATAGACGACCGCGCATGAATTCGTTATACCAACGGTAGATGGTTTCTTCATAAAGGCCTTCATAAATGTTTTTTGAAGTTGATCAAATGAATTATCTTGTTTAATACTACATTAAAAATCAAAAGCATGCGCGGCACGAAAATTTTTTTTCAATGCTCTGGAAATCTGAAATTCGATCGATGATATTTTGATCGATGATCATAATCAGCCAGCCAATCATTTTAATGATGAGTTGATAAAAAGTATAAGAGATACTTATCTTATGCTTTTTATCAACTCATCATTAAAATATCTACTCAAATTACATCAGTTAGAGTAAGTTTACAGTAAATAGCTTCGAGGTTGTCTACTAACGTAGCTTCACATGCAAGTAGAAAGCGAGCATAATAGTCAATTTTTGCACATACATTATTAAATCAAGAACGCGGAGATCATACAAAACATTTAATGATAATTGAAATTTGTGTTTACTTAAACAATAATTTTTTACCAGACGGCGCCGATTTCCATTTACGGTGGATGTTATTCGCAGAGCTGATCATCTGTTCGAAGAATTAAGTCGGTACTACGCACTTCGATCGTTGTAATGATGATGAACAGTAATAATTGTAATGATACTGTATTATATAATTCATAAATGAATTGGGTAGACGACAATTTTTTTAATTCTGTATATAATAAGAGTACTCTTTTAAGTGAGAAATATTGTAGAACCAACAGTATACCTGCGCCTATTACTTTTGAACATACATCGACATGTTTGCGCCGCTGTCGCGGATCGCTCAAAAACACTCCACACTAAAAACACTGCAATTGTGACGTCATAACTCAGTAAACTCGCCTAATTTGTATGAGCGTATAAACAAATTTTAAAATAACTTTGTTATTTTTACGTTTATATGTATACTTTCTATATAAAAAATGTTACATTTAATGTGAGAATGCTAGAAATGTGTTCGTTTTATTAAAATTACGTAAATAATAATTGCTCATTTTTTAGAAATCTAAAAACAATATAAATTAATAATTAAACTGATATTTCTATATTGACATACTTTTATTAGATATAAATTGCTCACATCAGTATAATTATAGTATAAAAACGGCCATAATCAGTTGTAGTCGTTTACCCTATTCGTTCAGATAATAGACTGGGCTTATATTGATGACATTTTCATATTACTATGCATGGCCAGAAAACAAATAAGTATGATACGATGGAGAAGATATTTAATGACTGTATTTACTATACATCTATATTCTTCATTACTGACCGTATTTATGTCAAAAAATGAAGACACAACAATTTTTAGCATTACATGCAGTTGCCATGCGATCTTGGATCTATGGTATTGCAAAGATCGAAGCCAGAAGCAACGATAGGGACTTGCGAGCCAAGTCAAAAAATACTACTTAGCGATATCGATAGATATCGAAAATCTTAGCGTATCTGAAAAGATTCTGCGAGAGCCTCATTTTAACGCATTCTTTTTTTTTTTTTTTTGTTCCGCTGAGGAAAATGCATTGAATTGCATACCCCGGCTGCGGAGAGCCGGTGGTTATGTGGGGCTCTCCTCCCCAGAAGGGGAGGCCTACCCACTAAAAACCTCAGCGATGGCCATCCTCTGGCGTTGTAGGGGGCCCTCAGGATCGAGTGTCGCAACTGAGGACCCCCGGCCTTTGCACCCCTGGGTGCGTAAGGGGAGCCCTTCTCGGGGAGGAGTGATCTTGCCGCCTCCTCCCCTCCAACCTCCTACGACGTCACCCCCCGGCCATCCGGGGGTGAGGTCCCTCCCGGGTCGACTCCACGGGCACGCGTCGCGCCCGCCAGCGACCCGTGGCGGCGCCTCAGGCCAGGCTATCTGGCCCGAGGCCGCCTTCTTCGAGCGGGATCGGCCATCTCCCGATCCCGCTCGGCGGCCTCCTTCTGGAGCATCACCGCTTCACAGAAGGAGACCATAGCCCTCCAACCTCCCTCATCCGCCAGCATTGCCGCAATCAACGCTGGCGGAGACAGATCTTGCCCGATCTCTTCGACCAAGACTCGGCGTTCGGAGTCCCAAGCAGGGCACTCCGCCAGCGTGTGCTGGGCCGAGTCGAGGTCGGATGCACAATGGTGGCATCGTGTCGTGTCCTCCCTCCCTATTCGACTCAGATACTCACCGAAACAACCATGTCCGGTGAGTATCTGAGTCAAGCGGTAGGTGACTTCCGCCCTCCCGCAGAGCCAAGCTTCGAAGTGCGGGAGTATCGCACCATTTTAACGCATTCTAGTATAGCATTTACGGAAAAATATATCTGGACTAGATATAAAAACAGCCAAGTGACGTATAGTATTTCTTATACATATCCATCAGAAAAGTCTAATCTGAAGCTACTCTGGTTTATATCCGCAATACCGAAACCTAATCACATTAGGTTACGATATTGTGCGTTCCTTAGTGAAATTCACGACGCTTTTGTTTACAGTATTGGACTTTCATTTTTCGCGACTGCAAAACGTGTTCTTACTAGGACCCTATCACCTGCCTCTTGGAACAATTTGCATTAATCCCCATATAATAATTCGATCGTCTACTTCCAACGCACCAAGTTAAATTGGTTAAGGAACGTCATCTGGAGGGTAATAAAATAGATATTTAGCAACATATACTACCAGTTGTACTTGCTACAGACCAATTATATAGCAAGAAGCATCATGTTAAATATAATGGATAACAGAATTCCTCAAAGCGAGTGTTATAGTCATTCTGCATTTACAAGTTTATCGAGGGTTCTGAACCTACTTTGTTCCTCTTTTCCTACTTTGTTCGGATACATCTATCGTTTTTTATGAATATTAACTCAATCTCACATGTGACTTTTGTTTTGCGACATATATGACAATATCATCGCCTCATCATATGTTATCAAAAACATCAACTTTTAGTTGTTTTTTGCTTCAATGGTTTTATAAGTTTATTTACAACATCAGTTATATCTCTAAACAAAGTGGATGAATCGACTGGACGCCAGCCTGCCTACTAATACCCTTTTTTTTTTTTGTTACGCTGAGGAAAATGCATTGAATTTCATACCCCGGCTGCGGAGAGCCGGTGGTTATGTAGGGCTCTCCTCCCCAGAAGGGGGAGGCCTACCCACTAAAAACCTCAGCGATGGCCATCCTCTGGCGTTGTAGGGGCCCTCAGGATCAAGTATCGCATCTGAGGACCCCTGGCCTTTGCACCCCTGGGTGCGTAAGGGGAGCCCTTCTCGGGGAGGAGTGATCTTGCCGCCTCCTCCCCTCCAACCTCCTACGACGTCACCCCCCGGCCATCCGGGGGTGAGGTCCCTCCCGGGTCGACTCCACGGGCACGCGTCGCGCCCGCCAGCGACCCGTGGCGGCGCCTCAGGCCAGGCTATCTGGCCCGAGGCCGCCTTCTTCGAGCGGGATCGGCCATCTCCCGATCCCGCTCGGCGGCCTCCTTCTGGAGCATCACCGCTTCACAGAAGGAGACCACAGCCCTCCAACCTCCCTCATCCGCCAGCATTGCCGCAATCAACGCTGGCGGAGACAGATCTTGCCCGATCTCTTCGACCAAGACTCGGCGTTCGGAGTCCCAAGCAGGGCACTCCGCCAGCGTGTGCTGGGCCGAGTCGAGGTCGGATGCACAATGGTGGCATCGTGTCGTGTCCTCCCTCCCTATTCGACTCAGATACTCACCGAAACAACCATGTCCGGTGAGTATCTGAGTCAAGCGGTAGGTGACTTCCGCCCTCCCGCAGAGCCAAGCTTCGAAGTGCGGGAGTATCGCACCATTTTAACGCATTCTAGTATAGCATTTACGGAAAAATATATCTGGACTAGATATAAAAACAGCCAAGTGACGTATAGTATTTCTTATACATATCCATCAGAAAAGTCTAATCTGAAGCTACTCTGGTTTATATCCGCAATACCGAAACCTAATCACATTAGGTTACGATATTGTGCGTTCCTTAGTGAAATTCACGACGCTTTTGTTTACAGTATTGGACTTTCATTTTTCGCGACTGCAAAACGTGTTCTTACTAGGACCCTATCACCTGCCTCTTGGAACAATTTGCATTAATCCCCATATAATAATTCGATCGTCTACTTCCAACGCACCAAGTTAAATTGGTTAAGGAACGTCATCTGGAGGGTAATAAAATAGATATTTAGCAACATATACTACCAGTTGTACTTGCTACAGACCAATTATATAGCAAGAAGCATCATGTTAAATATAATGGATAACAGAATTCCTCAAAGCGAGTGTTATAGTCATTCTGCATTTACAAGTTTATCGAGGGTTCTGAACCTACTTTGTTCCTCTTTTCCTACTTTGTTCGGATACATCTATCGTTTTTTATGAATATTAACTCAATCTCACATGTGACTTTTGTTTTGCGACATATATGACAATATCATCGCCTCATCATATGTTATCAAAAACATCAACTTTTAGTTGTTTTTTGCTTCAATGGTTTTATAAGTTTATTTACAACATCAGTTATATCTCTAAACAAAGTGGATGAATCGACTGGACGCCAGCCTGCCTACTAATACCCTTTTTTTTTTTTTGTTACGCTGAGGAAAATGCATTGAATTTCATACCCCGGCTGCGGAGAGCCGGTGGTTATGTAGGGCTCTCCTCCCCAGAAGGGGGAGGCCTACCCACTAAAAACCTCAGCGATGGCCATCCTCTGGCGTTGTAGGGGGCCCTCAGGATCAAGTATCGCATCTGAGGACCCCTGGCCTTTGCACCCCTGGGTGCGTTAGGGGAGCCCTTCTCGGGGAGGAGTGATCTTGCCGCCTCCTCCCCTCCAACCTCCTACGACGTCACCCCCGGCCATCCGGGGGTGAGGTCCCTCCCGGGTCGCCTCCACGGGCACGAACTGCGTCGCGCCCGCCAGCGACCCGTGGCGGCGCCTCAGGCCAGGCTATCTGGCCCGAGACCGCCTTCTTCGAGCGGGATCGGCCATCTCCCGATCCCGCTCGGCGGCCTCCTTCTGGAGCATCACCGCTTCACAGAAGGAGACCACAGCCCTCCAAGCCTACTAATGCCCTAACCATGACTCTAAGATCCTTGTGATAGTCATATCTGTCTTCAGTCATCAGAGGAAGAGTTTTACTAAAATTATGCATTATTACTTATCCATTCAGACGTGACATAAGATATTTATTTTTTACATTATTGTTTACGTTCTCTAGAAAACTATCAACTATTGAATTTTAGATTGTATGCTTATTTTATTCGATCTTTCTTCCAAAAAATCTAAGCATTAATATTTCGAGATGGATGTAAAATATTTTGCTCCGCAATAGTTTTATATCGTGGTCAGTATATTTAGTACTTCCCATACGCAAACTTAGAACAATAACACTTTGTAGGTTTTGTACTTAATCCGTCAGATCAAGTACATAATAACAAAATAATCAAGGTCTTTTTGATATAATTCTAATGATTGGGGTTTCTTGTCATTTATTACTATTACTTTTTCTGATAGTGAGTTGTTGAGCTTCAAACGTTTAGGTTATCAAATGTTTAGGTAAAAACCTTCGAAGATGAAATTGTTCGTTAAAGCATTGTGACATTAGGGATTTTCCGAATGAGTACAATATCTGCTAACAAAAGTTGCTTACAAAAAAAAAGTCGTACAAGCAAGTATTTTCAAATTATTGAGCATTTTGAAAACTTTACATACACATAACAATCTAATATTATATATATTAAATGTTTTAATATTATTTTACTACAATAATTATAATATTTACTACAATTCTCCTTTAATTTCATATGACATATCAGATATGCCTTGAACATTCAATCATCAAGGAACTTTTATTGTGGTTTCTGTTTATAAGTCATTACATTCAGTTAACTGTCATATTTTGCTAGACGATTATAAGCCTTTTTGTTTTAAATATAAGATATAATCTACTTCGCTTGGAAAGTATAATCCACACATAAATCTTCGAGAGACACCACGATAAATATCGTCCACGAGTTACATTCTTACTTTGTTGCAATCGAAGCGACTATTTTCATTAGGGATATTTCATGTTTAAATAACCGATACAATAGTTAGCCGTTAATAAATAGGCCAAGCAAAACTAGCAGTTAAAATACAACGGCGCCAGAATTTGCAATAAAATGAGACCATGAAATAAATGAAAATGTTACATTTGCAAAACTAAAAATGTCCTGTGCTCATTTCTCTTCTATATGAAGAAAATACTCTTATTGCTAATTGTTATTGTAGGAAACTGAATTACCAATATGACTATAACAGATCACAATGTATGTCAGTGATAATATTGCCAAAATTTTTTTGGTACATTGAGAATAAAACTATTATTTCATAACTATATAAAGAAAATTATATACTCTTGACTTTTAGCTGAATGCAAGTAAATTTGAAATACGCTGGACATTTTTTACAGTCAGCTCTAGTTCAAGAAAACTCCATTTACGGCACAAATATTCAGACTCCTTTCTGCATCGAAACCGAAAAAATAGTAAACTGCGCAGTCCTCAATACATCAAGCAAGCGTGAAATTAACTTTAAAAATTCACCTTATAAATGTTAAACAGTACATCTTCGTAACCTGTCCCGCCGTCAGCTCGCATCGAAAATAATTACGCATCATGTATTATTAAAACAAACATAGATAAAAAATTAAATGACAAGTGTAAGCGAAGAATTCAAAATCTGTCACCAAAGCAAAATTCGGAGCATTTCAGAGGAAAAAGTCGAAAACGAATTGTCGGAATCCATTAAAATTGATGAAGGAATAATTCAAGCGAGAGCAATGCATAGTGGACCTTAAGGAAAATAAACGCAGTTTTGACATGTGAACGACACGTGAACGAGTTTCGAAATAAAAATTATAATGCACTGCTTAATTAAAGCGATTTACAGAATCGCGTGAGCAAATTTTTATGCGAAAATGCATCTTGTGATATCAAAGCTTCATATTGCTTCAACTCGCGTAACTGTATTGTTGAAGTCGCGTATATAACATAATGTTAAAATAACTTTAATTTAAAATAATATTGTATTTATTTGGACAGATTTTTCACTTCTGATACATTCTGACTTAATACTACATTACAAACTGTATTTATATGAAATTCAAAATGTAATTCAACTACTGCCGAATGGCGTGTGGTGTTACTGATATTATAGTAGAAATGCTTGCAAAGATTTGGCAAAATTGGTCAACCTTACATACACTATTGTCAACGTTGCCGAATCCCGTCTTGCTTAATAGCGTTCATTAATTCAAGATTACAAGTCATAAAATACTACGAACTAAACTAACAGGGAAATTCTACATATAAATAAGTTTTTAAATATAAACACATAAAAATGGTAAAAGACAGTGACAGATCTGTATGTGAAACGTTCCTTTATGCCCAATATGTTTAAGTATCGTTTGATCTGGCCATACTAGGCGCAGACCTCACCAAAAGGCTCTGCATAATCACCCCATAACAGTAAGACGAACGTAGTCTGCTACCCTGACTATAGAATCACGGATCGAGATCAGTCATAATCAACTAGGAGAACAGTATGGAATTTATTAAAAAGAAACTTAGTTCAGTATTATTAATTGACTTTTTTGGATACATAATCAAATTGTGATATATTAAAAAAAATCCGTAACAACAGGCTAAAATCATAACCTAATAATATCTTTTTTATTAAGTTTGTATATGTAATGTTTGTTTTGAAATTCATGTGCAAATTTAAAAGGCTCCATTGTATTCGTTAATAATTTTAAGGAATTTAATTTGTGAACCCATGTAAGGTTGTAAATTGTATAACAAACTGGCATCATTAGAGCTACGAATGTTGCTATGATGAAGACATTTCTAAAGATGTAATTGGAATTTTTAACCTTATTACATTGTCAGTATCTGACGATACCTAAACAAAATATGTTGTAATTTCTTTAGTAACTTAGAAGAATAAAACTTTGAGAAGACAACGAAATGGAGAAATGGGCAAAATAATGTAAATTCGAATATTCTTCCGACTTATAACATTCAACCGTGATCTTGTAACTGTTATAATTTAATACAAATATACAGTATCCCTGTTAATTAAAAAATATATCTTTATGACGAACTGAATGGGTATTTTGAACGGACCTTACATACTGAGATCGATTCGTCTATGTGAGTGTTCCATAAATCGCGACGTATCGATTCTATCGCGTCGGCGCAGATCGGCAAATATAAATTTGTCAGGAACAGACAGAAAAAGCGTTGTGGCAGAGCAAACTTTATAAATAAACAATAATGTCGACGAATACGGACTGGACACCGTAACATGCATCAAGTTTTGTATTCAAGACAGAATAGCAGCTATAAGAGTAGGGTGAATTAAACTAGACGAGCCGATTTGCTCGATAAAGGATAGGACTGTATAAATAGATTTTTGGAAGCCAGTCATATAATTATATGCCTACAAATTATAAAATTATGAACAACTCCAAATTACGACACTTTGTAATTCTTTAACTAAAAGATAAATTAACAAGGGATAGGTGCCATCAGTAGGGCCATCGCAGTGTGAGCATTGCATAGCAGTCACTATCGGAGAGCAAATTATCAAGAAGAGGCCAATGATATTTAACAACTATTTATTTAATATCATTGGAAGAGGCCTATTATTAAATTAGTGACACTAATTCCCACATTTATTACAGCAACTAATTAAATTAAAAAAACATCTTAAACAAAAAATAATTATGATAATACTACTTGTAGATTCGGAATATATGTCAAAATTTCAAATGTAATGGATAATTAATAATTTAAAGTAATGATGTGCCGGATATCCGAGGCAGAAGAAAGATCCGTATCCGTGTCCGTATCCGTTACTTTTTAGCGGATCTATTTACCTTATTAATTTAAAATTTATAGATAATATATTCTTAAAGACGAAGGGTAAGTCGCACTAGCGACGCCAGTTGCCGAGATTTTGACGATCCACAATTATTTAAAACAGATCTGGTTTAGTAGCTAACAATTTCAAGCAATTGGCGTCGCTATTGTGCCTTACTCTTCGCCTTAACCCGGCGGGAGGCGCGCCTAAAAAACAAACACAAAGAGGCGCCACCGGGTAAAAAATACCCAGAGAAATATTGTCAAATATATTTTTATATTTAACAGTTTTTTTTTTTTAAACTAATTAATTAATAAATTTACTTTATATTGCTTTAATAAAACCAACATTTTGTGAAAAAATACTTTTATTTACTTATATTTAGGTCTTTTAACTTATGTACTAATAAAATAATGTTTTTTTTTAATATCACATATTACAACCTATTTTTTTTAATTTAGATAGATTGTTTTTTTTTAACATGTTACATAATACTAATATGGAACTAATATTACGAAAAAAAAACAGAAAAGCCTCCTGGCAACAAAACGGACAGTGTCATAACAATTTGAACTTTTATTAAAAAAAATCAACAAAAATTTACTCTCTTAGTAGGAACTTCAAACTTACATAATTTTATTTGCGTTCTTTATAATAATTCCCACAAATTGGTGTTGTGTGTTCTTTGCAGATTTTAGAAAAACAAAAGTTGCAGGTAGTTTTAGTTTTACGGTCTTTTTTCCATGTACAAACTGAGCAACGCGACGACGAAGTTGAGGTTGCCGTTTGTGCAGCATCAGACGCTAGTTCTTCAAATCCAATCACTAATTCTGTTTTTTTTAATTTCTTTTGGCAGGCTAGATACTAGTTTCCTCTGCTTGACAAGAGGTAAGCACAGCGCTAGGGCTAGTTCTTTTAGATAGGCTCGACGAGGATCACAGATTTGGCCAAGCTAAATCCAAATCCAATAGTAGCAATGCATATAATACTTCCTGTTCCATCTAATGCCCATAAGTCTTAAGTGTTCAAGTGGTGCACCCCGGACTCTTCCAATATAGTATAGTAAGCCAAAAAGAGCATGAAGCTCAATTTCATTTGTCGACTTGCTGTCCCTGACACGACTATACTTTTCCTTTTGCTTTTCAATATAGATGTTCGTGTATGTGACTATTTTTGTGATAAACTCTGGAGGGAAAATATAATTGCATGCCTCAACTATAGAAGAACAGTTCCTTCCTTCTCGGATACGGCCAGGAACAGTTAGAACTATATTGTGAGCTCGAGTTCTAACATTCTGTGGTGGTGTACAAACTTGCCACTTCTTTATATTATCTTTGTCTGTGAACTTCCTACGTCGCGGAAACTGTACTGGGATATCTTCTAAATAATCATGGGATACCTGAAGATCTCGCCAATTCCGAACTCCAAGTGGTTGATCAAGCGGTGGTAGCGGTAACTTATGTGATTGATGATCATAAAGATCCGCATCTTCTTCAGAATTAGTCTCGTGAATACTGACATTTTCTACATCTTCGATCTCAGAACATGATGATTCGTATTCTGCTTCTAATACGTCCAATATTGCTTCTTCTTGCAAAAAACGTGACATTTTCAACCTAAAATTATAAACAAAACACTAATTATACATTTTAATTACACTAAAAAAAGTGACACACAAAAGGTCGCAGCTGGGTAAAAAACACCCATACTCACTTTGAACGTTCGTCCTGGTCGCGCCGCACGGGCAAGCTGATCAACACCCTGCACGCACCTTGCTGCGTCCTTTCCCGAGAGGTACATAGATCGACGAAAACCTGACGTAACTTGTTAAAGAAATATTAGCCTTAGAACCAGACTATGGGTATTTTTTACCCGGTAGCGCCTCCTCGCGGGTTAAATAGGCTAAAAGGTAAAAATAAAAAAACTATTAAATTCAATACAGATATTTTTTATTTCTTAAAATGAAATATTTGGCTCCTTTATGTTGCAAACTTTGCCGTAGTTATCATATTTATCATTTAACAATAGTTATTATGCCAATAATATATAACTCCAAGGTGCTAAATCAACTAGCTTTTTAATGAGATCAATATTATAAAAAGTTGTGAGATAATAGTAAATTCGAATTAGGTATTTTAAATTCGAATTAAATGATTTTCTAAACAACTAAACTAGTGTGCTGTGTGACACATACAGTGTTAATGTTATAATAAACTCACAATGACAACACCAAACACAAGGGTTATCTATGTTGCCCAGTGCCATATTAAACTAAAACCATACAAAAGAAAGACCCGCCGCGCAATGCAAGTCGAAACATGTTTCAACTAAAGATCGCGCGCACGGACACCAATTGTGTAAGATAGTTAAGATCCGTATCCATAACTGCGGATCTTGACACCAAATATCCGTATTAAGATCCGCATCCGCGGATCTAGATTTTTGACGAACCGGCACATCACTAATTTAAGCATACCCTAAAATATTTTGACTTTTAATAAATTTTGTAACATCACCTTCTGGACTTGTCTGGATCTGGAGTCTTATTTTTAAAAGACAACTTGTCTTTTATTATTTTATTTCTTATAGCAATTCTAATAAATGTAACTCTTGACTCAAATCAAAAAACAACTCAAGTATTACACAAACAGCTGTCACTGACATCGTAACATATAAAGACCACAATGACGTAATTAATTCACCTCAGAACGATCACTTCGGAGATAATGGATGATTTATAATGATTATCATTTTATTAAACTTGAGTCATCCTAATTCATGTTTCTGGTGGTTTTTGCGGCAGTCTGATGACCCGGGACTGATGTATACGTTAATAATGATAGCTGTGGGTTAATATGTCATAAAAGTACACCTCACTGTTAACTATTTAGAGTATAATCTAATGATATGTTTGTCAGCAACATTTTGTGATTAACACAAAACAAATCATACAATGCGAACAATTCTATATCTGAATGTAAAATAGAATAGAACACATTAATGTTATTAACCTCTTATAATGAAACTGAATAAAAGGCAAATAGTAAATCTTGCAACTGGAAACAAGTAAGGCAACTATTAATTTACTTTTTATTCTATTATGCGGATGTTTAAATGCACTCGTAGAAGTTGAGAGGTTGAGAGCTTTTGATAACATATTCCATTTTCATTATATGCAACGCAGTCTTACTAAGAAAAATATAGTTGACGAGATTCACAAAAACAGCAACGGAGCGTGCATTTCGAATGCATAAAAGCTGTCACGTTGAAATTAGTAGCGGGTCCATTCGATTCTTCGATTTATAGGAACGCGGAACGTCGAGGAGTCCATTTATCTATTTTATTGCAATAAATTAAATAGTGAATACACAACGATGCTGAGATAAGCTTCGGCCGTGGACAATGTAATCTTTTTACCATAAATAGCGTGATGGCGATTTGCATTTGAGTTAGGTCGGCGGGGCCAGTGGCTCGGTTAATTATGTTTAGATGTAACTCTGGTGGGATAATAATGTGCTATCCTGGCTATTTGATTGTGCCGGCCTGAATGGGCATTAAGCTAGAATATATTTCGAGTGCAGGTTCTACTTGCTAAAGTCTTGGATCGTCTCTTGTTTGTTAAGTTTATTATAACTATATTTATTACTCTGCTGTAGCAGTATTTTTCAGCGAGTTCCAGGTTAATAAAGAGCGAACGATGATTAAGTAAATAAATAAAATCCTTACGTATTAACAAAATGAAGTATTAAAAAAAACAAACTAACTAAATAACAAACCACGAGAATGAATAAATAAATGATGTTGCAACGCTGTATTTTGCCTGCGGAGAGGTAGAGTTAGTAGAGCTGAGAGCTTTTCGTTAAAGCGTTATAAGCTTTTGACTTTTGATTGACTCCGAAATACATAACATTTTTAATTTACATTTCCAACTCTCTAGTATTGGAAATCAATCGTACTTTTATTTAGAAACAACTCTCAACGGAGTCTATTTGTTTTAAGAACCGTTTCATAACGATGCAGATAAAAAATAACACTCTTTTCTTTTTTTCCTGCAAATATTATTCAGAATTTGAATTATGTACAAACTACTCAAATAACATAACTTTTCAAGTGTTATTTGAATATTAGTTACGCTTATGCAGCACACGCGACAAACACTTTCAAGGAATAATGTTATATTCTTTGCGTGATTTATATATATCCTATAGCTTTTCACGATAAAAGGACTATCTGACACTAAAATGATTGTCAAATAGATAGATAGATATTTTATTTCGTCCACAGAAACCCACACACAACAATTATTATTCAATTATAAGTAGATGCAAAAGAAGCGTGAAAAAGCATCTTTTGTGCCGGCAGGGATAGGGCAGGTAGGACAATCCCACCAACCTCCCATGGCCCTATCAACCATCTTGGTTTTACGGGCTGAAGCAGCGGGAGATGCGCGCGGAACCTGCATACAGCACTCTGCCGCGCGCACTTCTTCACTCCCTACAAATTGTTTATTTCTTCCTCCGTTGTCCCTAGGTCCCTCTCCCCATTTTGGGGCGGACAAACACACAAACGCCTTCGGCTCTCCCCGAGGTCGCCGCGTGTCCACCGTAGTATTCCGCTGGCTTCGTCTTAATTCCTTACGTCCTCTTCGAGCGGTTGCGGTCTTCTTTCTTCGCCTCTGCTGATCCCACTCCTTATGTAGTGCCACCGATGCGCGAAATCCCGCAATCGCAGGAAATTCGCCTCCGACCCCACGAGGTCGCAGTAGTAAATCGCCCCCCCCCCCCCCAATCGTCTTCACCGTATCTAGTAAGGCAACCCTTACTAGGGCAGGTAGGACAGTAGAGTAAAGTCACTATCCTATCTGTCATCTCATTTGGGCCTCTTTCACCGCTTAACATCAGGCGGGAGGAAGTCAACTGCCGGGCCTAGCCTAAAAAAAAAAGATAAAAAGAAGAATAACAAATTTAGGATACGAGCAGGAAAACAGACCTTACAGAACAATTGAAGTCTAATCAGATTAAGAGTTCCTCAGATTATGGCGTTTAACCAAACAAAATTATTTATCATCATCACAGCCCATATGCAAGGGGCAAGCCTACCCTAACTTTGTTAGGGCCACACGGAAAAAAAAACTTTGCTGTGGTTACTAAAATTTAGGTATGGTAGCAAAATTCCTTCGAAAATATACGGACAGCCAAGTTTTTTGCAACCGTAGCAAAGTGTTTTTTGCTACCAAAACTTAGCTGTGATAGCAAATATTTTTTGCTGAAATAACTCCACATCGTAGAAAACTTAGGAGTGGCAACTAATTATATTAGCTAAATTTTGTTGACACTGCTAACTATTTAACCCATATTTAGCAGTGACAGCTAATTATTTTAGCAAAATTTAGGTGTGGCTACTAATTATATTAGTAGTATCAGCAAATTTTATTAGCTATATTTAATGATAGCTGCAAAAAAAATTTGCCGAAGCTGTTAGTTACTTTTGCTTCACGGCTAAAGTAATTTGAAACCATGTAAAATAGTATTAGCTGTAGTATCTAAGTCAGTTTGATACTCTTTAGAATTGCCTTAGAGATATTCGACAACGATTTTAGCTGCAACTGTGAATTGTGTTTGTTACTTTAACTAAGAGGTTTAGTTGCGCTGTGCAATCATTTTAGCTGCGACAGCTAAAATGATTCGTCGCCATAGAAGGTAGTATTAGCTTTATCAACTAAGTTAATTTGATGCACTATCAAATAACTTGAGCAGCGAGTGACAATGATCTTAACTGTCGCGGTGAATTAAGTTTGTTATTGTAGTTAAGAGTTTTAGTTACGGCAGCTAAAATAATTCGTAGCAATTAAAAACAGTATTAGTTATAGCAACTAAATCAGTCTGATACTCTATCGAATTACTTTATCGGAATTTGATTTGTTACTGCAACTAAGAGTTTTAGCTGTAAGTTGTAATCGCTTTAGCTGCGACAGCTAAAAGAATTCGTCGTCGTATAAAATAGAATTAGCTATATCAACTAAGTCAGTTTGATGCAATATCAAATTATCTTAGTGACGTTTGACAATAATCTTAGCTGCCGATGTGAATTAGAATTGTTTGTGCAACTAAACATTTTAGTTGCGATGTATAATCACTTTAGCTGCAACAGCTAATTAGATTTGTTACTTTAACTAACGGGTTTAGTTGCGTGATGCAATTTTTCTTGTTGAAATGACTAAAATGATTCGTCGCATTGAAGAAAATGTTAGCTGCAGTAACTAAGTAAATTTGATACTCTATCGAATAAACCTTAGCGGTAGTAGACATATGTTTAGTCGTAGCTGCTAATTAGGATTGTTACTTTAACTAAGGAGTTTAGTTGCGTGATGCAATTTTTTTGTTGAAATGACTAAAATGTTTAGTCGCATGGAAGATAATGTTAGCTGTAATGAGTAAGTAAATTTGATACGATATAAAATTTACTTAGTTACTGTAGCTAACACTATCTACTATCTTACACGTAACTATTTTAGTCATTTCAACTAAATAATTACAACACTCAACCAAACACTAAGTAATAAACCCAATTAGTAGCTACAGCTAAATATATATCGAATATTCTTTCTCGTTCAATTTCGCCTGCAACGAGCTGGATGGAAAATCTTAACAGTAAACTTAAAAAAACATAGTTACAAAGAATTTACATCACGCAACTTACAATTGATGATAAAAATTAAAATTCTGAAATTATTTTAATAACTTTATTGTGAAAAACGATAGTTGATTACATTTTTCTAATACAGAATGCGATTGAGTAACAGTGTTATTCATTGAAAAAGATAGTTGCAATGTGTTTTCCTTATTATGTAGGTTGGTAGACAGGACTTCAGCGGCAGACTGAAAAATTTAAAACATTTGTAAGACATGCCTGATGCAGACCGCAGAATAATTAGGTATTAATGAATTTATTGTATTAAACTACTTACTTTAACATATTGAATAAAGCTATCTTTAGTTTCCAATCTTGATGGCCTCCATTGTGTTTTTTTCTTCATTATAATATTTTTAATTGGAAATAACAATGGAAGGGCTCTCAGAGTTTTGATTTTTTTTCCATCTGCAAATAAAAAGAACAAAATCACTCTATGTATTTACTTCCAACATTCTGCAGTGTTCCACTAGTGAGTTTTAAGCTTAAAAGGTCACAATTTATAACTAACCTGATGTACAGCAGTCGTTTATTGCATTCTTTTCTGTTATTGGAACTTTACTAATTATAAAAGACGACAACGTCGGCCATATAGTTCCATTCCTTCTCTGAATACAAATTACCAAAATCCATTTCTAGCTGTGGGAAATATAATAGACATCATTTAGTAAAACTACACTACTATGTTATAGTCAGGAAAAAAAAATTAATAGTAAAAACAAAACTTTTTTAAAAACAAGCTTTTTGCGAGAATTACTTTTAACGACAAGCTTTTATATGTAAAAGTTTATTTTGATCTTTTTAGCACATTTAAATAAAAGCTTGTTTTTAAAAAAGTTTTTTTTTTACTTTTAATTTATTTTTCGACTAAAAAACTAAGCTTAGCAAACCCTTTCATTTGATACCCATATTGTAGGGGTGCATTAAAAATAATTGGTCCGCCATCTTATAAAAGTCCGCCATATTGAATTAAGAGTGACGTCACATTATTTTTCGAGACCAGGTATTCTGCTCAATTATTTTTAGAAATAACATTGCATGATAAAATAACCAACTAATTGAATTTTTATTACTGTCTATGTTTTACTGTCGCAATAATTAATCAACCGCCATTAAATTAAATAACTGCTCAATATGTTTTCCAACTGATCATAATAACATCTCAAATATTTAAATAACAGCTCAAAAAATTAGTTCCCATAGTTAAGTAACTAACACATAACATTGTGATGATACCTGTCTCGTCATCGGTCAGTTTTTCAATTGAACCATCTTGAACTGTAATACTTTTTTTAGAGATTGCTCCTACTTTTATTAATTTTCTTCTGAGGTTATAGTATCTGTTTAAAAGTATTCCACGACCCGCCGCAGAGTCTCGATTTCTGCCTTTGGTACACTCTGCCCAAACCTCCTAAAATAAAAATTTCCTTCTCAAGTATTCATTTGAAAATAACTTGGGTACTAAACTACAACTATTAAGTATTTTATTCTACACTGTTTATTGTTATACTCTACAACGCAATACTTTTCCGAATTTAAAAAACTTCATAAACTACAGAATAGGCTTAACTATTTACATTGTAAATTAGGCAAATGAATGATATGAACGAACTTAGATGATAAATTTAAATTTTCTTATTATATTTCCTAGATGTAAATAAATATATTAATTCCTGTAAATATTGTAAGATAGTAGATAGTGTTAGCTGCAGTAACGTAAATTTGATATCGTATCAAATTTACTTAGCCATTACAGCTAACATTATCTTCCATGCGAGGAATCGTTTTAGCCATTTCAACTAAATAATTACAACACGCAACTAAACCCTTTACACTAACGTAACAAACCCAATTAGTAGCTCCAGCTAAACATATGTCGACCACCGCTAAGTTTTATTTGCTCGAGTATCAAATTTACTTAGTTACTGAGGCTAACATTAATACCAAAAATGGAAAAACATGTTGATATAAAATAATATTAGGTATGTATTAAGTAACACAAACTGTTTACATGTGTAACAAATAATTATATCTTTATCTTATCTTTATTGGCGCACCAAAAACGCACAATATCCAAATTTCCTAACAGCCTCCCAGATTTAATTGGTTATTATTACATACCTACGATAAATAGACAATATTGTCAAAGATCTCTTTTTAGCGATATGGATACAGATCTAATCTACACAACTCTAATCTACACTACTACTACACTAATCTACACTGATAATAAGAGTTGAGTGATTTCTTTGAAATTCTTTTAGCAATATAAACAAACCTACAACAATAGAAATAAACTTGGCCGACATAGACTACGTTTTGGTAGATTATACAATGAATGTATACTGGGACGCAACTATGCGAGTCTGTCTGATACGCTTTTACCGCTATACATACTTTAGAAAGATGATGCAAACAACTGATAAAATACTAATTACTGCTATTTAATAAAGAAGCATAAAACTCTATATTATTTTTCTCTTACATAAGATTCTTCTTTGAAGTAGTTGACTATTTGGTCAGACCAATATTCAATAATACTATTTGCAAAACTGTAAAAAAAGACCACTTCTTTAGTTACAGAAAGTGAAGTATAACACTTTCTGTTAATTAATGTAAGATGATAAAAATTGCTTGCATGTTGTGGCTCATTTAATTGCCTTGACAAGTAATACCATTATAAACCAGGGAAAATCTACCTACCTATAGTTCACGTGAGCGAAGTCACAGGCAAAAGTTTTTGTTCTATAAAAATTTACCTAAAATTAAGTAAATAGTTTATACAATAAACAAATCTACAAACCATTTTTGAATATCATGTTTCAACTCTACTTTGATAATTTCATCTGCCAGCTTTTGTCTGTAATAGTCATTTAGTTTATTTTCTGTTTTATAATATGATAAAATCATCTTGCCATCTGGCCCAATATAATGTAATAATTCTTCAAGTGTCTGAAAAAAAAAATGTATTAAGTATTTTATCAATTTTGCATAGACTCTGGCCTTTAAAAAATAAGAAACATATAACCTGTATAACAACATTATATACATTTATTCCTACATGCTATGACATACTTACCAACACAATGTTAGATGAAAAATTGGTTATGACTGAAGATGTTGACGCCTTATTATTGGTCGTCGGCAGGCATGGTCTTGACAATGATAAAACCGTTAAAACTGACAGCAAAACCTATCGTCTAATGGACGCCATTTTACTACTGCTACTATTTTGGGCCAATTTCTGGCACCTGAGTATATTACGGTGTTAAAGCACGTTATATACTCAGGTTGCTAAAGCAAAACATGCATAAGCTTGTGGTCGCTATAATACGGGGGTATAGAAAAAAGTACGTACGTACATATAATTACTAACCTTTAAATTTTTCAATAGTTGCTTCATTGTAGCCCCAACTATTGAGGAGCTGTGAAATTTCCATCTTTGGCTACTTACTTTGATAAACACTTCCCTAATCACTAAATAACACTGTTACTCTTTATACTCTGGAACTGATCACTGTTAAGAGTAACTCTTTGAACGAACTAAATGAAATAAAATTGCGGCGCCGGCGACCCGGGACGCGCCATACTTTTAGTCCACTCTGAGGGCCTAGACAAGATACCTTTCGATAATCGTAATCGCATCGCTAACATAAAAAATGTATGGTATTGACATAACCACTCGAAAAGTCAAGCGATCGGTTATGTCAATACCATACACTTTTTATTTTAGCGATGCGATTACGAAAATAGAAAGGCATCTTGTCTAGGCCCTCTGAAGTTGCATCGCATCGCGTGTATTGCGCACGTGGCACGTTTTTTATGGCCGCGCTGACACGTATTTTGGTTACTGCGACGGAATCGACTTGTGTTCAGAGTGGACAAGAAGTTTGGCGCGATCTTAGTACTATGAAACCAGTGTTGCTAGCCGTGATATAATTAATGAATATTTAGGTACTTGCTTTTTTCAATTATGTTTCTGTCAGATAAATTGAAACAGATTCATGAAGAAATGTAACACAAAAATTTGTTATTTATAAATAGGTAATGCAAAATATTGTACAATAACAATTTTGATATACATAGTAAATGAACCTACTGTTAAACCAATAAAACCAACAAAGTCGATTTAAGTAATTTTAGGGTTCCGTACATTAAAAACAAAAAACGGAACCCCTAAAGGATCATTCGTGTGTCCGTCGCTCCGAATCTACTAGATAGACCGATTAGGTTGTTTGGTAGGTACATCAATTTCTGCGACCCAAACGCAGAGGTGTTTTATTATAATTAATAAATCGTTTCCAAGTTATTAGGCAAAAATTGACCATTGCCCCCCCCCCCCCCTTCTTTGCAGGTGGATTTTTTTCTTCCAATCCCCTACTTGGTAACTAGATTCGAAGACAAAAACCAGCCAAGTGCGAGTCGGACTCACACACGAAGGGTTCCGTACCATTATTTATACCGGCGCCTGTTTGTAACCAAACGGCAAGAAAACGACGTCTAGTGTATTGATAAATATTCATCTACAAACTTAAAATTGCAGTTGACAAAAATGTCCTACCATACTTTCCACCTGCAAATGTAAGATGGTACGTACAATATTGTGTGATTTACCATGTTATTTTAATATCATGGACATCTTATAGGTTTTGCTATAATCTATAAGTAGAAAACTAATTTCTGTATTTTTTTTTAATTTTGTGACGGACACATGAGTGATCCTATAAGGGTAGATGTACCTACAGCACAGAGTTATATAAAATTTAAAACCCCGTCCTTTACTGGAAAAAGGTACTGGCTTTAATATTTGGCAACACTTGCGACGTTGCTTTTCCCGCGTAAAAGTCGTAAAACGCAAATATATTTTGTCGTAACAGCGAAATGCATTTTAGCTACTGTGACGAATATGATATTCGTTGGCGTAACTAAAACCTTCGGGTTTATCTTAATTCAAATATCTTAACGTTAAACATTTTGTGATGGCTGTTGTGTGTTGCGCTCCCATGTACTCTTTTGTACCGTGGCTGTGGCACACTGCACAGCTGTCTGTGTCTGTTGGCATCAAACATTTGGTACCATCTCGGTAGGTACCATAATAGGCATAGATAATAGGTATGAATAGAACGTAAAAATATACTTCCATCCATCCCCGAGATTATTTTTGAGATCATGGGCGTAGCGAAAACCCATTTTATATATTCTGTAGTAGCGAGGTACAGGCAGAGAGGAGGCATCTGCTCCCCCTAGAAGAGTGGTCGCGGTCGCTCGCTGGTAAATTGTCGCCCTGGATTCCACTAACAAATTACAACCGAAACGCAACCAAACCGGTACGCTCAACCAATCCGAACGCCAGTATATCAGTATCAGTCATGACATGTGACATGACGTCCGCGAGTTGCGGACACTGTTTTATAGTCTATCGCTCGTTGCTCCTTCCATGTAGGTAATTATGCGCGATGGTTGATCGTTGGTTAAAAGTCGCGTTAAAATTGCGTTATCTGGGCAAGCTTTTTGCTCACAAACTCTTTATTTCCCTCAGAAGACTAGAGCCAGAGAATAAAGCTAATATTTGGTTAAAATATTTTGTACAACTAATGTGAAATACTCATGTGTT
The DNA here is from genome assembly GCA_036419045.1 of Scirpophaga incertulas. Lineage (NCBI taxonomy): Eukaryota > Metazoa > Arthropoda > Insecta > Lepidoptera > Crambidae > Scirpophaga > Scirpophaga incertulas. Next base: position 27,781,638 of record CM071634.1, on the reverse strand, counting down.
AAAATACCTAATACATCCCCCCCTAAAATAACGACAGTCCCCTAAATACATAGATCGTATACGGTTGGAAAGGGCTTCTCAAAAGCTACTATCGAATGTTATCGATAGAACACCATAAGACCGATTTAAGCAGTGCCAGCAACGTAAAAAAAAAATGCAGCCGAACGATTCAACGATGGTATCATGGTACCAGGCAGAAGTGGTACTCTTAAAAACGATGTTCGATATATCGCGAACTTCATCGTCATCTGCAGCTGAGACGGTTGAAATTATGCAAGTAGATGCTGAAAACGCTTTTATATTGACACCGGACTGTGTAGGTATCGTTTGTATACGATCGTCGTTTAGGAAGACGCATTGGACAGGACAGGTGCACGTTTCATTACGACGTTTATCAACAATGGTGCTGATTCTGTTGTCACACGACTAAACTAAATTTAGACCATCTGCTTCCCTTTCATACTTTTTAACAAGAAAAGGATAGAATGATTTTTAGAAACGTCAAAATAGTCAAACTGTTCTCTGATGAAGGAATTTTAGACGCCATGTTTAGAGATGCGCATTAAAATACTGCAACAAAGCGATGTTCTTAGTTTAGAACTGTCAACTTCGATAGTCTGTCCTTTTCTGTCTAATTTTAAATGAAAGGGAGGCAGATGGTCTAAATTTAGTTTAGTCGTGTGACAACAGAATCAGCACCAGTGTCGATATTAGAAAAACATCGATGATGACATCGATGTTTAATAGGAATATTAGCAACAGTTTGTGAAAAAGTAGTAACAGTTACAAAATGTTCTTAGCAGCTTCTAATATATTATTGCTGTTTGTTGCACAGAAAATTCGTTGGAATGATTAAAGTTTTTTGCAACATTAGCAAATGATTGCTTGATAATTGTGACAAAGAATATTAGCTAAAGTTTCTCAAAAAGTTAGTCACAGCTATAAAATATTTTTAGCAGCTTCACAGAAGTCTGATTTGCTACTACTTCTAATTTATTATTGCTGTTTGTTGCATAGAAAATTCGATGGTATGACCAAGGTTTTTTGCAACATTAGCAAATGATTGCTTGGTAATTGCGACAAAGAATATTTGTAAAAGTTTCTCAAAAAGTTAGTCACAGCTATAAAATATTTTTAGCAGCTTCACAGAAATCTGATTTGCTACTACTTCTAATTTATTATTGCTGTTTGTTGCATAGAAAATTCGATGGTATGACCAAGGTTTTTTGCAACATTAGCAAATGATTGCTTGGTAATTGCGACAAAGAATATTTGCTAAAGTTTCTCAAAAAGTTAGTCACAGCTATAAAATATTTTTAGCAGCTTCACAGAAATCTGATTTGCTACTACTTCTAATTTATTATTGCTGTTTGTTGCATAGAAAATTCGATGGTATGACCAAGGTTTTTTGCAACATTAGCAAATAATTGCTTGGTAATTGCGACAAAGAATATTTGCTAAAGTTTCTCAAAAAGTTAGTCACAGCTATAAAATATTTTTAGCAGCTTCACAGAAATCTGATTTGCTACTACTTCTAATTTATTATTGCTGTTTGTTGCATAGAAAATTCGATGGTATGACCAAGGTTTTTTGCAACATTAGCAAATAATTGCTTGGTAATTGCGACAAAGAATATTTGCTAAAGTTTCTCAACAAGTTAGTCACAGCTATAAAATATTTTTAGCAGCTTCACAGAAATCTGATTTGCTACTACTTCTAATTTATTATTGCTGTTTGTTGCATAGAAAATTCGATGGTATGACCAAGGTTTTTTGCCACATTAGCAAATAATTGCTTGGTAATTGCGACAAAGAATATTTGCTAAAGTTTCTCAACAAGTTAGTCGTAGCTATAAAATATTATTAGCAGCTTCACAGAAATCTGAATTGCTACTTCTTCTAATTTATTATTGCTGTTTGTTGTATAGAAAATTTGATGGTATGACTAAGGTTTTTCGCAACATTAGCAAATGATTGCTTAGTAATTGCAATAAAGAATATTTAATGTTTAAGTACATAAGTTTGATTTGTTACTACTGCTAATGCATTATTGTTCTTCAATGAAAAAGAAGCGGTAGTATAACTAAGGTTTTTCAACATCGGAATTTTTTTATTAAGCAGTTGCGGCAACGAATATTAGCTATAGTTTGTGAAAAAGTTAGTTACTACAAAATGTTCATAGCAGCCTCATATAAATCTGATTTGCTACTACCGCCAATATAAGATTGCTCTTTGTTGCCTTGGTTATTTGTTGAATGTGTCTTCATATGACTAAGATTATCACATTGACGAAAAATCCTACATATATTTAGTTGATAAGTGTAATAATAAAATTAGCAACTGTTGCAAAACTGTTGTCCGTGTTCGCACAATGTTTTTATCAAATGCAACAAAGACATGACTTTGCTACGTGGTACATTTACAATTAGCAATAGTAACAATGTTTTTGCCCACAATAGCTAAGAATTATTGTCAGTCACAGCTAACAGCAGTCACTAATAAAATTTTGTTGATACGGATAAAGAAATTAGCATAAGTTACTAATCAATTAGTAGCGGTAGCTAATAATTTGAAACCCTTTTAGCTAAAAACCGTTAGTAACGGTAGCTAACCGGTTTTACTTGCAATAGACAAGACTTTGTTACAGTTACTAAGATATTGTAAGCAGTAGCAAAGAAAATATCAGCAAAGCGAGTTTAGATACCACAGCTAAATCATTTTTTTCCGTGCATTAAGCCTAAGCGAGCGTGGTTAGCTCGCCCAATGTGGATTGGTTAAATACATACATCTTTGAGCTTGCCTCGCGATATTTTTCTATACATTAGGAACATCAGATAAATGTTCCTAATGTTGTTCACAGCGCCATTAATGGTTTTTAAATTATTCCACTTTATTATATAAGTGTAGATTGAGTTTTAATAAAATCAATGTACAAGTATAAAAAATCAATATCTAAAAACATAAAGCCATAGTGAATTCTCCACATACAAAATTGCTCTTAAACTTCAATCAATCTTGTATCAATTAAGAATTAAACTTTTTCATCGTAAAGTGCATCTTGGAACAGGTGGGAATCTGCACATCAAGCGCCGAGAACATTCCACCTGGTGAGCCAATAAATTCATTGTATTCAACGGAGATATTGGCTCGCTATCATCGCCTTAATGGGCAATTAAGCAGCAAGAATTTATCCACTTGTTCGCCTATTAGGGAGGCAATGGGAACTTGGTTTACTGTCTTATTGAAACATAACCGGTGGTGAATGCGTTAAATTGTTATGGATTGATTATTGATTCGTGGGATAGATTTACGTATAGCATTTATGTCTTTAAAAATAAATGCCTTTAATTTGTTTCAATATAACTTTAAGAATTTTATTTTATATAGATATTGTATTTTATATATTGAAATACGCACTTTATAGAACTACAGGCTACTTGTGTAGCGACTGCATAGCTGCATGTATTGAGATAACGGCACGTATTAAGAGGCACATAATAGACGATATTAGACTATAACCTGAGTCTTATTATGTCCATTGCCTAAACACTGGCAAAACTTGTAAACTACAAGTGGTATATAAAAACAATGTTGCTAGTATTATAATGGAAATTATCAAACAATGTTAAGCATAGTCAAAATATAAGATGTACTAAATTTTTTATCTGACATTAATGCAAATATAATATAGTAAAATGATCAAATCACATTTTGATTTAGGTATAGAGTTTGTGAAGCCTTGTAGAGTTAGAAGCTTGTCTCTATATGAAATCGGATAACTTTTTTTAAAATGCTAATCTTGTGATGGTGATCTCTCTGGTCAACAGATATATGAAAAGGTTTTTGATGGGATTTAAATTACCTATAGTCCTTCCGGTTGGATATGTGCAATTGTTTATTTATTAACAATTTATTCACATGCACAGTATATCTAATTAGTATGCACAGTAATCTAAATAGCTACGACTATAAAAAGTTAGAGTTATCTCTTACGAAATAAGCAGTGGCAGTATAAGAAAAAAGTTACTATAAAAAAATATCGCGGTGGATTCATGTACAAAAATATACCTATAGAAAAAGAACAACAAAAAAAAATGTGTGATACAGTCATAATAAAGCTAACAATTACAATAACATTATTAAATGGACAAGTTAGAAAGATGCGAAATAAAAATCACCTACTGTATTTTTAATAACGAGAGAAATTGTATGTTATTGAAGGGAAGCAAAAGCAGTGTTTAAAGGTGTAATCTACAAATCTCGAAGAAAAGTAAAACCCAAATAAGCCGGCGATGGTGAGATCTATGAAATTTAAGGAACTGTGTGTTGACAGAGGAAAACTAAAACAGTGATCGAAGAAGGGAAACTTCAGCGTACGAAGATGTGGCCTAATAATCTTAAATACTCACATTTTAAGAAGGGCACTAAAGTAGCAAAATTTAATTAACGAAATATTAAAGATTATGTGATGAGAGAGACAAGTTTTCAGTAGAACGATTACTGTGCATTGGTCAAAATAGAAATATACTGCTTACTCTACACAAACATTAAACACACCAGATAGAGACTATTTCATGGACGTCTGCTTGGGTAGCCCTGTCTTGCCTATTTCTACCTTAAAACAACAATATTTGAATCGTTGTGATGTCACAAGTTGGCAAAGTAAATTGCGTTTCTTATCCCCCATTCATATCCTCACAAAATTGCAAGAAAATTGCAGATTTGCTGCGAATCGCACAGAAACAACATTTACCTACTATAAGTAACTATAATCACTTACTTTCAGTCGAGCAGCCTGATTGTTTGTTAAAATATTGCTATTAAAATAAATACAATAACCTTGAGCATAATGTTTTGAAATTTTTAACATGAAATTAAAACGCTGACATAATGATGTCAACTCATAAAGCATTTTTAAATGAAAGTTCTCACGATGGTGCCGAATATCTCGATATCCCTGATACGAGTGAAACGAATAAATTAATTCGATTCTGGCGCGTGATTAATACGGGATCAAGTTGTTATCTCGACGGATTAGTGGCTTTCGCTCTACTCCGAGGCTAATTGACACTGCGAGATAGAGCTTGTTAAAATAATGGGGTTTTTATTTGGTGGACGTGTAACTGAAGGCACTTCTTTATTTTGTAGACTTAATGCAACCGTAGACTCGTCTTGAGATCATGTCGGTGGTATAAGGTAAGTATGTTTAATATCACATTAAGCTATCCAAATCTGTCAAAATTATTTAATTATCAAATGCTGATAATTTCTTGAGTCAAAAAATAAGTATTGCTATACAACGTGGTAATGCCCCTAGCATTTTGGGCACACTATGCAATGGCAACGGACTGTTAGATTTGTCTTTTTAAATAGTTTTAGTTATATTTTAATACATTCAACTAAGCATTTATATTTAGGCTTATTATATGTATTTGAATTAATTATTTATTTACTTAATCTCGAACAGATAGAATTTAATATCAATTTGAATTATTTCTTTTGACAACTTAACTAGCGTCATTAAAAATGTTTTCTCATGGGGTTATACATTGTATGTCTAAGCTTCAATCACACATTTTCTTAGCGAAACGTTTTACAATCAATGGCATACTTGTTATATAATTTACTAAGATAATGATAGTAATTACTATGAAAACACTTAGCAAAATTGCTAAAAATTGTACATCACGTAATCACCGGAAGCTAGAGATGTTTGCTGTACTTTTTCATCGTACTGTAATGATTAAGAATGCAAAGTGCACGTGTATTAGCGTGCCCTGCACAAATGTGCTAGGATTTTCTGGGAAAATGGTAGGGAGAGACAACAATCCAGTTGACGTTTCCATCCCATATAGACGATTGAACGGTAGAAAGCAGGCATCGCATGCATTCTTTAATTCCGTCAGTAGTATGACATATAAGACATTGAGACTCCTGATACATTCGATTTTTAAAATTAAAATATACTATAAAACTAACAATTTTTTTTATATAGGATAGGGCAGCAAACGAGCAATCGGATCACCTGATGGTAAGCGATAACCGTTGCCTATGGACACCCGCAACACCAGAGGAATCACAGATGCGTTGCCGGCCTTTTAAAAGCGAATAAGGGGAAGGGGGTTGGGCCTCCGGTACCCTCACTCACTCGGCGAAACACAGCGCAAGCGCTATTTTACGCCGGTTTTCTGTGAGGCCGTGGTATCACTTCGGTCAACCGGCCCAATTCGTGCCGAAGCATGTCTCTCCCATGGTAAACTGTTACACACACGTCTTCTGTTACAGGATTTCGCGAAACGGCGTTCCTTTACGCGCTTACGTCAGCTGGTGTAGCGCATGCTGTCGCTCGCGCATGCGCGCAGGGTCGCTTATTGTCTTGTGGATGCGACCCATTGGGATACCGCGCCTCACATGACCCACGAGGGCGGGCGCGTGCCAACAAGTGGGAGTGGAGCGGCTGCTCGCATAATCTAGCGTATGGAATCGAGTTCTCGAAGCGGTTCCTCGACGCTAGAGAACAAGTCGACGACCTGCAGTCCAAGATCAATGTTCATAACAACGATGCTGGAAGATCTGTGAGTTATTACAATTTTTTTCAAAGCCACCCTTTTTTTAACTATAGTACCTAGCTCATATGAGGTTTAAGAGATTCACGGAATTTTACTGCTATATCTGGCTACTACAATGGAAGCACTCACTTCGCAGCATAAATGTGTATGATGAAGGTGCCTAAACAGACGACTCAGGCTTTTTTAGCAGTCAGATCAATCAAACAGTAATTCTGGTAGAGTTTGGACAGGGGTTATCAATCTCAAGAAAGACTATATATACCTGTAAGCTACCATCTAAAATATGATCCCACCCTCACCACTAAGCGAACTATAGCCGAGACTTCAGCAACGCACTACGTACTGTCAATCATTGATAAGTCCACCAATCTAGTTCACCTTCAACTCTCGAGAACCCACCAGCCTATCGCAGTTCTCAATATCCCCAAATTGAATCATCAGCAACGGCATCAACAACTAGCAGCATAGGTCGCATCAAGAAAATATTTTTAACAGCTGGTGCTGACTATTCCTTGACAGGCATAGACTGATCAGTTAGCTCGACAACACTATCAGTAAGACTCACAATCTCACTAACGTACTCCCGGACGTAAAAAACATGTTGTGTTACACTTTTGGTCACCCAACTCGGATACATGTGACTACTAATGAGAACATTACTAAAATTTTACGATCACACGCCAAGCGCACAAGTCACGCACTTCACCAAGCTCCACAATACTCTGCACACAAAAATTATGTTTACTATTTAATTGTTTCTGGCAATAAATTTTCATAGGAATTAGAAAGTTTTTGGAACGATCCTTTCAATGCAAAGCCAGGATGGTTTTTGATTGATCGGCAATCGTATTCAGATTCAGCGCATTTGTTAAAAAAATATTGAAATGTAAGACAAATAAAAAATAATAATTCTATGCGTATTTTATATGAACAACAGTAAAATATAAAAGTATAATAATAAAAGTATAAAATATAATAATAAAAGTATTAAATAAATAAAAACATTTAAATCTCTACTTATGTTTCCAAGACCACTCTTAATGAATGCTTCCACACACCCCGCTAAGAAATATATTTACGATATAATAGTCTAAATAAAGTTGACGGCAGGCGCCCCGCCTTCCAACTTTGATCTTGGAGTCAAGAACTCATCACCGTCATTCAAAAGACACTGCAGATGATGATGCTTCAAATTACTTCGTTAGGCCCCAGGACTGCATAATCCGGGTTTGATCTAACTAGGGGTGCATTTTAATGTTGAATCGTGAGGGGTTGATGACAATAGGCGTATTCTTGTCAAATGTTTGCGAACACAAAAATAATGTTTACGGACTACGAGTAATTTTACAATAATATTGAATAGGGGAAAATATTTATAACCTGTTTGGATAAATATACGTCAGGAGTTGCCAGTGAAAAATAATATAGCTTCTATTATTTATTTATACATCAGTAGACAGTATGGACTTTTTAATGGGTAATGTTTTTACATTTACCTTAATAAATAGTGCCCTGTTAATATTCTGTTGTTAATATCGCTATTATCTATATTTCGCATTCGCATAATATTTCGTGACACACCAAATACGTTCCCACTATTTGGCAAAGCCTACCTTATTAGGTAAAAGCCTACCTTAACTATTAGGGCGATTGCACCTTAGTCAATCATGCTGGCGCAGCGGCGATTGGGTTATATAAATCTTTGATTTCATTGCAGGTATATAGGTCGCCTCACGATGTTTTCCTTATACATATGTAATTTAAAAAAAATACATTGGTACCCCAAACTCTCGGAATCATCCGATTCGAAGAACCACTGCCCAGACCACAATGCCAACGAAGCTCTATTAAAGATATAATATTAAATATATAAACATCATCTTTTCAGAATTCATATTTATGTTGACTTTGAAACAGCTCTTATGCAGTTCGTAAAAGCGATAGTTCTAGTAGTGGAAATGTAAAGCTTGATGTAGTGCTGATTGTACATTGTGTTATAAGGGCGAAATATTCGTTATTGCAAACAAGCTGTCATTCACAAGCTCATGCCGAGGGCAAGGGTTTTTAATTTCACGGGTTCGCTATGACCTACACACTCGTGTATCACGCGGCTTATAATACAATTGTGGACACATAATACAATGCAAATAAAAGAATGAGAATTTTGACAATTCAATGCTATACGGAAACGATACACGGCGTCATTCATTTCTCCTTGACTTACAAATTTTGAACTAATTTGCACAAGTAAATGATCGAGCTCGGGAAAGAAACTTTCTTTTTTACAAAACAATTTAATTTTCGCATCGTAATTATGGCCACTGAAAGAACGCCATATTTAACAGCAAACACACCTTGTAACCGAGGCCCCGACATCTTTAATCACAAAAATGAAATAAAATTACATATAATATAATATAATAACCCAACTTTTGGCCAAACAAAGTGACACGTAACACATTTCTCAATCCAAAACACAGGTCCAATCATCCCATTCAACAAAGATCCTCCATATTTCGACGTATCCATAGAAACACACAACAATAGAGGTCGAAATAGATTTGTCGTTTTCTGGGAAAAAATTATATGGACGCATAAATTGGTGGTGTGAGGCGTAAAGAATGTATCCAACACTTATTTAGTTAAAATTGTAGAGCGGTTGTTGGGCGTGGCCGCGTTCTGGCTGGGTGGTCTCGGTTGCGGCAACACATGGCTATAAATATGGCTTTGTATGGCATCGATTCGCTGTTAGGCCGATCACACCCCGTTTTATGTGCTATAAAGTGCGTATCATATGACATTAAGTCCAATTGTTCAAATTGATACATGGCTTAGCATGCACATTATGTTTATGTGCGCCAAGCTGTCATCGTTTGGTATAAGACTGTAAGCTTTTATGAGTCAACTGTGAAGCTTTTAAATTATAAATGTTTATATCACCATATATATCTATATATATTTTTATATCAATATTACTTTTATGTAAACTATGAATTGATTACATGACGCAACATTTCCAATACTTTTTCTAAAAACTCATCTGATTGTGTAACTCTATCATCGAAAGGTGGACTCTATCATAAATAACAAAACATACCAAAGATCTGTTTAATAATACCATTGGTAGCATATTCTTTACAGAGTTAATGCAACAAATTACGCTTGTTCAACATAAATCTACAAACTCAATGGAAGGCTTAACATTTGAAATTAATTCAAGCGACAGCTTAACAGCTGACAGCTGAAATATGGTACGCGACTATGGCCACCGTGGCAGAAGTTAAACATGTCTGACACTATGATTACTGTGCCCTGATATCTTAACACTAGCAGTAGACAGCAAGCCAAGTATCATAGCAGAAGGGATTACTTCTAAATAATTTAATAGGCCTCTTCTAACTAATAATAAACATGTCAAGCTAACGTTAAGTACTCGAGAACAAACTTACACATACAGATAGAAAAAATCTAACAGTCAATTGTACGCTTAAACACGAACGCATAAGATTAACTTTAGATTGTATTTGGAATAACAATGCAGTTATAAATATAATTATATAAGATGCCGTAACCAAATCTGACGTTAAATCGGCGCGTTTTTTTGCTGTCCAAACTGATGATCCGGATTTACTGTTTGATACAATTTACATTTTAGCTCCGTAATACAAACACGACGTGGGTAACACTACAAATTGCTACGTTTATAAAGCTTAGTGCGTGGTTATTAATGTGGTAGCTGATGCTAAGATTTGAAAGTGAGAGCTACAACTTAAAGAAACTATAAAAATTACAACTCTATAAATATTATTTGTATAGTACTCGTAGTACCAATACAATGGTAATTACTGATAATCTTATACACTATTGAATTAGGCACTTTGCCTGCGTAACACTGATTAGCATAATCTGTACATATTTAATGCCAGAGTATCTTCTAGACTAGCGTGTTTCAGCTTAGGCTTCATAATTTCTTTTCATCAGGCATTATTGCGGTCCATTGCGGAGTACCTTTATGGAGAGTATTAGAATTCCACCGCAAATTGTAGAGTAAGATAGGCAGTGAAATTAATGGGTACCGTGATTTAAATTTTTTGTCACAAGCTGGCGATACTCTGTATTTGTGGAGCTTGCAGATTTACTGCCAATCTCATCGAAACCACGTGTACTATACTCGACAGCCAAATTTACCTTCAGGTGGCAATTCTGCTCGTTCCCCAACATATAACATAAAAAAAAGAATTCCGATTCCGTACAAGGTCCTCTTTTACTTCATACTTCAGTTTGTTGCCATAATAAAAATGTGTTTTACCATAATTAAGTGTACTACTTACTTAACACAAAATTTTCGCATATTGCTTTAGACTTGCGACAGCTCTTACGTCATTAGCAATAGCAGTGGATTTCGTAGCGCAAATGTAGTTTGACGGGTATACAATCAATCAGCCTCTATTCCAGAAAATTCCAGCGGATGCTTGCTCCCTCCAAATATTCAACCTGGAATATTTTAGTTTGAAGCTATTTGTTATTTTTCATTCCATTATATCTACAAATCTTAATTAAAATTTGATCTGTCACAGAGTAATAGCACCCATCTACACAAATGTTATAATTGTATTACAAATTAATAACTGTTCCTGATTCTGTAACGAAAATCTGCGTGGTAGCGTAATAAACCGTCATTATAATTTTGACATAATTTACTATCAACAAATAGTTTGATGTGAGTTTTACGGTCAAAGTTGGGGGTCGCATAAAAAATTCGTGTAAAACAGTATTTTAACAAAACAAAGTTGCGTTTACGACCTAGTTATTAATTAATATAATTTATACGTCTACATTAATTACATGTTTATAGTGACAAAACTCTAGGGTCGTTAAGCGACTTTATTATCATATTTTATGAATGTCTGCCTACTACTTAATCACCTCATTAAAGTTTATCATACATTTTTACGTTAAACAATAATAGAAATTTTAATATAGTTGGGGTAATTACTAAATTGATTAAATTGTAAAATTTAATCAATATGGTTTAAGGATAAGTATTAATAAGCTATTGTAAAACTAATAATTTTATGAATGCCAAAGCTTAGTCAAAGAAGATATGATATTGGCTCAGAAGTGAAACGCAAAAGACGTACAGGAAAGAACCAAGAGAATACAAGATATCTGTATATATTTCGAATTTAATTTCTTATTATATTTTTGATGTTTTTATTTAAAACTTTGATAAAACGGATTTTAGTAGATATAAATTAAAGCTGTTTTACTTCAACGTCTTGTATGATCGAAACCCAATCGAGAAAAATCATAGTGTGGTGATAAGATTGAGTTTACACACGAGAACAGGAGTTTTTACATAGTATGTATATAACTTATTCACAATAAAATAATAAGGATCTAATAAAATTATATAATACGTTATAACCGAAAAAAACATTATACTTATATATAATATGTATCGAATTAACTCGATGACTTATATAAAATATATTTATTTATATTATGATTCTTAAATAATATTTTATTATTAAAAAAATATAATATGATTTCAAGCGGATCCTCTGCCTGCCTACATTTGCGATCCAAAAAGTACGACAATACTGGACTAAGTACCAATTAAAGTAACACACAGAAATCGCTAAATGGAGTGATTCCATAAACTTGAAACAACGAAGCGTCACAAAAAGCAGACCGCCTCGTCTATAAAATTTATAAAAAAGGTGACGTGAATATTTTCATCAAATATTTAATACACGAGTATCACCGTGACCTCTAGCGGCAAATCGAAGGCGCGCCCGGTGGTCTGGGGCCCCACGCTGGACCATTGTTGTGCCACCTCGAACATTTTGTTTTGTGGCCTCGTAATTAACAGCCGCCCAGTGAGGTCTCTGTTAGACACGCTCGCTTATAACCCCTGCGATGATATTTTTATTAATGTCAAAATAAAGTCGACCGCGTTCACACCGTGCGGTAATGAGGCAAAATGAGCGGCGCGAGTGTGTTCGCAGAAACTGTTATAATAATAATAATAATATGTAAATAACACGATATTAGTGCCATACTGCATGTATCTGTGTATATTTCGTGAGATATTAGTTTAAATTCTTAATAAACTTTCATATGTATAATGTGACAGGTAATATGTACGATTAAATTAACTCAACACGACAATGGAGGCAAAAGTTGGAAAAATATTTATTGCAATAAAAGTCACCGTTCAATATTTAGCAATTCATTGATTGTATTAAAAGTGTAATATTAATCGACAAAAAGGTTTTACCCACTAAATATGTGTATTAAATAAATTAAACGTTTATTAGCTAAGCCATCAGTAATCATTTTAATGTTGAATATATTATTGGCATAAATTCGCTTACGTATATGAAACATAGTCCTAGAATAAACTCATTATTGTCAAACCATGTTTATGTGTGAATGATGCAGAAATCTATAATACTATGAAAATGTATGCTTAATATTTCATCTAGTTTATAATTAATAAACAATTATTTTTTTAGGATGAAGAATTAAGAAGTTACAATTTATATTTGGATACTCCCAGTTTATGCTAACTCGCAAGTATAAACACGCCAGGCTAAATGTTTACTTGCTTGTAAAATATGTTAATATAACTAATTCTTACACTACAGTAATTTTAAAATTACTGTACAGTTATATCTTACTATAATACATCCAATCCGGTCTTAATGTGTGTGATAAGCGCTAAGGTCAAGAATGGTTGAACCGATTTCAGTATGTAACTGAATATTTGTTGAGATTCATATAAGGCCATACTTATTTATAGGTAAAAGTAGAGATTATATTATTTTATCAATATCGGAAGTGTTTCTAGATGCAACTGCAAAACATTCCAATCAATTAATATGCAACAAATTCTTTTGACAAAGCAACAGGTTACACAATTAATTGAACAAGTTAATTCTTTAAAACCAATTATAAAGAATTAACATATGTTGACTAATAAAAATGCTCTCGAATCATTAGGATACTAATAAGCAACACGGGAACTTAAGCTGTAAAATCTTTTTTATCGGAATAAAATATTAGCTAAGTGTCGGAATATTTGATTGGTATCCCTTTGTGACGGTGTGATACGATTCCCATTCCAGCGGCCATAAAAAATCTCGCGTTCAACCTACACATGAAATTAGGTACCACATTAGAGAGCCGAGGTGATAATTATGTTACAAAAAATCCAACTCGATGAGTTAATATTTTGTTACATCTCGATGACTATCAGATATCGATTTAAATCGTACCTTTGTTGCTATTATTTTTTATACATTGCGTCAGCGCAGATGGGTGTAGATAAAAATTAATTACTGTCTATGAACGGTTTTGATTTGACCACAATTGATTTAAGAGCATAGATAATCGACAGCCACCTATAAACTCATTACCCACTATTAATTGAGAAATTCCTATATCGAATTAAAATATTGTTTTTATATCTTAATGGCTGTGAATACATCTTGAGAAATATTTTAACAAAAATAACTTTCTGCTTAAAATATCTTTACGAGTACTTGTTCATTTTGATGTGAGAACTGTAGCCTAATTATGCATGAGTGCAGTTAAATTGCTGCACTATTAAGATTCAATGTTAGAATTATATTCATAATGCAGCAGATAGCTGAACTTTCAGCTTAAATCAAAATTTTATAACAACAGATATGTATTATCCGGTTACTGGAATGCTGGGTGGAATTTCTGTACACAGTGTGCATGTTGAAGACGAAATTAAAAAAAAATTATGTTTGAAATACATTTTACATACATTTTTTCCTCTGCGCAAAATTTCCTTACTCTGAATTATACTGCAAACTTGAACTATGTAACATTTTCATTCGTTTCGTTAGAACCAAATATATGTGTATGAATCTGTAATTTGAAATCATTTTCATCAATAATTAAGTTTTTGCAACTTTTGAGTTCATTCATTAACAAATAAATTAATTGAGCCTTTACATATTGGCGTTGAGACAAATCTTCTGTTGTGCGTATTAACGATTTCCATAGTGCAAATAAGTATGAAGCTAACGTTAAGTGCTGCTGTCCTTTTTTGTACAATCAAGGGATAACGGAACAAAATTCAGATAAAAAATAGAAGCTCATTTCGAGATTGTTTTTCAACTTAAGTAAACAATTTGGAACATTCAAAAGTTATGAAAAATTACACTACAGAGTTAAAAAAGAGTTTGTGTAAGCCTAAAATTTTAAAAATTCTTGATGTTAACGAAAATCAACTTCATAAGTGAAAAACCTATTATTTTCTATATATTATTTAGAATACATCTAGTTTAACATAAAAACACATGAAGGCATTACTTAAGCATCGTGTGCGGTTCACAATCGCTGATTAGCCCATCACATTAGCCACGGCCTCCCCATGTCGGCCCACACCTATTAAAGCCTCGCCGAATGTTAATTATCATCTGCCAGATTATCGTGTGATTCACAGCAGAGGTGCAATTGAAATTATTCAGGAATGTGGAATAACTGGCGAACCAATTGTCCGTACAAACTTGTATCAAAAAATATTTTTTGTAATTTGTAGACTTACGGCCTGCCTGATGGTAAACAGTCGCAAATCAACGCCATATAAACTTTTTGCCTACCGTTCTCTAAGAATCTGTTTACTTCCTTCTTCGAGAACCCCATCATACTATACTGTCCAGGGAAAACATCGGCAGGGAACTCTCTCCACAATAAGAGTGCGCGAAAAACTAAATTCTGAAACTGCACTTTACGTGACCTCCTAGCCTGCAGGATGAACACCCTGCCCAATTAGAGCAGTGCTGATGCTAAAATAAGATGCACGATCAAATTAATTGTTCTGGAAGACCATAATCTGGGAAATTTTATGATTCTAGGTTTATGAGAAGTACAATATAGGTTTTGATTCTTCTGCGTAAACTTAGAGGATCACGCCGAAATGACATATAAGTACGTTCCGTTGATGTAGAAGGTTGGTTCTTTATAACTGCTAGAAATGACATAATTAATTTCAAAATGATACTTCCACGCTTTCCCGAAACAAATTGTTATATGACACAGACAGACCACAAAGTGAACCTATAAAGATTCTATTTCCTTCTGAGATACTACTGAATCCCAAAAATTCTGATTTCAATATATATTTTATGTTGGAATTCTAGAAAAATATCAATAAACTGTTGAATTTTTCTTGTTTACAATATATCATTATTGTCTTCATTAGTTACTGGTTTACATGAAAATTCCTTTTATTTTTCGTAACAAATAAAACAAATCAAAATGCTTTACTTATATAGATTCATACTTCTCTATAATAAACGCGAAAACATACGATAAACTCGAAAAAAAATCGAACTAGTTTCTCAAATCTATCGATTTTACAACATTGAACATTGATACAAAACAAAGTGTCGGTAAGCGTAGGTTGCTATGTCGTGACAGTCAGTGGTAACTAGCCAGTCGGGTCCACAAACCCTAAGAATAACTATACCTAGCAAATAAACTTCTGTCTTCATTAAAAATCAAATCAAGAAACCTGTAAATCAAGGAATTATTAATAGTATCCACCACAAGAAGTGTGTGTGTGTTGTTATGACGTTAGTTGCATCGAAGGGGATGTGTAATCAAAAACATATATGGAACTGCTTAAACCGTTGCCAATTTGATTATTTCTAAGCAAACAAATACATCAACGAAAACAGACTTTTATTTTAGAAGATGGACAACTGAAATACTTAAATAGTCAACGTATACGAATATTTTCGGTATAGACATGTGTTAAATATGTCACTATTTTCCTTCTCTCCCAGTATCAATCAATCTACCCTACCCTGTTTTGACTACTTTAGAAACATGAATATATAACATTTTGTATAAAAATCTTTCCAAATTAATTCCTGAAATTTATTTTGCTGGTAATTTATCTGGCGACTGACAAATAGGACCTTAAATATGTCGCTGTTGTTCACTTGTCATTTATTCCCGACCATGCCTTACAATATGATGAGTACCATCATTCACACAATCTGCCTTCTTGGCAATAGAGACTTCTTTCTATAAATTAAACGAACGTTTACAGATGCGTAATTACGAATCTCTACATCTTTTAATTGGAGCTATCCAACATAATTGCACGCTACCCTCGTCCAAGTCGTTTCTAAGACGCCAGAGCTGTGTTTAAGTGGTTCTTAATGACATCATGTTTAGTCTCAAGCCCCGAGCCTCGAGCAGTGACGCCAATTAACACATATATCGTGAATAAATAAATCGAGCCTCAATGGGCGGCTGATGACAGTCTTCAGTCATTATTAAGTTCGAGATTGGATGATTCGAAAGTTCACCATAAACTACTACCATTTGCAATCATATACTTTGAATTGAGTTTAAATCTCATGTTTATTGTCATCTAACTGTACGCCTGCAGCTTCGCGAGAAAGATATTTTTCCGTGGTAAAGATTATCTTACTTCCCTCCTAGATCACAATTTAACCCCATACCAAAGTACATCAGTAGTGCAAGAATGGAACTCTTGATAAATAAAATTTGACAGCTAAGATCATACCATCATTAATTTTCTCAAATATTCTTTGGGAATGACAAGGCTTTTGCCAAATCTATGCTCGTACACCAGAATCGATTTAGCTGTTCTTATCATATTTTCCAACAGAAAAGAGATGCTTATCCGTGTTAAAAAAAACATTCTATATCCTCACATTGTTCTTATTCTCAGTCTATTCTTTAAAAACAAATCTTTCCTCTTTTTTGTGTACAGCTTCCCGTTCGCGGTTTGCATATAACCTCGTATGTTATTCCTCGACAGTAACATTACGTTACGACTATTGAGCTAGAAACTAACTATAGCTTTCTAGCTTTTCTATAAATGGACCATATGATACTAAATGAGTTACTTATTTTGAGATTAGCAAACCAAACTCTCTTAAGACTAGATAATATTGAACTGGAGTTATGAAATTGCCGTTCATTTTCGTCACTTTATAACTTTTTTTAATTTAAGAGTCCTAGACTACAGATTATATATTTTTGCATTTCATTTTTACCATACAGTACATTTTTTTAATTCTCTCGAAAAAAAATTGTTTATTTCAATGACAGAAGACAATTTCATGAGAATTTGGTTTAAATACGAATTATGTCCTTATTTATTGATAAATTCAATAAATAAGGACATAATTCGTATTCAAAAACCAAAATTGTTAATAATCTCCATAGTCAGAATTACTTATAAGTAATTCTGACTATGGAGATTATTAACAATTATTTGTTTCTTTAGAAGACCTGATAATTAGCACAGATAAAATTAGTTTATAACACTGACAGATTTAAACACTTATATTCGTTAATAAATAATAATTTTAACACCACACATTAATTTAGATCGATAGAGATAGTGTCCTAATTTTTATATCAGTTTGTTCTATCAGTATATTAGATAGCAATTTAATTCCGTAGCATAGTAGGTGGCGCTACCATTAAAGGCGATTAGAAGTAGGCGCGCGAGC
Source organism: Scirpophaga incertulas (assembly GCA_036419045.1). Lineage (NCBI taxonomy): Eukaryota > Metazoa > Arthropoda > Insecta > Lepidoptera > Crambidae > Scirpophaga > Scirpophaga incertulas. The sequence goes on along the minus strand of CM071634.1, from coordinate 27,763,530 downwards.
GCAAGCGTTGGCTGCAGGGCCATATTACCCCGCCGTATTTCACGAACCGACGTCGAGGTGAGAACATAATAAGCGGTTTGGCTTCATTTTTAATATTCCGGCATCATTACACGTATTACAAACGTCTTGGGTGGCGAATTCTATCGCGAACGCTCTTAATATAAGGCTATTAAGCCGGCTCGGACGCGGGGGCGGACCGAAGCACCGATTTATTTGAATTTTTGCTCCGACTCAATTTGGGAAATTGTTCGGCCGGCGGCATTGGCGAAATTAAGACGTCAACGTGATTGCACCGAGGTGTTTCATTATGTAAATGTTACGAGCTAACTGCGGTGGGTGGCGTGTCGTAATTACAACTAATGCGGTCACGTATCGGGACAATTCTGATTTATTATCGTACATAAGTTCGGAAAGACCACGAAAGGGACTGATCGGTTCTGGCCCTATTTTTAGCGCGTTAAGAGTGTAAATAATTGTATGGTTGTTTGTCGGTGCGTGTGTTCGTATTTGCAATGTTTCTCATGTATCTATGAATTACGCCCATTTACCCCGAAATGTGAAGCAGAGGTGTCTTTAATCACTCACACTTCACCTTTATTATCATGTCCCAGTAGAGAAACGCCACTACTATTAAAACGTCTACTAGCTGACCCCTCAGACACCGTACTGCCTCAATCAATAAATAAAAGACCAAAACAGTTTTTTCGATCAAAATTACATATATAATATATATATATCTTTAGTCTCGCTGAAACTCGAGAACGACTGGACTGGACCGATTTGGCTAATTTTGGTCTTCAATTACTTGTGGAAGAAATTTAAAATGGTGATTATATATGAAAATGCTCGGAATTAACTAAAAACAATTTTAATCTAACACTCATCTCTCAACACAACACTCAACTCAAAACTAAAAGAGTATACATCACTCACAATTTACTAACTTAAACTAACGTACTACGGTTCCTGTGAAATTCGTAATAATAAAATGTTTTGTATCAATTGAAAAAAATTCTTTAAAAAGAAGACTTTTACAGATCCTAGCTTCGCACATGGAAGTAAGATGCAAATGCCACGGCCTGTCTGGCAGCTGCCAGCTACGCACATGCTGGAGGACTACGCCCGACTTTAGGGTTGTGGCTTCATCAATCAAACGGCAGTATCGGAAGGTATTATTTTTATTTACACATGAATCAATTAAATCTTAACATTTAACACTACAAACCTTAGGGCATTTTGACTGGTTTTACGAACATTTAAGGAAATTTACTCCAAATTCAAATGGGTCAGTTGGTAGGGGACATTCTAGACCAGGGGTCAACAATTAGTTTCGCTTGGGGTCCATTTTAAGAAATGAAATGACATTGGCGGTCCACACATTTAATTAAAAAAAATTTGAACAAAGGTAATTAAGGAAATTACAAAGGTATATCAATGAGAAAGTGTAATTTTTTATTGTTGATTGATTATCTGTGTGAAGTTTGAAGTGGAATTGTTGCAAACTATTGACATTAAATCCTGAAGATGTTCATCAGTAAGTGGAGATCGAAATCTATTCTTAACGAAGTTCATCTTCGAAAATGCTGCTTCGCATTTGTACATAATATGTTGACATAAACAAAGTGAGGAGTTTCAAAGCAAATTTTTGTAATTCTGGATATTTATTACCACACACAAATTTTATCCAGTATTCTTCACTGGACACTTCAGCATGTGTGTGTTTTAAAACTGTGTTTTACTAAACAATACTACTTAACAACACTAAAAATATGCGGGGGATATATTTTTTCGGTCCGCATACAATGGGTCAGCGGTCTGTATGCGGACCGCGGTCCGCCATTTAATGATCCCCTATCCTAGACGAACATACTTGGACCAAATCCGTACTAATATTATAAATAGGAAAGTTTGTAAGTTGATGAATGTTTGTTACACTTTCACGTAAAAATTACTGAATTAATGTTGACAAAACTTTACTATCATTTAGCTTATACATTAAAATAACAGTTAGGTTACAATTTATAAAGTATTATATGAACTGTCCAAAATACGAGTATAACAATAAGTGTCAAGTGAGTAGGAAAATCTACCATCTGCGAGATATTCTGGCGTGCGCTGCCAAAACCGCTAGAATGTATGATGGAAATGTTTGTCTCATAAACAACTACGCGAAATACTAATCCTGCGCAGAAGAAGTCGCGAGCTCTAATTAGTAAGTAAAATATTAAAAAATAGGTCAGGTAAGTACCGGGAAACGACGAACGTGTACGAAAGTATATAGAAAGACAAGAAAGCTAGGGAAGAATGTTTGGATAGTAGCAAAAGAAAAACTATAATCTTCCTACCCCTGATTTTGTATGGTTGTATCAAATTAATTAATTATATCTATTTTAATAATGTATGTATTGTATGTAGTGTAAATATGACGCTTCTATTATTTATATTTTAAAAACAATTATATATAAATACAGTATCCCCGCAAATTTTTCTTTAATATTTCACAAAACTATATAGGGTTGGTTGGAAGAAATCTCTGAGAGATAAGTCCGCCTTTGGACCAATTAACTTAGTACGTACTATTGTTTAATACATACATAGATACATATATGTCACGCCTTGTTCCCAATGGGTAGGCAGAGACCACCTCTCTTCACTTGCTACGATCCTGGCACACTTCTCTTGCTTCCTCCACTTTCATGAGCATCTTCATGCATGCTTTGCTCGGTTGCGAGTACTCTTGACGCGGCTTTTCTTCAGGACATCTTCGATTTGATCGAAATATGTCCGCCTAGGTCGACCTGCACCGATTCGTCCTATCATTCTTACCTTGTGTATCTCTTTCGTTAATCTTCCTTCATTCATTCTTTCAACATGGCCGAACCATCTAAGCATCCCTTTCTCTATCTTTGTCACTGCATCTTCAACTACTATTGTTTAATTGTGTACAATAAAGAGTTTATATATATATATATATATATATATATTATATATATATATATATATAATATATAAAGACGTAAGTATATGTGTGTTCTCTAAATACGAGGTTGTGGCCGTATTCTCTAAAATTTCTATCCATGTAATAAAAAGAGAGCACCAGTGGCGCTATGGTTTCGGGCACTCGAATCAGAAGATTCGGGGGGCCAGGAGTCATATTTTTGAATCATTAGACGTGAATTTGGAATTCGAATAAGAATACAAGTCGTGTGCGAAATAATTTTCTACTGCTTACAATTTTATAGATTTTTGAATCACTCGAATTTAGTGTTGTCAAAACAAATTCTTATTTAGATTCCGTTTCACGCAGAAAAATTAAAAATCACAACAACAAAAATCAAACGAAAACCGGCGAGGAACCGTACACATAAAACGGAATGTAAATTAAAAAATTGTCTGGCTGTTACTCAACTGTCAAAACATTTTATATTTGTTACAACTTAAAAAAAAATCTTTCTAAGCTCACCATATTATAAAATAAACATTTCGACTATCTTTAAAATAAAATATATATACTTACTCAAACAATATTTACTTATTATTATATAAATTATGTAAATTTATCACTGTCAACGTCACTGCAGCGTTGGATATTCTACTAGTAGAAATCAAAAACGAGTGGGTTGAACCACTTGTTGCACAGCGCACGAAATGAAAGTTCAGAAATAATGAATTCGGTAATACGTATAAGAATCTCACGATTTGGAATGCGAATTGGTTTTCTATTGTTTCAAAAATTCGTCTCCAGAGGTCGGGAGGTCAATCCTGCCATGTACCAATGTATGTATATTTCACTCATACATTTATCTAACACTCATACGATTACTGAAAACGTCAGACAATCGTTAGACAATCTGCGAAGAAATTCAGAGATGTACGTGGTCAATTAATCCCCACTGGGACTTAGTCAACCAGCGTGGTTGACTAAGGCTCCTCATCGACCTAATATAGGGTAACCTCGCCCTAATATAGGGATGTATATGAGTTGTAACGATGATATAATAATAAGTGGCATTTTTCAGGCACTCTCTTAATGCCGATGATAATCAGGCCAAAGCTCAGACGGAGTTTAGTAGTTTAGTGGTATCCATTGGATTCTCAGCCTAATCCAAATCGTATTCCAAAAAACAAACATAAGAAAACTGTAATCTTTTTCTTGACAGGCATTGATTGTTGCTCAGGAAGAGATGAATAAAGGACTTTCCATACTGAGAGGTCGTCCACGAGGAAGGAGGAGGAGCCGAGCCAAGCCAGCGCCTAAGAACAGCCTACTGTTTTTCGAAAGGTAATAACAGCTTCTCAAATTTAATAGATTATTAGGATCGAGAATGAATGTACTTAAGATAGGTCAAAAATTTCTCTTCATATATGCAATGGCGATGATTACCACTTATCATTAGGTGGGACATTTGTTTGTCTTACCACTAATGTTAAAAAATGGTAATTTCCAAAAAAAGAGGAGGTTCTGTTCTTATAATAGTTATTTTACCTTTGAAAATGTAAATTTTTTTCGTTCGTGTATCTTTCTAATTTAAAACCATTTTTATTTAAAACCCAAAGAAATTATAAATTAGCTTAATTTTTAATCGTAACAATTTATTTAATTTGAAAAATAAAACGATCTCGAAAGAAATTTCTACTTTATGGTCACAATTTTTCTATTTTATTTTTCTAATAACAAAGATTTTTACTTACATGTCTAATAACATATATTTAAAAATTGCAATCAATGTTTTTTTAATTTACTTAATACGTTGAATTAACTATTTTACAAAAAATAACAACCAGCTGTGAAAAAATAACTAAATAATAAAATCAAAACAATCATCAAATTGTTATACATACGAGTAAATCCCAACTCCAACGTTATTGAGTAAAGAAATCTGTAAGTCATCAGTTATATAATATTCTCGGACCACTTTACCGATCCGTAGAAAACGTTTTGGGAACTACCTACTGAATTCGAATTCATTAAACACCTCCACCAGATCACCAAACTTTTGTGAGGCGGATCCAAAGATTGACTCTGCGGGCACATCCGGCCGCGTGTGCCGCATCGGCCGCACTTCCCGCACGGGCTCCTGCAACCTCCTCTGCTGCGGCCGGGGCCACGCGCTCATGAGGCGGTCCTCGGTCAAGCCATGCAACTGCACCTTCCACTGGTGCTGCCGCGTCGATTGCCAGCGGTGCGTCGACGAGAAATGGATTGCTGTCTGTAAATAAACCGTTCCAACAAAACAACCTTTGCGATCGATCATATAACTGATCGCATCAATTTTTATGTTTTAAAGATGTTGTCATGTGATGTTGTGTTTATTTTACATGAACTTTTAAATTATAGAAAGTTACTATAATTTAACACTGATAATGATAACAGATCATCCATTATCAGAAATAATTGATTTAGTTCCCTCAATTCCTCAAATTAACAATTATTGGGTCCGTCTCTACAAACTTTTGCCTAATAAAGACGATCGCATATTTTTTTAATTTAACAAACTCGAACTAAATATCTTTCACTATCAAAGGTATAATACAAATTAAACCACGCATTTAATTCTGACGAATTATTGACGAGATACTTATCTTTGAATGCTTGGACGTAGCAACCCTTTCGTTCGTCTCTACAAAACATTTAATACATCCGATGCGATTCAGATTAATAATATCATAATAAAAGATCTTTACCTTGCGAGTAATCTTCTATTAACACTGTCGTATCAGAGGTCTATTGGATGGAATCTGGTGGATGGACTGTAGTCTGTTGATAAACGTTTGTACCGTGGCTGGGCAATCTTAAGACCTATGGACAGTGTCACCAAATTTTAGACCGCCCATGACAAAATCCTCAATAAAACGGTGAAACTACACCTACTGTTCCTGCCGTGTCGATTTCAACATTGCAGCGACGAGAAACAGATTGCAATATGAAAAGTAAACATTAATTCTTAATGTACCTACTCCAGAATTTATAAACTTTTTGTATTATGATTCAAAGTTTCTGGAACATACGATAGAAAACAGATAGTTGCATTTTACAAATTTACAGAAATTCGATGAATTGCGCCAATATTATATTTGCTTAGGAAAATCTCAATTGTTATGTCAATAAAATCTTAATCAGAGGACGTCTACTGGCCGATATGATGATTCATATCAGCCAGTAGACGTCCACTGCTGTTGTTGTTCTGTTGTTGAAGACCTACAAGCCTAAAGACCACATAGCCATAATTTTTTGTGAGGGGTGTTTCAATTGTAAAGTTCAGATTTTGTTACGAACGAAAACGAATTGATAGGATTTTTTTAATAATATAATATGGTTTTTATAGGATTTTTTTATCATTTACTTCTCAGTTTCTTATAAACCAACATACCGATTATTCATTGATCTAAATTTATCTTCACTAAATAGATCTCTATGTAAATCGTATTATGATCAAAATGTGTATATTGTATAATAGAATCAAAATTGTTACTCAATAGTGTTAATAAATCAAAATTGTTAATGAAATTCTTTAGAATTATTCAAGCTTCATCTAAAATGAACACACTAATAGTATGCATAGATAGATAGAGGTTGGTGTAGAAACCAATGGGATAGATAGATAGAGATTAGTGTAGAAACCAATGCAATAACTAATCTTAATTTTAATATTTTCAGTAATTTGATTTTTATATAAACTAACTTTTAAGTTATAAAGGACTCAATTCTAATGTACCGCCTAAACCGCCAGGCGCCGCCAAATCATATTCAGCTTAGGATTTGTGTAATTGAACTATTTTGAATCTATCGAATATATTTGCTTTCTGAACTAGGTGCTGAAATGATGATAGTAGTGCAAAAGTCGGTAAAATTTTAATGGTGATCTTGTAATAAAAGTTAAATTGATCGTCTTAAATATACTTAACATTACTAAATTAAGCTTTAGTTATTAAGACAGAAGGCCCATAGAATTGAGTCCCGGGAATGCTAAGATGAAATTTTTGAACGTTCCAAAACCTTGTAATGAAGTAGAATCTAGTAATGTTATTGTTATTGTCAGTATTACGTTAGGCGTAAACGTTACTTTTAATCACAGTGAACATTCCGTTGTATTTAATTGTATTTGTAAATATATCAAGTTTACAACCCCATTGCCAGTGCCGTGATATTTATAGACTTTACTATTTATTCTTATTTAATTTTCTATGTCGGTTTTTATTTTGACAGAATTAAAGCGTAATAATCAACTCTGTGTTTTACTCTCTCTATGTTCTAGTTTACAGGTTAATTATAATTTTATTTATATTTACAAATCAAGGCAGAAAAAACCTGAAAAAATACAGTATCTACTAAAAACGAACTAATATTAGTAACGAACTATTCGTTACTAATATTAATTAATATAATATGAATAATAATAATACACAGTTAAAATTATTATTTTTTTCGTAGTACCTACTCGAATTCTCTGCATAATTTATCAATCGATTATTCAACATACGCTTTTGAAGCTACTTGAGTGCCATCAAAGAAGAAAGAATAAGCACCTCTCACAGAAACGTCAGTCGCCGAGGCAATTATCTAGTTACTTCCAGACAATTTACCACTCGTTTCAAGAGCTCTCATGAGTCAACGCGTTTTTGTATACAAACTGTTCGTAATCATTGATATATTTCCTACTGTCATAATTGGTCAGGATAAAATAAACTATTTATAAGTAAATCTATCAGCAGTTTACTTTAAAATATTTATAAATGAGAAAGCATAATTTCACGGTATAATACAATTATCAAACTAGACATACACAAAACAAAATAGTAAAAATTATATTTAGCTATAATAGCGGTAAAACCAAAATTAAAGATTATTAGATTTAAATTCAGATTCGTTCATAGGCTAGATTTGAGGTGCAAAGTGCAAATAAACGCAAAGCAACAAACTGTATCTATAAAATATTTCATACAAAGGAAAAATAAAAAAAATATCTGTTATTTCACAAGAAATATTATTATACAAGAAACTTGTACCCGGAGAATTTTAAGCTACCTAATTCATGAATTTTCTATTTCAATAGACAGACTTATTTTATAATTTTAGAATTATCGAAATTCTTTTTATGTAAATATTTAAATTAATACTGAAATGATCAGTTTACGTACAATATAATATGGGGATCTCATTACGTTATACAGACATTGTTGCATTATCACTTTTCTGCGTTAAAAAGAAAGTTAAAGAAGATACGTCGATAATAGATACGCTACGGCGGAAACCTTATACTGGGAAGAACCACAAAGAAACTAACATTTAACAGAATTTAAAAATAATAAAGAAAAATATTTTAATTATAGGGTCATTAGGACCAAAGGCTTAGACTGAGTTTAGTCGGTAGGTCTGTTGGGTCGAGCCGCCTCGATTCACCAGGAGTCCGACATAATCAACGCATCCCTGCTTGCCTGTTGCGTTGGTATCCATGATGGAATCTCAGCCTCCTCTCCTGAGAAAAAAAAACCAGTGAGGTGAGGAGGAACTAAATCGATAATGCCAATCGAGTCGATTGAATATTTATGATAAATTATTTTATAACTAAACGTAATGAAATCTATTTGATAAATCTGTTTAATCTACGTTCTATGCAATAATTATTGCTCTGTTCGGAAGATGTAGGTTGGTACATCTAGTGCATATAAATAACTATGTTTTTCGTGATATGTTTGATATGATTATGAATGCCGATTAATGGCACGTTACAAAATAACCTCCTTGCTTGCTTTAAACTCATTTGTTTTATACAATTAGCATACATTCATATTTGTATGGCACATTTTATACTTTAATCCACCAATTGTCATATTTAAAACACAAAATTCAGATTGTCTTACGATATTCGATTACGATTACCAATCAATCAACCTATTACAAAAATACCACCCAGTTCAGAACAGTTTCAACCTAACTTCCATTACAAGATTAGGTATTTGATATATGAAATTTTTCTTCATTACATACAAATTCTATTAAATTTTATATTTTTACTAATTCTTGTAAGGATTAAACAGTAGCCGTTTTACTACACCTACCTATAGAGACCACCGTTATAAATATAAAGGAGCAAATGAAACATGAATATTTTAAGGCGTCTTTCAAAGCCAAGGGATAGATCATACCATGTACAATATGTTAACGGCAGTCTCAATAGACTCAAGATCCTTTGGTGGATTACGACGACTCAATGGAGTGCATCTTTGTTATGAATACATGTATTGTATTGATACGCGCACTAGAAAAAGTTTCTGTAACAGCGGAGCTTTTAGTATTACGCACGCTTGATTGAACGGTTCCGGCAAAGTGAAGGATCACTTTTTTCACGTAGATCGGAATCGATAAGTCGATTCTAAAGTTTTGATGTGTCTGTAAAAGTGATGCTGCATCAAATCGATTACCAAAGCTTCAATGATGTGTTGTGTGAATAGATGTAGATCAAATAGGGCACGCAACTTTTATCGGATTATCTATTAGGATAACTAGTTAAGTTACAATAATGAAATAATTATGGTAACTTGCAGTAGAAATTAAGTCGAGCATATTGTGTAGACACTTATCATCAGCACAACTCCTATAAGTTCCCATCGAGAGGCGTGAGACTACTAGAAGGTGATTAGGCCCAAGTCAAACACCCTACCTTAGTATGATTTCAAATTCACTTTTGAATTTCTTCGCAAACGGTTCCCTCACGACTTTTTCCTTCACTGTACATGATAGGTTCTGTCATCCGGTTCTGTCGATTATAAGGCAGTTTGGAGCCAACAGTGCCATTGACACTCGGTGTTGCTTGTCGAGGACTTACATTAATAACAATGTATAGAAAAGTTATAATTGCACTGATAATTGTAGGACTGCCTTGATGGCTTAAAACAGAAATAAAACCGTAGTGCAAGCGAGATAGCGCTGTACGCTACAAGAACGATGTCTTTATTTCAGTATTGTTTTAACCTTACACTAAGCGGTCATAGTAACACTCAGACAAGTTACTCAGTATAAGAATTGACTAGATGACATTTTTATTCATACTCGTATATTTAAAAAAATACAATTAGCTGACAAATATTGTAGAAGCAGAGTATCTGTGCGAATCTGCGTTGTCACGGATTATTCCATAGTCTATAACAGTCTGCTTGTTTCTCCAATATAGCAATAAAAATACAAATTCAAAAACCGCTTGTTCCACCATTGACCTCATCTCAGCTGGTTTGAAGTCAAAAACAATACCGTCAAATGTAAGAAAAGATCTCACTGAAAAACACATCCAAACAATATTATAATATAATCCTACATCTGTGGTTCGTGTTTTAGTGGTTATATTAGAAGTAACTTAGTTATTTCCATTAATATGATAATTTATATTACACAATTTTTTTTAGAGGATAGGGCAGCAAAAGAGCAAACAGATCACCTGATGGTAAGCGATAACCGTTGCCCATGAACACCCGCAACACCAGAGGAGTCACAGATGCGTTGCCGGCCTTTTAAATGGGAATATGATCTTTTTATGAATATTCAACAATAAATTGTTTCATTATATCGCGCCCCGTACTACACTGTTTAGCAATCTTTCATAAACAATTCCACGTGAATTATTCAAATTACGTTTACCAAATATCCGCCCTAGCTTTTGTAAACAATAAACATTAAAAAACAATCCACTTTCACAGACGAGTTGTCTGTCCCTAATTAACAACAACGCGACCCCAATTAAATTGTGTCCAAGGCAAGGCCGAGTTGCCTAACAGTATTACGGGATTAGAGCTCACGAAGCCCTACCCCGGGCTTCCAGCAGAACCAGCACTCGCCCCCGCGGCGCGTGCCCGGCGCGGTCTCCTGAACGGTGAGCAAGATTAATACTTCTTTTAATTTCCAGTTTTAATTAAAAATGGTTTCACCTTAATAAGTAAATAATTTTGTAGTTTACATTTGACTAATTAATACTGGAATCGTGTTGTTTTAATCTTTAAACTACATTTGCACGTAGAGCATATCGAACTAAACATACATAGTAGTTCTTAAGAATCCCAAACTATCGGTGGACGGCACGACTCTATTCCGTCAAAAAGACTTAGAGGTGATGACAAGTGACCATTAATAATCCGTTATTCACGCGTTCCTGAAACTAATTCTCAAGGTGAAGTTGCAAAAGTGCGTTTTGCACGCATCGAGTAATCGGATTTTGTGTGATATTATTTACTCTAATATTGTAATTAATTTTCTTTATTTACTGCGACGTACCTCTACCTATTTAACCGTATTGTTAAAATTCCCACAAGACTGCCACAACCTAGTGTGGGAGTTTTCAAATAATGCCTAATCTGTAAATTTAATGAACAATAAAATATTATTATTTAAATGAAAAGTCCATTAGATTAAAAATAAAATCAATATTTTGTAATGGTGGAACAGTGATTTTGTGGCGCAATGACTTTACCAACTATAATGAAAATGATATAATATTTAACATTGATGCATTCGTTAACAAAACGTACGTAAATTGACATAATGTAATTATGTTAAAACAAAACGTTTTACTACTATATTATATTGCATATAGAATTGAAAATTAATGAATATCAAAGTAAAGAAGAGAACTTGATTTGTGCTTGATAATATGTGCTTTTGTTGTATCTGTAGATACTGTTCGGAGCACTAGTCGCAACGCAAATCATCTTCATGGTTCTAAGGAGTTTTACAACAAGAACTTTGTTTTGCAATATAATCAAATCAATTGCAGCCTTAACTCAAAATTTGTAAAGTAATTTTGTGGACAATTTTGCGAATATGAATTTGAATAAAACTGATAAATGAATGCACGCCTGTAAGCGTAATCTTGGTGGACGTTAATCAGATATAATTATTTATTCGTATTTACCAAAGTTTACCTTTTTAATACAATTCATTGTCATCTAAATTCATTGTGTTATTTAGATTCACCAAACAAAGTTATGTAATTAGAACATTAATTAAATGTCATTTTATTGAATTAATGGGTAAATTCCTCTTACTTCGAGCAGTTTGGACCAAATAAGTATATATGAAATTTCGAATGAAAGCAAATGTGGGCACCATAGTTTTGGCCAATATTTGATGAAAATTTATAAATCTCTATGCTATCTGATGATGGTGAACTACCTACAGGATTATTACAGACAATACGCAAATGCAGACAAAATGAAGGACGGTCTGAACATATCGACTCTCCCGAGTCCGTTAGATCGGTACGTGCTGGACGTGAAGCTAGGCTCGGGAATATTCGGGAAGGTTTTTAAGGCGACCGACAGCCAAGCTGCGGGGAAGTCTGTCGCTATCAAAATACAGACGTTCACCGACGACACCGAGACCCACATACAGGAGGAGTACAAGATCCTGAGGGACTTTACAAAACATCCAAACTTAATCGACTTCTATGGCGTGTTTTGTGAAAAATCGGAGGGAGTAAAAAAGATCTGGTTCGTTCTGGAGGTAAGCAAATAATTTTTCGGCAAACCACCAATGCAATATTTTCATTGTCGTAATTTTAAATTCAATATTTATATTTTGTATTGTAGTTCTTTTACAGCGGACTCATTAAACATGTATCTATAATTCCAACCCCATCCTCTTTCAGGAAGAACTGAAATAACCAAATTATTCAATTTGAGTTTAAACTGATATAAACGACTAATCAAAGTATTAACAATGTGAGAAACCTGTTTTGGCATTACATAATTTATCTGTAAATATTTAATGGTTTATTGTCATTGACTTCTTAGATTGTGAAGACTACACTTTTGAGGACTTACTTTGTTTTTGCTCCTTGATGATTTTTTCACTAAGGTTTTTTCTTTTTAGCTCTGCGAATATGGTTCTGTAATAGACATTGTCAGAAAACTCCAAGCTGTGGACAGAAAAATGTCGGAGGAACACATCGCATACATTCTCAAATATACGATTAAGGTAAGTCCATGCTCGAATGACTATAAACATGTCTCTCGTCACATACGAGAGGCCATACAAAACAAAGGGACTGCCATTCCACCTTTCAACCACTGAATCAATTGGTGAATACTTTGAATGCAAACTCAATTGTTCTCCGTTCAATGTCCGTCGAGTTGTGTTCTTCGCGTGACGGCGAATAAAATATTGCTCGACGAACGTCCACGTACGTCGAAATATACAATCTAGGGCCATTACTTAAAATGCACTCCACTTTATTTGATGTGATTCGCGACGGAACAGTCGAAGTTGTCGATGCGAATGTCGGTGCGCGCCCGACAACACCGTGATGGCCCCCCATCGCGGCACATCGCTCAATTATCGTAAATAATGCTCGCGCACACAAGATATACGGACCTCTGACGCAGTAGCCAATGATCCCTGAACCTTAAGTGGAGTAGTGCAAAATCAAACTTTGATGCTTGTATATACAGCTTCAAATCGATAAGCAGGTTAATGTATTTAAAGCCTTTATGTAACGAGTTCGGTATAAATGCGTATTATCTTTATGCAAGCCACTTGCCTCACAATACCGGTGCTCCGTCCTTTTCATTCGGCAGATCTTCCTTGCATATCTATCCATGTTGCATCTCGTAAGTAAGATCAGACTAACTTGTGATGTAATCTTATCGAGATTATCGAATCGATGTTACCTATATTTCTTTTAATGACATTGAAGTTCATTAATGTTCATGAAAGACTTTATTCTGCATTAAACAAATACTGTAGAATTGATAAGTATATAAAATTAGTATATTGTAAATACCTATATAAAAAACGTAATCGGCATCTTGAACTTGGATTGTAGAAGATGCGGGCATGAATATCGCCCGAGTCAAAATTTTGTAACCCTTTTTTTTTAATATCTATAGATGCTAAATTTAAAATTATAAATTTACTAAAAACAAACATATAGTCTCCGTATCATTCCTCCCTTATCAATACACCAGCTCACGCGTTATCTAGTTTTTGTAATAACATCACACCAAATTAATGTAAAAAAAATACATTTTGCTGATTAACAAATAAAGTAGGTACGTATTCTTAATCTTTGTTTAGATTTAACTGAACTTATTATAATAGTTTGGGAAAAGCCTTTTTGCATAAATTATATATAAACTTGTGAAGTAATATCTTTGGCAGTACTATAAAAGGATGACATTTTAAAAAAAGAATCAATTAACAAAATATTGTTCCCAGCTATTTTCATTTGTTTATTCTTCCGTCAAAAAAAATGCGGCAAGATTTTTTACCCAACCTAGTATTTTAACTACGACAAAAGAATACGCAAATATTTCATTTATTTTTTCTTTTATGGTTAAGTTACTCTTATCGAGCAGGGATGTTGAAAGGTCGGCACATCCCCAAAAAAGTAAACGATCATAATGAACGCATTAAAGACACTGATATATCTGACGGTGGAAAGCGCAGACAGGCCGTTGCGACAGCGCTGCGCCTGCGCCGATACGTATGCAAATCGGCTGCAATGAATCTTAAGGGCGTGGACCCAGAGACTGACACTGACGTTACTATCGGCGGCCGTCTAAACGACTCCGACATGAAACGTCCAATTGTTAGGGGCGGTCAGTTCGTCAATCACCGTCAAACTCGCGCGCTCGCTCGTGCTATTGGTCCGATAAATTCATCTTGCTTGTTTGCATTCATTTCTAGGCCCTCGTTTATTTGCATGAGAACAAAGTGATCCATCGAAACGTGAGATGTAGCAATATCTTGATCACTAAGGATGGCGAAGTGAAGCTCAGTGATTTTGGTCTTTCATGTAAATTAAATGGAACCTTGGATAAAAGCCGTATAACCATTGGATCGCCTAGCTGGATGGCCCCAGAAGTTGTAGTATGTGGTGACGAAGGGTATGGAAATAGAGCCGATGTATGGGCACTTGGCATATCAACAATAGAAATGACAGACGGAAAAGCCCCATACCAAGAAATGCACCCAACAAGGACGTTATTCCAAATAGTAAGAAATCCTCCCCCCAGTATTGGTAAAGCATCAATGTGGTCAAATGATATCAATGATTTTGTCACGGAGTAAGTTTTTATATTATGTAACCTTTTAAACCTTGTTTGCATATTACTATATGTTAGATACAATAGTTCATAAATAAAAACATTCCTTGTTAACAGATGTTTAGAAAAAAATCCTGAACATAGACCCTACATGGTGGAATTAGAAGATCACCCATTTGTACAACTGGTCCCTGAAAATGATTATCATGTAAGTTAAATATAATTAGAATATCAACAAATTAGATTTAAATACTTTTGTTTCCTCCAAAATGTTAGGCAATCACCCATTTGTACAACTGGTCCCTGAAAATGATTATCATGTAAGTTAAATATAATTAGAATATCAACAAATTAGATTTAAATACTTTTGTTTCCTCCAAAATGTTAGGCAGAGGCATAACTCTCACATGTCATCACAATTTTTTATTACGTCCTATTAGAATGAGAAGCGGGCCTATATCCTCTGTAACTCCTGTAGTAGACTTTTACATCTACAGGACGGAAGGCAGCAATGATATACCTATGTATTCAGAATCTATCACTGCGCAGACAAAATGAAGAATTATTATAAATAATTAAATTAGTAATATTACATTTTAGATGACGACGGAACTAAAAATGTTAACATCAGATATGAAAACAAAAGAGGCTCCGTTGAAAAAGCCTGAACGTATAATAAAAAATAATCTACTTACAACAGAGGGTGCTAAGGAGCCCGAAACAATGCAAGTTGAAGACCTGGCAGCATTAGACAATTTAACAGAAGAAAATGTCCTTGCGGAACTGCAAACAAAATTAGTAAAAGGATCCTTTACATCGTTTATAGGCGACGTACTTCTTATATTAAACCCAAACACAACGGATGATATTTACAATGCAGAAGTAAGTAGATTGTGTAGTAATCTATTTAATAAAGCACAATATTAATTGTTACGTTAACTAAGCTTTGAATGTTTTTACATTTGTTTCAGTATCATAAAAAATACGAATGCAAATCAAGATCAGATAATGAGCCACATATCTTTGCTGTAGCTGACAGTGCTTATCAAGATGCCTTGCACCATAATGAGCCACAACATATAGTATTTTCAGGTGAAAGTAGATCAGGAAAATCAACGAATATGTTACATGCCTTGTCACATTTGACACATTTGGGGGCTATGAAAAACAATACAGCTGATAGAGTTAAAAAAGCAACTGCTGTTATACATGCAGCTTTATGTGCTGCTACTCCTATTAACGCTCATTCTACCAGAGGAATATTCCAGGTTCAAGTTACCTACGGCAATTCAGGAAAACTAAGTGGAGCTATATTCTGGCTATATCAACTTGAGAAGTGGCGTGTGTCATCTACAGACATGTAATTTAAATATTTTCATGTAATATTTGCTAGAGGATCTTTAGTTTAAAAGAAAAATAACACTTAAGTGTTTTTCAGGACACAAGCAAACTTCGATTTGCTGTATTATTTTTATGACGCAATGGAGGCTGCCAATCGCTTAGATGAACTAGGTTTAGATAAAAATAGGAAGCATAGGTACTTACGACTACTAGATGAACCTACTAAAGGTATCAAAGGTGCACGAGAAACTTCAACAGAAAATATAGAAAGCTACAAAACCTTTATCAATAACCTCAAAACACTAGACTGGGAAGAGGAAGATATAATGTTCCTAGAAACCGTATTAGCTGCAATTCTAGTGCTAGGAAATGTCAGATTTAAGGATGCTAAAAATGGAGCAGCAGAAATAGAAAATCCAGACGAAGCTAAAAAAGTTGCCAAACTGCTTTCTTTGGAGGAAGTTAAATTTCTATGGGCATTAATAAATTACTGTCTCATAGAAAATGGTACAGCAGTCAAAAGGAAACACTCTACTGATGAGGCACGAGATGCCCGTGATATTTTAGCAGGAACATTATACAAAAGAGTGATTGATTGGATGATTAACCTTATCAATTCTAAATTATCTTTTATGAGATCTGTGTTGTAAGTTTTTCTTACGTTTTATTTAAAACCTACGATTCTGACACAGTATTTAAAATGTGCAATTCTTTATTTTCAGTGGTGATAAATTTTCCGTCAGCTTGTTAGATATGTTTGGTTTTGAGTGCTACCACCGAAACCGTATTGAACAACTTATAGTGAATACAACAAATGAACAAATACAATTTTTATACAATCAACGTATTTTCGCCTGGGAAATGCAAGAAACAGCAGAAGACGAGATCTCCGTAGTTCAGTTGCATTTTTATGATAACAAAAATTGTGTTGATCAACTTATGGGAAGACCACTTGGACTCTTTTATATACTAGATGAAGCAAGTCGTATTGGGAGTGGGCAGGAGTTTATAATGAGTATGTTTCTTTATTAAAACCCTATTTAGATAATTATTGGATAATAAAATACTATTTTATTTTACAGGCACAATAAGGACAACGTGTAAAGGTCCCTATATAAAACTATCTGGTAGTCATGAATTCAGTGTAGCACACTATACTGGCAAAGTGAATTACGATGCTCGAGAAATGGCAGATAAAAATAAAGATTTTCTTCCACCTGAGATGATTGAAACTATGAGGGCATCTATTAATATAACAGTTCAGCAACTGTTTAGGAATAAACTTACTAAAACAGGAAACTTAACAGTATCTCCCAGTGAACCTAAAATAACAGTCGTGAGATCGAAATCTGAAAAGGAAACTGAGAATCTGAAAGCTAGGGTATGTATAAACATAATTAAACATATTGTAAAAATCATGTTAACCAAAAAGTATTCCCATTACCAATCTTTCAGAAATATAATACGATGTCAAAAGGACAATACTCTCAAGTGCACCGAATGAGAACAGCAGCAGCAACATACAGAGCCACGAGTTTGGAAATTTTGAAGCAGCTATCTATTGGACCTGGCAGTGGAGGATCACATTACGTGCGATGCATAAGAGCAGACTTAAACGATAACCCTCGAGGATTTCAAACTGAAGTAGTCAGGCAACAGTTAAGAGCTCTGGCAATCTTGGACACCGCCAAGGCTCGCCAGTGCGGTTATTCATGTCGAATACCATTTGCCGAATTTATCCGAAGGTAACTAACACTTGACAAAAATTATATTCTAGCCACGAAGATACATTTAGAAATAGCTAATATGAAATTTTGTTGTAATAGGTATAGATTCCTTGCCTTCGACTTCGACGAAAATGTGGATGTCACAAAAGATAATTGCAGGTTGCTTCTTATTCGCCTCAAAATGGAAGGATGGGTTTTAGGGAAAACGAAAGTATTTTTGAAGTACTATAACGAAGAGTTCTTGTCCAGGTAATATTCTGAAAAATTTCAAGGTCTGCTATCTCAATGTATCTTAGAAAACTAACGTATTTATTTTTCGCAGATTGTATGAAACACAAGTAAAGAAGATAGTCAAAGTGCAGTGCATGATGAGAGCATTCTTAGCACGAAGGAAAGCTGTAAAAAATAAATCCAAACAAATGCATTGTAAGTATTTAATGCCGATATTTTAAAACGTTTAGTGCCTACCAGACTTATAAAAAATATCTAATACATTTCCTTATTATTTTATTACAGTAAAAGAATTGAAAAAACAACAATCTTTAAATGTCACAGAGGATGAGGCAGCTCTTTTGATACAAAAAGGTATGCTATTTAGAACCACTCTCAAATCATCATCAGCTATTACTGCTATGAAACTTTTTCATTCATCCCTCGCGAATAAAACTTTGAGTATTTCTTGAATTCCAGCATACCGTGGATACATAGTGCGAAAAGCTTACGGGCCTCTAATCAACAAAAGTACTGGCCAAATCGACGAGGAAACTGCAACTTTCCTCAAAAGATTCGCTATGAAATGGAAAAGCAGATCCATATTTCAAGTGCTATTGCAATATAGAGCCGTACGCTATCAGGATTTAGTTCATTTTTCTCAGCAGGTATAAAATCATTTTCACGTTCAGATTTCTTCTCACCTGTCGATTAAAAATTACTATTTTGTTAATCGCAAAACGCTATATACTTACGGTAATGTTATCAGGTACACATTTACAACCAAGCAATGCTGGAAGTCCTACTCAACACAAGTCAGTCAGTCCTTTTGGACCGAGTAGACCCTCAAGTTAAAGGCACAGACTTTCTCGGTTCCGGTCCACCAACAGTTTGGAAATTGCCATTTAGAATAGACCAATTGCAATACTACGACACGTCATATATGTGCGACCCATCTGCTAAAAGCACGTAAGTTTTAATAATTTCCTATAATTTTATACTGGCCTAAAAGTTTAAAGCAGGTTGAACACAGAAACAATACCTTTGATTATTTTCTAGAACAATGACAAGCATAGAACTCTTATTTTTATAGTAGCAATGCAGTTTGAAATTTAAAAATATATCTTGAATTTTAATGTTAATACTGACCTATTCTTTGCAGCGACACATTCGCAAGTCAATACGATTCCGATCACGAACAATGGGACGAACCATTAAAAAGACGTTTCAATCCAGCACAAACGGATATACCTAAAACCTCAAGTAGCACTCAAACGCTCATGACTGTACCATTTTGTAGAGACCCAGCGCAACCTGTACCAAAACTACCCCCAGAAGAACAACGATATGATATGAATAAACCTAATGCAGGAAAAGATGTAGCTAGACCTGTGGTTTATAAGAAAAAAGCGGCGTACTCACCCCAAAATTATTACCAACCTCCTGTACCCTGGTCTGGAGCTAAGGACGATACAGATGTGCTTGAAAATAGCGCTGGCAAACTAAGAAAGACAAATTACAGCCGGAGTTTATACGGAACTGATGTCCCAGATATGCAGAATCCAATTAAAGAATTGCAAGCCATGGCAAAGTCCACGAATGATATGAACGATGACGATCCTCCATTCAATTTCCAAGCTATGCTGAAAAAGACACCAAGGAACAGAGCCTCAATGAAACGTTCGGGAGAGTCAGACAATAGTATATTGGAAGACAGAATTACGAAACGGACTGCTCCAACACCTCCGCTGCCCCCAAGCGCTGGCAGGGTCACCCCGGGTTCGGTAAAGGGGACGCCACGTAAATCACCTGCTCCACGTCCCCCGAGCAAAGAAATAATAAGGAAAGATTCGAAAGATCTCATAATAGCAGCATTGAAAAAGCGCGATTCTAAAACAGACTTAATAAACGCTTTGGACAATAAATCTGAAAACAAAAGGGTCGAGTTAGCTCCGGGTATAATGATAGAAGGCATCGTAACAGATTTGTGAAAAGAAAACCATTTCAAATTTTGTAAAAAATATATTTAATCTCCATTGCATTGGAAGTCGATATACATTTTTAAATTATCGAATAATACTATTATTTTTGATAG
Source organism: Scirpophaga incertulas (assembly GCA_036419045.1). Classification (NCBI taxonomy): domain Eukaryota; kingdom Metazoa; phylum Arthropoda; class Insecta; order Lepidoptera; family Crambidae; genus Scirpophaga; species Scirpophaga incertulas. The sequence continues at coordinate 27,743,124 of CM071634.1, read as the reverse complement.
TTAAGTTTTTAAAGCCACATTGTTCACATTAATTCATAAGAATTTTAAGTAGATAATAAGTTTATGATTCAAATCTCAATAGAATTAAGTATATCAAATACAAAGTTATCAAAATCTTAAGAGAAATTATGGCGTAATATAAAAATATACACACAGTGTTACTTATTATATTACATCTTAGGGAACGTCTTACAATAAAAATATATGAATATCAAAATCCACTTATATTAATTAATCTTATTAGAATTGCTTTGGTAACTTAAAACACTTATCTAAAGGAGTAGTAAATATAAAGCTGTGGAAATGTGAGTTAAAGCCGTAGTTAGGTGGGTGCCTTTATTGTTATTATTGTTAATAGCATTATTACTATTATTTCCTAAGTATAAATTTACGTACGTTCATTATAATATAGTTATAATCGATAATTTTATGGCTAATACCCAAAACACTGTAATCCGTTTCCTGTTTCAAATATCAATATAAATCAATTACTGAAATCACACACCCACCATTGGTGGTATAAACCACAGATTATCTTTCTGTCGTTACTTTAGTCGAGTTATCGAACCTACTTTATAAATATTGAGTAATATCCACATATTTCTAAATATATTCAGTTTTAGACAGTGAAAATTGTAGTTAATGCGATATGTAATCAACTAAACGCAATTTCGCAAGTATTTAAGAGCAAACGAACATTTACATAAAATGTTCGTTTGTTTCGTACAAAAATATATACATTCAACGTTATGTTGTTGCCATTATCGCTACATGAGCGACACAAAATAAGATAACTACATTTTTACAACTGTGAAGCTTTAATAGCATAATACAGGCCCTTGAGAAAATTCAACTTCACAGTTCTTCAATTCGTGGTTATTACTGCAAAATTACGCTTCCTACCTTCACATTTCTTTCCCCAACAAGTTTTCCAGTTACGTCGAACTGGCATCGTTACATATGAGCTATAATATACGCAAGCTTCTATCAGAACGTGCGAAAATCTTATCTGGTTCATCAGAAAACTTTCAAATAAATTGCAACATTTGGAGTTCGTCAGAACGTGTGGTCTGTCAACTATGTTGTTATACACAAACAAGAGGTAGATAACGCATTAGTGCTTCGAAAAAATGCCGTTTAAATTCGTGCAATTTACAAACTTTAAATTACAACAAGTAATTTCATTTCGTCACACAGTAATAGCGGGAGAATAAGACGTCGTTTCTATTTTTATCCGATTTCATTTTCATTTCATTCGTTAATAATTTTGTGAAAGATTAAAATTGAATATGAAAAGCGATATCCATTTTTAACGTGACACAGTATTAACACGCGGCATCTACAGTAAAAATATAATTGTTTTTTAATTATAAATGTATCCCGCCAGTCGTTGAGTACTGTTTTCTAGAAGTTATTAAAAAGCTAGTGATATCTCCACTTAATTTTGGTTTTTAAGGAAGAAATATTTATTTTTGTGGAAGGATTATATTAGACGCATTAGAGGTTTTTTTTAAGTATTCGGGCCGGAAGGACTACTGAATAAACAAACACCTAATAACATAAAAATTATTCAAAATTGTATTATTATATTGCGTTTAGTTCTTTACATGTTGCCTCTAGTATCCGGTAATGTAGATGAAAACCTCAGAATTACGTGTAAAAAAGCTCAGAACTACTTTGTACAGTTTGATATGTATTACATAATAATTAATATCGGGGGCTCAATCACGCCAAGTAATAAATGAGTCTCGTTTGACAATGAGACTTACGAAGATAGCTATTAGCTATTACGAAGGTAGTCGAGCCGCACTGACTTATAGAACATCATATATAATAGCGGTGCCGTCAAACATCAGTGAGCAAGATTTATGCTTAAGTTTGATCACAAACAACTGCCTTATTATTGCTACGAATAATACAAAAATATATAAAGTACAATATACTTACGTATAAAATACATTATTGCTTTACTATTTACCTCCATTCACTTTCCGATTCACAATTTTTAATTGGCCTTTGTTCCTTTAGAATTTATATAATACTATACTGTTCAAAAATGTATTATCAAATATAAATCTCTCTTTCATTTAACACTACGAAATCACATCCTAAATTTATTGCCATATTTATAGTAATTGACTTACAACTAAATCTCATTTTATGTCTAAAAGCATATAAAAATATTGATTGATTTCTTAAAACCTATTCAGAAGCTTAAACTAAGCATTCAGTCAAATATTCAAGACATAATGAACGGTGCATACTTGAATGCATATTTATTGAAGATCCTGCTACGTTTCTATAGTAGCGGAGTGCTGATTTTGCTTCGAAACTCATGTGAACGGACACTTCCACTCCCTTTTATTATTACTCAGCACTACACTCCCATAGCACATTTGTAGAAATGTGTGATAATTCTATCTACATACTATGCGATGATATAGGTGTAAACATGTACGAGAACATCTACAATATTTCTTCGAAAAGTTATTTGAGTTTATACACTATCCATCACATTGGTAAAAAAATAATGATATTTTTCTCTGATCTTAAAAATAAAAATCGTGAATTGCAATAATCATTGAACGCAATCAAAATGCTATCCATGTGAGCCAACCTTTTACCTTCAAGTAAATATGCGACCAAACATATATTTCTACTTTCAATAGAAACGAATTACTAATCTACATATTATATATAAGAAATCAAGCAATAAGCACGGCATAAGAAACTCAGTATAACCACATCAACCGGCGACCAGGAGACTTGTCAAATTTTTGAAACAATAGAAAACCAATTCGCATTCGAAATCGTGAGATTCGTGTACGAATTACCGAATTCACTATTTCTGAATTTTCATTTCGTGCATTGTGCAACGAGTGGTTCAACCCACTTGTTTTTGATTTCTACTAGTACAATATCCAACGCTGAAGTGACCTTGACAGTGATCCGTTTCACGTGTGAGTCATCGTCGGTTTTTTTGTTTTTGTTGTTGTGATTTTGAAATTTTCTGCGTGAAACGGAATTTAATTAAGAATTTGTTTTTAATGACAACACTGAATTCGAGTGATTCAAAAATCTATTAAATTGTAAGCAGTAGAAAATAATTTCGCGCACGATTAGTATTCGTATTCTAATTCCAAATTCACGTCTAATGATTCAAAAATACGTCTCCTGGACTGCACTCACTAAAATTGGTTACATAGTTTTATCGCCACGTCCTGCTCTAACTGACATAAACACAGTAATGTTAGAGCGAAATGGTATGATATCGTGATTTTGATTATAAAAGTACGAGCCCTGACAGTTATGGGGTTGTCTGCGGACGTGATACCATAATCCCAATCTCCCATATATACCGAAAAGACACAAAAGAATTCTATTTATTTAATATATATTATACTGCATTTTATAAATTGTATAGAACTCAGCACAGCAAAACTTACTAAGTAAAGGCAAGTAATAATATAAGTTATAATAATAATTACGAAATAGTTCTCAATCAATTTGTTAATTTAACTTTATATCACATGTTTATCCCTATCGAGGATTTGAACCCAATCTAGTTGTGGGTGCCTTAGTCGACTACAACAGTTTCATTGCACATATATGGAGATTGCCCCAAGATGTTTTCCTTCACAGTAAGATCGTCAGGTTCTGTTAGTATGGAATTAAAATTAATTTGCACTAGAATAAGGTATCCCACAACGAAAAAAAAAATTGTGAGAAAACCTGCATATGTCTGTGAAATCGTTTAATCCGCACTGGACCATTGTGGTGGACTATGGCTTAATCACCCAAAGATAACTAGTTAAGGTAGGCGCCTCGATGGAAAAGAATATGGGCGGTGATGATAACCATATAGAACGATATATTGCCCCAAATGAAAAGAAAAAATCTGAAGATTAGGGTCACGTAATGTAGTTGCAAAAAAAAAACATTCAGCGTTACTTATTTATACAATAATACTAATAAACTATCCAAAATTAAATAACTGAGATCATAATATGAAAAAAAAAATTGGTTAATTTAACAATTTAAAAAATTCCATGTTCTCGAATGCTAGTATACTACTCTAAAGAAAATAAGTAGACATTATTTTCAATATTTTGAGTACTGAAATATACCATGATTTTGATTTCTCACAAAAAAATTACAAGTGGCGTACTCATCTAAACATACTTTATTTTATTTAGAGTTATATACAATTAATAATTTGCCCATCATTTTTCCGCCTTTCTTATGCTATTACAAAATTCATAATATATTTTCTGGCCCCCAACTAATGTATTTAAACTAATTTATAACCTAGAGACAAATATGTTCTGATATCAATAACATACTCGTTTAAAATATGTGTAATGAACTTATTTAGTATTATTTTTGTGACTACAGGAATTCCACTTACTGTTCAATATACTAATAACTTTAAAATATTGAATTTCTTCGCTCTTTAACATCCTTTTTAGTTAGTTTTTTTAGGTCAGTGATTATTTTTAATTAAAATATATACTGGTCCTGGTGTATATTTCATTCCAGAAAATTCATATACACATGAAACCAAGTGGCCTGATCGTATGAACATTTGCATTTGACTAATCAGATGCCACATTATCATGTCAACAACATTCACATTTAATCATCACAAATACAACAATACAGTTTGGTGTGGCTGTGGTTAACTAACAGAATAGAGAAAAATTTTGTTATTAAAATGCTAAAAGAATATAAAAGTAGGGCCACTGCAAGGTTTATATTCAAAATAATGTTGTTTTTTAAGAATAATTACGAATCAAAAGTAACGTGAAACGGAACGGATTTAAAACACCAATCAGCGTTCAGTGACGTCACTCCTGTTGTGACAACTTATTCAAATAAGATAGCCTAAGAACCTCAAGGTTACAAGTTGTAGTAAAAGTGAACAATTAAACCAAATTAAATTGCGTTTTTTGAATAAAAATGGAAGTTGGGTTTGTCAAAGCAGATTCTAGGATTCTGCCAAAAGTTAATGCTGACATGGTAGTGACATTTTTTGTAGAAAGTGCAGAGTTTTCAAGTGTAGAAATGAAAGGGACTAAACAAAAAGACATTGAAAAGTATAAATATATCCGCCGATTTAGTCTTTGGGCAATAAATGTCATTCCTCTTCGCCGCTTGAAACCACATTTTTCTCAGTTTTGAGTCAGAAGGTCCAGTCAACATTTTATTAGGAAAGTTATTTGAAGTAGATGGGTACATTGGCACAAAACATACGTCCACACTGCTTGTTTTCGGAGTATCAATGGCATAGTTATGATCACCTGATGTTGATGGATAGTCCATTGTAAATTTTTACAAAATAATACCTTGAAAGTCGAGATAAATGCAACAACAACTAAAGCCAGCAATGACACGCGCAGTACAATCAGTGAGCCAGTGACAATGACAGACAGGAGTGACGTCATACGAACATCCGTTTTCGCGCGAAAATTTAAATTGACAATTTTAAACCGCATTTTCTTCAGTAATATACAGCATTTTTCCATTTTCTTTTTTATTTATTCTACGTGGAGCTCTTTAAAATGAGCACAAAAATAAAAATATTGCATCTTCCCTATTGAACGTATGATAGGAAAAATTCAATGCTCCAATCTCTTTCTCCCAGCGTGGTGACTAAGATACAGTTTTGAAATATCACTAATCTGTGTTTTTATTATTTTACCTTTGGCATAAGTCTAAAATTTTGCGACTATATTAACGTATCAACATACGCATGTGTAATGCGAGTTTCCGACTTGCCGATTTTGAATTTAAACCACATCACTGTAAGAACATCTTCCTCGTCTAATACTGAATATTGTTGACAGATATTATTGTTTTTTAAATATGGAACGCATTTCTGTAAAAGTTCGTTTTTATTTTATACTACTACCTTCATTTGAAAAGTTTGTCTTGAACTCGAAACTTTTTTTTATGTCTGCAACTAATTGGATATTCTACACTGGAAAACTGGATATGTCATCATCAGCTCTTGGGCATGATTGACTAGGCTGAGGACAGGGATGGTTTGACAGACTAATAAGAAAGAGCAGCACAAAAGATCTGAATGGATCGAAGTGCTATAGCAATTTTGTTGGAGCCACCAAGTAATATCCACATCTTCTTACTAAGCCTGATTAACCACTAATAAATCTATACCTAATGCCTTTTACTGACCATAAATCTAGCCCACTATAAAATTAGGGCACTCAAATGAACAAAATACGACTTATGCTTTCACTCATGCATTTAAAATAAATCACTTGAAATGTTTCATTTTAGTAATATTTTACCCCAAGGGTCTCACTGGCATTATAAATATATACTTTTAATTTGTTTGTAAATAAGATAATTATTTCTTAGATACATAATTTGTTAAATAATTTAATAAATCCATGTCAATGTTGTATCATTTATTTTTACCTCCAATTTTTTTGGAATTTATTGTGTTGTATTTTTAATATATTTATTGCAATGCCCTGTTAATACCATAGATAAAGTATTAGGACAAAATAATAATAAAAACAAATAAAAAATCTAGAAAATAAAGCTTTATGATTGCAACAAATTTACAGTTAAACACAATACATATACACATTACATAGAACCCTTCCCTTCGCCCCCTTGCGGCACACTTTTCGAATCTACCGCCGAAACAACAAGCGATTGAAAAATCGTTAGGAATATTTGAAATTGACCAATGACAGAAGTATTTTAAACAAGAATGAAAATGAGACATTATATGCATATTAAAATTTCAAGTGAAGTTTGGCCATTTATTCGAACCTAGCCTACTGAATATTTCTGAAGAAATGTTAACATAGCTATTATGAAACTTTACTATATTGATTTTGTTTGGAATTGATTTTGGTCTTCAAAGTATTGGATATATTTTTTATTTATTTATGATAATACATAACTATTAAATGAAATATGGTAATATCTTTAAATATTGGCCATGAACCTATTTAATTTCTCATCATGAAAAAGATAAATCATAAAATTTTGTAACATTAGGCCAAGGCCCGGTCAAGACCCAGTGGGCGAAGTTGAGTGGTTTTAGGATTCTGAAATTAACTTCACGAAAAAACATGATTGTGTTATAAACATGAGTTTAACTATAATCTATCAATAAATAGGTTGGTATACTAGATCTTTTTCTAGCAATTAAAAAATTATGAAGCCCTAAAAAAATAATTGTGACAAAGAATGGAACTTATATTATTTAACATTGATTCTCCTTTTTATCAGTTGTAGCATTACTGTCCGTCATACCGACCTGTCCTAGCAGTTGCGCCACGCTGGGCTCGTTCAAGGTGAGGACAGCGTGAGCTTCCACCATCACGACAAGCGAATTCCGAGCTTCCTCATGTGGCACTCCATGTGTGCGAGTTGCATGAGAATACCAAGCACCTGTAGATGGCAGGATGGACACGCACCATTTGCAAGGAAGCCTGAAAAAATGGGTAAATTGATAATTTTATTATTGACATTTAAATACAATATTTTATGAAATTACTTATCATTCCACACATATATTACCTATTCGTCATATGCCTCGACTTAACGTGCCTTCTTCTATAGCCCCAACTATTGTATATACGAGGGCAAAATGGACACGGAAACGAAGGGTTAGCATAACATGTATTCTTATCTGAAAGTAAATATTATTACGATTAAAATCTGGATATGCATTACTAAAGATTATCAAAATCTGTACAAATTGGCCTAACATATTGGGCATGTAGAGTACTAATTGTAGAGTACTAATTGGAGAGTACTAATTAGTTGGAGCCGACATTGGATAGTTAACTGAATAGTATTGGCATTCCATACAAATATCAAAGGATTTTAAAGAGGAACCTCTTTATCGACCCAGCCCTTCGCAAAATGTATACAGATGGTTTAAGAGTACTGCTAGCAATTCTTTGAAATCTGTTCAGATCAGCAAGGATATGTTTTAATAAAATACTGCTATTCAATAGATCATATAAAATATTTATCAGGAATTACAACCAAAACGCAGAATGCATGTTTAGCTGCTTCTTGGAAGAAATAGTTAAGACAGAGTTATCCAAACATACAATGTTGCTAACCTTAGCATTGACAGATATCAAAAATGTATTTATGCAATGTGTCCCATTAAAAAATTGCTCTTTTAATGCAGACCAACCCTATAGACAATGAATAGAAAAGGTGATTTACAGCATAATTACGAATGTCACATAAAACAATCTTTCCTAGCACTGACACACCACCAAAATACTGTTCTTTGGGATACCCAGTATTTGTGAAATGGTGCCAAACATTTCACAAATAATTACATTTCTATTTGAACTCTGAGCCACCTCAGATTTGTTTGTGCCTTCTACCCCTCTTCAATTTCATCACTTGTTGAATGTCCCCGCTTCATAGTATAGTAGTTTCTTAATTGTTAACATGATATTTCAACAATCAAATGTATTTACTTTACTGTTTCTTTTATAGTATAAGGTGATAAATAATCAAATGGATCAAATGATAGTAAGTAATTACCGCCACCCATAGACTCCTGCAACACCTAAAGATTCACAGATGTGGAGCTGGCATTACTTTTTACTTCTGGAAATCTTCATTCCTTACAACATAAAGCAATCTGAAATCTGATCTATCATTTATTACGGTACAACAAAATTAAATAAGTTACCTTTACAGACTTGTGCCTCATTCGATACTGCATTCATATTTTCTGTAGAGATACTCAAAGATTCTACAATTGTACCACTTTGTAATACAGTTTCCACTTCTTTATCAATCTCAACACTCTCCTTGTCATCTTTCGTGCCATCTCCGTTTACTTTATCGCTTGCAGCATTTAGACATGGTTGTGTACTAGTCACTTCATTTATCCATTTTCTAACACTACCATCAGTGGAAGCTTTTTTAGATCTCCCTGACAAGTTATCAGGGCCTACTAAATATTTCTTTTCTAATGTGTCCTCCATGAGAGCAATATCAGTTTCATTTGTGTCAGCAGAATAATCAGTTAATGGGGAGTCAACAGGCTCAACCTTAGGCACTATGATCTGAAAATTGCAATAATTAATTTTAATCAATGCTTCATGCTTCAAATGATAACCTTCTAATATTAATGTTTTTTAAACAGATATTTAAATCATATGTAATTTCAAAATATATTCACCAAGTATTAAGCTTAGTACTACTATAAAATCTTACCATTATGATTTACTACAAAATCATTCAACAGAGCAAGAACTCACATTATTTTTAACAGGTTCAGATATACCACTACAATTAAGAGTGTCACTTTTAGTTGAAGTCATCATGGGTTTTTTGCATTTGTTATTATTGTCTTCATGTTCACTCTTCTTCCTTTTCTTAACCTGAGTTGGAGTTGCTGTAGTTTTCTAGGTTTATAAGCAAATAATTAGCATAATTATTAAAATAAATTAGAAGATACACATTAAACTCTATAGATAACATATTTCTCTTCACTATTCTCATGTTATAAGAATATTCAATGTTTATATTTACTATTAAAACTACATATGTGAATAATTTATTGTAAAGTGATTACTTATAATATATTAGTTAAAAATGTATGTTATTTATAATATAAATAATTATTACTTCATCATCTCTGTTAGCTCCATTGCTAGTCGACAATCCACAAATGCTAAGGGCTTCAGCAGTTTTTAATAGGACCGGTAGAAACTCTTCGGTGACATTCACCTCGCCGTAGTACATAAACGTCAATAAAGTTTGTAGAGAAGCGGTGTTGATGTCATGAAGCACTATAATTGGATCCTTGTGGGGGTTTTGCTGCAAAAAACGAGTGGGCGTAGTGAATACTTTACACTGCGTAATCACTTCAAAACGCACTAATAGGTAGTTATCCCAGTCTTACCTGAAAAATACTCTTAAAAACAGAACTGTTCGCAGAGAGAATCACTTTGTGAGCCCTAAAACTATGGCCTTCTGATACCAACGTGACATCCGCCAGGCCTTCATCCTTGTATAATTCTTTCACATTTATTAAAATATTGTTTTGATAACCATTCCACTTTAAACTTATTTCTTGGTTTGTCATATCTATTTTTTATTATACATGAAGTATTTAATCAAGGTTTTGTAAATACATACAACGAAAAATAAATAAAGAAAAACAGACTACAAACTCAAAGCGGGCTTACTATCGTTCAGTTCACCTTAACTTGACGCGTGGGTGATTGTAGCACTGATATGTTCAGTGTTGCCTGGATCAATATGTAAAGCATTCCCATTCTTCCGGGAAAAACCAAAGACAACGGATAATTTTATTTTTATCAAACATTGTGATAATATTATGTGTGTGTAGTAAAATAAATATATAATAGGAGTGAATTGACATATATTACTCATTGCTGAATTATTTTTTTAGCGTCTTGAAAAAAGAAGGCATAATCAGAGTAGGTAATCTAATAGAATAAATAATATAATAGAATAGTTAAAATAATTCTATGGTTATCAGTAAATTAATGTTAAAGTATGTTTTAAATACGAATTTTACCACTTCCATGTATATACATATATGAATTAGTCTTTATGTAAAAAATAATGCATTATTGTTTAAAATAAATTTCGACGTACAAAATAGCCGATCTCGACACAGAGAAAACTATACTTGCCCATAATAAGATTAGAAATGTTTAAAAGAAATGTATACTGCATGTGTATTATAATATATAATCATTTACCGAAGAAATTAAAAGAATTTAAACCCATACAGTGAGTGAAAACAGAAGTACATAATAATAATATTTCAACTATGTACGGAAAGAAAAAACGAATCAATTTAATGAATATTTATTATTTTAGAAATAATTATGGTCTACCAAATGTAACGGCACTTCCTATTCTTCAGCAGTGTCTTCATCTACATCATGTTCACTATCACTATCTTCACTGCTACTACCGCCGACACACAGTAAAAAGCGGTCACTCTCTTCATATATTACCCTATCCTTTTTTCTGTAGTCCTCCTCTATGTGGACGACATGAGTGCACTCATTTTTCCACATTTCATTTTGTATGGAATAAAAAGACTCCTTTATCAGGTGTTCCACTTCATCGTCTCTTTGACCTACATTTTTTTTCTGCAAAGCGCCTCTTCATCAAACCCCAAATCAATTCAATTGGATTGAGATCCGCGTGGTATAGTGGTAATCGTAGACAAGTATGATCGTGTTCTTCAATTAATTGGTCTGCTTCATAAACAGGTTCAGGTTTATGTTTTTTAATTAGTTCATATAGAACATTTTTGGTAACATTTGGCGAAAACATCAGGCCTTTGTTTTCAAGCCATGAAATCATGTCTGCCTTTAAGCTAGACATAGTTGGCGCTTTGTTTACTTTTACTGTATGGTACGGAGCGTTATCCATCACTATAACGCAGTTCGGCGGTAAGTTTGGCAAAATCTGAGATTTCAGCCATTTCACAAAATTTTCGCTGTTCATATCATCGTGGTAATCTGACGATTTGGTTTGGGATTTAAATAATAATAAACCATTATTAATAAATCCGCTTTCTGTGCCAGCATGAGCAATTATCCAACGACGGCGGCCTGTACCAGATTCTTTGGTTAATACACCTTCGACAGATTCAGATTGCCAACATTTCTGCACCCTATAGGAAGAGTGAATAAATGTCTCGTCCAAATAGACAAGAGTCCGGCCTTCTTCCCGGAACTTTTTTATCTTAAATAGATAATTATATCGCCAGGCAGCTGTCTGTCCTTTCCATCAGTAACTTCCTTTTGGTTTGACATCTTTTATAATAAAAGCCTAAGCGTTTTATAATTTTCCACAAGGTAGTACGTCCACCTTTTTTTTTCTTTCTTTTATTTCTTTCACTTTACAAAACCCACAGCTCTTAAATAAAACTATTAACCTAAGAATACAAATACAATACAGCCAAAAACGGATTTTCATTATTTAAATAAGCATTCTTAATGCAGTTGACTAACCTATTCTATAGAAACAAAAACTAAGAAGTTGTGTGTGTGTGTGTGTGAGTGTGTGTGTGTGTGTGTGTGTGTGTGTGTGTGCGTGCGTGTGTGTGTGTGTGTGTGAAAGAGTGTATGTGTGTGCATATGAGTGCATGTGCCATATACAACACAAATAATATGTAATAATCTAAATACACAAATACATACACACATACACATATACATACATATATATATATATATACATACATATATACATACAAATATATACTCATTCTCCAAAATCGCTCAGCAAACACAATACACTGCGCCTGAACTCCGCTCTCCCCATATAAAAAATGTCAAAGGACGAAAACAACTTGTTGAATTTAGATTTAATACGATGCGCAATAGAATTCTGGACATACCTAGACCGAGTCACGGGTACGTGAAATAAAGTAGTGTGTCTAGTGCGTGTTTTTGGTGCATTTAACCGTAGAAAAATACACGTGAGTTCAGGGGCATCAATAACTCCGTTGCAGACATCATGTAAAAACATCATGTCGAATTGTGTTCGTCTGTCTTTTAATGATAAAAGACCATGAATCGCGCATGAACTACTATAATCTAAGTCATTATTATTGTTTAAACGATAGTTCAAATGTTTCAAGAATTTGGACTGAATCCCCTCAATGGCATCAATATAAATAGAATACTGTGGGTCCCATACAATTGAACCGAACTCCAGCACACTACGCACATAGGTAAAGTATAATAATTTTATACAAGAGATATCCGTAAATGGCTTCCCGACACGTAATATAAAACCAAGATTTTTGTAAGCTTTACTGACGATATAATCAATGTGTTCCGAAAAAAGTAGCCTAGCATCCATGATAACTCCGAGATCTTTCACAGTCTTAGCTTCCGTTAAGGGCACGCCATTAATTGTGTAATCAAAAATTACTTTTTTATTTTTTCGAGTGAAAACAACAACTACGCACTTTCCATTGTTGACGCCTATACGATTTTCAGAGTAATAGGCAGCAAGACGATTTAAATCTTTCTGAAAATCCTCACAGTCTTGTTTATTATTAATAGTTTTATATAATTTTGTATCGTCAGCATACATAAGGAATTTAGAATGTTTAAAACATTTTGATATGTCGTACAGATATGCAATGTAAAGAATTGGGCCCAATATTGAACCCTGAGGAACCCCAGATGGTACAGTAATAAAGTTTGAACGATAGCCACCTATAACAACTGCTTGATTTCTATTTTTGAGGTAAGATTCAATCCACCTCAAGAGATTACCATGGATTCCAAGCTCAAAAAGCTTTCGGAGAAGAATCACGTGATCCACGCGATCAAAAGCCTTTTCGAAATCGGTGTACACTACGTCAATTTGACCGCCACCATCCATACCAGTCAAAATATCATTAATGAACAATGCCAGATTTGTATTAGTTGAGCGTCCCTTAACAAAACCATGTTGCTCAATAGGAACACTACTAAAGATTAGGTCACATATGTTTGAGTGGACAATCCGCTCCATAATTTTACCTATAACACTCAACTTCGATATCGGACGATAGTTTTCAACTTTAGATTTTAAGCCTTTTTTATGAATAGGCACAATAAGAGCGGACTTCCACACGGGTGGAACAAAACCATGACGGAAACAGTTATTGAAAATTATGCTCAGCGGAAGAGCAAGAAAGGGAGCACACTTTTTCAGAAACACTGGAGGTAAGTCATCAATACCAGTGCCTTTCATAACATCCAAATTTCCAAGCAGTTTCATTACACTCTCTGGATTAACAGTTACTTCACAGATTAAATTATTATTATAGGTGGTCAAAGGTGATGGAGGAGAATAGTTATCGGCAGGAAGATTAAAGTTATTATGGAAGAAATCATTAAAGGCATTACAGATCTCAGCCTCGCCTTGGAGCGACCGCTCACCATAACTCATAACATTAGGAAAGGCAGAACCACTACTTCGCTTTGATTTCACATATTCCCAAAATAATTTAGGGGATTTTTTTATGTTTTTTTCCGAATTCGAAATATAATTATTATAACACTCAACTTGAAGTAACTTTTGTCTTTTTCGTAATAGGGAGAAAGCAGCATAATCAACTGGATTTTTCCATTTTTTCCACTGCGCGTGTTTTTTATTTTTTTCTTTTGTCACGTGAATTAGTGCGCGGCTGTACCAAATAGGAAAGTGGCTATTGTTTGATATTTCAATTAGTGGTACGTGTTTATTGATAATATCATTTATAATTGAATAAAATTTTGTTACCATGTCAGCAGTATTCAAATTAAAAAATAATTCGTGCCAGTTGCAAGAACTTAATTCCAAATTAATATCTATGTAATTAGCTTTATTAAATAAATACTTTTTTATTTTCGATGTTAGCTTTAGTGTACATAATGTTAAATCACTTGCATTGATTGATAAGGTAGGGTGGTACTTGTCTTCTTCGACAAATGGAATAGAACATTTACGTACATCTAATGGAAAGTTTGAAAGTACAAGGTCGAGAATATTACTAGAGGAATTTGACAATTTATTAGACTGCGTAAACTCGAAATAGTTCAGGCAATTAACCAAATCTTTAGCGGTGTTTTGGATGTCGATGCTTCCCCTTTTTAAGATAATTGGAATACTGGAATCCCATTTTATACACGGTAAGTTAAAATCACCTACAAGTAAGAAAAAATCATTTGAGTGTTTACTAGCAACCGTATTCAACATATCAGTGAAAATATTTATTTTTTGAGATAATTGATTGTTAGGAGGTACGTATAATAAGGCAATGTGTAAATCTTTCACCGAACCAATCGAACGGCCAGACAAAGTGAGCCACAAACATTCCAGTTCTGTGCGTCCCCACTCCGGCCGCTCACGGGCCTGCAGGTGACGGGCGCACAGCGCCATCACTCCACCGCCTAGCGAGCCGCGGTCACGCGCGAAATACATCGTATGCATTATTTGAACAAAGTTCGGAGTTAAGAATGCCATCACACAACCATGTCTCGGTTATTAGTGCTATATCACAGTTGGAAATGAGTGTGTTGTTATAAAAAGTGTTAGTCTTCGTCCTAAGACCCCTCACATTTTGATAAATTATTTTTAAGCCTTTCTTAGTCATTAAAACAGTAAATATCAATAGTCGAAACAGTTAGGTACAACAGATATACGTTCCAGGCGAAGTTCAAAGGAGTGAATGAATAAAACAGAGTGAGATTAACAGTTAGTGTCTGCAGTGTGCAATATCGAATGACCGAGTTGTTAAAAATATAAAAATGAATTGAGAATGGCACTGTGGTGGGTGTGAATAATAAAATTTGTTGAATTTTCATGCATGTATACATGTTATTGAAGAAAAATGATAGGTGTGTGAATGATATTGTTAAGAACGGTGTGTTAACTACAACCAATAGAAAAAATAAGTATGCAAATAGTTCGAAATAGAAATACAGCGTGACTACTACTTTACATAACGCATACTTGTCTACATAAATACAACAAAACGCCATCATTAAAATAAGTGTACGAAACAGATCTAAGTAACCTTTTTTAGGTCTGTAATAGTTGTAATAGGTATAGAGGGTGTGGAATCGCCTTTTCGCACAAAAATACGACAGTTTTTTGTCCAAACATACTTAAATTTACATTCCAAAGCTTTAGATTTACATTGTTTTAATAAGGATTTATTATTTTTAGTTAAATGTTCATTGACATATATCTTATTGTTTAATTTTATAGTGTCACCCTCTAGCCCTACCTCCCTTGCCGTAAGTCCACGGTGTTTGCGCGACGCAGCTATTATAGCATCCTTAGTACAGCGATGTCTTAGCCGAGCGATGATAGTGCGACTGTGTGATGCATTTTGTTGACGGAGCGGTTGAACCCGGTGGGCAAACTCGATGTCACCAGGACAAAGGGTAACGCCTATATGCTCGATAATCTTCTGAGCTATTTTCTGTGTATCCTCACTACTAACTTCAGGAACACCCACTATCTCAATGTTTTGAAGGCGGGCCCATTGTTGTTGACGGGCTGATTCACCTTCCAATATTTGTACACGGGACTCAAAAGACTTTATTTCCTGTTTTAAAGATTGATTCTCTTCTTTAAGATTTTTTAATTCTGTGGCGTTGGATTTAAACAATCCGAGGAGTTCATCATATTTACTGCTCATAAACTGTAACGATTGCTCGACACTGGTCAATTTTTCTCCAATAGATTTCAACTCCGATGCCATAATGTCTTTTATCATAATAGGAAGTCCCTGCATGATTGATTGAAGGTTATTATTAGAGCCATTACTTTCGAGACTGGGACTTTTTTGCGACGCCGCTGGATGCTTCCGAAGCGTTACATTGCCGTCATTTTTTACAGTCTCGGTATTATCAGTTCTCGGTATCTTGCTGGTACACACAGGACAGACCCAGTTGGAGTGCTTCTTGTTATCCAAAGACTGGCCAACACATTGGATATGGTAAACTTTAGCACAATCACTATTGGAACAGCAAATTTTTTCTGCTTGTTTGACGGATTTACGACAGGTGTTGCAAGAGCTCATATTAATAGCAAATCACAACAATTTCTATTTCGATTGATAAAATGACACCAATACTCAACACAGATATATAATTTAAGTGATATATATTACTATAAATATAGAAATTAAATTTTATCGTAAGAGAACAGTCAACTACACCAATGACGGTAGCACCAAAAAAAAAACCTTTAAAATTAATATCTCTTCTCAACTTTACAAGTAATTTGCTGAGTGTAGGTATTTCTTTCCTAACAGCATAGAAGGTCAAAATTTTTTGACGAATTGCACAGGCATCGAAATCGTCAACATTTATGTTCTTTCCTCGTTTCGGCTGCGACTTCCCAGGAGTTGATACTTTGGAAGGTCCCAAGAATTCTGACGTAGAACTAGATTCTCTCTCTTGGCGACGAATGCGGGTTACCGTAGATTCGGATACACCTGAAATAGAAAAGGATAGAAATTTGTAGTTATTAATGTATTAGTAGATTTGGAAATGATGGCAATATAACTTTTGGAAAAAATTCAAACAATGCAACGCTATTGAAGAATAGTCTTACATATTTTATTTTAAATTTGTTGAATATATATTTTTATTCAATAAACAGTAATCTTGTAATTTAAAAAAGAAAATATTTTTATTATGCTATATTTATTTTTTCTAGTGAACTATCCTCTTATGCCTATTACCAGTACAAAATAAATGAAAAACCACAAATGAAATAAATTTCTTATATTAGAATTTGTGGGTAATTTCGTATGACTGGGCACCCTAAAACGTACCTGTTATGGCGGCTACTCGAGCACGAACTTGTTCCAAAGGAACAATCAGCTTATTCTCAGCTCTTTCTTTTTCACAAAATTCATAAACCTGAAGAATTGTCTGTCTTTTGGATCTTTTAATCACTTTTGGCATCTTTAAAACTCACAAAACCTAAAATTTACAATGATAATAATCAAGCGTACCGAAAGCAAGATGGCGACTGGGCAATCAATGGTACCAATCACCTACGCGTCAAGTTAAGTTGAACGGATAGTAATTGATTGTCAGAAAAGCACACAGAGTAAGGAGAATAGAGTGGTATCGCCAGTTAAAAAAATAACAATAGATTAGTGTGAAATGAAGAATGAATGCGAATTTTTTTCATAGTACATAATAACATTCAATTTTAGACGTTCAAAAAGCAAATTAATCATTATATAAAAATGTTCTGATACCTACTAATGATTGCTTGTTGCAAAACTAATAATAAAAGGTAAAATGAATAAAATAAGTTTTATAAATATTGCCAGCTATACAAATAACACCATCCGGTATAAATTTTATAAAAATTGTAAAAATCGAAATTTACATACCTATACTACAATAATTGGCTATCAATATTTTCATAAAGTTTCCTGCAAATATAAATAACATATCACTTCAAGACTGAACGACAGCCCAGCGGGATTATTGTACTACAGCCGTTATGACTGTACCACATAGGGGGCGTTCAAGTATTACGTAACTCAATTGGGGGGGGTCTCGGTAAAATTGTACGATGCGTTATAGGGACAGAGCGGTCTTTCTTACAACAACCGTATGTAAGTAAGTAATTTTGTTAATGGCAATTGCCGTATGTAACATTGTTTCTTTTTTATAACAAATTGGCAACCGTTTTCGTTTACGTTTTACGGGGAATCCCTCGATTGTATTAGTATGCTCGTCATTTTAATTTTTTTCACGCAAGTTGTTTAACTTTACGGTGCGTTACAAGAGGGGGGGGGAGGGTCAATTATATTTTTTTACAATATCGCATAAATAATACTTACTGTAATTGATGATTGTATCAAGTTGAACTTGATTTCAATTTTTTTATTTAAGGTCACTGTGGCGAAGACCGTCTGTCGGGTAGGACCGTACAGCAAGAATTACCACGAATTCTGAGCAGCTACGAGAATGGCAACACAATCTAAAAAGCACGCAAATATTTTAGTTCTAATAAACTGACACAGATGGCGTAACGGGTAGCACAAAAAGAAAAAAACGGCGCTTTAAATTTAGTTCCGTTGGCGAGAAGGATTGCGAGTGTAACACGTCCCCAAAAAAAATTGTTAAAGGTGAAAAACTGGATTATTTTCAAGATCCATTCAAGTAAGTTTATTCTTTATTAATGTTTTGATAAAATTATCATATAAAAATAGAATGAAACACATTTTTAACAAAGTTATTCCTGGTGAAAAAAAACTATCCTCAAAATGTAGTAGTGGTGAAGTCCGTCTAGGTTGCGAGGTACAACACCGTCATATGCCGATCTTCGCCGTTTACAGAAGACATAAACCTTTTCGACTTTATTATCAAAATTTTCAATATAGGTACTGTTTAATTTAGCCGCTCGGTTGCGACTACTGCGGACTTTCCGTTGCCTCGATTGCGACGCGACGGAAAGTCGGCGCGTCCGCGCGGAATTTCCGTCGCCGTGTTTCACAAAAAAATTTTCAAACAATATTGTCAAAAGTGGCACCATTAAGATTAAGATTACATTTAAGACCAATTTCACGATCTCCAGATAGGTTCCAATTAGACTTACACTTAAGATAGTAATTTTAGTATTGTTATGCAGGTGCATACACAAATGAATTATAATGGTGCCAATTCTGTTGTACAAACTAAACTAAACTTAATTTTAGTTTAGTGCTGTCATACGAAATTTTGTATGGATTTGCTTATTCTGAGTTGTCGTTTGACAGCACTAAAATAAAATTTAGTTTAGTTTGCACCAACAGAATTGGCACCATTATCTATTACATCTTGAGCAAAATTATAAAAGAAACCAACTATAGGTGGGTTTTTATTTAATCATCACTATATTAAAAATAAAATAAACAGGTTTAAATTTATTTTATTACACACACTTACTATAAAATGCGATCTTTTAAAAATATTTTACTTTTGATATTTATATATTATTGAATTATAAGAACTAGAAGGCAAATAAAGTTGTATGATTGTACCACAATATAGAGAAACGAGTAGGTTATGAGTTTTCATACAACTTCACCGCCCGACTCTATTTGAGATTTCTGATCCGGTCGAGCAGAATTTACAACCTACTTTCCGGGCAAGTGTAGTATAAAATATTATTAAATATCTAGTTATCCGAAATATTTTTAAAAGATCTTACAATGTTTGATTTTTTTGATAATATAATTATTGTGGTATTTAATTGTAATAAGTTTGACTTTTTGTAATTTGTATTAAAAATTTACTAAGAAAACGCATAAATTTTTTAAAATAACATGTTGCCTACCCCTGAATGGCAAGGTATGCCGGACTTACACGACAAACGCTTTACTTTGCGAAATCAATCATTTGAAACCTTATTCCTAAGGCCCGAGGGAGCTCATTAAACCATTACTAAAAAATACACACATACATAGTGTCTATAATAACATAAACTATCAATGTACTGATGAATTCTCCATTAGAGACGGTCTTATCCGATAAGGGAGCCAAATCCGTCAGTATTGCTGTGTTTTCAAAACAAGTATTTATTCCATAAACTGATGGTTTCTATAAATCTTTAACACGATTATTTAGCAGTCAATTAAATATTTAAAAATGTTGTTTAATAAAACTTGACTTCAAGTTATTAGAATAGTCAAAATTAGTTCATCAATAATTTTTTAAATAAAGTATGCCGGTCTTCGCCACATTGACCTTAAATCCATAAATACTGATCTAGAATTAAATATAAATTTTAGAAATTTTGTGTGTAAT
Organism: Scirpophaga incertulas; assembly: GCA_036419045.1. Taxonomy (NCBI): domain Eukaryota; kingdom Metazoa; phylum Arthropoda; class Insecta; order Lepidoptera; family Crambidae; genus Scirpophaga; species Scirpophaga incertulas. The sequence continues at coordinate 27,722,803 of CM071634.1, read as the reverse complement.
AATAGAAGACCATGTTCACCATAGGGTAGACGACTACAACTGATTATGGCCGTTTTTATACAATAATTTTCTGATTTGAGCAATTTATATCTAATGAATGTATAGCAATATAGACATTTCAGTTTAATTATTAATTTATATTGTTTATAGATTTCTAAAAAATTAACAATTATTATTTACGTAGGTAATTCTAATGAAACGAGCACATTTTTAGCATTGTCACATTAAATGTAACATTTTTTTATATAGAAAGTATACCTATAAACGTACAAATAACAAAGTTATTTTAAAATTTGTTTATACGCTCATACAAATTTGACAAGTTTACTGTGTTATGACGTCACGATTGCAGTGCCGCAAACATGTCGATGTATCTTCAAAAGTAATAGGCGCAAGTATACTGTTGGTTCTACAATATTTCTCACTTAAAAGAGTACTCTTATTATAGGATATAGAATTTAAAAAAGTATAGTTTACCCAATTGGATATATGCATACAACTCACAATATATATAGCGAGTTTAGTTTATACTATGGTAAAAGATTCTATGGACACAAGCACAAACCAATTTTGGACTAATCATTCATCTTATCAGTGTAATAAGTTAACAGATGCTTTATTAACTTGTATAATACATTCATGATGATATAAGACTCGGATCGACTTAAAGTTAGATGATTTCACTGCTGTAAAGAACTGCAAGCTGTAGTATTTGATATTAATGACAATAAGGAATTAATCTCTTCTTTGAAAAGAATCTTAATTTGATCCGTGCGTGTCAGTAAACCATATACTAAACATATAAAAAATTTATACACTCGTTAAGTACTGTAAAAATTGCATTAAAATTTAATATTTTCAAATTTCGCGCGTAATTAGACGATGGCGCCGCACGAGTTGTTACTCTGTAGCGATGACGTCAATACGGCATGTAAAATATAATGTAAATAATAAACGAAGCTCTATGTTTGATGCTATGTATTATTATATTCATAATTTAAAAATGAGTTATTACCTTTTATATATAAACAACTAATAAAGGAATAATAATAAAAGAGTAATACTGACATCGATGTTTTAATACTCCGTAACTTGGCAGAACAAAAGTCGGGATTTGCAGCAAAGAATTTTCCGACCATTAATGCATTTATTTTTGGTAAATTCGTACTATCTACTTTTACAAAACTGCTTTCCATAGTGTGATTCACGTGCGTTTTCAATTTAACTCACGTATTTATAACGTTCTCTTACATTAAAAAAGCAACCTACAAACTTCTTTTTTTATTGTTTTGCGGCTTTATACGTCAGTACTGATTCATAATGACATTGACACGCATAAGTTTACAGTACCTTAAGACGTCATGACATGGCAGTCTATGTTTCGCTCTTGTTTTACGTATAGATTAAAAAAGTGAATACTTTGAAACTAATTTTTATATTATTTTTGTTATTTTATGTACTTAAACATGATGGTTCCGACTATTTAATGCATAAGCTATCATAGTTATATGCTTTTAGATCATTTCTAATATAGAGGGAAGTACCCTATTTGGTACCTCCACGCATTCTTAAATATCGATCATATCTTGACACACGAATGGATAGATGGGAAACGAAGTGACTTTTTGGTTTGGAATTCTAAGTTTTAAAAAACATAATTTAAGTTAAAAACTCCTACGCATTTATGAAAAGCAAAGTTTGTAAACTAACAAATTGGAAAGAATAATAAATAAGACGCTTTGTTACTAAATAAATATTGATTAACATCATTCTGTTCTATATGTATGACCCGTAAACTATATATTTTAGATTGAGATAATTGATGAGCTTGGACTTGTAATATTCCATCCTAAAATTCCATATGAGTCTGTCAAATTTACCGACTTCAATGAAAAGTCAGTAAATTAGTCGTAAAGTTATTAAGTCGGTAAGTCGATTGTCAATTTAGTATACCGTGAGTTCCATGATCGCAATTCTTTTGTTACGTAAGTATCTATAATTGACAATCATGATTGTAAATGAAAAGGAATCTGTGGGTATGATAAACGGAACCATGTTTTATCGAATGTTGATTTGATGAAAATTTATAGAAAATTTGAATGAAAATGTTTTCTGACAGATAAATTTATTTACAAATATGCCAAAAAAAATGAATTAGACAAATTTAGGTAAAAAAATAGGATCTCGTGATGGTTATTTGGTAACGCGTCGATGAATTCGCAATCGGAATCGAAATTAATGAATGAATTGATCGAGAAAAACAAAATTTTCTTCATTTTTACTATTTTTCTATTCAATTAAAATTAGATTTCGGGTAGTTAAATTAATAATTTATTTATTTAAAATTAAACAAATTTATCGCGATTTCGATTATTGTTATAACTAAGTTGCAAATTAGTAGCAGTTTACTAATGTAACTAAGTACCTATTTTTTTAGTTGATATGAAATTCATAATGCTTATATTTCACAATAATATTGAAAAACTCATGAGAGCTTGTCCCGATATAACACTACCACTCAAAAAGTATAAATTAGTATATAAGCGAGTGCAAAATTAGGTAAATTACATCCTTATGAGAACATAAAATAATTGTAAAGTTATGACTACATAAAATAGTCGTCAGTTCCATATCTTATACTATAATACTATTAGTTATAGAAACTTGTCGCAGTACTTTGTAGGTAAGCATTGACTTATATCTGTACCTTCAGTGAAAAGGGATTTAACTCGACATAGATCGAAATTAATTTTATTAGAGATTGTTAATCTCTGAAAAATTAGCTATTTTTGTATGTAATCGGTGTATTTCTAGGCCGTATATAAAAGAAAATAATTTTGTGCTAAATGATGTAACTAAGGCTTTGTGAACCCATTATGAGACTTTTTTTGTGGTTATTGATGTATGTCTACTTTTAACAAATTGAACCGGATTGTTAATTCATTATTTTATTGGGACAAAAGGTATGACTCGTGTTACTACTTTTTACACAATCGAATTAGTTTAAATTGAATTTGTGTAAAATAATACAAGAAGACTTAATTAACTATACACAAAACAAAATATGTTATGTAGGTTTGTGAAAACGAATGTAATTTAATTTACAGCATAAAAAGTAAAAAATATTTTTTCTTTTTATTTCGTGTCTAATGATCCATTTAGATTAATATCATTAACCACAAAAGGTTCGTACACGTGTAAATCAATATAAATTACTTAGATCAAAAATATTTGAAAATCGCAACGATCATTGTGGTTACGGTATTGGTGTAAAATGATATAAGTTAGCGGAAACGTCTGCCGCGCATCTTTCCCCCGTGCTTGAGCGAGAGAGATAGAAAATTGATACCATGAATGTGCAAGTGAAAGGGCAGTTTCGCTTAGTCCTTTTGGAGCTTCACCTGTTAGTGTCGCGCCTGAGCCTCTGTGGAACGGTTGCGCCACGCAACAAGACAACAAGATGCCACGCTACGTAAGTTATATCAGTTTACACGAACTTACAGAAAAATGTTGACGTATCATCGTAAAAGTTACATGATTTTCTACCATTTTCAAATCACGTTTAGTAAAGACTTAATTAATATTTTGTTGTCGTTAGGCATTTGGATAGGTAGACTCGTAATTTGAAGAAAAATGCTTTTTGTACATAAATTACGTGGTTGTACGACACAGCACAGTACAATAATAATTAGTACCTAAAACAATCATTTGAATGGAATTTATTTTAATTATTAAGTATACATAAGATTATTTCTACTGCAGAAAAATATCTCTTTATCGTGAGATAATCCGATATATCGCGGGCGAAGCCGCGGTCTGTAAGCTAGTAGTAGTGCTAACATAATTTTATTTAACATTTTCAGCAAGTCAAAGCACGATTGGACCGAATAATGCTAGCATCTGGTGTAGAAAACGATAAAAAAGTAGATGTAGAAGAAATTTCGACTAAGGATCAAAATGATAACATTGAGCAGCAAATTAAAGCACGATTCGATCTAATACAGAAAAAAGTGTAAAGAATAACGAAGATAAAAATCGATCTACCAATAAAACAAATGAAAGAACAAAAAACGAAGACTGTTCTATAAAACCTCGTAAATGTTTTTATTGTCTTTGATATTGATAACTTTAAAAATATATGTGCTTTTTGTTTTGGTAATAAGCAACTCAATGTAGAGTCAATAAGTTCATATTTTAAGTTAATACAGTCAAAGCTCCTTATTCGCGCTTCCTTCATTCGCGGTTTCACTATTCGCGGATCAAAAAAATGCGACGCAATTCCTTTATTCGCGGCTAAAAAATTTATTATTCGCGGATCTACTAAAAAGTACATACATAAAAATAAAAGAATTCCAATTTGCGATTTCTTTATCAACATTGATTGATATGTGACGATGCCTTTGGGACGAAGTCTTATTTTTAAGAGGCAAATTGAAAATGCGACTGCTGAATTGAAGAAGCTTTTAAAAATTGCCAAGCAAGAGAATATTACATAATTCTTCAAACCATTATTTAAGCCTTAAGATTAGTTAAGATAATGAATCAAAATATTCAAAAACTTCATTTAAATTGAAAATTTTTTTATATATATATTTTTTTATTTTGTCACCTAAGAACGTATCTCTTATAGTTCCATACAAATTACTATTCTGTATTCACGGTTTCTGTATTCGCGGCATATTTATGGAACGTATTCCCCGCGAATAAGGAACTTTTACTGTATGCCTATATTATAATATTGTCGGATAAATAAATAACTCTGTTCAGATTTTATTAATAAGTTTTGTTTTTTCCCACGCACTTCCATATTCATGACATTGTGGCGACCGTGTATAATAAGGTGAGTGAATCTACCTGAATTGAACCTGAAAATTATAAAATATGGAAACTCAAAAAAGAAGGAGGAAACAAAATCGTAAAGAATTTACTACTGCGGCAAATGAATTCCAGAAATGTATAGACGAGAAAAAAGATTTTGAAGAAATAGAAATACATTTTGAAAATTTTATGGAAACTGCCGATTCATTGTTTAAGACAGAAGAAATGCTCCGAAATATTTGGCTGGAAGAAGAGAATTTTGATGAGGCTGCCTATGAAGATGATCAAGATAAATGCACGCTCTACAGGAAAAGGTGGGTCACATTAAAAAAAATGTTTGAAAGATTACAAAAGGATATCGATATAAAAACATCTTCATCATTGAGTACGGCTAAAAATAATAGGATAGATGAGTCGATTATTGAAGATGTTAAAATGCGACGATTCACATTACCAAAATTAGAGTTGCCGAAATTCGATGGTGATGTGAGGCACTGGCTTATCAATTGATGACAATGATAAATTTCAATATTTGCTCCAATCAATGTGTATTAACACAAATGCTAGGCATTTGGTTGAGAGTTACCCACCATGCGGCGAGAACTATCACAAGGCGATTGATGCATTAAAAAATAGGTTCGCGCGTGATGAGATATTGATAGAGTGCTACGTACGGGGACTCCAAAAATTAGTACTGGATCAAGTTAAAGGACAAAATCAGGAAATCCGTGTATTGTATGACCAGCTGCAGACACATTTGCAGGCCCTAGAAACACTTGGGGTTACAAAGGACAAATATGCTGCAATGTTGTTTCCAATGGTGGAATCGGCTCTCCCCGAAGAATTATTGCGTGCTTGGAATAGAAGTCAATCAGAAGGAGATCACTCTAATGACGATCTTGGTAAGCTTTTACATTTTATTAGAAAAGAAGTAGAGTCAGAAGAAAGAATCAAGATAGCACGCAATGGAGTTGCCTATACCAATATATCACAGGAACGACCCGCAACTATGGCATTTATAACAACCACAGGCCCAACACCAAATACAAATGCCAGCAGTTACAAAACTGAGAAGGCGATTGGAAATTGTATATGGTGTGATAAAGCATCACATACCAGTTCGGAGTGTCACAATGCAGCAAAAATGTCATTCAATGAGAGGTTCGATTTTATTAAAAAGAAGAAAGGATGTCTTATTTGTCTAAAGCTTGGACATTGGTCTAAAAAATGTAGAAGTTTCCCAAAATGTTTGTATTGCAAAAGAAGACATCTCATTTTAATGTGCCCAAAACTTTCCGAAGACGCAGAAAATAAGGAACAGAGACCAACGCCATCGACATCGAAAAAGGATGAAATTCTAGTATGCAGTAAGGAAAATATTACACTTTTACAGACAATTCTTGTAGAACTCTCAGGAGAAAAGAAAGTGGTGATCAGAGCGCTCATAGATAGTGGGGCACAAAGATCTTTTATTAAAAGAGATATGGCGAGAGAAATAGGTCTTAAGTCTGTTGGAAAGGAAGAAATGTGCCATGGCGTATTTGGCGGCACAAAAACAGAGATAAAGGAACATATACTTTATAATGTAAATATAGGTAGTATAGATAAGAAATTTAGTACTAAGATGATAGTAATAGAAGAAAATAATATTTGTGGATACATTCCAAAAGTCAATGGAAGTCTAATGGCCCGCTTAAAACAAAAGGGTATTGTATTGACTGAAATGACTGACAACTCTCCAACTGACATATCACTATTGATAGGTGCAGACTATTGCGGATCATTAATGACTGGTGAACTTGTACAGTTAGGCAATAACTTAACGGCTATTAAGACTTATTTAGGTTGGACAGTACATGGAATGACGGAAGGTTATAATAGTAATTTAAATACTCTGTTGTGTACTTCTAATATTGACATTACAGATTTATGGAGTTTGGAGACCATTGGTATAAAGGATCCGGTTGAGCAATCTGTAAAGCAGAAGGATGAACAGGAACTGCTAAAGTTGTTCAAACAAAATATAAAAATTGACAAGGATGGTAGGTACGAGGTAAGTTTACCGTGGCGTGACATTCCACGTCCCCATAGTAATTACGATACAGCTCGTAGACGTTTAGATTCAGCTACAAAGAGACTACAACAATTAGGCAAGTTGGAGATATACGATAAAGTCTTTAAGGAATGGCTTGACATGGGTATAATTGAGGAAGCACCAAATACAGATACTATGTCAGGTCACTATTTACCCCATCATCCCGTCATTAAAGAAAGCAGTTTAACAACCAAGGTGAGGCCCGTGTTCGACGCATCCGCACGGGATAAGCATGGCATATCATTAAATGGTTGTTTAGAGAAAGGCATTAACTTATTAGAATTGATACCACAACGTTTAATAGATTTTAGAAAGGGAGCCATAGGTGTGACGTCAGATATTGCCAAAGCTTTTCTGCAGATTTCTTTACAAAATGAAGACCGGGAATATTTAAAGTTTTTGTGGTGGGCAAATCCGACAGTAGAAAATAAACAAATTGTCACTTACCGTCACAGTAGAGTAGTTTTCGGCCTTACCTCAAGTCCATTCCACCTAGCAGCGACAATAGGTCATCACTTAGATAATTCACCCGAAAATTTTAGAGATACTGCATTGAAGCTCAAAAAATCTTTTTACGTCGACAATTGTGTGACCAGTGTCGATTCAGTGGAGGCAATGCAAAAATTTATGAGCGAATCAAAAGAGCTAATGTCAATGGGTAAGTTTGATCTAAGATGCTGGGTCACAGCACCGGAAAAGGTAGACAATTCAGTGAAGGCAATGTCTGTATTAGGTATTATCTGGAATATTGACGAAGACAGTTTGTCTTGTAATATTAATTCAATTATAGGCCTACAAAGCAAATTGACCAAACGTAATATTCTTTCGACAACACAAAAGGTATTTGACCCAATTGGAATATGTTGCCCTACAACTATTGTACCAAAAATAATTATGCAAAAGTTATGGTTACGAAAGCTGTCTTGGGATGAGGAGTTGCCGTTAGATTTAGCAACGGAATTTAGGAAATGGTTGGAGTCTGCTCACTTCATTAGCCAAATAAAGGTACCGAGACGCCTGACTCGTTTTAATCATACAGAATGTAACATTTCCGTTCATGTATTTTGCGACGCCAGTCGTCATGCATATGCAACGTGCATTTTTTTACGCACTCAACATGGTAGTGATGTTAATGTAAATTTAGTTATGGCTAAGGCACGTGTAGCACCAATAAAGGAAAATATTACCACCCCTAGGCTCGAATTAATTGCTGCAGTTATGGGCGTACGTTTATATAACCATGTTAAAGAGGCACTAAATGTCGAAAACGCGCGCACATATTTTTGGACCGATTCGAGCGTTGTTTTGAGTTGGATAAAAGGCACAGGCAATTGGAGTGTTTTTGTATCTAATAGGATACGTGAAATTAAACTCACGAGCTCTGTCAGCGAATGGAATCATATAGCGGGACACCTGAACCCAGCTGACTTACCTTCCAGAGGTATAAATTCAAAAGGTTTACTAGAATCACGCTGGTGGGAGGGACCTGCATGGCTACGTTTAGATCATGATGGTTGGCCTATTACAGAATTTTTAGCTGATCTTACAACTGTTAATACGGAACTAAAAGCTACCATTGTAAATACATATATTGCTAGTAATGATGATTATTTTTTAGATAGATTTAATTACTTTTCATCTTATACAAAAAATATAAGGATGATAGGCTGGATGTTAAGATTTTTTAAACGAAGTGGATATTCCCGTTTTTTAGATTTAACATATGAGGAGATAGAATATGCAGAGCAGGTGTTGATCAAGCTTATACAAAGAAAACATCATGTAAAACTATTAAAGGAATCTAAGTTGGCAATATTTGAAGATGAAAATGGGATATACCGGTTAAAGACAAAGTTAGAACAGAGTAATGAACATGCAAGGTACACACACCCTATACTTTTACCGGCTGATGATATTTTAGTAAAGCGTCTAGTCGAGGAAAAGCACAAATATCTTCAGCACGCTGGCACACAGATACTAATAACGAATATTAGAGAAGAATTTTGGGTTATTGGCTTAAGGAGATTGGTAAGAAAGGTTATCAATGGCTGCATTAAATGTAGGCGATATAAAGTAGAGTCTTGCCAAACCCCATCTGTAAGTCTTCCTTTGGACCGTGTTACACCTGGGAAAGCTTTTGAGGTAACCGGGATTGATTTAGCTGGACCTCTACTATTAAGGTCTAACCAAAAGTGTTGGATTGTGCTTTTTACATGTGCCGTTTATCGGGCAATACACATCGAACTCGTAGATTCTCTGTCAACAGAAACTTTTATAATGGCACTAAGAAGGTTCATGGCTAGACGCGGGCGAGTCAAAATTATTTATACTGATAATGGAACAAATTTTGTTGGGACTCGAAATAAGTTAAATAATATCAATTATGATAAACTTGTAACGGAGACAGCCATACATAAAATTAAATGGAAGTTTATACCTCCCGGCGCACCTTGGTGGGGAGGTTGGTGGGAACGGCTAATTGGCATAGTCAAGGATCTACTTGGGCGAGTTTTAGGAAGAGCATCTCTCGATTACGTCGAACTTGAAACAATTCTTTGCGACATCGAAGCATTAGTAAATAAAAGACCGTTGACATATGTTACCGGTGATAGCGAAAATTATAAACCTTTAAACCCTGCCATGTTTATTCAGCCCTTAGATTCTACAGATTTTTCAGATTTGGATCAAGTTGACTCGAAAGGTTTAAATGTTCGGCACACTTATTTACAGAAGCTCAGGGACGATTTGCGACAACGGTTTCGAAACGAATATCTATCCAATTTGGTACAGAGGGCTCATAATGCATCAAGGTTACTGTGTGTTGGTGACGTCGTTTTGGTGGAAACTGAAGGTAAGCGAATGCACTGGCCTTTAGGACTTATAATAGAAACGTACCCTGGGGTGGATGGTGTGGTTCGAGTTGCGAAAGTAAAGACTGCGAGTGGTAACAAGGTAAGGCCTGTTCAAAAGTTATACCCGTTAGAGATAAGTAGTTCTTTGACTGATAAGCTTATTGACAACCCTAAGATTAACTCAGCATCCACAGACTCTGACCCAACGCTCACAACCTGTGACTTGACGGAAGCAACCTCAAATGTGGCGAGTTCCTTGCCACAGCGGCAAAGAACGCGTGCTGGTCGAATAATTGTACCGAAGCGATTTTTTGATGATTAATAATAATGTAATAGTTGCGATATTCTTTGAATCGCAACGGCCGGGACGATGTTCTATAAAACCTCGTAAATGTTTTTATTGTCTTTGATATTGATAACTTTAAAAATATATGTTCTTTTTGTTTTGGTAACTAAGCAACTCAATGTAGAGTCAATAAGTTCATATTTTAAGTTAATATGCCTATATTATAATATTGTCGGATAAATAAATAACTCTGTTCAGATTTTATTAATAAGTTTTGTTTTTTCCCACGCACTTCCATATTCATGACAAAGACGAAGAAACAGACCGAGACAATAGATTGTACCTAGTGAAAAAGATTTCAGGTCCGGTAGTAGTGATGATTATGTGCCAAATAGCGAATCAGAAGGAAATAGTACAAGCGACAGTTGCCCCCCAAAGAAAAGGAATCGAGTACCCGTAACTATATATGAAAGTTGTGATACATCTAGTTCAGAACTTTCTATTAAAGAATTAATAGAAGAAAATGCTATTAATGAAAGAGAAGAAAACGAACAAATTGTGGATGCAAACTAAAGAAGTAGTTGAAGATAATTTAGAAGAACCAAGTACTTCTTTCGGAAACAAGAAAGGAAGAAATACACAAAGAGAAACAAAGATTATGAATTTGTTACAATCGATACCGTCGAAAAATGTTACAGTGGCCCAAATCCTATATCAAAACAAAAAAAGAAAGATTTGATATCTCTTTTAGATCCTTGTGTACACGACTTTTATCATCAATTATTGACAAATGAAGATTTGCATGATATAGATCCCGACTTAGCATCAAATGAAGATGAATAGATTTATATTAAGAGTATCACTTTATAAATACTATTGCATAATTAAAAACGATCTAATTAGTATAAAGCCGTTAGCTACTTATTTGAGTGAATTTAAGAACTCTCTTCTTTAAATGTGTACGGACTTAGCTTAAATGAATAATAAATATAAGTAAACTGTTGTCTATTGAGATATAGTTAATTAGGTAGGTATTAAGTTTTCTTTTATAAGGTTTTGTTAAACAGTTACTTTGATTGTTTAATTTAGGTGATTTTTATGTCTAGCTAAAACAATGCTAAGACACATTGATCTCAAGTTATTTACACGTCTAATGAGTCTATGTTGTGTCGAAATAACACACAAGTTATAAGCATCGATCTCAACTTATTTTAAATTAGTTACGAACAAACGTTGATTATGCACAATACTGATCTCTTTTTTTAAATTAAAATTTATTTTGCCACTCCAATGATGGCTGTTAAGACTTATCACACGCTTAACTTATAATTTTAAAGAAGCATTATATTTTATTTTAATTTTTAATGTTGTTTTCATTTTATAAATATACCTCTATAGCCGAAAGGCAAATAATAAGGCCTGATATTGTTAAATCTGGGGTTCGATTGTCGATGGGGTCATTGTAGAATACAAACTTTACTATGTTGCTATTGTAATTCGAGATTAAGAAACCGTTGTTGTTTTCAGAAACATACTTGACAAACATACATTCATAAGTGCTTCTGCTATACTTTACCTTGCGGTAAGAGAGTAATGTCAGTCAGACCAAAATAATCTATGTTATTTATGTATTGATAAATAAAATCTAATTAATATTAATAAAATCCAATACATTTAAGAAGTTATTAATTAACGATTTTAGTCTTAATTTATAGCTTATTCCGTTACAGTACCACTTAAATCACTACACACATAATTATCAGTATACTTAAATCGTTATAAAAGTTAATTAGATTAGATTTCACATTTTGTTTTTCCACAAAATTGGTGTATATCGATTTAAGTAACAATATTTAAACGATTAGCTCTAAAATAACCTGAAACAATGATTCCTTATACAGTAATTAGTAATATTTGTTTTACAACTTTTAAAAAAAAGAAGAAATAATAAAATATTTACAGAAATAACATGATATGTATCATTTTACACTTGTTTGTATGAGGTCAATTTAATGCTGTGTATAATGATTTACGTTCTATTATATCACTTTACACTAATATAAAGTTTCGTGCTGTCTGATTTAACTGGGTTTATTATTTAATTAAAAAAAAAACCACTTACATTATTTTACAAACTAGTACAATACCTGACTATTTCTAACATTATATTTCAACAAAAAAATATTGCACCATGTTATCTGCAATAGCCATAAAGTAGGATTTTTTTAAACTTCAAATGCAATCACTATTTTCGACTTAGATCCGTTTTCACTGAAGGTACAGATATATGTGTGTGTAAGTTACCCAAATTTATAAAATAGAATATAACAAGACTTGAAAATCATTATGTAAAAGATCTGAAAGATTATCTATGTGAATTGGTACAGTACAAATCATAGAGGAAAGACATATTATCTGGTGCTCCGGGTTTTCAATTTGAAATCGGTGGTTAAAGTTGCTTTTATTGTGAAGAAAATACATCAAAACGTACGTCGGCGTATTGGCTGTGGTGCTGTGTTGTGCAATCCAGATCATTAAAACGATTCAGTGATTAAATCATTTAAAATCAGTGAACTGTGTGGGGTACTACAACATTTTACATTATAAAACCTATTCTACGCGGACACTTCGCGTAACAAAAGATCGGACTTTGATCCCGTACGCTCGAATGCTACTTGCGAGTTAATATTATTTTCGCAACTTATCGCATCAACTCACTGGCGTGCGGTATTGTACGTTTGGCTCAATCATTGGTAGTACGAGTTCGATCCTGAGTGCTGTTAATAAATAATCTGTTTTTTTTTTTCTTTTTCTTTTCTTTCTTCTTCTTAGATTTTTTTTTTTATTATTCATAAATTTTCTTTTTCTTTTTTGAAACAAAAAGAAAAGGAAAATTCTACACAATTTTGTATTAAGCTAATAGGAAAGCACTTCTACAAATATGAACTGTGAAGTGTGCCGCAAGAGAATCACTGGCGACGAGGTCCTCCGATGCACACAATGCATGAAACAATATCATTTTGTATGCCTTAACCTAACTCCTGCTTATTACAAGGCAAACTTGGGTGAGCTGCGAAGATCCTGGATGTGTCCACTTTGCATTAACATAACTAGGCGTAAGGGCATAGGGCACGGCTGCTTCGGTGAGTATCTGTGTCGAATAGGACGGGAGGGATCGACACATTGTCACCACTGCGCATCCGACCTCGACTCGGCCCAGCACACGCTGGCGGAGTGCCCCGCATGGGCCTCCGAGCGCCGAGTCTTGTTCGCAGAGATCGGGCGAGATCTGTCTCCGCCGGCATTGATTGCGGCAATGCTGGCGGACGAGGGAGGTTGGAGGGCTGTGGCCTCCTTCTGTGAAGCAGTAATGCTCCAGAAGGAGGCCGCCGAGCGGGGTCGGGAGATGGCCGATCCCGCTCGAAGGAGGCGGCGCCGGGCTCGGTAGCACAGCTGCGGCGCCGCCGCGGTCGCCGGCGGGCGCGAGGAAGTCGCGACCGCTACGGCGACCCGGGATGGACCACGCCCCTTCCGTGGCCGGGGGGCGTCGTCGGTGGAGGGGACCGGGGAGGTGGTAGCTTCCCCCGAGGAGGGCTCCCCTCTAGAAAGGGGAGCGGAGGCTGGGGGTTCCTGGAAGTGGCCTTTGTGTTCCGGGGCTCCCTACATGCCTGAGGAAGGCCATCCCTGAGGTTTTTAGTGGGTAGGCCTCCCCCTTCTGGGGAGGAGAGCCCCACATAACCCCGGCTCGCCACAGCCGGGGTATGCAATTTAAGCATTTTCCTCAGGGGAACAAAAAAAAAAAAAAAAAAAAAGGCGTAAGGGAAACAACTGCAATACGCCTATTCGGCAGCAACAAGCAAACATGGATGACTCAAACATGTCATGCGAGGATTTCACGACTATTGATACCTCTGCTCAAGTTGATCGACCAGCCAAGAACACAGTTGTAAATATTCCTACTGCATCCGGATCAGCCACCTCATCTGCGAGCATCACATTAGACCAATTCTCTAGACTTTTGGATTCTAAGTTGGATACAAAGCTAGATAGCTTTCAAAAAGTTTTGACTGAAACAATACGGAAAGAAGTTAGCGACCAAATTGCCAGGCTAAAATCTGAGTTCACGACTACAACGGATTTCCTTGCGGAAGAGCAAAAGGACATAAGAACAGAGCTCGGGACGGCGACGGACAGGATCCGCAAACTTGAAGACGAAAAAATGCAATTACAAACCTCACTATCACAAATAAATAAAACTGTACAAATCTTAGACAAATCATCAAGGAACTGTAACATTGAAATTCAGTCGGTACCCGAGAAAAGGTCTGAAAATCTATTGCAAGCACTGAAGAAATTATGTGAAGTAATAAATTGTACCATTTCTGAGTCAGACATTAAATCCATTCGTCGTGTTGCTAAGTTGAACCCATCCTCCGACCGTCCTCGGAATATTATCGTCTCCTTGCACTCTGAACTCCACCGCGATACTATAATTTCTGCGGTACGAAGATTCAATAGAACAAACAAATCATGTCCGTTGAACTCATCTCACCTGGGCTTCCTTGGACAAAAGTGCAACATCTACGTTTCCGAGCACCTATCAGCCGACTGCAAAGCAGTACACGCCGCGGCAAGACACTGGGCAAAAACGAACCAGTACAAATTCGTCTGGGTAAAATATGGTCGAGTCTATATTCGTAGAGATGAAGAATCCACAGCTATACTCGTGAGAGACACTGACTCTTTATCCAAGCTGACGTGTGCAGTAAACCAGTTTAATTGAGATTTTTATTATTATTATTATTATTAAATATTAATTTGGATACCTGTTAAATTATAAAAAAGAATGTATATATATTATCAAAATCTAAATAGAGCTAGAAGTAAAATTGATATTTTGATATAAAAACTTTTTAAACTGTAATTATGATTTAATATGTCTAACAGAAACTAACTTTGATTCTTCCGTTTACGACGGAGAACTGTTTGACGAGCAATACAATGTCTTCCGCAGAGATCGCGATACGACTTGTATTAAAAAGTATAATAAATGCGACGGAGGCGGCGTTCTCATAGCTATAAAAAAAGGATATTGTGCCGTCAGACAGGGCTCCTGGGAAGGTGAACTAGAGGATGTCTGGATAAGTATATTACCTCCTAATAATAACGGCCAGATAATTAATGTATGTGTTTGCTATTTACCCCCCTATATTAACAAAAATGACTTGACAAACTTCTATTCAAATCTTCAAAACGTTATTTTAAATTCAAATGAACAGAACTCGTTTGTATTACTTGGTGACTTTAATGTGCCCAATATTTCTTGGATTTTTTCAAACAAGGGTAGTATGAAAGCTAGTTGTGAATCGATGGACTACAAAAGCGAACTATTGCTGGACACTGTGGCACTTTGTAATCTGACACAGTTTAACCCAATTCCCAATAACAGCAATAGGATTTTGGATCTTGTTTTCAGCACCTTAGGAAGAATGGCTGTTACTAAAGAGATTACCACATTAAAGCAAGACAAACATCACCCTGCTCTACTGATAGACTTTCAAGTCTCGAATTCTCCCCTATATAAGCCTCTCAAGAGCAATGTGTCGAAGCGTCTAAATTTCCATAAATGCCAATATGAATCTATAAAACAAAGAATTGGGGACATAAACTGGGCGGACCTTTTTTATGGTACAGACGTGGACGAGATGAACGAAAGATTTTACGAAACGATAAACAACATTATTAACGAGTGTACTCCTGCGATCAAGCGCCAATCATCTAAATATCCCAAATGGTTCAGTCCCGGCTTGCGTCATTGTATGCGAGAAAAAAATAAATACCATGTGCGCTATAAAAAATATAAAAACCCTCGAGATTACGACACTTTTTCCCTTCTCCGTGCTAGATGTAAAAAACTAATAAACTTTTGTCATAATGAATACATTAGAACTATCGAGTCTAGTTTGACGAAAGATGTAAAATCGTTTTGGGGCTTTGTCAACACAAAAAGACGCAACAACTGTAGTATACCGGACTCAATGACATTTGGTGACATATCAGCTGCCGGTGGTGAGGAAATCTGCAATTTATTTTCGGATTACTTTGGGTCAGTTTTTGAGGTCCACAATTTTGGATCGGGGATAACTGACTATCGCACGCAAACAAATAATTTTCTCACTAAAATTATACTCAATGAGAACGAAATACTGTCTAAACTAAAGAGTCTCGATCCCAACAAGGGAGCTGGCCCTGACGGTATCCCACCCATATTCCTGCGTGTATGTGCTGATGTATTGTGTCGTCCGCTTGGGCTTATTTTCAATAAGTCACTGAAGTGCGGCGTATTCCCATCTTATTGGAAAAAAGCTAACGTTGTCCCCATATTTAAATCCGGCGATCGAGCCAACTGTGAAAATTACAGACCTATAAGCATTCTATCAGCAGTAGCAAAATTATTTGAATCACTGGTATATGATCACCTTTATTTTCATTTTAAACCGCTTATATCAAGTAAGCAGCATGGGTTCATCAGAGGCAGATCGACAGTTAGTAACCTCCTTAACTTTAAAAACTATTTATGTAATATTTTTAACAGCCGCGGCCAAGTAGACGCTATATATACCGACTTTAAAAAAGCGTTTGACAAAGTGAACCATGCGATATTGTGTCGGAAACTTGAAGCGTACGGCATTCATGGTAGTCTGCTGCGCTGGCTAGAGTCTTACCTGGAAAATAGGAGCCAGCTTATAACTGTCAAGGGGTACACTTCAGAAGCAATCCTCATAAGGTCAGGTGTCCCACAGGGGTCCCACTTGGGTCCGCTATTATTTGTAATTTTCATTAATGACCTCATCGAAAAAATTCACTCCCCTTGTCTGTTGTACGCAGACGATTTAAAAATTTTCAATAGAATAATAAATAAATAATAATAATAAATAAATATTTGTTACACTACACCAATTAGCCTAGCCCAAACTAAGCTCTGTAAGGCTTGTGCTATGGGATCTAGGGTAACGGATAGACATACATATATTATACATATATAAATAATTTTTATTGAAATATATATCAACAACCATGACTAAGGTACAAATGCTCGCATTCATCACACAAACATCTGCCCCCACCGGGATTCGAACCCGGGACTCAGAGATGGCGACACCTTGAAACGGTGTTATTATCCACTCGACTATGGAGGTCGTCAAAAGAATAGGTGATACTAATGATACGCGCATCATACAGAAAGACTTGATCTGCTTATCGAATTGGTGCAATGAAAATAATATGTTTTTAAACGTAAAAAATGCTTTATTGTCACCTACACTCTTAAGAAAACAAGATTCTACATGATTATGTCTTGGAGAATCAAACTTTGTCTCGTGCGTCATCCGTTAGGGACCTAGGGGTCTTGTTCGACGAACAGCTTAGCTTCCGCCTACATTACGATCACATAGCAAAAAAAGCTAACCGGCACTAGGTTTTCTTACTAGACAAAGCAGACCCTTCAAGAACAAAAAGTCTCATTTTGCTCTATAACAGCCTCGTCCGAAGTGGCTTGGAATATGGATCAGTGATTTGGAACCCTCACTACGCAGTTCACTCTGGGCGAATCGAATCGATACAATCGAAGTTCTTGCGTTTATTAAGTTTCCGTACTGGCAATAACAGAAAATTCCGGTCGTACCCTGAGAGACTTGAAGGTTTTAACCTGATGCCACTTCACCTCCGTCGCGATGAATTAGGCTTAGTTATTTTACATAAAATAATACACTCGGTTCTTGATAGCCCTGAGGTCTTGGAACTGGTGAACTTTAATATAAAACACAATCCACGCAGACCTTCGAAAAAAATATTTTACATTCCCCTTTCACGAAATAATATCTCACACAATCAACCCCTATCGAATATATGTCGCCTATACGAGGATTATAGCTGTCGCTTCGCCAACCTTGACCTTTTCGACTCTAACCTGGCCCGGTTCAGACACACTTTGAAAGACATCCTCAAGGAAATCTCTATAGAATAGTTTATGTTTAATATGTGTAAATTTTTTAAGGTTTTTTTAATGTGCTTTTTAATATTAATTAGTTTAGCTGTTAACATAACCAGCTATGATTGAAAATTGTTCCTTCCTCGTTTTTGGCATGTCGTGGTAACACGTAATAAGGATTATATCTCGTACAAAACCGGAAATTTGTAAGGTATAGCTTTAAGTCATGATGTAATCTGTTGTGTTATTCAATAAATAAATAATAAATGAATCACATCCCTAGTATACGCATACTGCGAATTTCAACGAACATCGCTAAATTTAATTTTGAATGAGACGTTCCTTTTAGACGTCCATTTTATCTATTATTTCTGATATAAAAATGAGTTTAAAACTCTCTACTTTTATTTATTACATCTTTAATGCACACTTAAAATCTGTTTAGTAGCTTCCAAGTCCATATAAACAAATCTTACATACCTTATTTTACCCCCTTTAGGGAATTTTTTAAAAATTTTGAATATTTAAAGTAAAAGACAAGTTTCTGACGTACTTTCCATAACAACCTTTCATCCGGTGTTACAACCATTTACTTAGTGTGTACCAAATTTCATTTAATTTCAGCAGTTTCATTTAAAAATTAAATCAGTGTAATTTAATTTAAAATGCTTCAGTAGTTTGGGTATGAAAAACAGACAAAATTTGTTTCGCATACTCTGTGGCTAATGAATGTACTCGTACGTCGGTAAAAGCTTAGGTCGATTTCTATCATTTCAGGCATCGACATCGTTCCATGCTTAGCCCTAAAAAGAATAACAATTGCTAAACTGGGTATATCTTCACATCAGCGTTACAGCGCTGGTATTGTAGTGTCGAGGCACACACGTCTAACGCGGTGTAAATTGCGGAAAAATTTACATGTGGTCTTCTCCTACAGTCGGGTCAATTTAATAGGCCACATTTGACATTTCATTAAAATTCCTCAACTAACCTTGTAATGGCGGACATAAAATATTCAATATTTTTTTAGTTTGGAAATGCACAAATGACCGTTGTTACAATGTTGCGTTCAGTGAAGTCTATACGTAAGTGATGTCCCTCAATAAATCGAATGAATGCAATGATTACTTGTGAAGGCATTATTCACCATGAATTAATAGTCAGTCAGTTAGTTTATTGTATTATTTTTGTATGTAAACATACATACGACTGTAATCGTATTAGGTATGATTGTATCTTATATTATTGTATTTATCATTGTAATTATTAACATTGTAAAGAGGAGATAAAAAATAGACCTTCAGAGTTTCTTGCCTGTTCTTCTCGAGAAGGCTCTCCCAATTTCCTAACAGGTGTCGAGTCAATTTTTTTATTTTTTTTTTTTTCCTTATTCGTACGTACGGACAAGGTTTTTGTTTTCTTTTTTAAGCTTTGTTTTTTGTTTTGTCTGTTGACGTCAATAAGTGCCTGTAAAGGTCTATGTTGAATAAAGATTATTTTGATTATGATTTTGATTTTTTTTGAGTCAAATTTTTATTAAAATAAAACATGTATTCTTTTGTTTTATAATAAAAAAACAATAATAACTTCTTAACAGAGAAATAATTGGTATTAAAAATTTTAAGGCAATTAAACTCGTAAAATATATTAATACAGTACCTATAAAAAAGAGCGTATTCACATTTAAAAGGCCGGCAACACGTCTGTTGTTGCGGGCAGCGATAATCACTTACTATCAATTAGTAATCCATTTGCTCGTTTGCCTATTACAGGTATTGTGGAAAAGTACTTTTTTTATAAGACAGGGATCTTATAAAAAAAGTACTTTTCCATAATAACTGTATTCGATTCACATATGTTTGAAGTAAATATCGATTTTTTCACCATAATCGGAGTGTTTAAGCAGGTCACCTCACTATGAACAAATGTCAAATGTGGCCTATTAAATTGACCCGACTGTAGGTGTACTTTTTGTATGCTATGTCCCCGCTAATTTATTTCCAGAACCCATCAGAACGATTAAACTGCCGATATTCTAGCGATATAGGTATCACAATTTTAACTAAACATTAATTAGATTCAATGTCAATTTTAGCAGAAAGTGATTACAACGAAAGTCCTAACTTTAAAATGTCTATTAGCTTGAGGGTAGTTGTTCGTAAAACTATACAAACTCTTCAGGCAATAATTACGGACAAACTATGAAGTATTATCATCTTCTATTGAGGATTATCACTTACGCCTTAGAACTCAAGGACCAAATTACTTACCCAGTAAGCCAACAATACTGTTATTCTTTGGGGCCGCAATGCCCCATTCTTATCGTGTAAGAGTGTCTTTTATATTTTACTCATATGTGAGAACAAATGTATAATTTCTCTATAATATCAAGACTGCAAAACTTGTTACCTGTTTTCTAAGAAAATTTTAATAGCTAATCGCAATTACATTGTTTCTACATAATAGCCGTTACCTAAAACAAACCGTTTAAAGCTGAAAATAAAGCAAGCACTTAACCACAATAGTTAAGTACCAACGATGATTATCTAGTGTCGTTTTGAAGACAATTTAAATCTTATCAGACTAATCAATTATCTTTACGAAACAATAGAATTTTCAGAGTCAGTCAACTGCCCATCTCAACGAACAATTGCCGGCTATAACTCAATTAAATTTCAATTCAAATAATATTGTTATAAATAAAAATCCTAATGGAAAATCATTTGATTGTGATACTTTTAGGATATTTCTTCGTATGCGACGCTACAAACACAAATGAAAGAACTGATCAAAATATATTAGACGACGCCTACTTGGATCCTGTAAGTTCTTAATTTTTTTTATAACAGCAACTATTCTTTTACTTTCATATTATAGATATCGATTTTATACGTTATACCTAAACATGTAGCAAAAATAATTATATGTGAAATATTTGTATGTAACTGTTCATTTTTCCCTCCTTCCACGAGGTTAGAACCATTATAATGAGTATAATAATTTTAAAGCATCTGACAATTCTGTAAAATAGTGAAATTTTATTTCATAAACACAATATTTCAGGCGAGCCGAGTTTATAAGTAAATCGAGAATATACATTTTGCATTTATAACGGCATCGTCCTCGCGGCCATGGCATATTTGATAGTTTAGTCGGCCAAGTGCACTGCTAGACATAGGTCAAACACAGATGTAATAAATTATATAATTGGAAAATTAAGATTTAAACTTCTAAATTTTATGGAAACCTGAGGGAAAGTTTAAGCGAACGTTCTGTACTAACATATAGAAAGGGGAAGGACTTCTAATCACTTTTCAAACTTTTCTTTGCATATGAAAATGATTGATGACCGTAGTCGAATGGTTAGTACACCGGTTTGAATGTGTTGCCATCTCTGAGGTCCCGGGTTCAAATCCCGGTGGCTCGAATGTTTGTGTGATGAATTGCATTTGTGCAATGAAGTGCATTTGTACCTTAGTCATGGTTGTTATATTTCTATTAAAATTTCTAAAAAAGTATAATATATGTATATCTATCCGTTACCCTAGATTATAGAGCACGCCTTATAGAGCTTAATTTGGGCTAGGTTAATTGGTGTAAGTGTGAGAAGTATTTATTTATGTACGTGAAATATTTACGTATGCCGAATTGAGGATATCAGACATCCGTGAAATGTTAAGTCCTTGTAATTAATTCCCAATTTTCGAACAGAGGCCTAGCCAATCCTCGACGTTTGTTTGCGTTACCGATATCAATTCGATATCGAATGGAACTGATTTTAAATTAGACGATCGTGAATCTGTCAAATATTACTTTGGCTACATGCCCAGTGCAGCTGTCAAGAGTTTATATTTATTTTTACATATTAAACTGACATGTGGTCTGTCGTGTACTATACGTCAAATATCTATCGAAAACAATAACAAACTCGTAGTAGAGCCACAGATGTAGAGTATTTGCCCTTAACTCTCAGTGTACTCTTATTTTTTGATTTGAAGTCAGTAAGTGCTTGTTAAAGCCAATTTTGATAAAAGTTATTTTGCTTTAGATAATTTCACATTTGCCATGCAAAATTAAATTGATTAAACTTTATAAGTCTATTACCCGATATTCTAGTATTTAAGAATTAGAAGAGAAATACGTGTAATTATTTATTATTTTAGATAGTAAGGAAAATTAAATTCAGTCAATTTAATGCTTGCAATTTCACGCAAAGCGCCCACAGTCGTCCAAAATTGTGGTATAATACTTGTATAATTACGAATTATTATTCTGCGCACACACTGTCACATTATTGTCCAATAATAAATTAACAACAAATTTATATTCTAGTTTACCATTATTAAAAAATATGGATATCCAAGTGAACTACATAGAGCCTACACGACGGATATGTACGTGTTGGAGCTACACAGAATACCGCCTACCCGAGACTTGGGATTCCAAGGTCCACGTCCAGTTGCGCTGCTTATGCATGGCTTGCTTTCGTCGTCTGCTGAGTGGGTCCTCATGGGCCCGAACAAAGGTCTCGGTGAGCACTCTTTTAGTAAATATTATTACTAATAAAGATTATTTGGTAGAAACATTTCCATTTAAGAAGCTAGCCAGGTGGTCTTACTTTAAGTCCATCATAACATTATCAATACAGTTGTTGCGTTTTCTTAATACTAGAGCGTAAGGAGGATTACCAATACCTCAAAAGTCAAAGAATTAGGAAAATATAGTCGTTTGTCTAAGTTATCTGAAGTGAAAACTATGAACAAACTGAAACTAGCAACAAATGCCTTCTCTAATTATTAAAGCAACATATATCTTATTGCAGCATATATCCTCTCTGATGCCGGCTACGACGTTTGGATGGGCAATGCCCGAGGGAACACCTATTCAAGGAGACACGCCTCTCTTAAGCCTTCCACTTCAGATTTCTGGAAGTTTACATGGCATGAAATCGGTTATTATGATCTGCCTGCGTTGGTGGACTACGTTATAAAAGAAACAGGCGCTCCTAAAATTCATTATATAGGATTTTCCCAAGGCACCACTGCGTTTTGGGTCATGACGTCCATGAGACCCGAATATAACGACAAAATAATAGCAATGCAAGCACTCGCACCTGTCGCCTACTTGTCGCATGTCAAAAGTCCTTTATTAAAGGCCATCGCTCCATTCACGAACTCATTAGAAGTAAGTTCCTTATCTCACTAAACAATGCTATCAGTATAGCTCAATATCAATATTGTTTGAGGCCAAATTATTGTGTAAACAAACACAGTAGCTGGTATTTATATAATTCGAGTGTTTGAATTATATGCTCTTCTATCTCTCCTTCCTTTGATAATAAATTGAATTTCTTATTATTCAGCTTTTTATGGGCCTAAAAAGAATTTTAATTCAAATCTTCACAGTTTATCATAAAAAACATTTTAATTAATAACTATTTTTAGCGGATTGTCAAAATATTGGGTGTAAATGAATTTCTTACGAATGGAAAAATAAATGAGCTGGCAGGACAAAAGATATGCATCGAGGAAGCCATAACGCAATCTCTTTGCACAAACATATTGTTTCTTATATGCGGCTATCACGAAGAGCAATTGAATGCGGTAATTCATAAACTTATAACTTTGTAATAGTATATAACTTATTGAATAGAGCAAAAAACCTGAAACTTTTATATATTATTTGTCTGATGTTTTCAGACAACGTTCCCTCTAATAGTTGGCCACACGCCAGCTGGAGCCTCGTCGAAACAAATTATCCACTTTGGTCAAGTTTACAATTCGGATAAATTTGTTCAATTTGATTATGGCTGGATCAAAAACAAGATCACGTATGGAACATTTAGCCCACCTGCATATGACTTATCAGCAATAAGGACACCAATATTCCTACATTACTCTGATAATGATTGGCTCTCTACTCCTGAAGATGTAAACAGATTGGCAAAAGAAATTAAGTCTGTCGTTGGAAAATACAGGGTGCCATTGGCAGAATTCAATCACGTAGATTTTGTATTTGCTATTGACGTGAAGAAGTATATATACGACCGCATATTGAAGATTATGTCCCAATTCAATGTTTAATTGTAACTAGCAATCATTAGGAATGTTAAATAAAATGATTAAAAAATATACAATAATATTCTTATAATGATTTTCAGCCTATAAACACACACACTATCTACTTTTCGTAACAAACAACATCACTAATTAGACTTAGGGAACTCATTAGAGGAACTAGAAGTTCCAGTATAAAACAAAGAGCTCGACGGTGCAAACTCGACATTATAAAATGTGGCGTCAATCTGTTGTTCATCATTTTCTTTCTGGGAATTGACAATTTTCAACTCTCGTTTGACAATTTCATCAAATTTGTTTTGTACTGAAACGTATTAAAACGAATACATTAAAATGATTATTAACAAATGATATAATCAATTATAGCTTCAACTAATTATGTAAGACGTAAAAATACCTTTGTTTAGCAAGTCAACTGGGTTTTCATGTCCTTTGCGTGGTATGCTAACAGACTCGTTAACTACAGGCAAATTGGTTTTGTGTAAAATTTGTAACAAAGAAACATGCTTGAAACTCTGAAAATTTCAAAGTCTATTAAATAAGGCTCCATTTTTTTAAATTTACAAGCGCAGAATTAAAGAGTTAAAATGCCGTGCCGTTATACCTCATGCTTGCAATTTTTTAATGTGATTATCATTTCTGAATCTGTATTCGCCGAAATATTCTTTATTTTCAGATTGTCTTCTAGCAGTTCGAAAGGTTTTGGAACTTGAGTAGCTGTATCGGAATTTGACAATGTGTATTCTTTATTTTCAAGGATTGAAAAATAAGGCTGTATTTTACGTGATTTTTTAAACTCTGTATTGAGTGTCTTATTTTTCACTTGTAGTTGACAATTCTCATTCTCTAGTTTCAGACATTTTTTTGATAAATAATTAAGTTTTCGCTGATACATCAACAATTTATTACTGTTATCCATTATATCTATTGAGTCACAACACACATCCACCATTTTTATATCAGTTGATGTACATCTGTGGTGTTTGTTTTGATATGTCATTGAAGATGTATGCTCTGTAGGATCACTACATCTGGATTTGTTAACATTTGTGATTTTACCATCCATTATCTCAGCTCCAGTGTTGTATAGTTGAGATATATTTGTAGAAGAATAAATTGGATTATTTAAAATATTAGTACATTTCATTATTTGTTCGCCCAAAAAGGGCGTAGTACTCTTAACAATTGCAGCTTGTTCTAAAATATCTTTCTCCCAACGTTTCGTGACGGATTGTACATCTGCAGATTTAATATCTTGAACTCCTTCAAATTCTTTACACGTTGATATACCAAATATTTTCTCTGTTATAATGTGCCAAAACATTTTAATACTTTTTAGGATTTCCGTGCACCTTTCACATGGCCAGTGGCTTGTATATATGTCTTCCTGAAATAAGTAATAAGTTCAAATAATATAAATTTGTCAACATTTGTGGAAAACTCTAATCTACCAAATATATAAATTAATTTCATTTTATCTGTTTTTTTCTATTTATTATGGTATGAAGTATTTATTATAATAATTACCTCAACAAAGTACTTATCGCAGCTTGGATCACATTTGAGGCATTCTTTTATCGCTTGGCATGAATTACAAAGACTGTCTACAACTATTTTGGACTTGCAGTTAGGGTTGCAACGCGGGGCAGCCTGAACACAAATATTGTACATCTTAATCACATGTAATAATGAGGTAGGTACCATTAACTTACAAGATACATTAGTTTATTGTTTTATGTTATAAGGGCCCATTGTGGACAAGTTGTATCAAATCAGTCTTTTAAGAGATCGAGACTACGACAGATGTGCAGGAAAGGCAATAGCAAGAATTCCATCGGGTCTACATCAGTTTCGAAATCACTGTTATGGGATCTATATAAGCAAATATAGACGTGATGAATGTCATCGATATTTAAAAGTAAACAAGAGGTTTACGTTACATTCAAAATTACTGAGGCGCTGAATTCTGATATCGTCTCTAATATACACATACACTCCGGCCTTAGGTATAAAGGATTGTTCCAGACCTTATCCAGGATACTATTCGAGTCGCGGTCAAAATGAGCAATGCAACGGAAAGGTGGTGAACCGCATCGAGGTTGAGTATTACACAAGTTCACAGCTACCATGGCAAAGGGTGTTATAGCTTATAGCTCGAAATGTTAAGTGTTTTCAAGGGTAATTTGAAATAAATTAATATGGAACTGCAAACCTTTCTTCGGCCACGGAGAGTCATAGTGCGTAGTGAGCTAGATAACGTGCGGACAGGCAAAACACATATGGGCATGTCACGTTTCACCCATTCCCTTAGATGTCGATCGCGTACTTGCAAGTTATGACTCCATGCTCTCACGTCAGTGCAAGATTGGTAGGATTTAATCTTCCCTTCGTTTCGTGATATCAGCTTCTTTTGTTCATTGAAATTATGTAGACCTAAAAAATTCATTGAATCGATGCAAGAATAAAGTCTAAAACTTGATCCATTTGGAAAAAAAATTGTTTACTTTATATTATTTATGCATAGAATTTATCGAAAAAGCAAAATATTTCGAACAAAATGTTGACATTCTCAATGTCAATGTCACAAATTTTAACAGTACCTACTTTTCCGAAGACAATAGAAGTATCTTTTTATAATTTTGATGATATTTTTTGGCCATTTTATAATAATAGTTATTTAAAAATCTTTGCTATCAATTAAATTTTATAGAAATATTATAGACCGATATTTAATTCGTTGATATTTCTCACTCTTGACATTTGGTAATAGAGAAAAACCTTTTTAGTTCACATAACAAACTAACTTAAGATATATTTCAAAATTTGTCATTCTTTTTGACCGTAACTTAGGCATAGATGACATAAGAAATTGCACAATAATTCAAAGTTTCATAATATAGCCTTCTTCTTATAGATAACTCTTAAAATCTTAACGATATGTTTAAAATAGATGGACAGAAATCATAGGATAATATTGGCATAGCACCAAATGCAGATTCAGTAATGAAATTATTATAGTAAGGAAATTAGTTGGAGTCGATATGTCTTTCATAACAAAAAGGGAGCGTGTGTTTAACGACTACGATTTAATTGATTTGCCATCTAGAAACGAAGGGAAATTAAAGGCTTACGCCTCATGTACGGATGCGAGAGCTTGGTCTCATTTCTGTTCGGATAAGACTGAACATTTAGTAGATATTATTAAGAGGAATAACGACACTTGTCGGCCGAAGTATGTGCCTACGGATGTCATTGTGCAGACGCTGATGGTGTCCAAGAATGCAGAGATTGGCAAATTAAGACGCAAGATTGAAGAGTTTGAACAAATGCTTGCAGCGTATGACCAACTTGAACTGACTTGTGCTCAAAAATGTGAAATAGCAAATGCGGTATGTATTTAATTTTGTCCTTTGCTTTTGTTTGTTATAACCTATAGTTTTACTAGAAATTAATTTTCCTCTTGCACTAAAACGTAATCAATGTGATGTAATATTTAATTTTAGCTTATAAAATAGCTAATAGATCTTCAACAGGGGAAATCTTTATTATTCCTCTAATGTTAAAATTATAGAAGGAACGACTAGAACGTTATATTTTTAATTTTAATGATAAACATAAATATAATTTAGATTTTTTTTTATCTACAGCACGCCAATATAAAAGCGGCCAATAAGGAACTAGACGAATTGGTATGTTTTTGAAAGTACTTCACCATGTTCTTAACCTAATGGGACTGTCACTATTATGGAGCTGGTTAACAATATAATAGTTACAATCTTAAATTAAATACTAGCCTAGAGAAGCTTGATGTAACAGATTGTTTTATAGGGTTCTTAGAGTTCTAAAAACATAGAGTATATCATCGAATCCCACTCAAAGACCTAACACGCCAACACTCTTCGATATTGTTAAATTCCCCGTAGTCATATTCGACGCATACGGTTTTGAGATGCAATGCCACTGGCACTGCATCCAAAACATGACATGTCGGGTAGTAAGAATCATCTGTGAAGCCGGGAGATGGTCCAGAGTAACAACGACAGTATAGCAACAAAAAATCACTTTAGATTTATATTTAATACTCTATATTTTAATGTAATAATACCCAAATTGTTTATTTCTAAGTAAGTTAGTAAAAACAAATTGCTTGTGCGATACAATAACTAAATTAATTATTATCATCAACGCATGTTAGTAAAATATATAAATAAAATTAAAGACGAGAATGAAAACTTGCGATAAAACATCATAGTGAATTATTTCTTTATTATTTAGTTTTTCAGATAGATTAAATTGAATTAGGTGTAGTTATCTATTCATTTGAAGTAGTAAGATAATAAATCAATCATTACCATATTATATCATCACATATATAAAACAAGTAATCATCACATTTATAATTAACTTTGTATTATTATTTATAATTTATATACATACGATTTATGTGGCACAATATTGCATAAAAATAGACGTTTATCGCTCAATAAGTTTATTAGCAAATATAGCTTTAGTTAGACGGCACGACATCATTCATTTCAGAGAGAAATGTTGTTTATTCAATGTTTCTATATTTATTTATTTATTAGAAACACAAACAGATGGTTATCAATACATATAAAATAAGACATACAGCAGTTTTGTACAAGATACCATCCTAAAGTAGTGTTTACAGCACGACAAAAGAAACAGCTTACTAACAAACTCTTAACAAGAGTTCACACAATTATCAAAATAGTAATACTATACACACTATATAAAAGTAATAAACAACAATATATACAAATATACAAACCAAGACCAAAACAAGAACAGGACAAGGCACAGCCGCGAAGGACCGCAGCAAGACCCATCGTCATTAATATTTCGAAAAATTACGAAGCATCACCCAACACCATCCGCCGCAACTGTGCCTTAAACACTGTGTACTTATAAAAAATGTCTAACTCGCTGCATTTGCAACACAGTTCATTATAGTCCCGACACACTCGATACAGGGGGTTGTGGAATGCTATATTTACTGTATCATAATTTTACAAAAATGTATATGGGGTTGGAAATTGGAAATTGTATTACAGGATAACGACGTAAAAAGGTATTTTTGTAGAGCTGAATGATATAATTCTCTAATTTAACTAAATTTGATGTCATAACAGTACTTATGGCAAAAAGAAATTTTTGGTTGGTAAATAATTTCTATAGAAAATTGCCAAGAAACAGTACCGCAATAAACTGAATTGTGTCTTAAAACTACATAAATAATTCTCATTTTTCTTTTAAATATTTTTACTGTTTAGAAACCGTAACACCGTAACTGTAACAAATACAAAAATAATGAATAGTTTTTTAAACCATTTTACGTATCCATAAACAAAATGAAAGTGACCTACTTCCTATTTTTATTAGCTTTTGCTTTGTTTGTTAAGGTCAAATCTAGTAATTGAAGTTTTTGGATTTATCTGAAATATAGTACATTTTTAGTTCTGATAACAACATAATTTAATATTATCAGTATCATGGTAAATACCGCCGTTGCAATATGACGAATGATAAATTTTATTACCATTTTCTTAATATGATTATCAAAAGAAAGAGTTTTATAAGTAGAATAGAGTTCTCTCATTTCATTAAATAAAAATCCAATATGACGGCCAGCAAAATAGTAGGTTCATTTTTGTTTTCACAACCCCTTTCATAAGGGTATCAAATAAAAGGTCTTGACTAGTAGAATAGATTATACTATGAAAAAGTGTATCATTTCAACTCATATATATCAGCCCTCGGGAGGTTTAAATCTACTATATTAGGGCGATTAGACAATTAAGCCAACCGCAGTTAGTATTGAAAGAAGTTTATTCCAAGGCGACTGTCTGAGTCCACTTTGATTTTGTCTGTCCCTAAATCCGCTGATAATACAAGAATGGACTTTCAGTTTCGAAGAGGAGGACATAAACTCTCCTATCTTTTTACATGAACGATCTCAAATTGTTTGTCCCGCAATACTCAGTAGTTGGAGGTGGTCACAGAGAATTTTAGTAGCTCTATTAGCATCGAGCCGGAGATGGAAAAGAATGCGGTTATGTATGTAAAATAAGGACGTGAGTACTTGGAGACGGCATGCGTATCCTATCTGAAACAGAAACATTGCCATCTCTGAGTATGTCACATAATATTGGTGTTGATGTGATAGTGGTGAAGCAATCCGTTGCTAAAGCCTTCCTAGGGCGCCTTATGAAAAGTTACATATCTGGCACCAGCAAACGAAGGTTTTAAAATATTTAAGGCTGGATCATGCTCCTCCTTGTTCACACCTTTGCATGCTCAGATCCTATTAAACCAAATTAGATGCTCTCGATAGGAAAGTCCACACAACTCCGACATGAATCACCCGAGATCGTTAGTGGTTAGACTGTAGTATATTCCACGAGTGGTGGTCGTGAATGTTAAGTAGTTACGAAAATTATGCACAATCGTCAGATATGCAACCTCCCTAATTTTGTTTCTAAGCTTACACTATCTTTGTATACATAATAACATCATATATATCCACTTCATCACATGTATATAGTTCGTTAGTTTAAAATATATGTTAATACAAGATAACTCATGATAATTTTTTTGCTCTCGTTTTTTTAGACATTTTTGTAGTTAGTTTAAACCAATTGGTAGATAAAAAAGTAAATTTTAGAGAAAACATAGTCAAATAAAAGTTCAATTAGATTTGTTTAATTTTATGGTTTTAGTTTACAATTTTTGTTATTCTTTCATGTGCAGTGTTTGGATTTGGATCTGTCTGGATTCACAGAGGTATGAATATTTTATGTTCCTTTTTAATTTAAGCCTAGGGACTATTTATATGCTTGGATGAATGTTGGTTTATTTTATTTCATTATATTAATTAATTTCATTTCATATGTATACAATAGAACTAATATGATTATTTGCGTCTTTATTTTTGATCACATCTTTACACGCTGGTTGAATAGTAAACTTTAACTTAATTTTTGCAGGGTGCCGATTCTGAGGTGTTCGAGGTAAATATTTAATTAAATTGCTTAACCTGTGCCTATTTGAGTATACACATTTGTGTATACAATATTGTATGATCAACATTTCGAATTTGTTACAGACGGGGAAATCTGGGGGAGACGAGGTAAAAAAATGAATAATCTTAAAAATTCAAGTTGAAATTAAGGCAGAAACGACGCGATAATAAGTAAATAAAATGATTTCTTTTCATTTCAGCCCACTACTAGTCGGTGCGGATGTGATGAGGTAATCATAATTGTACAAATGATTTAACAACCAAAATATTTGAACGCTTCATTGTTTGCCTTAAAACTTCTTCAAGGCATGACAAAGCAGAGCGAGGTATGTGTAACCTGTTCTTTGGTAATCTATCCCAGAGTTAGTCTCTTGTACCAAGATCATCATCTATTCTTGTATATTCCTGCCGTGAAACATATTGATGTTTCGCGCGTGCTTTACTGTATTGAGGACTGACATGCAAAACACAAGTGACATTGAATAGGTACGGCGTGACTTAATTTACTAATGTAGCAGCTGTATTTTTTCCCTCTGAAAAGGAGACGTTAAGAATACTCATGATTACCACCGCAACCAAGTGGATGGAAGATAGAAGTTGTAGTGGCGTCGGGTAACTTGAGCTGCGTAAGTCATCTCATCTCTATGGGATTGCCACGGCGCCCAACGGTGGCGGACTGCATAATACATGTGGCTCATTATAGAGTACGTGCACAAAATATGGAATACATGACCTCATACTGAAATAATAAATTATTTAGCGCATAAGAGGGGAGAACAAGATATAGATGATGGTGATGCTTATGGAAGAGCAGTCATCAACAATTGTGTATGGTCATCTCGCTTTTCCAGCACTTAGCCATCATGTGGCTAAATGAGAACAGACATCACAAGTTGTGGTTCTGTGAGAGTTGCAGATTTGTTTCGAATAGCGTCATATCCACTTATAATTTAAATTTTGCTAACATATTTAATTCAGTATTCCAAAATTATACAAAAATTATTTTCTTTCGTTAATCTTGCAATTATTAATAAAATGCACTTGACTAGAACGTCAACTTTTCACCTGTATAGCCTTTTTACGCTTCGTACACTACATTATTTAACTTATGAATTTAGCAAATACCAATTGATATGATGAAAAATAAAATATTTCTAATGCTAATTCTTTACGTTCTAATGTAAATCGTCGTAGAAAACAGCCGATATTATGTCACGATGATAAAGAGCTAGAACACAAATTACGAAATTGTTCGTTGAGACATGAAAAAGTTCATGGAATCATCGTATCTGTGAGCGTTAGTTACTGTTACTAAAAGACAAAAATTTTGCTGTTATAGTTTCCATCAAATTTTATAGCTACTTTATCAAATGTAAATAATAAGGTTATTAAACCAATCAAATGTGTTGATAAAGGATTCTCTATGTTGTTTGGTTAGAATAGTTGTAATCTATTTACAGAAGAATCTGTTAAGAGTACTTCAGCTTAGATATAGTTTATACGTTGAACTCCCAATATGTAGGTATTATTCGTGTACGGCTCAAAAGAAATATAAATTGTGAGACAGATTCTTCGGTCTTGGATCTTCCGTCGGGAGATATAATCCGTCGCAGTGTATGTCTAATTGTTTTACTGGAATCCGGTTTGTTCGGGGGGCTGAAAATTGACAAAGCTGTGTATAATATTATTAAAGGTTTATTATGAGCAAAGTTAAGATTTCCGATGCAACTACATACTATAGATAGATTATATTATATTGATTGAAATAATAGTTGTCATTTTTCAATTGCAGAGTTCAAAATCACGAGGTGACGAAGTGAGTAACCAACAAAAAGTTTAAAATTTATAATTGATATCTTTTTAAAATATTGACTATAATTATTTTGTACTTATTGCAGTGGAGTGTAAGAGAGACGCCTAGAATGGAATCGAAGTCCAATCAAACGTCAGGATTGATCTGTTGCTCCGACGCTACCACTTGTGAGCATTTAACTGTTTCTTGTAGCTGTATTGTGAATTTTAGTATTCAACTAGTTCTGTTTACAATTAGGGATTTTCCGACTGACATATTAATAAGATTTCCAGGTCTGTTCATAGATGCGATAACTTTTCAAGTTAAATTCAAGACACATATCATTGATACAAACACATACAAAGAGTGTCTATAAATGTGTCTAGATTATGTACAACTACCTAGTGCCCGCGACTTCTATGCTGTTTTTGTGCAGGACTAGTATCTCGAGTGACTTATATAACTTACTAGCTGACCCGTGCCCACTTTCGTTGGGCATAATATTAATAATCCCCGAAGCGAGCACGAACGCGATCCGAATTAAACCCGAAGCCATCGCGCGCCGTCCGCTGCCTGTTTTTTTCTCCGATTCACTTTGCAAAACGGACTACCACGTAAAAACCTTTTTATTTTTCAGTTTTTTATATAACCTATGACACTCAGCAATAACGTGGCCTTCTATTGCTGAAAGAATTTTTAAAATCGGTTTAGTAGATCCTGAGATTACCCCTTACAATTTAACAAATATACAAACACACTAACTTTACTTCTTTATAATATTAGTATAGATATAAGCATGACGTATATATTTATAAATTGTAGCCTATGTGTTATTCTGGTGTATAAGCTATATTATTGTAAAGTTTCATTAAAATCCATTCAGTAGTTTTTCCATCCGTACTTACAAACTTTCGTATTTCTAATATTATACAGAATTAATGTTTATTGTATTACAGCTGCTGAAGATCCAAGAATCGACGAAATGAAAGAGATGATAATCAGTAAAGATGCTAAACTAAGCGCTATGCAAAATACAATTGCGGTAAATGCCCTTTTTCATAATATCCTTTATTCAAAACTGTGGTATATTTGGCATATGTTAACTACAGCTTTAAGATAAACAAACGACAATAAATAAATACATTCATACAGATATAACTATGATTAAGAGATACTCATACATTTTAATCCTTTGCAGGTAATGGAAAATGATGTCTGCGAGCCTTACTGTATATATGCCCAAATATACACATCTTTAGAAAAAATATTTGCTGTATTATGCCAAAACGAGAAATATAAACTTTACCTTAATTTAATGGTAAATTATGATTAAGATATATGTGCTAACTTAGTCATTTAAATGGTATCTGTAATTTATGCGTGCTGGGGTGAAAAGAGAAATATATTAAGTGGTGATAAATGAATAGAAAAGTGATATAATTTCCTTTTTTTAAAGGAAATATGTATGTTATGTCGCCGAAAAATCATTTTAGCTGAAACAAATTGTAAATATAGATGTGGATTTTATGGATTTATTTAAAATATAATTAATAAGTGTGAATAATATTTCAGACTTCTGGTAAAGATATTCGGTGCATAGACATAACTGGGAAAATTTTGTTTAAATTGAAAGTTCTTGAAAAATTTTGCCTTGCTTTAATTTCTCCATGCTCAGAAGAAATAAGCTCTTCACCTAGAAACTGTACTTGTCTTAGAGCTGAAGTTACAGCACCCTGCGAATGTCTACAATCATCACACAAATATGAAAAACCAACTCTTGACAAAAAACGAGCCCTACTCATTGCTGATATAATGGAAAACGAGGAACTGAATGAAATAATTAGCAAAGATATATCTATAAGAGAGTCTGATGAAGACGGTGATGCGGATAGTTATAGTATAGATACTGAAAACTTTAGACGTCTAAAGATACTACAAGCAGATTACGAAGATCTTATGGTTTGTTATGAAAAAATCAAGCATGAAAACAAAAATTTACATCTTCGGTGTCATAAATATGAAGAACTAGAAAAAGAATATGAAAACCTCAGACATCAACTACTAGAATACAATAACTTATGGAACGAAAAAGAGTATTTCAAAAACAGATCTATTGACTTAGATTCACTTAAAGATCAATTTATAGTATTGGCTGATGAAACTTCAAATTTAGAAAGGAAAGTAAAGGCAGAAATTGAAGTAAATGATATAAAATCTAATGTAATTGATGAACTACGTAATGAAAATTTTGCGCTTAAAAAGAAAATCAATGAGGCTATGATAGAATTTGAAAAAGAAAAAAATGCTTTTCAATGTAAGCTCAAAGAGTCAGAATGCACAATAATGTGTCAAGAACAGCAAATTAAAAGCTTATCTGTACAAATTGATAAGCTACTTGAACAAGGTCATGATAAAGTAAGTGTACTAACGTTCCTGTTGCACAATCAATGTAAATATGTAAAGGAAATTAACATGACATAACTACCTAACGTTTCGACTAGATTGCCCGGTCGAAGCGCACCGGCCGTGGTTGTAGGCAAACTGGAGCTGCACTATCAAGTCTCCGTGTTTGATGCAACAGTTTTCTCGAATCACCGGTATATACTCATTTGTTGTCCACATACTGACACATACTGTCATAAACTACACTCGAGACCGACGTAAAGGACTGTATAAATTTCAATAGTGATGATTGTTTTGGATAATCAACTGCATAGAATCCAATAGTCGGCTTATGAGATATTTTATGGACACTGTGAGTGTAGTGTGTAATGTGTGACGATATGTGGACAACAAAAAATATGCCAGTGATTTGAGTAAACAGCTGCATCAAGGAGACTCGACAGCGCAGCTCCATATTATATTGGAAAGTGAGTTCCCGTTGTATATTTATATTCGAAAGTAAGTAATCTACTGTCCGGTCATTTTGAGTAGGCCATTAAATCTCTCACCGCCTTCCCGTAATGTATCCGTTACTAGCCCTATGTTAATATGCCGATGGTACACAAAGCAACGGTTGACTTAATAAATTAACATAAAACTTATTTTTAGACTGAGCACATTTTAAAAATTGTGACAGGTTGTCTCACTAGGAGTCATCTTGTCCATAATATGTTTGATGAACTAGAGGCTAATAGCAAGAATGTATACATATACTTATTTATCAAAAATCTAATACTACAGAAAAATTTACAATTATAAAAAAAATTTTAGGTCCAAGAAAATGATGCTACCAATTCCATAATTCTTATTAATGAGATAGACACACTGAAAGAACACATTAATAATTTAAAAGAATCTTTATGTACTAACGAAGAAGAAAAAAACGATTTACTAGGAAATTATGAAAACAGCCTTAAAACAGTAAACGAACTTAAACTTGAAATTGATGTTTGGAAAAGTAAGTTTTTTATGTTAAAAAATAGGTAAAAAGGAATCTTTACAGAGAATTAGATGTAAATTTTATATTATGTATTCAAATAAAGTAAGCTCTCATCTCAGTCAACTTATTTGTCACTTTTATTTTAAGATAAATTACTTCATTTTAAGGACATTATCATAAACACTTTATGAAATAATCAAACATTATTGAATAATCAAGACAAATTAATTTTATAGGCTCATATGAAAAAGCTACACAAAGAAATACTTTTTTGGAAAAATATACAGATAGCTGTCGGGACGAAGTGAATAAACTAAACGAAGAAAATGAGTGTTTCTCCCAAAAACTGACAGAAAACTCTAATATTATTGATAACTTAGAAAATGTACTCAGCAAGCAAAATAAGAAGATAAAAACACTATTAATTAAAATAGATCAAAATGATGTTGAAAAAGACGATCTTCAGAAAGAACTTCAGAATATACATGAAAAATACAATCAAAATGTTATTGCAATAGAAAAAAGTAACGCCAAAGCTCTAGAAAATGTACACTTAGCAAGACAAGAAAGTCAAGACATTTTAGATAGAATTCATGGCTACAACAACAGTCCTCACAATAGCTATGTTGATCTTAAAAACGAAGACTCTTATGATGGTGTTGTTAGTAATGAGAAATCATATCATCGTCATTCTCATGAATCTATCATTATACAAAATAGTGATTCCGATTTACTTGACGAAATTCAAGATCTAAGGAATATCAATTCACTTATCAAAAGAAGCATTGATGTATTACGTGATGAAAAAAACACTTATAAGACATGTTTAGAACTAACAAAGAAAGAAAGCGAAAATTTGGAAAATAGATTATTAAAATACAAAAATATTTCTGAAGATATGGAGGCCTTGCAAGATTCTTTTATCGATTTTGAAAAAACAAAAGTAAATTTAGAAGAACAGTTATCGAAAAGGAAATCAGAACTCAATTTAATTTCAGAATCAATGATAACAACGAAACAAGAAAACCAAGGATTAATAGCAAAATTGCAAGCAGTGGAGGAAGAGCTGGTTAAATTAAAAGACATGTATAACACTCTGTTACTAGAAAAAGATGAATTACGCAAAGAGTTACTTTACAAAACAAAAAAACTTGAAAATATGACGTCAACCTTAACTGAGCGTGATGAAGACCTTTTAAAAACCATACAAAAAGTCACTTCCTTAGAACAAAATTTAAATTTAATTAAATCGGTTAGTAGTGATATTTTATCTGAAAAAAATGTATTGAAACAGGATTTTGATATTCAGCTAAGAAACTTAAATAATATATTGGAATCGAAAACCAAAGAAAACTTAATTTTAACTGAAGAAATAACCCAATTGCGTGACAGCCATGAAAATGACAGAAATAAAATAATAGCTTTAGAAAACGAACACAAATCTGCACTAAATATACTACAAAGTATTCAAAAAGAGAGTAATATACTAATAAATAAGTTGAATCAATTTGAAAGCTTGCAAACAGAGTATGAAAAAATTAAGGCAGAAAATGAAATGATGCAGTGTAAATTGAACGAACTTACGATATACGCTAGTGCAATAGAACAAGAAAAACTTGCCATTGATGGTGAAAACCAACATTTGCAATCGATTAATGAATCCTTAGAAAAGTCTTTGATAGATTCAAGAAACCAGGTATATTTAGCAATTTAATGAAACTACTAATCAACATTATTTGATCTTAAATTGTTAAAAGCAGCGATTTACGATTAATATATTTTAAAATTACAGTTAATTTCTCAAACCGCTACGCCTAATTTTGCATATGACGACGTTATGACTGAATTGGAACATATGAAAGAAGAAAAAATAAAGAACCAACAAAAAATTCAAAATCTTCTTCACAGTTTAAATGAATCTGTAAAAAAATACTTTATTTAAAACTTTTGATTTGTTATAAATTATAAATGTTATATATTATGAGTTTGGTTTAACGATAATATGATATAAATTTTATTTCTAGGAAAATATTGTAGTAAACTTGAATAAAGATTTAGTTAATAGGAACAATAAAATTGCTATATTAGAAAATCATATCAATGGATTAGAAGATGAAATAAGATCTCTGCAAAGTGAATTGAAGAATGCTATTGAAACCGGAGAGCAAATAAGTGTAAACAGCTTCGAGAAACTTAATTATTCCCTGAAAACCTTGGAAACGAACCGTATGTTTATAATATGACATTACATAAATTTATTGAATAAAAATTAACATGATATAGTATAATTTGTTAATAAAATAATTGATAACAGTATGTTCATCATTCAGCCGAGAGGTGCCTACTATTGGACATAGGCCTCCTCCAAAGATCTCCACACTGATCAGACCTGCACTGCTAATATCCAGCGCCTTCCTGCTATTTTCACCAAATAATCGGTCCACCGACGCTGCCAGCAATGTCTATTGCCACTTTAACCCTTAGACGCCGACCCTTAATCTTCTGGCTATGTATTTTGTGGATTTAATAATTACTGATAAATCACCAAAAACATTCCACCTTTCTCTTGATTGCCCCTTTGGGCAACTTTAAGCCTCCTTATAGGGTCCATTGTAAGTGACCAGCATCTGTTATCACTAGAGATCGGATAATCGGATGCATATTTACCTAAAGTTAGTTTAAGACAAACTATGGAAACGGCTTTTTATTGTTTTGTTAAATAAAAATCCCGGGATTGCGGAATTGGATACCCGGATGTTTATTTATTTACCTAATTTAGTTTTTGACAAAATATGGAACTGTCTTTTTATTTTATTTCCATAAATAAAAATCCCGGAATTCCGGTACTGTAGAACATTTTGGTAAATACGTATGCATAGTTATAGATAAATGAACCCGGAGTCTCGGTCTTTTGAAAATATATACCACGTGCTAATTTAGTCATTTTCAAACAATATCACTACGTTAAATTTGCAGTCCCGTATTTTCCCGGGATTTTTATTTAACAAAATGTATTTTAAAAAGCCGCTTCCATAATTTGTGAGCCAAAAATTAACTTTAGGTAAATATGCATCCGATTATCCGATCTCTAGTTATTACTGGTAACGCCATCCGAACTTTCCAGGGCCATTTTCAAAGCAGCTGTTTTCTTTAAGAAAGAATTCACCATAAATTCTTGTTCATCGTCTCTCTCGCCCCATATAATTTACTAGCATCAAAGTCCGTGTAACCAGCTCCAAATTGTCCCACTTGCTGCTTATCGTCACCTCATTTGCCCAGCCTTACACTGATCTGTCCCATGACAAAGGTGAAGTGAGTGATGGAAGCATGTATTGCTTTAAAAACATCCTCATTTCTAGGCGGAACACATTCCTGGCGTGCGCAGCTTGAATCACGGATCTGCGCGCGCCAGCGGGCCGTCGGCACCTCAAAACTTGGCTCCACGGGGAGGAGGAGGTCACCTACCGATTGACTCAGATACTCTACTACTACACAGATACCTGCTTCGGTGAGTATCTGTGTCGAATAGGACGGGAGGGATCGACACATTGCCACCACTGTGCATCCAACCTCGACTCGGCCCAGTACACGCTGGCGGAGTGCCCCGCGTGGGTCTCTGAGCGCCGAGTCTTGGTCGCAGAGATCGGGCGAGATCTGTCTCCGCCGGCATTGATTGCGGCAATGCTGGCGGACGAGGGAGGTTGGAGGGCTGTGGCCTCCTTTTGTGAAGCAGTGATGCTCCAGAAGAAGGCCGCTGAGCGGGGTCGGGAGATGGCCGATCGGGAGGGACGACGCCCCTTCCGTGGCCGGGGCGTCGTCGGTGGTGGAGATTGGGGGAGGTATTGTAGCCTCCCCTAGGAGGGGTTTATTGATTCATTGTAGTTCATATCATTTCAGACGCCAAAACAAGACAAAACATTGAAATGGAGTTAGTCAAACTACAAAACGAACACGCTATTTTAGAGCAAAAATTAGAAGCTACTATTGTCCTAGCAGATGAAACCGCGCATGATAAAAATAAGTACTTATCGCAAGTAATACATCTTCAGCATGAAATAGAGAGACTTATAGCGTACATTAAAGACTTAGAAGTTCGTTGCGTTGGTTCTAGCTCTCTCTTACAACTTCACTACAGTATAGATAATGTGTTAGAATCATTGAATAGAATTGGAAGAAGTTTTGATCAAAAAAATTCCACGCTAGAACACACTATAAATAAAGTACAGACATCATCACAATTACTGTTAAGTAAAGCAGATGAAGCTAAAAAAATAGTTGAAAAAGAGAAACAGAAAATTATAATGGAGAAGGAGGAAGCTATCAAAGAAAAGATCAATATGGAAAACGAACTAAAACAGCTGAAGAAAAGATTAGAAAATGAACAATTTGCACATGCAGAAAACATGAGAGAATGTGAAGCTAAAGCAATGAATCAGAAACTAATAAACCAAAATATAATCAATAATTTAAAAACTGAATTGAAAAACCTGCATACTCAGTATGAAAAATCATTAGAAGAAATAAACGAATTAAAAGTCAAAATTGAAAAAACTACTTCGGAAAATTACTTGTGTTTAAACATTCGTGATCAGTTGAAAACAGAAATACAAGAGAAAACGAAAGCATTAGATATTATCGAAAATGAGCTAAATGCAATCAAAAATAAATCTATCCATGAACTTGGAATACAAACAAATTTAGTTCTAAAAAATGTGTCGTCTCAAACAGATAAATCATTGAATACATACCAAGGAGTAAATATTATAAACCAGGACAGTAAATATCTCAAAATAACTGATGTAACTACACGCCGTTCCGAAATATTTGATGATGATGATGCATCACAAAAGCAAATATTGAAACCTTTACCAAAACATCATTTTCTAAATGAAATACGAATTTTTACTGCAAGCATAGACCCCAATTTTGATTTTGTAAAAAACAGCTATACGAATTACAAGTTTCAAAGACTAAGTTTCTGTCAACTTAAACAATACTCTATTTCGAATCAAGAACCATCAAATTATATTCTTAATAGTGACATATTGGGAAATAATAATCAGTCATGTTTGATAAGTATCTATAATCATTCTTTAGATAGTCAAACATCGAATTATATCCATCCAGATATAGAAAAAAGCCTTATGAATGAAAGCAATGATAAATATATAAACACTTTAAATGAGCATAACAATGTGAACGATAGTGCAGTAATTAATAAAAACTTTAAAGATTCAAAAAATGAAAGTAATCAAATGCAGCATTTAAAATTGAACACTAGGAACAAGCACCCAAGCAATGCACCCAATGAAGATGTAAAATGTTCCAAAACTGAAATGCACATTTATATGCCTGAAATTAGTTTAGAAAGCAATTTAATTCCCAAAACTTCTTTAGTATTTAATACGAAATCTGTAGATTCGCATGGATCAAATGTACATCAGTCATCAAAATGTGACTCAACAACAAACCTAAAAACAAATAAGTTTGCAAACTTGATCTACAATAATGATATAATATTTAGCAAATCGGATAATGTGAAGGTAAATGTGAAAAACTCAACGAAATTTCATTCTCACGATGACTGTAATGATTGGCCATCACATGATGATAATGATAATGATAAAAAACATGCCGTAAATAACAATATTAAAAACGTGAGTTACCCAGAAAATAAAATTAATGCAAAATCAATGGACGGCAATAATGATGTAAATAACCTGCAAGATTATTTTAATGTCCATTCGAATTCAATAAGTGAACAATCAAAAAGCAAAGTGCAGAATTTAATAACGCAGGATGATCGACATGAAATGTCCTTAAAACATGTTTTAGGTTCATTTTATGATGAACTTAATACTGGAGGTGTGAAAAAATTACTTAAAGTAATACGTAAGAGTAAAAGTGTCGAAAATTTATTAATTAACGAAAAAGGAAAACATTCGGAACCAGTTTTTTCAACAGATCGAAATAATTACAATTATTCTCACATAGAATATAAATCTATTTCTAGCTCGAGTGAAATTGGAAGTGTAATGTATGATAGCATTCAACCCAAAGACACTTCAGAAATAGGCATCATGGTCAACTTAGACTATGTAAAGAATTATGAAGAAAAAATTGAATATTTATCTAAAACCATAGAACTTACTGAAAAAGACTATAAAACTAAATTAGATGCTATTAAATGTCAATATGATATTAATATAAAAACTATAATAAATGAACACAATCAAGGCGTTAAAAATATTCAAGGCCTCCACGAGCAGACACTTAAGGACATATTCCAAAGGCATGAAAACGAAGTGGAAAATTTAAGATCTATGACAATCGAAGCTAATCGAAAAATTGAAAAACTTGAAAAAGAAAACCTTGTTCTGAAAAACAGATATCTGGATATCTCTAACACATTATCTGGTGGATTGGATGATGAGGTACTATATTTAGCATTCTTTACTCAACCTGGGGCCTGGTGCATAACAAAGTACAAGCTAATAGTTTTATTAGTATTTTTGGTTGTAACTCGTACTCTTAAATTGAATTACAAAGTACCAATAATTACAAGAATTACAAGTTACCAATACATAAGAATCTAAATATAATTTATAATATATAAACTTTTGTTGCTTTATGAATTAACTGTAGAAAACTATAAGTTGCAGTATAATTGTATCTGTAACTAATATAATTATCGAAATTTATTAGTTTATGTCGCATTAAAAATACAAAGTTATAGCTGAAACTTATGCCTAAGAAGCAACATATCGTCGTTCATATTGCAATTTGTTCTATGTCAGAAATGACAAGTTTACAGGAGAGTAATAAAACTGTGTACTGAAAAAAAAATCTATTATAACACTAAAATATTTTTAACTAACGTTTCATAACGCAATTGCG
Organism: Scirpophaga incertulas; assembly: GCA_036419045.1. NCBI lineage: Eukaryota > Metazoa > Arthropoda > Insecta > Lepidoptera > Crambidae > Scirpophaga > Scirpophaga incertulas. Next base: position 27,679,572 of record CM071634.1, on the reverse strand, counting down.
TTCGTCTTTCGGCCGCGCTCAGAATTATTATCTAAGCACACCTCAATAATAATAAAAAATACCAATTTTTGACATAGAACAAATTGCAATATGAACGACGATATTTTAAAAAATGTATGTCAAATAAAAATAGCCAGCACTAGCAATGAAACGGGATGTAATCGCCGATAGCAATGAGATATTATATAATGTTCTTTCCGTATATTAACGGGGAAATTCCCTTGCCTGTTACAGTTTGAAATAAATACATGATTTGCTGAAATAATGTGACATCATTAAGGTCCTTTGTCACCTAGCTAGGGCAGAGGGCGTCCTCAGTGAGTCACGGTCTTGAGCTTGAGTGAAGTGTGTCCACAAATTCACCGGTAGCTGGGTGTCGAAGACTGGTAGAACACAAGTGGACATCACTTCGCGGATAGCCAAGGCACGAGCAACTTTTACGCAGTTTAGGCCCGTATAGAAAAAAATCCTCACAAGCAGCTTTTTGGAACGTTGTGATGAAGTCCGGATCGACCAGCAGATCAAACATCATAAATTGAGTTGGATAGACCACACTCTCCGAAGGGATGTGGTTTAGATCCCTTCGGAAAGTGTAGCTTCTGTAGCCGGAGTGTGTGACCGAGGCAGGTCCTAGACTGGAATTCCCAAGAAAAGCGTAAACGTGGTCGCCAAAAACAGACCTGGAGCGAAATCAAACACGAAGCTGAAGACCATGACTCACTGTGGACGCCCTCTACCCTAGCAAGGGGACAAAGGACCTTTATGATGTCACATTATTTCCTTCTCCCCACTTCTGTGCGCGCGTCTGAAATATCGCGTCTAAAATTATTTGTAAGTACTTAATAGTACTCCATGGTCTTTCAGGTTCCTATTAAGCTGACGCCTGACTCTCAAAATATCAGAAAGTCGCGTGGTGTATCCAAATTACTGTCTAAAACGAATGTAATAGAGTGCAATGTCAAACCGGGACTGGGATTAAAGGGCCCGTGCACATGTTCTCTCGATTTTAATATATCGGACACAATTCAAAATATATTTGAACAAGTCGATGTCGATCAAAAAGACATCGCAGAAGACATGTATTTAAAGTACATTGCAAAAAAAATTATGAATAATAATGTACAGGTAACATTGCTAATATATTGATTTGTGACAATCTATGTATGTTAGAATGTTACGTTAATTAAGCTACAATTTACAGATGCTAGATACACAAGAATTATCATTTTTACATTTAAAAGTATGTCGTATGTGGAAAGTTAAGCTAAGTAAAGAAGAAAGTTTACAAAAACGTATTTTTAGCTTGGAGAGCGAACTTATTAGTCGGCAACGTAACGCACAACAACATAGTAAGTAAACTCATAATCATTGTTTGTACTTTGTCATACATATTTTTATCACACACGTACAGACAGAGTTGTTAATACTAGACGAGATTTTAAAATACTATGAGGTCTAAATAATAGAAACTGTCATAAACAAAATTGTAATGATTTCTAAGAATTTATTAACAATAAATTTTTAACAAATTCAAAATAATTAGGTACCTATATCAAATGATATCGTTTGATAAACCAAACTGACAGCTCTAATCTACGTTAGATGATAACTAGCCACTATTGTTCAGTGATAGCTGGCCTATGTTCAATGATAGCTGGCCTATATTCAGTGATAATTGACCCTTGTTCAGTGATAGCTGACCTTTGTTCAGTGACACCTGCCCATTGCTTAGTAATAGTTAACCATTATACTCAACTGTCCGTTTAGTTCATCTGTTTAGGTAACTAGGAATAATTTTCACAATAAGTATAGAATGTCAATAGTATTTTGTAAATGTATTTTATGTTATTGTGCATACCTAAGTACGTAATTATTAGAGTTTATAACAAATTCCGTGTGTCAACAGTAGTGGAATTGGATCGCAAAGTGGAAGAAGAGAAAAGGCGCCTGCAGGAGGTTCGGGAAGCAGTGTTTCGTAGCTCGCCAATGACGTCACGGGCTGAAAGCCCTCAGCTTATGGAGCGATGCACGAAATCCACAGTTGATCCAATTACAGCAGAGAAAGAAGTCATGTATGTATATGAAATCTGATTAATAACTGTTACTTATCGCTTTGTATAGATCATATATCTATACAAAGCGATATAAGTTAGTTACACATATTGTAACTAACCCACTATCAAACTTGAAATGTATTTCAAGATAATTGTATTTTACGAGAAAAAGCAGATTCCGTCAAGTGGTAATTTATCTCCTAGATTTGATCTGCAAGAGAAATCTGCAAAATCTGTCTAACTAGATTAATAATGATTGGTTAAAATATTCATTATTATAAACATTTTACGTAATGAACTTATACTTTATATAGGTGTCCTGCCAGTAAGAGCGTTAATGATAATCACCTGGGTGAAAAACCTTCGACCGGAGATTTTGAATCTGGTTTGACCACCATTGTTCTACGACATAAGCGAACTCGTCAAGAAAGTAACCGGGTGAGTTCCAATTGCTTAACATATATAAAACTGTCACTGCTATGCACAGACTTCTCTCAAAAAGGTGAGATTGGGGCAACTCGTACGTAGGTGTGACACCTAATATGATTTGCGTGAAGGTATTAGTCTGAGTTGTAGACGATATTTACAACCTTTTATTACTTGTGTATGCTTCCCAAGTGTCTCGAAGATTAGAAGCACGGGATTCCTAAAAGCTAATACAGAATTCTTGCAATTACTTAAAGACAGTATTTACCTTGGTCTTTTTTTAACTGTCCCATCACAGACATCCGCAGGAAACCAGCATTAGGTCTTCAACAATAAATATCGTTGAATTGAATCTTTGTAAAGAAAATAATTTTATTTATGCGATTCTGGATAATCGCTAATCTGATGAATTGATACTCTGGCAAACTGCTATGGATTGTTATCATTTTTTCTTCTTCTTTTTCTTCCCCTTTATGTGACCATAAGCGGGAAGAAGAGAATGTTCAAGCAAGTTTAGTCAGTAATTCCAAGTCGACCTGGATGGTCGAGCCGCCTCGGTCGGTTTGGTATCCGACATAATCACCGTGGCACTTGGTTGCGATGATTTCCATGAGGATTCTTAGTATCTCCTCTCCAGATGGAAAAAGAGACCTCTAAAACAGACTATCCCAATTTCCCAACATGTAGTCATTTTTATATGTGTATGCACACACATATGCACGTACAAAGCTATGTTTTGTGTTCTCAAAATGTTTCATTTTATCGACGACGTGCCTGCGTTGGCCTACATTGAATAAAAAACATTTTAAATCTTCTGTTAGTAATAATACCACTAAATGTCATCCTTATCAAAGGCCACATCAGCAAAACAGGACGTGGACGAAAGAAAACCAAAGAGACTCTACAGCGACGAGCCACCAACGAGACTGCGTCCAACAAGACATGGATATCGAGGACACAAGAAGTAAAGGCCCATATACTTATGCTGAATAATAAATAACATGTAAGCATGAAAAGTAAAGTCCATCAAGAAATTTCTACATCTCAAATGAAATCTTTATAAAACCTAATATTAAACATGCTTGGTACTATTGAACATATGTATAAATGCATTAAGTCTACACAATTTACGCGATCTCAAATCACTCCATGGGAGTAGAGCAAATAGTGAGTACCACATGACGTGTAAAACCCGTTGAATTAAAGTAGGTGATCCCTAAGCCTTACTTCAGTTGTAAAATTGGTTCCAAATTCGCACAAATTTTTGTACTTGCGTTTTGTACTTGTTTTTTGAAAATTTTATTTGTCTAAATATATTTACATTGTTTTTTATTACTTTTGAATATTTATTAAACTTAAATTAAATGTATGTAAGCAATACAAAAATCTCCTTTAATTTCGATTGTTTATACTTACACCCTACACCCTCTTGAACTATACAAACATCATACCTATCAATCGACTAGCAACTTGGAAAACCCATTCAATAAATAAATTGCACCCTATTATTTATAGAGATGCAAGCCCTTGTGCAAATATGAAGTGACCGTGACATGGCATTCCATTCTTTTCCCGCCATTACTAGTATATATATTTAATTTAATATATATATATAAACTCATTGAAAATTGGTCCAGCTTTGTGTAGAGTAAAAGCCGGATGGTTGCTTCAGTATGTTAGGGATGTTAATGTTCTTAGCACTTTGTGTAATAGTAAAAGTCTTCCCACAGACCTTTAATCAAAACAGCCCTAGTAGTTACGAGGGTTGTTTTAATAATTTCATTAAAATACTTTGATGTGTGTTGCCCCTGGATGCTCGAAGCTCTTATTAGTGATGTTAAAATATTGCATGAATGGTATTGTCAACATGTATGCAGTTCAAATCTGCAATATTTATTCTGTGGTAGTACTATCTACATAAAAAAAAGAAATCTTCATTTATCATCGTCATTTCAGCCCAGACTTCCACTGCTATACGAGTATATAGGCTTCCCAAACGAACTTCACACCGAGTGGTCTTGCTTAGCTAGCGTTCATTACCTTCTTGCGATCTTCACTAGACCAACCAACGCGGCGGTTCCCGGCATATGCTTGCCACTCGAGTCCTTTCGCCCCAACGACGTTGGTCCTTACAATTTGCAATTCTTCCAACACAATGCACCTTACAATTTTCAATTCTTGCCGGCTATATTTGGAGACTGCTCTTGTCCATTTCTGATTCGTCATTTTAAATGACCTAATTGCCTAACACTAGCAACAAAGAAAAACTGATAGAATAACGACTGTGGTTGATAACTCTTAAAAAAATATCCGTCCCATCAGTTCACATTGTTTTATTAACTAAGTCGATCAGTGGAATTGAACATGGGATTATTGAAATTAATGGCAGCCGGCTGATAAATTGGGTTCTCCGAGACGTCGAAGCCTGCCTCTTGGGACTCTTTTACAAACTTCTCGTACTCTTTCTTGTCCATCATGTCCACTAAGATCTTCCACACAATTACGGTCACGAGTCCTATTAGTAAAACTGTTGCAATCGCGATCACTACTGGCACTGAAAACCAATATTAAATTATAATTATTAATTCGCTCATGTATTGTCCGAGTAAAGAGTTCGATTATAATTTTCTTCCATGTTAAAAAATAAACCATTTGGCAAATAGACTTATGATTCTATATTCAAATCAAAATCTTATAAAAACATCTCAACTGACTTTATGCAATAGGAATAGTTTTAGACCAGATATAACAGAATCCCTTTGAGGTTTCCGATATATTTGGTTTTATACTATAAGTTAACAAACTTACTCCAAATATTAGGCTTCACTGGATCTTCAAGTTCTGTTTGAATAATAATATGCAGCTTCTTAGCGCCTTTGTCGTAACTATACCCAAAGCTCACTGTCGATCCATTATCCAATTTCTTGTGACACCACGTCACTGTCGGCCAGGTACTGTTGTTTATCTCTGTTCTGTTCATCATTTCGACTTCTGTGGAAGATGTCTGGTTAAATTGCTCAAGCATGTCGCAGTAGGTCTTGTTGCTCAGGAAGTTGCAGTAAGCGTAGTCCTCCAACTCTTTACATTGTTCCTCTTCACAAAAAACTCCGTACGGTTTAGCGGAATTCGCTTCTTGTTTCTGGCATACACATTCCCCGCACTCGCACTGGCCATTTCCAGAACATATCTGAAAAATTATTTAAATATCAAACCGAACGTTTAGCGACATTCAGATGTTTCTGGTTTTTTAGGGTTTTTTACACTGCTATTAAAGTATTATAACAAGACAACTAAAACAAATTTATTTCGTAAGTGTATTTTTTCTTCAACGGAACTGGGACTTATAAATACTGAAAAATTTATAGTTTAGTAGCAGACCCGTTGTGGGATAAGCCCGTGTTTGAGACTATAATATCCGAAGTCTTACTGACGTTTTTTTGTCACTGAGCTACAAATGTGAAGGATAGGTGCATAATTAATATATTAGCATGGATGTAGCTGTAATAATTAACTAACCTCTTTTTTTGGATATTCTCAGTTGGGCCAACATTGTGCGCACCAAAAACCGAATACTATTTGGGAATTGAGTACTTTCTACACGTGTATAATGTTACATACATTATAAGAAACGTTTTACAAATTCATAATGAAGGAAATACAAAAATTGGCAGTGACGTCACTTTATTTTTATATTATATTAAAATTGTAATTTATGTTTGTTTAATTGTGTTAATAATATGTTCTTGCCAAGTGATTGGATTCATTTACAAAATTAGACAATTCCAATTCCGAATACATATTAGTGAAATTCAAAATATTTAACATCTTCAACGACTCTGTAGATCCGCGAAAAGAGGTACTTCCTGAGCACTATTCCGGTCATTATAAACTACCTTTTTCGAATATGGGGCGAAGCAATCAGTTTTGTGAACAGTGCAGCTGCAATCCTCGCCAGTCCACTCCGCGACGTCGCACTCGCACGCTCCGTGCGTGCACCGCCCGTGTCCGGAGCACAGCTTGCTGTCACGCCTTTTGCAGGAGTTGTCGTCGAACTCGCAAAAGTCCCCAGAAAATCCGCTCTTGCACGCACATTTGCCGCACCTTATAAAACGAACCGCCGTTATATAAACTGTAATCAGCGAATTCGACGGAACTTGACGCTCGGATCTATTCTGCTCACAATCGAATCGAAGCCGAACCAATGAGTTTCACCAATACGAACGCATAGATTGTTAGATAATGTGATAATCTCGTGTTCTGATTGGTTGAATTCAGCGTTTCGGTTGCAGGTTGTAATTTTTCTCAGAATTGGTCCACTATGAAGCATCTGCCAATTTCAGACCCATACTATGGCGCTATGTGGGCTCAAATAGCGCAACCCCTTTCTAGAGTTTAAGTTTGGTTATTGTACTCTAATACAAGCCTAAGAGTCGGCCTGTAAAGCTCGTAGACAGTTTGGACGCATCTGAGATTTTATTTTTGTAAATCCAGCCACGAAATATAGAATCTTATGGTGTGGGGCGATGTCTTGTTAATAAAAAAAAAAAACAGAATGGATTACCAAATCCTAATATACAACATAGTGCGTTCCGTTTGCATAGCACTGGCCAAGTAAAATGATTTGCATAATTTAAACACGTGGTTACTCCAGAATCGTTTCATTTAAATATCTCTTTCTCTCACACATTATCTTACACTATCCTGAATAGGCTTGTTGCCTAAATTTCAGTAGTTAGATACTAATATACCTTGATGCCTAATCTATACAAAATAATTATTATTTTTGAAAAAAAATGCTTATTTATAAGAATAATTTTGCATTTAATTAAATATTTGACATTAGTCATCAAAAACGCTCATGACTGTCATGGCGTCTTGAATGACGTCACGCCGTGCAAAACACAGCTGTTTTAGTATCGGAATATTCGGTATTGTGAAGTTATTTTAATAAAAAATGGATTCATCGTATTACAAGTACTGCATAGTGCCCCAGTGTACAAGCACAAGTATAAAAACACCAAAAAAATTATTTATATACGTGCCAAACAATCAGCAGATACGTAAAAAGTGGCTGACACTCGCGAGAAGGAATGATGCCCATTCTTTTTCGCACTTCCACAAGACACTTGGGAATGACATTTTGACTTTGACGTTTCGCACGGCGTGACGTAACACTTTTTAATTGGTGTTTGCTGTCACGTGACTTATGGCTCATTTTGTGCAATTTTATTTTATAAAAATATAAATAATCAAAAGATATTATTTTATAAAACTTTGTTTTTTCATAATTAAATGATCATCTTAATAGTTATGCAACCTAATGCATCAGATTTGTTCATAGTGGATACAAGCCTATTAATTGGTTTCTTTTCCATAATTATATACTTACACACATGTGCCTCTTGCATTACAGAAACTAGTTTGATTTTTATCTTGCTTACATTTATCCAAATCTGTTTTGCTGGTAGCTTTACCGTCACACTGGCAAATACTGCCATGTCTGAAATGAAATAGAGTGCAATGTTGAATTCACACCCGCTTCTGTTTGATACATTGTTACCGTTGCTTTTAATAGTTAATATGTAGTTCCTCTACACTACACGATGGGGGATTCTAGCCCACTACTCACTAAAGTTAATTAATTTTTTCAGTATGACAACGTGATTAACATTGTTAAGAAAATTCGTAAATTAATAAATAAAACACGAACGTTCACGTTCAAACACTCTTACGTTCGTGTACGCATTGTAGGTGGAATTTTCCACGAGTGTATGGTAGCACTATCTTCCATTTGTAAATGTTTATTATTTTACAAATGGTGCCGTTTGGTGTAGCACGATACCGATAACAGGTTAGACAATTGCCATACAGTATGGCATAAGCCATCCATCATCAAAACGCTCCATCCCATCTTAGTAGGCTAGTATGAATACCTAACGTATAGATGAGCTAAGAAACTTGGAACTTATTAAATATTATATTGTATTAAAATATTTCTACTATGAAATTCGACTCTAGTAAAGTCGCGGCATTTTGTATAATGAAAAATATTGAATATCTCGGCTTATCAAGCACCTACCCGGGACTTACTGTTAAGTAGAAGTTCTTTTTTTAAATCCAGCAACTTACACAGCGTCACCAAACGTGACTTAATTTAGAGGTCTTCCTTTGTAAGGTGAGATACTTTTTTGTTTGAATGTATGAGGCATAGTTAAATATAAGTACTATATATAGTTAAATATAAAAATATAAGTACTTACCGACCACTATTACATTTACAAATACCGCACTGCAGACTACCAGCGTTGCTGCATTGCGTAGAATTTACAACGCTCCTTTCATCCTTCTCACAGTCGCATTGACAGTTTATTTGCAGTTTTATTTTCAGTTTGTCCGCTAAACCACCCCCAAAAACCGGCCCCACTTCCAAAATGGACTCCAACTCCTCGCTGTTTTCTGGACAACGAGTCACTTTGACTGTCGCTCTGATTTTCAGCACTTGTTGGTGTCGGATTTCGCAGTTGTCTTTCTTTGTACAATCTGGTTTCAGTTCCAGTTTGACATATGGTGGCCATTGGTATTTTATCGTAAGAAACCTTGTTGATTGCTGAAACAGGTGCATTATATATCACAATCGTATGAGACGAATTAAAGTAAAGAAAATGACGAATTCGTAATATAAGTTATTTAGAAGTGAGTATATAATAATAGATCAAGGACTCCATTTTCTTTGTATATGGAGGTAGAAAGTTCTTCAATCGACACAAAACCAATAAAATCCCACTTATATTTTAAATGCAAACAATTTAGGGTAACCAACTAAAGATAGAATCCGAGTATATGCTTTTATAAGTGCTTCATGATATAACTGAAGGAGCTTATCTTGTTAAAAATCAATTACATGACAAGGAGATTACATTTTTGTAATACTAGGTATATGAAATAGCTGTCATAAGAACTATAGCGATTAATATATATAACAATAAATAAACCAATAAATAGTTTTATGTTCACTCACCAAGTAAGCGGATTTAATTATATCCAAAACATTTGAGTTTTGTGTCAACTCTGCATAACTAGCGTCTAAGATTTGCTTAGCAAGTGCTTCGTATTCGTTTTTCACAGAGCTTAGCGCCGCAAAAATAATTCTGAAATTTCCGTCAGATGCAATTTTATTAAGCTGACTTACAGACGGATAGTCCTGTATTAAGCTATAATTGTAAAAGTTGCTTTCATTCAGATGGCACTTCATATCGTTGGGCCTTCCAGCTCCCACCATTTTACCATCTCCTGCGCTGTGGTACGTAGCATCAGTACAAAGTATAATAATGCGACGTGCATCTGGTCTCCAGCCTAGTTCTTTTTCACAAGCCATTACTTGCATTAGCCCATCGAGACCAGCCTCAGGATCGTCTTGGTTGGCGCCATCTACTTTTAAGCTTTTGTTGATAAAGTCGCCTAAATTTTTTGTAAGTGACAAAATATTTCGAAACGAATAAGCATTTTGTACTTCATTGCTGAAAAAGAAATAGTATTATTATTACTTTCATTATACACAGAAAAGACAGAGGTAATATGACGCACCCCCGGTCACTGTCACTTTTGCAAAAATGTAGTTTTTCAGGAGAAACACTTAAAACTTTGACACCTTACAAAGCAATGACGTTAGGAGATATAGGCGAGATGAGTTTCTTATACTAAAACGTCAACTTTTATCTTTAATTTTAGATAAATAATTATCAAGTAAAGTTTGTGCTCTAGGATAATTATAACATACTTAACTCATTTTATGCAAAATTGACAGTGTCCACTGGGGATGCGATGAAGCACCTACTTTACGAAAGGTAAGTCTGGTTTCTCCACGAAGCTCCCAACACCAAATCGCACATTGTTAGTAAAACGTGTCAGCTCCTTGTGAACGTTCGCGGCCTGTTTTTGCAGTACTGCCACATGTTTCGCCATAGTATAAGAATAGTCCATTAAATAATAAACGTCCAGTGGGAAATCATCAGCCGGCTTGTACAACATATCAAAACTTAACGATCCACCAGCTCGCAGCCTTATAGTCATATTTTGAGGTTGAAACTGAATTGCAGTCATAGAATCATTTCCAGCAAAAAAGGTTCGGTTCTCTACAACTTTATGTGATTCCATAACAGGATCATTGATAAATGACTGCTTACACCAATGCTGGTTTTTACGACTGTAGTTATAAGACTGACATCGACTAACTGTAATGTTTGACTGTAAATTAGAAACATATTAATGAAGAACCATCGATATTTCTTGTTATTATAAAACTTACATATTATAATATGTCTCTGCATATGGTTTTTTTCTGAAAACTACTTTCTCCATTTTACGTTTATATTATAGGGATTGCAATCCGGAAAAACGGATCCGGTAATCTGGCGGATCTGGCATCATTTAGATAGATAGATAGATAGATAACACTTTATTGTACATACACCACAAAACAGAGAGAAGAAAATAACAAAATACACTTAAAATTACTAGTACAATTGGCGGTCTTATCGCTCAAACAGCGATCTCTTCCAGACAACCTACGGACGGAGAGATATAAAAAACTGGAAAGACGGGGGTGTAAGATACTTACATATTAACAAATAATTTTTTTAAAAATATACTGACAAAACATTATACTTAAAATCAAATAATAATGAGCTAACTGACTTACCTAACCTAAAGTAAAATATTATTATACAGAATATTATCGAACAGCCAATAAGCATAATCATACAGAATTACTTTATGTTAATGATATAATTTTTATAAATAAATGTATGTATGAAGATGAAACGCGCTATGAAATCTAAAATTGATAAATATAATACGTAATACAAGCTGATAAAAAGTAGCGCAACGATCGTATAAGCTAAAGAGATAAATAGTATTCCTTGACTTGGTTTTTAAAAGAATGTACCGTTTGTGCACGCCTAATACAAACTGGGAGAGAGTTCCACAGCCGAATGGCCTGCACAGTAAAAGAGGAACTGTAGAAACTGGTGCTATGTTTGGGAAATTCAAGAGTTAAATTCTCTGATGACCTTAACGAGTAATTGAAGCTGCTTAGAAAATTAAAACGTTCTTTTAAGTATTGTGGATAAGAGGGAGAGAATAGTATATTATAAAGAAGTGAAAGTATATGAGTGTTCCGGCGAAAGCGTATAGGAAGCCACTTGAGCTTAGAGCGAAATTCGGAAACATGGTCATATTTGCGCAATCCAAATATGAACCTTATGCAAAAATTTTGAAGGCGCTCAAGTTTATTTAGCTGGTCCTCCGTGAGATCGAGATAGCAGGCATCAGCATAATCAAGAATAGGAAGTAGCAGAGACTGCGCTAACGCAATTTTAGTAGCAATAGGTAAGAAGTTACGTAGTCTTCTTAATGAACCAGCAGAAGCAAATAATTTACGGCTTACAGCCATTTAATGGTTACCGGATCTGGTACCAATATACCGGATCCGGAGACCGGTTCCGGTGCTAGCAGTTAGTAATCATGATGGTATCTGTCATAATCATAAATACCTATAAGACTTGTTTGTTAGCACTCTCAAATACGTTTTCTGCATCGCGCCTCTCCTGAGGGGCGGTCGCCCTCACGATTTGCCTATATGGTTTTAGAACCTAGGCCAGGTTGAGTTTAGTCGGTGGGTAGGTGGCTGGATCGTTCCGGTCGCGTGGAGTCCGACATAACCTCCGCGACCTCCGTAACCACGCAACCAGGATACCCCCGGTTGCGGGGGTATCCTGGGTACGTTTCGTACTCCTTGTGAGGATTCTCAGCCTTCCTCTTGTTGTTATGTAGCCTCAAAGTATTTGAAACTTGTAGTGTGTGCCCATATCATCAGTTCATATACGACTACACCGAGGGGTATGAGCTTTTTTTTTCGAGGAGAACTGCTCCTTATGCACCATGACACCGCGCTGGCTAGGCGCGGCTGTGTGTGGGGCTCTCCGGTCTGCGATAACCGGCCTACCCACTAAAACCCCCTCTGTTCTCTAGACCCATATCGGGGCGCGTGTGGCGGGGTGCGCTTTCGCGATTCTACCGCCGCAGCGCCCACAGGCCGGCTCAATCTAAAGGTGGTGGTCGAACCACCGCCAAGGGGGGGATTGTCCGAGAACACTTGGACAATACCCAGGTAACGAGGTCCTACTACCCATTGGTACGTGGCAGGATCGACCCCGGGCCCCACAAATGCTCCTCACATACTCATAAACGATATATTGAGTCACATATCAACCAAAATCAAAATTAACTTTATTCAAATATGACTTTATAGAAAGCTCTTTTGAATCGTCCATTTTTTTCCCTACCACCCATTCAGGACGTATATTTTAGCTGATAAGAAGAATGGGCGCAAGAAGATATCAGCTTTATCAAAAGTATTAACAACATTAACAATAAATGATGTCGTTATCATACAATGTACATATGTGTTTACAGCAATCATTTACACTTTAGAATGTAATATCTTCAAATCAATACCAAACATTGGCATCATTTAAATAATCATTAACTTTGTAATAGCCCTTACTCATTAGCGTCTTTTTAAAACCTTTTTAACCAATAAACGGTGTATGAAAGTGTTACGTAACTCTATAGATAAATCGCTCTTTTTGTTGCTGGATAGGATAGATTTTATGCTAGAAATTATTACAGCGCTTTAAGATCACAATCATATCTACTTGTCTTTCAATTTCACGGCGAGCAGATTCTCATTTCGATGCATACAATCATACGAACAATATCTCGACTTTGCGAACAATTCTTACATCACAGCTTATATTCGTCCCCAACGGGGTAAAAGCATCCTAATTATGTGAAGTCGATTACGCCTTAGTCGACCTTGACGATTTGACCTTTGCACCTTTCATTATCTTCACAAGTGTATGCATAGTGTCCTATAAATGTACATATGAAAACCAAAAAACATTAGTGCATGATATCAACCCCGGACATCACGATTCTAATAAGGATGCAAACCAGTGCCGAGACCACCATATTTTACTCCAAATATCCCGTAAAATAATATTGTTTTTGTTTCATACCTCTGAACACCAGACACACCTATCCTCACCGTACCCTATACACTGCGTGCACGTTTCAAAATTACTACATAGTTTATCACCAAAAATACTTCTCACGTAACAATTGCACAGCATCAAAAATATAATAGTTTTTGTCATTGTCCTAGTTGGTTATCTGTTACCAAGATTTAATTACCAATGTCAGTTGCTAAAATTTAACTTACTGATGCAACTAAACGGTTATCACGACAAATACGTTTCAACATACATTGTTAAGGGGAAGTTACTTGGTTGTATTTCTTTCAGATAACAAATAATAATAGCTACTAACCAATATAAGTTTTATTTCAGACAAAATATGGATATACATATAAAGACCGTGTGAGATAAATGAAAAAATTGCCAATTCTGTGCTGACATCATATTATAGCATTGACGTTAATCATTCATGATAAGTTGTGTCGCGAATGCTAAGTAATAATATGTAACGTTATATAATCTGTGACAACGACCACAGCGAATAGGTCGTACGTGCTCTTCAATTCGCTTGCACTTCTGTCCTAACAGCTGACACAGCAACAGAATCCATGAGTTATTTCATAGTCTTTCGTATCTCAATGTTTGAATAATCAGAATTAAGTAAGGTATGCCATCTACCAATTTTAAATATAATATAAAGAATTCTAGACATTTCAAGAAAGCGACGTGTAGTTAACGTGATATTTTTAAGAACTAAGTTTTACCTACGAACTTCGTTTCATTGTCTTCGCTATTTTCTTATTCGCCAAAAAATTATTAAGTTCATTTTCTCCCCCTTCCTTAGCCTTCCCGTCTGTGAATTAGTTCAATCATAAACATTATATCGTATGCACTAAACCTGACGCATTTACTGGCTGCATTAGAAATTCCTACTACTTATATAATAAACTTTAACATGCTATATCCCTTAAAGTATGATGAAAATTACAATTTTGAGAAGGTAAGGAAGGTTAAGGTGCGCAACGAAAATCATTTAAATGGATTTAAACACAAATTACACACATTACAACACAAATCATCAATCAAAATAACAACCTGTTTAGGAACAATAAATGGAAGTACCAAAAGTTGTATGTATAACTATTGATAGGATTAAAAAAAGTTGTATCCTGATTCAAGCCAAAAACAAATTATATTCGATATTCGAAATGCTACAAGTTTTTCGAATACCCAATCGCTTACGGATGTTGTCATTGAGATAAATTAGGTAGAGCTATTGATTTTTTTTATTATATAATTACTTCTTTAAACTACCTTATTAAACTCTAAAAGGTAAGTTTTAATAACCCTAATTAATTTGCCTTATAAAATTTGATTGCCTCATGATGATGATTTTGCCTCAATAAGAATTTGTCATTCAGATCTGTCCTGTGCAGCTTACATCCAGCGCAATCCTGTGAACTTAAGCAATAAATTGCAAACCTTAGGTGACAATGGGTAAGAGCATATTGCTTAGAATTAACAACCCTTGGGGAAGAAAGTCTACTCACAATCGCTCCACAAAGTAACTATTATAAATTCAAGAAACATAAATCTGAATTTATGCTTCAAATAATGTAAAAAATAGGAATATGTATACCCCTTTAGTCAAAATAATTAATTTCCTGTTGCCACCTTTTTCCCGTTATTATGACCGCATTATGTTCAGTAAAACACATTAATAACATGGGTGTGGTTGAATATTTAATAATCGCTCTTTTAATAATCCACCACGCATCATCTCTGCACGTGGGTATATGTGAGGAACACAAAACGTGCAATGAATGTATTTTGGAACCATCTGTTTGCGTTTGGTGCGCTTCGGTAACTATAATTCTGTTTTTGCTTTACTTTCTTTTAGATAACATTGTCCGAAAAAAACAGTTGTATCAATTTCACACATAATATAACATACAGATGGAAGAAAATATTAATTGCCTAGGATATATTTCAATTTCAGAAAATTCTTAATGGACCGAGATGCAAAACAGCTAATGCGCTACCGGAAAATTGGTGTCCAGATGCGTTACAGAACCCACAAAATAACATCACTGTTCAAAAGTCAGCCAACTTGGACTTCAATTCCAATCTCGGTGAAGTAACACAAATAAAACCACAAAAATATAAAATATCTTTAAGACCAGGTGTTCCTTTAGACTTTAAATTTTCTTTTAAACCAGCACCACACTACCCTGTTGACTTGTATTTTTTACTAGACCTTTCAAAAACCATGCAAAATGTAAAAACGACGATAGAAGAGCAGAGTAATAAGATATATGAAACTATGAACACTTTAACAAGCAATATACGATTGGGCATTGGTAGTTTTATTGATAAGAATACTCTACCTTACACAAAGTAAGTAAGCACATAGTCTTTTAATTTCATTGGATAATTTTACTTAGTTTATGTTAAATATTAAGTACATTTCTATTTTTTTTTTTAGTAAAATTAATAATCATCTGACATATTCATTCAAAAACAGAATGAAACTTACAAATGATACAGGTAAATTCAAAATTGCAGTAAGTGAAATGGAGTTCGGCCAGAATCACGATTTTCCTGAAGGCGGATTAGACGCGTTGGCACAAGCAATTGTTTGTCAAGAAGATATCGGTTGGAGAAATGAGTCAAGGAAAATAATTGTATTTTTAACAGATGGGCCTTATCATTCAGCTGGTGATGGTTTAACAGGAGGTATTTTCCAACCTTACGATGGCCAATGTTACATGAAAGACAATGTTTATACAAAAGAGCTAGTAATGGATTATCCATCTATAAGTATTATTAATAAAATAGCTGCCAGTGAAGGAATAACTGTTATATTCGCAGTAACAAACGAAGTTCAAAATATTTATAGTCATTTAAGTGAAGCGATAAGTGGATCTAAGTGTATTAGTAACGAAGACAACCAAATGGTATCAATTTTAAACAAAATTTATAACGTAAGTATTGAATTGTACTTTTACTTTTGTATAAGTTTAATTATGTACATATCAAAATATTTTTAATTGCATATGTTTAATCTAATACTTATTTTGGTAACCAGGAAATCACACGAACGATAAAACTTAAGACAAATATGAAATCTGGTCAACGTAGCAATTTTTATCTTTCATTCAATCCTAATTGCGCTATTGCTAACGACGACTGTAGCGTTAAAACAGATCAAGTGAAAGAAATCACTGGAACTATAAAACTATTGCAATATTTCGGCATTAATAACACTACAGTAACAATTGGTATTGAAGGTATTAAAGAAAAGTTGATTCTAGATATAGAAATAATAAATAATTGTGAATGTGAACACAGTGGTGTTAAAGAAGCTCCAGAATGCAGCGATGCTGGAACATTCCAATGTGGCATTTGTAAATGCGATCCAAAAAGGTACGAAAGAACTTACTTCTCTCATTCGTCAACCTGACACTTATTTATGGTTTATTTTTCTTTGTATGTCGATAAAAGAGAGTGTATTAGAAATTTGCTTTGAAAAATATACTATATATTTGTTTCAGAATATGTATTATGTATATTTTGTCAATGGGGTGTGAGAGGTTATAAAGTGACTTCCATAACTCAAAGGTTAAAAAACGCAATGTTCGCTTATCTTCTTTATTTATTTATAGGTACGGTGATAAATGCGGCTGCATCTCCAACAACTTCAACAACGTCAATGACAGCTTAACTTGCGTCGCTCCCGGTGATATTACGACCGTTGGCGACAATGTGATATGCAGTGGTCACGGCTCGTGCTTCTGTGGCTATTGCGTATGCAGGAAAAATTCTCCGTAAGTAGATTACTAATCTCTGATCATATTCAAGATGAAGCATGAACGGAAATTCATTACCCGTTCCGATGTATTCAGTTCATGTCAGTAAATCACATGTCCCCAGAAATCCATTCCATCCCAAAACGTCTCGTTCCGTTTTATCCTTTGAACAATTTCTATTGCATATCAATGGTATGATAGATTTTTGTGACATTCATTGTAATAAAGACGATAACATAGACCATAGTACAGTGCATGCAGAATATTTTGGAAAAACAGCAATTGAACGATTTGGTAAGGGATAAGATATTTTACAAGTTGTAATTCCATCATATGATAATATATTTTCTTCTCTAGTTACGAGGGAAAATACTGCGAATTCAATAAAGACAATTGCCCGCGTTTTGACGATGTGGTGTGCAACGGACACGGACGATGTGAAAACGAGAAGTGTATATGCACTGACCCCGGATGGTCAGGCCACGCTTGTGAATGCCAGGATAAAAGCAAAAAGTGTACTGGGCCAAATGGAAAGGTACTTTTATCAGCACTATAACTTCCTATAGCCTTACTATCCCATGCCATCAGTATTAGTGATTCAGTAGATTCATTATCTTTACAATGCAGTACAAGTTAGGCAATTCAAACGAAGCTGAAATCTATACCTTTAGGCCCGTCTTAATGATGTTAATTTAAGCCTGACCTAGTTGATATATTACTTTCCCTCTTTTTACCTTACGATATTTATTAAAAAATGGGATGATACAACAGTATACATTAACTAAACTAAAGAAATCTTTATTAATACTGTCATTAAAGTGCATTTTAATGTGTTTAATGAGAAGTTATATATATTGAAACTGTAATCAATATAAATTTATAAGAAATCTACAGCATTATGTTAGCAATCCAAGTATATAAGGTTTGATTAATCAATCTCAATTTTGCTTAGTGCCCAATAATTTCATTGCTTGTCGTACTGCTAATTTGGTCTTTGTAATAGACGTGTTTGATACGTAATCTGTACAGGTAAAAATATATCTTACCACATTGTAATAAAGCACATTCATGAACAACTACAACAATGTCCCATTTGCAGGTATGCAGTGCCCTAGGCGAGTGTCATTGCAGTGTATGCGTCTGCAACCGCACTGCTTCCTGGGACGCCAGAGAGACCTTAGATCAATTCTGCAACATCCAACCGTGTCCTTATTGCCATATGTCCCAGTGCAAAATCCTTGAGGACTGCGCTATCTGTCTCTATTACGATAAGAAAGATTGCGCCAGCTGTCAACACTTCGAAGCCAAGCTCACGCAAGATGCGATAACTTCTCGAAACTCAAGCTGGAACGTATGCCCCGACCTGCGTGTAGATGTAGGATGCTACACCAGGTTTATGTACCGATATGATGACGATAAATACGTCATTGAAATGGTTGTGCAAACTGATAACAATTGCTTGGAGAGCTATTACTGTAAGTACTTTCATACTTTTTAGGGTTCCGTAGCCAATTCTTTGACGACTTCCATAGTCGAGTGGATAGTACAGCGGTTTCAGGGTGTCGCCAACTCTGAGGTCCCGGGTTTAAATCCCGGTGGGGGCAGATATTTGTGTGATGAATGCGAGTACCTTATCATGGCTGTTAACATATTTTTCTATCAAAAATTTATATTTATATATGTATGTCTATCCGTTACTATAACACAATCCTTACAGAGATTACTTTGGATTAGGCTAATTGGTGTAAGTGTGAGAAATATTTATTTATTTATTTACTAGCTTCCGCCCGCGGCTTCGCCCGCATGATATTCTTATAGGGGCCAGCCTCACGTTCTGTACCAACATATTTTGTTTGTTTTGTTTCTTATGACGTGATTATTTACGAACTTGCATACTAACTTTCAACCCTTATTTCGCCCCATATCGGGTCGAAATTTCAAAAATGCTAGAACAAATGTTTAATGATTTCTTATCAAGTGCTTAAATATAAAGTTTCATGGTTTTATCTTTTAAAATTAAGAAATCCCATACAAACTTTATACCTCTATTTCAACCCCTCCCATCCCTTTTTTTTCGAAATAATAAGTACCCTATATTCTGTCTCAGGATCTATAGATTGTCTGTACCAAATTTCATCAAAATCGGTTGCGAGATTTAAGCGGGAAAGCGTAACAGACAGACAGACAGAGTTACTTTCGCATTTATAATGTTAATTGGGATAAGCCTACCTGTAGTGGCTGGCGCTATTACCGAATTATTATATACTAAGTATATATACCAAGCTAACGTGATTAAAGAAATCTCATAAGTCTTTATCTACCTCACATTTGGAATTCTCTGTCAGTGTACGTATCACCTCCAAAAGACTAGCCAAATTTAAAAAAGAAATCAGAATAGAAGTATCATGGATGTGACGTTGACTAGCAGCCACTTCCTCTTGCACTTTTATCATTTCTTTTTTCATATTTGGAATCCCATCTCGCATACATTTGATACTTTTTCTTTTGATTCTCCTTGATCCCATGATCAGCATAACTATGATTAACGCGTTTCGACATATTGTAAAATTTTCTTAATTTTCGCTGTCACAGCATCGAACTCAAAGCTGCGTTTGGAGAATTCATCGCTAGGGTATATAATCCTTGTTCCCGGAAGTTGCTTGATGTTCCCGGGGGCTCCCTACATGCCTGAGGAAGGCCATCCCTGAGGTTTTTAGTGGGTAGGCCTCCCCCTTCTGGGGAGGAGAGCCCCACATAACCGCCGGCTCGCCACAGCCGGGGTATGCAATTGAATGCATTTTCCTCAGGGAAAAAAAAAGGGTATATAATCCTTACTAATATTATTAACGCAAAAGTTTGTAAGTTTGGATGTTTGTTACTCGTTTATTAATATATAACTTATACATCAGAATAACATATTTATAAAGATACTAGTTGGTGCCCGCGACTTTATCTGCACAGATGACAGGTTTTTTCCTCCTATTTGACACTTATCGTCATATTTTGGATAATTCACACAATCTATACTAATATTATAAAGCTGAAGAGTTTGTTTGTTTGAACGCGCTAATCTCTGAAAGTCCTGGTTCGAATTGAAAAAATCTTTTTTTGTTGAATAGCCCATTTATCGAAGAAGGCTTTAGGCTACATAACATTACGATGCGACTAATAGGAGCGAAGAAATAATGGAAAATGTGGAAAAAACGGGGAAAATTATTTATCTTTGAAAGCTTCCGTTGCGTGCGTTGCGAAAACAGTTCTAGATATCAAACAAATATGTATGAAAGAATTATTCCTCTTAAAATGATCTAAAATAATGCCCGCGACAGTATATGTCTATCTTTTAATGTTAACTCACTAGAATCGTTTTTATGGTGATCAAATTTGGATATGTCGCGTTGTCAAGATCGGGTAACAGCTGAAGTGGTTGTTTGCAAAAATAAATATGATACTCAAAATAACTATTCCACGCGGACGAAGTCGCTGGCACAGCTAGTATCTTTATAAATTGCAGTATTGTAAAGTTTCATTAAATTTCTTTAAGTAATTATTAAGTGAAAGAGTAACAAACATCCATGCTTACAAACTTTCACGCTTATAATATTACAAGATGCGTCGACTCTCTTGTTTGGACCCCAACGGCTCCGGAACGGTCGCCGGCGTCGTTAGCAGGCAAGGTGTCGAACCTTCAGGAGACGTATTTTTGAATTATTAGACGTGAATTTGGAATTCGAATACGAATACAAATCGTGCGCGAAATTATTTTCTATGGCTTACAATTTTATACATTTACTAGCAGACCCGACAGGCTTCGTCCTGTCAAAAAGATTTATAAAGTGACAGTTTTTTGTTTCTACTTATTTAATAGTCAGGGCAAAAAATTCTCATGTACAGAACCGTCACCCCGGTGGTAGGGCGTTGTGATTAAAAAAAAATTAATTGCAAAAAAGGTTCAAATGACCTATTTACATTTTGTGATTATTCAATTTTGGAACCTGACATTAAAACCTCCGACGATGTATTCTGTGCCCTAACGCACACATGCATACTGTTTTGATAGATATGATTTTATTTTTTTATATAGCGTTAATAAAGCGCAAATTGACACACACCCCTACAATGCTTAGACAACAGTGAGTGCTTGCAATATGAACTTTATACAATAACAATAAAGCTCAA
Source organism: Scirpophaga incertulas (assembly GCA_036419045.1). Taxonomy (NCBI): domain Eukaryota; kingdom Metazoa; phylum Arthropoda; class Insecta; order Lepidoptera; family Crambidae; genus Scirpophaga; species Scirpophaga incertulas. The sequence continues at coordinate 27,658,068 of CM071634.1, read as the reverse complement.
ATTGACTGTACGTTTTAGTTAGAAAACGTTTGTATGGAAAAAAATGGGCTGTTTTTAGGGTTTTTCCGATAATTACTCGAATTTTTCTCGACGTAAAAACCATCCTTGAACTTCAACGAACATTGTGAACCAGGCGTTGTTGAATTATGCACTTACCAACACATTTTGCGATTCATTTTTATATATAAGAAGATGAATCACTCGAATTCAGTGTTGTCATTAAAAACAAATTCTTTATTAAATTCCGTTTCACGCAGAAAAATTCAAAATCACAACAACAAAAACAAAAAACCGGCGATAACCCACACGTGAAACGGATCACTGTCAAGGTTACCTACTTCAGCGTTGGATATTCTACTAGTAGAAATCAAAAACGAGTGGGTTGTACCACTCGTTGCACAACGCACGAAATGAATTCGTATACGAATCTCACGATTTCGAATGCGAATTGGTTTTCTATTGTTTCAAAAATTCGTCTTCTGTTCGAGCGGCTTCCACAAAACACACTCATTGCAAAGCTGATCATAGCCATCTGAGGCTTCAGCATATAAGTCAAGTAAGTCAAGAAAGTAAGTAAGTAAGTAAGGATAAAATATACCATTTGTGCAAACAAAGTAACGGATACCAACCAGTAATTTATAAAAGGAATCGTGCTAATAGACTTGAAGTAACATAATTCTTATCGGTGGTGTTTTTAGTGTTTGGCGGAATATTCCTCGCGGCGCTCATCCTTATCGGTGTAGCGACGCTGGTGGCGTGGAAGTGGCTAACTGACAGCCGCGACCGGCGCGAGTATGAGCGGTTCCTGAAGGAGCACCAGGAGGACTTGTCCCCGCCTTGCTCCAACCCTACGTACAGGCCAGCGTCTACAACCATCAATAATCCAGCGTTTAGAAAACCTTCCGTTTGTTAAATGTTTAAAAGTTCCTGGTATTGATAATAATAATTAGATAAATAAAATGATTAGAAAAATGATATTTTATTTTATTTGTAAGCACTGCCGCAGTCTAGTGTCAAATATTTTTAATTAAGCACTATATTCGTATTTTTTTAAATTATTTTCCTATTAGTTTTATCAATACGCTTTTGTGGTTATTAAGGAAATCATTGTTTAATAAATGTTTGATTAAGTGATCAACAATTGGGTAGGCAGCTACATTTCTGATTAATTTATGAATCATTGTTTCAACATATTTTGATGTACGTTAAAGACCAGTTTATTATTTAATAGGTATTGTTTCGCAAGTTGAAACATTTTGTTTACTTTTTCAGAGGATTGAAATAAAACTTCTGTACTTATTTTGAATAAAAATCAATATAGCAAAATTATCAAATATCTTAAGAATCCTTGTTGATTGCGCGTATAAACGTTTAGTCATAAACTGGATATCTACATGATTACACTACACTACTAATTACACTTATAACAAATATCCAAAAGTATACAACTATTGTGTTTACAAAAATATACGATTTTTTTTGTTATGAAATAACTTCCACCTTTACACGAAAAATGTAGAGAAAGGACAACTATTGATTTTAGTCTGTATATATGCTTGCATTTCATGAAACAGGGGGCGTACTCTTAAAAACGATATTCGATATATCGTGGACTTCGTCGTGTCGTATCCTACTCTTAGCTTGCTATCGTTTAAAACATTTCAACGGACGATCGAACGAACGATATTAATTTTGACATAAGAAAGCCTCAAATGACAACGATGAATTGAATTTGACAGACGAACATTCGCAAAATTTACGTCAAATTTGCGAGAAGTAATACGATACGGTTTGAGGTGTCGTTGTAATTATCGTAAATTTGACGTTTATTTTGCGAATGTTCGTCTGTGAAATTCAATTCATCGTTGTCATTTAAGGCTTCCTTATGTCAAAATTAATATCGTTCGTTCCATCATCCATTGAAATGTTTTAAACGATAGTAACTAAGAGTAGGATACGACACGACAAAGTCCACGATATATCGAATATCGTTTTTAAGAGTACGCCTACTGACAATTTTATAGAAAACAGAGAGATGTTTTTCTATTATGAATTATCACGATTAAGGACTTTAAAATACTATTAATAAAATTAACTTAATTAATTAATATTATAAATTAATAACTATTAATATTTTAACTCTTCTTTGGATATAAAAAAGTACAAAGTTTAGATTACGTACTCATGAAGATATAAGGACGATTCGGAAATCTTTATTTTTGAATTACAATTACAATTTACATGACGTTTGATTTCGTTTAATTTCGCAAACGTCTTGGCGATGTCAATTTGTTTACAAACAATATACAATGAAACATTATTATATTCATTTTCAAATTAGTAAAGTTGTGTGACATGATATGAGAAAGCCATCGTTCGTAGTATCCGCTAAGTAGTTTAAGCCATTCATAAAGGAATAGACTACAGGACAAATTATGGGTCATATGAATCACCAGGAAACCTATTTTTGAATTACGAATGCGATTTCGAAATCACCGCTGACTAAAAAGTCAGCGGTGATTTTGAGGTCACGGATTCCTAAACATCCAATTTTTGAAAGTCGATCGCAGAGCTGCCAACATAGATAAAGTACACACATAAATGTAAGAGTTCGGTTCCACGCAGAATGTACCGCTGCCGGTTATTGCCGGCTTAACCATTATGGTTATTATATATAGACTGAAAAATCAAACAAAACACATAACATTTCCACAAGTATGACTTGATTACGAGTGGGTGAGGGCACTCGTAATGAAATCACACCTGTGACTAAGGTAGTCACATCAGTGATATTCAAAAATAAGAATTATTGAAAATCGGTGATTATTAGTCACATCGGTGATTTCGAAGTCGCATTCGTAATTCAAAAATAGGTCTCCAGGTAAAAAATCAAAAGTACAAGTAGAGTGAGGACATATTTTGGTCATATATTTTTGTACGACATTCTAACCATCGATAGATACATGAAAAATAATAAGTCGGAAAATGTTTTAGATATTCCGATAATTACCAAGGTAAATTTGGTCATTTGATTTTGTACGGCATTAGTTTCATACTGTTTCAATACTGCTTCTAATCCATTGTTCCGTAACGGCGTACAAAAATCATGCGACAAGGGGAAAAAATCGAGGGTTGCAACCCCCTCTCTTTCCGTGGTCCAGGGGGTGATTTGACACAACATGAAATTAATTTATTTTGAAAGTGTTTTATGCATTTTTGCATTATGTATAAGCCATGTTTTACCTTATTGGTTTATGAATACATATGTCAAAAATATTAAGTACATTAATTAAAAAAAAATATTCTAATGATACAGTATTTGAAATTCAATAGAATAATTTTTACATAACAATAAGGAAACTAATTTATATTTCACAAAAGATTAACAGAATGTCAACATATTATACAATTCAAAATGTCGATTTTAGGTGCAATGTGTAGAACAATAAACAGAATAGAAATATTTATATACATATATGTATGTATAAATTAAAAATATCAAATAAAAATGAATGAGTAGAAGTTTAAATTTTGTCATTAAAAAATCGTCAATAAAATATTAGCATTTATCAACTAAAATTCAAACTCAGTTACACTTTTTTTCTCCTGTATATGAAGGAAGTCATACATTTCAAATTTGTTCCGCAGAAGTATTGGACGAAGTTACATTTACATTTGAAGGTCTATTATATCACAATAGCGGCGAAACTGGACATCGCCCCCTCTCCTAAGGGGGCGGTCGCCGTCATGATTTGCCTACATTGGTACTTAGAATATAGGCATAAAATTGATCTGTACCCTGTCACACCTGTTTCCTGGTAACATTTCTCCTGACAATCCTCAGTGAGGATTCTCAGCCTCTCTCTCCTGAGAGAACACAAAAGAAACTAGACAGCTCTACTGCGGGACTTTACAGTGTTGATAATTCTAATGCTTTCTGACGTAATATACGATGATATCAGGGAAATATTGTATGGTGCTGTGTTAAAAATTGCGACGATTGCATTGGGCTAATAGCCTCTGATACGAGCGACGACCGCTTACTTAGTTGCCATAATCTTATACAGAAATTTTTCTCCCAAAGTTAATATTTAAGAACCTTTACAGCTAAACTTTGAATACGTAACAATTGCAGAACGGTGTTTTTAAATTGCATGAATGTCTTTAACTGCCTAGATTCCCTAGGGAGTCTTTAACTCCCTTATTGGCATAAGATACCTTACAGAGAATACCTTACTCCAAAATCCACAAATTTTGTTTGGTAGCGGTAATTTTTATTTCAATATAATTAACATTATGTTCATTGTATTCTATGTAAAATACAGGTATGTTTCTTATAGGAAGTAAACAATTATCACAGTTTAGACTTCTAAAGATCATTTTGCAAAACTAAAACTACTAATTTTACGCCATCTATTAAAGTGTAATCCTATTTCATAATCACATTTTGCTTGATAAAGCAACAATCGCAAAAGCATGCTACGACTTAGCCATGTTTACCTATTATAGTTAGTTCATTTATTCAAAACAGATGGCGCTCGCTTTCCTAACCCAACACCATTCCTGTATGTCTATCCCTTTTTAACTTATACAATTCCATAGCATGTGGTATTCTTATTCGCTCACACAAAAATTAAAATACGCATATTTTTATGACAAAATCTACTTTAAAAGTATATAAAAATCGAAATAAAATTTTAGGGTACAAAATGTTTAGTATTCGTCAGTGCATTACAGAAATATAGCGTATTTTCCTGCAACGCGGTTTGGAAATGTTTTGTGTGATTCGTACAAATACAAAGCATTGCGTTAGTACTGTGGAGTCCGTTTCTACACAGTGAAGCGGTGATTGGGCTAGAGCCGCACTAAGTCTGTCCCAACTCTCGAGTGTAAACTGACAGGGCACGACACGACATTATCTAAAATCGTACTGTCCTTCAGCACCTCAATCAAGTTGGCGGGCTGCACACAGCCCGCAGCTTCTACAAATCCTACATATGGATCATACAGGTCGGAGCTTAACGAGCCCACCACATGCCGCCGAATCTTACAAGTTCGCTAACGCTGCCATGCAATCCTACATTGGATCATTCCAGTGGCGCTGCAACATAGCCCACTACATTCCTGCAATGGAACATGCAAATCTAGAGGCTGCACAAAGTCCTCAACACCACTGTTGTAGAAGATTTGACTCCATTTTTGGTTCTTTTCAAAATGTGTAGAATAAAACACTTACATATAAAATTAATAATATAAAATATATAATCTAAAGAATATATATTTTATTTTATAATTTTAAAAATTTGAGTTTAATAATTGAATACATTTCTTTATAGAGTTAGTAAAGAGAAGAGACGAAAAATTATTTTGGTGTCATCATCATGTACAGTCTACACGCCTGGTTTTTTACATTTTTGATTTTATAGAGATTAACAAATTATAAAAAGTATTATGTTTAGAGTATTTTGAAATGTTTTAATTGTGTTTTTGTTACTAATGGAATAGAAATATAACATAAAAAGATTGTTTCTTATTTTTTTTTCTCAATAAGATAGTGTTGAAATGTTTTATTGTCTTGTTATTTTCCAAAGAAAGATATCGCGAAATTTAACTATATTGGTAACTAATGTAATTTTATTTGACCTGATTTATTTTTGATGTAGTTATTTATTACATTAAAGCTATTCGCCTTAAAGGTGAGGAATGCAATTTGTTCAATCACATAATTGGACGGCGCTCTGCCATCTTAAATAACGAACGAAATATTATGAGACGCGAATATGAAATTAATATTTTTATGCTGACAAATAATATTATAAAAAATCTGAAATAATATAGGGTTGCACTTCAGGCATTGCAGTAAAAAAAATATTTAACTGACGCCCATAGACTCCCTCATTCTAATTTCACCAGAGTGTAGTAACTTATTTAGTATTTTTGTAACAAAATACATTTAAATCAGCACGAACGTCCACATACTGGCGTTATTATTCAGCAAAGCTTAGAAATTACCAAGTAATCCCAAATAAAGGATTCTGTAAATCTTTGGAGTTAAATTATTTGCGTACATCTTTAAGAGTACTCCCTCCCCAAGCTACTACTTTAAATCATAGTGACGTGTTGGAAAATGATACGTCACCGATAGTCCGAACTGTTTACCCGATGAACGCAGTGCAACGATTGTTCCAACCTAGGTTACGACCTAGGTTGGAACAATCGTTGCACTGCCTACTACGGGTAGGTAGTGAAAAATAGCTATTTTCAAGCATGTTTCTTACTTTTATTTTATATAATAAGTATTTCCGCAAAACCGCAGTATTTGAACTGTTATTTAAAAGGGTGTGTAAGAGAGGCAGTAAAATTTGTGGGTACTGTAACTTTAATGTTCTTTGTATTTCGGGGTTGTAGATTGCTTCGAATATCACATTTTCTTAAAAGTGACTATACAATCAGACATCTAGCACGTTTGTTAATATATACCAACAAAAAACAATACAATTCACTTATTCAATACTAATAAAAAAATATACTATATAAAGCTTTTATATTATTAAACTAGTAAAGTCATATAATATTCAGTATTATAAAAGATTTAAAATAAAATAATAGATATTATTAAGTCTTCTATATCTCTTTTTAATACAAACAGTGAACAACAAGTCGAGTCGACTCTTATGTAATGAAATGATAAAGACAATTTGTTAAAACGGAAAAAAATCTATGTTATTTAAGTCTAAATTGATTTCCGGGAAATTCCTCTGCTTACCTACCTCCTTTAATAATCATGGTGATTCATCTCGCGCGCTGTCAGAAGGAGGTGGATTGGACCCACAAAGCAGGCAGTCTATAACGGGCGGTATCAGAGAGCGCGCGCATTTCGTATTTCGAACAGTTCTCGTCGACACGTTCGAATCGAGTTAACAAGTTGTATTTAAAAAAAGAACGTTAAAAGTTGACGCTTAAACAAAAAGTGAATTATAAAATGAGGACAATGGCGAGGTTTGTGTTGTTTTCGATGCTTGTGGCGTGTTCGTTGCGTGATGTCTTCACGATCAACTGTCAAAGTGTCGGCCTGGAGACGGTAATGAATTGCAACGACTGCATCCGATGCGGTGGCTACTGGTGCAATAAGCCGCAGGAAAATGTAAGTTTGGCTTGAGAAATTATTCGTAACTTCTTAACTTGAAATGTGTTATGCATTCCGTCATCTTAAGCACCTCCTTCATCATAGATGCGGTATCTTTGTTATGTTCCTTGTTATAAATTAGTTTAATGAATTTCATGACCAGTAGTTAGTAGCAATTTAAATTACTTATAGTAAACTTTTTACTTTAGTTTCCATGACAGATCATTTTAGATAAGTAGTAATTTTTTGTAAAATAACCGTTACTATGTCATGACTTTTACAAATATTTCAAGTGTTTCATATTTAGTTTGGAAATGTTAAAAATGTCTTTTAACGTCGTAATTGTTCATTTTTCCTTTGTTAATTGTATTTACTTTGTGATAATTTATTGAAGCCAATTATTATTACTTACGATGTCATGCAATAAGTACTTACATATTTTTAAAAGCGGAGAAATACCTAAATGAATCTTGTTCTACCGTTCTACCTATTTAATAAGGTCAGAATATTATATTCAAAAGGACCCTCCAGAAAGAATCCCGCAGAATCTATGAGAATTTACCACGTCGGTACCGTCAACCTTAGTTATTATAAAACAAAACATTACGATTGAAAATTAATAATATCTCTGTAGTTCAACATTTAATTACAACAGATTCTATTTTTAAACGCCGTTCTTTATTACATGACTTCAGCTGAACATAACCGTCACGCCATCAAAGAAGTAGAGAGAACGGAAGAAACAATTGAGTCAATGAAGCACGGCCCTCCTAATAGCATTCTAACTATTTTTAAAGACGCCATTACATTCGCATGCTCATTTGTGTACTTTTTGCGTTTGTTTTTTTTTTGCACTCTTCAAGCCGGAATACAGCCAATACTATCGCTGTTGTTTTGTAAGATAGAGGTAGCCTATTAAAAAAACCTGCTATAAAAAATCTCAATCTCAAAGTAGCGGGAGTTAAATAAATAAATTTTACATTCCCTATAAACGTCACTAAGAGACTTCATTATATTTATTGATGTACTTAATGGCCTATCCCCGCAAATCGTCGGTACCTATCCGTCGTGTTTACTGCTTACAAGTCCTGAAATCATTACAGGCTGTAAACATTTTCAGATCGATATAAAATTTTTGAGTAGTTGCAGTCTTTCGTATAGTCAGAATAAAAACATGGCAAAATTGTTTACTAGATATATTGATGAAGTGAAATGGGACTTACATATGATAGTTAGATAATATATATGTAATATATATAATGTATACAAAAACTGTAATTAGGTACGGAGATATTTGTATAAAATTTTATTTCTTTGTTTGTGATTAGAAAAACACATGATCGAACGTTCCATTCAATGATGAGTACTCCAAATGTACACTCATGTCTAATTGCGCTTTAATTAGGGTAATTGTTCTGCAACACGTGACTGTGTGTTCAAATGAGGATACGAATACCAATATAGATTGTACTTACTCATAAGTACTCTATCCTTATAATTTGATAACAAGATTAACCCCTATGTTTGTTTGATTATTCCTTCACATCAGGCATACTGAAATAACAAATTTTGTCAACTCTTACTCAACCTTGTAATGAGGTTTGTAAATGAAATGCATGGTTCAAAATCGATTGAAACATAAAAACGCTTCATGATAATTTAGCAAATTTCTGTACTTAATAAATGTCTGATGGAACATTTAATAAAATTAAAAAAATATATGGCCCGATGGGATTACATTGGTGCCGTGGAATTTTTGGAAAGGCCCTGGTGTGGGACGCAATATGCGGGAACACCTTAGCGTGGTCCACGTTCAAAAGCTGGCTTTGCGGCCGACCATGTTAAGATGTATTGGCGCCGCAAATGCTCGCCCTTACTAAACGATTAAGATTTTGGGACGCTCACAGTAGAGACACTTGGCACATAGTCGACATGAAAGATTTTGTTAAAGCCTTGGCGGCACGATTGGTCCAAACTTCAGATGACGTAATGTATCGTTCTGGCAGTACAGAGAGGTACAGAGAGAATGCCGCAAAGCTGACTTGTTGATCGGGGTTTTCATAAAAAACAACTGAAGCATAACCATAGCGATCATTGATTATGGCAAAGTCATAATTTAAAGGCGTTGTGTTATAAGGCCAATGGTTTTGTCAAAATGGACCTAGGTGTATAGTCACATGAATGAATTTCCTATACCTACAAAATCGATTAATGATTGATGTAACAAAGTCCAATTTTAATGATCGATCGTTGTATAGTAATAATACTTTTGAACTAAAATAAATACCGAATTAATCGTTTCACTTTTCAATTTTTTTAACTCGTTTTTAAACCAAACATATTTATATGATGTGGTCATAAGACAGAACAGAGTGATAATTTAAAAGCCGATTGTTTTTATATTATAATTTATTATTAGGTAAGTATTCTTTCCCTGAATCGTCTGTACACCACCCTATGTTATCCAATGCAGTTTGAAACTTACACTACGAACGCCTTATAACGCGTGTTTTGACATTAATTAACTACTCTACATTTCTGTTCGAATATGAACAAAGTATAACAGAAATAACGCTCCAAAAAGTTTCTTTGTTTCCGATGACATTAACTTAGGCCTGCTTTTTCTTGACGCACAATAGGTGTGTATGTGGTCTAATGTTTTGCAGATATATACATATTTTAATATGTATTTATGACTTTCAAGTTGGTTTCTAATACAATATTTTAAATCTTCATACATTGTCTATTAATATTTAATTAAAATATATAATTTGGATTATTTTGGACAATGTGTCCAAAATGCTGGTAGCATTGCCACGTTGCAATATTTATTCTTTGACCAAAGATTTCGTCACGTGTTGCTTCAATTTTTTTTTATATATAGGCCTATTTCATTTCTTTATGTATAAAATTACCAACTTTCAGCATATGAGCAATAAAAGTGTGAATATATAACCTAAAAACACGCAATAAATTATAAATTTCAAGTTTACAATCTGTATCTCTCAAGGAGATGGAGGAGAGGAGATAATATACTATATTTTATTAGAATATTATACCCCTAGGTATAGTGAAAAACCAGCTTAAGTTCTTATAGTGAGAAGAAAATAGCTAAATGTGCATTCTGCTGAAACTGGAGAGAGGGGGACGGTAACTCCCTGAGACAAAACACTTAATATAAAGCGTCTGGGACATCCCGTTTAATGACGCACAGACGTGCACATTTTTCCTTGCGCACATTATCCAACTTATTTGGTAAGCAAACATATGAGTAAGCTTACGTCACAGAATCGCAATATATCAATTCCTTGACTATACTATACGAATATTTGTTTATGGAAATTTCCTGTCAAATAAATATATCAGATACCCTGGGTTCTTAGATTAATTAGGCACCTCGCTACTCTAAGGTAGCTAAAAGCTAAAGCTAAGGTCGAGGTCGATTTTAAAATTTTTCCATCTTCAAGTGATCTCGGTACAGGCTTTTTCAATACCGCTATGCACCAATTTGTCTTTCAAAAATTGCCATAAATCAGCCACACATAAAACTTTACATTTACACTGTAAAAACCCCCAGTATTGCTGTACATTTAACTAGCACTCTAATGATGAAGGCCACAACTGTGAAACTGTTTGAGAGTGCGGCAAAGCAGTGGTGAGCGGGGCGAGCGGAGTTGAGCACAACCAACAGCAAAATACAATAATATAGTTTGTGAGACCATTTATTAATCATAATAAATATCCACAAGCGGTAATTAAAATTATGAATATTACACAAATAATATATCGTCCGGCCATGATCGAATGTTCCAGGAAGAGGGGAGGAAGGAAACGTCATTACGTCAGAGCTTAACTAAGATGACAGCCATTGGTGTTGTCATTAGTAAATAAATATTTAAGGAATGTCATACACGAATAAAGAAGTCTACACATTATACAATTTAACACTTCCCCTCATTCCTTACAATGTTTAGTCAAATAATGTATATAATACAATGTCAATTGTAACAAAAATACAAATAAAAATACTTGACAACAATACAAATTAATCTTTGTATACTTAAGTAGATATATCAGGTGTCAATATGTTCATACCTTTAAGAAAAGAATAATGTTTATCTTTACACAAAGGTTTGGTAAGAACGTCAGCTAACATTTCTTCAGTACATAAATACTTCACAGAAATAGACTTACTTCTAACTAAATCTTTCACAAAATGAAATCGTATGTCAATATGCTTCGTCCTTTTATGACACAGTTCTCTACATTCAAGAAGCTTTTGAGCACTTTGGTTATCATTGTAAACTGTACAAGACACCTCTTTATACATAAGCTCAGACAACAAGTTCTTAATAAAGGATAAGTCTTTACATATATCTCCTATTGCCAAATACTCGGCTTCAGTACTAGACAAAGCAACACATCTCTGTTTACGAGACTCCCAGTTAATAGTACTGTCTCCCAACTTTATCACAAAACCAGTGTATGATTTGCGGTCATTTAAATCATTGCCCCAATCGGCATCGGTATATCCTACCAAATCAAAATTAGCACTCTTTATAAAACATAAAGAATTGTTAATAGTACCGGCTAGATACCTCAATATTCTCTTAGCCGCGGTCCAATGAGATTTATCAAAACAGTTTATAAACTGACTCAACTGGCTACATGAAAATGAAATATCTGGTCTAGTACACACAGACAAATACATAAGACATCCCATGAGTTGTCTATAGTTATAGGTTTCATCTTTTAAATGCACATTTACATTAGTGTTCTTTGTCAATTTACAATTCAAAACCATAGGGGTACTAACTAACTTACAATTCTCCATATCAAAACGTTTTAACAACTTTTTAATATATTCAGTTTGGTCTAAGCACAAAGTACCTTTATATCTGTCTCTAGTCACTCTCATACCAAGACAGTTTTTGAGTGGTCCCAAATTTTTGACATTGAATTTCACTTGTAATACATTAATTAACTGCTCTTTAATTGAACTATTTTTAGAATAAAAAACATAAAAATCATCGACATATACTGCAATGACAACAAAGTCTTTACCTAATTTCCTTGTATAAATACATGGTTCACAAAGAGACTGTTTGAAACCAATTTCAGTTAAAACATTATGTAATTTTTCATTCCACATTTTACTTGATTGTTTTAGACCATATAAACTTTTCTGTAATAAACAGACCTCATTAGCATTATTATTACTAAAACCTACAGGTTGCTCCATATAGATAACTTCATTAAGATTACCATTAAGGAATGCAGTCGCAACATCAATATGATCTATTTCTAAGTCCATTTGAGTTGCCAATGAAAACAATACTCTCATAGAAGAATGTCTAACCACCGGAGAAAAAGTGTCATTATAATCTACCCCTTGCTTTTGGGTAAAACCCCTGGCAACCAGTCTAGCTTTAAACCTATTAAATTTCCCATCTGCATCATGCTTTAGTTTGTAAACCCATTTGCACTTTACAATGTTTGAGTTAGTAGGTCTTGCTACCAGTTTCCAAACCTGATGTTCTAAAAGGGAGTTGTATTCACTTTGCATGGCTGCTAGCCAATCCTCACGTTGTGGCGAAGACATAGCTTCCTCATATGATACTGGTTCCTCACATAGGACATGCTGACTTAACATGCCATAATCAAAATCACCATACCTTTGCGGTGGTCGTACATTGCGTACAGGACGCTGAGACACCCTCGTCGGTTCGACAGGCAATGGCTCTTCCTCTCCATCGGTAGGCTGGCCAGACGATGACAAACTTTCATAATTTTCATCAGCATCGGAATCTTCTAACCCCGATGCAGTCAAATTCTCAAAACAATCTTCCCGGTTCACACCATCTAAAGATAGAGAATTTTTATTCAAATTATCAATAATAACATTATCATCATTTATATTCTCATTATTATTATCAATTAAATTCTGATTTATTATATTAAAATAATAATTATCAATATCACAGATAGATTTATTAGGTACATTTTCATAAAACTTATTCTCTATAAACACAACACTACGGGAAATTATCACATTTTTCGGACTAGATGGCTCTGACAATCTATAACCTTTGCATGTGTCACTATAGCCAACAAAAATAGTCATTTGTGCTTTAGCATCAAGTTTCCTGCGCTTCTGGGTTGGCTTTACACAGTAGGCAATGCAACCAAAAACCCGAAGATGAGACAGGTCCACTGGTGAACCAGACCAGACCTGCTCAGGCATACAACCTCCTAGAGCGACAGTAGGTGATCTGTTTTTGAGATATATAGCTGTCATTACAGCCTCACCCCAATAACGGTTGCCCAAACCTGATTCTGCCAACATACATCTGACCTTGTCCATAAGAGTACGGTTAAGGCGCTCACTGACTCCATTTTGTTGTGGACAGTAAGGCACACTACTCTGGTGAATAATACCTTCCCTTTTTAAATAGTCAGAGAATCTGTTACTGAAATATTCCCCACCATTATCTGATCTCAAAACTTTAATATTCAACCCCAACTGTTTTTCTACATGTGATTTAAAAGTAATAAAATGGTCAATCACCTCTGATTTTTCCTTCATAAGGTATCCATAAGTCTTTCTTGTGTGGTCGTCAGTGAAGGTGACAAGAAATCTTGCTCCACCCCAGCTTGGCTCCTGCATCGGTCCACAAACATCGCTATGAATTAACTGCAGTGGTTGAGTAGCACGGTGTGCCCGTCCAGTGGGATAAGATGCGGCCGACATCTTCCCCTGAAGACATGGCTCACATATATTCAGTTGATGTTCATCCTGAAACATAATTCCACATGCACATTCCCGAAGTTGTAACATACCTTTTAAACTTAAGTGTCCAAGACGTCTGTGCCATAACTCTGCCGGTAAGCTTGCTGCTGCAATGGCTCTCGGTGATTCCTGGCTATCCAGGAACAAAGAGTGCTCCTTTGGCAAGGGCTTATCACTATCCACATTAGTATAAGACACACACAATTTATATAAACCATTTTTACATGCAACACATGCAATTGGGTTGCCAGAAGTTTTATTAAAAATAGAACAGCCCTTCTCATTAAAAATGACAAAATAATCTTTTTCAACTAATTTGGAAATAGAAACTAAATTACAGGACAGATTAGGTACATACAACACATTAGACAAGGTCAATGGACTCACCTGATTGGCAAATAATAATTTAGTGGATCCTATTCCCTGGCTACTTAAAGTGTTATCGTTTGCAACCTTAATTTGAGTTTGACATGGTTTTATATTCTCAAGTAATGCTCTATTATTGACCATATGATTGCTAGCACCACTGTCTAAGTAAAAGTTCTTATCCTTATCGGGAGCAGATATAAATGCAGAGACAAAATTTGACTTATCGATGACTGTGGCTGTTGCCTGACTTGATCTTCTTTCACGTTTCAATTTGAAGCATCGGGCTTTTGTATGTCCTTTCTTCTTACAATAATTGCATATTAGGTTTTCATATCTCTTTGAAACAAAAGCTGATCCATTTTCACTGTTTATTTTTCTAGAGTATTCCTGTAGAAGTCTAGTCTTGACAAGCTCGCTAGAAAGTTGATTCGTTACAGTAACAGCAGACATACTCGAGACGATGGTATCATAGTTTGACGGCAGCCCACTAAGCAAAATCTCAGCAACCTCAGCGTCTTCTATTGACTTCCCAATGTCAAGGAGCTGCTGCACCAACGTTGTCACTTCTTCTATGTAGTCACTCATAGTGTTAAACTCAGTGAATTGTATTCTATGCAATTTTCTCAATAGTAAAACTCTTCTATATAATCCCTTATCTTCAAATACGTCTGACAAGTTCTTCCATGCCTCAGCAGCTGTCTGTGCACTCCGGACATATTGATATAGGCTCGGTTTTATGGCTAGGCATATGCGCGCCAGAGCACGTTGTCCACTTATTATATCTGCATCACGCCCCTGAACGACTTCCCAAAGGCCTTCCAAAATTAAAATATTCTTCATAGTAAATTTCCAAGTGTGAAAATTAGCAGGGCCATCCAGCCTCTCAATCCCAGGTGTAGATAGCACGTGGCTCGGTTTCGCCGAAATCGCCGGCAAACTTCCAGATGCCTCGTTAGCCATGTTTCGTATTTTAGACCGGACGATCAAACAATAATTATACTGACGGATGCTGTTACGGTTAGCTCCAAAAAGCTCACGCTCGATTCTATTGCAATTTTGCAAATCACTCTGGGCCAATAACCTGTTTGAGAGTGCGGCAAAGCAGTGGTGAGCGGGGCGAGCGGAGTTGAGCACAACCAACAGCAAAATACAATAATATAGTTTGTGAGACCATTTATTAATCATAATAAATATCCACAAGCGGTAATTAAAATTATGAATATTACACAAATAATATATCGTCCGGCCATGATCGAATGTTCCAGGAAGAGGGGAGGAAGGAAACGTCATTACGTCAGAGCTTAACTAAGATGACAGCCATTGGTGTTGTCATTAGTAAATAAATATTTAAGGAATGTCATACACGAATAAAGAAGTCTACACATTATACAATTTAACAGAAACCACCTGTACACTCGTACACCTGCAAAGAAAATGGAACTAAGCTATGAGGCTGACTAAGAACTAGAACTTCATTAGAGTGCAGGCAATAATCTTAATATTTCGAAACTATGTACATTTAAATACAATATCGTGAAGAAATCACATTACATTAAGTAATACAATTATAGACATGAAAGTGGATGTGCGTGTAGGAAAAGGAAGACCTACTTCGGTCTTCCTTTTCCTGAGATGAAGATGGATGGACTGTGTGAATGATGATGTGTTGCAGAAGGGAGTGAATGTCGAAATGGTGAATGATAGAAAGTTTCCACTTTCTATCATTTACTGAACCCAAATAAAATTGGGAACAGGACAGGGGAGAAAGAAGAAGTATCGTGAAGAAGTTACAGACAATTCTTCAATAATATTAATAGATAATGCTGTTGCAATTTGCACTAAGCCATTAAACTAGTATTACCTCTTCATAATTATTAGTGCATGTATATTTAATTTAATAATAATATAATTGTTGTTAAAGGCATTTTGTCATTTTTTACATCCATAACATTACAAAATGTACTTATAATTTAGGACACGACGAAAACTTTATTGTTTTTGAAAAAATAACAAATCTATATAATAAATTGCACACAGAACTATATATAAATAGAACTATATACTATATAATATATAGAACCAAGCATATAACGAATCGAATCCCTCTAATAAGTTTTTGAATTTTAAAACACTTACCCAATAGTTTACTAAAATCTAAGTTGCAGACAAATACTATATACCAAATATGTAACAAATTGAGACCCTTTAACACCTCGATGACTCTACACAATCAGTGAAGTGGTTCCTATCGATCATAGCGAATTTCCTGTACTACCCCATTTTCCAATATCCGCTCTTTATGCAAACAATGCGTCATAAAGAGTAACTAACTGGGTATATTATGATTCTAACAATATTTCATATTAATAGGTGGTCAAGTCGAATAGGCAAATGACTGGGTGAATCACATCATAGTTGGCTGAAATTATGATCATTGTTATTTTTAAGCTATACAATAATAGCCGTTCTGTCACTCTGTAGGTACTGCGTACTATTACTACAAAATACTCAATTGACAGTAATATAATATCTTATATTACACCACTAAATATACCTATGAAATTGCTGTTTATTTCCTTCGTATTTGTAAGTTAATAATTTATATGTTACATTAGCTGACCCGACAGACTGCGTACTGTCTTAATCAATAAATAAAAGACCTAAACTTTTTTTTATAACGGGAAGCCCCAAAACAAAGGAAAGTTTACTACAAGCGAACCAGTTTTGTTGATCAGTGGATCAGAATTATTGTTTTTATTTAATTCCGAGCACCTTAAAATGTGAATAAATATGATTCACATTTTAAATCTTCTCTGGATTACAAATACTTAGTGTATTTTACTTAGAGAAAAATATACTTAAATACAAATGTACAAAGTTGTGGCTCCAAATTTGATCACAATAGAGACATCATGTATCCGAGTCTGACAAAGTCACGCTTTGATCGCATTTGAAAATAATTTACAAAATAAACGGAGGTTAAGTTTATTCCGAATCAGACAAAATCCATTCTGTCCTAATCGTAAACACATAAATCGTAATCTACACTTGTTTTGTTCTGTTCAGCTATTATTCGCCGCGTTAGCACGAAAGCAATGCTATTCTAAGACCATCGACGGATATTTACAATAAAGTATGGTCAATACCACCTGCCCAATCAGTAATGGATTATTTATAAAGCCGCGCACGCATTGTGTAAGTCATTTAATGCTTTTCAATCCGCCTATTGCTGTCTTAATCAAAGAATCGTATCTTCTTTTAGTATAATGTTGAGGTAAACATTGTCGTATGTCTTGTACGGAACATGAGAGTGATGTGAATTCTTACATCACATCCATGATGTCTGTGGTTTTATCACTTGGTTCGGATTTCAACATCCGCATTTCCCCGTGAATACGAATTTATTTCAGACTAGTTTTCCGATCGTAGTTTTGCTCGCGTTTTCATGCAAACAGGATAGAAATATTTTCCGACAATGATCCCATATCCTCAGATCTCAAAGTATCCTCATACCCAAAGTAGATGATACTGTTTAAATGGCCAAGTGGTTTTCGGAACCCAGGTCTAAATTTTGGATATGTTGTTCTCCTGGTCGAGCTGAGCAAAAAATGTAATAGTCGCAAAAAAAGTTAACGACTCATTTTCCCGCTAGGGGTCTTTGAAGTCTCTTAACTTCGAAATCATTCTCATATAATTCGTTCTAATGAAGGCGAATATTTTTATTGTTACTTTTGCTGCAGGTCCTGTTCGCGCCTCGAACGAATCACAGCTTATATACAATACGTTTTAATATTCTAATTATAATAATGATTCATCCTTAAATGTAACTTTGTTAGCGACGTGCGTCCGCGCAATCGAAATGTTCTCAGAAATTATAAACACAGCCCCGTGGCCTATATCTGGTCGCATTTTCAACTTCCAACGTTGCACAATTTCGGGCCGACTGCGATAGGGATCAGATCGTTAAAAGTGCACATGCGCAAACGCAATCAATAACAATTATTAATATTTATTACAAAAATATACAACTAAAAGTTTATTGTATTCTATACATAAGATATTACAGAAATATTTTTTTTAATGAATTATTGTTTTTACTCGTAAATGGGTTTATCTTACTTGCGAACAATCATGGTGTACTTCCATCGAACATGATTATACATGAAGATATAGCCTTGACCAAATAGAGATTCTATAGGTAGTTTATTGTCGCTGGCGGGCGCGACGATGCTCGCGTCCGTGGAGGCGACCCGGGAGGGGCCTCACCCCTGGATGGCCGGAATGTGACTTCGTAGGAGGAGGGGAGGCTGCAAGATCGCTCTTCCTGAGAAGGCTCCTCTAGCGCATCCAGGGAAGCGCAGGCCGTTGGTCCTCAGATGCGACACTCGATCCTGAGGGCCTCCTACAACGCCTGAGGACGGCCATCGCTGAGGTTTTTAGTGAGTAGGCCTCCCCCTTCTGGGAAGCAGAGCCCAAAAAAAAAGGTAGTTTAATGTCAAAACCTCAACGCAGTGTCGATGGATCCTAACGCTTAGATTTATCGTCTGTTAAATAATAGGGAAGGAGGTTTGCTTATGCTGTTTGTGGAGAATTTTCAAAAATTACGTCATGATTTTTATTTTATTGACAAGAAAGTATTCAGTCGCATATATTAATAATTACACACAATAAACATAGTTTTAGTACATATATATTATCAGCAATTTTTAAATATTATTTTTGAAAAACTTTTTGAAAGCTTATATGTTTTTCCCTTAATTATTTAATAGCTGAAACGAAACACACATCTCAATATAATTTAATTACAAGAAAAATAGTTTTCAGTCTATTTTTTCAATTTAAATAAACGAAATGCCAGAACCTGTTATGATGTGATCAAAACTTGCGCCATTGGTCAAAAATTTTATACAACCTAAAATAATGTTAAAAACGCGGGTTCGTGTCTTGTTAGAATTGAAAATGTTTTTCTGATTTTTACATATATTTTCAATTATTTAACATTTTAAATAAAGTCGCAAACACTTTTATTCAATTAAAAAACATTAATATCTATTTAAAATAAGATAAAGCTTCAATAAAAAGGTGTTTTATTTAATAAGAATATTTCATTAAGTTACATTTGTTTACGTACTTACGGTTGACTGAAGTAATCATTGAATAATAAAAGAGGGTTGTCAGTGACATTAAATTTCGTCAGTTTGCGTTCGCAAATCAAATCAATTATTATTATTGCCACAGAGATACAGAGACTCAGTTAATTGCATGCAATAAGTTTGCTGCATGCTGGCGTTCAGTATTTACGGCTTGCTGCCGGGCCTGATAACACTGCCCACTGTTATGGAATAACGAACAAATACATCGCTTTAAATTGTGTAACCTAGTAAAAATAGGCAGACTTTTTATTAAATATGCCAATTCTCATAGATATATGCAATCGCACTATAAGTTAACTTGTGTAATGTTTGAACTTAAAGTAGGTAAATTACGAAGTTTACGTTTTACTATTTTTTTCAAACTTTTTATAATTATTTTAAGATAAAACATTTAATCAGAGAAAAAAATATTTTCAAACGTGTCATTCAAGTAATAAAACATGGCAAATAAAAACACCAATTTCAAACCGACTGCGACCCATTTCCATTATTATAAACAAAAAACAACAACGCTGTAAAACATAAAAGTGTAGTTATTAACACGCCTGCTTTAATGTACAGTTTATTTTCATATCGCGCCAAAGTAAATACATTCAAAGATATTTTTTTTCATACACATAAATATAAAACAAATATAAGTATAACTAAATACTCATAGATAGTTACATTGCATTATGCTTTTTATCAAAAGTAATATTCCATAGACTCTACATTTTGTGTAAGAGCTCCCGAGAGCTACTGTTAAAAGGATCGATATAGAGAGAAGATAGTCAGGATTGCTGTAATAGGCATCTGCTCACAGTGCTCGTTAAGCTCAGGGTAATCATAACCTGGTTGCGCGTTGATTGATCACCTGAACTGTCGCAACTGAGGTGTAACAGAGGCTTAACCTTATCCGCCCGACATTTGACTTGACCCAAACATAAAGGTGAATCATTAATTACATCTCGAAAAAATTACTCGCGTGACTTATTCGAACCGATTCATGCCCACTTAATTTCCTACCGATAATACCACGGCATGATAAATATTTTTTTATTTAAACAGTTTTATTTTGAACTCTACATTATTTTTTATGGCATTATATTGAGAAACAAGCAATCTGCTTACCTGATGGTAAGTCGCCTATAATACATGTGATTCCTGTGAGATTTGCTACGAGAACTACAAAGTACGGTCGGCCAAGAAAGTGGTCTACCAGTTTTGACAAAATTTCATATGTGAGTAAAATAGCGATAAGGTTGAACTCCTGTACTTATTACCTTTTTAAGATTATGCAGAGTAATGACATTTAAACCTAAAATAATCTGACAGCTATTAATCTGTCAAGTTTGACAGAATATGTTTGCACGGGAAAATCAACTCTGTTACTTTGAATGATTTTCAACCTTAGGGTGGTAGACCACTTTCTTGGCCGACCGTACGTTGCCAGCAAATGCCATAATGTTTTACAAAGCAACCACAATCAACAAAGTATTACAATAATACAAAAAAGTCACTTTTGTTTGTATGAACAGCCGGTGTCAGCCACCCCCTAATCCACTTTCTGAAGCCAACAAAATTAAGCAAACCATTGTTCGCCACATACACACATCACATGTTGATTTGAACTGAATGAGTGGCAGATTTGTGATATGGTTCGTATGCATTAGGTTACAGAGCTTCACGGTGTATGCTTGTGAAGGTCTAGGTAGTATTATGTTATCCATGACCTATGTTAGGCTGAATCAATAATGTGAATCACATTAAGAATAAGCTAGCATCCAGCGCATTCCTGCGATCTCCCAAATTGTAGGAGGTCTTTCTGGAAGCGTACCAACTCTACCTATACCTGAAATTTATCAACCTTTTTTTACGAGACGTTTGCGGCATAATTAGCCGTTCAGAAACCTAGTTACTGATGTCTGGAGCCGCAAAATGATTTCTAAAATACTAAAACGTTAGCGACACACTGTACATGGCTTTCAAGTTAACAATATATTGAAATTTATTCATCAAACTATCAAAATATTATTGACAGTGTTAAAATGTACTACTAAAGATCGTATTTCAAAAATCAGCAATGCAATCTAATGAACATAGCATGAAATGCTTTGTCTGTTCGGAAATTGGCGACATTGTAATATCATGAGTTGTCTTTAGGTATTGAAAAACTACTTAAATAAACCAACTAAAAACTACAGTGAGACGATTCAAAGTCAACATTACTTACTGATGTAAGTAAACTATGATCACTTATATCTGTGAATGATATTGAATTCATACGATGTGCTTCGTTTGAAGAAATAATATTATTGAAGAGCCATTAATATTGGTAAGGTTACCTTAAAAAGTAAAGATGGGTTCGATTTTTCACATCCAAATTGGTATCGCGCATAGCACTAAAGCGTCGACATGCTGCGATAACAATTCAACGTAGTATCTATCTAATAATATTTAGAAATTTTTACATTTGTTGTTATTCGCACATAACAATTTTAAAGTAACTAACAAGACTGTAATGATTACATTAATAAATGAACTTTGTAAAAAGACATAAAATTAAAAAATTGTTACCAATCTTTTTATAATACCTAATTCATAAAACAAATTCATTATAATCCGTAGCGTTTGTGAAAGCTATCTATGTTAAATAATACAAAATATACACAATATACATTGTAATATAATCTATAGAATTTACAAACACAGTTTTTAATCATTGAAACGTACCTTGCAAATAGACCTATGAACAGTGCTCTGAAAACTCATTAATCGGTCAATCAATCAATTATTATTTGAGAATCACATAATTATTTTAAAAAATATATGGTCTGATGCTTTCAGCCATTCAGTGGTTAGGTATGCGAATATACACATAATAAACAAATTTAATTATTATACGAAACGATTAAAATTTAATACATTGATAAAGCTAAATTCAGTTAAGTAAGTCATTTAATAGGTCCTTAACTATGAAATTGTGGTTTTTTCGTATATATTCAAAACTTTATAACTTTAAATTTAAGCATCTTAAATATTTTTGCATTACTTTTTACTCAATACTCAATAGTTTATTGCATTCCACAATGTTTTGTATAGGTAGTAAACACTTAAAATTATGTAGGTAACAATTGAGGACCCTGTCGGGCACAGCATAATAAAACAGTTCATACCTATTTAGAAGAGAGGACGATGGTGGTTTTAAGGGATAGAAATATTTGGCATTTTACACGTTTAAATTTAAAACACATATATAATATATATTCTTTGTATATAGGTACTCGAATTATAGTATTTCATCCATATATTCTTTTAAACTATAGTAGCTTTTTTGTATTAGAAAGGTTTTAAGTTTTTTAATAAATATGTTATATTTTTCTTCTTTTCTAATTGATTGTGGTAGCTAGTATATAACAATATACTTTGATGGATGTCACCAAAGGGCTTGTTGAGTGCATTTTTAGCTGTGAAGTTGGTAGGTTTAACCATACTTTGCGAGTTTCAGTTAAAATTTATTCTCCGAATTAGAATATTTTTAACTAAAAAAATCTCAATTTGTATCTGTTGCTGTTTTCCGTCAAAATTTTGTACATATTGACTATAACTTTATGACAACTAATTTTCTTGCCTTCTAATGTAATAATGTCTATTGACGTGTGTATAAAAATTTCGTAAAGTTTGCTCTCTTGGTTTTTAAATAAATAGGAAAATGTTAGTATGGAATAAGCCAAATCTTTGAAATCTAATATGTCGCTCAGAAATTCCCACACTATTTTCAAATCTTAACATTATGGAGTGCAGTAAACAAATTGTTATGTATTGATTTCGTAACATATAACTCACTCCATAGATCGCTAAGCACAATGAAACGTTCAAAACACTTACAGCTAGATATTTATGAGTCGAGTTAGTGGAGGTGGGTGTCCGCGGGTCGCCTGTAATCTGGACCGAATGAACATAAATTATAAGATTTACAGGAATCCATTAAATGTTTGATAAATTGTTTCTTACTTGTCCGTAGGTTGAACTGTAAAGCAAACATTTTACAGTATACAAATTATCTTGCATAATAGAAAATGATGACAATATACATATATAACAAGGACGGTTTAAAAAAATTGGGTGAAGCGACAGTTCAAATTCACGTTTAAAATTATTTTATTAAAATAATTATAATATTCGCGTATTAAATTGGAAAACATATTTACACATATACTTAAAATATGTCAATATGTATTTGTTTCATCAAAAGAATATAAAACTGAGCAGTCTTTTGAAATAAAAATTGTAAATTCTTCCATTTGTCTTCGAAAACAAAGAGTTTTATAAATAAACAGTGGTTTGATGTAGTAGTTTAATTGTTATTTATTGCAAGTTACATTATATAAATATTCATGTGATAGCAATTATTTCCTGTGTTCCATTCCATTGATAAACAAAGACCTTTAGTATCTTCTCTCTGCTTAGCAATGATTGATACAATCGTTTCATCAATACTTTTTGTTTTTGTCATCAATACTTTTCTATAATTACCAAGACCATTTTTATTGACTTCAGGGATAATATACAATTTATACCCTCTGGAACTTCTAGCGTGGTCCCTCACAGACTTTCATGAGTAATCATTTGTACATTTAAAACCCGTATTAGATAAACAGCAAATAGGTAATGTAAAGAAAAAATTAAATATGACATGAAATAATCAGATGCGATCTTGTTGTATATTCATTTACATCTTTACTTTTCTTCAATAAGTTTTTTATTAAGCAGAATGTGTTAACTCTGAACCTAATTTGTATTTCATTAGTCACACCGTAACGACTAATAGCTTTTTTCTAAGTTCCATTAACTAATCATTCGAGTAACCCTGAGCACCGGACTTGACTTGATTGAAAGTATTTCTCAATCCACTCCGGTTCCAATAATAGCGACCACTCCAAGCATAAAGTGTTTATTGTTGGAGGCAGTGGCAACAAAAGATGAGTCTTACCACTCGATAGAGAAACACCGTTACGAAAATACACATTTAAAGGGATGTTCAACTCGAACTGGCTAAATGGAAATGAGTGGTTTGCTTTATGCTGTTGCAATTCCAACATCGTGTAGCATCTCCTGTATTTTGTTTTTATTAATCTCACCAACGCGTATTCCAGGTTCAATCGAATTAGATGATTTTATTAAGAAAATTATGTTCATCAGAATATAACTATTGTTAATTAAACAAATAAATATGTCACGGTCACTCCGAGCGTATGAAATGAAATCAAATATATCAAAATCAAAATAATATAATAAACATAGGTCATTCCAGGCACATTTTTAAAATATAACGATGACGAAGAGCTATTATTCTTATCCATGTATAATCAAAATAAATGTTAAATGTTGAGAAAAGGGAGAACAGGCAAGAAATTCTAGAAGTCAATTTACTGCTTCTGTTTTCAATTATCATTTACAGTATCTTAATACTTAACGAAAACATTTACAATATATACGCATCAGCTGAAAGATGGCCACAGAATAAAACTTTGAGCACAACTTTCATTACAATATCAGTTTATCTTGTTACATTTTTGCGACAATAACAATCGTATTTTGACAACACATCTAACCTCACATTTGCACCTTTACCACATCTATCCAAGCGATAACAACTATCACAAGGTAAATAAAGTTTCAGAAATTGCTGTGTGTCAGTACTATCTATCGTCAGTAGATGCAACTCTTAAGTCATAAAAATGATAAAATGCTAAACAAAAATTAATAAAACGTTGATTATATATAAAAAGTGTACACAAAATAGAATTATCCGAACAATTCAATTGTGATTACCGATTAAGTTATCAATCTCTGACCTTTAAAAGACTTTTATATTATAGAAGGTGACTGAGTAACTGAAATCAATGTAGAAACTAAGGTTACTGAGGTTAGATAAGACGCAATATCATATTTACTAAAGCAATCGCTAGGTCATTTCAGCTTTACCTCGGGTACATGCAAATACTTTAATTCTGTATTTGGTGTTAACATCAATTCAATTCAAACGTTTATTGCATGTCACATTATAATACAATTTTATTATTTTCCTTTTAAACATTATTTCTAAAATATTTTATTTAATTAGACATTCTCCAACAAAAATGAATGGATAAATGTAGCATAATATAATGACTATTTAACAATATTTAATTTTATATATTATTGTTTTAGTTATAACTTTGTTTGTAGGTAAACAAACATGATATACTTATTAAATTACTAGCGACCCGCCCCGGCTTCGCACGGGTGCAGTGAAAAAATGGTTATGGTGGGTTATCCCTAAGAGATAGACATATACCATCGCGGACTTTTTTGTGGATTTTTGTAAGTTGTACAATACTGTAGTACATTATTTTGGTCTATCTCGTAGGGTTCAGCCAGCGTTTGCAATATAAGCGCAAAAAAACGTGCTTATTTACGACATCACATTAGAAACCTTTAAATAAATTTATCAGTGTTTCTCTACTATATTATGCATTTATTATACATACAAACCTTCCTTAAGAATCACTCTATCTATTAAAAAAAACCGCGTCAAAATCCGTTGCGTAGTTTTAAAGATCTAAGCATACATACGGACATACAGCGAAAGCGACTTTGTTTTATACTATGTATTGATTAATAATTTATGATATAATCATTGAAAAATTCTTGCAAACTATCTGCTGAACAATACTATGACTGCTATTTCGACGGATTTGGTTGAAATGACAACAATATAATTTTAAATATTGTATTTTTCTAAACCTCTTAAAAGAAATCTCTGTTAATAAGAAACACTTTATTTGCCTCGTTAGTTAGAATCGCTATCAGACGAGTGATGTATGGGTACCGGTACCGGTACAGATAAATCACGACCGCATTTTTTACTTTACCACTACTAATTATTACACCTGAACAATAAAAAGATAGCCGATGGCATTAACGGATCTTTTCTGTACAAGATCACCAGCTAATTCCCCCATTAGTATTCAATATAGTTCTTTCAATTCGAAGGTTGAAGGGCCAAAAAGATGTCAACATTTTAATCAGTTAACTCATTAGTATTCAAAAATGCCCTTCAAGAACATTGAACGCATTAAAATATCTAGCTTAAATATTCAATATATAGTAAAATATGTAGTACTAGGAATTAAAACTTAAATTTATTAACCCTTTAAATATATTATTTTATATTTTAAATCAGAGTCAAGAAAATTGAGCAATGCAATCAACTCTGTCCAACAATTAACATTATTCACGCCAAGATACCCCAAAAGTTCACGAAACATCTGGGATACCACAGATTGTGCAAGATTGCATTTATGAAATTGGCAAGCAAAGGCAAAGGGCGTGATATTTAGTTGGTCACCGAATAACGCAATGATGTTAACATTGCAATTATGTAAAAATATTTCATATTTATTGACCTTTTTAAATATTGCTCTTATAGAGGATAAGGCTACAGAAATATAAAGAATAATCAGAATCTGTAACAAAATGTTGCTGCTATTAATAAATATTATTTTTAAATTTTGGAAATTATTATCGCCAATTCATACTTATTAAGTAGTTCAAATTTCATTAAATAGCTTAACTTATGTAATTATTGTGTAAATTGCCGTTATAAGAAATATATTTATTTCTATATTGCTTTCAGCTGTAAGTGAAAGCAATAAAAAATATGCGAGTGTTATTTTCCATAGATTATAAGTTTTATATATAATTATTGCAATAATATAATTGAGATTAGAACGTTAACCCTTACCTATGATTCGGAAATCCTTAGAAAACAATTTCAATATACATAATTTACTCCAACTTATAAGCAACTAGCTTTCCGACCGCGGCTTCACTCCGATTATATAAATAAAATTATCGGGTGTTCTTTCCTGAGTCCCATATGAAATTGCATCAGAACCTTTTTAGTTGTTTTTTATTAATTTATCTCGCAGGAAAAAAATATTTTCAATGGTAAAAATTTCTCTATGTCGTTATCCAGGATTCAAATAAAACTATCACTAAACAACTATCATGGAAATCTGTTAAGTAGTTTCAGAGTCTATTCAAATTGCATAAACTTTTTTTGCATATAAATAGCCTATGTCCTTTTTTACGCTCTAGACTATCTGTGTAACAAATTTGATCAAAATCGCTTTAGTAATTTTGACAAAAGCGTGACAGGCACAGTGGCTTTCGCATTTATAATATTGGTAACGATTTAAAAACTTTGAAATGTAATCCCGGCTTTATTACCTTTAGAAAATTTTAATTAACGTAAAGTTATACATATACTTCAGCGAATATTACATGTTTGCACACAGCATTAAATGTATTACTTATGACTTATCCAATTGCCATACCGTCCTATGTCCGTGCAGAAAGTAACCGCTGGGTATTGGGACATCACCGCCTACGCAGATCATGTTTCTCCTTCCAATGCACCCAGGAAAGTGTTATTGTTAGTAGGTACTTACGTAAATACGTCTCAGCAACTGCCCACATAGCAATTTATTTCTTACTTTACTAAGTTTAAGATTAAGTATTCAATTAAACAAGAAATCAGATATCAGAGCTCAGATATCACGAATCAGCGCTGCAAGCTTAATACGCGTTATTTTCAGTCTTTCAGACTTTGTTGTAACGAGTTGTGTAATATTGTTTAACTTAGACGATTATTTAAATATTAGATATATGGAACATTCTACCAGTTAACTATGGATTAGGGGTCGAAATTTGTAATACAGTAGGCGAGACACAAAAAATATCAAATCACAAACTATGCAATTTTATGTTCGAATTCTGTGTTTATTCATATAAGCTTATAGGTACTATCCCTACATAGATGATCCCATTTATTACAGTAATAAACTTTCAAGTCCAAAGTGCATTGCACTAGCGTCTGGATTGTCGCCAACAAACTGACTGACTGGCGGGTCGATTTTTATATTTACAGAAACTTCATACCTACATCGTTCAGAATAACTGTCTGGAACACAAATATATAAAATGACTAAGACTCAATTGCACTTTCATAAACTTATATATTTAAGTGCCCAAGCTATAAAGTTAATAGGTTTAGAATATGAGTTAATTAAGAATTTGTGTTACTACTGATAAACATTGCTATAATACAGTTATATATTTAATCAATTTGTAATATTAACGCCACTTTGGCGTTCATTCCTTCGGTTTGGCAGGATTGGAGTTCCTATAGAAATTATTTCAGTGAAGATACTCATTCGTACCGTGGAACGAATTTCCTCTTTCTCGTATCATTACGTTAATAAGTGTAAGACCACGTCACATTACCCCATATCACGAATAGGCTTATAAAACTACTAATCCTAAAAGATCAGTGAGAAAGTAAAATACTCTTACATTATTTAATGTCAACATACTCGGCCATTAATATATTTAGGAAAATTTAATTGTGCAGACATTATGAATAGAAAATGAAAGGCTGAGCTCAATGAATCAAAAGGGATATTGGATGACCGAGAATGCGTAATGCAGGTGATCTCATTTATTGGGTTTTAAATAACTTGGCTTTTTGTTACATGATTCCTCAAAAATACCGCAAAATTTATCATTTCTTAATATTTTTTTAAACGCTGCTTTTTTTAGTAAATAACTAGCGGACCCGACAGACTTCGTCCTGTCAAAAAGATTTGAACAGTGGCAGTTTTTTGTTCCTAATTATTTTATAGATAATGTCACATAGCCAACCAAATCGCAAAAAAAGTCTAAATGACCTATTACATTTTGTGGCTATTCAATTTTGGAACGTGACATTAAATCCTCCAACGATGTATTCTGTGCTCCAACGCACGCACGCACACTGTTTTGATAGATATGATTGAATTTCAACTATATGTAGCGTTAATAAAGCGCAAATTGACTCATTGATGTTAGGAACACACCTTCATTGCTTAGACAACAGTGAGTGCTTGCAATATGAACTTTATACAATAACAATAAAGCTCAATTCGACTGTACGTTTTAGTTAGAAAACGTTTGCATGGGAAAATAAAAGAGCTGTTTTTAGGGTATTTCCGATAATTATTCGAATTTTCCTCATTGTAAAAACCCTCCTTGAACTTCAACGAACATTAACAAAAAAGGATTGGCCAAATTGGTCCAGGCGTTCTTGAGTTATGAGCTTACCAACACATTTTGCGATTCATTTTTATATATAAGATTAAATATTAGGAAACGAATTCAATAATTACAGATTTATTACAATATTATGGATATTTAATTAATATGTGGCACCACCGAGACAAAACTTATATAGCGCATAAACTGTATTGGTGTAGCAAGGACCAATAAGCTGATCAGGAATTTCATCACGTAGCTGCCGCTGAATTGCGACACTGAAGGTTCCGATATGCTTCAGAGTGGCACATACCACCCGCCTCTGTCTTGCCTTACTCGACCAGTCAGAGTGGAGTCGTAAGAGCTGATGCTCGAAGAATGGAAGTGTTGTAATGTATAGCGATCACTGTCGATTTGTCTTTACACCCATAGTTATTTACACCATTGTTACCGCTTTCGCATCAATTTCAATATTGGTCTGTCTTTTGAGAGGGGGGGGGGGGGCATTTAGTGAGCGGCAAGTAAGCACCTACCGGGGTCTCTACGATAGCCCGATTCTTATTGCCATCAAAATTAAAAAGCAATAGTTTTGACGTGTAATGAAAATAGTTTCTGCGCATCTAACTGGGTAAGTATTTAGCTACAAATAACCATTTCCATGCATATTTTTCAATAAAGAACGTTGGGTACGCTCAATCTCTTAAAGTAGTTTGTATGTACACCACCCAAACTCGAGATGCGATAGTTTAATTTATTTATTTTTTATTAATAATTTAGGTTTCCTGCCGACTCATCACCATCACGTACAAATTTTGGCTTAGCCTCGGTATTTTAAAAATTCAGTTGATCTTTCATATTGCACGTTTAATTGCTTCTATTTGTGAATACCATGACAGTCTCCTATCCAATATGACTCGAAATATTTGACACATTGTAAGTTTGTTTCTTTGTGAATTTTGTATTCTGCTAATTCTTACAGGTATGATCCTTAGGTTCAAGTTAGAATTAGGCTATAATCTATTTTATATACTATTAAGTGAAGAGATTTCTATTCAGCGACATATATATCTGAATTGATTTTAGCGTTATACCAAGTATAATTGTGTCATCAGCATAGTAAAATATTTTTAAGTTCACAAATTATTTGTATATACAATATATTAATATCGTCACTCGTATTTTTTTTTTTTTTGTAAATAGTCTACAAATATTCTCAACTTGATATCGTGAATAAAAAGAAATTTTTATATATATTTAATATTTTGATACGGCACCACATTTTGTCTAAAACTAAATGTACTGCTAGAGTTAAAATTACGCCAAAGAATAAAAATTACGAATAAGAATAATGACTGACGCGTATAACAAATAGCTAAACTTTCTCTTTCAGGTCAGTTTCTTAAATTTTGACTTCAGATTTTACTAAGTTCCACTTAAGTCAATCTTCAGCCTGTAATTAATTTTATTCAGCAATCTATTGGAAACGAGTTAATTTATGCAATTGCACGAACCGTAAAGGTAAAACGTTGCGTGGGCGCCGTTAAATCTGCGCCCGGGCGTAGCAAAGTTCAGCGCACGCGGGGGATTTTAGCGAATTAAGGATTCACTTCGCATTGTTTGCAAATCATTCAATTTAACCCTTCTCGATTTTCATCCTTCTTTTTCTGATATTAATCGCATCTCTTTGTTACTATAATTATCAGAGTATTTTGTAAATTGAGTTTCCTCATAAACTTGAATTATTCATATAAATCAGCTTAGTTGCTATTATGCCTATTCTTGTCCTTTCCGTATCACACAAACATTCCCTACTTTTATTTTATTTTTGCACCCTTCCCCTGTTCTAAATATTCTATTAATGTATTTTTTCCCTTGGTTGCCTGGAAGAGATTGCTTTTTAGCAATAAGGCCGCCTAATTGTCGTCTTATATTTGTTAAAAATATTTTTTTTGTATTTTATGTTTATGTGCAATAAAGTGTTTATTATTATTATAAATCACAAAAATAAAATAATAATGTAAATATGTAGTTACTTCGGCCCAAAACATTTTTCGTAAAATTAAGCCAAAAAGAAATTTGCCAAATGATTAAAAATACGATTAAAGTTGTATATAGTAAAGTTTTTTTTATTTTGAAAGGATATAAAAACTACCCTCATTTATGAGGCAAAATATTCCACCACACCTATTCGACCTCCAAGGCTGTAAACATTACAAAAAGAATATATATGCTAGCTTGTTATTTGTATTTTTACGCGTGTTATTTATATTGGAACTGGTTACACGGGTTTAATAGTGAGTGCTGACTGTCGCAACAGGGAGCAACATTTCTGTGGGCCGTGCTTTTGCCACCCACACCATAGAGCCTTATTAAAGCCGCAAGTCTACCTTTCCTCTTGTTCATCTATCCCTGTCTTCCTCTAGTGACATATGGAGCAAGCGAGAGAGTAATCTGTGTCGATTAGATAGAAATCATCGTCAACATCTCCGCTATTATTGCTACTCCCACATACATTTATGCGCAAACTCAGATTAAAGGGTTTATTGCCCTTTAAACTATGACTCTACCTGCCACGAAGATCAAAGGATATTGTCTGTTGCACACTTCGTCAATGAAATACTAAAATATATTTTATTGGATTTATGGACACAACACAGCTCACAAGGGAAATTAATTTTTATTGGGTATTAAAAAAGACTGAAAGAAGTGGTAATAAAAGAAGACCCATCTAACCATTTGTTTTCATAAAATCAATAAAATTATGATTTCAAATGCGTTATAACTAGAGATCGGATAATCGGATGCATATTTACCTAAAGTTAGTTTAAGACAACGTATGGAAACGGCTTTTGATTGTTTTGTTAAATAAAATTTTTCACCATTTCTGTTTTTTTATTCAATTATTTAATTGATTATTGTTTTAGTCAAACTAGCTCACTACTTTCGTATAACACTCTTCATGTAATAAATCGTACATTCATAAATCGCACGGGGAACTAATTGTAAAATAAATGAACCCGGAGTCTCGGTCTTTTGAAAATAAATACCACGTGCTAATTTAGTAATTTTCAAACAATATCAATACGTTAAATTTGCAGTCCCGTATTTTCCCGGGATTTTTATTTAACACAATGTATTTTAAAAAGCCGCTTCCATAATTTGTGAGCCAAAAATTAACTTTAGGTAAATATGCATCCGATTATCCGATCTCTAATTATTCCTAGAATTGTGTTAATTCTAGGAGGATGGAAAGTTTTCCTTCACTTGTTATGATGATACGAAAGTAGCAAAACAAAAAAAGTTACAGATTTACATGAATCAGCATTCACTTCTATAAGTGATTATTAAAGGGTTCTCTTAATATGTTGTTATAAATTGAAACAGTAGTAAATAACACAACTTAACAAACTAAAATAATAATTAAGGGTGACTTAATTAAGCGCTGAAACTGAAATCGTATAAGGCACTGTTATTGCACAACTGAACAAATGAATATATTTTAATATTATAACATTGCTTT
Organism: Scirpophaga incertulas; assembly: GCA_036419045.1. Lineage (NCBI taxonomy): Eukaryota > Metazoa > Arthropoda > Insecta > Lepidoptera > Crambidae > Scirpophaga > Scirpophaga incertulas. Next base: position 27,625,012 of record CM071634.1, on the reverse strand, counting down.
TTTTACTTGTCAATAACGAAAATAATGCGTTGAATTTCCAAAAATAGTTTTATGATCTCTTGTCTTTTATTGCCGTTCATCACTTCTATTTCTGTCATATCCATATAGATTTAACCTAAAACATTTCACCGCTCCGACCTTCATGCGCAAGTATTCACAATAAACTTTAATGAGTGGCCAGTCACGCTCATAAATTATACACCATGTACGGCCAACGATGCATTCTTCGCGTCCATCCGCAACATTGGGATTAGCCAATTACACCAATAAGCTTAAGTGGACGGTAATATTAAACTTTGGCGTTCACTGTACGTTCCCTTTTATGTTTTCTGTAAAACAAGTTTGTAATAATATTTGAAATTGACACGCAGTAACGAGGTTGTATATATTATATCTATATAATGAAAAAATATCGCCCTAACAAAAAAACTGGATGACGTTTTCTTTGTCATTACACATTACTGTTTGGTACAATTAATTTGGACACCTAAAATACAGTCTGGTGATACCAAGAACTTAAAACAAAAATACTTACAATGTAATCAAAAATATTTAGGAGACAACTATTAAGAGATGATTAATGATAGTAATTAAATATTAATCAAACAAAACACAATAGCGGTTTAATTTTAACGATTTTTCCTTTTACGTTGTACTTTAGATCAAGTATTATACCTATATATCTACGTTAAGTTTATCAATCACTTTTTAGTTAAAAGGGCTATCGCTAATATAATATATTCTTTTTTTCTAAATGCCATACCAAAGCGATTGTATGTTAGTCACAGAATAAGAACTACACAATAATTAAATCGTGCGCAGTCCGCCGCCCGTGGCGCCGCTCGAGACACTCTACAAGGAATTAACATTACCGCTATGGAAAAGACAAGTTTATGTAGACTAATGACAGTGGCACAATACTCGCGCTGTTATTAAAGTCATTACTAGGTGTCAGTATCGGCTATTCATAATCACATTCATAATCATCATTAGCTTACCTATTGCAAATATACACGCATTTACATATTGGAATTTATAAACACACACAAGTTTATGAATTCCAATATGCAAGACAACTTCGACAATGAAAAATTACTTTTGATTCATCCAGTTTATATATAAACATATATAATATTATATATAGGTATAATAAACAAACAAAGTGCCTACTTAATAGTAAATACTACAATGGGCTATAGTACAGTCAACAACACGTCAAGGTATATAATTGAAATACGAAAACAGGTTTATTATGTTAGGGATAGATATGGTTTCTAGGCCAGCATGTATAATCTGTCTTGCAGCCGCGTGTATATGTGACTCGTGTTCAATTTGAAGCAAATCTGGAACACCCAGTGTAGAATAACAGTGAACTATGCAAGATTTTGCCTGGCTACTTGAATTTTATTGCTATTCCACGCCCTATCACACGTCTATTATATTTAAGCCAGTTAAAAATTCAATAACTCTTTATGCACTGCATTCCAACCACTCGTGCCACAGTCAAATACGCGCTTTATTGTTTAACACTAAAGCTAATGTTAGCTAGAAAAATGGGCACTTAAGACATTATTAATATGCATGCAATAAAAATGCAGTCGGCGCGGCGGCCAGATAAATGTCCGTTCAAAACTTCGAATGGCCTTCAACGCATCTGTTATTCATGTCAATTAAATGACATCGAGGCTAGAGAGCGTTTCTAATATTTGAGTGCAAACGAAAGTGAGTATGTAATCAGGCGGAAATATCTGCGATAGTACATAGGCAACTTGTGACGATATGTAAATTAACGGTAATTAATAATTAAAAAATAAATTTTCTCTACAAAAGCAAATGATCCTGGTATCGAGTTTCCTTCTTGATCTTATCTTCCACATACATACGAACTTACTGTTCCAGAAAATAAACGTATAAGAAAAGCATATCATACATACTTTTTTGTACAGACGTTACGTATCTAGGCTGTGATACAAATAATGAAATTCAACGCCAAGATTGCAACATGAACTTCATTTCTCAGAATAAGTATGTTTCTTAGCCATGTCGCAACGAAACGAATTAGTGAGTTAATCGATCGAACGAACAAATCAATCGTAAACAAAAATAAATAAAATGTCAATGGCAGCCAATCAACCATTCCAGCGCGCTCCGTTTGACAGCACTTTAACGCCTTTAACGCAATTGTCACATCTAGTTCTACTGTTTAGCTGTACACAGTCACTTATCTAACACCAATCTGGCGCAGTTTGTATGCAGTAATTTGTTTAATTCTAAATCTCGGCGCTCGACTATTTAGCACGAAGAGTTGCAGCATTCTTGTTAAATGAGATGTTTTAATCATGAGGCTTAATATTTCTTGGAGGCGTCTATTAAAATTGTCCTTTAAACATATTCTTAATAAAAAAATATCACTGCAAAACAATTATTTAAATAACTTTAATATAATAACAGAGCTTTTGGTACCTATGTACACTATTGTTATAGCTCAAATAGGAATAAGAAATAGAAATGAATCATTTCGTATACTCAATCACTAAATTGGTTAATATGCGTAATAAATGAAATGAAAAAAAAGAATAAATATCGATCGTGCGATACCCCTTCTAAATTTTCCCAATAAGCTAATACAATTAATATTTTCCTTCGAACGATTTATTTATAATTTAGAGTTTTATTAAATCATTTTATATAATGAGTATATTAATTTATAACTGATTTTTTTTATAAGTTTCATCACCATCATCATTTTTGTCTACACCCACACTATTGCTAGTCATAGACCTCTCCAAGGCTCTCCACTGCGTTCTGTCCTGCGTTGCTCACGTCTTGCGAATTCCTACGTGTGTATTCTGCACACAAGCACTTAAACTTTACGTTTCTTAACGCTATGTTGGTATTTGGTGTCTGATTATACCATGCCGAAAATCTTCGAGGATAGCTCTGTCCATTACCCTTTCAGTAACTCTTAAGAACCGTTCCTCCTAGTAAGAACCGTTGGAAGAGGAACACCAACAAATCAAAGACTTGATACATTGCGTTCTCGAACATCGAAACCCGAATTGGATCATTGCAAGTGGGAGTTTAACTTGCGTGGTTGGACTATTTAATTGCTTTTTCCTTATAACCAGGAACCTCACTGCGCTTCACAACGGACTGACAACTGGTGCTCGAACGACGACAGCTTAGAGAAACTGCCGAAGATTGAGGAGGAGAGTGTAGCCGGTGACACTATTACACCGAGCCGGTACGCCGTTACCGTAAATGTCGACCACGTTAGTCCTAGGGTACCGTTCCAGTACAACTGGGACAGCTCCGTGAGGCCCAGTGTGAGTTTGAACCGACTAATATTTATATTTACCTACTTACATTCTTTGTAAAAATATATTAAATAGATTCCTATATGTTACTCGTGCCAGATTCATAAAATCATAACATGGGGCGCGTGCAAAGTACACTTACATACACGCAACACACATACAACACACGGGTACTGTTTATACATGTCGGATTTTATAATTCTATTATAATGTAAAGATTATTATAAAGCATGAGTCTTAATATTATACATATGTATATGGGCGATATGAAAGCATTATCCATTATGTATATAGACTATTAGACGTGAAATAAAGGACCCTTCTAAGTACCTACATATCTGTTCCTTCCTATCTTAATTAAAGTAGAGTACATTGTACCTTAATTAGTAATATTTACATTATATTGTTATAAATTGTAGGTAAACATCTAGAAATCATGGATTAATCAATTCTTATATTGATTTATTCCAAACAAAAAGTACTAGACCGCATGTTGCGATTCCCATGCATTGCATTTGGTAAATTGGTTTCATAATAATACGGAGACGAGAAATTACCCAAAAGTGACCCAAAATGTGGAAAAATGTAATCTCGCAAATGACTCCCACCCGATGACATTTTAATTGCTCGTGTAATTCTTGACGAGGATTTCTCCGCAGGTCGAAGTCTCTGTGATAAACACAACACAGACAGCCAGGGTCGGAATCGTCGAGAAGGAAACGAAATGTAAAAACGGACAATGTATCACGCATATCAGCGTCAAACCTGAGACGGACTTCTGTTTGTCGCGGGGAGGAAAGTACGAATACGTCAACATGAAGGTTCGGATCGACAACCTGACTGAGGAATCTGTGGTGAAGTACCATGTGCCGTGTGCGTGTGCTTGTAGTGACAACGTCGAGAAAAACTCGCCGACATGCAATAAAAGAGGAGACTTCTCTTGTGGAGTATGCAGCTGTCACCGGGGCTGGTAAGAAGTTCGAAATTATTCAATTTTTTTGTTATGTTTTGATCTGAAGAAGCCGTCAGCACTGTTACCATTGTTATTTAATTTAACAAAAATTAGAACATTGTATATAATATCTATGCAGTTCAGGATTACAAATAAAGATCTATTCTATTTTTCTTACTATTGTACATGAAGGAAATTTGATAAAGAATCAAGGTCTAGATACACTCGCATTATCTTGTAGCCTGTGCAAAGAAGCTGGCATGGGAACAAAAACTGCTTAATCGGGCTACATAGCAATTACAATCACAAGACATCCACTCTACTTAATGCGCAGTTATTAAAAAAACGGGACAAACGATATCCAATGACAGACACCTTATCTAAACTCGTAGAAAGTACTCTTTCAACTTTTCTAACTGATCTCCTTATAGTTCATACTGTACTGTCCTTATCGAATGTCGAATGTCATTGCGAATATCACTGACATAATTTTTAATCGCGAGCTAAATAATAAGTACCGTTATTAGATGCATTGAACTGATACATTCATAATGATATTATAATCGCCCGGCGACAGGGATTCGATACGTGACTTGGTAACAAACAATCATTGTTGAATTTACGCTTGCTTCACTTGCATCATGATAATATCTACAGCCGAATCTGTATTCCAGGAAATCCTCACCAAGATAATTAACATGATTAGTTAATCAGTAGCTAATTCCATGTTTTATGTTTATGTATGTGTGTTTAATAAAGTGAACACTCCTTCAGTCGTATTAAAAGATATCCCGCGCTAATATATTACGGTTAATAACTAACTTGTCAACTGCGGATGATGGTGAAATTAAATATCGATAATAAGTACAATAATTAATTGCTTACTTTATAGTTTTCTTCTATTCTTGACACAGATGAATCTAGTAAATAGGTCATTTAAATCGGTTCAGCCGTTCTTGAATTATAAAGTGATGTAATCAAGACGACATTGTTTTATTGATAAAAAATGTAATATTAATTTGAAACGATTTCATTGGATGGAGATAGTCTGAGACCAGGAGAGGGAGAGACCATATTTACAGTAAGAAAGTGTATTTTTCCTATAGAAATATTAACGTCCGACGCTACTAAATATATAGGTATTTCAACTATCCAAGAATATAAAAAGAGCAGAGATGTACAATTAAAATTAATCCAGAGTTCTGACTTTTTTGTACCCGATTATGTCTCAAATGTCACGTTGTCTCACGTTGTCTCAAATGTTTTTAAATAAATAATTTAGCTGAAAAACAATATCTATATGACCGTATTGTGAATCTAAACCATTCTCAAGCCCCCTGGAATACACACAAAAAATTTCATCAAAATTGGTCCAGTCGTTTAGGAGGAGTTCAGTCACATACACACGCACACAAGAAATATATATATTAAGATATAATTATGTATGTAAAATATAAGGCAAAAACAAGAACAGAATACTCGTCTTTTATCTTTATAACTGCAAAGTCAGATTGAAAACAATGCGTAAAAAACTTTTTAATTGACAGGTCTGGTGAACATTGCGAAACCAAAGAAAAGCCAAAATGCGAGGATCGTAGAGGCGATATTCAATGCACAAACCCTTACAAGCAAGATGTAAGTATCCCGAACTGATCAGTTACATGACACAAAGTTCCTATTTAGAAGTTAGTGTTTGTACCTCATAAGAAGACATTAAAACTTAAAACGATTAAGTAACAACTTAGAAAATTAAATTAATCTTGATAATGTTTTTGACATATTCACCTATTTGTTTATACAATAGATCACACAGTCAATTTGCAATATTTCCCAGGTGGAATGTTCTGGCAATGGCTACTGTGGCCCCTGTGACACTTGCATTTGCTACGATGACAGGGAAGGATCGCAATACTTCCAAACTGACAACTTCTGCACCGACCTTTGCATGAGCATCGCCAACCAATGCGAAAGCTGTCTCTACGACAGGCCGCTTGGCAAATGTCCTGATTGCAACCTCACAGTGAGGAACTACAACGAATCTCTGCTATCAGATCGCGACGATTTAAATAGGCACGTGTGGGTGAAATGCAAAGAGGTTATAAATGACTGCACAGTGGAATATGCGGCGATGAAGGATGAATACAATCACATGTCTATCATGAAGATTAACTCGTGCAATAGCATTGCAGAAGCGATTGGAGGCGCTAATGTCAATAGTGAGTATATCCAATTTTTGTCAATTACTAGCTGACCCGGCAAACCTTGTTTTACCATATAAATAATTTTTGAGTAATTCCTAGAGAAAATGTTAAGGGTGGACAACCCTAAACTAAGGAGTATGAAAAATAGATGTTGGCCGATTCTCAGGCCTACTCAATATGCTCACAAAATTTCACATTGTGACACGAGAATTTTACGAGAATTTTCACGAGAATATAAGATATTATTCACTTCAATACTTTTTTGTAGTCTAGTCTAGAGATTTATGACTATTGTATGATTTAGTTAGTGGATCTTCAAACCAGAAAAATCTGTTTTTGCCACAATTATCAATAATTATAGAACTACTTCTTCTAACTCAATTCAATCAATCTTTTTTACCGTAAAGTCTACTGTTCTTACTTCCTTCTAAATAAATAATAAACTATTTAAAGATTATAATGTAGTATTGTATGCTTAATGTTTAACTCAAGACAGGCTGTTCCTTCATTCATTGTCCCCGACTTTAGTACAAACAAAGAAGAAACAGCCAAACGAATGTTTACACAGTTGGTTCCCACAACGAACGTACACACATTGTTTCTTCGTCAATTTGTACTCATAATTATGGAAAGGTTTGTTAAATAGAAATTATTTCAAATGGATGGCATCGAGGGTTGCCATATAATTATGAATGTTTTGAAACATACATAATTCAAGCAGTTCAAACATTAATGCTATAATATGTGTCTGGTAATGCATTTAAGTGTTTCCAACGCAACCAGTTTTTCTTTAATGTTAAATATATCGTATCTATCTAAATCCTGCTCTAAATTGCGCAAGTATTAACCAGGATGTTATTACCAAAATGAGGTAGATATCGCAATAGCGTGTCGAAACTGACGCGTTCGAATTCAGGCAATTGGTGCAATTTTGTTTAGTCGAATAGCAATTGCGAATGACTGAAGACTTCTTTGCGTATTTTCTGTATGATCTATTTCTTTCACTAATAATCGTGACATTAATATATAAACATGCAAAGGGTCAGTGGACGTACTCTTAAAAACGATATTCGATATATCGTGGACTTCGTCGTGTCGTATCCTACTCATAGTTACTATCGTTTAAAACATTTCAACGGACGATCGAACGAACGATATTAATTTTGACATAAGAAAGCCTCAAATGACAACGATGAATTGAATTTGACAGACGAACATTCGCAAAATAAACGTCAAATTTACGATAATTACAACGACACCTCAAACCGTATCGTATTACTTTTCGCAAATTTGACGTAAATTTTGCGAATGTTCGTCTGTCAAATTCAATTCATCGTTGATGAATATACCGGGTGTCTCATTCAAATCGGTCAGTATGGGAAAGTCTGAAACTATAAGACATACGAAGATCTGTTTTGAGGAACCATGTCATCAATTTTAATAACAAGAAAAACTGCATTCATACATTTTAAAAATCATCTGTACTCCGTTCGGGAATCGAACCCGATTGTTTTGAAAAAAAAACCTACACTATTTCTATTTAGATATCGATTATGTAGGTCTTAAGCAGTAAATGTCTCTATGAAACATGATGTCTAAAATGAATAAAATGCATTGTTGCCAAGAGACATTGCCATTTTTGCCCTACCAAATTTTGCCCGCAAGGTCGCCCGATTTAACGCCTCTGGACTATTTCTTGTGGGGATACGTTAAGGATGAAGTGTACAAAACAAGTTATGATACCGTTGAAGACCTAAAAGTTGCCATAGAGACAATTTTAACGCAAATTCACCACATGAAGATACAAAATGCAATCATAAGATCGTTACCTAAACGTGTTGAATATTGTATTGAAAAAAGCGGCGGTCACTTCGAGCACCTACTAAAATAAAATAAAGTATGTGAAAACAATGCATTTTATTCATTTTAGACATCATGTTTCATAGAGACATTTACTGCTTAAGACCTACACAATCGATATCTAAATAGAAATAGTGTAGGTTTTTTTTTTCAAAACAATCGGGTTCGATTCCCGAACGGAGTACAGATGATTTGTAAAATGTATGAATGCAGTTTTTCTTGTTATTAAAATCGATGACATGGTTCCTCAGAACAGATCTTCGTATGTCTTATAGTTTCAGACTTTCCCATACTGACCGATTTGAATGAGACACCCTGTATAATATTAATGAATATATAATATTTTGTTGATGCATACTAAAAATGTTCGTCTTCGCGACCCTTTTTTTTTGGGGGGGGAAATGCTCCTTATGCACCGTGACACCGCGCTGACAAGACGCGGCCGTGTGTTGGGCTCTCCGGTCTGAGCGACCGGCCTACCCACTAAAACCCCCCGGTGTCCTCTGAGCCCATACCGGGGCGCGTGGCGGGTTGCGGTTTCGCGATTCTACCGCCACATACCAACGGGCTAACTCGACCTAGTTAGTCGAGCCATCGCCAAGGGGGAGATTGTCCGAGAACACTAGGACAATCCCCCAGGTAGAGAGGCAACGGCGTGCGCGGTAGCCGGCCGCGCAGGCACGGCAGGGTCATTAGACGAGCTCTTACCCGCCTTTCCCTGCCAATAAGTCTTCGCGACCCTAACGGTAGAAGAAGGAAGAAATGGTTACAGCCAAATAATGTTTCCCGCAGTTATGCTGCCGACGGTGCTCGGTGTGATAGCCCTGGTGGCCGCAGTGGCGACGGTGGCCGGATACATGGTGTGGAAGAGCAAGAACGCGCCGATGCCTCTCTCAGCCTCACAGTACCAAGAGTTGGATGGCCCTGAGGGAAGCGCGGGTATGAACCCGCTGTATAAGTCCCCTACTTCCTCCTACAACAATCCTATGTGGAAAGGTGCCAAAGTTTAGCAAGGTTAGTAAACTATTTACAAATTACACATATTAAGGTTCCATAATTTCTGCTAAAAAAGAAAATAAAATACGAAGTTGCTATAATTACAGTTTTTGTACGAGTAATTGTATAAAGAAGCAGACTGTCTTTCGTCATTTCATTATATCAATAATGGTCAAACGTAGTGCACTATTTATTTATTTTTTTAAGTTTTTTTAATTTGTGGATAACGTTGTTGGTTCCAGTTTTAGCATACTTGGATATAGTAAACTAAATCATCCATACTAATATTACAAATGGGAAAGTGTCTGTCTGTTTGTCCGTCTTTCATGGCAAAACGGAGCGACGAATTGACATGATTTTTTACATGGAGATAGTTGAAGGGATGAAGTATAACATAGGCTACTTTCTATCCCAGAAAAATCAACAGATCCCACGGGATACGCAATAAAGGCTTCGCTCAAAAACTACTGCACAGATTTTCATGCGGTTTTCATCAATAGATAGAGTGATTCTTGAGCAAGGTTTTGCGGTATTTTTTATCTCGGAAAAACAGATAGTCCCACGGGAAGCGCGATAAAACCTTCGCGCCATAAACCGACTTCCGCGCATATGCAGCCGTGGGCAAAAGCTATGGACCCTTAACCCTCTAAGACCCAATCCCGAAATCCACGCGGGCGAAGCCGCGGGCAGAAAGCCAGTACTTTATATATTGTAACTGTTTGTTATATTTCAATAAATAAATTTCAGCCTAGAGACGCCAACTGCCACACATAGGCCGATCGGTCCTACGCTGCTAGCGTCTAGCCCTTCCCTCTGATCTTCACTAAATCGTTGATCCATCTTGTTGAAGGCCTACCGAGAGCTTCCGATTTTCTATACATGAAACATATTACATTTTTATAAGCAGTAAACTCATCATCATCATCATTTCACCAAATAGCCTCTCCATGAATCTCCACATCAGTTGGTCTTGCACTACTAACGTCCAGTGATTTCTTGCGATCCTCACCAAATCGTCTGCCCATCATCATATGAGAGGTCTAACAACACTGCGATGTGCGGCATATGCCACATACCGCAGACTTGGTACACAATCCACGTTTTGGTAAATTTTTCTCCTGTAGGATTCGCTGCAAATCTGCAACCCTGAAAAGAGCCACAATACACAAGGAAATGAACTCGGTGATTTTGACGAATTCTAGAAATAAACTTGTCAAAATCAACGGACTCGTTTCCTGGAATATATTTTTTTAGCGTGTATATGTGTATATTAATAATTATAATTTATTTATAATTTATTTAATAATTTATAAAGTTTACAAATTCATATAAAAACGATAATAACTACTTTAGTCAAAGACTGTGTTGCAGTTATTAACGCCTACCTCGAACAACCTCTTAACAAGAAAACTATAAACTAATATATTATAAGTTATTACGTGTGATGCGTGTGTGTGCGTGTCTATTATACGTTTAATTTAATTTATTTAATAAAAGACTCAACATCATCATAATCCAGATCAAGTAGCCATTTCTTCAGTACACGTTTACAATCATTGAGCGACATTTATATATATAATGTAACTAGCAGACCCGACAGACTTCGTCCTGTCAAAAAGTTTGTACAGTGGCAGTTTTTTGTTCCTAATTATTTTATAGATAATGTCGCATAGCCAACCAAATCGCAAAAAAAGTCTAAAATGACCTATTACATTTTGTGGCTATTCAATTTTGGAACGTGACATTAAATCCTCCAACGATGTATTCTGTGCTCCAACGCACGCACGCACACTGTTTTGATAGATATGACTGAATTTCAACTATATGTAGCGTTAATAAAGCGCAAATTGACTCTTTGATGTTAGGACACACCGTCATTGCTTAGACAACAGTGAGTGCTTGCAATATGAACTTTATACAATAATAATAAAAGCTCAATTCGACTGTACGTTTTAGTTAGAAAACGTTTGCATGGGAAAATAAAAGGGCTGTTTTTAGAGTTTTTTTCGATAATTATTCGAATTTTTCTTCCTTAAAACCATCCTTGAACTTCAACGAACATTTTAAAAAAGAATTGGCCAAATTGGTCCAGGCGTTGTTGAATTATGCGCTTACCAACACATCATTGCGATTTATTTTTATATATAAGATTTGTGACTAATTTTATTATATAACGATGAGCTTGACTAGTTCTGTATTGCATTTATCAATTACAAATATTCTGTTTGAATTTATAAATTTTAATGATGCAGGTTTAGTTTTTATTAAAATTGGACCTGAGACTCTTTTAAATACTTGTCGCTATTCTTCATAATTTTAGAATTCACCAACCACGTCTACTTTAAAAAATAATAGTGTATTAGAGCCAACATAAATTAATTCAGTATATAGAGCCTACACGTCATTTACACTACATAATGTGTATGTGAGGTGTTCATGTAGTAACAAATATTTAATCTGTGGTGCTGAGTTTGCTTTTGCTGTTTGCTGCTTTTATCACTATAACACCTCTTAATCATTTCTAATGAAAATATATGCATATGAGATACATTATCTTATCACCCTTCTTTCGAGAGAGTTATGTACAGCTGTATATTAATTTCCTTTTAATATTTAAAAAAGCCGATCTCAATTTGAAGAAACTGCATATGTTCTTATTAAAAAAATACTCATATGAAATTTTCAAAATTACATTACAGTACATTCGTCAATAATAGAGAAAAACCATACTTCGTCGTTTCTTACTAGATTTTTATTGAATTATTTGCACTCGAATTTGCGAGTAACGCGGCGATAACCTTGCTATTTTGCGCTGGTCGCGGCATCGATAGTATAAAGCCATTCACCAATTCTTTAATATATCTGCACAATTTCTGCAATAACTAGCAAACAACCTTTCGTATTCTATGCTTTAACAGCGCTGAACGAGTCTGACATTCTGATTCACAATAGGACCTGGAGACGTATTTTTGAATCATTAGACGTGAATTTGGAATTCGCATACGAATACAAATCGTGCGAGAAATTATTTTCTACTGCTTACAATTTTATAGATTTTTGAATCACTCGAATTCAGTGTTGTCATTAAAAACAAATTCTTAATTAAATTCCGTTTCACGCAGAAAAATTCAAAATCACTAAAACAAAAACAAAAACCAGCGATGTCGCCACGCGTGAAACGGATCACTGTCAAGGTCACTTCAGCGTTGGATATTCTACTAGTAGAAATAAAAAACGAGTGGGTTGACCCACTCGTTGCACAACGCACGAATTGAAAGTTCAGAAATAGTGAATTCGGTAATTCGTATACGAATCTCACGATTTCGAATGCGAATTGGGATTCTATTGTTTCAAACATTCGTCTCCTGATGTTTTACATGCAGATTGATTATGTAACGTATTATGAAATTTTTATTGAAACTGACAGAGTTAGTTACTGCTGCCGCTGCTACTGTATGCTGCTGTCAAAAGATAATGTGTCATATTGAATATTATATAAAGTACTATAAGTTCACTATCTGCCAATGTCAATAATAATTTCATAGCAACAGATTTACATAATAAGCCTACTGTTCTGAAATTCTATATCATGTGAAGTATTATCTAGACGTTAGTAGTCTGATTTCTTAACTTTATCAAATAATTTGATATTATAACCGCGAACGGATTTTAATGAAACTTTAAAATAATATACATACATATATGTCACGCCTTGTTCCCAATGGGGTAGGCAGAGACCACCTCTCTCCCTTGCTACGATCCTGGCACACTTCTCTTGCTTCCTCTACTTTCATGAGCGTCTTCATGCATGCTCGTTGTAGGTTATTGTGTGCCTGTGTTTGCCAGCTGGTAGAATAAGTTGTATGAAGGTTAAAGATACGAAATTTTTACGTTTTAAAAAGGTGATAAATTGAAAATTGAAATCAGTAATAAAAATTAACATATGATAGGACTTTATTTCGAAAAATTTTGATTTTATTATAAAAAACATGAAATAATATCAATTTTTTCGGAAATAATATTTTATTTTTCGTAAATAATTATGTTTTTTGTGCAAAACTACTACCCAATTATCTCCGCCAGTTTTTAAGGATCACATTAGTCTTTGTTGTGGCTCGCTACCTTATACAGAACTTAAGTTATAAGAATTTCTTTGCATGGGGTACCCAATTGCGACTTGAAAAATAAAAAATAATCATAACTCCTAAAAATTTTTTTTTTTTTTTTAATATGTTTTCTGTCGACAAAAATAAGTCTAATTTCACGCATTTTCATATGTGCACTTCGTCAAGAATCACACTGTATACGTCACAATAAACGAAGTCGCAGGCACCAGGTAGTACAATATATTTTTATATGTGTTTCAATCGCATAAAGCTTTACATACTTAAAACTTTATCGATGACACGTGATTAAATGTGTTCTTAGCCAGTCTAAGTATAGGCCTAATAACGACTAACAACATAGCCATAACAACGACCTCCAATTAAAAGATTATAACATTAAGACGCTTATTATCTAGAGTATAGCCTGGTTACAGATAAGCGAACAGTAATGTCAACCAAGCTTAACGACTTAAGGTAATCTCTATTTGAGAGTAATTTTCGTAAACTAATACACTCATTTGCAAAAATTAGCACTCATAAAAACTTTGTCGCTCCTCAATTCCGTATTTTTTACGTCTAACCATATAGCTATCTATGAGAACCGAGTCTTTTATCTATACTCTGCAACCGGGTCTTTTATGTATACTCTGGTCGGAACTATATCCGTCTTTTGAACTACTGCTGTCCAATAAGATTTCCAAGCAGATATATTTCGTTTAAACGTTAATTTTCTAATGAAATAAACGTTCATGTTTCTGACCAATATTGTACTAAACAAATGATTTGGTTTAGTGTAGGATATTTGGTTTAAGTAAGCGATCGACAGTAGTATTTTGACGACCTCCATAGTCGAGTGGATAATACACCGGTTTCAAGGTGTCGCCATCTCTGAGGTCCCGGGTTCGAATCCCGGTGGGGCAGATGTTTGTATGATGAATGCGAGCATTTGTACTTTAGTCATGGTTGTTGATATATATTATATTTCAATAAAAAATATTTATATATGTATAATATATGTATGTCTATCCGTTACCCTAGATCCCATAGCACAAGCCTTATAGAGCTTAGTTTGGGCTAGGCTAATTGGTGTAAGTGTAACAAATATTTATTTATTATTATTATTATTATTTATAGTTTTATAAAGCGTATTATTCGTACATACGTATACGATAAAATGTGTGATACTTGATTTTTATTTTTGAAAATGGATATATTTTGAAAAAAATACGTCAATTTATATTTCGCATTTGTTTCACATGAAACAATATTAAAAACACTCGTAAAATGTATATTTTTGAGGGACGTTAGAAAACATCTATAAATATAGATCGAACAGGTTAATAAAACCTTTTACTATCGCTGTAATGTCTGTATTATGTGTTATAGTGATAACACCGATTCGGACAAAAAATACCAACATATGAATAGGAGACAAAATCAACTTCTCGTACTGGATTTAAACACTTTCTTCAATAAGAAATGAAGAAAAGCTTTAACTTATCCCTATCGTTTAGATTTTTTCTGGATCTCTGAACACACCGAAGTCTGACTTTTTTTAAAATTTTTTTTTTCATGACAATAGAAACTATAAAGGTTTTAAGAAAATAAAATATTGCTATTTTATGATTTTCTAGGCAGAAAACAGGGGACTATGTTTGTATAGAAAATATGCCTACGAGTATATTTGCTCTTAAATCCATGTTTTATACATTTAGCATCGGTGGCTATATTGATGACATATTTCTTACTTGAATCAGCACATAATTCTTTTATTCGAGTCGTCTAATTCGATCACGATTGCCCATCAATCGACATGTTACAAAATAGCCACCCTGTTTGCGTCACCGATACTGATTAAGTTCAGTGATTTATAAGGCATTGTAAATCTGTCAGCTGCGTGTGTCACTAAACAGTTCTACTTCTGATAAGTTACCCATCAATATCTACAGGATGATCCTTTGTTAAATTACACAACAGTCATACTCATTCTCCCCTTAAATTAAGGCAGAGGCATAAGAATAAACATGTACAATTTTCGTTGATTTTTGTAAATGCTCGTGAAATAAAGGGCGGACGTATTGCTACTAATTTGGTCACTACACAGTGATCACACGCATAGTCTGATCTTACGACATCAACAGGTTAATTATAATAATATTTCAGGACCAGGAAATAATATTCAATTCAAAGTCTCCGTAGTCGAGTGGTTAGTACACCCAGTTTCAAAGTGTCGCCATCTCTGAAGTCCCGGGTTCAAGTCCCGGTGGGGCCAGATGCTCGCGTGATGAATGCGTGCATTTGTACCTTAATCATGATTGTTAATATATATTTCTATCAAAAATATTTATATATGTCTATCCGTTACCCTAGTTCCCATTACGCAAGCCTTATAGAGCTTACTTTGGGCTAGGCTAATTGGTGTAAGTGTAAGAAATATTTATTTATTTACTTGGTACTATGTATCCGTATCAGAAGTGAAGATCCTTCACTTTTACATTAATATTTAATAAACGGTTTTTAAATTTAAATTAATATATTTTTAGTTTGTCATTTCAAAAATACTTACATCTTGAATTGATTTGTTACTGTTCTCTACCGACAATATTTACTTATAAGATACTAGCTGACCCGTCCCACTTCGTTGGGCATAATATTACTGACCCTTTTTAGTACAGATTTTTATGTTTTAATTTCGAAGTTAATTTCTAGTTTTTTTTTTAATATTACAGTATTAAAAAAACGACTTTTTGTAACTTAAATATAAAAGTTAGCTGATAGCTCCATATCTTTTCTCTAGAACTCCAAAATATATCTTTCATAGTTAAGGCAGCGTTCGTAAGAAACGCTTTCATTCGACCGTTTTTTCTCCGATTCACTTTAAAAACGGACTACCACGTAAAAGCCTTTTTATTTTTCGGTTTTTTATAGAACCTATGACACTCAGCAATAATGTGGCTTTCTATTAATGAAAGAATTTTTAAAATCGATTCAGTAGATCCCGAGATTACCCCTTACAATTTAACAAATATACAAACACACAAACTTTACTTCTTTATAATATTAGTATAGATGATAAAAAACACTGTAATTACATGATGTGACGGTATGAGGTTCGCCGGGGCAGCTAGTCTTTATTAAGTCAAACAATACCTTTGCCTTAAGTTGTAACTCAATTTTTCCTCCTGTAGTAGTAAATCATGATTAGTACATACAAACGCAACGGACATGTTGGTCTTGAAATGTCTCTTATGTCACTCGTAACAGCGGCGGTTTTTGTAGTGCTAACGTAACGTACATGTTTGTATCTGTTCATAATAATGATAGATCCAACTAACACAGTTGAAAGTTTCCAAACCATTAATTAAACTTGGAAAGATTAACGACGGATTAATAAATGCGTCGTTAAAGTGAGCGGGAGCGATGAACTTTCAAGTCCGACTGTCAGGTTTCGGAAGATAATTAGCCTTGTTCGATAAACGTAGTAAGGTTATAACATAATACTCGCCCCCTCATAACAAAACTATAATTGCTACGTTATTTTAAACAATGATATGATTTAGTTATTAACCTGATCTAGTTCCCGTCAAGGAATAGATAACTATCTAGTTACAGTAATAAATATGTCATTCGGCCTGTATCAGTCCCTAAAGCCCAAAAATCTGTAGGCAATAACTTATCATTACCATGAATTACGAAAGTTAAAAAATGCAAGAAAATAAATACAAGATGAGCTGTATTCCTGTGTGAATCCTCAAAAAGAAAAAAGACACCGCTTGAAAATATTTCAAGCTTAGTACAGGTTCGAGGACCGTCCGCGAACCTACCTATATGCGCGGAGTCACGTAGTACCACTGCGCGAAATACCGTCGAATAGCTGTTACGATGAGTGCGCGCCGGCCATGATTTCCTTCTTGTGGTGAACAGAGCTATAATATATACATATAACATTTGCCTTTTATCCGGATATCAATTAACAATTATCTGACAGCCAATTAAAAAAATATTGAATTCTTTGAATAAACATGGCGTTTTTATCCTAAAATGAGATAAATGTAGAATCACAAAAAATCTTTTCACAGTCCTATTTAATATTTTAAAGCATACATTTTATTCGTAAAGTAATATCTTTATAATCTCTAATTTACACAAACAAATTTATTATATACATTAATTTTAAAATTGTGCCCAAATTCTATATTGTACATAATCTATAAAAATGTATAAAGTATAACATTTATAAACTGTTTATAATCTATTAAATGTGGTTTGAAATTAAATACAAACGTAACGCCATCTATAAATACTTATGCTTAGAAAACTTGTTAATCTGTACACTGGGAAATCGCTAATTAAACGTAGGTTGCGAAAATTGCAACACCAATTCTGGATATTTTGTGAACGTGATAAGAATAATATTATTGTTTATAACGCAAAAAGAAGCGCGGTGTTTTGTGGAAATATTTATGATGATAGCCCGCTATTGTTCAGTGACAGCTGACCATTGTATTCAGTCGTCAGTCTGTATATAGGTAATTACTATAAAGAATCCAAATCAATATTTCAATAATACACACACAGTTACACAGATAATGATTGTATCAGAAAATCTGTTGACTTTTTAATAAATGTATGACAATTACTTTCAAATTAATATCGTTATAAGAGCATTTATTTAACTTAAAAAAACTGCAATCTCGAAAAATTTTCCCATCCATTCTCATCCAATTTTCAAATATTTCATATATTATAAGATGATGCAATTCATACAGTTCAGTATATAAGGCGAATAAGTCTTACCGAAGTAAGTAAAGAACATTATTATTACCCGGTTCAAATTCAAATTCAAATTCAAAATCTTTTATTCAGTCTAGGCTGTTACAAGCACTTGTGAAAGTCAAAAAGCTACGCCATCGTTCTAAGTTTAAGAGGAAGGTTCAACCCTACGTTCAACTAATCTCTATACAATAATATTTTTATTTTATATATTATTATTAATATTATATGTAAAATGTCCTCTTCAAGCGCCAGAAGTTAAAATTTTAAAAAAGTAATACAGAATTAAATACTTTCTCTAGCTGCATATAGTCTGATCATTTTAAAAGATATCACTTATCTAAGCCTAAATCATTCGGTGTCTGTGTACACGCATCACTCACGGAAAAAACAAGTCTTGACATAACAAACATTCAAGCCGCTAACTACAACCCATGAATAAATATTTAACTGCAAGCTATGAATAATGAATGAAAATTGACCTAATTTATTCAAATGTTGACTGCTTATGAATACAGTCAAGTAAGACATTCTTAGAGTTTTTTTCTGACCTCTTATTGTTATACCGAGTAATTTTTTTTTTTATTCTAATGTTACTCTCTTCTCTCTCTCTTTTTCAATTATAAATGGCATTTGATCCTTTGATTTTAATCCCAGTCAACCAACAACCTCTAAGAGATTTCTGTGATCCACTATTAGGTTTCGCATCAAGTTAAAACTGTTTAATTTTTAGACTACTTTTATGTCGTTCGTAATAACGACGATTTTCGTGGCGGAAATGTAAGTCTTATGGCACCCACTGTACGTAATAGGTGACACATATCGTAACAGTATAATATTAGATTGGGAAAAAGTATGTTCGTATTCTAAATGAAAGATAAAAGAAGCCATTTTGTGACTGACTTTTTGCGTTAGGAGTTCTGATCCAAAAAAGAGAAAGGAATTTTGCTAGTCCTCTTTTGTCGTTTATCTGACACTGTCCTAAAGAATTCTGAAGACATCGAAGTATATCGACATCTGAAGGTCGGGGCTATATGGCGAATTTTCTGCTATGTGTTTAAAGATGTGGTCTAATGAAAAACCAAACTCTTTTTTCTAATACGCTCCGGCCGTTTTTTCTCAATTTCTTACTTTAATATCATCGGTCGTTGGCAATAGAAATCGGAATCGATAGTTCCATCCAACGATATAAGCTCGCAATGACCAGTAGTGCAATTCTCCTAAATAAAGTCGCAGCGAGTTAGCAACGATTTAGTCTAAAAACACGTTTTTGTATTCACGTCTTTCAATCGAACTTTGATCGGACTTGAACTAGCTCGATCCAAACGTAGCGCTAAATCATAATCGTTACACTGTATTCTCCTATTTTATCGAAATTAAACTGCACTCTAACCGCAACAGAATCGGTATTCTACTAAAGTTTAGATAAACCTGTCGATCGAGGTTGAGCTACCAAACGTCAAATTCCACGATTGAAATGCAGTTGTCATTAAATATTTATACATCTTTGGACTTTTATGCCAATTAAATAATGATTTTATACTCTAAAATCTAATAGTATCGTTTATTTCGATATATTTATTTTTTTAAATTCAGTGGATTTTGTCTTGATTCAGTTGGCAACATTCCCACCTCGCAATCTAAAGTTCGCTGAAATTAAGTTTTAGTTTCAATTTAGTTTTGGTTTTGTTCGGAAATGTGATACGTGAATACCGATTTTGGTGGGACTAAGATCGAGCGATTGCTAAACTTCAACTAAATTGCGATTGTAAAAAAATACGAGAATTGCACTACAGTAGTGCAATTCTCCTAAATAAAGTCGCAGCGAGTTAGCAACGATTTAGTCTAAAAACACGTTTTTGTATTCACGTCTTTCAATCGAACTTTGATCGGACTTGAACTAGCTCGATCCAAACGTAGCGCTAAATCATAATCGTTACACTGTATTCTCCTATTTTATCGAAGTTTAACTGCACCCTAACCGCAACAGAATCGGTATTCTACTAAAGTTTAGATAAACCTGTCGATCGAGGTTGAGCTACCAAACGTCAAATTCCACGATTGAAATGCAGTTGTCATTAAATATTTATACATCTTTGGACTTTTATGCCAATTAAATAATGATTTTATACTCTAAAATCTAATAGTATCGTTTATTTTTCGATATATTTATTTTTTTAAATTCAGTGGATTTTGTCTTGATTCAGTTGGCAACATTCCCACCTCGCAATCTAAAGTTCGCTGAAATTAAGTTTTAGTTTCAATTTAGTTTTGGTTTTGTTCGGAAATGTGATACGTGAATACCGATTTT
Source organism: Scirpophaga incertulas (assembly GCA_036419045.1). NCBI lineage: Eukaryota > Metazoa > Arthropoda > Insecta > Lepidoptera > Crambidae > Scirpophaga > Scirpophaga incertulas. Next base: position 27,604,496 of record CM071634.1, on the reverse strand, counting down.
GGGTGGGACTAAGATCGAGCGATTGCTAAACTTCAACTAAATTGCGATTGTAAAAAAATACGAGAATTGCACTACAAGCCCTCCCAATCCAAACGCCTTGTTGTTAAAATCAGGCAACAAGAGAGTCAACCTGTGAATATTAACCGACCTTTGACCTTTTCGCACGTTCCTGTCGTACACGTGATCACCTATTCAGTTATCCAAACGATTCGGTTTCATTACGTTTACATAAAGACACGCAAATAAATACACGTGTCTTGTGTCACTGAGCTTAAGTGGCACCCGAATATCGAGACTGTTCGTGCACCCAGTTTTTAGTGAATAGAGCAAGATGCATTATCAATATTACCAGATTGAACAACTTTGTGCAACTCTTGCACAAAGTTACAATTCACAGATAACAATTTTTATAAATTTTTATCATATCAGAATTGTTATCACGGATTGCATTGCATTTATCCACAATATACAAATCAACAATTTAACATACAAATATAATGTTTTTTCATTAGATGCACTTACTTTGACAGAAGGAAAAGAAAGTTAAAAATATCTGTAATATCATACATATATTTTTAATGTCAGATAAGAATCGTACAGCCAACGAATGATATTTCATGACATGTTTATACATATTGGTATGCCACAGGCTCCGATTTATTTTACAGTAGCGACCCGCTACAGAAAAACAATGTAGTGTAGCGAAACTCTACAGTAATCTGTGAACGTTGTAAGCGTTTTTTGTAAGCAGAAAAAATGTAATTATTTACTACATCACATTAGAAACTTCAACCTTCCTCTTCAATCACTCTATCTATTAAAAAAAACGCATTAAAATAGATTGCGTAGTTTTAAAGATTTAAGCAATACACAGGGATATAGGGACAGAGAAAGCATTTGTTTTATACTACGTAGTGATACAAGATTTAATACAAGTTTCATAGAATATTACATTGTTCATTGTTTCATTCAACAACAAAGAAATATACTTTCAGTTCAACACGACCTTGGATCTAAGAGATTATTATATATAAGTACATTAATAGCGGTAAGTAAAATCGTGAAGTTATTAGATATTGAGGTCAGTTAAATAAATACGGTATAAACTCAAGGTGGATTTGTTAGAGTCCATCGGTAACTAACGACACAAATAAAAAGGATTTATATCCTTGGTTAGCTTACTTATATATAAAATGTTACTACATTCATAAAATAATGAAGTATTTTAATTCAGAAACTTAAAATGAATTTTGTTACATCTACACCCCATGTCAAACATGCATGTACAATTTGCATGTTTGACGATTCTTACCCCTCAGACGCGGCGATCTTGAGCGTCCGAGCTAGTAGACGCGCGCACAATTTGCTGATCGGTTAGAAGGCACAGCGCGGAACCTTCAATTCTCTTGCCTTCTCTCATGGTAGAGCTAAGTATAGTCAACGGCGATTTCAGCATAGATCCCTTCAAAAAAAAATCCAATCCAGTCAATGAATAGAATTGAAGTTATTTTATGATTTTAACTAAAATTATAAAATTAATCAAGTTCTCGGGTTATAAGTGATATATTTTACAGAAAGTTTTCTAATTTTTATACCAGTTTTCCGCTCCTTCACCTGGGTTATATCCGATATATATTTCCCATAGGAAAGAGATATTTTCTTCAAATATAAAAATATCTTATGTACCTACTTCTGCAACTTTCAAACTAATACAAAATTAAATTACATCCGAATTGCTTCAGTTGTTTTTATCGCACTTTGCCACATGGGAGAGATATTTTAACGCGGTTAAAACGCGGTTTAAGCGATCTCAAATTATCTCGATATCAAATTTAATCAAATTCAACCATTTAGAAGTGAGATCATAACAGACAAAGTAACGTTTGGAATCTAATTCATTTTATACTATGAAAGTACACACACACAAGGTTACAGCGGTTTTCAAGTTTATCTGAACATCAAAGCTTCAATTAGTCTAGAAAACTAAATGGCTCATCAAATAATTGGTAAATTGGTAGTTTTTTAGTAGCACTATTAATTATTTCGCTTTTGCATAATACAACTCATACAATCAACAAATACAAAATCATTCAGAAATTCAATTAACTTCCCTGAGAATGCGTTGATACATAAATCACAATTTACCTGACAATATTTACCAAGCTTTCACGGTATACGTAGAATCAACAGTTCATACTACTTGAAAAAAAATAATTTTCCTTCAATCGACTTTCAACGCTGTGTCTTTAAAGCTATGATAGAAAATTAACTTTATTCCATAGTTTTAGGTAATGGTCTGTTGACCTTATATTATAATGAGTACAACACTGAACTCGACTGATCATTTGAACGTGTAAAATAAGATAAACACAGTCATCATTCAATAATAGGACTTTCAATACTAACAGTACTGGAATTTGGGTGGTTAAATAATGATGTAGGTACTTTGTGAATAGGTACAGTTAGCAAATGCGACGTTCAGGTTACAATGTAATGTGCCGAGTTCATTACTCGTTCTACAGCATACTAACTAGATAATTACATTACAAACCTAGAAACTGAGATAGAACCTACTTTATACGTTCACTCAGGTAAATTCCCAAAAATTCTCGAGATGATATTGATTTTTTTAAATATATTCGATTTATAAAGTTATAATTTGACCATGTTTATTTACATATTTTATATAATAATGTATTGTAGACATAACAAAAACTTAAAATTTATCAACATAAAGCAATATAAATGGTGGGCTTTTTCTCTTAGTTCATCTGTATTGGGAAATATTTATTATTCCTACTAATATTATAAAATGCTTCTGAATGTATTTTAATGAACTACAATTTATAAAGATATTGTCTGAGAAGTGATTTTAGAAGTTTCGTGTATTAAACACGTGCAGGCCCGAACTTCACAACTACATTTTTTTATATTATAAACTTCATTAATATTATTAACTCCATTCAATGCGTCATTTAGAAGTATGAGATATAGAAAACAAATATGCTACCCCCGTACATATTGTTTATTCTAGTAAGAAGAGATAAACAATTGAAAACCTATGTATAACTTTGCTATGACGTTTCCTCCGTAAAGAACTTTAAAGCACACTTCGAGAAATAATAATAATTAATGTGAAAAATTGTGACGATGAGTGGTTTTTTTACTCTTTCAGGAAAATACCACTGAACCCAGGGAGGAACATAAGATTTTTACCGTTGAAAAATATTTCTTCCCTGACTAAAAGTTCAATATAACACGCGCGACGCCCTAAATGGAAAGCTCATCATAACACACTTTCATTTTCACCAAAAATAATAGCTATGCAATCATAATAATTTAGATTTAGTCATCATTAGTGAGAAATGCGGTAACATTATATGGATAAACCGCATCATGTTAAACCGGTAATAAATTAAATCAATCTTCGTCTGACCTTATTTTAGGCGTTCGTCGACTGCCGGTGTTAGATATCTGTCCTGTTTTGTAGCGTTATATTCGATATAAAAGATCGAGGTGCTTACTCTAAAACACAATTTTAATCAAATTTACAAAATTTGCAGTACATTGCTACTTGTCTACCTATTTTCTTTTCCTATAATACTTGAAAATAATGCATATCCGTTAACATGCGTTTGCGCATGTCGAATACGCATTTAGCACAACTCCGCGAAATTATGACGGCAACTCCTCAGGATGTAGCATGTAGTCGAACGCTCAAACAGTTAAGCAATTACGTGTGAAAAATAAAGATCTTGAACCCATTCGTCCCTTAACACTTGCCTAATAAGATGGCAATTTGCAGGGCGCAAATCCATTTGAAACAAGAAGGCGTCAATAACGAGAAATGTAATAAACAGGATGGAAGTAAAACATTTAATTTTTTTTCATTTAATCAGATAAAACTCGGATCTTGTAGTGTTCTACGAACTCTCTTCGCATTTAAAATCTTCATAGAACTCGCTTCATTCGCCATCCTTGGGAGAATCGATTGTTGTGATTTTAACCTTAGATTTTAAGCTTTTTAAGCAAAAGCTTAGTAATTTGGTGTAACCGAAGATTAGCAGTAATTTGGTAAACAATATATAGATTTTGTTGGGTTTGACAGCAAATTGTATTCCACTCAGGAGGAGTTGTACGACAAACTATGTATTCAAAACATCAATGTCGTGCCTAGCTAGTAACCCATCTATTTAGATATTCGATTACGATGCATTTACGCCCGATATGTCCACCACATGGGCTGCCTTGTACGGCGGTGATAATGAGATCGTACCGGACGAACGTGCGGCCAGGGCGCATTTATGGAGCTACGATTCGTTAAAGCCCACCAATTTTATTGCAACACGGACATCTTTGAATTCCGTATCCAAGCGTACTTAATTCGTTATTAGGAATTTTAAGAATTGTTGAAATCTAGTAACGTTAGGTAGTATTCAGTACTAATTTATAATAATCTTCGTTCTTCTTCTAGGTGAATTTCATATCACGTTCCTATCTACATGTTTATATAATTGTAAAATTATACTGACATAAAGAAAACTGTTCTGTTTCTATGTAGTGATCGTTTCCAGAAATTTCCCACTCATTTAAAGGCCATGTGGTCATAAGGATTAATACTATTTCCCTATTACCTACCTACCTATTAGTGGGTCAGGTTTATTAGTCCCATATAATCTTCGCCACATTTGGCTGCGTGAGTATCTTATGTGGGCTTCCCACTCCTTTGTGAGAATTCTTTGCTTTTTCTTGTGAAAGATTGAGGAGTTTTAATGTGTATATCTTTAAAATGTTTGTGATAGTCGTTTTACATAGAGTAATAATCCACTGCTAGACACTACCATGACGATCCATTAAGCTAAGCCCAACTGTTGAGCACCACCTCAGCATTTATAAGTCTTGTAGGTACACCACCACTTCAACTTTTGTACTTTTACTACTGAACACTAGTTTTCACCCAACACTAGCAAAACTCGCCATATCTGAACAATAATCACTTCAACTGTTGAACTTTAATCTAATGCTAACCTTTCCTTCCATAATGTTCCCCTTTTTACTTCTAGCTATAAAAAAATATACTCCACTTACTGTACTCTGCTCGTATCGATCACAGTGTAGTCGAATCCTTGCCCGATAAATGAGCTTTAATTAAATTAGCGATAAATAATAGAAGTAATTCTACCTACGAATGTTAAATGAGAAAACAGATAAACCGTTTTTCGATGAAAATTGGGATGAAAATAGTTTAACATATACTCTACCATGCACGCTTAAAACAAATAAAACCGCAGTAGGTATAAGCGAGATGACGCTATACGCTGATAGAGCGGTGTCTCTGTTCAACGCTGTTTTAACCCTACTCTGAGTAAACAATATCTTGTGGAATTATGTTGGAACAATATTTTTGCGGTAGCCGGAAAGCGCGTATTCCATAACCATTAAAATAAACTTCTCTAGTATAGCATATGAAATAAGTCAACATCACACAACAAATTTAACTTGCTTCAATGAATTGAGCTCTTTTAATGAAACCTTCTTTCATTTGATCTATATATTGTTTACAAAATGTTTATGAATTCTCTGGTTAGAATTACCAGCACTTCCTTTGTTTACCAGTTTAGTCCATAACTAGCTTTTGATACCATCACTGTTTAACAACACGCTGTCACGCCATTGTAGTCGTTTAGATGATTGGTTAAGTAATATTAAGTAACGTTTACAATAACAATGGCACTATCGATCGCGTGTAACATTAGTTAGCGATATATATGGCTGTTTTGACGTTCAATATAATAGAAGGATTATATTAAACTACTATTGATTCAATTGAATCATCAATTGGCGCGTAAGGCGAGTATACATATTAACATTCAAAGGACAGCGATAAGCCAATAAGGATTAATATATGTTTTTATCACTTCAATAAAATACGCACTTTGCGTATACAGAGTGCGTATATCTTTAAATGTGGTTAGGCGATTAGTCTGTAACTATTCGAAAACGAAAAACGTCACGTAACTATTAAAGTAACTTAATAATTTCAAAAAATATAATATAAATTTAAAAATCCTATATAATCTATAATATATATGTGGGAGAGCCATGCTTCGGCACGAATTGGGCCGGCTCGACCGGAGTGATACCACGGCCTCACAGAAAACCGGCGTAAAATAGCGCTTGCGCTATGTTTCGTCGAGTGAGTGAGGGTACCGGAGGCCCAACCCCTCCTTCCCCCCTTATTCCCAGGCCAGCAACGCATCTGTGACTCTGGTGTTGCAGGTGTACATGGGCAACGGTTATCTTACCATCAGGTGAACCGTTTGCTCGTTTGCCGCCCTATAGTATAAAAAAAAAAATATATATAATCCTATATCCTTTTAATATGAGATTAGTTGAAAGTTTTTAGTTTCCATAATTTAAAGTGTTGTTTTATAAGCTAAATGACATTTAACTTAATGTAATAAAAGTATCTATCAATTTTATTATGTAGGTAGTGAAAAAAAAATTGCATTCAAAGCAGTTGTTGAAGTGCTCTCCTTGTTGCGCGATACTATAACTAAACTAGCTTTCCGCCCGCGGCTTCGCCCACGTTATATTCGAATTTCCCACAGGAAGGATATGTTTTCCGTCGGTAAAATTATCTTATTTCCTTCCTTGGGTCTCGGGTTTTAAGATTGGTATATACGGGGTGGTTACCCCGTATATACCAAACGTAGTCCGTCCGACCAACCGACGTACCAACTCTAGTCTATCTGTGTATAAAATTTTATTTAAATCGGTTCAGTGGTTTTTACAATACTGCCATACAACCTTTCACCCCCTCCTTTCAACCCTTTACAGCCCTTTTCTGCTTTAAAAGGTAGCCTCTGTCCTGTCTCGGGCTCTAGACTATATGTGTATCATATTTCATTTAAATCGGTTCAGTAGTTTTAACAATATTTCCATACAACCTATTATCCCTCCTTTCAACCTTTTACAACCCTTTACAACCTTTTTTGCATGAAAAAGTAGCCTATGTCCTTTCTCAGGCTCTAGACTATCTGTGTACCAAATTTCATTTAAATCGGTTCAGTAGTTTTGGCGTGAAAACGGAACAGACAGACAGACAGACAGAGTTACTTTCGCATTTATAATATTAGTATGGATGAATCATACATTTACAATACAAGTGCGCCAAATATTAGTGATGTTATTTTTATTATTGTAATAATTGTAAATATGTGTCGCACGAGTTAGTTCATTCAAATTATTATGAGCTTCGATTTAGAAACTAAGTTGTTTCTAATAATATGAGGTTGTAAGGTAATCAGTCATCACTTCTGTGTACTTAAAAATCATCACTGTCATATTCCATGATTAAGATAATAATAAATGCATTACATTTTGAAATGTAATGCATTTATTCTACTTCCTACATATGTTCTCCTACCAGACGTGTATTAAACTACTTACATTATACCAACCAAGACGTAAAGTTATTATATCCCGCTCCAGAGCGCTGACCATTCAGAATGCGATAACAGGTCAAGACCCCGCAGGATGTCTACAAAGGACATCTCTGTCCGTCGCTCAACTGGCCGCATTCACAATCTAACGATACGTTTCAATATATCGCTTATATTTTATTGGTGGCTGTATGATACTTCTATGACTAGGTCGTTCGCTCAAACTAAACATGTGTAGATTCCATCATAAAATCTCTCGAGCAATCAACTTTGTTGTACGGTAATTAATATTTAACGATAATTTTTTCAAGATGATATCCATTGAAAAAGCAATCATGATCTGGATTCTAGGGATCGTACGTAGAGAAAAATATTACAGACTAAAGTTTCGATAGTCTTACAACGTTTACATTTAATATTGCACAAAATTGAAAAAGACAGAGATGAACGTATTATTAAAAACGTGACGGTCATATCATATGTTAATGATATTTCATTTTACAAATTAAGTTTTAGTTTGTTGTAGTTTGAGTGATCTTTTGATACAGACAAATCTAGTTTGTATATGTTTACTTTAGGCCTTCCATATATGACTTACATTTCACGTACGGTTTTCAGTCTCATTTCAGTACCTACCTAAAGTGAATTAATATGAAATTAGTTCTCTTTGATATTATTATCCTTTAAATAAACTTGACTACACCTAGATGAAGCATCTAGATGATGCATTTACTAACTATATATACAGGGTCGGACTGGGCCGGAAGAGCCCGGGTGGCTGATCGCAATCCCGAGGCTCGAGACTCCTTTTTTGTACGACGCATAGTTTCCGAGACATGCACGCGGGCAACCGTAGCACAGGGAGCCCGCGCAGCGTTGCCCTTGTGCTACGTGCCCTGCCGCATGCCCCGCAACCCAGGCCCGTGGGGGGCCCGCGCAGGCTGGGGCCCGGCTGGCAAATGCCACCTCGGCTGTATGGCCAGTCCGACGCTGTATATATAACAACCAAGCATCAACAGTTCATAATGAAGATTAAGCGCATAATTTCTTTCCTACGATACATCTCTAGAGGTCCATTTGAAATCTCAAATAATCTATATCTTAACTGCAGGCTATAAAAAAATGTGAATTAGTTTATGCATGATCAGTTACTAGAAGCCGGGCTACATTACTTATAATCCGATAACAGGAGCTTTATAGCCGTCGAGCACTCGCGCGCCGGTTGGGGATCAATTATCGGTCGTTGTGGCCATATTGCATGATCATAATCGTCTAGCCTCGTAACGTGACCAGTAATCGAAGTTGGAATATGCTACTAAAAGATGATTCGAGGATAAAACTCCTATAGGGAGGAATTTTGCTACCAACCGCACGTTGAATCCAGGTTACTTTCCTATATTGCCTATTTACCGAATACCTATTTCAATAAAAATACTAAACAAAATCAATGCTTTTTGTAGCAGCTGCGATAAATAACCATTTAGTAGGAGAGGCCAGGATGCTAAAAGTGTATTTACTCGAGCGTCGTAGAGACCTATTGCAATTGAAAGGTTATATTTAGGAAGAATGAAAGATTATGACATGTGTATATTTTTAACGGTTTAGTAGCTACAGGCTATCAAAAATTTTGAAGTCTAAAAAAAGTCACATAGAATTCTCGATCGTGTCAGATATTGATAGCATAAATTATACAAGACTATTCAAATATGACACAAGCTTATTTGCCACATTTAATTAATTCCAAAACAAATTATGACTATTCAAAATTTTATTTTTCGAATTGCGATATTTTAAAATTCTCTGCACGTAATTGAAAAATTTTAGAATCAACAGATTCATGTCATCAAACTAAACCATATATGTGCTAATCTGACGTGCACGATCAAATTCATATAACAATTTTTTTTAACTAGTTCGTCACTAGATGGCGCTCTGAAATTTTATAGGTTTATTCAACAAGACGAGAGGTATCTCCTTCCATATCTTAATCTGACACGCCGGAGTAACTGCAAAAATCCCCTCTTGGCCTCCCCTACTAATATATTTTATCGATTACAAGGCCTAAAACTAACACAAAGACGGTGCGATGCCACAGATAATGTCTCATTTTATTTTCAATCCGTTAGAAGCGAACGCGCTGCGGGCGTAGTGTTCAACTCTTGATAACATTGTGCCGTCTGCTTCTTTGTTATTTGTCAAATCTTCAAAACTCATTAATCATGTGATGTTGCTCTAATATTTAGTTATCTAAGATACGCCTAATGTAAATCCATATTACTAATAGTGATATAATGTTCGTGTAACGTGATACTACTCGAAAAACATAGTCGTCGCCATCTTAATACACCTTAGACATTTTCTAATTAAGAAGCGACAGTAAAAAAATGTAACCCGATTCTTGTTCAATGAAATCTGTGTCAATCTAGCGAACAGCTGCGTGAGATTTTTCGCAGTTAGATTGTACCAACATTTTACAGTTATCTTAGACCCCACTAAGTCACTATGTTTTTTGCCGAAGTATATATTCTACACTTTAGGCTTGCTTGCTTACAAGTGTTAAAGTGTTATACCAAGTATATAATTATACTCAGTATAATAACGAGTCAGTAAATTGTTGAAAAGGCTCAATTATTTACGTCTCAAAGTAATCATAAATAATTGAGCCTTATAAAAGTACCTTGAAGAGTGCGCCTTTTAAATACATTATTAAAATAGTACCTTGTGGGAATTAAAAAGGATTTTTACAGTAATCAGCGGAAACCAGAGAGATCGTTACCACTTATCTAAGAATAAATGATAACAAACAATTTATTTCTGCTTAAGTAGCGACTTAATAATAAAACTTTTTAAACAACAACAAAAAAAAATATACAATATAAAGTATGATTCTAGTATTCATGTTAATGCTATATTTGAAGTTGACATTGATGCTGGACAAAATAAGTATAATTTAAGTGCATGCACCAAGGCAAGCAATTGGGCAAGTCTTGGATATCGAAATATTTTTGAAAGATATCCGATAAATATGGTAATAAATTAATATAGTATAACAATACAGTATCTATTTTAAATACATGTGTATTATCAGAATTCACGCATAATTGCATGATGTTCATACTCGCACACCGTAATACCTAATAAGAAAATTATTATGACCTAACTATAAAATTACATGTACGACTCTTCATAGTATAAGGAAACCTATAAATCTTACTACCAGTCCCTACCATTTTAATAACCGCAATATTGTGCCTTCTTTGTTTCCTTTGTGCGATATTAGAGAAATATTTTAAAAACGCTTCACAAAAGTAAATAAATCAAATTCAGCGATGTAACCTCATAAATATATACAATTTCGATAAACAAAGTGTGTAGGCAAACACATTTCCTATAGGCACATCTACTTATGACGAATGTTCTGCGTACTCGTCCTCATTTATTGACTTTCGATTCGTGCTAACAAAATGCGCAGATAAATTGGTTAGTCAAAGGCATCTGAAGTCGACAGTCGAGCGCGACCGCAAAACTCGATTGAGTCATCCCTGCGTCACGAAAATGCGCTGACTCACACACACATGCTTCTGTCATACTCATTTGTATATTTTTTCCCCATAGGTGCTACCTGGAGGCTGATTCATCGAACTGGGCTTGGACTGAAGAAAGGAGACCTGCGCGGTTATTTGAAGAGTCCTTACGTCAAATAAACCTGATTAGATAATTTGGTGGTTCGTAAAAATTAATCCTTTTTGATTCATGTAAGGATGTTATATTTCTATCGAGACACTTGCTTGTTGTGTTAAATATTTACTCTCAATATGTCAATGTGCCTATAAATATGACAATGTATAAGTCTGAATGCGGTCCAATCGTCGCCCATTCCACTGCCTGTGTGATCAACACCACTTCTGATAGAGAAATCGCTCTCGTCCGGTGTTCATGTCACAAATTGTAGGATATCTAATTTACATAATAATGTCGCGCTAGTTTATTTAGTAATAATTAAAGTATAAAGTCTCTGTGATATTTTTATCGGTTAAGTAATAGTGACTCATTTAGTATGTAATGTGTAATCAACGGCGTACTGTGGTATGTTGACATTGATACGCTAGGAAGCGTGAGATAAGCGACTTTACGTCGCTTGTAATAAGCGACTTAGTAATGTTTGCACAAATGTCGCAGGTATGTAATGGAAATTGTTGAAATGTATAAGAAAAAATGAACGATAAAGCTTGAAAATATGATTTACATTTATCAAAGAGAAAGCAATAGGAAAGTGGGATAGTTGATGTGATTTTACGAGTGTGGGCCGTGATGCGAGTGGCCGTGGGCGGAATCACTTCGCTCTGCATCGTCAGTGAGTAACGGGTTTTACTCGAACTCTGACACACGTAGTTAAGCCATCAAAACAAAATCACTGATCTGGGGCACAGGTCGTGTGCCAAAACGCTTACAAAACTTTACCTTGGTACTTAGCTTTTGTTGATTAAAATTGTATTATGCATAAATTTTGAAATTATTGCAAAGTTCCTGCGCCTGTATTTTTTTATTACTTGGCATAAACTAATTGCTGATTAGATAATTAGGCGATGGTTAATTGATTCGACATCGAAATTTACCAAAGTTATGATCGAAGTTTTTTGTGGTCTGCAATTATGTAAGAGGATTCCACCGCAAATATACTTGTGTGTATCTTCGTACAATCATTCCATGCAGTATAAGGCTATGATAATTATGTGCATTGTACTTCCATTAATATACTGTGTGTAAATATAGACATGTAAGAAATAGAATATCCTACTTTTAGATTAGGAGGAAAAATATAATCATCTTTTCTACTAAATAGATATAAATTTGTATCTAAATGCCTATTAATCCACTGTTCCCTGTATATTGTTGGAAAACTATACATAATTATAGAACTTTAATTTCATTTATTACTTTATATTTTATTGTTTAACACCGTTAATTGTATAAAAATAAACATCACAATATGTATTAATTTACCATGGAATCTCATTTCAGGCAAGATTTTGTAACTTCAAGATTACAAAGTTTACAGCTTACATTCTTAATCTGTAATTAGTAACATTAGAAGATTTTTTATGTTTATTTTTAATATATTGTAAATAATCCTATTAATTTATATTTATATAGGAGCCTAATAATTTATTTGATTCGTCCGAGGGAGACAAAAATTTTGGTACTAATACTTTGTGCATTTCTTTTTGTAAATTTGTATTTTCAGTAATTATAAGCTAGTCAATAAAACATATAATAAGAAAATGTATATTTGTTTCTTTCATTATCAAATCCTTATTTATTAATATGATCGAAATTACAACACATACGGAGCCGTCAGTATAGACAAGTCTACGAGATAGAACAAAGAAAGATGGCATTAATTGAACAAAGAAGTGACTAGTCTAGATCTTTCTTAACAACATAATGGTATTACGTTTTAATAGAAACATATAGTGCACATGCATTGTTACTTTATAAAGATAATTGTCACATTGAATTTTAACAAAGGAGCAATGTAATTGTTCTGTCTGTTTCAATCAAATTCGATAGTAACAATAACATAATGGGGGCTGTTCTTAGGAAATCATCTTATTTAGTAACAAAAATATCGGCGAGAATATTAAGAAATTACTGATTTCAAATTTTAGATTATTCATAGTAATATTTGCTGCCTTCTGACCTACAAAACTTTTTTTTTATTTATGGATAAATATACTTTCTTGACACCGAAATTCTAAATATATATATCGTACTTAGACACTGGTTTATACAGAACGATCTAAATTCAATATGCCACCTGTATAATAAATAATATAACTAAACTTACTTTATGTAGGAACCATTTTACTAAACAGCAGACACATATTTAGGATAAACAATGTCTTGAATTTATTAATACCATAGACAAATTATCATGGAAATGTCTATAGGGGAAGGGAATATACACACTTTTATCATAATATTAAAGTATACATTTCTACTGCGCAAACAACACTGACATAGCTTACAAATTTCGTCAGTGTTGTTTAAAAAAAGTGTGATTGTATGTAACTTTACGCAACCGTTATCAAAACCGCATAGAAAGATCTATTCCCGTTCAATTTTCAATAGCAAATAATAATTGCATACTTAATGTAAATCCAATAAAATTTAAATCTTAAATTATATTCATAATCACTATAATATCCTTTTTCTGGAATATATACAAATGATAACACAAGTAGGAATTTCAAACATCACAGGGCACAAATGAAGAAATAAAACAAATATAGTCCAAAATTAAATAACTTCTTTTATTTCAGAGTCAAATTTGTTTCCTACATAACTTGTTAGAATGGCAGACGCCGTAACATTAACTGGGGCCCGATTCCAATAATGAGCCACAGTTGAACCGAAAATGAAAGTTTATTCGAATAATAGAAGCGAAAAAATTCTTTCAATCTTCTCGGGCGTGATAATGCTCTGATGTTCTGATTGCTCGAACTCAATAATTGTTTCGGTGCAGCTGTCATTTATTTGTGGAATCGGCCCTCTGACCGTTACACTAATAGTATGCGGTGTTAGCTTTGAGTTTGGTGCAAGTGGAGGGCCGGTGACTGTATCGTTATATCGTGATTAGGGCCTACAGACGACCACGATCCGTGATTATGGAAGATTTTCTATAAAACCAGTCAATTTAGTTATTATATCATATTGATCAAATTCAATAGTTGCCATATTGCCAAGTCACGTCACCTAATAAGTGATAAATTAACAGCTCCTAATACAAAGTTCCTATCAAAAGTACATTGACATATCTCAACTTAAGGTCTCTCCATAAAACGTTATCTGTTTTATAAAGTTAGTCCAGAGCCCATAGACAAAGTAACATTCATGACGTTAGATTTCATTTCGTTAGTGCGAAATATATAGGAAAGATTCCGCAATTTGGGATCATTTCCACAGATTACCGTTAGATATCGAAACGATAACGAATCGAAGGAGAATGATACTTTGTCTATGGTCCCTGGTGTGGCATGATGTTGTTTGTCTTATATCATAACTAACTTGAGACAAATTTTCATTGTATCACCGTTAATATATTTATTATGACAAGATACAAACAATCTACAAAACCTGGTAACACAGTGTCTTTAATTTGATATAGACATATCAATTATGGAATTACGTAAAAAAAATAACTATAATACTACGAAATTAGAAATTCGTGCTACCTTCGTAGTTAAATATTATGGAATATTTATTATTTAGATACAATAAAAAAAAAACAAAAGAATTTTGCGAGAATATTTCGACTACCACTTGTAATCTAATTTAATAAATTATGTTAATGGGCGTGATGTCTCTTTTGTTTTACATATAGACAACATGGAAATAAATGTATAATCATGCCCATAATTATCGCGAGGCATTGTTTTCCCATTGCTGTAAGACATTACGGTAAAACCATTCTATAAAAATCAACCATCAATTACGGATTGCAATCGGAATACGCCCTTGGAGGCTTCACCATAATCACCTAAATCGCTTCAATAACGTACTCACGACGTAATTTGATTTTTAATTTCTCATTGAATATTCAATTTTTTTCATTATCATAACAATAATATAAGAGGAAATGTTACTTAATAAGGAAATAAGATTAATTAACGTCGTCGAGTGCGACAGTAAGTGATCATGAGAAGGCCCCAGTTCGCGAGCCACGTTCGGGAACTACCGCAGACACATGCACATTCCCCCCATATGCAGAGTCCGCTTTTAATTAACCCTCGATCATTCCCCATGTATTTTTAGCTTGCGATCTCAAACTAACGAGCTGTCACGATACGCGAGCGCCGCATCTGTGGACCGATTGTTCGATTCATCTAATTATGCTAAATCGATCAACGCATTAACGTATTCGAATCCAGTATATACTTTCAGTTTTTAACACAAGTTATCATTTAATTAATACGAATAGAACTATAGTAATGAAATATACTAACATAGCGTTTTAAAAATAGAATAATCGACTATCATAGAATCAATCATCACAGATCAATCGAACAAAAAGCCACACTAGTGGGCTTACTGTTAAAAACGATATTCGATATATCGTGGACTTTGTCGTGTCGTATCCTACTCATAGTTACTATCGTTTAAAACATTTTAACCGACGATCGCACGAACGATATTAATTTTGACATAAGAAAGCCTCAAATGACAACGTTGAATTGAATTTGACAGACGAACATTCGCAAAATAAATGTCAAATTTATTTTCGCAAATTTGACGTAAGTTTTGCGAATGTTCGTCTGTCAAATTCAATTCATCGTTGTCATTTGAGGCTTTCTTATGTCAAAATTAATATCGTTCGTTCGATCGTTCGATGGAATGCTTTAAACGATAGTAACTAAGAGTAGGATACGACACGACGAAGTCCACGATATATCGAATATCGTTTTTAAGAGTACGCCCCCTGAACGTGGTAAGCGAACGAACAACCCGCTAGAAGGGAACTACAGCCTAGCTCAGTACTGAATCCAGTAATATACTTATACAAGACTTTTATTTAATAACTATATATGAATTATGATCACAATTACCCATGAACCGAACGACGCCGTCCCGAACATTCTGCAACTCTTGAAGATAACAACAACTAGACACGCAACCCTATGCTGGCCAAGGTGTGGACGTCAATATTGTAAGTACACGCAATTTTTGGGGCTCACTTATTATTGAGACAGTTTAATAGTGCACCTGCCAAATGTATGTCACTAGCTGTAAAATATTATGCATGACAAAAAAGTATATTTATGACACTAGATATTTTTAGATAACACTAAATGGTAATACAATATACACTTTGATTTTAAGCCACATATTTATTTAGTACGTACGTATTTACCTGTTATGACTTCGTCATAATACATTCTGAACGAGTTTCCTGATTTATGACTTGGTACTGACTATTTTGCTTATGCTCTGCTGAATAATTTTCATTGTATTTCGTTTACCGTAACTAGTCTTCCTGTTGAAAGGCTAGTACAGGGATAATTTTAAATTGAACTACAATGAGTTTCTCATTATAAAACTATGCAGAGGTAATATTTATTAAACAAGGTTTTTACTGAAACAAAACCGAAAATCAATGAAAACTTTCACCGCTTTTCACATAAATTTCAATTGTGCACACGTCAAACAGTATCTCAAAATGAGACAATTATATCACCGCTTTATATTAAAGGCAATATTAGAAAACAGTATTATATAATCAATGCTATAGTCTTACATACGCACACACTGGCCCATCATTTAGTTCATCAAATTGAATCACGTAGTACGTCCACACCGTAGCCCACCCCGATGACGAATGCGCTCACTACCCAATGTCACGAACACCCTAAATTTTTAATCAATAATCAACAATTACCGCCCACGTCTAACACTACACGCTTCACCGTACGATCAAGTGGAAAAATAATTTTCGATCATTCGAAATCAACGCAACATCTCCATGCGCTTAACACATGGCAAAACAAAGAAAAAATTCAAGGCAAAACACAAGAACGGGCGCGGGACGCGAGCGGCTCCACGCTCGTGTCGAATTCACGTTACGATGCTCCACAATTTATTCGTCATTTTTACTTCACCTGGAGACGTATTTTTGAATCATTGCACGTGAATTTGGAATTCGAATACGAATACAAATCGTGCGCTAAATTATTTTCTACTGCTTGCAATTATATAGATTTTTGAATCACTCGAATTCAGTTTTGTCATTAAAAACAAATTCTTAATTAAATTCCGTTTCACGCAGAAAATTCCGCACGTGAAACGGATCACTGTCAAGGTCACTTCAGCTTTGGATATTCTACTAGTAGAAATCAAATACGAGTGGGTTGAATCACTCGTTGCACAACGCACGAAATGAATGTTCAGGAATAGTGAATTCGATAATTCGTATACGAATCTCAAGATTTCGAATGCGAATTGGTTTTCTATTGTTTCAAAAATTCGTCTCCTAGTCTCTTGATACAGGATAACTGCCAGCTAGCGGTTTTAATTTTGAATAAAGACTGTTTTCTTATTGCTGAGACTACAGGCGTTGCGGATCAAAAATAACTGATAAAAATCATAAATCGGACAAGTGTAGAGTTAGTTTTTATAATAAGCAAAATATGTATGTTATGTTTATGTTAAAATTTCACCGATCGGATTTTTAAAAAAAAAAACATATAGAATTGTATTTTTCATTTTCACATTCTTGTCAGCGAGTTTCAACCGTCTCTGAGTTTGACGTTTACTTTTGGCACGATTGTATATATATTAAGCAACGAGAATGTGAAAAATATTTTAAATAAATTAAAGGAAAGGTAAAGTAATGTTATTTAATTTCATAATTTTATATTTGATTGTTAAATCTTTTATTATGTTAAATAGTTTTTATGTTCCTTACTATGAAAATGTTGCACGTTTAATTTCTTTGATAAGCAAAAATACTTTTCACGTGTGTTATCATTTTGCTCAAAATTCTATAAAAATAAGAGTAATGTTACTTACTTACCTATGTTATTAAGTTAAATTGTTTAATTTCTTTTGTACTATTATGATAAATCGTTTTTATGTTTCTTCCTATGAGAATTTTGAAGTTTTATATCGTTAATAAGCAAAAACATTTCATTTCATTTGTTTTCGTGTCGTAAAGCTTTATAATAATTTGGACTATTTTGGAGAAAAAAAATTAAAAAAATATAATATTTTTTTTTTAAATTTGTGTCAAAATATCCCTCAACGCTCATGCATATTTAAGCAATTTGGTGTCATAAATCACTCTTTAATTAGTGCTAACTGTTCGAATAGAAAACAGCTCGTGTACTGTTTTGAAAAATTGACAAAATGAGCGCTGACAGCAAATTTAGGACAAACTGTCAATTTCATGTTTGGCTCAGATATAAAAAAAACTGACTTTATGTCTAAAACCGCGTCGATTTGGCTATCTCCTGTTTCAATGCGCTTATACGATAGAACATTATGATATATGATATATTTAACAAGTGTAGTCGCCATCGTAACGCGAGCCCGGCGCACCGTTTACAAACGCCTCCCGCGGCCCGGGCCTCGCCCAGAGCTCGTTTGAAAGACTATTCTATATACGCTTATAAGAACACTTCATAAAACAGTTTTATATTATACTACATAATTTACACATTTATAATAGGTTTACATTTTTACACAGCAATATAATTGTTTTGTAGTCTTCATTGTAATATAATTCTATATACTCCCCCCCCTCGTCGCTATATATTGTCGCATATTTAAGCATGTTTCCATTTAACTAAATATAGACACCGAGTGGTCATTTAGCGTCTGAATATAATCTATATTCATAAATTCTCCCATCCTCCTCCTATCGCCTCACTACCAACAACGGCCAAGTGTGGCCTCTCAACATTTAAACTGTATTACATAAGCTGTAAGCCAAAAACGTAACTACAACTAAATTTCACATAACTAACAGACACTTCGTAAAGTTTCGAGGGACGTGCGAGAATCGAATGACAAACCGAAGTAAAGACACAAACAAATAATCTATAAATGCTGACAACAATGTCTTTTGTCTGGAATGACACTTAAAAACGTTTGCTAAATAACATTGTTCACTAAAGTTTGTATAAATTATATTAATTTCAACGACCGACAAAAAACAAATATCGAGTTAGTTATAGAATAAATTTTAGACAAATAAAACATTATGGCAAAATATTGGCGAAGTGTAACGTAACATATCTCCACGAGAATTTAAGTTAAAGGAAGGTCGGAACGAGACCTCGATCGAAACAAACTAAACGCACGCACTCAACAAACAGTCGCCGACGACGCAATAAAATTATACTAACGACTCACAACGAACACAAACATTTGGTCGCGCGACCCAAGTGGATAGACTAAAAACGTAAAATTAAAGTGACATTAAAATTAGAAATAAAATATTTCTCTACAATTGTTTCATGGGACAAAAAAATACTAGAATCAAGGTACTTTCTAGAAATCCCGGCCGTGTGACGCGCGAGCCACCACGTGCGCACGCGCAATGGCGGACGTCCGTCGGTAATATTTACACGAATAACGCACACAATAAAATATTTATTGAACATAAAGCTTTAGAATTCTTTACGTTTACCTTTATTACACTATGGCATTGCAACTTTGTGACTTGTTTGCGGCTACACGCGTCGACGTACTGACGTCACAAATTCGTTCATCAAATGTTTTCGTATTGGTTCACCAACCGCCTCAGTTAGTGTCCAAATAAAACTAAACATTGCAACGCGCGCCAAACTCTATTGGCGGCAATTTGAACGGATACAATTAGACTAGTCAGAATCAGAAGATTTTTTAGTCTCTGGTCGCATAGACATACAAGAGGACGCGACCGACACTTAATAAAAGGAATGTTAATTTATGGTAATAGGACATAACTTTCACATAAAATATAAATATTGGCGCGATTCCGATAATTGACATCCTACTATTCTGGTGTAAATAAACTGTTATTGGTAATTAAACTCATAGTTAAATTATGGGACTATAAGTTAGTCATATCATAATCAGAACAAGTATAAACCTTGTGAACATATAGATAAAATATCAATTATCAAATTCGCACAACAACAACTCGAGGGCCGTACAAGCCGCCATAGCGCTTCGTTTCCAATCCAAGAGGTGAGTCGCGTCACCAAGTTTCGGTTTATATTATTTATACAAAGTCCCATCCGAGGGCACTCGACAGATACCCGACCAAGGCCGACAGATACCCGACCAAGGCCGACAGACACCCGACCAAAGCCGACAGGTCCCGAACGCGACCGACGCAGCCCGAACTAGACAGAAATTCTCCAAGTACACCCCGGAATCACTTGCAAGTGACACGACGCCGCCGGGTAGCCGCTATCTCTTGATATTATACATCCCTGTTAGAGAGAAATATGTATCATTACAATATATGTACCTGGAGCAAAAATAATAAATGTTATCAGTAAAAATTTACATGCCAAACATAAGAAAAATCGTATCGAATGTTAAGTAAAGTATGGGATGTGATGTGATTAGAATGGACAAAATAAGAAACGATTATATAAGTGGAAGTTTGAAAGTAGTACCAAGAACTAATAGACAAATATAGTATGACAGAAAGGTAAATAAGAAAAAAGGTATAGAGGTAGTATATAAGAGGAAGACTTTTTGCACCGATCCCACCTCAGAGTGGTAAAAGGGCAGGATGATGAAATTAATAACAGAATACACGTTTAGGTTTAATGTTCGTTAAAGTCTGTAGTCTTTCTCTGCAAAGCCATCTCAGATATGGCTTGATCGTACAACAAATATTATATAATTAAAAATAAAATTGGGGATATCGTACCTACCTCGGCCACGGCTGCGCGTGCGTCGGCGGCGAGTGCGACTGCGTGGCCACGCGCTGCACCACCTGCCGACAATTTATTGCAAGTTTCAGTAATACAGTTTTAGGGTGATACAGATGAGACAATTAGACAGATATTTCGTTTCAGAGAAGCGCAATACCATTAGAATAGATCATTAATCACCGCATCTTGTTTGTTTGTTACACGATATGTTCGTGTTTATAAGGTAGGAGAGTGGCGCCGCACTCCTACCTTGGTGGCAGGACCGACCTGCTGCACGAACGCCCGGGTGAGGTGCGGCGCGGCCCGCTCGGCGTGCCGGCCGCGCCGCACTCCTACCTTGGTGGCAGGACCGACCTGCTGCACGAACGCCCGGGTGAGGTGCGGCGCGGCCCGCTCGGCGTGCCGGCCGCGCCGCACTCCTACCTTGGTGCCAGGACCGACCTGCTGCACGAACGCCCGGGTGAGGTGCGGCGCGGCCCGCTCGGCGTGCCGGCCGCGCCGCACTGCTACCTTGGTGGCAGGACCGACCTGCTGCACGAACGCCCGGGTGAGGTGCGGCGCGGCCCGCTCGGCGTGCCGGCCGCGCCGCACTCCTACCTTGGTGCCAGGACCGACCTGCTGCACGAACGCCCGGGTGAGGTGCGGCGCGGCCCGCTCGGCGTGCCGGCCGCGCCGCACTCCTACCTTGTGGCAGGACTGCAGGACCGACCTGCTGCACGAACGCCCGGGTGAGTGCGGCGCGGCCCGCTCGGCGTGCCGGCCGCGCCGCACTCCTACCTTGGTGGCAGGACCGACCTGCTGCACGAACGCCCGGGTGAGGTGCGGCGCGGCCCGCTCGGCGTGCCGGCCGCGCCGCACTCCTACCTTGGTGGCAGGACCGACCTGCTGCACGAACGCCCGGGTGAGGTGCGGCGCGGCCCGCTCGGCGTGCCGCCGCGCCGCACTCCTACCTTGGTGGCAGGACCGACCTGCTGCACGAACGCCCGGGTGAGGTGCGGCGCGGCCCGCTCGGCGTGCCGGCCGCGCCGCACTCCTACCTTGGTGGCAGACCGACCTGCTGCACGAACGCCCGGGTGAGGTGCGGCGCGGCCCGCTCGGCGTGCCGGCCGCGCCGCACTCCTACCTTGGTGGCAGGACTGCAGGACCGACCTGCTGCACGAACGCCCGGGTGAGGTGCGGCGCGGCCCGCTCAGCGTGCCGGCCGCGCCGCACTGCTACCTTGGTGGCAGGACCGACCTGCTGCACGGAACGCCCGGGTGAGGTGCGGCGCGGCCCGCTCGGCGTGCCGGCCGCGCCGCACTCCTACCTTGGTGGCAGGACCGACCTGCTGCACGAACGCCCGGGTGAGGTGCGGCGCGGCCCGCTCGGCGTGCCGGCCGCGCCGCACTCCTACCTTGGTGGCAGGACCGACCTGCTGCACGAACGCCCGGGTGAGGTGCGGCGCGGCCCGCTCGGCGTGCCGGCCGCGCCGCACTGCTACCTTGGTGGCAGGACTGCAGGACCGACCTGCTGCACGAACGCCCGGGTGAGGTGCGGCGCGGCCCGCTCGGCGTGCCGGCGCGCCGCACTCCTACCTTGGTGGCAGGACCGACCTGCTGCACGAACGCCCGGGTGAGGTGCGGCGCGGCCCGCTCGGCGTGCCGGCCGCGCCGCACTCCTACCTTGGTGGCAGGACCGACCTGCTGCACGAACGCCCGGGTGAGGTGCGGCGCGCCCGCTCGGCGTGCCGGCCGCGCCGCACTCCTACCTTGGCGGCAGGACCGACCTGCTGCACGAACGCCCGGGTGAGGTGCGGCGCGGCCCGCTCGGCGTGCCGGCGCCCGCCGCACTCCTACCTTGGTGGCAGGACCGACCTGCTGCACGAACGCCCGGGTGAGCGGCGCGGCCCGCTCGGCGTGCCGGCGCGCCGCACTCCTACCTTGGTGGCAGGACCGACCTGCTGCACGAACGCCCGGGTGAGGTGCGGCGCGGCCCCGCTCGCGTGCCGGCCGCGCCGCACTGCTACCTTGGTGGCAGGACCGACCTGCTGCACGAACGCCCGGGTGAGGTGCGGCGCGCCCGCTCGGCGTGCCGGCCGCGCCGCACTCCTACCTTGGTGGCAGGACCGACTGCTGCTGCACAACGCCCGGGTGAGGTGCGGCGCGGCCCGCTCGGCGTGCCGCCGCGCCGCACTCCTACCTTGGTGGCAGGACCGACCTGCTGCACGAACGCCCGGGTGAGGTGCGGCGCGGCCCGCTCGCGTGCGTGCCGGCCGCGCCGCACTCCTACCTTGGTGCAGGACTGCAGGACCGACCTGCTGCACGAACGCCCGGGTGAGTGCGGCGCGGCCCGCTCGGCGTGCCGGCCGCGCCGCACTCCTACCTTGGTGGCAGGACCGACCTGCTGCACGAACGCCCGGGTGAGGTGCGGCGCGCGGCCCGCTCGGCGTGCCGGCCGCGCCGTACTCCTACCTTGGTGGCAGGACTGCAGGACCGACCTGCTGCACGAACGCCCGGGTGAGGTGCGGCGCGGCCCGCTCGGCGTGCCGGCCGCGCCGCACTCCTACCTTGGTGCAGGACTGCAGGACCGACCTGCTGCACGAACGCCCGGTGAGGTGCGGCGCGGCCCGCTCGGCGTGCCGGCCGCGCCTCACTCCTACCTTGGTGGCAGGACCGACCTGCTGCACGAACGCCCGGGTGAGGTGCGGCGCCGCCGGCTCGTGCCGGCCGCGCCGCACTCCTACCTTGGTGGCAGGACCGACCCGCTGCACGAACGCCCGGGTGAGGTGCGGCGCGGCCCGCTCGGCGTGCCGGCCGCGCCGACTCCTACCTTGGTGGCAGGACTGCAGGACCGACCTGCTGCACGAACGCCCGGGTGAGGTGCGGCGCGGCCCGCTCGGCGTGCCGGCCGCGCCGCACTCCTACCTTGGTGGCAGGACTGCAGGACCGACCTGCTGCACGAACGCCCGGGTGAGGTGCGGCGCGGCCCGCTCGGCGTGCGGCCGCGCCGCGCCGCACTCCTACCTTGGTGGCAGGACCGACCTGCTGCACGAACGCCCGGGTGAGGTGCGGCGCGGCCCGCTCGGCGTGCCGGCCGCGCCGCACTCCTACCTGGTGGCAGGACCGACCTGCTGCACGAACGCCCGGGTGAGGTGCGGCGCGGCCCGCTCGGCGTGCCGGCCGCGCCGCACTCCTACCTTGGTGCCAGGACCGACCTGCTGCACGAACGCCCGGTGAGGTGCGGCGCGGCCCGCTCGGCGTGCCGCCGCGCGCCGCACTCCTACCTTGTGCCAGGACCGACCTGCTGCACGAACGCCCGGGTGAGGTGCGGCGCGGCCCGCTCGGCGTGCCGGCCGCGCCGCACTCCTACCTTGGTGCCAGGACCGACCTGCTGCACGAACGCCCGGGTGAGGTGCGGCGCGGCCCGCTCGGCGTGCCGGCGCGCGCCGCACTGCTACCTTGGTGGCAGGACCGACCTGCTGCACGAACGCCCGGGTGAGGTGCGGCGCGGCCCGCTCGGCGTGCCGGCCGCGCCGCACTCCTACCTTGGTGGCAGGACCGACCTGCTGCACGAACCCCGGGTGAGGTGCGGCGCGGCCCGCTCGGCGTGCCGGCCGCGCCGCACTGCTACCTTGGTGGCAGGACCGACCTGCTGCACGAACGCCCGGGTGAGGTGCGGCGCGGCCCGCTCGGCGTGCCGGCCGCGCCGCACTCCTACCTTGGTGGCAGGACCGACCTGCTGCACGAACGCCCGGGTGAGGTGCGGCGCGGCCCGCTCGGCGTGCCGGCCGCGCTGCACTCCTACCTTGGTGGCAGGACCGACCTGCTGCACGAACGCCCGGGTGAGGTGCGGCGCGGCCCGCTCGGCGTGCCGGCCGCGCCGCACTCCTACCTTGGTGGCAGGACCGACCTGCTGCACGAACGCCCGGGTGAGGTGCGGCGCGGCCCGCTCGGCGTGCCGGCCGCGCTGCACTCCTACCTTGGTGGCAGGACCGACCTGCTGCCACGAACGCCCGGGTGAGGTGCGGCGCGGCCGCTCGGCGTGCCGGCCGCGCCGCACTGCTACCTTGTGGCAGGACCGACCTGCTGCACGAACGCCCGGGTGAGGTGCGGCGCGGCCCGCTCGGCGTGCCGCCGCGCCGCACTCCTACCTTGGTGGCAGGACCGACCTGCTGCACGAACGCCCGGGTGAGGTGCGGCGCGGCCCGCTCGGCGTGCCGGCCGCGCCGCACTGCTACCTTGGTGGCAGGACCGACCTGCTGCACGAACGCCCGGGTGAGGTGCGGCGCGGCCCGCTCAGCGTGCCGGCGCGCCGCACTGCTACCTTGGTGGCAGGACCGACCTGCTGCACGAACGCCCGGGTGAGGTGCGGCGCGGCCCGCTCAGCGTGCCGGCCGCGCCGCACTGCTACCTTGGTGGCAGGACCGACCTGCTGCACGAACGCCCGGGTGAGGTGCGGCGCGGCCCGCTCGGCGTGCCGGCCGCGCCGCACTGCTACCTTGGTGGCAGGACCGACCTGCTGCACGAACGCCCGGGTGAGGTGCGGCGCGGCCCGCTCAGCGTGCCGGCCGCGCCGCACTGCTACCTTGGTGGCAGGACCGACCTGCTGCACGAACGCCCGGGTGAGGTGCGGCGCGGCCCGCTCAGCGTGCCGGCCGCGCCGCACTGCTACCTTGGTGGCAGGACCGACCTGCTGCACGAACGCCCGGGTGAGGTGCGGCGCGGCCCGCTCGGCGTGCTCGAACGCCCGCCGCAGCTCCTCCACCGCAGCCGCCGCGCCCGCTCCGTGTTTGCGCGACACCTGACCAACATATTTTATGTATTAAGATTGATAAAAAGCTCACGTCTATGGAAATGTAACAGCCAGATAGGGTAATAATCATCATCATCATTTTAGCCAAAACACGACAAGGAACTTCACACAGGACTTTACCGGAGACTGTACAAGGGTCGTCTGCGTGGGTACCTCCATATTATCCATTTTACCACAAATTTATATCTGTGAGATTTTCTGCAAATCTGTAATCCAATACCACAGCGTACGTTGCCAACAAGTGATATAAGGTAAAAAGTCACAGAACCCCAGTTTATTGCCTATCCATTAACCCTTTATACCGGAACACAGCAGTGCGCACACAGCGACAAAATTAGATAAGACGAAGGTACCCAAGCTTTAATTCTTATTTTATTTTCTGTTCTATTTAATCTGGCTCCGGTGTGATTTGCTGTATTTTCACGGAAATAACAAACGTTTGTCTGTTTGACAAAATATTATTTTCACTTCAGTAGCTCAAACATGAAGGTTTTGCTGCTTAAAATCAGTGAGTAAAATCGATTTTTACTCACTAGTGAGACAAAGCTAACCACAGATTATAGTAACCTATGTATAGTAACTAATGGGATAACCATACAGACTATGTTTAACTTTTAATTTGTTGTATAATTTTGAATTTAAATAAATGAGTTATTTTACAATATACTCGTTCCTGTGTCTTATTTTATTTCCAAAGTAGGTATGATATTTGTTCTCGCTGCTGAAGTGAAAAGTTATGTGTGTCACACGAGAGCAAAGTTGTTTGCATCTCGTGCCTTTGAATCCCTCGACACGCTCAGGATTCTACTCTAGAATCACTCGCTTCGCTCGTGATTCAAACAGAATCCTTCGCTTGCTCGGGACTCAAATCAGCACGCGCAGCAAACATCAACTTTGCTCACTGGTTGCACAAATAACTATTTACGTGATTTTTATTGGGAATAAATTATGATACATAAGTATGTATACATATATAAGGGTTAAATAAAAATTTACACATAATTTTACAACCGCAAAAAAAAACTATCTATAATTAGTTCAAATACTGACCTCATTTAATAAGGGATAAATTAACTGCTGCAAATACGGATGTCTTCTCACTTTATTTTCTTCACTATTATTTGCCCCTCTGTGGTCCAAAGGTGACGCCTGTAACAAATTCAAAATTTTATACAATGGATATAAGTGTAGCCTTAACTCACGAGCACAATAGACTCACTATCTTATAAGTCTATTACTAATAGTCCAATGAATGTAAGTCATTTTAATATTTTTGTAATGTGTCCTGTCTAAGGCTTATTTTATATTTAAAAATTACATTTGTTATAAGTTTAACAACTGTTCGTCTCAAAAAATATTTTTTTACTGATGATAAAAATATTGATAAATCATAAAAAACATGTAAGCGCAGCCATTGATTCGAAAAATGTTTTCACGTTCAAGAATCAGGTATTGCTTTAATTTTTTTTTTTGTAAAAGATCATTTATATGTTAATGTTAATGGCTGTACTCACGAATCTAGTGATATATTTATTCAATAGGTTTTTGATCATGATGTATATTAGTATTCTTCAATAGATTACAGATACAAGTCGACGTAAGTGTTGTGCAACTCAAATCGACAGATCTCAAATCAATCTATGCGATAAGTTTAAGTTGTAGTGAGTGCCGAATTTGTAGAGGTGAAGGAGGACGCCATCGAAACAAACTAAAAAGATCGTTCTAACACTAGTTTATAGAAATGCCTATGGGCAGGCATATTTGCAATAATGTAATTACTTAATTTGACATACGTTACAAGATATCAAGATAGCAATATTGTAACGCTGTCTAAACAAAAACCGCCACAATCTATAATTGCATTAAATAGATGCGTTTCAGATAAAATAAAGTGATGATGCATATACCATCAGTGTCACATTTGACGCAAACGAGGTAAAGGTTTTTCGTTTTTGTGTTCTTTTCTATCATTGGCAAATTTAATTTTAATAATTGTAGCAATTTTATCACGGTGTTTAATATAGATTTAACATTCCTTTTTCCTTGATTATATAAATATCTATTATCGCTTATTTTTTTCTTTTTCTCGTAATCACAATATTCAGCTCTTGAATAACAATTCTTCACTTGCTCGTGATTCATCATGACCTTCGCTTTAAATCCGTCCTTTGTAGAAGAAATATTAGCGCTAATCAAGCTACTTTTTCCACAGACTCTTCATGTCAGATCCTGATGTGTAAAATGTTGCAAACATGAACATATCTGGCACGCATTTGTTATGCGCATAATTAAGAAATACGTTGATAGTAGTAATGGTCGTTATTTCAATAACAGATAACATAATGAATTATTTTCCCCTAACGAATAACACGTTATTTAACAATGGCTTATACTGTTATCCTGCTGTTGCTGTTGACAAAAGAATCACCTATACTCCAGCCAAATCCAATGAAGAATGTTTACCAACAAAGCGTTGGTTAGCAACCACTGACAGGCATATATTAATAACCTTTTTTACTAAGCAACAGTATATTTGTTTTTTCTATTTCAAAATATTAATACGTCCGCGAAGGGGGGGGGGGGGGCATTTCTTATTTTACCAGGTGGTAAGCCGTCTGACCTATTAGGTCCTACCACCGCAGTGCCAGATATTTTTTCATGAAATATACATACCTATGTAAATGTACCTTTTTTGCAATTTTGTACCTTTGCGCGTATGACAATTAGACTCATTTTGATTTACAGTATGATTTGAAATAACAATTAGGTAAACTGTTGCTGGCTTGCTGGTGCCTAAGCTGTTATTTTTTTAGTTACGTATTATTTGCAGTTGTATGATCGTTGCAATAATTATTGTCGTGTTTGGATTTGCCGTTGTGTGCTCGCGTATGCAAATTAACTTACCTATTCATTGCAATAATCAGTGTCGTGTACTTTTGAAGTAACTAATAAATAATTGGAGTAGATATTGTAAATATATAGAAATGGAAGAATATAGATCAATGAACTTTTAAATACACCAGAATATTATATTGATTTATTAATTTATTTGAGTTTTAAGTTATTTAAATTACTGCCTAATATTTTGACAGTCCTAAGCCTGAAAAAGTATGAAGGAAGTTCATTGTTAAGAATAACTAGCTATAATAAGCTAGCTATAATAACAATAACAATCGTACTCAACAACATTTGTCAAAACAGCAATATAACCGGATAACAGTCAACAGTTTACAAGTTTACAGTTATAGGAAAATAACACAACAGTGTTATTCGTTATTACAAAACAGTCGTTATAGCCATCACTAGTTGATAGTGCGCTTTATCATATGGGGATATACTTTAAATACTCACAGTTTTATTATTATAAACTAGTGTGTCCCGGTTGGAAGGCTGGTGGTCCTGGCGGTCGCGCTTGACATCTCCCCTGTCTCGCTCCCTCTCGCGCTCTTTCACTATGCGTTGTTCTGGCAATGGCGTCGATACATTCGTCACTTGCCGGATCTGTAAATATAAATTCCAAGTAAGTAAATAATTAATAAGTAATATCTTCCACATTCAACCGAATTAGCCGCACTAAGCCAAGGTAAATAGTTAGGCTTGTGTTGTGATCTAGAGTAACGGATAAGTACATATCGACGGTTAAAAGGAAATAGGGGATAAGCGACAAAAAATGAAATGTTCAGGAGAGCCGTTTAAAGTTTTAAGATATTTTATAAAGTGAAACAGCTATAAAATCAGATAGAAATGGAACAGTTACTGGTATTCTTAGTTTTAGTGATTTGACGTTATTCAAAGTAGTTTTGGTTGCTTATAACCACAGCGTTTAATTTTAACACTATGAAAATGTTTTTTTTTATTCCATACGGTGGCAGACGAGCAAACGGCCCACCTGATGGTAAGTGGTAACCATCGCTCATGGACATCTGCAGTGCCAGGGGCACAGCTGAGCCGCTGCCTACCTGGAGAGAAATACTCTTTTTAAGCCTCATTTGAAGTTGGACATATCGTAGCGCTCAGCGTAATATTGGGATCACCGATGATACGGAAAGCACGCCTTTGCAGGGAGTCAAGAGGGTCGAGTTGATATTTGGGGGCTCCAGCCCAGAAGTATGAGCAGTACTCCATATGCGACCGTATTTGAGCTTTATAAAGCATCAGACGCTGACTGGGCGTGAAGTACCGCTTCACTCTGTTGAGAACACCCAATTTTTTACTTGCCATTTTGGCTTTGTCCTCCAAATGACTCCCGAACTGCACTGTGGCTGAAATTTCCACACCTAGATTCCCAATAGACTCTGACATACGAAGAGCGACTCCCTGAAACTGAGGCACTACGATATATGGGTCTTTCTTCGCAGTGAACGCGCACACTTGTGTCTTCGTGGGGTTGAACTTGACTAAGTTCTTTGTACCCCATTCCGAGACTCGCCCTAGAGAGTCCTCGACTTCAGACACAAGTTGCAACCGTCTTTCATGTAGCGACATCCAGGGGACGTTCTGGTGATTGGTATACCACACATCACCCGTGCTGTCATCTGCATAACAATGTATGTTCTCAATGGACAACATATGGTTGATGTGCAGAATGAACAGTGTCGGGGAGAGCACCGAACCTTGTGGAACGCCAGCATTTATGGGCATGGTTTACGAGCAGCAACCATCAACGACGACTTTAATGCTCCTACCCTCCAGGAAGCTGGCTATCCATTTGCAGAGTCTCTCGGGAATTCCATATGATGGTAGCTTCGCCAGAAGACCTCTATGCCAGACCCTATCAAACGCCTTCGCGATATCCAGTGCAACGACGAGAGCCTCGCCTTTGCCCTCCAAAGTTTCTGCTCAATGGTGCGTTAGGTAAACTAAAAGATCACCAGCTGAACGCCCGTGACGGAAGCCGTATTGCCGGTCGCTAATCAGCTGGTGCTCTTCTAGGTACCGTAGAAGGCAGGTGTTGATGACCTGCTCCATAAATTTGACGGGTCGGATCGGTCACCCTTTTTGGGGATTGGGTGGACGTGGGCGATCTTCCACGAAGATGGAACCCTTTTCAGCTGATAAGAAAGACGGTAAAGTCGTTTTCTTTTTTGCTTGGGCATAAACGCTACAGAAGTCATCGTAGAGCCATGGGAGTATATGTTCGTATTCACAACACAAACATCTGCCCCCAGGAAAAATATCCCCCAATTCCACGGGTATAGGCTAAACTGACATACACACGTACCGTGGGCTTGTCTCCGTTGTTGTTGTTGGGCGGCGCGTGGGCGTGGGGGTGCGCGGGCTCGGGCGGCGGCTCGTCCCGCGCGCCGTTGTGTCGCGCCGCACCCACGCCGCCGCCCACGCCCACGCCCAGCGCTGGGCTCTCGCGCACCGCCGCCTCTACGCGCGGCCCTGCAGAGGCAAACACCACACTCATGTTTGGCTGTTACATTTTGTATGGACCTTTTTAAAATTGATTAGTTCACACAAACTTTACTAAATGTTGTATTTTTTTTAATACATTAAAATCAACATAATACAAAATTATGGAATCAAAAATTTCCCAAACTTTCCAGATTTCTGTTTAAATAATTAAAAATAAAACACTTTTTAATTTGTGGCGTATTGTTGATATTACATTTTCTGTTAAAATAGGTTATAAAAATACAGGAACACTTTACAGCGCCCCGTTACTCTCTGCTGTACATCAAAGAGCCATGACGCACACTTTGTATACTTCATCTTCGGCCTTATCGTATTTACCCATCAAATGAGATGAATGCTAAAACTTCTCGGTTGTATGCATGTATGAAACGTTATAAATGTACATTTCTGTATATCTGACATTTCATGCAGAACTTTTGTCCCAGACATTTAAGAACAGCGTATAGACGTCTTGTTACTAACCACATGATATCCTGCTGTAACGCTGCGCATTCATGATGGAAACACCTCTTACCATAATGAATTCATCATTGTAACGACATGAATTTAACATTGCCGCGGCTTGTCTTCCTCCTACGGTACGGTAACGGCATTAACTTATCGTGATCGTCTAGCAGTCGCCGCGGCTCTCTCTCCTGGTGCAGATCTGCGTCGTTACTGTGATTTTAGTCACTGACCCGTCACGGTAAGGGCATCAACTTATCGTGATCGTCTAGCAGTCGCCGCGGCTGTCTCTCCTTGTGCAGATTGACGACGAACGTTAACGAACGACGCATCGTTACTGTGATGTTAGTCACTGAGCCGTCACTGCCACGGCCTTCACTTACCGTGATCGTCTAGTAGCCTTCGCGGCTTCTCCTCCTGCTGCAGCGCCCGAGCCGCCGCGCCGCCACGCACAGTCATTATCCAAGGCTCGTCCGCTTCACCGTCTCCGCTCCTGCACTCCTCTCTGAAAAGGTACAGTGGAAGGTCACAAATAGTAAAGATAACAGAGTATTAAGATCGATCTTACGGAATGAAATCTTCACTATCAAGACCGCGTGTAGGTAGCTTACATAGCGCTCTATGTAAGCTTCCGATGCTCCGGTGCTAGTGCGGCTGTATAGTGACGGTCCATTAAGAATTTGTTTTAAATAAACTGTTATCGAAACTAAAGCACGAACTTGCAATCGCGAACACACAATTCTTTATAAGATGTCCTTGAGAATAATCTGATGTCATAATAAAGAAGATTGTGATATTTAAAATATACAATTTGAGGTATGGCTGATAGTACTCTAGTTTATCCGTGCATTCGGAATGGCGACAACAGTGATAACAATAATGACACTGTTCACGGACGATCGGATTCAGATGTCGTGATATTTTGACTGTCATCAATTTGGACGGATTGTTAGTTAGTACGATCACGTGTCAACTGCCAACCGTAGGTCACTCATAATAGTAGACCAAAACACAAATGTTATTTTTGTATTTTTGCCTCGTTTTACTTTCAGCAGCAGATACAAGCTACAAGGGTAAAATAAGCTTCCAAATATCAGCTCGACATGTTTAACTGTGAGCAAATTATACAATAAAAAAAAACGGTAAAAGGTAAAAAAAAAGGTAAGAAGACATTGAGCGTTTAATACTGATAGAAATGAAAAAATCCAGTACATATTTAATGTTAGTAACAGAGAATATCAATCTTCGAAATAATTTTCGTTATTTATGGCAAAGATTACGGATTTTAATTAATTCTAAGTATACCCCCCTTATTGTGAATATAATTTATATTTCTTAAAATTAAACTTTTCGTTGCTAGTCTCCAAAGTTCACAATGGGCAATATTATTCATCTGTCAACGTCTAGGTTATATGACGTGATTGTATCAATCCTTGTTTATATATTATTCGATATATTTTGAATATAATTATATTTATACTAGCCGACCTTCATAGTCGAATGATTACACCGATTGCAAGGTCACGGTGTTGCCATCTCTGAGTTCCCCAGTTTGAATCTCAGTCGTTAATATTACTATCAAAAATATTTATGTATGTCTATGTGTCACCCTAAATCCCATAACACATGCGTTACAGAGCTTACTTTGGGCTAGTCTAATTGGTGTAAATGTAAGAAATATTAATATGTATATATATATATATATATATATTAAAAATTATGCTTAAAAAAATCATCAAACGTTTAAACTGTAATCTCTGCCTACCACCATGGGAAAGAGAGCTATGTACCCAATTAGATATACGACTCGTAATAAACAGCAGGTCGAAAATTACATAATTTATATTATTAATCATTGTATATTTTAATTAACGAGAGTGCAAATTGTATGTATAATTGCAACGTATCATATTTGCATGTTGACCTTGACATATATCTTATGTTGCTTGTACAAGCGTTGCAATTATACATACAATTTGCACTCTCATTAATCAAAATAAACAATTAATATAAAAAATGAAAGTTATGAATGGAAAATATTGGAATATAGATATATGGATTTGACAAAAGAATGGCAAAGAAACGAATTATCGTTAAGAAACAAAAGGTATAACCCCAAAGAGCAAACGAACATACGTCCCAGAGGCAATCATGGAAACGTTTCCTCAAGAGGCTCCAATAATAAATAGATTAAAAATTACTCACGAATCTGAATTCTCCGACTCTGTTTCGCTCTCTTCGCTCCTGAGAGACTTCCATTTCTTATACCTATCTATGAGGTCCATTAGATATGAATTTTTCTTAGCCTTGCGTATGAACTGGAACTTAAGTAATTCCTTTGCCGTTGGTCTCTGTAAAAAAAAAACAGATTAATCATACAAGAATTAGTGACTTTTTAGTAGCTCAAATTTATAATTTTAAAGAAGCTTCAGTATCTATAAAATGAAGATCTTTTCGTTTCAGTGCACATTAAAATTATTAATTGTACGTTAACAAAGATATCTCTCTTTTTTCTGTTTATAATTTTGAACTGTATTTATATAAATAACACAAAAATACTGGTCTTATAAATACCTATTCATTAAGGTATTTGAAGTTATTTTCAAAGTGTATTATGGACACTGTCAATTATGCAAAGATATCGCAAAATAATCACCTTTCTAATTTGTGCTGTTATTGTGTTTGTACCCAAACGAGCAAATCGAAAATGAAATCATGAAAATGAGAAATCCCGCCCACACAATATCAAGAATCCACAACGCATATAATCCCGTATTCAAAGTTGATTTTAAGACGAAATTTACATAGCAGACAAAATCGATACCAGAAGTAATGAATGAAAAAAAAAAATTTTTTTTCAAAAGAAATCATTAAATGCAGCAACATTCCTCGCCAGCTACTTTAATAAAGCAGATCGCGACTGATACAGCCACTCGCAAAATCCAGAGGAGACGCAATTTAAATAATAAAAAATCAATCCCTAACAACGAAGGGAGAGTCGGCAGTGAGTCGCCCACCTTTATGTAACTTAAAATAAGTTCTCGAAAACAGCTCGAACTGCGGAGCACTCGTTTCAATAGCATATAAAACCGGGCAGGTAATGAGACTAATAGGTAATGAATGCATGTAATTCTGATTTTTATTTATCGGTAAGACGTCATAATTAAATTACTAAATAAATCGTCCCAGGTTGGCCTTAAAGTGTTTTGGATTTTTTTTAATTGCTCTATGTTGACAAACATGCAGACTGCCCACCTAATGACAAGTCACAGTCGCCTGTAGTACACGTGGTTCAAATCTACAGCCCAAACAAAAGCCATAGTGAAAGTTGCCAACATGTGACATCATACCTAAAATCCCAGCACCCATTAATTTCACTGCCTATCTCATATCTCACCCTTTCACATCGGAACCAAACAACGTAAACACTGCTATTTTGCGGCAGAAATAGTCAAGACCGTACCCAAGCAGATGACCTTGGTAAACTCTCCCTCCGGCAAATTGGGTTTGATTAGTTTTGCTAAGATTTAGGTAGTAAAAACATAATGTACTTACATTCTCTGGGTCCTTGTTAAGGCACGCTTCGACAAACTCCTTGAACGGCTTCGAGTAACTGCCGGTCAGTTGGGGCGGATTATTCTTGGGTATTAGGAACAGCACCCTCATCGGGTGTAGCTCTGAGTTGGGGGGCTCTCCTTTTGCCAGCTCGATGGCGGTGATGCCCAGCGACCAGATGTCCGCTTTGCTGTCGTAGCAGGACTGTTTGATCACCTCTGGCGCCATCCAGAACGGCGTTCCCACGAACGTGTTTCTTTTGCTCGTCGTGTTTGTTAATTGGCCCGCGACGCCTGTAAACGAAAATATAATAAGCTTATTACAATAAAATTAATTTACTATTACATATATTCATGATCTCATCACAGCTTATGTATGTCCCCATCGAGGAGCTGGCGACTACCCTAACTAGATTATGGAGATTAGGCCTTAATCAACCACACTGACCCAGTCCGAATTGTTTGATTATATACGTTTTGAATTTCTTCGCTAGGTAGGTATAAAATTGGAAAAACACATAGGTGCATGGCAGGATTGGCCGAGACCATGAATATGAGTTACTAGAAGATAGTGCCATCGACAAAGTCGCGACCGCTCCCATCTTTGTCGACTTTGTCGCGTGTGCTCAGAGTCGGTTACTATACTACAGCAATCTCATAAAAATATAAAATTTGAGTTCGGCTATTTAGGGTACTCTCCGGTACAGAAGATCCGATTTTAAACAAAATCGGACATCGGAAAATATTTCTACCCTCCAAAACCCTACCCTCGCAAAAATCTGATATATCCAGCGTGGTAGGTAAGGTCGATTCTATTTATAAACCGTAATAAATTATATAAAAATGGAAAACCACTGCTTTCGACAACCAAAACGCTTTGTATCACATGAACGATCTCTTGAAATCGCGTAACGAGTGATCGCTTGACGTGAGCCCTACGTACCTAGCACTGTGGGTGTCACGTCAAGCGACATAAGAGCTGTTGTACTCAAGTCCTTCACCCTCTAAACCAAACGAGTAACATTAGAAAATCACACGTTCAGTGCGAAACAAAGAAAGAATGGTATACATAGGCATATCAACACTAACCAGTGGTTTGAGTATCGCCTCAATTATGCAAAAAGTCAAGTGATTGCCACTCATCTACGTATTTACTCACGCAAACTTGACCTCAAATCAGTATTCTCTTAAATTTGTGATAATACCTGAACTCCCATAGTGCATAAGTAATCCAAAGGTCAAAGGGGGCCAACCGAGTGTAATAACAGTGCACGTCGCACAGTAAACAAGATTTAAATACACAGTAAAAGGGTTAGCGTGTTAGCTCGGGAGCAGATCAACAGAATAGCGCAATGCAAATATTCATGGCACGATTATTGGCTGCTCGCCAGGAACCCTATTCTGAAATCATTCGCCACGCGTCAAGTGCTTGTTTGTTACTTCACTACGAGCGAGAATCTATAAAACAGTAATAAAAATCAATAATACTTCCAATATCGTAGAAAAAGAAACGAAAACCAATAGAAATCGAAGGCAGGCGACGGTTACCGCTCCATGACAAAGAAATTATTTTAATCAAACACAAAACATATTTTGCATTATTCGTCTGTCGTCTATTTGTTTGTAATTTTAAGCCGATCTCAAAACTAATGACAAAGAACACAAAAATTAGTTCTCTTTATAATTAAACATAACAAGAAATATTACACATATTTCGATAATAATCGAAAAAAGTAATAACTAATGACAATATGCACGTAATTTTTAACGATTTTATGCGTATATCTGTATCTTTGCAGAGAAGAAAATTTTCACGGCGGACGAAAATGACCGAAAGTCGGTTGCTTGATACTAGACGAACGATTCAATAGTAAGTATCCAAGAAGTCTCCACACCGCGCGGGGTTGGCTCGTGTGCGAACTAGGAAGACACTGATTAACAGGGCTATGTCGCCCGGGCGTCTCCTGTGCGTGATTGTATAGTTTAATTACGAGCCCCGACAAATATTTACTTGACAGCAGTGAAAACTTACGCATCGTGAGCGAGATTGGGGACACGGAGGCAAACAAAGGGACAAGATGAGACATCATTATGAGGATTGTTGGTGTAACGTTTATTTATATCTCGGAAAACTTGTGATTGAGTAAGTAATATTCTCGAGAACAGTATAGAGTTTATTTACGATTTTATTCCAAATTGACGGTAAATTGGTTCAATAATTAAAAGTATCTTGACAACTTCTGAAGCCGAGTGGTTAATATACCGGTTTTAAGAAATATTTATATCACGCGGCTGTATTAAAGACGGTCTTTATATTATTATATTTCATGCTTTCGTGATGCAAATAATAATTTCTTAAACAGACGAATAGGAGTTCTACTCTATTTGTCCGAAACAAACCAATCAAGGAAAGAATATTCATAAAAATTTCGCTAGCGACTAAATCCTATGTCATTTTTGAAAACAACACTTTCATCTCATTATTATAAATATACATATATTGTAAACCAGCTCGTATATACATTACTAGGAATAATAAGTCTAAGATAACTAAATCTCCGATCCGAATTACCTCAAATGTTTAGTTACTATAAATAGACAACCTTTGAATAGTTAAAACTTGAGTTTGTAATAAATTAAAAGTTTCTGAAGTGGTTTAACAAAACGAAACGCATTCAAGTGCTTTTTTTCCAGTTTCACTATCGTGACTAATTATTATTCTTTAGTGTGAATTGTTCATTTTTAAGCTCTTGACTTGACAAATGTAAGTAAGATTGATCGACAAATATAAGAAAAATGGACTGACCTAAGTTTGTAATTGCCAACAAACTTCAAATTGGAATTGAAAATACATTTACGTTATTGCGCAGATGGCGCCTACGCGACGCCTGGTCTTTCTACGCGAC
Source organism: Scirpophaga incertulas (assembly GCA_036419045.1). Taxonomy (NCBI): domain Eukaryota; kingdom Metazoa; phylum Arthropoda; class Insecta; order Lepidoptera; family Crambidae; genus Scirpophaga; species Scirpophaga incertulas. The sequence continues at coordinate 27,566,505 of CM071634.1, read as the reverse complement.
GTCTGGTCTTTCTACGCGCTAAACGTTATTTACGCAAAACGACATCAACCAAAAGTATTTTGCCAACAATAGCAATAATAATCAATAATCAAATACTTAACAAACAATATTGATGGACTTTTGTATTCGTCAATTTAAGGCTTTCATTATTATAATCATATCAAAAAATGTAACTCAACATTTTGTTACAACTGTAGTTAAATACGAAACGTGGTAAGAAACATTTGTTTCACCTTTGTACCATTCTTATGTCGTTTGTAATAACGGTGGTTTGCATAGTGCAAATATTGAATTTCATATGGTAATGTAGACTATTTAAGTTTAATACATAATAATTTACCACGTAACGAATACTCACAAACAAAATATCTTCAAGTTTATTCGCGTCCGTATGTAACTCAGATGGAACAGTGAAAAAGAAACGTAAAAACAAGTTAGCAAGTCCGTGACACCAACTTCAACAAACAACGCTACAAGTGTTGAATAGTTTATCGCAAAACATAAATAGATACTGAAGAATGTTGAATCTCCTCCTCTTTCGAATGGTCCTAAATACGCACAGGCTTATATGAATATTTTTTAAAAGTATTAATTTAACGTATTAAAAAATTTCCACATATACTAGAGAGATACAAAGTTAAAGAATCGAGACAAATGAATTCTGGCGGGCCGCTCGAGCGTATCCGAGATCATTGATCAGATTGGTGTCTTAACCAACTTCAAAAGAGGAAGAACTTGTCAATTCCACTGTATCGATATTTTTGTGTGTTTCTTACGCGATAATTCCGCTAATCATATATTGAGATTTTGGTTCGTTTTTTTGTAAGTCATTGACTCGTGTCAGGTTTTTAAGAAAATCATCAAAAACTATTGAAGTATTTTTAATTACTTCAAAGTTTCAAAAGTCTTGGAAGACACTCTACAAAATTATAGTAATTTTAAATATGTATTCAAATTAATAAAACATATTTCAAAGTCGATGCCAGCTAAGGACAGTTTAATTATTTGTGAGCGACTGGCCTACTGTAAAACTAATTTTAAACAGTTACACTCCCTTTAAATCACATTTGAAATGTAAATGCTGTTAATATTAAATCGATCACTTCTCGGAGATTTGTTCATTTATACTAATGCCAGATGTCAACTGCGCAAGATGGCAAAGTTCTAAAGCTCTTACTTTTTTCCTTCATTTTTCCTCGCTTTTATACTGATATGAGTAATTCTGTTAAATATACTCAGCCGTGCTTTTGTTTTTTACAAGAATAAATTAATACATGAAAATAAAATTGGTGATTTTTTAAAAGATAAAAAACAGGATATTTTTATGGCTCATGTTAGTTCTAGCTAGTTACGCGAGTTTAGAAGTACCTACCTACGTTAACACACTCATAAGAATGTACACTCAGATACTTTAATCAAATCCCATTACACGCAATCAGCCGGCATCGCAGCGAGCTGATAACTCCGACGATTGCTATTTGTTCAGCTACACAAACAATACTCCGAGTGGTATATCCGGGGAATATTCAGCTTCATTTAGATAATGGAACTAATACATAGGCCAGTCGGTACTTGCGTTCTATGAAAGGCGAGGCTTTTGATTTTGCCGCCATTCAATATCCAATGCTTTTAGAAATCACTAAAAAAGGTACAACTTTCAATTAAAGCCCGCGATAACAAGCACCAGAATCTATTCAAATACTATCATAAATGTAAATGTTGAAATGCAAGTATAGATAAAGTGTATTAAATGTATTGCAAAGAAATTCAAATCAATATAATGTTTATTTATCACAGGCCTTCACAGATTTATTGACATCATGTAAAAAATTAAGGACACAAAGAACGAGTTACATAACCTTATACATGGATACGTACAAGAAAAAGAAAAAAAGTAATCTACAACTGTTCGGAAATTGTGAGTCTCAGGCAAGAACTTTGAGTCTATTTTTTATATCCTCTTTTCAAAATCTTAAAATGAATACCCAAATAAGCTTATAATGTACTTTATAATATACTGGACATTCATTTCAAGTTCTAACTTTTAAGTGATCCATATCATCAGAAAACAAATAGTTGAGCAGATGACAAAACTAAAAAAAAAATAAGTTCGGGGCGATACTTAATACAAAAACAAGCATACATTGTTCTAAGGAAATTCTAAAGTATAATTAGTAATTTTTGAAGCTTCTTATACAGTATTTATTAATGTCATTTTAAATCGTTTGAAAATTCAATACTAACTTGACGACTAAAAGTTCATCTTCTCGACTATAATTAAGCAATATGATAATTTCTCGAAACTGAACAAGCCTGTGAGAACTGCACCAGTTGTGCTGTATTTACAGTATTAGACGAAACGGTCAATGGGCGGCTTCGTTGCTCGAAAACTTGGGAGTATTCCTACTATGGTGCTCAGTAGCTCGTAACAATCCGAACTCGCGAGTAGGCACGTACTTCTGATTAAACATTAGACCAGGAGACCTATTTTTGAATTACGAATGCGACTTCGAAATCACCGATGTGACTAATAATCACCGATTTAGTCACGGATGTGATTTCATTACGAGTGCCCCCCTCACCCACTCGTAATCAAGTCATAGTTGTGGAAATGTTATCTGTGTTTTGTTTAGAGAACATATTGACAAGAGTCAAGAGAACATAAAAACCATAATGGTTAAGCCGGCACTAACCGGCAGCGGCTACATTCTGCGTGGTACCGAACTCTTACATTTATGTGTGTACATTATCTATGTTCGCAGCTCGGCGATCGACTTTCAAAAATTGGATGTTTAGGAATCCGTGACCTCAAAGTCACCGCTGACTAAATAGTCAGCGGTGACTTTGAGGTCAGATTTCGAAATCGCATTCGTAATTCAAAAATAGGTCTCCTGGCACACGAAATCACTTCGTAGACATTCATCGTAGTAACTACGTCGTGCTAGTCGGAACTACGCGACCCAACGTTTATCGTTCTATTTTTAAATAGCTTCCAACATCGTATCATGTTCATTTATACAGAGCACACCTAAGCACATAGTAGCGAATTCGCTAAAGGATCTATTTGTAGAGTCAGCGCGTCTTAAGCAATCTTGCCTATACTAACATATCTACTAATATCATAAACGCGACTGTTTGTATGGCTGGATGTTTGTTACTCTTTCAAGTAAATGCTACTGAATGGATTTTAATGAAACTTTAAAATAATATAGCTTATATAAGAATATATATCTCGGTCTACAGGGCTGAAGGGGGGTGTGCTATCGATATTAAGTAAACATCTAGGATGGTGGGTAGTAGTACTCCGACAAGCAACGACTTAACGTTTTGTGTCAGCGATACACAATAGCCCTTTATCACAGACTTCAAGTAACACAAATGGATCCGTTAGTTATTTGAAACGAACGTCAAAATCATCTTTACACCATAACGATGTTTACTAGACTACTATTATTATTAAACACAATAAAAAAGCTGATAGAGAAAAATATGTATGTATATATGATGTTGTTTATCATACTTGATGACATATTTGAGGGTTTAGTTATTATAAATTATAGACGTGAATTCCTAAATATAAGTTTGAATACAGACTAATCCTAAATTATTGTATACCTATAATAATATTATGACTACGTGTCCGCTCCGAATAGACGACTAATATGAGAGAAAATGCTCCCCTAATACATATTTTTATTACTGCCGGCCAATTATTTACTCATTCAGGATGCATAAAAATATTCACGCCGAGTGAAAGCAACCAACTTATCGACCGTGCGACTAGCTCCAGTAAATTATACATTTTAGTAATATTTGAAAACAAAAAAGACCACAAAATTATTAAAAATTTAAGGTAACAAAGAAATCATCCATCATTTCTATTTTTTCCAAAGAGATATATGTAATTGATAATTTTATTAAGCATTCTGTGATCATCTAAATACATAAAAATAATAACTCGCATATAAATTACTAATTAAAATGGCTAAACAGGATTTAACTGACCACCTATTTTGTGGGGTCGTCTACGTAAAGAATAGTAGAATAACTAGGAAAATACTAGAAAAAGCAGGGGCAAAAACGAAAACCGAAAATTTGATGAATCATATTTTTTTACGCTTCCTACTTCCTGCATACTATTTGCAGTCGGTTAAAAGTTTGTATTGAATGTATTTTTTAACATCAGTTTTCGAATTTGCCGCAATTTACAGCTCAAATCTTAAAGTCGGAAATTCGTCAGTTCAGCTAGTTAAGAATGAAAAATAAAGAAATTACTAAATCCGGGGTCACCCAGGGTTCGACTTTATATACAACATATGATCAAAAAGTGGTGATTGACGCTTTCATAAATAGACAAAAGTGAAACAATGCACATATTAATCGTGTTTCAATATTAGGTACTAAAATGAATAAGATCACGAATTAAGTAGTCAAGAGTTCAATAAGAAAATACTAGACGACGTGCATGGCGAAACGACTTAACGTATGCGTGTGACGTAAGCAGTACTATATGAACGCACCAAGATCCGTGGTGGGGGCTAACGGGCCATTACAACATAATAGCGCAAACGCGAGCAATATTGTTCGCTAATAGCTTCGAATAAATCGCCTATTAGAGATTACATTTTTTCGGTCGCAATAAACGCCAAGAGATTCTATATTGAGTTGTATCTTACTTATTTATGTCAGAAACCATTACTGTATTCAGTTTTATTAAGATCAGAATATACTAGACAGCAAGTGTAAGGTATAGTACAGTGCGAGATTTTCTGACTGTCAACAAATACAAAACACTTCATATTTATTAGACTATTGGTCTTTTAAGATATACGAAGTTATGTGGATTTGTCGTGATTATTATTTTTTGTTAATCATAAATAATATTTTAAGTACGTGTTTTCTTGGTAAATGTCCTTCAATAGGTAATATAATCAAATTGAATTCTAATACCGTATTTAAACCATAGAATTAAATAAACACAGCTTTTAACCATGACATGTGGTAAGTAGTAATCAGCGCTCTCTATTGAACAGCCTTGAAAATACACACTTATCTCCAATTTCAATATTGGATTACTATTGCAATTACATTGTGATACATTATAGCACAGGTTGCAGATCTTGTGAAACTAGCAAAAGTCGTCAAAACTTTAATTAAATTAGTTTTTCTAAACAAAACTAATTAAGTCTTTGATTTATCCCACGACGCTGTCTATGCGGTTTAGTAGTTCAAAGTTAACTGTCAAGTTTTAGTATCAACAAGTACAAAACATTGTTAACTTTTATTTTATTACTACCTAGTAATTGTTCGAAATACCGGAACAATGCAGCAAATTAGTTATTAAAAAAATGGATTAAGGTTCAGAGAAAAGAGGATGACGGTACGTATTCAACTGAATGGAACTAACACGCCTGTTTAAATATTATACGCTAAATTATGTCTATTAGTTTTATTGCATTTTTACGCAATAAAACTTTAATATTATGTCGCTTCATATCACGCGTCTTTCTTTTCGATCCTTTACAAGGATCAGGAAAAAATACGTCTCCTGTATCCCCGCGCTCGTACTATACGAGCGCGGGGATACAGGAGACGTATTTTTTGAATCATTAGACGTGAATTTGGAATTCGAATACGAATACAAATCGTGCGGGAAATTATTTTCTACTGCTTCCAATTTTTTAGATTTTTGAATCACTCGAATTCAGTGTTATCATTAAATACAAATTCTTAATTAAATCCCGTTTCATGCAGAAAAATTCAAAATCACAACAACAAAAAAAACCGGCGATGACCCACACGTGAAACGGTTCACTGTCAAGGTCACTTCAGCGTTGGATATTCTACTAGTAGAAATAAAAAACGAGTGGGTTGAACCACTCGTTGCACAACGCACGAACTGAAAGTTCAGAAATAGTAGATTCGTAAATTCGTATACGAATCTCACGATTTCGAATGCGAATTGGTTTTCTATTGTTTCAAAAATTCGTCTCCAGATCCAACGCGTAGAGACGCCATTTAACCGAATTATAATGAAAGTGTACATAGAGTGGAGAAATGCAGTTAAAGATTAGACCCAGTTATATGCACAGAAACTATTGTCATTACAGGTCAAAACGTTTGTGGACTATTGCATATAGATTTTGGTGATAATGAAAACCGAGCTATGGAAGAGACTCCGGTCACCTGCCTACTCAAAGCCCCCTTATTATTATTATAAATACATAAACGACTGCATCTGTCCATTGTGGAGACAGCTTGTTTGCCAATTACTTGTGTAAGTAAAAATAAAGTCTCACCAAAATCTGCCAATTTCACATCGCCCATTTCGCTAAGCAGCACGTTCGCCGCCTTAATATCCCTGTGTAGCTTCCTCTCTGAATGCAAATAATCCAAGCCCCGAAGAACCTCTCGCAGGATAACTGCTATATGCATTTCTTCAAAGCTACCCGCCTTCATGAGGTCCAGCGCAGACCCGCCGCCGAGGTACTCCATAATAATCCATAGTTTTGTTCCCTGTAACCAAAAAAGCAAATGGAAATCAGTTAAGATTACTAAGAAACTATTAAAATAATGATTATACCTAGTGTTAAATACGCCGCCCATTAAGTTCAGAGCTAAGAATAATCACATGTCGTCTTGAGCCAACATTACGCAAATAACAAAATAACATGATTTTATGGCGGACAGTTAATTTTAATGAACCTTTTTGGTCCGCTAAAGAGTTACAGTTCTATTATTGCTCATCAAAAAAATCATTAACGAATATGGTTTTTATTGTTCAACAAAATTACGTTGTATGGTCCTATCGACTGCTGACTCAAACTTGTACAGGTTATTTCTTTCGTTTAACCATATTCTTTAATGCTCTGACTAATTTAAATTACATCAAAGTACATTTTATTGCACCGAGATGAAAACACATTCTATAATTTGTTGCGTGCAGAACCGCATGCACTATACAAATACATTGTATCATCGATTGCAAAATCATTTCACTTCGTGTTGAAACTGCAAAAGTGAACGTTTCCATTTCCTGCGGCAACCAAATGATATTAGAGAACGAAATGGTAATAAATGAACTAGATCAAACTTTTGTGTAACTAAACCTACGGAAGTTATTAGAAGACGATTTTATACATTATGAATAATGGAAACTATTGAGACGCAACTTTGTGTAAACCTTTATAAGGCCGTATCTGACAGTTTATATTGCATACATTTTATCAACACTTCTGTACAAATCAGTGCCAGTACAGTAACATTCAGTCATTTTATAAGATTCTAAGGTCACAGAGAAGTTAGCAGTGTTTGTCACAGATAATAAGTAATGAAAGAAAGTACATAACACCACGGACGTGCGACTCTTACTATATATATATATATATATATATAGGTCAAAATGGCATTTGCGAAGCGCTTGCTGTATTTCTTTTATTATAAACGCAACGAGAAACGCAAAAAAGTGTTCGACGTTTCATGTTATAATTATCTTAAGGCCACAAATATGATTTAAATTAGCTTTTTAGGCATTCACTCATGTTACGAAAAATTTTGCTAACTTTGAATAAATACAAATTTAGATTTTATTTTAACTTTTAGTCTTGTTTAACGTATAAAATAAACTGAGAATACCAGACCTAAACCCTACTCACATTGCTAGGGCGGTTACTCTAATTAAAACTAAGCACCCCTACCAACATGTGACCTAAATATTAGGATAATTTGACACCGACTTGTCAAAAGGTATCGGGTGACTGTACTGCGTTCCATTTAAGGTTTAATTAATAATTTGTTAAATTAATAATGAATAATCCTAAAGAAAGGCCGGGTCAAGAGTACTCGCAACCGACGAGCATGCATGAAGACGCTCATGAAAGTGGAGGAAGCAAGAGAAGTGTGCCAGGATCGTAGCAAGTGGAAAGAGGTGGTCTCTGCCTACCCCATTGGGAACAAGGCGTGATATGTATGTATGTATGTAATAATGAATAATGCAAAGACAACTGGAAACAGTTCTAAAAACTCGAAAGGCAACTAAGTACTGATAATATTCCACGCTAATGCCTTTTTCAAGAAGTATATTTTTTATGTGAGTAAAACATTAAAAACTTATTTCATTCTAAATAGTATTTATTTTTTTTTTGTTTTTGAACTTGGTGAATTTTGTCATTTTCATGATTTGTTTTACAACGTCCAAACGTTCTAAATTATCTATGAAATGGACTGCTACTACACTAAAAAAATATCTACCATATTTTACTTTAAACACAATTTCAATATCGTTCCTCCAAATTTGTCAACCAGTGTCAACAAGAGATTAAGAATAAGGGATTTAATTTTGTCAAAAACTCGCAGTTAACAACATATGACAGTTAACTCGTACCTTTTGTTTTATCACATATTTCACAACCCGGAAATATATGTGATCGTCTGTTTAAAAATACTGTGATATGTTTATTGACTTCAATAAACAGCTATCATGGCAGTCGTCGAGTTTTACAAAATCGCCAGATTACACGTAAAGCGTTTGTTTAGGATTAATCAGATTCGAGATTTACGCGAGATAATCCGCGATGCGATGCTACTTCGTCAAATATTCAACGATGTAGATACAAGAGTAGGAAGATAATCGAATAACGGACCAATTAAAATGGGTTTTGTTCACAATTGCGGTGCGCGTGGCGTGACTGCATACAAAAAGAAAATGTGACAAGAAAATGCTTTTAATTTTCTAAACACAACCGAATTGCTGGTGTCGAAATTTTAGGTAATTTGTATAGTGTACCAAGTGCGACGTACTTGTCAGATCAAAAGAAATCTTTGTGCCTGGTGAATGAACTTTATGCTATACTCAATAATAATTGCAACTTTTTAATAAAAACAATCGTGAGTCGAGTCCAGGGTAGGTCCTGTGGTCTACAAATATCTGTTTGGTTTTTCGATTTTCTTATGTACCTACAGACGTCAGATAAATCTGACGCGCAGACGATTAAGCAGGATATCGTAAGGCATCTTTCATACCTTCGAAAATATGGATGTATGAGAATCCAACTAATCTGCACTGTACCACTGACTGTTGACTGACGCTTAATCCTAACTTAGGGTATCTACTCTAAGTTAAGGCGATTAAGTCTCTTGATGAGCTGTGATAACGAATAAAGCTATATGATATTGACAAAATCGGTTGATAAAAATAATAACGAAGTACGCTTAATAAGACTTGTAATTACATCTAGTACGAGATACAAATATTATCTAATCTGAAGCAAGATTCAACAAATCCCGATATTTCGGTCCAGCTTGAGGTAACAACGCATAACGCAACAAGGAGTGTAACATTCATAAGATGATATCAAACTCGCCCACCGGGGTCGAGCATGTAGACCCGGAAGAGCAGTTCGCGGGCAGCGGACCAGGGATCCGGCACGGAGCATTCACGCTCCATCAGCTGTCCTCTCTGAATCGTGTCGCAGGGTCACCACTCGTATGCTCTATTTATCTAAATAACAATAATGTTATTTATTGGACCTTTTACAAGGCAGATAGTCTCTTTACGAAAGAACACTGGCTCACTTTCGTTGATATAACCTGTGTACGCTCGCTGGTGTTTGTAAAACCGTAAAACAGTAATATTGTAAACATTAATATACACGTTTGGGATCACATTAAATAATGCTACTACAATTAGAATACAAAAAAATATATATAGGCCGTATATAACTAAAGTTATGAAGGTAATCTTTTTATTCAATTTTATTTCAATATAAACAATAAAGAATTGCCAAATTATTTATTTGCTAGCAACATTGCGATCACAAAGCTTTCCAACGAGGAAGTAACATAAGATTGAAACTTTTTCTGTTGACAAATGCAAAAAAAAATAACAGCAGTAATCAATTTGTACTCAAATCGTAATACGAGCCTTCATCTAATTACCTGTTTTCAGTTCATTATTTTGAGTAACACAGTAGAACGCTTCTGGCTCTGTAAAAGTTTAAGCGACAAAATTCTTTAACGAGTAGGTTCTTCAAAATACACCCTCGGAGTTGTAAAGCAGAGTTGAGCAAATTTCGCCGACCGTCAAGATATTTGGTCCGTACAACATCAAACAAAAGATCTAAAGAGGAAAATAAAGGGGCCGAGGCAAATTTCTGAACAAAATAAATAATATGCCGTACGCGAAACATATAAGCATGGGTGTGCGCTCATATAAAATTTACATAATAAATAATGAAGGCGGACAGACGTGAAAACTTCCAACCTTTTTACGAAGTTTCGGGTCGGAGCTATTTCGCTTATGACAGCCCTAATATAATTCCCTATACCGGAAGCTATAACAGTAAAACACGGCAATGAAGCCAATGAGCTATTACAATAGAAGACGTACACGACTTATTTTGATTTTCGTCGAATAATGATGCTTGGTCACGACCTTTGTCAGCTATTTGTGTTCAGAGTGCAATATTTGTGACTAATAATGCTAAACGGAAACACTGTTATTAAATGTATTAAACGAAGTTACTCTTCTTAATATTGAGGCACAAATATTAAATTACTCGCGGAATAGTTCTTTTCGTCAACAGTACACACATAACCATCGTCACCAAAAATTAAATTTATCACAGAGTTTATTATCATTTTTTTATGTATATGTTACCGGCCAAACCAGATTTCAGGACAAACCAGTTTTGCCTAGGCTAAACTAGTTCTTCCTATAGGCGATAGGATAAACCAGGTTAGGCTAGTCCAAACTAATTTGTCCTAAGCCCGATAGAATAGACCAGTTTAGGCTAGGCCAAACTAGTTGATCCTGATATAAATACGCACACCTTAGGATAAACTGGTATGGTCTAGTCTAAATATTATAGTACATTTAAAAAGTAAAAATAAACTGAATAAAATAATCGGTAATTGGAACAATAACAATTTTTATTAAACTAGAAAGATTTGTCGTTGAAAGTTATGGATAATTGGTAATACGAACAATCATACTACAACAAATAATACTGTTTTTTTTTAATAGAATATATATATATATATACGTGTGTGTATATATGGACCCATTGCTAAATGGACAAGACAAATAAATATTGTATCACTGCATATGTGCCAACATAACAAAACAAAAAAATCGATAATCGAAAGTACGTTGCCCGCGAAATTTAAAAAGTCCCCTTACTTTTTGAACACACCTCGTATACGCTATCCTTCCAAAGCTGGCAGCACAGTGGAATTTAAAATATGTAATACACAAGCAAGAAAATCATTTATTTTATATGTAATCCTAAAACAACTCAAATGATATTTTGCACATATTATATTCAAGATAGTATTTGCACATATTATACTTAATTTATATAAGATAAAAATATTATAAAGCTGCGTACGCAGACTTCGAACATTTTCAAATTCTATTACAGTAATAAATTAAACATTCTACCTTTATGATACAGATAGCTTTAATCATCACATAGCCTACGGAAGTATCAACGTAATCTCTCAACGAGAACAGAACTTAGCTCGTCTTATTTCGGCAGTATTAAATGAGTATTAATCACCTATGAGTTCCAACAACATAACATCACACGAAGTTCGCATTTCGGAAGGATGCGATAATTCGCATCCTCGCCTCGATAATATAATCCTCAGACCCTTAATTTTTTATTCAATCGTAATATTTGTTCAAAACTACATGAATATTAGAAATAGAAAAGATATGAACTACATTCTAGCCACGTAATCTAAAACTATTTTCAATACGTGCATCCCGCATTGTGAAGAAATAATTTGAGAGGCTATTTTATATCACATCTCTATAAACTAATATTCCTACCCATTTTGTTTATTTCAGACAAATAGAATTTAGTACACTCATTATAAAGTACAATATTAAATACAACGCTTCGACGATAATTTGTTTATCTTTTGTCATGCCCCTAAGCCCACAAACAGAATCAGGATTAAGCCTGACGCTTTTTTCAATCTCATTTGTTACAAACATAAATATATAATCATTTTCTTTTGCGAGAAAGCCTAAGTAACGTCACAATAAGCCGTCCGAAAATTAAGCTATGCGAGAGGCTTTCACGGAGGCATTGCAACACAACAGAGTATCCACGTCGTCGGTAGAAAAACAGAATTTTAATGACGGAATAAAAGGACAAAATCTAAAGCTTTTCTCTAATAAGCTTTTTCATTGCCTGCACGAGGCTTGTCCTATGTGCCCGTCGCCTTGGCAACCGATGGCGTCGGTCAAAGACCTTGTCGCGACACCCAAACTACAAAGAGAAAACTGCACAGGGTTAGTCTAACGAACCGAAGTTTTTGTTCCAAGGCAGACGAGATAAATAGATTCTACAGACTTAGAGTTTTAAGTCTCTCGAGTGAATATTTAAATTACGTATACAATTGAATTGGCAAACTAACGAGACAGACACTTCGCTTTTGACGCGACAGGGTACCAAAAAATTCTTTAACCGCTTTCGGCCGATTTTGAAATATTCGGATAGTTACTTCGCCAATTTTCTAAGTCTCAGAATAATAAGAGGCAAACCTATGGCCACTCTCCAAGCACTTGACAAAGATATAATTGGTGTAAACTTCCTCAGTCTGCTCTCACGACATTCACAAGAAGAAACGGAGCGTTGACACATTATTAATACGTCACTCCATAGAATATACTGTATTGCATGTTCATGTGAGGACCTAATAAGATTGTTTAACACAGCCATTGTATAGAAATGACGATGAGTGAATAATCAGTATAATGACGTTATCCGAAATTATGTTTGTATTTTGTATGATTGAATTGTATAATACACTATTTCGTAAAACTACATAACTGTAATTGATTTTTATTTTTTAAGTTATGTTCCAATAATCCGATCCTTTTGTGACTTGAATATGTAATAGCTAACTAATTAACAAACAAGATATATTGCTTTCGTAGTGGTCACTTTGGGGGTGGTATAAAAAACCACCCCTAAAAAAATAAACTTCTCGTTTTTTACAGTTTTTAATATTGCGGAAATTAAAAAAATATATAATATTATTCCCTTACTATAGGGGTTAGGGTTGTGAGATTAAATGTATGGCTATTTTATATGAAAAGCAATAAAATCAAGGTAAGAACCCTTCATAAGACGCGAGTGCAATTTTTACCTGCTTAGCCCGCTAGATCCTGATAAAGTCGTTATCCCTATTAGTTCTCTGCTTCAAATACGAAAGTTTAAATTTGCAAGTCTTCTGTGTATTTAAGGACTTTCCTACACGGGCGGTTTCGCGATTTTCACACCGTGGCGGGAACAACGCCAATAACAATTTCATGTGAAATTAAAGACTGCTAAAAGTAGAATAGACAGGCACTTGTCGAAAATCTGGAAACCTAATACTTCCAAAATTAGATTTAAATTATTGAAAATCTTTCAAATATATAAATACTCACATGTACGCAAAGAGTCGCCAGAGTATACGGAGTAACACCAATACGCGGCGAGACGATAGACGAGAAAAAAACGTGCATATGAGCGTCATCCCGTTGCTAATGACTGAGAACCACCCGTGTATTGTTAGCCTACAAGCACTTTCGCGACAAGAGAACCACCCCTGTATTATAAACTGAGCCTAAAAGCCGCGGCGGACGCAAGCCGGCTCGTTATGAAGTCAACTCACCGTTAAACTTGTTAATTCATTCTAACTTCAATCATAATGGTGCTGCTTTTGCTTCTTTACATAGTGGGACGGGCGTAAACGAATTTAATTACTTCTAAAGCTGCCACATTAATTTTAATTGTGATTTAACTTGTCATATAATTTAAATGAAATACAGAAATGCATTAAATATGACATACTTTAAAAGCCTTCCACTGTACAATTAAATGTATTGTATAATACATTTATGTGTGAATATAATTTGAATGTATTATATAGGTCTAATAGCTATTGCCCGCGAATTGTGTTTCAGGCGAAACAAAGCTGTTCTGCATAGGCAGGCACGTATGGACATGTTAACTACAATACAATATCAAATATCGATGAATTTGAAAAAAAATGAAGTGCTTGTTGAGATAAATAAGCACTTCAAATTTTTGGTTTGAAAATTCCAAGTTCAGTATAAATTTCAAAATCTTGCATCTCCTAAACTGTGACGAAAATTAAAATTTTAGGACATTAGTTTCTACGATGTACCATCAAAATTGTGTACAAATAGAATTTCAAATACAAAATATCAAAAAAACAGCACACAAATTCGCAGGGAAAATACCTGTAAGTATCTGGTTTATGCGAATACTAAGACTCACATTACATTAAATAGAAAACCAAATAAGTGTGTCCTATTAACACAAAAAGAAAAGAAAATACTTGCATACTTTGAAACGTTGTAGTGACCTTCAAAATTCACTTTTAATTCCCGGATTATATAAGTACTTATTATACAACAGTTAGAAAAGCCAACGCTGGTTCTTATAGATATATTTCTTATTGAAATGAATCGTGTATAGCAAAAGTTATCAAATTCTTAGCTGATATCGTAAAACGTAATACAAATACTCGTACTGTCTCCTCTTTGTTCATTTCATAATATATCCATGTATTGATAGATAGATAAGCATTTGAAACAGTGAACAAAAATAAACAAAATGAATTAATAGTTGTCATTTCATACCATATACCAAAAACCGTTTATACATTAAACGATTTGATATATGTAAATATGTATGCATTATATGAAATAGCATTAGCTTGTGACAAGTTATCAACAACCATCATCTCCGTGAGTTTTTAAGCTGATCTGTGATACTAATACAAAATGAAGTACTACTTTTACCTTAATATATAAATGAATTTTCAAATAAGCAATTACATTTTAATTCTGGAGTTTAAACACTCATAAAAACGCAGACAAAAACATGAGTAATTGATATCATAACTCTGTGAATTAAAAGTGCATCTTAACTTTTAGTATTCTTCCTTCTGTAACTAAATTCATAAATGGCTAACATCATGTTTGTTACTTACACATATGTAGGTATGATTCGAATATTTTCGAGTAGGCACCTCAATTGGACCGCAGTAACCTTGTTATGTGCACGTAGCACGTAGCGCCAGTTCAACGCACTCAGAGCAAACTAGCCCGCGCTTTGTTTGCATATTACAACAGAAAACATCGAGTCAACTCCGCGACTTAATTCCAACTCACACTTCATTAGCCAGCCTACTAAACTAAATACATCAAAAAATCGCGATAAAGAGTAAATTTGTTCAACTTATCACATAAGTGTTCATCCCGTTGCTGTGCAAGAAAAAACAATATATACTTGCGTACTTAGTCTTGTTATAAATATTGTTTTTATTTTCCTATTGCATATAACATTTATTACTTTAATTTATACAAGAAGCCTTAAAAATATTTTAATTTTATTCGAAATGATCTGCAATGGCTGCAAAATCCTATAAACGTCAAAGCCAATTATATCAATTGAAGCACGCAATCATTCCTTGGGTAAATCCTTCATTACCAATCTCATGAATTGCTTTAGGGCAGAGGTTCCTAAACTTTTTTGTGTCGTACACCCTTTCCTATTGGGTAGACCCCCTACTTATATTGAATGCCTATATCCTACAAGTTACAAAATTTTATAAACATATATAATATAAATCTTAAAAATAAATAATTAATATTTATAAATCTTTATATTAAAAGATAGTATAATGTAAGTAAATAGGTGCTATCAGTGTATGTTGAGAACCATTATCGTAGACCCCTCTTTTCATTTCATGGACCCCCAAACTCTTTTTTCGTTCACGTAGAGCCCTTGCTGGTTGTCATGGACCCCTGGGGGTCGATATAGACCATTTTGTGAATCACTGCTTTAGGGACTGCAAATTAACACGTCGTTTAGACATAAATTATAATTAATAATATAAGATATCGAAGTTAAGTTACAGTGCTGTGCTTAATCCTTTTTTTTGCCACTATCCACGAGACAAGCAATTGTCATTCCCGACATTGTAAATGCTATTTCAAATTGGAAGGGGAACTGTTAATTATTCTGAACTGTTGGAGAACACTTTGATTAGATTAGGTTACCTAAACGTGACAAAGTTCACATGGCATTTAGTGTCATGGCATCTCTCTCGCACCAACTAATCTGTAGTAGAAAACAGTTGCAGGACTAGAGCTGGAAATTTATTTGATGGTCTTACAATACATCATCTTGAATTAGGTACGTCAGGAACTTGATTTGTAAACAAAGCGAAATAATGCATTGTTTGGCCGCTTAAGTTAAAAATGTAAAATGTCAGAATCGCAGAATGACGCAGAATGATCGCAGAAATGACGTACCTGTTTATTATTGTTGCAACTTGTTAGAAACGCATAACGACAGATTTGCGAAATAATATATTGTAGTATCACAATATGCAGATATTTTGTAAAACAAAACAAATATTTTGAATAAGCAAACGGAATTTCACTTAGTATCACTATTAAGAAGGCATTCCAAGACGGAAGCTTTCTTAGCTGATAGTGGGTTCATCAATCGTTTAACTAATTCTGTATACCTGTTGCCATGACAACGCAGAGGGCGATCGGCGTGACGCCCAGAATCCCCGCCCAATGAATTCCCAGCCGGGTCGGCTTCATATTTTCCAGTATACCACGATTATATACCCAATTTAAGTTCACTAGAAAATTTCAGACCCCAAACTTGTTTTACGGAAGAACGACTTGACCATCATAAACAGATGGTTTTAATCATTAATTTTACAATAAACATTTTAGAAGTTTAATAAAGGTCGCCAAATCATGATACAAACGAAAACTAAAAAGAATAAAATCCTTTTTTAAATTGTATACAGTAACTCTTCATGAGTAGTCAAACTATCCGCCTAAGTATAAGACAATTAATGCAACATTTATCAGTAAAATATTTGTGGTTTAAAAATAAGAATTTTAATTTTCTACTTAATCAATATTTGCTTGAAATAATCTCGAATCTTCATCTTCATCATATCACTAATACTCCTAAATGTAGTCCAACAAACACCAAAACTCCTCACTCTAACAATTAATATTAGCTTCAATGGTAAGTCTATAAGACACACATTAATCTTTCGCTTCAAATTTCTTCTTTCAATCAGCTTCAGAATTTAGACTGAGCCGCCGTCACGAAGAAACCCATGCCGAAATCAGTTTTATCTCAAAACGGAAGGCAATAGAGTAAAATCTGCAGGGATTTTCTCGAAATTGTACAGATAAGGTTCTAGGCGGAAGGAATCGGCAAGCCTCGCAATATTGTCCGCAGAGACTGAAATAAATCCGCAAAATAACCGCTACACGAGGCGCTGTCGATAAAAGGTTAGTTTGTCAACATCCAGCAGTTTGGTAAATGGAAACTAGTAAGCCTTATTTAGACTAAGTAGTATTACAAATAATCAACTTAATTTAGCTGTTTTATTGTCAAATGTTTGTGACTATTCGGCAGAATTAAATGTTTTGGGAAAAAGGCATTATTGCCTTTTTCCTGTGACATATGATGACAAATTACAAAAATCTCGACTTACGTTCCATGTAACCTACCTAGTGTTAATCTTAGAATAATCATCTAAGGCTAATCTCAATAAAATAATACCTATAAAAATATCTAAGTCGGATATCACTCTAAGTCACCATAATTCCTAAGCCAATAACTATCAGCGCCTGATGTTATGATCCAAACTTCCCTCCATAAATCTAAGTTTGCTAACATTGTCTGACGTGTGAGAAGTTAGTGTTAGGAAAGTTTGCCACTTCGACATCACCCCATTTGTCATTAACGAATAAATATGAGCTGAGCTAAAGTTAATCCTGACGTCACTTACAATCATCATTATGGACGAAAAGAGATAGGTATACAAGAGTGTCCGTATAACCGTAGAGAACAAATTCATGCGAGGTATGAATAAATATATCAAAGAAACATTAATGGAAGTTATGAAATAATAAAGCAAGAAGTTCGAGAGAAGATTCATTTTGGCTATAGTGAGCGTATTTAGTCGTACACATATTTCGTAGTAGCTAAAGTCTATACCCGTGAGTCAGCCGGAGCACCGAGGAAAACTTTCATACATTATGCCGAAATAAGAGACCAAAGGAACAAAGAGCCGCGATAATAACAAAATAAATTATTCATAGGACGACAACAGCCGCATGTATCTAGGCTCATGCCGAAAGATTTGATGATAGCGAAAATAAGTTCAGCGAAAAGGTCGTTGCATACGCAATGGGTGAGTTCGACGAATCATATTTCATGATAATGAAATAGAAAGCAGACAAGCACTGCGAGCAGTATTCATGGTATGATTGAGAGTTTATTTCAGAGTGGCACCCGGTAATAAAACTATGGTAATATATTATACTATTACCGTGGTTAAATCGTCCATATATGTGCAGTGAATATTTAAGTACGCGGTAGTGTTGGACTCCAAGAAGTGTATGAACATATAATACTCTAATATATATAGAATTTAAAATAACATACTATAACAGTCGTCTTATAAAGTAATAAAAAAAATTGAAAATTGTTCTTAAGATAATTATCATGAAGGTAAACTCAAGTTACACAAGCGCGTAGACCTCTACTTCATAAAATAAGTGCAAACTTTTTGTCTCTCAGAATAGGAGAGGCAGAGAATCTTCACAAATCAGCGGGAAGTCCCCCTCATAGCCAACTATAGCAGATAGACAAAACTAAGACGATTCGGCCCATTTTGCCTACCAACTAAACTCCGACTTAAAGCCTTGATCCTAATAACCAATAATGATTGTTAGAGTTAATCTGTGTAATAATCTGTTAAGTTTAGTAGTTTCACATAATTGCAAACAATAATTTAATGTATTATTGACTAATCGATTTATTAATTTCATTTATTATAGGTGTAATTCACGTACATAGACTTATTGTAATTAGAAACCCACATTGCTGTGCCCTTGCAGGGTTCATGTTTGTGACCATATTATTTGTAACATCTTTAGTAGTACAACATGAATGCAATAAATAAATTGAAATTGAAATAGAGTGACTGTCCTCAGGAGAGAACATGGTGCAGAAATGCGAGTTGTATAAAACCTGCACTCAATGGATCCCTGCACCCAATAGGAGAATCACAAAATAATTTACATGTCAGAATTGAATTTGCATAATATTTTATTGTTGTTTTAATATTTTCTTAATTTAAATTAATATCAAAATAACATTCGGTGCTAATGACATTTGAAAACATTTGTTATAAATGTAATATTTCATAACGTAATCTTAACGTGAAACATAGAGCCTTGTAATACTCAAGTTTATGAACCAATAAACAAATTGTATTAGTTTTGTATATGACAGAGGGTTGATGAAGCAAGAAATAATTTATTATTGGGTTAATATTTTCCGATAGCGTCACGATACCACCGACAAATTTCTAACTCGTAACGTTCCTGTGGAGAAAAAAATATCGTGAGGCAAACTGTATACATCTGTGACAAAACTCTAGTTATTTGAAGTCGACTAAACCGTACTGGGACAGCATAGTTGACTAAGGCCTAGTTCTAGTCACCCTTACTTAGGATTCCTACGTGTTACTAAAACTACAGACTAATAAGTAATAGTAGACTAATACGTAGTACATATAATAATTTTGTATCTCTAGTACATGTTGTTTATAATGAAGTACCAGTTGAAATATGTAAGAGTGGTGTTGATAATACAACAAATCTTATTATTATATACTTATTCTTTAGTGTTAATTTTATACTAGCAAGAAAATAAAATTAATTTTAAATTTGATAGTACTACGAGACAACCCAATTAACACTGTCAAACGCCAATTTAATAGGCAGTATAGGCAGAAATCTTATTTCAAAAATATTTTTTAATCAAAGAGCTTGTGAATATAAATCTTCAAAGGATTTATCAAGAAAGTAAAAATGTTGAAGAACGTTTAGCGTTTACCTGCAAATGTCCCTAAATTGGGTTATCTTGCGTAGCTTTGATTCATTTTCATTAAACGAAAACCCCTTCCCATCAGATGCTCGTTTTTTTAGGCCCTCTGTTAATTTCTCGTTTTAATATCTCTCCGTCTCGTATTCTTAAAGGCGTCTCTTAAGCCCACCCTTTGAAGGAGAGCACAAATTACTGGGAATCAAAATTTTTATTGACGGAACGATATCTTTCGCTCGGCGGATACTTCACGTCTTTTTTCACGGCTACCTAAAGTAATAACAGCGCGAGATTTATTGGGCCGTGAACATAAAATCTTTGAAGTACCCGCAATTTTATAGATAAATCGAACGGAGTTGAGTATTCGATAAGCAGAAGAAATCGCTGTAATAAAAAGATGCTTAAACGTTGAACGCGTCATAGTATAGATATATCTACGCAATACCGCACGCATGTAATTTTCTTGTATTACAAGATATTGACAAACGAACAGACTGCCTACCTGATTGGTCGCACATAACACATTTACTGCCAACAAGATTCGCTGCATATCTGCAAACCTCACAAGAACAGAATACGTGCTAATTTGTGACGTATAATGTACTTTATCATTTGCCATTCCTTAAAAAACTGCCGTTTTGCGGCAAAAAAAAGGTAAAGAGCGGTAGCGAAGCAAACGAGCCTGACACAAAGTTCCTGTAAGGAAAATATATTCGAAACTGTGTGCAAATATTTTGATACATGTATTAGTTGCATTGAATTTATGCAATCACTTTGCGAGAATACTCGGCATACAGTTTGTCATATTCAAATCTACGGATGATCTACGTTTCAAATAAATCGGAAAAGGTCGGCCTACATATGGGTGATCGGTAAAATCCGTGCGTATTATTACGAAAGGTCTTGTATGACTAAGCAGAAACCAGAGGTAAAGAAAGTTGCAGCTAGCTGTGCTGTATCCAACAAAGTATTTCCCCGTAAACATATTTTGAGTAGACTAGAAACTCACTCACTCATTTGAGTAGACTGGGATCACTTTGACACATTTTAATGTTAAGAGTGCGTACAGTGGGATGGAATCGGTATGGATAATATTTTTAAATATGTCTTTTAAATAAATTAATAATAAATTATGCACGCAGATAGGACGAAGATTATTTATAATGTTATATTTTACTTGTGCTAAGAAAAATCTCAGCCGATGTGGCTGAAAATACGATCTTAGCTTAAAATTATATTCGACTGAGAAAATAGTTGTCTCAATTTTTAATTCTTGAAGCAAAACAATGTTAATATGCCGAGAAACTTAGTTAATAAGATGGTAGCTGGCCAAGCGGGCTCAGATGCCTTAACACCCACAATCTCAACTGTTGTAACAAAGAAAACTATCCCTCCGGGAATCTCTGATCGCGTACCTCCCGATCAACATCTTGTGGCCTACGGAGGCGGATAATATAAACGAATCAAAAGTCTGTAGATCACAATGAACAATAATACACCGGTGACAATTTAAATGCAAAAGCCACGCGGCAGACTGAGTCACACAAGAGACACGCTGTGTTGATACCACAAAGCAATGATCCTTGACCTGCAACAAACAGCTGGCCGGTTCGCGTAACTTCGATATTCAAGTTTATGAGTGTACCAATACATGACATTTCAAAACACAATGGATAAAATTATTATACCAATTTCATTTACTACAGGTAGCCAATGGCAAAGTGTCATTAATTCTCTTGATGGTAATAAAATGTTACAGAACATATGTCAAATAGTTGAGATTTTTCTAATGACATGTACTGTAATTGTCTTTAAATTAAGTTGTCTTTAACTTTAAATTAAGTTCGCAAAAATGTTATTTAAAATGAGATCTGGATAACTTATTTAGTAAATTAGAAGGTCTGGCCTTTTTCGCACTTAGTCTCAATTGGGCCATTTTGTGTCCCGTACTGGTTGACTTGTCTCTTACTCTAACCATAGCAAGTACGACAGCAGCCTCTTGGGGCTTCTACGTGCTTCCAGTAAGATTTGGGGCAGAAGTTTTGCCCGTTCATCGGTGACACTTCTGCATTCCATGAGAACGATTCGTGGAGTTTCCTTTGCCTCTATACATCCTCTATCCGTAATACATATTATGAATAACTGCTTGTTCAGGGGGACGTTATCTGGTTATAGTACCTATAACTTTTCGGATTCTGTCCTTCTTTAGTTTCATGAGGGAACAGGCAAACATCTTATAAGCTACTGACACCGCGTTTTTCGTTTGTTTGCACCCCGCATTGATTGTCCGATCTTTTAGATGCTGTTCTTCGGTTTTTGTTGGAAGACAGATTTTAATCTGGACATGAGGTATTAGATACTGGTCCGCACTTTCATGATTGAACGCCTCTTAGCCAGTTTAGCTACTGCGTCGTTGTCAAATGAACTGCTGTGTCCTTTCATCCATTGCATAATTACCCGGTTTCCGTTTGCTATGGACTCCAGTAACTTATGACTTTACAATATAAGGAAATTGGAAGGAATTAATAGTGTTGCTTTGGAGAGCTTGAAAGACAGATGCGCTGCCGAAAATAATCTTTATATAAATATTACTAACACCTTTGACCACAATAGATTGTGCCGCTCTGGTAATGCCGATGCAGTATGCTTGGAAAATAGTATTTAGCTTATCCAAGGTTGTCGATATTTAGATATCTTGAGAAGACACCGGCTCCAGTTCCATAGCTGGTCTTAGAGCCATCTATGTAAGTCCTAAACTCGTTGGTGCTAGAGCTATCACTCGACTCAGCGGTGAGTTGGATCTTGTATCTTCTATTAAAGATCATGTCGTATAGCATTTTATCACTTGGTTCTTTCTACTTTCTTATATAGTATATAAGGATTATAAACATTATATATTATGATTCCAGTTTAATTGACTCGATTTATTTTTCTATTGTTCAATTTGTTAACTCAAATCTGAATTTGAAAATATCCTGCCATTCGGTCCCTTGACTGGCAAGAAAGAATTTATAGTTGTCATACTTTGTTTGTGTAAATGTATGTATAAACTCAATTGCTTATATAGTAAACATAAACTAAATTGTATAAATAAGCTACAATAAGCAACACACAATCTCATTTCCGTCTCTAAGTAGGTTCAAAAAAGCGAGAATTGTGAGAAAATCGCGGTGACACTCTTATTATTGGCGTCGATAGTACAGACGCTCGCCAACAATGGTTCTCCCACGCATCAATGGTCGTATCATGAGTACCTATATTATTACAAGTTCGTTTATTGCGCAGCTACGCTGTCGTTTTACTACCCATTATACCGATGAATGGCGACGTATGACGAAACATCTTACTTTCTAATGCTGCAGTGCACTGTTATTTCATTAGTGTCGCTCGTAATGACATGCGCAATTTTATCACCGCCCGCCGCCGCCCCGATGCGACATTTCCGAAACGTAAATAGCATAATCAAAATACAGTTTTGGCGTCACGGTGTAAAAAACTGTAGAAGGCTGGAACTTTGTCATTAGTAAGAGTAACGGCACATTTGAAATCAAATTGAGTTGATAATATTTACGAGTGACAAAATAGTCTCAAGTTTATTTATTTCATAGTCTGGTCGCACAGCCTAGTCTGGTGGTTGGTTATCCTGCTTTCGCTATAAACTAATAGTGTGTTAATCGGAATCTATAACAATATTTATTTTATCCAAATGCCAAGATAGGTGTGCGTTTTATGCGCATCTAGTACATTTATTTATTACTTCGTATCTCTTTGAAACGACATTATGGATTTTGGCAGTTAAGATTTTTTTCAACACTTCACATGTGTCTTCAGATAGCTGTTTAATAATATAAAAATTGCACATTTTTGATACTAAATCGTTAGTAGTTAATTCATCAACCAACCAAACCTAGGATAGGATAATTAAAAAAAATAGATTAACAATCAATACATTCTAATTTCATAGTCTTCGTAAATACGAGTGGTAGGTACTGGGACACTTAAAATGAGAAAAGTTAATAAATAATGAAAATAAATACTTAAAGATCATTTTAAATGCATTGAAAAAATTATATTGAGAAATAGAAAACAAAATTAAGTGAACTGTGTAATTCTATTATCAACTAGTTTAATAGTACGTGACCTCTTAATATTCTTTCGCCATAAAAAACTAGGTATCATGATTAATACAAGATGCATTAAGACCATATAACCTAGATTAGTGTAAGATTGTAAGACACAGCTGTAGTAATATACTGACGGGCAACGGACACGTGTTGTACTGATAACTGTTTACATTCACTTACATTACTTACACATTTATGATCGTAATAATTACTCAAACTTACTATGTTTCTTTCCCGGTCATTTTACACCAGTAGATATTACAACAAAGCTTACATACTTACTATTTTCAACAACATATTATATAGTAAGCAAATTTTAAAAAAATATTCTTCTCCACGTAATTGACTTGTGTAAATTTGTGACAGCTCAATATAATAATTATATATCTATAGGCAAAAGCTTTTAATTGGCCGTATGTTACCTATTAGCTCGAGCTGCAAAATAAATTTGACATATTAAAATAACAATATCAGACCCACGAAATACTCTGAAAATTGGCATCCGATCATTGGCGTCAGAAACGTGACGAGTTGCCAGTATAGTCACAAAGCCAGCCAGCTCCACATAATCTACGTTACGTCATCAAAGTGCAGCGCTGGTAATGCAGTGGATTCTGGCAAACGGCGTTCCATTTGCGGACTTACCGGCGAGTAAGCCGCGTTTAATTGCTTCTGGAACCGAGCTTCATGTGATCCGTTATGTTTTGATATTCCATCATTGTAAACATCGCGTACCGAAACAAGATTGGTCATTTCATTTCTGATTACGAGACGGTGACTACTCAACTCCAAATAGTACCTTTGAAGAAAACAATCAATAGCGCAAAGAAAACGATAATAGCAAAAGATTCGCTTTCACTTTTAAACAATCGTACATTACATAAAACTCGTTTCATCACACGTTCCGCACGTTTCTCGAACGGACTCAACTCATTGCTACAGCAATTCACAAAAAATATTTCATAATCGACTCACTGTTATATTTCTATTATAATTATTACTAAATCTATATTGAGTGGGTAAACAATCTGTCCACATGACGGTATGTCAAACATGCTTTAATTATAAGCTTTTTCTCATTTTCACTTCCTTATAATGACAATAGTGTAAGTTGTCTACTTCTGATCCCTGAATGGATCCTTGATTGAATATCTTTATTATTTACCTGATTGAATACCCTTTTATTAATATACTTATCTAAAACCGATCCCAATTTTCAAAAAGTTATAATCCATTTAGTTAACTTCAAATCTAGTCGACTTATCACTGCAACAATAAAGTCGATTATAATTACTGGAATTCATCTAAGTCTGAACTGATTGCCAAAAAGTTAACATTTAAGAAACCTTAATCGTAATGTTATCTAAATCAGTTCTTAACAAACTTTTTTAACACAAAACTACAATCGATTCTCATTTTATAAAGAGATTATGTTGGCGATTCCTTTATGTTCGGGGCGCTCTTCAATATTACACATCCGGATTTGAAGAGAAAATTTGGTGATCACTTTTACCACGGGAAATATATATGTTTAAAGATATATGTCTCCTAAAAAGCACAAGATTTAATAAAATAAATATATTAAATGAAATAAAAAGATTTCCCTAAGAATTCCCAATGGTACATTCGAATATAAGTAGATTATATCGTAGTGAACCGGACCGGAACGTCTCAGTTGGGAGCTGTCGTGTCACGTTACGCACTTTACCTACACGAGCGCGTAGAGGACACGTAGACAATAAAGCCGCGAGGAATACTTCACTCTGTTCACTTGTGAAGATCATGATTTGTTGAATGAGAACCGAAAGAAATATCATTGAATATAACTTGACATATATTCGCTTGAATAGACAGCCCAAAGGCAACAATCATCCTTATATAGAAAATGTGATAAAAGTATGCGAGTGATTTTCAACATCACGCCGATGAAAAAATATCTAAATCAAATTAATTTTATAAAGTAGTATTTAAAAAATACACTCATACTAATCAGGCCTGTTTATCTTTAAAGGTTGAGGTTCCTTTTTCAAAAGATATACTAATTTCGTTACCGTGAACTGCAACAAAGGAACAGTAAAGAAAAATAAAGGCAAACACCCCAACAATATCACTTACAACTTGACGCGATTCGTCCACCATCGGTACATTTCCCTCGAGGAAAATGGGGATACGTGGGATAAACATTTACAGCCATATATATAACTTAGTATATATTGTTCAATAATTATATGTACCTTGCATGTAAGCCACACAATTTGTTTTATTATAAACATAAAACATTCGATAAGAGAAATCAATGAGGAAAGCATTAGGTACCTAGTGATAATAAAAAAAACTATATAATGTTCATTAACATAATTAATAGACTATAAATAATAATAATTAGTAAAACAATTAAGTGACAGTAAAAATAGATTAACTCGCTAACAGCCTGCAACTTAACAGCGCATTTTGGCATAAACATGAAATTAAATATGTCTGTCTGTTACAATTTCACTTGAAAACTCGACAGATTTTCAATAAAATTGGTACATGAATAGTTCGGCCAGGTTCGATCGGTCAGGGGAAAGACAGGATAATTTTTACTATAGGAAAATATCTCTTTCCTGTGACAAATATCATATATGGGATTAGTGAGACCCAGAATTACATACGCAAAATTTTTATCACGAGCAATACTTACCTATGGGAAACACTGATCTAATGCAGACGAAGCCGCGGCCGATAAACTGTAACTTTTCTATAAATGTATTATTTATTTTTATCTTAGTTCGTACGCCAACAGCTTTAATATTATAAGATTTACAAAGGATTTCACGAAAGGAATCACAAATTGGTTAAAAAAAATATTATGCGGCACAAAAACCCGCCCAAGAAGTGTCTAATTGACAATGAAAAACCATATGAATATCCATTTAGTAGTTACGAGATAGTCACAAACATAAATATTCATACTTCTTTACCAACTTTACTTTTTTTAGGCTTTTGACGCCTTGACAATTGATTTCATTAGAAATGCGATATCTTGTGAATTCCCAACCTAGATTGCAAAACAGTTTGGGACTGTCTTATATATATATCTAATGGAGCGGGCACTAAAGCAAACGCCATCTTAAGCAATTACCGAAACCTAATTTCATAAACTAACTCAGTTATATTAGGAATGATTTACCTAAACTATTGGCTAAAAGTTTTATATAAATTTCACAAGCCATTAAGCGCGCTCTATTGCATCTAACAAACCAACAAGAGCGTAGATTTACACAGCCATATCAAGGCACTATTCGTACCAACGATTCGTGGGCAAACAAACACTTTTTATCGGTAATGAAATTACTAGATAGTGCAAAAGAAAGCCCATTATCTTATCTGAGACTATTAAAGTAATACCGACACCACTATTGTATTGTTTCCCACAGCTTGCGTCGTGACGTTGCGTGTAGTTCGCTCGGGTCCCGTTGGATATCGTGCGACCTGCGCAGCATAACGGGTTACGGGAGCACTCGCCCGCACTGTGCGTTTGCGCATTGCGTTCCGTAGGAAGAGTTGTAACCACAGTATAATTTAACCTTATCAAGTTCATCGTATTTCAGAATTCCGACTAAAATAAACGCTCGATATTCATTAACGCAAATATATACATTTGCTTATACTATATTTCAATACCTGACTATTCACAGCCCACATGTCATGTGATGCTGCATATACCTTAATCTCTAGATATTCGCCATTATCAGTTTTTCTAAACGTCTTTTATAAATTACGATTCTGCCGATTAATGTCCGTGTAAACGAATTTGCCATAGTTTTGTTTTATAATTTATTTTATATATAATTGCTTTTTCGATTGAAAAATGATGTCAACTGCTAAACATAGAACTCCTCCAATCTCCACACCGATCGACCTAGGCCGCTAGCGCCCAGCACCTTCCTGCGACCTGCACTATTCTCCTTGTAAGGTCATCAAAGTTGCGTTTCCCGATAGATGCTTGCCACTCGAGAACCTTTCCCGCAAGCAATGTAGCCTACCCACAGCCAGTTAAATTTCGCAATTCTTCGGACTACGTCGGTAACTTTGATTCTTACTCTGGGCCTCATAACCGTCCCCATCGGGGGGTGCGGACATCGCTTGATTATAGTAAGCTAAGGTTTAATAGCCCTTAGCCTAATACCTTAATGCCTCTTTGATTGAGGTTAACCACGCTGGCCCAGTATAGATTGGTTGAACAAAAATTAAATTTGGAACTTAAATTCCTGCGAAGAAGGAATTTAAAACATGCACATTGCCTCACGATGATTTCCTTTGACGTAAGAGCGTTAGATAAAACATGGATACTTGGCAGGGTCAACCTATAAACAGTGAAGTGATACCGACGATATACCAGGTTCATTCTTATTCTTGTAATTCTAGCCTACCACTTTTCTCACCTTCACCAAATCCGTCAATGTGAATCTGTAATAGGCATCAGCGCCTAACAGAATAAGTAACTATATAAAAAGCCAGTAGAGATAATTCCATGTTTCTCACACGTCTAAAAGAACAACAATAAACTGACGCTGAAACACATAAAATCCTTTATATTTAAAAATATATTTTGAACAATTAGTTACACGTCTGGATACGTGCAGCTGCAATAAAACTATCAAATAAACATCCGCAGGAACACAGTCCGTAATAAACATCGCAACTGTAGCCAACCTGTAAACAACTGACGAACAAAAACAAACCGCTATATTATGATATACAATTAGCACGTTCGGGTGTTAGCGAGTGAGCCGCGAATCGCACTAATTAATTACACGGATCAATTAGATTCATCAGATCTGAACGTGTCTAATTATCAGCTTGGCGAGATTTAATTAAACAAATGTCAAGGCCTCGCCCGTGAAAATGCGATTAGGCTGGTATTAATACTTTTGCCAAATTAAATTCCTTCCAGGCTCCTAATTGTACATAAATTAATCTGAAAAAGGACTCATCAAAATTTCTTGTTTGTGAATAGCGAAAGAATTTCTTCAAAACGGTAAGTAGTACATTAAGTAGAATTTATAACTGTGTTATATGAATCATTCGACTGGGGAAGTACGTATAAATCCGTGCGCTTTTGTCTCAGTCAGACATAAGTACTTCTTGGCTCAATATAGTGTGAAACTTTTAGTGTCTAGAACAGGGAATTCCAAAGATTTTATTAAACAACGCCTAAACTCTGCCTTAAATGAAAATACCCACACCCCTCCAAACGCAGTGACCGGAAGCAAGTAGGCTTACCACATTTATTTGCCGATTGAAACATAACTTTCATCGTAATAAAATACCGGATAAAAAATACTATTCCATAGACGATTCAATTTTGAAATTGCACAAGTATGTTACGTTGGTTTTTAATTTCTGAAGGGGGGTCCGCTCTACGTACGTGTCATGGTGCCAGTTCTCTAACAGGGTGCGGTGTGGTCTCGGCACAGGACTTCGATAAAAAAATTCGGTTCTGCCAAGTACCAATGTGTTTTTCGTTTTTCGAATTTCATAAGTACATTTATCTGACGCTCATACGCTGATTGAAAACATCTCGATAAAATCATTATGAAAACATTGAAAGGTGTATGTCAACCAATCCGAACTAGCTCAGCGTGGTTGACTAACGCGTAATCGCTTTAACGTAGATAAAATAGGCTCGAAGCGGTAGAAACGGTCGGTAGAAACGTATATGAGCTATGATGGTGACGAAATCAAAGAAAAACATAATTGACGGGACTTAACTCATAAGAAATCCGTGACTATAAATAAAAACAGCGGTATCGCTCTAGCTCCAACAGAAAACGGAGACTACAAAAAGCATAACGAAATCATAAGCGAAATTCAATACAACGCTGTAACAAAAAAGCGGGAGCGAGCAATCCGAGTAAATCCCACGGGATTTTCACAACTCAACACTATAATGAAAGACGTAGCAACGCCAGAGACACTTCCACACCGAAAAAAAACATTTTATTAATATTACAACGGAGGAAAAGAAATGGAATATCTAAATGAAGAAAAATAATATGAAACACGGAAATTTTTTAGTAAATACAGCAAATGAGAATTTGAAATTAGAATAAGCATCTACTATGATTCATATTTTGATTAATGAATTACACACGTATACTTAACGTAACACATTTAAGACTGCAAATATTAATAATATACAAGATTTTAGTTTGTCATTACGCACTACACTTTTTCGGACTCCAAATACTTAAATCCTGATCTGCCATAAATAGACAGCTTGTTTTATTCACATATGACTGCTTGAGGAGGTAAACTGCTATCCAATGTGATTTCACAAGTTTATTATTCAAACTCGGTTATGAACGGGATTTTAAACATATTCCCAAAAACATACTCGTACAAGAGCGTGAACCAAACACAGCAACCCATGATTCTACATTTGAATAAAAAATAAGGTTCCGTCGCAAAGGACATTAGACGCACTGTGCAAACTGTTTTTACTTGTCCTGTTCGACTACTTTACACCTTTGATTTTGCTTTTTTTTCTATATATTATCCCTTACAGTAGAAACTTTCGAAGTAAGTTCGACAATGCAATAACATATATATATATAGCATTTATAAAAAACTGAATTCTTTGCGCAGCAGCCTAGCAAAAGGAGAAATTGTTTGTAAGTATCGACGTCTATCACAGCATATTATTTTCAAAAATTATAGTTATCAAATAAATAAGTACTTACTATACAAATTATTGTAAAGCGTTGTTTAAACATTCTTAAAATTGAACTTTAAAGACATAATATTTCCTTAAGCGACGCTTGAGGGAACACTGGCGGTTCCAAATGTGTGGTGACTGCATCAGGCATAAAGGAATAGGAATGGAAATTGTAGTTTTCAAGCAAACACTAAGCAGTGACTTTAGGTGGACAAAGAAAAAACAGTATCTAAGATAAAAATAGTCTTGGAATTGAATAGGATTAAAGATAACAGAGTATTCGAATATTCTTACGGAAAGAAATGGACGATTACTTGAGACCATTACTGAATACGGAAATTTAGAAACTCAGTTTTTATGATGTTTGTGGAAAATATGTGATGTTAATATTCGATTGCTAATAGTAAAAATATGTTAATAAAATAATGCGGAAAATTCATTAAAATATTAGAATTCGGACTGCGTATAATTTTGAAAGACAAAGTGACATGTCAGAAGAAAAACTAAAATCTACGCGAAGAAATCAAATTCGTAAAAAACCCTGAAAGAAAGTACCGCGAAATCCGAAGCGCTGTGCGGAATAGAATCGGCGAAACCTAAACACACGAGATTTATTTTATCGGCCGGTTCCCACTCTGAATTCACCGGGCAGCGGAGTAAACAAACCGGGTGGATCCGTGCCCCGGGTTTGCTTTTAAAAGACGGAAAAACCGAGGAAATAACCAATACGTATTTATTTTCTTTTGCTTTCGTTGTAAAATGAACAGACGAACGGATTCATTAGTTGATTAAGCAACAATATTGAATCACTATTTTGTTTTGCACGTTTATTGTTATCTTTTCAGTTTGTCGAGGTGTGTGTTTTGGTATTTTACGATGACTTATACTCAATGATATTATAAAAAGGGAAGATACGGCACTAGCATCTCATGAGTGCGCTACTAAAATTAGGTGCATGCACACAAATTCGTTAGTCGGTCATTGAGTCGATCTTTGCCGAGCGAACTGTGAACACGTTGCGCTTGGAGAACAATATCGTAGATTAATCGCCGAAAAAACATAAAACAATGCCTTCGTATGCTTTTAAAAAGTGTACAAATATTTCAAGAACCAAAAACAAAATTCGCGGCATCACTTTTCATTCGTAAGTACACTAAAACAATACTTTATAAAATCACAATATATTTAGAATGTAGTTCGCCATTTTATTATCAAGAAAAAGACAAAAACACCATTCAGTCATTTGTGTGAGCGAGAAAAAGCATATTCGTAAACAATAGCCACACGCCCGTTCAGTAAAGCATGGGTAAAGAGTCAACAAAAAAATATTTATCATGTAAATATTTTTTATTAATGTTTTTTTTCTTTTATCATCTATTAAATTTAAAAATAAAAATAGGTCAAAATGATATTCTTTTTTATAGATTTACTATTATTATTTTTATACAGAAGTTTATTATTAAGACCTTTTATTCTAATATAGGTATATTCCAATACAGTTAGCCATTTTATTAAAAGAATTTTCTAGTCTAAATACGTCGGATCCAGACATTAGTCATCGACTGGAACTTTTGTACAAGCTCTTTTTATATATAGACTTAGATTATTACTGGTTTATAATGTTTGTTGCATTCAGTGTTATTGTATAATTTACACCTTTAATGTGTGACTTACAGATTCCCAAAAGACTAACTTTTGAAACATAAACGCAACACCAGAGGAGTCACAGATGCGTTGCCGGCCTTTTAAAAGGGAATAAGGGGAATAAGCGGGGTTGGGCCTCCGGTACCCTCACTCGCTCGGCGAAACACAGCGCAAGCGTTATTTTACGCCGGTTTTCTGTGAGGCGAGCCGGCCCAATTCGCAAGCATGGCTCTCCCACGGTAAAACCTCATACCATTTGTGAAATTAGATTCATTAAAATACTGAAATGGTAAACATTGCTATATCAAGCAGCATTGCTTACTTATTTAATTATTAAAATGTTTATATTAGTAGTACTATACGAAATTTATAAATTGTTAACATTTTATTTTCGCTGTTTATATTGATTTAAAAATATATTTCACAAAAATATTTATTGTTTTCTTTCCACAATTTTTGCTGATGCTAGTACCCATTGGGTTTCGAAAATCGTCGGCGTCCGTCGGTTGCCGACGACGAACTCGCTCACACTGACTTAAAACTTACCGTTCTGTCTCGCTCGCTCGTTTGACATTTTATTTATAAGTATTGACTGTGTGAGTGTGTTAAGTTGTCTATGTAGTTGAAGCGGTCTGTGTTTCGATAGCTGCAAGTATGAGTATAACGTATCTACCCTTTTTATAATATCATTGCTTATACTATTATGACCACACAGATCACGTCCGACTCATTGCACAGTATTTATTTAATTTTATTCTATAATGTTTTCATTTCTGATGAATATACACTATCCAATTCTATTCCCAGTTTCTGTAACATCTACACATGTTTTATAATAATAAATTGCTATAAAAGACTATTAATAAATACTTAAAGTTGCGAGTTAGACGGCTGAGTTGGGCAAGACAAGCTAAGCTCCACAAAGTTTTGTGAACTATTACAATGCACGGAGAATATCAGACTGAAGTTGCTATAACACATTGCGCACAAGAGCGATTTCTGTCTGCGTTCTTCATACATTTCAACAGTTTCCATTGAAGCTATTGTATGAATTTATATTTATAAATTCTGTTATTTAACAGATTTTAGCAGAGCCGGCGCAGCGCAGCATATACGTTCACAAATTAATGATCCTGTTTATTGTACTTGAGCTAAAGCAATATTTATTAGGATATTGTTATCTCTATATGCTTAGGAAACCTTCCTGTTACATTGTTATATTAACAGATTGATGGACACTCTCTTCCCATATAGTATGTATACATTAAATCTTCATTTTAATCTGCTTGGTTTTAATGAAATTAAAAAAAAATTGTCTTAATAATATATTGTCACAAGCATTCGTTTTTCTCTCAGTTACCATAAGTCTGATGAAGAAATTGATACGTTTTAATTTTTTATTACAGAAAAGGAAAAAAATTCAATGAAAGTCGCGACTAAATATTCTGAGGCCCTGATGCAGTGTCAGTAAGAATAGCTCAATGCTGGTTAAAGCTTTTCAGTCCAGAAATAAGATCGGCATATCAGTACTTAACAATGTAGCTGAAAAATTGGAAGTAGCCACAATAGTTTTGACACATTTAAAAAAAGCTGGATATTTAAGTTCGCTGCATAAGTTCACTGAAAGAGACCCAACGTACTCATTTGCGAAGAACAGAACACGTGAAAAAAGTCGTCTTCATAAAATCCACTGTTTCTTTGAAAAAATAAAAGCGTACCTTATAAAATTATACTGAAAATGTAAAATTCCATTAAAGCTGTTCACTGAGTTTAAAAGCAGCCACCGTTGGAAAGGCTACATTTTAGTAGAGTGTCCATCGTCGTAAGCACAGTGCAGCGCAGCAAATACGTGTACAATCTAGAACAGAGGTTCCCAAACTTTTGTGTCGTAGACCCTTTGCCATTCCATTCAAGCCGTAGGGCCCTTAGGGCCAAGGCTAGGCTGAGTTTAGTCGGTAGGTCTGTGTGGTCGAGCCGCCTCGACAGCACCAGGAGTCCGACATAATCAACGCATCCCTGCTTGCCTGTTGCGTTGGTATCCATGATGGATTCTCAGCCTCCTCTCCTGAGGAAAAAAAAACCCTTTGCCATATTTTTTAGGTTTTGAGTAGACCCCCTACTTACTTGAAATTGAATGCCTACATCCTACAACTTACAAAATTTTATAAACATTTATAATAATTTGTTACTTCATAAGTAATTTTATGTCTTTATATTAGAAGATAGTATAATGTAAGTAAATAGGTACTATCAATGTATGTTGACATCCATGGACCCCCGTGGACCCCCGTTTTCACTGCATGGACCCCCAATTTTTTTGTTTCGTTGTCGTACACAGCTTGCAGGTTGTCATAGACCCTTAGGTCCATATATACTAGTTTGGGAACCACTGATCTAGAGTGCCTGCTCGTTGCACTTGAGCCGAAGCGAAGCAACGAACCGAATAAACGCGGCGACGCGACAGCTCTAACATTGTCACATAAAATACCGTTGTGTACAGATCTTCCAGCCGGCCCTTAGCATAACGCCATTGTTTTAGTGCAAGTTAGTATAAAGAGATTTTTGTAATTAAAGACGTACTTATTTATTTATTTGACACACAAAACAGAATACAATCGATTATAGATACATTTTTGTTATATGATATAGCAGACCAGCAGTACACATATGGCAATATAAAACTTAAATTTTAAAATGAGAGAACATAAACATCCAATATATTAGTCACATCTTAAATAATATATTCATAACGCTCTTTTTGAATTTTGTGAGGCTTTGTCCAAATATAATTGTTATCTCGTGCTGAGTTTTTAAGACATTGTATTAACGACACATCCTAGCACGACACATAACCCTTGGATTGTAAAAGGAATTATTATTTTTGAACAATTTAAATAATTGTAAAAAAATATTTGCAAAACCGTTACGCGCCCTAGGTTGATATTAATGTTAACTGTGATATATATTAAAAGCATTAATATTTAAGGTTGACTTTGAGTAAATATATCTTTCAAAGTATACTTATTCATTGTTACGACATGAATATATTATTGTCATATTAAATGTTATAAGATAGAGCAGAAATTAATTACAAACGCATACTTATCTTACCCACCGAGGTTTTTATGACCAAAAACCAATTACATACGTAATGAAAAAGATAAGTGAAGAAAGTATTACTTTAAGGCTTACACAAAAACAGAAACTTTTTAATAAACGCCTATATCGTACCGAAACTTATAACTAGTGGACCGTAAATTAAAAAGAGAAATCATACGGAGATTTTAAGAAAGTAAACGCCTACATTAAAATAATTCTCATAAACCAGTTAATGACATTATAATTCCCTTTAACGGTAATGCGAATAAAACAGCGACACGATTATCGCGAGACTCATAAATTTATACGCAACTCAAACATTCGGTACGAACTGTGTACACAATCAAATGTATTCAAGTGATCGAAACATCAAAATAATATTACTAACAAACCTTGGACGATAGTGTAAAAATTTGAACAGTGGTGATTTCAATACCTGAAACAAAAAATATTTTTTTTAAGTCTCATATACATACGACAAACGCGTTAGTTACATCACTTATAATTATAACTCAAGAACAGCATTTTGTAACACGACGAGTTGAATGATCATGTACCAATTTATGTTCACCTATTAATTGAGATTTGTTAATGTCAAAAATAGAATAATAACTATTCCAATATTAAAAAATCTGGAAGAAGAAATTATGAATCTTTTATTAAAAATTACTTTTGGAATTCCTTCATCCCAGCAGTTATATCTTCATAGAATGTTAAATTAACACTAAATATGTACCAGTCTATAATACCTAAGAAATAACTATAAGCAAAAATATTAATTATGGAAATTACGTGATAAATGTCTGAAGCGCTCGTTGTCCAAACTTAACCCATTAGATGACTGCGGGACAACTGAAATTGTGACGTAAAATAAAATATTGCCTCACCTACGACGCCTGGGAAGCTTGTAGCGCCTTTTCATTGTAAGCCTAAATTAAACAAACAACATTCCAACAAAATCATGCCCGTCAACATTTATCTAAGTGAGTAAATCAAAATCATGATAAGAGTATTATTATGACAGTTATTTGCAGTACAAATTAAAATACGATGATATTTTATTCGAGTCAAAACAAAGTAATATAAGACAATTATCCAATAGTCACACTATTTAATCAAACTTGCAATTCAAAAGGAAAATTCATCGCTTCAAGTGGTATGCGCAAACAGTTTCACGGACACGTTTGAGTGCATAGTAGATAGCGCTGGCGCATTCCTAGGATGAAACGAATCACTGGACTTGCAAGAACAGGGTACGCTGTACTGAATAAATGAAAAGCACGCTTTAACGCTAGACTAAACACACTGGTAACTAATAAATTAAAAAAACAAATAACTTTTAATAAGTAAACCTATTTTCTTTTCGTGACCTAGCAAATGATTATAATGGGAAACTATATTATGTTGAAAATATTTAAAAAAATTAACATTGTGTTCTGACTGCCTGTAGAAAAATGTTTCTTTTACACAAGTAAAATTTTCAATGACATGACAATCCTGATGGAACGTCCACGGAACGGATACAAAATTGTTGATATTTTGAAGCAAAGTATTTTAGATAACGTTTGTTGTTTTGCCTACATCCTGCAATAGGTGATCCTATTTATATCCGTTACACACTTACAGCATAAAACTGTTGATTAAACTGTACCGATAATCGTGTGTCTAACTAATCTATCTATAACATTAGCTTGATTTGTTGATACAGTTCGATCGAACTATCAAATCGTCTGTAGCCACTATTGTAGTTTTTATACCAGAATGCATCAGATCAAACAAATAACCAAGCGATGTAATAATAGAGTAACGTTTACAAATAAGTATGCACGCGCGCATAAATCATTATTAAGGCAGGAAACCCTTATTACATCCAT
This sequence comes from Scirpophaga incertulas, assembly GCA_036419045.1. Classification (NCBI taxonomy): domain Eukaryota; kingdom Metazoa; phylum Arthropoda; class Insecta; order Lepidoptera; family Crambidae; genus Scirpophaga; species Scirpophaga incertulas. Next base: position 27,529,094 of record CM071634.1, on the reverse strand, counting down.
CCAGATCACAAAGGAGGCGCGGAACTTCCGGACCGGGCGGCAGTGGAACGCGTCGGCCGGTAATCCAGCCAATCACGCCGGCGGCGTGTGGCCGTCGTCGACACAATCAATTATTGTCGAATACACTTCTTTGCCCGACCGCCCACTCGGTCAGCGAGAGGTGCTAACTGTAGAGAGAGAAATAAGTTTCCGAAAAGAAAATTTATGAGGATTTTAGTTTGCTAATACAACGGCAACAGTTCGAGCACTCCCAGTGATGATCAGTCATTACAGCGTAAATAGGATAAGAACAATTACTATGACATCATTAATCAGAACAATGGCTGGGATGGGTCTACTTTATGAGCCAATAGTTTCGAGCTTCATATACGTTTAAGAAATAAGGTTAATTTTTGAATTATCCTAAACACTATTTTCAAAATTAACTTTAATTATACTAGTCATAAGAATGAAACTGACACACCCTGTCAAAAATGCATTCTCTCGTCGTCTGAACTCGTCGTTTCGTAGTCTCATTTGTTCTACTTGAACAGAATGCTCTTCTTTTGTTCAATAGTAAAAGAACTCATAATGCAGATGGGACTAACCAGATTTACATTGCATAAGTTAACGACGCCTGTCAGTTCCAAATTAGTACTGATATAACGCGTCGTATAGATCGCTTTTAACTCGGTAAAACACTGACTCAATGTAAACAGTGCAACTCGGTGCAAGAGCAAACTTTTACTAAACAGTGTAAATCTGCCTTTAGCTTAAAGTAACATTGACAAATTTTACGAATTGAACTAGTATCATGAAACCGAATGTGCCTTTGTTTCATTGTTGCTTCTATTTTCTCTGTACTTTTGTTTTTAATACCCTGTTACAGCGACCTTAAGAATGATCTCAAGATGTCGTTATAAAAGCATCCTCATTAGTGAGCATGGAGGATATTTAACAGTCCCCACTACCAGATAATTTGAGCCGATCAGTTCTGTTGTCATGAACATCCAACTAATCATGGAATTTCAAATTTATCAGTAAAATAAATCATTGCAGTCTATTTGCACATATAAAGAATGTATAAACTTGTAATAAATGATATTTCTCCACATCTATATGTATTCTTATCTAGCTGGTTTTGATAACAATAAAAGATTACAGTTTTACAAATAGAATCATATTAACAAAATGTTTCGAGCTGTTTCTTTTTATTCTTCTTCTATCTGTCAAAGTGAATCTAATGAGAAAATTCTAAACATTTTTATTACAAAGGTGGAAAACATGCAACATAACATAAGCCGCGATAAAAAGTTCCGACTTTTATAGAACTAATGTAGTTACAATAAAAGTGACATCAAGTCGGTTTAAGCGTTTTCAGTTGAAGAATTTCGATGTCAAAGATGCACATTGCTCTGATCGCGCAGTTACGGATAAAATGGTCACCAATTTTGAATTCATTCAGCATTTACGACGTAACTGAAGAACTGAAACTTTACCACAAAACAGTTTTGATATATGGAATAAAGCTGGGTACACAAACAAGCACCCAAATATCAAAATTGGGTGCCGCGTGAGCTCACCAAAAGACACCTAATGAACAGTGTACTCATTTGCTATTCTTTATCGCGGCGTAATAAAAACGAATCATCTTTGATGAAATAGATTACTGACTGAGATAAGTGACTCACGTACGACAAGAACATAAAATGAAGATTTTTTTTGTCTAACCTAAATGTTTCCGAACTGCATTGCGAGTATGGGGCTTGGGATACCCTAAACCACATTTCCTCTACTATTAGTTACCTTCAAAGATCATATATTCCCATTTGCGAGACGCAAACCTATCACAGTCAGTGTATCTAATCTCCGTATCTTAATTACAGTTAATTAGGCCTTAGTCAACCAAGCTGTCCATGTGGATTAGTCGATTTCACATACAACTTCGCATTTAAAAGGTTTATGTTGCCGGAAAGTTGCTTCACGATGTATTTCTTCGCGATAGAAACGTCAAATAAATGTAAATATAAAATGTTATTACGTTTATAACATAAAGGGTATTTCACAATGGAAAACTAACAAACGACATCGGCTGATTCCAATTTATCATTCACGAACCTTTGTGCTCGATACCAATCGATGGAACGCTTTGTGTGAATAAAACAAGAATGCAGTAAAACTGCCATAGTTAATTGTGTCGTGCCAGTTTTATAAGCACCTAACTAGCTGTTAAATTTGAACGTAGCTCTCCGAAGGCGGGCGGCTGTGTCTTTACTTGACTTTAGTATTCCGCAATTAAGTTTAATTAAGATTATATTAACCTATATTGTACGTATTTTGTTTCACTTATAGTTTGGACCTGATATATATATACATAACAGTATTATTGTAAAAAAAATTGCTCACATTACACAAATATTTAAACAATTCATTGTTATATCTTCTTCACTGACATCTTTTTAACGATGCTATGTAAATTGAACTTTAAAACAATTTCCGTATATATTTGGATTTAATGTCAAATGATTGATGCAAGAACAACTAATGTGCAATAAAGAACTGCAGGGATCATCGAGCCCCGTAGCAGCATTTACCACGACAATTAAGTGTCGTGTCGTGACGTGACCTAGCATATAATAATACCCGGTTACATACGCAGCAAAATGTCACCACCGCGAATAGCGGCTATTACGATGGCGGTGGGAGAAAGGCCCTACCTCAACTCAGAAATTATTATCACGTTCATAAATCAGAGGGGGACACTCTCTCGGGTCGTCAACGTTTCAATTCGTAGTTCTTTATGTACGTCTACAGGATCGAATATTTGTCTGTGATCGTGTCCCCGCGTATCGTAACGCAAGCAGCATTGTACGTGAAACAAATAAGCGAAACTATCACAATAAACTCGCAAAGCTTGAATACAAAGACACGGCTTACATTGTCACCGACACAAAGTTTTGCATGGAACCGAGCAACCGCCCCTTACAACAGTCATCTAAAATTAACACACGATATCAGCGAATCCTTTGTACGTATCGCCTTTGAACGTAAAGGTCGAGATTAATTGCAAAACCAAATGAATACACATAATTAAACACTATACGATACAGATTTGCCGATCAAAACATTTATAATTAATCACACGAAATTACGTATATATGTAGTAATGATATCAATAGTAAAAGATAATATTTTATGGGTACTTCACGCATTAATCCAAGAGTGGATCAATAATATTATATTCCAGGAGAAGCACTAAAACATAGGAAACATAGAGAAGCACTAACACTAGCATCATAAGAGATGGGCTAGTAAAATCCCGCTTTTCAAAGAAGACCAATACGCAGTACTTAGTGAGCGCATTGTCACATATTAGGTATAAGTAGCACTGTGGCTATATAGGTGACATATTTTTACTCTATGTCCACATCTATAGCTGCTTACTAACACAATAATACCAATGCTCACGGCAAATTGAAATCACAAAAGCTTTGCAAACAATGTTGATCGAGTTGGCAGTCGCCCGAGTCGGACAATGTGTGCTGTCCTTGAATTAGCACCGGAACTATTGTCGCCGAGCACAATAGCAAGGATTTGCCCATATAGCGAGCGACACTATTACCGAGCCGCGCACGCGTCGCGCCTGGCCACGCCGACTAAGGAGTTCTCTATCGCTTGCAGTCAGACAGCAATCCCCTTATATGTATAAGACAACCAGATCACACACCAACAAAATCACCGAACATTGACTGGTTTAAATTAACAAAGCACTCAGTCAACATTAAACATTGTAATTAATAACTCTACGCACTTACCTATATAACAATTTTAGTGCGTACCGATTCGAGCGTAACCTAAGTTAGCGGTGATTAAATTTTAGTCCACCACAATATAGATTGGTCTACCTCACTAAAACCTATGATTTTCTTCACAGGTCTATAGTATACAAGTTGTCTCCTAATGTTTTGCATCGCTATAGTAGCGTCATATAAATATGAAAACACATTGATATTGCAAATGTCACGGTTAGGTTGTATGGGCGTTTGAACCGCTGTTGGGTCGCTGGCAAAGAGGACGGTTTTCACTATGGAAATGTTGATTTGAGGGAAAAAGTGATTCATGTGGCGCCTACTAGATGGCAGGTTAGAACTTACAATGCAGAATCCACAGCACCAGCGGCGCTTTGTCACATTAAAATAATACGAATGTGAAATATAACGAGCAAACTTTTTTACTTAATTAATCATATTTGTACAAAATCATTCGTTCGCAATTGTTATATTACGTGACATTACCTAACACTGAAGGTACAACAAATTAACATTAGGTATACAAAACACCTTTTATCTTTCATGTATGTTACTCAAAATACATCCGTTACTCGCTAAAACAATTGAAGCAACTTAATTGTCTGAATATGAACACCTCACATTACAATACGTGTGTATTCAATTCTAATTACATCGTCACATAGAAACACAGCGCCGGGATCCTTAAAACATTTACGAAACCAATTTTGTTCAAAGGCAAGCCGTAAACATGAAGAGAGCGGAAAAATAAAGGATTAAGCTCGCATAAAGCCAAAAATAAAATAAGGTTTCCCTCCATTAGACTCGTCCTCGGCGTTCATTAAGGTCGATGGCCTTGACTAAATATCTGACGTGACACCGAAAAGAAGCAGCCAGAAAAGAAGATGTTTATTTTGTTGTAGTTCAGAGGTAAGAGTTCCATAATGACATAGCTTTATAGAATGCGACACTCAAGACAAATACCGAAGTCAATTTGTTCTACGGTGGCGAACAAGGAGACTACTAAACAACTGTTACACTTATGTTCAAACGAGAAATTTTGACAGAAACACTATGAGAAAGTGTATTTCTTACACAATCAATGTTATACTCAGTGGTTAAGATATGCCAGTGAAATTACTGGGTGTCGCAACCTTATTATCTTGTCACGTTGGCAACATACATTATAAAGAACCATAGTTCTTGTGGGAGTTACAGATTTGCTCTAACAGGAACCTCATGCATTATAACCACTTACAATCAGATGAGCAGTCTGCTTATTTGTCAAAATATCATCAAGAAATCTTGTCAAAAAAGTGCATAAAAGTTTACTTTAAGATTTGCAAAATTTATTACACCTTCAATATATGCAATGGTCCTTCGTAAAGTATGTTGCAAAGGCAAACACTACGAAGGACAATAATCAATTCAAACCAGTACATAGCAAACGAAACACTGCTGCTTTACGGCCAAAACAAAGTTAATTTAATCTATCGATCATTATATACATGCAATGAATAAACTACAAAACATGAATTTGTAGCAAACGTGATTCCTAATCATGATTTACTGCCAACTTTGATAAGGTGGTGACAAATTTTATAGCACCATCGAATTAGTAAACATTATGTTACATTAAAGAAGATTATCTTGATGATAAACTGTAACTAAAATAAAAAAAATTGAAAAGAAAAATTATCTAGCTCTGACGAGTGACAATGGTGTTTTATCTTTCTTTTTCGACTCATTCATAGATTCATTTATGCCAAACAAACATTGCCCAATGCACAATGGGACTAGATTTTTTACACTCTAGTGATTTGTCGGTTTTGCTTTACTCATCCGTATCAGGCCTATAGCCACATGAGTAAAGAAACGGGACAGAGACAAAGCTTCATACGAATGCGCTGTGATAGGTACATTACTGCAAGTGCAACGCGTGTGTGTGTGTGACCACTGGCCGCTTGTCACGTATAAACCGAAACCGCTTCTAACTAGATGAGCCAGTGGTCAATGTCAGGGCGTGCAGCCGTGACGCGACGCTCGAACGTCGTGCGTGTTTTGTTTTTCTTTTCGAATTTCTCACATAATACGTAGTAATATCTATGTTTTAGTATTTAAAAAGTGTTGTAAATATGGCTGTACATAGTACTATGTGCATAAATAATAATAGAAAGACTAAAAATATTTCTTATTTTAACTATCCCAAGGAGTCTACTAGGTAAGTTTGTACTTGAAACTTAATTTATATTTATAATGTGTTATGTATATCGAAAGATATACAACTCTATAATCAAAACTACTCAATACTCATTATTATATATTTTACGGAAAATTTTACCATATATTTCGGTGAAATTGTGTAAGTAATTCTGAATACATACCTACATTAACTTTTTTGGAAAATATATTGAAACTGAGCGCTGGATTTCACAAGTGGGAGAGGGGTATCACCCTCTGATATCATTCCCAAAGCGAGTAGGCGCTTTTTTTGACGCATCTGAATTTTTCGTGTCAGGTCATTGTAAACTATCTTAGTTAGTTTGGTTATGGTTGCGAAGTTTTGTCGCAATCTCTAATCTAACCTTGTGTTAATCTTTTATATCTATTTTAGGCAAAAAAAACTAAGCGTTTCCTCACTTCGGAAGTGGTACGAGAGAGCCTTCCCCTCCCCCTCCCACATTCCAGTCATGAAATCTTGCGCCCCGATTCAATAGACAATCCACTTTTTCTATGAAAGAGAGGAAAAAATTATTATGATTTAAAATACGTTCGTCAACATTATGTTTTATTAATATTTCAGACAACATGAGTGGTTATAGACTGTCGGGCGGGAAGATCTTCTAACAAAGCTTATGGATGATAAAACATGACAACAATACAGAATCTGAGAGGATCACTACAAAATAACCTGTATTAAGCTTTCTAAACACAGAACTGTAAAATATTTACTCGACAATGTGTTTCCAAAACTCAACTTACCGTCAAATGACGGTGCATGTTTGAGTTCGAGCCAATGTCAATGTGCGAATTTGTTGACTAAAGTACTAAATCAGGACATTCAAGTTATACCTATATTTTAGACATCTTCAAGTTAGTTACATACATATTTAGTTACAAGTGAAGCTAATATAACCGTCTTAAAAAATAACCTATTTTAATAAATAATGTGAAAAAAAAAACATTTATATTTTTTATTTATTCAATTGTGCCAACCCTACCAAAATAGGTATAAATTTTGCTAGCTCTTTAGAACTTTTGACTGTCCGTTTCTTTACTCATGTGCTATAGCTTCTATGTCATCCGTCGAAGGCCGAAGAAACAGTGTTATTCCGGAACTGACAGCACACAGCTATGCTGTTATCATTTTAATTATAAATTATTACGAAATTGTGATATAAGCCTCCGCCCATTTTAGCGTTAGGCAACAATCCTCAACTTTCGACTTTATAGCCTAGATCGTACATTTGGCATTGTAGGTGTAATTATTCCGAAAAATCAATGACGTCAATCGCCATAGGTACCTACAGCGATCCAATCCACCAGCGTTTGATTGAGCCGCGAGATAATCTGTTCTATCGCCGTACATCGGCTACGCCGCACGTAGCCGATGTAGGTCGCGGGGCCGCGGTGCCTGGAGCCGGCGTCGCGTCCCTTCGTAAATAAATTCACAACCACGTCCTGCTAATTATAGCCGTCACACCGCCGCAACAGCCGCGCGGAAAAGGTTGCGGTCTAAATTTAACGCGGTGATGTTGATGCGACCGAAATGTCATCGTACTGCCATTGCGCAACGGCAGGTGGAAATTACGCATGGTGAAATGTCAGTCAGAATGTATAAGAGCCGTGGGTTAAAGTGCCCGTGGGGGATTTCACTCGTTTTAATGGGATTAAGCAGCTCGTTATCTTATTACTCCATTGAAATATGGTATCTGAAAATAATTAATATGCTCTCCACGACACACAAGGGTATTCGGCTAACGAATGGAGATAACGATTGCAAAATTTACGTTACATTTCATTCGCCAGTGATATTAATATAACTCTGTAATATAAATACAATATAAGTTATAAGAAACAGAGTTATTAGTATTAATAAAATGGCCGAGTAAATTTGTGTTCGCATCTTCTTCAAATCTTAAAAACGACAGTGAGAAAAAGCGGAGGTAGGCGTGTATATTTCATCAATAAAAATATGTAAATACTTAATGTCAATATCTAATAATTTAATGGAATATAAAATAAAAATTTACATCTCAAAGTTACTAAGTGCTAACGAAGTTAATCAATAAAACACTTGACGTAAAGCACAACTGTATTGACAGTGCTAACATTTGGATGTAATTAATATTAGGAATGCTGATATTATGACAAACTGACTCCTATGCGTATGCGTCATTGCCTATTGATCTCTGACAGGATCGTATGGTTTGGCATACACACGTACCACTTTATCGAGGATAACCGTCCATTATTTAAGCCTACACATAAAAAAATTGAAGAACGTAATGGCACAGATAAGATAATTGGCGAGGTTTTCGCGCCAATGACGCAAAGCTCAGGTGCTGATCTATATTAGGGTGTGGACTTATGATCGATGGAGTTATGATGATAGCAAAAATGACAACGCTTGGGAATGTTTTTGGCGATCCCATTATCGATTTCCTCCAACGAGCGATCAGGTTTCGGAAGTTTAGAGCTGAAAAAATAATAATAATTGTTATTAGCCGCTGGTGGCTGTTACAAGATTTGGGAAGAACTTTGGTGGGTCATCAACTTTGCTGACAAACAATTTTATTTATCAGCGTCTCTTCAAAAGACTAAGTAGACTCAATAAAAGGTTCGAACTGTAAAAAAAGCAAGTGAGCTCGCCAATTGTTTTCTCGTATCGTCAAGAGTCAAGATTACCACTCCCAAATGTTATTCTAGTCTATGTAAAAGCTCGTAGAAACTAGTTCCCCAGTCACATTTAACCGAAAGGATAATTTAATCCGGGCGTCCTTCCTACGTGCTCGAGTTGGAGCAACAGATTGGAATAAAGCTCAAAAGCGGGCTTCGGAAATAACTCATTGGAAGGCGTTCTATAAATCGATCAGTACGCCTCCTCCCATCCCGGCGATGCAGGAGGACTACTAAAAGGAAACTAGACCAGCTAGACCGCAACTTCGCTGCGATTTATATATTTAGCGGAAAGGTACGCCAGAATAAGGAGATTAATCTATCAGCCCTGAAATAGAATCAGTTGGATCTCATCGGAACCAATGTAGTTTAAAAGCAATAGAAATTGTATTGGCAACGTGCAGCTGATGTTTCTCCCTAGAAAATATTTACTTAGTCTACTGTGTAGTACTTAAATTTTCATATGTGTGAATATTATAAAAACTTATGAAATTAAATATAACATTGAAAAAAATGCAAACAAATAAAATATATAAAATAATAAATATTTATTACACTTACACCAATTAACCTAGCCCAAACTAAGCTCTATAAGGCTTGTGCAATGGGATCTAGGGTAACGGATAGACATACATATATTATACATATATAAATAATTTTTATTGAAATATATATCAACAACCATGACTAAGGTACAAATGCTCGCATTCATCACACAAACATCTGCCCCCACCGGGATTCGAACCCGGGACCTCAGAGATGGCGACACCTTGAAACCGGTGTATTATCCACTCGACTATGGAGGTCGTCATAATAAAGAAAATAAAGAAAATTAAAGAAATTGAAAAAGAACTGCATATTTCCAAGTTGCGTGTATCAACAGTGAATAAAGTCTACTTTGGCTTAACGAGGTAAAAGGTGTAGAATGTAGTTGAAATATTCGATTGCGATGGATAGTGTGCTCGGTGACGCTCGATGGAATTCGAGTACCGCCTGATATATATTTTGATTTCGTTTTTCATATTTCTATATTTATTTTACTTTGTTGCAAAATAGAATTCCAAATCATTAACAGAAACTTAATCACCATAAAATTTAATTTACTGCGCCATTGTATCACATTAATATATTCCGTTGCTAATCTGAAAAAATCTAAATGATTGGGTATTGTTACCCTTGATTCAATTTACTAGTAAACAATGTTGTTAGATTGTCCATGGTTAGATATTTTGTTTACAACCAGTAGTCTTACAACCAGTTTTTGTATCACAATAAAAACAACCACAACCAGATTATAAAACATATCTACCTATAATAGTGTTAACATAAAGCAGGCTGCACACTTGATGATGAATGGTTACCATCGCCTACAGTACATGTGGTTCTTGTGAGATTCACAGCTAATCTGCAACCCCCAAAAAACCACAGGGTGTGTTGTAAGATGCAAGTTACAGTGTCCCGTAATTTCGCTGGCTACCTTACCCTTGACGCTGAAACACAGCAATGTGACTATGTACTTCTATTTTGTAGCAGAAATAATTGAGACGGAGGTACCCAAGAAGACAAATCTAGTATAAAGTTATTATATACGATATAAAAATATTGTGCACATGTTGTACAAGTTTTTGCACATTTCAATAATATCGTATCTCTTATTCATCAGATGCGGGTAAAAACCGTCGTTGCGTTACCTACAGCACAACATTGAGTCACCGAAGCGCCCGCCCGCGACGAAATTAGGTTACTACACGAGTACCTATTGTGTCGCAAGTACCAACACTCGAAACGTGGCGATGTCAAGTCGATGCGGGTATAGGTACCTCTGCTATATGTACATAAAGAGGGTACCTTGGGATACCAACAAGCTGTGGCTTCATTATTTGTTAGGATCGAATGATTAGCAGGAAATTAAATGTATGTGTAAATTATATATGAATGATCTAATTTGAACGTTTAACTGCTGCTAATCCCATGGTACCAAAATTACATAACATGCGTGTGTTTAAGTGAAAAAGGTTGAAAAATCGACAAGAGCTCAATAATATGTTGAATCGGTGGCGCTTTGACTCGACACAGGTCTTCAAATCGCGAGGAGGCCGGGTTCAATACTGCCAAAACAAATTCTTATGTACTTTTATTTAACATTTATATGGTGGAGGAAAACACCGTAAAGTTACCTGCACACACCTGCGAAGATTTAAATGTACATACACCCAAACATCATTACACACACACCGATATTTATATTACAAACAAAACAGTAAGCAATCGATGTCACACTAACGGACTATGTGACACGGGTTTAAAAAAAAGTTGTTGAGTAATGAGTTCGAAAAACCAGAACGGTAACGACAATTAACGTTAATTGTAAATATGATGCGAGCCCGACCGGGATTCAATTAATTTTACAATGACGCGAAACATTAAAAACCAGACCGCTCCCCGCAGGCAGATAGATTGCATACATACATACATTGTTCAATACAGATTTACAAGCGACTAATTGATAAAATAGTGGCTATGCTTTGTTTATTTTGAGATTCAAGATTCTTGTCTTTGAACAACTTCAGATTAGATCTAAATTAAACGGATCAATGTAATATTTACACAATTAAACTATTTGAAAAAAATTGTCCAAATGAGATGGACCGTTTAAATATTGCGACTTCGGTCGAAGTCACATTAAGAGTTCAATGATTTGTTTTCTTTGAAAACAGAAACATAAATATGGCCAATAAAATTAAAACAAAAATTAATGACACACAAAACCAGAAAAACTGTGTTATGAATCAAGTCGACAGGTAACAAGCGTCATATACAAATTAATCACCGCACAATTAGAAAATCGTTTCTTTTTTGTTAATCATAATTATCGGCTTTCGATATTATTTCATTCTATATTAACTGTTAATAATACATTATTGGTTGAGAAATTTTGTTGAAGTAAATAACTTTTGAAGATACAGCAACATAGCTTGGCCCCTGGCTACAGGCAAGCCAAAGAAGCTATGCACATCCTAAACACAAACTGACTCGGGGCTTACTACGTCTGAATAAAAGAAATCTATGAATAGTAGCTGAGACCATAGCTGGCCATTGAATCAACACTTCTACATATTGGGTATTACAGTTAGCCCTCTATGGCGAGCGTGTATGGAGACAGAAGAAAGTGAAGATAGTGCACGAACATCGTGCAAATCCGGAGAAGGAACCAGGAACAATAAGTGAAGAAGTAATCTTGGAAACCAGACCTGCTTCTTGGGGGAGGTAGGGTGGCTGTCTCCTGCAACATGGTGGAGGCGCTGTCGCGGATGGGTCATAAACGCTCCATAATTAAATTAATATACTGAAATCATAATCTATAGCAAAGCCTAATCTATCTATACATGAATATATACACAGAATTACAATATCTTTGCCATTTGTAAGTTTATATGTATACTTAGCAAATTGAAACATGTTACGAAAATGCTTAAAATGTGTTCATTTATTCGAACTACGTTAAAAATTAACATACATATAGATTCGTAAGATTAAGATTACTAAAATTAAAAGTAAACAGTAAGTTAAAGGACATTATTGCAGTCCTGCCATTATTTTAATATAAGCGTCAGTTACGAACAAAACAGAATCATACTGGAACCCACATAGTTATACATAGGTACTAACTTTATACAACGTAGATTTACTAAGTTCAATTAACTGAAACTGCACAATTCCCACCTTTTCAGGAGGTAACACGGGACCGGTTTTACGTGAACACAAACGAGATGTAGCGGTGTTATTGACAGCGAAAGATATAACACAAAAGCAATATTATTATTCATATTAAATTGCTTTTCAAGAATTGGATGTATATATCGCACAGAACGGAAATTTCGTGGAACATTTATATATCTGCCTAACAAACACATATTTTGTCATTATAGACCAAACTTTTTTTAAAAGAGAATAACTAAAATAGTTAACCAGAAAAACTAACTATGAATAAAAAATGTTAAACATAAATGACCAGTCTCCATTCGAGGCGTATTATTTTCAACTACTTTTAAAGCGAACCCATTTTTTTTTACAAGTGGTACTTACGCAAACAGTTCCCTAAAATATAATAGGCTGCAGATTCGTTCTCAACTTTACAAGAAACTGAAGTTGTGATGTAGCCAGAACAGGCGTGCAGTTTAGTTGTCTATTAGTCCAGATGTACAAAAGAATCTACTTCAAGTCACGTAGTAAATAATATACAATATTTTATATACCTAATTATTATAGATCATAACACATATATTAAAGACGCACAAACGATAGAAGTACGGTAGTTATTGAAAATTTTATAGGGTCGCCCTTCGCTAACCACCAAATTATTGTTTACCTTTTGGTACGTTATTATTTAATTAATACACGTGATGAATAAAATGTTTAATTGGTTTCTTGATGTCAAAAGATGGATGGAATAGACAATATGAAAAGGCACAATAAATGATAACATTTATGTCTATCTCTTCTGTATTCCATCTGTTAATTGAGCCATAACTTTACCGAATGCATTTCTTATAAAAATTATAGGCACACTAAGCGATATTGGTTAAAACAGATATTAAATACATAGTTCAAAATACGCCGATATTTGCGAACACAAATATTTTCATAGAAGTCACTTTTTAATTTGAATTCACCACCAGCCATCAAAAGAGCGATGATTATTTTGAGCAACTGAACCGGTTGGCGACTATTAACCGGTTCCTTGAATTGTTTTGTTGACAAACATGGTACCTTACCTACATACACTACTGCAAAATGGCTGGCAAAGAAACTATCAGTATTGTGACATATGCGAAATCAGTCAACCTCTTCAAGCTGGAGTCACCTTAAATGTTGCCAACATAAATCCCCCATGGCTAGCACAAGTGTCATTTCAAAAGATCTGAGAACTACGCTGATGTCTTAAATTAGGCTATTGATATTTTATAATGGTAAACGTTGGACCATATCTTTCAATAAACGGAACGGACGTCACTCAATTAAACTAGCTTAAATGCCAATTCCCAACTTTTTGGAAACACAATTGCTTTCATTACAAGTAAGTTTCATCAGGCTGATACCACTAATATAATTAATCAGGGCATGGGTGCGCAAACGCAGTCCCGAGCGCCACGCCGCCGCCGCCGCACCATGCACCGCGCAGTCCGACCGACGCATGCAAATCGCTTATTGGCGCAACAATCAGATCGCGACGGGATCGGTCAACCGTTCAGTAATCCGGTCGTTGACACCAGCGAGCACTTGCGAGCCACTCATTGATTTCAAAAAAACATATAAAATATGAAAGATTATAACCGTTACGCAAAATTCGTTATCAAATAGCGTTTGACAGGAAGTTATAATATATTGAGAGAGTTTACGCAACTGCCGTCTCGTTGCGTGACGGTCGTGTTGTGGCAGTCAATTAATTATACGACTCCGGGATAGGATTTTCGTCACAAATTATAATTTGGCGCGAGTGATGTTATCGAATTGTCAAAATTTGTATTGTAATAGTTATTAAAAAATAGTCATAGATATATTAAGAGGTTTTCGGAAGACAACCACTTTGTCATTTTGTACAAGGTTGTGTGTTTATAACAAATAACAATAAAATTTACACATTACACATACATATATGATTTACAAACGATTCTCTTTTGAAGTAGAAATTCTAGAGTACCACAAATGAAATTCTATTCTATTTTATCCACATTAAACATTATAATCAACTGACATTACTACTACTCATACAAAATCAAGTTTCGTCAAAAGTAATCGCTAGCCAAGGGACATCATTTCGACGACATACCAAGAAATGCAACATGTTGATGATACCTTTGGATAAATATGGCATGACATTACAAATACCACACAACACATTATAAACATTGCAGAATTTTATGTACCTACCTACTTTAACAAAACTGATAACACACATTCTGATTAGATAAAACGATCAGTAGCATACCATTGATAAATATGTCACAATTTCATCGCTATTTTTAGTGAAAAACATTCTTGTATCTTGAGGACAGCGATAAGTGTCCACATATATTTATTGTATACAAAAATATGTCACTAAACTCTCAAGAGGCAGAAACCACAAATAGAAAAACATTTGCACACAGTATATCGTCTTGTGTATCGTACGTAATAAAATTATTATCTCATCTATCCGTGGAATTAGGTCGGACGTATGATCTTGAACGAGTGCCGAGTGCCCTTGTGGAGAGCACTCTATCAACACATCACCACGCAAACAGCCGCGGACCCCATACGCGGGCGGGGAGGGACAGCGAGCACCACAATGGATCATTTCCGCAGCCTCATAATCTTTAAGGACGGGTCTTTTAGTGCGGATGAAATTAGCTAGTGGGAAACCTACCTATACTGAGTAGATGTATAGTCTAGTAGATGCGGTTAGTGCTGGTATTATACGCGGTAATCTTATCCGAGTAATTCTATTTTGTTAAATAAACCCAACAATGTTTTAAACAAACTAATACTTATATAAGATTTTTCTTTATATATATATATAATAATGAAATGTTAAACAAAAACCTAGTAACATTAAAGGAAGTTAGCAATATCGATCAAAAATAAATCACTTTTGTTCACGCCATTTATACCAAGATAATACGAGTAGATTCAAATATAGTAAAGTATTATTCTATTGTGAAACCATTAGTTTATTATGCACATACTGGATCACAACACAGTTACATCAACTTATCTCCGACTTGGCTAATCGACTAATAGACAATAGGGACAACGTAATGGAATTGTCAAGTCACTGGAGTCGGCTTGTTGGTATGCTTTCAGATGACGACGGAGCGGTGACAGCGTTCAGGTTTCACACGTAGAGCTCGGCGAGCCGAACAAAAAGACGGAACAAAGCAGAGAGAGCGGCCTTTGTGCGGATGTGTCGAGTGCGGCGGCACTTAGCACCAACATCGGCGACATTGCCCTGTAATCACAGGGTTTCGGATCGATTTCCTGTTAGGCGTATGAATCAAATATACCTAGACTAGATAAATAATATTATATCACTCAATGATAAGACATATAATGAACAAAATTGGACATGAATAGAGTAACACCATAAGATTTGCTATTAAGTAGATATTGACAAGGACATGCTGTAAGTTCATTCTAATCACATTTTAGATAACCATTACGTCTATGCCTGGTTTCGAAGATTATTGTAGAAAGTAACAGTACAGACGTCATCAGAAGTAATTGTACTTTAACTTTACAAAACTGTATCAGATTTAAGTTTTAAGAGGAGGCCATAAGAACCTAGGAAACTTTAAAAGTCGTCGATTTGCAAGTGAGTGTAAAGTATGTAGGTACCCATTATAATAATTTAATACCTATAATCAATAATTGCCCATACAGATGTCAACACTCCCTTTTGCCCGTAGATGTGTGAATGTCGTAAGAGTCGGTATGTCTACCAGTAAGTCGGCTGTTGTAACTAACCCGAAGCAATAAAACCTCCTATTGTGCTGGGACTTAATAACAATTGTTTATAGGTGCATGTTTATTATCCATAGGGATCTAAGTATAATATATTTTCTCTTATTTTTAACTGTAGGTACTTTTGAGTATTGTTTTATGTGATCATACCGACAGTCAGGTTTAACGTGCAATAAACAGCAGTCCGTGCATCAGCGGGGGACGGCGGCTGTTCGTTAATGGCGCCGTTTTATTGGTATGGCCTAATTGCTTCCCGCCTCACTACCTACCTATACCTAGACATAACTTGGAGAACTATTGTACAATAATCGGGCATTAAATATTTAAAGCTAAATGTTTAAGACAGTACTATTAAGTCTACAGAACGAAGACCTTATTAGTACCTAGAGCAAATAATTATAATGTAAATTATGGCTAATGCAAGTAAAGTTGCAAATATAGAATCAATTATAACAAGCATAAGCATTCCGGCATGTTTTTTTACAAACAATCAATGTATATAAACAATCAGCACCTATTCTCTTAACATTTTCTTAAAGAATAAAAGCCTTCACGCTTCGTTATCAAACAAGTGACAGTCATAACACAATCACAATAGCAAAGATAACAAACAAATTCACGGCGCGACAAACCAAGGCCGCGGCCACATAGTACCACAACCGCCAACTGGGATCCACTTTAAAATCGTTGACGACCTGCATAGTCGAGTGGTTAGTACACCGGTTTCAAGGTGCCACAATCTCTGAGGTCCCGGATTCGAGTCCCGGTGGGGGCAGATGTCTGTGTGATGAATGCGAGCATTTGTAATATATAAATATTGGCATGTCCAAAACTGTACGTTTGGTGCAGTTGATGTGAACTTAAAATATTAGAAATATTACAATTTTATATGGTTACATTTGATCTAGTTTTCTCAAGAGTAACTACGTTATTGACCTAGGACAGTGGGTCGAAGTTCAGAAATAGATGTATGCAATTTCATCAAACAGCCTCAAAATATGGTTCGAACCTGAAAACCACTCAATGAAACGTAATCAACTGGAAACAACAGCAAGGACGCGAAAATTCCTATTTTCCGAGCGGACAGTCAGCTGCGTCCACATAATCCCGAATTTATCATCCGCCGGAGTCCGGACTCCTGTCGCTCCGCAATCACCTGACCCGACGGCGTTCAAGGAAAATTGCTAGCGAAAACATTTATGTTATCAGAAAGTCGAAATAAGGTTCTAATGTGGGATTCTGGATATAAATCGTTGTTTATTCACCCGAAAATTTATAAATATGCATTTATAATTTCGAATAGAATTATCAGAAAAATATATCGATTAAGGTATTATTATATAGCGACAAGACTGTAAAGCGAGGGCAATTAAAAAAAAAACATATTTCTTTTTCATCTTTTTAATTTAGAATTTGAAAACAAAATAATGTTTTTGGATCGGCCGAATAGTTTATTGTATTGTCTATTCAAAGGTGACAAGTCGGTTATTAAAATGGAAATGTCTAAGGAAATGTTTCGAGCGTAATTTTCTACAACTTTATATATGATGCCAATAGTGATGCCTCAGTGACAAGCCACGTGAATGTCGTCTAAAAACCGCTATGACGCAAGAGAATATAGAAGCTGTGCGGCAGCTAATCCACGAAGATCGTCATGTGATATACCGTAAAATAGAAGCATCCGTGAGCATTTCAGGGACCACTGTCCAAAACATCCTACACGAAGAACTTGGCGTAAGAAAGTTAATTTCCCGTTGGACACCACATTTGCTTAGCGACGACCAAAAAACAGACCGTATTAGTTGGTGTCGCAAATCTCTACAGCGGTTCAATCGAGGAGAGTCTAAGCATGTTTATGATAGTTAATGGTGACGAGTCTTAGATATATGCTTACGATCCAGATTCTATGCAGCGGTCTACTGTCTGGGTCTTAAAAATTAAGCCAAAACTGAAGAAGGTCATACGCTCACGGAGCACTTAAAAAAATGGTTGCCTCTTTTGTAGCAAAGGGTGGTCTCGTGGCCACTATTGTACTAGAAGATAGCAAGACGGTTGACGCTGACTGGTATACCACTGTTTGATTGCCACAAGTTATCACCGAATTTCGAATAAACAATCTAAGACGTCGTAAGATACTGCACCATGACAATGCAAGTTCGCACACCGTCCGCCAAACAAAGAGGCCTTAAAGCACTGACTTAAATCCCAGACGATTTTTTTACGTTCTTCAAAATTAAACAATGTCTTCGTGATCAACGTTTCAGCTTACCCGAAGAATCTGTTGATGCATACATTTCGGCCATTTTGACTACCTCCACTTCGGGGTGGAATAAATATTTTAATAACTGGTTTGAATGCATGCAAAAATGTGTTAAATATCGCAGAGAATTCTTTGAAAAACAACAAACGTTAATAATCATATTGTCTATACTTATTTCAAGCGACACAACATAAAAGGCAGCCCTCGTACTTTACGTTTTACCCATGGTAAAATAGTTTCCCTTTCTTATTTTGTACCAATACTCGTATTATTTTTTGTCAATGGTCATTTTTAGCATAGTGTATCAGCTGATAGCATGTTTTATAATAACGTTTAAATTGCATTTTAACTGTAAGTATACATAATGATTGTAATTTGTAATAGAATGTTAAGTAACGACTTGGCGTTTAATAGAACATAAATACTTAATGCATATCCATTATGAAATGTTTTAGTGAGCTTTTAAATTAACAATATCAGAATCAAACTATTAAATAAACAGAAATTTCTGTAGGCATTTTATATATACTAACATTTATTCTTCATCGTCAATATTTTATTTTATAAGGTTTCTATTAGTTGTTTTTTGTATCGTTCAATATAGCATAGCAGTAAATTATATTTTAAAGTCTACTTAAATTGAATTTTAACACTTTATAATTTAAGTTACACGCCATACAATACGAGAAGCATCATTGTGTCTCAAGAGCATCTTGGAGAAGAAACAGCCGGCTTGGACGTTAAGGATTCCAAATGAAGCTTCAACCTCCGTCTTTATCATCACCATCAGGAGATATGAAAGCCTAGAGCTTTCCTTTTATAGTATACTTTATATAAGGTATAATTATCTGGTGGTATAATTGTAAGCAATTAAGTTGTTTCTGGTAAATAGATTGTAATTTCATACATAAATAACTAAGGGCAACTTTGGACTGTACTTTTATTCCCCTATAAGGCTATTGGTAACTATAAGAGAAGATATTTGATTTGCTGTTTGGTAACAAGTTGTGGGAGCAGAATATTAATTGTTTCAGTAAATAACACGAAATCAAGTTGTGTTTTGCTTCACAAGTGTGTTTAAAAAGGTGAGAGGAGTGTGACATGACCGGTACCATAAATCACACTTGTAACACAATGACCGCGTAACATACAAATAAAGTAAAATATATATTAGGAGCACACATATACGTCACTACTTGTGTCATATTTACCTGTAAATAGTATGACATATCACGTTCGCGTATGAATAATTCGACAAATTCATAAAATCCTTACTTGCTAATCTTAAAAAATGTGTTCCTGATACACAATGCGCATATGATCCAATATAAGTGTTTTCAATTACAAAAATACAAGGTGAAGAATCTTACGACAGAACGCAATCGCGGCAGAAATAAGGTAAGGTTGCCACCAGTACATTATTATAAAATATTCTACGTTAATCTAATTCTACGTTAGTTCTATACTTTCTTGTCGTCACCAATCAATTATACGAGATTACGTTATTCTTCTCGATTTGTGTTTGCAACGAACCAAAGTTGATTGGCGAAATGGAAATTCCAATTGGAAATGAATTATTTAGTTGGACGTTGCACGCTGTCAAGATTTTCAGCTGAAGTGAGCAATATAAGTCACTAGAGGTAACGGTAACTACGGTATAATGGCTAACCATATATTTTTCAATGTCCCAAATATTCATTATCTCTGTCATTCCTCCTTTTATTCCAAAGTCTTGCAAATGTAACTTCCTTCTTTCTTTTGTTGATTCACCCTTCATCAAATTCTATATATATATATATATTATATATATATATACATATATCTTACGTATCTATTTATTTTCTGTTTTAGATTTTGCGTACTGTTTTTTTTTATGTATTTTAATTCAGATAGCGAATGGGGTATAACTGCGGTATAGGATGAGTAAATAGTGCTTTATTGAGGCAAAAGAATGTACACTTTATTTACACCAATATTAGACATCAAATTCCATTACATATATGTACCTTTTTTTTGTTCCCCAGAAAGGGGCCATCCATAAATTACGTCACACGGTTAGGGGGAGGGAGGGGGTTGACGAAGTGTGACATTGTGTGACAAGGCACCCCCTTGTCACGGAGGGATCTTAAATTTCGTGACGTAACATTACAAAATCTATTAAATCAAATAAGCTAACTGTTAAAACACAAACTTTAAATTATTACTATTAGTATGAAAAGTGCTGTAAATATTAACTTTTACAGTAGTAGTTACAGTTTTATAGTAGGTGATTTTGAAAAATATAATAAGAAAATCATGAAATGACCATATACTTATTTAATATAAGTAATCGTTTTTTTGTTTTGTTAATTGATTTGATGTTAATTTTATTAAAATGAAAATAAGACTGATTTCGAAACCGCTTTTATCATTCAATAATTTCTATAATTTCAAAATTTGTGACGTCACACTAGGGGTGGGGGAGTCTCACAAATGTGACTAACTGTGACAAGTACGGGGGGAGGGGCAAAAAATCAAGAAATTCGTGTGACGTAATTTATGGATGATAATGATAATTTATGGGGGAGGCCTACCCACTAAAAACCTACAGGATGGCCTTCCTCAGGCAACCTATATTACATTTTCAGACAATAAAAAGGTAGCAACCCTATATGGCAGACATCGCCTAGTTGCACAAGTACCTGCCGGTATTATAATAGTCTACGAGAAAAAACTAGTTACTCAATACAGGTGGAATTACATCGGAGCTTGTGGCTCGCGCGGCCGGTTCCGCGACGTCTTGTTACATTTATATAGACTAACGATCATGTGTTTATCTTGTGTTCTCGTTGCGACCGGGGGCATCGGTCCGGTGACGCACGCCTGCTCTTGCGGCCAATTTAACTGAATTTATAGCAGCTGCAAGGTCGTCAAAGGATAACGAACCCGACCTGTCTCATGCAGCCGAACTAGTCTTCACGGTTCGCAAACTGCGACATCCGATTACCTCTTCATTAACTGGTTTACTGTCAACGGCTAATTAAGTAACTAAACTATTCTGATTAAGAGATAATATAAACGGCCCATTACTACTGAGTGGTATAATCAGCTTGTGATTTTAAAATCGTATAAAAATGTTAAATGAGAGTCTAATTCACTTAGAACAACAATTTCACAAATGTATGAACGAGATAATGAGGATACTTTCACTCAAGTCCCGACGAAAAATTAGAAAAACAAAAGCTTAGCGTCATTACATGTCATGTCGACCTTTCGGGACGGACTAAAATCCTGGTATAATAAAATTAAAAAATACCGCTTGCATAAGGAAAAATTTCATTAAGTAAACGTTTTCTCTTTCCCTTCATTTACCAGACAATATGCATACGATGTATAATCATCACATAGTAAATCACATGAAAATATGTGCGTAGCTAAAATTCTCCAATTTCATTTAACAGAATTAAATCTCTTCTTAATGTTCTAAAAAATCTAATAACAATATATCTCAAGATTCAACAGATCTTAAAACTGACACTTGATAAGCATATGAAAAACAATTAACATGCAAATTTGAGACGTAACTGTGCTGTGAGATAAGCGTATTGTAAATCTCACTTTCTCTTTAAAGATTTTATCGAGCACCACAAAAAGCGCATCGCACAAGCGCGGTTGTTATCGAATGAGCCATAAGCTCGCTAATGTGCGGTATCGATCCCCTCGAACCAACAGGTTCCATCGCCGCATATTATTGACAGCGAAACAGGAAAATTTACATAGCAATAGATGCCCGCCGTGTACGTTATTATTTTAGACTCTTACTTGTTTTCCAACCTATCTCAGAAAAGAATCTTATTAGAAATACACATCATAGACCTTGATTTTAAAGCACTGCCATCAGAGTTTAATTACAATAAAACTAAGTTTTTAAGAGGCCTATTACAATTCTTCATTCTGCGAGATTAGGTATTTCGAAGCGTCCCGACAACTCATTGAAGGTCACACGTCCAAAATACTGTGTTGACGCTACGACTAAGCGATTTTGATACTTTTCCCAAAATATTTATATTTATATTTTTATGGAATAATTCGTTATTGCTATATATATCGTATACGAAGAAACACATTATAGTGAAGATGATATTATAAATAGGACAGATGATATTGTTCAAAAATAATGTTTATTAAATTTTACCTAGTATGTTATTTAGCAAAAGACGGTTTTAGTGTTAAATTAAAAATAGGTCAAATTAGAAAAAAACTAGTTACCAATTATATAGGATTATAAATCACAATAAAACAGAATCATCTATTTGCCAAATTTCCATCAAATCGATCCAATGGTTTTGGTGTGAAAAAGCTTTAGAAATAATAGATAAAAATAATATATAGAATAGAATAACTTTAGAAAAAATATGAAAATAAAAAAATTAATAGTTTACAGTCGCAAAAAAATAATTTTAGTTACGTGATCAAAATTGATAATCGCGTTATACACTGACGATCAACCGCACGATCACTGGATTCGATCGATGTTGGCGCTAAGAAATTCGACATAACTCTGAGGAGCGCTCAAGCTAATGAATTCGGACGGCCTGTGCATCGCATTTTGTAGTAATTTTGCAGTATGATTTATCGTTTTTATTAAAATAAGATAATAAATTCATGGTTAAAAAATATAACATATTTATTCCTCATAAAGTGACATTTATTCTGGTATAAATTTTATTAATAAATACTATCGCAGATAGAAGATATTCACAGTCAACTTAAAGCGATTTTCGTAGTTTTTTCGTTTAGAATAAGATTTTTTTTCTATATTAAATCAATAATATATCAAAATTCCGAGGCCGCTGCGAACTATATGACTATACAAGAGATAAAATTATCATTTTTTAATTTCATTTATCTAGAACAGTAGTTCAATCCAGGAGCTCAAAAAAGTGCCTTCGCGCATTTTATGTAAATCTTTGTTAAAAAGTTAAGCAAAATTTACAAAAAGCGAGGCCGCTACGAACTATGTCAATAGCTATTCTGCATTATTCATTAAGTCAAAATTGTTAATGTATATTTGTTTCTGAAATCGAGAACGCCAAAATTGACCATTTTACGCAAAAATCGCGTTCGAGATGTAATATGGCTCTTAACATTAATGCTATTTTTGTGACAATGCGATAACGAGTTTTTTCAAACGGCGTAACGACACGCTGGAGAAGGAGTGAAGAATGAATATATCACTGCCGGTCTGGTGGCAATCTCTACAATGCAAGGTTGAGGATTCCTGAGGCTGAACACTTCTGTTTGCCGTCAGTAGTAAGAATGCGAGCGTAGGTCTAATTTTATTGCTATATATTGACCAAGGAACAGACTGTCCAATTGATGATAAGCAGTCATAGTTGCTTATAGTAAGATGGTGGCTGCGCATCTAGGCTAGGATGGCTAGCAAATCTGCAAACGGCTTAAAAACCAACCTTGTGACATAAGATGTAAAGTCACAAAAAATCTCATCAAGATATATCAAATAACTTTAAACACGATAGTAGGGTATTTTAGTCCCGCAATAACCAACTTTAGCTTTATCATATTATTTCAATTATAGGATAACATTACGTTATTACCGAACCTACCTAAGTGTTAAATATATCTTAGACGTTACTTAACTACTCCGGTAGCATGAAACATGAAACGTTTCTACGCTTTGTCATATCAAACGCACTAACTATATCTCTAACAAAATAAGGTATATTGGATATTTCAGATGTTGTAAGGGCACAAGAGCCGAAGCGCGGAGTGTTACTATTAGGGAAGCCTCGAAGCTACGCCCCCTAATGAGATTAAGCAGAGAGCCGGCTTGGTAAACTCCGCCGGATAACGTCCTCATTGAGTCTTAACCACTCCGAAATATCCGTACCTCAAGTACTGGGAGACAATAGCTTCGTTGCTTTGCTACAAATAATATTTTGCTTATTACTTCGCGAGAGATACTTTCTTTTCATAAATAGGATTTATAAGAAAAGGATAACAAGATAAAACAAAAAATAATATAACATAAATAAAATATCCTAGCCTACCTCATAGATAAAGTACACGCGGAGAAATAATCACATTAGATATTTATTTAACGAAACATTAGAATACTGGATAGGAATTTGATATACGGAGAATCCCATATAATACAGATGAAAATAGTTCCACTAAGTTCGGTCATTTGGCTGCGATTTTCAACAAATGGTCGGTCCACTTTAAGGCATACCGAATGCCTACGTTTCCCGGCATATACTTGCCAATTGAGAACCTTTAGACCACAACGGCTGTCAGTTTAGCAATGTGACCTGTTCACTATCTCTTAAAGTTCGTAATTCTTTGGAGATTGCGAAATTCACAACTTCTGGTTTGATCTCACAGACAAACTCCATTGCCCTTTCGACCACTGTGAACTTCCAATTGTAAGTGAGCAAACCAATCATTACATCATTGTCAGTGAATAGTGCGGGAACGTTGTCAAATAACACCAAAATAAGTATTAGCTATGTTAACTAAAATAACCAGGTAAGAATTCCCTGCAATGTTACTTTAATATTACGCCACACATCTAGGAAACAATGCATTATTAGGTGATGTTCTAATCTTCCAATACAATCTAGTTTTACCGTGCAACATTCGTTCTCCATTGTTCCTCATTCCGAGCGCCCGTTTTGGCCGGCTCACCAACCATATTTGGCACGAACGGCTTACAGCTATAAAAACTTTCTACTGTCGTCATAGAAATGGAAACATGTGAGAATGTGGACAAACCTTATTATTAGACATCTCGATCTTTATAAAGAATCTGTAAATTACGCATTAATTCTATTTTAAGGGACAGTTATATATATTTTTTTTCAAAATAGGTATTACATTTATAAAAATACATTTCTTAATTAACTGACTAATTAATAAACTAAAAATGTGGTCAGTTGTTTTAACACAACATTTGTAGGTTAATACACATCACTGCGCCTCCACATTATTGAAAGTGCCAGATGAGATGTTGAAATATTGATGTGACCCCAGCACGAGAGTGGTCGACATCGAAAACATAATTATGCACAATAGAGTCCGGCATAAAGCGCGCATTTTGAGGATTACATGGGAATATGCGCATAATGCGGAGGCAGCACCGAGGATAATGGCCCAAATCCCGGTCACTAATGGTTTGTTTGACTAAGCGGACACGACTCCGCTATTACCTACGTCTATTACACAAATGCTTATTGAATGTTGCCCGCGGCAAAATGGAATAATATGAAGCTTAAAATTGAACAAAATATCGGGTACCTATTTGGACAAAGTTGGTCGTTCCCAGCACCTCAACGACTGTTGGCAGTATTGGCAAATTTTTTACTTGACTTCTAACATACCTTAATTTTCCTTTCAACTTCATATTTATTAGCACCAGCCAAACCAACAGTGTAATTCTATTTTATAGGTAGATGAATTTACCATACGTATGCATTCGCTACATTCACAAGCGAAATCAATTTGATATGTTGATAATTGAATTTCACCTTCACAAATCACAGGTCGTGTCAACCGCAAACTCATTACTGTATACCGAGCAACAAGAATCGTGATGAAACATGAAAGTAATAATCGTCGCGGGCGAAACGCATAATCTTGTTTATATTACATCGGCTGAAATTGTGAAAGCCATTAGTCAGTACCAACCACCCGTGTCGGGAGAACGCGGAATCAAAATGTAATTTGATAAAAAGCTGTCCAAAGACGACACTCATCGGCAATTTGATGAAAATCTGACGACAACAGGCGCAAATCATATTAATTTGAACAGATCGGAGCGCTCGTTGCGGCGAAGCGCGGGCGTCGCCGCCGGCGAGCTCGCTCTCTCTAATTACTACAATAAAACGCGGTTTAATGGGTCACTTCTTCGGTGTTAGGACCAATTTCTGAAGGTTGAAGGGGATTGCACTTCCACAAGATGTCGCCATATATACGTTAGAAGCTCCACTTAGAACAAATATTAAGAAAACTCATTTATAGTTTCCGGGGTTTTTTATACATTGAAAAATTGCAAAAAAGGTACATAAAACAAAATTTCAAGTCATACAAAGAGTTCGGGATACTTATACTTTTTTTAAGCATTTAATACGCATAGTTTTGAGTGGTATTGCATAAATACCACTCAATAAACTATACCTACATAAACTGTATAGCTAATGTAGACATTACATTGATACATATATGTATTAATAGATGTGAAAACATGCCTTCAAGCAATCACTAATTAAGCAGTACTCAAACTAATAATAGCCTTTAACTTAATAACATCGCTGACTCACCTAACGATTCTTTAATACAATAATGACGACACCTCAAGTTCCCAAGTTGGAAGGGAATCGTTAAAATTAGCAGAATTTGTTAATCTACTCAAATATCGAGCTGTCAAAAGCAGACATCTAATTGGCAAATTGCAAAGTTTGAGAACTTGACCTTTACAAGTCATAAAGATAACGGTCTATATCTCTCCGCTCGGCCACCCTCGGTCTCCCCCATTCCTCGCGAACCTCGCCCAGCCCGCATTGCAGTGAAGCTGAAGGACAATCCCAAATAGAAACCAGATTATCATACCCGTGTCAATGGACCTAACAACCTTCGGGTGTTAACCAATCTACCAATTAACATTGGTACAATCTTCAATTTTGGATTAATATTCTTAGGACACTTAACTGTTATATGGTTCCACCATATAGCAATTAAGTGATTCAATATCAAGGTGTTATAACAATTCTTTTACATTTCATTTGCCCTAATTATCTAAAAGAACTTGACTAGATATTGGTTTTGTCAGCGATATTAGTACATCTGTAACAAAACAGTCCTTGGCAGCATATACTATTGCAGTGTAAGAACGACGAACTCATTCAATTCAGAGGTAAGGGTAAAGAGAGATATAAGAATAGAGAATATGCACACTATAATTATACATACATACATACATAACTACATAACTCAGGTCTCAATCAAATACAACGATACAAACATACTTCCGCAGCTTAACACGCTCGTCGGTTATTATAATCTGACTTTTAAATTTGATAAACAACGCATTGAAATGTTTTTACGGTTAGAACGATAAGATACATTCTTCGTTGCAACTAGACCGTTCTTTAGCTATTTGTTTAGAATTTTATCGAAGAATTATATAATAAAAATCTTAATTTCATACACTTTCGTTATTACGGTGATCGAACTGCAAGGTTGTATGTTTAAATAAAATCTAAAAGGTCGACTCGTCTGGCTGGCAGTGCCTTGACACATTCAACGTAGGTCAAGGAGGCACTAATGTGCTAAGGATTAAGTACATACTTTATTGAGCACTTTACGGGCCTCGTACTGCACGGTACGGGATCGAGGTTTCATCTTAAACGTCAGAAATAAAATTGGAGTAAAATACGCGTTAAACGAGATCCCGACCGAGATTCCGCCCGAATACCAATTTCATACGGATTAGATTATAATGCTTCACTTGACTAGAAACTGGAGGAAACTTCCGAGAGCAATATTTAGGTCGAATCGATGGCATAAAAAGTTTAATATAAAGGTAAAAAATGAAATAATCACATAATAGTCACATCTTAAATAATACGTTCATCATGCTCTTTTTGATTTGATGAGTTTTTGAGATACCATTGTATTGACAACACATCCTGACAATTAGATTGTAAAAGGAAGTTTTATTTTTGCACTTTCAGCGAGAAGACGTTTGCAAAACCGTTACGCGCCCTGGGTTTAATTAATATGTTTTGTGATGATAAAATTGAGTATTAATTATTATCATTTGATTCAATCCATCAGGGTATACTTGTTTAGTAATCACATTACGGTATCAAACCCCATATAATGACTGCGAGGCCGACCTTTGGAATTTCATGAAGCTGTCGGAGATATTTCCGTCGAACTATTAAAGCCGGTGACTCACCGCCGTCCTTCACCCCGACTTGTCGACATCCGCATTCAATTTTAGCCATGCAAAAGGCTCTCTCGGCTAACGAATACTGTTTATACACAACACAATACGCTAGAAACGATGCTATGACGTCAATGCTGCTACTTTAATACTCTGCACAGGGTGAAAACGAGAATTACCTCACTCGACGATTTGTAAACTATACGATATCGGAAAACGGATTACATGCCCTCAATAATATGGTGTTTATAATAGGGTAGACGACTACAACTGATTATGGCAGTTTTTATATTATAATTATCTGATTTGAGCAATTTATATGTCATGAAAGTATGTCAATATAGAAATTTCAGTTTAATTATTAATTTCTATTGTTTTTAGATTTCTAAAAAATGAGCAATTATTATTTACGTTATTCTAATGGAACGAATACATTTCTAGCATTCTCTCATTAAATGTAACATTTTTTGTATAGAAAGTATGCCTATAAACGTACAAATAACAAAGTTATTTTAAAATTTGTTTATACGCTCATACAAATTAGGCGAGTTTACTTAGTTAGGACGTCACGATTGCAGTGTTTTTAGTATGGAGCGTTTTTGAGCGACCCGCGACAGCGCCGCAAAGATATCGATGTATCTTTAAAAGTAATAGGTGCAGGTGTGCTGTTGGTTCTACAATATTTCTCACTTAAAAGAGTACTCTTATTATATATAGAATTAAAAAAATTGTCGTCTACCCAATTATTTTCAAAATAACAAACATTTTATTATGGCGACGAAATTTTGTTTTGTATTTAAATAAAAATAAATTAAATATTGTTACCACTTGTAGTAATCACATTTATTTTGAAGGGTTTTTTTTTGGGAAATATCCAGTAAATGAATAAACCATTTTGAGCAGTGAATATCTGTATTTAAAATATATGTAGGTACGATAATTCCAGACTATAAGCATAAGACGTTAAAGTATATTCCAGTGTTGTATTATTTTCAATACATAACTCAAAATGGCCGACAAAATTCTACAAGTTTATGTATTTGTATCAAATTTTTAGAAAATCTTAAAATAATCACAAATCTGCTGCACGACACACGTACACTACCCAAGGTGTTAACGTTTTATCTATCCAGTTTCAGGATAAAGGAAATGGGTCTTTTCGTTACATACCTACTTTCGAAATGATCGTATAATACCATTAATAGTTTACATTCTGTATTAAATACCGTTGTACTTTGTACAGAAAAAAATAATATTACACGTCTATCTTTAAATATGTCTACGGTTCATTATCGTTTATGTATAAGGTCACTTTGGAAAAAAAAATTAACACTTTCCGCAACTTGATTATTTTATTTAACTTTAAAGAGATACGATAAGAATCGTAGGTCAACACTGACGTAATAAAAATCAGGCGCTCCTAAAAATACAAAAATATTTAAAATATTTCAAGGGCGTACGAATTGAATCATTCATGTCTGACCTAATACAGCGATGTACTTGTGCAAAATTTAACAAGCGACTACAGAATTATTTTCAATACTTTATAATGACTCTACTATAAAACTGTTAATATTGATTATTCAACATAACGTTAAATGTTACAATATTACTTTAGTTAATAAATCATGCACAATCTAATTTAGGACAAATATTTTCCGATATTGAATTTTGGAATATATTTTTCCTTTCGTAAATTCCTAATACCTTTTAGTAAGGTTAGCACACTATGTCGCGCTGTATCGCTACATAAGCGCTATCTCGTATTTGAAAACAGAAATGCTAGAGTAGTTTTGCTGACAAATTCAGCAGTGCTGTTGATCATGCGTGCACCAAGGTGCAAACAGGGGGACATGTTTGCACTGACGCAGCTCCGCGTTTATATCGATGCTGTATTGCATCAGCATGTCAACTGTATCGTCTTAGCACACACTGCGATTAAGCACGAGCGGTTTAGGAATTGCTGAAATTGCCTTAACGCATACAAACACGCGCCGCGACTGCTGCTTTGATTAGTTTTATATCACAACCACAATGGATTTATAGCGAACAGCTTCAGTTAAAAAAAAAATGAAAACTTTGACAAAGTCAATGCTTAATATTTCCGTTTCTACACTGTCATGCTATGGCAGCCTTTTGCCATTTCATCAATGTTTTGTCAAGGTCAGTTGTTGTTTCAGAGTAGAACTTAAATTATTGAATGAGGTTAACCGCAGTTCGTGTGCCACCGAGACAAAAAATGTCGCGCATTTACACAACGGGATCCAATTGCAGAAGTTACGTTTTGGATTAAACACGTGCATTACAAAATTTTAAGATTGGCAGTGAGTGCATAAATGCTATATCGCATTTGCTTCTCTGTTATAGCGTGGTGATAACGGCGTATTACAACAAAGTCATACAACAACAAAGTATTACAACAAAGTCACTGATTTATATGATTTTTCACATCCACAACAAATATATAATTTAAAAAGCTGTCTGGAAACTGATAAACAACTATGATGATATAAAACTTTTGAAATAAAATAGAAAAGAGCCGATTGATCTCACACTGATAGTATCCAGCGAATTCCTACGATCTTCACCAAATCGTCTGCCTGCGGTCATCGTCCTGACGTAAACGTCTCTATCTCCGGGTTAGAGAAGAATAGAATTTCTAATAAATAGAATGAAAATATAACAAAATATATTCCGCCTAAACTCTAAATGCATACAGTATAGGGCTAAATAAAAAACACCCATTCGGAATTCACTAATGGAAAAGACTTAGATCCACAATATTATCACAACCCGCGTACGAGTTAAAAGAATCAAAAAGGAATAACATTGCCGCCTTTTGTACAGCTACTTAAAACGACTAGTAACGGTTAAGCCCAATTTAAACATCACATTATCCTAAACACACAGAACAGTGGATGTACACATTCACGCGGCTGCTTGCATCGCGCCGTATTTTGCAAGGCATGCATAACAACATTCGAAAGTGTGTCAAGACTGCAATAGCTAATGTGCATCAGACGCGGCACACGGCGGGAAGTGCAACACATGAAACCCATATTGCCACTTTGTTGCGAAGATCTTCCGCATAGATAAGATTATTTTTCACCAATAATATTTTCCGTATTCCTTGGGGTGTATTTTTTTGAAGAATAACTCTTATATATAGGAGATGGAAGAATTGGTCTCTAATCTATATATATAAAAATGAAACCCGTTTCGCGTTGTCACGGCATCACGTGTGAACGGCTGAACCGATTTCGATAATTCTTTTTTTTAAATGTTTGTGGAAGTCCAAGGATGGTTCTTACGGAAAAAAATATTAAGAAAATCTCTCAGAAATATTGAAAAGTATACATTTAATTTTGCATATTTTAAAAAACGCGCGTTACGAATGTCAATTTTTTTTTATACGAATGTCAACGTCATTCACAGCCATAGACTATATTAAAAGAGCATCGTTTCAACTATACAAAATAAAGTAGTGCATCAAAGCTACGCTAAGGCGGTACGAAGTTCGCCGGGTCAGCTAGTATTAAATAAATTTACACTGACAAATAAAAGGGGATTATAAATTGATCATTTTGTCAACGCGGCGGCTTCATTATCTATTTTATATATACTCAATTTTTGATATGTATGTTTTTTGAGATACGTATTTATGTGGTTGTAGCTATTCCATGTTAAGAGTGAATATTCAACAGAAATATCGTTTCAAATATGGGGTAAAATGTAGTTACTACAATTTAGGACGACTTACGATTACGATATAGGTGTAAGTTAATCTGCTCCGAAGAATTTGGGCGTTTGGTTTCTGTCTGGCATTGAATTTTACGAATGTATTCCGACATAGTGATTTGTTAACTTGATTTAATAACTCGAGTTGACTCGAATTGGGCTTAGCTCGAATTAACTAGCGTTGAATTCTCTCTGACGCAAGTTTGAATCAACATCCTAATATCACCGACATGGCGCGAAATTTGCCAATCGTATGTTCATGCTATTATGATGGTCACACCATACCAAATTTGAGGTTATTTAAATGCATAGTAGCGATTGTCGTTAATACTACAGGCCCCCAAGTGGTTTTTGACCCCAAAAAAGTAGGAAAAGTAGGATTTTTTTTAGCAAAAAGTAGGACTTTTTTACTGAAAAGTAGGACCTAATTTGACATAAAATCAATCTTTTTGTGCTGAAACAATGAAATGACATAAACCGACCAAGTGCAAGTCAGACTCGCGCACGGAGGGTTTCGTACCATTATCTATACAACATTTTAAACAAAATTGAGTTATTTACAATGTTATTTTAATATCATGAACTTCTTATTATTTTTCGTATTATCTATAAGTAAAAAAATATTATCTAAAAATTATTATATGTGTACCAAATTTCATCTTAATCGGTTTTGTAGATTCGGAAATAATTGACTGGAAGCGACGGACAGACGCTAGACGGACACACAATTGATATTATAAGGGTTCCATTTTTTGTATTCGGACGTACGGAACCCTAAAAACTAAATAATAAATACTCAATAGTCTATCAAATAGTATAGGAATAAGGAAATACCGTAAAACGTTAATGAAGGATTTAAAAAATGTTAAATAGTGTTTAGCCATTACTAATATTATCAAATGCGAAAGTAACTCTGTCTGTCTGTCCGGCTTTCACGCCGAAACTACTGAACCGATTTTGATGAAATTTGGCACGAATATAGTTTGAACCCCGGAAATGGACATAGGATACTTTTTACCGCGATGAAATATCTCTTTCCCGCGGGAAACTGCGACGGCAACAGCCAAACCATTTTCGATGTAATTTGGTATGGGGATGTTTTAAGGCCTTTGTCCTATTTTAACGCCTTTTAAATCCTGGTTCTTTAATGCATTTTTAATTCTTTCATTTGCTTTGTCTACTAGTGTCTTGTAAGTATCCATCTCTGTCGCAGCTTCATCCTCTTTCTTTCCTAGAGTTTTTTCTTTCAATATCACTTCTTTAGTTTTTCTACTTTTCTTTTCAAATTCAGCTTTCTCTCTTGCCAAATCTTCTTTTTCTTTCTATTTATTCTGTTTTTCTTCTTCCTTTTGTTTTTTTATTTCTGCTTCCACTCTCTTTTCTTCTTCTTTTCTCTCTACGTAAGATCTGTAGGCTCTAGCACCTTTATCAATGAATTTTTTGTGATAGGGACTAAGTGACATTTATTGTCAAACTTTTTTAAGCCATCCTTTGTAGATTGCAAAGCACTGATCGAGGCTGCTGAAAGAGAAGTTCTTGTACTAGTTAAAAAGTTTGAAGTTAGAGAAAATCCTCGTTCTACATCAGCATTACCGTGCGGAATAACCAAAACTGCTTTTACTAATTTATTTAGTTCAGGATACTTTTCTTGACCAAGATAATTTTTTAAAGCAAAGATTTCACTATAGTATTGATCAATCCTCTTTTGTAATAATCCTCAATTTCATAACTATAACAGTCTTGTGGAATATTTTCACACTGAAGAACTTTCCATTCATCACTTACTATATCTACATTTAGGGATTCTTTTAATTCGACACTGGCTACAAGGTTCTTCACAGATGCAAGAGTCCAAGATTCACACCTATTTTGGGCCTTCAGACATCGTGCTTCTCGGATTGTACCATTGGTTGGTACTTTTTCCAACAACTTCAAAGTTACACACCTCAAAAATTTACGCATACCCACAATCAAACTTGACTGTTGTTCTGCCTTCAGTTTACTAACTAATTTCCTAGTGTTTTCTCCAATATCTATATCTTTGTCAGAGAGTTCAATTTCAAAATTTGGGAATTTCAGGCTCTTCAAATCTTCAATGCTCATTTCTTTTAAATTTTTTATTCTGATAAAACGTCCAAGCAATTTCTTAATAACACTGACCATTTGATCAAACAGTAGGTGGATAAGAGGTTCTTCCTTTTGGAAAAGTTTTAGAAATGGTTGCAATAGATTCGATACAGTAATCAGAAAATGGATCATGGACAGAGTTGTGTGGGGGATTTTAAAGAATTTTATTATTCGGTTGTAACATCCATTTTCAGTTATTTTCTTATCTCTTACAGGAAGAGTTATCATAAAATATTTTTCAGCCACTGACCACTGGGCTCAGCAATCTTTCCAAAGCAGGTTTCCTAAAGTAAGCCATCTGCTTGGCACATGTTTTAGAAACTTTTGATTTTTAAAACCAAGTTCATCTTGTAGTTCTTTTAGTTCTACGACCCTGACAGGGGAAAGTTTGAAAAAATAGTGTAAGTCAACTATTAAGTCTACTATATCGTCTCCAAATTCATGTAGAGCTTTGGAAAAAGCATTGTGGACGGAATGTAGTTTACAAAACCCGATATTGAGAAGAGGGGTAGGTCCTGAGATTTCTTCACTTCAGTCACCATTTGGAAAACTGCTTTGTTTACATTGAGCCCATCACTGCCTAATGCAATAAAGTCTGCTAGTGGGATTTGAGCATCATTAATTGTTTGAATAATTTTTTCCGAGATAGTGTTGGCTTTTGCCTGTCCCATTAGATGTGTGTCAAGATGATGGACGACAACTTCTTTTTTAATGCTGGACCAGTATCTTATTTTCAGATCGAGCTGTTTTTTTACTTCTCTATTGGTCAACTCATCAAAAGAAATGGAATATGGAGATGAGGGCTTTATTATATCAGACAATAAGGCCTCATGAAAATAGGGTCCAGTTGCTTCTGTTATCATGTAAGATAATGTTGAGTGGGACATAGAAAACCTGGAAGCTATAGTGCTGTCAGGGAACATTTCTTTAAACAACTTTGGAGTATCATATGAATAATCACTACTAACTGACTTGAGGCTCCACAAGAGCTCTGCCTTTATGACTTCTTCTTTTGCTGTCCAACAGGAAATAGTAGCTACGGTATTATCTGCTTCATTTAAGGTTTTGGTTTGACTTACTAAAATCATTTGTGTTCCAGCTAACACGTCTATAACAAATGAAGAGTGGACTTTAGTTTCTGAGTGAGTTAGCAACCGACTCAGCCCACGGTTATCACATCTCACAACCTTCTTACATAAACGACAAAATACTTCATATCTTGATCGTTTTACACACCACTGTTCAATAATTTGGCCGTATGAGTCCTTCTTCTTTAACCATTCATCTTTAAATGATGTTTTGTTAGGCATGTTCACTGCACTACACTCTACATAAAAAATTACGTTTCTTCAAAAACATTCAACTATCACCAATTACCTAAGTACAGAAAAAAAAACTGAAAAACACGAATTGATTAGGAAATTATTGTAGACATTTTCTATCACTTAAGTGATAGTCTTAAGACTAATAATTATCTAAATTAGAACATGTCTAACTATTTCCTAACAATGTGAACATCAATTGAAGATCCAAAAAACGCATGAATTAGTAGGCCTAATATAAATTTTGGGTAAACTATTAATATATCCTGAACCTGGAAAGAAAATGCTGCCACAACCTGGGTTAAAGCAGGCAGGAGCATGGATTTCCCCTCAGTTTACTTCATTGGGAAATCTAAGAGACATGTCAAAATAGTAAGCACTGATAATAATCACTATTTTTATTTTGTAACACAATGTATTGCTGGGAAATATTGACATAATTATGTAAAAATTAATAATAAGTGTAATAAATTATCGCAAATTCAACTCATTTTTTAGAGAAAAGTAGGAAAGTAGGACAAATGTGTAAAAAGTAGGACTTTTCCTACTTTCCTACTAAAAAGTAGGAAAAGTAGGAAAAGTAGGATGACTTGGAGGCCTGATACTATTTCGTTGTATTAACGATGAACTGTTTTTAAGAAATATCGAGACCTAAAACGATTAAAATACATTAGAAATTTATTAACTAGTATTTATTTTCTTACCACATTAAAAATGCACCCAAGCCTGTTACCGCCGTCCTAGAAACTGTCACAAATAACACTCCCATCATTTAATATTCTAATTTGGAAATGAAAAAAAATCAACATAGAGTATGAATAAAGAATGCTAAAATGTATTTGTGATACAATAGGTAAGTATTGAAGAATGTTTTTATTGTAAAAGCCTCCACCATAAATTAAGACTGATATTTATTGATATTATATTAAGAACACTAGTTTAATTGTTTGCAATACTATTTGATTCTAAAATCATATTTTAATACACACAATTAATTACTTATTTTATTTATTTTATAATAAAATCGTCAAACAAAACAAACTGTTCGAGTTACTCAACTCGAGTTCAATTTGAGTTGCGTCAGTTTCAACTCGAGTTAAATCGAATTCTTTTTGTGCGTTGACACATCTGTGTTCCGTTGAGATTGCAATGAGCGAATAACAAATCCTATTAATATAATCAGTTTAATAAATTTGAATTTCATTACTATAATTTGAAAAACTGAAATCCCAAACATAAACTATGTGACTGGACTATTTATATTAGAAACAGTGAAAATGTTAATTGAAAAAATCAATTCACCTACAACTACATACATTATAATAACTTGAAAAATATATTTTATTCTACACTTCAACTTTACTATATCCTAAAATAAAATCACAACGCGCCAACGCTTCACGGCTACTCGCGTTTGTTGTTAAATCAGCCGGCAAGATCCAAGAACGAAGCCCCTAAAAATGGGTGTCAACAAATCATTACCGCATAAACTAATTAATCCGGTGCGTCTAGGGCGGCCTACGCGGCGGCTTTGCAATTGACTCAATCCTGATCGACACACTTGATGGGTTCCGCGACCCGAATTTATAATTGAGGTGGAAATATTTTAGAAAAAGCTTTGTAGACACAAACAAATTCAACACACACATTCTAATAAAACTATTTCTATTTTTATTTGTTACAAAATGTGTAAGATTGCTTAAGTAAATTTCAGTCAAATTGCAATTTATTATTTGGCTGTTGACTTGTATCTATTGTTTAATAAAATGAACGTTTATTTAATAAAGGATGAACAATCAGTTGTATATTCGATTAGATTCGATAAGTACACTACTCGATGACTTAATTGGTTATGACGTCAACACCAGCGTCGGAGGTGATAATTTTCTTGCCTTGTTTTTTCATATATAAACTATTAAAGTGTAATAGTGTATCCGTAATTTAGAAGGACTTAAAAATTGCCTATATTGGGTGTTTGTTACAACTGTGCCTAACTCTTCGAACACAAGCGTGATGTAAGTAAGTGTAACTTTTAAATGCATTATCTCCGCTCAACCAAAATAATGCTAAGGTGAAAAAAATATATATTAACTTTATTTCTATCGAGAAATATGGAGCTTTTGCAAGGTAAACTAGTAGATAAGTAATGAGGTTTCATTATTAAAATGTCCGTTCCATCACCATCGTTGAGGTTTCATTAGTATATATAAAAATGTTTTATGGTGTGTAATAATAATTTGAACAAGATCGAGTTAGAAATGGGAGCTTTTAGGTGTACAACTTAACGATGACTAAAAAGAAAAATATTTCCCAATCGACTTCGACTACAAAGAGTCAGAATCTTACTCACTATTATCTTTATATTGGAGCATATATCTTTGTATATGCTCATATAAAGAGCGGCTAAGCATTAGAATGGGTTATTACCTCGAATGGATAGTTAAACTAAAGTTTTTGCTTATAATACATCCGCCACCAAATTACATAAATATATAAAAATAATAGCGTTATAAATCCAAAAGACATTCATTAATTGACAAAGCCATTTCAAGCATAATAACACATTTAAAATGCTTGTGTTATTCGCTTTCTCAAACCGTCGTAAAATAAATATGCTCGCGTCAAAAAACGACAACCACTACTGTCTTTCTAATAAATCTACTACCATTATGGCATCAACAAACTTTCATGGCTAAATTCTAATAAATAAATGGCATAACCCACCCGCCCACGAGTCTGGTGTTTCTTCATCCAGTGTGTTGGTTATATCCACACAATAGAAAAAACAGTGGAAGTAGCAAAGTAGGTCGTTAAATTACCAGGTACAGTGACTACTTAAAATGTCACGTTGGCAACGTATACGTTTTTGTGGGTGTTACAGATATGCTACGAATCTCACAGAAACCACATGTACTATAGGCGACAACCACCATCAGGTGGGCAGTCTACTTATAAATATATAGCAACGAAAAATGTGACTGATGTATATATATTAATACTTTCAAGTACGCTCGTCGGTTACAGGTACTCTGGATTATATTGTCTTTATGAAATCATTCTAAATGTTCGAATAATATGTTGAGAATAAGATGATGGTGGTTATCATTATAATACACACAAAAAAGATATAAAAAACTAGATATAATAAGTAGAGATCGGATAATCGGATGCATATTTACCTAAAGTTAGTTTAAGACAAAGTATGGAAACGGCTTTTTATTGTTTTGTTAAATAAAAATCAATTATTTAATTGGTTATTGTTTTAATCAAACTAGCTCACTACTTTCTTATAACACTCTTCATGTAATAAATCGTACATTCATAAATCGCACGGGGAACTG
This sequence comes from Scirpophaga incertulas, assembly GCA_036419045.1. Lineage (NCBI taxonomy): Eukaryota > Metazoa > Arthropoda > Insecta > Lepidoptera > Crambidae > Scirpophaga > Scirpophaga incertulas. The sequence goes on along the minus strand of CM071634.1, from coordinate 27,490,194 downwards.
AAACTAAACTTCATGTAAATACGTATGCATAGTTGTATAAATGAACCCGGAGTTTCGGTCTTTTGAAAATAAATACCACGTGCTAATTTAGTAATTTTCAAACAATATCACTACGTTAAATTTGCAGTCCCGTATTTTCCCGGGATTTTTATTTAACAAAATCTATTTTAAAAAGGCGCTTCCATAATTTGTGAGCCAAAAAAAACTTTAGGTAAATATGCATCCGATTATCCGATCTCTAATAATAAGGCAAAATAAAATATGGTAATAAAATTTGTAACTTGTTCGTTTGACATTTCGGTGATAGCGATATCTCTATAATCCATAATAATTTGCGAATCATACTTCCACATTTTTTTTTCTGTTTCATGACTGTGTAGATGGAAAAATATATTTTAGGCTGTTTGGTATTGCCAGTTCTGTTCCGATGAGAAGAATGGCAATCAACGGTACTAGTATCACTTCCAATTTTGTTCTGTTTCGTGATAGAACCAATGAAAAGAATGACAATGAGCGGTGTTATATTGTGATATTATATCACAATATAACACCGCTCATTGTCATTCTTATAACGCTTCCACAGTTTTGTTCTGTTCCGTGGTTGAGAACCAGTGAGAAAAATTGCAATTTGCGGCGATATATTATGATATCACCACACTTTCACAATTTGTTCTGTTCCGCGGTTGCACCAATGTGAAAAATGATAGTGTCCTTTAGTAATATTGGGGCATCACATTCCTGCTGTACTTTTCTGTACAGTGGCTGTACCGATGAGAAGAATGACAATGAGCTCCGGGATGATTAACGACCTGCGTCGTGTCAATCTATTTCGATGTTAATGCTGCACCCGATATTGTGCCGCATCACGACTAGTAAAACGTTCAGAATGTTTAGGAGCGCCGACGCGTTACCGTGCAATATTGAGATTGATAACGTAAACATTCTGGAGATCATTAGATGACAAAGCGGTAACTGTTTGTTAATACAAACGGTAAGTGTTGAGACGATGATCGCTTGATAGTTGCGTTTTCGACGTTTTCTTAGGTGAGTGACTGCGAAGATAAAGATAGAAGCGCACTTTAAATAAATACATCTCTTTTCGTTTCGGATTATAGACGACGCGCTGGGCTCGCAAATTTTATTTACATTATGTATTTTACAAAATACAAATTTACGGTCAGATGATACTGTTTCATTAGAGGTATTACGCGGACAAAACTCGATGAGTTCAACATAGAGTATGTTGTATGCAACAGGTAATTTTATCAAGCTAATTGTAGCTCTTTTTTTTTCACCGTGGCATTTTAGCATATTAATGACATTATATTTCTTACGTTAGTCAGTGTTCTTTCAGCAATAATTGTATCATTGAAGCGTTATTCGCATGCCATAATTGCGTAAACATCTGTAGAATTGGTACCCAGGTGAATGTTCTACAACGACATTGCTCATATTGTCGTGACGTGACATTTAAATCACACGATACGCAATCCCGCTAATTTAATAACCGAGAAAGATTTCCACAAGAATATTGTCTGAGCGAACTGATTATTACGATTGAAATCACAGTCGTAATTGTATGATATGAGGGTATTTATGTTTTTGTTTTGAAGGACAATGCATTATGGTTTAGATGGTTTTGTTTCCTGAAGATCGAATGATGAAATTGGCATCTGCCAAAATATATCAAAAATATAAAGTAAAAAGTAAAGCTACGGGAACAGAAATACGTATTTTTTTTACTTCATGCATCCACATTATCAAAACCACATCATATGACTAATAGGAAATTCCACATTCGTAAATGAATTAAGGAGATTCAAGTCCATCAAATATCCCCAAACACAGCTGAATTCACTATAATATATGCAATTGGACAATAATATTAACTTGAGCGGTGCTCTCTAAATAAACAGAACGTTACGTAAATTTCAAAATATAGACATCACAAATCAAATCACATACCTACTATACTAAAAATAGATCCTCGTCGCCTCATAAGACTAAATGAACTACCACGCCCTCTCGATACAATAGAAATTCGAACATTGTGAGAAATTTGAAACTTAATGAATGCGTCGCGATGAGGCAATATCGTTAGGCAACTGAATGAGTGAAATACTTGTTCCAAATAAAATGTCAAGGGCAAATGTGCTTAATGATCCGAGCTGGCTAAAATTTTCTACGTTTTCCCTACAAGCGACGAACTCGACCTAGCACCGAACTAAAAATATTTAATCATTGTGTTGGTAGAAACAGTGGATGTCATGACAAGCTTTATATTTGCATACCGATGACCACATATATTATGGACATATATCACGCCTCTTTCGCATTGTGTAGGCAGAGATCAGTTTTCGAGTTGCTACGATCAAAACCTACTTCCCCAGATTCCTGGACTTTCATTAATATTTCCATGCACGCTCGTCGATTATGGTTCTTGTATGTTATTATGGACGACAAAAGTCTAAGTCAAATATCTTGACGTGACGTCAAATGTACTCGTGATTTCGGGATTTCGACGAATCCAAAACCTTGCCGCTGTATACAATGAATGACTTGAACACTCGGAAGAGTACACAATGCGTAATGGACTCCATTACGAGTGATCCTTATCCTTTGCGAACACACTTGTGCCCGATCCTGAATCAGTCGATTTACTTTTGAAATGGTAATATTACCATGATGTAAAGGAACTGATACGAAGGGGGTATCAAGCATATTGAAGGAACTCTATACGTAGGATAGTTGAAGAAGTATAAAGTATGAGTTAAAAAAAATGTTTTTCATTAGTCAAAAGTCAAAGAATTCTGTCACTTGTCCAACTAATGACTATTTGCTGTAAACGTAAATATTTCTTTTCTTTCTATAGTTTTATTTTATCAAAGGGGGTTCCCTAATATGATGATATATTATAAAAAAAAGCTTATTTAATGCAGTTAAAGGCAACAAACTTATATAAATTCCTCTCAATAAGCTTGTGATAAGTTCGTTACTTTAAGTCGCATGCGACAAATGCGATAAAATACGTCCGACCCAACATATGGAGCCGAACAAGCAAAAGCTCGCGGACAACGATTAATGTCACATGTTCGGAACAGGACGACACGATAAAGCTCCGGGCATTGCAAACCGCTTATCTTGCGTGTAACTTAATACAAGCACGCGCGAGGATCATAAAAATAATGAATGAACGTCGAGTGTGTGCAATATCATCGTGATAAATGACATACATAAACGGTAACTTGTAGCGTGGCGTGACCGTGTCATTCCGGTTTCATTGAAATGATGTATGTTTTGTTTCGGCGAACTGAACCGATTACGGACGTTAATAAATAATACTAATCTAGAGCACAATAATATATAGATAAGTCTCATACCGATAATTTAATTCAATAATAAATCAATAATCGTGTATTTTGACAATGTATTTTGTACACAAATTATTATTTTAAGAAGGGTGCATGTCTCTCTTAATGCTTGAAATTGTATTATTTAAAAGATATTTAAGTTAAAAAAAGACTCACCTTTAAGTAAGATCCATAATATTTAGTGACGTACGGGCTGTCGCACTGTGACAGCACCATGATCTCTTGTTGTATATCCTCAATCTCATCTTCTGCCTCTTCCAAGTCTATGATCTTAATGGCGACAACTTGTTGTGTTCTATTGTCCACCCCTTTGAACACCTCGCCGAAGGAGCCCTTGCCGATCTTCTCTTGTTTTGTGAAGATCAGCTCAGGGTCGACCTTCTGTAAACAACAAATTACAAATTTAAAACATTTTTCTATATATAAATAAACGTAAGTTTTAGACTCACTTACGAGGGGCGGTCAAAAAGTTCGCGGAATGGCGGGGTTGGCGGGGGTGAGGTCGCTCCTCCAGGTAGCCGCTACTTGAGTAACTCATAATTACTATATATGCCAATTTCTAGCCTAATTGGGTCATTAGCTTTCGAGTTACAAACGAGTAAACAAGTAAATCGGGAACAAACTAGCCACTATGGAGAAAATTGAACATCGCGCCGTCGTAAAGTTCCTCACCAAACAAGGAAAAACGCCTCAAACTATTTTGCAAGAGATGTTAGCTGTTTACGGAGACTCTGCTCCTGGTAAAACCATGATTTACAAATGGCACGGCCTTTTCAAGCAAGGAAGGGAGTCAATTGAAGATGATCCTCGACCTGGACGGCCCATTGAGGCCACTACGCCGGAAATCATTGAAAAAGTTGAAAAACTTGTATTGGAAGACGGAAGGTTGAAGAAGAAACAACTTGCAGCATCAGTTGGAGTATCAGAAACCACAATTTTGAATATTCTTCATCAACATCTTGGCATGAGTAAAGTGTGTTCAAGGTGGGTCCCGAGAATGCTCACGCCGCTGCAAAAACGTGAGCGCGTCAACTGTTCCCGCGAGTTTTTGGACCGCTGTGGAGAAGATAGGGAAGAAATTATGGCCCGAATTGTAACCGGTGATGAAACTTGAGTTCACCACTATGAGCCTGAGTCAAAGCAGGAGTCGATGCAGTGGCACAAAAAAGGCACACCACCCCCTAAAAAATTTAAAGTGTCGCAATCGGCCGGAAAGATCATGGCGACTATTTTTTGGGATACTGAAGGTATTCTTTTGATCGATTATAAAGAACGTGGTGTTTCTATAACGGGAGAGTACTACGCTTCCCTATTGGACCGATTAAAAGAAGCTATTAAAGAAAAAAGAAGAGGAAAACTGACAAAAGGTGTACTCCTTTTGCACGACAACGCGCCCGTTCACACGAGTCATGTTGCGACGGCTGCCATTCATCGATGCGGTTTTGAACAACTACGCCATCCACCCTACAGTCCAGACCTGGCCCCTAGCGATTTTTATTTATTCCCAAAGATGAAGAAAGAGCTGCGTGGAAAAAAATTTAGAGACGATGATGAAGTCAAGTCGGCGATTTCGGCGTATTTTGACGCCCAAGACAAAACCTATTTTTTCGACGGTATTAATAAGTTATATGCCAGATCCGAAAAATGTATTCGTGTTAAGGGGGAATATATTGAAAAGGAAAAATAACATTATGTATCATCTTTTTTCCCAGTCATTCCGCGAACTTTTTGACCTCCCCTCGTACCTACACTAATATGAATACATAAAGTGTGTTAGTTTTGGATGTTCGAGAAAATCTGGGGTAGTAATGTTTCATTATTGATGCAATTTGGAACGGAGATAATTTGGGAAGGATATAGGATTATTTTTACCATTGGAAAAAAAAATGTTTCACAAATCTATTGTAACGCGAGCTTAGTCGCAAGCGGAGTGACAGTAAATACTTTATAGCCGACATAAGACCGATCTAAGATACCGACATAAGAGCTATCTGAAGATCAACACGTAAAGTTTGGCGTATTGGTACGTGTACCAACGGGCTCGACACCCCGTAAAAACCACCGTTTAAAGCATAACAGAGTAGTAAGAACAAAATTACTGGATAGTAACTTTACGAAGATCGTCTGGTTGGGTACCTCCGTCTTATTTATTTCTGTCGTAATGCAGATGTGTTCGCATTGTGTTTCGGTTTGAAGAGAAAGAATATAATAGTTGGTATAACTGGATAGCGACTGTGACTTTAAATGTTATGTCACAAGTAGGCAACGTTCACTGTGGTTCTTGCGGTAGCTGCTACTTTGCTGCGAATACACGATACCGCGCGCTACAGGCGATGATAACCACTTACTATTGAGTGGTCTGTTTTTATACCTTGTTAGTTATAAAAAAACAGTACTACCTAGGTTTTTTGTATTACTGTAAGGTTACAGTAATAGGCATATAGAGTCGAATTTTAACACACAAGAGATATCTTATAATTTTTCAATCTCTATACTATAATCGTTACTGTAATGAAAACGTAGAGTTAATAAGTATGCGGGAAAATGTCGCATTTACTTCCCCTAAAAGTAGATTGATTACAATAATGTTATTCATAGCGTGGAGTAAAATATTCATACAGATAAGCGGACGCATAATTTTATACTGATACTTTTTCGAGAGAGGAGGATGCGATATAACATTTACTGGACGCATTATAATAGTTATCACATCTTGTAGTAAGATTTAAATTTCATATGTTACTTAGTCTTACTAAAAATATTATTATCGATGTCAAACATACGTCCACCAACTGAAAACATTATTACTTAAGATATAATCGAACAAAAGGTATTGAATTACGAATTGTGTAATGAAAACTCCTTAATATAATTACTCAAATTTATTTCTAAAGATCGGAAATTGTTTCTTAATAGGTTTATTAATAAGAAAAAAGCAGATGAGGCTGGACTCAGTATTCCGTAGAAAATTGAAAATTTGTAACGGCATATTTTTTGTGATGGAACAACAAATTAACGATTTTGGATTTTGCTTTTACTTGTGCAGTAACACTGAGTTGATTTAGAATTAATTTTTTTGCAGCTTTAAGAGCCCGCAGAGAAAGTATTACATGTTAATGCCCCCACGTGTTCCCGAGAAATAGTCTTCACAGACAGATGGACAATAAAATTAACCTATAAGTGGGCTCCGCTTTTCATTTTGTGCTACGAAACATTAAAAAAGAAAAATTCCACAAAGAAATAATTTCAAGCAATTATAATAAGATGCACGGATTATGGAATCAATTCTAAAAGTACAAAGTATTGTGAAGTACAAAAAATTATCTCGGATCTTATAGATCCGTGGCGAGAATAAGCCCCCGAGGCTGGATGCTGTGGAACCGATTTGGGCGGCAAAAAAGATTGTGGACATGCTTTGAAAAAAATTGTCAAAAATAGGGATGAATCTACAATACTTAAATAAAAATTGATTGTTTTATGTTAGTTACGAAGCGTCGTTATATAAAAAGAAACAATTTTATTTCATAATTATCGAAAACAAGTGCCTAGTTCCTCATGAAGAGAAATAAATCGAAAAATTATCGAATGAAAATATAAATATTCTTTTCCTCGTGCAAACTTTTCCTAAACATATACAAGAAAATTTGCGCGTCAATCAATAACCATAGTTTATAAAGAGAATGAGAATGAGACGAGAAGGAAAAGAGATGGTGATATAATTTTAAAACAAGGGTAGGCCCTGTTTTAAAATTATATCAACATCTCTTTCCTTTCTCTTGCCTCACATTACTCTCTTCCCCGTCCAGCTTAATGACTTTAAAGTCAAAGACGTCAACCTATTCTACCATAACAACCAGTTATGATCGTGGACTGTCAGATCTGTAATACTTAGGCTCTGAGCACACATAAAATATTACTTTGTCTGATTCAGGAAACAAACTTACACCTGTCTAATATATATAAAGCAAAATGTCATAAAGATAATTTTGATAGCAATATTGTAGATTAGATTTCAAAATTCTTGTGATAATAAAATTACATAGTGTATACGAATTCGAAATGACACATTGTCTAATACTTAAATCACTTGTGACGTGATAGATTGTATCATTCATCATGAAATAAAAAATTCTATAGCGAGATCGCAGATGTCGATCAGTTTTAGGAATTTAAGTAATATATATATATATATATATTACCCTGGGTTGTACTTCTAGTAGGCAAACTATCTATGACTGATTCCGGAAAACTCCAAACTTATTTTATATGCAGGGACATTGCGGGCATTATTGCAAGTAAAACAAAATATTTATAGACTGTACTGAAGGACAGCTACAGCGTGTGAAACCAGCACGTAGCTGCATACAATATCAGGACATCGGGTATGATTCTTCAAACAAAAGAATCACAGCATTCAAAACCTAATATCAAGGACCCGATAATCGTTATCGCCAGGTGCACTCGTTTCATGCTGGACGATAGCATTATAGAAGTCACCAAACAGGTGAAATCTACGGTGGATATACTGCGATTGCAATGACCACCAGGTGAGACGGCCAAAGAGCTGTATAGCGAAGTAATTGGCCATGTGGGTGATATCGCAAAGAGGAAAGTGATAAAATGAATGAGTTAAATCGATATTTTACTACTGACAGGGCTAATCCGAAGAAATAATGATAAGTAGCAAGTCAAAATTTATCTTGATAGATGACACCAATTAAATTACCTTATAGTTACCACTTGTACTACGAGTTATGTTCCGGAGATTTGTTTGACATTATGCCAAAGGCGATATTCTATCATCACACTGCTCGCCATCGGCAAGGTCTATTCTCACTTGCTGGAACTTAGGTAAGTCACACACAATACGGTTTCAGAGGAATTTCCTCCCACGCACGCTCCGATTGTAAAATGCTCTCTTGCTTCATCAAATAGGTTCCTAAAGGACGCGTTCGTGACCGTACTCTGGCGCTTCAAGGGTCCAAAGGTTACAGTGACTGCTTATCATCAGGCAGGCCGTGAAGCCTTTTGTCCACCATAGTGGCAACCAAAAATTATTTTAGAAATTGAACTAACTTATTCTAGCTACTGCGATCTATATCATTGACAGCTGTCTATAGTTTCATAGCACTCCTGATACCTGAAGAAAGTAGTATGCGCCTTAAAGAAGAAATATGATGCAAAAGGATTTGAAATATGAAATGTTTTATAGAAGTACAGAATCTTGACACGTTTGACAATATTTTACAAATACTTAGATGTATGACAGATATCTATGGTAAACTTTATTTTTAATTTGATGTTTACATCCCAGTGGCGACATTTTAGTGTTTATTACGGCGCGTGGCCGTGTGTGGGGCTCTCCGGTCTGACAGGACCGGCCTACCCACTAAAACCCCCCTGAGTTCTCCATGCGGGGCACATGGCGGGGTGCGCTTTCGCAATTCTACCGCCATGTGCTCCGGGGCCGGCTCGACCTAGGTCTGGTCGAGCCAACGCCAAGGAAGGGACTGTCCGAGAACCCCTAGATAGTCCCCCAGACGAAGAGACATCACCACGGCGTGCGCGGTAGCCAGACGCGCACGCAGCCTCGCGGTAGGGAGGGCATTAGGCGAGCACCGCTCTTGCGTGTGCCCGCCTTCTCCTACCTATCCGTCTGCGGCGGAGAGGAGCGGCTTCGACGTCCTCCTCCCGTTCCCTCTCCGCTGCCTCCTTCTGCGAGATGACATTCTCGCAAAAGGAGGCGACAGCCTCCCATTCCGCCTCGCCGCGGAGCATGGCCACGACCACGCTCGGCAGCGAGAGGTCGCTGCTTCCCAGCGCAGCAATAAGGTCGCTGCGCTGTTGCTGCCACGCCGAGCACACAGCCAGCATGTGCCCGGACGTGTCGTCGGGAGCGCCGCAGTGGTGACACCGCGGCGTTGCCTCCCGACGTGCGACCCGGTGCAGTTAGTGCGGTGCGGTCAGTACCTACACTTAATTACAGCCCCTAGATAAATGTATATTATGAACTGTTCCCTGTCGGAGTCCGCAGTCCGATCGGGGGGGTGGCGTTGGCGGTGTCGTTAGACATGGTCAACGCCTTCGGTACCCTCCCCTGGCAGGCCATTAGGGAGGCGCTCGTATACCACGAGCTGCCTCCCTACCTGCGGGCCGTGGTCGGGGACTATCTGCGCGACAGGACGATCGGCGTGATGGGACGGGACGGGATGGAAACGTCGAGGAGGGTCGAATGCGGCGTTCCGCAGGGGTCGGTGTTGGGACCCTTGCTATGGAACCTCGCATACGACGCGGTCCTTCGCACCAGCCTTCCTCGCGGCGTGAGTATCGTCTGCTACGCTGACGACACTCTCGTCGTGACGACTGGGGCCGACTTTGGGCCGGTGCTTAGGCTTGCCGAGCTTGGGGTGGCATGTGTCGTGCGGGCGATCCGCCGGCTGGGTTTAGAAATAGCGCCTCACAAAACCGAGGCGCTATGGTTCCACGGCTTTCCGAGGCGCCGGGAACCACCCAGCTGCCGGATCCGGGTGGGTGACGCGGTGGTCCCGGTGGGGCCGTACATTAAGTACCTGGGCCTCACCCTGGACCGCCGCTGGAGCTTCTAGGAGCATTTCGAGTTTTCGAGCAGTTCGTGCGGTTGGTCCCCCGAGCCAAAAAGGTGGCGGGCGCATTGCATCGCCTGCTGCCCAATCTCGGGGGACCGAGGGATGGAGTTCGCCGCCTGTACGAGGGCGTCGTGCGATCCGTGGCCATGTATGGGGCTCCCGTGTGGTCGCAAGACTGCGCGAGGTCCCCCCGCTGCAGAGCTCTGCTACGGAGCCTGCAGCGGATAATGGCCATACGGATCGTACGAGGCTACCGTACCATCTTGTACGAGGCGGCGACGGTTCTGGGACGCTCCCCCCCATTCGACATCCTGGCCGACATGTACGCGGCGACGTATGCGTCACGGCGTGTCGACCGGGGGAGCGATGGGGGAGCGCCCTGGAACCCGCGCACGAAGTGCCTAAGCGGGAGTGGCACCGACGGATTGTGGCGGCCTGGCGTGCGCAGCTCGAATTTCGGATCTGCGCGCGCCAGCGGGCCGTCGGTGCCGTAGTCCCGCACCTCGAAGCTTGGCTCCACGGGAAGGAGGAGGTCACCTACCGATTGACTCAGATGCTCACCGGGCACGGCTGCTTCGGTGAGTATCTGTGTCGAATAGGACGGGAGAGATCGATACATTGCCACCACTGCGCATCCGACCTTGACTCGGCCCAGCACACGCTGGCGGAGTGCCCCGCGTGGGCCTCTGAGCGCCGAGTCTTGGTCGCAGAGATCGGGCGAGATCTGTCTCCGCGGCATTGATTGCGGCAATGCTGGCGGACGAGGGAGGTTGGAGGACTGTGGCCTCCTTCTGTGAAGCAGTGATGCTCCAGAAGGAGGCCGCCGAGGGGGTCGGGAGATGGCCGATCCCGCTCGAAGAAGGCGGCGCCGGGCTCGGTAGCACAGCTGCGGCGCCGCCGCGGGTCGCCGGCGGGCGCGAGGAAGTCGCGACTGCTACGGCGACCCGGGATGGACCACGCCCCTTCCGTGGCCGGGGGGCGTCGTCGGTGGAGGAGACCGGGGGAGGTGGTAGCCTCCCCGAGGAGGGCTCCCCTCTAGGCGGAGGCTGGGGGTTCCCGGAGGTGGCTTGGTGTTCCCGGGGGCTCCCTACATGCTTAAGGAAGGCCATCCCTGAGGTTTTTAGTGGGTAGGCCTCCCCCTTCTGGGGAGGAGAGCCCCACATAACCGCCGGCTCGCCACAGCCGGGGTATGCAATTTAATGCATTTTCCTCAGGGAAACAAAAAAAAAAAAAGACGCATATGAACTGACTTGTTTGTAAAGTCGGTATTTTTTTATTTCTTCTTGAAATGTGTAGATAGTGTATTTAATGGGCTATGGTGTTACAATCAGTAACTTGTAGGAACTAGGCGTATCAGTTTGGCGACATTGTCGTTAATATTTATAAAGCACTTCAGTTCACCGTAAATTTTTGGAAGTACCTGCATATTTACGTCTATGGGATTTGAATACAATGTACATTGCATGTATTGAGCAATAACGAATAGCTAGGTAACAAACGAAGTTAATAAGTTATCTCGTGGAAATCATTTGGCACGAACACCTAATAAATTTGACATATGAAATGCAGAAATATAATAACATGAAATTATCGTAATAGACGTTAAGTATTTACTTATCGTGAAACAGTGAGTCTCAGTTAAAAACTGAATAATATCACGGAAATAGATAACCACGGAATATATAGTTGTAGAATTTTAGTTCAAAAACAAATATTTCGATAAACTTAAGTCGTTAAAAGCAATACCATGTAGTCTTAATGCGTATATCACTGGAGGATTAAATATTTTCTATTACGCGACAATCGTAATCAGTAGCACCATTAGATAACATTTTATAGCGAAATAAGTATTGATTATTTTATAAGAAGAGTGAAGAACTGTCGTAAATTGTATAAATAGTATTATATATAAGGTCAAGAAGAAATGGGTAAAGTAAAAATGGTATCTACCACGAGTTCATGAAAAGTAAATTTATGTTTAATGAGTCGTAAAAGAAAGCCTTTAAAGTGATTTAATGAAAATTAATCAAATAATTCATCACCACAGTTCATTTCCGGCATTATAGAGGGACACAAGCTTTTTTTTTTTATTCCGATGAGGAAAATGCATTGAATTGCATACCCCGGCTCTCCTCCACAAAAGGGGTAGGCCTACCCACTAAAAACCTCAGCAATGACCGTCCTCAGGCGTTGTAGGGGGTCCTCACGATCGAATGTCGCACCCCCGGCCTTTGCTCCCCTGGGTGCGCTAGGGGAACCTTTCTCAGGGAAGTGATCTTGCCGCCTCCTCCCCTTCAACCTCCTACGACGTCACCCCCCGGCCACACAAGCCTACCGATTAGGCTTTAATCAACTACATTGGCCTAGTGCGAATTGGTCAGCATTTTAGAATTTAGTTGTAAGTGTACGCAGGTTGCCTTACAATGTTTTTCTTCACCGTAGGTGCGTCATATTAACTATATGTTTAGAGATATTGTACAAAAATATTCCATATTTGCAATCACTTTCTATTTCCTGTATAACATATGACCGACAGACGGCGAAAACTTATGCGCCAATTTTGATAACAAATCAAAGTCGAAGCGGACCTGAACTTTGGCAATTCTGGCATCTATCTGTCAGACAATATGATATTCAAGATTCATTTTAAAAGATCCGTTTATTACCAGACAGTTCTAGACAACTGGCTCAGCAGTAGCCTATAAAGTTAGCATCTACTCTAAATATGCATCCATCACTACTTTAAACGACCAACTCATGCTTAGTCTTTTGTAGCCGCACTCATTGTCAAATTGAAAGCGGGTCGTGAATACTTTACGCACTGCCCCCTGGCGATGGTGAGCAGTGGCGGCGCTATCGCCATGGCACCGTGTCAAACATCTTTAGAAAACTATACTAACAATGAACACAAGTACCTACACTGGTGTGAACGTACAAAAACCCGCGGCTATTTACCAATGTGGAACAGATTTCGGTGAGAGTAGCACGACAGGATAGCCCCGGGACAATGAGAACATCATAGTTAAAGTTGGGCCGGCGCGTGACCGGCCTCCGGATGAGCGCGGCCCGCCTGCATATTGAGACGTAAATCTTTTATTTATATTCTTTAATCCACGCCGTTACCGACTTTGGCATTCTCTCGCTCGAGAATATTGAATACATAAAACATGAATGGGCTGCGGCGATTCGATTTAGCTTAAAACATTAATATAATGTTGTTTTTTCTTTTATTGTATTCCGCTGTTGTCATTATTGACGTAATAAGTTTGTTGTACACGAATAACAAACATATGTAAATATTGCAGATTTTAAGGTAATAATCTACTAGTCGAGTATTTGCAATGTCGAGTTAACGTCGACGTCCCTTAACAATATAGCTCTACTAAGGGCACTACAAAAAAAATATATTTCAATTATTCAAATTTTTCTTTAGCATTTACCCGCAAGATATAGAAGTTTTAATTGCCATGAAGGTTTGTCTTTCCCCGTCGAGTTTAAATTATAAAAATGAAACTCGTTAAACTTTCAACGCATTATAAGATACTCGTAACAGCGGACGAAAACTTTTCTATTAAGAGTGTGTGTGTACCTACTCGCCATAAAGAAAGATACGACGAAAGTTAGATTTATGCAAAAAGTTATCGAGGGAGACACATGTTCACCTACAACCACAACTCTCAAGGACCTTTATTTATATAAGATCGAACTTTATATAATATAGATATAAGATTAAAGATTTTTTTAATAAGATTAAATATTGTCGTATAATTGCCTTATTACCCAGTATACTTAATTGAAGCAATATGAGTAAAAAATATCTAGTACTTTAATGTTACTAGGAAACACAACAACTAGGTTATATCAGGCTTATATCAAGTAACTGGAAATGGTCAGTAGCTAGGTAGTGTTCGCTCGGCAACGCGCACCATTTTTTCTGAGGTTTCGTAATATGTAATTACGTACGAACGTTAGCAATGAAACAACAATTATAAATTTTGTTTGCAAACTGTTGAATGTATGTACGTATTCATTTTCGCATATAAATTCTCTTTCAATCGTTATTAGCAATACATAATTTAATAAAACATATAGGATAAATTACTAGCATATGTATGCAACATAAATGCTAAGAACGTCAGTTGGAAGTTAACCTTAACACATAAGGTCTGAACCCAACTTCTATTACAATATTAGATATATGTCAATTCACCATAAATATGTTCGTTCCTATAGCGATTATACCATTTATTTAGAACACAAATAACTATTAAGTTACAAATATTTGGTCCAAACATTCTTATCATTTAAGTAATCTATCTCGTATCCATGTTTCCCAAAACTATCTTCTAACATATATGTAGTTTAAATTTATTCATTAATCAGATTAGTAACGCTTTGTGAAACTTTTAAACTAAGCTTTAGTTTTTAAAGCCTTACAAGTTGAAACGGCGTTCTTATTTTTAACTTTTGTGTTTGATGGATGTATTTGAAAATTTGTATGAAATATATTATTATTCCCCTAACCAGAATAGAAATTTTCATAAATATACAGATTTGCTAATTTATTAATATTCATACATTATTTTTTTAAATAATATTCTCGTGACCTATAATTATAGATGTTGCACTTCTTGACTTAATTACATTGATTTAATAATTAATAAAAGAAAAAAACCGAATAGCAGTTTATTTTCACCGAATTCACTGCAGAAATATATAAAAGCTCAGTCAGACAAATTAGTTATTTGTCTCACACCCATAACAAATTAAAAATGCATTGCTTTATTGCTATTGCTTTTTATAATGTTGATACTACCCAACATCTTACCATCTACATTCTCACCCAAGAGTTCGCAATATAAACGGAATTGCTTTCAGAAATTGTTGAAAAAAACGCAATGACTTACACTAGCAACAGTATTTCTACTCTGGGAAGGGCGCACCGGCGCTGGTCTGGCTGGTTGAGGGGGCACCTTCATTTGTCTACGGTCGAACGAGGACACAGGGTTGACCGGCCAGCCCCAGCGCCCCGGCCCGTTGCTGCCGTGCGGCAGCGAATACGATGATTGCGGTCGTAGATGCTTCATGCTTGGCGGGCCTGCGAGGACCGGCCCGCTGGGACCGCTTGGAGGCATTGCGCCTGGCGACCCTTGCACGTAGTGGTAATGTGGGGGATTCGACACAGCGGCACCCCACATCTTCAACACACAACACAATTACAGCACAACGATCACTTCATCACATCGACAACGAATGCGCACTGACAACAATCAGCTCTTTACTGCTGTTATCTTTGATTGATAACAATTAGGTACGATTTAAAGATTTTCGGTAGATAACGCGCACAGTAATCAGCTACCAACCGGCAACGAGTGAACCAGGCCACTGCTCGCGATGGAAAGACAGCTAGGAAACACAAACGGTTCGAAAGCCACCGTCCTCGCCGGACGCAAACGCAACGCGTAAAGAATTAATTTGTCTTTGATGGACAATTGTTTCGACTGAAATGGTCAGAAATTACGTTACTTCGGTCACCAGTACACTTATTGATATAATAGTGTTAGCGGAATAACACAACAATAGGCTAAATTGATGTGAAATTTTCACAGAGAGCGAAAGCGTCTAAAGCAACACAAATAGCACTGGCGTTGTATTCTTTTGTATCAACCAAATTACCCTAAGCAATGTCACCAGACTATACGATATTAACAAACAAAAAAGAAAGTTAACGTCACTGAATAAAGATTCCAATGGAAACTTTTTCATAAAAAGACTATTCGCTTTAGACACGTATGTAACTAGACAGTTTACACTTGAACGGGCGCGCTCAAGAGAAATCTGTTTCCCGACACGCGTAATCCATGTTGATGGACTGCGTGTGAGTAGCAGCACATTTGAATGTATACTGTTTGCGTGTTTGTCGATCGTTCCACACCGGCCGCCCTGGCGATTGCATTATGATTTTTTCGCAAGGGACCGCGGGCAGAAGGCGGCCGGCGGGGGACGAGCGATCAACAGAGCGTGCAGCGGCCGCTGCTTGGTCGACGCAATGCAGCGAAACTCACAGTGAACCAACATGGGTAAATATTCCACATGCCAATTGCTATGGCTGTTCCAGTGTACGATCAGCAACGAAATGGAATGATTAATAAAGTGATGAGTCGACGTATTACAAAACACTTGTTGTCCAAGCACTTCGACGGTAGTTAGTTGACTATATAACATTATTGAAAAACGCTAGCTATTTGAAAGAACTGATGGGAAAAACATTGGCATTGGAAATGCTTTTTTCTAAATATATATAGATTTATAACACTTTTCTACAAATAATTATACTAAAAATATACGTAAATAATGTATAGGTATAATATATATCCCTGTACCTATGTGAGAACGTCAAACAATTTATATCGCTTAGCTAGCGGTGGATGCAAAGCATGAATAATGCATTGCACAGGATTTTTATGACAACCGTACACCGGTTCAGAATGCAAAATATAAAGCGAGCGTGATGTTTAACTATTTTCAAATATCACTACGAAAGTTACTAAATGAACGAGTAAAGTCGATTATACTTATACTTATTAACACATAGACTAAACAGAGCGTTTAAAATGACGAGATTGAAATTTTCAATCACGAGGACCGCCGCCAAATGTTCCGACACAATGAAATATTGAGAGGAACGGTATAGCTAATCTGTCAAAAGAATGTTCCAGTTAGCGAACGCGAAAGTCAGCAAAACAAAGGCGTTACAAAACTTTCGTTGGGCCACGACGGGCGGTTTGGGCACACAATGGCCGGCATTAGTATGCGAAGCGTAATGGCAGTGGCAATGAAGGCAGGGTTGACTGTCCTGAGGAGTCACCGTCCGCACCTCGTGAGCTGAATACCGACCCCCGACACTCCACAGCAATTCCACACACTGACAAAACGTTACGCATATCCATAAAACCAAACCTGCGACATTGAGCAATGCGTTGCACATAAATTATATATAGTTGACGGCCCGTTAACCCCTTTTGTTTTAGGGCTGAGCAAAACGGTCCATGCCAATCACCGTGATATTTAACAGTTAGGTTCAAAAAAAACCAAACCTCAGTTTGGACCATTCGCAGATACGCAACAGGTGTGCAACCTTGCGTGGGTTTCACATAGGAATTCAAGAACGGCATGATCATTTATTCCTTTTGTTCCGCATTCTAAGCGACAGTGACAACACACGTTTGGAGAGGCGTCTCACTTGTGGAACTGGTTTGTTTAATCAGACATTTAATTGGCGGTTATACTGATAAGCGTTCTACAAGGTAGGAAACGAAGCATGTGTATATTCTCAAGGACTACCACGTGACGGGTACTTCCGCAACTCGTTAACACAACACTAATATTACATAAGCGATGTATTATTATTCGCAATAAAGGATTGCATCCGACCACCAGCCGTCGATGCTTACGCGCGACTACCAATGTCGAACGTGGACTGGCAAAGAAAGCGTAGAATACCAAGTCACAACAGAATACTGAATTTCTCACTCACGAAAGGAATTTCATAGTATTGTTTATTCAAATAAAATGTAGGAATTTGATAAAAGTGCGTATCCGTAGTTTTATTTTAGCATCAGTGGAGGTGTTTGCATGTGTATATTCTCAAGGACTACCACGTGACGGGTACTTCCGCAACTCGTTAACACAACACTAATATTACATAAGCGATGTATTATTATTCGCAATAAAGGATTGCATCCGACCACCAGCCGTCGATGCTTACGCGCGACTACCAATGTCGAACGTGGACTGGCAAAGAAAGCGTAGAATACCAAGTCACAACAGAATACTGAATTTCTCACTCACGAAAGGAATTTCATAGTATTGTTTATTCAATAAAATGTAGGAATTTGATAAAAGTGCGTATCCGTAGTTTTATTTTAGCATCAGTGGAGGTGTTTGCATGTGTATATTCTCAAGGACTACCACGTGACGGGTACTTCGCAACTCGTTAACAAACACTAATATTACATAAGCGATGTATTATTACGCAATAAAGGATTGCATCCGACCACCAGATGCTACGCGCGACTACCAATGTCGAACGTGGTCTGGCAAAGAAAGCGTAGAATACCAAGTCACAAGAATACTGAATTTCTCACTCACGAAAGTTTCATAGTATTGTTTATTCAATAAAATGTAGGAATTTGATAAAAGTGCGTATCCGTAGTTTTATTTTAGCATCAGTGGAGGTGTTTGCAATTATATGAGCCGCCTAGGCATTTTCTGATTTTACAATCAAAGTTAGATAAAACACTAATGAAGAATATCGGCCTGAGTGGTCTAGTTATTTCGTGATTCAACAACATATCTAGGCAGATAACGATCTGGCAGCTTTAACGATCGCACGACAACATAATTTTTAACATAACGTTTCATATGCCATCAAGTATTAGTCATGAATTAGTTGATAAACGATTCTATACCACGATACAGTAAATTGGGTATCGTGTCGCGCCATGTGAATCAATAATCAAGTATACTAACAAAAAAATTGAGAAAAAAATAAAACCGCTGTGTAATTTTCATACATGCAAACTAAAAAAAAGCATAAGATTAAGAACCATGTGTACTTTCGTAATTATTTTTATATTTGTGTGTATATCATAAATGTTCATTGATAAAATCAGATTTACAGATAAAACCGCTTGCCAAGTGCGAGGCGGATTTGCGCACCGTGGGTTCCGCAAATAAGTTTATAAACGCAAAATAAACCAGTTATATGGTGCAACTACAAATTTACAATTTTCGAATATTTTCCTTTAAATTTACTTGACATTGCTTCGTCTCAAATATCATAATACTAATACAACGGGAAGTATACTATAGGATACGATTACCTTGTGATTTCAATATATGCGGCATAAAAGCATTCGATTGTTTTATTTCTGCAAGGAAATAAATACCACTTGGGTACTTGATATTAATTTCAATTAATACTTCTACGCGTTCCTGAAATAAAAGGTCTTAACAGACATAACAAAGTTATCCTATAAGGGTTCTGATTTTTCGTACGGACCCATAAAAAATGAGTTGTTTTACGTGTTTCATAATAATATAGTGAATTATAGATTTGGAAGTGAACTTGGTTCTATGCCATGTGATGTTTAATATTTATTAATATAGTTAATGATAGATGTACATTTGATCTATCCTTCGACGTAGAAATCATTGACAACATTTGACTTATTAATGGTCAATGTAAAAATACAGCATAAGATAATTTAGACACTCCAGCGCGATAAAAGTATTCAGAAATGCAAATAAGAAAGGTTTTATTACGGTCCATCCTACTCATTAATAGTCCATTAGAAAAATAACACAAGAGCAGCAAGCATTTTATCTTAATACGCAGAAGTGTTTAATCTTGTACGCCTTTGTAGATAAAGTTTTCAAAAGCTAGATAATAAGAATCCTTAAAACGGGCAAAAAGTATTATTTTATTAATACGGCGAATGGCGACTTTAAAGAAAATATTAATTTCTTTCTATTTATAATATTATTCAAATTTAATTAATCCATATAAATGTCATAATTCTTTTTATAATTTTATAGGCTTGAAGAATCACAGAATCTTCTAGCCCTGCTTGCAGCGGCATCTGCTTGGTTGCACATCCCAAACACTTTTACTTGGCAGATCAGATACGTTTGGAGCCGCTTTAGTTTCCCGCGCCGCTTTAAGCTCAAATGTCCCGTATTATGGGACAGCGGTACAACGTTTCATCTGATGAGGGGGCGGTCTCCATCACGATTAGAAGGACCTAGGCCGTGGGCAAATTATTTGTTGGTAAACGAGTTTATCCCCGATTCCGATATAACCCGGACCGGTCGTGCAATGAGCCATGGGTCCCCCATGAGGGTTCTGTGTTCCGTCGCGTGGTAATGGAAAGATAAAAGAAAGACAAATCTATGAGAGCGTCATTACACTACATTAAGCAAACGATATATGAAGAAAGTCTTAAAATTGTTTCAGTTATACAGTTCGTCTTAGTACTACTCCAAAACAATTACAGTCATTATTAGGCTCTTGCAAACGAGAAACAAAGAGATCCTTATTTATTAATACTCTCAAGCACAATTGTTCCAATTACCTACTGAATAATTTAACAAATAGTACTCGGGACTAATTACGAGTGGATGTTATTATGCCGTGTACAGTATGAGAAAATAATTTGTAGAAATAGAAGTTAAGACTTTCCGAACGCGAGCGATGTTGCCTTTGTAGCATGCGCATCTGGTCGGACTCCACAGCACAGGAGGAAGGAGATTTATAGTATTATAAAACCTACAGGCTAACCACCACAATAAAATATGATAAATGTTTTATCTCAGTCGCAATATCAATGTCCTATTGAAATCGTGAGTAATAATTAAAAAAAATACAATTCCGCAATTTCATTATTTATGCATATTATTCCACATCAGAAGTAGGGTTCAAAATTTTTGTTAAAGTGAGAATAAAAAGTTTTTATATGATCATGCTAGTTGACTATATAAGTTTCAATTTGGATATAGCAATTTATCACAATGAGCTGCCAAAATTCAATGATCTAATTGAAATATCGTGGTTATATCCTACAATAAAATAGTGTAACGATAACGAAATGATACGAGTGGTCCTTGATGGCTACTCATCGGATCCGAAGGCTATTGACGCTGGAGTTCCTCAGGGTTCTGTCCTTTCAGCGACTCTTTTCTTGCTACATATCGGCAATCTGCTTATGCCCGGTACCCTTGGGTATGCAGATTATAGCACGGTCGTTGAAAGGTACTTGTCCAGTGGAAAGGCTAAAAGTGAAGAGATTCGATCGATGATTGACCGTTTGAGCTTGGCCCTTGAGGTGGTCTCAAACTGGGGTGACACTAATCTAGTTGAGTTTAACACCACTAAAACCCAGGCGTGCTTGTTTACCGCGAAGCGGAGTCCTTTTCTTCTGACTCCGACACTCCGTAATGTGCCCGTTCCCATCAGTGATCATCTCGTACTTCTTGGTATGGACATCTCGTCCAACTTAAACTTTGGCCAATACATTGAGTCCTTGGCAAAGACTGCAGCTAAGAAACTTGGTATCCTCTCCAAGGTTAGGCGGTATTTCACACCAGGGCAGCTTCTAAACCTTTACCAAGCTCAACTCCGATCGTGTTGGAATACTGATGTCATCTTTGGGACGGTTCTGCCAAATACCAACTGGCTGCCTTGAACTCAATCGAGAAACGTGCTAGGAGGCTCATTGGTGACTCACATCTAGTAGAAGCTAAACTGCAGAGCCTCGATCACCGACGCAAGGTAGCCTCTATGGCCATCTTTTATTGGATGCATTTCGGAGAGTTTGCGATGGAATTGCACAATTTGATTTCAGCATCCCCATTCCTCCTCCCCCCTCCTCAGGGAAACTAGACGGCGGTTGGGCTTCCACCCTTATGTTGTTGATATACCACCTATACGCGTTTCGCTTCTACTTTTATAATGCGCACAGCAAAGGAGTGGAATTCCCTCCCGCTGGTTATTTTCCCTGATAAATGCAATCTGGGCCTTTTCAAGGCAAGAGGCTTAAATAATACATTAAAAAAAAGTGAAAGCAAGCTTTGCTAATATGACTGAAAAATGTGGTACTGTTGAATTGTATGTATTGTTTGAATAGCAATACGCAAATCTTTAATCAGATGTCTCTACATAAATACATAATGCCATTTATGTCATAAAAATTCGGACATTTGCTACGCTTATGAGAAGTTTTTTGTGACTACATTTAATTGATTTAAAAATTATACAATTTTACGACTGCAAAACGACAATCGGTTAATGTCTTCTTGAAGCTTGAGTCGGTCGTCACTTTCTCGGCGATTTTGGATACTTTTTTGACCAAATTCAAACGATCTTTAGTAGTAGGAACATAAAACACTATAGTTTTTATAGCTATAATGTGAACTTGTTCAAACTATTTATCTGAGGTCAGCTTCTAATTCACGACTCTGTACAATACAGGAAGAAGAAAAAAGTTGCCCTTGCGGGTTCTTTCCAGTACTAAGTATCCCGCCATTAAAACATTGATTTACGGAACCAAGGAAAAAATTCTATATCAAGAATAAATTTATGACTTTGATTGACGATTATAGAGGCTAACCGGTAATTCGCTCACTCTGTGATAAACTAAATAGTAATTCTAGACGCTATCAGCACTTATATCATCAAAGACGTAAAACTACTGCATTGTAACACTGTAGCAAATATGGCGTTTGCGTCACATCGGAAACGCATTAAGCGGCTATCGTCGACGGCATATAGGAACGCAATATCCGACCAGTACTGAACCTAGCGAAACCTGTACTGTTTGCACCGGTATTCGTGCCTGTGAATATGTGTTACACTGATCGAACTCGTTAGATGGGTTATTTACAAATACTACATATTGACAACAAATTCAAAATCGAGTATTTTTGATAGGTTATATATAGGTAATTTGCGAGCATCGATGGCACTGTGATCCCGGCACTGGCGATGAAATTGAGAGGACCGGGATCGCCCCTGCATGTACCAATGTGTTTTTCGATTTTCGAATTTCATTTATCTGGCGTTCCTACGGTGAAGGAAAACAAGCTTACCTGCATACAACTATATAGAAACTCAAAAGTGAATGTGGAGTCAACCGATCCGCACAGGAACTGGAAGACTTAATCGCCATAACATAGAGTGAGCACGGATATGAGTTCTGACGATGTGTAATTAATTATTCAGAGCTATTAAAGCTTTGTCTGGTTTTCGTAAATAGAACTTGGGTTATGAAAATTATATGTATCAAATTCACAATTGTCGTTCGCTATATAACATATCTTAGAGACGCTATAAAATAACAATATCCAAGAACATTCGAACATATTTAAAGTATTTATATACAGCGTAATTTTCCTTACTATCGGTGCTGTTAATCCAGTTTATAACTACAAAAACAATGATTAGATTGGTTTTCCTAAACCGAATTTCATTTTTATTAATTATAATTTTTATGACTGAAGTAACATACAGGTTAACGAAAATTTGTCGGTGCAATTTCTCCGTAGAGAACTCAGAAACTATAAATCTTATTCAGTTCAAAATATACTGACAGAACGCTAACATTCAAATCTATGGTTACTTTCGAAGGTTCCAGACACGAAACGAAATAAAATTTATGTAATCCGAAACACTGCACATACTTCTGAGAAATATTAATATGTTCCGGACTACGAGATTGTTACAATTGCAACTGAAAATTTGAAACGGAATAAAGAATATGAAACAACATAATTTAATGACCATTCTGTTGTCCTAATTAATGCTACAAAATAAGCAACTGTTCAGTTGTCGCTTTTCTGTAATAATAGATATCATTAGTTCCGGAGCGTGTAACTTATAGTGATATTTAATAGGATAGTAAATAATTATTAAATACAACATTGTTTATTTAAGTAGCTAGATAACGACGTTGTGCATTAACCCTGGCTCGTAAAAGACAGCCTTTATCGACTTTGTCGTCCAAAACTCTTCCTACAGCACTTTAACGTTGATAATTTTATAGGCTGCCTGTCACTAAAAGTAACCTTACAATATGACTTATCAAAGGGATGAAAATCAGCGATGCTTGAAATATTTTAACGATGCTTTGATCTTCCCATTTATAGCTAAAGCAGACATAAAATTTATTTTAAATCTATTTCCGCGAAATGACGTGACGGTTAAAACTTTGAAGCCATTTCATATTTTTTTTGTATAATTACAAAATATATGTTGACTTATATTTTTGATCTTCTAGATTTGATTTAAATCACGTTTTTTCCGTTCGGCAAAGGCATGCAATATTTACTTATCAAACATGTTATTATTCTTTCCGCTGGTAAGAGACAGGATCGTGGATCGAAACAGTTTTTCAATCAGCTCACATTGTGTGCCAAGGAAAGATTTTTATCACGTAGGCAGCGAAAATATAACGAATCCAAGCAACATAACATCTCCGCAAGGTCGGTTATGACATTGTCGACGGCGAGAGGTAATTAGCATGTATTTACCGTGCATACGTAATGCGCATTGAGGCTTCGTAAGTACACACCTACGCTACACTAGTTAGGATGATGAAACGTTCACTGAACATTCAGACGCTGCGCAATACGACTCGACGAAGATTTAATTATGAAATATATATTTAGAATTCAATCCCAACAAAAAAAACAGTAAGTACTAAAAAAGTATTCGTTTACGCAGTTCATATAAAAACATATAATACACTTTATAAATAAAAATATGAAAGTGCATTTCTGTGAGGTTGACAAAGGTAAGTGTAATAATAAAATTTTAATACGTAAAAATAATATTTTAATACAAAAACAAAACTTTTTAGTTTCTTTTCAACACACTTCCTCATAAAGTGGCTCTAATCCCATGGCAATTAGGCACATAATGACACCTATAATCAAATTGTGACTTTTTCATTACTATTATTCACGAGTGAGTAATAGTTTTTTTTTAATTATTATTGGTTGAGTTACGCTTACATTTGCGCTAAAAAGCTATCCGCGATAAGCCTGAAAAAAAAGAAACCTCATTTTTTAGTCTATGGCCGATGCGCGCGCATAGGAAAACTGATTAATTTTTCCCGCCATCACGAAACATTTTTCACAACTCGTCTCATTTTCTCTTTTGAAGTTATTTAGTTAGTTATTAATTAAGATGTCTGCAAATACAATTTATGAAGAAAATGGTTTTTTATTTCAGTATTATTTTATTCAGAAGTGTGTTGAAAAACTTGTATGATACACGTGTGTATTGATGATTACCGTCCTCGGCTCCTTAAGACCCTCTCCTGACGGCTCGGCGGTCAACATTACACACTTGTACCATAATGTTCTATTAACTTTAGAAACAACAATATTTCAACACTTTACAAGTGATAGTTCTATAAAAAACAATAAATACCACAAAACATTTTAACCATAACTTAAAACATATAGCAACATTTATAACCATTTATTTCAAACGAATGATGAAAATGTTGTTTCCTAAACATTCGTCTGATTATCCACGTTTAGTCTAGTTTCATTCCATTTCTGCAATTAATACGAACACTCTTGTTTGTTATTACGTAATCAAACTTACAGACGGAACTGAACAGTTACAAGTTTTCTCGGATCTATACTAATAGTGTAAACTTACAGGAAACATTTAACTGATTGTTTTTGTTTGTATTGAATAGGCTACGAAATTACTGAACCGATTTTGATGAAAGTTGACCCGCAGAAGGATACAAGGAAATTTACCGCGGGAAAATATTTTTTCCTGTGGGTAAATGTATAATAATAGCCAAAAGGATCTTGATGTAATTTGGT
Organism: Scirpophaga incertulas; assembly: GCA_036419045.1. Classification (NCBI taxonomy): domain Eukaryota; kingdom Metazoa; phylum Arthropoda; class Insecta; order Lepidoptera; family Crambidae; genus Scirpophaga; species Scirpophaga incertulas. Next base: position 27,464,816 of record CM071634.1, on the reverse strand, counting down.
ATGGGAATAGTTGTAGATTCGGGGAAAGACGTAAAATATTTCTTACATTTACACCAATTAGCGTAGCTCAAAGTAAGCTCCGAAGGCTTGCGTTATGGAATCTAAGGTAACGGATAGACATACATATATAAATATATATTAACAACCATGACTAAGATACAAATGCTCGCATTCACCACAGAAACATCTCCCCCACCGGGATTTAAACCCGGGTCCTCAGAGATGGCCACACCTTGAAATCAGTGTACTAACCACTCAACTACGGAGGTCGTCCATAATTTATCACTCTTGCAATAAAGCAGATTTTACACGGACAAAGCCACGGGCAAAAAGCTAATATACAATAATTACGCATCACATAAAACGTTTAAAACTATGAATTGTAATAATATGGTGTAAATATCACAATTCCATTACTTATATTTTTTAAAGCTACGAAGATACAAATCTTAAGTTGTCCGGTAGACAGGGCGATCAGCATACCTATTGTATAACTGCAATTACAAGTATTTTAAATACCTTACGGTATTTTTACGTGTCATTTTAATACATAAAAAGCCTGTAAATATGTAACGTGACATCACTTTACACACAAATTGACTCCGCATTACAAAAAAGTGTTTTGAAAGAAGTAGTGCTATTTTTGATAGCTAATAACTTTTTCCAATTCTTTTTTTAAACATTGTCACACGCAAGAAGTCGACCAGTGTAGTGGGTGCAGTTACAAACATAAAACCTCATAATGCACAATTGCACATACGCTCGAACTGGAACAAATTTCTGCAGGTCACCAAAAATATTTGCCCCGTCGGGAATTTATTGAATCAATGACGTGTTACGTGAAAATCCAATATAACGCAGCAGCAATCGCGTGCGGGGAATACTAGTATGTAATATGCGCTACCCCATATACACGGGTTAATATTAACAACCACTTATCTATATATCGAATAGCTGGCTACTTGACTGAGTGCCTTCGCGTGTGGGATGAATCGCCAGTGATACCTAAGCTAAGGCCAAGGACGAAAACGCACGCAAACCCTATTAAAGTGATTAACAAGTATTAAATATCTAAGCGCGAGTACGAAGCATTGTGCCTAAACACTGACCGTGCAGGCATGCAACATATTTTCAAGACCGCCATAGATAAATAATTCAACACCTTTGTTTTACTAAGTTTTTATTATGAAAACTAGCTGTGCCCACGATTTCGTTCGCGTGGAATCGTAATTTTAGGTAGCATTTTAATGACTGAGTGTTATAAACGTAAGAGTAGACAAATATAATCAGAAAGCTTCGAATTGCTAAGCTATCGGGAGTTACAGGTGTCATTGCTAGTCAACCATAAAAGATAGATATATGCTGTCGTTGGATGTTTTTTATATAATTGTAAGGAGAACATTTCCGTCATACATGATTTCTGTGTAGCTTAACCATTAAGGATGCACGGGCGACGGAAGCTTAAAAAATAGAGTAACTTCTACAGTTTTCCCAACATCCCTTCACTGCTCTACTCCTATTGATAGTAGCGTAATGAAAAGTATACTATAACCAGCTCAGAGGAGTATGAAAAATAATTGTACCAAATTTCGTTAAAATCCGTGGAGTACTTTATGTTTCTATAACGGTTATACAGACAGACAGAGAGACAAAAATTTTACTGATTGAATTTTTGGCATCAGTATCGATCCCTAATCACCGCCTAATAGTTATTTTGGAAATATATTTCATGTACAGAATTGACCTCTCTACAGATTTATTATAATTACAGATAATGCTTGGTAAATAGTAGTTGGGACGTTAGCTGGCCACTGCTCATTGAACAAACACGTTTACATATTGGGTATTACAGATAGCCCTCTATGCACAGTGTGTATGGAGGCCGAAGAAACGGTTGCACATGTGCTACTAGAGTGCAACAAGCATCGACCAAATCTGGAGAAGAACTAACTGGATCACCAGGAACAGTTTCAATTTCCAGGAACAATTGGATCACCAGGAAGAAGTTCTGAGTAATCTTGGAAACCTGAATCTTGGACCTGAGGAATGAGTAAATAATGCTTTGTATATTATAAGCCCGAGTATTTTTGTATGTATTCTAATAACTTTATATTGGAGTTATTAGAAAAGTCCAAATAATGTACATATAAACGTTCAAATAATGAGACACTCAATACCCACACACATTGGGCGACTTTGTCAACTTATGACGTCACAATTGCAGCGTATTTAGTGCGGTCCGTTAGTATTGAGCGCTTTGCAACAACACGAAAAACATTGCTTCTACAATAGTGCAAATAGTGAACTTTTGGTGATTTCTATGATATTATAATAAAACTGTTATTTATTATTGAAAACTGTTTCTATGTTATTATAATATAAACGTTCAGATCTTATTTCAATATATGCACATATTTTATGGGACGAGTACTATTCAGTATTAATTCGTGCAATAAAATAAAAAGGTATATTCAGAGGTCATACACAGCGGGAGTTCTAAACTCAAGCGTCTATAATCAACTCTCTAAAAAATGCGAATACATTTAGCCACACTCCAAAGCTGTAATATTCAATCAAACAATTATGTTCCCATCCTCGTTTTAATTAACAAACGAAAGGTGGACCAATCACAAAAACAATGCGAGAACATGGGAGAGTCATAGCATATACACAGCTCGGCATAACGCTAAGAGCAGAATTTGCATATACATATCGTTACAACATATTTCGGCCTCGCAGAACCTGCCTCCACGTCTAACGGGATGGACCTCGAAATATCATAGTCATAGATTGGTGTCATTTATCAAGCGTTGGCATTTCCGAGACTTTATTTTTGTTAATACGCAAATAAATGAAGTCAATCCATTTTTAATTCCCCACTTTATTTTGTAAATATTTTAGCAATAATGCGATTAATAAATTATACCTTTGTTCGTTGTCGTATAAAAACTATTTGTTTTTCCATACTTAAATACAAACATATGTGACTTAAATTCTAGTCTGTTTAGGCACTTACATTTTATTTATTTCTGCTCCCAATCTGATGGCACGTTATGCTCAGCGGTCTAGTGACTCCCGCAAGTTACAAATATTTTGTATGACTTGCAGAAATTTGTTACGGTTTGATGCACAAGACGGAATAAAATACTATTCTGGGACGAAGACGTAAAAAAAATCAAGTATGTAGTACTAAAGGTGTAAAAATGACAACGCAATGAAATAAGCAAACAATATGGCTAACTGCCAAATAAGATGATGTTTATTTTTACATAATTCCTCAGAGAATTCTCAAGCCTTCTTTATCTGCACTACAGAGCTCGTGTATGATTTGCCACGTTTGGTTATCTATTAAATAATGCCTTATATAATATATACCATATTTTTGTGCGCTGAATATTGAAATAGGTAAGAAATTCTTCTGTTATCGACCTTGGGCGTGAATCGGCAAACTGCCATCGAACTTACAGTTACACGGCCCAACTGTACCGCTATTCCGGTTAGTGAGATTACCAAGAAAAGCACTACACCATGAAAACTACCAATAAACAAAATTTCATGTTTAAGGTGGTAATGAATTTCTTTTGGAATTTTATAAATGGATCAAGGTGAAATTATTCAATTATTATATGTATGTATAATATATGTATGGTTTATCCGTTACCCTAGTTCTTATAATACAAGTCTTACAATGCTCTCTTTTGTCTAGGCTAATTGGTGTAATGTAAGAAACATTTATTATCGACACATTGTCACCACTGCGCATCCGACCTCGACTCGGCCCAGCACACGCTGGCGGAGTGCCCCGCGTGGGCCTCCGAGCGCCGAGTCTTGGTCGCAGAGATCGGGCGAGATCTGTCTCCGCCGGCATTGATTGCGGCAATGCTGGCGGACGAGGGAGGTTGGAGGGCTGTGGCCTCCTTCTGTGAAGCAGTGATGCTCCAGAAGGAGGCCGCCGAGCGGGGTCGGGAGATGGCCGATCCCGCTCGAAGAAGGCGGCGCCGGGCTCGGTAGCACAGCTGCGGCGCCGCCGCGGGTCGCCGGCGGGCGCGAGGAAGTCGCGACTGCTGCGGCGACCCGGGATGGACCACGCCCCTTCCGTGGCCGGGGGCGTCGTCGGTGGAGGAGACCGGGGGAGGTGGTAGCCTCCCCGAGGAGGGCTCCCCTCTAGGCAGGGGAGCGGAGGCTGGGGGTTCCCGGAGGTGGCTTGCTGTTCCCGGGGGCTCCCTACATGCCTGAGGAAGGCCATCCCTGAGGTTTTTAGTGGGTAGGCCTCCCCTTCTGGGGAGGAGAGCCCCACATAACCCGGCTCGTCACAGCCGGGGTATGCAATTTAATGCATTTTCCTCAGGGGAACAAAAAAAAAAAAAAGAAACATTTATTATGTGTTTATTATTTTATATCGTATTTTTTTCCTTTAATAATAGTGAAGTGAGAGCACAAGGTAAAATAAAATACGATGTCTGAGCTTAGAGAGCCGCAACTATTAATTTATAATTATTATTGATAAAAACGCAATGGAAAAAAAAACAAGAAAAAGAAACATACAGTAACAGCATTATTTTAATTCCTTATATTTATTAGTATCTGTCAAAGCTTAGCTCGAAAAAGATCCTTGAACAACAATTATATATTTTCATAACATGGGGATGACACATAGGTATTAGTCAAGTGTATTTACAAAAACAAAGAAATGGTAATATCATAACGATTCATAACATAACAGCAGTGCATTTAAAATACAAAACGCTTAAACCAAAACAAACAAATCACGATAGAAAATGACGATAATAGAGTTACAAATATAGAAGAAAAAAACAAACACGCCATAATCAAGTTTGCTGCGCTGATGAAACACAAATTGAGTAAGCTCGAACCGTATATGCACGTTGGCATTTTAAAGCAGTTACAATGTAAGAATGGATACCAGTCGCTTACTTTTCAATGTAAAGTATTTAATAAGCGTCCAACAATATAAGGTGTTGATATTGAAACATAACGATCATAATGACCATCGAGATTGTGCAGTTTTTCACAATCTTCCTTGTAGGAAGTAGGAACAGGAATGGAAGTGCAACAGCCGAGGAACTTCAAGCGTCCAATAGCTGCAAGACTTCCGCAGTTTACGATGGCTTTGAATTGGATAACTCAGTGAACGCAATTTGTGAGGATTGCCTTTTAAATTGTCATAAACAGTTTCGATTATCTCAAAGTATTATAGGAAATCAGAGTAAACTATAGTCATTAATCGAATAAGACAGACTGAAGATATATTGTGCAGAAATATCTAAATATGAAATTCAAAACAACTAAGTTCGGATCGGATGCATATTTACCTAAAGTTAGTTTAAGACAAAGTATGGAAACGGCTTTTTATTGTTTTGTTAAATAAAAATCCCGGGATTGCGGAATTGGATAGCCGGATGTTTATTTATTTACCTAATTTTGTTTTTGACAAAGTATGGAACTGTCTTTTTATTTTATTTCCACAAATAAAAATCCCGCAATTCACACTCATTAAATCGGAAGTTAACTCAGAGTGAGATACTAGACCATACTTACGCCCGGGCACCATTTCTGTTTTTTTATTCAATTATTTAATTGATTATTGTTTTAATCAAACTAACTCACTACTTTCGTATAACACTCTTCATGTAATAAATCGTACATTCACAAATCGCACGGGGAACTGAAACTAAACTTCATGTAAATACGTATGCATAGTTGTATAAATGAACCCGGAGTCTCGGTCTTTTGAAAATAAATACCACGTGCTAATTTAGTAATTTTCTAACAATATCACTACGTTAAATTTGCAGTCCCGTATTTTCCCGGGATTTTTATTTAACAAAATGTATTTTAAAAAGCCGCTTCCATAATTTGTGAGCCAAAAATTAACTTTAGGTAAATAACTCTAGGCTATGTAAAAACTGAAATCTTAAAGAATAATTTGTGGCGAACTAAGGCTATGAAAATTTTTCTCATTTTTACATACTTAATGTTAATATTGTGTTAACGTATCGTTCAGTTCACTAGAAAACTTACATTTAACACATCATGGTTAAACCTGCTTAGAAATGTGTAGAATAAAATAAAATTAAATGCAACCCAAATAACAATACCACGGGAATTATATGTTAAAATTATCACATCATATTGATCGTTCTAGGAGCTCAACATTGTGATATAGTTAACTCAATTTTTGCAAGTGTGAATTAGTTCCCGTTCGCATAAACAGACCCTATTTACCCCTCAATTCAACATATAAGTGTCTAATCATCTACTGGGTACGTATCTTAATTATTTTTGATTGTTTTTAGTTTAGTTTTTTTAATACTTTGACGTAGTTGCCGTAATTACGTAAATCAACTCTTTCAACATCCACCGTGCAATAGGAACTAAACAGAAAGTATACAATTAACACAATTATCTAGAAATTACCTAATAAACGAAAAGCCATATATAATAATTCTATGCAAATGCATACTACGGCGGTCCACATTTCTATCACCGGCCAAGCTGGCCAGCTTATTAATATTGATAGACGCGAGTCAGTTACTTCGCATGAATATTTAAAACGCGTCGATATTAAAGCAGGTCCCGCCAGCTGCCGTGGCATTTCTGAGACCTCGCCGTTTCGGCTTCGGTTTAACTTGTTTGGCATTAAGTTCAATTGAAGTTAACCATTTGCTCTTTTTGAAACTTGAGGAACATCGGTCAAAGACACTATCTCAATATTAGCCTGCTAAATATTTTGAGAAGCCGGATTCAAGGTTCACGCCTGAATACGCAATTAAGTTATACAATTATGTTTCGTGATGGAAGACAACTATAGCCATAACTCTTAATACAATATAGAATAAAAAAATTGTCTTCTACTCAATTACCAAAAGATGTGGTAAAAATTTGCTATTTACGGGTGTTGTACAAAATACATGATTATATTTAATGTACTTTTTTTCATCGTACCTACTCTACTTGAACATAATTTAGCTCACCACGCAAACGCATAATCACTGAATAATACAATTAAAGTTAAATAATTAAAAGGTATAACACATTAAACCTGTCATGACCCGATTCAATTCAAATAAGTACGTAAGTATGCATACTTCGATTTGATTGTGAAAACGTTACCGATTCGATCGATTTATATTTTCACATTAATCTGGCGTGTAATTATAAAATTATATAAGAAAGAAATTACAAAAAAACTTTCCTATGTTTTATTTTGTAGATCTATGCTGTAAACTTACAGAATGCTTGACTTAGTCGAAGTAAGTAGAGAGAGAACTATAGTGGCTTCCTAAAAATTACTGGCGAACAATCCTGGTGGTCTTCTAGTGGGCAGACATCAACTCGAAGGTGTCCCCCGTAACCAAATAGGCACCAGAATACTACCGTATATAGGAAAAATGCACACGCTCTATATTTAGATCAGTGCCTGCGTAGCTGAACAAATATAAAAAAGGCCAATAAAAATTATCAAGTTGTCATTATAAGTCAATTTCTTATTCCACCAGTAACAGTAATTGTGTGGCATATAAGGGGCTTAAAACACACGCCTACACTATCCTTTCACACATACTGCCTTAGTACCAAATCAAAGGTCATTATTACATGAGCCAAGACGTGACCTGGTCGCAGTCGTGTACGAAACGGAAACAGACACGAACACTTTTATAGGCACGAGATTGTTAAAACGCTGTAATTCTCCGCCGTTCGGGTACAACATGAAAAGTTGATATATTATTCAGAAATTGTTCGAAATCTTTATCGTCGTTATATACTAACTCCTTCGTAAAAGTTGTTTGCGTCGATTTAATATGTAATAATAATAACGCTAAGGTAACTATTTTTCTTGACTATATTTCTTCATGAATCTACACACTGGCTAATTAATTGTTACTTACCTACAAATTATGTAGGCACTTATTTGTAGGACGTGCAAACAATGTCTGCTTTGGAAGCGAACGTTTCAACATTGCCTAATACCTTATTTATTACTCGTCGAGTTAACATTTTACAATATAATTGAACGCGTAAATAATAATGTATTATTATGTATTGACTATGATATTTTCATACGTATAGTCGGCTAGCACTTTTCTGTTAGCTTTTAAATTAATCTAGTTGGCATACCAGAGTACAAGAATAATTGTTAAAACTATTACTAACCAGTTCTTAGTAACCTGGCACTATAATTTCTCCAAAATATTGCTTGTTTTTTCAGCGTTATCAATACATAGTATAAAACAAAGTCGCTTTCGCTGTATGTCCGTATGTATGCTTAGATCTTTAAAACTACGCAACGGATTTTGACGCGGTTTTTTTTAATAGATAGATTGATAGATTGTAGGAAGGTTTGTATGTATAATAAATGTATAATATAGTAGAGAAACACTGATAAATTTAAAGGATTCTAATGTGATGTCGTAAATAAGCACGTTTTTTTGCGCTTATATTGCAAACGCTGGCTGAACCCTACGAGATAGACCAAAATAATGTACTACAGTATTGTACAACTTACAAAAATCCACAAATAAGTCCGCGATGGTATATGTCTATCTCTTAGGGATAACCCACCATAACCATTTTTTCACTGCACCCGTGCGAAGCCGGGGCGGGTCGCTAGTTGTATATAAACAGCAACCATTCTGCGGTTGTATTGGTAATATTCACGTTACGAGTTTGGCGAGGCAGTATACGAGAATCAAGGTTAAAAAATTACAAACTATAAAAATATTAATAATATATTATAAAAATATTCTAATAAACGAACACCAACCTTGTACAGTCGCCGTTAAGAATAAGACATGCGACACGACGACGACGGATGGCGTATAGAGCCTTTGACACCGAAGACAAACAAAGAAGAATATTTAACTGGCAGCAGATGTTTACCCAGCACGACAAACATGTCAGTGTACTCTCGGATCTACATTCTTGGAAGCCTTCCAAATCGGTTGGTTGCGCACTGCGTTAGATTTATACATGGGCGCCTGTAGTGTCCCCTTTGACAAATTTAAAGTTCCGCTCGCGCAATGTATGTGGTGACTTGAAATATTGCAGCACGTGGATACTAAACACGAAAGATTTAATGGTAAGGGTGAAAATGAAAAATACTACTTGATTTCATATTTCACTACTACTAGTACTTACAATAGTTATTTACTTTGGTCGCTTACATAGCCTTTGCAACAAATATGGTTGTTGATAATAAGGAGAAAATAAATAAAATTAGTAAATAAATAAAATTGACACATTTATGTCTAATATTCCTCAAATTTTGCCATTGGCAGGCATCGAATATATTTATAAATACAAAATGAAATATATACCTATCTATTATAGGTATACATCGCCACTGAGGGGCACAAGCGTACGCTAACTTTTTTTACGGCGGCTAGGCGGTAGTCAACCGCGCTAGCTCCGCGAAAATTGACGACTACACACTCTTTAAAATTTCTGCACTATAGAATCATTGATTAAATGTACTTTTAAAATTTGAAAAACGAGAAACACATTGGTACATAGTAGAATCGACAGCGAACCCCCGAATATGCCGTTTCGAAGACAAGTACTGACAGCACATCAAATGAATTTATAAAATTATGATTTAATGGGTCGGTAAGGTGGCTGGTCTCCAATAATGGTACTATTGCTTGATAACGACATCAAGTATGATAAAATAGTAGCAATTTAAATTACCGTGGGAGAGCCATGCTTCGGCACGAATTGGGCCGGCTCGACCGAAGTGATACCACGGCCTCACAGAATACCGGCGTAAAATAGCTTGCGCTGTGTTTCGCCGAGTGAGTGAGGGTACCGGAGGCCCAACCCCCCCTTCCCCCCTTATTCCCTTTTAAAAGGTAGGCAACGCATCTGTAACTCCTCTGGTGTTGCGGGTGTCCATGGGCAACGGTTATCGCTTACCATCAGGTGATCCGTTTGCTCGTTCGCTGCCCTATCCTATAAAAAAAATGCATAGAGAGATAATAGGAACTAGTTAGTAGTGACATCATAAAACTATAGATTAGTCAAAATATTATTTTATAAATTATATCACTATTACTAAAATATTTTTATTTATTAAATTACTTATTATTTTATAATATATAATCTAAGGGTAACTTAATAAAATATTAGAAAAGGTAGGTAAAATATTAGGTAGGTAGGTAAAGTACAATTTGCTCTTTAGTCATTAGTTTCATTTTACTATGACACAACAGTTTTTTATTTACAAACACTCGACTTTCAATTTGACTGAAATATAACCAGCTCCTGTAGAATGACAAAGGATAAATTTCAATATAGCCATTATATCGCACGATTAACGCGAATCGAATGATACTTATGAAAAGTAAATGCAAGTAAAACCTATGATATTGTTACTTGACGGATATGCAGTTAAGTCAGTCACTTAGTATGTTATAGGTCACGAAACGTAATATTATAAAGTGGAAAAAAAATATTTTGTATGGTTAGTACCGAATAAAATCAAAACTTTGAAATGACTTTCATAAACTTTGTTATGATAAGTCTTGAGTCCCAGAAAGTATAATAATTTCGACCCACAAATATGTCTTTTGTGGATCCCAGAAATTTAGATAAAAGCTTAACTTGATTCTGATGTAATTTAGTTAGGTGATACCTAGTTTGAGATCCGAAGTAGGACATACCATAACTTTTAAATCTCTATTATAACGCGAACGCTGCTACAAGCGGTAAAAATAGACCTACTTCTATACATAGATAATAGGAGATAGAATAATAACTGCGTAACGGAGTGGAGATAGCATATGAGAAAAGTCAACTAATCAATCATCAATTAATCATGCAAATATTTTGGATACGCGACGCAGCATCGGGCCCTACGCATTCGATCGTTGATAAGTCCGGGTCAGTAACCCTGCGCGCACGACTGGCAACCGAGGTTTGCTCAGACCGACATTAACACGGGAATATTGAATAGAATTTTTTTATTAGTAATGATTTCACGACGGCTATTAGGAAAAACACGAACGCTCGAGCGTTCAAATAGCAAAAACGACTATGAACGCGTAGAACTTTTTGTAGTACCAATTGGCGACATCGGCCACTAAGTTTTAATAAGTAAAAACTTCATGAAAATACATTTATTGTAGAGAAATATCCATCTTAGTTTAGTAATATCTAGCGAAAATATCCATCTTTGCTAATTAATATCACATCTTCATTCATGTAGTGCATATAAGAGATATTTGGGCACAAAATAAATTATACTATCTATATAGGTATTTGACAGTAAGAAATTATATATGTACATAAGTACATATTTTAAGGATATATGTTTTATACTCCTATATATGGTTATGTTGTGTTATTTTTGATGGTCTTTCTTCTAGATTTTCCATAAATATTGTATGTGATTTGTTAACGGGTTGTTTGAAAAACGTCTGGGTTGCGCCATGTAAGACCAGCAATACGTTAAACTTTTCATTTGCGTAACGAAAATATACATATATACTATAGACTCAAAAGTCTACGTATAACTTAGAGGTGTAAGCAAAATGTATTCGAATAACTCAACAAAGTCGACAAAACACCTTGAGTTTCGCAGTTAATATTGACCACCCACAGGAAACCAGCGCGGTTGATAATGGCCTAATACCCTAATCCAGTCCGCGAGTAAGGTCAGTGGAATCCGAAATCAAGACCGGGACAACGCTATCGATTACATAGTTTATCCATCAAATCTATTTTAGAATATTAATGATGATAGAAATAACATATATAATTTACTAGCGACCCGCCCCGTCTTCGCACGGGTACAATGCTGATAATAAATACACTACAGAAAAACTGTGAACGTTGTATATAGTCGTTTGCAATGTACGCGGAAAAAATGCAATTATTTACGATATCACATTAGAAACCTAAAAATAACGGTATTTATCTACTATTTAATGGGTGTTATTATACATATAAACCTACCTTAAGAATCACTCTATTTATTAAAAAAAACCGCATAAAAATCCGTTGCGTAATTTTAAAGATCTAAGCATACACAGGGACAGACAGACGGCGAATAGAGACTTTGTTTTATACTATGTAGTGATGATGTATAAAAAAATTGTATTAGTGACATCAAATTTCAGTACTTTCTCGGAGATGGTGATTGGTTAAGGTAGATCAGCCTTTCAATGAGGACAATTTGAGCTGCTGCTGAAGAAAATATCAAATTAAGTTTTAATATTTAACTTACATTTAAACCAAATAAAATCGATTTAAAATTTCCTGCTATAGTTTGCTTAGATAATTGTTTTAATACACGAAGGTAGTCGTATCAATCGCGTGCATAAACCGCTGGCACGAGGAAATAACGTTCTACATAGATAAGAAGTTACCAGTACCAGTTACCTACCCTTGTATCTATTGCACTGGAACAATTTGCACACTGTTCTTTTCCAGAAAATCCATATCGAACACGCCAACATGAAAAAATTGCAGACAGTATCAATGTAAAACAATTTACATTGATACTATCGGTTAAAATAAATAATCTGTAATATTTTATAAGTATTCTTATTGACATGTCGCCACTTGATATACTAATAATACACCTTCATTGTGCACTTATGAAATCCGAAGTTGATTGACTCACGTAACGTACTTACATAGACAATGCGACTGCATAATTACATATTACGTTTATAAAATCAAAAACACCGGGAACGAAATACACCGGAAAGACCATAAACATACAAACTAAAATCTAACTCATCACTACCGTACCGAAATCTTTAAGTCTGACATTTGGATAATCGAGTAGGTAGTTGCCAACGAAACTAATTGGTTATCCAGAGAGAAATAATCAATTGTTGTGTTTACAGAAGTGGGTAATTTCTATTGCCGCTGTGGAGGGCCTAGATCTCAAGACATTTTCTCATTTTGTACGCACGGTATGGTATTGTCGAATGCTGGAATCAGCATTATCTCATTATTCTAAGCAGTCAAAAGATGGCAATAACGTAACTTTACATCGTTTAAAGCTTCATTATTATATTTATTGTAGTTCGATCATTATTTAACGCAATCTATACAAAGAAGACCTCTTAGTTAATGGAATTTCATCTCAATATAAAAAGTTTTCTACTACTTTAGTTATCTATTTAGTTTTTCTATACAGGCGTCGCGTCGCAATATTGAGCGAATTGGCGAGATCAATAATGTTATTTGAGCTAATAGCACAAAACTTGTTACGTACGACGCCCTCATTTCCGAAAAAGCAATGTAGGCCGTCAGTGGCGCACGCGCAGTCAACTTGGGTCGCTACGCTACGCGCGCTCTAGTCGAGTTCAGAATAACAATCGAACCGTGGGAAATGGTCGCCAAACGTTATGAAACGCCCAGCGCCGGTTCCGAGGATGTTCCATCTAAACCTCTCACTAAGTAGTAACAGGCAAGGCATAATAAGCCAGTTCAACGGAATTAACGACATTGCGTTGCGTCACACGACACACACAAGAGACATAGCGGCACATACTATGAATATGTTGCATCTGGCATACACAATACTATTAGCATGCATTTTCTGCTATATTAAATAATTATATTTCACAAAGGTAAATTGTCACCAATTACTTTTTTTTTATTTAATTTTCAATTTATTAAAATAATTAAAAATTAAATTTTAATAAATTGAAAATTAATAAAGGATAATAGTATTTTGCACTTTCAATAAAAAAATAAGTTGAATACAAAATTTTTTTGGGTGCCGTCACAATCTAAATTCATTCTAATAATATTTTCTTTTTTTTATGTATTACAATAAAATTACACAAACAGTATTTATAATTTAATTATGAATCAATTCATACTGTTATATCAAGTCTAAACACAACCAAAGCATAGCATTTGACCAATAGATAATGTAGATTGTTAGATTATGTGATAATGTGGTGTTCTGATTGGTTAAATACAACATTTTGGTTGGGTTTTGACTGACATTATGGTATAGATATAATTCACAAAAACATTATAGCTAATGGATGACTTCAAATAAACTTGATAATGGATAATCAATGGGAGAACATGTGATTGTAATGAGGCCAGTTGCAAATTAAAATATATCTTTGGTTAAGATGTATATGATTTTAAGTTTGCTTTGTCCATAAATAAACCATGCAGTTTTTTTTTTAATTTGCATTATATTAAAAAGATTATGAATGTTTTTGTTATATCTTTTTTTCTTCATCAAAAATGAAATAAATAAAAACTTATTTCTATTTTACAGTTTCAGTCAGATATCTAATAAATCGAACTGGTAATGGTAATAACATTGCATAAAGTTTCTTGACCTGTATGAGAGAAAAGACCATAGGCTGGGATTTGGGGACTAAAGCTGCATCATAATATCCCTTTGACATCCGATTGAAATATGGAGTTGAAACCTATGTCACAGACTCTTTTAAACTGACACAACTTAATGTCTTTTTATTGCCAAAAAAAAGGATAGTGATTTTTTTAAATCTGTACCAGCTGTAGCTCCTAATGAAGTAGAGATTTCTCACCAATGTAATATGTGAACATATTACATTGTTGAGAAAATGTAATATTAGTGTATAACAGGTATAGTGGGTACATAGATGTTCACTTTGTCTTTTGCCAAATTTAAAGCAGCCATTATTGAACATTGCGAGAAATGATGGCTGAACCGTTTTTTTTTTATTTTTATGTGTTTTTTAATTTTTATTTTATCTTTAACTTTCATATCTTTTTTTCTTTCATTGTAATATTGCTGCAGATACTATTAACCTCAATTATTGAATGTAATTATTGCACGCAGTGTATACCTGTAATTGGCTGTGCAACTAGCATGGTATTTTTGTTTTTGTATTTATTGTTATAACTGTTGTTGCAGCTGTTGGTATACCAAATAAATAAATAAAATAAATATATTAGTGCATTATGGAACATTGAAGAGATGTAAAATATATACCATTAATATATTACTGATTAAGAAACTTTCTAAGGAGGGGATAAGGTTTTCATAAGTTTTTAGTGGGTTTCCCCATATTCCTAGATGGTTTATTTGCCTTAAAGCCCTAAGTGTCCCAATATAAAATAACAGTTTCAGTCCTAAATTATATAAGTCGCTAATATTAAAAAAAATATGACACATATAGACAATATGTCAACATGCCTTCTGAATTACACAGTATTTTATCGACACTCACCTTTTGTTGACTTTCACAAAAATTCATTCTATAACTATATAACTCATATAAAGATATAAGATTAATATGTTTACAGATTATTAATTGCATTTGTATTAATTGTGGCAATAATTAGTCTACTAGCTACGCACAACTATGAAATCAATGATAAATATACACGGCTCTCTGTCATGCTATAAAATAGTAATATATAGGTAATTATTTGCAACAAAGCTAGTTAGAAACAGAGTAGTAATATACTATGAAAAATTCACCTATTTCAAGACATAGACAAAGGACTTGTGTGAAGGATATAAAGCTGACAAGAGATTGTAGTACATAATATAATAATAAATTGACAAACTAATATATGATTCAAAAACAATGCAGCTATAAAAGAAAAAAATATATAAATGATATTGTCCTAACTGCACTAATTTCACTTCGATATTCATTCAGAACAGTTCATGTTAAATTATTACATATAGTAATCTGCATATTGAAAAGTAGTAAATAACAAATGTATATTTAAAAGTATCCATATTTGAATATAATTAGACATTTGTTAAATACATATATATAAAATAGAATCTTTAACTAAATTAATAAAGTTTAAGTGTTTTATTACTTGTGAATAAAATTGTTTTGAAGACTGTCTAAATTCAAATGAGTTTTCTTTTCTCCAGTCTCTTGTATAATTAAGATAAATATGAAGATGTAATCAAAACTTTTTATTTAAAACGAATTATAGTTGACTGAATGAAAATATAAGTATCACATTGATCTTGCATCCAATGCAATCTGGGTCAGATGTGATCTTTCATCAAAATTAAAGGAAAAGTTAATAATCAAAACAACATTCTAAGATAGATAAGATTTTAACAACGGTACTCACCTCACTGAAGGCCATCACTCCGACTGGAGCTCTTTCTCCTACCGATCTTTTCAATGATGTCTATCACTAGCGATCAAAACAAATAGTTCAAGCTTTTGTTTCCCTACATTGAAAACAGTTCCGACACGTAGCATCCCCACGACACAAATACATCTGAACTCTGTAACTTCACTCACTGCGCAGGAACAAAATTTTAATTTTGACTTAACAAAAACACCTGACCGTATCACAAATCACTAGAAAAAACCAACATTCCTCAGGTGGGTTAGCTTCACAACTCAATCAATACATAAATAGCCTAAATACATACACAATTATTGAAGATAAAAAATTTGAGTTAATTATTGGGAAATATTATTGGTCCGAGAAAGTTCCGAAAAATAACTTCATGTAAGCAAAATATCACGGCGCACCGCAACCGGAGATGAACTCGCCATCTTGGTTTCATGTCATGTCATAACCATGTAAGCCAACATAAAGGAAAACAACTGTCATAATACAATTTAGCCAACCTTAACATCTTAATATAGAAGCAAAGGTATTACGCCCCTACCTGTTCTTGTTGATGTATTATTTTTGTGTTGCTGCTTCTGTGTTCATTATAAAATGTATAAAGATATTTTTTTTCTCATTTTAATATTTATAATTACAGTTCCCAAGTTTACATATTATTATCACTTTTTCATTCCCTTTTGTTTTATATCTTGTATATTTATAACTACTATACTACTATAATATATTGGAGTTTTTAACTTGTTCTAACTTTGTGTTCTCTTACCATGTAACCCATAATAGTCACAGTCATATTTATTTTCACATTCACATTTATGATAATCAAACTTTATTGAATACCGAATTCTCATTTAATTATATAATAGAAGGAGTGGAGGCTATAATTTAAATTGTATATATTATATATTTGTAGTATAGATTTGTTTTCAACATTTAAAACGCGTTTAATATCCTTCTTATTTTAAATAAATGCCTGTTAATGTGCAAGTGTTCTTAGACATGTTTGATGAAAACCGTGCTTTCGTTTTACTCGTGCATTAACCCGTAAAACATGCGTTTAACGGTTTAACGGTACTTGAAGCGTTTTGTGAATTATTAGTAAAATCTACCTATCGGTAGCTCTGCGCGTGATATATACCGACCCACCTATTCGTACATATTCATACTTCAGCCTTTGCATTTCTTAATCGAACTTTTAAGCAGAAAGGTAGAGCAAAATCAATGCCGACACTTTGGCTCTATCTTAGGTACCTCTACTAGCAGGTAAACCTACCATGAAGGGTTGAATAGATTTAAAACGCAGTCAATAGCAGCAATAACATTTCAAAACTATATATTTTATGATCCCAGGTGCAAACAACCCAATTTTTTTTCTTTGAACTCAAGCTTGCAGTTGACTCGAGCCCGGATGAAGATGCAAATGATGATAGCCGTCAACTATACGTTTCGTGTCCTAGGGGCCATCGATAAATTACGTCATACGGTAAGGGGGAGGGAGGGGGTTGACGAAGTGGTCAAGGGGGTGGGAGGGGTCTTAAGTTTCGTGGCGTGACATTTCAAAATCTATTTTAAGCTAACTGTTAAAACACAAACTTTAAATTATTACTATTAGTATGAAAAATACTGTAAATATTCATAAAAAAAATATGAGAGTATAAAACTACGGAACTATGGAAAACTGGAACATTTTATATGAAAAGTCCGTGAATGCTTGGATTACCTTGTTTGTACAGGGTGGCCCATAAGTCAATTTAAATTTTAAAGATGAAATAACTTCGTCTTAAATTACGGAATTTAATATTTTTTTTTCAATACAAAGTTCAGACCGTGAAAATTATTTATGAAAGATAATGTCTCTTAAATAGCCTCCATTCCCAGCTTCACAAGCTCGAGCTCTATCTAAGCTATTTTCCATAACAATTCTTAACATTTGGGGTTGTAGGGAAAGAATTTCCTGTCGTATGTTTTCCTTTAGTTCTTGGATAGTTTTGAGCTTATGTCACACTTCTAGTTAGGTATTAGCTCTATAGAGATGAGGTGAAAGAAAAAAAAAACAAGATAGAATTTAACAATGTGTATTACTAGTAGATAGTAGTATGTGACCGGTAGATTTGAGCATACGGGAGTGGTTCAGTATTCGCAACCGTTAGCATAAGTAAAATCATTCATTACAAACACTATCACTGCCCTGATTGTGAAGAATGGAGGTGTCGGCCGCAGTTGTAGGCTTCGGCCGCAGTTGTAGGCTTCAGCCGCAATTATAGACTTCGGCCGCAGTTGTAGGCACAGTAGATACAACGGCCGTCTACTGTGAATGTCCGGTACCGGAGAGGTGGACCCCAAATAATGGGAAAAACACTCACTCAATTATTATATTGGTCAACAGAAACTTTTAAACCTTTTTAGTATTCAAATACTTTTCGTTGTTTAGTAGGTAGATTTTTTTGATACGAAAGCCAAATGCTTAATCATCCGACCTCAGAGCTAGTAGTGCAAGAATGAATATCGTCACAGATTAGTTAAGAGAGAACGGATCGAATGAAATGAACGGTCGGGAGCCATTGCAAACAATGGAAGGTGTGAAATATAGCGTAGCCAGGGTTTGCTTATTGATTTGATTTAGTTAATTTAATTTAGTGTCAATTGATTTAATTTTAGTTTCCATTTAGTAATAAGTAGTTAATATGAGTTTTTAATTAGAATAATAATTATTTCATGTTTTATTTATTTAATGTAGATAAATAGTTTAATTTACTTTGTTACTTTTATTTGTATATTATTTACTATTTAAGATAGGTAGCACCGTTACACTTATTTGCGTAAAACTTGTAAGGGTACATGTGCAAGTCTCTTTGAATCCGCTGCAGAGAACTCCGTGAGATGGCAAGTTCTTGAGAACGCCTTCGAGTTGATGTGGTTGGGTTCTCTTCAATGCTACGGCTCACAGCTTCGATATTTTCAGGTGTACGTACAGAACGTCTTCGTCCAATTCTAGGCCAATCACTTACAGAGCCATGCTCTTGAAAACGCTTCACTAAGTTCATTATTGTTGCCTACTAGGGGGGTGTCGAACATTAAAATGACACATATACAATCTTTGCGTTGCAACAAAAGTTATTTAATTTTTTTAAATATAAAAGTGAGTTATAGGCCATCCTTTATGTGCATAAGAATTAATAGGATAAGTTACTAGTAGAAGTATCAAGTTTTACGTAAAAAAGAACATACATACTTATTTGGTTTTATTTATTTACTTTATTTGTAATTGAAATGTACCAAACTAGAAATATTTAAGGAGGCAAGTACAAAAAATATTTTTACGGTTTATTGATGTTTATTTTAGTTATAATAAATGTAAATTATTTAAGAAGTGAAGATATAAGGTACATATTTTTTATAACTAGATAAGAGATATCCACTGCTGGCTAGATATAAGATTTCCTCAAGATTTTCCACACCGACCGATCCTGCGCTTTTAGTATCTAGCGCATTTCGCGATCTTCACCAAATCGTCAATCGACCATGTGGGAGTCTTTCGAACGCAGCGTTTTCCGCAGCACATGCCTGTGACTCGGGCACCTTTCCACCTTCAGTTCTGCGAGCAATATACCCTGAAATGTAAAGTGAACATTCCAGATTAAATAAGTATATAGTCTGGATAAAAATATTGTCACAATAATAATAAACAAAATATTACATTTTAATTTAAAATCTGTTATAGAGGATGAAATTTGTTCGTGCCAATTAGTTGTTAAATATTTTTGTAATATTATAAATGAGTGGAACCGAATCGCATTGCTCTGATTTACACAATGTAAGATGGAGCTAAATACATTTTTTGAGACTCTCCATTCATATATATAATACAACTTAACAAGGTAAACTTAGCATGCATACATAGTTAATTTTAATATTAGTCACTAATTATTATAATATAAATTAAGTCTTAATAAAATGTTTGAAATTGGGGTGCGGGTGACATATGAGCTGAACCCAACACAAACCTGAGAGACGAAGAACTTTAAAGACGATTTTCTGAATCTATAGAATGAGAAATATTGGTTGCTAAAATGTTTGTTAAGTGCACGTCCATCACCACCATCTATGAGCTCATGATTAGGGTGATGAAGGTGTAAACGGTAACGAGGACATCCTCCAATTATGGCTAACGGTTAGAAATCCACCAGGACGATCGACGTCACGCTAGGCTACAGGACCAAACACAATTCTCGCCCTTATCTAAATTAGTAAAAGTAACGTAAACCCCTCTGCGGCTGCGGCATAGGTCCGTAAAAAAACCAATGCCTAATCTCTTTTACCATAGATTACTTACATGTATAAAAGCTTTTTACGTTAAACTCATTTGTAGATATTGTATACCTACTCTTTGCTATTTGTACTCTAACACGAAACTTCACATCGCGTGAGCTGCGACGTTTGCGCGGTGCATTACAAAAATTACTTTCTGATGAATTTATTTATGTAAATTTAAAGTTTGTGAATACTCTGACCTTGTATTATATGTAGCTGTTGCGTTTCATTTAACCTAGTTCACTAAGTGCTGACCTGGTCACAGGGGTAAGAGTAATTTTGGTTCATTAATATCCGCGTACTGCGATTTGTGTTTATGTAATGTAGGAACTAAATCTTGTGACGTCAACCGCACAGGTACCAGCCGGGGAGAGCACGGTTCCATAGATAGCCTCGGACCCCCGAATGTAGGTTATATTAAGTAGGTTATTGCACTGTCTTCGAGGGCAGTCAGTCCAGAACTGCCGCAGTCGACAGACGTAACAATGCCGCTAATACAAGTCCGTTGTAGAGTCCAGGAGCGGCGGACACAATGGCTGTAACGATGGAGCTGGAGGAGAGCGCATCAGACTCGAAGTTGCACAAAGAGAGCGCGGCCAAGAAGGAGCTGCGACCGTCGAGTGCTATATCGTTCTCCAAATCAGAACATGGGCTCGCAGGTGTGTTTCTTGGTTATCCATTCTTATCAATATTCGGCTAGAGTCGAGCTTTTCAATTACCGATCGAATTACTTTAATTAATAATTAAAATATTTTTTAAATTTAAATGATATTTCGCGGTGGTATACACAACTAAAAACGAGATGAGACGTCACACCTTTTCCTTACTTTATACTTAAGTTATTAAAAGATAGAAGATATTTATATTATTTAGGCCGGCAACGCACTGATGATACTTCTGGTGTTGTTTGTGCTATGGGCGGCGGTGATCACTTACCATCAGGTGACCCGTTGGCTCGTTTGCGTGCTCTAATATAAAAAAAAAATTGAAGAAGAAGAAGTATTAGTAAAAGATAGAAGATATTTTACAATTTTGTTAGCGATAATTAGTTCTAACAACGGTTAACGTTGTTGAACTTGCGAGATTGCAGGAATTTTGATATGTGTGAACAATTATAAAATATTTGAAAATAGCTCAACTAAAGTAACTTAACAACTTTATAATACATTTTAGCTTTAAAAAACAATGAATAATTATATAAAATTATGATTACAAAAATTGGTACAAATGTACTTTTAATAGTTCATCACTAGTTATAATATATAACTATAGCGCATTTTTAGTTAATATTACTATACTTCGTTTATTTAAGCAAACGAATAATGTAAACAAAAACCAGTTTTTAGGGTTATCACAAACTCAATTCAAAAAATCGTCAATTTATCTGCGTTATTCTTTGTATTTCTTCTTCTTTTATTTTGGCATGACGGCTGAAGTTGCCATTAGCCATATACGAGCTTGTTTGCAGAAACATCGATCAGGATTCATCGATTGTTGGTTTGTAATTTAGGACGATAATAGTGTTAAAGGTAGGAAACGAATTACGAGTACGGAAATAAAGGAGTTTAGGAAACAGAATTTGGAAAAGGACAACAGGTGAGTAGGTAAATATTTAAGTAAATTAAATATATAGATAATATATTTGTTTTTAAAGACGACTTAATATAAGTTAATATATATATTCAATTAGAATTATTAAATTTTAATATCATTTTTCATAATAAATTTAGATAACAATAAATAAATATTTGGGTTAATATTATGTAGCAGGACAGGGACAGAAGTAGGAAAAGGAATTTTCGCTTCAACCAATGAATCTAGGAATAATGTTCTGTCGAATTTAGGACAAGAGAAAAAAATGTGATTTATGTCAGCCTCAGCCTCACCACATTCACATGTAGGCTCGTCTATTATTCCGTACTTTGCTAAACGATCAGGTGTGCAAGTATGTCCCAGGCGCATTCTAATTAAAGTTGTTGTGACTAATTTACTGAACCTTAATTTAGAGAACCAAGGTTTAGTAAATATGGTTGGTTGTATTTCACGATAGTACTTGGCCTTTGATTTATCACCTTCCATCCATAACTTTCTCCAGGAACTTTGGAGTTCTGTTTTAGATAAATTTATTAAATCATAAGAAAAGTTTTTGTAGTAATAAAGATCACCACACTTCACTGCATCTTTGGCAAGGTAATCTGCAAATTCATTGCCAGTGATACCGCAGTGACTCGGTACCCAGGCAAATGAAACTTTACATCCTTGTATTTGACATAAATACAGCAATTCGCGCGTTTTAAGGATTAAAGGATAATTTTTGGATTTGAAAGGGAATTTGGCTAAAGCATAAAGTACACTTAAAGCGTCGGTAAAAATAATAGTCTTTTTTAATTTTGCTATTTTTATATATTCCACAGCTTTATATACACCAAGACATTCTCCAGTAAATACTGAAGTCTGTGAAGGTAGGCGTATTTTCTGCTGAATTTTGTAATTGCTATGAAATATGCCTACACCAACATCTTGTGAATCTGTCTTTGAAGCATCTGTGTATATTTTGTGCCATTGATTCCAAGTATCATTAATAATGTAATTAAAATAAATATTTGCATTTGCCTTATCTTCTATCTGAAGGTTATAAATAATATTAGGAATTATTGTTAAAGAGCCATAATCGGTATTATAAATGGGATCTAAATGAAATTGATGAGTCGGCATATTTTCTTTTTTAAAATTTATTAAAGATTTTATTAATGGAGGATGAGCTTTATGGGACCAGTAATTAGATGTCTCAACTTTTTCAGACAGAATATTTAATTGTTCTATTATTGCATTATTTTTAAGTTGAATTGTTTTATAAAAGAATCTATTGGCTAAATATTGTCGGCGGAGGCTTAAAGGAGGGTCATTACATTCGACCTGTAATGCAATTATAGGGCTTGATTTCATAGCACCACTAACAATTCTTAAGGCCTTTGACTGGATTCCATCCAACTTTCGAAAGGCGTTGGCATTACCTGGCTCCAACAAAAAGGTTCCATAATCTAAAACGCTTCTTACTAAAGCAATGTATAATAGCCTTAAGGAGCATGGATGGCTACCCCACCAGACACCAGCAAGACACCTCAGAACATTAATATTTTGTTCACATTTTGATGATATGTACTCACAATGAGAGGATCCAGTGAGTTTTGCATCTAAAATGACGCCTAAATATTTAGCTTCCTGTTTCTGTGGAAGGCAATCATTACCATAATATACATTAAGATCAGGCTGAATTCTTTTCCTTGAAAACAATACTGAGACAGATTTGGAACTAGATAGTTCCAAGCCATTATTGTCTAGCCATCTTTTGAGCAAGTCCAACGAATGGTTTAAATTATTACAAATATTAGTAACACAATGATCGCTGAAATATAATACAACATCATCAGCATATTGTATAAGAGAGCAGGAATCTTCTAAAGAATTCTCAAGGTCATGGGTAAATAAATTGTAAAGTAATGGACTAAGAACGGATCCTTGAGGCAAGCCTTTGTTTATCGTTCTTTCAATTGTTGTTTCTTCTGCTGATATTGTTATGAACCTTTCAGAAAATAAATTTATTATAAAATTCGATAACATTATAGGGATATCTAAAGAAGTCAATTTAGCTTGTAACATTGATAAGTTCACATTATCATATGCTGATGTAATGTCCAGAAAGGTAGCTCCAACTGCTTTATTGTCAGAGAAAGCTGTTCGAATGTCCGATATTAAAAGTGCTAGACAGTCTGTGGTGCACCTGTTCCGTCTAAATCCATACTGAGTATTCGATAGAAGACTTCTGCTCTCCAAAAACCACTCTAACCGATTTTTAACTAAGTGTTCAGCTATTTTCACTAAAACTATCGAGAGAATAATCGGACGATACGATGCGACATCCGCAGGCGATTTATTAGGTTTTAGTATTGGCAACACTATTTGTTGTCTCCATGACGTAGGAATATTACCCGTCAGCATTACAGAATTGATAATTTGTAAATAATAAGTTAACATTCTATCGCCAAGATTTGTAATAAAAGAATATGGGATGTTGTCTTTACCTGGTGCTGAATCAGTAACATTAGATAGGATCCCTTTCAGCTCTTGCATTGAAAATGGAGAATTTAAACCAGAATTATTTACATTACACGAGGAAAGCATGATGTGTTCCTTAACTGATATAGGAACCAATTTACTTATGAATTGTTCAGCTAGATCTACAGATAAATTAGGGGCAGTTGGTTGAACAAAGGCTGAACGAAATCTACGTATGTTACTCCAAACAATTGATGAGTGTGTTTGAGGAGAAACCGATGCACAAAATTTTTTCCATGCATCGGCTTTCTTTTTTTTAAGATTTTTTTTTACTTCTTTTGTAATATGTAATAAAACATTAAAGTTTTCAGTTGTCATATTTCCACGATATTCTCGTTCAGCCTTCTTCCTACGAGCTATTTCCAAAGTACAATCCTTATCCCACCATGGTGGGGAAGGAACGAGATTCTTACATAATTTTTTTGTGGGAAAATTTTATCAGCGACTTCAATCATACACTTAGCTAGTTCTTCTGAACAATGACCTTCATTACCATTTTCCAATTTAGGTAAGGTAGATATTTTGTCTTCCAATTTGTTTCTAAAAATATTCCAATCTGCACCCTGAAGGTTATATTTATGAGTTGATTTTCTTGTAGGACATTTTTTAGAAACAAATGGAAATGTTATTATTATTGGATAATGATCACTTCCTAAAGAAGAGTTAAGGGGATTCCAAAGCAAAGAGGATGCAAGGCTTGGTGAACATATTGAAAGGTCTACAGCACTAATACATTCAGTGGGACTTGTAAGACGGGTTGGTAGACCAGTATTAAGAAGACATAAATTGTTTCTATCCAATATGTCTAGCAAGTGTTCACCATAACTGTGATTTATTGAACTGCCCCAGGATTGGTGATGGGTATTAAAGTCGCCAAGAATCATACACGGTTTGGGGAGCTGAGAGAGTAGATTATCAATATCATTAAGTATAGCTAAAGATGGATGAGGTATATAAATTGATACAAAACAAATATTATTTATAATTGCTGCAATAGCAGAGTATCCCACACATTGTGCAGGTAAAGTCAAAGTCTTATATTGATATGAATTCTTAATCAATAGAGCTACACCTCCATGGCCATCTGCTCTATCTTGTCTTAAAGAAAAATAACTAGGTATTTTAAAATTAAATCCTGGCTTTAACCAGGTTTCAGAGAGAGCAATTATATATGGATTATATGTCTTTATTAAGTAAATAAGATCATGTTTCTTATTAGTTATGCTCCGGCAGTTCCATTGAACTACTTTGGCCAACTGGGCCATGTGGAATGTTAAATTTATTAATAATATCTAATAAAGGAGCAACGTTGGACGGTATAGTATTAGTAATTTGTGTTAAAAATTTTATCAGTGGTACAATTATATCTATAATATTAAAACTTTGATCACTACTACTAAAGTTCTGATTAAGAACTGTACCGTTACCACTGTTAGTAGGCATATCATAATCTTTAATCAGGGCAGAATGAGCTGCCTGATTGTACCCTTGATTATATATATTGGGTACAAATTGTTTAGGTTTTTGAATGGTAGTTTTTTTATATGAATAGTTGTTTGGTAAGGTATGATTGTGATTTGGGAGTATAGGTGTGGAATTTAAATTTTGAGATGATTTCAGTGGTTGTGACAGTAACACCTCAGAGTATGATTTATTTACAGATGGATGTAATTTTACTGCTTCAAAGTATGAAATATTGTCTGTAGCCATAGTAATTTTAATACGTTTTTGACGTTCATATTCAGGGCAAATATGTTTTGTCGCAAAATGGGAACCACTGCAATTACAACATTGTGAATTTTCATCTTCAACTGAACATGTATCTCCTGAGTGGTCGCCACCACACTTAAAGCAACGAGGCTTCGATCTACATTGCAATTTAGTGTGTCCAAATCGACAGCAATTGTAACATTGAACTGTGGGATAAATATAACGTTCCACGGGTAAAGAATTGTAGCATAAAAATACACGTGGAGGAAGAAATTGACCATCAAATGTAATAACTACTGACTGTGTTGGTTTCCATGTAGCAATATTGTCAATAAAAGTTTTGTGGTTAATTCGCCTTATTTTTATTATTTTGCCACAACCAACAGGGAGTGTCATTTTTTCAATTATTTCCTCGGGAGTCCAATCATTAGGAACTCCACGCACTAAACCAATTCTCGTAATATTGAATGTGGGAACAAATGCTTTATAATTATTATCCTGTAATCTTTTATCTTTAATAAAATTATTTGCAGCCTCAAGTTTATTAAATGATAAAACAATTCGATTTCTGCCTATTTTCTTTACACTGCCATCTACAATAGAATGAAAACTGTGTTTTTTAAGAAAGTATCCAAACTGTACTGGGTGAAGCGTGGTAGGATCATTTAAAGCTGTTTGTTCCCGTTGAACATGAATAACATAAGGTGGTAAATCATGTGTATCATAAAATTTTCGACCTATTAATGGAGCTGTGTCGGGCTGAGACTGACCCAAAGCACCTGACTCAGACGATGGTAAAGTACTGGGTGCACATTGCTTATCACTAGTAATAGAATTATTGCTTTTTTTACTAATAATATCATCGGACTCTGTGCAAAGGCACCCATCACTTTTTCCCGCCATTTTGTGTTTCCTTTTTTTCTTGTTACAATTTTTACATATTTTGGAACATTTACTCCTTTTTCTATTTGTTGAAGCTGACCAATCCATAATTGTGCTGACTGTTTGGTCTGTATCAACGCTGGACTCTTCATGACTCATAAGTGTAACATTATATGCGACTTGAGGAGACAGAAATTGGTCTGTACTGAGAACAGATCC
This sequence comes from Scirpophaga incertulas, assembly GCA_036419045.1. Classification (NCBI taxonomy): domain Eukaryota; kingdom Metazoa; phylum Arthropoda; class Insecta; order Lepidoptera; family Crambidae; genus Scirpophaga; species Scirpophaga incertulas. Next base: position 27,437,474 of record CM071634.1, on the reverse strand, counting down.
CCCAGGGTCTGGGGGATCGTTCATTTTTATAAAATTAAATTCTACTTACCAAGTGTGATGAAAATATATACAAATAACTATACTAAATAAATAAATTTACACTACTCAACCTTCTTAAAAGTTAACAATAAATTAAAAATAAAAATTCAATAGTAAGAAACACGCCCGCCTATTTCAACGTTTCCCGCCTTTTTTTTCCTATCTTGTATTTGTAAAATGTTTTTCGTGACTGATCCATTATAATATTTTTTTCTACCCCATACTACTACAAACAGTTAAGAAACTTCCACATAAATGAATTTATAAAATAAAAACATAATTAATTTTACTTGATAACCCTATAATCGTGATGACATGGGTGACATTCAGATGTAATAAACATTTTCGGTTATAGTCGGCACTTTATTACTCTCAAATTTTGTTTTATTATTATTACTTATTATTTATTTAGCTCTTATTCTGTTTTAGTAATTTTTCTTGTACACAAATATTACCAAGATGAATATATTCAACTTATAAATGCACCCTACGGGGTAAGAACCATCAAGACCCTCTAGCCTGGTGAGACCTGACCTTATTCCTAAAGCCTGTGGTGGCCCAGGCAGGCTTCCGGGCGTAATATATGTATATAATAGCTTTTTTTATAGTGTACTAGTGGTTTGCACCATCTTCGCACGGTGGACATAGATGTTTTCCGTGGTAAAAATCATATTATATTGGAATGTTCTTAAATGACATTATTGTATCTGGCCGCAATGCATATGAACATATTAATAATAAATTCTCAGTAAAGAAATATTTTCCCGCGGTAAAATTTTTAATCTAGTCTATATTACCCAGTTTGAATGTAGCTTTCCAATGGTGAAAGAATTTTTGAAATCGACTTAGTTGTTTTTGAGTTTATTAATTACAAAAATACAAATATATTCCTCGTTATAATATTAGTGTAGATATACTAGCTTTTCGCCCGCGGCTGCGCCAGTCATATATTCAATTTTCCTATGGTAAAAAGTAGAATGTCTTTTCCCAGGTCTCACAATACGTACCTCTGAATCAAATTTCATCCAAATCGGTTCAGCGTGAAAAGGTAACAGACAGAAAAACAGACTTTCGCATTTATAATTTTATTAGGGATCACTCAACAATCTGACTGCGACAGTCAGTCGGAAATAAATTGTAAAATACTACTACGCTATAATATTAAACAGGTAAGTAGGTATCGTGATACCTACTTACTAATTCGAAAGCAATAAAACTGTATTATGATAGAAAAAGGTTATTGATATATGCCTGTCAGTGGTTGCTAGGCAACACTTTGTTAGTAAACATTCGTTCGCTTATTTGGCTCAACTATAGAACATAATATTACAAACAATGCAACTGAAAGTAATAAATAAAACGATCAAACAAACCACCACTATTCATTTCTGGCAGAAAATAACCAAACCTACATGCAGCCTTGGCTCTTGTAATCAATTGCAAGAGAACAGCGGGATGAATAGAACCAGAATTCTACTTATATTTTTTTACCATCTGTGCGGTAATTATATTTTTTATTGCTATATAATGACAAACAAATAGATTGTCCACCTTATGGTAAGTGGTTACAATCGAATAAAGTACATGAGGTTCCGGTGAGATTCAAAGCAAATATGCCAACCAGACAAAACCCACCTTAAGACTTCACTGCCTATCGTATCCTTTACACTGGACCACACAGAGAACACTATTAATGTTGCAAAAATCGGCAAGACGAATAAGCTCAAGCAGACGACCTTGATAAAGAGTTTCCCTCCGATTCCAGGGCAGATAGATAGATAGATAAGAACGTTTATTAAATTCTGCAAAATACACATATATATCTAATAAAACAAAAGGTAATAATCAAGAAAAAAACAAAAGTACAAAAGTACTTCAGTTCAGATAGAACATTGACTAAAAGTTACGCCTAATAAAATCATTAATTGCATGGTGCAGCGGGCACAGCTCAAATCGTGAATGCCAGAAGGATGATAAACAATTGCAGATGCATTGATATGGTTCACAAATCGTATGGCCGCTCCACATTCACGGAAGAATTTCGCGAGAAATCGAGTAGGTAAAACGCGAGTAATGTGGATCGACATTAAGAGCTATGCAATTATCAACCATATTCCTATACCATAAAGAAACCACTAATTACAATAATTCTTACAAATTATTAATTGGCTTTGATTTTATTGGATGAAACTTTCTAAAAATCATTTCTTTTTCCCTGAAATTCTTCATTTAACATTAAGAAACCCTGCCTAATTCAGTAGCCTAATTCAGTAATTGTGTATGTTCGCATTTGGAATCTATTACATTCAATAGTATTTTCTTTTTCTTTGTATTTTTTTTTTATTGCTAAAGTTGACAAACAAGCAGGCTGCCCACCTGATGGTAAGTGGTAACAGTCGCCTATAGTACATGTGGTTCCCACGAGATTCGCAGCAAATCTGCAAACCTCATAAGAACCACAGTGTACGTTGCCAACTTGTGACATAAGATGTAGAGTCACAGTACCCAGTAATTTCACTGCCTATCTTACCCTTCATGCCGGAACACAGCAAAGCGAACCCTGTTGTTTGGCGGCGGAAATGTACCCATGCAGACGACCCTGGTACAGAGTCTACCTCCTAGTAAGTATATTTTATATTATATATATAGTATATATATTTTATAGTATATTTTATGCTATAGCGTTTACAATATAAACGACGGTTTCGTGGGCAGGTTCACTAACCACCAAACAAGTCTTGAATTATGCGCATGTTACGCTATCGTTTGATTTATGTACTCACTGTTTCTTTATACTGCCGACCGACTGCGTCGTCATGTGGGTGATTCCCACAAAACACCATTAACCTTATTTCAGGGGTGGATCGGAAGTATTTTATCGGGACACATTTTATAAGAATGCAACTTGAAATCAGTTGCTTACGTCTGTTCCAAGACGGCGGTAGTCAAGTCCACAGAGTACATTAGTATATGGTCAAGTCGTAAGTTTTACACAAAAAAGAGGAGTAATCAAGTTTAGGTGTTATCTTAATTTCTATTTGTTTCTTAATTTGAATTTCTATTTGGATTTATACAAGACTTTATACAACAGATGTTTATGATGATGTGTGGAGCTATATTATCAAATTCCTAGTAACTAATGCGTTTAATAATCTCTACAAATTATATATATTTTTATGAAAAAAAATTAATTTAATACATGAAAATTAAGTTTTATATATTATTGCAGAATTACAAAGAGCATAATTTTACTGTAATTAGACCTACAAACATAGAGGCGTTAAGTCAACATTTATTTGTTGCAGTAGAACAAACCGTATCCAATGAACAATTGAAGCAGTTCAAAAACTGGGTAAGCTCGGAGAGGTGGAATCAGTTACGGAAGATCGCGGATATAGCGATGAAGGAGCGTAAGGTGTTTATGATTAAGGGCGGCGGGTTCCCGGCGGTGCGGAAAGCCCTTTTAGACAGAGGATGGATTGAAAAATACGACTCAAACAAGGTATGTCTTTTTGTGTGGTAGGTCCAATTCTACTCCTCGGTCTTTCCGTTTGTATTGGCATGGCAATATTTACAACTTCATTGATACAGCAATGTTTGTAGTGCAGTAGACCAGATAAATATCCGTTAATCTAATTAGTATAACTCTTCTTGTGAAGGATAGTGAATTATTCCACTATAAAATTTGCTATTATATATATCTGAGTAGAATCTACTTAAATAATTTTCTTCAAACAAATATTTCTATTTAATCTTGATAAATTTTTCTTCAGTTTAACTAGATTTAAGTTTAATGTAATAATAGTAGTTTTCATTAATAAGAAAATTGTGGAATTAACTCATTTTATGTAATCTCAAAGAAGCCACACGCATATAAAAGGAAAGCTTTGTTATCCATACCACATGCCACATGGTAAAGCTACCAGAAGTGGTACTAGCTTTTTTAAACGCAATGAAAAGTTGACACGAGATCGTACCCGTACCCGCTAGATTTAATTCGATTATCAAAAGATATATGATAAATATAATACGAAGACATTGTTTATATCCTAGCAATCTAAAATCTAAAGCAAACTAGCCAATAACCGCTTGAATTAATTCATATCCCTTTTTCATAACCAATTCATTTATTTATTTATGGCCGTTGAAGGGTAACACCACGTTTTCCAAGTGGCAATTTTCCATCGTCAATGGGTAGCGGTTCTGGCGACAGATTGGACAACGGCAAAGTCACACAACATTAACTATAATAATAACGAAATCGCAATAAGGAACCTTAGACTTGGCACGACTTTGTTATATTTTATTACTTTTTAGGGATAACTAGCAGCTCCATCGAGACTTGGCTAGTTTTTTACAGAATGTTTTTGGTGGGATGTAAACTTTCTTTTTAGGGTTTACCGTTATGGAAAAATAAGTTTAGGTCTTTTATTTATCTATTGAGGCAGTACGAAATCTGCCGGGTCAGCCAGTAGATTTCAAATTTACAATATTAGACATTTGTTGCTTACTTAAGAATAATGAGTCGAAATTACAAAATCCAGGCAGAAAGTAGTCTTGCTAATATTTGCACTTGTGCCTATCTAAAATAATCTGCTCCATTAAGTAGCGTTTGTTATATTAACCAGACAATTCGACCTCGACGATTCTGCAATAGTTCCTTTTAAGACCGTTCATTATAATTATGTGTCATATTTATTACAATCGCATTATATTTCTGAAATATCAACATTTCGAAACTATTTTATTGTTAGCTCTATCTCTATGCTCTATCAGATACATTTGACTATCTAGAACATCGTAATTTGTATTTAACACTGTGTTTAAATTTCTAAAATAATACTTTTTATGCCTCGACACTGGCTTTCTAATTGGGATGTCTGCTTTATGATCTCGACATGTACCATGTGTTTTTTGTTATACGAATTTTAATATATTCGCGCATTTATCCGATACTCGGAAAAAAATAATGGTTAAAGAAGGTTCTTATGCAGGTGCATACACCTGCAAAAATCTCAAAGGTGTATAGTAAAGTAGACCAATCCGTACTGGTGAATGGCTTGGTTGAATAAATCCTAATCACACTAATGTAGCCACAAGCTCCTTGACGAGGAGAAAAGTTGCTATCTTGAAGATAATCGCTAGGTTGCCATAATATTGGTTAATCAACATTTCCAGACACGTCCACCACCAACAAATGTAGACCCAAAGAACGCATCAAGTAAAGAGTTATCTAGGGTTGAAAAAATGATACTCTACAAATTCTTGGAACAACACTCGGTTGACTTCTTGTGGACTACGAAAAGGGATAAGTACGACTGGTTGCTTAGTAACAGGGAAGTTATTATTAGCAGGTAAGAAAAATCGTATTGTTGTTTTCATAAAAATGTTGGCGTGCCCGGTAATTACTTTATTATTCCACAGGTTCTGTAGATCAATTTTCACAACAAAGGAGGGATTAACGACATCTCTTTCTCAGATGCATTGGTATACCGAACCAGGAGTAGCGTTGACCAAGTTTCCGCGATGTTACAACATACACAATTCTGATAGCTTAGAGGAGTTTATTGATGACTTTAGAATTACTGCGTGTATTAGTGTCCTCAAATGGCTTTTGAATTTCGTGCAATCGAATGGTGAGCAAAGTCTCGTCGTGCCTCATGGAAAAGTGCCATTCAGTGCAATAGAGTTTGCCATTGTAAGGTTAAATGAATACATATCGTTCTTTAGCCATAAGGACATTGACGATACCGAAGATAAAACTCAGCACGTATGGGAACATGAGTGGGATCAATTCCTGACACATCATTACCTTTTGGTTCATGAAAAAGCTATGTTAATGGATGATAAAAATATCAATTTAAGGTAACTATATATAGTTTAATAATTAATATTCATAAATAATGTTTATGACGACCTCCGTTAGCGAGTGATTAGTGTAGGTACTGGTGAGCCTGTTTCAAGGTGGTGCCATCTCCAAGGTCCTGGATGCGAGTCCCCGACGGGATCTGTGTGATGAATGCTAGCATTTGTGCTTTACTCATGGTTCTTAATATATACGTATTTCTATCAAAAATATTCAAGCCAGTCCGCAGCTTAGATAGAGTTTGTAAAAATTTTTCCTTGAAATCGTACCCAAAGCGCTCTATACTTAATTATTTACAGACAGTTAGAGAAGAAAGCGGTAAAGGTTCTGACAAGCATGTCTAAGTTCTGGCCGCAGATCGACATAGATGGCGTCATGAACATTTGGATCGTGAAGCCAGGGAACAAGTGCCGCGGCCGGGGCATACAGCTCATGAACAACATCAAAGATATTATCGGCCTCATCAATATTCCAGTACAAAAGACAAGATACGTCGTCCAGAAATACATAGGTTATGTTTCTGATTATTAAGTGTATATTGGTTTTGTTAAACTTTCGTGACTAAGTATTTACATTTTAACCTATACTATATTTTACTTTCTTATATCTTTCACATAATACCTTCTAAGATTTCATGTTTCCTTTCATACTATTATTCCTGAAACAGAGTTATCTTACAGAAAATCCACTGGTTATATACGACACAAAATTCGACATCAGACAATGGTTTCTCATTACAAACTGTCAACCACTAACTATATGGGTATACAAGTAAGAGTTGAGTGGAATATTTATGTTATTAACATAATTTAAAAAAGTTAATTTAAAATACTTCATTTCAGGGATAGCTATTTAAGATTCAGCTCCCAGATATTCAGTTTGTCAAATTATCACGAATCCGTGCATTTGACTAACAATGCAGTTCAATCGAAATATAAGAACACTGATGTACGAAATAAAGCACTTCCTGATGAGAATATGTGGGACTGTCATACATTCAAAGCCTATCTCAAGTAAAAACACATTCAACACTTCCAGTTATATTAATAATATATTTTTGTCTTCATAACATTTTTAATAAATATCTATTCCTTTCAAGACAGATAGGAAAATACGAGATGTGGGATACAAAAATATATCCCGAAATCAAACAGAGTCTTATTGGCGCGATGTTAGCGAACCAAGACACTATGGACAAAAGGCAAAACAGTTTTGAGCTTTATGGAGCAGACTTTATGCTCACTGATGACTTTACCCCTTGGCTCATAGAAATCAATTCCAGCCCAGATTTGGCTCCCACGACATCAGTTACTGCTCGTTTATGCCCTCAATGTCTCGAAGACGTTGTAAAAGGTATTGTTGAAACTTACCTAAAAATTATAATTGTTATATTTATATATAATTTATATCTAAATTATCGAAAAGGTCAATGCAATAATTTTGTTTGACATTTTTAAGTTTGCTGTTTTATATAATATCTCGAATATCACGTACTAAATAACACATGTATTAAAGTACATTATGTTTAGTTGTTTTAGATCGACGTTACAATCCAGACGCTGATACAGGGACATTCGAGTTGGCGTACAGGCAAATAGTTCCCAAGGCCCCCGCTTACTTAGGCTTAAATTTGTGCGTGAATGGCAAGAAAGTACATAAAAAGTTGAAAGAAAAGAAGCATGAGCTAAAATCTTACACTCCTATAGAGACAAGAATATCATCTCGAAACACAAATATAGACGAAGATCTAAATGTGCCTTGTGAATATAGTGGGCCAATAATAACGGATTTTCTGTCATGGCTAAATCCGTATGATGCTTTACCTACTAATAAACACGGAATTGTACTTGGTAGCAAGGATTCTCTTACGGTACGTCGTGCTATTACTGTAGTAAAATCTGGAAGCAACACTAACAATAGCTCGTCTAAAAAACGTAAAACATCCCAATCTTCTAGGATTCACCGGGGACGGCGAGAAAGAATTTACTCAGATTATAAGCGACGAATCGTACCACACTCTTGTTATCAACCAGATGAGAGTAACAATACTTCCAATGGCACCAGTAAATTTCGTACAGAGTCAGCACGTAAAGCAGTTAAGCCAAAAATCGAAAAATCGGTTGGTAACAAACGGTGCTATATCGATCCCATTGAATGGGAAAAGGAGACAGCTAGTATTTTAAGACCTACTATTTCGGTACAAAATAAGATAGTTTCTAAAATAGACACAACACCGTTAATACCTTTGAGACAAACAAAATCAGTTGTTCTAGGAACGCAAAAATCACTCAGGACACAAAGTTGTGAGAACGGTGCTGAATCTATTAAGAAATTAAGTGCAATAGGTCGAAATATATGTCAAATAAGAAATGAAAATAGTTCGGTACCAAAAGCTATAACTTTTTCGAAGAGTTGTACTGCAATTTATGCGCCTTATCGCGTTGTAGTTACACCACTGAACGATCAACCTCAACTCCCGTTTTCTACACGAAAAGGCATTTAACGGCAATTGGCCAAATGACTTGTAAACGGTTGTAAATGTAGACTTTAAAAAGATAAATATCTTTAAAGTTGTTGTAATAATTATGAAGTATTTTCAAATTTAGCTGTTGAAATTTTCAAATTTTATCATATTTAATAATTGTTAAAATAAACAATTCGTGTTGGAGATTTATTTGAGCTTTTTAACGTTCCAGGCGTCCCTGTTCCCGAATCCTGTGAAATCCCGAAACCCGAATGCAATTTAAAAAAAATATTTCACGATTTAACTGTAGGCCTATGAATTGAAACTTTTTACGTCATTGTGACTGTTAATAAATAAATATGTGGGTATTATAGATGTTGACATGCAAAGTCAAAGGTACAATCAATGTCATTTTTTTATCCGTTGTCAACAAACATAAGATGGGGTTTTAAAAATTTTCAATATGATTAAATATTTCTCAACAAACCATAAATAAACCATTCTCCAAATAACAATAAACCATTGTCCTGTAAAAATGTTCATAATATCAATATGATTAAGTTATATATTAAAAATTACTACATATTTACATTAATTTACAAAAATCACAATGTTAGAAGGGATAATTTATAAGTTAGGAATGTGTTTAATATAATTCAAGTGGGAAAAGTAGAAAACTAGTAAAATATTTTTCTCTTGGATGTTTTAAAAATGATGAAAGAAATGAATTACATTAAGAAGAAACCAACAGCCAAGAAAAAGGTACAGTTATATATTTTATATATTACATTCTATCGTGGTCCTAAGGCTTAGTCTCTATATTTTAAATAAAGTGTAAGATGGAGACAACACTATATGAACGTGTGTGTAAGAACACAATTAAACGAATGAGATGAGAGAATGTCAATACTATTTATATTAGAAAATAGCTTTAGACTGGGCGATCATAAACTGTAGTGTGGTGTCTGTGCAGAAGAGGTGATTAGTAAAATATGTTGTAAGAACAAAACGTTTTAATTCCTTATCTGTAATGGAATGATAGGATGGTAGTTAGTGCACCTCAAACAAATAGTGCAATTACCGAACTGGTTTGAATGTTACGCCTATATTGTACATAAACCATATTTATCAACAGTAATTATCAAAGAGTACAAAAATTCACATTTCCAATAAATATAAAGTTTAAATAATAAATGATTTTCTTATATTTCTAGACATTTTCCACTAATAATCACGTTCCGGATAATAACGATCTCAAAAAAATACCTTTTAATATTTTTGTAAACAGCAAACGTCAAACAGAAGAAAAAAAGAGAATCCGAATTAATTCATATCCTACAGGATTATCACCCAAAGAAAAAAGTTACGTTATTTCTAATTGCCAAAGAAGGTCATCAAGATATTCTTATCTAAAAAGCTTTGCAAAAAATGCAATTAAAAGCAATAAAATATTTTCCATTCAAGGAAAATGCAGTGCCATTCGTCAAGCTTTAGTTAAACGGGGTTGGGTTGAAAAATTACCACCAAAACGCATGAATTTATCAAAAATAAGAAATGGAACAATCACAGACAAAATTACAATTAACAGAGAGCTAGAGAGACTCCTATTATCAAATTTTGTTAATAGGTACAATCCAAACTTTATATGGCAAGGAAAGGACAAACAAAACGAAAATGATATTATAGACATGACTAAAGAATGTAATGCAATTATTAACAAAATAAGAACAGATGCTTCATGGACAACAAAACAAGGTTTATGTTCAGCACTAAAGAAGAAGCACTGGTTTTTTGTCGAGAACGTTGCAGAAGTGAATTGTCCAAGGACTTACAATTCGTACGACGTTGACGAAGTAGAGGAGTTCGTCAATGATTATAAAATTACAGCTTGTACCAGCTTACTGAAATGGATACTGCGAATGACTTATATAGGAGAGACAATTTATTCGGCAACGGGGAAGATATCAACGGACGTATTACTCTTCGCATTTAATAGATGCAAAGAATATTTATATTGCAAACAGCATAGGGATATTGATGAATCTATGAAATCTACAACTCCTAACCAGTGGACAGCATTTTTAACGCAATTTTATCGTATTATTTCTAAACAGGATATATTTCATACAACTAAGGATATAATAGATCTTTACCTAGATACCGCAAAAATCATACTAAGTGAAATACTAAAATATCGAACACAATTAAGTTGTGAGGGTTATGCAAATATTTGGATTTTGAAGCCAGCTGATTGTTCTCGAGGAAGAGGAATAAGAATGGCTTCTGTACTCACTGTTATCAACAGTTTATTAACTAAAACCAATGTTAAATATGTAATCCAAAAATATATTGGTAAGCACTTTACTACAATCTATTAATTTATTATACATAAAAAATTACATTCCCTGGAGAGAAAGTGCTCTGAATTCTGAATATTGAAAATGGCAAATTACATCAAAGGGAAATCTTTCTTCATTATTAAAAATAAAAATATCCACGTTCTTGGGCTTATAATATAAGTCACATTGTGTAGGTTTGTAGGTAGTAGGTAGTCACATTTTGTATCTATGAAGCCACATTTCAATCTTCATGTATGCATGTATGCTTCTAAAATCCCACAAAAAAAAATTAATCTATAGTAATGACCAATTGACAAATTTCAGAAACGCCAACTGTACGTCAAGACACCAGTGGGTCAGTTCTGCTAATAAATAGCAACCGAATCGTTGCATTTAACTAATCAGAACGCCAAATTATCATATAATCCAACAATATACGCCCTTCTATTTGTCAAATGTAGCGGGTGCGTTTTGGCTATAAATATTTTAGCAAAATAGAGGCCCACTGACAGCCATCTAGTTAATTCGTTTGCACTGATTAAGGTTCAAAAATAATAATTCTTGTTTGTGACTCGAGCAATGTCATAATATTTGAGTATGTTAATATTCTACATTTGGTGAATTTCCTTATTCTGATAAGTGACTTAATATTATCGATGGACCCAGTTACTTATATATTTATAAAATGGATGAATGATTTCTTTAAGGAAAATTTATATTTTCAACATGTGAGAATTCTTTCCCTCTACGAGTCTTCAGACGGAATTGATATGTATATACTATCTGATGTATAAGTACTTATTGGCTCTAATTTAAGCATAGCGGTCAGTTTTAAATATCACAATAAAAAATAAGACAGATGAATTTGCATGCCTATTCCGTATTGATATGTAAAAATGATTATCGCCGTAAGTGAATTGAAAATTATTGCTTGAATTTAAATTGGTAAAATGGCAAAATTTCGCTATCAACCAACAATGTATTTTAAGTTAATTAATTTAATATTAAGTGGTACCTAATACAGGCCCACAAACTACCAAAATCGGGGACACATAGTCAAACTGTTGAGTATAAGTAATTTCGGGTTTGTTTTCAGAGGAACCACTTTTGATTCATGACACAAAATTTGATATAAGACAGTACTACTTGGTCACCAGCACGTATCCTTTGCAAATATGGATGTACAGAGATTGCTATTTGAAATTTAGCTCGCAGAAATACAATCTCAAAAAGTTTCATGAAGCCATACATTTAACAAATAATGCAATTCAAAGGCAATATAAAAATAGTTTAGAAAGAAACCCAGAACTTCCTAGCCATAACATGTGGCATCTAAATACTTATAAAGACTACTTAGAAACAATAGGAAAATATGAATTGTGGGACAGCATTGTTTATCCAGGAATGAAAAAAGGAATAATTGCCGCAATGCTATGTTGCCAAGATTCTTTAACAGGTAGTAAAAATCAGTTTGGCTTATACGGCTGCGACTTTATTTTAGATAATGAGTATAAGCCATGGCTGATAGAAATTAACTCCTGTCCGGATCTTAGTCCAACCACCCTAGTTACAGCAAAAATATGTCCAGCTGTAATTTCAGATATCGTTAAAGGTATGGTCACATATTCATTCTCAACTATACACATTCGTTCTTATGTAACGAGATAATACATGGAAATGGTATCTGTGCCCTGTAGTACAACCGTCTTATAGGCTGAGTATGTAACTATTGCTATATGACATTTGATTTGACAGATAGACACTATCTGCTCTATATGCACCTTTATGAAAATTATAAAGTATTAAATAAAACAGCCATATAACTGCCACGAACTGTCAGTTTCAATCGAATTTGATAGAGAGAGAGTTATGTAATCAGCCTACTGTTTGTACCACGGTGATTTTTATTCCCATCGGTTAACCCGTCCTATGCTACAACTTAAAAAAAATCCTATATAAACTTATTCAATGGGCAGACCATAATTTATAATTTCGTTCAATGTATGTATAATCATAGATAAGCTAAGCTTCATCATTACGTAAATTGATATCCACATTAAAATTTTAACACAAGCTGTACCATGGAGAATGGTTTAGTTAAATCAGTGTATTCATGCATCACAGAACAATTCACTAGCGGTAAATATGTGCTACCATGTTTATTAAAATAAAACTTTTATTTTATACTTATCTATCAATTACACTAACAATTTATCTTATTTCTGATTTGACAGTAGTTATAGACTATGCATCTGATTCAAAAGCATCCACTGGCAAATTTGAACGTATATATCGCCAGACTATGAAAACACATAGTTATGGAGGAGTTCACGATTTAATAGTTCGAGGTGTTGAACTACCTATGGATTATTCTAGCAAAGGAAAAACAGAAGCAAAGAAAAATAAAGAATGAAGATTTATAAGGATAAAAATGAAATTTAGTAAATTTAAGTCATTACAAGAATTAAATATAAATAAATACCTACGACAGTTTTACGTTGCCTTTCTTTCTAGAACTGTATTATATTTGTAGATAAACTTATAATATTTTTTTCAATAACCATACTTGGAATCAAGTTATTCCTTTCCTAAGTAAGTATGTGTACTTTGGGTTTAGAAATAGCGCCTCACAAAACCGAGGCGCTATGGTTCCACAGCCTTCCGAGGCGCCGGAAACCACCCCGCTGTCGGATCCGGTTGGGTGACGCGGTGGTCCCGGTGGGGTCGTACATCAAGTACCTGGGCCTCACCCTGGCCCGCCGCTGGAGCTTCAAGGAGCATTTCGAGTTTTGAGTTTTCGAGCAGTTCGTGCTGCTGCCTAATCTCGGGGGACCGAGGGATGGAGTTCGCCGCCTGTACCGTGGCCATGTATGGGGCTCCCGTGTCGCAAGACTGCGCGTGCTCCCCCCGCTGCAGAGCTCTGCTACGGAGCCTGCAGCAGATAATGGCCATACGGATCGTACGAGGCTACCGTACAATCTCGTACGAGGCGGCGACGGTTCTGGGACGCTCCCCCCCATTCGACATCCTGGCCGACATGTAGACGGCGACTTATGCGTCGCGGCGTGTCGACCGGGGGAGCGATGGGGGGAGCGCCCTGGAATCCGCGCACGAAGTGCCTAAGCGGGAGTGGCACCGACGGATTGTGGCGGCCTGGCGTGCGCAGCTCGAATTACGGATCAGCGCGCGCCAGCGGGCCGTCGGTGCCGTACTCCCGCAACTCAAAGCTTAGCTCCACGGGAAAGGGGAGGTCACCTACCGATTGACTCAGATACTCACCGGGCACGGCTGCTTCGGTGAGTATCTGTGTCGAATAAGACGGGAGGGATCGACATATTGCCACCACTGCGCATTCGACCTCGACTCGGCCCAGCACACGCTGGCGGAGTGCCCCGCGTGGGCTTCCGAGCGCCGAGTCTAGGTCGCAGAGATCGGGCGAGATCTGTCTCCGCCGGCATTGATTGCGGCAATGCTGGCGGACGAGGGAGGTTGGAGGGCTGTGGCCTCCTTCTATGAAGCAGTGATGCTCCAGAAGGAGGCCGCCGAGCGGGGTCGGGAGATGGCCGATCCCACTCGAAGGAGGCGGCGCCGGGCTCGGTAGCACAGCTGCGGCGCCGCCGCGGGTCGCCGGCGAGCGCGAGGAAATCGTGCCAGCGGATGCGGTGACCCGGGAGGGACCACGCCCCTTCCGTGGCCGGGGGGCATCGTCGGTGGTGGAGATCGGGGGAAGTATTGTAGCCTCCCCCGAGGCGGGGGAGCGGAGGCTGGGGGTTCCCGGAAGTAGCTTGGTGTTCCCGGGGGCTCCCTACATGCCTCAGGAAGGCCATCCCTGAGGTTTTTAGTGGGTAGGCCTTCCCCTTCTGGGGAGGAGAGCCCCAATAGCCGCCGGCTCGCCACAGCCGGGGTATGCAATTTAATGCATTTTCCTCAAGGGAACAAAAAAAAAAAAAAAAAAAAAAAAAAAAAAAAAAAAAAAAAAAAAAAAAAAAAAAGTAAATACACTTAACAACAACTGTGAGTGTCGAACTCCAACCTTCATAAGAGCAGATGTTACATGGAATATCCATTTGGTTTTCGGGATCCGGTTTGTTCTGGAGGCTGGGAGTCGTCATATCATCGCGCGCGGCGATTCGTAACGACTCTCGAGAATAACTTATAAAAATGACTCGGGAATGTGATGGATCTATGCGAATGGTTCAGCTGGGTTCTATCTCCTTTTTGGCAGAACAGAACCACCACATCCCTGTGTCACGCTTTAGATGTTCTGCCATTGATTATAACGGAGTTAAAAAATCTCTGAAGAGCTTTACAGACTAGTCGTTTGCCTGCAGAAGCTTTAACTGAAGCCAGCTGTACCTCTATTATCACCCAGTGTCTTGTTATTCTTCAACGCCCACGCCCCAACATACCACTGAATTTGTAAAAGATCATTCTGTTTTTCATTGTTTACCGTCTGACTCGTGCACTACAGGAAAATTTCAGAACCTAGCACCTCCTAAATCCATATTCCATAACCTACATAGTTTATTATTGTTGATTTTCGATTTTAACGTGGTTACTACAAATGTATTATTCATATTCCCAAAAACGTTCATTCTCATAATCTAGATAGTTGCAGTTTTGTTTGTTACAACAGTGTGTTGTTCTGCGAATTTTCTGTCTCGCATTAATAAGCTATGTAATATATTGTCGTCTACGGTAATCTGAAACTCATGCAGTTCTGAAAACATCGAAAAAAGAGCGTACTCTCGTTTAATAAGGCGGTAACGTAATTGTAACTTTTCTGATGTTTCATATGTCGATGAGCGGCGGTAATTATAAGTCTGTTCATTGGCCCCACTATAATACCTATAACAATAATGAAAATGATTGATTTAGTTGGATAATTTAATATAATGCTTGAGTTTTACATTAATCTAGAAACTATAGTAAGATATGTTAAATCGCATCGCCTTAAGTAGGTCGGGTATGTGAACAGAAAGGGCAAACTAAAGGTATAAACTGGAAGCAGCTGGAAAGACCAAGCGGGAGGTCGATGATGAAAAGTTTATCGAAGAGAAGAACCTGACAGTCATGAATTCATGATACATTTTAATATTTGAAAAATAAATACCATAGATCGAAGCGAGTAGTGCTTTTATGTCAAATTATTAGACTCCAATCATCAGGATTATATAGCTGTGAAATTATTGGTTGTTGGGTTTAATCTCTTTGCCTTACCGCAATAAAACAAAAAAAATGTTATAATTGTATTATGGCGTCGGTTTATCAGTCAGGCAGTTTGTCACTGTCGTTATGATTTGGTGTTGAGTTTATTGAAAATTTTGTTTTTACAGTATAATAAAGTCAATTGTATAGAACAAACATGGGTCGATCTAGAACACGAAGTAAGTCACCTAGGCGGCATCATAAAAGTAGCAAACATTCGCGCAAGAAGAGTCGATCTGCAGATCGTTCAGTATCTAGAAGTAGAAGTTCTAAACATGTTGACAAATCTAAAGAACGAAGCTCTAAATCTAGGTAACATTAAAAAACAAATTTATAAGATACGATATACATAACCACAAAAAATGAGCAATTTGACAACACCTATAATATTTCAGGAAAAGGTCACATTCTGTATCTTCATCAAGCAGTAGTGAAGGTTCATATAATGGTAGCAGAAGTCATAGAAAGAAGTCAAAAGGACGAAGCAAAATGGATGAAGTTGATCGCCTGGCAGAAATGGAAAGACAAAGGCGTGTGCGAGAAGCAGAACAAAAGGTAGTGTTTTACATTTTAAGGTTAGATTAGGCACCTAAATTGTTGTTATTATTAAGAAAGTAATTGTATGTTATTAGATCTTTACCTATGAAACTCCCGTTTTGTATGGAGATTTTTGTTTCTTATATACTAACATTTTCTTTGATTATTATTTAATAATCAAAGAAAAAGAAAGGTAGTATCTCAATAAATTAGATAATAGTGTAATTAAAAGGCAAAAAAAATATTTTCAGAAAGGTATAGTTATTAAAGTATAGGTGCTACATTCAAGATTAATTTTTCAATTCAAATAAATAAAATGTCTAAACCTATTGTGTTTAAATTTTATGAGAAAATAAAAAATTAACTATACTGGTTGGATTAAGTAACTTTAAAAAATATATTCCATGTACAGATTTTGATTGGATTATTTTGGAACACAATATTCTAGGTTGTAGAAGAAGAGGCGGCTAAGCGAATAGAATTGCTTGTCAAGAAACGAGTTGAAGAAGAATTAGAAAAGCGCAAAGAAGAAATTGAGCAGGAGGTTGCTAAAAGAGTAGAAGAAGCAAAACGTAAAATGGAGAAGGAAATGATGGAAGAGTTGGAGAAGCAACGAGAACAACAGCAACGGATAGAACTTGCCCGACAGGTAACTGCTCTCTTTTCTTGCCAATCATGTGAAAAGTCAATAGCATTATTTCTCTGTATTGCTTTTTGCATTACAGAAAAATATACTATGTAAAAACAAACCACACTTGTTTTTGCATCATCTAAAATACTTGTGAATACATAATATCAATGTTTATTGCCGACATTTTGTAAAAATCAACTAATAAAAGTATATTTCGATCATATCTGTTAAAGGTCCAGTCAGGTGTAGTTCGAGTGTTAACAAGAATTTTTTCTTGAATTCTTTTGTTTTCTTACACATTCAGGCTGAAGCCTTGGAGTAATTTTTCATCTTGCTATTATAAATAGCCACATGTTAATGAAGTAGCGAGTTATATTTGTTGAAATCTGTAAGCTAAGAGTGCCGAAGTCCAGACTTCTGGCTAGCTTTTTAAAATTGTTTCGCTTGACTGTCCTTGGCAGTCACGTAGTCTATAAGTCAGGTCAGAAGACTGCTCAAGAGCCTGAAGCTGTAAGAATTTATTGGAGATGCTGCTTGAGGATCCTGACGCAAATGCTGAAGGTATTTTTTGAATCTATTTTTAGTAAAAATTTATGTTTTGATTCTAGGCATACACATATGTAATATATTTCAATGTGATTTATATATTACAACATTGTTCAATTACTTGATGTAAAATACGAGACATACATTTACTACCAAAGAATAAAGACAGAATAATATGAATAATATACAGAACCTAATGAAGCAACATAATTCAAATATAATTTAATAAAATGTCTAAACTCACCAGTTGAACTGTAAGCATGTTTCAATCTTACATACTGTGTATTCAGAACTGTGAATTGAAAAAAATGTTTTTATTATAATTTATACACAATGAGGGATTTGTTAACAAATAGTGCAAATTTTTCAAGTATTTATTTAAGAATTGTGTTAACATTTATTTCTCATTAAACAGGAGGAAGAAGCTCGTAAAAGGAAAGAATTAGAAGAAATCATGGCAGAGAATAATCGAAAGATTGAAGAAGCACAGCTTAAGCTGGTATGTACTACCTGTTAGATGTGATTAAACCAGTGTTTGATTTTTTAACATTAAGCATACAGCAATGTCCCCGAGAACTTGTATTGTAATCTGTAAAAATAACCTATATATCTTTTCTTTGTAGTTTCCTTACTGTTTATAGGATATTATGTATAGTAATATTTTCTTTGACCCATTAATACTTGAATAGGGATTATACCATAAATCAAACAAAATGGACAAATATATATATAGGAATAAATGGAAGTTATTCTGTATTGAGTTGATTGTTGGCTCTTGGTGGAACTTATTATACATGTTGAATAAAACTCTTGTACTGTTCCACTAATTTTAATTATTATCGACCTGACCGGTTTCGCTTTACAGCATTTTCAAAGGTGTTAAAGTACACAGCTGTTCGTGTTTACGCTTCTAAAGCGTACAGTACAAGAGTTTTATTCAACATGTAAATGGAAGTTCTCATTCCAATAACAGGCTGGTCATTTCAAATTTATAAACTTGTATATGCTACTACTACTGCTTAGTAACATATAAGCAACATCCGTAAATTTACAAGCTTTTCTAAAATTTCCAGGCTGAAGAACGTCTGGCAATGATTGAAGAGCAAAGAAAGATGGATGAAGAGAGGCAAAAACTAAAAAAAGAACAAGAAAAGAGAGTGAAAGAAGAACAAAAGAAAATTTTAGGAAAAAATAACTCGAGACCTAAACTGTCATTTTCGTTAAAACCCCAGTCATGAGTACAAATGAACTAGTTTAAACCATACAAAATGAATTATAATAGGGACGTTTGGAAATCTTACTGGTCTTAGATATACTTTTAATTATTAATAATTGAAGTTCTATCTATCTCACTGACACATCTCACACTTTGTACTACATGGAATTTATAATTAATACCCTTTCATTAATTATTCAACATTAAAATATGCACGCAATTATGTTAAGGGATACGATTTTAGCCTTTATACTTACAATGACTGTCTCTAGTGGATAGACCTAGTCTTAAGGTGATAGAGGTCCGATGCATTTAATAACAAAGATGTTTCAGTTTGCGTAACATTAAGCGATTTACTTGAGTATGTTACTCACCTAATTATTGATAAATTCAATAGATAATTTTATGATTAATGCGTTTTGATAACGAATCTCTTTATTTTACGGAGTCCACAAGGTGAATTTGTTCTGTATTATTCTGATTGCTAGTCAGTAATACTTTAGAAGGCGTTTCTATATAATATAAAAATCTGGTAGACTTTAATAAGTCTAATATAATTCTCTATTGTGTTGTACAGTATCACAGGCTACTAATATTTATCTAAAGTGGGATTTTAATGCGGATGGGCCAGATTTTCTATCGTCATTATCCGATTCTCCTTAACCTAGAGTCTTCGCACCAGTGTCAATATTGGGAAATTACTTTCTCGTCCTATAATAATGTCGAATTTTAGTGTGAATTTTGGACCACGAGTTTAGTGTTGTCATTGCGAAAAAAGAAAATGGGAGATTGAAAAAAAAAACAATAAATTAATATTTTTAGATTGTTTACATTCTCTAAATTATTTACAAAGAAATAATAAGTTGCTATTATTATGAATCTAAATAAATTACGAACGTAGGGCAACTTATTTTCCTCACTTAAAATATTGTCTCTGGTGTGAAGGTTGAGAATACATTACGCCAACATTTATACAAGAATGGACACAGGAAAGTGATTTCTTTGCTTGAAACCACTGAAAGTATCCCGGACCAGCGTGTTTTTTTTTTCCGGACCTTTGTGTTTCTAATTATAATTAACAAAGTTGTGGAATACTCATAATTATATGAACACAGTACAACCAGGGCTGCCAGATTGAATATTTGGATACAAAATATGTGTAATTGTAATACTACAAATATGTAAATATATATGATTGTTTTATGTGTCCAGTAATAGTATTATTACAAATTTAAAAGAGAAATTACAAAAATATACAACAGAAGTGTAAAAGTGCATGTTTGTTTTATGAAATTATGAAGATAGGTGGATTGGATTGTCATTTTTTAAAGTGTTATGTATTACAATTCAATGTCGTATAATTGCAGACACGAAAACGTATAGTCGATAATTCTTTACTAGCAGCCCTGAGTACAACTGTGGGCAAATATATGAGGTCTAATAGCGATCAAGTTTATAATTTTAACCGCAGTGTATTTTCATTGACTCCTTGCTTTATACTTCTGGTAAACATTTATATAATGTTCCGAAGCATGTACGCGTGTAGTGATTGCAATCCGGCGTCATTTTCAGTCCGGCCGGATACAACCGGATTCCCATCAATCTGGCCGGATTGAATAAATCAACATGATTTCCGCTTTTTACAAAATAACTGAGTTAATCAAGTGTCACTATCACTGGCACTTATATGTAGGTAGTTTATAAAAAATAAATCACAAATAATATAAAATCGACTTTATTTCCTAACCAATGTTACGACAAATATATAACAAGAAAACAATTAAAAATTACTAGTGTAGGTAACTAGTAATAATTTTACGACGTAACGAGTAGCTCAGTCTTTATAGCTTTCACTTTCACAGATAGAACAATTTATAATTAACAATATTAATTATCAAGTAACTATAATATCTAATAGATACAATTAACCTTACGTAATTAACTGAAATGAGATCAAAATCATTATTAAAGTATTTGAGAATGCTAACAAACAAGTCATAAGTATTTATGATTATGACAGATACCATCATGATTACTAACTGCTAGCACCGGATCCGGTAACCATTAAATGATTATCGGATCCGTTTTTCCGGATTGCAATCCCTATACGCGTGTGCGTGTAAGATATTAAAGGCTTTCCTGAAAAATGTAAACTTATCCGGAAGCTTACATCTTTCAGGGAAACCCCTTCTACATCTATAAGTTTCATTTGAATAGGATACTAAATTCGAAAAATTTGTTTTAAACGTTTTTTTAGCAAGCATTTTGCACTTTACTATAATTCAAATTATGCAGTAAATACAATTTACAGTTTGAATGGATTCACAATAGTGTAAGTCGTATTATAATAAAGTAATTAGTACTATTGTACATGTCATTAATAACACGGAAATGCATAAAAATTGTAATTTTATTTAAATAGATTGATGGATTTCGGTCATTCTTTCTTTTAGTGATACTTATTAAAACAATAGAAGATGAGCACGACAATGTTTCCTTAATTATTTGCGTTAGTTAGTTCTATGTACCTCCTAGGAATTCAATTCGCGAGCTATGAATGTTGCTATGGCAACGTTGATAGTGCAGTGTTGACGGCGCTTACAAACAACAAAAATTATGCGACTTTATACAGTATACAAATTTGACTTGAATTTTCAAACTTACAGCATTGTCATTTGTCTGGCAATATTTCAACAAAATTTGTTAATAATTGAATTCTTTAGCCGTACAATTCAAGTCTTTTTTGTTTTTAATTAGTTAAGCAAAAACGATACGCATTAAGAGTGATAATAATTAAATCTAGAACAAAATCGAATAACTACTTTATTGCTTGACGATTATTTATATTACTGTTACATAAAATAATTTAAAATGATGAATTTGACATTCAAATTTCTTGAGAATATCCTCAAGTACGAGTCTGGTTTGGGATGAACAAGTGTGAGGAATCCTAGATTGCCTTATAAATATGCCATTCTAAATCAGATCCTAGAAGTGTAAAGCCTACTTTCTAGCGTGACGCTTCAAACAAGTCGCTACATTATAATGGGTAGTATGTGCTACCAGCTAAAACCAGTGATGGCAATAACGACTGTTTTGTAATAATGAATAACACTGGTATGTTATTTTCCTGTAACTGTTATTGTAAACTGTTGTCTGTTATCCTGTTATATTGCTGTTATAACAAATGTTGTTATAAATGTCTAATCAATATAATTTTCTGGTGTATTTAAAAGTTCATTGATTTGTACATAATTTGTTATTTACATTCAATGTTTACATTATTTACTTATTGCTACGAATAATTTAATTTGCATACGCGCGATCGCACAACAACAAATAATGCGTGACTAAAAGAATGACAACAGTTTAGGCACCAGCAAGCCAGTAACAGTTACCTAATTGTTATTTCAAATCACACTGGAAATCAAAATTAGTCTAATTGTCATACGCGCGAAGGTACAAAATTGTGAATTTTGGATTAGTCCTTGTAAGAAAGGTTAATATTATAAAAATAAGCAGTCGGGCAACAGAGCGAGCGCCCACGCCTACACAACGGTTAGCTTTCTCTCGCTCACACTTGTAGCTTGTAGCACAGTCGTACTCGCTCGCTCCGTGCCGCACACACGCAAGTGGCAACAACAACAATGCGACTAGGCGATCATTTTGTCAACAGCAACAGCAGGATAACAGTATAAGCCGTTGTTAAATAACGTGTTATTCGTTACGGGAAAATAATTCATTATATTATCTGTTATTGAAATAACGACCATTACTAGTTAAAACTCTATTTTTGTTGCGGCTTACACCTCGTCATGAACGTAATAGATTCTAATTGTATGGTTTAAGTGTAAATATTTATAAGTTAGTGAATAGATATAAAAATAATACTGTATATGGTTCATTTTTTCCAATAAAATATAGGTTTTGTAAATATATAGGGTACGTACGTTGTAATTAGTTTGATTACGTTATACCTTCAATGCTACTTATCTTGTATTGTCCGTTCGGTATTAGTGTCTACAGACATTGAGTTTTGTTGGTTGGTAACCATGATATCGGTAGATACCACTCTCAAACCATTACAAATGCAAAGATTGTACTTAATATTGTCGAAAGCTTATAAAAATGATGTATAATTCGAAAGAACTAAAAAATATTATTTTCGTTAATGTTGTTTTGGTATCTTCAGTGTTCAACCTATCTTTTAAAGTAAGTGAACATGATGTTAAATATTGTTAGGGAACCTAATGTCTTCCAGCACGATATCCTTTGGGGTGAGGCCTACAACGAGCTCTGAAATTAGACATTCCTTTATAAAGTATCCGTTCTACATATATGAGAAGTACTGGTGAAAAATTACTTTGAAGAAAGTGAAGTAATCATGCCAAATGTCATTGATTGAAGGTATCTAAGAGAAGAATTATGTCATCTTTGTTCAATTTTTTTGCATGTTATAATAAAAAAAATGTTATTATATTTTAAAGAATGCTTTTCAGCTCAACATGGAACTATCTATTAACAAGCTGTTTATTTTACTTTATATTAGTTTTTATTGGTTTACAAAAATTTTATTTCATAACAAAAGTTTAAATTTAAAGTCCAAGTGTATTATATTTTTTTAAAGCAACAACTGTATGAATTTTATTAATCCGAATAGTATATGGTTTTCACGTTTGTTACAGAGAATAACAAGTGTTACCAACAGTTCTAATTATAGGTTTACAAGTTAAAATGGAAAAGTTTTTTTTTATTTATCACTTGAAGTTGCATCGTTTTACGATTACCATGCTAATAAAGAAATAAGAAAAAAAAATATGATGTTGCCTTCAAACTAATGATACTTTTTTTTATTTATTTTGAACTATTAAGCAAACTTACAACCTATTACGGTTTAATTTTCTATTAATAAGTTTATCTATATATCATGATAGATTCCTGTAGAACAGTAATATATTCCTGTGAAAAAATTATATTATGCTTCCTAGAGTCACTAACTATTTGCATGCCAAATCTAATAATTATCGGTTCAACAATTTTGAAGCGAATTCAGTTCAAACAACAGTTACTTTTACATAATTCTTACGGCTGGACTTTGTTTTCAGTCATCTGTTGTTAACATTTGTCTGGTGTCAGAATGCAACAAAACATATACAATGGAGGAGTTTTTAAATAAATCTGTTCTAGATTTTTATTATTCTGCTCATCTGCTGAACTGTAAAGTGTGTAAATAATGTTATAAACACAAAAATAAAAGTTTAAAAAATATTTACTACGTTGGACAGAGTTTATTTTTATAACAATATGTAACAAATGTTAACTTGCCTACATATTGTTATATCACTGTAACGTTAGTATTTTACACAAGTTTCAATAAATCTTCATACCATTAAATATTTTGTTTTTTTTTCTGTTCATATAATTAAGAAGTGATTATTTTACCACTAGAAAGATAAGGAATAATTAGATTATGAGGCTATGTTTATAGCCTGGCAGCTATAAGTTTTTTTTAATAAGAAATAAGTTTTTTTTTATTAGTACAAACCAAATTGTGCTGGGATATTATAGTTATGTAGGTACTAGACAACAATCATCACATCGCTTAACTAGAATTCTAGACCTCCCTCGATTATCTAGACATCGATACATCTTGTTCTGCTAGCATCTAGCTCCCCAACTGGTCGTTAGTCTTACGAGCAATGTACCTGTTAACACTCAAAGTTGGCAACTCTGGATTATATCGGAGAACTTGTTCTTCTAATTTCGTAATGTTTGATTCGCACAGTCTATTGCCCTTTTGATAACCTCTTTTAAGACAAATCGGCCAGCTTCGCTAATATGAGCACAGAAACACTAGAAAAAAATTTAGCATTCTATAGATTCACGGGCGACTGCCGGGTCCAGTGCTGGCAGGGGAGCCAGAACCTGCGCTTGGGAGTTGTTACCCAGGTGTAGGTTTAGGGTCACCTTATGATGCATCAGCGTTCACTATGACCACCCTCTAACATATCTCATTTGTTTCAAAGGCACATTTGTTACACGTATACAGCATCCCGGTGTGTTCCCGGAAGTAGCTTGGTATTCCCGGAGGCTCCCTACATGCCTGAGGAAGGCCATCCTTGAGGTTTTTAGTGGGTAGGCCTCCCCCTTCTGGGGAGGAGAGCCCCACATAACCGCCGGCTCGTCACAGCCGGGGTATGCAACTTAATGCATTTTCCTCAGGGAAAAAAAAAGCATCCCGGTGTGCATCGCGTTGTCGACTGGCCCGAACGCAAGAAGAACATCAGAGTCCGCTCTTGTCGCATGGCAAGAGCGATGGGACACATCGGACCAGGGGAGGGAGACGTATCGGTTTTTCCCGGACGTGGCGGTTCGGCACAAGGCAACTTGGGTCGAGCCGGACTATCAAGTCTCCCAGATCCTGACGGGACATGGCCATTTCAACGGCAGGCTATTTAGGATGTCGTTAGCTGATAGCAGTAGTTGCCCTTGTGGGGAGTGTGAGGACGAGGACCTGCATCACGCTTTGTGGATTGTAGTTTATATATTGAGGCGCGTAGGGATCTTTTAGATAAGGTGAAGGTGGTAGAAGTTGGTCCGGTGTATTACTGCGACCTCGTGGCGACGGAGGGGAACTTCCGGCAACTGAGAGACTTTGCGCACAGGTGGTACAAGATTAGGAGTGGACTCTGAGGTGAACAAGGAAGATGGTGGATATCCGAAGATGGGAGGACAACGAGGTAGACAAAGCCAGCGGTACACCAACGGTGGGCACGCTGCGACCAGGGGAGAACCGAAGGCGTAATGTGTGTCGTCCGCCCCTTCAGGGGAGAAGGACATTAGGGGCGATGGAGATAGATTTTAAAAATGCGTGCGGCAAAATGCGATCAGCAGATTCCGCACGCATCTCCCGATGCTTCGGCCCGTAAAACCAAGACAGGTTGATAGGGCCATGGGAGGTTGGTGGATTGGCCCGAACGCATTCGGTAGAAAATGTTTTCCATGACTTGGTACGTTACGTACATTTATGGTAAATATTAGGTTATAGATTAACAGTAAATGGGCTTAAGAAAGATTAGCAGAAGTTAATTAGTCTATTAATATTTTAAAGCTAACTTATAAGTTGATCCGTTAATTAAATGTTAAGACCATTCACACATCTACATACCAAATACGGAAGTAAATAAAATAACAGCACGCATACGTGCATTTTTACTATTTAAAATATCTAACTAACTATGATGAAGGATTGATTTTGATGGATGCTATTCAAGATGCATAAAAATATACTAGATCAATGCTAAAAATTTGAACGCATCTTATTTTAGAGTCAGTGACATGTACTGTCCACGCACGATTTTTTGAGCGTATGATGAGTGACATTGACAAGTCAATGATCTCAATTGCAATGAAGTGAAAGTTCTGTGTGATCAAATTAGTCTGTTTGTGTGATGTTTCGTTATCATTCGTTATGTAGGCAAGCAAAGAAACAAGCTTAGGTGAAATAATTAACATAAATCTTTTTATTATATCTAGTGCAAATCAAGATAAAAATATTGTGAAGAATAATTTATCAGCCATGGTTGAATTTATTAAAGGATTGTTACTATCGCTTTTATCGGAAAAATGTTACGAAGAATATTTCACTAATTACAATTTTCTAGATGGTAATAAACTGGGTTACATTTTCATGAATATTATTAAAAGTTGTTAGTAATTATTACATCTTTATTTTACAGAGTCGTGTTTTAAATCCACATTAAGTAAGGGACTCGGTATTGGTATAATCGCAGGATCAATATTGGTCAAAGTACCACAGATCCTGAAGATTTTGGGTGGCAAGAGTGCCGAAGGCATTAATATTTATGGTGTTTATCTAGAGTTATTTGCAATAACAGCAAATTTTACATATAGCTATGTAATGGAATTTCCATTTAGGTATAAATAACATCTCAGAAACCTTCCCAGTAATGTATTTTGAAAATGAATACAAAATTAATTAAAATGCTTGGGATTAGTGTGTAATAATATTTAAAAATTTTACAGTGCATGGGGCGAAGGCACATTTTTAGCAATTCAGACAGCTATTATTGCATGTTTGGTTTTGCATTATGGTGGGAATCCAGGTGTAGCTGCTGTATTCTTAGCAGTATATGTGGGAATTGTATCCACTCTTGTAAGTGGACTCACACCAGTAAATGTGTTATGGACTATGCAAGCTATTAATGTCCCCATAATTGTATTAGCAAAGGTAAGTGACTTAAAAAAGTCTATTGAATGTTATACAATATATCACTTATAAATGATATATAAAAAATTATTTATTGCTATCTAATCTAAAAATTTATCAAACAAAGTGCATGTTAGGTGCTTATCAGCAGCATTATTTAAATAATTGTTCTTTAAACATTTATAAAAAAATGGGATGGGTTGGGGTATAATAATATGAGGAACTATATAGACTTCTACAATATTTTTTAAAATGCTGTTATTATTTTGAGTTTTACTTCTTTTCAGTCAATTCAAGTGATAACTAATTACAAGAATGGTAGTACTGGGCAATTGTCAGCAATTACATGCCTTCTGCTGTTCGGAGGCAGCATTGCCAGAATTTTTACATCAATTGAGGAGACTGGAGACTTCATTATTATCCTCACATATTGTGTTTCAACTGTAGCAAATGGTGCATTAGTATTGCAGTTATTCTGGTATTGGAATGTTGATAAAACTAATAAGAACAAGAATAAGCGGAAGAAAAAGCAAACATAAATAAAAGGTATCAAATATTAGGAAGAAATGTGTGAATACATTATATATATATAATCCATTCTGCAGTTTTAGTGAGACCTAATAGCACACCTGCATATACCAATAGCACCAACAACAATAATGTCACTGTTATCATTTATAAATCGTTCAGAATTAATGTTGGCACCCAATCAATAGATTGCGCAAAAATGGACACAGCCATTATGTCTTTCATCCTTGATTTCCTCACCAAATAGCAAGTGTGGATTAACAATGTCTAACATGTATATTGTATCAACATTTAGAACAGTTAAGTTGATTATTTTCAAATTAACATTGCCCGGCGTTTTTATATTAATAGCTAACCAGGATTACCCAATCCTCATAACATCGGATCAAGAATCGAGTACGCAGAACAAACAAATGTGTACCTGAACGAATTAAAGGTGGGATCGATGCTTACGTGCGACTGTGATGGACGATGAATGATCACGACTTGCTTACATATCGCGAAATATTACCATAATTTAATCGTAATTCGAAGGTTGGTCAAAACTTTCACAGAATACAGGGTAAAAGACAAAATTATTTTTCTATTTCAATGTATTTTCCCTTAACGTCATTTGAAATAACAGAGGTTTTGTCTAAAATTTCTTTCCACAAACCTTTTTTTTTAATTGTTGGTAATAGTTCCACACTTTTTGAATACTAGTTACCGCAACATGTGCATTATCGTGAAAAATGAAGACACCTTTAAAACTTTTTGTTCTAGTAGTCCTTCTATTAATGCAGTATGGTATTCCCCAGTTATAAAAAATCTATTCATTAAGCTAATAAAATAGGTTTGCCTATGTATTCCAGAAAATGGTGGCCATGAACTTGAATTTCTTAGAGGGTAGTGTCCTTTTTGTGATTTTAATTGGCTCATAAGTGGACATTGGCCCATAAGTTGGTCCTTGTTTTTACCACCACAGAGCGCCAAAAACTGGTGTGCACTGTAGATGTCTAGACGATCGATGTTGCTGATATGGTATGTGCTACCGTACATTCTTTAGTTCACGTATAAACGTGCTAACGTCCGGTTGCAGTTGGGGGGATGCATGCCGGAAATTTGGTAGTGGTAGCATAGTGTGGGGCTTTTCTCGTTGTGTCAGGTTTTGAGTTTTCACTCCCTGCAGCTTCGTAGTCTTGTAGACTGCAGGTACAAGATCTACGGTGCGCCGTGTCTGCGCAAGTAAGTGCCTCTTGGCTTGCATTAATTTGGCAGATTACTGTCTTTTAGCCCAGGTCGCCTTTCCTCGATGTGCAAGACCTGGTTAATTATGGATAGCCCTTGAATGGTAACCTTTAGGCTTCTCGCCGCTTTGTACACTGAACAATTAGCTAATAAAAACATGCCATAGATTGACATATGTACTTTTGTCTAGTGTTGAGACAAGAGCAAGCTACAGCATTAAGTGTGCTCACAAACTTGTTCTAATATTTAATTTCGATTCATTATTGGTATTGGAAATATTTACAGTACTTAAATGAAAAACAATTTACTATGTTAATACAGTTTATTTCATTTTATTCAAACAATGTGTATTACATTAGCATCCTAATAATTAAGGAACTCATATCAGTACTTATAGAAGCTATTTTGAAAGAGTTGGAATGAATTTTGAGTAGGTGTTTAGTTAAAAATTTGTATTGAATGTTACGTATGAGATTTATTTTGATTATCAATGACAATAATTATCTACAGCAATAAAGCACTAAAGAATTTGAATATCATATAGGTCTTTCACCTTGAGGGTAATCTTAATACAAAATGACTACACTGGCTACTGATAATTTTTAATTATCTGGTGATCACGACAAGTATATTGAAAAATATTTTAAGTCAGAAATACCTAGTAACTTTTAGGATAAAATTCTTAACACTACACTTTTACTAAACTACATATTTACAAGAACGACAAACAGTGTATAGTTAAAACTGTGTGCATCCACACTCAAAGGTAAACATTTGATCACTAGTTTACTCTTTCTCGGCAGGTGGTTCTTCGGCGGGTTTTTCCTCAGGTGGGGGTCTTTCGGGCTCATTGCCGTCAGCCCACTTCCCATCGTACTCCTTTCTATCCACGTACCTTTCTTCTTCATATTCTCCTTCACTGCGATGACTGTCGCGTTCGGAATAACGAGAGTAGCTGTAAAAAAATATAAAAGTGTAATAACATTTTTATGTCGTTTATCGTGAGCAGACACTATACAGACTACTTTAAAAGTGTTCGGCGTATCAAAAGAGAGCCCTTCATTGGGTTATAAAGGTTAAACAAGTTAAATGAAGAATAGTGCTGAACTAGTAATTATTGTGTAGATCAAACTTAAAAAATATATATATTCATTTCTTCTGTAGATCGCAGATGGAAGATTTCCCTCTAGGTGGGGCAAATAGATCTACAGCTCTATTTATTTATTTATTATTATGGCTTGCCAACTAAATACATACATGTAAGTACTATATTCCATTTCCATAAAAGTAAATATTTTATATGTATTGAAATTAAAGGTGAGCACAACATTGCAATTAAAAAGAAAAAACGTACATAATTTACATAAAAAAAAGATTAATCTAAAATCTAGTTATTGGAGGCAAAAAATCAGAACTGCCCTTCGGAAACAATGCATTTTATCCGAAAAAATGTCAATATCCAAATTACGGCTCTGTAACACATCATTATAATTTCTTACGATCGAGCTAATAGGAGAGTGACTTCGAATTTATATTTTCTAAAATTTAATATAAATGGCCTATAATTTTGTATACGGGCTGTTACTCTAGGAACTGTAATATTAATTTGGGATAGGAGAGACGGACAATCCACTTTATGATTCAATAATTTATATAATAACATCATACACATTTGCTCCCAACGTTGGCTTAATGATAACATTCGAAATAACTTCAACCTTTCCATGTAATCCTTCATTCTACGGTGAGTGCCGTTGATAAAAGATATTCTGCTTAAAAACTTCTTTTGTATCTTTTCGATACGCTCAATATTGTTCTGATCACATCATGACAAAACGACAGTAATCTATATGACGACGCACCAAAGCAAAATACAAAACTTTCATTGCGTGAAAAGATTTGAATTCTTTAGTATTTCTAAAAATAAACACTAACATTCTCAAACATTTGTTAATTGTGTCATTTATATGGTTCGTAAATTTTAACTCAGAATCAATAGCTATACCCATTTATTCAAATACTACAGTCTTAATAACTTGTATGCGAAATGATTTTTTTGGACCCATGTATCAGAGAACAGATTTACATCAGTTTATTAAAAATATTAACAAGTTTCGTAATATTTTGAATATTCAATAGAAGTAGAAGCAAATACCTGTCTCTGTCTTTGTCGCGCCTTTCAGGGCTGTACGAACGCGATCTGCGAGTCCTGTCGGGGCTGCGGGATCGGGAATAGCGGCCACCTCGTCTATCGCGGAAATCTCTGAAGCCGCCCCCTCTGTTATGGACAAATCCAACACAACATGAAATGACATGATGTAAAAATATTCTTAACGAAAACTAAGTTGTATTCTTGCCATCATTAATTTTTTTTATCTAAAGGTAGTTTTAACTAAAGGTACCCATTATTATAACATCCAGAAGGAAATAATTTCACAACCCTGGTTCCACAAATTTAAAAAATTTACCAAAACTACCTAAAGGACACTGACACATGCAGAGTCTGCGAACAAGAGCGTGAAACACCAATTCACCTCTTGTGCTACTGTGAACCGCTGATTCACAAAAGAAACAGACACCTGGGGAAACACATCCTTGACCCAGATGAAATAAAAACAATCCGAACTGGGAACATCCTATCGTTCTTGGTCAGTGCCCAGTTAAGGGAGCTACTGTAGGGCCTACATAGAACCTACATAGGAGGCTGGTCACAATAGATCTTAATAGGTCGCAGTGATGCATATCAGCCCCGACTTTCACACGAAATAGAAAACTACCATATCTGTGCTGTGTCGTCTACGCTTGGGCCACTCCTGCT
Organism: Scirpophaga incertulas; assembly: GCA_036419045.1. Classification (NCBI taxonomy): domain Eukaryota; kingdom Metazoa; phylum Arthropoda; class Insecta; order Lepidoptera; family Crambidae; genus Scirpophaga; species Scirpophaga incertulas. Next base: position 27,405,825 of record CM071634.1, on the reverse strand, counting down.
CTCAAGTTTTTTTTTGCATAAAACTCGCTTTGTGAATGTGGAAAAGAGGAAGGCACATTGGATCATATATTCTATAATTGTATTAGATATAAGCATAAATTTAATCTGTATAATACCCTGAATAAACTCAGTATCCTGCTACCCATTAACTTTGATGCCTTACTAACCATTAACTCTAAGGATACTATATTATTGATTTATAAATTTATTAAATTCCATAACATCAAATTATGCCCAAGCCCAGAATATCAAACTTTCATGGTAAATTGGGAAAAATATATGTTCTATTGTAGTGTGTTCGTTTCAGGCGGATGGATTCTAATTACTAACCCATAATAGTATCACACAAGCAATTCCCAATTAATAAAAAAATAAAGAAAAATTAAAACTCATTTAAGCACATGACAGCTAACACAATATAGACAGTCTTATATACCCAGCCAAAGACACACAGAGCTGGCAGAATTGTTGTCGTAAGATATGCCAACAGATTGCCAACAATGAAAGAAGAACTTTTTTTCATCAATAACTTAGGAAATATTAATACAAATTTTCAAATCTATTATTAATCTTTTAACAAAATAATAATCTAATAAAAATAAAAAGTTATAAACACACAATGTACGTTTGCATGAGGTGATATCAGTATTGAACTCTTTATATTGATGTATAATTTTACCCTTGAAGAGCATGCCCTAGCCTACATGAATTAAAAATGACAGTCACAACTATACTCTGTCCATTATGTTATTTTCTTTTTGACAGATCGCGCGTATGAAATATTGTTTCTATTTTCAAATATAGTACTACAGTAATAATATACTTTCTAGACGGGTAACGCCCACATAGTGAAGTGCTCTGTGCATAACAAACTACCACAGACAATAAGCAGTTCTTGAAATCAGATAAATCGATAAATTGTCTTCAAATCAAATATTTGTAAATTTATTTATTTCTTCTCGACAGCTACCTTACATTATTTATAGGTATGTGAATTTTAATATTAAAACGCATATGTAGTTAATAACATCTACGTCAAGTTTAAATCAAGAATTATGATCAAGAATACTTAGAAAATCACATACATACCATTTTTTAACAAACTAGCTAGGTAATTGGTAATTCGCCAAAAATATAAAATTTTGCCTAATTTACTTGGCATGTGTAAAACTTTATTTTTTCATATATTTCTGATCCATTTAAGAGAGAAAAAGGAAAACTTTCTTAAATGGATCAGAAATATACGAAAAAATAAAGTTTTACACATGCCAAGGAAATTAGGCAAAATTTTATATATTTGGCGAATTACCCCAATTGGGTAATTCGCCAAATATCCCAACTAATATTATAAATGCGAAAGTGTGTTTGTTTGTTTGTTTGTTTATTTGTTTGTTTGTTTGTTACCTCTTCACGCTTAAACTACTGGACCGATTTCAAAAATTCTTTCACCTTTGGAAAGCTACATTCTCCCCGAGTAACATAGGCTACTTTTTATCCCGGAAAAATCGACAGATCCCACGGGATGCGCAATAAAGGCTTCGCTCAAAAACTACTGCACAGATTTTTATGCGGTTTTCATCAATAGATAGAGTGATTCTTGAGGAGTTTTGCGGCATTTTTTATCTCGGAAAAACGGATAGTCCCACGGGAAGCGCGATAAAATCTTCGCACCATAAACCGACTTCCGCGTATATGTAGCCGTGGGCAAAAGCTATGACCCTTAACCCTCTATACACCCAATCCCGAAATCCACGCGGGCGAAGCCGCGGGCAGAAAGCTATATAATATAAAAATTAAACAAGTAAATTTATTTACATTATTTATTACATAGATTCATCAGATTCTTCTTCGTAAATTACACTAGACTCGTCAGTTGAGTCCTCTGTTACATAAATAACCAATTCTTGTGCCATCATGTATTTGAAAAAACCAGATAAACGAATTTAATATTTATAATAAAAATAATATCGCTGCATTAAATCGATTAAAAGTTCTTCTTAAATAAAATCGATATTCTGTTTTAATCGAATCGGTAACTTGCGAGTTCATCACTGATTTCAAAATATCTTAAACTGTCAAAAAGAAAATAATATAATGGACAGAGTATAGTACAAAACTAAGCTGTGGTTGTTTATTTATATACGAGAAACTTCCGTCGCGTAGGCGTTGGGCTAGATTGCTTTGCCTGCAATATAATCAGCCCAAATGAAGTGTCTCCCTGGGCAATAATGCCATACTGGTTGCGCAAGCTCTTCCGGACTATGTGAGAACAAATAGAGTACTTATACTTTATGTAGTTATTTACACTACGTCCCACACAGGTTTTTAAGAACAATTCTACAGTAACTAAACTCATTACAAGGTCAGGACCAGTTTGCATATTTTACTTTAATTCAACTAGAAAAATCCTCATCAATGTGAACTCTTTAGCTGTCTGTCTAAAATAAACAATAATTCATTTTATTAAAGATTTTTTGTAAGTAAAACAAGTATACTCGAGAGATATCACTGTGTTGTGCTTTATAGCTGTAATAAAAACCTAAAGATTGTTGTCTATTGTCCAACTCGCACAAGTTATTCGTGAATTACGTCTAATGCTGGGGCCCACTAACGAGAAATGCCATTAATTATCGCGATAATGGACGTTAACCACAACTTAACGGGATAATTTGACAATGGCATTAACAATGGCGTTCGGCGTTAGGCGATAAGCTCAAGTGGTGGTACATCAAAGAGATTAACGTGAGAATTGATGCGATGACGTCCCCCCCACACTACGTATTGTCAGTGTGCGTCGAGACCGCAACGGGAGCGGACGTGTTTGTTTTTTGTACGACGGATTTGCCTCAATATCGCACGTTTTTGTTTTAAAATACATAGTATGGCGACAGAGTGGAGTAACGAGAAAGTTATTACTTTTCTCGAGATTCTGCAAATATATAAAAAAAAAAAGTCAAATAATATAAATTTACACTCATGAAATATACAGCTCTGTCGACGTCCATCTTTGGTTGAATTAAAGTAAATTCAACGCCGTTTTTATCGCCAATGTGCATTCATGCTGACCGTTGAAGTGTAGTCACCCACTTTAATGCGGTAAAAATTATTGCAATAATTATCGCGATAATGGGCATAGACTGTATGGTATACTAACCCATGGTTTTACTTTTATATAGTCTTTGAAGGACACACATTAATAACGGGTCATGGTACATGAATAAATCAATAAAGTGATCCAAATAAAATCTCAAATAATGTTTAATTTCTGAACTTTAAATGGTGTCAGGTGTGGTTAACTGTGTGTGTTAAATTATATTCATTATGGAAAATCAAAATATTCCTTTAAGATTACCTGAGGCAATCAATTTGTCAGCTCAAAATGTTCACCACAAATGGCTTAGATTTGAACAACAATTTAATATATATTTGATTGCATCGGGTTTAAGTGATAAAAAAACCCTGGATAAAAGAAATATAGTACTTTTATTAAACCTTATAGGACCAGGGTGTATACAATAATTTTGAAAAAGAATGTGGGCGATTAGTGCATTTTAAGTTAAACGCTTAAAAGTGCACGTTATTCCGCGCGCCGGTAGTATGGATAGCAGGGGCCGAAACAAATTTACGGTCCAAAATATCTGATTCTGCTGACCAAAATTTTTAAAATAACTGATATTATCTGACCATTACCACAGATTTTTTTTGTAGGTGTAAGGTATAAAAATAATAAATACTATTAAATAATTGGCCTCCACCGTCTCAACATTGGGTCGGGCAATTGCAAGATGCAATTGAGAAACTGACAACTTTACATTTCTCTTTATGTTTTTGAGTTGATACATGTCGCTCAATAGCTTCGTAACTATATCATGATGCATCAATATTATGCAACTTATGCCCACAACATAATAGAGCATCAGTGGGCACTAATGATTACAATTTTAATAATTCAACCATCACCAATTATCAGATTGAACTAGGAAAACTTGTAAAAGCCAAGTAATTGCAGGAGTCAATTTTTATCCAAATCAACAAAATTGAAAGAAAAATAGATCCCTTCACAATATCATGATGCATCAATATTATGGTGGTTATGCCTACATCAGAATAGAGCATCCTAGACGGTTGCCCTCAAACCATCACTGGGCACCTAATGATAAAAGCAAAGTGCGCACTTGGGCGTGCATTATGTTCACACTAAAAGAAAACGACAGCTAGTTAATGATTTATAAAAAAAAAACCAGTTCGTCAAAAAATCTGACCATTTTCCAAAAAACCTGATTTCAACTGACCAATGCCTAAAAATCTGACTAGTTTCGGACCCTGGGATAGCAAAGATGGCCGATGGAAGGATAGCAATAAACCGCACCTGAAGGGCCTGCCGCGAGGCCCGCCGCCGCGCCTCGGGCGGAAGGGCCGCCCGCCGCGGCCGCGGTGGTCGCGCCACTCGTGCTGGAAGCGGCGGCCGTCGTCGCGGCGGAAGTCGCCGCCGCCGCGGCCGCGCCCGCGCCCGCCGCCGTTGTACGTGTGGAACCGCGGCCGGTAGTACGTGCCGCGCTCGTACCCGCCGCGCCCGCGCCAGTTGCCGCGCCGGTTGAAGCGACGGAACCTGCCGCGAGATAACCAACCGTCGCGTTAAGGTGGATTTAGACTAAAAGAACATAAAGCTAGAGCATTCTTTCGTTAATATCTAGTGTAAGTTCTAGTTTCGTTAAAAGCTTGACGTATCTATTTACATCAAACGAATGTTCAAAATGTTCTTTCTTAATCTTTTGGTGTAAACAAGAGCTAGATCGAATGTTCTTTGCTCATTCGAGTCAATTCTTTGGTTGGTATTGGTAGTGCTTTGCTATATCTGAATTCTGATAGTGAAATCATCATTGCAAGTGCTTTATTTATTATTTTGAAGCAAAAACTCAAAAACAAAAGACGGAAGAGACGTTTTGGTGGGTTACAAATTTAATGCAACGAAGGACACTGCATAATGTAGGTGAAACAATGAAACAAAATTGTATTTTTATAGTGTTCATATGTCAAATCCCATAGACATCTGGCACTTTGGTAGGCTTCTATCATTAATAAACATTTTTCTTGAGACCAATCCATAATTTAATCGATACGATACGTCAATCGCTAGAACACAAGAACACTTTGATGAGACCGCCCAGTGGAGCGAGCGCATCCGAACACGCTAGAATGTTCTAAGCAACTGTTCACGCGCTCTTGCGCCGTTGACATCGAGCGAGCGAGCATTCTTAGAATATTCTATAGAATCTTTGCGAACGCACTAAGAACAACGAAAGAATGCTTTACGCCTGTTTACACTAGAATAATTTGACGTAGTGGGGATAGAATGAGCATTCGCTCGTTTGGTGTAAATCCTCCTTTAGACTAACGATCAAACATTAGGGGCCGTCCATTAATCACGCGATTTTTTTTTAGCATTTTTAAGCCCCCCCCCCCCCTTCCCCTTGGTGATACATAGTGAGGTTTAAGACTAAATAAGGAATAACCTAATTTATTATAATTACATATGAAACCAGTGTTTACATTAACTTTATATACGCAAAGAATTTCATTTCTACTGACGAATTATTTTATAGAAATAAATATGATAAGAATGATATGATAAGAAGAATAGAATAATATTTGAAAAATAAACAAAATATGATCAACACATCAAAATTCTTTTATCTTTATGGTAATTTGTGGCATAGAAACAAGGTATCATACAAGTATCTGCAAGAAGTTTTATATTTATAGAAATATTGAACCTAGCTAGCACTGCACAACAGGTAATGAATTAATTATGTGTGGTTAGTATATGAGAAACTATAGAATAGATAACTATACAGTAAAGGTGATAAGATATTAAACAATTGACAAGAATATCAATTGGACAAATGATACATGTTTGATTTTTAATCCTTGCTAATATTATGAATACCAAAGTAACAACTATATGTCTGTATGTCGCGCTTTCACGCCAAAATTATTAAATTAATTTATATAAAATTTGGTACAAAAATAGTCTAGTGCCTGAAAAAGGGCAGAGGCTTTAACCCAGACCCGGAGAAAACCGCAATTTTTGTACCACGGAAAATATATTTTTCCATTTGGGAAATCCGATAAAAAGCGGGCGGAAGTTCCATACGTAAATAATATTAAGGGCATTTATTTTCAACATTATTTGTTGTACATACTATACAATACATACATTAAGAATTTTAACATGTCCAACTTTACAACAATGAGTAATTATTTACTACGAGTACACACACGCAACTGATATGAAACATATATAAATATAAGACATGGGATAAATAAAATAGCGTATCTTTCATTGCCTCTTACTTGTCGAATTGACGAGTCCTACTTTTAAATAGCAGCATAAGAAACAATAATACTCATACAATATGAATACAGTTTATGAATATAACATTTGTATAATATAGATACACTATATATATAATACATTTTAAAGAAAATTTATACATATATATTATGATGATGTACTTATTACCTTCGAAGTCTTGGCTCACGCGTGCATGTGAGTAATCATTTGTATAACATTTTAAGAAATGTAACCATTCATCAACACAATATAGTTTAATATTTGACATCAGAAGTTCAATGTCATACACTCGTAACCCAGGTCCCATTGTTCGCCGACACTAAAAAGATTAATTGCCATGAAATATGTAATTTCAAATAATATAAATTACACATTCATTTTATCCATAAATAAACATGTTGTGATTAAGTAATTTACAAATAAGTGTAACATGATTGTTTAGGACTTATGAGTTTCGGACCGCGGAAAAGGAAATTTAAAAAAGTAATAAAAAAAAAGATTATGACATTATGGTTTTCGGTACTTGACTGTCACTTCGGATTTTTTCACGGCATTTTTATTGAGTTTTTTTTCGGCGGATAATAATTGATCATTTACATTTACGATTGGAAAATGGTCGGCCACGCGTTCTCCTATTTTTTACACTACAAGTATTGTAGGTTTATGATATAATTTATAAACACATACGGTAGGGCACATTAGTACACACAAAACACATTCAAGCAAAGCCAGAACTACGGACCGGTAAGCAATATTATTATTATATAGTTAAATAATATAACAAATTACGGGCGTTCGGGAAACGTAACAATTTTCGGTAGCAGAGCGTTGGTTTCTTTTCGGTTACGGACCTGTTATTTTGTATAATTAATTGATTTGTACTTTATATTGCGTAAACAAATATATTTGACATCGGTGTCAAACGGGTTTACATTAAATTTAATTTGGGGTTATATAGGTATTGTTTTTTTCTGTTTGTTTTGTATTTACTTTAATTATTAAAATGTCGGACGGTTACAACGAAATTCGTCGCATATTACAATGGTTGGTAAGCGCATTTTCTCTGGTGAGTAGACCAGACAGGGTTGAGGCCTTGAAAGAGCGGCTTCAAATGCAAACAGATACATGGCGGATCTGGATCAAGCTTTACAAATGTGTTATGATAGGGCTGACATGAATCCAGACAATGAAACTTTGCAGGCAAGGTTGATTCAAGCTCAGGCAGACTACAAGCAATGCTTAGAATATTATGACAGCATTATTCAGGCGGTAAGGACACTGGATCTGGCCAGTAGTCCACGGTTAAGGGTCAGTCAAGTAGTAATGCCTCAATTTATACTAGATTGCCGGATTTAAATTTGCCCAAGTATTCTGGTGGGTATGAAACTTGGATGTCATTTATTAACATTTTTGATTCTTTGGTACATTGTCGGATGGATATATCACTCTCACAAAAATTAGTTATCTGTTGAGTTGTCTATCGGGAGACGCTCACCAGGTTATTTCACATTTAACCATAACAGATAACAATTATGAGACTGCAAGGGCGCTATTGATGGGCAGATATCAAAATATTAGGTTAATTGCGGATGCCCATGTGGCAAAGATATTAAATTTGCCTTATTTAAGGAATATCATGTTTATAAGGGATGATTTTTTAAATCCATTAAAGGTGGCCTATAATTGTTTGGAGAAATTAAATTTACCAGTAACGGAGTGGTCATTCTTGTTGCTCCATATTGTATTGAATAAGTTACCCTCTGATTTAAAATTAAGATTTGAACAAAAATATGGAAGCGGAGATGAGGCAAGCCCGTTGCCTAAATTTATTGACCTTTTGACCTTCTTGGAGGAAGAAGCACGGATTGTTGACAATGTAGGCTCACCTCCTGCAACGGCTACCTCAGGGCCATCTGGGAGGCCTGTGTCCAGTCAGGGAAGACCTGTATTCAGTCAGGGTAGGATTAGGCCACCCACTCGGGGGACTAGGGTAGGTATGGCTACATCGGACCATACTATTAATAATAGGTTGCAATCCAAGCGGGTTGGTTGCACCTTTTGTGGCATCATAGGCCATTTTATATCTAAATGCCAACATTTTATAAATTGTTCCCCTCAACAGCGGAGGCGTTTTGTGCAAAATCACAAGTTTTGTTATTTTTGTTTAGGGGATCATCTTGTTAATAGTTGTGCAGTGGCACGGCCATGTATTCATTGTAACGGCAAACATCACGGGATGTTATGCCTGAATAGGAATGGTGGAGTTAGGCCTGCAGCGGCACGGATTGGTTCTCCTTCAGGAGGGGGTCAAAGCGGACAAGTACGGACTTCACCTCCTCATTCTGGACGAGCGTCGCCTCGACGGGTGGACGTGCGCGCGACACCTCCATATACGGGTGGGGGTGGCTTTAGGCCTACTTCACAGGCATCTCCACATACGGGTGGGGGAGGCACCGGGCCTATGGTACAAGCACCCTATGCAGCGGGCATAGGGCATATTCAAGCGGACGAATCTCGTGACGTCACTGCGGAACAGTATGCGTCTGCGGCCTCGTATGCAGCGAGAGCGAGGGGTTTCTCACCACCACTCGCGGAACGGCCGCGATTGAGGAACACGCCGCCATCTTTCGGTCATCCGGTTGGTTACCGGACACCGGATGCCAGTTGGCACCTGACTCGGGCACCATTGGGGCGCTCGAGACCCCCTACATATAACCCTCTGGCGCTGTCGGCAGCCCAGGTTTTTAATCGGGTGAATGCTTCATTTCATAGTGACGTTCAAGAATAGGTAGTCGCCGCCGCCTCGCCAAATGCAACCTTTTTAAATACTATTTTATTGCCTACCGTTGCGGTAAGGATTTGTGATATTAACGGTTTTTATGTTAGAGCACGGGCTCTAGCGGACACGGGTTCGCAAGGTTGCATGATAACAGTTAATTTGGCGAGACGGTTAGGCCTATACATATTTAATAATAATATTTCGGTTCGTGGCATAGGTGATTTGCTCGTGTCACATGTTTATGGTCAATGTACCTTTAACATTGTTGGAGAATCGGTCTCTCAACCTGTTATTACAGTTACAGCACTAGTGTTGCATGATATTTTAGGAGAACATCCACAGGTGGAATTACCTTCGGAAATTTTGAACTCGGCTTCTCACCTGTCTTGGCTGACAGAAAATTTTTAAATATTGGAAAAATTGATTTGTTGCTTGGTACTGATGTGCTTGGTCAATTATTGTGCACCGGACGCACTATAAATTTAAATAATAATGGCTTGGTTGCTATACCATCGCACTACGGATATATGATTATGGCCCAGCATATGATACGGTTTCTGATACGGTTTTTACGGGCGTTTCTCTTTCGGATTTAGTACAGCGTTTTGAGAGACAGAAGAGGTACCCACGGTTTCACGGAAGGACCCGCTCGACGAAGAATGCGAGCGCCATTTTATCGAAAATGTTTATCGGTTACCGAACGGTCGTTTCGTTACTCGGTTGCCCTTTGTGAGCATTCGCAAACCGCTGGGGCAGTCCTACCTCACTGCTGAGAAACGCCTGCTTTCTATGGAACGTCGCATGAAGCGAGATACAGAGTTTCGCGACAAATACATTGAGTTCATGCGGGAATATGTACAATTAGGTCACATGTCCTGGCACGGAGGGACTACTCATCGGAGAACACTATTTCATACCACATCACGCGGTTTTTAAATCGGATAGCGGTAAGATACGGGTCGTGTTTGACGGGTCGGCCCCTTCCTCTAACGGTGTTTCATTGAACCAAATCCTGCACTCGGGTGCTAAACTACATAAAGATATTTCGGATCTTATTTCGGCCTTTCGTAGACACCAGGTGGTCTTCGCGACGGATATACGCATGATGTTCCGGCAAACGGTGATTGATGAGGCTGATAGACGGTATCAGCTGATTCTTTGGCGCGAGGACCCGTCTCACCCATTACGCGTCTACGAACTGAACACAAACACGTACGGTTTGAAATCTAGCCCCTGGATGGCTATGCGGTGCTTGTTGGAACTCGCTCAACGGGAACGCGTTCGATTCCCTCGTGCGGCGGACGTCTTAGAGTCGGAAATTTTTGTCGATGACGTTATCACGGGTGGATCTTCGGAACAGGAGGCTTTAATTTTACGTAACGAGCTCATAGCGTTATTGGCAACGGCTGGCTATGAACTACGGAAATGGATTTCGAACAGTCCACGTCTCTTAGAAGGACTACCAGCGGATCACGTTCAAGATCCATTGTTATTTGAGAATCCGGACTCTCCTCGTTCAACATCGGTTTTAGGTGTTCAGTATTTACCGGTTCCTGACATTCTTTCCTTTCGGGTTTTAACAATAACGGAAAAGATATGGACTAAGCGGCTAGTCCTGTCTACGGTTGCTCGTATCTATGATCCTAACGGGTGGATCGCTCCTATAATATTTTGGGCTAAATGTTTTCTACAACGGTTATGGTTGGCTGAGCTTAAGTGGGATGAGACCCTACCTACTGAACTCTTAACGGACTGGCTCGCATTTATTGATCAGTTACCCACTATCGGAAGGGTTGTTATACCTCGTAAAATACTTCCACCGGGGAAGTATCATGCGTCACTTCACGGTTTCTGTGACGCCTCGGAATCGGGTTTCGCGGCAGTCGTATATCTTCGGACGATACAGCCAGATGGTTCAGTAGCGTTACATCTAATCACGGTGAAGAGCAAGGTGGCTCCTATACGCAACCGCCAAACCATACCCAAATTGGAGCTCTCGGGAGCTGCGTTACTTACTCGGTTATTGAATCATGTTTGTGATACACTCGGGAAGCACATTAACATAGGCAACGTTTATGCGTGGACTGACAGCCAAATTGTTTTGGCGTGGCTCCAGACCTCGGTACATAGGCTGGAAACATTTGTTGCGAATCGGGTTTCGCAAATTCAAAACTCGTCAGTGAATCTGAATTGGCGGCACGTACCCGGCGAGTTGAACCCCGCCGACGTGGCCTCTCGCGGCTGTTATGCCTCCTCGTTGGTGAGTCATAACCTTTGGTGGGGACCTGCTTGGTTGACGGCACCGGAGTCGTCATGGCCCCCTACGGTTTTAATCGGATCGGATCCGCTGCCCTGTGTGCGTGTCATGGCTGTGGAGAAAGAAATCGTCACAAACCCTCTTTTACTGCTGGCCGTTACGGGATGGATGCGTCGGTTTATAACGAATACTCGCAAACCGGTTGTAAGAAATACATCTTTGTTTCTGACGGCAGGCGAACGGCGTGCTGCTGCTCTCTGTTTTGGGTACGACGGGTACAATCGGAACGGTTTTCTGACGAGCTTAAATCGTTACGGACGACGGGTCGGTTAAAGGGTGCCGTACAGAAACTTAACTTATTCATTGATGGCGAGGGATTACTTCGTGTTGGCGGACGGCTGCGCAACTCGAAGCTGCCGTATTCGGCTAGGCATCCCCTTTTGCTGCCCAAGGACGGACCCTTGACGCAGTTGATAGTAAGTGATCGGCACATTACTAACTCGCATGCAGGTTGTACGGCACTGCTTGCTATTCTTCAGCGGGAATTTTGGATACTATCGGCGCGACGGTGCGTCCGATCGGTTATATTTAAGTGTATACCTTGCTATCGGTTAAAGGCTAACACCATGCAGCCTATGATGGGTGACCTACCTAGCGATCGGTTAGTGTCACCAGACCTTTTCACGGTGTCGGTACGGATTTCGCTGGTCCTTTTATTGTCAGGCTTCTCACTTGCGGACCTCTAAGACTTACAAAGTTTATTTATGTGTATTTGTTTGTCTGTCAACGAAGGCAGTACATTTAGAAATAGTATCTTCGCTTAGTACGGAAGCGTTTATCGCGGCGTTCGGACGTTTTGTTTCACGGAGGGGGTTACCGAGTTTGGTACGGTCGGACTGCGGCACAAATTATCAGGGTGCTGACAGGTATCTTAAGGAGGTCCATGATTTTTTAACGAAACATAGTACGGACTTGGGACAAGCAATGGCTACTCAGGGCATTACGTGGAAGTTTGATCCTCCTGGATGTCCTCATTGGGGAGGCATCTTTGAGGCTGTCGTGAAGGTGGCTAAGACACATTTGAGACGTGTTATTGGGGAAACGGTTCTTACGTTCGAGGAACTTACTACGGTCTTTTACAGAGTGGAAGCAACTTTAAATTCACGGCCTTTATGCCCACTCTCTTCGGATCCCAACGATATGGAGGTTTTGACACCGGGTCATTTCCTCATCGGCCAGCCCCTTGCAGCTCTCCCTGAGTATCCCTTTGAGAATGTACCACTGAGTCGACTTTCTCGCTTTCAAATGCTGCAACAGATGTCACAAAATTTTAATAAACGGTTTTATTCGGAGTATTTGCACATGTTGCAGCAGCGGCTGAAATGGACAGATAAAACGGCTCCTGCACGGGTAGGGGATCTTGTCCTGATTAAGGATTCAAATCTTTCTCCTCTACGTTGGCGTAGAGGACGCATTTTGAAGCTTTATCCAGGCTCTGACGGTGTACCTCGGTTCGCAGAGATCTCGATCGGCGACTCTGTGATGCGCCGTGCGGTGGCAACCCTGTCCCGTCTACCGGTAGACTAGCGAGATGAGGGTTGCTCATCTCGGGGTGGGGGATTGTTTAGGACTTATGAGTTTCGGACCGCGGAAAAGGAAATTTAAAAAAAGTAATAAAAAAAAAGATTATGACATTATGGTTTTCGGTACTTGACTGTCACTTCGGATTTTTTCACGGCATTTTTATTGAGTTTTTTTTCGGCGGATTAATAATTGATCATTTACATTTACGATTGGAAAAGTGGTCGGCCACGCGTTCTCCTATTTTTTACACTACAAGTATTGTAGTTTATGATATATATTTATAAACACATACGGTAGGGCACATTAGTACACACAAAACACAATTCAAGCAAAGCCAGAACTACGGACCGGTAAGCAATATTATTATATATAGTTAAATAATATAACCAAATTACGGGCGTTCGGGAAAACGTAACAATGATATAGAATTAAACATAAATTTATTCAACAATTAATTTTCTCACAATAGACAACTGTCTACTTGAGTAAATGTTTACAAAGTAATAATTTTACTTTTGACATTGCGATTACAATGTACTGAAGTTATTCCTTTGCCTATGTCCATTTTATGATGAGTGTTATTCTAAACACTTAATAAAGCATTGTTCAATAGGATGATCGAAATCAAATGATTAAGAAATGCATTTGAAATTGGAAATGCCACACATTTCATATTCAATCTGATCACAACACAAAATGGAGTTTTATTGTCAATAAATAAGCACTAAAGTTCAGACTTTAAAGTATTAGTTTCACATTCCACGCCACCTATATTAGATAAATCCAAGAGAGATATATATTGTGAGGTGGATGAGCCGCAAACACTTGCATACATACTGAAAACCTGTGACGCCATTATCATACGACCTGTGTAGCCTATGAACAAACATCGAACGTCGTTTGGACAGGCGCTAAATATATTGATTTAAATTTTAAAATAATAAAAGATTAACGTCAAGTCTAGAAATATTCGAATACCAAACAGAATTCGAGTACTGGGCTCGAATCAGGGTACGAGTCCTGATTCGAATACTGTGTAAACTGACTCGAATCGACTCGATCCACCAAAACAGTGACTCGGCATCTCACTAGTAACAACTAATGTATGCGTTCGATAGTTTGTCTAAGTTTTGTTTGATAAGCTGATGTAGATTGAATTGAAATGACCTGTGGCTGGTGCAACGGTGTATGATCAAATTTTAGTGACACATGAGATAGAAAAGCTTAGTGCCCATCTAACCTGTCCCTACAGCTCCAGAGGCAGCATTCACTTGAAATTGAGCTTCAGAGACACTTAGTGACATTGAAATAGTTTAAGTATAGTGAGACAATGTAAGAAAAGTGTCCGTCTGAAGTGGAGCGTGAGCAGCATTTGCTTGAAGTCAATCTTCATTGATACGTAGTGATGCTGGAAACGCTTAGGTGTAGTCAAATAATACAAAGAGAAAGTACCCGTCTGACCTGTCCCTGGAGCCGGATCGCGAGCGCGAGCGGCTGCGCGAGTAATAGGAGCGGCTGGCGTCGGAGCGCGAGCGCGAGCGCGGCGAGCCCGAGCGGCGGCGGCGCGGCGAGCCCGAGCCTGACGCGCTCGACGCCGAGCGCGACCGCGAGCCCGAGCGCGACCGGTACTTGCGCGGTCGTGACCTGCGCGTCGAACGAAACATACACTCATTAACATTCAACAATAAGGAAGTGTTCAAATATTACGTAACACAATTTTTGAAGATGTTTGACCCCCCCCCCCCTTTTGTAACACACCCTACAGTCGGGTCAATTTAATAGGCCACATTTGACATTTGTTCATAGTGAGGTGAACTGCTTAAACACTCCGATTATGGTGAAAAAATCGATATTTACTTCAAACATATGTGAATCGAATACAGTTATTATGGAAAAGTATTTTTTTTATAAGATCCCTATCTTATAAAAAAAAGTACTTTTCCACAATAACTGTAATAGGCAAACGAGCAAATGGATGACTTGATGGTAAGTGATTATCGCTGCCCGCAACAAGAGATGTGTTGGCGGCCTTTTAAATGTGAATACGCTCTTTTTTATAGGTACTGTATTAATATATTTTACGAGTTTAATTGCCTTAAAATTTTTTAATACATATTATTTCTCTGTTAAAGAAGTTATTATTGTTTTTTATTATAAAACAAAAGAATAACATGTTTTATTTTAATAAAAATTTGACTCAAAAATAATCAAAATCAAAATAATCTTTATTCAACATAGACCTTTACAGGCACTTATTGACGTCAACAGACAAAACAAAAAAACAAAGCTTAAAAAAGAAAACAAAAACCTTGTCCGTACGTACGAATAAGGAAAAAAAAGAAAAAAAAAAAATTGACTCGACACCTGTTCGGAAATTGGAGAGCCTTCTCGAGAAGAACAGGCAAGAAACTCTGAAGGTCTATTTTTTATCTCCTCTTTACAATGTTAATAATTACAATAATATAATACAATATAGTATAAGATACAATCATACCTAATACGATTACAGTCGTATGTATGTTTACATACAAAAATAATACAATAAACTAACTGACTGACTATTAATTCATGGTGAATAATGCTTTCACAAGTAATCATTGCATTCATTCGATTTTTTGAGGGACATCACTTACGTATAGACTTCACTGAACGCAACATTGTAACAACGGTCATTTTTGCATTTCCAAACTAAAAAAATATTGAATATTTTATGTCCGCCATTACAAGTTAGTTGAGGAATTTTAATGAAATGTCAAATGTGGCCTATTAAATTGACCCGACTGTAACGTTAAACAACTTGCGTGAACAAATTAAAAATGACGACCACACTAATACAATCGAGGGATTCCCGTAAAACATAAACGAAAGGTTTGCAAATTTGGGAGTTTTAATTCCATAATTTTTGCCTCTCCTAAAATTAAGTCAATCATCTCTAAAATGATGCCTCTCCTAAAATTATGTCAATCACCTAAAATGTTTCCAAAAATGACAATTCAAGTTTGCGCAAAACATAGGGGGCGTTCCAGTATTACGTTAACGCAATTTGGGGGGGGGGGGGGGTCACGTTACGATGCGTTATAGGGACAGGACGGGGTCTTTCTTACAACACGTTATGTAATATTGTTTCTTTTTTTAAATAAAATATTTGGGAATTATAACTCCCAAATTGGCAACCCTTTTCGTTTGTGTTTTACGGGCAATTTAATTTGATCCCGCAAGTTGGCAAATCTTTTCGCTTATATTTCACGGGGCTCCCTCGATTGTATTGTAGCTCATTTAATGTTGTTTTCGTATACCAAGAACAAAAATTATGACATAACTTTTTGCGACTTCAGGGTAAAAATGTTCCCTTGAGTGTTACGTAACGTTTACAGGGGGGCGTTTCAAAAATTGCGTTACGTAATACTTGAACGCTCCCTAGGTTACTTTGGCCTAGTTTAGAGAGGAATGTGTGTCGTTGCCGAGGTGCGTACCTGCTGCGGGACCGCTTGGGCGAGCGGCGGTCGTCGTCGGAGGAGGGCGGCGAGCGGCGGCGCGGCTCGGGCGGCGAGCGCGGGCGGCGCGGCGACGGCGGCTTGATGCGCGTCACGAACTGCTCCGGCCGCGCGTCGCCCACGTTCACCGGCGTCTCGCCCTCCTGCGCCAGACGGAACGAACCAAACTTGTCCAGCACGATATTGCCTTTTCGAACCTAACGGATACAACATAAATTCGTACTACTTTTGAAACTACGAACGAGCCTCGGATGCATTCACCGCAACTTCGACGTCGTCAAACGTGCGCCACATCCAAAACAGTGTATAATAACGTTATTCCTGGAATTTCGGGAAAATTGTTATAGGAATATTTTAATATTAAGTTTTTTATTGTTGAATGAAACTTTTTATTATACAAATCAGATCTAACAGTTTTTCCACTTCTCATTCTAGCAGTCAATGTATCTTGTTTATATCTAACAATATTCAAAACTACATTTGCATTAGAAAAAAAAAATGGTTAAAAAAGAATTAAAATAAAAATATGCAAATACGTAAAAGCAAGCACACATGTAAATAGCATACCATCGCCACGGAACTACAGTAGAAAAACCGTCGAAAGATCGACCCGTGTTATCTAAAGGGCGTGGTGACTCACATGAATTGGACCGATCTAGCCCAGAGATTAAATGATAGTGATGTATCTATCCTTCAATCACATCGTTGAAACCGGCTACACTCCGCGTTCGTTTCGCCGCTATTGAAAGTAGATCGCCGCGATCGCGTGAGCGCCGAAGCTGGAGACGAATTTTTGAAACAATAGAAAACCAATTCGCATTCGAAATCGTGAGATTCGTAAAGGATTACCGAATTCACTATTTCTGAACTTTCATTTCGTGCGTTGTGCAACGAGTGGGTCAACCCACTTCGTTTTTGATTTCTACTAGCAAGAATATCAAATGCTGAAGTGACGTTGACAGTGATCCGTTTCACGTGTGGGTCATCGCCGGTTTTTTTGTTTCTGTTGTTGTGATTTTGAATTTTTCTGCGTGAAACGGAATTTAATTACGAACGTGTTTTTAATGGCAACACTGAATTCGAGTGATTCAAACATCTATAAAATTGTAAGTAGTAGTAAATAATTTCGCGCACGAATTGCATTCGTATTCGAATTCCAAATTCACGTGTAATGATTCAACAATACGTCTCCTGGAAACGTGTTATCATTAAAAACAAATTCATAATGAAATTCCGTTTCACGCAGAAAAATTCAAAACCACAACAACAAAAACCCGGCGATGACTCGCACGTAAAACGGATCACTGTCAAGGTCACGTCAGCGTTGGATACTCTACTAGTAGAAATAAAAAACGAGTGGTTTGAACCACTCGTTGCACAACGCACGAAATGAAAATTCAGAAATAGTGAATTCGGTAATTCGTATACGAATCTCACGATTTCGAATGTGAATTGGTTTTCTATTGTTTCAACAATTCGTCTCCTGATCGACAGTGTTAGAAAACATTTAGAATGTATGAATGTGGGCGTATAGTTTAGTGGTTTCGCTACGACAGTTCCGCGGTGAAGGTGGGTAAACTGGTAACAATGACGTGAAGATGATACACACCGGCGGGTGGGAGGGCTCGGTGCCTGGTGGGTCGGGTTCGCGTGATTTGGGGGGCGGCGCACTTGGTAGCGGCGGCATTTCTTTCATGGCCATAGCGCGACGCACAGACACATTCTTGTCGCCCGGCGACGGCTAAACGACAACAGGATATTTTTTATATAATTAAACGGCAATAAAAGTATTCCAACTCTGTGAGGTACATATTCGAGCATCGCGAGTAATGTGAACAATGTTAGATTACAGCATTAAATTTTATTAAGTTGATCAAAGTTTATTGCAACACATGTGACACTAGTATCATATAACAAAAGAGAAACACAGCAAGCAAGTTCAGGATTATTAAAATCAATGAATTACACTTGCCTTTGGTGGGTCTTGTGAGTCATCAGAGCTATCGAATGCGTACCGCTCCCTGTAGCCTTTTGATGATGGTGTATCTTTCTTCTTTACCCTACTGACAAAAGAAGTGTTGAATCGCATTTGAAAATAAAATATAATTTACAAATATTAATATATTTTAAAATTTCATCTTTATTCTACTGGTAAAGACATCTGGATGTTAATTGAGAGGCCTAAGATCCACTACAGATTACAGGTAAGATTTCAAAGTCTACTAGGGTACCACTGTTTCAAATACCACAGTGACAGATAATAGCCCATAACAATATTAATTAAGCATTGCTGTTTCACTAATCACTGGTAAGATAGCCATTCCACAATCGTTGAAGAAAGTCTAGGTTAAGTTCACTTACATCTTCACACTTATTACCACTTACCATCATGAAGTGAAGGCAAAGATTTTCTTGTTATATATTCATTCTTTCCTGGAATAATCTAAGGTGAAAGTGTAAATGTTTTGTCCTGTCTGGCGGCAGAAAGTCATAAAATCATGGATACTCACGAATCTTTGACAGCACTCATGGACATTTTCCACTTGGGTTTCTCAAGCGGCGGCGGAGGCGCCTGGTCTATCGGACTCACGGATCGTCCGTCGCGACCATCCCTCTTTCCCAACACTTCCTTCTCCACCATTACATGGTATGCACTTAGTTTCGACTCTAACTCTTCCAGACCATGCATTTCATCTAGCATCCTGCAATAAAATAACCAATTTACATACATGTATCAAAACACTAAAATTAATTGTAATATATTTCACAGAAACAGAAAACAGCTAGAAAATAAAAGAAATAAAGACTTTAAAGAAAAATAAATTGAAAGAGAACACTGAGTAATAATTTCACCTTTTCTCAGCATGTTTTCTGTCGTAATCGTTTTCTTGACTTAAATCCCTCTTTTTCCCTTTGTATTCTTTCCTGTTAAATGGAAATAATTACCCAATATCAGTCTTTCATCATGTCTCTTTATATTGTGGAAATTATAAATAAAATTACAAACTAAATAAAATTAGGAGAAATGCTAGCGAAGTGTATTCCTATTTTATTTCTTTTTAAAAAAATATTTTGTGGTGTGATAATTGATATCTTACCTCATGGCGTCCCTTAGTTTCTTATCGTTAACATTTTCCAAGTCCCGAAGATTGTATTCAGAGTTATTAGCTGCAGAACGTGCTAACTTGGCCTTTCGTTTATCTTCCCTCTCTTGTTCCTTGCGTTTACGCTTCGATTCTTTCTTCTTTTTCCTACGAGTAACGTTAACGTTAGTTGCATAGACAATGAGAAGCACAAAGTAAACATACATGTTAATATACCATAAATTGTTTTCAATGTGTCGAAATCACTAAATTATTAGATTGAACAGTTGCTCTCTTGTAAATGTAAGATTAAACAAAGTGTATTTACTTTTTCATTGTACTTGTGACAGGTTGTTTCATACTCCACTAAAGTAAAGAGTATAACATAATTAAATAGGTTTAGGACATGTTTGTTGAATAAATGTGTAGATAATTTTTATAGAAGTCAATTTTTAAATATATTAAACAATTAAGTTGTTACCAAATATTAATAATGTATTGAATAATATTTACATGTTGTTTGACCGAGTTTGGGAAAACATTTTTGTTGAACAAGTGTTTTTGATGGCCAATTCGTGTTTGTAGTAAATTATTGAATTCATTTATATCAAAGACAGATGGACAGTTGTTTTCTCTGGACAATAATTTTCCTTGAATATTTTGTTTGAATAATTTCATTTCTTAGTATATTTTATCATCCAAATAATATTTTGTGTATAACAGTAATATTAGCTGCTGTAGCAAACAATCTGTAACAAACTTTTAATGTGATAGGAAATATACTAATTTTGTTCAACAAATAAAATAAAGAGATATATATATCAAAAGAAAAAATATTAGCTACTCTGCATTTGTCCCTAAAAAACTGGTAGTGGTAGTAATTTTAGAAATTATCACATTTAATTAGCCTGCTATTATATGTTCCATAATAGCATGAAATGATACAGACTTATCTTTCTTCTTCTTTTTCTTCTTGTCGTGGTCGGGGCCTGGCTGCGGCTGCTGGCCCAGCTCTTGCATCTTACGGTTCCTCTTGTATTGGGCTGTCTCCTCCAGGAAATTACGCACTTTATCTTCATAATCGGAATCTTCCTTGGTCATTTCCAAAAATTTTCGTACCTGTCAAAGGTAAATTGTTAAGTTAGGCTAATAAATAAGTGAAGGAAAATCTATTGATTTATAACGACCAACTGTTGTTAGCCACAAATAACTTACAAAATCACCAAAGACTAGTTTGGCAAGAGAACAGAGGAACTACACCTAAAAGAATGGATAACCAAGGAGGGATGCAAGCAAATGAAGGAAGCAGTCCCGGTACCTTCCAAGAAGCTTGCCCGTTCCCTTATCAAACTAAAGAGAGACAAGATCCGAAAGAACATAACTGGACATTACCTATTAAACAAACACCTGTACACAATTGGCGTAACAAACAACCCCTTGTGAGAGGATGCAGGGAGGCGGAGGAAACGGCCAGCACATTCTTATGGAATGTGAAAGTGTGGCCGACCAACAGGAGAAACTTGTCCATTCCAAGGCGTCCCTCCTGCCAGAAGCATGCAGCAGCCCACGCAGGCCGCAGGCGTTCTGGGAGAAACTGGGATGGATGGAGTAGGAAGGAGGCAGACGCAGGAGAAGGACGCACAATGGCCCAATACTGAGGCTAAGTGCGATGGAGCCCAGCCAAACTAAAACTAGTTTAGGAAAGGACAGAAGTTTGGCAGGTGTTCAAACTTGCTGGCAGATTACACCTAGGTGGATTTCTATTAGTCGGACAACACCATAGGGTGTCTCTCCCCTAGACTGATTAGAAATTTGAGATGAACAAGATCAATGCAACTGTACTGCCAGAGGTTTGGATTCTTGAGTTTGTTGTGTATGGAGACAAGGTGCACTGTGTCAGACAGAATCAGATATTTTGTGTAAAGCATAGATAAGATATTCACAGTTTGTTTGAAGTTGTCTGGGTACTTTTATGAAAATCACCCTCTTAGAGGCAAGGGAATTTGTTGTGTTTATACAAACAGAAAGTGTGAACATATATTTTGTTGGTTGTTGAGCATTTTTATGTTACCTATTGTTAACTGCCATTTTAGTTACCAGATTGTTTTCAAAGATTATTGACAAGGTATTCAATGTGAGTTTTAACAATGTATCACAGCATCTCTATATATATATATGTTTAATTTAATGTACAAAATAGAAAGCAAATTTACAAATATAAAAAGGTAATGCTCAAATAAAATTGACTCTACACATGCTCTGAAATTGTAATAATATTCACAACAATCAGATGATTTTTATGACAGGAAAGTTACAACGTTATCGACTTTGATCCAATCTGTAGTAGTACGTTTATTGAGTACCTTCAGTTCGTAGTCTATGTCGGCCTGCGATCGTATCGGCATCGTATTGTTGTCGTCGAGCTGCGGCGGCGGCGGCTGGTAGCCGTACGGGTGGTTGAACTGCGAGTTGTGTGTGCGCGACGCGCCGTCGTCGCCCAACATGGCCATACGCTTGCTCAGTGGCGACAATGACCGCTGCCGCTTGTTTGTCGACTGCGAGCGCCGTTTCTTCTTGCGATTTGGACCTTCTGAATCTGTCAATAGAAACGATACTGCACTTTTAAAGAAAAACAGCCATTTATTCATGTACTTATCTATTACAATACATAAGTAATTTGTTGAAAAAAAAAAAAAACTATAGATTTTTTTTTTATTGAATAGGGCAGCAAACGAGCAAACGGATCACCTGATGGTAAGCGATAACCATTGCCCATGGACACCCGCAACACCAGAGGAGTCACAGATGCGTTGCCGGCTTTTTAAAAGGGAATAAGGGGGGAAGTGGGGGTTGGGCCTTTGGTACTCTCACACACTCGACGAAACACAGCGCAAGCGCTATTTTACGCCGGTTTTCTGTGAGGCCGTGGTATCACTCCGGTCGAGCCAGCCCAATTCGTGCCGAAGCATGGCTCTCCTACGGTAATCTATTGTTATTTTTATCTCTTATCTATACAGTGGACCCCCGGTAATCCGGCACCCCCTGTAATCCGACATGGTCTATTATTGAATACATACATATTCGCTAATACCTAATTGCACCAAGTTACAACTTGTACGCGTCACTACTGCGCTCGACGCGATGGTTTTGTTTTGATTCTGATTGCTTAGTTTGAATTTGACTACATTTCACAACAAAGCTTTAATCTCACATTTTAACAATGTTAACAAATAATAATTGATGAATATTTTTATGCTTCTTAAATTGATCAATTCATAGTTTTTGGTTAGTTTAGTATGTACATTTGTTTGTACACAATTAATTCCTAATGTGAAGTTATTGCATATTTTTTGTAAGTTTTATAGCATTAATGACTTTTTTTATAATAAAACATAAGCTCTCCATTGTGTTGTTAAATTTACTAAATTTGAGATACATAATGAAGTATGATTTCTACTTCAGCATATGTATATAATATAAAAAATATACATATATATATAATATAAAGAATTTTGTCATTGGATCTGTAGTTTGTCAGATAACAAGGTACTCTTTTGTAAAAAAAAATCAGACTATAAGGGGTCTTAGGCAGTACTCTATAATCCAACAAATTCAATAGTTCGACACTGCCCTGCAAATTGATTGTCGGACTACCAGGGGTCCACTGTGTTGGTAAACAAGCAAACTTTCTATCTATATGATATATAAGTGGGTATATAAAACTAGTGATCAGTGTAAGTTGATCCAAATCTATAATTGATTTTGTTGGCCATGCATTAGGTGTCCAAAATACTTTTAGACACATTAGGCTTGAGGCATACGCTTAATATTACCATTATAGTCATTAATATAAAATAATCTGTTTTGTGTACTTATGATGTAATTATGCATGTAATTAAATATATTACCACTGGTATCTGAAGATGATGACGATGATTCTGATGATGAACTGGAACTGGATGAATCACTTGAAGAAGACGATGAACTACTGGATCTCTTCTTTTTGCCCTTTCCACGTTTCTTCTTCTTTTTCTTGTCCTTTTTCTCTGTCAAATTCAGCAACTGTTTTAATGTTTCTTTCATTTCAAATGATTTTACTTGTGTTAAACCAGGGAGCAACAATTCAGCTGGTTCTATCAGTGGTTTGGTGGTAGAAGTTTTACTCTTTAGGAAGTCTAGCGAATTCTGGGCTTCCTCATGAAATGGAATGATAGCTAAACAATCTTCATAAGCCTTTTGAGCTTCAGTAATTTTGTTCTCATCTTCGTAACTTCTGCCCAGTGCAACTAAAGTTTCACCCAGATACTTTCTAGCATTAGCATGGTTTGGGTTTAGTTTCAAGGAAGTCTCAAAATCTTCAATGGCTTTCTTGAATGTTCCACTATTGGCATAAAGAGCACCTCTTGCTACTAAACCCTCCACATTTCGGGGATCAATACTCAAGGCCTTATTAAGGCATTGGAAAGCTTCAGAATGTCTTCCAGCTTTGAAATGTTCAATTCCTTCTGCAACAGAACGGAAAGCCCACTTGCTGGCTTGAGCTTGACGCAACTCATCTGCACAATCAGTTGGTGGAAATCCTCCCCTATGAATATAAAAGAACATTAATTAGTATGATACATCATAGTAGGACTGGAAACTATTGTCAATGTCATTAATAGTAATAAAATTACCTTAGAGAGGGAAAATTTGTACAGTGCATGTTGGAGATTCCAAGAAGTTCTGAAAGGTATTGGACGCAGTTGGGGTTATTGAAGCCTGGGCTCTTCTCCAAAATGGCTTCATAGCTCTCCCCTTTCATATCCATGGTTTTCCTGAGGTAATACAACAATAATTAATAGAAAAGTCAAATGACTAAAATATGCAATCTGGTAAGCTTAATTAAGAGAACCTGCATTTTTTTTTATTCAAAAAAAGTCATCTGATGTCAAAATAAGAAAAGAATATACATTCAATTAGACCCTAATCTTGGTAAATGTCACACTTTATGTCCTCACCTGTTGAAGTTGCTCAAAAAATTATTTATTTTGTAAATTTCATTTGCACAAATAACATCAGACATTAGATGATGCAGCCTTGATAATGTGACAATTATGTTACCAAAATGCCTCGAATTAGTTGTAGTGCTTAACTGACCACCTTGGAAGCAGATACCTAGAAAAGAACACCCTAAAATTTATGTGGATAGTGTAATAATCCTTGTAGGGTTGTAGACTGCCTGGTCGAATGTAAGTGCTGCAAATCGTCATAAAATCTTGCTAAACATGTTTCATTTTAGAAAGCCCTCGCATCTGATAAATTGATAACAGTCGGGAACTATTTCCTTTATTAGAAATAAATAACTCCAACATCCGTTAAATGCTCATATAAAAGTCCAGTCAAATGGTCAGAGATAATGCTGGAATATTAAATATCAACTTTAATATACAGGAAAGTTTCGAGTTAAGATAAGAATTATACCCTATGGATTGTACTAACCTTTTCATTGTAACAATAAGCATAATGTAAATGAACTTGTAAACATTTGTTCAATAAAAAATTAAAACATCCTTTTAGAGTTTGTCATCATCTGTTGTAGATTTCTATGTAATATTTTATAACTCTTAGACAAAGTTTGTGAACATATTCTAATAATGAACTGAAAAGTATTGTATAAAAAATATATCCAAATATAGCCCATCTTTGCTGTCATTATACCTACCCAAGTTTTGTTATAAATTAATATTTGCAAATATCTGCAATGGAACCATCCACACAAGCATCTATCTACAACAGCAGAAATATAAAGTTGATTTGTTTAGTCATTTATTCCACATCCAATTGATCTCCATATGATTTTTTCATTACATTCAGTGTTTAGTTCCTTAACATTTTGTGTGCATACAAGGCAGCTTTCAATCAATGACTTCAATCTTTTGGCTTATCTTCATTATTATAATATATCACTGATTTTATAGAGATGGTGTCCCGACCTTCACACATTATAAGAATACATAAATAAAACAAATACATAAGTGCTCAAAACAACAAAAATAACATCCTGCAAAATTGTGGAAAGAGAACCAAAGTTGGAAGAAAGTGTCGTCAAAAATACATACTTGTAAATAAGAGGAAAATCATCAGTGCTGAGAAGTCCTAGAGGAGGTTTTGGTGGGGGATCATCGGGGCCTCGAGTGACCCCCTTCATGCCGCACACCATTTTGTCAGTATCAGGAATAACTTCAATAACTTCACAGCAGACGGTATCATTCATGAGGTAGTTTCTTGATACATTTTTCTTGTCCACAGCAGGCACAATACTCGTGACAGGTAAAAATGCCTACAAAAAGATTTGTAAATTTATGTTAATATTGAGAACAATGAGAAGCTTCATTTCTTATTTTCAGTGATAGTTTATAATATATATATATATTCAAATGTTTTCATTACCTTCACATTAATGTCTGCCACATATCTTGATATGGGGCCTGCTGTGCATAAGACCTTCAACATCATTCCTGATGCTGTCCTGTTGATTACTGCACCAATAATTAATTCGCCTGTCTTCACATTCTGAAGTAAAAAAAATCATACTTTAATATGTATAACTTACTTTTTTTCAATAAATTTATATTGAAACTTCTATTTTAAAATTCTATGAAGGAATCAATTGATATGATATATATTGATATTAATCATATATAATATGGTTTAAAAATTATGAAAAAGCTTTGAAATTATGAAATGTATTTTTTGAACAATTAAACACTGCAAACTGTGTGCTTTTAATATCAGATATATTGTTACAGCTATAAGTCAATTATATACGTACATCAAAAAAATGCCTTAAACGAGCAGATTTATCTACATTCAGGAATGTTTCAAACGGTGGCATCAGCGCATATAAATCTGCAACAAACAAAATAATTAAATGAAACACCATAAAACAGCATCATTTCTGCCACTTAAAGTTAGAAGGTGAATGGAAAAAAATATATAAATCTGAATTTAATTTTTACTATCCTTACTATATCATTTCACTTTATGAATATCATTTACATCCCCATACACTAACTAATAAATTATTTTAAAGTATTTGTTTTTAACTAAGCGTCCTAATGCATTTTATTTTATTTATCTAACTGTAGATTGTGTTTATAACTTTGTTTTGGAATAATTTGACTATTGTCATTTTTGGAACAATGGCACTACTCTAGTTGTTAGTTGATGCTGAGGAGCAAAGGCAGAAATATTTACAGCACCAACGAATTGAATCTTTACATTAATGCTGCCACTAATGTAAAGTTTAAAAATGCTTACACAATGATGAAACTCTTCTAGCCTCATGTCAAAGGAAAGGAATAATAGGTCCACATAGATATAGAAAGAGTTTCACAACTAATACTTGAAAAAACCAGAATACTCGAATCTGAACAGTCCCTATAAAAGACCACTGTCCTTATTTGTGGTCCAGTTCACAGTCAGCGTCACATTGGAATGGCTTTGATATTAGCGATAGCACGATATAGCCAATATATGGTCAAAAATTTTAATATTAGTAAAATGTATTTAGTTGTATAATTAAAAGGTTTAAAGTAAATTGTTAGTTAGTCTTTCTATTTTAATATAAAAAGTAAGCAACTGTTACAACATATTTATTATTTTTTTATGCCAACTAATAAAACATCAACTTTTAGTTGAAACTTAATGAATAATGCAATTACATAAGATAAATAAATAAATATGTTGATTGAAGACTTAAATACCTTTTTTATTAAACTCAAAAATGTTGAGTCAGGTTTTAGTTATCCAACTTAAGTATGGTGCTCAGTAATAATTAAACTTCAAATTAATCCAAAACTAAAATGCATTTTAGAATTTATTTCTAACACCCTTTAATTGAAAAGACACTTATTTGTTCTGGCAACACAAAACTTTGTACACTACACATTAAGTTATTACATGTAAAGATTTAATTTTTGTATATTATAATATGATTACTCAAATCATTCAAGTCTAAAAAAATCTACCATAGCTTTATATATAATACCACTTTAATGGTTATACTTTTTTATTGAATTGCATCAAATTTTAGTATGGTCCATTAATATTCAATAAAATGTAATACCTTTTTTATTATTGATTCATACTTTGACTTAGGCAAGTTGGTATTCTATTATTTTATAAATATAAATATTTATTTATTATATTTTATAAATATTTATTTATTATTTACTTTTAAGAGAATGATTGTACTTATGGAAGGTAAATTAGATTCCCTATTAAGAACTACCACATTTAGAATTTTTAAAGTAATGATATGTCTATTAATTCTGTCATGAGTAACCTTCTAAGAGTAATTCCAAGAGTTGTGAATATTAACAACCATTTTCTCAGGTATATATGTTAAATATATTTATCAAAAATATTTTTATAATTTTTTTTAAATACAATGTCTAATATGATACAAAATAAACAAAAAATAATAAGGTGCAATAATAAAATTATCAAACAATACAGCAATTGCAAAACACTTATTTCTCCTACTATCCTGCACTAACCCAATGTGATAGAAGACAATCTTAATAAGAACCAAGTAAACATTGCATTTGAATGCTTTTATTTTTTTTTCCAAATATTAAGGAATTGTTCAATGTGTCTGTTGGATAATAATTGTTTGGGACTACTTGGTACATGATTTTTGACAATTTGTTTTGTTTTCTAACTTCTTTTATTTTTTTGACAGTTTAAATAAATTGGTTGCTTGAAGTATCTACTTTTTTCCTTTAAGTATTTTTATGAAGTGTCAAGTGACTGCCGCGGCGATCGGTTGTTTTTAGCCTAATTCTGATTTTTTTAATAAAGTTATAGATATTGTGCACCATTTTCATGAAATAACTGTAGATAGTGTTAGTAGATAGCTGTATGTAAATTCATTTTGATCTTATTATTAATCATACGAAGTCATTGGTGTACAATTCTTTCAAAATACTTTTTCACAATATTTAGTTTCGTATTTATCTTTCACTTGACGCTGGCATAATTAATGCCATAAGGGAAAAAAAAAGTATTTTTATTTCAAACTCATTTCTTATTATCCTATCCAATTAATTGTATAACTTGAACCAAAACAAGTATTAAGTAATGGTCAACTGTTATACAGAATTGGACCTGTAGACAAAGTATAATTTATGGTACATACATTCCTTCGCAACAAAACAACTATGTCTCTTCACTGCGAATGAAGTTTGGCCCATAGGCATTGGATAGTTATTTTTAAAGGCATAAAAGGTTTTTAAGGGTTCCTTGATTTATTTAACAATCACCATTAATTGATTATTGATAATATAAATTATAACAGTAACACATCACCGCATGCTAACAAGGCATCCCAGAAAAATTATTATTTATGAGGTTATTTTATTGTAAACATTCGAAATAATATTTCATATAGGTTGATCCCGGTCATTTTAATATTTTATCTTATTACTTACTGTCTTCCGGTGTCATGGAATCTGTGCCTAAGCTAGAGGACGAAGGAGCCTCCTCTATAAGTGTAGAATCAAACAATGCATTTGCTTCCTTCGCAATAAACTGGTGAAGTTTCAATCGCTTAGACCGATCTTGAAAGGTTAAATATTTGTGTCTGGATTGGTAAACTGCAAAATCCAATGCTCCAACGCCAATTTTGCCCAAGTCGTCTTCTCCTCGTTCACCCTCCCACGTTTTTTGAAGTTGATGACCATGGTAATTAATGGACTGCGCCACTAAGGACGCGTCCAGTGTAGTGTCCATGTTAAACACTGTAAAGAATATCACGAGATATTAATACTTACATCACACACGATACATATCAACACAAATAAAATGGGAAGATTTTTTTTGTAAAGCAAGCCGCCATTTTGTCCGGCTTCACAGTTCATAGGAAATCAATATTAACCTATAAATAGCTTTAATTCTAGAATTACCTGGAATCTTTTATGCTTCACGTTGCTTCTTTCTTATAATGTCGTTTGATATGAATCAAATACTACTAGAATACATATTGCACAATAATTGTAAATTAAAAATGGAATAGCTCCCACAGTAACGAAGACAATTATTGCAAATGGCGTCTATTCAATTCAATTTACTGTTGCCGCATACATGCCGCCGGGTGTCCGTCGTAGAGCTGCGTTCTGAGTTTCGCGGCGCGTTCCGAACTTATGCTGCAGTCAAAGTACAGATGAATATGTTATTACAATTGTACTCAGAATACTTTTTAATACTAAGAAATTGTGATATGATTGTATTAAATCTTCGTTTTATGGCATCGAAGACTCGGATATGTACAAGAGGAAATTCTTCATGATTGTCAATTAAAGTTATCATCAATAATAACTTGAATTATGTATCTTCTATTAGGTATTCTAGCATAACAGAGAGGATAACATTTGTTCACTCAGAGCTCTGCGGATCTACTCGGAAAATACAAGTTTCAGTTATGTTCATCGATATTTAACCTGTGGGAAATAAACCGAAAATAATAAAAATTTGATATAAAAATTTACTCAACATACGGCTTTAGCGGCACCTCTCTCTCTCCTCGACTGATTTTTCACAATATTTTCAATTTTATTTATTGTATTAATTAATTTGTAATCCCTTACATTACGGTGATAATCATTTTCACTTGTCATTGTTAGAGAGATAATTGCTTTGGAGCTATGCCATAAGATCGCTGCCCAGCGCCAGTCAGAACGCAGCGATAGCGCGTTGTTAAAATGGCGGGAAGGCAACAGTGTGCATTCACAGATTGAGTTTTTATTTAAATATTTTATTTAGACGTTTTTCTTTTCTGTTTCCTCGCAAATGTGTTAAAAAACGTGGTAACGTCGTAAGATATACGTGCGTAGTGGTTATAATATGATCGGCTCAACTTCGCCTTCGGTTCTGGCTGAAATTCCGCCTCGCTTGTTATAACCATCATAACGCACTAATATCATAATGTATTATTTAATAAATAATAAAAACAACATACAAGTTTTGTGCTCATATTAATATTGCCCATATGATATTTATTGAAAGTCGGTATAAGACAACAACGTACATCAACTAAACTAGACTTAGTAATTTTTATTAATACAGCCCTTGTGGTCTCCCTTACACTCGCCCTCTTCTTTTTCGCCATCTCCTTATTTTTTCAATTACTGTTCCATCCGGTGCAAGATTTGTGCAATAATTATGTCTGTTATGCATGTAGTTCGATAATTGTTTATATCGTGTTATTTCAATAATACATTTTTTATGTCAATCTGTTTCTCTTGAGTAGTGTTGCAGATGGGAAGTTTGTAAAATCGGTAGTGTCGCCGCGAGAAATCGGTAAATATCAAATAGAACGAATGAATGCGAAAATTGGGTAATTTATTTATATTAAATTTCACAGACATACTTTAAAACTAGATGTTACCTAGCTAAGTATGACTAAAGCCAGAATCATTAAAATATTAATATAATATTTTGGCCTTTATTGTTAGATTGGTTACCATTTTATCATGCATATTTTTATTTAATTTAGAATTGAAATATATCATAACCTGTCGATGTCATTCTTTATGGGCATGTTAACTTAATTAGTGATGTGATGAATCATCGTGAACGCAAAATATATACTGTCGATTTTGTAAATAAAACTTTTTGTAAACGGTCGGGTTTACAAAATTATTATTTGCGTACTACAAATCATGTATTTTTCTGTGTACTATTAAATAAATAAATGTATAACATGTATTCGACAGCCAAAGACATTAATATACAAAACCATAGGCAAAATAAAAAGTTAAGAGCACAATTTTTTTTTAATAATCATTTATTCGTGACATGGATACAAATCCTTTAGTCGCATACATTTTTTTTTAATCTAACAAGTTTACTTTTATATTATTATGTCTAAAATTTAACAATTCATTATCTACACTTATTTCATATTAAATATAACTACATAGTAAATTAAAATTAAATCTTATCTAAAGTGTTTTGTACAAACTTAAAAATAGACTTAAAATTTATTGGTTTTTTTAATACATCCTGAATGCGGCGGGGAACACTAGGATAATCTGCAACTGCAACACTGTCAATGGCATTCCTGTCTTTAAGAGCACAAATATTTATCAAATGTGCCAGTTCGGCACACTTATTTTAAAGTGAATTTATCATTTAATTTTATTGTTTATTATAAAACCTTCATTTACATTTGTACTATATTTGATGGAAAATAAAATTGAATTATTAAAATACAAATAATAAATTTCACACCGTCATAAGACTACCCCCGTACCATTGCAATTTCAATCCAATTGAGCTTATCTGGACTCAAGTCAAAGGTTACGCTGCCACACACAACACAACAACACCACCGTTCACAACAAATAAAATGTTGCAACTACTAAAAAGTGCGGTAGACAATGTATCGGCTGAAGAGTGGAAAAAGGTGATAAATAAATGCAGATTTGATAATATGAGTGAAAACGATTTAATCATACATTTACAAGATTGTTAAAGTGATTCGGAAACTGACACCTAAGTCCTATCATCCACACATAGTTAGGATTAGGATGGGATGTGATCATTAGATGCAAAAATATTTTGAGGTTGTAATTAGGTATTGTTCTTTCTAAAACAAACAGGCAAGAAACTCCTAAGCATTATTACTTCCCTCTTTTTAATCGAGATTCATAACAACATAATACTCAAAATAAAACTTTGTGTCCAACTTCCATTACAATATTAGTTTATCTTAGCTATAGATCGACAATAGGATTCTACCATCAGAGTGCTTAGTGCGAGTTTTACTCGGTCACACGCTCGCTAGAGTAAAAATTTTCTTTGGTCACACGGATCGAACGCGTAAACGTTAATATGTATGAAATTAAAGCAGTGTACACCTGAACAGCTAGATGGCGCTGCTTCAATTTCATACATATTAACGTTTACGCGTTCGATCCGTGTGACCGAGTAAAACTCGCACTAAGCACTCTGGAGACCTATTTTTAAATTACGAATGCGATTTCGAAATCACCGCTGACTAAATAGTGACTGAAAAATCAAACAAAACACAGATAACATTTCCACAAGTATGACTTGATTACGAGTGGGTGAGGGCACTCGTAATGAAATCACACCTGTGACTAAGGTAGTCACATCAGTGATATTCAAAAATAAGAATTATTGAAAATCGGTGATTATTAGTCACATCGGTGATTTCGAAGTAGCATTCGTAATTCAAAAATAGGTCTCCAGGTATGACTTTGTTTAGATAGGTGATAAAATAAAGAATGGGCTCTGAATTATATTTGGTGCTCTAAAATATGGCTATGCCGAATCAACATTTCTAAAACATTAATGTGATTGATGACACAAAATTGTATTTTTTAAGGTTATTCCTGGCGAGACGCTAATGAAATTACGTGACAGGGTATCAACATTAATTAAAATTTAGTTTTTGTGAAAGAGTAACAAAGATCCATACTTATAACTTTCGCGTTTATGGGGTAGGATAGTAGTAGGATTATGTAAAATAAAAACTAACCAAATATTACGGAGAGGACAGCAACAATACACGTCTGTGCTTTATTTATTCAAGAGCGTAATTGAGAATTACGGAGATGAAAAGCCATGTCTTACAAACTTCAAAACGGGTAAAAGCGTCATCGGGTCTCCTTATTCCTCAATGGCGGGCCTGCGTACAATGGACGAAATATGGCTAGGTAATAGTCGACACAATGGAACACTGTTTGGACAAGGAGCCCGCACAATGGTGGACCGCGGAACTTATTTTATTCACCAGCACACATTTATTTTATGTACTCACGGTATCTCATTCTTTTCATGATTTTCACGTGAGTAAGCTGCATGGATGCGTTGTGTTAATGTATTGATTTTGTGTTCATGGTCAAAATATGTTGATTGTACAATGTTTCGTATTATATTCGATGTCTTTATTTAGTGCGTTAATATATATTTATTTATTATTCAACAAAATCTACTACACTGACAATTTTTTCGCGTAGATTTTTTATTAGTGACATGACCTGCCTGTTAATTATAATTTTCTGATACAAGAAAGTTATTGTATGGAGACTCGCCTAAATTTAGGATTGTTGATAAGCTAGATATATTTTAACGGATTTAAATTAAGGACATAGTGCGTGCGGTGGCCATATGAATATTTTTATCGAAATTCTAAACGATACTAATTTCTATGATGTTTGACTTGACAACAAAAATAATTCATTCATCTTCTCTTGTAATAAATCATAAAAATTAGTTCAATTCAAAAATCAATTAGTTTGGTTTTATTTAATACCAGCCGTGCCCGCGACTTCGTCCGCGTGGAATGCAATAAAAAATAGTTTATTTATTTATTTTTTGTTTTTGACATTATTATTATTTTTCTAAAATAAAAGTAGCCTAAGTTACTCCTTATTACATAAGCTATCTGTCAGTGAAAGTCTCGTCCAAATAGGTCCAGCCGTTCCAGAGATTAGCCGGATCAAACAGACAGACAGACAAAAAATATAAAAATATGTATTTTGGTATGTGTACCGTATATACATTCATATGTAGCAGAAAGCGGTTATTTTAATATTACAAGCAGACACTCCAGTTTTATTTATTTGTATAGATTGGTCTAGTTTATTATAAAAAGACATAGAATAAAGTGATAGGTTATATTTTTAATTTATAGTACATACTAGTTGTGCCCGTGACTTCGTCTTTTTTAGTTTTTTTAGTAGTAGCCTAAGTTACTTCTTATTACATAAGCTATCTGCCAGTGAAAGTCCCGTCCAAATCGGTCCAGCCGTTCCAGAGATTAGCCGGAACAAACAGACAGACAGACAAAAAAAATTGAAAATGTATTATTTTTATGTATTTTGGTATGTGTACCGTATATACATTCATATGCATGTAGTAGAAAGCGGTTATTTTAATATTACAAACAGACGCTCCAGTTTTATTTATTTGTATAGATTTATACAGCAGGTTCAATTATCATTTGTTTTATTTTGCGTAATAGAAATTACACGTTGTTATTGTCTTACGACAAAAACTGGTCCCAAATGTCAATAATAAATAAAAAGATGATTACTTTTTACTAACTAATGTTAAAGTGGTCATTTTATTCCCGTTCCGTAAGGCTTATGTTGTCATACTAGGTGGTGCCCGCGGTTTCGTCTGCGCAGGATTAGTATTTCGAGTAGCTTATATTCGCGTGGCGTATATCTTATGGATAAGCTATATTAAAATCCATTCAGTAGTTTTAAAGAGTAAAGAACATCCATCCATCCATCCATCCTTACAAACTTTCGCGTTTTTAATATTAGTCGGGATTAAAAGCATGAAAAATGAACAAATCGTTTGACTGAAGGCTCAGTTGTGGCGGTTCTTTCCAAGGGCGCCTGCATTACTCGAGGAGCGCTAGCAAGCTCCACTGTTCCTACATTTTTTTTTATAGGATAGGGCAGCAAACGAGCAAACGGATCACCTGATGAGTCACAGATTTTTTTTTTCCTCAGGAGAGGAGGCTGAGAATCCATCATGGATACCAACGCAACAGGCAAGCAGGGTTGCGTTGATTATGTGGGACTCCTGGTGCTGTCGAGGCGGCTCGACCACTCAGAGCTACCGACTAAACTCAGCCTAGCCTTTGGTCCTATTGACCCTACTGGCTTTATTGACGAGGGGCCGCACCTCAGGAGAGGCACGGTTAGCGCTGGCCCATGGTGAGGGCATAAGCGCTAAAAGAAGGCACGAATCTCCAAAGTGGGACCGGCCTGTATTGACGGGAACCTACACGTGGCTAAGCAGAAGGCTGCCGGTTAGGGGGTGACAAGGGGGTGCGACGGCTCAGACGCCGCCGCTTGCAGGTCTAGAAGTTCCTGCGTGAGTTGGTTAGGGGGGTCGCTAAGGACATGTCGCGGTCTATGTATCCTCTGCCGGTAGTGACTAGTGTTGCCTTGAGATAGGCTCGCAGTTGGCGGTGTTGACGGGGGAGTCACAGATGCGTTGCCGGCCTTTTAAAAGGGAATAAGGGGGGAAGTGGGGGTTGGGCCTTTGGTACTCTCACTCACTCGGCGAAACACAGCGCCAGCGCTATTTTACGCCGGTTTTCTGTGAGGCCGTGGTATCACTCCGGTCGAGCCAGCCCAATTCGTGCCGAAGCGTGGCTCTCCCACGATCTCCCTAAAATTTTGTTACATTCAAGTAAATATAACAAAATTTTAATTAATTTAATATGAATTAAGTTTTTGACTTTTCATGCTCGTAAACTTATTCTTTACGTCGAGAGAAAGCTGCATAAAATAGTCTTTTAAGCTTTTTTTTTTATTATATGTCTACTCCACGGACTCGTAGTCCGTGCCTTTTTTAAACTGTCCTCGTGTGGATCTACTACGTACTGTACGTACAGCGTCATATTTTCTTATAATACTATTCCGTGACTTAACATTAACGTGAGTTGCGCAGCACTTACTTATCTAACAATAGTATTTTCTTATCCAATAACTATCCTAATATATACCTACATAGAACCATTTAACAATACACTTAATTTCAATACTTTATACAATAAAATTAATTAATCTAATAATAATATGCTATCCTAACATATATTAATAATTAAATTAACCCTGCAATGGTGTCGATTCTAGCGTGATTCTCTAAACCCAAAAACCAATCCGACAACAGTCCCCCCCTGTCATTTTTTATAGAGTATGACAAGGACAGACCGCCGCCAAACTCAGCTCTAGATTCGGAGAATGATTTTGTACAGTTTTTTAAGCTCGTGCATATAGAGCTTTCCGCCCGCGGCATTGCATTATATCGAATTTTCCAAAAGTAAAGATATATTTTTCGCGGTTAAAATATCTTATGTTTTACCCCAACCATCCCCATACTAGATTGAATAAATCCAGTCTGCTATTTTTATCAGATGTTTCCGCAGGATAAATATTGTTACCCGTGCTAATAATGTTTCTGTCTTCAGCTCTAAAACCAAACATGTTTGCCATATTTTAAATATTTTTGTTATCTTCAAGTACGGACACCAACATATCATGCAATCCAAATCTGTGAAATTTTATTGCAGCTTATGTTGTCACCTTTATTCATGTTTCATTTCCTAGCTATCGAAATGAAAGTAAACTGTAAATATGTAACATGCAATTTAGGTCAGTTTTATGTTCTTGTTGTACAATCTACTACTTGTGTTGTGTTTTAATGTTTATGCTACTGTTATCTGATTATATAGTTATGAGCTTTTGTACCTACCTCTTCAGCACCGACATAGCTTGCTGTTGTAACTCTTTATGTAATGTGTTTTTCTATACATGTAACACGTCGTTCCTTTACCCTTACATCTACGAACTTGTTATTACACGTATCCGTGTATTCGTGTAGATTTCCAGGCAAGGAGTAGAAGTTGTAATGGGTGATCCCGTAATTATTGCGTGTAGTACCAAAGGAACATATTAATGTTATGTTGTAATTTTCTTGGTGTATCCAAGATTTTTTTTGTTTAAAGTATCGTACTAGACCTGCTATGAAAATAATTTACAGAAAATCGGAAAAACACATTTGCATTTAACTGCACACTTTAATGTATACCTTATCTATATATTTTATTATTTATATATTCTATCCTATCCTATATATTCTATATATTCCTTATCTATATATTCTATATATTTCCATCATATAATTAGTAACTTACATTACATATTACATAATTTGCATTTCATTTATACCTATATGAAATTGACAATTTTTTTTTCGTATTTAGTTATAAATGTTATAATATAAGAGATTTCGCAATTATTGAAGCACAGAATTAAATATACTATAACTACTTAATAATTTAAATATACATTTAAATTAAAATTAAAGATTTATTTATTATTCCGTACTCAATATAGGTTACGTCTGTTAGTGGTGTTGTATCATATAATCTTCTTTGTAGGTACAATTTAAAATGGGTTACTTAAATATAAATAAGATTTTTAAGTTGTCCTTATAGAATGTGTGTTTATGATTTTGTATTTTATTAAATGTAATATTTAAAAGAAAATTGAACTCGCTTCTTCAACAAACCGTGCTGACGACTCCTTCATCACCACTGAGCTCTAGCCATCACAAGCGAATATTCCAACTGATTGTTCAGCTTTTACTTTGTTAAGGCAAAGTAGACTTTATTCACTGTTAATAACTACGTATCAACATCTAAGTTAGAAATCTTACCAGATTTCTCAAAAATTGGT
This sequence comes from Scirpophaga incertulas, assembly GCA_036419045.1. Taxonomy (NCBI): domain Eukaryota; kingdom Metazoa; phylum Arthropoda; class Insecta; order Lepidoptera; family Crambidae; genus Scirpophaga; species Scirpophaga incertulas. Next base: position 27,368,001 of record CM071634.1, on the reverse strand, counting down.
TAAGAATAAAGCAAGCTTACAAATGCGTATTTATGATTTTGCATTTTATTAAAAATGCTAAATAAATGTATTAATGTAAGTATCCAACTTACATCACGTTAGCGTTTTTTTAAAGATATTTTTATCGCAAACCTTAGGCATACTAGTTTGGATGTAGACCTCTTCGAGTGCGTGCGACTATGATACGCAACTACTGTCATACGAGTACTACATCTCTTTCTAGTGACTTTGCGATGATAGCTCGAACTATTGTATTCTTTGGAGAGAGACTATACTAACGTTTTATATTTGCTTTGGTACCTTCGTCTTACCTATTTCTGTACTGTAACCCAGACAGTAAAATTACTACTTGCCGTGACTTTACATTTTTTTTTTAATTCGACGCGAGTTCATAGAATGCTGTGCTTCAATAGGTTGAATGAGTTAATATTAATATTCAATTGTTATTTGATGTTTTTACAATTGCTTAAAGCTTAAAAGATAGAAAAAAGAATAGATGCGCAATAATCCTGCGCGATTGCTGCGAGTACAAAGTGCCGGCCGGCTCGCAGTTAGTGCTGGCTCCTCTCTCCACACACGCGACCGCTAGGCAGTGATAACGCTCGCGCTGCACTACGAACTTTCTCGACAACTTCGCGTTTCCCGCCATTCTCAAAGGATATTTCTTCGTAAATTCTGTCTGTGATTTTGTTTGTGTATTATGTGCCAGTATCGTGTAATGTGAATTGTGTGTGATGTGCTGTAGGTGTTTTGGATGCGTCAAATGGGAAATTTTATTTGCAGGTTTCATGGATTTTTCCGATTGATTGGTAAGTTTTTACTTTATTGCTTTGAAAACTTATAATGAACAGTTCAATAAGATCTTGTAGAGACTTGCACGACCATGATTAAGTTATGTTGTATGAATTTATAAAAGCATTAATAGATATCTTATTAGCTTTATTCAGACGCAAATTTTAGTGGTGGTTGTTTATTTTATTTTTTCATATAAGATTTATAGAAAAGTTCATATGTACGAAAATGTTATATTTATTGGCCTCAAAAACGTGTGCGCGTGTTTATTTTTGAAAATTTTTAATATTATCTGTTTCAATTAATTTACTAACATATAATGTCCGTATTTAAAATGTAATCTTTAATTAGGATTACTTTTATCAGAAAAAAGTATGTTATGTAAGCGTACACACTCATATGTTCTTTTAAATAAGTTTTTTTTTGTATTAATCAACATTAATTTATAGGTTTATTCTGAAGCTTATTTTATTGATTAAGCTTAAAGGTCTTTTGTCAAATGATTTCTATCAGCATACAATGAAAAGATCATCCTTTCGCGTGTACCACGGCGCTATCAATAAGCGATAAAGTTGCAAACAACGAAATAATAGTGGAGTCGCGGAATTAACGCTCCCATTGTGTTAGTACAATAATCCGCTATCTAGGCCAGGCTCAGTGCTGCAGACGAACCTTTTGTCTTTCATGTTCGCCGTTAATAATGGCGGGCACCGAAACAGCCGCGCACAATACCGCGAAATGTGCGCGTTTTCATTTGCAAGACAAAACGTGCTTTGTTGTGTGTCCGCTCAATACTAAATTTATAGCGAGTGGACCGAGAGCCGTATTGACGGCGCTAACGAACGGGCAGCGCGATAAATGCATTTTGATCGGCCGGTTGATGTGACGTTCGGCGTCGACCACGTCTGCTGCAATGCATAACCTTTTATCACTTCTATTTTGAATAAATACGTGTATAAGTATCTTTTGGCTTATTATTAAAAAAATCAATTGGTACTTTTATTAAGGGTGATTTGTTAATGCTACACTAGTGGTTTTAATTTCAGTAAATAATAAATAAAACAACAAACAAAGACAAAATACGTAAAACTATTTTGATCGACTGTATTAGAAACATAAGCGATTGAATAGGTAATATTGGTTTTATTTTGGAAGTATTTTGGAAGTATCAGCGAATTTTGACGTTTATAAATAAATATTTCTTACACTCACACTAATTACCAGTCATTAGAAAGGCGATGCTCGTATTCATCACAGAAATATCTGCACCGGAACTTGAACGCGGAACCTCGCAGTTGAAGACATCTTGAAATCGGCGTACTCGGTCAGGGAGGTCGTCTAAAATTTAAAGTTTCAAAATGTATTCTCTCGTTAGTTTTGCGTTGATATCAGTGTCATAGTCATGAAATTTCAATGCATTATTACTAAATATTTGGAGGCATCTGCCTCTTCCGATCCGATTCAATAATCTTATAGATTAATCTTATCAGATTTTTATGCTTTGATAGCAATGGTAGAAATGCGGAATTTATTTAACGGAATCTGTTTACTATTTTACAAATGTATTTTAAAAGAATTAAGCTTAAGGAGACCGCAAAAGTCGCGTTTATGAACGACACATGGCAGATAACTGACATGCAATTAAAAGCGGAAGCAACTGCTGTTTGTTGCAATGCATTTCCAATATTAATTCTCATACTCGTATAAACATTATCTCTTCTTGATTGATTTAATGTGATGTTGTGCAATGCCCTATAAGGACAAGGTGGATAATTCATGTGTTCGTTTTTTAATCAAGGTAAACAATATATCTCAATTACTCTACAGTAGAAAAATGAAAGCTTTGTTCACGTTCGAATCATTCTTGTATACAACTAACCCAATAAATTACATTATGATAAGCCTAGCTTTGATGCAGATATAAGTTTAGATGTTTATTTTTCGCATGAAAATAACCTTTTTATGCAAAGGGATATAAACACACACCAGGTTAAATAATTACTTAATTTAGTGTGTGAAATATGAAAATTTGGACGCTGATTATAATGGTTAGCTTGCAGATTTCTTAAATCAATATAATATAAAAGAAATAGCTTATAATTTACATCGGTCAAAATATGTGGCATAAATAGAGCATTAAGGGAGTAAGTTATGAATTTTTCACAGCTGCAAGAGATTGCAGACCTGAGACAGTATTTGATATTAGTTTCAACTTGGTACCTATATGCGTTCCTGGGGAAAAGTGTTTTAACAGACGCATAACAAAGTGACCTTATAAGTGTACCCTTTAATACCCTTAATAAGGGTTTCCCCTTTTGGAGTATGGAACCTTAAAAACTATGCAAAAAAGGACGACCAGCAGTGCAATCATCGTCTTTGTTCTCATTGATCTACTCTATATTATTATATTAAAAATTAATATTCTACACTTCACAAGAGTCGGTGCTATATGGGAACTTCACATAATTTTAATCTTGTCTATGTTGATTTGCAGATTCACTTCTTGACTTTTAGTCAGTTTATTTGTCTATGTCTATGTTTTTCTATAAAAGAAAACGTCATCTTCTCGCTGTTGATAGTAATCCTGTCCTGTCCACTCTAGTCCAAAAGCTTAAGCACATTCTTCAGAGCAGCTATGAACAGTTTTTGCGATATAATATTGCCTTGTTACACACCCCACTGGAACCGTATCGGTCTTGACTTTTGGTACTAAAGGTGTATAAATATGTATAGTGATCAGTATTGATTAAAAAAGTTTCTGAAGAACCTTTAGACATGGTAGTCCACTAACTTTCAGAAGCTCGTCTGCAACTCCATCGTCACCCGACGTTTTGTTATTCTTGAGCTGATTAAGTGTGACAATAATTCCATACAGACTATTCTCCGGAATGTCGTCAGTGAAGTGTCAGATTAATTTATATAATATAATCAGGATAATCAGTATATAATAAATCTGTTTGATCAAATTTATTAAACAGTTTTTGTTCTTACTGTTTATCAATGGAGTTACTTTCCTGCGTATTGTTTTAGTTTCCATTTATCTATTATTAGTGGGTTTAGTCTATACTAATTTCAAACCTTTGTTTATGAGTTCATAATTTATATGAAATATTAAAGTTAAATGGACTTTTATTAGATTATATGGAAATTAGATTCTTGTTTTGCAAAAATAAGCGTTAAGTGTTCTCAGATCAGATCACAGACTCAAAAGTCTAAAGATTTCCTTAATTAGATATGTAGCAGATCAAAGGTAAGCAACGGCAGAGGGGTTAGCACCGAAACCGAATAAAAACCCCATACGACGCTACACTTGAGCCCCAAGGAGGTCGCCACAAAGGCGCAGTAATTGGCCCGGACTTTTTTATTTCCTTGAAGCATTCAAAGCCAATGAAACGTGTGCATTTAAATGACGTGGCTGGCTTTGTGGGCCGCACTAAAGTTCGGGAAACTGCCACGCAAGGCTTTGTCTGCCCGCGACAGTGCTACTAAAGAACCTGTTAAGTCATCAGTAAAGAACCTGTAAGTCACACTTGTTTGATGTATAGGAGTTAGTTGTGGTACTGGTGGTCTGATTTTATCAGACAGGGATTTTGAATTATTTCTCAACCTTCATGGTTTGTTTAATGTATTATTAAAATTTTTGCATTTATCTATGATTACTTTATTTTGATATAGGTTGAAAAAGATTATTTTCTGTATTATAAGTATCATAAGTCATGTGAACAGAGTTAATCTTTCCAGTGTGACTATTGAGGTTTTCTTAAGGTTTCATTTTTATTTATCGCAATTGGCTTGGCACTTATTATGGTATTTAATTGTCATACTTTTTGATCGTATGATATGTTAATGAAACATATATATCTTTGTAAATGGTATTGTTGTCTGTTCAAACAGATTACTTCGAAGAAATACTTTGCTTGGCTTCCTTTATTATAACTTTTCCGCCATAATAGGAATGTCAACATCACTAGTCGTTGAGGTGCTTTTTATCTTAGATTTTGTATAGAATTAAAAACTAAAAGATAATTGTCAAAATGACTGAATATTTGTAGGTTTTAGAGACATTAAAAAAAGATATTATTTACACAACACATTAATTAACAATGAAATGAAGTGTTAAATAAAGCGTAATTTTATAATAATGAGTTTTATTAACTAAATGAGGACGAGAGTAGCTTTCCTATTATATTTTAAAGTTTTGAAGATAAAGCCCTAGACGATAATAATCATTATCAAACGTAATCCAGTGGATGATTATTTATATAAAACTGACTTGATGAACTTCGTCACGTCTGTAGTATGTATTATATTATTTGTGGTATCGTCTATAGACGATGATGTGAGCTGCCAACTATGGATAATAGTGGAATTCCGAAACGGATATTAAAATAAATAGTTGTATAATAAAAGTATAAGTATTTGAATAGATATTCTGCTTTCCCTATTAAAAACGAATACTATGAGATGATCATTTAAATGTTCAGCCGTTCTACACGCAACTGATATAACTAACGCATCTTTAATTGCATTTTATGTCAAAGTAGTGATATTATAAGTTTATGATATATTGATTATCAGCTCCATGTCTTACAATAATAATCTACTCTTTCCGATGCAACAAAAACAAAGCTGTTGCTGCTGCTTTCATATTTTGCGCGCAGTGCGCATGTATGCCAGGCAACTCAATCGCGTGGTAAGCTTCACATGAAATGAGACCTCATCCTTCTAAGTTAATGCAATATTTGCGAAGCTACGAGTATAGCGTACGTTCGTAACACGCATCATTACATTTTGTGTAACTTTCGGAATTATTACTAGTTGTTTCTTTGTTTTAGATAATTTGGCTATGTAAGTACTATGGCTAGTCTACTACAGCAAAAGACAAATTGGACTAAATATTGTAGAATATTAGCAAATAATTCTTGTGAAAGTTGTAATGAAGTTTGTTTGTTGTTATAAGAATGTTATTAAGCATACGATCCACTGAAAAGTACGAAGGATGTCAATTGATTTGCGACGAACGTAGAAATCTTATATAAGATGTTATTCAGAATCATTCATACCTTCGGCAAAAGGAATGAGTTGATTTTTATGGGTTGATTATTTGACAACATTCGTCGTCGAGTGGTTAGTACACCCGGGTTTAATATTATAGTTAAGTTTTAAGAATAATTCTTTTTTTGTCCAGATATACCACTACATATAACACATAGATCACATAGCTCAGTCTATGTGTTATCTATATTATCTATGTACAGGCAGAACAGAGGGCCTAGCCAGCGGGCCGTCGGTGCCGTACTCCCGCACCTCGAAGCTTGGCTCCACGGGAAGGAGGAGGTCACCTACCAATTGGCTCAGATACTCTCCGGGCACGGCTGCTTCGGTGAGTATCTGTGTCGAATAGGACGGGAGGGATCGACACATTGCCACCACTGCGCAACCGACCTCGACCCAGCCCAGTATATACACGCTAGCGGAGTCTTGGTCGCAGAGATCGGACGCGATCTGTCTCCGCCGGCATTGATTGCGGCAATGCTGGCGGACGAGGGAGGTTGGAGGGTTGTGGCCTCCTTCTGTGAAGCAGTGATGCTCCAGAAGGAGGCCGCCGAGCGGGGTCGGGAGATGGCCGATCTCGCTCGAAGGAGGCGGCGCCGGGCTCGGTAGCACAGCTGCGGTGCCGCCGCGGGTCGCCGGCGGGCGCGAGGAAATCGCGCCTGCGGATACGGCGACCCGGGAGGGACCACGCCCCTTCCGTGGCCGGGGGGCGTCGTCGGTGGTGAAGATCGGGGGAGTATTTTAGCCTCCCCCGAGGAGGGCTCCCCTGTATCGGCGGGGGAGCGGAGGCTGGGGGTTCCCGGAAGTAGTTTGGCGTTCCCGGGGGCTCCCTACATGCCTGAGGAAGGCCATCCTTGAGGTTTTTAGTGGCTCTCCCCTTCTGGGGAGGAGAGCCCCACATAACCGCCGGCTCGCCACAGCCGGGGTATGCAACTTAATGCCTTTTCCTCAGGGGGTACAAAGAAAAAAAAAAGGCAGAATATAAAAAATGAATGGTATTGCCATAACCACTCGAAAAGTCAAGCGATCGGTTATGTCAAAACCATACATTTTTTATTTTAGCGATGCTATTACGAAAATAGAAAGGCATCTTGTCTAGGCCCTCAGGTGCGACAGAAAATCAGCGCTGTGTCGTTATAGTGCAGTATCATAGCTGTTTACTGCAAGCAGTTATTGCATATAAGTTATTAAGTATTTATTTCAATGTGTAAAATATAGTTTCTTCTTTCTTGATTAAAAATATAACTGTAAATGAAGAATCTGTATTAGATATACAGTCTTAATATTTAATACTAAAATACTTAGTACTTCAGTTAAATATAATAAAATTATACTTTTAGTTACTCTCTCTCAATCTATTAATTAGTTTTACATTCATGAATCATAAAATTACGCAAAGAAATATTTATAGGTGTAAAATATATAATGCTGTAAAATTGAGCTGAACAACAACGAACATTTATTAAGTTATTCTTATCTGCCTGACCGTTATTCCAATTCTAGATATGAGAAGTATTTAGTCATTTATTTATAACGAAGTAGAGAAAGTTAACAAAGCCGAGTATAAAAAAAAATTAATAATAAATAAAATTTATTTCAGCTTGGTTTTCATCAGTAATAGACTTTGTAAAAATACAGGAAACAAAAACAGTCCTTGCTTGCTTTCTTGCTGGTTCTTTCTATTACACGTCTCGCTGTACACTTGTGAACCAATGGTATAGACATCATTTGACGTGCAAAAGTGATTGTAAAACCCTATTCAATGAATAAATTGTTGATTTGATTTGATTTGAATCTATACACTTTACGTTTAATCGGCTGAGTAACAACCATAAGAATATTAATTAGAAACGTATGATTAAATATTTAATATACTAGAAACTTTCAATGTATAAAAAGCTTCTATACCGCTCCCCGCACGCACCACAAAACACACTTACGTAACTGCACCCCCTTTTCTCCTATTGAATCGGCTCCCTCCCCATTCATTCTTTACAGCTTTTGTAAGAGCGCTCAGGCTTTTTGTAACAATGCCGCCGCCTTCTGAATAGTAACTGTCGAAATATTGTTACCGTGATGTCATCTCGAAGACGCAGCCTGTGTCTTTATAATTTTAAACCTCTGGGGAATATGCTATTCAGTTATTTGACTCCAAGTCAAATATTTGAGGGAGTTATAGTAACAGTGGCTATTGTTGTTTTTTTCTTAAGTCTATGTTATGCATACAATGATAATTATGGCGGTTGCGTTGTTATTGAATTGCAAAGAGTATTTACGAATGAAATATATAAAAAAACATCCAAAACGACAAGAATATGTTCTTCGTAATGATTTAATACAAAACTATTTATAGATTTTAATTACCGTATTTAGTATACTATGTTCAAAACTAAATAATTATCGATAAGAATAAATATTAAAATAATGTCTAGCCCTATTAAGGCTAGGCTTGTTATAAGGGGTCTAAGGTAACCGTAACGAATACATATGTTAATAATATATTTTATGATAGGAATATAAATATTAACAGCCACGTAAAAGGTATAAATGACTCGAAACCAAGACCGGCCACGTAGGTCGTCAAATGTTAATAATATAGATAAATATATACGTAATAAAATAATTAAGACGTCACCTTATCTGAGAAATAAAATATTAGCGTTGGAAACAATTTGTCAAGACGACATTGTAGAGAAACATTTTCAATAAGAAATTTTCGTAAAAAAATTCCCAATAACTCAATCTTGCGATTATGTCGCCGATGATATACATAAAAATGGGGTATTAAAGTAAACAATAGGTCGGTAGTCGGTACCGAGGAAGGGAGGCAGGGGGCCGATCGGTATTTGGTGCTCGCATTGTCGTTGAATAACTTTTGTCCCTATTGTGTTGTGAAAGTAGAGCCACAAAGACTCCAACGCCGTGGAACATAAACCGAAATTCATCAGTGCTCCGATTGTTCGTCTCTTAATGGTGTTTGAAGCTAGAATTTGTACGTAGTCCTAAATGTACATTCCAGATTAGCGAATTCATTGAATCAGGACTAACTATACCTTTTAGTTTCCTATCCTTTGAATCATCACTTAATTGGCTTTAAGAAACATAACGCTGCTCGGTAAATTTAATGCGTAGGTATTTGTCTACCTATTGAATTAAAGTTTTACTTAACTTATACAAAATTACTTTCTTTATACATAATATGCTTTATGCTATGTTGCGAAGGCAATCTTGAAATGGTAATAAATAATTAATTATACGTCTTATAAGGTGCTTTACACACTGGTTCCACATAGTAACAAGAATCACCACAAAAATACTGGCAAGAGGAGTGTAGTATTTGGAGTGTTATACCTGAACGCCTCTATTATCATAGATTCTTTTGTTCTCAACCAACATCTCAGCGTTACAGGTTCACAGTAAAATTGCGACTTACAGGCCTAACCTATTTTTCCATCTCCTTTGAACGTCGCCCTCATTCTTCGCTTTGTCGTCGCGATGCGGACACTGATGGAGGCGGAGCATTCTGCCACGTGTAAAGACTAAGGCGGCAAGTTTCCGCGCGTGTTTTCGTTCAAATCATACGTGTGAATGGCTGTACTGACTCGTGAAATCTTTTGTTTGTGTGTATGTACAATGATGTTATTGTTCTTACCAAGAAAAATAATTACAATGATAATAAAATAACGAAATGTGGTTTATACAATTACGATTTTGTAAAAACTATTCATAGAGTCGCTCTATGCTATCCATCGATAAACAAGAAAATTGCAAAATAGAAAACATGTTGGTACCTACGTAGTTGTGTCAAATTTCAGGATCTCGGTTAGAACTCCAGTACACAGACCATTAACCTATCGATGCGTCTGATCATCCGCGAATGCTTGATTAGTTCCAATTATATTAGTATAGTTATGATGTATTCAGAATTTGATTGAATAGTATAATTGGAAAAATATAAATAGTCGAGTTGTTATTACATTGGTTTCAAGGTGTTATCATATCTGAGGTCCACAGTTGCGAGTCCCAATCGGGACAGATGTTTGAATGTGATGAATGTGAGCATTTGTGCCTTACGTTTTTAATATATATATTTCTATTAAAATTTTGATATATATAGATAAATCTAGATCGCACATCACAAGCCTTACAGTACTTGTTTTTAAAGATCATACTTCACTAGCATTGCAATTTTCACTAAAGAGAGAGAAAGAGATAGGTAGTAGAGTATCCGAAATTGATTTCCTAAGTCAATATATTTAACAAAATGTTAGTAAAATAATAACATTATTTACTTGATAAGGCTTTTACGTAATAAGGCTACAATTATAACAAACCGAAATCATAGTATTTTGGAAAGTACGTGTGCTATTATTTTATCTCGACTGTCAATACTAAAGTAAATTATACATTTAAAGCAGCACGAAAATAAAACAAATTCACTGAACGTCTCCATTCTTTACACAACACTGGAGCTGTTTCAGTTCTTTAACAATGTAGCCTGAGTACATTAAATTTATGCGAGCCTTTAGAATTTCTTCACAGTGGAATAAAAGCTTCTATGTATAGAAGAAAAGATAACCTGCCAGAACAGTTTCTCACTTTGCATGTGAATTCTGTACGTAAAGTGACCGCGGTGAATGTGGCCGCTGAGGCGGGAGGATTGCCGCCCTCATTGTACCTTCACAATGAGCTGTCCTCGACCTTAACAACAGCCTAAGTCATTCGCTTCTGCGGTAGCGGTTACTATTAAAGCGCTGCTTTTGAAGGTATATATCACCCCGTGCCATGTACTAGAAGAATATTCTACACCATAGTCATCGGTTCTCTGATCTAAACTATTTTGACAGCGATGTAGCAATGTTAGAAGTGCCGCAAGGTACATTATATTCCAGGTTCTGCAGCCTGGGTATTTCTATTTTACTGATTTTTACACCAAAACATCAGTGTCTACATCACTGTGAAGTGTATCCTCACGGCACATATTAGGGCCTTATAAGAAGACTTAAAGTCACCCAAAGGGCAATGGATATAGCTACGTTTGGAGTTTTTCTACATCATTGTATCAGAAATTATGTAATCCACAGAAGAACCTAATAGAACACCGACATAACACCAAGAATGATTGATGATAACTTTTATGTCATTGGGCAGGGCATTGCTTGCAGGACTGACAGCCGTTTGGGGCGTAAAAGTCCTGGAGTCGCAGGCGTATACTGTATACCGCAGCGTTAACAGACCTTCCACAAAATGAGCAGACGACTTGGTGAAGATCGCAGGAAGGCGCTGGAAGCTGGCAGCGCAGGACCGACCAGTGTGGTGCTCATTGCAGGAGGCCTAAATCCAGCAGAGAGCGCCTATTGAAGGAAATTATGATGATGAAGTAATAAATAGGTAGTAAAATTACTTTTATTAAAAGTGTCAAAACACATGGTTTCTTTTGTGGTACTTGCAAATTTGTTGCGGTTCTCACGGGAACCACATGTAATATAGGCGACAATGACTATCTACCATCAGGTGGTCTGTTTGTTTGTCAATTTACAGCAATAAAAAAAGTTTGCATCTCTGAGTAGATTGGACATCCAGATTATGCGTTGGTGACATATAGTCCCTTTCGGGGCTTACATATTTAACAATTTGATTAAATTTACTGTGGCGATAAGCATTCGATATACGTTCGAGATATTTTTTAATAAAATACATAAAGTATCATACAACTTATTAAATAAGTGCTTGTGCTTAAAATATGTTGCTTTATTTATAGGCCAACAATCTGTGAACATTTTACACACTATAAACTTTATAAAAGTGTTTGTTTAAATGAACCTTTAAATATAATTTGGAAAAAGAAATTATATATTCTAAATTATATATCAATTGATTGTGCATTCAATTACGCAATATAACATACTAAGGTAACATACTAACATTCAACATACTAAGTTTTAGCAGGCAGCGTTTTTTTTTTCATAGCTGAACAGAAAGGAATATTAACTCAGAGTGAAAAGACAGATCTTAATTGATATAAAAATATTACTTAAATGTTAATTGAGATATGTTAGATAAATGACTTTGCAATGAATATAGCGTGAAAGAAAATTAAAAATTGCATCATAGATCGTCAGAATTTCTTTTGTGAGTTAGACCATTTACGTCCAAACCTCGTCTGAAAGAAACAAAATTACGCGCTATTCAGCTCTACTGAGCGTAATGTATAAATTGGAGGATTTCCTCCGGCACGGCTACTTGATTTTTGCTTTGAAATTAATTTAGTGTTCCACAGCTCTATGTGTATCGATAAATAAAAATAATTTTCTAATATGTATCTATATTATCAAATAAAATAGCATTTGCGACCTGCTTGTAAGACAGCAGGGTGATACTGTCTACAGATAATGTTTCGGTGATCATTATAAGTAATAAAAGCTCCATAGTAATACATATTATGAGATTAAATTCTTATTATATACTGAATTTTTTTCTGTCTAACTGCAACAAAAACCACGAACGCACAAGTGTTATCATTGACGGAGTTTTTCGGAATTAGTAGCAAGCTTCTACAGATATTCTGTAGAAGTAGTCAATGTTCGTTTATTTATTATATCTTATTTACAGGCACAATGAGTACTATAGTCGTGACTATAGAAATTGCAGCAGAACAATATTTGGAACTTCTATTGGAGTTAGATGAATTAGTGTCTCAGAATTTCTGTCTTAAGTGTCTTAAAATCTCCGAATAAAAGAGAAATAATTGAGAGTTTTAATTTTTAATTATTAATATTTTTTAGCATACTGGCAGGTTTCTATTTCTTAATTCATCACTAGGGTCTTTCCGTACTTGAAAAAAGCTCAAAGAATAATGACAGAAAAAAATCTGAAACGTTCTTTTAGAGTCCAGTTTTATGCTGAGCACAGGCATAATAGATTAATTATACATTTTGAGGTTAAAATATTACCATAAAAAATTTCTACATCCATAACATATTGTCCAGATTTCGTAGAATATTCATTTTATTTAGGTATTGATAAAAACCCAAATAATATCACTTTGTTATGGTGTTTGCTCTTGTTCTCTATAGAAATATTAGTAACCCATGTGCTACTGTAAATAGGTTACTAATAGACTTTTTGTCAATAAAATTTATAATGGATACATTTTATGAAAAAGGTCCTTATGACATCAGGAATCCATTGCCGATGGCATCTCAAGTACGAATTTTTTTCTGCACATAATCATCACCACAGCTCATATACGTCTCCACCAAGGGGCAGGAGCCTAAACTATGTGACGGCGATTAGGGCCTTACTCAACCTCGCTGGTCCTGAGATTAGTTGGCTGGACTACAAATATCTTTGAATTTCTTTGCATGTGTGTATTGTAATATGTCTCACGTTGATTTCTTTCATCATAGGAGTGTCATCTAAATATATTATATGTATATAACATTCGAAAAACACATCGGTATACGGCAAGATGTATGTTGTGCTGAGACCACATCGTCACTGACGCTTATTGCAGATAATACTTTTCCTCTATTTCATTGTGGGTGGAGTAATATTTTGTTTCATTTATAAAATAACAAAAAAAGTGATTTAATCATTATTGCCAAAATATGACAAAAATTTAATTATAATTTCTAAAGAAAATTTACATAAATAAAACACGTATTCTGTTTCGTCTCCGCAGAAAAATTTCATTCTCACCAACACATTTAAAATGTCCGCGTCGAGATATCTCCCCACGCATAAAAAACTAAATCATTACAGCAGACAATATAATAAAGTGGCGCTATTATTCATTGCTGTATTAACTTAATGCGATTCAATATTGCCTGGTCGGAGGGTTGGGGTGGTCAATGTGGTGACATGCTTTCCCTAACTAAATGTGGGGTTTGAAAAAGGAATCTATGTGCATTTTCAAGTAAATCATGACAAGTTTAAAAAACTTATATGATTGTCAGTAACACTTATTTTTTCAGATTATTAACTTACTTTATATTAGACGTCTACGATTGTTCTCCCATTGTTAAGAAAACGACTAATTACATAATAAACGTACAATATTGTTCCAAATAAACAAATTGATAATTGACACTACCGTGAGAATTCAGTACAGTAGTTTGTCTCTGAGGGATGCGTTGCTAGAGACTCACAAATGTTTGCGTCAGATTCGACACGCCGGAGACGAACATTCGCAAAATTTACGTCAAATTTGCGAAAAGTAATACGATACGGTTTGAGGTGTCGTTGTAATTATCGTAAATTTGACGTTTATTTTCTTTTCTTTCGTCTGTCAAATTCAATTCATCGTTGTCATTTGAGGCTTTCTTAAGTCAAAATTAATATCGTTCGTTCGATCGTCCGTTGAAATGTTTTAAACGATAGTAACTAAGAGTAAGATACGACACGACGAAGTCCACGATATATCGAATATCGTTTTTAAGAGTACGCCCACTGGCCAGTGGTCATTTTCACTTATCATAAAACTCACTCACGCGTCGTGCGCGCACGCTTGCTATTATATTATATATTTGTTTAGGCAAACTCTTTTCCAATATCTGACTGTTCTCGCTGATCGTTAGTGATAGAACAATCACATATCTCGACGGTCCATACGTATAAGAGCATAAGTCTAAAACTAAGGTTTACAGGAGAGTGAAATGAAAGTTCGAATCGCTCTAGAAATAAAAATACTTTTAGCTTTGAATATATTGTTTGCGTAATGTGTTATTATAGTTAGACATTTTTAAAATGTTTTTAAAGATATTTAATTTATGTACATTTTCTATAAAAAACAGACAGATGACCGTTTTTACACCGTTATTGAAATAAAGCCACAAGAGACAAATCTTAGATAACCGTTTGTACGTAGGAAGAAATAATGCAATTTTTTATGACAAAATGCTAGTATTACTTGTATAAAAAGAAAAATATAATTATTCGTTTACAATGGTATCTTAAACATCTCTAGACTTTTAAGCAATAATATAAAAAATAAATTAATGAAGACCGTGAATGACGTTAAGTTTGACAAGACCGCGTTTGCACCGAGTGGCGCGCATTTTAAAACGTAGTACAAAATGACAAGCATACCTACATATCCGCATCTACGGCACCAATTTCGTAAAATTATAATACTTGTTCCCATATACGGTTTGTGTATGTAGTAAAATACATACAATTTAAAAAAAATCATGTATTGTTATGAGCGTATGGACAATCTAAAGCCATATGTGTTATAAAAAAATTGCCATTTTCGACATGACCTTTTATACGTAGGGACCGTCGATCTGTTTACAATATAACTTAAAAGAAATAATAACCAAAATTATTGCGGTGGACAATTCTTTTATGTGCTGAAGATTTTACGCGGATGATTTAACCTGGCCCAGTAGCAAAAGTAACATTTGTAATATATGAGATCGTTTCGTTGAAACGAAATATATGGGATCGATTCTTCAATTTGGAATCATTTCCATAGAAAGCTATTTAATACCAAATGAGCCATTAAGGACAATTGTTTTCGTTTCGTTAGAAATGATTTTGTAATTTGTTTTCATTTCGACAAAGATTTCGAAAACGAATCGAACGTGAATGCTATTGTGTCTGGGTGTCTAGTTCTTTTAATAGCAGTTCATCCCGACGGGTCTAACGATATCTACAAGGTCTACGAATTGAAGTTCGTTGTTTACTGAAGATTACGAATTGAGTGATGAGTCAGTAGACCATTAAAACCAGGCAATTATGGGAATATAATTAAATGATTGAAGTGAAATAACCTTTTGTATTTCATCATCACAGCTCATATACGTCTCCACCGAGGGGCTCGAGTCTACCCTAACTACGTTAGGGCGATTAGGCCTTACTCAACCACGCTGGCCCAGTGTGGGTTGGTTGACTACGTACACCTTTGAATCGCTTCGCAGATGTACGCAGGTTTCCTCACGATGTTTTCCTTCACCGTAGGAGCTTCGGATAAATGTACATATGAAATTCCAAACGAAAAACATATTGGTACACGGTGGGATTAGATAGCGGGCTTTCCGATTTTATATACAGCGCCACCGACGCTCTTTTGTATATTATAATTCATACATATCTTAATACACGTTGATTAGTTAGTACTACAAGACGCGCTTTCCGGCATTCCGTGACCACGAAAGTTGGAAAACTCTCAAATATACACACAAGTAATTCCTAAAGCAGTACTCATTATCATTATTTTAGCTAAGAGAAGTTAATTGATGGATATAGGTGCTCCTCAAGGATCCACGCATCGATCCTACTTTGCTAGCATCCAGTGCCTTCCTGCGATCTGCATCATCAGCGGATTTCAAAATCTGATTGATGACGTCGAAAACTCCGCAAATAAATCTCCGTTGCTTTGAGTCTTCTTCATAAAGAGTATTGTAAGCGGCCAGGTTTCGATAAATATGGACAGGGATTACATCGGGATGTCATCACTGGTAACTTGTAATATAGAACTACTGCATTTAAACCATTTCTTATTATTACAACTATTTACGTCTATTACTCCACTCACATTTATGTGAACTAAACATTCGGTTTTAATATAGCGAAGCAATCAGTTTTATCAAAGGCAAGTACTGTCGATTAGTACTAGTAATTAAAAAAGCGATTTCTAAGATGTAGTCGTCCCGCTATGCACCGTAGTCACTTGGAGAACAGCCAAAGCATTTTTTATTGATTGCGGTAAACAATGGCATCGAATGTGGCACAATAGTTGAGCGCCGGGTGATGTAGATTAGGCATGTGGTGCGAGCATCGGAGTCCGAGGGGTGACGACTCCTTACAACAAAGTTACTAACCCAGCGAAGTAACCATGTTTGGATAGATAAATGAGTTAGATATCAGTATCCACACTAACTGATCAAAATGTCTACTTAGAACAGCGAAATATCCGTTTTTCTTGCTCAGTTATTGAATTTTTTTTTATGAGTTAATTACATTCTTATTAAATATATATTTATCAAATCCGTGGTATATATTTCTTTAATTATGATTATTGATATGGTATGATTTTTCGCTCCTATTACAAAAACATATACATATATGTCCTATTTAGAAGAAGTTAATGCAAAGGGACTTTTTATTAAACACAATTTTATTTTTATTGATCATTTTTATAAATTAAACAAATTAATACAATTATTTAAGAAATTAGTTTATTTTATGAAAGCTCCTTTCAATATTACAACTATTTAGACCATCAAATTACGTACTCGTATGAGTCTTTATCTCTCCCCACGTAAGTCGATACAATAATGTCACTTCAAATTGGAGAGGGAAGAATATTCAGAATACAAAGTAAACAAAGGTGCCGGACCACAAACCGCGAGGTTTAAGTGAGTTCAAATAGGAAAAAAAGGAAAGTGGTGGGTCCATTGTGAACGGAATCACTTCGGCACACGCCGATGAGTAGCCTCGCGGGAATACAAAGCTCTGAATACGATTGTTCTTTGTGTGAGCCTTATTAAATTTTACATATACCAAATAATATGTAAATTAACTTAAAATTAATATGCATATTATGTTAGTTTACAGTTCAGTAACTGGAAACTAACTAATGGCAAATTAGAGAAAATTATAATTTATCAAAATGTGTGAATAAAAAATGGTTTCAAATTGCTATGTAGGTGCATATTGAAATAAATCGTGGTCGACTCTCGCACTCTTTTACATAAGCAAAAATATGTAAATATTAATTTATATAATATTGTGTAGTGGATTGCAATTGTTTAAAATTTTAATTATATGTCATGAATAATAAAACGTTAATTATATTTTTGCCAATCGAATTGGAAATAAAACCTTAATTTAAGTTCTTTAGAACAGCCTGGTAGAGTTTGCAAGTGATATTAATATGAGTAAGTACATAATTACATTTATTGCCTATGCTATAAAGTTTGTGTAATTACAGGTTCCTTTGGTTCAAGTAAGATCCGATAGATTTTTTCAGCGATCGGTCGGCGGGGCGGCGTGGTGGTATGCGTGAGAGCGGGAGCGACACATCGCAAGTCTGTGTCAAATCATAACGAAATGTGCATTATAATAATATTGAGATTACTGATACTATTATTTATTAATTCCTTATTGTATACAGATACATATATTAATATACAATATGTACAAGCTATACAAGGGCGAACTTATCTGTAAGAAACATTTCTCCCAGGCAACCCAGTAAGTTATGGCGGTCGAATTGCGAGAGCGCCACCCGCCGTATGGGCCCAGAGAACTCGGGGGGGTTTTAGTGGGTAGGCCGGTCCTCTTGACCGGAGAGCCCCACACACGGCCGCGCCTTGCCAGCGCGGTGTCATGGTGCATAAGGTCGCATTTCCCCCCCTCAAAAAAAAAGGCAACCCAGTAAGTAGACATGTAAATTCAGGAAAAAATTACATATTATTTACAAAACAAATATACATAATGAGTTTACAAACGGATAAAATTAAGTAGACAATCATTATACACAATTAATTAAAGTACATTATTTATAATACATACATATTGTTTATGTATATTAAGTTAGTAATATATAATAGAGTAGATGACTACAACTGAATATGCCTATTTTTACTATATAATTATGAAAGTTGAGCGATTTCTATCTCATGAACGTAAGTCAATATAGAAATTACACTTTAATTTTGTATTAATATTGCTTTATTTTATAAAAGATTTATAAAAAAAAATACAATTATCTTTTACAATATTCTACGAAACGAATACCTTCTAACTTCCTCATATTAAATGTAACATTATTTCACATAGAAAGTATATGTATAAACGTAAAAATAACAAAGTTTTTGCCAATTTTGTTTATACGCTCATACAAATTAGGCGACTTTAGTAAATTATGATGTTACGATTGCAGTCTACATTGTATGGAGCGTTTTTGAGCGACCCGCGCTAGCGCCGCAAACATGGCGCTGTATCTTCAAAAGTAATAGTCGCAGATATGCCGTTATTTCTACAATATTTCTCATCTAAAAGTGAACTGTTATTATGTATAGAATAAAAAAAATGTCCTTAAAAACCTTTCAGAAACTATTCACGAAAAACTAACACAAGACATTGTTTTTGATAACCATATTGATATATGACATTTAAATATGTCTATAAATTACTAAATCAGTTTGTTAGGTTTGTTCTCTATAGTTGCCGATGTTAAACTCGTCGTTATCTATACTAATATTATAAAGAAGTAAAGTTTGTGTGTTTGTATATTTGTTAAATTGTAAGGGGTAATCTCAGGATCTACTGAACCGATTTTAAAAATTCTTTCAGCAATAGAAGGCCACGTTATTGCTGAGTGTCATAGGTTATATAAAAAACCGAAAAATAAAAAGGTTTTTACGTGGTAGTCCGTTTTGCAAAGTGAATCGGAGAAAAAAACTGGCAGCGGACGGCGCGCGATGGCTTCGGGTTTAATTCGGATCGCGTTCGTGCTCGCTTCGGGGATTATTAATATTATGCCCAACGAAAGTGGGCACGGGTCAGCTATATAGTAATTATATATAGCTGTAGTAGCACTTGTCATGTAAACGAATGCGCGACAAAAAAGACGGCACGGGGAGGTATTGTAATATTTGTAATCGAGTATGTATCTGCAATGTAGACAAATCGTATAGATAAATTAAAGTAGAATTTATATTTTAAGTCATACACAACATATATTGTAACATTGTGTTTTACCGAATTATTTACTGTTTCTTACCGTATTAAAATTAAGAAAAATATTTCGAAAATATTTTCTGAATTGTGCCCTTGGGTTACGTTTGCTCGGCTGTCACCAACAGGAATAAATAAGATTTCTTTTTACACTTGACGGAGAACATTATCCTCTCCTCTCATTTGAAACATTAATTTCAATCTTACTATAATGTGCTTAGTATCCTGTTTAATGATAACTCATAAGTATCGAAATTTACAAATCTGTATTGTCATAGTAAACAGTTCTCAGAAAGCTAATTTTTAATTATACTGGAGTATACTATCAGATCGCACAAACAGCAATTAATTCAGACCATATTTATTAATTTATAAGCTGTAATACTGTTATAAGAACAGTTAGATTCAATTAAAACTTTTTACCAGCCTGAGTAATGATACCAACCATGGTACGGCAAAAGCGCTTCAGTGTTCTAATTATTGCGTCCACATTGTGTTACGATATCATATTTGTCGACAATAGCGTCCTTTATGTAGCAAACAATCGTGTTGCTGATGAATTTCGGTCTATGTCTGCGCGGTGTCTTTGTGTTTCCCTCCCTCTAGTGGACAACACAATGGGACGAAAGTTGTTCAATAGCGACGCAGGCACCTAATACCCTTGCCCACCCCCCATTGTTTCGGGTAATGTTCGACTTTTATGGATATTTTCAATGGATCGCCCATAATCTAGTGAATGGAGTTGAGAACTCTTGCTATTATCGCTTATGACTTGTTCGGATTCCTTAGGTGTAAGATTACATTGTTGCCCGATAAGACTCTACGACGTAGCGAAAACGAAACTTAATTTCTAATCTCGAGCCTGCTCTTATGAGATTTTTAACTTTGTATGATATAGTTTGGATCTATATAATTGATTTTACTAAGACCATTCCTATTATATCCTTAATTACTGTCAAATAAAACCACTTGACGAATGGATAATCACTCTCACTGGATAATGAATGATGCGCAATCACAATAGTCGCGCTATTGTAATGTAAGTCGGTATTGTCAATAAAACTGGCTGGTGCGGGTATATCGAACAGTGATAGTCAATGAACATTCCTAGTGTAAGCGAAAAGGAAGACATTGTGTTGAGCATGATAAAGAGCGAGGAGGTGGCGCATGTGTACGTGTAGTTACAGATACAGTTCGGCTACTAGATTTTGGTGTTAAACTGTTGACTCTGGCGTGATCTCTAAACATGGAAGGTTTGGCGGCGGTCTATCCTTGTCATACTACTGAGACACCTCTCTGTACATGATACAGATTGAGAGGGAGGGACTGGTGACGGATTTGGTTTTGGGTTTGGGGAGATATGCCGGAGTCGCCACCTATGATTAATTGTTAACGTGTATTATGTGTCATGTTTTTGTTTCCTTCTTCTTTTTTTTTGTACTTTAGATTTAGTTAAATAAGTTTACCTAACGGCTCACTGGCGCACGGAAAACCTCGCAAGAGTTTATGTTGTACCTTCACAATTTTATTAATGTATTGTATTATGTAAATAAATAAAAAAAAAATTATTCTGATAAAATATAAAGTTTAATAGCAGGCATTCTTTACATACATACGAGAACAAATATTCACGTCTCGTCTCCGAAGAGTAAAGCAGAAATGTGATGGCATAATACAAAAATCTAGTTGGAAATGCCACCGCTTACATGTTGTATTAGAACGAGTGTTAGCTGCTTAAGTCCCGACTCGAATGAAACATACAAAGTCACGTCTATATTTACAAATATTTCGCATAATAATGTCACGCTAATTAAATAAAAATTCTCACTAACGCCACATAAAGTCGTAAACTTCTGCACTTGTGTTAGTTTCTGCTTCATGCCACGCACACTGGCATAATGAGAGAAATTGTGCGAGGCAGAATAGGCACGAAAGTTTTAAGTTCAATAATATTATATGATAGTAATATAGTGGCGTTGAATACTCATAAGCGTACCCAGCAATGTATATTTTTTTCTAAATATACTGCTATAATATGTAACTGTTTTAAACTTGAATTAGCATATCCATTAGCCATATTATAATTTTATACACAGTTGCAGATACACTCTCACACACTCTCTTGCAGACACACGCATGCACGCACAGGTGCACACATGTATTCACGTTGTTATCTACATACTACACTACATACACACACGAACTATTTATTATATGATGTATGAATGTTTTAGTTTTTACTCAAGCGTAACGATTAATTAATAATTAATATAAACCTACTAAGTCTATTTTTTTATTTTTATTATATTCTCGCTATTAAAAATGTATTTAAATATTATACTAACTTTCAAATTTTCGTGTTGCATAATCAATATAAATCTATTACGGGAATGAACACGATAACCAACCTGCAACCTGGAGACCTATTTTTGAATTACGAATGCGATTTCGAAATCACCGCTGACTAAATAGTCAGCGGTGACTTTTAGGTCACGGTTTCCTGAACACTCAATTTTTGAAAGTCGATCGCAGAGCTGCCAACATAGATAAAGTACACACAAATGTAAGAGTTCGGTTTCACGCAGAATGTATAGCCGCTGACGGTTATTGCCGGCTTAACCATTGCGGTTATTATATACGAGTGGGAAGTCGCATTCGTAATTTAAAAATAGGTCTCCTGGTCGAAACGTCAGGCAATAAAATTCTGTACGTAACATTATCGTGTTAATTCCCGTAATACAGTTATATTTAAATATTATGTCTATTTTGTACAATAAAATGATGTTTTGAAGTTTCAAAATAAAAAAATAACGTTCACAAACAACATTCTCTAAGAACTGTGAGTACATTCGTCTCGCATTCAACCATTGAATGGCCGCGGACAATGTCTTCAAGAAATAAGCTTAAAATGCAGTTCGCTATTGACCAGACTCACTACAGGGTGCACGACATAAAGATCATTAATATTACTGGTTTCAACTGCTGTATAATACGAAATATTAATTTCTATATGTAATTTATGTATAAAATTTGCTTGTTATTTATTTATAATGATTAAGGTGTCGGAATTTCAAAGTAATATATAATATAAACCAAATTTTAATAAATCTATAAGATCATTCAAACTAACTAAACAATTCAGTTCTTCAATCGTCATACTGTTACTAAAAAAATCGTTACGATCGATTTATTTGCTATATTAATTAAGTGTGTCCGAAACGAACTAATCATATCTTATTAAAGATTTTAAATGTAGTAGGCAGAAACTATTATAGTTCGTTTGTTCGTTGCGCACAGTTTTAGAATTGTAAGTTTGTTCTTTCGCTTTAGATAATTAATTTGTCAACCATTGTAGTGTATGACTTAGTAAAAAGAAAATCAACTATTTTCTCGGGGTGCCTACCCTTAGTATTGAGGAAATCGACGCAAGGAGAAAGGAGAAACAAAAAATGACACGTACATATAAACGCTGAATCGCGTTCACGGTACACGTTTTCAGTGTTGTATTATTTTTTTTGTAGGCATATTTTATATTTTAACAAAATATATGTTTTGTTATATATGATTCGCCTTCTTGGCAGCCCTGGTCCTGAATGCCTGTGGGTACCAACGACCAACCTATTGCACGCAGAACAGTAGATTATAGAGTTGCGGAGTCCAACAATAGCTCAGGCTCAGATAACTCATAATGCAGTTTGCCGATGTTGAAAGCGACCGGCACGTTTCCCTCGATCGGATTTTCCACGATAATCGTGACAAAAGAACTTTGTGGCAGACTCACGTTATACCATTGTTGTACATACGTTGTCTATTCATGCCAGTGCGGCGACTTGCTCGTAGAATATTGTAAAATTTAATAGTATCCTGTGCGGCTCTCAAGTACGAGCTGTTTATATAGTCAAAAAATACCACAGATTTTGTATGTCAGTATTATGAAATATGCTTGTTATGTACCAGTATGTATATAATGTAATATCATTATGTCACTAATTTACTTCAGAAAAAAAAATTGTATATATTCCTTTATTCATTAATTACCTAATCAATTGTAATGTATGTCAAAATAGAAATTATGGTTTTTTTATTTAAATTAAGTTTGAAGCCAAAAAAATTGAAGTAAATTCAATTAACATAGTTTGTAGAAAGCTTAAAATGCGTGTAAAACACATTTTAAGTTTCCTTGCAATAAATACATATTTCAATATAATAAGTATATATATATAAATGTACAAATAATATAGTTATAGGCAATTTTGCTTATATTACTTTACCATACATATGCTATCATGATTGCAGTATTTAAAAACAAGGGCTTTTGAGCGATCCGCGACATCAACGTAAGCATAAGCATGTCCCTTTATTGTGAAAAGTAATAATCTCAGTTGCACAACTGAGATTATTTAATATATAGAGAGTAAAATATTTTTGTACTAGTAGTGTATTTTTAATGCACGTAAAATAAAAATAAATGTCTTCTACCTTATTGTTATCAAAATAAGATGATTTTTTAAGCGAACATTGATTGGTATTATTGCTTAGTATATGGTTCTATTCAAAGGATTTTATTTATATTTTTATGTGATGTTTACATTTTGGAACATCACAGAATGTGGTGGACATTAAGTAACGACGTTTCCGCTTTCACTATGAAGTGTATGACAAATACACAATTTGCGTTAACAGCAGGGGAGAACTCTGGCGGGTCAAGTTACATATGTATTGCACACACATTCTTCTAACTATAGCAAATAAATGGAATGTCAGTATTTTCAAGAACTTTCGTCGTACTCGTACCTATCTATTATATATATATATATATATGTTTGGGATCCGTTTCCATTGTGGTCCAATTGATCTCGATAAAATTAGAAAAATGAAAACAAATTGTATAAAATAACTAAAATATATTTTATCTACATTAAATTAATTGTTTGACATTCTTGTTACTAAAATTCTACATCCGTTTCTAGGTAAGATTTTCAATCACGAACATCCTCCAGGTGAGGGAAGAATGAAATATAAGCCAACAATTAAATAAATATGACACAAATAAAGACATGCTTACTTCTAAATATGCCTTTTACTTTTTTTCTACTAAAATTATATATATATATATACGAGTATTGTTCGATTATATTGACAATTATATATTGTCCCTGTTTTTTTTATGACAAGGAAGTTCTAGTCGTCTCACCCATAGTAAGTAACGATACAAGATTAAAAAGGAAATTTAGTATCATCAATTCTTTATCAACAGGAAAACTGGCTATAGTTGGAAATCAGTTGTCGCGAGACGACACGTCGCGAACATTTTCTTTGTAAAGCAACAATTTATTGTTAAAATATTACTTATTCCAACTAAGTACATACAATGCATATAATACCTTCCTTTTATATGAAATAGTAATAGTATGTAATTAGATTTGGCTGTCGACGTCGCTTATAGTAGCGCTCTATTGTCCTTGAGACAATGACAGCTAATTCCTGATCCATGTAACTTCGTGTATTGTTCCCGTGTTGACAGATTTTCCTATTATCAAACTGAATAGTGTACCCACTTGCCGTACATCAATAGCTTAATAAAGTTAAACAGGATTCCTTTTCTTATTACTACTGGACTGATTGTTACTTTTGTTATCAATGCCAAGGCTTGTGGGCTTATTTTGGGTTCGGAAAAGCAAGGGATCAATGTATATAAACTGAAACAAAAAAACAAAAATGCGTACGTATACAAAAATAATTTTAGAAGGGAGCTTATATGTCTTCCATTTTAGATCGACTAAATCAATAGTGATTTTAAACTTTGAGCCTAGAAATAAATCGTACAAACGTAGATATTATCGCTAGAAAATAGCGATTCCATTGCTTTAAATAAATAAACCTTTATTTCTAGAAGGTTTTGATTTTGTTGACAACAATTGTATATATAATAACTATGGACTATATTATATTTATAAATAAACAATAAATATAAAGTATGTGAATATATTAAAATCAAATTGTATAGGTTGATAAAGAATAAAGTTAGCGTTATTTAATCATGTACAAATATTCGAAACGTCAAAAAGTACTTATCAAATAAACTTACGAAATTATACAACATTAAAACTTTGAAATGGACAGGGTATGAAAGTTGAAGCAATTCTTAAAATAGAGTGTTAGAATTACAGGTAATAAACAAGAACACGATTCGAGGTATAACGTAAATGACAGCTATTTTGAAAATTATTTGTATTTGAAAATTCTAGCTTACAATTACAAGTTGCTTAATTAAATTAATGACCGATCAGAATTGGGATGTAGCTATGATTCATGTTTCCGTACACTCGAATATATCCGATACCTTCAGAACCGTTTCCGGCGAATACCCGTAACTCAATTACTGGTTGAAACATTAAAAAAATCTAACAGAATTGTTGTTAATAACTTAAATATTGATATATGTAGAAGTATTATGCTGTTTATTTATTTTTTTACCGCATGCAATAGATTTCTCTCTATTGACACGAGCATTGACACGAACCTAACTGAAGCATTCAAATTTGGGTACTTGATGTAATTTAATTTGTAGCATAGCAGTTCCAGAGACAAAATTTTGTTTGGCTAGCGCAATGCCAAACGTATCACGATTTTGAAATCAAATTGCTAAGAGAATATTGAATGAAGTTAAGCGCCTTTTTGACAATAGACAAAGCGAATATATATTTTAAAATTTTCATATTATATTTGTATTTATATAAGTATTTCCTTACGGATTTCTTTCATATGCTTTCATTTACATTCAAATGAAGTAAGGTCGTTGGGAGCTGTATTCACCATCACCATTTAGCCACTGAGCGCTAGCCAACCTAATCTAATATTTCAAATACATTTTTTGTGTTAATAACTGTATTGATATGAAACTTAGAAATCTTTTTTAGAATAAAGTAAACTCACAAATGTCATTACATGACTATTCATTTTGTTGAAAACGTTAATTGTAAAAAAAACAAAATATTCGATTCGAGCAGAAATCGCGCCCGCATCTAAAAGAACCCATGTTGACTTTGCGCCGTAATCGTTTGGTCGTCGAACGATTAGTCATCCCAGTCTCATCCCGTTTCAGCTGTATTGACTTTGTTAAGTCAAAATAGACTATTCACTGTCAATAATACCGTATTAATATCTAAATTAGAAATTTTTACAGATTTACAGAAGGAGACTCCTTACCAAGGTCGTCTGTTTGGGTTCCTCTGTCCTATTTCTGTTGTAAAAAAAAGTATTTACATTGATGTGTTCCGGTGTAAGGTAGGCAGTGAAATTATTGGGACTTTTCGTTTTATGTGACATGTTGGCAACGTACACTGTGGCTTTTGGAGGGTAGCACATTAGCTGAAAATTTCAAAGAAATCACATGTATTATGACGACCTCCATAGTCGAGTGGATAGTACACCGGTTTCAAGGTGTCGCCATCTTTGAGGTCCCGGGTTCGAATCCCGGTGGGCGCAGATGTTTGTGTGATGAATGCCAGCATTTGTACCTTGGTCATGGTTATTGATATATATTTCTATAAAAATTATTTATATATGTATAATATATGTATGTCTATCCGTTGCCCTAGATCCCATAGCACAAGCCTTACAGAGCTTAGTTTGGGCTAGGCTAATTGGTGTAAGTGTAACAAATATTTATATTTATATTATAGGCGATTGTACCTACTTACTATTCTGCTTGCTTGTCAATATACTATAACAACAAAAAAATGTGACTGATGGTGACGTATCACAGAAATGAGTTACAGTCAGTAGTATTTGACTCAAAGACGGAGAATTGTTTTGATTGAAATTTTTTTCTCGGCTGATTCTAGGCTATTTTATCATTTGTCAAGTGTGTGTTTTCTTTTTCAAATGAGCTTCGACAAAATATTATTACTTCCTGCTACCTCTGTTCCTCCTGCTACCACCCAAAAACCACAGTGTACGCTACACTGTGGTTTTGGGGGGGTAGTAGATTAGCTGAAAATTTCAAAGAACCCACATGTATTATAGGCGATTGTATCTACTTACTATTCTGCTTGCTTGTCAATATATAACAAAAAAAATGTGACTGATGGTGTATCTGTACATGGAGTACATGCAGTGTACTGAAAGATGGAGAATATTCTAAAATCGGTTACGGATTTTTTTTCTCGGCTGATTCTACGCTATAAAGTGTGGTTTACTTTTCCGAGTGAGCTTCGACAAAATATTATCAAGTTTGGTGTGGTAAGATTACGGGGAACTACGTGAGGTAGAGACACATACTAATAACTTTTTACTTTCAAATTACGTTCTAATATCTGATACGGGTTATCTAAAATAATTGGGCAAATACTATATTTTACAGATGTGTGTATAACGATATCAGTTCCACTATAAATCTCAAACCTATAATTTTCCTCATTTTCATTAAATATTCATATAAGTATCACGAATACCAAGTACATGTGTCTTATTTTAATTCAGAACCTCTCCATAGCAAGAAAGTTCACACTTCATACCTTTCTATATATCTTCATAAATCTTTCAACGCAGTATCTTTTTAGATTCTGTTTAATGATCTTATTGCTAAAATGTTTAATTGAGTTATAACAACGAATGAACGAGTTAGCTAATACTTTCCAATCAGAATATCGTAGTTAAGTAGGTATATACATGTGTGGCGCATAAGTGAACCAGTGAGTAATAAACGAGACTTCGTTCAAACTAGTCATTCTCATTTATCGACACTAACCTCCCAGTATGACTCATACGAAAGTAACAAAAAATAATTCATCATACCAACAAAACCAAAAATTTGTCCGTAGGCTATAAAAACATGTATGCTATAACAAAATTTTGTAATTTTGTATACAACAAATAAAGTGACTTTTCCTCTCTTATTGAACACACGAAGAAATTGCATGGGTCCAGTCATACGAAACGACTACTTTATAAAGCACTTTCTCACCACCTAACAACAAAGATAAGACTCGTAAATCCACTTTTCATTCATCTCTATTACAATATTAAAACGATTCTCGCTCGATTTGGCCGTCTGACTGAACACAACAGGGCTGATACCGAACGCTTTCATTGTCGAGGTGACAACTGAAAGCATTGTGCCAAGCAGCCATTACCGCCGCCATTGTCACAATGTTAACATATCGTTATCAAGATCAGCGCCATCTATTGTCCGACGAAGCAGAGTTTTGTAAAGAACGCTATTCCTTTTTACTGTTTGCTAGACGGGGGTTGGATAGTTTGAAAAAAATCGATGTACTTACAATCAAAGAGTTTCGTATAGTAGATTTATTTCGAAGTAATGTTATTCTGTTTACCTTAAATCTGTACAAATTAATATAATAAACATATGGCTTTAAAAATCCGTGGAACCATGAGCAAGTTAGCAGGAAACCCCAAAGTTTGCTATTTACGTTCGTAGCAATGGTCTACGATATTGCTACGAGCTACGGAATTGTACTAATTCGATTATTGCATTGTTATATAGCTATATGACAGCTGTGTCTCAGATCAATTTACACCAATTTAATGGAAGTTTATATATATATTTTAAATATAAAAGTTATTAGTAATATTCAGTTCGATAGTTAACGGATTAATAATGATTGCCAAAAATAGTTTTGGTAGTTGTTTAATGACTTTTTGATGACACTGGACCGTAGCCACTAGTGCAGACTTCGCGGGAATAACGCCTCACCCCAACGTTGTAGTGCCGGTGAACAACAGGTATGTAGGGGAGAAATAATACACAAAGGTGCTCTCAGTGATTTATATTATTTTACAAATATTACATTGAAGTCATTGCAAATAGCTAATTGACTATTATTGTTCGTGATAGAAATTGTAAATGAATATGGTTTGAAATAGATATAGTAAATTAATAATTAATAAATATAATGGTTTATTAGCGTTTAAAATAATAGTTATGTAATAGTATAAAATAATAGATAGGGAGATTTATAGAGTTATAACGTTTTCTTATAATATACAGACTGAATTCAATTAACGAAATTGTTATAGAGCCTTTCCTAGAATGATTTAAAATAATTATTATATAATGATTTTAAAGTAATTTGCTAATAGCATTCTTCTTCTAAATTCTTGTAATTGATGTAATCTATAAATCGAGAATGGCTAAGCCAATTTAAATAAAGAAACAGCAAGAATAGAAGAAAGGTTTTTCGGCTTTTCGAATATAAGAAAAAGATGATATTTATAAGACATTACGACGATAACTACTTATTTATTACACGAGTTTAACAATTCTGTTATCTTCCGCAGTGGACAGCTCTTGCCATATTACACGTACGTCATTGACTCTAACGGAAATTAATAAACTCTCCTCAATCCGTTTGAAATCAATCCAAGAATGATACCTATTCACAAATCGGCCTACTATCTATACACGTCTCAAAATAAAAAGTGGTCGTTCGCAATCGTTATTGCGGCCAGCTAGTCCACCGTTTCCGATTCTCGCAGAACCATATTTGATCGTTTATATTTTATGGAATACAGGAGTTTTAAATAATTAGCAAGTCAGCTAGTAAATGTGTAAGCATAAAAAAAGATAGATACAGTTATTTTTATTACTTTCTCGATTTAAGCATAAGGCAGTAAATGTAGTACAAAATAACGGGTTTGATTGCGATTTTATCCATAGATTTATTATACTGACATAAATATAATCATTATTACCTCGACGTTACGACTGTCCTTTTGTAACTACGGTGGATGTAACTCAACCCAAATGTTTAATTCGTATTTAAACTTATTATTTCAAAGATTTTATATGAATATAGGGATTATTTGATTATCTAATTTAAGTAATGCCGATCTACATACGCATAAGTATATGTCAGAATAGAAAATTCTAAATTATAATATCAAACAATATTTTTTTACATAATTCCAATGAAACGAATACATTGTAAACATTCTCAGATAAATTTATGGAAATACTAGCTGGCCCAACAGACGTTGTCCTGTCAAATGTCTCAAATGTCAAATGTCTCAAATGTCACGTTGTCTCACGTTGTCTCACGTTGTCTCAAATGTTTTTAAATAAATAATTTAGCTGAAAAACAATATCTATATGACCGTATTGTGAATCTAAACATCCTCAAGCCCCCTGGAATACACACAAAAATTTCATCAAAATTGGTCCAGTCGTTTAGGAGGAGTTCAGTCACATACACACGCACACAAGAAATATATATATTAAGATACATATAAACGTACAGATAACAAAGTTATTGGCAATTTTCATACAAATTAAGAATGTTACCAAATTATAACGTCATTATTGCAGTGTTTTAATATGGAACGGCCGCAAATATCTCGCTGTATATAATCTATACTTATAATAAATCTGTAGAGGGGTCAATTCTGTACATGAAATATATTTTAAAAATAACTATCAGGGGGTGATCAGTACTGAAGCCAAAAATGCAATCAGTAAAATTTTTGTAAATTAATCAATGTATGTAAATCAATATAGAAACAAAAACTACTGGACGGATTTTAACGAAACTTGGTACAATTATTCTTCATACTCCTGGGCAGGTTAAAAAATACTTTCCATTACGCTACAATTAATAGGAGCAGAGTAGTGAAGGGAAATTTTGGGAAAACGGGAGAAGCAACTCCATTTTTTTAGCTTCCGTCGCGTGTGTAGCCTTAATGATTAAAGTCACATAAAAATTATGTATGACGGAAATATTCTACATAAAATTGTCTAAACAACATCCCGCAACAGCATATGTCTATCTTTTATGGTTGACTCACAATAATTTATACTAATATTATAAAGCTGAAGAGTTTGTTTGTTTGAACGCGTTAATCTTTGGAACACCTGGTTCGAATTGAAAAATTATTTTTTTATTGAATAGCCCATTAATCGAGGAAGGCTTTAGGCTACATAACATCACGCTGCGACTAATAGGAGCGAAGAAATAATGGAAAATGTGGAAAAAACGGTGAAAATTATTCATCTTTGAGGGCTTCCGTTGCGTGCGCTGCAAAAACGGTTCTAGATACCAAAAAAATATGTATGAAAGAATTATTCCTCTTAAAATGATCTAAAAAAATGTCTGCGACAGTATAAGTCTATCTTTTAATATTAACTCACTAGAATCGTTTTTATGGTGATCAAATTTGGATATGTCGCGTTGTCAAGATCGGGTAACAGCTGAGGTGGTTGTTTGCAAAAATAAATATGATGCTCAAAATAACTATTCCACGCGGACGAAGTCGCTGGCATAGCTAGTAAAGTAATAAGCTTGTTACTTCTACAATATTTATCAGGTAATAGTGATCCCTAAATATATATAAAATAAAATAAATTAATCTACTCAATTAAGCAGTATGTGCCGCCTACATTTGGCTTAAACTACCATCAATATTCAATACTAAACACATTCACGACTTCGCAAAATCCGAACAGTCCCCATAAGCATAACCAGCGAATATTCTATCTTAATTTGGCCAGAAGCCCGTGCGCCAGGATGACGCTGCTTAGGTGAACTGACCATTGTTACAGCACAATGACTGGTTAATGAGACGAGATCCATCCTGGCTGGACAATACCCCGGCCCCAGTTTTATTAATTAATTTATTACAATAGAACCGAACTTGCCCCGGGCACTATTCGCCCATTGTTGCGATAGTGACTTGCCAACACTGACCTCTTATTGACTTTGCTCTGATGTAGATGAGCACAGTGAGGTCTTCGTATTTATTATCGATGCATTGAAAGGAGTATTTTGTGGCTAAACAATGTATAATTCAGAAAGCATGTATATAAAAATACTGATTTAATTATAATTAAATCAGTATTAGCTATTAATCAATATTAGCTATATAACTCTATATATAGAGTTATATAGCTTATCTATAAAGTCCTTATAAATAGTAGCAAGGTGCGTAATCTACTTTTCATTCATCTACCAAATTATCTTCTATGATAAAATATATATTTTCAAGATTAAACATTTATGTGAATGAATACAAAGCTTAGTTCATCTTCTCCTAAAATAGTATTTAAAATTAACAATAATTAAATGTGCAGTTACTGAAATATTTATCGCGCAACATGTAAGGCAAAATCGATTTATATTCTTTGTATACTTGAATTCATATAGATAACATCATCATTTTTGTTCTAAAATTATGTTAAAATATAAATGTAAAAAAATGTCTTTTAAATGTTAAGCAAGTATCAAATTGTGACAATGGTACAAAATGCGCACTTTTTTCCACTAAGCCTTTTTTGTCAGCAAATTTTTAATATCTACCTATATGTCTCTAATGCATCTTAATGGGAGTCAATAAAACTAGGTGGTAAATAAATATATAAAAGTAAATTATAAAAAACAGTGTATTAATGAAAACCTGTGCAACCATGAGGTTTCATGTAACAATTTTGCACTGTTTTAGTTTTAAGCAAAAATTATGTCTTCAAAGGTTTCAAATTAGACAATTTAAATTTAAGCATGAGCAGGAAAAGTAGAAGCTATTTACGAGATTATCAATTACTCGTAAATTCATAAGTAAATAAATATAGACAAATTAAATAGTATTCAAAAATTGCACTGTAGGGTTAATTAAATGCAACAATAGGTTTCTAGAAGGTTAAATTAAAGAAGTTATAAGGTTAAATGTAAGAAGAAAAAATGCATTTTTATAAGTAGACTTAATATGCTCCGTTAGCTTGGAATAGTTCTGATTTGTTTAAATTATCAATCAGCAACAGGATGTTACTTTAACATAATAAATATTTTTGGTAGCTTTTATTTAGTTGAGGTCTCAAATCTCTACAAATATATTATAATAATACTTTACTGTTGTTAATGTTTCACGTAAAAACTACGGAATGGATTTTAAAGAAACTTTAAAATAATATTACATCAGAATAACACATAGGCTACAGTTTATAAATATACGCGACATTTTTTTGAATATGGTTTATATAATTAATTAAGGGTGGATTATTAAACGATAGAGAGGGTAATTAAACGATAATACCAACTTAACAAAAACCGTCTGAAAAACTATATATTAAGACGTTTCAATAGCGTTTTAAATGTAACGACGAATTCTGTGTTGTGTATACGTTCGAAATAGTAGACTACGATCTATATTGTAACAAAATTGTAAATAGAAATAGACTCAAAACTCTGTATATATCCACGCAGAGTTAAGTGCAATGTGCTGATTAATATTTATTACTAATATACGTATTAATAAGCCTGAAAGTAGCGCCAGTGGTAGAAAAAGTGAGAGGAAGTAGATTAGCATGGTTTGGACATGTGATGCGGAGGGATGAAAGTCATGTCACAAAACGAATGTTGAATATGAAAGTGGAGGGATACACGGGCAGAGGAAAGCCGAATAAAAGATGTATCGATTGTGTGAAGAAAGATATAAGAATGAAAGGAGTAAGCATGGAAATGACGGTTGATAGAGAGGAATGGAAGAAAAATATCTTCTGCGCCGACCCCAGATAATAGGAAATGAGCAAGAGGATGATGATTATACATATTAATACTCCTAATATACATACGTATTAATGCACCGCTTTGTCCGAGCCAATAACGAAAATGCACTGAAAGCATGCAGTCCTGGCGCGCAATTAATAAAACCTCCATGGACGTATAAGGTCTTTGTCCACTTTATTCATATGTTAACTCAGTGCGGCTATTTTAAAGGCCCGCACTTCATTGTGCCTCAAAAACAATGGGGATATTACTGCACAGCCATCGTATATATCAATACAAGTATGGGTATGTAGAGCTGCAATAACATAGGAAATTGAGTATTATGCGTGTTCAATGAACTTGGGAAATTGAATAGAGATAATTAATAGGTGATTATCCAGCGAGACGTTAGCGCCGTGCTAGTGTTTTGATATTGTATCAATATCAAACTCATATATTTAAATAATTGTAAGATTCTATCTAAATCGGATACCAGGTATATTTATTAGAATGTAATATAGAAAATATAATTATATACATATATAATATACCTTCCTGTTCATCGACCAAATCCAAAATGACATGAATGTTTGTGTAATTAACTGTACAAAATCGATTATATCGAAAGTGCGCTCTTTTGGTACACATCGTGATGTATACCTAAATAGATATATTAGAAACATACAATAAACGTATACATTTACTAGCTGAAATTTGCAGAAATTGATATTATTGTTATCGTCATCATTTCAGTCAGTATGCGCCCATTGCTGGATATATGCTTCCCCATCTCTACACTACTCGGTATAACATATCAAAAAAATAATAATTGTATTATAATGAATAAAAATATAATGCAATGAATATATAATTAAATAATAATTAAAAAGTCAAATATTGATCAACTTTATTTCTAAAACTGTTCAGACTTCGTGTTTGCTTTCATTGCTAAGTAATGTTTTTAACGTCGTGTTCATCGTGTACCGAGTACGACAGGGTTATAATAAATGGGTAAAATGAGAATGTCAATTTCTCTAGACGAGCCTTCAAATTCAGGAATAGGTACGAGTATCATGGTGACATGATGACTTAGTTACTGAACTAGTTAGTCTCTGGACTTACGTCATGTCATGTTAAACAAATACTGGAGCCAATTGCATCCAAATTTTTGTTATTATTGCATATGCTATTTCTTTCAGTAATAAAATAAAGTGTAAAATTTCTTATCAAAAAGAATAACACTGACACCATGAGACGTTTATTCTTTTAATCGCTTCTATATCATTTGATAAGTAACTGACGAATTAATATAACCATTTATTGAAATGGATCGATTGTAAATAGAGGTTGTAAGTACATATTATCCAAACTTGAAGAAGCTTCACATCTCATTAAAGCACAAAAATCTAAACCTAAAATCAGTAAAAAAGAAATAAAATGCAAAATAACCAAAATAGTCTCAATGCTTCTAAATGCACTGTGGTTCAGTATAAAACTAGAAACAGGATTCAATTTTAATATTGCGATGCATACAGCAGTGAAAGATTGAATTTTGATACGGAGTCGCGACCGCGCCCGCCCATTCAGCTCCGGCCGCCCGTACTTCTTTCTGTGCAGTGGTAAAGGGATTATAATAATGAAAATAATATTTTAGCGTCCACGGAACGAACTACTCAAAGAAAATGGATTGAAGAATCATTTGAAAAAGTGCATGCATTAGTAGAATAACATTAGAATTTCAATTATTTGCAAGCTATCACAACATTGTAAATAGTTGATCGTGAATTTTGATGTCATTAGATCCAGTATATCTTAAATCTGCCTATATTTCACCTTTATTTAGTATTTCAATTAAGATGTAAAAATTATAGTAGATTTTTAAAATATCTGCGATCTTACAAAACATTATAAAAATCGAAGCGATACAGTTACACAATTCGCTATAGCAAATACAAAAGCAAAGATAATTCAAACATTCTATCATGAGTTTTTATATTCCATTATAAAGTACTATGTGATTGTATTGATATATATACTATTGATTGTTAATTGATAAAGTGCTATTTATTTATTTTTACCTTACACATTTTATTGTTGTATGCCACTGGTCCCTAGGAAGGCGTGCGTGGGGAGTTCATAGAGCACTTAGATGTAATTTTTCCGTTCCTAAGATTCCTCAACGTCAACAAAAAAAATATTTTGAAAGCACTTAAACTATTCATATTCATATATATTCATTTATAAGATATAATTTCAAGCAAATCACAATCACAAAAAATAAAAATCACATTATGTATAATAAATACAAGGTAAAAAGTTGTTGAATTTAACTAAATAGTCCCGGAGCCGGTAACACTGAAAGTCCCGTCATAGGAAAACAAAAAATATTTATTTAAATAAATACATATGTACATGTATAGGAATAAATTAAGCTCGGATTCCTATTGCCGAAACAATGTTAAAAAAATGATAAAATGTTTTATCGTCATCGCGGATATATTTTTTTTTATGTACCTATTCGATAGTAAATTTTATTGGCTTTTAGAAAAAAATCACGCAAACCACTTTTTTCTGCCGGAAGGATATACCTATTTGAAGTGTGCGATGAGGGCTAAAATTTCTCCATCATGCCGGAAACTTTTTTATTTTTATATAATTTTTAATAATATCTCGGTATGCGCGCTCAAAGACTGCCGGAAAAATCCCGCATACCATCTTGAAGTGCATAAACTATATTAGCATCTACTCCAAAATGTACGATGTTCAATAAATTAAAATAATAACAATAATCATTGTGTGCTGATGATAAAGATGATATTGTGAAAGGTTACCACGCTGATGTAATAATTGTTGTTTTGTTTCAGGATTCATGGTGTTCAGGATGGGTGGCTACGAAATGGTGAGTTTACTTTTTTAAATATGTCACATTTTTCTTGTACATCTGCTTAGTCACACTTTAATTTGGAACTTTTTTTTTAAAGTTATTTATTTACATAATACAATACATTAATAAAATTGTAAAGGCACAACATAAACTCTTGCGAGTTTTTCCGTGCGTGTCGTCTGTCGTTAAACAAAGTGATGATACATTTTAGGGGGAAGTTTTAATCCGGTAAAAATTTGACCGCCGATGCATGAGACTATATCAATGTATGTAATTTTGTGGTTGATCACTTATTTTTTCTTTAATAATATTATATAAAAAATAAGTTTTGTGTGTTTTCTGTATGTTAACTATAGTTTTTTTTCTTTACCCTTGCAAAGCCGGCTAGTATACTAATGCTGCATCAAACTAGTCGGATGCAAATTATGCAGAGGCGGTTTCTTGTATCAGCGAACCTGTGGTTAATAAAAGCTTTTCTATCTTATTCTTCGTAATGGAATAACTTCGAACTCGTGAAAAAATATGTAATATAATTAGAATATTTTAAAATATTTCAAAGGAGTTCCATATCGTCATTATATAAAAAATAAAATTTCTGTAATATTAACAAACCTGAGCTTCGCAACCACATATCCGATTAATAGTGTTGCCAACGACATCAGCTCACATCCCCTGATTAATGACAGCCGGCCGTGAGTCACGATAACCGCGTCTTCGATGCTGACAAGGCCGCGATGTCAAGTTCGCTGCCACCACGTATCCCCGCCGCAGACTCTAACAATAATGGCCCAGCTATTGTTTAGGTCCGCAGCACATTACGCCTTTGTCTTTGCCCTCTCCCGCTCACAATGCGGCCAGGAAACAAGTGAGCCTTTATTTCGCCTCTTTTTGTCTCCGAGTATCGCTGCTTATTGTCTTCATTCGATTGTTCGGAGCACTTCAGAGGGCACATTGTTGTGGACCGAGTCGTTAGTGCTGAGCTTGCGGATGTGATGCGCGAAGTGTCGTTAGAATTTTAATACGCTGCGATATGGGATGCGAGCGTCGCTTACACGGCTTACACGCTCAGGAGTCTTTGACAACATTTTGAGTTTAAAGTGTGGCACTATGAAACTGAAAACTAACGTTATTCATTGTTTGAATCGCTTTAGAGCGCATATGTAAGAAGATACATTATTCTTCTACATTATCCAGCTACGAACCTACAGTTTTGTATACAGCCGAAGGAGTAATGATTATATGCTACGGTTGTTATATCACTAATCAATGAAATACCACGCATTTCTTTGTTTGTCACTAAATAGGAACTAAAATTGGTCAGTGAAAATAAATAATATACAAATTTTATTTCATTTTTAATATATGAATATAAAAAATGTATATTCTGTAGTTTATTAGTTATAATATTTATTGTATTAGAGTACATTCCTTATTTCGTTAGTACTAGAAACTTGACATTATCGCCCTCTAAGTTGATGCAGCCCTAATCACTTTGTAGTAAGAACAGAGAATGTGATAATATTCTACTTAGTTCGTATGAACCCTTATATTCGAAGTATTTTCAACTGTGAATAAAATTTTCTACTTTACATAAAACTTCAATATGTTATTATACTTTACACTACATCTATCTGATGTCAATGTCAAAGAGACAATTTGATATAAACATAACGAATGCAAGGAACAAATGTAAAAGCGATTACAAATAATAAAATGATGTGTCTCCAACAGTAATTTCAGTTAATAAGAAAAAAAATGTTGCACTGTATGTTCTATAGATGTTTAGCTGAGTACTTCATATTATATCCACTGTATTTAAAAAAATGTGTTTACAGACTGAGCTTAAGTCAAAGTTTAATTACCAACATCAACCGCCTATTTTACCAATATTGTGGATCATAAGAGAATCTTAAATGGCATGCTGTCACTTTTTATCTAATATAAACAGAGCGTGACAGCATGATATTCAAACAAAGAGAAATTAGCCATAACGTCTCTTTGTTGGAGTGACGACTACGTCTTAATAAAAGACAACAAATAAGCCAGCACAGCTAATTGAGAGCCGTTCTAAAAACGCTGACACCAGGCTTTATCCGCCAACAAGCACACACCGAGCGCCGATATCTCAGCAACTTATCTGCGAATGATACAAGCTACAGCACATCTTTAGTTAGCATTGTTCGCGCGGCCCTATTGTATTCGGGGCTTTGTTACGGCACGCCCCGTTTTTTCCTTTTCGCTTTCGAAGCGGGCCGCCGTAGCGCTACAAGGGTTGCAGTAATTCCATGTTTACATAATGAGTGACGGCCTTGTTTCAGCTATGGTCAAGGAAGGTGAACGATGGTAATGATTGAATCATGAACTATACAACTAGTCACAGCAGAGCACCGCTATATGAATACAATAGCTAAAATCAGTTAAAACATTTATATATAACAAAATAAATTTATTTAATATAAAACATCGGTTTCGGAAGATTTAATGCAACTTAACAATCAATCCGTTACATGTGATAAAAATTAAATGTTTTTCTGATAGTAATTTCTTAAAAAAAAAACAACTTTTGTTTGTGTTCTGGAACTTATCGTGTTAGGTTAGTCACTTATGCTAGTGATACGCGCAGCTCGGCATTTGTTGACTGGTTTGAACACATTAGTCACAATATATTTTTTGTTCATATTGTTAAAACCAAATCCGTTAATCCAATACATACTGGATTAACGGATTTGGGGAAATTTAACGAAAGTTAACTAGA
Source organism: Scirpophaga incertulas (assembly GCA_036419045.1). Taxonomy (NCBI): domain Eukaryota; kingdom Metazoa; phylum Arthropoda; class Insecta; order Lepidoptera; family Crambidae; genus Scirpophaga; species Scirpophaga incertulas. The sequence continues at coordinate 27,328,331 of CM071634.1, read as the reverse complement.
CCCTTAACATTTATTAAAGTTGAATCAAAATTAATCCGTTAGTGGAAACGTTATCTTCGTTAATTTCAAATAACGGCCAGTTATAAGTATAACCAATAGCGAAATTACTAATTTAATTAACTTTCTAAGGAGCCACCGTAGCGTTACATAGGTTAGAATTTCCATGCTTACACAATGAGTGAGAACTTTGTTTTGATGCAGCATGTTTAGCTCAAACCGTGAATAGAATGAGACAGGAGACAAATGACATATTTTTTCACGCTTATTCATTATAACAGTGAAACAAGAAAGGAAGATATGTTTTTGTAGTCTATATTTCTTGTCGATAGCCCAGATTTGACCGTTTCTATGATAGGCTAATGATTAAAAATTATAAACAGTACGGTAACAGTGTTTTATTCGTATCAACCCGTTGTATACTCAAGAATTACTATAATTCCATGTTAATATAATGAGTGACGACGCTGTCAATAAATAAGTCAGTCACCGTAAGTAAATGTTTTAGTAGTTCTACGCCACTTCATAAAACAGTTCCAGAGATTAGTAACGGTAACATTAAAAGAATGTGATAATGCTATCTTAAACCTTGTATTATTTACATATGTTTCTTGTTTATTTTCGAATTAACTGGCTATATGACGTTACAAGAACTATTTCATGTTTTTAAATAGTTCAGGAACTGTTTTATGTTAAGGTGACTTGTGACATTGATTAGAAATCATAAACGGTATTGATATCATCTTTTATATATTTCGCTATTTTACAAGTGTTATCTTCATAGTTTATCTGTCATAATTGTCACAGATAAACAATTACGATGACACCTATGAAGACAAGCTTCTTAGATTGTGAATAGTTTACAATAATTGCACATTACGTTTTCATATGATTTTTTATTTTAGTCACGGTTAGGGTGGGTTGACTGTGGGAATTATTGCTCCTAATGACAGCCAGCTTTCTCGGTTTCAGGCAGGTTGCCGCGGCGACGAAGTCTACGGTTTATCGTAGCGCTACATGATTTCGTTTGACTACGGTCAGAACAGATGAATGCTGTTTTGAACGATGTGTGTTACTGATAACATGATTCGTGATCGTTCTTGAATGAACTCACTGTAGGTGACTGTAAGTGTTGTGATAAATCTGATCTAAATTGTATCTCTGGTTTTCTGTTTTAGTTACATTTTGACTTGAACAGAGATTCTTCAATAGTGGTAATTATAATAAAAATTAAATCATTTTATGTCATGAAGAAATAAACAAACTTTTGGACGTAAATAAAAGCAGTTAGACTTAGACTGAACTAACTACAGATTTTCAATTTAATATTTTAAGTCCGCCAAAAGACGCATGACAATTCACGAATACCAAAGTTCCGTATATACTATCACAGTATGTCACAAATCATGTTTTGTTAAGTTGCTATGAAGTAAATTCTTGATAAAATTTCTAGTAGGAAAAACATATATTGTGAACCGTTTTATTTTCAATATTTTAGTAATGTTAAATGAAACGTCAATCGTCAATAAATATCTTTATTTTTATAAACAGGTAGTATTAAGGTAAACAGTCCATTCCATCGTATGAACGTCATTTATCGCTCACGGCTATTTAGAATGAGTTGGTTTTAAAACTTAAAAAGATAAAGGAAAATGGTAATTATGTATTTTGAAAACATGATAGTGTTTACCTAGTTCAAATAAAAATAATGAAGTTTTAATAATAAAAATTCATAAGTTTCTTCACGTGGACATTATTCATGCTCCGCGATATTCGGTTGTATCCGCGATGTCGGCTTTCTCAAAAAACTGGGATAACCAATTCTAAATTAATGATTTAATTCATATAATAATCATCACAAAATATGGCTTACGTGAATAAGTGATATATTAAAATCTATAAAAATAATATTGATTTTTATATAATAAACAATAAATATGTAACATTTCAACATGTTAAAAACATGAAGCACACATCAAACACGAAAGTACTAAGACATACATAATCCAAGAACGATTGATGCCACACAATGGGCGGCTTCACAAAACACGGTCCCAGCCGGGCCGCACCATTTATATTTCCCGCATTTTCCATACACAATATTGCGACTTTGTGGAGCTCTCAACCATAGACACGTAGCTGAATAGACACCGCGAGCATAAAGCTACGTAAGCTATACCGTTATATCTATATATGTACCGCTATATCTATTCGACGATCTCCGTAGCCGAGTGGTTAGTACACCGGTTTCAATTGTCGTAATCCGAGCATTTACGCCTTGAGTCATGGTTGTTAATATATACTTCTATCAAAGTGTTTATATATGTATATATATATATATATATGTGTGTGTGTATATAAGTGTGTGTGTGTGTGTGTATTCCGTTACCCTAATTCCTATAACACAAGTCTTACAGTGCTTTCTTTGCTAATTGCTAGGCTATTTAATGTGAGTGTAATAAATATTTTTTATGTACATATTTATTAATCTATCTCTTCATACTATGAGAGCCGTTTAGTCGTTCGTTTCGATGTTCGCAAGAGCTATTAAGTTAGAACAAGTAAGATAAAAATAAATCTTACGATATGAAAAGATTTGTCAACTGCAGTCTTAGGCCAATTTTACTGTAGATTTCATACGTGGTGACGATATTTTCTGCCAGAGAGGGGAAGCGATGTCATCATTACTAGTCCCTCAAGTAAAAATATAAAATGTATGCTGTATAGAGATAATGTATGCCGATTCGAATCTAATCTTAATGGGATGTGGTGTTGTAAGCAGCTGTAAACTATTGTATTCAGAAATTTTAATTATTACTTCTTTATAAGAGTTTATCTATGTATTTAATAAAATGTATATTAATTGCAGGCGATACACTCGATTTACTATTAATTATCAAATTATCGCCAAAAGAAAGATCAACGTTACACTAGCCGTAAATTAAATTTATTAAAATATAAAAATATAATTTTCACTACTGTTTAAGCGAACTATATTTATCTTTTTTATTTACTTTCCGTTAGGTTCACTAGTAGAGAATGGCTTGTTGCATTAAGTCCACCCTTTGTACCTTTTCTGTACTATAAAGAGTCAAATAAATAAATAAAAATCTTATCTAAGGTTATTAATATTAAGAAAAACTAATATTAAAATATTATATACGCTATTAAATAATATTAATAACTTTCTCCTTATCTAAGGTGCCTGGAAGAGATTGCTTTTAGCAAAGGCCGCCGTTTGCTCATAATTGTCTTTGTTTGTTTACTTTATTCTTGTATTTATTTGTGTGCCAATAAGAGTTTAATTATATATTATTATTATAGCTTATCATATCTTTATAAGACACGGTCCTTTTAAGGCTTGCGCGGGGATACAGAATCCAACGCGTAGAGCCATTTAAGCAAATTTAATGAAAGTGTGCGTGGAGGTACCAACTGGGTCTAATTCTATCTGCATCATGAAAAATGCAGCTAAAGACTATACCAGTTAGATGCACAGAAACTATGTCATTAGTGGTCAAATACGTTTGTGGCCTATTGCATTCGATTTAGAATGGTAAATGAAAACCGGGCTATTGAAGAGACTCCGGTCACCTGCCTTCTCAAAGCCTCCTAATTGATTAGAATATGTGCAGGTGGTGATCTCGCCGCTCAACTAAATGGGCCCTCCAAAAAAGCATGCCAATATTGGTGCGAAGAGAGCAACATTGGGTGTGAGCGGCTAAGGTGTAAGAGAGGTGTGTCCTGCGACAGCGATCGAGACGCCGTCGGCGTTTGACATTATTACACTTCCACCCTTCGAGCATTTGCTCTTGCGACTCCACTCTGTCCGGCTGGTTAGGCAAATGACAGAGGCGGGTGGCATACGCCCCCCTGAAGCCATCGGTAACCCTCGGTGACGCAACTCACCGACAGCTCGCCACAACTGCCCTGAGGGAGACTGACTGCACATGGGGCATTTATGGCAGTCAAGGGGCATTAAATGCCCCACCAGCGGGCGATGGGGTCGTCACTTCCCTACGCCTTTACTTTATTATTATTATTATTAAAAAATCAAAATAGCAAAGCATAGTAATTGCCGAAGAAAAAGTTTTTGAAACAATTTATACTCTCGCTGTTCGCTTCGCTGACCATGGAGAGATCGAAGTTGTCTAGTTAACATTGCATCTGAGCTCTCGTCTCTTCAAGTCTCCAAATGCTCCATTGACGAGCACCGAGCAAACTTGCTATAGCGAATTAACACTATTCATGGGAACTTTTCAAAGAAGACTAGTCCCATACAATTTGGTCGCATTCACAAGGATTCAGTTCTCAGAAACTGAATAGCTTTATGTTCTACAGTTGTAAACTTCGCGCCGATGATTTTTAGCACTTAAAAGTGAAGGCTGTGGATTAGCGGCTATACACTGTTTGATAGGATGCTAAAGCTAATTTTAATGTGATTGAAATAAGTTTTTCAATTATATTATATTAGTTTTTTATGTGATAATTCAGTATGTGCAACAGATTTCAGTAAAATTAATAACTGACACATGCTTCGATTTCTTAATTTTCACCGAAAAGTTAGATGGAGCTGTGAAGAACACTACACACTTTCAATTACATACAATACATTCCTTTAGTCGTTATTATATCATTGGGAAGGCAGGGAGCGGTGACGATGTTTTGTAATAAATTTTCACTCGTATGAACTGTGTTTTAATGTTATTAAAATTAGTTATGAATGTCAGAAATACTTGTAATTATAGAGAACTAGCGGACCCGACAGACGTCGTCCTGTCATAACCGCATAGCCAACTAAATTCCAAAAAAAGGTTCAAATGAACTATTACATTTTATGACTATTCAATTTTGGAACGTGACATTAAATCCTCCAACCATGTATTCTGTGCTCCAACGCACACACGAACACTGTTTTGATAGATATGATTGAATTTCAATTTTATATAGCGTTAATAAAGCACAAATTGACTCAGATGTTAGGAACACACCTATATTTGCGTAGACAACAGTGAGTGCTTGCAATACATATAAACTTTAAACAATAACAATAAAGCTCAAATTGACTGTCCGTTTTAGTTAGAAAACGTTGTATGGGGAAAAGGGGGCTGTTTTTAGGATTTTTCCGATAATTATTCGAATTTTTCTCGCCGTAATAACCATCCTTGAACTTCAACGAACATTTTAAAAAGAATTGGCTGAAATTGGTCCAGAGGTTGTTGAGTTATGCGCTTACCAACACGTTTTGCGATTCATTTTTACATATAAGATAATGACGACAATACAAGGTAATAAAATAATCACATTACATATAGAGCTCTTTGACTTTTTGTCTCAGTGATTTTGTATATATGCGTTGATTATTTGTTTCTTGCTTAAAGACAATAAGTTTTTGTTAATTCTACTCCCTAAGACTTTCAATGTGATAAGTATAAGAATAGCATTTCAACCCTTACAAGTAAATTACCACGCCATTAGCTAACCCTCGTCTAGTAAGGTGGAGAACAATTACCCCGCAACAATAGTTCTCGTATTGTAAGAGTTAAGACTATAGCTCCAGTGGCGACTGTTGAAGAACTCCGACAGTAGGTGGAACAAAGAACGGCCTAAATCTGTCACCAGATATTTTCGTAAAATATTTCTGAAAATAGACATTGTAATCTGAACGCCACTTCTTAGTTTATATATATATACTTATACTCGTAATAAATCTGTAGAGAGGTCAATTCTGTACATTAAATATATTTCCAAAATAACTATCAGGGGGTGACAAGGATCGATACTGATGCAAAAATGCAATCACTAAAATTTTTGTCTGTCTGTCTGTATAACCGTTATAGAAACAAAAACTAGTCGACGGATTTTAACGAAACTTGGTATACCTATTTTTCATACTCCTGAGCTAGTTATAGTATACTTTTCATTAAGCTAAAATCAATAGAAGCAGAGCAGTGAAAGGAAAACGGGAGAAGTTACTCGTTACATGTGCAACCTTAATGGTTAAAGCTATATGACTTTCCGTCTGTTCTCGTTAAAATTATATAAAAAATATCATACACCCACGACAGCATATGTCTATCTTTTATAGTTGACTCACAATAACACGTGTAACTCCTGATAGCTTAGCAGTTCGAAGTTTTCTAAATATATTTGTCTACTCTTACGTATATAACTCTCTCAGTCATTAAAAATGCTACCCAAAGCTACAAATATTACGTACTTATATAAATTTTGTACAAATTTCTGTGAGGTAGTGTAGTGATACTAACTGATTAAAAATACCATGAAATATATCCCAATTTTAAAACTGATTCTATATTTAAAAATAATTGTATTCTGATTACAGAAATCCTATGCGAAGGTAATTTATTGATTCAGTTTAATACAACACTGTTCCGAAAGCAAACAGGCGTTCTTACTTTTTTAGGCTGCGGATAGTGAATATACTCGTACATCTGTGCTTCTTGTACATTGTTGTAGCGAAGGGGCTGAGGAAGCCTATGAAACTTATTAAATTTTGCGTTTGATTTTATTTGTACATCTGTTTTGTGTAAAACTTAGAGTTTACAGTTTTATTTTTGCATTTTATTTCCACCTTACAGTGTAATCTCTGATTACTGTTAAATATCACAACTTCAAGCAATCGAAGGTCTTTGTTGCCCTTTCAATTTACTTTGTTGTCCGTCTTGTTGTTGGTAGGGATCATCTAGGCATCGGGGAGCACCATTTCCGTATGGTTTAGGTTTGGGTAGACTTTAGTCGATAACAGTGCGACATCATCCATTCCAGTCAACATAATCTATACATCTAATGGGAGGCATGTGGTAAGTCTTTTTGAAAGGATGCCTTTTCCCTAAGGGACATAAAATGTATATATAATGAGAATGTAGGTGGCGCTGTGGTCTCGGCACTGATTTACGAATCTGGAAATCGCGAGTTTGATCAGTTGATGCGATCGATGATGTGATGTGATTTCATATGTACATTTATCTGACACTCCTGTGTTCAAGAAAATATCGTATGGCGATCTGCATAAACTAATATAGTTAGGGTATGCTTGAACCCTTCGGTGGGGACACGTATATGAGCCGTAATTATATATTTATAAAATGTATGTATGTATAAACCAGTATGTTCGAAATGTCGCCCTGATACTCCGTTCTTGTGTTGAGTTTTGATGATTATGACCTGTATCTCTTACCAGGTCCCGGTTATAGGTTAGTTGTTGGGCCACCACCTGCGTACACGCCGTCCCGGTATGTTGCAGGAACTTATCTCGTCCTGAGATATTGGGTTGATGATGATTGAAACCACTTGATAATTTTCCTTACACCGATTGCCTTTAATTACTGAGTTAACAACCTATTTTTATGATGATAAAATGAATTATTACTAATTACAGCTTGACAGGTTAAGAGCCCGACGCCATGAAATTTGTTCTATATTTTTTAGTTGGCGCTAGCGTCGTGTGCGCCCTTTTTTTAAAGTCACAGATTATAGACCACCTTAGTAGGAATGAAGTGAAGCGCGGCAAGGTTTGAATTAAAATATACAAGACAATTTTAAATATTGAGACATGTTCGTTTTGCGTGAACACAGTAGCTACTCTTACCTACATCCATTGAACGTTTGAAAGTTGTTATACTGAATATATTCAACCATTCATATTTACTGAAACCATAATATAAACCGAACCTTTCACCTCTATCTCTGAGGCCTTTGAAAATACTTTCAATGGTGTTAATTTACCACTGGAATAGCAACACACGCGAGCCCTGAATAGAGATTCGGTCAACATCCAAAACTGTGTGAATTGTGTATGGAAAGTGTGCGAAACATGAATACGCGCGCTGCAAAAAGCGAACTCGGGAGAGAGGTGATTTTCTAAAGGCTTCAGTTGGATTCAATAGGCCACTGTTTAACATTGCTCATTGAACGATATTTTCTGTTTCCTTTTGAAAATACACGACTCTCTCTGTACAAATAGGCACTTTCCCGTGAAAGGGCAAAGGGAACTTTTTAAAACATCTTCACTTGCGAAGAAACTCTGTTTTGTTCTTTACAATTTGAAAGAAGTCGTACTTTGAGAAAAGTTTCAATGAAAAATGTCGGTTGAATTGAATTTCTTGGTTTTGAATATTTATTGAAGAGTTTGATAATGAGCGTGCAGATTCTGTGGCTTCGCAGTTTTCTATTATTAATATATAAGAATGGCAAAGTTACACATGTTCAAAATAATTTTCAAAAAACTCAATAAAAAAAGTTTTGTTGCGAAACAGCAACACCTTAATGGTTTCATTTTGAATAACTGTTATTATTATATAACAGAAATTAAAAAATATATATTACGTCTAAATAAATGAACTGTTTTATCAATGTCATATATTTATTCAATGTACCTATATTTACTCGTAATAAAGATCATATTAGTTCTACAAGAACATCCTTGTAGAACTAATATGATCTATAGACAGTTATTTCATACAATCTTGAACTTTTCGCTATTTATTCAATAGGATATAAATAAATATAAATATTTGTTACACTTACACCAATTAGCCTAGCCCAAACTAAGCTCTGTAAGGCTTGTGCTATGGGATCTAGGGCAACGGATAGACATACATATATTATACATATATAAATAATTTTTATTGAAATATATATCAACAACCATGACTAAGGTACAAATGCTGGCATTCATCACACAAACATCTGGCCCCACCGGGATTCGAACCCGGGACCTCAGAGATGGCGACACCTTGAAACCGGTGTACTATCCACTCGACTATGGAGGTCGTCAAAATATGATTAAATAGAATTTAATTGAGACATTCAAATTACAGTTTTATAGGATAAGTTACAACCCTTGAAGTTTTTGGTGTAAGCCCATTCTATAAAAGCAACTAGGAGTAAGATATACTGCAAGCAGCATTAAGGTTTTAACGTTATCAACTACTTAAGAATGTTTTATGTGCACATAATTTTGGAAGCCTTTTAATCTCGTAATTCACAGGATGCAATACTAATTCTAAGAGTGGCATGAAACAATATTTGATGAATGCCTTTTACCTTACATTAGTGCATAAATAAAATATTATACAGTTAAAATAACATTTTCAACCTTAACGGAGATTATATATAAGCGTACCCATAGTCGTGGTTACCGTAGTGGATCGAAACTGCGAATTCTCAGTTAAATGACACTAATATCAAAGCCAGGCACAGACATATATACCCATGTATGTGACTTCCCTCGATGAATGTGAATGTGACATAAGCTTCTAGCGTTCAGCCTTCTCCTGCGACCATCGACAAACTGTTTGCCCAATTATATTATACTAGCGACCCACCCTGGCATCGCACGGGTGCAATGAAAAAATGGTTATGGTGGGTTATCCCTAAGAGATAGACATATGCCATCGCCGACTTTTTTGTTGAACTTTTTAAGGCGGACAATACTGTAGTACATTATTTTGGTCTATCTTGTAGGATTCAGCCAGCGTTTTTGCAATATAAGCGCAAAAAAACGTGCTTATTTACGATATCACATTAGAAACCTCTAAAGAAGACTGGCGAAAACGGACTTAATATTTTTCTAAAACGTACATAGTCGTCAATATGATAAATACATAAAGTTTTAACCATAAAATTAAATTCAACAATCTTATATCATTTAAAGCTGGGAAAAAAAAGATATTCATCATTTTCTATCTGGATATTGAACAGAAATATTTACGATGATGAAACAAAACGTTTTAGTCGGATTATCTATAGATAAACATTAGATTCCATCAAAGAAGTGAGAAATCAATATTATATCATTTTTATTACACTAATTTAATTAAATAATCCAATGTAATGCAACTCATTCGTTAAAATACCTTCTATGTACTAGAAGGTCGGCTAAAAAATAATGCAACTCATATCTGTCCAGTATTCAAGAACTTTTATGTATTCCAGAACAGAAGGTTTATCACTTTCTTATCACAAAATTATTGGTACCGGTGACAATTCAAATCAGTTCTTGTCTTCCTTAATTAACATTCAAACTGGCGATATTTCTAACTAGTATTTTTTTAAATCAGGATATTTTAAAGAACTTTTTGTGATATTTGTAATACGAGTAGTATAAATATTTTTTTTTGTAATTTTAGTGTTCAATGTCATGTTTAATAACTAAGTTTTAGTAAATAACTAGCGACCCGCCCCGGCTTCGCACGGGTGCAGTGAAAAAATGGTTATGGTGGGTTATCCCTAAGAGATAGACATATACCATCGCGGACTTTTTTGTGGATTTTTGTAAGTTGTACAATTATTTTGGTCTATCTCGTAGGGTTCAGCCAGCGTTTGCAATATAAGCGCAAAAAAACGTGCTTATTTACGACATCACATTAGAAACCTTTAAATTTATCAGTGTTTCTCTACTATATTATGCATTTATTATACATACAAACCTTCCTTAAGAATCACTCTATCTATTAAAAAAAACCGCGTCAAAATCCGTTGCGTAGTTTTAAAGATCTAAGCATACATACGGACATACAGCGAAAGCGACTTTGTTTTATACTATGTATTGATTGATTGATTCTGTAGACCGATTCCTAACCTCAATATTTTTTTATGCAAAAATCTTTTTAGCCCCAACTTTTAAAGGATAAAGACAATTAGCTTTTTTGTTAGTCTTGTTTAGTTTTATAGAATGGTTCAATTTCATTCATGAACGGAACCATTAAATCCAAGTCTGAAAATGTATAGAAGTTCGCCAGTCTTCTTTATCAGTGTTTCTCTACTATATTATCCATGTATTATACATAAAAACCTTCCTTAAGAATCACTCTATCTATTAAAAAAACAATCAATATCCGTTGCGTAGTTTTAAAGATCTAAGCATACATAGGGACAGACAGACGGCGGATAGCGATTTTGTTTTAGTAATGTAGCGATTTTGAGAAGAACTTTACTTTTGACCTTTATTGTTGTTGTTAGAATGTTACTTTTGTATATATTTTTAGATAACCAAGAAAGTTTCACTTACGAGACTTCTGTACAAAGATTTTTTTATCAAATTGTAAAACAACGTGATTAATGCTATAGAATAGAAACTTTGTAATTTTTTGTCCTCGGCAAAGTTTTTGGAGCGCGCAATTGTTAAGTCGGACCAAACAATCTGACGCACACAACTGGTGGCTTTTATTTGCGATTTCCAAAGTAAGCAATTTAATTTGTGGTAAATAATAAACATTAAATTATATTTTTATTTAAAAAACAATTTTAACAACTAGTAGTGATTATTTGATCTAATAAGAAATCGACTATAACTTCAGCTTTATTGTTTTCGTTGTAAACATTTTTAAATTTTAAAACACCCCTCATCGTAAAAATAAAGTGAGATATCCTGCGGCTAACTCAAAGCGATGCGGTCGACGATTGCGATTACGATAGCGAGTCACTTGCAGTCGTTTTGAATTGACCCTACCGCCCAACTTGCATCTTAGGTAGAGACTCGCCGATGAATGATGTTACTGCGTTTTGTTCAATATCATAATAAAAATATATTTTTAACACATTAGAATACTATAATGATTTTTAAAGTGATATCATATACAAAACTACGGCAGACTTTTTAGATTTGAATACCAACATTAACATATTCAAAAAAAAATAAAACTATCAGTCATTACCTACGTGCAAAAACTAAACGTGCAATTTACAAAATTTCGTGTGAAATAAATTTTAAAACACATTTCATTTATTATATTGTCATGAAAAAATAAAATGGGTTCAATAATAATAAACATTACGCTTATCTGTGTGTTTTAAAACTGAAATTTATTTATGTATAAATTTGATATTTTTTTTCACAATGATGAAAAACACAAGCATCTTTAATTAGTTACCAATCAATTAAATATTTTTTTTAAACTTATTATTAGACATCTTTAAGAAACCTTCGCTATTGCTAAGCATCATGCAAAAGTTGAATAACTAAGCCCCTACGTAACATTTTTGACTAACAAAAAATATAAAAATGTATTTAAGTAGCTCAATACTAAAGAAGTCTTCCGCCAAAAGGATTATTTATTTTTCTTATGCAATAGGGAATATGCATGATTTTTTTTGTCTTAAATTATTGATTTACATTTTTATAACATAGAAAAAAATATAAATAGGCTTGATAATAGTCAAGTATTTATACAAAGTGAAATTGAAAACATTGAATAAAATCGAGCCGTTCAAACGCCGCCATTTTTCGCGCGTTTATGATGACGTCATTGGTTTGGGTCTGTTTGTTTACTAGTAGTGTTTCAGTTGCTTAGTACTAATTTTCAATTTTAATTAACAAATAAATCATGGAAGAAGTAATAAAACCTTGTTACAAGTACTGTTTGGTACCGAAGTGTAAAAATACTACCATCAGTACACCCGATAAAGTGTTTTTCACATTCCATAAACTTATTCATGTAAATTGGAATATGACATCCAATTATCTAATATTTACAAAAAGTATATAAACATATCTTACTTAAGTGAGCTTCAACAATATAATATATCGTTAATATTAATAGTTATAGGTAAATTAGGAGTTTTTTTTTAATACAAATGGTTATGTTATAGGTTATGTTTTGTTGTATTATTTAAACATGAACATAAATCTATGTGGTTTACTAAAATATACCATGTAATGTAATAATTACCTTGCAGCTTTCACTCCATAGATTTCAGCGCTCGTAAAATCGAGATTTGATGCAAAATATGCTGACACCATAAATGCATCTATTTTTGGCAGATTATCGGATTGTGCTTTGACAAAACCAGTTTCTGTCATCATCTTAGATTGACTACAAATGTATATTCACAAAGTGAACACACAGAAATACAGATTTAAACAATTTTTCTCTCAAACACAATTTAACACAGTACGAACACGTATGAATATCGACGCCGATGAATGCAAGACATAGCCATTGACGTCACATATCGTTTCGACCAATAGTGACGCATTGTGTAAGTTCGAATTTCCCTCCCTTATTTTTCACTTTTTAAATAATATTTTTTGGGCTTAAATAATAACTTAATAAGAAAAGATCCTTTTAAGTATAATATAATATCAATAATGAATCCCGAAAAAAATATTTCAGACAAATTTAAATTTTATGCATATTCCCTATTTCATTATTCATAAAGTTTCAACTAAAAGTTATTCTTTCGATAGTCGAGTATAAAAAAATAATCACATTGTGTCGGAAATTTAGACAATACTGGTGGCAGCACCAACGTAATTATCTGCCAAATCCATACATAATCATTCGATCAATCGTTATCATCTGTCAAATCATTGTGAAATCGATTTTCATAAGTATGTACATATGTATGAAAATTCAAATATAAAGTTTAAGCGAGAGCTAAAAAGATAGCGATTGCATCGCTTTGAGTTAGACGGTAGGGCTCGGAGTCGTTCCTACCATGTCCCTTATGTAACGCAAGAAAAACTACCCTTAATAAAAATCAAAATTACCAAGTCATACTAACCTTCACTTTGACATAGATAATATAGACCGTTATAAAATTTTTGGAAACATTGTGAATCTTTTAAGAGTTTAAATACTCGTAAGTACTTTTGTGAAATATTATGCTACTAACAAAGCACACAAACACACTGATATGTTGGAGTGGAAAATGCATTTAACTGTATCTAATTCCAATAAGGTGCGGTGCATTAATTTGAATTAAAATATTTCTAAAGTGTGATTTTAATTTTTATAAACCTATCTGACAGGCCGTCATTGTTCAGTGCCAACTTGTAAGTTTTATTAATTCAATACTAAATAATCAACCACAAAAGCGGAATGTTTAGGTAATGTATGATTTGTATTTTTCTTTCTTATTTTCGATGAAAATTTTGAATATGATAAAGTATGGATATTTTGCATAAGAAAGTATAGCTTTTGTACTTGCTCTTCCCTGAAGACCAGAGACAATAAAGTTAAAAAAGAATTTCTTGGTTACTATGATAAGGTCAAAAGCTGTTTAAATTCATATAGAATCGTTAGCACCTGATGAAGTTTTACGTAGGTAAGTTGTTTGAAGTATGTGTTAACGATCATAATTTGAAGAAGTAGATCCATGGAATAAGTGATTTGTACTAAGATCAGACTACACCACCAATTCCACGCCAATTTCACCACAACCTTGTATTTGGTTACACCACTTTTATATACTATCTCATTCTTTACATCATTGGACAAGAAGTGAACTTAAAAGTATACTCAAAATATACGTAATCTGTGGTTTGTTTTAATACGAGAATATTCTTGAAATTAACCTTGTATCTTGGAACAGTCCCTTGTCAGTGCGATGTCAGTATAGTTATTATTCCCATGGACATAGATTTCAAAATGTCTTTGTCTATTGCGTGACTTAACTCTGGTTTCTATTCAAAACGTATTTCGTGGTTGCGAATTAAATTGTGCAAATGTCAAATATTGTGAGCATTTAATTAAATATTTTTTTAATGATTAACATAAAAAATAATAAACACATGTGATTTGAAACGACTTGCCGCTTCATTGAAATAAATATTGTTACGCGGGCATACGATAAGAAATATGGTTAGAGAAGCAAAAAGACACAAAAATCAAGTGCCTCTTCCGCCACCGGCGGCGGCGCCGCAACGCGTGGAGATTAAAATATTTGGTACAAAATGCATCACGAGAATTGTACTCTTGACTGTGATAATTGTGGTGCAAATTTGCGTTGCTGTATTTTTTTATGTATACTATTTGCGACTTTCTTCAAATAACTAAAGAGATAGTGTTGTTCAGTGCTAGTGTTTTGCGATTTAGCTTCTGTGTGAGATTGTATTCGTTGAAATTATTGTTAATGTTTCCAAGTGCCATGGTGCGTGGTAGCCGGTACGCGCGGCACATTCCGTATATAAAATAATTTTCATAAAGAAAAACAGGTTTCATCTCGTTATATTGCAGTAAAGTTCAAATGATATTATTATTTAATCTACTTACTTTATAAAATATCTTAATATTATTAATCAATTATTATGAATTTACTGAATAACAATTTTGCATATACTCGCCATGTTGTTATTTTTTGAATAAGTTTGGTATGTTGAACATAAACCAGATACTCTTAGACACGTCTTTTTTTTTTTTTTTCCTCAGGAGAGGAGGCTGAGAATCCATCATGGATACCAACGCAACAGGCAAGCAGGGATGCGTTGATTATGTCGGACTCCTGGTACTGTCGAGACGGCTCGACTACACAGACCTACCGACTAAACTCAGCCTAGCCTTTGGTCCTATTGACCCTACTGGCTTTATTGACGAGAGGGCCGCACCTCAGGAGAGGCACGGTTAGCGCTACCCCATGGTGAGGGTATATGCGCTAGAAGAAGGCACGATCTCCAAAGTGGGACCGGCCAGTATTGATAAGAACCTAATCATGGCTAAGCAGAAGGCTGCCGTTTAGGGGTTGACAAGGGGGAGCGACGGCTCAGACGCCGCCGCTTGCAGGTCTAGAAGTTCCTGCGTGAGTTGGTTAGGGGGGTCGCTAAGGACATGTCGCGGTCTACGTATCCTCTGCCGGTATTGACTAGTGTTGCCTTGAGACTGGCTCACTGTTGGTGGTTTTTGACGGGTTAGACATGTCTTCGTAAGAACGCCAGGTAACATATCATTAGTGAGACTGCGTGCGCGTCCGGCTAAGCGCGCACGCCGTGGTGAAATCTCTGTCTGGAGGACTGTCCAGGGGTTCTCGGACAGTCCGTCCTTGCGGTGGCTTGACCAGCTTGGTCGAGCCGGCCCCGGGACACATGGCGGTCGAATTGCGAAAGCGCACCCCGCCATGTGTCCCGTATGGGCCAAGAGAACTCGGGGGGTTTTAGTGGGTAGGCCGGTCCTCTATGACCGGAGAGCCCCACACACGGTCGCGCCTTGCCAGCGCGGTGTGATAGTGCATAAGATCGCATTTCCCCCCCCCCCCAAAAAAAAAGTAACATATCATTAAATTCTGAAAGAAATTAATTCGATGTAACATCTTGGTATGTGTTTCTATAAAAGGCCACGATTTTATCCTGCATCCTACGAGTAGTTGCAGGGCGAAGACTTAGTCCGAGCTTAGTTGGTAAGTCATCCCGGTCTAGTAGCCTCGATCTGTCCGTTTGGAGTCCGACATAATCACAGTGGCACTTAGTTGCGGTAGTATGCATTGGGATTCTGAGTCTCTTTCTTCCGGAGTAAAAAAAACCCTCCAGTGACATTATTAATTCTATTATTGTTTTAGTAATAGGGGCCTTACCTTTGTAATTATTTTGTAAGTTAGAACTGCGAACGTACCGAAAAGTAGGTTTACTTGGAACTGCGAACGTACCCAAAATTAAGTTTAGTTAGAACTGCTAACCTAGCAAAAAAATATCGTCATCAGAAACAAGCTTTATGCCAGGTTAGGTTAGCGATGTGGTAATTTTTTATAGCAAGGTCATGCTTTTTGTCAATAGTATAAAACTTATTCTATGAAAAGTTATTATTTGTTTAATATTATTATAAGATTACAGTATATTTCTGATTTTGCGTATTGACTGTTATTACATAATATATCTAATACAAATTAGACCTATGTTATGCTCGATTAATCCCGTAATGCCTAAAGTTCGTTAAAATATATTTGTGTCAATAATACTTTACACATCCAACGACATTTTCCCTTTTCCCATTTACATAGTTATTTAGACACAGATCGGCAAACAGAGAAAATATATCAACTTACTAATATTTTTTGTATGAATACGTTATTTAATTTATTGTTTCTGATTCCCCATAGACAGGGTAGATAGAGCTCATAGTCAGGGTTTTCCGCTTGCTACAATCCATATATACTTTCCTAGCTTCGTCGACTTTCATTTATACTACTCTTGACCTGGCCGTCCTTCAGTACACCACTTATTTGGTCCAAGTATATTCGTTCAGGTTGTCCTGTATTAACTGGCTCATTCATATTTGTCTTCTAAATTTCGTCAATCGTCTTTCGTCCATCATTTCATTTATACTTTCGTGCAGACTCATCGGTTGCGGGTACTCTTGACCTGGCCTTCCTTCAGTACATCACTTATTTGGTCCAAGTATATTCGTCCAGGTTGTCCCGTATTAACTGGCTCATTCATATTTGTCTTCTAAATTTCATCAGTCGTATTTCGTCCATCATTTCATTTATACTTTCGTGCAGGCTCATCGGTTGCGGGTACTCTTGACCTGGCTTTCCTTCAGTACACCACTTATTTGGTCCAAGTATATTCGTCCAGGTTGTCCCGTATTAACTGGCTCATTCATATTTGTCTTCTAAATTTCGTCAGTCGTCTTTCGTCCATCATTTCATTTATACTTTCGTGCAGGCTCATCGGTTGCGGGTACTCTTGACCTGGCCTTCCTTCAGTACACCACTTATTTGGTTCAAGTATATCGTCCAGGTTGTCCCGTATTAACTGGCTCATTCATATTTGTCTTCTATATTTCGTCAGTCGTCTTTCGTCCATCATTTCTACGTGTCCATCTCAACATACTAACCTATCCAAAATATTTAGTAAAATAACTTATAAAGTTATGCAAAGATTTCTTGGAAATACATTAAAAGGGAAATACATATTGTTGTATAATTAATACGAATTTTGTTGAGTTTTTCAAAAATACCTATTTACGCGTTACAACAAAGTCGGTAAAAATTATGTCTCCTTACAAAAAGTTGCTCGTTTTACATATTATCAAACATGAAAAAATTCTAATTTATCAATCCTCGACCTAGAAAGCCGCAGAGTTCAGATGGTAGTTCCAAAATGAAGTGATAGAAATCTATGCTCAATAGAATTTTGTAAAAGAACTACATACTCGTACAATAAGTAATATTTACATATAATTGAGTCTTGAAATTTCAAATCAATATCGGTGTGATTGGGTATTGAATTAATATCATGTTTGTGTTATGGACCTACGAACAGTAGGGCTGACAAAAATGAATATAAAATTAGAAAATTATTTCCTTTCTTTTGTGATAATAAACTTTTTGAAGTTTACACGGCAATATCTGAATTTACGGCAAATATTGAATGCAGAATCTGATGGTTTTGTATTATTATCTTGATGGATAACCGAATGGTTTTTTTTTTACTTTTTGTGTGAATGTGTGATTAAAACATTTTTTTTTGTAGTCAATTATATTTTTAGTACTCCTGAACAAGCTAAACCCAGCTTGTTCAAGGGAAAGGGTACTCGCGAACAGATTCTCAGTGTACGCCAAATCATCGAGAAAGCTAGGGAATTCAACAAGCCAGTTTATATTTGCTTTGTTGACTTTTCGAAGGCGTTCGACTCGGTGAAATGGCCCATGCTTTGGGAGACTCTACAGACTATGGGAATTCTCATCATCTCATCCTTTTCATCCCAGTAAAGGAGTCCGTCAGGGCTGTATTATATCACCGCTTCTGTTTAACATCTATTATGAGAACAGCGCTTGAAAACTGGACAGATGGAATCGTTATTGGGGGCCACAAAAATATCCTACTTAAGATATGCAGATGACACCACTCTATTTGCAACGAGTGCGAAAGCCATGGAGGGCCTCCTTAACAGGATGCAGCAAGTTAGCCTAGATTTCGGCCTAAAGATAAATCGCAACAAGACAAAGATTATGATTGTCGATCGCCCAAACAATAATTTGCCAGAGGTCACAAAAATTGCAAATTGTGATGTAGTACAGTCATACCTTGGTGCCCAGACCTCTAACAGGGGTGGCTGTGCAGATGAAATCAAAAGGCGTATGGCTATCACAAGGTCTGCTATGAATAAACTTAAGAAAATATGGAGAAATAGAAACATCACGAAAACCACAAAGATGAAACTTGTCAGGGCATTGGTATTTCCCATATTTCTTTACGGTGCGGAGACGTGGACATTGAGAGAACGTGAGAAAAAGAAGATAGACGCCCTGGAAATGTGGTGCTGGAGAAGAATGCTTGGTATATCATGGACACAGTTTAGAACCAATGTTTCCATTCTCCAGGATCTCGGTGTCCGACAGCGTTTTTCTTCCATCGTACAGGGTCGCATTCTCACTTTCTTTGGGTATGTTTCACGGCGAGATGATGCATCTGTGGAGCGCCTTGTAGTGCAAGGAAGTGTTGAGGGTACTAGGGCGCGTGGCAGATCGCCTATGCGGTAGACCGACCAGGTGAAGGCTGCAGTGGATGGATCACTTTATGAGTGCACCAGGAGGGCGGCTTGTCAAGCGAGCCACCAACCCTGATTTGATGACCACGACCGCTCTGCCAAGAGTGTAGCGACTCGGAAGAATATTTTTAGTGTTGATACTAACATAACGTCCGTGTGCTTCTCCAAATGAAACATATTTGTGATTTATTGAGTTACAGTTCCACTTTTACACGCCTACCAACCCTAGCGCTGTACCGTATGACAGTGTGACTCGTGAATGTCAATGGGGATGAAAGGAAGCCCCAGGGCGCCCCCGCCGCCTCCAATTTCTTCCTATTCAACCGTTTTGCCTATGTTCGCGTAGGTTCTATGCATACTGCGGTTATCGTTGCTAACTTTAATTCCGTTGCGATTCAATAGGCAGAGAGTCGCGGTGATTCCGTCTATTGAGATGGAACATATGTAATTGGTGTGCAATTGCACGAACTATTCAGTTTGTTTAAGTTGCAGGAATTAAGCAGGAATTGTGGGGAAGATATAGGAAATGTTTGTTTCTATCGCGCCTGCAACATCAGTATAAAACAATGTTTATCGTTTAAATCAGCACAGTTTTCAATCAAATTTAAGTACATGGCGCATATATATAATATATATATATATATATTAAATAGAAACGCAGCATATTGGTGTAGATTGATGATTTGGTTACGATCGCAGAAAGAAGCTGGTCATGCAGGAAATGCAGGAGTGATCGGTGTGGAGATATATGGCAAGGCTATGTCCAGCAGTGGGCGTCTCTCGGTTGAAACTAATGAGAAAATGTATATTAAACGTTACGTGACTACAATATAGGAAACAAAAACAATAACCTGCAAAACTGTGTTGCGAGGTCAGGCAGCATCTTATTACTTTAGCTATTGAATATACATGTAGCTAGTTTTACTATACTATTCTCAAGTACGGTATCCATACTGATCTTCGAAGCGGGTGAAGAGATGATAAATAAAAAAGTTCAACTTACTGTATACGAAGTTGTAATTTTCCTCCAACACTTAATCACTAGATACAAATATAAAAAGCATAGAAGCTATGACTCGTCTTGACCTCTCTTACCTATCTAATTAGTAGGCAAGGCTTGTCAATATTGGCTTACCGATAAATGTATCGACAAGTCGATATGCATCGATGTCTAAAAGTAGTGAAAATATATATAATATAAATAATTATATATCTATAATATAAATATAAGTTATGCAATATCAGAAACAAAAGTTTTTATGATCTGAAGAAGGCGATACATATGGATACGACATGATACTGATTTATGTATATAGATTTTTATATTAAATATACTTTTGCATAGTCCATATTTGCCAGAGGTGTGGTCGTTGCTGTGGTTCCCGGGTTGGGCTATTCAGTCACCAGCGCAGATGCTTTTCACAACCGGACGCTACTTAAAACATCTGGTTAAGATGTTAAAGGCCAATGATGAGTCTATTTGTTAAATAAATTTAAACAGTGTTAAGTTATTTTATTTCACTACAGATTTATTGAAATAGACAACAGACAAGTGTTCTACAATATATTATTACTTAACTCGTCTTTACTTAAGCGTAGCAAACTCATTAATTAAATCTACGAAAACAAGTTTTCTTAAAAAATAATTTTCTGGGCAAAGCAAGAGCTTAACTTTTGTTCCGACATTGTTTTGCGTACACCATTTTTTGTCACGATTGCCGTCTCTAATATTTTACTGCCCTACACCTTTTTATGTTGAGAATACCGCGCGCCTCGGAAAAGACTGGAGTTTATGTCGGGCTCTTTGCTTTGCTAACTTTAGAGGATTTAGTGCTAGCTTTCGCTTTCGCCCTTGGTATACCTATGAAACTGAAAACTAATCAGTAACCTTGGGAGAAAAATTCTATTTTATACGCAAAATACCTATTTATAAATATATATTTACTTGGCAATTGAAAGTGCAAAGTTACAAATTCATGAAAATTTACGCATTGTAATTCTTTGTTATGAGTTGTATGATATGAGTTTATGGACCTACTTATTTTAATTAGTTTTACTTATTTTACACTTATTTTAACCTTGTGAAATAGGTATGTGCACGTTTTTAAATTCTCAATGTGATTAAGAGTGCCTTCAAATTATTGAATATAATATATAAGGGATCTAAAGCTAAAACGGTGCAGTAAATTACACTTACATATTTTCGAATCCAGTTACTAAACACCTTTGCCCCTACAAATATTTTAAAAGTTATCTTTAAGATCACTATCGTTTTGTATTTTATATACCCTATATTAGCTTATATTATACTGCATCTATCTTGGGGTTATACAGAGAGGCTTAAAGAAAACTTAATCAATCATTTATGTAATCATTGCTGTTCTGATTCCTATCCTTATATGAATAAATCTTATTTTTGTGTGTACACTACTACCACTGTCATGTCTTTATGAAAGTAGGTTCAATTGGATAATTACTTGAGCACCTATATCAATAGGTCCCGCATTAGGCGTCACTGACTTTTTATGAGACAGTTTCGTCGAATTATTATTAAAAATTTAAAAAAAATACAGTTGTGTCCAAAATATATACTATATTACCTATATGTCAAAATAATTTGCCAACGCATTCATTCGGATCAATTATCGATCATTCGCGATCAACTACATTTTGAGGCACCGCACTCATTGTTCGGAGTCATAACGTAATATAGTCTGAATTGTTTTTTACCCGGCGCTATAATAACCGGCGGAATAATGTTTTTGTTTGGTACATCCACTTTTGTGTCGGCATAATGGGTGTATTCATTCAGAATGGCGACTGGAAACTGTCGCCTTTATCAGGCTCACAATGGTCGGGAATCAAAGAAATTACGAATTCCGAGACCAACGTTTCTACAGTGAAATAAAGTCGCGATTCTCAGTCTATTGTTTGGTATCGGAGGTGTATTGTTAGGATTTGGATAATTTTGTACATTGTCATTTGTCAAGAGATGAACCATTTGCGCTACGTCCGTATTGTCGGTTTTCGCCTGAAAGCGAGGGAGCTAGGTGAGTGTAAATTATGTAATAAATTGAAATAATTGAACAAATTCATTAAGAAAGTATTTAAAATAAGAAAACAGGGAATCTGTACAGACTCCCTAACTGTGCTAGCTATGTGGGCAAAAGTATTAGTCCACGAATCAATCCATAGGTGGCGCTAAAACGTTAAAAACGGTCAGGTTTTATAATCTGTTTGTATATTAGTTGAAGTTGGATTTTTATGTTATGTAATCTATTTTCTTTCATCCAACAGAAAGTATTTAAAAAAGTAAGCAAAAGTACTAATAACAAGGTAGCATGGTCCCAAGACCGTAGCCTTAAAAACAAAAAAAATAAAATAAAAGTAAGCAAAGAAAACGTACGTGTCTAGAAATTTCACTTTATTTTGTATCTTTAGATCTAAAAGTTTAAATAATAAAATAATTATAGATTATCATATTGTGTATTTTTACACTATTTGATGGTTTTATTCATTTTGGTCTAGCTATAATATTTGTTGGGAAACTTGGCATAAGTCATCGAGCATTGTGCCTAAGTTTTCCATGATCTAAACCATGACTAAAATATCGTCAGCCGAGCGAAGATGTGTTAAGGTCAAATGAAAGAAAGTATAAAACATGGAATAAGTTTTGAACAGCTACAGCAAAAAGTCCAAGTTAGAAAAGTTTGCCTCCTGAAAAGTTCAGAATTTTGCGTTACGCAGTATTGTAAATTAAGGGACGCCTTGCTTTGTTCATGAACTACCCACCACATTTTTCTATCTACCATTTACTGCATAAACGGTATTTGTGTATTTCATTTAAGCTTTAATTATTTAATATTGATACCTTTCATCTATTCAATTAGAACAATCCAATTATTGGATATTATCGTAAAATTTGTGAATATTTAAAAGAATTGTAGCGTTAGGTAATTAAGTTCAAACTGAATAACGAATTTCTATCTTGGCACTCTAGCATGACCGCCGAAACACGATATTATAATACACTAGCTTTTGCCCGCGACTTCGTTCGCGTGGACTCGTCTCAGGTTCGTCCCGTACCATCACGGACTTTTTTGTAGACCTTTTTAAGTTGTACAATACTGTAGTAAATTGTTTTGATCTATCTTGTAGGATTCAATCAGCGTTTGCAATGTAAGCGCAAAAAATGTGTTTTTTTTACGACCTCACATTAGAAACCTCAAAAATTGTAGCCTATGTATTATTCTTGTATAACCTATATTGTGGTAAAGTTTCATTCAAATCCATTCAGTAGTTTTTACGTGAAAGAGTAACAAACATCCATACTTACAAACTTTCGCCTTTATAATAGTAGTAGGATTCAACGCCTATCGAGGGATACAACTGTCGTATTGAAATTTATCAATTATATTTTGACAGTCGATAGTGATCTATCATTCATATGCTCATCATGCGTTTTGTTGTTTCATACTGTAGGTAAGCGATGCAATCCAACCTATATAGCAGTGGTTCTTAACCTTTTAGTCATTCATGAGGGACCATTTTACCAAATGTTTATCTTGCCGATGACCACCCAGTTAGTTTACCTTAATTAAAAGTTGTTTGATAAAGAAAACAAGCACAATTTTATAATTAGCACTCACTTATTTGTTATTTGGCAAAAATATATATTTTTTTAATTTAATGTGATTTTTGTAACTGCATACTCTTTACTAACTTCTGAATTCTTGGTTCAGTGCTACTCAATGGCATCCAACCGATTTCGATGCTTCTTCATTTCGTACCTATATTTACATACTAGCGGACCCGACAGACTTCGTCCTGTCAAAAAGATTTGTACAGTGGCAGTTTTTTGTTTCACAAATATCAAGAGAATCTCAGGAGACTCAGTTTGTTAAGTACATAATTATAGTGTACCTACACACAGAACAAATATAAATTCATTTGGGCTCCATTAATTTAAAGCAGGTTAATTTTTAATGGAAGTTAGTGGCGCAGTCTTGAAGTACTACTGTGGATTTTTACGCCATCACTACGCTCATTTTCACTTGCACTCAAGTATTAAAAGCACTCTCTATTTCCGCCTCGATGTAATGAAGTGGAAATTTAAAATAATGTTGCTATCGGCCACATTGTTGTTGCAGGCTTATTATTATTGTTATTTCCTATTATATTTAAGTTTAAGCAGTTGAAAATCATCGTTCTTTGTGACATCATATCACTAAATAGATAATAAATAAGGAAATAAAAATACTAACACAAACAAAAAAGAGTGCGGACCAAAGAGTCCACAGAATATCAGACAAACCTTATGAAAAAAAGACATCATATTACCAACAATAGTTGTTATATACAATTTTATAATGCCTCATGACACGAACTAAAACAATAATATTCAATGTAGAAATGAGGATTTTAGGGTCAATTATTTCAATCTAACTAAACATTAATGTAGATCAATGAAGCGTGTATTTGATGGTACAATGAGAGATACCAATGCAGTGCATAAAAGAATCGAACTTCCAAGTGGCCATATACTTAGAATAATAATGTGCAGGATTTAGTCGAAAAAAAAATATGTGGTCAAGGTCAAAGTCACTACGTGCTACACTGCACATTTGTCGGCCGGATGCACTTGCCATTTTATTTTCACATTTTGGTAAATAGCGGTTATACTGGGCTAACGATTCATGGATTTTGGAGAACTTTGATGAAGTTAATTCGTTCTTTAATTAAAGTTAATTTCGATATAAAAAGATTAATAAGTAAAGTACATACCTTGAAAGTACATGCCTTACCTGTAAGTCTGATTGTCTTCATGATCAAATCTGTCTGATCCCACCTTGACGTCCTTTCGGCATCCTTAATAAGCTCATAGGAACTTTATTTTTAAAAAATATATTGGTTCGTTTGTTGTCGACACTAGTAGAGTATAACGCCAATTTATAACATGTTACTGGTACAGCCATCTAGTGAGAAATTTCTGTAACTTTTTGTGGTAACGGCTGGTTAACAAAAATAGATGGCGCTGTTCAAAGCAGTACACCTAAGCGTGCCGTTGCTTACGAAATGCCGCTATGTGAGATTTAAGTTATACGTGGCCGCCATAGATGGCGCTGAAACAGAAACTTTAAGTAAATTTTGCACTTTTCTTTTGTTTTGATTTATTGAAATTTCTATTAACTGTAAGAAGATTTAATATTATCATGGTATTTTGACATATAAATGTAATTTTAATTGGAGAATGTACAGTGTTTGTGAAGTGAGAATTTGATGGTAAGGAAGGATTAAATAAGCCACGAAATAATAATACCTACCGAGGTAGTTTGTGCTAAGGAAAGTAGGACTTATTTCCAAACACTTTCCAAGGGTGGATCCACCGTTGTGGGCACGATGGGCATACCCACAAATTTAATAGATTTGTGACGTCACACTTTTACGGTCTATTGAGATAGGCTGATGATAATAAACGATATGCCTTAATAAAATTTAAAAAACACAATTAATCACGAAACGTGCGTGATTCGGAACGCACAAATACTGGCAACTCTTCCGGTCAGCGTAGCTACCGCAGAGAGATCTTTTTCTACTCTTCGCAGAATAAAATCTTGGTTGCGTGCCTCAATGGCACAGGAAAGATTATTCGGGCTAGCTCTCCTGAATATACACAAAGATATGAACCTAGATATCGATGATATTATCAACGATTTCGCGAAAAAGAAACGTAAGCTTGAATTTGTAATTTAAGTAAGTACCTAAATAAAGTTGTTTTATGTAAAATGTACCTTCATTTAATTTGCATTTATTTTAATTTGATATTCTTACAAAATGTAAAAAATAATAAAAATCTCGCCTGGTGAATCTCACTTGCTGATCTCACTTAGGTACATTACTCCTGATACAACGTCAAGATACCTATTTACCCAGTCTAGTGTCCCTATATTGACTTACTATCTACTAGAAAAAAAGAAAAAAATATAAGTTATTGATTGAAATAGGTTTGGATCGAAACTGACTATTTTATTTGAAGAAATCGGGTCCGACTTCCTCCTAAGTTTATTTCCATTCCTAAGGCCAAAGGCCTTATGCTCAGAAAAAAGAAAATAATCTAATTCAAAAGTTCATAAACGACTTGCATGATTGTTAATGAGCATGTTCATTGCTCCGACTCGTACTTTGCCGATTTTATAGCAGTTGTGACCACAACCTTTTATGAGGACTGGATCCGCGCTTGACACTTTCTGTAGTCGATCGCTTGTTTGATGTATAAGCCGTCCACGAACCGCCACCATAGCTAACCTATTCTTCATCCATAGTGCATACTTTTACACTCATCAGAGAAGCGCACCTTGCTTCACTATGAGCTACGACTAATTTAGGTGATCACGATCAAGATCAGGGCGCGCTCTTAAATGGTCTACAGTTAATTTCGGCTTGTGCAGTACCAGTCCACATTTCTTCTTCTAAATATAGAGTAACTTACAGCCACCCGACGTATTACATAAAGCTGTAGTTGAAAAGCGTTAATAAAGCGAAAACGTTAAGCGTTGCATTTCGTAAAGAAGTTCTTACAGTATACTTAGATACAATCTTTTGGTCGCAACACGCTGACTAAGTTTGGAATCCAGCAATATCGATATGTTTTGGAAAAAAATCTATTTTTTTGGCCGTTCCATAGT
Organism: Scirpophaga incertulas; assembly: GCA_036419045.1. Lineage (NCBI taxonomy): Eukaryota > Metazoa > Arthropoda > Insecta > Lepidoptera > Crambidae > Scirpophaga > Scirpophaga incertulas. The sequence continues at coordinate 27,301,420 of CM071634.1, read as the reverse complement.
CGTAGTAAACAAATAAAGAACAAAATCTTTTGAGATAAACGCAAATTTTTAGTTTTCAAAGGTAAATGTACTTCAACTCTAAACACATACATATTTATTTGAAAAACAGTGATTAAGTTCATTTATAGATAAACAAATGAAAATCTAATTTCAAACTTTCCCTTGACACTATAATGGCCAAACCGCCAGCATGTGATTTTTCATACAATGAAAACTTTTTGTTATTAAATTAGGACAGAAACCACAAAAACGGAAGTGTTTCGATTTTTCTGATGACAAGTGCATAACATTCGTATGCAATTTTGTACAAACTGCAATCAGTTGGCTTACAACAATTTATGAAAACAAAAAATATTCGTATCGAAATATATGTTTTCTATTATACTCAATTAAATACAAAAATAAAGAAGCTTTTATTAACACTATAATATAGACACATTACAATAAAAACATGACGACAGAATAATTTTAAAAGATATAAAAATATGGAAAAAGAATGAGAAAGTGTGCGAGACCTTGTGAGGCTTCCAAGCAATGACATTGCTTTCAAGTAGGTGTCGCAAACTGGAATCCGTATGAAAATTCCAACTTTTTATGCGTAATCAAAAACGATATTAAAAAATCAAAAACGAGATTTTCGGTAATCGGTTTTATTAGGTAGTTTATAACTCCTTACACCTTAAATAGAAGATATTTAGGATGTATTTATTTAATAAACATCCGTTCAAGTGCGAGGAGGACTCTCGCACTGAGGGTTCCGTTAATAAGTTTATAAACGTTTTTTTTTATAGATATAACAGGATGTTATATCTAGATTTTGTTTTATTGAGAGTATAGAATAAATCGTATAAAATATTTGTGTAGTTACTATAAATTTACGTTATTCAAATTTATACCATTATTTATACTAAATGAAATGTACAATGGTTTCGTGCCAAATTTCATCATTCTAGGCAACCGGCATATATAACTTTTCATTGCCTTGCAAATTTTAAAATGTGCCATATTTATTCCGTATTCGAGTGTTACATCTACCACATATCTTTCGATTGCGGCGAACTAGAAGTTTGAAGGTTTTTTTACTGCTGCAACGGACAACAGACCATATTATTTGATATACATTTCAACTTGACGTATCAATGCATACCTGAGAAAAAGTGTCTTGTCAGATGGACAACAAAGAAATAAAATCCTATAAGGGTTACGTTTTTTGAAACGGGAGTACGGAACTAATAAACGAAGTTATTATTTTAACATACGTTTATATAGGTATCTACCTTATACAGCGCATGATCACAATCATAATAATAAGTAAGTGCTTATATCATATTAAAATCATAAAAGGTATTACGTTAGTATCATTCACGTACGCATTGTCGTGACATCTTTACCGGCATCTGTATATTGACTTACGTAAACCATTAAGTATCTAAGGTAAACATTTACTTAGTCAAGTACATGTCTGTTGAAAATATGAAACACTAAAAAAACACATTAGACTTATATGCATAAATAGGTACCATGCAATATTCATACAGGTACTATCTCTGGATATTGCGATAAGTGCTAAAATTTTGGTACCTAGTGTGCATAGAATCACATTATTGAAATTTGAAATTCAATAATGAAATTACAAAAAATGATTTTTAAAATAGCATATTATTCACAGATTGTTTTTATATACAAGTGTACATTGGTTTTTGTTGATCATACGCGAACGGGGTTCATTGAACGCAAACAAGCAACGAAGTTACGAGTACACTGCTGACTTGATAAATTAATTTAAATTTAGTTTACGTTTGCCATAAACAGTTACTCTCTGAGTAAGATGAAAAATATCTGTGATTGATATGTACCTATTGTTAAAAATCAGCATTGCCATGTGTCCTACTTCTGGTTTGTTCTACGAAATTTCCAGTAAAATTTCTAAGCCTCATCATCATCATCTAGACAGTTGGCAGTCCATGACAGCGCTTATCATCAGGATTTCTTTGTCACGCATTACCAATGTGGAATGAATTGTCGTCTACTACATTCAGAGCGATGTACTTTATCTTACCGTGTTTTGGTTGGAGACTATTCGGTCAAGATACCTTTGCGATGATGTTTGCCATTGATTGATGTTTCCAGATTCACTCAAACCTGCAAGGAGTGATTCTACATTTCTAGCAGACATACCACTGAGGTTCCACAACTTTCTAGTTCTACTTTTGACTGGACCTTAACGTCTACTAATATAATAATATAAGGCGACCTCCATAGTCGAGTGAATAGTACACCGGTTTCAAGGTCTCACCATCTCTGAGGTCCCGGGTTCGAATCCCGGTGGGGGCAGATGTTTGTCTGATGAATGCCAGCATTTCTACCTTAGTCATGGTTGTTGATATATATTTCAATAAAAATTATTTATATATGTATGTCTATCCGTTACCCTAGATCCCATAGCACAAGCTTTACAGAGCTTAGTTTGGGCTAGGCTAATTGGTTATAAGGCGACCATTAAAAGCAACCTACGATTAACGGCCTAGTCCCTTGAAAATGTTACAGCAATAGAAGCAGTTCATATTACAGCTGTGAGATTCACGTGATCGATGTAATAAACATAACAAAACATTGGAAAATTAAATGTACCATTGGCACTCGGCCAAAATTTATGTTTACGACAAGAAACGTGACCAAATTTATTTCTTACAGGACAGTGTTGAATTATATGAATGTAATCTATTTTCACTGTGGAAAGTTTCCACTAAGAAATAGCGATTTATCTAGATGATAGGGGACTAGGTGTAAATAAAACAATGGGGTACATATAAAAATATTTTATTAAAAACATTTTGGTAACATTTAATAAGAACACTTAGGTAAAAATAAATCGACCTCAAAATTATTTCAAAAAGAACAGCCTGGACTGGAAGTTCACGGGGGAATCCGGAACAGCAAAACTAAAATAAATAAAAACAAAGATAACACTAGGCAGAGAAATGTCTAATTGACAACCAGAATTAAGGCATCGCAAGAATAACTATTAAGTACGACAAAATACCTACGTCTATTATTATTATTACAACAAATAAACGCCTAGCCTAGTGTTGCAGCGCCGGGCGCGGCGCGGGCGTCGCGACCCTGTAGTCTCTTGGCAGGGAGCTTACATAAGAGTATTATTGCCACTAACATTTGCACTTCACTCACGAGGCATCTCGCTGGCCACTACGCCGTAATAATACAACTACTAAATACTAAAACATCCCAATTATACGAAGCTATGTTAAAGTTTCACTTAACTAATAATATTATTTAACATCTTCGGCTAATTTTGATACTAGAATGATATAACATCTCATATTGTACTCTTAACATTACGCTGGGTTAAACTATAAGTGGGGAATTAAATACATAATATTGCAAGCATTACTGAGATTGTGCACTTACGAGTTTTGGAATAAATGGATAGTTAATATAAAAAGGGATGATTTTCATAGATGAAGTAGACAATCGGGCGCCCGTGGGCCGGGCTCTTACGATAAAGGAACAGTCATAAAGATTAAATTACGAGCATTGGCACTTCAATATTAAATCTTAATTACACACTCGAAATAGCACTGCATATCAATAACCAACTTAAAAACTAAAGTCAGATCAGTCATTTATGATATCACATCAAAATAAACAGGGAAATACATAATGTGATTTATCGATTGGATATATTATATCATATATATTATATTCTTTTCAAAAGAGGTATTAATTTTCTTATGGGCTACGAAATTATTGAGCTCTGCGCCTAGTGCGGCGCACTATATCACCATAATACGAGAACAACATTGAACCAATGAATTTTGGTACTTAGAGTTCATCTCAATGTTAATCTATTTCGCTAAACCTACATATAATGCTTATCAGATATCCGTAATACATGCTAGCAGGGCGGGTATGTCTTCGCCCATACCCGCCCCTCGAGCCCATAACACTTTCTACAATTTTCATTACAAAAATACTGTTATTTGACTACAGTTCATGAGAAAAAGTATATAACATTAATGAACAATATATATAATATAGCAAATAGGTATATGAGTATATAAAAAAAAACAATATTATAATATTTGATTTGACTAAACAATAAAATGCATTGAAATGATGTTAACAATGTAAATTCACTCAAAGACACTAAGTGATGGAAGGTAATAAATTGATAATTTAGAACATCTCTTTAAATAAATAGCACAACAACCAAAACATTTGGCAATGTGGATTAAATAATTATTAACAACTATCACCCTTGGCTGCTAACTTAAAACAAACTGGAATGCAAATATTGCATTGCACCGGACTTCTGAGGTGCAGGAAAGACGGCCGGTGAACGCCGCCTCGGGGCCAACAGGGATTACATTAAACTTAGGAGACTTTTACTACATGAACTAATCTATTAAACTGTGCGTATCACTCCAAATACTATCTTTGAACTACATTCGATTGATGTTTGTCATAAAAACTAAAAATAATGAATGCAACATTAAAAAAATAACCAATAACAACCATTTTGTCAGTATGTGACTGAGGATATAGCACACTGAGCACGGAGGACTCATCATGTTCAAGTTAACAATAAGTATTTAATGTGTCCTCCAAAGAGTTTTATTGTAACAATTGTCAGCTGCATTCTGAGATCCATGCTATATGTTCAGTCATGACCCACTGAATCATAATAATAATATAAATAGATTTTGTATGTAAAATTATTGTATTATATCTACTTTTAAACGTAACGTGTTCATAGCCCAGTAAAATGATTATAGACAAGAAAGATAAGCGTTGGTGACGACTTGACTTAAAAATGCAATAAATTTGGATAGTTACAAAATTCCTTTGAACTGTAGTTTTGCTATTATGAACAAACAATGATTGAATATAATTCACATGGATGTTGGTCCCTTCCAAAATATAATAACTGAACACATAAAACTACCATGATTAGAAAATAAATTTTGAAGTATAAGTACTATATTGTCTTATGTCAACAATTATTTTTTATAAAAATAACTCTGTGAAACATATCAACATTATTTAGGGTAGCTACAGCGGTTCCTCATATAAAGATGATCACAATATAGCAGAACTAAAGTTGCACAAAAGGACAGTATCAAATTAGTATGTTATACATTTACTTACATGTAATTCAAGAGACACACTATTAAATATCTTGACTAATTTAAGAGACCACAAATATTAAACTTTATATTTGCACATACATAGAGATATTGCCAGTCTGTTAACAACATTTACTATAATTAATTTTTTTATTTCACTAGAGACCCAGTATCTGGGCTTATCAATGACTCAAACATTAAAAACGGTCTGTCATAACTACTAATACCTTAGTATAGCTAATCACTGCTTTAATTTGTGATGATATGCACTGATAGCCCACAGTTACCATGTTATAGGTGAGCTTCACACAACTGTTTTACAAAAGCCTGGCAAAATTTTGTTAAATAGCATTTTCAGATTGTATTCCTCATGTTACATCATCATTATTATTATGTGTTTGGACGGTAAATCCACCAATGATTATCAGAGCTTAATATTTAACCTACAGCTTGGCTTTAAATTCGTGCCTATCTCGTCAAAATAGTAAATTTAAATAACATCCGAGAAGCAGCCTTTTGGTTTAAACAATGATGATCTTATAGATAAATGACTGTGGAATATATCTTATTTATGTCTACTATCTAAGGATTATAAAACAATAGATTAAAATAACAACTATGTAATGGTGGGAAATTAACTTATTATTGATATAAGTGAATGTCCATCATTATTAATATTGCTTGCTTAATACAGCATTTGGACACTAGGTTTGATTGAATTCTTCAATCATTACCTATTAACTAATCAAAATAAATTGTACAATATAACAATTTATAGATAATATGAACATTAAAAAAAAATAAGATTCTTTGGATAACAAAATAATTAACATTTCTAAGAGGAACTAAGTAGCAAGTTGTAAGAGCATTAATAAAAGTATTTTAGTACTATGTCACACTAGTGCTATTTGTTTGAATTTATTTGTTTTTATATTTGATTGTAGGCCTTAAAGAAATGCTGTAGCGGAATAAGTAAATTTTATGGCATGTACAAAGATTTTATAATAAGCTTACTTGTATCACATATTTAAATAAGTTAAAAACAAGTCATGTATTTTCGTGCTCGCCATTCACAGAAATTGTCAAAAACTTGCTTTGTTTAAATTAAGATCACAGTAATAAGTCACATTCAAAATTTCACTCTAAGAATGTACGAGCCGATAATCATTACACAAATATTCCACAGTCATCTGAACCCCAGACACACTAGGGCACATATAAATATATGGAGTCATTAACTTTGGTTTAATAGACCATTAAGCGTTTTTAAGTCACAGTGATTATTTATAAGCAAACAATAAAATAAAAATATTGCATTATATAAAGACATGGATTTGATCACTCAAATTACAAATGTTACCTTAGAGTGAGAAACTAGAAATTGATAAACCAGAGTCAATGCTTTAGAAACCACAAAAATAAACTAATAATTATTAAAATTGACAAACAGTAATTTGATATGTACCCTGGTGTGTCACAGTTGTACCCATTCAACCTTTTATTCTGGATTTATACTGCCACTGTCAACAAATTAATCTCTGGCAGCAACAACCCAAGAGAAGCCACAAGTACGGCAAGATTCATTTACATACTGTGTGCGAGTTCCATATGGTCCCAGCCGATGATATTGGGAGCGGTTGGCAAAGAACAGAGCTGGGTTGTTTGGTGGCAGCATTGTGGCTCGGTAGGTCCATTTTTCATCAGTAAGATTCGACATCAAATTGAGAATATCACGGCCTTCATACATCACTTTGACTTTGCCAACTTCCTGTTTAGGAAGAGGCTGTGGTTGTACCACAGGTTCAAATATTTTCTGAAATTTTAAAATGGTATTAAGCAAAAATGAATTCATTCAAATCTTAAGAAAAGTTATTATAATACCTCCGATTTTAAATTGTCAAAAGTTAACCTCAATGATTTCTCAAATTAAATGGTTACATTATTAAGTATTAACAACTAGAAAATCACAAGTAAACACAAAAATATTAATACTTAGCATTGTCATTTGTGATAAAACATAGTTTGAGTAGGTATTACGACGGATAGCGCAATGGAAGCGCTCGCCATTACGGAATATTATGAAAATAGAGAGGTCAAGGCCAGGACGAACGCAAACAAAATAATGAGAATTCAACAACATACCTTTTCAGTTGTCTGAGGGCTGGACGGTAGGGAGTCACTGTTGACCGATTCTGACTTGAGAGATCCAAGTGAGCCGATACCGCTAGATTCACTGGACACTGACGGGCTTGGGCTTGTCTGAGATTTTTTCAATCCCGCTATTTCTATGATATGGCCAAATGAGTTGAACGTGTTGAAATTTTCAGCCTCTAGGGCACTTGGAAGCACTGCAACGCTCAAAGCCATGTCTGCAAACGGATTAATAAATAAATTACCACATGTGCACACGCCAATACTACCCAAGGAACACTTTATTGGCAACTTGGTATGTTGACAGTAATGAACGCGCCAATTTGCGAGTCTCGTCACCCGAACAGAAGAAATTAGTATTTATTAATTCACTTCACAACCAACGTGAAATATGTAAAATTATACTGTAACAATATTATCTGTAATAGTAATTACCGAAAAGTGTTATTCCCAAAAAGCGCAAGCCTCGACGTAGTTACAAAAGATCGAACATTTACGAAGTGAAGTTAGCAACATTCGTGAATTTGCGTATGCATGATGTCGGCAAGCGCCAACCGGAAATGGTAGTGTCATGTTATTGCGCATTATGTTTGATGTATTAGAAAAAAATGAGATTAAGAATGATAATGCTAAGAAACCACCGTAAAAAAATTAATAACAATTTGTAATGTGCATTGCGATAAACATAAGAATTAAATAAATATTTTTTATTTTTGATAGCGACATCTAGTAGGCAGCAGCGTAGTTTCAATTACGTACAGCGCTTTCTAGCTGTGGCTATTTTCATAGTAGCAAACAGTTCTTCCATTCACCGCGAGATGGCAGTTTACAGATATTCCATGGATTTTTAATCTTTTAATAACGGGGCAGATGGCGCTATCTGAGAGAAGTATGTAAATAGTTTCATTTCGGGTTTATTTTCACTCGATATAAATGGTAAACTGTTTAAGAGTAATTTTTTGGAAACATCTCGTTCGAAAGGGTACTTAGGATTACTTTCGAGCTTCTGTTTATTTCAATTTTTATTTTTTAATTGACGTGCCATAACACTTAACTACTAAACTATGCTAACTTAAAATTTCATATAAAAACACACATAATAAGAATGATTATCTTATTAATAATACGTTGAAACTACTAGAGAACCAAGTCTCATTAGAGTAAGAGTAATGTTTGGTAACAATGTTATTTACTGACTACCTATGTTCACTGCTTTTAGTTGATTTTTAAGTGTATTTTGCAATGAAGATTAGTACCTACAATAACAGTGCACTGTTTTTATGCACATATATGCATATATAATAGTAACTGGCTACAGTCCCCTATACGACTCATATATATAGTTCTTGAGATTCATAACAAATCTGCAACTCCCACAAACTAAACAGTGTGCGTCGCCAATTTATGACAAATTTGCAGATAGTCTCGATTATTAAATGTCACTGTTTTATTTACCCTTAAAGCCGGAAGAAAGGAATGCAGGCATTCATGCTTTTCCGTAGAAAACATCGAGTTATTCAAGCAGAGGGCCCCGAGGTTCCCCCAGATCCGGTGTTATAATATGTTATAAAGTTGTAAATAACTTTAGTACTGTACATAAAATTATGTGATAGGTTGTAAATATGGATTTACGTACAGTGGCTCCCACATCTAGATTTATATTTACACTGCGAAATCCAGTGTTATTTCGAGCGACCTAAGGGTGATCCAAAGATGAAACAGTTAGATGAGGAGCTTATTAAAGTATTATATATTTCTTTTAACGACATACGCGAATCTGCATTTAATTGGTAGTGCCAGGTTAATTTAATTCCATATTTCAATTGTACTTATATATTTTCAAATTGCTTACAGTTTTCACTGAAATCGGTCTTTTATATTAAAAAAAAAAACAATAGTAGCTAACATTTGTTAAAACTTTTTTATAAACAATTCGTAAATTTTTAGAATACTCGAGCAACATTTTTATCTTGTGTTTTGTATTCTGATATTGATTTAATTAGGACATGGTCAGATGGTACAGTATGCGTTGGATTTAATACGTCAAATATCTTTATAATTAATTATAGCTGTGACCATCCACGTGCAGTTGTGGTTAAGTTTCATTATTGACATTGAATTTATTACTGGTCTAAATCTGCCTCTAATTCGAGTGACTTATGAGCTGCGCATACACAGCAAAGTATGGTGCTTTGCTGTGTGTATTTTCTAAAGAAAATAGTGATTAAAATGTGTTTTATTAATTGCTGCTGATGGCAGACGAATTAATGACCCGCATTGTGGTAAGTGCCAACCACCGCTCATGGATATATCTGCAATGCCAGGGACACAGTTCAGTCACTTCTTTCTCTTAGGCTGTAGTAATTGAAGTAGGATATATCATAGCGCTCAGGAAACAGCAGCTGAGAGCTCGTCCCAGAGTTTGCATGCACGTGAAAGAAATGAAGGCTGAACCCAACCTCCTAGACCAGAACGGCAAGGTGACGAATGCACCATTGCAAACAGGTTCTCAGAGTACTCTCCGCCAAAAAGCCTACGAATAATAGAGAACCAAAGTCTCTCTGCTACTCCAAAGTCTCTGTTGAAGTCGTAATATTGGGATCACTGACAATACGAAAAGCATTCTTTCGCTACCTGTTAAGAGGGTCGAGCTGACATTTAGGTGAGTGGTGTGAGTCTCGATCTTTAGACATCGCGAAGCTATCGAGCTGCACCTTTGCCACTGGAATTTCTGATGTGTCAGGCAAATGTTTTAACAACTCATTCTAAAATGCTTCGCTCCCTTACTTCCTATCACGATAAACTAAAATATTTCAAATTTTCATCACTTGAGGACCGTCGATGGATAGCTGATCAATTATTGTTATACAGGATCTTAAGGGATCACTTTGACTGCCCTCAAGTTCTTGAGCGAATACGTTTCACTGTTCCAGTTCGTCCTTCCAGGCACGGAAATTTTAGGCCATTTAATATATTCAGGACTAATGTGGGCCGTCACAGTGTGATTCCGAGATTGTGAAGGGAATATAATGCCTTTTACAATACCAGTAAGGTTGACTTGTTGTATACTTCTTTGCAATCGTTTAAAAATGAACTTGTATTATATTTAACGCCCAGAAACAAATGATAATATAAACGTTTATTGTCCAGATAATAATATTTGTACAAACAAACTTAAATGTAGAATGAGCAAAAGTACAAATCTATACTAATATATAAAGCTGAAGAGTTTGTTTGTTTGTTTGTTTGAACGCGCTAATCTCCGAAACTACTGGTGCGATTTGAATAATTCTTTTTTTGTTGGATAGTCCATTTATCGAGGAAGGCTATAGGCTAAATAACATTACGCTATGACCAATAGGAGCAAAGACAGAGCGGTAAATGTGTAAAAAACGGGGAAAATTATTCATTTTTGAAGGCTTTCTTTGCGTGCGCTGCGAAAACGGTTCAAGATACACAAAAAATATGTATGAAAGAATTATTCCTCTATACATGATCTAAAAAAAAGTCCGCGACGGCATATGTCTATCTTTTAAGGTTTAGTCACAATGACCGTTTTTATGGTACCAAATTTGGTCGAAATAATTTGTTTAACTTGTATCAACATAATAATATTAATCTTTATTCAAATATAAATATAAATATGTTGTTGGTTAACCAAAAATCTGCCGGAAGTCACTATTCCACGCGGACGAAGTCGCGGGCAAAAGCTAGTATAAAAATATATGTTTACTGTTAGGGACAAAAGAAAGGGTTTTGTTACCTTGCTCTATCTATTACACTAATTTTTGTATTAGTAAGTGCTAGTGATTAATTGGTAATTAACTAAATAAAAAAATAATTTAAATTAATATTAAGAACACCTGGTAAATGTTTTATGAATGTTGAGTTTACCTGTAATTGGGTTTGCACGCTAATAATGAATTAATGCATGCTATATGATTTCATGTTAATAGTGTAAAATGTGTAGAACCTTCAATAAATAAATAAAATGTAAAGATCATTAGCTGAGCGCTCGTAAAGGAAGCCGTAATGCCGGGCGCTAATCAGCTGGTACTTTTAGGTATTGTAGAAGGTACTGTAGGTGTTTATGACATTTTCCATAATTTTTGTAGAGCAAGGTCGCTATCGCAATTGGTCTGTAAATCCATGTACGAGTCGGATCATAGAAGGTCACCCTTTTTGTACATTGGATATTCCACAAATGTGGAAGACCTAAACTACTGATAAAAACACGTTTTCGACTCAGGGGTGCACGTCTTCAGCGCAATATATTGTGTAATACGGGTTTCAGGCAGTGAACTTTCACAGTGAGAGATGGTGGTCGGTGTGGCTCCTCTATCGTCCATAGTCAGGCCACTACTGGCTGCTCGTAGCTTTGGGAGACTGGACTGAACTGTATTCAAAGAGCATGGTTCCTACTGGGATAGCTATGTACATTTTAATACTTATAGAGAAAATCAATCAGAAATTTATTTAAGAAAATAAACGTATTAACATTAACTCTTTAATTTATGTTTATAAGACTAATAATACATTTTATCAAATTTTTCAATTCAGTTTTTAAACACGAGAAATAAGAATAAGCTTGACGTTCAAATAAATAATGCCTTTTGATAAGAAATATGATATATATAGATGTAATAGTATTATTTTATGATTGTGAAAAAAGTAGATATAAAATTAAACCTTAGTTTCGTGCCTGTTCTTCTCGAGAAGGCTCTCCCAAATTCCAAACAGGTGTAAAGTATTTTTTGTATCTATCCGCGTATAAGGCAAGTAGATGCTGTCTACACTGACTTTAAGAAGGCCTTTGACAAGGTAGACCTTATAATTCTTCTTATCAAAGTAGTTTATAATGGTAACCGTGGTGATCTTTTTCGTTGGTTTACCTCCCATATAACTAATATATGGCAAAGGGTAGTGGTTAATGGATATCAATCTAACAGCGTGAATATATCTTCAGGTGTTCTTTAAGGATCAATAGTGGGACCTCTTTTATTCATTTTGTATATAAATGACATTAAGCGATGTTTTAATTATTCGGAATCTCTTCTGTATGCGGAAGCGCATAAAATCTGTTGATGACTGTCGTTAGTTTCAAGAGGACCTTGATAGACTGAATGCATATTGTTTTAGTAATAAACTACGATTCAGTATCCAAAAATGTATTTTTTTTTATTTATTAAGAATATTAAAATTATACAATTTGATTTGATTCAATTTGATCTTTCAAATACTGTCTTGAGTAATGTTTTTCCATAAGGGATCTCGGAGTTTTATTTGAGAGTAAGTTAGTTATGGATCAGCATATTTAATATATGTACGAGTATGTATATAGTATGTAAGGCATTTAAAATGTACGGGTTCGTTCTTTTCTCTATTTATATATGTCTCGTGTTCGTTCACAATTAGAATATGCAGCTGCGATCTGGAATCCGGTCTATGTGAAGTATGTGGAGGAGATTGAGAAAGTTCAACAAAAAATCTTACCAACTACCTACGCATTACCGATGTTATAGGCAAACTTTATTCTATTCGCAGCTCCTTAAAAAGTATAAAATGTTGCCTTTGGAGGACAGATACCTAACCTGGAAATGGATATTTTGTTATTAATATTAAAGGAGAATGCCCATTGTAGTATGGACTTTAGTATCGCCAAAAATGATTTTGTACCATAATGATTTTTATGATATATTGTAGATTTTTAACTATATATTCAATTATTAAAAACTATTTGACTCTATTTCGATGGGTAAAATAGAAATTAAACGCCAAAGACTTTCAAGTTACGGATTTCTCCTATCATCTTTTGATAATACCTATTTAATTGTAGAAGATTAAAACTATAAAATGATTAAGTCTATCTTATCCAATAAATATTACAACTATCCAATAATTCATATAAAATAATTAATTAATTTAAAAATAATTGTTTTAGCAACATTGATATTAGCTATCTGTATAAAGAAACTCTTAAAGCAGAATAATGACTAAAATATTAGAGAAAGCAGAAAAAAGACTAAAGAAAATTAATTGTTTTGGTATTCCTTTTACCCTTTCACGAGAGGACAGTGGAATGTATCGAATATATTTTTGACCAATCGATCCGATCGTTAATATATGGCAATACCGAAGAGACTATTTATCAATGAAACTAGAATATCATCAATAAAAATACACGGCGAATGAAACGGAAGTGAAATAATTACTAATTATTATGTGGATTTATCTCCGGCGAAGTTTCGGCTTGGTATATTGCAGAGTTTTGTTAAAAATTGTTACTTATTTTTTGGTATTAGTTTGGTTAAGGCACAAGGACGAGTAAAGGTGATACTACGAATGGGCATACTCCTTTGACTGGATGGACCTTTTTTTTTTTTTTTTGTTTCCCTGAGGAAAATGCATTAAATTGCATACCCCGGCTGTGGCGAGCCGGGGTTATGTGGGGCTCTCCTCCCCAGAAGGGGGAGGCCTACCCACTAAAAACCTCAGGGATGGCCTTCCTCAGGCATGTAGGGAGCCCCCGGGAACAGAAAGCTTCTTCCGGGAACCCCCAGCCTCCGCTCCCCCGTCGACACAGGGGAGCCCTCCTCGGGGTAGGCTTACTACCTCCCCCGGTCTCCTCCACCGACGACGCCCCCCGGCCACGGAAGGGGCGTGGTCCATCCCGGGTCGCCGTAGCAGTCGCGACTTACTCGCGCCCGCCGGCGACCCGCGGCGGCGCCGCAGCTGTGCTACCGAGCCCGGCGCCGCCTTCTTCGAGCGGGATCGGCCATCTCCCGACCCCGCTCGGCGGCCTCCTTCTGGAGCATCACTACCTCACAGAAGGAGGCCACAGCCCTCCAACCTCCCTCGTCCGCCAGCATTGCCGCAATCAATGCCGGCGGAGACAGATCTCGCCCGATCTCTGCGACCAAGACTCGGCGCTCGGAGGCCCACGCGGGGCACTCCGCCAGCGTGTGCTGGGCCGAGTCAAGGTCGGATGCGCAGTGGTGGCAATGTGTCGATCCCTCCCGTCCTATTCGACACAGATACTCACCGAAGCAGCCGTGCCCGGTGAGTATCTGAGTCAATCGGTAGGTGACCTCCTCCTTCCCTTGGAGCCAAGCTTCGAGGTGCGGGAGTACGGCACCGACGGCCCGCTGGCGCGCGCAGATCCGTAATTCGAGCTGCGCACGCCAGGCCGCCACAATCCGTCGGTGCCACTCCCGCTTAGGCACTTCGTGCGCGGGTTCCAGGGCGCTCCCCCCATCATCGCTCCCCGGTCGACACGCCGCGACGCATACGTCGCCGCGTACATGTCGGCCAGGATGTCGAATGGGGGGGAGCGTCCCAGCACCGTCGCCGCCTCGTACGAGATTGTACGGTAGCCTCGTACGATCCGTATGGCCATTATCCGCTGCAGGCTCCGTAGCAGAGCTCTGCAGCGGGGGACCTCGCGCAGTCTTGCGACCACACGGGAGCCCCATACATGGCCACGGATCGCACGACGCCCTCGTACAGGCGGCGAACTCCATCCCTCGGTCCCCCGAGATTGGGCAGCAGGCGATGCAATGCGCCCGCCACCCTTTTGGCTCGGGGGACCAACCGCATGACTGGATGGACCTAACTAGTAAAATTTAATACACAGTTCCGATCAGGATCTCGGAACACACACTCATACTCACAGTCAACCACGAGAGAGGACTCTCTCTCTCTCGAGGTCAAGTATAGCGCACTATATTTTATTTTTGTTTTTATTAATCTGTGTATAAACTATATTATACTTTATTTTGTAACTGTTTGTTATCCCTTAATAAATACCTTTAAATGTCTAATTAATTTATTTGTTTGACGTCAGTAAGTGCCTGCAAAGGTATATGTTGAATAAACATTATTTTGGATTGGATTTAATTCAAAAACAACTTACAAATATGGAAATATTTTAGCATGCTGGATGGTTAGTATACATTCTCGAAAGTTCACCTTATCGACGTTACACTACATTGTACGTACGACTATTACATTAAAAAAAGTCTTTCGAAATCATCCGATTCGTCGATCATCAGTATCATCATTAGTAGGTTATCAAAAAAATATTTTTTTAATATCCATTTGTATTTTACTCATTTTTACTAATTACTTTTGCCTCTTTGCTTTGCTATGCTTTTACAGAATGTTCCAATTGATCACAAAGTTTCTCATAGCATCATTCATTTTGATTCCAGCTCATTCTTCTTTTAATTTCTGACTCTATATAATAGTTTATTGATTCCGTAAACATGATATAGTACATTAAATTCAGATGCCAGGAAATTTCTGTAATCAATACTTAAAAAAATTAGGTTAGATACATTAAAAATTAAAAGTTAATTTACAGAATTGTCAATTTTAGAATGTTCAATTTATTTATTGAAATTATATGGCTATTATAAGTATTTATTTGACCTAAAGATAAAACAATGTGTGGACAAAAAATGGAGGTCATTGATAAGATAATAATCAAATAATATATAGGTATATTTCCTATTGCATAATCCCCCCTGAATTACTTTTCAAGGTGTGTCACTGTGTCATTACCAAATTAAAGTTTACCTATTTCCAAAGCTAAAACACCTGTTGCTAAGTAGTAAGTTGGAAATACATTATAGAATATTATACTAATTTAGAATTAACACTGAATTTTGGATTGTTTATAAATTTGCAGTAATAACTATTTTGTTTATTCAATTGAAACTGAATAACTTTACCTGTAGTTTTTATTTAGATTTACTTGTTTACTGAGCACCCAAAGAAATGACAACAAGAACTAGAACAATGTTAAATGAAATAAATATTTCACATCGCGATTGCCACGTAACTGATATACGATAATTTATTTAAGTAGAATAGTATTTCGCAGCGCAGAAAATAAGTCAATCGTTGACATTTTTCAATTTAATAAACGCCGTAGCCGGCTCATTAGCGAAGGGCCGATTGTTCGGAGTCGTGCCCTCGCGATTTGTAAATATTCTTATATCGCTTAGAGTCCGTTCAATAAAATAATAATAGTAAACATCCGTGCAAATGGCCGGCGAGGGGGGACGGCGGCGTCAGAGCGGGAGGGG
This sequence comes from Scirpophaga incertulas, assembly GCA_036419045.1. Classification (NCBI taxonomy): domain Eukaryota; kingdom Metazoa; phylum Arthropoda; class Insecta; order Lepidoptera; family Crambidae; genus Scirpophaga; species Scirpophaga incertulas. The sequence goes on along the minus strand of CM071634.1, from coordinate 27,285,033 downwards.
GGGCTTATCGATTCGCGCCCGCGCGACACAGTATCTCCATCGGCTCCATCCTCTCATCGATGCCCGCTCGCCGGCCTCACAAAGAAAGAGATAGGTTTCGCCGACTTTGATCCTTTTGTTTTTGGGCACCGTCCGGCGGTACGGGCGGGGGCTGAAAAATGCGCACGGGCCTGATTGGCCGGCGGCGGCCCGCCCCCGCCCCTCGCCCGCCCGCCGCGCAGCCTCAGTTCAAGGGCGGTTGCTTCGCGGCGTGCCGTTGTTTGGGTTGCCTATAAATAAACTGGTCACAAACGTTGTCGAATACTACAATACTTCTTTCGAAGAACGCTGTCGAGAACGAAATGTCGTATGGCTTCCGTCAACGTGGTTTGGGCAGCTCATCACGTTGCTAGTTAGTTTTCTTATTATGAGCTAATGTTTTTGACTGTTTTATGTTAGAAAAGAAATATTTATGATAAAATTTAAATTCTAACCATAATTATTTATATAACATAGAAGACGAATTCGATTAAAAAATGTAAAAATAAATTTAAGTGTCAAAAAGAATAAAACGAAAAGGCTTGAGAAAGCTTACGACTTAAAATATGCCAAAAGCCGTAAACTTTTCTACAGATTATTCGGTCTGGCGGGTCACAGTTGTCTTTTACAATTAGAAGCACTCGTTTAGTGTAGTTTGTAGTCAAGTATCAACGGTGATGGGACAATAATACCCAACTGTCACAGTTAACACTTAGCTTGAACTAGAATATAGAAATATATATGTTGCGATGTATTTTTACATTTTAAAATTAGGTTAATTTTTTTACACTTACACATAAAATTGTTGGCAATTTTACCTAACTACTGATTATATATTCACTTTTGAATATCAATAAAACTACGCCATAATAAGGATAGTCTTTGAAAATACCACTCTCTCGTTTAATGTGTACAATGTCACGCACAAAATTGTCTTACAAAATTGGTAATAAGTCTATGACAGATTTTATATTTCAATAGAACGAATAAGGGTTTTCTTTATAGTAACTCTGTATTAATACTTTAACAATAAGAATTGTAGCAGTTCTGTACATAAACATTTGTTTAAATTAAATGCAATACTGAGTCATAAAAATTAAGAGCCATTCTTAAGAGCCAATTATTGTTGCCATTTATGTAATCGTTGATTTGGTAAAAGTTGTTTTCTTCACACAATAGCATGTTTGCCTTTTCATTATGAAAAGGCAAATCAGTTAACAATTTGTAAAAGATTGTTATAAAATGGTATATATTTCTCTATAAACGTAAATGTTGGTTTTGAATGTTGTAACAGCAAGTTTACTTTTAAACAATGTTTATAAATTACTAAAAAACAAAGTCGCTATCCGCTGTCTGTCTGTCCTTATGTATGCTTATAGATCTTTAAAACTATACGCAACGGATTTTAATGATAGAGCGATTCTTAGGATGGTTTATATGTATAATACATGCATAATATAGTAGAGAAACACTGATAAATTTAGAGGTTTCTAATGTGATGTCGTAAATAAGCACGTTTTTTTGCACTTATATTGCAAAAACGCTGGCTAAACCCTACGAGATAGACCAAAATAATATACTACAGTTTTGTCTTTTGTTATATATTTAAATACTAGCTGACCCGTGCCCACTTTCGTTGGGCATAATATTAATCATATTTCGTTGGGCATAATCCCCGAAGCAAGCACGAACGCGATCCGAATTAATAAACCCGAAGCCATCGCGCGCCGTCCGCTGCCTGTTTTTTTCTCCGATTCACTTTGCAAAACGGACTACCACGTAAAAACCTTTTTATTTTTCGGTTTTTTATATAACCTATGACACTCAGCAATAACGTGGCCTTCTATTGCTGAAAGAATTTTTAAAATCGGTTCAGTAGATCCTGAGATTACCCCTTACAATTTAACAAATATACAAACACACAAACTTTACTTCTTTATAATATTAGTATAGATTGCATCGGTGCGAAGCGGGTCGCTAGTATGTCATAAATAAAAATCACCTGCGATAAAACAGATGAATGTCACATTAAAATCTAACGAGTTAATAGGTATGAAAAGAAAGAATCCGTTAGAATACATAAGAAGTATAGACACGAACCGTTCAAATGATAGGACACACGTAGACTCCGTATTAGTTAGCACAAATAACGGCACGATTTAACTATTAGTGTACAGTTAGGAGAGTGGGGTCATCAGGTCATTGTTGGGATTTTGTTGCGGTGTTAAAAGAAGCGAATAGCATTTAGTTACGGTTTTACTCTAATTTAATTGTTGATTTATTGTTTTTAAGTTTTAGTTTAAATTGCAGTTTTAGGTTTCAAGTCCAAGTTCCGTCACCAGTACCTACATAGTATCAAAACTAAGACATACTTAATGTAAAAATATTTATCATTCTAATCCGTTATTATTTTGATTCAACAAAATTAATCTAAAATTAAATAACTGATAAGCAGACTCTTAAAGTGTGATATGAGTGTGCGTGTTTTTCAAATATAGGCATATAATAATATCGGGGGACATTCTACATTTATATGTGATTCATACATCCAAATTTTATTGTATTATTATTATAATACGTTTTTGTAATATATATTGTAAACAAAAGGCGCCGTTATTACGAGTGCCATAAAAGCTGTTTCAAAGTCTACATATAGCTTGAAGCGTTGCTGTGTGGGCAATAAGGATGTCTTTATCTAAATTCCTTCAATAAATATTTAAACTTATTTCTAGATGATAGGATTGAAAGTCCATTAAAGAAATAGACATACAAAAATGTACCACATTGTTGGCAAGGAAGCATGTGGGTCGCCTGATGATAAGCAATTACCCTGTTAGGCGTGATGATTATAACGATAGTGGTATATCTCGCGCGTTGCATATTCCTTTCCATATGCTCTCAGCACCACTGTTCTTCTGTAAGGTTAATACTATCTCAGTAGGGTTGACTTATTAAGCGAAAATGTTGTGCTCTACCTGTGTAAATTTGTATGACATAAGGTATAGAGTCGCGGTACGTAGAGCTTAATCTAAACCTTTCAATCGGAGAACAACAATATCAACGTTGCTGCTTTGCGGCAGAAATAGATAAATCCGGCTGTACAAGGTTGATCGGCCAACTGAATAGTATTCCATCTGCACATCAAAGGATTTCGAATAGCAATCTCGTTATTGGCTCAACGTGATGGGCCGACACTTAGCCCAATGTGTACAGCACAATAACTGTAATCTAAGTAGTTAACTTAAATTCAGACAGCCTTCGGTATTGTATATATGTTAAAAAAAATACCTTCCAAGTATCGGTTTTATTTTTCACGAGATTGTACTTATTTTTAAAAAGATATACAGTAAATTTTTTACCTCTGTTAATATTGTATTTGCATATATTTTAATTAAATGTGTATACACAAAGTAAGATTTGTATTTATTTTACTGTCAAATATCAGAGATTGTATATCTCTCTTGACCTTTCTCAAGAACAACAGGCGACAAACACCGAAGGACGGGTATTTCTGACATCACAACAACGCTGATGACCTTATTCAGTGTTCACAGATAGCCTCAGTTCATATGCATTTAGTAGCTCCTCCTGTACATTACAGATGTCGAGCGACATACATATATGATGTATGCATGGATAGCTTTACGTTATACGTGAAAATTGTATCGCAACTAACCATTAGCAGGCGTGTCATGTAAACCTCTGAGCGCTATATTTAAATAGGTATCCGGGGCTATCTGGAGATAAAACGGCCCGATTCACATGCGTGCGCCGCGTGATGGATGAGCCCGGCGATCAGACCCTTGCCGCATCCCCCCCTCCCGTAATTTTCCTCCTAAATTTGCCTTCTCTACCCCCCTTGTGTCCGGTGTAGTTAAGGAGACAGACTCGAGATGACAGCAATTTTGGATATCATGCAGCATCGGTGGGCTCTGCAATGACCTCATAATCGAGAGGTTCCACTACACCAACGAGTTATTAGATTTTATAATAGGCGTCACATGTACCTACTTACATTAGACCGACACTGTGACGGTGAAGAAAACTATTGTGAGGCAAATTGTGTACATCTGGGTCTAATCCCAACTAATATTATAAATGCGAAAGTAACTCTGTCTGTCTGTCTGTTACGCTTTCCCGCTTAAACCTCGCAACCGATTTTGATGAAATTTGGTACAGACAATCTTTAGACCCTGAGACAGAACATAGGCTACTTTTTATTTCGAATAAAAGGGATGAAGGTTGAAATAGAGGTTGAAAGTTTGTATGGGATTTCTTAATTTTAAAAGATAAAACCATGAAACTTATATTTAAGCACTTGATAAGAAATTATTAAACATTTGTTCTAGCATTATTGAAATTTCGACCAGCTAGGGGGTGAAATAAGGGTCGAAAATTAGTATGCAAGTTCGTCAAATATCACGTCATAAGAAACAACAAATCGTCTGTTCTAGCATTTTGAAATTTTTACCAGTGTGGGGGTGAATTGCAGATAAGACCATGAATCTTGGTATCTTAGATATAAGGGACCAGGATTGACAAAAACTAAATTCACGCGGGTGAAGCCGCGGGCGGAAGCTAGTAACTGATAATTGGCAGTTCATTTAGAGCAGTGATTCCTAAAGTGGTCTATATCGATCCCAAGGGGTCTATGACAACCTGCAAGGGCCTACGCAAGCGAAAAAATATTTGGGGGTCCACGATAATTGATGAATAATTTATAAAAGTACCTATGAAGTAAAAAAATATTATATATGTCTATAAAATTTGTAAGGTGTAGATATGGCAAAGGGTTTACTACACTAAAAAGTTTGAGAACCTCTGATTTATGGTAATATGTGAGAGATGAGACTTGTGTTGAATTGCTGTGTATAAGTCTACCTAAGGAGTTGAGATTAACCCGGTTGGGAGTTGGCCCAGTGCGGATCGGAGGGGAGTGGCAGTCTCCGGCATTTGGTGGTTGAGACCAGCGATTATTTGAGAGACCAGCAGTTTCTCCATAGGATATATATTTGTTACTCTTAATTAGTAAGACTTAGTTGCTATAATGATATTTTTAATAGTGTTATTGTGTTGCGACAATTAGTGGTAAGACAACCAGTTCCTTAGTTGTTGAGGATTCCAGGTGAAGCTTGATTCTACATTCGGTCTCATTAATTAATAATAATATGTTGATACACTTCACGCACACTTGCATTAAGTTTGTTTAAATTACCTCTATGCGTTGGACCTATATTCCCGCACACTGCTTATAAAGTGTGCGTTTGCCGTGTCTCAAAATAGCCGTCTGTGCATTCCTAGATATAGAAGGAGCATTTGACAACGTGACCAGCACCTCTTTAACCAAAGGGCTGAAGAACAAAGGGATTGATGAAACAACGACCCGATGGATAGTTGCAATGCTAAAAAACAGAATAGTAAAAATAGACCTCCATAAGGTAACTAGAAGCTTCAGAGCGATAAGAGGTTGCCCGCAAGGGAGCGTTTTATCGCCATTGCTATGGTCCCTTGTCATAGATGAACTTTTAGTAAAAACTTCAGAAATTAATCTTAACGTACAGAGCTATGCAGATGACGTAGTGGCCTGTGTCATAGGCCCTTGTCAAAGCACTGTAACCTCAATTTTACAGAAAACCGTAAACACAATTGTTAACTGGTGTTCAGAAAATAACTGACTGTAAATCCTACGAAAACAATTTTTACTAGGAAGAGAAAGCTGGATAAGCTCTCACCACTGACTACAAAAGGAACAATACCATTTTCAACAGAGGTCAAGTACTTGGGCGTAGTCATCGACAAGAGACTGACCTGGGAGTCACACCTTAAGAACACGATACAAAAGGCTAAAACTGCCTTAGGTATATGTCAACGGCTTGTAGGGACGAGATGGGGACTAAACCCAAAAATCACCTTATGGCTTTACACCACCATTGTCAGGCCGTCAATAACTTACGCCTGTACGATATGGGGCTCGAAGGCACAGCAAGTTACGGCTATAAAAAAGCTATCAGGCCTGCAGCGCATTGCATGCCTGATGGCTACAGGAGCCGTTAGATCAACACCAGCCATAGCCCTTAATGCAATCCTCAGCCTCCCACATCTAAACCTCTTTATTGAGAAGGAGATGATGGCTGGCATCTATAGGACTAACGCTAGCATAGAACATTGGAAATCCCAGACAATAAGGACACTACATCAAAAAGTGTTTGAATGTCCACTTCTTGCAATGACGACAGACGTCTTGCTTTCAGAAGTTTACTTTCACAAGAATTTCACTGCGGAAATCACCAAGAGGGAAGACTGGGTGCAAGGCCGACATAGTGATCCCTTAAATAACGGGAGTCTGGTGTGGTTCACCGATGGCTCCAAAATGGGGGTTAACGTAGGATGTGGCATATATGGGGGCAGACCCAGGGTTAGGTTAGGAAAAAACATAAACCTGGGAAAGTATGCTACTATATTCCAGGTGGTCTGTGCCATAATTGAATGTGTACAAGCGAACCGCCAACGAAACTACGTAAACCAAAAAATCGTAATTAATTCAGACAGACAGGCAGCTTTACTAGCAATAAATAATAACACACTTAAATCAAAGCTAGTAACAGACTGTGTGAAAAAACTCAATGACCTGGGAGAAAAGAACAAAATCACTCTCAAATGGGTGCCAGGTCATTCTGGAATAACCGGCAATGAGAAGGCCGATGAACTAGCGAGGGCTGGGGCTCAAGGAATACAGTTCGGCCCAGAGCCTATCTGTGGTATCTCAAAGAACCAGGCCATGCAATACCTGAAAACTCGCCTTCTTAACGAGGCGAAAGCAGACTGGCACATCAATACACCTCTTGTGCTACTGTGAACCGCTGATTCACAAAAGAAGCAGACACCTGGGGAAACACATCCTTGACCCAGATGAAATAAAAACAATCCGAACTGGGAACATCCTATCTTTCTTGGTCAGTGCCCAGTTAAGGGAGTTACTGTAGGGCCTACATAGAACCTACATAGGAGGCTGGTCACAATAGATCTTAATAGGTCGCAGTGATGCATATAAGCCCCGACTTACCCGAATGTAAAAATGCCGTGTCTCATAAAAATGCGTAATAATAAACGATGTGATAATAAATTATTTAGCCCAAAAAACACATTTCAATTAGTCAATAACTTCTCGTTAGTATGGAAAAATAATGTGTCAATCCCAATAGTTATGTAGGTACATATTACTTTATTATGTAATATTATATGTATATTGCACCCTGGCCGCTACACTAAGCCGGCCTAAGTCCTGTAGGTGATCCATTATACTGGCATTTTTACGTAATCCCGTTTATAAATATGAAATTGAAGGAAGAGCCGATGGTTAATCGACTGGAGGCCGGGGTCACACCGCCCTCTGTTGCCCATAATTTATGACTGCCAAATACTGGTCTGATTCTGAAAAAAATGTGTTGTCGCGTTTTCCCTTTACATAAATCAACATTCGAAAACGTGTACAGTACTGTTTTTGTGGCGGGCGTACGTAAATCAATCTTGTCAGTGTGAACGAGGCCTAACTCTATTCGATCTTTTGACTCGAAATATAACCAGGGCATGTGCTATCGGTATTGGACTTAATGTCGGTTTTGTTTATCTCCCAACCAGGCACAATGTAGGTCAGTTAATTAATTTGATTTTTACAGTTGCATGATATTTCTGATATGCGTAGAGAATCGAGATCAAGTTACAGTTTTATACATAGAAAATAGAGATAATAATAAATAATTAAAATACATATTTTTTACACCCTCATATTAACCGCCGTCTTAAACTAAGCTGGGGCCCTTGGGAACACAAGAATTAGAGGCCCCTTTGGAAAGTAAATAACGTTAATTATACTAACATTTTCAAACTAAGTTTGTTTTGCTCACTAAATAAGTTATGCTCGCGCCATCCCGCGGTTGGAATACTGCGCTAAAATAACGATACTGATTGAGCAATTTCGACACTAGCATTTCAGTTGTTAGAAGCCAGAACAAAACCATAGGCATCTCTCGGTCTCAGCTTGTAGATAGAAATGAGCCTTCTTGGACCGTCTATCTTCGTTTATATAATGTAAACGTAGTATATAGTATATACAGTTACTAATTTGAGAAAAAAGTAATGTCTAATGTGTCCGACAAAAATGTTTTGAGAATAAATTTGTGAAAGAAATTGTAGGTCCTTCGGAGCCCCTTGAGAATGGGGGCCCTGCGCACGGGCCCTGTGTGCCGTTATGGTAAAGACACTATTGCTCATATTCGTGGGGCTCGGAGTCGACCCTGCAATGTACCAATGTGTTTTTCAAAATGCATATGGACTTTTATCCGACGTTTCTACTATGAAGGAAAACATAGTGAGACAACATAATCAACCAATCAGCAATCGGCCAGCGTGGTTGACTAAGGCCAAATCGCCCTAACATAGCTGTGTTGTATCATATGGACTGTGATGATGATGATGATGAATATAAGCAAAGTAAGTTAGACTTGTCTAGAGCATCAGATAAACATAATAATGATATTATGTTTATATCTCACGAATACAGATGTCAGAAGCTTATTCAATTTCTTTAAGCCAACAATCCAAAAATGGAAGTTGATTTTTATGCGATTCTACATCACCTGACTTGATATCTTAATTCACAATGTAGTGTAACTATGTCACCAGTTAAGAAACATATTTTGTATCATATGAATCTATTTGTAGGATCGGAGTCTGATACGTATGAGTTAATTGAAGCGATTGCTTTTAGACTCATGAATATAGGTAATGAGGAACTATGCACTCGTACCTAATAAATATAGATTGCAATAACACGTATGAAATGATTTTTTATGAATATAATTAAAGTAACAAAATGACAAGTCAAAATCACGATTATTACTTTTACTCAACGTTTCGATAGAGTTGGCCAAACGTAAAGGAACATGAGAATTTCGAAATACGTTATTCCTCTTCAAGTACTAGGTGGTGTTTATTAGAGTCGTTAAGATTTTTCCGACATTCACAGATTAAAAAGCGATTATTAGCGAAATGGGTCAAGGAATATGTTCCAGCTATACACAATAATCAGGTAAAGAAATTGCGATCGCTGATCCTATCACTCAATTGAGCTCCACGGTCCAATAATATTTTCCACGGGATGTGGATACTACGGAAGCATCGTGCGTCGAATGGTTTGAAATTAGAAAATGTCCAAATTTTAAGGGACTGCAATTGGTAGCAACTTGGAATCTAGTGTTAAGTATGGTGTTGGCGGCGTATTTCACGTCGGGAAAATAATTTGTCTATATCATAAGTATGAAGTGAATTAATAAATATTGACATATCCTTGTTGCACGACCTGGCGTGGGGAACTATTGTTAGTTCTTGTCATTTGGACGTAAACACCCACAGATTTGAATCTATTTTTGATCACGGTGGATGCATATCTACTCAAAAGTTTAGGTATGTATCGGTAAATAGTGATCGGTTAAAATATTCCTAAGAATTCATAATTTTCGAAGATATGCTGAACTTCATTCACATATTTAGGAAATAAATACAGCTTTGTAAAAAATAAAAATATGAAAGACTATGAGACCATTTAAGATACGAGGTATATTTGGCGGGGGTTTTGTTCAAATTATATAATCCGATTTTTTATACTTTTTTATTTCTTTCTTTTAGCAGTGAAGCAGCATAATTGTTTTTGAGCGTTTGTTTTAGGCCGTTATTTTTACGTTGATTGCTACTTCTTTTGTTCATTAACGCTACGTCATGTTCTGTACGTTCTTTTGTACGTTTAAATCCGGTGCAATCGCCAAAGAGCAGAGAGGAAGGAGGTAGTCACGACATATCAGTGCGGATTGGTTGGTTTTACACACATCTTCTTGTCACGTGTCTATACTTACGTGAATATATGTAGCTTCATGATTATTCATAGGAGGGTCGGATAAATGTACATGACAGGATTGTCATTGGGCTTACCGATTAGCAGGTCAGTGTCAATACCACGGTGCCAACGAAAGCGCTCTATCAAAAGTGTTATACTTTAATAAAAAAAATGAAGGACAATTGTATTTTTGTATGTTTGTGAAAAATATACTAAAAAGCTTGAATATGATGGACACGCCGAGCTTTTTGCTAGTTTTAGTTCTGAGAAAGCCACAATATAATTAATACCAATGGAAAATATCTTTTTCCTTTGTGAATCTGCTAATATACATGGGCGATGCCGCTAGTAGAAAATTAAATATACCTAAAAAAATATTATAATAAAAAATGCCAACTTATCTTACTTTCGGAAATCTTTACCTGAGCGTGAGTTCAAACGCGGTTTCCAAACCAATGTCCACAGCCCCGAACTCGGAGGGTAGAGCCCCAGCGGGACGATATTATAACCTCGCATAATATCTGCGTCGTCACTAGAGCGCAATAAATACCCAAATAAAGCGCAAATAACACCCAAATCGCTCATCAGCAAGCCCGCCACCCTTTCCAACTATAATTATCTATAATCAGCACACCCTTGTATAATCAGGACGGCATAATCATTGGACATGTTGGGTATTGATTACGATTATTTGTTTTGCATATGGGTTGGATGATTGACGGGTACGAGGTTAGGTTTACCAGCTATACTTGCTTCTTGGTGAATATGATTGGATGTAAGAGTGTGGATTATTTATCCACAATGTACGTTATAATTAATAATGTATGATAGGCTACGATAATACGTTTCCTTGTAAAGATGTATATTTAAATACATATTTCTATATTTATACTAGCGGGCCCGACAGACTTCGTTCTGTTAAAAATATTTGTAACGTGGCAGTTTTTTGTTCCTACTTATTTTATAGATAATGTCGCATAGCCAACCAAATTACAACAAAATGTCCAAATGAACTATTACATTTTGCGACTATTCAATTTTAGAACGTGATAAATATTAAATCCTCCAACGATGTATTCTATGCTCCAACGCATACACGCACACTGTTTTGATAGATATGATTGAATTTCAACTATATATAGCGTTAATAAAGCGCAAATTTACTCTTTGATGTTAGGAACACACTTACATTGCTTAGACAGCAACGAGTGCTTGCAATATGAACTTTATACAATAATAATAAATCTCAAATTGACTGTACGTTTTAGTTAGAAAATGTTTGTATGGGAATAAAAGGGCTGTTTTTAGGGTTTTTCCGATAATTATTCGAATTTCTTTCGTAAAAACCATCCTTGAACTTCAACGAACATTTTAAAAAGATAATTGGGCAAATTGGTCGAGGTGTTGTTGAATTATGCGCTTACCAACACATTTTGCGATTCATTTTTATATATATAGAAGAATTACAATCTACGAGTAACAATCAATCATCCATAGAAAATCCATAGAGAATTAGATATCTTTCAGTCGATACAGTGGTTTCCTAATCCAAAGTTAATGTGAATTTGTGGTTTCGAAGATCCATCTGAATTGCGGCCTGCTTTTTAATTTTGTTTCAGTACTTATTGTACACGAGATGAACGGTAAAATACATTGGCTAAATTAGCTAATGTTATTGTTAAAAATTTCGTGATATTTTCCAGAGAGAAATGAATACACAAGTGATAGGCGTACAGACAGCAATCGACTATAATCGAGATAGTTAATAATAAGGGTGCGTTTGGCATAACGTTGAGTGTATTACACGACCGATTTAATTGTGTCGCTTGAATCTGTAGATTTAGACGATTGAGATTCAACTTTCTTTTATTGTTTAGCTTGTAGGTTACGCTTCTCACGTGGACAGCAGCGCAGGTTACTTGAGGACGGTCTATATCCAGCAATATGGGTATTTGGCGACTGAAATGATGATGATGCTGATTCTATGAGATACAGATATTTAAGTATATTAATATTGATATAATTGAGTTATTACAAGAACGCTTGGCTTTTGTTTCTCATTTATGATCATATTTCGTTTCTTAAGCAATAGTTTTATAGATTACAATTACTTATCTAAAAATTAAGGTATCTCAATCATGTAGGTAGTTATTTTAAAAAGCGATTGTTAATATAATAAAACATTATGTGTTTTTATAATTTCTTCATGCACATAGAGGCAATGCTCTTTACCAATATCCGTAAGAAAAAGTAATTTTAACTTATAATTTTATTTGCATTATCCATTTAACATTTTTGAACAAACTATAATTGTGTATTATCAAATAAAACTATTCCAGCGGTCGTACCAAAGCAGACACGTTACACTACCTGGAGCTTAGTATTATATTCATTAGCCGCAGACCGCGGCCAGGGGCTGATTGGCGCATCTCTGCGAACCAGTGCCAATTAGAACAGACAATATTGCGTGCGTATGAAAGGATTGGGGCTTATTAGCGTCCGATATTGTTGTGAGTGCGCTCGCGCGGAAGAACGGTGGCGATAACGACTGATCGCCTAGGGTACGAGTAATCTGTTGTGGTTTCGTTATCCGATTATGCTGCGAGCAATCGGAACGGAGGTGTCTTGTTACATTTCTTTTGTGTTTATGCCAATTATAATTTGGTGGTAAATTTTTATAAAATTTCATGTTGTTTTCAATGGTAAACAAGTAATTCTCATAATTCATTAGTTGACAAATAACTAAAGATGTAAGAATCTATAACGTTTTATATTTATCTCTATAGCAACATTGTCTCTATTTACTAATATCGAGGAAGGTAAAAGCTTTATTTTTACCGCTTTGTCGGTTGTCCGCTCTCTTTTGCTTGTTTCGTTCAGTGGTAGAGTTTTCCAAACCATCATTTCAGGTTTATGTCCAGTTACGACGATCATGTAAAACTGACTTTTCAAGTTTTTTGTTAGTTCTTCACATCACTCTCCTGTTTGAGAAGAGATTCAACTGTTTCAAGAAGTGTGTTCGAGCGTACACCGAAACGTATTTCCACATATTTTTATATACAGCAACACTAATGTATTACGTAGTATCCGCATCCTAAAACGATTCTAATGTCTTTATATTCTTATATACGGACATACGCATAACTGTAAAGATACAATTTGAGTTAAACGTTTTCAAAAGATCACGCAATTTTCATTTCACTGAGCATCCTGTCAGTATATATAATCATCACAAAGCGCATACAAAGTGTGTTATTTTTTTATATATTTTCTTTGATTCTTTAATCATTAAGTACAAGATTTTAATGTTAGTAAGATTTGAATTTGTTATCACGCTTGTACCTCATTCTACATTATAAATTCAAAACTTGTTAACAGACTGCTACGTATAGGCTTTCACATGTCAACAAAGCGCGACTGCACACCCACACGCATTGATAGAGAGCAGACCGAAGCTCCACATACATCAATGCATTAATCGTGATGGATTGCGGAGCCGAGCATCCGAAATTTTCTTTTTTTTTCATATCGCGAGGGCGAAAACAAGTGTCCATTCACACGGTCCCATAAAACAGTTTGCAAGAGATTAATTGCATTATTCCGTGAGAGATAAGTATTAATGGTGACTATCAGGGGATATAACCCCCTCTTTAATTATAGAATCTCGTTTATAAGATGTAACGACTGTGATTTATAGTTGTAATTATGTTTATCGTTTTGATGACTGTGCACCTCTTATGTTTTTGTATGATTCTTTGCGTTTGATTGGCTTCATTTACCACCGAAACTATTTTGTATCTAATGTAAATCTGAATGAATTATCTAAACTGTTTGTATATACACTGTCATAAACTTATGTTTTAGTTATGAAAAATTGCAGTCGTAAATTCTTGGCTATTTATTTCAAAATCAAAATCAAAATAATATTTATTCAACATAGACCTTTACAGGCACTTATTGACGTCAACAAACAAAACAAAAAAAATTTGACAGCGTTTTCGAATTTTAAATTATAGCTGTCAATTAATTTCTACGCATTATTGTATAATGTGACGTCTTTTACTATTATTATGAAAGAGAAAGAGGTAGACTTATTTAAAAGAAGATGTTGCTAAGTACATTATTTGGGACATTATTCAATACAGTAGTAGTAAGTATGATAAATTATGATTTTACAGAAAATTGACTTACACTAATATACCCTCTTTAGGATTCAACTTTTGAGTGATGACAACTTTACACTCGTAGTAGTGTAAACAGTGTTGTGATGGCTAGTCGCTCAGGCGCTAATACTCGGACTAGTTCCGACTAATCCCAAAGGAGTGGTCGCCGGTCGGTCGGAGGGCGAGGCATTTCACAATCGGCTGCCCGCCCGACCTTTATGACTCCAGGGACCGCGGAAATGCCATCATGTTTTTTTTGCCGCTTCACTCGACGACACTCGATTAATTTTTCACGGTACGCTTGTCAAAATGTGATTTAATATAGCACGCGAGGGTTGAGTCGTACCGCTTTTGACATTCTTTGACGTTTGATGCATGCGCCGGCACAGCCCACTGTCCGGCTACGGCTATTTTCCACATGGACTAAAACAAATGACAGTCACAACTCTTTTGGCGCATGTTTCTTAATTACATTGCAAAGCGATTTGCGCTCAGACTGGTCAATTTAGCCGGTATATTGAAGTTTTATTAGCTTTGTTTTGTGTACGTAGAGTGCTTCGAATTGAGATTTTTTTTATCTTCACTCTTTGTAGAATGTGTTTTGAAGAGTTTATTTTATACATACAAAATTATGTGTGTGTGACAGTCGTTAACGTTCAGCTCAAAAACTTCTGAGTCTTAATTACATGATATAGCAAAGATAACTAAGATTTTCATGGCAGAAATAAAAATACACTTAAGATAGGTAAAGAAAACATAAATTAGTGTCTGTTTATTGTGTAATTCAATTATATTATGTTTTGTGTATATGTTCATTTGCGGATATGTATATGTGGGAAATTATATATGTGTGCGTGTATTTGGAATTATGAATATTAGTTATATATTTCAGTAACAGTAATAGAACAGTAGCAGTACAGTTACGAAGGATTCTATAGTCGCAATGCTCGCTTCCCTTTAGGCTAAATTTGTGTGGAGGTAGCCGGAGAAAGAACCATAGTACGCCTGAATGTCTGAAATCTTTTCTTGTCGGCAATTTAGGTGATGGTAGCTCTATATCCCCACTAATATTAAAATTTCGTTTTGTATGGATGGATGTTTGTTTTACTCTGACGTAAAAACTACTAAATGGATTTTACTGAAACTTTACAAAAATATTGCTTGTACAATAAAATAACATATAGGATTAATTTTATAAAGATATACGACGCGCTAATAAGTTAAGCTACTCGGAATGATAATCCTGCGCAGATGAAGTCGCGGGCACCAGTTAGTACAACTAATATAATACCTAAAAAACCAAATAAATATAACTGCATTCATAAATAAACTTTTGTCTATCTATGAATGTTTATTATCAACGTGAAAGCTTTCAAGCTTTCGTTGTTTTCTCCGTTCGAGCTAAAATTGTTCGTCTGGTTCAAAGAAGGATGTCCAATTAAGGGACAGTCAACAAAGCCCGTCGGACTTCGGCCAATTTGAAATCAATGCATATCTCTATGGAAATAGGTAGGTATAATCTGTGGAAGATCTGTTGTTTTATTATCTTATGTACGTATATTGCATGTACCTTATTTGTTGCCATTAAACAAATAAAATATTCAAAAGATGATTAACTAATAAATATTTGCAGATCATTATGGATTCGCTGGTCACTCGTGCATTGGGGATCGGATGTATGTATTTGTAGATCAGAACTAATTATGATTTATTTAAATTGTGTATATATTTTATAAGTATTCGTTTATTATTATTCTTATTTGGAATATTAAAATATATTACCATGAAAAGAATTTAATTAATTGTGTGCTTTAGAACCATACATAACATATAAAAAATTTAAGACCTTCACACAATGGTTATATCCTAATTTTTGCCAGTTTGGTTGTCGACATCGCTTAATTACTTGTATAACTTGTCGGTATATTCCATATATATTCGTCAGGGTGGAGGATAATTACATTTTTATTGTCATCTTTAACGCATTATGCTTAAACGTGGCACGCTAATATCATTAGATGTAATTTAAATTATTTTCTATCAGTCCACTGCGATGTTGTACGCCGTACGATACGGTGACTCTGTCCCAGGTACATAGCAAATGTCCTGGACCAACGAAAATATCAATTCATTTGATCGAGTTTGCTTTATTCGCCTTGCGTTGCAATATGCACTATGTGAGTGAGTCACGGAAGGACACTTCAATAGGTATCCACTGGTCAGCAACGTGCGAGTGATGCCACTCGCGTTGTCAACTTGTATAGGTGGTGGTGCTGACTAAGACTGTTTTACGTGGGCTCAGCGCAAACGGGATCTCCAAGATATGCGATGCAATGACACGCGAACTCAATGCGATGTGATGCGATCCAGCACCTCCACTGTTGTCCTAAAATACTAAAGTTTTAATTAAATATCAATCGACCACTTCCCAATTTACTTAAGATTTTTTTTGATTCTAAACTGAATCACGGCGATAAATCATTTTTTTTTCCTTAGAAACTACCATACTCCATAGCGTTCAGAAATTTGTTTATTTTATAAATGTTAAAAAATTGTCGCCAGAATGTGCAATCAGTGCCAATGCCAAAGGAAAAGAAACTGTGTCGCCATAAATCGAAAGTTGTCAATTATTTGTTAAGAGTGTTTTTATTACGAGTATAATATATGTAAATTACATCGAAAAATAAAAACGAAACAAATTGCGAGTATATTTCAAGGTCAAAAAATTGTGCTTATAAAGAAAATATTACGGAATGATAGCCTTCATTAGGTGAGTATACTAGGCGCTAGAGAAACGTGTGCAAAGTCGATCCCTTTTCATCAGCGTGACTTCTTGTCGTGACGCTTCACTAACTTAAAAGTCACACCGAAAAATAACATTGATTTTGTCACATTAGTTATTCTTATTACGATACATGCCTTTCAGAGTTTAGAGTTTCCTTTTTTTTTCTAAATCTATTGCCATATCGCAGTTGTCAGTTCGTTCACACACACACACACGATTTAATTACGCATTGAATAATGGTTCGAAATAGTTTATTTTAAACAAATGCAAAGATATAGTCAATTGAAAATTGCCTTCACGATTTTGTAGATTTTATTGTCATTTACTTAGAGTTTGTTTTCTTTAGTCTGCGGTGGAAACAGAGGGACAAGGTCGGCGTGATCATACAAGATCGGATAGAAAATACGTGTGATGCGATGCTACTGAGGAGACGTGGAATACCATAGGTTACTTAATAGCGTTGTTTCTTCTTGACAGATACTATTGATTAGCGACGGGTGAGTGGCCGTAAACAGCAACTTTTTTACCGTAATGTTATTTATTAACTATAACTAAGCTTTACTAGTAGAATGAACTGTACATTTATCTAAATTCATTTTAATCTTAAATAGCACGCTATTCCTTTGTTTTACAGTAAATGATAGCATACGACATATTACTGTACTAAGCTTAGACAATTGTCTTGAAATTGCCAATTTCTTTAATGCATATCGTATTTTAAATTATCTTATTAATCATAGAAATTTGACAACATTTTAAATGAAGTCAGCATTACTGAAATACTCATTTGTGTACCAGCTCAACCGAGCACAGCGAATGAAATAATGACAATATAAAACCGTCGCTGTGCCATTGATCATTTCTCATTTTAAAGTCCATTCCCGCCCGGCGTTACTTGCATTTTCAGGAGTGACGTTACAAGTGGCATTATCTATCAATAACGCCAAAAATGGAACCGCAATTTCCAATTTGCCGCGTCACTCCCGGATTCCAATAGGAAGCGCGATAAATGGAGTCACATTCCAATATGTCACCGGGTGCGACCATTCGGCTTTTCGGCATTCGGCCTCGCGTTTTCGGCTAACCGCGACTGCATTCGTCGAATAGTGCTGTGCTGCCGCGTTCCACTGCTCGTAATGAGATTCTAAACATTAGCCGACTGTTGATTGCGGTTTTTTTTAATTTGTTTTGTTATTAATTCGGAAATTTTATTTCAAAAAATCTTTGCATTTCCGCGAAGTTGTAATCAATGAGTCTTTTCGTAGTTCACTTTATATAGATTCTTGTTATTTAGAAATGTCGAGGAAAGCAAGTGCGCATGTGGGTTATCAAAGAGAATTAAAAAAATATGTTCTTGGTGTTTTTCAATGTATTTGGGATTGTTTAATTAAGATGATACCTAAGAAAATACCTAAGGTAGAACGATATCGGTGTTGTCTTATTAAAAATCCAGAAAATTATTCTATTATGTCACTATTATTCTTATTATTATATAAGAATAATAGTGGCATAATTACATCATTCGCTTTACTGTCTCTCAACTTATTTGATATTGGAGTAATATGGCTTTCTCTTCCACTCCTATCTCAAACAATATTCATGTCATAAATCCAATCATTGCTTCCTTGCTATTTCTTTATTCCCCTATCAAGTCTCATTCATTCTTATTACCTTTCTTATTACATGTTACACGTTACATGGTCATACCATGCCAGTGTTGGCTCTTTTAAACTATCGTCCATATTGTTGTTGCAAATTTTGATAAAGATATTATCCTACATTGATTTTGAAAGTCGATTTGCCCTTATGTAATATGGCGTCACGATACGCCTGTTATATGTATTATATACTACGCAGCCTTTTTTCTTAGAATTCCTGATAAATATAGTGAAAGGCCCAGCCGGCTTTCACGGGCGCATTAGGCAGGCGACACACGGCCGGCATGCGAGTCACGTCAATCATTATTGCCTCTACGACAGCGGCGCTGTGCCCGCACCGATTTGAAATATTTCCATGGAACCACTTATTCGCACCTCGCAAACAGCTATATGTATGCAATCAGATGTATTTGATAGTCGTTAGGATTTCTGTTGATCAACGTTGACAATTAAATTGAATGATGACAATAAAATAGCATCTAGTTGGTTGTTAATTGTGGATTTATTAATGATATAAAAATAAAACTTCATATATTCATAGTTGTGTTTTGTTTGATTCTATGTGGCGGCATATCACAATCTGCTCAGTATAAAATCCTGATCGCTAAACCCTTAGCGACTTTACATTTTTAAACTATATGTTTATTAGTCTAGTTTCATTCTCTCCTTTTCTTTGGTCTGGATTTTTCCTATCAGGGTCAACTTTGTTTTTCATTCTTTGACTAATTATTTACCGTTCCAGTGTAACAATGCATATGTAAATGTTTCATCATTCATCACTATTATTACTTTTTCACTGCTGGACATAGGCATCCCCCAAGAAGTAGGGTTTTAGTCCGTCTCCCACCACTCTGGCCCAGTACACAGTGGTGAGGAGTGGCAGAGCCTCATTTGTTTGTTGGTTGGCAACCTTTTGCACCCTCTGTGATGTGAATCAATTTGATTTTTTAGCTGAATTCGTCTCAAACACTAAAATTTCTCAAAAAGTAAAAAACTAAGAACAAAATACCATTAAGTAAATTACTTAAGTTTACAAAATAAAAAAGTATCTTAATTTTTTACTGCATTTATATTGAATAAGCACGGTGAATTTTAATTCCAAAGTAACATTAATGCACTCAAAACAAATTTGTCTCAATTGGTAAATCTGAAATTGAAAAGTATCAATATCATTCGATCCGCTGTCACGCGAGTGGCGGATACACGCCGAATGGTATGCGAAATATCTTATGGGCGAGAGGGTAATCGTTTTCTAGTGCCTCGGTCGTGTTGTACGTCATTGTGCGAGGAGGCAATCTGACTGATTCCCGTCGCGTATTCTAATGGCGCGGCTGGCAGCGTGGCACATGCCCGCACTTGACGCGCTTCGAATGTTCGCCGGTTTATTATAAATGCGACTCTTATAGCGGTGTGAATGGGAGCCGTCAGGACGCCACGTTGATGTGTTAATCTGGTTCACGATTCTTTCCTTAACGCCCGTTTTCCTGTTCGAAATTCGTAAAGGGGTACGTTTGGCCTCTTTTGAAGAAGCCGTGCATAGATGCTATTTGACGGAAAATTATTAAATGGCCGAATTTTGATGAGCGATTTACGAGTTAAGGCCACTCGTCACTATGCTGCTTGAATATTATTTATATATGAATGACATGAATTAGTATTTTAACGTAAATATATGCAAATAACATCTTTTCATCATAAAGTGTTTTTTACGAGGTGGAATATTGTCGAACCATACAATGGAAAATGGCTAATCTCCAAGTTTGTATAGCACTCCCCATAAGACATAACTATACTTACGATGTCCATCTCGTACTTAGCCAAGACGATCCAGGGATCCGTATTTCCGACAATCCGGCCGACCCAACAATGCTAGGTGTTAACGTCTATGGTGTATCATCGTGGACATAACAGTGCTCCAGTGCACTTCTATACTTGCATCCATAGAGCATCATACTACCCAGGTTGTTGGTCATAGGAGGTCGCAGGCGTCAGAGGGAATCAGTGTAAGGATCCTCTCAGCTACTTTCTGAGAGGTCTAGCCTATCTTAACTAATAAGTTACTACGACTAGGTCTTAGTCCACCACACTGAATCAATGTGGATAGTCAATATCGCATACACCTTTAAGTTTCATATTTTTTAGTAAGTGTCGAACTGTCAAACAGTAGGCTTGTATTGGCCGAAATGAAGAAATTGTTATACATTTCGATAGAGTGCACTTATTTTATACCTAGTTCTTTATAATCTCGTTTCCTTTGAAGCTTTGTTTGTCTTAAAATATAATTTGCCTAAGCAGTTTTAGCCCAGTAACAAAAAAAATATTTGCTAGATAATAATCCTTCTTTGTAGTATTAAGTTGACAAAGAAGTAGACTGCCCATCTGATGGTGTTTGGTTTTAAACGCCTATACTACTTGTAGTTCTTATGAGTCTCGCTTAAAATCTGCATCTCCCTAAGAATTACAATGTGCGCTGCCTGTGTTTTCGTAACAAAAACTGCAATAATTACGAGATACTGGCTCTGTTAGACAGAAGAGCTGTCTTAAGGTCAACACGTAGCCTTACGGTGTGCTGCGTGAGACAGAGTTCAGTAGCGTGTTCCATACTCCTGCGTATTTTAAAATGATTATATAATTTCGTATGTTAATCAAAGGTGGATAAAGTTATTATCAATAACAATTTCAACCACTCAATCGTAAAATAATAAGCATTTATTTCCGCGCAAAATTATTCGGATATAATGGAGTACACTATAATTCATACTACACTAAACTAGCATGTGTTATAGGAAATAGGGTCTTCGTTGTTTTCTTTTACAATACTCAGTAGGAAATTATAAAGAATACAAAAGTAATTTATATCTAAGTATAATAAATTGTGTTTATCTATATCATATCAATACTTCAGTATGGACAACGTAAAGAAAAATAAATTAGATACGTAATTGAAAAATAAATAGGCAAATATAAAATAATTCTCTATATATTAAACACTTTGTTTGTTTTATTAACTCATAATAGTCGTTAACCTATACATTTTTATATTTAAGCAATGTTAGATATTTTCTGTCTCAGTATAGTTCAATTACTGTTTATTTTTGATTTTGTTAAAGATACTGAGTATTTTGTTTAATTTACAGTTGACAGATGAGTATATTTTGGGGTACCTCTGCTGTCTCCTAGTTCTTGTCCTTAAGAAAGATATTGCATTGATTTTGTGAAATTTTAGGTTTAAAACCGCGTATAGTCAATATTTGCAAAAAATATTATATCAGATTAATAGGGAAACGTCTCAACTTTTACTAAAAATGTTTTAAAATACACCTCTGTACTCGTTGAACTGTTATTATGATTCTTTTATGGCTCTATCTCAGGCTTCTATCTCGTATCTTATTAAAAGACTTACATTGTACTATTATTCGGCGAAATCATTTTATTGGTATTAACTATTTACCAGCACGGGTCACCGGTTAATCTTGTTAAAATAAATGGCACAGACCATTAGAACCGTTCTGAAGAGTGAGAGTTATATGTTTATTGCTGCCAGATTAAAAAAAAAAACCAGGTGTAAGCTATGGGGGGCCGTTAGATTGGCGCGAAATACCCAAGGAACTGTCATCGATTTGAGTAGAAAAAAGACGATTAAAATCTTGCGCAAGCCGTCTTTGAAATCTTGCGTTTTTGTGCGAGCAGCTGTGCGCGTGCGCTGCCCACCTGTCCCACGTGGTCGCGGTATGAAAAAATTAAGATAATGGCCGTGACAAAGAATCCGAATAAAACTATTGTCGGTGTGTCCGAAACTCTGATTTAACGTGCGCGACTGCTCCGAAGGGTGGACTGGACTGTAGCACCTGTCTTGGACAGTATGTAGGTAATGATATCGATTGATGGCCAAGTTTTGACGACATTTAACTGTTGAGATCACCAGTTTCTTCAATCGTAATATGTATAGCATTTATGAAATTACTTTTTAATAGATTTAAATTAACAACTTTTATATCACACGACAAATATAATTAAATGCTTGATGATGACGTTAAAAGTAAAATTTAAAAAAAATATATTTGAAACGGCATATTTATAGGTACTTCTCATTTAGGTTAAATGTGACAGTAGTAGGTCTCTGAAATATATATGAAGTATACATTAGTACACCTTAATTAAAAATTGCTTAAATTACAGTTAATCCGATATGCAATTTGTTTCTATTGAAAAAGTCGAGAACACTGCTGAAGTTAGCTGCTTCTGCATAATTTATCATCCATCATAATCGTAAAGTAAAGTACCTGCAATCGTCCAGCATGTATGAGGAATGTTATGAAAGTAGATGAAGCGAAAGAGATATGTAAAGACCGTAGCAAGTGGAAAGACGTAATCTCTGCCTACCCTCATGCGAAAAAGGCGTGAGTGTATGTATGTATGTATGTATCATAATCGTTTTCTATACGATATTCATTCACCCATCTATTTACATGTCACCGTTCGATGTCTTATCGTACGTTTCGTATAAGAGAATGGGGTCGTGATAAAATCGGCGAAGAATTTAGTTTACTTCTGCCTAACCTTTTCACCCTTGACCACTAAACTTCTTGTCCAATCCTTAGTACTTCCACTGATCGATTATAGTGATGTGTGTTATACTTATCAAAGCCAAGCTTACATTTTTTCAGTGGTCTACGTAAGTACCTACGAAAGTGTCCTCCAACCGATTACCTATAACATAAGTGGTAACCCATTGATAATCCTAATTACTATTATCCTCTTATATAAATAGTAATTTTATTTTTATTGGTACATTTAGTTCTGTTACTCATTCTCTTTATTCCACGGGAAAGCTCCACATTGAGCTGCTACTCCGTAGCTCTAAGTTTCTGTCTAAAGATTTTAAGCTTACGACGATTAGACTATGGAATAAGCAATCTCTATGCACAAAGCTCTTGGCAATAAATGTATATTTAGGACAGTGATAGAGCTGATCTTTTCAAATCGTTGAAGGTACAAACTTAAATTTCTTCAAAATCCTTTCGGATTTTTCATAACACGTCGCATTGTATTTATGCGTAAGTATGAAGTATTTTATATACTTATATATATATACTTATATATATTTATTTATATACTTATATATATATATATATATATATATATAAATATATAGATTTTAATTAATTAACATATTATATTGTTTATATGCTCTGTTTTGATTATGTATATATAAATAAAACACTGTATTTCTCACTGATTCTTCTTTATATTATCTATTATAACGTGTTTTACAAACTCTATATAAAATCATGTCGATAATAATTTCAGTTCTAAATTGTCAAATGTCAAACAAATCAAAATGCGGCCAGCAAACTAAAAAGTCCGAATACGGAACATGTTCTATTTTGTTATTTCTTAATTTAAATTACTATAATGAAATTTGCTAAGCACCGCCACTCACTCTGTTGACCCCAATGGTTGACTGGCAGAAATTGCCAAATGGCATTGAGTCCGTCATATGTACATACAAATTAAGAACAGGCGCGGTTTTATATGTACTTAACTACATACATATTATTATTGGATGTCGGTCGCCTATTTCGCACTGCACATGCTGCACATGCTGCGCATGCTGCTATGCACATGCGTATGTACGAGGCTGTGTATTTTTTATCTATACATTTACATCATCTATCTATATAATCCAGTTTAGAAGCCATTATTGCTAAACACGCTCTTATACTATTAAAATGATTGTTTTAATATTATATAATATTCATTCATATTATAAATATATTTGTAAAAACATAATATTGTCAAATAGCAAAAATATTCTAGCGAATAGTTGTTTCTTTTTATATTACAATTAACAAATGTTCTGTATATTGCTTCGATCCTTTCTATGTAACTATTCCTAATTGGGTAGACGACACTTTTTTAAATTCTATATATAATAAGAGTACTCTTTTAAGTGAGAAATATTGTAGAACAAACAGTACACCTGCACCTATTACTTTTGAAGATACATGTTTGCGGCGCTGTCGCGGGTCGCTCAAAAACGCTCCATACTAAAAACACTGCAATTGTGACGTCATAACTCAGTAAACTCGCCTAATTTGTATGAGCGTATAAACAAATTTTAAAATAACTTTATTTGTACGTTTATAGGTATACTTTCTATATAGAAAAATGTTACATTTAATGTGAAAATGCTAGAAATGAGTTCGTTTCATTAGAATTACGTAAATAATAATTGCTCATTTTTTTTAAATCTGAAAACAATATAAATTAATAATCAAACTGAAATTTCTATATTGATTTCTTTCATGAGATATAAATTGCTCAAATCAGATAATAATTATAGTATAAAAACGGCCGTAATCAGTTGTAGTCTCTACCCTATCATAGCAGACTTTAACTGATATGAGATATTTGTTAGTTTTTAACTAAAACTACTAAATGGATTTTGATGAAATTTTACAATAATAAAGCTTCTACATCAGAATAACACATAGGCTATAATTTATAAAGATATTCTGTGAATTATTCAAAATACGACGATAAGTGTCCATAATATAATGCAGTATCATGCATGGTAAACAAATTCCTGCCCTGAAACGTATACGCTCTAACGGAAATGTATATCAAATTTAAGAAATGCTTAAATTATAGAATGTACGTAGTATAATTATAATTAGTTATAATGATAACAAAGTAAATTATTATTAAAAAATTACAATGAAAAAATGTACAATAGACTGAAAATATACGGAAGTGACGAGCGTGCCTGAAAGAATTAATAAATGTTTGTAGCAAGAGGAATGCCTATCTCCATAGAGTGTGATATACAAATACAATATTAACGATTATATAACATTTATAATGTCATATTATTTATCTTAATATATATATTTCTTGTGTGCGTGTGTATGTGACTGAACTCCTCCTAAACGACTGGACCAATTTTGATGAAATTTTTTGTGTGTATTCCAGGGGGCTTGAGGATGGTTTAGATTCACAATACGGTCATATAGATATTGTTTTTCAGCTAAATTATTTATTTAAAAACATTTGAGACAACGTGAGACAACGTGACATTTGAGACATTTGACATTTGAGACATTTGACAGGACAACGTCTGTTGGGCCAGCTAGTATTTATATAAATATTGTGTTGCGTGTAAAGATATGTATTGCTTCTCCTTTTTGCGTATTTATAGTATTTTAAGTATTCCTCGATTCATTATCTTGTATATATTAAGCCTATGTTAAGGCTTCATATTACCTTTAATTTTCTTCGCAGGCGTATGCAGGTTGCCTCATGATGTTTTCTTTCAAATAGAATCGTCAGCTAATAAATATATATTATTAGAAAAACAAAAATCACATCGGTACATAGCAGGATTGACGCCGGGTCTCCCGAATCTCTTGGTTCGAAAACCAGTACCTCAACTAACACAACGATTGATTTCCGGTTTATTATATCTATTTTCAGTATTTTATTTAACAAAGAGAGTGTTATGTAGATTTAAAATATTTTTTTATTTCTCGTTTTAGAATGAACATAAAGGCTTAAGTGATGATGTGTATGTATAAATAAAATAACTAATATCGGGGAACAGTTAAATATTCAGGTTCTTTAAACGGACGAACAGTTAATTGTTCTTTTGTATTTTGTAATTAAACTATTATGTTATTATGTATTATAAAATTGAGTCGGTAGACAAAGTGATGTACCTAACTCTCGTGTATTTACATAAGCGTATATGAGTATCTAAGGCTTTGAGAAATTTGAAACTAAGCTCATAAATTCACGCAAGGCCGCTTACCTGCCCTGCCGCGGCGCATGCTCGGTACGCAGAATCGCACAATGCACGTCAATTTTTTTCTCTCCCCCGATCCGAAGCCAGAGCGCACTCCGGCGCAAATTCCAAAGTACACCTGGTCGGAAACAGCCCCAGGGGTGCTCGGCGCTCTGATTGATAGAGGTCCCGACTGCCAACAATGCCGAAGAATCCATTCGCAACGATCGCCGATCGGCGTCGCACCGTCTCTAAAACAATCAATGATCGAGTTTTGTGAATGGCACGAAACAAAAATCTTTTTGTGGACCGCATGGGTGGGCAGGAAGTCAGGTGAATTATTCAGGGCCCGCCTGACGCGACGAAGTCTAACTCCGTTTTCCCGACGTTATTGAGTATTGAAATCATTTAAACGGTTTACTCGGGGCAGGCTCAGTGAAGAGATTGATTGATTTCCAATTGACAAGCGGTGATTTGTCGATTGCTATTGATATAACCATCGATATGATATCTGCACCGTACTAGAGAGCGCGGAGCAGATACAATGACTTCACGAGCTTCAGTGAATCGTCATGATTAAAATTAATGTAAAAAATAAGACAAAATCTGTGAAATCCGTATCCAATACTCAACATTAAAAACAAAGCACAACATAATATTGGATATATAACGAGAAACACCTTTTATTGTACAATAGACAGATCATATCTCTACGCATTATGGCATGACATATGCGTGTTTTGCAAATAGTCATTAGACTTCCCGCCCATATTTCCACAAACCTAGCTTGATCCAGATATATGCTCGCGAACAACGCGGTGCGTTAACAATAATTTGATTGATCTCTTAATGAATATGCAGATATGTTAAGCGACGAAGGCCCCGCAAGGCTCCCCGAGGAGTGATTGCCGGCGCCTACTGGTTGCGAAGCCAGATTTTAATCTCAGATAAGTGAGCCGGAGAACAGTTTACATAAATTCCGGCGTTAGCGCCTTGTTAACAAACTGCAGCGTTTGATTATGAGATCGTTCGATAAGTGCGTGGCGCTGTGTAGCCGGCCCTCATTATCGCTCACCTGTTTTGGATACGAATTCCCCAGTTGTACGTGTCCGTTCATAATCTTCTTTTTGCGAGTGCTAAATATTTAACTGTGTTAGAAATTGATTAAGCGAACTGATAGCAAATTTGATTTGTTATTTATATTATTATAGATTAACAGGTAATTTTATTCAAGCAAACTACCATACATACAAATATTTATATAAAGAGACATGACTCTTGTGGTATTGTATAATTACAGAATAAATATAGTATAATATATAATACAGTATAACAGTACAAGTAACAACAAGTATAGTACAAGGCAACGCTGATTATCATCCAAATCTATATTTTTAAATTCTTGTTAATTATAACAAGTATAGTATATACATTAGTATATACTTTTAATGTTTCATAAACGTTCATCCAAATTTTTGCACGTTAAAGTCTTCCTTAATATTAGTTATTGACGTCTGCTTTACCTGCGTTAACAGTAAATTATTACTGTTAACGCAGGTAAAGCAGACTCAGTAAGTGCCTATAAAGGCATATATTAAATAAAGATTTTGATAAATGGTAGAATGTAGTTCTCTACCTTCGACGCACGACATTCGTTCTACATATTTCGCTGTTTATTAGAACAGTAAAATAGTACTATTTTTCCTTAACTTATGAATTGGTTATTCTCTTGCTTTGCTTGCTTCTGTTGTAGATATAGATATACCTATATGTTTTTAGAATATATTGTATATTTAATTTATAAGTACATACTACGTTCCTGAAGATTTTGTATTTTCCTTTTTTTATGCAAAATTAATCATTAAATAAATAAACACTGAATGTTGTTATGAAACTGAATATATTTAGCTAAATCCTAAAAACTAAGGCTTAGTTTATATAAGTACAAATCTTACTCATGAAAATAAAATGGTAAGATTTTGGTTCCTCGTTTATATATAAACTCGCATAGTAAAAATTAAATTAAAATATAAGTTTCGCGAGTTGTTCACGTTGCAAACACTTAATCGTGTCCTCGTTGCAAAACAACACAAACTTGAGGACACCCATCCAGACTCGGCGAAAAAAGTGTCGAGGCGAAGAAATAATGAAATATCTTCATCCAACCCTTCTAATTAATAGCCATCACTGTCTGCGCCACTCTGGAGGGATGACAACGCTTTCAAGTTTTTTAATATGCCTCCTCACCTCCGCAAAACTGAGAGGGATAATTGCTTTCTCCCATAGACAAGTTTCAGGTCTTTAAAACGTTAATTTGCCGTGAGGTTAGTAGCTAGCGAGCTGTTAATTTGGTGATAGTGGATTATGGCCTATGGTGAGAGCTTTGTGCCTGAGCAGGTTACATTGAAATTTAATTACAAATCTTGTGGAAGCGAGTTGCATACAAAATATAAATGTTGATATAGAAACACGGAATTTAAACATTTAAGTATAAAAATGCTTATTAAATCGAATAAATCTTTTATTCTTTTAAATAGTATAAATTCTGACATTCTATAATAAAATATTACACCACCAACTTTAACGAAAATGGTTTCATTTCATAATCTAACAAGATAAGTAGTTTGGTGTTTCTTCCGTACATATATATATATATAGTTTTAGTCACCCACACCGACACACAACACAACTAACGACGAACACAATTGCTAATTACTTAATTACAATCAAAGCATGCCGAGGTCCGCCATTTTTTAAGTATTGGATGTAATGAAGATGTCCATTTTAAAACGTAACTATTGTTTATATTTCCATTTCTTTAGTTTATCGTTTACAAGTGCACGTTTGCAACACTGTGCGGTACGGTTAGTGGGTCTATAGTGAG
The DNA here is from genome assembly GCA_036419045.1 of Scirpophaga incertulas. NCBI lineage: Eukaryota > Metazoa > Arthropoda > Insecta > Lepidoptera > Crambidae > Scirpophaga > Scirpophaga incertulas. The sequence continues at coordinate 27,255,853 of CM071634.1, read as the reverse complement.
GATTTTCAGCCACTCCTTTCTTAAGGGGAAAAATATTCTTGTTACAGTTTTTTTACATTTTTGTTCATGAAGCATGCTGTACCCAGATATTAATTAGATTTGAAATCTATAATAAGAACTGAGCGTTAAGTATTCGCCTAAAATATAACAAACACAAACAATATAGGCACAATTTCAAGCTTATATAATTGTCTTCAGAATTTTCTCTGTGCTCTTTTTAACACTAAAATAGTTGTTTTGACGTGAAACGTCTTTAAAATTGCACCGAAACATACGGGTACCAGGTTTAAAAAGTGGACCGTAACGAAAAGGTCTATATCATCGTACCTTAATAATTAAAAAACTATTAGTCTTAGAAACAAAAATATGGTGTGAATATTTCACTTATATAGTCAGCTCGCTGTTGTGACATTGAGTTTTTTATTAAAATTCTTAAAACACCGTCAATCTTGTTTTTATTTAAAGCAATTTCCTAACATAGACGTTTCACGTTAAAACCAACGGCCGTGTGCCCCGGCACAGCCCCACCCGATTTTTTTATTATTACAGAGTCGAATCCAAGAAATTTTATTTAATAAAAATTTCGCAAGAAAATATTGGCCTAAACTAAAATATCAAACAAGAAGCCAAACCAATATAATAGTGGCATTGTGCAGTGGATCTAATCATAAGCGCGAGACTATTTCCTGTGGACAAGTCAGCAATAACCGCTTGTACGGGATCAACGGGGAGAGATAAAAAATGTAAGACGCGGCCAATCCTTTTTGGCTGAAAATTGAATAGTTGGATTAGGCGATGTGCGGGGTTCCAGTAGGGTTCGCGACGACGGACACTATTCGCTTAGATTTTGTTTATCACGTAATATGATGGGCAATAATAATAATAATATATTTTCTTCGATATCGACTTGGAACCTATGTAAACAATGTTTCGTTGAACAATCCTTTCATTAGAATATGTACTAGTTCATTCATATTTGCCTTATAAAGGCTATATATATATTTACTTCTTTTTGTTATAAAAATATGCAAAATATTCTAAAATTTCAGCCAAATCGATCGAACTGTTAGATAGCTTTTCGATACTTTATACGACTTTGTTTCAATTAATCTTTACTTTCGAACGGTACAACATTAAGAGCAAATTTTTGGCAAATTTTAATCTTTTGTTGGTAGTAATCACCAAACAAAAAATAAGCAAAACCCATTTGAGAGCATCTGACACATTCCTATTCTCCTTATAGCCTTAAGTCTAAATTAGATCTAGTTTCAAACCACTTGCAATTGATTTGGTTACTTATTCTGCACAAACTATCTGCGGGTTAATACCCGCTATATATATTAGCTAATGCTATAAGTAAAAGGGATATTTTTAGTGAGTATCGACTAAAGCTACGTTAAATTTTTCTGCGATATTTTGATTACATTTACTTTCAGTGCCATCCTTGAGAAGGTCCTATTGTGACCGCTCGCGGGCTGATTACGCGCACCATTGTGCTTCAGCGCACTACGCAATTAAGTGTTACCAGAGTTTACGGCCAGCTTACCGTCCGTGTATATGTTATAACTTGTTTGGACACCTAGTATTTTGTGATATAGTTATGCGATGGTAAATTGTTATCAATGTCACTAACATTTCTTATCGTGGTTAGTCTTTGCTGGCATTTCTACATGTTAGTCAGCTAATCTAGTCGTTTATTTTATTAAGTAAATCGTAAATCACAGTCGAAAATGGTTCGCGAGACATACCGAGTACCGAATCCATTTATCAGAATTTTTTGTTATTTTGTTACTAAAGAAGTATATTATTTTTTGTTAGAAACCAACCGAACCAACTAGTGAACCCAGCTTTTGGCAGTATCATGGTCATAGGAACATTTAAAAACTAGTACTCTACATATTTTTAATTGCACACCTCAAAAAATCAATGAGTTTACATTTATTAAATTTGTTATGTACCTTAGACGGTTTTCGATTTGATAATTTTTGAAAAAAAAACGTTAATTTTAAACATTATATTTGTTTTTGTTTACTATATATATCAGATCACTTCGTTATTCGTCTGTGTGTCCGTTGTTCAAGAGTAACTTTTTCTCAGGAATCTTTGCTATTAATCTTCTAATTCCACGTGTCCTTTTTGTGTCACACATTTATACACTTATAAGGGACGCAAAAATTGTCTTCAAGTTGACCTAGAGTTATGAAGTATAAAAAAAACAAGATTATAAACTGGACTCACGCACTAATGGTGTCTATTGTGCTTGCGCTACTTATGAAACGTTAAGCATACAATCAATATTTACTATTAATCAATAATTACCATTGTATATTGATACTATGGTAGACTAACTTACTTAGTTAAATATTAGACAGCGAGGCTCATGTTTTTGTCAAAGCATCGCATCGTGTAGTCTCATCCTGCGTGTCAGCAGTGGTAAGTAACTCCGAGCTAACAAGTGCTGTACCATTGCACGCCACTTAAGTAGTAAATTTGAGGAAGCTGTCACCTGAACGCAGCCGCGATCGCTCGAGTGGTGCGCTAACGAACGCGCGTCAAACGAAACACTTCATTAGGTGAGCGACGCTCTTCGCTCTGCGCTAGAGCTCGCTCACCGTCTCTACCTCGGTCTCTACCCAGCTCTACACCGCGCTGTAGGTTCTCTATATAGAGCGTCTTACCACCTCGGCCTCGCTAATTAGACGAGCGCCTACTCTTCTCATTAGTGGCGAAATTATGCAGTGTGCTGGAATCCGGGTTAAATGTGAGGCGGCGTTAGCGAATGTTTGCATCATCAAATTGCATAGTTTATATTGTCTGTAATTTTCTATATTTAGATCTAGATTACTTGATAATTTATTTAATTTTTGATTGTATGACTGAATAATTGATGGGCGTTGGTGGCGCTGTGACCACGGCGTTGGATTTTAAATCTGTGTTAGAATATGTACTAGTTTCAGAATTTCGTATATATATTTTCCCAATTACCTATGATGAAAAAAAATTCCTTGGAATCTCCAAGGTAAAGTCAATCAGCTTGCAGTTAGTTCGCAAGGCTGACTATGGGCATTATAGGCTTTATGTTAGACAAGAAAAGCTCGTGTCCCTCGGTGCTGACATATATCGATGTGATAATAAGATATTACAATTCTTTTTATACGAATTATAAAAAAATAACGAGCAGGTCTGAATTTGCTCGTTGGTATGAGGGACGTACATAAATAAAAAAAGCAGATCCTTAAACATATTAAATTTTGACGCAAAACGTAAAACATCAAATTAATATTTGGTTATTATATAGAAGCTTAAGACTAAAATAATAATAATAAGTTATTTATTTAAGTCCTAAAGACGGATTACAATATTTAAATCAGTTATATTAAGATATAAATGGCTTATAATTTATAACAGTTATTTAGTCCCGTGACTTTTATGCTAGGTTAAACCTGTATTACAAAAGTCTGTGGTTCGGTAACAGAAGTAGCATTTATAAACTCATGTACGGTGAGATAGTCATGATACGGAATATCAGAGATTTAAGAGTAAAATAATAATGATAGAAAAAAATGTAATAGAATATATTGTAAATAGACATTCTTGTCATTTACAGTATGTGTGTATGTTAGATATGTAGATGTTAAATTTGTGTTACTCTGTTGTGTGGGTAAAGCTTATAAATAATGAATCATAAACACGTGTAAAGCAGATAGAAGATAACCAGATTCGTTCTCAGAAACAATTAATGTCAGCGATTAAAAGTATGCCGGCACTAATTAATTGGAAGTTGTAAAAGCTTGCTAATTAAAGCCGGCGATGGAAAGTATGTATAAAAGGAAAAGATAAAAAATCCCTTTTCGTTTAGGTAAACGGGCGAAAACCGGCATATTTGTAACTAGGGAAACGTTCTCTCGGGTGAGCTGCGTTTATCTACAGCACGGTTAATGAATAGGGGAGGAAGAATAAGAAGTGAGCATTATTTTAATTAGGAAAAATGCCGGAGAGGGCGTGGCGACGCCCTGTTGCTGAGCTCTCGGCTACCGAGCCGTGTATTATTTGTTTTCTACCTATGATTTACTCGTTATCGAATTAAAAGAATCATTAATTTGTGACACAAATTGTAACAAACGGTTAGGTATGTTAAAGGGCGTTTAGAGGTAGATTTTCGAAAATATTAAAAAAATAGTAGTAATATCTCAACAACGAGCGAGTTAGTTTTTATGCGCAACACATGGTTTTGGTTGATCCTAGTAATAGTGTAGTACAAACCAAACATAATTATTTCTGTATTTTGACAGTACTATATATACATACTCGTATAGCTCTTAATTTCCACTTACAACCACATTAATCATAAACCACGAATACATTTTGTTCGCGACTCAATAGTTTGATTAAATCCAGTAAAAGAACAATTATTACCAAATATCCTGCGTGATAATTTAGTGATTGCACATATTTAACAACCTGTCTATTAAGCAATAAATAAACAAAATAAGTACAGATTTAGGAACGCTTACGCCCCACTCGCTCCGAACAAAGCGTCAGCAAGGTGGAGAGAAAAAGCGCGGTGTCATAGTGAAATCATTTAGGAAGTATCGACAACAATAAACGATCGCCGTGCGCCGAGGACTTTAAAAAATGCCAGTTATTAATATTTGTTTTCTTTGTCGGGCACCACGTGTCCCCACACCTGAACTCTGCGAATGACATTGCCGAAAAAATTGCAAAAAATATCCGGTGAAAAAGAGCAGAGGCGCAAACAGACAACAGCGAGTTTGAATGATTGCTTCCCTGGAAGAGCGGCGAGTCCATTTTTCACAAGTGCCATTCACCGCTTTCATGTTGCGCACTGTGTATTTTATATATTTTTTATTTATCGACTCCCCGCGCCACCCTGCGCCGGATTGATATTCGTCGAATGCGAATTTACGGCGTCCGATTTTTCACTGTTTTATTAATTTACTGATTTGCCTGGTGCAGGTATTTGTTTAATTTGGAAATGAATGTGTATTGCGTATCCGCTTCGTTCTGATGCTTCTGTCGAGGGTTGTTTGCTGTTGCACCTCGCGTAGCCAGATTTTCGCAGGAACGCATTTATCATTTCGCTTAATTGAATTCATCACATTTCTATTGACGACGTAAGTGCTTGTGATTTGAAGTTGAAGTACTTTATGCTGAATATTGGTAAGGAGAAAACAGTAATAACACCTATATTTTCATGTTAAGTGATTGACTCGAAAGTCAGAACCTTTGGAAAACTGAAATTCTAACACTCACTATTTTAATCAGAAATTTCTTTTGTCTTTACATGAAACATGGAATGACTTACTACAAATTAATCGCGTATGACGTTTTCTTTTCAATAAAACAGCCTATTTTCAAGGTCTACTCTACTCGTCTTATTTTATTTTATTTAAATAAGTTGACATAAACCTTTCTGTTACAGTGTTCTTACACTTTTTTTTTGTTACCCTGAGGAAAATGCATTAAATTGCATACCCCGGCTGTGGCGAGCGGGCGGTTATGTGGGGCTCTCCTCCCCAGGAGGGGGAGGCCTACAGACTAAAAACCTCAGGGATGGCCATCCTCAGGCATGTAGGGAGCCCCCGGGAACGCGAAGCGATTTCCGGGAACCCCCAAGTGTTCTTACACCTAGTATTAACAAAGTTCATTTTCGTGAGTTTTGGTTATGATTATCCTAAAATTAAACTTGTTCTAAATACGTACGGAACTGACGGCAAATGTCAGAAGCGTATTGACTCAGTGACCGGACTGTAATATGTGCTACAATTGACTGCTTAAAAAAGAAATGATCCGAAAAGTACTAAACCAGCAACTTAATGAAGAAATATTAGAAAAGGATAGAATACTAAAGTATAGAATACACTGTCATGAACTTCAGAAAACATATTTAAAAATAGAACTAAAAAGGCAAAGTATAATAGTCAACTCTAGTACTATATTTTATAACAGCTATTCCGCTAAAAACAGTTAAATTTTTGTATAAAATTTTAGCAAAAAAGTAGCCATTGCGAGTGAATCGAATTTCGAGGCCAAGGTGTCAGCCAAACATTATGCTTTGGCGTGGGCACAAAAGTTATCGAGTCATGAAGCGGACTCATCCCCTTTAACCGATTCATCGCAACCGCCATAACTCTGATCCGACCGATGTCTAATGACGTAAAAAGTATGTCCCCGCTCGTAATGCCCTGGCCAATACACCGAGTACGAGCTTAGTACAGAAGCGACTTTCCATAGAAAACATATTTCATGCTTTCTTTGTGTTTGTAACAAAATTGACCTAATATTTTTTTATAAACAGTGCATAACATTTTTCATTTGATTCAAATAACACTGACTGTATATATGTGTGTATATATATATATATATATATATATATATATATTATTTACATGCCGCTGCTTTTGTATACTTTTTTTTTGTAACATACATTGTGATGATGATTTTTTAGTATGTGGTTGTTTATTAAAACAATAAAATAAATGCCTAAACAATTTAAAGATTTTATTTATCTTTTATTTCATAATATATCTTAATATATATATTTCTTGTGTGCGTGTGTATGTGACTGAACTCCTCCTAAACGACTGGACCAATTTTGATGAAATTTTTTGTGTGTATTCCAGGGGGCTTGAGAATGGTTTAGATTCACAATACGGTCATATAGATATTGTTTTTCAGCTAAATTATTTATTTAAAAACATTTGAGACAACGTGAGACAACGTGACATTTGAGACATTTGACATTTGAGACATTTGACAGGACAACGTCTGTTGGGCCAGCTAGTATTTTTATAAATATATGGTCTACTTGATGCACCCAATACAGTTTAGAATGAATTCTGGTCAAAATTAAGCATAATGTAGTTGAAAGTTATGTCTGTTTGCTTAATCTATGCCCTTGGCCATAGACAAGCTAGGGGTCGTGAAAGCACGCCGTCATCGGCCCGCAATTTGAATGTGGCCGCTTAGCCTCACGATGACTGATGAGGACGAGGGAAGGGTGAAGATCGCCCGACTGTCAACCACCCTGTATGTCATTTTGCGACATCCCTAAATAAGGGCAGACGCCGGATAATGTGGATTTAATAATCATTAGTTTTGCCAATTAATAATTTTGTATGTCATTATTTTTTAAAAGTATTCTATTTGAATGAAAATATTTAAAACTGATCACTTATACCTTAGATCTGTATATGAAGGTATAAAAATTATCTTTCAACGAAGAAAACGTAGTTATATAAGATGTCGGTGTCAAAAAAATCTTAGGAGATGTTCTAATATAGTTTTCATGTAACTACTTCGTGAATAATATATTCTTCGTATATTTTTTATAACATTTATGAGAAACAAGCTTCCTGTATAACGTTTGTGATTTTTAGCAAAGCCCAAAAATTCCTGGAATCTGGAAATAAACATGACGGAGATTTCTACCTAAGATTAGAGACTTCGACCTAAATACTGTGTTTAAATATGTAAATTTATAATGCCAGACAAACATCGGTGGCGCTGTGGTCTCGACTCTGGTTTTCGAATTGGGAGATTTCGGGGATCTGGGGTTGAATATGTAATATGTACCACTGTGTTTATCGACTTGTTAATGTATCTGTGATGGAAAACATTATGAGTCAACCTGCATATACCTGAGACGGCATTCTAAGGACGAAGCCGACTGGCAAAGTGTAATCCGCACTGAGCCAGTTGCCTAAGGTGCAATAGGGTAGGCTTATACCCGGAGCACATGGTGGTAGAATCGTGAAAGCGCACCGCGTCATGTGCTCCGCATGGGCCTAGAGAACACCGGGGTTTTAGTGGGTAGGCCAGGACAGGTCTGACAGGACAGACCGGAGAGCCCCACACACGGCCGCGCCTCGCCAGCGCGCTGTCAAGGTGCATTTACCCCTAAAAAAAAAAAAAACAAAAATACTTAAGAACCAAAAATACTTCGAAATTAGTATTGTACTTGCGAATATATACAAAACACAATATTCCACTTCAGAACTTGTTTTACTGAAAAAGTGAGAAATGAGCTTGTAATATGTGTTAACAAGTGAATTACTGTTATAAGTTAGAGTGATGTCTCTTATAAAGGCTTATTTTAGAATCTGTTTTATTAGACTTATTCAGGCCTTAACTCAGATATTACATAATATTTACCCATAAAAACATCTTTGTAATCTATGTTATCCTGTTATAATCTAACAAAATATGAACGGAAAGAATATTTCTCGTCTAGAGTAAAAGACACGGATGAAGCGACTCTTCTTTTTGAAGTCTCATAAGCCAACAAACAAAATACAATATTAGACATTGAGCACTCAGAGTTCGTTAACCTTGCGTTTGAAAATGTATCTAACCGAAGCATCGACAGCGACATGGACAGAGCTAATCAATGGCACACACAAAGATCTGGCGAGCACGTGGCATTGTCATGCTAACTCGGCCAACTATGCAAATGCGCGCCGGCGATGGCGTCTTGGGGCGACGCGCTTTGTATTGTTCTCTGGTGACGAGACGAGTGTTTATTGCATATTTTTCGCGTTACGAACTCGTCATGTGCTTGTTTATGTTTTCAACATGAGATATTGTATTAAAAAATATGACACTACATGAAAAAATATGAAAATGTAAACTTGCAGTTTTTTTGAATACATTATTTGTTTGCTATCCACAAACCTAAGTAACGCTTCAGCGCTAGTTTATCATTTCTGAGTTGTCATGTCACACAAATACATCTTGAATTTTTAATAAAATTCTCTCTTCTTTCTTATGTTAATTCACCCTTCATCAATATTATTTGTCATTATTTATTCTACAATCGTATTAAACTTTAATTGGTATCTTTTTATTCTCTGATTTGGTTTCCGCTCTTTAACTTTTTTATATATTTCTTTATAGACAGCGAACTTTCTTTATAGGGTATATTGTATTTTATTTGTCTTGTTTAATTTTAATTTTGCATTCACTTGTACTTTCACGGCCTGGATAATAACATGAGTCGCGCATACTTTAATTAAAAAAAGTATTCTAAGTAAATAAACTCGAGGTTGGCGAAATCCTATGGGCACAGCCATCAAACCCAAAAGAAGAAGAAGTTTAATAAAATTGTGACAGTTTTCAATAAAAAGCTTATACTAAAATGTGTAAAGCAATCATCGAAATCGGCATATGCCTAGAGGGCATAGAGTCCAAAGTCCGAAACTGCCATGAACCAACGCGTTTTTAGATTTTAGTATTTATATTATATATTATTTTATTTAATGTTCCTATAGTGAATAGAAATATGGTAAGGTAACCAGGATATATCTTGGATGAAACCTACAGTTAAGTTAACCAGTCCATACTGAGACACTTGACTGATGCCAAAATATTCTAACATGGGATGAGCTCGAATTACTTTGTGGTGATGTGACGATGGTGAAATGGTTTGTAAATGTAAATATTGAAGAATATTTCTTATAGATTTTTGCTGAATGGATTTGAATTTTGGCAACCTATAAATATGCATAATAGAGCTTAGAATGTTAAGATGGGTGTGTGGTGTGTCTGGAATGTACATTACAAGAATTGATTTCTAAGAGGTACTTTAAAAGTAGCACCAGTAATAGAGAAGTCAATAGTGAGACTAGCGTGGTATAGAAATGTTGAAAGAGAGGAACAGGGAAGGGAAATGGGGAGGGATGAGTATAAATTGATTAGATGAAGAAGGATATGTATACGGAGAGTACCAATGTAGAGATAACATATGGTATAAAGATATGAAAGAAGAAGAAAACCTGTTGTGCCGACCCCACCTAATGGTGAGTCACTTGTATTAACAAGCTTCACATGGCGAGTTATCAGCCTTGGCATCACCAAGTTTTTGACAAGATCTGTCACAAAACTTTTCAATCCAACCTTCCGGCATAAGTTTTGTCAAGCTGTCTATATGGGTAGCTGAATTTTTGCTTGAGCTGGTACTTTGTTTCCTTTCCGATGAATGTAGTTATGTCAATGAGTCCCAATGTTCCTTAGGGCTTCGTTTTATCTCCTTTACTCTTTTTGTAGCATATAAATAATATGATTGACTTTGGAAACATTCACTGTTATGCAAAGGATATATTTTAAGCAAGCAGCTATTCTATGTACAAAAACGAAAGGAACACTCGTTTCCACAAAATTAATTTAATTATTTTTTGAGTTTATTTCATAATATTAATTTAGAGCGCACTGACCCACAACATGGAATATTCTGACGCTAAGATTTGCAATAGATTATCATCCCAGGCAACAGGCGTCGCAAATGATGAATGTTACCCATCAGACCGTCGAAGGTGCGGTAGCAGATTGAGCTAAATACACGCGGCCAGAATTGCGATCGTGGAACTGAATCGGCAATGAGTCGTGGCGTCGACAATCGGTGACCGTTTGCGGCGACGCCAATTCCCATTCAACCACAAACTATTGCTGGTGCCGGCTGCTCCCTGTATTCCGACTGTTAATATATTCCTCGTGCAATTTGAATTTAGAACAAATGTGTTGCTTATCTGTGTTGGTCTATGAGGTAGGGTTACACTTGTCACGTACATATTAAGGCTAGACACAAATGCTCTAGTACATTTTTATATTCTGCAGGCTTGCGTAGCAAATGCACTTTGGTTACAATCATTGATTTGAAACGACGCAATATTAGTCGGACCCATCAAATTCATTAGTTTCATATTCTTTCAAGGTTCTGGAAACATTTATTAAGAAAATTGTCGGAAGGCAATGGAAAAGCGGCAAGCAACGCGGCCGGGAAGCGATTCCCCCATTACCGCCTTTATCTAACTAAATATTAACGCGCGAAATTTCACCGGGGAAATAAATTAAAAACGCAACAACAAGCTTGTAACGAGCGGCGAACAAAGCCGCCCAATAAATCAAGGCAGGTGAGGCCGAGTGCTGTTTGTGCATTAAGAAAGCCCGTTTTTCAGGCCTTTCTTCGCCCTTCCACGTTTTAAAAAGCAGTCGACGCCTCATTTTCGCGCAGTCATCGGCAACACATAAATATTGGAAATGGGGCAGCCCCTTTCTTGTCTCGCGGAATAATTAATGCGGCATCGCTTCTTATGTCGCTGTTTTGTCGGCCAAGAGTTATCGTTGCCGGCGGCAACGAAATTGGCCGGCTCCGAACGGGTTGGGGCAAATTGTTGGTGTGCAGAGTTATGTTATATTAAGATTATATTTATTGCACCTTGATGTTTATGGTTTTAGAATGTATAATAATGATATAAGAAGACTTAAACTAGTACTAGATACTTACAGCTCACTACTGGTGATACCAGGATTTTCTCGAGGTAATGGGATGACGAGGGATGGAAATAGTTGTAGAAATCATTCTCCAAATATTTTTTGTGCGTATTTAGTCGATAACATATAATATCAAAAAGTTTGCATTTATAATTCAGTAAAGATATAATGAAATGACTTTTTAAATCTTTATTACTTACGTAGTTACTTAAGTGACAAGAGTTAATAAAGCACGATGATGCCATTTTAACAAATATTAACTGGTGCTGGTCCACGGATTTAAATGGTGGACATTTATAAAAAAATATTTAATTTAATTGAAGCCATTTCATAATGCATTATTTCCAGAAAATTCTTACTTAATTATCTGTAGTCAATAACTAGATCTTTAATTGACAAGGGAAGCATGCGATATCAAAGAAAATGTAGTGACTAAAATCCAGAAGGGATTGCTAAGATTGTTTGGACACGTAGATAGGATAGACGACGGATAGAAGTCGACGAGATGATGAAAATTATTTATAAGATCAATACTAATGGGCAAGTTAATAAAGGACAACCTAGTGTGTCTCTATTACTTCAGCTGTTATACGTCCACTGCTGGACTGCTGGGGTAGTTCTCCAAGTGTTGGGCCGTATCCTCTACTAAGCTTAAGATGGTAGTATATTTTACTTGGATCAATTAGGAGATACATACATACATATATGTCACGCCTTGTTCCCAATGGTGTAGGCAGAGACCACCTCTCTCCACTTGCTACGATCCTGGCACACTTCTCTTGCTTCCTCCACTTTCATGAGCGTCTTCTTGCATGCTCGTCGCATTAGGAGATATCCTGAAGAGTATCAGTCACTGCCGAGCCTGACAGCTAAAGCTGTATGTTTAGATCGCAGCAAATAGTTATTATAATTCTTGCATCGTTTTTAATATTAATTTTAAGACTGTAAAACTATAGTCATATACCTAAGAGTAAGATGAAACGAGTACCCCCTCAATTCACTTCTTCAAATTTTGCTCATGAAGATGTTGTTAAATACAATAACAATGATATTACATAAACTTATAGAGCTTTCTTCGTCTTAAACATAAATAATCTATATACAATAGTAACATGCAATAATAATAACAAAAAAAAAATACATTCCGAAACCATATCCAACTTTCCCAAAGATATTTTATTGATTAATTTGTAACTTTTCACATTGTCGCTTATCAGCGGCGGCAGCTTAAATTAGATGAGGGCTGTCAAAAACAAAAGAGCGTCAGAAAACTCGCCCGTTGAAATAAAAAAAAATGCTTATCTCACACACGCAATTTGCGCTGGCAATTTTCGTCGCTTCCTCTCATTACCCGTCGTGATATATTTGCGTGTTTATTACTGCAATTACTTAGAGTAAATCTCACGTCCTTCCTTCCCCACGGTCGCCCCCACTCTTAGGGTCGCGCCCTCTCGCCCCCCCCTTCCGGTCGGTGCGGCCCTTAAGTCTTATGTACCAAGTAAGTTTCTTTGCGGACTTGGTAACCGGATTCAAATTGGGGCGAATTTAGTAGCAATTAATTATAGAGGAAGTGCTCTCGGTGTGGGCAGAGATTTGGTAATTAATATATCGAGAGTTATTGCGTGATTTGTTACCGGCGGCGTGCCGGCAGGCAACTGTTCTTGTGCCGCGAAATAATTGTTGTTGTTCTTAAAGTTTAGTATAATAGTTTCACGCTGTATTTTTCATAAACAATTTTCGTAATTCTAAGAAGAAATTTGTTCGAGTTGGTTCCAAGAAACGAATAATCGGCATTACACGAAGCAGATAAACAAGTATCAATACTATTCATAAGTTTAGTAGTCGACGTAATTATTTGTTTATCTGAAGCCATTTATATTGCTTATTTGAGATGTATAAAAGAAATATTCAAAGAACAAAATGAGATGAATCGTCAAACTGTTGATAGGATGAAATATATAAGGTATTACGTTAAATTGTGTACAAATTTGCAAAAATTGTGATTGCCGTTATGCTGGATAAAATTTGATGTGCCATTGATTTTTATGAAAATCTTGTATTAAAAATAATGTCTATTGGTGACAGAAAGTTGATGTTTTTGTAGACGGTATTTCCACAAAGTGACATTCCACAGACCAAACAAATGCCAAAGAAAAAAGTCTGACGACCCAAGTTAGAGCGTTATTCAAAACAGGATTCATCGCAGCGAGTTAGTCTGATATTAATCTTGGCGGCATCCGAGCGCTGGATTCGCCATTTTGCGCCTAAATATGATAAACTTTCCCCCAAATTTCTTCAAGACAGGGGGTCGAGTTGCCCCCCTTTCTTGGCGCGAAGAATACCCGGTGGGGTGCGCCGAGCCAAGTCTCGCCCTGCTTTTAAACTAAGCTCGTTAATTAATTACAAGTCGGTAGAGGGTAGTGGCTTACTCAGCTATGTGCCAATTTAATATTGCACCAGTTATATATATATAGTTTGGTTATATTACCCGGGCTTTTTATATAAAATAGCAATATGAACATTATATATCTCTACCTTATGTGTGTGGTGATCGATTATTATTGCCACCTCTTGAGTCTCCAGTTCGAGTCTTAGTCATAGTTGTTGATATATATTTGTAACAAAAATATTTATATATGTATCCATAAACCTAGATCCCATAATATTAGCTTTACAGTACCTACTGTGGGCTAAATAGGGTGAGTGAAAGAACTATTTTTATTTGTGTCCGAGTGGTATGAAGTTTGGTCTCATCGTGTGGTTATCTCCGAGGTGTCGCGTTGGAGTCCTGGAGAAGCCAAATATTTGCGTTGTAAATATGCGTTTATTCGAAAAATAATTATATTTCTGTATAAAATGTTAATATAACATGCCATAAGCTTAATTATAATTTTAGGTCTATTTATATTAACCTCATCAGTAGCACTGTGGTCTCAATGATTTTCACATGGCATTGCATACACTTACAAAGAAATTCGGAGGTTTGTGGTGAGTGTGTGTCGGACCAATCCGCACTGAACCAATGTGCCTCAGGTTTAAACGCTCACATTTTAGGTAGGTTCCTGTTGTTTATGAGCTGCGTTAATGATTATTTTATACTAATTACATGTCTGGATTGTGTCAATAGCTATCCACAACAATTACAATTAGAGAATAGGTCTGAATATTATATATTAAATATAATTAACGATTATAATAATAATAATCGTTAATTGCTCAATAAAAGTGATTTTAAACATTACATAAAATAAACTTAAATAACTAAACTAGGTGTAGTATGTTTATAGGTGCAGTTGCTCTTCTTTAAAATATGTTATTAGTGAGTTAATATTTGTAGGAATAATGTTTTTTATGGCTAAGACTTGACTTTACTTTGATAGTGGTTATGTGTGATGATGACTGTGGAGGTGTGTAAGGTTTGTAGGTACCTCAGATTTCACAGTTTTCCGGACCGTATACTTTTAAGTCGAAATTTATATTCTGATTTGTGCCTCGATGTTACCACTGTGTTAAGTAGAATGCCAGTGCAGCACGCTACGCTTGCACAGTATTGGTATCATTATTAAATAGTGTATTATATTGTTTTGTTATTGTTGTTGCACACAACAATCCAAAATAAATGTATTTCTCTCTTTCTAATATCTTATGAGTTTAGTTAGTAAGCATGCATTATTTATTTAATATATTTATACTCAAATTAATATTGAAATAGTAGATTTTTTTTCCTTCAAGTTTTTATAGTTCACTGCGTTATTATGAAATTCGCGACTCTATCGGATGGAAATAACTGAAGCGCTAGTATAAATAAGCATTAGCGTGTAGATTTGTTTCATTGCCATTTGTTCTCTACAGGCTCGCAGTCTGTGCCATTTGCTTTGTTTTTTTTATCTATCTATTCTCAATCTAAGTCTAAGGCTAAGACTAATCTCAGACAAGGCCTAACATTTATTCTAAGTTGAGTTGCGCAGCTCTAAATCAAATACTACCAGCAACAACAATTGGGTTGTTGTGAGACGCTTCTTCTTTCTCTTGCTCCGTTACCGTTATTTGAGGTCGGCGCAACAGTCATCCTCTCTCACTCCCCTATATCTTTCGCTATTTCGACAGTCACTCCCTTCTTCAATATATCATTAGTCACATAGTCCGTCCATCTTTTCTTCTTTCTTCTCTCCCTACAAGCTAATTTTAAGCACTTTCATGTCCACAACTTTCCTAGTAACATGACCATTCTCTCATCTTAATACGTGACCATATCAGAAAAGTCCCTTTTCTCTCAATTTATCAAAAATAGGAGCTGCTTATTATATACTAGCTTTTGCCCGCTACTTCGTCCGCGTGGAATAGTGACTTCCGGCAGATTTTTGGTTAACCAACAACATATTTATATTTATATTTGAATAAAGATTATATTTGAATAAAGATTAATATTATTATGTTGATACAACTTAAACAAATTATTTCGACCAAATTTGGTACCATAAAAACGGTCATTGTGACTAAACCTTAAAAGATAGACATATGCCGTCGCGGACTTTTTTTTAGATCATGTATAGAGGAATAATTCTTTCATACATATTTTTTGTGTATCTTGAACCGTTTTCGCAGCGCACGCAAAGAAAGCCTTCAAAAATGAATAATTTTCCCCGTTTTTTACACATTTACCGCTCTGTCTTTGCTCCTATTGGTCATAGCGTAATGTTATTTAGCCTATAGCCTTCCTCGATAAATGGACTATCCAACAAAAAAAGAATTATTCAAATCGCACCAGTAGTTTCGGAGATTAGCGCGTTCAAACAAACAAACAAACAAACTCTTCAGCTTTATATATTAGTATAGATATTATATGATATATTCATTTGTTACTCTATCCTTTTTTGTCACTCTACACATCCATCTTAACATACGCATTTCAGGAACATACAATCTTTGTTCTTCCATCCGCTTGACGAGCTAACGTTTGTTAGTTGTGAGACTTTACCTAAACTGTTACCACATATTGTAGTTTTATTCACACTAGGAGTATCTAAGCTGTATTTTGTTGCAGTAGGTTCAGAATACACACTTCTAGTTCATAACACCACAAAGATCTCTGAAATACAACGGGATCAAAATACAGTAATCCTCCGTGGAAAGATGAGAGTACAAAGAATCCTTTATATACGTGCATCGGTATTTTGTAGGTAATACTTATGCATAATAGACTAATTCCTCCCACTGTGTTGTATCGGCGAAAACGTGCTTTTTACGAGTATATTTCGACTGATAATAAAAAAATGGTGGCAGCTTTATAATGATTTTAGTGAATCGAACCGTCGTCTAATAAATAAAATGAATCTATAAACAGAAAGATTGAGTAAACCCAATGAATAAATAAAACAAAATTAAATTTCTCTTGAATATTTGTTCTCACACTGTAACAGTCTTTGGGTAACATAGGTATGCCCATATATCAGTCAAGTCGTCGATCACGTAAGACTCATGTAATTATACGATACGGTTACGAATGTTAACATAAGCGTTACATATATCGTTCGTCACGTATCGCTCGCGGCGCTTCCTCCGTCGCAGAGGAAATGCGCATACTGGTGGTACAGGGGCGTCCGTTGTCTACAGACTGATAAGATAGCGTACGATGTACGCTGAATAAATGTGAAATAAATTTATTAGGAACGATGAAGTCCTGTTTTTTACCTATGTTATATATATATATATATATATATATATATATATATATAATATATATATATATATATATATATAATATATATATATATATATATTTAACCACAATGCTTTAATCACCTTTTTTAATTAACCATTTTCAAGTAGTTCATTGTGTTGTTTTGGTTTTAAATTTGTTTTCACGTCAATAAATGCCATAAATAAATATTAATTTTGTTTTGTTTTATATTATGAAGTTTAATAATTTTCATTTCATTGCATTAATCTATTTACAAATCATTGGTCCAGATCGTGAGGGAACTACTGTCACTGTGTTTTCTAGTATATGTCTGCTACTCAAGGACGCAAAGCCGTCAGTCTTGTAAGCAATGTGCCCTGCCCATTGCAACTCAAGGTTCGGAATTGTTCGCAACTGACTTCGAGCCCCTTTATTAGGCTCATTGTATGTGCCCAGGATACCGTGTATGTATGTCATGAGTTAGACACCTCATGATCTGTTAATTGAGTCATTGACGAACGTTATAGAGGTCTGCTGCTGATCCTCACACGCCGTTTCTCCATTAGTTCAAACATCGATTCTGAACTTTTACTTTCTTTCTTAGTACGGTGACATGTAAAAACTTTGCATCCACTGAAAGGATAGCTTCCACATCTCTGTCAATATACATGTCCATACAGTTCTCTATGTAATCGAAGAGTTTTTTCGATTGGATTTGAAAGAGTTCGCATAGCGGTGTAATAAACCGAAATATGTTATACGTTCCAAGAATAAACTCTGATTTCCGATGTTAGCTAAGATATTTTCCCTTAATAAAACAATAATGTTAAGCCACACTGGCTCGCAATTTACTAAGTCGGGTAAAGAGTCTACGAAAAAAAGAAATTCCGTTTTGTGACTACGTCGTAGCACCACGAGTGAGCCCGTAGCCGTCGGCTACGCCATAAAATATGAAATATCCAGAGAAATTACAGGCGCCCGCCCCAGGGCACGAAACCGCGCCTACGTACTCCCAGTTATTTTATTTTGCGCTCTCTTGAACGCGAATCACATTAGTGTTTCTGTTATTTTATTTTAGAACCGATTTGGTACCTAACTGTGGATGTGTCTATCGCTTGGAGTAATTGCTTTCTTTTTAATCGTAGAGACTAGGAAGTAGTGATAACGATAAGATTATTTAAAATGAATTTTCCTTTTTCCCATATTTCTATATATACATATCCTTTGACACGAATGTACTTTAAGAGGTGCTTTGGATGGGTATCGAAAAAAATTCTAAGTATGATCTGGAATTTATAGCCGTGCATTAAATATAATTGTTTGCTTTATATAATAGAAGGTATTCGTCTGCCACTTAATACACTGCTTCATAAGCCTTGTGTAAATTTACTCAAGACACTTATATAGTTGCTAAGTACGCATAAACACAACAAGACTGGGAGCGGAACGTCAAAGTTTTAACTAAATTATTCATAAGTTAACACGTCTTTGCTTTTTCGCTGGAAACTCGGGATTATGATTTGAATATTAATAATTACGCCAAATGCTTCGGCTTAATGACACGTCACGCAACTTTTAATGAAACTGCCGCTCGTCGGGAAGTTGCCGAATTAAGATTTATTCGCGGGGACCGACTGGGGGCGATCGAAGTTCGTGGTTTGATTTGCTTACGCTACCTGCACAATGAATCGCCAGGTGTATATTTCAGATACATTGTTATGGACAGTTTTATTTATTCAACCATACTCTTAAGTGCAGAAATATTGAAAATAGATACACTTCCTACTAAAGTGGGACCGAATAAAAATTGGCAAGTGTTGGTGCTTAACTTACGTCGATACCGTTGGTCCTCACGCGAAAAAAATGTTAGGTAAATATTTATAATTTTATTAGTATTATCTTGAATTGTAGAAAATTACTTCTTCTAATGCTTCAATGTAAAAGTTTTCCTGGACCAAATAAAAGAATGACTCTGAAGCATGAATGACAGGTCAAGAGTACCCGTAACCGACGAACGAGCATGAACTATTAATTAAAGTTGAGGGAATGGGAGACGGAGGGAACTTCACGGGAACGAGGCATGAGTACAAGTGATGAATCAAATATTGCACTTTTTTAACATACATATGAATGTATGTTAAAACAAGTGCATAATTTGACTTAGTGGTAAACTGATTGTATACCACGATAAAAAATGTCAATTAATGTAAATCACTACATTGATAATTTAATTGATAAGTCACAGAAATCAAAATACGATATGAAAATATAAGATATTATGTGTGACATTTTTGAGTAAATATTCATGAGAAACTCGAAGTATGCCAAACTGATTGGATTCACGCATTACTTAGACGAAGTTGTCAGAACGCAAGAATATCTCCTGAGGTCGTATCGCGGCGCTTCCGTTGCGTGCCGGACGATCCGGACGGAGGCCGGACGCGGGCGCAGGAAACCTATTACGCCCAAATGAATTCCGCGCCGTTTCCGGGCCACGACAAATCCGCCCGCCTCCGTCCGCCCTGCACCTTAGGCCCTTCTTAGGGTTGCCATATAATGCTAGCAGTGAATGCGTGAAGTCTATTTGGATGTCCTCTGACTTTGGTATTGATTTAATAGATATGAAATTAATCAATAAATTCACTTCCATTAACTCGGTGTTCATTTTTAATTAAATCCAGAAATAAAATTGATATAGCTTGTTTATCATTATATAAGATAAATTAAGTAGTGCACGATTTGAATTTGTGTCTACAACATACAATATTGAATATTTATTCAGTCTAACCGAGAATATTTAGTTTACTGTTTAGGACTAATATGATGTATTATGAAGTGAATTTGAAAATACTTTTTATTACGGTAGTGTTAAGTAATGTTATTTTTTTAGTATATGTACTGCCGAAGCAAGTACATTAAGTAATGTTAAGTATAAAACATATATAAGATGTTGTTTATGGTTTATGCCTAATTTACAGATATAGAGGGGATATTTT
The DNA here is from genome assembly GCA_036419045.1 of Scirpophaga incertulas. Lineage (NCBI taxonomy): Eukaryota > Metazoa > Arthropoda > Insecta > Lepidoptera > Crambidae > Scirpophaga > Scirpophaga incertulas. The sequence continues at coordinate 27,235,888 of CM071634.1, read as the reverse complement.
TGGCTACAAATTTCCATGATCATTAAAACAATCACAATTTTCAAGATCATGAGCAAAAGAAAAATATTCTTAATATTAGCAGCTGACTCTCATTAAAAGTTTAAAAGCCTTTGCTTTTTTACTGCGTACACCACTGAACTAAGATTGTTTGCCAAGATTTCAATATGTGGGTCCCATTGTAGTCGTGAATTTAACGTAATGCCTAAGAATTTTGTATTATTTACGAAGTCAATCACATTACTGTTCATATTTAAACAAGTATCAACTTGCCCCGTATTGGGTAAAGTGATTTTGATACATTTTGATTTATTTGAACTTAAAGATAGAGAGAATTTATTAAGAATAAACCAATACTCTTGAGAGAGTACAGTGAGAGAGAGCATTGTTTACACTGTAATAACATTACCTTTGTCTGTCTACTGTATATAAAAAAATATAATTTGTAAATAATGGTATCTCTGATGAATGTGTAATGTATTATGAAAGGTCATATATGTATATGTGTAATTAAATCAGCAGAGGACCTAATATTAATCCCTGGGGCATCCCCATTTATAATAGGCGAGCTAGCAGATTCTTATCTGTTGATGACCACTTTCTTTAGTCTATCCGATAGATAAGATTTTTAAAGGCTAACATCTCCATTCAAGACACCATAATGTCCAAGTTTACTTAAAAACTTTTCATGACTTAGATTGACTTAGATGACTATACAGTTTATGAACAATAAATATCTAACAGACGTCTTTAAAACTAAATTATACACTGATAAGCACATATATCTATAACTACTTTTGAAACTAAATATTCTTTAAGTCTATACTAGTCGTACAATTTATTATAACACATAATTAAATATAAAAAATTAAATTATATAAACTATTAATAGAGTATATTCTAAGCTTAAAACTACTTAATGACTAAAAATTACTACATATAAAATATGCAAATATTACAAAATAAAAAAAACTTCACCTCCAGTGCTGCCATCAGGGATGGTGCCCAAAAGGCTGGCAGCATTTCCTCGTTGGATGGCGAGGCTAATACGTTGACCGAGATAACTGCCAGCCTTTTGATCACCCGTCACCTCGGCGAGTCTCTTCGATAAATCCTTAAAAAGGGACCGAGCGCTTGGACTCCATGGACCCATTGTCTCTACACCAAACGGCGCAAATATGTAGCTATCATTGAGAGCCGAATATTTCTGCCGCTTAGAGCACTCAGTAGCGGCAGCCGTCGCGCCTGCAGCAAGGGACGTACGAGAATTACCTGTATGACACGGAGCAAGCGTATCAGAGCAAGTTGCGTCCCATACAAGAGGACGACACCGACGACCTAGAGCTATACTTGAGTATTGACATACTCTATAAGTTTAATTGAAATACTAAGTTTAATATAGACGAATAAAATATTAAAAATCATTGGTACATTGGCATGTTTATAATAAAAAAGATCAAATAATAAACAATATACGAATCACTTTTAATTTAAAAGTATCTGTTACATATTCAATTCCAAACGTATGAATTTATTATGATGATTTTATATATGTATATATATCGGGATAGTTAGAGGACATAGGATAATATTAATCGCGGAAAAATCCGAATAAAGTGTACCAAGTAGCGAAAGAAAAGTTAGTATTTTTATATTTACAGACAAACCTGATGGTGTACTAGAGATTACAGTGAGATTTGTAGCAAATCTGAAACCTCCATAAGAATCGCAACATGTTCACTTCGGAGATAAGGTGTAAAGTTATAGTACACAGTAATTTTACTACTTATCTTAATGTTTAAACCAGAACTATTACGAAACTACCAAAGTAAAACCTGTTTCGATTAAATCCGGTATTTGCAAAATTTGCAATACGAGTATGAAATACACAATAGGTGCAATTCAGAGAAACTAAGAATTTCATTGAGTAATCAAATGTCAGGTCATAAAACTATCACAAGTTATTTGTCCAATTGAAACTAAGATCTATGCCTTTACCATTAAGTTGAGGATTGGTCAAAGAACGTTAAAGAGTTGGAGTTTCACGTGCTGTTGTTAGTACTTAAGACATTTTGTCAATAAGCTGTATAATTCACTGCTAATAACAATTTCATAAGTTATCCTTCTTATTATAAAAATACACAATAGTAATGATTCGTCTTCATATAATATAATAAGTTAATATATATTTCGGCCAGCCCTGGCATTCTCCCCAGTTACTTGACGAAGCGGAATTTTAATGAAATTTCTAGAAATCATTTTCTATCTATTGTCGTCCACACATTGCTGAGACGTACTGTTCCTGCGCTGTATTTGATGGAAGTGTTTTGTGGATATTTTTTATTTATGACCTACTTGTGAATTTGTCACTATAGTGTTACAACTTCATATTTCAGTGTTACATTTTGGAAAATTTTTACGATATTCACTAAATAAAAGTCTAATGCATTAGAGGCACTGAAAGAACAAATTTTATTTTTTCCATCATTCAATTAGCATTTTATAAATTTTATAATAAATAAAATTAATATTGCGATTAACTAGTAAGTTGTATTATTAAGGTGTATTATAAAAAAAAACAAATATTTATATGTGTATGATATATTAATTGCATCCAAATGATAGGATACAATAAAAACACGTGCGTATAAACTTAGGTCACAGCACACATTTTCACGTATAAACAGAATCTTGTTAGTTAGCTTACACATAAGCTGGCTAACATCACAACATTATATCACAATATTAATGAGACTAAAGATGAAAGAATACCTACTTTATTTGGATTTCTAAATCTTAACAAATCATAAAAAGTCTTCTATTAATTTGTAATTATTACTAACGTAAGTATAACATTTAATCATTATAAAGCTTTAGTTCACAGCAGCTCAAGCTCAACCTTTACCATTGTGAGATGTAAGATACTGTTTTGTAAGCTCTTGTACCTACTTTTGTATTTTACATCGGAGGCCGACGCGGTCGCCATGGTAACGGAGGGGAGATGCCTGTCAGCCTGATATTGATATTGTGAATACATATTTATGATGTCAGCATCAACATACTCTTCGTTATTGAAGTATTATTTCGTGCGGTTTATTAATAAACGCTTTTAGTAATGAATACGCAGTTTTGTCCTTTTTTGTGGTGACTAACGTTGGAATGATAGAGGTTATATTTTATTATAAATGTATCTCTTATAGATATGTCTTCCCACCCACAATATCTGTTATATCTGCGGCTTAACCAACTTGAATTAATGGATCGTTTAAATTACAAATATTATTTTTTTGTGTATAAATTGGCGCCTCTGTAAGAACAATGTGTTTATTAAAATATATTTTCCAGACGCTTTTATAGTGGATGAAACTATCAAATGACAATCTGCATGCAATCTGTGAAGAATCTGAAAGGTAAGAAAGTGAAAACTCACATTAAACTTTGAAAGTTCAGCAGTTTCGACCAATTACGTTGGTTTTTATGTTGAGTTAGGTCGTTATTCAACGTGTATAATTAACGGGAGTTTTCATTTTCTTACCCTTCAGTTTACCCTTCAGTTTCTTCACAGATGCATGCAGGTTGTCATTTGATAGTTTCATCCATTTGCTTCGCTATCACGGTTATTTGAATAGGTTCAAACATGTTACCAATTATAGGGTTTAAGTTCGTGGGAATATACTTCCACTGAGGGTTATAAAATCATGTATTTGATTATTAATGTTAAAATAAAAGTAACTCATACAAAACTGCTTCTCTTCATGCGTTGGCACTGATTACATTTGGTACGGAAGCCTGGTCATTTGCAAGGACCATTATAAAGAGGCTGAAAGTGTACCAAAGCGATGGACAGTAATATGTTTGGAGTTTCTCTGCTTAATGAATCAGAAATGATAATATTCCCAGGAGAATCGGGATCACCGACGTAGCTGCAAGAATTGTGAACCTTAAATGACAGTACGACTACATTGATCACAGGAATAACGACCGTTGGAAATAAAAGTACTGACATGTTTCTAAAAATTAATCAAATATTTTTTATAACAATACTTATCGCAGCCATTCCGGAAGGACACTGTATACCAGGACCAGCTACTTGGATATATACTCGTACGTCTTACCAGGACACAGGACGCTTCGCAGGGTAATATAGACACTGAAATTATCGGGTACTGTGACTTTACATCTTATGTTGGTAACATACACTGTGGTTTTTAAGAAGGTTGCAGATATGCTACGAATCTAACATTAAACACATGTATTAAGCATCTGTATACACTTACCATCAAATCTGCTCGTTTATCAATATATCACATAAAAAAAACATATATAAACCCCTAAAAGATTTATATTAGTAGCTATAAATCAATCTTATAGCCAATTAATATTTGATCGACAACATTTCTCGTGAAGAAATTAATATTAACAGTCAAAGCCTTTGAGATTTTGTAAAAGGCACTTTATTGGCAATCGTGAATTTAATACAATAGCAGTTCAATCAGATTTTAATAGGAAAACTTCAAGTGCAAGCTACCAAAGCGATTTCCATATTTACAGTTGACAGGCGACAGAAAAATAAATAGGTAATGCTGGTGGGCCAAGCAAATTGTGCCGTCTGTTTATAGGCAGAGCTGTGTGTCCAATGCTGAAGCGATACTATGCGTTTGAATGTTTAGTAAGAAACTTTTACGGCTAGAGAACCTACAACAGATTTGTTTTCCAGTAACTCAGACGTTACTTTGAAAGACGGACGGAAAGACTTGGATAGACGTCACGCTTAAAGACGGTTTATTTATTTAAAATAACAAAGATTTTTGCTTTACCCAGTTACTAGTGAAATTACTACCTACTACCCGCTACTGTTGCATTTTTACACTTGAAAATGCACGACATTTTTTTTTAAGTTATTCGATATAGAGTTACTATCCTTTGTAGAAGTAATTTGAATGGAAAATTTGAAATTGAATTTGTGTTGGAAATCACAGTTATTTTTAATTCATTTATCTACCGATGTACTCAAATTATAAATCTGTATTTAAATTATTTGTGAACAGCGGGAAAACTATAGATATTAAATCTTCAACTGGAGTTGAACCTTCGTAGCTAATACAGGCCGGCTATATAGCGTGCGTCAGTTTGTAATTTGTTCTGTTGGGAGTGGAAATATCAAATGAGTGGGTACGGCAGCACGATTGGATCGAATCTTTTCACGCGAGCAAATTGGTTTTCTTTTTCGGCCATGGCGCTGCTTCGTGACGAGGTCGCAAATTTTTAGGGTACACTCAACATTACTAGTTACGAGTGTAACTATGGCCAAGTAATTGAATTGTCAATGCTTGTCTGATAATAGCTTTTATTCAAGTACCTTCAAGATTAATATTTTTATATTTCATTTATATATATATATACCACTATAGAGAATATAGTTATATCGTTTATAAATAAAATAATAATATATTTTGTAGAAAAAGTATTAAGCAACCGTTCTCTTTAATTATTTTAGGACCATATTATGGCTTCTTTTTCTTATAGCTTCTCGTGTAATTTCTGTAATGTGATCTTTACATTTTCTATGTGATATATATACAAAGAAGCAGACTATGTACCTGATGGTAAGTTGAGTCAGCAACGGAACATGTGATTCTTAAATGTAAAGTTACAGTAACCATTAAGTTCACTGCCTATCTTATACTTCACCCTGGAACACAGCAATGGAAACATTGCTATTTTGCGGCAGAAACAGGTAAGATGAAGCTATCCAAACAAATTACCTTGGTTTTGGTTCGGGTTTTGGGTTACTATAGCATTAAAATTTCGTTTTGTTTAGAAAGAACGTGATGATTTATTCGAAGTAAATGAAAATTCGACAAACATCAAACATTTAACAATGTAGAAATAAGAGAGAAATTTCGTAATAAATTTCGTTTGTCGTAATAATTATTGTCTAATATTGGCAATTTTCTTCTTTCTCCTGCCCTGTTCCCAATTTTATCTGGGTGAACGCAACATGTCTTCCTCTTCAACTCTCCTTAGTGTTAGAATAATCTCTATAGCCATAAATGGCGGGTGCATTTCGAAAATCACTCCCTTCTTCAACCTATCATTCACACAGTCTATTTATATTTTCTTCGTTCTTCTTCTCCCTACAGGACCATCCACATTCATGTCCATAACTTGCCTAGTGCCAAGTTCCTTCACATGATCGTTCTCTCTTAATACGTGACCATACCAGGAAAGTCTCTTTTGTCTCAATTTATCAATAATAAGAGTTACTTTCACATTTTTGACGTGACAACGTCTTAAATTAGGTTGCGGCTGGGAGTCACTTATGAAAAAGTGTAACGCTCGGTAACGTTACGATGAGTCACCGAACGAGAGAGAGGCCCGCCGAATGCCTTGCGTCTCTCTCCCACTCAACTATGATCGGTCTGCCGCGCGCGCAGCACTAGAGAATTAGGCGCATTGAATCGGCGCATGCTTGTGTCTCTGTCTTTGTCTTTCTCGAACGTTCTTGGCGTTGGAAAAACAAGAAAGCGTCATAATACAAGTTCACACGTGTGGTTAAAGTATCGTCAGCTGTGTCTGTAGTGAAAATGTGGAGTGCTTAGATTCGTCATTTACAACAACTACAACAATAAAGGTAAATAATTGTACACTTATATTTCATTATCGTAAACTATGATTGATTGATTAATTGTTAGATTGACACAAAAGTTGAGAAACTGAGTTTTTTCATTCAATTCCTTGTTCCTATTGTGCAATTTAATTATATTCATATCAATAAATATTCTACCGAGAAAAAGACGTTGTCACGTAAAATCTTCGCCCGTAAAACCGACTTTTTTTTAAAGATGTTCATTCTTCAATCTATCCTTTCTTGTCCACTACGCATTCCTCTTAACATACGGATTATTAAATATTTCGTACGTTATATTCTTAACTGAGTTACCATAAAATTATCGTGGTACCGAACTACTGAACACAGTTATTTTATCCAGTGTATACTTAGCCATTATTCGCAGGCGTTTCCTTTTCAGTTTCTCCCGCGTTTTATGGGTCATACTTACTCCGCGACTATTTTTAATGGACACGTCGGGTGGTTTTCATTTTTCCCCGTGATAAATTGACTACACTCTCAGGATGGATGGCCATCTCTTCGACGCTGGAGAGGCTATTCGTTGAACTTTTTTATGGGTTCGGCTCGTTGTAGCTAACTTGACCTTTTTAAGGAACTTAATTGTTTCAAGAATATTTTATGAAATAATTACATAAGTATTTACATTAACGACAAAATCAATCAGACTATTTGAAGGTAAGGTTACATTGGCCTATGCAATCAGTGAGATGATAATATAAGTGAAATCTGAAAGTTAAAAATATGAATATAATAAATACTTTATAAATATGTGCCATAAAAGCAGCGACTTGTAGCATTTTCGACGTGCAATAAGATTATAAAATAATTTGCATTTACATACAAATTTTATCAACTCTCGTTTAACAGCACAGTTCCAATAACGATGATGATGTAGCGGTTTTCTTGAACCACCGCAAAACCGAGTGATGAGCCCGACGTAACCGAGTGCAAATCGAGGTTGTGTTGCGAATCTGAAACCATATTCAGGATTGAAATTGCTTGGATAGTTTTTAATTTCATTCACTTCACGTTGGAGAAAACCATCCAATATTTGGTGCTTAGAAAAGATATTCCGTAATGGTCAAACCGCAATTTGGTGGTTTAGCGGTTCGTTTGATAACCTGATCGAAACGTCAGACAACAAAATTGATATGTAAATGTCGTGTTAATTCCCGTTATATGTTTATATTGATTATGCAACCGAAAGTTGGAAAATCAAGTGTCGAAGAGGAGTAATATGAGCAGACTTTAAATTTGAAATAAAACGCCAAGGTAAAAATTGTGCATGGATAAAATACTCCAATCAGTGACGGTTCGGCGGTGAATTTATATGCAGGTCGTACTTGCAATCTGTGTGCGCTGGCGCCTTCCACTTTATTAGTTTAAAGCAAAGTGATTGGGACCTACGGAGTTCTCAGTGCGTGACCAAACTAGCGAGCAGGTAGTGCGAGTACACTACGTCTGGAAAAAGGTCTCGTTTAGGGGATCGAAAGGACCCCTTGTTTAGAATGAAAATTGAGCGGGTTACTTGCCTAAAAGGAATGCGTCCACGTGTTAAGGAATTGTGCAATTGGATCAAAGATTTCTGTCAGGAAGTACTTGTTTTATACGTTGGAAATGAATTTTAGAGATGAATTCTAATAAGATTTGTTTCATTGAGTAAATGTGATGTCTAATAAAGGCTACTGTTTGATACTGTAATATTCATATACCACTGAAATTATATTCAAAATACTAAAGAATGCTAAAAATTAAGAGCTATATCCTCAGTGTACGAAGAATGTTATACAGCAATCGAGTGCCATTCAAGATGCTAGACAGCTAGTAACCCAGCTATGTAGCATTTTTTTGTGTTAATAAATGACTAGGGGTGTCATTTTAACTATTGGATTTTATTTTGAAGTTAGTCACTCGGAAAGTATTAGATTTCAGGCAGCCATTTAGGGTTCATCTAATATCTAACCTATATACCCAAAATATTATTTCGTAGGAACTGAACACATATTATATAGAAAATTAGTTAGTTATATTGAATTAATAATCATTCAATTTGACCAGTTCTCATTACCACCAAAATGAAAATGCAATAGTCCACAAACATTTTCTGTGACAATAGTTTCTGTGCAATTAATTGGGTATTTGGGTTTTTAGCTACATTTCTCAATGTGTAGATGGAGATTAAAGTCAGTTGATACATCGCACTCTTTCATTAAATTTTGCTTAAGTAGCCTCTACGCGTTGGGTCTTATTAAGACTCGTGATACCTATTAAGCTAATTCAAATAGAACACACCCTAATTAATATCTTTTATAATAATAGTAGCGAGTGTAATCCAGTCTTGCTAACTCTGTAATATTAATTATGTAAGATGCTTCGTCCATGTCTCAGGATAAGAGGCGTGGGGTCGCGCGGACCCCGCGGTGCCGCCGCCATAACGCGCGGATTTGTACGTCGTTTGTACATCCCAGGCTCACAGCAAACTTCGCGTCGTTATGGCTGAATTTATAACAGGTATTAATTTATGCCAGCTGCCGTCTCGAGGCTTGTTGGGACTTGTAGTTTAACAAACTTTAGGCCTGTGTCTTTACTGCGCTATCGTCGTTTGTTTTATGACTTGTAAAATGCCAAAACAGCAGTTTCGTGAGCTGCCTCTGTCAGTTATCAGTAGGATTCGGCTATTCAGGTGAATATTTACTTAAACTCCGAGGATATACTCCAATTTGACTCAAAAAGAATTCCGTACTATTATCTACAAAAACGGCAAACAAGCATGTCTGTTGTATGGAAGTCCCACTAATATGCAATATTTGCAAATAATTAATTATTCTATGGATATTTGAAGCGTCTATATGTTACCGTTATTACTAACGAGTAGTAAGTAGAAAAAATAATTACGTTTACTGATTTTTTAAAGTATTTGCATAGGGGCGGCGGAAACACATAATTTTCTATTTCTTCTATCAATTCCTTTATTATTCTTATATCAATTTCATGACTTTTATATCCCGGTGCTTAAACATGTTATTATATATTTTAAAGGTAAGTGTTTATTATCAATTCTATGTTCTTTTTTGGAAGTTTAAGGAAATATGGATTTTTAAAATTCCATCTCTAGTTATAAGTCAGTTCGGCAAAGGTATGCAAAAATGCAATAAAATTGTTTGTTGAAAACTACTTAAATATGATAAATGCTGGTACGACTGATAATTGTCGTTTTATAAAACTAATGCCTTTTCATCCAATAAGTAAATAAATACAGGTCGTTAAAATATATATTTGTTCCACGGTTCATATTTAAATTGTTACCAACCCAACGCAAAGTAGGATTGCGAGTCTATTCAAATCAATTGGTTGTTAAAATGATCGCACTAATTGGTCAGATCCACCGCACGTTCGTGTAAGGGCTCTTCAAAACTCAGCCCCTTTAGTCTGTAACTTTAATTTCGAAACGATCGATTTTCATTATGCCAGTGAATATATAAATTGTCTACCAAGGCGCACAGACTGATTGTCATATTAGTATATAGATAGAAATATACCTATCGCCGCGGTGAGGTAGTCATGCTGTGTGAATATTGTTGCTGCCAAACATATCACATCGAGGCGTCAAAACGTGATCACGAAGTGTAAATAATGTCCCAGCCAGTTACATCACATAGACACGGCAAAAGGAAGTTACGCTATCTGAGGTGTGTGTGAAGCTTATCCTTGTGTTGTCGTCCTGAAAAAATGTGGCAGTGGTTTTCGGTTTCGCTTGTAGCTGGGATTGTTGTCGGTGATTGCAATGTGGTAGGTAACACCTACCCAGTCTATAATGACGATATGCACCTCTCGTGTTGTGGTTATGATATGTGTGAATCAAACTTAAGAGAGTGCCGAATCCCTGTATCTGATAAATATGCCGCAATGAGAGAAAGGTTAAAGAAAGCAGTTGCTGCGTACCGACGCTACCAAACTGGAGTCTCCTTAGTGGTCTTCAAATCGATCCTTACTCACTGTAGCGTCGAAGTGTACCGTATAGGGTACGATATACCTTCTTTTTTTTTCGGAGGGAAATGCTCCTTATGCACCGTGATACCGCGCTGGCAAGACGCGGCCGTGTCTGGGGCTCTCCGGTCGAGAGACCAGCCTACCCACTAAAACCCCCCGGCGTCCTCTGAGCCCGTTCCGAGGCGCGTGGCGGGTTGCGCTTTCGCGATTCTACCGCCACACGCCCACGGGCTAGCTCGACATAGTTAGTCGAGCCATCGCCAAGGGGGGGATTGTCCTAGAACACTAGGACAATCCCCCAGGTAGAGAGGCACTTCAACGCGTGCTGCGCACGCTGCCTTCACGGCAGGGTCATTAGACGAGCGCTTGCTCGCCTTCCCCTGCCAATCTACCTACGGTAAGGAGTTTATGACTCCATTCGCTCCGGGGCCGGCGACTTGGCCGCACCAGGTTGTGCCGCTTTTGCCGGAATTAGGCGGGGGGTTGCAGTTTACCCCCCCCCCCCCCATTCTGTGGTTCGCCGGACGCTTGGCGTCCGTGCAGACGGCACATTTATGTGCCGCCTTGCATTCCTCCGCCTTGTGGCCCTCGGCACCGCAGCGGAAACAGAGTCTGCTGCGGTCCTTAGGGTTTTTTTTGTTCCCCCTGAAGAAAATGCATTAAGTTGCATACCCCGGCTGTAGCGAGCCGGCGGTTATGTGGGGCTCTCCTCCCCGGAAGGGGGAGGCCTACCCACTAAAAACCTCAGGGATGGCCTTCCTTAGGCATGTAGCGAGCCCCCAGGAACACCAAGGGTTCTACCTATACCATACCTGACAAATTCAAAAATATATGTGAAATTGACTAGTCTGCACTGGATTACCTACTGGTGTTTGACCAAGGCCTAATTTTTTTTTTTTTTTTTTTTTTTTTATGTAATAAAAAAAAAAATTATTTTTATTTTTATGTAATAAGAGGAATTGTCCTAATATGCTTAGGGTAGAGTCGCGCTCCTCGATGGAGACGAATATAAGATATGATGATGCTTCATAAAATTCATCTTCTTTAATTTATCTATTATAAAGTAACATATAATTTATTAATATAAATTTGCTATACGATATTAATGATTAACAAAACATTATTTAGTATTAAATAAGTATATATTACTCTGATATTTGGAGAAAAATCACCTCTAGCCAATTATGTTAACATTTGATTTGCTGTCACAATTTTTTTTTATTCCCATACATAGCGATCATGGTACAACTAGATTTGCTTAGTACACTTCTTATACAGTTTGATAATTTACACAATTGTTGTCATCCCCGAAGAACAGCCGCATGTTTCTCGGTGAGGTTACAGCGAATTTATGTCAGGTATTAATTTAGGAAGGCTGCCTAGCGAGCTATCCGCAAACTTTGAGTTCCGAATCGCACCGGTGACGGCTTCTTTGCAAAGCTTAAATATTTACATGAGTTTCAAGTAACGAGGCCCAAGTCGCGGCGTAACTTTACAGAACTGTGATTGAAAGTAGACTGTAATATTGACGAAGCCTATATACAGCGCTGTTGAAAGAGTGAAAGTACAATGTAAATTGGGTGGAAATAACTGATATCTTTTTAAAGATACGAAATCAATGATGCAATTAAATGATACGAAACTTATGCATTTTAATGATAATCAAAATCTAAATAATATTTCTTCAACATACGCCTTTAACATCAAAGTAAATTTAAAAATAAAGTAATATGCAGAGCTATTAATTCGTGTATGTGCACGTAAAAAAGAGGTAAAAAATTAATATGACTACACACCTACTTGGTAATGGGAGGGCCTTTTTGAGATATGAAGCTATGATGTATGTTAATAATACGAATGCATGCTACGATGCATTGATGATACTCGTATGATAATAATGATACGGAAATAAAAGATACATTTTAACTCGAATATTATTATGACTATTGTCAATGTAATTGTACAGTGACGGATTAAAAATACATGTGTAAGAAGAAGAAGCAACTAAGGGAATTCACTGCAATAGAGTATTTAACTTCTGAGTATATAGATATATTACATAATTGCTAAGTTTAAGCTCGTATCTAGTACCTATATAAAAATTATGATACTTTTTAAAAATTTAATTCGAAACAATAAATACTTTTTTATGTTGAAGTTATACATTTTAATTTTCCTCCTATTAAATTTAACATTTTTCAATATAGGTCGTATATATTACGTAGGTACTCTTACACATAACTATTAACAATATTGTTTAATTGCTCATACAAATTTACCACATCTTGGTGTCACAATTTTATTGCACTGTGGAATAAACAAATATTAAAAAATGTTCACGATATTTTTAACTCGTGAAAAAAATTTAATTATCCAGGGAAAATATGTTTTATTCCAACTTTCTCAAGAACTGTTAATAAAACTTTATACGTACATTAAAATTAAATAGAATATTGTTAATTATTGAAATAACAGGTCAAATTTATATGGTAAATTGCATTGTTTTATATAACACTACCAAATCTAATTAGTTGAAAAAAATTATTATGATACAATTCGCTATGACTGGCTAACTTTACGAAGTGAGCTTTGACTTGCATTCAAAATGTTATGGGGCGGCATTAGTTGACTATCATAATTTGACACTAGGCTACCCGTACAACAATATGCAATTAATTAACACTGTCTCACTCCAGAATAACGGCACAGTAACCAACCGCACAGTTCCCTCGAAATAACAAAACGCGTATCTCGCTCACGGAAATAATATGGGCAATCCTCTCACGTAAGACTCGGCGAGGGATAAGGTTCACTCCGCTGGCGCGGGGGTTATTAGCTAAATAAATTTGCTCACCCAATATGCTCGGTAACTCGATTTAATGGCGATAGAATTGATTCATTCAATTATGAGGAATTTTTAGTGCCCCACGGCGCGGGGATAACTTTGTTTTAGGGGGCCGCCGCCGAAGCGAGCAGGGGATAGTTTTCTCACGAAATCGTATGTTCATTGATTTATTATCTTTTTTGAGTGCGCTATAGTTTTGAGGGACGATTCCGGTTTTGGGAGTTCGTATTTCAATATTGTAATGATTGTTTTTTAGGTTAGGTTAGTGTTTGTGTATTTAGGACTCCAATATGTTTTTTATTAATTTCTTTCATCACATCTGAAATTGCTCGGCGGTCTATTTTCGTTGTTGTTGTTAAAAGTTTTGAGTAATTCATATACATACATATTTTAAGACTATAATCTTAGAATATAGTTAACGATATTTTACAGCAATAAGACTCCAACATACTGATATGCGAAACAGGTAATTGCATTAAACATCTTGGTAACTTGTTAAATTTGGCCGTGATATTCAGCAGGAAACACACGCATACCGAGGTCCTAACGTGACTTGGATTTATGTGTGACGTCACCGGCCGGAGCCATTAGTGCCGCTAATGCTCCCATTACCGGCGAGGGGAGCCCCCCGCGGCATCTGCCGCTTGTTTTACGTAATTTATGGGCTCCGCCAAGGCCCAGGCTCCAGAGGCGAGCGTTGTTTACGTAAGTCTGGACCGCGTGAATAGTTTGCACAGTAGATGTGTAGAAAACACAGTCTATTTTCATGCTCCGTATGTAATATATGCTTTGGCCGTTTACAAAACCGGATTTTAATAATCGCTGAATCATTTATGATATTATTACGTATCTCTTTTCCTACAGGATTTTGGGTTTTTGTTTCGTAATCATTTGGGAAAGAATTGACTTTTTATTAGATATTAGAGTTGCCTATCAGAGGCTACGTAGCTTGAGAGAAAATAGAAATAGGAAGACTTTTGATATAATAAAAACATAGAACGATAAATTTTGTATTACTTTTGAAGAAAATATTATTGTACAATGCCTAAATTTAAATTTATCTTGGATGAACGAATGAACAAAATAACACAATATTTCAATACTTCGCTTCCTTAAACTGTTTATACTAATGCGAATCAAAGACAGAGAAATTCTTAACACAACACACTCAACGCATGCACACAGTGAGTTTTATTTTTCAATTACAATTGTTAATGGCATGATCAGAGGTATCGCACAATTGCGGCGGGAGCGGCTAATCCAGATTTATATGCAGGGTCGGATTAAGGTGGCGTGAATTACACGTTTATAGGCCATAAAGAGTGATCCGGTGGCGTGCACTACCTGTCGCGTTTAACTTATACTCGCATTGATAGTGGGTGTTTTATTGTATTCCATTTGGAGTTTTCAAATTAGCTTTCACGTAAAAATATTATAATATTCTACTAAATTATTTTTAAACTAAATCTTTATAGTATTTATTCATTTTGAATTGTCCTGTGTTTATTATTTGGTAATATCTTAATGTTAAATAAACAGGTAATTATAATATTTAACATCATATATGGTGTATTACATTATATATGCTTCTTAGGTTACGTCAAAATTTTATTGTGTATCAGCGCCAACATATTTATTTATAATGAAAATAATACAAAATAAAAAAATGATAGCTACGTGGTAAGATACTGAAACTAAAATGTAGCCTAGCCCAAAATGAGTAATGTAAGGTATATATATATATTAGTAATACATAGATAAAAATTTTTTTCTTTGTAGGAATATATATAATTAGTCATAATTAAAGCGCATATGCACGTATATATCTCAACAATTTGGGTCTGCATCGCCCCTCTCCTGAGGGGCGGTCGCCCTCACGATTTGCCTATATGGTTTTAGAACCTGGGCCAGGCTGAGTTTAGTCGGTAGGTCACGTGGCTGGACCGTTCCGGTCGCGTGGAGTCCGACATAACCTCCGTGACACTTGCCGTTGCGGGGGTATCCTGGGTACGTTTCGTGCTCCTTGTGAGGATTCTCAGAACCCGGGGTCTCAGAGATGGCGACACTTTGAAACTAGCGTACTACTAGACCACGGAGGTCGTCGAGTATGTGTTAATCAGCATTTTTTAAAGTTGCATCAAAATTTGGGTAGCAGACATTAGTGCGTTTGAGAATAGAACTTGAGTAATGGACTTAAATAAAGGCAGGTGAAATGCATGCGATGATTTATCTAATTAAATAGCTTGAACATGATACAAACAGTATTAAGACTAAAATACACATCTATCTGACAAAGGGAACGAAATCAATATTTCTATGCAAACCAAGAATCGCCAAGATCGTCTTCAAGATTTTTAGCAAATCAAATTTTGTAACCTAATAAATTCATTGAAGGAAGGTTTTGGTCTAAGAACATAGAGTTGACACAAAATCGGCCAGTTCAAAGTACTTATCTGATTAGGAGATGTAATAATTTTACGAGTATATTAATGGTATTGATGATAATAAACCTTACCGAGTCATATGCACTACTATCTCATGATTAAGAGTACATCCTGTACATGTCAGCGACACTCGTAGTTAGCGGTGTGCTCGCGTCTTGTTGGTCGCGAGTTATGGCACCGCCCACGCCGCGGGCGCCCCGGCTCTGTTCTCTGCTTCCGTCACCCGATGGACATAAAGGTATGTCTTACTTTACTATAAATGTTAACGTATTTTACATCGAGCCAATATTCTCAAGTTATATGTTTTTTGATTATGAAAATGGATCAGATGCGTTCGTAGAGGAGTTCAGTCCGGATTTTCGTATATCTCAGAAGTATAGCTGCGTTGTACTAATGAAACAAGTATTCAAAATATTAACCGAATTTGGGGAAAGAACGAAATAAGTCATAGTCATTTGAACTCTAAATACGCTGGCGTAATTTTTAATAGTAAATTTTATTATTGTTGTTTATATTATTGATATGTCTGGACCAGATGATATTGGCTTAAGTCACATAGGTATTATTTGAACCTTAACCCGAAAGAATTTCAATATATCTAAATGAAGTTGAACTAGGGCACCGGGGAATTCGTACAAACTTAATACAATTTTTCTGTGGTCATTTAAGACCACTGCTCATAAATTTGAAAATGTTTGGTGAAGTCGCGAACTTCCTATTTACAAGGTTTTTATACAACAGAAAAACCATAGACCCCGTATTTGATAAAACCTTTACTTTAACATCTATACGCGGTACTAATTAAACAAATCTTGAAATTTTGACGGTCAGACGATCAACGTAGTGATTCTGAGAGAACTCGCTATTCTCTACTTTCCTTCATGTTTTTCAATATTGATATTCATTTTCAAAACCGTAAATCATAGAGCAACTCAAAAATGCAATAACAAATTTGCCCCGACTATAAATAATGCTTTTTTCGCAATATGGTTTGCAAATAGACCCTCGCCTAAGTGGGGCTAAGCGAACGCGGGTACTTACACGTGTCGTCTTTTGACTTATGACTTGTGTTCAATGCATTCGGAAAGCATTTCTTTCTTGTGTGAAACAGTTAGAGACAATATCTTAAAGATTATTATTTCTAGATTTTATTATATTAAATAGAAAATAGAACTTGAAATGTTAAGCAGGAGAAACTCGGAGCACCAATAGCTCCTCATTTTGTTTGCTTCAGCGTTTTTTTATCAGATCTTTAACGGCGATAGCTTGTGTGACTGCTTGCAATTATACCGTTTCCATCTTTTTAAAGTTCGTCCGTATCATTTGAAACCGATCTGGTATATTACAGGTCGGTTTCAGCGTTCATAACTTTCTTATAAACGTAGACTCTGGGAATGAACTTCTAGTTGCGGTGTTTCTTTGAGCATCGACTGATTTCAGACGAAGCTTAAAAAGTACTTCTCTACAGGTGTACAGTGAGTGTGTCTCTGGTGTTGTATATATTCATGAGTAATAAATAAATAACAGCAACAGAATAAAGAAATGTGTTCCTTAAACTGCAGTGAACACATTGCTAGCAGATGATAGATTTCTTTCTTTATGGTAAATCAATGATTTGGTAATGTTTGCGGAATAGTACTGAATAGAGGAAGAGCAGGAAAGATAACGAAGATTATATTCAACAGTGGGTGTAGTTAGATTGAAATAATAATGATAAATCACTATCGTTTCAAAGGTCACTGGTTATAGAGTATTTATTAGTACCACCACTCGTATATAAATAAATTAGTATGTAGCTATCACTGACAGAGTGATTTATAATAAACACGCAGCTACAAGTACTTATGATACACAAGAAAGTTTTTTTGAAATATCAGGAACAAAATACGGAATGGAAGCTTGTTGCTTATGAACTCCTACCTTTTCGAAACCAGAAGCATGAGATTTTACCCCCAAAGGTTAAAAGTTTCTTATATAAGTAGGTAAAAGCTAGTATTTACATTTTTACAGACAGCAATACAATTTGATATGTTGTACGAAAAAAGGAATATTCGATTGTTCTTCTTAAGAAGGCGGAAGAACTTCCGATTATGTGTAGAGTATTTTTTTATTGTACGTATGTATTCAAATGTATTTTGTTCTCTTGAGCTAATATTTTTTTTGACGCTAATAAGTGCCTGACCAGCTCTATGTTGAATAAAAATTACTTTGGTACTGATTTTGATAATTAAGAACTTGTAGATATGTGACTATGAAAAACACAATTATTTTACATCATCATGTCTGTACAACTACTTCAAGACTTTAACTACATTTACAACTAACATTACGTACATTTTCAATTCAGATTATTTCCAAATAAACGGGGCGCATAAAGAACAACCTTAAGTGAATCCTATTACCATATCGGCCTCCGCATCCGTGGGAGGGGCCCGGCCAAGCGCTGAACGAAAATAAAGAAGTAAAAATGACAAGACGCTATTTGCATCCCGCTAATGGTAGCCACCTAATGCGGGGGTAGATGAACAAATATTGCTTTATCCAGTCGCACAATTTATTCTAAACTCTGTTTTATTCGCCGGCGGTAAGCCAAAAGTCGGAGGGAACTCGGAAAACGGTGCCATTTGGATTTTTAAGCGATTCGCAAATCATTCCGCTTAATCGAATGACCTTGTTTGTTCCTGGCGTTTTCCTGTTTTTTGCTCGGGTTTTGATCTGCCGTGAATAATTTTACGAATTTATTATTTCTTGCGATATAATTGTTTATATAATTAAAAAACACGAGCACTTTCTATTTTTTTGTAACGGTGTTGCGTCAACGCTCCAGACCCTTATCTGGAAGGGTAGGGCGGAGAGGTCACAAGACGGCTCTTATCTAAATAGCGTGACCGAGCACACCCCTATCTCACCTGCGGACTTTATGATTTTCCTGGGGAAGTCGTGACATACAAATGACTTTCCCTACCTTTGCTAAATACCCAAAGTGTAAGCATAATATTTCCGACAAGTGTCCGTTGCACTTTCTTTTGAATTAATAGGAAAAATTCAAATTAAAATAACTCTGAAATCTCAACTCAACCGTGTCGGAGCTTAATCCGCGAAGTGACAACGGCATTCTGACGAGGCGCCGGAGCTGGGAATTATTAAAACGAACGCCAACTTTTTCACTAAGCCCGTCGCAAAGCCGTTTCAATTGCGCTGCGCTGAAGATAATTCCGACTGACGTCATCTTTTTTCAAATTCTCGACGCGACACCGGCCTCTGTGCTGCAATTATAACATTTCCACCGACTTGGAAAACAGAAACACGTGGGAGCGCGTCGAATCGCACCGCTAGTAATTTAAATTTAGATGGAAATTTAATGATCCACATACAAAGGGCGCTCATAAAGTCAGTGTTGAGATATTTTTTACGAGGATCTCGCGAACTATTGCGCGCTTAACGACTCCGACGCAAGATCGTCCTCGCTTTAATGAGCGCCCGATAAACGTGTTAACTGCCACGACCTTATTTTACGCCGATGTAAAGTTGCAGAAAAATGGATACATTACTGTGATTGCGGGGTGGCGCCTTTTATGTTAATGTCGGAGAGAAGTTACAGTAGCTAGGTGGCCGTTCTAGAAAGTACATAGGCAGGTTGAAGGTAACCGGGCCATGTTTAATATATGAGGGCAGGCGACGCAGAGCCGGTAAACACGGCCGTCGCTCACGTTGCCCGCTGTTTGCTCACCGTCCCAGTCTCAAGAGAAAATATGTTGGTTTTGCATGCCTAACGAGGCGCGCTGGAGGCAGAATGCCTGTTTTCCTTGACATGTTTTCTTAGACAAAAATATTCGGTATCATCCCTCCGGAGTTTTTAAAGAGAATCCGTGTTGCTTCCGTATGCTGCTATAAGAGTTTATACTGGTACTCTGGGAGACGATAAGCAATATATTTGCAAGTAATCGTTTTATATTTTTATCCGTCAATAGATTTGTATTACTTTCCGAATAATTTAAATTCGATAAAAAATTGTATTTTTTATATTTCAATTTTTTTACTTTTGTTATGTGTGTGTCTGTAGACCAAAATAAAGTTGTATCTGTTTGAAAAATTAGGTATATATATAGAAGGCTATTGTGCAATCGTTTACCGTCATTATAGATTTTTTTACTAGGTGTATTAACCTGACTATATCGTTATTATAATTTGTAAAGTGCTTACTGTGAAGTTTAACACTGATATCGATTTATATATTTTTATGAAAGAAAATCACATCTACTGAGAGAAAATATCTCGAAATACTGTGAAATAGCAAGCACGTGATTTCATGAAGATATTTTGTCCAACGCGCAATGAAATAAAATACAGTTAGATTTTTTATGAAGGAACAAGACAACGCACCGGGAGCACGTCGTTATCTCGCAATCGATGCTAGAAATCATAACCGATGTTTGCTGAAGTGCTGAGCTCCGGCCATAATCCTCTCGGCGAACGTACAACTCCACTTAACAAACGTATAAATAATATTCAGAGGGAACATATTCGGGGGTGCTCCGAGGGTAGTTTGACGGCGTAACGAATCGTAAAACCAAATCATCGAGTAGCACCCCTACTGTACACTACTATGGGATAGTTTACAACGGAATGAATGGAGTCAAATATGATATCAAAGTAAAGATATAAAGTTGAAAGATATTGTTCCACTTGAACAATAAAGTTCTTATATAATATATATTTTTTGCGCTAAGCACTTCTTCGGAATATCGAGAGTCACACATGACTCTCATTTGTCCATAAATCCAGTCCATAAATATTCAAAAGACCTAAAAAAGTAATAATCACTAATTGCTTTAAAATTACATAAATCAGCTCATCAAATGATGTGCCAGAAACTAAATGTTACTAAATAATAATCAATGTAAATTTATACAAATCATTAGAAACAACGTAACATGACAATATTTCGTAGATGATCAATTATCCATTTCACGCAAACGGTTAAATTTCTTTGTTTGTTACAGTGTCTTAGTTTTAATAATATTAGTAACTATGCAGTAAGTATTATCAACATTTATTAAGAATGAGGTAATGTCTTGCTTGATGACCCTGTCGTGAGGCCTACTTGCATGGTTTAGTCTTATGAACGCTACCATAATATGGTTTCTCCTTCTGGGAATTGTGGTATGTTCTGCATGTGATTAATGATATCGGAATGCCGATCTTACGACACACACCCAAAAGGGCAGGGCGAGCACCGAAGAGATTTAGTGGATTGGCCTGATACTCTTGACGGGAGAGTCCTAGACACGCCCGATGCCTAGCCAATGGTCGGGTACAGGGTGAATTCACGAATATTCTCTATCAAAAAGTATGACGAAATGTTCATCGCACAGATATCAATGTAATAGTTTGCAAGTTATTTATTATTAAAATTAATTGGTATAGGTACTTCTACATACAATTCAGTATCTTATAAATAAAATTCAAACAATACGACTACTCCACGGTTTCCACCATTCCACCATTGTTTGATCCTTAGGGTTGGCCCTTGGCGGTTTTTGAAGCACTCTCGCATTTTTATATATTTTAATTTTAATTTCATATCGGGCGCTAATGGCGGGCCGCAGCCCTGCGTGTCCAATCGCTGAGCCGTGCGGTTCAATGTATTCATGGCGCAATGAAACTTAATGTAGCGAGTGAACTAATATTGTTTTATTCAATATTTAATTTTCAAATTCGCGCATTTTTCGCGGTTCATGAATTTTATTAAAAGGGTGCGCCATTGATTTTTATGATGGTTCCGTTTTTGGGCACTATATTCATATTGAAAGTTCTAATGATCGCATTCTTTTAGGTCTTGTCAGAAATAATATGCGTAGAAAATTGGTCGCGAGTTATAGCATATTATAAATTATTTTGTCACATAGCCAATTACGTTTATTTTATTAATCATGACTTCTAATGATGTAGTGAATAAGTTAATTTTTAGTTTAGTAAGTAAGTTTCAAATAAATATGATTTTTATTCTGATTTCGATAGTCTAGTAGATATGTGACTATGAAAAAGACAATCAATTTACATCATCATGTTTATACAGGTAGGTACTTTAATATAGACATCAACTACGTCTACAGCTAACATTACGTACATTTTTAATTTAGATTATTCCTTCGCCGTAGGAGAAGCACATACTTGTATACAAGAAATTCGAAATACGTAGAATGCACTGTTATATTGTCGGATCGACGATTCGAAGATTAGTGCCGTGACCTCAGCGTCACCGATGTAAATTTTAAGTAAAACGTACCGTGGTTGTCATATTATCAATACCAAAAGGTCACAAATGTAACTAAATAGACATATCTAGAATAAGTATATTGATTTTCACCCGGACGATAGGCACACTATGTAGAGCCTCTACAATCTTGAAATGGTTTGAGCTATTGTTCAATATAGTCGAGAGGATATGTGTACTTTGGGACAGAGATATAGATGTGACGTCATGCTATACCTGCCTCTGATATTACTAAAGCAATGGGACAAGTATATCGTACATCTGATAGCGATGCATGTCAGCTCATAATGGACATGTTTGGGGCTCGTCGTAACACGTATATAGAAGATATCAGGTTTAAGATTTTAGGTAGGTTTCCTACAGGGTGGATCAATTGAATTGTTTGACATTGAATGTGACTTACTTAAAAAACAGATTATTGTATGATAAGCATTGAACATATAGAATTATAGACAAGCTTATTATAATCGTAAGCTCTTGTCATCCGGCTTCTGACATGCCCTGCACGGTACCAGTACGTTGCAGATCTGATACAATCCAAATGGCTCAGAGCTATTGCCCCCCGTATCGTGCAGACACTGTGCAAACAGTCAAAGTCAAATCAGCGCCAAGTTAATCCGTTTAGGTGCGCGAACCCACTTGATTAAGTTTAATTTATTTTAAAAATCAGTACGAGCGCGCCGCCTCCGGCGTGCGGCCCGGGTCCCTCCGAAATACATTATTCAGTGTTTTAGAATAATTTTCAAATTCGATTACATAGGGCCGACCCTCGGTAAGTGGGTGGGCCGGGTGCGTTGGCGTATTTAGCCAACACGGGGGTCCGCCGCGTGCGATTCTCCTCATTTGAATATACGGCGCACGTGGCTTCCCGCCCCGGGACCGCGCCGATCATATTTCAAATGTCACCAGCGATGTCTCACTCAGATACTATCGCCCGATAAACGGCCAGATACTGAGCAAGGGTGGAAATAGTTCGCGACGAGCTCGCAGCTATTTTTTACCCCGCGATTATCGTCTGCATCTGACACCTAAATATTACTTTTGTCAGTGTTCCACCGGCATTTGTTGGAAGAGACGTACTTAACGCACCTACATTCAATATCGTCATGTTCAATATTACAATTTGAATAGGTGATCCGAAATTGAATTTGTATATTACACAATTCTGAGCGATTGCTTTTCAACATAGAAAATATTAAGGCAGTCACTACTTTAAACTTTTTAAATGTAGTGAATGAATTTCTCACGTGATAGTAGTACATAATCGGTGGGAGTGGTGACACGTGCTACGTTGCGCACACGCACGGCACGTGCTGGCGGGCGGTGGGCACGCGCCTGCGCTGGCACTCCATTACCACGAGACAGCCGCTCGTGATGCCAATGTGCCAAAATATTGGCAAAGAATACTTAATCGCAGTATACACAAAATGTTTTCAAGGTATGTATGAAACCGACATTACCGTTGAATTATAGAAATTGCTGTTGTAATCATTATAATTCTTACTTTTGTCTTTGATTTACCAGCAATCAGTGTTCGTTGTATTATTAAGGATGTTTAACATTATGCAACATGTATTATCAAATTTAATAAGAAATAAAATCTCATCTGAAATAAAATGTTGTTAAAATTTCATAAGTCTTCAAGTAAAAATCAGTAAAGGACATAAACTGTTGAATGTTTTACTTTGACGTGTCTGTGACGTTGACTGATCTTAGCTCACAGTGGGCAGTATTGATGCGATTGCAGCGCGACGCAAGCAAATCGCCGAGTAATCCGCTACTTGTATCGCAGAATCGCGATATTCCGGAATTAATTTCGGTCACTTGCCATCGTAATTGAAAATGAAGACAGCTTGACAGTTGTAAGCCGATTGGGCAAAATTGGCTCCGGCATATTTGAACATTCGTGACAAGCTTGATTGGAAGGTGTGTAGCATTGTTTGTATGTAAAATTATTATTTTATTAATATACATAAGTTCTGTTTTCACATAACAGTGTGGTATATTAGATTAGATGTTTAAGATGTAAGTTCATCATAAGTTTATTTCGACTATAACACAAGCAGCGCATGCAGAATACTAACGCACGTATACTTGACTGATACGTCTTAAACATGTTCGAAAAAGTCAAAAAGCAACTCCTCCAGAGACTTGAGTCAGACGTGGAGCGACCACAAGTTGCACAGGAGGAGGTCTGCGAAACTCGTCCCACAAGCACATTTTCTACGACATTACAAGCCCTCAGTCGGGCTTTCTTTCTCAAATAATATCTAATGAGTAGAATGGCAAATTATAAATAAATATAAAAATAATAATTTGGCAAAATTTATGGCAGGAACAGCTGCAACAAACAATAATTATAATAAGATAAAAAAGGAAAATAAAAATATGAAATAATCAAAATGTTTGAAACATTAAGAAACAGTAAACATTGTAAAATAATAATAACATTATTGTACCTGTGAAAAAATTGTAATCATAAATAATATATATGTATATTAATAATAATGATAACAAATTGAAAATAATAACAGTGATAATAATAATAAAAAAAAATAACTAGCTTAAACAATTAGCAATAAATTCTAATGTAATCAAGTACTTAATATGTGAGATTTCTAAATTATAATTAATCTTAGAATACCTTTCTCCTGATCGACAAATGATATGTTACTTGTAGAATAAATAATATATAAGGAAATGTAAAAAAAAAGACTAACACAAACAAAAAAGAGTGCGGTCCGCAGAAAACCAAAAAGAGCTAAAAAAAATAAAAAACATGTTCGAAGAGTAAACTGGCGCAGACATGATTCGTTGAATTATTTTTTCAGTTTTACCGGCCAGTTCATGACTTTTTACTAGATAATTCAATATATTGATGAAGAATTTTTTTGGATGGCTCGGTAGCATGAGACAAAATCAAACTAAAGTTTTAGATTGTATTGCAGAAAAGGAACGTAAAAAATTTTTACGTATTTATCTACATATAGGTATTATAACAGGCGTCCTCTGTTACGATGAGTTGTGTATTTTTTATTAATACTGATAAAACACGTTATTTTAACTAAGACAACAAATAAATATATATTATTTACACGATATATATTACATACCAATTAACCAAGTCTAGTCAGCAGTGTAATGTAGTGGGATCTAGACTAACGGATAGACGTACTTATATTAATAAAGAATAGTTATATTTTTTGATAGAAATATATATTTACAGCCACGGTTATTTCCTTTACTATCAATATGCTCGTTTTATTATGACATGATGCCTTCTTGTCTCGACTTTGTTAATAAATTTATGTTATTGGTAACATTATTATCACCAAATATGGCAAACGTAATATTTTAACGTACATAAAAGTTCTACAGCGTTTACAACGGAAGTATAACCATTGGATTATTCTTACACATCGCACCTAGTGTTCTGGAATCTGCATACGTCATGAGTCGTCACTTTCATGTTTTATTTTTAGTTAAAATAATAATTTCAATATGTTTCTTAAAATGAACAACAAGAAGGTTTTGTTTGTATTGAAAAATCTTTTGAAATCCGTTTAATTAAATATCTTGATATAGTTGGTATGTAAGCTTATAGCAAATTGACCTATATATATTTATATATAATTATAAACTATAAAGATTAAATATGAATTAAAAAAGAAAAGGAACAAATCGAAAAAACAAGAATACTAATCGTCAAACCTTCATACATACAGATAAAGCTCCACTTTCATTTTAATAATTATTCATTTGATGTATAAATAGACGTTACAAATGTGTCTGTGGAACGCATGTCCGTGTCAAATGGGAGATGTATCCCGTTTGCGCATGATAGCTCCCGACTTACCCCGTAGGATGTGCGAGTGAGCGGTCCATTCGGCCCCCTCGAACCGTGAGCTCTCGGATTTAACAGGCCTCTGTAGTGATTTTAAACGGTTTCCTAATTAAAACTATTAGGTTTCGTGTGGCCTGTTCTGTGTTAAAGTATATTCATTTTCAATATTAGTTAAATTTGAAAAATTACAGATTTATTTTCCAGGTTTATTATTGTCCAATCTTTGTCGTTTATGTTTTCGACTATGTAATTTTCTAGTCATTCAATTCAGGTCATTTTAGGGTAATTTTGAACCATGCTTAATCATGTTTAATTTATTTTCTTTTTATGTAGGTATATAAATTGTAATTAAAATACACAGTTTACGTACCTACATACATTTTTACATAGTACTCATTAAATTGACAACAAATATACCTATATTATATCAATTACGAAAATTTAAACACGCCCATGCCTAAAGCACAATTCCTGGACCGCATCCTCTCCTATGGAGTGGTCGTTCTCATTCTAAGGCACAAAGTCAATAGGACCAAGGTGTTTTGGCTGAGTTAATAGGTAGGTCACGCTGGTCAGGCCACTTCAATCATATGGATCCAACATTAGCTCCCAGGTACTAGGCTGCGGTATCTAGGGCACGAAAAATATAAACTATAAACAATAGCTACTACTTTCTCTTTCTTTACTCTTAGCAACATTAATTAGCGTCGGGGTAACTGATTGTGCTTTTCTACTCTCCTCTATTGTATTATTCTGTATCTATGCTCCCATCTTTCATATTATTATTTACGTAATCTATCTACGTCTTTGATTTCTCTCTTCCTTATAATCCCAATAGCTCTTAATCTCTTTTAAAATGTTTCATCTTATCTATTATACCTGAAAGTGAGAGAAATAAAACAACCCTTGAATTTATAACTTTCCTTGTTGTTATTATCAATATTAGTTATTAATGCAACGTTTGACAATGTTATGTTTCTAATTGAGTTGGTGTAAAACGATTTATTGGATATTACAAGAATCATAACGGGAAAGCCGCGCATGTTGCTGTGAATCGCTTTCGATATACAAACAGCACCGCTTCAGACTTTACATGTTCACCTTGCGATAGCTCTTATGTCGTGCATAATAGCGATGGTATTTGTACTGCAACGTGTAAAACTTAACGTGTTACTGACTGTACCTTATTGAGAGCTTTTCTGATAATAAATTAAATAATATTGACTTAAAAGACTGCAGATAGGTTTACATATGCAAAAGCCGTAATTAAAAAAAATAGTTTTATTACAAAATAATCTTCATCATCATCATCATCATTTCAGCCAATAGACGCCCACTGTTGGACATAGGCCTCCCCCAAGGATCTCCACGCAGATCGGTCCTGCGCTGCAACCATCCAGCGCCTTCCCGTGATCTTCATCAAATCGTCGGTCCACCTTGTGAGAGGCCTACCAACGTTGCGGTGTCCAGCATATGCCTGCCACTCCAGGACCTTTCCGCCCCAACGGCCGTCAGTCCTGCGAGCAATGTGCCCCGCCCATTGCCACTTAAGGTTCGCAATTCAAAATAATCTTGTCATTCATAAATGTCGTTTTAAATCATATGCTTTACACGTAAAGCAATGTCCATGAATTTAGTTTTTTTTTTTAATATTTACTTCATTTATCCCATGTAATTTATTAAATGTGTCGGAACTATGTTGAAAACGCAAGCGCCATTTATGAATTGTTTTAGGACACTCGTTGATTTGTCATTCGGGAAATCTGTTTTAAATAAAACAAAGTAATAAAACTAAAACAGAAATTTTTAGCTTGTTACAATAGAGAAAGTAGTCTAACAATTTAGTGTATGCCGGTATTACACTGTCTATTCGCCCTTAAACAATGTTGTTTAAGGTTCAAATTGACCTGACATTTTGAGAATCTAATACTCACCAATGAGTACAAATCCTCTGGATTGACTGTGATACACCACGCGGGGGTTCGATTATTGCTCGAGTTTCGATCTCGATTCTCCACTCAATGCATCACGGGGCGCTGCATTATATGTAGTGATGGCTTTGGCTCGAACTATTGGGCAATTGAGGATGCTTCACTCGTTTTATCTAATCGCATATTACGCATATTTTTAAACTTTAGTCTAATGTAATAATATATAATTTGCTCTGACAGACGAATACTAGGAAGTAAAGAATTATTTGAGTTTTAATCGCATTATACGTCGTATCCCAGTGCGTTGCGAATGGCGCAATATGATGGCGTAAGCTGGATGCTCAGAAATTTACAAGTTAACAGCGGGTAATCCACAGAGTATAGGGTATTTAAGAGTTAGTGTTTTTACAGTTTTTATAAGTAAGATTTCTGTATAATATATCACACTTACCTTACATACACAGTGGTACAGTACCAGCCTATCATGTCTACCGAAACACGATATGATACTGCGTATATCGTGCGATGTAATCGCCATCTTGAAATTTATCCATTGTAATATGACAGTTTATTGTGATAAATCGTTCTGTCATATCACGTTTCTGTGGCCATGTAGGGATGCAGGAACTGGAACATAGCGCTGTAACAAATCTTTATGGTTTGATTTTTTTTAATACAGCCTATAGATTCGTATCTGTTTTATATACAATAACAAAAAGCATGTAGTATAACTTAGTTATACAATAATAACAGACAACGATTCTGGTTTCACAACAAATTAAAGTCCCCAATTCGGCAGCGCTTGGTGCACCATATGTTGCGTCGAATTGATTATTTTATTATGTTTTTATTTAGTCAATAACCGCCGAGACGAGTGTTTAAGCCGACGTTTATGATATTCTCCTGCGGTTTGCGGCCGAGGGGCGAGCTTGCTTATGCGCCATTGTTTCTCGCTCACCCCTGTTTTGTCGGCTCGGTAGCCTCGGTACGCGAACTGATTCAATCAACAATAGAATCGTGAACAAATAATGAAATGCTACAGAAGTTGCGATTTGCGATTTGGGAATTTTCCCCAATGTTTCCTTTTCGATGATTTGTCCTTTTAGTTTTACGTAAACTGATTTAAGTTAAATTAAGCAAATATCATAATAAAGATAAATGTTCATGTGCAAACTAGCAAAGTAGGTATATCTGGCCCGATCATAAGTTTTTCATTTGATTTCAGCTTACACAAATATTGGGTTAGGCGGTTGTCACAGCCATGAGCCATGAGCCAAGAGTGTCTCATTCTTTATTTAGAAGTAATTAATTTTTAATACAAGGCACTTACGTTCCCTTACTCGCATATACGATAATACGGTAAATAGACTCCGATCGGTATGACGCCAGGCGCAGAGTCTACCTGAACGTGCACGTTCGAGATGTTTCCTATTTTTAGTCCCCATCTTAAAACTGACCGCAGATTTATTTCGGCCTCGTATTACTCTTACGAAAATTGACGATGTGTGGGTGTTTAGCACTCCTTTGCCTAAATTTTTAAAGAGAAAAGTTGAGAACACGTCTATTTAAAAACAATAAAATAGATTCAGCTCATACGGTCGTGGGGTTCGGGGTTCGGATCTCGGTACACGCTGACTTTCATTCACTGCTCTCTAAGAAAGGGATTGCTGGTTTTCATTAGACATAATATTACTAATTAAAAAACGTATTTTAAAAAACATGGGATAGATGTTTGGGTGACGAATGTGTACCTTAATCATGGTTGTTAATATATATTTCTATCCAAAATATTAATATATGTATAATTATGTCTATCCGTATGTCTATTCGTTACCCTAGATCCCATAATACAAGCCTTACAGAGCTTAGTTTGGGCTAGGCTAATTGGTGTGAGTGTAAGAAATATATATTTTTATTTTATAATCTGGCAAAGTCAATCCTCATATCACGAAACATCATATCCACTCGCTTTTAGTTTATTAATATTCGGTGTCGACTTAAGTATTCTGTTACTCAAGAAAAATGCAACGCGTACAGAAAGAGACAATATAAAACAGTTGAGATGAAAGCAGCCAGTGCAGTGATCCGCGAGGTTCGAAGCGCACAAAGTCCCCATTGAATCACCGGCGACAAATTAAAATTCAAATATTTTATAAATTTTGTATATATATATATATATTTATAATGAGGAAGCCTGTAAAGAAAAGATGTTAAGGATTAAAGAAGTTACATATTTAATCCTTAACATCTTGTAACATATTAAACTACTTATTATGAAAAAGGCAACAATAATACTAATGATTACTTTGACGATAAGAATTCAGGGCATAATTCTTATGATTTAATACTTGCTCGTAATGCTTGTAATCTTGTAATGGTATGATCACTACATTACTAAAACGAAGTCGCTATCCTCCGTCTGTCTGTCACTATGTATGCTTAGATCTTTAAAACTACGCAACGGATTTTGATGCGGTTTTTTTAATAGATAGAGTGATTCTTAAAGAATATTTATATGTGTAATACATGCACAATTAGTAAAGAAACACAGATAAATTTAGAGGTTTTTAATGTGATGTCGTAAATAAGCACGTTTTTTTGTACTACAGTATTGTCCACCTTAACAAGTTCTACAAAAAAAACCCCGATGGTATATGTCTTTTTTTTTTGTTCCGCTGAGGAAAATGCATTAAATTGCATACCCCGGTTGCGGAGAGCCGATGGTTATGTGGGGCTCTCCTTCCCAGAAGGGGGAGGCCTACCCACTAAGAAACTATGAAAAACCTCAGCGATGGCCTTCCTCAGGCATATAGGGAGTCCCCGGGAACGATAATGACTTCCGGGAACCCCCTGCCTCCGCTATCCGAATAATATAAAATAAAATAAAATTAAAAAGTAATTATTACATTTTTAAAGTATTTCTTTATGGTTTACTTAGGTTTTTATTAAACAGTGATATCTTATCAGAATTTTATCTTATCAGATTTATCAAATATAAAACTAACTTTCATGCATATTCCCTATCACCCTAACTTAGGATCGGGTCGTGCTCCTCGGTGGGGACGTTAATGACAATAAGCTTGATTGCGACGATGATGAATTAGTTCGCATAAAGTAATAATTTTATACACATTTTTGACTATACATGACGTATATCCGAGATTATTAGTAAAAGAAATAGATCATACAAAAAGTACGGGACGGAAAGAGATAACATTGCGCTTACCAAATATAGCACCGTGGGAGCGAGGAACGAAATCTTCACTCGGTCACTATTACTATGCAACTAAATGAAATTACACCAATTGTCCTAATTTGAACCCCTCAGTTTCGGTGCACATATAACATTTCTTTAATGATGAATGTAAAGATAAATATAAAAGAGAAAACATTTCCTTGCAATCAATGCAATGTAAAGAACTGATGTTAATGAATCGTGTCGAATTCATCTCTTCGCAATTTGACACATTCATTAACAGTAATCCTAAAATATAGTTAAGCTTATAGCAGAATTCATTTCGAGCAACTTGAAAACTTGTACGTAATATTAATTCTTTTCAGAAATGAGAGACGTCACAAGCACACTAGGTTTCATTGAATGTCCCTCATCGACACGCATTTGAGCGCCCAGCGGGGCGTTTAAAGGGTTGGTCCTTGTTCTACACTGGCGCGAATGTAGAACGTTGTTCGCAATCATCCAAAAACGTTTATTTTATTTTTTTACTTGATGTGAAGCCTTGATTTTGCATGAATAATTTTAAGGTTACAGTATTAATAACAATATAGACATTCACATCAATCATTCTAGCTCAAAGTAAGCACTATAAGGCTTGTGGCGTTAATATATATATTATATAAATGTATATTAACACCCATAATTAAGGCAAGGTATCAAACAAATTTCTGCTCTCATTGTAACTCCAAGCTGGGATCGTCTGGAATGGCAAACCTTGAACTGGCGTAGCGACCACTAAGTCACGGAGGTCGTCAATTAATAATTGGTAAGCATTACTCAAGTTAATAAAATTAGTTATAACATATTACATTGTACCTTTTTATATATTAATTAAGGTCTGAATCTGAGCGTGTTGTTTTAATATTCCATAACAAAATTTACTCCCAATTCGTTACTTTGTACTCTATCAAGCTGTCACAGTTTGTAAAAGGCACGGGTTGGAATCACGTTTAAGTTGAAACTTTTTTATGCTTCGTTTTACAAAATCATATTTGTCTTAGATTTGATTTTTAAATAAAACGTAAAGATTAGTAACCGAATTTATAATATTATCATAAATTAATAAAATATTATTTGTAACGAAAGCTGCGTTAATTATCTAAGATGATTTAATCTAAACATGTTCATTAAATCTTGTTCTCACATACCACGTGTAACTCACTGCACGACGACAGGGGTGCTTTCCACGGAGGGCCAGATTCTGATGGAAGCGATAGATAATGGGACATGTCGCGACGGGGTCCGTTAATAGATGAAGCCTTATTTGAATATTGTCCCGATTGACGGGGGGTAGTGAAAATTAAATCTGTATGCCTACTGTGCAGGTAAAGAAAGCGATGTGAATGGATTGCGTACGGGTGGCCCGTAGTATCAGCGATTTCGGCTAATTAAAAAGGGGTGGGGGTGTGTATTGTTTTGCCAAATTAAATGGCAAACGTTTTGTTTTATTTGGTGGATACAAAATAAACATACATATACTTACGCCTCTTTGCCTCTTTCCTATGAATGGAAATATCGTAGGAAGAGCCATGAAAAGGCGAAGTTCCGCTGCTACGCCCTAAACGTAGTTCTCTATTAGCTTCCTCAACTTATATTAATGCTTTCGTACACGCTCGGCGTTTAAGGAGACTCGACATGTTCTCAGGATATCTCGTATTTAATTCAAGTAAGTTTTCTTGGTCATTACGTACCAGATTGCCCATTCGCATTCGCGTTTTTTTCCTCAGTTGTTTCGTCAAACCTTCTACTCTGGATACCAAATAAAAATATTACTCTAATATACAAAAAATCTCTAATATACAAATTCAATAATATGGTATGCCACTGCAAGGGGGTAACCTTTAAATATAGATACATTAAATGACCGGGACTATAAGTGATAATAAGTCTGGATTTATTTGGTGTATGAAAGTAGAAAATTCTCTGCTTGATTTGATTGGCTTATAAGAATTCAGAGATTCGATACCCAGTCTATCTGTTTTTGAAGATCCTAGTATAAACTCGTGTTAATTTTTGTTGTGTAGTCTCTATCAGGCTGAGAGTTGAGATCCAAAAAAATATTTTTTATAGCGTTATATAGCGAGCACTAAATTGAAACGATGTGCGGTATCCCACGATAATTCGACCCTTTAAACTTAAACCTAAAATGTAAAAATCTGACTGGCAATCTAATCTAGCATAATTATCTCATCTAACAGTGAACTCATAATAATGTGACAATTATGCATTTTGTTGAAATGAGGGAATATAATCAGATTCTCAGTAGCTGAAGAAACCACAATTTGCTGCAATGCTCAACTTTAATATTACTTGACTTCCGATGAACTGAAAGTTTTGTGTCATGGGATCTGGGGTAACTGATAGACATACACATATTATACAAATATAAATATGTTTGATAGAAATATTTATTATAATCATGACTAAGATACAAATGTTCAAACTAGGGATCTCAGACATGACCTTGAAACCGGTGTACTAACCGCTGGACTACGGAGGTCGTCATCTATGATATATATGTAAGTCTATTTTAGTGTAACAAATAAAAATGTGAACAATTCATTTGAATTTGCAATTGTATCGGTTAAATACATAATGATCCAATTGGTAAAGGCGTCAAGAAGACTGTTGAAGAAGCGGTTTCGTAAATCGCATGACAATTTCTCTTACTTCATTTTTTCATATTTAAAGGCTAAATAATAGACTTTTTAATTCAAACGCTAATAGGTTTTGTAAGTTCACTTTATTTTTACCTAATTTTTCAAGGTTTTTTAAAATCATAGTGGGAGTTGAACAAGTTTAATTGGTGAGTTGAATTAATGAAAGCGAAACAAAACTTGTTCAAGACACGAAGTCAAATTTCACGCAAGTGCAAAATTTTCGTTTCGTACGTTTTTTTCATATTTAAAACTGGTAATGTTTCTAAGCAGCTTCCGTGTAATTGAAAAGTTCACAGTTTGATGCCATTTTCAATTTATTATCGGTTACTATCAGATAAACCAAATGACAAAGAGGACTAAAACTTGTCTAAAATAAATATCAACTACATCATAGTTAAATATAAAAATGTAGCACAGTATATTAATAGAGTAAAGGGTCTACTGCACACGGGGTGTGAAAAATGAGCGGCTCGCGACGATAGCGCTTGCCACCGACCACCTAATGAACTAGAAGACTGATAGTGTGGCGTGCCGTCGACCCACTAGCATTAGTGATTATGCAGTATAATTTTAAAATAATCCACGAGAAGGTGAAATCGAAAGTGTGTTACTTCTTCAGACAAATGTTATCAAATAATCAGATTTGGTACGTAAGAACATATCTCGTGTCGAAAAATTCAATATTTTGCCGCTCATATTACGATTTCTGCCTACAAGAAGTATTTATATGACAAGACAAGAGGTACCGTATCTCGTATCTGTCGCAAAGCGGCAGAGGCAGTAAGTAAATTGATTATTATTATTAGCTAGTTATTGGGAATGTGATTTGTCACCTTCGACCATAAATTGGTAACGGAGACCAGTTAGCAAAATTATAATTAATATTTAGCAATGTATGTCAGATTTCTTTATGATCATCAATCTTTTTATTAGGTTTTCTAATATAAGTATTAGGAAACTTAAGAAGTGAAAATGAAATGCGTAGTCGTTTTCTAGCTTTGGCTTTGTATATTATTTTTTTATGCCACGATGGTGGCAAACAGGCCTACAGCGCGCCTGATGGTAAGCGTTTACCGTAGCCTATGGACTCAAATAGCGATTCATTTTATAAATTACACTAGTCAATCTTTATATTTTTGCTACTTACCAATCAAAATGTTGCGATTAAATACTTTCATCTATAACTGGATATGTCTTGTCCAAGTTCAAAGTAATTTGTTTCTAAGTAATGGCGAATCGATAGAATAAGAATAAATGAGTTGCGGACAAGGAAAAGGTTGTCAAAATCCGGGCGCACATGAGCCAATAAGCTAAATTGAAATATCTTCGTACTAGAACGAGTCTTTTAGAGTAATTGGTTGGTGGGACTTTCCTGTCAGTGATGCGTGTAGCGTTATCGATATAACAATACTCCTATTTCATGTTACTACTTTTTTACTCGTTTGAATATGGTATGTGAGAGAGGTAATTATCATGTCTTATAAATAAAATTTTATTATATTGGTGCCCTTTACAATAATTGATCTAATCTAACCGCGGTGTGATACTTATTAATTATTTTTTATCTAACGATTATATATTTATATAGGTACTCTCTAGAATATATAATTATGTTAACGGTATGTTATACATAACACACACACACACACACACATATATATATATATATATATATATATATATATATATATATATATAATATATATATAGTATAATCATACTTTTTTTTTATTACATTAGACTACGATAAGTCAGAGAATGGACATATCAAAGATATGAGTAGAATGTTCTATACGCAACAAGGTTTATACGCAGGTTTAACTAAATATCTCGTAATGCTGTAATTGGGTAGATGACAATTTTTTAAATTCTGTATATAATAAGAGTACTCTTTTAAGTGAGAAATATTGTAGAACCAACAGTACACCTGCACCTATTACTTTTGAAGATATATCGACATGTTTGCGGCGCTGTCGCGGGTCGCTCAAAAACGCTCCATACTAAAAACACTGCAATTGTGACGTCATAACTCAGTAAACTCGCCTAATTTGTATGAGCGTATAAACAAATTTTAAAATAACTTTGTTATTTGTACGTTTATAGGTATACTTTCTATATAAAAAAATGTTACATTTAATGCGAGAATGCTAGAAATGTGTTCGTTTCATTAGAATTAAGTAAATAATAATTGCTCATTTTTTAGAAATCTGAAAACAATATAACTTAGTAATAAACTGATATTTATATATTGACATACTTTCATTAGATATAAATTGCTCAAATCAGATAATTATAGTATAAAAACGGCCATAATCAGTTGTAGTCGTCTACCCTATTGTAGCTATACAATTTGACGTCAAATGATAATTATTCGCAAAAGGCTTCTTAAACGCTTTGGCGATCATTGATTTAGAAAAAAACATTTTTATCAGTATATAATGTTTTACATTGTAACTCTATATAGAAATTTCTCCCTATTTAGACACAAACAAGTTATTTTAGAACATTAATTTACGTTTATCGACAGTTTCCATCACTATTCAACATTTGGACCTCCTCCACTCGGGCGCCAATTTGAATAGAAATACCTAACATTAAAAATATAGGGGATCTTCTGTGAATGGGCTTGCGAGGACATCGCAGCCAGCTTTCATTCGCTAAGTGAACCACTACAAACAAGCTAAGCTCGGTCTACTGTGTCACTGAATCACGACTTGAAAAGGTAAACTTGAATCTCACATGCACATTCCTTTTCAAACCGTATTATTACTAGCTCGTTTTAGAAGGATTATATCGAATTTCGGTAACATGTTTTTGTTTGCACAGACACACTTACGCAGAGTTCACATGTGAACCATAGTTATTCTAATAATAGAGCTTAAATTAATTTAAAAAAAAATACATTTGATTATTATACAAGGACGAGGGTTCTAATCTTCTTGGAGATAAAAAAAATGTATAATATTGCTTTTGCATTTAATTAATATGTACTTGTATCTGTTAATTTATCCGTTAGATGTAGGATTTGAAATACAGAAAATATACCAAAATTACTCGGCGATTTTTGTACCGTATAACAGAAAATGAATAGACGTGAATTGAACTGCAGAAGGTAAGGTAAGGTAAAATTCAATAACTGAGTAAATTTATTCAACATAGACCTTTACATAATAAATATTAGAAAACACAGTGAGCGAAATTAGGAGATTAAAAGGCTCTCACAATTTCCGAACATAAATACAGAAGAACTCGAAAAGAAGAGGCAAGAAAATATTAACCTCTTTTCAATCGTCATTTACACATCACAATACTTACATAAAACAGTCCCATGTATACCGACACGTATATTGTCAAAGTAAATACAATATGTAAAGAAATTATGTTGCAAATTATCAAAGAAGCCAAGTTATATCACAAGTCTACGGCTGAAGACCTTGACCTGGAAATAACCAACCAGTAAGGGCAACTGTTTTGTGCCAATATTGTTAGCGTCGTTAGTTGGAAAATGGCCTCAAACAAAAGTTTGAGTTCATCTTTTACTACAACATTAATTATATGTTAGTTTAACTAATATATTTTCGCGACAATACCAATTGTTCAGTCTATAAACACATCTTACATTTAGTCTATTAAAACATTCTTCTTATTACTAATCATTAATTTTGTAGTTGCCTTTATTGATAAGAGTATTTTTAATATGTGATTTAAATTAATGTAAAAGCGGGTCATTAACACTTTCTGGGATTTTCTTGTAAAAATATACTCAAACGAGCAAAGCTAGAGGAGCTTTGCTGAAGCTCGATCGACTTTATTTATCTCTTGTATTTAATTAACGAATCGAATTAAATTTTTGCAATTTGTATCAAATGTATTTTGTTCTTATAAACATACATTCAGTAAAAAAAGTATGATTTGTTCATGGTTCCAAATTCAAATTTTTGTTTTTTTTGTTGTTGTTAGATTGGCACAACTGTTTACCATTTTGGCGCGAATTACGACTTTGGGCCGTCGACAGGCGTTTTTAAAAAACAAACGTTATTAATTATTAACTTTTATTAATGAAATTACAATATAAACTAAAATGGAATAAGGTTCATATTTGTATAATACTAACCACGATTCTAGTATTATACAAATATGAACCTTATTCCATGTACGTAAGAAAATGACAGCACCTGTCAGAAACGCATTCTCTTAGCGGCTGGAGTGTAGAACTATAACTAGGCTTATTACTAGTGATCAATGATTGATCTGTCTGTTCGCCACCGCGATTGGAGCTCAAAGACACCTGTGCTGGTCCTCATTATGACATTTACATGGAGTGTTGCGACATCGGGACTTCTTGGGGGGTCTCTGACTAATTGTGTTTGGATTATATAACATATATATGGGGTAGGATGCCAATGCACTCGTAACACGCGGAGTTTGAGTTGCATCTGTTATTTATATTAAATACAGTGCTGTTTTAGTTACATTATATCTAGTGTAATTTGCGAATTTCACAATGGACAAAAACATCGAACAAAGAGTTTGTCTTAAATTTTGCATCGCCAATAGAATTTTGTGTTCGGAGTCACTGAAAATGTTACAGAAGGCTTACGGTGAATCGATTTTATCAAAAACACGTGCTTATGAGTGGTACAAAGCATTCAAAATCGGTCGAGATGTGATGATGGAAGATTTGCCTCGCTCTAGTAGGCCATCAACCTCTGCAACTGAAGTGAACATCGCAATAGTGATGGAAATAGTGACTGAAAATCTTCATTGAAGTTTGAGAGAGATAGCCGCTGAACTTTCTGTATCTCATGAGTCGATCCGTATCATTTTAACTAATCATTTGGGTATGAAACATGTTGCCGCTCGGCTTGTTCCAAAAGACATGCTAGAACGAGTCAATTCTGACCTAACATTCATGAATCGCATTGTTACTGGCGACGAGATGTGGGTTTACAAGTTTGACATGCAAACAAGTCAACAAGCTGCGGAGTGGCGCCTTCCAACTGAACCAAAACCGAAAAAAACACGCCAAAGTCGATCAAAAGTCAAAGTCATGTTGACTGTTTTCTTTGACTATCGCCGTGATGTGCACTCGGAATTCGAGTAGTAAATGAAAATTTAGACATAAATGCTACATTGCTAATTAACCACAGATTTCAAGTTTGTGAAGTTTGGCTTTTTAGAGCTAAAGCGTGTAGAGTAAGCTTAGCTAATGTAAGCTTGTTTCTACATCACTTGTGAAAATTATATGCACTCGTCTTGGCAACATTTTATATGAAATATTTTTGATAGAATGTCAATATACTAATGATATCTTAATCAATAAATATATAAAAACTTTTATAAACATATGAACTTTTATGATCCGTTTATGTCATATATGTTTTATAATTCACAAGAAAATCGAACCCTATGGAGTACTTCTTGTTGACCATTTTTTTTAAGAGGGGAAATGCACCTTTTGCGCCGGCACACCGCGCTGGCTAGGCGCGGTGTCACGGCCGTGGCCGTGTGTGGGGCTCTCCGGTCTGACAGGACCGGCCTACCCACTAAAACCCTCTAGGCCCATGCGGGGCACATGGCGGGGTGCGCTTTCGCGCGATTCTACCGCCATGTGCTCCGGGGGAAGCTCGACCTACGTCTGGTCGAGCCAACGCCAAGGGACCCTCCCTTCCGAGAACCCCTGAACAGTCCCCCAGACGGAGAGACATCACCACGGCGTGTGCGGTAGCAGACGCGCACGCAGCCTCGCGGTCATTAATCGAGCACCGCTCTTGCGCGTGCCCGCCTTCTCCTACCTCTTCTTGTTGACCTAGAATAATGAAATTTGATAAAAAGCAATATCGTACAGCACACGTAAAGGAAAAAATCTGAAAAAACCACCGATTTTTTTTAAATTTTGACACTTTTAAGAATCGAAACTTTTTTTTTAGGCTAGGCCCGGCAGATGACTTCCTCCCGCCTGATGTTAAGTGGTGAAAGAGGCCCAAATGAGATGACAGATAGGATAGTGACTTTACTCCACTCTCCTACCCTATCCCTGCCGGCCCAAAAGATGCTTTTTCACGCCTCTTTTGAAGGAACCCATGTTGTAGGATGTAGGAAACACATACGCAGGCAGAGAATTCCAAGTGCGGGATGTACGGCAGAAGAAGGAATCTTGAAATTTCTTAGTGCGGTGTGGAATGGGGGATATAG
This sequence comes from Scirpophaga incertulas, assembly GCA_036419045.1. NCBI lineage: Eukaryota > Metazoa > Arthropoda > Insecta > Lepidoptera > Crambidae > Scirpophaga > Scirpophaga incertulas. The sequence continues at coordinate 27,195,839 of CM071634.1, read as the reverse complement.
TGTACGGATGGCTCCGAAGATCCTTACGTATGTTTCTATAAAGGAAAGGAGAGAGAGGGATAAAGCTAAAGAGTTCTTCAGAGCATTCCCCATGAAACATTACATATTGCCTCTACATCGCCGATTATGCGGATTGCGCGCCGCTGCAATCTGTCCAGAGCTTCGAGAAGGTAAAACCTCCAGCATCATGAAAATTGGCATGAAGCACTGTCATATATCATTCCAAGAACGTGATCGCTATGAAGATCATTTGCTGAGGTCTATTTCCACCATCACCTTTCGACTAAAAAGTCTACGTAACAAGTGTCTATAAAACAGTTACGCAATGTCTCAAATAAAAATTACTTTACTGTTCCAATTATTAAGATTATTCACAATCTGCTGTAAAAGAGATCGTAATGAAACTCAAAGAATAATAATCAACCACAGAGACATTACAATGAAACATTATAATAGTTCTCAGAAATCGACGTCGTATGGCGGAGACCAGCGTTAGGGATTTTTCCTCAATTTCTGGAGGCACTTGATTAACTCTGGCGTATCGTAATTATTTCCCCGTCCCTATCCCGGGGGATTTGTATAATCCTGATTGGGTACGTATTGCTGCCCGATGGAGTGTACGCCCGCACGTGTCGCCCGGGCATTATCTCACTTTCGGCAACTTGCCGTAGGAAATTGAAAATGACTCGTGCAAAGATCTATGTAATGTAGAGGGTTTAAACTGTCAATGTGATTGTTCTTGTTATGTTTTATTTCATGTACTATGTATTGACACGTTCTTATATGCTTTGTGAAGATTTAACAGTTCAATTTGAAGGTCACTGACTTTTTGATAGAAACTGTCTTTTCCCTTAACTCGATGATACTCTCGGGTTTCATAGTTGACTTTAAGTTGAATATTATTATTAATAACATTCATAATAATGTAATTTATTGGGGTAAATATAGTCTAAGCATCTTATTACAGTTTAAATTACGAAACTGTAATACATAACAATCAAAGTCAACAAACACAGAACCAAGTGGGGTTAATGAATGTTACATAGTAGTTGGCAAATAAAATTATTACGGGAAACGATGAAATATATTCAAAGTCCTTATAAAAATATATTTACTGATCGTAATCTCACAATCCTCAAAGCTAAATGGAGACGAATTTTATTAGATCAGTCCTAGATTACTCAAAATCAATGTTAGAAGTATCAAGGTTTGATAAGCTAGTTAAGTTAAAAGTTTGATAAGGTGAGTTTAAGTATATTAATACTATTGTATTAAATAAATAAATAAATAAAATAAATATTTGTTACACTTACACCAATTAGCCTAGCCCAAACTAAGCTCTGTAAGGCTTGTGCTATGGGATCTAGGGTAACGGATAGACATACATATATTATACATATATAAATAATTGTTATTGAAATATATATTAACAACCATGACTAAGGTACAAATGCTCGCATTCATCACACAAACATCTGCCCCCACCGGGACTCGAACCCGGGACCTCAGAGATGGCGACACCTTGAAACCGGTGTACTATCCACTCGACTATGGAGGTCGTCATAATGTTGTATTATATATGTTGTGTACGTATAATTGCAAAATTTTTGTAATGGGCATACTCGCCAACATATAATCTATAGATTGGCACTTAATAAACTAATGTTTAATAAATAAATTGTATAATAAATAAATAAACATCTAGGTACAAGATACATCTTGAATTAAAATTTAGTCTAGCTATTATGTTATATTTATATAGTTATTTATGTATGTGACCCGCCAACGTACTATTTACTTGACTGCCGATTGAATAAATATATACCTCATTTATGTTCATTCAATCAGCAATCATTCATTTTAATGCATCTTTACCATGGGGAAAGGTAAATATCATCGTTGCCGCGTTGGTTAAATGTAATCCTGACCTGCGTTTTCCTTAAGAAATTTTCTGCTTGGTTAATCTTAAATATTCTGTAGGTAATTCGCCGATTGCTTTAACTGAAATTATTGTAATTTTGATTGTAATTATTGTAAAACTTATTTCTGTAATTACTCGATGATTTAATAAATAAATTGAAATAAAATCTGAGATTAATGTAATTTATTTTTTATTATTGTACAATGGTTATCGTAAATAGAATAAGAAAAATACTTGTATTGAGTGTCACGTGTATATTTTGTGAATATTGAATATAAATATAAGCGAAGAAAGCATTTCAGGAATGACTTTAATGTATCTTATCTTACATAAAGTCTATATTAAGTTAACCAGTAATTAATAACCGTTTAGCATAGTACGTCCGTGGCGCCATTATTTTGACAAGAATAAATAATGAATGATCGAATGAAAAAAATATTTGTTTATTAAAGCATTATTTTTGTTTATTATAGCTATATATTGAGAAAGAGGTAATTAAGCAATGTAAGCCTACGATTACAAATATTGTAATAAGCTCATCATAGATTTGGACGTCACTGATCTTAAACTATTCAATGAATCCTAGGAATAACATTCCTAGCAGATTATAAAAATATATATGTTTATAACAATATATATATCAATAACTTATTCGACCAACAATAAAGATATATACCGCACAAATAACCTAACAAGTAACGTTCAAAACAAACGATATAGCCAAAAACACAAATAGAGAAAACAATTGTTAAAGCTGTTAAAGTGTATTAGTGATGTTCGCTTAAGCAAAAAAGGAAGCAATAGCCAGAAGTACGGGAGCAAATTAAAAAATTCACCCAACAAAATGGAATTAAAGTTGGCCGAGGCTGCGACGCGCCGGTCTGGGAGGAGACGATAACGTGACAATAGGAATTTGCGCGTCGCACCCGCTGCCCTCGCCTATTAGCGTAATTACCACTTACTGCTCATGAGATAGGGGTCATTATTACGTAATTTTTATGCGCTCACCCCGTACGGTCGCAATTTTGATTTGAGTGTTATGCGCAGGTTAAGTTTGGTTGTTGTCGTATATAATTTATTTGTTTGGCGCGTTTGTTGCGGAAATTATTACTACATTGGAAACAGAATCACTTTTAATATATCGTGACTCATACAAAATAAATTTGTGACAAAATATCCATATTTACATGCCTTTGTGCTTAAATTTGTGTTTGAGCTTCAAATCTTTGAACAATTAGTAATAATTGTTTTATAGTAATGAATATTATAACTTTTTTATATGAAGGTAATTAAAGTATATTAATGGTGCTTTAATAATTCCTTACACTATATAGTTTTGAAGAAATCCTTTATAAAAGATATCATTTCGAAATGTTATTGTTTCTTGTAGTTAGTTATAAATTCCTGCATAAGGCAAAGTGCTTAAGTCTAAGTTTATCTCAAAATAAATGTATTTTTAGTCTTAAATTAGGCTTTCGAGCAATTGTTAGCCTTCGTTGAATGTTTATAAACCTTAATTACAATAGCAGCTCAGGGCTCTCGTTTTATTTGTTACGATATTATCTTGAAGTTCTTAACTCTCAAGAGACTCTAGAGTTGCGGGACTTTTGTCTAAGTTCAACAATTAATTGTTTATTGATAACAACGTGATGATATAGATGTACGTGTTTGGTAAATTGTTTTTCGTCGTAGTTTGACTTTTATCATAAGTTCTTGCGATTGCTTTGTGAAACACTCTCAAAGAAAGCAAATCGAATGCTATTCGATATCGTTTTGAGTTTAAAGATCGTCACGTTTTACCGTCGCGTTAGCCGGAAAATATTTTTGGATTCATTTTGTGCGAGTGGAAAACTTTTAAGGTGATTGAATCGAGACGCCGAGGTAGATAATAAAAGAAATGGACGTAAGCGGATATACTTATTCGATTGGTGATATAGATGATGAAATATTTTTAAAATAATTTTATATTTTTGTATAGCCTTCTTTATATTTACTTCAAATTAGTTTAAATTTGAAGTAAATATAAAGAAGGCTTCATAGCAATGCTAATATTCTTGGAATCTGATACTTTTATTCCAAAGGTCAACGAAGATGTAATTTTGTTATTGTTACTCAAAAATTACCAACAATATGACATGATTAACACAAAATTGTTATGATATGGGTTTACTTTGTCTATATTTATTTTATAGAATCAATCATTTTAGAATTGATATTTCAATTTGCTTGAAACAAATTTTTAATAGTGCTTTATATTTATAGATATTGCCAATCTGTTGAAGGGTTATGTTAAGATTTTGATTATGTTACTGTTCAAGATTATGTTACTCAATCTAATGATAATTGATAGCCTTCGTAGGCTTTCAATTTCTCTGCGTTATTTCGTCTAAGTCATTAAAGTTAACTCGAGTAATCGATAAAATATGTTTAAATTACAACAACAAAAAGGGCGATTACTGGATTCGCTAAGTCATCTATACTCAACAAACTGTACGATGATCCTAATCGATATTGGAAAATTACGAAACTTATTTCTTGTAATGTGTTGTACGTAGATTATTAAAAAAAACATACAAAACGATGATTTCATAAACAGAGACCGCAATTTATGAACGCTTGTAATACTGCACAACTCGTTATCGTATTAAGATACTAGCTGTGCCCGCGACTTCGTCCGCGTGGAATAGTTATTTTGAGCATCATATTTATTTTTGCAAACAACCACCTCAGCTGTTATCCATATCCAAATTTGATCACTATTAAAACGATTCTAGTGAGTTAACATTAAAAGATAGACATATACTGTCGCAGACATTTTTTTTAGATCATTTTAAGAGGAATAATTCCTTCATATTTTTTTGGTATCTAGAACCGTTTTCGCAGCGCACGCAACGGAAGCCCTTAAAGATGAAATATTTTCCCCGTTTTTTCCATATTTTCCATTATTTCTTCGCTCCTATTAGTCGCAGCGTGATGTTATGTAGCCTAAAGCCTTCCTTGATAAATGGGCTATTCAATAAAAAAAGAAATTTTCAATTCGAACCTGGAGTTCCAGAGATTAGCGTGTTCAAACAAACAAACAAACAAACTCTTCAGCCTTATAATATTAGTATAGATTAAATTTAATAGATGTGGAAAAGTAGAGAAGCTTATTACATAGGTATATGTACAAATATTCAATAATTAAATAAATAAAAAGGCTAAAGTTAATTTATTAATCATCTGTTTGTTTTCCTTAGACTATACATACGAGTATAAGCCAATAAAAGATTCGCATAAGGTGAAAACTGATTCGAAGTAAACCTATTTGATCCTAAACAATTACCGCTAGAAAGTTGCCGTTTCATTATTGGATCCAAACTAAATTACACGAGTGTTTGCAATAGAAACTAGTGCCAGCAAAGTACTCCTCAATAAAAAGCGAGCCGGGCGCACGGATACATTTTCTTTCGTTTGTTTCCTTTCACATTATCGTGGAAGGGGATGGAGCCCGTACGGGCTTCGCATTTAAAAGCGATATAAAAAAGTTGGGCCTTTATTTCGCAGGATGACCTAAGTGGCCGGCCGGGCCGTACAAAACCCTCGGACTTACCTGTATTTTTCCACTTATTTATCCAACGTTTTTACATTCGCACTGTTTGCTAGTATGGCCGCTTTGTCTGCTTGGGAAGATCCAGTTTTTTAACGAGTACTTAGGGTCTAATTAAAAGGAAAGCTCGGACGGACAGCGGAGGCCTTTTGATGCCGTCGTTATTACGTTACGTGTACAAATTTAATTTGCCTGGATGGGTTTTGAGTGGATGCCCGTGTGTTTACTTTGCGTACGCTTTATTTATCGAGGCTGCTCGAGTGCCTTATCGGAGATGATCTTTCGTTATTAATATGTTTGGGTTGGATAGCACTCGACGTTTTTTGGTAATTGCTCAAGGTTCTAGGAATTTATACCAGTGTGTATAATGGATTGAAATACCCAATTATAAATATGTAGGTCATGCGTGAGGTATAGTGTTTTGTAAGTTGTCACGTTTCACGATTTCCCGTGATTATATTGTATGAACGCTGAGTTAATGGGTTAAAACATTTTATAATTGTACAATTTCCTACGATATTAAATTGGAATCAAACACTATGTAATACACGCATGACATAAATTAGCTCAGTTCCTTGCTACTTTATGTAGAGCAGAGATTCTCAAAATGATTTAGTCAATTATTTTCAACATCAACTACAATATTATAACATTGACTATACAAATAAAATTTCAAATAAAAATCTAAACCCCATTCTCCTTTAGGAATCATGAATACTTTGCCAAAAGCGATATAAAGTACAATTTTTTATTTCGCAGCACCAACAAAAAGATATTTGATATGACTTCGTATTATGAGTAACTTTTTCGTAAAAATAGCAAATGCGGTAAAGGCAAACTTGTATATTGCAATAAACATTATGTTATCAAGTTTTTGGTTGTTAGTATATTTGCTCTATAGGAATCTTTTGACGACGCAATGACATGGCCGTCTGTTACGCAAAATATGTCGCTGAATTGACATTGTCGTTTATGAAAGTCACACAACTTTCTCGGAATTCTAAACGGCAGTGTTATGATATTTTTTTCTTATACATTATAAGGCAATATATACTTTAAGTGCTTTTAAGTTCCACTCGTGTACGTGCTGGGACGAGGTGAACATCCAACATTACTGCCGAGTCCAACGACCATTTCTATGGCACTATAAATCCAATTCCCAGACTTTATGTGGTCATTTCTATTTCAAAATTAAGAGTCCTATTTAGGCGTAAATGCTTGTAATATCTTAAAATTTGACGAGTAATAAAACGGACGTCGGTCTGGTAATGAGGAAAGCGTTATTCATTCGAGTATTAACATTAACTTGAGGCTCCATCGACAGTAAACGTCACCTGTGAATGACGTCCCGCGAGCGGCCGACTCCTGCTATTACAAGTTTTATCACTCGTATGACAGATGGCGCTATAAAATTTATTTATTTTAAATCAGGAACCTGGAATAACCTCAAATAATGAAGCACGAGTCCTTCGCTCGGGGTTCTCCGGCCGAACCCGTCGAGATAGGCACCATCTTGATTTACTGCCCGACTTTTGAACACACTAAATCATTTTTGTATAGAAGTTGAGAAAACTATTAGCTATTATTGGCGAACTACTAAGGGCTTTTGTGTGGCCACGGCGCGTCTCCTATACTTTTTCATCGGAAACTTGTACGATTTGTGAGTTGCGTGGATAATCAAGGGTGGCTTATTGTAAATGCGTAAGAGCTACGAAGGACATGCCTTGTTAGATTTATGAGACTTTGATAGTCCTTTGCAATGATGGAGCTACTAGCACAGTAATAGAACTAACTGCCAAGAAAGGTCGTATAAATTGGCTTTATTGAAATACAATTAACATCTTACGAATTAGATTGTCGACTGGTACACGTTTGTGTGATAAATACAAGCATATTTGTACCTTAGTCATGGTTCTTAATATATATTTCTATCAAATATATTTTATATGTATGTCTATCCATTACCCTTTTTTTTTGTTCCCCCTGAGGAAAATGCATTAAGTTGCATACCCCGGCTGTGTCGAGCCGGCGGTTATGTGGGGCTCTCCTCCCCAGAAGGGGGAGGCCTACCCACTAAAAACCTCAGGGATGGCCATCCTCAGGCATGTAGGGAGCCCCCGGGAATACCAAGCTAGTTCCGGGAACCCCCAGCCTCCGCTCCCCCGCCGATACAGAGGAGCCCTCCTCGGGGGAGGCTACAATACCTCCCCCGATCTCCACCACCGACGACGCCCCCCGGCACGGAAGGGGCGAACCCTCCCGGGTCGCCGTATCCGCAGGTGCGATTCCCTCGCGCCCGCCGGCGACCCGCGGGTCTATCCATTACCCTAGAGCCCATAACACAAGCCTTCAGAGCTTACTTTGGGCTAGGCTAATTATTGGAAGAGTAAGAAATATTTATTATTTTTATTGATGCCAGGTTCATAGTGTTGCAGAGAGGGAAGCCAAATGTAGCGCATGTTACTTGTGATTTTGAACTAGGTGGTTTAAGGACCTATTACGATGATTTGCCCCCTCATTATGTAACTCTGTTGATATCAAATTTTGACCTAGGTACACCTAGGTGAAAATTTGGTTGGTCAAAAAAAGGTTTAAGGACCTATTACGATGATTTGCCCCCTCATTATGTAACTCTGTTGATATCAAATTTTGACCTAGGTACACCTAGGTGAAAATTTGGTTGGTCAAAAAAAGGTTTAAGGACCTATTACGATGATTTGCCCCATCATTATGTAACTATATTATACAGAATCCTCAATGGGTGATGGATTTCAATTTCGCTTTTTACATTCAGTAAAATTAACACATTCCATTTCATTTTATAATAGCGAGCTATGCGAACCAATCAATGTTTTTATGTCAAAAGTTCGAAGTGAATTTATGACGGAAATAAAATTTATGTGTGGGTTCTTCGGAGTCTGGTCGAGTGCAACCCCAGTTTTGCGGGTGTTTAAAATTAAATTGTTGTATTGGCGTGTTCTAAATGTTTCTCATTATGCTTTTATTATACATTTTTCTATTTATGAATAATTTACTTCGTAAATTCGATTGTATTGTTACTTAAATTTTTAGAAATATTGGATTTTTAATTATAATAATAACACATAAATATAATTATTATTATTAATAAGGCATGTATATAGGCACATTATATTACCAGAAATACATACTGAGTTAATTATATTTATATTCATGTATAATGATTTATCACACAACACTGCTAGGGGCTTACTGACGAAGTCGTCTAAGTGAGTGAGTATTGTGACGAACTGTGTACTTGACGCTTGTAAGTGCGTGTTCCATGCACCGACCACCAGGTAACATGTCAGTGATAACTTTAGTTGATCACTTTGTTAAAAATGATGTTAAGATTCGTGGTAGTAAATAATAGGTATGGTTACTAATGACATCTAATAAGTGATCCAAGTACAAGTTAAAAGTTGGTTAGTATTAATTTTTGAGGTATAAAATAAGAGGCTTTAGTTTTCGGTAGGAGTATTGTTACCCCCACGCACGGTGCACGGTGGCCCTCTTGCGATGACCGCAGAGGGTCATAGCGGCCCGGGCCGTGCGAGTCTATCGCACGGTCAGCCACGGCGCGGCTTGCGTCCTAGCGGGTCACACGCCGTAGTGGCACCGACGGATTGTGGCGGCCTGGCGTGCGCAGCTCGAATTACGGATCTGCGCGCGCCAGCGGGCCGTCGGTGCCGTACTCCCGCACCTCGAAGCTTGGCTCCACGGGAAGGAGGAGGTCACCTACCGATTGACTCAGATACTCACCGGGCACGGCTGCTTCGGTGAGTATCTGTGTCGAATAGGACGGGAGGGATCGACACATTGTCACCACTGCGCATCCGACCTCGACTCCCCCAGCATACGCTGGCGGAGTGCCCCGCGTGGGCCTCCGAACGCCGAGTCTTGGTCGCAGAGATCGGGCGAGATCTGTCTCCGCCAGCATTGATTGCGGCAATGCTGGCGGACGAGGGAGGTTGGAGGGCTGTGGCCTCCTTCTGTGAGGCAGTGATGCTCCAGAAGGAGGCCGCCGAGCGGGTTCGGGAGATGGCCGATCCCGCTCGAAGAAGGCGGCGCCGGGCTCGGTAGCACAGCTGCGGCGCCGCCGCGGGTCGCCGGCGGGCGCGAGTAAGTCGCGACTGCTACGGCGACCCGGGATGGACCACGCCCCTTCCGTGGCCGGGGGGCGTCGTCGGTGGAGGAGACCGGGGGAGGTAGTAAGCCTCCCCCGAGGAGGGCTCCCCTGTGTCGACGGGGGAGCGGAGGCTGGGGGTTCCCGGAAGAAGCTTTCTGTTCCGGGGGCTCCCTACAAGCCTGAGGAAGGCCATCCCTGAGGTTTTTAGTGGGTAGGCCTCCCCCTTCTGGGGAGGAGAGCCCCACATAACCCCGGCTCGCCACAGCCGGGGTATGCAATTTAATGCATTTTCCTCAGGGGAACAAAAAAAAAAAAAAAAAAAAAAAAAAAAGGGTCACACGCCGTGGATGTCGACGCACAGGTCCATGCAGCTGTGTATCGACATCGGGTCGTGCCGCACGAGAGCGGGGGGAACGGCTTGCTCCACCAGAAGTGGAGGGGAGTTCGTGCCCGGGTGCAGAGGGAGGCTCTGCACTAATGGAGAGAGGCACTCGCCTTCCCAGCTGCCGGCCACCGGACGATCGAAGCGTTCGTTCGGTGTTGGAGGAGTGCGTTGGGCGCCGGCAGGGCAGTCTCTCCTTCCGTATGGTGCAGGTGCAGACAGAACATGGCTGTTTTGGTCACTACCAGCACCGGTTCGCACGTCGGGAGACAACGCCGCGGTGTCACCACTGCGGCGCTCCCGACGACACGTCCGAACACACACTGGCTCTGTACTCGGCGTGGCAACAACAGCGCAGCGATCTGATCGCTAGTAGCGACCTCTCGCTGCCAAGCGTGGTCGTGGCCTCCTTCTGCGAGAACGTCATCTCGCAGAAGGAGGCAGCGGAGAGGTAGCGGGAGGAGGACGTCGAGGCCGCTCCCCTTCGCCGCAGACGGATTGGTAGGAGAAGGCGGACACACGCAAGCGCGGTGCTCGCCTAATGACCCTACCGCGAGGCTGCGTGCGCGGCCGGCTACCGCGCACGCTGAGGTGCCGTCTCTCCGTCTGAGGGATTGTCCAAGTGTTCTCGCACATTCCCCCCTTGGCGTTGGCACGACCAGTTCGAGGACGAGCCGGCCCCGGAGCACATGGGGCGGTTGAATCGCGAAAGCGCACCCCGCCATGTGCCCCGCATGGGCCTAAAGAACACTGGGGGGTTTTAGTGGGTAGCCCGGTCGTAGATCGGAGAGCCCCACACACGGCTGCGCCTTGCCAGCGCGGTGTCATGGTGCGTAAGGAGTATTTCCCCCCGAAAAATAAATTAAAAATATAAAAGGGGTATTGTTACAACTGGTATTTTGTATTTTTTTTTTGCGTAGGCATAACAGATATAACCAAAATTTGATATTAACAGTTCAGGTAAAGTTAATCATAAAATAATAAATATTGTGTTTACTAGGTAATAACCGTACCTTTAAGCTTTTCTAGTATGTTTATTGGTAATATTCTTATAATAAGAAAGTTTATAAATTTTAATTTTAGCAACACATTTAATGATATATTTTAATAACATATAATGATGATTTTTCAATATCATAAGTACGAGTACTCACTGAAATTCAAACCCACTAATATTATAAACTCGAATGTTTGTATGGATGCGGATGTTATATGGATTTTAATAAAACTTTACAATAATATCGCTTATACATCAAAGTAACACATAGGCTACAATTTATATAGATATACGCCACGCTAATGTAAGCTACTTGAAATACTAATCCTGCGCAGACGTAGTCACGGCAACCAGCTAGTAATAAATAAATATAATTATACCAAAAGCAAAATGGCAGTTACGTGGATTTAGTTAGAATCACAATGTGTGGTTTTGTTTCTGCGGATGCGGTTATAAATGATGAAGAGCCAACCGGCTTAGAATGTTAGATGTGCCGATATCGGCGGTGCCACGCTGTCTGGCTCGCGTGGGGTCCACTTTGTCTCGGAACGCCAGTTATGGTTATTATTTTACGCGCCTTTGTTCCATGCCTGTTTTAAGTTGTATTTTAAAAAGAAACACATTAAAATAACCTGTCATGTTGTGAACAAATTAATATGTCTCTTCATATATATGTTTATTGCTTTTAGATTTGTTATATCAGTTACTATTAATAGGTAAGTTGACCCTTTTCATGCTTGAAAAACTTTGTAACTATTATAGTAGAAACTGAAATGAGATTGACATATACTTTCCAAAAATGGTAGATATGTTGTTATGTTTGGTTTGTATATATATATATATAATATATCATCAGTGTATTTATGTATAATTCATTCATCATCACAGCCCCAGTATGTCCTACAAAACGCACGAGCTTAGGCGCTTTGTAGGACATACACATATTTGTAGGCCTTATTTGTATTTCATATATTTTGTAGGACATACCTGGCTTAATTGCCTTGACATGGTTAGCTATGTCAAGGCAATTAAGCCAGGTGTATGCACATTGCCTCATTGTGGTTTCCTTCACTGTAGGAACGTAGAAACAAATAGGTACAGAATATTCCGGGCCTCTTGATTGCAAGACCAATGCCACAGTATCATAACCGCACCGACTGACGCCTGAAATTTGAAACCTCCTTTATCAGGTCTGTTTTTCAGTGTTTTATTAAAACTGACAGACAGTGCAGTTACATTGCTGCACTATTCAGGTTCCATTCCACTTATATTGCTGCACTATTCAGAGTCCATTCCAGTTACATTGCTGCATTATTCAGATTCCATTCCTGTTACAGTGCTGTGTTATTGAGATTCCATTCCAGTTACATTGGTGCATTATTTAGATTCGATTTCAGTCATATTAGTTCCAGTTACTTAATTCTTAGCTTAGTAATACAATATTTCACCTAAGATTTTGTATGACGCGATAATATATCGATACCTACATTTACAATATTGTAAAATTTACGATCGAAGACACAATCTTACCACTAAACAATTGGAACAATACATGATCGTGATAAATGGTATTGTACCTACTGTCGGCTGTTAAAGGATAATACTGATTTTGAAATTTAAAAAAAGGCACGATTCTTCTGGATATCCTTTTTTTTCGTGCATTTTCCATGCGTGCATATAACAAGCTTTTTATGTTGCACATAATGCGGTCTCTGCTCATCGTCAACACCTTTTTAGCCGACAGAGTTAGACATAAGACTTCCGGCATTGATTGCGGCAATGCTGGCGGACGAGGGAGGTTGGAGGACTGTGGCCTCCTTCTGTGAAGCAGTGATGCTCCAGAAGGAGGCCACCGAGCGGGGTCGGGAGATGGCCGATCCCGCTCGAAGAAGGCGGCGCCGGGCTCGGTAGCACAGCTGCGGCGCCGCCGCGGGTAGCCGCGCCGGCGGGAGCGAGGAAGTCGCGACTGCTACGGCGACCCGGGATGGACCACGCCCCTTCCGTGGCCGGGGGACGTCGTCGGTGGAGGAGACCGGGGGAGGTAGCAGCCTCCCCCGAGGAGGGCTCCCCTCTAGGCAGGTGAGCGGAGGCTGGGGGTTCCCGGAACTGGTTTGATGTTCCCGGGAGCTCCCTACATGCCTGAGGAAGGCCATCCCTGGGTTTTTAGTGGGTAGGCCTCCCCCTTCTGGGGAGGAGAGCCCCACATAACCGCCGGCTCGCCACAGCCGGGGTATGCAATTTAATGCATTTTCCTCAGGGGAACAAAAAAAAAGACAAGCCTTAATATAATCAAACACGCGTTCCTGTGATGACAGAATCTAGAGTTTTGTGGGATATTTACTTATTCTACGTTTCGGCCACCAACGGCCACCAGTCTAGCGATGCGATGTGCCTTACTCATTGCTACTTCTACTAGAAGTACTTCTACTAGAATCACAATTCTGATTAAAATTCTTGCTAAAGAAATATAATCCTCAATATCTAATATACGTATTAGCATTAAATAAATCTTCTGTGTCCACACAGTCAGCGAATAATAAGATTAAGCACCCAATAAAACTCAGCCGGTTTTATTGTTGATAATTTACAACATCGCACCGGTGAATGTAAAATTGAAATTAAAAACAAACCATTAAATGATTTTATACGAGAATCCCTAACAAGGACGCTTCCCTTAACTGGATCGGCAGCACACCTGGGTACTCGAAATTTGCTGTAAAAGGTCCCAAACGACAATCGGCTCAGAAGTTACAATAGCATATGTAAGATATTAGTATAAGGGAAATTGAATTGACTGACCAACAAATTAGGAATGTTTTTTGATTGGCAACTCACTCAACGTTCGTAGCTATTGGACATAAGTCGTTCCGGAAGCAAGGAGTGTCGAGATGGTAGATTTTAAAAATGGAACGTTTGATTTGCATTTGAATAAGAGCCCCCGGCGACCCAGGTGCGCGCGGTACTGTCACGCTGGCAAGTTTCAGTGATTTTTTTTATGGTTTCAGGTCTGTGAAGATATTAATATGAATGACCAATTTTACTCATACAAACAATGAAATTGGCTTTATGGAATATTTTGTAATTTTATATATTTTCACACTCTTTTTGGGAACTTAATATTTAAGGGGGTATTTTAAAATTAGACTTTGAAATTTTGATTAAGCTACTGTTGGAAATTTTATACATAGTTATAACGTTCTTTCGGAATTTTCGAAAATTTTATTAGGAATTTCTGTCGTGATTGTACCTTCATTAGTTCAGAAGCTACGTGATTTCGACACACACAATGTGCGCAAGGGCATATTACACGTGTTATGCTGTGCCACATACTAACCTACGACATAAGTAGTTATAAGAACACCCTTTTGTGTCGAATAAAATACTTCTGTCGTTTGTATGAAAGATTTTTATGACCTTCACTTATGTTTTCAAATAATCTAATTAGTCATTGCCATTTGACAAGCAGTTTAACAAAATTTTAGTTTAGGAAGATTTTTATTTCAATTTTGTGTCAGCAAGATTGGAGATGGTACAATTGAATCATTGTTTCTGCTATGATCTACACCTCTTCTATGAGATGCATATATTTATTGGTGTTTTATATAGACAAGATTCATGTGTCAGAGATAACGAAATTATTTTTAACGAATTAACGAATTTATTGGTCAAAATTAAAAAGAACCAAAGAAAAGCAGAGGATCAAACCCGGATCTCTTACGTACGTAAACTACTTGATAGGTACCGTCGTATCGTCCTATTACTTACATCACTTATAATTCAAAAACAGCTATAATTTCCGTTTATTTCTTTCTCACATCTAAATTAATACATGGCATATGCTACTTTTATATAACATGGCATATGCTAGTTTTATGTTGCATAACATTTTGACAATTTATATTAGTATCGCCTATAGCTTCATGAAAACTTTTTCTTACAATTAAATTACTTTATATAATACTAGCTTTTGCCCGCGACTTCGTCCGCGTGGAATAGTGACTTCCGGCAGATTTTTGGTTTTTCCCACATAGATCATGTATAGAGGAATAATTCTTTCATACATATTTTTTGTGTATCTTGAACCGTTTTCGCAGCGCACGCAAAGAAAGCCTTCAAAAATGAATAATTTTCCCCGTTTTTTACACATTTACCGCTCTGTCTTTGCTCCTATTGGTCATAGCGTAATGTTATTTAGCCTATAGCCTTCCTCGATAAATGGACTATCCAACAAAAAAAGAATTATTCAAATCGCACCAGTAGTTTCGGAGATTAGCGCGTTCAAACAAACAAACAAACAAACAAACAAACAAACTCTTCAGCTTTATTATATTAGTATAGATAATACGGGCGTGTGTGTGCATAAGTAACTTTATTCACGTATGTATTGTTATTATTTTAACGTATTTAGGTATTTTGTCATTTATTTGTCGTGCTAATAATATTTGTAATTTTATTATATTATATTCCACTTTCCATTATACAAGTCTACTGATAGAGAATGCCTCTGGTATTAAGTCCGCCTTCTGTACTTTGATTCTTCGATGTACGAAAAACATTAAATAAAATAAATAAATAATAAAAATACAAGTAATAAGTTTACTTATTTATATGAAACAAATTAGAATACTATCGAATTATTGAAACATATCTCTCATACAATGTGGCAGATTATCAATATATTTCTACGTATGTTATAGCATGAACGCTACAGAACTAGATCAACACACATACTTGAAACTGTACCTTAGTTACAGATGGCAACGTAAAACTTAAATATTAAAATAACTTTGTTAACTTTCAGTGCACTAATGTTTGCAATCTAAAAATCTTGTAGCATGTTCCCAAGCTGTCCATTTTGCCACACCATAAAAAATACACGTTTTTTAGAAGCAATCAAACTTCTTTATAATTCCCTCGCACGCATCCGTCTTGGGACTGGGAACGTAATAAGAGAAACGACCACTACATATAATATGTTTATCTCTCGAGTGGAGTGTTTGAGGCAAAAGAGTCGGTCTTGTTCGACCTCATTGTTTGAGTTTTTATTACGGCCCGGACAAAGGGAGCGTAAACGGTAGCAGCGATATCGGCGCTTCTGATCAACCTTATACTACATTTTTTAATTGTGTTGTTCTTTTTTTGAATTTACGATGTAAGATGCGTTCGTGCGGGCGATACGCGATATTTGCGCGTTGGCGTTGAACACGGTGTTCGGTAACCGCTTTTGTATGATCAGAGCTTGAATCGCGTATAAAAAATATCTCGATTTCGTGGAAGCATTATTTATAGTAATTTCACAATTTTGTACATTTTGAAATAGAAAAATGATTGTCATAGATTTTTATAGACAAAAAAATATAGTCTCACACTAGGATTTTTATTCTGTGTCGTGGATGCAGAATTGATCGGGTGCGAAACTGGATCAAATTTTCGTATTTCATACAAAATATCTATTCGTAATACTTACTACTTTTATATACATTTTATTTTCATTGAAAATATAATGTCAATGCCTTTTCGGAGTATCTCTTCATCACGAAAATATGATATATAAATGATTGTTTTTTAATCAATTTAGTAACCATTAAAACATAAGTTTAACTAACGAAAGTTTTAAAGACAAATAGCGACCCGTGGGTTATCCCTAAGAGATAGACATATACCATCGCGGACTTTTTTGTTGAAGTTTTTAAGGTGGACAATACTATAATAATAATTTACTACAACATTATTTTGGTCTATTTCATAGGGTTCAGCCAGCGTTTTTGCAATATACTCGTAAGCACAAAAAACGTGCTTATTTACGACATCACATTAGAAACCTCTAAATTTATTAGTGTTTCTCTACTATATTATGCATGTATTATACATATAAACCTTCCTTAAGAATCACTCTATCTATTAAAAAAACCGCATCAAAATCCGTTGCGTAGTTTTAAAGATCTAAGCATACATAGGGACAGACAGGCGGTGGATAGCGACTTTGTTTTAGTAATGTAGTGATGATAAGGGGAGCTTACACAGAAGAACCAGTCACCGACGTAGCGCAAAGAATTGTAAACTTTAAATACTAGTATTAAGGTCAATACCAAAAACGATTACCAATTGAAAAAATAGTACCTAAGAGATAATGAACAAACTTGCTTATAAATGTATAACGGGAATTAACACGATATCTTTACGTACCGAATTTTATTGCCTGACGTTTCGACCAGGTTGCACCGGCCGTGGTCGCAGGCGGACTGGAGCTGCGCTGTCAAGCTCCGTGATGCGGCAGTTTTCTTGAACCACCGACATATTTTTTGATATCCACGCACCGTCACACACCACACTCACTGTGTCCGTATTACGCATACCGACTGACGAGCCCGATGTAACCGACTGAGCAGATCGAGATAGTGTTTTTGTCACCACTGGATTCCACGCATTTGATAATTTGAAGCCGTCTTCTCGATTGAAATTGTTCGGATGTTTTTTAATTTCAATCGCTTCACGTACAACTCTTGAATAAAAGTGACGATCTGTTGAGAGGACTTGCGTGCGATAAAATTCAATCCAGTGGTTGGTGCCTGCTTCTAAGAGATGTTCCGCAATGGCCGATCTGTTAGTTTGTCGGTTCTTCACCGCTGCGATATGTTCCTTGACCCTTTCAGCTATGGACCGCTTCGTTTGGCCTATATAAGAACTACCACAGCTGCAGTCAATTTTGTAGACGCCTGGAGTTTGTAGTGGCAAGACATCCTTCGGTGTGCCCACCATGTTGTTTACTTTCATACCAGGTATGAAAACAGTAGGTATGCAATAAGTTTTTAATACCGTCCCGATTTTATCTGTCACTCCTTTGACATAGGGCATATAAGCTGGCTGCCTGCTTACCTCCGGATGCTTGCTTCTCCTTGTCGGTTGCTTCCGTCCCCGCGTTACTTGATATCCGTTGTTTTTGAGTACCTCCTGAACATGATCTAGCTCCCGTTCCAAATGCTCAGGGTCACAGAGTTCATAGGCTCTGTTCTTAAGAGACGTCACAACGGATTGTAGGTGACGCGGATGATGATGTGACGTCGCGTGTAGGTATCTGTCTGTGTGTGTAGGTTTCCGATACACACAGTGTGAAAGTGATTATGCAACACGAAAGTTTGAAAGTTAGTAAACTTGCTTATTTTGACTGCAATATAAAACAAATTCATAAATAAAAATTATTAATAATTTATTGGTGTACACGGTGTGTTTTTTTATGTATTTTGGTATTTTTTTTAATCTAATGAAAAATGAAACAAGGTACTTGCGTCTAAGTTAGCCCTGTGCCTAAGATGGCTCACTTTAAAAATTTCATACTTTTATAAGTTCAAATGAATTTAAATTGCACGCCCATGTTCGGATATTACCATAGACAAAACTGAAAGGTCATATCAAAGGAAGGAAACCGCCATATTTGTAGTGATTGACGGTTTGTCTGAGACGTTGCAGATGGCTTACGTATTTCTTCAGAAAAACAAACTGCTTTCGATTCTTTTTTATACACAATGTTTCTTAGATTTATGGGCACTCTTGAGAAAGTAAGTGTTGTTTATATTCATTGTTAATTTTTATTTGGAAGAAGTAATTCTTATTATTGGGTAAAGTTCCTATAAAGGCCCACCATATAGATACCTAAGATGGCCCGGGCCCTTCTCATCTTTTTGAGGTGTGTTCAGTACTTGAAAGTGTGTTCTGTTCAGTGAAAACCCGTTGTATGCAGAATGTGTTGGGCTAACTGAAACGACGTAGAGGATTTCTTATGTCCAGAATGCAACTACGGGATAAAAATGGGAAATAACAAAAACTCAAAGCTTTTAGCATTGTGTTTTTGTTAATTCCCATTTTTATACTCCTAATGAGGCCCACCGAAATGATGGATAATAATATTTTGTCAATTATTAAAAAGAAATATTGATTTTCGCAAAAGTGATTATTGGAATAACAGCACCAAAGTGCTTTTTGTTTATTTTAGTTTGAGATTTTTATTTTGTAGGCAAGTTAAGTTTTGCTAAGCCTATCGTGGCACAACGTAGAATTATGATCAAAAACATCATTGGAATAGACTGATTACTTAAGAATGTTATATTTTAGGTTGAGTTTTACTTATATACATATTTTTTGTTTTGATAGCGTTATTAAATATGTTAATTAATATTGGGCCGTGTTAAGTACACATGTTCCTAAAAAGGCCCATTTGGAAGGTTTATAAAAACGATTGTTTTTGTAGAAAAAGTTAATAAAACATGTTGATTTGTAAGTTGATTTGATGCATAAATAAATGAGTAATATTTTGTTAAACTTTGTTTTCATTAATTACGTCAATTATTTATTTTATTCCTATATTGCAAAAAATGGGCCTTCAAAGGCGCTCGTACCTTATTTCTCAATAAATTCAAAACTTTTACATTTATAACTTTGGATAGCTTGGTTCACACACATATTAATTACATTAAGTTTTAATGTTATATAATAATTCATCTATAATATACCTCTTATATACCTTGTAAGGTTTCTCAGCCCTCAATATTACCCTATTATCTATTTCTGCCACGAAGCAAAGCAGCGCTGATTGCATCGTTGTGTTCTGGTTTGCAAAGTAAAGGCAGATAGTTAAAGTGGAGAGTACTGTAACTAGTCATCTTGTGTGATACATTCAGTTATCTACGCATTACCATCTCTGCGGAGATTGCAAATTTGCGGTATAAATCCATATGCAGCCAGTCACTACGTTCTAGTCCGGATTCACTGTAGGTTGTACTTGCATAACTACTAAGTGTCTCACATAGCCCTTCCTATTCGTTATCAGTAGTTTGTTGCCGAAGAACTAGTAGTCCGGAGTAATTATCACCAGTTAGATTCATAAGGAGGAAAGCTCTACATACCTTCCGAAGTCACCATCAGCCGGTAGGTGAGGTGAGGTAGAAGAGTTTCACACAGCTGTCCGCTGTCAATATCAGCAATAAGATGCATAAGGAGCATAATCCCACACGTCTGGTCGGAATCATTATTGATAGTTAGGTTCATAAGGAGGAGAGTTTCATATACCTATCTGAAATCACCATCAGCCCAATAGTCTTGTCCGCTGTTAATATCAGCAATTAGATGCATAAGGAGCATAATCCCACATATCTGGTCGGAATCATTATTGATAGTTAGGTTTATAAGGAGGAGAGTTTCACATACCTATCTGAAATCACCATCAGCCCAATAGTCCTGTCCGCTGTTAATATCAGCAATTAGATGCATAAGGAGCATAATCCCACATATCTGGTCGGAATCATTATTGATAGTTAGGTTCATAAGGAGGAGAGTTTCACATACCTATCTGAAATCACCATCAACCCAATAGTCCTGTCCGCTGTCAATATCAGCAATTAGATGCATATCTGTCACCATTGGCCGATAGGTGAATAATAAAGAAGAGTCTCACACAGCTGTCCGCTGTCAAAATCAATAGTTAGATGCATAAGGAGCCATAGTATGATATTCCGTTAGTATCATTGCATTATAAAAGGATTACCTGATTATTGGAGATCCAGAGTGGGAAAGCTGATTGCACAGAAGTTTTCTGGTGAAACCTCTCAGTCCCTCTGGCAAGCTACAACTATTTTAGCTAAGTTTGTTGTCTCATTTATGATTATTATTAAACTTGTTGTCTTACTTGAACTCTCGACACTACGCAAAAGATGGACACAGATAGGATTCTTGGCATTAGGCCTACGTATCCTTGTGTCGATTTTGTCATTCAATTCGAGGCTATGAATTAAAGAACAAAATAGATTTTGTCATATAGTTTGCTTGTGGTAATTAAAGTGAAACGATTTAAACGACCTGAGTTCAGCGGTTCAAATTCGATCGACATTTCTTTTAAACCATCCACAGTACTCAAACTGGCAGCGCCAAGAATAACAACCGCTCGGCGACTTGTTACCGGAGCGCACGTACCGTGAACGCTCCACTATTGACCTCGTTAGTTCGACAAAACAGCGGCGCACGTGTAAAACAACCGCACCACTCCACGTTCGCCTTTTCCTCTCGAAAATAACTCATCTCGGCTTTTCACGAGGTGTCATTAATTCAGACGGCTTTGTGCTGCCCGCGCGCCGCCGCCCGCTCTGCTCGACGCTCCGTGCGCTAATGAGAGCTCGAGATGTTTTTACGTCATTAGCGAATGGCGGCTGCGATTGGTGGCCTGATGATTTCCTATTTTCAATTTCGCATTTATTGTTATTTGCGATTTTTATTAGGTTATAGCTTTTACTGATTATGTGAACTTTTCATTTAAGCTTATATAATTTATCCAGTCGAACATAAATTGAGGTATAGGTTAATGTTTAGAGAAAAAAAAAATTGCCTTGATAGTTTCTAAGTTACAACAACAGTCACAACGACAACGAATGAGTATTATAACTTTCAGCTGTCGAAAATTAAATATTTAATATAAAATAATCCCAACTAATATTATAAATGCGAAAGTAACTCTGCCTGTCTGTCTGAAACGCTTTCCCGCTTAAACCTCGCAACCGATTTTGATGAAATTTGGTACACACAATCTTTAGACCCTGAGACAGAAAATAGGTTACTTTATATTTTGAAACAAAGGAATGAAGGGGTTGCAATGGAGGTTGAAAGTTTGTATGGGATTTCTTAATTTTAAAAGATAAAACCATGAAACTTTATATTTAAGCACTTGATAAGAAATCATTAAATATTTGTTCTAGCATTTTTGAAATTTCGACCAGCTAGGGGGTGAAATAAGGGTTGTAAGTTAGTATGCAAGTTCCTCAAATATCACGTCATAAGAAACAAAACAAACAAAATATTTTTGTACACAACGTGAGGCTGGCCCCTGTAAGAGTCTCTTAGACATAAGGGACCAGGATTGACAAAAACTAATTTCACGCAGACGAAGCCGCGGGTGGAAGCTAGTATATAATATTCCTAGCTCATGAATATTTCCATCGATTTAGAAAATAAGACGTGCTCAGTACCATCAGGGTTTAAAACTTACTTTTTTTTTTAGTTTTTTAGTTATTAGTGTAACTACATCACATGCACATTCCTATTTATATCAAAAAGAAAAATGATTTCAATTTATTTGCAACATTGAACTGTCATCTCACATTCTTTCACAAAATAAAGTGTAAAGGAAAATTAATAAGCTATGCTTTTTCATAAACGACCAATTCGCACGTAAGAAATTTTAATCTATGGCTTGGACAATAATAATTTTTTGATTTTCCCGGGTGCGGTCGACCTCCGTTCTTTTAATTACTAGCGGGTGGCGCAGGGCGGGCGGGCCGAGAAAATATTTAGCTACGCGTCCGCAGCAGCCCTCCGTAATTACTAATGAGCTTATACTTAGATCTACGTATAACTTGCTTGGGAAACAGCTTGTATACAATGGTATTTGTTCGTATAAGCTAGTCAAAATTAAAGAAATATTCGCTCAATATTGATGCTTTCTGACACACGGGTATTATACGATTTCTTGTAGAAGCGTTATATAAGGTCAAGGGATATAGATCTAAAGGCATAGGAGCAAGAAAAATCACAGAAGTCAAAGTAATTTTAGTTGTAATTCGATTAAAAAATCTCAACGCGTGTCATGTTTCGCAACGTGTTCATTTGAGATGAACATGAGCAAATTAGCGTAACATATCACTTGCATAGAAAATAGGATTTTTAAGATAGTGTAGCTGTTTCACGTTGGTAAGTGTAAAAGTACTTAATTTGTCTATGGATGCCGCCATTTTCGATTTAAAAAACTGATTCTAGGATGTCTCCTAGAATTGACTAAGTCAAGGATAAAGACATTTTGTTGAGTTAAAAAATACAGCTTCAGCTTTGTTTTTATTATTATATTAGTTCTCGCATTGCTCATTTCTGTGTTGGCTTGAACCTTGCTTGTTGCGGAACAGGATGGCAACAAATAACATTGTACAACATTCTGAAACAACTCTTATCTAACTTCATTCTATATATATCCTAACGTCCATTGGTGAGTTTCGATAAGGCAAATTCAGATCAAGGTTTATTCCACACAGATCTGTAGCAGCCATGAAATATCCAGAACTTTCAGTGAAAAGGTATATTCTTGCATACATTTTCAAACACGCCATCCAGATTTATTGGTATTGCTAGTATCTGTGCTGCGTCTACGCTGATCGTGATCTGACGTGAATTCCTCGTGGAGAGAATATTTTTTCATTGTCTGTCCCACTCAATTATTTATGTTTTTTCGTGACTTGGTAGCCTTTTTATTTATTATTATTAAAACTCAAGTATTATGTGTTATTATTG
This sequence comes from Scirpophaga incertulas, assembly GCA_036419045.1. Lineage (NCBI taxonomy): Eukaryota > Metazoa > Arthropoda > Insecta > Lepidoptera > Crambidae > Scirpophaga > Scirpophaga incertulas. The sequence goes on along the minus strand of CM071634.1, from coordinate 27,172,482 downwards.
TTATGTGTATGTTTGTTTTGTTAATTCAGCTTTGACATTGTTTTATTATTTATGATTCCAGTGACATCACAATGTTATATTGTTCAAATCACTTTATGCGTACTTGTTCCTTGTTGTATAATATAAATAATTATGCCTATTTTATATATCAGCATGGATGTTAGTGTTTAAGTATCCACTGTGAGCCAACAAGCTTGGGAACAAATCCTTACTAATATTGAAAGTGAGTTTGTTTGTTTGTTTGAACTACTGAACCGATTGCTTTGAAATTTTGCAGACGTAAAGATAAAAGTCCGGATTAAATAATGGGCTACTTTTTATCCCGGAAAAATCGACAGATCCCACGGAATGCGCAATAAAGGCTTCGTTAAAAAACTACTGCACAGATTTTCATGCGGTTTTCATCAATAGATAGAGTGATTTTTGAGCACGGTTTTGCGGTATCTCGGAAAAACGGATAGTCCCACGGGAAGCGCGTCAAAACCTTCGAGCCATTAAGCGACTTCCGCGCATATGTAGCAGTGGGCAAAAGCTATGACCCGTAACCCTCTATAGACACAATCCCGAAATCCACGTGTTCTAGACTCTAGACTGTTGGTTAAGTCTATTTCGTGTAAATTTAATCACGATCTGACTTATCAAATCGTAGCTTTAATCAAACCTTCAGACTTTGTTGACATTCAGAATGTACGCAAAAAATAGAGGTTAAAAAAGAAATGAGAGAGCAGCAACATTACAGAATCAGAGCACAACATTAAATTCAACTCACGCGCCCTAAAATCACAAAGCGCGCAATATTTCGTTTCATCAAGGAGCAGCGAGGAATGGGGAGCGCGGGCAAATTAGAGGCTCGGCAAGTGGACCCTGGGACCGCGATAACGGGCCTCATATTGTTGCGCTATTATTTTTTGATCTCGCCTGGAAGACGTTTCGCTCTCGAGATCCGTGCGGCTGGAAATGGCGTAGGTACTAGCTGAAATATTTTTTGAAATAAGTATTATTATTACTTGTATTATTATTTGATAAATTAAGAAAGTATATTGTTTTTGGTTGGATTTCAAATAAAATTATTTAATTTCATGTTATAATAGAATATATAAATATTTTTTTAATATGCGGTTGCATTTTGACTATTTTAATCCTGTAGTATAAAAAAAATACTATCGATTTGTAAATATAAAATTACTTTTTCTTTTATATATTAAAATTAAATCTTGTATAAGTGAAAATATGATGACAAAGGTTAGGGTTACATTCGGCGATAGGCAGGTACAGTCAAAGGAGAATGCCCATTGTAGTATGGACTTTAGTATCGCCAAAAATGATTTTGTACCATAATGATTTTTATGATATATTGTAGATTTTTAACTATATATTCAATTATTAAAAACTATTTGACTCTATTTCGATGGGTAAAATAGAAATTAAACACCAAAAACTTTCAAATTACGAATTTCTCCTATCATCATTTTTGATAATACCTATTTAATTGTAGAAGATTAAAACTATAAAATGATTAAGTCTATCTTATCCAATAAATATTAAAACTATCAAATAATTCATATAAAATAATTAATTAATTTAAAAATAATTGTTTTAGCAACATTGATATTAGCTATCTGTATAAAGAAACTCTTAAAGCAGAATATTGTCTTATGCTTAAATCCTTTGCTTTGTGAAATCTACAAATGTTAGGTATTTACTATAGTAGATAGTGGTGAAAATAATAATTTTTACCACTGTGAAAATTATTACTCGATTATAATAAATCGCACGTTTAATTCAATTTGATTAAATGACTTAATGTTAATATTACTAAATTAAATTGGTTATAAATTATAAAGTAGCAGATATTGATCAATATACACTCGACCTATCTATTGTGATTCCTAAACAATTGCGCATTATCAGTTTTTCATTACGCTACCTCTATGCAACATGATGTACCATACAAATATTTCTGAGATCAGCTTGATGAGTATGTAAAACCATGTATATTTATGTATAGACAGATCACAGATTGGAATCTTAGTTTTGTAATAGTAATGCATATTCTATATAGTTACATAAAAAACATCTTTGTTTTACATAAAATAAATTCAAAAACGGCTGGATTAATTTATGTAATTGGCGGATTCGTCTTCGTTACAAATAGCAGAATAATGACTAAAATATTAAAGAAAGCAGAAAAAAGACTAAAGAAAATTAATTGTTTTGATATTCCTTTTACCCTTTCACGAGAGGACAGTAGAATGTATCGAATATATTTTTGACCAATCGATCCGATCGTTAATATATGGCAATACCGAAGAGACTATTTATCAATGAAATTAGAATATCATCAATAAAAATACACGGCGAATGAAATGGAAGTGAAATAATTACTAATTACTATGTGGATTTATCTCCGGCGAAGTTTCGGCTTGGTATGTTGCAGAGTTTTGTTAAAAATTGTTACTTATTTTTTGGTATTAGTTTGGTTAAGGCACAAGGACGAGTAAAGGTGATACTACGAATGGGCATACTCCTTTAAAAAGTGTATTACCACTTCAGTTTGTTGCATGATTTTGCGTAATCCCTGTGTGAGGGAATTACACCTCATATGACATATTTACGTGTGCATGTATTAATATATAATAGCATAACTTTTTTTTGGTTTTATCCATATCGTTTATACGAGTACATATAGCCTCACCAAATATAACGCTACAATTACCTACTGCACAGTAAGTATCTGTAGAGTAGCTTTAACTGTTGAAGAAAAAGTATAGCGTTTTTTGGGCTGACATAGATAAACGTTTTCATTTACCTATATCAGCACAGTTGATTTTAGTTGCTTAACAGCATTTATTCTGTTCATTATTTACTACAGAGTCAAACTAAAACAAATGTTGGAATATTCGGGTTTTATGCTGGTTTATGCTAGTTTATTATATAATAATTCGATAGTTGTTTTATAGTAAAATTTACATAAAAAAAACGTTCAAATAAACGTGAGTTTAATAAAAAATACATAATCAGGTTAACAAAAATACATAATCAGGCTATCAAAACAAAAAAACGCATTTGAATGTTTTTTAACATTATCTTACTATTCTTATTGAAATTTAGTTAGTATATTTACATTATTTAAGTAATAAGAAATATTTACCTACTGTAAAAGAAAAACTCATGATTATTACAGTATAGAAAGGCACCTTAAAATTTTAATAGGCAGAAAAATATTTTATAACTATTACGTAGTTCAGATGTTTGCCGATTCTTCTTGATGAAACGTGGCTTACTTCGGTATTGTGTGTGACATAGTAGACCACTTTCTCATATTGATAATGGGCAAAAGTAAAAATAAAACTTATACTGCCCGTAAAAGAAAATAATTGTTATATTATATGTTTTATAATATTAAAAGTTGAATATCTTCACAAAGAAGCACGAAAAGGCTCAGGATACTTCTCCAGCCGAGTACCGAAGATTATGTTGGACTCGATACTGATGGAGATGGCTCTACTAGTCTCGCCTATCAACTAAACTCTACGCAAAGCCTTAATCGTAATGACCTTCAATGGGTAGCGATCGCTTAGTTAAGCGATAAACAAACTTTCTTTTTTCTTAAAACACTATTACCATCAGGTGATAGTAGTTACAATAACCTATAAGATTCGCGTAAAATATATAATCTCCACAACAACCACACTGAATATCGTAAACTGTAAATCCGTTGTACTAGCTGTAAAGTCACGGTACGCAGTAATTTGACTGCTAATATTTTCCTTCATACCGGAACACAAAATTGTGAAACCGGTAGTTTTGTATTAGAAATAGATAAAACTGATGTACTTAAAAAGATATAAATCATTGAAATATACAATAATACTATTCATTTTCAACTTTATGTCTTGTTCGTATTTTGAAACTGAAAATTAAGAACGCAGTCATAACATCACAACAGACGCAACAAAATCCATCGCGGCCATTCCTCCCCGCGACCGTCATCTATTCACATTAATTTCACAGCAATTATTAAATACGAGCAATTCGATAATTAATTGGTGCAAAAAGAGCCGGGAGCCGCAATGGAATCGCGACGGAATCGCGGCGGGATCGCAGTAAATCACGTTCGCACAATGCGGCAGGTGGCGGCGGCGTCGCGATAATGCGCGCGTTTAATTACGCGGAATAATTAGTGAACGGAATATTTTCCGGGCCCTAACTATCTCCGCCGTCTTCCGGCGATAACTAGGCGGTAATTGCGGATTAACCTCGCATTCAGAATTTAATAGATGCTCGAAGTCGCACTCGCTATTCGAGCCCCAATCACTCAGCTTGGAATAATTGTTTCCCGGAAAACATATTGCGTTTGAACGTTGTGTGTGTGCGATTATTCGCTTATTAAAACAGCCGATCGCTAATGGTTTATTGAATTTTGAAAGACGTTCTCTGATAGAGTGATGGATTTGCGACGAATATTTTTGAGTGTTAATATAATACGTCCGGTCTCTATACTCGTATTTTTTTTTAATTTAAATAATAACAACGAAAATAAAAATGTAATAATATTTTCACTAAGTACATTACTATTGAAATCTAATAAAGATAAGTTGACCAAGGATTAAATTTAACATTACAACACACGGACCTATTGTAATGTTTGTTGTAAGAATTTTTTTTTTATGTGATAGGGGGCAAACGAGCAGACGGATCACCCGATGGTAAGCAATTACCGCCGCCCATGAACGCCCGCAACACCAGAGGAGTCACAAGCGCGTTGCCGGCCTTTTAAATGGGAGTACGCTCTTTTCTTGAAGGTTTGGATATCGTAACGCTTCGGAAACACTGCAGTGCAGTGCAGCAGTGCAGCAGTGCAAATTAATTAAAATGGCGAATTCATGTTAAATTGGAATATCTTATAATTGTATCTACCTAAGGTTATTTTAACTTTACATAAGATATTTCATATGTATATTTATCGAACGCTCCTATGGTGAAGGAAAACATCGTCACTGGACCAACATGGTTAACTAAGACCTAATCGAACTAATATACCTTGGATAGGCTCGTACCCCTTGGTAGGGTCGTATATGGAAAATCGTGATAATGAAAGTCTTATTAAAAAAAGTCGAGCGAATACCAAGTACTAGGAGCAACAGCCCTAAATTGTATTTGGATACAGTAAATTTAAAAAATTCATAACTCTGCCGCCCTTTGTTGCCGATGGAATCTGCACTGCATACGCTGCGTCACGTGTACAGACGTAATTTGCGCTTTATGGCACGTGAATAATTCGAGATAATCCGCCCCCGCTGACCGTCCGCGTCTCCTAGGCGACCTTTGAGCGCCAAAAAATAATATAAGCGCATTTTCTCTTACCTGTGACAATCCGGTGTAGTTATTGAGACCCCCAGGGGTGGCTAGTTGAGCGTGAACTTTTGATATCGGCGCGAAATATTAATTTCTCGACGCCAATAAACGCCGGAGCGTACGTAATGTTGGCAAATTAAGCTGAGTGCCTTTAATATTTCGTTGGGAATTTTAATTATGAAAATTCACTCGGTGCTCGGCGAGAACTTTAGAAATGGCTCGCGTTGTTCGGGGATTAATTAAAATTTAATCGTGTGTTAAACGCAAAAATAGATTTGTAAATACGTGTTGTGATTGACTTTTATTAACTAATAAATATATTAAATATATACATACGTCACCCGTGGCCCAGTGGTTAGTATACCGGTTTCAAAATGTCGCAATCTCTGAGGCGTCGGGTTCAAGTCCCGGTGGGAACAGATATAAATTAAATATTCTATTTATTTTTACATTAGACGTAGATCTCGAATTAAGCTCATAATATTTTCGTCAGAATTTTGTACATTATAGATTAAATTAGGTATAATGTATGTTTGTATAAAAAAAAATCTTACCTTCATCATATTAGGTAATTAATTACTTTAATGTCACATGTTTTTGTACATGTTTGTCGGTCATTACTAAGGTTAGGATGGCAATGGAAATTTCCTATATGAAGACAAAAGACAAATTCCAATTATTTAGTTATATAGCAAAATTCATGTGCAAAAAAAATTGCCTATCTCTGTTATTTTTGTCTATATTATATGACTATGAATGTTTCACTACTATAGGCCTAGTTTCAGCATTGTTGATCTATAAACATATAAACATTATATTTGCTTTCGCCACAAACATGTCGTTGTTGTATTTTCAAAAGTAATAATCACAGATAAATGATACTTCACTATAATTTACAATATTTCTCAACTTATGCTATACTCTTAATAAATATTTAATTTTAAAAAATAATGTATAAATCAACAGTTTTTATTTATCTTTCGATAAGATTTGAAAATCTGACAATGAAACTAGTTTACTTAGAGATATTTGAAAACTTGTTAATTAAGTCGCATAAGATTTATTGAAAAAAAAAAACAATTTATAGACATTTTTTATACAGCCAGTGACTGAGAAATAATTACCGATATTACTTAGCATTCGCTTTGACCGAACACGACAGATGGCGTCGGGGGGTCGTTCAAAAATCACTGCACATTGTTCTGAGCGCAACTAATTGCAGGGAAAGTGGGGTTCGATGGACTCGTGGACTGAATCATTTTCTAATAGGGGTGCTACTCCCTTGATTAATTTTTATTTTGGCAAAAATGTCCGCACTGTAATTACTGTGGTGCAGCACGATTTGATGGCGTCTGGTATTGAATTACATTGAAGTTTATTATAGTGATTGGTGAATTCGGGGAGGATGTGATTGCATCAATCATTGCATTGCTGTGATTGTGTTGTTCAGCAATGTTTTACATCTTCTAGTTTTGTCGTGTATTCGTGGGATTCTTAATGCAAGATGTCAAATATCATGTGAATATTTATTAACTTACTAGCTGTACCCGCGACTTCGTCTGAGTGAAGTTTAACTAAAAAGTTTTAGTTTTATTGAACATTTTTTTCTTTATATACAATATTTGATGTACGATTTTCTTGAGCTAAAACAAAAGCAGTACTGGCATACTAATAATAATAACGACCTTCCCGCGTCGGTAAACTGGCTGCGTTTCGGTGACCTCTTTGGGGAAACTGAGGGTTTTGTCTGTGCAATCGCGGACGAAGTAATGATGACGAACAACTATAGAAAATATATCTTAAAGGACGGTACCGTCGACATATGTCGGGCATGCCGCCGTCCCGGAGAGTCACTTAGGCATATTATATCTGGTTGTTCTCATCTTGCAAACGGTGAGTATTTGCATAGACACAACCTAGTAGCCAGGATCATCCATCAACAGCTTGCCCTTCAATACGGCCTTGTTGGCCTTGAGTATGAGACACCGTACTATAAGTACGCACTAGCGCCAGTTCTTGAAAATGGCCGTGCGTTGCTCTATTGGGATCGCTCTATCATCACGGACAGGACTATTGCGTGCAATAAACCTGATATCGTGGTGGTCGACCGCTCCCAACGCCGTGCAATGCTCGTCGATATTACCATCCCTCATGACGAGAACCTCGTAAAAGCCGAGAAGGACAAAGCCAGTAAGTACCTTGACTTGGCATACGAGGTAACCGCCATGTGGGATGTTGATTCGACAATCATTGTTCCGATAGTTGTGTCTGCGAATGGCTTGATAGCAAAGAGTCTCGATCAACATCTTAAGAGGCTCTCGATTGACGGATGGATCAAGAGTCGGATACAAAAAGCAGTGATTCTCGACACGTCACGTATTGTCCGGAGATTTCTCTGTCTGCAGCCCTTTTTTTTTTTTTTTTTTTTGTTTCCCTGAGGAAAATGCATTAAATTGCATACCCCGGCTGTGGCGAGCCGGGGTTATGTGGGGCTCTCCTCCCCAGAAGGGGGAGGCCTACCCACTAAAAACCTCAGGGATGGCCTTCCTCAGGCATGTAGGGAGCCCCCGGGAACAGAAAGCTTCTTCCGGGAACCCCCAGCCTCCGCTCCCCCGTCGACATAGGGGAGCCCTCCTCGGAGTAGGCTTACTACCTCCCTGTCTGCAGCCCTAACCACCGGTTTGTTTGGGCCTTGCCTCGCTACCGGCGGCATACTAGGTTTAAGTTTTTTATAGTATTTATATTTATTTTATATATCTATATTGTAAAAAACTTAAATTTAAGATTATTAATTAAATATATGAATAATAATAACTTTATTTCACAGCCACAGAACACACACACAAAGCAAACGGGAATAACAAAGGCATGACATTAAACAAAAGCAGTAAACACACAATATATAGAAACACAACGTAAAAAACTCTTACTACGTGATACGCGCGCGGTACTGAACAGTACTTGGACATCGCAACATTATTTTTTTAAATAAAATAATTATTCTAAAATAAAATTAGTCTATGATTACTTCTTATTACATTAGCTACCTGCCAATAAAATCAAAATCGTAGGACATTTTTACCACGGAAAAATATCATTCCCCTGGAGGAAAATTCGATACAAGAAGCCGCGGATTGATTCTCTAATTCAAAAATCGTAATTAAAGTCTTGTTTTCCAATGATTGGTCTAACATTTTGTCTTTTATTTGTTGCAGGATAATGTTTGCTGCTGATAGAAACGTCGATGTGTAAGTTTATATGAATTATGCAATGAAAATCAGGTTACAAATATCTACTGAATAATACGAAGGTTAAGAAAATTGATAAAGAAAATAAGAATAAAAAAAAAGTATTACGACAACGCCGACGATCACCTTCTTATAGAAACGGAGATAACGTTTTACTGCCACTTCTTCGTATCGGACCTTCATAATAATATTTCTAACATAGTAAAAAATTAAAAGAAATGTAGAATTCCTTTTCACAATTATTCATTAATTTAAAGTTATGTCAATCTCAAATCATAATTAGTGACACAATAACTATGTGTTAATTACCCGTATCCAATTGCGAATAATTCCATAATGAAATAAGTTAAAAATAAAGTAATATTGTTGTTAAGGTTACTAGGAGTATTGGAATTGTTCAATTTACAGTAATTAATATTCATACGTGCGAAACTGAGAGATTTTATCGAACTGTCTTAAAAAAAGCGATTATATACCGTTATTTAGAAGTCGATTTATTGTGTGTATCTGCATTCAAGTGTTACATAACATACATCACTATAGCCAAGTATAGGAAATATACAAGCTTTGTATCTGGAGGTAGAAACTTCTTCAAGTAGAGTTGGTAAAGTTCAAAACAAACGTATTTTTATCGTTTTCTTTAAATCTTCAACTAAACATCCATACAATTTGTTGGTATTTTAACGTATTATACCACGGTGAATGCTAATTTGACGCCGGGGTAAGTCACCAGTCCCGTATTGTCGACCGCGGACAACAGTTCAATTCAATTGAATCAATGTCCTATTTCCTGTGAATCAAATTCATTTCCTTTTTACCAGCCAGCGCAGAGTGGTTGTTCATTTGTCTGTACATTTTCGGGCTAGACATGGTTAAATTTGTCAATTGGCTCACGTCATATTAAATGCACATTTGCTGTGAATTGGCTGGTATTAAGCATTGATTTATGTGAGCAGGGTGAAATATGAAAGCATATTAATAGGAATCATTATTTATCTATTTATCGAGAGATAACAAACAGTTACAATATTTAAAGTATAATTTAATTTACTATATCTGTGCATGCTAAACAACAACGTTATCCACAAATTAAAAATAAAAACAAAAATAGTTTTTTTTTTCCTCAGGAGAGGAGGCTGAGAATCCGTCATGGATACCAACGCAACAGGCAAGCAGGGATGCGTTGATTATGTCGGACTCCTGGTGAATCGAGGCGGCTCGACCCACCAGACCTACCGACTAAACTCAGCCTAAGCCTTTGGTCCTAATGACCCTACTGGCTTATATGGAAACAAAAAATAGTGCGCTAGACTAAACCTCGGCACCACACAGCACACGCCCACACACATACTCACACACATATATATATATATATACATAAACCATAAACAGTAACCAATTTGTTGTACTTTTTATGTTTAAAATAAAACAAATTAAATTAAATATATAAACGTATAAATAAAAAATATTTAACTAATTAATATTAATTACATACATATGATTAGATGTTGTTGTTTGAATTATTACGTAATATACTTAACAATTCCAATTTAAATTTGCGACTTGACAAATTGAATACATCTGCAGATACAAACATAGAATTGTTATATTTCAAAATGCGATTTAGAGGACAGCGCAATCTAGTGTAAAAGTCCGGATTAAATAATAGGGTACTTTTTATCCCGGATAAATCGACAGATCCCACGGGATGCGCAATAAAGGCTAAGTAATAAACCATGAAACAGGGAAAATAAAACAAAACGAACATACTTATTCGCTAAAGGTTAAAGATAAGTTAATTCAATCTGATAACGAAGTAGCCACCGAATTTGAAAGGTTTTTCCACCAAATACCTATAGATACTACTTGTAGCCTCGGATCATGTTCAAACGGTAAGCGGTCGCCCTCCTAGAATCAAATGTAAACAAGATTATGGAATCTTTTCATTTTAGACATATTGATGCTGAATTTATCCTAAAACTTTTAAATCACTTAATAATAAGAAAACAGAGGATCTCGACTAATATTATTAAACCAATTATCTCTGAAATTGCACCTCACCTAGCCCTAATTTTCAATAAATGCATTGATGAAGGGGTCTTTCCAAATATTATGAAAAATAGTAAATTAATTCCACTTTACAAGTCTGGCAAATAAGAGTGACCCTACTAATTTTAGACCCATTTCTATCTTACCAGCCTTGAGAAAAATTCTTGAAAAGATTATTTATAATCAGTTATCATCTTATTTTACCCTTAACAAGTTATTTCATTGCAACCAATATGGTTTTACTAAGGGTAAATCCACTACAGACGCTGGAATTTCACTTTTAAAACACATTTTTGATGCTTGGGAGGGCAGACAAGACGCAATAGGTATCTTCTGTGACCTTTCGATTTTGATTGTGTAAGTCACGACACATTATTGAGGAAATTAGGGCATTATGGTGTCTCTATAAAATAACTCGGCCTTATTAAATCATACTTGTCGGATCGAATACAAAAAGTTGTTATTAATAAAACTGAATCTACTGGCACTTCACTAGTTATGGGCGTGCCTAAGGGATCAATATTAGGTCCTTTACTATTTTTAATATATATTAACGACCTTCCTTACTATACAAGCACTTAATGTGAAACAGTGCTATTTGCCGATGATACTTCTCTTGTTTTTAAAGTTGACAGAGGCAGCAATTGTTCGGACGAGGTAAATAGTGCTCTATCAAAAGTTCTACAATGGTTTACATTCAATAATCTTTCATTAAATTCGAGAAAAACCAAATTTGTTAAGTTTTCTATACCAAATGTAAGGCAGGTTAATACACCTTAAATATTATTGGGGAAGTGGTATCTCTTGTTGAGAGTACTAAGTTTTTAGGCATACACTTAGATTCCAGATTACAATGGTATACCCATATTGATGCTCTGTCAAGCAGACTTAGCTCAGCTGCGTATGCTGTTAAAAAATAATAGGGATAGGAAATTCTGTCCATGATACTCTAGCATCCGTCTCTAGTCATCACTCATCCGTCACCACACCTCCAACGCATCAACCTTCTTCTTCCCGATCTCACGAAAAGTTCATGTCTCCGACGTATAAATATATGAGATATTTATCACATTTGTTTAACATTAATTGAATTTAGAAATGTATATAAAAAATTAATACAAGATTTAATACAAGAATTTAATTCCAATACTCGTCCCCAATACAATGTATTAACTCTATAACCAATGCGGGCACTAAGTATTTTTTCAACGCGATCATATATTTAATCTCCCTAAATTTATATAGTCAAGCAATTTCAACTTCAACCCATCTAATTTTAAGGAAAATGAAGTGCAAATTAAGTTAATGCAAATAAATCAGATGCCGCACAAGGTATTTTTAAAGGATGAAAATCGTAAGTAGGAAAGAACCAGTGTAAATGACTATTGAAATGACAAACTATCAGAATTATTTACTGTAAGTCAAGGATTTCATGTAAAATAACATGGCTTGCTTTTGTGAAGTTTCAAGTATACTGAGAGAAGGCCCATCAAGCAAACTTAAGATTATCTGAGCGGTAAGAAATTTCCACTTTACTTCCGCACCATCGTGCATCGACGCGGTCGCTTTTTTCAGCCCAAAAGAGCTTTATCACTTCCGGGGAGTTTGGGCTGTGGGCAGTGAACGTGGATATACTACTACTGGATACGCAATAAAAATATCACTCTAGTGATATAGTTTTGTTTGAATAATTTGTGCTTGTACATGTTACAAATAAGTATCTGTATGTAAAGTGTGTATAATTACTTTTCATTTAACTTTAAATTTCACTTGGCATATTGATATTACCAGTCATTAAAGTTTGGTGCTTCAATTGTTACCTATTAGCGTTCAATTAACACAATTTTCATCAACTGCGGTATTTTCATCAGCTAGTAGCTGATTACTGGTACGACACAACGGCAACGGGTCGAGGGTTCAATTCCCGCAGGGGACAGACATTTTACAAATAATTGTTCCGATCTAGGCGTTTATGCATGTGAGATTTCTGTGTTTGTGACTGTACCCAGGACACAAGATAAAAATCGTAGTGTGGGGCGACGTTATAAAAAAAAAGTTACTGTCAACGTTGCTGATCGGTATCATAAAATAATTGTCATTTTTTTAGTATCAATGCCATTAAAAGTCATATATTGAAGAAAAAAAAAACAAATTATTAATGATATATTGTTTTAACAAAGTAATAAAAATGTAGTCTTTTATAAAAACGTAGTTCTGACATTTAATAGAGAGCAGTGGGGACATAACTATTAACATAGAAATCAGCTTGGTTTGGAATAATCTGTCGATTTCGATTTTTTACAGCAGCAGCATGAGATCAGCTTTTCAATATAAATATCGAGTTAATGAAGTACAATCAAATAGGTATACCGAAAACATATTTCATTTTTTACTTGGATTTCGCACGAATTCAAAAATGCTATGTGACTAAAACATGCATGAGGAATAAACATCCGTCTATGTTGTATCAATACACTAGGTTGGTTTGCCTCAACATTTCAATGCAATCCACTAGTGAATATAATCAATAACGGATTATTCTGGTTTGAGAGCGTATAGTTAATGAAACGGCAGATTAGCCTTGTCGCATCCAGCATCTACTTTATTGAAAGTCACGTCCGATGGCGAGGATGCAAAATGCAGGCCGTGGATCACTTTTATGGCCGGATGCCGTAAAATAAATGTCGTGGTTCATCGCTTCCCCGCACTAATGATACGGTAGTGTCAAGCTAGTACGAATATACTCGTAGCTCCCTAAGAGTTTATGCAAGAACTGCGCATGTACATTCCAGATTAACTATTGTTTTGTTTTAGCATTCGATATAGTGGCTTCCATACTCATGCTACATGATGTAGACAAACCCAATCAAATTAAAATCAAAGTAATCTTTATTCAACATAGACATTTACAGGCATTTATTAACGTCAAACAAATATATAATTTGAAGGACACAAAAAGCTTGAGAATAATTTCCCTCACCGGGACTCGAACCCGGGACCTCAGAGATAGTGACAACTTTTTTTTTTTTCAATCGGATCACCTGATGTTAAGCGATAACCGTTGCCCATGGACACCCGTAACACCAGAGGAGTCACAGATGCGTTGTTGGCCTTTTATATGGGAATATGCTCTTTTTTTTTAAGGTTTCGATAAAACGGTTATAAACGGTTTTCCTTGAAAGATTGTCAATCCGTCCAGTTATTCCTAAGCGCTACAATGTATTCAACTTCCTGCCTTAAGAAGAACATCTTTTTCCAATTAGGCAGGTATTTAGCTGTCTCTGGCATTCCAGGGGCCGTACCATGACCGCGTAGAATAAGATTAAAACAATATTAAAATAGAAACAACGCTCTTGCAACACATAGCGCTATCTCACTTGCACCGCAGTTTTATTCCTGTTTTAAGAGAGGTCTTGAGCAATGGTTGCCAATTACCATCACGAGAATCAATTATTCAAGTGACGAGCACGCAATATATCAACAGATATTAAAAATTTAGCTATTTAAAGATTATGGAAATGTAATCTTCTTCATATACGTGCTTTCCTTTCTTCTTTCTTCTCCTGCCCTGTTCTCAATTTTATTTTTGGGTCGGCGTAGTATGTTTTCTTATTCCATTATTCTTTAACACTTAATCTCTTCTTCAGCACGTCATTCACACAGTCCATCCATCTATTTTTCGGTCTTTGTCTCCTTACACGTCCATCCACTTTCATGGCACATAAAGTATATATATATTTCCTTTACCTTTAGTAATACATTGCCTATAAAGAAAATTGTGGTAATAAATAGCCTTGATTCCATTATCGCGCGGAGGAACTCCATTGTTGGCAAACAAAATGATTTAAAGATGAAACATACTATGTTAAAAAAATATAATTATGCCACAAAGAAAAAATCAACAGTAATTGTATCCTGTGCACATGTTTTATCATGTGCACATATCGGAGGTCGGAGATCGCAAACATGAGTCGTGCGTTGTTTACCGGCAGCCGGCGGCCATCGGCTATATATTGCCGATATCCGGTCGCCACCGAGTAATACGGTTCCGGTCCGGCCGGCGACGGCGACGCCCCCGATGAGTAACGCGTAACGCATCCGCCATAAATTACTTACCACCTAAGATAAGCAATGAAGCCCCGGAAAAAAGTTGGACTTATGAGCGAGTACTAGATAAGTTTCTCGTACTGTGTACATTAAATGAATTTATAACAGAAAGCATAAAAATTATTACGGCTAAGACGAATGGATTTTATGTTCGCCTTAGAGCAAGAGACACAAAATTTAAAAAGAACTGTGATATGTTTGTATGCAAAATTAACCGCTAATAACATAATGATACAATTCAATTTATATTCTGTTGCAATTGATATATTCTAACTTAAAACACATTTTTCGTGCATTATTTTATAGTACCGACGTCCATTGTCACTATATATGAATGATTTAATGCCGTTATTTTTTTTTGTTACTCTTATAATTTAAATATTTTAGTTGAGTAAAATAAGCGAACAATATATTTTTTTCCAATGGGTGGGAAACCAAAAATTCCAAAGTCATAAATATTCCAAGATAAGATTAAAATCACATTGAAATTAAAAAATTGCCAAAAAAGCTAACATATTTAAAAATACTCATAGTATACAAGTATTAAAATTGATCGGTCGCGCTACACTCTATAGAAGCATTATGCAGGAGTGTTGTGGCCAAATTACGCATGTACATATCTCAGGGTTGGTCGACGTCATTTTTCACTGCACACATTAAGACAACCGGGAGGATGCTCCAACCAGGGATAAACTCATTCTATGGGAAATCGACGGCAAGTTGAGCCATTACGAGTATTCGAAGTCTTGAGGGAAAAAAAGGTGAGACGCGACTGAGATTTGTTAAGAAATTAAATATGCCGTTTTTTATTAACTTAAGGTGTAAAATAATTTCATATTTTTTTCTGATATTTTTAAGAGTAGTACTGTAGGTATGTGAAATTTTCATTGTATTATTATGTAGTTTATTTTCATATATTAGCTTTTAAATTTTACGTATATTCATATTATTTATTACTAATATATATATAATACATATATTTCACTGTTACTGTATTAACTGCAAGTCTTTTCTCTTTGTTTGTGTGGCTCTTCCTATCGCAGGGCTGAAAGGAAGAAATTTCGTCAGGAATAAGCAGTTCCTTTGTACTTTGGTTTTTTTATTTTATGTTTTCTTTCATGTTGTATATTTTTTGCGTTTTACATGTGTAATATATATGTATGTGTAATATAAATAAAAGGTGAAGAATGCAAATGAACTATTCGCTAGGTACTGTTACAAGATTTTACATAATATTAAATGTATGTAGCGCCGCAATCTATGTATAATGATGAGAACATATTAGATTAAAAAATATGTCAATGAAAACAAAATGTAATTAATTATTTGATTAAATGTTAAGAACCTAATAAAAAAGTGTGTTTAGGTAAATCGACAATTACGGTAAAAAAAATTCATAGTCATGTTTACCAATAATTATACATAAGTAATTATGTAGTATTTAGTGACTTTACTCAGTTTATAAAGTTTTTGAAAAAAGTATTCTGATATTCATAATAATGATATTATGATAATGTAACAGTTTAGCAATAAAACTCTGACATACTTATGTCATTCATTAATAAAATATAACATAATAACAAAATTTTTAAAATTATATATTTGTTACTTTATTTTATATTAAATAACAAAAAAATATAAACTTCAATACATCTTTTAAAGCGTATAACGGTGGTTATTGTAGATGAAATAAATATCGCGATTTTCACCGTTCGCGATTCAGACCTGGAGACGTATTTTGAATCATTAGACGTGAATTTGGAATTCGAATACGAATACAAATCGTGCGCGAAATTATTTTTTAACTGGTTACAATTTTATAGATTTTTAAATCACTTGAATTCAGTGTCGTCATTAAAAAAAAATTAAATTCTGTTTCACGCAGAAAAATTCAAAATCACAACAACGAAAACAAAAAACCGGCGATGACCCACACGTGAAACGGATCACTGTCAAGGTCACTTCAGCGTTGGATATTCTACTAGTAGAAATCAAAAACGAGTGGGTTGAACCACTCGTTGCACAACGCACGAAACGAAAGTTCAGAAATAGTGAATTCGGTAATTCGTATACGAATCTCACGATTTCGAATGCGAATTGGTTTTCTATTGTTTCAAAAATTCGTCTCCTGAGCTGTTGATAATATTTAATACGCTGATGCATGGTGCTTATTCATAATTGGTAATTTACTGATGTAAATGTTGATAATTCACTACATAGTCTAGTGAATTTTTATGTTTTCTGTGACATAGATATGTTTGATTTCGCGTTTGGAGGGTACAAAAAGCCAACAAGAAACATTACTGGCATTTGATAAAGTCATTATGTGTGTGTCCGTAGGTATTGTATTTTTGTTTGCCTAGCAGTCACTTGTTCGTCTATTCATTTTAGCCTTAAAAATGCTAGGCGAAACTATTTGCACTTACCTTTTTTTTTTGTTTCCCTGAGGAAAATGCATTAAATTGCATACCCCGGCTGTGGCGGTATAACGTTGCGAGCCGGCGGTTATGAGGGGCTCTCCTCCCCAGAAGGGGGAGGCCTACACTAAAAACCTCAGGGATGGCCTTCCTCAGGCATGTAGGGAGCCCCCGGGAACATCAAGCTACTTCGGGGAACCCCCAAAAACGTTGGATGTGAACTTGTTGACGAGTCACTAGTTCTTGTAATTATTCTTGCTTAAAAACGGTAGAATGAGCTGGCTTAGAAACCACATCGTCGTCTTGTATCGACTAATTGAGAATTGAGCATTGGTAGGTCACATGACTGAAAATAAATTCTTAAATATCGGTAACACTCCTGCAATACTGGGATTATATTTTTTACATTATCTGGATTTAAAAAAATCTAAATCTGAAAAGCTACTCATTTTTGGTTATTCAATTGACATTTTTTAAACGTTTGTAAACAAATCAGATAGTTTAATGCAATATCGTCAAAAATACAATGACAATATCTAAGAAATAAAGGGGTTTAGATGAAGAAACATAATCATAAAATATTTCTCGAAAATTTTCGAATATAACAAACGGTATAATAGTTGAAATTTATAAGGTTTATAAAGAAATCGCGGTGTAATCATATTACAGGTGAAGGATTTTTTACATAAAATTAGAACATTTCTTTTACTTTTATTTATTTTCTTGCCTCTGCCATGTTTTAAGCTTCATGATCCTTCATGGATTTCTATGAGTGTTCGGTGAGGTGAGGAATATTAGTACACGTAAGTAGTTTTTACGTGAAAGAGTAACAAAAATCCATCCATACAAATTTTCGCGTTTATAATATTAGTATAATTATTTAGTTTCGTTGGAATTCTTTACGGTCTGCCGACTCTTTGTTACAATTGAAATTTTCCTGAAATTCGTTACCATTTGCTATAAATAATTTTTGAAAATTTTGAATAGGATGTAAGTAATCTTATAAAATCAATAAAATATGTAAATATATAAAATATATAATCATACATACGTTACGAGATTTCGACTTTTAATCGCCTGTTTTCTGACGTTATGTATTTAGTGATAAGTTTTGACGTATTCATGGAACTGGATCGGATCATCCGAACGTTTCTTTTCTTTTCAATTTTCATACAGTTTGGTTACAAGACACTTATATTAAAGAAATACTCATTTCTTTCACGAAAGTATTTCAGAATCTCTCCGATTTCTGTTGCATTATGTACTGCAAATGTTTATGATCAAACGAACGATCTCACTTATAACCCCTTTCGAAGAATAGGTTGAGTAGTCATTCTGTATGTACTTGAAAATAGAGGTCGGCGTGAGTAGTCTGCACCTTGGCTGCGCGCTCTATAAAAATGATGAATTGCGCCGTAATGGAAATTACTTGGGATATGTAATTTTTGTGAGTCCCTACGTAGGTGTCGAACATGACACATTATTATCTGCTGTCCGCAAAGGTGCGTTCGCGTTATACTTGCTTGTGTATTTAATAACATTGGCGTCATTGTCGGGCGGCCGGTGTCACGCGGTGCCTGGGCCGTGACTCGGCTCGGCTCACCTCGCAATTTCCGCTCTGCGATTAATCATTTCTTCGGCACCTTCTTTTCCATTACTCTTTAAGTTTACATTTTCATTAGCCGCCCTGTCTGTTTGTGCTAAAAGCTATTCAGAGCCGCTGACGTTTCGTTCTCATTATTTAGCGATTATTGAAATAAATTAAATAGGTTTCGTTTTTACAAGTTTGTTTTAGGTACATGTAGGTGAACGAACTGTGAAAGCTGTTTGGGAATTGTATGCGATTAGTTGGTGGCATTTTTCAGTTATACCATTTTAATGTTATTATAAAAAAAAATCTTGTGCAAGGTGCTTGATCAAGAAAAGTTCAGATTGCTTACAAGGATTAGCTATAATCGAAAATGACTTTAATTCTCTTATATATTATACATATTATATTAGAATGTAACAATTGGTTGCATTAATTAGTGTATTTGTACTAAAATTAGAAGGAGTGACGTTGATGGGCTGAACGACTGCGTGGGGAGGGCTGTAACGCGTCCGCAAGAGGCTATAGGCCACGATTAGCAGACGGGCGGGCGGCGCGCCCTCAAGAACACGCAGCGCGGCGGTGATTACCCTATAGATTGCACATTTGCCGGAGACATCTTGGTTTTGCATTTGTATAATCTTCTATGATTAGTTTGTTACTTGTATTATCTTTGACAAAGCAAGCATTACGAATACATTTATTTATATAAGCGGTAACTTGTCAGTCCGTGACTGTATAAATATTATTTATTTAATAAAAAAGAATTCAATTCAATTCGTAACAAGTCCATTACAACATACTGGTGTTACTCTAGAGTAACAGCGAGTAGAGACTCGCCATACTCACAAATTCATTTTATGTCGACTGTACATATATACCACAAGGTGATTAAAGAACCATGTCACACAAACGGCATCAGCACCGGCGTAGGTACTAACAACTAAAACCGTGATCCGGCCGCGCACGTCCCGTCCCATCGCGCTGTTTAATTACCATAATGAATTAGATCCCGCGGCGCAGACGCGATCAGAATAGAGGATTGATGTGGTAACATATAGCCGCTATTAGCCGAGGAGTAGGTATAACCCGGTTCACCTTAAGCTGGCTTTCCACTATCCGATAAGCACGGAATCGAAGGAGAAATTCTAACATCTGCAATAATTATATGTATACATACAACATGGAATATTAAAAAAAAACATACTATTAGCAAAAGGTAATACCTATCTATGTAAAAATATTATGTCCAAAAAAGGTTTGAAAATTAATGTACATTTATAATAAAGAAGTGCTCGAATAATAACCGCAAAGTTAGCTTGATTGACCATATACAGTTATTATCTAGTGTTCTGTAGATCAGCACTCAACAGAACTGAAAACTACAGAAAAACGAGTAACACAGCAACGTTCTTATCAAAGCAATGTAATACTATGATATGCTGCTTCTGTGTGTTATATTATACGGGTGCGACGATGCCATCTGCGAATGCATGATTCGAAGCATACGCGGGAATATTTGCTCATCTATGTCTGTCAAATACCTACATTAAAGTCGGGCGATGCGCTCGCTCGCAGATATTATGTCTGCCGGCAATAGTCGAGTGAGACCATTGTCCGCGTCCATCCGTGATAATTCAAACCGTGTGAGTGCAGCTTTAGAAGCCCTCATTAGGTAGGAAGTGAGTATTTTTTCGAGTCCGCGATGGATTCAGTTATCAATCATTCCGTTGCGCTGCGGCGTGTAAGCTACACCTCTTTGTTCCGGCACCGTTACGAATTGAACCGGGTTAGAGACTTAAAGTATTTGTAGACGAATGGTGAATGTTATATATGTTTTGCCATATGCTATGTTATAAAAGTCTTAAATACTCATGAATTTATTTATCAACAAGTAACTAAAACTCAAGGGGTAATCTTTAATACCAAGTTAGAAGAATAATTTTCTTAATAACAATACATTTTAACATATTTATATCACAGTGTAAGATATTGTGCATAGCTTTTCAGTTTTCATTGTTACATGAAAAAGAACTAATTATTATAATAATAAAAATATATTTCCGACCACACTAAAGAGACTCCTGTTTGATAGATAGGTAATTGTACGAACTCTTTTACCTTTAAAACCTTGTCCTTGGTTAGGTCCAACTAAATAGTGATATTAACTCACTAATAACTAGAAAATATTATCTACCAGTAGCAACTTTTGAATGTATCTTGCTTATATTAGGATTACCGCCCAACTGCGGATAATAAATAATAAATTTCATGCATGCATTTATAGCAAAAATTATATTGTGATCCGACATTTATCTAATCTTGTAATGGAAGTAGGACTCAATCTATTAGTTTTCAGGGCAGCTTCGAATCGACGACAAGTATAGAAAATAATAAGTCATACTGGTTTTCCTGTACATCCTTCCAGCACAAGGTCTGCTGCCGATTACTTGTGAATTTATTGACTTAATCTATAACTTATAAAAGTAAATGTAAAAGAATCTATTTTGAACTATAATATAATTTTAATTTGGATGGCACTGAGTTTGTAGAGACTTCTCTATCTGTCCAAGTCTCTATGGATATCATACTATCTAAAAAACGGTCATGGATACACTTCACTTTGAGAAGCTATCTTTATCTTTACCTTGTTTAAAAATGCGGTATTATTATTTGTTGAATTTGTATAACTAAATTACATAGACAGCTGATGTTTCTGACAGAATGTGTCTAATAGAATTCGACAAAGACAAACACGAGACCGTAGTGTGAGATAAACATACCACAAGTGTACCAACTACAAAAATGTTGATATTTTTTAAGAAATTTTCAAGTGAAACTTTTCTTTATCTTAGAATATAACTAAGTATAAAAAATCCATTTAATCTTTTTTAAAGAACAATTACAGATGAGTTATGTAGGTTTTTGTTACGATGGAACTGCGAGATTGCACGTGGATCGGGAACATCACGAAGCTGGACGTTAAAAAGGGCACAAAAATCTGCAACGTGCTCTCTTTGAAATGTAATTAATATACGGGTACAAAACTGCACAATTGAAAGAAAATAATGGAATACAACAGTTGTACTTCATACCTCAAGATATATTCATGATGATAAATACAGGAAACGTACAAATGCAATCGGGAGAATTAAAACCTGAGTTGCATTCTCTTATGTCCTGCATGGTGTAGTGACAGGTTGTAGGTTACAAGAGCGTGCGATTGCGGTGAAATAGTTACGCAGAATACAAATATATAACAATATTTCAATAGTTATCTTGGTTTCTTTAACGCAACATTAAAAGAATTTGAATAATCTACACTATTACCATAGGGGTGTACTTTATAGGGCTAACTGTATACGCTTATGTAAAAATGATTTTCCCAACTAAAATAAACATTTTATAATATTTCTTTTAATAGACTGATAAGTCTACTTATTATAAAATATTTCACCTATATATAACATTACTTAGACTATGTACAACGCACCCTTTTTTTTTGTTCCCCTGAGGAAAATGCATTAATTTGCATACGGCTGTGGTGAGCCGGCGGTTATGTGGGGCTCTCCTTCCCAGAAGGGGGAGGCCTACCCACTAAAAACCTCAGGAATGGCCTTCTTCAGGCATGTAAGGAGCCCCCGGGAACGCGAAGCGACTTCCGTGAACCCCCAGCCTCCGCTTCCCTGCCTACAGTAGGGCCCTCCTCGGGGGAGGCTACAATACCTCCCCCGATCTCCTCCACCGACGACGCCTCTCGGCCACGGAAGGGGCGTGGTCCATCCCGGGTCGCCGTATCCTTCCTCGCGCCCGCCGGCGACCCGCGGCGGCGCTGCAGCTGTGCTACCGAGCATGTACAACGCACCCTAGCGTTAAGTACTCTCTAAGATATGGACAGGATAAATTTTTGTTTGAAAATAAATAAATGTATAAAAAAATAGTGAACTAAAAGTTACTTGGAATTAAAATTAAGTAATTTAAGATTAACGTTGCATAGGAAACTTATATAAACAAGTGGACATTTTCAATTAAATTATAAAAATTCACAAATAATAGAACACAGCACATTGGCTGTAAGAAACTTCTTTTAATAATAAGCCACAGACTTTTTTTTTATTTATTATGTTGACTATTTTTGTTTATGTTTACAATAAATTGTTAAATAATCAATAAAAGTGATAAAATATTTCAAATGAAAGATTTATTTTTATGCAGTTGTTAGTTCGACTCGTTAAACCAAAGAACCGCTTCAAAAAGTACCCGGAAATGTTGTGAATCAGTGTCGCATTAAAATTTTAAAATATACAACAGAAATAAATATTCCAATTAAATACCTCTATTTACTCAGGTGCATAGTATTACATAACAAAAATTGCTTCATCTTGTCACATGGACATTACCGTCGCATTCCTGACGAAGAATGATGCTTTCGGCTGCTTGTGCGAGTAGGTAGTGCATTGTTCGGGTGATTAAGTGCCTGGGACGTTGCTGAGCCCTCTGCTAATGAGTCGAGAGTCAGTATTAATCATTGACGGACGCCGACGCGACCGACAACTGACGAAGCGCGAATGGTCGTGGGTGGTTTTAGAAGCAGAGCCTTTGCGGGAACCTGGTTGTTAGGTATGAAATGCTATCTATGAAGGCACCAAGCCCTTATCTTGTGTCATCGTAAATAATGCCTTTAATGTTTGCTTCGCGACGACCAATAATGGAAAATAGTTAAAAAAGACTAGAGAAATTTAAAGACTTAAGTATTTAATGAAGTATATAGAAAATAATCTGTAATTATTTGTACTCGCAACTTATGTTAAGAACAAGAGATAAGATGTCAAATCTACATAGAGATGGATACTGGAGGTATTTCTTATTTTAGGGTCTCGCCAGGGATGCTGATCTCCTCAGGGATGATGCGCTCACCACACCTTCTTCTCCGCGGGTCGCCGGCGGGCGCGACGTAATCGGGCCCGCGGATACGGCGACCCAGGAGGGACCACGCCCCTTCCGTGGCCGGGGGGAATCGTCGGTGGTGGAGATTGGGGGAGTTATTGTAGCCTTCCCCGAGGAGGGCTCCCCTGTATCGGCAGGGGAGCGGAGGCTGGGAATTCCCGGATGTCGCTTGGCGTTCCCGGGGGCTCCCTACATGCATGAGGAAGGCCATCCCTGAGGTTTTTAGTGGGTAGGCCTCCCCCTTCTGGGGAGGAGAGCCCCACATAACCGCCGGCTCGCCACAGCCGGGGTATGCAACTTAATGCATTTTCCTCAGGGGAACAAAAAAAAAGGTCTACCTCCTTCTGGGGAGGAGAGCCCCGACGTAACTCGACTCGCGGGTATGTAATTCAATGCATTTTTGCCCCACCTTAAATAAAAAAGAAGGTATTTCTTATTTCACTACTACTTTTTATTCTTTAGATCATACGACGGATCGCATTAATGAAGATCTAGTTTAGTTAATTTACGTTGCTGTCTCGTTTCGTCTTTAGATAAATATCATAAGTTAGAAAGAGAAAAAAAATGTGGACTAACTTTTCCTTAATTGTATGTAGAGTCTGTACCTTTTATCTCATGACATAAGCCAAGTTTTCTATTTGTTTGTAATAGCTTTCTTAAATTCGTTGATTATGTAAAATGAACCTTTCACGAAAGGTTGTCGACATTATCAACACACGTATATAATGAAGACAAAAATAAGTATAAAGAGAGAAATGTCTGCAAAATGTAGCATAGCATTACAAGAAAAATAATGTTAATTGACTAAAGGTATATCTCGTACCTACGCCGGCACTCAACACGTGTTTCAGGGAAAAAAACAGTTCATTAGCAAATGAGGAAAACTGTGTAGCTTTTTGCCTTGCCATTTTATAACAATCTTGCTCAAGAATGTTCCCCATATTTTCATGAAATGGATGCGAAATAATAAATAAAGTAAGGTGAATGCTCGCGCGTCTCGTTTTGTAATTACATGTAGGTACATAAATCGTGAAAATAGAAATTTTGTTCATAGCATTGATAAAATAGAATTGCCTAAGAGTGGATATAGCATTCTGTTTATATATATATTATAGATATTAGCTTGATAATAAAGGCGAGAGATTGAAGTAAAATTATTTACTATAACAATTCTTTAATTTCTCCGTCCCAAATATTCAGACAAAGATAATGCTGTTCGTGCTTATTTGGTAAGCTGTACTTATATACAATAGGATATTAGACTCGCGTGACATGAGAAATAAGATAATCCAGTGTTTTCCTTAACTTGATTATTTAATTCATTTACACGATTACACGAATGCCTTTCAATATATTAAGGCGACTAGCGTACCCGCATAAGCATCTCAAAAGGTTAAGACGTGTTTAGCACTGCGACGCAAGGATGACGGATCCGCCGAGTGAACTAATGTTCTTTTTTTAAATACCTTCGTTTTATTTTTTTCAAACCGCACAAAAGGCAAAGGCGCATGAGTTATGCTTACTTGTAGTTTTTACGATACACTTAACTTGGATTAAATATTTATGCATTTTTATTCCTTTTTAAATCGTAGCTCCGACGGAACGTGATGGCATGTGACATTAAAATGACAAATTGGCTAATTATTCTTAATCGACTGAATGCTTTGATCGTCCACGAGTGATGGGCCGTCACGAGTCATATACATTACTCTTATTTTGATTCTCTCGACTCGAGTAACTGACTAATAAGTTTAAAGGTCATTGCCATTTAATGTATTGCACAAAAATGTTGTCGGTGATAATATTTTTTTACTGTTATATTATTTTGGTATAATTAATTTTTCATTACTCAAAAAATTTTCCTTAAAATAAATACCAACACATAGATTTTAAATTTGATTTGAATATGTAATTAACTTATAGATTATATAACTTTGTCCATATTACAGAAAAACATATAAACATGTACCTACTTACTGATACATATTATTATTTGTAGTAGTGTAAAGGATTGTATGAAAAGTAACTGTCCGTTATTTTTGCAAAGGAGTCTAGAAAATAAATGCAAGATTCTGATTATGTTTAAAAAAAAATTGTGTCATTCATTGCATCACT
This sequence comes from Scirpophaga incertulas, assembly GCA_036419045.1. Classification (NCBI taxonomy): domain Eukaryota; kingdom Metazoa; phylum Arthropoda; class Insecta; order Lepidoptera; family Crambidae; genus Scirpophaga; species Scirpophaga incertulas. The sequence goes on along the minus strand of CM071634.1, from coordinate 27,146,653 downwards.
GCTGGGACTGCCTCGGGCAACTGTCCGCGAGTATCACCCTAACGAATGAGTTTGGCTTCTATTTCACACTGGTCTGACTGGAATTACTGTAAGGTTTTTATTCAAGATTTCCAAATTGTTGCAAATTTTAAATTCTACATTTCACAAAATGCGGACAGATATCACTTACCGTATGAGACACGTTTTATTTAAATCATGCTTTAAAAATAATAAATTGTAATATTAGTAACACACATCAAGTAAAACTTTTATATAAATGGTGACATCAAATTTCTATATTGCCAACGCAACTACCACTTCAGGCGCCTGTAGGAAGTTCAGGTAGACAAAAATACAGTAAACTGGAGACATGCCTACTTTCGGCCAACTACTAGCTACTAACTAGGACTATATATTTGGACAAATGCCCTTCAATATAGACTATCTGAATATGGATACGCGATCAGGAAGAACAATATATAATCTTACACTTTTGTAGCACTTATGCTTTTACGTAAAAGTCAAAGAGATAGTTACTATAGTTATAGCTAGTATAGTATTTTTTTTAAACTCTTATAGCTACAGAGAGCGCTTTCTTAATTAGTCTCTTAAATAATTCTACTGTGTGTTAACAGAGCGGAGCTTCGTTGATATTTTATTGTATAATTGTGGCTATTCAACAGCCACTAAGTAAGATTATATGAGAAAATAGTGACGAATCCTCTCATTAAAATTATTTTATTCTATAAAATCTATACATCTAGCATTAAAAAAATCATATACAGGACATACAAATGTATGTAAAAATAAGTAAGAAACTACTTAAGTATTAAATATAAATGCAAAAATTAATACTGTTAATGTTATTGTTGCTGTAGAAAGATTATTTAATACACCTGACATCTATCTACACAAAGTGATTTCGTGATTATACTTTATCGATTTATAATTTCAGCACAGAAATATAGTTCACTGTATAAAGTGTAGCTATTCCCCAGTCACAACTCACGATTTAAATACAGTTCATGCAGAATATAATACAATACACCTAATGTTCAAATTTTGCATATAGAACCAACGAGAAATATTGTGAATGCAAAATCAACACATAAATACTGCTTATGTTACTGTAGCTAAATCTACATAGTAAGCGACCATCCATTAAATAACCCCTGATAAATATACAGAAAGACTTCGTGATTATTGTTCCAGCTAATACCACTGTGTCGCCAGCATTGCAACTCCAAGACTATTCGATCTGTAATGTTATCAGAGTAATACAAGGCACTGTGTAAACTGGAGTCATTGATCAGCAATTCCTTCACATTACCAATTTACATGTATATTAATAATGAATATTGAATTTGAGTACGGTTAGTGACGACCACAAAAAATATATATACATATCTAATATTCGACTATCATAAACACGATACAAAATATTACGTAAAAATCAATTCGAAATGAAACTTAGTAGGGAATTCAAAATGTATATACTGTTTCGGCATTATAATTAGAGTAAGCATATCTATTCAATAACCCCTCAGATACCTACACAAAGTATCTTCTTGATTAGTCTCCAAACTAATTTCACTTTGTTGTCAGAAGAGCCGTTGGTATGTACAGCGATCTATAATTTTGTCACAGAAATACAGTTCGCTGTTTGCTGGTCCCCTTTCAGTCAGGCCATTCACCAGCCGCTGACCAGGACAAAGCATTGTGAGCCAAGATCAATGTCTTGAATACCTACGAGAACGTTCAACGCACAGACACAATTTTAAATAGAAGTCTCGAGGGTTATGTAGTTGTAATGCTTGTATAAATATTATGAAAATATTATACTTGCCATTTATCCATGAACGCTTATCCTTTTGTGATTCATAGTATGAATCCTGAATTGTCAAAAATAAATCTCTTTAACACAAATGTATACGTAAGAATTATCTGCATTTTTTTAATAAGTTATCAAAAAGATATATTCTCCTTACCACTTGAATGCAGATGATTTGGAGATTTCATTCCACATTATCTGCAGTAGCTCTTAATAATATTTTTTCTGCAATTAAATCTTGGACACATTCATTTACACTAGCATAGCAATCTCAAATTACGAACATATATGGAACTGAATCTGCTCCAAAAGTTTTCTTTAGCTTTCAACATTCTTTCTTTTCTTTTTATCTGAATGACTACGATCTCGATTCTTAGAACACTTGTGTTTCTAATTAACTCAGCTTCCAGTTTTTCATAACTACTCCACTGTCTGTGCAAGATATAATTCAGTGTTTCGCATTGCCATACCACGATATGAGATATAAGCATTCTTAGTCCTAATTAGTTGGACTACTGTCTCTGAAAATGGTTGGGTAACATTTGATTGGTGGCCAGTTATTAAAACTCATGCTGAATCTGATAAAGCTTAGAAATAAATGTATTTTTTATGTTACTTTACAAATTTTTAAGGTTACTTTACTCATTTGGAATCACCTTTGACAAAGTTACACTTAATTGGCAAATGATCGCGCAAATAGAGGATGCAAATTGTCTAACCAGATTCATGTCTTCGACACGTCGCATGTGCTATACAGAACGTTGTGCGCCAAAACCATCTTATATTACTAGACAGCCAATGCACCGACTGGTGCGTCAATACATCGGGCGCTTTGTGCTGCCGACTGTTCATGTAGGCACTTGTGTTGTGTAATTAGCAAACAGCGATCAATTAATAGGTAATAGCGTGTCGGTGCTGAATATGTCAGTTTGGGCTTGGGTATGTCTCAGCGGAAGTATGTGTAATTCTCGTAAATTCATACGATATAAAGAATATTTGGTAAGCATCCAAGCCTACATATAACGCAATGTAAACTTTCCTTTTATGGTTATTCTATAAGTATTGTTTTTACAGTCGAGTTTTTATTGTAGAGATTTTTATGAAATAGGTAATATTCAACGAATTTGTCAATATCCTAGAGCTGATGCTAAGATATAGACATCGGAGTGTATTGAAAATCATACTTATTAAATTTATGTAGTTTTGTAACTGACAGTAAAAACAAATTCAGCTCGAGTATTAAAATAAATATTATCACACAGTTTGATTCACAACAAAACCAAACCAACAACAATGTACTGAACACCAGCTCTCAATGAAGGAAGCCTCAATTGAGACATCAGCGCGTCTTTCACGCAAATCCAAAGAGCCAGACAACGCAAAGGGCGCTAATTCAGAGACACCCAAACAACGTATTGTGATGTTCACCTGTTGGCTCAATAGGTCAATGTTACAGCACACAAGGAGTTTAGCGAAACAGACTTTTGTGGCGTGAATGGCACGCAGCACCGAGCGCGGCATTGTGTCCCGGACAAAGGGGCATATGCGCGATTGAATACGACGACCGCGAGTTGCTTCTCGATTGAAATTGAGAGTGCTATCCGATGTAGTGACGATTTAGGTATTGTCGAGTGTATTTCGATTCTTTCACGTGTGGACGGAAACTATTCGTTATCTGTTTATTGGAAGCGGGGCCTATGCTATGATCGCATTTGTAATGGCTTCTTGTTTATAAACCTTTGTGGTGGATAAAACTTTTGTGAGAAAAGACTCATAGAATTCTTTTTTTATATTAAGGTGTATTAATTTATCAATTAACTTTGGTTATTGTAATATGTGTATATTAGTTAAACTATAAACCGCTTGTCATTATTTTTTTTATTAAGAAAAATATACAAAAGATATTAAATTATAGACAAATGGCGGCCATGTTTCGAAAAAAATCTCTTCCAAGGCAAGTTTAGTTCAGGGAAAAGTGAAAAGGAGTATCAAATCGGGTATAGGAGTAGTCGTTGGAAAAGTAAATTGGTAGGTTATGTCTAGAGATCGGATGCATATTTACCTAAAGTTAGTTTAAGACAAAGTATGGAAACGGCTTTTTATTGTTTTGTTAAATAAAATTTTTCACCATTTCTGTTTTTTTATTCAATTATTTAATTGATTATTGTTTTAGTCAAACTAGCTCACTACTTTCGTATAACACTCTTCATGTAATAAATCGTACATTCATAAATCGCACGGGGAACTGAAACTAAACTTCATGTAAATACGTATGCATAGTTGTATAAATGAACCCGGAGTCTCGGTCTTTTGAAAATAAATACCACGTGCTAATTTAGTAATTTTCAAACAATATCACTACGTTAAATTTGCAGTCCCGTATTTTCCCGGGATTTTTATTTAACAAAATATATTTTAAAAAGCCGCTTCCATAATTTGTGATCCAAAAATTAACTTTAGGTAAATATGCATCCGATTATCCGATCTCTAGTTATGTCTCACTAAGAATTTAATGATAATAGGAAATGATTGCGGACTTGATTTTTAAAGGACTAACGTGTACTTCGCAGTAAATAAGCTTATCTATGGGTACTCTAAGTCATTTACATAAGATTCATTTATGAGTAGTTTTGTCTGACTACTTCATATCTTCGCTGGAGCTATTTATTTGATATAACCACAAAAATAACCACAGGAATTGTTTTAATACTTTCCATTGATATCAACTTCTAGTATTAGTTCTTTGATAAATACTTAAGTGAAATTTCACTTTAAAGGCTTTGGATGAACAATTACAGGGAAATGCTTATTAAAATTTATTTCATTTTATTTATTTATTTTTCCTTACATCCTAACCCTAGCCCAAAGTAAGCTCTGTACGGCTTGTGTTATGGAATCTAGGGTAACGAATAGACATAGATATATTTTACTTATATATTATATTAACAACCATTATCAAGGTACAAATGCTGAAATTCATCACACAAACATCTGCCCCCACCGGGATTCGAACTCGGGACCTCAGAGATGGTGACACCTTGAAGTTATAGATAAATATAAGGAGTATTTGTTGCCTATGCTATGCTGAGAAGCCATAATTTTTTACCCGCGACTTCGTCTGCGCAGGATTAGTAATATATAATAGATAGATTATAAAATAGAATAGAGAGAGTATATTTGTAATATTGTGAAAACCAAATAGGTGATATACTGAAGGAAGGTATAAGAGAGTCCCCGTAACCGACGAGCCTGCATTCAAGTATTAATTAAAGTCGAGGAAGATAGGGAAGTATGTTTGGATCGTAGTAAATAGAAGACTGTGATCTCTGCATACCTACTCCCATGGGAAGACGCGTAAACGAATATTAAAAATGACTGATATCCAATGTGCGGAAAGCATAGGGAAAGAGTTTTTTTTTTTTAAATGTACATATATATTGGTTCTAAGTTAGATGTTATGTTTCTTCACATACAGCTGCACCCAAGAAAGGATTGAGTGCTCTAAATAAAAACTTTCAAAGTTACCTATGAAAATATTAAGCCAAGCTGCAAAAATGTTTAAAGCAAGCACACACAGCTTTTATATCCACAGATTAGTAAATATTCTCAGCGCAAATATTTACCGAGAAAACATGCTACCGGTGTCCGAACAATAGTCGTATGGTTCCCTCGAAATCACTTAACATGGGAATGACAGGTTAGTTCAATCACTATACAACCGGGGGCTTGGCAATTGGATTTTTTGCGGTGAAATATTTTTTTTTCTGAATCGGGAGTTATATAGTCGAGAGGTTCTCACGGTTCGCCACTCTAGTGAGGGCTAAGAATGACCAGGTTACGCAACTCGTTTATTTTTGATTTCAAGGAGCAGAAAAAAGGTTTTACTGTAATTTCAAACGTAGAGGATTGAAACTGAGTAGAGCGTTCGGACTTATTGCACACACTTATTACTATTTCACCATGTTATAAATCTTAAGTGTATATTGTTAGAAATAAATAGAGTATTATTTATTTACTAGAACAATATGATATTAGATTAAAAAAACGTGTCACACACTCATGTCAAAAGCTAGACTAATAATATACGGATGGATAGATAATACGTGGCTGTGTATTTATTGAAATAAAAAAGAAATGACGAATCTACAATACAAATATTTTGCTCGTCAGCTTTAAACGATTATTTATTTATTTACTAGAAACATGATTGAAATTTATGATTAATGATAATTACAATCATCAGTGCTCGCGACTTTGTCTGCGCAAGACACTTATCCTTTATATTTTGTACAAATCACGTGTCTTTATAGCCTTTTTTTTGTTCCTCTGAGGAAAATGCATTAAATTGCATACCCCGGCTGTGGCGAGCCGGCGCTTATGTGGGGCTCTTCTCCCCAGAAGGGGGAGGCCTACCCACTAAAATTATCAGGGATGGCCTTCCTCAGGCATGTAGGGAGCCCCCGGGAACACCGAGCGACATCCGGAAACCCCCAGCCTCCGGTCCCCTGTCGATACAGGGGAGCCCTCCTCGAGGCTACAATACCTCCTCCGATCTCCACCACCGACGACGCCCCCCGGCCACGGAAGGGGCGTGGTCCCTCCCGGGTCATCGTATCCGCGGCCTATATGTTATTCTTCAACTTTACAATAATATTATTGTAAAGTTACATTAAATCCATTCAGTAGTTTTTAGCTGAAAGAGTAACAAACATTCATTTATACATACAAACTTTCGCGTTTAAAATATTAGTAGGTAATAATAGTTTGAATTCTCTGATATTTGAATCGGTATACTGCACTCAGTAGAGTTAGAGAGCGCGTCGATTTGGAAAATTGTGACGTATCATATACGATTATTTACTTACTGTGTCAAAGATTTAACCGTTTCAGAGTTACAAAATAGTAAGCAACATGGATGGGTCCCTTATGAAACGCGTCGACGTCATGGGCCGGTTAATCGATCGGGAGAACAATGTGACGTAATAGGCAAGGGGAGGTACGCAATCCAAATATTTGGCCCGGCATATGTTTGGTTTCCTTTCCTTCGCCTCATATATTTTTACTTTGATCGTGTAATAGGGCCCAGAGGCTGCTTGTCCGAGATTAATTTCGCCGGAGCTGGTGTTTCGGCAATCACATAATGAACTGTTTATTGTATTTTCAAATATTAACTTCTTATTGATCTATAGCCATGCTGTTTGGCACCTTCACTGTGCACTGTGCATAGTATATTTTGTTACAGTTAATTGTCATATCATTGTCTATTACACTTACTTGTTTCTTCTTTACTTGAAATTGAAGTCTTCTTCTTCTTCCTGCCCTTTTCCCACCTTAAGTAGGGTCGGCACAACATGTTTTCCTCTTCCATTCTCCTCTGTCACTCGTCAGCTCAACATCGACTTCCTTTACTCTCATATCAGAATTCACACATTCAATCCATCGCTTTCTTGGTCTACCTCTCATCCTAGGTCCATCTATATTCATATCTATCATTCTTCTTGTTATATGGCTTTCATTCATGAAGTACAGGTAAAATAAAATTTTGTTATTGTGTTAACGTTTCACTATTAAACAACCTGTGAAACCAATGATATGTTATATCCAGACTGTGCGACGTTTATAGACTGACCCCGCATTTCATGTATCAATACATAGTATAAAACAAAGTCGCTTTCGCTGATGTCCGTATGTATGCTTAGATCTTTAAAACTACGCAACGGATTTTGACGCGGTTTTTTTTAATAGATAGAGTGATTCTTAAGGAAGGTTTGTATGTATAATAAATGCATAATATAGTAGAGAAACACTGATAAATTTAAAGGTTTCTAATGTGATGTCGTAAATAAGCACGTTTTTTTGCGCTTATATTGCAAACGCTGGCTGAACCCTACGAGATAGACCAAAATAATGTACTACAGTATTGTTCACTTAAAAAGTTCAACAAAAAAGTCCGCGATGGTATATGTCTATCTTTAGGGATAACCTACTATAACCATTTAATTACATTTATTTATATAAACATTGCACCCGTGCGAAGCCGGGGCGGGTCGCTAGTATATATATATATTTTTATGTTTCATGTAATTATTACTAAATGGAATTGATCATACTGTTGCATGACGAAATGCTATCTCTTACGGCTCGTACGTTCTTGTACTGGACGGAAAGAAATTGCGTTCTGCTAGCCAAACGTAAAATCGGTACGACGAACGAAGTCTTTGTTCTCTCGCTTTTGCTCCACAACTAATGACACTTACACTAATGGACCGAATTTTGCTGGAATAGTCGGAAATTTATCTCTTGTTTATATATAACATCATTGTGTGAAACTCTACTATGTGAGAAGTCACCTCGTCCACATTACGAAAGCATGGTTGACCAAGTCCTAAGCAGTTCTGTTAGGATGTGCTTAAATTCTTCCAAGGGAACATGAATAAGCTGCAAATAATATTAATGATAACACAATTTTTACATCACGTAGCTCTAAGATTATGAATTATTCAAAAGGTTAAAGAAATACAGTCAAAATCCGTCACATGCAAAGAATGTATTTTTATTGCTTCAAATATTTAATGATAGTAAAAAGGAGATATTTTTTAGTTCCACTAGAACACAGCAACGTTTATTGATATAACTGTCAATATCAATTTATTATTTAAAGCAATTAATTACACGATATTATTAATAAATATTAAATTAAAATTAGTTATAAATTTTGAACTAAAAGGTGAAGAAGCGAAAGTGTTTGAAAACAAAATGAACGAATTTTTATTATTAAAATAATATAAAGATAAAATCAGTTTTTCTTTTTTTTTTTTTTTAAGTATTGTTTAATCCATAATTATTGTATTATTATTTTGGTATCCGTGGTAAAAAATAAACAACTGAGTATGTTCTAGCATGTGACTAGGCTGTTAATGATTTATCTCCTGTAAAGTTCACCATTTTGAATTGTGCGGTGTTGTAACTTAAGCGAGGATATATTAAAAACTTAACAATATGTACATAGCAAAATGTTCATAAAATTTTTATAATTCATCATCACAATATTTCACATTTTAAGGTTATCTTCGTACTTCAGTATAATTAATGACATTCGCCTAGAAATTGTAAATCCAATTAGCATCTGTCGAAATCTTCGCAATTTGATATTAAATTGTATTGCGTCTGTATAATATTGCGTGTACTCGGAGCAATTTAATAACGTTACCATAATAGTGTCATTTGTCGGTGGCCTTATTGGATTTATTTAATTTAATTGACAGCGTTTGAACCCTCCAGAGGAGTAGCAAGTTGCGACAGCAAATCTTGTATTGTTGTTAGTGTTTATTGAATGTGTGATAAATTTAAATCATTTTAGTACAATATTCTAATTCTTCCAAATTAAAAAAATGTGGAAAGTTATTATGTTTAAGTTTATTATTTAATATTAATTGATAAAAATGCAAATTCATAAAAACAATTTTCAATAAATCTGTAAAGATTCGAAGTTAAATGTTGATATATACTTAATTATAGTGAATAAAGTTTTCTTTGACTTGACATAGTAAAGGATAAAGAATGCACTTGTAATTTACGACCGGGTCGGATATTAACTTGATTTCCGAATTGATTTCAAGACATTAACACAGTTTGTTAAAATGGATATAAATACCACTCGACTCAAGAATATGTCTTGCATAATTTGTTCATATTTATAAATTTATTTACAATTTTTTTTAATAAAATGTAGTTTTCTTTATATATGGTCTGTATAAGCCTGATGTCAAAAATTGGCACCTGATTACGAAGTGAAGTCATTTGTACAGGAAGTTGAAAGTGGACAAACCTTCGCTCGAGACGATTTATGGTGACTCTCGGCAATAACTTACTACTCCTGAATATATGCGTAATCTTTTATTAGTTTTATACTTACTAAAATATTTAAACTGTAATTAATAGTGGTGGTCTCTGACAGATGTAAAATAGTTTTTATTATTACTACTGCCGACGGTTCCACTCATAAAGTAGAATTTCGTACTACAAGTTTGAATTTTTGAACATATTTGAACATTTTTGAATTGATATATATGTTTATACTAGATCTTCGATACCGTTTGGATTTTTGGCTTTTACGTTAAAATTTTTGTGCTCGTATTTTGTCTTTGTGAATTGATCAATGGAGACTAGATGAAGCCAATCTGGCTTGGTTACGCCATCCAGGCTTTTTCAGGTTCATTTTGTTTGAGCCGTTTTTCAATGAGTTAATCTTATAGAGTACCTCTCTCTATATACAATCTGTTAGCATTCAAGCAAAGTAGTTCTTGACTCCAGGTAAGAATAATCCCATGGCGGTCGAATCGCGAAAGTGCACCTCGCCATGTACCCCGTATGGGCCTAGAGAACCCGGGGGAGTTTTGTGGGTAGGCCGGTCCTCTTGACCGGAGAGCCCCACACACGGCCGCGCCTTGCCAGCGCAGTATCATGTGCATAAGGTCGCATATCCCCTAGTCAAAAAAAAAGGTAAGAATAATCCACTCTAATATATTAAAGGCAATATAATGACTTTATATGATATTTTTATATTGCAAGGTAACCAATTGTAAGAAATAATGGTTACAAGTTAACAAAATAACCGCAAAATCCCCAAATCAGTGAATGTAAACACTACACGGACGCAGGCCGGGCAGGAGCGCAGGGACGCACACTCGAGTTGCACGTTTAATGAATTGCATTAATATTGCATTAACGGGTAACTAGCCGCCCCCAGCAAACAATCATTAAGAGCTAGGAGCCCGCTGTTTGCCATCCCTGATTTTGTTTGCGAATACAAATTGGCGTTTAGCTGTTTTCCTACTAAGATAAATACCTTCTTGACATCGGATTTTTTTATAGTGTACAAGTTCATGTTCCTCTTTTAGTTGTTTTGGCTTTACAATAAGGTACCATTTTTAATTTTATGACGTTGATATATTTTTTGATATTATATTCATATTCAGTTTTTGCTTTCAAATTATAAATTCTGAGGTTATTTTACTTTTTAATTATTTCAAATATGAAGCCCTATAAGGGCATTTTAACATTAATATTGAAGAAAATATTAACATGAAGATAGACAGTGATAACATGTAACGTGTCGAGTAAAGCCTATTATTACATATATTTAGAAAGAACTGTTGTATATATGTATTTAAATTTAATACGAGTAAATTACAAAAATGTTACTTCCAATAGTAAGTTATATTATCTCCTTGGGTAAGGAAAAGAAGTTTAAAATCTCAATCTTTATTTTCAAAAAATTCTTACATCAATGTCAATTCTTCGTACATTCTAAACATTTGGTCCTTCGAGCCGGATATCTCTGGACGATCAACGCTGACTTGCGAGAAACTGCTGCTGGACTTCATGGCCTCGTCAGTGTACGTATAACGGTCAGACCCACGTTCCCCCTTAACTCTTAATCAATTTGTCTTTAATACTGTTTTTATATTTTTTATGTTTAAGTTTCCTTATATTGCAATAAAAACTAATGTTGTCTGTTTATGGTGGCAAATTACCGAAATAGCCTTAATTGTTCAAGATTTTCACTGGTTGCTATTATTACAAAGAATGATTTTGGCAACATTCTATTATTTTCAAACACTGGCAAGGATATAAGATATTTGGTACCACGGGAATATGTCAATTTCTTACGAAAAAATCCATTGTAACTTGTGTCGAGAGCTAGTCCTAAATATTGGTCAGTTATTGCTAAGCGACAGCCGTTGTCTGCTCAACTAATGCCCACCGTCGCCACCGGAAAATTGGACGACGTGTGCCCAATCATACGCGACACTCCACGCAGATTAGCACGCTCGACCACAGCCAGTCCACCCGCACTACGATACCGACACAAACCGAAAATTCACAGTCGTATACTTTACATTGAACCCTAAATCTGGCACGTCTAGTATTCGTCGCTACTATCACAGAATTGTACAGCGCAGCGACAATGCCTACAAAATTGAAGCGCGCGGTCAATGCAGGTATTGAAGCCACACACGCCTTTCCGACCCTCTGTCTGCGCTGAAATGATATTAGTAAGCACTCTTGTATATACTCGCATCCAACTCTTTGGTGTGTGCGACGCGTCATTTGCAAAGCTGTAATTGGTATCAGTACATCTCTATTGCCTTGATTTTGGGTATTACTAGCTATTGGCTTAGCTCTGTAAGCGTTTATGTTTTATAGTTTTGATTTCGCATTTCGTTTTTGGATACTATTGCAGTACGGAAAGAACAGAAATTTGGTTGGATTATAAGTTTCATCTTCTGACATATAAAATCGCCAAATGACACATCGCCATTGGGAGCAGTTGGCAAGAAACGCTTTGACATTGACTAATTTGAATATTGATAAACAGCTTTCATTGTAATACGACGCATTCAGCAAACAGCATATCAATATTTAGACAAATTCGCAAAATTACCAATGCAATACTGAAACATAATGACGCTTTTTTATTGGAAAGAATTTATATAGTCATGTCAGCATTTCATTTGAAATTGAACAGAATACGCATTAATGTAGACATATGATGTCTGTTAAATATGTTATTGTGTATGATTAGTTTGACTTGAATAATTCTGTAATCAGTTTCGTCATTATGGCTTTAAAATTTGCACCCACACAAAGAAAAATAGATTAACGTGCCGTGTACTAAGTTAGTATCAAAACCTACAAAGCGTTCCGTGTTCTTCAAATATTCCTGAGCATTTTAGTATTGGCTAAAGCTTGAAACGTCCATACTGTATTCACTTCGCGTTCACACCGCACTTACCTACAGGCATGTATCGGCTAATGGTGGAATAAGGTCAGATATTGAATGCGACATTGCATACAGCAATGTCAATTTTGTTTAACATTTCATGTGTAAATATAAGGTTTATTGCTGTATAAAGTACTTTGTGTAATTATGTATACGTTTATCTAAGCTATATCGATACAGATTCACCTCTGCGGCACTTGGCTGCGGGGGCACATCTCGTGCTCCTTGTGAGGATATTCAGCGTCTCTCTACTGCGATAAAAAAAAGTCGAGATCGAGGATAGTCGTTGGACAGTAAATAGTTTGGTATAGTCTGCTTCATATACTACATCAAATAATCTATGGTACACTTAGAACTAAGAAATTCTGACATAGATCTTTAAGAGTTGGCTTTATTTTGTTTTGTTCTGTTTCTGGAGACGAAAAAAGGTTAATGGACTCGAGAAAGAATTGTTTATTTTAAATTAACTTAAACATAATCCTTAATAATTAAAGGGTCAGCTATAACGTTAAATACAGTTCACCAATGATTCAAGTAGATATGTGAAGCGCGTGTCGTTGTATTTACTCCATCAGCCAAGGATCAACTATTTATAGTGTTTGAGGCACTTCATAAATATGCAGCGGTTGGCGCTCGGCTTGCCGACACCAGCTATTCAGTACAGCTGTACTGGGTTGCAAGTCATAAGCGACAGTTATACATACAAAACCGTTATACATTTATTACTACAATGTTATTTTTTAATGAAAGTCAGTACTTACATTTACTTTTCGACATAGTTTGTAGCAACGGTAAGGTTTTTATTATATCTTTTCATGAGATTTTAAGTGCCGCTCTTAAAGAATTCTGGCGCCTGACTGCATAATATTGTTCTGACATTATCAATTGTCGTCATCGAGGTACTGACTACCCAGACGGTTTTTCAATGCAAGAACATGTGGTAGTCATTAGTAGGCAGATCCGGACTATAGAAATGGTGATAATGTTACTCTTTTACTTTTTTATGTTCACTGCGTTGTGTGCGGCCATGTTTAAATATCCTAACCCATAAAGTTTTCGCCATATATTTCGCTAATATACCGATATATTTCAATAGCGTTTAGTGCTTAAAAATCAATTCACACTTCATTGTAGCAAATATGTGTGCAAATCGGAGGCTAGAGTAGCCTCACGTAGCGTATTATCAAAACAATACTTACTGAAAAAAACGCCTCATATGTTGTCTATACGGTTATGACATGTGTCACCACTCTCTATTCTCCTACGGGTATCGTAAGAGTCTACTAAATGAATTTACCGCAATCATATCTATAAGAAGTCTAGGACAATAGTGTGTATATATATATATATATATATTCATATATATATATATTTATTCAAATTGGCCATTTATTATGAGTCTTATAAGGAAGATTGAATTCAAGGAGGATAAATCACGTTGGCAGCACAGGACTTATCTACTACTTATTCTATTTATTCAAAATTCATACAAAGTTCACATTGACACCTGTGCCAAACTGCACAGAGTTTTTAGGCACTAGATAGGTCAGTTACTTTACAAACCTGCCTATTAACAGCGGTATTCAATAACATGTTTCTAAGCCTTTACTTTATAATACCTCAACTTTCGTCCACCGCAATAAAAATTAAATACACCAGCATCTGGGAAAATCCTACCAAAACAAGAAGTTTAAAGGTGGAAAGCTAGGGATTGATTGGGCGGTGAAGCGGTAAGTACCCGAGGTATTAAGAGAAGAAGTGGCGTTATTGATGGATAGTAGGAGAGAAAGGTTCGCTATTAGTTTTTATTTCGTACCGGAACTAGAAAATATACAGTCACCTGACCAGGCTCGGTGGTAAGAAGTACCATCAGCGTAAGAAATAAAGTAACACCATCAACATCATATCATGCTGAAGGTGATTTTAGTTAGACACAAGTGCAGAGTTATGCGTTTTACAAACAATATTTTGATGTAATGAAAGCGGAGATCAAACTCTTGAATTACTGCTAATACACAAAAGCGAACTCAACGCTAGACACAAAAGAAGAGTAGGTTAGCTAGAATACAAAAAAATGCAAGCCTTCGCATCAGTAGACACTTACTATCACATAGCTTCCTAACTGAACACGTGGTAAAGACACTGTACCACTTTGAAAGCATCATATCCGAAATAGTCAGGCCACTAAATTTTCTAGGGAACTATATCCCTATTAACGATGCTCCTCTCAGGAAAAACAGCGACACTTGAAGAATGTGGAAGCTGTAACCTCCATCACGCATAACAGAAAACCAGGATTTTCCTCTAGAAATCTGTGTTTTAAAGCGAATTTCAGCAATCGCTCCACACTTACTATCACATAGCTTCCTAACTGAACACGTGGTAAAGACACTGTACCACTTTGAAAGCATCATATCCGAAATAGTCAGGCCACTAAATTTTCTAGGGAACTATATCCCTATTAACGATGCTCCTCTCAGGAAAAACAGCGACACTTGAAGAATGTGGAAGCTGTAATCTCCAACACGCATAACAGAAAACCAGGAGTTTCCTCTAGAAATCTGTGTTTTAAAGCTAATTTCAGCAATCGCTCCAGCCTGCACATTAGCCCACCCGTTCAGCTCACGGTTGGTTAGCTGCAACGCTCCGTGCGTTACCTTACTTTCAACAGAAACTTCGCTATGTATTTTCCTGTGTTTTTTAAAGTATCGCTTTTGTAGGCCGTGCTTGAAGTTACGAAGGCCAATTTGAGCCTATTTATTTACCTGGACACTGGATGCTAGTGCGCAAACAATATAGTATAAATGAAAAAACGCTCTGTTTTGTTTGAGGCCTATCTTGGTCCTATTGGAAATCCAGATTACTCACACGCGGTTTCACATGCCTGTGATGAACAACTTTACAAACAGACTTATACAACTGTTTTTTGGGGAGTTGTCTAAAATCGTTTCATAGTTAACATTTCCCACACCGTAGTCTATCTGAATGTCATACGCACAGTAGGTTAGATATTGTGTTTCATGATTAATAATCTAACTGACTTTAAAATATAAGCAAGTGACCATAAGATAAATCTGACAGTAACCGAGTTGAATCCTATAGAATAAAAAAAAACATTCAAATTGCTCCCACGATATTGAATAGAGTAAAAATTTTGCTGATGATTTTAATTTTCCTAACAAAAACATCCCCAAAGCGCATAGAAATAATAAAAATGTCAGAGGATTGAAAAAAAGTGTGTCGGCAACCCTCGACAGAACACAATGCATGTTTGCTTGTACAACTTATACGTAACATCAAAGAAAGGCTAACAAGCTGCTAGTATCTTATCGGTTCGGGTTACCAAAAGTTCCCCACACTATAGAAGCGCACGTCACTTCATTTAGGCGGTTGACGGCTCACCTGACGTAACCTCGAGCTTTTTAACGATAATCATCTCGATCCATTCACAAAACCACTGATTGTTCCATTATGAAAACCCGCCCCCAAACTCTAAAGGGTTGATAAACATATCAAAAGCTAGGAGCAAACGACACCTGTTTTTAAATATCGAACAATAAATGTCGCCGGTGGCGTTGTGCGCATACAATCGATTTTTAACCTCGATAATCGACATTTGATATCGATTTGGTTATTCGTCGGTAGACCTCCCGCGAGTAGCGGTGTGACAATGGGTTGACAGTGTTGAGGTATTGAACGGAGATTTGGAAGCGTTCACAAAATACATCGGACGTGCACAATACACTAGTTAAAAAGGATTTGTGTTTTTATGGCATGTTGGCAAATAAAAAAAAATATTTGTATTGTTGCTTATATTTTGATTTCATTAAAAACATACACGATACGTATTTCGTTTGAAAATATTAAGAATTGATACGCGGTATTAATCAATTCATTCATGAGTTACCAACTCTTACTAATTATTAGCTACAAATTATAATTCCGTAAAAGAGATGTATTAAGAACTAGCTGACCCGACAGACGTCCTGTCCCATGTCTCACATGTTATAAAACAATATCTAGATGACCGTATTGTGAATCTAAACCATCCTCAAACCCCCTGGAATACACACACAAAAAATCATGAAAATCGGTCCAGCCGTTTAGGAGGAGTTTAATGACTAACACCTTACAGAAGATTTATATATATAAAGAAGATAAAATCACAAATGCCAATATAATAATATCCAGTACTTATGACATAAGATGTAAAGTAGGCGGTACTCAGTTTCACTGCTTATCATACCCTAGAAATACATTGGTATTTATTTCTTAGTCGCAAAACAGCCGTGCTTCCATTGGGAAACTCTGCTGTTTTGCGACAGAAATAGGCAAGTTTGAGGTATTCAAGCAAATGAACCTGGTATAGTCTTTGATTGAAATCACTACAAAGCAATTATATAATATCTAAATCCAAATAATCTAATTACATAACACGTTCGTCATCTGAATCCCAATTTAAAGAGAACGTTACACAATTCTTCATAGCCATACTGAAAATAGAAAAGGCCTTCAAATAAGTAACTTATGAATAGAAAACAACCAACAATACCGGGAAAGGTCAACAAGTGGCAAACACAAGTAACTCTGGACGTCAATGTTATTTAAATAAAACACGCAGGAACTTTGGCAAGGTACAGCAATGCGTTCAGAAATTTGCACTTCATTTGGCTTCTTCATTTGTAAAAATATAACAACGTACCCAAAAATAAATTCTGAAGTTAATTTCGAGGAAGCAATTAAAGGTCAACGTGGGTTTGTCACGTAAATATTACCACGTGATTAAAAGATTGATAATTGATATCCTTTTCCCCGACATTTATATATTGTATTACTTTAACAATATAGGAGGAAATGCCAACATGTTAACAATAGCAATAACAAAAATCATCAGGAATTCTACGAAGGTCATCAGGACCTTTAGAAATGTGTCAGTGTGAAAGCATTTGTGCTGCAAACTTACTTTTGAAGTAATATTTTTAACTTAGCACAAATGTAAAAATAAGATCTTTTGCAAAAATATTATTGTTATTCTGAAATTGCTTATATTATTTAAAATATCTATACAACTTTTAGGTTTAGTCTAAAGTTATTTAAAGGTGAATCAGTCTAATTGAACTAAATTTGTACCTTTTTTGATCTTGTATAATAAAAATAATAATTTAAAAGCTTTTCCAGAAAACTAAAGGAGAGGATGTTAAGATGTGCTAAATACTCACAAATTTGATTTGTTTTCCATATCCAATATAGTAAGCGGCAAGCTAATAGCTAATAAAATTTTCCCAAACAGATAAAATTATAAGCTTCGAGCTGTTATTCTTGAATTAGCAGCCACATTTGTCACCGACTATATCCTAGGTACAGCCAGTTATTTATGTGATTCCAAGTTAAATTGCCAAAGTATTTTAATTTTACTTTAGAGTTGTCACTTTGAGAGTAGACCATTCAATTATAGTTAGAAGGTAAAGACCCCTACAATGTAGAGTTGGCGAAAATACTCGTACATTGCGGCGCGGCGCATCCACCGCAGCACGTGGCACTGTGCGTGACGGCGACATGACAGCGAGCCGATTAGCCCGTGTCTCTTCGCAGCTAGCACACATATCTCTCTTTAAGCGAGATGCAGAAAACAAAAATGCATTTAGCTGGCACTTCACTTACAGCCTCTATGTATAAATTTTAAAAAGAATAATAAATATGACTTGTTTTACCCACAACTTGTTTCGTAACTATGTAATATAAAATATAGTAGACGAAGAAACAGTAAAGGTAAGAAGACGAAAATATACTGCACCATTAGCCTTGGTACTCTCCAAGGTGCTGGAGAAAGTTTGTGCAGCGGCGCTTCACTTGCCAATTCTCTCGATACAACCTTTTGAATCCATTTCAGTCAGGATTTCGCGCTAGGCATAGCACCGTCTCGGCTTTGGTTAAGGTCACTGATGACATTCGTCGTAACATTGATAATAAAGAGCTGACTATGCTCGTACTTCTCGAATTCAGCAGTGCATTTGACTCAGTAGACCATGACATTTTGCTTGCTATGCTAAGAACGCTCAATCTATCTCCCACTACTTTATCCTGGTTTAAGTCATACCTGGTTGGTCGGGTTCAGCTGGTTAAGGCTGGCGATGGCCAATCTCAATGGTGTACCATAACTTCTGGCGTACCTCAGGGCGGTATTCTGTCTCCAATTCTCTAACCGCCAGCGTAGGGAGTATCATATTCTAGGGCTTCTCTACAACCTGTTGCATGATGTTGGTGTTCCCGGGTACCTCCGAGACTGCTTCCAATACCTTACGATGCCGGATGCTCGGCTGCGACCTCGCAGTTTTGGATCTCATGGTCCCAACATATAACTCCACCGCATATAAAAAATCGTTTGCAATGATGGCAATGGCTCTGGAATTTGTTACCTGAAGCGATTCGGGATACTCCTTCCATTACAACCTTCAAGAGGCAACTTAAATATCGTATATTTGTAAATAGACCTTGAGCTGTATTTTTTTTTTATTTAATATATAGGTATATGTATATATAGATTTATATATTATTATATATATATTAGTGTATATGATTATGTATTCGTGTATGGATATATATATGTATATGTTAATCATAATCACCCCTGCCCAATTCAGGTCCTTTGATGTGTCAAAGGTTAACTGGAAGAGATCCCGCCAGGGATAAGTTCGCCATTTTCATATACATAATATATTAAATTAATTTTTTATGTTTCTGTGTATTATTTATGTGTATGTGCAATAAAGAGGTTTACAAAGAAACAAACAAACAAGCCTTCTAGTTTTCACGTTTATAGTCATGACTATACGAGTAAAGGTGTTTGAGTTGTATGGTAAAAATAGACCTCGCAAATTCGTAGCATATTGCACGGTATTTAGACGTGTACACTACCGCCATCCTATTTTAGAGTCAATTTTTAGCTACTTCACTCTTTAGAATTATGTCATGTTTTATTTTATAATCTATTTACTTATTAGAATATTTTAAGTATTTGTTTGTTGTTGCACTCAACAATAACGGTGGCTACAAAGTTCTGGAAAATAATAAAGACTAGTAATAACACTTTATGATTAATTCATCATCATCATCTTTAACCTATTTTGATTCAATATTCGTTTGGCGCAGTGGTCGAGTGATCAGCTACTGGCCGCGGGTCTGATTCCCGAAATGGACAATTTTTTTATGTTTTTAAAAATAAATAATTTATCATTTCTACATGATTTTGAACATGATTTATAATTATTTTGTAACGACCCTATTTCTATAAAAATATGGTTGATATTTATTTGCCATTTTAATAATAAAAAGCTGACTCGACGTCATATCGTTTAAGATATTTTATACTGTTATAAACGAATTGCGTAAAATGGCTGAAATCCAAAACTATATTACATTAAATAATTATTCATAATTTGTTTATTCTGATTTCTCTAATATTTGAACCTTTTTTTGAAATTAAGTTCGTTGTTTTAGACGGGAACAAATTTAGTAAGGTATATAACGGATCTTGAGATATAATTGACGTAACCAACGTGACCTTGTTTTATTATAAGATATTGAAAAACTTAAAAATTACTTCTGTTGTCGCTGCATTTTCTCTTGTGGTTGTCTTAAGACCCGTCTAAGGGAGTTAGTCACAAGAAAATCTCGTTAAAATACCTGGTTAGTGACAATGGTCTGTAGTAGAGTTTGGTTATACTTCAACATAACCGTTAAGGGGGAATACACATGTCTGTATGTATATGTATATATTCTACATTATTATCATCACTATCACTTTATTAAAATAAATAATTATTTCTTACATTTACACAACAATTAGCCTAGCCCAAAGTAAGCTCTATAAGGGTAACGGATAGACATACATATATTATACAAATATCAATATTTTTGGTAGAAATATATAATAACAACCACGACTAAGGTACAAATGCTCGCATTCATCACACAAACATCTGCCCTCACCGGGATCAAACCTGGGACTGCAGAGGTGGTGACACCTTAAAACCGGTATACAAACCACTAGACTACGGAGGTCGTAAAA
Organism: Scirpophaga incertulas; assembly: GCA_036419045.1. NCBI lineage: Eukaryota > Metazoa > Arthropoda > Insecta > Lepidoptera > Crambidae > Scirpophaga > Scirpophaga incertulas. The sequence goes on along the minus strand of CM071634.1, from coordinate 27,125,989 downwards.
CACATTATGTCAACATTATGTCTATATATTTATGATAGGAAGGACTACCTATGCGTTACGTTACTAGACTATTCATAGTAGATTCAAACAAGTCAATAAGACTTGTTTGAACAAGCTTTTATTTACTTTCACCTGTCCCGTTGTCTGTCGTTCTGTAATTAAATCTTGCAACTTAAATTTGATCCACTTCCCGGTTTCCGATTGAGCTGAAATTTGGTATACACGTTTAGTTCAGATGACAATGCATGATTAACTGTGTGACGTCATTCTAAATCCAACATGGCGGCGTATCCAATATGGCGGAACAATTATTTTTAATGCACTCCTACAATATGGGTATCAAATAAAAGGGCTTGAAAAGAACACCTCGGTAAATAATGTGACGTCACTCTTAATCAATATGGCGGACTTTCGCAAGATGGCGCACCAATTATTTATAATGCACCCCTACAATATGGGTATCAAATGAAAGGGTTTACTAAGCTTGGTTTTTTAGTCGGAAAATAAATTAATAATCGTTAAAAATATTCTATAAGTAAGTAAATCTCGCGACAACCTTTTATATATATTAAAAGTTTATTTTGTTCTTTTTAGCGCATTTAATAAAAGCTTGTTTTTAAAAAATGATTTTTTTACTTTTAATTTTTTTAATTATATCTTAATAGATTCTCAATTGTGTTCATGTGGCAAGTTATTATTAATCAATAATAGGTAGCGGCGTTGAAATTTGCGTAAGCCCTCGCAATAAGGACCAGCGTGTTGCCACGGCCGAGGGCCGAGTGTGCGTGACAGGCCGCGATGGAGTGGCGATTAGCCTGCCGCTGCCGCTTGTCACGTTGCCCGCCTATCTGCCGCTGCCCGCTGTCCTACAACAAGGTAAATAGAGATATTAGGTAACCTACGTGTGTAATCAGACATATAATGTACTGTTATTACCTGTATAATTTAAGTTCGTTTATTTCAAGCATAATGATTAGGTACTTTAAGCAAATATTAAGGTATTTGCTTAAGCTGGTCCTGCTATCGTATTATTCTAATTTATACAGATATTAAGAAACAATACTGGCATCCAAACAACTTCTAAAACAAAATAATGTTTATTCAACATGGGTATTTAAAGACCTCTTTTTTGTTGTCTAAATTGATCTAAATAGATAATTACTACAGAAAATCTGCAGACTTTACATATTGACCTTAAGACAGCTATAAAAATTAAACAATGCGAGCAAAATATCCGACTCGGGCGGGACTCGAACCCATCTGTCTGGGTTGATATTTAGTTATTGACATAAATAAAGTCTTCTTTGGATTATTTAAATGTAAACAAAGTTGTTTGTTTTAGTTTTTTCTTATTAATATATTAATTTTGCATTTTTATAATTAAATGACGTCACAAATACAAACTTGCTGTCTGTACATACGTATAAGGAAAATAAAAATATCTAAAGATATTGAAAATTTTAATGGACAGTAATCATGTTTTGTTGCTTCCATGTATTGTTGGAATAATGTTGCATCGTAATAGTTATTTTTACATGTGACAGGGAAGTGCTTTGCCTTCACCTCACCTGAAGGCATCTGAATAACCTGGACTCCTCAACAACTGAGAACTGGTTGTCTCAACTCTAATCATCAATACACAACAATACTACTAGCATTGGCTAGTGATGATATTATGACGACACTTGGATATGTCTACTAATGAAATATAGCGGAAAAACATGTGCTTGAGCACATTCCACTGCTTTACTAAATGTCTCATCCATTTAATAGACCACGAAGGCGGTAAAAGATATTTCACGATATCATATTAATATAGCGTCATGATAGTGTGAACCATCCATAATATTAATTAGGCAGTGAGCTGTTGTAATCTCGACACGTACTAACAAGAATGTTAGTACTTTACAAGTTCCTAACCAGTGCATTGCCCAACAAATGTAATTAGGCAAAATCTAAATTCCCAACAGGCAACTTGAGACGAAACAATTTACAAACTCCAGACTCACGAAATAGTTTATCTAGCTAGATGATCGCGCAACGCAAATACTGAGAGGCAAAACAAGCTCCTGACACCTACATACCGTTTACACACAGGGATCCGCATCCTTCTACACACTTCGTAGCTGCGTCCCTCTCCCGCTAAGAAAATGAAACGGACCAATGAGGGGGTGGGGTGACACGCATTTCCGGGCGCGGCTCCAATCAGCTGCTAGAACAAAGGAGTCGCGATAGCTACTTACCTACGAGTAGCTACAGCTGAGGGCCGACGCGCACACATGCAGCACACACCCCGCCGCGTTTTTTTACCTGCGACGCGTTTTTGTGGGCGTGCTGTTTGTTTGTGTGGCGGCGGCGTCTAGCCGGTGATCTCTTGGCCAAGTTTGCGCAATTTGCGGTGTAATAGAAGGAATATATCGGCTTTGAGAGCCCGCACTCGCAACGCGTTGTGTCTTTGTGAGTGCGCCCGGGGACGTGAATGAGAGGTCCAGATGACTAATGTATCTATAGACAACTATAATTCTGGCTGCACAAATTATATTAATATCGCAATCAACATTTTGAATTTAAACAACCACTCGGCTATTTTTCACAAAACAAATACTTCTAACTGTACTGTTTTCTTAACGAAAAAAAAAACGAAAAGATATTATCCTAAACGACGTCCCGTTACGGCTTATTTCTCCTCTCAGCTAGAATCCTTACATGTGTATATTTTTCTTAGCAGTCCTCGTGTGACGTACCTGCAACATCGTGGAACCCTCCGGCAACGTAGTAATGTAAATGATGCCTTATACTCCAGTAACACAGCTGCGATTGTAATAATTTAATGGTAACACGCCCTGTAAGACTACAATTTGACTATCGCGAATTTCCTGCGTCGCAGCGGCTTCAAAATGTTTGATGGTCGGAGAGCGCGAAGAGCTGAAATGGAGCCTATATTTTGTTATGCAAGGTTTATTTTGGAATAAGAGTGTTTGCATGGTGAGAAACAAATCTGCGTAAGGTAGCAGGGTGTCGAGTAACTCGTGTTCTTACCCTCTCTCCTTTGTTCGGGGCGGAAGAGTGCGCTAGAATTACATGCTCGAGACTGATGCGCGCTTATTTTTTACGACGCTATATTGTGTTTCATCTAGTCCCTATGGTTATGCAGTTCAACAACTGAAGAAATAAGAGGGTGAATGAGGGAGGAACAAAACAAGTTTACAGTTTTGATTTTAAATAAGCGTGAGTGAGCGACGCACAGGTTGTGTTGCATTTGTCAACTTATCGTTTTCTGAATGATATTGACTACATTCGTGTACTTTCACTACTATTAAATAATTATAATTCTTATCGATGAAGTTTTGTAGACTTCAATTTCTCAACTTTAATGCTTTCGTCGTGTATTCCGCCACTTAAATTCTTTAAATATAATAAGAAATTGTAATTTTAAATACACATATACCTAAGCGCTTACCTAAAAAAAAACCTAAGCGCTTACCTAAGTTCTAGAAATGGGAGAGCTTTAAGCAGCTCTTTATTACTATAATTCTTAAATTTATTACTTAACCGTTATTGTGCTTCGTTTTGTAATATTAGGTATCTTTTGGTATTTACAATTGATATTGTACTGTCCGTAGTAACCGTACTAGCTTAAGCCGAAGCCTAACACACATTATCAATCAGTATGTAAGTATGTAATAATCGGTTATTGGATATCATTGGATATCTTCAATTAATATTGTATCATCCATAGTAACCATACAAGCTTAACCAAAGCTGCATATTACATACTCAGTCAGTCTGGAAGTATAAAATACTTCTTAAACTTATTAATCAATCGTTATTGAGTATTATGTTGAAATATTTGGTAATTTTCAGTATGTTCCATTAATATTGTATGATTCGTAGTAAGCGTACTAGCTTAATCCGAAACCTAACGTTACAATTCACCGCCAGTGTGTAAGTATAATAGGTATGTGAAGTGTGTCACGAGGCTCGTTCAGTTACATTCATTTCGTCGAGATCTCCGTCCTCGGCTGGCTCTAGACAAACAATCCCAACAGTAATATTTCGCTTGGGGCGCGCAATTTCTTCGCCGACTCCGCATTCGGACTCATTGGCTCCCAGACCCAGCTCTGGGCGCGCCGCCCCGCATACTGATATCAGGATTAAATTACTCCGCCAACTATTTTACACAAAACCAGAGGCCATAATTAAAGACCGGGCGAAAATGGGGAAATCAAACGTCTTATCTGACCACCGGGAAATAGCGTTTCTTCGCTGAATAGTTCCGCCGAGGCGGTGGGACTGAGCGGAATAAATAATTATCGCGGTATAAACCCGCTGTCGGCGGCAGTTTCCCGCTTAGATGTCTAATGAACATAGTTTCTATTGGCTGTTGCTTGAGTTGCCTATGATTTTCTCGATTGCTGCACGCTTGACGGACGGAATGAGACCTTAAAATCTTAACAGTAGGGTAACAAATTGAAGTAATAATGGAATATGATGGAAAGTAACTTAATGCCAATAAAATCAATACACAATTCAATATATTTTAAACATACATAAAGACTCTTGTTTTGAATAATAATTTGGAACATTGTAAATAAAATATTCATATGAGAACTAGACAAATAAATTGAGCTTAGATATATTTCTTTAATCAAAAATATATCTAAGTTTTGTACTGGCAGTTCTTGATTAAAAAAATACATTTTTAGATTTGGTCATCTGTACACAAAGAATATTGAAATATTATAACTTTGTTCGGCCTAAGCAATTTAGTAACGCGTTGTTGGTACATTTAAATAATAGTAATATATAACACTGAAAATATATGACTACACGTTGCGACCTTATTTATAATGTCAAGTAAGCAAAGTTTTATATGCAACTGTCTTCAAAGTTAATTAGTTTTTGAAGGCACCACATTTTTAAAACTTGACTTGTGAAAGGAATTTTTATTTTTTTTTCTATTTTCCTAACTCAACTTCATCTAATTTGCCAGACTGGAATTTATCTATCAAAACTTAAACATAAACTAGAATTATATGTAAAAGCTATTTAGCGTTAAAGAAAAAAGTTATCGATAGAAACATTCCTACCGTCTCCGGCTCAGACACCGGCAAAATCAATAGCATAAGGAAATACAATTCAGTTTCACGGTCTGAAATAAACCATTCTTTACATTGAAAGGGGAATAATCTTACGTTAGCAGCGGGGGCTTAATCAAAATCCGTGAATTGCTTTAAATCGGGGAAAACGCAGGAAATATCCTTTGTGTGGGCAATTTCCCGTGCGTGGGGTATGCTCCATCGGGATGTAATGACTTCCTTAATTAATTCGCGATATTGCTGCGAGGTCCTTGCGCTTTATAGATCTGACTCTGGGATTTGACAAACTATCACTTGTGTTGATTGAACTGGAAATAGTACCTTTACGTATTATAATAAAATCGAATGATGAAATTTATATAATTTCTGTGATGACTTTGAGAAATGCTCAAATCTATTATACATTTGCCACCTTACTGGACAATTGTGTAAAATTTAAAATGTAACTGTAGCATAACGCTTCAATGTGATGAAATTTTTTAGTACTATAAATTAATATTTCTATAGTTCAGTAGCAAATTTCTTTGTTTTTTTAAGTCCTCCATGGGCTTATGGTTTGTGCTTTTGTTTAGTTTCTCTTCATTTGGATCTTAATTGTGTACGTACACGTAATAACCATCTCCTCGTCTATTCTATTTAATATTATAGTGAATTACGCAGCGTTATACTTTTGTAGTTAAATTAAATGGTAGGTAATAAAACTACGAAACTGTCGTTTTATACGGAAATTTCAAAGAAGTTTGTTTTTCCTATAACTATAAAACTAACTAACTATATCGACATTTTAGTCTTTATATAAAATTTTCTGTTTCACAAATTATACTCAAATATTTTTTATAGTTGCTAATTAGCACTGGTTTTATTAAGAGGTTGATTTCTTTTAAAGTTAATTATTAGGTATTGCTTCTTATTCAACCTAGCCCTCTATTCTGCTAACTATTGCTAACAGCAAGCAACATTCTCTTTTTTGGCAGCACTTGAATTATAGTTGCTTTTTACATCACATTATTATTTCAAAGAGATAAAGACATATGATACGTAGGAAAGTGGATGAAGGAAACCAGTTGTGTTGAACCCAATAAGTGACTGACATTTTAATAGTACCTCCTGTTCTATTTCTTAATTTTCATCAACAATAAAAAATAGAATCGTTGAAGTGACCATACACCAACGTGAATAGGCTATAGATTAGCTGGCCGCCCATTATATATTTGACTTTTCATAGCAACAGTGTCGTTAAATCAGCAATTATTACATGCCATTGTAAATCAGGCATGTATTTGTGCAGAATCATAGTAGTTTTATTTCCCACAACATTCCAGAGATGATGGCAGTGGAGTTCCTATGGAACAAATATTGTATTTATCATTCGACACAGTACGAAGTTACGTCGATAAAAAGTGACCTCACCCTCAGCGAATCTTATTTTTACATAGATCCCATACATAGCCAGGAAGACGGGCGTCGCCATAGCACCGGAGGCAGTAAGAAGTTATTTTAGGGGGATATTACGCGACATCAGAGGCTTATCTTTACGGCAGGTGTTCCGCCCCTCCCTTGGGGACAAATTTACGAAATATGCCGCGACTTATGCGGATCACGGGTAACGATCAGCGAGTTTATGATGCACCCGGTGTTGAGTGCGGTTCGGCTACATGCTGGAATTAGGCTTTATTTGTTGAATGCAAATAAAGTGACTTCCTTGTCTTAGGAGTTTCTGAGTTTACGTCATTATAATTATAAATATTCCGACTATCAGCTTATATCAGGAGTCACAAGTGCTTAGTGTTCGTAGACTGTACACATTTGCTATCACCTAAAGAATGTCTAAATCTAATTGAATACCAATGTATTTTGAAAAAGCGTACTTTTAGACTTCCGCTTCCAACAGTGAGAACCGCTTGGGCCAAAGGTTTGCTTTATTAGGAAACCTTTTATTTACAACAAAATTAATGCTTTAATAAATAATAATAAATAATTTATAAATTGTGCCAGCTCAGGTTGCGGAATGCGAAATATAATCTTATGTCTGAACTTTTGTCGTGGACATATCGAGATTCTGAAGACATCTTGATGTCTTTTCGCTAATTTGTATTTTACTTATGTGGGTGCGTCAATTGGTGTCTGTATTCTAGTGTGTGTATGTTTTATTTGTATTATTTCACTTAGTTACTTGAATTTCTACTTGTTCATGTGTATTCCTTAAAATTATTAAAATTGTTAATTTTCATACGTAAACAAAATACAAAAAATCCCACTTTACAAGCTGTGCTTAGTGTGGGTTTTTTTTTAATAATTCCGAAATTTTTGTAATATGTTCTTTTCTGAAATTTAGTTATTAAAATTAATATCCCAACTATCCCAACTAATATTATAAATGCGAAAGTGTGTTTGTTTGTTTGTTTGTTTATTTGTTTGTTGTTTGTTTGTTTGTTACCTCTTCACGCTTAAACTACTGGACCGATTTCAAAAATTCTTTCACCTTTGGAAAGCTACATTCTCCCCGAGTAACATAGGCTACTTTTTATCCCGGAAAAATCGACAGATCCCACGGGATGCGCAATAAAGGCTTCGCTCAAAAACTACTGCACAGATTTTTATGCGGTTTTCATCAATAGATAGAGTGATTCTTGAGGAGTTTTGCGGCATTTTTTATCTCGGAAAAACGGATAGTCCCACGGGAAGCGCGATAAAATCTTCGCACCATAAACCGACTTCCGCGTATATGTAGCCGTGGGCAAAAGCTATGACCCTTAACCCTCTATACACCCAATCCCGAAATCCACGCGGGCGAAGCCGCGGGCAGAAAGCTAGTTATTATATAAATAGGAATTATAGACTGATCTAACACGGAGGATATGCAATATGGTGATCTCATTTGACATTTTTGCAGTTAAGCATGTATTTTTTTCAACATATGTGCTGTTGTTTTACAATTGACATATGAGTAAAATTCATGTTATTTGTCAACAAATAAGATTATTTGATAATGCCCGTACCTGTAGATGGCCCACTGGATGGATGGATAAGCGGTAACTATCGCTCGAGGACATTTGTCATGCCAGAGGCACAGATCAGTCACTGCCTATCTAAAGAAAATAATCTTCTGTTAAATAGGACATATCATAGTGTAACATTGCAAGTGTTTCCAAGTTATACGAATAACATGTAGTGCGGTGGCAGATAAATGGGAAAAGGAGAAGAAAGCACCATAAATTATTTGATAAATTTTTGAATACAAAGCAATTCTTTTACGCAGAGACTACTTACCATCGGATGGGCAGTCTGCATGTGTGTCGATATAATGCAAAAAAATAAAACTCCTCAATTACCTATTTAGAATGCATACTATATTGATAATCTAAATCTAATACATTTTTAATCTGATTAATAATCTTTATATGATTATATTCGTACGTTGGGTCGTGATTGCGTAAATAATTTATTTTTATTACCTTTACATGTCTTCTAATGAATTCAAATCATGTTGGTTCAAATATATTATTAGAATTTATATGTTAGTAAGTATTTTCAAACACCAATAAATTTAAACTTACACATCGTAATACTCGTGTATATTTCTTATATAATTATATTTCATATAATCTATCGCCAAGTCATTAGTTCACCGACGTAGGAGTTTGTGAATTATTCGATAATTATTTGTCGAAATTCCCTCGCTATTCGCCCATTACGAAATGGGGCGCTCAAGATTTTGTTCAAGTACTTAGCACATGTCAAACACCGCCCGTCATCAAAGCCGCCACGCCACGCATTTCTCATTAACACACGCCGATACACTTGTAAGCGATGTCGAAACGCTAATAAGCAATTAAATAGATTAATAAAGATATTTACGTCATTCTGCCAATTTGCCATTGAACCGCGGGCTGGTTTCAATAAGCCTTTGATCTTGAAGCTCCGCAATCGATTTGTAATCATTGTTTGACAGTTCTGAGACATCGAGCCTCGGCTGTGCGATTGTTCGATGTTGGTATTGAATAATTGTGGCGACAATAATCGGCTTACCTGTTTCTATTGCGCTGCTAAATCAGAATCGGTATTAGTGGCAAATACACCAAATATTTCGTAAAGATTATGTAACGCAAAAAGCATATTAAATTCATTATGATCTCAGTTCAATAGCCATAAACTTAATTATCATGTAATACAATATTTAATTAGTTATGTATCTTCATTTAATACGCTTAGAGTAGAATTTAATAATACACCGAACAAAAGCAAAATATCTCATGAAACCCAAACATTGTCAAATAAACTGTTGCGCGCGTCAGTTAAATAAAAATTACTGGAAAGACGGCCTGAGGGTGGCTCATTGTGCGCCCACAATGAGCTCGCCTGATTGGCGGAAGGATGTACTCACTAAATAAAAAAAAATATCGACGCGTCATTTCGCACAATTTTCGACGAATTTTCAAACGATAAAACCTGTCATTTCGCTGTTGAGGCGCCTATAAAATATTCATGCAGACGGGCGAGAGATGAGCGATTTTTTCTTCGATTTACGCGTCGAAATAAGATGTCATTTTCCGTATCATTAGCGGCGGCTGGGAGCGTCGCGACGCCACTATTTATACGCAAATACGATAAAAATGATGCCCGGCCGATCGACTGTTTGACGCGCCATTGATAAATTGCGACCTTTTCAAATTCTTCGGTGCTTGGAACGTTTTTAGCGCTTCTGCGGTTGTTTGTAATAGATCTTTTGATGTTTCATGAAACACTTCGACGTTTGCATTAAGTAATTTAATTTGACGAATATATGCCATGGATGGGATGACATTAATTTTACCCTGTTTTTATATATAGTAATTTAAAAAAATATATAAATACATTTATTTGTCTGGCAACAATTAGTTTCTTCACTGTTATGACTTCTTTTGTTTTTAATAATCCACAGGTAATGGGGAAAGCAATATGGCAGTGGTACTCATATTTTATTATAGTGTCAAATAATACTTTTCAGAGATTTTTGAAAATCTCTTTTTGATAATTTAAACTAAACGAGTTTTTTGAGTCAAGCCACTATTATAACATCTTGGTAATATATATCTATAAAAATAAAGTTCAAAAATAATTTCATAGTAAAAAGAACTGAACGGTTTGTCCATTTGCAATCTCAATGTGGGTTCTCACGTTCGGATAGATGGAAAGTGGGATCGGAATAAAACTCGTTCAGTATTGAGCCCTCTCTTTACGAAGAAATGGCGCGGATGCAGTTTATCTCGCCGCTCTTTACAGAGACATCTACTATGATAATCTGCGATCGCCCCGATAAAGACGACAGGTGGGTAGAGCAAATAAGCCGTAGAATCGTTTCCAACTTACTTACTTGATAGGCTGGGTACACTTCATGAGTTTTTTTTTATTTATGGAAAATAAATACTGTTAGTTATCATTAGAATAATTATTAGTAATTCAATTTGGAATGAAACGATAAAATCGTTACAATATTTAAAAATGGAAAAGGAAATTAAAATCACAAATGACAATTTAACATGATATTTCTTTTTTAATAGTAAACATAGTTAACACACCCAGGAGAGTATATGAAGCCCAACAAAATAATTATTGTTTAAATAATAGAAGTAGATAGTAGCACCCGCATTTTAGCGGCTTACTACAGCCCCGCGATGGGCGCCACAATATTGCACGACCGTCGCCGTGTCCCCGACTAATCCCGGATTCATTTATTTTTGACAACGCAATACGATTTTATCTCACGGCTTCTGATGTTGTTTGCCTCCTGTTATTACGCTCCCACCATATTCGGCCTATTTATTTATTTATTCGGCGAGCCCTCACGAGGGTTTGACTTTTAATATGGCGCATTTAGTGGCTCATTTTGTTTGGCGAACGGATTTAAAGTCGTCACTTGTTTAATTTGATTTGTTATCTAGATCCGAAGGCGGCTGAGTTATGGATGCGATAAGGTGTATGAACGTTTTACTGTTTTCGGGAGCAAAACGTAGTGCTGTATTATTATTTTTTTCGTGTTTTTATTTTAATTCACCTGTGTTTGTAAGTCTATGAATATTTCCGAATATTACTTTAAATGTTGACTTATGACATATAAATTTATGTTAAATTCTGCAATGAGTTTCATTCAGTTATATTAAAGTATAAGTAGAGCACATTTTCTGAAGCAGAAAATAAAGCTATAGTTATTTATAGGCCCACGTGAGCGGTATCTTGAGTGCTCTGAGTCACTCCTCCTCTACACAAGTGGGTCGCTCTGCAAGTGACAGACGCCATACACTAGCTGAGAGATTATAATTAGTTTTATATCGACCGCGTCTTGAAGGCCTATAATTTTTTGTAATGGTGTCATTTATTACGAAGTATTCGTATAATAAATAAATTCGATAATAAGTATCTGTGTAATATTTTCACCTAAGACATATGTACTTACTACTACATATTACTACTACGTAATATTAAATAATCATACTTTTATTATTTTAATAAAAAAGTTAAAATTTCTTCCGTTCTCCAGTTGGTCTCAAATAAATACCAACATTCATAAAATTGTCCAATACGAAACGTTTTAAATTTACACGTAAGAAATATCTAAAATAATAATATGTGTTATTCTTATAGGCAGCAGTGTCTTAAAAGTATCATAAACACAAATTTATACATTTAATACAATGAGTCCAACCAAAACAAAAACACATTTGACAAAGTCAACAAACTCGATAGTAAATATCGAGATAAGTAAACGATTTTCACCTTTACATTAACGGTCCGGACAAAAGTTTGAAATTAATTCAAAAATGTTCATCAACTGTCCGCCCTTATCGCGAAACTTTGACGAGATAGTCGTCCCGTCAAGATTTGCATATCTTATTAAAAACCTCGACGTCAGAGATAAAAATTAAAATGAGACACGTCAAAGAAAAAATAGCGGCCGAAACTCGCACGAGACAATGGATATTTTGGGGCGATACGAAAAAACCCGATGGTTTTGTCATGGAAATTTTGGGTGGTGGACACTTTGCATTTCCTTTATTCCCCTCATTCCTCCTGGAGGAATCTGTTTTTTTTTAATTATCGTGTTTGGTAATTAGTTTGGGGAAACGATCTTTCTCTCCGTTCCTCTCCCGGTAACTTGTCTTACGTTAATTAGGTAATTTATAGTCACGACGCCTACTGGGCGTTTTATAAGAACTTAGCAGCTTCTTATTATATTTACTGCTGGAACATCTGATTAGTGCTGGATCAAAAAAAAATGGCTAAAGTCACAATCACCCAATAATATAATTAGTTAAAATACCTACAGATTTAAAACATGTAAATTTATTGATAATGTTTGGTAAATATGTACCTCAATATTAATACTAAAGCTGTAAAAAATGTATTTCACAATTCTTAGACTTCCGGAGACACCATATCCAGACTCGTATCCAATTCTTAATTAGCCGAAAAGCCGTAATGAACTCAGGACAACAATCGATCTTTTGATCAACTAGCTAAGCCAAATAGATTTTAGTGGATAAAAAAAATCATAACTCAAGTTAATCAGCCAGCTGAACCAAGAACGTAGATTGCTGACACTGGGTATTATTGTTAAACTAGCGTAAGATTTTTTTTATATAATTTATTTTATATTGTAAATTAGTTATATATGATTTATATGAGTAAAGGTTTATTTAAAGTAAATAATAAGTACATACCTTTTTATAATTAGTTAAGTAGCTGAACCGATGAATTAAAAATACAATGCATTATAACTTATACATCTGCGACCGTAATAATAAAGTCATTTTAAATCTATTCTGTTGTCTCGATCGATTTCTAAATATATTACGTAAGTTAATAAGAGAAAAATAGTACAAATCCAAGCTTAAAAAAAATTTATACGACGGACCATATAGATATTTATATATACCAAAATTAAAAACTGGCACTGAACCAAAGGTATCCAATTAAAACATGTACTTTGTATCCATCCCCCGGACAGCCGCCAATAGCAATCTAACTAATCCGAATGGATATTTTTTAGCTAAATACGCCCGCGTCAATCGATATAATCCAGTGCATTGAATCTGTGTCCCCGAGCGTGTGTCATTGCGGAATGGAGCTCGGCACGAATCCCGCCAAGTGGCCGCAATTTGTTTTTACCACTTCAAAGGCGTTTTTGTGCCAGACCACTCTGGCGCAATTACAGTACTTTGTTTTTTTTTTTTCATTTGCTTATTTCTAATGATCACGATGAGAATGAACTAAGCCAATGAGTAGAATTTAGGGATAATAACAATAATACAAGTGTTTAATAATTCCAAATCGCAATAGAAAATATAGCAAAACTAGTTCATCTTATTCAAAATAAATAGTCTTATTTGTGGCTTAGAATAATTAACTGTAGCTGATTATCTGCCATAACCTCACACACACAGATAAGTCACAAAGTAACTTCGGGTCATTTCAGGAACACAATAATAAATTATACAAAATTTCGATCAGTATTGTTCTGCGAGGAATCTTGCTTATGAAATTATTCTCCGATATTAAATAATCCTCCCGATGACATATTTATGATTTACTACATATCATAATTATCTCAACAACGCCCACTACTGGAAACTAGACTTCCCATAGGGATTTCCACATCACTCTTTTAGGAAATCTTTATGGGGGTTGTGGACTATTTTCCATCACGCTGGCTTAGTGCTGGTTGGTGTTAGTTGCCCAGAATCAGATTTGTATGGTTGGCAGCGTGCACGTAGTAGCAGGTTATATTTATTGGCTCGAGTCTCGTTAGATGTAATACGGAACCACTTTTTAACCTACTTACTATTTAAACTATGATCTATCTTCAAGCATTTAATTTCAATATTCATCTATTTTTTTTATTCTTGCTTATTGACTAGACTATGTTCAGCCGGGGTAAGCAATTTAATGCATTTTCCTCAGGGGAACAAAAAAAAAGACTATGTCAGTATAAAAGAATATTTATTCATTATGTTTATGGGCGCGAGGCGCTCTTATCTTTTTATATAAATATATAAAAATAACTTACAATCTAACTATGTTCACTAGTAAATAATTGACAGAATATTGTAATTCACACAAACTTAAACTAACCAACTATATCGAGCAAAGCAACTCGTAGCTTTGATTTTATCATTGTTTTGGTAAATTTCGGAACTTTTCTTAATACCTGTAACTTATAATATATTTCAGCCAAGTATTTAGGCAGTCTTTGTCCATAGTAATTTTTTGCACCTGACTGTATCAACTTCTTTTCCCGTAGACTTTTTGTATTATATTTATTTATTACACTGTTTTTAAACTCGGTACTAAAATAATATTCTATCCTTATTAAATATTTGACTTTATAATCTATCTCTTAGAGCTGACTATACGACTATTACTTCAGCCGTGACCACAGCGATCTGAATAATACCATGAGCTCTATGGACATAGCGTATTTGCATGCAGCGACCAATAGAATCGTATCAGGTTACACATCATTATAGTTCTCTTCTATTTTGTGTTTTCATATATTATTCCGTTATAATTAGTGGTGATTAGTGGTCTTAATAAGCCACGCTGACTAAGGAGTATTCGGAGAATATACATATACACTTTTGTGTATCTTGACTGGTATATATGTTGCCTCGTTATGTTTTCCTTGCTATGGAAACATCAGTGTAGGAATTTGCTACGGAAACATAGAATATACCTATCAAATGTTGAAAATGAAAAGTACACTAGTTTATAGCAGATTCGAATCAAGTGCCGTCTTCTTATTTATTTTTTTTTCTCTAAAATTATGTACATATAACTTACAAGTACTCTTTACTCTGAATCTAAGGTGAGCTGCGCAGCTCATTCTGAACATCTATCTATTCCTTACATAAACGTTCATATATACTTACGAACATATATATGTATAGATAATTTTCTAAATCTACACATATTTTTTAATACATTTTCATAT
The DNA here is from genome assembly GCA_036419045.1 of Scirpophaga incertulas. NCBI lineage: Eukaryota > Metazoa > Arthropoda > Insecta > Lepidoptera > Crambidae > Scirpophaga > Scirpophaga incertulas. The sequence continues at coordinate 27,110,923 of CM071634.1, read as the reverse complement.
AAATATTTTCTTCCTTCGATTGCACCTAGATAGCTGCACGTGTTCTAATACGAGCTGCATGTGAGCGTCATTCTATCATTATAACGTAAAACCTCTGCGTCGGTAGCCCTGCAGGAACGGACCATCAGGTATCGAATAACATCGATCTCCTTTAGCTCCCGGTAGTAAAAATACTAAAACACTGTATGCCTTGTGCTGCTATCTTGAGTCCGTTCTATATGAAGTATGTGGCGGAGATTGAGAAAGTTCCGATCTTTTTTTACGAACTATGCATTACAGATGTTGTAGGCAAACTTTATCCTATATTTGCAGCATCTTTAGAGGTATAAAATGTTACCTTTGGAGGATAGACGGAGGTACCTGGAGATGAATATTTAGTAAATGAAATTATACTTTATATTATTGTAAATGTTTGTTATCTCTTAATAAATAATAAATGGTATTAATTACGGTTAGATCAATATATAGTACTGGATGTGCTTGTCTAGAGACAGAGATTCAGGGCTTTCCTTCCATCTACCGCTTAACTTATCGTATCGTTCGTCCTAAATCTACAGATAGTTAATCTATAAACGTGTTTAAGTATCGTACACATGAAACCTCATCGACTCCCATACACAATTCAAGGGCAGTGAAAGCCAAATTCTTACAAATATTTGTGACTCGGTAAGATAATATGAGTAAGATGAAATTAAAAATATAAGTAGTTCTTACACGGATAACATCTTTTCCATCTCTTCAAGCTAATATGGTCATTAGGACCAAAGTTTCTGCTCGAGTTTGGTAGAGCTGCTCGGGCCGCCCGGATCGGCGTGGAGTCCAACATAATCCTAGCTGTGCTTAGTAGCGGGGGTATCCTAGGCACGTTTCGTACTCCTTGTGATGGATTCTCAGCCTCTCCTCTCCAGAGAAGAGAGATTGCATTGCAACTCTTTTTATCAACTAAACTACCTAATTATTTTTCAACACATTTTCATTTTATAATTTACTAGCTTTCTGCCCGCGGCTTCGCCTGCGTGGATTTCGGGATTGGGTCTATAGAGGGTTAAGGGCTTTTGCCCCCGGCCCGGCTACATATGCGCAGAAGTCGGTTTATGGCGCGAAGGTTTTATCGCGCTTCCCGTGGGACTATCCGTTTTTCCGAGATAAAAATACCGCAAATCCTTGCTCAAGAATCACTCTAATCTTATTTGATGAAAACCGCATGAAAATCTGTGCAGTAGTTTTTGAGCGAAGCCTTTATTACGCATCCCGTGGGATCTGTTGATTTCTCCGGATAAAAAGTAGCCTATGTTACGTTACTCGGGATAAGTAGCTTTCTAAAGGTGAAAGAATTTTTGAAATCGGTCTAGTAGTTTCGGAGCCTAATCATTACAAACAAACAAAAAACAAACAAATCTTTCCTCTTTATAATATTCAGTATAGACTATGTTCGTAAATCTAGATCTTCATAGATATTCTTAAATATTGGGTTTCGATTTGACAGTAAAATGGTTTTGAAATATCATCGGGTTGAAATCAAAATATTTCAAAACCCCATGTAATCTACTGCTGAAAATATCCTGAGCAGATAAATGTATAATCTTTTATTTGTTTCAGTCAATTTACTTTTAAATCATTATCAAATAACTAATGTCCATCCATATGCCGAAATTTGGTAAATAAACCTTTTTCATATACATACATTTCCTTTTTTGTCGTTGTATGTAACTCCATATATTAACATACAACAATACAAAAACCAATCACTTGCACGTGAACATTAACAATACCTTTTAACTTTTCGTGTACAAACAATTTGTGCACGTCCATCAAAAAAGTTTAGATACTCCACTTTTAAGTGTAGACATCATTAAACTAATTTTACAGTGGAAGACCATTTGGCAGAAAGAACCGCTAAGAATGCTAGAAAGATCAATTTTTTCCTGTATTTTAACAAACTCAGTTGAAAGCTTCCATTACAAAATTAAATAAATATCAGTTTATATCGTACATATAAGACTAACAATTGTATTATATACTATTATAATTAATATCAACAAATGATTGCGCATCTGTTAATATTATAACATTAATGTCATAAGATTTTTATCTACTTAGCTCATATTAAAGTTGCGAATCAATAAAGACATAATCATTACAAAATATAATAAATTTCTATCCTCCAGTCTCAAGATGACATAGAAGATCAAAGGGAATTAGCGATATGTTGCATCTACTCATCCCAAACGTGGGCAGCGGTGTTTGGTGATAAAACCCACGCCGCGACAAGTGGGGAATCGGTGTGAGCTGCGGTCTCATCCCTCTTGTTTTTTACGCAGGGTCGACTAATCCGAACTGGGCTTCTAATGCCGAGTAATTTCGCGACCCCGCTTGTTTGCAACCTCTCAAGGACCTAATACGTTTCGCTATGGACCATAAAATGTCCAACTATGTTTGCCGCAAATGAAACATTGTTAAGTTTGCAAGACTTTGTCATTTAAGTATTATAGTTTTCTCAATATGTGTCGAAGGTTTCATTTTTGAAGTTTAAAGCGACTGGCAGGTATGAGATCAGAAAATTATATCACTATCTAAAAAATTCGAAAATTATGTCACTAGCTAGTCGCGGTTATTTTTATGTAGGAATATTTAGCTGATAAATGCGAGAAAATATCGGCTTAGCCAGGAATTATGTTTTCATTAATATTGTGAATTTACGTAATGAAATATTATTGTGAAATGTGTAAGCATATTGTGATGCTTATTCGCACATTTTTTTCATTTTCCCTCAAGTTAAATAGCGTTCGCATTACGCGGTAATGTGAGGCGGAGCAGCAAATCAAGGAAATTAAAATTCTCAAACAGAGGGCAGTTATAACAAATCCCGGCACTAAAACTCCTATATATATCCCTGCGAGCGTTGTAAAAAATCATTGCCTCCGTCTCTCGGCCCTCGGCGAGGGGAAAATCTAATCTGTGCATTTTTTGCGGGACCGCGATGCCACAAAGAATTTCATTTCCCACTGTTCATCTATCTCTATTTCACTGACGGCTCTTGTTCTTCAGTCGCCCCCGCCCGGCGTTCCCCTCCGAGCCCTCAGCAGTTTTTTAGACTTCCTCGATCGGAGATAAGGTTAAGCGCGCTCTTCTTATTAGTGGTTTGTACGCGACATTCCCAGGCTCGTTTTAATTTATTACGTCTGCATCGCCTCCTCGACGTTGTGTACCGACCCTAATACTGATTAATTCTGTACGTGAATCACCCAATTTCTCTGGCTATGCGCGAATCCGACTTTATTTACCAACAAAATTCTATTAGATACCGATAACGGAAACAAACTTTATGGAATCAATTGGTCCACAATGGTCGAACGGCATGTTTATCATAATAATAAGCGTGGCAAAGAATTGAGGCCAAAGTCAACTCATAATTGTATTACTAGTGCCGCGATCAAAATGAGCCTCCACGAAAACGGAATTACACAATTGTATACAATTGACATTCAAATCTGTGGACATTGACGCTTTGTGCTTTTATTGCCACTTATTGATGCGTAATTGTCAATAAATTCCTACGGGACAGGAGTTTAATGTGGGTTTGGGTGGAAAAAGTTATGTTTTATTAATATTTTACGAGAGCGTTTAGGACGAACGATAAGATCTGCCGTTTGGGAAGTTTTTTTCTTTTCAATTTCCGTCACGATTTGTACGCTCATTATCGATGGGGGCGATACGGGCAGCGGCCGCATGGCATCCAGCCTAGTGCGATGTTATCGCCGCTCTTCGACTTTCATCGGGGCTTTTGATTATGCTACACTCCCCTCTTTAAGAATTTGAGGAATGATTTCTGTGACGACGTCCGCTGTGATTTATTTGAATGCAAGAGAATTATTTATATGACTTCTTTTCGCGATCAGTTTGTAGAAGAAATCGTGACAGCTTCCCTTAGATTATTGTGTGTGGTAAAGAAGTGGCAAATTGAGCTTACCTGAGTACAAGTGCAGAAAGTATGTAACTTCTTTTCGAGTTCCGAATTAGGGGGTGCGGCTTAAGAATAGGAACGAATAGGGATTACAGACTGCTCACCTGATGGTAATCAGTTATAGTCGCCTATAGATCCTATCTGGCAGCATATCTGTAATATGGTGTCATATTAATACACATTATTAAAAATATTTATATATATAATCTGTGTTTATATAAGACTTTTACGATAGAATTGAAAATTATATTTATATGTGACTATGCTTTCTTCTTCTATCTAGTTGACAGATTGAGAATGCCTGGTGTTGTTGTCGCTGTACTGTACGCTAAAATAAAAAAGGTGTAATAAAAAAAATAAAATGATTGTTTTAATTCACGTATTATTGTATAGTTTTTAAGTTGTAATATAATGTAAAAATAATACACCGAATCTTAAATTAAAATCATCTAACATGTATTTGTAGGTTATAGACAAAGATATCCAATAGATGGATATGTTGCATATTACTAAGTTGTTATGTGAAAATTAGGTTAATTGTTTACTACAGTTATCAGAACAGAGTTAATCACTGTGCAAGATCTTTTGATAGTAAAAATTATAACAAATACTGATAGGTACTGCGTTAATATATATACAAAATAAATACAGAGCTTTACAGTCACGTAAAGGTCCGTATGATAGTTATGTCACATAAGGATTAATTCAAGGCACGTCATTGCGTCTCATATCTGATCTTGGGGGCTCGGACCTCGTTGAGGAGGAAGACAAACAGTATACGATCACGTAATAGCGATGAATTGGGAATTAATGGAAAGATGCTTGATTTGAAAATGAGAAAAATCGGATTTCAAAATTGGACTGAAACTCTAATACTGAGTTTTAAAAGAACTGTGAAATTTTAACATTTTCGCAGCTGCTATTATAGAGGTGAAATATTATATTGTGAATCATAAACAAAACTTTTATCTATACTAATATTATAAAGAGGAATGATTTGTTTGTTTGTTTGTAATGAATAGGCCCCGAAACTACTGGACCGATTTCAAAAATTCTTTCACCTTTGGAAAGCTACATTATCCCCGAGTAGCATAGGCTACTTTAAATCCCGGAGAAATCGACAGATCCCACGGGATGCGCAATAAAGGCTTCGCTCAAAAACTACTGCACAGATTTTTTCATGCGGTTTTCATTAATAGATAGAGTGATTCTTGAGCAAGGTTTTGCGGTATTTTTTATCTCGAAAAAACTGATAGTCCCACGGAAGCACGATAAAACCTTCGCACCATAAACCGACTTCCGTGCATATGTAGCCGTGGGCAAAAGCTATGACCCTTAACCCTCTATAGACCCAATCCCGAAATCCACGGAGGCGTACCGCGGGCGTTTTAAATAATTAAGAAAAGGCACTGGATGTTTGCAGCTTAGGACTGCTCCCTGGGAAAGACCTGTGTCCAGTAGTGGACGTCTTTCTGATCAATGATGATGTTGATGATAAATAATTTCTGAAAAACTTACTGTTTACAGAATTTGGTTTCTTGTTTTCGGATGGTATTGTCGTTCTTTATAATTCATTTTATATGTAAAAAACCATAATTGTAAAATTTTTGTTGAGCATTTTTGAATCGTCTACAATTCTTATTGCGTCTATAACAGGAAAAATTGCACTCGTGCGCATTACGTAGGAGCCGAGATCAATTTATACATATAGTGTTGTTAAAACTTTTGAAAAGTACATTTAATAACAAATTACTGCATAATTGTCCTAAAACACCTGTTTTACAATGCTTTTCAATAACTAATAACTTTTATATATCCCTAGCTTCCGCCCGCGGCTTCGCCAGCGTAAAATTAGTATTTGTCAATCCTGGTCCCTTATGTTCTTATCTTCAATTCACCCCCACACTGGTAAAAATTTCAAAATGCTAGAACAAACGAATTTTTGTTTCTTGTGACGTGATATTTGACGAACTTGTATACTAACTTTCAACCCTTATTTCACCTCCTAGCTAGTCGAAATTTCAAAAATGTTAGAATATATGTTTAGTGATTTCTTATCAAGTGCTTAAATATAAAATTTCATGGTTTTTTCTATTAAAATTAAGAAATCCCATACAAACTTTCAACCTCTATTTCAACCCGTTCATCCCTTTTTTTCCAAATAAAAAGTAGCCTATGTTCTGTCTCCGAGTCTAAAGATTGTTTGTACCAAATTTCATCAAAATCAGTTGCGAGGTTTGAGCGGGAAAGCGTAACAGACAGACAGACAGAGTTACTTTCGCATTTATAATATTAGTTGGGATTGTTATTAGACAACATTTGCAGAGTTTACGTTATTTGTATAATGATATGCCAATAAAATACACAGTTATAAATCCAACTATGTTATTCTTGAAGCTCACCACATACCTACCATAAAATCCAAAAAAAAATATGCTGATAGAAATATTAGATATTATGATTATACCTCATTAAAATTAAATTCTTATGTTCAAGTTTGTAGAATAGAACTATTAATCATTTATCAATTTTTCAGCTTAGAAACACCCACTACGGAACATATCTCCCTCAAGCCGACGCCATTCGACCAGCATTACAACTAAACTCAGCTTAAGAGTCTTGGACATGACTATCTTATGGCTGGAAATGACAGTGACCTCTCATTTAGCTCTGCTCTTAGAAGAGGGTATGGTGCAAGTCCCATAGACTACGCTTCATACTATACTAACTGACATGGCATTTAGCTCTGCTCTTAGAAGAGGGTACGGTGCAAGTCCCATAGACTACGCTTCATACTATACTAACTGACATGGCATTTAGCTCTGCTCTTAGAAGAGGGTACGGTGCAAGTCCCATAGACACGCTTCATACTATACTAACTGACATGGCATTTAGCTCTGCTCTTAGAAGAGGGTACGGTGCAAGTCCCATAGACTACGCTTCATACTATACTAACTGACATGGCATTTAGCTCTGCTCTTTGAAGAGGGTACGGTGCAGGTCCCATAGACTACGCTTCATACTATACTAACTGACATTGGCATTTAGCTCTGCTCTTAGAAGAGGGTACGGTGCAAGTCCATAGACTACGCTTCATACTATACTAACTGACATGGCATTTAGCTCTGCTCTTAGAAGAGGGTACGGTGCAAGTCCCATAGACTACGCTTCATACTATACTAACTGACATGGCATTTAGCTCTGCTCTTAGAAGAGGGTACGGTACAGGTCCCATAGACTACGCTTCATACTATACTAACTGACATGGCATTTAGCTCTGCTCTTAGAGAGGGTACGGCGCAAGTCCCATAGACTACGCTTCATACTATACTAACTGACATGGCATTTAGCTCTGCTCTTAGAAGAGGGTACGGTGCAAGTCCCATAGACTACGCTTCATACTATACTAACTGACATGGCATTTAGCTCTGCTCTTTGAAGAGGGTACGGTGCAGGTCCCATAGACTACGCTTCATACTATACTAACTGACATGGCATTTAGCTCTGCTCTTAGAAGAGGGTACGGTGCAAGTCCCATAGACTACGCTTCATACTATACTAACTGACATGGCATTTAGCTCTGCTCTTAGAAGAGAGTACGGTGCAAGTCCCATAGACTACGCTTCATACTATACTAACTGACATGGCATTTATCTCTGCTCTTTGAAGAGGGTACGGTGCAAGTCCCATAGACTACGCCTCATACTATACTAACTGACATGGCATTTATCTCTGCTCTTTGAAGAGGGTACGGTGCAAGTCCCATAGACTACGCCTCATACTATACTAACTGACATGGCATTTAGCAGTTTAAGGTATCGTAAGATGTCAAATATGAAAGATTGGGAAATCTTAAACCTACAATCTTACAATAAATAAGTTATAGTCTTAATATATTATTTTCCTCCATTTTTCTAACATTTGTATAGTTATTCTACGATTCTCGATGGAATCGAATCCATCAAATTGGAGATCGTTTAAATCAGTTCAACTGTTTATGAGTTAAATGTGATCTCCACCAACATGACTTTGATTTATGTACTGTGGGCGCCATGCAAAAACGACCTCTATTACGAGCGACATTAAAGTCAATTAAATGATGATGATGACAATACTCATGTACACGATTTCAATCAATTTTATACAAATGTCTGTATATATGTATGTATACAAATGTATGTATATTGTCTGTGCGTGAATTTTCTGTGCAGTAACAATTTTTTAATGCAACTGTCACCGCGCTCTACCTACCATTCTGTAGATCTCGTATGGGCTAACTAAGAGAATATATCATGATAACATCTGTCGAAGTGCCTGAATAATATATACGCCTGATTTACACTAGGACTTAATAAAACTTAAGTTAAATTATGTAATGCACTTCCGCCCTCCCTTCCCTTTCAAGAAGAAAGTAAAAGAGCACTATCTTTCCTTAACGTAATTACCTATCCTCTCAATAATTTTGCTGTATTATATTAAACCTAATCTAATTTTGTATATATGTTTATATATGTATGTATTTATTAGTGTATATATGTATAAGTATGTATGTAAGTATTAAGTATGTGTACTTTTTGTTATACAACTATTATATATATTTGTACACGCGACATCCACGTTTCTCAGTATTTTTTTTGCTATCACAGGTGGGTTGGAAGAAATTTCATTAGAAATAAGCCACACCTATTGTACTGTCTATAATTTTGTATTTTCCTGTTCTTTTCTTTTGTGTACAATAAATCGTTAAATAAATAAAATAAATAAAACTTGGCCGATTGTTTGTGTTTATTATTCACGGTAGTGTTATATAATTTGTACCTGTACCTAACCTTTTGGGGACAACAGGTGTGATTATAAGTATGTATATCGATTTCATTGACAGTTCTTTCTGTCATTTAATCAAAAACAAAACGATACTCTGCTGCCCATTCCTCTGCAATTCTGATTAATTCCATGAATCAATCTGAACATTGCGACGTTGTCGTCATTCTATTTGCGTCACACAAGGGAGATAACGCTTTGAAGAAGACGTCAATTCGGTATGACAGTATCTACCCCAATCAGCGGGGGACAAAAATTTACTGACAGCAGTCGCACTTGACTATATATAGGACAACCAAAGAGATATAAGAATATACCGGATTATTCATATTTAGTATTGCGTAAATTATTTGTACAAGTCATTTATTTAGGTGGCGCTCTTGTACTAAAACATGTTAAGAACAAATTATAATAATTATTACAAATATCTTTGTAGTCAGAGTTTTTTAGAACATAATCAATAATGAATATTCAAAAAAAGGAAAAGGTTTGAAATAGTCTTGAGTTTGTCATTAACAAAATTCCTTATTACTAATAGTGAGATATCATAATTGAAGATCTAAAATGAAAATAAGTCAGAATCGAATTAGGGAATTTTCCAGTTCCGTATATAGAAATGTGAATTAGTGACAGTGAAATATAATTAAGAGATTTAACGTCCACACTAAAATTGAGTTCTTTAGCCAGTTTCCTTGTTTATGTAAAATCTAGGTTACGCTTGTTTATTCATGAAGCATGTAGCATGCATGTATGTGAAGTAAACAGATATAACCTGTACACAAGTGGACGTTTACCAAAAATCCGTATTTTTGAACCATTTCTTTCATACGGTATGATAAAGGAAACAAACCTCACAGTCCGATAAATGAGGAGAATGACACAAATAAAGAATTATTCAATTTGATCTTTCGGAAGTTATTCGAATACACATATTTCAGAGATGAAGAAGTGGAGAGAAAGTTAAAAGGTACTCTTTTATTCTAACTTTGAAAGTTGAAAGTGTTTATTGATAATGAATTCATTCCACATTTGTAAGTTAATTTATTTAAGTAATTAAATAAATATCAAATATTGGAACTCGACTGTACGAGAGCTTTAGTCTCGCATGTCCAACTCGGATAGGATAATGGCAATAGGTAAAGGAACCGGAATCGGATATTGTGGGGGAACTGGATATTATTTAAGGTATTGAAAAGCAGAGCGGGAATGAACTATTCACGTCATTTCATTTCATTCAATTGGAACCTACTTTGCCGAATACTGTACTCGGACATGTGGTCGTACTTCAGCAAGACAACCTAACGAACCTAATATAAGATTTTAAAATCGCTTCAATTTGTTCAGTCTCCTCAGTGTCATCTAAAAAGCAAGTATCAGCATATCCTATTTGAGGCTGCAGCAAATGTGCTATAGCATAATTTTGGTTTCAAAGATAAAGAAATTATTCATCTCAAAGAATACGAAAAGTCACATGCTTACTGACGCCAGCAATATGCGCCAACATTGTCTTTGTCGGCACATATACAATGGCATCAAGTCAAGTCAAGAATCTAAAATCAGGCTCAGATGACATGTTTATTGGTGTAAGAAATTACTATTATGTTTATAGCTGATTAGCTGAAAAGGTGATCTGCTGGCCGCAATTATTTACTAAGACATTGCTGGGTTACCCTTTATATGGACTTGGTCGCTGAAATCGAGTAATGTAATCAACTAAAGTATCTTGTCTATTGTTTGACCATTTGTACTCAGTACTATTCAGCAATGCACTAATCGTATTATAGCCTAGCCTTGAAACTAAACTGGTAAACGGTAATCATTTTATTTATATAAAGATACTTATAGTAATCCCATCGCAAATACAAATTTTATACTACAAATTTACGGTTCCACTTCCTCATCGTCGAAAGGGACATACTTGAAGTGAAACATCAAAAAGTCCGCAGTCAGTCCATTTTTTGCAATCATCAAATTGATCTGTCCGTCCGCCATCTGGCCCGTGAGTAAAGTGCTTTCGGACTCCACCAAGCGGGGAATTAATTCATATAAAACACGTATAGAGCGAGGACCTACCAATCCAATAGTAAGTAATTTCGTGAAAGCACAGGACACCTATAAAGTAGGTACCAGACGAAATGCACATTCGATATAGTTTTTAATAAAAGATAACGAATTAGTAATTATTCTACACTGGTTTTTCAAAAGGTTTGTTTTTGTTGCATTTTTCTTAATTGTTGACCCTTAGTTGTCAACCTATATGTTTAGTATACAGCAATGCCAATGTTAGGTGCCAAGGTTTTTTTTTTCCTCAGGAGAGGAGGCTGAAAATCCTCATGGATACCAACGCAACAGGCAAGCAGGGATGCGTTGATTATGTCGGACTTCTGGTGAATCGAGGCGGCTCGACCCAGCAGACCTACCGACTAAACTCAGCCTAGCCTTGGCCCTAGTGGCCCTACGGCTTGAACGGAATGGTTGGCGCATCCTCAGGAGAGGGCACGTCGGCGCTGCCCTCCGAAGAGGACATATGCGCGAAAGAAGGCTCGGTACGCCAAAGTGGGTCCGGCCTTGAAATGATGGGGCCTACTCGTACATGTGCAGCAAGCTGCGAAGTATGGACTAACTAAGGGATGGCGGCGCAGATGCCGCCTCTCGCAAGGCTTGAAGAGCCAGCGTCAATGAGTCGGGAGGCTCCGAAATGACGTGTCTGGGTCGACGATATTCAGTATTACGCGGATTGACTGAGGCAAGAAGGTTGTACGACAAATCACCTGTCAGTTCGATCTATTGACCTTTCAGAAACTGAGTTGTGATGGTTGATGTGTAACAATCATTGTCACGATGAAGAATGTTCTGCTTTATCAGTTATGCTTTTTAATTTCTTCAAAGATTTCTGGATATCAAATGTTTTTATTCCACTCTGAATTAACCGCTTTAGTACCACTGTCCACATTTTCATTTACACCAAAAAACAGCTAAGCAATAACTTCAGAGTGCTTTTGGCACGAACCACTTTTGTCATCTTAGGACACTCATACTCATCGTCTACTTTTGTTAAATTTCTCGTATCATATTTGGTCGTAACTATAGGTTTAAAACTCATGAACTGTTTAAATATTATAAACGGTTTTGCGATACACTATTAACTTAATTAGTTAACTTACGCCAAAAATTATAACATCGCACGAACATTTTCACGACTTAAAGCCTTCTTGACAAAGACATGCAATGTCATAATGACGCTGACAATAGTTAAACAATTGATAGTTGCATGACACAAACTGTATTCTACAGCCAAGGAGTTCCATCTTTAAATGTTGTTATTTTTTAAATATTATTCTAGCCGGCTTAACCATTATGGTGTAAGGCTTTACTCTACATGTGCTACCCTCAATCCCAAATACCAACACTCGTACCTCTGTAACAAAATGTATAATTTCTCAATGATACATGTTGCTTTATTTTCAAATAAAAAGGAAAAAAATTGGTGGTATAAGAAAAAAATTAACATTAGCAACGTAAGCTTTGCGAAACATATAAAATAATGTTATATCTGTCTACGTGCTCATCATTTTTATTTAATTTCTACATGAAAAACGGAACACCGGACACTATAACACGGCAAATTACAAAGTTTTTGAAACAAAAATAAAATCTGTGTTCTAAATGGCCAAATTTCGATCACGGAGCTCATCACGCATGAAAACAGTTTCACCGGAACATATTTTTAACGGAAAACTAAAAAGCATTTTCCATATTCTAGCTGAAAATTGTTACTCTTTCCGGGCTCAGCGAGCGGTGCGGGCGTCTGATGCAGGGCGGGCGTACACGCGCGCTCATCAACTAATGGTCCGTGCGCGGCATTTGAACCGAGCCTACACTCGGTACAAAACAACTGCCTACCTCTACCCGGCCGGCTTTCGGCACAAAATTATAACGTGTAAAACACGGCCGCTCCTTGCGTTCCGCGCACGGGATTTTTATGAATGGCGCGATTATTATTCGCATTTTAAACTCGAATGCAGTGCCATTCTCCCTGAGACGTATAGCAATATCCGTAACGAGTTTTCTCAACGCAGCCACCTAATTTTCGTGGAGTAAGAGCTCGGTGAATGCAGAATTGTAGCTATCGCTCGAGTTGACTCGCTGCGAGCGGGCGAGAGAGGCGATCGTTGACATGGAATCGAACGCCATTGCGAATTTATTAGCCAGCGGCCGGCGTCGTGAACGTCCGCGGGCGCACGTACACGCAGTTGTTTTAACTCTTCGTGTATTTTTTCCTCGACGAGGCTCGACTCTCCCCTTTTGTTCTCAAGTGGACCAGCTGTCATTATACGCCATGTTTTTGTTTTTTTCGACTTTTTTATAGAGTTTTGTTTCGAGAGAGGGCGTTCCGTTCGGAAAAATGTTCGTTTTGCGTGCGTCCAAGAGTTTGCGTGTCGAGTGATGTCGACGTCGACGATTGGGAATGAGTTATAGATTTTTTACTATTCAGCGCTGCATTTCAATTGAAATGGGTATTGTTTCCTTTAGTACAGGTGTATAGGTTTACGACTCACACTAATTAGGTTGACAGATGCAAGTTTCTACGGATATTAAATACATAAATCTATTTAAATACTTTAAATACATAGATATATTAGGCTTTTTAATATTAAAAAAAAAATAGTAATAATATTTTCTAAGCTTACATAAATATTTTAAAATCAAACCAATTTGTTATCTAATATATTATTGATTAAATATAGACGTCTAAAGACAAAAATATTAACTTACTCGTACCTAATAAAGAACACTTTTGTGTACATTGTTTAAATTATTTATTATAATTATAATTTTATTATTTTTATGATATTTGATTTAAATATTTGCCGTCCTATATTTCAAATATACTGTCATGATAGTTTGTAAGCTCTCAAATAATTACAATATAAACCGCTGCCGTCTGGTTTGCGCCGATCAAACAATTCCACATAAGGAGAAACGGTAACATGTGTCGTTGCAGTTTTCAAGTGGCTTCTGTTTGATAATTTAAGCGAACCCTTTCATTGGCGACGCTAGTGTTTGATCAGTGAAAGATGTGGATCGCTTCACATTTGCCTAATCTATATATGTACGTATAATGAAACGGCGCGCTTGTCGCACTGGTGTTTAAGATATTAATTAGTGACACAATAGCCAGTCGCGTCTTAATATTTAATGTGTTCGCGTCGTATTCACGGCGAAGTTATGATGATCAGACTATACAATATTTAACATTATTACATGACATTATTTACATATCTAACTTAGCAGGAAATTTAAAGAAGGCCAAGGAAAAATTAAGGCAATTCCAATAAATATACAATTACATCTTATTTTTACACAAACATTAACTCTTTTGGGCTTCATAACTTTTGAAATGTGGATCCGTGCAATGATTTTTAAGAATCAGAACAAATGACCAGTATGTTGATTTCTTTTGAACGACAACATATGGAAAGTACAGATATCGCTCTATTTCCCCACAACTTATCAAAACTGAATGCTTATTCACTCTCGTAGCAATGTAGAAAAGTAAAAGAGATTTTAGTTTTGCTACGACTATTTTATACTTTTGAACTCAATTGAACCTTTTTGACGAGAACCGGTGGTTTCAACGTGGTATGAACGTTGGCAATTGAACCTTTAAATTACAGTTAACTTCTTTAGTTGTATATATTTGTTATTCTTGCTGTCAGGTATCCGAAAAAAATAAAATAAAGTAAATAAAGCATAGAACCTTGAAATAATACATTTGCGCGATTGCCCAGTTACGGATAAAATGTACCATTTTTGAAAAGTGAAGCAAGATCAGCATATCTGTAATTACTCCGTAGCTAAAGAACTAAATTTTTGAACATATAGTTGGAAAAAGCTGACTACGTTAAAATATTATTTAGGTGTCACATGAGCTCGAATCGAATCGAAATCGAAAATCGAAAGAAATCGAATGAAGAGTGTACTCTTTTACGATTCAGTATTATAGTTATATGTGAACCAGTTTGGAGAGATTAATATCTGATGATGAAAAATGGCCCTTATTTTGGTTATATGTATTTCCCTCCCTCCTATTTGGATATACGGTATGGTTCTTATTCCTAATTAAAAAATGGATGTGCGATAAAAGCTGTAGTCAAAGGACAGTCAGTGACCAAGCTTGAGTCAATTCGCAACAAACAGATGCTACGTGTATGATGTATTTGGAAGGTTATTGGTTTTTTAATTTGTAGGACAGAACCATTCACTCGGATTTTTAGCGCTAGCCGCTGATGAGATTAAAACAAAAAGTTGAGGACAAAGCCACTGAAATTTATCAGTACAAAAAATTTTGGTTTTCGTTATTGTTAAACTAGACCATGTCTGACATATGGCTTCACCCACTTGGCTTGGGTGGCTTGAGGTGTTCACACACAAACACTTCTTGTCTTTTCTGAACTCTATACACTCACATACGAGTACAATATTCTGGTAGTATTCTGTCAACGTTATGAAAGGACTGAGAAAAAAACTTGTTGCTTTTCTTTTATACAAGTCTCACAACTTCATAATTTCACCAACGAGATGGCAAACATTTATCAAACAAAATGGTACATAGATATAAATGTAAATAAACTTACAAAAAATGCGTTATAAAATGCGAAGATATGCATTCCCCAACCAAATATTAAGATTTTCTACCTTTCTATTTATAGAACGTAAGTTTTACGTCTAATAGCGATCTCGAGATCGCTTTAGCTCGACTGCTGCTGTTATTATCGACAGGCTGGGGTCCTGGAAGCCCGATCTCCTTCAGCTTCCGATATTGCACCTGTTTCAACACAATATCGCTGACATTGCCAATATTTGTACGCTTAAAGCGACGCTGCTTTTTCTGCTGTATTACCTGAGAGTTACTTTATTACCTTAAGGAAATAAGGTAACTCCAAGGTAATCCTTGACCCTCATTAATGAAACCATTAATGTCGTGATGTGGTATTGAGATTTTTCTACGGCAAAACATGATTGTTTTATTACATTAAAATAAAGCATTAAGTAGTCCAGCACCTTCATGCCATCATGCCCAAATTATCAGTTCACCTTGTGGAAGTCCTAGCAACTTGGGTATTCCGTATATACTTGCTACTCCAGGACTTTTCCACCCTAACGCCCATCACTCCTAAGAACAATGTATCCTGTAACATAAAAAAATGAAGAGTATATTGATTAAAATAACAAGAAAAATATGTTATATATTTGCAAGTTGAATCTAATTTATTTGAATTATAAATTTAAGTATCCAGCAGTATATCAGTAATCATCTATCAATGTATACAGTCATAAAATTAGATTAAATTTAGTATTTTATATAAACGAGCACTCAATATTGAATTAAATCGCTGTGGACGGGCCCAGTTTTTCTATAAAATTTGAAAATTTTTAAATTTATAAACATGAGTCTATTAAAATATAGACATTCTAATTTCAATAGAGATAAAGATTGGAGCATACAACCTGCTTGGGATAATAAAATCCCAAGCCCGACCATAGACTACGAAAAACAAAGCCACTATAAGCTTCGTTTGCTTGGAACGAACCACATAATATGACAGAAGTTAATAAATCTATATCTTCACTCTATGACACCTAACGTCTTAATTCATCGCAGCACCATGCATTAGCATTCCAAATGAAACGCACAACAAAATTATTATACAAAAACTTAACATAATCAAAATAGATAAAATTTACACCATTTTAGGAATATTCCGTCATACCTAGAATGCACTGCAACCAATATCAAATTTGGGCCATGCGTTACTCACCTACAAATATTATGCTACACGTTGAAAATAATAAACACCACTAACCCATTTGCGAAATGATACTAAACTAAACATCCGACCGATAAACAGTAGGGCTGAGAAATTAATTATCCAACCGTACATTAAGCTAGCGACCTTTTTCCTGGCCCAATTCGCTCACATACGCTATAATATAGTAAATTGACATCCCTGGGAAAACTACCCGTTTACCTGCTCTCTCAATTCAGTGCATTTAAGGAAATTATTTCCCCATCACATTAAGTATTGGTGTGCTACGAAGCGCGGCTTAAAGCTTGCCTGAGTGAATTAGGGCCTCTCCCGCCTTGAGCTTTCAGGTGCCTATAATGTCATTCATATCACAGAGTGACCGGCCTTCTGACATCGCTTATAAGCTGGATAAATTGTTGGTTAGGTTTGATTTTTATGAATCGATTTAATTTACTGCGTTTAACGTTCAAAAAATTAATAATTACTGAAAGAAATATTACAAGTATTTTTTTATTATATTATAACGGATAAATGAAGCAGAATTTATGGAGATCATAATAGTATCGATTTTTATATTGCAAATATAAAGCTTGAGGTGTTACTAACTGCACGTACTTTTGGATAAACGTAGAAATTGTTCCCAAAAACAGTTTTCAGATTTCTTCTAATGCTCATGTTTTATAATGTCGGAAGGAGACGGAATCATATTCGAAAATAAAATAAATAATGTGGTTTTTCTTGTTTTTTAAATAGAACCTATAGCTGCTAGATCAATGTTTATTTGTTTGAACTTGAAATTAAAAATAAGTAGCATCCGGACCACTGAATCAAAATATTGAAATTAAAGGTGGCACATAAGGTTGTACCCAAGTAGGTTTCTAGATTAAGCCTATGATCATCATAACACATACCATTTTACACCCCTCAACTCTCTGACGAAAAGCGGATTGTAAATAGTACAAAGGACTTACAATAGACTTAAAATACACATAAAACTTATACATAAAAACAAATAATTTCCCAAAAGAAAAAGAATACGATCATTAATGCCATTTTGTTTCATTTTTCTATATATAATAGAATAATAATATGAACATTGTAACCCTATGAATAACAACAATATACATGGGAAAAACCGCCCCCAAAAACAAAACAGCTACTTAGATACAGTTTTGTGGTATGTATTCTTCAAGTTGTCGGCTGCGATTTGTTTGCACAGTGAAGCTCGTTTATATTGTATTTTAAAAGAGCGAACATTTATATTTGTCGCTGAGATGGGAGAAAATCATTCTATATCTTAACAGCATTAAACTTGTAGCAACTCCTGTATCTTGCAGTGTGATGGAGGCGGTTATTTAGGAGATCCTGTATATCAGCACAACGTTATTTTTTGCTGCTATCCTTTATAAATGACAAATTCTCAAACAAATATTATTTTTATATTTATTATTTTTACACTGGATATTTTGCAGATTAATGGATTCTTGCTTATAGGATATTCAAATTTGTTCTGAACATAGATCGCTCATTATCATTTCTGAGAGACGCCCATTCCCCAAGAATCACCCACACCAATCAGTATTGTGCTAGTAATATCCAACGCGTTACTGATATCTTCACCAAATTATTGGTCCACCTTGTGGATGGTGTACTGATGCTACATTCTATGCATATGTCTGCCACAGATAACTTTCTGCCCCAATGTCCGTCAGTCTTGCAAACAATATATCATGCCTACGGCCACATAAGATTCATAATCCTTCAGGCTATGTCTTTCTACGGATTTCAGTATTTTGGATTCGGTCACGCACAGAAACTCCGAATATAACGCACAGTATTACCAATCAAAACAATCCATCTTCTCTATTTATTTTTACCTTTCACATTATTCCCCCTAGCTCTGATTTGGGTGGGCTTGGTCAATGAAACGTCAACACAGAGGTATCTATAACTTCAGTTCGTATCATAATTTCTCACATCTAGTGAACTGGAGCCAACATCGACTTTCTGTCCGTCTCAAAATCGTTCTTCTCAGCGTATGTGACTCACGTTTTTCACGCACCGCTAACAAATAATGTATGTAAATCGCACATACCGTGCGACGGCGACTAATGTATGCTAATTGTGCGCTATACGCGGCACGTATGGCGCGCACGTCCGCCTCAAGATGGCCGCACCGGACACTTTGAATACTTTAAGATGACTGGAAATTAACATAGACTCAGTTGGATCTTTGGATGTATTTATAATTTTATATTGACAAACAAATAAGACTATCCACATGATGGTAAGAGCTTACAGTCGCCCGTAATACATGAGGTTCTTATGGCATTGGCATTAAATCTGGAAACCTTACAAGAAGTTAAAATGTGAAGTTCACTTAAGATGTGAAGTCACCATGACTTAGACCCAGTATTTTCACCATCCACAAGGTGGATCAATAATTTGGTGAAGATATCAGTAACGCGTTGGATATTACTAGCACAACATTGATCGGTGTGGGTGATTCTTGGGGAATGGGCGTCTCTCAGAAATGATAATGAGCGATCTATGTTCAGAACAAATTTGAATATCCTATAAGCAAGAATCCATTAATCTGCAAAATATCCAGTGTAAAAATAATAAATATAAAAATAACATTTGTTTGAGAATTTGTCATTTATAAAGGATAGCAGCAAAAAATAACGTTGTGCTGATATACAGGATCTCCTAAATAACCGCCTCCATCACACTGCAAGATACAGGAGTTGCTTCAAGTTTAATGCTGTTAAGATATAGAATGATTTTCTCCCATCTCAGCGACAAATATAAATGTTCGCTCTTTTAAAATACAATATAAACGAGCTTCACTGTGCAAACAAATCGCAGCCGACAACTTGAAGAATACATACCACAAAACTGTATCTAAGTAGCTGTTTTGTTTTTGGGGGCGGTTTTTCCCATGTATATTGTTGTTATTCATAGGGTTACAATGTTCATATTATTATTCTATTATATATAGAAAAATGAAAGAAAATGGCATTAATGATCGTATTCTTTTTCTTTTGGGAAATTATTTGTTTTTATGTATAACTTTTATGTGTATTTAAAGTCTATTGTAAGTCCTTTGTACTATTTACAATCCGCTTTTCGTCAGAGAGTTGAGGGGTGTAAAATGGTATGTGTTATGATCATCATAGGCTTAATCTAGAAACCTACCTTATGTGCCACCTTTAATTTCAATATTTTGATTCAGTGGTCTGGATGCTACTTATTTTTAATTTCAAGTTCAAACAAATAAACATTGATCTAGCAGCTATGGCTTCTATTTAAAAAACAAGAAAAACAACATTATTTATTTTATTTTCGAATATGATTCCGTCTCCTTCCGACATTATAAAACATGAGCATTAGAAGAAATCTGAAAACTGTTTTTGGGAACAATTTCTACGTTTATCCAAAAGTACGTGCAGTTAGTAACACCTCAAGCTTTATATTTG
Organism: Scirpophaga incertulas; assembly: GCA_036419045.1. NCBI lineage: Eukaryota > Metazoa > Arthropoda > Insecta > Lepidoptera > Crambidae > Scirpophaga > Scirpophaga incertulas. The sequence continues at coordinate 27,090,848 of CM071634.1, read as the reverse complement.
CAATATAAAAATCGCCACTATTATGATCTCCATAAATTCTGCTTCATTTACCCGTTATAATATAATAAAAAAATACTTGTAATATTTCTTTCAGTAATAATAAATTTTTTGAACGTTAAACGCAGTAAATTAAATCAATTCATAAAAATCTAACCTAACCAACTATTTATCCAGCTTATAAGCGATGTCAGAAGGCCGGTCACTCTGTGATATGAATGACATTATAGGCACCTCAAAGCTCAAGGCGGGAGGGGCCCTAATTCACTCAGGCAAGCTTTAAGCCGCGCTTCGTAGCACACCAATACTTAATGTGATGGGGAAATAATTTCCTTAAATGCACTGAATTGAGAGAGCAGGTAAACGGGTAGTTTTCCCAGGGATGTCAATTTACTATATTATAGCGTATGTGAGCGAATTGGGCCAGGAAAAAGGTCGCTAGCTTAATGTACGGTTGGATAATTAATTTCTCAGCCCTACTGTTTGTCGGTCGGATGTTTAGTTTAGTATTCATTTCGCAAATGGGTTAGTGGTGTTTATTATTTTCAACGTGTAGCATAATATTTGTAGGTGAGTAACGCATGGCCCAGATTTGATATTGGTTGCAGTGCATTCTAGGTATGACGGAATATTCCTGAAATGGTGTAAATTTTATCTATTTTGATTATGTTAAGTTTTAGTATAATAATTTTGTTGTACGTTTCATTTGGAATGCTAATGCATGGTGCTGCGATGAATTAAGACGTTAGGTGTCATAGAGTGAAGATATAGATTTATTAACTTCTGTCATATTATGTATTTATGTGGTTCGTTCCAAGCAAACGAAGCTTATAGTGTCTTTGTTTTTCGTATAGTCTATGGTCGGGCTTGGGATTTTATTACAAGCAGGTTGTATGCTCCAATCATTATCTCTATTGAAATTAGAATGTCTATATTTTAATAGCCTCATGTTTATAAATTTATAAATTGTCAAATAACAATGCGAACACTGCTGCTTTGTATCAGAAATATGGAAGATGGAGGTCGCACAGTAGACGAACCTAGTATAAAGTTTCCTCCTGGTATTTTCCGATACTTTCGATAAGAGATGTGACCTACTGCCTTTTATGTGTGATGCTTACTTCTGACTATATATATCTAATCCTAATCCTATATATATATATATATATATATATATATAAAGGATTGTAAAACGATAACAAATTAGTAACATCGCTCATTGGACTGATTTATTTATTTCTTTTGCCTCAGCGGAGGAGAGGCGTAGAATATTCGCAAGGGACAGTAAATCCACTCAAAATATTCTCACGATATTTTCCTCTATATTTTCCGTGACACTTCACGGAAAATATAGAGGAAACAGCCTGAGCCCAGATGCCTCAGTCCAAGCTACCTACCTGCCTTTACTCTGCCTTTAGCCTTGATCCTTTATAAGTGCTAGTGAGTGCGACCGCTTTTCAGGAGACGTTGCAGTGCGAAGTTATTACAAGTACCTTAGTGCCTTATAGTAAATTACGTTTTCAAAGTGAAACTGTGAGCTTTCACTTAAAACGAGCGATGTTAGCGAATCAGTTCAGGGTCGAGTCATTTGTATAGACAAGAAGAAGTCAGTCTACTAGATTACGCTGATCAGACGCCTTTTTTTAATGTTACTGTTCCTGATAAATGTACCGTAATTATTGCGTTCGAGATATAAAGAAAAGTAACGGCGAAACAATATTTTAGAAACGACTTCTACAGGACCCGAGGCCTCCACTGCTTAACTGTCTCACGGTCACACCACAGCGATTAAGAGACATATTTACAAGCACCATCGCCTCGTGTAATAAATATTGTTTTTGAAGTGGCCCCGCGAGTCCCATTTACAGAGACTTACGACGATAACGATTGGGTTGAGGGTCGAGCCATGGTTCGCTTGAAAGGCGAGAAGGAATTGCCTAGTCTATCAAGCTGACCAATCGTGTTAATTTTAGGTGCAGATTCAGGATTTCTTTCGAGTATTATTTTTATGCACTCATTAGTATGTCTTTTTTCGATAAATAGGAAACGAACGTATTACTCTAGTACGTATTCCCGATTTATAATTCCCGGCCTTCATTATTTTACTATATGGGTTAAGAAACAGATTTAGTTGATGTTAAGTGGCTAAGGTCACAAGACCAATAGCACATATTATTCTTGTGATATTCGCAGTATTCGCTACAAAAACCACAGAGTACGTTGCCAACTGGTAACAAGTTGTTAAGTCACTACCCGACGCAGTGATTTCACTGCTATAACTTACCCTTTAAAGTGGAATACAGCAATACAAATACTGCGGCTGCTCAGCAGAAATATCATCCAATAAAACACCTACAACATAATATCTAAGTCACCAATAACTAAAACACCTCACACAATATGCAACACATCAAAGCACATGAAACAAGAGCAAGCCCGTTGTAAATTAATCGTGTTACCACGACTCGGGCCTATTGTGCACGGCCGTGACGTAGCCACGTTATCACGGCATTTTAGGGCTCCGATTTTCCACATCTCAGACAGCGCAGTGTCAGTAATACAATGGAACATTCCCGTCGAGTGGGAGGCTCTTATCGATCTACTGGGACGTCATCGGGCGATAGCGAGTACGACCGCGACGCAAAAAGCGTGTCAGTGTGGCAGGCACAATGGCTTTGTGGCGGCCGGACGCCGCCGACGGCTTTGTTTGCTGTTTAGTGCCCGCTCGACACTAAAAGTGGCGATTTTAGTGTCCGCAAAGTTTATTCAACCTATGCTTGTAGTTTAGCTAGCAGCGTCTGTATCTCGCGACACGTGTCCTGCGATGATACACGTAAACTGTGCGGATCTTGTTACTTTGACAGCCTTCTCAACTCTTTCTCCATTTTGTTCGGATAGAATAGCAGCAGCTTTTGTTTATCCGATAATGAATCACGATTGAGGTGTCTATTTAAAATTTTATCTAAGCACAACATCATCATAACTCATATACGTCCTCACTGATGAGTAAGTCTTCCCTAACCAAGTAAGGTTGCTACTCGAGAAAGACTAAACCAGAGTCGTCTGCTTGGGTGCCTGCGTCTCACCTAGTTCTGCCGCAATACTGTGGTATACCCATTGCTGCATTTCGGTTTAAAATTATTGAGTGCCGTGACAATAACCTATGTCACAAGTTTACAACGTACTTTGTAGTTTTGCTGCGTATCTCACAGGCATCACATGCACTTATTAACATCAGGTGGCAATTTACTTCTTCTTTTGTCAGTATATTAATCATCCACGCTGAACCAGTGGGGGTTGGTAGACTTCACATACACTTCGCAACTGTATTCAGATTGCCTCAGCTTTTCTTTCATCTTAACACTCTTAACATACCAATAACAAAAAACATATTGATAAATGGTAGGATCAAACTGCAGACCTCCTAATTAGGCCAGTATGGCTAGTTTAGAGGCGAAACAAATACCCACACTAATGTGTTCCAGTGTAACTGGAGGTAGGTTGTATGTCGAATCTCATGATACCCACAAGAATACAGGTGTTTTTATCCACCTCCAAAGAACTACTAGCATAGCAATTAGTTAAGCTATAAAATTTTACCACCTGGCTTTGGTAGATAAAACCAAAAAAGTTTACGTCACATACTTCATAATCAAAATATTAGTAATAGCCCTAATAAGAAATAATTAATGTGTAAGATTTGAAAAAATTGTAAATGTTTCATAATTTTCCACTGTAAATGAATCATTCCATGACTGATTCGAGAAAACTTGCAAGCAGGCGACACAAGCCAAAGATGTTTTCACTCAAAATAATAGATCCGCAGACTGCCAAGGGATATTTTTTTTTGTGCTCGAACTCGGTGTAATGGATTGTTGGGAACTTCGATAAGTTTAGGAAGCAGCTCTTCGGTTTTTTTAGCCAATTTCTCTTCGCGAAGTTAGAAATCTTCGAATCACCCTTCGGCAAATAACGGCCGGTGATTTATAAATATTTCACTCGGAAAATCCGATGTCCGTAATACGCGTTGAGATTGTATTTTCAATTTAATCTTACATTTACTCAGTTTATCATTGACATTATTTCTTTAATCTAAAAACTGTCTTGCTCACATTTCTAATTATGTATTGCGTCGTATATATATATATATATATATATATATATATATATATATATATAATTTGGAAAACAAGACTTATGTCAGTCTCGTTAAATAGTAAACAATATTGTCAAGTTCATTTCTTGCCCTCTCTCTATTCACCGAATAAATACTAATTATATTACTTTAATAGAGTTTCGAACCTGAGTTCTAACATCGTTTCACTTAAAGTTAAGTAGATTGCTAATCATGTAATTGGCCAATCCAATTTAATCTGCGAGCGGCAGAGCCAGTAGCAATTACTTCAAAAGCCAAATTGTTCAACAAACTATTAACACTATGCTTAGAAATTAATTAAAATTTGATTACAAAATTTGCGTCTATGTCCACATGTCAACGTCAGAGATTGCGGTGGCGCCCCATGCCTGCCCGTGGCATGAGGTGGCGCGGAAAGTGCACGCCAACCGTCTGCAGGGGCAGGCTTAATAAAATTCATGTATCGGAAACTTATGGCCGTGAAATATTGTTTGTGCAACGCGAACCCCGTTTCTTAAAATCATTTTCGGGTCTCAAAGCACTTGAGGGATACTGCGCATTTTATGCACCGCCTATAATAAAATAAATTCGAATTGCTCAGCATATAATCAATTGTTCTGAATAATTTTTGCTGACTATTAAGTGTTTACTTTTAAATAATTCGCACTCTTAATAAATAATACAGGTAGCTATTTTTTTATTGAGCATGTTGTTATTTTTCCAAAATGTCGGGTGGAAAGGATATTTTATTGAGAGTACCAGATATTCCTTTTTATCTATGTGCAACAAACTAAACAAAAAATATCCGACTTGAAATAATTACCTACAAAAGTAATAGTTGTAGTCTATACTAATATTATAAAGAGGAAAGATTTGTTTGTTTGTTTGTTTGTAATGAATAGGCTCCGAAACTACTGAACCGATTTCAAAAATTCTTTCACCTTTGGAAAGCTACATTATCCCCGAGTAACATAGGCTACTTTTTATCCCGAAAAAATCGACAGATCCCACGGGATGCGCAATAAAGGCTTCGCTCAAAACTACTGCACAGATTTTCATGCGGTTTTCATCAATAGATAGAGTGATTCTTGAGCAAGGTGTTGCGGTATTTTTTATTTTGGAAAAACGGATAGACCCACGGGAAGCGCGATAAAACTTCGCGCCGTAAATCGACGTCCGCGCATATGTAGCCGTGGGCAAAAGCTATGACCCTTAACCCTCTATAGACCCAATCCCGAAATCCACACAGGCGAAGCCGCGGGCAGAAAGCTAGTTGTAAATATTTTCGTTATTGTGATTGATATTTATTGATTTGGTAAATTTAACCTTAAAATCATACACGTAAAGATAAAATCTCAGTATTATCAGTGTATGTAACGTTGGTCCTCAAATATCATTAGCCGATGTATCAGTCTGCGAGTATTAGATTACGCACCACACTTTTAAACAAACTTTCATACATACAAACACCAATATTAGAGAAAAATTCTCAGTTCCAGGGTGTCCAAAGATTAACTTTGCGACGAGACATTCTGGCACCGTTCGCATCAGCATTAAAATAAAAATAAGGGTGGCCATAAATAGTGGGTACAAAGAAAAGATATACGGTTATAGCGCCCGGACCGTTGCCGACTTAGTCTTCGTATGTTGTGAACTAGTGTAATTAAAAGAGGCTTATATTATTTATTTAAAACATTCGGGAGATATGTATTTACTGCGTCGTACTTCTTCACAATGGTGGATTATATTATCAAATTGTCAAAAAGTGAAAAATATTGTTTATTTATTTATTTAATATTTTTGTACAGCATATAAAACAAGATCACTTGTGCTGACTGATGGCGGACTTATGACAAATAGACTTAAGGCTAACTACGGATTTACAAAAAGAATATGTCGACGGTGTATTTTGATGAAAATTGGTGTTTTTTGAGACCTGGGTAAGAGTATATGATAATTTTTACGTGGGGAAATAATTTTCCTGTGGAAAACCCGATACTGTTGAACGGATTCTGGTGTGTTTTGATATATGAATAACTAGAGACCCAAGAAAGGACGTAAGGTCATTGCCGCGGGAAAAATATATTTTTCCAGTAGGAAAATCCGCTATAACACCGAAACCGCGATCGGAAAACTTGTTTTATATATTACTAGCTAAACTGAGAGACATCCTATCTCCTATGCACTATGAATATTCCTATGTACTATATAATAAATTAATAAAAAATATTACAAATAACTGAGAGACATCCTATCTCCTATGTACTATGAATATTCCTATGTACTATATAATAAATTAATAAAAAATATTACAAACTATTGATATCACCTAACCTTGATGAACAAAAACCTCATAGTATAAATTGTCTGGTTTTAACCAGACAATTTATACTATATACACTCAAAAATGATTGATTAATTATTTTATTTATTCAATCGCGCCATCTGTCAAATTACTGACTATTATGTCAAACGCTACGAAGTTTCTTTGGAATAGTTTTTACTATCAAAAACACTTGAACAATTAAAGAAAGAACATCCAGGCCGCAACAACTAAAAAATATGCATTTACAAAATCTATTGCTGTACTCGAACTTGCACGTAGAGTGTGATAGAGACAACAACAGTTCCAACAGAAAATACCCATGAAGCCAAAATAAACATTTCGTAGTTCTCTGTTTTTTTTTTTTCAAAAAACTGAACAGATTTTAATACTTTCTCTTCAATAAGAAATTAAGAAATGCTTTAGTTGTATTTTATAGTCAGGTTTATCTTTCTTTTACTAAAGTAATTTATTAAAGAAACAAATAGAAAGATGACGAAGAATAACATAGAGTATAGATATATTGTTTTAGGAAAAAACGTATTCTTATTTTATGATTTTTCAGAGAGAAAACAAAGGGTTTTCTAATATTTCGAGCAATTCTCTTTCTTTTTTTTGTTACATAGAATCTATTCTGTATATTAAAATATAATTTAAAAAATAATTTGCGAATTAGGTCTAACCGTTCACCCGCGATCTCGAGACCAAACTAAACAGAAATATTTTTTACATACGTGAGATGGTAGTTTTAGATTGACATTATATGACTGGTCGAAAATATATAGAGAGTGAAACAGTTCTAGATATAAATATGAATGATTTGGGTATGTTGTACCCATTACATATGTTAAGTTAAGGGTATATTACGGTTTTTGTTAAGAAGCATTAATATACCCATAATTTCATAGATTATTGCTGTACACGGTAGAGGCAAATTTGAGTATAAAACGTAGACGTAAACCAAATATAAGAGTGGGACTTATGAGCTTTATCCTTAAATGTAGTAGTGAGTTTCGGTGTGTGAAGTGTTAAATAAAGCTTTTCGAAACGCGTGGCCTGTACTATTTTTACAAGTAAATACTAACATATAGTTTTATCCAATCAGAAAATATATTATTTGGACTGCTCAATAAGAGCATTCAATTAATACGGTTACTTCCTGCTACACTATTGCTGTTCCGAAATTGGGGAGATTTATTAGCCTTATATTTTTGCGTTATATCGTATAGAAATTCTCTTAAACAAAACTAATATTATGTCTGCAATTTTTACGTCTTTACTACAACATTAGTACCTAAAGTTGGTCTGAAAAGACAATTTATATTCTTTAAAAATTGACATCCTATTACTGTATCCGAATAGAAAATGTAAAATAGTTTTAAAATATAGTCCTGGCAGTAAAACATCATTCATCAGCAAGCCAACCCTTCCTGGTCTATCGGTCACCGCGACCCTCGCGCGCGGAAAGGTCACTGCCGTGTACCGCCGGGGAAATAAATAAGAAAGCCTTCAATCGCCGTCAACCCCGCTACCCTTTCACACCAAGATGATAGATGAACACTATTTAAGTATTAACGATGATGGTATTTCAATCAAAATTTAATGTCAGGTAGGAATAGCTAAACTTTTTACCCTATTTGTATATAAATGAGTTAAATATTTGTCGTGCTTTCTTACAATGCGTTTTATATTGGGTTTTATACGATTCTTTTAATGCGTTTCCTATGTTATTTTGTAACAAAGTAACGCTTTTATTTTTACTGTACACATTTCTATCGTCTTCGCTTATTCGCCTACTGTAAGAGGGTAACAATAAAATATACTAACGAGGATTACCGTGAACAAAATGCACTTAGAATATGTTTATGCATTATATCAATATACAAAACAATAGGCAAAATACAATCTTATGTGTATGTGTTACTTTTAAAATGTTTAAATTCGGGCACCGATTTATAGAAATATCAAAATGTTAATATCGTTAGAAAATATGTTGCAATACTTTTTGCGATCTCTATCTTACTATCAATCAAAATCTTTCCCTTCTTTGTGAATTGAGACATCGTCAATTTAAAACAACTATCAATATATCTGAAGGGTCCGTTTACAGTGGACAATTTCAACCCCTTCCCGCAGTGCGTTAGGTCGCGCGACAAATGGATAAGTCGTGTAGCATGAGTGCTGACTTCCGTCAGTCGGTGGCGAATCGACTACAGTCGCTGCTTCGAATATTTTTTGGATAAGCTAAAAATGTCCCCATAGGGATCAATAAGGGTTAATCGTATATTGCGCGATTTGTGTATGCTGATTTTTATATTTTGTTTTTCAGGTAACATGTGTGAAGAGAAGGAATACCTGAAGTGTCTATCAATTAATTCATCAATCGAATCAAAATCGAGTAATTACAGGTATGTACAATGCATTTTACTATAACTCATTACTTATATATCCACAGGTATGATATTAATAAAATCGAAGAAATACTTGGTTTAAATTGAAGCCAAATCTTTCAGAGTGACGGTTTCAATAATGTATCATCCAAATTAAAACTTAAATATAAAATTTCAGTTATAACTTAACTAGTAAAAACTGTATTTTATAAGTCATTTCATTACTCATTACATTCGGTATAATATGAAACCATGAGTATGCTTTCGGATGCAATGGATACCATAGGCTTACTTTCAATCCATAGTCATAATGCATATAAACTTTGTACCTAGCGAAAACGTATTATAGATTGATGTAATTCTACAGTTTGCGATACGTCATAGCAAACTCATGAAGCTTGAAACAGATGACAGCTGTAATTTGTCATTTATGTCAATAGAAAATCACCTACTGTAAAATTACTGGTATACTTTGTACTGTACGTTACGTATATAAATAATATATCACTATCATTTAAATTAGTATAATTTGGTATAAGTAAAAGTGTAGTTCATGTAAAATTAAGCTAATGATTTATATATTGTAACATCGAGTTCACTTATGCATGCCGTGGCAACCTGTAATTGGGTCTGCACTTAGAAAGAGTAGATTTACACTTAATTTTAAGTTTTTATTACTGTAAGACTTGTTGGTTTTCCTAAAAATAAATAAATAAATCACCAAGACAACTTTCATTTACTTTTACTTTTGTTTAAAACTACATTTGTTGTTTTTTTTTTTTTCGAGGTATTATTTTTTTATGTAATAATTTTATGATAATATTATGTTGCAAACGTAAACAATATCGTAAGTACTTTTGATGTACGGAGATATATTGGATCTGCGACATCAGCCAATGCTGTCATTAAGTCCATTTTTACAATGTCCAGTGAAACGGCGGGCTGGGCTAATCGTCGGAAATTGTCGCCATTATCGGCGCAGTCGCTCCAACTAAAATTATTATTGTTCGCGTTAAAAGTACCCATTTAGCGTGAGTGCTTGAACATCTGAAGTCTTAGAAAAGTGTTTTCTAGGTGTTAGTGTAACGTAAGATACCATTTAAGGATTAAAGATTTAGAGGAACTAACATCGCAAAAGAATCGAATCACTATGAAGTTTTTATTTAGGCATGATTCAATCATGACATGAATTAAGTTATCATAAATAGGCACAATATTCAACGATTCGTATGTTTATGAATAGGTCAATTTCAATTAATTCTATGCATTTCTTCTAACATCAAATAATGTAAATCATGAATTAAGCTCCTTAAACTATAACTGGAACACGGAGCACGGAACCCTTTTTTGGTGAATATAAATGTTAAGTCTTATTGTTTTATTTACAAGTCTTAGTACAATCCTAATATCAGGATTATATAACATATCTAGCGCGACACTGTTTTATAATCAACTCTTTCTTACAACATTTAGCGCTTAGAATATCTGTAGTATAAAACATAACTATGAATTTAAAGTGTTTCAAGAACGGCCCATAGCTAAGTAATCAACGCTACGGGAAGAAACTTAAAAATGTGGCGCACAGTTGACATTACCCTCCGTCCTTAGAGCCCTCGAGTTCCGGTTATCGCAACACAAAGAGGACCGGCCCTCCCCCCCTCCCGCACCGCACTCCCGACAGGAACCGGAAATACTACCCTTCTATCGTTAAGGCTTACCCGCGTCACGAAGTTACGGGAATTTAAAAAAAGTATTTTTAGTCGGCGTCCGTCCTTGAATATGTTGGTGACATTTCTTCTTAAATTCTGAAATTTCTTTTTTTTTTAAACAATATTTCAATTTTTTTCACACTTCTAGTTTTCATTATTTCATTAAATATCAATGAAAATCTAGTAACAATAACGATTTATAAGAAAGTTGTACATATCGTTTATATCCTCTCAAGGTCGTAATATCCAATGGTACTCGTACATATATATTTTTGCCTAAACACGAGTAAATTATATCTTCACTTGTTGAATGAACTTGTTCAATACACAACCATTCGAATGATCATCATATCCTTATACGCTGATTAGACAATCGCCTTGTCAATAAAATACTTGAAGTCGAGAATAGATTATGAAACAAGTGTGCGATTTTATTACTAACCGATTTGTTTATTAACGTTTTATGTGCTCTGAAAAAGTAGCAGTATAGTAAATGTAACAATATGAAATCTTTTGTCTCTTCTTATTGTTGCTTATTGGCGTGTTTTTCTATTTTCATACGTAAATGTGATCCGAAAATGCATTGTTAAAAACACTCGCGGGCTCCCAGAAACAACCGTACTAATGCATTGAATACAACCATTTCCTCCTGCTTGTTCAATTCAATACAATACTTTTCTTAAGATTGAATCTTAAGGAGATCGAGTTAACGAGCCGCGGCTATTGTAACTTCTGACACTGAGTATTTCACATAATATGACTTCAAGATGTTAAAAAAATAAAAAGGACAATGCCCAAATTTAAAGAGCTGTGCCCCAGTTATAATTATGCATGCCCACTAATGAGTTTTTTTTTTATGTGTGCGTAATTAGCATAGCTTTTTAAATGAATCAGATATAATTCGAAACTCGTGCGAAAATAAAGATATTAAACAAATAAAATGTGCGCCTACTAATATTTATTAGCAAAGTTGTAAGACGACGATATGCATTTTGTTTGACATAAAATATTTTTTGATAAAAAGAAAGGTAATTAGTTGGAATCACAGTATATTCCTAGCATTTTCGTGTATTTTTTAGCAGCTTACACCATAGTGTAAAAAAGAGAACTTATTTTTACATTGCACATATGTAATGTAAAAATAAGTTTATTAAATATACTTAATGAATAAGAAAGCTTGTTTGTTCAGTTTGAATTACAGTACTTTTACCCCTTTCATTGATTTTCAGCAACTTACATTATGTGCAGTTTAATAATAATTTATCCTAATTACTAGTATTGTTACAAACTATTTTTCCTTCATAGATACACAGATATACCCAACCTAATGTCGGCTAGATGTTACATTTAATCAAACAGTATAATCATTATAGTTTTTAGAACAGTGATTAAGGTGTAGGTATGTAAATAAAAAACTAATGTTTATATTTATAACCATTTATTTTATTATTCATTCATATCAATAACATTGTCCAGAAATGATGCTGGTGGCAGTCACATTATCTTGATACCTAGCCCATCTTAAATACATCATGTACACATAACATGACAGCAAACATTCTACTGTTTCTATACCCACTACACAACAGCTACAACAGTATCAATCAAAAAAAGCTAATAATAAGCTACAAATAAAGAGAAGAGTTCTTTATTGTTCGAGTTTGAAATTATGCACTGTAGAATAAAATAACAATGACACTTAAGGTAGCCCACCAAAATACACATAAATAAATTAAACGAACACTTTAGTAACTTATTTAAATCATTACAATTATTCCTCCTGCACAGATTTCCATCTCATAAGTATATTTTGTGCACCCTCGTTCAAAATCTGATACGAAACGTCTCCGTTGAAAGGTGATACAAAAACGACAATTCGTGCACCGCGACATTTTGCAAATCAATAAGCAATTCTTTATTCCGATAAAACACAGCCAAAGGTAGTCAGTGAGGCAAGTATAAGTCCAGGAAACACAGCAAGGGTCAGTTAAACTAATCATAAAATCACAAGTAAGCGCACAGAAACAGCCAGAACACAAAAATCACAAGTCCACGCACGACGACAAACAACGTCAAGCTGACTTTTGGCCATATTAATCGGCCATATAAATGGTTTCGTATCTGTCATATTGCCATTTCCGTTTCTAAGAAACACTTTATTTATTGAGTTTTTCTCTCGCACGCCTATTTGCGAAATAAATGCCACTAAAATTAGTAATATTATTTTTATATTTATTTACATTTTGTTATAGCTTTGGGACCAGTGGGGCAAATTTGGGCATTCTCCTTTGTAATATTAATATTAAAATTCTTTAAGCATTATAAATTATTATTTGTTTAAAGCTTACGATATATTGAAATTAAATATGTATATTTGATATTAGCCTAAGCCTATTCACACTAACATAAGTATTAATAAAGTTTTACATTTACGTTTTTTGTTTGCGCTCATTGCTAAATATTGAAAACTGGAGCGAGACAACTACATAGAGTATAGAAACGAGACTTAAAAAGAGACTAAAGACGAGAATAGTGAAACAAAACACATTTCTCCTGTGTTTTATTTAATTAAGCCACAGATACAATCTATGATTATTTATTTCAATACAGATTTAGAGAAGACTTAAGTTTAATGTTAAAATATTATTCGATCTATAAAATTACAACCATCACAGCCTTGATTACTTACGTCTTGATTATGGCGTCGTGTTGGTTGTTTGTATTCTATAAACTAGCTTCGGGAACTAAGTATTCTTATGACTCTACTTGAAGTAATCGCACCATCTATAATTCATAAGGTACTCGAAATGCAGGGTTATCACCAGTGGGTTGATGTTGTCATGGGTCATATAAACTTTACTCTCCATTTCTCTGCTCACCATTTCTGTAGTGTGGACAGCAAAGCAGTGGACTTCAGTGCTATGTCTATATTGTCGTGTACATATGGGAATCTTTTTAAGATGAAAGTTGAAAAATTTTCTGTGCCCACACTCCTAATAAAAAAAGTCGATATATCATGATTAGATTATTAAAATTGTTAAAATAATAAATAAATAACTTAGATTATGTAAATACAAATATATTTGTTAGGTACACACAATCTCAATTATGCTTTTTCCCTGACATGACAATAATAAAATATGAATTCGGAACAGTTGCAAAAAACGCCAGTGTCGAATGTTCCCGCATCCTGCCCCATCTATCTCTCAATTCGTTGCGCTAACATCATATCTGCCAGCGTTTATAATTGACAAGTGACACATACCGTAAAATAAGACCACTCATACAAAACATATTCGTTATCAAGTATTATCAATTGGCTGAGACTTAGCCAAGATTTTCAACTGAATTGTGTTCCACTTTTGTAGGAGTATATTTGCTTACAATATTTATATATTATTGATATTATAAACGGTTGCCATTATAATGTTTTAATTCCGTTATCGATTTGTAAAGGGAAAATATTTTTGTGTATCAATGGGCTGTATGTAATGGCGCAGTCGACTTGGAACTAGGGCTGTCAGTAGACAAATCTCGGTTACAAGATTTAGTATAGGCAATTATACGAAATTTCATCACTTAATATCTGTTTATTTTATTTATAGATTTTTCGTAATTTCACAAAACTAAGATGCTTACCTATCCTGTTACACTTCGTCTTTGTTATTTCACTACTAAGATCTGATAAGTGCAGATTTTGTAGCTATTCAGAGCCACGACAAAGATACGACACTCATAATTGTTAAATTAGCAATATCTTATCTCCATATATATACATCTTATACAGAACAGACTGTATTCAGCTATACAGAATGATTGGCTATAACGTTATGGTAAGAATATACCTTCCGTTTATATATATTTTTATCCAACTCTAAGATCTGGCAGCCCTAACTAAATAACTCGTGTAAATTAGCTATTACAGATTAAGCTCGTCAAAAAAAATATTTTTAATTTTTTTAGTATTTTAAAATGTAGGTATGTAGACGATCAAAATGCTAATATGATCAATTACTGACTTAGTTTACTTGGCAAATATCACGTTCTTAATTCTTCAAGGGAAGCATTCGGGTTCACCGTAAATTTTTTGAGCTCATTAGGATTCTCAAATGTTGTGGAATATACATTATTTAAATTCAAAGTTATTGCGATCAAAATTTATTATCTGACAGAATTATTATCTGAAAGAAAATAATTTAATATTATACAATTTTGAAATTAAATGATAACATTACTATGGAGGCAGATTTTCGAAATATAAAAACGACCGCATCGCCAAAGAACAACCCCGGAAATGTTCGAACCAAGCTTTATAGAATACGTCACTTTAAAATCTGAACGAATATACCAGAGAGGTGGCGATTAATAAAACTTATTATAATAAAAAAAAGTTAAACACAAACTTTTCCGAGTATGAATCTTTATGCTGACGTATTTCGAAACAAATGTCGACATTTACCGTAAGTGGTAAGTCAAAGTGGTCCCCGTGAGGATTGCGCAAATGTTTTCGCGATTCGTAAAAGCGTGCGAGCCTGTTGTAAAACAAAATGTCCGCCGGCGTATAGCTTGTCGACATGAGTCCTGCCTAGTGACGTCCTCGTTTGTCGACAATTATTGAATTTTGTGTTTCATATAAAAAGTACAAACGTTGGATTTAAAATGATACATTGAAAAGTAAATATGTCTTTTTAAGTTATTTTGTATTGTGCTATTAACGAGATTAAGGCTAGATAAATCTATGTAGTTATGGATAATTATAAAGAATCATAGATGACGTAGGTTTTTCATAACGTGTGCATGCAAGTGGATTTAAGTAGTTTTTGATTTTTTTTATTAGACTTTATTTAGACATTGGCGATATTTATTACTTTACAGATTATTATTACAGATTACAGATATTTTATTATCAAAAAACTAAAAACTAATATAGAACGTAGCCTTATAAGTAAAATAATATTAATAACATATTTATAATTGAACAATAAATATTAAAAATAATATCAAACACTCTCATATAGGTATTTAATATTAAAGGAAATTGACCATTTTTGTATGGGCAAATGTACTGATTTGATTATTTTTGTGTCTCGATGAAAATGCTTTTATTTGGTTATATAATAATAATGAATGATACTTACCAACTTCTGTCAAGATTCATAATGGGAATGTTGAAATAATCAAGAAAATAAGTTTGTTTTTAGGTTATTATAGTTTCAAGGAAATGCACACTTTATGTCGTAAAGTAATAAGATTTGCATTAGTCTTTTGCGCTGTTCTCGTTTAATTACACACCAAACTAACAAACACAGACTGTCAAACCTAGGGATGTGATCTGAGATAGATTGAAGATTTACGCCAAATCAAAATCGATTTCTTATCGATTTTTAGAATAGATCTAGTGAATCGAATTTCATAAAGATACATCAGGATTTTCTGTAATAAGAATGGAATATGAACGCAATACATTCAGTTTGATTTAAACCGCTTGCGCAGCGTTATTGTGTTTGCTAAGACGAAAGCATGAATGTTTTGGAATCGATTTCATATTATAGTGTTAACAAACACAATAAAGAAATTATTTATTTTGCCTTTGCTGGGGGCTGCATAACAAAAAAGTTTTTTTTTATTCTGCATCCATAGAGGGAATAGATATTAAGCAAAGCGATTCGATTGTCGATTTAGGTACAAAATCACCCCACAGATAATTATTCGATTGATTTCTATAATTTGTTCCTACAAACATGGCAGTTTATGACAATTTGCTGTAAAACGGAAGCTTATTACTGATTTATTTCAGAAAATTATTTCGAAAAGGAATGTTTAAGCAGAAAAGACAAAATACTTAAAATATTATTGTTTTATTTTTGGAAAGAAAATCACAGACACAATGTTTCTAAAAAAAGTACTGGAATGGGCAATCTCCTTTACTTAATGGAATGATTTTATTGCCGTCCCTTCTCAGAGACGTCACATAACTTTTAAATCAAAATAAAATATGGTGATCTCTTTCTATTCCAAAATATTAAGAAAAGACAACACATCATTCAATAATACATAAAAATTAATTGAGTGAGTACAGCAGTAAAAACTTTTTTTTATTAATCTTACATTAACATATAAAAAAATATAGTTATGGAATAATCGTTTGTGCTCAACTAACTAATTAGTAAGATTCGAAGTATATTTTTACAATCATGAAGAATGTCTAAAATATTATAGAAGTTCTCTAACATCTAAGTATATAATAAATATTATTCCATGACAAATCAGTTCTTTCGAGAGTTTTTATGTCAAAAATTGACTATCGAGTACGCCGCAGTCACCAGGCTGGAAGTCTTCAAAATAACAGCCAATCGTTTCCGAGCGATAACCTGCAGATTTAAGGCGCTCCTGCACTACGTTCACCCGCGAGAGTGGGGCCGCGTTTTGATAAATATTTTCGATTTATTCCACTCGTCGTCAGCTCATTTTCGCGAACGTAACGCAGAGAGAATGTCGTCGTACCCGACCCAAAGTGCGGGAAAATAAAAACACGTTTAACTTTGTGTTAATATTATATTGCGCCATTATTACCCCATTTATTATAATCCCGCGAACGGGGTGGGGTTGAGAGTTCGCATTTAATGGACGTTTTGTTTGGGAAAAACAATTTTTGAACTGGTTAGATTTTTCGGCAGGCTTGATTTTTCGGAAGAGAATAATTTTTCAGTGTCGCGATTTACGCTTTGTTTAATAATGTGTGCTAACTCTCGCTCTGATGAGTTGAGTTCATGTGATGCTTCAATTTCGATTTTACATTCGCATATTTTTAAATATTATTATTTATTTTGAGTTACTCATTTCAATTATTGACTCGCTTAAGAGACTATGCGTTTGTTGTTGTTTGTTGTATTTCGATATGTATGTTCTTTTTCATCGTAAAAATCTGATATATTATATTATAATTTTCTCATAAGAAAAATTAAAATAAATATTAAATTTAAACTAAATGGTAACTAAGTATTTTTATTATATGGAATAAGCTATTTTTGTGATAAATTGACCATGCACCAATAACCTGTTTGCCAAGTTAGTGTTATGTAAGTGTTTAATTAAAGGTCTTTGCATAAACTGTAATAAATAGGGTTTGGATATCGACCCAGAGGTGGCCCAGTTGACCAAGCGCACAGTTTGAACGAAATCATTAATTATCGCGGCTCGGGTTCTTCCAAGCCCGGCCGAGGAGTGCCGCGGCTAAATCAACAAATGCCCGCAATATTTTAAGCGAGCTATTCCATACATTCCCATTAATGTTCTTCTAGTTCAGGATTACCTGAATTTTCAGACAGGTCACTTAGTTTTCTAGCGGCTGACATAGGAATTAATTATTATACTATTTATTTACAATGCATATTCGAAATTAATTAAATTAGCAGCTTTTACAATTACTAAAAGTTATGTTGTCACTGGAAGTAGATAAGTCTCTATGCAAAATTTCAAAACTGCATCTTGACTTCAAGTGAAGTTAAATAAACTCGCTTCATAACTTTTATAACTGGTAAAAAATATGTCTAAGTTATTAATTGGTTTATATTATGTTGTATAATTATTTGGTGTTCAATAATATTTTAATTACTGGAACATGAACCTTGTAAGGACAATGCAAAATATATATATTTACACGCTTTTATTTTTTAAATTTTTCACTACTTTATTAGTTTGCGTAAATTCGTTAATGGAATGCGTCACAAAATGGCTCTGGCGGAATTAGATCAGATATGGCAAGGTAGAGAGAGGAACTAGGTTGATGAAGTTGAGTGCTGATGAATAAGGGCCCCCACACCTACAGCCAGCTTACAAGTCTCAGGCGCTGCTACTACCTCCCCTCTTTGAGACATTAGGTATTTGGACTGTACTTTTAAAATTCTATTTACACTATGTAAACGTGGAACAGAAATTTTAATGATTTGCCGCGATTTCGTATCTGATTATAACTAAACCACCTCGATGTCCATTCTGCCCATCTAGGTACTGAAAGCCCAAATTTTCCAAATCACCCTTGGACAACCCGGCCAGCTACGGGTCGGGTAATAACGTCTGTGGGGTATTACTGTGGACATAGATAATCCCCAAACGGGAGAGCCTTTGCATACGCGCTTGAGGAGCCACCTTGGTTATTGAAGGGCTATCGTCGGATGGGAGCGGCGTAAGGGTCGTTTTCCCGCTCCCTCTCCGTTGCCTTCTTCTGAGAAATAAAATTTTAACAGAAGGAGGCTACAGCCTCCCCTCGATTCATGATTTAATGAAAGCCTAATTTAAAAATATTGTTACACCATCATCTACAATCACAAATTTACAAAAAAACGAATACAAACACACACAATTATGTCGCTGCAGTATCGAATCAATGTTGGCCAATCCATTACAAAACAATGTCGGTCGCTGTCGTTTCAAAAAAGGCAAACAAATGAACGTCGACCTATCCACCGGCTAAGCCTAAGCTAATTCATCGAGCCGCCATCTGAAGTACCCCAGCAAAGATAAAGCGTCCCCTACCACCCCCGCCTCCACCCGTCACCTGGCGCGCCTTTAATTGAATAATCCTTGCCATTAATCATACCGCCCGTCTGGAGGTGAACTTGAATTATTTTCAGTCAGTTCTTGTGACTGGATCGACGCTCGATAGACATCCACGGGGTTGTATTGTTGTTGGGAACTTTGTGACATTCCGGTCGATGCGAGGTGAGAATTTAAGTATCTACTCATAAGTCTGGAAATAAACTGGAAAGCGGCCATCCTTAGAATATCATAATTTCTTTGTCATTTTATAGCGTTATCATCGATCGAATGACTCTGCATCTTTTAAGTTCATCGTAGAACTGAAAACTGTTTTTTGCATAATCACCGATTATTTTTACGAACGTCATTCTTTGAAATACTAAGCCGAAAATATTCAGTAGCTCTGTGGTCTTTTCATTGACCTTGTAATGGATAGGTGTACGGCTCGATTCTTCCATGAAGCAATATGTTTGCCATTATTTGAATTTCATATATACATAAATTTGCTCTTACGGTGAAGGAAAACAACATGCAGAAGCACACCTGCGAAGAAACTCAAAAGAATAAAGTTGACAAATCTGCACTGGGCTACCGTGGTTTACTCAGGTCTCACCCACTGACGAAGATAGGCTAGACTCGCGCCCTCGGTAAGGACTAGGTGGGCTGTGAAGATTATCATGATTAATCTTCTTTGTCATTGTACAGTCTAGTAACTCTGCATTACTTTTCTAGTTAATCAGAGAAATGAAATCTGTTTTATTAAATTGCTTTATTAACTCATCAATTTTATTTACGAAAACTAATCCTTGACATATTTAACGTTAAAAACCCTAAAATCCCACTTAACTGAAATATACTTTTGGATCTATTTTCGATGCTGAGGTACCAATTTTGCCCTATATTGATGCCGAATTGCCGAACCGTGAGCAACGCTTGGTTTATGTAATGAATAAAAATAAACAGACCACTCCATCTCACATAAGCAGGATGCGAGGGCCGTACCTCCGTCAAAATCAAGACCCCGAGCACGTACGGCCCGGCCGTCCCACGCCTTACCTACCTACCTTACATACTCCTTAACTCACACAGATATAACGCGCGGACCGCACTCACACATCTCATCGCCCCTTTGTCTTAGCTAAGTGTCAACCAATAAAAACAAAGGATTCGAAAATGGAACAAAAAGTGCTGGCCAATCACGTGGCGCGTGATGCGTGCTGATGCGCGGCCATTGGCTTGAAAAATCCGTTTAGCTCCGATGACTCCGGCTAGACATCGAGATTGATGTCCGAGGCTATGAGCTTTGCTGTCTGTACATAAGACTTGATTGCTGTAGTTAACTAAATCTTGATTAAGATAATCGACTTACGTCTGAAAATAGCAATTTTGAATTTTGTTAACCATATCACTTTTTGCTTGACTGTCTATAAAAAAAGAACTTCTTATTCTGACTATGATTTCTTTATTAATACTGGTAAAATTTATGAATGGACTCTATCATTGTAACTCTATTGTAATAAAATAGTAACGTAATTAGAAGTTCTGAATATTTAAATATTATAATTTATGACTAAGCACTTGTGAAATTAAACTAATAACTTATTTAGGTCTACGCGTGTAGTAAGATAGATGAACTCATTTCCATTCCGTTTAAATCCAAGGTTATAAATCGTAGTCTGTAGCTCTTTATTTCTATAAAACGAGACTCAAATTTATATCAGGACAACGAATTGATTCCTTATCTCAGAAGCACTGTCAAATGTCCTGATAAATCACATTTTATTTCATCTGATATGAAATGTATTTTACAGGTGTAAGTCGGAGATAGTTAAATATCAAAACCTATTAGAATGCTTAGAATTTATATTTCGAATAAAAAAGAAAATTTGAAAATCCTTATAAAAGCCTAAAAATTTAACATTGCGGAAAATTTCCTAAATAGGGTTCTTATATATTGATTTTTATTATGCACGTGTTCTATATATTGTGGTTCACTGTCTAATTAAACAGTACTAATTCGTAACAAATATAGACACAGCCGGCAGTACGTTAAAGTATAAAACGTATAAAACGTTAAAGTACCTACGTTAATATATACACTTGAACAACAAAAACAATTTTTATTACGTAGGGAATAGAGGCGATCAATATGTCTAGTTACTTGGAGCTTAACCCTTTTTTTCTACTGAGGTACATAGATCTTAGGGAAAAAAAATCTTATTGAAAACTTAATAAAAAAATCAAATTTACAGATTTCGATCTATGTCTACTGAGGTACGTTTCCGATCTTCTATTGAAATTTGACTGCTACTAAGAAAGTGCTAATAATATTAGAATCCTCAATATTTAACAATAAACGAATTCAACTCATATTTTTTAATTAATGTATATGTATATTATTATGTATATTAATTATAAGGCATATCATGTAGAATAATCATTGTTCAATTTATATTCATTGACTGACATAAATACAATTGACAAATATATGACATGAGCTCTATCATTTCAATAAACTAAGGTCACAACAGTCCTCGACCTCTAATTTGATCGATGTGTCGTTTTTGAACAGTTCCTGAATCTGCTTCAATCATATAGTGCAATCAACGAATTTTTTTATTACTTGGCCAAAGTCCCAACTTTGTGCTCCGCCAGCGTATGACAGAAATTGAACATTGTCCCCTTCTTTAAATGCTCGCACTGTACTAGAGCCTGAACAAATTCGTTACCACTATTTTATATATATATATATATATATATATATATATATATATATATATATATATATATATATATATATATATATATATATATATAATATATATATATATATATATAGGAGATTATAAGGCATATCATGTAGAATAATGATTGTTCAATTTATATTCATTGACTGACATAAATACGATTGACTAATATATGACATGAGCTCTATCATTTACAATAAACTAAGGTCACAACAATATGTGACTATATGACTGTAAAACTTTTCATAATATAAAAAATGACAAAATGTTTCGATTATTTCATTATAAGTGAAATATTTCAAAGTTGAATATCTATTCGTCACGTGTTGTTCTCCGTTCAAGCTTATCAGCATTCACTACCTTAAGTAGACAACCAGAATGAGGTATATCTCACGGTGCTCACACGTGAGCGGGGCGGACGGACGCGCTGAGGGGGACTTCGGAGGGTCATTTATCATTCATATCATCTTCGCTCCACTTCGCTCGCCGCACCGTCGTAAATAAATAAGAACAGACTCATCTTTTACAGTCGCTTTCTTCCGTACAAACTGTTTACACCTTTAAAACTCAGCTGGTAGAGATCATAATCGGGCATTTCTGGTTACGTCATTTACGTCGATTCGACTGTTCGTCAGTGACTTAGTGTTGTGAAGACGCGTAACTATGCATGTGTTTTAGATCTACGTCCGTAATAGGTATATAGAATTTGTTGTGCATAGGTTGATTGTAGTTTAGTCACGTTCTGGGAAGATGGTCGTTGTCGTTTTGGATCTTGACGCAAACTCTCAACTATTTTTATTTAATAACAAATTATTTTACTACTCTTTATACCATTTTTCGTTAATATAATACTTACATAACTAATTTTATGATAAAGAGTAGCCTATTATAGTGCTATATTCATAATATATTTATAGTACAAACCGAAATATTTTTTTTTTGTTTTATAATTTGAGACACAATCAGTTACATAAAAACTAAAGAAACTTGCAAAATATAAACCAATAAAGTGTCGACGTAAATATATTCTGCATTAGAACATTAGATTCTGAGCAATCCACCTCATTAACATTATATATTTTAATTAGGTTTTTGAACTTAGACTTAATTGACATGTACGATACAAAAATACATTTTTGGCACATTTAGTGTTAGTGATGTGTACAGAAAAAACATCCCTACAACGAGCACTAAGTCAACATGTTATGGATCTATGGCATCTATTTCACAAAATATCATAAAATCCAAACAATTCACAGAGTTGTCAACCAGTAAATTAAATATACGCAAACAAACGTTGCCATGGTGCTAGATAGATATTATTACTACGACAGGTATTTCGACAAGACAAATAGCAAACTCCCCAACAATTGAGGAAACCTTTTATTATCTAAGCATATTAGGTGCTCAGAGTCCAAATAATTCCGCTCGCTCGCTCTAAGAAGATTAACAACGATTGGATGTTCCGAGAAGGTCGGCGCCCGGCGCGGTGCCAATATAATGGTGAGGTATATAGGTAAGGCTTAGGGAAGGACCCATCAATCTGAGTAGACTGCGAATCGATCACCGGCCCCGCGAGGCTCCGCTGCCCGCCGTAAAGAATAGTTGACACAAAATTCCAATTACGCCAAAAACTACCCGACACGTAGGTAGGTCGTAGCCATTAATTGAAAGGTTGTGTTTCGTCAGTGTTTGTTTAGTCGGTATAATTGCTCGACTGCACCTCCGAGCTGACGAGTCGCCGGCACAAAAACTCCTAAATCCAGTTCATTAGGGCTCTATTCACGGCCCACCCCTGGCTGGAGATACGCGGTGATTACTGCAACCGCTCCCGACGGCTCACGAATAAAGACTGCATCATAATTTCACCAGATACTCTATGATGCACGTAAAAACGAATAGCGACCCTAATTCACTGAGTTAAAGTCACATTTGAAAATGATTCACTTCACGTCACTTGCACAATGACATGTAAAAATAATGAACAAACTTGTACGGCGGACGGAGAAGTTTGAGTCGTGCGCTGGGTGCTTTTGAGATAGTTTTCGTTTGAAAGCACGTGGCGGAGATGTTTTGTAAATTAATAGGAGGAAAAGTTTCGCGGGACGAACGCACAGCAAGGTTGTCGCAGTTGTGATTCAATTTGGACGCTAATTTAATGACGTTATCACGGAGGCAAACAAATAGAATTCATATGGGACTATCCTCGAATTGTTAAGACTTTGTTAAGAGTCATTTATAATTTTACTCGTAGATAGGAATCTTTTGAAATTAGGTTTGTATTATTTTTATAAACTTCAAATGAAACAAAATTTTGTTAAAAATTAAAAGTAAATAATACATAAAATCAAAAAAATAACGGCCTCTACATCAGTGTAATGTATCAGTTTTTAATATAATCTATGCTCTTTTTATTAATATTACAAAGAGGAAAGATGTAATTGTTTATTTGTATTACTAATAATGTTGGTGAAAGTTGGTATAGGGATATTTTGAAACCCGGGAAGAATATAAGATATTTTTACCAAGGACAAAATATATTTTTTCCCATAATTCGATGAAAAAAACTCAACGGATTCTGCTGTAAGACACAAGATATTTTTACCGCGAGAAAATATATCTTTCCTAAGAGAAACTCCGATATAATGCGTGTGAAGCTACGAGCAAAATGCTCTAGTTAAAAAATAAAACAAAGTTACTTAAATACTGAATGACATATGCTGTAACCTCAAATATAATCTAACCGTGGAACTTTTCACTATACAGATATATTGCCCAAAGTTATACAAGATACTGAAATTAGGACTTTTATACCGTTGCTTACATATGTAATTTATACGTTGTTTTTTTATTATGAAAGCGTTACAAGAATATATAGCAATAGGCTGTCTCTTAGAACTTAAAGTAGAACCTTTTATATTTTTGTTCTAACTGTAAGCCTCCACGGAATTATGGTCCGTACTTTGATTGATAATATTATAATGCTTTGATGAATTTGAATGATAATTGCTTTTTATCAATTTATCTTAAATCTATCAAGTAATCCTCATCACCATTATACTAAGACGAGATACACAGCTCGAATTCAAGTCATACTACTTTAAATAATAACAAAAATACATTTAAAAATTATACTATTTTCATTCTTTGTTAGAGTATTACCTATATACGAGTATTATGTTACTAAAATATGATCCCTAAACAGCTTAACCAAACTAACAGTTGGAACACAATGGCCAGTTGTCACTGAGCAATGACTAGCTGTCATTTATGAGCTGTCCTAGGTTCTAGCCATCAGTTTAGTTCATCAAATTAACATCAATACCATATAATAGTTCCTCTAGAGTTGGCATTGGATTTTAGCACCTCTATCTATGCGTCTTTATTTGAGTGATTATAAAGTTTAATTTACATTGAGAATGCCAAAATACCAATAAAGCCTCAGAGAAACTATTTGATGAAACTAAATTTTATACACATATTTAACGTACTTATATCAAAATCAGATTTACCTCCTTCAGAAATATGTGTAGGATACCATATGCCTTATGATGGTTACGATTACGTAAGAGACACTATCATGGACAGCTAGACAGTTGCTCAAAGGAAGTGAAAAGAAGATTCTTTTCACCTCCTTTGAGCACTATTCGTCCTTCGTTCCTGTTGCCTTTTCCATTTACAACATATTTAGTTTTAAGTGGAAACCAGTACTACAGCAAAACCTACCCTTAAGCTTGACTATATTCATCAATGGCAAGACCCTAATTTTATTTTATTATACAGCGAATTTTTTTTTTGCTTTTATTGACTAAGGGCCTTTGAGATAACATATGCTCCTAACTTTGTCGTTAACGCCATACAGACAGTTGGTTTTAGAATTGGCCAGTTATAGCAAAGCGTAAACCAGCGCTAAAGTTCCTTTAGTAAATTTTCACTATAGGTACTCACCGAACGACAGATTATAAATGTTTTTTTAAGCTGGCCCCTCAACGGATAAGAAATACACTGCTTCACAAGTCCATTGATTAGATGTTAACATGGCCAAATTCGTCATCTAAAGAAAGATCTACTAGTAAATCATTCTTGAGTTTAAGCAAGAGGTCATATGTGTCTTCAACGGATGTCGATCAACAACGATTCGCAAATCACTCCGATCTGCCACTCGCATTCGCCGTCTCGTCGGCCACTTAGTGAGTTCCCAGCGCACGCGCAGCGACACAACAGGATAATCGCCGGCGGCCGCGCCTGCGCATTGTTGGTGTCGTTACTCCCTTGTTATCCAATTCAACAATTGGCCCAAGACGCTTGTTTCCGACGGACCGTCTGACCCTTCTATTACTGCTGGGTAAAGACGACTAGATATTTTTAACTAACTAGTTGGCGAACTTGGCAACTGCTGCCGTGTAAGCTAATTCATAAGACCATTAGTTATTAAAACCACGCAAAAATGTCAGTACCCAGAAAGAACGTTACTATCTAAGAATTAATTCTTTGTTTTCTGGTACAATTATTAATAATAGTGGTGTCCGCTCAAACGATTATAGTACTGAGTCGTCCCTTTTTGCGTTGCGATATTCTAAATCATCTTTCAATCAACAATAACATGCAATGTTAACCTCGAAAATAAACAAGTGCCACTCGCCCTGCCTATGGCTTTGAAATCGAGTAATAATAGGAAGGGGAGAGTGGGCATTTAAGAGCACTGTTAGTGTTGGATAAGACAACTAGACATTGAAACTCGTTTTTCACGGTATTCATTCAATTCGAGTAAATTTAGTGTGAAAGACCGTTATATTCAGTTGTAACGTTAAGAACAAACAAATCACCATGCAATCGCACTATAGCTTTTTGAATTCCGCTTTTAATAACAAACGGGAGAATAGGTAAATAAGGGCACTGTGATAAGCACGGGAGATTGTAAACATATGATTCAAGGTAGGAATAAGGTGACTTGGTAGGAAGTTAAACTATTGACATAAGATGAGATAACAATGATAGCAACAAAGACCCCTGACGTACAGTATTTTTAGGGTCTGTACCAATTATATGATCAACATGTCATTTGAAAACCACGACGCTTTCAAGTCGATTTAAAGTCTGATGCATTGCTGTGTGTACTTAATTAATTGGGATATAAGGTACACTTTTAGGTGTCTAGGAAATATGTTATCTATAAACATTTTCATCGTCCTTCAAATAACGAAAACCTTTAGTAAGTAACAACTTATCAGAAGTTTCTTCGTCCGATCTACCTTCACACTAAGTCTTCACATTATTTCTAGGAAATTTACGCTATTTGCGCTGAACGTACTTGCGGATTGCGCTTGCGGATACTGGCCTACACAAAGTTATGATGATTAAGGCTTTAGGCGACACTCTAACTCAGTGCAAATTGGTAGACTGCATACATTTTCACCGCAGGTGTATACAGCTTTGCTTATACTCCTTCGCCATACGAACTTCCGATAAATGTAATGTTAATGGAAATAACTAAGTAATAATCTAACTTAAAGACATGAAAACTCATTTTCATAAAGCAGATATATTTTTTTACACAAATGGTTATTTTGAATAGTAATTCAAAATTACATTGTAAGGACAAAAACAAATAGTTTCTTTCTATAGCTTGTAAATTGAAAAGTTATAAAGTAATATTTACGAACGAACAAACCTTATTTCATTGGAATACTTAGAAAAGACTGGAGTACTATGTGCATCAGGTGAACAATGCGCTTGTTTGCCAACTAAGTTCATAAAATACCTATACAGGGTGTCTCATTCAAATCGGTCAGTATGGAAAGTCTGAAACTATAAGACATGCGAAGATCTGTCTGAGGAACCATGTCATCGATTTTAACAACAAGAAACTGCATTCATACATTTTAAAAATCATCTGTACTCCGTTAGGGAATCGAACCCGATTGTTTTGAAAAAATACCTACACTATTCTATTTAGATATCGATTGTGTAGGTCTTAAGCAGTAAATGTCTCTATGAAACATGATGTCTAAAATGAATAAAATGCATTGTTTTCACATACTTTATTTTATTTTAGTAGGTGCTCGAAGTGACCGCCGCCTTTTTCAATACAATCTCAACACGTTTAGGTAACGATCTTATGATTGCATTTTGTATCTTCATGTGGTGAATTTGCGTTAAAATTGTCTCTATGGCAACTTTTAGGTCTTCAACGGTATCATAACTTGTTTTGTACACTTCATCCTTAACGTATCCCCACAAAGAAATAGTCCAGAGGCGTTAAATCGGGCGACCTTGCGGGCCATTTGGTAGGGCAAAAATGGCAATGTCTCTTGGCAACAATGCATTTTATTCATTTTAGACATCATGTTTCATAGAGACATTTACTGCTTAAGACCTACATAATCGATATCTAAATAGAAATAGTTAGGTTTTTTTTTCAAAACGATCGGGTTCGATTCCCGAACGGAGTACAGATGATTTTAAAATGTATGAATGCAGTTTTTCTTTTATTAAAATCGATGACATGGTTCCTCAGAACAGATCTTCGTATGTCTTATAGTTTCAGACTTTCCCATACTGACCGATTTGAATGAGACACCCGTATATTGAGGTTGCAACAAAGACTTAATCTATTGAGATATCGTACAAAGGCTCTTTAAAAGCCTAAATTTGGCGCGAAATACTCAGGAGATGCGGCGTATGCCCGTAAAACGCGTGTGCACCCAGCGAGCGAGCATTTAGGAGGCTAAGCGGAGCTGTAAGGCACAGATAAACGTGGCCGAAGTAATCCTCTTTGTGTAAAAATGTCCCCAGTGTCGCCCCCTGCCGGCGCGACTTTATTAAAAAGCAAGTAATCCTCACTAGCCCCGCAAGTAGTTGATAAATACAGTACCTCGTGTTCATATTCCCTATTCATGATCTGACAAACAAATGTGTAGGAAATTTTTTTTTTATGATCCAATTAAAAACTTATTGAAAACCATAAATTATTTAAAATACAAACTCAATTTCCAAAGGAGGATTCCAAATAACGTATTATGACTACTGGGTCTATTTAATTCTGGGTAATCTATTTTTATGTCCGTCGATACAAAATAGCCAAAATTAGCGCAAAATTTTGTACCTAGTAGTCATAACATATTATTGAATAACTAACATATGAAATGGATGTAAATAACTTATGAAATCATCGGTATTACACAAAATAGTGTGTAGTTCAATATTTTTTCCGAGACCGTTAATAAATTTAAATGAAATACACGTGTTCAATTGACAACCCCAGGATCACAGACATGGATAGATAGAGTACGAAACTATGTTTCATATATGTAATTGTGCTCGTAAATTGACTAATCATCCTCTTTCAGCCCTTTGACAAGTATTTTAGAATCATTGCTTGCAAAAACATATAAGTACATATACGAGTACATTATAAAACGATTTTGCACAATACTTAAACGAAGGTACTGCCAGCTGTCTATGCTCAGTAGCCTTAGAGTGGGTAACGCGATTATTCTCTATATAACAACTCAATATGGGACGATATGAAATTGAATTTAAATCCTTCTCTGATGACACCAATATAACCAACTATTTGGACAAAGGAATTAATGTAACTAACAAAATTCGATTACGGCAACAACATGCATTTAATTTATTCCTTTAAGCTCTTGTATACATAAAAATATGAAAATTGTATGTAGTAAGCACTTGCTTTATATTGACCAAATGGAGTGTACACTTCTGTGTACTGCTTTTTCGCATTTACTATGCTATGTTTATAACAACGAACAAATCTAGTGGATTTTTTTTTATTATTTTACCCTTATATTATTCATTTAATTACCATACTTTAAGATTACAAAAATTCTATTAAAATTCACACTGTTAGATATTTTTTTAATTTAATGCTACATGTATAGCTTAGCGGTGAGAACAATTTAACTGACAGGCTTTACCACAAGGAATATGTAACCTCTTTATACAAACTGACGAAGGATTCTCCGCGGACTTTCAGGACCGAATGCCTGCCAAAAACCTTCAGAGTAAAACCCAACGATGCCGCTTACAAACGCCTTAGCGCAAGCCTATCGACTACCATATTCCGCTCGCCAGAGGGGGAAGCGTCCAAAAGCGATGAAATGCTACAAGTCAAAGTCAAGCTCAGAGCGAGCCAGTCGCAGCTGTTCAAAATATTATCACATAGGTTACTAGCAACTGACGGAAACTATGGTGTTTTCCATGCCTGAAACCTGTTGATTGGTATTAATAGGATGAATACGTAATTCCTAATATTTCGACGCAGACGGCCCAAGTATAGAGTATATGATCAGTTCTTACTAAGCAAAGGAATCCTTGTACCTACTGAATATCCTCACGATTTGCCTATATGGTTCTTAGAACTTAGGCACAGGCTGAGTTTAGTCGGTAGGTCACGTGGCTGGACCGTTCCGGTCGCGTGGAGTCCGACATAACCTCCGTGACACTTGCCGTTGCGGGGGTATCCTGGGTACGTTTCGTACTCCTTGTGAGGATTCTCAGCCTTCCTCTCCTGAGAAGAAAAATGCCTACTGAATATTATAGTTCTAGCTTGAAAAAATCGGTGATAACTTAGTCAGTTAGTTAATCAGGAAATGTTATTTTAAAAGTACAGATTTTAGATAGAATCTTTAATTGCTTAAACAAATAATGAGTTTGTAAATTTATCTCTACTTCTACTTCACATTCCTATTAATACCTAATAACAGAATATAACATGAACAACGTAAAAGTAACGCCTAATATGCAAACAGAAGTCGTCAGAGTGGTATCTTGACACCCGTCAGATAGAGCAGGGAGAGGCACACTTCATTACTCGCACATCAAACAATCGCGCCCGCCGCCATCTTGCCGGATGTGACGTCACTCGCTTTGATCCTCCACAAAAATAACGCCAGGCTCAGGCCCTCTCGGAGGTAAGCGTTTATTCGCGCATTTGTAACTGGTATACCTACGGAAACAAACTTGGAGTAATAATGAAACATTAGTACCTACTAATAAATTTGTGGTTATTTTTTTTACATACACTGCCACGCTTGCCGTGTAATAGTACTGAAACTGAAGCGAATATCAACCAAAATAACTGCGAATTAGAGGCCATATTCTCTTCAAATCTAATTGTCTGACCTACAATAATTTGTTTTACTCTAAATATAAGTGCATGTGAGATTTTATGCTTGTAATTGCACCCAAAAAATGTACTCGTATAGTACCTAGACAATTCTATTCTCGGAGCATTGCACTGCTTATTTCAGAAGCCTTATAGTTTTTAATGTTTTTTTATTCGATATATTAAATTGTATCATATTTTTATATCGATTATTTATGCAGTAAAAGTTACACTAAACAGAGAAAATTCGATGTATTATATGTAATTCACATAATTCTTCTTAAATTGTACACAGGTAACTAAAAGATGAGTTATTTTTAGATAGCGTTCTTCATATATTTATTATTTCATAGCTCATGAAAGTGGAGGAAGCAAGAGAAGTGTGCCACGATCGTAGCAAGTGGAGAGAGGCGGTCTCTGCCTACCCCATTGGGAACAAGGCGTGACATAATATGTATGTATGTTCTTCTAAATTTCCGTTATCATAAAACAAAAATATTTTTTTTCTCAAAATATAAACATTATCCCTCTGATCCTGTAAACAACACACACCAACCTAAATACCAAATGCGGGTGCACTTAATAAATTTATTTTATTTTATTCACTCAGTCGTTTATTAATAAGGTTTTTGTCAAAACCTTAACACCGGCGCCGTCACCCGCGACTTGACACCTTTGTTGCAATAAATCGTGGAAACAAAACGAAACATCACACTAAATCATATGACCATTCAAAACACGCAGGACCTGAACCGAGTGAGTCACTAGGAAAAAAAGTTGGACGTGCGTCGTTTCTCTTTAGAAGACAAAGGATAAGCCTTAATTGACAAGGAAAAGATCCGAAGAAGCACAAAGGCGTTAGATGTCATGCCTTATCAAGAGAATTAAGGGCATATTATATGCGATGAAAGGATTACACAGGTGTCCTGACGGGCGTCAGATTACAAGGGGAAAAGATCTTGGGACTCTCTTGAGATACGTTCATGATAGCAGATTGCCAGTATTGCGTTGTACTCGTAATAATAACTCGTAATTAATCAATATTCGAAAAACAATTTCTTTTTCTCAGGTACATTTTTTTTAGATAATTAGAATTACACAATCACTAATAAATTTCAATTCTACTGTACTACAACAACTGATGTGAATGAAATAGGTCTACAAATATTGAAAATATATTTGAAATTTGAATCAAAATGAAGTAATATAACTTTCAGAATTTAAGTTGATAATTAGATTATTTGGTTTTTTTTGTATGTTTGTTACGCGTTTTGTATGATTTAATACTGGCGATTCTTTTATTCTTTCGTAGGTCATATTTCAAGGTTGGTTGGTTGGTTATTTTGACTAGATTTATTTAGTGTTTTTTTTTATAAAATGAAAATAATGATATCATTAAATTATTTTGTTCATTGTTTTTATGCCTTTCTCTTTGAAGTAATTATAAAGTTATTTTTTACTTTAAGTTTGTACATATAGATATAGTTTAAAAATTCGTGGTTATTTTTATTTAGAAATATTTTTTTCTTACACTTGTTGGAAAACTTTTTTTTTTCAAAGTTTAACTATTTTAATGTTTTTGTTATTTTATCCAAATTATAAGACTTTCAAAGATATTAAATTGGATTTTTTCACATTTGAATAGCATCATATGTGTCAGGCAAAGACTTTATGATCTAATATCTTATTCAAATTTCTATGCAAAGTAAGAAACCTGACAGCGTAGGATAAGTTTTAGTATGTACATTAGATAAATTAAATTAGATTAGTTAAATTAGATGCAGTACTACCGTGCTGCAAAATTCAGTTTGTCAAGTTAGAATGCGAACACGACGACGACGAACTAAAAGATAAGTGAATTCGGTGTTATGAAATCTTAATTTTATATAAGTTAAGTAAATATAACTATAAAAAATAAGATTCCATTATTTGTTATAATTAAATAGAAGAACGAATTTTAATTTCAATCTTAATAATGACAAGATAAACATTTCCTTTTTTACAATTACTTTTTAATGTCGTTAATTGTGTGTAGTCTTTTTAACTATTTAGTTTTGTCTAAGTTCAAAATATATAATTGAATGGCGAACTAAATATCACCCGTCGTCGATATGAACGGAAACAAATCGATGTACATCTATGCCATTAAGCGCGGCGAGGGTGACTGCGTCATAGATGCACTTTGTCTCGGCTCTCGTGTTACCTGTCACCGCCATTAGCGATGACCTCCTGCGTCTCCGTACCCTCTCAGACTACCCTCCGGGTCTTGGCGCCCGGCCAACGTAACGCAGCTACCATTCAACCACGACAGCAAAAACAGCAACAATCACCACTCAATAAGGTCGCACCTGCGAAAACTAAACGCAAAACCAGAGTTGCTGAAGACGCTGACCCAAAACTTCTCATTTGCTGCGTGATTACTGAACTCCATTTGGCGCGGGTGACAGCCGACATCGGTTATTATTAGGCCGTGTCTGTAACGTTCGTATCGGAATGCCGTTTTGTAGTATAATGTCTGTACTCGGTATCAGAATTCGGGAATCAGTGACGTATTAATTCTAAACGACTTTGATGTGTTACTTGTGTTGACAGGTTGCATTAAAAATTCAAATTTGGAACAGTTCACATGATTTTTTTTTTTAATTTACATGTCTCTAGCAATTATTAAATTGTACAACTAATAGAATGCAATGAAATATAACTGAATTATAATATTAATTAAAAAATATAATTTGGGAGTTGATTAAAATAAATGTATTAAACGGCCACTAAGATGAAACGAGTAGGCTATTATTGGCGTGATATGGATGATGAAATACGAGGTGGATGGGATATAACAAGAAAGGTAATGCGTATGAATATGACGAATGAATAGCGAAATATATTTTCCGGAGACAGACTCTACACCAGGGTCTACTTGGATACCTCCATCTTATCTATTTCTGTCGTAAAACAGCTGTGTTTTGCATTGCTGTGTTCCGATGTGAAGAGTAAGATAAACAGTGAAATTACTGGGTACTGGTAGTCACTTGTATCAACATATCACATTCAAAAAATAAAGCACGATGTAAGAAGCGATAAATTTATTGCGATATATGATATAAAGGTTGCAACAGTGGATGACAGTGTCTTGCAGTAAAAGATGAGCGGAAGAGAAAGAAAGACATACTGCTCCACCCCAAATAAATTATGAAACATAAGTTATTGTGTTCATATATATGTTAAGCGTATATTGTATGTACCTCTTTATAAATATTTGATCTATTCAAAATGAGGTTAATCACAGCCTTCTTATTCGAGGGGCATGAGACTATGCTAACTTGTGAGGACCATGAAGCCTTAATCGACCCTGCTGGAGGGCTGGTCGCCTTCATATACAACTTGGAAATTCTACGTATGTGTATGTAGGTTAATGCACAGTGATGATTTTCTTCACTGTAGGAGCGGCATATAAAAAAGGTCATATGAAAATAATAGAGATAAATGAAACTTCTTATATTTTTGATTAATTAACCACGTTTTGGGAGACTTGATCAGCTTTGGGAATCATCACGTTTGAAATAATCGCCACGTAACAGGATTGTTCAAACTACTTAAAACGTCATCTCGAATGGCAAAGTAAATGTGCTTTCTATTCTTATGTATTGTAACGGAGTTATAAGTCGTCATTCTTATAAATCTATACTAATATTATAAAGAAGTAAAGTTTGTGTGTTTGTATATTTGTAAGGGGTAATCTCGGGATCTACTGAACCGATTTTAAAAATTCTTTCACCAATAGAAAGCCACGTTATTGTGGAGTGTCATCATCATCAACATCATCATCATCATCGATTTTAAAAATTCTTTCACCAATTTAAAGCCACAGTATTGCTGAGTGTCATCATCATCATCATCATCATCAGCGGACGGCGCGCGATGGCTTCGGGTTTAATTCAGTTCGCTTTCGTGCTCGCTTCGGGGATTATTAATATTATGCCCAACGAAGTGGGCGCGGGTCAGCTAGTAAATAATAATAATAATGAGTGCGTAGGCAAGTGACGACAACATCTCCCACTGGTGGGGCATTTAAAGCCCCATTAGTGCAGTCAGGTTCCCTCAAGGCACAAGGCAGTGAACTGTCAGTGAGCGGCGAGTCACTAATTTCAATTAGGAGGCTTTGAGAAGGCAGATGACTAGAGTTTCTTCCAAAGCCCGATTCTCATTACCACCAAAATTCTAAATGGAATAGTCCACAAATGCTTTGACCAGTAATGACAATAGTTTCTATGTATCTAACTGGCCATTGATATTCTCTGCATTTTTCTTGGTGCTGATAGAGATTTAACCCAGTTGGTACACTCATTAGATTTCGCTTAAATGGCCTCTACGCGTTGGATCTATATACTCGCGCACGCCTTAAGAAAGGACCGTGTCTTATAAAAAACGCATAACAAAAGTAGTAATAATATTAAATAATCAATTTAAATATATTTTGCAGTGCTTAAATGAATGTACCGCATATCTGGAAGTCTGAATTACACTTAAACATATACCCACACGTCACCATATTTCACCATCATAAACTAGGTTCTGACTGCTCTTAACACCAGAGGCCTTCTCATGCACCTGTTCAACCAATTGCAATCTGAAGTTATATGCAATCTGAAGCCATACGCACGCAACTTATTACTCGATACGTGAGATACGCACTCACAGAAAAGCGCAGACAGTTCCTATAAGCGACATTTGTTGGCGTTGAACGCCATTAATTATGGCATCAATGTATGATGTTGTGTTTAATGATACATAAAAATAATTATTCTCGGCAAAATAACTTGTATGAATTAGTATACATAGACTGCTACTTTTTCAAGAGCCTATTTACATCGCATGACAGTGGACTCGAATGCTTGACATTACCAACTTGTTGCGACAGCGTATTAAAAAACCCTTGCCCTAGCCGCGCTTAAGCATCGCGTTAATGAGAGCCCAACGTTCCCTCTGGCTTGACATGTAAAAAATTCAGCATAATTGCCATGAAAGTGCCAAAAAAACGCAAATTCCACGCACCGCGTCCCGCTCGCAACGAGAACAATATGGGAGCCTTTATGTCTCGGCCGCCGCAGGAAATGACAATTATTTTTGGTCCAATCCATAAGGACGGAGAGAATGGTCCTCTTTCACACGCGCAAAATACCTTGAAGGAACCATTGTGTTGGTGGCCCACAAAAAATTGCCATTCACTAAAATAGGTTACTGCAACTGGTGCGGCTATGTCACTTAATAATATTTTCTTGATTGATACACGTAACAGTTTTATGTTTCTTTACGGAAACATATGTAGCCGAATTACTTCTTAATCACGAAAGACAGATTGTAGAAATCACATTGAAGATAAAATCTATGACCTTTAATATCGGAATATTTAATAATTACCTCCTTGGAGGTAGGTATATAAATACAATAAAAAAAAGGTTACATTGTGAAAGTTTGAAAAAGACTTTAAATCTAACTATGTATGTAAAGATCAAATTTGTCATTAACGCTGCGAAAACGATGATAAAACAAAGTTATGTATAAAAAATAGTGATCGATTATATGAAATAGGCTTAACTTTAAACACGTTTTATAATTATTTAATGTTGGAATATCTTAAAATATAGATAAGTTGTCATCGATAGAGCGTCAAACTTGTTTATACAGTATAGGTATGCGTAAATGGCAGTTGACGATTACCATAAATCATTAAGTATAATGCAACACAAAAGATCTATAAGAATGTTAAGTTCGAAGATCATAAAACCTACAAAGATAAGTTGTATAGGATTTACAAATGATAATTTGATGTCTTTAACTAAGTTTACATTATATGAAATATATTTTCCCATGTATTTCATTAAACCTACAAATAAAAGATAGATATGACGATGATGATATATGCTATGACTAGTTTTGCACTAATGTTTCTTAATCATTAAAATGACAGGTTGTTGATTTTATAATGTTGTATTAACCGATTAAAGCGATGACCTTTTTTCAACACAATTAAACTGAATCAACATTCAAGCTTCAGTGGATGACATAGAATAAGGTTTCTTATAGGTTCAAAGCTTCATTTAACTTTTATTGAGTCACCGCAATAAAAAGCTTATACCGTTAATAAAACCAGAAGCTCGTATAATTGAACGATCTTGATACCATCATAAATTTATAATCCTGTCCTTAACATATTATGTTCAAATAGAAATGTTGATAACACTAATCCAAAATTAATAGTGAAGCCAATAAAAAGTGTGATAATTATTAATAAAATTATTTGGTATTTATCCTATGTGATCATCATAATGAGGAGCACGCCCAACTTTACAATGGAGAGGACTTTGATTTGCTTAATAACCCTATAAATTAATAAACCGGGCGATTCTGGACATAATATACAGTTAATAGGCATCTGTGGCAGGTAACTATAGGGTATACTTGAAAAAACCCGGCCTGAGGAACAAAGCCACGCTGTCTGCCGTCGGACAGGTATATGACTGGGCACATTTTATTGGTTTTCCGAAACATTCTCTGCCCTATTAATAAATGAGCGGCGGGAAAAAAGTCGTGGAATCCATTTGTCAAGAGTATGGTGATTTATGACCAAGGACTTTTTGGTTTCCTAGAAAGAGAGCGCGTTTTGTTCTATTTGCTTACCTGTCACTTTGATTTAGGGGGTTGCTTGATAGGTCCTGGCATTAACCATCAGTGATAGGTACTTATGCCTGTACTTGAATATCTGTGTAATTGTGTCTTCATTTTTCTCAAATTTTCATTACATTAAAACTTCATAAGTATGAAATTATCATTTCTTCATTAGTAAAACCTATGTTTACAACTATTTAAATTTTATTACTATTAAATCTCATCCCTTTTTTCATTACCATTAAATCTCACAATTGTTTTTTACTTAAACTGATAAACCAGTATAGAAAATAGCTGTTATATTTGTTAGTACATTATACTTTGTAAAAACATTTATTTTATTTCCAAATTTTATGTTATTAGTTAGTATAATGTCTATTATATGTTTCATTCATTCACATAAAGTTTTCTTTCTTGTTATTGAACAGTAAATCCCTACTAACATAAACGTTACATTTGTAAGTATGGATGTTTGTAACTCTATATAGCTTTCACTTCAAAATAACACATAGGCTACTATTTACAAAGAAATTGTGTGAATTGTCAAAAAATTTACAATAACGCGGGCACTAGCACTAGTAGGTAGGTATCTTTATTGGAGGTTTTTACGTAAAAGGGAAACAAACATCTATCCATAGGTACTTGCAAACTTTTTTTGCGTTTATAATATAGAAGTGTGCAGACGAAGTCGCGAGCACCAGTTAGTACTTAAATAAAATTGCTTACAAAATCGTAATTTGATAATTACTTATTTCACCTATTATTTATTTCATACCTAAATATCATGAAATATAACTAAGGTACCCTAAAATAATAAAACCTTGGTAAAAAGCCAACAAGCAAAGCATAGATTAATTTTGATAAGATTCTCTAGTTTCAGTAATCTAAGTCAGATGAGAAAAATTTATACAGCATGTTATTACTTTGTCTCACTAAAATATATTTGACAAATTTGTCAATATTAATTTTTGAGTAGACTAATGAATCCAGAGATATATTGAATGGATATGAATTGTTCAGATTTCCAACATGTTATCATAGATTAAGGTGAGAGAAGATTCTAATTAAAAAACTTGAATGATTATTCCGCCTGCCTAGTTGACATAATTTAAATTCTTACTTCCTTTATCATTGGCAATGTATCATATTGCAACGTATTAAATTTCCGATTCGCTTAAGTAAAACTGTAGCCCATCATCGGATACTTTGCACGTTGATTTTTTATTTGTTTCTTTTTTTCGCCACTAGTGGGATTGAATGAAATTCATTCTCACACAGCAAATAAATTACCGCGTTTATTGACAGTCCGAAAAATACCAGCCACGTTCCAGGTAGCACTGAAAAAAATAATGGTCAACTTATCCATGAACTATCGAATATATCTCTGTCACATTAATATAAATTTTTTCATCTTATACCTACGTATCGATTTACGATTACATTTTATTTTGCAAATGTCTTATTTAGACCAGCTTTCCGCCCGCGTCTTAGCCCGCGTTTTATCGGATTTTCGAAAAGGAAGGAGAAATTCTGGGTCTCAAACTATCCAAATTACATAAAAATTACTTTATCTACCTTTCTCAGGTTCTAGACTATCTCTGTATCAAATTTAATGTGAACAGGTAAATAGTTTTAGACAGATAGATAGACAGACAATGTTACTTTCGCATTTATAATATTACATAACATAACATAACCTTTTATTCTATTTATAAAATACACACACAAAAAAAAAGAAAATAACAAATGTACAAAAGGCGGCCTTATTGCTAAATAGCAATCTCTTCCAGGCAACCTAGGACCAGGGAAGTATTAAAAGGAGATTTAAATATAGGATGGGTACAGTAATTGGATAGGACAATAGGCTATAACTAGTTTAAGTTAAGGAATCTTTGACAGGAAGT
Organism: Scirpophaga incertulas; assembly: GCA_036419045.1. Classification (NCBI taxonomy): domain Eukaryota; kingdom Metazoa; phylum Arthropoda; class Insecta; order Lepidoptera; family Crambidae; genus Scirpophaga; species Scirpophaga incertulas. The sequence goes on along the minus strand of CM071634.1, from coordinate 27,051,309 downwards.
GAACACGGACTTGATTCTTAAAGGACTCCAGCGTTCGCGCTTAATACCCTCAGGGAGAGAGTTCCACAACCGGACGGCATAAGCCGAAAAAGAATATGAAAAATAGTCGGTACTTCGGGGCGGTATATCCAGTGTCAGAATAAAATTAGAACGCAAGGCACAACATGACGAATGAGATCGAAAAGAGAACAAAGATTTAAGGTAGGATGGAGATGTTGGAAGGTACAAAATATTATAAAGTAGGGATAAAACATGTAAGTCTCTGCGCTGGCGAATACGTAACCATTTCAGTTGAAAGCGACAATTAGAAACATGGTCAAACCTACGCAGATTAAAAATGAACCTGATGGCTACATTTTGCAGCCGCTCCAAACTGTCAAGAAGTTCCTCAGATAAATAATATTAGTTAGGATAATATAGGATATATTCCTAAGATTTTGTTAAGGACTAACAAATGATAAGGTTATTTCTCTATGTATTTAAATTTCAATTCTTTACATATAATTTAGCCAGATTACATATTAACAACTTATTTAACGATAAGCATTAATTGAGGCTAGTAATATTTTTTCATATTTTTACCTTCATGTTATATACGTGTATTTTCCTATAACAGAAAATGTTTTTATATTATAATGACCGAATTTAATTAGTTTTGAACTCATAACTGTTTGTCAAAATAAAAAAATGCTTTATTTTTGACATGAATTGATTTCAAAACATTATAAATTACGTGGAAATGTGTACGATTTTACTATAGTGTGACGTCACAATGGGTATTTTAGTATGGATCGTTTTTGAGCGACTCGCAACAAATTCACAAACATCGCTATATCTTTAAAAGTAATGATTGCAGGTATACTGTTAAATTACACTATTACTTAGCAACAAAATTTATGCTAATTACAAAAATTGAAACTTTTTAATATTCTATCTGCAATACGGTTTACTCTATAACACTTTCTAATGTTATCTCACTTGGCCTAAATCAAGCGGTCTTGCTCACGTGATAAACGACAATAGTTCCCTGCACTTTGGCAGATGATTCGTGAAAGCAATAAAAACAAAATCGAGTACAAGGCGGACAGTCTGTGAACGTTCAAATTACCAATATCGCATCGTCACGACGCGCCGATACGATCGATAGCCGGCCGTATCACACGGAGATCGCCCCAAAATGTGCTGATGTCACGTACGTGTTAGTTCTAGAGCATCGGGATTCCATCCGCCGAGCTGCGATTATAATGAAACATCAGCTTCCAATTGTTCGTAGATCTACTTGATTCCTGCTAAGACTAGTGTTCAATTTGAGCCACACTCTTCATGAAATTGTGTACCATATATTGTAAATGATTATCAAAGTATAAAAAGAACTGCCTCTGTTAAATACTCAACTTTAAGGACACATAATATATACTTTAATATGACACTTCGAACTCGCATAAAAGTTTCACTCTGCAAACTATGTTTCACAAAGTTTTTTGAACCCAGAAGCGAAGATGGAAGCAGATATTGTTCACGAGAAACCTTGAACCACGCTTAACGCAATACTCGGAGATCTCAGGCAACCTATTGTTCGCCTCGAAAACATCGGAACGCGCGAAGATAATCCCAAGTTTATCGAAAACGTTTCGAATTTTACACCGAGAAAAGGTAATCCGCGGCCTCTTTGATTTTCGCACAAGCGAGCGCAGTGAAATATTTGTTTCTAAAGCCATATCCCTAAAAAAGCTTAGGATTATTGATTTCTTAGAAAAAAATCGTTGGTCCGCAAGGATAATGTTCCCTTACGGCTTGGGAACGTATTACGCGGTGAGGGATAAACTCGGTCGTTCAGTGGAAATATCAAAATGTTGTATTCGCCAATCCTGGAATCAACTACCTGCGCACTTGCGCGTGGGCTTTTGTTATCCTAAATTGGCATTGTTTCTGCAGTCATCTTTTTAGGGCTCAAATACGCTAAGAAGGCGGTTGCTGAAACAATACCCCTATGATTACTTAAAAATTATATTTTCGTTTAACTGTTTTTTTTTTTAATGTAAATATAAATGATGGTACCTGACAATGGCATTCTTTGGATCACTAAAACGATCAATCGCAAATCGCCTGAGATTTTTTTACAATCGCTCTAAAAAAGGTTAACATATATTTCTTATCTTTGAGTACGTTTAAATCGAGATTTAAATTCGGAGAATTTCGAGTAACTAGTTTAATTGTCTAGGTAACGAAACTTTTCCTTCTCTTCGTTACCTTAGTAAGTTTACCTTACTTATTTTAATAAATTGTAAAAAATTCTATTGATGTGAACAAGATAATCATTAGTTAATGCTAAGATCCTACCAATGGGCACGAAAATACACTATGTAGATTAGAATATATAAGCCTAACCACACCGGCTTAATACGAGTTGTCCATTATAATACATCCCTCTGTTTCTCATTAGGTGTAAGCAGGTTGCATAAAAATTAATTGCTTCAAAAAGCATCGAATACTCTACATATGAAATTTATTCATCAACAGGATATTTTTGGACATTTGCACATGACATGGCGGAATCGTCTCTGAAATCTATCGTAGAAGAACGGAACCACGAAATGAAAGGAAAAAATACCACAATTTTTAGATTTTTTAATGCTTATATTATTATATGTAGAAATAAACAATTTATTCTAATAAATAAAATAAAAATACATCAATGTACTGAAATTATTATATAGTCATCACTATATACGACCAAAGCCCTTGAATCAGGTATCGGTTAAAGGTCTACAATTAATGAATCTGCCGAGATGAAAAATTTCATATTGAATCCTTAATGAAATAAGACGAACCGTGATCGATCAAAATAATAATTAATAATAGATCGGCCGTGCCGACTCTGATGGATCTCGGTACTTAGTCATCGCGTTTAATTAAAAATAGCCGAGTCAAATTAACGGTTGAGATTTGGAAATTTGTACTATGTGGTGTCATTAGTACATAAATTCCACTTATTATCGTAGACATTGTTAGTGGTACGTCGTGAGAGACGCATTGACCTCAACTTAGTTATTACATAAGTCAATTTGGCTATTATTCACAATGTATATTATGTTTGGATTATTAGGAGATTTTATACCAAGGTTAGATAACCTAAGATTAAGGTTCCCAAACAGATGTTTGGGAACCTAAATCTTGCCTTTGTATACCTCAGAGCAGCAGTGCCTGCAATGTTCCAGTTTGATGGATATGCCAAAGGTATTATTGGGTACTGTAACCTTTTATGTCACAAATTGGTAGCATACTGGTTCATAAGAGCCATATACTATATTCTATTGTAGCCACGTAGTATCAGGTACATAGTCTACTTATTTATTTAAGTATAAATGCAACATCCCAATAATCATATCAAAGCGAGTTCGATTCATGTCATGGATGCAAACAAATAGTGATATAATGATTTTCGTCATCATCATCATCATTTCAGCCAATAAACGTCCACTGCTGAACACAGACCTCTCCCAAGCATCTCCACATCGGTCGGTCCTGCACTGCTAACATCCATCGCCTTTTGGCAACCTTTATCAAGTCGTCTGCCCATCTTGTGGGAGGCCTGCCAACGCCAACATTGATTTTACTGTAAAGTAAAAAAAATCTAAATTATATGTGTTTACTCAACTTTCATAATATCTAGGATAAAAGAGGAAGGAGCCCATAAATGTATGCAAAAACTAATTCTGACATAAACAATTTTTGCAACATATGTACGTTGGTACATATTTATTAAATGCAATCATTAAAATCATTTCATATGTTAAATCATTTCTTCTCTTCGCTCTTTAACAACAAAATTATCAAGGCTTCAAGCATTTTCCACATGGATCGGCAATATTAATTTTACTTAACTAGTCGCAATAGTTGACATATGATGTTACCGAGAGACTAGAATATACCTTAGTAAAGTTAAGACCCTTAGACCTTAGACCCTTCCAAGCGAGTTCATCGACAGCACTTAGTCTTTGTCTTCTCATGTAAATAAACAATGAATTCCTTCTACTACAAGAGCATCGGATAAATGAACATGTGCAAAATGCGGAAGTCGCAAAATACATTATGTGACAGACTCTTATCCTAAAATTTGATTAAAAAGGCAGTGTTCACCTTAGTCATGGTTATTCAGTTATAATTAATCATCATCATCAACTCTTCAGCTGAGACTTGCCCACTGCTACGTTATAGACCTCCTCCAAAAATCCACACTGATCGGTCCTGTGATCGATCCTTTTCATGATTATCACTGTATCGTCTGCCTACCTTGTGGTAGGTACCTGTCATTTCTCAGCATGTGCTTATCATTCGACATCTATTCAAACCCAACGGCCTTCAGTCCTACTTACAAAGGTTTACAAAGGTCACTTACATTTTTGGGCTTCTGTAAGCTGAAGGCATTAAGCGTTCAGTCAGTTCCGTTGTGTACGTAAGTGACTTGAATACATCTGCTTATCATCTTTTCCTTTTAATGACCATTGTAACCTGACACTGTCGACTATTAACTTCTGTAATCTTGAAACTTCAGATTCATGCTTAATATTAAATAAAAATTCTGCAAGACCATTTGAATTGAGCCAAATATCACAAATGGTATTTCTTAATCGTATACCACCAAGTAATACAAGCAAACAGATGTAATAATAAAGTGTAATCGCGGACGAAATCGTTATTAGTTTATCAGTCAATTATTAAGAGACAAGGAGGAGAGTTACATAATTGGATTAATGCTGTAGGTTGCGATACAGGGTGTTTAATTGTGGTGCGCGCGCCGCTTGATCGACGCGCGCCGCGGGGCGCGCTCTCTGCGCCCGCGCCGACCAATTACAGGCGTCCTGATAGCTTTGTATGGCTACGACGGGCTTTTGTTTTACACTCAAATATTTTATGTTGCATATAAACAGTAATCAGTTCATTTTAGTCTTTTTTCTAAGCGGCCAGTAAAGCAAATCTTTGAAGGTGAACACCAATATATATGAGTTTAATTTACAGTATACTCATCAAACTATTTATAAGTTTTTTTAACTTACAATTTATATTAATACACATTGAATCTTGCAACTAAACATGCAGATATTCTCAACTTATTAAGATGAATTTGTATACATATTTAGCTTCGGCGACAATGCATATAATATAAATTGCAAGAGTAAGAAATCTTATATGGTGGCATAATGATGGCGTCGTCATTAAATTAAAAGAAAAGAACAATTCGTATAAACTGACGTTTGCGTTCAATCCGTAATAAAAAAACATATAAAATCACGGCAATATCTTTTAAATAAATTTAAATATATTTCATATTTTGGGATTTTATGTATTGTCGTTGAATGAAAAAATGGAAATGAAATATATCTAAACCACGGACTAGGGTGACTGTGATAGTTCAAGGAATATTAAGAACATAATATTATCAGCAGTCTTGTGTTATTTTTCAAAAATTTCTATATCTACGCTTTTTAGGCAACATAGCATGGCTAGCCTTGCGGCTAGGGAAGGCACCGTTCCGAGTAAAAACCAGTAGAAACTGGTAATCGGTCTAAGTAACGCGCCTTTGTAGATACTTGTCGATGCATTGCTAGATTATCTCAAAACTTCGTAACATTTCTTGTTCATAACCTGGTAATGTATGCCATTTGTCTGTCATATTTGAAAGCAATTATATTACATATTAAATTTAATCGGAGGCTGAATTGCGAATTTAATGAATGTTAGTTCAATTAGAGGTACGATCAACAACACGACAAACTTTACATTTACGTTATGAATACCGCTGCTCATAGCTTTGTATGCACAGAAATGATTGAAGTTACTCTTGGGAGATGTGGCGAATTGGTTCTTTTTATTGATTTTTTACCTTTTTTATACGTCTATGTTTTTATGTCATTTTTTTGATGTATAGAAATATATGGTTGTTGTTGTCTGTCATTCGTGTCTTTCAATACCTAATTATAATATTTCCACTAATTTAAAGAGCTATCGATAACATTTTGGTCCTTCTCCCATAAATTGAACCTTTTACGAGTCATATTACGTTATAAGTAGTAATATTTATGAAAATGGTTGAGACACGAAGTCAAGCTAAATGCTGTGAGGATGAATCACGTAAGATTAATTCGGGTGAGACGGCCCCCAGCAACAACCCTGACAATGCGAGTGTACCAACGGTAATCACGTCAACAGTAGATCCAATGTTAAACGTCCATTCTAATGTTTCTGCAAGTTCTAGGTCTTCTCGTTCGTCAGCTACTATTCGAGCACGTAAGCTAGCTCTTCAGGCTGCTCATTCGCGAAAAATCGCCGAGTCTGAAGCGGCCGTAGCTGACGCAAAGCGAAAAGCAGCAGAGTTGGAATTAGAGGCACAAATTGCAATTTTGGAAGCTGAAGAAAGTAGGAGCCGTAGAAGCTCTCGATCATCAGTACAGCAGTGGTTAGATAATTCTGTATTTCCTACTGTAGTTCCCAATCAGGACATTACATTACAGCCCACAAATCTCGGGATTAATATTGTTAATGAGTGTACTGTGCAGGACTTAAATGTTCGACAAGAGTTTAATCGCAGTGAGAGAAACCCGCCAGGGCCATTACCATCTTTCACTGCAGCGAACATTCCAACTATAGTTTATAATACAAATCCATTGCCAGCTGATAAATTTTCTCCTAGCTTTACGCCATATATGCATTCTACTGACAATACTCAAATAAAACATCAATCTCACTCACACACAGATATTAATTTGTTAGCTGAAGCCATAAAATCTCTGTCAACCGATTCTGGCAACAAAACTAAGTTTGGTGACGGTCGCCTTCCTATATTTGATGGAAAGCCACTTGACTGGCTCACTTTTAAGAGAGTTTTCGAAGACTCAGCAGCGGCGTACTCTCCATCGGACAATTTGGCTCGTATCAATATGGCATTACGCGGAGCTGCACGCGAAGCTGTCGCTGTGCTTCTTGTTTCAGCTAAAAATCCTAAGGTGGTCATCGATGCTTTAGATATGAGGTTTGGCAGATGTGAGCTAATTGTCCTACAAGAAATTTCCATGATAAGGTCACTCCCTAAGTTAACAAATGATTCAACCGATTTAAATAAATTTTCATGCAAAATTCTTAATTGCATTGAAGTTTTAAAACTTCTTAATCAAAAATGCTACTTGGAGTCTCCTGAAATTTTTCAGTGTGTTTTAGGTAAACTTACACCATTGCTTCGAAGCAGATGGTCTGACTTTGGTATGGCACATTTTTATCCTGAAGGAAAAACTAAACTTGAGTTACTTGCACAATTTTTATTTCGTGAAGTTGAGCTGCAACTCAAGTTTGGTCTCCTTCCAGAATCCACATCTTTGCCAAAGAAAGTTGACAAAGTCTATGCTACAATAAATGACCATAACATCATTGAATCTTCTACAAGCAATTTGTTAACAAATAAGAATTTAGTTACCTCAAAATCAGACAGTACAAAATCATGCATACTTTGTTTACAAATACATGCTTTGTCAAAATGTGATAAGTTCCTATCTATGTCAGTCGATGACAGGTGGCAAGTGATAAAAGAAAACAAAATATGCCACAAATGCTTAAAAAAAGGTGGGCATATATATAGACGCTGTAAATACACAAAAGAGATTTGTGAGGGTTCGGACTGCAAACAGAGACACCATAAACTCTTACATGATTCGACCAATTTGGTGGCTCACACGATGGAGGTTGAACACAGTTGCAATAATTCCGAGTCATCTAAGCCACCAACTGATGTTATTGCCCACACAACTCAGAAGCCGATCAACCATGGTAAAGATGGAGTCAATAGAGTGGCCGATGTCACCACTATAGCTGGAGTTTTAAAAAGACCCCTTAGAAAGTTGGTGCCTCTGAATGTCACTTAAAAAAAAAGAGGAGAATGTGGCGAATTGGTTCTTTTTATTGATTTTTTACCTTTTTTATACGTCTATGTTTTTATGTCCTGAGCCGAAAAAGGACTTGACGCAGCGCCGAAAATCATGGAGGTCATTCTATAAATTTTAATAGGTTCGTTAGGGGAGTTTCGCCATACAAAGCGTTGAGCATCTCTGTCCGCCTCACGTATTTTCACTTGAGGAAACATCTCCCTAATGTCAGCTGAAAGAGCGACCTTACCTTCACGAAACCGAAAAAGAATCCCTATCATAGAATTTAACAGATCTGGACCAGCAAGAAGCATTGAATTTAAACTTATTCCATTGGAAGTCGCTGCTGCGTCATGGACTATCCGCAATTTGCCCGGTTTATTAGGATTGGTAACGCCGAAATGTGGCAAATACCAAATCCTCGGATTATCAGATTTTTCATTGATTGGACCTTCTGCGTAACCTTTCTCAAACATAGCTTGCATATTCATTTTATAAAGATCAGCAAAGGTCGAATCTTTACTCATTTTTTTCTCTAACGATGCAAATCTTTGAAGAGCTAACTTAAAACTATTGGGAGCTATGAAATTATCATACTTCCAAGGTAGGCCAACTTCATATTTCCCCTCTGGTAAAAAACGCGTGGTATCTTCAAGAATTTTAACAGCTCTTTTATCATTTTCATTCAAAAGCTTGCGTTCGGTTATGCCAACTGAATCTAGTTTGAAATAATTTTTAATTAAAGAGTCTAAGGTGCTATCATCCTCTATATCTGCGTAATGAACAAAGTCAATTGGTTGAGTTTTGCTTGAATAAAATCCAAACAAGACCCAGCCAAGTTCTGTGTGTATAGCAACTGGTTGAGACCTACTACCCTTTCGAGTTTCACTCGAGATCATCAAATGCCAATTGTCGATGCCTATAATTACTTTTGGCTCTCCTGTCTCATAAGTTAGAACATCGACAATGTCTTTTAAATACGAGAATTGCGAAATATTACTAAGCTCTATATTTTGTTTTGACAGACCTAAATTGCTGATTGCCCTTGCCTTTTTTATAGAATAAGTTTTATTACAATAACGACCCTTAATATTAAAATCTACGTAACGAACTTTAACTTGTTTTTGCAAGCCATTGACACAATCCAAGCGAACTGATGATTCCAGACCGGTAACACCAATTTGATCACATATTTCGGAATCAATAAAGGTTGCCGTGGAACCATCATCCAGCAAAGCGAAGGCTGTTGACGCTATCCTTACCAATCATTATATGGACGATTGCTTAATATCGATACCGTCAGCAGCTGAAGCAGCTCAACTTGCTCTCAATATCGTTACCATTCATAAGAAAGCAAACTATGATATGAGATCTTGGGTGTCAAACGATCCTAAAGCACTAGCTCTTATTCCAAAACATTTATTATTAGACCCACTATTAAGTAACGTGGATATAGATTTAAGCAAAATAGTCAAATCTGTCAGGACCTTAGGTTTAATTTGGCAGCCGAGTATTGATTGTTTTTCCTTTAACTTGAACAGCTTTAGTGAGATTCATAATAATCATTTCACCAAGCGTGATGCTCTCTCTTTAATGATGCGCATCTTTGACCCTTTGGGATTTATAACGCCACTTACTGTAAGAGCTAAAATAATGTTCCAAAACATTTGGCGTAAAACGGTAGAGTGGGACGCTCAACTTCCTCGAGAGGATGTCTCTGCGTGGCGAGAATGGCACAGAGTTTGCTTTAACGTTATTTCTAGTTTAAAAATCTCACGCAGATACAGTCTCAATGAGAGTGATTGTATAGAGAGAGAGCTTCATACATTTTGTGATGCTAGTGAGTCTGCTTACGCGACAGTAGCCTACTGGCGGTTAACCTATCCTAGTGGATTAGTTAAACTAGCGTTAATCGGGAGCAAGGTCCGAGTAGCACCACTGCGACCGTGCTCTATTCCACGACTTGAACTCCAAGGTGCCTTGATTGCAGCTCGTTTTGTCGATACAATCGTTCATGAGCATAAGTTTAAACCACGTAAGCGTATGTTCTGGTGCGACTCAATGAACGTTTTAGGGTGGCTAAGAAACGATGCCCGTAATTTTAAACCCTTTGTGGCGAATAGGTTAGGGGAGATTTTGGAGTTATCTCACGTTGCTGAGTGGCGCTGGATAGCATCCGAATGCAACGTAGCTGATGATGCCACTCGTTTAAGTAAAGATATATTTGATATAAATTCGCGCTGGTTTTCCGGTCCAGACTTTTTATTGTTGTCGCCTGATCAGTGGCCATCTGAACCGGGTACGAACATTTTGGCTGATCAACTAGAGCTGAAACCAAGGCACAAAGTGAACTGTCATGCTATTAGTGATCATTCACGTAGCTCTTATTCTCCATTGTCAGCCGATCCACGTCATTTCAGTAAATGGTTATCATTAATACGCGCAACAGCATTGGTTTATATGTTCATTCATAAACTTCATAATATATGTAAAGGTAAATCATCAAATAATTTAACTCCATCTGATTTAACAGCTATACATTTAAGAAAGGCTGAGATCGCAGTTTTATTGCAAAGCCAGATTGACTCCTTCCCAGTAGAAAGAAGATGCTTAGAGACATCCAGTCCTCTGCCCCGAAGCGGCAAGTTGAAGAATTTGTCTCCCATATTAGGCGATGACCGTTTACTTCGTTTGGCAAGTCGAATTTCTGCAACACTAGATATTGGAGAAGACACTAAGTCCCCTATCATACTTGATGGTAAACACCCAGCAGTACGTTTACTAGTGTTTCATTATCACCAAATAAACGCCCACGCAAATACGGAGACGGTAGTGAATGAACTCCGTCAATTTTACTGGATTATCAACTTAAGAAGTACAGTCCGGTCAGTTGCATATGATTGCCGTTTTTGTCAAGTACGAAAAACTGTGCCTTTCAATCCACCAATGGGTCAACTACCGCCTGCAAGACTGTCACATCATCAAAGACCCTTTTCATATACTGGACTAGACTACTTTGGCCCAATTTTAGTCTCTGTCGGACGCCGTCATGAAAAGCGCTACGTGGCGCTATATACTTGTTTGGTGGTAAGGGCTGTGCATATGGAAGTGGTCCATAGCTTATCTACCGATGCTGCCATGATGAGCCTGAAACGTTTGATTGCAAGACGTGGCTGTCCTCGTCAAATCTACTCTGACAATGGCACTGCGTTTGTCGGGTTAAACAGAGAGTTGAAAAAACTATATGGAGAAGAAATTTCAACATTCGCCGCTAACCAAATGATTGAGTGGAAGTTTATCCCTCCAGCAGCTCCATTCATGGGAGGAGCTTGGAGCGTCTGGTAAGGAGTGTAAAAACTGCCCTAAAGGTAACTCTCAAGGTAAAAGCACCTTCAGACGAAGTTTTTCTCACTCTGCTCGCAGAAGCCGAAGCTCTGATAAATAGCAGACCCCTGACACACGTGTCTGCTGATCCTGATTATCCAGAAGCTTTAACACCATCTCACTTTTTGATTGGCTCATCGTCTGGAAGAATCGGACCGTCAGAAACTTGTGACAGGGACTTAGTTGGCAGAATTAGTTGGAGGAAAGCAGCAAAATTAGCCGACCAATTTTGGAAACGTTGGTTAACTGAATACTTGCCTACACTCGCTCCCAGAAGGGGAGGAGGCCAAAGTTGTCCAACTATAAAGGTCGGAGACACGGTCATCGTCGCTGATAATAACCTTCCACGAGGAGCTTGGCCTAAAGGAAGAATTTCGAAGCTGTATCCTGGTAAAGATGGAGTCAATAGAGTGGCCGATGTCACCACTATAGCTGGAGTTTTAAAAAGACCCCTTAGAAAGTTGGTGCCTCTGAATGTCACTTAAAAAAAAAGAGGAGAATGTGGCGAATTGGTTCTTTTTATTGATTTTTTACCTTTTTTATACGTCTATGTTTTTATGTCATTTTTTTGATGTATAGAAATATATGGTTGTTGTTGTCTGTCATTCGTGTCTTTCAATACCTAATTATAATATTTCCACTAATTTAAAGAGCTATCGATAACAGGAGACTTAATGAACCTACAGATATCTAGAAATTACTCAACTTACAGTTTAAAGATGCGAATAAAGACGCCAAGTTGAATCTTGAAGTAATGTCCACAGTAAGACAATGCGGCTGAAGAAGGCAATCTGCAGGCCGGCGGGAGGTGTGCGCGATCGAACTAATGATAACGGTCGATCGACGGATTATTACATTAAACCCAGATGTTCAATCACGAGGCCGCAGTTCGCACCTCGGCCTGGCAAAAATTACGGACGCCTCTTCGGAACTTAAGACTATTGTAGAGCTATGTCTGCAAGACGAATTTTCTCACAAATAAATAAAAAGAAATATTGGCTAAATGAGCCAGTTTTCTTCCAAGTTAAAAGTTTTATAGATTAGTGAATATTAATGAAACTGTTAAAGTAAAAGTGAACTTCTGTTAATCGTAAATTACGTTTTTAACACAATTTATTCATAAATGAATGTTTTTATTATTGAAATGAATGTAAAATTTTTATTAAATTTATAAATATGAAAAGTACTTACTTGTAGATCTAAGTTAGGGCTAAATCAACAGGTAAATAGAACGTTTGGAAATTAATAAATGAGGTTTTGCCAAGAGTGCTTGAAGCTGATATAGATTAAATACGTTAACACTGTACGGAATAGTACTAAAATCAGATGACTGTTAAATTAAAACCAAAACAAGAACACAGCAATGAAACAGTACTTGTCTTAAAATGTTCTGGAAGTTTTAATAACATGTCCACAAGGACATGTTATTAAAACTTCCAGTGTGTGTCTTTCCAATATGTGTTACTCGTAGAAGTATTTTTTAGAACATACACTTGTTTACACATTTTAAAAGGTTTTCTTAAAAGAAATAAAATTTTCTCAGTTATTCATGCAGATATTTCCTTGTTTCATTTTAAAACATAAAGAAGAATACAAAATTCCAACTCGAAAACCCGAAGAAATTCCGCTACAGTTCCTAATGTATTCGTGTCTTATTTATGTGGCTAAAGATTCTAGGCGAAACGCACTTTCTCTTTCGACTGATTACTGCGATGAATACTTACACACAATTAACTACAGTCCAAATCGCAGAAAAATATAACGCGTAGCTTTCTCTACAAACTATTATTAACGGGTGGTTATTTATAGTCTATTTACCATTACTCTACCAACTACCAAGCTTTACTCTTAGATAACAATCAAATTCTAACATTAAAAAGTAAATAGAAGTTTTTTTTCGTTTTGCCTTGTTGTTTGTTAGTATTTGGGGTGTATTGTGAATATTTATTAAGTTTGTGAAGTAATTTAAACACTCAATAACATATTAATAAGAAGCTTTATTCAATTATTTTTTTATTTTACGAAATTATAACAGAACCAAACTATGTACCTAAACAAGCTGCATAAATTGTATAATAGCAAATGTGTACTCTTTTAGTAACGCCACAGATTTAACTCACAACAACACATTACTTTCGGATCTCTATATTCCTAGTGCTATAAAGCAAAACTAGTCACTTTTAGTACTTTAACTACCATTATATAACGAAAAATGATTCTACATAAATATTAAAAAAAAATACGTGAATTTGGAATTCCTTGTTTAACTTTCTCAAATTCCCTGTCAAGTAATAAGTTACTCAGAAAAAAGGTATTAGACTTGTGGTCACAAGTCTATCATCCTTATATTTACAATCAGTTGCTTCAATAAATAAAAACAGGATAATTATAAATAATAAGCAACATATTGTCAGCGTGACGTGAGTTGGTTGTCTTCAACTTACAATCTTATTTCTACGACGCGTTCGCTAAAAACGCTCATTGTACAGTACATGTAGCTGCAGGACTCTTTCAAAACTTGAAATAGAACAGATAGCCGGTTGATTAGCGAATCGCGGGCAACCCGAGGTCGCGGCGGAGCGGCAGAGCATCGTAGATCCGAGTATCGATCCCCGCGACCCTTCGAACGCGCCGAGCCTAGCACAATGCCGCGGCTCTTTATTATAGCATCTCACATTGTTGTCATTGTTATTATTATGATTCTTTACCGCTTTCCATTGTCGGCCGGCGTTGTGGCGGTGCTTTTTCACGGTCCGCGTTTAGTCTGGGCATCGGGAGCGCGACGCTCGCACGCTTAGTCGCGGAAAACGAGTGTTTTCCGCGCGGAAATTAGGCTCACGCGTGCTTTTTTACGTGCTCGCCGATGCGCGCGCAATGAACGACATCAGCTGATCGCGCTTCGAAAACTTACGTATACCTACATATAGTAACTGCAGAGTGAAGTTGTGTGCGCTCGGTGCTAATATCCTAACGTGAACGGAATGTGTGTGTTGTTGTAAGTTATATACGCTGAATTTGAATGTTTTGTACAAAAACGCGTGTTTCTTGTTGTGTTCAGGCAAGTTCAAGGACATAAACTGTTTCGACAATACTACTTTATCACTGTGCGTAATGTATCATTGTATTAGTGAGTGAAATGTATTTTGGTTTTTAGTTAATAACATAATATGGTATGTTCAAATGCTTAGATTAAAAAAAAATAATCGTTTTTATTAATAATTGTCGAAACATGCTTGATAGGTGAGAAAATTTTGAGTGCAATCTATTATATTTACAAATATAGATACAACAATGTATTTATAAACCTTACTGTACGAGTATCAGAGTCCGATATGAAAATATGTGGTGGAGAATCTAATACAATAATTGTGATTTTCTTATAAGAAGGTGTGCACCCCAGTAAGATATTTTGTAGTTAGATTGAACTAACATTCATTTATATATATATATATATATATTATATATATATATACTCATTAAATATAATTTTAGCAATGAGTTTTTTAAGGGAAGTTTTTTTTTGATAACCAGGCATACAAACTTTGAACCAAGGCACGCCCATTACTGGAGATAGGCCTCTCTCAAGGATCTCCACCCAGATTAGTCCTGCGCTGCTCACACCTAACGCCTTCTTGCGTTCTTCGCCAACCACTCCATTTTGTGGGATGCCTGCCAACGCTGTATTTACTGACATATGGCTACCACTAAAGGACGTTTTCGCGCCAACAGCCATCAGTCCTACCGTGGCCCAAATATTTCATAATATCTGATTCGATTACGCAATAAATGCCAAGCCCTTAATCTAGTTTATAATGTCATCATTGTCAACACCTACAATTCAAAGACATTTGTTTTTTTCTTTTTATTGATGCCCATACACCTCTTGGTTAAGCCGACCAAAATACATTTGTTTAGATGTACAGCTATTATGATCCGAGAAGCCCAGCCGAGTCGGATTCAACGATTGATCTGTTTCTGGAAGTTGAATCTACCTAGTTGGACAATTTGTCCCAGATCCAAAAACAACTTCCAGTGTAGAGCCTCCAACTTCGACATGTGTTTCGTCTTGTTCATATTCATTTTAAGAGGCACTTATTAACAAACTCTACTGAGGTCTTCGAACACTGTGACTAAGTCTTCCATGGTCTTAACCATGTTTACGATATCATCAGCAAATCGAAGGAGCAGCATCTTCCTGCAAGTTTGGGATGACGCCTAGTCCTCTACTCCAAAAGCTAGACCTGAAGCTGAACTGTCATGGCTGATGTTGTAACATTATGGATCTGGAACCTAGGTTTCCACGGAATCATAGTAAAAGGGTTAAACTACTCGGGCTTCTGTTTAAGCTGCCAAAGTAAATGTATTTGGTCTACATAAGTGTAGTAGCCATTTAGGATTACAACTTGTTCTTAAATTACTTGTTCTTGCTTATAAGCATGGCTCAAGAGCATGGTGGGTCTGTAATTCTTCAGCTGGATTTACAGGTAACCGTATCACCACGCCCAAGTATCATGATTTAGGATTTAAAACCATATATTTACTTCTTTAGTCAAATCTCCTTATTTTAGTTCATAATATCAAATTGTAATTTCGTAATGACGTTGAGATGCATTCTCAACTAAAACATTGTATTTCTTTTTACTCAGCATGAAGTTTTAAATAAAACAATCAGGTTAAGTGATATTGGCAGTAGGAAATCTAAAGTAGAAATGCGTTTGTAATTACATAATTGTATAATTGTTCGTGGAAATTATTTATTTATTGTATTTGGCATTGTATGCCTATATTTATCATAACATATTGTAGAATTAACATAATAATTAATCAATTGTTCAATTTTCGTCATTAGTTTCTGTTTGACTACGACAATAACGTTAAAATTTACTTTCTCATTTAATTCTGTTTGTCATCTATACAGTTAAGTATTATGTAACCTTGTCTACAAATCTGGATTTGTACACAAGGCTACAATCTGGATGCCTCGAGCTTGAATTTCAGCTTCATGTGCCTAATATTAATATTTGTTTATTTATGATTTGGAATAACAGCTGTAATAAATTTATTTACTGTATAAATGTATGTACTATGTTCCTAAACTTTAGGTACACAGTACATAAATATCTTCTTTCGAGACTAAATATTGTAGGTATTACTTTGATGTATCGCTTATATGAGAAGCTTAAAGCCCCGGTCCTTTAGAAGACGTGCGTGGATATATTTATACCTAATGTAATGAAATATGCGTAGAGTGTACAACTGGATTTAATCGTTATCTGTATAATGAATAA
This sequence comes from Scirpophaga incertulas, assembly GCA_036419045.1. Taxonomy (NCBI): domain Eukaryota; kingdom Metazoa; phylum Arthropoda; class Insecta; order Lepidoptera; family Crambidae; genus Scirpophaga; species Scirpophaga incertulas. The sequence continues at coordinate 27,034,724 of CM071634.1, read as the reverse complement.
AACAAGAATAAGTTAGTAAGATGTACAGTAACTATTGTGGTTACAGGCCAAACATTTACGGGCTATTATTTTATGATTTTGGGAATTATGAGAACTGGACTATGGGATAAGACTCTGGTCACCTAATTATCATTAGTTTATATTTCTTATAACCTCACACAAATCTACAATTTCGCACTCTCTTCTAGTAGGTAATATAAATAGAACTTGGCTACACTCAATATTTAATTGATGTCGGTACCATTGAATGTTCGCGTAGGCAATCAGTGTAGATTTCAAGGGCTAACGCCCAGAGACAGTGGCGCAAGAGCACTACAGTCGATGCTCGCGGCTCACCCAATAATTGCCGTGGTAATGCTTGCGCTTAATAAAAGCGCGCATCTCTGAACTCCCTAATTGGTGCGAGGTGTCACAAATGACAACGAGTGGGAGTATAGGTAGATTATTAATTATCACGCTAGGCTGCACAGTTTGAAATCTAGACTGATGTATGTTAGGGGAAATTCCCATGTTTCATGAGTTAGACAAATCTGTATATATCAATAAAATTGGAATATTCTAATTTTACTACAGTTTTCAGTATTGTTGGTCTCAAATTGCCGAATTGACATCATTTCTACCCTGTATAATTATTGAAATAATTTTGAAATGTTAATTAAACGATTTTTTTATTTACAAGCTTGAGAGCCACAATACCTGTTAAAGATCAATCGTATATTTGATTTATTTGCCTTAAATTTTGAATAAATAAAGGCAGTAGGTTTAGGATATAGAGTTAGGATGATAATTTTTTTAATCTATGACTAGTAAGAAATTTGCCATGTCAACTAGTTACATTATGAATTGATGCATCAATAAGACTTAGGTTGAATTCTCGATAGCTCACGTACCCGTATGTTGTGCATCAGTAAACGGAAATCACAGAGGCTGTACAGTCAAAGGCCTGTTTGGGCAGAGGACACAAACAAGGCCGCTCCACAAGACCCTCTCCTTATGGGGGCAAGGTTCACCCCCGCCCGCCCAGATGTAGGTATGTGATAAATTCTCGTTGAAATGAATACATAATGTCTCCTGAACACATCGTCTTGCAATTAATGTTTGCGTATTCTAAAACTTTGAAATTATTATTATAAATTTGTTGAATATGTTTGTAAACAGTTCATAATAAAAAAAAATGTTTAAAATGCCTCTATTTACCTTGAATGCGTAGTATGTAATATGGAATTGTATATTGATGGAGCTGTAATTAATAATATAACGCGATTACTATTAATAATCGTTAATGACATAGGGTCATTTAAAAAACTGAATAATGTATAATATAGAAAGAAAGCCAAGTCATTACATTCGTAACATAAAATTGTGCGTAGGTTTTTAAGCACAAAATTAATAATATTTATTAGGATAAGATTTATTAAGTGTTATGTTGGTTTCCCCTTTGTTTTGTTAAGTAGGTAGGAGATACTTTCTCGTGATAAATTTTATATGAACTTATTAAGATATAGAAGTCGTACCTATATCGAGTCTTAAACTGTGTCTTACTGATTATTGACGATTTATTTATTTTTTAGCTCTATCTACCTACATGTCCGAGAAATACTTCATCTACGAACCATTTAATAAATATACATTAATATTATATCGAATAAACGATTTATATTTATGTAACGAATAAACTCTAAAACTACTATTAGATAGATAATGATTTAAATTTGTATGGTAGACTTCACCTTAAGATTCGTGGAAGAACATTAGTTAATTATTACTACCAACTACATTTACCCTGACTATACCGAAAAAGGAAATAGTAGTTAATTAGTTAAATTTCAAATTAATAATTTAATAACTAAAATGGTCAAGCTAATACATTTTTCTTGTTACAATTAGTTCACAGGCAAAGCCTCAACTCGTGCCCATATGAATCAAATGAGTGGATATACACCGAAAATTCTATTTGAATTCTAGATAAGCCCTAGCCCGTCGCACTAAAGATTATCTCGGGATACGCCGAGGGATTCCCACATTTAACGCCGCAGCCTAAACCGGGATTCATTAAACTGAAACCGGGATAAAACGGCGCCGACGCCGCACCAGCCCGTTTCACGCTCTGACAGTTTTGTAGTCTGAATGCAAAATGGACCTAACCTATCTGTGATCTGCCTACAAGCGAACGTCAGCAGCTCTGGCTGAAGCCAATGAAATTAATGCACACAGTCACATTCAAACGAAACGGGCTTGACGGAATCAACATGTGCACGACTTTAAGGTTTCATGTGTAGGTATTTCTGAAAAAAAAAATACTAAGCGTTTCATTATATGATAAGTTTACATTTAATAAGCAAATGTTTTCTAATTCATAATTAAATTTCGTGTCACGGATTCCAACTCCGTCTTACTTCTTTAAATATCAGCATTCTCATTGCTGTGTTTCAACGTGAAGGGATAGGGAAGATAGGCAATGAGGTTACTGAATGCTGCAACTTTACAACTTACTCGTATATCACATGTTAGTAACGTACACTGTAGTTTTGTGGGGCTTCCAAGTTTGCTGCCAATCTAGTAAGAGTAATCAAAGTCGCCAGCTTAAAAGATTCATATAGGCTGTGAAATATATGGGTACCACGATTTTACACCTTATGTCACTGCGAATTACAATTGAAACTGTAATTGCATACAATCACAACAACCATATGCACCATAGGCGACTGTGTGCACATATAACATAGTTTTGACGTCAATGAATTTTTTCCCGGTTAAATTTTACATTGAGTTTGTATCTGTATTATTGACTAATTATGATAGTTAAGTTGTTTAATCAGTATATATTTGACGTAATTTTGAAGAATATTTTGTTTTACGTTAAAGAGCATATAAAAAGACAGAAAAATTTTATATGCTCTTTATATTTTTTTTTTATTATTATATTATTGTTGAAAATTTAACAAGTCATTTTAGAAAATAAATTATTATTTTTTAAGATTCTTGTTTGCACAAGTACCGCATTTGTTATTATTGAACGCTGTTGCAATTTCTTTTTATTGGAAACTATTGGTTATACCAATTTTTCAAAGGTGATCCCCGCCTATAAATAAACTAAAAGACTGTATCAGAAAATGATACCAACTTTCTCTTTTTTTAAATATTCCTATTAAGACGACTATTGTAAGTTAGACATTTGTATTTTGCTTTGACACAATATTTAAAATATTTTATTAGAATACAAAGATATTTCTCCTCATTATTCACTAATGAATCTGTGATTGTAAGTCTTTTGAACAAGAGATATATAGGCGCACTAAAATTTTATAATCATATCTGTTAATTAAATTTACAACTTACAAATATTTAATAAGTCTTCGCTTTGTATAAATAATTTCATACACCAGATTAATACGTTCGTGAATGTTATATAAGTATTATGCTAATGTAGAAAAATGAAATAAATTGTATAATCCCCAGTGAGAATTTCAAGCTTCAAATTCAAGTAAAAATTTTAATAATATACTTGTGTGTATATAAAAATTTTATGTATAATTTAACTAAAATACCTTATATTTGTGTAAGCAATTTTACATCCTAATGTTATATTGTTTTAAGATAGTGTTAGTGTAATTATTATACTATTATAACGATTTCAATGTTATGAAACTACTGTTCTTGAAAGTACATTTAAAATAAATTACTTTTCTAACCGTTTGATGTTTTATTATTTGTCCGCCATCCTTAGTGAAAGTAAAGAAAAATAATTAAAAGATAACAAAAACTTAGCAATAAATACCACTATGAAATATTTATATTACCCCGGTTGCTAATGTCGGTTACCTATTGTCACAGTGGAAAAAGTAAGTGGCCCTATTTTCTAGAAATTATTGCAGTTAAGGAAGCCGACTCACTCTTATTGTTTTAAAATTTTACCTGCTTCAACCTTGAACGCCAAAATTATCGCATACTAAGACTGTGATTTTTATTTTTTAACAATTGGTTTTTACAACTCAATGAGTAGTTTCCATGTGACCATTATTTTAGGGCTCCAATATCAATATTGGTATTTTGTAATGTCCTATTTTCTATGGCAATAGAATAATAATACGAATTATCGATCACTTTACAGCTTGATTTTGAAACAATCGACACATACATTGTGTTACAGCTGGTTCAGGATAAATACTTTTGCTTTAAAATTTTGTTAACAAAAACCATTATTTATTTTATCAATTTACGAGTGTAATTAATTCAATTTATTCCTTTCTTTTCCATATTTGAATATTCTGTTTTACTGTGAATTTATAAAAATACTCACCGAACAGATGAAAAATCAGTGAATATCGTTTACGTATGCCTTATAGTTATTAATAAATATTCACTATATTCTTCATTATACACATAAAACAGAAATAGATAAATATATTAGAAAAGACATCATTTGGCTTAAATACGACGTTACAGATGTAGCAGAACAATATTTCGAGTACCGAGAACAATATAACGATCATCATATGGCCACTGCTGCTCATAAGCTCTCCCCCAGTCTCTCCACACCACTCGGCTCTGTGCTGCTAATGTTAATATTCACTCTGTACACCATATAGGAAGGCATCTATCTAGGCATCAAGGAAAAAAAGTAAACCCTTTGTGGTCATCTGAAGGAAATGTGACAATGTATCCATTAAATATAGATAATGTACTAAAGACATTTGAATACAACAGGAAACAAATAGCTTGCCCACCTTATATGTTAAGTGGCTTAAAATTTCAAAATAGATAATCCTTGCTGGAACAAAGGTAGGCAAATAAGTGGTGAGCAATGCAAAACTAAGGTGGGTATACCTAATCATAATCACAATACCCGATACAGAAACCAATGCTAATGATTTGCAACAGAAACACTATTAATAGCAATATTACGATAAGTACCGATTATTTGTATTCCGAAAAATAATAAGTTGACAAGTGAATTTTTAGGAAACATTGACAAAATAAAACATAGATTACATCAAGAGCGATGCAAATACCTTGTGTTTCTGAATTACACATTCAATAGAAGAACTATGAATCAAATCTTTTTTCTGAGAATACAGAAAAATTGCGAATAATTTAAAGATAGTTAAAATAAATCTACTAACACACAGAAATATAGATTTTAGATTCTTTTCAAACTATTCAAATAATTCTTAACAATGCGTATAGCAACATTTTCCACGATACAAAATAAATGTTATTAAATATTATATATTTCTTATTACATAAATATAATGAAAATTATATAAACTTTAGAAGATATTTTTTTTTGCATAAAAAGTCTATTTCCTCCAAAACTTTATATACACAAAATTGGAACCAGCTTTGAAACAGAAATATATGATGTTATATCAAGCTTAATCATATCTAAGCATATTGGTGAAAGATTAAGTACCCGTACAATGTCTATATAAATTATATTTTACTATGCAATGATATGTCCTACTTAACACTATTTTTACAAATGCTAACATTATTTTTGCTAACATGTTCAATATAAATAAAAATCTCTATGTTCTTCTGACAATAGGAAAACAAGTCTCCCCGCAATAGAAACAGTTATGCGTGTATTTCAAGCTATTTGAGATTATCTATTGTTTGCTTCATCTTATAATGCTTCTTATACTTCAAAAGAAAAATTATTAAAATCCTTGATTAAGTAAACACAGTTTTATTGTGTCGCTTATGTCTGGAAGCGTTAAATATTTATAATATCCAATTATATCTTTCTCTTTGTAGTAAAATAAACATATACAACAATAACAAGTCAACGTAACGATTGAAATTGATAAAGCACAATGGTGCAAGTGAGTATATGATTTCTGATGTCCGGGTGATTGTAGTCGGGTCGCTGTCATATTGCCTTGAACTTGCAGCTGACAGCTGAACAAACTCCGCGCTAGTCAGCGCTAGCGCCTACTCTAGTGTATTGGACAACTTACTTTGTTTTATCATATTAATTTAAAATATAAGGAACATATAGTTATTCTAGATTAAATAATAGCTGTTTTCTCAAACCACATATATCGTTGCAAACTGATATAAATATAATTTGCAAATTCTATATAAATATGCAAAATCCTTAGAATTGTGTAATTTTGAATAAAAAGGGTGTACCTAATTGTGTATATAGTGTGAATAAAAATAGTGTTATTGTGAACGTAATACAAAAGAAATTAACATACATTTAACAGGACATATCGAAAGATCGTCAGCAATATGAAACTACAAAACTGTTTTAGTTACAGGAAAACTTTTTCCCTTTAGGAATTGGAAAAGAAATTGAAGTATGCATTTTTAAATGGCAAACACAATGATATAGGTACGTATATGAGGGAACAGTGTGTTGTTTACATCATAAACTAAGGCCGAGGAGGTGTAAGCACCGTCGGCAAACAAAATTGAGATTTGCATGAGGCGACGGCAACAGCGAGCCGTACGCTCAGCAGGCCGCGCGATTAAAAATGCAGGGCGCGGCGGGTGGGAGCGCGCGGGAGGGGCGGGGCCGCGGCTGAAGCCGAGCCCCCATTGGTGGAGGGAGGGGGCGGCGCCCGGGGCGCGGGGGGACGCCGGCTCCGCCGCCCGGCCACTGAGCCTCTTCATCACAACGCACGTAGCCTTCGCGCCAGACGGTCCCGTGATCCGTTTACGCGCCTCGCCGCGAGTCCATGTGAGCGACCGATAGTTCTCTCGTTGTGCACGGTGAACGAAGGATCGGCAAACTGTACGCGCCGCAGGAAGACGACATGTTGACGATGGAGACGGATCTTAAAGGCGGCAGCCTGCACGCCACCGTGCCGCCGCACCATGCGCTGCAGCATGGCTACGGGTCACTGGGTGCGCTCGGCGGCATGATGGGTTTGCCGCAGCAGCAGCCGTTGGCGCAGCACCAGCCTCTGCATCATCAGCCGCTACCGCAGCACCACGCGCAACCGCAGCCGCCGCACCACCAGCCGCCTAACAACAACAACAATAACACCAAGAACTCCAACACCGACCGGGTCAAGCGCCCGATGAACGCATTCATGGTGTGGTCGCGCGGTCAGCGCAGGAAGATGGCCTCCGACAATCCTAAAATGCATAATTCGGAAATCTCAAAAAGACTCGGTGCACAGTGGAAAGATCTCTCGGAGTCCGAGAAGCGACCGTTCATTGACGAGGCGAAGAGACTTCGAGCCGTACACATGAAGGAGCACCCGGACTACAAATATAGACCAAGGCGGAAGACGAAGACGCTTGCTAAAAAACAGGAGAAATATCCGTTAGGCGGTGGAGCATTGCTTGGAGCAGGAGAGGCGCAACGAACGTCCGCGCCCACGGCACAGCAGCCACGTGACGTGTACCAGATGACGCCTAATGGATACATGCCTAACGGATATATGATGCACGATCCCAGCGCATACCAGCAGCAAGCGTACGGATATCCGCGGTACGATGTGTCGCAAATGCAGCAGGGAGGATACGGCGGTGGATACTACGGCGGCGGTGGGCAAGGCTCGCCATACCTGCCGCAGCCGCCCTCACCGTCGGCATACGGTATGGGCCCCGGCTCTCCTGGTGGCTACGCGCTGCCACCGTCATGCGCTTCGCACTCTCCAAGTGGTTCATCGGCTAAATCGGAGCCGGTGTCGCCGGGTCCGCCGGGCATGAAGCGCGAATTTGCGCCGCACGAGCCACCGGCACAACTGAAGCGCGAGTTCGCGCCTCACGCGCACGCGCACGAGCAATTAGCTATGAAGCGGGAGTACGGCCAGCAAGACTTGAGCCACATCATCAATATGTACCACGTGCCCGATGAACAACGGTACGCGGCCGCCGGGGAGCGCGTGATGCCTCTCATCTGAGAATCGCCTTTCGCGTGCGACATCGACATCCCGCCGCTATGAGCTGGATGTGTCGCCGCGCCCCCAATCTACGTCTCCAGTGACTTTGTTGCGCATCAGTTGTCGCGCTTAGGACAGTGATCGTTATCTCCCGGCCGTACATACTACTAGGTATGTCCATTTATTTGTTTTGTATGAACGACCGCTGTTAGTGTTGCGAAGTGTTGACTAGGAAGTTGCCGGCGCGCCGCCGACGGGCGGCCGTCGAGAGTTCAATTAATGTTGTTGATCCTGTATTATATTACGATTATTGTATTTTTTCATGATTATGTTAAATATTCTAAGATATGTTGTGTGGATGGATGCGAGAGTGAAGCGTGAGATTTGCGTGAGAGAGGACGGCGTGGTTGCGGTAATTTGAATACCAAAAAAATTTGAACAAGTTGTAAATATAGTTTTAAAGTTAGAGTTGGAGTTAGTCGTAAAGCGTAGATAGATAGATTATAAGACGTGCCACGACGCCACACTCTTACGCCCGTCGTGCGTTGTACAAAATATTTGTTATATCGATACGATAAATCCCTGAAAGACTAATAAAATATTGTAATACAAAAATGTACAGTGAGTGTTATATAGTCAGTGGACACAAAAGTATATTGAAGAAAAAGATGAAGTTATCAATAAACGACGCGTTAAAATTATATATGCTGTTTTGTTCCATATTCCCAAACTATACCCGCAGATATCACTGTCCGATTTTTGCATGAAAATATTACTAAAAATTATTATATATTGTAGAAATGTTTAATATAGGTAAACAAGAGTATTATAAATTTTCGAAATACCCTCTGCAAATTGATAAGATATACGTGAATTATTAAATTTACAATACCTGGAAAACATTGCATACTTATTGAGCAAGATACTGGACAAATTATGTATTTATTGTTTCGTAAAAGTTTATGCGAAATCATAATGTTCATATCACGAGCGGTACAAAAGACTTCAACGCACGGCATTACAAACGCCACAGAAGAAAAAATTACGTATCAATGCTCTTTTATTTATTTAATTTGAGGAAAGTTAAATCAATAAATTTGAATTACTCAGATGTTTTGACATTTTTTTCTGTAGCCATTAATTGACTTTATAAATGTGCTTATTCAAAATACGTTCAAGGTATAGATTGCTCAAGCCGCAAAATTTTAAATTTTTCTTTGACATTAGTATGCGATGTTTTGTGATAAGTATATAAGACACATTATAAGCTAGATATTAAAATAACGTTCAATATAACTTTCACAGAATAATACAAGATATTTTCTTTATGTGTACCGAATGTGGCGGTGTAAAGTTTTACTAAGTCAACGGCAAAACTAGTATTTCAATCAATTACCGCCAACGCAAGGGGTGATTTAATCTAATCCCTTCGAAAGTTGATGGAGTTCTGCCACTTTTTGTCCCTCGGGATGAACGACTTAATCCCGAATACGCCTCGATGTTTAGCTGAATTAATTTAAACTGTTCTTGTAGGGTGCATGGTGATAAGTCACATATGGTAGGAAAGGGTGTTGTGTAAGACTCATTATCGGAATTCACATCGTATTTAAATTTAATCATGAAAATAAAGTTTTAGTTACAAGTAAAAAGTAATATGTATTTCAAAATAATTATCATTATCCATTTCACCTAAATCAGTAGCGTTATATTATTTTATTATGAGCCTAAATCAACTCTATTTGAATAATATACAACGCAATATTTCTATTTCGCTGTTTATAGAACACAAAAATGCATTTAATCTATTATTATGTATTTTATTTTTACCAAGAGTATCAAAATGTTTTAATAGGTTTAACTTTTATTATAACTAAAGGAGACTTGAATTATATGTATATGTCAGCTTTTTATCTTTAACAAAAGAAAAGATATTATTCAAAAATTATAACGACTTGCGAAAATAGATTACAATTAATTTTTTACATTAACTATTTAGACTTTTTTATTATCCTAATACATTTTTTTTTGCTGCTAACAAAACCTCATAGGTTTTTGTCATCCTCATTACAAATAAAATAATTTTGACCCAATTATTTCTTGATAAAAGTAAACTGGTAATATTATATAGCATTTAAAAGAATAAAAAAAATTACATATGCAAATGAAAAATATTTTTTGTCATATAATATGAACATCAAAATCTGGAAATATTCTTATTGTATTTGTATTATTGTATGTGTATTTACTTATAATGTGTATTTTAACCGTAATATATCGTTGATATTTTCTGATATAAACCGAGTATATATTTTCTATGTCTAAAATCCAAATTAACCTGAATAAAATAAATAAAAAAGTATACATTCAGCGTGTGCTTAATTATTTTATATAGGTATCTAGTTTATAGAAATGGTCTATCAAATTGAGACAAGGATTTTGCATATTGCAAATATCTCGGCTACAAGGGAAATAACATAAAATGAAAAACTTTATGAGTTATAATGTTTAACCTTAAAAAATATATATTTTATTTATTTAAACAGGGAACTAGATTGTATGGCAACAAAAACCGGAATGAGAATTTTATGAATAAAAAAGACAATGACATTGACAGTCTAATAGACCTTGGTTTCTCCTTATATATAACGGAATTATTTTTTTTACAATAAAATATTAAGTATGTGTGTCACGAAATTTCAAAGATATTTGGAATGTGTAAAGTGACACTGTTAATTGCGCAATGAGTTGTACAATATTTTTGTTTCTATTACTTTGCATGTCTATCGCATAAACGCTAATTTGGTTGACATTCAATACTACTCCACTTTTTAAATATTACTTATTCCTAGAGTAATTGTCTGTCCACACCTTATATATTGCCTTGATATATCAGTAAAAAATACTCGTATTTGATACCATCTAAAAAAAATAATTATTTTCGGAAAGTATTTGCCATCAAATATCAAACTTATCAGTTTTATTAGTGTGAAAATTCGACAACCCGGAAACATAAAGAATCTAATTCTTCAATTTCACGAGTATATCTGTTGTTGCGCATTTTGTTTTTTATTTATGATGATTAATGGCTTTGGACTATGCAATTTGTCACTTCATTACAGCTCACCTCACTTAGTCACTTATCTATGTATCTTGTTACGCTAATTATAAAAATGGAAAGTTTTATATTTACATGTTAATTTTTGTCCACTACTATTATTTTTGTTCTATTACTTTGCATGTCTATCCATAAACGCTAATTTGGTTGACATTCAATACTACTCCACTTTTTAAATATTACTTATTCCTAGAGTAATTGTCTGTCCACACCTTATGTATTGCCTTAGATATATCAGTAAAATACTCGTATCTTGATACCATCTGAAAAAAAATTATTATTTTCGGAAAGTATTTGCCATCAAATATCAAACTTATCAGTTTTATTAGTGTGAAAATTCGACAACCCGGAAACAATAAAGAATCTAATCTTCAATTTCACGAGTATATCTGTTGTTGCGCATTTTGTTTTTTATTTATGATGATTAATGGCTTTGGACTATGCAATTTGTCACTTCATTACAGCTCACCTAACTTAGTCACTTATCTATGTATCTTGTTACGCTAATTATAAAAATGGAAAGTTTTATATTTACATGTTAATTTTTGTCCACTACTATTATTTTTGTTCTATTACTTTGCATGTCTATCCATAAACGCTAATTTGGTTGACATTCAATACTACTCCACTTTTTAAATATTACTTATTCCTAGAGTAATTGTCTGTCCACACCTTATATATTGCCTTGATATATCAGTAAAAAATACTCGTATCTTGATACCATCTGAAAAAAAATTATTATTTTCGGAAAGTATTTGCCATCAAATATCAAACTTATCAGTTTTATTAGTGTGAAAATTTGACAACCCGGAAACAATAAAGAATCTAATTCTTCAATTTCACGAGTATATCTGTTGTTGCGCATTTTGTTTTTTTATTTATGATGATTAATGGCTTTGGACTATGCAATTTGTCACTTCATTACAGCTCACCTCACTTAGTCACTTATCTATGTATCTTGTTACGCTAATTATAAAAATGGAAAGTTTTATATTTACATGTTAATTTCTTGTCCCACTACCAACTGTATCCACAAATAGCGCATTGCACTTTATAATAACACAATAACAAGGTACTGTTACCTGATTACAGTTGACTACATGCCTTATAGAAATTAAAATCTATGATGGCGTGAACCTTAAGAGAATTAAAAGCGTGAAATATCAGCAAAGTGTAAGCTGTGTCTGATATAACTATCAAACAAAAACACAAAAAATTAAAAGTTCCGGATGTTCCGTTCGCGCCCCACGTTCCAACGACTAGTCCCAGAGTCGAACCCGCGACCCCGCAGTTCCCACGGGCTACTATTGTTTTCTCTCACGGTTCGCGACATGTAGTTGCAATGATTGCCGCCGCATCTAATAATACGCGCTGTCTTAAGACAATGACATGTTAGGCTGATAGTTATGTCACATAACTTACAGGTTCACAAAACATTTAGTTAATTTCATTTATTTAACAAACAGCAACCTTTTTTACTACCAACTTATTTTATTTATTACTTAAATTCATAACATAAAGCGGTCTACATTATTATATTTTTATTTTTTAGAATAGTCTCGGTGGAGGAACTCAAAGTCAATCTACCACAAGCATAAGTCCTTCAGATCATAAACTTGTATTGATACATAGTTAATTTCAAATTATATGCCTTAAATTTTTGACCCTGATATTTTTATATCAGTAATTATTCAAATACAAAAACTTGCAACTCCAAAATTAATGCCGTAATCTGATTTTAATAGGATAAATATATATTTTCTTTTGTCAGATTTATTATTGAACGTAAAAATTTTAGGTTGTTATACCAAATATTAAATTGAAACTTTAACCTTTCGTCTGATCAGATAAATTACCCTCATTTTTAAATGAGTTTTTAATATTATTGTAAACCCTATGTCGAATACTAGTCAGCAGGCTCTCTCCTCTGATTGACCCCCTAAACCAAAGCGACAGCCATATTTTTCTTAGTGGAGGTGGTCCAATTTTTCGAAACGACATCTCCGTGACGACTTCGTCTTTAGTTGTTTCGTGTTACCATTTCTTTGTGGAGTTTTCTTTTGCAGTTGAAAAAAAATCCTTCATAGCCTACTAATTAGAACAAATCGTTGTTAATTCAACAAAACTGCAAAATATAAAAGAATTACACTAGGGTGATTTTTTTTTTAAATTATATTTTAAATCGTGTCACGGTGTAAAGGCGCTCTATGCAGTAACAATTAATAAATAACTAACTGCATGTGTATATAATTTACAAGAACTATATAACTAATATTATAAATGAAACTTAATACTTCACGCTTAAACTACTAACCGATCAAAAATTCTTTCATTAAGCTACATAGTAACAATAGGACTTTTTGAAAAATACAGATTGCAATAAATCGCTCACTATCAGATAGTTTTCATTCTAATAGAATCTTAACGCATTTTATTATAACGATAAAATATAAAAGATTAGTAAGCTATGTTAATATCAATTAAAGATAAATGTATAAATCACTTGTGACCAAATCTAAAAGTAAAAACTAAATTTTAATAACTTTGTAAAAGCGCTGAATTGTTAACTATACTAACATTTTAAAAAGGAAAATCATGCTACGAGTAGTTTAGTTGAATGTACGAGATAATTTACGAATACTAATTCGGTTTTGTTTATATTTGATAGATAGATAGATAGATAGATAACACTTTATTGTACATACACCACAAAACAGAGAGAAGAAAATAACATTATCGCTCAAACAGCGATCTCTTCCAGACAACCTACGGACGGAGAGATACAAAGAACTGGAAAGACGGGGGTGTAAGATACTTACATATAAACAAATAATTTTTAAAAATATACTGACAAAACATTATACTTAAAATCAAATAATAATGAGCTAACCGACTTACCTAACCTAAATCAAAATATTATTTTACAGAATATTATCGAACAGCCAATAAGCATTATCATACAGAATTACTTTATGTTAATGATATAATTTTTATTTATAAATAAATGTATGTATGAAGATGAAACGCGCTATTTGGTATGGAGTTAGAGGCCCGATAAAATGAAAATATAAATTAATAAAATTTTAGCACAGGGCAATATATAATTCTCATAGGGAAATATGATATAACAAGGCCCCAAATGACATTTTTTATATACATATTAAGTTATTTCAAGTTATTTATTATATACATATTAAGTACATAATAAAAAACATATTATAATAAACGTTACACGATTTTTCAGACGAAACGATTTTTGTAAGAAAAAATCTCGTGAACAATAATAGCACTTACGTTCAAACAACATACCACCCGAAAAAATCTCGCACCTTTGCGCTGCAACATCTGCTGGCCGCATCCGCCGGCGCTTAGCGCTATTTTTTCAGCGCGTCGCAATTTCCCAAACCCGTCGCAAACAGCGGGACCGAAGCAAAGTTGTCACGTAATTCGTTCGTCAAACATCCACTATTTGTTCTTGAGATTGACACCGGCCGCCCCCCGTTGCTTTTTGTTTTTACCCTGTCAATATTTGGTCTCATTTGTCAATAAGTGCCGATTCGTCGAAGCCAAGTTGAAAGTGGGTGGCGTCGTGTGGGATTCGTGCGAGCGTTCACCGATATGTGAATAGATATCGCACTTATGTGCCCCTCCAGCCACGTGAACTTTGCCTTTGAAATTTAAATAGAAATGTGGAGCGGACATGAATAATTTACGCGGAGTCAAACTTCGGAAACCAAGACCATTGTAAGTGGTTATTGGCTATGTAGAAGTGTAAGTGCGTGCATTTACCAAGTCTTTTTTACTCGCCTCCGTCGACTAATATTTGAGACCAACGGGGGTTAACCATGAGTTCCGGGGTTTCCTCGTCGAGGTTAAAGCTTACCGTCTAGGTTTGATTTACATTTGGGTTTCTTATCCCGCATGGCATCTTTCATTTACAGTGGTACAAACATGTCTGCCTTGTTGCTGTTAAATTAATCCTTCTGTTTGAAATAATTAAAGCTTTATATAGTAAATGACTGATGATGGCTTGGCAACTCATTGCCCGGTACACGAATCGATTATATTAACACGTGCATCTTCTTTGAAGTGAAAATATACTAAATTTAACAACAGTTTAAGTAGACAGACAAGTTTGTAACAATTTACCTACGTCGCGCTATTTTAACATACGATTATGTTACAAAACATGATACTGTTGTAATAGTTGAAACAAAGAGAGAACAAGAGAGAAAGAACTTGCTAAGTTGTGTGTAAGAAATAACACTTAACTGTTATTCTTGGTCAGCCGATATCTCCGTTATGCAAGATCATATCCAAACTAACACAGTTTCTTTGCGGTCAAATGAAAAGAAGTACCTACTTATAACTTATGTAAATATCTTTATACCATTGTATGTATAAGAATCAAGTGTAAAGTTCAATAACCCCTCTAAGCATTGACAAAGCCGGCAAATTTCATTCAGATTAGATATTTGTTTATTTTGTAACAAATTGTTGTGTTATTATTGCTTGAGATGAAAAAGGCTCTAATGTAATACAATGATTTTTGGTTTGTGTAGATTTGGTTAAAACATTTTTTTTTAATTTTATTAATTACTAGTTATTATCCAAATTCATACTCTTGCATCAGCTATTGAATCCTGTTATAATCGGTCCAACTGTTTCAAAGAATAGCCTTAAGAAACTAACACACAAGAAATATATCATTTTTTACATAAATACAGTATTACTTTAGAGTGTTTAATATAAATATATATTTTGTCATTACCGATAAAACATTGTCACCATTTAAGGTAAAATACTTCTATTGCTGGACTTCACATCAATCCAAGGTTCACACCGATCGTTCCTGGGCTGATAACATTTAGCGTCATCTAGCATCTGCTAACGTCTGCCTGCGAAGATTCTCCAAATCGTCGGTCCAGCTCCAGGTTCAGAACCTAAAATACAAATCCCATGTAAGAGAGATGTGCTGCAAGTTGGCTGTGGCAATAAGCTCCCCAGTTATCACGGGAACTTCTTAGAAATTGGCTAAATCTAGATGTTTATTATTACACCTCCTCTACTACTATTTTCCGTTTTTAGAAGACCAACCTCCATGGCTACATATTATGAGATTCAAGTGTGTTCGAAACTTGCACTGTCATATAATATAATGACAAGGAAAAATACATATACATAGTTTATATAAACTTCAATTTAAGAAGTTACATTTTTTACGTACGAAAAAACACCGCAATTTCGTAGCCTATTTTCATTTCTATTATGTCAGCTCCGCCCGCATTATACTATATGTTTCTATAGAAAAGACATTTCCCCGTGGTAAAATTTTATATATCTGATTCAGATTTATATCTCTTATATTCCACCCCGGGGCGCAAACTATCGCCATATCAAATTTCATTAAAATCCATTCAATAGTTTTTGCGTGAAGTAGTAACAATTCCATCCATACTCACAAACTTTCGTATTTATAATATTACTAGGATATAAAAAAAATAATATAGATTTTGTCTTTTATACAGAAAGTTATTTTATAACTCCCATATTATATCACCTGTGTGTTCCGCATCATCTTATATTCTGTTTTGCTTCAATTGTATGTAGAAAATAGATAAACATTTTAAACTGCAAAATATAGTTTACGACCAAGACTCGCCGAAACGGTCAAGCAACGACATCTTGGAACTAGCGCTCGGACGGGGCAAAAAATTAAGTGGAGTCACTCACAGTCTCAGCTTGGCGCATGACCTTCTCGGAATCGTTGTTGCCGTAACGGTACCAACGGCGCGGCCAGGTAGTCGAGGGTTGCGGTGAGTACCAAGTGCGCGCTGTACTAGCAACAGCCTAGTTGATTTCTTAATAATTACCACATGGCAACTTTCTTCGTTTACTGCATTGTTCTAAGAGCTTTACTATTGCAATGGCATGTGTTGCGTGCATAATAATACATTTAACTTAATTTGTCTTCTCAATAAACTTCGGTGTAACTATACTATTATTACTTAAAAGTGGATTTGTTTTCTTATAAATTGTCGTTAAGCAAACCGATGCTTGCGTGCGTGAAGTATTCTTCTGTACCATTCAAACGTGGTGGAATGCCTTTTTTGTTTCTTTATATGCATTTACGAACAGTATTATATTAATAATAATATTACAAGCAACTTGAATATTGATAAATGTATTTAAGATTAATATAATGTCATGTACATTATATTAATCTTACTAGCAATTAACAAACGACAGAATCAATCAAATTAGAAAAAAAATATTGTATTTATATTAGATATTGTGACACATATTTGTATTTAATCTCAGCATACTCAATGTAAAAATATTTAAGAATATGTATGTTATTGCTCACTCGGATTTTAAACAATCTAAAAAAAAATATTAAAGTATTGAGTCGATGCTAAATTTACAACTGACTTTTTCAGTCATATCTCTTAGTACTGATACAAACAACATCTTAATAATGTCCGTTTTATATAGTGTTCTTTTATGATTGTAAATGAATTATAGTATAAATAAAGTTCTTTTTAACACATATATGTTTTTTTTAATTACGTATAAATATTATGCATAAATACAATACATTATATGATAATGCAGGTACGACCAAATAAAATAATAACCAAAGCGATTTTTTTTTCGATGTACATTATGTAGGCCAAAACGACCAAACAACCAGAGATTTGTGTTTATTTCGATCTCTTATTCGTAGTGTATATAATATATTGTAATATAACTACAAATAAAATAGAATTCTGTTAAATTCGAACACTTAATAAAAATAAGGAAAATATAGCATAACTCTGTGTGAAAAACGTTGTGCGAATCGACGTAAAGTAAAAAGTCAACTAAACTGGGGAACGCAAAATAAACATCGTACAATGTAATACATGTTAAATAACCCAACGCAACCCCTCGTACAAATGCTACGGCGGCGGCGAAAAAATTATATTTATATACGGATAAGGCAATACGCACTTCGTGCGGTAGTCGCTAAAAAAAGTGCCGACAATAAAATGTTTTTGGGAAAGTTTTATTGCCCAAAGGGGTACACGTGGGGTTCACCATAAAGCAATTACAAGGACTGGCCATAAACGGCCCGCCGTGGATCTGTGTACCTAACTGTACCGACCTTCATGTTCCGGTATCTAGAATTATCGCCTTGACGTTAATTTCGCTGTTGTTATGTACTTACACCCTTTTTAGAGGGTTGGAAGTTCGTCGCTCGATCTTAATTTTGAGGGAATATGTGAAATGTAGTGACTGTTCCGGTATCATCTTAACAACCAATACATTAAGTAGAAACGATGAAAACCCAGCCTTCTACTTTTTCAATGCTAACCAATTGGTTCGGTCTATATGTTAGTTTCGAGTTTTCGATCTCTTCACAAAAATATAAAATATATATTTTTAATTCGTTGTAAATATTAAGACTATTGCGTGTTTTTTTTTTGCCAATTAAATTAATATTTGCTTCTCTTTTTTGTCTATTTCTCGTTACTCTCAACTCATATTCTATGCATCGGAAGGCACCGTACCCTTACTATATTAGGGCGTTTAGACTTTAATAAAGCAGATGGCCTAATACGAATTGGTCGACATTGATTCACGACTGAACCTAGAAGCCTTCTTAGTGGAAGACCCGTTCCGACACGAATCTCCAGCACAGTTCCTTGTAGATGAAATGAGTTGAAGGTCTTTTTTTATATCAGAAAAATCTCGTAGATTTTTCAGCTACACTGTTTGAAAATATATCACAACTACATTAATGTGAACACTTTGATAAGACACTTTAAGCTACTTTGATAAGAAATAAGTAAGATGGCGATACGAGGAGATCCTGATACCGTAGACTCCACGTCACGCTGAACTGTCCAACCTTGGGACTACACTCATGTCGCACGAAATAAAAATGGTATTCGCATTGAAAATGTAAAGCTTGATGCCGAGTGTAGTATGCAAAGTTGTCG
Source organism: Scirpophaga incertulas (assembly GCA_036419045.1). Lineage (NCBI taxonomy): Eukaryota > Metazoa > Arthropoda > Insecta > Lepidoptera > Crambidae > Scirpophaga > Scirpophaga incertulas. Next base: position 27,015,783 of record CM071634.1, on the reverse strand, counting down.
TCAGGGAAAATTAATAAGATATTCTAATAATATTATAAGTATTACGATAAACTTACTAAGTGGCATTTATCACATCCAGAACGAAACTAATCGACATTAACAGACGTTTAAATCCATCACTATATTAACGATTAATGTGATATGTCTAACTCTAAAATAATATCAAACAAATAATAATGGGCTTTTGAAAGAGGCTCAAAATTAGAAATGATTAAATCCGTTCGATGTCCGACCTGAAGTGGACACAGCACGTTGTTCGTCGGTCTGAAGACCGTTGGGGCAAAAAGATACTTGACTAGCAGACATATACCTCGATATGATAAAGCGCTTATCGTACGATTAAACCGCCATATTGGAATTAGTCCTATGTATTTTGACAGTTCAAAGTGATAAATCGCGTTTATTGGCGTACATTGCCAGAAGTCTGCATTAATCAAGCTACTTTTTGACAGGTATATACCATTACATATTATGTCCACTTTCTGTAACATATCTATATATGTATTAATTTCATGCAGTAGGTGATGCGGCCTACTTGACTTAGATGGTTGGAGAAGACCAGTTATACACAGGAACTATTTTTTAGTTTGTTTTTTTTTTGTTTACTTACATATATGTTTGGGTTTTGTTTACTTACATGTATTACAAAATTGTCATTTGTTACAAAATAATAATCAATTCTATTATCGGCTTTACTTTTTTTACGTAAATAATAAAAATGGTAATATTTAGACTTTGTAATGTTGCCGTATATTCGTATAGGTAAGGATACTAATACCAAAAGGAAAAGCCAAAAAATGTCACTTGTATCTGTATCCGTGCGCTGATGTCCACGCGTCTTTGTGCACTGTAATGAGTAATGTTTCTTGCGCGGCGTGACTCGAATATTTAATAGAAATCCTTCAAAGGTACGGCGCTTTGTATTCACGCGTCCCCTGACGGACATTTCTCCGGGCCTCGGACGGACCGACACGTATACATATGTATGTATAGTGCTAACGTGACGCGACTTCCTTGTGAATACTTTATGCGATATAAATAACAGCGGATACCGTTTAGTGATATATATGGCTTTTTACAAAGGTAAAATCTAAACGGTAGGTTTAAGATGAAGCCAGAGTTAAGTAAAATTAACATTTCTATATTTTGATGGTGGTTCTACCAACAGATCGATACTATAGTAACAGTGTCATAATGGAAGTAATATAGCCAGTTATTTAGATGTCCAGGAATCCAAGATAGCTGGTTTCCATCTTCAATCTTATCGTAGCTTACTATTAGGAGAAGCTTGCCAATCTAATATTGCTCGAGTTACACAATCATTGGGTTAAACACCCAAAATGCACATACACAAGTTTAACACCGCTTTAACGTTTTAGAAGAAAAAAAGTTACGGTCTAATTTTATGTTACATGCTAGAAATATTCTTCTTTTCGCTAAAAAAATTAAATTTGAACCATTATTAAATATATGCGACCAAAAACATACGAATGTGTATGTTTTTTACCTTTTCTTTTGTCTCCTGTGAAGTTCAATATTTTGGATTAAGCGATGTTGAACTTAAGCGACGATGTATATGTAATGGTAACATATATTTATCGGCATTATATATTTAATTTTTCTCTTTTCGCGTACTTTACGAGAAATGAGGTAATTTAATCATCTTTTGAATTCTTCGATACGCTCTGCCACCATAATATCAATAGCACATAATAGCACTGACAACTAAAATAATCTTAATATTGGGACACTACACCAGAGTCACGACTCTTCTTGGATTTCTCCCTCTTTATTATTTCTGTCGCCAAGTAGCAGAGCTTACTTTGCTGCGTTCCGGTTTGAATGGTAAATAATTAAATTATACACCTCTAGTATAATAAAAATAAGCTGATGTTATAAATCTGCTTCATTTCACTTAAGAAGTAACTGCATTATGCAAAATAAAAGCTTTTTAACTTATGATATCTAAAATAAAAACTAAAAATTTTAGACTTAAGCGTTGTTGTTGTTTTTTGAGAGACCCATGCTGAAGCCGCAGATGGCTATGTTCAGCTTTACCGTGAGTGTATTTGTGGAAGGTGCACGAACGGGCGGCGGTTCCAGCGCCTTGCCTGCTAGGGTCGACGGAAGTTAGCGCGCCCCTAGTGGCACGGACACTCAAGACCGCCGTGTAGTGGGGATTGCTTACTAAGCAACGAGCTGTGAAATTACTGGGTACCCGTGACTTTACATCCTATGTCCAAGTTTGGTAACGCAGTTCACGCATCTCACAAGAACCACATTTACTATTGAAGATGGGCAGTCTACAATGAGATACAAGTAAGATGACCAGATGTTAATGCAGATGTTACTGCCTACATCTGCAATCTTATTCACAGATATCACCACCAGACATAATTCATATTGGACGTAAAATTTTAAAAATCTCCTTTTTAAAGAATAATAACACTTAACGTTACATTCTTTATAGCTTACCATTAACCTTTGTTAAGATTTCCTGAAAATAGATAACACAAATGAACCTGTCGGGTGAGTCACAAGAAATGTTGAGCTGACGCGACTAAAAATGATTAGTTGTCTCATTATATTATACCTCATTGTAGTGATTGTAGAAGCTTTGTCAGATATCTTATCTTTGTAATAAAAGATTATTTGTGGTTGGCATTTCAAAACTTCTTAATATCATTCATTCTAATTTTGTGTATCTCCTCCCTTTAGACTAGTTGGTGTTTTCTAATTTTGCTTGTTTTCGAAAAGAACAAGCAAAGTGTTTTGTCTATATACCGGCGTCGTATCAATATCTGCCGAAATTACTGAAGGGTTAAATAGGTAGTGAAATTACTAAACGGTAGGTAAGATAGATAGTGAATTGACTGGAGACTTTGATTTAACATCTATAGGTTTTATAGGGGTTGCATATTGCTGAGAATCTCATAGGCACCACAGGTACGAGTACTATAGGCGACTGTACCCACTTACCATTAGGTAAGTGGGTACAGTACTAAATATCGAGGCATCCAGTTTAGAGTTTAGTGAATAGATTTTTCTACACGATCTTTAAGTAATATTCTTATGCTTGGGTAAATATTAAACAATTTTATCGTTTTAAAAAACTACTAAGGCTGTCAAAAAAAAAAAAATCAAAAAAATCAAAATAATATTTATTCAACATAGACCTTTACAGGCACTTATTGACGTCAACAAACAAAACAAAAAAAAAGCTTAAATAATAAAAAAAAACAAAAACCTTGTCCGTACGTACGAATAAGAAAAAAAAAAAGAAAAAATATATTGACTCGACACCTGTTCGGAAATTGGGAGAGCCTTCTCGAGAAGAACAGGCAAGAAACTCTGAAGGTCTATTTTTTATCTCCTCTTTTCAATGTTAATAATTATAATAATATAATATAATATAAAAATACAATATAGTATAAGATACAATCATACCTAATACGATTACAGTCGTATGTATGTTTACATACACATATAAAATAATACAATATTATAAATAATGTTACCAAACATGGCTCTATGAATAGTGTCCCTATTCCCAAATACTGTGATCATTTAGATAGTCACTTACTTTATATAACCTTTACTCATGAGTGTATTTTTGATATGGATTTTAAATTTATATAAAGGTAAATCAATGACACTTTGCGGAAGCTTGTTAAACATAGATATACATTTCCCCAAGAACGAACAGCTAGTTTTATGGAGTCTGAACATTGGAACGGCAAGTTTATTTTTGTTTCTAGTATTCACATTATGTAGATCACTGTTTTTATTGAATTTATTATAGTTTCTATATACAAAAACTAAATTAATATATATATTGACTAGCTAAAGTTAAAATATTAATTTCCTTGAACAATTTTTTAGGGATTCTCTAGCCCGTAAACAGTAAATAGCACGAATCGCTCTTTTTGTAAAAGGAAAATACTTTCAATGTTAGCCGCTGATCCCCATAGCAGCAGTCCATAGGACGTAACACTATGAAAGTAGCTGTAACTATACAACCTACTATTTGTGTGTGCAACTATAAACTGACAACCTTTATTGCGTGTGGCACCCATCAGTAACTATTTGGAGTCCACGTGAGCGGAATGTGCGTCCTTTCCAATAGTGCGCCATGGAACAACTATATAGGTATCACCGCTTCTGAAACTAAAGCTTCGTGTAACTTAGTTATCTGTACATATAATAAGCACATTATCTGTTCCAGAGTTAGTAAGTGAAAGAGTAAGTAGTAAACTTCAACCGGTAGCATACCTGAGGAAGGCCATCGCTGAGGTTTTTAGAGGGTAGGCCTCCCCCTTCTGGAGAGGAGAGCCCCACATAACCGCCGGCTCTCCGCAGCCAGAGTATGCAATTTTATGCATTTTCCTCAGAGGAAAATAAAAAAGATCTGGTTTTAATACTGCCAAGAACCAATATGTTTTTTTGTTTGCCTGTGACGAAAACCATCGTAAGGCAGCCTACATATATATCATACACCTGTGTTTAAGAAGTCGACCAGTACCAGCCCAGCCTGGTTGGCCCCCTAATATAGTTAGAGTGGGTTCTTGCCCCTCGGTGGGGATATATATGAACTGTGATAATGAAGGAATTATCAAGAGATTACTGAGTCACCCACAGTCATGCAGATTTAGCGATCACATTTAAATAGAGGCTTATTATAATCAAACACTGACACGCCCCGCACAGCTACCAACGAGTATTAGCACAACTATTTCGGCTGCTGAGTTCCTATGCGAGAGTGTTACTTTAACTTTTGCATTGCATTGTTCATAAGGTACCCAACTCACACACTAATTTTTTTTCTATTATCTCAATAATTCATATACATTACTAATTAATTAGGTGAAATACGCATTAAGCTCAATGTATAAACATAATATTTTCTTTTGCTATTTCTTTAATATTAATGATTCATTGAAATAATTAGAACAACCTAAATTAATCTAAATTAATCTTGAATTAAGCTTTGTCATATTTTGTGTCTATGTTTGTAAAAGCTATTGCGTTAACTAATCTAGATTCAATATGAATTGCTTGTATGACTAATCAATCTTGACACATGATACCTACTTAGCTACAGACCTAGAGAACGATTACTTATACAAGTTAAAATTCTGAATTATCGAAGCCCCACAAAAATTCACATTTGCAATATTGGTAGGCTTAAATGCACCGACAGCACCGATACACTGGTGCCACATTGTCGGGTAAATATCCGATATCTGTGTAGCGCAAAAATAACTCTGTTAGTAAAGCCTTCGTCGAAATGGATAATGTGATCGTGTGGCGCTCAGATTAGAGAAAATAAAAAAAAGTTAACGTACACCGTTCTTCGTTAATGACGCATCCATCTCAGGTCAACTAGACGTCGCAGCAACTGTGAAACAACCGAAAATCGGTGCCCCTTCAAACCGGCGCTCAATCACCACCAAATAAAAAACAAAAGGCCGGGGGCACTCGTAAATCGACCCGATAGAGTCATTATACAGGGGCGGACTCGCCGTTGAATAATTAAAAACAAATAACACCGACACGGATTACATTATCACGACGATCTAAGCTCATTTGTTTTATTTAATAGTTTCCAGCACAGATATGCGTGGTAAATTTTAGGGGGCATTATACATTTCAACAGCTCACGAATAAATGTTTCCATACTAATCGTTTTAGGATTATACGGTGCCTAAGATGATTTGGTCAACTGATTCATACGTCACTTAAATTATAGTAAGATAGAATAGAATACTTACTTAAATTTTATAATATATTCAAACGTCCTACATTTAAACAAATAGAGTGTATTAATTATGTTGTTGGACATGTTTTGGGATCACTGTTACGGCAAATGAAAAATCGGTAATTACATTTATAATTACTGATGAACTAGTTCAATATGATAAATTATACACAATTAACGGTAATTATACAAAACACCATGAAATAACAGTAAATGTTCGCACAAGCTTACAATTAGAGTACTATGACTTCAATAATTTTATTTAATTATCTCTTTATTTGTGGGAAATATAAATCGTTTTAGTTTTTGTATAATAAATAAAAAAGACAGAATTCGCGATTCCCATTACTTCATCTACATGATGCGTCTTAAAATATGAATAGAACTATTTTCATTTTTAGATTTACTGATTGTGTATGATGACAGACAATTTGTTGATTCTTTAAACAATGAAATTAAATAATTGTTTTTGAATAAATATAGAGGTTAAATAAATATTTCAATTGTTTATTTTCGTTTTTATGAAACAGGATTATTTTGATAATTCCATATTTTAATTTAATTTGATGTTGCATATTTATGTTTTTCACCTTCATCAAATGTTTGACACAAATAGTGCTCATAAAAGATAACTTGGTTGTTTATGTAAACTTTTTAATTAATGATTTCATTACCATGTGATTTTATGGGTTGTATATTACTTGACCATGTTAGCGTTGAGTGTAAAGAACATCGTCAATGTTATTATGCTGACCTTTGTTAACCACTGAATCAACTTTGGTAAGAAGCTATTTTACCAAAAACTTTGATGCAAAGAAACTAAATTGTCTCAATTGCTTTTTATAGATGATTTCTATGATAATCGAGTCATAGGTTGTCGGTACGTATTCTGTTATTTACATAACACAATTCTTTTAAAAAGATATCGATTTGATTGTCTCAAAAATAATGATTGATTTCGAAGGTACATGCGTGAATAAACAAATAATTAAGAGTACCAACAGGCAGTGTGTTCGTCACGGTCCAACCCTGTGCGCAATACATTGCGTGGGCAGGTAACGCATGCAGCCTTTGATTTAATGACATTTACAAATCTTGCGCGGCACGAGGCGCCGGCCCTGTCATTATTTGACACAATCAACTGTCAACTGTCATTTGTTTTAATTAATGCGCACACCCACGTGTCGTTGTATCCGTTTGTGTTTTGCTATTTTATTGATTGATTGATGTAAATGTGGTTTGTTTTAGTTAGTAATCAAATTTGTATGCTGGTGTATTCTGATGAAAATTTTGTCGATTCAGACTAAGACTTGTTCGTTACATCACTTTTGATGCAAGAACTGAAAAGTTGCATTTGTTTTCATCACAAATAGACGAATACTATACAAGTCGAATATTAAATAAAACAGGTATAATAATCCATAAAGACAACTAGGTATTTATTTTTTTATATATATCTGGAGAATTCCACCACCGGAAGATCCGCAATTGATTACTCACTCACAATCATAATACCACATGTCCACCGAAATATGTTATTATTCCATTGAATTATATCAATAACATTCATTTTATTAATTTAATATTAATACCGCTTTATATATCAGTCTATACATTCTCCTATATATACTCTATATTTCAGTTTATAAATTAAATTATCTATATTTTATTATACATATTTTACTACTGAAGAATCATATTTTTTTAATAAAATTAAAATAACAGCAACATTTGGTCAATTTGTAGTTTTAATGATTGTGGTATAGATATTATCTTCAGTACTTTTATAACAAATAACCATAACGTATTATTACTAAATGCTAGTACGTTGGAAATCTTAATAACAAATTATTACCTTAATACTTTATTATCTGTTTACAAAATGTAAATGTTTTTATTACGTATAACGCAGATGCTTGTAACATTTATCTCTCTTAATGGCAACTAACGAGAAACCCGAAAATGGTAGCAAGCTTCACTTTCAGGTTATCTCTAGTGAGGACGACAGTCAGTTCTTCAGTAGTTAAGAAGTGCGCCTCGCAAACTGAAGGACTGATTTAAAATTCACCTAATAATAAATGATTACACTCGCCTATAGTACATTTGGTTCCTGTGAGATTTTCAACAAATCTGTAACCTTCCCAAAAAGTGTACGTTGCCAACGTGTCATATACCTAAGATTAAACCGAAACACAGCAAAGTTGACGCAAAACTGGCCAGATCATTTCTGTGGTACAAGGAGTATTCGCATTTTACTGCATTAAAAGTCTCTTCTCCATTCTTACCTCTTTTTAAAAGTCGTACATACCTACTCGTACTCTTAAATATCAAACTGATCTCGATTATTGTAGACAAGGACTTACTTAGACTTGCTACACTTAATGTTGTCCGTGAGACAGCTCCTATGTCACTAGTAATAGTGGCAATGTTCGTAGAGCATATGTCAAATCTGACATGTTGTTGACTGTACGAAAATGATTTTTATTATTTCTATGGTAATGTTTATCGTTTGACTAAGTGATTCGGGGAGGCGCCGGCGTGTCTCATCCGTCTAGTGGAGTGCCCTCGACGCATGGATTGAACAAACACTTGCTTGTCAATCGCGCTCCAAAGAGCACTATCGCGGAACCGTGTCATCTCTTCATGTGGTTATACTAACCAAGTATCAGCAACTTTGGTTTCTATCCTAAGTGGTGTTAGTTTCTTTTCTGCATAAATAAATGTCTGATGATCTATATGCTGACTATGTAACTCTGTTGCTATCAAATTTTCATTGAATCTGACAGATAGCAGTTTCATTGCTGCTTAATTAAAAGCCACAGAGTATAGCTACGTCTTTGGTGAATGCTTTAGTATTCAGTATACAAAAGTACTTACATCTATCATAATGCAACTAACATAATTGCTATTACTAAAGGAAAATTATACCAGGTTTTCCTGATTCGGTGTCTCTGACTTACCTATTTCAACCGCAAAACAGCTGTGTTCTCCGTATTCCTGTTTGAAGGGGGACGCCAATGACACTACTTGGTACCATCATGTTTTATTTACACCGCAATTTGGATATAGTAAATGTAATATAAACTCACGTTTGGAGTTCTTACTTTCGTAGAGTGCATTTTTAGTAAAAATTTTGCAGCACTAACTAAAGTGAGCAATAATACTAAAGTCATTTATAATTTCAAGTAGATACATAATAACGCCCTACTGAATTTGTTTGTTTCATCTCTGCTTCAACTCTTGAAATTGATAATATATTTTAACTAAAAATGTTATTCAAATGCAAACGTTGAATACTAGCATACTTCTTTAGAGTAACTTAAACAGAAGATAATGCCAAAATTTTAATTATGGTCCCTTAGTATAAATGAGTTAGTTGATTGGATATACAATGCAGCTTCATCATCATCACAACTCATATCCATCCCCACCGACCAGGGGTTTATCCTTATGATGATAAGCCTTAGTGCGGATTGTCTCAAGATTTTTTCCTTTCCCGTAGAGTCAGATAAATGTACATTACGATAACAAGAAAATTTGCTCAATCGAAGACCAGTGCCGACACCACAAGCACCAGCGATGCATCAATCCGAAATTATAGCTCAATATAGAAACATAATTTTACTGAAACTATCAACTTAGTTGCGTAGGCTAACTGAACAAAATGAATATCTAGTACACGCATTCTCGCAAGTGTCGCCTGTTACAAAATTAATTTATTGAACGGTCCAAATAACGGTACACCTGAAGACTTCTCGGAGCGGGCGCATTTAAATGGAACACGTCAAACCATTCTGAATTCTATTTCTTCTGCGTCAAATCGTAAAATTGCACGAGAAACTATAGACGGATTTTGTGAGATCGCGCCACAAGACAGTAAATAAACAGTTGATACCAACTACACATCATTACATCAATAAGATGAATCAGCAGCGTTACACGAGTATTCGCCTTAAGTAAGGCAGCTTAAGTATCATAATGGTGTAACACATTTCTTATCGACCAGTGGGTTAGTGGGCGCGAACAGAGCCGGGTCAAACATTTAGTAAACAGGCAAAAGTGGATTCGTCTTGCTTTAAAGTTGTCGGCAACACCGTGAAATGGTTGCAAAAGCTCGGTCCTTCCATTGTGAGGCTTAGTTACGCCAGAAATGGCAGCATTTTAGGTATTCAGCTATTATTTGGCTCCGTCAGGAAAAGGCACGTGGAAAGCGTAGAAAGATCAACAATTGCATTGATATTTAGGAAACCATAGATAAGGCATCACTGATAGTTACATTGATAATGATGAATCAGACCAATTGTTTCTTGGCTCACAGATAACAAAGGAATTTAGTTAAGGTTCAACTTACTTTAAGTTGCAATTTAATTAAGTTAATTCCCTGTTAAGAAAACTATAATTAACAATAATTCATAAAATTAACAAATATATATTTTATGTCTACCTATTTAAGATGATTATATTCCATGATAGTTACATCATAATTATATTGTTTTTAATGATATGAATATTCTTGGCCTTTCACTTGATAGTTCGTGAAATTGAATTAGGTGAATTTTCTACGATATAAAATTGATACTAAGTTACATTACCGACTGTTTGTGTTTGCAAAGTCATCAATTAACAGGGCAGCAGGCCTAATCAACCACTGCGACAAAAAGCTCATAAGAACAATACGGATTTGTAGAACAACAAGCCGTAAAGAACCGCTGCAGCGGCGCTAACAAAACAACACGGAAGCATCTCCTGATCAAACCCAAAATAATCGCCTATCAATCAACCGTCCAGAACTATACAAAAAGCGTCTTTGTCGGCCGCGAGCCGCCCGTAATTGGTGGAGGAAAAAACAAAAGTGAAAATTTATAACGAGACGAAACTCCCGAATCATTCTGTTTAGTGCAAAATTATAGCGTTTTTAAATGGGGCGTTTAGGTGATTTGTGTGTCTTTAATACCCCCATTACGTAAGTGGCCCGCCTTGCTTCGCCTTGGGACGGAAAAGTGCGCCGCAATCTATTAGCCGAACAAAAAGTAAGCTTAATTTCACACCTGTTTGCGTTTAATTCCATAATGATGTGGGAGCAATGGGCTTTTTACACGCGCCGCGATTGCTCGCTCGCTTATTTTTACATACCATCTACCTATATTCGTTGGTGGAAATTCATTATACGAATCACGAGCTCACGAACGCCTCCTTTTGTGGCTCTGAAAGTAAATTTCGGATACAGTTTCAATACGGTCCGGTGCATTGTGCGAACATGCCATGCAGATTTGTACGCCGCGATAAACTGCCACACGTCCCCGAAGATTGTTGGATGTTTTATTTTACTAATAAGCTAATGCTCACTGTATATTTACTTTTATTTAAAAAATGGTTTTTATGATCTGTGGCTTAAGATTTCTTATTAATTGAAATACCTATATAACACTTATGCACTATTTTCCAAAAATGTTCTACAAGTAATAAAATAATAAGGCTGAAAAGATTATGGAGCTGTTTATATGACATAACTATTTCTTTTGCTCATATATTACGTAAGAACGGTTGGGTATCTAATTTATATCAATTTGTTTAACTAAATTAATCCTCAGTTGTGAATTACAACTATATATTTAAGTTTTATACAAAAAGCAATAACGTTTTTCACCCTCTAATATAGTTCAATTTTTATAATTTTAGGGAATCGTTATAAATATCAATGACGATTAATTAAAAAAATACGGATATTATATGAAGCAGTAGTAATTAGTATTTGCACGGACATCCACTTTTTTAAATAATTATATTTATAAACTTAGACTAATGTGTGTTTAATCCAGCAGATCTAATTTACTGAATTCTATCTGATTTTCAATAGAAAATGTTGGCACTTGCCTCGAACTTTCAACTCTAAGCCCTCGACTCATGAATTAGCACTTCACAATTCTGAGTGAAAAAGTTCGTTAAAAAACAATGACCTACAGACCTAGATTAAGGTGTAGGTACTGAATTCAGTGGAACGAAATTGTCTCAATTCGTAAGGATTTTTAATAGGAAATGTTGGCACCTGCCTCAAACAACTCTCAGCCTACTTGAGTCCTGAATTGGTACTACACAACTCTGATGATATTATATAATTGCAGCCTTCTTTGAGATGTTATGTGGGGTACGAAGTTAATCAGAAATTAACAATAAAACTTTTACGCGTTCCTAACGTAAAATGAATATAGGGGGCTGTATAAGAATCGCTTTAACTAACCCAACTCAGCGATATGTAATCATATCACACTCCGCTTAATTTGCACGTAATTAAAATGCAACACCAGCCTGATTGTAAGTGGTACTTTTTTAAATTGTACTAGACAAACTATCCATTACCAAGCACTTGCGCTTACGCGCTCACCACACAGGTTGCTGGAAGCCATAAATGTAACAAAATCGATATTAATGAGTACAGATGGATTTGTAACATTTAGTGTTATATCAGTCAACTAGAAAGGCTAAAAACTTATAGGTGTTTGTTTGTTGGTTGGCCAACAAACAAACGCCTATGGGCTAGGCCACATAGCAAACATATGAGGTTGTCTAGAGTCACGTCAACTTTAGTTTGACACCCCTTACATCTAATTACATAATGCATTTAATTATGTATTATGTACATTTGCAGATAGGTATTTCTAGTTTATTAGGGTATTAACATTACATGCTTGCTGTCTACACATGCACTCATCAGCATATGTAGACAGTTAAGTTGTGTGTATGAACACACATATAGCATGCAATATATACAAATATATTAAGGGAGGTTAATATATAAAATTGGGCCGACAGCGTTACGGATTATTAGCGTAACACAAAATGTTCAACCACTGGTAGTGTTTGATTTACAATAAGTTCTGAACCATCTTCGAATGTCGAATATTAGTATGCCAATATAATCATAGTATTACAATCAAAGTAAGTCGTAGTCTAGTGGTTGGCATACCGGTTTCAAGGTGTCGCCATCTCTGAGGTCCCGGTGGGGCCAGATATTTGCGTGAGGAATGCGAGCATTTGTACCTTAGTCATGGTTGTTATAATATATGTATGTCTATCTCTATACCCTAGATCCCGTAACTGGTGTAAGTGTAAGAAATATTTATATGTTGATTTTTATAAAATATCTAATGTTAAAAGCCCTAACGTGACACTAGTAGAATACAGATAGTCGACATGGGACCGCGAGAGCCTAGGCGCGGCAGAGGGTGACGTCACGCTGTGGGTGCCGACACGTCGTGGTCACGCTCCACAAACGCCGAGGTTGCCGCAGCCTTGACGCCGGCCCACATTGCGCACCAGCACAGAACCGGAGCGGTTTTTTAAGCAGCCACTCCAACACGACTGACTGGGCAGTGCCCAGAGACAATAGTTACTGGATCTTCCGGCACCCACCACCTTGTCCTGTGGCAATGAAACTGTTGATTCTTCGTCAGTACTGCGTAGTTTCAGTGATCCTAGGTAATCTTGCCTTGTTGCATGCTGCATGCATGCTTGCATGCTTAATTACAAATTAAACTTAAAGAGCCTATATTTATATATATATATATATATATATATATATATAATATATATATATACATATATATATATACACATATATATATATATATATATATATATGATTAAAAAATAACGGAATTTCAACCTGCATCTTCAAAAAACTGTATTGAGGATACGAATTTGAATCATGACCAAATAAAAAATTTTGTAGTGTTTTTTCATATCTATATTATGTATTAAGAATATTAAAAAAATAATAAAATTCAAATATATATAAAATAGTTACAAATGTAACTTTTTGTTACGAAATAACGCAAAAATAAGATACCTGCAATTGTACAGTTAGTAAGACATAAAAATTTATATTTGCACTACGAAAAGCTTCGCTATTTTTAGCCCCATACGCGCTATCCACAAGGTGTGTAAAGGCGTACGTGTTGTAACGTGTACATACCATAAACTCAACTACCTCAATTGCGCACAAATGTATTAAATTTAAAAAATCCTCAGAAGGTTTCCAAAGAACCATAATAAACAATAGCAGGACTCTTAATACAAAGAGGATTGACTGACGGTCTGACGGAAAAATAAAGTGAGGGGAGATAGAGCAGTAGCAGACTTCTGCACAGCAGACCGAAAGTATGATAATGGTTACGAAATGCTACTGCATGTGTGGATTGCACGATGGTCGAGTAGAGATCTTGGAGACAAGTATTTGTTCAGCAGTAAACCAAATGAGTTGTCTGAGTGCAACTAAATATTCCCATAATAGCTTTTAAAATATGAAATGCTATATTTGCCAATGATTTATCGTATGAGTATAAAAAGTACTTATTACACAGAGTATGAGAAGTAAACTTTAAAGGCATGACTCGACTATAATTTTAAACGATCCGGGATCGGGATAGCTATACAAGAAACCAGCTCCGGATTTCAAGGGCAGCAGAATATTACGGTTTTGGATCACTATCAGAAACGTTCAAACCTGGTTTGTACCTCTCAAATAAACTATGTACATCAGATGCACCTGTGGTCTTGACTTTGATCTTCTAATTCCAAGCTGTGGTTTGATCCTTCCACATAGTATCTTGATTTTGCCATTACAAGACACGTAAGAGCTGTTTCAGGGTCAAAATCAAAAGTCTGAACCTGCAGAGAAACTCAAAGGTGTAGCTGAAGGCAAACACCTGCACTGAGTGTGATTGACTATAGCCTAATCACCCTTTACTCAAATAGGGTTGGTGTATATGAGTTGTGAGTTAGAATAACCACAAGACCTGATAAGAGGTTTGTATTTGTCTTATATAACAACGAGATTAAAATATTTTCCCAGGATAAAAAGCAGCAAAAATTTTGTCGAAGTAATTTTTTCCAACACACAAAGATAATAGACGACAGCAATAAAACAATAAATTAACAAACATTTCAACAAACCGTAGTGCATTTCAACAAATTGATTTGTCAAATTAGAAAAAAGCGTGTTTCAAACAAAAGGTGAGCCTCGTAAGGCACTTAGTTTTTTCGAGGCGGGCCCAGGCATGGCTAATCAAGACGTGGAGACAATGTGCCAGCGTGAACGGCCATAAAACTGCGGAGCCCACGAGGCCCGTGTTCGTCCAAAATATTTACAGTGCGTGACAAACGGCCCTCCTTTGTCTCGAGAATGTCTCGCCGATTGGACGCGCCTTTGGAGGGTTGAAGCGGACGACTGCGATGCGTTCCGGAGCCGATGACACAAAACAATCGTAAATTCGCCAAATGAGGATTGACGGAACATGTTTCCACAAATTAAGTCCACGACGTCGTTAGGTATAAAAATTTCAACGACACAAAAAATATGACGCGGCCATCTTGGCATAATAAAGGTATACATTTCGTTATGACCAGCTTAACGGTACCCCCTTATTTATAAAGTATTAAAAGTAAAGTAGCCAAAGTTTAGATTTTAATATTTTTAGAAGCAACAAGAAACAATGACTTATTATAGTGCACCTAATGACGATTTTCAAAGAGCATTTATGTGCATTGTTTAGCCAGAACCTAACAAGAATCTACTCCCGACTGGTACTTTGGAACCTAACATATGACTAGTATTGTTTAGCTGCGGTCTTTCATGAAATGAAAATTTATCTCAATTATGTTGATTATATCAACCAAAACAGTATCACAATAAAGAATATATTACAAACTATATATTCAGTTAGATCAACGCCTACAATTCTCCCTATTATTACTAAATGCGTACTCAGCTTTATTTATATGACAACAGTAGAATAAAACTTAACACAGTAGTATTAGAAATATTGAAGCATTGTAGTAATACTTAATTTAAAATCGAAAAATTCAGTAGCATTGCCAACTTAACAAATAAATGTTTTGTGTAAAAAGATGGAATAATTTTGCTGCGGTCAGGGCTACATTGACTGGCAACGGTTAGATTGGTGATGCCTATAAAGCCTACTGACACTACATGACACGCGCACTTACTAAACTCCTAAGCTGAATTTTAAACAAAAGTTTTTTTTTTTGTTTCCAGTTCTATTGAAAAAATAACTAAAAAGACCGTATAAATCAAAACTTTGTTCTTACTAATTATTTAAGTAAGCTAAGTTTACGTCCATTTAGTTAATATCAGCATGCAACAATTTGCCCGAGATGTCTCTCCTTAAGCGGATTTTTTGACATATACATATATATTTCATAGTTCAGTGGTGTAATGGTTTGTTAGTTTTATTTCAGATTTCCAGCTCTCCTCGTCGTTAGAATTCTGTAAGAACCGACTGTGTTATTCTTTAGTCCGCACTTATAAGGACCACTGGAAAAAGAAGATACAGTTGTGAGACTGACGTGCATAAGGAAAATTTCTTTGATATTTTGCTAACCTTGATTTTCGCGCATTACCTGCCTAGAAGGTACCTAGCTCAAGCGGCTTCACTTCATTGTTATATTCACTATAAAACTGAGAGCCGACTGTGAAAGTTCACACAACAATTTGACGTTTTAACACTACGCCACTGCACACCCATCAAACTGTCAAGTGTCAACATAACCACAGTTGCAGCCAACGCCGCCAGAATGTTGCTAACCATTTTTATTATCAGATACACAGCTAACTTACACAGGCACATGGAGTAATCCGGGATTGACTTCGTTGTGTCCAATTTGATGTCGATTTACATCTAATTGTGAAAATTTAAGCCACAAACATGTATTATCGTGGGTATCTTTTACATTAACATACATATTATCGATATTGTTATCCTATGATGTAATAAACGCGAAAGTATTAATACATAGGTACCTATATTGTTTGTTTACATATTAATAATGTATTTATAATTTAGGGAATTTTAAGTTTTTAAGTAAAAATAAGTTTGTATAATTTAAATCGTTTAGAACTATTTGTAAATAAAAAAATAAAAAAAAAGAAATATGTGCTTTGCAGTTCTCTGTTCGAGAGGTTTGAATGAAAGAGAAAAGAATTGTTTTTCTGCATCGCCCCTCTCCTGAGGGGCAGTAGCCCTCGCGATTTGATTCTTAGAACTTAGGCACAGGCTGACTTTAGTCGGTAGGTCACGTGGTCAGACCGCTCTGGTCGTTTCGCGCTCCTTGTGATGGATTTCAGCCTTCCTCTCTTAAGGAAAATAAAAAGAAAAGAATTGTTTTTAAACTGGATGATAATCTTAAATAATAATTGTCGTTAACTAAGAAATAGAATTGAGATTACGACGTGATTCTTATATAGAAACATGTAATATTACGAACATCGGAGGGTTACTCTATACAAGGGTGGAGGGTAAGTAAAGTTCCTATATAAGTACGGTACCTAGTTACTTCCTAGTAACTAGGTAATGTGATATTATATCGTATGGTACAAGTTACCAACGCAGTTAGCAATTGTGGTTCTTATGGAGGTTGTTGAGTCCTCCAGTAAACATTTACTATTATAGTAACTATTTATCACCAGGTGAGCAGACTGCCTGTTTGTCAATATATAGCAATAAAAATACACATATTTCATTAAAAGCTCGATATCATGTGCTTGCAATTTAATCAAATGCATATAAGAACCAATGCCAATATATTATGGGATTATTGCTAAGTAATTTGTAAAAAGTAGTGTCAGATAAATTTTCATTAAAATCTGCCAAATAAAAACACCGCTAGTTACTACAACGCCTATTTAAATTTTTATTAGATTCTATCCACGCAACATATGAAACTACCTTATGTCCGTATTATTAAAGCTTAAAATAGCTCGGTACAATCGATGTAACGCTTCAGTACTATTTATCGATCGTAAAATCAATCTCACTCATGTCCGCCACAAACCAAACATTTCATCACCGACAATTTTCCTTCTCGTACACCGACCGAAAAAAACGACCTCCATCTCGAATGTCATTTGCACGGCGTGCCGTTGAAAAAGCAATTATTTCAATATCAGCGTGCCTACTCTCTAAGTAAAGTCGTAGAAGCACACCAACACTACAAAGTAGGGTAGCAAGCAGGTTAAGAGACACGGACAGAATTCTTGTAGCGGTGTATAACGAACCATGGGAACGCAGCTTTGTATAACACTTTAGAGAGTAGTCCTTCTGGTACGCGCCTGGGCACCCAGCTGTCGACAAAAAGCGAGCTGCGCACGCGCGCCGTGACCACAACTAAGAAAGTTTAGGAGAAGCGAAGGACGTCGGAGTTTGAAGCTACAACTTCGAACACGTAGGCAAATCATTTCCAAACGGTTGTTTTAAAATACAAAAAGTACTTTATTTTGTACATCATACTTAAAAAGCAAGTCCTATTTGGGAAATCTTAAGATTACTTTGAAGTAATCAATTCTGCTGTCTCCGTTATTTGACATCACGTATCATCAAAAGACAACGGTCAAGAGAAAGAAGTATCAAGCATTTTCAGTCCTGAAGAATAATAGGTACATGATAATACTAAATAGGCAACTAGATAATAACTGTACCAAATATTATGTCCACGATGAGAAAATAAAAAAGAGGTAGGTACTAGAGTTGCAGTATTGTTGCAACAAATATTCAGTTCTTCATTATCCCGCTGGCGGTTGAAATGATCTTCGATTGTCGATCCATTATTAAGTTTCAACCTTGCCCCGCTGTTTTAATTATACAACAACTATGTATCTTTATGGAATGCAATATTTTTGCATAATAATACCTACTTAATTGCGTAATTTTAACATAACGTAAGAGGTAAATTTTATTTTACATTATCACCTAAATGCGTCTTAATTAAGTCTTTTTGAATAGCGTTTAGCATTCAGAACATTGAGTTTTGATTTATTTTATAAAAAAAATACTTCAATGTTTCGTGACCAAAAGCAAAAATTCGATCGAAACTGGCCCTTGCGGGAGTGACGACGCCACAAACAAAATGTATTTAATATAATATCTTATATAAATATCTTTCAGAAGCAATATTATTTACGCCTTGAGATATATACTTTGAATTTCATATTTTGTCAAAGGTTTTACTTTAGAATTATAGAATTCTTCACTTAGTTCTAGATCCAAAATGACCCAAAATGAAAATGAAAGAGGGAGACCCTCGCCATAAAAATATTATTTTTCTCTTTTACATTACCGTTTCCTATTTTGACACACTATTGGGTATCAGAGGTGCGTTAAATTCACTATCTACATCCAAATGTTTCATAGACGGCAAACAAAAACGGTAATTTAATGTCCCAATTTAAGTTTTTCCTATGATTTGTCTAAAAACCACATAGTTATGCGTTAGAAAAACGGATCATGGTCCTTAGACTGACCGCTAGTCTTTCCACTCTGTTGAACGCAACAGTTTAAATAGTCTAAACAAATAACAGCAAAACTTCCGCTCACCAATTATGTTTCTTTTTTATTATATTTAAGAAAAAGTGTACTTTGAGGTTTACTGGCCGATTGGACACGTCCGGGACCTAAAGAATTTTCCGATTAAACTATAAATATTTAATCTAATGATTTTTTTTTTCGAACAGGCACAATGTTTTTTGATATTAAATGTTTTTTGAATTAAGAATAAAAATTTAACAAATATTTTCTCACATACACATAAATATGTTACAGAGTTTCTTTACAAGGTCTCCAATAAATCTAGTTGTGAATAGGAATACCGCAATAAAGTCCTCGTGATTTGAACGCTGTCAACCACGGAAGAGAAAACGTCAGTGGGAGACGTCGATCGCGCATCGAATATGATAAATGTTGCTTGTAGAGAATTAAAGTGATGTGTACACGGAGCGTGATGTGAATGGATATCCGATACACATTTAAATTCAAATACTTAACTGAAAAAAGATTTGTTTCGATTTTCTCAACATCGACTATTTGATGTTTTTGAACATGTTTACAAACCTTTTTCCTCAACAAATGTATTTGCGTTGGCTTTGTTAGAAACAGAGCTCTTTAATGTTATATAACATGGTTAAATTAAATCATAATTTGACAGTGATTAAGTACAGGGCCCACAGAGTAATGTTGAAACTGTCATGCATTCATGGCGCCACGTCAATCCAATAATATCATAATTTTAGTTCATCTATGTTGCATTTAGTATGCATTCTGCATCCAAATTGGCCAATTTTCTCGAACTGGTTCTTAACGTTATGTCGAAGTCAAAAACTTCAAAATCAATTGTAGTGCAGTTCACTTTAGGAAAAAAAGGGGGTCAACCTCGGAATTAGAGATAATAAGCTGGAAACTCGTATACAGCTTTATTTTGGCGTTCTAAAAGTTGTATCAAAAGTCTCATATCATCTAGTGTCTGCATCGTAAGTTATTCGAAGTTAAGGTCACTAAAATCGGTTTTTGCAATTATCTCCGTTTCTATGGTTCTAATCACTACAACACCTAAATAATTAAAGATTATAAAAATTGCCACAACTTTTGTCTCAACTTTTTTTCTAATACGGTCAAACCTTTTCGAGATAGAGGGCGGACAGCACCCAACGCTCAGGCATACATACTGTAATACAAGGTCATCCGTGAATCTCGGTGAATAATACCTTGTATACAGTTAGAGGTGAAATCTTAAAGTGACTGGACTATTGCATTGCATAAATATATACACCTACACCTGCGAAGAAACTAAACAATACAATACACTATGTATGTGAATTCGATTAACTCCCATTGGACCAGCGTGGTTGACTACAGATTAACTGTCTCGTAAGGGTGGCCCCCAGCCCCTCCCTGGTAACACAACGAGCAGCTGATGGTGAATTGTATCTAGAAATCATCATCTAAGATTACAAATGTTAATGATTAGAAAAACAAACGGTACACTATAAAAGATGCATCAAAACTGGATCACCGCGCTCAACTAATCAGCATTCATGCAAAGTGCAATACAAAGTGAACATTTTAATTGCCTATGCTCGCAGATTAACTCATTGTACAATTGGCGTTGACTTGAATTTATTTCATGGGAAAAGTCAAATAGTGTAATAGATCGTCGCTCTAAGAACTTTAGATAACTATCCTATGACCTAAGTATATGATGTGCAGCCATATTGTATTCAATTTTGACAAGATCGTTCCGATTGTTTCAGTACAGTTATCTTTCGTGGAGCAGGCTATAAACACAGCTACATACTTCCTTGCACTATCGTCAACATACGCCATATCCAACAGCCACGCGCGCTCGTCGTGCCGCAACATGCCAATCAGCAGAGCGCCTCGACAGCGAGGTTAGAGCTTGCCGATTCCTTAATTGCCGTGACGTTTTGGTGTCACATCCAGCGTCGAGGTCGCCGGTACGCTACTTAAACTTTAGTAGCCCATGTAAACCGATTGCCACATCGAAATGTCAATCGAAGTATGAACTGATCGGTATGGGGAAATTCTGTACTTAGTAACTTGTATACATATAGAGATTTTGTTAGTGTATGCATGAATTGTAAAATTGATATTGCCCAGATCTTTCGTATTTTTAAACCCGTTATTCAATTATACCTTTTTTTTTCTCCCCCTGAGGAAAATGCATTAAGTTGCATACCCCGGCTGTTGCGAGCCGGCGGTTATATGGGGCTCTCCTCCCCAGAAGGGGGAGGCCTACCCACTAAAAACCTCAGGGATGTCCTTCCTCAGGCATGTAGGGAGCCCCCGGGAACACCAAGCTACTTCCGGAAACCCCCAGCCTCCGCTCCCCCGCCGATACAGGGGAGCCCTCCTCGGGGGAGGCTACAATACCTCCCCCGATCTCCACCACCGACGACGCCCCCCGGCCACGGAAGGGGCGTGGTCCCTCCCGGGTCGCCGTATTTACGGGCGCGATTTCCTCGCTCGCGACGGCGACCCGCGGCAGCACCGCAACTGTGCCCCGACCCTGCTCGGCGGCCTCCTTCTGAAACATCACTGCTCCACAGAAGGAGGCTACAGCCCTCCAACCTCCCTCGTCCGCCAGCATTGCCGCAATCAATGTTTTTATAACATCGATATTATAAGGAAGATACTATTTCTAGATTCACGTCATTAGAGACTCTTTCCTTCACAAATAGTACGAGGAGAATTGCCCGGCCCGAGTATACTACATCTCCAGTGCTATCATCTGTGTAGCAATGTGTGTGCCGATAGCATGTCATTGAGATGCAGCAGAAACAGTGTTGGAGAGAGCGCAGAACCTTGTGGAACACCAGTATTTTTTATCTTTATGACGGAGTAGCTGCCGTTAATTACACTTCTAATGCTCCTCCTGGATAAAAATCCAGCATCTCACTTGCACAAACCCCCCGGGAAGTCCGTAGGATGGTAACTTCGATAGAAGACTCCGATGCTAGACCCATTCAAACGCCTATGCTACATCCAGACTGACATAATCAGCCTTCAGATTCCTCAAACAAATTTGGTATATTGCTATCGCGCCACGTCCTAATCTAACTTGCACGCAGAAATCATATCACCACATCTGGTATGGTGATATCAACGACGACGTTCTATTGTAACTTCGATTACGAAAGTCCGGACCCGGGACAGTTATATGAAACAACCGTCCTGGATCCATTCAAAGAATAAATTGTTTCACATATAATCGTATTAGTTATTCTATTTAATATAAATCAATCAACTATATAATAAAACAATCTATGATAACATTATAATCCATATATGACATTACTCATGACATATTTTTAAGACACTGCTTAAATTCGAATAAGATATGGTTACATCTAAATTTCTGTAATCTGGATATTTACGTACAACAGTATACCAGTTACAGATCTCAGAACAAAAAGAACAATATTAGAGGCTTATGATTTACTTTAACTTACAACCTAAATTGATTTAACATAAACGGGACATTAATCATGTGTTTAGAGATTTAATTTACGTGGTGTCATCTCCCTCGTTTGTCATCGCGTATTTTCGTAACCTAATAAGCTACTAATGGGCGGACATAAAAAAAGGAAATCATAAAAAGGAAAGGACACACTTGAGTTTATAAATTATAAATAAATACAGGATCGGCTTGTCAGTTCGAGAGTAAATGAGGTGGAAGGCAACCTGTCGACGAATAAATTATGTCAGGATCTAACGCATGTTGCGGAACAAAGTTATTTGGATAAGGAATTCCCATTCACACATTAGTGACGCTACTCGCTGTGTTGATGCTGTAATTATTAAAAAGATACGGCCCGAAACTAAACGGACTTGACCATTTTTTAAATTTAAAATATCACGTAAGTAATAAGAAATATTTATGTGAGCTCCAACAGTGAAGTAATTTTGCGACGAAACTCTTTATTGTCGAACCCGATGATAGTCTGTATTATTATGTTCTTTTTAGAAACTTTGTTAATTATATTCATTTTAATGTAAGACAATTTTGATGCATTTTATCTAATATCATAAAATAAAATGTTATTATATACATGAACATAATATTTACAGTATGATATTTTAATTATCTATAGTATGTCGATTATTTAAATAACCTTTAGTATTCCCATCAATTTTACATGAATTAGAGTGAAAATCACTGCAGATTAGCTATAATAAATTCCTCTTATCTACAAAATTGGAACAAGAGTTAAACTATTATGTGTATACTTATATACAAATATTCGCTTACTATAAGGTGATCCATTTAGTCATTTGCCCCCCAGTAACATAAAAAAATTAGAACTTGTAACCAATCGCCATAATAAATTCAATCAATTAAACAAACACCCGAAAATAAAACAACACGCCCGCTGACTCCGTATTTCATCGCGGAGGATTTGTAATAAAAAATAAATTTAAATTAACGTTGACCACTTCCACTGCGTATGCCGATATAAATTCTCAAGCGGACACTTGTGAGAGGATCGCCAAAGCTAATTCTGTTGTGATTAATGCTCCTTGCATTTCTACCGCTCTATGACGCTGGCCAACTTAAAATGCTGATAAGATAACATTCCCAAACGAATATCAACCTTATAACTTCCAAGCAGATTGCATTTCGCCCTCGTGAACATTTCCAAGTGGCATGCGTATTTTGGGGTATTGTGGAAGTACTTAAAAGTGAACCGCTGCCGTCCGTTCGCGTTTCTCACGCAACACTAGCGATTAAGCCGCAGAATAGGGGACGTGTTATATTTGTTAAAACTGTTGTAAGGATTATAAGTAACACTAATTTAGTGGTGCCATTTCCTGCGTATATTTGATGCCATTTTGAATTTCCATTGCAAGAATTTTACTTGAGTTGAAAATCGAAAGAAGAAACTACGAGGTTGCTTGCTTAATTCTCTAAAGACCGCTTCTGTATTGATGCCCGATGACGGACGCCCGGAATGGCCTTATGAATTATATACAGATGAAGTTATCTCAAGTTACATTCTCGAGATGTAAGCAAAAATTGTCTTTGATATTGGCTACCATCTTTGAGCTCATCTGACACCTTTTTCTTTATATTATTACTTTGCTGGCTGAAAGAGTAAAAGAAAAGAATCTATCCTAATAAAAAAAAACCACTGAGTTCACCAGAGAGAGTACACCCTTCCTTCACTGATCACAATCAAATAACTTCATTTTATGTAAGTTCGTCAAAATTTAACAACGTAACAGGTGCATTAGGTCGACAATGCTTGAATGAGATCTTTTATAGCTTTTAACAATCACTTGATATCGTTGTCCTTAGATCATTCAACGTCTATCAAACCAAATGTTCAAACATTTTCGAAGCCATAAAATTATACATAATATTTTAATGGCATTTGTTAATTGCCATTCAGCCACATTAAATACATACTACATAATTCATGTCGCAAACATTCTGTCATTCCACACGGATATGAAATAATAAGCACATTCCAAAATCTTTGATGGGTCGAAACACTTTACTCACAGTTATAAAACGAAATGTATTTGCATAAAGAAATTATATGTTGGTCACAATCACAATTTGATGTCGGCGGTGTGGCCGGCGGTTCTAGCCGATGGGCGATAACATCCAAACAGTGGGGTGTGAATAATGAAATTATTAGCGATACAGTCGCTTTTTGTTCCAATAATGAGGACCAAATTGGGTGATTGGTGAGCAGTAAAACGTAGACTAAGTAGAATACTTCATGCGTAATTCGGAGTAGGTATAATAAAATAAGATTTGAAAATGCAGAATCTATAAATTAAAACTCAGTCATTTACACCGAAACTGATTAAGTGCTAACCCTGCTTAGTTGTTATTGCAAAACTTACTTTGATTTATGTAGTTAGTTAAATCTTTTTACAAATATATTTCGTTTAGTAATTATTACTAATTTACTTATTTATTAATTACTTAATATTAATCAAATTAGTATTTGTTTGTGTGCACTTGTTGTGCAATGTCTCTCACTACTATTGACTTAACTACTATCGACTTTTATGATATATATTTTTTAATTCTTTATTTTATTACCATTTACCTTATGGTTATGTCGGCCAATAATAATATTTTATTAATATTTAATAATACAACAAATGTATACAAACATTGAATACTTTCTTTTCTCAATAATAAAAAAATAATTTTAGTACTTAAGGACGAAATAAAAAAAAATATTATTAAAATATTTTATCTGCAAATATTTTTATAAGACACGAAATCAATTGTTGTTAAGTTTTACAACACAACGAACACGATTTACCGCAGTTCACATAAGATAAAATCTTAGAAACCTAGCATTAATGATGCACCGATTATGTTCACTAATTGTCACTCTAGTACTCGCAACGATATCGAAACTATGAAAATGACTCCAATTGCCAAAACTGAATTATTAACAATATAAAGTCCCAGAATAATTTCTGTGGCAATTACCCGGCCGATCGTCCAGTCTCGTTCGTATCGGCTACATTTATCTGTCTAATCGAATAGAAAACGAACATTTATCATAAAAAGCGCCCTTCACCATCCCACAGAAGTTTTCTCCACGTAATTTCATATAAATTACTTAAAATCAAAAGGGAAATTATTCCACGCTTAATGCTCGATTCGCATGTCAAACGGTCGCCTTTACGTAACTTATTATTTTATTTTATTTCCCATTTCTCCCCTCCTTTATAGTGGGCGGTGTGCGTTTAACTCTAACGTCAACACGAGTTACTGATGATAATGGTTATCGCCAGAATAATTATTGGTAGCAAATGATTTGTACCATCGCATGTTCCAATTCTCATGCTGTGATGATATGGCGATAATAATATTCTATTCGAGTTTCATATATTGTTATATATTATTTATGTAGTAGTTCATGTTTCTTAATACCTTTACTTAGATGACTGTAAAGCTCGTACATTGATTTGCACTATTTTCTGATTACGCTAGTTATCAGGTTTTATTTTCGCCACATACATAATTTTTTGCTGGATTAAAATTAAATCGCAGCAGAATGAAATATAGCCTGTTCGCTAATATTTAGCCTCGTATCACCGGCACAGATCATTAATTTTCGTTGACCTATAAGTATTCGATATATTATGCGGAGAAATACTTCTTCTAACGCCAAGGTGGTAAGGTCGAAGTGCTATCGTTTGTTTTGTACGTTTCGTATACGCGTTTAATAACATACTGCGCTGGGAGCATTATGATTGACGTATGATTTTGAGAAGCGATTGCTGCAACTCTTAATGTAATTACACATCTTAACGGAATTTTAATAGACAATCACCCAAACGCTTGAAGGCGGGTCGCGTGTTTGGCTAGGAGATGCTTTGCTTGTTTGGGCGACAGGTTACATATGTTTACTAACTTTTATGTTATTTCGTAAAATAGTATTGCAAATACTTAGGTACTTTATTTATTGCTTCGGTATTTAGTGGCCCCAAAGACCTTTCATATCGTTCATTCGGAACTAATCATTTAAATATGAGTGATAACACATGAAAGAAACTTGAAAGAAAATATTCTTGTTCGGGTTAAAGTACGTAAATTAAAAGCGATTACTAAATTGAATGTCAAAAATATTCTCCGAATGATTTGGTTGGAAACTTAAAACCTATGATGCTTCTTTAGATTTCTCTCTCATCAAGATATTAGTTTTGTTTCGGATAAGATATTAGTAGATTAATATGCGTTATTTATAACCCCTGACGCAAAACGCGACGTGTCTGTCTGTCTGTGGCATCATAGGTCCCGAACGAATGAATCGATTTCAATTTAGTTTTTTTTTGTATTACAGGTGTTTTACGGGCGAGTGTTCTTAGACATATTTGATGAAAATCAATTAAGCCGTTTAAAAGTTCTGGGGGGTTAAAGTGGGGAAGAAAAAGCGATTGTCTGCAAATATGCTCAAGTGGAGTATCATATTAACAACAACTAGTATAAGTTTGACGTGTCTGTCTGTCTGTGTGTCTGTGTAGATTGACCTTAAAATGTAATCTTAACTTATATGTTTTAAATCGACAAGAACCTATGTATTTACAACTTAGGAGGCCTATTACAATTCTTCATTCTGCGAGATTTGGTATTTCGAAGCGTCCCGAGCCCGACAACTCATTGAAGGTTACACGTCCAAAATACTGCGTTGACGCTACGACTAAACGATTTTGATACTTTTCCCAAAATTATTATATTTATATTTTTGTGGAATTATTCGTTATTGCTATATATATCATATATGAAGAAACACATTATATGAAGATAATATTATAAATGGAACAGATGATATTGTTAAAAATAATGTTTATTTTATTACCTATGTATGTTATTTAGCAAAAGACGGTTTTAGTTTTAAATTAAAAATATAGCTTAGATTAGAATAAAACTAGGTACAATTTATATAGGATTATTAATCACCATAAAACAGAATCACCTTTTTGCCGATTATTCATCAAATCGTTCCAATGGTTTTTGTGTGAAAAAGCTTTAGAAATAATAGAATAAAATAATATATAGAATAGAATAACTTTAGAAAAAATATGAAATTCAAAATAAATAATAGTTTAAAAGTCGCTAAAAAATAATTTTACTTACGTGATCAAAACTGATAAGTAGACTTTTCTTAATTATTTTTTTAAGAACTGTTTTTCTTTATTAATAAATCTTCCGAATCATTTTTTTCGCAATTAACCCCATATCACATTAAATAAATAAAATATTAATTCTTCTACAATATTAGCTGAGAAATATTGTAAAAGTAACTTTTAATGATACAGTGAGATATTTGCGTCTTTTTCCCTCGCTCAAAAATACTGTATACCAGCCTTGTAATGTCACAATATAGTTAAAATAGCGTAATTTTTGTGAACAACAGTTACAAAATTCCAATAACTTTATTATTTCTACTTTTACATATATAATTCGTATTATATTGAAAAATATTACATTAAATGTGAGAAAACTTAAAACGTTGTCGTGTTATTCAAATTATGTTAAAAAAATGCTCCATTTACAGATTATCATCTATTTTAAAAATAACCCAACCGAAATGAAAACAAAATTACTTAAATTCTACAATTATGTAATAAAAACAGTCTATTCAGTTGTAAAAAATATACCCAATTAGGTATTCAAAATACGTCATCACGAGAATATTCAAATTTCAAAATTCTTCTTGTGTATAAAATTAACCGACAGTGTAAGAGTAAAGCGTATATAGGCATAGGATAAGCTTTGGTTATTAGGAGGATAAGCTAACTAGTTGTCTATTGTAAAAGCGTCATAAGTGGTTTTGTGTTTTACAAATCATGAACATTATTTAAAGCTTTAATAGAATGCGTTCATAGATCAAAATCATCTTCAGTGCTCTGTGGTCTCGGCACTGGACTTCGAAACTGGAGATTCGAGGTGCCTGGTTTCGATCGTTCCGTCTATCAATTTATCGTTTTTCGAATTTCATATATACCCTAACTGATGACTTATATTAGTATTGTATAATAAATATGCACTTTGAAGAAAATCACTTGTTTTATTTCACTAATTACAGATTATAATTTTAACAATGAACTGTTAAGTTCGGCACATCATTGAGCAAGTAACATCAACGTCATCCCAACTAATATTATAAATGCGAAAGTAACTCTGTCTGTCTGCCTGTTACGCTTTCCCGCTTAAACCTCGCAACCGATTTTGATGAAATTTGGTACAGACAATCTTTAGACCCTGAGACAGAACATAGGCTTTTTATAAAAAAAAAAGTGATGAAGGGGTTGAAATAGAGGTTGAAAGTTTGTATGGGATTTCTTAATTTTAAAAAATAAAACCATGAAACTTTATATTTAAGCACTTGATAAGAAATCATTAAGCAATTGTTCTAGCATTTTTGAAATTTCGACCAGCTAGGGGATGAAATTAGGGTTGAAAGTTAGTATGCAAGAACGTCAAATATCACGTAAGTAAGAGTCTCTTAGAAAAAAGGGACCAGGATTGACAAAAACAAATTTCACGCGGGCGAAGTCGCGGGCGGAACCTAGTAGTTTATAAATATGCAAAAGCGCGGCAATCTTGAATACGTTCAAGAACCGATGTTTACATTCACTCCTACAATTAGTATTTCAGTATATATTTATACATTTTTCGAGTTTTGAATAGCACATGATAATTATTATGATAATCAGGTCAAAATAGAATTACTCGCCTTACGTATAAAATTTACCTTTCGAAATTAAAAATAGTAAATGTATAATCAATTGGAGTACCTAAGTATATATCTCAGGATAATGTGACAGACTAAATAACCTTTATAATGTCTTTTTTTTTGTTCAATAAATTAATTCTCCACAGGCTGGCGGTTCGAATCTTTGTTATTTTTTTCTATTGGCTCAAATTACATCTATACTAATATTATAAAGAGGAAAGATTTGTTTGTTTGTTTGTTTGTAATGAATAGGCTCCGAAACTACTGGACCGATTTCAAAAATTCTTTCACCTTTGGAAAACTACATTATGCCCGAGTAACATAGGCTACTTTTTATCTCGGAAAAATTGACAGTTCCCAAGGGATGCGCAATAAAGGCTTCGCTCAAAAACTAATGCACAGGTTTTCATCAATAGATAGAGTGATTCTTGAGCAAGGTTTTGCGGTATTTTTTATCTCGGAAAAACGGATAGTCCCACGGGAAGCGCGATAAAACCTTCGCGCCATAAACCGACTTCCGCGCATATGTAGTCGGGGGCAAAAGCTATGACCCTTAACCCTCTATAGACCCAATCCCGAAATCCACGCAGGCGAAGCCGCGGGCAGAAAGCTAGTATTTAATAATTATGACTAATGCTCACATTTATTCCAGGGTGGATTAACCAAAACATTATCTCAAAATGTTAATGTTTTAATCCACTTGATTAAAAAAAAGTGCTATTAAACGATAATATTGTATTCGACCACTATTAGCGTTATTTTTGTGTAACAAAAGCGCCCCGTTTGGTAGCAAGCCCCAACAAATTCGCGGACGCACCATTCATAAATTCATAATTACCCACATTCATTGATAACGGTAAAGATTTATGTTCAAAGCACCACGCTAATTTTGGTGCACAAATTGAAAATATATTGACTAAAATACTTTTCTCTATTGCCAGTGCAATACCAAACGTTATGATTACAGCGATAAGCGTTAGTGTACTTTGATGGAAAACAACAATAGGAATTTCGAGAACAAAGAAAGTTTCGGACCGACTACCTGGTGACTACGCCTTCGTAGAATGCAGTAATAGCAAACTCGGTAATCCTCTTCCACTGAACATGCGATGTGCAAAGATAACATGATAACTTCAAATAGCGTCAGGGTTGTCAGCGCGTACCTGATACCGCATATTTGCTTATCTTCGTATGGATCAGATCAGATAGGCATATTAACACACTGAATTCCATTTCTGAAATATTGCCAATCGTAATCATAATAAACAATATTACGAAATGTGTACTGATGACAAATCATTGTTTGAAATTGTAATTGTTTATTTTTTTGCTATAAGGCATTAGTCATTAAGTACTAATATCTTGGTATAGAATTCATTAAATTGTAAAATAATGGAATGTTATTGTGAATTTAATTCAGATCCATCTATCAGATATATTTCGCATACAAATAATAAAAAATTTGGGATCACTTGTTGAGCAATGATGAAAAATATTTCTTTCTAAACTTCTTTTAATGCGTTAGTTATTTAAAAATTGAATGAAAAAAACTGGAAGGCGACAAAATAGTCGTTTTTAAATTTATAATCGAAATAACCATTTTAATTTCCCCTGTGATCACAACCTACTTATCTAACCAACCTGTTATTGCCAGCCCTGGTATTACCTTTATCACTTTGCAGCGCCGCCAGCAGAAACTAATTTCATGCACGGAGTTCTGGGCGTCACAAAGTCTGCCGCTGCCCTGTACCGGAAAGGATTAAATTCGATCTTTTTTGCAGATTATCCGAAACAAGGATCGCGAGTGAACCACTTACCTGGGTAGGTGTAGCTTACATAGGTAAATAGTGTTAGCAAGAGTTTATAAACGAGCTATTGCTTATAAACTACTGTTTGTCGAGTGATTTTTATTGACATATACTAGATATATAGCCTATCATCCCAATTCACACCATAAACAATTAGGTCAGGAAATACTTTTCTGACCAATCGAGGATCTGCATTACATTGTTCAGCCTTTACTTTCTTAAGCTAAAATGGACTTTAATCACTGACATCTAAGTAAGAATTGTTAACAGTGTGATGAAACACGTTTAAAATTCGGCGGATCCAACTCGACTGATCAGCGTTAAGCAAGTTAATGCAGAACTGATAGTCATTGGTGTGGAGGCGTGCGCGAGTAGCACGTATCTATATGCCGGGAAACGTAGCTTTTGTAGACCGCCCAGAAGATGTCCGACAATTTGGAGAAGATCGCTGGAAGACGCGAGATACCAGCAACTATTCACCAATCGGTGTGGAGATTCTTGGTAGAGTTCTATATTCAGCAGTGGGTGTCTCTAAGTTTAACTGATGCTAAGGAAACTCTAAGTTTAGTGACTGGTTGTAAAATTAGAATGCTATATTATAACCCAGTTATTTATGCTACAACTTCTTTATGAGGAAATATTGCTAACAAAGCTGTGAGCAGATAGCTATATAATAAATCTATAATATTCATAAGATTTTTACATTTTTCAATAATTATGTCTAAAGTGACTAATTAAGCACTATCTTAACTATGTATATATATATATATATATATATATATATATATATATATATATATATATATATATATATATATATATATATCTATAACTTATCAGAGTAATGTGGTCGTATTATGAATGTATGAAAAACTCGTATAATATATGAATTTTCACACAATTCTCTTACCAAACATCCAATAAAGTTGTCTGGAAGAGATCTCTTTCCCAGATAATAATAATAAAAAGAGACTGCATGTTTTGTCTGTTCTACATATGTATCTGCTTTGCAACTTCAGTAAAATAAAGAATATATATGGTTATAGAATATATATGGATAAAAATAACGCAAACGAAAACCAAGTAATGATATGATGAATCAAAAATTGTCTTTACAACAATGTGATGAGAATTGTTATTCAATGGCACCATAATTTCTTACTCACAATAAATACATCGATATAAGGCTTTTAACTACAGTGTGTCGCGATTGTTTATACTGGCCATTATACTGAATTTATCAATGAATTCACAATACAATGTGTTGATAATTTGTGAGCAATGTGTACTATTGTGTCATTCAAACCTAATTGTTATGTATTGGTTGATAATAGTCAACTTGCTTTTATCGAATATTTAAAGATAACAAAATGGATGAATATTCCAGAAAACATAGGTTCGTTGATAACTTTTTCCTGGAATTGACAGTTTTTAAATAAATATCTCCTATACTAATATATTCTACAAATAATTGCTATTTATCTCTAGTGTAATACATTCTAAAGTAGAAATAGGCAATTTGATTAAGAGAATAAAATACCTATATCACCTCGCAGCATTTAAAAAGTGCGTAAGTAAGGATGCAAGGATTCTGAATGTCATGAAACCAACTAAAATTTATTAGAAATATTAATTGATATTCTGTTCATTACATACCAAGAAACATCTAAATAAATTTAAATTCCACATCAGGTTGTAGGTATAGTAACCGGCAACTAGAACATTGAGGACCCGACGATACAAGCTGATGCGTCAATATTTAAACAAGTGTTTCGATTCAGGCCCTGTAACGAATAAATGATTCAATAAAGCAATATGGCTGAACAAAGATTTTCCTTTTATTCTACGGCTTAGTCAATTTATCTATGTGATTGGATTTATTCAAAGATTATTTTGTAATTGAATCACTGTATTTTAAAATGTTTTTGGCCAATAAAGTTGATGTAATTGTACTGTGACGTATAATTCATTCCCAACAAATAAATCCTAAAACTTTCCGAACAATTTAATAATATGCTGAGTATTATACAATTCAAATGGTTGTTCTGAAGATAACGAATATTTTAAACGACCTAAACTGTAATATAAATGTTCTTCTTCTATCTCTTGCCCTGTTCCTAATTTTATTTGGTGCCAGCACAACATTTCTTCTTCTTCCACTCTCCTCTATCACTCGCCATTTCGACATTCGCTCTCTTCTGCAACACAGCCACATTCACACAGTCCATCCATCGTATCTTCTGTCTTCCTCTCCCCACACTCTTATCATGCTCATAACTTTCCTAGTAACATGATCGTTCCCTCTTCTTAATACGTGACCATTCCAGGAAAGACTCCTTTCTCTCAATTTTTTCACATTAAAAGCTTGGTGATAAACTTCCCAGCCTAGTGCTCCACTTTCCCTGCCCCTTCTCCTATATGTCCAAATTAATTCACGATAATGTCCCCAGACTGTGGGCCCTTACTTCTCACAACAACTCTTCTACTCTACTCGTCTGTTACCGTCAAGAAGATGCGAACGTTATTTGAAGATCTTCATTTCTGATCTTTCATTCTAGTATGTACGTACATAGTCGTATGCTTCAATAGATAGCATTTTGATCAGATACTATCATGAGTCCTGAGGAAGTGAGTGTCGAACTAGCGAGTGATAGAGAAGGGTAGAAAAGGAAAAAATGTTACACCGACACCAAATAGAATTGGGAACCGGGCAAGAGAAAGAAGAAGGTGGTAATTATAACAGCGCATTTTTTTTGTAGTAAATCTTATAATATTATCCCAAAAATAATACACCACGATCTATAAAGTAATTGCAATGGTAAATATATTCATAAGCATCAGATAGCATTCAACTCTATGTAGGTACAACGACCGCTTATTCCGTAATTCGCAATACAATGCAACGCATCAACATCATAATAGTCCATGTGGCTTGATATCACACACTTACAATTGAAAAGCAAATCAAATTAGCAACGGTGCTTCTGCTTCCATTGCGACAGTGTAGGTATTTGTCGGGATACGAAGAAAATATTTAATGTGCAAAATAAGGACAAAGTCGCGTCGCAAAGGTCACGTCGACACACGTAACCTTTTTATAGACGTGACAAAGTACTCACAACAACGCGTCAAACTACATGTCGACCTTGAAATGTAAAGCTTGGTGTGTGGCTGACCGTACGAGACATGACGCTGTTAGTTACACCACTAGTATCACTTGAATCTATAAAATCGAATCGATGAATACGATGAAATCTATGGTGGCAGAATAA
The DNA here is from genome assembly GCA_036419045.1 of Scirpophaga incertulas. Lineage (NCBI taxonomy): Eukaryota > Metazoa > Arthropoda > Insecta > Lepidoptera > Crambidae > Scirpophaga > Scirpophaga incertulas. The sequence goes on along the minus strand of CM071634.1, from coordinate 26,981,364 downwards.
AGAAGTCAATTAAATTATACAATTAAAATTTCTACAGAATATTGACTTCAGAATTAAAGCAGTATTTAAAGAGTTTGGATTCCCATAACGCGGACTACAGGAAAACCTCACCTACCCGTATTGTTCTGTCAATTCAATAAACGATTACACAGATATCATACCAACCAGCTCTGGATCAGTATAGTGGATTGAAGATACCCCAAAATTTTTTTGGATATAATTTTAGAAATGTGTAGTAATAAATTATAAGCGCACATTCTCAATACACATCAAATTAATATAAAGAAAGAAGAAAGAAAGAAAAATTATTTATTTGGCGCTTAGTAGTGTTTACAAAAAGGAAAGGAACAAAATATTAATTATAATAATAATATAAGCGACCAAAACCGACTCCACTCAGCTTTAAGTCACAGAACACTGTGACGCTGATTTTCAGTGAAGCCGCTAGAACGACAGCGGGGTTTCCATCACCGTGAGTATGCGCAGACCTCTGACGTCCTCCAAAGCATGACACAACTTACACTACTCATCAGATATTACATAAAACTAGTACAATAATATTACAAACCCAACAACAATAGGAACATTATACAACTAAATAATAACTATATACAACGGGCACAGAATAATTTGGACACCTGCTTAAGAATCAATACGAGCTAGATGTTTAACTAATCTTATTTTGGGCATTTAACAAATATTTCCGATAATTGTTCTTGAAGGAATAGATCGAAGTAGCATTCCTGATAGGTGGGGGTAGATTATTCCAGCACTTCGTTGCAGCATATCTAAAGCTTCCACGAAACGCTGCTGTTCTAAAAGCAGGACATATCAATCTTACAGCATGACGTACCCCAAGCGGGGTAATATAATATTACTTGAAGAAAAAATCCCTACTATCATAAAAAAACAAAAACAGATATTAGTATCTCGAATACCAGCTGACGTGACGTTTACCTAATGTCACAACACTAACCAATCTATTACTTGTACCATATCTTCAGCTATACGATTTTGCTAACATAATTCAGAATAATAATAATAATATATAGACATATAAACAATGGCTCAGTCCACTATAAATCTCGCTGGGTTAAGAGACTTTTCTTCTTTCTCATGCCATGTTCCCATTTTATTTGAGGTCGGCGCAACATGTTTTCTCCTTCCACTATCCTCTATCACTCGCTATTTCGACACTCACTCCCTTCTCCGATATATTATCATTCACAAAGTCCATCCATCTTTTCTTCGGTCTTCCTCTCCCTACCACTTAAGGGTTAAGAGAATATTTGTAATAAATCACTATTCATGCTGTAAAAAATATACTTAACATCTCCAATATTCATTCAATGTCAGACAACATTGATCTCCGCCCTTACTTTGCTTGCGCGGCCATACCTCAAGCATTAGTAATGAAATGACAAAATCTCCGAACGCACATGACAGGCGATCCCGACCAATTACTGCACTCTTGCAGTTGTTTATCGTGGCTGGGTCGTCTTAGTGCTCAATTCACACCATCATCTCACAAGTGTCGAAGAACGTTGACGTTGTTTTTTATAAGAGTGACTAAGTAATGGGCGGGAGCGACAGCGGGAACGGGTGCGCAAGTGGATACGACATTTTTGTGACGAAACCCTGTGTTATTTTGAGTTGTAACGACAGCAAATTATCAACGTGCCTAATAGTAAACAGTACTATTATTTATCTTGAAATCTTCGTCAGGAAGAGGCATTATGTATTTGTTTTTATTATTGTTATTTTATTTCTTTAAATGTACTATGTAATTTATACGGTATTAACGTGTTATTCCGACAATGTTAAATCTTAGCTACTCTTTTTTATAAACTTATTCAAATAAAAAATGTAACAAATCCATATTTATAATAATTAATGTAGATATTTTATAAGGGCTTACTTCATATAAACTTTATATGTCGTATTTGGTTTTTAGCTTCTTCAACAGTCCAAGTTTTTGTAAGTAGAATATTTCTTGCGTTGGCTTACCTATCTTAAACTCAATCATTCTCGCAGTAACTATTGCTTGTATTAACCAAAAATATGTAATACAAATACCGTAATGTTTGTAGCGTTACCATATTACTATTGGATCTCTTGACTTACTCCAGGACTACTATGGTTGTCGTTTTGTTGGTTATCGGGCGATGTCGATGGTGGCGGCGTGCATCAAAGTCCGGAGTCCGCTGCGCCTGCGCCGCGCGCGGTGACTTGGCGTTTTGCGTCCAAGGACCGGCCGAACATGGGTTTTCCTTCACCTCTCTTTAGCTCGAACGAATGTACATTTTTATTTTTAAATTAAAAAGCGACACCATTTATTAGACAATAGTGATTTGGTATTAATTTATACTAAGTGTGCGCCATTAATATTTTTCACAAGCTGGTGCCCGCGACTGCGTCTGCGCAAGATTAGTATTTCAAGTTGCGCATATATTAGAGTGGCGCTTATCTTTATAAATTATAGTCTACTAGCTTTCTGCCCTATGGATTTCGGGATTGGGTCTATAGAGGGTTATGGGTCATAGCTTTTGCCCACGGCCACATATGCGCGGAAGTCGGTTTATGGCGCGAAGGCTTAATCGCGCTTCCCGTGAGACTATCCGTTTTTCTGACATGAAAAATACCGCAAATCTGTGCAGTAGTTTTTGAGCGAAGCCTTTATTGCGCACCCCGTGGGATTGTGGATTGGGCGTAGTTACGGCGTGAAAGCGAAACAAACAAACAAACTCACTTTCCTATTTATAATATTAGTAAGAATATGTTATTCTGATATATAAGCTATATTGTTGTAAAGTTTCATTAAAATCCATTTAGTAGTTATTGCGTGAAAGAGAAACAAACATCCATTCATATAATCTTTCCCGTTTACAATATTAGTAAGATTATTATTTTAGATTGTTTAGAGAGTACCTAAGTATTGTATAACAATACTTCTACTCGGAGAAATCAAAATACATCTCATCATCATCAATCTGAAGTATCCGCTACATGTTTTAATTTTCCCTTGTATTGTTTTATATGCCGCATGTGATAGTCTTGGAATGATATTTTTTTATTAATATATCTAGACTAAAGACAATAGGCATATAGGTAAGTAATAGTGCATAATCAACGTCGTGCATCTTCAAAATGTGTTGGTAAGCTCATAACTCAACAACGCCTGGACCAATTTGGCCAATTCTTTTTTGTGAATGTTTGTTGAAGTTCAAGGAGGGTTTTTACAATGAGGAAAATTCGAATAATTATCGGAAATACCCTATTTCTTTTATTTTCCCATTTATTTTCCTTTAATTTTCCCATGCAAACGTTTTCTAACTAAAACGTACAGTCGAATTGAGCTTTATTGTTTTTGTATAAAGTTCATATTGCAAGCACTCACTGTTGCCTGTTCCTAACATCAAAGAGTTAATTTGCGCTTTATTAACGCTACATATAGTTGAAATTCAATCATATCTATCAAAACAGTGTGCGTGCGTGCGTTGGAGCACAGAATACATCGTTGGAGGATTTAATGTCACGTTCCAAAATTGAATAGCCACAAAATGTAATAGATCATTTAGACTTTTTTTGCGATTTGGTGGGCTATGCGACATTATCTATAAAATAATTAGGAATAAAAAACTGCCACTGTACAAATCTTTTTGACAGGACGAAGTGTGTCGGGTCCGCTAGTCTTTTATAAAATCTCACGAAGTGTCACGGTGATTATGTCGGACTCCTCGCCGGTCTGAGCGGCCTGTCAACGTAACCTACCGACGAACTTAGCCTTAACCTTAGCCATAAGGGCCCTACGGCTTGAATGAAATTCTTTCTTCTGATGCCCTATTCCCAATTATATTACGGGTCGGTGTAACGTGTCTTCCTCCTCCACTCTCCTTCTACACTCGCTATTTTGACACTCACCCTCTTCTTCAACATCATTACACAGTTCAACCATCTTTTCTTCGGTCTTCCTCTCCCTCTATTGGATGGATTTTGGTGGATGGGCATCCACTAAAACCATCTAAACCTAGATTACAAATTCTGTCGTAATATTTGTCTATATTTGAAGCAGTTGTTAGAGTTAAGTAATTTAAATTTTATATTAAATCCATTCCATATGAAAATCATTCCAAAATTATTAGCAAATCTCAGCACTGTTTATTATAAAGTCGTAATAACAAACGAACAATTAAAAAAGTTGGAAACAAATTTGTAACACAGAAAACACTTAAAACATATCCGTCCCATTATGATGAATTCTAAAAAAAATAGCTTATAATCTCAAACTGATACCATATAGGTAACTCTATCCACCTTGAACGTAACCTACATTCCCAAACAATGCAATTAAATCGTCGGCAACAAATTATCAAATCCCAAGATCACATTGACGATCAATTTGATCCCACTACCTGATTTAAGTCACATCCGTGCGGATATACTAACAAAATAATGGGAAGCTTCCTACCGTTACAAACACACCCATTTTGTAATAAGTAAAAAACGCAACCTCTCATTATTTCCACTTATCAGAATATAATCCGGGATCGGGTTGAGCCTTGAGCGCTAGTTTCCGCTTCTTTGTTTGTGAGCAGACATAACTCGAAGAACGTTGAAAAATACTTTACGTATATAAATATAATACCTACGTGTGTACGGTTGTCAGGGTGTGTGCGCTTAGTATCGCATATTGTAGGTTTAAGTTGTTTATTAATACCAAAATAGGTTCAGTGCAAACTGATCGTAATATATTATGTTAAAAACTGGTGTTTGATCTTAGTTTTACCGTGGGAGAGCTATGCTTCGGCACGAATTGGGCCGGCTCGACCGGAGTGATACCACGGCCTCACAGAAAACCGGCGTAAAATAGCGCTTGCACTGTGTTTGCGCCGAGTGAGTGAGGGTACCGGAGGCCCAACCCTCCCTTTCCCCCTTATTCTCTTACTTACAAAGCCGGCAACGTATCTGTGACTCCTCTGGTGTTGCGAGTGTCCATGGGCAACGGTTATTGCTTACCATCAGGTGATCCGTTTGCACGTTTGCTACACTATCCTATAAAAAAAAAGTTAAGATTGATGTTTTAAATCAATACTCGTTTCTTTCTCTATTTATTTATCAAGGTTTCATTCTCAATCTCTATCGATTTCTAAATTTGTCTATTTAGGTACAAATGAGAAAATGAAATTAAAATAAAATCTCGTATTTCGGATATTTATTTCATTTGAAAAAATCTATCTATACTATAAAAATATATCTAAATCTTTTTCTAATTTTGAGTTTATCAACACATATCAGCGATTCATATTTACTTATATAATTTTAAATCCCTTATTAGCGAATGTACCTATATTGTTCACTGATTATTCTACATTATAAAAAGATTTTAACATCTATGTTACTATCAAAAGTGTCTATTAATTAAATTCACTTATGCGCTGTAGAATTAAAAAATCAAATATGATTAATTATGTACCTATGTATCCGCCATTTTGTCCGGCGGCGCGTCTAATGTGCACGTGCAAGCGCTTGGTGTAGACTTTCAGCTGGTAACCAGACCCCGCCTCCCGGTCTCACGGCAAAAAATAATCGTAACCATACACTGGATGGAGGGCGCTTTTATGTATTGGCCTAGAAACTCCATGTACTTAGATATATTATGGAAAGTGAGTGATATTTACCAAGTTAAGTAAGTTACCAAGTAAGTCAAAACCCGACATCATAAAACTTACAGAAATGAATTATTTACTTAATACTTTCTTATTTAGGCTTGTGTTTTTTTATTATTTACAATGTCCCATTATATTTATTTACTCCATTCAATCCCAGCAATATTTTAACAAATTGTGGTAAGTTATTCTTCCGCAATTCTTCAATTCCGTCAGCGACGTTATCGATGTACATAACATAACATTTATTCTATATTGCACACTAAAAACATGAACATTGGAAAATTCAACAATTAACAAATGTACAGGTGGCCTTATTGCTAAACAGCAATCTCTTTCAGGCAACGTTGGGCCAGGGAAGTACAAAATGAAGATTTTAAATAAGGGATCAGACGATCGAGACGATACGAAATACTAACATAAATACTTCCTATAATAAAATATATTTTATTATAGGAAGTAGGTATACATTTTTGGCCTTTGTTATAACAGAATAACGCTATGAAATTCCCGATACAAACATTTCTAAAAATGCACGAGTTATACTAAAATTTGGATCACTGAGCACTTCAAACAACAATTTTATTTTAAGATTTTCAAAATATATTTTTTGTACAATAATCAACCTCAATTTACGAAAGAGCACATGAATGGCATTATCCAAATGTACAACTTACACGCTAAATCAATTGTACCAGAATCCAAAATCGCAAAATTAACAAGCCATTAATATAGAATAACAACAGTATTACCACCACGGTTAATTATTCCGTATTATGACACAGGCCGAAGCCGCGCATAATCAAATTAATCGTTTAAAGTACACACGGCAAACAAAAAGTTGGCAACTATTGATATTACAACAATATCACGGTTTTAGAACCTATCCATCGTAAGTTGGTCTCCCTCGATGCTGCTAACCAGAACGAACGAGGCGGTGACCGCACCAGCGCCGTAAGCATGGAGGTTGCCGATAAAATGGCTGTATCATAAAGAGCTATCGCATGAATTGTACACTTGTAAAGTTGCTTTGTTAACTGGCGCCTGTCATTGTATACAGACAATACAACTTGTAAGAAATGTTTTTTAGGAATCCTCCATTCATGAAACTATTAGATGCGACGTTTTGTGCCAAAATTTGTGATAATGTAACCTGTTGCGTGCGGCGTTCATTCATTGAGCTGAGAGTGAATTGATTCATTCGGTCCAAGGGACGAATTACTGAAGTTTGGGCACGTTCGATTCTTTTGTAAATAACTTTTGAGGTTTGTGTGCTTTTGTATAGTTAAGTATGATCGAGTGCAATACACAATTATATATCATTTGTGGATGTGATTACGCGGGATTTTTAATTTAGGATGCCTCAGAAAAATAACTTACACCAATTTAAAACGTTCAGTGGAAAATTACAACTGTTTCTTTTGTAATATCTGATTGAATACTGATTGTGCAAATGCTGACGCCTAAAAAAATAGCTATGTACATGTAGGTGCTCTTATTAAACTGTTTTGCCATTCTACAATTCAGCTCAGCTGGGCAGAACTAGGTTTTATTATACATGCTAGTTCCATCTCACTTCAACTTTCATTTTTCAAATTGTTTCTTATAATTGATGTTAAAAGCAAATGTTTTCCAAAATTTTCTTTAATACACCAATTGGCCTAACCCAAAGTAAGCTCTGTAAGCCTTGTGGAATCTAGGGTAACGGATAGATAAATATATTATACATATATAAATAAATTTGGTAGAAATATCAAATATTCGCTTCGCATCGCACTCGCTACGGAGGTCAAAATATTAAGATAACAATCTACGGATGCTGCCATGCGATTTTGGCATATATCAATTCTACGATTTTCTCAAAACGATCTACTACTATCTACCTAACGTGTTCCAAATCTGACATGCCTTCACATAAATCGGCGTAATGTACGTTACATGGTGGCGTGCGTGTGTGCGTGCTTACGCATGCGCGGCGAGGAAGCTGCGCGTGAGATTGCCCGCGCAGCTGCGGCGGCCAGGTGCGCGCGCCCCTCTGCGCCCGACCCGCCGGTACTGTCGCGCGCAAACACGTACACTGTATTACCCTGATTTGTTTAATGTTGGTAATGGGGTCTAACGCAAAATTTCGTCGTAAAATAAATTATTCATTAAAATATCATACAGCAATATCGCAAAGTTGTCTCGTAACAAGATATTTGGTATTAAAAAAAAATATATAAAATTAAGTTTGATCAGAAAACGATCAAAAAGTATCATTATATCATTTACAGCACAGAGAATTTTGAATATAATTATGTATTGTCTTTTTAAATAGATATAGTGAAATATTTTAAGGTACCATTATTTTTTATTTTCTATCATCATCATCAACAAAAGGGGCACCGTTTGGCAGACTGCTGAATACAGGCTTTACCCAAGAATCTCCACACCGATCGGTTTTATTTGGAAACAAACATTAGAGTATCTGCCACCAGGCTGGCCCATGATGTTTAACAGGATGTTGTCAGATGGTTAGGGCCAGAATGTATCGCGTAGGTGCTAGAAGCAGATAAGACTGGTATCGTTCCTGTTAGATATAATCTCCCTTTACACACCCAATTATGCATATTTTGCGTATTTTCATTCCATACCGTTAATAGGAAAGTCCACAAATCGTTTGGCCAGTGGTAGGGCTTTTGAGACCTTGGCATATTTAACATAATCATCATTTACCATCAGATGAGATGGAATCCAAAAGTTTCTTTGAGGTATAAAAAATAACTATTTTCACATCTACATAAATTGTGAAATATTAATTACTTAATAGTTTTGATAGAAGAAATATTAATTTTGATGAACCACAAATTTGCTGGGTTGCGATTTAATAATAGTAACACAAACATACATTTGCCATTGTTTTTTAAAATGTATTATCTACAACAAAATTACAAGAAATTAAATAAAAATTTAAACTGCTATTATAGTTTTGTATAAATACAAAACAACAATTATAAAAGTTTTATTTCCGCCTGTACCTGTACTACCCCAGCAAAATCTGTGAATGCTTGCACAAACCCGCTTCCATGACATAAACAGTCCATCAAGAATCGTATTTATTCCAGTCGGCGTACCCATATCGGGTCTCAGTACTTCATAGGAGACCGGGCCCTTATGGGGACTGCTCCCCCCGCTAGTAATTATCCGACATGTTTTTATATCTGATTTCTAGTACGTTATTATTTACGGTTCCGAGCGATTCTCTGTTATTACCACAGTCATATTTACTTAATTATACATTGCACATTGTCTTTTTGACAGTTTTTCTTTGTTTTAAAGTTGAAAACCCAAAAAAATCCTAAACGGACTTTTACTAGCTATCATTTTATAGCGCTCCTTTGAAAATAGTAATTGAGTAATTTTATAAAATGAATTTAGATTTTATAGTATTGGTATGGGCAGGTACGAGTAATTAGTTAAGAGGCGGTGCCATAAATTAGTAGACATTAATTTAGCATTTTAATTAGGGATTGCATAAGACAGAAACATAGAAAATTCATTGCAATAAATTTTTCGAAAATCAAATTATAAAGAGGTAAATAAAGATTGTGAGTTTTAATGTTAGTAAAGTACTAGTTTGCCGCTTTTTATGTAATTTTAGAGAATAGTAGTTTGGGCGGGTCTCAAACAAGGGCAGAAAATATGTTTGCCTTGAGATAACAAACTACAGGAAAGTCCAATCTAACATGGACGGAAAGATAGTTATTAATTGTAAAATACTCTAATGTTCGTGTTTATCGTTGAGAGGAGCGTTAGAATCAGTGATCCTAGTTAAACTATATGTTTTCATGAAATATTAGGTTTAAAGCCACATTCGTGTTCTCGTATCCACTTTGAAAGTATAATTGAAAAGTAATATAAATAAAAATATAAAGAGAACGACTTTTATGTTGCTACATATTGACAAACAAGCAGACTGTCCATCTTATGGTAAGTGGTCACAGTTCCTGTAAGTTAAAATGTAAAGAACCTAGTAATTTCACAGCCAATCTTACCCTTCAGAACGGAATACAATAATATGAACACCGCTATTTCGCGGTAGAAATAAATAATGACCCTGATGATCCTGCTGTAGTCTCCCTACGGTCATATTTTAATAGTAGTCTGAAAAGGAAACGAAAGCATATCAAAAATGTTTGCAGACAAATTCTAGTAGTCCGCAGACGGAATCTGTGTCAATGAAATAATATTAATAATCGATTTAGTTCAAAAACTTTGAAATAAATAAAATTGTATTTTGTAATAAGTCTATAAGCCGTCGTCAGAAAGTTTTCGTCGCTGGCGCACAATTACAGTCGTGCGATTTGCGCGTGAGTTTACTTTCTAAACACCCCTTACCGCGCATCAGATTTCTTTCCTTGCATTTCTAGTTTATTCTATTATTGCATTACGAAATAATAAAAGTTACGATATTTTTACTGCCGCACTGCAGTTTCACAATTTGTCTCACTTCAATGCAGAGTTAACTTATTTTAGGAAACGGAAAGCTTTGGCAGTTCGATCCATCATCGATGCTTTAAGCTGCTCATCACACTTGTCCGTGAACCCAAATCACCAGCTGCAATGCAGTCAATCGTACCTGAGTTTAATGATGTCTTTCGATGGTGTAGTCAGTCTTTCAGTCTTGGGTATCCAATGCTCGTCTGTGCTCTGTGTTCTGTGCTCTTATCATCTATTATCTAGTTATGTCTGCCGATAGAGAAAGAGAAAAAGAAATAATTCAGATTATTACAACAGTGACGATACAAAATTAGTACCGTTGATAGCGAGATAAACAGTAGAACTCCGGCTTCAATTGTGAGACAAAAAGTCATAAGTCTTAAGTCACAAATTGATCATGGGGTCGCCAATTTATGTGAATCTGAAACTGTAGTCTTAAAATCGCACTTAGGACGTATGATCTCCGATATCGCTACACTTCCCGCTCTATCCTGTAAGTACGTAAGTTGGAGAACGAGATGGACGTGGCGACCCATCAACGGTAAGTCGAATTTTATGCATTATGCCAAGTCTAGATTATCAACTGAAAGTTACTTTAAGGAATTACTATCAGATCGTTATGACTGCATTTCCCTGTTTGCCGTTTGTTTAAAAAAAACGAAATATTTGGCAGTAACGGTTACGTATCGTGACTTCCATAAAGACAATTAAAGTTTACTCTTTTCTTTTTTACAAGTTCATACTCTTAATATAACAATTGTTACTAGAACAAAAAATTATCAATTGTTTTTAATAGAAGTCTTCTTCAATCGCCCAGGGTTTGCTTTCCTCCTCTACTCTACACGGTTAGACCAAGAGTCCAATGGGTTGTGACGCCAAGCCAAAACTTTTTGGTCTTCCCGTCGTCATAGGCACCAAGGAAACGACATAACAAAATATTTATTTTCTAAGTACCAAGATGGATTGTACAAAACACGACGAAAACCTATAATAACGATATTTCACTATGATATATACGTTATATTATATTTTCAAAAGAAGTATTAATATTTATTTTTTCCTTTGAGCAGAATTTATAACAATAAAAAGTATAAAAAAAAAATTTGGGAAACTATATTCTGAACATATTCATATATTTTACAACATCAAAAATAATTCGAAATTGATACATATTTTCATTGTCATAACGATGTCAAGTATTTTGGTAAATAAAATAAATATGTATGTGTAAACTTAGTGTAAAGTTATTTTAAGATTATTAAAAATATTACTAAGTTTCGTGTTATTTCGCATTAACAATTATTACACTAAATGTTACAGTTAAATGGTGAAAATGCTGCCATCTAATATAAAATTGAGCAATCATTAAAAAACCTCAGGCCGAAACTTATAGTGTAAAGTTATTTTAAGATTATTAAAAATATTACTAAGTTTCGTGTTATTTCGCATTAACAATTATTACACAAAATGTTACAGTTAAATGGTGAAAATGCTGCCATCTAATATAACATTGAGCAATCATTAAAAAACCTCAGGCCGAAACTTATAGTGTAAAGTATTTTAAAATTATTAAAAATATTACTAAGTTTCGTGTTATTTCGCATTAACAATTATTACAGCAAATGTTACAGTTAAATGGTGAAAATGCGCCATCTAATAGAAAATTGAGCAATCATTAAAAAAGCCTCAGGCCGAAACTATAGTGTAAAGTTATTTTAAGATTATTAAAAATATTACTAAGTTTCGTGTTAGTTCGCATTAACAATTATTACACTAAATGTTACAGTTAAATGGTGAAAATGCTGCCATCTAATAGAAAATTGAGCAATCATTAAAAAACCTCAGGCCATTTATCGTTGGAAGATGACAAAATGCATTACCATATTACCAATAACACTTTTCTAATGTGCCACCCAACGCCTTTCGGAACATTATGGACACATTATTTTTGTAATTATTGCAAAAGTACGCCACGGCTAATACCCTGAGCGATTAGGAGCGTGCGAGAGTCCACTTCACGCGGTCACACATAGCACCAGTACCAGTGAGACAATTACACTGTACGATTTTTACCCTGACATCAGAGCCTAGACTCTTAAAGTCGAACATACGATGAATCGTCGTCGTCTCACCATACGTCTGTGTGTAGTAAGTTAAAGAAGAACGCAGCACGACAACGACAACGGTAGATATATCAAATTTTTATACTAACAGTATAGAACCAGTAGCCAAAGGCACATTCATGATATTTAAGATCATTGCGTTACAAGGAAATATATAGGAATTATTTCGCTATTTCTTCTTTTCCATACATTGCCATTAGATATAGAAATGATTTCGATAACGAGTTAAACACGAATGACACTTTATTTGGGGGCATTGACCATGCACATTTCGAAGTATGAGTGAGTATGTACTATTATAACCTTGTAAAATATGCAATATTAGTTTTCATTCATCATTTTATTAATTTCAGTTATATAATTAATGTTGAGAGTTCTTATATACTTTTTTTCAGACAAATTTTTATGAAAAAAATTCAGTGATAAAGTAATTCGCTGGAATTATCCGGAATTGGCATTTACCCCATCGAACTGAAAAAGGTATGGCATCTATCTTTTCTTTACAGTTAACGCGATGCTCTTCAGCGCAGTAGCCTTGGGTCATCTATTTCCATTATTGCGAAGAACTGATCGAGACAAAGGAGTAGCCCGAAAGAAGATATGGCCGCCATGTTAATCAGGAAAATAATGAGACAGGACGGAGGACAAGGCCGTGATGGAGGGACTACAATGTTAGGTTTCACATTTCTAATTGGAGTCTGAGCGCGCTGACGACGTGGCAGGAGAGGCGTTCGAAAAGGATTTATTATATGATAATAGTCGCAGCCTAGCCGGGGAGTTACAAAAATTTATAAATGTATCTATTTGAATATTCTACCACGAAAGTCAGTCGGCCTCTCAAATATATATGTAAATATTCATTTACAATCTAAAACCTGGGTATTACAAATATCTGCTTTGAAATTTAAAAATCTCATTGCAGCAGTGGTTATCAAAATATTTTTTGCATATTAGCAAGGGTATTAAAAAAGTACCCAAGGTTATACAACATCTCCCGACATGATTTTACTTGAGAAAAAAATTACATCTTGCTTGCAAAACATGTAAATACGATAAAAATCGTATACTGTAAAAAGGATGTATCGTAAGGCAAAGCTACACGGTTTTCGGCGGCGAGGCTCACGGCGATTTGCCGCATTTCACGGCGGCGGCGCGGGTCACGCCACGGGGTCACGCCCCGGTAATGTCACGTCGCCGTCGCAGCTTTCCATCGCCGCAAGAAAGTGTCACTCTGACATGAGATACTCTCACCTATAGTTTTTAAATAGGTAGTTAAACAAAAAACTACACTTCGCCTGAAAGTGAGAGTCAAAGGAAAAACTAACTAGGCCAAAAGGTTATAGTGGCTATAGTGTGGCTATAGGCTATAGTGTGAGTGAAGAAATACACCCTGCACTAACTGACTTCACCCATTATCTCAATTAAAGACACAAACATAGCAAATGTAAATAAATGTGTATATAGATGGATGGGGGAATAACGATAGACCTAAGAAGTGAGGGATGGATTGCGTAAAAGATTTATAAAAATTGTTGGAGGTCTTTTTCCACTTTGACATATCTAAATATATAAAAGAAGAAACTGACTGACTGACATATCAACGCACAGCCCAAACCGCTGGTCCTAGAGATTACAAATTTGGCACGTAGGTTCCTTATAAGGTGTAGGGGTGCACTAAGGAAGGATTTTTCAAAATTCATCCCTTAAGGGCAGAGCCGGCTTATGCAAGTCGCGGGCCCTAGGCAATGCTCGTCGCGCCCTCCCCCCTTTCCGTCTTCTAACTTCCTAATAATTTATGATTACGCAGTTTTTTACTACATAGCTACCTATATTATCACATTATTCAATAAACATATTGAATCAAACTAAAAGAATAAAAAGAATAATAGTAATAATATATGTATTAAAAAAAATCACACGACAAGCTATATAAGCTTCTTGTATGATTTTTTTTTAAATTAACTCTTTAATCTTTTTTTTGTTACAAAATCGTTTAAGACTTATACATCAGTTTCAAATGCTATTATGGCCAATGAATTTAAATGATTTTGAAACATAGTTGAACGAAGACAGTTTTTAATTAATTTCAATTTGAAAAAGTTTGGAAAACCTTTCGTTATTAAATGTAACCTCCAAAGAAGTGTTGATTCGTCCGTGAATGCCCCGTCTATTAATCAGTGTCTGTACACATACTCGGTGAGTTGCATTATTCTCATGCGAATGAATTCGGTGCAATGCATTTTTCCAATCAGAAAATCCAGTTTTGTAAGTGTGAACGGATTTGAGCTTCACTAAAAAAGATACATGGAAAACAATATACTTTTCCAGTAGACGGAGAATACATGAGCCACTCCCGTTTGATTTTACCACCACTTATGTGTTTCCGAAATGATGTATTAAAATTTTTACTCTTTAAGAAACATTGTCAATTTTTTTATCCGTAGCACAGGGCCCTGAACGTGGCGGGGCCCCTAGGCAGTTGCCTACAGTGCCTAATGGATAAAACGGCCCTGCTTAAGGGGGTGAAATGGGGGTCCAAAGTTTGTATGGAGAAACAAGATTTGTTTGAATATTTTATTCGAAACTTCGCAGGAGTACTCCTAACAATAAATGAGTAAACACGTCTTTCAGGATTTTTGAAAATTCAACCCCTAAAAGGGGGAAATGGGGTGTCAAAGTCTGAAAATCGACAATGGGTATTGTTTCTATGGTTTATCGGGTCGCTGATTACGAAAACAACAATGATGGACAAACATACATACTTACATACGTACATAAAACATACGGGTCACACTGAGAAGCCCCTTTATGTAGACGGTTGAAAAATACGATTAGTACGCGGGCGAAGCCGCGGGCACAAGCTAGTAGATAGATAAGAAGGATGAGTAGAGGAAAAGGACATAATAATGCGACTGCAAGTAAATGAGGAAATTCCTTGACTAATTTTTAATTCCTTAACTGATGACTTACACTAGTTGATGACTTACAGACAAACTACCTACCTGGTACATTATCACTTTTGAAATAAGTAAAGTCGGTACCCAAGTGATGAGCTCATGGCCTTGGCTTCTAATTTCGGACACGAAAATAAAGTTATTATTCTCATTTTTAGTATATGTCAACAAAGCATCGAATAGTCCTTCATTGAAATGTAATAGTATCTCGTTGGATTGTTAAATAATATGTTGTTAAAAATAATGTCCCAGAAAAAACAATTGAAAATTGTTGTTTGGTAAACAGTTCCAATCACTACATTTTAAGCGAGGTATTTCATTGTTCTAAATTCAGGTGTGAGGGATACACCACACATATACGGAATGCATCATGTCAAGCAACAGACAAGGTCCTGGCTCTCCACTGGCATATGCCTGCCACTCTAGGACCTTTCCGCCCTAACGGCTATCATTCCTGCGAGCAATGTGCCCCGTCTAGTGGTACTTATGATTCGCAATTCTTCCATGTTTTCCTGATTCGATCAAGCACTCGATCTCTGAACAAAACTCAACATACCAATCATTATATATATATTAATCACAAATAAAAATTAAGTACAAAATATGTAAGTGTAAGTTAGAACAAATTCCAATATTTTGTCATTATAAATTTTTAAATAAGGAATATACCGTGCTGGTCATCCGGCGTAATAGATTTTTTTTAATCACGCTGGTCTGTTTATGTACTCACGACCACAAGGCCGCAGAATTTTGTACTTTGATCAATATTGTTATTTTTGTTACCGATTACGTAACTAATATAGTATTTATCACATAGAATATGTCCGATAACAGATAATCCATTTTATTTATCATCATTACTTTTAGAACTAACTAAAACAAAAGTAATTTAACAGAATTAGGATCAAATCTTACAACCGCGACATGCTGAGATAAGCCTCTGAATATCATATTCAATTCCAACGCCTCCGCATGTCTTTATATTTTTTTTTTGTATGCAAGCAATTGGCCGACGTAATACATTATAAACAAGTGTGCTATGTTGACTATAACACTCAAGGCATGCAGTTTGACCCGAAATTTTCGAGGATATAATGGAGCAAAAAGTGAAGACTACAAGGATCATTGCAAACAACGTTTTTCAACACACTCACTTGTAATTTTATTTTTACGTTAACGCTACAACATTATTAATATTTTATTTTATAAAAAGCGTAAACTGTTTATCAAATCTTTACCTATAAATTGCTGATTTTTCAATCGTGTCAAGAGTTTAACAAATTAACTATTATTACATAACATTTAGACCTTACAATGCTATTTTTGATTAGCCTTTTTTTTTTTTTTATTATTGTCTGGAAAATGCGTTACGCATACCCCGCGGCTCGGGAACACCGCGGGGTTATGTCGGACTCTCCGCGCGTTTGGGGGCCGAGTAGCCAAGTGCGCGGCCTACCGACTAAAAACCAGACAATGCCCCTCAGGGACGCCTTGGCAGGAGCGCATCAATCATCGACGCATCCTCCCCCTCATCAGACGAGGAGGAAGACACGTCGAGGAGAGCAGCATCACTGCCTGACAAGGTCATGGGAACACTTACGTACACTTCCACGACCTATTTTTGATTAGCCTACACCATCTTACTCTCACATTCACAAACCTATTTATTAAATTTGTAAAAACCAATTGCGGTAATAACTACTTTTTTCTTGCTCATTAATTTTCTTGCATTAATGTATAAGTTAGTTTGATGTATATTAAGACGTGTGTAAAAGTCTCATGTCGTTTGGTTTCTCAATTATTAAATAAATAAGGCAAAATTCTTAAAAATCTCCATAAGAAGCGACAATGTCATATATCTAAGATTTGTTATAATTAAATCCGAAATGGAACCGTTGAAATACGAACAATTGGTATAATTTCATTTGGTCGCTTAGTAATAAATAACCAGTACGTCGTTTCTCGCTCCGATTATATATTTGGCTCGCGCAACGCTTTTTCCGCTCTATATTTTTTGTATAATCTGTGTCACTCAGTAATAATCTCGCGACACAATAAAAGATAAGCATATATATGCAAAGCAACGTGGGTCAGTTTTGCAACATCGTACAATATTGACCTGTCTTATCTATCGTAAAGCATTATTGGTCTGCAGGGTATTACACGGTTACCCACTAAGCTAAGCACGTTGTCCAGCATATCTTTGACCTAAATAATTATGTAAAGAAACGGATGTTACCACCAGCATCGCGATTTAGTTGCCCGCCTTCTGAAGGCTCATCAAACCCACGTGATAGGCGATTACAAAAACGGTGAAGTTTCGTCCATTTGTGTAAATAATCATAATTCAAATTAACGTTTCGTTTCACAGTAATTTAGGACAATACAACGTGTCTCAACATATGCGTGTATCTGGTGTTACAAAATAAATTCCATATTAATCTCTAGTTGTGACCAACATAAACAAACATCAAAGAAAATAACGTTATGTTATTACTCGGAATAAATGCGGTTATTATTTTAAAATATTACAGGAATCTAAATAGATAGATAAAATGTTTATTTAGACAAAAAATGACAAATATGTAAACACCAAAATTCAACAAATTTATGTATAAACACAAAAATTACAAAGAAAGCAATAAAAGATGGCTATAGTTGGACGTGCGTGTTGTAGTGCCTAAAAGACTTAAGCTCAGTGGGGACTTTTGTCCTAAAAAGGCAAAGCACAGATATTCAGCCATCACACAAAGGTGAAAGAGGTGAAGAGAACTAGGAATCAAAGAGAAAACTAGGAGATTTAAGTTTAGAATAAAAAGAAAAGCAGAATATAAATAATAACCGACAATATAGCGTTGGCATGGTTTATTTAAGCACGCTGTGTTATACCTCGTATGTGTATGTGCACATTAATTGTAAAAATCATATACATTAATATAAATTGTATAATCGTATTAATTTATAGTACATTACGATATTACTAAGCCGAGCATGTTATAACCAATACGCACAAATATCGTAAGACGTTCTATAACACATTTGCGAGGAAACAGAAAAAAAAACATTAAATAAACTCAATCTGTGAATGCACACTGTTGCTTTCCCGCCTTTTTAACAGCGAAATTTGAATAGCAACAGCGCGCGAAATGGCAAATAATACCTACTGTTATGGAATTTGTAAGGACTATAACTTAACTATTTGCTTTGGTAACACGCGTTTTTAATAAACCACTTTACATATTCAAAACCGGTGAAATTACATCAGCTTTACGAGCAAAGGTATTAAAAATTTTTATTTTTATACTAAGACTGTAGTACAACCTTACGACCTGCCTGATGATAAAGAGTCACCGCAGCCTGCGGACGCCTGCATTACCCGAGGCGTTACCATACCAATACCAAACAGGCTGCCAACCCTATTATTGCGCTCGCATCGCATCAACTGACATCATCATACATAGGAATAATTCTCAATATAAAGTAATAAGATAATGCACGACGAATAATGAATTGACGACCTCCGTAGCCGCTTGGTTAGTACACCGGTTTCAAGGTGTCCTCATTTCGGAGGTCCCGGGTTCGAGTCGCGCTGGGGGCAGATATTTGTGTGATGAATATGAACATTTGTACCTTAGTAGGTACGGTTGTTAATATATATATTTCTATCAAGTATAAATATATGTATGTCAATCCCTAGATCCCATAACACAAGCCTTACAGTGCTTACTTTGGGCTAGGCTAATTGGTAAGAAATATTTATTATTATTATAATATACATAAAAACGTAAGATAAAGATAAAGAGAAAATCTATTAATAACTTTATGCACAATACAAAAATATATAAGAATGTTAAATATATATTCTACATAGGCTAGATACAATTACATATATATTCTTCGCTATTTTATATATAGTCTTTCTTGCTGCGTAAACAATAAACAAAAATTAATTAAAATATCTCAAAATACATACATACATACATACACTCACGCCTTTTTCCCATGGGGGTAGGCAGAGATTACGTCTACTTGCTACGGTCTTTACATATCTCTTTCGCTTCATCTACTTTCATAACATTCCTCATACTGCTCGCGATTGCGGGTACTTCTGACCTGGCCCTTTTTTGAGGACACTTTCGATTTGTTCGAAATAGTAATATAAAATATAAGATAAAAAGCTAGTATTTTATCAGTAAATTGAATTTCAGCTCAAAATCACCTGAAAAAAATTACAATTTAGTAAATCATGATAGTGCATGTTGACACTTTCGTGAATCGTGATTGACCTCTGGACGCGAGTTCAACTTTGGTGAACAGTTAATCGAATTTTAGATCCTGCTTCGGTTGAGTCACCAGTCTCAATTATTTATTGATAGTGCTTATTTTTACTTTTACGAAGCTTATGTAAGTGGTATTCTAGATTTAAAACTTTATTTGTACTCGGAAATTATGTATCAGAGTTATGCTACAATAGTGCTACAGCGAATTTACTGTAGCGTAAATATTATGAATCTCTTTTTATCAAACAAACAATTTTCTGACATCATTTTCAAATATCTATAAATACCATTAAGTTATAAAATTATATTATGCATACCTTAAGTGGCAGTGGGCGGGGCACATTGCTCGCAGGACTGATGGCCGTTGGGGCGGAAAGGTTCTGGAGGTGGCAAGCATATGCTGGACACCGCAACGTTGGTAGGCCACCAAGGTCCACGGGCCAACAAGGTCCACGGGAAGGAGGAGGTCACTACCGATTGACTCAGATACTCACCGGGCACGGCTGCTTCGGTGAGTATCTGTGTTGAATAGGACGGGAGGGATCGACACATTGCCACCACTGTGCATCCGACCTTGACTCGGCCCAGCACACGCTGGCGGAGTGCCCCGCGTGGGCCTCGGAGCGCCGAGTCTTGGTCGCAGAGATCGGGCGAGATCTGTCTCCGCCCGGCATTGATTGCGGCAATGCTGGCGGACGAGGGAGGCTGGAGGGCTGTGGCCTCCTTCTGTGAAACAGTGATGCTCCAGAAGGAGGCTGCCGAGCGGGGTCGGGAGATGGCCGATCCCGCTCGAAGGAGGCGGCGCCGGGCTCAGTAGCACAGCTGCGGCGCCGCCGCGAAGTCGCCGGCGGGCGCGAGGAAGTCGCGACCGCTACGGCGACCCGGGATGGACCACGCCCCTTCCGTGGCCGGGGGGCGTCGTCGGTAGAGAAGACCGGGGGAGGTAGTAAGCCTCCCCCGAGGAGGGCTCCCCTGTGTGCCGACGGGAAAGCGGAGACTGGGAGTTCCGGAAGAAGCTTGATGTTCCGGAGGCTCCCTACATGCTGAGGAAGGCCATCCCTGAGGTTTTTAGTGGGTAGGCCTCCCCCTTCTGGGGAGGTGAGCCCCACATAACCGCTGGCTCGCCACAGCCGGGGTATGCAATTTAATGCATTTTCCTCAGGGGAACAAAAAAAAAAAGAAAAAAAAAAGGCTTCCACAAGGTGGGACCGACGATTTGGTGAAGATCGCGGAAAGGCGCTGGACGCTTGCAGCGCAAGACCGATCTGTGTGGAGATCCTTGGGGAGGTCTATGTCAACAGTGGGCGTCTATTGGCTGAAATGATAATACCTTTTTGTAAAGCTGCATAACATATTTTAGAAACCAAGAAGATAGTTAACTAAGCTGCCGTATGATTTCGATAACGCCAGTGGCGTTGGAACTAAAGCGGAACCTCTCTCAGTTGGAAGGTCAGGATCAGCGCATTTCCCAAAAAGACCTCCGTCGGACACTCTCAGTGGTATAAACAACCTGGAATTTTAACAAAAGTGAGATCGCGAGGTTAAATATTTCTGACTTCAGCTAGGTATGGTTTCAAGCTTAAAGCTATAACTCAGGGCCAGTATTCAACTGATCGGGATAGCTTCTCCACTGCTACTAAGCAAGTTGGAAACTATCTTCAAAATCACGTCTACTTCAACCCTACCATCTATACCAGGAAGCAGGGCGGTGAGATCTCCCTGCACCTAGTCCTACTGTGAGCCAGCGCATGAGCTATATTATGGCCCAACGCAAGAACTAGTACTCGGCGTTGGAGTCTACTACAGTGATAGCACTGCAGTGTTTCCTTCCGACATTCGATAAGATGCAGGTAAGGCCAAATCAAATCAAATCAACCATATTCAGTGAGAATATATTGCACCATCAAGAATATATAATTCATCCCTACCGTGACGTGTCTTGCGTTCACCATACTTCTCGCGTACAAAAAACAACTGTGTAATATGCAATCATTAATAGGAATGAAGAACTTTATCGTAAAGGGTTGTTCAACAAGAACTTTGTCATGTAAATTAATGTTATGTTATTTTATTATGTGAAAAGAGTAAGGTTCGTCAATTATGAATGAGAGATGATATTAGATATTTATGTACTTACGTGTTTCACGACCGCGGTTACATATATCGTTTTTTTGTCCAAGGTTTGATCACTTTTCGAAAAAATGACGGATTAGCTTCATTATTCACTTCATGAATTATAAGGCTACAATCGATTTGAGCAAGTGTATATGTAAGTAATTACATATATGTACATTTTTTTTTTTCATTCTTAATTTTTAACGAGGCTTTGAACACTTTGGGTGAACATGTCAGCCTCATAGGAATAATCACATATTTACATAACTTTTCACATACACAATTGTTATATACACAAATATTAGTTTGCCTCCTCAAAGAACAAGCAAACAAACATATATAATTTTTTGGCTAAGCCAGACAATGGTTCCGTCAGCATACAATTTATATTGCCATTAGCCAAATCCATTCCCACGAGGAGTCTTTCTCTTAGCTCAGAGTTTCGGGCACATTCCAACAACATGTGATAAACATCATCGATCCTGGAACACAGCTGGTTATCGCACAAAGGTGAGGATTTCACACCAACAAGATGATAAAACTTGTTTGTTGGTACATGCCCACACCGACATGCGACAGACAGTAAGGTTGGATGAGTCACTGTCAAACCAAGGATTCCATGTAGGTTTGTCCTGGATTGTACCATACCAAACTCCAACGCCTCTGACCAGGGTCTCCCCAAAATGATATTCCCATTTTTCCATTAGAATAAATTCACTAGCCAAGGGTCCAGAATCCAGCACGATACCATCCAAGACAATGTACATTATATAATACATTTTCAATTTTTGCCTTTTAGAAGACTAATTCAAATAAAGGACAAAGACCCAGAGTTTCTCTACGTGATCGAATCAAGAATTATGAAATCCGCTAAACCATGATTACCGCTATTGCCTGCAATTAAAAAACACAAATAAAAAATATTTTGTATCGAAATTGGAATCATGATGTAAATATTAATTAATTACTATTCAATTTCCGTTATATATAACACTTGTGTTCTGTAATCTCTCTTCTACTTTTGGTATAATATTAAAAAAACATTTCAACTTGCATCTTATGCAACCTTATATGTTACAAATTCCTTTTCGATGGCGGGAATTAATCCAACACTTGGCGGGAATTAATTCAGCACTGGTATAGTTTTGTGTAGACTATTAAGAGGAACTCTACAAATCCCCAAAGGCTTCCTGCTAGGTTCTTGATTATGCATAAACTTTAATAATCTTTAGCATAAACACAAATTTTTGGCATAAACTGTTTAACCGTTAGAGTGCTAAGCAGCGATTTTGCGCTGCGGTGTTCTGTATCGAAAAGTGCGACGCACTTTTTCTCTATAACCCAAAAAGATTTATTAAAATTGATTAGTATTTGTCTAAGTGAGAGTGTTTTATTTGACACCATAATTCTTCCTTTAGAATAATCAAAATATGCATAGCATTTTCCAATAGATTTTTACAAAAATTGCTTAGCACTCAAACGGTTGAATAAGGAGACACATGAGCTCTTAGAAGAACATCGAAGCAAACAACAAACGTTTGGAAGCCAAATTGGGGGTTTGGATCATTTTTTTTATGTTTTCACAAATAGACGCAGACCTCAATGTAACGAATAAAATTATTTTCTCTATGATAATAAAATTAGTTGCATTATTGTGTTTTCAACATAATATTTGAGGAATTAAGCAACAATTAGCATTCACTTTTAAAAAATGTCTATATAACTTGTTATAATATAACAATGTAGCAATACAAGTACAACCATTAACGGCATTTATTTTCACATATAGAACTTCATACGACCCATGATAGCAATGCCCACGGAGTAGTAATTCTGACGGGTGGCCATTTTGCTACAGATGAGTGCGCGAACGCACCCGTGACTTCCGTTTCCGGCGGCGCGCCCGCGCAGCATCCGCAGGAGCAGCAGACCGGTACGCGCCGTCAGTATGTGAGTACAATGAGCTACCGATTTTACTTATTTAGAGACTTAACTAAATTAACATTTGGTATTATTCACAAAAGATACACAAGCTCTAGAGTCTAGACCTTGTGCTGTAGCACAGATGATGGCAAGTGACGAAAAAGAAGTTGATTGAAGCAAACCTCAACATTGTTATTCAAATAAAGAGGAGCTGGGTGAATATATTACCCGCAATTTTAGTGATAGAAAGTCAATTGTTGAAGTTGAGTTGGTAAAGTTGAAAAAATGAAGTTGTGTTTTGATTAACAAATTGATAATAACAATTAGACGACCAGGTCGCCATCAGTAGTTCTGCGAGACATTTATATAATTGATACGAGAATATAATATGCATGTATTATGCGACAGATCAGTTCATTACTAATGTTCTAGTGTAGATCAAGGCTTACTAGCTTTTAACTCCGAAACTAGTTTTTAACAGGATTTACAACAAGAGGTATTTAGTTATCGTAGTGTTTTAAACACGTAATTACATTGTAATGTTTTTAATATTTAAAATGTCTTTATACAACTACTTATATTAATAGAGTTAATTTCGAACGTACTTCATTATCACAGGAAGGGAATATAATGATTCAAAAAGAATGTATATATGTATACATATATATATACCTGACTTTGTATGTAGCTAATCCTTTAGAGAGTTATTCAGTAACTCTTTTCAAATGAAAATCAACTCTAATGCTTGTTCTTGTTATTAATATTATTATGTGCAAAATGCACCTATGGCGCAGCTCAAACCCATTTGCGTCAAAACTGCAAGTCCGTGCGTCAGCGCAGCAGTCGGAAGTGCGCTCATTAGCCTGTCGCGTCGTCGCGACCACACGTCGTCACGCGTGACGGGTAAAACAAAGTAACCGACTAATTACATACCGTCACAGCTATGATTTTTATCGTAATTGCAGATAAATAAAATATGCACACCTTTCAGAAATTGTTGAATGAATTTCATAATTTAAATATAACGGTACCTCCGTATATCAAATTAACAGTAAAGTTAAAAGATTTCTGTTCGATAGTCCAATAATAATGATGTACTTAAGCTAGGGTGTTTATTATTAATCTGTAAAAGTAATCTAAATATCTAATATTTTTTCTGAATCGTTTAAATAATAATAAAAAAAATATATAAATAACTTACTATCTCAAAGCTTATTAACATAATCTTTAAAAAAATAAATCTTATAAGAGGGCTAACAACTAAATTACATTAAAGCTTACATTACAGATTTCATTTTTTTTTTAAATATCTGGACAGTGACAGAATTTAAAAAATAAATATCTAATTACTCAATCAACCTTGAATGCTTACCGTTATTATAGTGGCTAAGACTATCCAACCGGTTAAAAGGATTTGTACTTATTGTATTTTTTAATTCATATTAGTTACAATATTGAGTTACGATTAACAAGAATTATTTTCCTATGTGCTTAAATAATCCAGGTAAAACTGTCTACTTTCTTCAATTTCCCGATTAGGTTGCCTAGTCCGTGGCCAACCCCAACGAAGAACAAGATGGGCACCAATATCGTTTAGCGAATATCCCATGACTAGCCATCGCACGTACATTTGCGCACTCCACCTCGTAAAAAAGTACTACAATGCATATAAATACATAATTTTATTTCATGTTGATCTGAAATATAATTGTTAACAGTGTAGTCTTTCTATTCGGTATTCATTGGCATCGCGGTTTTAGATTTAAAAAAAAATAAAAAATTTCTTGTCTGTGGCACTCCGGGTAGCAAATGTCACTTTTCTTTCGCGCGTTCGCCGGCATCGTAGGTCTCTTAAAACTTTTTGAACATTACTGAAAAAGTAAAACGTGATAACCTGACATCAAAAATTAAAAATAGCCTAGAACTGAAGAAGTCTTCAGCCCAAATAAAAAAGTCAACACCAAAAGCAAATCTAGCTAAGCCAACTTACACCACAACAAGCAAACCAAAAGACAATACTGAAAAGGCATAAATTACCAGAAAAATTGTCAGCTACTGGAAGGCCCCACCCTTAACGAAGAAATATAAGCTGTCTTAACAGATAATGCTCTGACGAGGGACAAGGCCATCGTTTTGATGCAACACCAACTGGGGCTAGCCACAGGCATTATCGGAGAGGCTATGACAAAAATTATGCTTCAAGAGCAAATAGATAGAGTACAGCATTAACTGACGCCTCCAAGCTCCTTGTTGACATCCACTTCCAGAATACAAGAACACGGAAAATCTTGATCTCTCCACCACTTAATAAAAAGCACAATAACGTTTTATTTAAAAAGATTTGTGAAGGTTCACTTCATCGAAGTTTATCAATTATACCGTTCGATCGGAAAATATTGAAGAAAATCAAAAAATATGAAAAACGCCTTCGTGAAATCCGCGAGCGTCACCGTAGCCGCACAAGAAGCCGAAGCCCCATATTAACCTCGTCTCGACCTCTTTCCCCAAGCTTATCACCGGGCTCACAAGGTAAAGTCTACAATGCACCCATGCCGGTACGAGATACCGTTAGGCATGAAGGTCAAACTTGGTACGAGATACCATAGCTTTGATAAGTACGAGATACTATTTCAT
The DNA here is from genome assembly GCA_036419045.1 of Scirpophaga incertulas. NCBI lineage: Eukaryota > Metazoa > Arthropoda > Insecta > Lepidoptera > Crambidae > Scirpophaga > Scirpophaga incertulas. The sequence goes on along the minus strand of CM071634.1, from coordinate 26,955,190 downwards.
TACGTACGAGATACGTTGAATACAATGCACCCATGCCGGTACGAGATACCGTTAGGCATGAAGGTCAAACTTGGTACGAGATACCATAGCTTTGATAAGTACGAGCTTAGAGCATTAAACCTAAGAGTACGAGATACTATTTCATTACGTACGAGATACGCTGAAAACGTAAACATTTAATATAAAAATGAAACATGTGGCCGTTGGAAAATCCAACAGCAAAACATGGCGGAATTTCCTTACCAGGCCGCATCGAGGACGAGGTGGAGGTAGACCCAGTTGCAGCTTTCCAAGATGCTCTGGGGGCCGAATACGAAGACAATTGTAAACAGTTCAGAGGAACTATACAAAAAGAAATCACAGCGCAGCCGCCGCCCCGACGACCAGCCTTCAGCCACGCGCGGCCCGAGAGGCCTGCGACACGCGGCCCGAGAGGCCTGCGACACGGGGCAACAGGCGTTAAATGATCAGGTACATGCAGGCAACATAACTAAATACTTCACCTGCTGGCAAAGGATCACTAGTGATCCTATGCTATTACAATGGGTAAATGGTTACCATATTCCCTTTCTAAAAATTCCAGTACAAAGTTTTGTTCCCCAAAATAATATACCTCTCACTGAAGTTGATAATATGCGCAAAGCCATTGTCAACTTATTAGAACTAGGTGCAGTTCAAATATGCAACCCCTGTAAGAACCAATTTATCTCAAATTCTTAAGAATTAATTCTAATTCTTAAGATCAAAACCCAATGGCAAATTTAAATTTATCCTTAACTTAAAATCTCTGAATACCTTCATCAAAATAGATCACTTCAAGATAGAAGATATTAGAACGGCAGTAAAGCTTGTAAATAAAGACTATTTTTTGTGCTCCATAGATCTCAAAGAATCTTATTTTCTCATCTCAGTTGTCCCAGAACACAGAAAATACCTTCGTTTCGAATTTGATGGCATTCTCTATAAATTCACAGCATTACCATATGGTCTTTGTACTGCACCTAGTGTCTTCACAAAACTACTGAAACCAGTGATTGGTACACTCAGAAAACAGGGGTTTTTTATGAACAATATATCTCGATGACTATCTTTGCATTGGGCAAACTTATAAGGAATGCATAAGAAATAGGGATGCAACTCTCTCCATTTTTAAATGCTTGGGCCTTATTGTAAACCATGAAAAAAGCACACTAATACCTAATAAATCTTGCAAGTTTCTTGGCTTTATCATAAATTCACAAAAAATGTCACTTGAATTACCACAGGATAAGAGAGACAGTATAAAATCTTTAGTAACAAAATTTCTATCCTTGAAGAGCTGTAGAACAAGGAACTTTGCAAAATTGCTTGGTACTTTAGTAGCTGCTAGCCCCGCTGTACCTTATGGCCTCATGCACACTAAAGCAACGGAAAGAGAGAAATATCTAGCGTTGACACACTATGCTGACAATTATGATGCTATTATGTACTTAAATACAAATATATTTAAATACAATTTCAGTTGGAAATATTTTCTGATGCATCACTGACTGGTTGGGGAACACACTGCAATGGTGAAAGTAGTGGTGGTATGTGGTCTCACTCAGAACAACACCTTCATATAAACCAGTTAGAACTGACAGTAGCATTTTTTGGATAAAAATGTTACGCAAAACCATATAGCCATTGCAATATTTTATTACGTATAGATAACACAACTGCTATTGCATGCATTAATAAAATGGGTAGTGTGCAATACCCACACTTGAACAAAATCACCAGAGATATCTGGAGCTGGTGTGAACACAGAAATATAAACATTTATGCCTCTTACATAAAGTCCACTAACAATGTATATGCGGATAAAGAATCACATAACACAAATTTTGACACAGAATGGGAATTAAGTAAAGATGCCTTTAATACTATAAAAACCCACCTAGGAATCCCAAACATAGATCTTTTTGCATCTAGGATTAATAAGAAATGTAAGCTATATGCCTCTTGGAAAAGGGATCCTAATGCATTTGACATTGATGCTATGACCCTTAACTGGGCACCTTATTATTTTTATGCCTTCCCACCATTTGCCCTTCTAACTAAATGCCTACAGAAGATTAAATGTGATAAAGCCAGAGCCATACTTGTTTACCCAATGTGGGAGTACCAACCATGGTACCCCCTAGCCATGAGCTTAATGATCAGTAACCCAATCATATCTAAACCAGATCCTAACTTATTGATATTTCCTTTTGGAGCAAAGCACCCGTTGAGCAGCCACCTTACCCTGGCAGTGAGCATCTTCTGCGGGAGGCATTCAGACGCAGAGGCTTGCCACAGAGCTCACTAGACATTATGCCAGCATCCATCTCCAACGGTACTATGATTCAATATAATATAACACAACTTATAAAAGCTGGTGGCAGTTCTGCAATACATACAACCAGGAATCGCTCTTAACACCTATACCTTTTGTAATAAAATTTCTAATAGAAAAAGAGCTATGGCAGCTTCCCATACATCATTTTATTCAAAAATAAAGTAAGCGTCTATGAATGAAATATACCTTGTTTAAAAGATCATGTAGTGCTGATTAATAAGAAAATAAAATCGTAATTTAAGGAGTCCAGGTTTTTGAGCAATTTTGCATAGAAGTTTCATAGGTTATGCCTTATTATTTTGCGCAACAACAACAAAAACGCAACAGATTTAGTGTATTAATACATATGTTACAAGTAACACACAAAATGCGTGTGCTCACAGAGGATCTGCCGTGGCTACGACCGCGACCACTCATTTTGGCTTAAGAACCTTATAAACAACAATATCCAAGAAACAGGCCAAAATCAGAATCCTTAAGCACACCCAAGTCACAGAAGCAATATCATAGTCCGAGTCGTATTATTATTAAAACAAGAGTCATTAGGCAGTCCGGGTCAAAAATTATAAAGAAAACAGGGGAAAAGCAGCGAAAACACACAGAACACACTCGAGCGTTGGCGCAAGGGAGCTGAGAACTTGGTTACTTACTAGTCTGTGGAGCTGAGTGATGCACAGGAGTGATGTACTAATCTGTGTGAGTGATGAAAAATAAAAACGAAATGTCAAACGTCGTATTTTTTGATAGCTCTGGATAAGAGTCTCTAAGCCAGCGCCCATTTTCATGTTAATTGCCAAAAAAGGTTTTTAATACTGAATTTCATTGAAATAATTTAAAATCTGTATAAACATAAATACACTAAACCAAAAATTACATTAGCTATAATCGTAAACAATTTAAACCACATATTTTACAGCAAACATTCATGATTTTAATATTGCAAAAAAATATTATTTAGTCTGGCAACCTTGTACTAAAACATTGTCATGCCGGAAAAGTAAAATAGCTACTTTTAATTAATTACTTTTTAACCTGGCCTTACCCAAATGTGCCAAAATCATCAAAAATAGTTTATGAATATTTTATAATCATTGGTTGCTGTGAGTTCTTAAGACGCTTTCAAAAATAGTGAATAAAAATCTGCCATAGCTCTTTCAAAGTGGTGGTGGTTCTATAACACCCTCAGTTGCCATAAATCTGCCCTTTCTCTTTTAATAGGAGAGAAAGTTGGGACAGATGATAGAGTGAAACGATTCCTAAAAGGTGTATTCAGGCTAAAACCAGCCATGCAAAGATACACAGAAACATGGGACCCACACAAGGTGTTGAGTTACCTAGCAAAATTACCACCAAACTCACTGTTAAGCCTTGAAATGCTAACTAAAAAACTGGTAACATTGCTAGCCTTGGCAAGTGCTCAGCGGGTACAAACTCTTTCACTGATTAAGCTTAATGATATAATCACCATAGTCATCAATGATTTAGTAAAAACTTCTGTACATACAAAACAACACAGTATAATAAACCTTCCATTTTATTTACAAGAACCTAAAATATGCCCAGCCAGCACACTTCAAGACTACATCCATAGCACAAACACTATCAGAAATTTTCAAACATACCTTTTATTAACTTTTAAAAAGCCATACCACCATGCATCAAAACAAACCATAAGCAGGTGGATCAAGTGTGTCCTAGCAGATAGTGGTATTGATACAAACCAATTTAAATCACACAGCACCCGCCATTCTGCCACCTCATCAGCTAGCAAGGCAGGAGTGTCAATTGATGTTATTAGGAAAACCGCTGGCTGGACTGAAAATTCCCTTACATTTGCAAGGTTTTATCAGTTACCTATACAAGATAAAAACAGTTGTGATGACTTTGTACAGGCAGTTTATAGCTTTGATTAATAATATTATTTTTATATTATTATATTATATTGATTTAAGTTTCAAGTAATAAAAAGGTTATTATCACAATTTATCTTGATGATGATGATTTAAATATTGTTGATTTATCTTAATTTTCATTGCAATTATGTTGATCTCAATTATGTTTTTAAAATATTGTTGACTTATCTTAGTCTTATCTCAGAAAACCATTGTACTTCTGATTATTATTACTGTTAATTTTATATTGTAAAATTAACACAAAAATTTACTTCAATATGTGAGATACAGAGAAAATTACCAAGTTGATTCCCTCTTATTGCCTTATAAAAATTAGTTAAGTAATTAAAGGCTGACTAATTAAGCTGTGATTATCTACTTAGACATAAGTGTTATAGTTCAGAATGATTTGGACCTCATCATTTATACCAGACCCTTTGTAAATTATTTATTTACAAACTTACCTTTCATAAGTGCATACATAATGATAGATACCCACTATGCAAGTGTCTCTAAACAACTACACTGTTAACAATTATATTTCAGATCAACATGAAATAAAATTGAAAATTGGACGAACTTACCTAAGTGAAGTCCAATTGTAATTTTGTGAAGGTTGATCTGAAATATAATCACCCGCCCAACCCAGCATCAGCTTGTTGCTGATCCCAAGCATAGTGGGTCATCAACTCATCAGAGCCATCTCACTTTAAAGCTCTAAAATAGTGACATTTGCTACCCGGAGTGCCACAGACAAGAAATTTTTTATTTTTTTTTAAATCTAAAACCGCGATGCCAATGAATACCGAATAGAAAGACTACACTGTTAACAATTATATTTCAGATCAACCTTCACAAAATTACAATTGGACTTCACTTAGGTAAGTTCGTCCAATTTTCAATTATAATACAAACTTATAGCATATTGGAAAAAAAACATTGTACCTTGATTTGTATTTTTGAAATCACGCTCAGTGTGTCCGTGTGTATGTCATTTCCAGTCTCATTAGGGCAATATATGCCGCTTTATCGAGTGAAACGATCGCACAGATTTTTTTATCACTACCTACATAAATATACGGTTTATTTGCTGTAGGATTTGCTGTAGGTCGTCTGTTTTATTTTATAGTTTTATAACTTGTCTGTAAGAAAATCCTGGCTATTGCTAGGAAAATGAACGTAACTTTTTACTAAATACTTAAGACTCTGTCTTAATTTACGGAAAAAGAAGCTCAAGCAATATAAATTATAGAAGGTAATTCTAAAAGCATGTGTTCACTCGTAGACTAAGTAAAAGGGGAGTGAAGTCGCCAAAAAGCCGCCGAGGCGCTCGAATAGATTAGGATTAGTTGCTGTCGCTCGAACGCTACATAGATTATAGAGCATAAGTAGCGCCATCTGATTTTCATCAGCAATAACATGTCTAAAGTCCAAAAACTCAAAAAAAGAACCTTGCAATGCGGATCGGTAAATTTTGAGTACACCTCAGTATTTCATGTTAAGTATATCCATGCAGTGTCAAGACTACAGCGATAGCGTCGCTGTATACATCAAACTTGATAAACAGTAGACTGTCCACCTAATAGTAAGTGACTGCAGTTAGTTGCGATATCTATAACATTAATTAATATGTCAACCTTATATAATCCAAAATATGCACTGTCCACGTGTGTCAAAAAATGTAGTCGCAATTTTCGACTCTGTAGTTTTTCAGCTCTTTTAATTCTCCTTCAAACCACAATTCAGCAATGCTTGTTATGTTCCTCCTAGGAAGAAATACATAAGATAAAGATACACAGACAGCTGTGCTGTTACTTGTCATAAATAATTTTTACAGTTCATATATTTTACAGCCTACCCTAACTTTGCTAAGGCGATTAGGCCGTAGTCAACTAAGCTGACCCAGTCTGGTTAACTAAATACAACTTTTAATTTTTTCGCAGATATACTCGTATTCAAATTAAGAACGTCAGATAAATAGGAAACATATGAATATGATAATGAATAAATATGATAGATATAAAATTCGACAAACGATATACAATATTGGTACACGGCAAGATCGACTCCGGAGTATCCGCACCTTCCTATTCATAAACCAGTACCGAGACCACAGCATCACCAACACTAGATAAGGAACATTTGATTCCATCTCCAAAAAGAAATACAAAATGAATTTCTTACAAAAAATACAATATAAAACAACAAATAAAAGTAAATAATTAGAATAAATTAAATGGAAGATCTCCCAAAATATTAATTAGTGATATCTTGAAGATCCCAGGATGGCGCTGCGTGTTAGCAGCGGAGGACCGCTCGAAGCGGAGATCCTTGAGAGACCAGTGTCAACAGTGCAGTTGACCAGCCTTGGTCATCTCTTAGTCGAAATTATGAAGATAAAATTAAATATCTATTGCTTTACAATAAAAAACATATTCAGCATATGCTGGGCTTGTGGTCAGTGGTCGCATATATCACTTTAACCTTAATCATGACATAAGATATCAAATAACAATACACCACAGTACAAGGTCACGCAGTGACATGTGCGCCGTAGTAGGCCCTAATGCGGCCATATCTCGAAATCGATTAAATCGCATTAAACACTGTGTACTGCTCGTTTCATTTTATATCCATCAAAATATGCTAGTGAAAAAATATATAGTATACTTATGAGAAGACATTTATAAATTTTCATTTATAAATTTATCCGGGGAAGGATATAGAATACATAGAACTTTTACCACATATTTTTTTCATAAATACATATTTTTTACAGAAATATGTATTAACAACTATGACTAAGACATAAATACTCGTATTTATTATCATAGAAACATCTGCCGGCACCCGAACTCCGGAACTCGACCCGGAGCCTCAGAGATGGCTACACATGAAAAACGGCGTATAAACCAAAACTATCTTTTGATAACTTAAAAAATAACAAAACCTTTACTATGATAAAGAAATTGTATATAGGTATAGATTCCTTCAGTTGGACCCTGAAAGAATCGCGTTACTGTAAGGGATATTTGCTTGAAATCCGTTCCATAACTAAGCAATAAGTTTCCTATAGGAATTGTCAAAGATTTTTGAGTTGTGTAACAATGAATTTACACAAAAATGTGTAGGACTTGAATTTGACGTAGGAGGGTCATTTCGAACATATTATTGAGATTGGCTACCGTTACCAAAATTCGTTTTGGAGGACTTGATTCTCTGTTGTAAATATAAAAGGCAAGATGTCAAGTCTATGACCATTGAGTTTGCATTTCACGCTAGCTAAGGTCGGTCACAGTAAGAGGATCTAGTGACCGCGGCATCGCATGGCGTCGAGTCGTGCCGCATCCTGCGAGATGAGACGAGCCTTCCTGCGCTCGCGCGCGGTTGCACGCGCCGCTGAGCGCGACCGAGTAGACAGGGGGTCTAAGGATCCTTTAATTAAGTCTATTTAAATCATATAAGCGGAAGAAAAGCGCTCGAGAGAGATTTAAAACTAGAGTTATACTGGAACACATTGTTCATCTCTACTTGTACAGTCTCTATTACACGGAAAAAATTAACACTCTATGACTATTTTCACTTTTTTATTACGTTCGAATAGTTATTTGACCTCATCTCGTGTAACGATAAACGCAGATGAAATCTAAGGTGGAGTGTGCCTATCCAATAGATTTGTTGTACCTATTCTATCTCAACTTGGTAAGTCCGTGGTTGTAATGTAACGCATAGATAATATTAATAAATATAAATAAATATTTGTTACACTTACCCAATTAGCCTAGCCCAAACTAAGCTCTATAAGGCTTGTGCTATGGGATCTAGGGTAACGGATAGACATATATATATTATACATATATAAATAATTTTTATTGAAATATATATCAACAACCATGACTAAGGTACAAATGCTCGCATTCATCACACAAACATCTGCCCTCACCGAGATTCGAACCCGGGACCTCAGAGATGGCGACACCTTGAACCGGTGTATTATCCACTCGACTATGGAGGTCGTCAAATCAAGATGGTGCTAAAGAATTCCATTCCTTCGTAGTCCGCATTTTAAATTAGAAGTATAACGTATTGTGAGGAATGGTGAGACTTCCAAAGCATAAGTACAGGTCTTAACCATTTACTTATGGACGATGATGAAATTAGAATTGTAGAACGAGGTCAAACAGATATTACATACTCTCCGTAATGTATCCTATAAATAGATCACTCTGAAACTATTTTCAAGTCATCTCACTACTGTAGCCTTGCGCGGGTGTCTCTATTTTATCTGATTTTCCAGCAGGCTTACGTAAATCAAGGTGACGCTATAAAATCAACATTTATTTCCATTTCAATCTTGATACATTATTTTGATTTGTATTATCTTCGTAACATCCGTAAGCCCAAAAAGCAGTAATGAAAAATATTAAATAGAGCCTCGCAATCAATTTTACCCTCTCTCCTCAGCGTGTGCGCATCAGTATAGCATTACATTACGCTTACTAGCCGGATATCGCGCGCTGACCGTAAAATCTAGCTCGGATCTATTAATTATTTTAGACACATTAAAATGTTGTTGTTCGGCAGTTTAGTTTTAGCTTTCACTGCTATGGTTTTTATATGTAGGTTGATCATTGTTTATACCATTTCAAATTCTTCTAATTGTGAAGACGATTTATAATTATACATAATGAATGAATAGTCAGAAGAAACACTACGAAAATACTTATAATCGTTTAAGATATTAATAAAATCATGTAATCATAAAATCTTTAGACATGTTGAACTATTTATTATATGAATAAATCACAAAGGTATGAATGTCGTTTATCCGCTATAATGAAAATGTCTTCACTGCAACCGCATTGTTAAATTCGTCACTGTGCCATCACAAGGAAACATTCAAAACGGGACCCAATTCATGATGAATATTATCACCAATATCAACAATCGACACAATCGGAAAGACTTGTGCCTGTTCATTGTCGCTCTTCCTTTTATCTGAAATTTATGTTAATCAAGCCACGAGCCACCGATTAGCTTTTATCAATGGATACCCTTACTCTCTCATGTCAGATGTGTACATTAAAAATTATGCATATTATCACGAGAAATCCAATAGATATGCAAAATTATATGCTCGCTAAACCTATTCATATGTGGATATTATTTGACGCGGCCGATGAACTTGTAGAGTTTTGTTGTCGCTATTAACTATGTCGTTATGTTGAACGCGTGTTTTAATTTATTATTATTGTCATGATCAGCTGAGCAATCAATGTTACTTCAATCTTATAAACAAGGTACGCTAATGAATATATATATATATATGTTTATGAAAAATACTGTTATGAAAAAAGGCTACTACAATATAGTAATGGCTAAATGGCTATGATTACTTAAATGGTACCAATGTTTGGACTTTTATGAGTTTACAGTTAATTACAATGAAGAGTTCTGTATATTTGGTACAATAAAGGCAATTGCTATTGTAGCGAAAATGTATAATATAATTGTTTGATATATGACACTTATCTAATCTTGTAATGGAAGTTGAACTCAAAGTTTTTGCTCTGAAGCTTTCAATTGACAATAATAATACGGGAAGAAAAAAATAGCGCTTTCTACTTTTCTTGCTGGCTTTTTCTAGTACAAGATCTCTACACTAATCTTGTAAGCCATTGGCGTGACTTCACAGACAAAAATAATTATCTAAATTAGACTAATAGAATTTTATTTAAATTTAATAAACATTTCCGACACAACCGTAAACTTCATAAATCGTTTCAATTCAAACAGCTATAGGTTACAGTTAACTACGGTATGTGACAAAAAGGCAACACCGTCATATTTTATCGATTACTAGCTTTCTGCCCGCGGCTTCGCCCGCGTGGAGTTCGAGATTGGGTCTATAGAGGGTTAAGGGTCATAGCTTTCGCACACGGCTACATATGCGCGGAAGTCGGTTTATGGCGCGAAGGTTTTATCGCGCTTCCCGTGGGACTATCCGTTTTACCGAGATAAAAAATACCGCAAAACCTTGCTCAAGAATCACTCTATCTATTGATGAAAACCGCATGAAAATCTGTGCAGTAGTTTTTGAGCGAAGCCCGTATTGCGCATCCCGTGGGATCTGACGATTTTTTCGGGATAAAAAGTAGCCTATTGTTTAATCCGGACTTTTATCTTTACGTCTGCAAAATTTCAAAGCAATCGGTTCAGTAGTTACGGCGTGAAAGCGGAACAAACAAACAAACTCACTTTCCGATTTATAATATTAGTAAGGATTTACGATAAATCGCTCTATCCTAAATCGGTGGACATGCTGCTGGTGTTAGAGAATTTATATATGTATATAAAAATATATATATGTCATATGTTTTACATTAACATGTCCACAAGTGCATATCTATGTATTATCCCATTTCTCATTCATCATTACTCATATTAATCCCCACAGAGAAGGACAATGTGGTTCTGACTATGTTAAGGCGACTAGGCCTTATACAACCACGCTGGCAGCTTAGTCGAGTTCACGTACACTTTTGAATTTCTTTGTAGGAAATATAGAATATACAATTTGCCTGTTGTTTTCGAATGTTATTTTCCTCTACCGCAGGCTATTCGCAAAACAATTTGGTACAAGATCAGTACCTACTAAAGCTCCACTGACGCTCGTTTATACAGCGCATTATACATATATTATATGTGTATACTAATTATATATCAATAGATTCCATTAAATCAAATATTGTGAATCTCGGTATGATATCTAAAGAAGCTTTCGCGAAAAAATTTGATGAATGCATTGTGAACTAATTAGCCTTAACAATGTAAACAGCTGATAAAACCTGGGCCGGTCGACGACCTCTACATTTATGTGTGTACTCGCCAAGTTCTTTCAAATAGGCTATTGTAAAAAGCATATTGTATAGTAGAAACTATTTAAAAATAAATACAACGTTTGGCTCAACACTGTGCCTATTGTGCGGTCGCATTGTGATTGCTCCACGATTATCATAAGATGACTGAAACGCTTTATAATAGTCATTGTTGGTTAATTAACAAGTCTTTAGAGTATTTTATTGGTTCTGTAGGTCACCGAGTGGGTGTGTCTGCTTGCGTATCCCTTTTTTGTTCATCTCTATCGTGTTTTATGCTGTTACCGACTCTGTGGTTGGTAATTACGTTGTTTTATGTAACGGGTTTGTGTGTTCCCATATTGTTTCTTTTGTATTCCGATTGCTTTGTAACTGTATCGTGAGTGGGAATGATTTTCGGTTTCGTTGTCAATGTTGTTGTGAACACTTCTTCTTTTGTCTACGACGAGATGTTTTGTTGTCGATTTTTATTGTGCAATTCTGTTATAATAACTATATACTATAGATAAACTTTATAGACTGTAATTTATAAATAGGCAAAAACTACTGATGAAGATGTCAGTCATTGGTTCATGTTACGCGGCCAATGGTTCGAATATTGCTATTAATATAACCACACTAATGTGCAGATTAATATATAGATTCGACGCATCTCATCACACCATGTGATAAGTTACAGGTTTTTCTTCGAAGTTTTATTGCTTTTGATTAACTCATTAAAAATAATACCCTTGACTACATGACGGAACCAAGCGGTTGAGCCTGTTACAGAGCCTTTGGATCACATCGACTGACTTGAACTGCCTACCCCATAGCATGACTTATATAAGTATACCATAACTTTGAAATGTCAAAATAGAAATTATTTCAAGATGGCGGTTATATGATATCTGATAACCATTTATCGTGCGGCATAAGATGTCGTTCTGTTGCTCATACTACGGTGGCTAGTGACTACTGAGCCATAACAACCATATCTGATCGATAAAAACTCACCAAGTCAGCTCGACAGCTGATCTGACTATCCACCAAAGTTCTCGCCTTCTCCAGACTAAACCCAAAGTGAAGCTGTAACAGCCTACGGCCTAGTGTTACCCTACATCTAACAGTAATTAAAAAACAAATTAATGGACTACCTTAAAATAAAGTCCTGAAAAAATATTTAGCAATGGAGTAAAGAAAAATAAATAACTTGATTTTAATCATTTTCATGAAATACCACCGTTTTTATTAAATCAGGGCGCTTTAATAGATTGAACTGCGAATTATTTTTGAGGGATCAATCGCCCATTTTTAAATTCATAATATCCCACAATTTGAAAAGCTCTGGCGATAATAAAAACTATGTCAAAGTATCAGTTTAATTGTGACAAGTACGAAAACACGTGCATCAAAAGGGAACGTATACAAATAATAAATAAAATCTTACGTTCACCGAATTATGTCTGCTCTGGATAATTTTTTACGCGTTTTAAAATGTCTTTTCACTGGGAACGTGGGATTTATGGCGGCTAAACCCGTTCGAGGGGTGGTCTTGAAGGGAGAGGGTCTCCGAATCATTTCTTACATTTTTTCGTCTTGACAAACCCCAGCTGGTGAACGAAATGTTATAAATAAAATCGCGATTTTGACCCGTCACGCGTATAGTACAAGGGATGCTCGGTGAATTGGTGTGTAAAGCTGCCTTTACCTTTGTATGTGTCGTATGAACCTTATCGCTATAAAGATAAGAGCAATTTTAAAACAACTAACGTTGGCAAAATAGCAGAGGATCATTGTCGGTGTACGTCAAATTCGACACGGGACGTCCTGTCTGTTTTGCAACAATTATTATTACGAAAAACCGGAACCTTTTGATTATGCTGGCCATGTTTGGGGTCTGCTGAGATTATTCCCAATACGAGTCTGAAATAATGCATGAAAAATAAGAAGTATTCGTTGATTTTTTTAATAAATCAAAGTCAAAATCATTAAACTTTAATAATATGTAATGTCAAAGAATTTGCTGTTTAAATAATATTATTAAAATCGGTTCCTAAAGAGATTTTGCAACATGCCCAATAGCCGCAAGATATTTAATACAAATTTGCGTTAAAATATTATAGTAGTATTTTTTGAAAATAAATAAATACATAATTAAATCATGCTTTTGACATATAGTTAATATTTATCTCTAACCTATCTGTGTACGAATTTTCTTTTAAATTGGCTTAATTGTTTTGGTGCAAAAGCGCGACAGACCAACAAAATGAGTTACTTTCGCATTTATAATATTCCAAATACGACTAGATAGACTCAACTTTCCGAAAGGAAACGTTCGGCCACGTTACACAACATATTCTCCACTTATCTGCATCTGCATCGACAGTACCTCAAGAAGAAAATCTTTAATTCGTGCGTATTGCTAGTAATGACTTATAGGATTAAAACCTGAGATTCACTTATAAGGAGGCACAAAGTTACTCAAACTGCAATGAAGAGAGAGAGAAAAATGATGTAATCCGCAAAAGAACCAGGGTTACCTACATAGTCCGAATAATTAAGGAGAAGAAAAGGCAATGCACAGGACACATTAGACGCAGTACTGACAGCAGTTGGTACGGAAACTCCTTCGAGTGACAGACATAGGACGATTTCGCGAAAATTCAGCAAGGCGTTAAACTCTAGCATGTCAAGCAGTGGGCTCTCTCAGCTATAATTATGACAATAATGATGTATCATAACAATTATGTCTGATTCAATTATAATTAAAAATCGTTGCTACATGATCCACCTCTCTTTTCAATGATATCGAACTGCTTAAAACATCCAGCATCTTACACCAACTTATTTGGTCATCATGGTGTAGGTCTATTTTTACATTAAAATTGTACATCAAATGTACATAAGTATAGCAACGCATCAGACTTTTCATGTTGATCTTGAAACAGCTATTATGTCGCTCGTGATAGCGACGTTTTTTGTAGTCAGATGATGCTTGAATGCTGAACCTAATTCTGAACATTAATTTAACAGAAACCTGTGTTGATCGAATTGCAGCTTAAAATCATTAAGTTGATGATAAACTAACTTATAAATTAGTTCGTTAAATGATTACGTATTTAGTGTTTAAAACCACAACAGAATTCCGCAATGGGACGCCGGCCAACCGTGGGAACCGCCCGCCCCGCCGCAACCCCAGCCCTCGCGTGACTGTAATGGTCCCGGAGCACCCGGAATACTTGCCTTTTAATTTCAAGCGCTGATAACTTAAATTCCACCCTTTGTTTCTACCACATTAATTGTACTGGTTCGTTCAATACAAATAATGTCTTTATAATTTGATACGCCCTTAAAACCCATTTTTAACAGGTAGGTGACAGATAATCTGGCAACGGATACGAAGAACACAATGTTTTGTTTTACTGCTACTGCATTAAAATTAGCAGTTGCTAACAACGATATACAAACAAGAGGTATACTACACACTAGTGTGCCGAAACTGTGCTGTTCAAATTCGGCCAGTTGGTGTAGGTAGTTTAATTTAGTCGCGTAACAATAACGAGAGAGGGAAGATATCATTCCTCGCTCCGATGCTAAATTTGACTAGCGCAGCGCTTTCTGTCCAGTACTTTCTGTATGATCTGTTTCATTCACTATTAAAGTCGTGAAATATAATCGTGGTATAATTATATAATAGTACAGTATACGATGTAAATGCAAAGCAGAGTTAGTTTTTAAACGCCGCACAGCATGGACATGCAACATCAGTAAAGTTATCTCATAGAACCATTGCTCTAATAGATATCATTGCTTGGCAAGCAATGCTTACTAGCTAATTGTAAAACATCTCGTAATTGTAATAAGTACTAATATTCTAGATCCTTCTATATTATTAAATACAGTCTTCCTAAAACGTATACTCCCATTAACGCGGGTACCAAACTTCATCCACATAGCTAATATCGTAGCTAACTCGTACGTCGACGTCCCAACAAGGGGCACGAGCCCACCTTTATTATGCTAGAGTAAATTAGGTTTTTATCTACAATGCTGGGTGAATTAGTTGACTTCATATATACCTTTGCGTTTCTTCGTAGATGTGCAGATTGCCCCCGATCTTTTTCTTCACGGAAGAAGCGTTAAACAAATACAAATGAAATTCGAAAAACACGTTGGTATAGTCAGAAATACTATACCAGTTTGTTTTTTCGAAGTTATGTTAAAGCTCAACAACTTTACATTTACACTACGAAAACCGCTGCTATTACGAACGGCAAAAGAGTTGTTTCAAGATATACATGTGTTTGTTTACCTCAAGCGTTGCAATCAGTACATAGCAGGAGAGACCCCGAACGTCTGGACTTATATTGACTGATTAGGAATAGAATTCAAAACAAACATCAATTGTTACCAAAAATTGCTTGGAACACTTCTTCCTTTCAAATAACTGTACAATTAGCTACTATATTTCCGATCAAGTTGGACTCATCGCTTGCATAACGAACAGTCATCCTTTTACTATGTTGAAACGATTAAACAGTTTTCTTCCGAGGAGGAGCTCAATATTTTTACTTAATTGAATTAGATTGGAAATGAAACACATAATGGAAAAAAGAAAACATTTTTTAGATAACTACACAAAAAGCTACTATCCCACTTTTTAAATTACAACGTCACAAAAACAGCCTCGGCAGACCGGAACGGTGACGTAACAGTAACACCTATCTAGTTCAGAAATTAGTTTCAAATATATTTTCGTTGGATCAGGCCGTACTACTAACGTTTTTTACGTCTACGCGTTTAACGGAGAAAATAATTGGGTGTCATGTGAGTCATAATTCTGCCTCCGTAACATTAACAACGAAACAAGATACAATAAAGCGTTTATAATACGATATAACCGCCATATTGAAATTTGTCCTTTGTATTTTGACAGTTCAAAGCGATAAATCGCTCTATCGTGTAGCGTTTCGGTGTTTCGTGAAATCAGTCGTATACGTCTCTATCTTTTGTAAGTGAACCAAAAGCCCGCTCCCAGATTCATCAATGTCCATTGATTAACATTAGCTACGCAAATTGGTAACAGGCTAATACCGTATTACACTTATAGTAAAAATGAGCGAAGTTAAGTATACTGCGTGGAGCATCCTCGGCGTTGTGGTCTCAACACTTCTCCTCTAATTGAGAGGTATAACCTGTCGATCCTGCCATGAATATGCTATCATTTTTTAACTTTCATACTTACGTTTATCTGACACTCCTGCAGCAAAATAAAACATCATGAGGCAACTTATGCACACTTGCGAAACTAA
Source organism: Scirpophaga incertulas (assembly GCA_036419045.1). NCBI lineage: Eukaryota > Metazoa > Arthropoda > Insecta > Lepidoptera > Crambidae > Scirpophaga > Scirpophaga incertulas. The sequence continues at coordinate 26,938,767 of CM071634.1, read as the reverse complement.
ACCGTACTGGGCCAGTGTGATAGACTAATGCCTAATCGCTCTAACATGTTAGGATAGGCTTGAACCTCTCGCTGAGGATAGATATATGTTGTGATGGTCAAGTATTTATTACACCTGTGTCTACTTTCACTTTCAAGGAGAAATGACATGATCTTGTCTACACACAGCTAAGCGTCAAACTTTATACTTTGTCCTTGAGATAACTCTTATATTTAATAAGCGCTTTATCTGTCTATCTTTATCACTCGCAATAGCAGCATTTTTGTACTGCAAATAAAAATAAGGTCGGAAGTCAAGAAGAAGGAGTCAATAATAATTCAAAATTTGACCAAATTATAGCTTTTTCCTTTTGTTCGCATAATAATCTGATGCAATAGTATATCCGATGTTAAGCTTTGATAGCATTGAAAACTAAATTAAAGCGCTAGTAGTAGACAGCACGCTTGCGTTTGTTAGCGCTCAGGTGACGCTCACATCATCAAGGGGCTTTTTATCGTTTTGTTTCCTCTTCAATTGCTTCAGAAACGTGCATGTGTAATTATTGTGTTTTGCAGCATTTTCCAATGCGGAAATTGTTTCACAACTTGTAATTTCACTAATAGAGAGACGTTTCATTGGTAAATAATATAAGCATGGCGACATATATTCTCAGGATGGTTGTAGCTTTAGTATATGAGTCACCTCGATGGCTAAGATCTTCTATATGATGTTTTAGTGAACCGACATCCTCAGAGACTGACAACTTGAACCTTATTACGGCAACCCAACGTCCTAGTTGTGCGACTTCCACACTGAGCACTGTACGCCAGAGGTTGCGTAATCGTTGTGTTTAATTTAGTACTCTCGATTTGATTTCACACTTCACTGGTCGACTGAAATCGTGTTAGATAAATTCCTAAAGGTTATATGTACGGAACGTAATAAGTAGTTATTCTCGTATATTGGCAGCAGATAGGACAGAATGAACGTTTATCCTGTATTTTTAATTTGTTCACATGTACCTACAACACCTGAAGAAATTTAAAGGATATCTAAATTATATTTATCCAACCTAGTCCTTTACAAGGACTTATTATTATTATTAAAACAAATTTCAAAATAATAAACTACGTAGATATATATATATATATATATAGATATATATATATATATGTATTATGACTATGTACACCGAGCCCTCTCCTGAGGAACGGTCGCTATTACTACCAGCCACAGAGTGTCACTAGAAACAAGGCTTAGTCCGAGTTTTGTTAGTAAATCACATTAGTCGAGCCACCTCAATTGATTGCAGATCAAGATCAATACGAGATAATTACCGCAACACCTGATTATGGTAGTACGCATGAGGATTCTCAGCCTCTCCTCTCCAGAGGGAAAACCCGTGAATCATATATTGCTAGTAAATAAAACAAATCTAAAAACTTTGTCAAAAAAATAAACCAACCGTAAGAGTTGCCGTTGTATTTGATCATACTCGCCACTATTTACAAAGAAAATAAAACCAGTTCGCAATTCGAGGTCGGTTCCATCCTTGCGAAACCGTTAACCACCCTGAGCTACTGCCCGGGTGCGCCGGAGCGCTTCCTCAAAAATTATTGTAATTTAATAACCTTGCACCCCGGTCATTACGACCCATTCAGCACCACAATTGATCACTTGTCAACTGACATTCTTTGTGCTAAATTGTATGTATATATGCAAATTTGTATATAAACCTATAGACAATATTTTTACTCGTAAATCCAGGTACGAATGACCAGGCAGGCATTAGTGACGACGAAGCGATCTCTATCTGTACACGTGGTGTCTAATTTATTAATGCCCAGTTAGATGGGAAAGATAGCGTCGTGTAATAGCTTGTACCGGCATGTTTAACTTGCTAAGTTGTGCTTAAGGTTGTTCAAGTTGTAGATTCGTAGATAACAAAACGATTTCGCTTGGGGATGTGTGACGATGTCTTTGGTGAGTGGTAAATGTTTTTGCTAATTGATAGGTTGATACTTTTTTCTGTTTCGGAAATTTAGTTTTTTATTCTTTGTTTGTCATTGCGTAATGTTTTGCTTTTGTATATATTTAAAAAGATTCTGACGTCAATACTTGTTAGATGAATAAAGGTTCGAGATATGAAGTTATGTTTTATCTTGTAATAATTATGCAAAAGAAATGTGTGTGTGTGTGTTTATGGAATTGGCCCATTTGAAAAATGTAGACCAATATTTAAAAGATAAAGATCTTGACATTGACTAGCCTATACATTCTAGAGATATGTGTATTTATTCCGAAACATCCTCAATTTTCAAAAAGCTCGGAACTGACAGTAAGCTACGACCAAGAGATACTGAAAAACTAGTCATCCCATTACATACTAGTACATACTAGTAACTAATTTGTTAAGAATTGCTATATAATGTCGTTAAAACTTATAACCATGTACTACGTTATAAGAGCTTTAACAACTAAATTTAATTACCTAAACTATGTAAATGGCTAATTAGAAAACGTTTATATAATTTATCTGAATTTTTTGGCAGTACGCATTGATTGCAGATTTAATGAATCTTTAATAATTATGTATAAATTTAATTTAATTAAATATTTTTGACCTAATCTAATTCGTTAAAACTGTCATACATAATTTAATTAATTAATCACAATATTCCTATCAATATAATTGTATTGATGACATATTTCGTTATTGACATTTAAATTTAATTACATATTTGATTCTCGTTTCTTATTTACTTCTAATAATTCGTAATATTATGGTAATATTATGGTAATTACTTAATAGATGGTATTATTTTTATATTACAGATTATATTTAGAGCCAAATTACATATGGCGTCTTGTGACATACCTTTACACAATTTTGGTCAATCTCCTTTAGATTTACGTAAGACATGAAATCTAGGAATACTTGTCGCCCTGTTATTTAATACATAATTAAACAACGCTCAATCCATTGGATTATATTATATACAGTGTATTCTGCTATATATGCAGTAATTATGTTCTAACATTTCAATACAGCAAGTATAAAATATTTAACTATGTACTAGAATATTACTTTCTTTGACATTGTCAAATATTTTGACCTTTTCACAGCTGAAATAACTGAGCATGTACACGTACAACCATAACTTGATACTCACCTTAAATTTTCACAGATAAATGTATCAAAAGCGAACACATGACGCGCATAAAAGCTGACCTTGCCGGCTTATAATGATAAAAAAAGGTTCATTTACACCACAGTGCAACTGTTCTTTGACAGAGGATCTATTGTGCGGCACCCACACTCGCCTAACAGGTGTTGCATTGTCGTATGCAAATTATACTTTCACTCTTGACTGTACGTTTAAGATTCCTCTGCTTCACAACTAAAAATGTCATTCGGGGAGTACCTTGAATTTGGGTTCCGAGATTTGATTATAGAATTTGCCATGAAATTGATAATGAATATAGTGAATCTCAGGTATTGTTATAGTCTGATTAATTTAAGTAAAAATTAAGCTTGTATACTAACATGGCACGTGCGTATTACTGCTTTAATTCATTCTCTCAATACATGCACTTATGTAGTCGCTACATAGAACAATGGTTAAACGGTTATTGGGCTTTTATTATCAAACTGATACTTGTCAAGCATTACGTATTTTTTTTTGTTGTTGAATTGATAGTAACGTCTTGTATTCTTACGCACATTTGTGGAACCAGTTTGCGTAACCAGTAAGGTGGCTCACGGATTCGACTCCCAACGTGACAAACGGCTTGTTAATCGCTATTGTCGACGACTTTAATGTCTTGTGCTCCTTTCAAAGTGTAGATTTGTGAACTGGTGCGAATTCCTTAAACTGTCAAAGGGTCAAATGTCAGTATTCGTTTAAATAAAGGATCTAACGACCTTTGTGATTGTCAAATGGATTGGATTGATATAAGCCCCTATTACAATGGTTACGATTCCACTTTATACTCGATCGTTGCTTGTATACATTTACGTACATATGTTCAGGTTACTTATTTATCAACGTGACAATACATCGTATCGTAAGGTATAAAGATCCCAATGAATTATTTCAGTTCCAGTTTTAACCCGACCCTAACGACCCCGGAACGGCGCCGGAGTTGCTAGCAGACAAGGCGTCAAACCTTCCGTTCGTGCGCTTTCCACAAATACATTGACGGTAAAGCTGAACATGGCCATTTGCGGTTTCAGCATAGGTCATTAAAAAAGCCAATAAATGATTTTGTTGAATAAATAATATCTCATCCCATTGCTCAAGTATAAAAATATAAAAACAAAAAAAAAGCTTTTATTAAACTGGTTACATAACAAAATTAATACAGGTATGTTAGGGATTGGATTATCTATACTAATATTATAAAGAGGAAAGATTTGTTTGTTTGTTTGTAATGAATAGGCGCCGAAACTACTGGACCGATTTCAAAAATTCTTTCACCTTTGGAAAGCTACATTATCCCCGAGTAACATAGGCTACTTTTTATCCCGGAAAAATCGACAGATCCCACGGGATGCGCAATAAAGGCTTCGCTCAAAAACTACTGCACAGATTTTCATGCGGTATTCATCAATATTATGCGGGATTCTTTAGCAAGGTTTTGCGGTATTTTGTATCTCGGAAAAACAGATAGTCCCACGGGAAGCGCGATAAAATCTTCACGCCATAAACCGACTTCCGCGCATATGTAGCCGTGGCCAAAGCTATGACCATTAACCCTCTATAGACCCAAATCCCGAAATCCACGCAGGCGAAGCCGCGGGCAGAAAGCTAGTAAATTATATCTAACGAGATCCAAATAAACCTCACAAGCGCGTGATGAAAACAGACGCGCTCACCACTAAGCGACTGCAGTCTTCGTGATGGGAGATGACCCGAAACTAACCATAATTTCTGTGGAGATCTGGCGAAGACTAATATCTAGCAGCGGACGGATTGGCTGAGATAACGATGATACTGACGACAACTGTAATATAATACACTTGCAATAGAAATCGTAACAAGACTACATTTTAGTCCGGTTAAACTCAGTCTATATCGATTTCATTGTTTATTATATGAACTAGCGACCTGCCCCGGCTTCGCACGGCTGCAATTCTGATACTAAATACACTACAGAAAAACTATGAACGTTGTATATAATCGTTTGCAATGTAATAGGAAATGAAATTATTTACGACATCACATTAGAATCCTCAAAAATAACAGTATTTCTCCACTATTTAATGGATGTTATTATACATATATAAACCTTCCTCTTCAATCACTCTATCTGTTAAAACAGCATCAAAATCCGTTGCGTAGTTTTAAAGATTTAAGTATACATAGGCAGAGAAAGAGACTATTTTATACTATGTAGTGATACTAATAACAGACAAACCTTTGTGACATTAATACAAAACTTAAAGATTGGTGCAATAATGTGTAATTTGGATACAAGATTATCATAATTAATTATCAAATGACCCACGAATTATTATCAGTCTCGTGAATGTACGTACGTATATACACTTCTCATCAAAAAAATCGAAACACCTTGCAAGTTTACGTTTTGTCAGGATTATCAGAAAAATGTGTACATTTAGGAATAAATGTTAAATGTCGTTTAATAGTGAGTAATATGAGCTTATCAAATCTTAATGTTAATGTTCTAAATTTAAATGAATTTTTCATAGGTTTCGTATTTTGTTAAATGAGTCATTTTTATTCCGTATGGAGTATAAAGGAAATGGATAAAACAACACACGTAAATGAAAAAAAAAAGCTAAAAAACGTTTATTTATTAACTTGTATTCCCTCCCCGAGCTCTAATTACTGCTTCCATACGGTTCTTCATCGATCGGATGAGAGTCACGATCACATGCTGTGGTATATTGTCCCATTCCTCTTGGATTGCACCTTGCAGATGGCTAAGTGTTTCTGGGGCAGGATCTCTTGCTCGAATTTGTCTCTTTAATTCATCCCACAGATGTTCAATGGGATTCATGTCCGGGCTTCTTGCTGGCCATTCCATAATAGAGATATCGACTTCGTTAAGATAATCTCGTACGATGCCCGCGGTGTGAGCCCTAGCATTGTCGTGCATGAATATGAAGCCGTTGCCAATAAAATGTGCATAGGGCATCACATGAGGCTCGAGACACTCTTCGACGTACCGATGACAGTTTAGTGCAGGCAGACGTGGCCCAGACATAAAAGCAAGCTCTGTCTTACCGTCGGCGCTGATTCCTCCCCAAACCGTCCACGAACCGCCACCATAGCTGACCTTTTCTTCAATGCAGCATTCTGCATAGCGTTCTCCGTCTCTTCTGTAGACCTTGTTCCTTCCGTCGTTACCATACAGCATAATTTTACACTCGTCAGAAAAGAGAACTTTGCTCCACTGTAGGTATGACCAATTTAGGTGCTCACGTGCAAAGTTAAGGCGCGCTCTTCGACGGTCTGCAGTTAATTTCGGCCCATTTGCTGGCTTATGCGGTACCAGTCCACGATCCTTCAACTTTCTTCTAATTGTAGAGTCACTTACAGCCACCCTTCGTACAACACGAAGCCGCTGCTGCAGTTGAAAAGCGTTAAGGCGTCGATTTCTTAAAGAAGTTGTTACAATAAATCGATCATCTCGCTCAGAAGTGACCCGATTCCTGCCAGATCCTGAACGGCGCGTGAACAAACCAGTCTCCCGTTAACGTTTATAGACTCTATGAACAGATGACAGGCTTAGATGCAGTCTTGCAGCCACAACACGCTGACTAAGACCAGAATCCAGCAATGCCACAACTTGGGCGGCTTCTGTGGGCGAAGTATCCATACGTTTTAGAAAAATAACCTTTTTCAGACGTCCCAAAGACACAGTATTGAAATAAAAAACAAAAAGTTTAAGGATAGGCGCCAATTTTTAGTTTTTAAACGCTAAATGTACTCTAACCCTAAAGACACATTTGTCTCAAAACAGTGATTCATTTCGTTTATAAGATAAACAAATGAAATTCTAATTTTGAATTTAGAATTTTCGCTTATTACTGTAATGACCAAACTGCCAGCTATACATTTATGTTTTTTTTTTTTCATCGTATGAATTCTTTTTTGTGTTAAATTCGGACAGAAACAATGAAAACGGAAGTGTTTCGATTTTTTTGATGAGAAGTGTATATATACACGAGACTTGACGTACGTCAGTTCTGTAATTATAATTTTGACGACCTCCATAGTCGAGTGGATAGTACACTGGTTTCAAGGTGTCGCCATCTCTGAGGTCCCGGGTTCGAATCCGGTGGGGGCAGATGTTTGTGTGATGAATGCCAGCATTTGTACCTTAGTCATGGTTGTTGATATATATTTCAATAAAAATTATTTATATTGTATAATATATTATGTATGTCTATCCGTTACCCTAGATCCCATAGCACAAGCCTTACAGAGCTTACCTTGGGCTAGGCTAAATGGTGTAAGTGTAACAAATATTTCTAGCTTCTAAGAAGTTGATTATTTTATAATCTTATTCCATTTTTTCCATTTACTGTGCCAGCAGTAAAAGTGCAGTAGAATTTCAAAATTTGGTCTTTTCATGATGATTTATTTTAAATATTCCTGTCCATTTGCGTTATAAACATCAATTGTCTTTCAACCATCCGTTCTACATGTGCCAACCACATTACAAGCAAAGGTGCAACTAGTAAAGTACATATAAACCAGATAAGACGTAGGGCTGATAGCGAGTAAACTCGGCTATTATCACAAGTGTTTCTAGTGCGAATAACTTAAATACGGCAAACGGTTCGGGCGTCCTCGCGGTGACGTGCGTTTGATCAGGTGCACGCTCCATACGTGCGTAAACATCTGAAACTTGCCAGTGATGCCGAAACAACAACCTTGGCTGAGTTAGCTAGCTAGCTGGCTCAGTACTTGTAAAAAATTAACGCTAACAAGTTTCATTACAATAATGATCTTACAAATATTTTGAATTAATTTCACACAACATGATCCGTAAAGAGAATAGGATTCTGAAGATGAGAATCCTCTAGTTTCCTCATCTTGGAGTCTTGACATACACATCTCATATAATGTTAGCGCATAGCGAGATGGTGGGAAACGTCTTAGACTATTGGTATTGATTGGCAGGGAATGAATGGTTTGAGCCTGTTAGGAACTATTACCCCTTTGAAGACAAAAGCAGAAGAGGTAGACCTGGTAAAATTATTCTGATATACCATTCTTATAGTTCAGTCAAAGTTAAAATCATATTTATATATTAGGCTCTTTTTGCTGTTAGATAGAAACAGACTACTACTTTTCCGAAAAATGGGAGAACCTGCACGGAACAAACAGGCACAAAAATTAAAAGGTCAAATATTTCGACCTTCTTGTTTTATATATGTATTAAAAATACAATAAAAATTCATTAACTTGCATTAGATTTTCAAAACTACAAAGTCGGAGTGATTGGCACAGTTTCAGTCATACGACATGAATGTACACATTTATATATTTTTTATTTTATTTTTTTATTTTTTTTTATTTTATTTTATTAGGCACAATAACAGACCACAGATTACAACATATAAATAAACATGCTTAGAACAATGGAGGTGAATCTGCTGTCCAATTACAATTGTGCACAGCATTCTTCAAAAAAAAATTGATAAACTGACAGTAAACAATGAATACAATTATAAATTACAACCAACAAACTATAACTAAGCACAACCTGTGAAGAGCGTCCGTCTAAATACATGGGCGCTGTCACCAAATATATCAAGGTCGGAACATAATTCATTGTAGTATTGGCACATTCTATAAACAGGATTATTTTGTGATACATTGTTATTACAAAACGGAATGTGAAAAAGATATTGTTTGCGCACAGACCGACTCGGCACCCGCAGACCGATCTCCATTAGTAAATTGCTATCATAAGATCCGTTGGCAATCCGACGCAGAATACATAAGTCACTTATGCGCCTACGCTTACTTAGCGAGTACATTTTGTAAAATTTGAGACGATCAGAGTAATCCCGAATTTTTCCGCGCATGCCGTGTTTCACACACAGTGCTCGAACAAATCTTCTTTGTACAGCCTCTATCCTATCAATATGAACGTTATAAATCGGAAACCAGATAGAAGAACAGTATTCAAGTATACTCCGCACCAAAGATTCATATAGTAATATCCATGACTTTGCCTGCCTAAGCGGTTTAGCATTGCGAATAACAAAGAACAACATTTTCTTTGCTTTATTACATATATGATCGATGTGAGACCTAAAGGAGAGGGTTTTGTCGTAATATACCCCCAAATCTCTAACGACATCAACACGAGCCATAGTAGTTCCCGATATCTTATAATTGTGCAATACAGGCCTTTTGTTCTTGGTGAATGATATTACATGACACTTGTTATTATTTAAATTCATTTTATTTTTGTCACACCACAAAGCAATCAGATCTATATCATCCTGAAGAACCATACAATCATCTATTTTTTCTACTCTTCGGTATATTTTTAAATCATCGGCATAACCTAAACATTCGCTCTTAACTGAATTCAACAAATCATTGATAAAGATAAGGAATAAAAGTGGCCCCAGGTTTGAGCCTTGGGGTACACCGGATGTTGAAGAAAATGCCACAGAATTATATCCACTTAAGGCCACTAGTTGAGATCTATTACGGAGATAAGATGTAAACCAGCGATGCAGACTGCCATGCACGCCCATATGAAACAATTTTTTTAAAAGTATGGAGTGATTAACACAATCAAAAGCTTTGGAAAAATCTGTATATATTGAGTCAACCTGCTTGCTACGATCGAAAGAATGACATATAAAAGTGGTATATATCAAGAGGTTGGTGTTAGTGGATTTACCTTGAACGAAACCATGTTGTTTAGTGCTCAATTGTGGGCTTATGTGATCATAAACGTGTTGGTAAACCAGCGACTCGAAAATTTTAGCGAACCAGCTCAGTATGCTAATGGGTCGGTAGTTTGTAACATCCCTCTTATCACCGGTTTTGTGTATAGGTGTTATTCTAGTAATTTTCCATCTATCTGGAAATATTCCTAAATTCAAAGACTTATTATATATAATAGTTAATGGTGTGGTTAAGGCAGTAGCACATACTCGAATAACTATTGGCGGAATACAGTCCGGTCCGGCGCTCTTAGTTAAATCCACACTTTTTAATTTTTTAAGTATAGTATCTGATCCTATTTGGAATGGTGGCAACAGAGAATCGGAGGAAGAAAAATCAGGTCGATACACATCCGACGCACTTGTGTCGTAGACCGAAGAAAAATAATCAGCAAACAGGTTTGCTATACTATTGCCATCAGTTGCCTCACGTCCCTGAAAATACATAGTAGAAGGGAAAACGTTGGTAGCTTTTTTGGTTTTTGTATAACGCCAGAACGATTTTATATTTACAGCTAGATCACTTTCTATTTTTTCAATATATTTATTAAAACATTTGTGCATCAGGTTTTTAGCACGTGATCGAAGCATAAGAAATGTATCAATGTCTCGTGGATTGTTAAAACGTTTTACGAGCCCATGGTACCTATCTTTCTGTTTAAGAGTTTTCTTAAGAGACAAAGAGAACCATTGAGGATATTTATTACCATAACTTTTTCTCCTCGGTGTATGCGCAGAAATTATTGAAAACAACTTTTCATAGAAAAAATCAACAAAATCGTTAAAACTAAGAAAACTCTCATAATAATGCCAATCAATCTGTTGAAGGTCCTTAATACAAGCGTCATAGTTGGCCCTACGATAACAAAGTTCCTTTAAAATGTTATTGGGCTTCAGAGAGGGAATCTCAACACAGCAGTCAAGCTCAAAGGGGGGTGATGCATGTCAAGACGACTTAAAGGTACAGCGCCACGAAGTGTGAACATCTCGAGATTGTTTGTTATAGCTAGATCTAAAACTTTGCCATTATGATTAGCAACAAAATTCATTTGAAATAAATTATTTGATTGAAACAGATTGTATATAACTTTAGTCTTTTCACATGAATAATTCAGTGGTTCCAAGGTTTTTGGGGACCACCTCAAATCTCCCAAATTAAAGTCACCCAAGACACATGTAATCTGATCAGAACAGTCGGAAATTATCTTTTCATAAGTATTAATGAAACCTGTAAAATCGGTTACCGGTATGTAATCTGGTAGATATACTGTGCATAAATTGATGACCTTGCTCTTATTTATAACAAGCCTCACCCATAAATCCTCTATGACGTCAGACTGCCAACCATCCATGAGAGCAAAATTGATTTTTTTAGATATTGCGATTAGAACGCCCCCTCCATGATGCTTATTAAAGCGTTTAAGAAACTTGCCGTCACGATCCCTACGCAATACCACGTATCTTTCGTCAAACAGCTCGGACGAAAACACAGAGTCATCAAGCCATGTTTCGGTCAGACATACTATATCATAGTTATTACATAGAATGGTGTTATAAATGTGAACAGTTTTACTTCTCATACCTCTTATGTTTTGGTAATATATAAGTAGTTTTTCTTTTGCAAGTTAGAAATTAATAGACTTTACATAATATAACTATCCATTAAATTACTTAATTAGATTTAAACTGTCAACGGTCTTGATATGTATAAACTGAGAATCCGAAGATTTTCTTACATAAATTCTGCCATTACGAACCCAGACAAATTGATAATTGAGTTGTTTTGCTTTCGCCCTCGCTGCTGCATGTAAAGATCTGTTGCCGGGTGATAAGTGCTCGGATACGAATACGGGTTTTTTATCACCAGCTATCCCCAATACTGAAGTATTTAGTTTATTATCGGGGTTAGTTTTGTTGTACCTATGTATAGCTGAATAGTACTGGTCCCTGCATTCCACGTTCCTGAACTTCACTATAATTGAGCGTGGCATTTTATTGTCTTTGTTTAGCTTGGCAACTCTCACACAGTTGGTGATATCACCGTCCTTTGGTCTCAATCCGATAACTGAAGCGCACTGAATTAAGAGACTCCGTAAGTTTTCGTTGTGGTGTTCAGGTACTCCGTGAAATTCCAAATTATTGTCTCGTAAGTACTGTTCAGTGTTATTTAGCCGATACGATAATTCTTCCACAGTAGATTTTAACTTCAAGGAATCCCTCTTAAGTTCATAGTTTTCCTTAACAAGGCCACTCATATCGTTTTTAATCTCCTCATATTTGTTGTTAAAAAAGTCGAGAGAGGCACGAAACTCTTGAAGCTCCGTTTTAATAGGTAATAGTTCCTTCTGTAGAATTTTTTCGAAAATTGATGGCAGTTCAGTTCTTACTGCTTTCAGCACTTTCTGGATTATCGAAGACTCAAGATCATCCCGCCCGCCCTGGCCGTCAGAGGTAGGCGTCGATACTGGCTTAGGTACCGGTCTACGTATGGTGACGTTTTCACGTGTAGTATCAGACTGCGTGCTTTGTGCCAAATTATCCGTGGATATATTTTGAATTGATCTAACAGGCGTATTAGCGTTGTTTGTCTTGGGTAGCTTACTCAAGCACTCGTGACACACCCATTGGCTTTTTTCGTCTCTAGTCATAGCATTTTTAAAGTGCTGTATCGGTACGCTTGCGCATTCAATATCATATTTCTTTGAACAGATATTGCATTTAAGAAAGTCGCTGGTTAGAAGTTTCCTATGACATCCACCACAAGAAAATTGAACGGGTGGCATTTCGTGTACGAAACCTCTCAGAGGACAGTCACAAAACCGAACGGATAGTGTCGCGTCTGCGTTACCTTATCAGCGGCTGATGACGCGCTACTCACTCAGTGCCGTGCGTGCACGCAAAAGCGATTCGCGTGCCTTTGCAATAACGACCAGGATCGCAAGAGCTCCGTAGGCTGAGATTAAAAATATCGATATACCTGATCGGAAATTATATCCAAATGATTTTAAATTATTGCTTGTTTCCAAATCACAACACTGCACAAATCTGCACAAATCTGCACAAATCGATTGCCTAAACACTGGGTTACACTGTACGTTGTATTATAATAACAAATTTGTGGCAAGTTATAAGCGTTATATATATTTTAAAACTGATATTGTTACGCGGTTTAGTGAATAGATGTTTACTGTCAATCGTCAAAGATGCTACAGCTGATATATATTTTTTTTTTATTGCTAAAGTTGACAAACAAGCAGGCTGCCCACCTGATGGTAAGTGGTACAGTCGCCTATAGTACATGTGGTTCCCACGAGATTCGCAGCAAATCTGCAAACCTCATAAGAACACAAATATACAAGTATGTATATTTGTTTATAAAATCCAAGCAGTTTCATGTGTCGTATACTCTTTGTATTGTGTACGAATGCAATCCAATTCGAATATCAGTTTGATATTCGATCAAGATGAACTATTACACTCGTAAATAATACAAACATGTAATTCGTAAACAATTGAAAGTATGTCCGTCATATGTCACCGCAATAAAAATGTCAAATGATTTTTAGTTGACTAATATATAAATATTGTTTCTTTAATGTCTTTAATATCATTATCATCATCATATATCAGCATCAATAACGATTTGTGAGCAGAAATGGCGGACGAGTTTGAAAACCCACCGCGAGCAAACACTGCATCGTCATTGTTCTACGTAGCGTCAGTATACGCCGCGCCGGGGCAAATTTCACAGCGGCGATTAATATTAATAGATACCTTGGCGAAACGCGGCGGGAAAAAACCGCGGCCGGCGCGGTGCACCATCTTTGTTTTATTTTTTACTAGCTGGCAGCCCGTGACTTTACTCACGTGGACAATTAGATTAGAGGAATTGGATTCATACTTGTCCATTTATTTTATTCATTTATTTATTGACGTAAAACTAATATTTTGTTCAAAATAAAATTCGTCTTAATACCTTTTAACATGAGCTATATTCTACAGGTAAACTTATCTAAATAAGTTTATCTGCTTCATAGTATATATCTCAAAATTACTATATGTCTTAATCATATTGTTTTAACAACAAGGGCAAGCATATATACAATACCTTAAAACTTGCAGAATTGATAATCTAACATTTGCGAAAACAGTAGGAAACTTCAATTAATTGGAGTTGCTTATTCTATACAAAAAAGCGATACATTGCGTAGGCTGCAAAAATTTGTATTGGCTCTCAAAACTTCGCAAAAAGTAATTAAAACAAACCCATTTACACGTTGCAAATTAATTTATAATCAACATATTTAACTGTCACAAACTATTGCGCTACCGTCGTAATATGAAATTGCATTATTTCTTTTCTTCTATTAACAATGTGTTGAAACTAATCACAGCTACGTAGCAATCATTCCACAGACTGTTACGTTTCATGGTTGAACTGGCTATCATCGGACATTTTTACTTATGTATGTATTTGAATCTAGTTATATTTTCCAAAATATCTAACAGATGTGGAAAAATCAACATAAGGTGCGGTTTGGTAATTTGATCTTCAGTAGAAGGCTATGTACGATTCTTACATTGTTTATCGAGTGTTATTTGTGTTAAATGTTATTTGACTTAGTATTTATTGAAATATGATATGTGGCTAAATTTACATTATTTTACATATATATGTATATATTTGTAAATGCTTAAAATAAAACCATAAGAGATATTTTTTTCTTTTCATATGTTACTTCAGAACATGTTATTTGCATGTTTCAATATAGTTATTGTAAATATGGAAACAGAAATTAGAAATTAAGCTATACGATTTCAGGGTGTACGTGTAGGTACTCCTTTAGCTGTTGTAGGTATGGAAAAATCAGGTACGTTAATGAAATGAAAAGATTTTTCAGAAAATCTGAAATCCACATCAATATGACGAGAAAAGCTAGGAAGTAACAAACTTACTTGTTTCTCTGTCACATATTTTAACCTATCTCACAGAAGAAAATAATTTTGATGTAGTACTACACTTTGACCATTTAAGTATTGGTGTATTTTCTTAATCTCGCTACGAGTACTTCCTTCAGCCTTATTTTCAGTGCGTAGTTTAGTTAATATAATATACGTAAATTAGTTAATATGTATAGATTGAATATAGTTAATGTTTGCAAAGTTTGTCAAATCGATGTTAAAATATCCACTAATTGAAAAGTTAATTTATTTGACAACTCCTTTTTCTATTTAACTAATCACTGAACATGTGTGTATCTAATTATGTAAAACGCGCCACAACCCGTCCAAAATGAATAACGACCGTTCATATTTACAAAAATAGTATCTAAGCGCGACCTCGCCGCGGCAGCGGACGAATTCTCGAAATAAATTAAAAGATGCTCACTCATCATCAATCAAACTGGCTCGATTCCATCAATATAATTTAGTTTTTGTGGTTTTTTTAACGGAAAGCGCCCTCGGTGACTCGCAAGTTGCGGCGAACGCCTGGCACCGGCCATGCACCTACGCCGCGACTCCCACACGCTCGATTACTTTCTTGTAATAATGGAAAGTAATACGCGATATTAGTATTTGAATTGACGAAACGCCCGTGCGAAAGGCAATGAAACGCCTATTTGAAAATACAAATGTACCGAGAATTATTATGATAATTATTATAACAGGTAATTATTCATCATCATTTTAATCTCAGGTTTACATACATACATAACAATAGTTGTTAGGTCAATAATGTCAGCACTGGTTTTCTAATCGGGATGTCTTGAGTTTGAGATCATCATTAAATTTTTTGTCGAATTCAAAAATATGTCCTATTGACAAGGAAATTATATATCACAGAAGAATTTTAATGGGCGATCATCCTTGACACCTCTTAGGAGATAAATACACTGCGCCTTCTGGGCTTAAGTCTTAAAAATTTATGGAGGCTTTCGTAGCAACGGCTCCAACGGCAACGGATCGTACTGAAGATGCAGCAAGCACAAATAAAGTAGGTTTGGGTCCAGTAAAACTCAGTAGTACCCTTTCCTTAAATTTTGCAAATTACAAATTTTAAATTATTCTGGTAATTTGACTTCACGACATAAGGTTCCAGTTTAATAAATAAATAAATAAATAAATATTTGTTACACTTACACCATTTAGCCTAGCCCAAACTAAGCTCTATAAGGCTTGTGCAATGGGATCTAGGGTAACGGATAGACATACATATATTATACATATATAAATAATTTTTATTGAAATATATATCAACAACCATGACTAAGGTACAAATGCTCGCATTCATCACACAAACATCTGCCCCCACCGGGATTCGAACCCGGGACCTCAGAGATGGCGACACCTTGAAACCGGTGTATTATCCACTCGACTATGGAGGTCGTCAACGTAGTTTGAATGTTAATAAGGTTTCTTATTTTTAAACTTTATTATTTTAAAAATTTTAATGTCTATTGTTACGTGGATTCATTTATATGATATCTAAATTATACAATATAAGCAAAGACTTAAAATTATTTTTGTACCGGATATGTATAACATGATTTGAAATTTACCAAATCCAGTAATAGAAGTTGATCCCAGCAGACTCCAAACCGATAGAGGCAGCTAGACCGATCTAAGCCACCGACCAATCTCAGCCCAAAGCCTTAGTCAATGATATCTTGGCTCGTAGTGATCAGAGGGTAAAAATTATTGCGTTGACACTAATAGACAACTCTATATAGCTAAAATATATATTTAACATATTTTTTCACCCTGTCCGATATACAATTATATTTAATTTACCCACACGGTATAGCTTAGCGGTAGCCGCAACCATACTAGCTAAAATATATACATATATTATATAATACATAGTATTAAGAATAATGTATTTTCTATTATATATCTCAAGGTGTAATATATAATCGCATAATGTCCCATAAAGAAAGGTCACCTTAACAACATAGATAGAAAAAATATCCCTTGCTATTTTTCTTGTTAGTGCTTTTCATCATAAGGTCTCCTGCCGTAAACTTGAGTACTAATAGCATAGCTTCTTTGACTTCAAATAGGACTATATAAACACGCATCATCATCTTCATTTCAGTAAACACAAGCCCACTGCTGCTTGGACTATCTGATATCATTATGGCCCAATATTGGGTAATTGAGTGCACCGCGAGCAGGTGAAGTTGAGTTGGATCCCATCAGGTGTTGTCTTAAGACAACAGACTTTTGTTTTAATATATGAGGTCCTTAGACAAAAATCTGTATCGTTATCAAAGCTTGCTTAACCCGCCCTGAAGCTTAGATCTGAGCCAGGTTCTGCGACGCGGCTTTACTGGCTTGGCAAGGAATTTAATCGCTTTAAGCTTGGGAAATTTAATAATTACTTTTATATAATGCCAATTAGTTGATTTATAACTATTATATTCATTCACCATTCACAGTTCATTAACTGCTTAGTCAGCAATTTGAATTATGACCAGTATAGCATAACTGTGCATTAACTAGTTAATCCGTTAATTGTTAATTAAAATTAACATTGGCATTAATGGATTGTCTTAAATTGAATACGTGCGATTTAACTTCCATTAATCTTCTAAAATCCGTTAACTGTTAATTCAGTCCCTACTATTTACCGAAAAGATACGCGCACCGCGTAAAGCCATGAAAAACAGGTTCTTACAAATGCGTTTTGGCTTATCGACCAAACTAGCACGAATACCTAACACGAGTTGATTACTTGCAGAACACCAATCAACAGTTTTAAGAAGTAACTTACTATCACAACGATACAAAGCATACAATTTAATCACGATAACATGCATTAGATATTCCAAGAAAAATGCTACGAGTATAACGTGTAACGAACTTAACTATTTACGTTTTGCGATAAAATAATATTGAACGGTTCCTTTTAATTTTTTTTTGGAGCACTGAAATCTATATTGTCAAATAATACGCCCGCATTTTTTTCGTTAAAAATTGTAAATGATTTCTAAAATGAAATATGGTTTTAGTGAGATAGCATTCTGCGCCGCGTATATATTTTTTGCGAAGACCGGAACCTTTACAAGAACAACATTTGGCCCAGTATAACATAATATATTATCAAAAGACGCAATATCTAGTCTTCAAGTGTTAACTCATTTTATGATACTGTTTTACTGCTGTTAAAATAAATAACGCCACTGACTCTCTTCATAACCATTAATGACTTAATTTTATAAACTACTATTATTTACTACCCTACTTACTCATTAAAAGATGATATATTGTTAAATATTATTGAAAACTATTTCAAAAAGTTTTAAAACATATATGTTTAAACAATTTCATGTAAACACTTAATAAATTTTCTTAATATAGATATATCAAAGCAAGAGCCTTTAAGGAGCGTTAGTGGCGCTGGTTAAAGAATCGAAAGGTTCGGGGGGCCGAAAGTTAATCCTGATATGGATGAATGTGTTTTTTAAATTTCGTATGGGCCTCTTATCTGACGCTACTGGAGTGATGGAAAATGTGAAGCAACTTGCATTTACGAAAAAATTAAAAGATGTATGTAGTCGACCAATCCGTGCTGGAGCAGTGTGATTGACTAGATCAGTGATTCCCAAAGCGGTCTATATGGACCCCTAGGGGTCTATGACAACCTGTAAGGGGTCTTTTTCTTTTTTTTAGAGGGGAAATGCACCCTATGCACCGAGACACCACGCTAGCTAGGCGCGACCGTGTGTAGGACTCTCCGATCTGACAGAACCGGCCTATCCACTAAAACCCCCCTGAGTTCTCATGGCGAGTGCGCTTTCGCGATTCTATCGCCATGCAAGGCGTCTACGTCAACGAAAATTAAATTTCGGGGTCCATGGAATGAAAAAGGGGGTCCATAATAATAGATCTCAACATACACTAATAATCCTATCTATACTAATATAATAAAGCTGAAGAGTTTGTTTGTTTGTTTGTTTGTTTGTTTGTTTGAACGCGCTAATCTCCGAAACTACTGGTGCGATTTGAATAATTCTTTTTTTGTTGGATAGTCCATTTATCGAGGAAGGCTATAGGCTAAATAACATTACGCTATGACCAATAGGAGCAAAGACAGAGCGGTAAATGTGTAAAAAACGGGGAAAATTATTCATTTTTGAAGGCTTTCTTTGCGTGCGCTGCGAAAACGGTTCAAGATACACAAAAAATATGTATGAAAGAATTATTCCTCTATACATGATCTAAAAAAAAGTCCGCGACGGCATATGTCTATCTTTTAAGGTTTAGTCACAATGACCGTTTTTATGGTACCAAATTTGGTCGAAATAATTTGTTTAAGTTGTATCAACATAATAATACTAAAAATTCTGCGGAAACTCGACCATTCCGAAAATCCCGCAAGAACGAGAACTATGTGGGAAAAACCAAAAATCTGCCGGAAGTCACTATTCCACGCGGACGAAGTCGCGGGCAAAAGCTAGTTTACTTATATTATACTATCTTCTAATATAAATACATATACATTATTTATAAAAGTAACTATGTAAGTATGAAGTAAAAAAAAATATTATACATGCTTATAAAATGTTGTTTATTGTGGATGTAAGCATTCAATATCAGGTAAGTAGCGGGTCTACCGAAAACCGAAAAATATGGCAAAGGGTTTATTAAGACACAAAAAAGTTTGGGAATCTCTGGACTAGATCGTAGCGTGGAAAACTGTGATCTCTGCCTACCCCTATGGGAAAGAGGCGTGAGTATATGTTATACATACGTACGTAAGCAAAGTGAACATATACATTTCAAAAAAATTTAAGTGAGAATCTGCTATTATATTAGTAAATTGAACTATTAAAGTAAATTAATCAAAACTGATTGAGAAAAATTAAGTGACAATGAAATGAGTAGAACGGCAGTAAGTTAAAGAATGTTAATTAGTTAAAAATAAATGTAATCGTGTTAATATCAAATCGAATTAAAAGGCATCTAATAATTTTACTAGAATCCTACAGATTTCTGTTATCATCGGAGAAAAACTACATATCAGGGTCGTCTGCTGAGGCAGAGGAATCCATCCTCTGTCTTGAATATTTCTACCACAAAACAGTGTTTGCGGACAGTTTTGTTGCTAATCAAGAGAAAAATTAAGAAATCGCACGTATTAGTGATAAGACATTAATTGCTATGTTCCGGTTTGAAGATTAAAGGGGCAAAGCCAGACAAATATTAGATCTTATGAGTTCACAGATTTAATGCGAATTGAATTAAAGTCACGTATCACGTGTATCGTAGTCACGTGGTGAACATAATTTTTTTACCATCAGGTGCACAATCTGTACTAAACAGAGATCTTTAACCAAACCAACTCGAAGTTGCAAGTACCACAACACCCAGCTGCGTGGTAATGGTGACATGTCGAAACGGCTTCGGCCGTGGTTGCCAGGCCAGTAATCGGTTTTCTCCAATAAACGACGATTAGACGCGCCGGCGTCAGCATGCTCGGCCGTACTATTCTATCACGAAGAAAACTCAACGTGGACTCATTCGATAATTATGGACAAATAATTTTAAAAATAGAATACTAGTGAAGTTCGAACGAACGCCTTATATTAAGTTAAACAATTACGCTACAGTTAGGAACATGTTGCCCATGACTTAGTACGAGTAGACAATCAACATCTAAAAGCTCATTTATAGAATTTAATGTACATGAAAACTGTAAGATTTGTTGACATTTACGACAAGGAATTTTGTAATCACAGAGATCTTTTTATCGTAAATGTTTTTTATTAGGGTATGGATTAGGATGTGTTCTGTTTCTCGGAAATCCTAATCTAAGCTGTTACCGCTGAACGATTCAGTAATTTTCTTAGTGCCAAGCACGACGCTATGAACATTAGGGAATAGAAACACAATGAGGTACCTTAAAAAGTATTTATTTATTTTTTATTCATAAAGACATTATTTATCAATAACATCGTAAACAGCTTATTTAGAAAGATATTATTGTACTGAATTAAAAAAAGAATTCATTCATTAAATTAGTATGTTATTCATTGTAGTATTTAGACAATGAGCAAAATAAGCATGGTAACCGAAGTAGCCAGTTCTTTTGTAAGTCGTAAAAGGCTAAGAGAGTTCATAGTGAGTTGTTTTAACAGAATCCCAGAACGAGGACTGACCACGTACAGTCGCGTACAGTATTGAGTGGATAAAAGAACTGTAATTTTGTTCTACCTATTAGATGTGTAATGTGTCATTTACTACTCTATTACATTATTAAATCATCATTATTGACTTTAACGTGTTTTAGCTCATATAACTAACTATGAATTAATAAATATTTGCAAGCTAAACAATGCTGGCCAATTACAAAATCTAGATTAATAAAGGCTGAACGTCAATTTTTCATTTAACATATGTAACAGAAAGGAGAATCGATGGCGCTGTGATTTCGGCACTGGTTTACGAAACAAATGATTCAGGGGGCCCGGGATCGATACTGCGGCGTACCAATGAGCTTTTCTCACATCTGACGCTCTTACGGTGAAGGAAAACATCGTGAGGCAATATGTTATACACCTGCAAAGAAGTTTAAAGGTGTATGTTGACCCTCGCCGGGGACGTATGTGAGTTGTAAAAAAAAGCAGAATAATATCCACAAAGTAATCAGACACATATAACCCACTGGTTAATGCATATGCCTGTTTTTCCATCTAAAGCATTTCACATGTCATATTTTCGATGCGACTGTACTCGCCACGGTCGTGACCAGGCGCCGATTTCAATTATTGTCTAGAAGTCGTTGCGATCACCGCACAACTTTTAATCATCCCACGAAGCGTCACTTTTAATATCGTTTGCTTGGAAAATATTAATTTTAAATATTCGACCTCCTTCATTGTACACGTATTTAAACTGTATAATTCCTGTTCCCGGTAATTACAAGAATATAAAATTAATGTTACCACAGAGTTTGCTTCCCTAAATCCTATACTCGGCCCTCTCAGACCGGAGAGGTCTGAGAGGACCGGCCTACCCACTAAAACCCCCCAGTATTCTCTAGGCCCATGCGGGGCACATAACGGGATGCGCTTTCACGATTCTACCGCCATAGATCCTACGGAGACCCTAAAGATTTTTATTAGCAATTAAGATCTGGATTACATAAAATTCTAATAATAATATTAACTTATTATTATTTGGTAACCTTAGCCAAGAGTATGGCTATTAATTCTTACGTTGACAATGCTTTTTCTAAGCCAAATATTTTTTATAATATTTTGGAAGAAGTTCCAAGTAATTTAAATTAAGTTTTAAGACAAAAGAGGTAGTCTCTTGCAAAGTATTGACCAAAGAAAGGTCTGGATATTTAAGGGTTGTTCATCAGAATATTCAAGGCTTTTCTGGTAAAGATTTAGAATTGAATTTCCTTTTAGAATCTGCAAGCATTGATGTATTGTACATCTCTGAGCATTGGTTAAGAAATCATGAATTGTTGACCAGTCTTCTAGATAATTATAAGATTGTTAGCTCATTTACTAGGAAATCTGCCATTAGAGGTGGATCCTTAATAATTTTGCATAATGAAATTCAGAGTAAGGAACGAAAAGATATTGTTGCTCTATCTATTGAGTTGTGTGGAAATTGACAATTATATTATATTATGTGTATACAGACCGTAAATATCAGGTAAATTCAATTGTATCAGAATGAAGAAAAGGTTAATGTAATTAAAAAATCTAACTCGAACTAGCTTTCGTGTAATTTGGAAATGAAAAAACCTATAATACGGGCTGCAGAGCGTGCTAAGTATTCGAATTCACTTTCAAAAATTTGCCACTTTGGTTTTTATTCATTTTGATATACCCAGAGTCACGCTAAATACGAATCTAACGACACCTGTCAAGCTGAAATCAATAGAGCGGTTCAGGCTGCAGAGCGTGCTAAACAATTGTACATAGTTCTACCGTTTCTGAGTTAACGTCCATTTTCTAGAAGTTTCTAGCAAGTTCTATATGAAAAGTTTATGCTTCTCGTATACTTTATACTCGAGAATATCTCTGCTGCAGCAGCCAATAACCATGTGACTAAAATGCCCAGGAAATTCTTGGCAATTGCGTATTTCATAATTTTCTATTTGAATCCTGAAGAGAAACTTCGATAGCTATCTCCATTGCTTTTGCCCCGTCTTATGATTTCCATTTGTGAGCGCTCACGTTTCGGCCCGTACCGTGCGTCATCACTCGCAAACGGTCTTCCTGTTAGGTTTCTGAACGCGCTTTGACTGGCAACGATTAAATAGACGAAATCATAGAATCTCATTTCTACAATATAAAAATACACTTATTGAAAGAATTCACTACGATGTTCGCACACTAAGATTTTGCAGTCATCACACTGTTGTGAGGGATTCGAGCTCAACAACCTGAGATCGTTCCATCTCAACTCGAAAAAAATGGGAAAATCTCTTAATAGCGCATTCATTTATTTGATTTAATCCGAAAACTTTTAATCAAATTATTCTTAACGTTAATTGCTGATGTTGAAAATGCCTTGCCTTGATATTGTTATTAGAGGCAAATCGGCGATTTTTTATATTTTTTTTTGGTGACAGTGACAGGAATGAAATGAAAATATTGCGAGATTAAAGGACATTATAGAACCGTTTTTGGCTTGACTTGTTACGAGCGAATATAAGATACCATTTAAATAAATCACGTATGTTATTGAACGAGAGACTAGTTTAAAAGGATTAACGTTTTATAGCGGTAAGTTAACTTAGGAAAATGTCTAGTTTTACCAAATTCAAGTGAAAGTAGAAACGTATGTTTATTCTTGGTTAATTTTGGGGAACACGAGACTGTATCAAAAATAAAAAAAAAATCAAAAATTTATTCTTCTAATAGGATTTTACAATCACTTTTGAATGTCAAAGATGCTACGCCATTGGTTCACAAGTCTACGGCGGGAGACCTTGTACTGGAAAGAACCAGCAAGAAAACCAGCAAGAATTCCAACATACCGGCTTCAAAAAACTAGAGGTTCGTTCTTAGGGAAATGTGTAACTTTTTATAACACACTTCCAGAAAATATTACTGCTTTACCGTTTCATAAATTTAAAGCACATATTAAAAATACTCCAATGAAAAAAGGACCTTGTAATACACAAGGTCAATGATTTCTTGAATGATAAGAATGCTTGGATGTAATTTTTTACGATATTTAATTTCCTGAATAATTAAACATGCTTGGATGTAAATTTATGCGATATATGATTTTAATAATTCTTTAATAAATGATATTTTTGTTTTGTACCGGACATATACATATCAGATTTGTTTAAAGCGATATGACTCTTGTGACGGAAATATATATTTGTTAGTTGTTTTAATTTGTATCGGAGGTTGGGTTCAGACTGTGTATTTGCCGGCTTCCAACTGACGACTCTGTATAGATACAGGAGAAAAAAAAATTGCCCTTGCTGGTTTTCTTGCTGGTTCTTTCCAGTACAAGGTCTCCCGCCGTAGACTTGTGAACCACTGACGTAGCATCTTTGACATTCAAAAGTGATTGTAAAATTCTATTTGAAGAATAAATGTTTAATTTTGATTTTAACTCCCAAGCGAGATGTTCTCAAGACTACCTACTGGTGGAATGCTTCCAAGTGCTGCAGTAACCACTTATCATCAGAGCCTATGTACCTACGTATGCTCGTTTACAGTAGTGTTATAAAACAAAATTTAAAGTAATTTAACATAGCATAGTTTTGATGAAGAATGATATAGAAAGGACATTGTTCAATTTTGGCCTAAGAACCGATGTGAATATAAATTATACTATAATTTTTAATTATTTTTATTTTTGAAACATATTTTAGTATTCCACGGACACTTCAAATAAATAAATTCCAAATAAAAAGTTGGGTCACAATTATTGATGCCGTATAAAATGTTTTCCGTGAGCTAGTGCTGCCAGTTTCGGAAGTTTTCGCGATTTCGGTAAATACAGATCGAATTGAAAACCTCCTTCTTTTTGAAGTCGGTTATTAAAATTAGTTGATAGCACTTTATTCATTTAAATACCTAAATTGACTAGCTAGAAAAAAACTAGTATTATATATTTTTAAGCGAAATCGCGAATTTCTAGCTTGGCATTCAAGTATTATAGTTTTCGTAATTGGCAACACTGGTGTACTTCATACCTTATCTGTGTCCGTTTCATTTAATTTTTGATTGCTTTGCGACTATCGTTTTTTTTGTGATTTTCTATGCGTTTCATGGTTTTATTCTAACAACTTTGGCTTGATTACGGACTCCGATTATATTGCGTAGGTACTTGGTAGACTCGGATGTGTGTAAAGGACTGGATTTTGTAAAATGATAATTGTCAAAGAATTATCTTAAACTTGAAAGGTACTATCTCTTTTCCTAGTATCTAGTAGAGTAGTCCTTTCCTAGTTCTAGAAGAGAACATATGTAGCTGTCATACTATTGTTAATATTACTTTGATATTACTACTCTGCTATTCACGCAAGGTTGGTTATTTTTTATTTATAACCTCAAAATATTAACATTTTTCGTAATTATTTTAGTTTTCTGAAGTGTCCGTTCGTGAAAACTTATTTCATAGGATTCCATATAATTTTAAGAGTTTATATAAGTCACTTTCGATTCGAACGGTTCTTAGGCAGAACATGTATGGAGCCGGAACAATGTCCTTTGCTGCACTGTTAAGAAATAAAATAGTATTTATACTACTAGTGTTTGGATTATTTGGGTTTTGCGAAATTGGATCTATATATATCCATGCTATGAAGGTCGCCGTACCTACACAGTAGTTTCGTGTCAGTTGTATATAAACATTGTACATAATAAAATAGCGTTTCTATTTGGAGGATTGATTGATTACTTACTGATTAGTCTTATTTAATTTCTTATTTTTTTCAGCTTTTTTCTAGCACAGTTACCTAAAAATTTGGACTTTATTTTATAGGTACTGAGTGACCTAAATTATTGAACAGAATACTAAAATCTTAAAATTTGTTCATACTAAATTGTTTTATTTTTCTTCTAACAATGACACAAAGACAAAATTATGCGGTTGTTGTTTACGTCACTACGATACACTATATCGACTTTTTAGCCATACGCCACACTTAACGTCACACGAACTTTGTTTACACACAGTATTAAAAATAAAAAGAATATTTCGACTTTACACCTCATCATCTGGTAAAAAACACAACATTCCATCTGTCTTCACTAAGCCTTCCAAAACGATAAATAAACACTAGCCGAGCTCTCGTATGGAGTAACACCGCCGCACTCGCCGGTCACTATCTTCAAATCGATCGAAATTCATCCAGAATTGTGACGTTCGAAATATAAAGCTGATTTGTATTATTTTGTGGTTATATTGTAAAAATGATAAATGAATCAGTTTACAAATTATCATTAAATATAACAAATTAAGTAGATAAGATAAAGTTTTAGAAAACAAAACCAATTCTTATTAAAGACTAGAGCGCAAAATGCAGCTTAGTTACTACAAAAATCGCTCCCACATTTTTAAGTTGATACTTTTAATATATATAGCTTATTATGATAATAATAAAGTTATTTTAATAACGTTATTTACCTCATAAATAACTTAAAAGCGATTGGTCCGAATAGTGCTGAACCATTCTTCAGCAATAACCATTCTAATCTAAAAGCCCTACGATATCACGGTTGTTTGCGCAACTTCATAACTCCCTATTTTTGTCTCTTATCTTGTGTCTATTACGTCCCCTTTTTAATAGCTCTATCGTTGACATTTGCTTACAATATTACTCTAAATTGTGCAGTATAAGCTAACAGATGAGACCTTAGTGTCCATATCTCATAACGTCAGAATTGCGCCTCCGTCTGTCGAAGTGTATGGATAGAGTCGAAGTCGGCCCGAGGTGACGGCGCGGCTCAAAGCTTCGACAGGCGTCCAGCGCGGCTCATAATTAAGAACGGTGACTGTTGAAAAATGGCCGCCGCCCCCGGCCGGCCGTGAATAATCGCAGTAATTACGATTCGGAATAATTTCCAGCCAGTCATAGCGATGCTATCGGTAGGTGTTGACGACTCGTTACGTGCACGCAACTAGCACGCGACGAATCTGTAGTTGAAGTATTGCAATTGCTTCATTAATGCTACTCAGAAGCAGCTGCGATGTCCGCGAAATCGTAACGACCGACTTACGAACTCTCTACAAAGAGAACGATTTAATTGTTAAGCATTAAAACATGGGTTTTATTTTAAAAAAGTTATTTATACCTAAGTTTTCTTATCCGACTAAGTAAAAGTTTATTAGTTTTCAATAAATAACTTCAAAACGACTCCCGCAAGATTTTGACGCAAATTAGGTTTACAATTTCGGTGTATCGTCTCTACACAAAATGTAGGTATGTAATTTGCTAGTTCCCTATTCAGTTAGAGAAATTTAATAAACAGCTACTTAACAAATTACAGTCACTTAAAGCATTTCTACTATTGGCTGTGTAATATTATGAACAATAATTTGTGAAACATGAATTTTTCTCCGGCATTTATGATATTTCGAACAACAAGCGTATTAGATAAGGCAGTGAATGCACAATTTTTGATCGCTCGTAAGCACCAATTAGATGACCTTGTGTTTTATTGAGATTATAGATGATTCGCACGAACATGCAGTCGCACCTGCATCTTCGAATATGTTCATCCTGACACCTGCATCTTTATAATGTGCATGTAAAAGTAGAAAGCTTGCCTGTTCTAACTCGAATTTTCGTCTGCCACCTTGGTCTTAACTAATCTCGCTGTATCCACACGCAGATACGCGGATATACCCGGACGCCTTCCGCACTTCTGCGTAGAATCTAAAAAATATAATTTGGTTGACCTTATCATAAGTAATTTTTCTCAAATTTTCCACCTCTTAGTTTAAAACGGTATTTACAGTTTCACCTTAAAATTAGTTTAAGGAAGATAGGATGAAACTGCGATTGGTTTATGTACCTGTGTTGCTGTCAATTTTTTACTGGAACTAACAGATAATACAGTTATATTGCTGCTTCATGAATAAATAGCTCATGCCCGCGACTTCGTCGGCGCAGAATGTTGATATTGTTTGAATTGGACATTTTGACCAATTCAAAGAATATATTTTTAAATTGTAGCCTATGTATTATTTTGATGTATAACCTATATACATCAAAATAATACATAGTAAAAAATTTAAGCGCCGCGTCGGAGAGCATCATTTAAATTCCTGTCTCTAGCAATTGACATTGATAGTTTATGTACCTACATAATATTAAATATTTACTATAATAGTTGTAGTTTTTATTGTACCCAAATGTTGTATCATATATTGTTTCCTATCGCAGGTCTGCTGGTAGAAATTTCTTTAAAAATAAGCAGAACCTATGTACCTCTTGATTCACATTGTTTTTCTATTATGTCGATATGTTGTGTACATAAATAAATAAATATATCATTGTGAAATTTCATTAAAATCCATTTTGTAGTTTTTACGTGAAAGAGTACCAACATCCATCCATACTTACAGACTTTGCGTTTGTAAAAATCTAGTTAGTATAAATTAGTGTGATTTTTTTGTAAAAAAGCAGCTATTCACCTACTCTACTCGTATATATAGTACTACCTTTCTGCCCGCGGCTTCGCCTGCGTGGATTTCGGGATTGGGTCTATAGGCCCACGGCTACATATGCGCGGAAGTCGGTTTATGGCGCGAAGGTTTTATCGCGCTTCCCGTGGGACTATCCATTTTTCGGAGATAAAAAATACCGCAGAACCTTGCTCAACAATCACTCTATCTATTGATGAAAACCGCATGAAAATCTGTGCAGTAGTTTTTGAGCGAAGCCTTTATTGCGCATCCCGTGGGACCTGTCGATTTTTCCGGGATAAAAAGTAGCCTATGTTACTAGGGGATAATGTAGCTTTCCAAAAGTGAAAGAATTTTTGAAATCGGTCCATTAGTTTCGGAGCCTATTCATTACAAACAAACAAACAAACAAATATTTCCTCTTTATAATATTATAGTATAGAATAATAGAAACAAAATTAAATTATAAGTCTACTGATAGGTTTCTATTAGTTAAACATCTTCAAAGAGTGTCACCTGACGGAATTCACCAGGCAGTTCAAACTGTCCGGGATCATCACAATCCAGACGAGCCGCTACAGTTCCGGGCGATTAAATTCATCATGTAATGGGGGACAGGGAAAAGCCACTACACGACAATACCTAGAATATCCCGCGAGATATTCAAGATAACAAGTGACAGCATACAACTATCCCTTCCATCGAAGCCGTGAACCCCTTATGTCAAGTAAGTTATCCCGATCGAGCCGCTTCGGTCGGCTTGGAGTCCGACACAAACACCTGGTACTTGGTTGAGATGGTATCTATGAGGAATGTCAGCTTCTCTTCTCCAGAGAAAAAAAAATATTAGGTTGTCCGACAAGATCTTGCCGTTTTTTTAAATTAAAAAATTAGCGATCGAAATGAAATTTTTTGGTATAATGTTTTGTGTTATTCGAAAGAGAATTTTTCGCTCTACAAGAAAGTCTATTTGGCTTTTTTGTTTCGATTAGTTTTTGTTAATTTTTAGAGCTTTTAAATGAAGTGTCAAGTCGACAAAAACGAACATTTTCGACACCATCTACTTTTTGCGTTTAACCGAGGTGCCAAAGCCTATAGGAAGCTGCTAGAGAGATTTGTGCCGTATACGGAGAGGGTGCCATAGCTGAAAGAACTGCTCGATATTGGTTTGAGAAGTTCAAAAGTGGCAATTTCGACCTCAAGGACGCATCTCGTTCCGGGCGACCAAGTGAGTTTTATGAAGAGCGTTTGGATCAACTTCTGCACGAAGACGCGCGTCAAACAACCAGAGAATTATAGGATCCAATAAATCAACAGTAGCAGAACATCTCCACTCAATGGGAAAGGTTCAAAAACTCGGAGCTTGGGTGCCGAACGTATTGAGCGAAAACAATAAAAATCAACGATCCACCATTGCTGCCAGTTTGCTTGCTCGTCATCTCTCAACTCATGGACATAAGCAAAGATTTCTTTATCGCATCGTCACTGGTGACGAAAAATGGTGTCTCTACGTCAACATGAAGTTGTTATTTTATGTTTAAAAATAAAGTTATAAAAAATTTAAAAAAACGGCAAGAACTTATCGCACAACCTAATACAACTACAAATAGCAAAAGCTATAACAATAGCTGTAAATATTTATATAAGACTAACTTTCTACCCACGGCTTCGCTTTATATCGGATCAGTTAAATAAGTTGTGAGCCTATTTAAACAAAAACTTTCTTCCCCTTCACCTTTATTACCCCTAGACGGAGAAATCCAAACTTTGAATGTCGTATTTACTTTTATTTTATAGGCTTTTGATTAGAAGTAATGTCTGATAAAAGCCTAAGAAATGAAATTCATACTTCAAGCTGTTAAAAAATTACGTACTTTCCATAAAAAAAATTATCTCCTTTTTCAAGCCCTATCCATTTTTGTTACCAAAGTATCCTTTCGCAGGCTCTCGATTATGTGCATATCATTTTTTTTTTCAAATCGGTTCTGCAGCTTTGATGTAAAAGCACGATAGATAGAGTTACTTTCGCATTTATAATACTTATAAATAAGGAATCTGTAAAGATTTATACATGACATGTGTGACTGTGTGTCGAGAGCAATGTTTCTTACCCTAGCTTCTGGATAAAGTGTAACAGCAAACCACTTACAGACACCCCGTCAGCGCTGGGGTCTTAATTACAAACGACCCCACACGATATCTGTAAAACCAGCATTAATTTTTCACCTCATACCGTACATAACTTCTGTCTTAACTTCTTTATTTACATTGATATAATTAATATTTACTCATAGGTACAATCAAAAGCGCGTCAAGTAAAACAGTGAAACTAGGGAAAGAACTTTTAATACATAGTAAATAGAGGTGTTCCCAAGGTGAACATAAGTGGCCTAACTTGTAAATTTGTGTATGTATGACATTTTCTCCCCAAATAGTTGAAAAATCATTTTGCCACTGTCCTGCACTGGCATTGCACTAACACTACATTTAGGTAAATTGCCTTATTAACATTCAAGCAGACAGAGATGGCGTAGCTTTTCGACTTTCACAAGTGCTTGTAACAGCCCAGACTGAATAAATGATTTTGAATTTGAATTTGAACTGCCCACCTGTAGGCTTACCATGATCGCTTAACACAGAAATATAACGATAGTGCGAGCGAGATGGTGCTATACGCTACAAGAGCAGTGTCTCTTTTTCAATATTGTTTTTACTGTACTCTAAGTGCTCATGGTAAGACTTATAGTAATTAAGATAGTAAGTAGATAGATAGATAGATAGATATAAAGTTTATTAGTAGATTTAAGTTTATTAGAAGATTAAGTAGTCACAATCATCTACAGCAGATGTGGTTCCTCTGAGATGTCCAGTAAATCTGCAGCATTATATGCAATTCTGCAGCTATAGACGTAGGGCAGAGGTACCAAGAACACGATAAATTCTCAGTATGGGGAACCCCCAGAATATAATTTTTGTTTCTGTTTTTGTGTGAAATTCTTAATGCGTTCACAGAATACATCTACTTAACAAGTTTCAACAGTATAGTTCTTATAGATTCGGAAAAAAGGGGCTGTGAAATCGGACAGACAGACAGACATGACGAATCCATAAGGGTTCCGTTTTTTGCCATTTGGCTACGGAACCCAAAAATGGTCGTTTGACTGGTCGCCTTACTGTATCACTACAAAGCTTAGTAAAAGTGGAGCGCGTGCTTAAAGTTGATCGATTAATAGCTGAAAAAAGTGTTCCAAAATCACTAATTCGCGTTTGTTTCACTTAAAAAACGAATATATAAGTACATATTCTTAATAGAACGTAGAGTGCATAGGCTCGTATCGAGTGTAGTTATACTCAAATCCTTTCTCTTAATTAACCGATCGCGGCGGAGGCGGCGGGCTGTTGCGCCACCGCGTGGGTAGATTTAATTAGTTGTGAATTATTTTTTCGCGGTTGCGTCAGTGGCGCCGCCGGCAATTGTAGTGCTGAACTGTCGATTACTGTCGATATTGAACACCTTTCCATGTTTAAAATATCTGTAAAGGAATATTAATTGATTTTTATCTTTAGCTCAATTGTTTTTTAGGTTCGAACTGCAATGTCTTTGCCTTATGACACTGACACAGGGTATCAAATATACTATATAAAAGTATTACGGATATTTGATAACAACGTCAAATAAAATACATCTTTTTTATATAGATAATAAATAATACAGTGCATGCATATTTTAATTGACAATTAGATTTGATAGTCATAATTGAAATAACATTTTTTTTATTAAAGTTTAACGGCCTTGGATTACAATTCCATGCAGCCAACACATCATTATTTTACATGTTTCCACAAAATATAGCTATGTACATTTCAAGAATGGTGTTCGTAATGTATTTGAACAAGGCTCCATAGCATTTTTCATGTTTCAATATAGATGGCAAATGGCGGGCTATTTCATTTTCTTTAAAGATCTTTCGTAAGCCATCTATAAGAAACAATCGTTGCAAAGTGAAGGCGGAACAAAACAGAATCAAATGTTCAGGCGTGCCTGAATCTTGACTACAATATGTACATAAATCTAATGTGATGAGATTCAATCTTTTGAAATGTGCTGGAAAATTCCTATGTCCAAATCTTAATCTATTTATATATACAATAAATTTGCGCGTTGGGCTTGATAGTTTTGAAGGCTTGGGTGGAAGGTGTTCTTGTATTTCGTCATGCCATTTTCCTTGGTATTGCTTGGTATATTCCCAATCTCTTAACCAATCATCAAAAATACGTGTTTTAGTGCCGGGAAGTAGTCGCATAATGGTACAGGTGGAACATAGCACTGTTGTCTTTGTAACGCATCGACAGGTATTTGCACTTTCATCAGTTTATCAACCACTTCGTTTCCTGTTATACCGGAATATGAAGAAATAACATTAGTGACTCACTGACAACTTTAAAAGTCATGACATGTAAATGACATAGCAAAATAAATTCTCGATGTAACAGATAATAATTATATTCATAACCAATAGTGGGCAACACTGACCTTCGCTATGAGTTAATGACCCTAAAAGTTTCTAATTGTCAAAGTTCAAACACATTTGTGTTTGTTTATTGAAATGCAGCGGTCGTTAGATTTAGATAGATTAGGTATCTACGACTATTCGTAAGATCCGTGGTGACAGATTCTTAACATTTTTCCGTGGCTTGGTCTCTATTCTTTCTGCCCTGTCGTGACTACATAATTAATTTCAATTGACTATAATTATCTAATAAGAGCTTTAAGCTTTATGGCTCGAAACTGTAGATCAATAAGGCTGCTTCCGACGAAGGCTCCTGTTAAATAGTTAGTGCACCAAGGATACGCTATTAAAGCTATCTGTGGCTCGTCTTATTCCATTCCAACCAATCGTTGTCGTACTTTTTATAAACAAACAAAATAAAAAAATATTTATAGGTTTAACGTGAAAATGTAAAATTATGACTTACGTGAAAATACAAGTTTTGAGTCATTAAAAACAAAAGCGTATGGATATACATATAAGGGATGCTTTTATATAAATATAGCTTGTCAATTAATCGAGGGTGGGGAAACATCCCATCCCAATTTACTAAGTCTTATTATAGTTTTAATTCTGTCAAAATAACATCGTAGACAAAACAGTACGATACAGAACGATAGGACTTACTATATGAGAAAACAGAATTATCGTCACAGTTCATTCAGGGCCGCACTAAAGGGGCCAAACAAAATTAATATCATTATGAAACAATAGCACCAAGTGAACCACGCTGACCTAGTGCGAATTTTCCTTTATCATAAGAGCTTTGAAAATATGTACCCTAGTTAGTTATAAATGTTTCGTCTTATGCTTTTTTATTATTCACGCATAGCTAAAGGTTCTAACTGGATAATTATTAAGTTTTATTTATATTTATTTAGTTAATTTGTCTGGCAAAAATTCAAGAAATTGATAAAATAACGCCTTGAAACTTAGATAAAATACTTTTTGTCATCAATTATATTTCACCAAAGCCTGTCCCCACTTTATTGTACCTACTTTGTTTAGGGGAGGAAATCCGATTGCGCTATATGTATAAAGGTCAGCTTTGATGATTTCAATACTATGTTATTTTATTAGAAAGCAGTAAGGTTGTTTTATAATAACTTACCTAGCCTATTACGAATGCTGCGACATCTGAAGTCAATTCTCTATTACATGTGTTTTTAAATAACCTTTTATGATCTTTATTTGCGGTCGTATTGTGGAATTGTATAATAGCAGCTGACACCACGATACTGTGACTCAGTGCACGTGTTCTTAAACAGTTATAATGAAGTTCGTTCATTTGTTCTGACGTAAATATTGCGTGATGGAATAAAAACGTGATCGTATCAAAACAATTAGTTGATAAAGAAATATTGAAACTCTTAACTCTCAGCAGCCTCAAAATTTTTATTTGATATAAAATCGATTTTGCAGTTGTCATGTAATTTTTTACAAAAAAATAAATGTCTGTTTGACAACCTTTAATAGCTTTGTGGACGTTGAAACGTATTTTTCAAAATTACGGGGTTGACAAATTTATTTGATCGTGTAAAGCCTATGTAAGACTTTGTTAGAGGCATTGTTTCTTAAATAAATCTTTGTATGACAATTGTTTTGTATCTAGCGGATTTGTCAAATAATTTCGATCCTTTACAGCTGTTACGGACGGTAATATGGCTCCATAAATAATGCAATCAAATTTAAGTAATAAACTAAATGTGATTAAACATGGTATGGCCCTGGTCTATATCAATGTGTAAATCAAATAAACAACTCCCCATCGTTAAGGTCCGATTTTTCAATTGTCAGTTATGTCTAACAAAATATTGAGACCCGATGACGTCACTGGCTAGAGTAAATAAAGCACGTAGAAAAAAATTACAAATATAAAAAAAAATATCAATTAGTATTATGAAATTACTAAAATGAAAAATAACAAACATAGGTTAAGAATCTTGATTAAAATATCAGCCCTTAATGATGGGCAGTCATTTATTTGATTTAGACACCGTTATAGAGCAGGCGCCCTCTACTATCTTTAATCGCATTCATTTTATTGCCTAAATTTAATAGCATCTATTCATACTCCAATCTATCTATACAATCCAGTTGAGAGTAATCATACATTTAAACGTAGTTAATACGTCTAGAATGATTAGAGACATTTTTAAATCATAATTTAGTAAGACTTTGATATTTAATATATAAAAATATTTATATCTTTTATTTAATTGCATGTGGGTAGGAATTTTGAGTTCTTATACGAGTGTTACATTTGAAGTATGAAACGTATTTATATATATGTATAATGTATATATATATATATATAGGGCGATTAGGCCTTAGTCAACCACGCTGGCCCAGTGCGGGTTGGTTGACTTTTGAATCGCTTCACAGATGTACGCAGGTTTCCTCGCGATGTTTTCCTTCACCGTAGGAGCGTCGGATAAATGTACATATAAAATTCGGAACGAAAAACACATTGGTACACGGTGGGGATTAGATCGCGGGCCTCCCGATTCTACGCGACGCACAAACCAGTGCCAGACCACAGCGCCACCGACGCTCGTCAAATCTTTGTATTGAACCTTTATCGAACTGAAAGGAATTGAAACCCCTTGTTTGTAAATTATACTAGTTACATTTTATCCCAAGAATATTTGTTTCACACTCAATCTGTGTTGGTGAAATCGGATCATAATATCTATGTCATAGTTTTTTCACAGCGTAACTAAGAAACAGTCATTTGTTCTTAATGTTTAATTCATTTTTGATAAATTACCGAAAATGAATTAAGTGTGTTGAAGCTGTTGCATCGACACCAACAACACATTAGTTATTTGAAATTTGAACATTATTTATACGTGCCAGTTTCGTTTCTCATAATCGGTGGCTATTAGTTTTTTCGCCAAGGATATGACACTCGCTGGAAGCGTAAACTACCAAGGTCTTCGTGCTCACGTCTCACTTATGATAAGTAATTAGCAAAACTAACACGGTTATTGTTAATAGGTTGTAAAAAATATATAATCCTCCTCAAGATTCAAATATAACTAACTAGCTTATAATATTTATTAGCACTCTAAGGCTTATAAATACTAGGCACATATTGAATATTTTGGTTTTTTGTTGAGGAATACATCTGTATCTATTATAATTAAATTTAAAGAAAACTGTTTTGTCTTTCTTTCTCCAAATTTTATATTTTTCTCTTCCAACCTTATAGGACTTTGATTTATCATCATTATCGTATCCGTTCTTACCGAGTAGCACGGGCTTACCCTAACTCTTTTACGACGATTAAGCCTTACTCAACCACGCTGACCTTTTTTTTCTGATGCAGATCTTTCAGTCGGGACGTCAGATAAAAGTAGGTACGATATTCAGGTAACAAAAATCATTTTATTACATGGCAGGATCAGGGCCAAGAACACAGTGACGCCCACGTTTCTATAATAATTCTTAGCTTCCAATGTGAAAAGTGCAAAGAGGCAATTGCTTACTTTTAACTAACTTTATTTACAATTTTAAAGATTATAAAATTATTTGTGTGATGTGTGACGTCATAAAATATAATTTATCATTATAAATTAATGTAGTATTATACACACATACATATATAGTACACATGGTGCGGTGGGACTCTGAGGCCCCTATTACAGGACTCTGAGGCCCCTATACAGTTAGGGAGAAAGCTTAGGACGTAATGAGGTGTGCGTGTCTGTGCTGATTTTATTAAATAGATGAGATGATGGTGGAACTGGACTATAAATTGATGATTCTCTAATCAAGGGATTGGAGGATACGGCTCGGAAGAACCATTCAGGACTGGAAATGCTGCTGGATTGTGAGTAGTGCCGAGTCGAGATTTGAGTTTGAATACGGAGTTGAGATGCGGTCTCTTTCAGAAATATCTACATGATATCTACATGGAACTTCCAGGGTAAGGCTTGTCCTAGTCGAACATTTTAGTAAAATATTTCTTCATAATTATACATTTGTAAAATTAATTTTGGACTTCCCCTATATATTTTTACAAATAATTTTATAAATATAATTTTGCTCTGAAATACAACTATGTATGTATTTGTTCTTGACCATCTTATTTAATACGCGTCTCAACTATTTTTTCTTGAAAAACCAGATTTGACAAAGGTATTTCTTTTAAAATAAAAGTACCAGCACGAAAAATGTATATAAAACATTTCACATGCACTTCTATATCAACTGGTCGATATCCAAAACAGATAATAACATTCCACGTGTATAATTTGTAACGAGCGGAAGTAATAAATAAAATAAAACAAACACCACCGCATTGCACGCTCATCCAGTGGGCCTAATTCAAAGTCCACAAAAATCAGGTAGCGCGGACGATGCGTGCTATTAAGTTGGTAATTTAAAACGAGCTCTGTTTTAATTGAGTTATGGGCAGTGTTACGGCTATTACAGCCAACTGCATGTTGCCTTGATACTCGTGCGCAGGGCCATAGTATGCGCAGTGCAGTACTTTATATTAATAAGTCCTTTCCCATAAAATTGCTATAAATTTTTTAGTTCATCTAAGTTTATCTGATTTTTCTGTTTTTTAAGTGATATAATGACAAAAAGACCACCCATCTTATTGGTAAGTGATTACAATCGTCTATAGTACAAAAACTACAGTTTATGCTGCCAGGATGTGATTAATTCACAGCATCCAGTAATTTCGCTCTATATCTAACCATTTATGACAAAAAATAGCAATGCAAACACCTATTTTGTTGCGGTAGAAATAGATAAGACGGAGGTACCTAAGCAGACGAACCTGATATGGAGTCTCTCTTTTCGACCATGTCGCGTCGGATTTAGTTTTTCTTGTAGCAATAAATTGGCAAACAAGCAGACTGTCTATCTGATGGAATATGGTTAGAGTTGCATATAGTGTACATTGTTCCTTCAAGATTAGCAACAAATCGGTAATCCCCACAAGAAGGATTTGTGATATTAAATATAGAGTCAGGATTCCAAGTAATTTCTTTACAATATCCTACTTTTCCTACTTTTTAAGGTGTCCTAGCCAAAGCAATGTAAATTGGTTAAGTATCTCTATTGTTATCAAATTTTGATTGTGTTGCAGTATACCTGAAAAAGAATGATGGAAAGGATGAACTCTATAGGATTATTAATAAAACTAAGTTTAAATAATAAAGTGTTATCATTCAACAGATTGAAATATATAAATAGTACAATTATATTGCTACTGAGTTAAGGTTATGATAAATACTTTTCATAAAGCAGCGAATTTTATTCAGGATACATAACGCTGGTACTGGTATAGAGTCTCCGTAGCTAGATTATATAATTGAAAAAAATAAACCTCTAAAGAACACCAATTTCTTACCAGAATTTTATACTTAGTGAGACCATTTTTTTTTTCTATTTAAACAATTATGCCGTTTGTTCCTTTAATGTTATTTCTTAATTGCTAAATGAATAAGAAATATAATTGTATGATTAAAACCCCATATATAATAATTCCATACGAAACACTAATTTCAAGACTCTACCTAGTATATATATACAACAAAGGTGAAAAGCTAGCTTACTTGAAAACTCAAATATCAAGTTTTGTCTTAAAATGTGTAGCAAATCCCTTTTTCTCAGATTTCCAAGGGCGTATTTACTTACTGAGCTAACTTTAACTGTATCCGGTGGTAATAGATGAGCCTCAACACTACCATATTAAACCATAATCACTTGCTTGTTATAAAGTGCCGTATGAAAGCTTCATTTACTTTGTCTTATAAATAATAAACGTGAACAATACCTCCATGTTTGTGATACGAATTCAATATGCTTATTACATAAGTGGAAATTCGTGCTGCAGTTTCCTATCGCTTATCTATCATAGTATAGCTTACAAAGACACACTTGCACTAACTTCTTTTCACCCACGCACCGCATCCATAGAACAATTTTGCGAAGACCCAGTCTACTCTCAGGCCGATATACCAGACACTATCTGACACCAGATCGCATTTAATTGTAACGTCTATACTATTAGAATATTCTGGAAATTTCTCGGAACTTGCAATTATATGTAAAGTTTTAATCTTCTAACTTCTATACTGTTAGAATATTCTGGAAATTTCTCGGAACTTGCAATTATATGTAAAGTTTTAATCTTCTAACTTCTATACTATTAGAATGATCTAGAATTTTCTCAGGTCTCGCAATTATAAGTAAATTGTTATCTTTTAATGCAAATCTGCCCATCTGCTAGTTTTCAAGCTACGCTGATGCAATCTACGCATCTGAATTTCTATTATAAATCGTGGCATGCATATATAGAGTTCAAGATATGTAATGCACATAATATTGCTAAAGTTCAATGTCACTGTGTCGTGTGAGTGACAAACAAACTGGTTAAGCAACGTAGCATCTGGTCAAACATATGATAGGAACAGATACCTTAGTTTTCTTTTAAAGAAGATTAGTGTGATTTGGTGAAGATCGCGGGAAGGCCGGGCCGGCCTAGCCTTCCGTGGCCGGGGCGTTGTGGGTGGTGGAGATCGGGGGAGGTATTGTAGCCTCTC
This sequence comes from Scirpophaga incertulas, assembly GCA_036419045.1. NCBI lineage: Eukaryota > Metazoa > Arthropoda > Insecta > Lepidoptera > Crambidae > Scirpophaga > Scirpophaga incertulas. The sequence continues at coordinate 26,899,099 of CM071634.1, read as the reverse complement.
CCGAGGAGGGCTCCCTGTATCGGCGGGGGAGCGGAGGCTGGGGATTCCCGGAAGTAGCTTGGTGTTCCCGGAGGCTCCCTACATGCCTGAGGAAGGCCATCCCTGAGGTTTTTAGTGGGTAGGCTTCCCCCTTCTGGGGAGGAGGGCCCCACATAACCGCCGGCTCGCCACAGCCGGGGTATGCAACTTAATACATTTTCCTCATGGGGAACAAAAAAAAAAACAAAAAAAAGGTATTGCTTCTGACTTTACCGTCAATTAATGTTGTAGTAATATCTAAAATCTGCGAAAAAAAATGTATTTAGACTCAAACAACTGATGTTCTATCGCAGCCAAAAGTGTAAATCACTTCTACTTATAAACGACTCTACTGGATTTTTCCTTATTCTAGCAGGCTTCATTCTACGCTTGTAATACGAGTTAGCTTATTAAGTAAAGCAATATGTTAAACAATAAAACTTAAAGACAGGCCTTGTATAAATAAATATATTTATCCCAACATTAAGTCATTATTAGTTATCATATTAATCAGATATTTATCCGTCATCCGTAACTGTCTCTCCGATTACTCGGCATTATTTTTCACATGTCGACCGCGTATTAATACAGATTACACGTCACATTAAACAATACGTTCTCACGGAGTAATACACGTGAATTTCGGTTATGTGCGGCGTGTAATGATACGCCATTTCTTTGTGAACGAGAAAGTCCTTCCCACACGAGACAACAGGAGCACACGCGTAATTTGAAGAAACAGAGCGTTGTATAACGTAATTTTCAAAGTGTAGCATCTTCATAATGTCTTCGAGTGACACACGAGTAACGGTATGTTCGGCCTCTTTGTATTTGTTCGATTATCGATTCAGTAACGTTCACTCCAGTCGTCTTATTTAATATATAAATCGGAGTTTCCCCCCCAAAGCGTAGAATATACGAGTATTAGGTAAAGTATATTTAAGTTTTAGTCGAAACTTGAAATACTTCTCCGAATTTCTCGTAACTACAGTATGTTCCATCCTAAATCAGTCTATATATTTAGATTTCTTTCTTTCCAAAGGGCGTTCCACCGTGCCGATTGGTTATTTCGTCAGTATTCTGACTCGCTGACGGGTTCGACAAATTTGATAGATTCAACTTCGGCTAAAATTTAAAAATACGATCCTCGGAACTATCGCGGAAAGCCTGTCTATTTAGATATTTAAAACATCTTTTGATTCACCTGTGAGAGGTGTTCACAATCTGTCGGCGTTGATAAGACATACTATGTAGATGTATCTTGATATTAAGTTGCAAAATTATACATTAACTTCATACATTCATCAAGACAGACAGACAAGACATCTAATACACATACAGCGTGGCAACGATGAGTCTGTTCAGACGATTGTTTTGTCAGATTCAAAGGTATTGTAATACTATAGAATATGGAATCTGCATCACTTAATATATAAAATGAGATCACATCACAGCTTAGGGCCTTAGTAAATCACGCTGATCCAGTTTCGGATTGGTCGACTACAACATTTTTGGATTTTGTCGCACGTATATGTGGATTGCCTCATAATGTTTTCCGTCTCCGTAGAAGTTTCAGATATTTTTTTATAAGAAATTCGGAAAACTAAAAGGCTTTGGTACACGTTTGGTAACGGGATCTAACACAGGCACTCCGGATACTTCAAATCGAAGAATGGCAGCGAAATTACAGTGGCACTGACGCACTCTTCATAAAATAATGTAACAAGATGCAAAAACATATTTACCATGTATTCAGAATTTATACATTTAGATACAACATCGTTTATTCACCAGATATCAAGTCAATAAGTTTCTGATAATGATCTTCTGACTGATAGAAAGAGGGATATTAACACGTTAGCTGCGGCACCAATTTTTGCATACTTTCCGTTCCTGCGGCACGAGGTATAATCGGCCCGTACCGTGACCAGACGTTAGGGCGACACGCGGTCTATTAGACCCCACCTCCTTTTACAGACTAAAATCCATTTTCTGGCGCGAAATCAAAGATAAATGAGAATTTTGGTCCTTATTGATATAGACAATGAATTGATGAACCCTAATCCACCGTCGCCCCGGGATCTAATGGCTAGTTTAGGAATGATTAGCAAAACAAAATATGGGATCTTATACACCTCGTAACGCACTGAAATAGGGCAAATTTTCGCAGAGATTAGTGATGGGAAAAATAATATCGACGTTTTTAAACTGTCTTAACTACGCAACAACTTGACCAATTTTGATCAATTATATCTCATTAGATCGTTTTAAGGGCAAAACCTGGCAAAACAACACAAAGCTATCACATGATACATTTTTTTTTAAATAATCTAAATTGTGCTTGAAGGCGCCATAAAGAAAAAAAAACCGGCCAAGTGCGAGTCGGAATCGCGCACGAAGCGTTCCATTCTATACCATTAAGAGGCACCTATTACAGACTTATTATTGGAAAATAATGGATCACGGTTTATGCATAAGGTTTATCTATCTATTTGTATATGAAAATCTTAATGCGGTTCACAGAATAGAAAAAAAAGGCAACCAGAAGTAGAAAAGAAACTGTCCTATTTATTCTGCCTCGGGCTTTAAACAGCTCGGCTTTTAACAGTTCGGCGCTGTAAAAGGACGTACTCTCCAATTGACGTGATGCACAACACTGGTCGCGGGAAGCTCGCGTTGGGTGCGGTACGAGGTCAGGGGGGATATGGGACGTTTTAGCCTCGTTCCGCACTGCATTAAAATTATATTTACTCAGTGCGGCACGAGGCCTAAGACATCCGGTACCAAGGTAGGTACACCACCGAGTCCGGAACCATTAGCGCATCTCAAATATATATTTATCTCTTTCCTACACTGGACCAAACCAAAGCTATGCCATTCGCACGACAGAGAAATTCACGTTTTTGCTTGCCGCACCACAGGGAAGTTGCATCAGGGGTGATTTAGGCCTCGCTTCGCACTTAACGTGTTAATAGATTTCATGGTAGATAGAGATCGTCTATGCTCAAATGGCCTTAGACAAACTCTCATATCCCAAATCTATGCATAGCAGCCAATCTTAATATGATGTGACATGATAACGATCCATCCTCATCATTATTCATTGTAATTTGACCATAAAAGCCACAATTACTCAGGAACAGTACGAAAGAAAATTAACTCTCAAAACGATAAACAAATACAAAGCGACAAACGCAGCCGAAAGGTGGGCACTGGGCGGCAATAAAACATGAACGCTACGTTAATAAGTCAGAAATGAAATGAAATATTGACCGATAGCGAAATAGCGATGAGTGGCGACCGCGCTTCCGAAAACCATCAGAGACGCGGCCGCTACAGAGACAAAAAGGCACCGACGCCGGTGCACTTCCGATTGCATTGCCAGCGCTGAAAAATTACCTGGCCACCCCTACAAGTGCTGTTAATGCATTACGAGCGCTCAATTCGAAATCACAATTTCTTTTCACTCTGTTCTCGATTGGTGTGTATTTTCTGAAGCAGAATGTGTTTTTTCTAATTTCTTTTACTCGGCCTGCAGTGAATTACCTATATGGTATTTGTTGTAATTTTTATTTTAAAATCATTTAGTAAGATCCTGATAACTATCTAATTATACTATACATTATTTGTCTACAATATAGACAAATCCACTTTGTGTTGTCGGAAATTACTGTGAACTGTGGCTTTTAATTTTATGTCACATTTGGCAATGTACACTGAGGTTTTTGTATGCATTGCAGAATTGTATTGTATGCTGTATGCTGTGAATGTTATACTTACCATATGTTGTATAGACGACTATAACTACTTACTTCCCATCAGGTAAGCGGTCTGCATTTGTCAACATATAATATAAAAATGAAACACTGACGATGCTATTGAGAGCACATAGCACTATCCTTTTATACATACAGTATTAAATCAAGTAAACATTAAACGTTGTAATGTATTTTTTATTTATTTAATGAAATAATTGGATTTTTACAAATAAATCACTAAAAGTTTGAGTACAAGATCTTTATTCCACAGGGAATTCAAACAGAATTCAATTCACTAATGTTTACTTTGCAACAATACTTTATACAAATAAATCACTAGAAATAGAAGTACAAAATCTTCTTTTCACATGGAATTTAAACAAAATTCAATTCACTAATGTTTATTATGCAACAATATTTTATACAAATAAATCACTAGAAATATAAGTACAAAATCTTCATTTCACATGGAGTTTAAACAAAATTCAATTCACTAAGGTTTACTATGCAACAATATTTTATAAATAAATAAATCACTAGAAATATAAGTACAAAATCCTCATTTCACATGGAATTTAAACAAAATTCAATTCACAAATGTTTACTATGCAACAATATTTTATACCAATAAATCACTAGAAGTATGAGTACAAAATCTTTATTTCAAATGGAGTTTAAACAAAATTCAATTCACTAATGTTTACTAGGCAACAATATTACTGTCAATTCTATCAATTCATATACATAGAATGACTTAAAAATATAAAAGAACTTAAATTAATATAGGTACAGGCAGGGTTTAGGTCCGTTTGATCGATATTGGTTTTAAGTTGAAATTTATAATGTAAAAGATTAAAAGACGGTATTCCGAGGATAAAAAGAAATCAGTATTCCGGTAGTCCTTCAGGAGTCCTTCAGGAACTGGTCCAGGCAACTGGTAACCGTGGTTAGATGGCCGTGTTTGGGTTAGTTTACTCTCTGTCCTTGGCTTACCAAGTCGCCGTCTTCAATTAAAATTTAAGGTAGATCAGCGGTCTATTTAATGCAGCTGGGTCACTTGGAAGTCCCTGGGTGACGAGGGTTAATGTTCAGCCCAAATATAGTTCCCTGAAGATGACATGAATCATTTCAAATAACAACTCTCTTGGCATTTACTTTACTATTTATTAACTTTCAAAAGCGAAGAGGGTGATGTAGAAAATGAAAACAAACATGAAGATACAATTGATTCTAGAATATTACAAAATTTGATCTGGTTAAAATATTAATTTGTTTTATTTAAATCCCCATGTATGTAACGGTTATGAGAGGTAGTTAATGGATTTAATTGCATAAATATTGGTTTCCCACCAGGCACACTATGATGATTAATCAATATTTTATTGTAAAAGACCAAATTTGTTATATCAATTTACCACAGTTATTTTCTCTACCCACACTCAACGGATATTCAGGAAATGTTCTAGAACGATGTTTTAGGTATATGAAATGTATATATGAATCTCAGTTAAAAACTCTAAATATATAATAAAAGAAAGAATTATGAAAATTAGGTACCTTTCTTTCGGGATGATTGTCTTTTTTTCTCTAATTTATATTCGGTGAAAGCAGATCTATTTCGTCAGTCTATATATAGACTCCTTCTCTTTTGTAGCAGAGCTCGGCCTCAACAGCCGAATAAAGTATTTTCAATAATTTAAATTAGAACAGTGAATAGTTAAGTTGTTACTTATTGATCACAGCTATTGATCCAAACCAAATATCGCTAGTCACTGCCACAGACTAGTGTGTATCATTTTTTTTATTAAGTTTTTAATTTTTTAATTAGGCAAAGGACACAATCTATGCTAGCCCGAGCAATCTAGCCTGACTATGTTAATCTGTAGAAGGATTAATATTTCTTTATTAGTCCTCACAGCTAGGTCTAGTTTACAGACTCAATTGCCACAGACAAACATTTGCCTGAGGAATAATAAAAATAAGGTTAAACGACTACACTTATGATGATCAATTGCGATTTAACTTTTCATTGACATAAGACTATTCTTTTAAACCACTAATTGTGACATTATAATATTTTAATATTTTTTTTAGAGGGAGTGTGTGGGATTACTGATTAAAATCTTTGTAGACGACGCTTGGCTAGACTTGGTTGCTTAATTTGCGCCATAGATAATGGTGTTAGGATCATGATTAGCGGTCCACTCTATGGAACTGTCCATGTCATCTATTAAAATTGTCAATGTCAAAGTAACAATTCGACGTAAACATAACCAATGCGAGATACAATTGTAAAAGTGATTTTAATCAATATGAATAAAAAAATGTCTTTAATAGTACTTAAAATCAGTGAGAAAAACAGTGTTACAACGTAAATCTCATTTTGTAATATGGGCCTTTTTTTTTTTTTTGTTTCCCTGAGGAAATTGTAATACGGGCCTAAGTGACTTTGCGGTCACCCAAAGGTGGCGGTAGACCCATCTGTTGTGATGTGTTTGATAATATTAGAAGCGTCGGATACTACCGTCGAATCACCAACGACGCTCTTCGGTATACAGTCTTCGTAAACTACTGACTTCCCAATCCACATTACCGGCTTTGTTCTGTAGAATAGGAAATCTGTGTCGACCAATGGTTCGAGACGTTTGATTTGCTTGTATTTATTGATTTGAAATACAAGCAAATCGAGCGCCTCCAGTTATTCGTCGTAAAAAAAACGTGTTCACTTCGATTTGTGATTCACATATTAATACCTACTTTTGACAGTATTGGTAGCTTACTGCAGTATCAGACAAGATTTCTAATTCCTTTATAATAAGAATCGGTTCAGTGCGATATCCCAAGGTGTCGGAAAGGTCCATAAGAGAACTTTATGGAGATTTGTTAATACGATATTTTTCATCAACAATCAAACAGAAGGGAAAACTTTTAACATATTGATCATCAGCTACTCCTTTACAATTCCGTGCTCCATACTTTTTCATTAAGACTAATTGATGACAAATAATAAATAAACTTATTACAAAAATAACTCCCGGTTCACCTTAATGTACGTCGTAAACGTGCAAAAACTCTTAATGACTGTGCGGCCACAAATCTTGTGTCACTACAGATGGATGCACCAGTTTTTTTAATCACATCTCACCTTCGATGTGTCCTTCAACCTTCCGAGAAGTTATGACTGGTTGTGCGTGGCGAAATTAGCCAACTTTGTTGTCGAAGGTGTAAGGAATTGCCTACAGTACCTTCGGCCAAAAGGAGATGTCGATTTCTTTTGTTTTGAACACGGCGCCATGCTGTGAGTCGAATCTTCACGACGGAGACAGTATTTAGCTAGCATTGATTTGCGTACATTTTTAACGGAGGCAGTCTGCACGTATCATGTAAATATATAGTCATTTTGTTCTTCAAAACTTTTATAAGCCGATGAGTATCAATATGAAGTATCCAATGGAGGCCAAATATATACCGCAGTATATTTTGGAATTCACCTTCCTCAATAAAGAAAATACAAAACTTGGTGAAATATTACTTAATATCATTGTCTAATTTGGCGTCCCACGGCCATGCCACACGGAGGGAAAATATATTAAATATTGAACGTAGGATATTTTACTAAAAGAAGACATCGTTTTATTTTTAATAATAAGTAGAACTGCATTCACAGATTTTTTGAAAATCGCCTACCTCAACCGGGAATCGAACCCGCCAAATGTGATAGAAAAATTACATGTATTTTATAATAGCGTTACGAAGGAACTCTGAACACGGAAAAATATCTAGAAATACTTGAGATTTTAAGAAATGAGATTAATAATCTTCCTGATGCAGATCGACGAAATTTCATATTCCAGCAAGATGGGGCTCCGGCTCATAACAGTAGGAGAACAGCCGAGTTTCTTAATGAATATTTTCCTTCCTGGATTGGCACTTTTGGACAGTTTAGATGGCCACCGAGATCCCCAGATCTAACCCCACTTGATTTTTTTTATGGGGTTATGTAAAAGATTTAGTTTATGGGAACCGGTACAACAGTGTGCAGGAGTTACAAAATAAACTTAGACGTATTATTTCAAACATCCACCATGCAAAAATAAGTAAATCGACAGGGAGAGAAATTGTCAAAAGAGTGAGACTTTGTATACAACAGAACGGATCACATTTTGAGCATTTGATAAATTATTTTTTTTTAATAAAATGAAAAATTTTATAATCTTAGTTTCTATTAATATGCTAGGTTATTTAGGAAAAAATAATGCTTATGAGTAGCCCTTTCAAACGCTATTATAAAATACAAGTAATTTTTCTATCACATTTGGCGGGTTCGATTTCCGGTCGAAGTAGGCGATTTTTAAAAAATCTGTGAATGCAGTTCTACTTATTATTAAAAATGAAATGATGTCTTGTTTTAGTAAAATATCCTACGTTCAATATTTAATATACTTTCCCTCCGTGTGGCGTGGCCGTGGGACGCCCTGTATTTTAAAATGTAAGGTTTCGCAGTTCCTTGATATATCTGATAAATGTCCATCACTACCACGGTTACAGATATCGATTCCTTGATCAAAGTTTTTAATCTCTTTTTGGCATTATGGCGGGTCGTTTTGCAAGATATAATCCAGCTAACAGCAATCATAAAAGTATCACATCAAATATAACCTTTGACGGGCAAATGCAGGAATCAAATATATAATTACTCGCTCGTAATAGTTATAAATATGTGGGAGATGAACATTGTAGTACATGTGTAAACACGGTACTAATGCCCACGGTAAAACATTTAACAGTCGGCTATAACTGCGCTCAGTATTTTTAATGTTCGCCAATTACAGTCCTCCGTTGGTTAACGATTCCACTGAACATTAACTATGCCGATTTTATGTTTCGACCTGGGCTTAGCACGAAATTCCTTAAGGACAGCCCTGTCGCAGTCAGAATCATAAATTTTTCATAGTTCGTCTGACATTGTTATATCTAAATCATATGCAATATTCATTGTCTTATGTCCTAGCCTAGTTTCAAGTGCTATGAGTTAGTTATTTTAACTACGTTATTTACGAGTTTGTAAAGTTAACATTGTTAAATTGCGTTCATTTGTTGTTCTACAGCGGCATTTTATTTATATATATACATATTAAGATACTAAGCAATAGAATACCCGCGATTACTTTATTTAGAAAATACAGCAGTCTATTCAGGTGCTGCCGCCGATTGCTCTACAACACTATAACTCATATTGAACAATGTTATATTTAATGAGAATAAGCTTAATATGTAAGTAGTTTTATGCGAAATTTGTAAAAAATATATCAGTGTTTTCGAAATAATAATTATTTTACATAAACTAAATAGTCATAAAAACACTCATATTCAGTTATAGAATACTCCCCTATTCTTACATAAATATTATACATGTGAAAGTAACTTTCTCTATCTATTACGACTTCACTTTAAAACGACTAAACCGATTTGATTAAATTTGAAACTAGGGATAGTTTCAGATACGAAAATGGACATAAAATAATTTTTACTGCGATGAAAATATTTGTGTCGTATGAGAAAATTCAACAAAAATTGGTAAACTAATTCTGATGTATTTTGGTAAGATCCGATATTTGCTCCTCACTCACCACCTTTGCTTTGCAAACCGGCAAGGTATTTCTTCTTCTGGAAAATAATTCTTTCATTTTTTTCTAGTACGACATAAAAATGAGTTGCCAAATGTGTTTACGCTCGAATGATATCCACAATTTATCTGTAAGATTGCAGGCCAGCTCGCTTTGAAGTCAGACAGAAGAAGCTCTTCAGAACATCAGAGAAGAATGCTCACCAGAACTACTAATCACATCTCTTATACGTCCTCACCGCTGCCCCAGTGCCTACCCTATCTTACTAGAGCTATTAGGCAACCACTCTGTGGGGATTGGTAGACTACCTAAACCTTTGACTTTCTTCGTAAGTATAGGTTCAAGATAAATGAGTACATATGATACATATTCACCTATATTTAGTCAAAACCTATTTTTAAAAAACTCGTCAAATCAGCCTTATTAGATCTACAAGGCTTTGGTATGCACATGATTGGTCGTCTTGATGGTGGAATGTCTTACAGTTGAACCCCAATTAATTAATAATGAATAATTGTGACATACATTATTGCATACACCTACTTACATAATTATATAAAACAATTTGAATAATTTAAGTAATTCTCAATTAATTATTAATATTTTATATTGTAATGACATTTTGATTTAATGACTATGTTTGACATCTGATTTGTATTTTAGTGAGTATTGTATTTTTATATTATGTGTATAGAATTTACCTTTAGAACATCTAAATTTAACTCCGTTTCTGTTTTCGCGTTCTCGCACCTTACCTATATCTGGGCAGAAGCTGAAAATCAGCGTTTTGCATTAGTCATGCAAATACAATCGCTGAGCTTTAGCCTATTTGCATCGCTGTGACACACAAGAATTTGTAAAAAAACTTTATTTTTTATTTTTATTTCCTCTGTTTTATATAAATTATAACTATTATTTGTTCTAAAATCTGTAAACTGAAGATGCAAATAAATTGTTTATCTATCTATCTATCTATATGATATTCGAAAACCAAAAAACACATCCGTATATGGTGAATCGTCCCCGTTGCCCCTCGAATCTTCCAATTCGAAGACCAGTGCTGAGACAGAGCGGCACTAACTCTCTAACGGACCAAACACTCGCTGTGATATAAATTATTCAAATATACTATATATGAACACTAATGTAGTAGAAATATTGTGACTATTATGGATATTATGACACTTGTCGTAATAGTTATTTATGCAACTGTTGTATAATTAGGGCTATTAAAACACGAGACGTAGCCGAGTGTGATAATAGTATCACATGAGTGTTTACTATCTAATTATAACAGTTGCATTTTATGCACTGCACTTTATCTACAATCATAATGTGAATCCTCTATTTTATAGAGATTCCAATTGTCAAGTGAAAAAAAGGCGGGAAATAACACGATAAGACGAGAATCCGAAATTACGAATTAGGGTACAATTAAATGTTCTTTTTTCAAAATGTTTGCGATCTAGTGGTGAAAATGTCATCGCATGAGAATGTTCTTTTTTTGAAATTCATAATATCACGCGCTTGGATGATATAATGATCATAATATCATCGAGTGTTTTAATGTTGGCAATAAGCTAATTGTTATAGGTTCTTTTATAGAGGATTAATAGCATGACAGTAGATAAATATCTTAAAGAGGTCGAGTCAAGATGATCGAAAAAATTAATATTTATTTTAGAGATTTAGCCTTTTTAATTTGATGTGAAGATACGATGCTGTTTTATGATATTTTGAAATAAGATTTATGTAATAATACGGATCGATACTTGTTTAAATTATATATAATAGAAAAATATATGTATCAAACTTGTAATTTTACTTATGTTTATGTAAATGTATAAAGTTAACTTTTACTATACATTTCTTTTTGTATGTTTTACCCGTGGCAAAAGAGAATGGTGTATGAACACTTCCGGAAATAGATATCGAAAACCATCGCCGTGGAGCAAAATACACCTAAACTAAATTAAAATTACTTAGCTTGTGAGGTTTTTTTTATTTTTACTATCAAAATATATTTATGATACTAGTTGTAAGATAGGTATGTATTTGCGGGTTAAGTTTCCTGACCCTATATAAATTAATGAATGTTCATCATCATCACAGCCCATATAATAATCGCCATGGGATATACTATCCTACTATACTATACTACCCACTTTCCATTCAAGCTGTAGGGCCCTTAGGGCCAAGGCTAGGCTGAGTTTAGTCGATAGGTCTGTTTGGTCGAGCCGCCTCGACAGCACCAGGAGTCCGACATAATGAACGCATCCCTGCTTGCCTGTTGCGTTGGTATCCATGATGGATTCTCAGCCTCCTCTACTGAGGAAAAAAAAATATATTACCCTACATCAAAGCGGGTAGAGCTTCGGCAGTCACGCTATGAATTCCTTTGCAAGTGTATGCAATTACCTCACAATGTTTTCCTTCACCATATGATCGTCTAATAAATGTATATATGATATTCAAGGAACGAAACATACATTGGTACATCGCAGCGTCGAAACCCCCGACCTCACGACTTATACTATCCAATAGTTATTTTAATAGTTCAAAACAAATTTTGGTAACAACACATAAGTATATTAATACATTTGCTTTGGACTTTTGTTTCTGCGTTGGTGACTTATGAATTTTATTATCTATGGCTTAAAATGATATACGGCCGCTCTTAACTGGAGAATCATAAAATATTTTCTGTTTGTGAAATATTTTCTGAAGCAATAAAGCAATAATTCAGTACGGGGCAACGGGGAAGATGGCTGGCTTTATTTGCCGCCATAAACGGACTGTTTATGGTGGTAGTTTTTTTGCGGAGTTACCTCGGGCCGGTGGTGCAAGTACGCGTCTGCACATAAACCTTGGGTTTATCATTACTGTGATTGGTAAAGACTGCGTTTCTATGTTCACAAATTTAGTTTGGAAATGTAGCATGAAGTTAAATAAATATATTTTTCACTTCAGTAGCTCAAACATGAAGGTTTTGCTGCTTAAAATCAGTGAGTAAAATCGATTTTTACTCACTAGTGAGACAAAGCTAACCGCAGATTATAGTAACCTATGTATAGTAACTAATGGGATAACCATACAGACTATGTTGTTTCGCCCTAAGATAATATGCCCATGGACATTGGATCTGCCTGACACTCGTTCCTGTCTTATTTTATTTCCAAAGTAGGTATGATATTTGTTCTCGCTGCTGAAGTGAAAAGTTATGTGTGTCACACGAGAGCAAAGTTGTTTGCATCTCGTGCCTTTGAATCCCTCGATACGCTCAGGATTCTACTCTAGAATCACTCGCTTCGCTCGTGATTCAAACAGAATCCTTCGCTTGCTCGGTACTCAAATCAGCACGCGCAGCAAACATCAACTTTGCTCACTTGTTGCACAAATAACTATTATGGCTATTATCACTATCTTCATTTTTTATTTTTGGTATTGTGCTTATTTTCAGGTGAATATGAAACAATCGAGAATATTAATATATATTTAAAAAAAAAATACGGGCCTATTAACTCTTTCAATGTAACTTTAGCGCTTTTGATTTGACAGTAAATTAAAGAAACTTTATGGCGCCAGTAATTTGACAGATAGCGCGATGGAATATATAGCTATCTATATAAGTCACTAGTAATAACAATGTCGTAACAAGGTTATAGTAAAAAGGTATTTATCGAGGAAACTCCTTAAGCCGATTGCGTCACCCTGAACCCACTTATTGCAGACTTAACAAAGCGGAAACTGCCAATAAATTAAAAAACAATGTCACACATTATTTATATGCAATATACTTATTTATATGTTAATATTATTTTACGACAAGACACCAGATTATTAACACTAAAATTTGTAAAATATTCAATGTCAAAACGTTATAGTTATCATATCAATGATAAACATCGCAAATTTCATATGGTGCATATATGTATGATTGGTGTGCATACAGAGGTATACACACCAATCATACAAAACACAACCAAATGGCAAATGTACACCGTACAAAATACACATTTTCCATTTTAGGCTCTAAAGTAAACACCTGAAACCATTTTAGAAAATAGCACAAATGTGTATTATGATCGCACCAAACTCACCGACAGATTAATTCATTATAATAGACTTGATTAAATAAAAAAAAAAAATTACCTACCTGATTAATATTGCAGTGCTCAACATACGTAATATACAGACAAAAATTGCAGACAAAATGAGTACGTATGTAGAACTTAACAACGAATTAACTAGAATCTAACGACAAAATAAAGTTTATGTAATCCTACAGTTCTTTTCAACACTGGCGTAATTCCAAAACACTGTACATAACCCAGCAGAAAGCGCCATTCTTAATACGACGTTTGTAAGAAAGTTTATGAAAATAGATAAAAACAAAATAGGCCCTCATCATGATACAAACACCAACAACACAAGAATACTTTTCACACCTGTATTTTACTTGACTGTGGCCTGTAAATGCAGAGTAAATGCTAAGAGCTAAGTAAAAGTTCGACTTCCGTATTATTAATATAATTATAATAAACGGCAAGGTTGTCTGGTTCAGCCGTTTTGACATGAAATCGTAACGGAATGAATTACTTTCACATTTATAATGTTATAAATTAGAAATTTTATTATCCCCATTCTAGATTAGTTTGAGGCCTTATTATACAATTCTTTTCACTGTTTATATTATATTTTTTTGGCCTATATTATTATTATAACCTGGGTCTTTACTGGAATTTGTGTACTACACCAAGCGTGTCTTTTTGTCGAACTATGTATTGGCAGTGTGAGTAAGGTAAGTGATATACAGGTACGTCTATCGAATACTCCGATCTACATGCACGTGATCATCTGCAGCCATCCGTCCTCATCGTCGAACCAGAAGTGACGGTACGGTCGTTAGCGTCGGCGTTTCACACGAGCGTGAAACTTTGGAGGTGTCGACGGGGGGCTCCATTAGTCAGCGTGATTAGTTCTCGAGAACGTTAATGTTTCAATGAGATGAATAATCGCCGGGAACAGTGACAAATGCGCGTCAGTCGCCGCGCGCACGCAGCACCTGCCTCCCCCCTCAAACACGCCGCGCCATCACTCAGTCTCGCGAGGTGTTATGTGGATGAAGAGATTTATATTTATTAGTGTTAGAGGCACCAACCTATTAAATATGTCGTGGACATGCTATTATTGGCTTGAGTTTAAGATGTATGTATATTAGGTCAAAAAAGAATTACTAAAATGAAAGTCAAGAAATGGTCGAGAAAGACACTCTGAGAGAGAACAGTGAGACATTCAAACCACTAGCAATTTTAAAGCAAGTGCGTAAAAAATTACAGTTTCTGCTTAAGAAGAATAAACGGTGTTAACTTAGTACGAAAATTCACGTTGACGTTAACGTTAAATCGAATTCGCGTCGAAAACAAAGCATTCTGCCGTTTTGTGAAAATCGTTATGCTTTAATATAATTTAAGACTTCTTATTACGCATCTGAGTAATATTATATATTAAGTGTTATTATATGCGTTTTACGTGATTCTCCCATTCCTATTTATGAGGTCAACGCAACTTTTTCTTCATTCGATTCGAATCTATTTTACGCCATATTCTTCCCATAATTCATCCATACTTTCTTAAAAATATCTAGTTAAATAAGAATATTGATTGCCCTGGCTCGCCTACAATGACTTTGTTCGCGGCGTGTCCATCGTGGTCACCCTGATTGTTGATAAATGACTCAGCTTACGTATAGAGAGTCAAGGGTTAAAGTCGGCTGCGATCTTGTCGGGATCTTTTTCACATTCTTAAATCACTAGCGTCGATTTTGTGACTTCCCGCCGCCGATATGTGTCACTATGATTTAACATTGATTGGGTTCGACCGAACGCCTTTGAGAGGCACCGCGCGAAGATTTACAGCTGTAGTGATAGCTACCGATGTTATTGCCCGTATTCTGTGCTAGGCCATTCCGAGAAGCCTACGGCTCAGAATTATGACTGGATTAAGCGAAGATGCTATTATGCTTGCACTCCTGACTACTACTGACGCTTGGACGTCGAACTGATGGATATAGTATGTTCAATAATTAAAGTAGTAACTATAGCAAATATAGATTCAATGGGTGTTCTGGCTTTTTCTTAGTTAATCATGTTTTATACATGGGCGCTTTGCGTTACTGATATTGAATGTTGTTTAATCTGATCGAATTATAATTCCCATATAATAAGAAAAAATATCTTATATAATAATGTCCGTGACATTTCGCATCGACTGCAATTCTAGTCCCATTAATATCAGAATTTATAGGTTTATTTAAATTGGTCGATTTCAGAGATTATTTCAAATTTAACACTGTTATGCTCATAACGTTAGTAATATTATCATTAATTATTATAACTGTTACTACTTCCATTAATTAAATATGACACTGTTTCTAAACGCATTTATTGTCATTTGTGACGGACAAACCAAGGGCCAAACTGTGTAAATGTAACCATCGCATATAGACATTATATGATGATGCCAGGAGAACAACTCGGACACTGGCTTCTTGGCAGTTTTTGAGTATTATGTACATAAAACATTTAATGATTAATTAAATTTGCTTCTTCGGCAGTTCTCGTGTGAAATTCGTATTTTGCAATATTTTATCTTGTTCTACAAAATGATGAAATTCATTATTGTTTAGTACCAAATATTGCAAAACCCTACCCTGCTTGTTAGCAAGGTGGACTAGTCTAACTTATTGCATTTGATAGACCTATTGGTACATCTATTTGTGGTTTTCATTAAAGTAAAAAAACCTGATTTCAAAAAAATCTTAACATTTTCATTAGTTGATATTAAAGTCACGCAGTAAATAAGAATCGTTTGCATAATCCAACTAATATATCTGATTTAAACATCGGCCGAGTACCTATTCTCAAAATACATGTAAATGCACGAGTAAAATCGAGTTAATAATAATTAAAGGAATAGTGTGAGGTATGTATGTGCTCGGGTCGGGCGTAAAAAGCCCAGGTATGAGACAAGCCGGAGCCGTCGGCCGATGCCATAAATCAAAACGCGCGTACGATTAATCGAACCACGCGGTCCGACAGCTTAGGACTGACTATGCCTTCACCACACTGATTTTGCGATAATAATCCTTATCGATGTGTCATGAAAATAACATTTAATAAATACTAGATCAAAGAAATTCCATATTTATTACATCTGCATGTTTATTATTAAATACGTTATCTTATTTTTTTTCCTCTTAGGGGGACGCAATTTGGGGGGAGGAGGGGATCTCGTAAAACGTTACGATGTGTTATAGGGACAGGAGGGGGTCTTTCTTACAACACTTTATGTAACATTGTTTCTTTTTCTTTTTATAAAAAATTAGGGAATTAAAACTCCCAAATTGGCAACCGTTTACGTTTTACGGGGAATCCCTCGATTGTACTAGTCTGGTTGTCAAGTTGTTTAACGTTACGGTGCGTTACAAAGGAGGGGGGGGGGGTCAAACATATTCAAAAATTGCGTTACGTAATACTTGAACGTTCCCTTAAACATTAAGATAATGATATTTTATATTTATTATTTGGCTGTGGAAATGCGTTAGGAAAAAAACTAATATGAGACCTGCAATTTAGTTCATAATTTATTTATGTAAGTAAAGTACAGCACTTTACAACTCGTTATAATATTAAATTTAATAGGTGAAGAGTGGTGGCGAAACGTTCTTATACGTACATAAAGTAGAAAACTACTAAAACAAAAACCTCTTGAACTTACACTAGCTATTACGATTTGAGTATCAAAAAATAATAGGATAAAAATATTTTTCTGTATGACAGATAAGTTTCCCAACTCTGTTTATAGATGGCGTTAAGTTTCTACTTAAATTGAAGCTCTATGTATAATATATGAACATTAGTGTTTATAAATTGGAATGGATTATGTGCTATTATATATATTATTATATATATATATAATATTACTTGTTTACGCTATTGATAATAAAGACATGTTGCTTTTCACATAAAATTAATGTTTATAACATCAAATAGTACTATAAAATAATTATTTTGTGATAAATCAACATAAGAACTTATCTTAGAACAAAAGCGTCATTTGTTTTCCTTTTTTTCTAATCGCTGTCAGAAGATCGCTTATTAAAAATACTTTGATTAATATTGTAATGCTTTTTTTGACAAAAAAAAATATATATATATATATATATACATATATATATATATATATATATATATATAATATATATATATATATATATATATATATATATAATATATATATATATACAATAACTGGGGTATCGGTACTGGCCTCTAATCAGGAAGACCTGGGCTCGATATTTTGTTTTTCAAAGGTATTAGAATTTCACATATGCATACCTACAATTATTTGTCAAAGTGATTGCCAGACTTTAAGCCAACTAGTGAACTAAAGCTTAATCGCCTTTACTTATTTAGGGTATGTTCGTATCGTTCAACGGGGAGGTGTTATTACATATTTCTGCTATAAAATAAAAGTTTGCAAATTTCTATATTTCTACTACACCAAATCATTATTATTCGATTTCATATTCAATTTAGTCTATTTATATTATAATCATGTTCTATAATTCAGTTAGCCCTAGTCGTGGTCAGCTTGTGGTCACTGCAGCGCAATGACGCGGCGTTTTGTACGTGACAGATATTTTTAACGTTGGTACATATTTCTCGCATTCCATTCTTAATTTTGATTATTATCGCGTTAAAATTTAACACTTTTCTAAGCCGGTTTTAATCAACATCACCTGTTAAATGATTTGAATAGAATTATACCCAATATTAATTTCTTTTAGATACTTAACCACACGCTATATCTTGAAATGATCTATTGTCTAACGTTAGATAAGATAATACTAAATATCCCGTACAAGAAGGATTAGAACATGCCTGGCCATTTTATGCAATAGTTACCTAAGTTCGATTAAATCAAAATTTATTTATACAAATTAAAATTAAATTTAATAAAACAGATTAAATAAATTGCAACAACGCTCTTTCTATTTCTCTTTGTTTCATATTTTCTAATAAATGCGATACATTAAATCGCAAAATTATTTTATCTATCCTACCCAATCTTTCGGTATCCTGGAGTAGGTATATTAGAATTATTTCATATCTTTTAAGGCACAAGCAATCAGTTTTCTCAAACTACCCAAGCAAGAATAGAACATGCATGGCCGTTTTATGCAATAGTTACATAAGTTCGATTAAATCAAAATGACGCAGACACTGCAACAATGCTCATTCTGTTTCATATTTTCTAATGATTCCGATACAGTAAATCGCGAAATTATTTTATCTATCCTATCCAATATTTCGGTATCCTAGAGTATATTAGCATTATTTCAATTATTTAAAGGTACAAGCAATCAGTTGTGTCAAACTACCCAAGCAAAAGTTCTTCAAGGTATCATTTTATACTACTACTGCGTTCGTATCATTTGCACGCCGATGACTTAAAATTATATGTATCAATTTAATCGATCGGGAATAATATCTATTGATGAGATCAGATTTTGATATTTTCTATACTTAACTATGGCGACATCTGTTGTCTTGACATAAATGATCTGCTTAACAAACTGGACTAAATTCCAAAATCGATAGCGTCTCTGAGTGTCAAATATGTTTGAAGCTACCTGCACAGCAGCGCAAGCACATAAGATCATTGGGTTTACTCTTTCTTTGATTATGTAGAACACAGCATAGTCCCAATACTCTTATTTAGTAACAATAAAAAAATTGTTCCTCTATCGATGGATACGTACTCTTTCGTTCTTTACTGGACTGCATATATGCTGTGCATCTCATAGAAATCACATGTTCAGCAACTTTTACCACTTACCATCATGTGGACATTTTGCTTGTCAATAAATGCCCGTAGCTATGAAAATAAGATACCGTTATCCAGCATATAAAGACCTCCTGCATATATCATTTATACGTTTTGCACCTTATAATATATTAATAATTTAGTTATTTTTAATTATTTTCTCGTCTAATTAATTCTGCTTTGGATTTCCATCTGGACTTTAGAAAGTCTAGAAAAAAACTGACTTTCAAACACAAAAACTATGTCACGCAATATTTGTCGTAAAATATATATTTTTTAATTTACTTCAATATGTTTTGTTGTGTTACTTGTTTAATAAATAGTCCAACTTCTGCTTCTGTAAAGTATGTTTGGTTTCCCAATTTTATCTGTTACAAACTAAGGTAAAATAGACGTTATCATTTTGTACGTAAATATCGTATCTTTGTGCATAGAACGAAGGCTCGGTTTTATTATAAATTAACATGTTTATATTGAGACTCATTTGGATAGTGGTCTTGGCTGTCTTTTTCCCTTTGCATTCTCGTTCCCTGCGAGATATTTTCAATTTTATTACAGTGTATTGAAAACTCGTTTCTGCATGAACCATGCTAGTTCTGCGAGTTAGGTCCAGGCACACTGGATGTCAAAGTTATGACGTGTTAGATTGATTATCGAATGGATGTTAAAATACGTTTTATGACTTTTTATGACGAGCTTTTGGTATAAAGCCGTCTTAACAAATTCGTTTGTGGTCGATGCGGCCACTAAGCCTGCCTGACTATTTTATAAAAACTTACATAATTCAGGTTTCGCTCGTTTTGTCATTTGCAATCTGTCTCATTTCCACTTTTCAGGATATATAACGAAAAGTAACTATTCAATAAGTTACAATTATTAAAAGATAATATTAAAACACAATCTTGAAATATTTGTATAAAAATTAATTTATTAAAAGAAATATCTACTTTTCTCTACTCTAATTAGTACAGCGGCGTACGCAGTAAAAAAGATTAGACTTTTAAGTAATGTTGAAACGGCAAGAATTGTTTATTTCAGCTACTTTCATAGTGTTATGTCCTATGGACTGCTGCTATGGGGATCTGCGGCTAACATTGAGAGTATTTTCCTATCACAAAAAAGAGCGATTCGTGCTATTTACTGTTTACGAGCTAGAGAATCCCTAAAAGAATTGTTTAAAGAAATTAATATTTTGACTTTAGCTAGTCAATATATATTTGATAATTTAGTTTTTGTATATAGAAACTATAATAAATTCAATAAAAACAGTGATCTACATAATGTGAATACTAGAAACAAAAATAAACTTGCCGTTCCAATGTTCAGACTCCATAAAACTAACTGTTCGTTCTTGGAGAAATGTATATCTATGTTTAACAAACTTCCGCAAATTGTCATTGATTTGCCTTTATATAAATTTAAAATCCATATCAAAAAGACACTCATGAGTAAAGGTTATTATAAAGTGACTATCTAAATGATCACAGTATTTGGGAATAGGGACACTATTCATAGAGCCATGTTTGGTAACAACATTATTTATAATATTGTATTATTTTTGTATGTAAACATACATACGACTGTAATCGTATTAGGTATGATTGTATCTTATACTATATTGTATTTTTATATTATATTATTGTAATTATTAACATTGTAAAGAGGAGATAAAAAATAGACCTTCAGAGTTTCTTGCCTGTTCTTCTCGAGAAGGCTCTCCCAATTTCCGAACAGGTGTCGAGTCAATTTTTTTATTTTTTTTCCTTATTCGTACGTACGGACAAGGTTTTTGTTTTTTTTTTTAAGCTTTGTTTTTTTGTTTTGTCTGTTGACGTCAATAAGTGCCTGTAAAGGTATATGTTGAATAAAGATTATTTTGATTTGATTTTGATCTTAATCCTAATTTCACTTTCCATTCTCAGGTCAGCACCTTGACATATAAAGTACCAAACCTGAAGAATTTATATTGAATAATTAATATTTAAAAGACAATGAACACTTAAAGTAAAGTCAATTAAACAAATAGAATTATTTATATAGGTGATTTCGTTAGTAACCTCATATTATGTGAGAGAGAGTCAACCAAAATATATAAACAAATGATCCTTAAGCCTTTAGTTACCTATCAGACAGTCCAGTTAAAAATGTCAGATATCAAAACCCATTAATTTCATTAGCATCGACATCGTGACAGATTTATTTTATTCAAAAGAGTGAGCGAGTTAAAACAAACGAACATCATTGTGCATTTTAGCTAAAACCTCGACTACCTGTCGCTGGTCAGAATACTTATAACCGCACCAACATATCCAGCAAGATTGCTAAGGTTCAAAAAGGCGAACCTTCGTCTGGAATTCCATAACATATGTTACTGAATCACAGCACATGAACATCACTTACTGCCCTAAAATCTCGATCACCTGTCGCTGGCCAGCACAGTCGCGGGCGTACCTGTCGCATATCCGGCACGATTGCCAGGGTTCAACGCTCCGCGCGACATCGCCCAGCCGGCCGTAACGCCAAATCATCGCGATAAATTTCGTGTGCGGTCATACTGGTATATCGTATGTTTGATTTGAACTTAAACAATATATAGTTTTCGCAAAATATTAATACTAAACAGATAAGCCATTGACAGTAACATAATCCAAATGAAGCAAAGAGGATCCAAATGAAGGAAGTATTACGACGATAAATGTAAATTCAGGTAAGATATATCACTTAAATCTAATCCCTTGAATGATGACGATCCCTTGTTACAATATGTTTTAGTATAAGTTCCAAATCTGATACCAACCGAAAATCACACCTCAAGCAGTAGCAGTTAGCCCATTGACGGATATGTTTGGCTACTGTTTATGATGATAAAAATTCCAGGAATTCCGTAAATATGAAGAGAACTATGCTCAGGGCTTACTTTCGTGATAGAAACAGAAATGACATAGCTTGAAAAATTGCAAAACTTCAAGATCATCCACTGGTAAGCATTATGCCGAAACACGCAGTGTTGGTCTTCCACAAGGTGAACTGACGGTTTGCTGCAAAACGCAAAAGATCGCTGGATGCTATAAGCGCAAGACCAATTAGTGTGCAGACTTTTGGGGGAAACCTAAGTCCAGCAGTAGGCGTCTCAGTTAAAATGATGGTATGATAAATAAAGGGCT
The DNA here is from genome assembly GCA_036419045.1 of Scirpophaga incertulas. Classification (NCBI taxonomy): domain Eukaryota; kingdom Metazoa; phylum Arthropoda; class Insecta; order Lepidoptera; family Crambidae; genus Scirpophaga; species Scirpophaga incertulas. The sequence continues at coordinate 26,876,641 of CM071634.1, read as the reverse complement.
ATGTTAAATAAAAATTATTTTGAGATAAGACAGCTAGTTCCTTAATTGTCTACAATTAAGGAACTAGCTGTCTAGTTCCTTAATTGTCTACAATTAAGGAACTAGCTACAGTCCAGGCAGGGCCGAAGCCGAAGGCCGAAGGGAGAAGATCAAGAGGGATGAGCTAGAGACAAAACATATAAATTTTCACAAAAACAAATTATTATTTTTATGGTCTGCCTAGGTAAACCCCCCCCCCCCTCTTTTTAAGCAACGACCTTGAGTCAAAATAAAGCTCATGTCCATTTTCGCCTTATTGTCTCTTACCATTTGGAGGAAAATGATATTCTACTTTCATACAGCTTCCTTCATACTAGTACCCATTGACGAAAACAAGAATATCATATTGGTTTTAAGTGTCACGGTAGATGGTACCACAAAATTGGTGACCAACGCAACACGGGTGTCTGTCCGGAACCGGAAGTCACTCCCCGCCAGCGCAGGCTCGGGCGCACCCGACCGCTGCGTACGCGTTTAATTTTATCACCATTATTCATCAATTATTATTGCGTCTATTTTCTTTTTCACATTGAAACAGATATATGCCATGTTGTATTCAAAATTTATTTTATCACTATATACTTGAATGTGCTTTGAAGAATTAGGCAATTTCTTCCTTATTTATGTAGCCACCACTTCAGGTTACACTCTCCATCTTGCAAAAAGGTAAGCAGTGATTGTCATGTCAAGTCTGTTAGTTGTTTTTATGAAATGCATATGTAACAAGGTCAAAAAATTGATTATAAATTATTCGTTATTATGAGCTAATACGTTTTGAACATTTTTAATAGGTTTAATTAAAGATTTTCAACTACAGCACAATATTGTGAGGCTCTGGCTCTGCACATCCGGCCAGTCAATCAGTTTTTTTCAGTGAATACAAACGATATCACAAATCGTTTTACCAATAGTAATTTAAAGTAATTAACTATAATATAAATAATTAGGATCGTACAAAATTTTAACCCTATGTGATAATTCTGACATAACAAAACTTTAAGGTAATTAAAATATTTAGTTTTTTTTTAATAGTTAGTTTAGTAATAGTTTTTTGACATAATACCACGTTTTTTAAGATTATTTATATTAAATATTTTAATTTGGGTATATCTACATCATATCACCTAATCTGTCATAAATACTGTAAGAACTACCTACATGACTTCAGAAAACTCTATGCATATCCCAACTATACAGGAGTAATTCGTAGAAACTCCTTAAAGTAATCTGTTGCGTATAGTAAAACAAGACTTAAGACTCTGTGCTTATCGTCGATATACAGAACATACCTAAATCGAAAGTTATTCACAATTAAAGAAATCGTACACCTTTTGTCTCGATATGCAGATGAAAGGCATTTACATACCCTCTTTACTGATGAAATAATTTTCACATCTACAAAGGACTTTCTCGATAATCTTGTGTTGTGTAAAATGTCTAAGAATGTAAAATAAGATAGTTTTATGTTACAGGACTCTAAGCCTGGTTACATGGCGTGAAAAACCTAAACTTAGTCCTAAATCGAAATTTCTGACTATATAAGACCTTATAACCTATAGACATATAAAGATTAGTTCTAGTCTATCCCAGATCTGAACTCTTTATCCATAATATATGGCAATAAAATGTGATCAATTAAATTTTAATTTAGGAAAAAATGAAACATTTTAAACAAAATATCCTGACCTAAACGGCACACCTAATTTTCCCAAGGAAACAAAATCATAGATACGTGGCAAGACGGGTAACAAGTCAAAGTGGCAATTACGAATAGAATTATATTTTAGTATTTTCTTCAATAAATATGTATGTACATCTAACTTTTTTATTCATTAAGATGATGTTACGCAATATTAAAATAAATGCATTTTCATGTGTAACAGAACTTATGCAAGATATTTTATGCTACAAAGTTTTATCAACAACAACCATAAACGTTAGCAGAATTGGAACCCACTCTTGAATAATATGTATGTTGCACTTGAATCACATAAAGATATTAATATTTGTCGTCACTTATGATTGCTAGCTAGCTAGAATCGGACGAAATTTAATGCTAATTTGTGCCTAAATTGGATTCATGTCTCAAATTACGCGTATCTTAAGAAATATGGATGCACACAGTAACAAAATTATGACAAATCCATTTCTAGCCATTTGCAAAATTTACTGAATTAAAACCGCAAAAATCCACTTGTAAAAATCTAAATTCGACATTGTAAAGGTTCTCATAAGTAATACTCGATAACTGTTATCTCCGTCTAAATTAACGCTTGTTAAGACAAGTTTTCTCGTAATGTTTCCCAATGAGCAATACTTAAGCGAATTACCATAATGAGCAATAACCAATTGCACGAAGCTCAAGTCAATCCGCCAAATTTACGGTGTATGCTCAATTTTTAAGTCAAATTAGTTGCGCCGGCCTAAACGATGAGCCGCGGCCGTGGCTATTAAAGGCCAAATGGCGCTCAGTGAGTTCGTGAAAGAAATCAAATTACATAGCCCGAGAGCCTATTACCTTCAAAGCTGTGTGTCGGAGCAGAGAATGGAACAGTGTGCGGTGAGTATTTTTGATAAAAAGAATGATACTGTAGAAATAAATTTATCTACTCCTGATATCTCTCTATACATCTATCCCTCAATTCTTCTGTTATGAGGGCAACGAGGTTGTACACAGATGTAACGTGACAAACTTCACATGTCACATGCCTCTTATGTCGCTCGTAATAGTGGCAATTTTTGTAGAGCAAATGAAAAGCTTGACGTGTTCCTGAACGTACTTTGCTATGTTACGTTGGCATTTTTTCTTTTATCTGTCGCCATTGTTTAATTAATTTGGTTTTTTAAAAATACTCATCAACATACACCACTATCTTGGACACTAATTTGTATTACTTATAATGATTAAAGATTAAAATATTAATAGAGACGTCTTCGGTAAAATTCTTCATTGGTTACATTATAACCAAACGATTTTTGAAAACTATACGGTATCATAAAATAATTAGTAAATTTTGCTCCGAATTTATTGTTTTGAAACGTTTCAAAACATAATTAAGTGCAATCCCATCTTATATTGTCTTATATTATAATGTAACTTAATGTAGTGTAAAAAAAAAATGAATGATGCGACCAATTTGCTTTTATCGACTAATCGATGCACCTTGTCCAATCTTATATCTCCATACATAGATATTCACGTTGCTATCTCCCGGTCTATTATATTATTACAATAACGATGCACGCTAAACCGCTACCGATGGCAAAATAACGGGTTGCGTCTAATTTGTAACAGGTAAATTGAAGGGATGCCGCACGGTGGAATTAGAACATGTCATTAGAGCGGGCCTTGCCTGTTTCTTCGTCTGATTATACGTATTATCTATAGTAATTTGTCTTTATTATTTACTATTTGCTTCTACCGGTCGCCTAAAAAGGTATAAGTAATTTCATGTTTTCTAAATATTTTTATTAATCAACAGTCGCGTTATATCTGCATGTTCAGGGTGCAAAGGCAATGTTATCAAACAGAATGTGGCCCTTGTAAAATTCATTGTGCGCAAACGGGCTGCTTAAAGAAGTTTAATATATACACGCCAAGCTCTTCGTAAGCATGGTACAACTGGCTCACTTTGCACTGAGCTCATGCAGAACTTTTTTTTATTCTTCTTGGGATGGAACGCTTTACGCACCATACCTGAAGATGGCCAGTCATCAGACGTGTATAGGCATACCCAGTAAATCACCCCGATCTCCATCTTGTCCTTAATAAGGACCATCCAGGGACTGGCGAACCCAATTTCTTCGGATCCCTGAGCTCATGCAGAACCTAACTTCGCCTAATAACTGATACCTAAACCAGTCATTTTGGCACCACGCTGACTAGAATGGGATAACTAGTATCAAGATCTAGCAGGTAACTCTTATTGTGTCACGACGATGCTCTATCCTAGAGAAGGTCAATAGGTATCACTGAAAGACTATTGCAATACCACCAATAAACCCCATGAAGCTCATGGACATGATTATCTACATACTAGATACTGATGGCTTCTGCGACTAATATGGGGAAGTACCACAAGAAATCCATGACAAGTCCAGATGCGTTTCGCTGCGGCTACTCTCTACTCGTAAGATAAGAAGATTTACAAGATCAAATCAACGATCCTACCAATGTCTCAGTTTACATTATGGCATGTGATGTCAAGTCACAGTACCTACACACTATACACAGTAATTGTATTGCCATGTTACTATACAAAAATTTTATCCGTGGGAGAGCCATGCTTCGGCACGAATTGGGCCGGCTCGACCGGAGTGATACCACGGCCTCACAGAAAACCGGCGTAAAATAGCGCTTGCGCTGTGTTTCGTCGAGTGAGTGAGGGTACCGGAGGCCCAACCCCCTTATTCCCTTTTAAAAGGCCGGCAACGCATCTGTGACTCCTCTGGTGTTGCGGGTGTCCATGGGCAACGGTTATCGCTTACCATCAGGTGATCCGTTTGCTCGTTTGCTGCCCTATCCCATAAAAAAAAAACCTTATTTTTTCCTCAGGAGAGGTAGGCTAAGAATCCTCATGAATACCACCGCAACGGCAAGTGTCAAGGTGATTATGTCGAACCCGACAGACCTACCGACTAAATTCAGCTTAAGCCGTTGGTCCAAATGACCCTATGGCTTGAGGTGATAGGGAGGACCGCACTTCAGGAGAGGAACAGTCAGCGTTGCCCTATAAAGTGAGCATATGCGCTAGAAGAGACACGTACATCCAAATGACTCCGGCCTACTAACAAAACAATACAAGGTTTACTTTCAAGTGTATAGCAGCATTAAAGAACCTTGATGGATCGAAGTACTAAGACTCTTCGCTGGTGCTATCCCAACCCTTCCAAGTGTCTATTAAAAATGTAAAATTAATCCACTATAGGTAGGTAAATTGTCAAATTAGTTATGATCAAAACATTAATCAAAAGTATATCTATACATATAATAAGACAGTAAAAATATTTTGTCTGTACATTTAGTATTTTTGACTGAAATGGATAGAGGGGCACTTAAATAGATTATTAGAAAGCAAAAAAAATTTTTTGGATTTTTTTGTCTGTCTGTCTGTCTGTCTGTATGTTTGTTCACGTTTATCTCCGAAAGTACTGAACCGATTTGCTTGAAACTTTCACTATTTGCTTTGTTTTAACTCAGAATAATATCTAAACTTTGTTTCATCAAAATCGGTTCATTAAAAAAAAAGTTATCGTCATTTTAATGAACTCAAGGCATGATAATATTGCGAATTATAATGTTTGTTACTCTTTCACGTAAAAACTACTGAATGGATTTGAATGAAACTTTACCACAATATAGCTTATACATCAGAATAACACATAGGCTACAATTTTTGAGGTTTCTAATGTGAGGTCGTAAAAAAAACACATTTTTTGCGCTTACATTGCAAACGCTGATTGAATCCTACAAGATAGATCAAAACAACTTACTTATTACTAGACTAGACGGGACGAACCTGAAGTCCACCGGAACGAAGTCGCGGGCAAAAGCTAGTAAATTATATACTTGCTTAATTAATTGTATTTTCATAAATATTTTTGTACCAAATGCTAATTTAAATAATTATAGTTAGTGAAATACTGAAAAAATATTCGTTAGGAATAAGTAAAATTGCATTGCATTATGTACAAACCTTCCCATTCAGAAATCATCAAAAGCGTACATTTGAAAACTTAATTTTCCAACCAATTTTACCAACTTACGAAACAATACAAATAAGGAGTACTTATGTCTTTGTAAGAGTTCAAAACAAATCTTAGTTAGGTTTCCTTTGGAGTTTCCATGCCTACTGTGATGTATTATTTAAAATGACTTCTCCGATACTACGGCGGCGAAAAAATTGATTTAATGGGATAAGAATAGTTTGGTACAATCAAAATGAAAACTGTTAATATTTTTCTCTACAAAAAATAGTATGTGCTGCTTAACCTACTGCTTTTCAAATATTGTCGAGCAGCCGTCAACTAATGCGCTTGACACATTGAGTGTGTCTTTTTTATATAGGCACTTGGATAAAGAATTACTGATTAAAAATTATCATCATCATATTTCAGGCGAGAGACGCCCACAGCTGGACATAGGCCCCTGTCAAGAACCACCATATTGAACAACCGTACGCTACTAGCATACAATGGTCGCGTACATCATCATCAATCGGTTAAACATTAACATTATGAAAGCCTAAATATTTTTTATGGATATTAAACTGTCAAAAATATATCACCATTATAATATTAAGTAAGATTAGCCATTAAAGTCAACGCTGATCACATTACAATCACTTGATCACTTATCAAGATCAGAAAGATAGCGGCGGCTAGAGTCAATTTACGTATTGAAACAAAACCCCGAGGCAGACACTGTGTCTAGTACGTATGTCGATGTATCGACGTTGCACCCGAAACGTCGAGGCAGGCATGAATGGCCGGCGCCCCGCTGGCCGTGAGTTATGCGGGGCCCCCGGGGCGCGTACTGCCTTCACACCTCCGTCCGCGTGTGGTCCGCGCTTTACGAGCCGGCTGGGCTGCTGCGCGCGCGCACGACGGTATCATGCATAGTGGTGGAAAGAATTTTCTTTATATATTATGGTTTATAATACAACAATATAACTACTGACTATGGAGATTTTGAAGAAAAAAAGATATGCCTCTTGTTACGAATAGTTTTTATCATTATTAACTATTTATTAACTCAATATTTTTTTATAAGATTAGCTCTAAGTTTTTATACTTTATTATATCTGCTCTATGTTTTCTCTCCTTCTTTTTTATGTCATATATATTTTTCATGTCAAATATAATTGGTGAAAGTCAGCTTGTTTCTTTTTGCTCTCCAATTTGCTATCGATCCTCAATACCTCTATTGGTGAAATGAAACCCAAATAAACACAGATGAACACGAACAATCCTACAATAGATATAAAATCTTATTGACTAGATAACAAAAAAAGGCTACATAACACCAGTCCCTTCTACACGAAGGCAGCGGATTATGGCTATTTATTTTTATAATAACTCACTAAATCAGACTGTAATCAATAATTCGCAATTTTGTAGATCTCATCTTAACTCATAAAGACATTATGATATATCTCAGCAAAGACTGCCAATAATTTTCTGTAGACTTTTGCGATTGCAGTCTACGAAAAATGTATTATTATAAAAAGTATTTATTAGTGTTGACAATTATTAGATTCTCAACATTGTGTTTGTATTATTTACATATTTAAATTTTCACTCTTTACATATCCACAAGCTGAAGAATACAGTTCCAGAAGTTATCCAAATATTAATTTATTCCTGCTAGCGCGTTGTGGATTTATTACGTTGAATTGCTTTGCTCTTATATGACATAACTTTGTTATATGATATACTATACTAATATGTGTTATTATTCGTGAATAACAACATTGATTTCTTGGCTACCTCTCGCAACGACATTTCCGTACGACACTTAAATCTTCCGGCGTTACTAGTAGATATCCTGGCCCAAGATATTATAATATTAGTCACATTAGTGTGTGTATTTTACTGGTGAATTATTTTATTTGTTAGACTTATTACGACCCGCCGCGTTTCCTGCGCGATACGACACCGACCGCCGCCATTTTTATTGGACAGGAAGGAAATTCTAACATTTAATATATTCAATGTAAAATGCACTTGGCTTATTTATTCGAAGTGGTCCACGCTTTCCGATCCGGTTACGATATTTGTGGTAAACACCGGGTTACGAAATTACAATATGCTGTGCGCCTACGTCACAGACTTTCTAATGGAGTGGACAGCAGTAGTGCAGTAAGTGTTTATTTTTGGCTTAGTTTTTAATATTAGCTTCTAGTTATTCTAAACCTCCTACATCCAATGACATTCATCTTTTACCAGCATTCTTATATGGTAAATATGTTATGGGCTTCTTGATAGTTCATCCATCCTGATCACCAAGTTCCTGCCCATCGTTCGTTACCAAATCTCGCAATTTGCCATGTGTGTTTGCCATGTTGCCACTAATGTAGGACAAAATGCAATAAAATATATATGTGTATATTATTTACATGAATACATTTACATAATTATTTAGTGCACAACACAACATCAATGGGTTACAGTGATAATTTACAAGGGCAGGCTTATCTTTAAAAGCGATCTCTTCGAGGCAATCTAAATAAAGTGCGAGGGACTAAATTGCATGCTTCTGAATATCCTATAGATATATAAAAAAGATGTATTAGTTAAATGGTGATATTGAAAGAAGAGTTTTAAAAGGGAATCAAGTAAATGGGGCACTTCATAACTTCATGAATAGCCAGAACGTATCACAAAGAGCACGACTGGCTGTGCATGGAGGCGTGTTGATCCCCACATTGATATGCTAGTGAATGTTGGGTGTGGCAGAAGAAACATGAAAGTAGGATTAATGCTGTGGAGATGAGAAGCTTGAGAAGTATAATTGGAGTGAATCTGAAGGACAAAGTCAGGAACAGTGTGATAAGGGAGCGATGCGGCGTAGTTGAAGATGTAGTGAAAAAGATAGAGAAAGGGATGTTTAGATGGTTCGGCCATGTTGAAAGAATGAATGAAGGAAGATTAACGAAAGAGATACACAAGGTAAGAATGAAAGGACGAATCGGTGCAGGTCAACCTAGGCGGACATATCTCGATCAAATCGAAGATCGCAACCGACGAGCATGCATGAAGACGCTCATGAAAGTGGAGGAAGCAAGAGAAGTATGCTAGGGTCGTAGCAAGTGGAGAGAGTAGTTAATTAGAACCTATTCTATGACTTTCTAGCTTACATCTAAAAAATTATGTTTGGTTCCAGCTACTATAGAAAAATGTTGATGCTACACTTAAAATTTCGCAAAGGCATTTTCAACAGCGATATTTTTTGAGACGGTGAAGTAACTATTCCAGGTGTCACGAAACGATAAGGCTTTAACCTTATTGTCATTCATTATATTTGTTTATACATTTTCGATACAAGCTCATGGTAATCCATTTTTAAACGTTCAAGAGCGTTTAATAGTATTTGTGTGATATTTACATGAGTAAGGATTATTTGAAATTGAAATCAAAACTTCTTTTTATAACCATCTTCTATTCTCCGCTTTCTTTTTTCTAACCTCTCTTTCACTCCAATTATATCAACTCTTCTCGTCAAGCCGTAGTAGGTACGTAGTAGTAGCTATCAATAAAAAGAAAGAAAAGAAGGAATATAAATATATATTTTTTTTATACTAGGCCCGAAAGATGACTTCCTCCCGCCTGATGTTAAGCGGTGAAAGAGGTCCACATGAGATCACAGATAGGATAGTGACTTTACTCCACTGTCCTATCCCTGCCGGCCCAAAAGATGCTTTTTCACGCCTCTTTTGAAGAAACCCATGTTGTAGGATGTAGGAAACGCATACGCAGGCAGAGAATTCCAAGTGCGGGAAGTACGGCAGAAGAAGGAATCTTGGAATTTCTTTGTGCGGTGTGGAATGGGGGATATAGTGTACGGATGGCTTACCCTTACGTGTGTTAATAATTACGTTAATATAAATATAATACTTAGACGGCCAATTCATTGATAAAAATAATACCATTATGAGATGAGTGCTCAATTACTAGTTGCGAAGATCCGAATGAATTTTTTAATAAAGTAACATTATATTTATATACTTTTTATGCATCTTTTATTTCTTATTAGCTAAAAAAGTCATACTTAGTTTTATCTCTATAATACATACAGAAGCACAAAAGTCGTTTTGTTTTACATGCACCTATGCAACCTTTATTGCGTTTTAAGCCGAAATTCTTGTCTGGTAAGTCCTAAAATGGTTCGCATAGTACGTACGAGTATAATATCCTTAACCAGAATATTTGTTTGAATGTAAATGCGAAGGCTTACCGCGGTAGCAGCTCCCGTTATTTATCGCCGGCCCACTGCCCCGGCCAAGATTTATGCCGGTGTCGGAGTAAATCAGACACTTTTTTTTTATTTTCTCTTGGATAAATACATTTATGTCACTGAATTAAATGTACCAGATTAGTTAGATTGGGTTTTCAACTTACAATTATTCAGTTGATGATAGGCAAATAGGCTAAAAACATAATAGCAACCTCCGACTATTTATTATATTAGTATTTATCAAAGGTAGAAAAATAGTATTCAAATATTAGAATATGTTTTCTAATATTTGAAACAAATTATATCAAATCAATAATAATTAAGTATAATATTAAATTTGAAATTCCGCCATCTTCCGCAGTTGACAGCTTTCGTCATTGGCTGTTGGACGATACAAACTTTTCCAGGTTAGCTCTGTATCTTCTATACATAAATTAGTTAATCTATTTAAATAGTCACCTAGGGTAAGGTTGCCATATGGCGGTAGAATCGTGAAAGCGCACCCTGCTATGTGCCCCGCATGGGCCTAGAGAACACTGCGGGGTTTTAGTGGGTACGCCGGTCCTCTCACTCACGGACCGGAGAGCCCCACACACGGCCGCGCCTAGCCAGCGCGGTGTCAAGGTGCATAACGCATTTCCTTTCAAAAAAAAAGGCTAAGGTTGCCATCAATGAATCGACGCTTTGATCGGACCGCTGATGTTTCTCGAAGACGACGGTGCCTAGACGCGAATAAAAGGGAAAAAACATGACTTCTAGTGACGCCTCGCATACTAGATAACCGCCAATGCGCGAGCGGCTACCGATCGGAGTGTATGTAATTTTGTGTGCTTTCATGTTCCCCAAATTTATTACGTCGCGTTACTAAATTACGAGTGAGTATTGTATTTGTTTATTTAACGCATAGGTTTTATCATGAGCTATTTTAGTAATCAAGTACGGCTATTCTTAATAGTGCTTTGAACATCTCGGTGTATCATATAATTTATAAATTGTATTTGAGTGACGAGATTCACAGTTGCTATCATTGGACCCCCTTGGATTTCTTTAATTGGACCGGTCCAATGATGGGATCTCAACACATCATGAAATTAAAATTTTACTATTTTTGATAGGCTGGAAAACGATGAAAATAATTACCCCGGTGGAAGTAAGAAAAGAAAATATTATGAATGGAATGAAACTAGCTATTGAGGCTATAACTATAAAATTTTTTGAAAAACCATTTATTATAATATCATATATGTTTCGAGATCCCGCTGCGTACTTCTATATCCTCACTAGCTGACCCGACAGACGTAAAGCTGGTCGAGCCACCGCCAAAGGAGGGTCCGAGAACCCCTGGACAGTCCCCCAGACAGAGAGGCTTCACCACAGCGTGCACGCTTAGCCGGACGCGCACGCAGCCTCACGGTAGGGTCACTAGACGGGCTCTCCGCGGCTTCCTTTTGCGAGATGACGCTCTCGCAGAAGGAGGCGACAGCCTCCCATTCCGCCTCGCCGCGGAACATGGCCACGACCACGCTCGGCAGCGAGAGGTCGCTGCTTCCCAGCGCAGCTACGAGTTCGTTGCGCTGTTGTTGCCACGCCGAGCTCACTGACAGTGTGTGCTCGGACGTGTCGTCGGGAGCGCCGCAGTGATGGCACCGCGGCATTACCTCCTGGCGTGCGACCTTGTGCAGGTAGTGACCGAAGCAACCATGCTCGGTCAGTACCTGCACCATGCGGAAGAGAGGCTGCAGTGCCGACGCCCAACCCACTCCTTCAACACCGGACGAATGGCTTCAATCGTCCGGTGGCCGGCAGCTGGTAAGGCGAGTGCCTCACCCCACCGGTGCAGAGCCTCCCTCTGCACCCGGGCATGGACTCACTCCACTTCAGGTGGAGCGAGCCGTTCCCCCCGTTCATGTGCCGAGACCCGTTGTCGATACACAGCGGCGTGCACCTGTGCATCGACATCCCACGGCGTGTGGCCCGCTAAGACGCAGGCCGCGCCGTGGCTGACCGTGCGATAGACTCGCACGGCCCGGGTCACGATGACCCTCTGCGGACGTCGCAAGAGGGCCACCACGCGGGGGAAGAGGCACTCCGTCCACACCGGGGCCGACAGACGTTGTCCTGTCAAATGTCTCAAATGTCATGTTGTAACATGTTGTCTCGCCCGCTTTTCTCTTGAAATTTATCCTGAATTTTCTTTGCCACAAACCTCACGGAGCCCGAGACCTTTCCAACGAATGCAAAACCGTAGAAATCGGTTCGTGCATTCTGGAGTTATAGGGTCAGGAATGAAAACCCGACTTATTTTTATATAGTAGATTATTATTTATATTGTGATCTTAGTGTCATCAGCAAACATTATAAATTCTATATTTATCATGTAGCAATATTCTTAAAGCACAATATGAAATACAGCGGATCCAGGTGAGATCCTTATGGAATTCCAGAGAACACTAGCTTCAATAGTGATTTATACCTATATTATAAGACTAATACTAATACTATATGTATTATATAACGCAAATATGACTCGCACCATCTGAGTAGTGAATCAGGAACACCACCACTCTTCTAGCTTAAAAAACAAAATAAAATGTAATTGTTCATTAAATCAAAAGCTTCCTTAAAGTCTGTGTATCTTATATTCACTTAACCTTTACATTCTATTAAGTATATAGGTAGCTAGTTGTTTGTTTCTCTGGAATGTGTGTTGAGTTATACATTTATACTGGACAATATATTCAATAATTTACCAGTTATCAATGGAATTTTAATGGGGCTACAGTTTAGAATATCTTTCAAATCTCCAAATTTATGTACCGGCGTTAAATGAGCAATTTTCCAAGTGTCAGGAAATGTACCCTATACCAAAAAAGCTGAGATAGCATCTATATAAGCTTACTTGGCACAGTTCTTTAAAAAAACTGCAGGTTTTAAATCTACCCGAGCATCTTTCTTATAGTGTACTTTACAAGGTGTTGAAGAACTTCATAAATAATAACAATAAAAATTCTGTGAATGAAATATTTAAATCAAAAAGCAAGTTGCTATGAACTATGAAGGGGAAGTAATTCAACAATACACTTATACCAGTAATATAGACAGTTTCAGAACGAAATTAGAAAATATATCCTATATTATTTTTTCTTTATTCGTCAAATTCATCTATTATTCATTAAAACCAATCTCACCTGTAGAACTACGTCTTAGTCATTAAATTAAATTATCAAATAAAATATTAAATAAATCACTAAATAAAATATTGCAATTATCTCTCACATATTGTAATAAAGCTTATCCATTGGATTATAATATTTCTTACATTTAGCGTGATAAATGGCCTTTTTCTTAATTATAAACTTACTAAGCCAAATAGGATACTTGATGCCACACTAAGTGTGGTTGGTGTATATTTCCATATAATTGGGATAACAACATTATAAAAATTTGTAATTTATTAATTCCAAACTATCCTATCTAGATTAATATGGTCAATCATAAGTATCGTTGACAGTTTGCAAGACAAAATTTTGACTTAATTACATCTTGTGTCGTAAGTTATTGACTAGTTGTATACTGAATTCAGTTATGTGCAGAATGACACAAAATATTACTCATTTGATTCCAGAATTTTTAGAAGAAGGCATCTTCACTCACCGTATAGAAACCAAGCGTAATATTAACAATTTAAATTACATGCAGAATAATACACCTAAGTACTTACTTGTATAATATTTTACAGTATGATTAAATGATAATAGTTTAATAAGTATGCTCATACGCGTTTACTGAAGAATTTGTCCTAGAAAACGGACAAATTGATAACTATCATTAAACTGTTCGAACCGTTTCGTATTCATTATTAAAATGAATTACACTTGAGTCTAATGAGAAACCTCTAGCACAATGTGCCCTAAATATAGCGGCTATTGATTCCTCATCTGACTAATAAGCAAATGAAATCGAAAAATGGACTATCATTCGTGCTAATTTGTAGCAAGCAACCAGCGAATGGGACAATTAAACTGATTAAGATGTATAAGATGTTTTTTCATCACTCCAAAGTCCTGTTAATAATTCTACTGGTGTACTCAGGTTACAGCAGGACCTGAATAGATTTGAGTCACATTGTGACATAAAAAGATTAAAATTTAAATGTCCACAAATATTGTGTATGTATTATTAAGTCGTAAACTCAATAAATTAGCACTAATAAATTATTATGTCCTTGAAGGTAGATGATGTTCAGTATGAATATTATTAAGTCTGAAGTCTTAGGTTCAATTAATACTTTTGAGTCATTAAAATCATTAACACATCAAATTCATCAATAAATCATTAACTCTGCCACATACACCAATTTAAGTAATTTGAGCCAAGAATCCTACGAATACTACAGTAATTACTTAAAAGGAGTCCTTGGCACTTTCACGTTGCCAATCTCTCTACTACACCGATAAAGTATTTTAATTTTTTTCATCTTCAAGCTCCATTTGAGGAAATGGACATGTGAGTCATCTTCCAGCCAAGTTATTAGGTCTGCTGGTCAAAGTACACAACGAGATTGTGAGGATGAAACCAGTTTAGTGTAGATAATGTATATAGCTTATAATAGCTTTGCTAGTTACCACAATCCAACTTAAATTTGTCGCCGCTGACAATATTTTAACAATCATTATATTCCGACAATTAAGTCTGAAAGCTAGCTTTTAAGGACTCCAGGTAATTTTCGCTTTCAGTCTTAACTTTGTCATCCATCACATTGTAAAGTCAATTAGTATCTAAATAAAATAACTGCTATTAGCAAACAACCTTATTACTGAGCTCAACGGGACGTTGGATCTCATCTCCGAATGGGGCTCCAGCAATCTCGTTGAGTTCAATGCTAAGAAAACTCAGGTGTGCGCGTTCTCGGCTAAAAAGTCACCTTTCCTCCCCCTTCCCTGTCTTCAGGGCGCTACTCTTCCCGCCCAGAGCATCATCACCTTGCTTGGTATGAGCATCCGCTGCGATCTGAATACCAGAGACTACATAGAGTCCGTCATAACCACTGCCTCAAGGAAACTCGGTGTCCTGAACAAGGTGCGACGGTATTTTACCCCGGACCAACTCTGCCTGCTTTATAAAACTCAGGTCAGGTCCTGTGTGGAATATTGCTCGCACCTATGGGACGGCTCCGCTCAATACCTTCTTGAAGCTCTGGACAGATTGCAGCGGCGCGCAATCCGCATTATCGGCGATGTAGAGGCAACCAACACCCTCGAGCCTCTACAACTTCGTCGTGATATCGCCTCTCTTAGCGCCTTCTATCGGATGTTTCATGAGGAATGCTCTGAAGAACTCTTTAGCTTTATCCCTCCCTCTCCTTTCCTTTATAGAAACACACGTAAGGGTCTTCGGAGCCATCCGTACACTACGTCCCCCATTCCACACCGCACTAAGAAATTCCAAGATTCCTTCTTCTGCCGTACTTCCCGCACTTGGAATTCTCTGCCCGCGTATGTGTTTCCTACATCCTACAGCATGGGTTCCTTCAAAAGAGGCGTGAAAAGGCATCTTTTGGGCCGGCAGGGATAGGGCAGGTAGGAGAGTGGAGTAAAGTCACTATCCTATCTGTCATCTCATTTGGGCCTCTTTCACCGCTTAACATCAGGCGGGAGGAGGTCATCTGCCGCGCCTAGCATATAAAAAAAAAAAAACTGATAAAGAGTGGTGACTGTGGTAACGGCACTGGCTGTACCCAGGGCCGTTTTATCCATTAGGCACTGTAGGCAACTGCCTAGAGGCCCCGCCACGTTCAGGCGCCCTGTGCTACGGATAAAAAAATTGACAATGTTTCTTAAAGAGTAAAAATTTTAATACATCATTTCGGAAACACATAAGTGGTGGTAAAATCAAACGGGAGTGGCTCATGTATTCTCCGTCTACTGGAAAAGTATATTGTTTTCCATGTATCTTTTTTAGTGAAGCTCAAAACCGTTCACACTTACAAAACTAGATTTTCTGATTGGAAAAATGCATTGCACCGAATTCATTCGCATGAGAATAATGCAACTCACCGAGTATGTGTACAGACACTGATTAATAGACGGGGCATTCACGGACGAATCAACACTTCTTTGGAGGTTACATTTAATAACGAAAGATTTTCCAAACTTTTTCAAATTGAAATTAATTAAAAACTGTCTTCGTTCAACTATGTTTCAAAATCATTTAAATTCATTGGCCATAATAGCATTTGAAACTAATGTATAAGTCTTAAACGATTTTGTAACAAAAAAAGATTAAAGAGTTAATTTAAAAAAAAATCATACAAGAAGCTTATATAGCTTGTCGTGTGATTTTTTTAATACATATATTATTACTATTATTCTTTTTATTCTTTTAGTTTGATTCAATATGTTTATTGAATAATGTGATAATATAGGTAGCTATGTAGTAAAAAACTGCGTAATCATAAATTATTAGGAAGTTAGAAGACGGAAAGGGGGGAGGGCGCGACGAGCATTGCCTAGGGCCCGCGACTTGCATAAGCCGGCTCTGACTGTACTTGGGCATCCCACGTACTATCCGGCCATGTACGAAGTGCTTTTCAATTTTCATCATTTATCCGTTGCTATCCGTCCTACGGTAAGGAAAAACATCTTGAAGTTTCCTGCATACACGTACGAATTAAAAGGTGTGTGTAAAGTCAATCGATTCGCGCTAGGCCAGCGTGATTGACTAAGGCCTAATCGCCCTAACTTAGGTAAGGCCTTCTCAAGAGATGAATATGAAATTTGATGATTATTTCCGCCTCGTCAGCCTACCACTTGTATTATTATACTACAGTCTACTACATAGCCTGTCTGTCAACAACACGCCCATACCAAAACTATGTAAAATCTTTTGAGGAGTCATTCTCTTAAATTAAGTTGGCGCGACCACCACTTCTTTGTTGGCTTTTCATGAGAACTTTATTAAAGTCCTTCCCCACATGCGATCCTCGTATTTCAAACCCACGCGCCGCCTGCTTCCCGACCAGCCTGTCAGGCGAATAAACTGCGATGCTTATGGCTTGTGAAATGTTATATTTAAACCGCAAAGTGGCGTTATTTCGAAAAAGAGTTTTGATATATGTGAACTAAGTAATATTTACGGTTTCCTTTATAAATTGTAGTGATATCGCTTTAGTAATAATATTTATAAGCGGGAGCTCTTGTTTTTAATGCAGTTTTGATTTGCAATTGCATTGTTCTGTGATATTGTCATTCATCCTTTTTCAAGTTGATAAAAACAACATATTTTTTGTTTTGTTTGTTAGATTGTTTTTGTTTCAAATTATTTAAATAAAATTTATAAATAAATAGTTTATATAAGTTTAAAATTCAAAAAGATGTAATGTTAGATATATGCTCAAAAAAAATAATCGTCAATTTCATATAATTATATTTTCATATATGTTATATTACAATGCACACTTAGGTGCTAAGTTCTGTGATATAGTCATTACATTTTCCAATTTAATAAAAACAAAATGTTTTTTGAAACATACAAACATATGTATAATAGTAGACATTGAACTAACTAATAACATAAAATTAAAGGCAAAAATATATTGTTCAGCCTTTTGCTGACTCTGAAACATTATATAGGTAAGGTAATGTTAATAGCATTTTAGATTAGATGGACAAAACTGACAAAAGAGTTGAGTACAATGGTCAACTGTCATTGAACAAAGCTGTCATTTAAGCTTTTTTTAGTTTCCAGAACACATTGAGCCATGTTTGGGAATAACGTAATTTTTTTACTTACTTATAATATACACATTCCAATTAGACATATAACAAGTATGAGTTTCAAGTTCAATTGACTTAAATTATTTATTACAAATGACTGAATGTAAATGGCGATTGAAAATAGGAGATATAAATGAAGCTTTTCAGACTATTTTCAGATATAAGGTTATGTGTTATTTTATAAGTAACATTATTTTAATTTTGATATTGTCAGTTTGGTCATCGGATTAAAATGCAAGCGAAGGGGGACTATATGTCAGGGTCGTCTGCTTGGGTACCTCTGTCTTACCTATTGCTTTTTCCAGAGAGTTTCACGTGTTATGTCACAAGTTGGCATTTCTCTATGTAATGGGGACATATAGGAACTGTAAAAATTACGTAAAAATATTAACTTAATAATTAACTTTGTAGATAATATCTCTCTGCTAAAGCTACCTCAGAATATATCGGGTGTAACAATCGGAACGGAACTAAGATTTATTTATAAAATGTATGTTTTATTACGATTTGGATATAAAAAAAATATTTGTCATTAGCCCAGCACTTACTTCATGCGTTGACATTAGAGGATTTCTGTTTTAAATAATTATATATAGATAATAAAAAATAGGTATTCTTTGTAACTGTAATAGCTAAATAACCCTTTCTTTTGATCTACTATTTCTGAATACTTACATATACGAATTTAACTTACGATTTTATCAAAATAAGACAACATTCACATTCTAGTCGAGATATCATATTGTCATGTTAAGACATTAAGCTACTGTGAGCGAAAATAGTGGTGGTATTGTATGCGGGAGTCGAGAAACGAGATTCAATCTCGACGGGTACAAATCGAGCGAGGTTGCGCGGACGCAATTGAGTTATTATATCTTCCTGTTAGGCTACTTGTTTTTGTGGCTCCCGTGTGTTTTTATTAATTATGCGCTATAAATAATAAATATTTTATGGTGTAACGCGATACGCAGGCTGCCTGTAGATGTCGCCGTGTGATATGCGCGCGCGCAGTCCGTACGGTTATTACTCAAACGGCAGCGTTTTATTGTTTCTCGACATTATTAATTTTGTATTCATACGTTGTTGTTCATTGCAACTGTTGATCGAACCGACATAGGACATAGGTTGGTATTCGTTCGGCTACCGAATTTGTCGTGGGACGAGATTATTGCATGATAAGAGATACACATTCTTTATCTTAAGATTGATGAAATAAATAGCTGGCATGACAATTTATGACTAAATTACTCGTATGTAACTTAAGCTTTTAGTGACTAGCCATACGTGGACAGTGCTGGTAGAGAATTAAATAAATATCATCAAAGGCATACAACTATGCAGCTAGACTTATAAGGAAGTACACAACTGATTATGAATTTGATAGTATTAGATACATTTGCTAAAATACTGCACTGGGACATAATTAAAATTTGGCGATGTGAAAGTGCTTACAATAATTCCATTGGCCAACTGTCAACTTTTACTTTAAGAACTAACAATTTATGAACGCAATATAGATATTGTTAAGGAAAAATTGTATATATAAACATCGTGCTGAGCCCTGTTATAATTGTTTGATTAATGTTAAATCAAATTGTTACCGTGTTTTCACTACGCCTTCGGACAACCCTAGGTTGACCATAGGAATTACCAACTCAGTTCTTCTCTTCTCTTCAATATTCTCACGGGCACAGTTTAGGTACTACTCACAATAAATCGCCACAGCCGGGGTATGCGATTTAATGCATTTTCCTCAGGGGAACAAAAAAAAAAAAAGTTCGACCATAGAAATTACCGAGTTCTTCTCTTCTCTCAATATTCAGGCACAGTTTAGGTATACTCACAATTAATAGAAATAACAATGTAAAGGCGCTGGTCACGTATAGGTCGGTCTGTCAGTATCGCGTCCAGCCACCCCGTAGGATGTATAATAAATTATGTAAGGGTATATCACTCGTAGTATATTAATATTTTTCTTATACATATTTACAAATGTGATTATATGTATGAGTCTTTGCGTGTGTGTATTATCATAATTAGTACCTCATAGTCATCTCACTTGTAACTTCAACATATATAATTACACAAAGATTGCTACACGTTGTAAATTGAGGTCTCCAGAAGAGTCGGACCGTCCCACATGTTTTCAAACATTACACATTTATACAATATCATAGGGTAACTCAGAAACAAATTAACTCTACACTCGACTTTAATCGAAAAGTAATGTGTATAAACAATTATAAACCCATGCCACGTCATTGTAGATAGCCTTCCGATATCAGTGGTCTCGTTTCTAGTTTTTTTTTGTTTTTGTAATTATTTTAATCTCCACACTCGTGGCTGTGGCCAGCGAGCAGAAACAATTTGTGTCGAGTACGGGCGGAGTATGACATAGCAGATTCTTCGTTCGAGCAGCATCAAACTACTGACACCACCTTCTTTAATTAATACTGCTCTGATTTTGTTTTTATTATCGTTGTTGGAAAGTTAGGTTATGATCTGTTTTGTGTTTAATTGCTAAATTACTGGGTTATAAAATCTGTTATTAAAATTTTACCTTCTACACAATGCTGTGTCACTTAAAACTAACAATCGTGGACTGAGCAACCTGTAGCAAAATGTAGCAACCTGGCTGCGTTTAGTTAGGTCTAACCTTCCCATCCTAGGGGATGGGTGACCAAAAATGTGAAACATCTCGAGGACCTCAGTGCTTTGAACTTTCGCTCTCTCATGCACGTTTGTTATAAGATAGTGTTTCTTAATACCATGTGGTTTGCGGAGCACTGGAGTACCAGGAGCATATGGGTTTCGCAGCATCATCCATGACAGTAAACAAACGCCAGATTGCTTTGGAGGTGATGCTTGACCAATAGAAATCCACCACGCTCTTTCCCTGCAAGGAGCTCTCGTTTTCCTTCTATAAGGATATAGCTATCTTACATCAAAATAATTAGTTCATTTTTTTTTATATCGAGAGATTCTTAATAAACGCAGTCTTGATAAACGCAAGAGTGCACTTACGTTTCTTTGCACACACTTTAAGCACTAAACTAAATCTCCTCTGGTGTTGCGGGTGTCTATGGGCAGCGGTTATCGCTTACCATCAGATAATCCGTTTGCTCGCTTACTGCCCTATCCTATAAAAAAAATCTGTATATCTTCTGTGCAAATAGCTCTCTATTGGGATATTCCACCGCGACCGATAACAGATTGAAAATAAAAATAATATTTAATAAAAATGGGCCCTAACAGATACTTATTAATGAAAAAAAAAATTGAAAGGACACAAAGAACTAATGAGCTATATACGTACCAGGAAAAAATGTATCTAGCTGTTCGGAAATTGAGAGCCTTCTCGCGACGAACAGGTAAGAAACTCTCTTTTCTCTTGTCAATATCATAATACAATAAAATTAAATGTATTTACATATCAAAAGGTATATCGTGATACATATTTAAAACACTTATGTTGTCATTACAAGATTATTTAAATGATCAATCACAAACATATCTGATCTTTGTTCGATACAAAAACTATTTAATTATTAAATTACAAGGACTATATTTATATCCACAACATATATATTGTAATCTGACATTTACGATTCTGTATTAAATTAATAATTTATTGTTACATTATTAATAAACTGTCATATACGCACTTTTTGTATATGTTGATTTATTTGATAGGTCACAAGTATTTAAAATTACTTTAACGCATCAAATTAATAATGTAATATTATTGAATCTAGGCTGCTTTTGACTACAACTTCATTTAATATACATGTATGTCTATTCTTCTTGGTCAGAATTCTTCTTTAACAGATAAATTTTATTTAAATGAACCAATATCGATATCAATGTTACATTTTATTAAAAAATAATTGAAATGGCACCAGCACGTAAGATGCATTGAGTTGCAAGTTATAAAAAATATTCTATGAGGTGGTTGCCTTATAATCGAAAGAACTGACATCAATTCAAACAGACAATCTTTATTATATATAGTATTCTGACAACTAAACCTAGAAGTGGTCGTACCATGAGGAAACAATAATACAGGATGACAGACTCCTAATCCACAGTTAAAAAACAAAAATGTTGACTTCGGGTTTTGTGATATACTAATTAATACAACTGAGTACAGTAGCAGTCAAAGGAGATAGCGAAAAATTATGCAGTATTCTCCTGCTCTATGGGAATTGGATAATGTATCCTAATTTCCACCCTCGCAATAGGAACAGTTTCCTTGTGAAGAAGCAACAAATATTGTAATCTTATGTATAAAAATGAATCACAAAATGTGTTGGTAAGCACATAACTCAACAACGCCTGGACCAATTTGGCCAATTCTTTTTGAAATGTTCGTTGAAGTTCAAGTATGGTTTTGACGGAGAAAATTTCCAATAATTATCAGAAAAACTCTAAAAACAGTTTTTACTGTAGGTTTACAAACATGAATTGCGATAGATACCAAGGCTATATAAAATTGTTAGTAAAACACAAAAAGTATGAAGACTAAAAAAAAATACATAAAATATTACTTTAAATCTGTTGTACTATTAGAGTAAAATCTGTTGCTATTATACATAATTATTATGATAATGTTAATTAATACATTTAAAAAAAAATCCTCGGTTTGTTTATAAGTCCAATTCAACATTTTCTTTTCTAACATTATTTTTGTTTCGCGAACACTCAGTTTATGGATGTTATTATTAATAATGCGATTAAACCGATTATAAACAAATGGTTTTCTAAAGGAGCTGAACCTTTTAGCGAAAGTGGATTTAATAGGGGAAAGAGGGAGTCTAAAAGTACGTTTTCTTGATGCTTCGGCATAATATGCAGACGGCATGACTTCTGACTGAGCAAGCAAAACGATTCGTAATAGGTATAGTCTCCTTATACTGAGAACCTGCACTTCCTCAAATACGCAGTTTGTCGAAAACCTCATTGGTCGCTTCAGCATAGTTTTAAGAACAGCACGTTGTGCCCTTTTAAGCTGAATCAAGCATGTCGAGGTGCAACCACCCCACGCCACGACACAATAAGACAAGATGGACTGACAAAGCGTAACATACTCGTATACTGTTTTCCACAGGCTCAGTGATGCAATTTCACGTAGCTGCTTCATGACATAAATGCATTTTCTAATTCTGCCTGACGTCACAATCACGCGTTCCCCAAAAGTAAGCCTTTCATCTACAACAATGCCCAAGTATTTAGTGTAAGGTACTCTTTGCAGCTCCGGGCATCTGCAATTCGAAGGTTGTACATTTTTGCAACAATGAAATTTAATGCTTAGGCCTGGCGGCGGTTGTGAGGAAGCAGTTTTATAAAAACAAATAAAGTTTGTTTTTGAGTAATTTGCCGTAAGTAGATTATCACTCAGCCATGATGAAAGTATGCTTAGGGAGTTCTGTGCAGTTTTATAGAGACCTACCCATGAGGAATCGCGAACCAATACTACAATATCATCGGCATAGTTTAAAATATCCGCAATATGGAGTTTTATTTCCGATCATTAAGGTATATTAAGAACAGAGTGGGACCTAATATACTGCTTTGGGGGACTCCAAAGGGGACAGCTGATGGGCTGCTGGTAGAATTATCCACCTTAGTACACAGACTTCTACCGATGAGATAGCTGTGAAACCAGTCAAGACAAATTCCTCTGACCCCAATATTCTCCAGCTTCCTGAGAAGAATGGGAATAGATACGGTATCTGTTTTATTGTCTTTGTATGATTATTGTATTTGTTTTATTGTATGTACCGAGTTTCAAATACATGAGTAACAAGTTTTGCAAATATAAATCTTACTACTGTAATGTAATTTTTCTTCTTTTCATTAATGGCTCACCTATCAATCTTAATTCATTATATATGTATTTACAAATTAGGAGAGCTAGTGAAAATCATATGCATAAACAACTCGAGTTAATCCCAGGGTCCGTCCAGTCAGACTAACAGACGCTTGTTACATCCCGTGACGAGGCAATACTTCTGATGATTTCTATACATCTCTCGAGACCTTATAAGGACCATAGATTTGCATCAGTCTTGGAATAATTGTAAACGAGGAAATTGAAAGTTATAAATCACATAAATCCACTACATAGCAATACTTATTTAAATAAAATAGTGAAACAACAAAATGATTCATCTCTGTTGTTTATCATATAGGTTCGTCCATTAATCAAAGTTGTGTGTGAGATTTGTGGATCAAATTATAAAATGATCAGTGTCAATATAGAACAATACTGTGCAATCAATTTGCTTTAAAATTTATAGTAGGATATCCTTCAAACGCTCGCCACAACATTCATATCTTCCGCATAGATTTTCCTTCATTTAAGCTACGATGTGTGTTTAGTTCTCCTTTAGCATTCGGTCGTTTGTTATTTACATACATAGACCTGCGATTTCAAGAAACCCCACAAAAACTCTAGCAGAATTAAATCGCATAATTTTCAAGTCCATTGCGAGAGATAACCTAGCCTTAAAACTACGCAGAATGTCAAAATGCGGTCACTGGGTATGTCATAGCACCTTCTTGCTCGAAACACATATCATCTAGATTCATGTGATTCGATTTTAGCCGGAGGAAATTGTGTGTAATAGAACTGTAACGTGTGCTGCTGATGGTGGCTGCAGCAACAAAAGCGTGTGCCGCAACAAAAAATTGTCTATGATAACTTTAAGTTCTGCGACTTGGGCGCCCATGCGAGCTGGTGGGGGACTGCCCCAAGCTCTCCACGATGTTTTCCAAACAGAAACGGACCCAATTGCCTGGCAATACCAGATGCAGTGCCAACGACTGAAGGGCACTATTAATCCCCGCTCGCAAACACCAACTATTGAACGATGTTGGGTCTGGCAAATACCAAAGATTCTGAATCACCAAACGGTATTCGTTGAAGGTCATGCAGGTAGCCGCAACAAAAACTGATAGTGACTTTATCAAGCTTTCATTATTCAATGATATCTTAGCTTATCTCTTTTTTTTCCCTCAGGAGAGGAGGCTGAGAATCCGTCATGGATACCAACGCAACAGGCAAGCAGGGATGCGTTGATTATGTCGGACTCCTGCTGAATCGAGGAGGCTCGACCCAACAAACCTACCGACTAAACTAAGCCTAAGCCTTTGGTCCTAATGACCCTACTGGCTTGAAGTGATAAGGAGCCGCACCTAAGGAGAGACGGCTCAGACGCCACCGCTTGCAAGTCTAGAAGGTCCTGCGTTAATTGGTTAGGGGGGTCGCTCAGGACATGTCGCGGTCTACGTGTCCTCTGCCAATATGGACTGTCGGTTAGCTTATCTTGATCAATTTGCTGAATACAGGCAGTCACAGACAATAACTAATGATTTATTTTTCCAGTATAGGTTAGATTCAACCTTATCAATTTGGTTCTATTGACTTCATCATCAATAGACAGTTCTTCGTATTGTTTAAAGTCAGTCACCTTTGCCCAAAGGGACGTAAAATTAAAAAGTGCCGTAACAAAAATGACACGCAAGTGTTCTAAGTGACTCCGAATCGTGATTGACGTATTTTCCACTTAAGTCATCTTATTCGTAACCTTAAGGCGATCGGTGGTAAGTGACGAAATCACGCAAAATTCCTCGAACCACTACCATTGAAACTTTTTTAACAATCGGGATCACTTTTGCACTTCATAGAAGTAACGCCATTTTTTCACTAGCCTATTGATAAGAACAACAACAATAGCTATTATATAATTAGCCTAAGAATTTGTAATTGTCATACTAATAGCTTATAGTATTAAAAATCTCATTATTTTATTATCGGATGTATGATTGGAAAAGCTCTTATTAGATTTAGAATTGTTTGTATATTAAGGGTCCCAACAAGATTTGATTACTGCGAAACGATTTGTGTTTTCGTTCGACCGTTTCAGTAATATCCATAATATCCAGTCAGCAAATTTCAAATTTTATACGCATATTTTGTATTATAAATTATGTAAGTACGACTAATCTTCTGATCACAAGCAAGCAAAACAACAACAAAAACCTCGTTGAAAAAATTCTCGTTGCGCTTAACACGTGTCGGCCGGTTGTGCCTCTGTCGAGCAACCGTGGTAGTGGCTGCTAGTGACCCGGGGCTTACTTGCAAACGCGTCACTTAGTGCCATTTTTATTCTTCATTACTGGCCATTACCGTCACTAATGTGTTCGGGGGACACACGCCGAACACAATCCAGCGGATCGACAGCCAAAATGCACTCAGACATTTCGGGAATGTGAACAGTATATGATTGACCGTCGCCCGGCTGAAATCGTGCTACGCTCGGAGGCAAATATTAATGAACATTCGGCATATTGATGCGTCACAAATTATTTATGCCCCATTGCCGGATACATCCCTTCATCATAGTATCGTAAATATATATAATATTTTATTCAATTTGAAATTGTCCTCTAGTTTTTTTAATAACAGAGATACCAATAATTTTTAAACTTACATATCTCCCACATCTCAATTCACATTAAACTTGCTAAATTCTTCACAATCTAACAAACCCGGTTTGACAGATGTCAACGTCATAGATTATTTGTCAAAACTATAACAAACTTACGCTATATCTCCAAAATGTTTATCAACATCAAATAACTACCTACTATTAAATCATATAAGTTTTACTAACTTAGATGTACTAAAGAAAAAAACGGCAATTTCATAGGTAAAATAAAATAACTTATGTCGCTTATTATCACATGTACTACATAGTCACAGTCCTTTATAAGGCATTCGGGGGGATATACGAGTATGTAGAATCAACGCACAGAGGCCTTTTAAGCGAAAGTATTGAAACTGTTCATGGAATGGAGTAACTGACTCCAATTTCTATCTGCACAATGAATAGTGCAACTAAAAATCCAGTTTCCAAAATTCAAAATATTTTTTATCATATTTAATACATTGAATATTATTTTGAAATAAAATGCTATATCAGAAATATAGTATCAATTTGAACAGTTTCAATTTCCCATATTATTGACACACATCTAGTACGTACCGTCAATCTTGTTGATTCGACACACTAATCAGTCACACCAAAAACTTTGAAGGTGTTTCCATAACCAATCTTTCAAAATTCTATTTGTGAGATACAAACATGTTACCACCTAATGACTTCAAACAAGGGCCTAGTTTAATTCTCAACATTTTTTACCATAGCTCATCAAATAATTGAAGACAATATAAAAAGTTAAGACAGTGCGGACAACCGTGGAGAAATACAAAAATATTTTGTTTTAATTTTTAGCCGCGATGGAAATCCTAAAAATGGTGGCGAGTCGACACGCCTTTACCGTGATAAATAATGGACCGCAACTAATTCGCAATCGAATCTTCAGTTCCCCACAGATGTGTGAATTGTTTTTATCTACCAGGCACAGATGTCCAATTATTAACAGTTTAATATACGATGTAGATTAATAAATACTAAAATCCATACTTACAATGTCGGAACTTATTTAAGTTACATTATATTATAAAATGTTTCATTGACAATAAAAATACATTTTAATAGTACTGGACGAAATACCTTTGTCAGAGTCTACATTAAAAGAAACTAGTAATGAACATGTACCAGAGGAAGTTCTGTTTTTGGTACGGGAGGTACCAAAGCTTCTTATTTATTCTCATTTTAAAGGATTGAGATAAGTCTGCGAAATTACAATGAATTTATAGCTTATGTCAACAACTTAGCAAAATATCCGGGGATTACAGATTTGCAGCAAAAATCCAGGCGAATGTGCCCATTTGCCAACAGGTGAGCAGTCTGCTTCTTTGTAAAAATATCTGTATAAAAATAATCAAACAGGTTGTGTAGACTATTTGACAAGAACAAAAAGTGAAGTGAAGAACAAATAAAATAAATATATAAATAAACAATTATAATTACTCGGAATAAAACGTATAATAATAAAATGAACCATATTTTTAATTAAAACGTGTTTATACTTATAGTTGTAGGTATACATATACACTTAATCTTGTATTTATTTTAGGTTTTCATGTTCGCTTTGTGTCTTTTTGCAACACTTTATTAAAACAGTTTCAATTATAGACAATTAAAACCAGTTCTCAGTTATGCAGGAGAGTAAGCAAATCTCAATTTCGTCTTTAATTTTCACTGCAAATGTTATCAAGTAAGATAAAAAATCCAAGAGCTGCCTACTTATAGTTTACTACATTTATAGAATAGAGTATTTTTCATGTAGCACTCCATAAGAATCACTTCAAATTTTCAAGATAAAAAGTAAAGTAAATCGTACTCTTTTCCAAATTCTACAAACATTGGTTCACTAAATTAATTTTGAAAGGGAAACTGACACCCAGACAAAATTACTTTACAAACAGTATCAATTAGTATAAATTATAAAAAAAACATAAGCTCTAATCTAGGTTAACGTATCAACATGTTATATAAAAATTCACCATCAAAATTATTATTTCCGTGACACGAGCTTTAATGGAGGAACTGTTAAGTATCGCACATGACACCGTCCCTCGTGCACTGGCAATTCATTTAGGAGGGCTGCAGAACACGAATTTAATTACTCGTTAACAAATAGCTCCGTCGTAAATAAAGAAACGGAGCAATGATTTATTCAACAGGTGTGTATAAAAACGATTCTGGATTTTTATAGCATTGGAATAGAAATATTGTAATGTACAGAAAATTACATTATATTTTTTACCTTAATTTATAATTAAATTTAGATGGCCTAGCTAACTAGGAACTTATAAGTGTTTGCTTATGTTAAATTTATTCTGTGTTATAAACAAAGAATAAAATTTATATCGAGTATAAAGTCGAAATAAGCAAAATGTCAACTAATAAACTCAGTATAACTTAAATCTGGTATAACGTGGGTATAAAGTTCTAACAAAAGTTATTTCATCGTTATTCCAACCACCACCCTAGTTTAAGTTCAGTATAACATTGACATTTGCTTGCAATTTCTAGATAACCTCACTTTCGGTTTTATAATACACATTAAAATTGGTTGTTAATCAATACATAGTATAAAACAAAGTCGCTTTCGCTGTATGTCCGTATGTATGCTTTAGATCTTTAAAACTCCGCAACGGATTTTGACGCGGTTTTTTTTAATAGATAGAGTGATTCTTAAGGAAGGTTTGTATGTATAATAAATGCATAATATAGTAGAGAAACACTGATAAATTTAAAGGTTTCTAATGTGATGTCGTAAATAAGCACGTTTTTTTTGCGCTTATATTGCAAACGCTGGCTGAACCCTACGAGATAGACCAAAATAATGTACTACAGTATTGTACAACTTACAAAATCCACAAAAAAGTCCGCGATGGTATATGTCTATCTCTTAGGGATAACCCACCATAACCATTTTTTCACTGCACCCGTGCGAAGCCGGGGCGGGTCGCTAGTTATAAATAAACTAGTTATAACTTTCAAGAAAGCAAATAATAAACATCAACATGGCTCTTAGATCGGTACATGAAGATGAAGATGTTAATAATATAATAGATATACTGCGGCGGACTACAAGAAAAACAAAAGAATTTAAAGCAAGAGAAGATCCTTTTTATTTATACAGTGATGAAGAGTTCCGCTTGAAATATCGTTTTTCCAAAGACGGCTTCTTGTTTTTAGACCGACTTTTTGGTAGTGCTATAGCAGTGGATCAACGTGGTGGTGGTTTCTCTTCTATTCTTGAAATATTAATTGCTCTGAGGGCAATCATAGACAAATACAACTTATTTTTGCGTTTTTTCATAGGTTTGTCTATGGATTACAGCGTTGCCATTTTGTGCATCCGATATAGCCGTGTAGTAGTTATAATGACGTTACACTGAGTTTATGAGTTAAAAAATATTTTGAGTTTATACTGAGCTTATACTTAATTTAACTATATCTAGTATAAGTATGGAAGAACCATGTTATAGTGAATTTTTATAAGTAACACGGATTGACTATATGTTACTGGTTAATTCTCGGAATTTACATAAAACGCAAGAAATTAACATTTAAGATTGACTTCTGATGATCTACAAACATGGAACTCAAAAAAGTTCCTAGCATTGTTTTATAACTACATGAAATATCATAACCAACGCGTGACGAGTAGCATGCGATGCCAGCATATGGCTTAACTGATGTCAGGTGGTTACCAAGGCACCTGTCATGTCTTCCGAAACCGATAGATGACGTGTTTGGTACTACTATATAATACGAAACTCGCTAGTTTAAATGACACGCAGATAAATGTATTATATATTTAAGTAAACAGCACAAAATTTTAGATTTTTTTTAAATGTATTGCAGCACAGTTTTTGATAGAATGCCGTCTGTGGTATTCAGGGTAGCTATAAATCCTATTAATATTATTAGCAAAAGGAAAGAGGGAGCAGAACACTGCAGATGGATCTAACGATAAGTATATGTTACTCTTTATTGTGACTGCTATTGACTTAAACTCGTCGACCATTGGCTGTTTGCTATCTGATATACACAGATGTTGTCCACGATAATCGCCCAAAATACTTTTAAAATTCACCCTGAAATTCACGAGCGCAAAGTTTGCGATACTTTCCGTAGCTCGGACGCAAGATAACCGCTCGCTCGTGATTCAATTGTCGCGAACGAATTCATTTCACAAAACTCATCTTGTAGTGGACGGCGGCTGACAAGGACACGGATCAGTAATGCTGTAGAAGAGCCATGCATACTACGACATTTAGATAATATGAGATTGTCCAGACTATCAAAATGTAACAATGCTTTACATTTGTGACGTACATTTTCTTTGAAAATGCCAGATAAATGCATAAAAATAAAAAAATTGTACAAACTAATTCTTCCTAATGAAATTATTATACTATATATCATTATTATGTCACAAATATCACAATGTTTTTGTAGGATACGACCTTTACGGGCTTTATAGGATAAGGCATGCGCTGGGATATAAATCCAGATGTCATTCAAGCGAATTTAATGAAAGTGTACGTGGAGTATATCATTATTTTTTAAAGATATCTACTCTGATGTATGATTTATTATTATATTAGTAAATTAATAATAAATTTTACTAATATGATATATCAATTGAGATGACAGTACATTGCCATTTATATTATAATTACATAAACAAAAATTGTCTAGAAGAGATCGCTCTTGACCGATGACTTGAACTGTGATCACATTATTTTTAATATCTAATTTTGATTGTCTGTTTTAAGTAATAATTATTATTTATTTCTTTAACAACAGCTAATGCTAATTTTAGATACCTGTACTTTGTACTTGCTGATGCTGTGGTGCCTAACTGTAGACAATCTATTATAAATGAGATTGACTTTTTTTTCTACTTACCTATATCAACCAACAAGTGGAATGTTATTCGAGCTATACGAGTATCAACTTATTGTTTTTTATATTTAAAATAAATTTTAAAAAGTGAAATTACGAATTTTTCTATCTATTTATTTACAATTTATAATCATAATTGAATTTAAATGTTGAAAACACGCATCAGTCAAGATTTTTTCTTGCACTGTTTTGTCATACTTAACAACTCATTAAAGAGCCAAATTTAAATGAAACAAGTTTTTCCTACCTTTAGATCTTTTTTTTTCCTCAGGAGAGGAAGGCTGAGAATCCTCACAAGGAGTACGAAACGTACCCAGGATACCCCCGCAACGGCAAGTGTCACGGAGGTTATGTCGGACTCCACGCGACCGGAACGGTCCAGCCACGTGACCTACCGACTAAACTCAGCATGGCCCAGGTTCTAAAACCATATAGGCAAATCGTGAAGGCGAACCTTTAGATCTATTAATTTTAGAATTTTCATATGAAGCAGTATTTTTTTGACGTTCATGATATTTTTAATTCAATTCAATAAATCAATGAAAGCGTTGGTCCCATTATATATCATGCCTTTCGAGATATCTAGCTTCCTTCCACCACAGCTAATGTTGCTTACATTAGCAATCATATAGATGTCATGACATGGTGAATATCGCGAAATGACAATTGGAATCAAAATTTATTTTATAATTCAAGGAATGCATTTTATGGCTAATACTATATGGATTCTGATGGTAAAATTTCTTGATCCATATTAATAATGAGGAATCCCATGTAAAGTATAGTATAGTTGATTATTTTATTGTATAATTGGCTAACATATAACACCATCAACTATCTAGTTCTACAAACACCACCAGTACTGTAATTTAGGAAGCGACTGCGCAAAGTACTTAATTCCGAAATATAACAGTATTTTAGCCCACACATAGTTTCATGGTTCCAAAAGTTTTAATCTGTTCCATAGACATGCATGGTGGTCTTAGGAAGATTAAACGACGTGGAAATTAATACTTTATGTAGTTGTTTCTCATCCTTTAAATTTAGAATCTGAATGTTCGAAATCATAGTCTGTTTTGACGTCATACATTGAAATTTGCCAAAAACGTTAAAATAATCTTAACAAGTTTGTGAACGTAATTTTGAATGTTAGTCATATATTTATTCTTTCTTATATGTACACATTACCCATTTTCTTTTCACAAACTATAACTTATATAAATAATCGTCCTTACATTTCAGTGGCAAAAGCCCTATTGTCATATATTAAGAAATAGCATTTAAGTCGACCGTACAGTGCCATTTCTTCTATAAATGAAAACAAGCATTGTTTTGCCTATTCCAGAGCCCTACATCCGAGACGACAACGTCGGCGACGCGTGCCCGGAAGCGTCACGGCCGCGTGAAGACCGGAAATGGGCAGGATGACCGGATCCTATCTCCGCTCCTACCTGCGGCCATGTTGTGACGTCACCCCGCCAGTCGCCTTGCGCCGCGCCCCGACAGCACTTCATCAGATAGCAGATAGATTTTGGATTGTTATTGTTCCATTTCAAGCTATTCCGTTTTGATATTAAATTCCTCTGCGAGTTTTGACTCTAATTCATTTTATCCTTTTTATGCAATGTCATTTCTTAGATGTTTCCAAGCAGCAGATCAAAGTATCTGCTTTGGTACAAGTACTTGATATTAATTGGTTGCGTAATGACCTACTATCAGCTTGAGGATGGCGAGAACTGCAGTGGCCTAGCGAAAATCATGATTCTACCACACATTCCCAAGTCACAAACTACAACCCCCAGAAAAAGAAGGACTTCTATCTTACGCAAGAGCAAAAGACGTTATTACATCCTGAATCTTGTTCAATTCTATTTGCAACTACTTGCGTACATAGTTTTCCGATATTTAGTTGAGGCACGCCGATGGCGCAGTGGTGCGCAGTACTGTTCTTTTATACAAACGTTGAGTCAGCTCTTATGTCGCTTAAAATAGCAGTAGTTTTCGTAGTGAATGTGTATAGATTGACGTGTTGCTGGTTGTACCTAAGCGTTTTTGTTATTTGAATTTCACAGATACGTTTATCCAACTCTCCTACTTTGAAAAATATGTGAGACAATCTCCATATATCTGCAACGAAATTCAAGTATATGTGAAGTCAACAAATCAATAGGGCAAAAAGGCTGACTATCTTAGTGAGATAAGGTTCATGCTCCTGAATGGCTAACGTATTCAGGATTTTCCAGGTGCAGCAAAATAATATTTAGTGGTGTGGAGGTGGAGCCAGTAGAAATAAAGAATCCTAAGAAAAAATATTAACATTAAATTGTAATAATAGGGTATAGGAATGTCGAGCAAACCACACAGAGGCCAGCGCAGTTGATTACGGTTCAATCGCCCTAACATAGGGATAACTCGTGCCAATGCAGCACTGCAGTGTGCGAGATGTAACTTTCTATATTTCTTTTTGCTTTTCATCTGTAAGGCGTCGTTTCGGCATTCGGCACATATTCGGTTCGGTATTCGGCACAAGCTACAGACCTACATCCTTTATACCTAGTTTAACATATTACGCACAAAGAATATAGAAAAAACTTTATATTAGTATAATTGTCGCTTATATCACGCGTCTTTATAAGACACGGTCGTTTATAAGGCGTGCGCAGGGATACTGATAAAACGCGTGTTAGATATGGACCAGCACTAGTGTCATTCCTACACTAATCTGTGATTCCTATGCCAGTTTGGTTGCTATGACAATCAATATTGTTATTCATAAATTAAATATGTGTCTGAATATTGTGTATCACAAAAATAGTTAATTAAAATATTTTGTTTTAAATTATTTCATTATTTGGTTCAAATCCGTTGACTCTATCCAATTCCTACAACGCGTAAAAGCGATTTAATCGAAATTTAATGAAAGTGTGCGTGGTGTGTACCAACTGGGTCTAATCTCTATCTGCACCATGAAAAATGCAGCCAAAGATGTTAGATTAGTTAGATGCACAGAAACTATTGTCATTAGTGGTCAAAACGTTTGTTGAAAACCGGGCTATGGAAGAGACTCCAGTCACTTGTCTTCTCAAAGCCTCCTAATTGATTTAAATATGGCAGGTGGTGACTCGCCGCTCACTAAATGGGCCCTCCAAAAAAGCAGACCAATATTGGTGCGAAGAGAGCAACATTGGTGTGAACGACTACGGGTGTAGAGAGGTGTGTCTGCGACAGCGATCGAGACGCCGTCGACGTTATGACATTATTACACTTCCACCCTTCGAGCATTTGCTCTTGCGACTCCACTCTGTCCGGCTGGTTAAGGCAAGACAGAGGCGGGTGGCTTACGCCCCCCTGAAGCACATCGGTACCCTCGGTGACGCAACTCACCGACAGCTCACCACAAGCTGCCCTGAGGGAGACTGACTGCACTGATGGGGCATTTATGGCAATCAAGGGGCATTAAATGCCCCACCAGCGGGCGATGGAGTCGTCACTTCCCTACGCCTATGCATTTTAACTGATTATTAACTGACAGATGTCAATAATAAGATGGGTTTAATTATTATATAAACAGAATTCTCATTTAATAAATAAAAGCATGTGGTTAAAAAGTAAGTGTTTGTAGAATGATCATCATGTTACTTTTCATTCATAAATATAATTATTATTATACTCCTCACTATTAAAATCACTACAAACTTGATCATTGCTTACAGATGATGAACTATCAAGATAAATAAAAGATAGATTAAAATTCAGCTTCTTTATACACATAGCAGCACACTAAAATGTCTTATATTATTTACCCCACAAAGAAATGGCCGCCGGGTTGATATAATAGGGCGTAATGTACCCACTATACGTTTCTAGGGAACAGCATCCGGGCTTGAGTTTGTCGAAGGAGCATCACCGGTTATCATTACCGAGCATATAATTGTTGGCAATTTTGCGTTCCCATTCATCCGTGAATAGCGACCATTAGGCGGAGCGAGCGCCCTCCTTAGCTAATAAGTGCATTCCACTTTTCAGGACTCCTTGGAGTCATTTTGCTTTCTAGTTTTTCAAAATGGACGCGCAACTGAACATTGTGCTAATTATAGTTATTAAACCATTATGTTAATTAATAAGGAACTCGACTTTAAATGTATAAGCTTTTGTGAAGGTTTTTAGCAAGTGGTAACTTTTAGTGAATTTATCACAATGCACTGTTTTACAATAATTAGTTTCAAGTAACAGTAATTGATATGGTTATTCGTAAGTGTGCTGCCAAAGAATTATTCCAACTTAATTATTACTCCAGTTTCTCCTAGTCTTTACAATCCTAAAAGTTTGTTTTGACGGGTGTCATTTATCTATCAAAATTATGACATTTTAACTGATTATTAACAGACAGATGTCAATAATAAATGGGTTTAATTATTATATAAACAGAATTCTCATTTAATAAATAAAAGCATGTGGTTAAAAAGTAAGTGTTTGTAGAATGATCATCATGTTACTTTTCATTCATAAATATAAGACAAAAGTAGGCAAAACCAAAACGGGTCATGCTTTCCCGCCCACAAGCCTGCTGTTTCGCGTCCTCTCTCATTCGTTTACCAGATGTCGTATAATATCGATTCCTGCTTAATATTTACCTTAAGACATAGCAAATTGTAATAATGACCTCTAATTGCGGGCCATATATAAGTAAGTAATGGTAATTGTAGGTTTTAGTTACCATATGTGATGAAGAGAAAATAATATGCGGTATGTACTATAGTCGTAGCATGTGTTACTGCGTAGATATTTTAAGTTTTATTGGTTGTCATCCGACTAGGTAACTGGTAGAGCTGGGCATAGTAAAACTAGTCGTTAACTTCGTTAATCACTTTTTCTTATTTTCCTGAGGAGAGGAGGCTTAGAATCCGTCATGGATACCAACGCAACAGGCAACTGGTGAATCGAGGCGGCTCGACCCAACAGACCTACCGACTAAACTCAGCCTAAGCCTTTGGTCCTAATGACCCTACTGGCGTATATAGAAGGGAGCCGCACCTCAGGAGAGGTACGGTTAGCGCTGCCTCATAGAGAGGGCATAAGCGCTAGAAGAGGCGCGGTTCTCCAAAGTGGGACCGGCCTGTATTGGTTGGGAACCTACTCGTGGCGAAGCAGAAGGCTGCCGAATAGGGGGAGACAAAGGAGGCGACGGCTCAGACGCCGCCGCTTGCAGGTCTAGAAGGTCCTGCGTTAATTGATTAGGGGGGTCGCTTAGGACATGTCGCGGTCTGCGTGTCCTCTGCCAATATGGACTGGTGTCGTGGGGTGTGCCCGCTGAAGGCGGTGTTGATGGGTGACACGGTGTTGATGGGTAGGCGGTGTTGATGGGTTCGTTAATCACCAAACCATAATGGATTACTAGCTTTCCGCCCGCGGTTTCGTCAGCATTATGACGAATTTTCAAAAAGGTGTTTGCCTCACGAGAGAAAGGTCGAGAATCCTCACAAGGAGCACGATACGTACCCGATACCACCGCTACACCAAGTGCTACGGTGATTATGTCAGACACCATACCGGCCGAAGCGTCCTGTACCTATTGACTAAACTCAACCTGGGCCTTAGCCATAAAAGCCCTACGGTTTAGATAGGAACAAGAATATAATCATTATTTCAAAACGATAGATAATTATTAGGCTCGGAATAGATTTTGTGACATCAATAGTATGGATATGCCTGGGATCTTACTATTTTCAGAGATTGTAAAAATATTATATTGAACTTTCAAAATAGTATTTCATATTTTAGCTTATTGTTGTAATGATAAGTTGTAAACATAAAATTTTACAATAAAAGCGTAAAGAAACGAATAGCAAATAAAAACAGAAAATTTTAGGTATATCCATATTATGGCGGTCGAATCGCGAGAGCGCACCCCGCCATGTGCCCCGTATGGGCCCAGAGATCTCGGGGGGGTTTTAGTGGGGAGGCCGGTCCTCTTGACCGGAGAGCCCCACACATGGCCGCGTCTTGCCAGCGTGGTGTCATGGTGCACAAGGTGGCATTTCCCCCCCCCTCAAAAAAAAAAGGTTTATCCATATTACACTTACATTGACTTTCTTTCTGCAAATACATAAAATTAAACTACCTATTCCCAGCACTAATAATTATCTTATATTTTTCACTGAGTCTCTAACTCCTCTATACCAAGTTATATGAATTCGTTCAGCTGCTTAACTCAGATTATCGCGTAGGATAGATATATTTTCCCGTGGTAAAATTTTACCCCGGGTATAAAACTATGCCTATACCAACTTTCATTAAAATCGCTTCAGTAATTTCCGAACCAATTCAAACTCTCATCTCCTACTTTATTACAAACTTTAATGTTTTCTTTATTTATATTTAATGAAAAACCTAAAAAATAAGTATTAAGTTTATCTCTAAAAGTGACGAAATTCCATACAAAATTTTCTCAATATTTCAACCTCTTACAAGACTTTTTCGCATTAAAAAGTAACGTATATCTTTCTCAGGTTATACTCGTAGACTAATCAATCACTGTACCAAAATTGCAAAACGTTTCAGTACTTTAGCCGTGATTGCTAACACAACATACAGATAAATTTACTTACTCACTTTACAATAGTAGTAAAGATATTTTCCATGTGTAAGGAGTTTACAAAATTTATTATATATGTACACAGCATGACAAAAAAAAATCAGATATTGATCCATTTCATAACTCATATAAGACTAAAAAAATATAAGCAGAAGAACCCACTTCATTAGACCGATGTACTATACATACATACATACACTCACGCCTTTTTCCCATGAGGGTAGGCAGAGATTACGTCTTTCCACTTGCTACGGTCTTACTCATACACATCTCTTCAAGGTGGCATTTCCCCCCCTCAAAAAAAACATTCTTTCCTAGCTTCATCGACTTTCATTAATTCTTTTATGCACGCTCATCGGTTACGGGTACTCTTGACCTGACCTTCCTTCAGTATATCACCTATTTAGTCCAAGCATGTTCATCTAGGTCACAGGTTCCCAAACTTTTTTGTGTCGTAGACCCTTTGCCAAGTTTTTCGGTTTTTGGGTGATTTACCTTTTTTTATTTTTTTGTTCTCCCTGAGGAAAATGCATTAAGTTGCATACCCCGGCTGTGGCGAGCCTGCGGTTATGTGGGGCTCTCCTCCCCAGAAGGGGGACCACTAAAAACCTCAGGGATGGCCTTCCTCAGGCATGTAGGGAGCCCCCAGGAACGCCAAGCTACTTACGGGAACCCCCAGCCTCCGCTCCCCCTCCGATACAGGGGAGCCCTCCTCGGGGGAGGCTACAATACCTCCCCCGATCTTCACCACCGACGACGCCCCCCGGCCACGGAAGGGGCGTGGTCTCTCCCGGGTCGCCGTATCCGCGGGCGCGATTTCCTCGTGCCCGCCGGCAACCCGCGGCGGCGCCGCAGCTGTGCTACCGAGCCCGGCGCCGCCGCCTCCTTCGAGCGGGATCAGCCATCTCCCGACTCCGCTCGGCGGCCTCTTCCTGGAGCATCACTGCTTCACAGAAGGAGGCAACAGCCCTCCAACCTCCCTCGTCCGCCAGCATTGCCGCAATCAATGCCGGCGGAGACAGATCTCGCCCAATCTCTGCGACCAAGACTCGGCGCTCGGGGGCCCACGCGGGGCACTCCGCCAGCGTGTGCTGGACCGAGTCGAGGTCGGATGCACAGTGGTGGCAATGTGTCGATCCCTCTCGTCCTATTCGACACAGATACTCACCGAAGCGCCGTGCCCGGTGAATCGATAGGTGACCTCCTCCTTCCCGCGGAGCCAAGCTTCGAGGTGCGAGAGTACGGCACCGAACGGCCCGCTGGCGCGCGCAGATCCGTTATTCGAGCTGCGTACGCCAGGCCGCCACAATCCGTCGGTGCCACTCCCGCTTAGGCACTTCGTACGCGGGTTCCAGGGCGCTCCCCCCATCGCTCCCCCGGTCGGTCGGTTGGTCGGTCGGTACATGTCGGCCAGGATGTCGAATGGGGGGAAGCATCCCAGAACCGTCGCCGCCTCGTACGATATGATAAGATAGCCTCATACGATCCGTATGGCCATTATCCGCTGCAGACTCCGTAGCAGAGCTCTGCAGCAGGGGGACCTCGCGCAGTCTTGCGACCACACGGGAGCCCCATACATGGCCACGGATCGCACGACGCCCTCGTACAGGCGGCGAACTCCATCCCTCGGACCCCCTATTTACCTGATATTGAATGCCTACATTCTACAACTTACAAAATGTTATAAACATTTATAATATTTTTTTTTACTTGCGAGTATAATATAAGTAAATAGGTACTATCAGTGTATGTTAAGATCTATTATCGTGTGTCCTCGTTTTCATTTCATAGACCCCCAAATTTTTGTTTCGCTGACGTAGACCCCTTGCAGGTTGTCATTGACCCCAAGGGGTCGATATGGACACCTTGGGAATCACTGGTCTAGGTCCCCTACCAACTACCCCACCTCTTATTTACCTTATAATTCTTTTCGTCAGTCGTCTTTCGTCAACCCTTTCTACGTGTCCAAGCCATACAATATTAGAGACAGTACCTTTTTTTTTTGTTACGCTAAGTAAAAATGCATTAAATTGCATACCCCGGCTGCGGAGAGCCGATACAGATAATAGATTAGATACAGTACCTAACACTTATATCTAACGATATGTATAGTTGAGGACTAATGATTTAAATTAAAATGAAACAATAATCAGGAGACCAAACCGGGTTAAAGGCCCTACAAAATATTGAAATATAAAATCCAAAAAATAAAAATCAACAACAAATGCTAGCTTAGCTCTAATTGTCGACGACCTCCATAGTCGAGTGGATAGTACACCGGTTTCAAGGTGTCGCCATCTCTGAGGTCCCGGGTTCGAATCCCAGTGGGGGCAAATGTTTGTGTGATGAATGCCAGCATTTGTACCTTAGTCATGGTTGTTGATATATATTTCAATAAAAATTATTTATATATGTATAATATATGTATGTCTATCCGTTACCCTAAGATCATACCACAAGCCTTACAGAGCTTAGTTTGGGCTAAGCTAATTGGATAAGTGTAACAAATATTTATTTATTGTTACAACACAACAATGCCAACATTGTTAATATCAAAGAACCTCCACAACAATAAGGAAGGGAACCCCGAAGCACCGCACCAACACACGGTGGTCTCCAACCTAGGTCACGGCGATGCTCAAAGCCAACTTATTTTTTATAAAAGTAATAACTATAATAATCGCCATTTACAGCTGCTCGCAGCACACATGCTTGAGAGAGATACAAAAAATTTTGACAGTCACGTCAAGTATGACAGCAAAATTCCATGTAAAATGAAATAATTGCCAATTTTACATGAAGCAGGGCAATCATACGCAAACGTTGTACATTGTTGTTATTCGAACTGCTGCATGCGACGAGCGTTAACAAAGGCGGAACAAGGTAAGTCACGACCGCCTTTCCCTGAGGCATCCACCTGTGTTCCTATAAAGTTAACTGGTAATTTCAAAGGGACTATAATAGGCCATTATATATTTTAGTTGTTTTTAAATGAAATAGATACATAACACAAGCTATATGCCGAAGTTTTGTTGTCATTAGATAGTTTATGTTGTTTGCTGTAGTG
Source organism: Scirpophaga incertulas (assembly GCA_036419045.1). Lineage (NCBI taxonomy): Eukaryota > Metazoa > Arthropoda > Insecta > Lepidoptera > Crambidae > Scirpophaga > Scirpophaga incertulas. The sequence continues at coordinate 26,835,813 of CM071634.1, read as the reverse complement.
TGTCATGATAGGAAAAGATTCGATTAGATTTCTATTTCTTTACTTCATTGACAAATTTTCCATAAAACTAAAACCTTTTACTTTAATATTCGTAAGGCTATTTAACAGATTAAGTAGTAAATAGGATCACCTGGTTGTATACTGAAATACAAAGTTTAAATACTTAGAACTCAGTCTGTATACGCCTTCTTAAAATGTAAATCCCCATGATTCGTTCGTCAAATCTGTACCAACTTTCGCATTTACAATACATAAGTAGGTAAAATTAAGTATGATAGACGAGGCGTGTAGCGCTCCAACATTGATGGAGCTAGCTACAACAGAACTACGTAAGAACGTCAAAATAAATGATATCGATCAATCTCTCGTTCGACGAAACGTACAATCAATGAAATATATCACTGTACAAGCGAGTTCTTCATTAATACGTCGTTATTTAGTTTTAACATACGCGTGGAAGGCGGTGCCTTTGAGCTCACAGCTCTTGTAAAGGTATCAAATCGAAGTATTCTGCGGCAGATATTTTTATGGAACGCTGATTATAAAACATCTTAGATAGTGTCGCAAATTCTACACACATTTGTATTATATTTCTTAGAATAAGTTTTAGTTCATTTTAGATAACGACGCTCGTTTTGCCGAAAATTGCGATAAATATTAATCGTCATTATAGTAATCTATGGTTGTTGGTTCGAAATGAATATAAATTCAGTAGTTAAAACATACGAATACTGACCTTGACAAGATTAGAAAATGAAACAGTCAAGTGATAAACCGACTGTTGCTATTCATACACCGATAGTACAAGACGATAGCCAGTATCATAAGCTGTGGCTCGGTACTATGGTGTGAAAATGGAAACAAAATATCATCAGCAATTTTCGATATGTTTTTGGGGCTCTGCAATTACAACAAAAGAATGTTCAATTAAAATCAAAGTAAGTAACAAAATTTTATCACATTTATACATGATTTACAAACTAGCAGATCATTAATAATATAAATATCGATACAATTCATATTAAATTGTCAGTATCTGACACAACAACCACAACATCACTCGTTGAATCTTCAATAATTATCAACTTCTTCTCCAACTTTATGATCTCGCTTCTAACGAGAACAATAACGTAGACTTGCATCACTGAAATAAAAAATGTGTACTTTATTTTACTTTTATAAAAATTAATTAGCATTCACTATGATAAAATGAGTTAAATTTAGTTTATATGATTATTATAGATTTCTAACCTATCGCAAGCGAAGCTGTGAAGACATCCTCGTATCGCTTTCTGGATAACAGTATGAATAAGGGAACCAACGCTGCTAATGTTGTCAGCAAAGCATATAAAATGTAAACTCTCAGCATTGATATGTCTCTCTGAAAAAACAACATTAATTTTATTATAATACCTACCGACCTTGCAGCAGACCACCCAAAAGATAATAGAATGACTGTCTATTAAATTGTGTTATAACACAATTAACAAACTTCAAAACGGCACTTCATGATGGAAGATAAGCCCCACTATGGTCAACCTACGAGAGCAGAGTAACAAACCGGCACTGCAACGTGGTATCATTACTGTATAGCAGTACTTTTAGAAGAAGAACATAAAGTGTAGGAGGTCTCAGAATAAAGGAGTGGGATTCTGAAAGTTGAAACAACAGCGCATCAGTGACGCACCCGCGTCGCTGTAAATCTATATTAAAACTATAATGATATTAGCATATTGTGCATTTGGCGGACTTAGCAATAAGCATCACTTTCTACAAGAAATCCTTTAGACAAAACAGACGAAGCATAATATAGCAGCGTTAGATATTATTAAACAATAAGTGCTTTATATATCGAATACCTATACCTACCTAGATATTCCTTCTATTATTTTATGTAAATTGTTATGAATATAGTTACCTGGCAGCCGGCGATAAGCAAAATAACGTTCAACAGGACCCCCATGCCGAGAATACTGTACAGTACCGTCGTCGTGACCTCTTCTAGGGATGAGTCTTCAGTCAAAGTGGCTTTATCCAGTTCCGTAGCAACTACCAAGTACGCTACCGCCAACAGGGACAGTATCTAAAAAGTTATAGACACCCAGTTATAAAAAATAATATTCAAAATACATTTCATATGCCAGTAGTTCTTGCTTTGCTCTGCTAATTTCAATTCCTGTATAGTAATTCCCAAGGAGATCTGGAGTAGAACGTAAAAGAAGAGGACAAGGAGATACTTAAAAATTTACAAGTTTTTTCTAAAACATATTTTTATTTCAACATGAAACACAATATTCAAACCCTTATGTTACTTTTCCTATATTGCTTGACTTGCTACGTTTATTATATATTCATGTAATATGTATCTTTTTGCTACGAATACTAACTAAAGCTAAACACAGTACTAACCACTACTACATTTTAATGTAGTGAAAATATCAAAAACCTACTCTTGTGACGCTAAACCTTAACGCAGTATTCTGCAGCACTTCAGGAAAGTGAGAGTGAGAAGTCGTGTACTTATACGTCAATAAGACCAACGACACAGGCCGAGTTTAGTTATATATATATATATATATATATATATATATATATAATATATATATATATATATATATATATATATTCGAGTTCAATTTACCTTCATTTTAACTAGTATCAGGCATTTTTAACTACAAACGCAGTATTGAGCACGTGCACTGCATATAGATACTGCAATACCCACAAGCCCAGAAAGCTGATAAAAATACAGTACTGAATATTTTATACAAATAAAGCAATAAAGAAAAATTATATCAACAGAAAGTTCGATTTTTTGGTGTTACACTTTGAAAATGATATAAAAATTGTCGGTCTGTGTTGTCCGCCAGCATTTTTATCGATTATGAACTATAGACATACAATACAATTTATAATTTGTACAGTTTTATTTACAGTATTAATTTATTATATGAGTTTTGGATGTAATTGTTTTTTGTTCAATTGTGTATTAGAAATGTAGAATAATGAAAAAGAATTAAAGTTCATGCAGAGTTCATTTTTTGGGACACTGACGTCACAAAGATAAAACTCTTGGCCCTATGGACGTCCAAGCGAAACAAAGTTGCTTTAACTATTTGCTGCACAGTCCTATGACTGAAATTATAACCTATGTTATAATTTTCAATAAAATATCTAGTTGATAACACTGAATGTTCTGTACTAATGAAGTTAATAACAAATCAAAGGTGAAATAAAATCTTATTTTATTAGTATTATTTTTATAATTTTAGAAATAAATGTTAGAAACAAAGTCTGGAATATCTGTTTAAGTGCCATCTCACGGCGAATATTAGAAGTGTTTGCTACTATAATAGTAGCCATAGGCCGAAAGCGCTCTACGTAATGGAAACTACACTGTTGTATACTAGATGTCCCTATCTAAATTCTAGATTCCGATTCCACTGTTCACATCACATTTAAGTATCTGTTCTAGCGGTATTACTTTGGTGTTTTGTGGGATAACATCAGAGACCCACACGAGCAATCACCCTGGTTGTCCATGTACGCTGATTATATCACGCAAGTAAACACTTACAAGGCAGGTTGGTGCGACGTGTAAGGCGTAGAAGAAGGCGCCTAAAAACGACTGCAATAAATGTAATATGGCGAGGACCTAGTAGTTAACGTTAGGCATAGATAAAGTAAAGTACATAAGATCTACAAAGCGTGATCAGTAAATACAGTAAATATTTTTTATTCAAAACAAACAAGTTTTATAAATTTTTATTTAATCTCCTTCAAAGTACTATCCTTATCTAAATAGATATACACTAATCCAAACACTTACTCCATGATACACTGCAAGCATTTTTGGGAAGGCGTCTTTGGAGAGGGCTTTTAACTAAATCGGCCGTAATGACAGCAATAAAGTCAAAATGTTTTCCTTTAATCATAGTCGGTGTTATTTTGTACTAATTATGGTATATATGATAGAAGTAGATAGACAGAAACACGTAATTTTGGGCTTTTCTTTTTTATAAGTTCATTTATAAGAAGTTATAAAGTGATGTAAGACGTGTTATCGTAATGGATAAGGAAGCCATTCGACCAGTTTCTGGTCGCTTTCTTGGTACATTATTTACAGTACGAGACTTCCGATAGCTCTCGAATAATCATTCGCTTGTGTGAAAATTGTCTAAAATAAGTACATGCATTGGATGTCTTAGAAAAAGAAGTCGAATAAAGTATCAAGTTCGTGACTTTTACAGTCACAGATGCCTTTCAATTGTCATTTGGCTAACGACAATGATGAAATTGAAGTCGTAATTTCATAGTAAATACAGACTTACAATATTAATCACACCGAACACCACAATTCCATACCGCAGGGGAATGCAGCAGCAACATCTCTTAACCTCTGGTACTTTAACGTGCATATTTGAAATAATACCGCACTAGCACTACTCTTTTGTTCAGTTACTTGGCAAATGATTAAACAATAATAAATAATGAAGCTTCTGCTCAGAGTAAACACAATTACTCTTTTGATAACACATGCAACGGAGACGACATGGTCGATATCAATGTCATTGGGTTCATTCACATTGATAATGACTTATAACCTACCAACTGTGTAGTGATCATCTATTTTTAAATTGTCAAAATGTAGGAGTTATAAGATAGGTGTTTCGTCCAATATTGATTAATTTGCTATATATGGAACTACTAATAGCGTAAATGTATACCCATTTGACTCTTATGTTTTCACATTAAAACAATTGAAACTATTAAGATGAAATTTGGTACAAGTTTGGTGACGCGGTCGAGTGATTGACTACTACGCAACGGGTCGCAGTTTGATCTTCGTACGAGACAGGAATACATATTTTGTAGGAAGTATTTTTTTTATGGCCTTGGTGTATGTGTATGTGAGATTTTATGCTTATGACCACAGCCACAACACAAGATAAAAAAACTCAGTGTAGGATGACGTTTTTAAAAAAAATGCTATTAATACTACTCGAACATGGGTAGGTTAGGGAGTACACACATATTTAATTTATAAACCTGTTTAAAAAATACACCAACGAGTAGTATAAAATGAAAATAGCTAAATATTTTATATTATGAAGAAACAGATACGATACACTTAAATTCTATAAACTGTACCGTCGACAATAATATAAAATGATTCACATAATTGGCGTAGATGTAATGATTACCGCGTAATCTATGTAGTTAAGAGTAATGACTAGTTCACAGACTGATTGATTGATGTTATTGCATAATTGTGCCACCCATGAGTAAGTAGTTACACTGATTAGCTATTATTCCCTTTGCCTTTTTTGTTTCTATTTGTGGTACCACAAGATGCCTGAGAAAACACCATCGGTCTAATGCATGATCGCTTTATTTTAAATATTTGGGACACGTGGCAGGTGATACATTTCAAAAAATCCGTGAAATCCTGTTATATGACACAGTTTTACAACCTATTAGTAGATTAAATATGATTCGGTTCTATCACGGGCCAAATTGGGCGTGTGTGCATTTGAGATTCTTTATTTGTAACACACACGATAAAATCGTAGGGCCTTATTAATAAAGTAAAGCCTGACTTAGTTAATCCAGGTTTCTTTTTCTTTCTAACTTACATATGATATTTATTGAAAGAGACAATAATGCTATTGTCTCTTTCACTTTTTAAGTCTAGTTTCGTTATTCTATATAGATTAACTAAACTATATTTAAAATATATTTGTAAATACGGACCATATTGACTAATATATGACACCTACACATATTCTTTTAGTGTAACAAATATAGATGCTTTTGTCGATTGACATATACGCACATCAAAAAAAGCCTAACAACATGCTTAATGTTCCTTATTCTACAAATCGGTGTCGACAAATTTTAAGCAACAAAGGAGGTCACAATTTGTTAATTTTGATTAACTATTTAATTTTGTTTTATAAAGTTTAGATGCCTTGTTTTATTCTAGGCGTGATAGAATAGTTATACTTTAATTGTTAATTTAATAAGATCAAGATTTTTTTTTCTAATCAAAAAGGTTACATACCTACCTACCTACCTATAGTGAAAAAACGTAGAATAATTAACCAATTCAATTTGTAGAATATGTAGCATTAAGCATGTTGCTTAGACAAGAATTAATTTTGCGGTAGGTCTATAATACTATCAAAGGACAATAACGGAATACGATTTGGCAGCATGTTTTCATTAAATTTAGTTTAGTTTAATCCGATTGGTTTCAAATAAAGTACTACGAATATTCATATTATCTAAACCTTTGAAGAGAAGTGTGCCAGGATCGTAGCAAGTGGAGAGAGGTGGTCTCTGCCTACCCCATTGGGAACAAGGCGTGACATATATGTATGTATGTATATGTATGTAAACCTTTAAATGGTTTCGAAAGTGTAATCAAGAGAATACACGTATCAACAACTCCTTTGATTGTTATATTTATTAATTTGTCTATAGCTGCTTTTCTTAAGCATACTCATCTGTGGTCTTAAATAATCTGTGTAACGCTCCCCCTTTTTAAAAAACTCGATTTTATGAATTTGTTAGAAATCCGTGTTTTCAGGTTATCAAGATTTGTATTTTCTTTTTAGAAATCTGTAAATAATTAATAGCAAATACTAACTTAAACGTTACGCAGGTAAATATAAATGGATATCCATAATTCACATAGTAACCGGATTATTTCATCAGATTTTAAGGTTATAATCATGCAAGTCGTTTTAATTCTAAACCTAAAACATTATTATTAATATATGTCTTTTTAAATCGTAATAGTACATTTCAATACATTGAAGCTACATTCACCCATAGTTACGTTACCAACATTCGAAATATCATTCTATAAGGTAAAATCTCCCGGTTTTCAGATATGGCTGCACAATTATTCAACCGAATCGGACAGCTTGGTCTGGGTGTAGCCTTAGTTGGTGGTGTTGTAAACTCGGCATTATATAATGGTAGGTTTGAAACCTAGACTCATCATTTGGTTCATAAAGAAAAGTAGCTATGTAATGAAGAGACTAATATACTTACAGATAAGAAATTATAAAAAAGTATTGTTTTGCTATAATAATCAAAAGAATCTGATAAACTCAATAATGTGCCTTCCACATTCAAATGTATTTCATTGTAAACTATATCCTACAAGATCAAACTTCTGCACTAATAAATTATTAAATTCTGCATCATTAAATCAGGTGTCATGTATACTATTATTCTAGAGGAGAAAGAGGTATCCTGTGATCCAAATTGTGCAAAGTACTCACATTAATGCAATAGTAGCATTGTAAATTGAACACAATGCAGTATTTGTATATTACTGCACTTCTCAATCAACCAATCTTACACATTTTTCTAATGGATATTAAATTCGCAAGGTAATGAAAATCACAGTAAATTATATAGGTTGTCAAGTCATTATCAACTCAAAGTCTACTAATGTCTCTTGATATTTGGGTCAAATTTTTAGTTTCATTATCAATGATTGCACAACATTGGCATGAACATATTCATTTTAGGCTGAACCAATAGACTAAATTATGTCTTTAAGTATAATAAAAATTCTTATATTAACAGTCTCCATGGCCTAGTAGTTGAGACAGAACTAGCTCTTTGAAAGGTCAAGAGTTTTATTAGCTGTGGAAACATGATTTTCTGCTTAGTTTGGTTAGTTATAGAACCTAAGAATAATCCTAGCAATAATGCTATGAGGATAATCCACTATGAACAAAGGCATTATAATTACTTTATTAATAGCATTGTTCTGTTCCAATAATTAGAGATGAGACAGGCAGTTCCTCGGGATCATCATCATGTTAGATAAGGTTAAAGCACTTTCCCTAAGTTAAAAAAATTACTTTGGAAACTGTTGTTAAATGTAATGTATATATTCAAATTTCAGTTGATGGAGGTCATAGGGCTGTCATTTTTGACAGATTTGCTGGTGTCAAGAATTTAGTTGTTGGTGAAGGTACTCACTTTTTCATCCCCTGGGTCCAAAAGCCAATAATTTTTGACATTAGATCAAGACCTCGAAATGTTCCTACAGTAACGGGCAGTAAAGGTGTGTATTTAACAGTAAGAGTGTACATCATACTTACACAAAGTTTAGATTTAAAGTTTGTTATTGCTATATATATAATATGTATTTCATTATTTAAACCTTTTACATGTAATACATTGTTTTGATATTTGTTATTGGGGTTCAACTTATGAATTTTCATCTCTTATTTTAGCATTAAACCCAAACTACATGGACTGCATAATTCAAATCTTATTTGATTTGAGCTCATGCATATTTCATACCAAAATAATAAATTTATTTCTCGTACATGTAATTAGTAGATTTTAAAAGAAATTTAAATAGAAAAGTGTAGATAATTATTGTTTACTCAGTAGAGTAAAACTACAAACATTAGTTTGTATAAATAATACTATAAAAAGAAAAATATATAATATTTCAATTATCCCAAGTCTTATTTGTAAATAAATGAATACCAGAGTTTAGCTATTTAAAATAAGATATTAAAAGTAAGTATAAATAACCTTTTTTTATCATTATCAACAATTGATTTCAATCTATGAAAAGGAAAATCAGTAATACTTTGTGAAACTATATTGTAGATACTTTATATTTCCCCATAAAAAGGCCTCTAGTTTTTTGGAGCCTGTCCATTGAAATGTCAAGCTTATTTTTATTTCCCATTTTTATTAAATTAAATTTTCATAACTTATGACTAACCTCATATTTTTCAATGATAAGGCCACATTATTTCATTTTATTACCAAAATTCAGACTTTGCTAAACTTGACAATCGTAATATGTATATGTGTATAATATATGCACTAGTAATAATATTTTTCTTAATCTGGAACATGATTTACACATTGGAATTACGAATTACCCTTTTATATGTTATAAGTGAAGTATCTATTTAATTGTTACCATTAAACATTCATGTTTTACAGATCTTCAAAATGTCAACATCACACTTCGTATTCTCTTCAGACCAGTACCAGACCAGCTGCCAAAAATTTACACAATCCTTGGTATTGATTACGATGAGAGAGTGCTCCCATCTATCACATCTGAAGTTTTGAAAGCCGTAGTTGCCCAGTTTGATGCTGGAGAACTCATTACACAGAGAGAGGTATTGTACGTTTTTATATAATCATACATACAATCTTTTTTATATAATAATAGTAAATAATTACATTTTACTATCACACAACTATTATGCCAACAAATTTTTTGTGACTAGTTGTATGAAAAAGAATAGTTTATTACTCTACAGCAAACTGTTTATTGAACGGTAAGTAGCTGCAGTCAGCTGTACATGTGGCTTCTATGAGATTAGCAATAAATCTACATGAACCACATTGTAAATCATGGCACCCAGTAATTTGTTTATTTTATCTCCCTTCTAACCAAAATAGCAATGCTAGTAAGTTGTTTTGTAGGAAAATAGGTGAGACTTATGGCCGTTTTCACCAACCTTGTCTTAGCTTAGGTGACTCCTAAGAGACATGCTGTCTCACTCTTTTCAGTTAATATAAAAAGTGACAGCATGTCACTTAGGAGTCACCTAAGCTAAGACAAGGTTGGTGAAAACGGCCATAAGATATCTAAATAGACAATGCAAGTACAGACTTTTTAAGTCATTATAATAATATACAGTGTATTACGAGGTCCCCTGGTATTATACTCACTTTAAGTATATTTTGTAGTAAATTCATGTGCTACAAACTAGAATCTCCACACCAATGGATATGCTGCTAGTATCTAGCACTTTCCTGTAATTGAGACTTAAATACTACCTATAAATATCTTTATAAACATGAATTATAATTATTAAAACATTATTTTTGCTATATACATAAACATGTTGATTGTAACAAAAACATTTAACAATCATACCTTCTGACTGGTACTAAATATTACATATTTATATTACATGTGAAAACATTTTATTTAACATGTTTGTAAATTAGTAGTGTTACATTTAACAACAATAATACTGGCTAAAAACTCAATATATAATAATACAAGTCACACTATTGTAAATCTTCAAATGATCATCAATTTCCATTGAAATACAAAAATGAAGAATGCCCCTGAAATTTGATATCTATCGTAAAGTAGCCATAAAAATGTTGTTTTTGTGAAAACTTAATAATAAATCCTAAATATAGACCTAATATGTTTACATTATTTATTGAGGTGCCTAATAAATTGCAGGGCCATAAATATTTTTTTTAAGAATTCTAGTGCTACACAAAATATAAGCAAGATCAGTTTTATCATTTAATATTATCTAGAATAAGAAACTGCAAAATGTAACAAACAACAGCAGTTTACTTTTTTGAAAACGAATATAGTGAATCAATTTCCCTGTTTATTGCGTTCTCTCATTAAAAAGGCTAAACTCATTTTATCTCACAGATTATTCATTTCTATCATAGTACTATATAGAGAGATTTTCTATTTATACTCAATACAATGATAAAATCAGTCTCCTATGAGGAAATTCTATTTAATGAAGGACTAGACTGGAGGCCTATTATACACTGTGGGAAAATATGACATACTTTAAATAAATATATGTTTAATGTTTCTGTTTTGTTTTCAGATTGTGTCTCAAAAAGTGAATGAAAGCTTGACGGAAAGAGCCGGTCAGTTTGGATTGATTTTGGATGATATTTCAATTACACATCTTACATTTGGCAAAGAATTCACTCAAGCTGTAGAATTAAAGCAAGTAGCACAGCAAGAAGCCGAAAAGGCCAGATTCCTTGTTGAAAAGGCCGAACAACAGAAAAAAGCAGCCGTCATAGCAGCGGAAGGTGATGCCCAAGCTGCAGTGCTCTTGGCTAAATCATTTGGCAGTGCTGGTGAAGGTTTAGTAGAATTACGACGTATTGAAGCTGCAGAAGACATTGCATACCAACTATCAAAGTCCCGAAATGTTACTTACCTTCCACAAGGCCAAAACGTACTGTTAAATTTACCCACCCAAAATTGAGCACTCGGAATACATAGTTTAAGCTAACGGTATGATTTTTGGTTGGCAAAGTTACTTTGTATTTACTTGTACACAAATTAATTTTAAGTCGATAATGTTGCATTTTAAAGACTATATTACAATGTTCCATCAATAGATTATAGTCATATATTAGGAATACAAAAAATTGTAATTAGCCATTAAAGAATAATTTTTGTTGAATATTTGTTTTCATTAATACTTGTAATCTTAATACATTGACGACCTATTTTTATTACTGACTATATTACTATTACTAACACTAGTCTTAAGGTTTTTATCGACAACGAAAGTCACGACATAGTACGTAGTTATACTATGTCGGTGGAGGATAAGTACGCCCTGAGGATCCCATTAATCGTCATGACGATATAATCAGGAATAATGATTTTAATGACCTTTAAATAAGTTCTCACCATCTGAGTGGAAGGCAATGTATTACCGCCAAGACAAAATTATTAAAATATACAAATAATATAACTGAGGAAAATAAGCAGTAACATGATCCATTTTTTTTAGTCCTTTATTACATATTAAAGTTGCATCTTTATCTATAAATTAACTCTCAATAGTAATAATATCAATATCATAAATAATCACGTTGTTCAGTCAAAGGGCTAGCTGTTTGATTCAACGGATATTTTAACCAGTTTGCTGCGACATCTATGCCACAAATTGTTTTTCTTTAAATACAATAATATTTGGAACTGAACCCCACAACAGTTCATAAGATATGATATTATACAAATAACTAAAATAAAGCAAACTTTCAGTTTCAACATTAGCTAGCAGTCTTACTTGCTGCAGAGCATGTCTGCAAAATCAAGTCTAATTGCCAAGGACTCAATACGAGGAACCCAAATGAGAATCAATTGTAGTACTGAAAAATGTACTCGTACTATAGTGAATTCTATAATTTCATAATTTTCTTTTACAATTTACTAAATTGACTAACTTTACATGTGGTAATACAAATTCAAGTGTTAATTAAATATTAAACTATTCATTTGCTTTGTATAATGACAAACTCACAACTGGCAATCAAAAATGGCATCTTGAATCAAATTGCTAAAGGTCTTTTGACAATAATCTCCATAATCCTTGAATAAAAGAAATACCATTCTAATATTGGAACAAAAACTATTAGAGAAAAGAAACAGCAGTACAAGAATGAAACATAAAATATATCAGTGATGACCTTTTAGGCTGTGGAAGACTGATTAAAGATTTTTACCAAAAGATTTTAGGAACTCAAGCAATGAAACTGTGATTCCAAATACAACATAGAATTCAAAATTTAACTATGTTGATCCCAGATGAATTTTTTTATAAGTTACAAATTTTGAAGGATTTCTTCAAAATCATCATTACTAGACTTATGTTTAAATTTATCAAGGGCAAAGTTTTCATGACTGCCAACATTATAATCATTTTCACCATGGCTTTCTTCACATCTATCAAATGCAAATTCTCCTTTTATCTTGTTGATAAATAAATTTTCTCGAATACAGGCCTCCTTGATATAAGATATTTCAAAAGAGTTTAGACCACTAGGCATAACTAACTTGTATAAATCAGAATTTTCTTTAAAGTTTTTTATCAAATTATCAATTTCTTTTTTAAACTCCTCTTTGACCACCTCGCTACTACTACTTGCTACTTTTTCAACAATAAGTCTATTTTGATTACACCTCTCCATATCTTTTTTTAACTGGCATAACTCATGTTGTATTTCAATATTATTAGGACATAGCTTTAGAGCCTTTTTCAATCTATTCTCTGCTATGTCAAACTGACCAATCATTCTCAATGCTTTAGCATTTTGAAATAGAACCTTGCCATTGTTCCAATAGTTGTTTAATCTCCTTAACTCATTACAAGCTACACATGCTTTGAGGGGTTCTTTGGTTTTATTATAACTAACTGCTAAATTAATATACAATTTATTTAGTAACATTTCTTGATTTCTCTCTTCATTTTCATCTGCTAGTCGACATTTATGAAGCATAGACACACCTTTCTTAAACAATTGTATAGCTGCAGAAAAGTTATTACTTTTGAATAATACACTTCCTGAACTGTACAATAATTTTACTTCATGTTCTATTCTTCTGAACATATTTGGTTCTGAAAAATCTATTTTGCTGAAAAAAAATATCATGATTCATTTATTAAGATGTAACTTAGTGCATTCTGCAACTTAATCACTGAGGAGACATAAAAATTGGAATTTTATGAAATCATACTAAGGAGCGTCGGGTGCCCTGTGGTCTTAGTGCTGGTTTACATATCGAATGATTCAGAAGGCCTGAGATCGATCCTATTAAATACCAATGTGTTTTTTCTCTTTTTAATTTCATATGTACATTTATCTAATGCTTTTACAGTGAAGGGAAAAATTGTGAGGCAACCTGCATACATCTGTGAAAAAATTCAAAGATCTATGTGTCACTGTGCTACTGTGGTTACTAGAGTCCAATCATAGTTATATATAATATCATAGTTAGGGTAGGCTCGTGCCCATTGGTGGGGATGCACATGAGTTGTGATGGAAAATTATACTTATTTAATGATAGCAAGTCAAAATATTAAATTGTATTTGTTAATGAGCCAATATGTTTTAATTTAAATGAAATGTTAGCACAACTGATATTTTCAATAATACAAGCTAAACTCAAATTTAATGTGACAAACCTTTTCCTACTCAAACTGCACTTTAATTACCACACAACAGTTTCATAATATAAAAAAAAATACTAAATCTTACCCATTTTTTCCAGTTATAACACATTTCAGTAATTTTATGTAAAAAATACATGCTGATCTAGGTTTTATTCTTGGTGGAATACCCATTTCTCCATACATTACTTGATAAGATAATACAAACACTGATGTTTCACCAACAAGCATTGACCTCACAGCCATATCAAGTCCCGGTAGTAAACCACTACTGTTTAAGTCTAATACCTGAAATTGAAAAATGAAATCAAAAATAATTATAAGATTCTATCTATTTAGTTATAGCATTTAAATATTATGCTTGAGGCTTGACATACCATGGGCTTATATATTGCTTTAGTATCAAAAGGTGTTGAGTCACCTTCCCAGTATCCAGAAAAGGCTATAGACACTGTGTTGTCATCTTGAGGAGTACAGCCACCTCCTTCTTCAATTATTTGCTTTTTCACAAAACCATAGTCATCAATAACGACCATATTTGTTTCCAATGCTTTAATGGAATCCACAGGTTGACCAATAACATCTAGTTGCCTAATATCTGATTTATCAACATCATTTGAATAGCATGTATCATCATATTCTGTGTTAATTTGTAAGACGGATCCAGTCGTTAAAACTTGCCTTAGTACCAAAAAATCACAAATTAGAAAAATTCAAGTAGTAGTATACTAAAATGATTACAAATAAACGATAAGTAATCTAAAAACTACCTTAAGTCCAAACCGTTTTCTAGAGCAATGCTAGAACATTCCATTTCCTTCTCTTGTAATATTACTTCTTAATGTAAATAAACAGCTTAACAGATATTAAATATTAATCCATAATTAGTGAAACCATAATAGGAAAATGTTAATTCAATGCATGTACATATGCATGTATAGTACACAGACTAGTTAAGAGATACTAAATACGTATGTATGGTATGAATCACAACATGAACTATATTTTTTATACATAATATTTCATTTAACTTGTTTTAAATATATTACAATTCGTCGTTGTTGTCAATTTCGTCCATAGGGACAGACAGCCCCCTATTAATTATATTACTTTGCAGACAGGCACAGACTACTTAGAGCAAAGAATATAATATGTACTCGGACTTAGAGAAACTACGTTTGGGACAGGTGTCTGTCTCTAATTGGTCTGTGGGTCTGTGCTGTGGACAGGTGACAATTAGTCGTGTTGTTGTTGTTGCCAATTTCGTCCGTAGGGACAGGCGAAGGTACTAAGCCATACTGCCAAATCTAATATATGACAATTAGTCGTTAATGACATTCGTGTTGTCAATTTCGTCCATAGGGACAGGCGAAGGTACTGAGCCATACTGCCAAATCTAATATGTTAATGACATTCATTAAAACATTAATATTTTTTTTTTTCATTCACCGTTTGGTAGGCAAAGGCCATACAGCCTCTTCTTTTGTAAGTCAGTTTCTTCTGTGGTGTTCTGTAGAGTGTAGTGGGAGGGAGGGAGGAGAGGAGTTTTATCTGCCTTGATTAAAATATCTTCCAATTTCTTCTTTCTTTCTTTCAAATATTTCCAACTGTGGATGTTATAAATTGATGAGTTGCTGGATAAATGTCATTTTCTTTCAATAGGTCTTGAGCGCGGGATGTTTTCTGGTATATTAAATTTATTTTAGAGCTTCTCAATGAATGTAAGTCGCTGACCCAAAAGCTGAACAATCAAAAATAAATGATCTAATGTCTGATCAGGATCGTCACAATAATTGCAGGTTGAAGAATTAACAATATTCATTCTGTGAAGGTGAGCATTAAATCGAGCATGTCCCAAACGTAATCATGTTAACATAGTAAAATAGTTTCTGTTTGTGATTACCTTGCTCTGTGTAAACAGGGCTTGCTGCCAATTTCACTATTAACAGCAGCGTACCATGTGCCTTTTCTTTGTAATGTTTCTCGCCAATCTTCCTTCCACTGGCTTAGTAATAGAGTTGAGTCGTTCGAGTCGTGAATGAATGCTTCAATTGGACTAGTAGTTCTTTCACTGAAGGAGAGTAAAGCGAACGGATAGATTACAAACATAGCGTGTGAGAGCGAGATAGTTGATTGGCTTGCCATCCTGTGGGTCAATTCCACTAACAAAATACACCGAACCATGCCGCTTATCCAATCCAAACGCTAGAATATCACGTCATCTAACAATCTATGCGATTCTATTAGTTAAAAGTAACGGTTCCGCTGTGATTTGTTTGTGGAATACGGTCGGAGTCTGCCCGCACACAATTTCATGTCTTATGACGCAAACATTATGTTTAGTTTTACTTGAATAATTAGTTGAAGGAATAATTTAATATTCTTTGCTTAAGTTCTAATCTGCATGTGCATAATATATACTAGTGTGGCGTATCGTATATATATCTAAATTCGTATGTAATATCTGAAAAATAGTGTAAATATTTCAATAGTTTTTAGTAACTTCTAATTACTGCATTATCTATACTCTATACTAATATAATAAAGCTGAAGAGTTTGTTTGTTTGTTTGTTTGTTTGAACGCGCTAATCTCCGAAACTACTGGTGCGATTTGAATAATTCTTTTTTTGTTGGATAGTCCATTTATCGAGGAAGGCTATAGGCTAAATAACATTACGCTATGACCAATAGGAGCAAAGACAGAGCGGTAAATGTGTAAAAAACGGGGAAAATTATTCATTTTTGAAGGCTTTCTTTGCGTGCGCTGCGAAAACGGTTCAAGATACACAAAAAATATGTATGAAAGAATTATTCCTCTATACATGATCTAAAAAAAAGTCCGCGACGGCATATGTCTATCTTTTAAGGTTTAGTCACAATGACCGTTTTTATGGTACCAAATTTGGTCGAAATAATTTGTTTAAGTTGTATCAACATAATAATATTAATCTTTATTCAAATTCCGAAAATCCCGCAAGAACGGGAACTATGTGGGAAAAACCAAAAATCTGCCGGAAGTCACTATTCCACGCGGACGAAGTCGCGGGCAAAAGCTAGTGTATCATACATGTGTTTAGTTATGCAGTCAAATTAACATAACGTCTCATACCTACTTAAAAGAACTACGATACAGATGGACTAATTGGGCTATACGAATGAAGTAACCGGAATGAACTAAGCGATAAGGTGACTCAAATGAACTACTGAAGTACTTAGCCATGTGAACTAGAAGAACTAAGTGGACTAAATGAGTGATATACTTCATCTAGTCCATAAGAAGCCATATACGATATACTATAAGAAGTATATCATTCTTTACACTTCAGTGAAGTATTTTGCGCACCTCTACTAAGTAATGACATTAATTAACCAGTGACATTCTAAATTTTATTTTTTTATATTTTTTCCCTTCTTGTGAAAGGCAAAGGCAGAGCCATGCAGGCATCGTCTTTATTAAAAACTTGTCTTAATCAGGACATTCTAAGAGTCGTCACTGTCATTTATCGTAATGACAGATTGACAGAGAATTTAGGACAGTGCTGCCAACTTCAAACAACTAAAAAACAACAACTCACCTAAAAAAGCAGTAGGTAAAGAAAAATAGGCAGAATTTATAATTTTGCCCATATTATTAAATAATAAACAATTTCCTTAGTTACTAAAACTCAGATACATTGATGTATTTATAATCACAACATCAAAAAATAAAAATCAAAGTAAAATTATTTTTCAGTTTCGCTTTCAATTGCCTCATCTTCAATATTTTCATACTCCTTATTATTTTTAAAATCATACATATTTTTGTTGAATATCATGAATTTTAATGCTTGACGGTCTTTGTCATCAAGAGAAAACCTTTTTAATATCTGTTTTGCAGCCTCGACTCCTTACACTTTTAATTAGAAATTTTTCAGCTGTTCTTCCTGTAGTTCTCCTATTTCTCTCTTGAATTCCCTCGAATCCGGACTAAAGATGACACTGCCATCTAGTTTTATTGCGTTTTATTACGTAGTGGTTTGTCATTGCATTTTATTACGTAGAGGTTATCGAAAATGTTTGCATAATAGTGAAATAGGTGGCGCTGAACGCTAGTTGAAAAACAGTAGAAAATAATAATGAAACAGAAAACACGAACATAAATGTGAAAGCAGCAAATCTACTATTAAAACGGTAGGATTGGTAGCACTGATTTAGGACGTATTTACTACCAACATAATGTAAAATAGTCATACTACCAACATGAGCAGGAAATATACACAATAGGTAGTGAAGTACCTACAATGCACTTTGTCGATATTGTTTAAAAAACGGTGCCTCTGTAGTTTAATAAAGGTAAAAATCCCACAGTAAAAAACATAGCAGTTGTTTTGAGTATGAATTGTATTGAGTATTTACGAGGGCCCTGACTGCGGTATAACTCTGTCGCAAATAGGGCTGCCACCTTTTTTTTGCAGTATTATTATTATAGGTATTAGGTTAGGTTATTATAGGTAATAAAAAAAAGTACAATTTAAAAAAAGAAAGCCAAAAAAGAGATCTTGTTTCCTTTGTGTTAATCCATCTCTAAGACTAACCATAATCCCATAAATATCTAAAATTGTTATGGAGTTGCCTTCTAGACATTTAATAGCTTCATTAAATAAATTTAAAATGTGACTACAATTTTTGTAGTCACATTTTATAGTCGCAAATAAATTTCAATCGTATCATTTTCAAGTTCATTGAGGATCAATAAATTTTGTAAAACCATTGGACAGTGGTCTAAACTTATAAAAAGTAGCTGCTAATTGGTGTCCAATTTAATAATAATGTATCAATGCATGGCAAAAGAGAAAGCAATCTTGATCCCACATGGCGTTTAAATTCATTAAAGTCACCGTTTACTGAAGATACAAACTTTTTCAGTTCCTTTCTTCTTACAGCAGACTTTGAAAAATGAGCATTTTTAAAACCACATTTTCTATGTCTTGTGGCACCGGCGAGTGGCGATATCGAATCAGCACCAATATATAATTATTGAAATTAAACTTTTCTAAAGAAATAAAATTATGCAAAATAAAGAATTTTCCTGTACTTCATTATTTTTAAACGGTTTTATTTAGCTCAGCCCGGTTCATTCATTCTTGGGTCAAATTTAGTAAATCAAATTTCACCCTCTTCCTGTCAACCGATTAATCTGAAATTTTGTATACACTTTGGATTTTGGTGACAATACAATTATATTTATTCATTATCATTATAAATTCAACATGGCCGCCGCTACAAAATGGCGGACAATTTAGGTTTTATTAATCCCATCAATATGGGTATCAAATGACCCTTTCATTTGATACTATCAATTGTCTACAATCGTTGTGTTGTTTCAATGTGCCCCACGGTTTTATTTTAGTCTAGTCTATGCATATGTTTATAATTCCCACGACTGTATCTATTTTATTATTTTTTGGTTTTTAGTACATTTTTAGTACATTTATCTTAAACATTGCAATGTATGTTTAACATAAAACCGTTTAAATTAAAAAGGTTTTTACCTATTTTTTATAAAGTATAGAGTACAATTGCCCTAAATAACGTACAATAAATTTTATTTTAAATTACGGTGGTAAAGTACGGTATTAACTTTATTATAAAGTACGGGTGGCAACCCTAGTCGCAAATGAAGAACAGAAGCTGCAACAAAAAAAAAACAAATATTCATTAGCTATCTAATTCTTAAAAATAAAATATAGAACTCCTATAAACATCTTTTTCTTGTAGAGTTTAGAGTACCAGTAATAATCGCTTTAAAAGTCGATGCTGAACACCCCGTTTAAATATCTGGTAGAAATATAACACAATGTAGTATATTCAATAATTATTTACATAAAACGAAACGATTAAAATAAAAATTCAAATATATGTATAATTATACAGTAATATATCCTATCATTTTGTTCTATATACTTTTTTGTAGACTAGTCCAATATTAAATAAAACGAAACTATAATATAATATATAAATAGTTAATAATAAATTTATTTAAAATCAGTACACTAAAAGTGTAGATGTCCACAAAAAATGAATGTATCATTTTCGCTGGTAAATTGAAATATGAAAGAAAGAAATCACTTGTATAGGATTAATAAAGTTTTATAATCTATACTGTTTACGCACTAATTACCACAAACGCACGCAAGATGTCAGCAGCTTGGTGAATGATTCGATCTTCATCGTTCACGAGCTGGGAACGAAACGGGGAGCGGTGAACGGCGGTTGGAAAAAAGTTATTCGACATTAAACGCTCATACCAATAATATCTTTTAATTGTGTTATATTTAAAAATAAACGTTTTTTTTTGTAAACGAATAAGTGAGTTTTATAATTTCTACGCCTGAGATTAAGTAAATATACGAATCCAACTGAGTATTCGAAACATGGTCCATCGAACCGGATTAAAAATATAAATCAAGTAAATTAAACAATAAACGAAGAAAAATATTGATACCACGGAAGACGTTGCCCGAGGAAACAATAATACAAGCCCAGGAGTGATTAAGGCTTCCCGTTAAATCGTCCTGAACTATTGTAATCGTCTTGATTCCCAGCCGTCCGCGAGACAGTGCCTGAGTTCCTACGTATACCAGGATAAGGTGAATTTTACGCAACTGTAAGTACTCTTGCTTTCTTAATTTCGTTCCAAAATGAGTGAGAATCGCGAAATTTCTGATAAACGTACTCTTAAATTACCGAGTGTTTCAAAAGAGGGTAGCCGGTCACCAACAGACGTAACGACTGTTCAATTTGAAGTTGATTTAAAACGGCAACGAGGAGTCTTTAAGGCTCGTGTGACTTCTTTTGAGAAATATATATCTAAATTTCAAAATTTCTTTAGATAAAAGCGAATTAATCGAAATTAATTGTAGAATTTCTAATTTAGAGGGTGTTTTTAAAAATTTCTCACAAATACAAGAACAAGTCGAGTATTCTTGTGACGAAAATGATTTATTAAAACAAATTGAATATCGTGAAAGTTTTGAGCAGCAATATTTCAGGTGTATTGCCAATGCTAAGATGTTAACGGATCAATATAACAATTGTAATACGCATAAGAATTCGAGTAGTATGTTACCTACGCAAATAAAATTGCCTGATATTAAATTGCCGAGCTTTAGCGGGATGTATGATGACTGGCTAGAATACAAGAATTCATATCTTACTATGATTCATGAACGAACTGATTTAGATGCAATTCAAAAGTTCCATTACTTGCGTTCATCTCTTAGCGGTAGTGCACTACAAGTCATAAGCGCATTAGAATTTACATCGGAGAATTATACGCATGCCTGGGACTTATTACTCAACAGGTTTCAGAACGATCGACTTTTGGTACACAATCATGTCAAATCTTTGTTTTCTTTGCCAAGCATGAATAGGGAGTCGCCTTCACTAATGAGAAAATTAATTGATTGTGTATTGCGTAATCTACGTGCCCTCAAATCGTTAGGGGAGCCGATTGAATACTGGGACACTCTGATTATATATTTGATTGTATGTAGGCTAGATTGTGCTACCGAAAAAGAGTGGGAGAATCACAAAGGCACCATAATTTCAGGGTCACAAGCTCACGATTCTGTTAAGCGGAAATTAATTTTATCAGATTTGCTGTCATTTATAAAAAACAGAGCTGATTTATTGGAAATGGTTAATTTTAAGAATTCTAGTAGTAGTAACATATTTCCAAAATCCCCTAATAATTCGAATAATTCTAATATATTTCCAAAATCCTCATATTCTAATAATAACAATAATAAATCTTTTCAGAATAGAATGCCTCGCTCACGGGAACATAGTTTTGTAGTCGCAAATAATTCTAAAGTAAATAAACGCATTCGTTCTTGTGAAATGTGTAATGGAAATCATGCGTTGTATGTTTGTAGTATGTTTTTAAATTTATCAGTTGAAGATCGATACAAATTAGTAAACGAGAAAAACTTGTGTCAAAATTGTCTAAGAGGCGGTCATTCATTTAATGATTGTTTCTTCGGTTCTTGTCAGCAGTGCAAATGTAAACACAACAGCTTACTACATAAGGACTCGGGTAAAAATCATTGCGAAAGCAAAACCGATAGTCCCACACAGTAAAATCGACCGTATTGCATACTTCATTAGGTGCAAATAAACATGTAAACTGTGACTCAAATTCAAAACAGATAAGAGCGCAAGCGCAACAGGTTTTGCTATGCACTGCGCTAGTCGAAGTAATCGATGATAACAATATGCGACACACGGCTCGCGCGCTCCTAGACAGCGGCAGCCAACATTGTTTTGTGTCCGATAACTTTTGTAAAAGGATTAATTATACGAAGTTTATACAGTCCACAGTTCATATCTCGGGTGTAGGACAAATAGTAACACGGTCAAACAAATTATGCGATTTTAGGGTGCAATCTAAGGTAAACGATTTTTATACGAATATTAAATGTCATGTTTTGCCGTCGATCACGTCAGTCGTTCCTGCTGTGAGTATCGACGCTAGTTCTATACGATTGCCTGACAATATTGAGCTCGCTGATCCCAACTTTTACCGATCATCTGAAATCGATTTATTGATAGGCATAGATCATTTTTGGGAACTTTTAAACGAAAAGAAAATACATTTACCATGCGGACCGTATCTGCAGGATTCAAAATTAGGCTGGTTAATTTCCGGACCTATTTATTCATCGAAATTTTATAATAAAAATAAAAAGGTGCAATGTAATGTATCTACAACCGTAAACTTAGACGCACAAATGAAACGTTTTTGGGAATTGGAAGAATTGCCTTTAGAAAAATGTTTAACTACTGAGGAACGTTTATGCGAAGAAATATATCAAAATACTACAAAACGCGAATTAGATGGTAGGCTCTCAGTTCGAATTCCGCTGAAGGCATCACCTGACTTATTGGGTGATTCATATAAGTCTGCCTGTAAACGATTTATCTCCTTAGAAAAGAAATTGCAACTGAGACCTGAATATAAGCGTTTGTACTGCGAATTCATGCGAGAATATCGAGAGTTAGGGCATATGACGAAAATAAGTGAGTACACAAAACCACATTTCTTTTTACCACATCACGGAGTATTCCGTGAGAATAGTACCACAACGAAACTACGTGTAGTTTTTGATGCCAGCTGCGCTACTAATAGCGGAAAATCACTCAATGATATTCAGTATATTGGGCCTAAGCTACAAAACGATATTTTTTCTATATTGCTGCGTTTTAGGCAAAACCAACATGTAGCATGCGCGGACATAGAAAAAGCATATAGACAGACGTTAGTTCAAGCGGATCAACGTAATCTGCAACTCATAGTGTGGCGCGAAAATTCTAAAGATCCGTTAGACATTTACCAATTGAATACAGTAACATATGGTACTGCTTCAGCACCGTACTTATGTATACGTAGTTTACAGCAAGTGGCAAATGAATGTGACGACGAGGTAGTCTCACGCATAATTAGAGAAGATTTTTTCGTTGACGACTTGCTTACGTCACACGATGATCCACACGTTTTGGTTAATATTTGCGAAAGAACGTCCCAAATTTTAAAACAGTACGGTTATTCTTTACGTAAATGGACATTTAATTCCGATGTATCAATGTCATTCAAAGACTTAGCCATAGACGAGCACACACAAACAAAAACACTAGGGTTAGGTTGGCTTAACAACAGTGATGAGTTTTATTTTACTACGAAATTGAAAACAATTGAGAGTTCAACTTTGACCAAACGAAAAATGTTATCAGTAATATCTCAAATCTATGACCCTTTAGGTCTCCTAGCACCAGTCACTGTTGTTGCCAAAATATTATTACAAAAATTATGGCTGTGCAAAATTGATTGGGATGACATAGTTCCAAAAGATGTGTCATTGCAATTTTATAATTTTGTAAATTCGATTCACAATTGCTTACACACAATTAAAATACCACGATTTATAAGAAAAATTAACTATGATCGTATAGAATTACATTTATTTTCTGACGCTTCTCAAGAAGCATATGGGGCTTGTGCATACATACGTACAGTAGGTCATAATTTTGTGCAAGTTCGATTACTGTGTGCAAAGAGTAAAGTGGCACCTTTGAAAACGATTACTATACCAAAGCTTGAACTTTGTGGTGCTTTAGTTTGTGCTAGATTGTATAAAAAGATTATAAATTCAATTTCATTAAAATTCGACAGCATTTATTTTTGGACAGACTCAACAATTGTTATAGGGTGGCTACGAATGTCTCAACACTTATTAAAAACGTTTGTTAAAAATCGCGTTTCGGAAATTAATGATTTAACTGGAGACGCAGTGTGGTTGCATATTGATAGTCATGACAACCCAGCTGACCTAGTTTCAAGGGGCCTTAGTATTAGCGCAATAAAAAACAATCATTTTTGGTGGCATGGTCCTACTAATCTGAGTTGGCCTGATACTAATTATAATCAGTCTTTACCTTTATTTACAAATTTACCTGAAACAAAAATGAACGCCGTTGCTACTATGGTATTTGCTGATACGAAAAATATATTCGACTTTGAAAGATTTTCATCGTTTACAAGGTTAAATCGAGCGGCTGCTTACGCGCTGCGATTTATTAATAACGTAAGCAAAAGGCCACCCCGTCAAACAGGTTCCTTATCAGTAGGTGAGTTGACCGAAGCACAGCGTGCGCGCTCGCGCGCTTTGCACAACAACAATCCTTTCCTTCATTGTATGATACATTAATTAATAAACGATCGTTAAAAAATTGTAAGGAATATAATCAAGTCATAGGATTAAACGTATTTTTAGACGATGATAAATTAATTTGTGTAGGCGGTAGATTGAGCAATGTATCTATGTTTGGCTATAGTAAACGGCATCCAGTATTGTTGTGTAGCAGAAGTCGATTCACTATGCTCTTGTTTAAACGTGAACACGAAAAATTACTGCATGCTGGTCCAAATCTTTTGTTATGCACTATTCGCGAAGGATGGTGGCCGCTCGCTGGTAGGAGCCTTGCGAGAAAAATAGTACACCAATGCATCATGTGTACCCGTATGAAAGGTAAAACTTTATCACCTATAATGGGTAATTTACCCGTAGCACGACTGGAGTCCAGTTTTCCTTTCATGCGTACTGGGGTAGACTACGCGGGGCCAGTTTTCATACTAAACCGCAGAGGTCGAGGCGCTCAATTAATAAAAGGTTACATTTGTTTATTTATTTGTCTTGTTACACGATGCATTCATTTGGAGCTTGTAAGCAGTTTAACTACAGACGATTATATATTAGCGTTAAAACGTTTTATATCAAGGCATGGAAAACCATCTGAAATGATTTCCGATAACGGAAGAAATTTTGTCGGCACCGAAAAAGAATTTTCGTTGTTGTTTAAAAATTGTTCAGATAAAATAATCGATTTTACAGCCACCGAAGGCATTAATTTTAAATTTATCCCACCATATGCACCTCATTTTGGGGGACTTTGGGAGGCAGGGGTCAAGTCGTGTAAATTTCACCTTAGACGTATATTAGGTAATTCAAAATTAACCTACGAGGAATTTAGCACAGTATTAGCCCAGATCGAGGCTGTCCTCAATTCCCGTCCCATGTACTCCATGTCCATTGACCCCTCCGAATACCTTCCTTTAACTCCTGCTCACTTTCTTATTGGCCGACCAATGACAGCTCCTCCTGTGGCACACATTACTAACGTGCCTCCACACCGATTAGCACGCTACGATCACGTCGAGCAGTTACGGCAACATTTCTGGAAGCGCTGGTCATCAGAATATGTCTCCGAGCTTCAGGTACGATCAAAATGGAAGAGCCACAAAGACGACATCAAAATCGACACTCTCGTATTAATAAAAGATGACCAAACCCCCCCTTAAATGGCGATTGGGAAGAATCATTCGAGTGTTCCCTGGAAGAGACGGCGTATCGAGAGTCGCGGAAATTCGCACGGCCAATGGCATAGTACAACGAGCATTTTCGAAGATTTGTCCATTACCGATCTCTCCGGTGGAGGAGGACATTGGAAGCTAGGTTGAAGCTTCCAAGGCCGGCGGTATGTTTACGCACTAATTACCACAAACGCACGCAAGATGTCAGCAGCTTGGTGAATGATTCGATCTTCATCGTTCACGAGCTGGGAACGAAACGGGGAGCGGTGAACGGCGGTTGGAAAAAAGTTATTCGACATTAAACGCTCATACCAATAATATCTTTTAATTGTGTTATATTTAAAAATAAACGTTTTTTTTTTGTAAACGAATAAGTGAGTTTTATAATTTCTACGCCTGAGATTAAGTAAATATACGAATCCAACTGAGTATTCGAAACATATACTAATATTATAAAGAGGAAAGATTTGTTTGTAATGAATAGACTCCGAAACTACTGGACTAATTTCAAAATTTCTTTCACCTTTGGAAAGCTAAATTATCTCCGAGTAACAATCGACAGATCCCACGGGATGCGCAATAAAGGCTTCGCTCAAAAACTACTGCACAGATTTTCATGCGGTTTTCATCAATAGATAGAGTGATTCTTGATCAAGGTTTTGCGGTATTTTTTTATCTCGGAAAAACGAATAGTCCCACGGGAAGTGCGATAAAACCTTCGTACCATAAACCGACTTCCGCGCATATGTAGCTGTCGGCAAAAATTATGACCCTTAATCCTCTATAGACCCAATACCGAAATCCACGCAGGCGAAGCCGCGGGCAGAAAGCTAGTCACTATATAAACTTATTATACAAAAAAATAACTGTATTCGATAAAATGTAAGGTGTTTACTATTTTCTTTGTTTTATTTTATCATCAAAAATGCAGATTACAAAGTTCGATTTGAAAAATATTTGTGCCTGCCTTAAACTATTGCTTGTAAATTACTAGAACCTCCAAATTTTACAGAATTTTTAACCAATTCGAAAATCTTTAGCTGATCTATATAATTGGCACACCATTTGACTCTTCTGTGAGTCTACCACAGAAGAAGTCTACACTGAACTACTTCGAGAAATATTTAAATTACATTGGAACTAATAATATAATATGGATGGATCCAATATGTAAGAGAAATTTTAAGCTCTTTGTCCACCGATTTCTCGATGTATTAAAGCTATAAAAAATCGTACGGTATAACTACCGCACCTGATGGTAAGTGGACGAGACACAGTTTTTCAAGGATTATATAGGTATGAAGTGTACAAAACGTAACCGCGTTTTACTACTTAGTTAACGCCATCTAGTTTTATTATTTATTAACACGAATGTTAGCCGTGCTTTGTGCGACATCAATAGAACATACCATTAGAACCCTAATTTATTTGTGATATTATTCTAAAAACAATAAAGAAAATTACAATTTATGTGTATAGTCCTCTCACTATTCCATTTACGGAGGATTTTCATGTTTATTTTTGTTTTTGTGACTGTGAGTACTGTGCAGCAAAGTATTTTATTTAAACTATATATTACTTTTTGTTAATTTTCATATGTTTATTTATGTATCTACTTATGATAATTTAACCGTTAATATTATACATAATGTTACTTATTCGTGGCACTCATTCGCCATCTTTCAGTAATAGTATTTGTGTAAAGCTTGCTTGATATGCGTTTTGAAATGACGCCAATAGATGGCATTATATGAAAAAATTAAAATTAATTGTTGCATTCTAAATTTTGTTAGAAGTATTTATTCGGTCAAATTTAGTAAATAATAATTTGCTCTCTTAGTGTTCGATTGATTATTTGTGATAGATCACAATTATGCTATTGTTTCTTCCGTGTATATTTCTTTTATTATTGAAAATTCGAGATGTTGCCATCAAAAAAGCTACATTTCACTTTTAAAATAATTATATATTTTTTTTAAATACCTATTATGAATAATATATATTTTTTTTTCATAATAGGTTAGAAAAAACAGACAAAAACGCGGATTATAAGAAAAAATATACATCGCTACGAATCATAGTATGTCTAACTAGATGCCCACGAGTTCATCTGCGTTTTGAGTAGCTTATATTAGCATGGTGTATATCTTGATAAATTGTAGGCAAAGTGTTAACTGATGTATAAGCTATATGATTGTAGTTTTATTAAAAACCATTCAGGGAGCGTTCAAGTATTACGTAACGCAATTGTTGAATATGTTTGACCCCCCCCCCCCCCCTTGTAACGTATCGTAACGTTAAACAACTTGCGTGAAAAAATTAAAAATGACGACCAGACTAATACAATCGAGGGATTCCCCGTAAAACGTAAACGAAAAGGGTTGCCAATTTGTTATAAAAAAAAGAAACAATGTTACATACGGTGTTGTAAGAAGGACCCGCTCCTGTCCCTATAACGCATCGTAACATTTTACCGAGACTCCCCCCCCCCCCCAAATTGCGTTACGTAATACTTGAACGCCCCCTCAGTAGTTTTTACGTGAAAGTGTAAAAACATCCCTCCATACAAACTTAAGCATTTATACAATTTGTGGGGTTTCCCAAAACACATATCTTCGGAGGATAAGTCAGTACTATTTATGTTGATATTTCCTATTGTTTCAGTTTGTTAAAAATTCTATCAAGTGTGATGGATAAATAATAATAATAATATTCTTGTACAATGCGTGGGATGTTTCTAAGGACTGAGTTAATTTCTAATATCCGACTGTGAGATACTACACACGCACTCATCGGGAACAACTGTAGAGTAAATAAAACACTGAGAGCGCCGAGGTGGTGTGACCACCATCTAAGTGGCGACAAGGCGACCCTTGTATTCTATGTCTAATATATTATATTGTATTTAGATTTCTATGATTTTTAATTTCCGCACTCATACACACACATCATCCTTAGTTTTTACCTTTTGTTGGGTACCTATGATACAGGGCTCTCCACCTTCATTCCTAAGTTCTAGGTATGTAGGTATTGGAAGTCTCATTCGATGTAGTGTGGGACCCACAAATTACTTAAGTTTCCTATATTGTTAACTTAATTGTATTAATTTTTGTTACTAATTATGATTCTACTAGCTTTTGCCCGCGACTTCGTTCGCGTGGACTTCAGGTTCGTCCCGTCTAGTCTAGTAATAAGTAAGAAATACGGTAACTAAGCACTGCAGAGCCCTAATCATAGGCCTATAGGTAGCTACTGCAGTATTTTAAGTTGTACAATACTGTAGTAAATTGTTTTGATCTATCTTGTAGGATTCAGTCAGCGTTTGAAATGTAAGCGCAAAAAATGTGTTTTTTTTTACGACCTCACATTAGAAACCTCAAAAATTGTAGCCTATGTGTTATTCTGATGAATAAGCTATATTGTGGTAAAGTTTCATTCAAATCCATTCAGTAGTTTTTACGTGAAAGAGTAACAAACATCCATACTTACAAACTTTCACCTTTATAATAGTAGTAGGATTGACTAGGTATGTAGGTATTTGTATTTAACTAGATGGACCTTCGTGTACAGACGCCTAGATGTCATTATTTCCCAATTGATATTGAACTCTATACGTTCTAAATTAAAATAAATTTTTGTCAGAACAATTAGATAATTTCGAATCGCTCTTGTTTACATACATTGTACAAAATAGCGCATGCTTGGATCGAGTTTCGGTCCTATAAGATGATAAGGTGACTTCAAAATAAAGTATACAAATACATTATATTTATCTATTTATTTTGGATTAAAAAAATACTTCTTGCCTGTAATTGCCTGAGAAGTACCATCTGAATGTTCGGTCGCAAAAGATGTCATCGCATAAATTAGTTTTTGTTTAGTAACAGGTACTTTAAACATTTCCGACACCATTATCTTCTAGATTTCTGTTCTATGGACTGTCTCAACACAGCTATGTATGAAGATATAAGGTCATCCATTTTGTACCCCAGTGATGTTTCGCAAAGAATCTTTGTTCCACGTAAGAAGTTACCCATTGTCATGTGGAAGAATGTATTTCCAGAAGACCAATTGGATAATTGCGAGAACGAATGAGTTACAAGCACGTCCTGAAAAAAATGTTATTAAGTAACTCAAATTAATTAATTATTTCAATAATTTCTTTTCATTTATATGTAGGACCTTGAACCTTGACCTTTTAAAATAACTAGTTGCATCTTAATTAAACAACGCATGACGTCATCAACAAAGCGTATTGACGCCTGAATCAACTAAACCACCGAATACATATCCAACCTGCCAGAAAATAGTAACTTTTGCTTATCCTTTAAAAGATTTTTAAAAGTCAAATATAACCAATAGCCCGTAGTAATAAAGTTAATTTAAGCCTGGGTTAGTTGATTTAAGCTTTCTAACTTATAATATTTATTAAAAGATAAAAAGAAACGGCGACATAGATTAACTAATCTTTATTAATATTATTATTTATAATATTTATTAATACAAGCTAATAAATATGTTTAAATCTACGTATTTACATAAAATAACAAATTTCATGTTTATAAATAAAGCCTAGCTGACTTTCCCCGACTTCATGATTGATCAATTGATATCAAAAAGGGACACGAAAAATTTCATTGATATTTAGGAAAATATGTTGTTATCGAGCGATTTTCCAGTGAGAAAACAGGTGATATATGTCGCGATATATTCTAAATATTGTATTAACGTGCATTAATTACCGTGGGAGAGCCATGCTTCGGCACGAATTGGGCCGGCTCGACCGGAGTGATATCACGGCCTCACAGAAAACCGGCGTAAAATAGCACTTGCTCTGTGTTTCGCCGAGTGAGTGAGGGTACCGGAGGCCCAACCCCCCTTATTCCCGTTTATTCCCGTTATTCCTCTTATTCCCTTTTAAAAGGCCGGCAACGCATCTGTGACTCTACTGGTGTTGCGGGTGTCCATGGGCAACGGTTATTGCTTACCACCAGGTGATCCGTTTGGTCGTTTGCTGCCCTATCCTATAAAAAAAAATAATAATAACAAAGAAGTTACTACTTACTCGACTTTGAGGATGAATAATGCTGACTCCATTCTTGTTAATACCAACGACTACTAATTCAGGGTATACAGGATCAGAAGTTTGTTTCACTTCAAAGAATGCGGTACCAAAAGTTGGCAATTGGTAGATTTTCTTAAGGAAATTTTCCTTAGCTTCTTCGACTGTCATATTCCCTTGTTGTAAATAATCCGCGGATATTGTAGCTTTCCACTGAGATAAGGGTTGTATCTTAGTCATATCAGACGGTATTAGCTCTCCTAAGCCTGAGGCTATTTGTGAGTGTAACTGTGTATGATCGCTACCAAATCTTGCACGATACACCAACGCTGCCAATTCTGCTAGGTCTTGTTTTGTCGTTTTATGGTATCCTCTTAAATATTTTGGTAATTCTTGCGGGAAATAAAATATTTGATCAGCGTTCTTATCCCTGCCCGGAATTGTATTTATCCATAGCTTTTTCATAAAGAAAATCTGGTAATTCAGCTGCATTGCTATACCTGTATGAAAAGTAATATATAATGTAAAATATATACATATAATATAAAATAAAATATAATTATCATATTATACTCAGTAAAATATAATGATAATCATTTCATTTTCTGATAACCTACCTCCCTGCACAGGTCGTGACTGCTTCATCCATTCCACAAGTTCATACACAAAATCAAAGAAATAGTAATTTTCTGGTACAGAAAATACTTTGTCCGCTATCTTGACAAATAGACTAAAACCATCGCTGTTCTTTAAATTTAAGCGGCCAGTTATTTGTTCACATAAATCTTTGGCTTTAGTTGATGAATCAACTTCAAAGGCCTCGTCTGTGTCATCTGGGAAGTATACTTTATGATAGATTTGCATACTTCTATGCTGAATAGCTTCCACTTCTACTACATATGGTGCATACATCCTTGGTCCACTTTTTTGTATTTTAAAAACTCTTTTCAAACAATCTTTGGCAATCGGATGAGGACGTGTTTTAAGAAATTCTATTAACTCTTTATGTAATACTTGGCCGCAGGAAAATACACCAGTTGCAAGCCACATTAATTCCCATCCACGTTCTTCGCTTAGTTGTATTCTATTATTAGTTAACTGTTTCATTATTTGGCAGTAAATTTCATCTCGTAATGTAGGCTCTGTTAGTGCTGCTCTGAAAATTTCATCAGTATACTCAGTAGTATTTCTTGCCTTCGGTGCAGGCATATCACCCATGTATTTCAAAATACCAATAAAAGAGGACACGGCATTTTTGCCGACAATGTCATTATTCTCTAATTTCTTTAATAACGGTTTACGAATTGGCTCACGAGTATGAGCCCATAAATCTGGTGCCATAGCTTTCTTTGCGGGTGTTAATGTAGTATTTTTAGAAATGGTTAAATTAATATCAATGTCTTCCCTGAAGTACTCTTTAGCATATTTTTCTAAAGTATACATTCGTTTCCTTTGAATAGTATTGTATTTAGATTGAGTTTTCTTGTCATTGACAATATTTCCTTTCTTGAATACTTCTAATACAGTATCAGAAGGTAAAACCATGGTTGGTATTATATAAACTTGTTCTGTAGGGAACAGTCCTTCCTGACCATTACACTCACCATGGCCCCAAGTAGAGTTCATTAATGTTTCACCTGTGCAATCATGCATTAATGTGATCAGGTCTCCTTTTTTATACTGCAGAAATGAAGAAGCATCAGAATATCCTTGTGATTCTGTTTGTGCAACGACATACGTAGAACGTCTTTTTAAACCGTCTATTAAATATATAATCAAAACACTCATTTCACTGGCATCAACACTTTGAAATACAAACTCCTCTTTTTGGATCGTTCTTATTGTAATTTGACCCAAATTGTCGAAATCGTTATCTTCTTTGTATGCAACATATGTCACTTCTGCAAATGATATTTCTAGTAAAATGTGTTCCAATTGATCAACTATATAAATACCCGTCCAATTGACAGCTATAATCACGATATCTTTGCTTATAGAGTCTCCTTTTAATTTTATAGCTTCAAAAAAGCGAGAAAATAGCATCGGCCATTTTAGCTTTGCAAAAATAACTATGTCTTCCTTACATCTTAATGGATCTACTTTAGATTGTATACTTTTGGAAGAATCGAATGCTTTTGTTACAAAGTGTTCCCATTTTGTTAAAGCTGCGTCATTAGATTGCAAGAATTGGTTCGGTATATAATTGACTATTACCTTTCGTAAAATATTAGGATCGATAACTGCTCCATATTCTATGTAATGTTGTTGTGCTGCAATCATCGCTAAATCTTTTTCAGAGTCACATCTGTATTCTCCAAACTTCACACCTTTTGCAATTTGATGATATATTAAATTAGTAGCCACCGCATCATCAACTGGATTATGCCACGGAGAGAATACTTCTTTCCTGAAAAAAAATCTCCAAGGTGCACTTTTCTCTGGAGTTCCTTGTTCCTTCGCGAATTGTTCACACTGGGATATAGCATCCATGATATGTTCTCCTTCACTGCCTAAAGAAAGAACTTTGTCATAAAGTGTAATATATAGAGAGAAACCAAATATATCGATTAAATTTATGCTATCAGCGATTTGCTGGCAAATTTCTTCTGAAGTTGTAGCAGAATCAGATTGTACAGTTTTCATAGATTCATCCATTAACGTAACGGTCAGAAGTATAGGTTTCTTTGTTTTAGTGGCTTGCAATTCTAACCAGCTTGGGGGCTGTGTACGTGGACCATTTTTAAATGTTCTTACTAATCTTCCCTCGCAATAAGGTGCATAACCTGGTGGGCCCTCTCTTAAGAATGATCTCAAATACTTCACGAATTTGTCAGAAGGTGGGAAACATCCAA
Organism: Scirpophaga incertulas; assembly: GCA_036419045.1. Lineage (NCBI taxonomy): Eukaryota > Metazoa > Arthropoda > Insecta > Lepidoptera > Crambidae > Scirpophaga > Scirpophaga incertulas. Next base: position 26,802,243 of record CM071634.1, on the reverse strand, counting down.
CGCAGAGAGATAAAAGAATCCAACCACGAGCATGTGATGCCTTTGATGGATTATTTGATAATTGCTTGCAAAGCTGGCAATATATTTCGTCTCTAAAATATAATACATTAGTTAATAAAAAGGTAGTATCTGTTAAAATAAAATTATATTTTTCACATTAACCTACCGCAGTTCTTTCCTAATTATGCCATGTCCTATTATGAAGTGTAATTTTTCCAAATTTGTACTTCGCCTAGAATTTAACCATGCACTATACATTTCATTTGTTACTTCGTCATTCAACAAACTTTTCATAAATTCTTCATTCAATTTACTTTTCTTTTTTAATGTTTTTTGTATCAATCTATTATTATTTTCATATGAGTCCTTGTTCAACAGCTCCTGCGAAGGGAAATAGTAAAATCGAGCTTTTTACACTAATAATTATACACATATCACATTAGAATAATTAGAAAATATAGTCAAATATATAAACTTACTTCAAATTCTTTACTTTTCTGGAATGCTCTCCCAATAGTATCTGATAATTTTGTCATAACCGGTATATTATCTATTTTGTCATCAACGTATTTCGGTTCCGCCAAATCACCCATGAATCGTAGAATAGTGATCCATATAGCTTGTGCTGCTATTTTATCTATTGGAGACGGTAAATCTAATAGTGGATGTTTCAAAGGTTTTCTAGAATACAAGTGAGTTAAGTTTCCCAAAAAATATGTAGCTGCAAACTTTCTGAAGTTAAACTCGTCAAACGTCTCTTCTTCAAATTCTTGTGGGATAGGTAAAATGTTTGATATTTCGGGTTTAGCTGTTTTTGTCTGGAAATGAAATGGGTCATTATATATAGTTTCGATAATAACTTTCAATTTTAAATAATAACAATAATTTTGAACGTACAACACCAAACCCAGTGCCACGGACAGTACCCGCAGGTGTTGTTGTATCTTTTAAAAATCCAAATACATCATCCACATATCTATCATCTATCATTGCTGTATTCTGTACATTATTTTCAATAGAAATTTCTTTTAATATCCATATCAACCTAAAGAGCTCCTTGTATTTTTTCTCGTAATTATCTTCAGCAATTACAACAGAGCTGCCTTCTCTCAGCTCTTTATCCTTCTCATTCTTGATTTCCAACAATTTTGCTTTAATTATGTGACCTTTTTCTTTTATTAAGTTTCTTACTAAATAACCCTTAACACAAGACTGAAATTTCGTAAAGAATTTCCTTAAATTTACAAACGTTCTTCTTAATTCTCTTGATTTGATTGCCGCTTGCAATCTTGAATAGCCACGCCTCATTACCAAATATCTCTTTCTATATCCTCTGGCTCTGAAATGTTTCTGAATACTAATGGCGGCTTCCCGTATTTTAAGAAATCTACGACGGTTAATAAATCTCCTAGCATTAGCTTGGACTCGAATCACAGCTGTTATTAAAACTTTATGTCGTAACTCTTCTAAAATAGCATCATGACTATCTTTAAGAAATACTTTCGTATATCCGAGTCGAAATTCTTGATCTTTTAAAACCTCAGTACATATTTTCTTTGTGGCATTTTTACAGTCGCATTTTTCCGCTGGTGGTATATCAGGTACAATAAGTCTATATCGAGATACGAATTCTGAGTAAGAAAAACGAATAGGATACCCCGCTTGACGTATTTTAGCTGTTTCCATTAGCCCCGCATACCTTAACTGACGCACACATAGTGCTCTATCCAACATCTACAAAATAAGAAAAAAATATATATGACTAATTAAACTGAACTATAAATCTTATGAATTTTCCATAATCATGGCTACTTACTTTTGGTTTTTTAAACTCATTAGGTTTGATGCACCTTACAAAAAACGGATGACAGGCATATAACGTTTTCATCAGAGCTTCTAGGGATGTTTTAAACTGGTAACTCAAAGACACTGCTTTTCGACTACCAGCTTTTGCGGATAAACCACTATGTGAAATAAACAAGTTTTTTAAAAACGTATTACCAGAATCCAAAATCATTTCTTTGATATCAGTTGTTAGCATGTCCCTATTTTTATCCAAAAATCCTGAAAAGTTATAAAATTTGTCGAATAATATATTATGATAATTATTACACCATAACTATACTACATATTTTATTACCTTTGACATCATAATAGACATCTCCAGCGTAATGCTTCACACCAAATCTGTACTCTCGTGATGATTTTGGAGTAATGTAACATGATTTGCCACTGTGATTAGATGTTAATTTAGACAGTAATGTAACATCTGTACCCTTAGGAAATTTTGATTCCTCGTCAATTAAAGCAAGCACGTTCATTGGTTGTAAGCCGATCATGTTCAAATTTTCTTGGTTATCAACATAATTTATATTCGTCCACGTTATGCCTTCTTTTTCGTATTGTTCTTGTTCCAGTTTAAAAATATGTCTCACAAAAAATTGTTGCAAGTTTTCGTTAGCATAATTTATACAAAGCTGTTCAAAACTATTGCTGTCAAAGTTTTCGAACCCAAAAATATCTAATATACCAACTGATCTGCTTGAGAGTTGTTGATCCCTGTGTAGTGTCTTGTTTATCATTTCAACGATATACTCAAATATAAAGCCATATATGCTTTTAACTAAGGCATCCCTGCCTTCAATAGCAGCGGCCGCGGTTATGGTTGACACTACTTTTTCGCCTTGGACAACAATAGTTTTTCTAGTAAGAGCTTCACAAAATGTACTTTTATTAACTCCCAAAAGCGTTGCAATTCTACTAGCATTGACAGCATCAGCAACTTCTGAAGATTCTATATTATTAAAATTAAAAGACTTAAATTTTAAATTCCCCAAGTGTAATATTGAAGCAAGTAGACTAAAAACATGCCAAATTTCGTTATCAGGAAAGTTGAGAACTTTAAATGCTGATCTGATGTCTGAAAATTCTAAAGCATCATTGCGTCCATCGCAGTTTATAGTGTTTCCGGAATTCAAATAGGTATAATCTTGAGGATTACCGAGGTCAAGTTTCTTTTTTTCATCACTAGCTAAACCTTTTACTAACGAATAGAAAATATGATAATTTCTTTCACCATTATTTTGAAATACAATTCTTGATTTCTCTAACAAATATTGATCTATGTTGCCACCCTCGATTGCACCCTGTCTGTTAAAAAATATATTAATATACTTTCCAAATCTTGATGAATTATCATTTCTTACTGTTTTGGCATTACCAAAAGCCTCTAAGATAGGATTAGTCTCTTGAATTTGTTGTTCAATCCACGAATGTTTACCGCTAGCTGCTGCAAGGTATTGGAGTAAAAGTTTCGTACTTTCAGTTTTTCCTGCTCCACTTTCACCGCTGAGAATATGAAAAACAAATATTAACACTATTTTCTGCGTTTTCTGTTAGTTAATTATGTCGTTTTTCTCTATAAACACTTAAACGCATAATACATACCTAATTACTATACACTGGTTAGAGGAAGAATCAAGTAATTCTTTATATGAATTTTCTCCAATAGCAAAAATGTGTGGTGGTACTTCTGTTACACTTCGGCCTTGATAGAAATGTATCTGATCCATTGTATATATTGGTAGAATTTCGTATGGATTAATTGCTATTAACATTGAGCCAGTATATGTCTGTAAACAATTGTCAACATATTAAATACATAAGTTAATGCAACATAAATTAAATTATCAATTTAAGCTGTGTTCAATTTGATCCGTTGTTACATGTAAATTGTTGAACTAGGTTATTATAAAAGTCTAAGATAATTAGGTATATTGTTATACAAAAAGTTCTCTTTGTTCTTTTGTGTTGGTTTCTCAAAGTTCCTCTTCTTGTATCAGATCGTGATTATGATAAGGTTGGGATATATACCAAAATAAGCATTCATTATCATCATCATCGGCTTCTTGTATTCCCTAAAATAAGCTTATTTGGAGAGTTGGTTATTTGGCTTCACAACACTTGAGACTCATATGTAATTTCTTCTCAAGTAAATGAGAGTTCTTACAATCGTTAGCATCACTGAAAAAGCGTAATATAACGAAAAGCGGATAAATATATAACAATTGGCACAAAAGTATCGTAAGGGTGTAAAGCCCCCATATTTCACAATTTTTTTAAGTTATAGGACGATAATGACTCTTCAAAGAGAGACAAAAGCTGTAAACACTTAACGCCGACACACAAACGCGCGGACTTGGAAAATTTAAAATGTCGGGTAAGTGTCGAATTTTGTTTCATTTAAATTTTTACAAAATAAAAAATGTGTAGCGTTATTATTTTGACAGCTTTCTTAGAACTAAGACAACTTTGCCGGCTTAATAGCTAAAATAATGGCAATCCTTAACAATTGAGCTTAGGACAACATCAGCAAAATCTTTTAACTTTCATTATTAACAAGCGTTGATAGCGCTATATTCTTATCGTTGATGCACGCGCTATGCCTGCATGTGTAATGGGTAATTCAAATGACAAGTGATAATGATTATCATCGTAAGCGATTTAACATTAATTGCTGGATTTTCGTTGAGAAAATGGCATAATTTCGATATCATCCTGTAATGAAGGCCGCCTCTATTCCCTACAAAATAAAAGCTTGTGAATGTACTTTTATTTTAATATTGCCTACCCAAGAGACCCATCTTGTTGATCCAACCTATTGTACAGGGTAGGAAAATATTCGTCACATTCACATCACAGAAACTATTACGATCCAGGTAGTACAGTTGGTGGTAGGTACAGGTACACATCAACCAATTTTGGAAATATTAGCAAACTATTTATAGTAACATTCATTTGGGCTGTAAGTGAAATGAGTAAATAATTGTGTAATACCGAATAGTTTTTAGGTTCAAAACAACTTAAAATCGAGAATTTTAGTTGTAAATATATAAAATGTTAGCTTTCTAACTACATTAAAGAAGTCCAGTCGTTACTAAAAATAAGTTTTGCAACGGTTAAGCAATAAAAGTTTGGCTAGTAATTAATCAAACTATTTTTAGTTCATATAGCTCCAGTTGTGTGATCACCTATTTTGTTAGGTACAAATAAATAAATAAAAGTTCAGTTAATTTGTATTAGCTTTTACAATAGACTAATTGACTGACTTACTTGTGCTATATGACTTTGTTTCTTGCCTAATATGATTCTAAATCAACAGAAGTACACTATAAGTTTAGATTTTCTTTGAGGTGTAGAAAATATTATATTTAAAAATATATTAACGCAAATATATGATTGTTCTTTATGTTACATCTACAAATTTACGTTTTCGGATATTTTCATTTATTTGTGCTATATACATATTTTCCAACTAAATTCTAGGTCAACGGACCCTATAGGTTTTAAGTCTCTTTAGAGGCTCAAAATATACTTCATAAAAGGTTAATCGTAAAGTTTGATTTATATTTACTGTGGCAAGAGATGGCGTACATAAGTATTTCAAATTTTTTAAGCTTGATACGTAGGTACATAAAAATAGCCAAACATGACATAACCAACCAGTTGATATAGGTCTAGGTAAATAACATTTCTGGAGAATACGTCATCGACATCCTATCCTATATCCCTGATCCAAGAATCAAGTAAGAGTTATTATTAAATTTTTTGTTGTACTTACGTATATTAATTGTTGATTGTAACGTATATGTAAGTTTCGTAGTATTGTATATTCCTGTAGTTCTCCGAGTGTGATCATATCTTCAACGCCATTAACGGAAGTCGCGTGTAGTGGCTTGATGACGTCGGTGACGGGTGCGATAATGACCTTGCCATCATCATCCTGTGCTCTGACTTTACCATCGGAACTTTGCAGGACTTTCACTGCTATCGGTATATCAACGTCAGAGTTGCCTTGTGGCTTTAGCCAAACTAGGTTCTGTGGTGACAGAGTAAAATTAATTATGAATGATTAATTTAGCGTCAATTATGATTTCACATTTTTTTAACTTTTATGATTAAGTATATATCCTCTTTTTAGTCACTACTTTTATATTTTTATTAAACCTGAAGAGTAATTTACAACTGGGTAGTCGACAATTTTTTAAATTCAATATATAATAAGAGTACTCTTTTAAGTGAGAAATATTGTAGAACCAACAGTACACCTGCATCTATTACTTTTGAAGATACATAGACTTGAGGAAAGTTTGCGAATGATATTAATAAAATAGTGACATTAACTCTACTTTAATATAAATGTAAAAAAATAAAGTAAAACTTAAATCTTTTGAAGTTTAAGTTTTCTGAAGTTTAAGAGTAGGCATATCATGGTGCAACATTTGAAGCAATACGATTTTTCATGGTGACCATCAGAAAAGAGTTAGGTCTTCCGTATGGAGACATAATCTTCTTTATAATTCTTAGGTAATAATTAAGTACCAATTTGCGAGAAAGAAAAATTCCAGTCATTATAAAAACATATTACCGTCCTATTTAATAGAATTAAAAATGTTTTTCTTCGCAAATGATTTTATAAATCGTAATAAAAAAGGCCTCCTTTACCTACTTAAGAATAAACCCGATTACTGCAAGTATGAAATACTTCAAGTGTAAGTTTATGCTGGAAATTAATTTTCATGCTGGGAGAGGTGAATAATTTATTTTGTCCACTTAATAGATTTGAAACTATCTTCCCACTAAGATCTGACTTTCACACTGCGGTATATGTTAAATTACTCTCCAAATTTTATCACAATCGTATTAGTATCAGAAATTATACCGAACATCCAAACTCACAAAGAGTACCTCTAGTATTACTACTAATCTATAGTATTAATACTAGTTCTCCATGTTTTATACTTATATTCCACGTATAAAGTAGTTATAGATAAGTAAATAGAATCGAATCGTAGTGGCATCGTGTTTATATAGTTAAAATGGATGGGCATATCAAGTTATACTATACGTTGCTATATATACGTATGTTTTATTTGTTTACTTACGGCTAATGTAACTCTATCTGCCATTATGAGAGTCCCTTTCTGAGATTCACTTCACAAATTGTCCATGTTTATTTCAGCGTATATGTATTAGCACTCCTTCAAGACTAACAGATTACTTATCAATTTATCAAGCGATAGCAAATTGCCTTTATCGCATGCATTTTTGATAAAGTTTAGACTTAATTTAGTTTATTTATCTATTTTTAATAGGAAATGTTCTACATATTTGATGGAATATTATAATGTCGTTGATTTAAATATTTGAAAGTACAGTCACCATAATTAATATAGATATAATTTAATAGTCCTAAATTTGATACATCCAAGTTGGTCAGAAAGTTAGACGATATAGTTGGACAACTGAGGACTTACAAAATAAAAGAAGAAAGAAACTGAAAACGATGCCATTAAATTAGTTGAAAAGTATTTCCAGTATATTATTCATTAAATACGGCTTCAATAGGATCATAGTCAGGGTGCGGGTTTTGGAAGTTCAATTGAAATATTCTATTATAGTAATATTAATGTATTAAAATATTTTGAAGACATGGGAATAATAAACTTAATCTCTCAGTCGCTTACTACGCCACTAATTATCAAGTGTCACCGATTCCATACTTCCCTGTTGTCCATACTAGACCCTTCGCTTTACCACTCTCTATCACTGTGGACTATCTTAATAGAACACGGCAAGTACACGATACAGAAGACTCCCATACGTCGGATGAGAGAAGCGTGCGCCAGATTAGATTAGGTCTAACCTCCCATAATGGCGGTAGAATCGCGAAAGCGCACCCCACCATATACCCTAGATGGGCCTAGAGAACTCGGGGGGGTTTTAGTGGGTAGGCCGGTGCTCTCAGACCGGAGAGCCCCACACACGGCCGTATCACGGTGCATAAGGTGCATTTCCCCTCTAAAAAGAAAGGTCTAACCTCCCATAGACTATTTGCAATCTACTTAAAAGAAATAAAGAGGATCTTTCGTAGGACCGCAGTTTTTCCCACTCTAATCTCGCCAAATATAGGTAGACTAGCTGTGCCCGCGACTTCGTCCGCGTGGAATAGTTATTTTGCGCACCTCAGCTGTTACCCGATCTTGACAACGCGACATATCCAAATTTGGTACCATAAAAACGGTCATTGTGACTAAACCTTTGTAATGAAGCTAATGCTCGACCGGGTGCCCGGCAGGTGGCTGGAGTTTAGCGACACTAAAATCCCCGAGACGGGGTTGTGTACCTAGGCCCCCCTGACGGGGGGATGAGTACCTACGGGTAATCCCTGACCAGGAGAATAAGGGAAACGTCTCACCAAGCTTATAAAGTACTGATTTATTACATAACATACATAATAATTACACAGGTTGCCCTTAGCACTAATAATACCACCCCACTGAATGTATATCAAACACTAACGGATCCCTCACTGAAGGACGGGATAACGGAGACGCACGGGCGTCGTCTGGATGGTTCGGATCGCGTCCCTCTGGCGAACGCGGACTAACCCCGCACCGCCCGAGATGGCTTCCTCCCCTTTCCGCGGATACCGGCGAAGCACGCTCGGATGGCGTCCCTCTGGATGGTTCGGATCGCGTCCCTCTGGCGAACGCGGACTAACCCCGCACCGCCCGAGATGGCTTCCTCCCCTTTCCGCGGATACCGGTGAAGCACGTTCGGATGGCGTCCCTCTGGCGAACGCGGACTAACCCCGCACCGCCCGAGGTAGCTTCCTCCCGTACCCCTGAGCTCCCCCCTAGAGGGTCTAGCAAGTACCAGCTATTGGCGAACGAACGCGGACTAACCCCGCACCGCAAGCCTCGGCTGGCACCCTCGAAAGAGTGCTGGCGACTGGTTTTTTTTTTTTTTTTTTTTTTTTCCTCAGGAGAGGAGGCTGAGAATCCTCATGGATACCAACGCAACAGGCAAGCAGGGATGCGTTGATTATGTCGGACTCCTGGTGAATCGAGGCGGCTCGATCCAACAGACCTACCGACTAAACTCAGCCTAGCCTTGGCCCTAGTGGCCTTATGGCTTGAATGGAATGGTTGGCGTACCCTCAGGAGAGGGCACGTCAGCGCTGTCCTCCGAAGAGGACATATGCGCGAAGGAAGGCTCGGTACGCCAAAGTGGGTCCAGCCTTGAAATAATGGGGCCTACTCGTACATATGCAGCAAGCTGCGAAGTATGGACTAACTAAGGGATGGCGGCGCAGATGCCGCCTCTCGCAAGGCTTGAAGAGCCAGCGTCAATGAGTCGGGAGGGTCAGAAATGACGTGCCTGGGTCGACGATATTCGGTATTACGCGGATTGACTGGGGTACGCGGGGTGTAGCTACACGCCTGCCTCACCAACGGATTCGGATGCCCTTCAGCGGTGGTGAAGAACCGCTTAGAGCATTCCAGGAAGTGTTCGTGTATGGTGTTAATTTCGAAATCGCGATGTATATCACTATTCCGAACGTAATATGGGAGGTTGGCCATCCTGCGCAACAAGACGCTTTGGGTACGTTGGATAAGGTGTGTTGCCGTGGTATGTGCGAATACCGGGCACGCGTAAGAAAGGACGGGCCGTATGCAAACCTTGTAGAGCGTTCGCTTGTTCCGGAGTGACATGGGGCTGTTTTTACCCAGCATACAGCTGAGACGACCCGCATAGCTTCTGGCATTACGCGTCACGTTACGGATATGCGGCTTAAAATTAAGCTGCTTATCCAGCGTGACACCTAAGTACTTTGCAGTACGCTGCCAGGATATGGGCCTGCCCTGAAGGAGCAGTGGGTCGGTATTAAAGGGGACTCGGTACCTTCGCCGTTTCAAATCAAAGAGAACCGCGGAGGATTTCTCCGGATTCACCTCAATTCGCCACAGCTTAAACCAGGCTGCAAGCTCGTCAATGGCGAGTTGCAGTCGGGCCAGGACCGAACTGAGATTCCGCCCTCTAAGATAGAGGGCGGTGTCGTCAGCAAAAAGGGCTAGTTGGGGACCGCGAGTGGGGATGGGCATGTCGTTCGCATAAATTGTGAACAACGTGGGGGAGAGCACAGATCCTTGAGGGACACCGGCTCTTATGGGGCGTGGGGAGGAGAGATGCTTCTCATGTCGGAAGCGGAAATGCCTATCTTTAAGATAAGCCTCCACTATGCGCACCAACCGATCCGGCATTCCTAACTGATAGAGTTTATAGAGCAGGCCTGCGTGCCAAACCTTGTCAAAAGCTTTGGCGACGTCAAAGAATACGGCTACTGCTCTTTCATGTCTTGGGTAGAACCCGTCGAGTATATACTCGACAATGCGGTGAACTTGACGGGGACATGAGTGTTTGGCCCGAAAGCCGAATTGATGCGGGATAATTACGTTTTTATCCGAGAGATAAGCTCTCAGACGCGCAAGAATTAGCCTTTCATACACCTTACCCATAGAGTTAAGTAAACTTATAGGTCGGTGACTACTTGGAATATTCAAGGGTTTCCCCGGTTTGGGAATGCCGATTACGATGGCCTCCTTCCACGCATTCGGGAAGTGACACTGGTCGTAACAAGCGTTGAATATGAGGGTCAGCATGGTGAGAACCAGCCGAGGGAGGGACTTGAGTGCCATATTGGACACTCCATCAGCGCCTGGCGCTTTACGTGGTTTGAGACCCTTGACGATGTTAAAAACTTCGTCCTGTGTAAACGGATCTATGGGAGGGGAGTCAGGGGGAGGGAGAGCGGCCTTTTGACGGACCACTTCCTCGACCTGCTCGGAATGGGTGGGGTCGTGCGGTTGGTTGCTGAGGGAGCATTGAGAAGCAATACTATCAGCAAAGCATTCCGCTTTCTCATCATCCTCGAAGGCGACCGAGCCATCGGGGCGATGGAGGGGCGGGGTGTGTGTGATTTTATCACTACGGAGTGCTCGGGCAACTCTGTAGTATGCTAAATGGGAGGGTTTAATGGTGGACATTAGGTCTTCCCATTGGGAATTCCTGTATTCCGCGAGTTTAGATCGTACCTCCCGCTGAAGGCGGTTGGCTACTGACCTGTACTCGGGTGAGGGACATTGAGCGGCTCTGCGTAAGGCAGCCCGCTTCTCCTTGATGAGATCACGGATAGCGCGCGGCAGTTTGCGCCTAGGCACAGTAACCTCCCGCACGCTACCCTCGACCGCACCCTGGATTAGGTTGGTTAGGGAATGGATGGCATCGTCAATCTTCGCGGTGCTGTCTAGACAGTCCGCGGAGACAACGAGCGGAGGGTTTTCTACGTCCAGAGTGGACTCAAGAGATTGGGTGAATGCTTTCCAATCGGTGATGCGCCTAATGGTAGGCTGGTTTGGGTACGGGGAGCCTAACACTAACTTAACGGGCCGATGGTCAGAACCTAGATCATCTAGCGCGTCTAGAGACCTAAGAACTAAGGCCACGTTCCGAACTATGGCTATGTCAAGTATATCCGGTGGACAGTTAAGCTGCCCCGGATAGTGGGTGGGCATAAGTGGCGCCAGGACATCTAGATTCAGAGCGGTCGTGATGTCTAGAAGCCTGCGTCCACAGGTGGTGGTTGTCCTACAGTTCCAGTCGGTATGCTTAGCGTTAAAATCGCCAAACATAACGACGGAATCGCCTAACGCTAGAATTGACTCTACATCGCTCCGGAGCGGAATATTTCCACTCGGTATGTACACTGACGCGACTATAATGGACTGATGTCCAGTCATTGCCAGTCTACACACCGTAGCTTCCATATTGACTAAGGGAGGTGTGGGGATGGGACAGCAGTGAAGCTGCTGTTTGTAATAAATGGCAGTACCGCCGGCCGCTCTATCGCGCGGGTCGGCGGTTATTCTGTCATTCCTAGCTAACCTATAACCAGAGATGGATAAGCCCTTACTGACATGTGGCCTGAGCCAGGTTTCCTGGACAAGCACCATGTCAGCGGGAGTGTCTTTGACAAACTCCCTGAGCTCAGAGACATTAGGACGGAGGGAACGCGCGTTGAAAGAAACAAGCGAAAGCCCCTCCGGTTTGATACGACCGTGGGTGGAAGGTTGCCTAGTCTGACTAGACATTATGGAAACGCGGACGCGGCGCGACAGTACCAGTGTTGGTTAGCGGAAGGCTTCTCAACACTGTGGGATGTACTGAGGGAAGATGTGTAAGAACACATGGAATTTCTCCAGGACACACATGCGCTCAAGGCCCGTGCGTGCCGCGGAGAGCTCCGCCTGAAATTCGCCAGCAGTTTGCTCGCGAATTGCATCGGAGATGACATTGGCGGCAGAAGGCGCGCCAGCTATGGGTTGGGAGGCCTGAGGGGCCTTTGGGGCTTGTTTGGGGGACCACACCGGCGCGAGTGCCGGTGTGGGTTGGGCTACCGCTTTGGGCAGCGCCGGAAAGTTGGCGGCTGTCCTAGACGGTGCCTGGGGCTTGACGGGGGTGTTTTTGGAGGGTCTCGCGGGCCGCTTGCGCACGATGCGCGGGGCCTTTGAACAACCCCTGTAGTTAGCCGTGTGGTGGTTGCCACACAGCGCACACAGGGGGGGCTCTGTGAGCGTTTCGGGAATGTCACGCTTTCGCGTGCATTCCCAAGTTGGATGTGGGCCCGCGCATTTCACGCAGCGAAATTCGGCGTGACAGTGCCTCGCCGCGTGGCCATAGAGCTGGCAGCGATGGCACTGCCCCGGCCCCTTGGCGTACGGCAGTTCGACGGTGATGCCGCCAATGCCGCAAACCAAGAGGTCGCACGACCTAGGGAGATCGCGCGCCTTATCGGTAGGGTCTAGAATATCGTGACTAATGGCACGGGTTTAGCCTGGCGGCCGTACAACCGGTGTACGCCCACGCAAGGATAACCCTGCCGAACTAGGGATTGGAGAATAACCTCCTCCGAGAATTCCACGGGGACTCCGCGGAGGACGTATTTGATTTTACGTTCGCTTTCTAAAGCGAACGTGTGATAAGGGAATTTGATTTCCGTGAGGTACCGGGTCAGATTCCGGTAATCCTGGACTGTCCCAACGTGCAGGACAATCCCCTCACTCCTATTCTGGGCCTTATGGACATAGATATCTTTCGCGGGAAGGAGGGTTTCGATACGCGAGTATCGCTCCTTGTCGCGCAGGGTGACCGTGGGGATGGTGTCTGGTTTAGCAGGGTATACCCTGCATTGTGAAAATGGTTTGGCCTTAGGGGCCCTGGTGTGTGCCTTAGGGGCTTGAGTATTGGCCTGAGGGGCCTTAGTGTTGGCCTGAGGGGCCTGAGCTGGGACGGGAGGGTCGACCACTACGTCCATAAGGGACGGTGGTGAGGCGGGGCCTCTGAGGAGGAAGTAAGCAGCGTATTACGCCGCTTCTTCTTGTTTTTCTTTTTACGGCTGGAAACAACCGTAAAAGAAACATCCTCAGTATCAGGGATGTTCGCGGAGTCGCGGTCGCCATCGACGGGGGACGGCGACCGGAGGGAACGTTTGAGGCTCCTAGCGCCATCTATTGATGAGCTAGGAGCATCATTAATGGAAAGAATGTCCTCTGAGGTAACCTCGGGCTGCACCGTACAGAGAGCATCGCTGCTCTCCATTGCGGTTCCGCCCGATGTCTCCTCGGAGGGTGTCCCTACTGGGGTTAGTGAGGAGGGTGCAGCGGAGGGGGAAGCTAATTGGCCGATAACGGCCTGGAGGAGGGAAGCGATTTGAGATAGGGTTTTCCCTATCCGGGGATCGCATTGCTCGCCCGAAATTTGGGCGGCTGTGGCAGAAAGTGCCGAGGCTTGGGAGATAAAATTGTCGATCGACGCGGGCACGTTCAAATCCGACATTGTTTTAATTGAGTGGGCCTAACCCTAACAGAAAAAAAGAAAGTGAAATGCGCTGAAGGCGCGGGACTTACCCGTCTGTGCGCGGAAGGCGCGTGCGGGGCGCGGAAGGCGCAGGATCGCGGACGCGGGGCGCCGGTTTTTCCCCTGCCTGCGGGGGCAGGGGGGGAAGGGGGGAACGCACCGAAACGGCCACTCCCGGTGGAATGACCGTTAACCGTCACCCTAGGGACGCAATGCCCTAGTGCAATGGGATCGGGTCTTCGGGATGAACAGGTCGGGAGGCCTGTTGACGCTCCCGGTCGGCGTCGGCTAGCTTCGTTAACACCGCAGGGTATCCACTAGCCCAAAAGTGACCAGATAACCCCAAAAACAACAAGGATCACCTCGAAAGGCAACCCCTATCGCCTCTGGGGAGCAAAGGCACTGCTCACGCAGCGAATGTCGTGCTGCGCGGAATGGCACACTCGTAAAAGCGCAGTGTTTCGGTACGCAAGCGGACCAACGGTCAAATGCGTGCGCACCGAGTGCGGATTGACGAGGGAATGTTGCTGGGACTGGTCCGTTGTAAGGCGTTAATCTTTTTCATTTCTATTGGGGGTCGAATTAAAAGGAATGCTATTTTGAACCCTTTTAATAATAACTAGTAACTAATGAAAATAATTCTGGGGTGGTAACCCTATATTTAATCTTGTGGTACTTTACCAATTACTGACATTTTTCTTCTATGATCCTTTCGTAATCTATTGGCAGCTTTATCAGGTCTCGCAGTGTTTCAAAATCTTGTCTTTTGATATAATACTTAAAGTTTGGATCCATATTTTCGAATATTCTTTCTAATCTCTCTTGTTCACTTAATTTTCCTTGTCTTCTCATTAATGTCTGTATGTCTGTCAGATAATTAGTGAATATTTCTTTAAATCTTTGTTTTCTTAATATAATTTTTTTCTAACAATCGATTTTCATAGTTTGTTGGGAAGTAGAAAAATTTGAAATCTGCTATAAAATTTTCCCATGTTTTCCATTCGCTGCGGTAATTTCGGTACCATTGTAGTACTTTACCTTGCAGAATTCTTGGAATTATTAGTAAGAGCTTAAATTTATCTGCTCCTGTCGTATCGATTAGCTCCTCTATCTTTTCTATGAATTCTGCTGGATCTCCGGTTCCATCGAAATGTATATTCCATTTTTCGATAGAATTTTCCCACATTTCCATATTTTTCCCTCCTGTATGTTGTCGGTATTTTCTTGAAAAGATTCCTGAATTTTCTGGCACGTCGTGTTTTGTGACATACTATCGTTTTTTTCTCGGCCTTTTTCTGCCATTGTATCCTGGTAAACTTCCTCGTGGGATTCTTCATCTTTGACCATTTGGGTCAATTGACGTCTCAATTCCTCTACTGTTAGGTTTTCTGTTGACTTACCTCTCTTCTCTAATTCTCTTATGAGATCTTCTTTTCTCAACTGGTAAACCCACGACGTTGGCATCTTTGACTTGTCCTACCTATTTATCTTACCTTAAACCTTAAATCTTTGTATTGATTTCCTTATGCAAACGTATGTGGTATTATTACTATATGCTATCATTAATTTGTCTAATTATATTTCTCAGATATCTTATGCTCCTGGTCGTGATTATGCGTTATACTAATCTATATTTTCGAGAACGCACAAAGATTAACAAATATTCTGACAGGTGTTCTAACAATCTAACAGTTTATACAGCTACGGATTCTATAGCTCTGAACAGAGATATCCACTAACGCACGCGGACTCACCCCGCACCGCACATGGATATTCTGTGAATAGGGCAATTTTCCTACGGCGCTGGCTGTGGCGTGAAGCGCTGACAGTTGGCGACCGTAGTATTCCCTATTTTACGTCGAGCTTTATGGGATTAATGTAATGAAAGTATGATCAGAGATATCCAATAACGCACGCGGACTCACCCCGCACCGCACATGGATATTCTGTGGAAAGGGTAATTTTCCAACGGTGCTGGCTGTGGCGTGAAGCGCTGACAGTTGGCAACCGTGGTTATTCCCTATTTTACGTTGGGCGCCAATGTAATGGAGCTAATGATCAGAGATATCCAATAACGCACGCGGACTCACCCCGCACCGCACATGGATATTCTGTGGAAAGGGTAATTTTCCAACGGTGCTGGCTGTGGCGTGAAGCGCTGACAGTTGGCAACCGTGGTTATTCCCTATTTTACGTTGGGCGCCAATGTAATGAAGCTAATGCTCGACCGGGTGCCCGGCAGGTGGCTGGAGTTTAGCGACACTAAAATCCCCGAGACGGGGTTGTGTACCTAGGCCCCCCTGACGGGGGGATGAGTACCTACGGGTAATCCCTGACCAGGAGAATAAGGGAAACGTCTCACCAAGCTTATAAAGTACTGATTTATTACATAACATACATAATAATTACACAGGTTGCCCTTAGCACTAATAATACCACCCCACTGAATGTATATCAAACACTAACGGATCCTCACTGAAGGACGGATAACGGAGACGCACGGGCGTCGTCTGGATGGTTCGGATCGCGTCCCTCTGGCGAACGCGGACTAACCCCGCACCGCCCGAGATGGCTTCCTCCCCTTTCCGCGGATACCGGCGAAGCACGCTCGGATGGCGTCCCTCTGGATGGTTCGGATCGCGTCCCTCTGGCGAACGCGGACTAACCCCGCACCGCCCGAGATGGCTTCCTCCCCTTTCCGCGGATACCGGTGAAGCACGTTCGGATGGCGTCCCTCTGGCGAACGCGGACTAACCCCGCACCGCCCGAGGTAGCTTCCTCCCGTACCCCTGAGCTCCCCCTCGAGGGTCTAGCAAGTACCAGCTATTGGCGACGAACGCGGACTAACCCCGCACCGCGCCCCCGCCGCCCGGGCCCCGCAAGCCTCGCTGGCACCCTCGAAAGAGTGCTGGCGACTGGTCGTTGTAAGGCGTTATATAGCAGTCGCTCCCCACCATAGCGCCGTCAAACCGGTCTGAGCTGGATTTCTTGTGCGCGCTGCCTGATGAGCGGCGCGAGTCGCAGAGCGGGTGGCAGCCTAGCATAGCGGGTAGCGGGGCTCGTTACACCTTAAAAGATTAGACATATGCCATCGCGGACTTTTTTTTAAGATCATGTATAGAGGAATAATTCTTTCATACATATTTTTTGTGTATCTTGAACCGTTTTCGCAGCGCACGCAAAGAAAGCCTTCAAAAATGAATAATTTTCCCCGTTTTTTACACATTTACCGCTCTGTCTTTGCTCCTATTGGTCATAGCGTAATGTTATTTAGCCTATAGCCTTCCTCGATAAATGGACTATCCAACAAAAAAAGAATTATTCAAATCGCACCAGTAGTTTCGGAGATTAGCGCGTTCAAACAAACAAACAAACAAACTCTTCAGCTTTATATATTAGTAAGTATAGAAGTATAGATAAGCATGTGTTGCTTTAATAGGAATGCTACATAGCAGTCAGAGAGTACTTTGTTATATACATAGCAGTCTTGAAAAACTGAACAGAATTGAAAGTGAGCCGCTGAGTATCCGTATAAATGTCGAAATTTCTAACCTGGGTTTCAGACAGCTGGTCTACGACTATAATTATTATGAATTTGAGCTCGAATAAAGCCCACGCGTAATACATTACCTGATGTACCAAACCTAGTGTCCGCTTATTACTTTATATTACTTCCTAAAGTAACGTTGAGGTGCGACATGGGAAAAAGGCGTTACTTCGAACGTCGTACGTGTTTGCCAATGCGCTGCCAAGGGACAGCAGTTGCCAGGAGCGGAGGGAGTCGGCGTAATAAGGGTTAACATGAGTAAGGCGTTAGCAACAATATAAACCGTACATCTTTTTCCCGCATTTACATCACCGCAACTGAAAAAGTCGCTTAGCTTGTTTACTACTTTTTGTATTAGTATGGAAAATGTCAACAAGCTTGCAACTTGCAGCAAGTCTCTTTGTGATTACTTATGTAAACAAAAAATGAAATATATATATATAAAAATCATTAAATTATAAGCACCAAATACCAATAGAAGCAAATTAAGACTAAACCAGGGCGATGTAGTAGTGGTGGTAATTGGTGATGAATATTTGGGACATTCAGGTTTCCTGAGTTTTGGATGCCTATTATAAGCGTAAGACCCACGGTTGATACTGACATATTCTGTTCAATTTCATATGTACATTTATACGAGACTCCTATTATGAAGTAAAACATGATATAACAACTTGCATGCATCTGCAAAGTAATTTATATATTAATGTGAAATAGACCAATCTACACTAGGCCAATGTTGGTATCTTACCCTACTTCAGGGTACAGTCATACCCCACATGATCGTTGTTTTTACAGAATGATACATTTTCATTTAGATATCAATTCATAATAGACTGAACCTTTTTTTGTGATGGGAGTTAACATTCTTACTAATCTTTATAATAGATATTTCAATATCAATAAATAAGTACACTTACAGCTTGTAGTGAAACAATTATGAATCCTTTACAAAAATCAAATTTTGTCATATAGATCTTACTTTCTATTAGTGATACCTATATAATAAGTTACTAATTGTAACTAGTGGAGGCATTTGGTAAATTTTGAAACAGTAGTTTCACTGACAATATGTCAGTCACCACACTGGACTTGCTGCTTTCAAAAATATCAATTTTTCTTGCAGTATAATTATCATCATCAATACAGGTAGAACGTCCACTGCTTAAGATGTTACGCTGCTTACATCATATGTTCATTATAAATTTATAGGCCCACAATGACTCTTTATATAAAGTATATTATACTTTAATAAAAAATAAGTTTTTATTGTTTCTTCTAAACTATTCTGTTATGAAAGGCCTAGACTGGCTGATATAGACAATTGTGAATATTAAATAGTTGATAACATAGGTACATAAAATTACAGCATATGATTAGTTAAAATTTATTATTATAGTTAATGCAGTATTATGAACATCATAACCTAAGATTATTTTAATTTATTTTTTCTTTTCTTCCTTTTCTTTTTTTTCGGCTTTCACTTTCTCCTCTGTTTTCTTTTCATCCTTATCATCTTTTTTATCTTTCTTATCTTTAGATTCTTCCTTTTTACCTTCTTCTGCATCTCTATTTGTAATTTTATTGTTGATCAAATTATGCAAAGCAATAATTGATCTAACAAGTGCTGCGAGATATACAACAAGGGATTGATCATTAGTTTTTATATACAGATTGTCAATAAAATGGTCATTTGCTATATCAGGTAAAAGATTAAAAATATCTTGGAGTTGGTATATAATTTGATGATTTATTGGCAATGATCCTTGCCCAACCTGTACCAGATAATCTTGAATTTCAGTAAGTTGAGAATGTAGCCCACGTAATCCTAGCAGCTGGTTTGTAACTCTTTGTGATAGACTACCAACAGTTGTATCTTTGATGTCTCTTAATAAATGTTCAACCCCAACTTCTTCAGCTTCTTCTGCTCCAATTTCACTTGGTACATGTTCAAAAGTTCTTGTGGTAGGACTGCCATCATCATGTACTTCCTCAACTGCTTGATATGCCTCAGTAGGCAGACCAAGATCCTTCGGTTTTGCATCTATTATAACTAGAACTGAATTAGGACAGTATCGTCTAATTAACTCATTTATAGCTACATCATTTTGATGAAGCTTTGGTCCTGTATGGTACCAGCCCACAACTTTTTCTCTTGCATTTACTTTCTTGAACATACCATACATGTTTTCTAAGTAATCATGATCTAAAAACCACACTGATTTGTCTTTATCATCCTCATCAAATGGTACTGAAAGAATATAATAAAATATAACAAATTAGTTATTAATTCTACTAATAAACTACTTCAATAGTATTATCTTAACCTTTAGTACATGGAAAGTGGTTGAACATTTCTTGAATCTTTTTGAAACTTTTTAACACCTTGGTAGTCATAATAGAATATTTGATTTGATAGTTGGAATACCAACATATCTTGGGCTATATCACAAAATCATTATTTACATTCTACTTTTTTACATTTACTGATAATCAATGTATATGTCTAATATCCCATCTGTTATAGCAATATATGGATATGTTTACAACAAAATCTTTTATACTTTTTTAGTTTTATTTTTTAATTGAATTAGTTTATTGTAAAGAAGGCTAACATGAATAAAAGACCATATCTCAGAAAAAAAAATAAGCCAAAAATATCAATAATAAAACCATTTACAACTTTGAAAAAAATGCAGCATAAAGTGTAAATTGCACTTTTTGCAGCATTTTTTTTTTCAAAGTTGTAAATGGTTTTATTATTGATATTTTTGGCTTTTTATTCAGTAGTACGAGATAAAAAAGATTTAGAATATAGTGTGAATATCAAATGTTATGTTAAAATCGCAGAATATGTCGAAGTTACCTATATGCAGACAATGGATTAGCTCAGATTAGAACTACCACATAACAAAAGTTAAATACTCCCAAGTTATTATATGCATATATATTACTGAGATATGAAGAAAGGCATACCTTTTAGTATATTTTCCCATAAATCACTAATAGGATTACTTTTATCAATGTGTCAGTGACAAATATGCATTATCATTCATCAATAAATACACTAACCTGCAAAACTGTTGGATACATCGAGAACTCCTTTAGCTCTCCAACATCCGAGTAATACGCCAACTACGCGCTTTTGATTCCCAATCTTCCCCATCCGATTGAAATGGTCTACTACACTTAGTAAAACCAGAGGATGAACCACAACTTTTGTTGTAACTACTTCTTGGCTAGGCATTTTATACTTTTACTTTTCTCCCTGTAAGTTTTTAACAAAATCTTCACGTTTATATGTTTCAAATTACAAGATATAAACAAAAGATACGATTTTCAACAATGAATAAGATCAAAAATGCATTCGACCGGATTTTGATAAATTTTGACAGTCATTTCCACAGTCTCAAAACCAAATTATTGAATTCACAGACTAAATGGGAATAAAGATTAAAAGAAAAACATGACCATTTTTTGTACTTTGACGTACGGATTTTTCAATATATATATACACTTTATTGCACATAAATTTACAGTACGGATCATAATAATATAAAATGTAGTTCACAAAGGTGGACTTATTTCTAATAGAAATTTCTTCCAGCCAACCTGTAAGTGTGTATCTAATATTAATAGTGAGAACCTCAAAGCAAGAGACAGAGTTATACATCATTTAAATGAGCAATAGAATAATAACTTGTGCAATTTTACCTAGAATATTTTTAACTAACTTACATAGGTACAATAAATAAATACTACATAAATTGCTTACTGTATATACATAAATATATACATGCATATTTATACCTACATACATACATATAAATACTATATATACACATATACATAATACATACATACTTAATTAATAATATAACAGATATATAGAATGATGGTGAGAATGTGTTACTTATGACGATTTTATAGCTGTACAACTTGACGAAAGCTCTGCTTAAGTCTGCGTTTAAATGTGTTAGCAGATGGGCTCTGTTGTACTGCAGAGGGCAGATGATTCCACATTTGGGCAGCTCGAAAGGTAAATGACTGTAGAAGGAAGTTGGTATTGCATTTGGGTAGGTCAAGATTGTCGGAATAGCATGGACGAAGAGAACGAGATGGGAGAGGCAGCATTTGAAACCGCGATCGAAGGTATTGTGGGGAGCAAGGGTCTTTTAAGATTTTATAAAGCGCTGACAGAACATGCATATTACGACGCTCACGGATTGGTGGCCACTTCAGCTCAGTGCGAAAGTGAGAAACATGGTCGTATTTGCGAAGTCCGTATATGAATCTGATCGCTAGGTTTTGAAGCCGCTCAAGCTTATCAAGATGTTCTTCATTTAAGTCGAGGAAACACACATCAGCATAGTCTAATATAGGTAGTAAAAGAGATTGCGCAAGCATAATTCTAGTGGAAAATGGTAAAAAGTATTGGAGTCGCTTAAGGGAGTGGACTGCAAAGTGCATACGTTTACTGATTTCATTAATTAGTGGCCTCCAAGACAAGTTGCAATCCATTATAAGTCCCAAGTTTTTAACTGTGTCCGTAAGATTGATGCTAACTCCATTATACTTAATTGGTGGCACAGTTTCTGAATTTAATTTAAGTTTTAATCTACTGCTACCTATGATCATCGCCTGGAATTTGGACGGGTTTACTAGAAGACCAAAAGTTTCAGCCCAAACTTGTATAGCCGCAAGATTCTTATTGAGTAACGAAATAGCTTCACCAGTATCGGATGGTTTAAAATGACAGTAGATCTGTAAGTCATCAGCATACAAATGGAAAGGGCAAGAGAGGACAGATGATAACCGGTCTATAAAAACAGTAAAAAGAAGGGGAGAGAGAACTCCACCCTGAGGTACTCCGGCAGATAAATCCGACCACAAGGACGTATCATTATTATATTTAATGCATTGCCGGCGCTTAGCCAAATAGGAATGGAACCATTGTATGGTGGACAAGGAGATATTAAGAGAGCGAAGAGTACCAAGAAGTATGTCGTGGTCAACTGAATTGAAGGCACTGCTAAAGTCTAGTAGTACCAGAGCAGTGAGTTTTGTGTTGTCCATAGCATGACGTATGTCCTCGGTTATGTTCAGTAGTGCACTCACCGTGCTATGACTAGGACGAAAACCAGATTGGTAAGGGCTGAGTAGCTTGTAGGTGTTTACAAAGGTGTAGAGTTGTTGGTGAACTGCAGCTTCAAGGACTTTGGATAAGAGTGGGAGTATGGAGATTGGACGGTAGTCAGAGAAAGAATTAGGATTTGAAGTTTTAGGGATTGGTATGACAAAGGCTTTTTTCCAGGATTCAGGGTAGGTATTGTTAGATAGAGAAAAATTTATGATATGAGTAAGCACAGGAACGATTTCTTGCAGTACCGGAAGGACCATATCGAGGCTAAGCCCATCGCTACCAATAGCTTTTGATGACATACTTCTGATACTCTTCATTACGAAGTCTCCAGAAACGGGTGTGAGCGAGAATGATGGACATATGGGTGGAACCAGGCTTGAGAGGTATGTGAGTGAATTTGTTTTTGTCGTAGAATCCAAAATGATAGGAGGAGAACAAAAATGTTTGTTGAGAGCGTTAAGATCCACTGCATTATAGGTGTTGACCGCGGGATTACCTACACCAAACGATCGTAAGAAATTCCAAACACGATTCCGATCCAAGGTATTGATCTTGGAATGAAAGTAGGAGCGCTTAGCATCTCGACAGAGCCTGTTACACCTGTTCCGTAACTTTTTATATGCTTCTAGGTGATTATTATTGGAAATAGCTTGAGTTTCTTCTTCGCTTTATCCCGCTTAGTCATTACCTTTTTGATGTCAGAGTTAAGCCAAGGCGCCGGCATATGTCTAATACGAACCGGACGAACTGGTGCATGTAAATCGTACACTCGAGTCATTTCTGACGTAAAATTCGCCACCTTGTCATCTAGGTTGTCCGTCCCAAACAGTATACTCCAATCAATGCACTTAACGTCTTCCCTCAAACGATCAACATTCA
Source organism: Scirpophaga incertulas (assembly GCA_036419045.1). Classification (NCBI taxonomy): domain Eukaryota; kingdom Metazoa; phylum Arthropoda; class Insecta; order Lepidoptera; family Crambidae; genus Scirpophaga; species Scirpophaga incertulas. The sequence continues at coordinate 26,778,916 of CM071634.1, read as the reverse complement.
TATGCTTAAAATTGCGCTGGAAAAGTGTTCTACGTTTAGCCTTGGGAGGTCGCACTTTAAAAGCAAGAAAAATGAGATCATGATAAGAGAATGGAGCAGCCATTTGGCCATGGGAAATAGCTAAACTAGGATTAGAGACAATGATTAAATCAATTAAAGATGGATTGCAGTTGGGAAAATGGTGAGTAGGAGATGGCATCTGTAAGATGTGAAGATTGAGAGATGTTAATATATTCATTAATTTTGTGGCACGGGTGTCAGCCTTCAACAGGCACGTATTGAGATCTCCCATAAGAATTACGTGATCATAAGACGGGGTTAGCTCCTCCAGGACACCCTCCAACGTTTCAAAGTAATCAGTTTTGTCATTCGGACTGTACAAAGCACCTAGAAGTATTTTTTTACGTTGGATCTCAATTTGTATAAACAGGTACTCCAAGGTACCTGAAAACAGAGATGGAGAACATTTGACAACACTGGCTGGAATGTGTCCCCGAAGAAAAACCCCGACTCCGCCACCACCCTTCCCGGTTCGATCATTACGGAGCAGTTTGTAACCTGGAAGAGAACATCCTGTGGAAGGCAATGAGGGCTTAAGCCATGTTTCTGATACCAGAATACAATCAACGACACCATCACTAAAAGCAGAGACAAAGTCATTATAATGTGCGTAAAGGCTTTGTGCGTTGATATGAACCACAGAAAAGAACTTTCCGTCCCCAAATTTATACTGTAATTGGCTGCTCAAATTATCATCACCATCAGTGCCAGAGGAACCATTGTCCTCTGCACTCACAAAGCTATCAGAAGAGCACGTTAAATAATCGTCACCATCATCAAACATAATAATTTATATAACAGTATTAATAAATAAATATATAAAATATTAAATTAATATAAGTAACTAAATGAAAACAGTATAAAAAATACTAAAAAAAAATAATAATTAATATTTGCCACCTGTACAAGTTGACTGCAAAATTCGATATTTAAACACAAAAGTAATATTTTTGTTCTTACTATCCTCTAAGGGTTACACTACACATAGCGTGTATCTATGTCACCGACATGGCAAAAAGGTAAGGTTCCAAAGCCATTAAATACTTTTGAAAAATACATTATGGTAATTGACAGTGACATGCATGACAGTTTTATAACAATTTTAGACAATTAAACTAAAGAAAAGAGGTATATTGCAATTATATGTGATCGAAAAGTTAATATCAAAAATTACAGGTAGATAAATAAAAAGAATAAAACATTAGTGCTAATAGCTACCCGATTTGGAAATGTTAACACGACCAATGCAAGGATGTACCGAGTTACCCTGTTTTTTTCGTTCTGCCTTGTTGATGAGGATACTGAGAAGTCAATACATGGAGTTCAGCCATCGTTACTATCTTCTTCCGTTTATTATCTTCAACGCTAACAATAATGACACCCTCCGACGACCAGCATTTCTTGATACCAAAATGTTTTCGAGCCTCTATAAAAACATCCTGTCGCATCCTAGTCAGGAACTCAGTGATGACTATACCTGAACCCTTGAGTGCAGTTTTCGACTTCCAGACTGCAATTCGGTGAATCATTGACGAGAATCGAACTATTATGGGCCGTTGCTTATCAGTTTTGGTGCCAAGTCTGTGACAAGATTCAATAGCATTTGAATCCACAGTTGCCAATTTCATCTGGGTACTCAGTAAGGTCAAGGTTGTATGAAGAACGTCCTCATCGCAATCTTCATGAAGTCCATGTATGAGCAAAGTCTTTCGGCGGGTATACATTTCCAGGCGATCTGTTTCCTGGACCAAAATCTCCAATTGCGACTTGAGCATACTAACCGCTTTCCAGATGAAGGTCTTGAAATTAGAGTACTCAGCTGCCAATGACTTCACGGTCGGTGTAGACTCTTTAGTGCCAGGCTGTGGTAAATTATTTTCAAATTCAGCCATTCTGTTGTTAAATATGGTGTTAAGTTCTTCCATGCTTTTTGTAAGTTGACTAAGTGAAGACATTGTAGTGAAAAGTGAAAAGTTTATGTGAATTTGGGTGTACTGCAGATCAACTTATTTACAGGTGACAAAACTTTTAGTTCATTGATAAGATTGTAATTATAAATTAAATATAATAAGGAGCTCTAAAATAACGGTGTTGTCACTTTGAAGTCTACCCACCAAAAAAATAACCAATTTAAGAAAACAAATTGTTGGCACTTTTATCATAAGATAAATTATTATAATATTTCACGAATCATTACTATTATTTATAATGCTACATATTGTTTTAATTATCAATTGCATTATTAATAACTTAGAACCTATCATTATGTGTTTGGTATTTGTATAATATTCAAAAAGATCCACGTTACATTTGATACCACGGCCTCACAGAAAACCGGCGTAAAATAGCGCTTGCGCTGTGTTTCGCCGAGTGAGTGAGGCTACCGGAGGCCCAACCTCTCCTTCCCCCCTTATTCCCTTATTAAAGGCCGGTACGCATCTGTGACTCCTCTCCCCCGTCAATACCACCAACTGTGAGCCAGTCTCAAGACAACACTAGTCAATACCGGCAGAGGATTCTTAGACCGCGACATGTCCTTAGCGACCCCCCTAACCAACTCACGCAGGAACTTCTAGACCTGCAAGCGGCGGCGTCTGAGCCGTCGCTCCCCCTTGTCAACCCCTAAACGGCAGCCTTCTGCTTAGCCTGAATAGGTTCTTGTCAATACTGGCCGTCCCACTTTGGAGATTCGTGCCTTCTTCTAGCGCATATACCCTCACCATGGGGTAGCGCTAACCGTGCCTCTCCTGAGGTGCGGCCTCTCGTCAATAAAGCCAGTAGGGTCAATAGGACCAAAGGCTAGGCTGAGTTTAGTCGGTAGGTCTGTGTAGTCGAGCCGTCTCGACAGTACCAGGAGTCCGACATAATCAACGCATCCCTGCTTGCCTGTTGCGTTGGTATCCGTGATGGATTCTCAGCCTCCTCTCCTGAGGAAAAAAAGAAATGTGACTCCTCTGGTGTTGCGGGTGTCCATGGGCAACGATTATCGCTTACCATCAGGTGATCCGTTTGCTCGTTTGCTGCCTAATCCTATAAAAAACAAACTTTACAAACAAAGTATCTGACCTATTCACATACATTATAATAAAATAAATATTACAGACACCAATTATTACACTATAGTCATTCATACATCACATACACAGTACCTTGAACATATACCGCAGCAGACAGAATAGGGACGTCATACCATTGTTTCCTATTAATACAAAGGGGCAAAAAAAATGTATCCACTGTTTAAAAGTTCATATTAGTTTGCAAAACTAATTGACGGGGTTGCCCATTTTTGGTTGTGTAATCGTTTGCAGTTATGGCAATCGCCAGACAATCGTTGTAATGTTATGTTTTGTTTTTTCAGATGACAGTCTGCAGATAGTCATATTGTTAGTTGTACCTAGTTACTCGAGTAAACATGACTGGCGCAAGGCTTACGTTCGATAAAAGGTAATCAGTTTTGAAGTGGTATTGTAAGTATCAAAACACTAATGAGATTCAAGGAAACAAGATTACAGGAAACTGTACTTGTGTGACCAAGCTTAGTTGTGTATGAAGAAATCCAGCTAAAGGTGTCCACTCAAAAAATATATCGATACATTTATTGATATAAAATATCTAAATGTAATATCGATTTGATATATAACTATCGAATAGTTCGATATACCGATATTAAATAAATAACCCTAAATCCAGCCGTTTTGAACTTTTGACATCTGGCCTAAAAGACTAGATTTCAGGCCAGTAAAGCATCTCAAAAAAAAACTTTTGACAGATTCATTGATGAAGTTAATCAAAGTTATTCTAATTATAGTCCATTTCAACTAGGATGATCTCTGTGACAGTTCATCGTGATCCGAATTACGCATTTTTCGTTTGACAAACAAAAATAATTTTATTCTTTAATATTTTTTATGCATAGTAGCTTCATTGCAAAAAATAATAAAATAAAATATATTTTACTTATAAAACGAAGACAGTATCGTTTAGTTTAATTTAATGAAATAAAGAATAAAAATAAATCTTTTTTAATAACTACGCAATTCGCAAACATGAAACGGAACGTCAAAAAAACATAGAGGTGGGACATCGAATAATCGGCGGCCATCTTGTGATTACCTGACAATCGCGTCAGTACGAATGTGTCAGCCTTGTATGCGAGTTGTGTTTTCATCGATTTTTGCGTGGTGTTCTGTTATTGTTGACTGTTGTTGCTGTTTTTGTTTAAGTTTTTGTTGATATATTGTTATTTTTTTGGCAAAATGCCGAAAAAATCACAGGTAAACACTTGACTATATTTCTACTATACCTACATAATATTATATACATAAGATAAATGAATTGCAATCAACAAAAACTTTCAATATAATACAGAAACACTAATGATACTGAAAGTTTTGGTAGTAAGATAATATCGATTTCATTTCCATATAAAGTATAATCGATTACCAGAAACAATCGATTTTATTTTCACTGTAGGACCTCTCTACAAGTGTCGAAATCGAACTGTCACAGAGATAATTTTATTTGAAATGGACTATAGTCTGATATTAGATTTGGCAGTATGGCTTAGTACCTTCGCCTTACCTTCCTTATGGACAAAATTGACAACAACAATCTAATTGTTACTTACTAGTCTGTGATCTAATTAGTCTGTGATCAAAGTGATCAAAACAACTTGGTGATTTAGATTTAAAAGTTTTATTCACTTATTAATTTGTGTATATTAGTGACTTAATACTATCTATGCTACACACATAGGTATACTATATATTTTACGGTGAAAACTATAATGTTTTTGTCATGAAAACCATGGCTCATAGAACTCTTACTTTTGTTACTGGTAATGTTAAGAAACTTGAAGAAGTAAAAGCAATTTTAGGGAGTAATTTCCCACTTGATGTTAACAGCCATGCACTAGACCTTCCGGAACTACAAGGAGAAATAAATGAGATATCTATCAAAAAGTGTCAAGAGGCTGCTCGTCGACTAAAGCAGCCAGTGCTTGTAGAAGATACCAGCCTTTGTTTTAGAGCACTAAATGGATTGCCAGGTCCGTATATTAAATGGTTCTTAGAAAAAATACAACCTGAAGGACTACCAAAACTGCTTATGGGATGGGAAGATAAATCTGCACAAGCTATTTGTACGTTTGCTTACTGTGATGGCAATACTGAAGATCTAAAAGTTGTACTGTTTCAAGGTGTTACTGAAGGACAAATAGTTGCTCCTAGAGGTACAAGAGATTTTGGTTGGGATTGTGTATTTCAACCTGATGGATATGATCAAACTTATGCAGAATTGCCTAAAGCTGAAAAAAATTCTATATCTCACAGATATAAAGCCTTGGAACAAGTAAGAAAATATTTTAGTGATAAATCACTTCACAAATGAATGCTAATTTTAACATCTAGGTATTTATAGTCATATAATTTGGTTTTAATACATATAAAGTACATATTTTATGTTTCCTTGTATATCCTTTTATAACCCAGGATTTTAAGATTTATCAAGTGGACAAGACTACATAGTACATAGTATTTGCAATATTGAATATACATAATTATAATAAGATTATGAAACTGGTTCACCTTTTAAGTGGCTAATATATGGCTGGTATTGTACCAGTACAGAGTCTACCTGTTTATGTATAATAAAATTGAATTACTGTATAATAGAACATTATACTGTCATTAAGAAAATTATTAAGTTGTTTGGCTGAGCTCAATCACTTATTTTTATTTTTTATTAGTTTAATATACATATTTTGGACTGTATTGAATTTTAAATTACATTTTTCAAGATTTAAGCTTTTCACACACATGTCTCATGTCAATAACCATGCAAATTTATAGAGGCAACCATACTTAGTCATCACTCTTGTCACCAAAACCATCATTAATTATGATAAATATGACTTACACAAAAACATCTTAAGGAGGGAGGCCATCCCTTGAGGTTTTTAGTGGGTAGGCCTCCCCCTTCCGGGGAGGAGAGCCCCACATAACCGCCGGCTCGCCACAGCCGGGTTATGCAATTTAATGCATTTTCCTCGGGGAAACAAAAAAAAGATACTTCTGCTCTGTTAGTTTTTATTCAAGTAACCATCATAACAAATTAAACAAATAGATCTAATGAGGTGATTAACTAAAAAAAAAAACTTGTATGTATCATTCATTTTATTATATTATATATTCTGATTTCAAAAATCATACATACAAATTATTGGATAGATGTACATAACAATCATCTTAAATATTCTAAAATTAATAAACAATATTAATTATTAAAATAAACAATATTGCAGTTAAATTAACAAAACTATAATAGAATTTACAAATAACACAATTACTGATCTTTTGTATTTAAAGGCCTTATTAGTTTTCATATTATATACCCCTGGATCTACATAAGGTTGTAAATTGGAATTGTTATAATTTCTATAATACCATTCTTTGCCATCTACCTCTTTAGTTTTGGTATTAATAGTTGGATTATCAGAAAACCCTGTTTTGCCTTCTCTGTTTAATACAGGGGAATAATTGTGATGTTGCACGTCATAGTTTGAACTATGTGGCATATTGACTTTGGTTATAGTAGCTGGTCGCTTCATCATTGCACTATGGTTTGTTTTTGGGAATTCTTCAACACTTGGAATTAGGACTGCTGATAATGCAGTAGGTTGTTGTATTTTGGGACTTCCAATGTGCTTTTTAACAGGTGGTTTTGATGTGGAACTTGAATAAGAACTTGTACTCGATTCCATCCAAGCCTGTAAAGACATATCGTTTGTTGTGTCTGTTGTAATTAATATACCTTCTTTTTCTGTTACCTGAGTTATAGTTAAATTAGATTCCATCAAGTTGTATTTACTCATTTTAGTAGGGTCTCGTTTCTGCTCTTCTATATTTTTGGTCCTATTGTAAGCTACATGAGTACTATTATCATTGTCAAGGTATGCTTGAATTTCATGAACTTCACTTTTTATCTTTTGATGAGTGCTATTAGTATGAACAGTTTTTACTGGAGGCATTGTAACAGCAACAGATAAGCTGTGTTCCATATTAGCAGCATTGGAATAATTTCTGATAACTTCATTACTTCTAACAGTATGAGATATATTCATTGTAGGATTTGGTATTGGCATAAATCCTCCACTAGTTGTTGGTAAAACTGGTTCGAAACCTCCAGTTTCAAACTTAGGTGGTGCTTGTGTTTGGTAGTTTTTATTGTTGTGTTGTAAGTTTCTGTTATTTGCCCAATCCACTTTCCGCCCACTATTTAGTAATTTTTCCATATCTAGAGGTGGCAGAGGCATACCGAAGAATGTAAAACTACTTTCTGGCATTTTCACATTTCCTGTACCTAAGATTTTGTTAGTAGTGTTTCTTATAGTTGTAGGTGACGACACCTCTTGGTTATGTGTTTTATTGACATTTTGTGTGACCCTGATGTCATTGTTTATACCATTAATCAAAGTTTCATTATATGGGTAGTCTACATATTCATCATAGAAATATTCAGATTCTTCAGGCGCAGGTCTGTTATTAATCTTATTTAGGTGATAATTGTTCTTTATTTGTGTAGTATAATCTTTAATTTTATCAAGAGATGAAAATACTTGAGAAGTAGCTAAACTGGGGAGTAACGCTTCATTTTCGTGGATAACACAAGTTTTCATATTAAGATCTTGATTCACTGGTACATTAACACATTCTTCTCTTGTAAGCTGCATTCCTTTTACATATGTTCCATCTGCACATTTCGGCCCAATCGATGATGCTTCTGACAGCCATGACTTAAGCCATTCTAGTTCACAATTGCAAACTAATGGATTACCTGTAACATTAAATATTATCATTATCATCATCATATTAATATATACATAACTAATATCTACATAATGAGTGTTGTTGAGTTTAGATATTGGGTTAGTTAGAGTTGAGAGAAGGGCATTATAATCTTTACTACGTAAAAATACATGAAAAACCCTCGCGATCTCGCTAAACAATAAACTTAATCTTAAATTCATGTTTTGTAAATTACTATAGTGTGCATAAATACTAACCATCTATATCCAATATTGCAATATTGTTTCTTAATTTTGCAAATACGTTTTCATTTACCGATGTTAGCTTATTGTGTCTTAAAGACAGGACTTTCAATCGTGACATGAAATCAAACGGTTTACCTCCAATGAAACAGATAAGATTATTATCCAAATTTAATTCAACAAGCCATTCCATATGTTGAAAAGAAGATGAAACGATTTTAGTTAATTTGTTAAAACTTAGATCCAACACTTCTAATGAAACCAACTGTCGTAATCCTGTATTATCAATGTTAGTAAGCTGATTGTTGCTTAAATTTAAGTACTGTACTAAAGGCATGTTATCGAAAGCTCTGGGAGATATAAATTGTAGTCTATTTCCTTGTAAATCTATGATTCTCAATTTAGGTAAATTCGAGATAACTCCATCTGGTAAATCGACGATATGGTTCCTGCTTAAATATAATGCTGATAAATTTGGTAGATTTACAATGGCATTAGAATGTATGATTTCAATGTGGTTATTCTCTAAGTCAATAACTTCTAGATCTCTCAGGTCTTTAAAACTTCCAGGGCGTAACTCCACGAGCTTGTTGTTGGGCATTCGAAAATCTTTTAGCGTATGGAGATTATTTATAACGTTGCCATCAAATAGTTTAATGTGATTATAACTAGCATCAAGTGTTTTTAACTTTGGTAACATATTTAAAGTTGCCGGTAATTCGTGTAAATTATTCGAGGATATATTAAATATCACTACATCTATGGGTCTTTTTACTAGATTTGGACTTATACTTTTCAATTTATTTTTACTGAAATCTAATGCAGATAATGCAGAATTTTCTTGAACAATCATAAAATCAAAATTCTCAATTGTATTACCATGCAAGTTAACTTTCTTCAAACGTGGTAGCTTGCTGAAACTTTTTGGATGAACTGATAAAATTTGATTTTCACTTAAATCCAATATTTCCAAACGCTGTAAGTCGTTAAATGTTGTTACTTCTATTTGTTTCAAACCATTTCGTCTCATGTAAAGACGTCTTAAATTGTGCAACGTTTTCATGCAGCCATAGGGTATTTTTTGGATTCCGTTACTAGAAACATCTAGTGTTCGCAAAGATGGCAAGTCCAAATCTGGAGACGGAGGTACAGGCAAAGATGTTATCTGGTTCGTTTGTAGATATAATTGTTCTAATCCTCGAGGCAAACCGGGAATAAATTCCATTAATTTATTAACACTTGCATCAACTTCGTATAACTTTGGTAAGTTTCGAAATGTTGCAGGATGTATTGATACTAATGCATTTCCGGATATATTGATATACTCTAATAACGGCAATTCGATAAAAGTGATAGGATCGATAATAGTAATGAGATTATTGCTAAGATTAATTCGCCTTAATGCAGGCAAGTTATATAACATTTTTGGTTGTAGCCTTTGAAAATAATTTTTGGAAAGATCTAGTCCTTTTAACGCCGGTAAATTCCAAAACGGACCTTCATTCATGTCTGTTAAAGAATTATTACTTAAATGTAATTCTCTAAGAGCAGGCATTGCTACAAATGCATCAATTTGTATATATTTTATACTATTTTTATTGAGGTGTAGTCTTTCCAAACTTGGATGCCCTCTTAAAGCGCCCCTTGGTATTTCTTGTAACAAATTTTCACTCATATCAAGATACCTCAAACGTGGTAATGCATCAAGTAATGCCCTAAATTCAGAAATATGCATTATTTTGTTTCCGATCAAAGTTAATTCTTCAACTCCACTTCCAGATTGCTGAAGAAATGATTCAGGATGTATTTGAGTAATTTTATTAAAATTCAAGTCCACGACTCTTAGTTTTGGAACCCTGTGAAATGCTCCATGGTGAATAATATTTATCTTATTATTTGAAAGTATAAGATACTCTAACATTGGATGATCTACAAATGCACCTTCATTAAGTTTATCAATAGAATTCTTATCTAAATTTAAATTGGATAGTACTGGGAGGTCTCTAGTTGCTCGCCCTACCATGGTAGCATCTGTAATTTTATTGTTACTAAATGATAACTCTCTTAACTCAGGTAAAAGAGACAAAGCCCTCATATGAATATAATTGACACCACAATTAGTAATCTCCAATTTTCTCAGCTTTGGTAAATTGTACAGGGCGTTCTCTTTTATCATTCGAAGATTAGGACTGCCTTGAATAAATAGTCTTTCCAGATTTGGTAAGTTTTCAAAGGTATGCTCGTTCATTATATTTAAGCTTCCGGATTGAATGTTTATATATTTTAATTTAGGCATATTAGCGATTGTAGGTAATCTTTTGAGACTTTGTGACTGGATTGTCACTGCTTGTAAGTTTTGTAACTTCATTAGACTTTCAGCTGGTAAATTCCGCAGTTCATTTTCTACAATGTATATTTCGACTAAATTCATTTCTTGCGTTTCTAACCATGTTGAAGATAATCTTTCAAGTCCATTATGTCTTAGCATAAGCCTCAATATTTTGATATTCTGAAAAATTTTCCCGGGCAATGATGGAAGATAGTTGTTTTCGATAATGAGCTCATCAATTGGAGTCGTAACAAAGTCTCCAACACTTTGAACTCCTTTTACAACTTGTGCTAAATCGCTGTGTGTGCACCTGTAAATACAAAAGGATATGAACTAGTATATAATAAGGAAACTATTAACATTCCATAATCATAATTTTCAATATTATAAATAGGAAAGATAGCTATTTTTGTAATGAACTTTTGAATCGATTTTGGTGAAATTTCATATACTTAAGGATATTTTGAGTCCCGGAGAAACATTAATATGTAATAGGAATATTATTTCCTATTTGAAAGTTGGACGTAACGCAGGCCAAACCGCCGACGCAAAATCTTCTTCTTCTTCTTCTTTTGGGTTTGATGGCGGTGCCCATAGGATTTCGCCAACCTCGAGTTTTTTTGTTTAGAATACTTTTTTTAATTAAAGTATGCGCGACTCATGTTAGGTATTATCCAGGCCGTGAAAGTACAAGTGAATGCAAAATTAAAATTAAACAAGACAAATAAAATACAATATACCCTATAAAGAAAGTTCGCTGTCTATAAAGAAATATATAAAAAAGTTAAAGAGCGGAAACCAAATCAGAGAATAAAAATAATGACAAAGAATATTGATGAAGGGTGAATTAACATAAGAAAGAAGAGAGTTAAATTGACACGGCTTAGGGATATAAGGGGGAATGACATCATACAAAGAATATGAATAAATAATCGAAAAATATATGATCAGGCCGACGCTCGAGGGATGGAGTTCGCCGCCTGTACGAGGGCGTCGTACGATCCGTGGCCATGTATGGGGCTCCCGTGTGGTCGCAAGACTGCGCGAGGTCCCCCCGCTGCAGAGCTCTGCTACGGAGCCTGCAGCGGATAATGGCCATACGGATCGTACGAGGCTACCGTACAATCTCGTACGAGGCGGCGACGGTTCTGGGACGCTCCCCCCCATTCGACATCCTGGCCGACATGTACGCGGCGACGTATGCGTCGCGGCGTGTCGACCGGGGGAGCGATGGGGGGAGCGCCCTGGAACCGCGCACGAAGTGCCTAAGCGGGAGTGGCACCGACGGATTGTGGCGGCCTGGCGTGCGCAGCTCGAAGTACGGAGCTGCGCGCGCCAGCGGGCCGTCGGTGCCGTACTCCGAACCTCGAAGCTTGGCTCCACGGGAAGGAGGAGGTCACCTACCGATTGACTCAGATACTCACCGGGCACGGCTGCTTCGGTGAGTATCTGTGTCGAATAGGACGGGAGGGATCGACACATTCTCACCACTGCGCATCCGACCTCGACTCGGCCCAGCACACGCTGGCGGAGTGCCCCGCGTGGGCCTCCGAGCGCCGAGTCTTGGTCGCAGAGATCGGGCGAGATCTGTCTCCGCCGGCATTGATTGCGGCAATGCTGGCGGACGAGGGAGGTTGGAGGGCTGTGGCCTCCTTCTGTGAAGCAGTGATGCTCCAGAAGGAGGCCGCCGAGCGGGGTCGGGAGATGGCCGATCCCGCTCGAAGAAGGCGGCGCCGGGCTCGGTAGCACAGCTGCGGCGCGCCGCGGGTCGCCGGCGGGCGCGAGGAAGTCGCGACTGCTACGGCGACCCGGGATGGACCACGCCCCTTCCGTGGCCGGGGGGCGTCGTCGGTGGAGGAGACCGGGGGAGGCAGTAGCCTCCCCCGAGGAGGGTTCCCCTCTAGATAGGGGAGCGGAGGCTGGGGGTTCCCGGAAGGGGCTTGATGTTCCCGGGGGCTCCCTACATGCCTGAGGAAGGCCATCCCTGAGGTTTTTAGTGGGTAGGCCTCCCCCTTCTGGGGAGGAGAGCCCCACATAACCGCCGGCTCGCCACAGCCGGGGTATGCAATTTAATGCATTTTCCTCAGGGAAAAAAAAAAAAAAAGGCCGACGCAAAATCATATGTAATTGTAATTCTTACCATATCTGCACATCTGCGTTTCGATTGGTACATATACAAGGCAAAATAGTCTCTGGAATAGGACATACTGTAATGTCACTTGTCACTGTTGTAATTATAATTAAAATAGTACACAATATTATCTCTTGAATTTTGGTATCCATTCCTCTTTTCTTCGAGGGGTATCATTGTAGCATCATGAGAAGTGTGTGTCTTTAGGTTTCTTCTCATCAATCTGAAAAGGTCAGTAGTTACTATTTAGAAAAGTTTACATTTTTGTGGTAACATGTCAGATAGAATTTGTTCGAAAAGTTAACCGTCGGGATATTTTTTTAATAATTATTCCATTACCTATATTGACAAACAAGCAATCCGACATATATTTACTTGTATGTATATCTCAATGGTCTCCGCCAGTTTTTAAGGATCACATTAGTCTTTGCTGTGGCTTGCTACCTTATACAGAACTAAAGTTATAAGAATTTCTTTGCCTAGGTTACCCAATTGTGACTTGAAAAATAAAAAAATCATAACTCTTAAAAAAATGTTATTTACTTTTTTAATATGTTTTCTGTCGATAAAAATAAGTCCTAGTTTCACCCATTTTCATATGTGCACTTCGTCAAGAATCACACTGTATAAAGGTTTTGGGTTAACAAAATTCCGTCAATTAGAGATAAGTATGTATACTTTTTCTTGACAGTTGAAAATTTGAGAAGAGGTTTGTTCGCAATGTAAAGGCATATTTTATATTGACTCTTATGGACACTTCTAGGGGATTACGAAGAAATTGTTAAGTCGATATATATATATATATATATATATATATATAATATAACGACTTTTATATTGAGGTACGTTATATTAAGGTTGCAGTGTATTTACTTTCCTTTCCTTTTTTTAATGCGCCATGCAGTGACAGTGTCCATGTCTTGTAACTACTCTGATGATGCCAAAATATCTTTGCAATCGTTTACTGTAATAAGATAATTGATGGCGCTCTACTGTCCTGCTTAATGCCCTCAATTTCGCACAATTCCACAATAATTCTCTATCCACACAAATAGCTAGTTGACGGTTCCACTGCAACACCTGATTCTAGTTTCCCCATTTTGTAAACTAACAAGGGATCCGGTGGCGAAGGACCTACGCTGTTGAAAACAATAAAAAATTGAGAACAATAGCCGAGCGGCAACGGTCCGTTGATTAAGTTGTACTTTCACTCATTCGCCATTGTTCTTATTGGCGATTTATGGCAAACGTGTAACGTTTTTCCTTGCGTCATTGTGAAAAGTTACGCAAGACAATTTTAAGGCTTCAAGGGTCTTATTGATGTAGGTCACAGTGCCTTCATTGTTAACATGCTATTCGGTCGGATGCGATTGGTGGATATGAATTAAAAAAATAGGACGTGGATATTGATTGATATAAGATATAATATTTAAAATGCTCGATTCAATTATCAGTCTTATATCTGCATTGTTTATTGTATAATTATATCAAATTTGCTTGTGTGCTATCATAATACAGCAGAGCTTTCAAAACTCTGCTGTGTTGGATACAGACATCCTAGAGGATCTAGTATATCCACACTGATCGGTCCTTCGCTGGTAACATCTACCAAGTTTTTGCGATTTGTGACAAATGATTAGTCCATTTTTAAGGGAGTTTGCGAACGTTGTTTCCCCACAATTTACAAAAGTATACTAAATTCTTTTTCATACTGGAGATGCTCATACGCACTTATACTCTGATAGCTGAATAGTGTATACATATAGTGTATTCTGATACAAAGCAACAAAAAGATACAAAGCAGATACAAATCAACTACGTTTTGGCTTATTAAGTAAAATCAAAAGCATTGGTCTAGACTAGACTCCCACACAATACATGGGGAATACTGTAACAATTTATCTATTTTAACATTTTTGAAATTACTTCTTAACTTTTAAAGTTCTAAAGTGGAACCTATTTTAAGCACAGTCAGCAAAACATCACACAAAAGCTTTACATTCGCACTACAAAAACTGCCGCTATTACGACATAGGACGACGACATACGACGAGCGGGATAGGAGCAATTTCAAGAGCTACATATATGTATGCAAAACAGTCATGATTTTCCGTAAAAATATGAGAGTAAACTGTGATTTGTATCTATTCACATATACCGAGAACTGCTATCTCTAAATATTTATATATATACTAGCTTTTGCCCGCGACTTCGTCCGCGTGGAATAGTGACTTCCGGCAGATTTTTGGTTAACCAACAACATATTTATATTTATATTTGAATAAAGATTAATATTATTATGTTGATACAACTTAAACAAATTATTTCGACCAAATTTGGTACCATAAAAACGGTCATTGTGACTAAACCTTAAAAGATAGACATATGCCGTCGCGGACTTTTTTTTAGATCATGTATAGAGGAATAATTCTTTCATACATATTTTTTGTGTATCTTGAACCGTTTTCGCAGCGCACGCAAAGAAAGCCTTCAAAAATGAATAATATTCCCCGTTTTTTACACATTTACCGCTCTGTCTTTGCTCCTATTGGTCATAGCGTAATGTTATTTAGCCTATAGCCTTCCTCGATAAATGGACTATCCAACAAAAAAAGAATTATTCAAATCGCACCAGTAGTTTCGGAGATTAGCGCGTTCAAACAAACAAACAAACAAACTCTTCAGCTTTATATATTAGTATAGATATAGATATATATATATATATAATGACTAGTCCGACTTTATATATAAAATATTTACTATATATATATATATATATATATATATATATATAGTAAATATTTTATATATAAAGTCGGACTAGTCATTATAAAAATCCGGACATTTGGCTCTCAAGATAGAAGCAAATCTTCTTTTCTTCATCTTTAAATGTTATATAAATTAGTTAAACATTTGTAATTCAGAATTTAGTAAGTATGACTGACTATCAGTTTAGTTACTAATATCTAGCATCATTAAATAGGACCAGCTGCATGGTGGCCGTTATGGAAGGCAATAACAGAATCTTGCAATGATTGTAGTCATAAATTAGCGTCTTATATGCTTAAGTATCTAGGATGAATATATTTTTTATAATAACTTTACTATTTAATACGTAAGTCGTTTCAGAATTTGTTAGCTATTATTTTAATAACGAATAAAGGATATAGCATGCTTACAAAGAATTTTTTATTCGTAGAGCATTCGTAACACATATCGTAAACAATAAAGGTACTTTGTATTTTTAAATCGCACAACAATTCTGTTATTGTGTCGCCGTCATGTTTCACGTCATTTTGTCAAGGGGAGCTCAAATCATCTCAAGCAGCCAACAGTACTATAGTCATTATAAACAGTTAGCACACATGTCTATATAACTGTATCACAATGTCATATGGTTTTGCTACCCACTCGTTATTTTGTTTATTGTGCATTTTTGAGTTCAGTTTTTGAGTTCAGTAGATACAAAAATTACATCTATTATATTATATTGTTATATAGACAATAGTCAGACTAACATACCTATATTATATTGTTATATAGAGTACAGTCTATATAACAATATAATATAGGTATGTTAGTAGAACTCTCCTGTCATATCACACTAATCGGGGTAATCGGTTCTTTTCGGTGTTTCGTTTCATGAACTCGGCTCTTTAAAACCATTTGAAGAAAGCGATATGTCTAAGGCCATCTCCTGATATTTTAAGTTATTGTCAAATATGTTTGCATAAATGGACGGATAATCCATTATACCTTAGTGAGATATTGTAAATAGCTGACGTGACGCTGGCAAAATGTTTTTTTTGTTAAAAAACCATTGCCATTATTAAAATTACTTACTTACCTAGTGAGACATTATAATTTGAGAAGCAGTCCAATTTATTAATAAAAAAATTCGACAATTATTCGATTGCATTGTACCATTTCATCTTCATATATTCATTCAGGTATAATATGTCATTTGATAGCTTTATAATTGAGCTTTTATGATTACTGCATTTTATGTCATAGAAAATATGGGTTTCAATAGTATTGAGTAAAAACAATTATTTCTTATTGATTTAACAAATATTTTATTTATTTAGTCAAAATTGCTATTATTAAATCACTAGGCCCTGTTTCGCTTGTTAACAGAAATTATATTTATTTTTATCGCGTGCTTTATCTATTACCAAATTGATTTAAAAAGTTTAATGATTAATTGGTATATTTCGTGATTAATTTTTTGGCCAGCAAGAATCGACATGTTCCTAGAACGTCTCCGCAAAGACATTTCTGGTTACCGTTTTAGAGAAACATAGTTAAATGGTCTAAAATTTTTATTATTTTGACTGTCAAATGAAATTTTTTTGTTTATGTATTGAAATTGCTTTATAGAATTACTTAAATAAAAGTTAATAAACATTATTAGTGTCGCTCGAGTGTCCGAAACTAATTTGTTATGTTTTATGATTATATTATTTACCGTGATGAATTTACTTCACGTGACTTTAGTTCGATTCGATTTTTTTTATAGATTCTATACATTACAGAGATGCAATTGGAAAATGAATCGAGCGACTGATTTCGCTGTGCTATGAGAGACAGTAACTGGAACAAATTGCAGCTTACACTGACACTATGTAAAATACAAGACTATACCTAATATTAATTACAAAGCAGTAATGGACGCTTACAATAAAAGAGATATATTTGAATGATTTTAAGTACTTATTAGTACCTAGTGCAAGTTTAGACAGGTGTCAAATAGTTGATCTATCATAGTTTTGATACATACACTATAACAATGTTACCTGTCAAAACAGGTTTATTAGATTGTAAAGACTCAACTACATAAAAATGTATGTTTTTCTCAGCAAAATTATTACATTGTATTGTGACATTAAGTATATGAAAAGTACGATGCTATCAAATCATCAAAGTATATTTCACACTATTATTCATACAATGTAATATGTTATAATTGCGAAAGTAACTATCTGTCTGTCTATCTGTTACGCTTTCACCCTTAAATCCGCCAAAGTAATGAATTGTGTTACAACGCATAGTAATAATAGTAATATCTAGGTAAAAAAGGTTATAGTAGGGATTGAAAGTTGATACGAAATAGAAATCTTTATTCAATTTTAATTTTATCAAAAATACTGGGAGTAAAATCTACTTCTTATTTTTTATGAAACAAAATTGTTTTTAAACTTATTGCAAGGATCTAATAGTTAGTCATCTGAATAAAGTTTACTATGTAGAGTGTAGTTAATTACTAGACTCCATTGTGATTCTCTGAACTCAGTGATCAAATCCCCCGAATTGTTTGAGGATTGTTTGTCGATATATCACAACCGGCTTACTAGCCACAGGCAACAAGATTAACCTAACACTACAATTTTCCACATTACACCTAAAAGGCCATTGTCCAGAGATCAACATCAGACAGCAACATCTCGAGTCATCATCATCTTGGGTGTTTACCCAAGTACCGAAGAAAACCGACGCTATCACGAGAGACATAAGAGCTGTATAAAATGTGAAGATGTAAAGTTTGAACTCGTTGTTGTGTGCAATTACTTGTAACATACATTAATGATTACAGTCATACTTTTATACTATATATTATATTATATACTATATGTAACTACAAATATTGCTATAGAAAATCAAATTCTGTTATTTTACAGTATATATACGTAATATGTATTTTGTAGAGAAAAACGATTTACTTTAGTACTACTTACTACCTTGTACACAATTTTAGTACCTACTAAAATAAAAATAATTATTTATTATTAATTAAAAATTATTTATCTATGCTGATGCAATCTCCTTAAGTTGATGGTAAATCGGTACAGTTCATGTGATTTTAGTAAAATTCTCAATAAATCGGCATAACTCGCAACCATGTATCTAAAGTCAAAGTACTCGAGAAGTTCACTACTATACCTTTCATATTTTCAGTGCTATGGCCCTTTAAACCAAACTGGAAAAAACAATTCAAGCACTGCTTTGCTGCAGAAATTGTTGTTCTGTTAAACTTTATACAAAAACCAGTGCTAATATGAGCGACATAAGAACAATACAAAATTGACGCGTTAATGTATCTACCTATTACAAAATCTTAAGTTATTTCGACCATTACCTAGGAATCCCACTGATTCCTAGGGTGGGTTTTACTCAACCCGAGATGATATTATTATCATAGTTTATATACATCCTTACCGATGGGGATCGAAATTACCCTACGGCGATTAGATCTTAGTGAACCAAGCTGGCCCGTTCCAAATCTACTGACTTCACATACATTCTAAAGTTTCATCACTGGTATGTGTAAGTTGCCACACGAAGTATTACTTCATCATATGAACAAACAATCATATACTTATATATATTGTAAATTGTATAACTGCCACAAATAATGTATGTAACACTAGTTCAGTCTACTTGCTCAGTAAGTTGCCTGAACAATTTCAGGCCGTGACACCAAGATATAAAATTACAGACATAAAATAAATTATGGAAGAGTAGAAGTCAAATCATTATATCTAAGTTGTTTTCCTTTAAATGGAAAACTACAGTTAGTTTGAGCACTGAAATACATAAGAAGCGTAAACATTTTAGACATGATGTGATGAGGTTGAGGTTATTACTATAAATTGTAAATTATAAAAAACAATAAAGCTATTTTTGTTGGTTGCTAAGATCATTTCAGTTGCCAACACTCTTTCTACATTGTGTTACATTTTTCGGAGCAGTACAGGGAATATTCAATATTTTTTTCGCTGGGAGGAGTTCCTCAAACAGAGCAATGCATATTTTAAAAGACATTCGACAAAACGCTGAGGTGCAATAGTATTGGCGAAACAAAAATATCTGATTATTTCTGTAGTTGATAAACTATTAAACGATATCGCATATTTAGACATTCTCAAGGAAATGAAAACCTTACTTCACGTTGAGAATCGAACAATTTGGCACGATCGCAACCTCATGTAATACAAGTAAAGGGAAAGAGTGATTGATAATAAACTTTTTTATAGAATCCTGATTGCCTGATTGTATTCATATCCCATAGACTCTTGATTTGATTTTCGTTAATCATACAACTGTGTCTACCCTTAATAATTTAACTAAACATAACACCTTAAAAATATTAAGAAAACAAACCATGCAGCCGTGTCATCTAGCGAGTGCCGGATATGCAACTGAATTCTTGATTTTCGATTAAATAGAGAAGATAATAACAAAAAAATATATCATTAAATAGGTGCTTACTTCTAATTAGAGACAATTTCTCTAGGTGTATTTATAATTAGTATATACGATCATTATTGCCATATTTACTTATGGCAATAATTCTTGTATGTGAAAGATCGAATCTAACGCACTTAATTTTCTTTTAATTGCTACTTTTACAATCAAATATAAATAGGTTTGTAAAGAAATCCAAAAAGGACATAATCCTATTTGAGGCTTTGACTGATCAACTCGATTAGTACTTAACAGTAATAACAGTCCAAAACCTTTTTGAGTTGCATTAAAATTATTTACCACAGACTAAAAACTTGCAGTAATTTGTAAGAGAAATTCTTACACAATCCATTTTCCGAACGCTACCACGCTTCATTGTAGAGTTCCTAGATTATTGTTTTTAATTGGGACGGGTACGAATGAGATAATTTAATTACTAATTAACCTACTAAATATTGTTATCCATGAAAATAATCACTTGTCTTGAGTTGTAGTACAAAAGAAATTATTCAAATTCGTGAGTACATCACATCAAAGTCACTACACATCATCAACAAAAACTTGAACAATACTAACAGCTTTATTTACATCAACCGATGCTCACTTTTGTAACAACCCTTGGTGCTTCACAAGCGGGGCTCTTGGCGGCCGAACACGGACTGGGAGACTTTAAATTCGCTCTGCCAGACTTTCGGTTCACAGCTCGATGCACACCAAGTAACTTATCTTTCACCATTGTCGGTAGCGGGTTCTGCCGCAACAAGCAAAATGCAATCGCAATGTGCAAAACAGTATGTGGATATAGCCATGCCCATATGTTGCATGTAACTTGATGGTCGATGAAGACGGTAAGTAATATAGAATGTATCTTCGATTATTTCTTCTGCTAGTGTCCAGATCAATCAAATTAAACATGCGATGATCGTCGAGGCTTAAGTATAATGCTGCTTCCTATCTAGAGAGCTCCCACATCCCCGTAGCCTATCCAAACAGCGTACTACTGGATAGTCAACGGGGAAGTGGGAGGTACTATAGTGCAGCGTATATATATACACACTAGTAGTTACTACTAATATATATATATATATATATACTAATACTGTATTTCACCATAGTATTAGACTTTGTAAAAAAGGGAGTATTCTCAATCAAACTAGATTCATCACAAATTACTTATTTGGTTTCGTATACTTTTATCAAAAGTATGTATTGGAATCAGTAAATTAATGAAACATTCAACAGTATATATACATTTTTTGATTAATTTATTTTTAAGTTATTTCAGTAATTTTCTTTATTAGACGGTTAAATGAATTGCTCCTTATAATAAATTTGTAGGTACAACGTCTGAAAACTCATTTCATACCTATTGCTTATTATCTACATAATTATAAAATGTCAAAAGGTAGATAATCTCTGCATACTTAAGTGAAATAAATATGATTATTATAGAAATATCAAATTTGTTGTCTAAACATCTACGTGTCAGAGGAACAATAAAGCAAACATACTGCAATCTCTGTAATCTTTCCTTATTACCAGTGTGGAATTAATGTAATGTAAAATGTATAATTTTTTTAAAATAATTATAAATAAATGAATATTTGTTACACTTACACCAATTAGCCTAGCCCAAACTAAGCTCTATAAGGCTTGTGCTATGAGATCTAGGGTAACGGATAGACATACATATATTATACATATATAAATATTTTTTATAGAAATATATATCAACAACCATGACTAAAGTACAATTACATTCATCACACAAACATCTGCCCCCACCGGGATTCGAACCCGGGACCTCAGAGATGGCGACACCTTGAAACCGGTGTTCATCCACTCGGCTATGGAAGTCGTCGTAATATGGGACTTAACTTAAAATTTCCTGTGTTCCCTTAATATGTATTTAAAGAATATAAATTGAGATATATTTTGGTCACTTTTTGTTTAAGTTTTATCATGTTTTTTCTCGATGTTATTATTTAAGTACAACATAGTTTTCTTTATAATTAAAAATCCCATGAGGAGTAGGTGGGAGTCACATCTGCCTCATATATCACCTTACTGTGCGGGCCAGGCAACTCCAGACGAGCTACTATTAGCACTAAAAAATAATATGACAAATAATAGAGCTATTCCTTACGCTAACTAAAAATCCAACTTTCTCTTGTCCACTCATTCTGTAGTTTTCTATTTAATAATTAGTTAATTAGAAAGATAGGCATACTTATCGCGATAAAATCTTTTTTGTGTTGGCAATGAGGACAATGTTAGGTTAAACAATGAAATTGCTACATTATTCATAGTGCGTGTATAGATATGGAAAATACTTCGTTTTGTGACAGCACGCTCGACGCATTAACAATATTACGAAATCTGTAGAGGAAGTCCATGTGGCTCTATCACAAGTTATCCTTTTCAATCGGTATTTGACGCTTCTGATATTGATTGCAAACGTATATATACTCATTATAGTTTAGGGCGCTGTTGAAAGTTTTCATACAAAAATGTATGCTGTTCATATCGAAAGTTAAGCCGAAGCTTTGTGGTAGCGTGCTTGCTACATTGGTCAAGGCCAAAAACGTTACTATAAAATTCTGAATCCTTTTTATCAATTTTTTACCAATATATATCATTACATAGTATGAATTAAAGTCGCTTTCTATGTCCCTATAGGTATCCCTATGTATGCTCAACTCATTAAAACTACGCAACGGATTTTGATGCAGTTTTTTATAAATAGAGTAAGGGGAGGTCAAAAAGTTCGCGGAATGACTGGGAAAAAAGATGAAATGATACATTATGTTATTTTTCCTTTTCAATATATTCCCCCTTAACACGAATACATTTTTCGGATCTGGCATATAACTTATTAATACCGTCGAAAAAATAGGTTTTGTCTTGGGCGTCAAAATACGCCGAAATCGCCGACTTGACTTCATCATCGTCTCTAAATTTTTTTCCACGCAGCTCTTTCTTCATCTTTGGGAATAAATAAAAATCGCTAGGGGCCAGGTCTGGACTGTAGGGTGGATGGCGTAGTTGTTCAAAACCGCATCGATGAATGGCAGCCGTCGCAACATGACTCGTGTGAACGGGCGCGTTGTCGTGCAAAAGGAGTACACCTTTTGTCAGTTTTCCTCTTCTTTTTTCTTTAATAGCTTCTTTTAATCGGTCCAATAGGGAAGCGTAGTACTCTCCCGTTATAGAAACACCACGTTCTTTATAATCGATCAAAAGAATACCTTCAGTATCCCAAAAAATAGTCGCCATGATCTTTCCGGCCGATTGCGACACTTTAAATTTTTTAGGGGGTGGTGTGCCTTTTTTGTGCCACTGCATCGACTCCTGCTTTGACTCAGGCTCATAGTGGTCAACCCAAGTTTCATCACCGTTACAATTCGGGCCATAATTTCTTCCCTATCTTCTCCACAGCGGTCCAAAAACTCGCGGGAACAGTTGACGCGCTCACATTTTTGCAGCGGCGTGAGCATTCTCGGGACCCACCTTGAACACACTTTACTCATGCCAAGATGTTGATGAAGAATATTTTAAATTGTGGTTTCTGATACTCCAACTGATGCTGCAAGTTGTTTCTTCTTCAACCTTCCGTCTTCCAATACAAGTTTTTCAACTTTTTCAATGATTTCCGGCGTAGTGGCCTCAATGGGCCGTCCAGGTCGAGGATCATCTTCAATTGACTCCCTTCCTTGCTTGAAAAGGCCGTGCCATTTGTAAATCATGGTTTTACCAGGAGCAGAGTCTCCGTAAACAGCTAACATCTCTTGCAAAATAGTTTGAGGCGTTTTTCCTTGTTTAGTGAGGAACTTTACGACGGCGCGATGTTCAATTTTCTCCATAGTGGCTAGTTTGTTCCCGATTTACTTGTTTACTCGTTTGTAACTCGAAAGCTAATGACCCAATTAGGCTAGAAATTGGCATATATAGTAATTATGAGTTACTCAAGTAGCGGCTACCTGGAGGAGCGACCTCACCCCCGCCAACCCCGCCATTCCGCGAACTTTTTGACCGCCCCTCGTATAACTAGCTGTGCCAGCGACTTCGTCCGCGTGGAGTAGTTATTTTGAGCATCATATTTATTTTTGCAAACAACCACCTCAGCTGTTACCCGATCTTGACAACGCGACATATCCAAATTTGATCACCATAAAAACGATTCTAGTGAGCTAACATTAAAAGATAGACATATACTGTCGCGGACATTTTTTTGGATCATTTTAAGAGGAATAATTCTTTCATACATATTTTTTTCCAATAATCCTTATCCAATTAAATACTTTAAATACATTGTTGATTTAATATAGATCTATATGGCCCTTTACAGCATATGATTGAAATGAATATTTTCGAAGGCACGCAGGCTTGGGCTATAAACTCTATCTTTCAGAAATGACCAATCGTCTAGTGTGCGTGGTGAAGGCCTATCTTAGAGATAGGTCATTTCGTTTCCGGCACGAGAAGTGCTTTTCCTCCCTCAGACACTTAAAAGCCGGAATCCCTCAAGGATCCGCGCTCTCTTCTCTATTGTTTGCGATGAAGGCGAACAATATGCCGATACCAGTAGGTCCTCAATTAGCTCTCTTCGCTGATGACACGGCCCTTTACTACAAGGGCCGTATCAACAGCCATATAGTGTCGGAATTGTAGCGTGCAATAGACGACTTGTTCGACTGATCGATGATTGATGACTGAGTAGGTACCTCTTTACATGATGTTTTTTCTGGATTCTAACCTCCTTTCTCTCAGAAAATTGTCTCAGTTGTCAAGACCACTCATGCACGATTTAATTACCTGTGGATTTTTGATAAATGCAAAGACGATGTTCATACAAATTAACCTTCAATCATGTACAGGTTTAAGCATGTCGCCATATTAATTATAATTAAAATAATTTATAACACGTAAAATTGTAATTAATTCAAAATACTAAACTAGCGTTCAAGGTAGACTGACTGTACATATTTCAATATATATTTATCTACCTGCATACCTTACTGAACAGAGGGAGGATTTTACTCGTATCGTATTTCACCATTGACGTCTTATTTTCAATACGTACTTAGGTCAATAATTGCGTAGATATGCAGTATCAAATAGAAACCTCTTGTTTTCTAACATTATAGTGTTTGCTTGTTTTTATATAAATACAGTAGCGTCTAAATTAAGGTTTACATTTGCAGTACAAATACCGCTACAATTACAAGTGACATAAGAGTCAAACAGCGTAACTTGATACGTCGTCCACTGTACTAAGGAATTGCCCTCGCTCTGATACGCGAATATTTACGTTTGTGCAATGAAACGCTTATCTTTTCCGCTGCAGTTTATTTTCAGTCACGGCGCATGACTATTCCAATAATCAGCATAATCTATCAAAACACGCTCTACCTATTTGATTGATTGCTGCGTCATCAGTAAATGAAACTATTTCAGTACAAGATAAAACGTGTTTACGCGATAATAATAATAATAACACAGTAAAAATTACATCAGTAACTGTTCAAATTAGTAAGTAAGGTCTTCGTCAACCGATGTCTGCGCAACATCCTGGGTATTAACTGGCCAGAAAAAAATCCCAACGAGCAGCTTTGGGAATGTTGTGATGAAGTCCGAATCGACTAGCAGATTAAACGCCGTAAATGGAGTTGGACCACACTCTCTGGAGGAATCCAAATTACATACCGAGGCAACCCCTTGACTGGAATCCCCAAGGAAAGTGCAAACGTGCAAAACAGACCTGGCGGCGGACTGTCATTGGCGAAACGAAAGTCATTTAAAAAACCTGGCGCGAAATCAAACGCGAAGCTCAAGACCGTGCGGGATGGAGACTCACATGTGGACGCCCTCTGCCCCAGCTAGGGGACAAAGGACCTTAATGAACTGTTGAAATAGTTTTTATAGTTATATACTGAAAAACATTTAAACTGCTCACCAGCAAAACTGTAGCAAATCTACCACCTCCACAAAAATAGTGTAGGTATCAATGTCCACATCTATAGTTTAACCCTTGGTCCAATGTGTATAACCGGATTATGATTTTTTTAATGAGATATGTTGACAAGCAAGCAGAATGCCTGATGATTATGTGGTTCAGTCGCCTATAGTACATGTGATTCCTATGAGATCAGCAGCACATCCATAACCCTCACGAAACCACAGTGTACTTTGCCAACGTGTGACAGAAGATCTAAACTCAGTACCCAGTAATTCACCTGAATCAAGTAACGGCTATTTTGTGGCAGTTATAAGTTAGGCGGAGGTACCCAAGCAGACGAGTCTGGTATAGTCTTGACGATGAAGATGTAAAGGCATAGTATCCAGTAATTTCATTCCCTTAATCTTCAAAGCGGAAAAAAGCGAACACCGCTGTATTATATTACTATTTATAGAAATAGGTAACACGAAGGTTTATAATTATAAACAAATGACTAACTCCGTCAGGTAAATTAAGTGCCGGTAAGTTGTGGATGTAAATTATGTATTGCAAAAAATACTAGGTAAGTACCAATTATTGTTATGACGTGTTATGATTATGCTAGTAGGCACGTGTTTCTGTCTATAGGTATATTCCGTCTTAACCTTGTATGCGTATATATGAGATATATACAGTTCAATTTGTCTATTGGGTAACTCAAATGAAAATTACAAGTGAAAATGCTTATCGCCATTAGTAGTTGATTTAAAAACCATTACTTGATTTTAAGTTGATAAAATGTTTAAATTTCGATATCAACCAGCAACGTATATGGAATTACTTACGGTGATAATAATAAATAAGTAATCGACTAATCGTTGAAAAATTACCACCCAGATGAGTATATACTTTCTTTTATTATAAATAAAGTGCGCTTTCTTTTAAGATTTATGTTCTAATAAATGCTTACAGAAACTACGATAAAATCTTATTGTAATTCTATCGATCACTATTAAAATCGGTTAGTTCAACCTTCTATGACGTATCATCAATAAAACTATGAAGCGTGCGAAATTACAACTGGCGGTGGGTGACACACCCACAACACACGTTCGCCAACTATTTTATGTTACAAGACATTGCGTTAAGGTTCAATTTAATATTTATTTACAAACCTGAATTCCATGGCGACGTCACCATCTCACACGACTGGTTTTCTCTGTTAACACCAAGAACCAGTTGTTATTTGACTTACATAGTGATTTACCGTGCGTCTGCGCAACCATCAGTACCACGATGTTATTGAAAAACTTGTACAGAACTTCGTTCAAAACCTTTAGATATTACTCGGTTAGTAATTTAATGAAAAATTCACCAAAAATTTTAATAACCGGTAAGTTTTGAGTTAATTAAAATTTTGAAGAAATTGTGTAGATGCAAAAAATACTATGTAATTATGGACTGTTGATGATCGCAATATTTGAACTTGTTTATTTTTGCTATATATCTTAACTATTTTGCATGTCAATTATTTTCGATTTTAATACTGAAATATTGTAGTACATTTATTTAACACAATTCACTGCCTGTATACAACAACATAGAAATGGGTGCGAATTAATTCAAATTTAGTTTTAGTTTTCAAATTATTTAGGAATCGTCGAAAACACGTGCGCGAATTTAAAATAAATATCAAGAACCTTTAATAATAAATCTATTCAAGTCGAAGTTTGGTTTGTGGTAATACAAATGTTAAAATTAATACATATTAAGTATCTGTAGGCGAAATTTAGTAAATCATATATTACGCTTATGTAAAGGAGAATACACACTTTCCTGTTGTGATAATGTATTTATGCTAATGTCTTAATCTCGCAAGCACTACAACATCAAAATGACGCCCGATTTGAGTCGCGTGTAATTGATACTAGAACATTTTAATTATTTGGCGTTTCGTTTCGAACGCTTTTCAATGTTCGCGGCCACGGGGTGACAGAAAACTACGGCTCTCGTAGGGAGAAAAAACAAAAAGAACTGCGCTCCTTGATATCTTGACACGTGCTGGGATAATGATATAATTAAAGTGGGATGTTGCTAGAACCACCATTGTTTCATAATTGCGTCTTTATAATGTAGAGCAGTATTTTTCAAGCTGTGGGTCGCGACGCTTCTGCAGGGGGGTATCCAGAGGTCGAGAGTACTACTTCAGTAAAAAAAACGATAAAGATTAAAAAGATGGATTTATTAAGAGAATTTTAACAAAAGGATTTACTCATAAATATTTATGTTACTCATACTCATGTGAATGTGAAGGTTGTGCTTGTTTTTGATTAATCAATTTCTCCCAATGTAGAACTGTATTTGCTACACATAGAATTAAATCGTTTTCCAATTTCAAGCGATTTCTCTGCTTACTTTTTATTTGGGCCATTGATGAAAATGTCAACTCGCAAGTTGGCCGCCACACTTACCGGACGGCTGGCATGTGTGGTGCGTAAATTGCGTTAGTTATTAATTGGTGGCGTTTTTGATGTATGTATGTAATTGTCAAATAATGTATTTTACGTAGTATATTATGTACTTATATCCGAATCCTAATAATGGAGACATAAAAATGTATGGAATGAATATTTGTAACACTATAATACCCTTCGCTGTTTTATCATACTCGTATGTATATGTAACATGATAAAACAGCGAAGGGTCGCGAAATATTTTTTCATGCTTTTTCTTGAAAAAAAAAATCAAGAAAAAGGTTGAGACACTGGTGTAGAGTCTCGATCAACATCTTAAAACTCGTAAAACGGAGATTCAGAATGTGGTAATTCTCGACAGGACATGTATTGCTCGGGGATTAATGCATAAATATATAGTAATAAAATCTTTATTTGTCTGCAAATAATTCTATCAATATCATTGTCATGTAAATTGTTCCCAGACGAGAACTTAATAATAATAACATGCACTGTCAAAAAGTTGTCACATGTAGAGCCAAGCTTCTAACAAACGCCCCAACTCTACAAGGCCTAACTTCACAAACTATATGCCTTAGTCGTTTGACTATAGTTTTATTATTAGGTATATCACATCCCTAATTACAGACATATGCAATTACATACGTTTGGATTTCAGAAAAAAAAAACTTTTTTACGCGAAGTTACTTAACTGTAAACTGTAATAACTAACTTAATGTAAATCAATATGTTTCTATTTTTGACGAAATTTATCTAAGGACATGACAACTTCGATCATATGATCGAAGCATGACAATAATTTATTTTTGTTCGGGGAGGCTAGACGAAATTTGAGTCAACCAAATCAGAAGTTTAGGAAAACCTAATTTATACTAATTCACCTTTTAGTGAATAAATATGGTATACATAGGTATATCGTGGATTTGCGTCTAAAAATAATTTTGACATTTTCTCCATGTAATATATATTAACCTACATAAACATTTGCTATTTTGTTTCTATATCGCAGATAAATATCGGTTGAGGTCACTTAGAAAAGTATAAATCGCACTGATTTGCCGCATTGCTAGATGATCCGTTAACACTTCCTTGTTATAACGAGCGTAAATAACAAACGCACGAGAAGATGACAACCATAGACTTTCGTTAGTATATAATCTATGGTTCCAGTGATGACAAAGTTTTGACAGTGAGCGCGTAGATATCGGACTAGATCGTCGAAACAGTTGAAACACAAATAATTGGTGTCATTTTATTTAGTCGCATAGCAATAGCGATCAAGTTGAAATGTTGTTCTTCGATGGTTGGTTTGTTTGGTATGTACGATAGTATGTTGTTCCCGGCAAAATTTTATATTATATTTTTTTTGTAATTTTTTTAATATTTATATTTTTTAATTAATTCCCAAATGACTGAAACCAATAAATATTTACTCCTTTGTTGATACGGCAGTGGGTCACAATCTTGTAATGTCGTCCAAAATCTATTCATACTTCTTTTTTGATAGTTGATAGAAAGTACGTCTACGACTGGTAATGTTTTAATTTAACATCTTTATTATTTAATGAAATAGAAAAAAAAATCTAATATACTTTCAATTACCTCCTCAAAATGAACTTGACCATAACAATATTTTTTTTTTGCCTTAACAATTGTTTAATGCCTTATAATCTCCTTTTTTAGAATCTCTATACAAATCGGCATTTTCATGGATATGACATAATTACCTACTTATCTACTTTACTTAAACAATGGACAAAATAGAATACCATAATACGTAAATTAAAATAACGTAAATTGTGTATACACGTCGTGTTCGTCGTAGTTTTATCATATACGGTAGGTTTTACGTCGCAGATAATATTGCGTAAATTACTTTTTTATGACGTATCCATTCTTTGTTTGCAAATATTTACATCAACATGCAAATTGCGGATTTCATTACATTATTGATAAACTTAAAAGCCTTTGTTAGTACAGTCAGCTAGAATTTATGTCACCTGAACAATATCTAGAAATTTTGTTTTTGTTTGTGTAAGTTATATTAGTTTCATCTGTATATAAACAGACGTTGGTAGTAGAATTACTAATATTAGTAACAATATAATAGTATGATGATGGCGGTGGTGGTGATGACATCACCAGAAGCAAGGGAGGGATTTTACAGGTTCAGTTGAACTGATTAATTGTTTAAATGTGAATAAACACAAATTTATTTTTTGATTGGGGCGAGACTCGGCCACGCTTCTTTAATATACTGTAATATCAAAGTTTATTTTAGTTTAACAAAGTAACATTTGTAGGATGCACTCAAGTTGTCAATTGCGCCGCCTTTGCCACTGCCAACAACAGCGCCTTTGCCACTTTTTTCAGAAATCCTTATATTTATAATAAGCTCAACCACGACTTCAATATTTGGCAACTTACTCTTCGCCAGGCAAGACTTAAATTAAAGGCGGAGCTTCTCTCTTGGACATATCAGCAATCAGAGCGCGTTTTGGCGGACTTCTTGTAACTGATTTTTGTGTGTCTGTATACAATTTACTACTGCATACATTTCCGCACGTTTTCGTTTGTACTCTAATGTTAAAGGCGTAAGTCCCTTCGGACGGATATTTCTCCGATCGGCAACTGCATTTTTATTGCACGTATATAAGTGAAGCCCTAAGTGTCATATCATAAATTTAACTTTAGTGTAAAACAATAAAGCAGTGTACAAAGAGCTATGGAATGCCTAATTGATGATATTAATAAGGACGTGATGGAGCGTAGTCCAGTGCTTATGGAGGATTCAAGCAAAAAATGTTTAAATTGGTCAGATCAGAAAGACTGTACCATCAGAATTAATTTTGATACATTCTGACTACTAGCAGTTTGATTAGAGACGAAAATGATACTGCAAATCTTCGAACACCAATTGCAGTATTAATAACTGTTATTTTAACTTTATCTGTTATTTTTTCTGTAATTTATTATAATTTGTTCGCAGGAGGACTTGGCCAACTCGGTGTAGAATGTGCAAAATACCTACGATATAAATATGGCACAGAGAATGTAATTTTATCAGATATAATCAAGCCGTCAGAAGAGATCGTCAAAGATGGACCATATTTATTCGTAGACATCCTAGACTTTAAAGGTCTGCAGAAAATTGTAGTGGACCACAGAGTGGACTGGCTCATACATTTCTCTGCTCTTCTCAGTGCAATAGGTGAACAAAACGTGCCTTTGGCTGTGCGCGTAAATATAGAAGGAATGCACAACGTGATAGAGCTAGCAAAGCAGTATAAACTGAGGGTATTTGTTCCAAGCACAATCGGCGCATTTGGTCCGGACTCGCCAAGGAATCCTACGCCTAACATAACAGTACAGAGACCAAGAACAATATATGGAGTCTCCAAAGTACATGCAGAGCTACTAGGGGAATACTATCACTACAAGTTTGGTTTAGATTTTCGATGCCTGAGATTTCCAGGTGTCATCTCCAGTGACCCTCCTGGTGGAGGAACTACAGGTTATTAATCAGTTATAATCTATAATAATGATAATTATCTTTACATTAAACTGTACTTAACTGAGCAGTATAGGTTAAATTCTGATCTCGCTCTGAAATATAACGTAACTAAACGTTTCGAGCTAGTAATATTTTATTACTTGTTAGTAAAACATATAAGTAGTGTAATCAAATTTTCACCATAGTCTCGATTGAATTGACTATTCGGATGTATCGAGTAGCATCTAACTGTATCGATATATCCTAACGAACACGGCACCATGTACCGACATCGCGTAGTGACAACGGAGCATCTGCTTACGTCAGTAGGTAAAACCGCTATTGATTTGGGTTTATTAAATTCCTTGCAATAGCAATTACTCGCCATATTATCTCGCGATTTTAATTCCTTACCATCTCACCTTTTCTACGATACTTCAGAAACTGTCTACTTTGCCGTATATTTACGCGCAAAATACTAGTTCATACTCCATCCAGTTTGTAAAGATCTAGTCTTAAAGTAATTTATTAAGTCCTGAAGTTGGAACTATTTGGAGCTACAGTCCTTTCTACATTTATTAATCACGTCGCTGTTTGTTCTCTCTCCACCGCTATGAACAATTGTAGAACATGAAGCCTGCATCATAGATCTGCATTTATCCTTGATCGACACAGGTAACTGAAATCTAGCAATATTTTCGCAAGCAAAATCTGGTTTAGAAAGTAACATCATAATAGTACAGTTACAGTTACAGTTAGTAACTTATGACACTTGAATTTAAAAAAAACATACATTTTCAGATTATGCCATCGCGATTTTTCACGACATTCTCAGAAAAGGTCACTATCAGTGTTACCTGAAACCGGAGACTCGGCTTCCCATGATGCATGTCAAGGACGCACTCCGAGCCCTCTCAGAGTTCCTGGAGGTCCCTAACGACCGACTCAATAGGCGAGTCTACAACGTCACCTCAATGAGCTTCACACCGGAGGAACTGGGGGACGCTATGGCGAAATACGTGGACGATATAAGAATTACGTATCAGCCTGACAGTAGACAAGAAATAGGTAATTTGTAATTCTCTTAAGTTTGTTTTAATTTAACTCATTTCTGTTAATAAATATTTAATCACACGTACATCACATGTGATCCATGATTTTGTAGAAAGATTTTCAAAAGTACATTGAAAACAATTGCGAATAGAAGCATTTATTCTCAATTATTAAGTGCTTGAATGTTTATTAGTGGCCTAGGGCTTTAAACTTCCTTCTTGGCACAATGAAGGTCCATTCCCTCTCTCTATCCCGGAAGGTCTCTATCCCGGAAGGTTCTTGAGTCGGGGCAGAGAGGTTCGTGAGGGAAGTTTCGTCAGAGAATAGCCTGGATGTAACAGAGTCCGTATGTTATAAAACCATCTCGGTGACACTATTCTCAGTATTGGGAATATGATTAAGAATTGCGTGACAAAGCATGCAAATGTTATTAACACGCATAATGTTTAGTAGTCGAAGAAATAAAACAATGGTATATTATTGCAAAAGTCGCGAAATAGGCAATTCCAGTATGGGTACGACTTTGAAGGGCAGGCAATTGCCATCTTCGCCAAGCCATACATAGTGCTTTTCCAAAAAATAAGCATGGAATTAAAAAAATTGGGTAAATACTGAACCTGAATGGAAATGTTAAATCAGATACATATATACAACATGTCGTTAATTAATTTTCACGTAAATTTTGCAGTGCGTTTTTGTTAGAAATTCAAGACTTGTGCCGGCAATGGATTTGGTTTATTTATGTTATTAAATGCGATACCTACTTCAATAAGCAATACGCAATATTGCTTTTTCGAATATAACATATAACATTTACGTGCATGTTTAAAAAATATATATATCTTACCCCATCATTTAATCTAGCCAATCCTAGGTCACCTATTGGCTATTGGAATTTGTCGTTTCGTAAAACGATGTTTATGAATTTTGCTTTTTCCATTGTATATAGTTTTACTTTATTATTTAACAACCAAGAAAGCATATGTAACACGTGTTATAAAGTTTGCTTTCTTAACCACATTAAATTATGTAAAATATACAAAATAATTGAGAGATACTTTCAATTTAAATAAATAAATCATGAGAGTAATTACAATAGTAATTATAAATAAAAAATATTCTTAAAATAAAAAATATATATATGAAATTAGATAAATGAATGTAAAAAAAGAAAATTTCATGGGTAGACATAATATTACATATACAGAATGTCCCAGAAGCCGACGTCAAGCCGAAAGCAGGTGGTAGAATAAATCATATAACTTATCAGAAAAATTTAAAAAAAAATCAAAGTCAAATATATAAAAAAAATTTAGCATTTTTAAAAAATCGATAATATTACAGACTGTGACTGTTTTTTCACTCTTGTTGCTACAAATCTTGACTTTTCTAAACATTTTCTTTTGTTTTGTAATCCTGAATCATTATTCAGATTTTAGATTAGAGTATACAGAAAAATTTTCTCTATACTCTAATCTAAAATTTAAAGCCAGCTGCTCTAGGTTAGAAGAAGTTGCAATTTTTATCTAAATTAAATATTCAATATTAATTTTTCACATAGCTTTAACAAGCTGTACTGAAAAATAAATGTACTATGCGAGTTTGACAAGTAACTGCAAAAGTTGGCGCATTTAATAAGGATTCCAAAATGATATGATACTTGGTACAAAATTTGTACTATTACAGACAATAATTTTTTCGGCTTGACGTCGGCTTCTGGGACACCCTGTAGTATACATATACCCACGCCTCTTTCCCATGGAAGTAGGCAGATATCACAGTTTTCCACTTACTATTACACTTAATATTATCATATTGACAACATGAAATAAAATAGCTTAACAAGCTCTTATGTAAGTGAACCGTGCTCGTATAGAAAAAATACCATTGATACATAACGCACATTGAAAAACCAACTAAACAAACATAATATTTGTAATTTTAGCGGATTCATGGCCACAAGTGTTCGACGACAGCGAAGCGCGCCGTGACTGGGACTGGCAACCGGAAATTGACTTGGACAATCTCGTGAGGCTCATGTTGAAGGAAGTCAAAGAGAAAATAGTCGCCAACGGTCTAAGCAGTTAGATTTAAACATATTATATTGTACATAATCAACGAAATATTGTTTTCTTTTCTAAAATTTTAATTTTTTTTTGAGCAAGCCAACACCCAATGAAGTCACGATCACAAGTACATTACCGGGCTTTTTAATGGGAATACAATTTTTTTTTAATGAGTATTGCAACCGTTCGGAAATACCGCAAGTATGGTCACTTGCGGTATTTCCTCATTCACTCCACATTTCACAGAAAATCGCACTATTGTGGACTGTCATTTTAATATCTGTGGTGTAGGATTTAGTATATATATTTTAATTAGTTTAAATTGTATTTCTACGAAGTGTTCAGACAGACATTAAGCGCGGCTTAATATCTGGCAATGTAGCTATTGGTCACACTTCTTACTAATAAACTTTCTATTAACAGCCGTTACAATTTTACATTGCAATTTGTTTGGCAAAGGCAACAATTGGAGGGTCATAAGATTTTCTAGCGAAGATAAAAGCTCTATCGGTCGTGTCGTGGTCGTGGAATTTTGAGATTCTAAGGAAAGACCTCAATCGACGAACATTGGCCTTATTTAACAAGCGGGTTAAGGTGTAACATTGTGAAATCTTTCATACGAACATCTGTAGGAAGAGTTAATCGGTCGGTAGATAAGGCAGGTCTTGTAACGTTTAACACAGGACATCCGTAGAGTGTAAAAATCGGTTTTCACTCGTTTGTAGCACCTTAAACATTTAAAAATTGGCAAACGAATCTTGCCTATTGTCAGCCTGACATGTAATCTTTGTATCATCCATAATTCAGATATCATAACATGAAATGGTATCACTGGTTTTATCACCGCGCCGCTTACTCGGAAGGGAGCTTATAAAATAAAAGGGGAAAGATTATCAAATCCGATTGAAGATGAAATAATAATACATTTTCATGTATCAATTCCTTTATTTATATTCCACAAACCAACATAAACATATTCTTAAACCGAAAATAAATCATTATATAAAATTCAACAATAAATTAATTACTGTGTTGTGATGGCAATTATTCTCATTTTATCACATGAAAATTAAAACAATAAACTACACCCGCCAGTGATGCAATATTTAAAAAACAATTAATGTATCAATTTCAATTATCTTTTTAATATTTCTTAAGTACACTTGACTTATCCAGACATCACATCTCAGTCTTCTGTTTTATTAGTAAGCAAGCGACATAGCATTAGAGGTGCTTGCTATCAACTACAAACGATACTCGATCATTACAATATAGGTAACTTCTGATGTATCACATCAATCTATCATTCCTAGATCGGTCCATCGGCGCGAAGGTAAATCTCGAATAATTCGTTAAATAATTCAAACGCGTTGATAGTCCTTGAACGGTAATAACATTTCCACCAATCAGTACACAAAATATTCCAAGGTCTGCTCTATTTTTTTTACGAAAGTGACATGGTTTGGCTGCTGGGATCCCGAGTAATTTTTTCAATCAAAACTTATCACATTGTAAATTTGTACATTTAGAACCGATATTTTTAAACCGATTCGACTACTTGCGACAAGCAAAAATCTAAAATGTTTTCGAAAATCTACCCTTGTCCTAAAGTAGTGCTGTACATTGTTTAAAACTTAAGCAACTTATACATTTGATAAAAAAAAGAACTTAAGTTGTATGGAATGATTCAGCCATTCGAGATTTAAGAATAGATTCTTCTATTCTATATTATATAAAGCTCGATTATCTATATATATACAATCAACATCGATCGATGGTAAAAAAATAATGGTCGAAGATTGATGTGACAGCACCCTAAGAGCATTCGCGCCATTTAAGCGAGCTTCAATCCTTAAAACCGGCACATATTAATAAGACTTACATAATAATAAAACAAGATTATAATTAACCATAAATTAACAGTTTCCAAATTATCCGACTTATTTATACTATTGCTATAATTTGCAATGTATATACCTAAATATCACGCGTTAATTATACACCAAATAATATGACAACTGTCAATATATAAAACATATTCATTAGTTATTTGTCGCTTATTGCGAATGCTATAATTTATCTCGAGTTGTATTAATGGCTGAGAGATATTTTGTATTTATGATAATAATTTTGACAGCTGTATAATAAACAATGAGAATGACAGCTGCCATGTCAAAATTGTACAAATTTAAAATGCGAGGTTGACTGCATGACAATTCATCGAACATTCCAAGTCTAATGATAATTAGGGTTTTCGTTTCCAATTTACATTTAGCCACATTGCATAAATTATAAACAATGTTTATAAAATTCCATAAATTAAATTACAGTATTATAAAAAAAAATCTTTATCAATTATGCTACGTTAATAGAAATTATACTTTACAAATAAAACTTGTTATTTGAATGTTATTTATAAATAACTAAAGATTATTTCGGGACAAATCTACACAATTTTGACATCAATAAGAAGTGAAGCGTCACCTTTAGTCCGTCTAAAAAGGCCTGAAAACAATGTCTAAAGAATTTGCACTTTATCGTACGACTGGCAACACCAAATACAGTGTCACTGTCACATTGTGAAGTTGTCATCTGACAAAGCAATTGAACTGTCGGCACGTTATTGCTTGTGTCTATATTATTTTCGACAAGATTACTTCATTCTTAAAATCTCGTGTCAAAGAAATTAAAATGTGGTTGAAGGCAATAATATTTGACCTTTGATCCCGTACTCAGAAAGATCTATTTGCTTGTGTTGGTAAAGGAAAACACACTTCGTCCTAGTTTTGGAAGTTTCCAACTGTTGGAGAGCATGGACGTACAGTGGTTAGGCTTTGACCATACTTCTGTGACTTGAATCGTTTAGTTTGCTGTCTGTCATTACTTTTCTGAATTTATTAGCGACACTATTGAATAGTGTAATTATATGGGCTTTTTGTCTAAATCAAAGGATTTTTCAACAACTCTACAATGTAGTTTCAGTTTTCCTCAAAATCGGTACCTTTGAATACTTTTTGCTATTTCTCACAGTTTCGCTATAATTACTAATGTAATTCATCCGTTTAACTAAATTTCACCCGTTTAATTAAAATTGTATTTAATTGTACACAAGTAAATTGTAAACTGTGTATACCTAAGTAAATTGATTTTTATTTTAACACAACACTTTGCTTTTATTTACACATGACCTCTTCGTTTTATTTGTATGTGGTATGTATACCGCACGCCATTACACAGGAGCTCTATAAGTATCAAAGCCATTTTGTCGAAACTATTCAACAAGTCCAAGCTATATGCGTGACAATAGCACTCATTCACTACTAATTCAAGACTTAATGGACAGACCGTACTTTATTATGCCACACTTTTTTATTAGCTGTCAAAAATACCTCATTACTAAACCCTCATTCACATACTTTTAAAAACATAGTATCACCAACATTATTCATTGACTAGCTGAGGCCGAGCAGATAAAACTAATTCTGTCAAAATCACCAAACAGATTTTCAGATCCGGCTTATTATAATCAATAACGAGTTACCAATCAATCAAAATTATACCTAATGTACAATAGACGCCGTGTCAAGCTGTACTATTTTACCTTTGGACTACCTTCTTACAGCTTGAAATAAAGGTGCATTTCGTAGTGCAAAAATAAAGCTTGATGTGGCGCTCAGTGTACACACAAGGCGTAAACTTTACAAGTACCCGTAAAAGCTGTTTTTGAAACCCAACTGAAAGCATGACGTGATGTCAATTGTACTCCGATATTAATGGATAAAAGATAACACCTATAATCCAATAGTTGATCAGAACGTCTTACTATTCCTTATGTAGTTACAGCTTAAGATAAATATCTAAGGCACGTTCCACATATAAAAATACGCCATAATATAAAGATACGACATTGCAACTGAATATGTCCATAGACAATAACTGTTCGACCGTCTATAAAGATTCAATATACCCCCTTACAATCTAGTCTAGCGAATTACTTACGGCAAATACAAATAATAAGGCATCAATTTACAGCAGTCTATTCGGTAAAATATTGATGTAATCCAATTATTTAAGTCTATTACTTATCTCAGAGACAAAATTAGACAATAAGCCACACAGAAAATATTGAAAGAAAATTACGTAAAAAGAATGCAATATAATTTTTCAACATTAACAATCATACCTTCATTGATAAATGACAGATTTTCGCTGGGATCTTTTCTGATTTAAAAATATATCCTTTTACAACTGGTTAGAAGTAATAAACTGTCATTTTGCTTTTTTATAAAGTGGATTCCTTTTGCGTAGTTATGTATCAATTGATCACACGCGAATATCAAAAAAGCGGTCCGAAATTTTTTGACAGCCGTCTCTTGCATATTATACATGCAAACGGTTGTTCCAGTACTGGAAACAATACACTATTAGTGTATAATACAAGCGTTGACAGTAAGTTTTGGTCCGTGCTGTTGATATTTACATGTTTGACAAGTAAATCAGAGATAAAAAACAGACTTTATCTGTAATGATAACCGGTTGGTTATCAATGCGTGGTTACGCATAACAAATTGGACGGCTATGTCATAATATAAATGTTACATAGTATGCCGACTTCGTACATATCACAAGCAAAAGAGTTTTGGTTCAACGAGACAAACAATAGATTAACAAAAAAAATTGTTTGATCATTGTAAATATGTACGTTCCCACTTCAGTTAAGATAGAATAACTTTTTGATTGAGTAAATAATCTTCCTACATACGTACCAAACGCAGTTTTTGTATGCGGTCCCTATACGACGCCGCGTTCACATAATGCCAACATTAGGGACGATAAAATAAGCATTCCAGATAACACGGACTTGCAGCATTTTATAGTTATTAATGTTGACATATTGTTCTATTAAATAGGCATTCGCCTATTAGATAAATCTATTCTCACTCATGTCACTTTTTGACTGTTAACAAATATAACATTTCCAAATTACTATATCGAAAAGAGAGAAAAGGTTATGTAGATGTTAGATAGAAAGGATGAAAAAATTATTAAACTAGGTTTTTATCCTTTTCGTAGAGCCTATTTTTAGTGTTTGTTACGTATCAAACAAAGACATGCTTAATTCGCGCGCAAAGATTTCGAGTCGGCATACTATGTAATATTTCATACTAAGGCTATGTATTCGTTGCTGCTGGGCCTTTACAATATTGTTAATGAAATACGATACTTGATACAAAGAAGCCGACAAAGGCAGTTGTTAATATTCATTCTACAAGTAACGAACTATTAAGTATATTTCGACGGGAAACTAATTGAATCAATAATATGTGTACTTAAATGAAACGTAAAAAAATACTCCAATATAACGTGACTGGCAATAATTAACATATTATTCGGAAAGCTAATTTTAGAATCATGTAGGTAACAATCTCGAATTTTTCACATAGGTACTATGTAATTACCTACATATAGACAGTACAAAAAAGTAAAAGAAAATACAAAATAAATAAATTCTATTATTGTATGTACAAAAATAAGCATATTGTAGTATAATGTATTCTTAAACATAAACATCTAATCAATATAGGTAGACAAATAAAAAATATGAATGCTAAATTAACTCAATTATCTCTGTTAATAAGACATATTTTTACAAAACATAATATTTTAGAAAAACTAATATTTTGTCTGCATTTCAAAAACTGACAAAAAAAGATAAATTTATAATAGTTCTTTTAACGTCTATACTTAAGCACTTTTGCACTTCAAAGTAGTAGAAAACACAAATAATTTAATGCTGGAAAATTAATACTAGAAAGAGACAGCAAGGCTATGTTCAAAAATACTTGGAAACAGGTTAAGTATACAAGTATGATGTAAATGAGAATGTAAGGTCCATATGGGATTCTGAATGGCATAATATTATAATCAGGAATAACATAATACTAATCAAATCAGTTTTCTTGACAGCAGAACTATGACAAATTTTCTAGTAAGGGACAAAATGAGGCTCGTAATATATTCTACTGGGCATTAAAGGTTTTTTTTAAAGGATCACGACGAAATAAAAGTACGCTGTGCAGTATTAAGAAGTAATAAGTTTAGGTAAGAGAATTAATTCTAAGAACTCAGGTAATTATTCTACATTTTAAAATTAACCAGCCGAGTGGGGCAATATATACATACCTGTGCCGCGAACGAAACATTTCATGAGATAGATTATAGAGAGATTTAAGCATAGGATTAGATTTTTTTTTCATAAAAAGATACTATACATTTCAATTTGATTACATTATTTTTGTATATCGACCTGAAGCAGTGATTTTAGTAGCAGTCATCAAATCGATCGCAAGTGGTTTAATAATAAGTCTTCTATTGTCCAAATATTAATTTATTTTGTACAGTAGTCACAATAATAGAAAATATCATTGCATCGTGTACATTGCGTGTGTATCACACTCGTAATTTAAGAGCGCGCTCAAACAACCAGTGTACTGCTAGTACACAGTGTTCATGGCCACCGATGAGGCTAACCAAGATAACGTCGTACGTGAAAAACCAATAACGATGCTCGAATGTCATAATATATTTTTATTTTAATGGCACCACTCATGTATTATTAATTGAATGAGAACCTAAATAAATCGCCAAAAGACAGTCTAATTGCAATGGAAATTGCATAATAACATTAAAATCATTTAGAAATTAAAATACCGATGTCAAAGTTGAGAAAGAAAAATATGAATATTTTAATTATTTCAAAGCTTAAAGGATAACCAAAAATTATTAATAATTATATATCTATTTAATATTTATAAACAGTTATTGCTGGTGTCGGTTAGTTATTCGATTCACATGGAGTTAGACCTAAGAAAGTTCCAAAACGTGGTGCAACCTGTTGCACGAAAAGCAAAATATTGATAAGTTACATAGCGACGGCGATGAAATTTCTTTGCCCGGACGGTGAAAGTACCGAAACAATATTACTTTCTCAATGTGCATTCACTTTCATTGTTTCAGGATAAATCGAGATCCATCAAGATTTGATGAAGAAACAACGGTACAAAGCCGCATATAAATCCCAAAGAAAGGCTATCGCTGCACGCAAGTTGGAACACTTGGCCATAATTGGCGAGGATATAGGAAACTATCATACTGATAACCATGCTTGTTGGCCGCTGGCCAAGGCTGCGCAACCTCACTTTTGCCAGTCCAGTCTCACACCTCTGTAAATAGCCGATAGAGCGCGCATAACAGAAAGGCAAACTTTTTACTTCCAAGTCGATTATGAAGAGTGGCGGAACCACACCACCCACTGCCCCTCGGTGTGAAAGTTTAGCCTGCAATCCGCATTACAACTTATGTTCAGGCAGGCGGGTATAGTATGCTCACACTCAAACTCCTGATTGTGAATAAGTCGAATGGGTGAATAAAAGTCCTACAATGGTGCTAAAGACGTGACCTATCAGATAGATAAGGAATCTATCTTCGAGAGAGATTACTAACATCCAGGCAATTTCTAAAAAGGGTCACCGATCCAACACGGTAAATTACAGGCCAACTGCGATAAGTCGTCGATCTCCTAAGTTATGGAGAGGGTCATGTAGACCTATCCACTCGGAAACCTAGAAAAGCACCTGCTGATAAGTAATCAACAATACGGCTTCTGTTGCAGTCTTAACTGGTGGTCGTTTAGTTTACTTAACACACTATTGGGCAGAAACTTTAGACGACAAAAGTAAAGCTATCGCCGTGGACATGACATCACAAAGGCATTTCATAGCGTCTACCATAGACCATAGAGTAGCTAAGGTATTCTGCAAGTAGATACCCATCTACAAGGATGGTAGGAGTATTAAGTCGTCGTTGACGATTTCTGCTCTTCTTATACAACAACCACAAATACGATAGTAAGTTCAGTCTGAGCAGAAAATCTTGAACTCTACAGATAAAAAAAAAATAAACAGAATCAGTGCGGTTTTCCAAGACGCAAAAATCACAAGACCAAATTTGAATAGATTTTAATAGTTTTCCCTAACTGCTTTAGAAGAAAGGCAAATGAGTTACTACGTTTGTGAATTAAAGTAAAAAAGATTAACATTGTTAAAGTTTTGAATATATATTGTCTAGAATAAATAATGTGTATTTTATTTAATTAAATATGACATTCAAACATGAGCAAAATGCTCTATTAATGCTCTACACACGAGCGCCCATGTAATTTCTTGAGGTACGAGTGGGTTAAGAGATAATGATAAAAAAGTATGCATATCTATTCTTATTGAAAAGTGTTTATTTTTCGAACTAGAATTAATAGTAAGATGCTAAATGTTACTTAGCTTATAAAAGAATCAAAAATACAGACGTATGCAGATAGCTGTGGAACTAGTATAGATAATTTTTAGTGAGTCATATGCAATAAGCAATTATATTTTAATATAATACAGCTGACACATACTGCGCGACTTTAAAAATTAACACCGCTTTGCATGTACACACTTTAATGTACACAAGAAATTATTAGTAAATCGAACGTCATAGAGAAAGTACACGACGAAACGAGATAGCGTAGCCTTATCCAAAAATATTATCAATGCGAGAAACGACGTCTCCCCTCTCTTGTTATTGCTATAAGACTAAATGAAATTACTCCAAATGACCGAAACGGCACAATTTGGCAAATAATATTATTGTGACTACGTAATACTATTATAACGATGAATACACAAAGTGACATAATATTTAACTTTGTGTAATATTAATATAACAATAAAATTTTGATAAATGCAATTCTGTTTAAGTTTCTTTTTTGATAGTCTTATTCCATTTCTATTAGACTGTAAAGATAAAAGTCAAAAACTATTTATTGCATCAAAATGCAAAACTAGATGAAGGAATGTAATATAAAAAAATGCAATATCAGTATAAATTTTAGCTATACTTTTATGTATTTATCCTTTTATTAAAATCTTGAAAATAGCATAGAAATTCAAAGATATTTTGCAGGAATTGGAAAAACTCAAAGTATTAAAAATAAATAACATTTGCAAAAAAGAACCGACAATCATATCAATTATCATACAAAAACAATTTCGTCTCTGACCTATTTACCTATATAACGCGCAACGTGCGTATAAACATTAGGACTGGGATAGTCTTATGTTGATCTATTGCACAGGACCGCACAAAAAGTAGAGACATCTCTTCATTTCCCCACAACCTAAAAATAATGAACGCATATTCACTGCTAGTGACAATGTTGTATTTAACTAAACCTACGAATGAATACTTTAATACAGGATTAAGCTTGACAAAGAGCCTTTTAAATTGACAAAAAATATCGACTGTTTAATGGATTTTATCATACAGAACCTCGGGGAAATGCACTACCATAATTTTATTTAAAAGCTGTAATGCAAAACTGCTTTTCTGTCAGTTTTGTTTCTTTTGCAAAATCTAGAACACATTCCCAAACAATTGAACATATTCTAACATTGAACATATTGTGAAAAGATGGGCAACAATGTTAATAATACCAA
The DNA here is from genome assembly GCA_036419045.1 of Scirpophaga incertulas. NCBI lineage: Eukaryota > Metazoa > Arthropoda > Insecta > Lepidoptera > Crambidae > Scirpophaga > Scirpophaga incertulas. The sequence goes on along the minus strand of CM071634.1, from coordinate 26,734,544 downwards.
CCTACATAGACCGCGGTTAAGGTTAGGTAGTAAGGTGTAATCACCATAATATAACTACAGGGTGAAATGGAAATCAATCGACAAAATTATCTAGGACATTTTGACCGTTGTAATGAAGGTTTTAATAATAATTAGAATCGTTATGAAACATTATGTAAGAAAATACAATAACGGCAATTATTACTAGCAACCTTATCATTTTGCGCGCGATGGTACCTACAGCTTTGCTATTGGTCGACCGGACAGGATGCGCGCGGGGAATACCGGCTGTTCGAATGGTCGGTCTCGTAGCGCGTAAGAACTTTATTACTTTGGTTTTTAAGTTGATGTTTCTTTGTTTCGTTTCGAAGCGGTCTCTTCACAAGCGTCTTTGTGGGGTTGCGCTGACGCCGCTCCGTACGCGCAAACTACCTAAATGCCTAGTGCTGACTTATGAATGAAACACCTGTACGTTTGTAAACAAAAGTGTCTATCGAATATTAATGTAATATTTTTCTTATATACTTTTTACATGTAATTTTTATTGTTTACGTTTTCTTATGTATACTTTACCCGTTTCGAGTAGTAGTATCTAAAAATCGTGGTTTATTTTTTGACAACTTAGATTGGTTTTTTGCCCTCACAAATATGATGTCTATTAGCACTAGAACCCCCCCTTAAAGTTTGTCGATTAATTTCAATTTCACCCTGTAGTTATAATGGCCACGTGCCCTTCAGTGAGGACGTATTTGAGCTGTGGTGTGTTTATAATAGGATGGATGCTAGAGATTAATATTTATTTTTTACATACTACCAAACAGGCTAACAAGTGGACTGTCTACTTTATGGTACCTACAGAGTACATAGTATTAATACTCCATATAAGATTCCTACACTTGCTAGTCCTATCACGGTTACAGATATATTATTAAGTTTTATTCTTTTATTTGTGTAATTAACGAATGCGCCAACGTGAAATAGGAAGTAATTTTACTATGCATATCTACTACATTACAAGGTAAGGAATTACCTATAAATCAATCACATAAGTCCACGCAGATTTGCAAATAAGTTATTTTCAGCAAAATATTGATGATTCTAAATGGAGTCTAAATACTGATATAGGAACTGGAGAGGAAGAAAGGAAAGAACACATGGCACCACCCACACTTGCTTTACCGACTTTAACAAACTAAAGGATGTTCATCATATATACAAGATACATTTATAGTGTCAAATTGCTAATACAGTTTACCAATTTTTTGCAATGTTATGGTTTACTACTAGGTATTTACATTAAATAGAATCAGAGCATTTATAGCTAATGAAAAAATCAGTAAGGAGATGACTAATATAATCCATTAATTAAAATAGATAGATTCGAAAACTAATGATAATGTCAAAACAAGTAATTGACCATGAAATACTATAAAAGAATCATCAAACAGTGATGCTTTCATAATGTGCAATGGTCAACATATTCAATTATTGCATGACTAAATGACTTAGATTTCAAAGTGTGGTAAACATTTGTAAGCACACAATTACAGCCAAAGGTGCTTTGCAGACAGTGGGGCAGGACGGTCAAATCCATTTTTCTGCTTCCGCTAAAATGACTACACCTAATTATGGATGTAATGCTTCACGCACAAAATGGGCGGTCAGTTCTGGCGTAATGTTTCGCCGCCGCGTTGTTGTCTACTGCTTTAACAAGTTTATGCTATACATGGCTGACCGCAACAGTCAAGCCAAGGCAATGGCAGGCGCTGTTTTTTTGGGTATTTGTGTATGTTGGTTTCTGTTTTATTGTTTGAGGTAAAATTGAGCAGAACAGCCCTTGCCACCGTCTGTATAGCGTCTATAGATAAGTTTTAATGACATCTAGGAACATACCAAAAATATTCCCTCACTGCTAGTTCTACACCTAAGATTGAATTGACTCACACACTTTTCGATTCAATCAGACTTCAAATGTTCTTGTTCTTTGATCATGTTGATTTCTTTCAAATGCTGCCTTAGCTGGGCCTTTTTCAAATTTGCCATTATTTGAGTGGATTGATATAACCATGAACCCTGAAACATACATTCTAATTATTTTATTAAGCTAGTGTTAACACACATTAATAGAAAAATTATCAATGTTGTCAAAATGTGATTCTATATTTGATACTTCAGAATAATAATAGCCTATTTAATGGAGCAGTGACAATGTGAACATTATCACTGCTCCATAAAAAAATCATCAAGACATCTATTGAAAGAATGAATTGAAGCTTTTTTAAAGATTAGTTATCAACTATATTCTTTTTGAAGTGCTAAAGTGGATCAAGAGTTTATTAATTATTTTCTTTCTATGAAGCATTACGTGTCTGTATCATTGAATCATTACATCCAACCAACCAATTAAGCCCAACACTTCACCCTATATATCCCGCAACTACTGGAGGCGGGTGTTGTACCAGTTTGGGCGGCCCTTCAGAGACATCAACTCCATCACAATTGAGAGCAAAATGCCTTCTACTAAAATGAGGAATAGAATCATATTTATAAGCTGTTCTCTTATGCAAGTTATCAGGAATAGTCTCATGAGCAGGTTTGACAGCTTTCAGCCCCCCGAAGAAACTGCATATCGAGAAAGCAACAGTAGACAACATACATAAGCTGTAGCAGGTTATACAGAAGATTAAAGAGTTTAACCTGCCACTATGCTTGACTGTTGTAGATTTTGAGAAAGCCTTCAATTCTGCCAAGACCTGGGTCATGCTTGTCTCTCCAGAGGTGCTATATAAGCTGTCAGTACATCCAAGATAACTGTTGTAAATTGTATGTACTGTTCATCTACATAATAAATAAATGTATAAATGATGGTAGATATGTAATATACAAACAAAAGGATTCAAAGATACTTTACAAGAGTATAATGTAAACTTACCACCATTATCATGCAGTTGAGCAAAATTGGTATTGAAAAAACCACAGAAATAAATAGACCTTTACTGTCAAAATACTGCTGACGAGAGAACAGTGCCCAGTTACGAGCAGCTACTTCATTTATACTTTCAGAGAAGTATACTAATAACACTGAAAATCAAAATGCATTTTTAAAATATTGGTAAGTGGTCATGCAAATTAGGTGGCTCCCTTACTGACATCTTTCGAAACATCTTTCTTTTGATAGCATTTGCACATTGAGGTTGCAGACTGCAATGCCACAACTACCAAATGCAAAATAATACCGCAGCACCAAAATTATATGTATCTTTTAGAGCTGTACAGTCAGTAACACGTTAAGTTTACATTTACATTAGAAAAGTTGTCATTATTAGGACTGACATAAGAGCCATCTAAAAGTCAACATGTCAAGTCTGATGTGTTTTTGTGTGTACAATGTACAACACAACCACACTATGCCCAGCAACACATATCACCACTGCATGTTACTAGCAAAATAATACTCGAAAGATATGTATATGACCTAATATGGAGGTTTAGTCAAAGATATTAAGTAGTTGAGGATTAGAAGGATATTCAACAAGGTTCTGACCTGTACTGTGTGGAAAGAAATATAATTAGATTAAGCAAAATCACTAATACCAGATTCCACACTATAAAAACTCATTTTAAAAATGCTTGTTATAATTAAAGCTCTGATTACTGCAACAAATTGTATATTATACAAATATTAGTAAATGGAATGCAGTAGAGAAGTTAACGTTGTGAATATTATTAATAAAAAGACAGATATAATGTTTCAAAGTCAATCTATAAAGAAAACTCATATTCTTTTAGGATAAATGGCAGTGCCACCATAAGATTTCACCAAGTTTGAGTAATTAGATTAGAACACATTATTTTAAACCGTGAGCGAGTTAATTGTTTGTTCATATATATATATATAGAAGACCCATAAGAAAATGTTAAAAATATGGGCCCTAGAAGCATAACTCTAACTGGAAATTGGCCATGTCAAGTGTAGAATCGAGTGTTAAATGTTTTGCATAATAATGGCACACACACTCTCAAAAGACACCAGAAATAATGTAAACAAAGAACCTTTTCAAAGCTTTCTAATACTCATTAATTAAAATATATAACTTTGTGAAGTGTATACATACACAATATGATAAACAGTATGATTTGAAAGTTTCCATAATTTCTAGTCGAAAGACATGTGAATGTGACTATTATATGAAATGATAGTAATGCTATCAACCAAGGATCACCCCATTCAATCTGAAAAAGAAAAATTATGTATAATACACCTGCGAGTTTATATGAAGTAAATCACATCAGCACATTGAATTTGGATATTCTTTCACTCCCTTTATAATATACCCATGTTCTTAACACACCTATGTGTTATAATGACACTGAGTAAAAAAAATTAGGGGACAGAAGCAGTTCTTCACAAGCAGTGTTTTAGTGTTGCAATGTTATTATAATTCCTTGTCGTTTGTCAGGTAACACAAAACAAGTTGTGACTATAACCGATATCATATCTGAAGAAATGAAATTTAATTGTATATTAAATGGCTAGAGTTTGGAATACATTTGTAAAGTATAAAGATAATTTTAATTTGATATCTTACAAAAATAGCTGAGCATATCAAGTATTGATTGAAAAATTACTCACACTACATATATATGAGATAAAATCTGATATTTCATTGACTTCTACGAATTCTTCCATAGTAAAAAGTTAATTATGTAATGAAAAATAATTACATAGACCTTGGAAACCCTAAAAATGTAAAAATCAAGAAAAAAATAGGAAAAAAATCATTCGAAAATTCCCAAAATCTATTTTTCAATGACAGAAGCTCGGACAACGCCACAGATTACAAAAATCATGTTTAGACAACGCTAATCACTCTCACAGATTAGTGTAATACATATCTTTATAGACATCATAGAATGATCCAAAATCTGAAGCCCAGTGGAAGATGGAATTAAGACAGTTTTTTTATATTGTAAATACGGTAGAATTGTCTTGTTTATATAATAGTAAATTACGAGACAGCGGAGATGAAAGAAGCTCGTTTTTAATCTGAATCAGACAGTATAATTGTTTAAATATATATATCCATATTACGTTTTCGAATCACAGTAGTAGATGAATTAAAATTGAATTTCTTTTGATATCATAGTATAATCCTATATATTAGAGGTCACTAATTACCTTCGCTCGGAGTCCATTTTAGGAAATGAAATGATATTCGCGATTCACACATTTGAAAAATAAAATATTGAATGAAGGTAATTACGGAAATTACAAAGGTATTATTATTTACATAACAATAAGAAAAGTGTCATTTTTTATTGTTGTGTAAAGTTTGGAGTGGAATTGGTGCAAACTTTTGACATTAAATCCTGAAGATGTTCATCAGTAAGATCGAAAGAGATCGAAAGGTATTTTAAACGAAGTTCATTTTTGAAAATGCTGCTTCGCATATATATGTTGACACAAACAAAATGAGAAGTTTCAAAGCATTTTGTAGTTCTAGATATTTATTACCACACACTTTTATCCAGAATTCTTCACTGGAAACTTCAGAATGTTTGTGTTTTAAAACTGTGTTTTACTAAACAACACTAAAAATATCTGCGGGGAATATATTTTTTCGGTCCGCATACAATGAGTTGGGGTCCGTATGCGGACCGCGGTCCGCCATTTGGTGACCCCTGCTATATATAGTACAGTATAAGCCTGCAGCGATAGGAAATTCCATAATACATTTAACCCTGTGACTCTGAAGAGTCTTCACTCTTTGACACACAGCATGGCCATGGCAAACAAAATAGCCATTATGAGTTGTTCTACATGGAAAAAAACTTTAGATTGTCATGACTATAGAAACTTAGCTTACTTGGAAACTTTCTGGTGCCAAAACACGCCACCTTTAATCGTGGCGTGTTTTGTTGACGTTGAGAACGTTATGGACAGTAAAGGGAATAACAATAAACGCACTTTTCAACTATCAGAGGAAACACATTCCATTTATATGCAGATGACTTACAGCTTTACCAACTCTTTGACTTAAATAGTGTATGTTTCAGACTCTCTCGTTTTGACGAAAAAAAATACAGACCCATCCAGCAGATACGTCAATGTCAGTAATGTAAATAATTTACAGAATTAAAACGGAACTAACAATGAAATCAAATCAAACATAATACTGAATAAGAAATCTGAATCTTTTTAAATATCGTATTGTGAGAAAGAAACCAAAAGGGAATATCGATATTATCATTAAACAAAATATGATTTGAAGTTTTAATCTTACAAATAATAAACAAATCTACTATAGTTCGGCATCGCGCTAATACGATGATTTCAAAATATTTTTTATGGGTGCTATGTACCCTGTCCCTGTTTACGATTAGAAACACCGTTGCTAAATATACTTTGGATATAACAGGTTGCCCGATTATAGAAAAACAATGTTCACATTTAGTTGATGATCTTGCTATAACGTCATGTTGTTTAAATACAGCAATTAACAATAAGACACAAATATCCCCTTCTTGTCAACATAGGATATGGACTCATCAAGCTGAATTTCTGGATAATATTTTTCTCAACTCACAATTATCAGAACCATGTGAGAATGAGCTCATTATCTCTGAATGCCTACACCCCAACGAATATGGTATTGATTGTATCTTGAAAAAGAAACCTACTATTAAAAACAACAATTGCCTGAGATTGATAAAAAAAATTGAATCCCTAATTTTTAATGACTGGCAAATAATAGGAAATTTTTTGAAAACTTGTAATGATGATATACAGACATACTCTTGTGGTAGAGTTCCATCAGATCCTAAGAGTTTATCACAAACATTGACACTAAAATGTCTCCAGAATAATGAACATAACTTGAAACCTGAATGTATTTCTGAAATAACAGTACTTCGAGAAATGAGGTATAATATCTTACAGTTAGATAAAATCATATTTGCTGCTTGTAATCTAGATCAGAAGTTGTTTTGTCCTGATGAACTGCCAGGCTCATGGCTAATGTACAAATGTCTTGTTTCTCAAAAATATGAAAAAGGTAAAGTATTATTATTGTAAATAATTTTAACTTCAGATTAAAAATGAAATTCACATAATTAATATATTTCTTATAGGTATGACAAAAAAGTGTCAAGATCAACTGTTTTATGATCAAAGAAGTATGGTTATGAATTATAAAATGAGTAAGGGTTTAGTAAAATCATGTAAAGAAGATATACGAAAGTATCACTGTCGTAAAGGTGTAGTTGATGATAAGGATGTACGTCTTGCTCAAATCTTGTTATGCTTAGAAAATGTTTCAAGGAATGAAAGCACAAAACTGTCTTCAGAATGTATTGCTGAAATGATAGACCATAGAAAAATGCTAATGGATGATTATAGACTGTCCCCAGAATTAATGCAAAATTGTGTAAATGATATAACAGTATTATGCAGAGGTGTGGAAATTGGTGGCAAAACTATCCATTGTCTCATGGATCATGCTAGACCAAGACGTCGAAAGGATAAGAGAATTAGTTTTGCCTGTCAAAGGTCCTTAGAGAAATTAGTACAAGAAACTGATCCTGGCGAAGACTGGAGAGTAGATCCAATACTAAGAAGAGCATGTAAACCTGTAGTAGACCGAGTTTGCAGAGAAATTAATGGTGGTAATGGTCGTGTGATGTCATGCCTTATGGAGAAGCTTGGAACTGATCTTATGACACCCGATTGTGAATCAGCATTGTTACAAATACAGTACTTCATTTCAAGAGATTTTAAATTAGATCCTCAATTGTATAAAGCTTGCAAATATGATGCTGTAACTCAATGTAAAGCAAAACTTCATTGGGCTGATGCTAATGAATATTCTGAGCAGGACCAATTAATATTACCCTGTTTATATAATTATGCATACAATTTTGACTTAAAAGGTATTTTAAAACCAGCATGTGAGCAACAAGTAAGGAGAGTTATGAGACAGAGAGCTGTGAGTGTAGATCTATTACCAGAAATTGAAGACTCATGTATTGATGATTTAAGTACTATTTGCTCTGAGAATACAGGAAAAGGAGAAGAAATAGAATGTTTGCAAAGTAACATTAGAAAGTTATCACAAAAGTGTAAAGAAGTTGTCACAAATTTCACAGAAACACAGAGTGGTCATATAGAGCTTAATGCTATTGTAAACAATAACTGTAGAGTACCTATTGAAAGACTGTGTTCTTCAGAATTCAAAGCCAAAAAGGATGATGATGATGTCATGGAATGTCTAATTAACCACAAAAATGATCCAGAAATTAAAGCCAATGCTAAATGTCGTGCTGCTATTGAACATGAACAACTAATATCACTTAAAAATTATAGATTTACAAGGAAATTTAAAAATGCATGCAAAGCATATGTTGTAAGATATTGTCCAAAAGCACAAACTAAAAATCAAGTTGTTGCTTGTTTAAGTGAGATTGTAAGAAATGATACAATATCTAGAAGAAAACATACAATATACAAAGATTGTAGACAGCAATTGAGAAGTCAACTGTTCCAACAAAAAGAAAATATTGATTTAGATCCCGAATTAAAGGATGCTTGCAAAAAAGATTTACAAACATATTGCTCAAATGTACCTCATGGAGAATCAGCAGCTTTAGAATGTTTACAAACAGCTAAAGTTAAATTGAGTGATACTTGTAAAAAAGCAATATTTGTAGTAAGAAAACAAGAATTCAATGACAATGCCATTGACTACAGATTGATAACTAAATGTAGTGATATGATTGATATGTACTGTCATAACACAGAATCATCTAAAATATTGGAATGTTTAAAGGTTAGCATTTTAGTTTGTTGAAATATTGAACACTAGCTGGTACCCATGACTTTGTCTGAGCAGGATTTGTATTTTGAAGTTTATATTGCATGGCATATATCTTTATAAATTGTTGCTTATGTATTATTCTGATTATATAGCTTATAAGCTATATTATAGAAAAGTTCATTAATTTTTTATGTGAAGGGGTAACAAACAGCCATCCATACAAACTTTTGCTTTTATAATATTAGTAGGATAGGCATCTTTATGAGTTGGGGAGCTGGTAAATTATTATCAATCAGTAACATTAAGCAAGCTATGTAAAATCTCTCCCAAATCCTAATCTGTCTAGACTTATTTATCGCATCTATCCATACATAATTATCACATATTTCAGGACTAATAAAATGAAATATCTTTATATTTTCTTGATTACAGCATGAAAAGCAACCATTTGTATATCTTCCCATTTGTAGAAAAACTCATAATAGGTTTGATAGTTCATGTAATTTGTTGTTTATTTTTATTATCAGGCACACCAACAAGAAACGGGCTTTGATGAAACATGCAAAGTAGTAATTGTAAATAGGATGATCGAGCAAAATACTGACTACCGTTTTAACAATAATTTGCAAAATGCGTGTGATGAAGATGTGAGAAAACATTGCTCGAAAATTTTGAGTAAGTAATTATTAATGTATTAAGATAAAACTAACACAACACTGTAGCCTGCCAACAATATCATTGGCTTCCTTATTAAAAACATTATATATTTGAAAATTATAGACATATATTTCTCAGGAGCAATCTGTAGCATGATTTAACAATGCATTGTCTGGATGAGGTGAGCTGTGACACGGGAAGTATTCTTATACTCAATTATGTATTGTAGTTATCGACACTACTGTTGTAGAGACAGTGCTGACAAATGTATGTGCACAGTTAATTACTAATTTAAACATTTTTTGAGTGGAAATATTAATGTCGGGATAAACTCTTAATTTTTTTTCGATATTATTGTTTAAATATAAGCATTATGAATTTGATAACTAATAAAAAAATCAAAAGCTAGTTGCTGAAAAAAGTAGCTGTTTATTAGATAAGTATATGCTGCATACAGCATATACGAGGCATGTTTTTTAAGTAAGTACCGTTTTGGAATTAAAAAAAGACGTGCAAAATATCGCAATAATTTTATTTTTACATGAAAGCCTGTACCTTAATCTACTTTTCTACATAATTTCCGTGAATATTGAGACACTTTGTCATAACGTGGCACCAGTTTTTGAATACCCTCCTCATAAAATTCTGCCGCCTGACTTGTTAACCACTGTATCACAAATGCTTTGACTTCGTTATCGTCTTGAAGACGCTGACCGCCAGGTGTTTTTCAAGTGCAGGAACAAATGGTAGTCGCTGGGCGCGCAGATCAGGGCTGTATGGAGGATGATCTAGAGTTCCCATTGAAAAGATTTGATGAGATCTTTAGTGCGATTAGCCACATGAGGACGGGCATTGTCATGCAGCAAAACGATACCAGGGTGTCCACATTCTGGAAAGTCAGGGAAAGTCATGGAAAGTCAGGGACGCTTGAGGTGGTCAGGGAAAGTCAGGGATATTGAGGAGCTACCTGGAGAGTCAGGGAAAATTTAAGATATTTGTCAATAAAAATTTCTTGAACTGTAAATTGAAATCCATGCAAAAATTTCCCAATGATTGTAAAATGAGGGATATTTTTATGCTCTGGTTTGATTCTTAATCCAGACCATTGAAGCATTTTTTTACGTAGTTTTTTGCCATTACCTACTAAAATTACTCCTTTCTTGTTTGAAATAAATGAGTATTTACAATAAATAAAAGAGTTTTACTTTGACAGGGTGAACTATCAGTCATATTGTGCACATGGACATGTATCTTCAAAATGGAGCGAACTATGTTATAATCATAGGTTATAACTAGTTTTACTCACTTTAAATATTACTTAATTCTTCGTATTTAGAAATTTATTTCTTCATATAGTTTGGACCCCGGGAACGGATTTAGGTACTTTTTATCGCGGTAAAATATCTCTTTCGCGTGGGAAAATGCGATAACAACAGCCAAACCATTTCTGGTGTAATTTGATATGGGGAGGGTTTATAAGTCACGGGAAACGAAATAAGATAATTTTACTGAGGTAAAAACATCTCTTTCCTGTGGGAAAATCGAATTTAACGCGGCGAAGCCGCGTTCGTAAAGCTAGTTTTCAAATGAAATTAATTATTGATTATGTATTCATTCATTAGAGTTTTCACCACGATATTTCTTCAGTCCTATACTTATATGATACAAGATAGACTGTTGAATGTTCTAAATATTATTTGGTTTTTAATTTGTTTTAGCAAAAAAAGTGTTTGATTTTTTTGTACAATTAAGTTTTACTTTTCAGTAACAAAAGTCCTCCTTTTTGATGAAAAAGTCATTCTATTTTTGCGAAAAAGTCCACGTCCCCACTTGGGGCCTGCTATTGTTTTTATTAATTATTTTAAATTGCCAACACTTCTCATTGTGGCATTAGAGCGAGTGAATGACTTATTTTAAAAAAAAAGTTTAATTAGTTTGGTCAGGGAAATTTGAAAAAATGGTCAGGGAATTTTGAAAAATAGTCATGGAAATTTTGAAAAAATGGTCAGGGATAGTCATGGAAAGTCAGGGATTTTCTTTAACCAATAGCTGTGGACACCCTGGATACCCTTACTCAACTTGCCACGTCTTTGTTCTGGATTGCACGACGCAAATTTTTCAATGTCTCACAATAAGACGCTGCATTGATTGTCTCATTGCTGCATTGATTGTCACACCTGGGCGGTTAGCGTCTTTAAGACGATAACGAAGTCAAAGCATTTGTGATACAGTGGTTAACAAGTCAGGCGGCAGAATTTTATGAGGAGGGTATTCAAAAAACTGGTGCCACGTTATGACAAGTGTCTCAATATTTCACTCGGAAATTATGTAGAAAAGTAGATTAAGGTACAGGCTTTCATGTAAAAAATAAAATATTGCGATATCTTTGCACGTCTTTTTTTAATTCCAAAGGTACTTACTTAAAAAACATGCCTCGTACTTATTCTAACATATACAAGTCATACACTCAATACTAATATAACACATATAATTATACAACTGTTCATAAACAGCACGCCATTTTACATAAAATCTATTTCGGTTTAATAGCAATATTGCTATGATAATACCCATAACAAGTTTTATAATTCATTCAATAAAGATATCCTTGATTATCTCAAATTGCGAAGTCGATATTACGAGTGATAACAAATTGCAAAGCCACTAACATAACAAGGACCTTTTAACCCAGTCCAAAGTCGAGCTGAATTAATCATTGACAAACCCAAAAGCTATATTGATCGATTAACTGTGATGCTTAGTTTATTTTTTTACCTTTTGTACAACAAGTTCATCCATTCTATAGCCACCCTTCACTATCCATCACTAGCCACCAACATCATCCCTTCAACCCATTGGAGCCCGTTTCGATTGTGGAATGAGTTGCCTGCCGAAGTTATATAGTATGGGGTTTTTTAAGAATGAAGCAAATAGGATTTTGAAGGGTCGGCAATGCATTTGTGATATCCCCGGTGTTGTAGATCATAAGCTACAGTGACTGCTTACGATCAAATATTAATTAATTTGCTGAGTTACTGTTATACAACCTGAAACAATTATATTGTTTTCAGACACTTACTTACTTAGTTTGTATAAAAAATTATATGGAAATATATTTTTTTTTTACAGTAAATGAACCAGTTGATGTTGAATTGCAAGGCAAAGTCTTGTATTGTTTAAAAGAACAATTCAGAGTATCCAAGCTAACTATACCGTGTGAAAATGAGTTGGCAAATGTGCTTAAAGAGCAAGCTTTAAATTATCGGCTTGATCCCCTACTCGGCAAGTTATGCAAAGCTGAAATACAAACAATTTGTGCTATACCAAATGATTCAATCACAAACTCCGATGGACAGGTAATACAATGATTTCCTTATACATACTAGGTATGCTCGCTTCCAATTGGCGCAGCCCGTGTGATTCACTTTTTGTTCCGATCGTTTCATCCCGTTATTGATGCTTACAATCGGTTTATAAACCAAAGATATATATTAATAATTGTATACTTACCTAACCAAAATTTGTACATTGACTATTAATGAACCACAATATTGACACTAATTTGGCGCAACGAAAACGAAAAATATAATAAATATTATTTCCTGTCAAGGTGCATATCCTATATTGCAGCAACAAATATATACAATAGGTACTGTAGTATGCGGAATAAGACAGTCGCATAAAACAGTGGGCTATTTTTATTTTCCGTTAATTCTGTAGAATGGAATGTTTCCATGCTAAATGTACTTACCCTACAATGATAAAATCGCACAATATATACGACACATTCTAATTAGCGCGAATCCTCTTAAAACTTCCCAGTGTTGTCAATTCATGATATGGTCGGCAGTGAAAGACAAAAGGGTCTTTATGAATTTCCTCTTTTATTGGGTCACATATTTTTCTCTTCATGTCTTTCAAAATATTTAGTCAAAACAAACTAAGTTTTTGTAGTGTTCTAACGTTTGCTATTATGTAATGAAAAATTTCTAAAAAAATTTAAGTCTGCCACCCAATTCAAAATGAATGAATTTCCATTCCATTTCTTTTCTTATTAATTCAATTTAGTTACCAAAATAACCTAAATAAATTACATTGCGATTCTGAATGGCTATGCATAGATAGAGTGAGATGCATCACTCGTATATATATATATAGAGCATGCTAACCATGTTGTTCTGAACGGCCCGGTTGCTGTCGGAACACTTGTGGGTGTGCATTAGAATGTACATAACACACATCTGATCACAAATTAATAGTTGTCTAATTGTACACATTGATCAGGAAGTTAAAAATAACAAAACATGTAAGAAGTATTGGTAGTTGAATGATAATAATAATTGCTGCACAATTTCCAGAATCATTATCATCAAAGATGACCCTATAAATGATGGGGTCGTCTTTTACCCATATCATCTTGATCTGGGCCCTACACCATCAAAAGGAGAACATTTCACTTTCAGGAAACTTCATAATATTAGAAAAAATTAAAAACTATAGATCAGTGTAGTAAAAAAATATAAAATATAGATTTTTACTTTAAATTTAGACATATATGTGCTTTGTACATACTTGTGATATATATAGACTACATACGTAGACTTAGTATCACCTGATACTAAGCCAATTGTTATTATTTTTTTATTTCCATGTTATTTGGTTTTATTAGTTTTCTTTATAAATTCAATATAATTTATGTACTAGTCGTACTCTGCTATTGGCAGAAACTCGTGCAACAAACATACAAAAGTAATCACACAGTTGAGTTGATAACCCTCCTTTTTTAAAGTATGTTAATATGTAGCTTCAAATGACAGTTTCCATTCTCCTAATTGCATTGTATTAAAATTGTTGTAATACAATGACAAAAATTACAGGTGGAAGAATGTCTAAAGAAAGCCCTCCTTAATCATAAAATAGTATCTGCAGAATGTGCCAGAGAGGTTGTTCAGATTATAGAGGAAACAGAAATAGACATTGAAGCTGATCCACTACTGGAAAGAGCATGTGCATTAGATTTACTAAAGTATTGCAAAGATTTAGAGCATGGTGCTGGCAGACGTAAGGAATTCAATATTACTAAGTATATATTCTGATATTTAAAGTGAATAAATACTTGTGAAGTGAACTTTCTTTTTACAGGATTGAAATGTTTAAAAATAATTCTAAATGATAGCAATAGGAAGCTGGAGGTAGAATGTCAAAAGGAATTATCAAGTCGTTTAGAAATGTATAGATATGTGGCATCTGTAAGTTTTATAATATTCTTCTTCTTCTTTTGGGTTTGATGGCGGTGCCCAAATAGTATGTGGCATCTTAATATTATTGTTATATTAAAATTTGTTATTTGTTTCAGGTCAATGTGGTAGAAAATTTTAAAGATGTGTTTGATGAAATATCTTCATCTCCATCTAGAAAATACTTTTTAATTGTATGCATATCGTTTGTAGGTTTAATTTTTATATTTGGTTTGTATTGTGGTCGCATAACAAATAGAGCAATGTATATTAAGAGAAAATAGAAGAATTATATTAATATTTAATTGTTTATTTTAATTTTGTCTTCAATGTGATTACAATGTACAATACCACATTATCTGCATTTTATTCCATCCTTTACTCAATAAAATCATCAATTTCTAAATCTTCAACATTTTCAATCTTGACATTAACTTTTTCTCTTTTCACATCAACTTTAATCTCACCCTTAGACAGTTTCTGACTTTCTTCAAAATATTGATTAGGATGATTAATACCCAGGCCAATATCAAGGTTATGTATAATATCAAAATATTTGCTACAAGCTACTTGGAAGTGTCCCTTTTTAGTAATATCAATAATTTCGTGGACAGCTGAAATGAACATAAAGCAATTAAAATAACAATGTCTTGAAACTATTTATTGGATTTCATAAACAATCACAAAAAAATAGACAATTTATTGTAATGATTTTCATGTATGAAAGGTAACACGGTCATCTGTTTAAGATGAACACAGCAATAGATATGTACATTACTGTTAATGTTGTTAAAGCTATGAATAGTGATGATATGGAAATGAAATTACTGGGTAGAGTGACAACATTTTATGTAACATATTCAACATATACTCTCGAGTATGTGATCTTTTGTGAAGATCACAGCAGTCATATTTACTATAAATGACTAGCCACTTATCATCATGGTCTGCTTGTTAATCAAAATAAAAGTCATACTTGAAGAAAATGTGTGTAAATTTATATGTATAGTATAAAAATACATCACATACATACCTTGCTGGTCTATTCCATATCCACTGAGTCTGTTTTTCAAATTATTTACATCACAGTGTCTATATGGACATCCATGGCAGTCACCAGGACCTACTGTTTCATTAATAATTCGCAAACAACTAAATGGGGAGTAGTTTCTTTTGCTGCCTTCTTTACCATAATTATATCTCACATTATAAGAGTATTGTTTTTCAAACTTCTCTAAGTCCATTATTTTTGTAAATTCCTCTCTCCAAAATCTAAGAGAATCCTCTAATGTTACCCCAATCCCCTTTAAGAACAGGCCATATTGAAGTCTACCTCCATGTTTTAAATGATGTGAAAGCCTCAGCTGCTCATGGAGTTGTCTCATGCATAATGGGAAAGATTTAATTGATAAAGAGTCTAAACTCTCTATTGGCACCATAGCTTTTGTATTACTATAATCATTGCCCGAGTATGACTGATGTAATCCCTTCAAAAGACACACTAACCTTTCATCTTGTTCTACCTCACCTAAATGTTGGCATGCAACTGCTAAACTTTGCCTCAAATGTTTGCGAAACTGTGCAGATAGTACAGAAACAAAATCTTTGTGAGGTATATATGCAAAGCCATCTTTTAAAAATACTTTTCTTGATTTTACTAAATCCAATACATCAAAAAACTTCACTTTGTAGAATTTCATATTATCTATATTTTGATATGGAGTAGATTCTCTTAAATAAGTTATTATACTAGTTTTGTCTTCATCAGTTATATTTGTATAACTTAAATTATTCAAATTAAAAAATACATCAATAGCTTCACCACTCATAGTCATGAACCTCATCTTAAAAAGTTCAAGTTCTCTAGCAATAAACCACCGTCTCAGTTCTTCATTTCTACAGTATGCTAATCTAAGTATGAAATGAGCTATGTGGTCTTTACGCCTCGCTTGCAAATCTGCATCAGTTGTTCCACATCTAGTAATCTCACATAACCTCGCATAATATTTTAAACCTTGATTACGTAGATCGCTCAAAATGTATTCCTTCCATTCTTCGGAAAATGCACGAAGACCTTTTAATGTAGTCGCTGTTGCTAAACTCCTTAACAATGTTACCCTTTCTAAAGCTAATGTTTCAAATTCTTGTAAAGTGACATGTTCAATAGGCGGTATTTTATACATCTGTAAATCATGGGGATAGCTTTCTACCATACTTCCAGTAACAACTATCTTTGTGGACTTTCTCTTAATGTTAAAATCCATTTTTAATTTTCTTTTTTTCTACAATAATCCCATTCACTCATAGAAGACAATAAAATTTATTTGGCGCCAAATTATATAAATAGTACTTTAAAAAAAATAACTTCACTCGTATCGAGCAGGCAAAGAGCAGAGCCCATACAGCCTATTACAGTATATACAGTGGTAAATATCTTCTTTGTTCTTCACTTTCCTATTTCTTTATTTTCCCCTTTTTATATTACTGAGACAGTGTGGGTTATAAATTTAAAAAGATGTGAATATGATGCGGTGTTTCTTAAAATTTCTTGGATAGAACGTGGAATATCATCTGTGTTCTTGTACAGAGCTATAAGCTCATTCATTCATTCACAAGGCGTTGAATGCCAAATGAAGAGCAATTGAAGAACAAATGGTCTAAGATTCTTCTGCTCTATTGCAATGTCGACAAATTGGTGAATTAGTCATAGCTTTTCTGTATAGATGAAAGTTAGTACGGCAATGTCCAATACGTAGACGATTCAAAATAGTGTATTTGCGGCCCATGTAAGTACATTTTGCAAACTAAGGCACTTGACTTGCAAACCAAAGCGTACTTTCATACGATTAGTTTTGTAAAAATATTTTAACCCAGTGGGTAATTCCTATGGTCGACCTTTCTTTATACTAGTACTTATTGGTCTGTGCTTTGAGGTGCTAAGTACTCTCATACAAGCAATTTTTTAATTTAGCTACAGGTAGATAGAGGGTAAGCTATAAAGCCATTGATATGGTTTTTCTTTTAGCTAAAGTAAAAACCATTATTCGAGGCATAAGTTTGACAAGTTAGTGATAATAAGGACAAGTTGACAGATAAAGGATTTCAGAGTTAAAGTTTGATAAAATTAAAATATAGATAACGATATGATAATGGTTTACTAAACTTTCATTGTTGTGGTTATTATTATTAATAGTTATCATTTCCATGTACACAAACTTTATAATAGAAGATCTTCTAATAGAATAGTTTTCTTTGGGTAAACATAAAAAGCTTTTATTTTTTTATTAAGGATTTTATTGAAAGTGCTATTTATTCGAAATCATAATCAGATTATGACATTATCATCATTAGAGACGTTTATATTAAATTGATCGGATACTGAAAAAGTGAAATGATCTAGAACCGTATTTAGCTACCTAAATGATTTAGAACAGTATTGATTTTTAAGTCAAGATTAGTTAGACTACGTCTTGATCAATTTTTCGATTAATATTATAAGATAGAAAGAGTACATTAACTAAGTCAGGCTTAACTTAAGCTTATTAATACAGGTCCTAATGACATATTATTTGCTATTTATATCACGTGGTTGATGCATTCTCTCCGTCGTACTGATTTTATTTTATTTAGTTGTTCAATAAATCTGTTCAAATAATAATTGCGTTACATCATATATTTCAAACGATTTGTTTAGATGTTAAAGAATCTCAAATCTTTTAAGTTAAAAATCCGACATGAATAATTTTAAGTTAACAATTACAAATTTGTTTGTATAAATTATAAATAAGTATAGGATAACTTTTAAGATATATGTGATACCAACAGGTCAAAAAATCTAAAAAACTTTTGTTATTACAATGATACTATATAGAACGTATGACAACAACTTTGCCACTGTCGGATGTTTAGTAGTTTTTGCCCTATTGGAGAAAAAGTAAACTCATCCTATATTTTTCTGAATACCATTATCGGACCAGAGGGCCTAGACAAGATGCCTTTCTATTTTCGTAATCGCATCGCTAAAATAAAAAGTGTATGGTATTGACATAACCGATCGCTTGACTTTTCGAGTGGTTATGTCAATACCATACATTTTTTATGTTAGCGATGCGATTACGATTATCGAAAGGTATCTTGTCTAGGCCCTCTGTCTTTCTAGGAGAAGCTAAACTCTCATATTCTTTATCCTCCTTTTTTACCCATTTTGGTTTTTAATACTTTATTTAAAAGGCAATTAAACGTAGATGTTTTTTGATTATTATGTACGTAATAATGTAGGGAGACTTTTTTGAGTATATCGACGTTTTAAAGGCAGTCACTGCATTTCTTTTTATTTTATGTTTCTGTTAAACGATTTTCGCTTAAGATACGAATACGAATTACGAAGATTTGACTATAAATAGTCATTACTTATAGTCAGGCCGCTCTAAGATTACCGATTTGACATATGTCAGATTGACAGCACTAGTGAGGGACTACGGCAAAATTACCGAGTCATTTAAGTAACTGTTATTTCTACTTAATAACTAAGTAAGGATTAATTAAAACGAAAATAAGATTGAAAAGATTTATTCACTTTCAGATTCACTTATAGAGTCGCTATCGCTATCTGTTACTCGAATCACAATATCATTGTCTATAATAGAATCAACTCTTATGTCCCGTTGGTAATCTTCTAATATTAGTTTTCGGGTCTTTTCGACCACTTTGACACAATCCTCTTTGGTCACTTTGGAGCATGCCTCTTTAAGTAGGTTCAACATTTTCTTCGTGCTGAACGGGGGTGTCGTATTATGACGAGCTGCGTAACCTGTAACATAATTTTTATTATTAGTATTAGAAGCACTAAAATTTAATTTAAAAGTCTGGATATTTGTTTCTTTATAACTTTTTCATCATTTAGTTTTTAATATTTCTATGTATGAACTGTGTATGTCCTGCTGTTTATTTTTTTTAGTCTACCAAGTCAGTCATGCAGAGTTTAAATACGAGTATTAATATAATGTTTATATAAAGAAGAAACAAATTACCTTTGACTTGCGCCCATATTAACTCTATAGCGTTGTATTGGCAATGGTAAGGCGGGATTCTCAGGACACGATGTCCGTGTGCCAGAGCTAGTTCATCGATTTCATATAGCTTTTTTGCTTCTTTATTTTCGAACACCAATTTGAGTAAATCCGATTTTAACATTTCGGGATTGGTTTCTATACCATTTTTATCAAGCCAATCTGCCAGATCTGCTTTCTTATTAGCTTGAGTGGGTGCTTTGTTTATTTGCGCCGAGTGATATGACGCATTATCAATAATTATAATGGATGGCTCTGGTAAACTGGGGAGTAATTGGTTTTGAAACCAAGATTTAAAAGTTACCGCGTCCATTTCCTCGTGGTAATCCGACGTGTTTTTGGATGCAAACGCTAGCATTCCATTTTCAATAAAGCCAACTCCAGCAGAACCGGCATGGCAAATAATGAGCCTTGATCCCTTGCCAATAGGTACTTTTGATGTAGATGCATGTGTTCCATCAGTCCAAGTACGTGACACAGAGTGGTTAGCGTTTAACCATGTCTCGTCAATAAAAACAACGTTCTCTCAATCAGTTATTTTTAGAGCCTCTCTTAAAAATTCACATCTTTTTAAAATTATGTGATACCTTTCCATTAACATTTTCCTTTTATTGGTTTTGGCGAATTCAAAACCAATACCATGTAGCAATTTAGATAAAGCGGTTTTCGCTCCACTAAACAAGCCAGCCTCTTTTAATGAAATCATAAGCAGACTTCTGGTTGGATATTCATTGCGGGTATAATAATTATAAACGTGATTCCTTATTGCATCAGCATCGAAAGAATCAACACCGGTTACTGGCTTTTGTCTGCGTCTTTTCTTAGGCGTCCTTAGAATTTTTTCTTCACTGCCTGAAGCACCAAACTTTTCTTTGTTGATATTATATATTGTTTTGGCACTGATTCCAAGAGCTTCTGATAGCCGCTCTTGTACTTGAGTTACGGGCAATAAGGGTCCGCCATTTTGTGACTCACGCTCGAAATAGTCCTGTAGCTTATGTCGTGTAGTTTATGACAAGCTCCCGACATTGACTATTCAATGTTTTTCCTCGTTTCGGCATTCGCATTCGGCGTCGCACGAGTACGAAAGACGACTGAGTTGGACGATTGACATTGTCAGTCGTTCACAGCAGCTGGGTTGCCAATGTCAAAATTAATCCAATTCCCTAAATAAAATATTTGCCACAAATAAATTTCTAAATGTATATTTTTTTCTGTATGGCAATAATTTATTTCATCGATATTTAATGTCAATGTCAAGTTTATCGAAGCTTATCGAGTTTCATGCTCGCAAGGCAATGTAGTATAAAAGAAACCTCCAAGTGCTATAAGTAATATTTCTATCATTCTAATTATTTTTTCAGTCTAACTATAATCTGATTTTTTATTCCGTGAATACCACATTTACCGTAAAAATATCACAAAAAAACAATATTTAACTATTGATAAAAATAATGCAAACCGCCGCTATTAAATCGCGCCAAAACCTCCTCATTCTAATACATTCCGGAACACAAAAGTACGCAGTGAGTATTACCGAGCACATCACTATGAAAGCGTGACCAACGAAGTAACTTTGTAAAAGCGCTATACAAAGGGGAAATTATAAGTGTTTTTTAATTCTTAAATTATTTAAAGTACTAAAAGACAAATAATAATACAATTACGTAACTTTGATATTTTGACAGAAAATTGTATTGATAAAAGTTGTTTTAAACGATTTTCCAAATGTCCAAATGTTCCAAAAATCCTCATAACAAAGTTATATGTACAACCAAAAAAAGTAAAGTGTCATATCGGTAATCTTAGAGCGGCCCGACTTTAGTGTATCCTTGCTGCAAAATAAAAAAAAAATGGATGAAAAATGCAAATTTTTAAGAATTATAGCCATTTAAGTATTTGAAGTAGGATTTTTTTGTAAAATTCTTTTAGTACTATTTTGGAAAGGATTAACTTTAGGACGGCAGGTCTCTTAGTAAAATCGGTTGAAATTTCCTGCCATTCTGTTAGTCTCACCCCAACAAAATAAATATATTTTGAGAGTGTGAGACTGTTTTGTGTCAACTATATAACTTTATTAAAATTAATATTATTATAATTTTAGATTACACAAATTTTTAATTCTTATCAGAAATAGGAAAACAGCAGGAATGTAACAAAATCATTAATTTTATCTTTTTTACATACAGTACGGTTGAATTGAATACAACAAGGTGCGGTTGGTTAGTACTTGAAGCATTGGTTTTGAACTCACCAACACAATGTTAAAATCACTCTCGGTTGCATTATTCATGATGGCAAATCTATTTACTTACATAGAGCTATTTATGGTATAAGATTGTCTATTATACTTTGTCAACTACGTCTTGTCATTTAATTAATAATCGTTTCCTATGTAATATTTTAATGTTGAATAAAGCCATTATCTAAATAGTTATATCTTGATTCATTACAATTCAGCAGCCCTAGATTCTGGCTATAAGATCCGGTCTGGCGATAAGTTATGCAATAGGCATACTGATCTTGAGTCAGCTCCTTTTTGCATGTCCTTTTCCTTTATCTTGTGGAAGAAATCAATAAACAACTCAGATTGGTTTGTTAGCGTGAGAATAGAGATTGTTTGTTCTTGGCGCCATGAAGCGCAAAACGGAACGCACCGTAATTTTTCATATTGTAAACTACGATTTTTAATTCGAGTCAGTAAAATGATAAGTGCAACTGTCACTGATACAAAAAAGGGTGACCCACTACAACCCACTACAATAGTGATGTTCGGCAATCAATAGATTTAGACATTTAGTCATGCTTTATTTTATTAGGTATCAAAGCGTTTTTTATTGTAAATATGTAATACATACCATATTAAATAATATGATTTGTGACACATGACCCTGGAAATGTCATTTTACTGACTTGAATTAAAAATCGAACTTTACATCCAGTAAAGCATCTCAATAAAGAAATCATATTGTGCATGTCACTTAATGTCTTTGACTTCCTAGAATTGGAAAATTAACCAAAAAAAAAAAATGTCACTTAATGTCAATTAACACATATGTCAATGTCAAATTGTGGTCCTGCTCTACTCAAATTCATTAAGCTGCTGTCTATTTAACACGTTCCATATTTTTCAGTTTTGTATAATGTTACACTTAAACTAAAATAATTATTTGTTAAAGTCTGGAATGTTTAGTCTTATCTAACATTACAATGGTCTCAAATAAAACACAGTCGTCGTTGGACGATTTAATTCAATATACACAACTTTTCAAACCGCTGCCTACGGTACTACACCTAACCATATTACCGTTTTTGATACTATATCCAATAGTCTTCTATGCGTGGATAGTTGTGTACGGTTTTGAAGAGAATTTCGAGGCAGGGTTTCTGACTGTAGCTGTGGTAGCTCTACTTCAAATTCTGATTTGTCTCTGTTGTTATTGGAGTGTTCACATTCAATGTTTTGTCTCCTGTACTGTGGTAATCTATATTGTTACCTGTATATATTTACTTAATTTTATGTATATTGAGCATAGTTACACAATTTTAAATATTGTTTTTAGGCTAAAGATCCAATTCAAGCCGAGATTGTTAAAGTAGTACCTACATCAAATAATGGATTTTCAGAAATTGTCAAATTGCATCACACAAAGGTGGGCTTAGATTTAAATTTAGGAAAAGTGTGTATAGTGTTTTAATTAAGAATTGTTTAATTTATTATCCTTTTTGCCACTTATTTATATTTCCAGTCTACTAATAAAAACAGCATATATCCAGATGTGTGGTTTATATTTCAAAAAAGCAAGTATGTATATGACTGGGGAAAGAAAAACTTTAGTACTGTGGAATTTCCTATACATAAAACTTATGAAGAATATATGGAATCTAAAGGGTTCCAAGATGATGAAGCAATTGATGTAGCTGAAAAAGAATTTGGAAAGAATGAAATGATAATGGTGAGTTCAAAGGCCATATTGATGTTTTATAATTAAAAAAACAGCACTTTTCTTGTACACACACAAAAGTTTTATTTTAGTCTTACAAAATGTACAGTTCTAAAAGGTTAACTTTCTAAGAGAAGTCTTATACCAACCTTAACATTTTAATGACATTCATTCCTTGCATTGCAGTCAACCCAAACATTATATTAATGACACACCTTCTTCAATATTTATGGATTTTAAACAAATTTACTTATCTAAATTATGACATATGATTGAAAATATTACCCATTAAACCTCTATTATTAGCTTACAGTTTGACATTGCACTCTGTGTGCTTCCTTGAAGACTACATAATCAAACAATTTGCAAAAGTGAACAAATAGCTCGATGTGGACTTTCTGTCCCTATGATCACCTCCCCAATCGGCATCATAGTAGCCTTGCAATGCACTATCATTACACTTATAAACTATTTCATAATATAAAGTATGCTTTACATAGTGCAATACTAATTTAAGTGTACTAAGTAATACACTATTGGCACATTTCTGATATCTCCTTAGTAAAGTAATTGTAAAACACAGGTCAGGCCTAGTGCCTGAGACAGCATACATAAGGCAGCCAATAATTTTCCTACAAACTCTTTCTTTATCACAATTAGTATTTATATCAAATATTTTAGTACTAAAGTTTATATCTAAAGGTGTCAACATGGGTTTGCAATTTTCCATATTAAATCTTTTGTAGTATTATTTATCAAGTAATATAATAATGTAGTTATACCATTTTTCAAGTTTTGTATCACATCTATTCCAAAGAATTCAGAAATTAATTCTAAATCTTTAATTTTAAATTATTTGTTTAGTATTGTTTTTAAGTTAGTGACCTCATTTTCATTACTTCCAAAGATTAGCAAATTAACACAAATATTTTATCTTTATCACAATATTTTTTATATAAGTACGAATCACATTTAGACCTTATAAAACCTTCTCGTGTTAATACAGAATTAACTTTAATATTCCAAGATTTAGGCGACATTTGCGACATTCAATCCATACAATGACTTATTTAACTTTACAATATTATTATCTCCAGAGTAATTTCTGGTAAACTTACATATACATTTTCCTTAATATCGCCATATAGAAAAGATACTGCTCATGTGGGTTGTTTACGTTTCGTTGTGGTCGAGGGTTGTTATCTCATCATTATTGACGACCTCCATAGTCGAGTGGATAATACACCGGTTTCAAGGTGTCGCCATCTCTGAGGTCCCGGGTTCGAATCCCGGTGGGGGCAGATGTTTGTGTGATGAATGCGAGCATTTGTACCTTAGTCATGGTTGTTGATATATATTTCAATAAAAATTATTTATATATGTATAATATATGTATGTCTATCCGTTACCCTAGATCCCATTGCACAAGCCTTATAGAGCTTAGTTTGGGCTAGGCTAATTGGTGTAAGTGTAACAAATATTTATTTATTTATTTAATATTTATTATCTGTCTTGGGCCTCTCCTCTTCCACAATCTCTTCTTCAAGGTTTAAGGAAATTACAGTTTGATCTTCACATTTGTTTACTTGATATTTTTTCTTCTCTTCTTGAGAAGAATACAATCTCCCTTTTTGTATTTCCACCACATTTTTCTCAGGATAGTAAATGCTTATGGTAATCTTTCACATCCTCCCCATATACGACCATCAAACCCTTCTCTCCTTTTGGATCCCACTTCAGTCTCTTTTCCTTTGGAATGTGTATGTATACTTCTGTACTAAAAGCTCTTAGACTCATGATATTATGTTTTCCCAGTCCATATCTCAAATTATTTTTTGGATTTGCTTTTATATTTAGGCATTGCTATCCAATTGATTTATTCTATGACAAGGAAATAAAATTGATAACCACTTTAAATATATTTATAACTTAAATTATCTCGTGAGAGTTAGGTACATAATATTCACACTATTTACAAACATATTTAAATTATAAATCATTCAATCAATTCTTTTTGTAATTTTCAAAAACAAGTAACACACATACAGTCCTCTCTCTGCCAGTCTGTTTGACACTAAAATTGTTGCCAGGGTGTTGCGGGGGAGCTTGGCGCGGGGATCTTGTGCTGTTTTTATAGAACATCGAAGAAAATAAAATTCTTTTAAAAAAAATTGTAGTCAAGATCGAAAGCTTTCTTATGGTGCAAATTTCATAGATTAGTAATAAGCAGTTTCACAGAGAATTTGCAGTTAAGTTTTAAAAAGACGAGATTTTGCGATTTTTTAGTCAGTTAAAGATATTACAATTTTCATTAATAGGATTCATTTTATGTATCCTTAAGAATAACATATATATTTTTTTGTTACTCTTGAACAAATGGTTTACTCAACAAATTTATTCAAAGACACAGTGTTTATGAGATTTCAACCATGTTATCCCCTTAAGGATGTTGAAAATTATCAGATATCCACGCAAAACGATTTGTATTGAAATTACTCTCGAGAATAGCTTATAAGCATTATTAGTCTGGAACGTAAGGAATTATAATTCTTCAGCTAGGTTCTGTTTACTTTTTGAAGGACTTGAATTCTCTTAAAACGAATTAAATTAAATAATTTTCTCTTTGGTTACAGGTTGTTCCTGAGTTTATGGAATTATTTAAAGAAAGAGCAACTGCTCCATTTTTCGTTTTTCAAGTATTTTGTGTTGCATTGTGGTGTTTAGATAAATATTGGTATTATTCTATATTTACTCTTGTAATGCTTGTTATGTTTGAGTGTACCCTTGTGCAACAACAGCTTAGGAACATGGCAGAAATAAGGAAAATGGGAAACAAACCATACAACATAAATGTATACAGAAACAGAAGATGGCGCCAGATAATGAGTGACCAGCTAGTACCTGGTGATATAGTATCTCTCACTAGATCCCTTAATGAAAATTTAGTGCCCTGTGATATAGTTCTTTTAAGGGGTTCTTGTATCGTTGATGAGTCAATGTTAACTGGGGAGAGTGTTCCCCAAATGAAAGAGCCTCTAGAGGCCGAGAGAAATTTGAAACAAAACTTGGATGCTGAAGGGGATGGTAAACTTCATATGCTTTTTGGTGGCACAAAAGTTGTTCAACATTCTTCACCAAGCAAATCGACTTCTTCAGCATTAAAGGCTCCCGATAATGGTTGTATTGGATTTGTTATTCAAAATGGGTTTAATACATCTCAAGGGAAATTACTTAGAACAATTTTGTTTGGAGTTAAAAGGGTAACAGCCAATAATCTTGAAACATTTGGTTTTATATTATTCTTATTAATTTTTGCGATAGCCGCAGCAGTTTATGTATGGATAAAGGGTTGTGAGGATCCAGACAGGAATAGATATAAACTATTTCTTGAATGTACATTAATCTTAACATCAGTAGTGCCTCCAGAGTTACCTATTGAGTTATCATTAGCTGTAAATACGTCCTTGCTATCCCTTTCAAAGTTAGCAGTGTTTTGCACAGAACCATTTAGGATACCATTTGCTGGTAAAGTTGAGATATGCTGTTTTGATAAAACTGGCACCTTAACTAGCGATAATTTAGTAGTGGAAGGAGTGGCTGGAATTGGAGACCATGAGGATGCTACGGTGATACCTTTATCAGAGGCACCAATGGAAACAGTTCAAGTTTTGGCAACTTGTCATTCTCTAGTGCAATTGGATGATGGAGTTGTTGGAGACCCTTTAGAAAAAGCAACATTAAAGGCATTAGAATGGAATCTTACAAAGGGTGATGCAGTGATACCAAAGAAAGGTAAATATTCTGGTTTGAAAATTATTCACAGAAATCATTTCTCAAGTGCATTAAAACGGATGTCTGTGCTGGCCGGATATCAAGTAACAGACAAGGGATTCATTGATACGTATTATATGAGTAGTGTTAAAGGGGCTCCAGAAACTATAAAAACTATGTTGAAAGAAGTTCCATCAAATTATGATCATGTTTATTTAACATTATCGAGGCGAGGCGCCCGAGTTTTAGCATTAGCCTATAGAAATTTAGGAAAACTGACATCGCAAGAAATTAGAGATATGTCTAGAGAAGATGTAGAGTGTGATTTAACTTTTGTTGGTTTTGTTATAACATCATGCCCATTGAAAAGTGATTCCAAGAAAGCTATAGCCGAAATATTACACGCGTCACATTCCGTTGTAATGATCACTGGTGATAATCCGTTGACTGCATGTCATGTAGCTAAAGAACTGAAGTTTACCAAAAAGACTGAAGTGTTAATTTTGACACAAAACAATAATGACTGGAATTGGAAATCTATTGATGATGAATTGACTTTGCCTGTGCAACCTTTTAAAACTTCACAAGAGCTTATTTCTAAATATGATCTATGCATAACTGGCGAAGGATTAACATTCCTTAATGTATATCATAACAAATTTATGCTTAATTTGATGCCTCACATAAAAGTGTTTGCTAGGTTTGCTCCAAAACAAAAAGAATTTGTTATAACGACATTGAAATCTCTTGGTTATGTATGCCTCATGTGTGGAGATGGCACAAACGACGTTGGAGCTTTGAGACATGCTGATGTAAGTGACGATTTTTATTCCAATATACATATTTAAAATAATAAATATGCCTAATAAATGATGTGTTATTGTTTTAGGTAGGAGTTGCAATTTTAGCAAATGCACCAGAGCGGCTTCGTGAAAAGAGTAAAGAGGGTCAACGTACAACGGAACCTGAAGTACCAAGACGTGTGCCGCCAAATCGTCTTGATCCCCGTGCAGAACAGCGTGGTGATGTTGTCGCGAAGCTCCGCCGCACTATGAAGAAGTTGGAGGAAGAGGATCAGCTGCAACTTGTGCGTCTCGGTGATGCCAGTGTTGCAGCACCATTTACCAGTCGCTTGTCCAGTATTCTTTGTAGTATGTTCTATTTTTTTGTTATTTACTTTAAAGGAGATGTTCCATTTTTGTATGGAGGCTGGGCCCCTCTCAGGCTACAGTAAAAAAATAATATTTTATGGAAAAAACGAAAAATAAGGAACCTTTACCCGTAAGAAGATATTTTTTTAAAACCTGTAAACAAAGACAAGGTTTTGAAGTTAAGATCAATAAAACAGCAACCCAAAGCTTTTTTTATATTGGCAACTTCGATTTTGATTGTCACAATGAGTGACATGACCGATGTCAAAAGCTTCACCGCCACTACCAAAATAGAAGGATGTCACTGTCACACTGACAATGACATTACGATTCTCATTATTTAATAAAAATGCAAAGGAGCTACCCAATACAGCCAGCATCTACAGTTTCATTTTCAGGAATAAATCTGCAGTAAGAGCATATATTTACTATCAGAATTTATTAATAGGTTCTAAAAAATAATATAAATAGATTGACGCCTTCATTAAAACGTATAAAATATAAAAAAAGCTTTATGAAAGAGAACATTATTAGAGACTTTAAATATTATTTTTTAAAAGTTCGCAGGTTTTTATTTTTTCTTTCTTTTTAAAAACTTTGTCTTAGAGGGGAGATCTATCAGAAAAACATTACACAGTAAGTGTAGAAAAATAATAAAAATGGGACCCAAAATGTCTCCTTTACGTTCGTTACTAAAAGGGGCGTCTACTCTTCTACCGTTAATCCGAGTGATAATTTTTTTGATATAAAAATAAAAAAGTACTGTATTTTTTTTATTAAATGTATTTTTAAATCATTGTCCAGTTATCGAAGTTTACTGAAACGTATAATGCATCGCAGTCATCGCAGCATTAACTTATTTTAAGTTTCTTTGGAATAGTAAGAAAAAATAAACACCTCTGTCACAAACAAAAAATCTTATTATGTAAAATAATAATTTTCAGTTTTTCTTTAACTACTTAACTAAAAACAAGCATTTATTATTAAGTAACTCAATTTATAAGAATTTTTATTACAAATATTTAAAAAAATACATTTAATACCACTGTCATACTTTTGCTTGTTAAGATAACAAACTGAAATATTTTGCAAATAATTGAAATAAACATTCGAAATTCTTGTTAATACGTTATATGATCAATATGTAATAATATAATTCGTTATTTTAGTATGTATGTTTTCAATAAATAAAATAATATGCAGAATGCAGAAACAGAATATAACAGCCAACATTTGAACTTAATCTTTTAACATTTTTAAAACGATGACAAAACAGTGCCTCTCTTAATATGCAAATAATATATTAATTATTGATAGAACCATTCTTTCATCATTAAGGTCCTTTGTCCCCTAGCTGGGGCAGGGGGCTCCAGGTTTTTCCATGTGCCCCGGCATGTGCCCCGGCATGTGCCCCGTATGGGACCAGAGAGCGTGGTGTCATGGTGCATAAGGTCGCATTTCCCCCCCTCAAAAAAAAAAAGGTTTTTCTCGGTATGTGGTTTGGATCCCTTCGGAGAGTGTGGCCTACCCAACTCCATTTACGGTGTTTGATCTACTGGTCGATCCAGACTACATCAGATTTTGTGTAACTATTCATACATTCATTTAGTTCAACCATTCAGTCCTGCGACTTAGATAAAAAATAAAAAATAAATAAAAATAAATATTTGTTACACTTACACCAATTAGCCTAGCCCAAGGTAAGCTCTGTAAAGCTTGTGCTATGGGATCTAGGGTAATGGATAGACATACATATATTATACATATATAAATAATTTTTATAGAAATATATATCAACAACCATGACTAAGGTACAAATGCTCGCATTCATCACACAAACATCTGCCCCCACCGGGACTCGAACCCGGGACCTCAGAGATGGCGACACCTTGAAACCGGTGTACTATCCACTCGACTATGGAGGTCGTCAGATAATATATTCTTTGTAATTTAAACTAAAAGAAGATGGCATTCTCAAATTATTAATTCTGTATCCACAGTTTGCCACATAATCAAGCAAGGTCGGTGTACATTGGTCACCACATTACAAATGTTCAAGATATTAGCCCTGAATGCTTTGATACTGGCATACAGTCAGTCAGTGTTGTACCTCGACGGAATCAAATTTAGCGATACACAAGCAACTCTACAAAGTTTGTTACTGGCCTCATGTTTCTTGTTTATTTCACGATCAAAGGTGAGTATATATGTTGATTTAGGTTAGTTTGTAAGGACGAAATAGGCGTTTTAATCATAACGTATTTGGTTAATATCCTATCGAGCCAAAACTTACCCATATTAACAGAGCTGTATAAAATTGATAGTGTTATAAAAAATGAAATTTTGATTTCCCCATGTAAATAATTAGTTTTTGAGAAAAAATGTATAGGGAATATGAAAAATAATTTTATGATGTTGTATTTTTAATGACATGGTAGCTTTTAAATATTATAGCAGTGTTAAAATGGGCAGGTTTTGTGTGCTTTTGTACTTTGTAATCAAAAGCAGATACATTATTATAAATTCAATCAATGCGAATCTTGCAAGATATTACATATACATAAAACAAAGCAATGCAAATACATCACTTATGATATGACTAAAGAACGCTGAACCAATTTAAATAATTTGTATAGTAAACGAAGATTACAGTATATTGTCCCCTATCTCTCATAAATAGTCTACTCTCGGATATCATGAATAAAAATATTAAGAATACTTACATTAAAAAATACTTCAAGAATAACAAAATATTAAATAAGTACCTAATGCTTTTGATATATCCCAACTCAATATTATAAATGCGAAAGTGTGTTTGTTTGGTTTATTGTTTGTTTGTTACCTCTTCACGCTTAAACTACTGGACCGATTCAAAAATTCTTTCACCTTTGGAAAGCTACATTCTCCCGAGTAACATAGGCTACTTTTTATCCGGAAAAAATCGACAGATCCCACGGGATGCGCAATAAAGGCTTCGCTCAAAAACTACTGCACGATTTTTATGCGGTTTCATCAATAGATAGAGTGATTCTTGAAGAGTTTGCGACATTTTTTATCTCGGAAAAACGGATAGTCCCACGGGAAGCGCGATAAAATCTTCGCACCATTAAACCGACTTCCGCGTATATGTAGCCGTGGCAAAAGCTATGACCCTTAACCCTCTATACACCAATCCCGAAATCCACGCGGCGAAGCCGCGGGCAGAAAGCTAGTATGTACTATATAGTCTAACGTAGTTATAATTTTTATTCACTTAATATATTTTCATATATGATATATTTATATTTATAAGTAACTAGCTTTCTGCCCGCGGCTTCGCCCGCGGCTTCGCCCGCGTGATTTCGGGATTGGTGTATAGAGGGTTAAGGGTCATAGCTTTTGCCCACGGCTACATATACGCGGAAGTCGGTTTATGGTGCGAAGTTTTATCGCGCTTCCCGTGGGACTATCCGTTTTTCCGAGATAAAAAAATGCCGCAAAACTCCTCAAGAATCACTCTATCTATTGATGAAAACCGCATAAAAAATCTGTGCATAGTTTTGAGCGAAGCCTTTATTGCGCATCCCGTGGGATCTGTCGATTTTTCCGGGATAAAAAGTAGCCTATGTTACTCGGGGAGAATGTAGCTTTCCAAAGGTGAAAGAATTTTGAAATCGGTCCAGTAGTTTAAGCGTGAAGAGGTAACAAACAAACAAACAAACAAACAAATAAACAAACAAACAAACAAACACACTTTCGCATTTATAATATTAGTTGGGATTTACATATCTCCAAATAAATATTTCTAATGGAACCTATAGCTTTAAACTGCATGAAGTTGTCAACAAGGACGCGTTGATATGCGCACGCATTATGTAAGAGTGAGAGAGGTAGCTGCGTTGGTAGGATCGTATTGTTCCTGACGGGTTCATCTATTATTTTAATTTTTCAATGTGATTGTATTTTTTAATGGTATCAATACTTAATAGGCGTTAATGTTTATTATCGCCTATAAAGTATTGATACGACGGCTTTGGTGTGCGGCCAAAATTCTATAGAGTTTTATGTTACGCCTAGTATTGGATTTTTTTGTGTAATTGTTTTTTTTTTTTGTAAAATAAATTAAAAAAAATTGTGGCAGTCATTTCCGTCAAGAAAAGCATAATAATTATTGAATTTTAAAAACGCAGAAAAAATAAAATACGAGTATGAAGTAAACGATATATTTATCAGTTTCAGAATTCTGTCATTTTCCCCAGTTCACAGCTGATGTAGTTAATTTCGTTAGCGCTGCGATATTAAAAATAGCTCTTAAGAATGATAAAATTAACACATTCAGCATTTGGTTTAATGAAATGTTGCATTTTTCTCTATTCACATTTACTGGTTGGGTAACTTGAAAATTACAAAAGATATATTGTCTTGGTCAGCGGTTCTTAAGTTATTAGTGATATAAACACAGCTAGCTATATTTTTAATATATTAAATAAAATACATTAATATAATCATTTTGTCGAGAGGTTTTACTCATGAAACTCATTGACTGTTAGGTGATACGAAGTTTGTTGGGACCGAAAAGATCATTTTGTGTTTCATTAGTCTAACTCTTTTGTTGCAGCCCTTAAAGCAGTTGTCAAAGCAGCGCCCGCTACCGAATATATTCAATATGTACACGATAGTGACTGTACTGCTGCAGTTCACGGTTCATTTTCTTTGCCTTATCTACATAGTCCATGAGGCGACTTTGAGATCTCCTGCCAGGTGAGAATAAAAATGGTTAGCTCAGGTATTATTATAATAATTCTTTGTTTTGAAGACATTGCCGGGATGTATCGGCTTCAAGGATACCTACTGCAAACGGCATAACTCATCCTGCCCTCATCCTATTTAAGTGGAACCGGTCTTCCTCTTATATCTAGTCTTCCTATTCCTCTCTATCATCGACATTGTCATTCTCCACTTACATATCCATATCTCCGGAATCCATCCAAGCTTTCTTAGGTTTCTTTTACTCTTATTTTCGTACATTTTGATTTTTAAATCCCGGTCAATGTCACCACCATGCTAATTAAATAACTTGAAATATCTGAAGTGGGAGCAGACTGGTATGGAAACACGGCAAATAATATGCATAATAAATACTTTTTAATTTAATAAGTAGTACATTTCTATGAAAAAAAATGTATGTCATTTCCTCGCGAGTCTCGCGGATCCACAAAATAGAAACGAGTGCAAACGATTATACGTTTTGAATTGAATACATAAAACAACAAAAACAGGGTGTCCACATTCTGGAAAGTCAGGGAAAGTCATGGAAAAGTCAGGGACGCTTGAGGTGGTCAGGAAAGTCAGGGATATTGAGGAGCTACCTGGAGAGTCAGGGAAAATTTAAGATATTTGTCAATAAAAATTTCTTGAACTGTAAATTGAAATCCATGCAAAAATTTCCCAATGATTGTAAAATGAGGGATATATTTTATGCTCTGGTTTGATTCTTAATCCAGACCATTGAAGCATTTTTTTAGGTCCGGAGAAAACTACGTAGTTTTTTGCCATTACCTACTAAAATTACTCCTTTCTTGTTTGAAATAAATGAGTATTTAGGTACAATAAATAAAGAGTTTTACTTTGACAGGGTGAACTATCAGTCATATTGTGCACATGGACATGTATCTTCAAAATTGGAGTGAACTATGTTATAATTATAGGGTTATAACTAGTTTACTCACTTTTAATATTACTTAATTCTTCGTATTTAGAAATCTTCCATTTCTTCATACAAAACAGCTCATTACTGTTATCTACGAGGAATTATAGAAATTTTACAACACTAGAACTAAAATGAATGCCAAAAAATGTTCATTTATTGGCATTAAATTTTTTGAATGGCTGAATGATGTTCCAAATAATCCAGGATTAGCATTATTAGCATTCTGTAAGATATGCTGCAAGTCCATCAAATTAAGTAACATGGGTAAACATGCACTGGTTTCACATGCCAAAAGACCTACACACGTTAAAAATTATGAATTAAGACAAATGCAACCAAACATTCTTTACAAAAAAGGTTGAATCTGATGAACCATCAACTTCGACAATTGCAAGCGCCACAGAGACTTCGTCCCTCAATATCGAAAGTTCTTATGACTCCCATAAAAGTAAAGTTACAAAAGTGTATACCTACATACAAAGACGATGATGTGACATCAGCGGAAATACTTTGGGCATTAGAAATTGTTTTTAACAAAATGTCCCTTAATTCTAGTGATAGAACCAGCATGCATTCAAAAGAATGATTCCTGACAGCAAAATTGCCCTAAACTTCACATTGGGAAAAACAAAAGCGTCATATGTAATAAACTACGGAATAGCACCTTATTTAAGAACATGTTTGCAAAAAAATTTAGAAGATTGTCTATTTTACGTAATTTCCTTTGATGAATCACTAAATAAAGTCTCCCAGAAATGTCAAATGGATATTGTTATAAGATTTAAATGGATTTTTAAAGGGTTTGTTAAATCTAGACCATGACAAGTTATTGCAGTTCGATGGATGGACCCAATGTTAACCTGAGCTTTCTTCATAAATTGAAAGCAGAACTTGCTACAGAAAATTCAAAATCTTCATTAATAGATATCGGAGTTTGTGGCTTACACCCGTGAATGGCGCTGTTAAAACCGGACATAAGCAAACTGATTGGGAAATAAACGAAGTCTTAAGAACAATGTATAATTATTTTAAAGACTCACCGGCACGTCGAGCTCTGTATACAACAGTTACTGGCAGTACAGAATTTCCACAGAAGTTCACTTCAATAAGATGGCTTGAAAATGGCCCTTGCATTGACCGAGCTTTGAAAGTTTATGATAAAGTATTGGAATTCGTTACAAACGCATCTGTTCCAGATAGTCATAATAAGAAAAAGTTAGATAAAAGATAGACTGTTGAATGTTCTAATATTATTTCGTTTTTAATTTGTTTTAGCAAAAAAGTGTTTGATTTTTTTGTACAATTAAGTTTTACTTTTCAGTAACAAAAGTCCTCCTTTTTGATGAAAAAGTCATTCTATTTGCTGAAAAAGTCCCACGTCCCCACTTGGGGCCTGCTATTGTTTTATTATTATTTTTTAATTGCCAACACTTCTCATTGTGGTATTAGAGTGAGTAATGACTTATTTAAAAAAAATGTTTTAATTAGTTTGGTCAGGGAAATTTGAAAAAATGGTCAGGGAAATTTGAAAAAATACTCGTAGTCATGGAAATTTGAAAAAATGGTCAGGGATAGTCATGGAAAGTCAGGGATTTTCTTTAACCAATAGCTGTGGACACCCTGAAAATAAATCGATGAAAAATATTAATCTTTAAGTAAAATAGTTTAAACATTAGTTTAAGTTTAAAGGTGAAGTTTTGAAGTTAAAAATAAAATAACTGGTTTGGCGAACTTCGTACCGCCTCATGGTATTGACGGACATGGATTGAGGAAGAAATCAAAACTGATACGTTAAATATAGTTCTATAATATTTGAATTATCTATTATCTTATGTATTGACTCTTCATGGAGGCGAATCCAAGAGACATATCATTAAATATCGGTTCAGCTGTTCTTCCCATATAATTGGTGTATTTAAAACAAAAATATTTTCTTTTATGTATATACATAATACATATATAAAAATGCTAAATAAATGTATAAATATTAAAAACGGAAACACAACTTTCAACTGTAGCGAGACCCACTTTAACCAATTCGGCCGCTGAGTACTATCCGTCTCAATTGAAAATTTCAATTGCATTTCCACCCTTTACTTTGTTAAGCCAAGTAGATTTTATTCGTCGTTAATAACTGCATATTGACAACGAACTTGGAAATCTTAGATTTCTTAAATATTGGTTACGGATAAAGCAAACTTACGTTTCACTTGACTTCTTAGCGTGAATAATGCAGTTTATATTTTCAATTCGGATATACAGCAAAATAAAAGTAAAATTAGCCTTTATTGCTGTTTAACTTAAACATAATATTACATATTGCGTTCTTGTAATCCAATTAATATTTGTTTTATTCTAAATTATCAGCGTTTGGGGTTTTTTTTAAACAGGTTGTCTCTTGACATAGGCTTCCTCTAAAGATTTCCATTTTTCTCTATCTTTTGCAACTCTGATCCATTCTGGACCAGCTACCTTTTTCAGATCATCTTCCCATCTTTTCCTTTGTCCACCTATGTTTCTTTTACCGTCCCTTGGATACCACTCTGTTATTATTCTGGTCCATTTCTCTTGCCTTTCTCTCAACATATGTCCAGTCCATCGCCATTTTAGTGTTCGATATACGGAATGTGATATACAGTAGTCGATCTCGAAATGATTAAGGCTCGACACAGCATGTTTAAGACGTGTGCTTGAATCGTTTGCGAATTGATTTGTAAATAGGAAGTGTCAAATTTTTTTTAACTGACCTCTCACAAATTTAAATAAATTAAATATATATTTAATTAATCAAATAAATTTAGATATTTAGGGATATTTGAACAAAGTCATTAAAAATAGCAAACGCTACTTTTAAATACCACATAATTTCTTACCAGTGTTGTGTCAAAATTTCCATGTTATTGCTTGTTTTTTAATGAATACATACATACATACATTCGTATATGTCACGCCTTTTTCCCAATGGGGTAGGCAGAGAGCACCTCTCTCCACTTGCTATGATCCTGGCACACTTCTCTAGCTTCCTCCACTTTCATGAGCGTCTTCATGCATGCTCGTCGGTTGCGAGTAAAAATATTAAAATATCTGTAATTTTACATTAGAGGGACATTCTGATTTCTACTTTCCTATAAATATTATATTCAGTGATCATTGGAGCTTCTTTAATAGCTCTGAATCCCTCTCTGGATTACAAATACACTATCATTAGTATTGATATAAAATACTATTTTTTGTTTTCAGAGATAAACAGCCCACACTCGATATGGACTTGGCGGAAGGCGAGGAGAGAGAGTTCACACCAGATCTGATGAACAGTACTGTTTATATCATTTCTATGGCGCTGCAGATATCTACTTTTGCAATCAACTACAGGGTAAATCAACTAACTTAACCGATACTTTAGGGGCCCTGTATCAAAATTAGTTGGGAGGCCCAAATGAAGGGTAAAGTTTTCTCACAAAAGAAACAAAAATGCTTGTATTAAATTAAAATAAATATTTATTGATTATAAATTATCGCTTCCTCCTAGAAATTGAGCTAGCCAAACAATTAAAATTAAATTTACACTTTTCTTGCCTCTTTTTCGGCCAATTGATTTATTAAATCATCATAGCTGAAAACGATTTCAGTTTTTCTAACATTTTTGTCTCTATAGACAATAGTGTCAAGTCTGCCGTTCCTGCCCAATCGAAGTCCTTAGGTAATTTTTATCATCCTACATCGGTTTTTTTTATATGTTATGAGATTAAGTGACATTGGGGATAACATTTCACGTTTTGTTCACCTCTGTAGCCCGGGGGCCTCGTATCATTGATACGGCTGATACGGTGGTAGTAGCTAGCCCCTGGATACTTTATAAAATAGGTAATATGATGGAAAATTTTTGGGGTTCCATTCATCAAAAGGAATTACGAACCAGAACCTTTACAGTTTCATTGTTTGTCTGTTTGTCAAAGCCTAAGGGAAATAAATCTTAGGTTACTTTCTCGATCGGGGGAGGTATTGTGGCCTCCCCCGAGGAGGGCTCCCCTGTATCGGCGGGGGAGCGGAGGCTGGGGGTTCCCGGACGTAGCTTGGCGTTCCCGGGTGCTCCCTACATGCCTGACGAAGGCTATCCCTGTGGTTTTCAGTGGGTAGGCCTCCTCCATCTGGGGAGGAGAGCCCCACATAACCGCCGGGTCGCCACAGCCGGGGCATACAACTTAATGCATTTTCCTCAGGGAGAACAAAAAAAAGGTTACTTTCTCGTTAAGAACAAATTGAACAGAAAATCATATGTTATTTATCATAATTTTATTTTTGTGTTTATAAAACGCATCTACTTTTCGTTTAATTAATTAATTCTTTACGCTGCTAGAAATATTTTTATTATTTCATAAGAATTTTTGATATAAATCCGGTTTGTTGATTTAGACCAAAAGCGCGGGTCAAAAGGGTGGAACAGTTGGTAATGACAATTCCGCACGTGTATCGAAAGACGTTTCATAATAATGAATTAAAAACAGTGTATTCCTTGAATATCTAATAATTGAAACTATAAATGATCGTTGTAAGTGATATTACTCTGTAAAACAGTCATTTCATTAAAATATGTATGGGGAATACTTTGTAATTAAAACTTGTTCATGCATTTGTAGGTTATATGTAGGAGAAAAATGAAAGCAGTAGTGCGGGTGAATAACTTTATGCATGTTAAAAACATGGAAATGATAACATTTTCCGACTCATAACCGTCTCCTCCGAGAGGCTCCAAGCCTTTTTTGGGTTTCTACCACGTTGGCTCAGGCTGTATTGGTGAATTTTCCATTGAATTTCTTCACCACCTGTGTAGAAATTCAATGCAGTATGCATGATATAAATTAATTAAGTAGATATGCTTTTAAAAGGCGAATTCTGTAAAGATAAAATTTGGTGAATCAAACGATATACAAATGTTTTTCTGTCCAATATGTTCCTAAATTGATGTTCACAATAAAAATTGTTTCATTGTATCATACCCCGGCTGTGGCGAGCCGGCGGTTATGTGGGGCTCTCCTCCCCAGAAGGGGGAGGCCTACCCACTAAAAACCTCAGGGATGGCCTTCCTCAGGCATGTAGAGTGCCCCCGGGAACGCCAAGCGACTTCCGGGAACCCCAGCCTCCGCTCCCTTGCCAACAGATGTTTGATTTTGATTTTTGATCCCGTTCCCCGCGAATCTCTCGATTGCTCTGAGAGCAGTGCTAAGACCACAGCGATTTTTTTACCCGTGTGTAGCTCTCTACTTTTCATTTCGAATGCAAGGAAAATAAAAAATACCTTTTCATATATACCTAAATCACACAATCAAGATTTTGGTACAGCGTAACAGATTCCCCTACCGCCAAAATTATTTTTTTCACAGGTATTCTTAAATTTGGAACACATCGCGTTAACTTTTACTGGCCATTCAGCCAAATACTTTTATTATCATTGTACCAAAGATTGTATGTACGTAATCTAATTCAGTACTATTTTTTAAAATTTTACTTTCCGCCCTAAGGAGGGAAGTAATAGTATGAGAAACTTCCGCCCGGCTTGTATAGTACTTTTCTCAAATAATACGCAGAAATTAAAACTAAGTAGTACCAAGCAGAACTTTTATTTGAAAAATTACTTTTCAAACTCAAGCGCCAAAGGATTCGTTTGTTTTTTTTTTATTATAAAACAGGTTTTTTTTGCAAGCCAATATATATAAGTTGCCTCCTTGGTTTGCCATTTTTCGGAGCAACAAATCGTTCCATTTTTAAAATACACGATAGATATGAATTTACATGTATATTTATTTGGCCGCTAAAACACGACAGATATGGATTTTCATACATTTTTTGCCGGCCGCTGCTCGCATGTATTTGGCCAGTACAGCAATTTCGATTTATCTCGAAGAAGGTTGTCAAAATAATGCTCGAATTTCCAAGCATGTTTGAGAAAAAATATTTTTAATTCTAGGGAGAACCATTTATGGAAGGTCTTCGCGACAACAAACCGCTGCTATTTAGCATAATGG
This sequence comes from Scirpophaga incertulas, assembly GCA_036419045.1. Taxonomy (NCBI): domain Eukaryota; kingdom Metazoa; phylum Arthropoda; class Insecta; order Lepidoptera; family Crambidae; genus Scirpophaga; species Scirpophaga incertulas. The sequence goes on along the minus strand of CM071634.1, from coordinate 26,694,211 downwards.
TGGCCAGTGGTACGGTGCTTGTGCTTGCTGCCGGCATCTTGCCCGATTTCTCCAATATGTTTGAAATCGTCTATTTCCCACCTGATGTGAGTATTTTCGTATTTTATGTATGCTTTTTATACATTTGTTTTAATGACACAATAAAATTTGATCACGTCTCTCAGTTTCGAAACGAACTCAATCCGTTCCCGTAGAAATACCCGTATACTTTGATTCCTGTTCAATGTTCTTTTTAATCCTAACTCTCCTTCATACCTTCGAGAGGGCTTTTCCTTTACTAACTCTTCCAAAGCTCTGTCGATCCGATCTAAAATCCCTTCTTTATGTTCCTTCGTGTAATACGAACTTTTTATCCTCTTCATTCATGGCTCATTCGGTTAGACTTTGGAATCTCGCTTCCACCTAGTATACGGGACTGCCTAACTATATCCTTATTCAAGCTGCGTTCAAGAGAGTACTATCTTTCGAGGCGTTAATTGTGGAATTAGTTATTTTGTTGATAAGTCTATGGGTTTTTATTCTTATTTGTTAATGTTATTGTGTATATTAGTATTAGTATATAAGTATATTTGGTATATATATATAGATATATTGTTAGTTTTATAATTTATCGTTATTTTATCTGTATTCACGATGATTCATCTGTAATACACGCATTATTTAGATTACCATACTAGTTCTCCTCTCGCAGGTCTGCTGGAAGAAATTTTATTTATGAAATAAGCAGTACCTATGTACATCAATGTTATTTTTAATCATGTTAACATGTATTTGTTTTTGCGTGCATAAATATTTAATAAATAAAAAATAAAATAAATAAAATATTTCATCTAAATAAAAAATAACAAATAGACTATCTATTTGTTATTTTTTATTTCTCGGACAAAATTGACATACAAAGGTTGCAAAGGTTAAAGATCGTACTAATAACTCACACAGAAAATTATTAGTGTACTTATCTTCAAAACTGTCCATTATAAAACTACCGTTACCATGTACATAAATAGCGCATACGAGTGCTGATTGAAAATTTTGTCCCTCGACATAACAGTGTGTCAATTTTATCACATAAATATTTCAACTAACTCTATGGTATGCTTAACTGTTTTTCTTCTTTAAGTTACAAGTAACTAGCTGTGCTCACGAACTTAGTTTGGCCTTTGTAAGAAGACAAAGACTCATTTACCGAATTTCAGACTTGTAGTCAGTCACTAAGTCAGAACATCAAGGTTATCAATCAAATTATGCTTCTGATTGACTGTATCAATAGGAATTAAATAATAAAATATTGAATTAGTAAGCATTGGTTGGCTTAATGTGTTAATAAATTGCGTAAAACTGAATCTTCTTTAGATTTCGAAACGAGTAGAATAAATTGCAGTAGTAAAAAGGGGCGCGATGTTAGACTTAAAAATGTCCAAGAATCTAAAAAAACTAGGAATAATTTAGCAATAAACGAAGCGAAGTTTTGGTAATAATTATTGTGTTTTTTTTTATAGTAAATATATTTTTAGGGTTGTATGAGAGTTTACGCAATTTATAAACACGCTATATAGCATTATTGAAAATATTCTATTACTCTAAGGGGGCTTCCATAAATTACGTGAGGTGTTTTTTGTAATTTTCTGTCGAAGTACGAGTGAAATTATTTTCTTTCGAATGAATTAGTGAATAATCTTAATATTATTACGATTACCCTTAAGATTAAATCTTAAGCATGTACAATCTGGATTAAATCGACCAAAATAGTTTTTTTTGTTTTAATCTGAAATAATTTGTGTGTTATTTGCCGAGACCCCCTCCCCGCCTTGAACATCTCACGGAATCTATAGACGCCCCCTAAGCAATGTAGAGACGTGACAGAAAACAGATTAAATAAACCTTTGTCATTTTCGGATCCTAGTCGAAAAAATAAAACTAAATTAATAATAACATTATTGTTTCAGTATCGAGTGATATTAGTACAAGTATTAATAGCGGATATGGTATTCGCGTATTTGGTGGACCGAGCGTGCTTGTGGCTTTTCGGCGAGGGACACGCGCGTAGCGTGACATAACAAAAGCGCGCTCAACTCACCGCAATCGATATTTATGAGACCCATTATAATAAAGTTATCGCTTAAGTCCATTCCGATTCACATAAGACTTGTGGTCAAATATTGGAAACGTCACTCAATTTTGACACTTACTCAATTAGGAAGCGTTCAAGTATTACGTACCTAACACACCGTAACGCACCGTAACGTTTTCTGTACGTTTACAGCCCCCCCCCCCCCTGTAAACGTAACGTAACACTCAAGTGATCATTTTTACCCTAAAGTCGCAAAAAGTTTATAATTTTTATCCTTAATATACATAAACACTAACGAATACTGAGAACGAAAACAACATTAAATGACTTACAATACAATCTAGGGATTCCCCGTGAAATATAAACGAAAAGATTTGCCAACTTGCGGGAACAAATTAAAAATGACGACCAGACATACAATCGAGGGATTGCCCGTAAAACGTAAACGGTTGCTAATTTATTATTTAAAAAAAACAATGTTACGTAACGTGTTGTAAGAAAGACCCTCTCCCGCCTCTGTAACGCATCGTAACGTTTCACGAGATCCCCCAAATTACGTTACGTAATAGGTACTTGAACGCCCCCTTAATCATAAAATTGATAACGTTTTTCGATAAGGTTAAAAATACAAATAAAGCGATAAAAGCGTGAAATTAATAAAATTATATTTTTTTAACCATTTTATAACTACTCCACTCACCTTTCGCTCGCGGTGTGTAGAATTTTCCACATAATTATTAAGTTTCTGCGGCAGAAATCCGATCTTGTGCCCTTCCCCGGGTTTCAATTCAAATTATAATTTACCATGAATCAGTAGTACCATAGATTACCAAACCCGAACATCCAAACCACAAACTTAACCTCTATAACTATGATATAAACTATGATATGATAAACAATTAACTGTATTTTTGTGTTGAGTGACATTTCATTATTCGGCCACTTCGTATTTATAAAAGAGTTGAAAGTCGAGATCTAATGTATGGAAAATTTGTCAAATATAGCATCTTAAGTTTGAATTTATTTTAAAAATACATTAATAAATCTGTATATATAAAATCGGCGATTTTTGCTTTGTACCTCTTAGCTACAATATGACCAGTAGAAGTTATAATTTTGCACCAGGTAACTCAAAAACAGTTAATATAATTTATGCCATAATCGTGTTTTTTATATTCTCTGGTTCTTCATCGAAAAATAGTTTTAGCCTTAACAATTGTGTTGTCTATCATTGTATAAATGTTTCATAAAGTTTCACCCATAAGACTACGAGTATCGTTATAGCTAAATAGACAACAACGCCTTTATTCCATTAATATTAATGTCTGAAACAGAACTGCTGATTATAGTCTAAGTTCTGTAAAATCCTTAAAATGTTTATGGTTTGTCTTTGATAAACGCACAATTAAAAAATCCTTTATAACAGTATTTATCCAAAACTTTGGTTAAGTGGTAATGGTTGTTAACACAGCTTACGTTGAACTGTGTTCATTAAACAAGATGTATGATATATTTTAGACAACGTGTTAGTGAAATTGCAGTAAAGAATAACATTAGATGTAACAACAAAAAGAAAATGGCGTAGTATTGTTTTGTAGGGAATAGACTAGTGTGTAATATTTTACCTACATTACCATTTTTCTGATAGATATACACCATAAAATTATTGTTTCGCGTAGAATAAAATGGCGATAGGTATATGTGAATGAAATGATGTGCTCTCGCTAAAACAAGAACGACAGGGCCAATCCAGTTAATGTTGGTTTTGTGATGTTTGCCTTAGTCCAGGGCAGATTTAAACTGTGACAAATGGTGGTAAAAGTGATGTGAAAATATATGTACAAAATTCATTCGGTCATCTACTGTACAATAAAAATGAGATTTTAGTTATATTATCAATACGTGTAGAGCATCCAGGAAAACTCATCTCATTGTACTGAGCAAAAGAATAGTGAAGTTAAAAATATGAAAAAATAAACCTTTGATGTATTCAGAGGGTGTTCAAAAGCAACATTCACACAGTTTTCATTGTCGAATGGTACGATACACTGTATGTATAGCGCGTGGTAGGTACTTATGTTACAGTATAAAACAATACAAATTACTTAAATGTGTTATTTTCGTTGTAGCTTAGATTCGTTTACAGTGGATAGCGACAGCCTGAATTTTTGGTAAAGACATTTTGTACAGCGCTCCTAGCGGAAACATAAGGAACTACAATGTAAAATGGCATGATTCTGTGCGCATTAAATAACAATAGAAAATTATAGACATTGTACTTGTGAGTCTCAACTTTATTGACAAATTACAAATAATCGCTTTAAAATAATATGCGTAAAAATAAGTTTAAAGAGTGCCGAATGAAGAAGACTAAGCTCTTTCAGCCTATCTAAATTATTTCTAAATATCTTTCTGCCTCAATGTAAAAAAGAGTATTATTGACTTTGTTTTAATGGGTATCATATCACCGACCAAGTGTATTAATAGTATAAGTGATTCATATGCACTTGTCTTTGTGGATTTGTAAGGTCGTCTCGTGTGTAAGGGCTGGGTGTACCGCTCAAATAGTATGTGTATTTAAGCATTTACGAGGTCTCGATGAGTCGTTGAGATTGCATGATCTCGTAGGATCAACTTCCAAATATCGCATTTTTTATTTGTAATTTTATGAAGGAGTACAATTTTAGTATGAAATTGCAGAGGTTGGCTGTCTCTAAATATAAAAAAAAACTAAAGGACTTCATTTTATTGAAATGAATCATTATTAAATTAAATCAAATGTCATATTTAATGTTTACTTTACATCCAATAAATATTATTATAATAATCAATTATTTAAAGATTTTAAGCAATATTTCAATAAAAAGTATATACAGTGTAAACTCCATATAGCGAAATTGAAGGAACCGTGTATTTTATTGCGTCATAAAGAAGCTTCGTATATCGTAGAAGTTTCGTCATATTTTATCATGTATAAGATTACTTACTTATGTATATATAGTGAACATTTTAGTATTTTTAGTTATAATTATTTATTTTTGTTACGTAATTTGTCCATGAAACGATTCGCACGATTTTACACGGTCGTCAATCGTAATTTATTGTAATAAACAGTTTTGAATGTATCTGTACATAGTCACCGATTTTTGTGCTACTTGTATTTAAAATGTACTAGTTGAATGTGAATTGTTTGTATTTCCTCTTTTGTATGCAAAAAGACATTGTAATTTTTCGAGATAATATATGTATTTACTCGTTATCGTTATATGTATGGTTGGTTGTAAAATTAAATTAATATTATGTTTTGAGAGAGTAAAATTTTTGGTCCATTCAGAAAATATATTTTTTACAAATTTTGTAAGTTGATTCTGTACAGTCTTGCATTCACAGCAAATAATGCTATTATAATAAATGTGTAGTTATTGAAGTACTGCTTATTTATTTAATAAAATTTTGAGGACACTCGTATTATTTTTTCATTAGAGTTATGTTCATAAAGAAAAAAAAAACTTAACATGAATTCGTGTACAAACAGTAAGGCGACAGGCTTCAAGATCTTAAGACAACTCTTATTTCGCTCGAAATAGGGACAGATTTCCTACTGGCTTATATACTAACTAATGAGGCTACATAACTATGATAATATATATATAATTTAGGTCGTAGGAACACTTTTGTATTGGAAAATAAAGATTTTATTCGCTTTTCCTCGGCATCAAAAGTTAATAATAATCAACTTTATTCGTGTGTAGGCGTAAGGTATTAAAATGAGATGGCGATTATTTCACAAAATGATTTATTAATAAAATTTAATTAGGTCTATTGAACAGCTCCTACAATTTTTATATTTTCACAAATGCACCTATCTAGTATGTAGGTGCAAATGTGAAAATAAGGACAAAGTCCTTGGTAGGTAGATGACCAATCTACCGGATAAATTAAGATTAGGACTTATGAATGGCGTTTGTGTTGGGCGTCATGGTCATTATATCACGGGGAGATCTCACTGTGAGTGATAGGACATGGTTATTTGACTCTATCACAAGGATTTAGGGAGTGATATACTGACATGGTAAGAAAACTGAATTAGTGACCCCAAGCTCCAGCTCCATAGCCACCGGCTCCATAGCCACCGGCTCCATAACCAATGGCTCCGGAGACTCCATAGCCAATAGCTCCGGGGACTCCATAGCCAATAGCTCCGGGGACTCCATAGCCAACGGCTCCGGGGGCTCCATAGCCAACGACTCCGGGGGCTCCATAGCCAGCAGATCCCCAACCACCGTAACCGATTATGCTTTTGCCAATGATAGGCGTGGCGATGGGAGTTACAACGGGAGCTACAATTTGTTTAGTAATGACAGGAGCGACGACGGGTGTCGGGTGGACGGCAGTTCCCAGCCGCTTGACGACGGCGTTGAAGCCGGTGTGTGGGTCGGACGCGTAGTCCACCACGCGCACGGTGCCGTCGGGCTCGGCCAGCGAGTAAGAGCCTCGGACATTGTCACCAGCACGGACCTCCGACTGCGCCTTGTTGTCGCCGGTGTGGGGGTCGTTTACTGCGTAGTTGAAGCTGTAGTTTGGGACCGACTGGAAAAGATTTATTTGACATTTTATGATAAATTTGACTTTTAAAATTCATATGTATTAGCGTATCAATATATGACATCACAGTTAATCTTTAGGGACAAAGTACACACGTAACAGTCTCCGTAGCTCGATAATCGAAATTCAATATGATAGAGTGTTTATTGTTATAATATATGTAGCTTAATATCGCTACATATATATAATATCGTACGCAGGAATATAGAACTAACGCGTAGAGGCAATTTAAGAGAAATTTTATGAAAGTGGGCGTGATGTGTACCAACCGGGTCTAATCTCCATTTGCACAATTTATTATTACTACTGTCAAAACAATGCGTTTATTTCAAGATGCCGGTTATATACCGCGATAAACACTTATCATGTATGGGTTTTCTTAAGTACGGTGCTACACAATTCTACAGTTTATACGCGTTATGATATGCCTGTGGAATACGCTCGCAAGATTACATTCATATTCTATCATACAAGTAAATCCGAACGTCTACGGCCTCTATCATGTTTCCCACAAAATCAATTAATTACAGAAATTGGAAAACATATTTTTCTATTATTTTTATTTCTATAAGTATATATTTGTTTAAGTTATTATTCTATCTTGTTTTTCTAGGTTCTTGCTAAGTATGATCACAAAATGTTGACAAAAAGTTATTATAAACAAGGACACACGACAGTCATACAAAATATTTCAAACGCGCAAATTGTTGTGTTTTACATTACATTATGCACGGCCAGAAACACGTCAAGCTTGTATTAGCATTAGAAAACCCGTTGCTATTAAGAACAACATAAGAGCTATCCAAGGTCAATAAGTATAGTCTAACGCGCTGATGTGTGTACTCACATAAGTGTCGACGGCAGCAATACCCACGGGTGCAAAGGGCGCTGCCACCGCAGCTCCGATCAAGTAAGCGACCTGCAACAATTTGTGTTTTTATCAACTGCGTCTAGAGTAAATAAAAAATCAAGAACATTTCTAAGTCATACATTTAATGTTGTTTCTATATCAATAAGCTCTTTTGTTTGATACTAGGTAGTTTAAACTTATATTTAAGATTACCAAGAAGAAACTAGCTGCAAAACATTCGCGTTAGTTGACATCATTAAGATGGCATACTATTCAACTTTTACTAAATATTCTCTTGTCCAATTTTTCAGAAATTTCATATTACTGATATGAGTTATTTCCTTATTAAATTACGTCCTTCCTTGTTAACACTACGACTTTATCTTATTTTTTTCGCGACACACATTCGCAAGCGTTTAGATCTAGGGGAATATTAACTTTAACTATTCCGAAACACTCCACTAATATTAAACCCTCTAGATCCTGCACTTTACAGCACAAACACTGCTTTATACGGAATGACAGATGACTTACCAATTTCTATCAAATGTGTGAAATTGGGTACACTTTAAAAAGTCCATAGGAATTCTGCCAGTGTAGTATCAATCGAATTATTTTATTTATTTTAAAATTATAAGTCCTATACTTAGAGTACTGACTTTAAAAACGGATGAAAGTTAAGAAAGCTACAAAAGTATGTTTAGATCTTAGAAAGTGGAAAACTATGATCTTTGTTTACGCTCATTTTAGAGAAGTGTGAGTACCTATATGTGAAAAATAATAATTATATACAATCCATCCGTCAGTTAATGGATAAAATTCTACCCGTCCTCTAACAATCGAATATATGTGTGTATTCTTTTATAGTTGTATGTATTTTAAAAATACATTGTGATGAAATAGTAATAATCTATTTATATTCATTGTGGTGGATAATTTTTTTAGATTGTAGTCGTGTCATAAGGTAATATGACCAATCGTATTATGTAGTACAATCTTGACAGATGTTATCCCCATGGCTTGTCTGTATAATGTCAAAGTTTTGACAAATAAGCAATGATGATGACTTAACAACGATGAACTGAATACTTGGTGTGTGCGTGCGCTATGGTATTTAAAAAACAGTGCTACATGCACTTGCATGCAATTAATTAACATAAATAACGCCATTATAAGTATAATTAAACAGAATTAAAATCTAGATGTCTTTGCTACGGATATTAAAACATTTTTAAAAATAAGTTCTTTAATATTTATGATCATTTGTATTCTCTATGTTGTCTTTGTTGAGGATTCCAAGTAGAGCTGGCTTTATCATTAACTATTATAAATTCACTAAATGAGATAACAAATAAGAGCACATTATAAATAGCAGCTTAATAAAACTTGACACAGAAAAAAAGTAAAAAAATTGGAACACTCTGAATATTTAAGGAAAGTTTAAACAAATGTATAAGCCATTAGACCAAATAGTTATTTGATTAGATAGAAAGTGGCATATGATATAACTTAATTTTACTCGATTAAAAATGTGATCAGCGAACTTACCGCGAAAAGTTTGAACATGTTGGTTGTTTGTGGTGTAGACTTTGGTCCAAGGGTTGTAGTAGCTGTGATGCACGTACCACGTTCGCATGCATTATATACATGCACGGAATCCTGGTTTGTCAATAGCCTCCGCGTTTCACGCTCATTGGCTATTCTAACAAATATTTTCATAATGATCGCCCCCTGAACATTGTCTTATTCAAACACGATAATCGTTTCGTCAGAATCCTGTTTTGTTCCAGTTATTGTTTGTTAATTGGGCGATTCTGTCAGCATTTTACTAATTAACGGTACACGCACATTTTTATTGATATCGAAATATGAGTTAAGTAGGTAATTAAACAATTGGTTCATTTGATTAATTTCCTAAAGCATCATACAATTTGTACAATATGTGATACATTTAACGATATATTTATAAGGCCTAATTAATATATAATATAATTCGGTCGATCATACAGCTCATAGTCACGAACATACGTCCTCGCGAAATATTCAAGCGGAACTTAATTAAGTTGCACCACGTTGACCCAGTTGGTGGACTTTACCTATAATTACATTTAAAGGATTCTTTCCAGGTGTACACAGGTTTCCTCACGAGGTTTTTTTCTACAGTAGGAGCGTCAGATAATATATGAAAGTCTAACAACATAAATATAGAATGACGAGCGCCGAGACCACTACCAAACGCCACAGGCCGCTACGAAATTCGTTAAGCAACCACGGTATATTAAAATTCTAACATTTTCATCATTTGACGCAAATTAGTAATGTTATTTTGATTTTATAACACTTTATCTATCTGTGTTTTATTTACTATAAATATAGAACAAAATAAATATAACATTCCGGTCGTGCCTTCGTCTGCGGTTCCAAAAGAACGAACGTACCGTTAATTCTTGATTCAGCTCCTTGGAAAACGCTAAAACAAGTTTTTGCAAATTTATATTTAGTAGTAAAAAATATAGTTTCATATTTCTAGTTCAAAACTGACAGATTTCTATACAAATAGTTCTATACTCAAAAGATTAGTTCAATAGTTTGCATACGGCGGTAATGAATTACGTAGGTTAAGTTGTATTGACACCTCTGCCCTTGCTATCTTTATTTTAATAATATTAAGTTGAATATACAAAAGAATATGTTATTTAATAAATTGCACTCTATGTTTTAGTGGTTGTATATCACTATGCAAGCGTTTTCTTTAGTCGACACATATGACATCTATGAAAACAAGTGAAATCGGTGTTTGTTCAACAAAATCTGTTACTCCGTTTCAAATAAGTCTAATTACTTTTTACTGTCAATTATAACGAAGTCTGTGTTTTTAATTTATCTCAAATACAAGAATAGTTAGAGCGTATTCCTATTTAAAAGGCTAGTAAAGCGTCTGTAACAAAAAAGATCAATATGATTTTCATGGAAATAACAGAACTATGCTTGGCGTCATAAAAATCATATACTTCATCAGACCTAATATAATAAAAAAAACAATTACCGATGAAAATATACTATGATATTATTCTGGGCCCAGATGCAAGTAATTCTGTCTCACTTGACCGCCTCATTACCTCTTTTCACTGGAAACACTCTTTCTACTTAAACTTACACAAATTCACATTTGCAATCAGAGCTAGGAGAAAAGTTCCTCCCGCCCGCCACCCAACACCCCTTGCCGCCTTTAATTAACAGAAAGTGGTTCATTAGAGCTTATTCATTAAAGCAAGGAGTAATTAGCGAACTCTAATGAATGCTGTAATAATGTAAGAGCGGCCGCGTCGGACTGCGGGTCGAGTTCTAGATTAATCTAGAAGCTGGAAATAATTTAGTAATGGCAGCAATTTCTTGTAGCGATGATTGCGGTAAGTTGATGGGTGTTTCATTTGAACGTGCGTTGTTAATGTTTACGGTCGATACAGAAAAAGCATCAAGTTACTGTCCTCGCAGCGTCAATGCAACAATGACAGCTTGAACGGCAAAACGTGAAAAAAAATCGAACCGTGGTGTGGTGGTATTTGATTTTTTTTTCCGCAGGAGAGGAGGCTGAGTATCCTCATGGATATCACCGCAACGGCAAGTAGAGATGCGGAGATAGTCGGTAGGTCACGTGGTCAGACCGCTCTGGCCGCGTGGAGTCTGACATAACCTTCGTGATACTTGCCGTATCCTGAGACGTTTCGTGAGGATTCTCAGCCTTCCTCTCCTGAGGAAAAAAAAAGATCGTTGTATAAAGAGACGTAGTCCGCTCTCTTTCCGCTTAGTGCAACTTCTTGATTATGTAATTCTAGCGCTTTAACATTTTGTTTAAAACTGACAGACAGTATCTACTGTTAGATTACTGTATTATTAACCAAATATTTTTATCAATATAGCAGTAATTAATTATCTGTACTTTTTAGCAGTAATATAACTGCAATAACTGCACTATCTGTCGGTTTCTATTAAATTGTGATAGCAATAGTATTCCATGGGTGTTCCAGAATTATTAACCACATGTTAAAATAAAGGATTTTTGTAAAAGAAAATCCAACATACGCCAAAATCTCACGAAAAATTATAAAACTGCATTACTACTGCTTTAAAGTTTTCTGCAGCGCACTCTGTCCTATATTTTTCATTTATTACGTCCTTATACGAAATTGGTGTTTTGTACGGGACGAATATAATGTCGATTTTTTTTGTTATATATATTTCATTAATCAAAGTTTGCACCGTTGTGACCTATGCACTTTTCCGTAGACATTTGGTATTTCATTGATTCTTTTACTAAAAAAAACCACGGGATCGAGAATCAATAAACTCTTTGAAGGCCGTTTGGGCTGCCGCATAGGAGTTGATTATTGGTATTATTGATATTATAAAATGGTAATCTTTTGGAGCAAGTTCCGGGGATTGCGATGGATGTCGCAGCATTCCAATTGTAGCTCACCAAACTTAATGGTTGTTTGTTGTGCGGTGTGTGTATTAATCAATGTCTTTTAATATCATTAACTCTATTAAGGATAAATTGAATTCAGGATAAAAACTCGTTTTAAACAGATCATCTACTATATATACTTAAAGTGTATTTTTTTATGTATGGAAAATATAGGTATTTAGGTTCATATTCCAAAATCAAACTTAAACTCAAATCGCTTTTTGAGTACAGTTTGAAAGATATGGTGCTGTTTAGCTCAGATAGCGCCATTCCTTTCTAACGGTACTCAAACAGAGATTTGAGTTTTGAGTCGCATACTGTATGTGTCTCTTAATGTTCTAAAACCAAATTTGCCGCCAGCACATTAAATGCTTTCCGTGTGCTCATAGATTCACTATATAGGTACAGTTAGTTATTCTTAGAGTTGAAATAATTTGAATATCACATGGAATTTGATCGCGCTCCCCCGTTCGGATGTGTAACTATGATTTACATAAAGAAAATACCAAAGGTGAATTCGCCGTCCGTCATTAGTATTCCTCGAAATAGGAGGTTGTTAGTTGTGAATTTTCTTGATGCCGAAGCTCTGTTCATAGAACAGGAACGTATTCGGTTAACAATGAAAATCACAAAACCTTTATTCGATATAGACACTTATTAAAATCAAAATAAATTTAAAATTAAAACACCACATGCTCGTATGCATGTGCTTCATAAATACCGGGTGTTTCATGACCAGCGAAATCATATAAGTCAAATCCAAATGGTTATTTTGATTGAAGTTCGTTTTGTTTACTTCGAATACGAGGGCTGCCTTTTAATTTGTGTCGTTTGAAATAAGTATAGGCAATCTAATAGATTATTACCATTTATTGTTTTTGAAAATTGTTCGCGATATTTAACACACTTTCGCATGCGTTCAAACCAGTTATTAAAACATTTATTTGACTCCGAAGTGGGGGTAGTTAAAATGCCCGATTTGTATGCGTCAACAGCTTTTTCGGGTGAGCTGTAACGTTGATTACGAAGACTACGTCATATTGGTGAACGTAAAAAAATCGTTAGGGCTTAAGTCAGGGATGTAAGGTGGATGGTCTAAAATTTCGACATGTTGGGTGCTCGGGAATATCTTTGTTTGGCGGGCGGTGTGCGAACTTGCATTGTCATGGTACTACTGTACCTACTACTTGTGGCAATCAAACAGTGGTATACCAGTCAGCGTTAACCGTCTTGCGATCTTCTAGTACAATAGTGGCGACGTGATCACCCTTTACCACAGGAGGCAGCTATTTTTTTAAGTATTCCGTGAGCGTATGACCTTGGTCGGTTTTAGCTCATCCTGGAAGACCTAGATAGTAGACTGCTGCTTATAATCTCGATCGTAAGCATATATCCAAGACTCGTCCATATCATAAACATGCTGTGACTCTCCTCGATTGAATAGTTGCAGAGTTTTGCGACACCAACTAACACGGGCTGCTTTTTTGGTTATCGCTAAGCAAATGTGGTATCCAACGCAATATGTTTCTTTTTTTTATAATTGCGGGAGATTGGCCGACGGCACAAATTAAAAGCCAGCCCTCGTACATTGATCAGATACTACTTGACTAATATTAGAAGGTGAACTAACCAGGGATATCAACTAAAAAAATAAGTTGGCAGTTTCTGGTCTCCAACACCAAGTACATTACAGTATATCAATGTTACTCCAATATTCAAACTTTATGTATTACAGACCATACAGACCGTTACAGACCATACAAAACGTTACTGGCACTTACTGACGTTAAAATAAATAAAACAAAGATTCAGTGTCTAGACAGAAAACGGTGGCCGAATACGATGGATTGTACGTTTTCCAGATCTCGCACTACTAGACGTTCTTTATGAATCTATATTACAAAAAAATATCAGAATCGACAGTCATCTGACAAAATCAGTTGTGAAATTAGGATTTTCCTTCAGGTAAGGCCCATTTTTATACATAGTCTTTTTAATGGTCATTTACAATTATACTACATAACGGGTGGAATATCACTTACTTTACTTTTATAGTCATTTTGAATTTATGAGGTTACGTTGTGCGTAATTAGTTTTCTATTCAATTGTATGTAAATTTAATTAATTAACTGGACGATGCTTTGTGAAAGTTTATTATAGACTAGCTTTCTGCCCGCGGCTTCGCCTGCGTGGATTTCGGGATTGGGTCTATAGAGGGTTAATGGGCATAGCTTTGGCCACGGCTACATATGCGCGGAAGTTGGTTTATGGCGCGAAGATTTTATCGCGCTTCCCGTGGGACTATCTGTTTTTCCAAGATACAAAATACCGCAAAACCTTGCTCAAGAATCACTCTATCTATTGATGAATACCGCATGAAAATCTGTTTGAGCGAAGCCTTTATTGCGCGTCCCGTGGGATCTGTCGATTTTTCCGGGATAAAAAGTAGCCTATGTTACTCGGGCATAATGTAGCTTTCCAACGGTGAAAGAATTTTTGAAATCGGTCCAGTAGTTTCGGAGCCTATTCATTACAAACAAACAAACAAATCTTTCCTCTTTATAATATTAGTATAGATTAATAAATTGTAAGTTTGATGCTTTATTAGATTCCTTTTTTCTGATATCTTTAAATTACAAGACGGCGATATAAATTAATTTTACCTGTACGTGCATTTAATTTGTTAAGTGATTTTCAATCAGCTTACTCGTATGTTTATCTTGAATAAATCATAATGCTTTTAACAAGGTCTAGGAAATAAATAATATTAGACCATTATCAGGACCTGAACACGTGCCTGTGCTATGTCAACTATGGCTGGCTGGACGACATATATGATGTAAACTTACTATTTCTTTCGCAATGTGTGGAAGAAAACAATGCGCAGCCAAGGAATATTGTTCGTAATATGCAGTTCGTTTCAAAGTTACCAAACTACGTACCACCAGTGTACGACTCTGCGCGTCTATAATGATCAGGCTTTTAATTGTAATTTTGAATAATTATGGTCAAAATGAATTTATTTCTCAAAATATAATTTTTTTTGTAATTTAACTAATTATACAAACATTTGTGCTACTCCTCCGTGGTAACATGAGATTCATGTTTTTCATATTCTTCGACAGCCTCTTCTGGTGTTGAAAATTGTTGATCGCGTATTTGGTTTAGATTTAAGGAACAATAATAAGTCACACATTGCCAGTCCAGGACTGCTTGCAGGATTCGTAAGTAATATGTTTTTCGCCTTCAAAAACTCTTTGGTTGTCTGACTTGCATTGAAGTGCACGATATACATGTATTGTTATACATGTTTCGGTACCTGTTAGGATATATTACATTTAATTTGAAAACCCTTCGTTGTACATATTTGGAAGGCATAGCATGGTACCAAATGGCGCTCCGTATTTTAAACACTAGTCAAACTGTGTGAGACACAGAGAACTGTTTCTTACACAGAAATGTTTGAGTAGGATTGACTACAAGAACTCAAGAATTTACAAACAGACGATCTGTAATAGTTTTATCGAGATTGATGCGATTGGGCTTACAAACCAGCTCTATCCAATTTTTTCCAGTGAAGCATGCAGAGGGCGTTGAAGATGCCTTATGCTGTGGAAGTCTCACGTTCTGTACGTAGCATTTTGCTTCCACTTTTAATGTGGATTGCCTAAGAATGGATTTTTTTATCGGGTTCTGTGTTGTACTCGGTTGTATTGTGGATGGACACAATAGAATTCACTACAACAAGTATAAGCCGAGATTAAATATACACATATTGAATATATAAGTAACCACGCACCACTAAGACATCAGCAGTTATTATCAAAGCGAGATGAAGTCAAGTTAAAAGAAATAAACTCTCAAGCGTAACGAGCTTTTTTTAATTAAAATAATTTTATTGATACCCTTTTTCTTTTAAGTAATATTTATTTCAGATGCCCACGGTTATTATTATACATTGAGTGCGTCAGTAATGTCGGCAAATTATGCAAGTTACACGATTTTATTGCGCACTTGTCTTTCAAAATAACTATTTCCAAAGTGTAGAAATATTATGTTGTTGTTGTTGTACTCGTAGTTGTTGAGCGTAACAATTAAGGCATTGCAAAAATATTGCGAGCAAATGAACATTTCTTTTTAATATTATTTAATTTAATATTATAAACATTATTTCGAAAAGATTATTAGTATTTATATATGACGTAGTATATTTTTTTTAAATTACGTATAAATGTATATTCTATATGTACATTGTTTGTTTCCCTACAATAAGACAGTGTGGTGATATTGACGACGTATTTTGGACATTAAGTCCATTTTAAGAGTAGGAGTCTAAGGGGCCTATTCCTGCACTATTTATAAAATAGTTTTTATCGTAATGAAGATTTTTCTCGATCGATTATTTTTTAAGAAATGTGTTTAATTGTGTCTAGTCTTTGGGTGTCGAATCAAGACTTCAATTTGAAATCAGAAGTATTGTCTTTATTGCTTCATTCAATTATATTTAAACATATTTTTTAATTTGTTTATGTGTTGTTATCCACACTATATTTTTCTTTCTCAAGAAAAAACAATGTTGTTAATATATTAATAAATTGTTCGATAATAAATTTTATTAATGTTATTTATTTAAATATAAGAAAATGTAAAACAGATTGGACTACCCGAGAAAAGTCAAGCGATGGTTCGTTTAAAAATGGCGGGACTGTAAGAATAAGGCTGTAAGAGAATATCTTATTACTTAAATAATTACAAAAATAATATTATCAATAAGAAAGAACTCGTTACAAAGTTACGCTAGAAATGTAAGTACGTCTGAATAATCCGGACATCTGATGGACCTTTATGCCCTTACATTACAAGAAGGATACGCCGCAGGACACGGTCATTCATTAAAAATGATTAGATGTACATAGTCAAGAAACTTATTTCGAGTTTACTCTACAGTCGACATTCGAAAATTCGACATTCGTTGTACAAGTTGAAGGAAAAATATTATTTATGTGAAAAAAATAAAAATATTCTTTGAAATAGTTGTTTTTCTCGATCGGACATCTAACTTTTAACGTTTTAAATATAGGATTTATAGAAACTATTTATGCATTATATTAATATTACAGTGAAAAAATACATTTTATTACTCTTGATTTTCGTAATTTGTTCTTTGAAAAAATACAAACAATTCTTAAAATAGCAACTTTTTTGGAAACATATTTCTTTCCTTTAAGTTTTACAAAAGTTTACTTTCTTGCTTATGAATATCCATTAAATAAATAAGAAAAATGTTAGTATGGATATATCTGTATACTTACTTAAATCTCCATACCTATGAACATATATCGTAAACATATATAGATAGTAAACCTATATCGTCTTGTATAGCAAATCAACAGCAAACAAGACTAGAACAATAGCTTAACATTAATATCAAAATAACTAATTTGAAATATTTCGCGGTAGTATATTGATAGAACCTTCATAAGGAAAGCAGGATGTGAAATTGAGCACTTCTATTACATTTTATGAAGACATGAGAATCACTGGATGCGGTAATGCTAGAAATATTTTAGATTTGCAGTGCACTTATAGTACTTCTTTATTGCCACTGTCAGCACCAAGTTCAGTTTTATATTTGCACTACGAAAACCGCCGCTATTACGATCGATATAAGAGTCACTATATTAAGGTGTAAAGTCTGATGCGTTACTGTTTACCGACGAGCTTTAAGGGAAGAAAGGCAAACATATTTGAGTTTTCTTAAAATTAGTTTGCAGAAGTGTTATTGTATTAAACTTTCTTAAGTAAACTCTACGATATTCAAGGATGAACATATAATAAATAAAAATAAATAAATAAATATTTCTTACACTGACACCAATTAGCCTAGCCCAAACTAAGCTCAGTAAGGGTTGTGTTATGGGATCTAGGATAATGGATGGACATACATATGTATATATTTTTGATAGAAATATATATTAACAACCTTGACTAAGGTACAAATGCTCGCATTCATTACACAAACATCTGCCTCCACCAGGACTCGAACCTGGGACCTGAGATGGTGACACCTTGAAATCGGTCTACTAGTCACTCGCTATGCAGGTCGTATTATCAGTCAGAATATAGTTTAATATGAGTTTAAGTTAAATTATATTATATATATTTTAATTAGATCCATGTTGAATAAAACTCTTGTACTACAACATGTATAATAAGTTCCACCAAGAGCCAACAATCAACTCAATACAAAATATTAATTAGATCCACCATTATATTTATGTATCAGTTTTGCTACAATATCTACACTAATATTATAAAGAAGAAAGATTTGTATTTTGTAACGAAAAAACTCAAAAAGTACTGAACCGATTTTAATCATTCTTTTTTCATTAGAAAGCTACATTATCACTGACTAACATAGGCTATATTTAGTGTAAAAAAAATGCTATAAAATGTCTTTCATCGCATACGCCGCGAAGAGTATTATTGAAAGAAAAAAAAAATGTTCGATAATATTATAGAATATATTAATATCTACAAAAACCTTCGCGAGACCATATGTCTAACTATTGTAGTTAGTAGTAGAGAAACCCTGATAAATTTAGAGGTTTATAATGTGATGTCGTAAATAAACACGTTTTTTTGCGCTTACATTGCAAACGATTATATACAACCTTCACATTTTGACGTGACAACGTCTATTAAATTGGTACGGCGTGGAGTCATTCTCGAAAACACCGTACCGGCCGAATCTGACGCCACACGGAAAACACCGTAACGGCCGAATCTGACGCCACACGGAGTCCACGCTTAATTTTATTGTAACTATAAACTTCTGTATGAAGATGAATGAATGTATGTTCATATGTATGTGCAATCATATGCTTATTGTATTTAGTGTGCAAGTGCACATTACTCATAATAATTAATTTATGTATAACTTCAGAAGCAGAAAATTTAAACAAACTATTAAATAAAAATATAAATGTTATACATTACTTTAATGACGTGACAACGTCTATTAAATTACGGCGTGGAGTCATTCTCGTAAACACCGTAACGGCCGAATCTGACGCCACACGGAGTCCACGCCTACTTTACCCCCACCCCTAGAGCGCCCGAAGGCATACTCGGAAACGGCGTAACGGCCGCTCTGACGCCACACGGCAACGTAATAAAAAAATAAATGTAATACATTACTTTATTTTAAATAATTTCATTGCACCCAGAAAAAATTACCATGTAATAGTTTTAAATTATAATATATATATATATATATGTAGCTTTCTAATGAAAAAATTTTAAAACAAAATTTCTTTCTTATATATACGGCCCTGAGTCATAAGTTTAGGAGAAATTAATTACCTGCAACTGTAACTGCTAAACTTACTCAATTATTACGAATCGCTTTGCAGAGGTGTAAATATCGGTTAACTTTCTAAGTCGACTGACAGACGTGTTCTAAATCTTTGAAGCTACAGGGGTGATATTGGGGTGGTAAAATCGACTCCTACGATGAACACGGTAAGGTGTGTACTATCGAAGAAAATGTAAACACCGCTAAAACTAAACAGTATCGACTTTATAGTTTGTTCATAACGATTTATGGTATTACGCAGCAATGTATGGCAAACGATGGTAACGAACTTCGTTACATTCCAAGTAACCCCAATAAGGGTTAGGCTTACACAACTTTTAATGTAGATTGTCAACCCTTTTCTGTAATTCAATGACGGTCAAAAGAAATTACAACATTATATTGTAGTATATTTTGATAAATTGACCCTTATGTTTGGGTATATGATCAGAAACAATTATGGCAAAACAGAATACAACATTCGTCTTAAAGGTTACGCAAAATATAATTAGCTGACCGGCTTAAGCTTTATATAGTTTCTATTTTCTGTAGAGCGTTAAATATCTAAAAACGCGTAATTCCTGTTTAAATTTATTACAAACTAGCTTTCTGCCCGCGGCTTCGCCCGCGTGGATTTCGGGATCGGGTTTATTTTGCCCACGGCTACATATGCGCGGAAGTCGGTTTATGGTGCGAAGGTTTTATCGCGCTTCCCTTGGGACTATCCGTTTTTTCCGAGATAAAAAATACCGCAATACCTTGCTCAAGAATCACTCTACCTATTGATGAAAACCGCATGAAAATCTATGCAGTAGGTTTTAAGCGAAGCCTTTATTGCGCATCCCGTGGGATCTGTCGATTTTACCGGGATAAAAAGTAGCCTATGTTACTCGGGGATAATGTAGCTTTCCAAAGGTGAAAGAATTTTTGAAATCGGTCCAGTAGTTTCGGAGCCTATTCATTAGAAACAAACAAACAAACAAATCTTTCCTCTTTATAATATTAGCATAGACAACTAGATTTGAAAGAAACATGTATATTAAGTATTTTTTAAACATGTATATTAAGTATTTTTTAAGTTTTGTTTGTTAATATAAATATTGATATTGATTTATTTGTATCAGTGACTCTGAGTCAATCGTGTCGGCGTCGCGTGTCGAATGAAAAAGAGATGCAATTGAGTGACGTGATCCGAAGCGCTCCTACTCTGAACTATTTACTTATCTCAATCGTGCGAGCGCCGCTTGCCAATTGAAACCGAAATGCAATCGAGTGAATGATTCATTTGAAGCGCCGTTAGAGATTTGAATCAGTGAATAACTTGGAAGAAAAGACTCACTGAGTCGTTTCTGTAAAGATTAACACATCTCTATAAGCCAGTAGTACCAATGAAGTACAGGCGCGGTGCAGACATTTCATCTTTCATACTGTGGAAATAATGTAGCAGTCAGTGGCGTGCCTAGGGTCTGACTACAGAAGATACCATGTCGCAGTTTTTAATTTTGTGTTTCTTTAATGGATACATATTTTCTTGATACAGATATTTTTCGATTTCCATTTTTAAACAGTTTTTGACAATAATATTATCTAAAAGGTGATTTGTATTGTATTAAATGACAAAAAATATTTATAAGTCTTCAATCATACGATTGTGGTCAACACGAAGATTCATTTATTTAGTGTACAGAGGTTGACTTAATGCCAATGGCATTTTTGTGTTAAGATATTTCATTACATAAGAAGAGATATAGTAGTTGCGTTTCTGTGTATTTTGGTGTTATTTTATAGCACCATAAGTTATTTAAATAATTTTTCTCATGGGACAAAACATACGACCACCAACAATAAAACTTGTTGGAATGTTGATCTATTGAACTGTCGTTTATATGCCTTCTCCGGGTAGTGCAAAAATCTAGTCTAGCTTTTAGCAATGACATCTTAATAACTTTTTACATACTAATTTCTTGCAAAGAACAATATTACTACTGATACTCGTACTCATTTAGAACTTCACTCCTACACAATCAGAAATCATCATTCATATATCAATCATCATACAATAATAATATTGTTAATGAAGTTGCCCGCGATCTCTCCTGCACGTGCATTGCACACTAACTTCATTATAAAGCCTGACTACGAACGCTTGTATATGTAAAATCAGATTTTTTCCACGGATGAAGGCAGAGAAAACTTATGGATTCCAATCGCTGCCGGTCCATGGGTGATTAATAATCATTTATGACCTTTGTTTGCCAAACATGTTAATTAATGATATACACAAGCACAATCGTGCTATAGAAAAAATGTCATAGCTTGTACTTAATTGTCAGACATAAATAAGTTAGAAACTTAATAGAATCGAAAAATGTATAACACCTTGGTACATGGCAGAATCAATCCCAGGACTCTAGAATCACTCGATTCGTAAACCAGTACGAGACCACAGCGCCACCAATGCTTGACCCAGAGAGACAGTAATTGCATACTCAAGATTGCTGCGGGCAATTAATAAAACATCATATTAATTTTACTGTATAGATTTCAAATTATGATTTATAGAAATATAACAATATTATTATTGTGCTACAGTAACAGGTGGATGGGCCAGCCAGTGTAAGTAGTAATACAAATGGGATCCCATTAAACGACAAAACATAATGTAGGATTTCGGAACCGAAGGGTAGTAAATAAATCCTGAAACATGGCACAGTCGAGCGCGCCTCACGCTAGCTGGACATGAGTTTGCGTTGCTGACAATTGGATTATCTTATTGTATCGGAGATCGCGGAACCGATGAAACATGAAAGGCACGTTTACACATTCACGGCTTTATAAAATTGTTTGCGGGGGCGGCGAATCGAATGACGCTGTCGAAAGCTTCCAATATTAAAATTTGAGTTGGTAATGGTTTGAATGGATTCGTCGATTGTTATGTTAGTAATGTTGATTTGACAGTCATATCAAAATATTGTACAAGGTAGATAAATATGGAGATATTAAATAAAAGTCTTGCAGAAATAGATTTAGGATAGCAATTAATCATAGTAAATTGTATGACTAATGGAAACCGAAAGAACGTGAAGAGGTTCTCCTCTTCACGTTCTTTCCGTAAGTTTACAGATTAGACATTTTTTATGCTATGCAAGACACCAACAGATTATCACAAGTCATTTGGATTTGAAAAGTCATAAAAATTTACAAGAATGCTTGCGTCCGGTGACGGTTTAACATGACTTGTTTCTGTTTCTTTTGCGTCCATATTCAATAAGTCATGATTTGTTTATTGGACGTTGAGTTTTGTCATTTCATTATTATAGCTTTCATATGTCACGAGCTAGCTATCTTGGTAGATTAGGCTTCAATAATAATGTTTCTCCACAGTTACAGGTTGATTCGAGATTTTTTCCTTCATTGTAGATGTGTCGTATAAATGAATATTAGAAATTTCATAAACATGTCGGTAAATAGTGAAAAGAACTTGGCATCCCGTGCCGAGATTATAGTGCGCTACTGACGCCCTTGCGTTCTTTCGAATTTTGATATTTGCGGCATACAAATTGTGTCACAAAACTACCTTCAGTCAGCATCTTAAAATACAAGGTATCTAATTAAGACAATAAAAACAAAAAATTCAATTTTAGAAATTATAGTTTATTTTTTAAACTCCTGAGACATACTTATTTACTTTGACTTATATCAAAAGTAATTTAAGATTTTCAATTTTTTTTATGACGCGATAACATATATAAGGCTACGGTGTGATAGAGCATGTAAAAAATCTTCTTAGAACGATCGTAAGGTAGTGTAACGGTGTAACAAGTGCTCAGGGGTCCTTCCGTTTTTAAATGAAACCTCATGTACTCATTTCATTTTACTATTGTTTCGGTCACTGCAATTGACTAATTAGCTTCCGTCCGTGCTTTTCACATGCATTGTTTTATATAACTTATTTGAAAAAGACATGAGCGTTATGTAGTAAAGGAAATCACTACTCAGGAAGGAATTCGCCGCAATTACAACGCAGAAATAAGTATTTTGAGATAAAGACGTCAATGGGTCTAGCCGGTATGAGTATCCATATTCATAGGTATAGACTTAACCTCATCTAAGGAAAAAGGAGGTTCATGCTCGGAATAAAATGTTTTTCATCGCTTCTGAATTTACTTGAAGATTTTCTGTTTGTAAAGATGTGTTGTTATTTACCAAAATTATAATTTTAGCAATTCTAAATAATATTTTTATTAAACTACAAAGTAACGACAATTTCAATAAAGTCATTTTGCGCCTTCATTTATATCTACCCTAACTACCCTCATTAAATGACTTCCGTACGACGGCCAGGGGTTCGCTTTTTGAATTTGTCCGCCGGCGAAACCAATTACGCAGTCGTGTTTCCTTCCTGACGGACGCACCATCAAATATGCAGCGCAGCTGTTAGCGAAAAACGGACGGAATTGGCGAAAAACACTGCAAAATAGCGACGTGAGTCGTGAGTGACGTGGGCGAGATGAATGAATGATGCCCGCGCCATGGGCTAATCAATAGTCCCTACTAACTACGTACTTATAGCCCACTATATGTAAAACAAATGCGACTATTGTTTTCCCATATTTACACGATTCCAATTTTTTTTTTGTAGTTCATGTATATTTATTTAAGTGCTCCTATCGTATTAGGATAATTTCTCTATAAATAAAAAAATTCTGTGCTACGCTGTGGTCTCAACACTAGCTAGAAGTGCGAACCTGTCACGTACCAACGTGTTTTTTATTCTTGCAACATCGATATTATGTACTGTCCGCAGCTCGTTTTGATAAATACTCCCCATCAATTCACATATGCCGGAGTCGCTTGGGTGAACCGTGCCTTCCTTCGCGCATATAATCTCTTCGGAGGGCAGCGCTGACCGTATCCTCTCCTGATGGTGCGGCTAACCTTTCTCTATTCAAGCCATAGGGCCCTTATGGCCAAGGCTCAGGCTGAGTTTAGTTGGTAGGTCACGCGATCGGACCGCTCCGGTCGTGTGGAGTCCAACATAACCTCCATGACACTTGCCGTTGCGGGGGTATCCTGGGTACGTTCCGTGTTCCTTGGGAAGATTGTCAGCCTTCCTCTCCTAAGAAAAAAAAAAGAAATTGGTAAATACTAGAAATATGGAAACAGTTTTTATTATGTAGGGAATAGAGGTAGGTACATAGTGTCAAAGTCAATTGCATAGACTGACTTACAGCTGTGTTAAATATTTTCCGACGCTTCTATGGCGAATGAAAACAAGGTCTCATCATCTTGCAAGAAAACTCAAATGGGTTGGTGGAGTCTAAAGGTCTAAACTCAACTTGCAGTAGGCTCATGATGGTCAATGGGGTTACAGTAATGTAGCTAATTGATAGCTAACATCATCTAACATTACTACTCCTATGTACCTATGTAGTGTCATAGCTTTTAAAAATGGATTACATTTTTTAATAAAAGACATTGTTTTTTAAATATACTTAATTATATTCCCCGCCCTTTAAGATAATAATTGGACTGTTTATTTTGAAAGTGGTGTTAGTCCATTTTCTTTTGTTTCGAGAAAATCAAAGGAAATCAAATACTATATTTGTTGATTTAAAATGCAAATCATATGAGGTCTGGCATTGTTTCTATTGTTTTAAGTTGTACAAAATATGGGATTTTTTTGAGAAATTAAACACAGACTAGTCATATATAAAAAAATACATTAAATTTAGCATGAATTACGTGATAGCTCATTTATCTCAAAAATGGACTTACACCACTTTCAAAATAAACGGTCCAATTAATGAGCGCGACGCTGGCACTCTTAACTATTGCTGGGATTGAGAAGGATCCCGAACTGCGAGGGATTGGTCCAGGAAGAATTCAAACGCCAGTATTTGTGCGGTTCACTCGGCCGGGCAGGGTCTTCAGGAGCCTTCTGTGGTATTTTTTTTCCTCAGGAGAGGATTCTCAGACTGAGAATCCTCATGGATACCACCGCAACGGCAAGTGCTATGGTGATTATGTCGGACTCCTGAAGAATCGAGGCGGCTCGACCCGACAGACCTACCGACTTAACTCAGTCTAAGCCCTACTGGCCTAAGTCCTACTGGCCTTGACGTGAGGTGAAGTCGCGTTTACAGCTAGTACCACATAAGATGGTAAAAGAATAACTATAGAAAAGACGGAGGTAGCCAATTAGATAATTCAATATTAGTTTCTCTCAGGTCAAATCTCTAAAGTTATAGAAACTTTTTTTTTTATTTATAAAAAAAAAAATATTTCCGTTGAGCTTTATTGTGTCTGAGGCATATCTTGAAAAACATTGAAATATAATTCAGCAGCGGATTCTTTTCAAAGCTGCCTATGAATATGCGAGATAAACTGCATCCCTCTTGTCCACCGTCGGCCTGAATGGAGTTGAAATATTTTTGAATACTAATTTGAACATCTCGCCCACTTATTTTGTCGTGGCACACCAAAAAAGGCTTCGAAAAGGCTTGTTTACATAATCGTCCAATTTGCAATGTTAAACAGGCTGCCAGATGTTTCTTGCTTTTTAATCCGAACTGAATGTACATAATTGTATTTTTTGTGGAAACAGTCGACTGGACCGTGAATTATAATAATAATGTTAAGTTGTTTTACTGTCGTTTGGTAAATGGACCTATTGAAAATCAATTCTGTGGAAAAACTCTTTTCATTTCACTCGGAAAAACTAGAATTAGTTAATGTAGTGTTGTCCTTTATGTAGTGAACACGTTATTGTTAATAATAAATAAATAAATAAAACAGATTTTATATATAAGGAAATGTAAAAAAAAGACTAACACAAACAAAAAAGAGTGCGGACCAAAGAGTCCGCAGAAAATAAAAAAGAGCTAAAAAAAATCTCTTGTTGTCGTTTTTCACGGGCTATAATTTTTTTTTAGGTGTAAAACGAAAATGACGAACTATGCAGTTGTTTTTTTTTCCTTCTGGAGAGGAGAGACTCAGAATCCTCATGGATACCAATGCAATCGAGGCGGCTCGACCTGAATGACATACTGACTAAACTCAACTTGAGCCGTTGGTCCAAATGACCCTACAGCTTGACGTGATAAGGAAGACTGTACTCTAAGGGCAACGCGCAGTCAGCACTGCCCTATAAAAGAGAGCATATGCGCTGTAGGACGCGCGGTACACTCAAATGGGTCCGGCTTATATTGAATGGGGCTTACTCGTGGCTAAGCAGAGGCCGACAAGGGGGTTGGCAAGGGACGCGGCGGTAGTAGCTCAGACGCCGCCGCTTTGAGCTGGTCTTGAATGTACTATGAAGTTGAAATTTCGATCGGTTTAAATAAGTACTAAGTAGAAAAATTCTTTATGGGTATTTTTACATAATTATAAAGTTCTAAGATATATAATATAATAACAAATATACTTAGTTATTCTAATATAGTATAATTATGCATTTTTTAATCTTTTAGATAAATTGTGTTTGCATGGTCCTTCGAGCGACTAGCAATATATAGTCTGCTTATAACAAAACTTATCAAATTCAAATTTCAAAAATTCATTGACATGCGTACCTGTCGTAATAAATATATTATATCTCCGTTTATGTAGATAAGATTTATTCCACGACTGTGCCAAAGCAAGCTAATGCAATATGATTTAGTTGTTTTTTATCTCTTCAATGTACTGGGCAAGATATTAGTAAAATGTTACCTTAGGCGCAAAAGAACCACTGTAACCCAAACATTAGTAAACGATATCTTTTGCAATAAATGAAACGTAAATACTAGACTAGATAATCTATAGACTGATTATGTATCTCTGATGCTATCGAATTTCGATTACTGACAAATAGTGTAGTAACAGTGTTGCCATATTAAGATCAGTGTGATAATTATCTTTTGATAGCAAGTGTTACATAAACAGCCTACTGATTAGTTAATCTGGTTAATTGATTTTATATGTACCGGATGTACTGAACGGTCTATATTAGAGTTGGTACTGATTAAGTACTTGCATACTTTTCATGTTTTTAAGCTGCAGTGTGCGCAATGCTGTTTTGCGACTTCTGTGAATGCCACATTAACAATATTTACTATATGCGACTATTATTATAGCGATATATTTTTAAACAACCAACGTGCCTACTTGATATAGTGATGATCATGAGGAAACAAAACTGCAATTGCCATAAGAAACGTTATGCTGCAAACACCTGTTCCTTTGGTTGGTATAACATAACCTGCCTTAGCTATTAAATGAGTGGCGACATATATACAACATTCAAATCGGTCCAGAACACATAGATCACTATATAAGTTGTACTACCTACCTACTTACCGTGGGAGAGCCATGCTTCGGCACGAATTGGGCCGGCTCGACCGGAGTTATACCACGGCCTCACAGAAAACCGTCGTAAAATATCGCTGGCGCTGTGTTTTGCCGAGTGAGTGAGGGTACCGGAGGCCCGGGGGGTTGGGCCTCCCTTATTCTGGTGTTGCTAAAAAACTATTTTCTTTTCTTTTTCTAAGACATTCCTTTCTATCTAAGACAAGGCTCAGGCTAAGTTTAGACTGTAAGTCTTTTCGGTCGAGCCACCTCGTTCGGTTTGCAGATCGACATAATCATCGTGGCACTTGATTGTGGTTCTACCCATGAGGATCTCAGCTTCTCACCAAAAGGGTTTTCACTTTTTTAAATTTTATTAAATACTAGCTAGTGCCCGCGTCAGCGCAGGATTAGTACTTCAAGTAGCTTATATTAGCGTCGCATATATTTTATCTTTATAAATTATACCTTATGTATAAGACATAGGCTAATTTATAGATCTAATTGATAAGCTATATTATTGTAAAGTTTCATTAAAATCCATTCACATGTTTTTACGAGAAAGAGTACAAACATATTTGTAGGGATCTGAAAGCTTTCCTTTCTTGTCAATACCGTTTATATGGGAGACTTGCAAATATACTCACAAGCTTCTGTCGAAGACATCGCTGGGTTGGTTGCACGTATCAAAGATGACCTTGAGGTTGTTCATACATAGAGTCAAAATTACGGTCTTGTAATCGATCCCAATATGCCGCAAATAGTTGTTTTTGGTAGGTCTAAATAAAATTCCGAATGAATTCCGCCAACGTATAAAAGGCTGTTAAAAATTTGGGTTTTTTGTTAGACTGTATGTTCTCGGCAGCTGTGATGAGTAGGAAGGTGTTTGCTGCTCTGGGGTCACTCAGAAGGAATTCCTACCAATTAAAACAAGAATCGAGATTGCTCAATCTCCTTCTTACTGCCGATCATGAAGTATTCTGATCTCTGACTTCTGGTTCATTGAATTACACGAAGATTTACTCGCCAAATTCAACGTTTGCAGAATGTCTGATTTCAGGATACGACTGGAGAAACTTCCTGTCAAGTTACGCCAACATAAACGCATCCTCATCTCACTTTCTTCTTCACTTCACATACAAAATGTATGACTCTTGTACCCCATTATAATTCGAGAAACGTTTTAGAACTCTTGGGGTAGAACATTATTGTGAATTGTGGTTCAAGTTGATAATATTCTTAGGCACTCATACGTTTTTAGTATTACTAGCGACCCGCCCCGGCTTCGCACGGGTGCAAAGCTTATGTAAATATACCTACTACAAAATGGCACAATTTATTTAAGGTACTTAATTGGATAAGGATTAATGTTGTATTGTTTAAAATTTCTTCGTAAATAACCATTTTTTAGTAAAGGATAAACAATGGTTATGGTAGGTTACCCCTAAGAGATAGACATATATCATCGCGGACTTTTTTGTTGAACTTTTTAAGGTGGACATGGACAATACTGTAGTACATTATTTTGGTCTATCTCGTAGGGCTCAGCCAGCGTTTTTGCAATATTAGCGCAAAAAACGTGCTTATTTACGACATCACATTAGAAACCTCAAAATTTATCAGTGTTTCTTCCTTCCTTAAGAATCACTCTATCTAATAAAAAAAACCGCATGTCCGTAAAATCCGTTGCGTAGTTTTAAAGATCTAAGCATACATAGGGACAGACAGACGGCGGATAGCGACTTTGTTTTATACCATGTAGTGATAAGAAATATTTTTCGGTGAAAGCTGCAGGTAATAAATAAGATAGGCGAAGCCCCAACAAACATTCGACACTAAAAAATTGTACTCAGTGTATGTATTGTTGTGTTGTTTGTAAATAAAAGTATACATCTATATATTAATGTATCTATGTATTTATAAATATTTGACATATCTATGAATTGCTCGTGTTAGGATAAATGGTGCATACACAGAACCGTTTCACATTGAAAAAGGTGTGAGGCAAGGGTGTGTAGCATCTCCATGACTGTTTAACCTATTCATGGATCAGTGCCTATCGAATTTGAAGGAGAGTGAATGTGGTTTACGCATGAATGAGTTACTTGTCAAATGCCTACTATACGCTGATGACCAAGTAATATTGGCATCATCGGCCAGTGAGTTGCAGGAGATGGTAACTGTTATGAATGACGCTTTAAATGATAAAGGAATGAAAGTGAACGTAAGTAAGACCAAGGTATTGGTGTTTGAAAGAGATGTAAATATGACATTGTGTGACATTATGATAGAAGGAGAAAAAGTAGAACAAGTAGATGAGTTTGTATATTTGGGATGTATGTTTACAAGGGATGGAAGGTGTGATAATGATATAGAGAAGCGACTGAAAGCTGGTAACATGGTGAATGGGGCCATGCATACGTTTCTGAGTAGTCAGAAAATATCAGAAAAGGCGCGACTAGCAGTGCATGAGGGCGTGCTGGTCCCAACATTAATGTACGGAAGTGAAAGTTGGGTATGGGAGAAACGACATGAAAGCAGAATAAATGCAGTAGAAATGAGAGCTTTGCGGAGTATGGCAGGAGTAAAACTGAGTGACAGATTGTATAATGAAGTGATTAGAAAGAAATGTGGTTTGAAAGAGGATATCGTGACAAGAATAGAGAAAGGGATGCTTGGGTGGTTTGGGCATGTGGAACGGATGGATGAAAGTAGACTGACCAAAATGATTTATGAAGCTGGAGTGAGTGGAGATACGGGACGAGGAAGACCTAGGCGAACATATTTCGAACAAATCGAAAGTGTCCTCAAAAAAGGCCAGGTCAGAAGTACCCGCAATCGTCGAGCATGTATGAGGAATGTTATGAAAGTAGATGAAGCGAAAGAGATATGTAAAGACCGTAGCAAGTGGAAAGACGTAATCTCTGCCTACCCCCGTGGGAAAAAGGCGTGAGTGTATGTATGTATATGTATCTATATTTTTAATAATATGTGCTGTTTGATAATTATGGTATTTTGTAATTTGCCTTAATACTTTATAATGAAATGTTGTCGAAAAGAGATCGCTATTAGCAATAAGACCACATTTGTTCACATTAATTTCTTTAATATTTATGTTATTTGTTGTGTGCCATAAAGAATTTATTTATCTAACGTTTATTTGTGATATGCTAGTTGGTTCTATTATCATTGTAATTTGTGCGATTCAATTGGTAATTGTTTGGACATGTTTCTAGTTAAGAACCATTGTGTGCTTCAGCGGGCAGGCCGGCAACTGTGAACACTCTGCATATACAGTGCTTAGAACTGTCTACCCTTCGTTATTTTAATGGAAGAGGTTCTTCAGCTTAAAGCATCTTAACTGATTTATGATGTGTGTACATACATTACAAGTTAAATATTCACCACTCAATTAAAAATAATTGGAAAGACGAAATTCTTGTGAACTTTCACTTTTCGCATAAACTCTATCAAAATAAAATACCGAACAAGGAATAAGGTAAATATCAATATACATTTTTAGTATTTCAATATAGTCCTTTGAAGACTGCTCCAATAATTTCAATTATAGAAACCCGACTAGCCATGTAAGGTATACGGTAAACTTTTGGTATTTATTTAATACGTTACTAGCTTGCCGTTCTAGGCTTTGCCCACAGATTTTCCCATAGGAAGGAAATATTATCTCGCGGTAAAAATATCTAATATCCTTCCCTTCTCCTTAAAATTGGCTCTCTCAAATTATTATTACATTAAAATTATATTATGTAGTGCTCATTTAAAATAACGTTGTAATGTGCTTTGACATTTCTCACTACAAGGAGTATTCCGTAGACACTTTCAGGTTGACTGGAAGTAATCCCAAAATTTGTTAACTGTTCGATACGAATAACTTTAGTATATATTTCTTAGAGACTTATATGGTTGTATGGGATCCCATAGTGTGAAAGAAATAACATAATCTAAGAGGTTCATTTTTATAGGTTTGAGGATAACCCTCATAGTTTGTCATAATGTCATAGTTTTGACAGGTAAATTATGTGGATGACAACAAACAGGCTTCTTGCTTGTGGAGATTATAAAATATATAGTGAAAATCAGTTTGAGGCTGGTACCTATTAATGTCGACTGTCAATCATTGATTAGATCGATGATTCGTCAAACTCTGGTTAAGCGCCAACTCGCATTATTTGCAGAAATATCATCAACGTATAATTATTTGGCGAATTTGTGATTAATTTTAATGATTCGATTAAGTTTTATCGAAATTCGTTTTCAGAATTAATTGTCTATGTTTTAATTAATAATGTAATTTACGTAGTGGGCGAAGTGCAAATACCTCCTAATTTTGATGAATGGTCTTAACGAGAGTTAAGATATTTGACTTAGTGCCTTAGAAATTTGATTATATCACACACTGACAGCTGTTTAACAAAAAGACCATTGTTAAACAACTGTCAAGTTATTTTTTGCTTATGAGAAAGGTAATTGATCAATAGAAAGAATTAAAACGAAGTGATTGATTTACAAAATTTTATTTTTTCGTCTTCTTCGCCGTTCTTACACTAGTTATGTATGTTCATTCTTTGTGTATTGGTAACACCACTATCTGTCGTTTCCCCAAAATTTGTCACTGATTTAAGACACCATACTCGTGTATATGGATGGGCATCATAGGGAGCAAAAGGGACAGAAGTCAAGAGATATCTACAGCGGCTTTTGTTAATTCATAGCATGGTAGCTACGGTTTAAGAGTTTTTATCAATGTATGAATTGTTTTTATTGATGCGACTGTTAGTTTCCGAAGGCAGCATGCCAGGTCGCCATTTCATATTTTCGCAGGTACACTTTATACAAAAATGTTGAATCCCTTTTTATCTTAAATCAGTGCATATTACATTAAATTAAACATTAGATGGCAAGATTCGCTAAACGCTAACATTATATTTAGAAATGACTGTATGCTCACGTATTCTAGATACACGTGTAGTAAAAGTATATTCCTAATATATTTTTGTAATATTGTCAATTTTAACGTAGGTTATGTCACTTGAATAAAGTATACTAAATGTATATATATAAACGCTTGGTATTTTTAGACGTACATTTTTAAATAATAAATAATTATAATGTATATGGAATAAGTACATAGCCGTTTATACATACAAATATAGAGAATGTTAGCGTTTAATGGTACTTACAATAACTGCATACATTTAGAATTTGATTCAAACAACTTTAATACATCGATGGTAAGACATAGAATCTATAAATACAGAGGAGTAAGTAACATGATATCCACAATTTCAAACAAGTTGGCATCAAGTTTATTGCTACGAAGTTGCGCCCAAATTCATAAGTACAAGATGTTACTACTTATATCGAGGATATTAACTAATATTTACACCTTCAACGAATAGTAGTAACGGGCTATCAATTATAACAGCACGTCGTTTATATACGAAATAACAAATTTTATTCGAGAAATTTATTTACACATAGCAAAATTGCAAATCACAGAAATGAGTGCGCAGGAAACACAGTAGATGTTGAGAAAAGGCTTTCACGAAGATCTCTGAAAAATTTTGATAGAATTAGATATGATTATTTCGATAAATACCGTCGTCTTGTAAATTTTATATACAGTTTATGCGCATTATTATTAATGTGATTAGACTTAGTTTTGTTCGATGGCTCACAGCTCTTATTAATACACACCACTAAGGTCATAATGCACTGTCTTCAATTGGCTTATCAAAGATATGTAATTGTTTTTACGCTCACTTTTTCTCACTTCATTATGATAGAACAACACCGTTGTGTTTTACACGTCTCATTCTGATCAACACTTAAGTACCAGTAATGAACATTTACAAATAGCGTATTAAGTATTACAGAAATTGCCATTTTCACAACCGAAATTAAATATGTAATAGGTACTAAATGTATAATTTAACAGTTCATTGATCGTTGAAAAATTATTGGCCGCGGTGAAACAATAATCCTTCTAACGTTTAAAGTTTTCATTGTCTGTGGCACAACACTGTCACTCTGGTTCGCCGTCACTCTGTGTCGACGTCGCAGGCTTGAGGGATGGCGTTCGGAGGTCGAGTGCTGGCTCGTGACTCACGCTAGCCGAAGGAATGTTTGGGAGAGGCGGCGCCATCACAGGCGGAGCTGGCATGAGTCTCGAGCTCGGCTCTAGCCTTGGCTGCGGCATAAGCCCCATCGGCCCTGGATGTCTAAAATAGTGCTGTGGCAGCATTGGTATTGGCTCCATCTCCGGTATGCTAGGTGGCATACTCGGAGGCGTCCAGCAAGTGGCGCTGGTAGAAGGCGCCTTGTCCCCCGAAGCGCTGAGATACGAACAAGCCATCATCTGAAACAATTACAAAGACATTCTTAACAAACATCGGATGAACTTTGAAAGCATTTCGATTAATCTTCGCGAGAGTAGATTGGAATGAGACAGAGCTTACATGAATAATGAAATATGTAGTATTATGAGATGAGAGGCCTAAAGAATTCGCGGGTGGGGTGTTTCTTTAATCATGCTAATGGCCAATGCGCAGCCACGACCCTCGCCCAAGGAGGCTTTCAAGCTAATACAAAGTGGGCGCAGGAGTATAACAGTTTAGTGCTAAATCGTATCACACGTCATCCGCGCGTGCTCGCATCTCTCCCGATAGTTTGCGGAAAGTTTCTTTTGATATTTATAGACGTTCTCCTAGTGTGATGGATGATTTAGCATCAGAAGTGATCTAAGTTTTATAAAGAGTACTGAAAGCCATATTTTTGCTTTCTAGAAAGATCATCGACTCACACAGGCATACGACTATAGAGTATTAATTGCCAAGTTTCTAAAGTAATACTTATAATCTATGATATATTATGTACTCGTATACATTTATTGACAATTCATTTAAATCAGCACAGTACTTTTAGAATAAGATTACTATTTCCTTAGGAATTATCGGTTCGCAGGATCGCTATTCTATATATTATATGTCGATAAATCGATATCGAGCAGTGTGCAAATTATTAATATTAATTAATTTTATTATCCTTTCTGGGAGCCAATTCTCACTTGGTTTGGTCATGTGATTTGGTTTCGAAAATTTATGTAATGTTTGGATGCTCATTTTTAGATAGTTTAAAGAATATTAATTAGGAATCGAAGAAAACTTATGTCGAAAAATTAATTAATTAATTATTTTTATGCAAAAATTAATTCTAAGTTTGTAATGATTCATTTTAATACACTATTTTTTATCGTGTCGCAAAAGAAACAGTTTGTCAAATTAAAAAATATATTTCAATAGATTATTATATTAAAGTTGTGCTTTAATTTAAAATTAATTATTACAATAAGAGGATACAAGAGGAATACAAGAGAGAGAATCTTATTTTATCTAAGTAAACTTATACAATAGCTTTGACAGTTAGCAATATTACAGACGATATTTTTGTATCGGCTACGGCAGAGCACTCGTTGCATATCGAGTGCTATCACTGGAATATCACGTTTGATATCACGAGAATTCCAAATATCGCGATTAGTTGATATCCGCCATGTTTTTTCGATAAATATCGAGTTCGACATTATATCAAAGGAGTGAGAATTGGCTCCCTGGAATTTTAAACAGGCTTCACTCTATATAAGAAATATCTCCTGAAGAAATATAAACTGTCAGTTTTTTTTTTCCTCAGGAGAGGAGGCTGAGAATCCTCATGGATACCAACGCAACAGGCAAGCAGGGATGCGTTGATTATGTCGGACTCCTGGTGAATCGAGGCGGCTCGATCCAACAGACCTACCGACTAAACTCAGCCTAGCCTTGGCCCTAGTGGCCTTATGGCTTGTACGGAAAAACTGTCAGTATATCTCAAATTAAAAGACTTTTTAAAGTTATTATAAAACAAAATTAACTGATTTTAGTTACATAGTTAAAAAAATATCATAAATTACAAAAAACGCAATATTGTAAAAGTAGTAAGTTTTATTTCAGTATATTTACTAATCAAATTAAATGTGTCATGTTGTTTTATATTTTTATACATTTAGTACAATAATTTATATAGAATAGGATAAATGGAAAGTACATATCAAGCACTGACAACAAATAGCCATGTGAAACAGAATCAAAATCTTTGATAAATAATTATTACGCATAAAATTATATTTCTATTAATTTAAAATAAAAAGGGATCCGTAATAAACTCTATTTAATTTAATTGATACGTACCAGTAGAACTCAGAGTTAGCAACCCTATAGTACAAGCGAATGGCTAGCTTAACTTAGAATGGAATTGTATCTTATGAGCACATGATCAATTTTCTACAAGCGTCTCACAACACGGTACAATCTAATAATTTAACTATGCAAGTAGAATTAAAAAACTTGGGCGTTCATGCATAAATGTATTATAAAGCACAATCCTCTAGTCTTTGAACGTGCGGAACTTAATTAACTTGGCGCTATTGCACACCAGAACCCTTATAAACGCTTCAGTTTATATGGTAAACCGTCGGTATTGCTTTAGGAGACCTAAATGATAATTAACTATGAGAATTAACAGCGCCGATGGGCCTCGACTCGCCGCCCAAATGAACTATAGTCGTTATAGATACCACCACCTTTCAATAAAACTTAATTATTTAATTTAAAATCTTTTGACGTGACAACGTCTTAAATTAGGTTGCGGCTGGGAGTCACTTATGAAAAAGTGTAACGCTCGGTAACGTTACGATGAGTCACCGAACGAGAGAGAGGCCCGCCGAATGCCTTGCCGAATTAGTTAAGTTTAAGTTTACATGTACAATGTTTTAGTAAACAAAATATATTTCTATAGTTAAAATTTGTGAAATTCTTATTTTCATTCAATTCCTTGTTCCTATTGTGCAATTTAATTATATTCATATCAATAAATATTCTACCGAGAAAAAGACGTTGTCACGTAAAATCTTCGCCCGTAAAACCGACTTTACAGGCAACCATTTTTTTGAAAGTCTCTGATTTTTCAATACTTACAACAGTTGCAAATATTAAAAAAATCCTAACTTCACGTCATCTGTTCGATGACGTGACATTCTAGCTCTCCGATTGGTTGAGTGGAACGATTTGGTTTCGTTTCAGCTGCGATTTGTTAGTGCGATTGCCCCCCTGGTCTTCGTCTTTGTCTGTGCAGGATTAGTATTTCGATTAGCTTATTTTTTATACAAAATCATTATACATTGATTTGTGCTATTCTGATGTATAACCTATATTATTGTAAAGTTTCATTAAAATTCATTCAGTAGTTTACAAACATCCATACTTACAAACTTTCGCGTTTGTAATAATAGTAGGATATGTAATACTTCTTTAGTTACGATCGTTTTCGGGGTACTTGAGTTAGAGGGTGTGCGAGGATTCGTAGTTTTCTATCTAACGAATGCAATCGAATTGTTGCTATTTATACTATTCAATATTAGTGTTCGTGCTGTATCCCGAATCTCACGATTAGTGAGGCCAGGGATCGTGATCGATCGCTATTCGCGCAATGTATTAAGAATTTCATATGTATATACGGTGAAAGAAATAATCGTAAGGTAATCTGCTTACCTGCGAAGAAAGGTAAGGTAAGGTATGTGAAATCAACCACAGCGTGGTCGACTTATTGCTAAGTGCCTTAAAATCGTCACGGTAGATACCTGCGCCTCAGTGTGCTTACTTCTCTATCGAATCTCATGTTTCGAAGACCACTGCTGAGACCACAGCGCCAGCGACGCTCGTATACATTTGTTAGTAATGTAACTTGTAATTAATAATATTTAAAAAATGATAGAAAGCTTTCTAAAAACACTTGGAAACGTACCACAAATCTACTGTATTGGTCAATACACCGTAAACGGTCTCAGTTCCGCCCGCTGCCCCCCACACGGCTTGGCCGTATAGCACGGGCATGTTGCGATTAAAATATAATTAGGCTGCCGGCAATTGTTTCGCCATCAAGCCAGGTGGCTCGGCTCAGGCGGCTAGGTAAATTAAATAGCCGTATAGGGTTTCCAATTACGTCCGGCCGTAGCCGCGGAAAGCGCGCTTATTGCCTAATAATAGAACCGAGGGGAACGATATGAGGATCTGGTAAGGTTGATTAATTATTTCGCGTGGCGTGCTCAGTTGCTTCGCGATTGAAAATCTGGGTAGCTGATGTAGCACAGGTGTAACTGTATTAATTAGGTGCCGTAGGAAGGAGCGCCTACACAGTGATGATGCCCGTCGATAAGGGCAAAGTTTGTTCATAGTAATTTTTCATAGTCATTAGTCTTTTAAAGCACAAAACTTAGATTGATTCTTTATTTTTTGGTGATTTTTTGAGTCGTTTTTAGGGTTCCGTATCTCCAAAGGTAAAAACGGAACCTTATAGGATCACTTTGTTGTCCGTCCCTCCGTCTGTCAAAACCCTTTTTCTCAGAAACGCGAATTAATATCACATATTCAGGTCTGCTATCTCTCAAAGCTGTGAAAAAAACAAATTTCTACTTCTCTACAACGAATGAAAACATCGGGTGACAGTCTGTAAGCTTGCGAAAAAATTTAAAGGTGCATATGAAGTCGACCAATCAACCAAGGGTTGGCTAAGGCTCAATCTGTCAATTAGTGCCCTTCAGTGCATTACAAGGTGGGTCGTACATAGCTGTGATGATGAGAGAAGTGTTACTAAGATCGGGTACTCGATTATTATGTAATCAAACACGTGGTACAGTCGGACAGGGTTTAAAGAGTACAGGTAACGCGGGCGTAGCTGTATTCATTACGATCGGCAAGACACTGCGAAGCAATATATCACGCTCACCCAAAGTATACTTTCGGCATTAATGAATTCAAACGGGCCGCGATAATTGCGTACCTAATTACGGCGGGCGGAACTGTCTAATTTATCAATGTCGGATTATGAATTAGGAACGGCATTAATGAAACATGCATATTTGTGGCGGTGGTGTCGCGCGGCCACGAGCGACATCGTCGTGAGACAATTACCACAAACTAATACGGAGGCTATTGAAACTTGCGGCGGTGCCCTTTGTCTCCGGCCGAGATTGCCCCAAGATTTGGTCGTGTGTCGCGAGAATTTGTGCTAATTGATATAGTATGCATAATTATTCAACTTTGTATCATACACATAAAATTTAGATTTCACTAGACTCGGCTTTGTATCAGTTTGGTGGTAAAACAGTTATATTACCTGGGTATTGTGACTAAGTTTCTACATCATAATTCTGCAACTATATGTAACTATAACATACTGCTTATAATGATTAGTAAAGTAAGTAAGTACCTGAATAGCATGAAGTAATCAGGTTACTTGAAGTACTTTTTATTGTAAAAATGAAATACTATAATTAGCAAATTAAACAACAATTCTAATTGAAACGTTCCATTAAAAACAAAAGTCAAACACAATAATTAAAAAAAAAGGTAAATATATGAAGAATCTACGCAGTATCATCTTAAAAATTAAAAATTTTAATCCTTCTTTTGCACCATAATCAAATATATATTTTTTATTTTATTTCTTCTACACGGACGTAACAATATAAATATTATACACGTTTGAAGCACTTTCAAGGATTTAACTATAGTAAATTGCTCTTCAGTTTTTCCAATCTATCAAGTCAGTCAAAATGGAAGGTGCAATTTGTAACAGTTTCAAAATATAACCAACGTAACTATGATTGAGATCGAAAATTGAGTGCTTCGAATAAAGTTACAAAAGTATTATGGGATTAGAAAAATAACTCTTGAAACTAATGATGTGTATGTGTACTGCAGCATCGCAAAATGATGATGATATTCAGCTACAGTTCTTGGAGTACTAATTCTATCTATAATCAGTTGTATTGTTTCACATTAAAAAGGAAATAAAATCTGCAATTTTTTACTAAACATGTCATTTACACTATGTCACCTTCAATTAACTTTAATAATGAAATTAAACAATAAAACTATTTAGCTCTACTATTATTTATTTTATTTTTAAGTATACATTTGTTTTAACTTTAAGCATAAATCAAAGAATGGGTTTGGTATTTATAAAATTTTATAAACTCGAAATATCTTAATGAGTTATGTAAATGTTTCTGATGTGCGCACAATAACAAGAGGGAAATATTGACTTCCATACGAACGTAGCAAGTGCAATATTTGATATTTTAGCGATGAAGCCTTTTGTAGTGGACGTGGGATAGCGATATAAGTGGTGCCTTGACCCGAGGGTCCTGCTGCAATTTGTGGGGGTCAGAGGTCAGCGGTCGGCTGCACGCGCTGCACCTCGTGTAATGGTCCGAACACGATCCTATACAGTAATGGTTACGATTACATGTGTAAAGAAATGCAGCTTACAATAAAGGTAATGTAACGATAATAGGGGTAATGGCAATTTTGACTTAAAATATTTATTTTTGACAGATCCCAGAATTAAATCCCATTTTTTACGTATTAACAATTGGTCATATTTGTTATTTCGTTTCAATTTCATGTTAAAGCAGTAAATAATAATTGAGCGAAACAATTATAAGAAAACAATATTCGCTATTAAATAAGTATCAGTAATACATATTGACCCGTCTAATCAATTAATCCAGCTCCGTTCAGACACATTTTCTCTCCACTTGCTCAAGAATGTCTGAGACAATGGTTGTTATTATTCTAAAATTTGGAATATTAAGCAGACCCCTCCGAGAAGGCCCGGTCCGATGTAGGTAACATGGTGGTTGAATAGAAAACGGGCGCGCACAATGGCCCATCGGCATTCCATTAACTAGTAGAGCAAACATGGGACGCATCCGGCTCTAATTCAATACAAAACGACTCCTGGCGAGCGATACTCGCACATTCGGGACATTTCTATTGGTTTGTAACAACGCTAACTGTTTATACTGCGGTCCTGATCCAATAGGGCTGCCTCTTGATGCATACGAGTATGTACTTTGTTCATAATTGTTTTGATTCATCTCCTAACGCGTTATCTGTCGCCAATTTATCAACGTTAGTTTCTTAGGCATAAATCGGATAGTTCAATTTTATCTTAAAGGCTTATGAATTCGTCTTATTTGAGGTTATATTTGATTGAGCATTCTAGTTGGTACTGGCCTTGATTTATTATTCGTATAAGTTAAAGTTTTATAAATATGATAGACAAAAGTGTAACAATAAACCTACTAAACGGGCGTACTAGGGCTACCCCTACTGTTATTACTATTTTATTACTGTCCTGTATGTACTGCTTTAATGCATTTCTAACTAATACGAAAGAAATGTGAAATATTATCAATATATCATAAACTAATATATGTGTCTAATATTATCAAAGTGGAGGGTAGAAGTCTTACACCAGACAGAAAAATGACAATCATTTGATTTAGTTTTCTGGTATTTTTTTTCATAATCCCAGTTAAGGTTCTTAGAAAAATATAATTACTTATAAGCACATATTATGTTACTACATATTTTATAGCTCCATTACTAGAATATAATAAAATGTAGAGCATGCTAGTAATAAAATGTTATCCGCATAGGCAGCGACAACCCTATTCATATTCAGCCGTCGTTCGCCTGGATAGATTTTCGCGAGACAATGCAAGACTGGGCCTAAATAATTTAATAGTTTTCGGCAAGTCGGCCGTCCGCAAACACGCCGATATTGAAACTATTCGGCACATCGACGACTTGATCGTTTCTTTGTTTGCTCACGTCCAATTACCTAAGAATAACAAAATCGTTCTTCTTTACTTCTAATATAACCTCAGGAGTAGTTGTTTATATATATCAACACTAAAGATATGTATAAATTCTACTCTTAGTGTATTCAGGATTACGAAGTATTTATTAAGAAACCAAGTTTTAAGCCATCCGATAGAACGATACTGGACATTAATAGGGAGCGCCAGAGCCACGACCGTTGATCTGAGGCTGTACGAGTATAAAAGAAAAATAGTCTGAGGATCACAATCCAAGACTTGAAGATTTCAGTTTTATTAAAGGTTGCCTCAGTTTTCAAGTTGTTGACAAATCTCAATAACAACAATTATTTATTTGCCTTAAGCCTAACAAACACATTACAAGGTTGATACTATTCAGTAAGTAAAATGCTAGATCTAGCCAGTATTACAAAAGTCAGTGGGTCGGCAAAGGTAATGGATATTTTAATAAGTTCATATAGGATGATATAGTCATGGTGACGTAACTGCAAGTATAGCTGAGTTTAATATAAAGGATACTACGCATTAATGACAAAATTATGTAAATTTATTATATGGTTATTACACTACATTAAGCCACATATTTGTTTTGATAGTTCTTTTACAATCAATTCAATTTATTAAAGAAACTAAATCAATTATCGTATGTATAATTTATTTATTTAATTTCGTTGCGTATACATATATTTAAAACATTCCGATAAATTATAGTATTATTTATGTAAAGGGAACTATTACTAGTAGTTTAATATTATTTAAATAATAACAATTTAAAATAGTGAAGTAATAACATTCGACCTAAAATTTTGATTTCTAAGAAATCTTTATACAATAATGTTGGAAGCTGAAGTGTGTGTGTGTGCACTTTAAATGTAAGTATACATAATCACGTCCATACTCCTTGCAAGGTTCGCGGGATTCCGCAATTCTTTGCCTTTTAGCGTAAATCCATTTCGGAACATTGTCCTATATTTAAAGTCTTAAT
Organism: Scirpophaga incertulas; assembly: GCA_036419045.1. Classification (NCBI taxonomy): domain Eukaryota; kingdom Metazoa; phylum Arthropoda; class Insecta; order Lepidoptera; family Crambidae; genus Scirpophaga; species Scirpophaga incertulas. The sequence continues at coordinate 26,651,806 of CM071634.1, read as the reverse complement.
GCTAAATAAATAAAAGGTCGAAAACTGACAGGAAATTCTACCTTAACTAACTTCAACCTATAAATGTCGGTTATAACAGCAGACAATTGTTATTACAAATTAGGCGAGCCAAAGATGTTTTTACGTCTATTCCACAATATAGAGATTAACAAGCAATTTGAAATATTTTTATAGTGGGCGGGAAAACATTACGAAATTAATTCATTTTATCATCCTTATTACGTCTATACTACTCGTATTAACCTTGAAACATGTGGCTATAAGACATGCAGGTATATCGCTGCTATAAACAGGGTGGAACGGGGCAATACTAGATAAGAGTGATAGTGATAGGGCGGGCGGCTATAAATTAAGGCGGGCGCGTCGCGTGCGCCGTGGCCGTTACGCGAGTCGCGTGCGCGCGCGCTCATTGTGTATTCATGCGGGGCTGGCACGCACGCCCGCGCCGGTGGCGTTGTCTCGTGCGTTCGTCATCGCTCACGTTATGCGCGTAGTTCATCTCCTGTCACCGGGCCGCTGAATTACGCATAAGGCGCATGATGTCTTCATTTCATGTCGCCGTGAAGCCGATGTCGTATCACGTAACAAAACAATGAATTTATTTTAAACGCTGTTAGTTTTTAGATTTCAAGGTGCTCTTAGAATTACTGCTTTACATACAAATTCGGAAAATATTGATAGTTTTGGTTAATCTGAGGTGTCGTCCACTGTACAACCCAACCCGACCTTAACTTATGAAGGCGACTCCGCCAAAGAGAACTCGATCTAAACGAGCCCTACAATAATGTAATACTTATGTAAACTTTAAAGAAATAACAGTACGTCAAAGGATTTGCATAATTCTCGATAACGAGCGTTCGAGTCGGTCTCATACTTCAAAGCCGACGTTTCAGTTACAGTTTATTATTAATAAAATTTGGGCGGGTTGTTGGTGCGGCGGCGGCGGCGGCGTCGGGGCCGGATCGTAACGAGCGCGGACCACGCTCGTTATCGGCGCTCCGGCCGGCCAGCGCCGCGGAAAATTCGCCCGAAACTGACGCGCGTGAAAATTTAATGAACGGCCGGACGCTAGTTAACTAAAAGGTAAAGTGCACCCTCTTGACGTGTTCGGTAAATATTAATAGTGAGTGTGCTAGCGTGCTCCATTAAAAATGCACGAGTCCGCGGACACGGTCCGCGGCCGGCACCGCGTTCATTAGCCTCTTTACATGTGACTCCTTCTCAAAATTAACTTCGTTTGACTTCAACGTTTGCTTTCCCCAGATGTCTCAATTAGCCACTTAATAGTCAGCACCGTGAAGAACACGTATTGCACTAATGCGACTGCTATTCCATTTGTCCGATAAAGTGCAACATTCAGTGGCAAACTTCGTTCTCTGCCGCGCCGCTATGCATGACCTGCGAATACATCTTCAGAACAAGTTTAGACGATAGCGGAGACGTTTTAAAACTCTTTAGGTGGCTATTAAGGATAATAGAAATAGTTCGAGTTGCAGCAGTGTACCGAGGCATTATATCGAATCGAAATGATCCAAGTTTTAATGCTGATTGTGTAAACGTGTGAGCTGCTGGCGTTTTGCTGGAACAGTAAGGAGTTGCGTGTCGAAAAGCCGGAGGGCCTGTTTGTTACACAGTAATGAGGATCGTTAATTATGTATAGCAAGGTGCGTTGCCGCTTCAATTCGGAACGGTTCAGAGCAACGGGCTCTCGCGAACGAGGTCAAGGGTTCGCGACTCAACCCTGAGGGGTTGCCAAATTAATGAGACACTCCTTTGTAATAAAGAAATAACAAGAAGTGCGCACGCGAGCTGGGCCCGACTTCGATGTCATTAGAGGCGTCGCGTCGCGAAGTCTTGAAGCAACTCGCACACTCTCTTTATCTAAACAACTCAGTTTCAGAGCGTAACACTTTCCGAGTATTTGGTGTGATGTCATTAATTAATTACATTTGACAATTCTTACAACGAATATTTAATTTCATAAAAACTCTTATGCGACAAACACTTTAGATCTTTATTATACATGGCCCACCAATGTATTAATAAACAAAAGACTCGTTATGTGATTATTATTATTGTTTAATTTTGTTTGCCATTATTGTGGAGGAGAGTTTTTTTTAAATGTAAACTACTATAAGAATATTTTGATTCAGTTTAAAAATTCAAAATAATAATAATAGTTTTTGTAATTGTTGTGGTATTTATAGGACACAATGATATTGACAAAGCTATGGATAATTTGAAGAATACATTATTTTTCATATATTTAATTTATAATTTAATATTATCAAAAATGTTTGCTGTAGTTCGTAATTTTCATAAGGAAATGTCATACGTGGAAGCTGTATGATCGCCAATCGAGTAGTGCGCGCGGCACACTGGTGCACTGATAAGGGCGCCCGATTAAAATGAATCACGACATCGCTTAATTGGGATGCCCCGGCGGCTCATCCAATTAGCCGGGCTTAGAAACCCGCGCCCGGGCCGCTAATCCGGCGGCGCGGCGCGGCGGGGCCATCTCGGCCCATCTCGTCCCGTGTGTAGCCTTCATTACTCGCACTTCGAAGTTAAACAATGCTACGTAAACACGCGTGGTGATTTAATTATTGGGAAACAACATTGGTAAGCTGTCGGATTTTTTGAATATGTAAGTAAGGTGTTGGTGTGTTTGTTGGTAAAATGTAGTTCATTTAAGGATTTTTTTTATTATTTATAATTGTCATAGGCTAAGAAGAATTGAAAATGTAAAGTGGCTTACCTCGTAAACATTTCGCGTAACAGTCAAATACTTTATTGAAAAACTTAACTCATAGAGAACTAATGTGAACATTTCAGAGATGTGTTGATTTGTTAATATTGTATCGTCAGCTTTCAGGTGTGGAATATGGCGGAAACCTAAAACTGATATTAATAAATAGTTTCAATCATATTTATTTTTCTACAATAGGCTATTTGACAATGCGAAAAATAAAGTGTCAATTACTGTTAACAGTATAAATTAAGAGTTAAAAAATGATTATTTATTAACGTAAGTTGAAAATAATGATTAATTTATTTTAAAATCCGTAAATAAAAATTGCATTTTTTAAACGTTTGTCATGTGACACAAAACGCTTCTGATTGGTCGCGTTTATCATGACGTCACTTGCTTGTAAACATCGTTTGCCTACTTGTGTTGCGCCTAGTTGTGGTAGATTATCTCCGTTATATTAAGATTTTCTTTACTATTCATTGTTTTTTTTTTTGTTTATTTGCACTATTTTACAAGTACTTTCAACCATGGACAACGATTTTGTAAAAGCAGACAGCAGAAACCTGCCGCAAGTCGGCGCAATCATGGTCGGATTATTTTTCAAAAATAATTCTGACATTTATGTTTCGGAGCTAAAAAAATGTAAAACAGCAAAGTAAGTATAATTACACTTTACTGGTAACTTAAATTATATCATAAGAAAGTGAAATAATGATGAACTTCCACAAGAACTTATATAGGTTATAAATAATGTTGTCGGGGATGAAATTTACATACACATTTTGTTCTTCATTATATCTCTATTAAATACAAGATAAAAACAATTCAAAACATTACAAAAACCCTTGCACTACAATTTCCAATACAACAATCAAAATCTTAATGCCAAACACATTTTCTTTTTCACAACCTACCAAAGACAAAATTTCAACGTCTTTAACAAATAATTAAGTTTGTTTGGCACAATTCCGTGAACATAAACGATAATTTGTTCACGTTACGTCGTCATTCTTTGCCGTTTGACAAATGCAGATCGGGAAGTACCAGCATCACACATTTTTTTAATACGATCTGGCTGGCAATGAAATTTAGAAGGCACAACTTTATTATTTAAAATTATTTTCTGACTGAAACCCATTTTGTAGTGATAATAATTTGCCTTTTCATTTTCCATCTGTAACGAACAAACAAGTTTTAGTCGGGATCTTTTGGTGTACTCCTTATTGAAATCATAGGACTCTGTAGCTACAAATTTTAACAAATATTATGGAAAACAGCGGAAATATTCGAAGTGAGTTGCAAGAGACATTCTGTAAAAACATTAGAAGTAGTATAACCTCAAATCAATAACGAAAATATTAACATTCTGAATGTAATTAATTATTACAAAATATAAATATTATGTTTACTTACATCGAAATGGTCTTCACAAAAGAAAATATTTGTACTATTCGCTATGTCATTATGATCCCTCCGAGAAAGTTGCAACCACTTTCGGCGCACTTCGATATTCTTTGGAACACTTACAAATAGTTTTTCCGGAGTTTTTAACAACGTATTTGTACATTTTGAAACTACACACCATTTGTAACTCTTTTTGTTACATAAATCACTGATAAAAAGTAAATCCAATCGCACTTTCGTTTTTTGTTTACAACTAACAAAATATATGCCAGCTGTCTCAGATCAGAATACAGGCAAGTGACGTCACCGACCTCATTGCAGCGCCATATTGTCAAAGTAGCGTTTTGGCGGACTATTCAAATATTGAATTTTTAATTCGATGTTTTTCAGCTAATATATACCAGAATTAAAAATAACAACTTTTACTGGGTTCCTTAGACTCTACTAAATAATATAAAATGGATTTTAAAAACTTGTCAAATAGCCTATTCTTGACAAAGTAATCTTATAAATGCGCAATCATTTTATCCAGTTCAGCCGTTTCGACGTTATATTAATTAACTAACGCGACTTTCTATTACATACCCGTACAGAAATAGAGTTAAGAATATTTATTTATTACGATACAGAAAGATTATTGTAATAAATAGGTACTTAAGAAGGATCAAACTATGTTAGTATATAATATTATAGAGTACAGCGACACTTAACATTTCCCGTGAATTTAAAAAAAATAATAAAAATGTAAGGCTTCGTTGTTACTCTGTCCTTATGCCTCCATTAAGTGGGAGCTGCTATTCCGTTCTTCTGTGTCATATGTTATCTCCGCACGAGAATCTTTGCATGCATCTTCACGCAATCCATCCATCATTAATATGTTTCTTAGGTTTATTAGAGTCTGTTCCCTTATTTCCAACCAAAATCATATTCATGACTCTTCTGCTAACATGACTACCTCTCTGTTACTTTTTATCTTCTGTCATTGATGCAGCTTTTAAACGAGACTTTAGTGATCTTAAATTAATATTATTAAATTATCTGTAAACGGGGTTTCAAATCCACCTATGTATGCTCACTGTACAGCATACGGCTTGTGCTTGGATGTATTGTTCTCACAAAGACATTTGAAAATAGAATGTTCACCGCTTTGTAGTTTAGTGCTTCATTTAATTAACAGTGATCAAAGCCGACCGCACGTCGCACGTACGTACTGTACTGACGTGATGTCTGAGGGGCGATTCTCTAAGCCTATATTCGAGTGAGGCAATACCTAGTTCGCTCTACAATGCTCTGAAAGTACGAATGTTTAGGTTCATGGTTCGTTAAGAGCTTGCACACTATTCAAATTGTTTTTCCATGCATTCTATAGGCGCGCGCTATTTTTATTTGAAGATCGAATTTCTATGAATTGAAACGATGAGTGGAACGTACCAAAATGTAAGAATGGAGGAATTTCAAAATTAATATTACACATAAAAATATTTTGTTCTGAATTTATATATTTTTTGCTATATATTTACAAACTTACAGACCCGACACACTTCGTCCTGTCAAAAAGATTTGTAAAGTGGCAGTTTTTTGTTCTTACTTCTTATTTTATAGATAATTAAATGTAAGAAAGTAGTGTGACGTAACTACAATAGACATAGTCTCGCGAAGTTTTTTTGTAGATATTGATATATTCTATAATATTGTCGAACATTTTTTTGTCCTATCATTAATACGATTCGCAGCGTATGCGATGAAAGTTTTAATAAGAGTTGCTATAGATTTCTATAGTAAAAGTACTAAATATAGCCTATGTTACTCAGTGATAATGTAGCTTTCTAATGAAAAAAGAATTATTAAAATCGGTCCAGTACTTTTTGAGTTTATTCGTTACATACAAAAATACAAATCTTTCCTCTTTATAACATTAGTGTAGATAAGCAGATTGTCCATCTGATAACAAGTGCTTACTGTCGCTTGTAATGCACGTGGGTCTTATGAGATACGCAGCAAATGTGTAAGCTCTACAAAAATATTGCGTATAAGATGTAATGGCACGGCATCGTATTGTTAAATGGTTGTATGTAGGTATAAATTAGGATAGTTATTAGATAAGAAAGTACTATTGTTAGATAAGTAAGTGCTGCGCAACTCACGTTAATGTTAAGTCACGGAATAGTATTATAAGATAATATGACGCTGTACGTACAGTACGTAGTAGATCCAAACGAGGACAGTTTAAAAGGCACGGACTACGAGTCCGTGGAGTAGATATATATATATATATATATATATATATATATATATATATATATATATATAATATATATATATATATATATATATATATATATATATATATATATATATATATAATGGCACGGCATCGAGTAATTTTACTGCCTTCACATCGGAACACAGCAATGCGAATAAGCGGACAAGCCTTGGTATAGACTTTCTCTCTAGGTGATCATTTTAATCATTTTAGCCACCATTGAGGTATAAGTATACCTCAATGGTACTTACACACGCACACATAACATAGAAAACATATTTTTGTTTTAAGTAGGTAGATTTACTAGTCTAGACCTCATCAAATATGTATCACAAATATTATGTGATGACGAAGCGCACAAGTCACAAGATTTTTTTGTATGTAAAGTATACTTTTTATTTCATTTCACAATAAGATATGTAATAATGCGACTTGTTTTTATGTAAATAGATTTACACAATGATAAAACGGTAAAAAAGAAAAGTATCTAACTTTCTATTCCAACAAAGTCTAAACATTTTATAAAGTCCAACTACTTAATAATCATAAATAAACTGCTTAACCTAAATGAATATTATTCTTAACTATGTAGTTAAAAAACTTGTTTGTAGATTAAACGACTACTAAATTTGATGTAAGTGTTGATATGATATATCCCAAATTGTTGATACCTCAAACATTTGTCCTAAATACATGTGTTAATTACTAAGCCAACCTGAGCCGTCTCGCCTTTAAAATAATGAAATTTATGCTTTCAACTATAATTAAATTAAAGCAATAAACACGATTGTCCTAAACCAATATCGGGCCGGGTAAATAATGGGGTAGTCGGGACACCACACGCCGAATAAGGCCGGTGCTAGTTCCGCAACACCGTCGCTTAACGCTCAGCCTAGTGTTTCGATCAATTGGGCTCATTGACTACGATTAATGGATGTTAAACAATTCATATTTATATAGTTTTCTGTGTTGTTATTGTGACTAATGCCAGTACTACTAAATACAGTATATCGCTGTTGTGATGTACATAAGAATTTAGTGTAACGTAATGGTCAAATTATATAAAAGATATCTTTATATTATACCCATTTATGACATGAGATTAAACGAAAATCAAACGATAGTAAATATATACCACATATACGTTTATTTTTGTTATTAATATGTATTAAAATATAACGAATATTAATATATAATAATAAATTAAAAATATGAAAACAAATTAAAACTAAGTACTAGAAATATATTAATAAAAGAGTGCATTTTCATCAGATGGGGAAGCGTTCAATCGAAACATATCAATCGGAATGGTCCATTAGCGAAGTTTACAAAACACAAAACCGCCGCGAGGCGCGGCGCGACAGAGACGACATGAGAAACCACTACCGGAATGAGATGGCGCACTTCCTGTGATTGAGATGGCCCGCTAACTTTACCTTTTTTCAACTTAGCGAATTTTGTTAATACACACATACATTTAAAAACTCGTTAGAATATCGACCTGTCGTCATTGGTTCAGTCATGAATGTGATGATTTTTATTCGATTTCGATTGAAAGGAAATAAATACAATAAACAAATAAAAAAGCAATAAATAAAAAAAAAAACTCAAATGAAAGTAATTCATAAGTTTTCTACTTGTGAATTGCCTTAATCTGACATTATTTTATGAATTCAGAAAAAAAATATGCGCAGACGCATCACATTTACTGACTGAAGGAAAGATGTCAACGCGTTGCGAATTAAGTTTTATACGACATCATATATGAGCACTTGTACAATTATGCAGCGGATCCAGTTCTGAAGGAATGCATTTCTGAGTTCTACAGGGATTTTCATCGTAAGCGAGAGTATGTGAGTCGCAATATGTAGTCAAAAGGTATAAACATAAGTTATAATTATTATTTAAGCGTAGCTGAAACTACAAGACATTTAGATTGTGCTATTTTTTTCATATATTTTTCTAGTAATGTTTTTTTTCTTTGTGTTTATAATACTTATCGTGCTTGTTAATCTGTGTAGTGTAAATGCAATAGATTAAAAGAATTGTTTAAGTACAGATATTGAGTACAGTTTAAAATTGTACTATGTATTGAATACGGTTTGAATTTATTTTAGTAAACAAATATTTTTCTATGGCAACTCTGTTCGTTATTTGGTCCTAATGGACTGTACTTGTAGGAGTTGAACAACATCTATAACCCTCAAACTTTTTAAACAATAGGTACTACTTGTGTAACCTATTATAATCAGATTAATACATTAATTTTATTTTATATGTGCTATATTCCAGTTATTCTATATTATTTATTGGGACGTAGTTTATTTGTAGAACATTTGTGTTTTAAAAACGTGTTGTTGTTATTATTGTTACTTTTGGGAACAATAAAATGAGGCAGCTATTTCTAACCACAAATCAATCAAAAGTAATTTATATGAATGTAGTATTAACCAAATAACCAGCGACCAATAAAAATAAATTAATTTTAAAGTCTTTAAGGATATTCTTATTTTTAAAGATGTACAGAATTTTGTTGCGAGAAATTATTTAATATTGCTCCAATAGGATCAAACTCGAAATTTCTAATAAAATTTCTAATGCCGTAGCAAGTAAAATGTACTTATAATCTATTCTTTATGCTAATGAGGCATTTCATACCAATCTACATTCAAGCGAGACAGACAACAAAATAACATTGTAAGTTTATATTTTGTTTGTATTTTGAACTGAATAAAAGATATATAAGCCGCTAGTTAAGGTTGAAAACACTTTGTTTATAACAAAAATATGCTTTATAATTTATTTAAAATTCTAATTGTATTACTAATAAATTACATAGATTTCCTTTGAGTAAGCTTGTAAAAGGTGATGATAGGTGGTCCTATTCTTTAAAACAAAATCCTACATTTAAATAAAATTGATTTTGGATGAAAATCAATGGATGTAGGTAGCTGAGATTTATGTTTTGTCCTGAAATTTTTTCATAGTCAATATAAACGCGAGAAGTTCAGCGACTTATTTCATATTCAGCGACATAGGATAATTTGTTACCACGTCAAAATAACTCTTTTCTACTGGATATTATGTGGGATAAACTATAGCCAGTAAGATAATTGTTTATAATAAAAATGTATTAACTAGTGGATCGATAAAGCAAACTATCAACCAATTTCAAGAGTAAGGACGTATTTCAGTCGTCGGCTACAGTGAATGTCAGCGTTTCACATCGCCGTGTAATTTCCAGTGCATCCCATTCCCATCTCACTCGCTCAGCTAAGTAATGACTTAGATCCATTTCCGGATAAATAGCAAATTGAATGGGCCCCTCGGAGAACCATTGCCTGCACGACACAAACTTGCAATACTTTTTACTTATTGCATTTACTTGGATATAATAAAAATGCATGTAATGGTGAATCGTTTTTAATATAAATAAGTTCGAGTTAAATAAATTTCGAATTAAAACAACTCTATTCAATTTGGTGCCAAGAACTCACCTGAAACCATTAAGCGTAAATTCTTAAAAGGAAAAGCACTAATCCGAAACGCTACGAACATACTCCTAGCTAAATAAAACTATGTTTTAAAACTAATTCCGGACGGCGGCAGTGGTGCGCCGGGCGCCGATATCCTGGCATTTACAATGTTTTTCCTCGGTCGTATTTTTTGGCTTGTTTTACGGTCCGGGAATATGAAAAGTTTTGAGAGGCTCCGTCGGAGGGGCGTAAAGGCGCTTTACGACGCGTCTTCAAGCTCAATGCGCCATATGTTCGTGTACCGCTAGATTTCTCGCGGCATAATCGCATTACACGCGCACGTTCTGACCATGAAAACTTTAAGCGTCTCACCCCGAACTAAGGCGCTATTAGCGCCGGTAGGAACGGACTCATAACGTCTGAGCTGTGCGCTCTACAAAAATATAGTCTGTTTCGGTAAAACCGAGATCTTTTTAACATCACACGATGCAATTCCGGTGGGGCCAGCTGCAAAAACATCACCGGGCTGGGACAACAAAGAAACGTTCTTATAAATCCCCGATTAAATTTCGGATACGAGCTCCAATGAACACAAATACGTAGAGTCGGTCCAATAAAGGACGCCGTGCAGCCGCGTTAGGAGGCTATAAACGAACGTATTATCCATGTAAGGCGGAATAGCCGTTGCACAATTAATTGTTTCATTTTGGGAAACAATTCCCGCTCCTCATTCAATTAAGAGCGGCGACTGCGGGCGTGGGGGCGCGGGTGGGACACCGCCCGCTCATGAGACGGACGTATTAATAGCGCCTGCAATATTGATATACTCGTATCGTATCCTACGTACCGCTCCGAATACGATATTGTTTGTTAGCAAATTCGATTTGTGTCGATCATAAATCTTGCGCCTTATGTTGAGTTTGAGTTGATTGAATTCGCGCGATACGCAAGAAACGCGTCGCCCGAGCGATTCGCAATCGCGTATTCATTAGGCATTCGCACTTGAATAATAGATACGTAGGTAGAGCGGTCCGCGAGCTCAGGTGATGCCGAAACGAGACTCAATTAGCAAAAACACACAGAATTAAGAGAGACAAACATGTCGGGCGGGACGCGTGACGGCGCTCTCCTCAATCCGAATTTTATATCGCGCCATTCATTATTCATTGTGTTTGTCAAGAAAATTACTGTGGACCTTTTAATATAACTTCTCGAGTCGCACAAACGGAGCTACAAATTGGAGTTGAGAACAAGTTCGGAGGAAGTCGCGCCTAACCTTGACGATTAGAGCCCGCGTGTCGAGCCGTCAAACGAATTTCATTTGGTGCGAAATTAATGGGGATCATTGGACTCACTTATTGTGCCTATTAAATCGAATTATTCAGCGGCAGTGACGGTGTCCATTTTTTGAGAAACAGTGACTATTTCTCTGAAAAAAATGATTAAAAATGAATGAAAAATAAAATACATGTTATAAAAGCAGTGTGAAACATACACAAGAACTATACAGTGTCTATTTTGAAGAAGACAAATTAATTGAAAATATAGGAATGTCGCATGGCTTTCAAATCAGCGGTGTTGGCTAAAGATTTGAGAGCAATCTGTTAGATTGGTTCATTACGGCATCCATTAGTGAAGTAATGAGTCGCGATGCACACGGGACGGTTATCCAGCAGACGAGCGCACTAGTTCCGAACCGCGCGTTTTAAACGTTGCTCTGAACAGAAAAATGTTGTGTATATTAGATTAGATGCCTTTTATGAAATGAAACGGATTTCCTGAAATATTACTAATTATTTAGTGAATTATAAGTAAATATTTATAAAAAAATAATTTATGTTATTATTTATTTTAAATGTATAAGCAATATATATTTTTTTTTCATTGATCTTCTTACTTGATCGTAGTCTGATATTCGTCGAATATTATTTGTTTGTACCAGATTTCTTTAAGGTTATTGTAAACAAATGATACAGGTCATCAATACCAAATTGGAAAAAAATATAAACTACATTAATAAAATTAAATATCCTAGTAGTAAAAGTTCTGAGAAAGATAAATATAAAAATTTTAAAGAAATAATTCATCATACTCTCTTAATGATTAACAATAAAACTTTAATGATTTGATTTTTTCAACTGTTTTTAAAAAAGGGTTATTAATATACACAATTAAATCATAGTCAAAGATTTCACACATCTTTATGTATCTGGTTACAGAATAAGGCGTTGGGCCCGCCAGTCTGCAACGGCTGTAGCATTTAAGGCGAAAATTAGCTGCGCTAGGTGTCGAGGATTTTGAGTATGAATGCAGGTCGGATGCTGTCCATTAGCCTAATTGGAGACGGCTGCGGCTGCACCGCTATCCACCCAGGCGCACCTTTGTTGCCGCACCTACTACTTGACTTTCAACGGTTGCCTCAAACTAACATATGACGTGATTGGAATTGGACTTTCCCCTGATTTTAATCACTTAAATGTGTTGATTTGTGTAGAATGAATCGTAAAGATGATTTTTAGAGGTTGGATATAATTAGACAGGATGAACGGATCATTCAGAACCTTTTTATATATATTTTTCCAATAATCTTTATTTAACATAATCACTTCTCGATGTCGATACAAAGTTAAAACTAAGAGCACACAATTATAAGGCAAGGGTTAAAAAAAATATCCTACACCTGTTCGAAAATACAGAATCCTTTCGAGAACTGGCGAAAAATTCGTAAGGTCCATCTGTTATCTCCTATCCTTCAACGTCATTTACAATGTTTGGTTAACTTCATTAATTATGAAATTTAAATCATGTAATACAATCCTTACCGGATTACACACACTTTATATGTCAAAAATGAATACTGACAAATTTGAAATAAATTATATTATTACAAGACATAACTTAGAAAATATTTCTTTCAGTTCCATATGGTGTGATCATTTAGATTGTGTGAAAAATCTTTTTTAAAAAATATATCTTCATTAGTTACATAATCTATTGGTCAAAATGGAAACAACAAAACATTCAAAACATTTTTAATACTGTCTAAGAAGATATAACTTATTAAGAACGTATAAAAGAATTCAAGTTTGAATGAGATAATTAGAAAGTGTCAGCTATTCTTGTATAAACATATCTTCCCAGGGTTGCAAAGAGTTCTTATTGTCGTTGCCTGTAACTTGAAACGCGACTAATGAGAAACCTTAACTTGCGCGTATTCTGGTGGCATTACGACAAAAGGTGAGGGGTGGGCGGTGGCTGGTTCTAATTAAATGGTAAACTTTCATGAGCCCCCACCCGCCCGCTCGCTAATTAATGTGCCCGCGGGAACCTCGGACGCCTCCTTCTCGATGCTGCACACGTTGATGGAGCGCATTCAAAACACCATTCAATTAAATCGTTACACCCATACGGAAGGGTTCGCTGTGGTTGAATTTCACCACATCCATAAGGGGCAATCAAAAAATTTTTCAAGCAGGGGCGAAAGTTTCCTACTTCGCAGTCTAGTGTCGGTGCGAACACGGCAATCCTTTTAGAGCGTTCAAACTGGGCGGGTGAAGTCATTCCGCGGCTGCGACCTGCGCCACATCGTCGCCGTCGTACTAAACGTATTGTCATGTACTAATCCTGCTGCGGTCAAAACTATACACCAACAACTTAATTGAATTCCTAATAGAGAATCCAATACACGGCAACCCTTTCGATCCGGATATCAGAGATGATCCGAATTAATTTGAATATGTATTTACAAGGTACAGAACGATGTCGCCGCACGGGCCCGTGGAATCGTAAGGTGGTAATTATTTATTATCGATCACATTTCAGTACGACGATTTGCCAGATTAATGAGAATACTTAATAAATACTAAAACGTCAACATCTTTTGATGTGAACGTTATTAAAATGAGTTTAATGAAATCGTACAATTTGTAGGGTCTATTAGCTAATGCCATTAAATTCCCCCGGAAATTTTCAGAATTAATTCAAATCACAGCTAGTAATAAACGTCTGCGCTAGCGCCACAGTATCTTCTGGGAGCCCGAAGAATACGGCAAAATGTCCCAACTTTCTTCGAGCAATCAACGCTTAATACCGTAGTGAAGTTTCGAGTTGGGAAATTATAGGGCGCGAGCGCGCGGGAGGGCGGACGTCCGCGGCGTGTCATCTCGTAACATCAAAAATGCATTTAAATTCCGCGCAATAAAAAACACAAGGCGGGAAGTTTTGCAGCGGCGCGGGACCGAAGACGCCTCCGACGTCCAACCCGTACATCTTAAAACTACACAGTTCCTGTCCACGCCGAACTTTGCGCAGCCCTATGTATTATTAAGCACCATGAGGCGAGCATTATGTCATAACGAACGAAATAGAGGGTACTCGATGAGAATAGCGTTGTTCCTGGCAATTGCCTCATTGTGTCGAGTTTCCCTCCGAGTCGATAGGTTGGGCTTTAGTTGGCGTTGTTTAAGTTTGGCCACGATGAAAAGTCACGTCTCACAAGGTTCGGGTGGTGTACAATAATCGCGCAGTTGTTTGCCTTCATAAAGAAGAGCTGATGATAGACGCAGGTTCGAATACTTGTAAGTAATAAGGAGCTGGTTTACTTTGATATAAGTTTATAATGTCTTCTTTCTTCTTCTTTATCGTATTAAACTTTAATTTACTTCTGTTGATAAAGATGGAATGCAATGTGTAATAATATGTTCAAACTTGCAAACAAATTTTTCAAGATTTAATGTTTTTATATTTATTTATTACTCCAGACTCGTAGTCCATGCCCTTTTAATTTTTTGTTTAATTTCTATTTCTTTTCCTTTACTCCACAATTGTCTTAACTGGCATGTTCTCAGTTACTTAATTTAACAAAAACAAAACAAATATTATATATCATAAGATATAATTAATAACTATTAATATACTTACATTATGTTGATAGGAACGGATTGGAACCTATAGGCAAACGAATTATCATGAAAGTAAAATATATTTCATATTTCTATAACCTATTTTTATTTTGCATTAAGTTGAAATATTTCTTTTTCAATTTTTAATTTTCTTTACACAATTCCTTCTAAATAGAATAGAATAGAATAGAATATGTTTATTTAAATACATAGGGCATTGACATTAACATTATTCTTATATAAATTATTTACCTAAAATAGTGTTACCTGAACTAGGTTGAACCTGTGTTTCAGGTGAGAAAAATGCTTACATGCTAAAACACTGCTAATTCACAATAAATCAATAATACAAATACAGAAGTTATGTTATGTTGAGTCATCTTATTGTTAGTTATGCTTCATTATACAGATTTTTGTTTGCATGAATATTATGCAATAAGAATATTAGAAATTACTTAATTACCTATTTACATATAACTAGTAGTTCTTCAGTCTGGTCATAGGACAAACTCTGTAAATGCTTATAACTAAGTTTTTTGCAATTAAAATAATTTAAGCTATATAAATCGAGTACTCTATTTAGCCTATTATATATAAATGGTCCTAGATATGAAAAATATCTATGTATAAAAAGCATATTTTGTAAAGGTATTTGACTGGCAGACTATATCTCTCCGCCTTTTGTTAGTGATATTAGTATCATATGAAAGATTGCAATGTTGCTTTAATAATGTGTGCATAATGAAAGCTGGCGGACAGTCAACACTTTGCATGATTCATATACGAGACGCGTAGGATAGTAAAAGGGTTGAGAATGTGATATTTTTAAGATTGCGCGCTGGGCTCTTTCTAAGGGTAGTAGGCTGGTTTTTGGTGCTCCACCCCAAGTAATAATGCAGTATTGTAACACAGACTGACTGAAATATTATATATGTTTGTTTCCCTTGCGAAATGTTATAAATAAGACAAAGACTATATTCTAAGCTTAAAACTACTTAACGACTAAAAATTACTACAAATAAAAATATACAAAATTTACAAAATAAAAAAAACTTCACCTCCAGTGTTGCCGTCAGGGATGGTGCCCAAAAGGCTGGCAGCATTTCCCCGTTGGATGGCGAGGCTAATACGCTGACCGAGATAACTGCCAGCCTTTTGATCACCCGTCACCTCGGCGAGTCTCTTCGCCAAATCCTTAAAAAGGGACCGAGCGCTTGGACCCCATGGACCCATTGTCTCTACACCAAACGGCGCAAATATGTAGCTATCATTGAGAGCCGAATATTTACCTATTTTTATTAAATAAGCATTTTTATTAATGCAACTTTTATGTCGGGAGTTTATGAGTGTAGCAAGTGGAAAACTGAGATCTCTGCCTATCCACATGGGTAAGAGGCTCAGTATATGTGTTATAAATGCATTGGGAAATAATTATAAATGAAATAATGAAACACTCAATTTAATGTTCTTTAACCGTTAACGTTTAATTGTATGCTTTGCAATCGAGGCACCCTAGCCAATTACCGTACGTGCAACTAATAACCTCCAAAGCCGCGAATTGACAATTAGACAGGAAATTAAAGTGGGCTCCAGAGCCGCCAGAGCCGCGGATGTCATTCCGCAATAGTTTGACCAATTTATCAGTAGCCGGAGTGGCTCTGAATAATCGTTATCGGAGCGGGCCCGCGAACAATATGGACCGATGTCGGCTTCTAATTGGCCCTTACCTTGAGCGCACTCGAGAATGATAAAGCCCCATTAGCCCTCCCTATTATTTACTTACTCGTCATTAGTATAGACTTCATTAGGATAACGAGATAACGGAGCCAGCACTCGAGGGACGTGCACCGTTTTGGTGTTTCTGAAAGATATTCATGGAATTTTGACGACCGCCATCGGATTGAAGAGAGAAGGGGCTAATTATTTCGGAGAATTCCCATTTCCATCGTCAGATATGCCAGCTAATAGGGGATTAGATTCGTTCAAGTTTTTCTGTTTGAATGGACACTTTCGTTAATTAGTAGGAGTAATATTTTAATATTTTTTGTTAAAAAAAGGTGGAGGTTCTCTGTTTGGCTGTTTGTTTTATTTTGCATGCGCAATCATTCATTCTGATTATTTATTATAAGATTTTGAAGATTATTTTATTTGTGTATGGTAGATTATGTTTCAGAAGCGGCTTATATAAATTTTATCGAAATCGATTCTTATATAAATTTTATCGAATCGAAAGTATATATTATTTTATAGGTACATAATATTTTAAGTTTGTCTTCATCATTTATCATTTCCGGCTATAGACCCCCGCTGTTGGTCATAGGCCTCCTCTAAAGATTTCCACATCGGTCGTTTCTGCGTCGCTGCCAACCAACGCCTTCCTGCGATCCCAAGTCGTCTCCCCATCTTGTGGGAGGCTTGCCAACGCTGCGGTCCGGCATATGCCTGCCACTTGAGGACCTTTCCACCCTAGCGGCTGTTAGTCTTGTGAGTAATAAAATTCGCAATTCTTCGGCCTATGTCGGTAACCTTGGTTCTTCTGCGGATTTTATTAGGCAGAGAAACTTCTAGCATAGCCGTCTTCATTGCTCTTTCAATGACTGACCCTCTTTATAAGCCGCATTGTGGGTGACCAGGTTTCGACTCTATGCATACTTTCATTAGTCTTTATTTTCATTGTTTTTAGTTTGTAAGAGAAAATGTAGCTAGATTATCACAAAAAATATTTTTAAAGAATCTTCAGATGGATCCATACACTACTACTTGCTTATACATACTTGCTGAAAATTTTGAAGAACAACACAAAAAGGTTTCTTTTTGTATTTGTCTCTCACTATGCATCGTATTAATATGTTTGGTAGCATTACAAAACGCAATGCGAACAAACGCAGCAGAACTCTCGAGCGCATTAAACGCACGTTATTAAGATCAGTATCGAATCGTAGGAAAAATGGACGTGGCCCCAGCCAGCATGGCCGACAAAAAACGCACCAAATTTATTGTTAATTATAAAACTCGGGGCGAACATTACCGCGCGATGCGATTCTGCGATAACTGCGCGCCTATTTATTTATTATTTAGATATCGGCCTTTGCGGTCACGACTCCATATTGTTTCGTTGTAATGGCATTAATGACCTCGGTTGAAAGTTGAAGTGTTAATTTGATTTAAAATTATGCGCGCGATTACGATCACCCGTCCAACTTTTGCCCTGAAGCTTTAATTATGGTGATGATCCTCGATGGAGCACGAGATGCGACGTGCTGCACATTCAAAAACATCCGATGCAGCAAAATTGTATGCAAGTGTGCAAAGTATGTAGACCTTCACTAGAACCAGTGAAAATGACTGAGAAAATACTTTTTATTTATAATAAATACATTTGCGAAAAAAATACCAATTTAAGTACCTATTTATATTAAAAAATCATATTTTTTAAATTTGATTATGGTCTTAATATTTTAATTTCATATTGTACGGAAAAACCTTTTCATCCATTTAGAGGTTATATGCAGAGGAAAAACAAAAGCGACTATACTACAAAACACACAAGGTTATAAAAGTTTTTTTTTGTAATGAAAATGTATAGAAATAGATTTTTTCGGTTTTAATTTAATTTTCATTTTCACGAAAGAACTATTTCACGACACTTCATTCATATGATAATGTTTGAGGTTACTGAAATACTTCAAAGCAGACAATGGTTCAAGCGTACCACTTGCTTGGAACCCTTTCAGGAAAACGACAACATGTTAAGTCACAGTGAACTCCGTCTACGTGGAACGGAACACATAAATTAAAGAGATACGGTAGTTAAATAATAAATTTGGTTTAACACTTTCACTTTATATTGATAGAGTTCTAAACGTCGGACTATCTAATCAACATTTTAAGCACGAGATATAAGCGTGAGAGAAATCAGAAAAACGACATGTCATAGAGTTCAAACAAAAACGGTCTTATAGCCATGTCAGTAATCTCTACCAGGCAATCGATGCATAAAGGAGAGTAAAAGTTTTTTATACAAACACGGTATGTAGTAACCCAAGACAGTATGAACTATTGACTGAAAGTATTGACGTGTGAGATATTCCACACTAAATCTAATATTACCGTCATTTTAAACTTTTTTTAATAACAAAATATGTTACAGGAAGGACAGCTACAGGTAAATCTTATCATATTGTACGCTGAAATGCATGTGACAGTGCTCGTCTAATGACTTCAGCTTCGCATAATACATATATCTTAATCGCTCCTAACGAATTGATTTTAATTTGCTTACAAAAGAAACCCGCCTGTCTTAGAAACTTGAATAAACATAATGTTTTTAAATTAGATAAACATTTGCTTAAACTCTTATACAAGAATTATGTACAGTTAGCAGCACGACAGCAAGCAAGTACAATATAGATGCACTATGAAATTAGTATCTATTACGTAGGAAATAAAGGCGGTCCCAAAGTCAACATGGCATCTGACTTGTGTTTACTAATATACTAGGTATTAAAAAGCTCTAATAATATCGAGCCCGACCACAATTTAATTACTCAGCTGTTGAGTATTTATTGAGAAATTATGCAAAATATTTGTTTGATGCAAATCAGGCTATCAGTTGCATACATACATACATACATACACTCACGCCTTTTTCCCACGGGGGTAGGCAGAGATTACGTCCTTCCACTTGCTACGGTCCTTACATATCTCTTTCGCTTCATCTACTTTCATAACATTCCTCATACATGCTCGACGATATAGTTGCAACATGCGATTAAAGATCGTTATATCGCATAAAAATACTATCGCAATATTCACAGATCGCTTAGCGTATATTACGTTACATACCTGTGGGCTACCTGGAAGCTACAAACACAGACACATATATGGACACACAAATAATATTTACACATTTAAATTTGATACATATGTATAATATGTATATTTACCTTACATACGCATGTCTAATACAGGCTGTTTCAGGATCGCAGAAATAATATTTTAGGGACATATAAGGTGGAATACTTTCCAAGTTAACTAATTGATAGCAAAAAGTTTCAAATGACACCCCTAATCAGCTGTTATCACAAAGGTTGGCTAGCTGTAGACGCAATGGCGTGGCTGCGTAGTATTTATTTCACGCACGCTCAAGTAGCGCTAATATTTTTTCTACTGAATCTCACCTTCCAACGGATTTCAATGGATACACACAGAATATTTGACGAATATTTACTACGCAACGGGTTGAGAGTTCGATTCCCGAAAGGGACAGTAATTTTTTATAATCTACAAAAATTTGTTCTGGTCTGGGTGTATGTAAGATTCTATTTGTGACTGCACCCATGACGTAGGGTAAAAATTCTAGTGTTGTGCGACGTATTTTTGATGACATTCGAAATAAATAAAATTCAATTTCTTTATTGCTGCTAAGTGTCTAATAAGGTGTTATACAATTAGTAAAAAAAAACGAGTATGTTTGCCACATCAACACTATTGATCGGATCCATCAAAGGCATAGTTACCAAGTATTCTGTTCAAAAAAAAAAATAAGCACGACCGAATCGATTTATCTGGTACGGTAGTTAATGAAGCCTTGGAAACCAGATGCACAAGTAGTGATATACTCAGTAAAAATAATAAAAAGTAATAAAATTGGAACGTAGTTTTAGAATGTATAGAAATATTGGCAGTACGTACGTATCGAAAGGGTTACAAAGGTACTTCGTCATCCCGAAAGTCGAAAGCGGGAATGCGCAGTACGTGGAGTGAGTTACTCGGCGGGCGCGCAGTAAACGTCACATTAATTAGCATGCGCACTAATGAGGAGTTATGGCGCTCTAATGAGCGGACTTGTACGACGTATTTATTAACGGCCATGATTATATCGGCCCTGACGAGGAAGTGCTAATACTATTTATGGCCGCTTCACTTTGATTTGTTGCCGATTCTTTCTCGGGTGCGCGTCAAATCCCTCTTTCACGTCATTTTTTAAAGTGTGACGGAAATTCTTTTGATTATTCAGGCCAAATGCTTGCACACTATGTCATATATCATTTGTGATAATTAAGCTAATAAGTAATAATTTGTTTTTTTTTTATATAGACATATGAATAAAATAAATCTTATGAGATTGGACATTTATTAAATACTGTAAGGTCTGTATAATAAAATAGCTCTAGTGATTACTTCTGTGACATACTCACTTTGTTAAGTGATGTAAGTCTTTGAGATTAAAATAGGTATAATAGGTCAGGATTTTGTCTACGTCTAGATTGATATGTCTGATAGCATAAGAGCGTATTACATCGATTTCATTTTAGTATTTTACAGTTAACAGACGATATTCATATGTCAGTATGTAAACGAAAATTTGCGAGTTTTTGAAAATATATATTACATTACCAGTGCATAAGGCACGGAAAAGGATGGAGGCAATTAGGAACGCGAACATCGATCTCAATCTTAACCCACTCTTTAGGGTTTTTAGATAAGTGTGATTCGATGTAAGACAGAACCACGTGAAAGAACAAAGCGAGCATTACGCTTCCACAAAAGGAGGGTGCAAAAAGACGTTAATAATATTCGTCAAAGCACTCTGGTTACATTAAATCAATTTGCCCTTTCCGCGCGGTAAGTAGCGAACGCTGTAATTGATAAGTTGAAACCCTTGTAGCGACGCGGGCACAGTTTGGCACTGCTTCCACGCCGGTGCCAGTTCGTTTCCATATCACGCGATATTGTGTCTCTTCGCTTTTACGATATGTTCCGTCGAGTAATCTAGCTATGTTTATTTTGTTACGCACCTTTATAATTCATTGGTATGACTGATTCCATTGATTTTTGATTTTCACTGACTTCTCTTGGTTTTATTTAAAGATTTAAAGGTCTATGGTTTACTGCATTTTAAGAATGTCACATATAATTAAGGTACGTAACATCAATAAAATTGTCCAAATAATTAGTTAGAGCAAAAAAATAAAGTGATAATGTTAGTTATATTACCAGTGAATAAAATCCAATTTGGCTTAACAAAGTGAAATGTGAAGAATACAGATGGAATATCCGATTCGAACGGACAGTACTCGGTGACCGAATCTATATTTGTTAAAGACGCATTTTCGAAACACGCCAGAGTGAATACTTTTTTTCGATTTCTCCATATTTAATATTGTCAATAATATGAAAATGAATCGCAACATGTGTTGGTAAGCGCATAACTCAACAACGCCTGGATCAATTTGGTCAATTCTTCATTCGTTGAAGTTCAAGGATGGTTTTTACGGCGAGAAAAATTCGAATAATTATCGGAAAAACCCTAAAAACAGCCCTTTTTTACCCATACAAACGTTTTCTAACTAAAACGTACAGTCAATTGAGCTTTATTGTTATTGTATAAAGTTCATATTGCAAGCACACACTGTTGTCTAAGCAATGTAGGTGTGATGGTAACATCAAAGAGTCAATTTGCGCTTTATTAACGCTATATTAAGTTGAAATTCAATCATCTATCAAAACAGTGTGAAACAGTATCGTTGGAGGATTTAATGTCACGTTCCAAAATTGAATAGTCACAAAATGTAACAGTTCATTTGGACCTTTTTTGCAATTTGGTTGGCTATACGATATTGTAAAATAAGTAGGAACAAAAAACTGCCACTTTACAAATCTTTTTGACAGGATGAAGTCTGTCGGGTCTGCTAGTTTTAAAAATGCAAATTCGCAAATATGTATAAGCATTGTGTTGTAGTTTTAGCAAACTTACATCACTAACTAGATGCACGCTAACATATAGGGAGGAAATCAAGCGTTGACTCTACAAAATCTAGTTAATTTCTCAAAACTCTATGATCGCTAAGTGAATCACAATTAATCGCATAATTTGCTATTTAATAATGAGCTACGGATATTATATATTTATTGCCGCGTAGACGAAGATACACATAACCAATGTAGTCAGCAGATATTTGTTCTCAGAGTGCAATATGACCTGGTGATTGTAAAGTTAGCAAATGACGTGGACTTTGCATTGTAAGCGAATGCATTGTAATGGACATGCAGCTGACGCATATTAATCGTATCGTTGTAATATGATTAATGAAAAAAAAAAGATAATCTATCTGCTACGTACAATCTATAAGTTTGTGTATTAGTTTCTTTATTTGTCAGCTTCCTTTATTTGTACTTCTATTTTTTTTTACACTCACAACATTAGCCTAGCCCAAACTAAGCTCTGTAATTCTTGTGTTATAAGATCTAGGGTGACGGATAAACATACATATATTATGTATATATAAATATTTTTTATAGAAATATATATCAACAACACATGACTAAGGTATAAATGCTCGTATTTATAGAGTTCGTCAACTCATTATTATTTAACTTAATAGTTCGGTTAAATAGCGTTGGTGAACTGTGGTTCCGGTACAGATGTTCGAACGGCAAAATTCAGGATCCTGGGACGGATCATGTACCAATGTTTTTCGTTTTTCGAATGTTATATGTATATTTATCTGACGCTCATACTGTGTAAAAATTATGGGGAAATTTGTGAAACATATGAAAGAAATTTAAAGATAGGTGTAGTTAATCAATTGGCACTGCACCAATATAGTTGATTAAAGATCTCGGAGGGGAAGTATCTGAGCTGTGATGATGAGTCTATAGTTATAGGATAAGACAACTAGGATTAGTTGGGCATCACCTGTATTTTCATTTAGTCATTAGGTTTATCTACGAAAGGCTAGGCTAAGTTACAATTTAGCCAATTTTTATTGAACAAGCCTAGTGCTACTATCCTGATACTTCGCAAAATTTCTAAATAAAATTATTAATAGAAGAAACGTAGCGATGTTACATGTACTCCCATTTCTTTACCACACAGACAAGTAATGTATTATTAAATTAGCGTCAATTCTCAAAAACGCTTTAGATATAAATTGTTTAGTAACGAATCATACAATTTTTAGTATATATATAATGGCCATAAATACCATACATAGGTTTTGTACCTGGACAATCGATTTTAACCTAACATAATATATTAAATGTCCATTATTAAGAATAGTTTTTTTTTATTATATTAGGCAATTAAAGATGTAAAACAGACGAGGTTTGTCAAAGAATTTTTAAATTCAAAAACTAGGAGTCCAAGCGACCCGTTGCGTAAGTAACTGATTACGCGCGATCGCTGCGCCAAATGAGTTACCAAATTTTTGAAAATGCCAAACATAGCAGTGAGTATCGCCTGGACTTCTTAGCTGGAACTGTATACTTCGCTTATAATTGTCGCTATTAACAATGTTGTTAAGTGGACAAACATAGATAAGGTAACTAGTGAGGCTGGCTCTGAAGTTGTGCCATCAACGCAAGCTAAGCAATTAAGTCGGGTCTGCAGGAAGAAATTTCTTAGGGAAATATGCAGTACCTTTTAGCCAATATTATAAATCTATTTTTCCTTTAATGTATGTGTGTGCAAAATAAATAAATAAAATTAAATAATCTAAGCTCGACTCCCCTCTGTCTCAACTAGTCGACAATGGAAACAGTAACACAAATGACACTCGATATTAATTAATATAAATCATAATTTTGTCAAGATTCATATGCGTATATGCATCGTTTCTGTTTAGTTAATTATACTCATAATAATGTTTTAAAATTATAGTTATTCCATAAATTCATATGATGTCTGACAGATAACTGTACAGTTGTGAAAGTGGGACTGGACAACACCGAATACATAGCTTTATTCTCCAATGCTAGCGACAAATGGTTATTATTATGTGTATATACATATATACACATAATTTTTATTTGTCGCTTAATTCGTGTCTTACTAATGAACTGTAACAGAGATAATTTTAAATAAGTACTAAAACACATTTAATACATTTTTAGTATCACGTCTGGGTTTAAGTAAAAGCTATTTTTACATAACTCTTGCAAAAACGGTTTTTCTAGAACCAAACCTACAGCATTTTTGAGGTTTCAGCAATGGAATCCTATTGATATATATATATTATAAGGAGGTAAGAGAGGAGACGCAGAGAATCCTCATTCCACACCAACATACTATGTAATAATTTCTATAAAAAGTATACACTATGATTGTGGAGTCTTAATTGTTATTCGTTTAATAAATGTAAATTATTTATCAGAATAAATACAATGAAAAACAAATAAATACAATGACAAAAACTATCAAGTCTCATTCGTGCAATGGTGCATTTGGATATTTTCATCTGGTTAATATTTAATAATCAATTCTATTGGAGTGCCTTCTCTATTAGCCTTAAAGGGAGAGCTATAAAAGACTGCACCGGAACAGATCGTACGACAATATCCTAATTCACTCGCGCGAATGTAATCCATTAGTGTACCCTCCCGCCCCGGCCCACTCCAGCCGCCCGCCCCTCGGCCCTGCAAACGTCTGTCATTCATTCATAAACCTCCATATCATTTGTATTGGCACATGTTTCATATGACTAATGGACGGAGCGCATTAAATATAAAACGACGTGGTTCCATATTGAGAATATCATGAGCACTTAAAATGTGTACTGTACGAAGACTAATTATAACAAATCAAGGAAACTACAATAAGTTAACATAAGGTTTTATCGATTTTTTTTGCAACCCGTGGGAGTTTGCTTGCTACACCAAGCTACTGATTGTCTGGTACTATAATATAATTGTGGTCTAATGGTCTACTATCTTCCACTCATGGATAAGGTATCGTTATATCGGCTTTTCCCATGATAAGAAATGTCTGTGGATCGTGAACTATCTCTTAACATAAATAATTTCGTTTCGGTTTTGGTTTCACTCAAGTCGCAACTCAAGGCGCAACATCGTTTCTTCGCATTTTTTCGAATGCATATTTTGTTAGGTTGTAATATTTACAATCATGCCTCTTAGTTATCTTTATATTCTCCATTCGAGTCCCAGCGTACATTCTTATTACGTGATCTCTCCTTCTATTTGTCACGTATGTTGCCTAACATGCATACCGTACATAATGACAAATCTGATGGTAGATTTGGATTTTGGTTTTGGTTATGTAACCTTATTTTTTATGTTATTATATCAGTGTTACAGATATGTTAGAAAATTAAATAGTATCAAGTACATGTTACACGTATTGTATTTACTTTTTACAAAAGTAAGTTTAGTGCTTTCATAAAAAATGATATTTTACGAGTAACATGTATTTTATTCCGTTAATACTATTCTTGAATTTCACGTAATGCAATATACATTTAAGTAATTCATGTGATTAATGTTATCTCCTGCCGATGTTTTAATACACTCGGCGTTTTCAGAAGAATTAAAGAATGTAATCAGTGGTATTACGCGAGCCACTAAAATATGTATGTATTCGTCATAAAAGTATGCGTACTTCTGTCGGGGATAAATATTCATTATGGCGGATCGCCTAGCGTTTTAGCGGGATTAAATGATGTTAACTTATGTAAGGTGCTCTTAGCTAAATCAATCGTGTCTTAGCTTTGATGTAGATGTTGTCCAAGTTTGCTTTCAGTTGTATTTAATTTGAGTGACCAGTCCTTTTAACATATTCTTTCAAAGTTTGGATAAAAAACTTTTATATTTTATATACTTGTCCTTCGAATTAAATAACAAGTAACGGTTGAGTGTTATAATAATACTAATAAGATAGTATTAATAAGTAAATTTATACATTTAATGGTTATTTTATTTACTAAGAAAACATAAATAATAAAGCTTAAAACATACAGTTATCACGAACAGGGAACGCTATGTGTTTTAAGTTTTTTTCTACAAAAAAGAGACCACACACAACAATTAAAATGTGTACCTACCAAAATACATTTAACACGCATGAGCAAATATAAATACTGTGGTTAAATTACATAAATTTACAACCCGAACTTCATTAATTGAATATTGGACGGCATGCTTCTTTAAAAAGCGACGAAAACCTTAAAAAAAGTCCATGTTTATTATTTGTGATTATTATAAAATCACCGGTCTCATTTATGTACGTAAAATAAAACACGAAAATGTTTTAACACCAAATCAAATCCATTTATAACTTCATAACATTACTTATGTTATATATAAAATCTAAATGAATTAGCAAAATAAATTTGAGACAATCTATAAAACATGCGAATTTCGTTTATGTATTTCTATCAATCACAATACAGATACGACGATTGAAGCTAAAGACATCACATTACATCGCGAAGTATCGCTGTCGTCGGTACGTAGACTTGCGGCTGCAAACAGCGGCGTCGGTCTCCATCCGGCTGAGAGCCCTCATTCGCCACTAATTAATTACTCAACTCGGTTTCAATTAAATTAACTAGAGACCGGGCCATCGACACGCGATGAATCGATGCCAGCCGCGATTCGATTAAGATCGTTAATGCCGATCAATTTTACTCGTTAGCTATCAATAAAGTTATTAAATGCGGGCATATCCCACACAAACGTGCAGCGGTAATGCATGTTCCGTTACTTTGAAATATTTGTTAACAGATAATCGAGTTTGCGTGAAAACGCACAACGTATAAACATCGTGTTAATCTACAGCGAATACTTTTTAACAATGAAAGTAGCTCAATTGTTTTGAAGCATGTGTCAAAAGCGGAGCACCACTAAAACTGAATTGTCCACTAGAAACTGGTTGAACAGAGTTTAAAACTGCGCCCTTGCCTGCTCGGGGACGTTTTAATTACGGTGTTTAAGTAAAAGCGGCTCTGCGTCTAGCTAGCTGCATTACACAGATTTGCTCACCAAAAGCCTCCCACTTAGCTAATGAAACATGTTCGCGTATAGTGTTTAAGCGTCGTCGCACGGAGGCCAGCATTGTCGGGCCGGGCCGGGCGGACGCGGCCGTATTCGGCGGACTCGTCTCCGCAAATCCTCATTTACTTGCATTATTTTAATGGAGCCATTGTGGACGGATGTCCTTTGTCGTGTGCGGATGCGGAGCTGGTACGGTAGCTGGGAAGTGTGCTGATGCACAAGTGCAGCGCTGGCCTAAATTGCGCGATTCGAAATTAAACGGCAGCACGCTCTGTCTCATTTATCCGGGCCTATTTAAACTCTCGGCGGAGGAAACGCGGCTCATTGTAGTTGTACAGTGGTGAAAGTTCGAGTCGAAAGAACGTATCCATTTATCTAATTACTTCTGGGGCCACGCAGTCCGCAGAGAGATCTCGAGGACCTCTAATAACGGGCTTCCCTAATAAGCTAAGAGCTTGTCTTGCTCGTATAAAAATGCAATCGTCGGAGCGAAGGCCCGGCGACGTCGTTCAAACTTTTCAAATTTTCCACCAGCCCCACGGTATTAATTTTAAATTAGAGGGCACGACGTAAATTGTCCCCACATGTGAACTACTAACGCCAATTAAAGTTTTCTCTCTTCGTTGTCACACTTTTATGGTGGTATATTTCAAAAAGTTTCCAGTCTCCTACAAAGCTGGCGGCTAGGTACGTGCAAATTGTTATAGTTACGTTTTATAACAAAAAAAAACGGCAAGAATTTTATTGATGTATGACAGTTTTGTTGATACTTTTGTGTTCACTTTGATAAATTATTACTTTTTTTTATTTTAAATCATTACTAAAATAAATACTACTTAAATCGCTCTCTTTGAAACATACGCACAAAAAAGGTAACTTTACTTGTAACGACGTCGGATTACAAGGGTTTTAAATATATTACAAAATGAACTTAAATTGAAAAAAATTAACGAAAAGTTTTACTTCTTTTTCTGTCTGGCCTTATTCCCATTTACTTGGGGTCAGCCCATCTGGTCAATCTTCACCAGGACGATCTGTCTTGAGTCGTCTGTGGTGCTAGTTAAAGTTACATTACATTACATTTAAAGTTAAATTCTACAAGTAGGTAGGTAGGTAGGTAATGAAATCCTAAAATGAATCATTCAAATAGCAAGAGAATAGCGTCTTAATTTGAATAGCGCAGATGAAGCGATTAGATGATAGACGCCTTCTAGACGTCGAAAGCCAAATTAGTCGAGAATATACAGTTTAATTTTAGGAGCTAGATAAAATCTAATAAGAAAGTACCTAGCTGCTTAATTAAATATATGAGTTGTTTCAAAATATGTATATTAAAGATGCTATAGGTATAGAAAATTATCTCATACTCATTGATTGTACTGGATTAAGCGATCTGATTATGGTATATTAAAAAAGATAAGGCATTTATAAATTATTAATTAAGATTTGGGGTTCATTACTCTAAATAGAAAAATCTCAAAGTCATGTAAGATGATGTTACTCCGTTAATATTAAGTCTCTGTGGTGGTTGAAGGTTGACAACGTTGACAGTAAAGATAAGTTGGTTCAAAGTTCAATGTCAAATTAAGCAGAACATTTTCTGCTCAGTTAGTTAATAGTAGGGTATTTATGCCACTACCGGCTTCTACCGAATTACCTAAATCTGTGACAATAATCGCAATATTAAATTCATTATTGCGTTCCGATAATGGAGGATACATAGATCGTTAGTCGCCCAGGTGAGACATGAATTTCCGGAGTTTATTTGTTGTTGAAAAAATGTCAAAAAATACATGTACATCCAAAAAGGCGTTACAAGAGCAGTCCCCTATTTAGTGTGTGTGTTGTTATGATACGAGTAGGCTCAGTACGCATTGGTGGGAATCGGCAAACTTCATCAGCACGTTCTACCAATTTTCTGATTTCATACATAATAAATAAATATTCTCAAATATCATATTGCATTGTTATATAATAAATAGAGCAAAGTAAAATTAGTATGGTCATCTTTAATTAGAATTGGGATTTATGAAATATTTTTTAAGTTACAAGAAACCGAAAGTGAGTACGCAGCTTAATGTCACGATGTGATTAACTCCTAAGCCCTGCCGGTTAACTGCCGGTTTGATAACCAAACGGGACACGGCTGGTCCCCAATGAATAAATTAAACACTAATTTCTTGACACACTTTGTTTGAACTGGACTGCCTTGCGAGTAATTGTTTACAGTAATTATTTCCAAAGCAATTACTTAGATGCGAAGGAACTATGAAATTATTATCAATAATTACTTTATAGTTACGTTAGTTTACGTTTAAAAACGGGTTAATGTAGATTTTTTATTCCTCGGTATTGTATTTTGTACTAGTCGGTGTCCATCCTACAATGTACATTTATTGAATTTCATATGTACATTTATCTGATGCTCCAAGGAAAAGATCGTATGGTAACTTGCATATTTGCATTCAGTGGGTCAGCGTGGTTGACTAAGGTCTAACATAACTAACTTCGTGCCCCCTGGGATGATTACTACTGACAGATTTTTTTTTATACCACGATCGTGGCAACCAGGCCTACGGCCCGCCTGATGGTGAGCGGTTACCGGAGCCTATGGACACTTGCAACACCAGGGGTGTCACTCGCTCGTTGCCGACCCTTCAAAAACCTATTTACTCCCCTTTTGAAGAACCCTATACTGTAGCCCTGCGGGAAAACCTCGGCAGGGAGCTCATTCCACAAACGAAGTGTACGCGGGAGGAAATTCCTTTGGAACCGCACTGTGCGGGACCATTTAGGCTCCAGTGTGTACGCATGAACTCCCTGTCGATGGCGAGCGGTGCGATGATAGAAAGTGGCCGTGGGCATCATGTCAAACAATTCTTCAGGACACAACCCATTATACAGGCAGTAGAACACACATAAGGAGGCAATGTATCTCCTAAGACTTAGAGGCTCGATACCGCCTGTGAGTACAGGATCGTCGACGAGTCTCACAGTGCGCTTTTGAACCGAGTCTAGGGGCCCAAGCTGGTGGCTGGTGGTTGGTGGCATAGGTACACCCGCCCAGAGATGGCAGCAGTACTCCATATGGGGCCGGACTTGCGACTTATATATAGTACAAGTCTTTGCCCCGGTGTGAAGTACCGCTTCGCCCTATTGAGCACACCGAGATTTTTTGATGCCAGCTTGGCCTTGGCTTCCAGCTGACTTCGGAACTGAACGTCGCTGGAGATGTCAACACCAAGGATCCCAATACACTTTCCGATGGAAAGGGGTATGTCCTGGAATTGAGGGGCTACAGTGAGTGGAGTTTTCTTAGCGGTGAACGCACAAACTTGAGTCTTGGAGGGGTTAAATCGGACTACATTGTCCCGGCCCCAATCGGAGACTCTAGATAGAGTTCTCTCGATTTCACACAAGTTGTTCGCGACTTTCTTCCCCAAAGGAACGAGGGATGTTTGCACGGCCCGTGTAAAATGTATCTCCGGTACTGTCATCTGCATAACAATGTATGCCATCGATGGACAGCATGTCATTGATATGCAGTAGGAACAGTGTCGGAGCTAGAACGGAGCCTTGCGGGACGCCAGCATTTATGTCCATGTATTCAGAGCAGCTACCGTCGACCACGACGCTCTATGCTTCTGCTGGACAAAAAGCTGGCAACCCATTTGCACATACCCTCCAATCCAATTTGTCTAGCCCAAAGTAAGCTCTGTAAGGCTTGTGCTATAGGATCTAGGGTAACGGATAGACATACATATATTGTACATATATAAATAAATTTGGTAGAAATATATTATAATAACCATGACTAAGGTACAAATGCTCACGCAAACATCTGCCCCCACCGGGACTCGAACCCGGGACCTCAGAGATGTCGACACCTTGAAACCGGTGTACCAACCACTCGATTACCGAGGTCGTCAACTTACATGTAAACTTACAAGAACATATGTAATTACAAGCTTTTTAGTAACTCAAAAACACTTGGAAAAAATATATACCTAATTATGATACTAAATTTTACAGTAATATTATTTTGATATAACGAATGTCGATGAAATGGAATATAATGTTAGATTTTGTACATACAAATTCGAAGAAGATAAAAGCTACATTTCCACGATGTGTAATGATCATTAATGGATGAGTAATGATTATTTGCTAATAGTAACGTTAACTTGTCCTAGTTAATAATGATTGTATAATAACTCCTAGCTTTTATTATATTCAAATGTTGGTGTGTTAAATTTAAGGGATTTATGTAAATCTATATTTTGAATATATTCGCCTCTGTACCCCGCGAGTTTTGATTTGGGAATCGAAGCCAGGACAGATTTGATTTTCGTTTTTTCCTTGGTATTGATGCACGCATGACTTTCTCCTATAATAATAATTTAAATAGTATTGTTTGTTCCAGTAATTCGCAACTAGTTTCTCAGTTGTTGAGGCGTCCGATTTAATAAAGATCGCCTCCAATTTCGTCCTTATCGACAGTTACCTTCAGGTGCACAGTTTTTCTTTGTATGTAACAAACTGGTGTATAAGGGAATTGCTTGACCACCATCACATTTTTATACGATTTATTTTATATTTATAAGTGTGTTTCTCACTCATATATTGGTACATTAAAAAAACATTTGCGTTACTCTGGAAATACGAGAAACGACACTTAATGTTTTTATATTATTTTAAAGTTAATAAAAGTATTTTTGTAATATTATATACTAGTTTTAAATATTTGACTTTTATGTCGTCGTCTGTATGTTATAGTCAACTATTGTACTGACATTTCGACTCGCATTAACATGAAGGTTATATTATTACACCTCTAACTAAAATTAATTAAAGTTACTTTCACTATATATTACTATATTTTTTCCTTAGAGAAACAACTAGAACACTTGTTTTTTTTTGTATCTATATTGTTTTATTACTACTGTAATATCATCAACAGGCAGCTTTAGGTGTCGATAAAGTTACGGCTATTTGCGTTAGCTTGTTATTGGCATGTAGTAATTACTA
The DNA here is from genome assembly GCA_036419045.1 of Scirpophaga incertulas. Classification (NCBI taxonomy): domain Eukaryota; kingdom Metazoa; phylum Arthropoda; class Insecta; order Lepidoptera; family Crambidae; genus Scirpophaga; species Scirpophaga incertulas. The sequence continues at coordinate 26,619,190 of CM071634.1, read as the reverse complement.
TAATTGTAACCATCGTGTATAGTGAGTGGGCAGAAACGACCGGGTTCGTGCCTGTACGGGGCATATGAGACAGTATGCAGACGAGGTCTTCGCACTCTTGTTCAAAACGTCCTTGGTATTCCTCTGGTACAAAATCACCTTCATTCATTAGCGTGAATCTCCTCCTACGTCCACCCGGCATACCCCCCGGCGATCAATGGTACTATTTCAATTAATTAATTAAATGTGAAATACTCGTTACCATAGTAAACTCCGGCATTATATCTGCTAATATTCGAAGAATTCCTAATTGGCCTTTGTTAATACTCCAATTAGAGCCGAGTGTATCAAGAAAATAATGAGCCATAGATTTAATTACGTAAACTTGTTACGGAATATAATTGGCGTACCTGTAGATAATAATTGTACGCTAATTTAATAATGTTTTGCGTATATAAGTAAATTTGAATGTGAAGTCGCTTGGAGTGTTTGATCAGGAAGCTCTGACGATATTTTTGATGGTACACGTGCGTAAATATGAATGAGCGTGTACTGTAGGCGATTTGAAAATATTAATAAGATACTTTAATACGATTATTTTTTAATTATATTTCTAGAATCTACTAGTCCTTGTATATTTATGATACCGATTGATTTGTGTATTTTTAAAATCACACATATTTTACTTAGTATGGATTCCGTCCCATAAAAAGGACCAATTATAGAATCACTTCGTTGCCAGTCTGTCAGCAATACGCTTTTTCTCAGCAATGCGTGAAGGTATTAAGTTAAAATTAATATCAAATCTGTAAATCAGGTCTGCAATCTCTTGCAGCAGCATCCAAACATCTATCTATACGTAATCAAAAGATATCGTCTTTTATGTTTCGTTTATGCCGCAAAATCAAAGGAATTAGATTTGTGAATGAATCAATCCGAAAACTGTACATTTGTAGTTGCATCACATTTTTATTTCATAATATATCCTACTATTCTCTACATAGAATTATAAAATTAGGCATAAATAAATAAATCAAAGCAAATAGACAGTGAAATTAAGGGGGAACTGTGGGTTGGTATAAGCGACAGTAAATACTTAATCAGGTGGGCAATTTGCTTGTATCTCAATCCACTTTAAAAAAATTGCGATAATACAGTGTGAGTCTTGACGAAGTGCACAAACGTAGAGTCAGATAATCAAATCAGAAATCTGGTAATAAAACAATGAAAATGACAAAAATTTTACATAACTTTCTGTAATATATGATATTAAAAAAAAAATAGAAAAATATTCACAAACTAGTTTCTTTACTTATTCGTGAAATTAGCCTTTTTAATTTTAATGTTGGTCAATGACCATTTTAATTGAGATTATTTATCTGTAATTTTTAGCAAGATATGTATGTCATTTCTTTTAAAGTTAAGCTTGAGATTGAATAAAAATTAGGCATCAATTTCATGTTTCGTTTATTTTTCATTAATAAAATTAAATGTAGTTTCACCACTTTTTGTTTGTGCATTTTATGAAGATTCAAACTGTATATAAACTTATTCGCGAACTCTCGGTGCAGTCGCAGTGCAAGTGCAAATTGCTGGATTTGTATGTTATTGTTTGTAGTCAGTGTATTGACATTTTCACTGTCGAGATTAAACTTTACACTATTTCTAGCCATTAGCGAGGCATCGACTATCGAAGTGCACGTTATGGCATGGCGAATGGTTCAATAGCCTAAAAGGGCGTTCTTTACTATATCTCGCAAAAACCCGAGTAAACATCCACGTTTCTGCTTTCAAAAAAAAACAAAACTCAACACTCAAATTAACTAGCCGTGACTGTGACATGACAGTGCTAATAACAGTCAGCTGTAAGGCTGCGTAATCACGACAAGAAAAGCCAGGAAGCATGCAAATACGTTAGTTCAAATAGAAAAAGCAACTTTAAATTTATAAATAGGTGTACCACCTATTTGGTGAACGTGTTTTAAAATGTTTTAGTAATAATTGTTGGCAAAATAGTCTCGTTCTCGTGCGTATACGCAATAGTGCGTATACTGATGTCAATTATATATAGACACATAAAAACTAGCCCCGATTTGCAGGTACATACTTATCTTTTGTCTCATTAAATTATTAGTGAACCAAACAGATCATATAAACAGTACGAGACGGAAAGAGATAGCGTTGCGCTAGCCAAACATATAATCGAAGTGAGGTCTGACCATACACCAATTGCCTGAATTTGAATGGAACAGTTTCGATGCGGTCGTGCGATGTTTAACTGTTGTTGGAATATAACAACATCACTCTTGCAAGGTAATCGCTATATTCGAAGATATGACAGTAGAAGTAGGTAGTAATATATAAGGTTAGTTCTATTATTCGAATATATAGATTACTACCTAAGAATATAAAATATATATTTTGTCATAGTTCGTGTTCGAGCTTCACTTATCTCTGTTTTGTACCTTCTACATTAAAATTATAATTCTTAACTGACGTAACACTAAAATGTTAGTATTAAACTTAAAAGCTTAATACCTACTCCAATATTGAATTTGTAGCGTAGCATCGGCATTAATAAATGTAATCTTAGTTTTCAAAGTTTGTTAGACAAAGCAATTTATTTCACGGTATTATAATGTCACAGAAAGTCGTTATTGTACGTTAAAACATTCTCTGTGCTCTATGGCATACGATCTATTGTTATAAAGCAAGGGAATGTCGTGCAGCAGACCTCGTTTCCGAGCTCGCGTGTTGCAAGTGCTTGAAGGTTGGCAGACAATAGAGTAAAGACATCAATCATAACGTTTTGTCATGTAGAGCCTTCAATGATCAATCGAAACTTTAGAATGCCCTAGAGACGTGTGGATTTATATAGGTGACAAATTGGACTTTTCTTTTGCGGGGATTAGTCGATAACATAATTACAATGTAACATACATATATACATCTTTGAAAATACATATACCCTCAGTTGTAAACATAACTTATTGTAGAAATTGTGCTTACGAATTTTGTATTTGTATTATCTATAACTAACGTGGTTGAAATCACCCTTAACTTGGGGTATACTATGAAGAACTGTGATAATGATAAGTCAATCGTATTGGGTGCAATAAAAACATATACCAAAACAAAAAAAAAAGATATAATGTATGATCATTCGCCAATGTACCGTAAAACAAATCCGACTAGCCCTGTACGTATAGATATGGATGGATCTATGGATCGGAGTAATTGCAAACTCATGGACTCAATTACGCTCCACGCGCGTCAAAGGTGCGTTCGACAAAGAGTTGAAGACCAGCTGTCCACTGCAGCACAAGGGCTGCCCCCGCCCGCAGCATCGCCTTTGTGGAGATCAGCCCGCTTTGATCTTGCCAGGTAATTTGGAAAAACGTTATTTAATTAACTTTCGACAAGAGTAATCGTGTTACAAAGCCACCGAGCGCGTGGACGGTCAAGTCTTTGAGAGCCGAACTTGATTTTTACGCCAAACACTCGCAGCAAAGCGCTGTCACTTCCAGGTGCTCTCCAATTAACAGACCTTTGACCGTGCCGACAACTAGTGCCCCTTTGTTATTATAGTTAAACAGTTAAGTTTTTAGGGGAACATGTAAATGACACCTTTTGGGGTCTTCTTAATTGTGCTGTATTTTTTGGGGAAGGATTTGTTTTTATTTCTTTGAATTATATTAAAAATGGTTTCAAGGAGTGGCCTTTAAAATAAACTATGATACAATTACAGAAATTACCACTTTGAATCTGTTTTCTACTTTTCCACCTTGAATCTTTGAATTACAAAAATATGAGATAAATTATCAAAACTAGTTTATATAATATTTATTATTTTCTTTGTGATTTTAATTTATAACATATGAAATGATTTATTAAAATATGTGTAGGCAGAGTATGGAACATATAAGTAAAATTAGTACTACTACTATATAGTAAAATATTCTGTTTAACGTTCTATACCATATTTTTCAGTACATTCTGTGTACTATGAAGAATTTTAACATTTTCAATATCTGCAATACTCACAACGTTACTATAACAAACGTACATCAAGCTAGATTTGATGACAAAGCAAAAATAAAGAAAATGGTAAAAAACCTCAAATCATTCCAGCTATAAGTGTACAGCACAAACATTATGAAAAAGTTGATATCATCGACAAACCAAAATCATACCAAAAACGACGCTTCCCAGAAATTCAACAATAAACCAATTAAACAAACTAGCGAGATATAATTAGTACACCACAACCGCAAAGCTCTTTAAGTCCATTAGGAAAAACACTTGCAACACGATTATCCATCCATTAGCAACGCTGGACAATAGTTTTATGAGTTGCCGAAATAAGTTCAGGGTTGTTTAAACTTCAGAACTGGTTAGCGCATTTTGCCACCGCCGTGAGCAAGTCCAAAGGCCCGGAGCACTGTGACGGTCGCAGACCAGATAATTAACTCTATAACTACCCTTCAACAAGACAGCACAGCAAGTACAGTTAGGAATTCGCTTTAGTGTTAATAAACATCATTAGCAGTTGTGGAAGTATATTAAACAATAGGCTTTGGTAGAGTGCGGTCGGCGAAAGGTCTGAAGACTTCGAAATACAATTCTGTGCGGACGATTCACGAATAAACAAAGGCCGCTTGTGTGATGTTCATTGAGCAGCTTAATTGCATTTCTTCGTTTATGCAGCTTCACACGTATAGTGCGTTAATTTTTTTTTAAGCTTTCATTGCGAGCTGTGTTGGAATTTACTGTATTTCATAAATAAACATATAATATTACTTACAGGAAAGAATCGTTAATGTTACAATTTAATTTCGTAAAATTATGCATTATTTATTACTAAAGTTACACAATTCAGACCCACGTTTTCTCCTTTCATTCCTTTCTATATCAATCTATAAGAAAAAGAATATTTCGGGAAGTTTTACTGTGACACCAATAAAACTAGCCATCAATCGTCATCACCCATCTGTCCTTTATTCCACTGATAAGCCATGTCTTATTAGAATGGGATAAGGTCATTATTCAATGAAACTGATCATAATGTAACAAATAAATGATAAGTATTTCGGTCATGACTTTTGGTTGCATTTAAATGTATACTATATTACTTTAATAATTTTAAGAGGTCGCTTTCTTGCCAGTGATGAAATATGGAACTGAACTCTGACCATTTATAATGGAGAATAATGAAATCCGAAAAAGAAACAGATTCACTGATATAGCCTGAAGAATAGCGAGCCTTAAGTAGGCAGGGCACATTGCTCACATTTATATCTGTTTTTTTTTTGTGATAGACGCAGCAAATCCGGAAGACCCACAAGAATCATAGACCTATGGTCCCTACCTCTGTACCTACGTAATCAACTACGTACATAGAGTAGTATTATGTACGTAGACATAAACAGTGAAGTCATGGTACCCATCAATTTGATTGCCTAAAATACCCTTCAACACAGTAACGCATAGGACCTTGGTATGGAGACAATGTGGTTGAAATTTTTTATATGTTTACTAAAGTTAAATTCAATTACAAACGATTACAAATCCTTACCCTTACCCTATTACAAAAGATTCGCAAACTAGTTCCGTAAACACTGGTAGCATTCTAATTTATACATCTATAGATATAAATAAAATTGGAGTGTCGTCTGTGTCTGTATATTCCGGCTAATTTATGACATAGCTGGACCGATTTTGACGGGCCTTTTATTGGCAGGTAGCTAATGTAATAAGGAGTAACCAAGGATTTTACTTTCTTCGTAAACGTGTTCTTTTTAGAAGAATAAAGTAATGTTGCAATGTCCAACTTATGTCCAGTATCGCGCGCAGCTCACGCGCATTTTTACTTATATATAAAGAAAACCTAAATAAACTAATTAACATTTTTGTTAAATTCCACGCGAACGAAGTTTCGGGTACAGCTAATATTAAGTAATTGCGATACACGACTATTATCAAAATTGGCCGTGGGATGTTTTAGAGTTTCCATTAGATATTAGGGAAATCGCAATTTCTCCTCTGCGAGACGGTAATCCGGCCAGTTAGCGGAGTGAACACAAATGGTTTGCGAGTGGAAAACGCTCTTACGCCCTCATTCATCCCTGTTTCGCTTATGATTCGTGAATTTTTAACTCCCTCGAATGGACTTGCTATTAGTACAGACGACGGCAGATTTGGCTACCACAATCTGTCAAAATTATTTAATAGACTTTAAACTTTATGTTGAGATAAGGAAAAACATTTATTCATGAAATTATTGAAAAAAATCGTAAGTTTTGGATACCAGACCTGCTGTTGTTTGTACATTTGTTTTTAAATTGAAATTTTATTCTTCATAGACTTTTTATCCGTGTCTTTTTCTATGTTTTTATTCTTATTGATTCTTGTATTATCTCATTATTTATTCTTCTCTACTCCTCGCATTTTTAAGGTGAGGGGCACATCAGCTCCCTATCAACAATACCTGCCTACATTAGAGATTGTACCAAAATATTCACATTTAAGGTGTCCTTAAGGAACATTATTTAAAACAATGTCACGAACCATAACAGTCATTATGTAGTTTTGTATAATATATTTATATATATAATATATATATATATATATAGTAGGTAAGTATGATAGTATAGATTTTTTTGTAATATTATTATGTATATGTGTAGGTATATAAATATGTATTTGAATTTGTATGTATGTAGTATATATATATATCTTTTATTTATTGATGATGATTATATATTTATTTATATCTATTTTTAGGTAATATTTAGTATGTTTAGAGGTAGGTTGTAATGTATTTTTATTTATTTTTATGTAATAGTAGGATTTTTACAAATAAATTACTAAAAGTTTAGAGTACAAGATCTTTATTCCACAGGGAATTCAAACAGAATTCAATTCACTAATGTTTACTTTGCAACAATACTTTATACAAATAAATCACTAGAAATAGAAGTACAAAATCTTCATTTCACATGGAATTTAAACAAAATTCAATTCACTAATGTTTAATATGCAACAATATTTTATACAAATAAATCACTAGAAATATAAGTACAAAATCTTCATTTCACATGGAGTTTAAACAAAATTTAATTCACTAACGTTTACTAGGCAACAATATTACTGTCAATTCTATCAATTCATATACATAGAATGACTTAAAAATATAAAAGAACTTAAATTAATATAGGTACAGGCAGGGTTTATAGGTCCGTTTGATCGATATTGGTTTTAAGTTGAAATTTATAATGTAAAAGATTAAAAGACAGTATTCCGAGGATAAAAAGAAATCAGTATTCCGGTAGTCCTTCAGAAGTCCTTCAGGAACTGGTCCAGGCAACTGGTAACCGTGGTTAGATGGCCGTGTTTGGGTTAGTTTACTCTCTGTCCTTGGCTTACCAAGTCGCCGTCTTCAATTAGGATTTAAGGTAGATCAGCGGTCAATTTAATGCAGCTGGGTCACTTGAAAGTCCCTGGGTGACGAGGGTTAATGTTCAGCCCAAATATAGTTCCCTGAAGATGACATGAATCATTTCAAATAACAACTCTCTTGGCATTTACTTTACTATTTATTAACTTTCAAAAGCGAAGACTGTGATGTAGAAAATGAAAACAAACATGAAGATACAATTGATTCTAGAATATTACAAGATTTGATCTGGTTAAAATATTAATTTGTTTTATTTAAATCCCCATGTATGTAACGGTTATGAGAGGTAGTTAATGGATTTAATTGCACAAATATTGGTTTCCCACCAGGCATACTATGATGATTAATCAATATTTTATTGTAAAAGACCAAATTTGTTTTATCAATTTACCACAGTTATTTTCTCTACCCACACTCAACGGATATTCAGGAAATGTTCTAGAACGATGTTTTAGGTGTATATATGAATCTCAGTTAAAAACTCTAAATATATAATAAAAGAAAGAATTATGAAAATTAGGTACCTTTCTTTCGGGATGATTGTCTTTTTTTTCTCTAATTTATATTCGGTGAAAGCAGATCTATTTCGTCAGTCTATATATAGACTCCTTCTCTTTTGTAGCAGAGCTCGGCCTCAACAGCCGAATACAATCTTTTCAATTATTTAAATTAGAACAGTGAATAGTTATCGATCACAGCTATTGATCCAAAACCAAATAATATCCGCTAATCACTGCCACAGACTAGTGTGTATCTTTTTTTTATTAAGTTTTTAATTTTTTTAGTTAGGCAAAGGACACAATCTATGCTAGCCGAGCAATCTAGCCTGACTATTAATCTGTAGAAGGATTAATATTTCTTTATTAGTCCTCACAGCTAGGTCTAGTTTACAGACTCAATTGCCACAGACAAACATTTGCCTGAGGAATAATAAAAATAAGGTTAAACGACTACACTTATGATGATCAATTGCGATTTAACTTTTCATTGACATAAGACTATTCTTTTAAACTACTAATTGTGACATTATAATATTTTAATATTTTTTTAGGGGAGTGTGTGGGATTACTGATTAAAATACTATCTTTGTAGACGACGCTTGGCTAGACTTGGTTGCTTGATTTGCGCCATAGATAATGGTGTTAGGATCATGATTAGCGGTCCACTCTATGGAACTGTCCATGTCATCTATTAAAATTGTCAATGTCAAAGTAACAATTCGACGTAAACATAACCAATGCGAGATACAATTGTAAAAGTGATTTTAATCAATATGAATAAAAAATGTCTTTAATAGTACTTAAAATCAGTGAGAAAAACAGTGTTACAAGGTACACACAGGGTCTAACCCGTTATGTTCACCTGTCCACGCGGTCTGCAGGAAGAAATTTCTTAGGTAAATATGCAGTACCTTCTGCTAAATATTTTAAATCAATTTTTCCTTTAATGTATGTGTGTGCAAAAATAAATAAATAAAACACTATTATTAATAACACTATTTAATCAATAGTACCAAAATACTACAATTTATTATTAATTTCTTTATAATTTAAACTGCTGGACTAAACTGCTGTAATGTGTTTCGGCGTCGGCGTGGAGATTGGATTGGGGGAGACCTATGGCCAACAGTGAACGTTTCTTAGCTGAAGTGATAAATAATTCCGTGACAGTTCTCACTAAGCAATCGCTTACAGACACTGAACAAGAACCAGCCTACATAATACAGTCATTTAACTTAGGTTTAAACTGTTAGTTAGGTACATAAAAGAAAGAGAACAATGACAGAATATTGAATACGGCGATAGAGAGTATCACTGTTAATGGAGTTAATTATACGAGACTGTGGTGACATATTGACTCATTTTACGAGTTATACTTTAGTTTTACTGACGTCCGTAGACAATAGCGAATTACGGTCATAAACACGCTTAGGTCATTTAATTAACTGTTACACACTTGTTGGTTTTATCAATTATTCGTTATAGCTCATATACCCCACCAAGGGGCACGAGACTACTCTAAACATGTTCGAGCGAGCAGACCATCAACCATCCGTCAACTACGCTCGCTCAGTGTGGATTGGAATTTCTTCGCTGGTGTGTATAGGTTATCTCATGATGTTTTCTTTCAATACAAGAGCATCGGATATAAGTATAAAAAAATCCACTAGCCCACCGTAGGGTTCAGTAAGTATATAAACAAAAAAGAAATTGTGCAACTAAAAATATGGTTAAGGTGATGGCTGAAAACCAGTGATTTGTCCAAATTAGGCAAATATTTAGCTGAGCCGTGACCTTTTGCTTTCTGCAGCATACATATATTTATGGTGTTTGATTGTATATATTTTCATTGTAATGTAACTACAAATTTATTGTTTTGGTATTTTCATTATGTTACATGACATTGATTCATAGAAAATTTCATGGTTTCATAGAATTTCAAAATACACTGCATAAACTGGGCAATACTTTAATTGCGTTGGCTTAGAATTTTGGATTTTAACTGCTGTAAATACTTCAGCTGCTGTAATTTCTCCATAAACGGAAAGCAAAATAATTCGATACAGGTTCCGTTTATTGGTACAGAGTACATGACCGTGAAAAACATATTTCTATCGTATTATCGACCCTTGATCATGGGGTTAGTGCGGAAACCACAGCGCCACCGATGTTTTTATTAAAGAATAGTTTAAATGTACATCTATAGATAATACTTGTTATATCAATCATTTCGATCGTTTGACATCTTTGAAAATTTTGTATTCATATGGAAATATGGATTTCCCACCCAAAAGTTCTTGCTTAGCTCTCACACTGTTGACTTTATTATCCTTCGCACGATTCTAACAAAATTTTTATCAATATGTTTTATGTAAATATTATTTTAGACGTTTGGCAAAATGCTCCATCTTGTTGGAACCACGTGCATCAGTGCATTAGCAAAACAACAGAAACTCTTAACATCGCCACATACTAAAGACGAAGACGAAGGACGAAATGAATATAGTTATATTAAATTTTACATATCTCTGGGAAGTTATACCTGATGGTACGTGAAGATAAGAACAATCATTTATTAATTATTACCGAGATTGTGGCGAGCAACACCTTGACTTGTGAATAAGTGGGTAATTCGCTATCTTACCGCTAATTACCGTAACACGATAATGCTGTGATATTGTTGTTATGCCGGAAACGTATGTAAGTATAGGTAAGTATAGGTAGTTAGCCAGACGCTCAGAACTATTAACTCAACCGAGTACCAAGTTTCTATCACCAACGATACGAACACAGAATTTCCCATACCTATGCATATCTATTTCGAATAACAACATTATTGTACTAAAGTTTTCACAATATAATAAGTCCCTTTTGACAGGCGTCATCGTCATAATTTATCTGTCAAAACTATGGAGAACACCTTAAGATAAACGAATGAATCTTGTATGGCTAAGATGGAGAACAATTTAGGAATTGAAAAAAATGGATTTTGTGTAGATTATGTGTAGATAAACAAATATAATACCTTGAATACTGTAACATTCTTTCGATATAAGATTAAAGTTTTTTAATAAGTCTGAAATACCAATAATCACCCGATTACATGTGACACCCCCAAACTGACATTTAGCTTTAATGACAGCTGGTCATTGTTTAATGACAGTTGGCAATTTTTCAGTGCCAGTTGGTGTTTGCACTCAACCGTTAGTTTATTACATCTTAATAAAATATAATGTGACCCCGCAATTTTTTTAAATCTCACAAAACCATCTAGGGTTGGCTGGAAGGAATCTCTCTGAGAGATAAGTCCGCCGTTGGACCTACTAGTTGGTAATAATTAACTTGGTACCTACTAGTATTTTTTTTTATTTTAACTTTGTTTTAATGTGTGCGATAAAGAGGTTATTATAGTTTATTACTTATTATAACTGATTTAATACTTAGTAACTCTAATCCGTTATTATATATAATAAAGCTAATCAGTTTGGGGACGGAAATGTTTCCTACAGATATCTTGCATTAATCGATTAGATTAATCGATTTATTGTATTAATGTGGATCGATTAAGTATTATGCATGGTTGTTACACTTTACAGTTATGCTTCACATTGAAGCACAGTGATTCGGCGAGAACGAATTAGTTATCTATAAGATTTGCCTAAATGGTCCATTGTGATTATTACCATGAATAATTTCACCGATACGGTTAAGGTATTGTTAATCGATTAAATTTGAAAGCATTGCAGTATGTTTAGTCCGCACTTAATAACTTATATAATTAGATGCTTTAAGATTTACATAATGACATTTATTGGTAAACTTATGTCACATCATGCACAGGTTTTGTTTGATTTTGTTTGTTGTGACTGGTTGTCATCAGAGATTCATATTGACCTCATCTTACTAGTATTTTAAAATATCCTTATGGCTAAAGTTTTCTTTAATCGTGGCATCTTGGGTATATCTATACACTATACATAATAGCGTAGCGAAATTATTATAAATATGAAATTTGAAGAAAACTTTTCGACTTAGGCGTCACTCGTATTCGTTCGTGTATTCAACATGACGCGTTGACGCATTAAATGCATCGTTAATTATATGTCATGCATCGTTGCATCGTTAATTATAATTAATTATAATCGTCATTAAATGCATGCATTTTGTTAAGCCAAAGTAGATTTTGTAATCTAATAATAAATAATTGAAATAATTTTAAATTAGTAAATGCAACGTTAATTTTGTAAGTCTGTAATATATACTAATAAAAAAATAGACTTAACAACGCTTGTTTTAGGAAAGTGTATTAGGTGTTTAAGGTAACTTGCATGAAAGTTCGCGGTGGCGGTATTTCCTTTACATATTATGCCGTAAATATTAATTGAAAATATGTATTCCTTTCCCGTTCATTGGACGTTCGAATTTCACAGTTCATTTTGCTGTTGTAATTGTAGTGAGGGGTTAATATTGAGTTTCTAACAGCTTATATTTACGTTTTTTTATGTGATATGTTCAAAAACAAGCAGAATTGTAAAGGTATTTTTTATTACTGTATCTTGACAAACAAGCAGATTGGGTACCTGATGGTAAGTAGTTACAGTCGCCTATATACCTGCGTGACGCGCAGCAATTTTGCAACACATTATCCGTCTTCAATATGTTATACTCTAAATTATTATAAAATAGTAAATTCATTGCCTATCTTTTTTTCATTTCCCTTCCGAATGGAACACACCAATGTGAACAATACTGGTTTGCAGCAGTAATAGGATAACGTTCGAATAGAGTTTCTTTCAGATTTCGTGCTCTACACTAAGTAGGGCACGAAACGTACCCAGGATACCTCCGCAACGGCAAGTGTCACGGAGGTTTACTCGGACTCCACGCGGCCAGAGCGGTCTGACCACGTGACCTACCGACTAAACTCAGCATGTGCCTAACGTCTAAGAACCATATAGGCAAATCGTGAGGGCTTAGTGTAGGGAAAAGGACATCGAGTTTCAGTACTTTTCTAAGAACAATCGTATCATTTACAAATAACTAGCATCTGAGGTATAATAGCGACAAATAAACTACAGAATATTAATAGAGTATATGTTTAGATTGATATATTTAACGTGGTAACCAACCTCCTCATAGTCCCTTTGCGAGCGGTGCTGCGCCGGCGCAGGGCAGGGCGGCGCTCATTCCCGCGAGCGGCGCGGACGGCCCACCTTGCCCTTGCGCACAGGCGCGGTGGGCCCCGTCCCCGCGTTTGCGCTCTTCATCAGCTTTTGCCAGTCCTGCTCGCAGACCAGTGACCCCGCGAGCATGTAATACCTAGACGTGACATAAATAATTGTTATATTACATTTTGGCTAGGCATCTGTCACCGCACAGACATATAAACAGGAAGAAAACGAGTATAGTACATGTTGGTTTTAAGGTTATAAAGGTCAGTTACTATTCTGTACTAATAAACGGGCCTGTAAAACTTAGTTAACAACGGTGCAAGCTTTTTATTGCTATTATTGGTAAACCAGAAAGTGGTGTACCTGATGGCAAGTGGTAAACATCACTCATGGACAATGGTGATACCAGGGACATAGTCGCTGCCTACCTGGACAAAAATACTTCAAGCCTTATTGAAGTTGTATATATCGAAGCGCTAAGGAAATACGTCAGCTGGAGCTCATTCCAGAGTCTGTATGTGTAAAAAATTACGCTGTAACCGAACGGTGTGTGAACTAATGGGATCCAGGTGATTTTATGGATGAACTAAATCAAAAGTTCCAAACTATGATACTAAAACTTCAATTGGCTTTTGCAACCGATAGGATCTATTTGATTTTCTTGTTCCGAGCATGCGATGCACTGTATGTAAAATCGTATATTAGTAGCTGTGAGGCGCGTGTCCTCATGTCGAATTCGCTAGTAGATATGGTTTGGCCACATGCGTACTCTTTTGTGAGGTCAATTCAGTGGATATCACCTATCAGTCTGCATGAGATATGATAATAGGAACATTTTATGTTAAATAAGTCTAGCGGCTGCTACAGTGCATTCGATTACATGACGTATTCTTTGCCTGTTCGCTTGATTGCACTATTGAGTCTATAAAACTAATAGTAAAAAGAATGGACATTATATATTAGTTTGCATGAAGCGAGTCACGTTTAAAGCACGCGAAGCTCTTTATGTGTAATATATCTGTAGCTGTCACGTGTGAACACGCTTATCTTTATGACTAATTTGTTTGTTGATCTATTATAAACAATAGTAGAAAATAATGAACCATACTGTACGAAACTGTATTTCCATACTGTACGAAAAACTTTATGTGAAAGATGTGTTGCTGAACGTTACGAATTCTTGAGAGTTCTAGGTTTACTAAGGCATTACCTATCACCCTGCATGAGGTGTGAGCCACATTTGGAACATGCGAAACACTTTATATGGAAGACGTGTAGCGGCTGCTGCGGCGCGCTCGTCCTCATGACAAACTCGCTGGCCGGTATTGCTTGGCCACACGCTGCACATGCACCACCCGAGCCAAACATTCTGGAACAATGCGAATTAAGTTATTAATTGCAAAACTTAAGACAAAATTATGTCAGTAAAAAAGATTACATTATAGCGATGACTTTAACGAGTTGTAATTAAAGTCAGTGACAGAGTTATGATGTTTGATATTCAAGAATTAAATCTGCCGTTCTTTGAAGGTGAGAAGCTCTTAACGTACTTACACACCACACGTCCTACGCCCTACACAGCCATCAGACAGGTATGAAATAACAATTATATTAAAATCTTCACATAAATAAAACAAAATGTTTAACGATTTCAATGATAACCTATTTGTTGGATTCGTCTCTGTCAAGAATGGCAGAATTAATATGTAAATATTAGAAAAAGCAGGGAATAGAAATTTTGAAGAGAAATATTTCATTATTAGAACATAAAATAGCTGAAACAGTGAACTTCGAACTGGATGACGAAATATTGCAATAAATACGATTTAAAATAAAACTACTTAATTTATTTAAAATATCTTTTATACATACTTTATCGTTACAAGGAGAATAAAAAAACAATTATCAATAACGAGAGATTAAGAATGAGAATAATAAAACAATTATCCAATTTAGTGCATTCATTTGAAAGTCACGAGTCTATTATATTTTAGCCATTCATTTTGATTAATATAGATTTTGGAGTCCGTCATCTTCCGAAGTTGATAGCTCACGTTAGTTCAGTGACCGAAGTTTTAATCAGTCAATTAAAAACAATAATTTGGATACACTCACATCTATATATTGATTACAATTAAACTCATAAGCAAAATAGTGGCATTTATACCTGAAGATAAAATTAGTAAGAGAATTTATGTCTGTACGTAACAGGACGAAATATTGCTCAGCGTGTAAGAGAAATTCTTGGAAATAAAGGCTGGTACGTGCGTTGTTTCGACGCGATTTATTTCAGAGGTAAATACGGCTTTTAACTTTAAACCGTTCATATCGAGTTTCACACTTAGCCGTGTTGGAAAAGTAACATTATAACACTAGTTTCTAGAGTAGTACTTTTTGCGTTTTTATCAAAGATCGATTACATGGTGTTAAATTGGAATAATAAACAAAATAGCACAAAAAATTGTAATGTAAATTTCAAACGTCAAGAAGAACATAAATCATAACACAAAGTAATTGCAATTTCTCAAAGAGTTACTTTTTATATTTTTTAGTACAATAAATCAGTTTCAGCGAGCAGGCCGGCACCCTTCATCCTTTGAGTGTGGGAGCCTATTTGTAGCTGTAGCATTAATAGCCACGTTTAATACTTAATGAGTCATTATTGCAGTCGCTATTAGCGTGCCTGATGCGGCTCATTATTTACGAGCGGTTCAATATTAATAAATAGCTGCGATCGGAACAAACCCAATCAAAATTTAATTGCCGTGCACCTCCTTATGCTATGTGATTCTGATTACCTACAAATAATTTAACGGCGCACGTCTCGAACGAACGGGTTAAAGATAAATTTGAAAGTCTTAAAAGATAAATTCACTTCAATCATTTGGCGCAAATAGGATTTCGTTTCATTTACTCCTGTAAGAGCCGTTTTCAATTAAGGAGCGCCCGACAAACAGTATCGGCGTATGAAGGTAAAATTAATTAAACCGAGCCAAGACAAACATACAGTGCGAATCTATTTGTGTTGGACGATCGCGGGAACACGGCGCAACATGACACAAGGAGTACGGGTGAAATAGACCAAAAATTCTTAATGGGGAAATATTTGCATACGATCCTAATTTCATATCTGTACAAGGTTATGAAAACCTGTTTGTTGGGACGTGTTATTAGTAATCACAATGTATAAATATTGGCTATTTTGATTGTGACACAAGTGCGATATTATCTCAATTACTTAGCGGAACGGTATAATAGTTAAACGGTGTTTATATGTCAAACAAGAGGAGATGAAAACTTTTTGTGTTCCATGGTTTCACAGTGCGGTTTCGGGTCCACGGTGTTACAGACAGCCAGAAGCAGTTCCGTGGACTTATGCCCAGGTGTAAATTTCCCCGTTACAATCTAACTAGCTTCTCTTCAACCAGCCATATCAATGATTCTGCAAGAACCGACTTTGTTACGTGTTCAGTACAGAATTTAAGAAAACTATTCAATCCAAGATCTTTTGAAAATGTGTACCTAGTGCCTACCTCAATCGTGTACAAACGAACAATATATCTGTTGCTTGTTAATTGCTTTGATAAATAATTTATTGGAGTTTTTCGCGTGGTTTTTAATTACACAAAAGAATACAATAAGTCAGAATAATATATAAATTACAATAAAACAATCTAACGTAAATGAATTGGCTTTAATTATGACACATTAAATAACACGGTCTTCCTCAACAAGGGTGACACCAAACTTTTATTAATTTACCCATTCCCCTAGCAGTAAAAGGTAAGTTATTAAATTACTTAACTAGGCAAAACTTGTCCCATAACTTTGACTAGCCAGGCACTACAACGTTATAACTATGCAGCATCGTCAACGCTTCCAAATTAAGCTGTTATAAAACAAAACATAAAGTTGACACTAATTAGTTAATAAGCCTTGGAACATGTCCAAACGTGTTCTTTAATCACTCTTAACGCACACCCTAGCGGATAGTCCATTAATTACGCCGTAAAGCATTAACATATGTGAATACGTTTTATTTATTCGGCCGTAAATATTGTAACTTTAATTAAGTTTCGGCAACTTGAGGGTCAGCCCTCCGATCTTTGATTTCATTTGATACGTACTTTGCGAGTTTAAAGAATTTCTAATCGGATGGAACTTTTAGGTTTCCTTTCATGCTGATATTAATTAACAAGTGTGTGTTTAACACGAGTTTAATACATGGGAAAGTTCGCCGCCCGCCCGCCCGCTCGACGGCGCCTAGTCGAAGTTTATTTGCGTTCGTTACGTGTAAAATTGAATACGTTCGCTGAATCCTCATTAATTTAAGATGTAGACTGTATCTTGATGTGTTATTTTATTCATTAAAGGAATGCCTTGAGTCACGGTGCTCATAATGCCGACTTCAGATTCTTGGGGGGGGGGGGGGGGATAAGAACGTGCGTGATAGCGTTCCAGAATTGTGAAGATATTTTTTTTATTACTGTATATTGATAAACAAGCACTTGATGGTAAGTGATTACAGTCGTCTGTGGTAATGTGGTTCCTATGAGATTCACAGCAAATCTGCAACCTCCTCACACCGAAACAAAGCAGTACGAACAGTTAACAGTAACTGTTATTTTGCAGCAGAACTTTAAGAACGGTACACCCGGTATAGAGACTAATCTGAGAGAATTGTCGGAGCCTTCAATTAATTGTAATGCATCATTAAGAGGATCGGTCATACGCTCCAAAGGGATCCGGAATATACATCGCAAATCCAATTCTGAAATCTCTAATGGCGATGAACGATCATCGCAGAGACGAAGAAAATAGGGAAAACCTGAGCGAAATCTATCGCGAAGCTTAATACTGAACGGGATGAGAACGCACTGTAGACCCCTCTCACAGTCACAGGAACTTAAGAAATCATCATTAAGTGACATGTCGACTTTAATTGGGGCATTGAATGGGATCGTAAATTTTAATAGTCAATGAAATTTAATTGTACACATTAAATTTTATCGGCGAGCATCATCTTATTAAAACTTGATTTTCAAAGCAATCAAATATAGCAATGAATAATATAACACATTAATACCAAACTAAATTAAAATATAAGAAAAACTACCTATACAATAGTTTTTGGGTCTTCCAATTTTTATTTTCTAGGGGAAATCCAAGTGTCTTGCTAAATTAGTACTAACTTAGGATTACTACCTATAGACTAGGCAATAGTTTCTGACCATAATATAGTTGAAGGGATTTGACCCAGTTGATACATTCCACGCACATTTTCAGTAAATTCGCTAAAATAACCTCTACTTGGTGTGGAGGTTTACACACGCTTTATAAGGGACCGGGGTTTTAGACCCATGATAAGCGGACAAACAATATTCATTCAAAATGTTATCCAACCAATCCAGCAATCGTAATGCCTTCAAATGGCTAAATGAAGTGTAAGACGAGCGCGGTCTCGGAGGCTTGACTGGCTGATATAAAAATTCTCGGTGTAAGTGGCCGAAGTGGCGCAGGGTGCACGATCGCGCTCTCAATAACGCTGAGCCGGGATCTCTGACTTGTTGCTTCAAATATCGTGTTTACTAGGCCTTTGACTGTTTGACGAAGTTTCCGATTAGTCGATATGAACTCCGATTGACTGAAGGTATAGTTAAGTTGGTAAAGAAATATAGTGAAGTAATATCAATAGACAATGGAGTTATAGAGATATGTACAGTAAAGTCACACGAAAATTCTTTATTTTTGATCTATATTAATCTTTGATCTTAATATATTATAATGATGGAACATTAAAGATATAAGAAGTACATATTAAAAATGTTATTTAAATTTTAACTGCATAAAGTGGTAAACTTTTGTATACGACAAGAAATGCCTAATGCGGCATTCGAACCGGCGTCTTAAACAATCCGCGTTGATGTTCATCGACAAATACGGTTACCGTAATCATCCCTAGCTGAAAATTTTCTTGCCTTATTTTCATATTTAAATTTCATTTGTTTGGTATAAGCCCTGTACCGCTGTAGAGGCCAAAGTACTCTAATAAGCCTATACCTGGCAGCATGATTTTATTTTTATTAGGAGTTATATTATATTATGCCAAATTCCAGTCAGTCTGTTGAGGGTAAATGTTTTAAAACTCAACAAATATTATCTACATTGAAATTCAGATAATAACAATAAAATCAAGGAGTATAGAATGGAAATTATGAATAGGGAATAAAATATTGAATAACTTATATTATATATGACAATCTCATAAATTGGAGTTAAGTTGGCAGGAAAATTACAATATACGATTGTTAAATAGTCATTTTAAATTTAAACGTATAATATACGTAATAATTAAATTTTTATTCAAGCGAAGCATTGAAAGTGAAACAATTTCAAAGCAATGTAGGAGCGACAAAATTACTTCTGAATTCTTCCATAAAGTTTACACAAATAACAAAGATACAGAAAAGAATGAAAGTAATAATAGCAAATAAAGTAAACATAAATAATCAAAATAACTAGAGTTGTATAGTTGTGATTGATCGTACTAACCATTGTTCTCCTTCGTCTGAACAACAAAGCCATAGAAAGGTCAAGATTTAGAGTGGCAACCCTGTTGCGGCGGGTGTATCAAGTTAGCACGTCGTTAGCAAGAAACTCGTTAGCGACGCGTGCTGCCGACAAGCCAAGAATTTGCTAATGGCGCGATTCACGCGCCCGCGTCCGCGCCCGCTACATCTCATAACAACGTTTTTATGAATATCACAGCCGAAATGTATACACAACAAAGCTTTTAGAGCTGTCGATATCGATACCTCAGAACAAATACATTAAAAAGGCAATGAAAAAGGATCGGTGAAGTTATACCTAAATGTACTAACTTTTAATCAAATAAATAATAAATTATTTGAATCTGTTTACCAAATTGCGTTACATTTACTTTGTAATCATTTGTTGATTCAAAAAATTGTCCCTTCAAACAAACAATAATTAAAGCGATATTTATATACTTACTCTTTTGGATAATTACAATATATAATAAAATTTTAAAAATATAATGAGATTATTACTTCAGTCATCATTAAAACGTGTCTATTGCCCATTGAATATAGTAAACGTTAATTAACAAATCATATCTAAATAAGTTACACATAAACTATTATTACTGTACCTTGGTAGACGATTCCAAAGACCACGCGAAAAAATACCACAAATACTTTTTATTTAGCAAATCAATCAAGCATGCATTTATTCTTCTATGCTATTGCGGTAGGCACGAGAAGTACGAGTATAATAGTTAAATCCCTCCACACGTCGTAAAAAGATCTCGAATTATCAAATTTCCGTAAATTCTGTACGTGTAAAAAAGGTGGCTATCGCGGAATCATAGATATAGGTGGAGAGTGTTGATGACTTGGTAGGTTGATGATGGTGAATGCTGATGCGTTATAATAGGTCCTTAAACCTACACCAGGATCACAAGTCCTAGTCGCTGTTTCTGACTTTCCTCTCAATAACATTATGGATCCGATACGCGCACGGTGAATCCATGGAATTCTTGTTTCCGTCTTTTATAATTTCAAAAATATTTAGTACATACCATACATATATTATATATTAACGTAGTTCACAGATTCATAATCAGAATTCGATCCGTAAGCGATTAATTTTAAGAACTTGTAAAATAATAATAATAAATAATTCTTATAATAAATAATAAATGAAAAATCTAGACAATGATTAGATATTATTACTTCAGTAATTAAAGTTTGTTTATTACCCATCAGATATGCTAATCGTAAATCAAGAAATATGAAAACTTATATTACTTCTGTTCAAGAATATTGCGGTTATTCAAGATTAACTCTGTTAGACATAATTCATGTCTAGGTTAAAATGTTTAATTTGTATATTTTTATTGTTGTTTGAAGTTTACTGGCAAGCAATCATGCCGTATTCAAATTGACATACCTAGTAAAACAACGGCTCCGGAGTAAGTTCTATAAACTCATTCCAAACTCCCCTCTACACACTCTATCGACGATTTTTAATTAAGTCCCTTGCGAGAGGCAAGCGAGCAAAGTAACACCATCAATTCATTATCCTAAACTCCGGCTCGATTGTTCGCTCGGTACTTACGCAAACTTTCATTTTAATCAACCGTTTAATTAAAAATTATCCGAGAAAAACAAAATAAGCCCGTTAGGGCGGTCTGAACTAATTAAGGCGCATGCGATGAGCCGGCTAACATCGCGAGGTGGGCGTACTAATTAAAAGCGTTGTACGGGCGCGGGCGCTTAGTGGAACTACTACAACTGGCGTGGAAACTATACAAGTATCGTCGCGTGCGCTCGTCTTCATTGTCATGTGTACAGTAATAACGTGCCTACCAGTAGTCCGATTTTCATAAAATTTGGTACGGGGATAGGGTGAGACTCAGAGAATTACAATAGGAAATCACGGGAAATTATAACTTCCTTATACAATGTGGGCGAAGCTGCAAGCGGAATCAAATTTTGAATATTATAAATGTTTCTAGCTTTAGCCCTGTCATTGAACCTCCATAATCTGAACATTCACATGCAAGATCAAAATAGAAGATCTACTGAATATAATATATTTTGAGTTTTGTAACTTATATTTTGTAATAAAAGGATACTTTTAAGTATCCTTTTTAAAGCGGCGTTTTAACGCCGCGAGTAACGAACCGCGAGCCAGTGACGTGTTTTGTATTGTTCCACTATACTGGACGTCAATTAATAAAAGTTTTTACGCCTCTGCGTAATGTGGGGTTAGGGCAATAAAGAAAATTACGGCTAGGTATATGTTATACTATTTATGGGATAGTGACATTAAGAAGTAGACGCATTTTTGGATATTTCTTTGTTAAATTACAGATCAATGCTCAAGGCGGTTATCAGCGACATCGTCTTTCAAATCCATTGTAGTATTGTCGTAGATTATACATACTTCGTAATCTGTGGCATACGTCGGGCCATTTACCGGATTAGTTAAAAATCTATTGTTTATGTGGTTATAAAAAAACTTTCTTAACATTCTATATTATTGCAAACCGCATTATGTGCGACATTTTTTGTAAGGACAGAAACGTGTCAGATTATAATTGGTTGCGAAAAAAAAAGAATATCTTCTACCATAACTATTTTAGTAACAAAAAAGTAATTGGTTATGAAGACTCAGTTACGTTCTGAGTCAGAACGACTTTTTGATGAAGGTGTTTGGTATAAGAGCATAGCTCAGGTAGATTATAAAATGCGACAGCTGCGAGGGATTTTAGAAACGGCCTTCAAATGGTTGAAAGGACGATAGAAGTATGGAACAAAACAGAATAGTATATACATGGAATAAGATACACCATAATGATAGTTTTAAAATTTGATGTCTGCGGCTAACGTTGACGATGTAAAATCAGATAGTAATCTACGCTTAACAGACAACTGCAGTGGTCTAGAAACCAATCTAATCGCGCAAAGTGTAATCTTATCTCTGTCAGAGTCAAAGCGCGTATGTATGCTATACTAGTTTTGATATACATATAAGTTCTGGTTTCTCATGGCGTTATTTTATTTACGAAAATATAAAATAAAGTTGATAAATGACTTTTAAAAATGGAATACGATGAAGCTGTCAATGTTATCGTTTATTTCTTAATCTTGACTCGGTAACGCATATCTAAAAATTCTGAACTGAAATTTAGCACAAAAAACAAAATCAAAAATTTATTCTTCAAATATTTTTTTTACGATTACTTCAAAGTCGTCAAAGATGCTAAGTTCACAAGTCTACTGCGGGAGACTGGAAAGAACCAGCAAGAAAATCAGTACGGGATATTTCCTTCTTCCTCTATTTTTACATAGTTGTCAATTAGAAGCTGGTCTCAGATAAATAGTCTGAAAAATACTTCCTCTACAAGTTTAAACAAGTTCACATTATATATGTATATCAAAGCTATAATTTCATTATGATGTTTACTATGGTCAAAATATTCGGTATTTATTAAAATTAACCCAATCATTTAAATAATCTTGAACAGTATAATAACTTTTATTCATAAAAGTATTTTTGACAAATAAGTTAAATCTGTGTAAAATTGGAAATATTTTTAAATATTTTTTGGAATTTTGTGGTAAAATACTATGCATTTATTTCCCCATAAATGAGCCTCTAGTTTTTAGCAGCCTGTACCTTGGAACACACTAACAGGTATTATGCTATTGATATACGCTAAATCTCAAAAAGAGATAACAAGAGTCAGTTTAGAAATTAGAAGCGTGAAAGGTTAACTGATAAATAAAGGATATTATACCAAACGAGCGAAAAGTTTCTAACGTAATATAGCTTATAGTTTAAATAAATTGTAAATGTAATTGAAACATGCAAAATAAGCAACAACATAACTACATATAAGTAAAAACAAATAAAATATATATAATAAAAATATTCTACCAAGTTGTATTTAATCGTTTCATAAATAAACAAACTCAATTGCTTCTCACGGCATCTTGCAGGCACAGTGTAATTTCTACTTATCTAGGTAATTAATATTACCGTGTTTAATTTTAATCGTAATTTAATATTTAGTATCGCCATTAGTGCATTGCAAATTTGCAATGTTAACTGTATTATTCGAAATAATTAGTAACACTGCACACATACATACATACACTGTGGTTATTAACATAATAATAAATAAAAGAAATATTTCATTCAACATTAATACAGGTATTAGTATTTACTTTCATATTTACAATTATAAACCAATAAAAAAATAACGACGCATATAGGGAAACACCAAGATTCATTCAATAGCTTCCGTAGGTATCGGCGTAAGATATTATTTCCAACTGATTATACATGCATATAGTCATTACTATTTATCGCTGAAAGTTTATTCAAAGGTATGAACTAACGTCCACCCTTTTTATTTTTAACTAAGTACCCGTACAACAGGGGCTAGCCTGTTTCCACCGTTCACACACTTCTTGGAGGTCGAATATCCCTTAGTCGTCTTTTACAAGAAAAACCGCAACAAATGGAGAGGTGACTCATGTATAATTAATATGTCAGTGCACAGATAACATATGTGTTCTTAAATCTAACTAATTATACTTTATAACCAATAACCACAAATAAAATATCACGTGAATTATATTTCCTCAACTGTAATTGGAAATTCTTGCATTATAATTGCAAAAGTCACATAATACAACTTAAGCGACTTATTTGTACTTATGTATAACTAAATGGCGCTTTATCTTACGCAGTCAGGTAATGAAGGAATCGGAAAAGGTTGCTTAATGCACTATAGCAATAGGGTTCAATAGTAGAAAATAAAAAGAAGCAAAATAATTACGCAGATTTTTAATTATAGCATTATAATAAATATATATCCATACTAATATTATAAATGCGAAAGTAACTCTGTCTGTCTGTTCCGCTTTCACGCTAAAACTACTGAACCGATTTAAATGAAATTTGGTACACAGATAGTCTAGAGCCTGAGAAAGGACATAGGCTACTTTTTCATGCAAAAAAGGTTGTAAAGGGTTGTAAAAGGTTGAAAGGAAGGATAATAGGTTGTATGGAAATATTGTTAATACTACTGAACCGATTTAAATGAAATTTGGTACACAGATAGTCTTAAAGCCCGAGAAAGGACATAAGATAATTTTACCGATGGAAAACATATCCTTCCTGTAGGAAATTCGAATATAACGCGGGCGAAGCCGCGGGCGGAAAGCTAGTAATGATATATATTTATTACCAAACTTCAATTACACAATTTAAAAATATATAGCTAGGGGTTACCCTAATTCACCTTCCACTAATCTAATTAATAGCTGTTTCTAACCAGCAGACCAGCAACATGACATATCCGACGCAAATTTTCAATGTACATAAAATTTTTGACAATTCTAATCTCTTTTTTAAAGTCTGTTAAAAATAGATCAATGTTTTTGCTTACTACACTAAAAAGATACATTTTGATGAGACATTTACTTGATATGGCATTTCTTTAAAGAAACACAAAAATAGAAATATTTTGAAAAATATGACAGAGGAGAAATACGCAAGCATAAATTTCACGCTCATTGACGCAAGCCGCCATGTTGTTTAATATTTTTGAACACTATGCAATATGTAATAGGGTATTAAGTCGTTCAGTGTAAAATTTTATCATTATCTTGCAACTTCAGCCTTTTTAACCTCTACAAAATTTATCATACATATAATTTTCATTTTCATATTATTATATTATGTATACATAATATAATAATATATATACACATATATATACAACTGAAGAAAAGAAATTTATGAGGTAAATATGAATGAATCACTGGGAGGGATATATTGAATATATGTGATAGAAAGAAAAAAATTCGAATTTTTGAAACAATAGAAAACCAATTCGCATTCGAAATCGTGAGATTCGTATACGAATTACCGATTCACCATTTCTGAACTTTCATTTCGCGCGTTGTGCAACGCGTTGTCAACCCACTCGTTTTTGATTTCTACTAGTAGAATATCCAACGCTGAAGTGACCTTGACAGTGATCCGTTTCACGTGGGTCATCGCCGGTTTTTTGTTTTTGTTGTTGTGATTTTGAATTTTTCTGCGTGAAACGGAATTTGATTAAGAATTTGTTTTTAATGACAACACTGAATTCAAGTGATTCAAAAATCTATAAAATTGTAAGCAGTAGAAAATAATTTCGCGCACGATTTGTATTCGTCTTCGAATTCCAAATTCACGTCTAATGATTCAAAAATACGTCTCCAGGTCAAGAGTATGCGACGATCGTGCATGGATAGTATTAATGAAACCCGAGGAAGCTAGGGAAGTATGCTTGGATCGTAGTAAGTGGAAAACTGTGACGATCGATTTCATGGGAAAGGCGTCCGTAGACGTATATGTATCTATATATTAGATTTATTTGATTATTTATATTGTCTTGTATTTATTTTAATTACATTAAAAATACACACTACATACTTAGTAAAATCCAGAAGTTAGCAAATATTAAACTTGTAAAGAAAAAAATGCCTTCATTTCCAAGAGTTTTACAAAGCCTTTCTGTCAAGGGCCGTAATATAATAAAACAAGCTTTTAATTATGATTTAGTAAAACTTGTCGGTGAGCTCCAAGTTTTCTAATTACTGCTAGTACCAATATCAATTAAGTTACGCTAAGAATTAATTATCTTAGCATTACGGGCCCCAATTTATTGCTAAACTTTCACTAATCAATCTTTCAAAGTAACCTAGAAGAGGTGCGTAATAACTGACTTGTCTAATAATGATTCTTTATTTAGATTTAAAGCTGTGTTTTGGGACCGTTCATGTTGCTCGGAAGAAAGGAATTATATTTATTTTGCTATAGTTTTGTTCACTAAAGGTTTGTTTGCTTGGTTACGAAATTATGATCTCGTTTTGTATTTTGCAGTGTTGAATTTTTTCACAATTTCATTCATGTGATTTTTTTTATACTTTTTACTAAAGTGAAAATTGTTCTATTTACATTTTTAGATTTGTGTGTTTTTTTAATATAAAGAACAATTTTTATCTTTGGCATTTGTGTTTAGAAATTCTTTTTTATATTGCTTCATTTAAGATTCAGAAGAAAGAAATTTTTATGATATTCTTAATTTTAATAATTTATTTTATTGACACAAGGGATAGTTTGTATTGACATTATATTATTATTATTAGTTGGTTTCAACTAAATTCGTTTCATTTTTATCACAGGCATCACTTGTCATGGAGAAAATGTCCTATTGTACTTTGTATTTTTAGATATATATTTTTTTATTTGATTTGAGATTTATTTCATTAGCAATATAACCGATCTAATGACATGTTCAGTAAATCTTAAATACGTACGCGTCGTTTAAACACGCGACAGAATCCGCAACCTCAATTTCATTTGGAGGTGATCATAGCATTAATTATGCCAATTATCTGTAACTGCAATAAATAATAATAATATATTAGCGGGAACATTTGTCAAAGGCCGCACTCGCACGATGAGCTAATCGACTATCACCGCTAATTGCCGCCGCCCGCCCACCGCCGCCCGCCGCCCCCAGCCAACTAATTAGATAAGTTTGCAACTCCACTGTACTTCTCGACTCCGGTGAGCATCAATCTTTTTAATTAAACATTTTTGACACCGCAACGATTAGCCATCGAACCCATTTCTATGCTAATACCGCATAGTTTTAATTTAAATGCAAAACGAAAAGCGACGGCCGCACATAATTTTGCACAGAAATGTACGTTGCACTAAAATAGGATTTTTACGGAGACGCGTGATGTGTTGGTTTATTAAGGTGTTTAATTAATATAACCCTTACCTTAGATTAGTAACTCCAATCTAGTAAAGTTAGATTGCGCACTTAACTAATGTTAAAGGAGCATAGTGGCTCATACACACCAAATTAGGTATCTTATTCATAGATTGAAACAATAAATAAATAAATAACTTTATATAAACTTGTAAAAATTGTAAAGAAAGCCCTATAAACGAAGTGACGGTTTGCGTGAAGAACGATACTCGAAGAATGTAAGCTGAACTGAAGTGTGTCTTAATAACAAATATACGACTGAGTTAAGGGCTTGAGGTAGAGTTACGGTAGAGTAGAGAGAATCACAGCCATTACAAATTACATATAATGATTATGATGAGGACGATGAAATGATATACCAACTTTTATTTTATTTTCATTACAAAGAGATATAAATACACAAATTGATTATTTTTCTTCATTCTTAATACTAGCCGCTTGCTATGCTCACGAGGATACATTTATCATTGAGGCTCCGCTCATAGCATACTCGTACAGCCTGTAGCATTTCTCGATAAATAGGCTAGTACCTAAACACTATAAGAATTTCCAAATTCTCGCTTGTAGTCTCTGAGGTAAGTGCGTTCGAACCAACAAATAAACTCGTCCAATTTATAATGTTATGTATGTATTTGTTTTTCATGTGAAATTAAAATACAGCTTTGTCGAACTGAGTAAACGTAAAGAATAATTTCATAGGATATTAATTAGACTTGAAATCCTACTACTATTAAAAAGGCGAAAGTTTGTAAGTATGGATGTATGGATGTTTGTTACTCTTTCACGTAATAACTACTGAATGGATTTGAATTAAACTTTACCACAATATAGCTTATACATCAGAATAACACATAGGCTACAATTTTAGAGGTTTCTAATGTAAGGTCGTAAAAAAAACACATTAGGAAAAAGATCGTTAAATGTAGTTTATAGGAGCATACTGCAGTAGCTACCTATAGGCCTATGATTAGGGCTCTGCAGTGCTTAGTTACCGTATTTCTTACTTATTACTAGACTAGACGGGACGAACCTGAAGTCCACGCGAACGAAGTCGCGGGTAAAAGCTAGTACTTTATATAGCCGATTAGAGAGTAAATTTAATAAACAAATTTTTAGTGCATCGTAATGAAACGAGAAAAGGTATGAAAAGAAAAGAATTAACAGTCTCCGTAAATCTCCGTTCTTACTTAACCTAAACAAGCAATTAAATAACAACACATCCTTATCTGCCTTATACAACAGCAATCGGCTCCATTATAGATCAACCCCGCACAATAAATCAGGTCTTACAATACCACATTGTCCGTCGCTCAAACTGATTAAATAAATAAATAAATAGGTGCCGATCCGAACTGAGACGATCTTATCAAGATCTCGTGACTGTTGAACACGAGAGATACGCCAAAATAAACTTTAAGTATACCACATTAGAGTTTTATGTATTCACGAAATGCAAACATCTAATCGGTTGTGTAGGGTGACTTGGAAAATATATCTTATTTATAAGAACTTATGATCGAAAGTCGCTCGTTTGCGCTGAACACTGAATTAAGTGAAGCGACGGACAGACGGATGTGATATCGAAAATTGACTTAACACTAGCTCTTGACATTTGCTAGATGATTCGTTACGAGGAGACATTGATGATGACAGCGACAAGTCTAAGCAACATAATCACATTCCCTTTAATATAAATAAATGTACTAGAATAATGTTAAAAAAAAACAAAACAATTTTATGCGAATTAATACTTTAAAACCCGAAAAAGGTCTTTGGTTATCATGAAATCTCGCAAAAAAAAATAAACCAATTTATTGTCCGCTTATTGGATATCTTATCCTGCGATCACAGTTATTTGGGATACATTTTCCATTTAATTTAGATTTTATTTCGTATTAATTTATATCGTAACTGTTATCAAAAATTATAGTTCCTCCAACTATATTATATACCTACATATTATAAAACGAAAGTACAGTAAAAACTAAAAAGTCGAGTAACGATCATATCTGTTAGAATAACACGTTCGTGTTCCCCTAAAATCTGACGTTACTAATGAACCTAGTCCAATTTGCTTCGGTGTCCAGTGATCGTTAGAGCTTTACGTGGGGTAAAAGCCCAGTAATTGGACGGGCCGGATGCAATACAGGTGCGTGCGCCCTCTGGTGGCTGCAGGAAATTAGGGCCGATTTGAATTTCTTCCGTGGTTCGATTAATTGGCAACTTATAATATCGCGTTATTAGATTATATCAATTAATTGATTGACATTGATTCAATTGTCTGTGCAAACAAATTAAGTCTTTCATGTCGATAATTATCTACAGGATAAATATAAAAAGGGTCACGAGAAAAATAGGCGTAAAAAATAAATATGAAAGTTAGCTTGTCGAGTCTATAGTATCTATCGATTGGATTTCTGGTGTAAGGAAATATATATTTTATTGAATTGAATGTTTTGAGACAATTTTGAGGTTATAATACTAATACAGCAAATATGATCCATTTAACGATGAAACGAAAAATGTACAAGCATTTGAAAACCCCAGTTCTTACAATCTCGCTAAACGTAGCGATTTGTTAATAAGGTAACGAGTTGAACCTGAGCAAAATAAAGAAATTATTAGAAAACAATCCCGCAACGGGACGGGTGCAAGGGGTGGCGCGGAAGGAAGGGGCCTAATTAGGGAGGGGTGAAGGTAATGAGCCGCGATCGCCGAGCCGATATAACGAAGGCTATTTACGTGCTGGTCGCTCTGAAAATTGCGAGGTTTTGTTTTAAAAGCGGTTACCGTTTGAGTTTTGCGATTAAGGAGTTTAATTAGACAGTGTTGTTTACAACCTCATTACTGTAGATAGCGAAGGAAAATAGCCTTGGATATCGGCTGATAATTTACGAAGTTGAAAAATGAGTTCCATGCCGCCGAGCCGATCTGCTTGTAGATTAGCCGAGGCCGAGCAGACTGCGGGAAAAACAGTTTGCTTCGGTTCAGCTTCAGTGTTAATGTCTTAATTGCGGCTCACGCTTGACCAATACTTAAGATTAAATAATATTTGCAGCAAATAACATCATATTTCAATTTTATTATTGACATTACTTCCATTTATAATTCGAGAGTCAAATTGCTCGATATATCAAAGTTCGAGGAATCAAACTCCGTCATTCATCCGCATAAGGGTTGTCGATGTGCCACAAAAAGAATCTAAACTCTTTTTGCGTTGCAGACTCATTATAAATCCAATTAGAGCAATATATCGATGAGTCGTACTGGTAGACAGGAGGCGAGCGCGCCACAAAAGATTTTTTACCCCGTAATAGACGTCCCGCCGACATCATTAACGTATCGGCCTGGCCGCAGTTATTCGCTAATGTGACAACAACACAGAGAAAGACCGCCACAAATGAGGCACCATCTTTTCGGGTTAGGACTGAGGTGCACGGAATGCAGGAGAAAGTTTTATGCATGATGCTGGAGATTTATTTTTATGGACTTGATTTTTTAATAGATATTTATGATAATAGATTGATGGACTTAATTAGTTAATAATCGACCTCCGTAGCCAAATGGTTAGTACACTGGTTACTATCTCTGAGGTCCCGACCTCAGAGATTCAAATCCGGGTGGGCCTTGTTTGTGTGATGAATGCGAGCATTTGCGCTTTAGTAATGGTTGTCAATATATAATATTTTTCTATCCGTTACCCTGGATCCCATAACTCAAGACTTACAGTGATTACTTGATGTGAGTGTTAGAAAATATATATTATTTTATTTTCGCTATGGTCGCACTTGCCAGTAAATCGAAAAGTTAAACAATATATTCTATAAACAGTTTTCATTAATATAGAAACAATAGCACTATTATAAAAAGGTTAGTATAGGACTTTCTTATATTTGTTCAAAAAGTAATGTGTCAAAAGAAAGGAGTGGTATGATATATATGTGATATAGAAATAGGGCGGGTTATTAATATGTTTGTTTGTACACACATAGTTTATAGAAATTTAGGAAACTTACAACTTATTTTTTTTTTAAGAAATTCACTTTCAGGACTTTTACGATGACAACCAAACGTAATACCACGTACGTACGTATGACTAATCGTAATTAATAGATTACCATGTATATGTACATGTATGTACAATGTATTTTAAATGCAGTATCAACGTCTTATTAATTTTTAAAGGGCTCTACCACTTTAGTAATTTTGAATACTCAATCACAACTCAATACGAAAATGTTGGTGTTATACAAAAACCTCGCACCCAGTGTGCCCGTCACCTCGGGGGTGTATTCTAATCGCGTGTTAGCGTGGCCCGTTTTTGCGCTAACGAACAGGTTGCGTTAAGGCGACGTCGACTGGGAATTTCGCCTCATTAAAAGTTGCGACCTGAGGAGGAGGCAATTTGGAGGCTCGCGACAGCTCCTACTTATTAACGAGCCGAGTTTACACTATCGGGCTCGTCTTCGGCTGTCCCTTTATATTTTATTTGCGGTACCACTATTATTATTAGCAGCATCCTTCCAGCTCCACCTGCCCCACTCGAATTAGTAAACAAACGTCTTTACGAGCGGGTTTACGAGGCCCGCGATATTTCGGTCTCGCGCACGCTCTTTTACGACATAATGAATTTGTTGATGAACTAGGTATTAGAAAGTTTCGAAATAGACGCTGTCTGGTGACCGTACTGCTGCGGGCTGAATGGGCCGGTAACATTATTGTGGCGGTTTACGGGGATGAGCTGCGCGTTGGCAACATTCTTATTGTCTCCTTATACTGTAGTAGAACCCAGAGAACGATAGCCGAACGAAATTGTCTCAGCTACAGTTTATTTGTCTTGCGAACACTTCGGTAAATTTCAAATTAAATTTGTTTTGCTACCATTTTTTTTGTAACTATTATAAGATATTTTTAGATTTAAATGTTAGAAAAATGCGGAATATTACATTCACTAAATATGTTGTTTATTAACAACATATTGTTTGCAACTTAAATACAGAAAAATACTTTATGTTCACGATTCATTATATTACTTTGTAATTCTCAAAAGACGTTACGTGTCTCCGATGGCTTGTCCTTAAAAGCCTATATTTTTACAAAATCCTTTATGTAGGAAATTAAATCTATATAAAATCCGGCCGGTCTATTAATACTAGCCAAATTTTAGTTAGAACTTGTTTTGGAATATATTCCTATAAATTTAACGTCACCTCTCTTTGAAATCATACATATATTACATTTTTCGTGTTTATAATATAAAAAATCTCTATTATTCAAATAAATTGATATGGACTTTTTAAATTTTAATTAATTTCTTAGGTTTTGACTCAGTATAATTGATAAAAAGCGTTTAGTTTCCATTTTCGAACAAGTAGTGTACTCTCTACTTAGCTTTGGTAGGGAACGGTTTAGTCTTATTAGGGACTTACGCCTGCCAAAGTAAAACGACAATATTCAGGTCTTTGCAGGAATTTATTGATGTGAATAACAAGCATGTGTTCAAAAGTTCATTCGAAAGTAACAGGTACGAAACTCGTCCGGTCTATCTAATCGAAGTATAATAATCTTTTGACGTAAATGGAATCCCCAAAGTGTAGTGTAAAAATTGATAGGAAAAAGGAATAATCCGTATTGTAACACTTTTTCATTTTAATGGAGCGTGCCCGCAACGAAAGAGACAGAGTAAAGTTAATGAAAGAAATTAGATGTAATAGGCATGAACTGTTTTTTGCTAATTATAAATTTCGATTTAAATGTAGTACTAGTGCTAGAATTATAAGTTTCCTTCTTTGGTCTTTTGTTAAAAATAATATCAATGCATGAATATTATGTTGTAGCCGGCTTAACCATTATAGTGTAAGGCTTAAAAACTTTAAAAAAATGTTGAATGTTATGTTGTTTTATTGGTTCAAATTTATGCAATTTTGTCTGCCATCCAATCTGATGACTATACTTAGCTTCTTTTAGATTTTTTTAAATATATTTTGTTTACATAGGTTTAATAATTATTTCAGTATCGTCAACGTATGATTTATACAGTTTTAAGCTTAGAAAATAATGAATTAGTACTTATTGCTACGAGTTGTTAGGATGCCGGTATTTGGAGAATATCATACTTGAAAGAAACACATGTTCAGTTCAAAAGGTAATAAAATATTTATAAAGCATCTATATACATATTTAATTTAATAAGTCAATGCAAAGCAAACACATTAGTATTCAACAAACGTTCAAATTTCTATTAAACCATTACATTACAATTAACCGGTTAATGTTATGCGTAATCAAGCCGCCTCCAATAAGTTAAGCATAAATTTACATAGAGCACAGCTTCATATTAATAAGTACGCGGCAAGTTAGCAAGAGCGGGGGTTAACACATGAGGTTAATTAAGATCAGACCTATAACTAACTAAGCCACCGACACTCCGAGTTAGCAAATGCTTCCCCTTAATTGATACGATTTGATTCTCATTGCAGACGACGAGTATTATTGGTTGCGGATTATGTAATTCAACTACGTATATAGATGGAAGTGTCAATGTTTCACTACAAAAATGTATGATTTGTCTCAATATAGTGAGACCATCAGGTATTGTCATAAGTCCCGCTAAAGTTTTATTGGTGTTAAATGAATAAGGAAAATTAGTATATAAAAAATATTCATAAAAATCTTGATACTAAACAGCAATGTTGGAAAGGAAATGAAATGAGATTTTAAGAAAGTTGGTTGACATGTCGTTATTAACAGCAAATAAAGTCTGATTTGGTGCAAAAAAATAAATGATGAACGACGCAGTTGAACTCGCGCTTGGATCAGATGAGGATTCTGTGGCTGCATAGATAAAGCGTTGGACTTGCCGTAAACGCGGATTCTAATCCTGTCCGAATAGAAGATTTTTCTTGGGTTCACTCTTTTATATTATCGATTATCGTATTTCTTGGGTTCACTCTTTTATATTATCGATTATCGTCTAAGGTGAGGATTTTTTTAAATATAGGTTATGGCTAACTGGTGCGCCAGATTAGTATTCTGAGTAGCTTATATTAGCGTGGCGTATATCTTTCTAAATTGTATAACCTATATTATTGCAAAGTATCATTAAAATCCATTCAATTGTTTTTACGTGAAAGAGTAACAAACATTCATTCATACAAACATTCACGTTCATAATATTAGGGGCGGTTGATATAAGTAGGTAATTAATCCAAATCCAATTTAAAGCATTTCATATTGAGTGGACTTTATTTTGCATAGGAAACGAGCTTTGAAATAAAATTTCAATGAAATAATTAAACTGGCGGAGTTAATTTGCTAATCAACCCGGTTAACCGATGTTTTTGAATTTAAATGAATTGTAAAATATTTCACAATTAGTTATATATCTCGTATAATTTTTAGTACGCCGTAAAGTGCTTTGAATTGTTACTAATTTGATCGGGTGCGTTTTATTAAAACAAGTTAGTTACTTTGACTCAAACTAAATAATTGATCTATTCATGTAGGCATCTATAAAGCAATTATTGTGTTAATGAACGATACACAAAGGCACGTTAGAAAATGAGTCAAACTTTATTCAATTAACTGCTTTCATCCCTTTGCTAGTCGGGGTTGGTGAAGTATAGACTTATGCGAACGCCATAATAAGACTTAAGGGTGTCCTTGAAGCCGTGTGGTATGTTACAGTCAAGCGGAACACACTGTCATGTTTAACTTATAAATATTTATTCGACTCATGTAAAAAGAAATTTAGCTTAGTTTATGAGGCCTATAAAATAATCAATATGTCATTTATTCTAAGCGTACATTGAACAGTTATAAAAATAGACAGATGTGTATAGTTTGATGTGTGGGGATGTCTGTACTTAACTAAAATCACGAAGGTACTTAACTAAAATTAAGGAACCATCTTAGTATTATATGTATATAATCCTCTTTAGTTACCAATATTTTATTGTTATGATTGAGCGTCCAAATTTAGCAATCATAATCAATCGTGGAAGACGCATACCTCAGGGCGTTTGGGCGGGCGGCGCGGTGGGGCGGCGTGTGATGTTAATTAATAACGTCTGTCTCACGGCGCTAACGACGCCGTCACGAGTACATTATTTAACCACCTGATTAGTTCAGAAGCACCCGCACGTCTAATTAGCCAGTGGGACCGCTTCACTTTGGTTTCGTTGCACTAATATTAATTGGTTCTTTGCATTTGGTATCGATTGAAGAAGTTTACTTTGCTTCGTTTTGCGGAGTTGCAGTTGTGTAATAACAGCGCAAGTGAATTTATATTATTTGCTGGAGTAGATAAAACACACATCTGCCTCTTTCACCCACCTGTACATTATTTAACCGACTAATTATTTCAGATATACCCGTATCTCTAATTAGCGAACTGGGTCCTTACACTTGACTTTAAGCTGTAATTTAAATTAATTGGTTTAAATTAATTTAACATATGCATCGATTTTTTTATAAAAAAACTTTATGTCGGTATCTGTGTATGAGTACATGTTGCTGGCGTAAGTGCAATTTAATATAATTCAACAGTTTCGATATTATATACAGCCATTTAATTATAATTTGATCAAAGGTTATTTGTAGTACAAAAGTATACATTCAGACTATAATAAAAAAACATTTTTCATCAACTAATATCAACTATAATCAATTTGTATTTTATTTATGGGCTTGTGTTTTGATTTTATATGTATACTAGCTTTCCGCCCGCGGCTTCGCCCGCGTTATATTCGAATTTCCCACAGGAAGGACATGTTTTCCGTCGGTAAAATTATCTAATGTCCTTTCACGGGCTTTAGACTATCTGTGTACCAAATTTAATTTAAATCGGTTCAGTAGTTTTAACAATATTTCCATACAACCTATTATCCCTCCTTTCAACCTTTTACAACCCTTTACAACCTTTTTTGCATGAAAAAGTAGCCAATGTCCTTTCTCAGGCTCTAGACTATCTGTGTACCAAATTTCATTTAAATCGGTTCCGTAGTTTTGGCGTGAAAGCGGAACAGACAGACAGACAGACAGAGTTACTTTCGCATTTATAATATTAGTATAGATATGTCTGTATACACGTGCATGCATATTTATATTTAAAAAGATAAATTGTGTTTTATTGTATGTAAAATCTTCGAAAAATATTGGCAAACAGAAAACCCTTTGCTCACATCCTTTTGTAAGCAATTCTAATCACTGAGCTTTGTACACTTCTATAGCACACACAGCTCTGGTTTGTACTGGGTTTTTTGTTTTAAGAAAATGTTATTTAGTTTCTTTGTGGTCCTTTATTTGTGTGTGATGAAGATGTTTTCGTAAATAAAATTTTTATCTATCTATCTAATATTATAATTCGAACTTTGATTTCTAGCGGCAGATAATGCAATATTTTAATACTGGTGTAGAAGGTACTATTATAGTATATGTAAATATTTGC
Source organism: Scirpophaga incertulas (assembly GCA_036419045.1). Lineage (NCBI taxonomy): Eukaryota > Metazoa > Arthropoda > Insecta > Lepidoptera > Crambidae > Scirpophaga > Scirpophaga incertulas. The sequence continues at coordinate 26,582,265 of CM071634.1, read as the reverse complement.
TTTAGGATAATGTATATTCAACATATAGTTTTGAATATTTTGAACAGTACGTTCAGCTTATGATGTTGTTTTTATCACGATTTTTTCACGTAGTGATAATAAGGGATTTCTACCAATTTATGTACTCAAAAATTTATCGCCTATTGTAATAAATTGAATTTTGTAAATTTTTATTTAATATGAAAATTATATGATAGTATTATATTATACGACTGTAATATTGCACGAGGAAAGATATCTTATAATTAAATTGAATTATATATTTGCATGCTTCTGATGAAAGTGGAATTTTTGATACATTAATATAATCTCATAATTGCTCTATATTCTGTCAAATAAATGGAATTCCCTACCTGCGTCTTTGTTCCCCGATACTTATAATATAGGGATTTTCAAGGCACGAGTAAATAGGCACTATTTGAGTTTGCGTGTTCCACCTTAGGCAACATCTTCACTTAACATTAGGTGAGATCGTTGTCAAACGTACTCAAGTTTGTAATATAAAAAATGACATGTCAATTTTCAAAATATAAATATTAGTAAGTTAACTCTTCGGGGTAGTTGTGGTCTAACAATGCACTGTTGTAGATAAAAATACACCACCAGCAACTATCGAACTCAGCCTATTTATCTGAGGTCAGCTTAGATAGATTAGAAAGAAATGTGGTTTGAAAGAGGATATCGTGACAAGAATAGAGAAAGGGATGCTTGGGTGGTTTGGGCATGTGGAACGGATGGATGAAAGTAGACTGACCAAAATGATTTATGAAGCTGGAGTGAGTGGAGATACGGGACGAGGAAGACCTAGGCGAACATATTTCGAACAAATCGAAAGTGTCTTCAAAAAAGGCCAGGTCAGAAGTACCCGCAATCGTCGAGCATGTATGAGGAATGTTATGAAAGTAGATGAAGCGAAAGAGATATATAAAGATCGTAGCAAGTGGAAAGACGTAATCTCTGCCTACCCCCATGGGAAAAAGGCGTGAGTGTATGTATGTATGTATCTGTAAAAAATATAGGGAGAAAAAAATTGCCATTGATGGCTTTCTTGCTGGCCAATCCGGCAACCACCAAAGATGAGGGCTTCACCCACTCTTTACTGTGTACCGTGTTTTTTTAAATATCCAACATCTCACTTTCAGTTTTCAAGTACACAGTTTTTGATAGGTTTGTTTATATTGGAATAATTATATATAAATATAATTTTAAAAATATACTGTTTAAGTATGTATGCGTGCAGTGTGATTGATGTTGTACATTCATCTCGGTGCTCTCTCAACTACTAAGGTCGAATGGCAGAAAATATCTAACGGCATTAGGTCTGCCTTTGTACACTTTATACGCATAAAGCATTAAAGAAATAAATAAGTGACTCTACAATTGATGTCCACGGGCGAAGTTTTCTTAGAGTTAGAGAATTTTCGTTGCATACTACAAAATTTTCAAACCAGCAGATTCATCGAGGTGCAGGGTATAATCGTCGCTACAGTATTATCGATTTTTCGGGAATTATCGAATGCTATCCGTTGACGAATTATAGTTTACTTCATTTTACAAATTTGTGGTTGTGAATTAATCATTGAATATTAATATGACATTTCATGCGTTGGGTAGAAACGCATTTGCCTCCTTCGCACATTAATCGATTATTTAACCAGCTGATTATTATAACCGCACCTGTAATTAATTAGTTTGGTCAGAATTCTTATGTAGTGGAATAAAAGTGAATGTTTATTACACACACGCATATATTATTTAATTTGAATAGTTCAGGGGCACTCCATACTTACATATTAGTCAGCAATGCCGTTTTACTTTGCTTCTTTGTATTAATATTAAACTAGCTCTTTGGATTTGGTTTATATGAATTATCATAAAAGCATAATTTTAAAATTCAATCTTAAAACTGTGAACATAAAATGAGTGTTGTTTGCGCTGAGTCTTGGATGCTTCGATTATGTTATGTAAAAATTTGTTTTTCTATTATTCCAATGTCATAAGTATATTTATCTTACGATTCTGCGGTGAAGAAAATCACCGTAAGGCAATCGTATTCATGTGAAAAAAGGTGTATGTCGTTTGACAAATCCGAACTGCCTAATCGCCTCAACATATAGTAGACTCAGCCTGTTGGTGATAAGGATGAATCTTAATAACTACTTACTTACATTCCGTAAGTAAGAAGAATGTCGTTTGATATTTCCGTACTTCCGAATTTCAAGTATTATTTTGCTATACTTTTTTTAACATTATAACTACCGGGCAATTTCGATAGTTATAATATTGAGAACATAACACAGCTGTAATATAGTGAAACTGCCAGACATTAACTAAATTTGCCTCTATTAACTGTTTACATTTACAAGCGATTGGCCAATCAAATATCCGCGGGGCAGCATAAAGACCGAGGCTCGTGTCAACAGAGCTGAACCTGAACGTTTTATTTCTATTCCATTATTAAAACGTTTAATTTAGGGCAACAGTTTTACACACAAAACGATCAAAACGCAATCTGCCGGTGCCGAATAGGGAGCCTATTCGAAATTGATATGGGTTGGGCGCAATGCCGCGTCGCGCCTATGTTGCCTCGTAAACGCTAGCGACGCGCGTCAAAACAGCCTAAAACACAATTGGAAATTGAACTCTACACAGTTGAGTTTAAAACTCACATCAGTTCAGACATGTGTGACATAGACAGACGAATTTCGTTAATAAATAAACGCAGCGTCCAACGTACAACTGACTCGGAAAATAGGAAAAAAAGCGCCGTGAGTGAAAATTTGGCACAAGTATGACAGTCGCTGGAGAGTACACAAATTATTTACTATATAGGCATTTAGATTAAAGATTTTCTCATTCAAATTGCGATGCAGTGCGTTGCAATAACGTATTGGCAAGTGCCTGCGACTTCGTCTGCGCAGGATTAGTATTTCGAGTAGCTTCTATTAGCGTAGCGTATATCTTTATATAGCTGATGAGATATTCTGTTATATAAACTATATTATTGTGAAGTTTCATTAAAATCTATTCAGTAGTTTTACGTGAAAGAGTAACAAACATACATTCATACAAACCTTCGCGTTATAATATTAGTATGGATAATAATTTTGCCGTATTTTTAAGTCTGGTGCCTTAAACCTTCCTTATTATCTATTTGTTTATTAATTGAAATATATTCTTTAATTATATCCACTATCTGCAGTTACTATTAGTCAAAATTAACAGCGTCTTCTATTTAAATGACAAACGCTTAATGAATTACTGACATTTCAGCCGCACTAGCTTAAGATGTGTCGTGCTGTTAATAAAATAGTTTGCAAGCTGCAATGTCACGTAACGTGACATCGACCAATTAAGAAGCCTAGTATCAATTTGAGGCGACAAAGACAACACAGCCGCAAGATTGCTCGTGTCGCTGTCGAGACGAAACAACTCCGTCGCGATATCGTTTTGTCAACATGTTCAGACGACGCCGACGAACGTCCCCGAGGGCCTTTCATTGACGCGCTGACATAGCCCATATCTTCCATCACAGTAGAGTTAATACGTAAAAAAGTGTAATCGATATAGGCCGTGATGTAAGAAAGTTTAATTTAAATATCGTAGGTAAAAATGTAGACTAGATAAAATATTGTATTATGCGGTATCATTTTGTCTTTATATATCAGGTTGGCTTTATCGAACATACTTTTGTCAAACTATATATATCTTATATATAAAAATGAATCGCAAAATGTGTTGGTAAGCTCATAACTCAACAACGCCTGGACCAATTTGGCCAATTCTTTTTTGTTAATGTTCGTTGAAGTTCGAGGAGGGTTTTTACAATGAGGAAAATTCGAATAATTATCGGAAATACCCTAAAAACAGCCCTTTTATTTTCCCATGCAAACGTTTTCTAACTAAAACGTACAGTCGAATTGAGCTTTATTGTTATTGTATAAAGTTCATATTGCAAGCACTCACTGTTGTCTAAGCAATGAAGGTGTGTTCCTAACATCAAAGAGTCAATTTGCGCTTTATTAACGCTACATATAGTTGAAATTCAATCATATCTATCAAAACAGTGTGCGTGCGTGCGTTGGAGCACAGAATACATCGTTGGAGGATTTAATGTCACGTTCCAAAATTTTATAGCCACAAAATGTAATAGGTCATTTAGACTTTTTTTGCGATTTGGTTGGCTATGCGACATTATCTATAAAATAATTAGGAACAAAAAACTGCCACTGTACAAATCTTTTTGACAGGACGAAGTCTGTCGGGTCCGCTAGTATATAATATATATATGTATATATATATATATATATATATATATATATATATATATATATATATATATAATGATGTATCATACTTAACAATAGGTAATAAGAGTAAAAAAGTAAACATACTTTATATTATTTAGGACTCGGGGGATAATATATTAAATACGCATAATTAAATTCGATTGCAGGTGAACTATCACGTTTATTGGCACAATATCATTTTATAAACATTTCCTCATCGTTTCCTTTCATTGATGTACTGGCATTCTTGCGTATATATCTTCGTTTGATGAAGTTATAGTTAAGGAGGGAGGGAATCAACAGTACCTACTATATTCAAATTTAGAAAACACGAAATAATAAGTATGACAGAGAATATTTAATTTGTGAAAACTTTAGTTTGAGGTAGAGGCAGATTTGTTTTAAATGCTTCTATTTTCTATTAACGGTAAATATGACTTTCGTTCAATTATTTTGCGCAGTATGATTAGTTCAGTTGTTAAAATATAGAACTTGAAACAGCTGTTATCATCTGTAATAGCAAGTTTTCGTAGTACAAATATAAATCTTGAAGTGTTGCTGACCGTACATTAGTGAGATTTTTTTTAATCTAATATATTTTAGACGAAAAAAAAATTTAACTTACCAACATACTTTAACAATTTATATTTTGTAATATTTTTGTATACATTATTATACCAAAAGATAAATACATCAATGTATTGATTATTAAGTGAAAAATCAGCTAGGCTGCAATTGACTTGTGGTTCAATTGACCCCAATTCACCCTGATTACTCACATTGATATTAAAGTTTCCTTAATAGCATCGGGGACGCCATGCGACGGTCTCGGCTATGGCCTTCTAATTGGGAGTCCCGGGATTCAAATCCGCCATGTACTAATTTGTTTTTCAGTGTTCTAATTTTATATGACTACGCTAATCACTCCTGCTCGGAATAGGTATTAGTTTAATTTTATGTACTTGCGATTTTGTGACATCAATAGTATGAATATGCCTGGAAACTTGCTATTTTCAGAGATTGAAAAAATATTATATTGTACTTTCAAAATAGTATTTCATCTTTTAGCTTATTGTTGTAATAATAAATTGTAAACATAAAATTTTACAATAAAAGCGTAAAGAAACGAATAGCATATAGAAGCAGAAAATTTTAGATTTATCCATGTTACGCTTACATTGACTTTCTTTAGCAAGTACCTACATAAAATTAAACTACTTCTTCAAAGAACTACTAATCACGGTGAAGTCGATCAACCTGAACATGAACAGAGTGGTAGGTTGATCTTAATTTTTATAAAACAACGTCGTTTCATGCTATGATTTTTATTCTGTTACTAGCGGACCCGACAGACTTCGTCCTGTCAAAAAGATTTGTACAGTGGCAGTTTTTTGTTCCTAATTATTTTATAGATAATGTCGCATAGCCAACCAAATCGCAAAAAAAGTCTAAATGACCTATTACATTTTGTGGCTATTCAATTTTTGAACGTGACATTAATGGCCGTTTTCACCAACCTTGTCTTAGCTTAGGTGACTCCTAAGAGACATGCTGTCTCACTCTTTTCAGTTAATATAAAAAGTGACAGCATGTCACTTAGGAGTCACCTAAGCTAAGACAAGGTTGGTGAAAACGGCCATAAATCCTCCAACGATGTATTCTGTGCTCCAACGCACGCACGCATACTGTTTTGATAGATATGATTGAATTTCAACTATATGTAGCGTTAATAAAGGGTAAATTGACTCTTTGATGTTAGGAACACATTCACTTCATTGCTTAGACAACAGTGAGTGTTTGCAATATGAACTTTATACAATAACAATAAAGCTCAATTCGACTGTACGTTTTAGTTAGAAAACGTTTGCATGGGAAAATAAAAGGGCTGTTTTTAGGGTATTTCCGATAATTATTCGAACTTTCCTCATTGTAAAAACCCTCCTTAAACTTCAACGAACATTAACAAAAAAGAATTGGCCAAATTGGTCCAGGCGTTGTTGAGTTATGAGCTTACCAACACATTTTGCGATTCATTTTTATATATAAGATTGGTGCAGTTACAAACATCGCATCTCATTTAGACATACGTCCAAATGGTAACAATTTCTGTAGGTCATAAAAAATATGTCCCGTTGCGTGAATCGAAATTACGATTCGTAGTAATCGATTACTTGACCGCTGCACCAACTGTGTCGTCGAGAACTTCATCTCAGGTTGGTTTCGAGATCTTCGTAATATCACAGCAACTAACTGAGTTTTAGACAAGTTAAAAAACTTTCAAATTTCCAGCCAGATAGGCAGAGCAATTAGTCAGGGAGCACGCTCGGTAGGGAGTTTATATGACCTATTTGACCCATTGCTATAGCTAATAAAATGTTAGTACAGTACATACACGGCGAATACTGCTAACTAAGCAATATAGTTCCTTTATAACCCTTCATGCCTTCGGCTGACCAGTCTTTAGTTTGTTCCGAGAGAGCGGGCCAAAGAGACAAACGAAATTAATCGAGGTCATCCGACAGACATAATCCAATCGCGCCCTAGCTGGAGCTGGACTCAATCGTGTTTTGATCCTCCGCCGAGTTTCTAATCTATTTTCGCGACAACATATGGCCGAAGGCGATATTCAATAGAACATAAATATATATTTTGAGTATACAATTACGTTTAATTGTTATTTACAGATAGTTTGAGGAACTTAATAGCAAGTAAAATATTAAATTGGATAGGACGAATTGCAAGACATAAATGAGATATTATCAAAATGTAAATTTAGGTAGTACTTATTAAAAGTCGAATCTATAAAAATACAAAGAAGAATCTATCTTCTTCTATCTAATCTAACTTCTAAAACTTACGCAACTTTAAAATCATTTTGTTTCAAATTATATTAAATATTTGTTTTTAATGAAATTGATTTTTTAATTCAACGTCATTACGTCAGCTGCTTATTTCGGTAACAAAGATTTAGAAGTTTCAGTTTTACAGTTACATTCAGAACGGCCATTTCTCTGTGTCCGTAACCAAACTTCTAATTATTCTATATTATAATCACTGTCTATATTTACCAGTCCTCACTGGTTCTGCGATGTAGTTATTATTTCAGCTAACTTTAAGATCAAAATTTAGCGTACGACCGTAGAGAGTAAGTCCATTCTTATAGGGTTGACACAAGATAATTATTAGGAATATGGTAAATTGCAATGGACACTGTGATTTTTAAGCATTTGACAGGGCAATTCTTGGCCTTCATTTCACGTGATGGCAAGTAACGACAAGACAAGGAGTTAGCGAGCTTTAGTTGGACTCCTCGGCAACCAAGGAACTGGCTGTTTACTCGATAAGTATTGACTTACGTATTGACATAAGATATGAAAGAGGTACACATTTAATATATTTTAATATTGGGTTTCACAGCTTAGCATTTCTTTCATTTATTAAATGTATATAAAAAAATAAAACAATAGGCAGCTGAGATTGCCTATTTTTACTTAATTGATTTTTTTTCTTCTCGTGGTTACTGAATATATGGTACAGCAACGTTGAATAAAAGGGATTTAATTCGATGGCCATAGCTGAATCAATCGCGTCGCTCAGGGTTCTAACACTTGGATCACTCGATGCGCTCGTGATTCAATCATCATGAGTTTTTTGTTAATTATCTATGACCGTCCTTCATTGACCAGTTGCATCATATTTTTATCAGCGTACGAGGAACACTACTCGGTATTTTTTTAAGCGCCGTTGCGTATACAGCAGTAGGTTCGGTAGCAGTTCTTTTGTGCATAACAGGTGACCAGGGGTGTCATTAGAAAATTTTTGTATTAATGTTTGTCATGTTATGCATAAGGTGTATTGAGTTTTCAGATCTCAGACAAACACCTAGAGTCCATTTAACACCGAACTTATATGCCCTATACATATTATTTCACCAACCCTGCAACCACCTGTATAATTTACTTAATAATTGTAATTATAACAAAAAAAAAACCAATTGATATAAAGTGCTGCCATCTATTAAGTTCTGGGTTAAAGTCTCGACGGAATGTTTTAGTTGACGAATACGGGAATTTGTGCCTTAGTCATGGTTGTAAATGTACATTTCTATCTGTTACTCAAAATACTATAACACAAGTCTTACACTGCTTACTTTGAGCTATACTAATAGGTGTGAGTATTTATTATATTATATATTATTCGCGTAAGTCGGGGCTGATATGCTTCACTGCGACCTATTAAGATCTATTGTGACCAGCCTCCTATGTAGGTTCTATGTAGGCCCTACAGTAGCTCCCTTAACTGGGCACTGACCAAGAAAGATAGAATGTTCCCAAATCGGATTGTTTTTATTTCATTTGGGTCAAGGATGTGTTTCCCCAGGTGTCTGTTTCTTTTGTGAATCAGCGGTTCACAGTAGCACAAGAGGTGTATTGGTGTTTCACGCTTTTGTTCGCAGAATCTGCATGTGTCAGTGTCCTTAAGTTTCATGTTGTAAAGGTGTCTAATAGGTGTGAGTATAAGAAATATTTATTAGTTTTTTATTTATTAATTATATATACTGACTATGTGGTAAGCTTAAGCACTATAAAAGTTTGTTGTAATAAGATACATTTGTTCGCCATTCGCCAAATCTAAAACGTCAGTGGTGTTGCGGTTCTGGTCCTGGTGGTAGTGCACGATTAGAATCGTAAGCCCCGGGGTCGACCCTGCCTTGTATCAATGGGCTTAGTTTTTCGAATTTTATGTTCTTTTATCCAACGCGTTTACGGCCAAAGGAAAATATTGTGAGACAATCTGCATCCATATAAGAAGAAATTCAAAGGTCAAAGCCAAGCTTAAAGCCTTAACTAGTTATGGTGAGCTCGTACCGGGACGGATATAAGCTATAATAATTAATAACTTTACCTACCTCTTGTTAATTACAAATTTGAATTTAAAATCTGTATATGCGTTAAAAACACTTTGTAATCGCGTAAAATGATTCTTTAGTACAATTATGGATTATTTATAAATTTATGTAGTATATATCTGAGCGATGTTAATAATCAACAAACGATAACAGACCATCCAAGTTAAAAAACTTAAATGGAATTTTTAAAAAATTAAAATTTCGCCAACCACCAGTCTTAGTGTGTCGTAGTTTGGCGACATCAATTTAGGTACAATGTCAATTTGCGCGTGGGCCCAGTCGGGGCGCAGGGCTCATTAGGGTCGAGCGGTCGCAATTAAAGCGCGCGTCTTTTGCGCCTTAACGACCGGCCAAATTGGACGCCGGGGCAGCCCTGGCGCGCCCTTAATAAATACGTTTCGACAACGCGTAATAAACATGTTGCTGTGATAATACAATTTGTGCCCGTAGAGCACTCGTTATTTTTCGTATTAATTAAATTGAAATCGTTGCAGTATTTTAAGTTAAGAGTTGAACATTTTATGTAACTTAAACTTTTATAAATCTGACAGAATTTTCAAATTTTTGGTTTGACTTTATTTAGCTTTACTGACGGTTGTACTACCTCCAGCGACCTTGAATTCATTGTCCTATGCTAATTATTTAAAAAGTTTTTTTTACAAAGCACCTATTTTTCAGTACATTAAATATTTAAAAAACAAGTTAAAATATATGACATAACATTAGCTATATTGTTTCCGATAAAATAGCATTAATCAATTAATAAAAAATTGTGCTCCTGATTATTGAAAATTTTAAGATTATTAGAAAAAGCTTCGACGCCATACGAATCCATACAGTGGCCACAGGCGCAGTATCCACGCGGCCTCCGGCGAACTCTAAATGTTTTATATATTGCATTACCCACCGGAGTCAGTTAGCTCAGCTAATATTTATCATCTTCATTTATTCTAGCGCTTCAATTCTGCCAACCGTAACGTGATAATCACAAGACTCAATAGCTAAGTAAAGAAAACTGCTTTTGTTATTATTACACACTTTCGCGAGCCAATTTATTGAAACTACACTTTTTCGACATGTTGTTTTTTTATAGGATAGGGCAGCAAGCGAGCAAACGGATCACCTGATGGTAAGCGATAACCGTTGCCTATGGACACCCGCAACACCAGAGGAGTCGCTGATGCGTTGCCGGCCTTTTAAAAGTGAGTAAGGGGGAAAGGGGGGGTTAGGCCTCCGGTACCCTCACTCACTCGGTGAAACACAGCGCAAACGCTATTTTACGCCGGTTTTCTGTGAGCCCGTGGTGTCACTCCGGTCGAGCCGGCCCAATTCGTGCCGTTAAGTATAGCTTAACCAACAATAACAATGTTAAAAATAATGATAGCTCGTGATCCCTCACATGGATATATTTTTCACTGATGCTTCGATTCTATTGGTCGTAACGTGAATAGCCTTTGTCGATAAATGATAACCAATGAATTAGAACCACTATTGCTTCGTTATCGCTTTCAAATAATCTATTATTTTTAATATTAAGCTACACATATTAAGGAGTTTTTATATTAGAGGTAAAAATAATCTCGATATCATTCAAAGACAATGCGGTATTAAAATATATTAGTGGGGGAATTGAAAAAGGGAATAACAGCTATATACGCTAAATATGTAAACTAAAAAATAGCAGTGACAGTTTAGCAGCTGCGGTGTAAACAAGTGTTAGTAGGAGTAAGAAGTTGGTATTTTACAGGGGCTCGTTAGCGGCGCTGGGGGGCGGCTGATTGCCGATTGAGCGGCAATTGCCTTGATTGACGGAGCCCGCACGCGCTCTAACGAACCCGCTTTCAACCGATAGGTGGACGTGCTCCGTAAGATCCGTTGTTAGGGGTTTCCGATCCAGTGACGTTACGTTATACTAAATTCGACACTTTTAATGAGTTCATTTTATATAATAATTATCTTTGCGTAAAATCAATAAATACATTTTTACGAGGAACGACTTACCTACTTTGCAAATATAAAAAGTACATTTTTGTAAAAAATAAGTAGTTAATTATTTGCTGTTTTTTCTCAAGAAATTTGTTATATAGTCAAAAAGAAGATTTATCTCTCAGATGACGGTTTGTATTGTACTGTAGTTAATAAGAAAAACGCAAAGAATTGACAAGAAAACTTCAATCGCTTCCAACCGATAGATACTTGCGACGCGCTCCACCGTAAGATCCATTGGTTAGGGGTTACCGATTCGGTGATGTTACGATTCATTTAATACGACAGTTTTAATAAGGTTATTTTATTAATGACATATTTAAAAACTTGTTGAAATTTATAACTATCCAAAAATTTTTTCTGTGTCGATTGGTGTTAACTATAAGTTGCAAAAGTTCAAAGTAGGAACTTTCATAAATTAAAAAAAAAAACTTTTTTTTATATTTGAATTAAATAATAAATAACAATAAATCAAAATACTAATAAACGTTACGTATAACATTTTTGTACTAATATATTCATAAAGTACATATTATACAAAATATGCTTTTAAGGAAGTAAAAATCGGATTTGTTTAGAATTGATAAATTTTACCTTTGAAAATTACGAAAATTGGTACTTATCTAGTTACTACTAATAAAAATCAAAATAGTTTGTACCTATTTATTGCTTAATTTGTTATTATCCAAAAGACGATTAAAATCTAGTTTATGTATCAAATTAAATTTTATTTTGTAAATCATTGGAGTAGTCTTTAAAAACCCATTTTGGTTTTTGATAAACGATATGACACGTTGTTAGTATGTTTGACTTTTGTTAAATTAACTAATTTAACGTGAGTAGTACGACTAGTTAATATGCCGACAAGAGATTAAGCGTCAATCAAAATTAACATTAATTTGATTCGCTTACAAGAAATCGGGTGACTAAACTACGATCGTCCGGTGCAGACCACGACTTCAAGTTGACTCCATATTCACCTCTGCTTGAGACAAATGGTAAAAAATAGCTTGTTTTACAGGTCACGTAAATAAAGATATATATATGAAATTAATTAATTGTATATTTTCAATAAATAACGTTAATATTATTTAATTATCACAACCATATACATCGCCACCGAGGGGCACAAGTCTACCATAAAATATGTTAGAGGGATTAGGCCTTAGTCAATCATGCTGGCCCAATGCGGAATGCTTGACTCCTTAGAATGTAAATGTAAAGATGTATTCTTTGATGCAAATGTGTGCAGGTTGCTTCACGATGTTCAACGTAGGTGAAGGAAAAGTACCTAGGTACATGGCAGGATCGACCAAATATTATGCAATACACAAGAAATTTTATGATTACTTAAATATGTAAACAAACTCAGAATACATTCGAAGGATACGACATTAAAGTGTACAGATAATACAAATATTATATATAGAAATGTGATATGTTCTAACCTTTAACAGGAAACATCAAAGTCGCGATCATTGAAAATTATGAATTTATAAAATCTATTGCTGACGCACTGTGCTCAACAGATGTTCTTACAGAAACTATTTACATTTACTTTACTTCGTCTAAAACTGCACCGAAATAATTACTTTGTTTAAATAAGAAATAAAAAAAGCTTTGTGTGCGATCTTATGTTCTGCTTTTTTAAATAGTCACGTGAAAGTTAATTCTTGGAACATCCAAGAAACACGCCGAAAAATCTCACTATTTTTATATTACATAATTTTACTAAAAAGCCATAGATTTTTTATGATTTAACTTTAGTGTTATTTTGCAGGGGCCTACGTTTGTATGGAAAAATATGTCCCGCGGTTTCCTCTTAATCTCAATCAACTCAGCGACTCGTGGAAATTTTGCTAATACTCGTTCTTTCCTTGTTATATATTAGTTATTTCTTATTACTGTTAAGTTTTTAATTGCTTATTACTGTTTATTTATATTTAGCGACTAATGAGGAGGGAACTTGGGCTTCCCGATTAGAACATTGAAATTAAGAAATAAGTTTTAATACCATTTGTTGGCCTTTTGTCTCAAGCCAGACTAAATATGGTATAATGAATAAATGAATGAATAGACATTTATTTGACACACATAGATAGTCCAATTAATTAACAATAAAGAAAAAACAACAAATAATGAGAAAAAGGAAAAACACAGGTGTGATCTACATGAGCCCCACATAACCGCCGGCTCGCCACAGCCGGGGTATGCAATTTAATGAATTTTCCTCAGGGAAAAAAAAAAGTGTGATCTACATGCGTCAAAAAGGGCTCTGTCTCTGCGTAATGCTTCCCCAGTTCTGCAGAGGCGCTGTTCTTACGACAGGCCCTACTTGACACATGAGACAACAAACCCTTATCGGAGCCCATTCGTTGGCCAAACGAGCAATGATTAGAGCCAATAAAAAAATAAACATTGACATTAAACTGTGACATTGACACATTGACATAAGAACAATAAATATTACTACTACCTACTACTTAAATTTAAAACTTACGTTCCACAACAAACACCCGCTCAAACTGCATTTCCTCGGCACTGACTGGCGAAAGGTAAGAGTTCTTTTTCTTATCATTATTCAGACAACAATTTTGCGCTTGTTAAAATTAGCTTTTCAAACATTTCCTGAAACCGACCTTTGTTTTCAAATTACGCAGAGGTGGTAGGATGTCGTTCCAGCACCGAGAGGCAGCAAATCTGAACGATCCACGGAATGCAGCGGTCCTGTGCTTACGGATGTACAATACAGAGGCACGGCAGAGCCCAATCAAGTTTGTGATATAGGTACCGTGGTGTTTTTGTTTTGACAATCTCAAACATAAGCATTACTAGATGCAAACGTCTGCGAGCTACCATTCTGAGGATGTCAGCCTTATTGTGAAATGGTGTTATGTGTGATCTGGGTGGTATGAAAAAGCAGTATCGTGCACAAGCATTTTGTACGCGCTGGATGAGCTTAGCGGTTCTTACCAGGATACATGGCCCATAGACTGTGTCACAGTGATTTAGTTTTGACAAGACAAGAGCCTCACATAATCTAATTCTGAGCTGTTCATTGAGATAAGGTCTTATGTTGTATAACAACTTAAGACGATAGAAACAACATTTCACAGTCTCTATGATATGATTTTCGAAAGTTAACTGGCTATCCATAATCAATCCAAGATTTCATGCTTTGCATACTCGCTCTATTGTCTGACCCTCTATATTTATGTTCATTATACATCCATTTTCAATAAAGAAAATATAAGAGGTATAAAGAGACTACTTATATAAAATATATTTTAAATTAATATAAAATTTCACTCTAACGTGATCATGTGTGTCGGTAAACTGACTGAGATATGAGACAACTAGCTATTGCTATAGACCGATATGTTCCCAACGCTATAGTCGGCAGTTTCTTATTCAGTGACGTCACACGTTTCATTAAAACGGATACTTTTAAGGAGCTTCTTTTGTTTATTGCCGTTCATCAGGAAATGTCAACTGCGGTATTAGTTACGTGCTTGTAGTAGATATGTAGTTTTCCTCTCATTGGGATTCCTCTACTTACTCCATTCTAGTGAACGTTTCATTTCTTTAATAAATTATATAAACTAGCATGTTTACAACTAAAAAATATATTTTCTCTTATGTTTTTATCTTTTTTTCCTTTCAACTCGAAGAATTGGTCACAACAAAGACGTTGAGTATGTAGTAATAAGTATATAATTGGAACATAAGAGTTAAAACACTATTTGCTAGTTACAGATCTTATATATACCTACAGATGTAATTATCTAATTTAAACACTATAAATAGTTAAAACCTGAATCAAATACAATATGTAAGAGAAACTATTAGTTATTCCTACAAAGACTTGTCTGTATTAATTGAAGTGATTAATAAATTTAAATGTTTGCAGAAAGCGTTTATAAGCGCACGCGCAGCTATAAACGAACAAAACGTACGTAAAGTGAGTCACATTCACTTTGCAAAAATAGCAATAGAAATAAAAAAAAATGTAAATTATTAAGTAATACAAGTAATGTAAAAATAATGTATAAAAATGAGACAAAGTTAAGTTCAAAACAAACAGGCATTTCCTGACATACTTAAAAAGTAGTATCTAAGTGTGTATTACCAGGGAGATATAAAGGACTTGGTCGTCCGCTTGGGAACTTCGGTTTTACTTATACTTATATCTACCACAAGACAGCATTAATCACGGGGTATCGTGAATTTACATAACATTGTATCATGTTGACAATATACACTGTGGTTCTTATGAGGGTTAGGGATTTGCTGCGAATATCACAGGCAAGCCATATGCAAAGTATAGTAATAAAAAAAAATTAAGTGGTCAATATTATAAATCTATCAACAAAAGTCTATTAAGAATACATTATGTATAATTAAGAATATTGAATAAAAAAAGGATATTTTTCAATTGGAATTTTATTGTTAAATGCAATCGATAGTTTATGATAACTTAATAATGATAACGCAATAGTTTTGATTCTGATTCTACGATGATGGTTGGATACAATAAATCATGTCGCTTTCATCATTTCGTTTACTAACGAACGTTAGGAGTTTGGAGTTAATGGATGGCATCGAATTTAATTGGACAGGTGAATATATCCTGTTGCGACGGCGTGTCACGATCCAGCTCTAATGGGATGGTTAGTTTCCCAGCATAAATAATTGATACAAAATTTTATTAAGATCAAATTCAATCAGAATATTTCCGAGATCACAGATATTTTACTGAAATTTAGTAACTTTTTTTCTCTCCATGTGGTAATACGATTCATAGCTAGCTACGAGATCATTTTTTAATTGAACTAAATGTTGGCATTCGTTAATTCTAGGCTTTTTACTTATACTATTATTTATTCTGTGCTTTTGGTTACTTACAGGCAAGATGTTAAAGCGCTGACGATGTTCTGTTTGTATGATTCGGTAAACAAGCGCGCGTCAAAGCGTCAAATTGAAACAATAGAGATGCTATAAATCATTGTAAAATTTGAATTAAGCCGGCTTCAATGTTTGTACAAAGCTTCCGCTTTCATACAGCCCGTATGTAACACCTCCACGACTAATTTCTGCGTACACAGTAATCAGTATAACACGAAACATCATCAGCGTCTTTGTCGAGCGAGACCACAATCCATCATATCGGGACAAAAGGAGTCGGATAAACGCGGCAGTTGTTTGCGTGAGTGAGCGTTAATTTCGTTAAGGAGTCTCAATCAGGGAAAGCGTGTAAGTAAAGTCGGCGGGCGGCCGCCGCGGGAGCGATTCGAGCGAATTACCGCACCTGGAGGCGCGGGGGCCGACTCGTTAGTTGTTGTTTGCCGAGTGACGCGGGTCAATCAGCAGAGACATGCACGGAACCGCACTTCTTCGTCCCCCTGCCGCCCGGCCCGCCCGCGCCCGCTCGGCGCTCGTTAGGCCGCGCTCTCTCTGTCAACTGCGAGACGAGCTTTATCGAATCTACGACGCACGAGCCGCGCCGCGGTCGGCCCACTCTTCGCTCTAGTTTGGCGCAACCGCCGGTAAACAAGGGAAATCAGTGTAAAACGAATTTATGTGAACGCCAAACACGGGGATCGGATGTCGCAGTCCTCCGGCTTATGATTGAATCCGTGATTGTAAAAAGGTGGGTGCTCCGGGCTCCAGGCGGGGCGGGCGCGGGTTAATGGCGTGGAATTTTGTGCGTTTAGCTAATTAGGCGGCGCGAGGCAGCTGCGGTCCACGTGCGTGAAGGCTGGGGCAGCCTACCCTCCGGCGACGTAATCATGTCTCTGCTTATGACGAGTAACTCCTATCAATACCTAATATTTAAGTTTTTAAATGACTGTAACTGTCACATATTTCTGTAATTATCACATCGATAAATTACGAATTGTAAAATAGTTTTAATTTCTACCTTTAGGTTGGTTTACCTATAAATTTAGAAAGAAATATTATACATAGAAATTTTGTCATCCATATGACAAACTAAAATACTCCGATTTTTAAATCAGGTCACCTGAAAGTGATATGAGATAAGAGATAATAAATATGAGATAATAATTTAGTTCAAAAACATGGAGTCTTTTGGCTTTCTCATGACTCTTTAAGAGGCTCAAAATTTACATCAACTTTGATATTCCAATTAAGTACACGGTTGGCATGTTGTACAAATACAATAGCGCTTGCGAATCCAGTAAAAAAAAGTTATCAAAAGTCCAAAATTAATCCTTAAACCTTTACTAACGAGACCAATTTAGCCGGTCGCGGAGACGTCGTCAATCGCTCGTTGTGTGCAAAACCAAGTGCTTTTTGTTTGGTTCTCCCAGGTAGAAGATACAACGGCTCAAAACATTTTCATAACAATGCGCCTGCGGCTTTCTCGGCATACTTTTTTGGGCGGTCGATGCGTTCGACAATGCTATTGTCATCGTGCGATGATGGACTAAAAACCGAAAGTTGATTGTTGATCAGCGGGAAAGATCGATCTGTATTTAGGTATGTGGAATTCTGTGATTTAGCGGGTACTAATTAGAAGTTTGTAGGTAACTAATTGAATAATATGAATAATTGTAAAATTCGTTAACAGCACAGCATTTTTGGGTATTCGATTTTAAACCAATTAACAAATAACGGCTACAATGTTGGTTTAAACACGGTTCAGGCACGAGGGGTAATACAGCTAAAGCGCTCTGTATATTATATTAAAAGAGCTTGCACTAAAATTATCGGGTAGGAATATTATCGGATATGACTAGGTAGTGAAAGGCGATGAAGATTAATATGATCGACTGACTGACGACTCTGGTATAGTACCTGGTAACAGTTATGAATAAAGAGACAAAATATGTAAGCATTTCATGGATTTAATTAAGACTAAGCAGGTAAGTACTAAAAATTACGATAATTTAATTTTTGTTTATATATTGAATTCTGGCAAAATACTAAATAAATAGACAATTTTTAAATTAATAAATGGAATGCAAAACCAAAGTTATCGCTTTGTTATTCCCTTGGAATTTCAAAAAAGAAAACCTAATTTAAACATATTCGTCATCGTTACAGTCATTTAACTTTATTTACATATTCACTTTTTACGGTACAGCAAATCATACATATATTCTCAAATACGCATATATTCACACTCACACACCACACATACATATACGCATTCGCACACATACTTTAATTGACCGTATTTATAATTTCTTTTACATATTACGGAGGTAGAATCATTCAAAATATCTTGTAAATCTCTGATGTTTTTATAAGTTAGGTTATCCTATAGATATATAGTCAGTATATAGTAAAATAAGTAAATAAACATTTCTTCAGCTTATACTAATTATCACAGGCCTTGTGTTGTGGGATCTAGGGTACCATAATCATAAATATGTATGCTATAGCTATGATTATGACACAAGTGTTCGTATTCATTACGTAAACATCTGCCCTGGTCACAAAGATGGCGACACCTTGGATGGCGAAAACCGGTGTACTAACTACTCCACTGCATACCGCCTATATCTGATCACCGTGGTCGAGGTAGTTCAATGAATTAGAGATCAAATATTTTATCTATGGTTTTCGACGCATTAAGATAAGATAAAAATAGTTTATTCGGAAAGTGGGTAGGTATTACAAATATTACTTAATGCTAGATTTAAAACTAGAAGAGACTCCATCCACTCTCTAAGCCACAGCTTGCTGTCACACGTATTCAAAGCCTCCCGCACTAGGCTTAGCCCGTATCGTAGGAGACTTGAACGAACCGTTGACAATTCAAATTTTGAGCAGTGTTATCTAAAATACATGAATAACTTATTGCTACTATTAATTGCATTACAAAGTATAAATCAATTTCTCATTACATATTTTTTTAATATTAATATTTTGTATCTGATGATGTGTAGATGTGTATGTGTGTATTTGTGTGTGGGTGAGTGAGTGTGTTTGCGCGCGCTCGCGTATTCCCTAACTAGGCCAGTCATTAAAGCCTGAAACCCGAAAGAAATTAGTAACTCGCTAAAATGTTGAGGGGTCATTAAGGAAGGTGAAATATCTTACCGTGTGATTTTGCAGCGCTCTGGGGTGTACGGAAAGGGTTGAAAGGGATGAAAAGTGATTTTTGTTAATAACATTGTCAAAAAAATTAGTAACACGCTGCAAACTTAGAATTAGGTTGTTCTCATTGCTTTGTAACGTGTATTAATTTTGCAGCGTTTTGCAATGTACGGAACATTGTTTATTATTAAAAAGCAGTAAAATTTGTTAATAACAAGGGTTAAAAAATTAGTAACACGCTGCAAATTTGGAATTAGGTTGTTTTCATTGTTTTGTAACGTGTATTAATTTTGCAGCGTTTTGCAATGAACGGATCATTGTTTATTATTAAAAAACAGTAAAATTTGTTAATAACAAGGGTAAAAAAAATCAGTAACACGCTGCAAATTTGGAATTAGCTTGTTCTCATTGTTTTGTAACATGTATTCATTTTGCAGCGTTCTGTAAAGTACGGAACATTGTTTATTATTAAACAACAGTAAAATTTGTTAATAACAAGGGTAAAAAAATTAGTGACACGCTGCAAATTTGGAATTAGCTTGTTCTCATTGTTTTGTAACATGTATTCATTTTGCAGTGTTCTGTAAAGTATGGAACATTGTTTATTATTAAAAAACAGTAAAATTTGTTAATAACAAGGGTAAAAAAATTAGTAACACGCTGCAAACTTGGAATTAGGTTGTTTTCGTTGTTTTGTAACGTGTATTGATTTTGCAGCGTTTTGCAATGTACGAAACATTGTTTATTATTAAAAAACAGTAAAATTTGTTAATAACAAGGGTAAAAAAATTAGTTACACGCTGCAAATTTGGAATTAGCTTGTTCTCATTGTTTTGTAACGTGTATACATTTTGCAGCGTTCTGCAACTAACGGAATATTTTTTATAATTAAAAAACAATGAAATTTGTTAATAACAAGGGTAAAAAAAATAGTAACTCACTGTAAATTTGTAATTATAGTATAGTAACTATCAAATTTGCAGTGTTTTGTAACAAACGGAACATTGTTTAATAGTTACTATATAAACAATTATTTCAGTCAGTAACAATGGTCAAAGAGTCGGCTAAGAGTTGCAATGTAGAGAAAATGTTGCCAACGCTATTTAGAAACACTTGTGGCGGCATATCAAAGCGCCGCACACAAATTAAAAACAAGGTCGGTGTCCTTTGTAACGCCGCCAAAGAACGCCGCGTCCCCTGTTTGCGCCTCCGAGCCAGCGCGGCTCCCTTTGTCGGCGCGGTATTACAAAGGGGAATTACCTTTGCGGCAAAACCAAAAGAGATTTCGGCAGCAAGGAATCGATTGATGTCGGCGCGGTATTACTAAGGGGTCAGTTGTAGACAAAATGTCGATCGAAAAAGTGTGTTTTGTTTGTGATAAATTGTTGTCCGACGTGTTTAACGTAGTGAAAGAAAAAGGAACTGAAAAGCTACGAAAATGTAGTGTGCAGAGGAACGACGGTAAAGTGAATTTGTTGTTGTTGCAAATTATGAGACGGTGATAATTGTGGGAGAAGATGTCGATTTGCTCGTCATTTTAACTGGTGTGGCACAGGACAGACACAAAAATGTGTATTTTATGAAGCCTGGAAAAGGAAAATCGGCAACATACATTTTTTCCTCAAACAGTCTTACAAAAGAACAATTAACTGCACATATTCTAACCTGTCATGCGTGCTGCGGATGTGCCACAACTTCTGCTCTTTTCAACCAAGGCAAAACGAAATTAACCACGCTTGTCCTGAAAGATTCGCAAATTCGGGAAGCTGCTGAATGTTTCAAAGTTCCAAATGCGCAGCCAGACGACCTTGATGATGCAGGAGAAAAAATCTTAGTCAAGATGTACGGAGGAAAGTTGCCAAAATCTTTGAATGACTTGCGCTACGAAGGATTTGCTCGGTCTATAACCAAGAGCAAGTACAACCTCTGCAGTTTACCACCCACGAAAGCTGCAGCACGTCAACATTCTTTTCGGGTGTATCATCAAGTTCAGCAATGGTTAGGTGAGTTGAAAAATCCTCTGATACAGAACATTAATTTGATTAATATTTTTCGTGAAAGTTTTATGAATTTCTGAAACATTTTCTTTTGATTTTTCTGTTATAGGTAACGATTTACCTGCAACATCATGGGGATGGATGAGAGGATCGCACGGGTTAACTCCAACTTTGACGACCCTTGAAGCTGCACCACCAGAAGTCCTGAAACTTGTCTCATGTAGATGTGAGAAAGGTTGTTTAACCGCAGCATGCAGCTGCAGTAAAAGTGGACTTAAATGCACACTGCTTTGCTTATCTTGTCATGGTAAAACTTGCTCTAACGTCAGGGAAATTGAACTTGATGACATGGACGATAATGAAACACACGCAGTTACGAACAGTGTTAAATGCCGAAGATAATAACTTTGGAGAGCCGCAAGATGTATTTCTTTCTGATAACAATTCCGATGAAATGGATCTTGATCAGCTTGAGGCACCCAAAATAATTCACCCGAGGAAAATGTAGGCGAGTTCGAATTATCTACAAACGACAGGCCGTCTGGACCAACGACTATAAAAAGAAGGAGACTATTAGAGGACGAATAATTTGCGTGAGGTTCATATTCTTCAAATCAGCTTATTGAAATTGAATCTTATCAAAGTGTTGCTAAATTTGTTATACTTATATTATTTTCTTAAATTGCAGTTGTTCCTGGTGGACCTGAACATGACAAGCGAAGCACCAAAGAAGTTATTCTAAATTTCTTACCACATTTATTTTTTATTAGTTTAAATTACTAATTTTTGATGTACTTATCTGTTGTAAATAATTATAATTTCATTTCTATAATTTGGTAATTTTATCCAAAATTATAACATATAATTAAAATTTAATTCATAATTAAATTTTATATTTCATATAAAAATTGTTATATTTTTTACCATTGTCACTAACAGAAATATTTGTTTATATAGTGTTAAACAATGTTCCATTTGTTGTAAAGCGCTGCAAATATAATAGCCGTTTCAAAAAGATTAAAACAACTTGAATCTAAATTTGTAGCGTATTATTAATTATTTTACCCTTGTTATTAAAAAAAATTCATTGCTTTTTAATAATAAACAATGTTCAATTTGTTGCAAAACTTTGCAAATTTAATAGACATTTCAAAACGGTAAAAACAACTTAATTATAAATTAGCAACGTTCTACTACTTTCTTCACCCTTGTTATTAACAAATTTCATTGTTTTTTAATTATAAACAATGTTCCGTATGTGTGTAAACGCTGCAACATAAATAGACATTACGAATTGGTAAGAACATAGGTTGTTCTTCCGACATCAATCGATTCCTTGCTGCCGAAATCTCTTTTGGTTTTGCCGCCAAGGTAATTCCCCTTTGTAATACCGCGCCGACAAAGGGAGCCGCGCTGGCTCGGAGGTGCACAGGGGACGCGGCGTTCTTTGGCGGCGTTACAAAGGACACCGACCGTGTTTTTAATTTGTGTGCGGCGCTTTGATATGCCGCCACAAGTGTTTCTAAATAGCGTTGGCAACATTTTCTCTACATTGCAACTCTTAGCCGACTCTTTGACCATTGTTACTAACTGAAATAATTGTTTATATTTTTACTATTTTTTTACCCTTGTTATTAACAAATTTCATTGTTTTTTAATTATAAACAATATTCCGTTAGTTGCAAAACGCTGCAAAATGAATACACGTTACAAAACAATGAGAACAAGCTAATTCCAAATTTGCAGCGTGTTACTAATTTTTTTACCCTTGTTATTAACAAATTTTACTGTTTTTTAATAATAAACAATGTTTCGTACATTGCAAAACGCTGCAAAATTAATACACGTTACAAAACAATGAAAACAACCTAATTCCAAATTTGCAGCGTGTTACTAATTTTTTTACCCTTGTTATTAACAAATTTTACTGTTTTTTAATAATAAACAATGTTCCGTACTTTACAGAACGCTGCAAAATGAATACATGTTACAAAACAATGAGAACAAGCTAATTCCAAATTTGCAGCGTGTTACTGATTTTTTTACCCTTGTTATTAACAAATTTAACTGTTTTTTAATAATAAACAATGTTCCGTACATTGCAAAACGCTGCAAAATTAATACACGTTACAAAACAATGAAAACAACCTAATTCCAAATTTGCAGCGTGTTACTATTTTTTTTACCCTTGTTATTAACAAATTTTACTGTTTTTTAATAATAAACAATGTTCCGTACATTGCAGAGCGCTGCAAAATGAATACATGTTACAAAACAATGAAAACAACCTAATTCCAAATTTGCAGCGGTTTACTAATTTTTTAACCCTTGTTATTAACAAATTTTACTGCTTTTTAATAATAAACAATGTTCCGTACATTGCAAAACGCTGCAAAATTAATACACGTTACAAAACAATGAGAACAACCTAATTCTAAGTTTGCAGCGTGTTACTAATTTTTTGACAATGTTATTAACAAAAATCACTTTTCATCCCTTTCAACCCTTTCCGTACACCCCAGAGCGCTGCAAAATCACACGGTAAGGTATTTCACCTTCCTTAATGACCCCTCAACATTTTAGCGAGTTACTAATTTCTTTCGGGTTTCGGGCTTTAATGACTGGCCTAAACTGAAATATGTGTGATATTGTGTGGGATTTTATATGTTTACGAAACTTTTCTCAAAAGTTGTTCCGATTCTTTGTAGTTTAATGTCAGTAGCCAGTGTCATTAGCAAAGGTAATGCTGAGACTCACCTCGTATAGTCGTTTTTGCAGAGAATCATGCCGCCCTTGAAGTAAAAGGAGCGACCCATGTCCGCGAGCGCTTGGCCGCAGCAAGTGCACTTGAGGCAGCCGTGGTGCCAGTACCGGTCGAGCGCGTGTAACAAGAAGCGCTCGACGATTTTTCCACCGCAGCCGGCGCACTCCTTGAGTGCCGGGTTATTGTTATTGTGCGGGTAATCATGCCCGTTGGCGAACGCCGCCTCGGGCGATGACGGGTGCGGCGAGCTCAGCTCCCCGTACCCGTGGTAGTGCGGGTTCATGCTCAGCGCGCTCGCTGCCAGCTTGACGGTTGGAGCGGGGACCGCTCGTGCCGACCACCACGACTACACGCCCTGCTGACAAAGAAAAAACAAATCAATATCATATAGAGAAGTGTGCCAGGATCGTAGCAAGTGGAGAGAGGTGGTCTCTGCCTACCCCATTGGGAACAAGGCGTGACATATATGTATGTATGTAATATCATCATCACAAGTTTGTTTACATTCGTTCACACCTAGAGACACCTACTCTAACTACTTTTTATATTAGTGCGATTAGACCCTAGTCAACCACGATAACCCAGAGCTCCTTCATCGTAGGAGTGTTAGATAAAAGTACATATGAATTTCGAAAAAATACAGATTGGAAAATGGTAGTGTCGACTATTGACCTCACTCAGGCTACAGATTCATTCACTCAACAAGTATACTACCCACGTAGTAGGTGGTTACAGCACACGTGCTAGTTCATGCGAGATTCACAGCAAATCTAAAATCCCCGCAAGAATCACAGTATACGTTGGTAACTTTTGGCTTAAGATGTACTATCACGATTCTCACTTTTCACTGCCATATCTTCAAACAAGGATTTAGAAATACGAACATTATTATCAAGCGGCCGATGGATTTACCCTAGCAGAAGACCCTGGTATACCGTATCTCTCGGAAATTAATACTCGTCTGTATAGATTACCAATGAAACAAAGATATGATCAGTTTGATTTATATTCTAAAAAATACGATCATGTGATGGCTGGAAGGATGTACTATCGTTTGATTGAAATTGAAACGAATGATTTTTGAATTACTCAAAAATAATATTACAGTGACATCCTGTCAAGTTTTGGACCACTTTTGGTTGCTTCTTCAAAATAACAATGAACGAAGTACTAGCCACGAGTAGGACGTTTCCCGATAACTATTCGCACGTAACTTTAATGCAATTCCTAAATTTAAATTACTTATTAATAACTAAATAAAAATTGATAAACATACACAAGTTCTATCTTGGGTCATGTACGAAACATACTTAGGTAATTCTACTGCCCATTGACGTGTGACATCATAAATATGTGACGTCGGCAAACCTGCGCACAAGTCGTGCCCACTGTACCGTTGATGGGGTATACTTTATAAATGTTGATTAAGGTGAATTTTTGAGATGTTTTAGATCAAGTGAGATTAAGGCATCGTACGTGTTTTTCGCTTAGTAGGTCACTACTAAGATTTAGTAAGAAAAGAGTTGACGCATCCAGAGTTTTCCTTAGTCGGGCACAACGGCTTTGACATAGGCCCGTAGGTCGCGGCGCTTATAAAATTTTCCAATTAGCAATTTCATACAATTAGAAGGGCGGAGGGTGCAGCGGGGAGGGGTGAGCGGTGCGTCAACCCGAGCCAATTAGCCCGCGGCCGGCGGAGCGGCGGGACGCCGTCGGAGCGGCCCTGTCGCCATAAAACTTAATTAAACGTTTTAAAACAAGTATTCATTAAAGAATAATCAAGCTTATGTAGTCATAAATAAGCGGATTGTCCCGCGCGGAACGGGTGCCGTAATTAAGACTGCACAGAGTTGATCAAACGCACTGATTTGAAACTACCCTTCATTAAGAGCGCGCGACTGGCGGGAGCTTCCGTTGCGGTGCAGAAACTAATTAAGAATAACGGACGCTTTAAAAGCGTAATTAATTTAGATTGTAATTCTATTTCTCCCAGAGTAAAGTAGACAATTATTTCAGTAGCCCTTTCTTTCGGAGCGATTTGCTCTGCTGAATGTAATTTGCTTAATTTCTGTGTCTGACATAATGAAAGGGTTGTAGTTATGTCGAGATTAATTAATTACTGTGGCTGTGCGTTGCAATTTTCAAAATCCGTACTTTACAGTTAAGTGTGGGTTGGTAATAAATATGTCAGTGGCAGGCAATATTGCGTCATAGAAATACGAGAACTGACTACTCGTAATAGTTATGACTGCACGGGCAGCTGCTAAAAGGAGCTGTATTCATGGGCTTACTACGACCGCTTAAATTAATATCAAGACAGTAATTAGAGCGAGATGGCGCTGTATGGTCCGATAGTGATGTCTCTGCTCACGCTTGTCTTAACCTTGTTTTTAGAGCTCACAGTAGCTTCGTGGCGTGCGACCACCGTTGCGTGCCAACTAATGAGCGCCTGTCGCGTGCGCACCCTATCGTTCGCCGCTAAATCACACCTTCTTTGTCGGCTTAGATAATTCCAAACTTCACAACTCAAAAATTTTGTTCTGTTTATGCTAATTAAAAACAACATTCGATTGAGATTCTCAGTTTTACGTACACTGGAAAAGAAATGAAAGAAATAAAATTCTGCTATGAAACAAATGTAATTTTTTAAACATCAAATATAGTCGGTTAGTAAATTTATTTTTAATATGTGAATTGTTCATATCAACGACTTTCATGAACATATTTAATATTCTATCTAAACTCCGTTTCAGCCAGAAAAGCTCACAACACAATAAAGTATACAATAAATCCGAAGATATATAGTGACGTAATGAAGGCGATAGATAACCAGTGCATGGAATATGCTACAAATGAAAATCGCGTCACATTCGATTCGGTTAACCGTCGAGGAGGATTGATTGTCTCTCGTGCGACGCAACGGTATCCGATCTCCGCTTTGGACATCCATCGCGCTGTTGATTCTGTCTGACGCAGATTGGTGGTAAACAGAGAGCTTGTATATATACGTGTCTATTGCTTATTCCTACAATATTTTGCTACGATATTTTTATATTCAACAAAAAATATTTGAATAGGTTAAAGTTATTCTTATGCTTGAGGATTACTCCAAAATTTACATTTGGGTCTGTAACTTGCACATGACTTAGTTATAAAATCTATATATCGTTGTCCTGCTCTAATGCCAACTACGATACATTTTAAGTTGGATTTTGAGTGTATGGGCCTTGCTCTTGTGTCTCTTACAATTTCATTATTATGCCTTTTCCCCCTATAGCTACTGTGTCCCTTACTGCTTTGCAATGAACTGTGGGCATCGAGTTTGGCATTGACGCCACAATGTAGATCAAGTTTAAATAAACAATAGTGACAGTTGATAGTTGCATGCAAGCGTAACGGTACGGTTTTAGTCTAGAAAAGTCCACTCTCGGAGATCTTCATCAAATCATTGGCCCACCTTTTGGGAGGCATAGGCCCGCTGCATTTTCCTGGGTATCTTCCAACTGCCACTTAAGGTAGGTAATTCTCCAGGTTATGTCGATGACTTTGGTTCTTCTGTAGAATTTAACATTTCCGATTTGATCATGCAGATCACGCAACTCCGAGCTTAGCCCCTATAAACTACTTAAGACATATTTTTTTTATATTGTTTAAGTGTTATTAATTTAAATCCGACCTTAACTATTTAAACCAACAAGATGATACCCGGAAAACAGAAAATCTATAGCCGATTAATAGGAAGTAATTCTCATCAATATAGCTGTAATATTCTTGTCCAATTCTAACGTTATAAATATTTATTGTTACGAAAAATTACAAATGTCGTAAAGAAATAAATAATTTGTCAATTTTTATAATAGCACACGTCTGTAATAGTTCCCTGAATCATTTATAACACGGTAAATTGCTTGAAAATCGTTGAACAAAAAGGAAATAGATCATCACAAAAATTATGAAACCCTACTTTACAATTCATTGTTCATAAATAAAAAATAATAATGTCAGCTTACACGAAACGAAATTGTGTATAATTACTCAAACTTGTCTGTTTGGGTCGGCATAGTTTGTCGGGGGAAAGTGGGGCGTATTGCACGAGAGTTTAGATCTACTTTTGTTGAAGGAAGGTTAAGTCGCTGCGTGCTTTCGCGGGGGTGTCCTGAGAACGGAGCAGGTGGCGTTTTCATTATTCAAGGCTCATTGATTGGTTACTTTGTTGCCGTTTAAAAATCTTATTAGCAACCGCCTGACAACAAAACCGGGTGATGAGCCCACTCGCGCCCCCGCTACTTACCTGTAAGTGATTTTTTTTTCAATTATAACGATGAACTGCAAATTTTAATGTTAACTGGGAAAGTGTCAGTCATCTTGTTAGTATTTAATTTCCTCTTTTCCTATTTGTCAGTGCAGCAATAAGTACGATGAGTGTACAAAAATGTTTTCAATAAAGAAATTTCTTTAAAGCTCGCTCCGTGAAAATATGGGGCTTTGTATGTGTTCCCGTTTCGTGTTGAACAATGGCTTCTGAATGAGTGGATGATTGTTGTACATCGATACCGCATGTTGTTTATAGAATAAAACGACTAAATGATACTTTTATTTATTGTAAGTCATAAGTGAAGTACAGCCACTTCACTTATGACTTACCCTGTACAAAATTTGCACGTATTCTTAGGCTTTCTGTAGTCTACTATAAAATTGTTTCGTCGCCCTTAGAGTGAATATTGATTGAATGTCAGATAACAATATGGTCTACTTATGCTTCAAGACCATTTTTTTGAGGGGGGGGAATGCGACCTTATGCACCATGACACCGCGCTGGCAAGGCGCGGCCGTGTGTGGGGCTCTCCGGTGATACGGTGATAGAGGGACCTGCCTACCCCCTCCCCCCCCCTTTTTTTTTTTTTTTTTGTTCCGCTGAGGAAAATGCATTGAATTGCATACCCCGGCTGCGGAGAGCCGGTGGTTATGTGGGGCTCTCCTCCCAGAAGGGGGAGGCCTACCCACTAAAAACCTCAGCGATGGCCATCCTCTGGCGTTGTAGGGGGCCCTCAGGATCGAGTGTCGCAACTGAGGACCCCCGGCCTTGCACCCCTGGGTGCGTAAGGGGAGCCCTTCTCGCGGAGGAGTGATCTTGCCGCCTCCTCCCTCCAACCTCCTACGACGTCACCCCCCGGCCATCCGGGGGTGAGGTCCCTCCCGGGTCGACTCCACGGGCACGAACTGCGTCGCGCCCGCCAGCGACCCGTGGCGGCGCCTCAGGCCAGGCTATCTGGCCCGAGGCCGCCTTCTTCGAGCGGGATCGGCCATCTCCCGATCCCGCTCGGCGGCTCCTTCTGGAGCATCCCCCCTGAGTTCTGAAAGCCCATACGGGGCACATGGCGGGGTGTGCTTTCGCGATTCGACCGCCATATGCTTCAAGACCAAGTAACAGATTAAGTTATCGTTAATGCGTGATAAATTACATCAATATTTCATATAAATAAACATTAACAATAAGTCTTACTGCCGCTCTCAAAGTTCTTTAATAATTTTAAAGCAGAATCCCGTCTACTACATTTATTATAGCATTAAGATAGATTAAGCCTAATTAACTTTAATGAAGGTTGAAAATAAAGTGTCAACTTTGTGTGAATTTTAATTTGGACGTATGTTTTCACAGGAATGGTCAAAAACTATAATCATCGGCTATACAGAAAAACAGACCGTCTTCCCGTACACACCGTACACCCGTATTGAGGCCGTGAATTATATGTAGCAAACGAGGCTGCAAGAAAGGACGTTTGTTGGTCATTATAATTATAATATACTGGTATTAATATGCAAAATATTATAAGTTTAACTTAAATCTCCTATTAAACAAATTAGATTTTTAATTATTGAAATGTCGCTTAACTCTCTACCATAAGTAGGTACTATCTTTTTTTATAGATGTTTGACATATCGACAAATGTAATTAACTGCGTTTCCGCTAGAGACGCTGTACTAATTTTCCACAGTCGATATTGAGTGCAAATTAATCCAAGCTCATAGTAGCCGCTAGATATTTTGAGTTACGTTGATAATATAAGTAGTACTGAGCTGTGATTGTTACTTGACTCGACATCAATACGTTGTAAGGCCAGCAGCACGTAAAGCATTCAATTTTCGGCCCTATTACAAGAGACATAAGAGTTATCTCATACGCGATGTGTAAAAGGCGCGTGAAATGTACGTATACTGCGGTATCCGGACTAGTGTATATATAGAAAGTATGACACAAAGCTGTCATGAAGATAGACAAGTTTTACTCTTCGGAACGAAATTGCCATGTAAAGTTTTTTAATGATAATAATTATGATGATATCATGTACTATGTATCATTAGACTATGTTGATTCATTATTGAATTAAATTGGTTTTATCGATTGCGTAAGATTGTTGTAATGCACTCAAAAGTAGAAATTGGGGTGAACCTTCTAGATCAGATATAGAAAAATACTAGTAATGGTCCAGTTAAATCTTCTCAATAGTGCATAATAAACCTTTACCGGACACTTGCTTAAGCGAGGAAACCGTAAGAACAGCCGGCGCGCCGCGAATAACGTAATTAAGGCAAAACCGCCGACGAAATTAAACGCCAAAACGGAACGAGAATATGAGCCTAATTAGAACCGAGAAGACGCTGCACCGCTCCAGGGACACCATCAACTTAATACTTTACGGTACAACTTTTTTAATTATTGCCCAATTCTATAAATGAACTAATTTGTAAGCTTAGCTCGTTTAAAGGTAACTTTGTAATTGCGAAAATCGACGACGGATCTGTTGGAGTTGTACCGTTAGTTTTCGGGGATCCCGAATGATCCCGCTCGGTAAGTAGGAGAGATACTCGAACAAGTTAAGCCTCGTACATTCAAGATATCCGAAAGGATATACTCCGGCACATTTTTTTAGTATGGTTCAATAATTTTCATGCAAATAGCGCAGACTACAAAAAAATTTGAATCAAACTCGATGTGTCAATGTCAACTGTGTCTGAAAGATAGAAGAGACTTTATTAGTTACTTTAAAAGTATAGAATAGCAGATTCATATTTTCCGAAATAGTATAATAGATGCGTTTTTTGTTGTCAGCGCGGAACTAAAGCGGCTCAAACACTAAGAATCAAAACGATTTCATAGTCTAGTCAAATAATGGAGAAATCAATTAGAAATACACGATACACGAAATAGTCATAACCCAAAATTGTGTCACTAAACTACGATTTTTAATGCGAGTCAGTAAAATGACAAGTGCAACTGTCACTGATACAAAAAAGGGTGACCCACTACAATAGTAATGTTCGGCAATCAATAGATTTAGACATTTAGTCATGCTTTATTTTATTAGGTATCAAAGCGTTTTTTTATTGTAAATATGTAATACATACCATATTAAATAATATGATTTGTGACACATGGCACTGGAAATGTCATTTTACTGACTCGAATTAAAAATCTAACTTTACATTGGAGCAGGAAACATCGTAAAATTCGAACTTTTTTAATTATAACCAAACGTTATAATTGGTGCTTACACTCTAAGCTCTATCAAAATACCTTCATTTTTCAAGTATTATACAAAATCGACGCAAGATTTATTGGCACATTAATAGTATTATTGATCAGTCGTGTCTGAATGAGTTAGAATGAAGCCTAAGTTGAAAGTTTATTGTTCGTGGCCGATAAATAAATAAACAATATCTACACAGGTATCCAAATGATTGATGTGATTGAATGATTTCTTAATTTGTAGATAGTAGGTGGTATTTGTAGGATGTCTTCAAACAAAACTATTTATTAAAGATTTTTTTTTAATTTATTCACAAAGTTAAAAAAGTAAAAACAAAGTAGTTCATCCTTGCTATCGTACAATAACAGGCATCATACGTTACTAAGCGAATTGAAAGTTGAAGCTATTTTTTATTGTTTTCAAATGAATTTTTAAATGAAATAATATTTCATTAATTCTTAAAATCAGCTGTGTAAATTTAATCAACCGTTCAGTTGTCACTAGTTCAGTTTTGCGTATATTTAGTCGATACTTATTTTTCAATTTTACTTGCGATAATTCTTTAGTTCATATTTTACAAATACAATACTATGATTTGTTACGTGAGGCCTCGCACGTTCCTCTAGCAACAGTTGCCGGTGTATGTTTTTGTCTTTGGAGAAAAAGTCGTCATATAATTTGTATGTTTACAATTGTTGTACACACAGACTTTATACATTGACCTTATTTTTAGAGTAGTCGTAATACTAGAGGTTGTAGTGTAAATGTAAAGTTGACATGTTGCTGTCGGTACATAAAATATTATTCTTATTTCAATAAAGTATTTGCGCTGATATAGGGTTTTACGGGTACATTCTTAAGCGGTCATTGGCAATTTTATTAAAAACTAGGATTGGATAAAAAGAAAAGTAAAAATAATAAAAAAACAGACGCTGCTAGGGTTGTCATCATTTAGTTGTTGGACATTTGTTTTTTGATGTCAACGGTAGGTATAATCTTTTATAGTTAACTAGCGGACCCGACAGACTTCGTCTTGTCAAAAAGATTTGTAAAGTGGCAGTTTTTTGTTCCTACTTGAAATGACATATGATGACATTAAATTTGTTTGACAGAACTAACGTCACTTTTTTGTCTTGCCAAAGGTTCAAATTGGCTTTTAAGTATTAATACAAATTGTTTGTATAAAAATGTTGACTTTACACTTTTTCAAATTTTATTTTTTTATTTTCGCTACGTACAAACCTTCTCTGGACTTCTACGAATAATTCAAGACCAAAGTTAGCCAAATCGGTAAAGGCATTGTTGAGTTATGCGCTTACCAACACATTTTGCGATTCATTTTTATATATAAGAAGATTAAGTTAATACACGTTGATGAGGGGTAAGGCGATTGCTTTGTTAATATGATGTGTGATTTTGAGTCTAACGTTTAGTGAATCAAAACGTCCATCAATCTATATGTTTGGCCGGACACAACCGTAAAAAGAATGTACAGGTGCAACCCTAATCCATTCATAATTCCAGGAAAACTGACTGA
Organism: Scirpophaga incertulas; assembly: GCA_036419045.1. Taxonomy (NCBI): domain Eukaryota; kingdom Metazoa; phylum Arthropoda; class Insecta; order Lepidoptera; family Crambidae; genus Scirpophaga; species Scirpophaga incertulas. Next base: position 26,549,187 of record CM071634.1, on the reverse strand, counting down.
CCCACGTAACTTTGACATTGGGTCAAGCGTTAGGTCAACACGTTGGGCTAATAAAGAAGTTAGGGTTCAAAATCCCTTGATGCGTAGACGAAACACAGACACTATTCAGCTGGCTGGCCAACGTAGGCGTCAACTACCAACATACCCCCATACTGCTGTACCCGTTGGCCCAACGCGCTCTTAATGACGTGAGCTCTCAACTATGGAAGATAGCGAATTGATATTATAATAAATAAATATTTTTTCCCTGCTTTCTCCAATATATAAATAGCTTACTTTAATAGCTAATAGATAATCATTTAAATCAGTGCAGCCGTTCTTATAATAGGCGTAATAAACACATTCATAAATTCACGCTCATGAGGGTAGGCAAAGAAAGAATAGTTTTGCACTTGCCACGATCCAAACATACTTCCCTAACTCCCTCGACATTCAATAATACTTTCATGCACGTTCTTCGATTACGCGTACCCTAGACCTAGTTCGATTCACTACAAAATGTTATAAAAATAAAGTTCAAATGATTGATTAATTTTTAGATTACATTGATTTAGAAGCTTGATTTTATTACAGATCAAACAGGTGTCAGACGTTAATTATAATCAAGATGTTAATTTCTTAAAATAATGATAATTTGGTAAATGCACGTGTTCTCGAAGGAAACTGTCTTGGTCGACAGACAGACGAGCAGACGGAAAGCGAAATAAGTATGAGTGTTAAGTTTTTCCTATATGGAATCCTAATAGCGATAATTGAAAATAGTTGGTTAATTTTTTTCAAAATCCGCATTTTTTAAAAGTTAATAAATACCTTTAATAGTGAAGACAGCTTAAAACAATTATTCAATCACGTAAATAACAGAACGCGTCGGCCGGTCGCAAGAATAAAACCAATTCGTTTCCTCTCGCATCCATACTAATTAAAAAACTGCGGACAAATTGGTGCCCACTCCTCGCCCACGGGAACATAAAACATCCATTCGGAGTGCCCGCCATTGATTAATTTTGGCCAATCGGTTGCGATTTTAACTTTCCATCAGTTAATTGTCATGCTCCATTAGGTAACTCCATTGGTGTTAAGCATTCCTCTCTGTGTCATTAATTACTTATCTGTTGTAAGCTCCGAACCGAGTGTTCAATTTCGCAATTATTTTACGGATTTTCGTGAATCGTTTTAAATAAAATCAGTTCTCTGAGTCACCTCTATGAATATATTGCAGGATTTCGATTGCGCGCGATTATTTTTTTATTCCTGTATGACTTATATTTTCACTCAAGTTTTTGTGTTATATAGTCTGTTTCAAAAGGAGAATGTGTTTAGGTATGCTTTTTAAGCTATATATAAATGTAATAGAGTTGTATATTTTACACTTTACAAAAAAGTTAAGTCCATATATCCATAAACCATAATGTCATTGTCTTTGTGGAAACAGATGTAGAATATAAGTGTCGAGCCACTAATTGAATACTATTATCACGGCTCATATCACAACGAGCCTACCCTATGTTAGGATGATTAGAACAACCACGCTGGCCAATGTGAAGGTGACCTAAAACAATGCACTATTACATTTGCAAAAAATTCGGGCATTTTGAGTAATTTCATTTAGTCGTATAGTAACAGCGAGAGAGTGAAGACGTCGACTTTCGCTCCGATTCTGTTTATTTAATGTTGTCTCTTTCTGTCCTGTATTTTACGTATAGTTTGTTTCATTCACTAATAATTCGGAAAAAAATGAAGAATCTAAAAATTGTATCTTTTTATATAAAAATAGCGCCTATATAACTAACTAGCTTTGCCGCGACTTCGTCCGCGTGGAATAGTGACTTCGGCAGATTTTTGTTTCCCACTAGTTCCCGTTCTTGCGGATTTTCGGAATGGTCGAGTTCCGCAGAATTTTAGTATTATTATGTGATACAACTTAAACAAATTATTTCGACCAAATTTGTACCATAAAACGGTCATTGTGACAAAACCTTAAAGATTAGACATATGCCGTCGCGGACTTTTTTTTTTAGATCATGTATGAGGAATAATTCTTTCATACATATTTTTGTGTATCTTGAAGTTTTCGCAGCGCACGCAAAGAAAGCCTTCAAAATGAATAATTTTCCCCGTTTTACACAATTACCGCTCTGTCTTTGCTCCTATTGGTCATAGCGTATGTTATTTAGCCTATAGCCTTCCTCGATAAATGGACTATCCAACAAAAAAAGAATTATTCAAATCGCACCAGTGTTTCGAGATTAGCGCGTTCAAACAAACAAACAAACAACTCTCAGCTTTATGATATTAGTATAGATGTTCTAATTAGTAAACAAATCATTGTAAAATGCCACTCAGCTTTTGTGTGTTGTTGTAAATCAGAGGTTCTTTTTTGTGTCGTAGACCCTACTTACCTGATATCAATGCCTACATCCGACAACATACAAAATTTTATAAGCATATTTTTTTTTAATTTTATAGGTATTTTTATAAATAAAGTATATTTCTTTATATTAGAAGATAGTATAATATAAGTAAATACTATGTGTGTATATTGAGATCCATTATTATGGACTCCCATTTTCAATTTATGGACCTCCAAATTTTTTCGTTGACGTGCACCCCCTGCAGGTTGTCCTAGACCGTCGATATCGACCATTTTGGAAATGAAATTTACTCGTCGGTAAACTCAATCAGTTTTTTCAGTGTATGCATATGCGGTATAATTTTTCAGTGTATGCATTTGCGGTATAATTTTTGATATGCGTCATGTGTAGTAAAACATTATTAATTGCAATCATATCTTTCCAAATTAAAAAAAAAGTAATAGTGCCTTTCCCTATAACACTGGGTATTCATAAAATTCGTAATGTACATTTCTAACTATCCTATTCTATTTAGATATGTGTATTTGTCCTAAATTTGTTAAAATAAAGAGGAAAAAATCAATAAAAAGCAGCCTCACCCCTAGGCGACTTGCGTAGAGGAGAGTAAATTTTTTAACATTTTAATCACGGGCAGTGGACGAGATCACAGCTCGCATTACGTAAATAAAATATTACAACATCCATATACATTTAATTAATATAATAAAAAATATTAATATGGGTATTCTGTTGTATATATATAAACATTTTAAAGTCTCATTTGGCACCTTGATGGAGAGTTTCGGTAGCAGTTCGTTGTCTTTACAAGTCAAAATAACCAATGTATAAAAATCATTAAAGAATTAACAATTTCATTGCACTTTAATTGTTTTTATATTTATCGCCAGTTATTTAAAGCATTTCAACCATATGTCTATGTTTAGATCAAAACATATATTTCCTTATTACATTTTAATTTACAGATTACAAAGCAACAAAAATCAGGAATAGAAATATTAATAATATATGCATAGAACATTACAGATAACATTTCATAGCATTATACCGGAGCTAATGTATATTATTTGCATATAATGACCGCTAATGGACCAAGCGCATTATTCATCGCCGCGACCTTAAACTGGCCCTCAGAACAGTAAGCAAACTCGCAACAGCCCAGCTTGATATATGCTGTTTAAAAATATTCGATAACCTAATGACTCGATCGTGACATAGAAAAAGTTTTTGGATTTCGACATCGTTAACTTTTCTGTCGTAAATGGTTACGCACAACTTATGAACTGGTATGGTTAGTCGATAATTGCGGGTGGTAAAAATAAATCTAATGGAGAAAAGTAGACTGTAAATGACTGAATCGCTACGAATTAGAAAAAAAACATTTTGTTTAGTGTCCGTTCGATTACCTTTATTGTGGATTTTTATTAATGTCTGTAAAACATTAAAACTTTTTTTATTTATTTATTTGTATTTAAAATCGCGATTGAATTAATTTTGTTATTATATTGAAAAAATAATAGCACCTTGAACAGCCTTATGTACAAAAAAAAAATAGTCTGAAAGAAACATAATTTAAATTTTATTCAATTAAAATACATATAGCAACGTGCATGAAATAGCGAATGATAGGGGAGAGTAGTAGAGGAAGACATATTGCGCCGAGCCCAAATGAAAAAAAAAATGAAAAAGTGTTTATTCCGGCTTTTTAACAGTTATATACAATAGTTTTTTACTTCTGCCAAACTGCATAACAGTTTGTTGGCAGACGTAGCTCTCATATATTCATTGTTCTTATAAATTTTATAATTTTTACACTTTTTCAGTATTGGCTATAGTAAAAGATATTTTGGCACATTAACAAACAATAAGACAATCGACAAACTGCTCTAACTAATTAATCAATTAAACTGCTAAAGTACTTAATAAAATTGGGAACAGGGCAAGTGAAAGAAAGAAGACTGCAGGTTGCATTAAACTATAATAATAATAACCAGTTGGTACGAGTACACTCCACGCACACTTTCATTAAATTTCGCTTAAATGGCCTCTACGCGTTGGATCTGTCGTATCGTTGTATCCCCGCGTACGCCTTATAAAGGATTATTGTAGTCTGGATACCACCAAAATCTAAATGCAATAGTCCACAAACTTTTTGACCACAAATGACAATAATTTCTGTGCATCTAACTGGGTGTAGTCTTTAGCTGCATTTTTCATGGCGCAGATAGAGATTAGACCCAGTTGGTACACTCCACGCACGCTTTCATTAAATTTCGCTTAAAAGGCCTCTACGCGACGAATCTGTATCCCCGCGTACGCCCTATAAAGGACCGTGTCTTACTCGTATAAAGACGCGTGATTTAAACTACAATAATAATGTATTTATTCAAGCCCCAAAAATAGATTACAATACTTTTGTCAGTTACATTAAAATATAAATGGCTTATAATTTATCGCAGTGGTTTAGTCCCCTGAGTTTTATGCTGAGTTTTATCCTGTATTACAAAAGTCAGTAGTTCGGTTACAGAAGTAAGTTCGTGTACGGTGAGATAGACGTGACACGGGACATCTGAGACTTAACCGTTTGAGTGCTAAGCAATTTTTGTAAAAATCTATTGGAAAATACTATGCATATTTTGATTACTCTAAAGGAAAAAATTATGGTGTCATAAAACACTCTCATTTAGACAAATATTAATCAATTTTTATAAATCTTGTTGGGTTATACAGAAAAAAGGGCGTCGCAATTTGCGGTACAAATCGCCGCAGCACAAAATCGCTGCTTAGCACTCTAACGGTTAAGACTAACAACAAAAATAATAGAGAAAAAGAAACTAAATAAATAAAGTTATGATATAAAATATTGTAAATAGACATTGTTGTTAATTACAATATTTTGTGTTTCTGTGTTTTGTGTATGTGTGTGTGTGTGTAAACTTATAAAGTTACAAACTCACAGAGAGATCGAGAAGTACTTTAACTATCTTTAGATTAATAAGCTTATAAAATATCTTTTGAAATAAGGAATCTAAAACCACACTACTAAACTCATCGCATAGCATCGTATTTATAAAATGAAAATAGCATAAAATTGATATTAGCAATAGTTTAGTTTTAATTCTTGCTGCTGATCATCTAATTAAGACAGTGAGTATTTCATGTTCTAATTTAATAAAATTAAAATAAAAGGATCAATTATATTTTCCCAACAATGGTGTGGATTTTCGTGACACGCAAAAAACAAGCTCAGTTTAAGATGTGAAATTTAAATTGAATTAGTACCAGGAAACAAGTTGCGATCCTTCCTTCTACAGAAAAGATAATTCTCAATTTTTATTACAAAATTTATGACGCTATCTGGCATTGTAAGTAGTTTAATAGTATGGAAAATGTTTCTAGGAAATCTAGATCGAAAAGACAACCTCGCGAAAAGATAAAAGAATAGCATTGTTAGCTACAAAAGACTCTAAAGTTTTCGGTCATGGTACGGCGATATCTCTGGATATAAAAAAATATTATATCCTATAGTGAAGAGCCGGCTTAATAGCTCTGCAACTTTAATGAGAAAGCTATGTTGTCGATATTTGGTGTGAACAAGGGGTACGCACAATGGCTCATATCTGTTGCCACGGGGTGTCCTTCTAGGTATAAAGTAATTTTGTTTAAGGGATGAGGACAATCCACTAAGTTTTAACACTTCGACAATTCACTAATAATTCTAAGAAACAATATAGCGTTTGTAAATTACAATGTTGAATTCGTAAGTTCATTACTCTATATCAAATTTAGATTTTCGGCGGTAGTTCGCGTTATTTTTAGTTCCTCAGAGGGAATTAAATTTCAAAGATCTTCCAGTTAACTGCCTATTTTTCTTACCGTGAAAACCTTTTACGAACGTTAGAAAACCTTAAAGATTAATATTTCAAATGCATTTGTGTATTCTGCTTAAATTAGTAGTACTTTGTTAAATAGTAACATGAAGGCTAAAAGCTAACCGATTATATAAACGTTCCAATCATATATGAGAAATTTACTAGACTAGAATTAAACTTTCGCAATAAAATATAAACATGACGTGTTGCCACATTATCCCATTTCTTTACTAAAATTCGTTATACAACCATGAGCAACTTTTCCTCTTTACTTTATCAGGGACCACTTCAAAATTTTTAAATGAAATTACATCCGTACATAATGGAAACAAATATTAAATACCGTTGTAATGCTAAATATGGATATTGTTTTAGTTATTTCAAAATGCGTAATAACTCGTTCTTTAGGCATGACATAAAACAATATTTATACATCAATCTATCATTTATACATTCAATGGTCAGTGAGTTTACACAAAAAAGTACAAAAAACACAATAATTTGACACAAATTGTAACATTTGTTCTTATTTAGAAGAGGACGAAATACCATAAAATTACGTGGGAACTCGAATCAAAAGACCATTACCTCGAAGTACTTCGTTCGAGGCGTTGTGACATAAAAAAATTTATGGTTGATATTAGATACCTTTGTAGAGTGCACCTTTCTCTAGACTTGAAGGGCAACCTAGTCAGTGAAGTATAGATATGCAGCTGGATGTGTCATGATAGCTACTCATGGTATTCTGGGATCTCTGAATGGTGTGACATATATATAGAATTATGTTTACGGTAGTTATTTGGCCGCGAAGAATAGATAGGAAGATAGGCTGAACATCAAAAGCCTATCATCACAGATCATATGCTAGGTAATCTAACTACCAATTTTTTTTGTTGGATGGTGGAGGAGCGCTGGATGAACGAACACACCAACGCGTCTGTATATGATAACCTTGAAATATAACCTTATCCGTAGTAATAGCGGCGTTTATCATAGTGCAAGTGTATCGTAGTGTAAGATAGACAAGAATGCTCATGTAAACAATTTATTTAATGTAGTATAATTTTCTCTCTTGGGACCGTACCGTCGTAAGCGCCGTGAATTTCATAGTGCTTACTCGTTCCTTTGTGGAGATCACCAACGGAAATTAAACGAATTGCAGTCATCCAGGGATCGTACGGACATAGATAATATATAGTAAATGTACCTATATCGATGATTGTACTAGAATTGTGCCTTAACTTGAGATATTTTATACACAACATGTTATACTTTACATATTGACCTATAATCTCTCTTATGTAGTTGACGATAATAACGGTTGTCGTAATAATGATGGTGACTGTACAACACAGTTGGCTAACATCAGACAACTCGGCTGGAACTAGATAAGATATCTCACCTTAAATACATACTGTTTTTATAAGATTCACAAATTTATGACCCCCACGAACTTGTTGCCAACTCAACTGACATACGAATAGAATAGAATTTATTTCAAAGTAAAATAAATTAATATGAGACCTAGAAATAACGGCGAATATTCTGTCCTATATACTTTTACTTTTTTACCAATTGATAATTATAATTTTTTTGATAGACAGTTTCAATATATATATAAAAATACGTTAAGATGAAGAATCATCTTTTGGATATTTAAATTTAGGACTGCCTTGTCAAAACAAGTAAAATTGTGCCCAAACTCTTATAAAATTCGAGCGATTTGACGTTTCTATCTTTGTATAATTCAATATTTCTATTTGAAAATAGCAGTTCGGGACGTGATAAAGTTATATCTAACGATTACTGTATTTAAGAGAATAATACCTGCAACTACTTGCCAAACTGATACTATTATCATAGCGAAGTAGGCCTTGAACTTATTCACTCATATATTAATAATAGCAAAAAAAAAATCAACGTGGAATGATGAGACATACCTACATGCGTTGGTGTGAAACTCGTACGTAATTGGACCTTAGCTAATATGGATCTTAGAATTTGTTTTTAGGGTTAAGTTTTATTTATTTTAAATTCATGTACATATATTGGTATACAAAGGCGGATTTAATGCCGTAAGAATTTTGTAACAGTCAAATTTAGATGATTCTGAGATACAAAGAGTTAGATGTGGCAAAAGGAAAATAAAAATACATATTAATGTATTTTTATATACTCTTAAAAGATATAGAATTAATGAAAAATCCTATTATATAAATTATATATACATATATATATATATATATTATATATATATATATATTATATATATATATATATATATATATATATATATATATATATATTATATATATATATATATATATATATATAATAATACACTACTGCATAATAGCCTAATATAACCTAACGTTTATAACCTAAGACTTCCGTTTCTTCGACGGAAGGCTTGCGCCATTTATTTTTAAAGTTAACCTGCTTGTGGAGTTTCCCACTTCTTCAGAGAGTACATTCCTTGATAAAATGGACTGAACAAAAAAGGATTCAATATATCAATTGATTTATTAAAATTTATTATAAATTAACTATAAAATAAATTTACATTATCTTCTACAGTTTTTAACAGAAAAAATGTAATTTTGTACATATACAACGCTTTTTTTAACGCTTTTCATCTATCTGTACTAACATCCAATTGTAATCAACAAATCTACCTATACCTGACCACGCGATAATACCAAGTAAATACAGACGTTTATAAACTTTTATTTCGTGGGAGCCAAAGCAAGTACAATAAATCTCCATAAATAGAACTGTAAGTACTACGTAAATAAGTAAATTTAAATGACGTCATACACTGTTGCTGAGACCAATCGCATTGACGGGTGAACAGACATGAATACGAATTACTAGAATAAAAACAACACCTAATTATATAAATATATATTAATATTCATGAGGTTTTTTATCGGTGGCATTGATCGCAACGGCCTCGCGTCACAATGGCTACAGCTTAAATTATTACTACTTATGTTTAATACAGAAATTGTTTGATGATCCATATTTTCAAAATAAAGTAAAGAGGTAGAGGTAGTTTCAACTCACTTACAAAATTCCTTGGTATATCTTATTAGACTCTTAACAAAAAACAAGAGCGTTTATTGGAGTGTGAGTGCCGCACACATCTGTATTTGCTTTTTCATATTATTAACACTCATTCACCATTTTAAGTTTAAAGATCAGCTCATTTTAAAATACTGTGAGCGGTAAATGACGTCATTTATACGTTGGAACAATTTTTTTTTGCCTATGATTTAACATTTGCTAAGATTTGATTATAACATAATAGGATGCGGTTTAAAATTTGCTGTCCGCGTTCTTTGCTCAATTTGCATGCAAACTATTGGATCATAATTACAAGTGTGCGTATCTTTATGTCGATTGATGAAATGAATGAAGTCATGAAGTCATACAGTTCAAGAGAAAATAAATAGTGGTTTGTCTCCAGATCCAGAATTATGATCCAGAAGAAGAGCACGTGAAAAAAAGGCGACATAGAAATACTGCCAAACAAAATATTGGACCGCACATAAATGCTTGACTTCTTACTAGGAAATTGGCAAAAGAAAAATTTTCATTGCACCGTAACATAACGTCGAGGTTTTCTTTTCTCTAAAACTATTTAGTAAAAAAGATAAACTATATTTCGTGGTTAAATTATGAAAATGAATAATGGTGTTTTTATTTTGTTTTCGGTATTTGTAATAAAATGTCAATTATTTTCGTCGTCGTCTTGGTCAAGTTTGTGTACGTATTTCAACATAGTGTTCCTATATTTTTATAGTTTACAATATCTCATTTATCGTTTGCAAACTGTGGCTCTACCATGAGTTTGTTGTTGTTAATAGGGATCAAACGTATAGTAAACGACAAACTAAAATTACTAAATTTTTTCTTGATTATGTCGCTGCTAGAGGCACTGCGCAAAGGTTCCATACAGTACGCTGTCGACATCGACTGCCAATAAATGTCAATAGTAACGACTAGGCATTAAGCCTAGGAATAAGGTAATAGAACAAAGTGTTAAACATATTTTTCTTTAGTCAACTGTTAAACAAGTAAAAGTACTAGTTGTACTGTTAAATACTGTAATATATATACATTTAATATGTTATATTATGTGAATCAAATTGTTAATATTGAAATATGTGCTCCACATATTTTAACAAGTTAAATATACAAACATTTAAGCTAAATTTATCTATAATAAACAAAAACACATCCAAAATTGTCTTCTATAAGTTCTTCAAATGTTATTGTCAGTCAGAAGATTAGGTTACATTATATTACTCGTATTTGAGTTTGGTTTAGTGCATGTGGTGGGGCACAAATTTGAGTTTTCCAGAAAACTAAACGTCTTTACAATACTTTGCCGTTGTTAGAATAAGACTTAATGAAACAAAGGATATAATTGAAAACAAGTTATAATCCGGCATAGATATTAAGAGCCCACACGTAATAGTATGTGTAATATATGGGATAGGATGAGATGGGATACTGTAAATTCACAGATGCGTTCTGTACGAAACATGTTACTAGAATGTGTTATTACATTCTCCTTAAAATCTGCTGGTCAAACTTATTAAACTTATCTGGCAAGTAGGGGAGCTGAAATGCCTTCTCCGAGGTTCGTGGGTTTTGGACGCGGTCAGCGGAGCGGGTCGTCACGCCGCACTGGTCATAATTGTGGCCCGACCAACAAATATATTAAGTATTCGTGATAGAGGCATGCACTGTGTAATTTTCGACCGTTTCGCTACAAACAGGCTTCAAGCCTGAGGCTGTACAGATTTGTCGAACGGCAGACCCTTCACATGAGACCCCTGTGTTTACAAGTAGAGGTTCCTAACAACATAAGTGTTTGGAAGTGCTAAACCAATGTCAAGGTGGAGAGTAATATAAGGCTTTTTCGGTGAAAATAATGCAGCATATATTATTTTGGTGTTGAGTTAATGAATATTCATTCAGATAATAACACTTTTAAAACATTCGCTGTACATCAACCAACAATATCTGTTAAGATTAAGCCCGAACTTGCAAACGTACCTGATTAATTCAATTTCAAACAGTTTGTTATTACAAAATCGTTTATTGCTACACAACGTGTTTAATGGAAGTTAGGTATAATATTTAGTAATAGTTGCTTAACAACTGATAAGTATGTTAATAATTATGTACTTTAGTTGATAACTGCACCTATTGTTTAAGATTACGTTAGATATGGTTTTATTAGTGTGTAAAATATTTAACAATTAGGTTTAGACCGCTTTTTACATTTGCAAATGTAACTAGAATTTGTTATATAATATAAAAAGACCGTAGGAAGTATGTAACTTCATCTAAAGACTGGTTTTTTTACCTTAAAGCAGTCATAAAGTTTACAATGATAACATTAATTATCATAAGTAATTATGGAAACACGTAGTACATACTTGATTAGACCTTGTTATTTATAAGACACAATTTACACGGTTGTTTTGCGATACTTGTTTAATGTGTTGCGTATATTATTTATTAATCCTACATGAACTATGTGTAAAAAGGTGAACTTGACGCATTTATTAACAACCCATCTTCAGGTCATAAACTAAAATATACCAAGTAAATTAAAATTATGTATTATACTAATACGTAAATACTATTAAAAAGATTTACTAGTATGGTTTTTAAGCTCTGGTCCTTTTTAAGGGGTGCGCGAGGATATGTATGCGAGTAGAGTATTTCGTCTTTACCAACCGGGTCTAAACCTTATGTGCACATTAAGAAATTCAGCTAAAGACTATAGAGTGATACAGTGACTAATATCGTTATAAGTCAAAACGTTCACCCTTTTTAATGTTAACTTATTTATTTATTAAAATATTTGAAGTAATAATGCCAAAATATAAGTAACACTACATACAAAATTCTGGTACAATAATTCTGCAATTATAATATTCCAAAATTTAAATATTTCAGGAACATTTTATTTTAGCCCGAGCAACGTGTTCTAAAGAAGAATGAATTGTACAGACAGCAACAAGATAAACTTTACATTTGCACTAGGAACCGATGCTATTGCGAACGGCATAAAAGATGTCGCAAACACAATAAATAATACATATTAAACTTTTATTATTTATAATATTACGTATATTTAAGAAGTACATTACAAACGTCGTCATCAAAAACAAGCAAGACATATGTTTACGTAATTGAAACAAAAATAATTATACGCAAGAGACAATGACTCTTAAAAAATAATAACATAAGACAGTAACCTGCGTGTTTTCGCTAAATGATCATTATGGCTAGGTAGGAGGAATGTTTAAGTAAAATAATATAAACATTTTAATGTCTTTACCCAGCTGGTCAAATATAATATCATCATAAAACATGTTTGGGAACAATAAGACACCGTAGATACTCTTTATATTGAATACCAACGCCTTTTATAACAGAGATATCACAACGATACCGAGCTTTAAAAACCTATTTAAATAAAGAAACTAGCATTTCTTACACTCGCAATAATTAGCCTAGTTCCAAGTATATATATATATATAAGTAAATAAAGCGTTACAAGGCTAGTGTTATGATATTTAGAGTAACCATTAATTATATTAGTCATACATAGATTTTTTTTTATTAATCCTTACTAATATTATAAATCGGAAAGTGAGTTTGTTTGTTTGTTCCGCTTTCACGCCGTAACTACTGAACCGATTGCTTTGAAATTTTGCAGACGTAAAGATAAAAGTCCGGATTAAATAATAGGCTACTTTTTATCCCAAAAAAATCAACAGATACCATGGGATGCGCAATAAAGGCTTCGCTCAAAAACTACTGCATAGATTTTCATGCGGTCTTCATCAATATAGAGTGACTCTTAAGCAAGGTTTTGCGGTATTTTTTATCTCGGAAAAACGGATAGTCCCACGGATAGCGCGATAAAACCTTCGCGCCATAAACCGACTCTAGCGCATATGTAGCCGTGGGCAAAAGCTAGTTTAATATACATTAGCAGCTAAGATTAAGGCACAAATGGCCGTATTCGTTATACGAGTACATACATCTACTCCCACCGGGTCCTCTGAGATAAGTACATCTCCAAACCAGCGTACAGACACTGGTCTGGCCTCTGGGTCAGCCTCGGTGGACGAGTGCGTCCGACGAGGCAGTCAAATTTACTCCCTTCTGATGATACCTTTTTCCTTGGGGAAAACTTCCGCAGGGAGCTGTTTCTACAGTCGGAGGGTATGTGTGAAGAAATTTCTTTGAAACTGTATTGTTAGTAGGGAGACAATACTGGGTCAGTCTGCAAGCTATTTCTGCCGCGAAGCAGCAGTGCTGTTTGCAATAACGTGCGGGGTTTTAATTTTAAATTTACTGGCAGTAAAATGACTGAACGACTAAACATCTCGTCGCAGGTTGGCAAACTACATTGTGGTTCTTGTCTGGATTTGCTGCAAATTTCGCAATGCAGCTTTTTACTGTAGCCACTTATCAGGTTAAAAATTAATAAAAATACATTTATTAACACATGCTATAAGCCACCTCCGCAACGCTGGGTTATAAGAATGAGGTAATTAGTGTACTGGCAGATTAATGTTTTTGCATGCATAGAATCGTAATTAGTGATAGTTTTAACAATAAATATTTAAGATATTACAGACTATTTTGTATTTATTTAATAGGAAGGTTATGGTTCAATTCTTTTTAATACAATTATTTAACCCTAGTAGATCTCGAGGAATCGTCATAAGTAAAATATAAAATTCAATAACAAAATAGATAGATAATGATTTAGTTTAACATTAGTATGGACCAGAGGTTCCCAAACTTTTTTGTGTCTGTGATTTACCCTGATATTGAATGCCTACATTCTACAACTTACAACATTTTATAAACATATATAATATATTAATTACTTCATAGGTACTTTTGTAGATAATGTTTAAGTCTTAATATTAGAAGATAGTTTAATGTAAGAAAATAGGTACTATCAGTGTATGCTGAGATTCATAATCGTGGACCACCATTTTCACTTCATGGACCTCCAAAATTTTGTTTTCCTGACGTAGACCTCCATATTTGAAATCTATCAAATTGTTATATTTTCAACTGTATGTCAAACAACTAGATTTCAGTATCAATTACAAAAATACATTTTGTGGAAACTTGATGGAGGATTCTCACTTTATTTGAACAGTAAACGGTGACAGTCCTAACTCCTACTTAATCTGTAATAACCAGTGTTTGTGGTAATATTATACTTTATTAATGTTGACAGACATAAATCGATTACTTAACTAAATTCTAAAGACTTTTACGATCCGAGGGAGTGTATTGTCTTTGACATTTGATTGAAATTGTCCGCTTTAGAATGTGTTAGTCGTAGTGTCGATTTCAATAAACGAATCGTGCTGACCGTCTTTTAATGAATTTGTTCAAATACATAACGAATTTCGAATCATTATTGTACTTTTAGAAAATTAAAAGTAATTTTATTTCTATTTGTCAACAATAGTAAAGTTTGATATAACCATAAACTCTGACAGCTAAAACGGAAATAAACAGGCACTGTTCTTCAAAAAGGGCGACAGAATCCAGTTGAACAACCACAGACCCATTACTGAGCCATGTTTACAACTTACTCTCGAGAGTCATCACAAGTCATGTTCAAGATACGAGAGGGGATTAATGTCTTTAAAAATGTATCGCTGTTGTTGGCAGTCGCGCGAAGCGTCAATAAACGACTCCGTACTGACTGTCTTTAAGTATAGAAGACGGTCAGTGTGTAGCCGTTTGACGGTTTAATTACGAATTTTAAATTGTCGAAATTGAAGTCCTGTGAATATATACGATGGGACGATGTAACCAAAATAGTATATGCCATTGTTACTATATTTTATGGTATTGTTACTCTGGGAAGACCACGGCCACTTTCCCGCCAGTTTACGACGTACCGTATCACCGGCGCCCGCGCAGATAACTATTCCATGTTAATTTATCGGCCTCGGTACGCACGTAAACCACTTTCTATCTGATACAACGTGTACTACACTGGTTCCTGCCCGTCTGGAAAACACACCGGTTGTATTACACGCCATTTCTCAACTTTGTTTCTGCATTGCATAAGAACTGTAAAAAGTTATTATTGCGAACCGAATAAATAGACTTGTTTGGTGTAGTTGGATCTTGTAGCATGTCGTATTTGGTGCTAACAATATGGTCGAGATTTGTTCGTCGGTTGTACCGTGATAGCATTTATACTTTTATTATGTTATGTTTCTTTATTCCATGTCGTAAGGACTTGCATTGTTTATTGTCCTATTTGCTAGTTCAACATATTGATACCCCGAATTGTAATCGTGTGGATGCAGTTCATTAAATACTAGAAAAATAACAGTCAATACTCAGGTATTTGTAAATCAGTAAATTCTGTATATCTCGGAAATTTATTTTCAATACCTGAATATAGCATAATTAATGATTATTTGCATACTTGTTGTTGAGTCTTTCAACATTAAGTTTAGGCTTTATATTCTTATGTAAATTATGAATTGATTGACTTTTTAATATACCCATCGATAAGATAATTAAAGTATCATTGATAAAAATCTAATCTATGAGCAGATTAATATTGTTAAAATATTCTTTATGGTGACATTTATAGCAAACTGAAAAATTGTTTGAAAAGCTTAACCTTATGTGTACCAAGTGGAGTTTGATATAGTCCTGTTCGTCGAAAATCACAATCACATATTTCAAAACTATAACAGTGGTCTAGTTTGAATTGTGACATGTGTAGCGGGAATTGTGACATTACCACTCCGACCAGTGTTACTAGTTCAGTCCGGACCGGACCGACCGTCAATTGAAATACACGCAACAATATGTAAAGTATCACATAACCCATCTAGTACAACGTTAAAATATTATTAACAGATGTATTAATAACAAATGCGATTATTATTATTATTAATGCAAAATTATTATTAAGTTGCAAAGACAATTATTTGATACAATAAAATGTTCAAAATTTTTGGAATAAATAAAAAACATAGTTTTAGCATATTGGTATTTTAGAGCGTCTTATACTCCACCACGGAGGGTTGAACTCGATATTGATATTCTTCTATCAAATTCTGTAACATTATACTACTGTTATGTTACTGACTTCGATTATCAATAAACAAAGTATTATATTTTGTGTTTAAGTTAAAAGGAGAAAATCACTACTCTAGGCCAACTCTAGATCCGCAGTCACTTGATGAAAAAATGAGTGGCAATTAAATAGAATTCAATGTAGAACTAAACGGCCTTTTCGAAGAAACCTGTATGTAAGTATGCTAATGAAAACCTAACTTTATTTAGTTATATAATAATAAAAAAATAATTTATGTATGCAAAATATCTTTCAAACTCCACAAAGTTAAAAATAAATTACGCCATAAAGCTAGCGGTGCCCCACGACGCGCTAGACATGCGATTTCCTTAGGGACCTTAACTCTCCATAATCCATAGCATCCCAAATACTTTCAACAGAGCGAAGCGGCACTTCACGCCCAGTCAGCGTCTGATGCTTTATAAAGCTCAAATACGGCCGCATATGGAGTACTGCTCACACCTCTGGGCTGGAGCCCCCAAATATCAACTCGACCCTCTCGACTCCCTGCAAAGGCGTGCTTTCCGTATCATCGGTGATCCCAATATTACGGCCTCAACAGAGACCTTGGAGCAGCAGAGACTTTGGCTCTCTGTGTGTTCTTTATAGGCTCTTTAACGAAGAGTGGTCTGAGGAACTATTTGCAATGGTGCCTTCGTCACTTTTTTACCATCGCAACACCCGCCACCGCAGTAGAGTTCATTCAGATCATCTGGAACCGATCTTGTCTAGTACAGTTCGGTTTCAGCGTTCATTCCTTCTGCGTAAATGCAAACTCTGGAATGAGCTGCCAGCTGCGGTGTTTCCTGAGCGCTACGATATGTCTAACTTTAAACGAGGCTTAAAAAAAGTATTTCTCTCCAGGTAGGCAGCGGCTCAGCTGTGCCCCTGGTGGGCCATTTGCTCGTCTGCCACCGTATGCAATAAAAAAAAAACTTTGAGGCTGCTGTGGACTGTGAGCTGAAGTGTTCTATATCGACCCCCTAGGTATAGGACAAAGGCATCTACGTCAGCGAAACAAAAGTTAGGGGGTCCATGAAATGAAAACATGGCAAAGGGTCTAAGGATCTACTCATTAGACAGGCAGCGACTAACATCCCTCTGTTTCCATTTCAACACAGATTCCTTAGACTCGAACAAGTTCTTTCCGATCCACACAATGACATTATACTTCAGTTTCTAGCCTTGTAGAAGCGCTCTATCTACGTCATCTACCACAGATAAAAACTTAATCCCATTGAAAATTTTAATAATACAATACCTCTATTACGTCAAATAATTTAAACAGTTAATTCGCATGGATTATGGGGTTATAATGTCACCTGTAAATTTAAATCACCTAAAGTGCTGCCCGCCATGAATAAAGTAATTGTTCTTTTTATGAAAGTTAATACTTTTAAAAATAACTGTCAACTTTGTACGGTTAACTGATTCTCTCCCGTTATACGCGCATGCGACGTCAACCGCAACGCCAGGCAAATTTACAACGAACTTGTTATTTCGTTTAAGAATTATTCTGTTAGTCGGGTACAGTTGACGCGTAATTTTAATATTGAGTAGTTTCATTCTGACATTTCGATATAGCCGGGAGAATTTAATATGAGCACAACATTGAAAAAAGGTAGGATAATTTTTGTGTACATTACAATATGATACTCGGCGGAGAAATAAAGCAATTGGTACAGTACACATACGAAATATCTTTACGTGTATAACTTTAAAATTGAAACTTAAACTGTTTGGGGATAAAATTGTGGATTGTTATAACAAAAAATCTGTAACACTGCCCTGAGGCGAGACTTCTATTTTGAATCTTCTCGAATTTTTTAATAACATGAGATTAATAATGATCGTTTGGGTGTTATAAAGGTTCAATTATAGGCAATTTCAATCAAATAATAGTCCTAATTAGCTGACATCGGGCGTTCTTTGTCGGTGGGCCTAACAAATGGTTCAATTGATGTTGTTAATGGTCGGAGTTGGCGGTCTCGTTACGGAGCAGCCATTCGCCTGTAGTCACGACAGCCGCACTCCGGTTAATAGATATCGCGGTAATAAATCTTATTTTAATATTTAATCCCAGGCCGGGGTTCAAACAATAACAAATGAACTTCGCCATTGACATCAAATGACGCCGTCGGGTTTTTGAGAAATTATACCGGTAACTTTCTCGTGACTGCATTTTTTAATAAATATAGACAAACAAGAAGACTGCCCATCTGATAGTCGTAGTGGCTCATAGTATATGTGATTCCTTTGACATGGATGTCCCCACAAATACTGCAGTGTACGCCAAGTTAGTGAACCTCGAATCACTTCTAGACCTCTATATTTGCCTACAGAAGGCCATTGTCTCATCATCGACATCTCATGTAACTATGTTAATAATTTAAGGTGCCTATATGATTATCAGATATAGGATAGTTTTACTAATATTATGCTCATATTTTATCCTCAAATATTTCTTGCAAAAGAAAGAAAACCGAGTGAGAATAGCTGAAATTGGTATGTAATAATATAAAAAAAAGGGTTTGGTTGGAAATAAAAATATTAAAAAATAGGAATCAACAAGAAATTTCAAAACTTTTAATAATTTAACTTATCTTAAAATTTTTATTACATTCAGTTACAAGACTAGCCATAAGAATTATTTAAAGAGCAGCGACTTCAATATTAAAATTCGATTACATGTTGTTTTTTTGTGTTTTATTTTTAAGATTAGAGTGAAAATATTGAGAGAATATTTTTGACTTTTATAGGCAGTACGATTTTTAATATTATAGTCTTTATTACATAAGTTAAAAATGAATATATCTTGAAATTCAACACTTATCTTTTGGTAAAATAATGATTACAAGTTTACGGTCAAAATGTCTCTATCGTAATCAACTATATAATAAGAAAAAATAGCTATTATGTACTTACAAGATATAAGTTATCAAAATATTGTAATGTGACAGGCTATGAAACTTTAAATAAAATAACTAGAACATACTTACTCTAGCCGCGGAAAAACAAATGCTGTTCTAATTAAAAATAAACAAAATATTACATTTGAATTTGGAATTTGTCATTTTGTAAGAACGTTTGTTTTTTTTTATATTGATTGATTTTTTATTTGATTTAACAACTGTCACGGTTGTTAAATATTTTGTGATATTAAAAAGATGTTCCATAACCAAGACCACCTGGAAGGACCACCTTCCAACGAGATTGCCGGGTCATAAAGCTCGATCCAGTAATGCTCAGTTGGAAACCACTATCCGCGTCAGAGTTGCAGACTGGCATCTTTCTAGTTATGATTTTAAACTGTTATGATTTAGCGATAATTTTAGAGAGTATGACTTGCTCTAAACGCCATTTAGAGTCCCTAAAGACGGAAAAAAATGTGGCGTATATCTATTGATACCTGGCCTCAATGTTTAAAGGATTGTATTGAAAGATATATAACAGAATTCATTTCGAATAAGCTTCATATATTTTAATTTTTTGGTATTCATATATTTTAAGAGACATTGAGTTTTCCTTCAAATAATATGTGTGGTAAGATTAAGTATGTATGTATATGAATAGCTAATAATCAAGAAAAAATACGATAAATTAGGTCATGCCGCGCAAATCTATAAGTAACATTGTCTAATTCGGACCGTATTTGAAGAAGCCCATCATCATTACTTGGTGATGTCGATGGCTCTTTGATATTCATTTAATGACTTAAGGCCAAGTGCTGTCTTAACGAACGGTCTATCGTGGTGATGTTAATCGTGCGCGCTCATCAGGGGATCATTAGCCAGGCCCCGGGGCTGCCATGTCATTTCATCTAACAAATCTTTTGTTTCCCAACTAATTAGAATGCTTACTTTTATAAGTTGCAAACAAGTTAGCTATTGTCGTTCGAGATAATTGCTACATGTTATGTGGCTTTTGACAACGTTCTATTAATTTTTACTCTCTCAATATTTATTTTTCAGTCCGCTTTTGTTTGAATACAAGATTTCTTTTAAATGATTATGTCACAAAGGTTATTTACGCACATTCGTGAAAAGCAAACTGACATCAACAATTTTATTAAAAAAGGTTCTATAAAACAGGGTGAACCCTTAGAATTTTTTAATCCTAAGAAACAGAAAAAAACTTTGTATTCATGGGTTTTATTGTAAGAATTCCTTAGGAACACAGATGGAATATGTCGAAAAATAAACTATTCAATGAAAATTCTTATTCGTTGTTCGTCGTACGTTGCTGTTCGCTATATTGCCGCGTCAGTATAGAAATCGTGCAGGCAGGGCAGTTTAGAGCGAATACTAAAACAAAAATACAAGCTTTGATATAGAGAGTATCCTCAATGTATCGTTAGCGCAGCGGACCGCCCGCAGTCCGGACTCATACCACTGTTCTTTCAATGTCACCAGCCAACAAAAAATGCCCGACTCGAAAGCCAAACATTAAACGCTTTTAATTAAAAAGTGCATTAAGGGTGCTTTATAAAAAAGATAAACATTCAGATAAAATCTATACAATTTATGTGCACATTAGTTTTATTATTGATTCATGAAATTAATTGCTGATTATAAAATTACTTTAGAACTTACCGCTTTTAGAAATGTATAGGCAAGTATAGGTAACTAAATAAATAAATAAAGTGAATATACTTTAGTAAGTATGAGTATAAGTATTAATTTATAAAATATGTATGAAGATTTTTAAGAATTTTGCTTTTTCCATAACATGAATATCTAAAATCTCATGTGACCAGTCAATGTAATGCAACATAAATAAACTTCCAAAAGTCATGTAATATAAAAGTTTAAGGGCTGGTTTCACCGGTTGCTGATAAGGTCTCTGATAGCATAACTTTCTCTTATCTGTCATATTAAATGCAATTTTCGGTTTCACAGGTCTCGGATAGAGGTATCTGACATATAAAGTTGCCTGTAACTTAATGGTCACATGAATTGGCTGATAGCGTTGTTATCTGTCAGATCTGTCAAGAATTGAAACTATTGGAAGAATTGAAAAGTGGCACCAACACAGAAATGACAACAGTTTAAGTCATCAATAGCGCGTTTCGTTCTTATTCAATAAAGTTTGAATAAAAATATATTACGTATTAGAATTTTATTAGCACATAGTAAATATTCACAATAACAGTACAAGACTAATCTAGAACATATATTTATTAATTTCGATAACAATATGTTTAAGATATTAATATTTATTTAGTTTTTTGAAAACACCGGAATTAGGTTAGTGAATCGAAACGTTAAAAAGCGACGTTGCCGTTTCGTGACTTAATAACCTGTCGGCAAATTTATCTATCATTTATTTTATCTGTCAGTTAGATGGTGAAACGAAAAAAATTTTTCAGTAACCTTTATCTATCGGATAGCGTTATATGTCAGACAACTATCTAAGAAGTTATCAGCAACCGGTGAAACCGACCCTAAGTTAGTTACAATATTGGGTACAACTATATCACATGTCAATGTCATCAGTATTAAGTTTATTTAAATACAAATACGAAGGCGAAAAATTATAATGAAAGTAGACTGGAGTACAATGCTCCAACTCATAATAATAACAACCAAATCTATTCCAGATTCCATTCGTCACGTTACAATAAATGTAAATCATTTCGAAATCAGTGCGGTATGCATGTATGTCTGTGTATCACGCATCGTCGCCGTTTTGACGAGCGCATTAAAACTTTTATTATATCGTTAGACCGAATAACAGTGGTTCTGCGTTCACATGACGGACTTTCGGATCATGACAAGCGGCCAGGTGGTCGCTCTCCCTTTAGCTCTCCCTACATTCAACTTTTTATTCGTAGTCTAAAATCCCTCGAGATCTTTTTGACATGTGTCAATTCGAAAGAAAGGAATAAATTGTTTACGTCGCTCATAATTAGAACGCTGGGATTTAAATCTTAAACTCGATGTTCGCCTCTCATTAGACGGATATAAAAACGCCGTGTTCGCGGCATAAGCGATCTCTTTCTACGCTTACGGTTACGAGCGAGACAGCACAAGTATAATCGTAAAAACTCCTAGGCATCCATCCAAACCACGTACATGACCAATGAGATGTTCCGGCCACAAAGTGTTTGAGAGCATACCAAATAATTCTACAGTAAATATGCTTGTTTAATAGCTTTTGTGGTTCCTTCAGTTGTTTATTTTCAGACAAGGAATCTAGCGCCGACCTATTTATTAAAGAAGCTATGAAACAACAAAATAAAATAGAACTTTAAACTAAAATTGGATATGAATACGGTTGATATTATCAATATTATTTTCTTAATTAATTATTTATAATAAATTGTGTGGTAATCTATTAGTACGTGTAATATAATATTTAGATTTGTATAATATTACACGTTATACAAATCTAAATATTATATTACACGTACTCGTATGAATTAAAAGTCTTTCCGAGATATAAAAAGAAAGTATTCCATAAATACACAGCATATCGACACCAATTAGATGAGATGGTTTTAAAATTTATGTTACTATCAAAGAATCTTAATTCATGTGTAAACATTGCGCTGTAATGAAGAGATATTGATGCGATAATAAAGGTAAGTTGATTAGCAGCCGGCTCCTGCGCAGGTAACCCGCATTCCAGGGGTCTTATCACAAGAAGCGTTAGAAAAATAAAAATTATGTGTAAGAGGGACAAAGCTATTGCGATGTATAGAGCTATTTCACTTTTATCTCGTTTATAACGATATTTAAGCGTTTGTAGTAGCCCGACCGGTCGCTGCGAGACTCGTCGCCATGGGATACCAGAATGTGTCATAACGTTTAACCCGGGATCGGGAATTAATAAAAATTATGACGTAGGTTAGGGGACCAACAAAAACGAAGGATAACATGGAACATTTTAGATTTTATTGCATCAGTTTGAATTCAAAGCATCTTTACGATAGTATTTGATATTCGTCTTTAAATATTTACGATTAAGTGATTGAGTAGTTTTGACAAACTTTATTTTCAAGTTATTTTTTTAACTACTCCATAGCAACTCCATATTTTTAACAAATAGTGTTTGAGAATAAAAACAAACAAAATTAGTATTACACTATATATGTGCTCTGACCTAATATCATAACAGATTCGATTTTCTGTTAATTCTTTCTTTCAGGCAATTCTGTTGAATCTTGCGTTTTAAAATTAGCACAATCGCAATGACACACACACATATATATATAAATATATATATATATATATATATATAATATATATATATATATATATATTATTCACTTAAACTTACTCATAATATAATATGTTAGTATACAAATCAAAACAAAATAAGGTCTACTCATCAATTTTTATGTCTATTTTTGATATACTCTGTGTGTTTAAAAATAAGTTATGCCCGAACTCTTACACAGAAACTCTTATACATTCCACAAAATACCAAAAATATTGTTGACACTTATTTTCTTTTGAGTAGTATAGGTAATATTCCGAAAATCCACTGTTCACAAATTGGAACAGCGCTCCGATGTTCACCGGATGTTTTGGCGCTGTACCAGATATTCGACAGTTATGTTGAGTAGGATTTACCTGAAACAAAAACATTCACGATTAAAAAAATATGTCTGTGTATATTTCAGCAGTCGACAGTAATGTACTTGTAACATTTAGTGGTGAAAACTTTATAAAATAATATTAACAAGAGTGAAATGACTCTTTCATTTCGAGTGAAAATATTGTATAGTGTATGTTTATTTCTATTGAAATAAAGTACAAAATCTAGTAATGGAATTTGCGTTTTTCTTTTCTCACAAACACACACAATTCTTTTGAAGCTATTAAGTTCTTTTATTTATAATTTTATCCTCATTGGAATTATTGGTTGACATAATATATGATAAATGTTCACAACAAAACTTACAATTACGAGTATGTTGACTTACTTTTAGACATATGACTTTATTCATGTTTATTACCTTTTTTGTTTGTATATACTTGACATTAAGAGTTATGTAACAAATATTTTTGCTTGATACGATGCCAATGAATGATAAATAAATATTTCTTACATTTACATCAAGCAGCCTAGCCCAAACTTAGCTCATATATAAGATACTCATAGACATATATATATATATATATATATATGGGATCCACATATTGAAACTTTGGCAATCAAACTTAGTTCAGCGGCGTACGCAGTAAAAAAGATTAGACTTTTAACTAATGTTGAAACGGCAAGAATTGTTTATTTCAGCTACTTTCATAGTGTTATGTCCTATGGACTGCTGCTATGGGGATCAGCGGCTAACATTGAGAGTATTTTCCTTTTACAAAAAAGAGCGATTCGTACTATTTACTGTTTACGGGCTAGAGAATCCCTAAAAGAATTGTTCAAAGAAATTAATATTTTAACTTTAGCTAGTCAATATATATATGATAATTTAGTTTTTGTATATAGAAACTATAATAAATTCAATAAAAACAGTGATCTTCGTAATGTGAATACTAGAAACAAAATTAAACTTGCCGTTCCAATGTTCAGACTCCATAAAACTAGCTGTTCGTTCTTGGGGAAATGTATATCTATGTTTAACAAACTTCCGCAAAGTGTCATTGATTTGCTTTTATATAAATTTAAAATCCATATCAAAAAGACACTCATGAGTAAAGGTTATTTATATTATAAAGTAAGTGATTATCTAAATGATCACACTATTTGGGAATAGGGACACTATTCATAGAGCCATGTTTGGTAACTACATTATTTATAATATTGTATTATTTTTATATGTGTATGTAAACATACATACGACTTTAATCTTATTAGGTTTGATTGTATCTTATATTATATTGTATTTTTATATTATATTATTATAATTATTAACATTGAAAAGAGGAGATAAAAAATAGACCTTCAGAGTTTCTTCAATTTCCGAACAGGTGTCGAGTCAATATATATTTTGTTCCTTATTCGTACGTACGGACAAGGTTTTTGATTTTTTTTTAACCTTTTTTTCTTCTGTTTTGTTTATTGACGTCAATAAGTGCCTGTAAAGGTCTATGTTGAATAAAGATTATTTTGATTTTGATTTTGATATGTATTATACATATATAAATGAATTTGGTAGAAATATATTATAACAACCATGACTAAGGTACAAATGCTCGCAATCATCACGCAAACAACTGCCCCCACCGGGACTGGAATCCGGGACCTCAGAGATGGCGACACCTTGAAACCGGTATACCAACCACTCGACTGTGAAGGTCGTCGTCTAATAATTACATTCGGTTAAGAAATTAACCAAAAATGTTATATTCAAGCAAGAGGTAGAAGTCGCACTAGCGCGTCGAAACTGTGCCGTTCATATTCGGGCAATTGCTATAATTTCATCTAGTCTTGTTATTATATTACGTCGTTCTTTGCTCCGATTATGTTACTCTAGCGCAATATATCTTTCCATCTCGTATTTTCTGTATCATCTGTTTATACATCTAAAGCGAGTTATTTATTAAAGATCGCACAGTATGGATATGCGTTATCTACAGTAAAACATAATTGAAAATTATCATATAATATTATATAAATGTGAAAAAACTATATGATGTCATTCACAAGCCTATATGGCATTCGGCAACTTTAAAATACGTTACAATAATCTATGCTAATATTGAGCGAGTAGCATTAAGAAAAGTTTGTCGGTTTGGTTGAACGGGCTAATCCCAAGAATTACTGGCACAGATTAGGTAACAGATTCGAACCATTGATCGAGGAAAGTTATTAGCCAACGTATGTATGGCTAATAACTTAACATAACGCTACTACTAATAGGAGTGAAGCATCAATGAAAAATATATCCACGTGGGCTAAGTCGCTGGCGAGCAACTGCTGCAGTATTTTATATTGACAATAAACATAACCAGTTTCTCAAATCATACGCGACGGTTTCCCGTTAAAATCAATTAATTCCAAATTTCTTTTCGCTTCGTTAGTTCGCTGCGTTTAATATAATTGAATAAAGTGTAAAACTCAAACACAATATCCATTAACTTTAATAACGTTCAGAAACAAGTCTTGGCGTAACTTGACCGATTCTTTCCCGGCGCGGCATAAATTTAACTTGCGCTTGCGCAGCGATGGGGCGAGGTGAAAATGAGCGTAAAATTAATAATATCAGATCAAGGATGCCATCAAAGTGTTGCTGCCGGCCGGTTTATTTTTACACTGTAAAGTAAACAGAGTTTTACAGATCCCGACAGAAGTTTAATACCATTCTTAATAAACATGAGGTGCGCTACGATAAATTTTTATGTTTAATAATATCGCTAAAAATATGCATTTTATGTTCAAGAAACGTAGTCAATAAGTAATTGTTTATTGTGTTTGTGTTTTAACCAATTAATGGAGGATACAGAGGATAAATCATAAGTTTATCCTGTTGTAGCAGACGCATTCAAGTAGTTATTATAACGAATATAGAAATTTTAAATATTATTTTCACACTTATTTTTGATTGTATTCTTTATTTATTATGAATTTATGTGCGCTTTCAACATGTTAGAGGAAATAGATGGTAGGATTAAAATATATAAAAATGTTTTTATATTATTGGTTGAACGATGAACCACGATAGCAAGGGCCTTGTAACTGGGAGATCCAGTACAAGAAGGACGATTTCGACGACGAAGTCACAATTTTGATATAAAAATAAGGCAATTAAGAGCTAGCTTTTATTTACCATCCATAAATTTGACGTTTCCAACAATTCCAAGAATTTGTTTTTCTATGATACATAATTTGCCA
Source organism: Scirpophaga incertulas (assembly GCA_036419045.1). NCBI lineage: Eukaryota > Metazoa > Arthropoda > Insecta > Lepidoptera > Crambidae > Scirpophaga > Scirpophaga incertulas. Next base: position 26,521,981 of record CM071634.1, on the reverse strand, counting down.
GCTACTCTTAAAAGGTGCATTCAAATGTAACTATAGTTCCCGGCAGAACACGATAATCATTAAAAACCGTCGACATTTCTTGCCAGCAGTAATGGCATAATGAGAGATGTGTCTGACAATGACGAGTCGCAGCGACACGTCGGCAGTTAATTGGGAATTAGCTGTAATGAGGTGCGATTGGAACGCGAATGGAGTCTGCGGCTGTGCTATCGTTGCGAGGCTCGCGTGAAGGCATCCCGGGTCATGAATGGGCTGGGGTTACTCTCTAAGCCCTAATCAAAGTCAACTTAAAGTTTGTTCACTAGAGAGGAATTCAGTACCAGTATTCTTGGGACTATCCGGTTTGAAAAGCGTAACGTATAAATTACAGGCCAGTGTAACTGTTATGTCATACGAGTATGTAAGCAGCGTACAGTTGGCGTATGCTGGACTGTTTAAATTTTGAATCACTTTTATGTCGCTTGAAATAATGAAGGTTTTCGTAGTAACAAATGTAAAGACTGATGTGACACTGATAGTTGATTAACAGCACACATTAACATAGGTTGGCGAGACTGATTGTTTGCCAAGGATTTAAAATATATATACAACTAATGCTCTTGTAATACGGTGATAGCACGCACATTTGAGGCTATTATGAAAACATTCTGAACTTTACGGTGTTAGAGAGTTTTCCCCTCAAGTCCCATTCAACCAGTTTGGTCTCGCCCTGATTACTGCCCACTTTTAATCTTATCTACTACACGACGCCACGTGAACCAGCGACACTCCCGGCCCACGATTGGCCGTCCCACAAAAACGATCGACCACTTCCTCTCTCCATTCACACCTTTTTATAGTGTTTTTTTCGTGAATGAAGTCGTGTTCGGGATAATTATTGAATTTCGACGATTCGTTACGAATATCGATGAGCCGGAAGCCTCTCGGCTATTGCGCCGGGTGATCAAATTCCAACGTTCAGAAAGTAATTTTATGGTATTTAAGCTGAAATTTTCGTTTGGACTTAAGTGTAGGTACAGTCTATTTATGCAGTGTTAATAATATACTATTACCCTTGAGGTTTTCGGATGCAATAGTCACATAGTATTTTTCATTTGTAAGAATAAGACAGTTTGTTCCAAAACTCAAATACATCCTCTTACACAAAGTCGCAATATATAACATCTCCCATATTGTGTTTAGTGCAGCGCCGAAGTAACAGGTACCAACCACCCAGGAGATAAAAACTTTAACAAATATCTGTTTGTCATATTAAGTAAACATAACACAAAATATGTACTGATGTTATAAATAGAAATTACATGCAACAAGCTATTTATAAATAATGAGCGGCGATTTTACAATATACATAACAGCAAATCTCACAAAACAAACATGAAACGTTAGAATCATTATTGTAATAGATGACTGTGCTTGCTCTAATAATACATATTCGTCGCAATTACGGGCACGATAATACGTATCCAATAGGTGTAATTTCGATCGTACCAACTGACAAGGAACGATGGTGTTAGACTTGTATTGTGAAACGAATCAGCGGTAATAATGCAAGGGGATCTAATTAAATTGCCAATAATAATGGCGCTCGGTCTCCCTTGCAGACCCCTCGACATTTATTGTTCCCACTTACCTTGGGAAGGGACAGCGTTCAATGGATAGAACGTTTAAAATATAAACTTTTTTAAATACGGCTCATAATAATCTCGGCTTAGTTTTTTCGATATGAATTAATTATACACAGATTGCTTGTCGTTTAGTTTAAATATAATCCGCGAGTAAAACTCTACGGATGCATATATTTCAACGAATTTTAGTCTCGTTATGTGATAGGTAATTGTGATTATTGACAAATAATATATTTCAACAATAATCATGGGCATAAATACAACCCACGTTACAAGCTAGCGTGATGAAAAGATAATTTTTCGCGTGTTTCACAAGCGCTAATGACTTCACTATACCGATTTTAATTACTATACCAGTATATCAGCAATTGTGTTGGTTTCGATATGTTGGATATTTAATTTAAAACACTGTCACAGAAATAAAGGTTTTATATAAAATATTTTGTAATTTGAGAATTCGTTCATTTTACACCAAATATTTTCTAAGTAGATGTAACTTATAAAAAAGCTATCACTTACTAAAACCAATGAACTCGTAGTCATTTGAAAGTCTAAACAAATATTTTTTAAATATTTCACTTAGCATTTTTAAAGAGAAAGGCCAATGAAAATTTCAATGTAAATAGAATTATTATTGATTAAAGATAATATTGTGCTGTATTTAGATATCAATTAACTAGAACGCAATTGTTTATTTTTAGTAGACATTTGTCTTAATTAAAGTGATCGCTGTGTTCTAATTTTATTTAGGTGGCTTAATACATATTTCTATTCCAAATTAACTGTCAAATTCATTTAAAATTGTTAATTAGAATCCGTTTCTTAATTTAAGACGCTCAGCTATTAATTACTATATATTATTATCTATTTAATTAGTTTTGACGACAATAAAAAGGTTCCATTTTGAAAAAGTATTAAATTAAGATTTCAAGGATTGTATTTCCTTCTGTTAAAATGACTGAATACAATGTTTATTCATTGTATTCAATCATTTTCATTAGACACATTTTACAAATTTTAAATAGGGACAAATACAACGCAATCCGCTATAAAATGTGTGATTTTTATGGACTTAACACAGCGTCAGTATTAGTTGTCACAAAGTTAGTTTAATTTTTTTAATCTGGGAATGTCGCTGTCAAAGTTGCATATCGGCCATTTGGTCGGCCCGTGGACGGATAAAAAGATTGCCATTCTGAAAAAAATGTACTAAATCGGCATATTAGTATTTACGACGTAGCTGAAGAACTTAAAATTGTCCACAAAATAGTTTTGACCCATTCAAACAGTTGGGCACATATTTATCTGTCGAGCTTTTAAGTTCGACAGGTATTTGAGTGCCACATGAGCTTACTGCAAGCTTCTTGAATTTTATGAACACTGTTATGTAAATATATATCTTAGAAATGCGACTAGACGTAAGTGGAATCACAAGCACTATGAACTGACATGGAATAGACTATCCGGAAAATCTCTTATTGACTCTTCGATAAATAGATCTGTCTATTTATTTCTTTCCATTCTTGTATCTCCTAAGTGTTACTATATTATGTATAGAAACTCAGTACTGCTCATTTACAACTATAGCACGTGCTTCTAATGTCAGTATTAAAAGGATCTTACCTAATCTATAATTTTCTTCTATGTCTGAAGGAAAGTAAAACGATAATTATTCCTTCTATCTGTATCATGACGCAAACATACATACATCTAACGAATGTTTATTTTCATTCTGCATTGTCATTTCCTTGCCTACTTATTCGTTAGTGGATATTATTGTAATAACTGTCATTGGAATGAGTACGAGATGATAAGTAGCTATCTATGTTAGTATTAGCTGACTAGACACATCACTGTAATAATTGCTGAACAAGTGAAAATATGATGACGAATTATTTGACGACTTTGTGGCAAGCCGTTTGTTGGATTCAAGTTTACGACAGTAATTTTATTGTTTGGATAACTGTTTTATGCAGCGCGACGGCGTAAATTTTTCACTGTCACGTTGCAACTTGTTTTCTCAACTCTATGGGTTATGGTTGTATGGTGTAGCGGTTGGGATCACATTTTTTATAAACACCATTTAGTTATGTGGTTCTCGATGTTTTAACTGAACTATCCTATCTTCCCGCAGATGTTCGCCGTTTTAACAGAATTATAACAGCACAACCTTGAGATTTAGTTTGCGCAAGATAAGAGGTTTCGTAGGTCCTCGAGACTTGGAAGCGAATGATGAAGTGTCGTATATAGTAACTAAGAGATAGTTCGGTGTTCTTTTATGTATGCGACGTGCTGGCGACCAATCACTATGCTATCATTAATGATGTTTATTGAATCTTGGATTCAGACTTGCCAGATGTTGCTTTGATAGATTTTATCTAAAGCTCTCTGTTTAAGTTCACCACGGTGAGGGAAAGTTTGTAATCTCATCTTCCTAGTTTGTGACTTTACAAGAACAAATTTAATAACACAATATATATATATATATAAATATTTACCTTTCAAGACTTTTTTATATATCCGCCTTTTGCAGTTAACAGTTTTTCCCACAAAGCGACCCACGAACGGCTGTGAAATCGGTATCCTTTACACCCCAACATGTTCGTGCTATGTCGAAATGCAATTCAAGGCAATTGGAATACACCTTTATATTGTTATATATCTCCATTTCATTGCCCGCGAGGGATTCGCCCCGCGTCCCCCGCCCCTACCCCACGTCCATTAGTGTTTTGTGAATGATTTAAAAGCTCTTTCGGATAACTACTCTGTAAGTGAGTAATTTAAGACTTACTTCCCATTTTATCAGTGCTCCCTAAATTAGAGTGCGCATTAAAACATTAGGGTATACGCGGCGGCGGCGGTGCGGAGCGGGCGCCTGCGAAAATAACTCCGTTACTTAGAGCCATTAATGGATTATGGAATCGCGGATTTATTGAAAATAGATATAAATCTGTGGGCTTAAATAGCTTCAGATAGTGAAGCGTGTAAATACAAGTTATATAAGTGAATACAAGTCATTACTATAACAATTTAAAGTACTATAGAAAAGTTTAAAACAAAAACTAAAAGTCTCAATACGTTAAGTTTCTCTTAAGACAATAATATTTATAACAATCCATGAGACACCAACGGAATTAACAAAACCATCATCAGGCCACATTACCAAAATCCACCTATAAATAATTTAAACAACAAACGCGCATATTAATCAGCACACGAAAATTACAGTCTCGCACAACGGGCCAAGAATTCGAACAATACCAGAGCGGCGAAAGCGGAAGAAAATCCGTCATTCGAGTCATTTCCCCGGCCGTAAACAACGGCGGTACGTAGGTGCATGTAAATGAGAGTTATGGTAATTTATCGGCGGGATGGGGCGGTAATGATAAGATAACGCTTTGTTCGCGCCCCGGAGATACGGCCCGTGCGCCGCTGCCGTCGCCGCGTGGCTCGTTGCCACAGCGGGGCTTTCTCTAGAGTTGTGATTCTGAACCCTAGTAAAGTCCATGCGACAACAGTAATAACATAACAGCAATTCACACATATATCACCAGTGTAGTCAGTTCCGGTACAGTAGCGCCGAAATAATTCTTTTTTCTTCATTCTTTGATTGTAATTAAGAACATCGTGTCACAGAGCTCACAGGCACCGCTTTGCCATACATATTAAATTATGTTATTGAAATCAGAATTAATTATTAAAGAAATTGAAATGTATAACAATATGTTTATACTTCTATACTACGCAATTAAGACAAACTATTTATCTAACGAGTAGTGTAATAATATATTGTTTAAATTAATGTATAGCTGCTCGCTCGCGCTCTGACTGATACTACTGACATTGAGTCAGGGTCAGTTCCAAACATCTAATTGAGAGGTAGTAAAATATTTTTTTACTGACGCAAATTCTTAGTTTTTCAGTACCGTAGTAATAAGCCTGTGACGTATCCGTGTCGACGACACAGTAATCTTACAGACTTTCATAAATAATATATAATACTGACTTTACTGATATGTGTGAATCGGCGTTTATTCATTCATATATTCTATATGCACGTATCCATCCTAATGTTTGTATCGGGTCATAAATGAGTTGTCAGGGAATATTATAACTTATATCATAATAAAGTATTAGTCTTCATATAATATTGTTTATTCACAAAAAATCTACAGCGCGGTCGTTATAAAAAATACAGAGTGTTCAATGACATTTCCCTGATATATTTCAATCAGCCTTTCCATACATTCTGTATGAACGTATCCAAGAATGTTCCTGTCGTGTCCGTGACGACACAGTGATCTCAGTAATATTAATAGAGAATGTATGAAAAATAAATTGCTTCGCACCTTACCGGTACCATGATTTACAGGTTCTTAGCAGTTATTCATGAAATTTGATATTCTATGCTATCTACTGAACTCTAATATTAAGGGAGGATAGCCAATGATAATGTGTGATGAAGTCATTACAAATTAATGCTATTAATTTATTTTCTTAGCTTAAGTAATAGCTGACCTAACTTGTCATACGAAATACTTTGAAAAATATACGGACACGAGTGAGAAAAGACGTTGTGGTCAGATGTATGTATGTGACAGACAAAACACTTGCTGTGTTTGTTACTATCATAACTTTTGGTACACAAAATTGATTTTTCCCATGAAATAAATGAGTTTCTTTTGCATTTTATCCCGCTCATATATACCCAAATACCGTGAATAAATATAAGATTTAAAACTTTCGCGTTGCATTGTACATATAAGTTACATTTTCGGGACGTAACGCTCCGTCACCTCGTGACCACGGCTAGTGCAACCTAGCCGAAACGTCGAGCAGTAAGTAGTACTTACATACTACGTACTAATATACGTCGCGTTACGTCCCGAAAATATAACTTATGTGAATAAATATGTATATTTTAACTTCTATAATAACTTATTTACCTCTTTTTAGTATATTTTATTGTATATCTATTGTTGTACTGTCATAACGTGCTTTGTGCATGGTACGACAGTTCGGGTATATTGTACATTTATATGTAGGGGTCTCATTTGGGGAACTGTTCCAATCACTTCATCAGACATTTCAAGTTCTAAATTATGTAAATAAATTATTATTGTAATCTTGATATTTGAGAAGATAAAATATTTGACCTTCTAAGATACTTGCCTATTCTTCTTGGAAAAATCTCTCAGAAACAGACGGTAGAAACAGATTGTATTTCACATCAAGTACCTACCTGCAAAGGCTTACTTTGACTTTGATCAATGTTTTTTTTTATCTATACTAATATTATAAAGAGGAAAGATTAGATTGTTTTTTATTTGTTTGCATTGAATGATATTTTCATTTTAAATATATACCTATATATAAATGCCACCGCTATAAGAACTCTTATATTTATACTTTGGAATGAATCCTTATAGAAATAAATGCTTTATATCTAAGTTTGCTTCAATACCATTATATAACTTTTTGAATTGTTTAATTTGGATATTCCATTCGAAAGATATCACAAGTTTAAAAATGTAAGAATAATGTCGCATTGTCGCCGCTCACGCCATTCGGTTACTCGGTATTAATATTATTATTAACATCGTTTATTAAGTTATTTTTATTTATTTTTTTACTTCTCTTTTAGAGGGTTTACACCAGATACGCGGGCCGAAGCCAAGTATCGTATAAGGGATTAAATGGAATAAGTTGAGTTGAGTGTTGACGCACTTAGAAACTTGTAATACGGCATGTATTGAGAATAACGGCTTCTTGAATCAAGGTAAGTGTATGGGCGGGTACATCTATTGTATCAAGGCTTTGTTTAAGTGACTTTGGTATAACTCCGGTTGAAGACAGAACTATGGGAACTATGTGAACAGCTTGAACCTTCCACTGTGTTTTTATTACGATGGCTAAATAATAATAATAATATATTATTATTATATTTAATATTATTATTATTATGTAGGTGTTCTTAATTTTACTTTTTTTTTAATGATTCCACGCGAAAAGAATAAGTGTATGGGAGAGTGTGTGTAAAAAAATATAACTTTTGAAATGTTTGTTTAATGCCCGTGCAAGTAGCTATATCATCATGATGACCAATGTGCAAAATAATAAATGATAATAATATTTTTACATTAATTGATTATTCTATATAACTTATTATTTAGACATTCGACAGCTTCTAATTACACGTTAGCTTCAGGGGGACAGCAATATTACCTTAATTTTGTTTGGAAATATGATACTCGTACTTAATCGGAATAGTAGAGACATACCAAATCAGACCCGTGTAAGTATAAAATAACTTATAAGTGAAAAAGAACACATAACTAATGTAATTCTCACTCAAAGATAAAATGACAATAAATCTTAATTAATAAATTCAATTGAATCGAAGATAGGAGGCCTAAACTCCAACATTATGATGATAGCATTAGAGCAAGAAACAACATTTTATACTTAGGTGAGCGATTGGATTTATCAATTTCGGTTTTCGTGCCCATCTATTAGGAGGTGGGTGCCGTTATTTTATAAGTGGGCGCGAGATATCAAATTGGTAATATATTAGTAATAAATAGATTACGGTGTTTTAGGCGCTCATTTCATTTCAATATAATTCTTCTTGATACTCATTTTATAGTTTTTAATTTAAACTGTTACATATAGAAGGGCGATTCTTACTTAAATTCAATTATTAAATTAAAGGATTATCATAATATATATCAGACTTAGTATTTTCTTTAAAAAATCTAAATAAAAGAAATAATGTATGTATGCATAAAAGGGAAAATTCTAAATCAAAATCCCCACCAAAGTCGATAAAATTGTTAGAGATTATTTCATATTTATTCGTTGTGTGAATGATTTTTTTTCATAAAACAGAATGTAAAATAGCATTGCAATATGATCAGATCACATTTTATAGTGTGGATAAATTATATTAATGACACATAGATTTACTATATACTAGTTGGTGAGACTAATTGGTTTTGTCCAATTAAGTTATATACAAACAAAAGAGAGAGATATATATATATTCATATAATTCATTATAATTCATATAATAATTTAGCATTAGCGGAAAAATGGAAGATGTCGTTTCTCGTTCTGAAGCCATGTTTGGCTAACTTGTTTGGCTATCTTGCTGTCCGGTACTGTTGGTGCATAGCGGGGTCAGATTTTAAACATCGCACAGTTTGGATATGCGTCATCGATAGTGAAATATCTTTGGTTTTATCAGAATATAACAAATACTCATATCTATACTATTTCGAGACTCCTGGGTTAAACAAGTACTACGAGTACTTAGCATATGATAACAATTAACGCCTATTATCTCTATAGTAACGATAATAATTTGAATGTCATCCTGTTATCATCATTCAAACACGCGATTTATATCGACGCTATTAGAAAATAATAAACATCGATTAGGATCTTTATTATTTTCTTTTTTAATCGGTCGCAAGCACCGCTTACTCTACAAGTACCGATAATTCCACAATAGTGTAGACTGGGGTAAATTGACAGATAAAATAATTTATATGGCTAACGAGTCAGCCAGCGGGGAGTTGCAGCCCCATCTGTCTCCCCTTCAGACTGTGACTGTGACGCTAACTGTAATTATTATTACTGTGATAATAAATTACATAGTTCATAAATTATATGCATTTAATCGCTAACAGTGATTACGTTTCCGATACAAAAATTAAAGCTGTGATTGGATATTTTTATGTTGATCGATACTAGTAATCTTTAGTACACTACCTTCTTTAAATTCAAAATACACACTTTCATTTTACTTGATTTAAAGTGTCGTTGATATTAGAAGGCAAGATTGCGAAAAGCTTTGTAAGACTAGTACGGATATTAATGTTGAGACACTTAAAGCTGTCTTCAGCAAAGATAATAATGTTACGGTGTACGAGTATTGAGATGCGAATGGACAATTAGGAATGTGTGTATTATAGGGATTTAAAGGAGACCTTTATACTAGATACGGTAAGAAGACAAAACTGATATGGTATGAACATGTAATAAGTAGAGATGAATGTATATGACCAGAAAGGTCAACGTTTATGGGTGGAGAAGTATAAGAAGATATAAGAAGCGATGGATGGATTGGATTAAATGTGAATATAAGAGATGCTGCTTGCTACAGTGTGAAAGATAAGAACGATGACAGTGAAAGAGACAGACATACTAGACATCTAGGTAAGTATACCTACTTATTATTGGAGCAGCCAACTAATATAGAGATAAAGCCGCGCTCTCTTCTATCGAGCGGTCTTTCTCATTTTTTATTATCGTTGTCCTACACTATATGATATTTATCTTGTGTTGTGGGTACTGTCTCAATATAGTTTTACATGCACATACACTAAGACCGGAAGATCGAACTCCCAACCCACTGCGTCATTAGAACTAAAGTTCAAGTTAGTTTAGGCTGAGTTTATATGTAGGCAATGCTGGTTGAGCTACCACAACAGCATTGAGTTCGACATAGTCTCCGTGACAAATGGCTGCGGGGTACCCTAGGCACGGTGCATGCTTCATAGGAAGGACTTGTTCGAAACTGATTGTTGGACTTGATTTCGAAAATGTATAAATATAACACTTAAATTGATAACGACAGAGAGTAAGTCAATACATATAGTATTACTTCTAGTTATGTACGTAAGTAAAATTGAAAAGAGTATCTGATTGCAGATTATACTGATTTTAAAGAGGACTAGTTGAAAGATCACAAAATGTGCCGTTAATCAAAGTCCGAGAATACCAATAAGAAAAAGCATGTTTAAAATTGAGAGAGCATGCAATATAAACGCGAATAACATTAAATTGGTATACGATACGGCAAAAATAAACTATCAGGGAGCTTGAGACAGCCTCGTTAAAACTTCATACGTGTCGAAACGATTTAACGAGTAGCGAGACTTAGACGAGCGACAACGTTAATTTGGTCGTGTTAAGGTGTCACGGCTTTGAATAAGAATCTTCAGAATATAACTAGTTGGTATTGTTAAAGTCCCAAGATTTCCAGAATTGCAGATGAGATACGTTATCTATTTTCCAATTTACTGGTCGACATGGATAACTGGTGCTGTATCATATTTTCTGTCTCACAGTATCAAACTATGGAATGAAACTGATGCCATATCTAAGCCGTCAAAAAATAAAAACAGCGAGAAAATAAAAGACCTGCAACTCACTTATGAGTCTTGTGGTGGTGCTGGTGTTCATGGGCGACGGTAATTTCTTGCCAAGTCTTACGTCTTCTCGTTTCCGATATATGTATATACATATACTATTTGGTTTATAAATTATTGTATTTTATTTGTAATATTAGTAAGTATTATTTGTTTATTTAGTACACAACTACGTCGATTTCTGCTATGTCAGGATTGGAAACATTTTCTTTTGGAAATATGCCATACCTTTTGTCTTTTTTTATTATGTTGTATTTTCCTATTTTAGTATTTGTATATAAAGTTGTCACACTGTCATCAACATTTAAAAAGAAAGCAAATGTTCCCATGAAACTTTTCTTACATTCACACAGTTCATATACGTCCCCACCAAGGGGCATGAGAGTATCTTAACTAAGCTATACCGATTAAGCCGTAGGCAACTACGCTCACCTAGTGCGGACTACACTTTGGAATTTCTTCGCAGATCTATGTATGATCGCGTCACGATTATTTTTCACTATAGGACGTCAGATAAATGTACACATGAAATTGGTATATGGCAAGGCCGACCCTAGACTGTCCATTTCCCAAATCGAAGACCAAAGTCGAGATCACTTACGATGCTGTGAATATAGTAAGACTATACTAATACAATATATAAAAATATACTATGTGTTAAGAAAAAGAACACAGTTTGGTAGTAAAATATTTTAATTATAAACGGTATCTTCGTAGCTAAGAGTTGTCTGCTTTTAAAAGTAAGCCTATCGTATTTTATACGTATCTAATGAAAAGATATTTAAAAAAATGGATTCTACGTCATGGATTGTTTTAATGCTCCCATGCTACATCAACTGCATATATTGAACAATTATACAAAAATACATAGTGTTTTTTTCTTGAGTCTCAGTATCACATCTAAACGAGACGAGATATGGATGGATTTTTGACCCTTTAAGTGTTTTTATTAAGTACTGTGTGATATATGTTCTTAATAACCTTTACATGATTTAAACATGTTAATTGGGGAATAAATGTGGTATTTACCGTGTTATTACTGCGTATTTCGATCGGGTAGCCCCAAACATTGTCACATGCAGGACTGATGAGACATTTGGAAGTAATATAAAATAAATATCGCAACAATTCCCAAATAGACCTTTTTTTTGATTGAAACGTTTAATAAAGTTATTTTTTTTATTTCATTTAATCTTCACTAGCTATATTGTTAAACGATGTTAAAATAATCGTCTGGCAATGAACCTGCGCAGACGCCGGAAGATCTAGCTAGATAAAACTCGCACGGAAGCCCATTTAACGCCACGCCAAGAACAAAAAGCCTAGTGTACGGCGTGTGCGCGTACATGGTTTTTAAAGCGAGACCGATTTTAAAGATAAGAACTAAGTTTTAGTTATAAATATGCTATTTATTTTATTACCTACACAGTGAAATTACTGAGAGTAAGTGATACCACCTACACGATTTAATACAATACTTTTTGCATAAATATTATTTCAGACATTACTTACTACAAAAAGTAAATTCATAACATTTTCATGAATTTTATAAATGATTTTATTATGAATTGCATCTATCTTACAAATATTGTCGGTTAGAAATAGTAATTTAAAAAGAAAAACGTTTTAAAGAACGTTATTTTGCAAGAAGAACCAACATTTTTGTTTTTTATTATAATCTATCTATACTCTATACTAATATATAAAGCTGAAGAGTTTGTTTGTTTGTTTGTTTGAACGCGCTAATCTCCGAAACTACTGGTGCGATTTGAATAATTCTTTTTTTGTTGGATAGTCCATTTATCGAGGAAGGCTATAGGCTAAATAACATTACGCTATGACCAATAGGAGCAAAGACAGAGCGGTAAATGTGTAAAAAACGGGGAAAATTATTCATTTTTGAAGGCTTTCTTTGCGTGCGCTGCGAAAACGGTTCAAGATACACAAAAAATATGTATGAAAGAATTATTCCTCTATACATGATCTAAAAAAAAGTCCGCGACGGCATATGTCTATCTTTTAAGGTTTAGTCACAATGACCGTTTTATGGTACCAAATTTGGTCGAAATAATTTGTTTAAGTTGTATCAACATAATAATATTAATCTTTATTCAAATATAAATATAAATATGTTGTTGGTTAACCAAAAATCTGCCGGAAGTCACTATTCCACGCGGACGAAGTCGCGGGCAAAAGCTAGTATAAAATAATTACGAACTAAGTGAATAGTTCAGAAGTGGAATTATCATTTTAAATCAAGGTCTATAAGGCCTTCGACTAAAACCAAGCAATACAAGATAAAATTAAAACCACAGAATTCAGAGATGTTTCACCACTGTTTTCGTCCAAAGATATAATGAATGGCTAGAAAAAGAAAATATAGTTAATGTGCGCTTTTGATAGGTAAATTATGTTGTACGTCAGACTATAAATATGAACCTTGAGAACCTCATAGTTTCACTGTATATGTTATTGCGGCGCTGACTGTATATTTAGAAAGAAAAATACATACTACAGGGTAACTATTGATCTTCATCTCACTTGAAGACGATAAAACCAAAGGTGGAAACACCTTCATCTGGATTATTAAACAAAGAAGCAATTAGCTTCTATTATTCTGACACAAACTTAGATAAATACTTAGGTAGGTACTTAACAAATAAATAATATTCGTAGATGTCAATTTTTTTCTCTTTTTCATAGAACATTTTATATATTATTCATAGTGACCTAGACCAACAGACAAATTTAATTGATTGAGTTAATACAAGTTCATTTCGTTCGTATAAGACTGAGAATTGCTTATTTAAAGTACAGGGGGAGCTGCGCGAGCCGTTGCCAATTTGGCACCCCCGGCCAGAGACCCCGAATGTTTTTATTGCATCTCTATTGAAATTGGGTGAGGCAATATGTTTATAGTTATTCTTCATGACATATTTATTCGTCAACATTTACAGCTTTCTAGTTTCGGGGTTAACAGTACTGTTAGGTTCTATAACTCAATTCTCCACTTCTAAAATCTTAAAATAGGTATATAAATAATGGATAAGATTGCTATAAATATTCGATTTGATACGAATGACAGTACCGTTCAACAATTCTACTGAGATTTTTAAGGATCGTCGGAAACTTTCCACAGATCCTTGTTACTCTGATATTATATTCAGTGAGAACTGAATATTTTAGAGATTTACACGAAGGTAAAGTTACAATCGCACGATTATTATAATGAAATATATATAACGGCCAGGAATATATACAAAGCTTATGAACGTATCGAAGGAGCATTTCCAATTAACGAATTTGCATATATATGTTTAAGATTACATTTCTAACAGCACTTGATTTAGATTTAGTATAAACCGGAACTGGTAAAGATTATATTGTTTAATGATTATCCTTGAAACCGAATCTAAAAGAAATATAGTATGAACACTGTTAGAAAGTAAATGAATGGCAACAATAATTATGAAGCGATTTTCAGTAGTTAGATAAAGGTACTTGAGTTAGCAAAATGCGCAGTATGTTAGGGAGTGCGTGGGAAATGCTTTTGAACGAGGCTTTTAAGTAGAGCACTTGCTGTGACAAGCTCCGGGAACCGCGGGCCAGTGGATTTATCAGCGTGCAAATATCCCGACCTATAGATAAGATAGAGACACGAAAATGGTAAGGCGCGGTAATAGTTTAAAAATAAGTAAATACCTATAATCCACCATTGACATTTAAAATAGATTGTAATACCTAGTATTGTACAATTAACAAGCAGAAATATTTTTACATGTACTATAAGAAATTCTCGTTATTCTTCGAAAATGCAGAACATAGGACGTACGAGCATCTCCCTGAAACTATAAATTATTTTAAGAAACTATGAGTATTTAGAATGATATTTATTATTGAAAAAGTAATTTTCAAATCGTCTAAGAATGCAACTTAACTATAGAAGATACAAAAACTACCTTTATAGTCTTCTGCATATAAAATGGTGAAGAATCAAAATTAAAGACAATAATCAAGAGCCTTTTTTTATGGCCTTCCTCAGGCATGGAATCGGAACCACATTAATACTATCCCAAGAACATTCTTTTCCTACAGAACAACAAGAACAATTACGAGTCTCTTACGATTTTCATTAATTGATCCGGTCTGTCCACCGGAATTCGCAGGAAACACCTATTTGAAAACGGTAACTGGCCAGTATCTATGCAGATCTAAACTTAGAGCATAATCGAGCATAATATATTTAGATTCCGACAGCAGTGTTCCGATTCATTCGACTGATATCAATGACCACTGCGTGTATGTATATGTAGTTATTGCTTTTTTAGTTTTTTTTTTTGCAATATCATCTTAATTTACTTCGTTAGTTATAAATTTGTTAGTATGTAGTCCTAAACGAATTCGTAGTTTGATGTTTTCAAGGTAAATTATTGTTTCCTTTAACAAGTTACGGACATCGTCATTCATCGCTTACTAACATACAAGGCATTGTGTTCGGGCCCAAGATAAGGCGCGCCTCTTGAATATTTCTGCTTAACCAACTGAAAGACTTTACTGTGGCATTACCTAGTTAGATAATATTGATAACAATATATCACGTTTTAGTATTGTATGGTATACTGATTGCTTATGATTTTAACACATAAATTATGTGTGGTAAATAACGTTTAATTAAAAAAAACTGTAATCAGAAACTAAAAGAAAAGCTTTTTACTGAAGATATCAAAGTATCGAAACAATTACGCAAGCTCGATGAGTCAACAACTCCTGCTTACAATAGAGGGCATATAATTTTAGGTAATATAAAATTAATAACAACAATGACTCATGCTGCGAAATAATTCAAATTACATCGCCCACTATGCACCGAACAATGAAACAAAATATAACGTTTAACGTCACAATCAAAGAAGACAATGCCTGTGCCGAAGAGAAACTGAGAAGTTGGCGTCATCAATCAGGGATCGCAACCCTCGCCGTCTTACTCCTTACACATAATTAATCACTGAATATAATTAAAATTCTCGATGACAAGGCGCGATCACCGCAATATTCATTAGGGAGCAACTTCAAAAAGAAAATCGACGACCTCAAAGTGTCATAGAAAAAATAGAATCCTTTAGGAATATTGGCTACTTCGCAAAATAGTTCCTCTGTGGGTACTATCGGTCCAATTCAATTGTATGAATATTTCATAAGTTGCGTTTATTAATGTCCTACATTTGGCTTGCACAATCTCGGATGATTTGCGACCTCTTTCCAACTATAAATAATTATGGCGCAGCGAATGTATGCGTATATCATCATTAGGAATATGTCTACCAAATCGTTGGGCAAGTCATCCTTATTTTAGCTGCTATTAACGTATATTATTCTCAAATCACTTACAAGTCATCTGATTTGTGTATAAATCGTAAGACTGTGTTTGTTTCTTGAATCATTTGCAATCTATCTTATATAATAAACTTATGTTTGAATAAAGCCAGCATCATTTCATTTACAGCTTAATTTTCAATCTGAGAATTTTGGCTAAATATATTCTTCAGCGAACCCTCGCTTCCATTGTACGTCATCATAGGTTCATAGTAATTTCCCAGATAACGTTAGATTTGAGGCGCCTCTCGTCTGCGTAGCGTAATTACCTAGTGACTCAGCACTGCTTTGTTCCCTGCATATCCGATCCGCGAACAAACTTGTTTTAATTAATTTCGTGTCTCGAACAAGCCTTTAGCTGATTGTTATCTACTTAGTTTCTGTTCGCTCCGGACGCCCCGATAATGAAGCAACAAATTGTTCTAAAGTCAAGTTATGATTTTGATATCCCCACAGCATGGCGTGTCGACATCTAAGTATTGCCAATGTTATGTAAGCGAACCTCATTAATGTCTTCGGATACAACATTTTAGATCGAGATGCTTACAATGAAATATTAACAATAATGTTACTCTCATAGTTTTCAGTATTATAGATTTATTTCGACCGATACAATTTTAAGATTACAATAGCTATATTTTATACAAATATACAAAGGCTTCCCAAGTCTATTAATATTCAAAGAAACATATGAACAATTCTTGTTTAGCTGCTGATTTCAAAGACAATATTCTAATTGTAATGAATACTATTAAACCATGTCGAATGGTGTTATTACCGGTTGTTTTCTGCGGGCGATGTTTGGCGCGCCGTTGCTATGGAGACCGTTGAAATATGGGCCCGTCTTTGGCGGCTTATTGCCGGTATTAGCCAAGGATAGCTATTAATTCCAACTTCCACAACAATACAACGTGTGCAATCGCACCATTTTATCGCAGAACCGGTTAAGTTTTAATGCAATAAAGCAGCCTAACTTGCTCTTACTTTCAAACTAGTTGAGGTTATGTTATCGTCAAATTATATTAAAACACTAAGAATGTTTTATATTTCAATTGAAATGATTTTATGCTATTCCCATATTGGATGGGGTGGTACTTAAAAAATATTTATTAAAAGATATTTATTTTTAAACTTTACTTTTGAAATATTTATTTTCCTGCCAAAAGAATCACACATGTGAATAAAGTCGATAGCGATGTGAGATCAAGAACCAAATTTTGTTTTAAATTGTTTGTTTTAATATGAAATACACTAAATACTGAGATTGCGTTTTACTTACTTATCATTTGCTTACTTATTATTAGAATCCCTGTTACAGTTTTACACTTCCGTCGATTTTAAATGTTTGTATAACAGCTTTTTCTCATAACTTTGGTTCAATCATTTTCTTTTTTAGTAACTTAGTTTACTTGTATTGCCTTTCAGTCACGTATTGCATTTATTTTTAAATCCATTGGTTTATTGTTTTATTAATCAATTGTTGTCAGTTGCAGCAGACTTTTACTTTTAGACAAGAACTGTGATAAGGGTTCTAGCATAGTAAGCAAATGATTTTGATTTGTACCGATCTAGCCGGCGCGGCGGGCATTACCGAAAAGGTGACCAAACGGACACACCAGATTGTTTTAGTTGGATAGGGTTAGACTAAACTAAGATTCAGACGAGCATGTACTATATGTGTACGGATTGGCATACATAATACAAGCATGTATAATGTATAGTGCTCTGAATAAGAAGATTTTTTGTACTTGCAGAAAGAAAGTCAATGTAAGCGTTACATGGATAAACCTAAAATCAGCGTGGTTTGTTCTGTTTTTATTTGCTATTCGTTTCTTTACACTTTTATTGTAAAATTTTATGTTTACAATTTATTATTACAACAATAAGCTAAAAGATGAAATACTATTTTGAAAGTTCAACATAATATTTTTACAATCTCTGAAAATAGTAAGTTCCTAGGCATATCCATACTATTGATATCACAAAATCGCAAGTACATAAAATTAATCTACATATTCCGAGCACTAATAATATATATCAATCCATTAGTGCGTCGAAATAGGTATGCATGTTTCGAAAATAGTATTCACATTCATTATGAGATTTATAATTTAGTTCAATAACTAATTATGATTAAAATGTGAAGGATTTGTTAGATGGAATTTTCTGAAGTCGATCTCAAAATGTAAATATAATAATTCTCCTGATTTAAAAAGCTGCCATGATATACTTACGTAAGCAAAGATAGTTGTTTAGCTTAGCGACAAAGTCTGACTAAATACAAAGGTTTAGTAGTCTCCATTAGTCAACTTTGACGAGTTCAAAAGTTTTTTATAGAACAACAACTTAAAGAGGAATTAAGTCGGCTATGTGATCCTAAAAATATCCATGTTCTCAGTTTCATCGAAAACACCAAAAGGTTAGATTGAAATAGAACGCTTAAAATTGTTTACGAAATACTTCATCGTAATAATTTTCGTTCGAGATAAAACTATATAATCCATATAAGAGACAGCTCTCAAAACAATAATTAGTACCAATTACTATACAAAAATCCTTCCACAATCAAATAGGATGACTAGTTGGAATTGAGTGGCCGCACGCAGAGAGAAATTTTGAAATCATCCATCTCTTTTTGGTTTATTTGTTTCACTATGACTGTCTTTTGTGTTCATAAAGATGAATCAAAGTTACGATTTATCGTAAACTCTTACAAATTTTGTTTGTTTTGTGATACAAAGTTTATTCGTTATTTAAGCGACTTTTTCTCATTGTTTGATAGAGATGTAATAATGTTTAACTTTCTGCTTTCTAACAGTCCAATTACTTTTTTACCAAACACATCATTAAAAAGATGAAATGCGCATTCCAAACGGTTAAATTCTTAAAACAATCATTAGTTTCGGTGTCCGGGGTCTGTCTCCCCACAAGACAAATAAACTGTGACAACTTTGTTTATTTTCGTATGAGAGTTTGAATTGTCTCTTCTTAGAACTGTGGGTATTCGAACCACTATAATAATTACATAAACAAAACTAAAAATAAACATCGGAGACGAGACTGGTAACTTTTTCTATAGTGAATTAGTAATGGTTCTAATTTAAGCTACCAGAGAATCCGATGGTGTTAAATCATGTTCCCTAGTATTAGTTTGCATTTGCTTAAATTATTTAAAACTGCGATAGTGTAAGACATTGTTGTAAAAATATGCACAACAGTATTCGTGAGAGGTGCGTTTCCGCCAAACGGATAAGTAGGCAGCTATAACCTGTAATCGAAACCGGTTTAGTCAATGTGGACTTACGAACCGAGGAGAGGGCAGCATGCGCGATATCAAAGCAGGTGTTCCACAGGGGCCTACTGCCTCAATGAGAATTCCAAGTCTTAACTTAAAATTTATCCGACACATACCTTAGAGGAACTATGAACTTAGAGGTATGATTTAAATTGTTGAGGATTAAATCATTTGCTTCGGTGTGTCAGAAATCGTCTTTAAAAGAGCCATTACCATACAGAAAGGATAAACTTTGGAAGTTTAAGAAAGTTGCCTAAAGTCGATATCGGCGATAATTCCCCCATCAGGATCCAGTACAGAGACAGTTTTAGGATGAGTTTGGGGAGGCGTGTTTATAACGCGTCTTTAATAATTTAGTAGCGACGGCAGCGATCCCTTACCGACCCGGTACTGAATAATGCATGTAACAATAATATGACTAGTATCCTCGTAGAAACTCTGTGTTTATTCTTTATAAGACAGTACAGTTTGCTTTTGAACTCCAAACAATGAGACAGGCCGAAATATATTAATTCAGTGTCGAATATTAAATGTCATTGATACATCTCAGTAATCTTCTTATGTTTTGATTCAACCGTTTGTGATGTTTGAACATCTTCCTACAAATAAAACGCTTTAATAAGAGGAACATGGGAACGCACACCTGTCGTTCTCTGCATTTTAGAATAGTCTGGCTTAGGGTATGAATGTTTTCATTTGTGTATAAACAAATAGTGTAGAATAACCAAATTTTACAAGGAGGCCCTTGTAAAATTTGTCTGTTAAGCGCATTAGAATAAACTATTGAAACGTCAAGTGTTTCATTTGAATTCGTGAATATATATCAAAATCGTATATTCCGATGTTTCTTTGGAAGTAATTATCTACATCAAAACAGTACTAAATTATATTTAAAGAACTTAAAAATGAAACCAAATTTATTAATCTTCTTCTACATAATTTTAAGCAGCATCACGTGTATTTGCATGAGGGTGCAGTAGAATGCGTTTAATTCGTTAATAAATCAGGCTGCAGGGTGGTGCGGGTTCATTAGACAGATCGCCCCGGGCCTTCCGGGGTGTCGGGCCCACTCCATCCGACGTCCTTCGGTTGCTTGATGCATTTAATTTTGCGAGGGCATTGGATGATGAATGCAATGTTAATTCGATTGGTAGTCCCACATGCGTTGGTCTCAGATGATGCCTTCCCACAGAATCTCATCCAGCGTATCTTTCAAAACAACAATTGTACGAATCTTAATATGTTGACTTTCATAACGACAGCTTTAATCTCATATTAAAATTTTAGTTCAATCTAAATGGGAATCTTATTTAAAATAAAGTAATTAATTGACTCTCATAACTTGAGCTTATCGCTGGCATAAATTAAGGTAGGTATTCGCGCGGGCGCCTCGACCACGCACGCAGTGAAACTTTTAATTGCATTTAGCTCTATCACTGTCGTCAACAGCGAATTGTGAACGAGATTTTACTCATCTTTCAATATATTGACTTAAAAAGTACTATGAAAATATTCGGTATTCAATATATCTTAGATAAATTCGTTTAATATTATTAATCAATTAATTAAAATGTTTATTATTATCTATATTCTTCAGTGTTTACAGGACTAAGATAAACTAAAGCCATCCACATCACAAGAGTATTTATTACGGAAACGAAAAAAATATTTGGCGAACCGAAAGCCGGGAACAAAACGAATGAATTAATTAAAATTTTTAAATTAAAATTGTCACCGTGTATCCGCCGTCTGGACAGCATAAACATAATACAATAGAGGCCAGGACCGGACGAGAGGACTCATTAATTTAGATGATTGTACAATTATCTAAATATAAGCGGAGCGAGTCACCCACTGCGGGGAGGGGGTAACAGCCCGAAAAGGAGGGAGGGGAACGGGCACTCGTTTTTAATTAAACCGGCGATGAAATGAAGTGGTCCGTATAATATTGCTTAGACATGTTTTAAATTAATTTTAACCCGTCTTATTACGAATGATTTAGCCTAATATGCTATTAGAAACGGCCGTAGCCAAACTTTTTCAATAATTTTCCAACTTGCTACCTACTTCGTTATAGCCTACGAGCTTGCAAGGCGATACTGTTGCCATGGCAACAATCCGTGTTGATTATTTAGAAAAGTA
This sequence comes from Scirpophaga incertulas, assembly GCA_036419045.1. Classification (NCBI taxonomy): domain Eukaryota; kingdom Metazoa; phylum Arthropoda; class Insecta; order Lepidoptera; family Crambidae; genus Scirpophaga; species Scirpophaga incertulas. Next base: position 26,500,331 of record CM071634.1, on the reverse strand, counting down.
ATATAAAAAAATAAAACTAATATATTAATCTAATCTGTCAAGGAATATATTAAGTATTTCAAACTATTTTTTTCGATTTTCAATTAAAAGTAATATTATTCTAACATGACAAATTAATTGATTTTGGTCACCCTTTCCTAATAACATTCAACAATGAATTATTACCCGTAATTGGCTTTAGATATGCCATCATAATTATTTGGAACCCCAATATGACGTGAAGCCAGTGCGCAAGGGTTGTGCCGCTCTCGCCTCTTCTCTATTTGTTTTTCGTTAAAGCTTTAATTAAAAGTAGGTTTATTTTAAAGAAAATTGATGTTCAAAGTAAATAAATCCTTGATGGTTTAATTATCTCTTAGTAATTGAGTTTCACCTGATAATGAAATAATTGGTGTTGTGTTCGCGTAGTTATTAATTTAAAACTTTTGATTTATTCCCAAGGGAGGCGGGTGTTAGATTTGATTATGATTATGTCGAATAAGAAACAATTACACGAATAAAACGGTATAATAGAATATTTTTATGTATTTATTATAATTTAAACTGAGCCTACACATTTATAACCATATAATTTATTAGGAATAAGTATATATAATTTAGTAGGCTGTCAAACTGACAAAATTACTGAGTGTGTAGTGAATTTATAAAATGTTGGAATTAATTCTATATTTTCAATATTACAAATAATGAACTGAATTTACATCTAGTGATATATAATTTTTATGAAATTGAATATTATTCAATACAAAATTAATACTTTATATATTTAAGATTTGTCATTTAAAATATCTCTTATTTATAAACCACAACAAATCCTTTTCGATAATATTATTTTTAAAGTTGAATTATCTTTTATTACAGTCAATTGACTAGAGACAATTTAGATCTGAATTGTAATTTGCTGTTTACAAACATGAAGTTCTTAGCATGATTCAAGGTCAGTCACAAACTTTATTTGTTCGTTTTGAAGGCACCACACGAAACTTCCAAATAGTTACCTAAAGGCTTTGTCCTTTGGGGTTTGTTAGCCGCGCGTCCAGGCTCGGTGCCTCGTAGGGACCGCCGGTCTCCGGACCGACTCAATGCACCAAACAAAAAACTCAACAATAACAGAAAAAAAACACAATCAACGTATAAACTCAACAAACAACACGCCAATCGTCGTCTCTTAACCTTCCAGTTCGTCGGAATAGAAGACTGGACACATAAAACTATGTTGTAAAACTTTTAAACAAAACTGTGTTGAGAACTTCGAAAAAAGTAGTAACGTTTGCGGGGATCGGCGACACTTCCCCCTTCGGCGTTTCAGTCGCAACTGAGCCACGCGGTCGCGCGCGGGCCGGCGGGGGGCGCGGGACGCCTGCCCCGCACCTCCTCGGTATTATTTGATTAATTCGCCTCCCCTTGTATACTTCGAGAGTCGTTACGACGACATTAAGTTTTTAAATTTCAGTGAGAGGGCCGCAACCTTCACCTACTCCTTAATTCTTTTAATTGAATTAATTAAGATCGACGGCCGGCAACAAAGATTAGACGTTAATAAGTGAACGCTGAAGGATCCGTCCCGTTGTTGGTTAATTACGGAGCGGCTGCGGTGTGCTCGCAGGAAAAAATCCCGGACAGAAATAATGAATATAACCTACAGAGCCTAAATGCCGCTAATTGGACTGTATTTGCATGGTGAAATAAATTAAAACAACAGTAAGTTATTTTGAAGTTAAATGAAGGTAAATTTTAATCTTTGTATTTTATAAGTACTATGTTTTGTGAACCTGTATGGTAAAAACAATAAGTTGATGCGATTTTAGTTCCGCTATTCGAGGAAATTTAAAAGAAAACATTGGCTAGTCTATTTTTAAATTTTGAATATGAACTACTATATATGTATGTATATTATAACATGATGTAGATTTCTTTAAATTTATTTCTCACTAGCTGTGCCCGCGACTTCGTACGCGTGGAATGTAATATATTTTTTTTTAATTCTAAAATTAAAGTAGCCTAAGTTACTCCTTATTACATACCTATCTGCCAGTGAAAGTCCCGTCCAAATCGGTCCAGCCGTTCCAGAGATTAGCCGGAACAAACAGACAGACAGACAATTTTTTTTTAAATATGTATTTTGGTATGTACCGTATATACATTAATATGCATGTAGTAGAAAGCGGTTATTTTAATATTACAAACAGACACTCCAATTTATTTGTATAGATAACCTTAGAAAAATATTAGGTTTTAAAATTAAAATTATTATTAAAATTAGGCAACTAATAAATAAATGGTAAGTTTAATAATATTATTAAGAAGTTTTATAATTTTGTGATAGTAATAAAAAAAAATTATGTCCCTTTATGTCGAATAATAATGCCAAGTTAATCTGTATTCGACTATTCGCCACAATTATTATTCGCAGCAACTTTACTCCAATTACTACTGTTTAGAATTTTTAATGTATATATGACACTATTATTGGAGGATCCAATGATTTCGTATCTCCATAATACGTGACGATTAAAAACTAGGACCATAGACGAAGTATTATTTGCGTTCGATTCGTTATTGAAATCGTTTTGATATCTAAAGACAATGTATATTATAATATTTCTTATATTACGATATAAACGAAATCAAATGACATTAGTACCACTTTGCTACAGGCCCTTACTCTGTTTTGGATGTACATACTTATATTTTGACGTTTAACAAGATGATTATTTATGAAACAGATTATACATAGAGTACGAGATGGAAAGAGATAGCGTTATAATAGTTTAACAACTTTGGAACGAGAACCAACATCTTCACTCACCCGCTATTGCAATGCGACTAAATAAAATTTCAGTAATCGCTCGAATTTGAACGCCTCAGTTTCGACGCTCTTTGGGAAGATGTAATTGTCGTTTATTAAGACAGAGTCTATATTAAAATCCCTGCTTAGGTGCCTCCGTCTTAGCCATATTTTTATATTTTTGCAGTCTTGTTTACACATAGGTATTTTTGCTATCAAACAGTTTTGTTCATATTGTTGCGTTCCGGTTCTAAAGGTTTTTCTTGTCAGTAAAATTTAAGGGTACCGTGATTTCACATAATACATTTTATTTGATACACTTATGTACAGCTTATGTAACAGTTTAACAGTAACATACACTGTGGTTATTAGGCGAGTCGCACATTTGCTGCGAATCTGTCAGGAATCATGTAATATAGACGGCTGAAACCACATGCCAACAGGTAGACACTGCATGTTTGTCAATATATAGTAATAAAATAAATGTGGTGACAAATACAATACTACTTTTACCGGCCAATTTTGTTTTGTCTGGACTTTTGTTATTTTCCTTATCCCAACTAATATTATAAATGCGAAAGTGTGTTTGTTTGTTTGTTTGTTTATTTGTTTGTTTGTTTGTTTGTTTGTTTGTTTGTTACCTCTTCACGCTTAAACTACTGGACTGATTTCAAAAATTCTTTCACCTTTGGAAAGCTACATTCTCTCCGAGTAACATAGGCTACTTTTTATCCCGGAAAAATCGACAGATCCCACGGGATGCGCAATAAAGGCTTCGCTCAAAAACTACTGCACAGATTTTTATGCGGTTTTCATCAATAGATAGAGTGATTCTTGAGGAGTTTTGCGGCATTTTTTATCTCGGAAAAACGGATAGTCCCACGGGAAGCGCGATAAAATCTTCGCACCATAAACCGACTTCCGCGTATATGTAGCCGTGGGCAAAAGCTATGACCCTTAACCCTCTATACACCCAATCCCGAAATCCACGCGGGCGAAGCCGCGGGCAGAAAGCTAGTAAGTCTATAAAGTGGCAAATTGCTGTCTAAATATTCACTGACACATAACAAGCTCAAAAGTTTACGTGTAACATTAATTTGCTTGTTTGTCACTATCTAGTGATTAAAATTATTCATTACTAGCTATAGTTCACTCAATTCTTCTCGCTTCATTTTCCACGTGTGCGATTTGTCAAATTGATGTCTAATCGTAAAAAGTAAAATTGACATAATTTAGACTTAAATATTTACTAAGTACATTTTAAACCTTTACTTTCTGTATCATCTAAAACTGATTGAAATTTAAATATTTAGAAACTAGTTTCAGTACGTGATGACAACTGCGGCAATGGAGCAGTCACCAAAAAAAAATTTTTTTATATAAAATTTTCAACAAAAATAACATCCTCGACAACTCTGTCTAAAGGGAGTATCAAGGTATACATAATCCCAAAAAAAAAAATTCACACAAAGTTAGAAACTTTGTAATATAATCAAGTATACCACAATTTCTCGAAATTCCCACCTGATAAACCATCTATTGCGAATTGCACAAAAGAGCTTATTGGGACTTGGTCACAAAAGCTAAGTAAGTCCTAATTATTGTTATTTATTATCGAAGAATTAAATACGGAATGCACTCAGGAATTGCCTTTGATATAAATGTTTGAATTAACATAGACTAAATTCTATTTATATTTAGATATTCATCGTCGACGTTGAGTGAACCAGAATTCAGATATAAAAAAATGCAATACTAATCTTAGTTCAGTGATTATTTCATGAAGCCCACATCTCTCTCACACTAATGAAGATATATTATATATAAAATTTACAAAGATAAATAACGAAAAAAAGAATATGTAATTGGAAATTCACAAATTTAAATATAAGTTCTTTTTCATGTGTTATTTATGTCTATAATAGAATATATGTATGATATATTCATTTCTGTTATAGACAAAATTATATTGGAATAACTTAACTTTAATTTAGAAGCAAAGTATCATCAGTATCTAACCGACATAATCTTAGTGTATATATGGTAACTAATAGTTCACTAAACATTTAAACCGAACGTAGAAGAAATTGATATTTCAAAAAAAAAAATATGACATATTATTGGCATCTATAAGTAGAAATAAAATATTTTTGAGAACTAAAAGGAACGAAAGACTGGAACAAACTTTTAAGATGTCTATTTTAGTGGTAGTAATTCTTCTGATTAAGATCCAAAACTATCAACCATTATCTCTTGGCTTATTTGTTAAGATGTATTTTATCCGTGTAATTTGTTTGGCAATCTAATATAGATTACTAAGAAATAAATAAATTTTAAAAATGTAATGCGCTTGTACAGGAAACTCGTTAGAGGCTAATACACGAAAAGGGTCGGACCATATTTAGGCTAATTTAATATAATCCGTGGGACTATTACAGGGCTGCTTCGGCCTAAGCCGATCGATCATCAGTCGGTGCGCTCGCGCCGAGACTGTGCTCGAGAGAGAAGCTTTAACATTACGTCGATCTTCTTGGAAATCTCGGAAATTTATGCCCGGGCATTAATACTCTTAATCTTTTTTATACATCTTGCATTGTTTAGGACAAGCAAGCGGTAGACAGTAAAACATAAATACAGAACATTGTACTCACAATCCTTAGCCGTGTTATTCCATGACCTGGTTTAGGCCTGGTCTAAACGAAAACTCGGGTTTAACTCAGATTTTAATGATATTGATATTACAAGACACGGTTTACTCAAAGAACCGGGTTTATCTCTGGTTTAAAGATAAACTAGGCTACCCCTTAGTTTAAGTCTGGTTTCAACGAAATTATGATTTTTGATAGCTGACAATTTGTAGTTTGTGCATACGTATCTACTATAACTAGATAGTCTGTGATTTGCGTAGGTGATTTGTGTTTGCTGTTGTTCGGTTTTTATTGTTCTTGCTATTAGTTTATTTTCTGGATATTTCACGGACTTTACAGCTTGATAATGGATATTGATTTACTCGATGATATGGATTTAGACGATTTGGATATTTTGGACACATTTCCAACTGTACGTCGTTTTATGAACTTAGAATTATGCACAGTTAATATTTTAATTTTCAAAAGTTCTTTAATAAAATATAAACTAGGTAAGTACATACGTTGTCTTCTTGGCACCAATTATAGGATCTCTTATTATTTACGATAGTTTATTAACGATATCATTGTAAAATTCAAAGAAAACGAAATAAATTTGTTTAGTTAAATGCTTTGGTGTCAAAAGAGCGGCAAATGTTGAATAGGTACTTAATTTACGTTCCAACAAGCAATTTTTACAACGTGAAATGTATTATTATATTTTCTAGTATATAAGAAGAAGAAGAAAAAAAAAATATCATGCCTGATGGCTACAGGAGCCGTTAGATCAACACCAGCTATAGCCCTTAATGCAATCCTCAGCCTCCCACCTCTAAACCTCTTTATCGAGAAGGAGATGATGGCTGGCATCTATAGGACTAACGCTGGCATAGAACACTGGAAATCCCAGACAATAAGGACACTACATCAAAAAGTGTTTGAATGTCCACTTCTTGCAATGACGACAGACGTCTTGCTTCCAGAAGTTAACTTCCACAAGAATTTCACTGTGGAAATCACCAAGAGGGAAGACTGGGCGCAAGGCCGACATAGTGATCCCTTAAATGACGGGAGTCTGGTGTGGTTTACCGATGGCTCAAAAATGGGGGCTAACGTAGGATGTGGCATATCCATATATGAACATTGTACTCACAATCCTTAGTTTAATCGTCGAACTATGATGCGTTAACAATCGTAGTAATTTTGTAGTGTTTGTGTAATTTTCACAATCACATAATTTTTTGTCTAAAAGTGTCTTATGAAAGCGCTTCGCAGCTGTTCAATACAATGATAGCAACAAACGAGAGTGTATAAATTATATTAACGTTTAGAAAGTACTCTACAATTACAGCATCGTAGCCATGATTCCCATTACGAGAGTTTGTTTGATCATTGGAATTTCGTTGTAGAGCAGAGTTAATATTTGTTACCAGCTGCCTCGGTCATTTCAAAATTAATCATTGTTTAAAGTTAATGGGCCTTATTAATCACGGCTATTATGTCTAGATGGATATAATGTGGTAATCGGTGACTCAGAAGATATCAAGCCTTCTAATACGAAAACAAATGCACCGTTACACAATACCAACGGTATGCTGAGCGAAAGTATTGCTTAACTCAAGGTCGTAAGATTCGTTATAGCAGCTGTTTGTAACAGCGACAGGTGAGTGCCGGTTAGTATTAAGCTTTTTAATTGGATGTATAGCGAGTTATTAGTTTTGAAGTTCAAAGTGAGGTTGAGGTATCGTACCCTCGTAACTTATTAAGTATTAATAGGCAGTAAAATTAGATGATTGAATTAGTGAGAATATAATTTAAGATGGTTTCAATTATGTGCTCTAATTACATGCCTCTAGTTTCATACCTAATAATTATTATAATATAATAATCTGTGCTTGTGGCATAGGTCACAGACTGTGATAAACTTGACGAAACAAGAAAAAATACTACTTATTAGATTATGGAACAAGATGCAATTTTGATTAAGTTAAATGGATAAGGAAAAAATTACTTTATGAAACTAAATATAAATATTGGCCTTAGTGGAGTAGGATTTAAAAATTAATAGGTTTAGAAAAGAAAAGTAATCAGCGTAATAAATGAATAAATATAAAACTAAATAAAATACTTTATCTCAGTTACGTATGATTTTGTAAAATTTCGACTTAGATGGAGAAAATAGAATACAAATATAACTTATTGCTGCGCGTTGGGTTCGTTGGACCGTAAGAATTAGGACTTAACTCTATGATGAATATAATAAACGTTGTTTTGCCATATAAACTAAAAATTAAAGAAAAATGTTAAGGGTGGACAACCCTTATCATTAAGGGGTATGAAAAATAGATGTTAGCCGATTCTCAGACCTACTTCATATGCTCACAAAATTTCATGAGAATCGGTCAAGCCGCTTCGGAGGAGTACGGGAACGAACATTATGACACGAGAATTTTATATATAAGATTGTCCCTGATTTTTCCGTCAAAGGCGAATATTAGCTACTCATGTCTCGAGCGGTGGTATTAAATCCAAATTTCTGTATCCATGTTTTAAGTGTTTTGTTGCACGGAAGACGCTCGACGAAGTCCTTGTTATTAGGTCGCTTTAGTTGAACTTTCCACCCCACATAATGTCAATAAATTTCTGCCATTGGCTTACAGTGAAGGAAGAAATAATGTTCTACATCAATTATATTGAGGTAAACAACATTATGATTATTCAACATTATCCATATACTAGGTGAACTGCTTACCATCAGGCAGCCATAAGCCATTTTGCCACCATAGTGGTATAAAAAAAGAGAGTTTTGCGAGAAATGTCACCAATATCAGTGAATAAAATTATTGGACCGTGATCCTCTGAGACTATCCCCTATTATAATCGACACAGCAAATCTTGGTGGCCAGTGACGAAACAAGGGTACAATTAAGGTACTCGCACACGTACCAGTGCAGCCGGGCACACCACAATGCTGCAAATGACGCCGTCCGCTACGCAAATGAAGAATATTGTCGCACGCGCTGAATACTCCTTAATGACGCACCGAACGGCCGGCTAGCCGAGATGTCGCCCACACGGTATTTGCGCACGATTGTCAATTGTTTAATAATTCGAATCAAAGTACGAATAGTAAGATTATGCTACATTACGCAAGCAGATTATGAATATATGCCGTAGCACTTTACATATAAGAATTTCCCATTTGGTGAATTGAAATTTGTAAAATTAGCAAACTCATTTGAAATAATATCTGACTATACCTAAAACAATTAATTCAAGATTATTATTTCAAAGAAACATAATCAATATAAACTATTCGATACAGAAGAATTTTATACGTAGGTACTTATAAATATATTACAAATGACTACTTACATTATTGTTAGATTATAGTACGTACGAGTAGACTATACATTTAGTCGACTAATTGTCTTCAGACAGTTAGTTGCGAATAACAGAAAGACAAATTATGTTTGCCAACAGACAATTTTGCAGCTACTACTTGCATATGACATTTATAGCTTCACGTTGAGAATATTTTGGAGAGAGAGAGTACTTTGGTGGGTCCTCAGACTTGGTGATGCAGACTTAGTGACATTCTATCTGTTCATCACCACTAGGGTCTTTCGATGACTAGTTTGGATCGATGCCACCCAAGCTGTTTGGAATCTTGAGTTGGTCATCTTTTGAAAGACAAACTACCTTAATCAACATGGTATTCAGAAATATGTAAATATAAGATTAATATAAAGTAATGAAATTTATGACTTCACTAGTAGTTGACGCGCACAGACACAGCATAATATACGGGAACACTAAACGTCGAAGTTTGAAGAGGTGCCATTAGCCGGTGTTGTGCTAATTATAGTAGAGTATAAATGGCTGGGTAATATTAGGATTTCTAATCAGGCAAAAATGTTTCAGATGTTTCACTTGAGAATCCTAGACAGCATATTTGATCTATTATATATATACAAGTTAAAGATTATATAAGTTAAATGTATTGCCTAGGCCTCTTATTTGCTTATTTACAAACGTTAGATCCTATGATACCATATGTATTAACATTTATGTTAAGGATTGCTTATTTAGCATTAACTGTTTACTTCTTAATTTCATGTAACGATGAGTTTGTAATAGTTTAAATTCATTCTTATTAAATTTATTCATCATATTACGAGTAATATAGAGTACAATATAAGTATGGACAATAATTTAAGGATATGTATAATAATATATTTTGTACTATTGAATGACAGAACTAGTCTAATGAATCAGATTGTAGCTGGTAATTCCAATGGTCCATTCCATTATCTCAAATCTACAAAAATACATTGCTGGTTTCCTAATTCTTTCGAGTTTAAGCGGTTAAATAAAGTGTATAACATTTTATTACACTAGGAAATATGTTATATAAAATTATTGTGACTAATGTTTCCTAGCACATAATGTTCACGACGTGGAATACTTTTACGGTTTTCTCATTTAATTAAAATTTTTGATACTACTATTTGTGTATGATTGTTTAATTGTAAGATTAATTACACGATTTGACATAATGACGATACTACCATTGATAGGAGACTGGTTTATCTTTTAGATATCTCCTTCTTAATATCTCGGAAATATTTGTGGAGGATTTACCATTATTTTGTATTTTGTTTTGTGGTAGTATATATATATATAAGTATAAGTATGTTATTCTTAACCTTAGACGTTTTCGGTTAAACCTATGCTTTATCAGCAACCATAAACAAACACGTAAATATAACCTTTTTTTTATGACACAGACATGCAGACATTGTAAATGCGCAGTCGTGTGGGATCAATGCCAAATGTCCTAAAGTACACGCATAACTTTCGCTTGTAGGAACATTTTTCATATTTTAATTGACGTTGTGGCGGCATTTATTGCGCAAACATTCTATTTTGCGGCAAGATGGAATCTTGCGGTGCTGATGGCTTATTATAAAGGTTAATTAGTTTTATCTCATTTAAGCGGTTATCGTTTTCTATGTGGGCGGCCTTTTAATAATTTTATAAAGTCGCAAATTATTTAATCGCATTACTCTGAAAATTTTATGATACTAATCAAGGAAACGGATAATATGTCCGTTTCTGTATTAAACGTAATAATTTATGTCCAGCTAATTATGAGAGGTTTTTTGTTCAACGTTATTATTGTCTATACTAAAGGAAACGTCATTATATTTAAGCTAATGATATTTTATAATTATTAATAAACGGAATTGTACAGATGCTTTCTTAATTAAAAAATTAATCATTACTTTTTTGTGGCATGCGATCTTGCATATGTCTACTTTTGAACAAGCTTTTTATTCTGCATTAATATTTTCAGAAACTTTTAGTCCCTTGTTACAAGCTTTGAATCTCTGTTTAACTCATTTTGTGAGTTACATGCATCTAATTTAAAAAATAAGGGACTTGCATACAATCCTTCAATAATTTTTGCACCCCTTTAGTGGTAATTTGTTCAAAATCTTCATGTCAAACATCTATGTCATAATAAATATATTGTACGAAATTCCAGCTTCGATATATTTAGTAACTTCACCTGCGCGTTGATAAATCAATCAGTAAAATAAAAACATATTTCTAGCATGTTACAAAAACATATTGTATATTTGTCTCCTTAAAAGCCCACAATTTCGAGTTAAACGGTGTTAGAATTTAAGCAACGATATGCAGATAACAAAAATCTTTGGGCGTCAGAAAACGTTTTTTAGGTGCGTCAGAAGATCAGTGGCAAAGGGTGAAAGGAGATCATTACCAGCACATTCTAAAGAAAACTTTAGCAACTTCAACAAAAGAATCGATTGTATAAAAATTCCCGTTTGGCTCCCGAATCGTTGATTGTGTTGGTGACCTTGTGCAGTCTTGGAAAAAGGTGGCGACGAATGGGTCTGACCCCAGTGTCGTGACATCTCCTCACCTCAATCGACAGCTGCCAACTGCCGCTAATGTTGGGGAGCGTGGATTTACAGCAATTATTTATAAGTAACTGGCCTGCAATTGTTAAGCTTGTAAAGCTTTCCAATGAAGTCTACCATCAGTCATACAGAACAGAATATTTTTTGTATCTGTCATTAAGTGTTTAAGTGTCATAACACTTTGTGAAGTTTATTAAGTCAATACTATAGTTATTAAGGCTAATGTAGTAAACGAATACCAGATGTATTCATCAAATTCTTGTTTAATTGTCCGCAACTTGAACCAAATAGACCTTGAGAGTTTGTGGGACGAGTCTGAATAAATTGACCTAACCACTCTTATAAATATAACAAATTGAATGCCCATTTATTATTTCAATCGATATGCTTGAATTATACATGCGCTTTTGTTAACCAATACAGGTAACACAAGTTTTATTTTAGTAATTAATACATACACTTTTACCACACCCGTATCTCTAGTTCTCTTATGTTATCGATTAATTGTTTTAATGGTAAGCAATATTAATATTTTCTTATCCAATAATATTTTAATGTCTTAATCGTAAAATTAATATGTTTGTGCTTAATAAATGTTTCTTTAATAATTAATGCGTTCTACGTACTCGTAAAGGTTGAGGAAGATTGAATGCTATTTAGCTTCACAATCACTATGCTATTATGTTGAACAATCATCAATAGTATAGACTTGTCTAGTCCCATATCAATCAAGCAGCCGAATAAAAAGCAGTCATTTTTTAAATTGAAAAACTGCTTTTAATAACCTCAATATAGAAATAAAGTATCATTTGGCGCTGAGGTTCACGATTGTCCAAATCCAGCGATCCGGAAAGCCCACACAGCAGGCTCGCCGATCGCGTTTCAATTCTCAGGTAGTGTCCAAAAATAAGTTTCCGCCAATCTGCAATAGACGAGAACATGATAAGACGCATCGAGCGCGGCGGCATCGGCGCATTACGTTCGATTGTAGGGCCGAGCGCGGCCTAATTGCCAGCATTGTGTCGGCATGCAGATGTGAATGGGCTTTGATTTGGGCCCGGGGCGCGGGGGCCGGGGCCAGGGGACAAATCGCTCGTTACGGCTGCAGGTAAACTTTCAATGAGCGTCGGAAGGCGTCGGACGTGAGAGGCGGCACAAAATGCCCTCGTTATTTGCCGCCGAATCACTCGCTCATTGTGCTCGGGGAAACGGTAGACGCGGTCGCCGAATCACGAAAAAGACTTTAATGAGGCGTGAGAACGTTCTAAATGAACGATTGTGCGGGGTTCTTCGTTTAATGAACGATTGATAATAAAGTGGCTTTGATTAGCGCTCGTCTCGGAGGCATTGTTTGCGAGGCGTTAGACCGCAAGGATTGCGAGCGGAACTTTTAACATTGATCAAAAACTTGTGTTGTTTTAACCCTTCTAGATAGTGATCCGTTTCATAAGCCACCTTGCCACCTGTTGCCGTATGCGAGGGCGCGAGAAAAAGTTAGTGGAGAGCCACCCGCCACCCACGCTTCTGGCCGGACGACACCATGCCAATTAAAAGCTGACTTCTAGCTCTGTCACCGATATTTTGTGTATACATTCAATATAGATCTAAGTAAGATCATCTATGACAAATCGTAACTAAACTAATCCAGGTACAAATAGGGAGCTAAGAGTACGCAAGATAAGAATAAATTTAAAATAAATATTGTTCTCAGCATTTGAAATACATTTGTTTTGTTAAATGGTTTGGAAGCACGTTCCATTTTCGTTGCTGATGTAGGTAATGAGAACGGCAGCCTACGTTAACTAAGCATAAATACGGTAGAGGTACAGTGGAGAACGCAGAGTCTGCATTCTGTGCACGTGCGTGCGTCTGGTGTACGTACGCGGGAAATATACGAGTTCTCGTGTACCTACGACAGACTTTGATAGATGAGTCACTTTCCATCTGGCTGCATTCGGAAAGCGATGCATTTTATACAGTTTTAATGTGATATTCAAATTTAGGTTCTCACGTAAAAAAAAATTACACCGCAGGAAAATTCCCTTGGATGAATAAATTGCAATACAAACGTGAACTTCATACTTATCTTTAAAACATTATTATAAATTATATGAAAATAATTATAAGTAAATGCGATATCATTATCTATGCTGTAATTATATATTTACTATTGTATCTATTTATTGTTTGCTCGCACTATCTGCAAAGCTCAGTCCACACTAAACGACTAACACAAGAGCCTCTAGCGATGAGCTTTAGTTGCGTTGAGCCTAATTAGTCCCATATAGCCCACCTTTTCCCACCAAAGTTTTCGCTTTCCCCAAAGCTAACAAACAGTAAGTCATTAAAAAAGCTATCCGTAAAACGTTTTGCTCAAATTAATATGTATTTTAAATGCTTTCTTCATAGTAGATATACAGGGTATATGCCTAATTAGTTGATTACATGAACAATATTTGCTATCAAGCGGGCGCCTTAATTTTATTGTGTAAAAATGAATGAAAAGACAGGAATAAGAAATTCGTTGAAGAATTATTAGTTCTGCTGTAACGCCTCTTTGTTGAGGAGTCGTATGCCTCAGTAGGTACGTGTAGCACGACAGACAGGTGGCGAGGGCGCCTCGAGCGCAACGGCGACGCCATCTTGCCGTCACTATTTGTATGGTAATTTAAAATTTAATTAGCAACAACAGTATAAACACTCCGTACGATTGCCGTAAAAGCTGTAAAACTAATAGACGGCTGTTAACAGTTCCGCCATTGTTAATTTTATGGATTAATTGGTTTTTGTATTAAATATACCTGTATATGTATAAAACATTTGATAAAATATCTAATTTGTGTGTATTTTCTATTGCTATCTTTCTATCTATTTTCTATAATACCTTTTTACACATTCTAATAAATCGAAAAACTCTAATTCTAAATGCATTTTATTATTACATTCAATAAGAGACGATATACAGCAAAACTGACATAAAAAAGACTTAATTATTAGTTTAAGAAAAATTTTGGTTTATGAACAGACTTCACGGATTGTGATAAAAATAGATTATTCTGAAATCTTAATTATATAAAATTTTACTCTATATATGCCAGCAACAATAAAAAATACAAGTAAAAAATATAAGAGGTTATATAAAATACGGTAACTGGATCTCATATTAGTAGTTTTAAGGAATATTTTTTTAATCACCATTTTTATAGATTTGAAAATAATTTTAGTGTTCGATAGCTCAATTATCAATCTACAGACGATATAAAATAATCAATGAAAAATGTTTTCTTTTGAGAGCGTATAGAGTACGCTGCGTTTCAAAAAATCATGTACAACCATAAATTCACTGACGTAAATCTTATATATTGACGATATATTTTAGATTTAGATTATTGATATAGAGGACTATATAATATTAAGTACGACAGGATTTAAGAACAGAATAACTAGACCTAAATAAATGAAGGTGGATCCTCTTCTTTTATTTAGATATAATAACATAAATTACCTAACTTACATAACTAAACGAATAACTTACAAAAATAATTACTCTCAATTGAGTCTTCAATAGTGGGATCTGACTCTGTAGAGCTAATGGCGATCCTAAGACGAGACAAAAGTTTTGATTCAAAGAACAATAATTGCGCTACAATAATCCGTTCGTTCACCTCCTAATCAAGTCGTGAGCCTCGTTTTTTGTTCATTTTGGAATAAGCTTTGGCTGTAATGACGAGAATAATGGCTTAATTACATTCAATAAGAATATCAAAAGATTAAAAACATAGATCCTTCATATTAAAATCAAAATTCTGTTGTTTGTTAATTAATAAAAATTGCTAATAGCCTTAAATATTATATTATTAATACGAAGACAAGACAAATGTATAATCGAGGTTCAAATTAAATTTTTGTTTTAGTTGTAAAGTTGCTCTATTGATACATACGTTGATTAGTAATAAAATTCTGAGATGGTTTATAAATTTTATAAAGACAAATAATAAATTTGATTAAACCGTTGAACGAGAGCCCACACAATATTTTAGCGGCTTAGCGTCGTTTGTTTGAATTATAAAGTTTCTATAAAGTTGGTCAACTCGAAAATCACACATGTTTTAAAATTTAGTGTCCCTTTATATTGTAGATAATGTATTTTTACCAGATTTTTTTGTAACATGTCCTTTACTGCTTTTTATTTATATCAAATTTATCAAAAATTTGTACAGCCACATAATTTGTTGAACAAGCAAGAAACTAGAAACATATTATCATTTCTGGGGTTTTCTTGAAACATATACAAAGTCTTCTAAAATTATTTAGTATAAATTTATTGGAACCGCGTATTTCTTAAAGTAACCTATTGTTGTGATTATGTAATGGAAAACGACATTGAAGATTGTATCATTTTATTTTTTGTTATTCGAAATATTTTTTATCTATCCCATTATATACTTACAGTAAATTTAGAACGAATTATTCACAGAATAATTAATTATAACAACATGTATTGTTACAATTATTTATTAAATAGTAAACTTGTTTCAATGTAATATACTACTTGAAGTTTTACTTGAAATTGTGAAATAGCCCCTAAGCCCCTTAGTTTTTTGCTATGAAAGACAAGCTTCGAAATAACGGTTCAAAATTGCATTTTATCTACTAATAGACTAAGAACTAATTTTTATAATCAATACACAAAATAAAAATGTCTCCAAGCTTTTTTACCACTGAAAACAAACATTCACTTGTACTCGTACAAGCTATAAGAGCTTGTACGAATAAAGGTTCCCTCTCAATATTAGATTATTTAGATGTCACTAAGTATATTATACTATAAATATTAATACTAGTAGGTATATATATTTCTGTATATTATATGTTTAAGTATTCTAATATGCACTTCAAATATAATTACAATTACGACAACCAACATTGATCACTGAATGATATACAACATGATAATATTGTTTATATGCGATACTCAGTATCTGAATATTATTTGTTTTTTTTCTTATACTTCTGCGTGAATGTTTTCAATTTGTATTTATTTATGAGCTTGTGTTTACATTTATGTGTATATATATATTATTATACACACACACACATATTAATATTTATGGGGACAAGTTATGTTTTGTTGTATGTAGAGTCTTCACCGGTTGTTGATCTCTGGGCCCTCAGGTTGTAGAAGAATACCAGTGCTTTGCTCACATCCTTTTGTGAGTATATCCTATCACTGAGTTACGACCCTTTTACACTTCTGCAGCACACACAGCTTTTGGTTTGTACTGGGTTATTGTTTTATGAAAAATTAATTTTAGTTTCTTTGTGTTACTATGTTTGTGTGTGATGAAGATATTTTGTAAATAAAGATTTTATTTATATTCAAATAAATATTTTTATTTTATTTCTTTTTTGTCATACAACGAGGCTCAAAGTCATTCAAAGTGCAATGAAGAGTGCTTGGAGTTTCTCCGCATGATTCAGAAATTATGAAATCTGCAGAACAACTAAAGTCTTTAACATAGCTCGAAGAATAGTGAATTTTTGGTGGCAGTGGGCTATATTAGTCGCTGGTCTGAAGGCTGTTGGGGTCCTGAGTGGCAGGCATATGCTGGGAAACGCAGCATCGGTAAACTACATACAAGGTGTACCGACGATTTGGTACAAAATTTAGGAAGGGCGCTTATGGCCAAGGCTAAGGCTCAGTTTTTTTAGTAGGTCACGCTGGTCAGACGGCTCTGGCCGGCGTGGAGTCCGAAATAATCACGTGAAATCACTTGCTGTTGCGGTAGTATCCTGGGCACGTTTCGTGCTCCTTGAGGATTCTCAGCCTCTCTCACGAAAAAAAAAAGGAAAAAATAATAGCGCAGAATCGATCGGTGCGTACATTCTTGAAGTATAAAGCCTAAGTCCTGCGGTAGGGTTCTTTATTATTACTTGGCTTGTTGTCCTTTGTAAGATGCTGTGCCTGGAGTGTACCAATTGAATCTAATCTCAGCTGCACAATGAGAAATGTAACTGAACTCCGTCAGATGCATAGGAACTATTTTGATTACAGGTATAAACGTTTATGAACTAGTGTGTTTAGATTTTAGTGGTAAAGAGAACTGAGCCATGGGAAGAGACTCCGGTCACTTGCCGGAGACCAATATTGGTGCAAAGAGGTATTTCTGGGTAGCGAGGGAGACATTATTACACTTTAACCTTCTTCTTTTGCGACTCCCTCTGGAAGGCAGGCTAAGATATAAGTAGGGGGCATACGGCTCCGTGGAACATTTGAGAATGATGGCAACCCTTGGTGTTACAACACACACGTCAGCTCGCCACAAGCTGCCATAGGAGCATTATTATTGACATTTCCGTTTGAAACCAAAATGATAATGATATCAAACAAACTCTTAATAATAATACTTTGCCCAGAGCCCGTGCGTCATATTGTGTAAGTTTACTTAAATTTCATTAACAAGATACTCGCACAAAAAAAACAACATTTAACATTAACGTAATAGTATCAAATAATATTCAGACGGCCCGGGTTCGATCTGTCCATGTACTAATTAAAATCAGTAAATGAGGCATATGTGTTGGGTTTGTTTTTATTGTTCGTATTTCAAATGTACAATTTATTAAACTGCTCCTACGATGAAGGAAAACGTGTTTAAATAGCGTGTTATTATCGGATCTACTTAATTAGGTTAGGGTAACTAGCGATTTTCAGTATGAAATTACGATTAAAAATCAAAATAATTCTTATGCAACATGAGCCTTCACTTATATTCATACACGATTACATACGTAAGTCAAAAATTGTTATATTATCTACGTAATTTGTTTATTCTTACATACAAACAAGTTACGAAGTGTATTTTATTTAAGTGTATTAAATAAAATAAAAAGAAGAATTATTTTTAAATATTAAGACTAATTATTATATTTTATTTTCAATAAAACTGTCAAGATTTCTTTATTGGATGTTGGTACGTAGTTATAAAATAAGGGGTGATCAATGCAGATATTTTATTTATATCAGGTATCAATTTTTTCTATATATGTATATGATTTGTGTTCGTTTAAAATGTAATTATCACAACGACAATTTTAAAATGCAAATTTTATTTAAACGCTAGCTCGCTTTATTAAACTCTAACCATATGCTTCAACAACTTTAAGCAAACCGATTTTAGTTATTATATCATTGTCATGTCATATAGCAGAAAGAAACAAAACACTTAAATAACTTCGCTTATTTTTATGAATAACAGGGTAAGTACTTTGTTTTGTTATGACAAAGACGGAAACAGTAAAAAGTAAGCGTTTTGTCACGACTACATGAGCAAATGTCGAATGTCACCTGTCTGCTTTTTTGACAGCTACTGCATTGTCACTTATATACCTGTTTGGTTTTAGGGTTCAGTATAAGGATTATGTTTAATTTAAAAACTAAAGTTCGATTTTTAATTCGAGTCAGTAAAATGACATTTCCAGTGTCATGTGTCACAAATCATATTATTTAATATGGTATGTATTACATATTTACAATAAAAAAAACGCTTTGATACCTAATAAAATAAAGCATGACTAAATGTCTAAATCTATTGATTGCCGAACATCACTATTGTAGTGGGTTGTAGTGGGTCACCCTTTTTTGTATCAGTGACAGTTGCACTTGTAATTTTACTGACTCGAATTAAAAATCGTAGTTTAGATTATATTAGATATTACTAAGATTATATTTTTAAGTCAACATAAAATTTGTATCCAATATATACAATAACTAAAATCTGTTTGATATTTTGAATGGGTTTCAGAATTGATTGTACATAATATAGATGATTACCAGTGACAGATTGATATTCTGTGGTTATGTGCTGAGCTGTTCTTTTGGAAATAGTTAAAGCGTTTAATGTAAACGTAAATGAATATTAAATTTCCTAATTTCAGTATGTTTTTTGTTTATATGTTTTTATTGGAAATTCGTAAATTAAATTAAGTGGCTTAATTAATAAACTTAACTCAAAAGTTTATGATAACCACACACCTTCGCCCTACAAATAAAAGTATGAGATTATTTAATATTTCTATAATATGTTTCTATCATGATAAGATAGAAATTATCATATTTTGTATTGACTATTATTAGCCTAACTAGTAATTATGGATAAATAAAATTCGGTAGTTACATTTCATAATACAGAACAGGACATGGGCAAATTGTGGTACTTCAGATCAGAAACCATTTGGTCCGGTGACAATTACCTCGGCGAATTGAGCTAACACCACAACACGTGAAGATTCACGTACGTGATTTCAATATTTCATCTCAAAGGGCATCCACGGTGCGGTCTGTGGCTCACGCACTGCACTCCTACAATTACGCGCCTGTGTCATATTTACAGCCCAGGTAATTGCCATTCAATTACGAGGCCAGCCTGCTGAGTGTGGGACTGAGATGTCCAAGCGCGCACGTGTTGCCGTCTCGTTCCCTCGCGGCGTGCAGCCGGCCAGCCATCAATCATCGAGCACCCCCCGCCGCTCGCGTAGGGATGGGACACAAAGCTATCTCTGGCGGACAATGCTCGATAAGTGGTCAAAGGCCACGCTAAATTGATTTCGACGTTGGATGACGATTAAGTTGGTAATCGAGTACAATTAACATTTCAAAGTATATTCACAACTCACAAGATATAAATTGTTATTCAATAAGAGCGCTAATAGCCGATGGTGAAAGGCTTACGGTTAAAAGGAAATTAATTATAGTATTTTAAATTTAGCTTCAAGTATTGATTAGATTGTAAGTGATTTTACTTGTTTGTAGGTATGTAGATATAATTAATTAAATCTATTGAAAAAACGTTATTTTCACTAACTATACGGACCCTTAACATAAGATTAAAAAGAAACAAGTTTCACTTACTTTCCTAACCATCACATTTTAACTGGCTTCTTTTTTAACGTTGGAACATAAGCATACTATTTGTGTCAAATATAAGTGTGACGGGGTTAGTAAGTAAGGAGAGCTTTAAGAGCTTCTAAAGAAGGCGAAAGTTAGATCAATCACGTAATCAGTCAAAGTACATTATTATTTATCAAATAAGTAGAAAATATACAGCATATTAGGCATTACCCATAAATCTTTACTAACATATTGTTTTAGGAACAACAGTCTCATAACTATATCAATGATTACATAACTCATAGTCATTTGTATAAATATGGCTTAAAATTGTTTTTTCTTTACTAACCTAGAAATTTATGTTTTTCATTACCGCTCTAGAGGCTTCTGGTTAATAATTATATGTAAATATTATTATTTATATCTTAATACTTTTTGGGGTATTACGTTAAAATTTATTATTGAGAATAATTTATATTAACTCCATAAATGTAAGGAGATGATAATATTTTTTTTACGGAACGATTGTCCCTTTTATCGATACCACGTGTTCCAGGTCTCGGCTGACACAGGTATGCAATCTTGCTCTGTAGGCTCCATACCTTTAGCCTGTTGCACTTAAAGAGTGCCGTTCCGCCGAACATTTTGCACCATATTTCAAATTGTACTTTGGTATAATTTATTCACTGTCACTCCAAAATACTCCTGTAATAGTGATATGGAACCATCTGCATATTTGTTTACACGTTAACTGAGATAACTTCATGAACAGCCAGAACGTATCACAAAGACCACATTGATGTATGCTAGTGAATGTTGTGTGTGGCAGAAGAAACATGAAAGTAGGATTAATGCTGTGGAGATGAGAAGCTTGGAGCGAATCTGAAGGACAAAGTCAGGAACAGTGTGATAAGGGAGCGATGCGGCGTAGTTGAAGATGTAGTGACAAAGATAGAGAAAGGGATGCTTAGATGGTTCGGTCATGTTGAAAGAATGAATGAAAGAAGATTAACGAAAGAGATACACAAGGTAAGAATGATAGGACGAATCGGTGCAGGTCGACCTAGGTGGACATATCTCGATCAAATCGAAGATGTCCTAAAGAAAGGCCGGGTCAAGAGTACTCGCCGACGAGCATGCATGAAGACGCTCATGAAAGTGGAGGAAGCAAGAGAAGTGTGCCAGGATCGTAGCAAGTGGAGAGAGGTGGTCTCTGCCTACCCCATTGGAACAAGGCGTGACATACATATATGTATGTATGTTAACTGAGAGGAAGGGCGTCGATGGAATCAGACGTTATATGACAAAAATACGAGTCCTAAATTTCATGACGTCACACTTAAACACTAAGTTTCTTAGTCAAAATCAAAATAATATTTATTCAATATATACCTTTACAGGTACTTATTGACGTCAAAACAAATATAAGCTTATGAGCACAAAAACCTTGCACCTACATACGAACAAGGAGAAAAAATCATTGTCAATGAAAATTAATGTCTAAATGGTGACTGTAAATTCCTAATATCGAAAGTTAATGTAAAATTACAAGATATTGTGTTATTATAGTAATAAAACACGTCACGACTTAAAAGGCCACAACAGTGAAAAAGAATTACAAAAACCGCGATGAATTCGCATGCAAATTTTTCGTAGTGCCAAAATAGCAGGAGCTGAAATTAAGAAAATTATTTTATTTTCAGAATTTCCAGCACTAGCATACGTTTGATCACCGATGTTAGTTAGTGATTGTAATAGATTAAGCTCCATTACTTATCAATAAGTGTCGAAAATTGAATTTCCAGTTTCCATCAAAACACGATAACAAATAAGAAGACTATAAGCACAAAAGTTACTTAATAAAAACGTGGGTAGGATTGAAATTAATATACACGAGAAAAAATTGTTTCTCCATATAAGTTTCTGGTGATAAAAAGCACGTCGTCATTTAATTTGAAAGATCTGATATTTTGAATAGTTTCTGTACATACCACGATTAAATAATGAGCTAACTCAAATTGTGTTCAGGTTAATGGAAAGGTAATTAGAGTATTTTTCTCGGAAAAGCGCGCGCTAATGAGTTGACTCCGTCGCTAATTAGCCACCTAATTAATCACTGTGGCCGGTTGTAATTGCATTCAATGTTTCGCGCATCTCCTAGCTACTGCATTAAACCAATTATAGTGTCCATATTGTAAAATCGAACTTGTAACTATTTAGGTGTGGATAAGTTTTGATGTCATTAAAAACATGTTATATACTTACATATAATTGGGTCTATGCAAAAAATATTTAACGAATTTCAAAATAAATTATACAATATCGAGTTTTTAATGACGTTGTATGTTTTTTAATTCTAAGTTAGGGTTTCACAGGTTTGATATCTATGTTACGGTTTAATAGGTTTCATATCCAAGTTACGGTTTGACAGGTTTCATATCCAAGTTACGTTGTGATAGGTTTCATATCCAAGTTACAGTTTGACAAGTTTCATATTCAAGTTACGGTTAGACAGGTTTCATATCCAAGTTACGGTTTCACAGGTTTCATATCCAAGTTACGGTTTGACAGGTTTCATATCCAAGTTATGGTTTGACAGGTTATATATCGAAGACCTTGTGTAAATCAATTTCTGAATGTATATTAAGATGTTTTTCAAAAAATTAGGAATAGCACGATCCACAGAAAGTTTATTTATTTCTCAGTTAATTTCGTAACGTCCTTGTTCCGTCTAACAGTCGATAAGGTGAGATCGACGTAATACAAAACTGATATTATAAATAAATGAACTTTATCAGAGGAAATCTCTATACCAGGGACGTCTGTGGGGGTCTTACCTGTTATTGCTTCAAAATAACAGTGTGCCGGTATGAAAGATAAGAGCACTGAAATTACTGGTTACTCTGACTTTACATCTTATGTCATATGTACACAAAGTATACCATGGTTTTAGTGAGGGTTGCAGAATTGCTTTCGAATCTCACAGGAACCATACTTACTACTTGCCATCAGGTGGGCAGTCTGCTTGTTAACATATCTATTGTATACAAAAAACGAGTGATCTTTTAAATCAATTCAACCGTTACGAGTATTAAATAGTTAGTACCCGTATTAATAAGTGAAGTAATTAATACGATAATCTTTTCAATTCAGTACAAACTATCATAAATTACAAGTATGAACATGTTGCCGCCTCATACCGGTTACAACGCATGCAAGACAATAAGATTATCAATGCCCTCGAGTTTTCGTTTTTCAATTTTCCGAACGCAACGTGTGGCGCTCTCTATCGCAACTAACACAACATTGACTTCCAATTAAGCGCATTACTCTTATCTATACCCACTCATTACAGTGAAGTAATGGTGTCGTAAGTGGTGTAAGCACGGGATTCATTATTTACTGTCACAGATTGGAGGCTGGCTCGCTCATCAAACGGCTCAGCACTTGTCAATGCCCAATCACACAAGTTTCAACCTTAAAACTATCAATGAGTGAGCTGAATTTCGATTCAGTTTTATGGACGGCACCACACTTTGGACCGTTAAGTTTTGAGTAAAGAGGCTGTTATGATAATAGAGTACTTACTGCTTTTATTGTGGACTAAGTTGTCGTTTCCATTAGGGCGAGTTTAAATAGTGAAGATGTTCTCTTGGAACTGCTAGCGAGTGGAGTGGAATCAAGTTGCCAGATATTACAATAATATTTTCTTATTGCTTCTTTAAATTAGTTTTCTAAGCCTGTCAATATACGTACTCACTGTATGACAATAATTAAAAAAAAAAGATTCAATTTGAAGTTATTGATTTAGAAATTATGTATCTTTGTACGTGTCTTCTCCACCAATGTTTTATGTATAATAGCTGAAACGCGACTTTGTTGCGTTCCGGCTATTATATAATAATATTTATCCCACATCCTCGTAATACTTCTCCCAATTTCTAGGATGACGCATACAATCACGATGCAGTTGACAGATGCATGCTGCAAAAAATCCTATAATTGTCTTAAAAATGAAAAAAGGAAAATTTTTTTTTGAATTTGAGAAATAGAAAAGTTGTGACGAAATACAACACTGACTCGTCTGATCAGAATCTAAGTAAGAGGCCAAATGCCTCCTGTCTAAAAAAGATCGGTGACCAACAATTGGACGTATATAGGTAGAAGTCAAGAAATGATGAATGTTTAAATGCCTTGGCCCGGTTAACTGGTTTAGACTACATGGCTTTGATCTACTTAGGGGTTGTTTGAATTGTGGCAAAGGTTCCGATCCAGAGATAAAGCTTAGCATGATGTTAGGATGTTTAATCCATTAAATATTCTTCTTATCTGGTTTAGCGATCACAAAAAAGGAATTACCTAATTGACCTCCATACATAATTGGATTGAGATGTCAATAAGGTTTTAAATGATATAATAACATATGATATGTTGTTGAAGTTATGAAGTATTTATGTGGGCGGCAAGACAAACTTCAAGCAAACGTACAATAATCTCCCAATTACATGGTAAGAAGGGCCTTCGTAAAAAGATGTAATTACTACCACTATCTTTCTATCCATTGTTCGCATCTGCACTAGGTTGGCTACGCGCTCCAGCGAGACGGGATATTGAAATGAATTTTAATAACTTATTTTAAAATCAATTCAAGCGACTTAAATAAAAAAAAAAACAAAAAAATATTAATATATCACAAATAAACAAAGGACATTGTTCAATTTTGGCCTAAGAACCGAGGTGAATATAAATTATACTATAATTTTCATTTATTTTTAGATTATTTGAAATATATTTCAGTATTCCACGGACACTTCAAATAAATAAAATCCAAATAAAAAGTTGGGTCACAATTATTGATGCCGTATAAAATGTTTTCCGTAAGCCAGTGCTGCCAGTTTCGGAAGTTTTCGTGATTTCGGTAAATACGGATCGAATTGACAACTTCCTCCTTTTTGAAATCGGTTATTAAAATTAGTTGATAACACTTTATTCATTTAAATACCTAAATTGACTAGCAAGAAAAAAACTGGTATTATATATTTTTAAGCAAAATCGCGAATTTCTAGCTTGGTATTCGAGTATTATAGTTTTCGTAATTGGCAACACTGGTGTACTTCATACCTTATCTTGTCCGTTTCATTCAATTTTTCATTGCTTTGCGACTATCGTTTATTTTGTGATTTTCTATGCGTTTCATGGTTTTATTCTAACAACTTTGGCTTGATTACGGACTCCGATTACATAGCGTACTTGGTAGACTCGGCTGTGTGTAAAGGACTGGATTTTGTAAAATGACAATTGTCAAAGAATTATCTTAAACTTGACTTAATATCCCTAGAAATTCGTTAAGTATAAAGAAATAAAATGTAAATTAAAATATATATTTATATTCAATGATATAGGTAAAATATTATAATAAGACATGTGATAGTTCGAAACAGTGTATAATTAAAAGGCTGATGATGATGATGATAAGAACCAATTTTCTTGTTTTTGTCATTCTGAAAGCCTAAACTACGGCTTCTAATTGGACTAAGGCAGTGAGTGATATAGTACCCTTATTTTTTTTTTTTTTTTGTTTCCTGAGGAAAATGCATTAAATTGCATACCCCGGCTGTGGCGAGCCGGCGGTTATGTGGGGCTCTCCTCCCCAGAAGGGGGAGGCCTACCCACTAAAAACCTCAGGGATGGCCTTCCTCAGGCATGTAGGGAGCCCCCGGCAACATCAAGCCACTTCCGGGAACCCCCAGCCTTCGCTCCCCCGCCTATACAGGGGAGCCTTCCTCGGGGGAAGCTACCACCTCCCCCGGTCCAGTTCGAACGGGGAAAAGCAGTGCAAATATTGCTACTTTGCGACAAGTGGATCCAGTTATATAGTCACCCTTCAATACTGTGTTCTGCATTTTACCTTCTATTTTATTTGCATATTGTCCAAAGTCTCATAATATTCAGAATCATGGACAGTTTAAAATAGAATGTTGAATCATACGTATAACTTTCAACTTTATTTTTATAGCCACTAAAGCACTATTCGTTTGCTTTCACCGTACGATTCTTAAATTAATATTGATGAATTATAATTGATCATTGTTACGGACCCTGTTATCTTATTGAGTCATCTGCGTTCCTTTGTGTCTCATCTTTAATTTATTTAGTATGCGATACATGTTCTAGTAATTTCCTTATTATGTTATTATCGATTACTATTACACGCTACGTAAAAGTTCTGCTCGGAATTGATAATTGGTTTATAAAACTAGATGCTGTGAATGATATTGCACATATGTGTTATTATTATAAATATTGTAATTTGGAAATAATTTGTATATATGATACTATCAAAATATTTTTATGATTTTGTTTAAACTGCTTTTTTTGAATAGTATCGTAGTAATTTAACATCTTACCATGTTCCTGTATAATTAATTTTGTAATATTTTTGTTAGATTGAGTTTTTCAACAAAAGTTAAAATTCCAAAAATTATTATTTATGAATTCTTCATTAGTTACAATCCTTTTTTTCTTTTTATTGTGCTGAAGTGTATGGTTTAACTTGATTAATAAGCTGGCTAAGCCTTATTTCTTTATGATTGTAAACTGAACTCATCGCCAACTTTTGATGAGTTTATTAGAGGTCAAATTAATGATTAAAAAATAAAAAGTATTACAATTGAACGAGTACGATAAAGACACATGTAGACGCATTTTGTCACGAACATTTAACGAATCTTCGAAGAAATACAATGATAATTAGCACCATTAAGTTAATTTCGCATATCTGCATACTGAAAGCTATTTATCAGGTATCCTGCGCCGGGCTTGAGCAATTAAGCACATGCTTTTACTATGGTAATGATATTCAATTAAAGGGCAATTTTGTTTTAGTTACATGTTGAACTCACAGTTTATTTTTTATGGTGATAAGAATACATTTGAATAATTGTGCGTTGCTGTAAGATCTATTATATAATATAATTACGATAAATGCATTAAAAATCTTTATATCATTTAATATACATACATTAAAGTAGTTTTTTTGTTATTTGTGATAAGTAAACTTGTTATTAAAATTAAAAAAAAAACACACACAGGCATAAGAAGAATTTTTGATTCGGGTGGATTTATTGTTTATTACATTTACTTTGTTTTTTTTTTAATTCGAGCAAAAGGAACTACTCGTAAATGCATATCGAATTAAGCTATGTGTGGTGACAACTTATGAAATCTCTATTATATCATTTCTAAAAGGCAAAGGAACACTGAGCTCTAGTGATTCAAATTATAATGATATTATTATTTTTAGTATTGTTTCGACTACCTATAGAAATGTCACAATAATCATTACGTAATGCAATATTTTCATATAAAGATAATGAGCGTGGTGAGCTGTGATGATAAATCCTTGCTTCGTAAAACAATCTGTATACTCAGAAGTAACTTAAAGGCAAGTCTGTAAAATCGAACAATCCTAGGGTAGTTTTTTTTTTGCGCTGGCAAGGCGCGGCCGTGTGTGGGGCTCTCCGGTCATAGAAACGAAGAGCGGTCTACCCACTAAAATCCCTCCGAGTTTTCTAGGCCCAAGGCACATGGCGAGGTGCGCTTTTGCGATTCGACCGCCATGTGTCCCGGGACCGGCTCGACCAAGCTGGTCAAGCCACCGCCAAAGGACGGACTGTCCGAGAGCCCCCCAAACAGAGAGACTTCACCACGGCGGGCGCGCTTAGCCGGACGCGTACGCAGCCTCACGAGGCTAAGGGTAGTAGTAGGGTTAACTTAGACTCAAGCTCCACGTATATGAGCAACTGCTGCTGATGATGTTAATGACCATTCTTTCGATGTTCATTAGATTTTCTATTACATAGTTCAAAGGAATAGATAAAGGGATTTGATAACTATGAGCGTGAACTGATGATGAAAACACGTATTAAATTGCAAAATATTAATATATTAGATAAATTGGTACACTTTAAATCGATATGTTACAGACACTGACAAGTTGACGGAAGACATCAATCAATAATATATGAAAAGGAAAAAAAAGGAAAACATTCTATAAAAAGTATAAAACACATGTATATATAAAAGAGTATGATCTCCAGCCAGTTTCCAACATTTCCCGCCCCCAGTGGAACACTTAATTATCGGGGGAAAGTGGCTGGAGAGCAGTAGTTAGCAAAAGTAACTTTCGGACTGGGCGGCGCAACACTCCTCCCTTTGTCAAAATATCCGCGACGCGCACCCGTCCGTCCGCTCCTACGAACACCTTCGATACTCTCCCTAAAGGCCAGAGACCACGCGGCATAGATGCGTCTGCAATAAGCACCACGTCACCTTCAGCAATATTCTGTAAGCTGCTCCGGGGTCCTCTGGGTCGTAAAGTGGGCAAGTACTCACGCAACCAACGCGACCAAAAATGATCCGCTAAGCGTAGCGTTCGCCGCCAGTCGCATAGCCTCAACAAATCTGCGTCTGAGAGTGATGATGTCCAGGGAGCGCAAGATGATGATCCAAAAAGAAAGTGGAATGGTGTTATTGCCTCGGGTTCTTGAGCGGAAGATGATATGTATGTGAGTGGACGCGAATTGACAATAGACTCGACCTCCGCCAGTAATGTTGTCAAAACTTCCTCCCTGGGAGCTCTTGTTTTTAGAATGTGTTTTAAGGCGGTCTTGACGGTTCGGACTAACCGCTCCCAGGCTCCTCCCATGAAAGGTGACGACGGTGGAATGAATCTCCATATGATTTTGTGATTTGTAGCAAATTGACGCACGTCCTCTCCATGTAAAGACTTCAGAATTCTATTCGCCCCGACGAAGTTGGTACCATTGTCGGAATAAATCACCGATGGAGAACCTCTACGTGAGATAAAGCGTCTTAAGCTTAAAAGTGCAGAATCCGAAGACAGCGAACCAACTACTTCTAAGTGTACTCCTCTGGTTACCAAGCACGTGTAAAGAGCCACGTACCTTTTTTCATGGTGCCTGTTTACCGTGACGTCGATCGGTCCGAAATAATCAAGGCCCACATTGGTGAATGGTCTCTTGTTATGTTCCAGCCGTTCAGGCGGCAAATTTCCAAGTTGTGGAACTTCTGGGCGGCCTTTGTGCCGCTTACACTCGAAACAGGCGTTAGTAACACTGCGGATCGTTCCTCTCGCTCTTAGTATCCAAAAATTCTGCCTAAGCTCATTTAAAACAGTCTCGTTGAATGCGTGGGCTGTCTGACAGTGGTAATGAAGAATTAATAAGTGTACCATGCGATGGCGGCCATCGAGAATGATCGGGCGTTTGACACTCTCACTAACCCCAGGTGCAGATGTAATTCTGGAATCCAACCGTATCAAACCGTCAGAGCTCAAAACTGGGGAAAGTGCAGCGATTCTGCTATTCTTGGCCACTGGTTGCGATGACTGCAGTAATTTCATCTCTTCTGGGAAACTGTCGACTTGGGCTCGTTGGAACAGGAGAGTTTCTGCTAGTAGTATGTCCGATGCCGATATTTCCGAAGGGGACGTGGTGTTATCTGTGTACAAAAACGAATTTTGTGCGATTGGCCTTGACAAAAACGAACGAAAACATCGAACGGCGCGTAGGAAACAAGTGGTAGCTCTGACTAAACGTAACCATTTGCTGAACCGTGAAGAGTCGGGAACAGGTAAGTTTTTCAGAGGAATATCGACTAGAAGTCCCACTAACTCCGACTGGACGTCAGAACTTAGTGTGACCTCCTCCGGATTGCAGTCCGGCTCAGTGGGCCACTCGCTCTCAGGATAAAGAAGGAATGAGGGTCCTGAGAACCAGCGATGAGTAAAATCAAGGTTTAGGGACTTAGGTTTGGTGGCGTCATCAGCGTTGTTAAGGCAGCTTGGTACCCATCTCCAGTTAGAAGGGTTCGAAGCTTCCAAAATCTCCCCCAGACGGTGAGCTACAAATGGTTTAAAGGACCTTGCATCTCCCCTCAACCATTTAAGGACCGTAGTAGAGTCAGTCCAGTAACAGGTCAATGATGGCTTTATGCGATGTGCTTCTAGTATTTTTTGCGAAAACCTACACGCGATTAGAGCCGCTTGTAATTCAAGTCGCGGGATCGAGACAGGTTTTAATGGAGCTACTCTTGCTTTAC
Organism: Scirpophaga incertulas; assembly: GCA_036419045.1. NCBI lineage: Eukaryota > Metazoa > Arthropoda > Insecta > Lepidoptera > Crambidae > Scirpophaga > Scirpophaga incertulas. Next base: position 26,469,953 of record CM071634.1, on the reverse strand, counting down.
TACCAACCAACGCTAATGACACCACCCCGTCTTTGTATGTAAAGCGAAAATATGCGACACATGCATACGCATGTTCGCCACCATCAGCAAATACATGTAACTGAGTGTCCAACAGGTCCGACTGCGACATGTACCAGCGTGGAATTGTAATGTTACTAATAGACTCAAGCAAACCGAACCAATTGTTACACTCAGCAGTGAGTTTCGCTGGAATAGGTGTATCCCAAGCCAGACCTTCCCTCCACAATTTTTGTAAAATAATTCTACCCTGTATAATTATTGGCATTAATAGGCCAAGTGGGTCATAGATTTTCATAACGATGGAGAGAAGATAACGCTTTGTCAATGTAACAGTGGAATCAGGTTGAACTAAATGAAAACTGAACTGATCTGCCCGTGGGTTCCATTTGATACCCAGAACGCTTATATTGCTGTTCGGAGGCAAACTCACATCTGAACTACTCTCACTACGTAGCTCGGTAGGAATTAAATCTAGTGCCGCTGAGTTATTTGAAACCCATGACCTCATTTCAAAGCAGCATGCGCTGTGCACGGTTATGATATCGGATGCTACCTTGGAAGCCTCGGAAACATCAAAATAGCTACCGAGGTAGTCATCCATGTAATGATCGGCTAAAATAGCCCGACATGCCTCAGGATACTGTTCCTGAAAATCCTCAGCGTTCTTATTTTTTATGGCTAGAGCGATGAAAGGACTGCAGATGGCGCCGAACACTACTGACGACATTCGATATTCTTTTAGAATACCATCTCCATCCTCGCTCCGCCACAAAAAACGTTGCGCATCTCTGTCGCATTGTGCAACTTTTATTTGAGGGAACATTTCCCGGATGTCTGCATTTAGGGCAATAGGGCCTTCTCTGAATCGGAATAATATGTCTAGCAATGGCTGGAGTAGATCAGGGCCTTTCAAAAGCAAGTCATTTAAGCACACGCCCTTACTCCTAGCTGCAGCGTCATGCACTACTCGAAGCTTACGCTTTTGTGGGTGCATTACACTAAAAGTAGGAAGGTACCAACGAATATTACAACTCTGAGCATCCTTACAATGTGTGTTATGGTATGTGTATGGGGCACATACTTCGGCGTAACCCTTTTCGACAATACCATTAATAAACGTTTCATAGCCGGTCTTAAGTACTGGGTCTTTAGAGAATTGCTTTTCAAGCAGTTTAAAGCGAGCCATAGCTAACGGATATGAATCGGGCAACGAAATTGGTAATATATTTTGGCGCCAAGGTAACTTCACCTCAAAACGACCAGTGTCAAGTCTACGCGCTGATTTTTCAATAATATCAACAGCTCTCTCATCCTCACTGTTTCGTTTAGGTGGTTTGTTGCTAATGCCTAATGAGTCAATCTCATACTGCTGCTTAATAAGGCTTTCTAGCTCATCGTACTGACGTTGCATAGATGGGGCGTCAGTACTGCTGTCAGAAAGGGTATTGATAAAATCAACCGGTTTCGAAACCGATGAGACAGAACCATGTAACACCCAACCCAGCAACGTCCGCGAGGCAACCGGTTCGTGCTTTTTGCCTACTCGCATTTCACGGCTTAGTGATAAATGCCAGTCTGAAGCTCCGATGAGAACAGTTGGCGTAGCGTTGACTAGCGATAACTCGCCCGATAGGTTAGCCAAATGATGGAATTTAGAAAAATCTATAGAGCCAACATTTCGCGAACGTAAACCTAAGGGGGTAATCGCTCGAGCATTCTCGACCAAATAACGGTCTGGTAAGTTATGGCCACGTATAAAAAAGTTTACGTAACTGGCGTCGACGTCTCTCGCCATGCCGCTGACACCCTCCAGCCGCAGACGATTCTGGCACACAGGCGTCGCTCCGATGCGGGCCGCGATGTCCCCGTCAATGAGAGTGGCGGTGCTTCCCTCGTCGAGAAGTGCTACTGTCTCGACTTGTCCCTTTGGGCCTTCCAGTACAACTGGAAGCACCTTCAACAGCCCGTAAATGGGCGATCTTGTTTCCGATGTGCCTGTTGTGTTAAAAAAAGTTTCAGATACATTTGTAACCTGAATCGGTTTATCAGAGGTAGAGTTGATGTCAGGGCTAGCTGTGGCAATAGAGTTTATGTGCGACTGCTCAGTAATTGAGTTGCTAGAGTCCGTAGTTAGTTCGGATTGTGTAGCGCCATGAAGTAGAGAATGGTGGCGACGCATGCAACCATTATAGCCACAAAGTTTTGCGCGGCAAAAGTTCCATCTATGTGGGTGTGGCTTCAAGCACCTATAGCAAACCTTAAATTTGCGCGTCCATTGCCACCGAGCATCAACACTCAGAAGTCCAAAAGCTTTACACTTAAGAATCATGTGCTGACCCTGCTTGCAGTATACACATTGATGCTCGATAGTAGTTTTAGCATTTGTAGCATGTATGGACTCCTTTATGATAGGTTTAAAAAATGTGGGCTTACTTACAAACGCAGTATTTGTATCGACAGTAAAATTGAATTTTAACTGCCGATCTGCCTCAACTAACAAAAACTGAGACAACAACTCTAACCGAGATAAATTATTAGAAAGATTTGTAGCAGCGTAGTCCGTGAATCGATTTCGCGTGTGTTCACTTAGCTTTGTTAGTATGCTACGAAAGAGTTCTGGTGAGTACAGATACTCATTTTGTCGCAGGTATTTAAAAGTGGACACACAGTTGCGCAATTTATTCGCTAATATGTTTAAATGCTCTGCGTTACTTATCTTTATGTTTCGAAGAGAAGCAATCTCGCGCGCCACGAGCACTTCTGGTCTTGCGAAGCTCTGCTCAAGTGTGCGCATTACATCGTTTGGATCGCTTGAACCCCACAAATGAGAAGCCACGGCTTGATACGCTGGGCCGCAAACGGCGTTGCTCAAACGCACCAAATTCTCAGCTCGAGAAAAAAGATTCTTTGTTTTATCGAAACTAGATTTAAAGGGCATCCACTGATTAACATCGCCTGAAAACGTAGCTAGATCGGGCCGTTTCGGTCGGTCAGAAGCTGCAACAATCGCTTTTGTGAGCTGTGCTATTGGATCTGTGGTGCTTTGGTTGAACAGAGATTGACTAACAGGGCATGGTTTAGTTGAATTCAATGGCTCAGATGCATCTACAACTTTGGATGTCAGGTTGTCCGTCGGTGGCGGTACCGACCGTGAAAGGGGGCCCAGCTGGTTATGCTGGGTCACGGAAGATAGCGGCGGTTGCATTGCTGACGTAAGTGGTTGTTCAGATATCAATGGTACCGCTGAAACCGACTGAAAAATGTGTTGATTATTCAACGTGACAGTTGGAACGGCGGTCGTGACTGTGCTTGCTTCTGGCAAATACGTGCCATTATTGAGAACCCATGACTCTGTTCTTTGTTTTGACCTACCGGAAGTACGAGATGAAACTTTAGAACATGAGGACTTATCTGTGGCGTCGAGAGCGGCAAGCTTCGCCTGCAGCTCCGTCTGTGCAGCTTCGATTTCGAGGCATGCCAAAGCACGTTCGCGTTCAGCTTGCTGCTTGGCCAACTCCACGCGACGTTGAAGATGCTCTGCCTCAAGAGCGAGTTTTTGCGCGCGTACTGTTGCTGAAGAGTGGGATGAGTGAGAGCAATTCCCCTTAGAGCTTCTGCAAACAGTTAAATCTTTTTCGATTGTAACATTGCCAACGATAGATTTTGGGCGCTGTGTGAGTTCTGCCTTCAGACTCGCGCTCGATGGCAATGATGCAATATTAGTTAATACAGCGCCCGAAGTCTCGATGTGATCGTCGCGATGTGGTGGCGCGCTCCGTGAATCATATTCACGAGTACGATCGACCTCGGGTGCTGGCGTGTCTGCAACCGATTTGTTTTGGCTACGTGTTCGCACCATAATGCTTTGAAATGAAAACGAAATGAAAACTACGATGAACTACTGATGTATGGAAAAAAAATACAAAGATGAAAAAACGAGTATTTACCTGGTAAATGAAATATTACGGCTACAGAAGGAACAGGATTCCTTTCGCAATCAGTCGTCTACAAAATTGGGGTGTGGAGCAAAGTTTCAACGAACTTCTATTATACAATTTATACTAAAGCAAAAACTATATATTACAGACACAAACCATCTGGTAATTTACATGAACCCACGCCTCTTTCCCATAGGGGTAGATAGATCACAGTTTTCCATTTGTTAAAATCCAAACATACTTCCCTAGCTTCTTCTACTTTCATTAATACTATTTCATCTCTTTACTCATGTGCTTCCATGCTCGCTCGTCGGTTACGGGTCGGGTTACTCTTAACCTGGCCTTGTATCAATCTACACTAATATTATAAAGACGTCAAGAAAAATCAAGATTAACCAAAAACATTTGTAACAAATTGTTCTTTAGCAATGTTAACCAGAAAACTTTTTATACATCTAGTAAATAATATTAATTTGTAATAAATAAAAAAAAATACTAATGACTAAATAATAAGTAACCAAAACAATATAAATTGTATATATATATATATATATATATATATATATATATATATATATATATATATATAATATATAATAAACTCAAATGTAACTAAATAACATGTAATAATTCGATAATATATTTTTATAGATAGAATTAATTATAGATATTAAACATTGTTACTCTTAAGGAATAGTTAATAATATTGATGTTTCTTGTAAATAGATAATAAATAAGGACATAAAAAATACTAGCACAAAAATAAAAAGAGTGCGGAGTCCACAGAGGACCAAACATTATTAAAAAAAAAATATTATACAGAGGAAAGATTTTTGTATGTAACGAATAAACTCAATAAGTACTGGACCGATTTGAATAATTCTTTTTTCATTAGAAAGCTACATTACCACTGAGAAACATAGGCATATTTAGTACTAGATTACTATAGAAATCTTTAGAAATTCTTATTCAAACCAACCGAAGGTGTAAAAAAAATTGCCATAAAATGTCTTTCATCGCATACGCTGCGAAGAATAATGTCTACCCGTGCGAAGCCGGGACGGGCCGCTAGTATATAATAAATAGGTTATAGGTAATAGCTTTTTGAAATTAACTTTCTTCTTATTACTTCGACACTATGAAGGAGATCTGTCGATTTTGATGCTTATGATCCGTAATATATAATATATAATATGGAATAAAGTAATTAATTCATCGCACGGTCCATGTGTTCTGTATTTTTAAATTGAAGATTTATTAACTCGTCTTTACTTACGAATATTACAAAGAGGAAATATTTGATTGTTTGTATTGGATAAGCTCCGAAACTGCTAAACTAACCTTAGAATCTTTCTAATTTCTATACTGACATTCGTTGATAGGGTGATTCTTACCACAGAAAAATATCTTTTTCCAGTGAAAAAATACACTAAAAACAGCCGAACAGATTCTGGTGTGATTTTGTACAGGGACAGTTGGAGACTCAGGGAAGGGCATAACATTATAGTTATTGCGAGAAAATACATCTTTCCTATAGAAAAATTCGATATAACGCCGACGAAGTCGAGCGGAACGCGCTTATTGCTGGACCGTAAAAAAATGTTTAAGCTTTCGTTTCTAATATCTCGATTAGGTTTGGAGCAAGTCTATGGTATAGTTTGACGTATCGCATAAAATCTGCTTATATACGAAAGCACTAGAACACAGCGTAATTAGTACTAGTAAACCGCACACAAAACACGCACAACTCATTAAATAGTACATATCAGCCTTGTGTTCGCAAATCGCGATCAATGCCCGGATCCCGATAGTCTCCATCAAAAGTCAGGCTCATTACTCAAAATCAATTAGCGTTATTACTGGCGCGTCTTCGTTAGCCTGTGATGGAGGGTAATTTATTGGCATCTCTTAATTAGGGATAAGTCTAATTGCAGCTTACTCGTAACGAGGCCCTCGAAATCTGACGTCCCGGGCAGGGCTGCCAACTGTGGAATCGATACCTCGGGACAGTGTGCTCTATTCTGGGTTCCAATTTTAGTAGAGAGGTTTATATACTGAATAAAATTTTATGTTATATTCTGAATTGGATGATTTTGTTGTGCTATTAAAGCTGGAAAATTTAACTTTAGAGCTAAGGTTTATTTTGAATCAAATAGTTTTCATTGTGAATTATTATAACCGATAACAGTTCAATTCTAAGTCTCAATTTTAAGATTTAGAATATTTTACTAACAAAATAATAACTAAACAATCATAAAATATAATTATTGAAGTATATTTTATAAAATAATATAATATAAAAATAATATATTACTTGTTAGTTTTATTATCACCTATTGTTATAGATGTGTAACAGAACAGTGTAACAGAAGAAAGCTAAGCTAATGACGATTCTAGTTTTTTTTTTTTACTATATACACAAATTGTTCTTATCGTGAAGGACCTTTTTTTTTTGGGGAACCCCCAGCCTCCGCTCCCCCGCCGATACAGGGAGCCCTCCTCGGGGGAGGCTACAATACCTTCCCCGATCTCCACCACCGAAGACGCCCCCCGGCCACGGAAGGGGCGTGGTCCTTCCCGGGTCGCCGTATCCGCGGGCGCGATTTCTTCGCGCCCGCCGGCGACCCCCGGCAGTGCCGCAGCTGTGCTATCGATCCCGGCGCCGCCTTCTTCGAGCTGGATCGGCCATCTCCCGACCCCGCTCGGCGGCCTCCTTCTAGAGCATCACTGCTTCACAGAAGGAGGCTACAGCCCTCCAACCTCCCTCGTTCGCCAGCATTGTCGCAATCAATGCCTGCGGAGACAGATCTCGCCCGATCTCTGCGACCAAGACTCGGCGCTCGGACGCCCACGCGGGGCACTCCGCCAGAAGGAGGCCGCTGAGCGGGGTCGGGAGATGGCCAATCCCGCTCGAAGGAGGCGGCGCCGGGCTCGGTAGCACAGCTGCGGCGCCGCCGCGGGTCGCCGGCGGGCGCGAGGAAATCGCGCCACGGATACGGCGACCCGACCGTGGTCCCACGCCCCTTCCGTGGCCAGGCGGCGTCGTCGGTGGTGGAGATCGGGGGAGGTATTGTAGCCTCTCCCGAGGAGGGCTCCCCTGTATAGGCGGGGGAGCGGAGGCTGGGGGTTCCCGGAAGTAGCTTGGTGTTCCCGGGGGCTCCCTACATGCCTGAGGAAGGCCATCCCTGATTAGTGGGTAGGCCTCCCCCTTCTGTGGAGGAGAGCCCCACATAACCGCCGGCTCGCCTCAGCCGGGGTATGCAACTTAATGCATTTTCCTCAGGGGGAACAAAAAAAAAAGGTGACCTCCTCCTTCCCGCGGAGCCAACCTTCGAGGTGCGGGAGTACAGCACCGACGGCCCGCTGGCGCGCGCAGATCCGTAATTGGAGCTGCGCACGCCAGACCGCCACAATCCGTCGGTGCCACTTCTGCTTAGGCACTTCGTGCGCGGGTTTCAGGGCGCTCCCCCCATCGCTCCCCCGGTCGACACGCCGCGACGCATACGTCGCCGCGTACATGTCGGCCAGAATGTCGAATGGGGGGGAGCGTCCCAGAACCGTCGCCGCCTCGTACGAGATTGTACGGTAGCCTCGTACGATCCGTATGGCCATTATCCACTGCAGGCTCCGTAGCATAGCTCTGCAGCGGGGGGACCTCGCGCAGTCTTGCGACCACACGGGAGCCCCATACATAGCCATGGATCGCACGACGCCCTCGTACAGGCGGCGAACTCCATCCCTCGGTCCCCGGAGATTGGGCAGCAGGCGATGCAATGCGCCCGCCATCCTTTTGGCTCGGGGGACCAACCGCACGAAATGCTCCTCGAAGCTCCAGCGGCGGTCCATGGTGAGGCCCAGGTACTTGATGTACGGCCCCACCGGGACCACCGCGTCACCCACCCGGATCCGGCAGCTGGGTGGTTCCCGGCGCTTCGGAACGCCGTGGAACCATAGCGCCTCAGTTTTATGAGGCGCTATTTCTAAACCCAGCCGGCGGATCGCCCGCACGACACATGCCACCCCAAGCTCGGCAAGCATGAGCACCGGCCCGAAGTCGGCCCCAGTCGTCACAGGAGGCACAGGCAGGAAGGCTGGTGCGAAGGACCGCGTCGTATGCGAGGTTCCATAGCAGGGGTCCCAACACCGACCCCTGCGGAACGCCGCATTCGACCCTCCTCGAGGTTTCCATCCCGTCCCGTCCCATCACGCCGATCGTCCTGTCGCCCAGATAGTCCCCGACCACGGCCCGCAGGTAGGGAGGCAGCTCGTGGTATACGAGCGCCTCCCTAATGGCCTGCCAGGGGAGGGTGCCGAAGACCCCCCCCCCCACCCCCGATCGGACTGAGGACCTACCAATTTACTTACCAATTTATATTCGTAGTTATATTATCTTTTCGAGACTTTGATCATAGTTGGCACAATTTATTCAATTATCACGATTGCACTGCTATTGATGTCAACAGGTATTTTGATACAAATTGTGCGTAAAATTCATATAATTATGACATCGTCCTTAAAATGCATGCACTGGAGTGTCGGCGGTTTTGCGCTAAACCGCACTGGACCAGCATGGGTGACTGAGGCTTGATCGCCTTAACTAAGTGAGGGTAGGCTCGTGTCCCTCGGCGGAAACGTAGGTGTATTACATGCCATGTTGACATCATACATAAAAACCAAAACGTCAACCTAATGAGTCCAAGGAAAATAGGATATGCGTTTGAGTAAGGCCTAATGCCCTCAAATGAGGTAGACACGAGCCTTCGTTGGATAAACACTCGATAATAATCCTCGCAATTTGCATCCTTATTTCAAATCTCGACTTGTTATATAGACAAAGATGAGGGTATTTATTAAATACGAAGAAAGCGGATGAGCTGTTATAAGTGTACTTAGTACGCCAATTAAGGTAATTGGCTTTTAAATAGCGTGACGTTATATAAGCACGTTTAAGATATTTATTTATTAAGAATAAATTATAGATTGATTATTATAGACTGAAACGTAATTATAGATTTGCTAATACAATCTTGGTATTAGTCTTATGCTTACACCTTAGTAGATAGATAGATAATGCGTTTATTAATTTCTGTAAAATACACATAAATATCTAATAAAACAATGGTAATAATTGAGAAAAAAAAAACAAACATACAATCAAGCACTATAAATATATGTAAGCTGCAGAAAGCAAAAGATCAAGGCGCGGCTCATATTTTAATATTATGTTAATATTCGCATTATTTAGACAAATCATTGATTTTCAGCCATCAACTTTTTTGGGTGAGTAGAGTTTTAAAAGTAGGTGACACATTATCAAGTAACAAATCAAAAACTTAACTAACCTAATCAATCACATAATTATTTAACAATTCAATGCATAATGTCACACAAAAATAATTATTGCATTTTTTAGCAGCTGTTGAAGAAGCGAGAGTGTTTACGAAATATTGCAGTCAGATTTATGTCGGGCCTTACTCAGGTATGAATAGGTAACTGAATATTTCAGACTGAGACCGACTTCAATAGCTCTCATAAGGCATGACTTGCCTATTTCTTCTCTGATCTTCCTAAATAATCCCAATTATTTGAGTACCTTCTACACGTTTCTGAACCTAGGGAACGACCATATCCCAGATTGCTGAGTTAGAATTCCTTCTCGCTTTGTTTGCTTGACACTGACAGCACTGCAACGTTTAGAGGAAGTTTTTGATACACTGCCACGAAATATATATATTTGGCTAGAGGCAATAGTATGATGTCAATTATAATTAGTGAACTTTAAACGTATATTGTACATTATAGATATTTTATTTTTTTATATTTGTAACACTTACACCAATTAGCCTATCCCAAACTAAGCTCTATAAGGCTTGTGCTATAGGATCTAGGGTAACGGATAGACATACATATATTATACATATATAAATATTTTTTTATAGAAATAAATATCAACAACCATGACTAAGGTACAAATGCTCGCATTCATCACACAAACATCTGCCCCCACCGGGATTCGAACCCGGGACCTCAGAAATGACGACACCTTGAAACTGGTATACTGTCCACTCGACTATGGAGCTCGTCATTTAACATGTAAGTGTTGCATTTTTCTGTCTTTGTTAATTTATAATTTCATTATTGCATCTTGATTAATGTGTTGTGTACAGTAGTATCCACCTTTCATTTCAAGATAATTTCTCATATCCTATTACATCATTTGCGTAGTGCGTATGTACCTTTGGCTTTGGAACTACATCTAGTACCAAATAAGATTACTTATTTGGTACTAGATGTAGTACCATTTGGTACTATAATTTTTGTCTGTTTCCATTAAGAAAAATTGTATATTAGGAAGTAATTTTAAAGTATTATAACGTAAAACTATGTAAAAAAGTGAATAAATTGGGGTATAAGCAGAAAGCATATAGACAGTGTTTCTGTATTGTTATTTTCTGCTTTTGGAGTCATTTTCTGCTCTAACAATATTTTAATCAAGAACGTACAATTTTCAATTATTTTTTTTTATAACATATATTAGTATATAATCAAACTATTGAAAATATCTTAAACACAATCATTCACGTTTAAATAATAATGATATCAAAGCACTAGGTGGATGGACCTCACTGCTGCGGTCATAAGCGCGGCCGTGCGGTCGCGGTCCGGAGCGATCCAAAAATAAAGGACTGAAGCAAATAAAAGATCGGACAACGGCACGATCAAGAGTAAGAGTAACGCGATACCTGACGTGCTTTACTGGCACAACGGTGCTGTACCGACCAAAGAAATTTGAACCTTGAAACGTTTACATAAAGTGCGTGCCGGCTATGTAGGAGAATTGATCGGTCATATCGTGCAACAATCTTTTGCCTGCGTCTTCGTTTGCATGATTATAGGAACTTCATAATTGACGGATTACTAAGTGAATTTTTAAACTCTAATTTTGACACTTTGAATATTTAGAGCGTGTAAAGTTTAAAAGATTTGATATTGACATGGCTAGTCTTATACATTGGATCAACATTACACTCAATCACATTTTACATACATACACTCACGCCTTTTTCCCACGGGGGTAGGCAGAGATTACGTCTTTCCACTTGCTACGGTCTTTACATATCTCTTTCGCTTCATCTACTAATCACATTTTTTATATGAGTAATAGCAAATCTATGATGCACCTAATTATTAGTGATGAAACGGATATCCGGTAACTATCCGGTATCCGGCCTATCCGGCCTATTTTCACTATCCGGCCGGATACCGGATAGTAGGGCACTATCCGGCCGAATACCGAATACTAGATGTTTCCCGCGATACCGTTCGCGCTGAGTGCTTTACGCCCTAAACTCGTCTATATCGCGCTTTTCTGTGGGAATACAAAAGTTTTTAAGCCTATCTATATTGTTTCTCGTTGTCTAATCTATCTCTGTATCAAATTTCAGCAAAATCAGTTCTTTAGTTTAGGCGTGAGAGAGTAGCAGACAAACAGACTGAATTTATAATATTAGTAACGGATTATTTTGCACATACACACACATATATGAAACGCGATAAGCGGCCGAATATCCGGTGGCCGGATATCCGGCGCTCCGGCCTCGTAGTTAGCCGAATATCCGGTATCCGGTATCCGGCCAAATCACTATCCGTTTCATCTCTACTAATTATTATGGTTGTGTAGTACATAGAAAAAGTGTATTTTGCAATGGTGTGTATTCTAATCAACATACGAAAACACTCTTATTGTTAATTAATATCTGGTGACAATATCTGGATCTTAGCCTTAAACTCTTTATAGGACCATTTCTATTTTATTTCAATGTCTCAATACGAATTCGCCGAAATGCTTTTAGGTAATTTCTACGGTTTACGACAGCTCCTCTGGAAATTACAAATTGTGCTCATACATTGTGCGTGGAATTCCTATTTATTGCGAGAATCATAAAGACCAATCAAGAATTATAATCACAATGCCCAAGCTTACCCATTAGAAACCCAAGCCGTCAGTATTACGGTAAAGAACAATCCGCCATTTGGCGGCCGTAAAGACCGCGTTAATCCTCCGGCGTGAAATAAAAGCAAGTGGATACGGGCCATACATTACATATGCCGGGACGTCTCCGGGCAACTAATGCCTACAATGTGTATTGTACCATTTAATATAATAATAAGGTAATGAAATGAAACGCGCGGGGCGGAGCGGGCGCGGACCGGTCCGCGGAGGTCATCGTCTGCGAGCCTTCCGCGACCAGTGTTGCCAGCGTAGTGTACTCGTCCTTCCTCCTATTTATGTAGTTTATTGTACTCAACGTGTACTCTGTCTCTACTCTACTCCAACTACTTGAATCTATCTGTGCGCACAGATTTATAAGCAAGAAATAAGTATCTAAATTATATCCAGTTTCATAATAATCAAATTTTTTCAAAGTCTATGATGTTGATATGGGTACTGTAGGCATTGGGAAGTAGTTTATCATATTTATTGTGCACTGAGTTTTTCAACAGATGTACCAGGCTACAAAGATATCTTCCAGCGCCCTACGGAGTTTCTGACAGAAGTAAAAAATAATAAGATGATATTTCTTCTACTTCTAATCAGCTTCCTTTGACTGATATCTCGTAATGCAAGAAAAAACTTTCTAAATAACCAGGAAAACTGTTATTTATCATCATAATAATATCCGTCCACAACGAAGGGTACGAGCATATCTTAACTATGATACGTTGATTAGACCTTAACAAGTTTTGGTTCAGGACGGATTAGTCGACTTTACATACACGTTTCAATTTGTTTGTAGGAGCTTATGTTAGAAGCGTCGGACATATACATATGACTTTCCATTTGTTTGTTGGCCATACATTATTTTTTTTATTTAACTTATTAAATTATTTATGTACACAACATATCAACATATAGAAAAACAATGTGAATCAAGAAGTACATAGGTTCTGCTTATTTCTATAGAATTTTCTATCAGCAGACCGCGATAGGAAACAATATAATGATACAACATTTGGGTACAATGAAAACTACAACTATTATAGTAATCAAATCTACATATATATTTATAAACATATACACATACATACATACACACACACACATACATACACATATACATATTTTATATTATGTGGGTATATAAACTATCTGAACAAATAGTTTTTGCTTGGGTTTTGTGAGGTTTTGGAATAAAATTAAAGATCGACGTGCGTACAGTTCAACGGTATATTTTAGAGAAAGAGTATTGCCACATACATAAAAGTTAAGCGATAAATTGAATGTTGCTAATCGTAATAATGTTATGTCTTCAACACTATCAATATTAATTGCTAGAGACAGGAATTTAAATAGTGCTCTCTGACGCAGTGAATTACATTCACGGGTGTGATATAGAGTTCCACAACCTTGCAGCGTGAACGGTAAAGGAATTGGAATAGAACTGAGAAAAATGGGATGGGATAACAAGGAGGGTTTAAACCAGTGACCTAGCAACAGCGTCTTGTCGGTGGACGAAACTGAACCGCTCACATAAATAGGAAGGATAGGATGGGTTGTGCAAAATATTGTAAAGAACACAGAGGACATGAGGTGTTCCTATGGAGCGAATTGGGAGCCACTTGAGTTCTTTCCGAAATTGGGATACATGGTCGTACTTTTTAAGACCATAGATGGAACGAATCAATAGATTTTGTATACGCTCAAGTCTATTTAGTAGTTCCTCTTTGGCATCCAAATAACAGACGTCAGCATAGTCAATGATAGGTTGTAAGAGACTGTGAGCCAAAACTACCCTGGTTTTAAATGGTAAAAACGCTTGCAAACATTTAAGAGAGTGAAGTGAGTTATGTACCTTTCGGCTCATCTCATTAACGTGATTCTCCCAGGACAGATTAGAATCAATATATAACCCTAGATTTCTGACTGATCTCGTGAAACTCAAAGGGAAACCATCCAAAATTAAAGGTGGAAGTAAATCTAATTGAATATTATTACAGTAGTATTTGCTACCTATAGATAATTATGGCTTGAGTTTTCACAGGGTTCATTTTAATTCCGTACTTCATTGCCCATGTACTTAATATAAGCTAAATTTTTATTAAGTTCAGCAATAGCTGGAACCATATGCTCAGCAGTAAAATACTGGTAAAAGTCATCAGCGTAAAGGTGAAATTTACAAGTAATCAACTTACAGACTGAATTAATAAAAACTGAGAAAATTAATGGAGATAATTCACCACCCTGCGGTACTCCAGCAGTAAGGTCACACCAATCTGAAAATGACTCGGCCACACAAACACGCTGAGAGTTTAGATATGAATCAAACCATAGTAATGCTGATGAGGAAAAATTCGGAGATTTAAATACACTCAGTAAAATCTCGTGATCTACTGAATTAAACGCACTGCTAAAGTCGAGTTACACAAGGATATTAAGTAATTGGTTCTCCAAGGCAAAACGAATGTCCTCAGTAATTTTTAGTAAAGCAGTAACCGTACTATGACCCTTGCGGAAACCAGACTGTAAAGGAGATAAGAGGAGGTTAGTTGCCAAGTAACACGAAAGCTGTCGGTGCACAATATTTTCCAAAACTTTTGACAAGAAAGTAAGTATGGAAATTGGCCTATAATCATTTAATGACGTCGGAGTGCTTACTTTTGGTAGCGGGATCACGTTAGCAAGCTTCCATTGTGAAGGAAACACACCAGATGTAATGGAACAATTGAAAATATTTGTTAGAACTGGAAGAATTATGGGGAACATTAAATCATAATCAACATTAAATCATCAAGCATCTTGGAACTCAATTTATCGCACCCTACTGCAGTAGATGAAAATGACTGAAATTACTTTTTAACATCATCTTCGGTGACGGTATCTAGGACAAAAGGAGTACAATGTGGCAGCGAGATAATAGCAAGTTCAGCTCTCACATACATAGCAACACGCCAGTTCTATCGTTTCTCACAAGGACATAACCTGGTATAGAGTATTGGGTGGATTGTAATGATGGTTTCAGAAATGTTTCAGAAATCATTAGAATATCAAGACTAATGTTAATTTAAATTTTTAAATTTTTGATCTTTATGTGTTTTAATATGACAATAAATTTCACCTCATAATAAATTCTATTGTTTAGAAACAAAAATGAAATAGTAAATAAGCTTAACCTGGTTTCCACTTAAACTAAGGAACTTTTCTATCTTACCTAAAATTATCGGAGAAAAACAATGCTGTTAGCATTATAAACATGGCGGCAGACTTAAGTAATACTGGTTTACGAATTATATTGTTCGTATTTAAAGACAAGTAGTTGAAAAAGTTTTAAACTAACATTAATAAAGGTTATTCCGGAAAAAAATTATTATATAAATATTAAGATAAATACTTCTTAAATGCGTAGTTTTGATCTGGCAACCCGAGACGGCTATGTTAATGCGCTGACGCCGCCCGCGCGTATGTTAATGCACCATTAAGATTATACTAATTGAAAGCCAATAAATACAACGGCTATGAATATTAATTTTATTTGAGTTCGCGCACCCAAGGACCAGTTTCGATCGCGTGCTATCGATCCTAACTGACAACGATATTTCATCGATTCCGAGCGATCGACGGTAATTAGTGAAAGTTGTATAGAGTTAATTTTGATATATTACACTTTAACAGTCTTTAAGGACGCGCGGTGTCCGGTGTCTGCTGGGTTCAGGATTTATTACAACTTTTAATATGTTACTCAAAATATTTTTCTCAGCATTTAACTACAGCGTCATTATAATGTAGAATTTGCTAGATTCGACTGTCGATATATAAGTAAAAAAAAGTGTTCAAGTTTTTATTTAAAATGATATAACAAATTTTTATGAAAAAGATAAATATCAATAGGTCACTCTTATCATCATATTTATAACGTTTGCATTGATTTAGGCCTTGCACAATAATGTAGCAAGATCTGATTCAGCATTCTCAATGGCCATTATAAAGGTTTTTCATTCGACAATTATAAGGAACATGTAAACATAGTGAACAAAATTCAATGTGTCATGACTTGCTGCTACAATATGACGTTTCGATACCGAGCCTGTCAATCCCGGTCAACCCGTCGATTACGCGGGACAAATCAATTACCCTGCATTCCATCGGCAGCCGCCCGACGGATTCCCTGTCACGACGGTCGCCGATGATGTGATCTCGTCGAATACGCCACGTCGTCAAGCAGCGGAATGCTGAATGAGAGACTAGCCCGAAATACTAGATTGGCATTGGCACTCAGAACGTATGATGCGCTTCAATCAATCGCTTTGAATTCCTCGCATACAGACGCACGTCTAGATAGAATCTGATGGGTCGGCCGCGCAGAGAATTCGTGCCCGGTACCTGTAGTACCGGAATGTTATCTGTGCGTTACATCGGAACTCCACAACCTGTGCCGCATTACTACACAGTGACCACAAATTAATAGAGTAAATTAATTGAAACTGACCCCGATGAAATATAAATGACACATAACTACATCCTCCGGTAATCAGCTAATTGGACATGAATTATTGATCCCGTAAGCGGTCGTAATAATCGGTTTATGGACGAACCGGATAAAGAACGTGCGCACCTAGCTCTTACTGCTCGGCTGGTGTCTACTTTTTTACGCTAGCCAATTAGTTGCAAATGATACATGCGTTCTTAAAAAGACAAACGCTTGATTCGGCAGCTCCGGCGACGTAAGCTGCGGGTCAATGTCAGTTCTCGTGCGGTTTTCCTTCGTTCGCGGGCTGCGAGGTTGACCAACAAATACTCGTCATTATTTTTTGAGCGATGTCGTTGCGCCATCTTTCCGTTAAATAATAATAGTCTAAACGAGGTTTAGTGGTCACAAAATGTTTTAACAATGAGTTGACCCATAAAAAGTCTTCATTGACCATATCTATATATACACATAAGCGTGTGTTTTGAACGTTGTACTTACATAGTTCGATAGTTCGATTACATGGAACTGTGGTCGCGGCTGCGCCCACGCAGGGTCGGTCTGGATCGATTTTATGTTAATCGAAGAGCTGTGTCTTGGTTCGCCCCGATATGTATGCCACAGTTAGGTACTGCAGTCACAGATACATTAAATGTACCATTATCCACAGCTGAGAACAATTTCACATTTACGACTTTACTCTGACAGCTCGTAAATAGAGTTTATGTAGTTTCTATTGCATCCTTGTTTGCGCAAATGGTAACTGGTTGCCATGAAGACATGTTTTTAGTATTTAACAGCTTTTGGTTTGCAGTTATGGTCTTCTAAAACAATAATAAAGGGTTTTTACTACAAAGGTGTACGGTTGTATAACATAACACATGACGTGCATTGTGGACGATACACTACGCAGCGAGCACCATTAGAACAACTTAATACGATTTACCCCAAAATGAGCAGTCGAAACCTGACTCATTTGCAGGAATAATAAATTATTTATTAAATGAAAACGATATGTTATGCCCTACGTTGTTTTCCTATATGAATCTGTATTTGGTATCTACATTTAGACGTCATGGGTTAATCCCGATTTGTTATACTGATCTAGGAATTCCTTGTGGTATAGGTATAATACCGTATTATTACTTAAAAAAAATAAAAAAAAAAGTATTAATGCAAAGAAGACGAACGAAGAAGAAGACTTAGATATTAATGTAATTCATCACACAGATATCTACCCCCAGCGGGATCCGAACCCGGGACCTTAGAGATGGCGACACTTTGAAACCAGTATACTAACCACTCGACTACGGAGTTCGTTACAGTTATACAGAACAACATACAGTTTTATATATACATCATAATTTTTCTAATATTAATATATTAAATAGATAGATCAATTATGACGTATACTTAAAACTGTTTGTTACGTATGTATGTCTTTGAGACCTTTTAGATTTCGGCAATGGAAACTAAGGCACGAGTCCACGAGCTAACCTCGCACGTTGTGAACGACGCTTAGTCTTTGTCAAATTAACATATTATCTTAACTTGCGACACGGCTGCGATGTAAGTAATTTAACTATCCGATGACAGGCGTGTTTTAATTAGCCGTGTCATGCTATTATTTAAGATACAGTCTGGCAAAAAAAAACAGCACCGTTATTGAGATCCTTCAATAATTTTTATAATTTAATAATTTTTCGTATTTTTTAACCATCTTGTTTCACAGACATTATTATCCTATTTTGCACCTTAAAAACTTTGCTGACACTTCATTTATTTAACCAATCATTCGTATTCAAATAGATAATATATTATACTAGGTCTTGTCATTTGAAATATTTTATATATAAATTGGAAAAGCAATTGGTAGGATAAGCAGCTGATGGTTATTCCATATCACATAATTCGTGGGCATTATTTTGTAGTAGTCTTATTAGTGTTATAAAGGTATGAGCTAGTCCATCTATGATGCTATCTATTTATAAAATACTTCTCGCCAAGCCGCAATGAATGGCAAATGGATTTAGATTACAGAGAATCTCACAGAGGCGCTGAAATCGCAAAGTACCTATAATAATAATAATACATAAAAAAACCTAATACTAAATATACATTACTGTTGTTTCTGAAAACAAAAGCAAATGTGTTACAAAAAAATAAGACCCTCTCACGAGGGCTCATGAGAAGACCGATTTTAATCTGAGAAATTTTCAGTATGAAAATATTATCGTATTCAAATAGATAATATATTATACTAGGTCTTGTCATTTAGAATATTTTATATATAAATTGGAAAAGCAATTGGTAGGATAAACAGCTGATGGTTAATCCACATCACATGATTCGTGGGCATTATTTTGTAGTAGTCTTATTAGTGTTATAAAGGTATGAGCTAGTTCATCTAAGATGCTATCTATTTATAAAATACTTCTCGCCAAGCCGCAATGAATGGCAAATGGATTTAGATTACAGAGAATCTCACAGAGGCGCTGAAATTGCAAAGTACCTATAATAATAATAATACATTAAAAAAACCTAATACTAAATATACATTACTGTTGTTTCTGAAAACAAAAGAGCAATTGTGTTACAAAAAAATAAGACCCTCTCACGAGGGCTCATGAGAAGACCGATTTTAATCTGAGAAATTTTCAGTATGAAAACATTAATGTCGGACAATGTCGTCGTTTGATTTTTATCAGCATCATCGTTATAGTCGATACACTTTACTTCACTGTTAGACATGTTGCCTCTCCAAGATCCACACTGACCAATTTTGTGCTTTTTGTATTCAGTACCTCTGTGATTGAGTTCTTTTTATGGTAACAGTTACTTATGTAAGTAAACAATTAGTTACATATGTATTATCAAGTTACCTCACCGTCAATGTAAGGGGTAGAGGCTCGATATTAGATGATGTCACGGACTTACCTGTAAAGATTGAAAAATAAATTATTGGTACTATATCCTACTACTATTATAAAGGAGAAAGTTTGTAAGTATGGATGTTTGTTACTCTTTCACGTAAAAACTACTGAATGGATTTGAATGAAACTTTACCACAATATAGCTTATACATCAGAATAACACATAGGCTACAATTTTTGAGGTTTCTAATGTCGTAAAAAAAACACATTTTTTGCGCTTACATTGCATACGCTGACTGAATCCTACGTAGTTTATAGGAGCGTACTGCAGTAGCTACCTATAGGCATATGATTAGGGCTCTGCAGTGCTTAGTTACCGTATTTTTTACTTATTACTAGACTAGACGGGACGAACCTGAAGTCCACGCTAACGAAGTCGCGGGCAAAAGCTAGTTTAAAATAAGATAGAAAATATGCTAGATACTTGAAAACCTATTTCATAAATATTTGCATTTATAACCACACATCTTTATTACATAGTATAAAACAAAGTCGCTTCCCGGTGACTATATGTATGTAGCTATGTATGCTTAAATCTTTAAAACTACGAAACGGATTTTAATGCAGTTTTCTTTAATAAATAGGTATATTCAAGAGGAATGTTTATATGTATAAAACATGCACAATGTAGTAGTGGAACACTGTCAATTTTTGAGATTTCTAATGTGATGTCGTAAATCAACTCACTTTTTTGCGCTTATATTGCAAACGCTCGCTGGCCAAACCCTACGAGATTGGTCAAAATGATGTACTACAATATTGTACAACTTACAAAAGTCCGCGATGGTATATGTCTATCTCTCAAGAATAACCCACAATAACCGCTTTTTATCTTTTACTTTTTTATGTCGCTCTTTCAAGAGTAACCTCCAAAGAAAACATGTATGTATTGTCTAACGACAAAACAGCTGTCAAAGTTGTATATAGGGACATTCTGTAATTATGTAATATAGGTAACTATTCATATTAGCATGCCACCCGTGCGAAGCCGGAGCGGGTCGCTAGTTTATTATAAGATGCTAAATAAATACATAAGCATCTTAAAACACAAAAAGAATTTTCGATATAGTTGATACTCGAATCTGCATCTTAATTACACTCGCCTATACGAGTGGTATATGTGGTCTTGTGAGATTCGCAACAAATCTGTAATCAAAACCACAGTGTACGTTGCCCTATATATGACATAAGATGTAATCTCATTATAGTACCCATTAATTTCTTTCATAACTTGCCATGTTTTCATCTTTATCAATTTAGCCATCGAACACTTATCCTTTCAAACGAACATTTAATAGCATTTGTCACCGTTTTGAGATTTTGTTGTATTACAGAAGCGGATCTGTATAAATTATAATCAGTTATTATAAAAAGAAAACTTTAGTTTGCAGTTTTATTATAATTTACCGACGATAAGTAATAATTAAAATTACCGATTGTTGCTTTATGCCGGCTCATGTCTTATCACGAATTAACAATTCAAACAAAACAACCAAGGTAGGCATAAGGGTATTCTAAACACAAGTATTAATTAAGAGGGTTGAACCATTCTGTCTCTAATTAACCGAAGACCCATGCCGCATTCAGTAATTAGTTCCCTCCGAGGGCTCTTCTCACGCTCGTCGCTCTCAAACAAGCGAAATTATATACATTTTGCCTATTTCAATTACGAAAAATATTAAAAAGGCGCAATTTAAAGAATGCCTGGCGTCAGACCACTCGGCTTATTAATATTGAGGCGCTGGCGCTGGCGCGGTAACAGAGATGTCACGGTGCGGTGCTCGGACCGCGCGGCCACAATTTGTCGCGAGTACGTGGATCGGTTATTAATCTGTGGCCACAATTACAGGCCGCCCATTGAATTGATCGTGGCCCTTATCTGGCGAATTCACTCGGCCGACGCTTATCGCGATGTCCGATGTCCGCTTCTTGTGCCTGTCAGTGAACGCTCCGCACGATATTTTTATTACGGCAAAAACTGACGAATGTAATACCGAATGGTATATCGTAAATCTCACGCAGTCTCAGCAAAAACTTTAAATGTATTTATTTGATTACACACACCTTGATGAAGCGCGCGGCTGATCGATCGCGTTGACAACGGAATTAACGTCCGGGCGACAGGCCGACAATAAAAATATCTTAATAAGATTTCTTTTAAACAATAATACCCCAACGAGGGTGGTCGGGAATCTTTATTAAAATCTCGAGGGAGTAATAAAAGCACAGTTAAATGCGGAGAACTCTGATGAAAATATTAATTAATGTTTCGGAATGGGAAACATGTTGCTAATTAAATGGCGATATCGCATAAACCGTAATTAGAGGTCGGGAGCTTTCGTTTCTCACGGGGCGGCGGGCGGCGGCGGGCGCTCGCCTGCACGTCGCGGCAGGAATGCACGTCTGCCTACATTCATACCGACAACAAAAACAGGTTACATACGCCGCGGTCAAGTCATACTGTATAAATATTTTCTTTGACCACTATATTACAAAACGCGTTTAACAGTTGTTAACTTTTTGCTCCGCGTTCCCACGTAGCATACTGTTCGAATTTGCGGGCAGGGATTTCATTAAACAAATGCCTACGTACGCAGATATCAAGTTGAAAAAGTTTACAAAATGAAGCCGAAATTCATAATAGAAATTCCGCGAGCGTAACTACAGGCATTCTTGTGCCGTGGCGCGCTTTATTAAATGCACTGACTGGCAACTATTAGCCATTATGATCGACGCCTGAATGGGTGGCGTAATTAAAAAGCAAATGATCACTTATTGTAATTAGTGTATCGGTTCGCCGACAAAAAGCTGGTGGGTAATTGTTTCTGAATGGCCGTCAATCGGTGGTTTGGTTGGCGGCCGCGGTGAAGGCGGCGGCGAAGCGAGCAATTCAATTGTGCTAGTCGTATCG
The DNA here is from genome assembly GCA_036419045.1 of Scirpophaga incertulas. Classification (NCBI taxonomy): domain Eukaryota; kingdom Metazoa; phylum Arthropoda; class Insecta; order Lepidoptera; family Crambidae; genus Scirpophaga; species Scirpophaga incertulas. The sequence goes on along the minus strand of CM071634.1, from coordinate 26,447,686 downwards.
TTGCTACATTCGAGAATCGACCTCCGCGAGCCTATTTGACTGTCATCATAAGCTTGTTGGTGTCATATGAAAAGTTAAAAAAGTTAATAATTAATAGATACAATATTAATATATGTTTTTTTTTTTAATTTATTGTTAAATTACATTGGTACACTTTTTTGTCTAATGTATCTAGTCCTGCCAAACTGAAACAGTTTGTTGGCAAGTAATCGCGCTTATTCTATATAATATAGTTAAGTGTACCTACATACTATTATAAAGCTTAATTTTAACTTAATCCTAATACAGTACAACCACAGTGCAGCACAATATTATACAATATTATATATTATTCAATACTATCCAGTAGAGTACGTTTCATTTTTCTTTTGAGTACATTCTTTGACATGTTGGACTCGCCCCTCAACCACGCCATCTCATTAAATATAACCGGTACCACATATCTATTGAGTCGTTTCCCGTAGCAATTTTTATATTTTGGTACAATTAGCTTTCGCTCTCTTACACTTCTGGTATTATACTTATTAATTATTCTTTTTTTACATTGTCGTTACTATGATAGACTACTGTTTGATATTTATTTTTTTAATCTACTGGTAGTATTTTTGTTATTTTATACAATAGCCTATAATTTCCTTTACATTTATTTTTTTCTCTTTTATTTATTAGATATTTTAAAAATCTAGTTTGAAGATTATCTATCTCGCTTGTGTAAGTTTTGTAAGTACGGCCATATACTTCAACAGCGTAGCTGATAAGCGAAACCACCAGTGCATAATACACAGTTCGAAGTGTTTTCCTATTTACTACATATTTTAATTGATAAAATTTTGTTAGTATCGATTTTAATTTATTGCTAAGTTCAATAATATGCAACTTGAAATGAAAATGTTTATCTACTATAAGACCTAGATATTTGTACGATTCCACATACTCTATACACATACATTTGCAGTTTATTTTATTATTTGCATGAAGATGTTATAATATTTTTCCATAATTTATTGAAACTTGGAGATATGCCACTATCATGATTATCTCCTTTATTGTATATACTAACTAAAACGGTATTCTTAAGACAATCAAATTACTTTCCATCATATTATGGTAAACATATAAAAAATAAGTTATTTTAGATATTGATATTTCATAAAGAAATATATATAGGAAACAAATTCTTGGCTTCAGTAAAATCAATAATTTCACGATAATGGATCAAAATGTGATGCCATAATAAATAGTGTCTATAAATTTTAATTAATTATGTTATATCAATATATTAATAGCAATTTCATGGGTGAGGACTTGAGAATACAAAATTGAGTCAGAGAGAAAGATCCCTCTTTCTCAAAACAACAATATTGAGACTTTTATGTAAAAACACATATATAAACTGACCGAACAAGCATCATTACAAATATAACTACAAAAGAAAATAGAAAGTTATCCAAGCATAGCTATTTCATAATGAGGTTATTTATTACCCAGCATTCCCTTCTTATCTCTAGTTTCCCGGAGCGGCCTAGCGCCAAATTGGCGTGGCGGTTGCGCGGGCGCAGATCACTCGCGCAGATATAACTAATTAAGGGCCGCGCGAACCGATCTATTTGGCGAGATCTAGCCGTTGACGTGTGAAAATACCCAATTAATTAACGCGAAACGCTCTCCGGATTGCGGCGCATCTCGCTCCTCGCGTGCCCATCGCCATCGGACTATCCTATTACTCTGTTTAATTCGAATCGCTTCCTGAAGCGATTGGCTCTCAAATCTCACATTTACATACAAAGCGTCGTTTATTAAGCTCCCACATTAAGCACGCATTATGTAAAATGGCCAACTATTGTCCAGGTCGGACCACCAATATGAAGTCATAAATTTAAAGCGCATAAAATACGGATAGAAACGTACGGATATAAACTTTGATGTTTGCATGCGTATGATAGTTACCGTTAATTAAGAACGTACTAGTGGTGAGGCTAGGGGTGGCATAGGTCGTGGAACAAGCGTTCAGATGGAAGGAAATGATGGCCGTCGTGTAAAGAGAGTGTTAATGGGCCATTAGCTGCGAGCGCGGCGTCTAATTGGCACGGCGTCCAGTACCGTACTCCGCACGCCGCACGCGCTCGATGCCGCAGATACCGCTCACGCCAATGCTGCACTATTTTCGGCGTGATGATTGTCTAATTGCAAGTTTCAGCATTAATTGGAAGGCTCTGACAATGTAGGTGAGGTTGTTTTAATTCTAAGACAAAGTAGTAAGGTTCAATATTGATCGTGCTGAATCCTATTAAATTGCCAACCTATTATGTTGAGGGTGGCTTTAAATTGTTCCATGTGTGGAACTGTTAATTGGTATCGATCGAGCGTGTATTAAATGGTCATCGTTTGATGCGTATTAGTGTACTGTTTATCTTAAGTGGTCGGTTAATTATAATTGACAGGTGAAATGCGAGTCACGGTGAGGCCGTTGGGGTCGGTGCCATTAATGGATGCTTGTGTTTATTTACGAATTACAGTCTCGATTAGACGGTTAGTGAGCAGGCGTTCTTCAGCCGGTACGCGGACACAATCACTGCGGCGGCGCCGGCAGGAAATTAAACGCTTGGACAGTGCGGCTTGCGTCGTCCTCACGTCTGTCAAACGATCCGTATGATTTGCGGCGGAATTTGAACACATCTACATGATTCTTTCGCAACTCTAAGCTTTCGATCAAGGTGTGCGCTGTTGGCGGAATGACGAATTTATGATATACTGTGAAAAATTTTAAGTCTGAACTTGTAATGTGTGTAAAAAATGTTACTCATTTTATTAAAAAATGTATGCAAAACTAAATAAATAAATATTTGTTATTTACACCAATTATCCCAGCCCAAAGTAAGCTCTGTAAGCCTTGTGTTATGCGATCTAGGGTAACGGATTAATATACATGTCCAATACGGTGTACTAACCACGTCACTAAGGTCGTCAAATAAGTAGTTCGTTTGATATTAATACATTTTTATTTACATTTAATAATTTAATTTAGTAGAATTTTAGATCAGATCGGTTAAGGAGGTTTTCGGTCAATGATGTTATTTAGAAACAAGAAGTATATATTACACTGGCGCATCGAAACTGTGCCGTTCAAATTCGGGCAATTGGTGTAATTTCATTTAGTCGCATAGCGAAGACGTCATTTCTCACTTCGATTCTTGTTTGGTTAACGCAATGCTACATCTATCAGTCTCGTTCTTCTGTATGATTTATTTCATTTACTATTAATTTCCTCGAGCCTCGAGCATTTTCAATGACCTCGAGCATTTTGTTGACAGGAACAAAAATAACTATACATATGACGAGCTTGCTTACGAAGTATCCGTAAAGATAATTATCTTTACTAATTTCATGCACAATGAAGAGACAGATTTCAATAGTACGTTTAATTTCCTGATGCAGCTCAGTATGTTTCCTACTAGCGAGACCACGCTTTCAATTAAATACGGCCATGTTAATTACTGCATTTGTTCACGAAATGGAATATCGTAGATTACAAAATAATTTCTAGCGATACTTTCGAGAATATAGTTATGATTGCCGATTATGTCTAAATTCTCGTTAGCTTCCTTGCTAATGTTGCTAATGTTGCTAATGTTCTGTTACAGTTAAATTGCAATCTACTCTTTTATTTCCTACTTTTTGTGCTTTGATTTTGATTGAGTTACAACTCAACACTCAGTGTTTTATATATAAAACATACATTTTCAAATTCTCATATATATTTTAGTTCAACATATAATTTTTATACCATTTTTTAAAATATTAATGAGCATAACAATCATTCAAAAAAATTGTTAAGTTTTGTTATATATTTTTTTTATTTAAAATCTTTATTGACGCCAATTGTATATCTATGTAGAACAAATGTTTTTTAATAAATCCAGAAAAAGCAATCAAATTGATTTTGTAATAAGTAGTTTAGTAACAAGAAAAGATTATTTCAGATAATCCTATTATTTTAAGTACCATAAGCTAAAATGTAGACAAAATAGTGTAAGACAATAAATCTTATCGAATTTAGACTGTTCTCTCTTATTAATAATGGTCCCCTCAAAAATTTTGGTTTTACTAGTCTCTTTTGTTTTATATATTATTATTGACTAGGAGAAAGGTATCATATTTCCTATAACTCCAATTTTACAAGGGTTAATAGAACATACAATTTCCGAAAAAAAAGGAACTGTATTAAAAGCACTATTTCCTGAGCATCAGTAAGACAATTTACAATCCTGAAAACGTAGATTGTATCATTGAAATAGAACCCTGTCATGAAAATAAGCACAGATAATCTAGCAAAACTATCGACGGAGCAGCTTCGGATTACCAAGAATAATTAACAGAGAGCATTGTTGAAGGAAAGAAAGTGATCGAATGACGTTTAATTTCCTGTAGCAGACCCACTCCTTCATAATCTGATAGATGCGATGATATCAGCATTCAATTAGCACGGAACGAATGAATGAAGTTGTGCCAATTTATGATTACGAAAAACAACTGGTAAACATATTCTAATATCTCCAAATAATGCTTTTATTATTAAACTGAAACAATATGGTAAGAAATCAAAGAAAATTTTGCTGCTCATGTTTCATCAAATAAATTGTACTATATTTATTTTTAACATTTCTTTTTTTGATTATTTATAAAATATTATTAACAGTAAATAAAAAAAGGTTCTTGTATTAACGACAAGGTGTTTCTTGCTGAAGTATTGATATAATTAACTTTTCAATATATTCGCATCAATTATGATGCAATGATGCATATATATTACGTCAATATATGCATCTGTGGAAACCTAGTTAATACGAGTACATTTTGAAAGTTCTTATATAAATAGTAGTCTGAGAATAATATCAGAATTAAAAAAAAAATAATGACACCATAATATAAATATAAATATCTATGTCAATATGTTTGGCCTCAAAAACCATCGAGTATGTAACAAATTAATTTTTAAATGGGTGAAAAGTATTAAAACATTGTCAAAAATTCCATAATTTTGTAAATTATAAGTTTTATACATCGTGATTATATACACATGTGAGAAATTGTGTATGTAAAGTCGAATAATCTGCCCTAAACCGACGTGGTTGACTAAACCCTAATCGTCCTGACAGAGTTCGGGTAATCTAGTGCCCCTCTATGACAAATATAAGTTGTATTGATCATTAAGAAGCTATACTTCTGAATACCTCTAAAACTAATAACTAATTAATATAATCATAACATTTTCTTGATACCTGTTATTACGATCATTACAAAAATCCGACTTTAATCAAAATATATGCACAACCATTAAAATCGAGCGAATGAAAATCCGAAATCGTATGTCATCTAAACAAAGCGAGCGTTTCAGTCGTCGAGCAAAACAACGTCGAAGTAATTTCCCCGTGCCGGTTTCATGGCGGCCGCGTGTTTGCTAGTTAGAATTCGGCGCAGTTCGGAAATTAATCAGGGTCTATTGTGGGCGCTTTGTCGCGGACCCTGGTGCCAATTATTGGCTGCAGCGCTGCACCGTAATTGAACTTGCTCCGGGCGATTCGCAACTCTACGGAGTCCGCGGCGATTGGAAAAAGTTGGACCTGAACAAGATAGCTGTAGTTCACATTGATTTTTGCATTCGGCTTTGAAGTTCACTTTCAAACGGATGTGGAGTTTTCTGCTTGTTGATATCACTGATTGCGATAACATTCCCTTTGCATGATGTTAAAGTATTATCGGGGAGATTCACATGTGTTTATTTCATATCAACATTATTCCGATTTATGCTAGTCTGTATAATAAGTCTGAGGGAGAATTATTTGGAGCACTGCGGGCATATGAATACCGTGTCGTTACCGATAAATAAATAATTTCATGCATTTGTGCAGTGCAGAAACAACGTACTTTGACATCGAATATTGTCATCGTCAGTATACTCGTATTTGGTTATCATCTCGTCTTATTACAGAAACTTGTTGATTTATGCAGGTTATAATTACATGCTATCTGCTTAAACTGTTGTATGTGTATACTCGTATAATGTTCATTTTAATGCTTAAGCTTTTAGTATATATATATAAATTCACATGTTAAAACGTCATGTACGTATTCATTGCATGTCTTGTCTTTATTTCTATTTGCTTGATTTCCTATTGCAGAGCTGTTGGAAGAATATTTGGATAAAAGTCTGCTACTTCTTTGTACTAATGTTTTATTTTGTTTTTAAGTTGTTTACGAGTATATAATTAATAAAAAATAGATAAAGCTCTATAAAATATCCAGCAGTTCAAGCCTAGAACAGTATTGAGGCATTTGTTAGCCATGTTCGGAAATGCATTCAGAATGCTTCGTATATTTTCTCGTCTACGGCTATCATAACCTCGACAACCACCAATATAACGTGTCGTCCTTCCGCATTGAAATGACTAGATCCCTATCAGATACGGCCAGTGCCACATTGGCTTCCCACGATGTTTCGAGTGCATATGCCGTATTTATGGGTCAGCGCTCTGCATGCACATGGATGGCTGAAGGAGTAGGTATATCAAATCATTTATGAAATCTAAAAGTGAAAAACACTTGGTATAGTTCTAATACTTGGTATAGTTCTAGAACTAAGTATAGTGTAGTACTCTGTTACAGATATTCGACCTAATCCGATGCCGTTCTATCGATGCGCGCTTGTTGCCAATTACTGACTCGATCATCATACAGTCGTGATGCCCTGGAGATGAACTTGTTGTTTATAGGCCTACTTGGGTATATAGTACTTATCGGGGTTAGTCTATATTTCGTCTATCCGTAGTGGAGTGGTTAGTATACCGGTTTCAAGATGTCGCCATCTCCGAGGTCCCAGGTTCAAACCCCGGGTAGGGGCAGATGTTAGCGTGATGAATGTACAATTTGTACCTTAGTCATGGTTGTTATTATATATTTCTATGAAAAATATTTATATATATAAAATATATGTATGTCTATCCGTTACCCGAGATCCCATAACACAAGCCTTACAGATCTTACTTTGGGCCAGGCTAATTGGTGTAAGTGTAAGAAATATATATTTATTTATATTTATTATAGATTTATGACACAAAAAAAATATTTCATAAAATATGCAAATATGCAGTGACCATCAGATACTTATGCATACCCTTTTTTTTTCGGGGGGATATGCTCCTTATGCACCGTGACACCGCGCTGGCAAAACGCAGCCGTGTTTGGGGCTCTCCGGTCTGAGAGACCGGCCTACCCACTAAAATGCCCCGGTGTCCTCTGAGCCCATACCGGGGCACGTGGCGGGTTGCGCTTTCGCGATTCTACCGTCACACATATGCATACCCTACAAAACGACAGTGTACGCTGACTTGTCATAGAAAGTTCCGTTTAGAATGTTATCGGTTAATAATGTTATACACAACTAGTGGTAGCGTCGAAATTATGCTATTCGAATTCGGGTAATTGGTGTAATTTTATTTAGTCGCATAGTAATAGCGAGTACGTAAAAATATCGTTTCTCGCTTCCATGTTGTGTTTGACTAACGTAATAACGCTATCTCTTTCAATTATAATTTTCTGAAACGTTAAAAGATAAGTATTTATGTACTTTCAAAGCAGGGTCAGTTTAAACGTCCCGTAATATGGAAACGTGGCGTCTATAGCAAAACACTATTGGTGTTAAAACACTATCCCCTCATCGGCTCATGTGAGGTTAAAACAAAAAAAATGCAACAGAAGAAATCATTTTGCTTGAAAAATAATACATAAAAATCTTAAAAATTACAATACAATAACTTGATTAAAAAGTCACCCCAAAAATGACTCGATTTTGCAACTATAAACCAAATCACTCGGAGAACATTGAGTAACATATTAGATAAGGTGAACAAAATATTAGATTTTATGATTTTTTAATTTTTCAGAATCGCATTCAGTTCTTTTAATTAAAAAAAAATACAGTTTGCCTCATGATGAATTTATTCAGCGTCGAAAGAGTCGAATAAATATGTATATTTGATAATCGATAAAAACATTGGTACATACTAGAGAGTTCAAACTGTACTGTCCTATTGAAAGGCCACTGCTGACCTGCACACTAACGCTCTAGTTATATATTCATTTCTTAAATTCATCAACACCTATAACGTAATACAAACCAAAACACGCTTAAGTAAGGAAAAAACAAACAAAGCACGTAATTGCACCCAACAATCGCATCATAAGCAATCACTACGCGATGAATACAGTTAAATTGCTCGTCCGCTTACAGTATTCATGGGTATAAAACTTAGGGTGTGTTCAGATGACCGGCTTCGAACACGCATAGAGTCCGCATTACATTAGTGCTCGCCACGCACAAAGTCTGAGCACGTATCGCACGCGGCACGCGCCCGCTTTAGGAACTAGCGCTTCACTAATTATTTCACTGAACTCGACTTCTGTAATTTCAAGTTTTCATAAAATGAGCACGTGTATAACAAAACTCGAAAGGAATAGGATAAAAAACGTATAATTACATATTATATGTAAAATAAAAGAAGGAAGTAAAAGGCTGTGAAAAGATTTATTCTCAAAAAAATATCGTCTTCGCTTACATTTGGAAAAAGAAGTATGATGAATTTTATGTTATTTCTGTCGAATTTATAATTTATTGTAATTAATAAAATGACATTTGATAAGTTAATAATCATATTACATAAAAGATACTCTAGCACTATCTCACAGCTATAAGAAATAGTATTTCTACTACTGAAAGGTTGGTTGTACTTTTGAGGTGGTCATATTAAAAATATGTTGCGTGCACGTATTGTTTGAAATATTGTTTCATTTCTTAAGGGTTCACTCGTTTAATTATTAGTTTAATTGTATAAGTATTGTAGCAAAATGATAGAATTAATCCCTTTTCAAATATGTTATTTCTAATTAATGACTCCATTATTTACATGACTATATAACATGAAGGATTTTGTGAGAATACAACTAAGTCAAAGATGGATTGTATTGCACAATGATTTGACCTGGTAAAATCTAGTTCGGAACGGTAAGTAGTAAATCTAGATGTGCTCCTCACGTAAGAAAGTGAAGCAGTTTCCGGTCTATAGGTTTCTTTCAACCTCCACTAAATGAAGGAATATTTCTTCTAGTCGAAGAGAGGATGAGGTGCGGTACGGAGGGAACACGAAGGCGCAGTTGACGCATGCGAGGCTTGTGCGGTTGGATTTCGATAAATCGTAGGCGGACTGACGCGCGTGGTATGTGTACAAGCTCTTGGAATGTAAAGTTGGGCTATCTCGCAATTTGTCCGGTCGCGTCCGTCGCCCGCCATATCTGCCCGCCGATTGATTACAATATAATTATTTTTGCGTGAATACGCAAACACACTTGAAATGCCCCAAATAAAGTCGCAACTTCGCACTTTATTAAGCGAATATCACGACTTTTCAACTGATTCAATGAAGCTTTGTGATTCACGATTGTTGATTTACGAATACATTTAAAGGGATAGGTATTATTGACTTGATTGCAAGTTTGAAATTTAAGTATGGTTTTCAATGATGGTCTTAGTACCAATTACCTTATATATAAAAATGAATCGCAAAATGTGTTGGTAAGCTCATAACTCAACAACGCCTGGACCAATTTGGCCAATTCTTTTTTGTTAATGTTCGTTGAAGTTCAAGGAGGGTTTTTACAATGAGGAAAATTCGAATAATTATCGGAAATACCCTAAAAACAACCCTTTTATTTTCCCATGCAAACGTTTTCTAACTAAAACGTACAGTCGAATTGAGCTTTATTATTATTGTATAAAGTTCATATTGCAAGCACTCACTGTTGTCTAAGCAATGAAGGTGTGTTCCTAACATCAAAGAGTCAATTTGCGCTTTATTAACGCTACATATAGTTGAAATTCAATCATATCTATCAAAACAGTGTTCGTGCGTGCGTTGGAGCACAGAATACATCGTTGGAGGATTTAATGTCACGTTCCAAAATTGAATAGCCACAAAATGTAATAGGTCATTTAGACTTTTTTTGCGATTTGGTTGGCTATGCGACATTATCTATAAAATAATTAGGAACAAAAAAACTGCCACTGTACAAATCTTTTTGACAGGACGAAGTCTGTCGGGTCCGCTAGTTTATATATACAAACCTTGCCTTTACTTAGCTTCCGATTTGCTTGTACATTTTGTACATGGATTCATGTAGTAAAATTGTGAATGCATTGCGTGCTGCACCCTGTCCATTCCACATTTTACATTTCTACATATTGTTGGTCCCCTATATAACAAATATTTTATTGTATCTTAACTTCTATGTCTGTGTGTTATTGAATGCGCGTATGTATTCTTTTCTATATAAGTAGATGTATACTTAGACATAGTATATGAGTATTCTTTTTGTAGTTTACTGTATTGTATTATTCTATTTTGCCTTATGCATTTATCAATATTTTATTTTTTTTATGATTCACATTCACACCCACACTCACACGCCAGTCACGTTTATCAGTACATCTCCTGTCATAGGTGGACTGAACGAGATTTGTTTTAGCATTAAACTACAATCTTTTGTATGTCTCATTTTATAAACAGTGAAATAAATAATTAAAATAAATATATAGGCGAGTTGACTTCTTACATTAACGACCTTTTATTTGTTATCTCCGAATTCTGATAGATACAGTTCTCACTGTCTGTATTCCTTAGTCTCCATTTTATCCCTACGCAGTACGTATAAATCGATGTTTAAATGTGACTATTTTTTTTTAATCGTCCTACCTCGCCCCCTCCTCTGAGAGGGCGAGCGCTCAGATAAAGCTGATAGGGCCCAAGGCTTTCTGTCCGGTCAAAGGCATTAAGGCAGTGTTTAGTTGGTAGGCTGGCCTTCTGCTAGAGTCCAACATAACCACCCGCCGTAGACCGGGCGCGGGTGGTATCCGGTGTGAGGTCGTCCAAGCACCAAGGGGTCATTAAGACGACCACTGTGGTGGCGCGCCCCTTATGAGGATTCACTGCCTCCTCCCGCGAGGAAAAAAAAATTAAATCGTGGTAGCAATTAAATATAAAATTATGCGAAAATAACGCAACTTAATTACACTTCAAATAAATATGAATGGAAATCGAAATTCATTCAATACGAAACATCGGATCAGTATATTTTAAATATTGCACGATATTTAATATTAAACGTTATTACATTATTTACTTTTCTATGATCAAACACCATTGCAAACAGATATACAGATTTATTATTCACGGGTCAATTTTCGTTTTTTTGTTGTCAGTTATTTACTTTATTTGGCGTACGTTGAGGCGTTGAAAACTTTGCATGAAAAGTGAAAAAGAGTAGGTATTCATAATCCCAACTAATATTATAAATGCGAAAGTGTGTTTGTTTGTTTATTTGTTTGTTTGTTTGTTACCTCTTCACGCTTAAACTACTGGACCGATTTCAAAAATTCTTTCACCTTTGGAAAGCTACATTCTCCCCGAGTAACATAGGCTACTTTTTATCCCGGAAAAATCGACAGATCCCACGGGATGCGCAATAAAGGCTTCGCTCAAAAACTACTGCACAGATTTTTATGCGGTTTTCATCAATAGATAGAGTGATTCTTGAGGAGTTTTGCGGCATTTTTTATCTCGGAAAAACGGATAGTCCCACGGGAAGCGCGATAAAATCTTCGCACCATAAACCGACTTCCGCGTATATGTAGCCGTGGGCAAAAGCTATGACCCTTAACCCTCTATACACCCAATCCCGAAATCCACGCGGGCGAAGCCGCGGGCAGAAAGCTAGTATAAAGATAAAGCAAAATATGCAACTGTTCATAATTAGGCCTTAAAATACTCGTTGCATAAAACCACATTGTGATGTATTTGTAATATAAACTACTATAAGCGACCTATGACATTCCTCATCAAAAAGTGTATTTTTTTTGTAAGTACATATAACATTAAGTACAGCTAACTCGCGATCGTTTAGATCGATATACTTTTTATTAGCCGCAATCCAACGCCATATCGGCACATAAATAATTCATAACATTGCCTTATAAACGGTGCGCTATTACCGGTTCTTATGGGCATTATAAATGGTCCTAGATAGCCCTTGCTCCACTTCTTATACTCAGCTAATATGAATTATGAAAATTTCGTGATGGATTACCTTTATTTAAAACAGCTGGCGATCTGACTCCTTTATTAGCTGTCGATGCAATAGATTTTTACGATTTTGTTTATACAGACACGTATCAGACTTAACATATACGATCAGCCTTAAGTCACTCATAATAAGGTTAGTTTTCATAGCAAATCTTTCACAACACAAACGAAATATAATTTCATTACATACTCAAACTTCGAAAGTGAAGAATACTGCTGGATTATGACATGCTCAATTATAACAACAAAGTAATTTAGGAAGGTTTACATACTTATAGTATTTTTATTGATCTTATCATGTTATCTGGTTTCACATCAATAAAATTATTACAAAGTATTAATTTGTTCTGAAGTAGTTAACTAGTAATATTTTTCTACTATTAACCGAGTACTTAAGATTTAAATTATTATGTATTTGTTGAATTTATTATATTTCAAAAATAGCAGAAAAATTATTAACTAAAATAAATATTTAATTATAATATTAGTTTAGAAATTCTGTCATCTGCAGTTGACAGGTCACGTCGATTTATTGTAATATCTTGCAATATCTTGTTCTTTGGGTCAGTTTAATGCATATATTTGAGTAACATCACTGTATATAGACTTCTTAAATTGTCAAATGTCAAACTCATAACTCTATTTCTATGCTCTACTTAGAAAAGGACATAATTGTCTAATTCGTTTCGTTTATATTTTTAGTTTTTAAAGGCAAATCAGCAGTCTCAGTACAACTAAATTTTATTATTAGCTTTGCTTCAAAAAACCAGCAGTAAAAAGAAATAAACATTGCCCCACTCAAGGATTTTTAACCTGTGTCGTGGGTTCAGTCACAAACAGAAATCGAACAATTTTTGTAGATCATACAAAATATCTGTCCCCTGCGGGAATTGAACCTGCGACCTGTTGCGCCAAACGTGTTGTCAATACAATTATTCAATATTATTACGTAATAGGATATGTTGATTAAACATTTTCATAATAAAACATTTTCATTATCATAATAATAGAAATTTAAATAAGTTGTCCTAAGGGGCCTTTTTTTTTTTTTGTTACGCTGAGGAAAATGCATTGAATTGCATACCCCGGCTGCGGAGAGCCGGTGGTTATGTGGGGCTCTCCTCCCCAGAAGGGGGAGGCCTACTCACTAAAAACCTCAGCGATGGCCATCCTCTGGCGTTGTAGGGGGCCCTCAGGATCAAGTATCGCATCTGAGGACCCCTGGCCTTTGCACCCCTGGGTGCATTAGGGGAGCCCTTCTCGGGGAGGAGTGATCTTGCCGCCTCCTCCCCTCCGACCTCCTACGACGTCACCCCCCGGCCATCCATCCTAAGGGGCCTAACTTTAAATAAGTTATGTAAAATCTCCTTAATATCACTGAGGAAAAATATAGCTAACAAAGCCACAATAAAAACGTTGTCAATATTTTTTTGTATTTGCATCAAAATACATAGGTAAAGAATATAAATTAATTTATCTATGGCCACAAAGTTTTTATTGTCAAACTTTTTTGAATCTGTGGACAATACGTTATTTGTCATTTTATTTAAGTTATAGTATTATTAACACTGTCGCAACTTTACGTTGTCAACGATTTCCATATTTTGTAGATCTATCAAAATTTAAAATTGTTTGATTCACAAAAGAAAATAATAGCAAAGTGCCTTTTGTGCTGAGATACATTTTTAATTATTAACTTTGGCGTATTGACAAAGTAAGTGGCATGAATTGGCGGCGGGGGGAGCTAATGATTTAACGAACTTTGTCAGTTGATCGAAGTTTTATTTTGATTTTGTTTCATTTGCCTGTGATCGTTGAGCGCGTGTGAATATATCATTTCGTTTTAGCGGTTTAAACACCTGACAGGATTACAATAAATTGCTATAATTCCTTTGGTGGACCAAATCAGTATACCGGTACCGGTTACGTGCTACGAATCAAAAATCACATAGGTTTTTAACCACTTTGAGAACTATTTTAATGAGTGACAATTGCGAGATATTCAATATGGACGACGAGGCTCTAAGGGTATTTTTAATAAATGCCGGACTTAGTCATCTGACAAATAAAATGTTGGGTAAGTACCACCCTTGTTATCCTGTTACCCATAAGGTTTGCTTACCTCAGCGGTCCTAACCCTAAATTATTTGCTAAATATGTGCTCTGAGCAAACTTTCCAACCTGAGCAAAGAAACTTACGTTAAAAGGTAGATTTGTAACCTTCTGCAACTACTTTTCAAAATCAGTCAAAATGTATAATCAAGTGCAGGTCTAGTACCTGCACTTGATTGCAACTGCAAATTTAGGGGGTAAATGTAGGGGGGGAACTTAACAATGTTTTTGTTGTTAAATTGACAACAAAAACTTGTACCCGGAACAAAGTTCACATTGTTAATAAAAATTGTATTTGTAACAACGTTTAACATTGCTAATAAATGTTGTTATAATCACAATAAACATCTGACAATAAAAACTTTGTATCTATATCAATTTGCCTTAAACGGTTGTGTGGGGTTAAAGTTTTTTTGATACAATGACAATAATTTTCTCTCAGTGTATGTATTTCTTTTAAATACGTAAATTTTACTTGAAAAGTAAAAAATAACCTCCTCGAAAACGCAGTACTGTCTTTTATTTGGCTGTAATTTTAAAGGGCGTAAAAGGACAGCGTTCGCTAGTAAAAAGCGCGTTGAATCGTGGTAACGTATTTAAAGGCTCGGTCCGCGGCGCATTAAAACAATAGCGGGTGTAACACGCTGCTAACCGTCGCCAAATTTGCATTCCTCATTGCGGGAGGACATAAAAATGCTCTCATTAACCTGGGGTGGTCAAAACGAACACCCTGTTGTCTCCCGGTAGCTGTACAGAGCGCACGTTGAACTGGGGTGCGATTTCTCGATATTCAAACAGAATTACGAATTTGTATTGTGACTTAAAAGATTTTTAATAATATACAAATACGAAAAACGTTTCTTAACAACAACCTTTTTCTATCTATCTATAATAAAAAGTTAAATTAAATGTCTTAATAAGAAGCATTAAATCTATTATGTACCACAATAGTTTGATGATAATCAAAGTTTATATCAAAACCAAAAATTGAGCAGTGCGTGATTTTAATGTTAATAATTGTCATATTTTATTACCAACTAGCTTTCTGCCCGCGGCTTCGTCTGCGTGGATTTCGGGATTGGGTCTATAGAGGGTTAAGGGTCATAGCTTTTGCCCACGGCTACATATGCGCAGAAGTCGGTTTATGGCACCAAGGTTTTATCGCGCTTCCCGTGGGACTATCCGTTTTTTCCGAGATAAAAAATACCGCAAAACCTTGCTCAAGAATCACTTTATCTATTAATGAAAACCGCATGAAAATCTATGCAGTAGTTTTTGAGCGAAGCCTTTATTGCACATCCCGTGGGATCTGTAGATTTTCCGGGATAAAAAGTAGCCTATGTTACTCGGGGATAATGTAGCTTTCCAAAGGTGAAAGAATTTTTGAAATGTGTCCAGTAGTTTCGGAGCCTATTCATTACAAACAAACAAACAAATCTTTCCTCTTTATATAATACTAGCTTTCTGCCCGCGGCTTCGTCTGCGTGGATTTCGGGATTGGGTCTATAGAGGGTTAAGGGTCATAGCTTTTGCCCACGGCTACATATGCGCAGAAGTCGGTTTATGGCACCAAGGTTTTATCGCGCTTCCCGTGGGACTATCCGTTTTTTCCGAGATAAAAAATACCGCAAAACCTTGCCCAAGAATCACTTTATCTATTAATGAAAACCGCATGAAAATCTATGCAGTAGTTTTTGAGCGAAGCCTTTATTGCACATCCCGTGGGATCTGTAGATTTTCCGGGATAAAAAGTAGCCTATGTTACTCGGGGATAATGTAGCTTTCCAAAGGTGAAAGAATTTTTGAAATGTGTCCAGTAGTTTCGGAGCCTATTCATTACAAACAAACAAACAAATCTTTCCTCTTTATATAATACTAGCTTTCTGCCCGCGGCTTCGCCTGCGTGGATTTCGGGATTGGGTCTATAGAGGGTTAAGGGTCATAGCTTTTGCCCGCGGCTACATATGCGTGGAAGTCGGTTTATGGCGCGAAGGTTTTATCGCGCTTCCCGTGAGTCTATCCGTATTTCCGAGATAAAAAAAACCGCAATACCTTGCTCAAGAATCACTCTATCTATTGACGACAACCGCATGAAAATCTGTGCAGTAGTTTTTGAGCGAAGCCTTTATTGTGCATCCCGTGCGATCTGTTCATTTTTCCGGGATAAAAAGTAGCCTATGTTACACGGGGATAATGTAGCTTTCCAAAGGTGAAAGAATTTTTGAAATCGGTCCAGTAGTTTCGGAGCCTATTCATTAAAAACAAACAAATCTTTCCTCTTTATAATATTAGTATAGATTATCGTCCCATTTTTGTCATCTTGTCTTCAACTATGAGACTTGATCAAACAAATAGCATTTAATGTTCAAACAAATGTAGATAAATTAAAACAAATTATTTTATTACTTTCTTCTTGACTGTATTCGCCTATTGCGCGCGATTCACCTGCACCAGGCGCGGCGTTTAACTTTACAGTAAACATGCATTCAATTCTGAATGCGGAATGCCTTTTAAAACATGTTCTATAAATAAGTAAAATTATATTTGTGTTTATTACAAACAAATTCGTGTTAATTACATCACTTGTAACTTAAGTACGCATGTTGATTGAATACAGAATAACGATTAGAATCAAATAGAAAATACACGAAAAATAATTATGAAGAACATCATTTATAATACGAGTATTATAACATCATTTTCGGTATCCCACCATCTTCCGTTAGCAGTTGACGAAATTCAATTCTCTGAGTGTCATTACAAAGTTTGTCGTTTCAGCCAATGATGACGAAGCATCTACATTCTACGTAACGTTTAAAATCTGACCCTGCTTTGCAATGTATGATATACTAGCTTTCTGCCCGCGGCTTCGCCTGCGTGGATTTCGGGATTGGGTCTATAGAAGGTCTATAGCTTTTGCCCACGGCTACATATGCGCGGAAGTCGGTTTATGGTGCAAAGGTTTTATCGCGCTTCCCATGGGGCTATCCGTTTTTCGAGATAAAAAATACCGCAAAACCTTGCTCAAGAATCACTCTATCTATTGATGAAAACCGCATGAAAATCTGTGCAGTAGTTTTTGAGCGAAGCCTTTATTGCGCATCCCGTGGGATCTGACGATTTTTCCGGGATAAAAAGTAGCCTATGTTACTCGGGGATAACGTAGCTTTCCAAAGGTGAAAGAATTTTTGAAATCGGTCCAGTAGTTTCGCAGCCTATTCATTACAAACAAACAAACAAACAAATCTTTCCTCTTTATAATATTAGTACAGACAAAGCGGGGTACCTTTCAACGTTTCAGGACGTTGCGTAAAGCGGGCACACGGCGCCCGGCGCACGGCGCGGAGACCCGCGACGGGCACCCGCGTCGCTTAACGCAGCGGACTCCCTCATGAGATCATACCGAAAGTACGGGACCGAAACTGATAGCGATAACTTAACGTCAAATAGCACCACAAGCAAGTGCTATGGTGATTATGTCGTAGGTACTTCAAACCCCCCCCCCGCTGCAGAGCTCTGCTACGGAGCCTGCAGCGGATAATGGCCATACGGATCGTACGAGGCTACCGTACAATCTCGTACGAGGCGGCGACGGTTCTGGGACGCTCCCCCCCATTCGACATCCTGGCCGACATGTACGCGGCGACGTATGCGTCGCGGCGTGTCGGCCGGGGGGGCGATGGGGGGAGCACCCTGGAACCCGCGCACGAAGTGCCTAAGCGGGAGTGGCACCGACGGATTGTGGTGGCCTGGCGTGCGCAGCTCGAATTACGGATCTGCGCGCGCCAGCGGGCCGTCGGTGCCGTACTCCCGCACCTCGAAGCTTGGCTCCACGGGAAGGAGGAGGTCACCTACCGATTGACTCAGATACTCACCGGGCACGGCTGCTTCGGTGAGTATCTGTGTCGAATAGGACGGGAGGGATCGACACATTGTCACCACTGCGCATCCGACCTTGACTCGGCCCAGCACACGCTGGCGGAGTGCCCCGCGTGGCCTCCGAGCGCCGAGTCTTGGTCGCAGAGATCGGGCGAGATCTGTCTCCGCCGGCATTGATTGCGGCAATGCTGGCGGACGAAGGAGGTTGGAGGGCTGTGGCCTCCTTCTGTGAAGCAGTGATGCTCCAGAAGGAGGCCGCCGAGCGGGGTCGGGAGATGGCCGATCCCGCTCGAAGAAGGCGGCGCCGGGCTCGGTAGCACAGCTGCGGCGCCGCCGCGGGTCGCCGGCGGGCGCGAGGAAATCGCGACTGCTTCGGCGACCCGGGATGGACCACGCCCCCTTCCGTGGCCGGGGGGCGTCGTCGGTGGAGGAGATCGGGGGAGGTAGTGTAGCCTCTCCCGAGGAGGGCTCCCCTCTAGGCAGGGGAGCGGAGGCTGGGGGTTCCTGGAAGTTGCTTGATGTTCCCGGGGGCTCCCTACATGCCTGAGGAAGGCCATCCCTGAGGTTTTTAGTGGGTAGGCCTCCCCCTTCTGGGGAGGAGAGCCCCACATAACCGCCGGCTCGCCACAGCCGGGGTATGCAATTTAATGCATTTTCCTCAGGGAAACAAAAAAAAAAAAAAAGGTACTTCAAACCCATTGAGGCGACTCAATCAGAATGTCCTACCGACTAAACTCAGTTTGAGGCTTGTCTTGAAAATTACACCAATTAACCGACTTATGACACCGCAATTTCGATACTTTAATCTATATTTTGTATGTATATAATATAATAAGTCACGACCTTTACAAATATTGTATAACAATATTATTTAAGCACGCTAATAAAAACATAAACTTAAAATATTTTTTTGCCCATATTTCTATCGTACGCATCGCCACCACCCCGAGTGGACAAAGATCGTAGTGCTTAGCAATCGGGTGTCCGGCTCCGTTTTCATTACCGGCTGCTTAAAATACCGGCCGGCCGAATGCCGCGGACGCTGTCCGGTTTTTGTTGCGCTCGCGACAAATGTTTATGGCGTACCGGAGCTGTAATGCAACCGTAATTCAGTTCCGTTTTATTTTCTTGGACTTGATAGTTGCGCTTTTGGAAAATTAAATTTGTATAGGGAAATGAAATTAAGGAAAATATGTTTAGTAATATATTTTCATTACATAGAATCAAGTTTCGGTATGTGATGTTATGAAAATATAATATTATAATAATGTATGAGAGTAACGCTATTTGTATGTCTGTCTATTGTCACATAAAAAAGTATGCACCGATTTTGATGAAATTTCATTGAATGATTTATAAACGGGGAAGAACAGAATAAGTGTTACCACGACAAGGTATATCTTTGATGATGATGATGGTAGAACTGATCTGACAAAAATCGCTAAATTGATTGTAGGACATATTGACGACCTCTGCAGTTGATGATGATTGGTATATCGGTTTCAAAGTGTCGCCATCTGTGAGGTCCCGGGTTCGAGTCCCGGTGGGGGCAGATATTTGCGTGATGAATGCAAGCATTTGTACCTTTGTCATGGTTATTATAATATATTTCTACTAAATTTATTTATATATGTATGTCTATCCGATACCCTAGATCCTGTAATACAAGCCTTACAGAGCTTACTTTGGGCTAGGTTAAGTGGTGTAATTTATTTATATTTATTTATTATTATGATTTTTACCATAAGAAAATATGTCTTTTCAATGAGAAAACTTGCTGAATTGATTCAAATATAAATTGGTGCGAGAATTTTTTGAAACCCACAAAAGGATAGGATAATTTTTAACAATAAAGCAAAATAGATATCACTTCTTTTATCTGGTACATAATTTTTAGCTCAATTTTTTTCTATGGAAAAATCCGATATAACGGGGTTGAAGTTTTAGCGATGGAAATTAGAACCACCAGTTGTGACAATCTCCATATTAAAACCACATTAAAATATAATATATATTATAGAAACAATTCAAATCACTTGACACCACATATCTCCAGTTTTGTCTCTTTCAGTCTTCGTTTCTATTAAAAATAAACCGTAGCTACAAAATGACTAACTACATCGTACAGTTTGATTAAACAAATCGCAATGCGAGCATAGAACTTTCGATGTACAAAATTTGACCAGTAAGATCGACATACTCTACAATATATCGACAAATTTAACAAATCATTCTCTTACACCAAGTGTGAGAGGATCGACAAAAGCGTCCATCCTTGTCACTTCGAAAAAATATCTTTACCTATATTTTGCTGAGTATATCGATCTTAGTTATGAAATTTTGTTTGTCAAGAATATTGCTTGCTCTGTATACATAATAAACTGTAATCTTTAATTTGAATTTTTCCTACATGTCCCCATCCAATTAAAATGTTAGTTAATTGTGATTTCCTGCTTAATATGAAATTGGGTTAGGTTAGATTACCATGTTTAATTAATCTTTTGATAATTAGTTAATAATTTTATAGCTTTAACTGACGCTCGCAAAAACTTACCAACAACGTTAGTTTATGATACGAATAAGATGCCAAGCTATCCAAATTTGTCAAGTTTCTTTAAAGTTTTTTAACTTATTATTATACGCGTAGAAGTCAATATGAATTGGATTTAAGTAAGATATTTTTATAGCTTTGTGTGCCAGCACATCTGTATGGTCAACAAAAAGTTTTATAATTGCACTACGAAAACCATTGAGCGATATAAGATAGTTCTTAAGACTGGAAGACTGTTGTTTAAATGTGTGCAAAAAAAAATAGTAGCCTTTATATACGAAAATAAAATTCGCCGTAAGGTAGCTAATTTCAAGGCACAACATTTTCAATGGCTTACAATGTACAAGTACAAGTACGAGGTACAAGTTTCATTGTTTCTTTTTTAGGTTAAGTAGTAAATTCTAAATTATTGCGCCGCACTGGAAGCCGAAAGAACGACAATTTTCTCTAAATTCGTGAATTGGCATGGTTTTAATTTTCATATGCAAGTATTTTATAATCCTAAAATACTATGTTTCTTTCCATCATCTAGGAACTAAATATAAAAGAATATTGTAGATAAAACATTTTTTCATAAACATTTACAGCTTCCTACCTACTTAACACAAAACTGTCCGCGCTCGGCCGACACCCGCCTAAGTTCATAATCCACCCTCAGCTAAACTCAGGGCCACGGCAATGTTCTATTAACACAATTTTACACCCAACATATTAAAATAATAAAAACTTATGCCTCTCTTAATTAAATAATTTAGCGGCGAAGATATGTAAATTGTTCCAGGGGATAGATCAAACAACCCTTTTTTATGGCTTTAATATGCGGTCTGAGGGTGGGGGAGTGGGGGCGAGGTAAGTTATGAAATATTTAATAACGGCGCACACGATTCTATTTGAATTACGTTGGAGATGACGGGCCAGGCAGCGCCACACCGTGCTAACAGCGCACCAGCGGCGGGCGGCCAAACATGCGCTCTCGAAATTTTCGCGTTCTAATTAAGATTTTCCAATTGCAATGCGTCGTTGACACAGGTATGTCTGCAGCATTGACATAACGTTTTATTAAGGGAGGATCAGGGCTTATTAAATCGCAGCAGTAACCTATTTGCTATTTCTCTAACCGTTTCCAAATTTATATACTTTCGTCACGAATATCTACGACTTGACAATGGCCTATTTTCAAATTTATTTATTTTGTACAGAAAAAATTCGAACATTTGTTACTGCTTTATTTGGTCAATTTATATAACAGATTGCCGGCAGAGTCCCATACATGTATACTTACTTAATTTATATATGTATAACGTTACAAGTAATTATATAATCAAAAACAAATTAAATCTAACTCTAACGGTATTAAAAGGCGAGTGAGGTAACGCACATCAGTAGAATATTCAGAATATGTATACATGAATATATATTATATACATGCAGCACATATATCCTTAGAGAATACATAATGTAGGTATAATTATAATATTGCTATAACAATAAAGTAAATTTTACTATACATTTTATTTTTATATAAAAAAATATAAGGAAAGTTTATAGATACTGGAGGAGTTTGAACCCGCGTCTTGTTTTCCCAATCTTCGAAGAAGAGTTCAATTGTTTTTTGCGGTTTTTCACTTACAGAAATAATATTTATTGATTTGTGACTTGCAAAAAATAGTAGATTAACTAGCTAAAACATATACTACAGAATCGTCAATTGTGATGAATAACCAGAAATTTTTTTTCGATTTCGCTAATATTTATAGCAATTGTTATTACTATTATAAATAAATATTAGCATTTTTAAATAAAATTCAAAGCTACAAAAAATTATTTATAAGCTTATTTATTGTTGATTAGTCAAGTTATTGCCCAGCGATTTCATTCGTTTGATTACCATAAAGACCACCCTTAGGTGTCAACTCTACAAAGCTAAAAATCTAGGCTACATATTTTTTTCGAAATAACTTTTTGGTAAAATTCATGGATTACTTAATTAGTCGTTACAGAGAATAGTAAAACGAACGAAAAATTGTAAAACGGACAAATTTTTGAAATCTCTTAACCAGATTTGAGGTTAAACTATTATAATTTTGAAAATTACAATGTATTTTTCATAGCCTTTAGTCTAACATATGTTTTACATGACTATTGCACAAGGTTCCTCTACAAACTTCTTCAAACTCACAATATATAGTGACTTGAAAAGGTGTAATCCCCATAACAATATAAGGATATAAATATAATAATAATATAATCCCCAAAGCAATATAAGGCACGCAACGCCGACACCGCGCCACCAAACTGCGCACTGGTTTGAGTCTTAGGCACAGACCTTACCTTATAAATGGTAACTTCAGATAGCTTTATTATTAAAGTTATGTGATAGGTATGTTTAGAAATCAAAAGACTACGTGAAAATAAAAACTGCAACATTAATAGTTAATAATTTCTTAATTAATGCGCGTATATATAAACCGTCGTATCGTTTCAGCACGATTAGAATACAGTAGCAACGACGATAGATTTTATGTTAATTGTTATATTAAATTATTGATGCGTTTATTAACAATAATAATGTTACAATTAAGTAACGGATTAACATTACGATAAAGTAACGGAAACACTTTGAATAAAATATTAACGGACGAATCTTAACGTTAACGACGAACTTTCGTTAATTTTCCTCAAAATCATAAACCGTTAATCTACTTGTACCTGTGAATTGCCATAAGAGACGTCACTGCTCCACGCCTTTTAAATTATATGAACGTGAGAGTTGGGACCAGGAGACGTATTTTTGAATCATTAGACGTGAATTTGGAATTCGAATACGAATACAAATCGTGCATGAAATTCTTTTCTACTGCTTACAATTTTATAGATTTTTGAATCACTCGAATTCAGTGTTGTCATTAAAAACAAATTCTTAATTAGATTAATTAGTTTCACGCAGAAAAATTAAAAATCGCAACAACTATAATTAAAATATATATACTCAAACAATATTTACTTATTATTAAGTACCTATTTACAAGCTTTACATTAATCAGAGTAAATTTATCACTGTCAACGTCACTTCAGCGTTGGATATTCTACTAGGAGAAATAAAAAACGAGTGGGTTGAACCACTCGTTGCACAACGCACGAAACGAATGTTCAAAAATAGTGAATTCGGTAATTGGTATACGAATCTCACGATTTCGAATGCGAATTGATTTTCTATTGTTTCAAAAATTCGTCTCCTGTGCCATAATATAGAGCGACACGTACTGCGTGCACGAGTACCTAACGTGAATAGACGCCTTCCAAAAGATAAACAAACAGTTTCTATAAGTAGATCAATAGTATGAAGTATGCACTGTTGTTGACAGATTAACGTTAACTTGCATTAAATGTTCTAACTAGACATTTTCGCCGAAGGATTTTTAGAAGATTAAACAAGAGTTACTTGTGGTCCACAACGGGCTCCCTATTTCTGCTCTAAAATAGCAGTGTCCGCATTATTGTTTTAGCAGTGACATGACTGGGTACTGTGACTTTATATCTAATGTCACGCATCGGCAACATTAGTTTTGTAGGGTTCCAAATTTGCTGCCACGTTCACAGGAAGCACATGTACTATAAGCGACTGTAACCGCTTACCATCAAATAGACTCTCTGTTTGTCGAAAAATAAAGAAACAATAAACACGCCCTTAACTTATAAGCAATTAGCTTTTCCGCTAACTAGTGCCAAAGACTTCGTGTGTGCATTAGTATTTCGAGTAGCTTATATTAGCGTGGCGTTTATCTCTATCAATTGTAGCCTTTTTTTTGTTCCGCTGAGGAAAATGCATTGAATTGCATACCCCGGCTGCGGAGAGCCGGTGGTTATGTGGGGCTCTCCTCCCCAGAAGGGGGAGGCCTAACCACTAAAAACCTCAGCTATGGCCTTCCTTAGGCATGTAGAGAGCCCGGGAACGATAACGACTTCCAGGAAGGGGTTCCTGGCCTCCGCTCCCCGGCGATGCTCCAGGGGAGCCCTCCTCGGATCAATTGTAGCCTATGTAGGTATTATTCTAATGTATAAGCTATGTTATTGTAATGTTTCATTAAATCCTTTCAGTAATAGTGACAAACATCCATCTTTACAAATTTTCGCGATTATAATTTTAGTATGGCTGAAAATCTCGCGAAATCACAAAATGTACAAGACACAAAATGATTCAATGTTATTAAAGTTCTGACGAGAAGTAAACAATGTCCATAAATCTGTAAAAAATTACTCCTATGACATAATTGTTCTTCAGTTCTTATTTAAAAATAACCGAATGAATGGCTCCTGTCACCGCAGCTATCGCTTTAACGGCTAATTTGCAGCCATAATTCAAATCCAATTTAAAGCCAGTTGATATTCCATAAATGGCAGCGAACCGGCCGACAAGCATTGATATGGCCGGCAATGGCGACAATTAAATTAGTCCTGTTTGTTTTCCATTGGATATTATTATAAGGAGGGTATTGCGAATAAAATATGTCATCCTTTGATCTTATTTCGCTTAACAAACTTGTTAATTATTAAGGGCTCATTAATAAAATATAAGTAAGTATAGTATTTTTTTTTACTTTTTGAAAAACTTAACTTGATATTGATTGTATCGACAAATCCGGTCCATTTAATGGTAAGTGGGTACAGTCGGTCACAGATCGCTTGGATCTTATGAGATTTCAACACAAGAACCATAGTGTAGGTTTCTACTATCTTAGGGCATCAGATAGTAAGACATAGTACCTAGTATTTTCACTGCTATATCTAACTGTTGTCCTGTCTTTTAGTAGTTTTATCGTACATTGATACTCAGTTGCGAAATTGTTTTTGTCTCGGTCGACGTACTTTGAATTAATGCACTTAGTATAGGATTCAAAATACGTCGATATATTTTTTTCCCCATTTTTATACAATATACTATTACAATACTCTTACTATAAGAGTTAATTTTGCTTGTATTTTTTTTGTTGGAATTTGTCTTACATGAACCTTGCCCATTGTGAACTTGGCGTTAGCGCAGTCGCTTTACTGTCTCAAATGCCGAGGGAGTATTTTAATTAATGTTCTCCGACAAATTGCGAAAAAAGCCGGCATGATGAGAATGACGCATGGTTGCGTAGCGACACGAGGTGGGCGTGTGATGACGAGTGGGCGTCATCTAATGACGCGTAAGCACGTCATTACGATTATTATACAAGTTATGAAGCACTTCCAGAAGATGACTGTCAAAGTGGAGTTGCATGTTCTGGATTAGCCTTGTCGTTGCGGTTTGAAAGGTTCAAAAAGATTGACATAAGTGTAATTATTTTAGGTTTAATATATGCGGTCATTGTTCAAACCTTTGGGATTTTCTTGATTTTTATAAAGGTAATTATTTATGGTTTTTTATAAATTCTGTGTTATTTGCAACATGGTGATTATTAGTACTATAATGTTAAGCAAAATTATTTCGCATCCAATCTAATGTAGGAATCCAAATACTGTATTGTGACACCCTTTTTATTGTTAATATAAATATTCTTAACAATTTAAAAGTAAGGGTAATTTTTAAAAAAATAACAACCGAAACAACCTATATACGATTTACCGAACTGAAATCAATTAGAACACGGAATGGTTAATTATCTATAGGACACCAATCGCACGTCCGTTGCGCACGAACCCGTAGCAAAGAGTGGCGGTCGAGGCGAGCTGTTGTCTGGCGGGGCTTGCGATTACGCCACCGGTTGTGACGTCACTGAGTAGAGGGGCCGGGCAATGGAGAATTCTCTAACACGGCCTCTCCTGACAGCTGAACGTCCTCGTCAGCCAGGTTCTCTCCGGTCTGGGCATCTCTGTTCACCGCAGCCTGGTCTTCTTGTTTACTTTGTAGCCCATCCACTCTAACCAGATCGCAAGCGTATCGGAGCGTAGAACAAGCCGCATTATCGAGGCGCGCGCGCGGGGTTCGCCACAATGTCGGGGCAAAACAATAGTCACGATGTCGGGGCGAAACAATAGCCACAATGTCGGGGCTAAACAATAGCCACAATGTCGGGGCTAACTATGGCCACAATGTCGGGGCGAAACAATAGCCACAATGTCGGGGCTAAACAATAGCCACAATGTCGGGGCTAACCTATGGCCACAATGTCGGGGCGAAACAATAGCCACAATGTCGGGGCTAAACAATAGCCACAATGTCGGGGCTAAACTATGGCCACAATGTCGGGGCGAAACAATAGCCACAATGTCGGGGCTAAACAATAGCCACAATGTCGGGGCTAACCTATGGCCACAATGTCGGGGCGAAACAATAGCCACAATGTCGGGGCTAAACAATAGCCACAATGTCGGGGCTAACCTATGGCCACAATGTCGGGGCGAAACAATAGCCACAATGTCGGGGCTAAACAATAGCCACAATGTCGGGGCTAAACTATGGCCACAATGTCGGGGCGAAACAATAGCCACAATGTCGGGGCTAAACAATAGCCACAATGTCGGGGCTAACCTATGGCCACAATGTCGGGGCGAAACAATAGCCACAATGTCGGGGCTAAACAATAGCCACAATGTCGGGGCTAACCTATGGCCACAATGTCGGGGCGAAACAATAGCCACAATGTCGGGGCTAAACAATAGCCACAATGTCGGGGCTAAACTATGGCCACAATGTCGGGGCGCAGGCCAGCGCGTGCAGCAGCTGGTCGCGCTGCGCGGCCACGTTGTTGCGCCAGCACGAAGCGCCAGTGCCGCACGCCGCCGCGCCTCTGAATCATATGTTCTGCGGCCGTTTGCGTCAACAACTATAAGAACATGGCGGTAGCCATTCGATTCCGGCAATGGACCCAAAACATCCATATGAGGGGTATCAAACGGTGCATCAGTTAGGGCCTTTACTTTAGCATGGCTCGGTCTAACCTGACCTTCGCTAATGCTTCTGCCAAGGTATTCAATTTTCGTACACAGAAAAGCACACCTTTTTAAATTAATCGAAAAGCCCACAATTCAATTGATAGCGTCACGTATGCTTTCAAGTTCCTGACTACCCAAGCCCTTAAGTACGCGGAAAGCAGGTTTACGTACACAATTGAACTGCCTAAGTAAATTAGACGAAATAAGCGATATGGTCGAGCCACTATCGATTAAAACATCAACAGGTACCCCCTGTATAACGGCTACAACTCCATCACTACTGAGGGTAGATTCATTTTCGCGACAAAAATTCACGTTATTTTTATTATGGACCTCAGATCAGATCAGAGATTTTTGTTTAGCAAAACATGTGTCAACTTTGTGACCAATCTTTTTGCAAAAAGAACAAGATTCAGACTTAGTCGGCAAAAAGACAAGTTTGGAATTTGAACTGGCACTAGTATTGGCGGTAGTTTCATTCGCTACTCTCTTAGTACAATTAGCTTGCCTATGCCCCGATAACCCACACGTAAAACACTTGCCGTCCTCAAACTTACCTTTTCTCGGAGTAAAATTAGAAATCGACTTACTCTTCGAATAATGAGTTAGGTGAGCATTAGTACGCAGTACACTTTTATTTGCGTTCGGCTCCACGCAAACAGAGAAATCTCGACCAAGTCATTGGGCAAAAGCCCAGCGTCCGCAGCCGACGCCCGTATTTGGGGGTCTGCCACACCACGCACCACTATCGCTGAAATCAATTCATCAGAAAGACCCCGCACCACATGCAATCGCAGCAGCGAGCGACGAGCACAATCGGCATAAGCAGGGCAACTGTCCGAGCCTGCACCCACCACCTCGAACAAAATGTTAGCGATATCCGGAGTCCGGGACACAAAGGCTTGAACTCTCTTTTAAAGCCGGTCCAAGTGCGCTCGCTCGCCACCCACTCGCTCAACCACGTACGTGCATCGCCCCCCAAACAGTTACCCATACGAGACAGACACTCGCAGGGGCGGCGTGCCGCAACCCGACCGGCCGCGCACAGGCGACGGGGACCTGACCGGCGATCGCGACGCAGCGCGCTCAGACGAAGCATGTCCCTGCGCCTGGCGCGCCGCGCCACGCGGCCGCCACGCGCCCGTCCTCCGAGCCTCCAATACTCTGAGGCGGGCGAGCATCGCGTCCATCCCGCACCGCAGCCGACCGTCGAGGATCGGGGTGCGGTTACGGCGCGAAACGTGACGCGGCTTGCGACCCCTGCTACGAGCAGTCTCACGTCTCTCACCATCCACCATTTCTGCAATAAAATTCAACCAACACCAAAAACCAGATAGAATCACGCAGATCCTATCCCACTTCTGATCTTAACAATTTAAAAGTAAGGGTAATTTTTAAAAAAATAACAACCGAAACAACCTATATACGATTTACCGAACTGAAATCAATTAGAACACGGAATGGTTAATTATCTATAGGACACCAATCGCACGTCCGTTGCGCACGAACCCGTAGCAAAGAGTGGCGGTCGAGGCGAGCTGTTGTCTGGCGGGGCTTGCGATTACGCCACCGGTTGTGACGTCACTGAGTAGAGGGGCCGGGCAATGGAGAATTCTCTAACAATATATTATATATTTAATTTATTAATCTTTAACTATGTCATTATGACATATACACTATGGAAATGACAATTGTCCAAACTGACTTCTTAGATAGTGATGACTTTAGTGGTACATATACCTTTTTACATTCCAGTTTATACTTGTACATGTTTTTGGAGCATTTTATTACAATATGAATATGTCATTAATGTATCAAATACTTTCCAACTGGTTCCAACTGGTTGTTGGTGTGTAATAATTTAACTAAACTGTCCTATATGGATAATGTTCAGTTTGTTACTTCACAATACAATATGATGTTAAGTGACTATCGCTGAAACAGTGTGTTGTAAAACAACTACGTGTTTTACCGATGTACTTGCAATTTCGTACGCGTTTTTTGCCGCTTGAGAATCGACACCGGGTGCAGTTTCTCACGGGATTGGAGCTTGTTCTCATCAGTTTTATGACGGTGGCTAAGATGATCCTTGAAGAAAATTTAAATAATACTATACTTGTTACTTTTATCAATTACTCTGTCATTGAGACTTTTTACATGGTGGAATGCTGTTGCTTATTGTACCTATCGATGGCTAGTCAACAGGTGGTATCCAATAAACCACCCCGACGTCTATCTCGTCTATAGCTATCATCCATAAGTCATCTAGAAACTTGAGGTAAGGTTAGTTAGGTAAGGAGGCTAGAGTTAAGGTAAGTTATATTATGCGTATTCCATAAATGGAATCCCGCTATTCTCCTTTGTTTGGTTATAATACATCCGTTGTTATGTATATTATTTTAATAATGCTATGATTATTAAATTCTTATAGACAATTTTTCAAGTTACAATTACAATGTTGTTTCATAAATAAATACAAACATAGAATTTGTGAGTATTTTTATTTCCCAATTTTAAGTGTCTTAGGGTATGTCAATTATATATGTAACTTAATGTTATGCATCATTCAATGAAATGGCACAAACTTAAGAATAAGATTTACACTTCTAAAATTACGCTTAAATGACAATAATCGACAAGTTCTAGAACATAATAAATTATATTATTAGGACCGTATTTTATTGTATACAGTGAAGCTTCAGAACTCGTTAGACCAAACGCGCTATTCTACTATTATATATTACAAATACAAAATACAAAAATATTTATTGGGAACATAAGACATAGGTACATTATACAAAAATTGAGTGCTGACAGCCACAAAAGTTATAAACTGAGTAGCGGAGTCAGCGCCCCCTCCGGTAACATAAATACATTGTTTCCCTTAAAATTATAATAGTAAATAAAATAATAAATACAGTTTTTTTTTAACTAACAATATATACAAATTAAACAAACATTAGCCTCTATCTTGATGTAGATTCAGGAATGTACTGAGGTGGAATATTGGTTAGTTTGTGAGTATAAAAAATAGTGTTGGTGATGCTGTGGTCTCAGCACTGGTCTTTTAATCAGGAGATCCGGGGTCAATTCTGTTTGTACCAATATGTTTGTCCAATTTTATATGTATTTATCTGACGCCCCTAGGGCGAGGGAGGCCCGAAGCTGTTGCTTCGGGCCTTGCTTGCAGCCTGGACAGTGGTGAGATGACAACCAAGCAATGGACTAACGTGGTTGACTAAGTCTAATTTCATTTAAATAGGCCTAATTAAAAGGCATTTGTATTCCCTGGAATTTACGATATTCTAGTTTTGGTATGAAGGAATGTCATATAGCACAAGTAAAAGAAAAATCCGAAAACTGTAAATTTGTAGTTGCATCAATAATTACATATAAACTCATTTGTGCAACCCTCCGTGCATGAGACCGGCTCGTACTTGGCTACATTTTCAATTTAAAGGTGATAAATTCGTCATAATTAATTACACACTAAAACAAATCGCTATTGACGTTTTTAATTAATGTTTATTACAGCGGAAAATGCAAGGTTGTTAGCATTTAAAATTGCATGCTATTATCTTACTTGTAAAGTAGATTTTTGTGTGCTGTTTGTACGCGTTAAGTAACGTCACGTAACATATCAGATCAAATCCCCAACTTAAAAGTTTAAGAGTTTTACAGATGAAAAACAAATATTTTAGTGTCTTGCTTGCTCTATTATGAGGAAAGGTATATAAAAATAATAATAAATATTTCTTACACTTTCACCAATTAGCCTAGCCCAAAGTAAGCTCTGTAAGGCTTAATGCGCCTTATGCATAATGACACCACGCTGCCAAGGCGCGGCCGTGTGTGGGGCTCTCCGGTCATAGGGACCGGCCTACCCACTAAAATCCCGCGGTCCATATCGGGTGCGCTTGCGCGATTCTACCGCCACAACGCCCGCGGGTCGACCTACTGGCAAGCTTTCACTGCCATTTACTTGCGGCCCAGGTGCTTATGTTTCCATACACTCCGGGATGACGACGACGCCGCTGGGGATGTGTTATGGGATCTAGGGTAACGGATATTATACCTATATAATTAAATTTAGTATAAATATATTATAACAACCATGACTAAGGAACAAATTCATTCATCACGCAAACATCTGCCCCCACCTAGGCTCGAACCCGGGACCTCAGAGATAGCGATACCTTGAAACCGGTATACCAACTACTCGACTACGGAGGTCGTCGATATTATATGATTATAATATAAAAAGTTTGAGACATGCTATAGTAGTTTTCGTATATGTAATAGCAGTAGCGAGGCGGCCAATCCCGTCAACACCACCAACTGTGAGCCAGTCTCAAGGCAACACTAGTCACTACCGGCAGAGGACACGTAGACCGCGACATGTCCTTAGCGACCCCCCTAACCAACTCACGCAGGAACTTCTAGACCTGCAAGCGGCGGCGTCTGAGCCGTCAACCCCTAAACGGCAGCCTTCTGCTTAGCCATGATTAGGTTCTTGTCAATACTGGCCGGTCCCACTTTGGAGATTCTTCTAGCGCATATGCCCTCACCATGGGGTAGCGCTAACCGTGCCTCTCCTGAGGTGCGGCCCTCTCGTCAATAAAGCCAGTAGGGTCAATAGGACCAAAGGCTAGGCTGAGTTTAGTCGGTAGGTCTGTGTAGTCGAGCCGTCTCGACAGTACCAGGAGTCCGACATAATCAACGCATCCCTGCTTGCCTGTTGCGTTGGTATCCATGATGGATTCTCAGCCTCCTCTCCTGAGGAAAAACAAAAAAAAAAAGCGAGCCAAAGCGAATTTTTCAACATTTACATCAAAATCCAAATAATGTTGATTCAACATAGGCCTTTATATGATTTTATTGACATCAAAACAATTTTAAGTGGAAAAGAACAAAAACGTTGTATGTGCGTACGAACAAAAGAAAAGTTTATGGTAACAGCTTTGAGTCTATTAAGTGGATAAGAAAGTATCCGCTGATTGTAAGTGTAGCCAAAGTCATAGAATCAATCCACAACTAATTTCCGACAACTCCTCCGCCCATATGTCACTTCATATTACTGAGTCACAAGCATATCATAGCACAAAAGGTATTAATTTCAGTTGGACAGCGTCGGAGGGCGTTCCATACGGGCTCGTGAAAACTTTGCGCAGATAAATTGATAGCTGATTGTAAATGGCTTGTCTGCATTTTTGCATTGTTGTCTGCATTCATGAGTACAAAGGCTCGCAACTTTTAAATATTACTTGTGCCAGTTAACCATTTAAAATGCCGTAGGTCCGGACTGGCAAACCGACTTTGTAGTTTGTTAAATTACGTCGTGCTAACGATGTCGACGTTCAACTAGTCAGCAGTGTCAACGATTAACAAGAGAGTGACTCACGTCGGGCCTGCATTATGTTGTATTATAGGATTTGTGTATTATTAGTTTTCTATGCGACCCTGTAACGATATCCGCAACTTAAATTTTTGATATCAAACTTTTGCATTGTTATGAATATTTTTACAGACCCATACCCCTAACGAGTATGGCAATAATTATGTGTATTTACTCGTTCCGGAGCAGGTCAAACTTTTTATTATACCTAATTAAATTAAACTAGCTTAAATCAACACAAATTTAAAATGAAAAAGGAAACAATATCAAAGCCGTAGTGAAAGAATCCCACACCACACCCTCAACGAGAAACTCCCAAAAAATGTAGCAGCATTTAATGTCGCATTTTAAATTTAAGTTACAAAATGTTCTTTATATTCTATATACTATTTTATTACTTCTAATTATTCTTCTTTTTACCTCTTACCACAAAATAGGGCATATTTATTTTGTTACTTAAACACATTAGCTAGAAGATAATTTACATTTACTAGTGACTATTATTACCAATACAACAAGAAAATCGCAATGTTGCTTACAAGTAATTTCTGAGCTCGTAACTTTGAAGCAGATTTATGGGAATTAGCCTGGAATACAGAGTTAGCTATCACAAACATAAGGGCGTGGACAGACGGCGGGCTGGCCGCGTGGGCCTAACATGGCGGCCGTAACAACTTAATAAGTGGTTGCGGTGATTTACGCGCGCCCGCGGCGCCGGCGCATTCGCCCGCACCAACTTATTTGTACAAATTTATGACAGATAAACATCACTTTTACTTAGCAATTCCGCATTAGTAATTAAAAAGGACGGTGCAAAACTGTCACAAGGATAAATCAGCATTAGCGCATTAAAATATTACCTACAGCTAATAGAATGCAGAGCAGCTCATTAGAGAATACAACAATAAAACCGTCCAACCAGTTAGAGCATGTTGAACCCCTGTTAATGTTTAACGCGTGCTAATTGCACTGCACCCAATAAATCTTGAGTATTATATTGCCCGTAAATATACCACAAATATACTATAAATACCAATCCGTGGAGTCGTAGGCCATAGACCTCACTCGACGCGGCTCGCGGACCAAGTTATGGCCCTCGGAATGGCCGCCTCGGCTGTAACAATCGGTGTGAATCGAAAATAACCGGAAAATTTCCACAACTTGTCTAATGGCTTATTGTTGTACGATTGTAGTGTTGTTGTTACGGCTAACAAATTGCCCCGTTGTCAATTTATTCGGAAAGTTGTTTAGTTGACTTTCAATATGCTTCGTAAATGCTACTCAAATAAACGGAGAGAAATATAAAATTGTTTCAACAATGGTGAGTCATTTAGAAATGGACATTTTATTACCCCCAAAATATAAATTAAAGAATATGACGTCATATCCTTTACGAGTGGTCAAATAAAACAGGTCAAGTGCGTGTCAGGCCTTGCGTAGCATAAAGCTCTACAGTTAAAAAAATGCTAATAGTAATAACGTTTGTTTTATTTCATCTTGGTTCATAATTAATCGACCTGAAATATAAGTTAAGATATATATTTTTTAAATTTATATACTTGTATATCTAGATCTATAATTGTTGTAAGGTCTATTAATTCTTCTAGTCTTATAACTCCATACCGTCCCCAAACTAATCTAACTTATTAATCTAGATTTGTAAACGATAAAGCTAAAACTTGTTCTCGAGTATATTTTCTCTTCAATTATCTCTAATTGTCAGGTGCCAATTAGAATTTGTCTATATATAATAAATCAAAGTTTATTCGCTTCTGCTGAGATATGTTGTATTATGCTTGTATACACATGAACCATACGTCATAAAAGGGCAACAGGTCAGACTCGTGAACTACGATTCCTTTAAACATGGCAAAATACAAGATACCCAACACAAGTGATCTAGAAGAGACCTTCTGGATCAGTGATACCGGTTATGCTGACTCTTTACCAACCACCAGCCAAACCCAGTTCGGCCTCTGAGATCAAGCCACGGAATTCTAAAGTATAAGAAGCCGAACCTCGATTCTGTCAAAATGTTACCCCAAACCCACAAGATACCAACACCAAACCGAAGAAATCCATAAAACCCCAGATGGCTACTTTAACAAGCCCATCTCTAGCCCAGAAGAACCCACAGTCTTAATTTCGGGGCAAGTTTAGCGGACGATCAAACGTGCCCCAAGGACAAAGAAGGTATTCCATTAGATACAATCCATTTAAATCGTATTGGCTAGTAAATACACACAAACCAATAACATAACCATATACTCATTACTAAGTTCATTGTATGTTTCCAATCAAAAGTACAGTAAGCAAGAAAACAGAACTTAAATACACCTTTTACACTTTACATTCTGTTTCCTTTAAATTATGCAGCAAGTCCACCGCGGTTTGTCATTGATAAAAGTACAGCATTTACCAGCCATAAGTTAGAGTACTGTAACGAGGAGACTATACATCATGAGAATTGGAACCTGTATTGATTTAAATATATTTCAAACATTAAGACATATTGGTACTTCTGAAATAATTAAATTAAGACAATTCCGCGCGATTAGCTAAAAACGCCCATGAGCAGTTCCCACAAAATATAAATCAATCAGCTGTCAAAAAACTTGGTATACTCAACTGACCAAAGTTGTAGTTCACACCAGGCCAAGAAACCCTAATAATAAAAGAAATAATAAAGATCTTATCTCTAAACACACCAGCAAGCATCCAGCTAATAGTTATAGCGGAATATAAGAATAATAAAAATTTTGATTGCTACTCATAAACACATAATTTTTTCGTTGACCTTCAACGCTATTTATTATTTAGGTAACATTTACTTACATGGAGTACACCACTACCTACAATACCTTATTTTAATGAAACATTGCATTTAACAAAGTAATTAATAAAAACAATTAATGCATTTCTGCAGCTTTATATAGCATATACAGAATTATGTGTTCTATAAGCTAATCTGTACTTAACATTCAAAGCTAATTTAACATCTTATTTTCGTTTAGTTTCATACAATAGTTTTGTTTTGTTTCAAAACATGAACAAGCTTCATTCTTTCATTAAAGTTGAACGAGGAACACACGATTCATAATCTAATCTTTACACACAAACATGAAGATCATGTTTGTGTAAAAATAGTTAGAGTACCAGTTATAATAAAAATCAAGTTAACAACAATGTAGAAGTAGAAATCATTCACACGAGAGTTAAAGATTATTGTTTTTTCCCTATAGTTTGTGTGTGTATAATGATACAAAATACGAGTATCATACAGTCTGTCTCGTTTACTGCCTAAAGCTCAATATTAAAAGTGAGATACAGCTAGAAAAAAGTGACGTAGTTTAATATCGCTGTCACATGAACATGCAATTGGAAATGTATTTTTACCTTTGACTGCCGTTTAGACAGATGTTACAAAAGCTCTCATGTGGACTTCGCCTTAAGGTGTCTTTTGTCATATATCTTACCTATTTCAACACAGAAGTTTTGCTTGCATAACTTTTCTAGGAAATGCGGTTTTCGTTATCACTGTGTACGTATTCTTTGGGATACGTACACAGTGGTATTTTAATATAATTAGTATATAATTGTAATCGGAAATAGCTACAAAATGCTACTGTTAAGTAATGAGCGACTGTCGTCTAAAATAATGTTGACGTTACAAATTGATACAATAATAACTATAATCATTATCATCATAACTCCCATCAGATTACACATAACATGAGATTTTGTACAAACACTTTGCCTTTACAAAAATCCTAACCGAATTAGCATCTAAGCGACTAAAGTGACCCAGTACGAATTGACCTGTGGATTTCTTCGCACGTTACTTCACATTAACATTTGAATAAAGAATAACATATTTGTTCATGGTAGGATCGACTCCAGCACTTCCCAATTAGAAAGCCGGTGTTGAATGATCGTTTTCTGCACAATGTAAATCTCAAAACTTCCAATCAGCGTACTTCTTTGCATTTAAATTATACCAATACATATTCCCATTTAAAAGGCCAACAACGCATCTATGACCCCTTTGGTATTACGGATTTCCACGGGCTATCGTTTACTATCCCTTTTCCTCATTAGCCCTTTTATCATATGTAAAAAAAGCAATTGCAAAGATAGAATATTTAGAGAAACAATAAATTTATTTTTAGCATTAATCATATTTATTATTATTAGTTCCGGAAACTGTAGTTCGCTCCACGTATCGTGCTGACTGTTTGCTGATTGCTATTTACTTGAATATGTTACCCCGCCGATAGCCCGCGAGAATTATATGTAAATAAAATTATATATTATATACATATATGACACATAATTTTATTTACGTATTTTTTGTGATATAACCTATATGGGACAAAATTTTCACCTGCAAATAAAGTAACTGCAGGTGTAAATCTACTGGCCGGGAGGGCGATGGGGGGAGCGCCCTGGAACCCGCGCACGAAGTGCCTAAGCGGGAGTGGCACCGACGGATTGTGGCGGCCTGGCGTGCGCAGCTCGAATTACGGATCTGCGCGCGCCAGCGGGCCGTCGGTGCCGTGCTCCCGCACCTCGAAGCTTGGCTCCACGGAAGGAGGAGGTCACCTACCGATTGACTCAGATACTCACCGGCACGGCTGCTTCGGTGAGTATCTGTGTCGAATAGGACGGGAGGGATCGACACATTGTCACCACTGCGCATCCGACCTCGACTCGGCTCAGCACACGCTGGCGGAGTGCCCGCGTGGGCCTCGAGCGCCGAGTCTTGGTCGCAGAGATCGGGCGAGATCTGTCTCCGCCAGCATTGATTGCGGCAATGCTGGCGGACGAGGGAGGTTAGAGGGCTGTGGCATCCTTCTGTGAAGCAGTAATTCTCCAGAAGGAGGCCGCCGAGCGGGGTCGGGAGATGGCCGATCCCGCTCGAAGGAGGCGGCGCCGGGCTCGGTAGCACAGCTGCGGCGCCGCCGCGGGTCGCCGGCGGGCGCGAGGAAGTCGCGACCGCTACGGCGACCCGGGATGGACCACGCCCCTTCCGTGGCCGGGGGGCGTCGTCGGTGGAAGGGACCGGGGGAGGTGGTAGCTTCCCCCGAGGAGGGCTCCCTCTAGAGAGGGGAGCGGAGGCTGGGGGTTCCCGGAAGTGGCCTTTGTGTTCCCGGGGGCTCCCTACATGCCTGAGGAAGGCCATCCCTGAGGTTTTTAGTGGGTAGGCCTCCCCCTTCTGGGAGGAGAGCCCCACATAACCCCGGCTCGCCACAGCCGGGGTATGCAATTTAATGCATTTTCCTCAGGGAAACAAAAAAAAAAAAAAAAAAAAAAAAAAAAAAAAAAAAAAAAAAAAAAAAAAAAAAGGTGTAAATCTACTACACCCAACACACTTCGTCGTGTGATCTTGTGAATAAATATTTGTTCAACAAGAAAACAAATTATTTATATTAATCAGTGCGTGTTGATTAAAAAATAAATAATTTTTTTCATCACTGTCGTTCGATAAAATATTGTGTGCATGAAGCACCTTTCAATTTCTTACTGACGAGATCGCTGGTATTTTTGTTAAGTGAATATAGAGTAAAAAAGTGGCGTTTTGTCATATAAAGAAAGTATTAATGGTAAAGAATTATCTTTGTTGACAAAGACAATTATAAGAATTTTTGAAAATAAAATATAAATGGTCTAATTATATATTGGATGCCCAGCCTAATGGTTCATACACATTTATTTTACTAGTACCCTCATGTCAGTTCTTTAAAAACCTTATATAGAGGTATATATAAATGTTTACTTTATTATCTGTATTTGATTTAAAGTTCGAATTGATACCTCTACGCGTTACAGACAGACAACTAAGTGAATCTATAAGGTTCCAATTTTTAGTACAGAGTATAAGACTGGAAAAATGACAAGACGGCTTATTACCTATGAAATAATTATCATAGCCCTACGACAAATGACTGTAGCTGATCATAAAAGATTTACTTAGTATATAGTCAAAATCATA
The DNA here is from genome assembly GCA_036419045.1 of Scirpophaga incertulas. NCBI lineage: Eukaryota > Metazoa > Arthropoda > Insecta > Lepidoptera > Crambidae > Scirpophaga > Scirpophaga incertulas. The sequence goes on along the minus strand of CM071634.1, from coordinate 26,408,651 downwards.
ATGAAAAAACATATAACTATATGTACAATACAAACTCTTTATTTTCCCTCTCAAACATTTTAATTTCACCTCCATTTTACGGTAGCATCGAGAGTACTTGGACAAATCGTCGCTAACGAGGTGATTTTGTGATCTTAACGCCCATTAGTGGTCACTTCAGGACGCTTCCACTTTGTAATTTATTTAAAATACTATACATTAAAAAAAACTAAAATTAATACAATATATATAAGACAGAGTGACAGAATGGAGCGTGGTATATTTACCACAAGTTTAAGTGGTATATTTACAACGTATAGTAAAATAAAAAGTCATGTCAACCTATTAAGAAAAATTTTTACTCATGATGTATATATCTGTATCATATATCTGTATTGTATAGAAAAACCAAATATGGTTTATAATGCATGGCAAATATCAAATTGTATTTTAGAATTAAATTTTATATTTAAATAAAATAAAAAAAGTAAATGTTTCCAATAGAGGTGCTCTATAATTTCGCCATACAAAAAGCTCTCAATATTAACTGCGAACGAATGTAACAATTGTTTTACAAAACAACAAGGTCTATTTTAGTCTGACGCAGCAACAAATCCTGTTACCAATACATCAAAAATTACATTTATAGATCTACTTACCGCTAAAATATTGGATACTACACTGTGATTTAATAATATTAAAGGAATATAAATAAATTCCCGTATTAACAATACAACCTCTTTTATTGTAATACATTTTATGGTACGTGTACATAAAAAAGACATGACAACACTTGCCATATGAGTTAGAAACGAGCAAAAACAAAAACGTACGTATCACGGTAGGCAGCGGCTTAGCTGTGTCCACCCCTGGAATTGCTTAAGTCCATGAGCAGCGGTTAACTCAGGTGTGCCGCTTGTTCGTCTGCCACGAACGGCAATAAAAAAACGTTCGTCAATATAAATATTACTTATGAATATTAATTAATAATGAGTCTTGCGAAATTTAATTTTATGATGAAAGTAAGTTATGATGGACAATGCAGTACCTGCACTTAAGTATTTGCAGGTACTACGGACTCTCAGAGATATGGACTATATCTGAGAGTCCGTACTCTTGCGTACAATGATATATATTTGGTCAGAAGAACAGTTTTATTTCAATTTTATCGTCACTACTATGCAATTTCGCTCGTCTCACTAAAATGTTTGGTCTAAACAGATCACCGAACAACTCTTACAATGAGTTATAGGTAATTGATCACCACCCAGTCTTTATCTCTCTCTTATGGTATAATTTTTTGTCTCATTTATTTCTATCACACGTCATATTCATTCTATCAATCTTTATAGCTATACGAGTATAAAAAAGGATATATTTGGTGATAAGGCTTCTGAGCCTTGCTCCCAAATTATGTATCTCTCTTGCTATGAAATTTTAATCGAAGGTAACAGATAGTGAATAATAATAATACTTTAGTGCGCGAAATAATATACAAAAGGAATAACGTTATAGATAAACGGCCGTATTGCTATAACCCAATATCTTGTAGGGAACCTTGGATCAGGAATTTCAAATAGGGTATACCATTATTGGCAAATTTATGGCTATATCACACTAAGAATTGAGTGACAGGAAATGACGGACTAGATTCTTAAAGGACTAATAATCTCTTAGTAATCTCAGAAAGAGAATTCCAGAGTCGAACGGCGTATGTCCAGATAAAGTTAGAAGAAAATCAGTGCAGCGACCGGAAATGTCGAGAGTTAATTTACAGTCGATCGTAAAAAAAGGTATGGTGGAAACGTTCAAAGAAACAAAATATTGTTAAGGAGGGATAAAGTAAGTAAGTCTTTGCGCTGCTTATCTTGATGGTTCATAAAGATATTTGTCACATTGGATCTTAATTAAGCTGCAATGTTCCCGCACTATTTGTCAGTTTTAATCAAATTTGATAGCAACAGAGTTACATAATTAGGTACTGTTTGATCCGCAGCTAGCTACATCTGTCGCCATGACCACGTTGTTAACAGCATTGTTGCGTTCAGACCATTAGAGATGAGACCGCCAGTTCCTCAGTTGCAGCTCGCTTTGGTTTAACATTACTATGAAGTTTCCAGGTAAATGTAAACAAATCTTTCAAGAAGCAATCTGTTCTTTCTCTACCTTTATTTGTGTAGTTATTTGTGCCTATAACTCTCGTGGCATCCTGCCTTATCACATATTCATACATTTTTTTTTGTTCCCCTGAAGAAAATACATTAAATTGCATACCCCGACTGTGGCGAGCCGGCGGTTATGTGGAGCCCTACCCTAACTATTGGTGCTTTAACTATATTTTTGGGTATTGCCCTAACTATAGGGCGATTGAGCTAATAAACTACGCTTATGTTGGTAGGTCGACTTTTCATACTTTTTTAAATTTCTTCGCAGGTGTATGTATGCAGTTTGCCTTATATATGTCATTCGAAAAACGAAAATACATTGGTACATGCCTGACAATCCAAGCCTCCAGATTCATACTGAGAATAGTGCGAAGCCACAGCGCGCCCGACGTTCTTCAATTTTTCAATTAAAGTATTGGTGTATAGTCATTTTTTAATTTCAAATCAAACATTTAAGAAATATATATACATATTTAAATTTCCCAAGTGATACACATCAGAAAATTATACGACTTTTCTGATGTGTGTGAATTCTACGAATCTTTTAGTTATGTACATAGTTATATAAAATTGAAAATAAATCGTGTCTTAAGCTACACAACGAGCACGAGTATCATGGCCGATACGAAATATAAATGTTTTGAGCATTTCAGTTTGTGCGATGGGACAGAACCGGCAAGTAGCTTATTCCGATCCGGTGGCGCCAGCAGTACTTGTAGCGTGCGCGGGAAACCTACTGCCGCTGCCACGAATATTTATATTCGTAATTTTTAATGTATTTTCGTAATTTATTTAGAGTTGTTTATTTTTTTTACTCTCAACTACTCTAAGATAACATAGCAGAAAAGGGTTAATTATTATTTAGAATGCTTACATGTCTGTTTGTAGGTTTTTACAGATCAATCATCGAAACGTTGCTGCGAATTTTATTTATTGTCTGGAAAAATTCATTCATACTGTTGGGTCAAGCTATTATACAACTTTTGACAAGTCATCACAACTTAAGAGCACAATCCTCTATTTTATAGCCAGTAAGCCTTAGTCTACCATGCTGGCTTAGTACAAATTGGCTGACTTCATATACACCTTTGAATTTCATCGCAGATAAATGCAGGTTGTCGCAGAATGTTTGCTTTCACCATAGGAGCGTCAGATAATTGTGCATATAAAATTAATAATACGAAATTCATATTGGCACACAGGATTGGAACACAGGAAACCTCCAGATTCTAATGGGGCTACAGACAGCTGTCGAGCGCCACCTTGTACGCTAAGAATAAATAACAATACTATTGAATTGAACTTTTTTTAGAGACTCACTGCTGAGCGACTCTTACATTGGCTCTTAAGATTATTTGGAACAGACTTGGTTAGTTTCTATTATTATACTAAGGCATCATCACAAGGGCGTGCCCGTGAAGCACAAGCACGATATTCAAAGTCACGAATATTTTTTTTATTTGAAATTACCATCTCGTCCTGTATGTGACATTCGCTAGGCTTATATTGTTCTAGCGACCCTCTAGTTTTCTCTGCTATAATATTCTTATACATATAATTAATTAAACATATTAACCATCCTCTTGAATGGTTCATTGCAACGTATTATCGATATTAAAAATCTTATAAGTAAGTAAAACAAATACGTACATTAAATTATTCGGGGTTAAAGTAGGAATTTGTCGTTTTGTATGGAGATTAATGAATGTTGCTTATTCCTTATTATTTGCTTATTCCTTATTTATCCTATTTCCTTAGTTTTCCTTATTTACTTAATAGAGAAGTGAGAAATCTTTATGTAATATTTACACGCACGTCAATAGACATTAAACTTAGTAAAAATACAGTTTGGAAGGAAAAGTAGTTATCACAATGGGTACTTCTAGATTTTTTTAATAATTTAACCTTGCAACTTAGGGTTAATATATTAGTAATTCAAAAATAATTATTTAGCACGGCGTTTAAATTTAAAAAGTTACTAACTTTAAAAATACGAACGGATAAAATGCATTTATCATAGTTAAAGACCTATTATTTATTTGGTTTCAGCAAATGAGGTCCATGGGAATTATAACCCTATTTTAATTGAGCTAATATTTTGATTGAAATTTATGTTTAACTGTTATTGATTAAAACAACTTCGTAAAATCATCTAAATCACGATCAGCAATAATAGAACTCGCAGACAGCAAAACTACCACGAAATCTCACCAAAACAATACAAGCTATGATTCACCCGGGCAGGTATATCTGACAAAACGGAAAACGTATTAATAAAACGCAAAGCTATTCATTACTGATACGAACGGCACGTATGAAACGTGCAATTAGGGTATTGGAGTGGGTCATTTTCGATAATTCATAATGCAGGTTAATTATGGTGGGTCCGTCGCCTCGGGTGAGGCCGGCAACAATGCGTCTTGGCGGCCATGTTACTTGGATAAATAAAGGGACACGGCGGTTTGCGGTTTCTGTTTTAGTTATTGTTTGAGGTTGTTTTAATTACTTTAACTGGTACTGGAGCATTTGTTGTGTGATTAAAATAACAGTGACCTAAAGGTCTATCACTGTTCACAACTATTTATTCCTACCTTCCGATGTAATAAATAAAATAAATAAATATTTGTTACACTTACACCTGTTGACTAAGGTAATGAGGTGCGGGGCGACGAGCTCTTTGCCGTTGCTCATTGGCACAGAGGCTGTGGAGAAGGTCCACAAATTCACATACCTCGGGAGTGTGGTGTCGGAATCTGGGGGGACCGAGGAGGACATCACTTCGAGAATCGCCAAGGCGAGAGCAACCTTCGCACGGCTGCGCCCTATATGGCAGTCACGGAAGCTCACTAGAAGGGTCAAGTTAAAAATCTTTCGATCAAATGTTAAAGCCGTGCTGCTTTATGGAAGCGAGACGTGGAAGGTCACTAAAGACATCTCGCATAAGCTGCAGGTGGTAGTCAACCGTTGTCTTCGTCGTATTCTCGGTCGAAGTGGATCGGCCACACGCTCCGAAGGGACTCCGAACACATACCAAGGCAAGCCCTAGACTGGAACCCCCAAGGAAAGCGTAAGCGAGGCCGCCCTAGACAGACCTGGCGACGGACGATCATCGCAGAGGCGAAGAAAATCGGGAAGACCTGGAGCGAAGTCAAGCGCGAAGCTCAAGACCGACCGGGCTGGCGACGCACTGTGGACGCCCTCTGCCCCATCTAGGGGACATAGGACCTTAACCACACTTACACCAATTAGCCTAGCCCAAACTAAGCTCTGTAAGGCTTGTGCTATGGGATCTAGGGTAACGGATAGACATACATATATTATACATATATAAATAATTTTTATTGAAATATATATCAACAACCATGACTAAGGTACAAATGCTCGCATTCATCACACAAACATCTGCCCCCACCGGGACTCGAACCCGGGACCTCAGAGATGGCGACACCTTGAAACCGGTGTACTATCCACTCGACTATGGAGGTCGTCAAATTTATTACAAACACAATAAGGAGATTTAGTTCGGAAGATCTCTTACCGTAGGAGAGTTACTTCTTACAGTAAGAGATTTAGTTTACTAAGGAAGGTTTTTATTCTATGGAATTTAAAGAAATCCCAGAAATTAAGTGTTGCGTTTTCCCGAACGCCCGTTATTTGCTTATATTATTTAATTATATAGTAATAATATTGCTTACCGGTCCGTAGCTCTGGCTTTGCTTGAACTGTGTTTTGTGTGTACTAATGTGCCCTACCGTATGTGTTTATAAATATATATCATATATTACAATACTTGTAGTATAAATAGTAGGAGAACGCGTGCCGACCACTTTTCCAATCCAATCCCGTCTTCAAGACAATATGCAAATATTAGTCCAATGGTATATTTAAATACACTATGATACACTTCCAAATGTAAATGTAAATGATCAATTATTAATCCGCCGTAAATAATCTCAATAAAAAATGCCGTGAAAAAATCCGAAGTGACAGTCAAGTACCGAAACCGTAATGTCCAAATCTTTTTTTTTATTACTTTTTTAAATTTCCTTTTCCGCGGTCCGAAACTCATAAGTCCTAAACAATCCCCCACCCCGAGATGAGCAACCCTCATCTCGCTAGTCTACCGGTAGACGGGACAGGGTTGCCACCGCACGGCGCATCACAGAGTCGCCGATCGAGACCTCTGCGAACCGAGGTACACCGTCAGAGCCTGGATAAAGCTTCAAAATGCGTCCTCTACGCCAACGTAGAGGAGAAAGATTTGAATCCTTAATCAGGACAAGATCCCCTACCCGTGCAGGAGCCGTTTTATCTGTCCATTTCAGCCGCTGCTGCAACATGTGCAAATACTCCGAATAAAACCGTTTATTAAAATTTTGTGACATCTGTTGCAGCATTTGAAAGCGAGAAAGTCGACTCAGTGGTACATTCTCAAAGGATACTCAGGGAGAGCTGCAAGGGGCTGGCCGATGAGGAAATGACCCGGTGTCAAAACCTCCATATCGTTGGGATCCGAAGAGAGTGGGCATAAAGGCCGTGAATTTAAAGTTGCTTCCACTCTGTAAAAGACCGTAGTAAGTTCCTCGAACGTAAGAACCGTTTCCCCAATAACACGTCTCAAATGTGTCTTAGCCACCTTCACGACAGCCTCAAAGATGCCTCCCCAATGAGGACATCCAGGAGGATCAAACTTCCACGTAATGCCCTGAGTAGCCATTGCTTGTCCCAAGTCCGTACTATGTTTCGTTAAAAAATCATGGACCTCCTTAAGATACCTGTCAGCACCCTGATAATTTGTGCCGCAGTCCGACCGTACCAAACTCGGTAACCCCCTCCGTGAAACAAAACGTCCGAACGCCGCGATAAACGCTTCCGTACTAAGCGAAGATACTATTTCTAAATGTACTGCCTTCGTTGACAGACAAACAAATACACATAAATAAACTTTGTAAGTCTTAGAGGTCCGCAAGTGAGAAGCCCTGACAATAAAAGGACCAGCGAAATCCGTACCGACACCGTGAAAAGGTCTGGTGACACTAACCCGATCGCTAGGTAGGTCACCCATCATAGGCTGCATGGTGTTAGCCTTTAACCGATAGCAAGGTATACACTTAAATATAACCGATCGACGCACCGTCGCGCCGATAGTATCCAAAATTCCCGCTGAAGAATAGCAAGCAGTGCCGTACAACCTGCATGCGAGTTAGTAATGTGCCGATCACTTACTATCAACTGCGTCAAGGGTCCGTCCTTGGGCAGCAAAAGGGGATGCCTAGCCGAATACGGCAGCTTCGAGTTGCGCAGCCGTCCGCCAACACGAAGTAATCCCTCGCCATCAATGAATAAGTTAAGTTTGTACGGCACCCTTTAACCGACCCGTCGTCCGTAACGATTTAAGCTCGTCAGAAAACCGTTCCGATTGTACCCGTCGTACCCAAAACATGAGAGCAGCACGCCGTTCGCCTGCCGTCAGAAACAAAGATGTATTTCTTACAAACCGGTTTGCGAGTATTCGTTATAAACCGACGCATCCCATCCCGTAACGGCCAGTAATTTATTAAGAGAGCTAAACCGCAGTAAAAGAGGGTTTGTGACGATTTCTTTCTCCACAGCCATGACACGCACACAGGGCAACGGATCCGATCCGATTAAAACCGTAGGGGGCCATGACGACTCCGGTGCCGTCAACCAAGCAGGTCCCCACCAAAGGTTATGACTCACCAACGAGGAGGCATAACAGCCGCGAGAGGCCACGTCGGCGGGGTTCAACTCGCCGGGTACGTGCCGCCAATTCAGATTCACTGACGAGTTTTGAATTTGCGAAACCCGATTCGCAACAAATGTTTCCAGCCTATGTACCGAGGTCTGGAGCCACGCCAAAACAATTTGGCTGTCAGTCCACGCATAAAACGTTGCCTATGTTAATGTGCTTCCCGAGTGTATCACAAACATGATTCAATAACCGAGTAAGTAACGCAGCTCCCGAGAGCTCCAATTTGGGTATGGTTTGGCGGTTGCGTTATAGGAGCCACCTTGCTCTTCACCGTGATTAGATGTAACGCTACTGAACCATCTGGCTGTATCGTCCGAAGATATACGACTGCCGCGGAAGCCCGATTCCGAGGCGTCACAGAAACCGTGAAGTGACGCATGATACTTCCCCGGTGGAAGTATTTTACGAGGTATAACAACTCTTCCGATAGTGGGTAACTGATCAATAAATGCGAGCCAGTCCGTTAAGAGTTCAGTAGGTAGGGTCTCATCCCACTTAAGCTCAGCCAACCATAACCGTTGTAGAAAACATTTAGCCCAAAATATTATAGGAGCGATCCACCCGTTAGGATCATATATACGAGCAACCGTAGACAGGACTAGCCGCTTAGTCCATATCTCAGTTCGTTCCGTTATTGTTAAACCCGAAAGAAAAGATGTCAGGAACCGGTAAATACTGAACACCTAAAACCGATGTTGAACGAGGAGAGTCCGGATTCTCAAATAACAATGGATCTTGAACGTGATCCGCTGGTAGTCCTTCTAAGAGACGTGGACTGTTCGAAATCCATTTCCTAGTTCAATAGCCAGCCGTTGCCAATAACGCTATGAGCTCGTTACGTAAAATTAAAGCCTCCTGTTCCGAAGATTCCACCCGTGATAACGTCTTCGACAAAAATTTCCGACTCTAAGACGTCCGCCGCACGAAGGAAATCGAACGCGTTCCCGTTGAGCGAGTTCCAACAAGCACCGCATAGCCATCCAGGGGCTAGATTTCAAACCGTACGTGTTTGTGTTCAGTTCGTAGACGCGTAATGGGTGAGACGGGTCCTCGCGCCAAAGAATCAGCTGATACCGTCTATCAGCCTCATCAATCACCGTTTCCGAACATCATGCGTATATATCCGTCGCGAAGACCACCTGGTGTCTACGAAAGGCCGAAATAAGATCCGAAATATCTTTATGTAGTTTAGCACCCGAGTGCAGGATTTTTCAATGAAACACCGTTAGAGGAAGGGGCCGACCCGTCAAACACGACCCGTATCTTACCGCTATCCGATTTAAAAACCGCGTGATGTGGTATGAAATAGTGTTCTTCCGATGAGTAGTCCCTCCGTGCCAGGGACATGTGACCTAATTGTTCATATTCCCGCATGAACTCAAGGTATTTGTCGCGAAACTCTGTATCTCGCTTCATGCGACGTTCCATAGAAAGCAGGCGTTTCTCAGCAGTGAGGTAGGACTGCCCCAGCGGTTTGCGAATGCTCACAAAGGGCAACCGAGTAACGAAACGACCGTTCGGTAACCGATAAACATTTTCGATAAAATGGCGCTCGCATTCTTCGTCGAGCGGGTCCTTCCGTGAAACCGTGGGTACCTCTTCTGTCTCCCAAAACACGCTGTACTAAATCCGAAAGAGAAAACGCCCGTAAAAACCGTATCAAACCGTATCATATGCTGGGCCCATAATCATATATCCGTAGTGCGATGGTATAGCAACCAAGCCATTATTATTTAAATTTATAGTGCGTCCGTGCACAATAATGACCAAGCACATCAGTACCAAGCAACAAATCAATTTTTCCAATATTTAAAAATTTTCTGTCAGCCAAAGACAGGTGAGAAGCCGAGTTCAAAATTTCCGAAGGTAATTCCACCTGTGGATGTTCTCCTAAAATATCATGCAACACTAGAGCTGTAACTGTAATAACAGGTTGAGAGACCGATTCTCCAACAATGTTAAAAGTACATTGACCATAAACATGTGACACGAGCACATCACCTATGCCACGAACCGAATATTATTATTAAATATGTATAGGCCTAACCGTCTCGCCAAATTAACTGTTATCATGCAACCTTGCGAACCCGTGTCCGCTAGAGCCCGTGCTCTAACATAAAAACCGTTAATATCACAAATCCTTACCGCAACGGTAGGCAATAAAATAGTATTTAAAAAGGTTGCATTTGGCGAGGCGGCGGCGACTACCTATTCTTGAACGTCACTATGAAATGAAGCATTCACCCGATTAAAAACCTGGGCTGCCGACAGCGCCAGAGGGTTATATGTAGGGGGTCTCGAGCGCGCCCAATGGTGCCCGAGTCAGGTGCCAACTGGCATCCGGTGTCCGGTAACCAACCGGATGACCGAAAGATGGCGGCGTGTTCCTCAATCGCGGCCTTCCGCGAGTGGTGGTGAGAAACCCTCGCTCTCGCTGCATACGAGGCCGCAGACGCATACTGTTCCGCAGTGACGTCACGAGATTCGTCCGCTTGAATATGCCCTATGCCCGCTGCATAGGGTGCTTGTACCATAGGCCCGGTGCCTCCCCCACCCGTATGGGAGATGCCTGTGAAGTAGGCCTAAAGCCACCCCCACCCGTATATGGAGGTGTCGCGCGCACGTCCACCGTCGAGGCGACGCTCGTCCAGAATGAGGAGGTGAAGTCCGTACTTGTCCGCTTTGACCCCCTCCTGAAGGAGAACCAATCCGTGCCGCTGCAGGCCTAACTCCACCATTCCTATTCAGGCATAACATCCCGTGATGTTTGCCGTTACAATGAATACATGGCCGTGCCACTGCACAACTATTAACAAGATGATCCCCTAAACAAAAATAACAAAACTTGTGATTTTGCACAAAAACGCCTCCGCTGTTGAGGGGAACAATTTATAAAATGTTGGCATTTAGATATAAAATGGCCTATGATGCCACAAAAGGTGCAACCAACCCGCTTGGATTGCAACCTATTATTAATAGTATGTCCGATGTAGCCATACCTACCCTAGTCCCCCGAGTGGGTGGCCTAATCCTACCCTGACTGAATACAGGTCTTCCCTGACTGGACACAGGCCTCCCAGATGGCCCTGAGGTAGCCGTTGCAGGAGGTGAGCCTACATTGTCAACAATCCGTGCTTCTTCCTCCAAGAAGGTCAAAAGGTCAATAAATTTAGGCAACGGGCTTGCCTCATCTCCGCTTCCATATTTTTGTTCAAATCTTAATTTTAAATCAGAGGGTAACTTATTCAATACAATATGGAGCAACAAGAATGACCAACTCCGTTACTGGTAAATTTAATTTCTCCAAACAATTATAGGCCACCTTAATGGATTTAAAAAATCATCCCTTATAAAACATGATATTCCTTAAATAAGGCAAATTTAATATCTTTGCCACATGGGCATCCGCAATTAACCTAATATTTGATATCTGCCCATCAATAGCGCCCTTGCAGTCTCATAATTGTTATCTGTTATGGTTAAATGTGAAATAACCTGGTGAGCGTCTCCCGATAGACAACTCAACAGATAACTTAATTTTTGTGAGAGTGATATATCCATCCGACAATGTACCAAAGAATCAAAAATGTTAATAAATGACATCCAAGTTTCATACCCACCAGAATACTTGGGCAAATTTAAATCCGGCAATCTAGTATAAATTGAGGCATTACTACTTGACTGACCCTTAACCGTGGGACTACTGGCCAGATCCAGTGTCCTTACCGCTGAATAATGCTGTCATAATATTCTAAGCATTGCTTGTAGTCTGCCTGAGCTTGAATCAACCTTGCCTGCAAAGTTTCATTGTCTGGATTCATGTCAGCCCTATCATAACACATTTGTAAAGCTTGATCCAGATCCGCCATGTATCTGTTCGCATTTGAAGCCCGCTCTTTCAAGGCCTCAACCCTGTCTGGTCTACTCACCAGAGAAAATGCGCTTACCAACCATTGCAAAATGCGACGAATTTCGTTGTAACCGTCCGACATTTTAATAATTAAAGTAAATACAAAACAAAGAATTTACAAAATAACAGGTCCGTAACCGAAAAGTAAACCACGCTCTGCTACCAAAAAATGTTGCGTTTTCCCGAACGCCCGTTATTTGCTTATATTATTTAATTATATAGTAATAATATTGCTTACCGGTCCGTAGCTCTGGCTTTGCTTGAACTGTGTTTTGTGTGTACTAATGTGCCCTACCGTATGTGTTTATAAATATATATCATATATTACAATACTTGTAGTATAAAAATAGGAGAACGCGTGGCCGACCACTTTTCCAATCCAATCCCGTCTTCAAGACAATATGCAAATATTTAGCAATGGTATATTTAAATACACTATGATACACTTCCAAATGTAAATGTAAATGATCAATTATTAATCCGCCGTAAATAATCTCAATAAAAAATGCCGTGAAAAAATCCAAAGTGACAGTCAAGTACCGAAACCGTAATGTCCAAATCTTTTTTTTTTATTACTTTTTTAAATTTCCTTTTCCGCGGTCCGAAACTCATAAGTCCTAAACATTAAGCTTTTTTATATTTCTTACAATTTGAACTGAAACCGGAATCAAACTCTGATTGATGACACTATAAATATCAATTTAGATACAAAAATATTATTTGTCACATGCTCCATCAGGAAAGGATACTGCTTTATAAATTCTCAGCAACTGGGTTATACGTTACGTATATCGTATATAAATAAATTGATTCAATTTGATCAATTAATCTTGGAAAGTTTGATGGAGAAATTAATATCATGAAATCGATTAATTAACTAGTTGCACCCGAAATGATTTCTTTTCTCTTAAAATCTTTTAATTTTTTTGATATAGTAATTTAAACAGTTATTGTCTTTACTTGTCATTTTTTATGGTTGTATCTTCTGTTTTATATCCAAACTCATCTCTAAGGATCATATTGTTAAATCAAACTCTTAACTCAAATCTCCGCTTGAGCACAGTTTGAAAGGGATGGTGATATTTGCACTCAAGCGCAATTGGAAATTTATTTAAGTGAGTCGCATGCTACGATAATACGAGCCTTAGAATACCAAAATTTATGTTGACTTTTATTATAATTTAATTAGTATATTCTTACTTTGAATTCTTCATGTCATTTTAATAAATAGTTTTTTTATTAAAACAAAGTAACGTTTAATCTGTAAAGCTAAAAACAAAACTTTTTCAATGAAACAGCACGCAATTAGCATCGCAGTCAACGCCAGTGTGCTGGATCAAGTGAGTTTCCGGGCAAACTATTCGCTCACAACACTTTTGTATGTTTTACGCGGCTTGAACGAGCGCGATACTGAAAAGCCTCAGACTCCTAATTAGGCTGAAGTCGGACGTGCCAATTAATTCAAGTTTCTCCCGGAGAGTTTGCTGCGTCAATTAATTTCATAGTTAATTAGCAAGCGGACAAAAACCGCGGAAGAAAGGGCTAACGATGCCAGCCGGAGGCCTACAATACACCAATTACACCTCGCAGTGCGCCATTCATATCAGTATAAGTAGCGCAGGGCCAATTCCGTTAATGAACCGCAGCTGGACTGAAACTATTCTTTGATTCTATCAAAGACGACCAAAGCACATCGTACTTCTAGGGTCAGAGAATACACAATTTTTTTTGTAGCAATATTCGCATACGTAATAAATGTCAAATGTGCGACACAAATGTTACTGTCAGTTATTTTGTTTACATGCAAACTGTTAGTCCATAATGAGGGGATCTGGTTGACAGAGTAACGAATTTATATATGGCATTACATTTACCAGTTACATTTAATAGATTACAAACAATGTTTGTAAAACACCACAGATTATGTACGTACAATACACAATATTTGTTATTATTCACAAATTCTGCTTGTTTACGGTACTAATGAATAAAATGTGAGCTTAACACATTAAAATATTGGATAATGGAAGGACAGTTTCGTGACAAATAAATATAAATGTGACTTATCTTAGAACGAAAGCTCTTTCTGTAATTTATAAAGCCAAATTTTTTTTCATTCTGGGTAGAAAAAACTATAATATTTAGGTGCCGTATAAACTCACTGCAATATACTTATTTGCGTTTATTTATCCAGACGTAATGAAACTGAACCGTTTTTGAACATTTTGAACAGTGGCGATGTAAAAAGGATGACACACGACGAAAACATCGTGGTCAAAGGTCAAAATCAAATCAAAACAATCTTAATTCAGCATAGGCCTTTAGAGGCACTTATTAACGTAAACCAAATATAAATATTAAGGACACAAAGAATGTAAGAGTACATAACCGACGATACCTACAAGGAAAAAAATAGAAGACTTACACCTGTTCGCAAATTGGGTAGACGACAATTTTTTAAATTCTATATATAATAAGAGAACTCTTTTAAGTGAGAAATATTGTGGAACTAACAGTACACCTGCGCCTATTACTTTGAAGATACATCGACATGTTTCCGGCGCTGTCGCGGGTCGCTCAAAAACGCTCTATACTAAAAACACTGCAATCGGGACGTCATAACTAAGTAAACTCGCCTAATTTGTATGAGCGTATAAACAAATTTTAAAATAACTTTGTTATTTGTACGTTTATAAGTATACTTTGTATATAAAAAAATGTTACATTTAATGTGAGAATGCTAGAAATGTGTTCGTTTCATTAGAATTACGTAATAATTGCTCATTTTTTAGAAATCTAAAAACAATATAAATTAATAATTAAACTGAAATTTGTATATTGAAATACTTTCATTAGATATAAATTGCTCAAATCAGATAATTATAGTATAATAACGGCTATAATCAGTTGTAGTCGTCTACCCTATTGGGAGAGCCTTTCAGAGTAGAACAGGCAAGAAACATTGAACGTCTGATTTTTATCTCTTTTTAGAATCTATTTTTAGAATCTCATAAAGTAACACATATCTATTTACTCGTATGTACATATCCACGCCATAAATACATGCAAAATCATTAAATTATATTTCATAAAAATCAAATCCAAGCATATTCATCATTTAAGAAATCATTGACCTTGTACCCTTACTTTTTTTTCCATTTCATTAGTGCTTTAAATTTATTACAAGGCAAAGGAGTAACACTTCTGTAGTGTATTGTAGAAAGTTATACATTTTCTTACGAATTACAGCCTCTTGTTTTTTAAAGCCTGAACGTTGAAACGGCAAGTTAATTTTTATTTCTCTTGTTTAAATAGTGAATTTGAAAATAAAATTGTGATTTTGAAAATTAGCTATTTTATTTTTGGTCGATTACGCTTTTTTGACTGCGGTTAAGCCCGGGTTAATCACAACAAGGTGATGCTGTGTGGGTACTACCATTAATAGAATTTGACTGGGAGATGTTAAGATATCCGTCATATAACCTTAATTTTCAGATTCGTAACACCAATTTGTAAGCTTTGCTTTATTCTTAACAAATTTTCAGAAATATTAATTCTAAGTTAAATATTGATACGTAGTTATTAACAATGAATAAAGTTCACTTAAGAATATCTGGATAAAAAGTGAAGAATTCAGTTGAAATTTTCTATTGGGATGAATAGTGGTCGGTGGCGGAATGGTCAAGGCGTCAACACAGTAAATTGAAGACACGGATTCAGGTGCCACGAGTAAAATATTCTGCTTGCATTTTTGAATATTACTGGATATACATTTCAAAAATAACATGAAGAGGCAAGTCCATTTTTATTATTGCCAAAAACTAAATTTTTGTAAATATATTGACCAGCGTTATAATAATTTTGTAAGTAAGTCTTTATTCCGCAAACTGTAATGAAGTGAATCGCTCTTTTCTGCAAAAGGAAAATACTCGCAATATTAGCTGCTGATCGCCATAGCAAAAATCCATTGGACATAATACTATAAAAGTAGTTGAATTAAATCAATCTTATCATTCCAAATCACTTTTTTTTGGTAAATTATAGATATTTTATAGATATAAAGTTTTTACAATAGTATAGTATTAATTGTTTTTATGTTACGGTAACGTAACTCTTCAACAAAATATGTCGTTTATAATATTGCCATATTCTTGGAAGTCGCTTTTAAACCTGACATCGCATTTATTGCCTGCCACACTGACAATACTTTGGACCTTCCCACGCTACTCTACACGTAGTTGCGCAATGTTTAGTTTCATTTTTCAACATATTTAATTCTAATTTCTAAGTAAAGGAAAATATTATTAGTTTATTTTGAGCAAGAATGTTTTACTTGTTTCTCCGTTCAATCTAACCTAACCAACATTTAATATTATGCCATATTAATAGGAAATTATTGTGGAATCAAATTCGACATATTCCCGTGTACAGCCTCACGCGATCAAGAACAATTTATTGCGACGACTAAATAGTCATGTATTAAATTTATAGCTTTCAAAATTGACAAATAATACATTACTGATAGATTTATACGTTTCGAAATGACAAAGTGCACGACTACAATGGTACCAGTAATAAAATTTAACTCGCTTCGCTATCTTACTCGATATAAGGGACCATGTTGATTTTCTACGAAGCAATAAATACGCCGCTTGTTTTATTTGTAGGCATTGTCTTGCTCGAAGTTAAGTCGTAATAGGTCGAGTGCGGCGGAGAGAATCCCACATCGTCACGCTCGCGGCATTCGGGCAATTACAATGGGAATAAAATTTTAACCTCTGCTTAATATCTGGCGGGCCGTTTGGGTGAACTGTACCGACAAATTGACAGACTGTAAAATATTTTACGCGCGCATTAATTTCATTTGCAAGAAAAACAAGGCGCACCGCATCGCGCCCCGCATCGCGCCCCGCAAGAGGCTTCCACGTGAATTAACCTATTAAACGTGAACTGCCAGCTGTAAACTTGACTTGGTTGTCGTAAAATCGCGAGCATCTATCGAGTGTTTCTTCGCAATTTTAACGTTTTATTTCTATTTTGTTGCTGTGGCCTTGTTAACCTTTAAAATTTTCGTAGCAAGCTTTTTTAAGTCTTCAAATGATCTTATAACTAACAGTAGTGGAAAGGCTGGATTAGTATGTCGAGTAGCTTCTATTAGCGTGACGTATATCTTTATAAATAATAGCCTATGTGTAATTCTGATATGTAATGTTATATTACAATCCATTTACTATTTTTTTTATATGAAAGAGTAACAAACATCCATCCATACTTATAAACCTTCGATAATAATATTAAAGTTCGATTTTTAATTCGAGTCAGTAAAATGACATTTCCAGTGTCATGTGTCACAAATCATATTATTTAATATGGTATGTATTACATATTTACAACTCGTCAATAAAGCCAGTAGGGTCAATAGGACCAAAGGCTAGGCTGAGTTTAGTCGGTAGGTCTGTGTAGTCGAGCCGTCTCGACAGTACCAGGAGTCCGACATAATCAACGCATCCCTGCTTGCCTGTTGCGTTGGTATCCATGATGGATTCTCAGCCTCCTCTCCTGAGGAAAAAAAAACATATTTACAATAAAAAAACGCTTTGATACCTAATAAAATAAACCATGACTAAATGTCTAAATCTATTGATTGCCGAACATCACTATTGTAGTGGGTTGTAGTGGGTCACCCTTTTTTGTATCAGTGACAGTTGCACTTGTCATTTTACTGACTCGAATTAAAAATCGTAGTTTAGTAAGGATTTTGTCGAATTTTAATTAATGATAAACTTGAAAATATTTTTCTGATCATTGAGATTTATCATTATCTTTAATATGATTTTATTATAAGAATTATATTATCATTTTCAAGGTTGTTGTATTCTTGTTGGTAGCCGACGAGCAAGAGATTGATCGGCTAGTAGGTGGTAAGCGTCGGTATCGATATAGGCAATACCAAGGCCAAAGTTCAGTTGC
This sequence comes from Scirpophaga incertulas, assembly GCA_036419045.1. Classification (NCBI taxonomy): domain Eukaryota; kingdom Metazoa; phylum Arthropoda; class Insecta; order Lepidoptera; family Crambidae; genus Scirpophaga; species Scirpophaga incertulas. Next base: position 26,390,854 of record CM071634.1, on the reverse strand, counting down.
TGCCTATCTGGAGACAAATGCAGAGCTCAGGATATAAGAAACTGGGAGCCCAATAATAGAGATAAAGAACTGAGTTACACCACATTCATTTAATACAAACAATAACAAATAATAAGAATAAATACACTTCCTAATGATATAGTGGTATAATAGCAATAAGGTAATGGAGAAATGATGGTAAATAGTTTCGCAAAACCGTTAGACAACGCAGAGAGAATCTCATGGAACCATAATATTAAGAGTCGATCTCATAAGTACTTCAATGGAGTACTGACATCAGCAGCTGCATTTGAGCCTAATAAGAGCCTGCCTTGGAGTGAAATATCATTTCAATTTAGTTTTGTCCTTCAAATGACTTCCGAACTGCACTGTATTCAAAATTTCCACCGATACAATCAGATATAGCAACAGTGACTTCCTGAACTGAGATATTACGATAAATACCTATTTATCGTAATATCTCAGTTCAGGAAATAGGACCATTCGGAGTGAATGCACACACTTGTAAGTTGATCATTTATAAAAGGCGCCTGCATCTTATGTTTGAATACCAGGACTCTTTATGACGAATCGCCCAATAGCATGCAAAGAACTTAAGTCAAAATCAACTTCACAAAAATTATCTTGATTTAAGTTCTTTGCACCGAATTGCGTTGCTCTTTATACCGTACCTTAATCATCCGTCTCTCAAAATATTTTTACAGTCTTAATTTGCAGATGCTAAATATTTGTCTATGTTGAAAATCTGTGTTCTCGTGTTATACAGCCACCAATAGCATTTTCTTGAGCGGATTGAAAGTAAATTGTTCCTTAAACGGAAAACCAAATCTTCGCATTCTCATGACTCATGAGTAAACCGTAAAGCCCCTACGGACGAGTAGACCCTTAATCAAGCGGTACAGCCCTCATTAGTTAAATCGACCCCGTTCGCTTTGTTTTCCTACGCGATGTCATTAGTGGAAAGTCCTCGATATTTCGCGGGCATCGATTATTTTTAATGACCGCCGCCGGCGCCGGCTGAGGCGCGCGTGGTGTGATAGACCCTCGAACCTGTGCACTTTACGAACATCTGCGGGCAAAAATTACAATAGCGTCTTGAAAGCATCTTATTATATCTTTTTTTTACTCATTTTTACTGGTCAATAAATTAAGCTTAAAAACAATTATGTCAATATCTATTACATATACTTTGCGTAGTCTTCATAATATGCACTAAAACATCATAAATAATATAGCACTGATAATCAATGACATCTTTGAATGTGTTATCTCTATTAACTCGTAAATTACTTTAAAACGAAGTTAAAATTGTCATTAACGCATTATATTTGAAGTTAACAAATTTTCAAATCCTTTAACCGTTAATGCAGTACCTACTATTACCTACTATTAAGCCTTTTTCATCTCTTTAAACTGTTGAATTTTTCCGAAATAGTTTCATAGCAGTTGTCTATCTCATAATAACTATAATATTACGTCCTGATACTATGTTACGTTAGTGCTGACATGACATACGCTAGAGATTAAACGTAGAAGAAAACGTATTATATCGATACTTGTGAACGTGGGACAAGGACGAGATGATAATGATTTAACAACTTCTTCTAAAAGCACGTATTAGAATATACATTATGAATATTTCATCGATAGTTCGTCGACAGCAAACGCCGCAGTGTCATCACTGCAACGTTTCCGGCGATATAGCCGAACACATCTTAATAGTGTTCGGCCTAAAAACCTCAGTGTCGTGACCTATCTACAGCGTTGGACTTATTGCAGTCCACCTCTCACTATCGGTAATCGCTAAGCAGACGTTGGCTGGTGAGAGGGAATGTAAGGCTGTCGCTTCTTAGCTAAGTGAGGTATTGATACGTAGATAGAAGCAGAGGTTGAGGCGCAGATATAGGCAGCGGTGAGGGAGCGGGGAAATGTCTGTTGGGCGGTAGAAGACGGGTATAGACCCGTCTTCATAGGTTGACATAGGTCAATAGTCTACAATCATATACACACAGCACAAACAGTCCGAGAAATCCTATGTCCAGGATCTGAATTTCCCTGCGTGATCAAATCAGAACTAATGACATCCGCTGAAAAACCAAGATTTGACAGTGAACAGAGCGAATTGCTCACAGGACTGATAGACAGATCTAATTTTTAATTTATATACAAAATGTTATTTTGATATTACATGTTGATTATGTACCTATGTGTGACTTTTATTTTTTTTTACGCCGAAGAGTAAAGCCGCTAAGTAGATACGATGATGGTTATTCATATTAAGGGTATATCGTTCATATTAAGTAAAGAAGTAATGTAGGTTCTACTAGGTACCAGAAAACAAAATCTGACACAGGCATTCTTGACACGTTGAATGAATTTATGATTTTTAACATAATGGACATAAGTTCATTTTGATAAAATTAGCGTCTCACATAGCTGAACCCTCTAGTACTAATTCATTGTACATTATTTGTTATTAACATTCATTGTTGTTTGACAGCGTTAAGAACATCTCTTTCATATTTCAAATGAATTTCTATAAGAACACCATAGTTTCTATTTTCATGTAGTCGTGCAATACTGTTTGTATATTGTTTTGTTACTGGGCCATAATCCGATATCTTTTCCACTTGTATCTTACTACCTAAAATGATCAATTGGCTCTTTTCATGTAGTCGTGCAATACTGTTTGTGTATTGTTTTGTTACTGGGCCATAATCCGATATCTTTTCCACTTGTATCTTACTACCTAAAATGATCAATTGGCTCTTTTCATGTAGTCGTGCAATACTGTTTGTGTATTGTTTTGTTACTGGCCATAATCCGATATCTTTTCCACTTGTATCTTACTACCTAAAATGATCAATTGGCTCTTTTCATGTAGTCGTGCAATACTGTTTGTGTATTGTTTTGTTACTGGGCCATAATCCGATATCTTTTCCACTTGTATCTTACTACCTAAAATGATCAATTGGCTCTTTTCATGTAGTCGTGCAATACTGTTTGTGTATTGTTTTGTTACTGGGCCATAATCCGATATCTTTTCCACTGTATCTTACTACCTAAAATGATCAATTGGCTCTTTTCATGTAGTCGTGCAATACTGTTTGTGTATTGTTTGTTTACGCCATAATCCGATATTCTTTTCCACTTGTATCTTACTACCTAAAATGGTCAATTGGCTCCTTTAATGTAGTCGTGCAATACTGTTTGTGTATTGTTTTGTTACTGGGCCATAATCCGATATCTTTTCCACTTGTATCTTACTACCTAAAATGGTCAATTGGCTCCTTTCATGTAGTCGTGCAATACTGTTTGTATATTCTTTTGTTACTGGGCCATAATCCGATATCTTTTCCACTTGTATCTTACTACCTAAAATGATCAATTGGCTCTTTTCAATGTTCAAGTCTAACCTATTTTGGTCCTAAGAGACTATTTAGATTTTAACATCTAAATAGTTTTCTTTAAGTCATTATTTCTTTTGTGTACTTCTATTATGGTTTCCTTGGCCTCAAAGGACTTATATTTTTGTAGTTCTATCGCATATTGTATGAGCACATTGTAGCCCCTCCATCCTCCCATTTACTTTTGTTGATTTTTGAATACTTTTAAGAGCTATCAGAGAATTTCCACTCTTCGGGGAAGGTCAGTAAGACAGCTCCTAAAACATTTCAGCGAAATTAATTAAAGTTGTAAAACGCACGCTAGGCCAACAGCAATACGTATCAATTGTATCGAAGGCGCGAGAATAATCCAGCACGATGAAAATGGCGCCCTTTCTTGACCAGTCAAAATATCATCAATACTATCCAAAGTGCCATTGATTTGCTTCTCTGTGCTCTGAAACCCAATTACTTTTATAACACTATGTATATTTAGATATTTCGTTATTTGTTTACAAACTATCTTTTCTTCTAAACTATCTTCACGTTGGAGAGAAAAGTTCCTCGCACGACAGGCATATATCAGGAACTGCAACGCCGGGAGGCTTCTCACAAGAAGCACGTATGATTTAGTAAAGATTGTAGGAAGGCAGTAGATACTATAGGTACTAGATTGGGGGGGAAGATCTTTGGGGCCATCATCCAGCAGTGGCCGTTTCTTGGTTGCAATGATCATAATGACGAAATTTCGAAGATTGTCTTTGTTAGTTGTTTATTGGTATGAACTACAACATTCTTTATAATAATATTAGGTTAATAAATCAACAATTAATCTACTTTAGTATTGTTTCTCAACCATCTACGCAACAAAACTTTGTAGATAAGTCTACCCAAATGGAGTATTATCCAGACAACCAACCACTGAAAATCTGAGAAATTTATCAAGTTAACGTTTAAAAGGGTTCGCAAAGCGCATTTTATGATGGCGATTTATCACTTTAAAGAGATAGTTAGAATTGGTGTTGGAATGAAAAGAGTGTAACAAAGTCGAGGTTGGCGGCGCGGAGGCAAATGAGGCGCGTCGCTCGCTGCTAACTAAGCCAATCGGATGGCGCGCGCAGACGGGCGGCGGACACGTCTCAATTGCAACTTTTTTTTTTCTTTAGTTATTTATTAAAGGTTTTCATAGAAGACTATGAGCTGCACGTCGTTACCAGAAGAAACTTACACGCAGGTGTGTCATGCTTTAAAACTATTTAGGACTGATACTTAGGAACTTTGTCATTAATAACAATTTTAAAAAAAATACTAGATTCATGTTACATTTTTCTAAGCTTACCCACAGGAATAGATATCAGCGAGGATGAGATGATCCGTCTCTTCAATCCCTCGAGACTTGCTCCTGGTATGTACCAGTGTCTTATTGTTATTCGAATTTTTCTCGTACAGAAATGGAAAATATAAATTCCTAATACTACCTTCCTAAATACTACATTAATTCATAGTGAGCTAGAGACTTTGACCTAGGCCTAATAATAGGTAAACTTAGGTAAACTTGAGCCTCTCGGAGGGGCGTATATGTGAAGCGATGGATATAAAGTAATAAGTTGATTTCGTATTCAAAATGGATTTGACTCCAGTAAAAATGACAAAAAATAATACATTTGGAACATATAGTCAGTATACAGTTGCACTGAATACATATTTTTTTCTTTTTATCGGAAAAATAGTTAACTGAACATATAACTGGATGAAAAATCAACAATCATTAAAAAATTACTTATTTAGCGTCTAAATATAATATAATAAATAATGCAATTATTAATGCAATAAGATTTATTCCAACAATGTGAAGGCACACTGTTGGAATAAATCTTTAATATGTCGTCACTTAATACAGAGCTTAGCTTACCCACAACTGAACTTGTTAAAAAGTGTACCCCAGAATACGAAATATGTAATATTTATAATCCCTACTAATGAGGATTATTAACGCGAAAGTTTGTATGGATGAATGTATTATATACATTTATCTATTATATAGTATGTATGTATTTCACGTAAAAACCACTAAATGGATTTTAATGAAACTTTACAATAATATAGCTTATACATAAAAATAATAAATAGGCTACGCTAATATAAGCTACTCGAAATACTAATCCTGCGCAGACGAAGTCACGGGCTCCAGCTAATATTCCATAACATTAAGTCAGCTTTCTTAAAATACCAATGGCTAGATAAAAACGTGCTTCAAAGCTTTCACAAACCACCCGTCTGCTTCGATCATTTACAATCATTTGCGGGAACTGCTTTTTATACCTCATCTGTTTTAACTCGACCGGCGAATCCTTTCGCTCTCGCTTGTTAGTCGGAAACAATACTTCGTGATTTCAGGTATCTGTTGTTTGGTTATCATAATGATCTCATTTATTTTTGTTTTTATAAATATTATTTTATTTTACGTCGTTTTTATTTATTTAGTTTGACAGCAGAGCATTCAAAATTAATACCAATTGCATATTTTCGATAGATCGATCGATTTAGATATGATTATAATTACTGTTCAATGTTAATAAACATAAATGTTTACAATACTTCTTACCTTTATCACCAAAAATAAAAGTTACGATGCATTAATAAAATATAGATTCTATAATAGTACTAGATTATACTCCAGACATGTAAATCTCAGTCGTTTGATGCGGTCAAGGTAAGCTATTAGGTCAAGTTCATACCCACTCGTACACACCAATATTGTTCATAAATCAGACACACCCTACACATTGAGAAATCATGGCGCATGAGATATAAATTTTAATTTATTCAGTGACAAAATTTAAAGAAAATGTACTTAATGGAGCAAGAAAAATAAATAAAACATTATAACAGTGTACATTTTATAACTACGTAAGAAACAAAAAAAGACAACAATTTTGATGTAGAAAAGATATGCAACTTAACCCAATGTTATGTATTACAAATGCTACAAATATATACTTTTTATATGAAACTTATAACCACGACGATCATCAATAATTGAATTTGCACTAAAACTATATATATATAAGATAAAATCGTTCATTCAGGCCATTCGTTTGGTAAGACTCAACCTAAAAGCCATTGGAAAAACCGGGAACGAAATCAAACGCAAAGCTCATGAGCGTGCGGGATGGATGCCTGGACACTCGCTGTGGACGCCTTCTGCCCCAGCTAGAGGACAAAGGATCTTAATGATGATTCTATAACAGGAAATTTTAAACTTTAGTTTTGATTGTTTTTAAAACAAAACTACATTTATGGAGATTTTCAAATGCGATAGTAATACAGACCGAAAGGTTTACTGATAAAGTTGATCTCGAAATCACATATACAATAACAATAATAGAATAATAGAAATGAAAATTAAAAATTACGTCGTACATTTGAACGGTTCAAACACTAAATAGGAGATTTTTTTTAAATGCATATATGCAGTATTTATTGTTTTAGAAAATGACGAAAAGTTCCTTACCATAGAATGTGCTATTTACAAAATTTAAGGTAATTCCATCCCTTGTGACATTTATATCTCTTAACTATTATAATTAAAATTTCATTTTGGATAACCTGTTACTGCAAACCATAATGGCACAAAGTTAATCAATATTCATCATTAAATATAGATAGTACTCAAGTGCTAACAGCCTGCAGTCATTAATATTTATAGACTGGATTAAGTTTATCAAGCAGGCAGTATATGTAGTGGTTAAGCTTAATTTTATAGTCCGGTTCAGGTTACATAAGCTTTGATGCGTACTTAATTTGGATATACAATTAATAATTTTATGCAAAATATCCATTTCTTTATTTATAGCACATTTATGAACAAACTAGCGGACCCGACAGACTTCGACCCGTCAAAAAGATTTGTAAAGTGACAGTTTTTTGTTCCTACTTATTTTATAGATAAAAGATTTCCCCGCTTTTGTATTGAAATTTTTCTTGAATTTTCTTTGCTATAAACTTCACGGAGCCTGAAACCTTTCCAACGAATTCAAAACCATGGAAATGAGTTCGTGCGTTCTGGAGTTATAGCGTCAGGAAGGAAAACCCGACTTATTTTTATATAGTAGATAAATTTTACTGTTAGTTATCAACGTTTTTACTGAATACCGTTAGGACAAGGACTTCCGATTAGATATTGGTTCTTTTTAAATTTCAATAATTATTAATACTATATTTATCTTGAAATCTTACTCACTTTCAACAGTTTGTTAACGTTAAGAAACGTAAAGGTATGAAACGGGAAATAGCTCTGGTTGGCAGACCTAGGGATTGATGTGAATGGAATGAACCTAAAAACCCATTTCAAGATGTAAATAATATAATGCCACAATACATGGAAGTGCCACCACTACACATAGAGCGTTTTGGTTCTACCTTTATAATGCGTACTAAGAAGGAGTAAATTGTGTCTTTATTGAAAATATACTGAAATGTATTTTATAAGAAAGACAAAACTTAGGTGCAATGCTTAATTATAATGATGGAGTATTCTACTGCTAGGGTTGACTTATAAAAGTTAATAGCATTGTGTATATACATGTACGCATGTAGAAGTATATATTTAAGGTAATGTATGTAATTTCACATATATTATTTCTATATTCTGTAATTCGATTACATTGAGAACTCGGAGCTTAATTTTTTTTTATTATGTTATGTACTGCACTTTTTTCTTTCACTTACTTTTAGCTTCTAGGATGTAATAACATAACTAAAATTACAGCTAAATTTCAGCTTTTTAAATGACCCACAAACCTTATACACTGCAGAACAAACTTAATTCATAGGTAACTTCTATTTGTTTTTAATATATAATATGATTAAATATATTACTGTTATTGGTCTATGTGTGTTATTTATTTAAATAAACATATCTATCTATAAATCATCGTGTGAAATCATTAACTATTGTAGCAGATGAAGTACCCACTAACAGCAGGCTTAAAGCCGCACGCATAACGAAAGCGAGCGTCCGTGTCTCATCTCCCTAATCCGTGACGAGGGCGTAACGATCACGTAACGAGCACGTAACGAGTGCGGCTCGTTATCGCCGCGGCCGCACCGCTGCCTCATTAAACGTATCGGATGCACCAATGTCACCTGGCATACAATCGTAATGACGACGAGTAATCGTTTTCATGTGTTTAAAGGAAAAACACGTTTTTGCACGCTCTGTGTGTCAATTTTTATAAAGTACTAGCTGTGCCTGCGACTTCGTCCGCATGGAATTGTTATTTTGAGCATCATATTTATTTTTGCAAACAACCACCTCAGCTGTTACCCGATCATGACAACGCGACATATCCAAATTTGATTACTATAAAAACTATTCTAGTGAGTTAACCCGAAAAGATAGACATATACTGTCGCGGACATTTTTTTAGATCATTTTAAGAGGAATAATTATTTCATACATATTTTTTTGGTATCTAAAACCGTTTTCGCAACGCACGCAAAAGAAGAATAATTTTCCCCGTTTTTTCTACATTTTCCATTTTTTCTTCGCTCCTATTAGTCGCAGCGTGATGTTATGTAGCCTAAAGCCTTCCTCGATAAATGGGCTATTCAATAAAAAAATAATTTTTCAATTCGAACCAGGAGTTCCAGAGATTAGCGCGTTCAAACAAACAAACAAACAAACTCTTCAGCTTTATAATATTAGTATAGATAAAAAGTTATTGAAAGTATATTTTTTGAAATCAGTAAATATCTAAAAACTTGAGATAGACAGAGATGATTAACTCTGCTGTTTAGGATATAAAATAGTGTTGGGTTTCTTGTTGGTACTTTCCAGCACAGGGACTCCCGTCGCGTCGTAGACTTGTGAACCAATGGTGCCATTGACGTGCAAAAGTGACAGTAAAAAACTTATTTTATGAATAAATGTTTGATTTTGATTATAAGTAGAGATCGGATAATCGGATGCATATTTACCTAAAGTTAATTTTTGGCTCACAAATTATGGAAGCGGCTTTTTAAAATCATTTTGTTAAATAAAAATACCGGGAAAATACGGGACTGCAAATTTAACGTAGTGATATTGTTTGAAAATTACTAAATTAGCACGTGGTATTTATTTTCAAAAGATCGAGACTCCGGGTTCATTTATACAACTATGCATACGTATTTACATGAAGTTTAGTTTCAGTTCCCCGTGCGATTTATGAATGTACGATTTATTACATGAATAGTGTTATACGAAAGTAGTGAGCTAGTTTGACTAAAACAATAATCAATTAAATAATTGAATAAAAAAACAGAAATGGTGTAAAATTTTTATTTAACAAAACAATAAAAAGCCGTTTCCATACTTTGTCTTAAACTAACTTTAGGTAAATATGCATCCGATTATCCGATCTCTAATTATAAGTCATACTGTCATACTAATACTATGGACCTACTGGTCTGAAAATAAAAAAAACTTTTATTATTTATCTTTGAGTTGTTTTATTTATTCCAAGCCACTTTCACTATTATATTACCTACAAAATATCTAAACTACAAAAAATTGTAAAACATGCGATTAATTTTTATTGCAACAAAAAGATGTCACAACTCCCTTAACAAAAAAATCATCTCTTCTTCTAGGTATATATAAAAAGCTATCACAGCACATTTACGTTACAAAATAGACAGTGAGATCGCACAGCAGCGATCAGTGCTCACACACAAACACACACCGACCGAAAGCAATAAACTGCGGAAGAAGTTACCACCCTAAACCGAATCAAATTTCACTAGATCAGATCTGCGACGTCGAAAAACTCCGGCAGACCGTTCGACAAAGCTCCCCGATTGGAACGGGGAATCGAGGCAATTGCCATGAAAGATCGGTGCAATAAAGACGCGGTTAGGTCGCGCGATGACGCGCGGGCGGGGGCGACACGGTTTGGGCGGGCGGCGGTTTCGTTTTGGCAAGTCGTGGATACGATGACGACTGAATTGTACGATTGCGCTACAAAAAATGGGATCCCGAGACATTTAGATGGTTATTTTTTTGATGATTGGTTTTATTAGAAACGAATCTTTTCTTGGGTGGTTTATTTCGATTTGTTCTTCCTTTTGTTTGGGAAGTAGATTTTTAGGGAATAGCTGGGGGTTTAAGTCTTTTTTAATCTAAATAAATATTATAGAGAAATAGAAACTATATATTGCGCTATTGCGCAATATATAGTTTCTATTTCTTAAATTTTACTAATTAGATCATTACCTTGGTACACAAGCAGTAAAATAGCAATATCTATTTTATTAACTTAAGCCCTGAAATGTAATGTAAAAAATTAGTTATACTTTACAGGGACAGACTTTATACCAATCCCTGTCTGCACAGGCACCTCCGTCTTGCCTGTTTCTACCTTGAAACCAGCAGTTCTCATTTTAATATATTCTGGTTTATTAAAATGAAATTAATAAATATCATAATGTAACATCTTTATCCATTTTTTGCAATCCTCGCGACTGTTAGCACTCAACATCAGGTTTGCTGTTCTTCTGTGCATCAAAACAAATTTCGCTCACATAAGCAAACAATTTTTTTTTTGTGGTTCCTTGTTGTAGTTAATTACTCCATTGATGAATTTCTGAGACAAATAACAGGACGTAAAGCGGTAACAATTAAAATATACTTATATTAATAGAATACTATTTAATTGATAATATAATTATTTAGGAAAATGGTATTATAAGTTAATAATAATTGGCGCAATGTCTTCTTTCATGTCTATCCATTAGCGAATAGCCAATAAAACAGTAGTATAGAAGCTCTATATTACGACTGTATAAGTATTTAGTATTTCCATTGGAAAATTTGAATCACGCCACAGATACATATATGCTTTATCATTGATTACAAAGAGCTTCATATTACTACCGACCACAAGCTTTAGATTTGTGGGCTTTTGTGTTTTTAGTGCATTTGATAGAAAATTGTTTAATATGTCATTTTGCACCATTAAATAGCGTGAAAACGGGTTTAACAGTTGCAAAAACAAATGGAACTATTTTTAACCAGCCAGTTTCTGGTAGGTACCTACTTCGAATTAAATTGTAAGCCACGAAAGTTCAATTTATACTGGTTTCCACTTACCCTGCTCTAGTGATAAGTTGACCTTGAGACGCGCCAGTCAGAGCGTAGCGGAATTGTTTTGGCGTTTAATTTAGATGGTTTTCATACAAATTAACTAACATTTCCGATCTATACAGAATATTATTAATGTGTGATGCATGCATGGCATGTATATCCTTATTGACGCATTTCGATTCGATCATACTATCTTAGTGCATCCCCTACCCTTACGTCCAACCATATTAATATCCGTAATATCTCTAATCACATCTAGTAATGTCACACACGTGCAATAAATAAGTATTCGAAGTATACAGAATATTAATAATCACTAGTGAGTATTTTTTTTAATTTTGATATAAATTTTCTCACTGTCAAATTTGAGATTTTTCTACCCTTGGAGCCTTGATCATAGTTACACAAAACTTTTAAAACCATCTAAATTTCTTAATTTGACTTTTCATAAACATAGAACTTGTAAAAATAAAACACTAACCACCATATCAGTATAAAATTATTCGCACATTTCATTAAAATTCATGTTAATGTTACTGGGTATACTAAAATTCATCAAGATCTGACCTAACTTAAACAGGTACTTATCTAGATTGTATTCGAAAAAAATTGTGTATCGACATATCGACGACGTGATAAACTTATATTGTAGTTTCTACATTTAAATTACAAGCTTCAAAATATTGTCATATATTTTTATGAAATTTAATTTTTACATACTTAATCAATTTTTTTACATAAACGTTTCGAAACCAAGTAAACATAGTGTAGTCTATAACTATATGTATATATTAATCAAGGATATTAAATAATTACTGTTTTTATGTAGATAGCTAATCTTAACATATTTGTATTAATGTTATGGTATTAGTTTTCACCACAAATTTTGATATACAAATATGACAAAAAGTAGTTCGAGTCGAAAGCTTATCAGTTTTGAGTTGCTTTCAGAGAGGAAGTTTACAACTATTTTTTTTTAAGAAAAGGTTTATTACTGAGCATGCAACATACCAAGCTATATTCCATGAAAAGTCAAGACTGTCTCTGTAGCGCTTTTAGCAAGTTAACAAACGTATAACGCGATAACTATAATTTCATCAATGAACTTAATTATTTCGTGAAGTTGAAACACCAAAAAATGTCAGGACTTACTTGTGCGTGTGTGTGGCCGGACGGCAACTCTGTGACACGTTCACCAAGCACGGCGCACACGCCCACACAGTCTCTGTTAATTATAATTGAAATGTCTCTTTTGCAAAAGTTTTCAGAAGTTAACGCAGCATCGTAAGCGGGAGGAAGTTAGTTGCGACGATTAGCGCTAAAATGAGCGGCGAACGTCGCGTCAGCTAGACGACTGAGTGAGCGGCCGGCGCGGGCGACCGAGCGGCGCCGAGCGCCGATGGGCGGCCGCGAGCTCGCCCCGCCTCCGCCCACACTCCGACACGCCCACCTGAATTAATAAAGGCGGCAAACAGCAGCGGACACGCGGACAATGCCGCATTGTCCGCTGCCCAAAATAGTTTCAATTAGAATCGGAGACAACACAAAAGCGTCGGCGGCAGATCGTCATCCAAATAGGCGTTTGTATGGACGATTAGCGGCCCTAAACTACTATTTCAATATTGCCTAAACACAAGTTTGCCAGACAAAACCAGGTATTTGCTTAGTATCAGTCAATATCTGGATCGGTTCGAAAATAGTGACTACATGATCGAATTTGTCCTAGCGTGCTAAACTTTTGAGGATTAAGCAGTTAATGACGTTCAAAGCAATCAATCAATCGCAAGACAATAAGTTTAGTATCATGAAAGACATTAAACACTATGGATGTGCTCAGTCTGGTTGTTTATAATTCTTTACAGAATATTGTACCGACACCACATTAAACCTACGATTCTTTTATCCTTTAAATCCATGGAGAATTCGCCAGCGATTATATACTAGCAATATTATTAAAAATTCATCGTACTTTGGTGAAAGTATAGTTTTTAAAATAATTGCTACAGCATTCTGTAGCTCAGATGAAAGATCTTTCATCATTTCGCCAAATTCAATATTGAATTTGGCGAAATGTCCGTAGGTGATAGACTCTACAGGAGAAACAGAATAAATGGATTGCTTAGTAGTAGAACAGTCTATTGACAAATCATTGACAGAATCGTTGAGGAATCAAAATCATTTTTTTTTCTAAATATATAATTTTTACAATGAAACTTTAGAACTTCATAGATGCTACGCTATTTGTTCACAAATCTTCGAAAGAGTCGTTAGTTAGAAGCTGGCCTAAAAAAAATTTGTCTGAACCAAACATTCTTTACAAAGTTTAAACAAGTTCACATCATATTTATTAAAAGTTATAGTATCATTGTGCTATTTACTCAAAATATTTGGCAATGTAACTATTGTAAAATTAACCCAAGCATTGTTATTATTTAAGTAATCCTTTATAGTATAATAAATATTTTGCATAAGAGTATTTTCGACAATTGATTATATCTGTGACAAGACAATTCGGTTATACTTTGTGGAACTTTGTTGTAACTACTATGCAGTTCGTCATAAAAGAGCCCTTAGTTTTTTGCGGTCTGTATATGTACGGCTAAGCTTATTATCGCGTTTAACTTACGAATACGCCCATTTTTTTCAAAAGAATAATAGTTCTTATGAACATATTTTAAATGTTTATAAATGCACTGACTTGCTAACGTTAATGTATGATTTTTTAAAAATAAGTTTTACTTATAAAGACTTGATTTCCTTAGTTTTAATTTATGAATTGTTCGTTATATTTTGTAGTATAAAACTACTTTTAATATTTGCAGTGACATAAAGTAAAAATATAACTATAAATCAATCTTGCGTTTTTCATCAGTAAGTTTGATTTGTTTGAAGCATGTGCTTAACTGTCTGTTAGCTAAAGGATCTATATGGGAATCCTACTATTTATGTTTGTTTGATTAAACAGAAAGTAAATTATGGTTACTTACGTTGAAATTCAAAAATATTTTAGTGTTACTTATCCATTTTTTGGCTGAAAAAAGGACACTGACACATGCAGAGTCTGCGACGACACCTGGGGAAACACATCCTTGACCCAGATGAAATAAAAACAATCCGAACTGGGAACATCCTATCTTTCTTGGTCAGTGCCCAGTTAAGGGAGCTACTGTAGGGCCTACATAGAACCTACATAGGAGGCTGGTCACAATAGATCTTAATAGCTCGCAGTGATGCATATCAGCCCCGACTTACACACGAAAATACTGAAAAAAAAATAGCCGAAAAAAGACTTATAGTTTTTATTTCTGAATATTGCAGCAAACAAGCGGACTACTCGTCTGATGGTTCATGGTTATAGTGCACATATTTCCTGTGAGATTCACTGCAAATCTGGAACCACCATAAGAACTACAGTGTACGTATGTAATATGTAAAGTCAGGGTAATATGTAAAGTCAGGGTACCTAGAAATCTCACTGCCCTTCACGTGAGATGCAACGCGAACACTGCTGTTTTGAAATTGTTGCAGAAATCAGTAAGAATTCAATAACTGAGATTCGTATGGTGTATAAAAGTAACTACATCTGTCCATCTGTTACACACTCATGTTAAAATGGCTAAACATATTTTAATATTTTCTTAATTAGATCGCTATAGTTATACGTTTTGAATTTAATGTTACTGTTCTTTTAATCTACTATTATTCATTTAATGAGAAATTTACACATACTTTTAATAAAATTATTTAAGTGAATTTATATGTAACAGAAAGTCAGGATCATGTTTAACTTCATCTAACTATAGTATTTATTTATTTATTTAAACTTTATTGCACAACAAAAACTGGGTACAATTGGCGGACTTAATGCAACAAGGCATTCTCTATATACCAGTCAACCGAATGGCTAGTAAAGTTAAGTAGTTCCAAGTGTAAGTGGCGCAGATACATATAATAACTTACGATAAGGTCATCACAAATTAAAATAACAACTAACTACCTAATAGATACATATATACATAGCCATATATATAAATACACATACATAAATATATATTATATAATAGATAATCAATTAATTACTATAGCTCGAAAATGAGGTGCTTAAGTCAGTGATTCGAGATAGTGTCCACGGACCAATCTCTTAACGTGAGTTTTCTAGCAGATGCTCGAATATGGAAGGCAGATCATTCCATAGACAAATCGCAGTAACTGTAAATGATTCGGAGGAGAAGTTGATGCGATGAGTTGGAATTTGTAATGTAAGGTTGCTTGATGAGCGTAAGTCACGACTATGAGTGGACCCGAGGAATATGAAACGCGACTTCAGATAAATTGGAGTCTTAGGGCTAAATAGGATATCATATAGACAGCAGACAACCCTGAGGTTCCTACGTTGGCGGATTGGAAGCCACATTAGTTGCCGACGGTACGAAGAAATGTGGTCGAATTCACGAACGCCAAAAATAAATCGGATGCCACTATTTATGAGGCGATCCAACCGGTTTAACAAATCTTGGCTCGCATCCGTGAGGCAGACATCCGCATAGTCCAGAATCGGAAAGAGAAGAGATAAGAGATAGTATAATGGCCGTTTTCACCAACCTTGTCTTAGCTTAGGTGACTCCTAAGTGACATGCTGTCACTTTTTATATTAACTGAAAAGAGTGAGACAGCATGTCTCTTAGGAGTCACCTAAGCTAAGACAAGGTTGGTGAAAACGGCCATAAGTAATCTAAACTAAATTCAGTTGTTGCTCCAAGTGAATTAAGGAAGTAATTTAGCTTTATAAATACTATTTTGTTTAATCTAACATCGAAACTATTTGAGCTTCTAAACCATAAACGAACGTGAAGTAAGTTGGACATTCTGTCCAGAGTTATTTTCTTAGATACCACTAGTTTACCTCTTTCTAGAACACAGCAATAGTCATTGCATTACTGCGTTCAGGGTTAAAGGAAAGTCATGGCAACAAAAATACTGGAAACCATTTCGTTACATCTAGTGACACGTTACACTACACTGTTTGGTAGATTGCGATTGATTGAGGCATTGATAGAGGTTGTAGATTTGTTGTAAATTTAACAAATAGTGAATGTAACCACTTAGCATCAGGTAGAGCAAGTGAGACAAGAAAATGTATATGTTTTTGAATAAAAGTGTTAGCATCCTTTAAAAACTTTCTGTCCTGAATGAATCGGATTAAAATAGCTTTGCCGTCTTCATTTCTAGATTCTTCTTTACGAATGACGTGATCTGGATTCATTTCATCTGATCTGTTCTGATTTTCACTTCCCCATATACTTACCACTTCTGGGTACGGATCTCTTCTAAAACTTCAAAAAAGAAAGCTAAAGAGAGACGTCTATGTCGAACCTCACGAATCATGTTGGCCTCATTGATTGATGTAGAGTTATGATTACAGATTTTCTTCTTTTTACAGTATTCAATTTACGATAAATTCTCTTATTTTTGTTACAAGGAATAAAGAAGAAGGTGATAAGTGAATTCGCCAAATTACATTTTTAAATATTTAACATTATTATTACAGATAATTAAATGTTACGTCTCGTTTGGAATAATTAAAAAAAATGGTCTCGATATATAATTGAGCCTAATAGATATCTACCCACATTTCCTTTCTAAACATGTCTGCCCAGCGTTTTATTGGGGTTTTCTGTAGTTTTGCAAAAGAATGAGTAATGATGATGACTCAGAATTCTATTTTTCGATAAATGTGATACATTTGTTTCACTTTCTAGTGAAGTTAAAACAATTATTATATATATATATATTATGTAAAAATTATTATGAAGACAAGAGAAAGATATGTTGTAGTCACATATTTTGTATTGTATTCTTGGAAGAAAAATGTTTCTCTTATGCGGTTTTCTGTAATTTAAAAGTAGGTAGGTAGGTACTCTGTAATTTTTTTTTTAATAATAACCAGCCCTCTAGATTTTATTTACCGACAAGTCTAAGTTATCGTGATTACCAAAACATAGCACTTTATATATCTCAGAAGTTGGTTAAAATACAAATACCCAATTTTTACTTGGCTAGCATAGGTGGCAGCCATTACTTTTATATCTGCTGCTCCTGCGGTGACTACTTACCATCAGGCAAGTCATAAGTCTTTTTGCCACCGGCGTAGTATGAAGAAAAGATTGGCGAGCATCGAGTGTATGAAGATATGTATATATTTATAGTAATGATTAACAAACGGAAGCGTATAAATCAGTTGAATCCGCCAAGATAATGTTGACCCAGGAAGCATATTTTGAATCACTAGAAGTGAATACCGAATTCCAACATCATTGTCGTTATAAAAAAAAATATATAAAATTTCCTTGTGTCATTTGATTTAAATTAAAAACCCGTTAAATTATACCTAAAACGGAACATAAATTAAAAAAGTTGTCCTGCTGTCAATTAACTATCAACACATTTGTTATTTTTTTCTGTTTTGTATTGATTGTCTTACTTCATTAATGATTTACACGCTTTATACATACACTAGCTGACCCGTGCCCACTTCGTTGGGCATAATATTAATAATCCCCGAAGCGAGCACGAACGCGAACCGAATTAAACCCGAAGCCATCGCGCGCCGTCCGCTGCTTTGGCCTTCACACTTATGACGATGAGTTTACTTGTTTTCATAGATTCATAATTTTTCGGGATATATGACTAATAAATATGACCTAATGATTTGAATTATTTTATTAAATAAAAAATTAAATTGTCTATGCTAATGTTAAAAAATATACTTTTTGTAATTTAAATATAAAAGTTAGACATATGCTGTCGTTGACTTTTTTGTAAGCATTTTCAAGCTCCACATTTTTTCTCTAGAACTCAAAAATATATCTTTCATAGTTTAAGGCAGCATTCGTAAGAAACGCTTTCATTCGACCGTTTTTTCTCCGATTCACTTTGCAAAACGGGCTACCACGTAAAAGCCTTTTTATTTTTCGGTTTTTTATATAACCTATGACACTCAGCAATAATGTGGCTTTCTATTGGTGAAAGAATTTTTAAAATCGGTTCAGTAGATCCCGAGATTACCCCTTACAATTTAACAAATATACAAACACACAAACTTTACTTCTTTATAATATTATTATAGATTATTAAAATTTATTTATAGTTATACAATAATAGTGGATTATGATGATCTCCGTAGTTGAGTGGACGGTATACCGGTTTCGAGGTGTCGCCATCTCTGAAGTAACGCAAGCATTTGTACCATAGTCATGGTTGTTAATATATATTTCGATCAAAATATTTATATACGCATAATATTTGTATGTCTTCACCGGTAGATCCCATAAACCAAGCATTACAGAGCTTACTTTGGGCTAGACTAATTGGTATAAGTGTAAGAAATATTTGTTATTTATTTATTATTGTATGTTCTACAGAACATGAAGACACCAAAAACGAATGGATAGAATGAATATTCAAAAATAGTTATGTTGGAAATTTATATCTCATATCATTCGAAATCATAACTTCGAATGCAAATTGAATTCTAACGATTGCAGATGCATCTCCCAAGTCCCAAACCCATTGGCCCGTCGTCGCCGATAACTGTTCAAACCGGTGTCGTTTGCTCACCGGACTGGAGATTCCTCGCGTGAATAAACAGTCCTTACGCGCGCTTGGACGGAACTGTGCTTGCACGGAAAATGTTTCCGTGAACATTCCGTTTTTGTTTACTGGCTGCTCGAATTTTAAGTAATATATATACTAACGTCATAAAATTTTCAGTTAAATCCGGATATGCGGAGTCTATGTGGAAGGAGATGCTGAGGAGAGGGAAGGTTTTTGCTGCAAAGGAGCAATGTTCGCATTATTGTGTTCTGGCTTAAAGAATAAGGTATGACAGTAAAATTACTTGGAACCGTCATTGTCACACTTAAGATATAGACTACTCTGTCTATATATATCACAATTTCTCAATGTACACTATAGTTTTATGGAGGTTGCAGATTTGCTGTAAATATCACAAAAACACATGTAGGTACGCATACTATAGGTGATTGTAGCCATCTATTGCTGTATGAAATAATATATCTAGATTGGTACTATAAAAATATCGGCTTTAATAAATAGGCTATTTGACAAGTTTTTTAAAATCCATTTTATATTATTTAGTAGAGTCTAAGGAACCCAGTAAAAGTTGTTATTTTTAATTCTGGTATATATTAGCTGAAAAACATCGAATTAAAAATTCAATATTTGAATAGTGCGCCAAAACGCTACTTTGACAATATGGCGCTGCAATGAGGTCGGTGACGTCACTTGCCTGTATTCTGATCTGAGACAGCTGGCATATATATTTGTTTGTTGTAAACAAAAAACGAAAGTGCGATTAGATTTACTTTTTATCAGTGATTTATGTAACAAAATGAATTACAAATGGTGTGTGTTCCAAAATGTACAAATACGTCGTTAAAAACTCCGGAAAAACTATTTGTAAGTGTTCCAAAGAATATCGAAGTGCGCCGAAAGTGGTTGCAACTTTCTCAGATGGATCATAATGACATAGCGAATAGTATAAATATTTTCTTTTCTGAAGATCATATCGATGTAGGTAAGTAATCATAATATTTATATTTTGTAATAATTAATTACATTCAAAATGTTAATATTTTCGTTATTGATTTGAGGTTATAATACCTCAAATGTTTTTTAACAGAATGTCTCTTGCAACTCACTTCGAATATTTCCGCTGTTTTCCATAATATTTGTTAAAATTTGTAGCTACAGAGTCCTATGATTTCAATATGCAGTACACTAAAAGATCCCGATTAAAACTTGTTTGTTCGTTACAGATGGAAAATAACATGGAAAACTTACTATCAGTACAAAATGGGTTTCAGTCAAAATAATTTTGAAAGATAAAGTTCTGCCTTCTAAATTTCATTGCCAGCCAGATCGCATAAAAAGAATGTGTGATGCTGGTACTTCCCGATCTGCATTTGTCAAACGGCAAAGATTGGAACTTGTTAAACAATGTGAAGACATTCAATAACCGACGTAACGTGAACAAATTATCGTTTATGTTCTCGAAATTGCGCCAAACAAACTTAATTATTTATAACCTATATAAGTTCTTGTGGAAGTTCATATTATTTCACTTTCTTATGATATAATTTAAGTTACCAGTAAAGTGTAATTATCTTACGAGTACTTTGCTGTTTTTACATTTTTTAGCTCCGAAGCATAAAAGTCAGAATTATTTTTGAAAAATAATCCGACCATGATTGCGTCGACTTGCGGCAGGTTTCTGCTGTCTGCTTTTACAAAATCGTTGTCCATGGTTGAAAGTACTTGTAAAATAGTGCAAATAAACAAAAAAAGCAATGCATAATAAAGAAAATCTTAATGTAACGGAGATAATCTACCACAACTAGGCGCAACACAAGTAGGCAAACGAAGTTTACAAGCAAGTGACGTCATGATAAATTCGACCAATCAGGAGCGTTTTGTGTCACGTGACAAACGTTTAAAAAATGCAATTTTTATTTACGGATTTTAAAATAAATTAATCATTATTTTCAACTTACGTTAATAAATAATCATTTTTTAACTCTTAATTATATACTGTTAACAGTAATTGACACTTTATTTTTCGCATTGTCAAATAGCCTATTATGAACTGCTGTCAGAAAGAAGTACTATTTAAAAAAGTTATTAACTCAAAAGTGAAATAAAATTAAACGTTAAAGAGAATAAATTGTGGGCCCATATAGAGCTTGCGAGAATGCGAGTTTATTTTATGTTTAACAAGTAATAACTGTCTAATAATTCAAAACTTAAAAACATGTCTAGAAACAAAGGGTTGTTAAAACAGGTGATTTGCTGAAGATTCTTGATAAACGCTGGAGGCAAATAACGCAGGACCGATGTGTGACGACCCTTGATCGTATCTCTACTAGGATTTTCTTGACTGAAATGTTGATAGCTTCTTTGTATAAAAGAGATTACCGTTTTAGGTGCGTTTATGTGAAATCATGGAACAAATTTCTTTGTATTTTTCGTAGTCAGTGATTGAAGTTCCAATATTCAAGATGTGATAAAAAAAAAGAAAATTTGTTAAACATGTACAAGCGTTCCTCAAGGCTCAATCCATTGCTGTTCATTTTAAACTTAACTTAAACTTTAGTCAATAAGTTACATTTGTAACGAACAAATGATCAATAATCATTAAAAAAGAACCTTGTGTAAATTGTTCTTAAAGTTAACTACATATTTTACAGTCATATAAAAATAATATGACATATGGAAAATAAGATATCAAAATCTTTTTTTTTTTTATTTATTATAAATGTGCGATGTGCGCGAAGCGCCACAGCATTAAGACGTCAGATTTATCCGTCTATCGGTCTGATAAATCTGTCGGAAAACCCCCAACAAATATTTTTTTGAATTCATGATAAGAATTATTAATAACCTGACTTCGGCTAATATAATTTTTATCTACTAATCCTACAACTGTGGTTACGAATATATGTCGTTAATAATGTCTTTTTAATATGTCGTTAAGAACAACTTACACTAAATATCAACAAAAAATAATGCGCCATAATCGCTCAATCTAAACGTCTGTCGTCTGTATAAAATATACGAAAACCATATGTATAAAAATAATGTATATATATGTCACCTTAAATATGCGATGTTTAAGGTGACATCGACAGTCAGTCAATAAGCCCCGCCAATTGGATAACTTCTTTATTAAGGCGGCTAACGCGATAACGGTGGCTCTACCCGAGTTTATTTTCCTTCACCACTGCCACCGGCTCTCGTTGTCCCCCGTAATACGCTATTCTAGGGGGTCGCAGCCAAAGCAGTATGATAAATGTAACAGTTAATATTTTAATTGTCACTATAGATATAATCTACAATGAAAAACAAAAATATTGTAATTCAGTTACATTATATTTTTTACATATATTATGTAGTAAATATAACAAATTTAATGTACGAAAATGTCTATAACCATTACTTAGATGTGATTATCATAAATATGTACACATGTAAATACTGAAAATTATACATTTATTTTGTTGTATCTATTATATTGTAATCCATAAGCTTAGCTAGATTGATAAATGAATGATTAAACTGTAAATTGGTTTTATAGGTATCTCATCATCATCTTTACATATATACTTCCTACGCCATTAAGATTTTATATAAATAAATATTTGCTATTTAATAAAAATTGAAACTTATCAAGCCCAATACAAAAAAATGCATTACGCAATCTCAAAGATGACAAATTGATAGCATGAAAATTCGAAATCGATTGAACGTGTCGGTCGCGAGTCACTAACTATTGTACAGGTTCATGATTTTTACTCTACTCAGCACCAATTTTGTAACGGTTTATTTTTTAAAGACAACGTTTTATGAATGAAATGCTTTGGCTTAGTTCGATATTAACATCTTAAATATAACAGGCGAAAATCAGACAAAAACAATATGAACGAGTGGAATATGAAAAATCATACGAGTTGATTCATAATTACGATGTAAAACCCCAATAGCTAAATAATACAGTTTATAAAGTCTTCTCTAACTTTACAATTCTTATGGTATCAAAAATATAGAAATTATTCCATTTTTCATTAAATTTCAATGTAATTTTTGATTATTATAGAAACAAATACTTTGCGTGTTAACATTAAAAGAAGCAATCTCTAAAATAGCTCTCAAAACTTTTGGCTTTGTATATATTGACTCTGGTTTTGCAGAAACAAATATTCTGACCTCAATAATTGTGTTATTAGTTTGTTCGTAAAGTTAGCGTTCTTACTGGCAAATAAACAGAAAATATGATAGTAGTAAGGAAAAATTAAAGTCTCTTTAAAATTTCCACGGAAACATCATAGGAAAAACTTTAATCTACAGTCAACAAGATATATTAAAATTCTAATATGTAATTTATTACCAGCAACATAATTGCTTAAGGCTTTTAAAATTTATACATAACTTTCCAAATATGATCTCGAGTATTTTCTCTACTGCTACTAAATTAAACTGTGGTCCATTGAAGCGAGACGCAGGGCGGACTCGATTGATATTCGAAGAGCGAACGAATCGACCGGAAAATACACTTGTCATATATTTAACGTTGAATATTTTATGATTTAGGGGAAATTACCGACACCTGCAAAGAATAAAGTAGGTAATTCGTCAAACTCAAAGTTTACATCCATAGGCATCGCTTAACGCGTTAAATCGAGTTGTGAACTGATTGTGAGCGTTTAAACATTTTTTATTTTCATCTACATTTGTTTTCCTTTTTTATATGTAGCTTTGTCTGGGTTATATCAAAAGTTTCTTTAGAAATTAGATTTTTTCCGCGGTAGTCTAGCACTTGAGATAATCATTAACCGAGAAAAAAAGATAAATTTACATTAAGATTTACTAAATTTCGCGGTATATTCTATTCTATATCTACTGCAGTGCCTCTAGATTTTGCACAGAAACCTCAAACCTTGTCAGTTACACTTGGAGACCGGTATCGTCAAGTGGCAGACATGTGTTGGGAAACGCAACGTTGGAAAGTCACTCATAAGGTGGACGCTAGCCTCTAGCAGCGCGTGATCAATAGATGAGAAGATCCTTGAAGGAGACCTACGTGCAGCAGTGTATTACTCGGCTGGAATAATGATGACAGTAGCTTTTCGCCTGATCCTGTACCAGCGTTATATCATATTTTCTCATAGGAAAAAAATATTTATCCGATGTAAAAATTATCCTCTCCTTGTTCAGGTCTCCCTCCTCTCCAGAAGGCGGAGGCCTACCCACTAAAAACCTCAGGGATGGCCTTCCACAGGCATGTAGGGAGCCCCTGGGAACATCAAGCTATTTCCGGGAACCCCAGCCTCCGCTCCCCTGCCTAGAGGGGAGCCCTCCTCGGGGGAGGCTACACTACCTTCCCCGGTCTCCTCCACCGACGACGCCCCCCGGCCACGGAAGCGACGTGGTCCATCCCGGGTCGCCGTAGCAGTCGCGACTTTCTCGCGCCCGCCGGTAACCCGCGGCGGCGCCGCAGCTGTGCTACCGAGCCCGGCGCCGCCTTCTTCGAGCGGGATCGGCCACCTCCCGATCCCGCTCGGCGGCCTCCTTCTGGAGCATCACTGCTTCACAGAAGGAGGCCACAGCCCTCCAACCTCCCTCGTCTGCCAGCATTGCCGCAATCAATGCCGGCGGAGACAGATCTCGCCCGATCTCCGCGACCAAGACTCGGCGCTCGGAAGCCCACGCGGGGCATTCCGCCAGCGTGTGCTGGGCCGAGTCGAGGTCGTTGTTCAGGTCTCCCTATAACTGTATAAACTGTCCCTATACTGATTTACATCTAATTAAATAGATTAACCTATCTTCAAGTGAAAACGTAACAGAAAGACATACTATGTTATTTATACATGTATAATATTGGTAAAATTAAGCTATTGCATATGAGTAAGATTATGTTAATGATAATGAAACAAATAAAACAAAGCAACAGTATTTTGCTGGAACATGTGTGTAATGGTGAAGTTGAAACCTACATGGTAAAAGTAGAAAACGAAGTCTGTGCTATGCGAGTTATTATGTTAGCAATAATTGTTGACTACACAAAAGTAAGCATTATTCTTAAACAAACAAAAGTATAAGATAAAGAAACGTCCAATTAGATTAAGACATTCGCAAAAACATCGTAGGTTCCACAAACATCTCGGTTAAATAGTGAAATGAAATGTCTTGGGGATCGTTGTGCGCGTGGTACACTGAATTACCGGTCGTCTTACGAGCATCCCACGGGCGCGGCGGTGGACGGCACGTCGCCCGAGCCGTCATTGCCGACGAACTCGCAAAAATACTGCTACGAATACGTCACATCTAATTCCTCTGCTCCTGTCACTCTTCCCCCGTCAAATTTGCTATCAGGGCTGGCAATAAACTGGTATTAATAGTAGAAAGATTATTTTATTTAAGATTACTTTTCGTAATTATCAAATAAAGTTATTTTCAAGACCTTTGACAACTCTTGCGAAAAACAAAATCAAATATTTGTTCTTGAAATTGGTTATTGTAATCACTATTGATACATCAAACATCATCTTTCAATAATATCAATAAGTCCTTGTACAGGAAAGAATCAGCAAGGGTTATTTTTTTCTTATATTTTTACTATTAACATTTTTTTCCTGTCACCAATTAGAAGACAGCGTCAGTTAAATAGTCTCAACGCAACTTCCTTAAAAGTTTAAATAAGTTAATATTGTATTATTTACTACACTCAAAATATTTATGTGTTGAACCATTAAAATTAAACCTAAGCATTGCTTTCATTTCAGCAGTTCGTTACAGTATAATAACTACTTTCCATAATTGACATTTGTTTTAAATCTATGAAAAGCAAATCAGTAACACTTTGTGGGACTTTGTTATAAAAAGCTATTGCTCTACCCTATTAAAAATCTTGCCGCCTGTACGGTGGAATGGTAAGATTGTTTTTATTTCTCATAATTAATTAATATTTTTTTTGTATTAACCTTAATAGGATGATTTAGTAATAATGAAATAAAATAATAAAGATTATTTGCTATAATTTTCATACGTAGAAGAGCAAACTTGTTTTACTGTCTTCGGTACCTACATTTCTTGTATCCTCGTAATAAACGTACATATAAACACGAACGGCACCGGGGCAGATGACCAGCTTTATCGGTACTCAAGGATGCTGCGGCACCCCTGCGCTCGCGCCTCGGCCTCCGCCTGACAGCCGGCGACATATTTTATTCACAGC
This sequence comes from Scirpophaga incertulas, assembly GCA_036419045.1. Taxonomy (NCBI): domain Eukaryota; kingdom Metazoa; phylum Arthropoda; class Insecta; order Lepidoptera; family Crambidae; genus Scirpophaga; species Scirpophaga incertulas. The sequence continues at coordinate 26,364,531 of CM071634.1, read as the reverse complement.
GCACCGCTCGTATCCCGTCGATGCAGATAAATTGTTTTACCGCGAAGCCACGTCCCGAGACTTTGGCGTTTGCATGATGAGCTCGTTTTTTATGCTCGAATAAAATTGTGTTAGCCGCAGCCACCGGGGCGACGTGTGAGCGGTGGATTTAACAGAAATTGTTTCTTGCCCTGCTCAGATATTTATGAAAGCCGACATGTTGAGCTCGGCGGAAGGGTGGATTTAGATCGGTTGGTACTTAAATGTTCGATTGTAAATTAGAGTTATAACTATCACAACATTATATACAAATAAAAAGACTATGAATCCAAATACGCAAATGAAATATTTATGACAAAACTATATCTGATGTGTATATTGAACGTAGTTTTCTATTTGTAAAGAAATAAAGATATGCACTTTTAATTTGCGTTACCTTTTCTCATGTCAATAGCAGTATTAACTTGTGAACAATCAATTGAAAACAAACACTGTTAAAAAATGACAGATAGGAGCAACCCAGGTGAGTTTGCTTACTAATAGGCAATATGTTTATCAACGCTTTGGGATATACCTTTTAGCTAGTTTTTGTAGGTCAAAACTGCTAAGTTTTAACGTCTCGGTAAATACAAATAGATTCAATAGTGTGGAGTGTAATGACATTTTTATTATCCTATGGGATGCCTTAAATTTTATATCCTATAGCGAAAAGTCGGCTTTGGGACACAACATTTCAACTAGTAAAAAACAACCATACTTCTCAGCATACTCCTGGCAGTGTGGTATTTTTTAGTAAAGTGAAACATTAACTTTTTAATGGAAGCTTAAGTACAAAAATGTTAACTAACAAATTAAATTGCGGTAACCGTCTAAATCAGTGTTTCCCTACGTGGGGCGCACGCCCCACAGGTATGATAGTAACAAAAATACGTAATCCCGGTGCAATTATTACTTGAAGGAACTATGGTAGAGGTCCTCCAACATTGCAGGCGATCAGAATTTGATGATCAGAACACCACTACGAGAGTCCATGAACGAACAGAGTCACTAGGCTTAGTAAAGGGTCGGATGTTCATATTCACCGCATATCAGGGGTTGTTTAAAAGTATAATGCTGTATCTAGTCGACTTTGACACTGTGCCCCACAACGATCACCCGGGGACCAGCGCATCCGCTGCAATATTAAACGCGCCGACAAGCAAATATCTGCAGGCGACGTTTACCGAAACGTCGCTGCTTTAATCTCGTTACCCGAGCGTTCCGATTAGCTTTGAGTTACGAGACCATTGATTTAAAGTGCAAGTAATAAATGATATAGCACAAACACTATTTCACTTAACACAATGTCATTTAATTGTAATTATACTTTTGTAGAATTACTTCACATGTATTCATTGATGAGTTTGACTTTTTTAATTACTATAGCCTATTTTAGTACTGATTTGGTTATATAGTCTATGTCGGTGGCGTTATAGTCTCGGGACTGGTCTTCAAATCGGAGTCCCGTTTTCAATTCTGCCATGAACCAATGTATTTTTCGTGTTTCAAATTTCATGTGTAAAGTTGTCTAACGCTCCTACGGTGAAGGAAAATAACTTAAAGGAACATGCATATATACCATTATCTTTGGTACTAACCTCAAAATTCAGCAAGTATTGCGATATCACAGCAATCTTTTTAGTGATAAATTAAATAAATCGTTAAAGATGGACGTGAACGCAATTGATATCATAGATTTAGAACATCTAGAAGTCTTGGAAATGTGGCAATAAATAATAGAAATAATCTTTTCATTGGACGCAAACAGTCAAAACTTACTTATCGGCAACATTTTCCCACTCTTTCATTTAAAAAAATAATAATATTAGTTTTAGTCGACTTATCTTCTAATATATTAGCCGACTAAGATATATTTGGAGGTACGTAAGGACTAACCTTTTCTTTTGAACTCCAATTTTTACCCCTTTTAATCTTTTGTTGTTCCATTTTTTTTTTGTAATTTATTATATTAATTTATTTTACAGAAATTATTACAATGAAGTTAAGGCTCACAACAATTAAATTGTAATCATATCAAACTAAAACGACGATACAAAATCTTTTCTGCAATTTGAAATATTGCGCGCCACATTCCATTTTTTTATACATACGTACCTACATTGAATCAAAAATCTCAGTTATACTATTTTACAATAGTGGAACCTCTCGTGTTATAAAAACGTTATATTTTGATGTTATATTTTAATAACCTTTACTTTTATATCAAACATTTCTATTTTGAACTCTGTACTTATATAAAAATAAATATTATTATTTTAAACATAACAAATATTTTGTAAAATGGAACGTTACATCAAATAAGAATGAATGATTGAATGGTGTAATTACATTTGGCTGTTTCTATCTATGATTACGATTAAACCAGGGACGATCCTTAGTACTAAATACTAAATAGTTCTTGATTGGTTCGAGATTTGTAATTAGAATGCAATTTAGTCCGAGGTTTAACTTTAATACCGATTAAACCTATACATAGTAGTTCTGGTTTAAACCTGGTTCTTGGAAAGTTTTTGTAATAACAGGATATAAGTTTATAGGCTTACACACACACACATAAAAATATTGTAAGGGACAAGAATATCTATTTACAATATTTTCTATCATAACTTTATTTTTTTTTATTTTTTCTCTGTTATTATTGTTTTAGTCTTAAGTCTCAGATGTTCCGTGTCACGTCTATCTCACCGTACATGAGTTTACAAATGCTACTTCTGTTACCGAACCACAGACTTTTGTAATACAGGCTTGACCTAGCATAAAAGTTAGGGGACTAAACCACTGTGACAAATTATAAGCCATTTATATTTTAATTACATAAGTATTGTAATCTGTCTATGGGGTTTGAATAAAATACAATATTATTCATATATTTGATTGATAATCTTAAATTTAAGTTTTTTACAATATAGATATATAAAAATAAATATAAATACTATAAAAAACTTAAACCTAGTATGCCGCCAGTAGCGAGGCAAGACCCAAACAAACCGGTGGTTAGTGCGGCAGACAGAGAAATCTCCGGACAATACGTGCCGTGTCGAGAATCACTGCTTTTTGTATCCGGCCCTTGATCCATCCGTCAAGCGAGAGCCTTTTAAGATGTTGATCGAGACTCTTTGCTATTAAGCCATTCGCAGACACAACTATCGGAACAATGATTGTTCCGACTGAATCAACATCCCACATGGCGGTTACCTCGTATGCCAAGTCAATGTACTTACTGGCTTTGTCCTTCTCGGCTTTTACGAGGTTCTCGTCATGAGGGATGGTAATATCGACGAGCATTGCACGACGTTGGGAGCGGTCGACCACCTCGATATCAGGTTTATTGCACGCAATAGTCCTGTCCGTGATGATAGAGCGATTACTTATTATTATTATTAATGTAATTATTTCATGTTGTAAGTAAAGCTGTATGTGAAGTCGACAAATCCAAATAAGTTGAAATAAATTCGTGTGTAATGGGAACGTTTATGATCTGTGATGATGTTGAAATACAGTCTGTTTAATATTTCTGTTTATTAACATTAAAATTAAACAAATTCACACTACTGTAAATATAAAGTATAAATATGTTGTAGTATAATATGGACCAAGCTAAATCGTTAACTTCAATAATGCCCATATTTTAGAAACTGTTCCGCAAATCACTCTGTAACAAAAATACGCCCGATAAGTGATGGCAATACAGACTAATGTACTTTTTTATCATCACAACACATATTCGTTCACACGTTCTCATCGAGGATTTCGAGTCTATGCTGTGTTAGGGCTGTGGGTAAATGTTTCGATGAAAATTAAATTTCAACTTATCAGAAGCTGCTTTAATTGAATTAATATTTACACACATTCATTTTTAATCTTAGGCACAACCGAAGTTTTTAAAATCTAGGTGATGAAAATCAATACTAATAAGCATCCGCCCTCGCGTACTAAGTTGTACAAATTTTTGTGAACCTACTATTACCGCGCCGCACGCAGGCAAGCCTGTTTCGCAATTCGCATACAATAGATGCGCTCGCGCAATGTCTAGGCATGAAACGGCCGCGCGCATTCGCGATTAAATATAGAATATGTATATAAAGAAAATTTATATTCTAATTTTATTATTATACATAGGTAACTTTAAAAAAAAGTTTTATGTTTTGTTATAAATAATTATTGTCTAAGTTTATATTCTGTACGTAAAATAAATTTTACTAAGTGTTAAACTATGTTTATTATCTAAATTAAAAATAAATATATAAATATCACTACAGGGCTATTAGATCTTAGTCAACCAGGCTGACTCGAATTTTTCGACTAGATACACATTTAAATTTCCTTGCAGCTGTATTCAGATTGCTTCACTGTTTTGCTTGTAAAATGTACATGAAATTCGAAAAAGGAAAGACATTGGTACACGGCAAGATGGACCCGGGCCCCCCGAACCTTTCGATTCGAATTGCATATTTTGTCAATTAACTAGATTTTGCATATTTAAATACAAAGTGACAAGTAGGGGTTCTGAGCTGCTTTGCTAGCACTACCATCTTACCTAAATTTGTTAGGATAATAATATTGTTAATAGCCATTGTCGCATTAGAGGTGAGACGGCCAGTTCTAGCCAGCCTGTTGCTGGTGAAATTAGCTTTTACTTTGCTTTTAGTCTTATCGTCATTTACCATCAGATGATGCAAAAGTCAAGAGCTTAGGGACAGCAGATATGTTTAAAAACCAAAATCTTAGTTTAGTTTAAACAAATATAAAATATGTTGAATAATAAGTATTTTTTGTTTGTTTTGACCACAATATTTCAATAACACATCAGGCTCTTCTTATATTAATTTGAAGCTACTTTTAAATCGTTTTTGTTAGCCTTAATTCTAAATCAAATTAAATTATTATTAAAATTGTAAATGTTCATTATTTTTTGCCCGTGGAGAAATAGGGAAAATCTTGGAAAATAGGCACGACATGTCTTCCTCTTACACTCTCTATTCACTTGCTATTTCGACACTCACTCATAGCAAGAAGATCAGAGAGATTATTTTGCTACCTATGAAATTTTACCGTTAGAACTATAACAATTCAACTAAATGTGTTTGAAAACTAATAAGAAAAGAAGAATTCGTAATATCTGGTTTTATTATAACACACAATACAATGACATAACATAAACAGCTCGTATCCTAGAAACACAAAACTTCTTTAAGTTTATGGTTTTACAATACTTCCCCTTAAACTTAAAAAAAATAATGAACTTATTAACAAAATATTTTATTTCTTAAGTACTCATATCTAACAGTAGGTAGAGCCTTAGTCAGAATATCTGCTAATTGTTCAGAGCTTGGAACATAAATATTGTAAATCAATTAATCCATTCGCAACCTTTTCCCGTATAAATTTATTTGACATCTATATGTTTTGTTTTTTTATGATATACAGGATTATAAATTAATTTCATAGCACTTTGGTTGTCCATAAGTAAAGGTATATTATCCTGAACTTCCCCTATATCTGAGAAAAATTGTTTTAGCCATATAAGATCTTTTGCTGCATCACAGGCTGCCATAAACTCAGCCTCGGTCGTAGAAAGTGCAACACAAGGCTGTTTCTGGCTACACCATGATATTGGACCACCGTTTAAGAGAAATAAATAACCAGTGGTTGATTTCCTTGTATCAATATCTCCCGCAAAATCGGAGTCTGAGTATCCGATTATTCTTTTATTTCCTAAATATTTAATACATATATCTTTAGTTTTACTGAGATACCTTATAACTCTTTTAAGCTGGTTGACATGTTGTAACTTAGGATTACTTGTGAATCTACTAAGAAGGTTTACGGCATATGATATGTCGGGTCTAGAAGCTATTGACAAAAACAACAGTGAACCGATTGCCTCTCTGTAAGGAAACTCTGTACAGCTCTGACTATCAGCATTTAAAGATAATTGGACATTTGGTTCAACAGGCGTAGAGACAGGAAAAGCTAAACTCATATTGTATCTCTCTATAATCTGTTTTATATAATTTTTCTGACTTATACATAAGGAATCATCGAATCTTGTAATCTCTAAGCCAACAAACGTATGAAATTTTAGTTCTTTTATTTCAAAACTTTGTTTTAAGTAATTAATTATTTCGTTTATAACTAATTCAGATTTTGACATTACAAGCGCGTCATCGACATACAGTATCAATACAGCTTTAATACTATTAAAATTTCCTATAATACACAACTATCTGCCAAGGATTGGATAAAACCAAACTTAATAAGGAATTCAGTAAACTTTCTGTTCCAACATCTGGCCGCCTGTTTCAAACCATACAGTGATTTATTGAGTTTACAAATTTTTTCTTCTGGTGCATCTACTCCTGCAGGAACTTTCATAAAAACATCTTCACTAAGCTCACCATATAAAAATGCAGTTTTAACGTCTAACTGCCTTATCTCCCAATTATATTGAGCACATATGCTTAAGAGGATTCTAATCGATTCATATCTCGTAGTTGGAGAATACGTCTCTTTATAATCAACTCCTTGTATTTGTGAAAAACCTCTTGCACATAACCTTGCTTTAAATCTCTCAATATCGCCGTTTTTGTCCCGTTTTATTGCAAAAACCCACTTTGAAGTAATAAGCCTTTGCCCGTCATAGTCAACCAGACTCCAGGTATGATTTTGTTCGTGAGACTTTAATTCTTCAGCAATTGCTGCTTTCCAATTTTCCGCCTCTGTGCTATTGATAGCATCATCAAATGACATTGGAATACACACCTGTAATTCCATTACATTTGCTTCATGTAATTCTTTATTATGACGAGGTCGTAAAACCATGTTTGATCCCCCTATATTATCCAAATCAATATTCTGTGATGGTTTATATATTTCATCATTCTCTTCTCTGCTTTTAAAGCTCTCGTCACTTTCACGGACCATCTGATAATTTTTACAATCCTCTTTTTCTCCTGTATTATGATGAATATTATCTTGACTCTCGTCATCTAATAAAGTCAAATAAGTATTATTTTCTCCAAAATTAGGTTCTGTATCTTCATTAAAAATAACATTTCTAGTTATTGTCAGTCTTTTTGTTCTTAGATCATACATACGATAATTATTATTATCATATCCTACTAACATTAATTTACGACTTTTACTGTCAAGCTTAGTACGAAGTTGGTCTGGCACATGCACAAAACCTTCACAACCGAAAACCCTAATGTGACCTAAAGTAGGTTTCATTCCATGCCAAATCTCATAAGGTGTAGTGTTTAGTGTCTGACTAGATGTTGTTCGGTTCAGTAAATATACAGCACAATTAATGGCTTCTGCCCATAGGTTCAATGGCACATTTCGAGCATACAGCATCGAACGGGCACTTTCGACAATAGTTCTGAGTTCCCTCTCCGCTCGGCCATTCTGTTCTGGCGTATACGGAGCTGTGCATTCATGTGTTATACCTTCAAGGTCCAAGTAATCAGAAAATTCTTTATTTTTGTATTCACCTCCGTTATCTGTGTGTAATATTCTAACATTATGCATAAATTTGTTTTGAATTTTTTTATTATATTTTTTGAAATATTCTAACACATCACATTTATTTTTTAAGAAATATACATACCGATAACTGGAGGCAGCGTCTTTGAAAATAACAAAATATTTCATACCTTGAATAGATTCTTGATTAAATGGTCCACATACATCGCTGTATACTAGATCACCAGGACTCATCTGACCACGATTAGATTTTCTAAACGGTTGTCGTGCATGTTTTCCGTAAGCACACCCTTCGCACACAAATTTATCACAACCTGAAATATCTACACCAATAATCAGATTATTATTAACCATTTTCTTAATATCTTGCAAATTTAAGTGACCCAGACGCTCATGCCATGTTTTTAAGTCAGATTTATTTACTACATTACATGATTGATTAATTACAGTTTTTATGTCAAGTTCAAATAGATTACTACTCTGTAAATATGCAGATAAAACAATTTTATTTTCTTTGTAAATTAACGCAACATTATTCTGTTTATTGATTTTAATTTTGTCATTATTTCTAATGCAGATTCACAATTTTCGATTAAAGCTATTTGTTTTAAATCCATAGCGGAGGTAATGATGAACATAGCCATGCCATCATCTTTATTCCATTTTAACAATTCATCTTTATCTTCTGGTTTTATTGTATTTATATCGAGTCCTTTGGCACGTAAAGCACATTTAATTTGAAATTTCCACTGTTTAAAGTTTATTCCGTCAAACCTTTCGATTTTTGCAATTTCCATTTTTTACTTAATAATGTGCTTTCGTACTTACGTTTTACAATTCTACAATTAAATTCTTTGCTCTTTACTTTTCTTTCGTTTGCGTCTCTGGCCCATAACCACTTAGAAAACTAATAAGAAAAGAAGAATTCGTAATATCTGGTTTTATTATAACACACAATACAATGACATAACATAAACAGCTCGTATCCTAGAAACACAAAACTTCTTTAAGTTTATGGTTTTACAATAAGTAATAATCAGGTGAAAACGCGTTTTGACTAAAATCGTTTTTCTTGTAATAAATATATTATTTATCCAGATTGAACAACGGTCCGAAATGTTCAAAGCATACTAACCCTACATCGACAACTGCTTAAGAAGCTGGACTCTACGTAACTACGTAAATAACTCAAGCAACGAACTATCAAAGTAGAAATGCCATCAAAGAATGGAATTTACAGGGAGCGAATTCAAGTTGGCCCAGCTTTTTGACGGATTATGAATGTTTGTGTTGAAAATAATGCGCGCCGGCGTTCGGGCAAATATTTGAAGACAGTCAAAGAGCTTGGCCTTTGAGCCGCAGCTTGTGGCTGCGGTGACCTAAACCGATTACCCGCGACCCGACGGGGTCCAAGCTCGCAATTCGGCAAAAACTCAATATTCGCGTAGACAAAGGAAGTATAAAGCCTTGTTATTGTGGAATAATTTATTAATTTTTACATAACAAAAACTTAAAGGAACTGGATATGATACGTGGTTGGTTTTAGGTTTCATTGTAATTATACTACCATATTCAACCACACATACACACAAAATATGACTATCTACAATTTCACAAAACCTACAAATTAACGAATTAATTACTTAGTATTCATATTTTATGTAATTTATTAAAACTTAATATTTTTGGAAAATAACAAATGAGTATTGTGTATCATATCATACGAATTTCATTAAAACTATCAAATGTTGCTTTAGGATAATTTTGTAATATTGTTACAGTAAACTTGAGAGCCTTCGACTATTGGTTATTTTACGTAAATGAAACTCTTTTTCAGAAAGCATATGAGTATTTAAAAAAATATATACAGGGCGTCCGACGGCCATGCCACACGAAGGGAAAGTATATTAAATATTGAACGTAGGATATTTTACTAAAAGAAGACATCATTTTATTTTTAATAATAAGTAGAACTGCTTTCACAGATTTTTTAAAAATCGCCTACTTCGACCGGGAATCGAACCCGCCAAATGTGATAGAAAAATTACTTGTATTTTATAATAGCGTTTGAAAGGGCTACTCATAAGCATTATTTTTTCCTAAATAACCTAGCATATTAAATGAAACTAAGATTATAAAATTTTTCATTTTATTTAAAATTTTGTTCAGGGGAATTTCCTCTGACTTGGCCATGCTTCCAACAATTAACATTATCATTTCAAAGACCTACCCACTTGAGATATGAGATTTCCGTGGTGTGAGTACATAATAAAGTAATACATGAAGTGTAGTATGTACTTGCATGCATTTCTTCATGTGCTCACAATTACCATGCAACTGGCTGATATTAGTAAAAATAAATAATTCGAAAATGGAACACGTAAATTTTCAAGCGTCTGTTCTTTTGTTTATTGTAAGTTTAATTTTCGTCTATTAGCAATTTTTGTGTTAATTTACTTACCATGGCGTACCAAAATAATTTGGATTTAATAGAAGCATACTTTTTAAATCACAAAGACATTTCATTAGCTTTGCGGTGGTACCGCGAAAGATATCCCGATAGACGCACACCATCTCGATATGTGTTGAAAAGAATGGTGGATAATTTAACAAATATAGGACGTTTTGATCATCGCTTAGAGAAACCACAGCAGCAGATAATAAACGTCAGCGATGATGAACTCAACATTCTGATTTACTTTGAAGCGTACCCGAAGAGTTCAGTGAGGGAAGGTGAAGAAGAAATTGGACTTTCAAAGAGTTGAATACATCGCGCTCTGAAAAAATACAAGTTTAAAAGTTATGTTGAAGGGCGATTAGTGCAAAAATTACGGCCGGAAGATGCTGAAAGACGATTTAATTTCTGCCAACATATCGAGAGACTCATCCTTGAGGATCAACATTTTTTGAACACCATTATTTGGTCAGACGAGTCAAATTTTAGTAACAACGGTATGTACAACCGGCGTAATAATCGCATTTGGTCCAGACAGAATCCCTTACAAATCCGCGAGACTAATAATCAAGTGCGTTTTAAAATATTTATTATTCAACCATTTAAAGAAAGTTTTCAAAATGCCGACCTTCGTGCTCAGTACTCAATACATATTCTACATCGTCTAAAAAAGTTGTCTTTTAAATGTATAAATGCAGTTCTGTTGTTTTTTATTGTTTCTTCTGCTTGTCTTAATTTCGTTCTTAACACTGTGACGTTTGTAATGTCCTTGGCGTACACGAATTCTTTGTAGTAATCCCAGACGAAAAAATCTGTGGGGGTTCAAGTCTGGGGACCGTGGTGGCCACGGAATGGGCCTTCCACGGCCGATCCATCTACCTGGAAACGTTTCAGACAAATGTTGTCTAGCATTTCTAGCATAGTGACATGGAGCACCGTCGTTTTGAAAAATCATATTTATTAGAGTTAACAGGTCTACATCTTCTAATAAGACGCCGAGATCACGTCGTAGAAATTGCAAGTAGGTCTCGCTGTTCAGTCGGTCAGGTAATTCGAACAGACCAATCAGCTGTCCGTTTAGGATGCCTGACCACAAATTGATACTAAATTGTTCCTGTAGATTAGATTCCCTTGTAAGGTGTGGATTTTCAATATTCCATGAATGATAGTTATGTGCATTAAACACCCCACACCGATTAAAATGTGATTCATCCGTCCATAGAATATTTTTGAAAAAGTTTTCGTTTTCAGTTTGTCTCCTTAACATTTCCTGATAAAACGCCACCCTTCTTGGGTAGTCTGCGGGCTTGAGGTGCTGAACTTTCTGGATGTGATATGGGTGAAAACCCGCTTTTTGAAGAATTCCATGTGCTCGTGATTTAGGAATTCTGATTCGACGTTCTATTGTTCTTACACTAACTGATAGATCTCTTGCCACTTCATCAAGCACTGATTGGACAGCATCTGTCACCCATTTCAGATGGACGCCCTGATATTCGTCCTGGTAAGCGTCCTTCCATATAGGCGTTATGAACTCTTAAAATCATACGATGATCAGGCCAAGATTCAGGCTGAGGTCAACCTGCAATTTGTACTTGTTGCCTGTACAATCTGGCAGCTTCAGAAGCATTTCCTCATGCCAATCCGTAGAAGTAATGTATAAGAGCATCTTGCGATGAAAAAGACATCACAAAATGAAGAGCTCGAAAAGTTCGTTAAGAATGCCAAATTCGTCAAAATCCCGATTTACACAAAACCAAAGCTTAATCACACTCAAAGTCCATAAAGAAATCAAAGTTCGTCAAATAATCACAAATAAGAGTATCGTACGTAAAGCGCAAACGACTAGTCACAGAACACAATAGGCGTCCTACTACATCCTCCGCCTCATCCCCTTATCACTAAACATTAGCATTCATCAGTTACAGTTATACATTTGGTCCATCAGAGTGAGAGAGATAGCAATAATGCGGTCTCTTTGATGTCGGACATTTTTTTGCAGGTAAATACTACGTTGCATCCAACGCCACAACCAATGTGAACGTAGTTTTCTTGTAGTTAATTTTTGCTAGTTACTAACTAAAGTAAACCTTAGAAATTTAAAAATGATCAGAATTTTTTTCATCATATGATAACAATTTAGCAAATTTATTGAAATTTTCACCTCTTTGTCTTTGATGGCCGATTTATGCCAAAGTAGCCCCATTAAGTCATCATCATCATTATTAAGGTCCCTTGTCCCATAGCTGGGGCAGAGGGCGTCCACAGTGAGTCTCCATCCCGCACGGTCTTGAGCTTCGCATTTGATTTCGCTGCAGGTTTTTCCAATGACTTTCGCTTCGCCAATGACAGTCCGCCGCCAGGTCTGTTTTGGGCGACCACGTTTACGCTTTCCTTGGGAATTCCAGTCTAGGGCTTGCCTCGGTATGTGGTTTGGATCACTTCGGAGAGTGTGGCCTATCCAACTCCATTTACGGCGTTTGATCTGCTGGTCGATCCGGACTTCATCACAACGTTCCCATAGCTGCACGTTGGGATTCTTTTCTGGCCAGTAAATACCCAAGATGCTGCGAAGACATCGGTTGACGTAAACCTGAAGTCTGTGCGAGATGTCCTTTGTGACCTTCCACGTCTCACACCCGTACAGTAACACGGATTTCACGTTAGACCGGAATATCTTGAGCTTAACTCTCCGAGTCGATTTCCATACGGGCCTAAACTGTGCGAAAGTTGCTCGTGCCTTAGTTATCCGCGAAGTGATGTCCTCTTCTGTACCACGTGTCTCCGACACGCAGCTACCGAGGTAGGTGAATTTGTGGACACGTTCCACTCCCTCTGTACCGATGACCAACGGGAATGAACTTGTTGACCCGCACCTCATTTCCTTAGTCTTCCCGGTGTTGATTTTAAGCCCTGTCCTTTCAGCTTCTCCTCTAAGGTCGTCCAGTTTGGCCTGCATGTCTGCCCGAGTGTGACTTAAGAGACATAAATCGTCGGCATAATCTATATCCTCGAGGATGTTGGTTAGATCCCACTCTATGCCGCGGCGCTTGTTTTCTGTGGCCTTAAGCAGAACACCATCCAAGACGACAAGAAAGAGGAGTGGCGAAAGGAGGCAGCCCTGGCGAAGACCTGCATGAACTTTAATGTCCTCCGATATGAGCCCGTTAGATGTTACTTGACAAGAATAGTTCTTGTACATGGCTTTGACAATGTTAATGATCTTGTCGGGGACTCCGATTTTGCGCAGCCGGGACCAGATGGCAGTCCATCTCAACATATCAAAAGCTTTTTCGAAGTCCACAAAGGTAAGGTAGATCTCCCTTTGCCATTCTGATGCTTGTTTCAGTATGATACGTAGAGTATTGATCTGGTCTATACCTGACCTGTTACGGAGAAACTAAAGTTGATATATGTCAGATTTTATGTTTGTTACTGCACCCATAACAGAAGAATTTTTTTATACCTTCAACCAATAATCACTAAGAGAGATTAAGACTAAAGAATCATACCGAATATATATCTGTTGTAAAAGCAACAACAGTTGTTTACGACTGACTGACACCGAATAGCTCCAAATAATATAGTTTTCTATCAAAATATACCGGCCGCCTTGAGCATAGAGAATGCAATAGCACGTCTACGAACGTGAAGAACTAGAAGTGACACATAAAAGTACTCTGTGAGTGACACTTACTCGTAACAATCGGCAAATATTTTACGGATAACTTATATTTTGGTGTTGCATATTTAATTATAAGTATAAATAATTTGGTTAATAGCTGTAATAGTTACATAAAAGTTTAAATAGTATATGTAAAATCTAATAGTTCCTCTGAGGTTACATTGACATTCCCAAATTTTTATTTATACCAATCGAAATAAAGATATAAGAGACAAGGGTGCTAACTTAGTTACTAAAAATCAAACTCATGAAAAAATGTTTATGGGAGTTAAAATTTTTCTTTGAAAAATAGCATTGTTGCTATACTAGTATCAAAGAGGTTCGTGTCTAAAAAAGTGATAATCTCATTTATGTTCAACGTTGTAGTAAGTTGATCATGAACACAGTTTATAATAGAGATTGAGTCAACTATGAAAAGTATAACTTACAGCGTCCCGTTGGCAGTGTTCTGGGTCCCACGCTGTTTCTTGGTATTTCCCAACCTGTCACGGACAGAAGTTGTGGCTACGCTTTCCTATATAAACATAACTTGTATGATCTCAGAGCGTCCGCTCGATCTCGCCACCCGGTCATATCGACAATTATCTATCTTCAGATATTTCATCTTCCCGATACGGCTTTCACGAGATGCTTTCGGCAAGGGGATTGCGTCCACTAAGAACACATGTGGACTTCAACAAGTCCATCAATACGATATCAGGTTTGTTCGCAGGAATTGCTCTGTTCATAATAATGCACTGCTTGCCACTTGGGTATATCAGCTCTAATCGCTCGACAGGATCTCCTCATATTCTAAACGTTTTCCATAGACAAGCGAATATTTTACCATCGCCAACGCTACATCAATGAAGCTACAGAAATCCTCCGAGATTTTCAAAAACTTAGTAATGTGAATCTACCAACTTCTGGGTATTGGGGGCAAACAATTTGAACTCTTTCATATCCAACAGTCGCACACCTGAGATAGGCTCTGGCTTGTCTACCTGATACAGACTTTGAAATAGAGTTGAACTATAACGTGAATCTTGTACATGTAGTCTATCAAAGCTGCGGAAAAAGAACGTCGGTTACATTTGACGAGTATGCGAAAGCTGTTCAGCTCAGCAGCAGTAGCTACTTCCCACCTTGGTTTCAGAACTTACAATCATTCTAGCCGTCATTATGCGGTTGTGCTCGATATCAGCTTATTATTACAGCACCAAGAAGTTTCTTTTTTTTATAGGGGGGACCCTATTTATATTATCTATTCATGATATTACGTCATTGTTATGTTTTCTATTTACATTTGTATATAAATATCAGAAGTATATATTACAATAAGCTTTAAAGAAGAAGTCATCAAGAATCGGAATTCAGAAACATATTTTGTTATATTTCTCTTGCTCAGCTCAGTTGAAATCTCATCCAGCTCACTCTATGTAGGCACTGTGCCTGAGTTATTCATCACTAACCAGCAAAGGCTGCAAAGGCTCCACCTGCGGTTAGGTGTAACTTAACGAACCCCAACTGAATCTTTAATGCGCTTTCATTTAATGTAAGCTTGTTTCAACCCTATGCTAGCTATCTATGCTATCTTGATGTTTATTAGACAGGTCATGCCGAATTTTAAGCGGGACTATATCCATATTCTTGGCCGTGGATTTTGAGATAACTTTAAAATATATTTTACTAGCTGGAGCTTATATAAGCTTGGCGTATATATTTATAAAGTATAACGTATGTGTTATTCTGATGTATAAGCTATATTATAGTACAATTTCATTAAAATCCATTAGTAGTTTTTACATGAAAGAGTAGCAAAGATATATACATACGAACTTTTGCGTTTACAATATTAGCAGGGATTTAGGTCAGACTACTAGTTACATTAAGTTTTGCTTTCCAGTTAAGTAGAAACGGTGTAAAAATCAAATTACATTTTTGTGAAACTAGCAAGAAGCTGTAATGTAAAAATAATCGTGCAAAATTGCCCAAATTAAAAGTAGTGATTTATCGCCATGACTTGAAAATCGGTAAATATACAGAAACAACGCGAAATACGTGGCGCTATTTAATTTCGTTTTAGAAACAACTATAATTACAGAAAAAAAAATTCACAAGACCTTAATATTCGTAATTACTTATTTGCTTAATAAAATAAAAATATATTTTTCTTTATTTCCATAACAAGTGTATGTTACTTTAATAATGTATCAAAGTTAAAAAAAAATACTACATTTACACATATTTTAAGTTTCATAGTAATACAAAAGTCCAGCACGAATGTGTTTATTGACAAAATTATAAATAATTGGTATAATATAGGAAGAAAGACACTATGCAAATAAACAAAAGATTCTTCACCTTTAAAAACACAGACAAATGTGAGTAAAATGTATAAATATTTTACTAATTTAAATACAAATGTTAAGATTTTATTATTTGCCTTGTGTACTCACACTTTTTTTAGTACTTTAGTGTTCATGCAATATCCTTAGTGATCAAGAACACGTTATTTTTGCTTTTACAAAATATTTAAATTTTTATTCATCTGGAGGTTCCCGGAAGTCGATTATCGTTCCCGGGGGCTCCCGATATGCCTGTGGAAGGCCATCCAGGATGTTTTTAGTGGATAGCGTCCGAGTAGTAGCGTCTGGATGAGATCCGTTCAGTGTCGCTGCCCGCTGGGGCAGCGACGTCCATAAACGGAAATTTTACCTGGTGAAAAAAAGGTTAAAAAATTAGGTCATCCTACAATGTAAAGCAACAAATGTCGTCACTCATACCCTAGAGTTGACTATTTTCTGTGCCTCCTTATGGATACAAAAAAATAAACACTTGTTAACTTTGATATGGACCATACATTAATTATACATAGGTACATATTGTCAAATGATTCGCTTACCATATAACTTTCTTTTGGAATGTTGTAATACGAGTAGTTTTTTCTTAAAAACTATGATGTTACATAGTTTTTATGAAAAAACTACAGACAATAATTATAAATGGAAATAAAACCTAGCAATGTACAATTAAATCTATATCTTTTGATTTTACATTATTAAGCACTTAATTTTTATAAATGTCTGATTAACGCTATACCTGATGATCAAAATGTCTCTATTTCACAGAACACATGAGTGTTGTAGCGCTACAAGGCAACGCCGCCGGCGTTTTGAGTACCCAGTGACCACGGACTCTTAGATTAGTTTTTGTATAAAATATGTACAGCAGATCCTTTGTATATAGTCCAGACCCACCCTTATTAGTTTAATGTAACATATTCATTTTGTACAATGCCACATTTTAAACTTTACAAATTCCTTTTGAACTATTGGTTAAATTAACCAATGATTATTACATTTAGATTAACCAATAGTTCAAAATAAATTTGTAAAGTATCCATGTAGTTGCAGTTAAGTCTGATAGAAATAAACTTGAAACACCGAAAATCTTCAAATTTGCCGCCATTGTTTTAAAGACTGGCTCAATTTGTCAGATGTCAATGCTATTTCAGCCGGCATAAAGGAGTTAAGTCACGGCCCCTCCAAATAATATCATTATAACAACTTAAAAGCGGAATTAATTCCATTTAAAATACAAACACACCTTCACTCAGGTACCGGTGCTTCGCTGCTTCGCAAATTAGATTTCGCATAAAGCCTATTTTAATTTGCGCCGTCGCTAAACATCGGAGCTCTTTAATGTTTAAACGGGTGCAAACCCTTGGTATTTACTCTGCGCGGTGACGGGGCCGGTTGACATTCGTGAACAAACATACTCTGTGCGCTGCGGCCGAGCGTTGCCGCATGCCGTGCGTTCCGTAGCGAGCCCGCCCGCCCGCCGTCGACGCGAGATTTCCGCTAATAAGCTTACGTTCCAGCCCAAGATACAACACTCGCGCACTTATTTAACTCTTTTATCGGTGAAGCCTCGCTTAACCCGGCTTTCTCGATTTACTCGACTATGTATAATGTAATATGTAATATAATGTATATTTTCTGACTATTCCAAAATAGACACTACGATATTGTACTTTAATTTTAATCATATGAGAGACAATCTGAATAAATTATAAATATACCCGTAACTGTATAGCAATACATATTTAATATCTAAGATATCAAATACCATCATACCAGTGACGAAAATGGTCGCTGCGTGCGTTTTGCATACAAATTGTATGATTCGAGTGGCCCGGGGTCGAGCTTGCCATGTACCAATGTTTTTCGTTTGACGAATCCCGGCGTGCGAAGCATTATTAGCGGATACACTTATTTAGGATGTGTCAGTTGTGAAAACTATTGTTAGTAATAAGTGTGGCTGCCGACCTGATTACCTTGGATTTAGGTGAAGATGTAACTTTATGTTAGAGCATCCGCTGCTTAAAATTCGCTATTATGTTCTAGAGAGCATAACATCGAATTTTAAGCAGCTGTCATCCAGTATAAACTTGTTGTACAATACAATGACAAGTGAATAAATTCTTAATTCATAAAAGGGCTAAGTATTTACAGATTTTTCTGTTCAAACAAAGCGTTGCACAATTGTCGGACTAATGTTATTGTGCCACAATTTAATTTCATTAAAATATACTATTTTTATCGAATAGGTATACGTCGCACTCTATGACTCCGTTGATTTTCAATGTTGTACAAATTTCCAATTTTTTATTTCATCAGCTCGTCAAGGAGAACAGATCCATAAAACTGCTTGCTCATTCTGCTGAAAACCACGATTTTCTAATTCAGACTTCAGAGCCCCCTAGTGGAAAATGAGTTGTTAACTTTTTTTGCGGCCATTACATTTTTTGCTCAGCTTGACCAGGAGAACAACATATCCAAAATTTAGACCTGGGTCCCGAAAACCATTTAAACAGTACATTTACAAACAGTATCATCTACTTTATAATAAGTTTATTTTTTAAGGATTAAAATGTGTCATTATGAGCATGTCGTGCGTAAAATATTCAAGCTACCTACTTATAGAATAACTAAAACACACATTTTAATATTGCAACGGAATCATTTATTCCAAAACTCGCACATGTCAAACTTCAGCATCCCCTCTTGTACACGTATGAGTGATTCCGACCAATTTAAGCGGGAAATGAGTGTATCAGGTGCTCTAAACTTTCGGATCTTATTCTGACTCGTGTTGCGATTATAAAATAAGGTGCATAAATTAAACCGTGTAAATCCGCCCGCCCAGCAGGAATTTAGATTTCTGCCCGCGCATCTCATTTCGGGAATATTACTCCGCTTAACAATAACACTCATGAATTTCGGTGCGGTCGCGTTTTATAAATGTTTCACGTGTTAATAAAATTAACAATGCGGGTACAAGGGACTATATTCCAACAATGCCGGTGGAGCACAATGGCGTCTAAAATAAATAGTAGGAGTTTAGCAAACAGGGGTACAATGGGCACCTGAACGGTCTGGTCTGTCCGGCGCTCGTTCAAATTTTAGTGCTCATACGAGTATATACGCTTACGCTAGTTCTAGCAAAATGACCACAATACCTCTCATGTAGAGATCTACATGCGAGGTATATATATATATATATATATGTGGAAGGGAACACCATGTGGTGTTTATGATATATCAACTACCGACTATAATAAAGCAATACTTTCATTATTGAATATAATATAATGAACAAGAATATTGGCCAAAACATCGATCAATCTATATTATTTGATATTATAAATGCGAAAGTAACTCTCTCTGTTTGTCACGCCAAATTACTAAAATGAGGTAAATAAAATTTAGGACACATATAGTCTGGAGTCTGAGAACAGACATGGCTACTTTTTAATGCATCAGTAGTGCTTTAAGGAGTTGAAATAGGGGATGAAAGTTTGTAGGGAAAGTACGTCATTTTTATAAATTTGATTTGATTTTCATGAAAGTTGATATAGGGATAGTTTGAGTCCCAGAGATGGAGACATTTTAACCACGAAAAAATATTCTTTTCCCTGCAGGAAAATCTTGTAAACACAGCCGGTCAGATTTTGATTAAATTTGGTAAACGGTGGTTAGAGACACGAGGAAAAACATTTGTTAATTATTACTGGGAGGAAACATATCTTTCCTTTTAGAAAATTAATAAACACCGCCGCCGGTACTTTGTCTGTTTGAATACCAAAAAGGACCGAAGACAGCTGACGGCTGAAAGCTAGTTAGTGTAAAATAAAATAAAATCTAAATCAAAAATTAAGGGGACACGCTGACCCAGCGGTCGAGTGATCGGCTACTACGTATCGGGTCGCAGGTTCGAGCAGATAATTTGTATGACCAGAGGGACAATCGCACTAACAAATCGGAGCTGAAACGAAACCAAATCGTTCCACTCAACCAATCCGAGAGCTAGAATATCACGTCATCGAACAGATGACGTAATATTGTGGCGTTCGGATTGGTTAAGCCGAACGGTTCGGTTGCGTTTCGCTTGCGCTTTATTAGTGCGATAGCCCCTCTGCACAAGTATGTTCCGATCTGGGTTGTGTACGTGAGATTCCATGTTCGTAGCATCATCCATGTCCCAGGATAAAAATCCTAGTGTAAGTCAACGATTAAAAATAAAATATAAGCAATAATCTATAAAAATTTGAAAATGATGATCAAATTCCAGATATGCAACAATATAGCTGCCGATGATAAATTCGACCACTCCAGCCCCACGCCTTAAAGCAATGAAACTAAATGGCCAAATAAGCAGTAAATGATTGAAGTATTTATTTTAGAAGTGTTATAGTTTACGTAGTAAATTGTTTAGAATATAAAAAATAATAAAACTGTATTATATGATATATGTATAGGCGATTTGCAACTCATTTATAAGTGTGAAATAGTTGTTTAAAAAAACATACTTGTAGCTCATATCCAAACGAGAATTAAAAACAAAATAGGCACGGCGCGGCGCTCGAGTCTGTGCAGTCACGATTAATAAAAAAATAAGCACAGCGAAGGTTCCGCAAATAACTGTAACTAGAAATTGACGGTTTCCGGATTTTCCTTTAGTTATGCTACATATGGTAAACGGGGAGAACGAACCCTATAGGTTTTGACTCCCTTGCAAGGCGATATAAGGTCAAATCTTTTGATTAGATCTATAGAATAAACTTGGAAGTTTCATTTGTTTTATTATTTCAAGAGATTACAAACTTAAGTCGTAACTAAAGTTAATATCATGTATATTAACTTTTATGTGATCCTGCTAAAAGGTCTTGACAAATGAACAGACAGACGGTCACATTTCCATTGTTTTGGTACGGAGTATGCATAAGTACGCATCCTTACAAATTTAAACTATATATCAACGTTAGGAAAGCGATCTAACTCCTAATACAAGGATCTAACTACAAGCAATAAAAATAATGCAATAAAAAATACGATAAGGTCTATTAGTATGGTGAAAACAGAAGAGCACGTGGCCGTAGTAAAACACTGATTAACAACCCATAATCCCTTTTATCGGCGTGAGTTCCATGTACCCTCATTGGGAGATCACTATCTGGGCGGCTGGCGCTGGCCACCGCTTATCTCACGTATTACCGTTTTTACTGGATCCTCTCAAAAACTGCGAAAGGTAGCCATTTCGCGTCCGGCGTTACCCTTACTATGGTACACATGAAACTTACACGGTAACTCGCACTCACTCAATTGATAATAAGTCAAGTGATAAATAGTTATGATATGTCATGTAAATGTACGGCACATGCATGTAAGTTAAAACCGGAACACATTTCTGGAGGACATACAACATTATTGTCTTGTACGGGAATCAAACCCACGAACCGTGGCGCAATAGCCGATAACTTGACCGCTGCGTTAACTAGGTTCTCACATTGACATTGTGTTTTATATTAAAATTGATATAATTAACATTAAATTTAACATTAATCTAATTGACAATTAGAGATGTATGACTTTGGTTTTATAATTAAATGATAACTAGAGATCGGATAATCGGATGCACATTTAACCTAAAGTTAATTTTTGGCTCACAAATTGGAAGCGGCTTTTTAAAATACATTTTGTTAAATAAAAATCCCGGGAAAATACGGGACTGCAAATTTAACGTAGTGATATTGTTTTGAAAATTACTAAATTAGCACGTGGTATTTGTTTTCAAAAGACCGAGACTCCGGGTTCATTTATACGACTATGCATACGTATTTACATGAAGTTTAGTTTCAGTTCCCCTGCGATTTATGAATGTACGATTTATTACATGAAGAGTGTTATACGAAAGTAGTGAGCTAGTTTGACTAAACATAATCAATTAAATAATTGAATAAAAAAACAGAAATGGTGCCCGGGCGTAAGTATGATCTAGTATCTCACTCTGAGTTAACTTCCGATTTAATGAGTGTGAATTCCGGGATTTTTATTTATGGAAATAAAATAAAAAGACAGTTCCATACTTTGTCAAAACTAAATTAGGTAAATAAATAAACATCCGGCTATCCAATTCCGCAATCCCGGGATTTTTTTTAACAAAACAATAAAAAGCCGTTTCCATACTTTGTCTTAAACTAACTTTAGGTAAATATGCATTCGATTATCCGATCTCTAATGATAACATTAAGTAATATATACGAAAAAGTCACAATCACAAAAAAGTTAATTACATGTGATAAACAGCAAACATTCTACATAAGATGTTAGAAACTATAAGAATAGTTGAAGATACGGGGCGGAACATAAGTAACTTTTTACAATGAGAATAAATATATATTTTTTTTAGAAAATTTGATATAACAAATATAAATATGAATACCGCCGCAGGTTTTGTGTCTGTTTGCATATCAAAAAGTACCAAAGAAAGCTAATAGCTGAAAGCTAGTGTAAAATAAAATACGAACTAGTCAATAATTTTATAACGACACATTCGAGTCGAGTGATCGGTTACTATGCATCGTAGGACGGTTATTTTGTATGACCTGCCAAGGGTGTTACGGTCTAGATGTAAATGCATGTGAGTTTCTATATTAGTGCCGGCACACATGGCCCAGAATAAATAATCCTAGTTGTGAGGCGACGCTTAAAGAAAACTATATTATCCTCAGTTTTAAGCTATACACTAAATACGCTACCTACGAGTAAATCCGAAAAGTTGTTTCATCCCAATATGTATTGTTCGTGCAAATAAAAGAGAGTAAAAGTAAACATAATTTTAAAATAAGAGCAACGTTATATTTTTTTTAATGTCGACCTCATGTATTTCTTTACAATTTTTTAAAATGTGCTTACTGATTGACTGTCTTATCACCGCCAAGCTTAGCTTTCAAATAGGATATAATAAAATGAATAACTGTATCTGTCTGAAATAGAACTTGTGTAAGTATAGTGAAATATCTGATACAAAGAATGCATATAAAATCTCAAAAAACAGTTGGTAGGGGACAGAGGCTTACCGCTGGACGGCGAAGTGGAGGCGGATTTTATTGCCATTCGTATTGTCCGCCAGAGATTTATTCTGACACATCGCAAATTCGACTGTTGACTTTCCACCACTACTCTCCATTATTTCGCGGTGGTTTTTTCTTGGTGTACAAAGTGGCGGGCGGCTTAGCGTGTGTCTGGAGGTATCGATTTCACGTTTGCACTTATTGAGACTATTTGCTTTGCGTCGATTTGTTTGTATGATAAAGATTCGTTTTAGAGCTGAGAGCTGAGTTTGGCGGCGGTCTATCCTTGTCATACTCTATGCAAAATGACAGGAGGGAATTGTTGTCGGATTGGTTTTTGGGTTTAGAGAATCACGCTAGAATCGACACCATTGCAGGGTTAATTTAATTATTAATGTATGTTAGGATAGCTTATTATTATTAGATTAATTAATTTTATTGTATAAAGTATTGAAATTAAGTGTATTGTTAAATGGTTGTATGTAGGTATATATTAGGATAGTTATTAGATAAGAAAGTACTATTGTTAGATAAGTAAGTGCTGCGCAACTCACGTTAATGTTAAGTC
This sequence comes from Scirpophaga incertulas, assembly GCA_036419045.1. Classification (NCBI taxonomy): domain Eukaryota; kingdom Metazoa; phylum Arthropoda; class Insecta; order Lepidoptera; family Crambidae; genus Scirpophaga; species Scirpophaga incertulas. The sequence goes on along the minus strand of CM071634.1, from coordinate 26,340,902 downwards.
ACGGAATAGTATTATAAGATAATATGACGCTGTACGTACAGGTAGTAGATCCAAACGAGGACAGTTTAAAAAAGGCACGGACTACGAGTCCGTGGAGTAGACATATATAAAAAAAAAAGATTCGTTTTGATTTTTCGATGCTACACTGCGTTTTTATATGTTAGTTAGGAATTATCTTCATCATCGAAGCTACCACGTACCGATGTGTTTTTGATTATTATTTCAGATGTACACACAACAATACGTCAAACTTTATATATTGTCCTTACGATAGATCTTATATCGCTCTTAATAGCGGCTTGATGTGTTCATCGATCGCTTCTGCAGTAAGAAAGAATAAAAGTTAGTAAGGTAACATCCCTTCAAAGGGTACGAGTACCTCATATAGGTAGTCGTACATCACTAACACCTTGCCTAATCATATTGGTAATGATACGTAAGCTGTAATGATTATTATTGATACGCTTCTCGTGTAATTATGTTAACAAATATTATTAATTTAATCATTTTAATTTCAATTTCGATTAGACAGATACGAATCGATACCAAATCCTACAGGTTCAGCCGAACGAAGTATCCTAAAAAGATTGTGAGGTAGGAATAATATTGAAACTCGAGTTTACTGAAACATTCCAGTGAACCAAAACCTATGCATATTATATATTTAATAAGAATTTAAATATAACATTCATATCATAACACTGGACGACAGGAAAAAACATTTTTTTTCTGGCCTCAAGTTTATAAGCTGTTTTCCACTAATTTGAGGGTGATGAATTCAAATCTGATCATAGTTCTCTCTATCACATTACATTTTTATTATACACAAATTTGTGGTAAAACACTGTTAGCTAACAATTTATTGTACATATTTGTCGTTAGAAAGTATTGCTTCATAATGGCTTCCACGTCTCACAGAAGGCAGTGCTTGAATGATCCAAAGACATTTTACTACATATATGGAAGCTTTACTTTGAACACTCAGAAGCGCAACTGTACTGACTTTGTTAAGAGTGTGTACTCGTATTTTGCATACTTTAAAGTGCCGCTTGAAGATCAAGATAAGCCTTGGGCTCCCACATAGTGTGCAAAACATTGAGACCATGACTCAAGGTAAGAATGCTTGCTTTTGGAGTGCCTATGATTTAGAATCAAGTAATCAATTAGATGACTGCTATTTATGCCTTGACAGTGTAAAAGGTTTCAATAAGAAAAACAAACAGCATTTGAAATACACAAGCGTCCCTACAGATATAAGAAAAAAACAAGATTGACGGTGTTTTAAGTTTTTTCATAAAAAAGTTAATGTCACAACAGCGAGCTGACTATATAAGTGAAATATTCACACCACATTTTTGTTTCTAAGACTAATAGTTTTTTAATTATTAAGGTACGATGATATAGACCTTTTCGTTACGGTCCACTTTTTAAACCTGGTACCCGTATGTTTCGGCGCGATTTTAAAGACGTTTCAGGTCAAAATAAGAACGAGCTTGAATACTTTCTGAAAAAGTGAAAAAAAATTTAAGGAATAAGAAAACAAATAGCTATACTAAGGAGTATTCACTATTTATATAGCCATTTGGACAAATTTCCTAAAAACCATGGGGATGTGAGCAAGAGCAAGGAGAGCGTTTCCATCAGGATATGAAATTGATGGAAGTACAATCTCAAGGTCGGTGAGACTCATCTGATGGCAGATTATTGCTAGAATAATGAGAGACAACCCAGTAGCTACACAACAGAGATCAGCCAAGAAACAAAAGTTTAAACAATTGTCATATGCTATCGTTTCTACACGATCTGCATGTAATTTTACATGTTCGGTTTTAATATTTTCGCTTTATTGGTTTACTAGGCATGCAATATAGAATAGCAAGTAATCATTTCATTATTCAAATTATAAAAAAGTTTTGTAGTAAACGGAATAAGTCATTGATATTTTTCTCGTGAAACATACTATATCCGTATATAAAATTTCATTTATCGCAAATTCTGATGAGATAGGAAAAATCTGATTCATATTCGTAAGCAGCAGCCTAAATTTAAGTAGAATCAGTATTAAAACCTTTTGCCAGAAAAATCATGTTGATCAGTGTAATTAGTGTATTGCAAAATGATGTTATCCGACACAAGTTATGTCACACCACCCATAATCAACAAAAAATTGTTCCGATCTGGGTGTACGAGTATATGCATGTGACTGCACTCACAATACAGAAAAGACCAAGACAAAACGCCGATGTTTTTAAATTAATTTTGGTAGGAAGTTGCTCTCCTTATTATTGAAACAAAACAATAATTTGTTATCGCAATACCGGCATAGTTACCTAAGACAGTGGACCCGAAATCCCGAGCTTATTTTTTCCTCTATTTTACCGTTTTTTATTTAACTATATGTTTTATAGTTCTCGAGTTATACTCGATAATACGTCGGACAGGGTGAGTTTTCATCCCTGTTTACGGCTTAATTTGCCCCCCACAAATTACCTATAAGTTTTAAGTCCTTACTTTTTAGGGCATATGTTCGGAGTGTATATCCGATACTATCTCTCAACTAGCGACCACTGAGAATGCTCCGTGATATACATATATAGGCACTTTAATACGCGTGCGATAGGACATTGATCCGACATTTTCATACATTTTATGATTTCTCAGTGGCTACCTGTTTACAATTTTATAATTTATTGTGCCCTAGTTATTCATAATATTGTTCATTTAATACATTAACATATAGTATGCGCAAATTCAATAACAGTTTTTTTATATATCTCACATACTTTTTCCAATAAATTCATATGTTTTTACACTTACGCTACTGTCTTTGTCTAAGGAATTTTAAGAATTCTAATCAATATATATACCTATCTTACATACTATATGTAGTCTTATTGCTAAGGGAACCTATTCTATGTTGTTTATTTATTTCCTAAGCTAATACTTAACTTTATTTCCTTAACTACGCTTAGTAGGTACTATTCTTCGTAATTATATGTCTTATACATTTCTATTCATTAATTATTATTCTCTTAATTAACTTATTCTATCCCGAACACTAACTAGCTACTAGAAATTAACTTACAATTGTCCAGGAATCCGTTGTAGTTTAGGTTTAATAAATTAATGTAACATATTATTTATTGCGACATAGCAAGATTGCTTGTGATAAGTAGTTACAGTCACTATATTACATATGGTTCCTGTGAGATTCGCAGCAAATCTGAATCTCCCATAAAAACATTTAAAAAATGTAGTATATGTTGACGACTTCTGACAGAAGTTCCCAGATCCGGTACCTAGTACCCAGTATTTTCACTGCCTATCTTGTCCATGGACCAGAACCTCTTTCACGTAAAAACTACTGAATTTTAATAAAACTACAATAATATAGCTTATACATCAGGATAATATATAGGTAGGAATTTATAAAGATATCATCATCATCATCATCATCATCATCAGCCCCTCTTCGTCCACTGCTGGACATAGGTCGACGACGACGACGGCACGACTAGTCCACAAGTTCAGAGTCGCTCAGCGGGCTATGGAAAGGGCTATGCTCGGCGTTTCTCTGAGGGATCGCATCAGAAATAAAGATATACGCCACGCTAATATAATAAACCCGAAATACTAATCCTGCGCAGACGAAATAACCAGCAAATATTTTTATGTAACCATGTACAAAATATTAAACTACTACATTTCTTAAAAAAATACTATAATCCAGCAAAACCAAATCTTTCAGAAACGCTTTAGTACTACACTTCAGCACATTACAGGACCATGAATGCATAAACATTGTAAGCAAAGCGCATTCAACGAAGCTCCGTAGTCGCTTAATTGTCATTAGCAAATTTAAACGTCGCAATTTTCAAATTTCCATGCAACGGCAGGTGTTTATAGAATGCGCCCTAACACATTAACAATGTTCCGTCTGTGAGCCTTTGTCTGCACTGCGAATTACGGAGAAAGGTGAAAATGTAAATACCGTACAGGGCTGATTTACATGAGAGATGCACCTCGCACGGCGAGTAATGAAACCACGCGCAAAATACCTGCTTTGTTGAATTGAATTTCCTTTTTTCTGTAGACGAGTCGTCGTTGCTGTTAACAAACGTTAAGCCGCTAAATTGACTGTTGGTTTGTTTTCGCGGTGGTCGGTTGCCTTGCGTTGTACAGAAACATTCGTTGATTCTTTTAGTCCATTCAGAACTTGCCGAGATTAATACTACTATGAATAGTAGTTCAACTGCTTTTTTTTTAATATTATGTGAAACATTTAATATAAAAAATATTATAATATCTGAACTTTATTATATATTATTATTTTGATTATATTTCAATTATGTTTTGTAACATGAAACTGTATATGTGATAATTAGAGATCGGATAATCGGATGCATATTGACCTAAAGTTAGTTTAAGACAAAGTATGGAAACGGCTTTTTATTGTTTTGTTAAATAAAAATCCCGGGATTGCGGAATTGGATAACCGGATGTTTATTTATTTAGCTTATTTAGTTTTTGACAAAGTATGGAACTGTCTTTTATTTTATTTCCATAAATAAAAATCCCGGAATTCCGGTACTGTAGAACATTTTGGTAATGCAAAACTAGTCGGTAATATGAGCTTATAATATCCTATTTAAACTTGCTCACTACTTTCGTATAACACTCTTCATGTAATAAATGGTACATTCATAAATCGCACGGGGGACTGAAACTAAACTTCATGTAAATACGTATGCATAGTTGTATAAATGAACCCGGAGTCTCGGTCTTTTGAAAATAAATACCACATGCTAATTTAGTAATTTTCAAACAATATCACTACGTTAAATTTGCAGTCCCGTATTTTCCCGGGATTTTTATTTAACAAAATGTATTTTAAAAAGCCGCTTCCATAATTTGTGAGCCAAAAATTAACTTTAGGTAAATATGCATCCGATTATCCGATCTCTAGTGATAATAAATAAATGATCATTCTTTCAAAATAAGCAGATGATTAGTCTGATGTGGATGATCACCGTTAGAAGCATGTAACTTTTCACCAGAGGCTTGCACAGACCAGACCTACCGTTGCAGACGTGCACTCAGTAAGACAGTCAGAGCGACTTTTTAGCGAACTTTTACTATTCAGTTGATCGACAATCGCGGCCGTATCTCTTTTATTACTTCGTTGGTTTGAAATCACTACGTGCTATAGAAATAGCAATATAATTAACATTTCATCTTCTATATACACTCCACTAGATGCTGTGACGTAGATAGCGCTTAGACAGAAAGTAAGAATGAAAAAGTGCTTTATGCGATACGTAGCTTAGATATTTATTTTTAAAACGAAACGTGCTAATCTTTTATTTTTATTGTTAATAAATATGATATCATCAAAGTGCACACATAGTATTCACACACTGTACCTTACTAATATTATAAATACGAAACTGTGTGATTATGGATGGATGTTTGTGACTCGTGCACGCAAAAACTACTGAATGAATTTTAATGAAATTTGATATGGCGATAGTATAAGCCGCGGGGAGAAATAAAGATAGAATCAGATATAAAAAAAATTACCAAGCGATTTTTCTATTCTCTGGTTTAATGCGGCGCAGCCGCAGGTGGAAACCTAGTGCGTGTATATATATATATATATATATACATACACATATATATATATATATATATATATATATATATATATATATATATATATACATACACATATATATATATATATATATATATATATATATAATATAATATATATATATATATATATATATGTCGTAGCCAACTGGTTAAAATAGCCGTTCAATCAAACAGCTAGCCCTTTGACTAAACAACGTCATTCAATCACACAGCTATACGTTGTTTAGCCGACTTGTTGATTGCAACGTTCAACATTACAGCTAGACCACGCTTAGCCAACTGGTTAAATGGCAAATTAACTAAGGTGACCATTAGTATTGTTAAGTCCTAAGCTTAACATAAATTTTCATTGGCAACACTATTTTTGATATTGTAAGGTTGGTGCGCCTATCGCGCCATATTACTTTTATTAGTACAGGAATTAATTTCTGTCTTGATCTTCTATAAAGATAATATTTTACGTTCAGAGCTATTGTCTGTTCGTGGTGTGAGCTATAGTCACAAATAATTTTAAATATAAATAAGATTACAAATATATTATTATATAGAGCATAAAGTTTAGTGCTGAACTTAAAAGGAAGGTGTTTTTGAAGCAAATAAATATTTTATGTGGTGTCCAAGCAAAGGTGTTTTTTTATTAAACTCCGCATCGGCACCCACAAGTATAGTACTTAATTTGAGATAATAGGTAGACTTTTTGTAATTTCTTGGGAGGTTATTCTTGAATTAAGTTTAAGAGGTGACCATAAGTTTGATGAAATAAGTAAAAATGAAAAACAAATTATTAATTATAATATTAATTATTACACTAAGCAAAAAATTAGAAACTCTAAAATTTACGAAGCAAGAATCATTTCATAATCCCGTAATTTCTCTTCGAATATTTGTTTAAATTTTGATTCACTCGTACCACTCGTAGGTGACCTCATAATTACTGTGTCTTTAATAACAAGTGTAACGTATATTTACTACTTACTTTCCGAAAAATATCTTGAAACAATCACAAACCACGCCTAGTTGACACCATATTGAAAACAAAACGTACCTAGCGCAGCGATGGTGAGCGCTGTAACAAAGAGGTTTCAGGAATCTATAAACTGGATCGATGTAGATCGGTTGTAGAAGGAGCTTTGGCGTCGATTCGGGTAGATGGTTCATCAATCACGATGTGGCATCGTCGTCTTGGACATGTCAATTTACAAGACATGAGGCGGATACCAGGCTTAGAGGTAAGTAGTGTCAGTGAGTCGAAACCATGTATTAGTTGTTTGAAAGGTAAACGATTCAATTAGACGGCGGCTTTTGAATCAGCTGTAGTGTTGAACGTTTTGAGCGACTCAAACATTCAATTAATAAGCTGGACGTATGGTTGAATGGCGTTGTTCAGTCAAAGGCTATTTTTTATGTTTGATTGAACGGCTATTTTAACCATTTCGCTGCGACTATGGCCTCCTCTCTTGTAATGTTTGCTGTGCCTAATTCAGCTTGTTTGGTCAAGTAAGTTATAACAGACATCTAAATATTGAGCCTGTGTGATGGCGAATTATACATGCTGTGCGGTGACTGAACCGACTAAACAAACTTATCACAAATACGAGTATATTTCTAGGAACAATATAAATTGGCAATGAAAAAATGGTTATGGTGGGTTATCCCTAAGAGATAGGTATATACCATCGCGGACTTTTTGTTGAACTTTTTAAGGTGGACAATACTGTAGTACATTATTTTGGTCTATCTCGTAGGGTTCAGCCAGCGTTTTTGCAATATAAGCGCAAAAAACGTGCTTATTTACGATATCACATTAGAAACCTCTAAATTTATCAATGTTTCTATACTATATTATGCATGTATTATACATGTAAACCTTCCTTAAGAATCACTCAATCTATTTAAAAAAAGGCATCAAAATCAGTTGCGTAGTTTTAAAGATCTAAGCATACATAGGGATAGACAGACGACGGATAGCGACTTTGTTTTAGTAATGTAGTGATATATAAACTTCTACACGATATTAAATTATATATAGGTCCTAGGATCCGTCATTTCCATCTCAAAGAAACGCACATTTAATTTTGACAACCTCTGTATTCAAATGGTTAGTACTCCGGTTGTAAGGTGTCGCCATGTCTAAGGTCCCGGGTTCGAGTCCCGGTAAGGACAGATCTTTATGTTATGAATACGTGCATTCGTACCTTAGTCATGGTAGTTGATATATATTTTTATCAGAAATATTTATGTGTATAAGATAGTATGTCTATCCGTTACCGTCGGTCCCATAACACAAGCCTTACAGAGCTTTCTTTGGGCTGGGCTAATCAGTGTAAGTGTAAGAAATATTTATTTATATTTTGTAATAATGCTGTTAACTAACCTAAGTTGAGATACAGTTACAATTTCGTATAAAGTTGAAAATTAACATCCGAAAATATTAATTACCGAATTACAAAGAGAAGGCAGGACAAGTTCAAACGGTAGGCAGTAAGTCGCCTCGTTAATTTTCAAATGAGATCCACTTAGCCCTCGCTGCAGTCGAGGCCACAAAGAAGTGATAACTAATGATGGTACTCGTTTAAACCAACATTAGCGAAGTGACACGAAACGATCGACACAAAGGCGAAGTGCAAAGAGAACTTAATTAAACAACTTTAACATCATGTTATATTAAGGTTCGATGCACACGTGCAATTACTGCCTTTACGCCTTTGTGCTTTGCATTTAAATGGGTCGTATGCAAGCTAAGAGAATAAAGAGAATCAAGCGAATAAAGGGAGAAAGCAAGGGTTCAGATAATATAATTTTTCGTAAAACAAAAAAAAAGTATTTCGTTTTTTTAACGATGGTTCGTTGTAGAAGCATACTAATATTATATATGCGAAAGTAGCTTTGATTTATTACAAGCATTTATTTAGCTTGCAATGTATGTATATTTGTATGTTCGGGTCAAATCTTACAACTCAATTTTAAGGCACTTGCCCTCAACCGATTAAGCACAAATTATGTATATACGTTTAGTTTGGATGACTATGCATGATTAACTGTGTGATTTCATTGTAAATCCAACATGGCAGCGTATCCAAGATGGTGGACCAATTATTTTTGATGCACTCCTACAATATCGGTATCAAATAAAAGGGCTTGCCAAGAATAACTAGAAAAATAATATGACATCACTCTTAATCCAATATGGCGGAACACCCAAAATGGTGGTTAATTTTTATTCCTTCCTACAATATGGCTAGCAAATGAAAGAGCTTGCCAAGAATAACTAGAAAAACTAAAAAGTATAAATTAAAATTAAGATAAAAAAATTATTTAAAACAAGCTTTTATTTAAATGCGCTGAAAAGAAAAATAAACAATCTTTTACACTAAAACTTTTACTGTTAACTTATAACGTCATTTCAAATTTAACACATTTGACATAATTTATATGTTATAAAAGCTTGCCGCGAGATTTAAACACTCGTATTTACTTTCTTAGTTTTAAAACTTTAATAAGCAGCAAGCCAGTCATTAATCGTGTATCGTGTTAGATAGTGAGAAGAAATCTCACTCTCCAGAATCATATTTTAGGAGGCTATTGCCTTCTTTTGCGAGGATGTAACTTTGCCTGAACCAACTTCCAACTACCCTAGGTGTGGCAAGATCTCTTGTTATGCGCGATATTATAGGCCTCTCTCCATCTAGGGATTAGCTTAAAGTACAGGGTCCAATCACCCACAGGCTAAGATTAAGACTTAAGCAATAGCTGCCCGGACCGTTCTGAAGTATTCCAGATAAATTGAGTTCCCAGTCCCTGGACCTTCCTGACTGAACAGTATGGACAGCAAGCTGGTTTAGTGGGTATACATTAGGCTGTATGGAGAGTTCTAGATAAGCTTATCGACTAGCCATCGGTAGATATGGTTGGGCACCATAACATTCTACCTAGTACCTTCGTCTCACCAATTTCTGCTACAAAAAGCAGTATTGGCAATTCTGTTCCATTCAAAATAGTAAGGTAGGCAAAATAGTGAAATTACAGGGCACTTCGACATCCTATGTCACGGGTTGAGAAGGTCCACTGCGGTTTATGTGGAAGTTGTAGGTTTGCTGCGAAAATCTCACAGGAACTACATTTGTTATAGGCGATTGTTACCACTCACCATCAGATGGCTAGTCTGCTTGTTTCTCAATATACAGCAAATAAAAACATTTTCAAACTTGACGTACTTTGTCTTTACATAGTTTGTTCAGCACTAGGAAGAGCGGTAGCCCCTGACAGAAGATTTTCATTAAACTTAAAAGGTAACTAAGGTAAGTAAAGGTAAACTAAAAAACTTTATTGTTTTTGGACAGCTCCAAAAACAATATTGTACTTTTTGTAATTAAGAAACATATTATTATTATTATCTATCTAGATATTTCTCATGTTTTGTTACCAGTTCATACATAGTGTTACATATACTTGTTTATTAAAATAGAATAACTAATCTCGCATGTAAAATAGAAAATTTCAGAATTTTATTTTTTATTGTTTGTAACATAGTTTGAAATTTTTTTTTGTCATAAAAAATTACACCATTAGTCAGTCCAAATATTGCTGTTAAAGTTGCCTGAAATGTTAACATATTTTTTTAATTATATAGTTATATATAAATAAAATAAATATGTTTAGACGTTCTGTGGCCATTTCTTAATATGACTACTTTTAGATTTAGTTTGGAAAAGGATATTTTTATAAAAATCTCTACACAAAACACAAATAAGTAAAAAAGGTTTTATGTTAAGTGAATGGAAGGCGCAATAAAGACTGTAATTTATAATTTTAGTTTTAAAGATTAATACAAGCAAATATAATTGAATAAATGAAACAAATATTATGTAAAAAACTTAAAGTAAATTTAAATCTGTCTATCTAATCAGAGCAAAACTTTCATATTTATATTATTCACAGAAAAAATGAAATCATATGGTGACACAAGTTATAAAAGTTACTTTCCTATTATATTACATACAAATATTATACTAAGTCTCACGAATAATTAAAAATAATTTAAATTCACAATAATATAATCTACACAATAGAGGTTAATGCCAAAAAGAATGTAATTATTATTTCAAAGTTGTAATTATTAATTACAATAGTACCTTTAAATGTCAAAGTAATTACAATTAAATACGATACTATTTGAAAAGAATAGAAAGAAAATTAGTTGTCATAAAGAGTAAATGGTGTACAAAAATCTGATATAAAACAACAGCAGATACTTTTTCAGATATTTTATTTTTAGTATAAAATATAAACAATTCGGAGGTTAAACACTAATGCAAAAATGTATATTTTCTATAGCACTTAAATTTAAAAAGTTATGAAGTATTAAAAACTATTTTATAGTTAAGGACCTATTATTATTAAACAATTTATGTACTAGGAACTCTTGGGAACTACTTACCTACTGTCTTTAAAACAGTCTATGTGGTTTATCGCCTTTTGTACCTCTGGAGTCGTTATTTTTATGTATCTTAAATATTGCAATGACCAATAAATAGGAACAAGAAAGAAACGTAATAGTAGTGTTTTAAGAAATGTCTTGCGGCTATAAAGAAAATGTATGCCTTCACATAGACGATTAAGAAAAATTCCTACAAAATATTAAAGCAGCTCGTTCCTTGAGTTTTGTGTGCTTACTATGCCGAACACTGACAGCACCATCCCACTGTATTAATTAGGTTTTGTGTTATATATGTCAAAAAAATAAAACCCCAGCCAGAGATGTGAACACTATCGAGGACAGACTATCGCCCCATAGATTCTATCGCAATCGTTGTAACTTATTAATTCTTGAAGATTACTAAATATTTCAGATCCTTGTCCCGAACCACGTATCTCCTATGGGATTCACTGCATCGATATTTTCTCTAGATAGCACAATAAATTCTATAATCGCTAATATAGAAATAAATACGTAGGCACAGTAAAATGAATTCACAGTATCAAGGTGTTAGACACATTCAGCGTTTCGTTAACAGACAAGCCTGTGACAATCAAATAGATCCACGTCACTCGTGAAGCTAAAGCGGTGTCGTACACAAATTTTGATTACTAAGCGTAAACACACAGTACATTAAATCCAAACAAAATAGTTCCTGTACTTTTTAAGGAGCGCACATATAATCAGAATACTTTTTGTAAATTCCTTACTCAATTCGCATCAACAGTGCAGCTATAAAGTAGGTATGGATTCTATTTAGTGTGTCTTTCAAGGTATTGAAAGTTGATAGTGGCTGGCTTTTGTAGCTCGATGATTAAATCAGCTGCACTAAGCGTAAAGGAAAGGCACTAGATTTCTTTTGAGGGTTAGATTTGATATAGATCTGTTAATATCCAGGCTACCTATTTTTGGTAATGTGGCATGTGACCTTGAGAGATCATTAATATACAATGTATAGATTCTGAATTAGCCTTAATTGATAATTTTCAGAGAAGTACACTAGCGATTGAAATTTATATATTGTATATACCTAGCCGCGAACATTATAAGGGTTATACCGGGAAGATCAAAAATGCTATTAGAATATTGACGAGAATCTTATCATTTGAAATTTAACTGAAAAAAGATACGAACGTCCAACATTTATTAGTTTTGAAATCAATATATTCTTTATTCAACTTGAGCGTTATTGCAGCCACTTATCGCTATCAAAATAAGCGAACCATTTAATTTAATTTTATGCATACTCGTACGTACAAGGAAGCAAAAATGATTAACACACCAAAAGGCAAGCGCAGGAAGTTATGAAAGAATATTTGTTTTTCTCCTTTTTTGCAATCGTCATCTACAATATTATCACAGATAATCAAACACAATCATACATCATATGTATGTCCAGTCACATAAAATGACAAAAACCTCAGCCCAGCTTCCATGAAAATATTTAGATATGTCATTTCCACTCAGCAATAGCAATTGAACTATTTAATAAACATCATAAGAAAGGAGTACCAACATGTACAAAAACTTTGGTTGACTTCTGACATCAAGATTAAAGGAACATTTTTGTTTAACTGGAAATCCAGGAAACATTAATAGTACATTAAACCTACTTAACCTAATTAGCATGCTAAATCGTGTCCATCTCGATGAATTCGCACTCTACATTTATAGAGACATTTTAATGGCCGCCTGATTGATAGACATTCAATAACTGCATGCTAGCTAAGCTGTAGTTTTCACTTTCCTTAAATAATTCTTATGTCGCTATTAAAGCCATCTGCGACTACCAATAAATCAAATGGCCATTAAAAAAGCAAGCTACAAATAATTCGTCAATATTAAGATATTTTAATTTTATCTGTCCCCTCGCCAGTCTACGCGGTTAGCACACAATCTCTTTGTTAATTGCTATAGTAGTATATCTACAATACTGTGGTAAAATACATGTATCACTTAAGATAAGATGACTTCTCCGGCAAGCTGGCAGCTTTTTTTCGTAATTGGGGGCGTAAATGAGCGAAGCTCTGACCAATGACCGCCCGGGGGAGGGCCCTGTGATAACATCGCATTATCAACCGTCATATAAAACCGTCGCGTAAAAATAGTTTGAATTTCTGAGATATTTTTATGAAGTAGCTTTATATATTTAAAAAAAAAGGTGGAACCATCTGTAATTTTATTTTCGCCAATATACAAGTTACAATATTTATATTAATATTTCATCAGTTTTTTTTAAATATAAATTTACGCTAGTTTAATTTCAGATGAGAATATGTTAGTTTTAATCGTCGTCTGAAGTACTAAAGTCATTTTAATAAATATAAAATGTCGTTTCATATTTTTTTACATAAAAATCAATCATGGCCAAAATGTTATACATCGTAGTAATACTGTCCGTATTTTGGGAACATTACACGCCAATAGCGGTGAGTTTTAGATTACTTTTACGATTACGGTGAAGTCAAAAGGCAAGGTAATATTTTTTTTTATTTTGCAGTCTACGTGACCATACTCAAACTCAAAGTTTTAGCCATACTCAAAACTTACAAAATAAAACAAGCTTTATTAAAAAAAATATTTATGATTTTTCAAAGTACTCTAACATTTCAAACAGGATTTCATTCGTTCGAAATACTTTCGAAAACAGAAAGTCCACAGATTTGTTAGTATTTTCCACGTATTAACAGAACGCCCACTCACTGCCTATTTGGAGTTAGTAAAAGTGAAACATAAAATCTTTGTTTAGGGAAAATTGAGAAATCACAGGGTGCTGCTATAGGTAAGTACGATGGGTGACAAATTCTAAATTTTCAGCAGCTAAAATGACTTTATTTTGTTGGTCAAATACGAAAAAAACGTTTTTATTGATTTAAGATAATGCAACATCTTAATCGTTTCTCGCGAACTTGTTCCAATACTCTGGGCAAATAATTGACTCTCAACTGGAATTTGCAGAGGACCCGGACAAATAAAACTCGATTATATCTACCCACGTTTTTGCCCGCCACAATTTTGTTGCTCTGTTCTCAATTTCAATGACCCTTTCACAAGATTTCTGTTTTTTATCGGATTCAAAACAATAAATATACGTTGACGACCTTCAGTAACATCTGTGAGTAACGTTTAATGCGAGTTAAGTTCTGCTCCCTCAGCAGTTCATAAAATATCCAGCGACAACAAGTTACCGAACTTGTAGCTTGCGTAATATTTTCTGAATTTGACTAATGCCCAGTAATCCTGAAATCCACTATTAAATGATCCGTAAGTGTTCTTCAATTAGACGCTTAACACTAATCACATTATTTGCGTTGGTGGTAGTTAAAGTTCATGGACAATAACATATACATGTACATATATGTGAATAATGGAATAATGTTGCAGAATTATTGCACCTAATATTATTTTACATTTGAATTCATTGTTTGAAGTTATTAAATAATTTTATTTGACATTGTAATAAAATTTTTGTATTTAGTGTGTATTTGCATGCCATGTGATATGAATATATCAGATCTATTTACATTTTTTAAAGATTATCTATATAATTCTATGTTTTCCGAAAATAAATATTGATTGAAGAAAATCTTTAATGTCTCCAAATTATATGCAGTCAATTTCAGTATTCTAAATTAAAATATTTCCGAAAAGCCAGAAGCACCAAACTTTCATTGTTTCTTATGTATATGTATGTATACATAAGGAACAATGAAAGTATTTTGCACCGAAGTGCCAAATTTACTGAATTCATTTGGAGGAATAAAATGTTAATATATACGTAATAATGGGGTTATACAAATTAAATCAAAATATATAATGATTATAATAGAATTCAAACCCCAGATTCTAACTTCAAAACATAAAAATATACTGAGATAATCATTACCTTTTTGAAATATCTAACGAAAGGTTTCGGCAAATTACACAGTTGGTGCCACCACTACTTTAACAATTTTTGTACCTGTGTATTATTTGATTTCTATCTTAATTATTTTCTTGTTTTGTCGTTTTTAAGCCCCCTTTTTACCAAGTTTTTAGTTTTATGTTTAGTTTTGTGTATACCTGCAATATTAAAACTATGGTCCTCCATATTCCAGTGGTTAGTACACCGGTTTCAAGGTGTCGCCATCTCTGAGGTCCCGGGTTCGAATCTCGGTGGGAGCCGATGTTTGTGTGATGAATTGCATTTGTACCTTAGTCATGGTTGTTAATATGTATTTCAATAAAATATATATATATTTATAATATTTGTATGTCTATATTTACCCTTACCCTAGATCCCATAACACAAGCCTTACGGAGCTTACTTTTAGGCTACTTAGGCTAGGCTAATTGGTGTAAATGTAAGGAATAAAAAAGTAAGCTATTCCATGCACGTACCCCATCCAAAATGGAGTAGAAACATAAACGTGGAGTATTATCCACAAGAAGAACTCAATATTTTCCCTTAGAACCTTTCCAGTCCGGTGTGGGTCTCCCACGTATGCGATGGAGGAATACAAGAATTATATTATGGCAATATTATATTGATTGGTATAGAATTTCGTTACCAGTTTACTATCTCATCGGACCGCTATAATTACTCTTGAGAAGACCTCGTCTGTTTGTCTAACCTAACTGATATCTGACTATGAATGAAATGAAATATTTCTTTTTTAGCAAATAATAGATTTGCTGTTACAAGTAGGTAATTATATAAAAATAATAATACATATGAGTAGTCGGTGCTTTAAAAATTACACAGAAATGATAACTACCCTCCGCGCTAGTACGAGTAACAACTGTGCTGCGGCAGCGTAGTATCACCATCCCGTCTCCAGTTAAACTTGAATATCAAAGTGTTATTAAAGTATGGTAACGTAGATCAACAATATTTGGCCGTAATACATGATATTGACTAATATATAAACTTTAGGATTTATATATTTTGTGTATACACATTAATAATTAATCCAACGGCAATCTCACTAACATATTGAAATATACAGCAACGTTGGTAGAAGATACTAGATCAAGACACTAGAAGAACTGTTCTACGTCACCTAATTAAATCTTTTATAATAATACTATTTCGAAGCATTACATCAGCAAAATTGTGTGTAATCGCAATTTTCGAAGGAATGCGTAAACTCACCAGAATCCGCCTTGCGCCATAGAGACGATTGTCACGCACGGTGGAAAGCTTCGTGACGGATCCTGGAAACAATAAACTGTTCCGGCATACTGAATTAATGCGAGTCACTTCAATTGGGTAATTCATTACGGATGGCCCGCTAATTAAGGAGACTTCTACCACGTGTTTTTACAGCGTCACTTAGAACGCCACGGGTGGCGACCTTAGCACATTGATAAGATATCGTACAGAATAACACTTTTTACTAATTTGATGCCAACAGATTAATTAATAAAACAGAAACATTCCCCAGAACTTTATATAAAAGACTGTTTTATTAATTTTTCGCATTTGGTTCTTTAATTTTTTTCCAAAATATTTATTTCAACTCCTTTTGTGAATTACGTAACTTAAACATGACTTTGATTCTGTACAATTCCTTTTTTTATAATTTCACAATCTCAGTATAGATTTGGTCGACACACAAAATCAAATTCTTTACGCGCATTAAATATTTTGTTAATTATTAATTTATCTTCGTAATCACTTAAATATAAGTTTTGAACAAAGATACTTAAGAAAAATCGTATTTTTCTTCAGTATTCTTTAGACTAATATTGATTAATAAAAAGTAACAACTTTTAGAAACTTTAAGGAAATCCCGTAGGAGAAAAGTCTGGGGAGCTGTTTGCAATGATGCGTTTACCACCTTTTTTAGCACACCAACTGCCACCGCACAATTCATCCGTATCACATGGAACTAATTAGGTATAGTACAATTCAGTTTCAGTATTTATTTCTTACACGAACATAAATGAAATATTTGTTTTAAAAAGGGACATTTATTTGAAGATGTTTATTTATATTTAACTAACTTAACATAATGGCCAACTTAACCATGAAATGTATGGCCATTAAATGAATATAAAAAAAAACTGAATATTGTCGAAAATTGATCTTATGGATTATTGCGAAAGCAACTTCGCGCATTGGAGGAATCGGAGGCAACTTGAGACGAATTACTGGCGGAGATACTGTATCAACATAAAAATACTAAAGACACTATTAGCATTAATCCCGACAACATAGACTAATACAACAAAAATTTTACAATTTAATTATTCTTGCAATAATCAGTTGTCTTATTTTTTGTAAAGCATATGCAGTGGAACTAAGTGTTTTGTCGAGGGCTTAAATATTAGAATCCCATTGCCAACAAGAATCTAGTTCCCAAAAATGTTGCTTAATATAAATGAATTCTACAATTTCATTATTAATTTTACAATAACATTCATATACTACCCTCATATCTATACAACCCCTCTTATTTTAGCCGGATAATAATGTCAATGTGATAGTTTAGACCATTACTCATTCTATCCGTTCATGTACCTACGAATAACTTGCCTATGAAATCGACGTTATTGAGACGGTTCAATAACAAAATAAAGTTGATTCTGCCTAACATTTGTTTGTTAATGACAGTTCGAATGACAGTTTCGAAGAAGCAGAATAGGACTCCAATATCGAAACGAATATAAAGAAATTGGATTCAAAAGCATTCGAACAATAAACTATTATATACGAAATATTCTCTAGGTTATAATGCTATAATTTTAATTGAATGTAAGATTAAAGCCGGAGACATTGGTCAGATATAAAGACTAATATGCACTTGCAGACGGCATTTGGATCGCCACCACACCAGATGAAAATTTATGTTGCTTAACGTGCGTGCGTGTTAATTCTTATTCAGATTTTTAGATTTCTAATACCGTGCAATCAGTATTACGGGCTATATTTTCTTAACTTGATACAAAATTTAGCAATTATCTTGCTATATATCCAGGCTTGCAAATTAACCTGTGCATAGTCATCAATAGTAATAGCGTTTTCGCTTTAGGAATATTTAATGTGAGGTGTAATTAAACAGTTGCGCGGCGTTCAGTTTACGATGACTCCAAGAAGCTGCTAGAAGCCGCAATCAGTTTTACGACACTTTTTGTCACAATAATACTGTTTTATAGTCTTTTGGGGTTTTATACTTAACTAGCATTGCGGTCGCAACTTCGCCCGCGTTATATCAGATTTTTCCACAGGAAAAAGACATTTGTCACTGGTAAAAAATATCATAATATGTCAACATAAGTAATCTTTTT
Source organism: Scirpophaga incertulas (assembly GCA_036419045.1). Lineage (NCBI taxonomy): Eukaryota > Metazoa > Arthropoda > Insecta > Lepidoptera > Crambidae > Scirpophaga > Scirpophaga incertulas. The sequence continues at coordinate 26,322,499 of CM071634.1, read as the reverse complement.
TTTTTATAATATTAGTATAGATGTAGGGTTGGGTTATACAATTATCAACTTTAAATTATAATTTATTTATAAATAACATAATTCATTGGTACGAACCTTTTTTTTTTGAGTGGGGAAATGCGACCTTTCACCATGTCACCGCGCTGGCAAGGCGCGGCCGTGTGTGCCTCCGGCCTAAGCGGACCGGCCTACCCACTAAAGCCCCTCTGAGTTCTCTAGGCCTATGCGGGGCACATGGCGGGGTGCGCTTTCGCGATTATACCGCCATTCATTGGTACGACCCACAGAAACTCAGAAACAGAACACAGAAAGCTCATATTTGAAGCAGCCGATGACTGGCTCTGGTGTTCTTATTCGAGTAAGGACAAAAAAATTGTGGCCGAGTAGTTAGGCCGGTTTCAAGGTGTAATCATCTCTGAGGTCCCGAGTTCGAACTCGGCTTGCTCCCGACTCGAATCCCGGTGGGGGTAGATGTTTGTGGGATGAATACGAGCAATTCTAGTTTGGAGGTTTTGATTCCGACATAATCACCGCGGCAATTGGTTGCGGTGGTATTTATGAACATTCCCAGCCTCTCCTCTCTTGAAAGAAAAAAGAAATGTCTATTCAAGTTCTTCTTATTTTGGCCGGATCGCAATGTCAATAAGATAGTTGTGCCCTTTCTAACTGGTGTAGCCTGTCTACGGGGGTCCCTCAGGGTGGAATACTCTCTCCTCTTCTCTTTTCTTGCTTCATCAATACTGTTTCCTCTATTATTGATTGTAACTTTCATCTATACGCCGATGATTTGCAACTATATCGTCACTTCTCTATTTCCAAAATTGATGAGAGTATTGCATTACTAAATGAGGATCTAAAGAGAATAAGTACTTGGGCTAAGGCTCATGGACTTTGCATAAATCCTATAAAGTCGAAGGCATTAATCATAGGAAGTACGTATTTAACCAAGCAACTTCATCTCAACGCGCTGTCACCTTTGATCCTAGACGATACCAAAATTCCTTTCAGTAAATCAGCCAAAAATCTGGGTGTCATTTTTGACAGCAACTTGAACTGGAAGTCACACATTAATGAGGTAAGTCGCAAAGTTTTCTGTTCCTTTCACACCTTAAAATCTCTTCAATGCTTCCTATATACCAGTCCAAACGAGAGTTACCTTAGCCCAGTCACTAATACTGCCTATACTTGACTACGCTGATGCTTGTCATCTAGACCTTACAGAGGAGCTCCTTGACAAACTCGAACGACTGCAGAACTTGTGTTTACGCTTCATTTTTGGATTGCGTAAGTATGATCATGTCTCTAAATTTCGTTCCCAACTAAAATGGCTCCGCAGAAACTCGCGCATCCTCTTTCTCCTTTTTAACATTCTTTATAACCTAATTTATCCTACTTACCTTCGCTCTCGTTTTGAGTTTGCTCATTCTCCTGATGTTGTTTGCAGATCTCATCTTCGTACTCTTCTTAAACTTCCCTCTGATGTTTTCCGCACTAATTTCTTCCTTAACTCTTTTTCTGTTCATGCAGTTAAATTATGGAATGCACTTCCGCCTTCAGTGCGAGACATTCGTTCTTTCTTGCTTTTCAAGAAGAAAGTAAAAGAGCACTATCTTTCCTTAACGTGATTAACTATCCTCTCAGTAATTTTGCTGTATTATATTAAACCTAATCTAAGTTTGTATATATCCATGTATATATGTTTATATATGTATGTATTTATTAGTGTATATATGTATAAGTATGTATGTAAGTATTAAGTATGTGTACTTTTTGTTATACAACTATTATATATATTTGTACACGCGACATCCACGTTTCTCAGTTTTTTTTTTCCTATCACAGGTGGGTTGGAAGAAATTTCATTAGAAATAAGCCACACCTATTGTACTGTCTATAATTTTGTATTTTCCTGTTCTTTTCTTTTGTGTACAATAAATCGTTAAATAAATAGTTTTAACATTACTCATTACATTTATTCACTAAACTTGTCTATGGAATCGAAATTAAAATACGAGTTCGATAATTAATGAGAATCGCTTGGCAAAATTACGTTTAATATTTATTACTTTTAGACAAATAAAGTAGGTCTTACGATTTCTTTTGCTGCTTCGACTGTACCTACATATGTTAATACTCAAATACAATAAACAATTTAAGGATTTAATTGGACGTTTGATTTCTTGCCTTACCAGAGGACACAAAAATGTAATTCAGACGTTTAGAGTTAATACTTTTATTTTTCTTGCTATACCAAAATTATTATCTTGCTAAGATATGGAAATATTCATAAAACTGAAATATTTCTAAGCGAGTCCCGTAACATCCCCAAAGACTCCCGCAATCTTTTAATAGACGCTCGCTCCGCACGCCGCATATAAATCAATGTTCGCAGGGTCGAACTCGACAATTTAACAAAATATGTGAAATATTATTCTCATATACTTGGCTATAGAAAAGCTAGGTAAACTTTAAATAATAATAATCTTAAAGTATTGTATATTATTGAAAAAATATGTATAAAGAGCCAATATTGTGCCTGAGCTTGTGGACTTTAAAAGCTTATTAATGATATAAATATGTTAGCATTAGTACAAAGTATTACAAATAAGTTAAATTATGATAATTAAATGGGAGTTTCACATTTAACACGCGATTTGATTTTTAAGTGTAAATTACATCCAAGCAAAAACTACGTTTATTAATCAAATTCTTTTAAACTATTTAGTAGAGAATTTGTGATTTATAATGCACTTCAGATAACACATGTTAATGCCACCATGTATTGGTAAATAATCACACAAAAAAGTAACTCAGGAAAAGTTATACTTAAAACAAAAAAAAATAAAAAATCTGAAAGTGAAATAAAAAAACAATCATATACATACAAGGTAACCTAATTTTTGGAGCAATTACGACCACTCTATCTCCATTCCTCCTTTTGATCACCTAATATGACAAAATCCAATTACGTTGTGTTCTCATAACTTTTTTAAATCTAAATAAAACCGAAGTATTTTTCAATGAAGTACCTAATCATTAATCAAATCTTCAATTAAATACATAGACTTTAAATAAAATCTAATATTAGCATTTGGAACGCACGCATTTGTTACATTTAACAAAGAATGTATATTTGCCAGCCTACTATTAATAAAAAATTCTCATGTCTCAAATAGATAGGATGAGAAAATTATCTAAAGCCTCAACTGAATGAACCCTTCAGCCGCGCCCGTCTTTCGACACCAGACTATTTGGCCTGCTCACAATCAAAGTTCCTGAAATTTTACAACTCGAACACCTTACCGCTACCGCTGTTGCAAATAATTTCACCCTGGGAGAATCAACAACTGAATACAAATTGCATCTCATTCCATAACAAAATATTGAGGAATTGTAGTATAGCATTTACGAACTAGTTACAAGTTATAAGTTATTTTATTAATACAACGTGTCCCAAAATTCAACGATAAACGGCCTCCAGAGAGTGGACCTACTCATGGCTACTCGAGAAAAAATAGATGAAAATTCAAATTACAAAATAAAAATTAAATTCTTCGAAAATCTACACCCCTTATGGTATTTTTAACTATCATCACTACAATTTTTCAAATATTTCACATATTTTTTTTGTATTGGCAACCTAAATAGCATTGCTATCCACCAAAACCCCTAAAAATACCTAAATACAGATAGTTCTTACACAAAAATTTATCAAAATATTTTAGCTACTAAAATTTTCAAAGATTTTTACTTTCAATTCACTTTCACGAATCGTGGTGTATAAAAATTGTATCAACACTACTATGGCAAGTTATTTAAAAAGTTGACGCAACCAACCATGATTCCAAAATGGTATATTACTCTACGGAAACTAGCCCCTAAAAACTATCTGTATTCAGGTGGCGCTTATCGTTGAATTTTGGGACACGTTGTATATATTTACCATACAGACTGTCCATCTGATGGTAAGTGGTCACAATGACTTTTGGTGCATGTGGTTCCTGTGAGATACGAAGTAAACCAGCAACCCAAAAAAACCAGTGTGCATTGCTAACTTATAAGACGAAAAGTCCAGTACCCAGTGATTTCACTGCCTATTTTACTCTTCACACCGAAACACACCAATGCGAACATTACTGAGAAATAATTAAAACGGAGGTGCTCAAGCAATCGACCCTCGTATTATTTCCCTCCGTTTTAAAAGTACGTACTAAGATCGAACTCTCTACGTAAATTTTTATAGTGGTGTTGTTTGCCAACCTCTCGCAATTATAAAAAAAAACACATATTGCTTTTTCATATTTTTAATGTAGAATTCGAAAATAAAAGTATGTTTTTAGATCGGCCGAATAGTTTTATTATATCGTCTATGCAAAGGTGACAAGTCGATTGTTAAAATGATTATGTCTAGGGAAAATTGTGCGACAATTGTCTACAACTTTCAAAGAGGATTATCGCGACTTCAGTGCTTTGAGGAGATCACTTCTGTATTTAGTGATGCAGCACCATGCCTTTGGACTATAGAACCCTGGTATTGGGAATTCCAACGTGGGCAGTCTAGCCCACTAGTGACAAGCTACATAAAGGTCGTCCAAAAACCGCCACGACGCAAGAGAATATCGAAGCCGTTCATACCGTGAAATAGAGGCAACCGTGAGCATTTCAGAGACCACTGTCCAAAAAATCCTACGCGAAGAACTTGGCATAAGAAAGTTGATTGACGACGACCAAAAAACAGCCAGTGTTGGTTGGTGTCGCAAAACTCTGCAGCGATTCAATCGAGGAGAGTCAAAGCATGTTTATGATTAGTGTTGTTGACGTGTGTGTGTGTGTATGGTTAGTGGTAACGAGTCTTGGACTGTGCTTAGAATCTGGATCGTACCTAAGCATATATGCTTATGATCCAGATTCTAAGTACAGTCTACTGTCTGAGTCTTCCAGGATGAGCCAAAACCGACCAAGGTCATAGTCTCACAGAGCACTTCAAAAAGTTGTTGCCTTCTTTGTGGCAAAGGGTGGTCACGTCGCCACTATTGTACTAGAATATTGCATGACGGGTAACACTGACTGGTATATCACTGTTTGTATTTCCTTTGAATTTCGAAAAAATTATCCAAGATAAGTCGTATGATACTGCACCATGACAATGCAAGTTCGCACACCGCCCCCTAAACAATGATGTTTTTCAGCACCCAAAATGTCGAAATTTTAGACCATCCGCCTTACAGCCTGACTTAAGCCCTAAAGATTAAATTAATTTTAGTATTTAAACACACAAATGTAAATACTAATCATAGATACTAATTAAACATTGTTAGTCTTAAGGAATAGTTAGAACATAAATATAGATGGGGCTATGACTGTGGGGGACAAGACCATCTGTTCCCACAAAACGTAGAACAATTTTTTTCCGATCGACAAATGATATGTTACTTGTAGAATAAATAATATATAAGGAAATGTAAAAAAAAGACTAACACAAACAAAAAAGAGTGCGGACCAAAGAAACCGCAGAAAACCAAAAGAGCTAAAAAGAGAAAAATTAAGCAGCTAAAATTAAGCAAAATCTTCGTAATCAAAGTTTCAGCTAAACTAATTCATATCAAATCAATTCACTCACAGTACTAAGAAAGTTAATGCCGCGGTAATTTCTACACTCTTGCTGACCCTTTACCCTTGTACAATGATACAATCACGGACTTAGACTAGTCCTCCATATTATCATCATTGCCCTGTCCTCATCCTACCTACTCTTACTCTTAACATGTCTTCCGATTCTCTCTTATCATATGTCATCTCTACACTCTGATTCTTGCTATCCCGAAGGATACTAAGTAAAAATATTTATGCTTTTTTCCATCCACCATCAAATGATCTCTTACGGTAACATAACTCTCGTCCCTTCCTCATTACATGTCCATACCACTGCTAGTTACTTCTTACCTTCTCACATGAACGGCTGATATATTAAAATCATTAGAATAAATATTGCTCTACACCAAGTTAGAGGAAAAATAATTCCAACAACAGGTTTCACTGTAGCAAAGCCACGACTCATTTGCACTTCATAATTAGTATATATTAGATCACCCTAGTATTGTTATTCAAGTTTTATATTAACACGTATGCAGTTGTTTTCTTAATTTCAAAATACCTATATGTAAAAGCGTAACTATACAGAAGATAAAGACAAATTATTTTATCGAATAATTTTATTTATAACATTGTGTATGCCAGTTTGTACGATTATCTATATTTTCACGTAAATGTATTAATAAAATATGTATTCTAGTTGCGTACATACATTAAACAAGGGACTCCCGAAATATTACAATAGCCTAATTATCTAGTTGCCAAAGTTTCAACATTATTCGTTCTTATCACATGCAGTGAATATAATTATATGCATGCGGTAATAAAAAACATATATTTGTAAAAATACTTGAATTATATACATATTATAAAAGAGCAGTTTAATAATATACTACTATGTATTTACATAACCCTGATTTTTTGGTAACATTATACTAAAATATCAGTGAAAATACAAATTGTACGATAACCGATGAAAGCAAGAAATTAAATAAAAAGTAATAAGAATTAAACAGAAAGTTTCAAAAATTGTTTATATAAATTATTTGTTATTAACAAATTCAACTGGCCGCAAGTTATACCTTACATTAAATTCTAGGCAGATTAACAGTGCAAATAATAAAAACTGATAAATATATGGCCAGTAATTATACATGCATTATTTTCTAGTAATAGGTTATCGATAAATAACAGAAGTGTAAATAATAGAACAGACACTAAAAGTATAAATACACGCATAATCGCACAGGTGACGCTCTCTTCACCAGCCAGCTGACATCGTGTTGTTGCTCTTCAGTTACTCCTGAAAAGTGCGTGTGTAATCATGTTTTACAACATTTCTCAATATGGAAATTCTTTCATAACCTGTAATTTAACCAGTAAAATGATACATCAGATGATGCTTTATTTATCAATTATCTGGGAATATTGCATTAATAATCATTACCAGCAGTGTATTGTCATATAAACTGAATAAACGAACGTATTATTCTACATTTACGGCCTAATTTGGTTTGTACATAATTTTTTCAGTGTACTTCAGGCATGATTTTTTAGTTATTGTCTGTGTACTTTACAGTTTGTTGGCACTCATCATTCTAGTGGATTATTATTTATATTTCATTATATGATTATAACATTTAATTAATACACATAACACATAATTTTCAACTTTAAGAATTTGGATTGATTTTAGTTGGATGAAATAATAGTTAGAATAGAAAAATAATGACAGCTGATTATGTACTCAACTGTTAACTTTTACGTAACAATTTCAATTTCCAGTAAAACAATGATAGACCAAAAATGTACGTAAACCGAATATTTAAACAGAAATAACAAGTTAAAAGAGTGTTATGTAAAAATATATATTGCAATTGCAAAATATACAAATATTACATTCAATATTACACTGAAATTTAATTTTGCTCAAACTATTCGTAGACATACAAAGTATAACTAATTTAATATATCAACTTATGACTTTATCGATTGATTAAATGTTACTTGAAATAATACAAACTTATTTTTAATACAAGCACTTGAATAACGGAGTTTCATATTTTAATTTAATTATAACAAAAAATAATACAATACAGGATACAGATTCACATTAAAAAATTAAGTACCTCAAATACTGTTTGTGTGACAAGAACTATTTTTATATACATAATTACTGTCACACATACTACATAATACTTTATTCAAAACATAGTTTTTTAATTAAAATTATTCCTTAAATGTTTGGTAACATTATTTACTACGCTCACAAGCTAGTTGATAAATTATAGATGCCATTCTTATAGGATGAAACAGAAATTAAAATAATTTGTTGATTTAATTAGCATATTAAACTACAATTACTAAACTACACTATAATAATATTAAACACATAGAAAATATTCGAAAGGGCATACGATTTAGTTTTAAATTAACAGAACCGTTAAAAATGTAACCCCACTATTTCCATTTCGAGACTAAGATTGATAGTCAATTCCCAAACAATTTTGAAATACTTCGTACATATCGATATAAAATTATATCCGAATAAATTAAAATAATTTGAGAGTCGTAATACATAATTTGACAGTTCAACATTAACATAGGCATTACATTTAAATCAAATTGAATTGTAGCGAACACAATTCACAATAACGGATGAAAAATGGACAGTAACATATTTGTTAGTGCAGCCCCTCTATTCACAAGTTTCGGGCCACGGATTCTATTCGGAAAGTAACGTCCCATCTCGCTTTAATGTGTGGCAAAAGTAAGTGAGAGGTATAGAGATTCCGTGATTCGAGTATTTTCCGACAGTTGTGAATAGGGGTGCTGGTAGAATTCCGTCTGTACATTGAGTTTCGTTTGGAAATTGCATAAATATTTTTTAAAAAGGATTCTTATAATCTTACAAGTACCATCATTTCAAATTGATGGACTGTTGATAAAGGAAAATACGTTTATGAGCATATGTTTGTGATAAATCTTCACCATAGCAAGAGAATGGATATGAAAATAATGGGAAACACACACTATTATACTCACTAACGTAATTATCTAACAGATTCTCATATTTTAGGTTGGAAAATAGGTCCTCAAAAAAAAAGTCCTCTAAAAAGGACCTCTCCTTTTGCTTTACTCTCAATATTACTTTCCTACTGGAACACTTTATAGCACGCGATTTTAATATATTGAGTATGATTAAATAATTCAAACGAAATTTCGACAAATACCTCTTAAATACGTCATTTCAGTACCTACATATTTATTTATTGTCATTATTCAGGGCATCTCACATCCCAAAAAATATCGAACTAAGAAGTCGCGAAACATAAACAATGTAAAGTGCACTAATATAAATTTATAATTTTACAAATACAGCAATAACTTTTGTACGTATTTCCTTTCAATATTTCATCATTATCACAACGTCCCCATTATAGGGCACGAGCCTACCTTAAGTATGTTACGATTATTAGATCTCGTCGTACTGATGTATGCAGGTTACCATGTTTTTCTTCACCGTAGAAACGTCACATAAATGATTAATAAAGACATCCTCAACTTTATTCAAGATCTTGCTTACTCAAAACTTACCCTGTGTCCCATAAACAATAAGCCTTCAATATCAATCATACTCGTTTTATCCGTTTTACCGACTCATTTACTATAAAATTGACAGAAACAATACCCTATAATATAATTTGATTTTTTGTATTCATAATACACACAATATAAAAAATAAAATAAATTATATGTAGTTGGTTAGCAATTAATTACAGTGTAGTTATCACAAAAATTTATACATATATAGTTTTATTTATGTTCCAATTATAATTCATTCCTTATGTTCCATTATAATTCATTCAAATTATAAATATTCAATGAGCTCCCAGCTGCGATGTTTCCTGAGCACTACGATATGTCTAACTTCAAACGAGGCTCAAAAAGAGTATTTCTCTCCAGGCAGGCAGCGGCTCAGCTGTGCCCCTGGCACTGCAGATGTCCATGAGCGATGGTTACCACTTACCATCAGGTGGGCCATTTGCTCGTCTGCCACCGTATGTAATAAAGAAAAATCAAATCATCGGAAATAACTACCAAAATAATAAGGTCACTGGATTAGAGGAATATCCACTTTATTCTTTTGACCTGTAAGTATCAATATCCCGTCTAACCATACCTCTAACAATCTATTATATTTCGTAACACATTAACTAAATAAAATTTTGACACCTCGTAGAGAGAATAAAACAGTAAATCATATCGAAATAAACGTCTTATTCTGCCCTTATCAGATTTAAAATCTACCTACTTAACTAATAATAGGAACCTAATAAAAAAATACCTACGATTCACCACTAACACAAGAATTCAAACCAATTACCTCTGAAGAGATAGTATCCTAAACATTGGAATTATTTTTTACATCAAAAATCTGCTTTCAAAACGCTGAGAAAAAACTCTTGTCAAAATCGATAATAATCGATCTTGTCAAAAGCTAGAATATAGAATCGATAAATTTGTAGAATGGTGAATATTCAATATTCTAGATTTTTATCCAACAATCTTGTTTTTGTAATACTCATTAATGAAGTCGTAACTTCATTAGAGTTTGAGAATTATCATAAAAATGTAGTAATGATGTATATACATGCTCTCCAAGATACGTTTTAACGGTTTAACAGTTTTAACAGACAAGTCATATAAATATACTTTTTATTTAAATAGAAGATTTTTATACTTCCACTCTCCTTTTCCACTTTGCGATATTACAGTAAATATATGTATAATCAAATATTCCAATGTCCACCCTCCGTAAAACTAGTATGTAGCTGTTTCTTGGGGAAATCTATCACTATATTTAATAACTTCCAGAAAGCTTCGTTGAATTACGTTTGTATAAATTTACAATCATATTAAAAATAAAATATTAAGCGATTATCCAAATGATCACACTATATTGAACTAGAGTAAAGTCATGTCTGGTAACAACAAATTTATTTATATAATCTAAAAAGCTTACTTTATTGAAGACAGTAAACAAAAGGCATTCACAGTTTTTGCTGTATGAATTTAGAATACACTAATATATTCGACCCCCATCTCCGTGCATATACATACAACACCTATATATTGTATAACTAAGTTTTGGCCATCGGCAGGAAATAACAAAATTACTCTTAATTTTAGTAATTATTACAATTTTAAAAGTGATATATTAATTGCTTTAACTTTCCTTTTTTCTTTTACTACATTTCTATTTTCTTTTTTCTTCACGTAGTCGTGACATAATGTATAGAATTTAACTCTTGTATAAACCCAACTTGAATTATTTCGAGGGCCATGAATCATTCGGTTCGGTCAGGAATCTGTCACTTTAAATCCGTACTTTATTCACTAGTTGCATAATAAACTATTTAAATACTGTCTTATATACTAAAAATACCATGTTACTTTTTGAGATTTAATGTGTACGTAACTGATTACGTGTATGGCTGTCCATAACTTTGTGTTTTATTTTGAATGATTATATTGATATTATAAATAATGATAATGTAAATGATGATAGAAAAAATAAAAATAGACCTTTCGAGTTTTTTTGTTTTTTCGTCTCGAGAAGTCTCCCAATTTCGGTGTAGTAATTTTCTTTTTTCTTTCGTCCTTATACGAGATTAAGTAGTTGTTTGAGTCCTCTTAATTTTATTATTGATGTAACTTCAAGAAGTGCCTATAAAGGCATATATTGAATAAAGGTTATTTTTATTTTGAATTTTAATCTATTCTCACAGTTGTGCTTGATGATATTCTATGCAGTATATTTCATGTAAATAAATGTACATTTCTAGTATATTACTGAAATTACAATCACAGTGTCAATATAGACAATAAATAAATTCATTCTATTAATTACACATATTTTGTGGCAACCATGTCTTGAGGTCTGTCCTCATCTGCTTGTCTCGCCATTCATTTCAATCTGTGATGAAAGAGTGATATCAATTATTTTGCTACTCATAGTTTCATTTTTATTTATTTTGATTGTAATTCGGGCCATAAATCAACATGTTTGACAACAACAAATGCGAAATTCACATTACTGATCAATTGCGATTTTGCGGCTAGCAACACTACGAAGCAAGGAGATGATACTCTCCATGGTTAGACGGCATTTAACAGCGAAGCAAGTATCTAACAATGCATCGACATCATATCCAATTTTGCATGCCTAGCCAAGGTCTATAGCACTTTACCTTTGCTAGGTATCTACTGATTGAATCGTTAATTCCATAGAGTGCCGGACGCTAAAGTTCATCGCTAAAGGCACTCTGATGAGTTCAAACTTTATGAAATCTATGAATCTTAGTAATCGTCTTAAAATGACATTCATTAGTATTTTATAGAATATATCGTGAAGTGTTCCAAATAGTTCTTTGGTCTTTATTCACCCTCCCCTTCTACTACCAACACACGTGGAGAACGGCCAAAACCCACCACTTTTATGGAAGTTCCGCTGCACTGCATGTTATACTGTATTGTTTTGCTTTTGACTACTTAGGAATGTAATTCTTCACCACATATTTTAATCTGTGGTTATGAATCTCTTCCCACTACATTATGATCTCGGGTTTCTAGAAAAGAATGCTTCTAACAAATAGGTCTCAACTACGTTTTATAATCAAATAAGAGAATAAATTAAAGAAATGCATTTATCGACTAGCAGGAAAAAAAAACACGTAAACAGATAAAGTTTCCTGTCATATATACTCCCACACATAATGTCGCATCTACGGGAAAGCTTATTCAATAGGAAAAATGAAGTACCTTCTCTACTCTGCCGACTATAAGTGGTGAAGAAGGAGGTGGCGTCTCAATTCCAGCAGCCACACGCCGCGCCTCTCCCGCCCGCTCCTTCGCTTCAGGTGGCAATAACCTCCAAACCGCCGGTGTAAACAGCTCCTCGTCCATACAAATGTCCTCCTTCTTGTCAAAAAACCACCCCACTATAGCGCCTACGACTAAGGTCGCCAACAGACCGAGAGGCGCGATCCAGTGGTATGAGATGCGGAATAACGGAAATATTGTTTCAGGGTCCTGTTGAGGAAGACATAATTCACCATTATAATTCTGTCACTACAACAATTTGAATATATTTTTCATTCCTCATGCTCGGAAAGGAGCGTTTCCTTGATCTGAGTATTGGGAAGAAAACGCTAATTCCCACCAGCGGGCGGGAAATTCTCATACTGTTTACTTCCTTCTGTGAAGCAGTGATGCTGCAGAAGAAGGCCGCCGAGCGGGGTCGGGAGATGGCCGATCCGGCGTGCCGGCGTGTCGGCGTGGCGTGGCGATCTCGGCAGTGCCGAGGCGGCGGGCAGCGGCAGCGGCGTCGCGCGCAGCCCCCGCGCGGCAGCCGCCTGCGTGCCACCCCATGGTCCACGACGTCACTCACCAGCGTTTCCGCGGCGACGTAAGTGGCGTTGGCGGCGCAGGCGGCGGGCAGCGACAGCGGCGCCGCCTGCGTGCCACCCCATGGTCCACGACGTCACTCACCAGCGTTTCCGCGGCGACGTAAGTGGCGTTGGCGGCGCAGGCGGCGGGCAGCGACAGCGGCGCCGCCTGCCTGCCACCCCATGGTCCACGACGTCACTCACCAGCGTTTCCGCGGCGACGTAAGTGGCGTTGGCGGCGCAGGCGGCGGGCAGCGACAGCGGCGCCGCCTGCGTGCCACCCCATGGTCCACGACGTCACTCACCAGCGTTTCCGCGGCGACGTAAGTGGCGTTGGCGGCGCAGGCGGCGGGCAGCGACAGCGGCGCCGCCTGCGTGCCACCCCATGGTCCACGACGTCACTCACCAGCGTTTCCGCGGCGACGTAAGTGGCGTTGGCGGCGCAGGCGGCGGGCAGCGGCAGCGGCGCCGCGCGCAGCCCCCGCGCGGCGGCCGCCTGCGTGCCACCCCATGGTCCACGACGTCACTCACCAGCGTTTCCGCGGCGACGTAAGTGGCGTTGGCGGCGCAGGCGGCGGGCAGCGGCAGCGGCGCCGCGCGCAGCCCCCGCGCGGCGGCCGCCTGCGTGCCACCCCATGGTCCACGACGTCACTCACCAGCGTTTCCGCGGCGACGTAAGTGGCGTTGGCGGCGCAGGCGGCGGGCAGCGGCAGCGGCGCCGCGCGCAGCCCCCGCGCGGCAGCCGCCTGCGTGCCACCCCATGGTCCACGACGTCACTCACCAGCGTTTCCGCGGCGACGTAAGTGGCGTTGGCGGCGCAGGCGGCGGGCAGCGGCAGCGGCGCCGCGCGCAGCCCCCGCGCGGCGCCGCCTGCGTGCCACCCCATGGTCCACGACGTCACTCACCAGCGTTTCCGCGGCGACGTAAGTGGCGTTGGCGGCGCAGGCGGCGGCAGCGGCAGCGGCGCCGCGCGCAGCCCCCGCGCGGCGCCGCCTGCGTGCCACCCCATGGTCCACGACGTCACTCACCAGCGTTTCCGCGGCGACGTAAGTGGCGTTGGCGGCGCAGGCGGCGGGCAGCGGCAGCGGCGCCGCGCGCAGCCCCCGCGCGGCGGCCGCCTGCGTGCCACCCCATGGTCCACGACGTCACTCACCAGCGTTTCCGCGGCGACGTAAGTGGCGTTGGCGGCGCAGGCGGCGGGCAGCGGCAGCGGCGCCGCGCGCAGCCCCCGCGCGCGGCCGCCTGCGTGCCACCCCATGGTCCACGACGTCACTCACCAGCGTTTCCGCGGCGACGTAAGTGGCGTTGGCGGCGCAGGCGGCGGGCAGCGGCAGCGGCGCCGCGCGCAGCCCCCGCGCGGCGGCCGCCTGCGTGCCACCCCATGGTCCACGACGTCACTCACCAGCGTTTCCGCGGCGACGTAAGTGGCGTTGGCGGCGCAGGCGGCGGGCAGCGGCAGCGGCGCCGCGCGCAGCCCCCGCGCGCGGCCGCCTGCGTGCCACCCCATGGTCCACGACGTCACTCACCAGCGTTTCCGCGGCGACGTAAGTGGCGTTGGCGGCGCAGGCGGCGGGCAGCGGCAGCGGCGCCGCGCGCAGCCCCCGCGCGGCGCCGCCTGCGTGCCACCCCATGGTCCACGACGTCACTCACCAGCGTTTCCGCGGCGACGTAAGTGGCGTTGGCGCGGCGCAGGCGGCGGGCAGCGGCAGCGGCGCCGCGCGCAGCCCCCGCGCGGCGCCGCCTGCGTGCCACCCCATGGTCCACGACGTCACTCACCAGCGTTTCCGCGGCGACGTAAGTGGCGTTGGCGGCGCAGGCGGCGGGCAGCGGCAGCGGCGCCGCGCGCAGCCCCCGCGCGGCGGCCGCCTGCGTGCCACCCCATGGTCCACGACGTCACTCACCAGCGTTTCCGCGGCGACGTAAGTGGCGTTGGCGGCGCAGGCGGCGGGCAGCGGCAGCGGCGCCGCGCGCAGCCCCCGCGCGGCGGCCGCCTGCGTGCCACCCCATGGTCCACGACGTCACTCACCAGCGTTTCCGCGGCGACGTAAGTGGCGTTGGCGGCGCAGGCGGCGGGCAGCGGCAGCGGCGCCGCGCGCAGCCCCCGCGCGGCGCCGCCTGCGTGCCACCCCATGGTCCACGACGTCACTCACCAGCGTTTCCGCGGCGACGTAAGTGGCGTTGGCGGCGCAGGCGGCGGGCAGCGCAGCGGCGCCGCGCGCAGCCCCCGCGCGGCGGCCGCCTGCGTGCCACCCCATGGTCCACGACGTCACTCACCAGCGTTTCCGCGGCGACGTAAGTGGCGTTGGCGGCGCAGGCGGCGGGCAGCGGCAGCGGCGCCGCGCGCAGCCCCCGCGCGGCGCCGCCTGCGTGCCACCCCATGGTCCACGACGTCACTCACCAGCGTTTCCGCGGCGACGTAAGTGGCGTTGGCGGCGCAGGCGGCGGGCAGCGGCAGCGGCGCCGCGCGCAGCCCCCGCGCGGCGCCGCCTGCGTGCCACCCCATGGTCCACGACGTCACTCACCAGCGTTTCCGCGGCGACGTAAGTGGCGTTGGCGGCGCAGGCGGCGGGCAGCGGCAGCGGCGCCGCGCGCAGCCCCCGCGCGGCGGCCGCCTGCGTGCCACCCCATGGTCCACGACGTCACTCACCAGCGTTTCCGCGGCGACGTAAGTGGCGTTGGCGGCGCAGGCGGCGGGCAGCGGCAGCGGCGCCGCGCGCAGCCCCCGCGCGGCGGCCGCCTGCGTGCCACCCCATGGTCCACGACGTCACTCACCAGCGTTTCCGCGGCGACGTAAGTGGCGTTGGCGGCGCAGGCGGCGGGCAGCGGCAGCGGCGCCGCGCGCAGCCCCCGCGCGGCGCCGCCTGCGTGCCACCCCATGGTCCACGACGTCACTCACCAGCGTTTCCGCGGCGACGTAAGTGGCGTTGGCGGCGCAGGCGCGGGCAGCGCAGCGGCGCCGCGCGCAGCCCCCGCGCGGCGCCGCCTGCGTGCCACCCCATGGTCCACGACGTCACTCACCAGCGTTTCCGCGGCGACGTAAGTGGCGTTGGCGGCGCAGGCGGCGGGCAGCGGCAGCGGCGCCGCGCGCAGCCCCCGCGCGGCGGCCGCCTGCGTGCCCAGCGCCACGGCGCCGGCCATCAGCGCGCCCGCCACGCCGCCCGCCAACGCGCCACGCGGCCCCACCCACCAGCACACCATGCCCAGCGTGAATATACCGCAAGTAGCACTCGCCGCTATTGCTGACAGCGCTGTCGCCACGCCTGCGCCAATCGGCCAATCACGATTTAAATAAACATTATTTTAAGAAACCTTCTGCGAGGAAATTCGAAAATAATGTAATAACCAACCAATAAGCCAAATACAGGTAATACTTGGATGAAAATTTAACGTCCACAACTACGTCGTGTATTTTAAACAATTTAACAATATTTTACTTCTAATTATGACAACCAAGGAGATAACTAATTAGAGTTTTACTTGGCTTGCAAAGAGAAACCTGTTTGATAGAGAAACAAATACTTTGGCGGCGAAAAATTATATCCGCAACTCGTCATTGATTTTGAAAAGAAATTTCAGAAAAGCACTATATAAGCCTTGCCCACAACTAGACATTAATGAACTTACATTTGTTTGCCTCGGCTTTGCCTTGGTCTACAGTTATATGTTCGTCCATCAATGCCTATTTTGCTGGCCGCCGCTATATATATCTCGACGTTTCGGCAGAGTTGTATCACCTCCAGAGTGGAGGGCGGGTGCTTTAGTTCAAAGTCGATAAGATCCCAGACCTTCCGCCCAACCAAAGGCTGTAGGTAGTGTTTAGTTGGTAGGCTAGTCTTCTGCTAGAATACAACATAACCACCCGCCGTAGGCGCGGTTGGTATCCGGTGTAAGGTCGACCGACCAAGGGGTTATTAAGACGACTACAATAGTAGCGCACCCCTTATAAAGATTCATTAACATCCACTTGTATTCTACGTCATCATGAGCAAACTTATAGTTGTTTAATATCGTTACTTAATATACTTGTTCAAATAGCGAATGTTTGAAAGGTATCAGATATATAAGGTACTAGCTTTCTGCCCGCGGCTTCGCCTGCGTGGATTTCGGGATTGGGTCTATAGAGGGTTAAGGGTCATAGCTTTTGCCCACGGCTACATATACGCGGAAGTCGGTTTATGGCGCGAAGATTTTATCGCGCTTCCCGTGGGACTATCCGTTTTTTCCGAGATAAAAAATACCGCAAAACCTTGCTCAAGAATCACTCTATCTATTGATGAAAACCGCATAAAAATCTGTGCAGTAGTTTTTGAGCGAAGCCTTTATTGCGCATCCCGTGGGATCTGTCGATTTTTTCCGGGATAAAAAGTAGCCTATGTTACTCGGGGATAATGTAGCTTTCCAAAGGTGAAAGAATTTTTGAAATCGGTCCAGTAGTTTCGGAGCCTATTCATTACAAACAAACAAACAAACAAATCTTTCCTCTTTATAATATTATTATAAGGTATTCCACCATTTCATAGTGCCCGCGCGTTATAAACTTATAAGAAGGTACGACATGTTAACACTTTTGCACAGGCAATATGAGTCATCGCCTCGATGGCGTTCATAACGCTAAGACTTACATACAAATATTCAAATCCATTACAAACTTACGCAGAACCCCGCTAATCGAAATCTAAAAGAACCCAACCCAAAATAAATTTTGAAAGACACCTGACAGTCATCCTAATAATGGATTATGGTAAAACATCAGAATTTCATTGATAATTTAAAGTTTCATGCAATACCTAATACACCACCAAGCTTCTCAATGACGAGCAGCATTATGACGGAGATAACCGCCAATAATGCGGTAACAGTTCTAGCCAGGATGCCCTCAGTGAGCGGCTTCAGATGTAACCGCAACCAGCTGTGCATTATGTCTTCCAAAGCCACCAGTGCACATGCATTTAATACGGCCGACAAGGAACTGAAATAGAAACAAAAGTAGTGAACTTAAACAGTAAGATTTATGACATTTAATTTACGAAAGTAGTACGAGCGCAACACTAACTCTGTACGTACCTATATATATATATATATATATATATTATATATATATATATATATATATATATATATATATATATATATATATATATATATATATATATATATAACACTGTCCTTTTAAACCTCATCCACCTACGGCAGGCAGTTTTAAAACTGATCGCAAAGCTATAACATCTCCAAATATCAATGAGTGCTCTAAAACCTACTTACCATAAATCAGGACCGCAGACGTCAGCAAATGACATTCCTTTCACCACTCACGCAATTTGCACAGAGGTCGCTGTACACTTGTGGCACCTCAACATATCTTACCTCAGTCCAGCTCCGAATACGCCCGCAAGGAACACTCCAGCCAAGCCTGGCAGGCGTTGCGTTTTCGAGATATAGGTGACGAAGGCGGGTAGCAGCCGGTCGCCCACCAGTGGCGCCCCGCCCGGGCTGCATCCACCTGTCACCCACGCCACCCACGCAGTCAGCCCACACCACACGCACAACGATATGGCAACCACTGCTCCAGTGCAGAATATGCCTATCGCCCTGCAAGCGTGGATCTTTATACATTTGTGGCTAATAAGGGTCACAACAACGGTTTAAATCACGTACATTATTTGGGATTGCGAATTTAAAGTGCACATTTTCATATCATAACGTCAGTCATGTCATGAATTGGTTTCATCATCATCACAGTTCATATTCGTCCCCACTTAGAGGCACGAGCCTACTATAACTATATTTGGTCAATTAGGCCTTAGTTAACGATCTTGGTCCAATGCGGATTAGTCGTCTTCTTATACACCTTTGACTTTCTTAGCAGTTGTATGCAGCTTCACCTTGCTTACGCTTTACCGTGGTGCCGTCTGATAAAATAAAAAACACACTGGTACATAACAGGATCCACCTCGAGCTTCCCAAATCTCCCGATTCGACGACGCTGAAATTGTATATGTAATGGCAACATGTCTCCTTTTGCCGTTTTGAAATAAAAATAAACCATAGAATTGCAATTTGCAATGGGCATTTCATGTCGTTATTGTCGCTAGTCTTCAATAATGATCAAACCCACATGAAGGATTCGATAAATAAGTAGTGTATATTAATTAAGTTTTTTTTTTAATATATTTAGACTACTTTGAGAAATTTTGTTGCGACACAATGTATAAGGTCCATAAAAGTTAAATATGAACCTTGTAAGGTTGAAAAGTAATATTGTGAAGTAATATTGAAAAAATACGTTTTTTTACATCTAGTATGTATAAACGATCAAATAAAAATTTTATTGACACTTTACCATATCGTGACTTCACGATTTGCTTGGAGCGTTTTTATGTGCCACCGGCGTAAAAATGCTTACTCCATGTACCTACACGGCGACCATGAGCGACCGAATCTAGAATCTCGCCCAAGAATATTATACAAACAAAAGGTCATTGGGCGAGTCAAGGAACCCAAACCTATCAATATTAGCCTTGTCAGTTAATCGATTCTATGACGCCAGCGTCATTCGATGTACATCAACAATATTATCTAGGTCGCGCGTCCCATCTAAAAATACGCATAGTTAGCATTTAAGTTGAATATAAGATTTAATATGTTACACATTATATTTAATTATTCTTTAGTCGTAACGCTGTAAAAATAAAGTTTTTTTTACTCTTTTGTTGTCATTTCTATCGATCTAGATCAGCCTGGTGACTATTTGGTTGACTACGGGGACACCCTAACGCTAACCGGGAGAGAAGAATAGACACACAACTCCGAAGGCATTTTTTATTATTTTCAAAATCGATTTTAATAGCCAAATTATTACTAGGAGCGTGACTTGGTGGCCCGGCGGAAGGCAAAAGTCCCTGGGAGTATTGTGCCCTATCCCTGTGGACATATTGTAGAGTTTACAAATCTACCATGTCATCAATCAAATCATAATCACAGTAACCATGGTTAGGGGCCCTGGTATTATGAAATTAGAACAGTACACCCTTGCTTAGTCACTTACTATTAGATGATATGTCTATTTGGAAATACATTGTGTGGTCCAAATCCAAGTATAACTAGTCCAAGTATAATATTGAACGCAGAGACTTTATAGAGTGTTTATATTTTTCTGAAAAGATTCCAGATTCCGAATTAACCAAAACCCATGCATTACGCACTATAGTAATTTAAAGAAATAATTTATAATCAGTGTATTATTCCAAGACGATAGCAGACTTTTTTTTGACAAAGCGACGTTAGGAGTAGTTCCGCATAAGTACCATACAGAATAAACGGAGTCTATTGCGTTGATTAAATAAAGCAATAATTCCGCTTTATTCCGGCAATATTTTTCGATTAAGTTTGTTAGAAAAAATCAACAAGTTTTTTTTAATCAATTGAGATCGTAATGAATCCATCACCTATATGTTTTCAATATTATCCACATTTAAGCCACACACTGTGTATCAATCAAGAAGTAAATATCAGTTGCTTAGTACGTCTGCTTGATAAAAACAGACTTTTTCACACACTTTAGAATTTTTTATATTATCGTTGGCAGAAGCAACTAATCCTACATGTTTAAATAAAATGCTCGCCACGTGCAAGAATTGTGACTTGTCGGTGTTTGATCGTCACTTCGTTTAACCAAAGAGCAAAAAATATTATTTAGAGATTTGAAATAACACGCCATTAAAAGCAAGACAGTAAAATTATAATAAATAAATAGAGATAGACCTTATCTGTCTAAATATTGGTTTGGCAAATATTGAAATACAGTGCAAAACTAAAAGATATGAGCTCATAGCTATTACTAGACATTCCTAATAAAAAAAATATACATTTTAAAGTCCAGCCGGTACGTCTATAGCGTCGGTGGCGGTCTTCGAATCGGGAGATTCAGAAGATCTGGAATATGATCCTGCTGTATACCAATGTGTTTTTTGTTATCCAAACTTCATATGTACATTGACGCTTCTATAATAAAGAAAAATATCATAAGGTAACCTGCTTATACCTGGAAATAAATTCAAAGGTATGTAAAAAATGTAAATGTTGCATAATCTGCAAGTCCAGCGTGGCTGATTAAAGCCCTAACCGCCGTAACATAGGGTAGGCTCGTGTCGCTCATTATAATAATTATACAACAAACGTCCTGGTAAGGAACAACAAGTGCAGTATAGATTACATTTAAAAACTGTTTTTTTTTTCAGGAGAGCAAATTATCACAAAGTTTACGAAACGTACCAAAGATAATATCGCAGCGGTAAGTGCCACGTTTTTAAGTCGGACTCCATACCAGCTGTCGACTAAACTCAGCCTTATGCCTTAGTTCTAAGAACTATGTCTATGTATGTATGAAGCAAATCATTACGACTACGGGGCGATGCAACGCTAACCCATACATTGGCCAAAGTAAAGGAAATAGGTATACCTATTTTTACAGTATACTGTAATTTTTATTTAGATCACATAATGAAAAATCATAGTAAATCAAATAAATGTTTTATTTCAATGGCTCACATTAGTTAACACCGCGGGATGCTGAACATTATAAATGATTCATAACGCTACAAAAATCACTCAACAATTAATGGTAACTTATCTTTAATTGCGGATCTTTAAGGCGTTTGTTGTCAAGGCGTACGTTTAACCTTTTTTTAATCTACTTCAATAATGGAAGTTTTTAATTCTACTGTATTTTCAATTGATTTTGATTATTGGTTATATTTGAAAAGTGTCCCATATTGATTATTATATTAAAACAAAAGTAAATAAAATTATTTTAAAAACAACTTGCAGTTTGCAAGCTTTTATGCGTTAAGCGTCAAGTGGACTTAAAGAATGAAACATAATAACAGATGTTTGTTAGCTGGTCTTATTACACAAATAAACAAAGCACCTTCTGAACCACTGCACCAACAGCACTCAAAAGATTAGGAATCCAAAAAATAACTCACGCCACAGCCTGCCGCCTAGAC
The DNA here is from genome assembly GCA_036419045.1 of Scirpophaga incertulas. NCBI lineage: Eukaryota > Metazoa > Arthropoda > Insecta > Lepidoptera > Crambidae > Scirpophaga > Scirpophaga incertulas. The sequence goes on along the minus strand of CM071634.1, from coordinate 26,300,451 downwards.
GGGAGCGCGATGTATCGCTGTACCATAGTCTGGTTGACGGAGTTAAAGCAAGTCCAGTACAAGAAGCCACCCACTACCGCCCCCCAGCCCGTCTGCCTTTCGTACGGGCTAAAGCTCCAACTGTAAGCAATATGTTTATTATGTGAACGGATTATATTAACATTAATATAACCAAAGAAACGCAAACCCAGAATGCAATGTCGTTCATTGACTGCACTTAAAAAAGTAATCTTCTTTCTCTTGCCCTGTTCCCAATTTTATTTGGGGTCGGCGCAACATGTCTCCCTCTTACACTCTCCTCTATCACTCGCCATTTCGACACTCACTCCCTTCTTCATCTTGTCAACATTCACACAGTCCATCCATCGTCTCTTCCATCTCCCTCTCGCCACATGCCCAGTCACTTTCATATACCATCCTTCTTAATCCTACTACTATTATAAAGGCGAAAGTTTGTAAGTATGGATGTATGGATGTTTGTTACTCTTTCACGTAAAAACTACTGAATGGATTTGAATGAAACTTTACCACAATATAGCTTATACATCAGAATAACACATAGGATTTTTGAGGTTACTAATGTGAGGTCGTAAAAAAACACATTTTTTACGCTTCCATTACAAACGCATTTCTTACTTATTACTAGACTAGACGGGACGAACCTGAAGTCCACGCGAACGAAGTCGCGGGCAAAAGCTAGTACGTATATAAACATACAAGAAAGTAATAAATGAATTAAATCGAGATTTTCCAGAGAATAAAACTGATCGTGTCCGGTTGCCTTATTATATATACTCGTACATACGTAATATAGTTGGCAATTAAACAGCTAATGTCTTTAGGCGTGACGTTGGAATTCGGTAAATTTAAGTACGTTGCAAATAAGTGAACTTAAAAACGTAATTTAAGTAAGTACGTTGCAATTCAGTGAAATAAAGAACGTTGTAATTCAGTGAAATTTCGTACTCAGTATAATTCAGTATACGTCATAATTGTATTTAATTATGTTCCGATCTTAGAAATTAAAATATTTTATGTAACTGATGGATCTTTATCCAAAGAAAATGATAGAAAAATAATATTCTTTTTAAACACAATTAACAAAGAAGATGAAAAATCCGTTAAGTGACTTAAACTAAAATTAATATACTTTCCATCTAATTAGTTACCAATATACTTACTTGTCAATTGCTAGTCTCCCCGTATCCTTGGTGACGTTCAAGACGGTTTTAACCCCACCAACCGCGAGGGTCCCAGCTGCAGCCACCAGAACAACCCCAATGAACATGATCCCAGTCTGTACCGAGTCTGTCCACACCACCGCCCGAAGACCGCCCTGTGTATAAGAGATAACTATGATTTATATAACAGTATATTAAAAATGTTTTCAGAATACCTATGCCTTAATACCTCAATTTGTGTGATAAAAACACAATTTTTTAATCTTATTTTTATTTATCCAGTCATTTCTTTCAGGTTAGATACGAGTAGAATTTACCGCACTTGTATCTAAACAAAGATATAGAATAGAATTTGTACAAACGACAGAATTGACGCGATTTTTGTATTGATTTTAGTAGTACACGATTAGTTTATGTGTAATATTGAATAGTAATATATTAAATTGTAGCCGCATAAACCTCTTAGTCTCATACCTACCTACATCGCAACGCCTAGAGAGAAAAAGATGAAAGTGGCAGTTTAGAATCTTGAACGTTGTTTTTAGAAAGTGAGCTTAGAAAAGCTCGCATATCAACCTCATCTAAGTGTATCTTTTATTAATTATATTATTATTTAATTTTTTCTTTAAATATTCCAAATGTAATTATAAGAAATATTGAATCATCAATAAAAAAAAGAGCATATACGCAAGGGCGTCACAAAAACAATGATAGCCCTGTTATAAACAACATTAACTAAGTATACCTTATTTATCAAGCTGCTAATAGTAATAGTATCAAGACTATTTTTAGAGAGTTAAAATTTATTATAACCAAAATAATAAATTAAATATTATCTAATGTTTATTTTTATAGGCCAGTGATGAAATAATCTTTTGAGTCACACACTTAAGCACCTTTTCGTATTTTCAAGAGTTTTAAAACAAGTTAGCCATAGTTAAAGAAGATAGATATTTAAAATATAAGATTTCTGTTGTATATTACAAAATTTCCTGATTATTGAAAAAAGCACAGAAATATATATATACTATATACACAACAAAATATACTTTTTTTTTCAGTTCAGTAAATTAGCAACCCTACCCTTCTATCTGTTGGAGGTTGAAATTATTTACTTACAAGTACACAGCGCTATACAACACTGCGCTTGTTGTCTGGCTGCAGTGTTCTTCACAGAGATGAGCTCTCCCACTGGTGATTAGCTCTTTCGAGCAGGCTCCACTGTGTGAAAGAGAGGCAACTCTTTCATAATTAAGGGCTGGCACAATTTATTTAAAATCAAAGCTCATGCAACTATTGCGGCCACAAATAAACAAAAGAATAACATAAATATAACTAATGAACACATATAAATAAAAATAATTAAAAAAAACTCGCCAGCAATTCAGGTTAACCGCAATCATTCTTTTTCTTATTAACTTCTAAGCTAAAATATTACTTATTGATTGAATCAAATTCCGTGCATAGATATATATAAATCGAAGGCAGTCTACAAATCACCCATTAAGAGACTTTTGATTTGAAATTTCAAGTTAGCACGACCCAAGCTCTGAGTGAGATGTGTCAGATGTCAATTATGATACAAAAATATTCTTTAAAACGTTTTCGATGATGGTAAAGTAGTGCTTTACTTGAATGTCAAATCAGCTGCTAAAAGGATGTATACCTACTTAAAACAGAAAACAAAAGTAAAAATAAATCACTTTCATCCAATGTCGTAATCGCATCTCAACTACAAGTACAAAGTGACACATTTTGTCAGAGTACAGAAAAAATGTACTGAAATCAAAACAAAGTAATAAAGTAACATTTTCAACTAAAAGAGTAAGAGTACTACAGCTGATTTTTTAAATTGTTAATAAATAAATACAACAACTTAAGAGAATCCAAGAAATCTAAGACCATACAGTCTTTGCCTTGAATAATTTAATTAAAACTTAACGCACACTTGAAAAATATTACTCATAATCTACTCCGTGGCTAAGGAAAATCTATATAAACATCAATTGGCAGTTACAAGTCTTCAATTTTAATGCATTAATGCAATGCACATCTAATCCGTAACCTCGTTGCAAACACATATATAATTTTTAAATACACTTTCTACGTGCTATGAGAAGTTGTGTATCGGTGATAAATTTTAAAACAACAGCGGATTTAATTAAGATATTATCTGGCCACTCACAATGGGCCTTATAAGGAGGCATAAAGTCACTTAAAGGACAATTGAGATGTTTGTAGTTTATTTGCGTGATCAAATCAGAAATGATGAAAGCGGCAGAAGAGCCAGTCACCGCTCGAAGAACTGCGAACCTTAACTGTCAGTGGGCAGGGCACATTTCTTGCAGGATTGACGGCCGTAAAGGTCCTCGACTGGCAGGCATATACTGAACACCACAGCATTGGAAGGCCTCCCACTAAATGGATAGACAATTTGGTCAGGACCGCAGGAAGGCCTTGAACACTAGCAGCGCAGGACCAGTTAATATGGAGATCCTTAGGAGAGGCCTATGTCCAATAAGCGTCTACTGACTGAAATGATGATAATGATTATAGTGATAATTACCGAGTGGGCAATCGAGGTTCCGAAAAAAAAATTGTGGTTGGCGTGCGAAATATGTAACTGGAGTTAAAATAATCCAATTATTAGAAATACGGGCCAATTCAAATTAGTTTGTAACTGTTGATATAAAAGTAAATTACGCATTATTTGTGTCTCTGTTAAGTGCAAGAATAAACAAGTAAATTTGAAAATATCACATTGTACCAACAGGATGGGTCAGGGAACACAAAATTGATTCAATATTATTAAATTTGACTTTAAATTGTGTAAAAAAAATAACAGAAAGCATTCACACACATGAATGTATTGTACTCACTAACACTGTATAAAGTCCACATATCACCACCATACCACCGCCGACAGCAAACACGCTTATTCCAGTCACTGAAACAATATTTTTCACTATATAGCAAAGACTAAAACCCTTACGCACACATATTGTCCATATCTATCCATATATTGTCCATATCACTACACATTTCGTTCAAACTATACTGAATATTGAACCAAATATAATACTAATTGTATGTTTTCTAGAGAAGAACGTTCCAGAGAATTTTTGTGTTCAAAATACAGATTTATCAGTAAAGCCTAGCCAGAGTTCTCTATGTAGGAATTGATTATCAGATTATTCCATCTTATTTTTTAATAATAACAACATTTTTGGAATTTTCTACCTTGCACTACTAAGCTGTAGAATGAATTGTGCCTGAGGAATTTTCAAATCGACACGATATCCAAACCTTAAAAAAAGTCCAATCATGACGCTGAGTGTCCTAGAGTGAGCTAAACGAACTACTGAATAAATAAATAATCTTAATATGCAGATTATTATTAAATTCCAATATTCCATTGTTTTCAAATTATTGTAACATACATTATTTATTTTTATCTGAAGGATTATTAAATATATTAAATTTATTAGTACTTTTACACAATTTATTTTTGCATTGGATGTTAGCCCTAAGAAGCAAAATTTTATTCTCTCAAAAGCAAAAAAGATTATGAAGCTCACGAGTTGTTTATGAAAAATCATCTTTTTGAAAACTTACAAAACAACACAGTATCGTAGGAATTTAGCCCATACAATAAGTAAAGTGCTTCACAAATATATCGCTACAGTACATATGTATTAAGTAAGTAGTGAAGCTTATTACGTGTTTATAATAACTTAATAAAGATCCGAATATGAAAAACCTAAGCAAAAACACAGACCGCGAGTCTAGAGGAAATAATTTGCCAATAAAAAATGTAATAGAGTTAACTTAAGGGAAACCTGTTATCGGCTATATTATAAAACATATAAAGTTACCTACTTTAAAGAGACGTTCTTGAATTTCTTGTGAAATAAACAAAATCTTCGTCACCCGATTATTAATACAAGACTAACAATAAGACTGTTTTTGTGTCTTCATCGGAATTACAAACAATATTTAAATTGTGTCAATCTTAAAATTGTGCGTTTTCCAAAGATTTCAAGCACCCACTATAAATAAATATAAATAAATAAATAAATATTTGTTACACTTACACCAATTAGCCTAGCCCAAGGTAAGCTCTGTAAGGCTTGTGCTATGGGATCTAGGGTAACGGATAGACATACATATATTATACATATATAAATAATTTTTATAGAAATATATATCAACAACCATGACTAAGGTACAAATGCTCGTATTCATCACACAAACATCTGCCCCCACCGGGACTCGAACCCGGGACCTCAGAGATGGCGACACCTTGAAACCGGTGTACTATGGAGGTCGTCCAAAAGATAATAAACATATATTAATATTCAGTTGCAAGAAATACTTACGTTGGTTGAAGGCTAATGCAGGCACATAAATAACCATTGGCAGAAACAGTACCTGCAATTTTAATCGTACAGTTATTTGAGGTGAAGAATTACCCTACAGGACAAAACATGTGATTGTATCACTGCTCCCTTTCTTCCCGTGGATATCGTAAGAGTCGAATTATAGCAATCGGGGAATGTATATGAATGGATATGAAAGTTTTTAATATTAAATAGTTTTTGATAGTTATTTGATGACGATTTTATCTGAAATTTAGCACGTGTGTAGTAAAATCCCTTTAAGCATTACATCTTCTATCCGTACTTCGTCAATATGAGTATAAAATGAAAGGGGTTGTTTAAAATAGGTAGTACATTAGGATAGATTTTTATATGAAAGTGAAATGAAATAGCTGTCAGCACAATGGCAGACCCGAAGGTGAAGGTGAAGGTGAAGGCGCGAAGGTTTTATCGCACGTGGGACTATCCGTTTTTCCGAGATAAAAAAAATACCGCAAAACCTTGCTCAAGAATCACTCTATCTATTGATGAAAACCGCATGAAAATCTGTGCAGTAGTTTTTGAGGGAAGCCTTTATTGCGCATCCCGTGGGATCTGACGATTTTTCCGGAATAAAAAGTACCCTATTATATAATCCGGAATTTCAAAGCAACTTTCCGATTTATAATATTAATAAGGATTTATGTTCTGTGAAATACCATACAAACGCCGTTGTCCATACTCCTCAAATCTTTAGACGTGCGAATTTTTTATTAAGTCAACCACTATATCATAATGAATGCTATTTACATATTTACGTTGGTTACGTGCGTTATGCTTAGTAAATTTATTTATATACTTACGTCACAATAGTTACATAAGAAAAATAACATAACTAATCACCGGTTTAAGCAAAAATCGAATTTAAGCTCATGTCCAAAGATAAACTGGGTACACCCCTAGTTTCCCAAGTGTTCTTGACATCGAGCCGGCCCATGGGCGCTGTGGTGGTAGAATCTCGAAAGCGCACCCAGCCACACGCGCCCGATATGGGCCTAGAGAACACCGGGGGGTTTTAAAATCAAATCAAAATAATATTTATTCAACATAGACCTTTACAGGCACTTATTGACGTCAACGTCAACGTTTAGTGGGTAGGCCGGTCATCGCAGACTGGAGCCGTGCCTAGCCAGCGCGGTGGGACGATGCATAAGGAGCATTACCCCTCGAAAAAAAAAAGGTACACCCCTAGTTCCACCGAAATCTAAGATAAACCAGAGCTATCTGGTTTATCTTTCATTTCGGTTGACTTGAACGTCAATATGATTGACGGATAACCTTCAAGTTTACTGCTTAGTACACAGATTTATAGTTTTAGTGTGATATTTTATTAGAAAAAATATGACTTGGCTTGCAAAATGATTGCTGCAAATTATGATATGGTTTTCATAATGGATTATGGCGATTCGGATATTTTAGTAGCCATTAGGTGTTCCTCTATTAAGCAAAAGCTAGACAAGATCAGTAAATACTGTAATCCATCACTATGAGTCAAGGTGTTTATTAAATATTAGTATTTATCACAATTTGTGAGTACTTATCTAGATTACTGAATTCCGCATTGACAATTTGTGATAATTATTCATATTCATCAATACACTATGCTGCACGATCAACAAATGTTACGAAACATGTCAATACGCAAGTTAATTATTTTACACGTTTATTCTCATTAAAAGAAAGCAAAGAGATCTAAGTCCACAAAACTAGTTATTGTTATTAGATATGGTTCTGTGCAAAACAGAAATACGTGTCGTAAAACCAGACAAAAACGAATCGCATGACCTCATAACTAATATCTTCGTTATCCTCAAACCTGCAATACCGTGTTTCATTTGTTTTTACAACATTGTGCCGAACGTAAATAAGCGTTCGTTCTTATTTCAACATTCTCGTTCCCAAACAACGCATTACCAATCGATTCGTGAAATGACAAAACACATATATCACAACTTTCCTCGCGCCGTGGCCCGCTTACCATAGGCCCAGTTCCCATAATTCTAGGTTTGCTGATTGTGTATTGTTTGCAGTAAGTATGAACATTGTTATTGGAGTAAATTATTGTTCTTTTCACTTTTTATTCTTGTTCTATTGCTCTGCTCACTACCACTTAAGATTCGCAATTCTTTCAGTATGTCGGTGACCCTGGTTCTTTTTCGGTTTATTTATGACACGATCACACAGAGAAAGAGCATAACCCTCTCCATTGCTCTTCAAGAACTTTGAGCCTCCTTATGAGGCACATAGTAAATGGCCAGATTTCGGTTCCATACGTCGTCACTGGTAACTCGCACGAATCACAAACGAATCTTCGACGACATCACGAATTTTGAGTCATTGCAGTATACGGTGTATGTCGCGTAATTTCCCAAATGCTACCCAGCCGAGTCGCATTCGTCGATTAACATCTTTCATTAATTATTTATTGAAATTGGACCTACCAAGTTGGACTGTTTGTACCAGGTAAACGTTCTATCCTAACCAGGTAATCAACAACGTTCAGTGTAGAGCCTCTAACCTTCATAAGAGTGAGTACTACATGTGAATTTGACATGATTTTCTTTTTATCCATGTTCACATTTGAGGACCCGTTTGTTGGGAAAGGCTAACAAGAACTTCGAATGTTGTGGTCATGTCGTCCAAGGTCACAGCCATAGCTACGAAAGTGAAGGTAAATCATCTTCTCACCGTTGATATTTATGCCCAGTCGCCCCTTCTGTCCAAAAGGTCAAATCCTCCATCGCAGCTGCCAGCAGTTTCCTCGATATCACATATGTTGTTTATATGACACCTCTGTAGAGGCTGAACAACAACCCAGCTATCGACGGAATCAGTGGCTTTCTCATAGTCCACAAACGCCAAGCATAGTAGCAGGTTAAACTCTTCTGTGCCACAGCATTGTTTGGTATTGTATTATTGTTGCCTTTTCGGAATCCGTGTTGTTTAGTAGATTGAAAATCGGCAAACCTGTCATTGAAAAGCCGCTGATGGGCCTTTCAACTACCAGACTACCAGAGTCTGCTCGTCTTCAGAAGCTTGACTGTAATTTTATCACCACTCGTTTGTTGTTTGTTGTTATTGAGCAGTTTGAGAGCCATACTAATCTCATCCGGGATGTCTTCAGTGTAATGTCGGGTTAATTTGGCTCTAGGATCTAAGGCGATCAGATTATAAACCCCGGTCGAGATATAACGACTACGTCGACCTCTTTCTTCAGATTCGTCAGCCGACTCTGTCCAAGTGACAGATCATTTGCATGATTATGCTTGATCTTGAAAGCATTTTTATTGAACAGATTAGTATAGAAAGATATGTCTAAATAATTTGATAATGTTGACGTACGCATAGCCATTTTGGAAGATATAGTAGTTAATATAAAGTCTATCGATATTTTCTATTTATTTAAGCCGTTGGCGTTGCGGATTCTAATAATAGATAAAAATTTAAAAATAAGAATTACTAAGGAAGCAAATTTGAAACACAACATAGTTTCAGTGATACCAATTTCTGGCAATCTCCTTTCGTACTTTCATCATTTTACGTTAATCCAACCAAATCTATACCAAATATTACGTTACATAGACTTATCTCATGTTTATCAGATTTTTTTTTTGTATAAATGGTAACATAATTACATTACAATCAAATCGAAACATGTGATATTACTATTTTAGATATATAAAGGTAATATCATTTTTATTAGTTAAAAAATATCAAACACTAGTTTTTTTATATATCGGTAAGTTGTTTATTAGTTCACGAGCAGACTCGGTCTAATACAGAAGCCATAGAAATGTCTAAAATCGGCACTTTTCGACAACAACAGCGTTGCCCTGTGACGGTATTTATAATTTTCCTGCAATATATACATTACTACTGCGTGCTAGTATATTCATTTATGAACAAAACGACTTTAAAATAGTGCCTATATGTTATAGTATAAGTTGAGCAATTAATGTCATTGACTTTGCAGTAACCCATCGACGATACATACGACGACACAAGACCAATTAACCCACCACGATGTAATGAAGCAAAGTCCACTCGTGGAAGAATACAGAAATTAGTGAACGTGATATATGAAGATACATCGTGTCAAATAGTCAATTGTCCAGTATTTGTTCGATGCGACACGCGTGTCGCCCACTCGCATTGTCTGAAGTCCGATACCGCACGAGCAAGTAACCTTGCGATGCAATTGAAAAATTTAAAATTAAACTTTCATTTACCATGTTATATCAATGTCACGAATTACCGGCGAACACACATGCAATAAGAATTCTTCTTAGAGCTTTAATAAAGATAATTACAGATTCATTATTATATTTTTTACAAATTCTCTTCACTTTTTATAAAATCTTCGATGACAATTATTAAGAAAATACCTAGTCATTTTCATTTTAATTAAGTCTTTTTTATGTTGTTTGTGGATAAATCAATATTTTAATATCTTTTGTATTTTATATACAACAAGTATGTAAAATAAAAAAAAGAGTGTGTGAGACTTTCTAATATTTATTATTTACTAGAAAGTTTTTAAATAAGATTTTTCAAGTTTGTTTGTCCAAAGTTTCGAACGCTTTACAGTTTTCGTAGTTACGTGATGCCTAAAGATTTTGGATACAATTTAGAGAAGATGAAAATATTTAACTACCGTCATCTTACATTTGTATGTGGTTCCTTGTACGCAAAAGGAACTCAGCGTCTTTGATTTTGGCAGTCTGTGGAAGGACTTGGCGTTCATGATAATTTTTTCATAATATAGTGATATCACTATAACATATTATGAAAAACTAACACTATTTATATGAAAGTAGTTTAGCTACAAATGTTTTCGATGAATATGAAAACACCACGCAAATAGATGGTAATTAAAGAAATCACAGACAGAAGCCATAAACTTCCGTTCCACCGTTTTGCTCAATTGTCGATTTTAAAAAAAGTCTTGTTCAAAGGCGCGTGATATTTGAAATAATTCACTTTTTTTATTTATAATAATTTTGTAAGTATTATTGAACTTTTTCGTTTCGCTAATTATTAAAGACTCGTGTATCCAATAAAATATGAACGATAATATTCAGAATATATAAAAATGTATTCAATCTTAGATTTATTTCAAACTTGGATTTCGCCCGAAATTAATAAGCTATCGCTATCTTCAAGCGTATTAATTTCGGGAGTTAGTCAGTTGGCTCTCTTAGCATCTTATTAGATTGTTCTGCTTTAAAAAACTAGTATTATCTTCTGCAGCCTAACCTACTGCCTACCTATCTAACATGTTAGATGCTAATGCGATGACTTTGTTGATAAATAAGTAAATTAGTCGACTATTGCCACGTATGAGATTTTTGTAAGATTTGTAGCAAATTTGACATTCGTAAACACTATAGTTAGTCACGTTACCTAAGAAATAATGTCTCACGCTATCCTGTAATTTCACTGCTATATCTAATTCCCTTAGTTACTCTTCAAATAGATAGCTTAACTATATCTAATTTAACCGTTATATCGTCAAGATCCTTGCTGTCAAAGAGAATCGCGATGTCACTTTAGACACATTTATTACGACGGATTAAGATTCGATACGAGAATGACGTCACCAAACCAGTATCATTTGGAAGCAAAACAATTAAGACAGTTAACCAGTTAACAGCATAATGTTGAAATTAACTAGTTATCAATCAATATCTGTCAACCAACTTTCAATTAATGATATTGGTAGATACAAAAATGTATTCACTTAAGCGATTTACTTACTAATTCAAATTCCACTATAACGTTAACGATAACTATAGGTACAGTAGCTCTGTTTCGTTGCTATTGAATGTAAATTACACACTGTTATTGAATTATACCAAGTGTGTTGTATTTTAATGAGAACTGTGAATGACCGCAGAGTTAATTGTGCTGGACAAATGTTATCATGTTAACTCAGATCAGTTCTTAAATGTTTATAACGAGAAAAAAAGGTGTTTAGACCTTCGTAAAAGAAGACATTCTGACCTCCAAGTTGGCAAAGAGTACCATTCTTAATCATTGTCTCAACACTAACTTTTCCTTAATTCTTAATTTGTAAATACAGGTCAAATTGAGATCCCTCATTTTTGAAGTCTGTTGAAATACCAAAACCTTCTATCAAGTGTAACAAAATCTTTTCTGAAAACCACATTAAAGTTTATTACACGCGAGATAATAGCGGACTATATGCAAATAATACACATAAATGTACAGATCAAACTAGGAATCTCCATTTTTGTCAGTTAATGATACTATACTTCTCGATAATCTATACTTATAATAAATCTGTAGAGGGGTCAATTCTGTACATGAAATATATTTTCAAAATAACTATTAGGAGGTGATTCCTTATAGAAACAAAAACTACTGAACGGATTTCAACGAAACTTGGTATAATTATTCTTCATACTCCTGGGCAGGTTATAGAATACTTTTCATTACGCTACAATCAATAGGAGCAGAGTAGTGAAGGGAAATTTTGGGAAAACGGGAGAAGTATCTCCATTTTTTTAGCTTTCGTCGCGTGTGTAGCCTTAATGGTTAAAGTCACATAAAAATCATGTATGACGGAAATATTCTACATAAAATTGTCTAAAAAACATCCCGCAACAGCATATGTCCATCTTTTATGGTTGACTCACAATAATCTATACTAATATTATAAAGTTGAAGAGTGTGATTGTTTGTTTGTTTGAACGCGCTAATCTCTGGAACTCCTGGTTCGAATTGATTTTTTTTTGAATAGCCTATCAATCTAGGAAGGCTTAAGGCTACATAACATCACGCTGCGAATAATAGGAGCGAAGAAATAATGGAAAATGTGGAAAAAAAGGTGAAAATTATTCATCTTTGAGGGCTTCCGTTGAGTGCGCTGCGAAAACGGTTCTAGATACCAAAAAAATATGTATGAAGAATTATTCCTCTAAAAATGATCTAAAAAAATCTTTTAATGTTTACTCACTAGAATCGTTTTTATGGTGATCTTTGGATATGTCGCGTTGTCAAGATCGGGTAACAGCTGAGATGATTGTTTGCAAAAATAAATATGATGCTCAAAATAACTATTCCACGCGGACGAAGTCGCTGGCACAGCTAGTCATATTTAAATGGAATGCATCCGCCATCCTGAGTTGATTTCCAAAAATATTTTTTAAAAAAAGCGCACCTAAACAATTTGTTTCGTTGATCATATGTTTTAATTAGAAATATCACTATTATAATGACTCTGAAACTACCAAATTGGGGACTGAATTGTCGGCTGCGGGGTCTCCGTACAGATGCGATATCCAAATCCTAAAAAAGAACTGCGTATCTCCATTTAAAAGGCCGACAACGCATCTGTGACTCATCTGGTGTAGCGGGTGTTTATAGGCATACTATCAGACGATCCCTTTGATCGTTTTCCCGCGTATAATATATAAATAAAAAAGATATCTATTAATATTCAGTCATTTATTGATAGAGGTTAGTGACGTCATAATCATGTATTGCCATATAATAATAATAATAAAGGCGTAGGGAAGTGACGACCCCATCGCCCGCTGGTGGGGCATTTAATGCCCCTTGACTGCCATAAATGCCCCATCAGTGCAGTCAGTCTCCCTCAGGGCAGCTTGTGGCGAGCTGTCGGTGAGTTGCGTCACCGAGGGTACCGATGTGCTTCAGGGGGCGTATGCCACCCGCCTCTGTCTTGCCTTAACCAGCCGGACAGAGTGGAGTCGCAAGAGCAAATGCTCGAAGGGTGGAAGTGTAATAATGTCATAACGCCGACGGCGTCTCGATCGCTGTCGCAGACACACCTCTCTACACCTTAGCCGTTCACACCAATGTTGCTCTCTTCGCACCAATATTGGTCTGCTTTTTTGGAGGGCCCATTTAGTGAGCGGCGAGTCACCACCTGCCATATTTAATCAATTAGGAGGCTTTGAGAAGGCAGGTGACTGGAGTCTCTTCCATAGCCGGTTTTCATTACCACCTAAATCGAAATGCAATAGGCCACAAACGTTTTGACCACTAATGACAATAGTTTCTGTGCATCTAACTAGGTATAGTCTTTGGCTGTATTTTTCATGGTGCAGATAGAGATTAGACCCAGTTGGTACACTCCACGCAGACTTTCATTAAATTTCGCTTAAATGGCCTCTACGCGTTGGATCTGTATCCCCGCGCAAGCCTTATAAAGGACCGTGTCTTATAAAGATACGTGATTTAAGCTACATAATAATAATAATAATATTTATTTAGCAAAAAAACATTTTTACATTTGATTACCCATAGTCCCCAAACTAGGTAATCCTGTCTCTTGGGGACCATAGTCGACGATTATCATTCACAGCGCAGTCAAGTAGAAAATAACAATGCATCAACTAATACAGTGCAGTGAATCTTATAGTTTTAATTTCTATGAATTGTGTGGATTTGTGTGTATATATGCGTATGGGTGAATGCGTTTGTGTGTGTGTGTGTGTATTTGTGTATTGTGTGTGCGTATGTGTGTGCGTGTGTCACCTAATTTGTTAATTATGCAGTATTCTTCAACAAGAGTTCTGCCTGCTCATAGCTAATTTCTAGAAGCCAATGAAATAGCTTAGATTCAGCAGTAAGTGGGTTTAAACACTTTATGTCAGAAGAAGTTACTAGCTTGTTATAAATAAAGGGGAAAAGAAATTTCTTTTGTCTTTTTCCAAACGAGGTGGCGACAGAAGGGGTATCAATTTTGAACACACGTTTATGAAGAAGGCGTTTATATTCTGACGAACCGAAAATTGTTTTGTGGGTCGCTAAAACAGCTTTATTAATGTAAAGCTTACGAACACTCAAGACTCGTGCCTCTGAATAAACCAGATGAGTTGGATAGCGTCGAGGCTTTTTGAGCATAACCTTCAACACCGCCCTTTGTGCTCTCTCAATTCGTAACATTGATGTTTTGTCAATTCCTCCCCACGCAGAGATACAGTAACTTATTATTGATTGTCCGAGCCCTAGATAGACCATTCTGAGAGTACTATCGTTGGTAACATCCCGTAGCAGTAGTATAATGTTAATTACTTTGCGTACTCGTTTGGACAGCGAAACTATATGTTGGTGAAAGTTTAGGTTTTGGTCTATTTGCACGCCAAGGTATTTAATAGACTGTGCTTGGGTAATATTGTTACATTCACATGGAGGTAAGGTATTACCATTGGTGATGTTCGGGCAAGCACTATGGTGAATCGTAACTGGAGGCACAAATCTTGGTTTTGATGCCGCGGTCTTGTGAAAGGTTAAAAACTGTGTTTTATCCGTGTTAAACGTAAGCAAGTTATTCGCCAACCAACGCGATATAATGCCCAGACCAATCTATGAGTACTTTCTCTTTCAGTATTTGCAATCCGTTGACAAGTTATTGACACCCTTCAAATACACATTCAAAATCGCGCTCTTGGACATTTAAAAATAGATTAGAAATTGAATATTAATTTCGGGAGTACACTGACCGCTTAGGTACCTATATTGTAGGCTTCAGATCACAATAGTGGCCGTACTTAATGTTTCAATTAACAGGCTTTGCGCCTCTGTGGAAGGCCTGTACGAGATCAAATTAGGCCCAGTTCGCTGATTCTTATTGTGGGTTGGAGTTGAGTTAATATACTCCTTTCAGTTTCTTCTTTGTATAATAATATTACAATAATAATAATATTTATTTACTCACACATAAGGTATGGGATATTAGATCAAGGTCTTCACCATAAGAGCGTCGCGTCAGCTATAAAGGTATACGTTTTGAAATTTGAAAAGTAATTAACACGTTAGTACGTGGCAAAATAGGGCCTAGATTGGAAGACCTGAGATGAAAATTGTGACTGTGATTACTTTGACATTTTGGTCATCCGTCTGCCTGACCTGTTTTCACATCAAAACGACCGATGTACCCGATTTTAATAAAATTTGGTAAGGAGTCTTAAATAAGGAGGTAGGTTGGTATATTATTTTTCCTCAGGAGAGGAGTCTGAGAATCCTCATGGATACCACCGCAACGGCAAGTGCTACAGTGATTATGTCAACAGACCTACCGACTAAACTCAGCCTTTGGTCCTAATGACCCTACTGGCTTGACGTGACAGAGAACCGCACCTAAGGAGAGGCACGGTTAGCGATGCCCTGTGGAGAGGGCATATGCGCTAGAAGAGGCACGGTCTACCAAAGTGGCTCCGACCTATATTGATAGGAACCTACAAGTGGCTAAGCAGAAGGCTGCCGATTAAGGGGTGACAAGGGAGGGGATGGCTCAGAAGCCGCCGCTTGCAGGTCTAGGTCCTGCGTTAATTGATTAGGGCAGTGTTTTTCAACCTTTTTCTTGATGCGACCCCACTGGCAAGAAAATAAATTTCGCGACCCCCCACCCTTCGCTGTTTTATCATGTATGTATATGTATGTTACAGTGTTACAAATATTCATTTATGCGTATGAGTAATATAATAATTACGAGTATATCCTTTTGTTAAATTTCTCTTACTTAATAAATCAATCTTTTTAATCTTTATTGTTTTTTTACTGAAGCAGTTCTCTTGACCTCTGGCGACCCCCCTACAGAAGCTTCTCGACCCCGCTGGGGGTCGCGACCCACAGGGGATCGCTAAGGACATGTCGCGGTCCACGTATCCTCTGCCGATATTGACTGGTGAGGTAGGTTTATTTTTACTTATATAGTATTTAGTTTACTTAAATAAGTTTATTATAGAGATAGACGTGACGAAAGGCAGGATAATTCTTAAGACTATAAATTATAAATTATCTCTTTCCTGTGCAAAAATCAAATATTACGCAGATAAAACTGCAGCCGTAAAGCTAGTAAATGAATTATAAAAAATATTTCGCTATTAGCAACTAGTAAATAAATAATGAGTTATTATCGAATACCTTACCTCATCCAAAAGAAACAGCACTGACGCAACAGCGCGGACGTGACGATTGAATCTCAACTCGAGATACTGCAAAAAAATAGTGTCAACATTATTGCAAATACATGTGGAGTGTATATCTTATAATAATATGTACACGATGAATTGAGAAACGGCCAAAAGTAATACATTGAAATTTTCATTGCGTAGACACGTGTTTAGAATGTTCTCTAGATCGGCTCGCTCCAAGCATCTGTATTCACTGATCACCGATTTTTATAGCAAGTAATACTACGAACTAACAGAACGATACAATATATTTTTATAAAAGTTATTTTCTTAAGAAGCATTAGGATTTCTCTGTGAAATATTAAATCAATAAATAATATCATACAAACATTATTTACGTACAAACAAAATACTTCATAGCGTTATGAATAAAAACGAGTTTTCTGCAAGTTTATTTTTTCTGAATGTAAAAGAATTTAAAATGTTGTTACCACTATTTGGACACTCTTATTCTTAAGGCGAACGTATGACACTACGATGCGATCTTAATAAATCATGGCACACACAGCGACACGTCAGACTTAACATGTTAAGCTTGAAACAGCTGTATGTCGCTCGAGATAGCGACGCTTTTCGTAATACAAATGTAAAGTTTGACGTGTTGCTGTCCGTACTACGTAAATTTAAAATGTGTGTTTTTATTTTCTTTTTTTTTTTTGCAAATGATTTCATATTCACCAGAGCGGAACTCTTTTAATTATATTTCAAACCCCATTGTAAGGTGTTGCTTATTATTTTTGTTCGATACGACAAAAAATCGTTCGTCTGCAAATGTGCCAAGTATCTGAACGCCTAGTTACACAGATCCTTTAAATGAAATCGTTTATAGCGATCTGCCACAGTCCAAAGTCCGATGCGAACAATCTCTCGCTCACACCGTAGTAAACCGTATAAGTTATCTTAAAATGATTGAATATGATATTTTTTTCTGATACGTCTTAACAGGTCTGGTAATCTTTAACAGGCCTAAAGATAAAACTTGAACGTTTTGAAATAACATTTTAACTATTATGATATAGATAACTGCTTTATCTCTAAACCAGGAAGGACAAGCATTTTACTGGAAGGAGAATCTACTTGAGTACAACTATCTGAACCGCAAGAGAGCAGTGTTTTATTGATGTGTTTCGATGTGAATAGTAAGACAGGCAGTGAAATTATTAGATACCGTGACATAGAACCTCATAATATTGACAACATATTTTGAGATTTTTGTGGGGGAAGAGGGGGGAGAGGAGGGGGGGGGGTTAGATTTGTTGCGAATATTAAAGGGACCACGTGTATAGTACAGGCGGCTGTAACCACTTAACATCAAGTTGGGGCACTCTACTCGTTTCTAGATATGTATATGGCAATAAAATATATATATATACACAGGCGTATAAAAATATTGTATGTAATGAAACAAAAGTCAAGATTCTGAACCAGCAAGAATTTTAACTCAACCATTTACCTCGTATGAAGACGATAGCCGCAGAGTACAAAAGACCGGCAGGTAAACAGTTACTACCAGCACGCAACTCAAAGCCACCCCAACGATGACGATCCAGTATTGAGTCCCATAATTGTAGACTTCTGCAGGAGTGCCTAGTATTGTTACCCCCGACACGTAACTGTTGAAAGAAAAGAAATGCATCTTACAATTCTGTTGTTAATAGGTGAGGGCCACGAATCCACGGAGGAAATAATTTACCAATAAAAAGAAAGGAATGTCTATTATATATAATAGACAATTATTTTATACTCTTTTTTTAATTAAATGGAATAAAGTGACAGTAGTAAAGATATCGCTTATCGAAAATCAAAATATGTGTTGTACCCTCACTTAAATTAATTGCACACTTTCGTAAATACAATACACTCTGACTAAGGTTATCTTAATAAAAAGTACTTTAATATTAATATTATTAATATTAAATGCAAATATGATAAGGAGGAGAGGCTGTTTAATTCACATTTAAAGAAAACTTTCGGAAATAGGTAATTTAACATATTACCCCTTGTGCCGCACCCTATGTTACAAAAACAAATTAAACATTTATATAATAAATTCGAAAGTGGCACTTACAAGATCGCACAAAACTTGAGCCAAAATGGTACAACAACAACCAATCGCAACATACTCATATTGTCATTAGACACGAACTGATTTACTATATTAGTACATACATTAATATAGTACATTTACTACAGTACATGATTTACTATAGTACTGTACTCCAACTCTAAAAAATACATATTAAATTTTGATTGTAATAACTTAATTATCCATCTAACCGACGATCAGATAATTAAATACTTAAGCTGTTCATTTAGTTGTGGTCTGACGTATTTTAGAAAATCTTCGAATTGATCAATAATAACATTTTCGTGATACATAATTATAAAGTTGCGAAAAGCAGGAAGCAATGTGAACGAACTAAACCAATGAACCAATCCAACTATACTATAATACATAGGTATATTGTACATTATTACAGAAGCCGGTTAATAAACAATTGTTGTCGAGTACACAGGTGCTGGGTTGTCATTTGAATTTAGATTCCTTTCATCGAACTTAGTGCAAATTGTGGTTTACAGTCGGCTTTCGGTTTTATGATATCGATTGCAATCAATAGCCATACAAACTTCCTAAGTGTTTGGTTCTAAATTCAAAATCGCATATGAGATGTATGTTTTTAATTTTACATAAATATATATAAATTTCGTGTATATTTGACAGTAAATAAAAATAACCAAGTCATATCAGACGATTCGTTTTTCGTTCATACGTTTCGTTCAACCGCAGAATAAGATATACATATCTACACTAATATTATAAAGAGGAAAGATTTGTATTTTTGTATGTAACGAATAAACTCAAAAAGTACTGGACCGATTTTAATAATTCTTTTTTCATTAGAAAGCTACATTATCACTATGTAACATAGGCTATATTTAGTACTGAATTACT
Source organism: Scirpophaga incertulas (assembly GCA_036419045.1). NCBI lineage: Eukaryota > Metazoa > Arthropoda > Insecta > Lepidoptera > Crambidae > Scirpophaga > Scirpophaga incertulas. The sequence goes on along the minus strand of CM071634.1, from coordinate 26,280,932 downwards.
ATAGAAATCTTTAGAAATTCTTATTAAAACCAACCGATGGTGTAAAAAAAATTGCCATAAAATGTCTTTCATCGCATACGCTGCGATGAGTAATTTATTATATACAACGTTCACAGTTTTTTTTTTGGTAGATAGTAGATTTTTTTTTGGTAGTTAGTAGTTTTTCTGTAGTGTATTTAGTATCAGCATTACACCCGTGTGAAGTCGGGGCGGGTCGCTAGTATTTAATAAGGGAAGAAACTCACGCGATAAGCTGACAAATGAACGCACAGAATAAACCGCTGAGGCTAGAGACAACAAATTTGGCAAATATGTTCATTGTGAGGTTTAGGAGTGCATTATGAAGGATAAGATTGAGGATTTTTCAAATCTTGCTCCCTAAAGGGGTGAAACAACGGTCCAAAATTGGTATAGTGAAACGACATTGCTTGAAATATTTCATTCGAAACTTCGTATAACCAATAGAACTACTATTGGCAAATTGGCGAATTTTAAAATAGCAAATACTGCTATTTTAAAATAGCAAATCATATTTCGAACAAATCGAAAGTGTCCTCAAAAAAGGCCAGGTCAGAAGTACCCGCAATCGTCGAGCATGTATGAGGAATGTTATGAAAGTAGATGAAGCGAAAGAGATATGTAAAGACTGTAACAAGTGGAAAGACGTAATCTCTGCCTACCCCCATGGGAAAAAGGCGTGAGTGTATGTATGTATGTATGTAAATACTGCTAAGTACTTTTCAACTCTACTAGATAATTTACTACACGATAATTAACTCTACTGTTCAGTGTTTACAAGGCCTGACCTTCGAAAGAGTTTAGCATTTATAACCACTGCTTAGTCGGTACCTTCTACTGCTGTTGCTTTAGTACACAAATACTTTTACTAAAGGTAATTTAAAGGTACGATTTTATCTCATTGGCACGTTTCCCTTAGGACTACCAAGTTTGATGTAACATTAAATTGAATTATAACAATTGTTGTTTCTTGACAAATAAGCATAATTTTATTATAAGTTTTTATGGAATTTGTTATACCAACAATTTTTTAAACTGAATTACTCAGTACTTTTTCCATTGATAAAAATTTGCAAGAGCAGTAGGAATAATGGGCACATTATTTTTGACTTTATTTTAATTAAAATTCTTTCTAATCCATAATAATATTATTATATATCAGAAAATAACTCTGTTTGTCTGTTATGTTTTTACGCCCCAACCTGATGAATCGATTTTGATTAAATTTGGTGTGAAAATAATTTCAGACCCTGGAAAGGACATAGGTTTATTTATACTGTGGTAAAATATAAGTCTCATGTAGGAGACTCCGAAAAATAACAACCAATTATTATGTAATTTATTTTAACCGGGAAAAGGACATAAAATCATTTATACCGTGGGAAAATATCTCTTTGCTATGGGAAATCGGATATAACGCAGACAAAGCAGCCGGCGGAAAGCTAGTTCATTATAATTAATCAATTCAACAAATCTTTATAGACTATTGTTAAGTGCTATAAAGTAGTTGAGACATGACCCATATTATCTTGCTTCAGCAGCATAATGATAAACTCACGCGTTATTTTTCATTGACTGGTTTATCGCGCGTACTCAATTATACTCGTAAGTAAAACCATAGATGAGATAAAATTACAGCAGAGACAGATCTATATGTGTAATATGTAAAGAGTGGCCCTGCAGTCAATCCTAATGAGCACATGCATCGCCGACCCAAGCACGTCCAAATATTCAAGCTTTGTTAGCGGCGGAATCTGCGCCGTCCCAACCTTCTCAATCCCCTTCTCGGCAGCCTTCTGCTTAGACCCTATCCATGCACGCCTCACAGTGGAACGAGCTATATAACATTGACTGATCAAAAATACATTTTAGAAGTTTCAAGAATTGCATACATTTTTATTTTTTTGATATAGCCAAAAGCTAAATCTTTCATTATGCATAAATATACAGAGGGGCAATTGCACTAACAAATCGCAGCTGAAACGAAACCAAATCGTTCCACTAAACCAATCGAGAGCTAGAATATCACGTCATCGAACAGATGACGTGATATTGTGGCGTTCGGATTGGTTAAGCCGAACGGTTCAGTTGCGTTTCGCTTGCGATTTATTAGTGCGATCGCCCCTCTGTAATATTTATGCATAATGAAAGATTTAGTCTAGAAAAATATTATATGGCCTCGAATGCGTCGATTTTATATTATCTTTTTTTTGCGCCAATAATATCTCACTGTTGGAAGTAGATTTCTCAAAATAACTTTAACGGAACACTTGATTATTGTATACCATTTAAAAGAACGTCTTTTGTAGAATACGAAACTATTATTATTTTTGTATTTTTTTAGGTAATATTGAAAATATAATTTGCGCCGGTGCCACTTTGCTGTACCGCGCCTTTTTCTTGCAAATATGTCCAGGGCAGCGCTGACCGTGCCTTTTCCTGAAGGTGTGGTGGAAGCTTTCCATCCAAGCCGTAGGGTTGGATGGAAAGGTGACCACACTTATGTCCAAGGTTCAGGCTGAGTTTAATCGGTTGGTCATTGCGGTCGAGCCGCCTCATTCGGTCTAGAATCCGACATAATCATCATAGCACTTGCTTGCGGTGGTATCCATAAGGATTCTCAGCCTTACAATTACAAAGGATATTGTTTTTTGCTGATTCCGCGCAGTTGACTCTCTCGACTCGGTGACTCACGAGCGGCTGCACGAGCCGCTGCACGAGCCGCTCGTGAGTCACTGAGCGGGCAACAGAGCCTGAAGATGTCTCGCTGAGAGACGAAACACGTGTCGACCTTGTCTGCTTGTTGGACAAGTCATCATCAACTGCGCGGAATCAGCAAAAAACAATATCCTTTGTAATACAATGGACTTCCGCAAAATAACACCTGCTACAATAGATTCTCAGCCTGTCCTCTCCACAGGGAAAAAGTAAAGGTTGGAGAAAACGAACACCAGGCGGAGGAGCAAAATACTAATTTCAACATTTATAGATTTATGAAAAACTACTTTCTTGTCATATCTTATGATGCTGATCGAAAAAGTTACTAATATATTGCATTTCATTCATCATTATGATTCATACATACATACATACATACATACACTCACGCCTTTTTCCCATGGGGGTAGGCAGAGATTACGTCTTTCCACTTGCTACGGTCTTTACATATCTCTTTCGCTTCATCTACTTTCATAACATTCCTCATACATGCTCGACGATTGCGGGTACTTCTGACCTGGCCTTTTTTGACGACACTTTCGATTTGTTCGAAATATGTTCGCCTAGGTCTTCCTCGTCCCGTATCTCCACTCACTCCAGCTTCATAAATCATTATGATTCATTTGCTTTAAATAACATACACAATCAAAAGAACAGAAGACAGTAAAATTACGTACTAATTTTGTTTTAATCCGAAACAGGAAAAGACCGTAGTACATCTCAAATATTAAATACTGCATTTATGGGTTTTAAACTAATATAATGCTTTAATACAAATCATTTCATAATGATAATATATCTAAAACATATTATATAAACCTTTAAACTAAACAAATATCGTAAAATTAAGAACCGCTTGTATTGTGGTACTACCTAATCATTCAACTAATATTGAAAGAACAATTCATTCGTAATCTCTACTATACAAGGAAAGTAAAGATTGTAATATAAGATTACAAGTAACCTAGTCTACTCAAGTTTACCAGTTTTGTTACGATCACTTCTAATGCTAACTTAATACATAAGGATCGACTTCCTGGATAATTAAATTACATCGATTATTGTAATTACTTCAAGGATAATAACTGATGTAATTAATCTTGCAAACAAATTGCACAAAGTTACTTAGTTTGCTTGGATAGGTAATTTGAAAATGAACCACTTGAATGATAAGGAGCATTAGCGGCGCTGTGGTCTCAGCACTAGACTTAGGAGGTCCGAATTCTATCCTGCCATGTGCCGATGTGTTTTTAATTTTTCAAATTAAATAGGTATATCTCAAGCTCTTACAGTAAAGGAAAATATCGTGAAGCGACTTGCATATACCTGAAAAGAAATTCAAGTCAACAAAAACGCGCTGAGCCAACGTAGTTGACGAAGGCCCTAAACGCTAAATAGTTATTTGTTCAACTAGAGAGGAAAGTTGGTTTTTTCAAGCGAGTGCTAATTATTTGTGTATTATTTTGTAAAACATATTCTTTATTTTTTTCTTTACTTTAGTGTATTCATTTCATTTTATAATTTAATTATATATTTAATTACAACGATACCGAATAATTTTCATTTTAAAGGTTTATTAGTTTCCGAACGACTTATTTTTTAACATTTAATAAATCGAATTTCGAATGACGTGTTTCGTACATAATGATTCTAAATTCAAATCAATTTTCCTCACTCAGTGAGGGAAAACGCATTTCCCTCACTCTTTTTAAGCAGGGAACACAGTATGTTTGAGCTGCTAAAGTGAAAATATAGTTTATGCTCCTCCGTGTAAACCTATATGAGCTGTGATGATGAATTAGAAAATATTGTATGCTTGCTTGTTAAATTTAGCAACCCTTTCTCCACGCACTGCTCAACAATAGGCAAAAATTCCATAATTTACACAAATGTAAAAAAATGTCTTCCACCAACCTGGCAATAAGTGACATCGCCACTGGGAACGTAGCCATAGTCTTGCCACCGAGGAGGTAGTCCTTGACATCGATCACTGCCTTCGTTTTGGAACCAATTGCACTGTACCATAAGCCGCCAGCACACGACGCCGCGCACAACAACCCGAACACCACATAATCACTCAACCCAAAACCACCCTCCTTCACTGTGAAAGACATGTCTGTGTTCTTGGATCTGGAACAAGGAAAATTAATATTTAACATAATAAATTTGAATACAGGTCATTATAACCGGTGTGCAGTTAGCAATCATAAGTAGCAGCGATTGTGTAACCCGAACAAATTAAGAAGTTATAAGATAAATTCATTTTAAACATTTTGCCTCTGTAACATTTATTAATAAGAAAAGACATATAGATGATAGACAAGAGTAAGATGTAACTGAATTTCCACAGCATAATATATGTATATTATGTAAACGTCGATTTTAATTAATTTGATTAAAAAAATATCCGCACATAATTATAGAATCTTCTGATGAGCTTATGAACGGTATATGATTTTTAAACTAAAACAATAAAAACTAAGGCAAAAATATGGCACATATCCTGTTTTAATAAATAAAAATTCTATTATATAAATAAATTATTCTATTACCGCGAAATTTTCATTATAAATATTTATTTCCGTGTTGATATGTTTGTATAAAATTATTTATAAATTATTATAGTATGGAAGTGTCAGCAGGCTGATTATGGAAATACGAAGTAAGTAATCTGTGGATGTCGATTGTCGATTCGTTGTTATGATTAATTGTATTTAAAATACAATATAACGTACCAAAATGCCTACCGTGGATTGCTTATTTAATGACTAGTGATGACCATGAGGTTGACAACCTTATAATAAAAATCTTTACACTTTATTGACTCTATTTCAAACCTCACTATTTTTACTACAAATATCTTTTTAACTCCAGCCTTAAAAGGATAAAGATTAGTTTTCTTACAATTAATTTATCTTATCTTATCTTATGAGCGGGGCTGCTCCCATCGGGAGCTTGCGCACTTCGACCCTTGTTGGGTCTTTTGTGCTACCCCATGTGTCGTTTGTGGTGTGCTATCTAGCTTGCGTGGCCTCGTCACTAGTCCAATCTATCGAACCATGAGTCTGACGATGATCCTAGGCGATATGGTCCTATAGTCTTCCGGTCTTGGTAACCAATTCCCGTTAGCCTTAGTCTCCTGCAGGCCAGAGCATCGCAATGACACAATATGTGCTCCATGCTCTCCTCTTCAACCTTGCACATTTTGATCCTAGCGTGACCCATCTTATGTAGCATGACCCTTGTACATACCCCAGTGGCCCGTTAAGGCACCTAGTGCCAGGCGAGTTTGAGGTCTGCTTGAGCTCAGTGCGAACTTAAGCCAGCTGTCCATGCCCATGAACAGTTTTGAATGTTTCATTCCTTTATGACTGGCCCATTCTTTCTGGTGCTTTTCTTGTGTATGGGCTCTGAGGCATGAGCCTACTATTTTGGGCGTGACTCCAACAAACGGTTCTGGTCCCACCAGAGGTGTTTCCGATCCAAGTCTTGCTAGCGAGTCCGCTTTTTCGTTACCCATGAATTAATTAATTTACTTTTTAGTCTTATTTAGTTTTTAAAGTATTAGTCATTTTTATACATAAATGGAACCTATAAATCTGATTCTATAGGTCTGAAAATCTATAGGTGTACGCCAGTCTCACTCAGATTCATTAAATATACATAAATAAAAACAATCAAATACAAGAAATAAAAATAAACTTGCCGTTCCAATGTTCACGCTTCAAAAACCTAGAAGTACGAGTATGAAGGAATGTATACCTTTCTCTAACAAAATAACACAAACGGTGGCAGATCTGCCTTTTCATAAACTTAAAACACATGTTAAAATATACTTATGGAAACAGGCTACTACGAAGTCAACGAGTCCTTAAAAGAAACATTTTTTATAGTTGCCTGTATGTTAATTAATAATATAATTTAAACATTATGGGGAACTGACACTTGGCTGACAATTGACAAGAGTGCTGTGTTGAAACCTTTTTTATAAGGCCATCTTCTAATTGACTTTTTTGACATTTAATATAGAGTGGCATGTATATATGGCGTTGTATATCGTAACTTTAAACTTAAACATTGCTTAAAAACAAAATGACAGATATTTCTGTGTTTAAAAGAAATAATAATGTTTGTTGTTGTTGAATTGAAAAGTGCGGGTTCTTCCTGGGTCCGTACTCTTATAATGAGACTCTACTACACAGCTTTCTTTAACATTTACCAATATATATAATCATTAAACTTTTAAATGTTTGTGTTAAAATTTCAGGTGTTGGTATCGAAGTGTTTTAGGGTTCCGTACCTCCAAAGGTAAAAACGGAACCAAATAGGATCACTTTGTTGTCCGTCCGTCCATCCTTTTTCTCAGAAACGCGTCGAGATATCAAGCTGAAATTAATATCACATACTCAAGTCTCTTATCTCTCAAAGCAGTGAAAAAATCAAATTTCTAAATCAACGCAATAAAAAGATTATGTTCAATTTATATATTGCATATTCTAACATTTGCAAGGGAATCAAAACCTATAAGGTACTTTCCGTTAACCTAAAATCATGAAATTTGGCAAGATGCGTAAATTTGTAATTATTTCACAAAAAAAATTTTTTGCAACATAATTGAGAAAAACAGGAAAAATCTTTGAGACTTAATTCTAGTAATGAACGAACAATTACATGTCGACAAATTTGTTATCAATACTTCATTTTAAATCCTTCATAGATATAATACTTCTCCTTCATATAAATCTGGGTGTCACAGAAAGTAGCAATTTGGCTACGGAACCCTAAAAATGAGGATCTACAATTATACATTATCCGCTATCCGCCGTCTGTCTGTCCCTATGTATGCTTAGATCTTTAAAACTACGCAACGGATTTTGATGCGGGTTTTTTTAATAGAGTGATTCTTAAGGAAGGTTTATATGTATAAAACATGCATAATATATAGATAAACACTGATAAATTTAGAGGTTTCTATGTGATGTCGTATATTTACATAAGCATTGCTCGCTAGTTAAAATTAATTTGGTTTCGATAGGGAAGAACTAAAATGTTGGCTTGACTTCTTCCAGCAATATAAGCAAATAATATTTGAAGAAGCTCAGGTACTGTTACTTGTAAAATCTGTACAACGCACGAAACTTTTCGGCCTTTTATTTTATCTATGTTCTAATGTTCATTTCTTTTCCGAGATATAGAAGTTGGTAGTGTATGTATATACATATCAATACACCTATCAATTTAGTTTTGGTCGACAAGAGATTTATACTTTGTAACATACATTTCCCAGATTAGCAGTAACAGCAAAAATTAAATTATTGAACAGCAAAAATGACCACTGTTATAATATACCTAAGTATTTTATTCGACTTTTGCCGGGGTATTAGACAGTATGTAGCAACAAATTGAACCAGTGGTGCAACTTTACACTTATTTGCAGTTTTCTTACTTTGTAACATTAATAACGCGATTCCCGCGTATGGGAATCTGTTTCTTATGTTTACGTTATAGGTATAGGATAAAATCAGATTTTAATCAGAAATACCATAAAAATCTAGACACTTACAAATCCGGCTCCTAGATGTGGATATTATTATCTAATTTATTTATTTATTTATGTCCCGCCATATTGGATTCAGAATAATGTTATAAATCCCAACCAAACATAATGTATACAGTAAATTTTAGTCCAATCTGTTGAAGGTGTCGAGTCAATATATTTTTTCTTTTTTTTTCCTTATTCGTACGTACGGACAAGGTTTTTGTTATTTTTTTTTTATTTAAGCTTTTTTTTTTGTTTTGTTTGTTGACGTCAATAAGTGCCTGTAAAGGTCTATGTTGAATAAATATTATTTTGATTTTGAATATTATTTTGATTTTGATTTTGAAGATATCTGCTTCAAAATTGACGTGCGAAATTCCACCCGAGCAAACATAGTATCATAGAGACAATAAAACCTTATAAAAATATATACAGATGTAAGGGTTTGTGATATAAAACTCTTATTAGCACAAAAGTAATAAAGTCTAAAAATGTGTTTTTTTTTTTTTATACTACAGCGGTAGCAAAAAGGCTTACGGCCTGCCTGATGGTAAGCAGTCACCGTCGCCTATGGACGCTTGCAACACTAGGGGCATCACAAACGCTTTGCCGAACTTTTAAAAACCTATTTACTCCCTTTTTGAAGAACCCCATACTGTAATCCCCCGGGAAAGCCTCAGCAGGGAGCTCGTTCCACAATCGGAGCGTGCGCGGAAGGAAATTACGTTGAAACCGCACTGTGCGTGACCATTTAGGCTCCAGCATGTGAGGATGAACACCCTGCCGATGGCGAGCGGTGCGATGGTAGAATATGTCCGTGGGCATCATGTGAACAATTCTTTGGAACACAACCCGTTGTATAAGCGATAGAAAACACACAAAGAGGCACAGTCTCTTCTCAGACTTAAGGCTCAATACCGCATGTGAGTATAGGATCGACAACGATACGCTCAGCGCGTCTTGGACCGAATCAAAAGGATCAAGTTGGTATCGAGGTGCTCCCGCCCACAGGTGACAGCAGTACTCCATATGGGCCTGACTTGCGATTTGTATAATAGCAGTCGTTGCCTCGGAAGGAAGTACCGCTTAGCTCTGTTAAGCACACCTAGTTTTTTAGAAGCCAACTTGACCTTGTCATCTAAGTGACTTCGGAATTGAACGTCACTGGAGATGTTGACACCGAGGATCCCAATACTCTTCGAGATGTTCAAGGTTGTGTTCTGGAATTGTGGGGCTACAGTGAATGGGGCTTTTTAGCGGTGAACGCACAAACTTGTGTCTTGGAGGGGTTAAATCGGACCAAATTGTCCCGCCTCCAATCGGAGACTCTGGTTAGTGTACTCTCGATTTCAGACACAAGTTGTTCACGACTTTCCTCCACAATAGAACGAGGGGTATTTGCACGGCCCGTGTAAACAGCATCTCCAGTGCTGTCGTCCGCATAGCAATGGATGCCGCCAAGCGACAGCATATCATTGATATGCAGCAGAAAGGGACGCCAGCATTAATTATCCGAGTTTCAGAGCAGCTGCCGTCAACTACGGCTCTAATGCTCCTCCCGGATAAAAAGCTAGCAATCCATTTGCATAGCCCCTCGGGGAGTCCGTAAGATGGCAACTTCGATAGAAGACCCCGGTGCCAGACCCGATCGAACGCCTTCGCTATATCCAGGCTAACTGCCAATGCCTCACCTCGAGTCTCAATGGCAGATGCCCAACGGTGGGTGAGATACACTAGAAGATCACCAGTCGAGCGACCGTTGCGAAAGCCGTATTGGCGGTCGCTGATCATATCGTGTTCTTCTAGGTATCTAAGGAGCTTAGCGTTGATCACACGCTCCATCACCTTTGAGAGAAGGGAGGTTATAGCAATAGGCCTGTAATTCGATGGGTCTGATCTATCGCCCTTTTTGGCACCGGGTGTACATTTGCCGTCTTCCATGAACCATGAAGACGGTACCTGCCCTAAATGGTAGGAAAGCATGAAAAGTCGCGTTAGTACAGGACACAACTCTGGAGCGCACTGTTTTAACACCACTGCCGGTGTACCGTCTGGCCCACTCGATTTCTGAACGTCGAGAGAAAGTAGCTCCCGCCGGACTTCCTTTTGTGTTATCCGGATTTCCGGCATGGAGTAACCACACCGCGGGATGGTAGGTGGCGTGGCGTTCCCATCGTCGATCATAGTCGAGTTTGAGGCAAAGAGTTTACCCAAGATATCGGCTTTCTCTTTAGCACTATGGGCCAAGTTGTTACTGGCATTTCGGAGTGGTGGTAAGGACGACCGACAAAAGTTTCCTTCGGCAGCTTTGGCCAGCGACCAGAAAGCACGACTATCCGAAGGGTAGCTTGCTAGCCGCTCGCCAATTCTGCCGTATGTATGTGTCGCAGCCTACTGGTTAAAATAGCCGTTCAATCAAACCACTAGCCCTTTGACTGAACAACGTCATTCAATCACACAGCTATACGTCATTTAGCAGACTTGTTGATTGCAACGTTCAACATTACAGCTAGACGACGCACAGAGAGGTATTTGACCCAAAAAGCTGGCCAAAAATATTTTACACTTTTAATGGCTGCCTAACAATGTTTTATTTAAGGTTTTGCTTGAATAAGGTAAAAAAAGGCATACGTAATATATACAATCATTTATTCTTCATTTTCATCTTCAAAACTTACATTTGAAATGTCACTTTCTACTAATAAATTTACAAGATCAGCTGAAAATTGTATTTTTTTTTATTCTTCCTTCTTCCTCATGCCCGTCAGGACAGGGTCAGAGGTTAAGAGGAGCCTGTTTAAAACATCTGCGTTGCAAGCTACCCGGGAAAACTTTCTGGTGTAGTTGTGTCTGAACATTCTAATATGTTTGTTGCGTGCTTCTGCAGCTTCTTCAGACAATTGTCTTATTGGAAGAATGGCTTCCGTTATTACTTCAGCCCCATGGCGCAATATTTTATGCAAGGTCGGAAATATAGGGTAAAAATTATATAAAGAAACGTACAATTTAGCCGTTTCTTGACAATAATTTTCAAATTTCTCTATGTTTATCTTTAAACCACAGCACAATGTGTCTAAAATAATTTTAAATCTGTAAATTAAATTTAAGTCTATTCCGGTAATTGCTGCAGATATGTTATAGTTAACTAAAAAGCGTCTACTCGTGTTCCCATCATTGGTGTTGCCAAAGTTTGCATTTGGTATATCCACTAATAGACCAAGTTGCTCGCGGAACTTATCTTGGATTCTTTTTTTCTGTTCTCGACTATTTGTTTCTCCTCAGCAGTAAGGCGCATATTCCATTTGTATCCTTTGAGCCACTCCGCATTGGTTTCTGGCCTTTGTTTTGCGAGCAGCTGTCCATTTTTGTTTAAATTGATGTTTTATAACTGACAATTTTTGTTTAATATTAGCAATATTTTGATCATTTTCATCATACTGATTGATCAGTTCTTTTTCCATAAAATTCAACTTTTCGTTAAAAATTGAGGTGTTTGAGCGTTCCATTATATCGAACAAGTCATTTCGAGACAAAAACTTCACTCCAGACGAGCCTATAACAAAAATACATAAAATATAAGTAAAATTTCGTTAAGTAAAAGTTTATATGTTTACAGAAAAAAAATCACGAAAAATAGGCGGGCGTATTCGGGTGGCTGTTTTGTTTTTAATTACATCCTATAAGGTCTACTTTACAACATACAATAGAAATTTTGACTTAGAAATGATGAGAAACTTATTAAAAAGTCCTTTGATTTCTCAAAATGTGTTTTTATACGAGGTTTTTTTCGTGGTTACATCTTATGGATATAATTAAAATAATATAATAAATTAGCTGTTGGAATTATGTACTAAATATAATACATACCTGGTTAATCAGAATCCATAATGAAAACCAACACAAAATCGTTCTATCACGAGATAGGAGATATTTTAGAACACTAAAATCTGAGCGCATCGAACAATCACACGTACACTTTAACAGAACGGTAACTTCCGACTGAGCTTACGTCGTGCTGGGCGGCGCTAGAGCTTTGTCTTTATTGTTATTGTATGGAGAGGTTATACTAATTTAAAAAAAAAATTGCTTTGAAGGGGTAGCACTAATTTAAAAAAAAGTGATTTTGGCCAGCTTTTTGGGTCAAATACCTCTCTGTGCGACGCTTAGCCAACTGGTTAAATGGCAAATTAACTAAGGTGACCATTAGTTTAGTACGTAATATGGGAGAATAGGAAGACTTTTTGTAATTTCTTGAGAGGTTATTCTTGAATTAAGTTTAAGAGGTGACCAAAAGTTTGATGAAATAAGTAAAAATGAAAAATAATTATTAATTATAATATTGTTTATTGCACCAAGCAAAAAACTACAAACTCAATAATTTACGAAGCAAGAATCCTTTCATAATCCCGTAATTTCTCCTCGAATATTTGTTTAAATTTGATTCACTCGTATCATTCGTAAGCGACCTCATAATTTCTGTCTTTAATGACACGTGTAACGTATATTTACTACTTACATTCCGAAACAATAACAAACCACGCGTAATTGACGCCATATTAAAAACAAAACGCACATATAGCGCTGCGGTGGTGAGCGCTGAACTAATTAAATTAGACGACAGTTTTTGAATCAGCTGTAGTGTTGAACGTTTTGAGCGACTCAAATATTCAATTAATAAACTAGACGTATGGTTGAATGGCGTTGTTCAGTCAAAGGGCTAGCTGTTTGATTGAACAGCTATTTTAACCAGTTGGCTGCGACATATGCATGTGTGTATATGAGAGGTTTTTAATGTTATGTGCAACTTAGCATCGCGTTTACAATCTACTAAAAAAAATTTACTATTTATTTATAGTATATTCACATATATTTAAAGCAGAGTATATGTACATACACAAAAATATGTAAATGCATTTGAATTAAATAAATCACATTTTTATTACATAGTTATAATGGGATAATTATCTCCCCGCACTTGCAACACCGTGATTGAAATAATACATTTCTATACATATGTATATACTTACAATTAACTTATATTGAAATAATAAACACTCGAAAGAAAGAAGAAATACTGTGGCACTATCCCGTTCCTTTTTTACCCTGCAGAGGCTGAAAATCCTCAGCCTAAACCTAGGCCATAAGGGCCTTCGGCTTGAATAGCGCCTTGTGCGTCAATTAATTATAATTCAAGTTGATTGCAATTGCAATTGCACTGTTTCTACGCGTTATTATTCAAGGGTTGCTAATGTTATTACTTACACAAACATATAATCGTTGATTCCTTACAGTCAAAGAAAATAATAATTCGGTCACAATAATATCTAAATATAATTTTCTTTGAAAATCCAACAACAGAATATTTTTATATAATAAAAATTACATGTTTGTGGTGGTAAACAAAAAAAAAAGTTTATGTATTAGATAGACTCTCCCACTTTTATCCTATAAAAAAATCGTATTTCTTATAACTTTATTTTTATGTACTAGTATATATAATGTTCATTTTAATATACTATAAATACGTATTAATTAAGCGTATATTCAGCAGAATTTGTTCTAGCGTATTTTATCAAATAGATACCTGTCAGTTCAGTGTCTTCTCGTAATAAATGCGGAAACAAAATTGAATAGTTCGCGTATTATGGTGTACTGCCAATCATACAAGGGCGATTGTACTAGCAACGTCACCAAATCAGTACCAACTGCACATTTACATTTTTGCTTTCACCTCGCTACCACGAAATCCAATATTATGAAAACTGCGACAACAACGCCACAAACACTGTTATTATGTCCACAAAAAAGTTTACTCCCGTCAAATTTTCCCGCGCACCAACGTATTATTGTCACAACACTACGTAAACCCTCGACGGCCCGGAAATATAGTATAGTTGTTGAGGAATTATGAGTCAATATCAAAATTATACGACAACAAAATTGATTCCACTAAATTAGTCCAAAATAATATATAGTTTTCCGAAACTGGATATTGATCTATGAGGTTTGTGTAGTGACATGCACTTTAATAGCGAGCGGTCGCCAATATACTTCACATTCACAGTTATCTAAGCACATGGTCACATACGTCTCATTCACTCGTGGTATGCGACTGTGACGGACTGACGGAGAGTAAACATTCCGACGTCAGAGACATCTGGTGGCTGTTTGTATACTTAGTGTGAGGACTGCTTTACCAACACGACGGAATTTATGAAGGTTGAACTTGTCGCGCCTGCCGTCCGAGTTATTTTTTTACCATTTGTTTTCCTTGACAACTAGAATCCTTATATATAGAGCTTATATCATTTTTGTATCGAAATCTTCAAGTCTTAGTATAATTTTCCACAGCTAAATTATACAATATTTTCATTTGACTTCGTACACTGACTTATATTTGGTATAGTTCAATATCTTCGTATCATCAATAAATTTATGAATACCTGTAATGACGTTTTCTACGTCATGTACTGTCAATATCCCCATTAATGACAATTTACCGATTTACTGACTACAATAATGCCTCCAAAATCTAAAGACCCGACTAGTAAAAAGCTTCCCACTCAAATTGCGCGGCCACCAATCAGCGAATCAAGTCTTTTCTTAATTCCTGAAGATGCGGTTGAAGGTGTTGTGTATTTGTCAATTAAAAACCTAGAGCCAGTGTTATATCTGGTTACCTAATTTCAATGAAACTAATCATTAAATTTATTAAAGGTTATCAGGATCGCATATACGATGGGATAAACTGGACTTTGTTAGAACAAGCAGCAAGATATCATAAAGAAAAATCACTTAGTTGCAACAGCCTCAAGGGATTTTCAGAAGCCCTTCAAGCTAAGATTAACAACAGTATATTTAATGGATTCTTTAACGAAGAAAGTAATATAACCTTGAATCAACAATGGGAGCTGCTCTTACCTATCGCTATATGGGACAACGAGAAATTTTCAAATGAAGAAGGAAAAATATGTTTTCAACATAAGAATAATCTTACCGATAATATGATACATATAATTAAAAAAACTGTACAGCTGAATGACAGGATATTTTTGTGGCGTGAACTTAAGTCTACATCAACATTGAGGCTCAATGACACGCAGGTGATTTCATTTATATAAAGAAAAAGGTAAACATCTTTCACACAATATTAAAAATGTGAAGGTTTTCTATCTTTCTTACAGATGACCGAATTAGATCAAAAATTACTTGAATTTGACCATTTAGAAACTCTAAACTTAGGGAACAATTACCTAACCACATTAGGTGATAAATGTGTACCAAGATCAATTAGAGCCCTTGAGTTACAAGGAAACAAAATATGTAACGTTAATAACTTTGTAGAAACATTACCATCCGAATTATTATATTTAGGACTTTCAAGGAACTTTCTGAAAGACGGTAATATTTCGTAACTTTTATTATCTTTAGTACTAATTTATTTATATGTAATGCAATATATTTACATTAACTAATTATTTTAAATACATTTATTTATTGTACATATATATTAATACCCGATTTTTCAATAATTTACAAAATTACGCTTCCAATACTTCAATGGCGGTTTGGTAATTACCCATTGACACAAATAGTAAAATTTAATAGTAAGAGATGAAAATCTTAACATTCTATGGAAGAACCACGCGAGTACGAGATTCATAGTATTGCAGAGAGGGGAACCAAAAGCATCGCATAGGATTTGTGACCTAAGTGCAAAGGTGTAGTAGTAGTTTTAATTGGTCGTTCAGCAGTCACGTTCAACACCTCGGTGCTTATCCCTTAACCGATAACATTATTTAAGCTTTAGTTACACGTAGAATACTAAACTTACGGAAGCTAAAGATTTCATTTTAAATAAGCCTTGTAAAAAGTCATATATCTATTAAAAGTTTTTGGAAATTACATAATCGGCGGAAAATAAAGCACTTCCGTTACCAACTAGGAATACTTAAAAATGCAGTAATATAAAATACAGAGTTTCTGCCATACTCTTCTGGAGAAGGCTCTTCCAATATCCGAACAGGTAGAGGGTCCTTTTTTTGTGCGTATGCACGTACAAGATTTTGTATTCTCTGTTCATTGTGTGCCTGTTAATGCCTATATTGAATAAGTAATATTTTGTAAAAGAAACTCACTGCCTACCTAATGATTAGTGCTTTCAGGCACATAACGAGTAGTATAACGCTTGAACCTTGCCGTTTCCCAATTTGTGGTCGGAACACTATGTGTCTTTCTTATCCACACATCTCACAATTATCCATTTCAGCAACTCTCGTGATCGCCTTTTTCGAAATCCATCCATCACGTGGTTCACGTTTATATTTATATTTATTAATTCAACTACTTTCGTACTAGTTACCACACTATTACAATCGTGAAATTGTACAAAAGCAGTTAGGTACATAATGTTTATTTTCGTAGAGTTTGTTGAACCCATATGCCGGCTGCCGTACCAGTTAACAGTGTTAGATTTGTCTGACAACGACATCTATCAATTGGAACCGGTATTAAGTGCTCTGGAAAAGCTCCCGAATCTCCGTGCTCTACAGCTTGCCGGCAATCCCTGTGCGGTTAGTAAGAGTCGAGCTTAAAGTGCCTTAGAACATTTGTAGATGGCGCCACTACCATAAACAATACACAACTGGTGAAAAACATATTGTAAGTACCGCGAAAACAACTGACTTTCTAAAATACTAACATATTTCAAACTATATTATATAAAAAAAAAATATTGTTCATCCACTAAATATTGTCAAATATAGAAGGGTCTCTTATTCTATATAAGAAACTTAATTTATCAGATAATCAAAAAAAATGCTGCTTTGTCAACAGCCAAAAACACAGGAATTGATTTTAGTATAAACGTTCAAACAAGAAGAAAGAACACTACTAATCAACCGTATATATATATATATATATATATATATATATATATATATATATATATATATATATATATATACGGGTTTTTATCGCGATACGGGGTTTCATACGCGATTTTTATATATATATATATATAATATATATATATATATTACATACGCGATTTTTAATTCAAAAGCAAATAAAAACATTCGATAAAATCTAACATTTTTCAGGTGTGCTGTGCATACCCCCGTGCAACACTATCAAAATTGCCTCAATTACAATGGCTGGACTGTCGAGAGGTGTTGCCCTACGACCGCCCCATAGAGGCCTCGGAATGTCATCCTGATGACTTACGCTCTGCGTACTTCACGTTCATTGTAATTAGAGTAATGTCGGCCCCTCAACCACCTAAGATTGAGAAAGTAAGTTAATTTTGTATATAAACATACGAAGCGTCATACCACTTCGTGCGTAAATAGTATATTAACAAGGGACTAAAAAGAATCACTATGAAATTAGCATTTTTTTTTCATCAATATAACAACTATAGAAAATGAGTCTCGATAAAACTCAAAACTGGCTGGGCCGATTTGGCTAACTTTGGTGTTGAATTAATTGTGAAAGTCCAGAAGATGGTTAAAAAGACGAATAGGTAAATATGAAAATGCTCGGAATTAAATAAAAACAACAATTTTGATCAACAAAACTGGTTAGCTTGAAATAAACTCTTTCCGGTTTTGGGGATTCCCGCTATTTCATAGCGAAAAAGTCAAGAGCTTGTTCATTAATTACAGATTTTGTTTTACGTCTATGTTTTATATTAGCTACATGTGCTTTCATCTATGTGGCGATGCTTTCTTTGACGTATGTAAAGTGACCACAATCATAATGTTTGTATAGTATACCTGGATGGTAAAAAAAAATTGACGCTTGAAACTCGAAGGTATTGAGTTCTTGGGCGGTTTAAAATAGGTCTTAATCAAAACACACCTTGGGATGTTATTAATCTTATAAAATATGTTAACACCAAAATAAACACGAGATTAATAAAAAATATTGTTGTTAATGACTGTGTTATCACAGTGTTATCTCTATGAACCTTTTAAAAAAGGTTGCTTTCCTCGTTAGAATCTATAGAAAGAAAATAGCAAACTTACAAAATCTAATATTTTTCATAGACGTAGTCATCAGTAACGATGCAGTCTTTTTATGCAAAGTACTCATTCTGAACTATGTATGTGCAAAAATATATGTATTAAGTAAGAGAAATACAATATTAATTTACATTTTAGGGAGCGACGGCGACATTTCACGTTGAGCTCGAATTGCCACTGCTGGATGCGATACGTCGAACTTTTCTGATGCACCGCAATCCGGAATCGCTCGTGGAAATGCTTCAACCTGCGGAGGACGACACGTGGTCGGATAAGGAAGTGTTCCCGCTCGTGGAAAACAAGAGTATCGTTGGTAATTAAAACCATGGGCATTTTTAAACTTTCACTTTGTTTTTTTGATTACCAAGTCTCCTGGTGTGTGTTGATTAATGTCACACATCAACCAATTTGGTCAGTTAGTACACTACAATATAAGACATACATTAGATTTAAGCGCCACTGATTTATCTATAAATATTTTTTTCTCCACAATATTTACAAAAGAACACCAATAAACTTCAAACTAATGAATGATTCTGGCGCATAAAACGAATATATGTATAGAGTCTGGCTAACGAAAGTTGGCCCCAGAATATTGGCGGCAAATTTAAAAATACATGCATGACAACACTAAAATTATACTATGAAAATAAGAATAACCTACTTTGATAGTTAATAATTCATTATTATAAATATCATATATATAGACAGTATAAGAACGTTATATTAGGGAAATAAAGAAACAGAATTTGTATTTTCATTAATTTTTTATATGTAACAGGTTTGTAACGGAATTTTAAGGATTTATTGATCTGGTATGGGTGTTGTATATGAGGTAAATATGGGCGGAATCCGAAAATAAATAAAGAAATAAAATACGATAATATTCCATACATAATAACTTAGTTTTATTCATCATAATTAAAATCAAATTCTAACACTTCAATGCCAAAAGATTCATCACTGTCACTAGTATCGCTGTCTCTAACATTTATAATAAAACATTCAAAATTTTCTTCTGTTATTTTATCACGTTCTTTATATTTATTTTCAACATGTATTACATAATTAGTAATTTTCTTCCAATCCTGTGAACTTACGTTTTCAAATGAATCTTTAATTAATTCTGCTGTAGTAACTGCAATATTTTTATTATTTAGTTGCATTTCTAACGCGTTACCTCAGAAAGCTACCCCACTAGACAGCTGGCCACGACCCCTATAATGTTCTTCTGTATGTATTCTCTACTGCAGACAGCACACTTTGCGAATATACTTGGCCCTCATTGTCTTCTATCTTAGCACTAAGAACAAGTGCTTGATAATTTAACATATGTTTTGTTTTCCAGTATAAATGTAAAGAAATACCTATGTATGTCGATAAGCTTAGCAAAATATAATCCGGAAACTTTAGTTTCCTTACAAAGATGTTGAAGAGTCAACACTTATCTTACCTATAGTATGACTGTTAGTTTTATCGACTTAAGTAAAAATCACAATATATTTTAATGAACTGTGCTGAGACCTATAGCACACTACGGCCCAAATTAGAATAATTCATCTAAAAAATTAAATCGATCTTACGATATTATTTTTGGCAGTTCATAAAACTGACCAACTTCGAAATTCTTTTCTATTAATACGAATCTGCAGGCTAAAATATCCCTCTTAATAATATATACTAGAAATTATGAGAATTATTCAAATGATCGAAAACGCATGTTGTATCTACTTATATTCATGCCTACGTATACTGAAAAGTACTATGGAAATCCGAATTAGGTCGTAATTGTAGTGTAATACGTTTGCTTATACAACAAAACCCCCGTGAAGGCGTAGGGCACATGGGTGCCACATTAATGTACGCGGCGATGTATGCGTCGCGGCGTGTCGGCCGGGGGAGCGACTGGGGGAGCGCCTCGGAACCTATGCACGAAATGCCTAAACGGGAGTGGCACCGGCGGATTGTGGCGGCCTGGCGTGCGCAGCTCGAGTTAGGATGCGCGCGCCAGCGTGCCGTCGATGCCGTACTCCCGCACCTCGAAGCTTGGCTCCACGGGAAGGAGGAGGTCACCCACCGATTGACTCAGATACTCACCGGGCACGGCTGCTTTGTTGAGTATCTGTGTCGAATAGGACGGGAGGGATCGACACGATGCCACCACTGCGCATCCGGCCTCAACTCGGCCCAGCACACGCTGGCGGAGTGCCCCGCGTGGGCTTCCGAGCGCCGAGTCTTGATCGCAGAGATCAGGCGAGATCTGTCTCGGACGAGGGAGGTTGGAGGGCTGTGGCCTTCTTCTGTGAAGCAGTGATGCTCCAGAAGGAGGCCACCGAGCAGGGTCGGCCGATCCCACTCGAGGCGACACCACGCGGGGCACCGTATCCGCGGGCGCGACATCCTCGCGCCTGCCGGCGACCCGGGAGGGACCACGCCCTTCCCGTGGCCGGGGGGCGACGTCGGTGGAGGAGATCGCGGGAGGTAGTGTAGCCTCCTCCAAGGAGGGCTCCCCTGTATCCGCAGGGGAGCGGAGCTCCCTACATGCCTGAGGAAGGCCATCCCTGAGGGTTTTAGTGGGTAGGCCTCTTCCTTTCTGGGGAGGAGAGCCCCACATAATCGCCGGCTCGCCGCAGCCGGGGTATGCAATTTAATGCATTTTCCTCAGGGGAATAAAAAAAAACCAAAAAAGCCTTCTTATCCAGTGCTCCGGGTTCAATACCACTATGTCCATATGTTTTTCGTTGAGGTATTGACTTATATGGAAATGGCCATGATGATTCATGGCCTAGGTGCAGGTGTATCCCCACACCCATCCGATATCTACAAGCATCTCACAACGAAGAACTCCCGGGAAATACTCCACTTCACAACGTTCGAAAGCAACAGGGTGCCATGGAATAAGATAATGATTTTCCACGAGCCAGCTCTCAGAATATTCTGCCCGGACTTGGTCGCGCTGAGGGACACGTTCAGGACTACCATCACTCTGCGCCTCATATATTCTCTGGTGATTATAAATTCATTTTATTTAATTGAGTATCCAAATTTTATATTCATTAATATTATGTTTTATTGACATGCCTACATCATATTTCCTTTAAACACTTATGATTGAAAGGAAATAATAATTTTTGAGATTTTAAATATTCTTCTAACAAACTAAAGTTTTTCTTATTAATAATATAAATTTAAATTCATTACGAAATGTTTTCATAAAGTTTTAGTCAATGTAGTATACAAAAATTCTGACCAAAAAATAGAAGCTTTCTTTAAGATTGTTTATCTTAATTGAAATAAACAAATTGTGAAATTCCATAGTAATCAAAAATTCTGCTGTCCAAAGATGTATCCAAAAAAGTTTGTATAAGTCTTTAATTAAATAGTTTATAAAATTTAGATATAAAAACGAAAAATCAAAAAGAAAGTAACCCTTTTCGAAGACAAAAACGTATTATAATAATTAGTGCTCGGAATAGGTAGTTTAATTTTATGTACTTGTGATTTTGTGACATCAATAGTATGGATATGCCTTTTTTTTTATATTATATTTCGTCTTTTAGCTTATTGTTGTAATAATAAGTTGTAAACATAAAATTTTACAATAAAAGCGTAAAAAATCGAATAAGTACCAAATAAAAACAGAGAATTGTAGGTTTATCTGTGTTACACTTACATTGACTTTCTTTCTGCAAGTGCATAAAATTAAACTAGGTACCTATTCCAAGCACTAATAATAATAGTTAGTTCTCCCAATAAGGTTAGGCTGTGTTGAAAACTTTTCTCCTCCCCTTGCCAAAAAAATCGGATAATTAGTATTAATCGGATAGTTTGCAGACTTTTTTTTATAATTTGGCGTGACATCTGATATTACCATTTGCCATACCTAGGACATCATGACAATTCAAGCTTCACCAAAAACACAAACTTGACATATGACAAATAATAAGTTCGTACCTATTATTTGTCATTTACATAGTATTTTATATTTATACAAGGTGTTACAAAAAGTCGAATAAATATTTAATGGTGTGGATCTATCAAAAGTAAAGATTCTGTGGGAAAAATATTAGCGCTACACACCATTAAGTATTTCACTTCCAATATATCCGGTATATTTAGTTATTTCACTTAAGTTTATGAAATAGCCGTTTTTAACTTCTTCATAACTAATAATTAAGAGCCATTGAATTTATACAGTGTTAATTTTACATCATATTTTTAATGGTACATATTTTTGATTATTTTTTCGATTAGAAACAGGAAAATTGTTACTCAAATCTAATGAAGCAATCTCAAAAATAGCTCTATTTTTTCTCCAAAATTTTATATACACTGTGAATTAACGAAAACTAATTTTCATGCCTTAAAAGTTGTAATATTAATTAGTCTATTGCCTATTGAGACATGTGTAAAAGTTTTATAAAGAATGTTTTGTTGTGGGTTAGACAATCGGTATACAATAATATAGAAAGTAGAGTAGAGTAATCGGCTTCTACACAACGGGTCGCGGGTTCAATTCCCGCACGGGACAGATATTTTGTATTACCTACAAAAAATTGCTCCGGTCTGGGTGTTTGTGCATGTGAGATTTTTATATTTGTGACTGCACCCACGACACAGGATAAAAATACTAGTGTGGGGCGACGTTTTTAAAAAAGAAATAATACCCATTTCAATTTGATTAAGGTTATTATCATTTTAAGTCGGTTTCGTCTCAGCTTACGATTACTGACTGTTTCAAAAAAGAATTACTCGCATCTACTAGACCATGGCCGGCAAACAAGGAAAGAAAAGCAATCACACACTCAGGCAGCCCGTAGAACAGAGGATGGTTTTAGCTACCATCAAATGTGCTCTGCGTCAGCCAGACTGGAATAAGCCCTCACAGCATTTCCACTGGGACGACAGCTTAGGCTCCAGCGACGCTTTGCACTGGAAAGACGGAGACCTGTCTGTAAGTAATTTTGATTTAATTAAAAAAAATAATTAATATCTTTTACATCAAATAGCCTAGCTCAAAGTATGCACTGCAAGTCTTATATTATTGGGTCTAGAATAATGAATATATATATATATATATATATTACATACACACACATATGTATGTATGTATTAATCATACATAGAGGTTATTTATAAAAAAATATAGGTTGTTTTAGGATCGACGAAATAATATTTAAGGGGCATATAAGTTAGTTATTTGATAAACCCTATGTGCTTGTCCAAGACCTGAAAACCTAATACTCACATCAAACTGAAAAAAAAAACTTTCAAATCACAACCCTAGTCAGCTGTTACCACAAAAGAAATGATAACTATAATGTATGTAGATGCAATAGCGCTCCATAGATTGATGTGCAGTATTCCTCATACACTGCTGTAGGGCTGTCGATACTTAGAAACCAAAAATGTTTTATTTCGTTTGTAAGTAGAAAAAGTAGCTTGATTAATGCGAATATTTGCTGTACAGCATCTGCACTACGTAATAAAATCTTGATGTATGTTGTTGATTATTATCAAATCAACTTAAACAGGCAACCTGTAGATATATTTACATATTTAGCATAGCCTATCATAACAAATAATTGTTTTGATAATATTAATAATGCATCTATATTAAAATTACCTTTAATTAATTTTCGTGCCATACAAAAAGTATTCGTCACTTAAATAATCTTTGCAGATCATCCAATACAACCAAGGACCATTTAAACCGGTTAAAGGGAAGCAAGAGCAAGAAACGTCACAATCAAGGCAACTGCCTCCGGAAAACCTAACTTGCCACTTTGGTTTTGGTATCGAATTTTTAAAATAGACCGATTGCTAATTTCTCTGAAACTTAATGCAACATATTTGGTAAATAAAATTAATCTTACATCTGTTCAATAAAATGTTCTGATTGTAACAACATACATTTTCTGCGTAACAGTAACAGCGATATTAAATTAAACCGTAAACTTCCATTGACTAAATTAGTATTGTATACTCTTCATACATTAAACTATAACCGCTCACATCCGCTGTGCAATGGTCAAGATCTTTGGTGTTGGCAATGAGATCAGTCGTATGTAAATGGCCGGGGGTCCGCACGAACGCTGGGGCAGTCAACTTGAATATTTATTGTCATGTCTCGGCTATGCCGTCGGCATCGGGAACATATGGAGGTTCCCTTACTTGTGCTACAAAAACGGAGGAGGTTCGTAATTGCTCACAATTATTTACTAGTGTTAGGTGTGCACTAATAAATATTGGACAAGTTTACAGGTGCCTTCCTGATTCCATATTTTCTCACACTAATATTATGTGGCATCCCTCTTGTGTATCTTGAAACAACTCAAATTCAAATTCAAATTCAAAAATTCTTTATTCAACATAGACCTTTGCAGGCACTTATTGACGTCAAACTCTACCACCAGTTCGGAAATTGGGAGGCCCTAGAGAAGAACTGGCAAGAAACTCTCAGGGTTTATTTTTATCTCCTCTTTTTTAATCGTTATTTACAATTAGTCATTTATAAAAAAAAAAAAAAATAAAAAAAAAACTTAAAGCTACAATAAAGCTAACATACATAATATAATATTTTCGTATGTACATTTACATACACATTAAATGTCAAAAGGAAAAGACAAAAAAATAATAAATAAATAATTATGTTGTTACCAAGCATGGCTTTTGGGATACCGCACCTAGCTCCATACAGTGTTATCGTTTAAATAATCACTTACTTTATAATATGCTTTACTAATAAGTGTCTTTTTGATGTGATTTTTAAAGTTGTGCAAAGGCAACTCAATAATGCTTTGTGGAAGCTTATTAAACATTTTTATACATTTCCCCAAAAAGGAACAGCTAGTCTTATGGAGCCTGTACATTGGAACGGCAAGTTTATTTTTATTTCTTGTATTTACATTATGTAAATCACTATTTTTATTGTATGAGTGGTAGTTTCTATATACATAAATTAAGTTGTCAAAAATATATTGACTGGCTAAAGTTAAAATATTAATTTCTTTGAACAATTCTCTAAGCGAATCTCTAGCCCGTAATTTGTAAATGTTACGAATCGCTCTTTTTTGTAGCACGAAGATGCTTTCAATATTGGCCGCTGATCCCCATAGCAATAGTCCATAGGACATAACACTATGAAAATAGCTAAAGTAGATTAATCTTGCCGTTTCAACGTTAGTTAATAGCCTAATCTTTTTTACTGCGTACGCTGCAGAACTAAGTTTGTTTGCCAAGGCTTCAATATGTGGGTCCCATTGTAAACGTGAATCTAATGTAATACCTAAGAATTTTGTATTGTTTACTAAGTCAATGACATCACCATTTATATTTAAATGAGTATCAACCTGCCGAACATTCGGCAACGAAAATTTTATACATTTGGTTTTTCTTGAGTTTAATGATAAATTATTGATTTCAAACCAATACATGACTCTGGAGAGTGCACTATTCACATCGTCAAAACATGACTTTTGTCTGTCGACTTTGAATAACAAAGAAGTATCATCTGCAAATAAGACTGTCTCACATGAGTCTGTAACGTAATAAGGAAGGTCATTTATATATACTAAAAACAGTAAAGGACCCAATATTGATCCCTGGGGCACACCCATCATAATAGGTGCGCTAGCAGACTCTGACCTATTTATGACCACTTTTTGTAGTCTGTCCGATAAATACGATTTAATAAGGCAGCCAGCTCCATCTGAGACACCATAATGTCTAAGTTTAGCTAAAAGCGTTTCATGACTCACACAGTCAAAAGCTTTTGAAAGATCGCAAAACACTCCAATCACATCCTGCTTGGCTTCCCAAGCATCAAAAATATGTTTGAGAAGTGCAGTTCCTGCATCAGTAGTGGATCTACCTTTGGTGAAACCAAACTGTTTTTCATGCAATAGCCTGTTAGTTCTTATGTGACCTAATAGCTGATTATAAACAATTTTCTCAAAAATTTTACTAAAAGCTGGTAATATAGAAATAGGTCTAAAATTTGAGGGGTCTTTTTTGTCGCCTGATTTGAAAAGGGGTATTAGTTTACTGTTTTTCATTAAATCAGGGAAGATACCCTCATCAACACAATTGTTAAAAATTTGGGCTAATAGTGGGGCTAATTCATCTATGACAGACTGAATAATGTGAATTGAGATACCCCAGAGATCCTCCGTTTTCTTCTTGTTAAGAGAACGGAATGATTTTACAACTGTGATAGCATCAATATGGCTAAATTGGAAGAGTTT
Organism: Scirpophaga incertulas; assembly: GCA_036419045.1. Classification (NCBI taxonomy): domain Eukaryota; kingdom Metazoa; phylum Arthropoda; class Insecta; order Lepidoptera; family Crambidae; genus Scirpophaga; species Scirpophaga incertulas. The sequence goes on along the minus strand of CM071634.1, from coordinate 26,254,386 downwards.
ACTGCACTTATCCACACGTGACTCAAGTAGGGTGACTGCTATATCAGGAGATGAACTAAGACCACTTGTAGTTATCACAGGTATTTGAGCAAAATAATCGACAAATGCATTAGCAACTGCATCATCAGATTTAATTTCCTTATTATTTATTTCCAAAGTAAAAGAGTTGCTAGAAGTTTGAACTTTTCCAGCTTCCTGATTTATTATATTCCACGTGGTCTTAACTTTATTTTTAGACAAATTTATTTTGTTTGATATGTATAAAGACTTGGCAGACAAACAAACTTTTTTAAAAGTTTTTGAGTATTGGCTTACATAATCAATGAAGGCAGGGTCAATAGAAGTTGATTTTAAAGCATAAAGTTCAAATAGCTTACGCCTGCTTTTATATATACCGGGTGTAGCCCAATCACAGAATTTCATTTTGTTTTTTAATTTTACAACTTTTTGTGGGAATATTTCTTTGCTTTCTTTTTTAACTAAATTAAATAAGTTATTATATAGATAATTGGCATCTCCATTTGTCGCCGGCAAAGATGTGATTTGAGACGTTATTTTCTTTTTAAATTTACATAACCTACCATTAGTTATAGGCCTACAAACTATTTCCACTTCAGAATTTACATGATGGTGCTCAATACAAGCTAACTGGCTACTATGGTCAGAGTTGATACAACTTATAATAGCATATTCATACACTTTGCAATTACAGAAGATATTGTCTAAGCAAGTAGCCGATGTGGGTGTTACTCTAGTTGGTTGATTAAATACATAATGCAAATCAAATGATTTAAATAAATTGATAAACTTGTTGGACAAAGGTGATAAATCTAAGATATTGATATTGAAATCGCCACATACAACTACATTCTTATTTTTTCTGCATACTAACTGTAAAACATCCTCCATTGTAGCTTCAAATTCTAGATAGTTTCCAGTTGGGGGTCTATATATACAAACTATTATAAGATCATCAAGTTCCACACACGATATTTCAATAATTCTTTCAATTGAAAGCGACACTACATCTTTACGTTCTTTGCAACGCAATATATTATTTAATATAATTAGAGAACCACCTCTTATTGCATACTGTCTAGTAAATGAGCTTACAACGCTATAATTGTTATCAAATGTAATTGATTCATAGTTTTTCAGCCAATGCTCGGTAACACATAATATGTCAATATTTTCACAAATTAAAAACAAATTAATTTCTAAATCTTTGCCAGGAAAGCCTTGTATGTTTTGATGGACAATTTTTAAGTAATTTGGCTTTCCTCTTGTCGTCAAACAGCCAGAGATAACCTCTGTTGTCTTACATTCAATTTAAATTATTTGGAACATATTCCAAGGTCTTATTTTCTAAGTGTTGCTCAATAAAAGCATTGTCACTTAGCAAATTTACAGCCACGTTCTTGGCTGCAGTTATAAGGTAATATTTTAGCACTATAGCTAATCTATTTTTACAATATTTGGGCATACATATGCTGCCCTTTGTCAAAAAGAATTTATTACTAATACATGACAATTTGTTAATGTCAATTACATGTATTTTATCCATGTATTGAGCAAATTTATATAAACTACAGTTTAATTTAAATATTACATGATTTTTCTTTTTACTTTGATATTTACAATATGGGAATGTAAACATAGTAACACTATTAATGTTTAAGTTATTCAAAACAGCGTAGAACTGTTTAAGCGAATCCCCTTTCATACCTCTCACATTTCCAAGTAATATAATGAGGTTGTCATTACTATTGAACTTATAGGTTTTTATTTTACTCACAATATAGTCAAAGTTAAAACTTGGCATACAATTATTTATAATTGGTTGCTCTAAGTGATTCATCAGAAAGTAACCTATGTCTTTTCCTATTTCATCACTAAACATTACATATCTTGATTCTAAAGGAATTTGCAATCCATTCTGAGCAGAGCATGAATAACGGGGTACATTGGCCAACAGTACCGGTTCGACTGCCCGAGGTGATGCCAAAACTTGCGACTGATTAGTACTAATGATACCTTTAGGCTTGTCGTCATGATGCTTGATACTTGGCCCTAAGTCAGCTTCCAGGTGGATAGAATCAATGGATTCTCGAGAAGTGACAAGTTTACAAGTCAACGAGTCGATGGTCATGTTCAGCTCATCAATCATCTTGTTTAGACTTTTGGTATCCCTATCATACATGGCCCTGCTCTGTTTCAATTTACTATCAAGAATATCAAGTGTGTCTATTAAACTGGCCCGCTCTTTTCTCAGTGCTATATTAGATTTTAAATAGTTTTGTTTCTTAATTAGTTGTTCAGTTTTTTTTAATAAACTTGTTGATTTTAACATATTTTATCAATTTTTTCCAACATTGGGACAGTTTTCTAGTGCGGGATGTATTTCAATTTTCAACATAAATCCTCTGTTGAAGGGTAAGATTTCTGAAAGATAAACATTTTGGAATGATTTACAATAGTCTGCAATAGATCCTATCTAACATTGCTTGAAACATGCAATGTAGTTTTGTATTTACATGAAGAAAATAGGCACACATTCATGTTTACAATTTTAGCTTTGAAATACACAGCTATGCTCTATTTTGCCAGGCGCTGGATATGCAACGGTTATTGTCAACATAATTGCTACTGTTTACTTCTCATCCATTATGGCATATCCAATTCTCTACATATATCACTCGTTCAGCTCACCGTTGCCTTGGCAAAGTTGTGGCAATCCGTGGAATACGGGTAAATGTACTGAGGTAACTGAACAAATTAAAATAGTTTTAGAAATATTGCCATATCAACTATAATTCAAATTAATATTGACTTTCAGCTCACAGGAAACACTAGCATATTTACATCAAATAGTTCTATTACAACACCAGAAGATGAATTTTTCCAGTAAGACTTTTAATTTCTTTTTACTATTAATTATTTAAAAAGATAATATTAATGTGATGTAATATTAATTACATTTTAAAGAACTTTTTCTAAATATTTATTATGTCATCAATTCATATTTTTTTCCCCGTTCTATTAATATTATCACCGTTATCTTTTATATGACTTTTGGATATTTTATGAAATATAGTTTAATAACTAAATAAATTTCCAAAAAGTTTGACAATAAAATTCTGAAGAAGGTAAATATATAATATTATATCGTGTCTTATATTTTTGTAACATAGCTTAAAGATGCTTCGAATGTCATCGGGAATTAATGAAATCGGAAGTATTGTGTGGCCAGTGTTCTGGGCCAACATTATCTGCTGGGTCGTTGTGTATTTGTGCATCTGCAATGGTGTCAAAAGCGTTGGAAAGGTATTTGCTAAATCTTGGCACTATTCCACTACGTCGATCAAATTAACTTACAAGTCTTAATTAGTTAACCAAATGTTGTTTTCAGATCGTATACTTTACGGTGTCTTTTCCGTATGTAGTTCTGTGTATATTATTTTTTCGAGGAGTAACTTTGCCTGGAGCTTGGCAAGGTATCTTATTTTACATTTGGCCTGATTGGGAGCAATTGAAAAATCCGAAGGTAAGCAGCTTTTGAAACCTTATATTTATAAATTCTCTAAATGATATTCGGATTTATTGCATTTTATTGCATCTGTTACTTCAGGTATGGGCAGATGCAGCCACACAAATATTCTATTCTCTTGGACCTGGATGGGGTGGTTTAATTAGCATGGCTAGTTTTAATAACTTTAATTATAAAAACTTACGGTACGTAATAAAAGTTAAATATTATTATTAGCAAAATGATACACAATACTTGTAAGTAGTGTTTCGGACATTTATTTTATTCTTTTTCTTGCAGATCTTCCATTATAATACCTTTAATAAATAGCGGTACTAGCATTTGGGCTGGATTTGTAGTATTTTCCGTATTAGGATTTGCTGCTGAAAGAGCAGGGGTACCCGTAGGTGAGGTGGCCACTGCAGGACCTGGGTTAGCCTATGTCACGTACCCGGCAGCTGTTGTAATGATGCCAGCTCCAAATTTCTGGGCGCTCGCTTTTTTTATTATGTTGTTTTTCCTCGGAATTGATACGATGGTAAATATATTATTTTTAATGTTAGGTAACAATATAACTTTATTGTCATACACATTCACTAACTTCGTTTGATCCAAATATTTTCATACTTGTTTTTTTTTTATAACTTTATTCAAATATGACTTTATAGAAAACTCTTTCGAATCGTCCAATTTTTTTCCTCTACCCATCCAGGATGAATTTTTTAGCTGATAAGAAGAATGGGCGCAAGAAATCAGCTTTATCAATAGTAATAACAACATTGACAATAAATTATGTCGATATCATACAATGTACATATGTGTTTACAATTAATACTGGAAAACTAATATTTACAATTTAGAATGTAATATCTTCAATACTAAGCATTGGCATCATTAACTTGATAAATATTCATTCATTGACTTTGTAATAGCCCTTACTCATTAGCGTCTTTTTAACATGTACCTTGAATAGAGTTTCTCTGCGAGAATTCTCGAATCGAGAATTCCCGAGAAATTTTGCTTTACTCGAGATGAGAAAAAAGTGGTCGAGAAATCAAGTCAAAAATTTTTAAATCTTAATACGAAACTGACTATCAGATAATGCTTTAAATACCCTCGTATTTTTGAAAGCTTATTTAGGAAATAATAAAAATACCTAGTGGGCTAGCTTTTGGAGCAGATTCTTCTTTAAATTGTGATTATAATTAGTCTGATTATTAATTATTTATTAGATTCTTAAGTATACTTACGTAACAACAAAGTCTATATATAACAAAATATTAAAAAATTATATTGAAAAGTTAGACTAAAATAAGTTACCTGTACCTTATTATTATTCATTGTACTTTATGAAGCTAGTCTGATTGTTTGATTTTTATACCTAATTGAAAAACTGTCGTTTCAATTATACATTTTAATAGAAAAGTTTGTAGCACAGACAGAAACTAAGGTAAATTATATAGTATGTAATGTAAGGTACTAAATTATATTGTGGTGACATGATGGCATTGTTTTTAGAAGATATTTTATTTGCTTTTCCCAAAGATGAAGACTATTTAGTCCTAAAATTGTGTGTAGAAAGAATGACAAAGGATCTCGCTAGATTTTATTTCGTTTAATAAAAAATTTATATACTTACTTAAGTTAAAGTCAATTGAAACTAATAATAAATGTTGTTGAATATTGCATAAAAGGCGTAGTTTTTTGTTAAAGCACACATATTTTTAAAAATTTCCAAATATCTCGACAACCCGAGAATTCTCGACAAATAGTGGTCGAGAATTCTCGTGCTCCGAGAAATAAAAAAGCTCGAGAATTGAGAAACCCTAACCTTGAACTTATGACAGCTACACTATGTGGAATGAAACACATGATCTCTATACCAGCATTCATATTTTTTATAAACAATATTTAATGTTTCCCTTTCAGTTTGTTACAATCGAAGCAGTAATCACCGGAGTATTAGATGAACTTCCCTATCTACAGTCACGAAAACGTCTAATTACGTTGCTAACATGTTTGATACTTTATGCTTGTTCAATAATATGCAATACACAGGTCAGTTTTTAAACAATACTATAATAATCTAAACCGTTCTCTAAGTGTTTACATTGTTTTTTCTTCCTCAAACGCTTATATAATATGAATAAATTCCGAACTGACATGTATTTGACCTTTAAGATTAATTTATCTACGTTTAAGTTAGATGTTAAAATGCTGACGTTTGATGTATTTAACATCCATCAAAAACAGCATATATATTGATCTCATTCTTATGATACGGACTTATGTCTACATTTATATAAAATCAAATAACTAGCGGACCTATGGCAGATGTTATTCCACACACGAAACTGTTTTGAGTTAGCTAAATTTTTTTAAATATTTTGTAATGGACCCAATCCTGAACGAAACAAGAATCCACTTCAATAATTGATACCACTGGCCAGCAAATGAATGGTAGTTAGGTTAGTTGTAAACGCAATGCCGTCCAATGGATTACTGCATAGTATTGCTTGTACGCTGATATAAGGCATTCGTGACTTTGGACCAAAAATTTGAAATGGAAAAAAGTAACTTGATTAGAGCTAATATTTTGTTAGATTGCAACATAATATAATCTACTATATTTCTATTATAGAATTTAAAAACTACGGCAACGCAATAATAATCAAATACTATATTAAGTATCTATAATAATAAACCACATTCAAATGATATGTGTTATATTATACAAAGCCTTAAAAGAAACATTAGATAAGAATACTCGACAATGAAATACAATAAATAGTAAAAATATACATTAGCGAATAACGAAATAGTATTGGACGTAATTCATAAGTTTTGCAAATAACAGTAACGTTGAATTTTTACCTTGTAACTTATCACTGAATATCTAAGCGACTGACGATAAAATCACAACTTTAACAGTCCCTCCACTTTTTTATGTCGCCCGCCACAACATGTCAGTACTATTGCCGAGCGTTTTAAGCGCTTAAATCTCGATGGGCTTGCAAATTAGCTACTGCGTATTCAATAGGTAATCAGATAGTGAAGCTTATCACAGAGACAAATCACAAATCTTTTTATAAACAAGATTTTAATTAATGTACCGTCTACATCGCTGCCTCAACTCAAATTCAAAATCATTTATTCAGTCTGGGCTGTTACAAGCACTTGTGAAGTCGAAAAGCTACGCCATCGGTTCGCAAATCTACGGCGGGAGACCTTGTACTGAGAAGAACCGGCAAGAAACTCAGCAAGGGCTGTTTTTTCCCTGTATTAAATAGATACAGAGTCGTCAATTTGGAAAATGACTTCAATATTGATAATTCATGAAGTCACAACTATCTACTATCCTCATTCCCAAGCAACACAAAACATATAAAATCTCTTAATTAAAATTAAACAAATAAGGAAATACTATTCACAATATTAACCCCACTACAGGAGAAAAATAATAAGAAAAACAATTAGATTCAACAGGAAAAATACATTCCTTAGCCAATAATTTAATAGCATGAAAAAATGGTTGTAATAAAATTACTTATATTATATTCCTATTATCCCAACCTTATTACAACCTTTACGATTTCGCTAAAAACTTTCGCTCTTACAAATTTAGAAAAACAACTCCAATTAATTTTTGTCATATCTGGGTTTTAAATTGTTTAAAGTCGATCAATTTGGGCGTAATTCGGATGCAAAATGGCAAAATTGAACGAAGTCTAGATGATAATTAAATACATATTTTATTTAAGTAAATTTTGCTAAATTTACTCAATCGTAAATTATTATATCGTATATATAATAGGTTTAATATACTACAGACACATCCTTGACCCAGATCAAATAAAAACAATCCGAACTGGGAACATCCTATCTTTCTTGGTCAGTGCCCAGTTAAGGGAGCTACTATAGGGCCTACATAGAACCTACATAGGAGGCCTGGTCACAATAGATCTTAATAGGTCGCAGTGATGCACATCAGCCCCGACTTACATGAAAATACTACAGATAATTTATTAAATATTATTAATATACATACATATACTGACGCCTCTGTGGAGTCGAGGACTCTAGGCAGTCGAGGACAAAGGCAGCAGAAATCAGCTTTCCACTCACTTCAATCTAAACAGAGTTCTCTAGCTTCATTTACTTTCATGCACGCCCATCAATTACGGACCTGGCCATTTTAAGGATGTCACATATATAGTAATATTATTTTCTTTTAATATTTATAGTTAGGTATCACAAAGTAATTGAGATGCATAAGACTCAATAGTGTATGATTGGGACGGCAAGGTTATCAAGCGGCAAGTAAATATATGCTAGGAAATAAATATATATTGGACCTTTTTTAAGGTAGACTCGCTATTTGCTGAAAATAAGACAAGCAATGCAGAAACGATTGGTGTAGAGATCCTTGAGAAAGGCCTATATCTAATAATGTCTCTGTCATTTTTTACTTAAATAATTGACACTTACAGGCTGGTATACACGTGATCGGTCTCCTGGACTCGCACGTGGCTGTCGCTTGTGTGCCAATCATTTGCCTGATGGAACTGGCCGCCGCTCTCTACACGTACGGCCCGCAGCGTCTCCGCCACGACGTGGTGTTCATGACCGGGCAACCGCTGAACAGGCTCTGGATATGGCAATGGAGATATGTCCTTCCTATTATATTGGTGGTAAAGTACTGGCCTATATCAAATCAATTTTCTTTTTCTTTTAGATCTGACCGTAATATTATTCCTTTATTAAAAAAATAAATATTCTCCAATAAAGTTCGAAACTACTGCTTTAGATATATTTTATATGTATTGACCTTGAGACTGCGGTTATATTCCTCGTAATTATAGCGGTTTTCGTAGTGCAAATATATAAACTGATGTGTTGCTAATTGTCCAAACTTGCAAATACAAAAGAGGTCTACGTGACATTCTCTTATTTCCATAGCAACTTCTTAGTTGCTTTACGGATTCTTTATGCTAATCTATGTATTTGACTACTTATGGGTTCTAACTTTGTCATAAATTAACAATCAATATCATATATAACCGTATTTAAATGGTTATGCTGTGATAAATATCCATTTATCCCTCTTAATCCTTGATCACTACTCATACACACTGTCACTACTGAAGGGTCAATTGAACCCTGCTTTAAAACAATGTTTATTTTTAAAATATTATGTATTATGAAATAAAACATTAACACACTTAATAATAATTAAAATAATTACTAATTGCCTTCAACTAATCTAAAAACTCTTGAATACTATAAAAGCATATTTCTATAAGCCAATCCTTCGCTATTTTTTAAATATAAAACGATTTGACACTATCTAAAAATTATCAGGTAGCTTATTAAAATGTTTAATACACATTATAAAAATGTTACGTTAAATCAATGTTAATTTTGCATTTGGCTTGTACAATGTGTGCTTATATGTGAAGCGTAAATTTCGATTTGAGATTTCATAATTCTCTTGAAACAAGTCTATATTATTATAAACACACAAGGAAAAGTAAGTATTTCAAAATTTTTGAAGAAAGGCTGACATGACTGCTTTGAAATCAAACCAATTATAACACGTATACATTTCTTCTTCAATAAAAATATGTTCTCTTTATTGTCTATATATATGTATGTTATGTATATCGATTTTGTAACATATTTGTCGTGTTGGTAATAAGTATCATTTTATTATATTTATTTTTCTGAAATCTACGCCGTCCGCAATTTCTTTCTCTTTTTAGTTTAGGTTTTAAGTTGACTGGTAGAGAAAGCGGCTGGCAATAAGACCGCCTTTCATGTACCTAATTTTTCGTTGTGCGAAGAAGAAGGTACCTATATCATTTACTTTGATGTAACTGACATAGCTATCTCTACCAAACTAGTCATTTTGATCACAGAAAAAGACATAGAAACTACGCAATTTTGATATTGCTACTATTTACGAACTACGATACATCACAGCCCACCTAGACAGCCCACAAATACACTTGAACTCAAAATGTTTGAGCCTTTGGACTCCACAATGGAATTGCATGTTGACAATATATTTAACATTTTATCGGCATTTTTCTGGATGCGCAACTAACTTATATTAAACTAATATTATAGATTGTTAAACGTGTTCACTTATTCTTTAAATGTTTTGTCTAGTTAATCACTGGCTACTCGGTGCGTGAGATATCCGGCGTAGCGGGCTGGTGCGTCGCCTTCAGCTCAGTCATTTGCATCCCCTTGTACGCGGCCGTAGCTCTGTGTAAAGCCAAAGGATCAATCGCGGAGGTAGATATCTAATCTTGTTATATTATGGACAATTTAAACTGGTCAATCGCAGCGTCCCATATCCACCGTCAATGCAATGAGGACCTCGCACCATCGTGTGTAATTAGAAAATCAACTTCATTGAACCATAATCGTCATAAATCATTATTTAGGGTCATACCAATTAATTAGGTCAGTACGGATGTAATAAAAATAATAATAGTACAGCTATAACTGTAACTTAAGTATATAAATTTCATAATTTTTCATGTCGTAGATATAACAACAAATTAACTAATAAAGTATTGAATTTGAAATGGAATTAAACGTATAATAAAACTCAAAATCAGAAGTAAAATTGAAATGAAAGTATATTTAAAAAAATACGTAAAAAATTAGTAAAATCAAGTGTCATCAGTTTTTTATATAGTAACTATATATTAACTAGTATGTTATATTAACTAGCTGGTTCGGTAAACGTTATCTTGCCATATTAATTATTTCTAGGGAAATTACTAAAATGACTTATAAAACAGGGGTTGGTGATAGAAGGATGAAAATTTAGGATTGTATGTATTTATAATACCACATTATAAAATAATAAAAAAACATTTATTACAATGTTAGGAATGGAAATAGGATGGAATGGATGGGGTATGAAAAATAAATTGTCTTCAATTCGAGACACTTGCGAGTCTATTTGTATGGAAAATAAACCCGAAATTCTTGATGAAAAGTTTTAATTAATGTTGCTTTACAATGGTTATAATGTATTGCGTATTTCGTTGATGAGTATGAATGACGTATATATTGACAAAGTTGACGGTAGTAAAAACTTGAATAAAATAAATGTGGGTGAGTAACGTTCGACGTAGCATTGCGCGCGGAGTTTGAAAGTTGCTAATTCTTCGTTTATATGGATGCGTTGACATACTCCCGCCCGTTGAATGACTCTTCTTTCAACCATCGATGTCATCTGGCTTCGGTAGTGGGCATAAGCGAACTAGAGAGCGACGAATAATACCCGAAGAAGTTTTGAGATCTACGACGCGGATGATGCCATCTGATCCTGGATATGTTTTAATTACACGACCTAGTCGCCAGCAGAGAGGTGGTAAATGATCTTCCTTTATGAGGACTAAATCACCAACATTGAGGGTTGTGTTATTCTTCGTCCACTTTTGGCGCTGCTGGAGTTCTGACACATACTCTTTCTGCCACCGGTGCCAAAACTGTTGTCTAATTTTCTCTAATCGCTCGTAACGTTTCAATTTAAACGGCTCAAAATCAAGCAGTGATTGTTCTGGATATGATGTCAACGGTCTTCCTATGATGAAGTGTCCTGGGGTAAGAGGCTGAAGATCGTTGGGTGAGGAAGACATGGGAAATAAGGGTCGGCTGTTTAGTATTGCTTCTACTTGTGAAAATAAAGTTTGCAATTCCTCAAAGGTTGGATGGCTATTACCTAATGCGCGTTTGATGTGATGTTTTGCGGACTTAATACCGGCTTCCCAGATTCCGCCGAAGTGAGGTGAGTACGCGGGTATAAAATTAAATTTAATGCCTTCTTGTGCAGCTAAGTTTAAAAGTGAATTTGATTGAGATTTCAAAAATAAACTTAACTCTTTGGCTGCCGCAGTGAAATTTCGGCCGTTATCAGAGAATATCTCCACTGGCTTGCCCCGGCGAGCTAAAAATCTACGAAGTGCCATCATGAAATCATCTTTAGATAGCCCACCAACTGCTTCTAGGTGAACGCATTTGAAGCGCATACACACAAATATACATAGGTAACATTTGATAAGCTTTGAACCACGACCCTTTCTATTTAAAATCATGAAAGGTCCTGCAAAATCTGTGCCTACAGATAGAAATGGATAGTCTGGTGTGACGCGTTGTGAAGGTAAATTTCCCATTTTAGGAAATAATGTTTTACCTTGAAAACGTCTGCATGTGACACAGTTGTTCACTGTGCGACGTGCTAGACGTCGTCCATTTAAAGCCCAAACTATTTCTCTTACAGTTGCTAATAAGAGCTGTGGTCCCGCATGAATTTGACGAATGTGTTCTAGTTGAAATAATAATTTTGTTAGTGTATGTGAGGAATCTAATAAAATAGGATGCCGTTTGTCGTATGAGTAAGTAGAAGTTTGAATCCTGCCGCCCACTCTAATTAAATGTTGATTATCTAAGAATGGTGACAAAGATAAAATTTTACTGTTATTAGGTAAGGGTTTGTTTAGTTTAAGTAGATTAAGTTCATTTGCAAAGGATTGTTGTTGAGCTATAAGACAGAGACTGTTAAAAGAGTCTTTTAGTTCTTCAATATTTAAATTACCAGTTCGTTTTGTAGTTTTATTTTTAATGTTGTAGATAAATCGTTTAATGTATGCGAATATTCTTTGTAATCTGGTAAATGAAGAATAATTATCAAAATTAATAATTGGTGAAAAAGTATTAAGAATAACTGAATGTGATTTAACTTCAGGTAAGTCATTGATACTAACTTTCTTTTGTAGTGTTGGCCATAGAGATTCATTCAAAGTTAGATATTTAGGTCCATGCCACCAAAGATCCAGTGATGAAAGCTGGGTTGGATTTACACCTCTGGAAATCAGATCTGCTGGATTGTCGGATGTTGGTACATATCGCCATGAAGATGGGTCAGTAATTTCTAAAATTTCACCGATACGATTTGCCACAAATGTTTTTAAATTTCTAGGTGAGCAATGTATCCACGCTAGAACTATGCTTGAATCGCACCAATGAATAACACGTGAAGGTTTGTATTTAATGGCTTCAGAAACACATTTTGCTAAGCGTGCACCGAGAAGAGCTGCACATAACTCTAGTCGAGGAATGGTAACTGTTTTTAAAGGAGCTACTTTAGATTTAGAACATAGCAAGTTAATCGTAATGTTATCATGTTTATCAATGGACTTAACGTAAACACACGCACCAAACGCAGATTGGGATGCATCGCTAAATATGTGGAGCTCTGTGTATTCAGGTTCATCACAGAAAACATTTCTTGGTATTTCTAAGTTACTTAAATGATTCAAATTGTTTGAAAATTCGTTCCACGAGTCTTTAATATTTTGGGGAACGGTTTCATCCCATCCTATTTGTAATAACCACAATTCTTGAAGAAGCATTTTTGGTATTATGATGCATGGACTGAGCAATCCTAAAGGGTCAAAAATTTTGAATGCATTAGACATTATAAATCGTTTTGTGCATCTATCATCAGTGCTGGATTCAGCTTTGATAAGAAAATGTAATGTATCGTTTGAAGAATCCCATCCTATACCAAGAGTGCTTGAAGACTCGCTTAGTATAAGTTTATCTTTTGTATTTTGATCTGTATGTTGGTGAAAATTTGGTAAATTACTTTTGAATTTTCGTAATGGTAACTGAGCTGATTTTAACGATTCTGTAACTGCATTTTGTATTTTAAGTAATTCTATTTCACTGTTTGTTGTCGTTATCAAATCATCTACATAAAAATCGTTTTGTATTATAAATTTTATTAGTGAATCATTACATTCTTCTCCTACTTCATGTAAGCAACGAGTGCTTAAATAACTCGCACTTGCGGTCCCGTAAGTGACGGTATTTAGCTTGTACGTTCTAATAGGTTGCGATTCATCGTCTCGCCATAAAATCAATTGAAGGTTTCGATCATCTTCATGTACTTCAACCTGGCGATACATTTTCTCAATATCGCCGGTGAGTAAATATTTGTTATGTCTTGCTCTTATTAAGATGGAGAAAAGATTGTTTTGAATAGATGGGCCTACTAACAAGATATCATTTAACGAAATACCTGATGAAGATGGAGCCGAGCCGTCAAATACTACTCGAATTTTCGTAGATTCGCTATCTTCTTTAAATACGGCATGATGCGGTAAAAAATAATTAGGAAATGGGATTGGACTATCAAGTTCTGAAAGATGACCTAATAGCTTATATTCTTTTATAAACTCTGTATACTGTTGCTTAAGATTAATATTTTTGCGAAATCGTTTCTCTTGGCTGAGTAAACGTTTTTTAGCTAGCTGATATGAGTCTCCTAGACAATCTGGATTTTCAAGCAATGGTAGCCTGACCGAGAATCTACCTGTACTTAAGCGTTTCGTATTAGCAATAAAATGTTCTTCGCAAAGTTTTTCATTATGGTGTAAAATGTGTCTTTGTGGAAGTTCTTCAGTTTCCCAAAATTTGGCTAAATTGAAATCATTGTTTGGATTGTATGGTTGAATTGGTGTGGTTGTGGTAGTGTTGCATTGGATGTATTTTGAACAGCTGGTATGTATAGGACCAGCGACTAACCAACCTAATTTTGATTTGATTAATTTTGGATTTCTATCCCCCAATGAATATTGTTGAGACTCAAGAATATCCCAGAATATATCAGCACCAAGAATAATATCAACAGCTGCGGGGGTGGCAAAGGTTGGATCAGCTAATACTAAATGAGAAGGTAATTTTAATTTGTTTATATTAATGGGAATTTTAGGTATCTCACCTGTCAGTTCGTCAAGCACCAAACAGGATAAGGTAACATTATACGGTGTATTTAATGAGTTAATTTGTATATTACAGCTTTCTGCAACTTTGCTACATAAATTATTGCCTATGCCAATTATATTAATGTCATGTGTTTTATTTAGTTTTAATTGTAATTTTTGTTTCAGGTTCGTCGAGATGAAAGAAGATTGACTACCACAGTCAAGAAGGGCGCGTACTGTTTCTTTTTGATTTGTCGACGGGTTCAAAACTTCAATTAGAGCAGTAGACAGAATAATTTGACTAGTATGTTGATCTGAAAAGGTTGCTAATATCTCAGATGAAGTAGTAGAACATAAGGATGTTTTATTTGATGAGTTTGTAGTATTATTGTGTAATAAAGTATTATGTCGTTGCTTGCATTCCCTACATGGCCCTAAACGACACACAGATACATCATGTCCCTGACGTAAACAATTGGAGCAGAGATTGTACCTTTTAACATCAGCTAACTTTTCATCAACATTTTTATTTTTGAATGTTTCACATTCGAAGATTCGATGTGGCTCTGAACAAATAATGCAAGTTATTTTATAGGGCATATTAGATGTATTATTATTACTGTTTGTCTTATTAGTGCTAGTGAAAGATTTTGTAGTACAGGGAACTTTAATATTTGCATTTGTACTATGTTTGTTATTGGAATGTATATTTGTATGTTGTGAATAAGATGGATGATTAGACCGAGGAGTGCTTTTCGGCGTTCTAGAATTACTGTTATACTTGTTACGATTTAAAGCCTCCAAAACATCTGCACGATCAGTTAAAAATTTGTGAAACTGAACTAATGTGGGGACGTCATCGAAAGAATTGCGTAATTCTTCCCATTTCATTAATGTGGAGCTGTCTAATTTGGACGAAACCATAAATATTATAAGTATGTCCCACTTGTCTGTAGGTTGACCCAAACTAGCCAATGCTCGCAAATTCTTTGTCACGTGATCAACAATATACCTTAAGGATCGTTCAGATTCACAATTTGTCGGTTGTATATTGAATAAAGCCGACAAATGGTGATTGATTAGTAATCTTTTGTTGTCATAACGTTCACACAGAAGTGACCAAGCTTCTCTATAATTTAATGATGACACTTCGAGATTGGATATAACCCGTGATGCGTCTCCTTCAAGAAAGGATATCAAATAATGAAATTTATGGATATCAGAAATACGATCATTTTTATGCACAACAGTTTGAAACGTATCGCGAAACTCCAGCCAGCGGAAATAAGCTCCATCAAATTTTGAAATTTGTATTTGAGGAAGTTTAAATCCAACAATATCAGCATCGTGATGGTGGCACGAAAAATCAGGCGCCAACGACTTGCGACGTACATCAGACTGGATTGCAGCCTCATCGATAATACCCTTGGCAGTTGCCATGCATGAAATAATATCATGTTCAATAGAATCTCTTTCATTCAGTTCATGATCTAAATTTTGAGAGTTAATAACCTCAATCTCAGTCTGAAGTAAGTCAAAGTTTGTAGATAAACCCTCAAATTTCGTTAATTTAAGAGTTAATTTAGCAAGTTCATGACTAGTTAATTGTATTGAGGATAGACTTGACAAATAATTTTTAAATTTTGTTATTTGTCCTTTGATTGAACTACGTTTAGAACATAATTCTTTGTATTTCGCTACAGATTTATCCACATCACTTCCAGTTGGTTGAGACATTTTCAAGAAATATTAAATATATATATATCAATGTTAAAATAAAAACTTAAATTCACTTGTGACAAAAAAGAAACAAATCAAAAAATAAGCAAAATCACTTTTCCACTTAGCTGCACTTTAGGTGTGATTGTTGATGTTTCTTGTCTATTTATCTCTCCTCACTACTGCGTCTCAGCAAGGAAATATTTTGGTAATGCACATCAAAAACCGGAACGTTAATAATATGCTTCTAGTTACCACCTGGAATAGCCGGAAGAAAAATGGGTAAATGTCAATTCACAAAAGATGTTAACTATGTGTGTAAGGGAAAATATTATTTTTCTCTTTGGGGAAAATTCTTGCTAGCACTGTTTTTAAACTATAAAAAAAATTACGATATTAAGGAATATAATAAAATTTTAAATTAAATTGAACGATATTTGTTGTGGGTGGGTATAATGTAATATGTGTATGTACTATGTATTTTGCAAAGTAAAAGTTTATAGATTTATAGAACAAAATATTGATGCGTAAAGAAATAAATAGCTTTTGAATGCCATGATGTTGTATTCAAAACTATTTGCATAAGATTTATTGCAAAATTAATTCAAATATGCTCGACCTTAAATATGACCTACAATGACAAGGCAAATTTGATGTACGTACTTACTTTACTTTCACAAAGTAGAATCAATTTTTAGTTTGGTATTAGTATGTATATGGATGTAAAGGATGGACACTTAGCTTTTTTGGAAGAATTCTATAAACACTGCGTGGCGTTGACAAAGTCTTTGTAATTGAATGCTTTGTTGCTATAGTCCTGACGCTGTATTTTTTTTGTAGTTATTTTTCTTCGAATTCCGTGTCCTGTCACGGTCGCCAAATTATGTCTTCAATTCGAGACACTTGCGAGTCTATTTGTATGGAAAATAAACCCGAAATTCTTGATGAAAAGTTTTAATTAATGTTGCTTTACAATGGTTATAATGTATTGCGTATTTCGTTGATGAGTATGAATGACGTATATATTGACAAAGTTGACGGTAGTAAAAACTTGAATAAAATAAATGTGGGTGAGTAACGTTCGACGTAGCATTGCGCGCGGAGTTTGAAAGTTGCTAATTCTTCGTTTATATGGATGCGTTGACATAAATATTAGCCGATTCTCAGATCTACTAAATATGCATATAAAATTTCATAAATTTCTGTCAAACCATTTCGGAGGAGTACGGTGACATTATGCCACGAGAATTTTATTTATAAGATTTTGTATTGTATATTAATCTTCATTCAATTTACTATAGATTTATGAATACACGGAAATTACTTCTAAGAAATATCTGTCACATTGATACGATAAGCAATTCGTAGCAAGAAATCAGATTATAATGCAAACATCATGATGACGACCTCCATAGTCGAGTGGATAGCACACCGGTTTCAAGGTGTCGCCATCTCTGAGGTCCCGGGTTCGAATCCCGGTGGGGGCAGATATTTGTGTTATGAATGCGAACATTTGTACCTTAGACATGGTTGTTAATATATATTTCTATAAAAAATATTTATTATTACAAGCCTTACAGAGCTTAGTTTGGGCTAGGATAATTGGTGTAAGCGTAACTAATATTTATTTTTATTATTTATTATTATTATGATCTAATTTCTTGCTACGCGTGTTTAAATTTAAGATAAAAATAGCATTATTCATTATTAAATTTAAGATAAAAATAAAATCATTTTCTTGTTTAATTACGAGCTATAATTGTTTTCTTAACAAGGTATGTATTTATATTTTTGATCATTCTTTACAGAGAATGAAGGAGAGCAGTCAGCCGAACAAATTGTGGGGTCCGCTCGATACTGATACGCGTCGAAAATGGGAAGACTCTTTTCCTGAAAATAAACTTAACATACTTCTAAATAGAGTTGATAATTTTTTGTGACTAGAGATCGCGTTACAGTTGTAAGAAATACCTCTGTAATTAGTTGTCATCCAATTGGAAATAATGTTATGTATTTAACGATCTTATACCATTGTTAAAGACTCGTGAATATGTGAATAGACATCTAGTGGCTCAGTAAAGTAAATGATATGCTTCTTGCATCTAATACGACTACTATACATCCTCATTAGGTCTCATTATAGTCTCAATAAGAAAATCAAACTAAGTAAAACTTGAAATCATAAATTTACTAAATAAAACTCAATTCTAATCAAACAGGCCATCCATGAAATACTACACTAATTTTTGTATTTTTTTCTACTTTAAAATGTTTTGAAACGTATTTTTGCGACTTTCTGGTAAAACAAAGTACCCCGTACAAAAGATGGTCAAAAATCCCATGAAAGTAAAAAATCTAAAGGTCTTAAAAAGAACTTGATATTGGCGGAATTTAGAGAATTCAAAAGTATAAAATGGAAAAAAGTAGAAGAATAATTATACGAGTACAATATGATATAACACCACAACGAAAATGTTTGGACATGAAATTGGGAAAAAATAAACGAAATAAAAAAAATCAAAACCTAATGAGGGCGTGACCTAATTGATGGACATATATATAACATTCAGGTGAGACAGTCCTTTTTACAGAAGAAAGTAAATTGAAAATTATTGTGAATAATCTTTTAAATTGTTCGGTTAACTTTTTGCGCATTTATTTGTAATTTCAATGAAATACATTTTTCACTTTAAAAGTTTTTTAATTCAGTACTAGGATGTGTGCTAGATGACTTCCATATTCGACGATGTTCTTGGAAATAGAAAATTTCTCCAAATTAATTAGAATCAGATTATTATTTTGGGTGAAATATTATTTTATATAATCCCCAGAAGAAACAGGATTACCAACATAGCCTTGAATTGCGAACCTTAAACGGTAGTGGATAAGGCATATTGTTCGCTGGTCCTCAATTGGCAGTCATATGTGAAATCGCAACTTCAGTTGGCCTCCCGTAATCGCAAGTAGGCTCTGGCTATCGCAGCAGTTTTGCACCGATCGGCTGCTGAAGTTATGCTGATAATAATAGATAATTTTATTCATAAAACAAACAATCGTACTACCATAATTTTTACATAGAAGAATTTAGACCGCACCAACTGTCTATACTGCGGTTCATAATTTGCTGTCAGCGCTCGTGTGCTCGGATTCATAAATGACAATTATGGCAATAATACTCTCAGTGCCTTTTTTCATGACATTTGTCATGTGTGTATAGTGAGGTATTACAGAGGTTGAATTGAATTCATGATCAATTAACAGTATTTGAGAAAAGGTGTTTATTAATTTACTACAAACAATCTAATGTTAATAATTTTAAAGTTATACGTTTTTATTATAATTCATGCAATTTAACTATATACATAGATAGCCCATCTATATAATTTGCAAACATAAAGATTGATACATCTTTTCTTGTTCCTATTCCGAAGTAGCCAAACAAATTATAAAATCCATTATGAATGAGCAAATCTATTATTTTTCGAGTGCTGCTTTTTTCAGCGAGTATACAAAATTGTGTGGTAAAAAAATTAATTCCAAATTTCATAATTATCTCTTCTGGAATTTTTTACGTATTAATTTTATTAATCTTATATAAAATGAAATAAATGTTCGTCCCTTTTCTTTCAAATATATTTGTCCATAAATTACTCCCGGTTGAATTAATGTAAATTAATATCTAACTTTACTTCCTATCTATCGATGCTTTTCCAGACTGCAAATTGATTTTTGGAATAATTTGTTTATATTTATCAACGAGGCTATATAGTCTTAGATCCCTTTGCCTTCTCTAATGCAGAGAGGATTATAAACAACAACAAATATAAAACCCCATGTCATAATTGTCAAAATTTCTCGTACAAAATTTGTGTATTATTTTGATTTTGCTTTTTTGTAGCAACCCTGTTTCAAAATTCCAAATTTCTGTGATCAAACGTTGATAATAAATACTGAATAATTAGCACCGATACATTCAAATTAATTGCAGCGCTTTAAATTATAAAATCATGGGTACCGATGGCCAACCTGAGGACAAAAAAGTAAAACTCAATGTAAGATTTTTATTACAGCATACCTATACTATAACGCTGATGTATTATTGCTACAGTGTATGTTGCCAACTTGTGACATGAAATATTAAGTCATAGTATCCAGTACTTTCTCTGTTATTACCCGGCAAATGGGAATAACAGCATTACATATAAAGCTGCTGGTCGCCACATATTTTATTCAATGGCCATCAGTATTGCGAGCTATGTGCCATGCTCACGTCCACTTCAAATTTGCAATTCTTCGGGCTATATGGATGTCTGTTACAGAGAAACCCCAAGCAAAGCCTTCTTAATCGACTTTGAGTGACTGTAAACTTACTAACCGACAGGCTCAGAACAACTGAGCCAATCTGGTAGTAAGCCACTACCTTCCTATAAATTTGACGCCATAATAACTATATAAATAGCATTATTGTGTTCTGTAAATTAAACCAACTAATACGTACATCTTCAGGAAGTTGAGGAAAAGAAGTGAGTATCGCTACCAACTAAAGCCAGCGCTTATAATTATAACCACGACAATATAATGTAAAGAGGTTCATCAGCACAAACGAACGAAACTTAAAGAATCTTTTTGTCAAGTCAAAAGTAATTAGAAAGATTTAATATATTTTCTACTTTTTGACATGGTTTTGGTATTTGTATTGGCATTGCATCATTGACCATTTTTTTTACTGCACGTTATTATTTTTTGGCTAATGTCAAAGTAGCATCCAACTATGGACTACTTATAAGCAGCGAGTAGACGCCGTATGACGGTGGTGTGAACTGAATACAACTTTTATTTTTTTATACCACAATGTTGGCAAAGAGGCCTACGGCCCGCCTGATAGTAAGCGGTCGCCGTAGCCTGTGGACACTTGCAACACCAGGGGTGTCACTCGCGCGTTGCCGACCCTTCAAAAACCTATTTACTCCCCTTTTGAAGAACCATATACTGAAGCTTTTATTTTTTATTTACAAAAAGCAGAATGACGACTTTCAAATGTTTATTGGAATACGGAAAGAAAAAAAATTGTAATTATAGACAAAATGAATGACGAGTACAAAATTGCTTTAGGATGGAACTCTACGGTGATATTTCATTGACATTTCAGTCTTTGGGATGCCAAAATATATGAAATAACTGATTTGACTGTAGGAATCATTTTCCTTAGGTGGAAGGTGACGATGAAGCAATAGAATGTGAGATGGGCCGCAAGAAGATGCGCCGGTTCCAATTACCTGACCTTCCGCGCTGGTGGCAGGCGAAAATTATACAATATGCGTAAGTTATGCCTACTCTTGAAGATCGTGTAGATTTGCAACCAAAACAAAATTCTTTCATTTTTATTAATATTACCTAAACTTGCTTTGCTAGATTATTTACTCACATCTTAGTTATATAGTCTATCAGAAAACTTCAGAAAAATTAGCAATTTTCCGAGCATTTTCCTGTCCTACAATCTCATTGTCATGATAACTTCGATAACGAAAACACGTTCGTCCGTTGTTTATATTTAACTAAATAACAATATAAAATTACGTAAACCCAAGCCATAAACGTGCCCACAGGAGACACGTGCGCCATATGACCTTCGCCCATCTCATCTCGAAATAATATTTTGATGATGTATTTTCGATACTAACCAGGCCTTTTTACGACCGCATCACTTCAAAGATATATTAGCACATGTAGGTAGGTTGCATACAAACTCATTTTGTCGCTCGACGTTTACCCAATCAATAAGCGTCTTGACCTACTTCGACAAATTACCGTCGGTTTTTCTGAAGAAATTCAACAGGCATAAAGCTTGTGTAAATGTAATTACTGGGATACAATGAAGGACGTTTAACGAAAGCTGACCCGGGTCGCGACCGGCGATGTTGGCGCCATCCGGGTCACCCCACCGAGACAGGTCGAGGATATGCAGTACATTGCATATTACCAATCGCAAAGTAGACATTGATGGATACAACCAGATATGTGCAACAACAAGTAGTCAGTCACTTGCCTATTAATATACACCAGAACAGTGTCGTATATACATAAGCGTCTGCAAAAATTAATGAGTGCCCTATTCAAAATCTATCAATGGAAACAAGAACAGAATAACTTTCGTAAAGGCAAATTAAATTCCTAATCAAACGACTGAAGTATCGGCCCTTCTTGTGGTGTGAATCAGTTTTCATGAACGAAGTCACCTATGAAAGACAGCAAATTAATGATCGCGTGCTCACACGTGGGGTGCGAGCCGGGCGGGGGTGGAGCCGTCGAGGGTAATGGCGGCGGCAGTCATTGCACCTTTAGCCGCGCGACGGATAGCATGCACCAGTGACACAGTGCATCATGCTGCGCACACCGTCGAGTGCGTCCGAGAGTTCCTTCTGGACGACCATAGAGCTGTTGGCAGACCGTGGACGACGCAGATCCGCCGGGGATGCTGACGACTATGTCTCGGTGGAAGTGCCCTCAAGAAGAGCTTCCACACTCAGGTGCCTCATATGATATTTTTTGAAAATTATTTTAATATATAGAAACATAACGCCTAATTTGACGCCATTAATGGCATCTTACTAAGAATTGATAGCAATAACCAGTTGGAATTTTATTGTATCATATCAGTAAATATCCTGAGCATATGCAAACTTTCATTCAATACGCCAAAACCTTGCCAGTTGCCAGTTACACCACCGAAATATACTTCTTTTAGTACTTCCACCATCTCATCATTTGAAAGCAAATTGCCACGTTGTGTTTCTTTAGATTTATCTTTGAGAAAATATTATTTTAACATCATTTAATTAGTTTTTTTGTATTATTTTATTTATTCTTTATTGTACTATGTAAGAAATAAAGAGTGCTACTAGACACTCTACCACTCATCCGAACGGAAAGTAAGTTATAAATGTTTTTGGCACAAAATGTTATGCTAATAAAATAATACCTTGTCTCATAATTAAATAATTCCTTTCAAGCTTTCGCTAATCATTATACATAGCAAAATATCCAAAAAATTAAAACGGTAGAATTAAAAAGACAAAACATAAAGACATAGTGTTTACCAGCAACAGGTATGTGAAGACAAGTTTAAAACTCCTACCCAGATTATTAATTTAGGAACTTTAGGTAGCTTATCAATATTATTTTTATTTATTTATTATTATTAGTTACAATAAGAATTCTCTACATTGATAGATTTTCAGAGCTTTATATATATAAATCTTCTGTACGTGTGTTAGTCATTGAACTCCTCCTAAACGGCTGGACCGATTTTGGTTAAATTTTTTGTGTGTATTCCAGTGGGTTTGAGGATGGTTTAGATTTACAATACGGTCAGGACAGGACAACGTCTGTCGAGTCAGCTAGTGAATTCATACCAAAGCTCGAAAGCATAACATGCCGGCAGCTTGCTAGTCAACAAACGGAGTTCTATCAAAAAGTTATTCTTTAAAAATTCAAAATTCAAAATTCAAAAATTCTTTATTCAACATAGACCTTTGCAGGCACTTATTGACGTCAAACTCTACCATCAGTTCGGAAATTGGGAGGCCCTAGAGAAGAACTGGCAAGAAACTCTCAGGGTTTATTTTTTATCTCCTCTTTTTTAATCGTTATTTACAATTAGTCATTTATAAAAAAAAAAAATAAACTTAAAGCTACAATAAAGCTAACATACATAATATAATATTTTCGTATGTACATTTACATACACATTAAATGTCAAAAGGAAAAGACAAAAAATAATAAATAAATAATTATGTTGTTACCAAGCATGGCTTTTGGGATACCGCACCTAGCTCCATACAGTGTTATCGTTTAAATAATCACTTACTTTATAATATGCTTTACTAATAAGTGTCTTTTTGATGTGATTTTTAAAGTTGTGCAAAGGCAACTCAATCATGCTTTGTGGAAGCTTATTAAACATTTTTATACATTTCCCCAAAAAGGAACAGCTAGTCTTATGGAGCCTGTACATTGGAACGGCAAGTTTATTTTTATTTCTTGTATTTACATTATGTAAATCACTATTTTTATTGTATGAGTGGTAGTTTCTATATACATAAATTAAGTTGTCAAAAATATATTGACTGGCTAAAGTTAAAATATTAATTTCTTTGAACAATTCTCTAAGCGAATCTCTAGCCCGTAATTTGTAAATGTTACGAATCGCTCTTTTTTGTAGCACGAAGATGCTTTCAATATTGGCCGCTGATCCCCATAGCAATAGTCCGTAGGACATAACACTATGAAAATAGCTAAAGTAGATTAATCTTGCCGTTTCAACGTTAGTTAATAGCCTAATCTTTTTTACTGCGTACGCTGCAGAACTAAGTTTGTTTGCCAAGGCTTCAATATGTGGGTCCCATTGTAAACGTGAATCTAATGTAATACCTAAGAATTTTGTATTGTTTACTAAGTCAATGACATCACCATTTATATTTAAATGAGTATCAACCTGCCGAACATTCGGCAACGAAAATTTTATACATTTGGTTTTTCTTGAGTTTAATGATAAATTATTGATTTCAAACCAATACATGACTCTGGAGAGTGCACTATTCACATCGTCAAAACATGACTTTTGTCTGTCGACTTTGAATAACAAAGAAGTATCATCTGCAAATAAGACTGTCTCACATGAGTCTGTAACGTAATAAGGAAGGTCATTTATATATACTAAAAACAGTAAAGGACCCAATATTGATCCCTGGGGCACACCCATCATAATAGGTGCGCTAGCAGACTCTGACCTATTATGACCACTTTTTGTAGTCTGTCCGATAAATACGATTTAATAAGGCAGCCAGCTCCATCTGAGACACCATAATGTCTAAGTTTAGCTAAAAGCGTTTCATGACTCACACAGTCAAAAGCTTTTGAAAGATCGCAAAAAACACTCCAATCACATCCTGCTTGGCTTCCCAAGCATCAAAAATATGTTTGAGAAGTGCAGTTCCTGCATCAGTAGTGGATCTACCTTTGGTGAAACCAAACTGTTTTTCATGCAATAGCCTGTTAGTTCTTATGTGACCTAATAGCTGATTATAAACAATTTTCTCAAAAATTTTACTAAAAGCTGGTAATATAGAAATAGGTCTAAAATTTGAGGGGTCTTTTTTGTCGCCTGATTTGAAAAGGGGTATTAGTTTACTGTTTTTCATTAAATCAGGGAAGATACCCTCATCAACACAATTGTTAAAAATTTGGGCTAATAGTGGCTAATTCATCTATGACAGACTGAATAATGTGAATTGAGATACCCCAGAGATCCTCCGTTTTCTTCTTGCTAAGAGAACGGAATGATTTTACAACTGTGATAGCATCAATATGGCTAAATTGGAAGAGTTTACTGCACTTATCCACACGTGACTCAAGTAGGGTGACTGCTATATCAGGAGATGAACTAAGACCACTTGTAGTTATCACAGGTATTTGAGCAAAATAATCGACAAATGCATTAGCAACTGCATCATCAGATTTAATTTCCTTATTATTTATTTCCAAAGTAAAAGAGTTGCTAGAAGTTTGAACTTTTCCAGCTTCCTGATTTATTATATTCCACGTGGTCTTAACTTTATTTTTAGACAAATTTATTTTGTTTGATATGTATAAAAGACTTGGCAGACAAACAAACTTTTTAAAAGTTTTTGAGTATTGGCTTACATAATCAATGAAGCAGGGTCAATAGAAGTTGATTTTAAAGCATAAAGTTCAAATAGCTTACGCCTGCTTATATATACCGGGTGTAGCCCAATCACAGAATTTCATTTCTGAATTTTTTTATTGAATTTATTTTCATTGAATCCGAATATTATATTGTTATATAATATGTTGTATTTAACACGTGTTTTCCCCTGGCGTAAAATAACTTTTCTTATTAGAAATAATAGTATGATTTATATTTAAATGCAAGAAACTGAAAGTTGAGTTAGTAATTTGCTGTAATTTGCTGACACTAATAAATATCAACCAAACCAAATACGTTCCGCAAAAAAAAACTGTCAAATCACAAATTCCGTAACGCACTAAAGTAACGCTTCACATTCGATGCGTTCCAACTTTGGTCGAAAGTTCATTAAAGGTTGCTTATTACCGTATCGCACCGAAAACGTTCTCAAAATAACGTTTGTTTTCAAAATTTGTTCTCAAAATTTTAAACTGATTATTTTTAACAGAGATTTTTTTCTAGATCTGGACTGTACGGCAGATGGAACTATATGTAAGAAAGCTTATAGAAATAAGCACCAAATTTGTGATTTTAGATAAATTTATTTTATATATAAAATTCTCGTCATATATATAAAATTCTCTTCTTATATATAAAATTCTCGTGTCACAATGTTCTTCCCGTACTCCTCCGAAATGGCTTGACCGATTCTCATGAAATTTTGTGAGCATATTGAGTAGGTCTAAGAATCGGACAACATCTATATTTCTATTTTTTTTAGAAATTACTTAAAAATTATTTATATGGCAAAACAACGTTTGCCGGGTCAACTAGTTTTAGAATAACTTTGTCTAACTACAGACAAAAAAAATATACTAATTATAAAGATTAAAAAATTTGAGCCTGACCAGAGTTCATTTTTATCGAAAATTGTCAATATTTTGTAAAACAATAAGTTCTCTAAGATGAATTAAAAAAAAACTTATATATTTGTATCTGGGTCATACACAAAAATTAAAAAAAAAGCGTTCACTTACTTTAACGCTAACTTAGTATTTACTTAACTTGCTTAGTTTTCTAATTTATGAAAATCACATTTATGTCCATTTAATTATATAAAAAGGAAAAATAAAAATATTCAATTAGGTATTTAAATTTAACTTTATCATTATAAAATTCTCCTCCTGTAGACTGTTCAGATACTGAGTACAGATCTTTGGAGGGCAATAAAAAATACTTTTGTGGTTTTAAAATAACAGGTATTTTTATTATAATGACATGTATGTATGTAGGTACACACTTAATGAAGATTTTCAGAAATAAGTGTGTTAATTATTCATTTAAAATAAATAAAAATGTTGTTCTAAATTTTGACATCTTTCCTGTAGACTAAAAAATAAACGATTATTTTTTTCGTAACAGATCGCATATTCAACTTTTATTTTTTGTGTTGGTAACACTAAGTCACGCATCAGTTGCCGGTTGAATGCTGAGAAGAAAGTCCTATACTTTTTGATAAAATATTATCATAATTAAATACACAAGTTTTTGTCAAACATCAGTGCATCTTTTCTTAGTGATTTATTGCAAAGTAATTATGACTATTTCTTATGTTAAACTACTTTGGCATTATGTGATTTAAGAACTAGTTTATAACTGTGCCATTGTTATGATTCTAACCTTAAAATTTTGATTGTATTATTTTTTTTTTTGTTTCGTTTGTCTCTCCTGTAGAAATCTCTTCTGCAGATATCATGTCTACAGAAAAGATAAATTCTACAGAAGAGAAATTTAGACTTTTGTGTTCATTCTTTTGATAAGTTGGTATTTAAATAAGCTTTATTATATGTCTTGACTTATTAATTTCAAGTATAAATGTACATAGTTTATTGTTTATA
Source organism: Scirpophaga incertulas (assembly GCA_036419045.1). Lineage (NCBI taxonomy): Eukaryota > Metazoa > Arthropoda > Insecta > Lepidoptera > Crambidae > Scirpophaga > Scirpophaga incertulas. The sequence goes on along the minus strand of CM071634.1, from coordinate 26,226,747 downwards.
ACCTTTTCACTTGAATGCTACTGAATTAATTTTGATGATTTAGAGTATTACCGACAAATAACTATCAACTTTATTCAAAACTAGCTTTGTTTTGCTTTATATAAAATTTTCCCGCGAGGTAAGTTGACGTAAGCAAAGTCACAGGCGTGCGATAATATAAAAATTATAACATTTTGAATCGATTGCGTGACTTTTATTTTGTGCGTTTTCTTTTTCGAGTGTTTTGTGTATGACCCATCTATGGTACGTAAGGTTTTTGCTTTATGTAAAGGCTTAAATTTGGATGAAAGAAACGAGTGTTAAACGTTATCAAAATCAAACAAACTGTTATAAGAGAGTTTTTTAGTGCAATTGGGCTGCAACAAGTCAAGCACTTTCACTACGAAAACCACCGCTATTACAAGATACGTAAGAGCAGTCTCAGGGTCAACGTTTAAAATATCATATATTTCCAATAGACACTAAGCTCTACATACTTTAAATAAATCTAGTACATATATAGTATTTGTAATAAAGAGGGCAATTATATTTAATAAAAGAAAACCAATTATATAAACATTGATCACTGCGAAGCTTCACGAAAGAGGTCGGCGAACTCTTATTAAGCTAATAAATAAATTTGTTTACACAATTTTATAACACGATATGCACTGCCCAGATGATCATTTTATTTATAATGATTACATATGTCGTCTTATTATATTTATCTTTCGCTGTTGGTGGTTGGGTTAACGTCAATAAGCAATTGGTTCTTATTTAAACTTTTTTTGCTTTTTAATGTATTAATCACGCCGATATCCGAATATTATATTACTGGAAATACATAATTTTTGTCGCGATGTCAAACAATAAAAATAAAATAAAGACAAAAATTGTATAAAAAGAAACCAATAGAAATCTAAAATAATAAAATGTTAAGAATGAGACATGAATCGTTGATTGTCATGACCAGACCAGTAGCATTTTAAGAATCCATAAATAGTGTAAATTAATTAACGCTGCTGTACAAGTAAATAATTTTTAATCATTATTATAGAATTAAGTTCGGTACCAGCGGAAGATCAGCGTTGGCCGCAAGGTTAGCAACATGCTGAGCTGGGACCATTATTTTGAGGCAATTTTAATGCATTTGGTACCCGTTCAGTTTGTTTGTTTTGTTGTCTCAATAAAAATATGTTCTTTCTTTCTTTCTTTCTGTCTTTCTAATCATCTAGAACAGTGATTCCCAAACCCCTAGGGGTCTACGTCAGCGAAAAAATGTTTGGGAGTCCATGAAATGAGTATGGTTGAAATTATTAACGTTGTTAAGACAGCAACCGCGACTGTTGTTCGAATATCAACTTTAGTGTTTATAGTATGACAAAATAATCTGTAACAAAGCTAAAGTTGTTGTCATGTTTATTTATTACGATGTTGGATGAACAATATTCAAAACTAACAAAATTTAAGATTGTTCGCTTAGCAAATAAATTAGTGTATTCTGACAACTTCCGAGTAGTTCCGAGTTGTTTCACTTCACTCGGGCGCCGCGCCGGCACTAAGTACTTTTTATATACGCAGGACTCGGCTCAGCTCGTCCATTTCCTTCACGAATGTTCGACCGAGCAGGCGTGTGTTGTGTCGGTGTAGTACAATGGCGGAATATACTTTAATCACGGTTGTGAACACTAAATACTTCTGCTCTACTATTTAATGTGAATTTAAAAGCAAGACAATTTACAACTAGTGCTTAGATTTAAGAACGGACATGAAGCAGGTTGAGTGAATCGTTGGGGTTACCTACGAAATATCGAATTCCAAATGATCGAATATCGAAATACACTGATAATATTTTGATATTCGATCAAATGATTCCAAATGGAATTCGATATTTCGTAGGTAACCCCAACGATTCACCCAACCTGCTTCATGTCCGTTCTTAATCATGACAAAACGGGAATATTTATGGTGACAAAGCTAAATTGTTGGTGTAACTAATATGGGTTGTGATATGGCACAAGATCACATTTTGTTTTTTTTAGCAACATATTATTGTTGCCGAATCTACCTAATTGTCGATTTCATTTGACAATAAAAAATTTGATATGGTAACAATTCACTATGAACGGCACTCCCAGATTAACTTTTTGTTGTTAATTTAGCAGGATTCTTTTCTCAGTGCCTCCAAGACTCAAGTTTGTGCATTCACCGCTAAGAAAACTCCATTCACTGTAGCCCCTCAATTTCAGGACACACCCCTTTCCATCCGAAAGTGTATTGGGATCCTTGGTGTTGACATCTCCAGCGACGTTCAGTTCCGAAGTCAGCTGGAAGCCAAGGCCAAACTGGCATCAAAAAAATTCGGTGTGCTCAATAGGGTGAAGCAGTACTTCACACCGGGGCAAAGACTAGTACTGTATAAGTCGCAAGTCCGGCCCCATATGGAGTACTACTGCCATCTCTGGGCGGGAGCACCTAGGTACCAGCTTGGACCCCTAGACTCGGTTCAAAAGCGCGCTGTGAGGCTCGTCGACGATCCCGTACTCACAGACGGTATCGAGCCTCTAAGTTTTAGGAGAGACACTGCCTGGAGCTTCGAGGAGCATTTCGTGCGGTTGGTCCCCGAGCCAAAAGGGTGGCGAGCGCATTGCATCGCCTGCTGCCCAATCTCGGGGGACCGAGGGATGGAGTTCGCCGCCTGTACGAGGGCGTCGTGCGATCCATGGCCATGTATGGGGCTCCCGTGTGGTCGCAAGACTGCGCGAGGTCCCCCCGCTGCAGAGCTCTGCTACGGAGCCTGCAGCGGATAATGGCCATACGGATCGTACGAGGCTACCGTACAATCTCGTACGAGGCGGCGACAGTTCTGGGACGGATTGTGGCGGCCTGGCGTGCGCAGCTCGAATTACGGATCTGCGCGCGCCAGCGGACCGTCGGTGCCGTACTCCCGCACCTCGAAGCTTGGCTCCACGGGAAGGAGGAGGTCGCCTACCGATTGACTCAGATACTCACCGGGCACGGCTGCTTCGGTGAGTATCTGTGTCGAATAGGACGGGAGGAATCGACATATTGCCACCACTGCGCATCCGACCTCGACTCGGCCCAGCACACGCTGGCGGAGTGTCCCGCGTGGGCCTCCGAGCGCCGAGTCTTGGTCGCAGAGATCGGGCGAGATCTGTCTCCGCCGGCATTGATTGCGGCAATGCTGGCGGACGAGGGAGGTTGGAGGGCTGTGGCCTCCTTCTGTCCGAGGGAGGTAGGGAGCCTATACCCCGAGGAGGGCTCCCCTGTATCGGCGGGGGAGCGAAGGCTGGGGGTTCCTGGAAGTGGCTTGATGTTCCCGGGGGCTCTCTACATGCCTGAGGAAGGCCATCCCTGAGGTTTTTAGTGCGGCCCGCCACAGCCGAGGTATGCAATTTAATGCATTTTCCTCAGGGGGAAAAAAAAAGGAGAGACACTGCCTCCTTATGTGTATACTACCGCCTGTATAATGAGTTGTGTTCTGAAGAATTATTCGACATGATGCCCACAGCCTCTTTCTATCATCGCTCCGCTCGCCATCGACAGGTAGTTCATGCCCACACACTGGGACCTAAATGGTCCCGTACAGTGCGGTTCCAGAGGAATTTCCTTCCGCGTACACTTCGTTTGTGGAATGAGCTCACTGCCGAGGTTTTGCCAGAGGGATACAGTATAGGGTTCTTCAAAAGGGGAGTAAATAGGTTTTTGAAGGGTCGGCAACGCGCGAGTGACAGCCCTGGTGTTGCAAGTGTCCATAGGCTACGATAACCGCTTACCATCAGGCGGGCCGTAGGCCTGTTTGCCACCATCGTGGTATAAAAAAAAATGTTTCAACATACTTCTAATGACAAATTCCTAAATATCTACAATTTTTTTATCAAATCTACATATAGGTATAAAGTTAACCTATATCTCACAGGTCTCAGCTATCCACATATCAAATGTTATCGAAAACAGATCTACCGACTCCTTGCTATTAAATTGAGGACATGCCGAATATGGTCAAAATAAATCTAGTGCGCCACTGCGCACGGACGCACAGAGAGGTATTTGACCCAAAAAGCTGGCCAAAAATATTTTACACTTTTAATGGCTGCCCAACAATGTTTTATTTAAGGTTTTGCTTGAATAAGGTAAAAAAAAGGCATACGTAATATATACAATCATTTATTCTTCATTTTCATCTTCAAAACTTACATTTGAAATGTCACTTTCTACTAATAAATTTACAAGATCAGCTGAAAATTGTATTTCTTTTTATTCTTCCTCAGGACAGGGTCAGAGGTTAAGAGGAGCCTGTTTAAAACATCTGCGTTGCAAGCTACCCGGGAAAACTTTCTGGTGTAGTTGTGTCTGAACATTCTAATATGTTTGTTGCGTGCTTCTGCAGCTTCTTCAGACAATTGTCCTATTGGAAGAATGGCTTCCGTTATTACTTCAGCCCCATGGCGCAATATTTTATGCAAGGTCGGAGATATAGGGTAAAAATTATATAAAGAAACGTACAATTTAGTCGTTTCTTGACAATAATTTTCAAATTTCTCTATGTTTATCTTTAAACCCCAGCACAATGTGTCTAAAATAATTTTAAATCTGTAAATTAAATTTAAGTCTATTCCGGTAATTGCTGCAGATATGTTATAGTTAACAAAAAAGCGTCTACTCGTGTTCCCATCATTGGTGTTGCCAAAGTTTGCATTTGGTATATCCACTAATAGACCAAGTTGCTCGCGGAACTTATCTTGGATGTCTTTTTTTCTGTTCTCGACTATTTGTTTCTCCTCAGCAGTAAGGCGCATATTCCATTTGTATCCTTTGAGCCACTCCGCATTGATTTCTGGCCTTTGTTTTGCGAGCAGCTGTCCATTTTTGTTTAAATTGATGTTTTATAACTGACAATTTTTGTTTTATATTAGCAATATTTTGATCATTTTCATCATACTGATTGATCAGTTCTTTTTCCATAAAATTCAACTTTTCGTTAAAAATTGAGGTGTTTGAGCGTTCCATTATATCGAACAAGTCATTTCGAGACAAAAACTTCACTCCAGACGAGCCTATAACAAAAATACATAAAATATAAGTAAAATTTCGTTAAGTAAAAGTTTATATGTTTACAGAAAAAAAATCACGAAATATAGGCGGGCGTATTCGGGCGGCTGTTTTGTTTTTAATTACATCCTATAAGGTCTACTTTACAACATACAATAGAAATTTTGACTTAGAAATGATGAGAAACTTATTAAAAAGTCCTTTGATTTCTCAAAATGTGTTTTTATACGAGTTTTTTTTCGTGGTTACATCTTATGGATATAATTAAAATAATATAATAAATTAGCTGTTGAAATTATGTACTAAATATAATACATACCTGGTTAATCAGAATCCATTATGAAAACCAACACAAAATCGTTCAATCACGAGATAGGAGACATTTTAAAACACTAAAATCTGAGCGCATCGAACAATCACACGTACACTTTAACAGAACGGTAACTTCAGACTGAGCTTACGTCGTGTTGGGCGGCGCTAGAGCTTTGTCGTTATTGTTATTGTATGGAGAGGTTATACTAATTTAAAAAAAAAATTGCTTTGAAGGGGTAGCACTAATTTAAAAAAAAGTGATTTTGGCCAGCTTTTTGGGTCAAATACCTCTCTGTGGGACGCTTGAATTTGTTCTATAGTGAAGGGAAAGAAAATTCATCCAGGAACTCTTCATAACTGTTATCGCTTACCATTAAGTAATCCGCATGCTCGTTTGCCCTACCACATAAAAAAAATACGAAAACAAATGTGCGAAATTATTTTCTAGTACTGCGCTAATTATAAAGATTTTTGAATCATTTGATTTCAGTTTGAATCATTGTGGTTGTAGAAACAAATTCTATATTTGTTTCCGTTTCACATAGAAAAAACTACATCGAATTAATGAGTAGAAAAGTTGTCTTACTATCAGTCAACTAACAAAACATTTGGATTTGCTCCCTTTATACTTACATATGACGATGAAAATTTATTTATTAAATTACGCTTGTTATCATTTTATCCACAAAATATGGAAGATATGCAGGTAGTCACAATAAACAAGGTTACTTCTACTAGTACAAATACTTACAGTTACTTAAGTATTACAAGTATTTATTTATACTTATAGTATAAATAAATACTTGTAATACTTAAGAATGGTGGAAACACCCTATTATTTGGATATAAGCAAGAATTGTGGCAGATTTTTGTCTATGATGGTTATCTAGTTCACATATCACCAAAGAAGTATGGTGACCGAGAAAGTCACCTGGTGGCTTGAGCAGAATCATGCAGCGAGTCGTAAGCCCGCCTCTATAGGCTTGAGTTTGAGGTTCACATTCTTGCTGAAACTACACAAGAATTAACGAATTTATCTACAAACTGAATGCACTATTTCGAACTATCATTTATAGACTTCTTCGTATTGACATTGCCGCTATGCAGGGTGTAGAGATATCTTCATTGTAAGAATGAATGAAAAAAAAGACAACTACAGAAGGTGAAGATGTAGTCTTGTCTCAACGAAGTCTTAGAGGAAAATCTTTTAAAGAAAATTTGAAAAGTAGTATCAAGCTTAGCTGTAACATCCTAACTGGAAGGGTAAGCGGCTGTATTTTGATAGAATTCATATTCCTCTAGAATCAGCTCTCTGACTCTCTGAATCGCTGCAAATTGTGCTCACTGAAGCGAGGAATTCCAAATGACGGCACCTTCGGGTACATAACGTTCGCACCGTCTCTAAATATAGCAATATCAACTCTTATTTATAAAAAAACATTCTTGAGACAAGCGTTGCCCGTTTCGATACGTACAATCTCCAATCGGACGTCACATAGATTGTTTTCATTAGTCTCGAAGCGTCCTTGAAACTATTTTTTATTTGCAGATTAAGTAAACAGTCAGATAGGCTCAAAGTATTAGTTAATTATGTAACAGTTCAGTCATTAATCACATTATAGTCAATCAATGTCAGTTGTCAACTGACGACAGATAGCAGCATGTAATAAAATCTTTAAATATCTAATTCTTTGAATGGCTAATACTCGAAATGTCTAATTATAAAAAGTGTATAGTATCCTAAACTAATTCAGTAAATTAAAATCGTCTGAATATTTTTCATAACTACGAGCAGTATACATAGAATAAAGTTAAATACGTCACTTATGCTTATGACTCAAAAACGTCTGAACGAATCTGCCAGACGCAGCTGAATGAAATGCTCACTCCAGCGTTCCCTTTCCTGATTAGCGTTTTGATTGGCGAACTTAGCGATACAGTCAATAAATTGTGGATTTCCAAGTGCCACAGTAGATGAGCATTTGGGTTACTGTCGGATAAACACGTTATCCTAAGTCAGCGAATACCTATTCCACTAGAATTAAAAGAGTAAGAACAAACAGTTATGAAACTCCAGTACACCGAATTGTTTCCTAAAATTTGCTCTGAGATATAAAAAAATACTTGAAAGTCTAGGATACCATAGTCGGAAAATCTAAATACACTCCAACCAGGCTTTGTTTGATTGTCATACATACTATAGAGTGATTTTAATATCAGATTACAGTGTGAATGTTAAACCTGACATTAACCAGATTTATCAGTTATAGTCAAAAGGTAAACGGAACATGAATAGCAGCGGTAGCCTGTTGTAAATTCTGAATTTGAATTGGCCTATACGAATACAATATTCCGTAGCCAAATACAAAACTACCTGAATACACCATCGGTCAAAGCACCGGGGTTATGATTGAATATTCTATAATAAACAATGAGACATTTCCAGAGCTTCAACTTCCCGTGTAGTGCGGGAAAAATACTGTTGTACTGACGATTGACTTGTTAACATTAGATATATCTCTGGATTCGTGATCCCGGCAAATGTGAAGAAGTGAAGTTTGCGTGCCTCCACACTTACATTCTTTATTATAGGCAAGCTTTAGAATTTCGGGACTAGACACATCCCCAGATAGGAACGTACACACTGGAATACTGTTTTCGGCCCAAGTGAGCGTGTACAGTAGAGACGATGTTTCAACATGGCGTCACAGTAATTTAAAGATAAACAATTATTAAAGGTCACAGGTTATGACTGCACGTATATAGCGATATATGTCTGCATTCATAGGTCGCATAATGATGATACCGAAATTTGTCGAAAAGCTTTAACAAAATGAATATCCGTTCTTATTTCCACAATTATTTCGATTGGTTAATTGTTATGAACAAATTTATATTTATTCTTGTGAACAACTTATCATAGAATGGACGATATTGCTAGTTCATAAGAAGATAGCGTTGCTATTTGATGTGGCTTTACAGAAATTTGTTAGAAATAAAGATACTGATTAGCTTATAGTTCCGAGTTTTATTAATTTCTAGCGCACCCGACAGACTTCGTCCTGTCAAAAAAAATTGTAAAGTAGCAGTTTTTTGTTCCTACTTATTTTATAGTTAATTAAATGTAAAAAAGTAGTTATAGTGAGGTAACTACAATAATTGACATATGGTCTTGCGAAGTTTTTTGTAGATATTGATATATTCTATAATATTGTCGAACATTTTTTTGTCCTATCATTAATACTCTTCGCAGCGTATGCGATAAAAGACATTTTAGGGCTAATTTTTTTACACCTTCGGTTGATTTTAATAAGATTTTCTAAAGATTTTTATAGTAATCTAGTACTAAATATAGCCTATGTTACTCAGTGATAATGTAGCTTTCTAATGAAAAAAGAATCATTAAAATTGGTCCAGTACTTTTTGAGTTTATTCTTTACATACAAAATACAAATCTTTTCTCTATATATATAATTATGTAGAAAACACTTACTTTAGAAAATATATAATAAAACTTTTTATATTTATTGTTATCACATAATAGTCGTTAAAAGTAATTAATTATTTAACAATAAAATGTATAAATATTCATTATTTTTTACAAAGGAAATGCGAGATTGTCACTAAATTAAACCAAATCATATTTATTTTCAATTTTATTTTATTTATTTTCCACAAGATAGTTTTACATTTCTACTAATATATATTCTCGCCAAACATTACGTTTATGGGCAAATACAGGTGATACAGAGGAGTTGCAAAATTTATTAGACCAGTACTATTCTATAATTTGCCTCGTGGCGTGCAAATTTATATTCAATTTTCAGTCTAATTTTCCTTTAACTGACTTGACTTCGACTGTATTGAAAAAAAAGGTTCTTTTACATTTTTTCCACAGTAGTTAAAGTTTTGACTTAATTAATATGTAAATTATTATTTCTTAACCATCGCATAATATGTGCCAGTGCATTATTTATGCCATCTTCAAGCATTAACAGTCTCTTATTAGGAAATATGACAGTGCTGTCATCAGCAAATATAATTGTAAAATGTGAAATCTTATATAATTGTGGAATTATTTTGTAAGAAACTTGAAAATGCCAAAATTATTAAATTGGTAAATAATTTACGTCCATTCTATTCTCTTATACATATATACGTATGGTCTCATTAATATCCTATAGGTGTCAAAATATCAAAAGGAACATGTCGTATAAATAAATAACTAGTCGCTGATATTTACAATTATAAACTACTGGCTGACCCGGCAAACGTTGTTTTGGCATATAAATATTTTTTAAGTAATTTCTAGAAAAAATATTAAGGGTGGACAACCCTTATCACTAAAGGGTATGAAAAATAGATGTTAGCCGATTCTCAGACCTACTCAATATACTCACAAAATTTCATGAGAATCGGTCAAGCCGTTTCGGAGGAGTACGGGAACGAACGTTTGACACGAGAATTTTATATATAATGAAGCTCTTCAAAAACATATCTATAAATTTTTGTAATTTAAATAATATATTTCGGTGCAAACATCAAAAGCCACATACAAATTGTGCATATCAATAAAATACCTATAAAATTTTCGAAGATAAATCTTGTCGGCATGTGTATCGTAAAACTTAATGGTCAATTCTAAATAGTGCGACACTTCGATAAAACCTTGGCTGAGGTGAATGATTGTATCGGTGCAAGAGATAAACTCCGAGATAAGACACTCGCGGAAATATTGTGCGTAAACAAAACACTTTTCATTAACTTCAACTAATGCTTCTAATGGCGGTGCGGCGTTCTGAGCTTGTTTATCGGCCGCCGTTGTACATAAGTCCTCTAATACTAATAGCATTAGAAGTTTTTAAAAATTTTACCAATGGTAAAAGTGAATGAAATGTAATTTATAATAATTCCTTATATTAGCATTCCATTATTATTTGGCCACTGTTATTGGAAGTTTCATTTTCAACCTTTATCTAAATTGTGCCACTTTCAGCTCATCATCAACTCTAGTCTTGCATTGAAGTCTCCCATAACTACGGTATGTGAATTGTGGAAGCATGTACTACCCAAGAAATATTCTCACACATTACTTTCACTTCCTTATCGGAGCGCGTCGACGTTGAAACGTAGACCTGAATAACCTTCAACGAATACCGTTAGGTGAATCTGAGTAGTGCCTGCTATCCTATTCGACACACTTCCGATCTGTAACTACGTAGTTCACAAAGGACTTGTAGATAACGAACCCGACATAACCTTAGGGTTTCCTTTCCCAGAAGTAAAACTGGTTGTCGGATTTCACTATCGTATCCTTACCCTCTCTTAAGATTTCAGATAGCTCCACAATAATCTAGCGACTCACCTTAATTCTCTCTCTCAAGTTCCAGCAGCTCGTCATTGTGCGTCATCATCACAGCTCATATACGTCCCCACCGAGGGGCTCGAGCCTACCCTAACTACGTTAGGGCGATTAGGCCTTAGTCAACCACGCTGGCCCAGTGCGGGTTGGTTGACTACGTACACCTTTGAATCGCTTCGCAGATGTACGCAGGTTTCCTCACGATGTTTTCCTTCACCGTAGGAGCGTCGGATAAATGTACATATGAAATTCGGAACGAAAAACACATTGGTACACGGTGGGATTAGATCGCGGGCCTCCCGATTCTATGCGGCGCACAGACCAGTGCCGAGACCACAGCGCCACCGACGTCATTGTGCGTACATTGTCATTTATCAGAGCCAATATCGTTCGATGGTAAATGACCGCCGTTGGTGACGTATTAGTAATATTCAACTTCCATTAAATTATGGTGTTTCAAGAATAGTCATCATCATCATCATATTTTATTATATAATTTTATTAAATTACCCTAAAATAAGTCAGAGTAATTAGAACTACTCTATCCTTACTAAATTAATTAGTAATCTAGATGTTTTGAATAAGCAGTCTTGATATCATTTAATTATTTTGTAAAATACACTTTATGTATGTAATACAAGTTTCTAAAATACTAAGTATATTTTTTACTTTTGTGAAGTAAATGCCGGGGTAAATGTAAGTAAATCGATTCATGCATGCGACCAATGGATTATCGAATCATTACCAGTCACTCATTGCACACCGTGTTAATTCTATTAAACAGAGTAATATATTCGGAAAACGACGCCATCAACGGGTCAGATAAGTTTATTACATGTTTACAATTTAATTGCTGACGCAAGATAAAAAAATCTATTTTTTTTAATAAATGACCTGATAAACTCATGCTTTCGTAATATCGTCTCGTGACTATAGATTCTATACAGGTTCCTCTATCTTATCTCGTGTTGTGCAATACGTGACATAAGCTTCAAGAAAATAAAATTTACATAATAATGAAAGTTCTCGCACGTACAAAAGGTCATAATAACATATAGGTGTGATATGTTGACGTGATAATATTTTCTTTTGCCTTATAATGATAAGCAAAGGCATTTTATCTACCTACTTTGGTATTTTGAAACATATAAACAAAAACAGTTTAACTTACTCGTAAATTAATAACATTTTATTTATATATTTAGTTAAACAAACATAACTTATTAAATATAATGTATTGAAAAAATTGAGAATTAATAGCTCCTCCAAAAATACTACGATGCACACCTAATTATCAGGTATTTATTAATTTGTATAGCTAATTCTTGTATTGATGTATGATTTATATTTTTGGTATACAATTAGTAGTTTTGTATGCTAGTTTATACTGTAGTCAGTTAAATACAACCTGAAAAATATTCACAAATCGAAGACTTATATATTGTTGTAAACAAAAGCAAAATTATAAGAGTTTACATACAGTAGAACGAGTATCCAAACATTTTATCATAAATATCATACAATTGCCTAGTTTCGTGGAACCTTAACAATTGCCATATTCATCCCGCTTACTTACATGTATTTAATGACAAAATATTTATTTATTTTTTATTTATGTTCTTTACCAAGTACATAGATTCACAAAGATTACATTTTTTTTTAGTGATAATAACAATTATTAAGCAATAATAACAAGCTCGAACAAGAAATCAATTTTTAAGGTTATTTGTTACATAAAAGGGTAGATAAAACTGCCTTAAATACGAGCACTTAATCTCGAGAATCTATGAATGATAGACGACAAAGAATAACTGAATGCTTTAATATATATATATATATATATATATATATATATATATATAATATATATATATATATATATATATATATAAGTTCGCGGAATGACTGGGAAAAAAGATGAAAAAAGATATATATATATATATATATATATATATATATATATATATAAAAGTTCGCGGAATGACTGGGAAAAAAGATGAAATGATACATTATGTTATTTTTCCTTTTCAATATATTCCCCCTTAACACGAATACATTTTTCGGATCTGGCATATAACTTATTAATACCGTCGAATTATTTATTTTTTATTTATGTTCTTTACCAAGTACATAGATTCACAAAGATTACATTTTTTTTTAGTGATAATAACAATAATTAAACAATAATAACAAGCTCGAACAAGAAATCAATTTTTAAGGTTATTTGTTACATAAAAGGGTAGATAAAACTGCCTTAAATAAGAGCACTTTATCTCGAGAATCTATGAATGATAGACGACAAAGAATAACTGAATGCTTTAATATATATATATATATATAAAAAGTTCGCGGAATGACTGGGAAAAAAGATGAAAAAAGAGAGATATATATATATTATATATAATATATATATATAATATATATATAATAATATATATATATATATATATAATATATAATATATATATATATATATAAAAAGTTCGCGGAATGACTGGAAAAAAAGATGAAATGATACATTATGTTATTTTTCCTTTTCAATATATTCCCCCTTAACACGAATACATTTTTCGGATCTGGCATATAACTTATTAATACCGTCGAAAAAATAGGTTTTGTCTTGGGCGTCAAAATACGCCGAAATCGCCGACTTGACTTCATCATCGTCTCTAAATTTTTTTCCACGCAGCTCTTTCTTCATCTTTGGGAATAAATAAAAATCGCTAGGGGCCAGGTCTGGACTGTAGGGTGGATGGCGTAGTTGTTCAAAACCGCATCGATGAATGGCAGCCGTCGCAACATGACTCGTGTGAACGGGCGCGTTGTCGTGCAAAAGGAGTACACCTTTTGTCAGTTTTCCTCTTCTTTTTTCTTTAATAGCTTCTTTTAATCGGTCCAATAGGGAAGCGTAGTACTCTCCCGTTATAGAAACACCACGTTCTTTATAATCGATCAAAAGAATACCTTCAGTATCCCAAAAAATAGTCGCCATGATCTTTCCGGCCGATTGCGACACTTTAAATTTTTTAGGGGGTGGTGTGCCTTTTTTGTGCCACTGCATCGACTCCTGCTTTGACTCAGGCTCATAGTGGTGAACCCAAGTTTCATCACCGGTTACAATTCGGGCCATAATTTCTTCCCTATCTTCTCCACAGCGGTCCAAAAACTCGCGGGAACAGTTGACGCGCTCACGTTTTTGCAGCGGCGTGAGCATTCTCGGGACCCACCTTGAACACACTTTACTCATGCCAAGATGTTGATGAAGAATATTTAAAATTGTGGTTTCTGATACTCCAACTGATGCTGCAAGTTGTTTCTTCTTCAACCTTCCGTCTTCCAATACAAGTTTTTCAACTTTTTCAATGATTTCCGGCGTAGTGGCCTCAATGGGCCGTCCAGGTCGAGGATCATCTTCAATTGACTCCCTTCCTTGCTTGCAAGGCCGTGCCATTTGTAAATCATGGTTTTACCAGGAGCAGAGTCTCCGTAAACAGCTAACATCTCTTGCAAAATAGTTTGAGGCGTTTTTCCTTGTTTGGTGAGGAACTTTACGACGGCGCGATGTTCTGTTTTCTCCATAGTGGCTAGTTTGTTCCCGATTTACTTGTTTACTCGTTTGTAACTCGAAAGCTAATGACCCAATTAGGCTAGAAATTGGCATATCTAGTAATTATGAGTTACTCAAGTAGCGGCTACCTGGAGGAGCGACCTCACCCCCGCCAACCCCGCCATTCCGCGAACTTTTTGACCGCCCCTCGTATATAATATATAATAATATATATATATAGATATATTATAACTATATATAATATATAAAAAGTTCGCGGAATGACTGGGAAAAAAGATGAAATGATACATTATGTTATTTTTCCTTTTCAATATATTCCCCCTTAACACGAATACATTTTTCGGATCTGGCATATAACTTATTAATACCGTCGAAAAAATAGGTTTTGTCTTGGGCGTCAAAATACGCCGAAATCGCCGACTTGACTTCATCATCGTCTCTAAATTTTTTTCCACGCAGCTCTTTCTTCATCTTGGGAATAAATAAAAATCGCTAGGGGCCAGGTCTGGCTGTAGGGTGGATGGCGTAGTTGTTCAAAACCGCATCGATGAATGGCAGCCGTCGCAACATGACTCGTGTGAACGGGCGCGTTGTCGTGCAAAAGGAGTACACCTTTTGTCAGTTTTCCTCTTCTTTTTTCTTAATAGCTATCTTTTTTAATCGGTCCAATAGGGAAGCGTAGTACTCTCCCGTTATAGAAACACCACGTTCTTTATAATCGATCAAAAGAATACCTTCAGTATCCCAAAAAATAGTCGCCATGATCTTTCCGGCCGATTGCGACACTTTAAATTTTTTAGGGGGTGGTGTGCCTTTTTTGTGCCACTGCATCGAACCCTGCTTTGACTCAGGCTCATAGTGGTGAACCCAAGTTTCATCACCGGTTACAATTCGGCGCCCATAATTTCTTCCCTATCTTCTCCACAGCGGTCCAAAAACTCGCGCGGGAACAGTTGACGCGCTCACGTTTTTGCAGCGGCGTGAGCATATCTCGGGACCCACCTTGAACACACTTTACTCATGCCAAGATGTGATGAAGAATATTAAAATTGTGGTTTCTGATACTCCAACTGATGCTGCAAGTTGTTTCTTCTTCAACCTTCCGTCTTCCAATACAAGTTTTTCAACTTTTTCAATGATTTCCGGCGTAGTGGCCTCAATGGGCCGTCCAGGTCGAGGATCATCTTCAATTGACTCCCTTCCTTGCTTGAAAAGGCCGTGCCATTTGTAAATCATGGTTTTACCAGGAGCAGAGTCTCCGTAAACAGCTAACATCTCTTGCAAAATAGTTTGAGGCGTTTTTCCTTGTTTGGTGAGGAACTTTACGACGGCGCGATGTTCTGTTTTCTCCATAGTGGCTAGTTTGTTCCCGATTTACTTGTTTACTCGTTTGTAACTCGAAAGCTAATGACCCAATTAGGCTAGAAATTGGCATATCTAGTAATTATGAGTTACTCAAGTAGCGGCTACCTGGAGGAGCGACCCCACCCCCGCCAACCCCGCCATTCCGCGAAACTTTGACCGCCCCTCGTATATATATTATATATATAATATCGTTAGGTTTAACATATATAATTTAGTTGAACGATTCCTCAGACTTTATGTGTATGATCGGCAACTAGTCACCGTGGCGCATTATAATGTTACAGTTTCGGTTAGCTTACCTAAGTAAGAATTTATTTTACGCCGAATAATTATCGTTGAAATATATTTTATTACTCTTCTGTGCTACTGAAATAGATAATACTGAATATATAATTTCGAATCTGCATACCATTATCAAAAATCATCAATAATCATTCTTTTTTTATTTTTAGTACAGTTTTAATTTAATTAGCCTTATTGTCGGCGTCGTCTTCTTGTTATCAAACTAATATCATCCAAATTGATCGCAAAGTTAAGTTTCGTCAAGTTTGAACAAACGTTCTTACTTTTGATTAATAGCACAGCAAAACTGTTCAACGCGGATCGTTGTCAGATAATATTTGATTTCGGTGCAAAGAAAGTGAAACTTGTTTGAAATTGTCATTCGCACCTTTAAATTCGGACATCTAAGCTCCCTAACAAAAAATATTAACATAAAACTATTTATTCCAGTGTATAATATTCTGTCACGACAGTTTTAAATTTAGAATGAAGATGATATAATATTATGTATCTATTCCGATGCTAAGCAGTATTTATGAGTTCGTGAACGCAAAGAACGCTCTGTCAATGAATTAACTATAATTTGATCTTCCAAATGCATTCACGGCCAAACGTGAGATTACAAAGCCAAATACTAAATTCAAAAGTTTACAAATTACGTAAATAACGAAACATAAATACCACATGAATGAAATTCCTCGAGTGATGTTTATCGTAACATACATACATTTAAAATTTCCTCGTAAATTACAAACTATCATACTTGTATATATGAAGAAGCTTTTAAAATTTCCACGTTCGAAATATCTTCGCATCTGATTCTTGTACTGTTATTTTTTATAGTTAATAATTGGGGATTTTGATAAAGCTATTTTTGGATTTTCTTCAAAATATTCATATTTCACGTAATAAATATTATTTGGATGTAGAACCATTACGTTTCGAAGACAATAAAAGTGACTTCCATACTGCTTACTATATTTTTAGGGTTCCCTAGCCAAAAGGCAAAAAAACCGAATGGATTCGTCATGTCTGTCTGTCCGTCTGTCCGTCCATATGTCACAGCCATTTTTTTCCGAAACTATAAAGGCTATACTGTTGAAACTTGGTAGGTAGATGTATTCTGTGAACCGCATTAAGATTTTGATGCAAAAATAAAAAATAATAATAAATATTGGGGGCTCCCCATACTTAGAACTGAATCTCACGTACATACGTGTGGGGTATCTATGGATAGGTCTTCAAAAATGATATCGAGGTTTCTAAAATATTTTTTTTCTAAACCAAACAGTTTGCGTGACAGACGCTTCCAAAGTGGAAAAAAGTTAGTCCCCCCCCCCCCCCCCCTCTTACTTCTTAAATAAAAAAAAGGAAAACTCTAAAAAAAAACATATGATGTACATTACTATAAAAAACTACCAACGAAAATTGTTTTTAATCGAGATCTAGTAAGTAGTTTTTTTAATACCTCGTAAATCAATGGTACGGAACCCTTCGTGCGTGAGTCCGACACGCATTTGGCCGGTTTTCTTTAAATACAACTTCGCAACTTACTTTTAATGTTGGAGTAGGTAATTGTTATAACTTAATAATGTGAAAATTACATAAATATGTATCTATTTGCAATTGACTTTTGCTTTTCAAATTATACTGTTTTAATTATAGATTTTTATTAATTCCATTCAAATTTATATGCTCATATGTTTTTTGTTAAATTATAGTGATTACGTAAAGACTGCATGTCAAAACGTGTAATCAATTTATTTCCGTCACCAGACCAGAGAGAATTAAAGCTGGCTTATCAAAGCAACAGTTAACCAATTAAAAATTGTTACAATATTGCACGTACTCAATTCCGAATCATTTATTGCCCATATTATGTATATATTATGCAGGTCTTATTCTTCATTGCAATGGACACATAATATCTCTGTAGTAGAGTCTAGCAATTCACTTAATTACGTTGCCATATTATGTAATAGTATTATAATTAGAGATCGGATAATTGGATGCATATTTACCTAAAGTTAGTTTAAGGCAAAGTATGGAAACGGCTTTTTATTGTTTTGTTAAATAAAAATCCCGGGATTGCGGAATTGGATAGCCGGATGTTTATTTATTTACTAATTAGTTTTTGACAAAGTATGGAACTGTCTTTTTATTTTATTTCCATAAATAAAAATCCCGGAATTCCGGTACTGTAGAACATTTTGGTAAATACGTATGCATAGTTGTATAAATGAACCCGCGGGTCTCGGTCTTTTGAAAATAAATACCACGTGCTAATTTAGTAATTTTCAAAAACAATATCACTACGTCAAATTTGCAGTCCCGTATTTCCCGGGATTTTTATTTAACAAAATGTATTTTAAAAAAGCCGCTTCCATAATTTGTGAGCCAAAAAATTAACTTTAGTAAATATGCATCCGATTATCCGATCTCTAATTATAATACATGAACTATATCTAGTTTCAAGCTAGCTAAGCTTTTCGTAAATTTAAAACCTATCACTCCAACGCATGGCACGCTGGCACGCAATCGCAGCAATCTGCTGGTAAGAACAACTAAAGGCTAAAAGCATCGATGTATTCATCATAATAATGACCTTAGTGTAATTTAAATAAAATCCAGAAATTCCAAAGAATCTATTGACGTTGGTAATAAGTGCATTCCGACAAGCTATGTTGATCTTTAAATGTAATACATATTCCCTTAATGCACCCTGTGTCCCTGACTCGCCTAAAATGATTTCTATCTATGGTGTTTCTGCCACTAAGTCCCTCCCTTCTAACGAATTATCCCAGTCCCACAGGCAGAGATCGCAAGAGGAGAAATTACTACAGTCGATTGAATTAACGACTTGATATTTTTATTGTTTCTTATTTTAAACGATACACACTAGGATTTTTGTCATGTGTCGTGAGTTCAATCACAAACATACATGAACATCCAGACCGAAATAAATTTGTGTATGTCATACACATTATGTCCCGTGCCGGAATCAAACCTCGTGACTCGAGCCTCGAAAACATACCGTTTGGTTAAAAATTAAATCTATCTAATACCATTATTAGATGGGTTTCATATTTATACACATGACGTTAATTTAAAATACATATTGCTAATTTATCGTGAGTTGATTACCCTGCTTAAAAACATATTAATTGCATTACAATTAAGTAATGACGTAAGGTTGTAAAATATGTAATATACACAAATTTTTCGATAACATGTATTTGGCCACGTGAAACTATTTAATAACTTAATAATAATAACAAAAACAACCGCTGAGGTATAGTGCAAGACATATTAATTATCATCATCTTCTTGCATCATTTTCAAGTGCTGATTCAAATACGAGGGCTGCTACTTAAGTATACGGAATCTGGGATTTCAACATTTTTAAACGCAATATATGACCTCCATGGTAAAATTCGTTCTTTTTTTGAAATAATAGCCGCTATTTTTTTTCCTTATGTACGCTAGTGTTTTGTTTCTGATGGGTTTAAAATGTCATATCGCTGAAATGATGGAACTCACACGTGAAAATATTCGTGCTATGATTTATTATGATTTTCGACGTGGTTTAACGCAACAACAGTGCGTAGATCAATCAACTTCAACTTTTGTTGTTGAAGCTCCATCAAAACCACTGTGTATCACTGGTTTAGTGAGTTCAATCGTGGACGGAGTAAGCTTACGGACGAAGTTAAGGAACGTCGCCCGAAATCAGTCGTTGTGCCACAAAACATTGAAGCTGTACGAAAACTAATTGTGCAAGACCGTCATGTTACGTATCGCGAGATAGAGGCTACTCTGGGCATATGTATGACAAGCATTAATAAAATATTGTTAGAGAATTTTCCATTGCCCGGCCCCTCTACTCAGTGACGTCACAACCGGTGGCGTAATCGCAAGCCCCGCCAGACAACAGCTCGCCTCGACCGCCACTCTTTGCTACGGGTTCGTGCGCAACGGACGTGCGATTGGTGTCCTATAGATAATTAACCATTCCGTGTTCTAATTGATTTCAGTTCGGTAAATCGTATATAGGTTGTTTCGGTTGTTATTTTTTTAAAAATTACCCTTACTTTTAAATTGTTAAGATCAGAAGTGGGATAGGATCTGCGTGATTCTATCTGGTTTTTGGTGTTGGTTGAATTTTATTGCAGAAATGGTGGATGGTGAGAGACGTGAGACTGCTCGTAGCAGGGGTCGCAAGCCGCGTCACGTTTCGCGCCGTAACCGCACCCCGATCCTCGACGGTCGGCTGCGGTGCGGGATGGACGCGATGCTCGCCCGCCTCAGAGTATTGGAGGCTCGGAGGACGGGCGCGTGGCGGCCGCGTGGCGCGGCGCGCCAGGCGCAGGGACATGCTTCGTCTGAGCGCGCTGCGTCGCGATCGCCGGTCAGGTCCCCGTCGCCTGTGCGCGGCCGGTCGGGTTGCGGCACGCCGCCCCTGCGAGTGTCTGTCTCGTATGGGTAACTGTTTGGGGGGCGATGCACGTACGTGGTTGAGCGAGTGGGTGGCGAGCGAGCGCACTTGGACCGGCTTTAAAAGAGAGTTCAAGCCTTTGTGTCCCGGACTCCGGATATCGCTAACATTTTGTTCGAGGTGGTGGGTGCAGGCTCGGACAGTTGCCCTGCTTATGCCGATTGTGCTCGTCGCTCGCTGCTGCGATTGCATGTGGTGCGGGGTCTTTCTGATGAATTGATTTCAGCGATAGTGGTGCGTGGTGTGGCAGACCCCCAAATACGGGCGTCGGCTGCGGACGCTGGGCTTTTGCCCAATGACTTGGTCGAGATTTCTCTGTTTGCGTGGAGCCGAACGCAAATAAAAGTGTACTGCGTACTAATGCTCACCTAACTCATTATTCGAAGAGTAAGTCGATTTCTAATTTTACTCCGAGAAAAGGTAAGTTTGAGGACGGCAAGTGTTTTACGTGTGGGTTATCGGGGCATAGGCAAGCTAATTGTACTAAGAGAGTAGCGAATGAAACTACCGCCAATACTAGTGCCAGTTCAAATTCCAAACCTGTCTTTGTGCCGACTAAGTCTGCCTTGTTCTTTTTGCAAAAAGATTGGTCACAAAGTTGACACATGTTTTGCTAAACAAAAATCTCTGATCTGATCTGAGTTCCATAATAAAAATAACGTCAATTTTTGTCGCGAAAATGAATCTACCCTCAGTAGTGATGGAGTTGTAGCCGTTATACAGGGGGTACCTGTTGATGTTTTAATCGATAGTGGCTCGACCATATCGCTTATTTCGTCTAATTTACTTAGGCATTTCAATTGTGTACGTAAACCTGCTTTCCGCGTACTTAAGGGCTTGGGTAGTCAGGAACTTGAAAGCATACGTGACGCTATCAATTGAATTGTGGGCTTTTCGATTAATTTAAAAAGGTGTGCTTTTCTGTGTACGAAAATTGAATACCTTGGCAGAAGCATTAGCGAAGGTCAGGTTAGACCGAGCCATGCTAAAGTAAAGGCCCTAACTGATGCACCGTTTGATACCCCTCATATGGATGTTTTGGGTCCATTGCCGGAATCGAATGGCTACCGCCATGTTCTTATAGTTGTTGACGCAAACGGCCGCAGAACATATGATTCAGAGGCGCGGCGGCGTGCGGCACTGGCGCTTCGTGCTGGCGCAACAACGTGGCCGCGCAGCGCGACCAGCTGCTGCACGCGCTGGCCTGCGCCGGCGACATTGTGGCTATTGTTTAGCCCCGACATTGTGGCTATTGTTTCGCCCCGACATTGTGGCCATAGGTTAGCCCCGACATTGTGGCTATTGTTTAGCCCCGACATTGTGGCTATTGTTTCGCCCCGACATTGTGGCCATAGGTTAGCCCCGACATTGTGGCTATTGTTTAGCCCCGACATTGTGGCTATTGTTTCGCCCCGACATTGTGGCCATAGGTTAGCCCCGACATTGTGGCTATTGTTTAGCCCCGACATTGTGGCTATTGTTTAGCCCCGACATTGTGGCTATTGTTTCGCCCCGACATTGTGGCCATAGGTTAGCCCCGACATTGTGGCTATTGTTTAGCCCCGACATTGTGGCTATTGTTTCGCCCCGACATTGTGGCCATAGGTTAGCCCCGACATTGTGGCTATTGTTTAGCCCCGACATTGTGGCTATTGTTTCGCCCCGACATCGTGACTATTGTTTTGCCCCGACATTGTGGCGAACCCCGCGCGCGCGCCTCGATAATGCGGCTTGTTCTACGCTCCGATACGCTTGCGATCTGGTTAGAGTGGATGGGCTACAAAGTAACAAAAAAAAAAAATAATAAACAATGGAACAAGAAGACCAGGCTGCGGTGAACAGAGATGCCCAGACCGGAGAGAACCTGGCTGACGAGGACGTTCAGCTGTCAGGAGAGGCCGTGTTAGAGAATTTTCCATTGCCCGGCCCCTCTACTCAGTGACGTCACAACCGGTGGCGTAATCGCAAGCCCCGCCAGACAACAGCTCGCCTCGACCGCCACTCTTTGCTACGGGTTCGTGCGCAACGGACGTGCGATTGGTGTCCTATAGATAATTAACCATTCCGTGTTCTAATTGATTTCAGTTCGGTAAATCGTATATAGGTTGTTTCGGTTGTTATTTTTTTAAAAATTACCCTTACTTTTAAATTGTTAAGAATATTATATTAACATTTGTTTGCGTTGGATACCGCACAACTTAACTCAGCATCAAAAATAAGCTCGCGTCGAATGGTTCAAGAATATGTTAAAAAAATTTAACGGAGGTGACTCAAAATCTGTTTATAACATCTACACAGGTGATGAATCTTGGATCTATGCGTACGATCCCGAAACTAAGCAACAATCTACAGTTTGGGTGTTTCAAAATGAGCCGAACCCTACGAAAGTGACTCGTGCAAAAAGCACTTTAAAGCAAATGGTGTCCTGTTTTTTTGGTATTAATGGTCATGTGGCTACAATACCACTGGAGAATCGTAAAACGGTCAATTCGGAGTGGTACACGACCATTTGTTTGCCGGAAGTATTTGAAGAAATACGTAAAAACAACAAGCGACGCATGAATCATTATACACCACGATAATGCCAGCTGTCACACATCACGCGAAACAAGTACATTTTTGGAGGGTCAAAAAATAGAATTGATGGTTCATCCACCGTATAGCCCATATTTGGCACCTAATGATTTCTATTTATTCCCAAATGTGAAGAATAAATTACATTGTCAACGATTTTCGACCCGTGAAGATGCCGTCGATGCGTTCAAACAGCACGTTTCAGAGATACCACAATCAGAGTGGAAAAAATGCTATAAAAATTGGTTTCAACGTATGCAAAAGTATATCGATCATCGCGGAGAATACTTTGAAAAACAATAAACCCATATTTAGCCATATACGTTTGTTTAATTTTTCTATTCCGGATACATAAGTAGCAGCCCTCGTATTTTTACCACCAGCAACCAAATTGATAACCCGGTGAGGCCATTGTTTATAAATTTACTGTAACCTTTGCTTTGTTGCCATCTTTTGAAATTTGCGATATTATCTTACAATGTTTCTTTAGATTTTTTCTACTCCTTAGTTATGCATTAGTTTCCGAGAGGCAACTCCATACCAAGGTTGTCTGCTTGCCAGCGTCTTAGTTATTTTTGTCGTAAAGCAGAAGAGCATAGATTATTATGGTCCAATTTGAAGGGCATGTTTTTATATGGCGGTGAAATTACTGCGGCGGCTGTATCCACTTTGCCATCAGAGAGCCAGTCTGTCTGTTTGCTAATTTATTGCTATAAAAGAAGTTTGCTGGTGAATACTATCTAATCCTACGCTGAACAGTTAACCTCTAATTTTATGCATACAATATTAACTCGTTTGTTATTTTGTAATAAGATAATTACAGAAAACATTTATAAACAATGCATTTTACGCTTCTTTTTTTTACCTCATTATTTTCCTATTATTGAACTAGAATTCGCCAGTAATTCTGAATCACATATTTCATTGTACAGGAATTTGACAATAAATTTATAAACATTGATATTTCAATAAGGACTATATTTTTTCGGAGCGTAGACGAAATAATTTGAACACAAAATTATATTCTTGTTCTAAGCTTTATTACTATTACAACGTTGGCATTTGTCCTTTCATTGACATTGATTATAATCAAACTTAATTGTAGAATCCCTGACTGCCAATCCACTATTCCGGTTTATAGCGCACCACCCAACTCCATTTTCGTTAATTACCCCTGTGCCTGCTTTAAATAGATGCTCAGATAATGAAAGGTTAGTTTACACTAGATATATCCGAGATTTCTATGTTTTTTCCTTCAATTTACATTAATTCTATTTTATCGTTCACAAAGTATGATGATGCCGTCTTTACACTTACTTCGTAATTTATAGTCATAACTTTTTGATAATCAGGAATTCCAAAGTATTTGTAAACTTAAATGTATCTCGCTTTAACAGTGCGATTATTCTGAAGGTTCATTCCAGTCTCATGTATGACATTCTGAAAATTTCCTAGTCACGAAATATAAAGCAGTTACACACAACAGGATTACGAAAGAACTATGGGTTAAAATGCTTAACTCTTTTATTACTAGATACCAAGTAGCCTTAAGACCTAAACGTACTTTTAATTTAAAATAAATAGTTATAAATTGAACTATATTGTAAATTTAAAATAATCATTCCATTAATATTTAGAAGCTATACATTTTTTTAGTTTAAAACAGTTATAACACATTGTTCTAATCAAGCTCGTCATAGTTTCAGCTGAAACTTTGAGGAACAGCTGATTCTGATACTGATTCACCGTTTAAAATTATTACCTACTTAAAATTACATTTTCGATTCATGAAACTTGGTTCTATGTTCATAACGGCAACATTAATAAATATCAACTTGCACTTGGTCAGAACATAAGAACTTTATGTAATTTATCATAGCGCCTACTCATTCATATAAAATTTGGTTTTACTTGACATAGATGTCAACTTGTGGTGTCATTTCCCAATTCAACCGTTCTATACGTTTTCGCGATTATTGTAAATCCACATTTCATATTTAGGTAGACTAATTTATTTATAACAACTGTATTGTATTATCTCACATATGTTATCAGAACATTTCAAAATGAAAAATATCCATTACCTTCAATTTTATGTTCCGAGATTATGATGAACTAGCCTGTTATGGCTCAGATTCGTACACAAAATATTATAAAAATTAGAAAAACAGGAAATACACAACAATAACAGCAAATCCGATATAAATTCCTAAGCCACATGTGTAAACTACTTTACACGAGAAGTACATGTGGTGTTGGCGGGGGTCGTGCCATACCGTGCCAGCGCCGCCGCGATAAGGTCCCGGCGGTAACTATGAGACGGGCACCTAGCCGAAACTTCACGTCGACACGCCGTGCCACTCGCCTCTTCTATAAGCATTCCCATGAAAACGTCACCAGGGGATCGTTCACCGACGGGATCCTCCCATCGGTGAGAACTTAGTATATTCTAAGTTTGTAGTACTTAATACATTGTCAAATATTATTTCAAAATATACGTTCGTTCTTATGTAAATACAGAGTGTGTAATTTAGTTCGCAAATGTTCACATATTTCATATTAGCAAACAAATAAATAAATATTGTGATAGCAACAGGTAAGTAAATTACGCAGTGATTAGTTGTCCGAAGTGTGCGTCCTTCATTAACCATATGATAACAATTTCTTTCGATTAACATCCGTATTGATATATCATTGCACCACTGTTTCTCTCGTCTAGACACTTAAAACTATACTAGACACTAAAAAGAAATACACTAGTTGTCTTTGTGTAATCATTTGTCATTAACCTCCGTTTTACTACTGATATTAGTGTCTTACGATTTGCGACGGAGGATTGGTGAAACAGTTACTATAAAAAACAAGTGTTGTGTTGTGTGTAAGACAGTGGCAGACTTATTTAAGTGTATATATATATATAATATATATATAT
The DNA here is from genome assembly GCA_036419045.1 of Scirpophaga incertulas. Taxonomy (NCBI): domain Eukaryota; kingdom Metazoa; phylum Arthropoda; class Insecta; order Lepidoptera; family Crambidae; genus Scirpophaga; species Scirpophaga incertulas. The sequence goes on along the minus strand of CM071634.1, from coordinate 26,200,805 downwards.
ATATATAACTACGCTTTATAAACTAAATATATATATATATATAACATAGTTTTTCGAAATCATCACCGCCTGCTCAGACTTAATTTGCAATTTCGTACTGTGGTGTTATATCTGTGATTTCGTATATATTAGATATTATATCTAAGTCTTGGAAACTTATCTTATTTTACAAACACTTTAGTAACAAATATCGTTTAGTGATGCAATTTAGATAAGAAATCATAAATTCTAACTGGTGATGAGTGACTTATATCAGACGATAACCAAACAAAATATTGTAGATAGATTATTTTGAACGGCGTGTCTGTTGCCATGACATCTATTATGTTACTACACGTTCCAGACATGCTCCAGATTCGATAAGTTTGCATGTGCTTACAAGAAATCGTATGTCGTAATAAGTTCTGACACATCGCAGATGATTGTGCATTATAGCTTCATAAGACACCATTTATTTTTTTCTACATATGCAAATATTTATATGTGCGCTTAATACTGATTAAACAAACTGTTCGTTTAATTTCTTTGTTTTCGTCATGAGTTAAATAGGAATCTAACAAATATTTCTTTTAAACAAACAATGAATCTAATGCATTCTTTGAAACACAAGACATAATACATTCTAAAATTATCGCTGCCTCATGAGACATGGGGAATAGTTTAATGGAATATTTTTAAATTTGTTTGGAATTTCATTTACTATCTTGATAAAAATATTTTATTTTATTACAGTCTTACCACGGATATACAAAGTTATTTTTATAAGGAAAAACACGTATAGAATATTTTCAGTCATGTCTACCTACAAAAGATAAAGATTTTTCATGGACATCGCAAGATGAAACTGTGAAATCAACTGATTGTTCGCGGGAAAGAGTACAGTCAGCCTACTATGATCTCATAAAGCAGGAATAGTGCAAGAGAGATGGCGTTATACGTTGTAAGAGTGGTGTCTCTGTCTCAATATTATTTTAATCTTACTCGAAGCTCTCATGGTAAGACCTATGGCGTGTTATAAACGAGACAGAAGCAAATACGTGAACGCGATGTGATGTAAACACATACATTGACTAAAATAAGATTTACGACATAATAAGACTTACTTTTCTACCACAGGCATTGGATTTGGTTACCGATTTTGTATATGCTACTTTAAGTTTCATATATAATAAATGCTTATAATGTGACTTATTGAAATTACAACTTTTTTCAACAGTTTCGCCCACCCGCACGTCCGGGCTCGCCTGGAGAAGCACATGGGCTCCAACTTGGTCAAGCTGACTGACAAGAGCTATATGACCGAACTGGAGGAGAGGATCCGGGCGGTCAACGAGGAAAACCTGAACAAGAGGATCTCTAACAGAGTTGTATGTTTCGACAATGCTTAATAAATAGCCAGTTGTAAATTATCGAGTAGTGATACAATAATATGGTAACTTTTGAATGTTAAATCTTGCCATAAATTCATCACTGGAGTAGATAAATACAGTACAGTATTTTACGGTTATAAATATTAAATTTGATAAAATTTTCTTTTAACACTTATCCACTATCTTTGCTGAAAACTGAGTAGAATTTAATCATTACTTCGTGCTACTATGTCATCTATGTTTAGTAGTTGTATTAGTAGTGGATATATAAAAATATATACTTTTAGCGCAGATCACGAAATAATAATTAAAAAGTAGTACGTTTCAAATGCAATTCAGGTGAAACTAATATGTACGAAATAACACAATTCAGTTTAAGCGATTCAAACACCATTCATTTCAATAAAGGTATTTATTTGACAGTAGACCTCATGATCCTCTAACGTTGTGTTCCGTAGTAGGTTACGTGTATCTGAGAAATCCCTAACACACATTCAATTTATTTATTATAAATCCTCCATCACACAACCTGTATAATCCAAATAAAACATAATTGTAAATACAAATAATGCAAAAATGTTCTTGAATGCTTAGTAATAGACCACGTTACTACATTCTTAATAGAGGTAGAATGACGTGACATCGCATGTGCTGGATTATGTTATTCCAAGGTACCAATCCATCATAAGTGCCGTCAAGCCTGGATTGTGTCAGTTGATGTGTAGGTACCTCGGTAGCAAAAGTGGCTGCGACACGCAACTTTTCAGCAATTCCACCGCCTTGCAATCTAACATTGACGAGCATGAGAACCGTTTATCACGCACAAGAAAGCCAATACGTTGCATTTGCAGAAAATAATTCAATAAAGGCTTGGATCGATCCATGACTACAATTGCATTTCATATACTAATCCATCCAAGTAGTATGTAATAGACATTTATCGTAGATACAGAAATATATTCCAGAAACAATACTTTATTATTAAAGTTTGCGTTTTGTTTCTAAATGCAAACAATTCTACATAACAGAAGTTTCAAAAAATAATCCATTTTATGCCTTCTGTATCTTGAGAAAATAAAAGAAACCGCACTAGTTTCATGTATAATCATTAAGCTCGCGATTATATTAAAAACCTTTAGATAGTATATAGGCTAATTAAATTTTATCAAGCTACAAAGATAAAAATATCTCATCGCATCCAAGGAACGTAGATAAACAAAAATAACAGAAAACCCTTTAAGTTTCTTCCGCATACACCTAGTATGCGGTTTGGTCACGTATGTAATATAGCTTGTTACTTTTCGTTACATGTAACTCATTACTTTCAGCTCGATGAAATGGAACGTCTCAAACGACTTATCCTCGTGGGCAAGACGCCACTGAAAGAATGCCCACCAGAGTTGTTCCACCACCCAGTGTTCGTGTTCTGGCGTATGGTCAACCGGGAGGTGGCCAGAGCCTCCAAGAAGCGCGCTGACGCTTACTTCAGAAAACTAAAAGCTTCGCAGAGATTCGACCAGGTGCTTAGAACGTTTTACTGGACTTTCTCTTTGTCTCTTATTGTCTTAGCATTATGTCACATTAGTTTAACCATAAGAAGAATCGGGGCAACAGGGGCCTGGAGTTGTAATTAAATTAAATTATTTGTTCGATAAAATCTGAATATATTTAATTTTCATTCGTCGATGCAAGTAATAATATATTTATTAGAGACCGCACCGATAGAGCAATAAAGAAAATAATGGAAAATGTATAAAATATTGCTTTGCATTTAACAGAGTCATGAAATCGATTTGTAATAAAACCACCCTTTTGTGGACTTTATAGTCTTATAGTAAATACTTATAAATTGACGACAACTAAAAACTTAACACAATTTAATCATTAATAATATTTTCTTAACATAGGCCGAAAAAGGCGCTAACTGACGTCAAAACAAATTTGAATAACAGAAAAAAATTAAAAGAATACAAAATAATTGACTTTAAACTATCAGAGATTAAAAGAAGCTTCTCTGAAAAATTATCAAAATTTCATTTCAACGTATGTACAATTTATCTATTATGTTCAATTGTAATTTACAATATCATAATACTTATCTAAAACAATCAAAGACTCTCCGTTTCCGAAGAGAGACTCAATATCAGAGTTATCTGACTGGGCACCTCTGTCTTACCTATTTCTGCCGCAAAATAACGGTGTCCGCATTCATCATCACAGCTCATATACGTCCTCACCTAGGGGCTCGAGCCTACCCTAACTACGTTAGGGCGATTAGGCCTCAGTCAGCCACGTGCGGGTTGGTTGACTACGTACACCTTTGAATCGCTTCGCAGATGTACGCAGGTTTCCTCACGATGTTTTCCTTCACCGTAGGAGCGTCGAATAAATGTACATATGAAATTCGGAACAAAAAACACATTGGTACACGGTGGGGATTAAATCGCGGGCCTCCTGATTCTATGCGGCGCACAGACCAGTGCCGAGACCACAGCGCCACCGACGCTCTTAGCGCCACCGATGCTCTTACGACGTGTCTGCATTACTGTAGTGACATAACTGGATACTGTAACTACATCTTATGTATCATTTTATATTGGCAACGTACACTGTGGTTTTATGGGGATCGCACATTGCCGCGACTTGAATCTCATAGGGATCACATTTACTACAGGTGACTGGAACCACTTACCATTAGGTGAGCGATCTACTTATTTGTCAATATCCAACAAAAACAAATCTTAATCATAAATAGTCATAGTACATATGACGAAAAAGTCATAGTACATATATGCATCAGCTGGAAGATATTATACAAAGGTCAATTCATCTTATATTTTCGCGTCTATTTTCTCATAAATAGTAAGTCCATAATTAATCATTAACTTTTTAGTAGTCTTTTAATTTTTATCATCAAAATTTATGAAAAGACAATAATACTTTGTGGAACTTTCATTAAAGGCATATAAACAAACGTCAAATTATTTGAAGCGTTGTAAAGGCAAATTATTTTTATTGTTTGACTAACTTAATTGATGAATATTGAAATTTATGCTAAATGTATGATAGCCCAATATATATTCTTATAAACAAAAATTTTATTATCATAAGTGTACTGACTTATTGTGACAATCCTTACATAAGCCTCTCAGAAATTCTCTGAATCTTAAATTGTAGATAGCAGAAATTGCTCTTGTTTATAATACAAAAATATTTTCAATACTAGCTTCCGCCCGCGGCTTCGCCCGCGTGAAATTAGTATTTGTCAATCCTGGTCCCTTATGTCTCAACCCCTATTTCACCCCCACACTGGTAAAAATTTCAAAATGCTAGAACAAACGATTTTTTGTTTCTTATGACGTTATATTTGACCAACTTGCATACTAACTTTCAACCCTTATTTCACCCCCTAGCTGGTCAAAATTTTAAAATAGTTTAATGATTTCTTATCAAGTGCTAAAAAATAAAATTTCATGGTTTTATCTTTAAAAATTAAGGAATCCCATACAATCTTTCAACCTCTATTTCAACTCCTTCATCCCTTTTATTCGAAATAAAAAGGGCCTAAAGATTGTCTGTGCCAAATTTCATCAAAATTGGTTGTGAGGTTTAAGCGGGAAAGCGTAACAGATAGACAGACAGACAGAGTCACTTTCATGGGATTTGCGGCAAATATTTAGAAATAGTTCATAAACATGACAGTATAGATCTAATTAGAATAAACCAATCTTGTCGATTCAAGTTCAGTTCTAATTCATATAAAATACATGAAATTGCATTTTATACAACACAACTTTAAAAAATCGATGAACTTGATTATCCTAAATCCACATTGAATACATGAATATTTTCAGCGCAATATGTTTTTTTTATACCACTATAGTAGCAAAAAGACTTCGGCCAGGTGATAGTAAGCAATCACCGGGGCTCATGAAGGACTGCAATACAAAGGGTATTGCCGACCCTATAAAAACTTACTTACTGCTTTCTTAAACAACCCCATACTATACGCCCCGTGGAAAACCTTTTCGAAATAAGTATTTGTAAACCAACAACAAATTTTGTAAGCCAACCTGTGGCTTTAAAATGATCTTGTTTGCATGTCTATTTTTATAGTTACTTTATTTACATGCAATATTTAGTAGCAAACGTTTTCAAGAATTGTATTTGCTATGAAAATACTATTCACTCTCCGTAGATGTATTTCTTTCGTTTCAATTAGGTCTTATCATATTATTTTTTATCTGTATTCGAATTATAATAAACAGGAATTCAATGAAGTCACATCAAAATGATAAATTAACGTTACAACATTGGCTAGTCAAATTACACTTTGACACAGTAATGCTATAAGGCGCAGTGGACGTCACAGAATTAAATTTAAACTTTAATGTTATCGACAATATTTTATTTACCTTTTCTTCATCTCGTGTAGGTCAAACTATACAAGGCAACGCTTATTTTGAGAACAGGAAACTACATTACTGATGAAATAAAAATATATCGGTAAACGTATTAACAATATCATACTATAAATATTACATTAAATATATATTTTTTCCTATTGTGACTATAAACAGAAAACGAAACCTACACATGTTTAGATGTAGTTAAAAAAACGAAACTGTAAAAATTTCTGTTATAATTCCCCACACAATCAAATGAGGTGTCAGACAAAAAAGTTAACTCAAATCAATTATATTAATTGCACTTGTTTTAATTTTTAAACTACACGTTTAAAACGATTTATGCAAACAGCGTCTGTGCAAAAAATGGAAAACGAGACATATTTAAAGCCTTCAGAAGCGAATCCTAGAAAGAGAACAGTAAAATATATCTATAATTTGGAGATAATTTGAAACCGGCGGACGGCGGCGAACATTTTCGCGAAATTTTAATTAATTTGCCCTTTCGAGAAACTTATATCAATTTAATAAAAACTTGCGCGATATGGTCAAAATGTTATGCTACGTAAAATAACTAGTCATCATATAGTATTGAAGTTATAAAGGTTTAAGGTACGCAAGAAATTGAGAATGTTATATGTAAAAATGCATTTTATATTAAATCCTAGCTGAAGAGTCAGCTTTGTAAAAAAATAACCATTCTATGAGCATTATATAATGCCATATTTAAGTTACCAACTCCGTAGCAAATCCACCAAAACGCGATATAATAATGGAGGGGAACACTCAAATGAGAGTGATTTATCACTGCAATTTCATTCAAAATACAAAATATAAATTGCAAGATGGCGCTGAAGTTATTATATCTAGTTTCGTTGCTCAGAGTACGGGGCTGCACTCACACCACTTAATTAATGTAATCACGAACGAGATTGAAATTAAGCGAATCTCTGAAGTTTAATCATAATGTATAGAATAGTATAATAAAAAAAATTATCTGTAATTAAGATTAGAATTAGAATAGTATAATAAAAAGAATTATCTGTAAATCATATTTGATTGAACGTAGGAAAATTACTGGAGTTTAATTACTTCAGTCAATTAAGAGCGAACTTAAAGCGAGGGTATCACGAGCAAGTATAGGATTCTAACGACTGAATCACGAACGTAGCTAGTGAGTAGTGAGTCATGTATTATAATACTGTGCGAAGCGATTGATTCATGGCTCTCAATAAACTGTCGTTTTCTTCAACAAATAGTATGCAAGTACTATTTTTTATACCATGCCTTCGTAAAAAACAATTAATCAAGCCAAAAAAATATTTAATTAAGAAAAAAGAAAGGTTAAATAGAACTGAAACGATTACTAAAATTAAGAGTTTTTTTTTTTTCTTTAATATTAGAATTGTTAGTCAACCTGTCTAACGCTATTTATTTCCTATTCTGCATAATCTCAGGCTATAGCCTTTCGCTATTGTCTGTTAAAAAATCCAGACAAAGTCTGCTAAAAAGAACCATACATCAAATAAAAATCAATAAAATTTCATGACCCGAATCTTGAAACCCAGGATCTTAGGTAAGCATTTTAGCAATTAATAGATTTCTTAATGATTTTAGTCTATGGAGGAAGAGTGCGAAGCAGAGGATGCGGAGGAGGAAACGGAGAAGCTCACCCGAGCACAACTCCTGGCGCGGTGCCACCAAGATATAGAACAACAAAAAATGGCGGACGTCGAAAAGGGAGTGCGGTTTACCGAGGAGCAGTTCGCCCTACTGAAGTATGAGACCAACGATGTGAAGACTCTTAAAACCCTAACTGTGAGTGACGCAAATGACTAATCTTTAGGTAAAAGCCGTATTTGTACCGTGTAATACAGAAAGAACCGATAACGATCTATCAGAGATTTTATCGAACCATTCTGGATAATCCTCAAGTGATCGACGCCGTCATGTATGTGAGCAGTAATTGGCTGCGTTTTTCAAATTTAATAGTATAGTTTATCAGAATCTATCAATTTTATAAATATATTATTATTTACTAGAATGACACGTGAAAATCAATATCATCTTTATTAAGCCACTTTTGCAGAGCACCTTCTCTGCGATCTCCGTGTTCATATAGTGTTCGTACGTGGTACGTTACCAGTGCCAAGGTCGTTCGACGGTTAGTGTCCGCCGCTCGGACATTTTTAGCACCCCTGATGCCGTCACCATCCCAACTCCCGTCACCATCGACACCACCTCCGACACTGCCAAGAAAAATAATTTTTGGACGGATTTGGGCCGTGTTCCACTATGCTGGCCAAGTGTGGATTGGTGAGAAGCGCTAGAGCCTTGACAGATAGCAGGGTAAGGATGACTTGGGTTCCGTTAGGTGTGATTCTGAACCCTTTTCAGAATACCTTATTATAAATAAATAATATTGTAACCAAACATGGCTCAATGAATACTCTATCTAGTTCCATATAGTATAATAATATAGGTAACCGCTTGGTTTGTAATACTTTTAATCGTGCACGTGTTTATAAAATGTAATTTTATTGTTTACAAAGGTAACTCAATAACAGTTTGTGGAAGCTTATAAAATATATATTTTTTTAATAAATTTCCACAAAATTGCAGGCTCCCTCAATCAACTCTTCGACATCCAATATAATTAATCTGAAATATATGGTTGCGTATGCATGTAATATTTTGATATTATTATAAATAACAATTTCTACAATTACAAATTTATAGTAGACAACACGTCAAGCTTTTCATTTGCATTACGGAAACTGACACTTGTCAGCATCAAAAGGCGTTACTGTGTATACCTACTCAGTATATACCTACATAAACAATAATATTTATCGCGAGTCGTTACAAGACAAAGGTGGATTGTTTGTGGCCATTAAGACTGTAATTATGCTATCAGAGTCCCAAGTCCCGGCCGCTCGAACTGGTAACATCTAGTATTAGGGACGTCAGCATCTCGAATGTACTTTCTATTATAAGTTATCATTTCACTGTTTTGCTTTATAATTTATTTTTTGTTTATTTCAAGTGTAATTAATAAGGAATTGAATAAGCTTGATAAATTTACACACTTATGCTTAACACTTCAAGATTTAAAATGGCACATATTTTTGTGTTAATTGACACATATATCACATGATAAAACAGAATTCGAAACACATTTTCTAAATCCCTATTTCACTCGTTTACAGATGACTCAAGTAAACAATTATTTAGGACGACCAGTTACTATTATCGTTCGTATCCACTATTAATATAGTATAATACTTATCTTCTATCATAAATTAATAGATAGTAACTTTACGTAGTAAAGACTTATGTTAATTTTCTGGAACATATTCTAATATATTTTATAGCAGACATGCCTATCGGCCGGTTTATTTACTTGCGATCCAGTGGCGGCTCGTGTCTAACCGGTATGAGCGAGATTACGCCCACCCGCCTGACCCCTGGGTTGTTGGGTAACTTCGTCGGTGCATAGACCTGACTAATCAGCGCGTGTATACAAACAGCCGTCTAGCACTTAGGCCATATTTAGTGCATTGATTACCTAATTCTAACTAATGGATAACAAAATCAAAAAACTTGACTAATTTCAATACAAGAGAATTGTTAATACTTAATCAACTTTTTTTATATATGACAGGACAGGACATATACAAAACAGATACGATAAATTAACTAATGGCCAATTAGGATCCGATCTCAGCATAAGCTGCGTACAACAGACTATTTTGTGGCAGCGCTGGTATTCTGATCGGGTCTAGGTGGGGTAAAATACAGAAGAAACAATATTAATTAAATTTACAACAATTTTCATTTATAATAAAATAGCAAAAATTAACATATAAAAATTAAAATATAAGTACAATAGATTATTGACACAGATCCCTTTGCTTTACACTATTTGAAGGTTAAACTAAAAAAATAATAAAATTAAAATTTTTATTTACATATACTTATATGTTTTAATAGTGACATCAGTACATACATTATAAATAACGTAATAATAAATGTATTAAAACAAGAGAATATAGTTTAAAGAATAAGTGAATAAATTATATTTATACATAAAATTTACTAGATGTATGAAAATGTGAGACCAAAATTAACTCCGAAACGCCGATATTGAATATCCAATGGGTATCAAAACAGCATTTGAGTCTGCAGACTTTTACACTTCAAGGGGGAACTTTTTGAAGTTAAGCCTAAACGAATACATTGACTTCCTATCACGCAGAGGAGGGGGAATATTGTTCCAACAAAGTGAAGCAGCGATTCTGAATTTTACACCTAATTCCTTCCTTTTAAACTCATCTACACTATTCATATCAAATAAACTCTAGTTTCTGAATATAAGACATGAAAAACAAATGTATCGCACTTTATCATTAAATCACCATCATTTTCACAGTTGATGATAGGCCTCCGCCAGAGATCTTCACTTAGATTTGTACATACGCTGCTAGCATCCAGTAATTTCTTCAGGTATAGGATAGGAGGCCTTCCGACGCTACATGTCTTGACATATGCCCACCACACGAAAACCTTTACGCCCTAATGGTCATCAGTATTACGAGTATTGTTCCCTACTGCCATCAAAGATTCCCAATTATTTAGAATAAGTCGGTGCCCCTAGTTCTACTGCGAAGTTTCGTCTTCTCCGAAAGTCTGAGCATGTCCTGTCTCCATTGCTATTGGTGATATTAAGCCTCTTTATAAAGCCAATGGTGACCACCTCGTTTGAGAGGGAACGATGTAACGCTGTCCAATAAAATATATTGAAGCGACGCGCAAACCAGAGTAGTATCGACAGTATCTGATAGGATATAATATATCACAGTTGACCAATTTAAGTAAACAATGTACCTATCTACACAATAATTCAGCGCCGTCTTGTTTACAATAAGTACTGAACACAAATCGTTTTATGCTACGCGATAATTAAATCTAGCGTCAATCGGTTCGGAGCTGCATAAACTAAATTAAAGTTAATGGCGCAATGTCAGACGTTCAAAGTTGGTTATCGTTTACCGCACTGTTTATTAATATAAATGCTTTAATTGAAAATGTTTTAATTTGCACGTAGATTGTGTCTTGTGAGTACTATTCAAGACTACAAAATACTTAAAGTGTGTTTTACAATATTGTTATCTATAAATAACATTAAGTAAATGGAAAGTCTTTTAATACGGTTACATTTGATCACACCTTGCTTTATAGTAAGTTACGCTATGAACTAAGATGAAGAACGCTTTCTTAGAAAATGGTTGTACGATTTATACATTTTCTAGATGCTTTATTAGTAAGCTATATTTAATATGATTATCCTAAAAAGCACAACTTATTTGATATCAATTGATAGGCTTCTATTAAATGTTGAATATGGATTTATTATACAAACAATACACTTATTCCTCTTAAATTAAACCAATGTATTGAAGGAATTTATATACTATACTCGTATACATTGAGTAAAATCTATAAATTTCATGCAGATCAATACTAGTATGAAAATTTATATGTGTTTTTTTTTTCCGACATTCTAAGTCGACTATATTACAAACAAAAGATTAAAAACTTTTTTGCTTATGTTTCATGACTCTTTTCCTCTAATTCCTAATTTTCTCGTTTCAGACTGTGGAAGAATTATACGCGCTGGCAGACAAGATCATTGGCACTAAACGAATGTAGTAGACTATTTGCATTATGATTTACGTATTTAGATGTAGTTATATGACACAATCGCACAAATCACGTTCGGATGTGTCTGGAAAAAATAATATGCTATTCAAAGCAAAAACATTGTAAAGTCAACAAACACATGTAGATAAATTAAGTGACTCATAGTTTTGTATTTCAAGAATAAATGTCTGGAATTTCTACTTGTTTAAATCATCCACTCCCTATCGTTATTGTATGATAAATACAGTATAAATTTTGAATTAAAATAATTTATCTATTGGATTTAGCTTCATTCCCTCTAAATGCAATGACTTCTCATTTCTAAAATATCGAATAATCGGTTAGATCTACTAATTCTTAGAGAGAGATATATATATATATATATATAATTTAATATTTCTTGTAATTAATATAGACATCAAAATCAATCTCTTTTGATTCTACAAAATTTGTATTCAGTTCACAATCAAATTGTATGTTATATATTTATGTATATACTTAAAGAAGTCCAACTCCCAATGACTTCATCACAGTTGCAATCATTTCATTGACCAAATATTGTTTGTACTAAGAAAGATATAAAAAAATTATATTACATTATAAAAATATTCTATATAATATATATGAACATATGTATAATATAAATGAAAATAAAATATATATGACTCTCTCCCGGAGGGTATTAGGGGAGCGCGAACGCTGGAGCCCTTTAAGTATCAACTCCGTGTTCACTTCCTGTCAAAGGTTCCTTAACTTAAACTAATTATAGTCCTGTCCAATTACTGTACCCATCCTATATTTTAATCTCCTTTTAATACTTCTCTGGTCCTAGGTTGCCTGGAAGAGATTGCTGTTTAGCAAAAGCAAAAATTAAAAATTTATATTCTTTTTCCTTATTTATATTTATAAAATGTATATTTTTTGTAATTTTATTCTTTTTAATTAAATTAAATATAGTAGTTTCCAAAATTTTAATAAATCAAAAGCTCTTTTTCATTAAAAGTGAAATTCGGAACGCATGCGTTCGTTTAAATACACATACACGCTGTCTTATCGATCAGTTACCGTAAAATCTTGTACATACATTTTAAATGGATTTGTTTCTGTGTCGAAAATATGGTATTTTTGTGTACAATTTATTCAACAGTATATAATAGACACACCCTTACATATTGTACAACAGTATATATTACGGTACGACAATCCTAAGACCAGAGCTAAACTTGAATATTCTATTGCCACAACCATTTTTGTGTCCTCCTGGCTGTATGGCAACGAGCATTGTCGTGTATCATAGTAATATCCGAACTGAAGCTTCTGGGATATAGAGGACATAACATCAAATAACGTTTTTGAAATAAAAATTAACAACTAAGTTGACATTTATAGAAACTAATTCTGTTCACGTGAACAGAGTTAGTTTCTACTCCAACCATTACAAGGAGTAGATTTAATTATTGATTAGGACATTGTAAGATTTTCTGAATACACCTCAAACGCTCCACTGTTTCCGAAACTTCATGGTTATTTTGTCATTGTTCAGTATTATTAAAGACAACTCTCTGAACTATTCAATAAATAAGACTAACCGCTTTAAAAGAGACACCATAATGTTTGTGTTTATTTATAAGAATTTGATGATTAACGCACTCAAAAGCCTTTATCAGAATATACCAATTACATCATATTTACGCTATCAAGTATCATTAAGTAATGCAACTCCAGCATCTGTATCTTTAGTGAAACTGTATTGATTTGTACGACAAAGCTTATTACAGGCAAAATAATCTGTTGGAATTCTAATTAACTGATAATCACTTTTTCAAAAAAATTACTAAGTGCAGGGAAAATAGAAATAGGTCTGTAATTATAACGATCTATTTTATTACCAGATTTGAGTAAGGGTATTGACTTGCTTCTTCTTCATTTGTTCAGAGAAGGCATCTATTGATAATCAATACAAGTTTTGGAGCAATAACCTATATTACTGATTTGATTATGTGAGTTGAAATGCCCCAAAGGTCTTCAACGTTGTTGTTATTAATTGACTTATATACACGCCCAATAGCATACTGTTAAATCAGTGGCATGCGGTAATAATAGAATACATTAGAAGACATTACGCTTAATAAAAATTAACCTGTGAACTGTGATTTCACTGTGATGAAAACTTTATCTTTACTTAGTAATATTTTGATAAATATTTAAAATATTTTTTGTGTGTTCAATTCAATAAAGCATTTATTTTAGTTGCCCACGTTCTTAATTATTTTATGGGCTCCAAATAAAGATGGCAATATTCCAAAAAAAATAAAAATAAAATAATCGTTAAATAATTTTTATTTATTGTTTTATATTACTCACTTTAACATTCTTTTACATTCTTAATCATTACTAAAATAACTTTAAAATTCCTTAATTATTATCACTCATATACACTATATATACAGCCACAGAAACCTAACAATTGCCAATAATATTACAATTCATATAAAATCCTGAAGTCAAAAACAAAATAGTATGAGTATATCACATCAAATTTCAATCAGTAACCTTACATATGCTACGTTTCTTAACATTTACTATTTTCAACAATTTCACTACGGCGTAGATCGTAGACTGGTCGTAGCTATGTTACAAAAAGGCTCGTAGTCCAGCTACGACCTTAAAACTTATTTTAGCACAATAATACATGTTTTTTCTATAACCATCGCTTATTAATTTTCTTTTGTCAAATTTTCTTTTACAATCTAGATAAATGTATCTATTTAAAATTTCTGATAATAATATATCTATGTTCAATAACATATTCTAAAAGTTAAGGTCACAAGTGACTTTTAGGTCGTCGCCGTAGCTGCGCGTAGATGAGGCCTGCAGGTTTGTCTATGGGTTGGTAAATGTGGTGCCTCGGGTCACCTTTCGTCACGTTGGCAGGGAATTTCGAAAGGTCAATGTTGAGGTAATGTTTGTTGGGCATCGTCATCTTGACCCATGTGATCTGTGGACAATAGAAAAACACTATAATAACGTATTGTTTATTTTTAAACTTGTCATAAGTAATATGATATTCCCAATTGAAGTATTGATTTTTTTAAGTTCACCTAAAAAAAACTAGTGAGCATATTTAAAAAAGATCAGTTTTTAAAGACTTGAGTGACAAATCGTCAAATATCGTGAATATTTAATATTTATAATGTTTATAAAGTAAACGAAAATGATAACCTAATTTCAAAATACATAATTATAGATGACGATATTCGATCCGACTCCTCCTATAAACGAATAACGAATAATAAATTCGATGATTGAAAATGATTGAAGTATTGAAGAACATTAATACTCGTATTTATGAATAACACAATGTTTACAAAGAGGACGGTTATTTTAAAAAGCCTCAAACAGATATTTAAAGATGCAAATATACACTGACATTCGGTTTGATTGAAAATATAAAAAAATCGATAGAAGCGATACTATCAATAGACCTTACGTCATAAATATTCAACGAAACAAAAGCTCGAAGGAACCAATTTTGTTTATATGTACTGGCGTAAGTTAATTTAATCTATCAATGTATGTGACCTTACCGGCAACCAGAACTGGTTAAATTTATTCAAATATTTAACGTCATGCATTGATAATGTACGCCTTATCAATGCATACGCGTGACGTGACCAACTTAAACTTCTACTCACGCCAATCAAGCGTGGCATAACAGTTTGCTCGAGCAAAGTTTTAGAATGTAACATATTCAAATGTAATACTTCGATCGTAAATAGTATTTCGTTTTAGTTCATAAATAGTTATTACCGAATTAGTATATTTTTGATCAGTATACGACATATAAGAAGATATTTTTAACATAGCATATAAGTCAAACGCTACCATTACCTGCATTGCATCAAGAGCTAAATTTAACGTAGCCTTTTGGATACACATCAAGTAATGACGAAACCGTCGACCAAATATATATTTTTTATCATTTCTCTCAATTTCAAATTATAGGTATCCTAATGTTATAATTATACTTTGGTTAACGAAATTCTTATTCCATATTTATAGAGCATTCCTAATTGACCTTAATTAACTTTAATAGATTGCGAGGGACGTTCCCTTTTAAGCTGCATATCTAGAATACTCGTAATTATTATTTATTTACATAAGTCAAGTGTTAATTCTATGTAAAAACCCGTCGATAAAATATCCAGCGTTTAAAACACAGAGCACTTTACATTGGGTTTATCCTACATTCTCTAAAACGTTTATCACTATCGCTTAACTTATCTCTATTATGAATAGTATATCTGGAGAACCTACACCTCACAAAAGACTACCTTATACTTAAATCTTCCCGTATTTATGTATACTGGACTGCACTGGACAAGTTTGCCAGAAAGCTTGCAGGGACTTCCCACTACTGCCCATGATATTTTTAAGTTCACAATTTTTACGAACCTTGTGTGATGTGCTCAGAATCTATCTTCCTCTTGTTTTGTGATTATAATATAAGGTCATTTGACACAGCACACTTTTCTAATAATATAAAATGTTGTTTCTAACTTATTGCAACAAAAAATATTTTGTAAGCATTTATAACAGGCAACCTGATTTATAGGTAATGTCTGTTCAAAATAAGATATCGACGCACGCGTCGTACTCGCATCGCAACGAGAATTCTCGTATCAGTGTTATTTACCGAACTGATATCAATAAGTAATTGCGTGCTGACTCAAATAATTAATTAATCACATGATCATACGCAACACTGACAAAGTTGTTCAAATTATATAAATAATAGCAGTTTACTAGTAATAATGTTATTTATCGGTTGATAATAACTTGAGACTTTCTTAGAACAAAGGTCATTATTTGATAGTCACTAAAATTGAAGATCAGTACGAATGCGAATATCAAACCAGGATATGACATGATATTTTAAAGTTCATTTGGCATACTTTGATATGGCCATCGCTGGCTTGTTTTGATCCATCTTGTTTTCGTTAACGTTCACTAAAAATAATCGTTTAAAAAACTATATATAATAGAAGCTGATTTTATAGTTGATATTTTATTATTAAAAGCAAAGGCATATTAAAAAAATAACAATAATAAAAGGTGTTGATTGCATAAAACTCAATAAGTAACTTTTATAACGATATTTTATTATTCATAATGCTTACATGCTTAATTTTTTTTTACAGTCAGGATTATATTTACAAAAAAATTTTTTTAATATATATTCATTAATATGATTAAGGTCTAAATTCTAAATTTGTCTGTCATCGAACTAAAACCAAAAACCAATGTTTAAATTTGTGAATTAAAATTTTAAAGCCTATAATAAAGAATAAAACTGAGTCTTTCAATTTCTGCTTTAGTTTGATTTTAAAAAACGATCTTTAACAACGCGATACGTAATAATAAAATTATTTTTATTTTAATGAACAGTCGTTTCAACATTCTATATTAATAGGATTAATATTAATGAATATATATAATTATTCCCTCTTTTATTGTATCAAGCTCTTATTATCACCTTCGATTGATGCCATAAATTATTAATCTTAATAAGTTTCGCAAATATGGTAGTAACACGGGTACTCACCTCAGGTACTTTTTCCAAAACAACTTTTTCGGCCTGATATAATGTATGCTGGACTGAGGGCGAATAGACGCCTACATCTGGTGGGCCCGCAAACTTATCCAATATGGCTTCTTTAACCGTCAGCCACGCGTTGTCGAAGTTGGCGCTCCGCATGTTGTCGTATGTCCACTCCGCCTCCACCACGGTACTGTAAAGGAAGTCATGTAGTATGGAATATTTAATTTATAATACTACTAGCGACCCGCCCCGGCTTCGCACGGGTGCAGTGAAAAAATGGTTATGGTGGGTTATCCCTAAGAGATAGACATATACCATCGCGGACTTTTTTGTGGATTTTTGTAAGTTGTACAATACTGTAGTACATTATTTTGGTCTATCTCGTAGGGTTCAGCCAGCGTTTGCAATATAAGCGCAAAAAAACGTGCTTATTTACGACATCACATTAGAAACCTTTAAATTTATCAGTGTTTCTCTACTATATTATGCATTTATTATACATACAAACCTTCCTTAAGAATCACTCTATCTATTAAAAAAAACCGCGTCAAAATCCGTTGCGTAGTTTTAAAGATCTAAGCATACATACGGACATACAGCGAAAGCGACTTTGTTTTATACTATGTATTGAAGACGCAAATATTTATTTCATACGTTAAGGCATCTTGTGTTACATATATACAAGAATATATCATCTATAGACTAAAATGTAATAGATCATCTAAAGATACACATCAAAACATGTTAAGTTTCGTATCTTTTTGAAATATTCGAGTTCATTTATATTGGATTTCTTTTTGCCGTAGTTTCTTTTTGCCGTCATTTTCAGTTGCGCCATAGATATTTTATGAAACCATTATATAAGATGGGTTATTAAAGGTGAGCGGTGTGGGTTACGATGTTAGTCGTAGACGAACATTATAAAGAACATACCCTGCCTGTTTTAGAGGTGCTTATACTAAGTTACATAAAATACTTTTTCTACGACTGGTATTAAAATATTATCATTTCATCCATCTTGATTTTATACAGTAATCATGGTTATCGAGTAAGACATATAATACATAGACAATTCAATTAAGGAATATTAAAAATCTTGACATATGTTTGACAGATTTGTCAGACAGAGTTTAAGGTAAACTTATATAATATTTTGACGTGACAACGTCTATTAAATTGGTACGGCGGCGTGGAGTCATTCTCGAAAACACCGTAACGGCCGAATCTGACGCCACACGGAGTCCACGCCTACACTCATAATAATTAATTTATGTATAACTCAGAAGCAGAAAATTTAAACAAACTATTAAATAAAAATATAAATGTTATACATTACTTTATTTTAAATAATTTCATTGCACCCAGAAAAAATTACCATGTAATGGACGTTGTCACGTTCAAATATCGGCAGAAGACGGATTTCTACAGACAACCAATTTTTTTACTTAATATTTACTTCCCAGGGACAATAAAATCCGGAAAAGTATTTAGTTAATTAATAATATATTTATTACCTGAAAATTCTCTCAGCCGCGTCTGGAAGAGTGGTGTATTCATCTTGAACGAAGTCTACGAATGAAGATTGAGTCGTCTTCAGTACTCTCAATCCGCTTAATCCTGATTTTACCACCACAGCCTCTGTAAAGACAGACAATATTAATGTATTTTTTATTGCAAGCTAAAAACTGAATATTTGGAAACAAATCTGAATAGTGTGCCATTAAAAATTTGAGTATTTTTAAACAAATCTTACATTAATAAATATGTATATATTACTTAATTCAAAATTACTTACCATGGCGTGTTTGTGCCACTTCGCACCATCTCGTTGCCGTCGGAGAAAACACGAAGGCATGGTTGTGGGGAACACCGGCCTCCAGTCGCTCCCATGGATACTCCACAACTCTACACTTCGCTGACACTATTTGCTTATACATATACAGGAAATGGTTGACTACTACTGCCCCGAACTCTTCGGGAGTTTTGACGCCATGTTTCTTCGCTAACAAGTAAATTGTGTTCTTTTGTGAATCAGTTGCAACTACTTCTTTGTTATCGCCAACGACGTATGCAGTTTCGGAGTTCAATTTTAGTTCAGTAGAGACCTCGAACTCCCTGATTGTGTGGAAGTCGGCGTCGCGGTGTACATGAAGAAGCTTCACAGAGCTCTTTCCGTAGCCATGATCGCTAAGCTCGAAACGGCCCCCGGTGTCGTTGGCAGCCGTCTGAATCGGAAATGTTGCTTGAGCTGCTACGGGTAAGTTTACCGGACCCTCAGTACCACTAGTGTTTGAGGGCTTCGCGTAAATTCTGTAAAAAAATACAATGTGATTATTTTTATAATTATCATTATTATTTATTATTAATCTTTCTAATCATAAGAGATGGTAGCACTTTCTAATTACCTGTTTGTGCTGGTCCACGGCATTTTTATTCGTAAAAAAAATCACTTAATTTTTAACATGTACAGAAAACTACGTCGACGCATCTACACGATCACAGAATATTGTTCATAAATGGGACGGACTCCTACTTATAAGGGTAGCCTGTGACCTCTGTTATCTGGAGCGAGCACGCGCCCACTACCACAGATATCCGCGTCAGAAATAGATAAAGCGCCGCGACATTTTCAATTTTGTAAATAAGCATTATATGTCGTTCTTATTAACTTCGTGTTACAATTACGTTTGGAGTATGTTGAAATCGAAATAATATATATTTCATCGGTTCAAAATTTTAATCAAAAGTGTGACTTCCTTACACTTCTTGTCTTATTATTTTTTCCTTTGGATACCAAGAATAGATTTAGAGAGGCATTTAGAAAATCGACCATCTCGGCAGAATGCTATCATTATACTAATTTTCTATTCGTGACATAGTATATAAAATCAAAACTAGTGCGCATTATTATGTAATCAAACAGTATCATTAGCGGGTTCATACTTTATATTCAATATCTATTAAGTTTATATACATATGTGTCAGAACGCACGTGCACGAATACGCGTTTACATTTGCGTACAAATGGTTATTTCAGATTAAGTATATTTCTAGTCAATTAAAAATACATTATTGAGCAAGTTGCAAGTATAACAATACTTTTACATACTTGTATTTGTGTTGTTACTTTTAATTTTCTGCAAAGAAGACCTTGAAAATTTGTTTGGCCCTATACAACACGAACTTAGCTATTCGCTTTATAGTGGTACAACTTTCCTTTTAAGCTCCAGGACATAATCTGTTACTTACACTTACACCTTGCTTATGTTATGAGCTGTAGGGTAACGGATAAAACTACATATTTTATAGGATAGGGCAGCAAACGAACAAGCGGATCACCTGATGATAAGCGATAACCGCTGACTATAAACACCCGCAACAGCAGAGGTCGCAACAGCAGAGCCCGCAACGCATTAGGCTTGTTTCCTAAATTTCAGTAGTTAGATACTAATATACCTTGATGCCTATTCTATACAAAATAATTATTATTTTTGAAAAAAAATGCTTATTTATAAGAATAATTTTGCATTTAATTAAATATTTGACATTAGTCATCAAAAACGCTCATGACTGTCATGGCGTCTTGAATGACGTCACGCCGTGCAAAACACAGCTGTTTTAGTATCGGAATATTCGGTATTGTGAAGTTATTTTAATAAAAAATGGATTCATCGTATTACAAGTACTGCATAGTGCCCCAGTGTACAAGCACAAGTATAAAAACACCACAAAAATTATTTATATACGTGCCAAACAATCAGCAGATACGTAAAAAGTGGCTGACACTCGCGAGAAGGAATGATGCCCATTCTTTTTCGCACTTCCACAAGACACTTGGGAATGACATTTTGACTTTGACGTTTCGCACGGCGTGACGTAACACTTTTTAATTGGTGTTTGCTGTCACGTGACTTATGGCTTATTTTGTGCAATTTTATTTTATAAAAATATAAATAATCAAAAGTTATTATTTTATAAAACTTTGTTTTTTCATAATTAAATGATCATCTTAATACACTGGTGGACAAATAAATCGAGCCACTCTTAACTCTTGAGTTCAAATGCAATTTCCTTCAAATGCATGAATACAATTTTGATGAAAGTGGTATCATTAGATAAGTAATTTTATAGGCTTCACAATAAAAGTAAATTGTATCGGGTAACACCTTAATTTGTTGAGTACGTGCCTCTAGAATGAAAAGTCAATTAAAAGAAAAAGTAAAACGTTTTAAAGATTTAATTTTTAAAAGTAAAAAAACAAAGAAATAACATCGGAAAACAATTAAAAATTAATGTTTTAATAATGTGTATTGCCGCCTCTAGCTTGGACAACTGCTTGCATCCGTGTACCCATTGATCTTATCAATTTAACAATTAAGTCTTGAGGGATGTCGTTCCATTCGTCCTCTATCGCCATTTTGAGCCCAGAAAGTGTTGAAGGAGCCGGAACCCTGGCTCGAACCCTGCGTTTTAACTCGTCCCACAGATGTTCGATGGGGTTCAAGTCAGGGCTCCGTGCTGGCCACTCCATAGCACGAATGCCAACGTCCCTAAGATACTGAGTAACAATTCTCGCTGTATGGGGTCTTGCATTATCATGCATTAGAAGCATCTCATCTTCGATATATCCTGAGTAAGGTACCACATGATCCTCAAGAATATCACGGATATATCGTTCTGCAGTCAATCCACGTGACGGAGCATTGGATTCGATGAAAACCAGCTCTGTTCGTGCTGTTAGAGAAATGCCGCCCCACACCATCACAGAGCCACCACCATATGCAACCGTTTCTTCGATACAACACTGAGCGTAACGTTCTCCAGGGCGACGATAGACTCTCTGTCTTTGATCACTTCCGTAAAGACATACCCTTGTCTCGTCAGAGAAAAGAACATGTGCCCATTGATCCAGTGTCCATTCTCTATGCTCACGAGCAAATTGAAGGCGTGCTCTGCGGTGAGCTACTGTTAATTTTGGGCCTGTTGCAGCCCGTCGAGGTGTCAAATTTCGTTCGGCCAACCTTCTCCTGACTGTACGCGCACTTATAACCACTCCACGTTCGTCACGAAGCTGTTGTTGCACCTGTACCGCGTTCAGACGCCGATTCCTCAGGACATTCAAATTGATGTATCGATCATCTGCGGAGGTTGTAGCCCGTGGCCTGCCTGTTCCTGGGCGTCGATCGAAGGCTCCAGTCTCCAGGTATCTTCTATAGACGCGCTGCACCGAAGAACGACTTATTCTTAACATTTGAGCAACCCGACGTTGACCAATGCCCGATTGAAGTAATGCGACAGCTTGAGCAGCTTTCTGAGGCGTAGTATCCATTATTACCAAGAAAAGCAACCGCAATCTGCAGACTAATGACAGAGGAAGCAACAACGCAAAAAGCCACAAAAAAAAATTCAATCTACCGACTTTTATACACTCAAAACAAACAAAAATTTTATGATAATACCGGCAAAATTGTGATAATTTTTTTAACGCGCATTCTACCCTCATAAGATTAATGGAAAGCGTTTGTGTTTATTATCTCCGTATTCGATATGACTTGCCCTTGCTGCCAACATAATTTTTATTTATCAAATGTACATATATTTGAAGGAAATTGCATTTGAACTTACGGGTTAAGGGTGGCTCGATTTATTTGTCCACCAGTGTAGTTATGCAACCTAACGCATCAGATTTGTTCATAGTGGATACAAGCCTATTATACATATTAAATATTTTTGATAGTAATATATATTAACAACCATGACTAAGGTACAAATGTTCGCATTCGTCACACAAAAGTCCCCCCCCCCCCTTCCCCCCACCGGGATTCGAACCCAAGACCTCAGAGATAGCGACACCTTGAAAGCGGTGTACTAATCGGTGTACTCGATTACAGAGGTCGTAAAATAAATATCTATAATAAAGGTCTATTCCAAGGCAGACAGACAACAGTCTGTCGCCAATAGGATTCCACATAGTTATCATAATTTATAAGCTCACATGTCATGAGAGGGGAGGTGATATAATTTATAGTTAATAAATTTACTGAGTCTATTTTGGCGTAGCCTGGCCAAGTCCTGGCAATAATAGCAAGAAATCTCAAACAGTGTCGAGAACTATTAGAAAATATTGATCAATTTTGCATTTGATCTAACGAAATGAGAACGAAATTTAACAAGTGTTATTGTCTAAGATTGAGGAACAGAAATATACTTCATATGATCCAAGGCTTTCTATGATACGAAATATGGATTACAATTCAATGATAAAGGGATAATAATAACAATATATAACTATAAAAATAAAAACATCAACTAATTATCAAATGACTACATACTATGGCTATACACAATTGATGGTCAGATGAACATATAATATCACTGTTGAATATGTCATGTCACCTAATAAATTACGAGTATGTAAGATACAAGTTTGTGCATTTACCGCAACATATATGCATTTATCGCATCGCCTCGCATTAACAGCCAATCCAAATACCGTCAGTATATTGGAAAAAAGAGAGTATATTGAAATATATATATATATATATATATATATATATATATAATATATATATATATATATATATAACAGATAAAGAACGAATTTATCCTATAAGGTCGTGCTTTTGGTACGGAGTACAGGATCCTAGAAATGGCAAAAGTTGCCATATTTTATTACTATTTTATTATAAAATAAGGTATATTTTGCTGTAATAATAAATTTTACCCCACAAAATAATATAATTAGAATAATAACATTTATCGACTTACCCTGGACACACTAGTTTTCTTTGTGTTAATTTCTCTCTCCTAATTATCTAAAAACCTTAATTATTTTCATAAGATATTATTCATATTACTCAATCAAACTACAGTTAAGAAATATTGAATGTATAAAAATAATTTAAGTCCAATGACATATAATATTCACGTTAAATAATTTTTAAACAGATATATCTGATTTGTAATATGTAATACAAGTTAATAAGTTTAAAATACATTACTTTATTTTACACTACACGCAAGTATATGTTATATATATATTATTTATGTAATATATGTTATTTAATTTGCATTTCCCTCGAAACTAGACCTGAAAAATTTGTAAAGTCAAGATTTAATGGCACCGTTGTACAAGATTAGGTTAAGGGTTATCGATTGCTGGACGATATTTGGTATGTGATTAAAGTATATTTTTCATCATTCACTTGTCAAAAACGTATCGTCATACGAGGTTAAGGTTACTGCTATCATTATCTATTTTACATTTTGTTATTACATACAATATCGAGTCACCGTTGAACCATTTCTCCGCTACCTTTAAGAATTGCAGTAAGAAAATATTATATTTTATTCGTAATTTTCTTTATTTCTGTTTGTCCCCTTTCTAATAAGTTCAATACTAGCCAGTTGACATGTTTTCCAAAACTTAATTTGTAAATTCTAGTCATGTATACCGCAACTGGTAATGAGACATTATATTTACATATAAATCATGAACTCCGAAAAAGAAAATATTTATAAAACACACCATTTTCCTATTACGTCGTGATGACGCATTCTGATAAGTTTGCAAAAAGATACCTCTAAGTCTGGCTCATGTATTTTAATCAGTAGCTGGCGTAACCGCGGTCATGTGCTTCTTATAAAATATATTGATATATAGCTTATAATATAAAATATGTTGACCCGAATGATATTTTTATTACGTACTGCCAATTGATGATTACTGTTCAGGAAAGCAGGAACGTAACTTAAAAGAATTAAACAAGACTAAAAGACCCTAATTCCCCGTTCGTTCTCTTCGCTCATACTATTCAGACACGCTTGAACACCCCAAATGTAATACATACTTCCTGCTCAAATCATTTACCTTTCATGCAGACCAAATATGGAACCATCTGCCCTATGTAGTTCAACAGAGCCCGTCTGTTTATATATTTAAACATAGGCTGAAGTAGCACTTTCAGGCACTATTTTGAAACCGCCTTAAATGTCACATTGTTATCACCATCTTATATATCTATTTACTGTATGTTTATATTGTATTCGTACAAGTGAGTTTGTATATATGTACTACTAGCGGCCCTGTGCGTGCTTCACTACGTATAAAGTGAAACAATAAAAAATAATTTTAACATCAAATTCATTTATTCAAACAAAAAAATATTTTATTTATCGCTAGCTATTTTAAAACCTAATCAAAAACATTTGGATTGACAAATTATCACTGACAATGTGCATTAAGCGAAACACGTCCAAAATGAATGACATAACAACATGCATGTACTGTCAACACTGAAAAAGTTTCCATTTGACAGCACAATCCCCATCTTAAAAAAGTTTCAATTTGACACAAAAATCGCCATTAATAAATTTATCCTAAATTTATTGTATTTATTATAAATACAAAAAATGTGATAAGCAATCCATTTACTAAATAGTCCAAACAGCCTAAACATTTGGTTCTTGAGTTATAAAATCTCAACAATAAGTGGCATTAATTTATATATACATATAAATGTTGTTTTAATACTAATCATTTAATTCTGTCAAAATCGAATTTATTTACGTCAACTACGATTTCTAAATGTAGCTGGACATAGCAAAGCAATAACAATTACTAAACTATTTAAGTTTAGTTAAAATTTTATCATATTGTGATGTGTTCAGACACACGCCTATAATTACATTTGCACGTAAAATCGTCGCTATTATGAGTGACATAAGATCTACTGCAAGTTCTACACGTAGTCTCGTTGCTATGTGTAGCATAAAATTGGCACCAATATCGATACATTATTTTATAATAAAACTAACCCACAATACATGAACATCGAATACTAATGTTTTTTGTATCCAATACAGAGAATAAATAAACATCACGAGGAGTACGAAACTGAACCCAGTTTTTGCGTCAAGACAGCGTCCATTTCTAAAATTAAAAAGAGTTCAATATCGCGATATTTCATGTGAGAGGCACTGGAGTTTATGGGCCGCTCGTAATGTTTTATGTGCGTCACTACTACGCTACGATTAAAAGTTATCGTCAGTACGTTCAAATTTAGTTGTTGTAACATAACAAATTAAAGTGAATTTGGATATTATTACATCCAATTCGAATACCAAAGAAACTACACGATTGATTCACAAGTCTTCGGCGGGAGACTGTGCATTGGAAAGTACCAGCAGGAAATTTATAGTGAGGTCAGTTGAAGTTGATCATTCAGGTAGAAATATGAACTCCAATGGACGTCAGACGTCAGTATCAGAAACTTGAAACTTGACTGGTTCAAACCGTGATTTTTAAATACAATTTAAACTAGGCGATCCTAAACTTATTTTATTCTTAAATATTTTTACCGACTTCGAAGAATTCAAAGATTCTATTTTTTTTATGTTTGTTACCACAGAACTTCTGACTAAGTGAACCGAGTTTGAAAATACATTGTTTATTTGTAATCTGGTGCTTTACGTGTGGTTTGATTTCAATTTGGTCCAATTCTGATAGTGACATCCATGAGAATACCATATAAGACTTAATTGATGAATAATTCAACATCACGCTGATTGTAACTGTAGTTCAGATTCACTAAATATGAAAAAAAACAAAATCTTAAAAAAAATAATTCCAAAAGAAATTAATATGTAATGAAAAGGATCACGATCACTCCAAAAATAACAATAATTATAACCACATTATTATAATATTTGTTTTCCTTTTTAGTCTGCATTAATTTGTTTGAAGAAATTTCTAATTGATATAATTAAGAAAGTTTTAATAAACATTTAAACTCAAAAATTCACTTTTACTACCAGCATATTCTGATCCAAAGGTTAAAGGTTTAGAGTTTTTTACTGATAAAACTACAATTTGTTTTATTACGCAAATAAACCTATTCATAATTTCATTATTTTTTGCAAGTTATATGGTATCTTAATTTTGATCATATTTTAATACATTAGCGTTGTCTATTTAAAAAAATGTGTATATAGATAGCATTATAAAAAAAGAGATTTATATTTTTAGTGCCATTAAACCCAAAAACAAACGTTGTTAAGAAAGTTGCTACGAGCATGGTTTGAAGATGCATTAGGAAATAGCATAAGGAAAGCTAGTCAAATATATTTTCTCGTTACAAGTCTTATTAGACAGAAAGAAAAGGTCATTCGTTACGCAGACAATGTCCAGCTAAATAAAATCATTGTTTTGACTGCGAGACTCAAATTGATCATGGAAATAGATAGTAGACACATGCTAAGAGAATGGCTAAAATGTGTTATTTACAGATGTCAGTGAACGTCAGCACTATGTTTTGAGGGCACAGCGTCTGTACCACTCGCCATTCTCAAGAGATGCACAGTTCCATTACACAAACCGATTTATGCCTCAGAAACCATGATAAAAGTTCAAGCAACGATATATGTGATATCACGTATGTTATTACCGTCAGAATGCACTACTTTTAATAATCAATAATAATTTCACATTAATTATTTAGAAGTACATTTGTGATCACACGTTGTGATAACGATACTTCGTTATCACAACTCAATCCAATTACGTGTATTGCATATGCGTCTAATCGAATGTGTTGTTTGGTAAAGATCAAACACAGAAATCGTAAGATTATTCTTCGAAAAATATGATATAGAAAAATCTAAAAAATATTTATTTTATTCTTCACATCAAATTAGAGGTCGAATGCATACTGCGGCAATCTAAGTTTGCTGGCTATATACAGTAGAACAATGCTAATGTGTTTAAAGTAATAGGTCTTTGACTAAGAAAACGCGATTTTTAAGTGCTGCTTCTGGTTACAAATCTACGAAGTAGTATATTTTTAACAAAAAAAAATCAAGCAGCACCTGCTATTATTTTTCGTAAAATTTTTGATATTATTATCTATAAAAATTATAACAACTAATTTTCTTACATTCAAAACTATATTATTACGTAGTTTAATGTCTCTCGACGCATGTGCGAATATTTTGTAAAATTTGCTTTTTTTGTTTATTAAATAAATAAGGAAAACGTCAGTGCGGAATAAGCTAAATTCTTTGAAATCTCCATACAAAACAACAATATCATACGTTAAGCCATAAAATATTATTTATTTGTATTATAATAATCCGTATTGTATTATAATACAAATAAATATGATTTACAAAATAAGTAATTATATTTAAAACAAAAATATATTAAAAGAAATGCAAAATTAAAAATAAAACAGATCCCAAAATCACTGCTAGGGCAAACTAAGGTTTCCAACGTGCGTAAATATATACGATGCCCCAAGAACTGCATATTTACGTCAGTTTACTGGTGGACTCTCTTGGATGGAATGGGACCACAGTAGCGACGCAGAAAGCATCACATATGAGCGCCCTTCCGATTTTCCTAAAGATGAGAGTCAGTCCGCCGAGGCCATCATTACTAGAGATTCCAACAGGATTCAGCAGTGCCGGAGCATCGGCACTAACTAGAGCATGAAGGACAAAAGTCATTTAATACCCAGCCCGATGTGAAATATAGCTTGCGCTACAGCAGCAAGCTAGTCCGTGATGGCAGTTTTGCCTCTGTATAATTTGAACTGTATTTCAATTATTGTAATTTAAAAGAAAATCTAAATCCGTATCAGTAATGGCCGTTTTCACCAACCCTGTCTTAGCTTAGGTGACTCCTAAGAGACATGCTGTCTCGCTCTTTTCAGTTAATACAAAAAGTGACAGCATGTCACTTAGGAGTCACCTAAGCTAAGACAGGGTTGGTGAAAACGGCCATTAAACCCGCAATTTCCTTCTACTTTCCTTTACCGGGTTTCCAATTTTAGTTGCAAACTTTTAACTCCCAATTTATCATACCATTATACCAATATGATTTTTATTTAGGCTATTTGACAATGCGAAAAATAAAGTATCAATTACTGTTAACAGTATAAATTAAGAGTTAAAAAATGATTATTTATTAACGTAAGTTGAAAATAATGATTAATTTATTTTAAAATCCGTAAATAAAAATTGCATTTTTTAAACGTTTGTCACGTGACACAAAACGCTCCTGATTGGTCGAATTTATCATGACGTCACTTGCTTGTAAACTTCGTTTGCCTACTTGTGTTGCGCCTAGTTGTGGTAGATTATCTCCGTTATATTAAGATTTTCTTTATTATGCATTGTTTTTTTTTTGTTTATTTGCACTATTTTACAAGTACTTTCAACCATAGACAACGATTTTGTAAAAGCAGACAGCAGAATCCTGCCGCAAGTCGACGCAATTATGGTCGGATTATTTTTCAAAAATAATTCTGACTTTTATGCTTCGGAGCTAAAAAATGTAAAAACAGCAACAAGTAAGTATAATCACACTTTACTGGTAACTTAAATTATATCATAAGAAAGTGAAATAATGATGAACTTCCACAAGAACTTATATAGGTTATAAATAATTAAGTTTGTTTGGCACAATTTCGTGAACATAAACGATAATTTGTTCACGTTACGTCGGTTATTGAATGTCTTCACATTGTTTAACAAGTTCCATTCTTTACCGTTTGGCAAATGCAGATCGGAAAGTACCAAGTACCAGCATCACACATTCTTTTAATGCGATCTGGCTGGCAATGAAATTTAAAAGGCAGAACTTTATCTTTTAAAATTATTTTCTGACTGAAACCCATTTTGTACTGATAGTAATTTGCCATGTCATTTTCCATCTGTAACGAACAAACAAGTTTTAGTCGGGATCTTTTAGTGTACTTCTTATTGAAATCATAGGACTCTGTAGTTACAAATTTTAACAAATATTATGGAAAACAGCCGAAATATTCGAAGTGAGTTGCAAGAGACATTCTGTTAAAAACATTTGAGGTATTATAACCTCAAATCAATAACGAAAATATTAACATTCTGAATGTAACTAATTATTACAAAATATAAATATTATGTTTACTTACATCGAAATGGTCTTCACAAAAGAAAATATTTGTACTATTCGCTATGTCATTATGATCCCTCCGAGAAAGTGGCAACCACTTTCGGCGCACTTCAATATTCTTTGGAATACTTACAAATAGTTTTGCGGGAGTTTTTAACGACGTATTTGTACATTTTGGAACTGCACACCATTTCTAACTCATTTTATTACATAAATCACTGATAAAAAGTAAATCCAATCGCACTTTCGTTTTTTGTTTACCACAAACAAATATATATGCCAGTTGTCACAGATCAGAATACAGGCAAGTGACGTCACCGACCTCATTGCAGCGCCATATTGTCAAAGTAGCGTTTTGGCACACTATTTAAATATTGAATTTTTAATTCGATGTTTTTCAGCTAATATATACCAGAATTAAAAATAACAACTTTTACTGGGTTCCTTAGACTCTACTGCATAATATAAAATGGATTTCAAAAACCTGTCAAATAGCCTATTAAAACAAAATTTAAAGAAATCAAGGGCTAGTAATTCATGTAGAACGCGCGACGCTAAATGACTGATTTAAAAATAGATGCCAACATTGTTTCTGTCAGTGAGTGTCACAAGTGTGGCGTATGGCTAGTACGATTCTAATGTAACACCTCATAATTTGGTCTGAAATCATATACAAAAGACGAAATTGCAGGAATTACATGGAGAAGGAAGACGCATGATCGCATGCTATGGCAAGCTTTAGGGGAGGCCTATGCTAGGAAGCAAGACAATCTTCGTGGAACCGGTGTCAATTATTGAAAATATGTATTCATCATTCATTCATCATCATCATTTCAGCCAATAGACCCACTGTTGGACATAGGCCTCCCCCAAGGATCTCCACGCAGATCAGTCCTGCGCTGCAACCGTCCAGCGCCTTCCCGCGATCTTCATCAAATCGTCGGTCCACCTTGTGGGAGGCCTACCAACTTTGCGGTGTCCAGCATATGCCTGCCACTCCAGGACCTTTCCGCCCCAACGGCCGTCAGTCCTGCGAGCAATGCCCCGCCCATTGCCACTTAAGGTTCGCAATTCTTCGGACTATGTCGGTGACCCTGGTTCTTCTGCGGATTTCATAATTTCTGATTCGATCACGCAGAGAAACTCCGAGCATAGCCCTCTCCATTGCCCTCTGGGTGACTTTGAGCCGCCTTATAAGGCCCATTGTGAGTGGCCAGGTTTCTGTTCCGTATGTCATCACTGGCAACACGCACGAATCGAAGACTTTCGTCTTGAGGCACTGCGGTAGATGGGCCAACCAAAAAAAAACATGTATTAAAATAATATTATTTTGTAAGATTGTTTAATAAAGGCTATTATTATTATCATATACGCCCAGTCTGTTTCTTTTTTTATTTAATTTATTTTAATTATTATTTAATTCTTTTTTTCATTTGGATCGTTTCCTAATTTTTGTACATATACATAATAAGCTTTTAAATTACTACTCACATATTAAGCTTAATTCTATAACGAATAGCGCAGCGCTTTACTTACATAAATAAATTTTGAGCTAAATTTGTTATAACCAGTTATATCCAGTATCCAGTTGTGAAACCGCCGTTTTGTTAAGAAGTTTTTAAAAAGATATTTTTTTCATATATATTCTACGTATTGACGCAATTCTAATTTAATTAAAATAAAATAATTTTAATTCAGGATCAGGTTCGTCGTTCGGTTTCATGCCATTGTTTTGTTGTAATTCTTTTACCTCTTTATCTGTCGCTATACTAAGAATTACAATGAAGTGTCTACGAGCGACATCTTAGTTCGAGTCATCACAGAAGTAGGTTTACAACACCGGTGCCGCCACAACTGCATAAAGAACACTTTCGCGAACCGGGTTTCTTTTCTTTCTACTCTTCTACTAAAATTTGAGTCTTGTCAGGAATATTTCATATTTTGAACTTCATGAGTTTCTAAACCTTAGTCATAATTAACATTTTTATTGCAACCGGTTAGCGATTTATCACTTTAATTTGTGCCGAACTAACGAAGCATCCGATGTCATTGTACGATAACAAAAATCCGCAAACAATACCTAATTATAATATATTTAGTCAGTAATTAGTTTTTATTTCGTTATTACTTGTTTTGCTGTATAGCCATAATAGTGCCAGCTGATATTTTCAGTTACCAGCATTAAAATAATCATTTATTGCAAAAATTATCTCAAAATTAAGAAACTTCACGACAGAGTCTGAATAGAGAACCCACATACTTAAAAGATAAGTCAGTATCTTTATAAACTAAATTAATTATTTAACCTTATTAAATTTTAATCCTTTCAGTAAACCTGCTAGAGTCGACGGTAACGCACGCACGTAGTCTGTGGTTCATATAGGTAGATAAATATGCATATAGAATTATTTACATCAGAGATACATTTAGAGTTCATTATGATCCTGCATGCCTGGGTTAAAAAAAGCAGCAGCTACCGACCACAAGTGGCTACCACCGGCCACAAGTAGCTGTCGCGCGCTTCAGCTACTTTTGTAGCTGCGTCTAGCTTCTCGTGGCGGCGTTTGTGGCTGTGGCCCGTGGCTCGTGTGTGGCGACACTTATGGATTTTTTAATTAGTCGAATTTATTGTCACTAAAAACAAATTCTTGAAATTAAATTCTACCATTTTACAAATAAAATTGAAAGAAAATACAATGTTAGATCTGCATATATACTAGTAGATATATATATATATATATATATATATATATATATATATATATATATATATATATATATTATATATATATATATAAACAGGAAAGAGGAAAGAGATATAGACAGGAAAGAGATATTTTCATTTCTTTCCTGTTTTCGCGATACACTGAAGAAAGCCGTAGTTAGAAAGCTACTACATAATAGGCGACATTCGTTATTTTGTTACTTACATCATGTTTGATGATACTTATAATACTTAAATAAAAAAAAATACTTTCACAAAATTAGTAGTAAATTATATGAAATAGAGTTATTAAAGTATACATAAATGAAATGATAATAAGCGCAAATAGTCATCTAGAAAATTTGCAAGCGCTCGCTCAAAACTCGTGCATCTTCATTCCAAATTTGGACTTAGGAAAGGACGTCACTATATCGTTAGCGAATGAGCACGTGTACTAGTTGAAGTATACCCAATGCGCAGGCGCGTCGGGCGGGCGGGCGGCTGGGCGCCGCCGTGACGTGCCGCTCAGCTGACGGCGGCCGGGTGACGCGCCGCCCGCCCGCGTCGATACCGCGCAGCGCCACGCATTCGCATTCCGTGCCACTGTGGCAACCCGGTGATGCGCCGCCACTGAGTACATCGTGCCCCCGTCTAGTACGGACCTATCTCATCCGAACCGATGATGGTGCGACGCAGCGGACGATACACCGTCAACTGGCGCGGCTTCCGGGATTTCGCTCTTGGGAACAAACCACCCGATGAAGGTAACTTTTTATATAACCTTAAAGTTTCAATTTTTGCGACATAATTGCTCAATCATGTAAATATTAGGGAAAACTACCAAAATTCATTTAGATTGCATAATTTTTTATATGGAATGTGCCTAAATATTTGTTGTTTTAAAGGTTGCGAAGTTTGTGTGTTAACACTTTATAATAAATATTGATTTTTGAAATTATACATAAATATATGAATTCGTATTATTTTGTATTAATCAAAATTTATAAATTATAAGAAAGACAATTTTATATTTCACGACGTAAGTTCAAGTCTAATTTAATTACTGATAAAATATTTACAAGTCGCATGGTATTTCCACTAGTATGTAGCGTTACTGTTATGAATTCCCTTGAATTGTTCCGTGTAAAATAATCATAGGGCGTTACTTGTACATTGCATTAAGCAATCAAATAGATATTTTCAAAAACTGTTTCAGCAGTGAAAACACTGATACATGTACAAGTAGAGAATTCATATTTCAATAATGTATTAAAAATTGTAGAATCAACGTTATGCTGATGACAAAATACATAGTAGGTACTTTCATTTATTACTTTACTGTTACCATTCTAAGTAAATTTTATGATTGACTACATAAACTGACACCTTATGAGTTTCATCAAACGTTCCACGCAAATATTTGTTTAATTAGATATAAAACAGTTTGTACCTACATACCTGTTTTTATATTCTGTTTAATGTTTAGGATCTTTAAATTTAATTCAACTGAAATCGATTTCAGTAGGTTATAATCATAAATTATTACTAACACGATGAAATTGAGTTATGTCGTACTTTAAACGATTGAACTCGATCTATGCTTTTGCCCTTGACCCTTCAGACTATCAGATGGCTTGATATTTATAACCATAGCGTTAATTAAATACATGCTGTATTTAATTATGTTTTTCAAAAATCAAATTAAGATATGCAATTACAAGATAAACTAATTAAGGTTAATTAAATTTAATTAAAGTTCAAAGTTTATACTTTAAACAACCAACCCAAAGTCATATTCTTTCCGAAAGAGCATACCCCAATTTACCCCTCCTGTGTCTCCTGTATATCCTGACTAGTTTAAATAAATATAACGATATTAATGTGAAGTTTATTATTGAAATAAACGGAAGCAGAAATGACAGATTGAGAAACCATTTACAATTTCCGGTTTTACTTTTTTCGTCGCTTTCGGCATCTTATCCTAAATCGGCAAAAAATAGCATTAAAGGTTCAGGTCTTGCAGACAGTTATTGCTATACAAACTGATACTGCCAAGTGTTCTGACCGCGAAAAGTACAGGCAAGTAACTCAATAATAATTCCTTTTCGTGAAATATAGAGCGATTGGAGCAGTTTACCAAATGAGACATACGAAATCTAATTACGAATGTCAAAACTTTTGTTTATCGAATACAACCAGTTTGGACAGCCACATAGTCCAACTCTCTACAATAACCTTCTTTATACACATTTTTTGTTTTAGCTTTAAATTTGGATAAATAATGCTAATGAATATTACTTAGGATTTTATTGTAGAAACGTACACTAAAAAATTAAAAAAAACTGACAGCCTAGAAAAAAAAATACAATTGTTGATCTAGTAGAACACAGTTAGTGCTTTTGCCATATGATTTAAAATTATGTTGTTTCGTCACGGCTGGCTGGCGTGGCTTAAATACAAACTTGACGACATTTATGAACAGACCTGAAAAACTCGTATTCTCTCTTCAAACGCCGTCTCAGAAAAATCTCTTATTATTTATTTGTTTGGAGTCTGACATTTGGTACACTTAAGTCACTTAACATATGCATTTGCCTGCACAATAGTCATACTTCTTGAATTTTTTCTCTCAAAGGGTGAATATTGACGACCTCCATAGTCGAGTGGATAATACACCGGTTTCAAGGTGTCGCCATCTCTGAGGTCCCGGGTTCGAATCCCGGTGGGGGCAGATGTTTGTGTGATGAATGCGAGCATTTGTACCTTAGTCATGGTTGTTGATATATATTTCAATAAAAATTATTTATATATGTATAATATATGTATGTCTATCCGTTACCCTAGATCCCATAGCACAAGCCTTACAGGGATTAGTTTGGGCTAGGTTAATTGGTGTAAGTGTAACAAATATTTATTTTATTTATTGTAAATTGTCATATTATATTTTTCTACAATACAATACTAGTCAGAATGTCCGCAACTTCTCACAGCAAAATTCCCTAAAAATAATAGTTAGCAAACTATACAAGTGTCAACGTGAGCATCAATCAAGTAACGAATTTTCTATACTACTTAGGCCGCAAAACTAAGTCTAATTGACCATTTCTCATTACGGGGGACCCACTAAAGCAAAGAATGTAGCGTAATGCTAAGGGAAGCTGTAGTGCAGACAAGGACGATGTCTTTATTCTTCATATTTACTGTGGCATAAACATCTTTTGCATTGTGTAAAACAAATTTAATCATTTTGTTTTATCATAAAATATAAATACTGCAGGTAAATTATTATATATTTTTTATGATTTTTTTTTTATTTTAAATGTATTCTTATTATAAAAAGGAAAGCGGCTAAAATCGGTGTTTTCGATTCCTTTTTCACGGTTCTCGTACGGCTTACGAAATGTGAAACCAAAAGATGCAAAACCCTTCTATACATATGTATATTTTTTTTATTATTGCATATGTTTTATAAATTAGTAATATATATATATATACATACATACATAGATATATACATATATATATATATATATATATATATATATATATATATATATATATATATATATATATATATATATATATACTAGCTGACCCGCGCCCACTTCGTTGGGCATAATATTAATAATCCCCGAAGCGAGCACGAAAGCGAACTGAATTAAACCCGAAGCCATCGCGCGCCGTCCGCTGATGATGATGATGATGATGATGATGATGATGATGACACTCCGCAATAATGTGGCTTTCTATTGGTGAAAGAATTTTTAAAATTGATGATGATGATGATGATGATGATGACACTCAGCAATTTGAGATTTAAACTATCCTATCTCTCAAGTTGGATCGAACTGCACATGGTGTGCGAATTTTATTATAATCGGTTAAGTAGTTTAGGAGTTCATTGAGCACAAACATTGTGACATGAGATTTATATATATTAGATTAGATATATATATATATATATACATATATATAATTTTGATTTTAAATGTATTCTTATTATAAAAAGCAAAGCGGCTAAAATCGGTGTTTTCGATTCCTTTTTCACGGTTCTCGTACGGCTTACGAAATGTGAAACCAAAAGATGCAAAACCCTTCTATACATATGTATATTATACGATGTACTCGTATAAAGTATATTAATTAATTGATTAACAAAAAGGTAATTAATAGCAACAGAAACAGCAATATTTATTTAGTTGACGCTTAGATGAAAACAGGTGGTTTTCCAGAGTTGAGCGGCACGAAATAAAATTAGCGAAAAGAAAACGGGATTTGGAGACCTATTTTTGAATTACGAATGCGACTTCGAAAATACCGATGTGACTAATAATCACCGATTTACAATATATCGTATTTTTGAATATCACTTATGTGACTACCTTAGTCACGGATGTGATTTCATTACGAGTGCCCTCACCCACTCGTAATAAAGTCATATTTGTGGAAATGTTATCTGTGTTTTGGTTTGACAACATATTGACAAGAGTCTGAAGTAAGTTCAAGCACTCTTGTTTTAGACCGCGTCATAGTGATAAGTGAAATCAGGGTCGGAGATACATATATAACAAGTGAGTAGGTAAAAAGTCACATTTCGCCTAATAGCGGAAATGATTTACAAAATTTATGTATAAATTAAAAATTAAATATATAAAATAACACTATATCATATAAAATCACAGTATAGATACTCAATTTGATCATTTAAATTAGGTATAATAACGATAGGATAGATGAAAAACATTTGTTATCACGAAAGTAATAAAAAACCTGTCGCTATTACTTATATTTTTTACTTTTATTGGGTTTCTTTACTTTTATATATGGTTTACCTACCTACCTACCTACTTTCTAAATCCACAGAACGAAATATTTTTTTTTTTACTCTTTTGTATTTGACAATAAAGAAACAAGCCGTAAAAATCATGTTTATTTCTAGAAAATAAGTGAAAAGCTCTGAAATGTTCCTGTCATAATTCGTCGCATATTGTACCAAGCACCGATGATAACCCGTAAGTCTTCACAACGATGTACAAAATTCAATTTTCATCATTTCTACCAGGGTTTATTTACTAAGAACAAAAGATGAGGCATTCTCTAAAATTAAAAATTATATAACTTTGGCAGAAAATCATTTTGGAAAGAAAGTTAAAAATTTTCGATGCGATAATGGAGGCGAATATTCTAGTAATATGTTTAAAAAATATTGTTTGGATAAAGGAATTTTCATAGACTATTCAATACCTTATAGCCCACAACAAAATGGCAAAGCGGAGCGCTTGAATCGTTCTATTATGGAACGAACTAGAGCACTTTTATTTGACAATGTCTTGCCTAAAGAATTATGGGGTGAAGCTGTGATGGTATCAGCATACTTATTAAATAGGTCATTTAATACAATTAATGATAAAACTCCAGCAGAATTATGGTATGGTAGGGTTCCAAATTTTAAAACATTTGAATATATTTGGATCTTTGGCTTATTTTAAAAGGAACTATAAAATTGGAAAAATTAGACTCTAGATGTAACAAAGGACTCTTGGTTGGATACACAAATAATGGTTATAAAATATGGGATCCGGTTAGTTGCAAGATTCATTATTCGAGAGATGTGAAGTTTATTGATGATAGAAATAAGATTGAAATATTTTTAAAACAGTGTAGGAAACAAACAAAAAGATAGATAGTAAAAAATGTTGAAGTAATGTTTGGGGCATTTATAATTATTTTATAATGAGTTTTTTTTATCTAGTGATGTTTACAATTGAACTGATGGCAAGATGATTTGTAAAATAAAAAAGTGAATATATAGAGATTGAAAACTGAGTAAGTAAATATTTTATTTGGATCCCATATGAATATTCCCATTTAAAGGTTATGGGCCCAGCACGCTTCCACTGCGCATACTAAAGGTTATGGGCCTATCACAGCATTTAGATGTTTGATTTTAAATAGTGTAATATGTGTATCCGAGGTTAATTATGAGTATATAAAGTACAGAGTTCAGTTTTCAACATAGAGTCTCAAAATGTCTGACGAATTTTCAAATAATGATATGAATACATCAAAATTAAATAATGAGGAAGATTATAATATGTGGAAAAAGAAAATAAAATATAAACGAAAAAATGTAGTTTGCAAGAAACGAAACGAAAAATATTGGGATCTATATCCCAAGGCCGATCTGTGGATTGGTTCCAATCTTGGATTGAAGATAGCATTTAAATTTTAATAAATAAAACGGAACTCATTGATTTGTTCGTTTAAATTGTGAAATGATTTAGGGTTAAATTAGTGAGGGATAGTCACTGCACTGCAGTTATTGTATACAATGGTATCCTTTTCAACATTTCCGGTCATTGTTAATATTTTTGACGATCAAATCTAGTACAATTTCCTATTGTACGGTAATTTGAGATTAATTACACATTAGATTTACACATTATATTTATGTTACTGTTAAGCAATCCCAAAAGCATAGAATAAAATATTGAAGACGACTAACAGTTTGCTCTCGCCGTATGATTAGTCTGTCTAATGTAGTGCGGGCCTTTCGAATCAAATTTATGTAATCAACAGGTTATGGGCCCAGCACGCTTCCACTGCGCATACTAAAGATTTCGAAGAGACGAATATTAATAATTTGGAAAATAGTATAGAAGATGGTTACAGGTTTGAGAGGAGGCGTGTTATTTTGATAATAGAAATATAGCTAGAAGAAGTGAAATAAGACGAAAGAGGAATACTATAAAGGAAGATACAGGTATGATTGTTAATGAAGATATGATTGGTGTTGAAGAGAATAATTTTGATAAAGATGGAGTTTGTAATGAAGATAGGGTAGTTGATGAAGAAAGTCGGTTAATGATGAAGAGAATTTTGTACATCGTTGTGAAGAAGAGTAATAGAAGAAGATAATTTTGAAGATAGTGTTGAACAAGTTTTATTAAAGAGGTGTTTTGTATATGGTTAATATTATGTGTTCTGTGGGAGTAGGTTAATTCATGTGTTTCTAGTTAATGTGTTGAATAAGTATGTAAACACAAAATTCAGAGGGGATGTTAGAGGTTGGAATTTTGTCTATGATTAGCTATTTGTCAAAATTAAAATATACTATTATGAGTTTAAAAGAATGAAGCGTGCTGTGCGCTAGATATTTACTCATTGGAAGAATGTTTTGATATTGTGATAGCTTTATAAATATTACTGGGCAGAAGAATTCGAATTAGCACAGCTTTCAGTATAACATCATGCGGTTGCCGCGAAAAGTGAGTTCGCAATGTCACTTGACTGACATTAGATCTGGGCGTAGCCGCACGCCATGTTCATCGTCATAGTTTAATGTTGTTAAGCATTAGCCACAAACCTCACTTCATCTTCTAATAAAACTAATATCACAATATCAAAACATTCTTCCAATGAGTAAATATCTAGCGCACAGCACGCTTCATTCTTTTAAACTCATAATAGTATATTTTAATTTTGACAAATAGCTAATCATAGACAAAATTCCAACCTCTAACAGTAAGTCCCACGACTACACGATTATTAAATATCATGACATTTTTCCGTCCCAAATCCAGTCACACACGAATGAAGTGAAATAAATAGGCGTGCCTGTCCCGATTACGTGGTAAGGTTAAACACGCATCTAAGTTCGACTTTATTTTTATCTACCAAGTAATATTGTTTTATCACTACGAAAAAAAACTTGGAAGTTAAGTTAAACAACTTTCCATGTGAAATAGGAATAACAAAATGTAACATTGTATTTAGTTTCAGCCGGATCACGATTCATAAATTGCAAAACATAAATTCATAAATTGCGAACAAGAAGGAACTTTTTTTATAATATCATTTAAAAGATATTGCATAGGTGTCTCCATTAATACAAATATTTTTGCAAAAGACTTATTATTGATGTTAGTATTTTTTAGCCCCTTTGCTCTTGCGATAATTTATGAAAAATCGTATAGCAATCTATAATTTCAATTGTTTTGTTGTAGTAAAAGAAGAAAAGAAAGAAGAAGACTTAAGTAACCATGACGTAATATTTTTAAGGAGTATAGTAGAAAGTCCAGATTTTGGTCGAAGATGTGAGGTAAGCAAGATTAAATAAAAATTATTAACAATAATAATTAACACTTTTTAACTTTTAAGTCTGTGTACCTACACATCCTGTATAAAGTAATACATAACTCAACTGAAGTATGCATATTAATTGCAGAGCTTTCGTTGAACTTATATCGGAAAAATATATTTTTGTTCAAATCAAGAATTTGATACAGCTGTTTGAGAATTAGTAAGGCAAAATGGCGTGTTTTGTTGATATTTAATATTTTTATGTGAATCTCAGTAATCATTATTTATATTTTGAATTTTTTTTATATTTTTTATTTTATTTATATAATATATCTAATATCAACATTCAGCATACACTTTAAATTTTATACAAAAAAAGGCATTTAATTTATACTCGAAGAAAAGAACGGCAATTTCATAGAAGAGTTAATAATTAAAAATATTCTTAACTCGTCTACTGCAGTACCTGAAGACGAATGCTTATTGTGATTATTGAAAAATCGTCTACCACTTACAGTAATCATTATAAAAACACTTAAATTTCACCTAAAGACCAATAAAGAGGGTTATGTATCTGTGTCGTAGTGTTATGTATTATTAAATATTACAGATTTTCTTTATTAATTTCTAAATTACATTACGAAAGTCGCATTATATATAATTCGTAAATATAGTTGTTCATGCCAAATCATTCATCAATTTATATTTTGTAATTACTTTATTTTCTCATATTCATGTTTTCATACTAGTAGCGCCATCTATGCTCAATTTATATCAACTATCAGAAATTGACATTATTAGAGCTATTT
Organism: Scirpophaga incertulas; assembly: GCA_036419045.1. NCBI lineage: Eukaryota > Metazoa > Arthropoda > Insecta > Lepidoptera > Crambidae > Scirpophaga > Scirpophaga incertulas. The sequence goes on along the minus strand of CM071634.1, from coordinate 26,159,195 downwards.
GGGCAAGAAATCATTCAAAATTGTAAAGAGGGCGCTACCGGTCTAACTTATCTATACATATAATAAGACAGTAAAAATATTTTGTCTGTACATTTAGTATTTTTGACTGAAATGGATAGAGGGGCACTTAAATAGATTATTAGAAAGCAAAAAAAATTTTTTGGAATTTTTTGTCTGTCTGTCTGTATGTTTGTTCACGTTTATCTCCGAAAGTACTGAACCGATTTGCTTGAAACTTTCACTATTTGCTTTGTTTTAACTCAGAATAATATCTAAACTTTGTTTCATCAAAATCGGTTCATTAAAAAAAAAGTTATCGTCATTTTAATGAACTCAAGGCATGATAATATTGCGAATTATAATGTACACCATTCTTACATAAGTTACATGGGAAATTTAAAATCTAAAGACAATTCATCATCATGATACAATACATACATAAGATAACGTCTTTATCCCCTGCGGGGTAGACAGAGCCACAGGTTATAGGTAGGTAGGTTTCAACTCGAAATTTACGCAGACGAAGTCGCGGGCAACAGCTAGTCATTAAATATACTTCTTTCTTACAGACAAAAATATATCTCAGTTTGACATTTTAAAGGTATATCAGTAGAACTGTAAACTGATCTAGATTGTTTCGGTTACAGATCCCTTTGCTTATATCGTTTAACAAAACGTATTTCATAGTAAAACGTCATTTCAACTGTCAAACTACTGCATTGCAAAACTAACCTCTAAATCAAACGGCGAAAGTTTGAAATACAATATATCATTACAACAAATGTCAAGTAATGATGCCTTTTGTTACACTTGCCAAAACAGCTTAACTGTTTCGCTTGTGAATTTACAAGTTGTATTTTATTCACTCCATTCATAAAATGTTTTTGTAGTCTAATTCAATGTTATTGTCATAGTTACCACAAATATTTTATAAGTACAAACGTTTCATAGTGCAGTCTTGTAATTTTCATTCAAGACTTCATCAGTAGTGCCACGCCTATAGGTTTCCGTGTTTTAGGGTGTTGTTCTGTACCTACGGGATTGTCTTAATTACTGGTGAATGTTATTGCAGTCTATAGAATCAGAGGAAGATTTGGCCGTAAAACCCGTGTCCCTAAGCAACGTCAACATAATAAAATCACTAAGCGAGTATCGCGGCAACAATATAAGAACTATAGAGCAAGCTGAACTCGCTATATTACTATCCCGGGTTCATTTCAGGGTAAGATCTAAGCTGATAAAATAAATAAAACATCTCTTGCTCGATTATCGTTGTTTTGGCACTCATACTGTTAATAATTATGTTTTAGGCCCTTATTGATGCTCATGACCAAATAGGAGCAATCTGGCTGGAACGTGGTTCTGGTATTGATGAGAAAGCAGCTACTGCGTGTACCCAGAACATAACACAAGAAACAGAGGGAGATCCAGAAGAAAACGAAGATATGCCAATAGAAACTGTAAAAGTTGTGGGCCTCAGAAAAATTCCTGGCCAACCATTAGGACTAACTGTAAGTTCATTTATATGTTATAGATAACTAATTAGCATAGTCCTATGAAGTTTAATATCTTTTATATTATCTTTCATTAATATCTATTTTATATAATATTTTATAATTGTTAATGTTTAAAACTGTAAATAGTTGTAAAAAAAATGAAACTTTCTAAAAACTTTAATATTGATATTATTAAAATTAATTGAAGATTCAATAGCACATTCTAAAAAAAAATCTCTGCTATATAAACTATAAAGCTAGTGAGATAAAATTTCCCCAAAGTATATGATTCATTTAGTTTGGAAAACACTACCTTAATAATCTTTTACAATTAGATAAAGTCTTCATTATCTAATAACAGCTATACTATTGGTATTCTTGTAAAGATTATATATATACTACATTATCATAGGTTTAATATTAACAAAATTTATTAACTACAAAAATCATAATATATAATAATTGAATATCAAAGAGATGCAATCACACATAGACTTTAATTGTTTATCCTGAACTGTGCTGTGATTATGAGCTATATGTGTTTCTGTTTCCGCCCCATGTAGTAAGTCGAATTCTATATACAACTCATTATAAGTTTTTTTTTATTAGCTACATACAATCAATATGAAACAACATATTCAGACAATTAACTTTCTGGTTGAGACCATAATCCAATGTGGTATATACTAGAATACACATGAAAAAAATATATTAAAACTAAACATTATGCATAATAATTGATAATATTAAGTTATAATAACATTCACACATGCAAAAAAAAAAGACAAAGACCAAAACAAATGATACAAGTTTAATATAACATTTACAAACACAACTATTTAATGAGACAATTCACAGCTGATCTATACTGTTTAGTGTAGAACCAAAAATGTTCATTAAAGTTTGAGGTTTATAGTACTAAGTTCTCCCAATGCTAATCTCCATTTAGGTAAAACCAATTTTATAAAATGTTTTGATAAGGAATTCAATTTAACTTTCCAGGTAACAACTGATGAACATGGTCAGTTGATAGTGGCAAGAATATTAGCGGGAAGTGCTGCAGCCAAACAAGCATTGTTGTCTGTAGGTGATGTACTCTTAGAGGTTGATGGAGTGCAAATAGATTCTGAAGAACAACTAAAAGAGGCTGTCAGTAAACCTAATGATAGAGTGTCATTAAAGGTTGGACCAAACTTAAAAGAAAAAAACAGTACACTCACTAACAAACTAAGTGTAAGTTGACTGAAAAATATATATTTTTATCTTTTATTTTTCTCTTTGAAGTAGCTATCAATATGAATTAAATATTTAAAGCAAATAAAATCATTGTTTTTGCTTTATACCCATTTCAGTGTTACATGAGAGCACTGTTTGATTACGACCCTAAAGAGGATACCTTACTTCCATGCAAAGAAATAGGCTTAGGATTCAAAAAAGGTGATATTTTACAAGTAAGTAATTTTTTATTACACCACATACTTAAGTTCATATTATTATGTTATACTTAACTTATATTAACAATCAAACTTAAATATTTACAGGTTTCAGACAGGAAAGACCCAAACTGGTGGCAAGCAAGCTTGATTGAAGAACCTAATGTAGTTGGATTAATACCATCTCCAGAATTAGAGGAACGCCGCAAAGCCTATGTGCCTCCTGAAGCAGATTTTGTTCACAAAATTAGCATTTGTGGTGCACGGGTATGTATCTTTATCATCTGTATTACCCATACAAGACTAACTAGCATAGGCAAACTGTGCTGTACACTATGTGTATTCTCGTGATTTAGATTTTACATTTAATTTCCTTTATACAATTATTCCTTGTTGCAACTTTACTTTTTAAAAATACTATTGTTAAAAATTACAAAGTTAATTAGAAATTAAAAGTATTAAGTATTAAGGCTTCCATAAGTAACTGTGTCTTAGTCAATATGGGTTTACGTCTATATGCATGATAGCGATAGATCAGTCCTTATGTTTTTATTTAAGTATATATAACTATATTCCTTGTTGCAATGTACAAAAATAAGTAAAATGATTTATATGATACAAATATTACACCTGATCCCATACAGATATCCAAAAAGAAGAAGAAATTTGTATATGAATCCCGGTCAAGCGTGCAGTTGGAGGGCGCAGAGCTATCTCTGTACGAGGAGGTGGCGCGGACGCCTCCATTCTTACGGCGCACGCTAGCGCTCGTAGGCACGCGGGGCGTCGGCCGGCGCACCATCAAAAATCGTCTCATACAGGAGCATCCTGATAGATTCGGCGCTGTGGTACCACGTAAGTCATGGCTTTTGCCCAAATTTTCTTTTAGCTACATATTGACAAGCAAACTGACTGCACACTTGATGGTAAATACGTAACACATGTGGTTCCATGAGTTATGTAGCTAATCTCAAACCTAAGCTAGTCACAAGAACCACAGATATGTCACAAACTTTTGATATAAGGTGTCAACTCCAATCTAGACCACTACCAATCGTACCCTTCAAACTGAAATATAGCAATGCTTGAACTTGCACCAAACACTTGTTGCAACATCAATAAAACAGATCGAGTGATGGGTAATGTGATAAAAATAATTTACTATCACTGATCTTTATAATATATTAAAATGTTTTTAAAATAAAATAAAAATAATATTTACCTAATTTTCTCTTATCAAAAATTCCTTATAATTTCGGTATATTCTATGGGTATACACATAACTTACAGAATTTATTACACATTAGCCATTTATTTACAGTGGGTATATAATGATACCCTAAAAATTACACCTAATTGTTGAATATTGATTATTATATTTCATCTTAGTGATACCATGTATAACAAAATGGCATATTTGAATCTATCCATTTATTCACTCCAACTTGTTTGAATCCAGTCTTTGACTTCTGTTGTGCTTTGATGAACAGTGTTTTACAAGTGATTTTAGCAAATACGCATGAATACTGACTCCAACGACCCTTCTTGATGACCCCAACCTTAATATTGATTTACTGGACGAATACTACACCCATGTAATGACTATGTATATAGGAAAGACCCGGCATTAATCTGATACAAATGCACATATTGCTGCACCTAATTCTACCCTGAATATCCAAAAAATCTAATTCATTGGTGGACTATAAGATACTACCAACCTAACTTTTTAGAGCTAATAATATTACTTATTCTATTGATTTCATGATTTATCTTTCAGTTTCGGTATCACTGTACATATTTTTCGACTCTTATCATGCCTAAAACATATCACCCGCCCGACAATAGACCAGTCTGTCACGTCTGCCTTGTATTTTTTCTTAAATAACTTGGTCCAACAGACACGTCGCGGCCACCACGGCCTATGGAGGAGAATGGTCAATCGTACTGGTTTGTCTCTCGCGAGGAGATGGAAAGGGACGCACATGCCGGCCGCTTCCTCGAGTACGGGGAACACAATGGGCATCTTTATGGCACGCACCTCGACTCCATACGGGCTGTTATTAAAGAAGGTATGAATAGAGTTCAAGTTTATCATAACCAGGGTTAAGACAGCATCAAAAATATTGAGAGTCCTTGCCAGGGTGGGCAGGTATTTCACACACAACCAATTGCTGAATCCATATTCAAGTACGCTCTCGTATGGAATACTGCTCGCACATCTGGGATGGATCAGTCGGCTACCAGCTTGAGGTCTTGGTAGCTATTGACAGACGCGCCAGTAGACTAATAAACGCGAGGCATTAACAACCAAAACTCTCCAGAGCCTCGAACATCGCCGCCAAGTCGCGTGTCTGTGCGTTTTCTACAGGTTACATTTCGGGATGTGCTCAGAAATTGCATGAATTGATTCCGCCTGCACCCTTCCACCATCGGACGACGAGACGCGGCAAGGAATAGGGTAGACGACTACAACTGATTTTTTATACTATAATTATTTGATTTGAGCAATTTATATCTAATGAAAGTATGTCTATATAGAAATTTCACTTTAATTATTAATTTATATTGTTTTTAGATTTCCAAAAATGAGCAATTATTATTTACGTAATTTTAATGAAACGGGCACATTTCTAGCATTCTCATATTAAATGTAAATTTTTTTGTAATGGAAAGTATACTATAACTATAAACGTACAAATAACAAAGTTATTTTAAAACTTGTTTATACGCTCATACAAATTAGGCGAGTTTACTGAGTTATGTTATGTTAATTTAAAAAATTGTCGTCTACCCAATTCCATCCCGGTCGACATTCCACCTCTTCGTACCTCTCGGTTCGCTTCGTCCTTCATTATGAACTGCCAAGTAATGGAATTCCCTACCTGCGTCTTTGCTCCCCGATACTTATAACATAGGTATTTTCAAGGCAAGAGTAAATAGGCACTGAGTTCGCGTGTTCCACCTTAGGCAACATCTTCACTTAACATCAGGTAAGATCGTTGTCAAACGCACTCAAATTTGGAATTAAAAAAAAGTTTCATAATAACTAAAAAATTGTAAGCAGTAGAAAATAATTTTGCGCACGATTCGTATTCGAATTCCAAATTCACGTCTAATGATGCAAAAATACGTCGCCTGAGCTTTCAATAAAAATAGCGTATTTCTCATCAGGAAAAATGTGCGTCCTCGATTGTGCTCCGCAATCGTTAAAGCTTTTGCACAACAGCAGTGAGTTCCTGCCCTACGTAGTGATGATCGGCGCCCCTGGCATCGAGCAGCTCAAGAACCTTACCTATGCATCAAATAGAAATTTGACGGTACGTAATAAACCATTAACTAAATAATTCTCCGTTTTTCTTTAGTTTAGTTGCTTAGTCTGTGTTTTTCATTTTTGCTTTAATGTCAAATTGAAAGTTGATTAGCAACAAAATATGACTGAGTTCGGCTTAATAGATTTCAAACTTTAGTTAAAAACCCGTCAATATAATTTTATACAGTTATATGCTTCAAAAGAAGGCTTCAGATTTAGGCGAGTATCTCCTTTGTACAACTATAATTACTATCTACTTCATTTGTTTCTGTTGACAGAACAATATGGTATTGAACCAGAATCAAATTTATAATCAGATTGTACTGGATTTTAACATACTGCATTTATTTATCAAAGCAATAAAAAGCAAGTAATTTATTGTGTACTAGCTGACCCGGCGAACTTCGTACCGCCTTAGCGTAGCTTTGATGCACTACTTTATTTTGTATAGTTGAAACGATGCTCTTTTAATATAGTCTATGGCTGTGAATGACGTTGACATTCGTATAAAAAAAAATTGACATTCGTAACGCGCGTTTTTTAAAATATGCAAAATTAAATGTATACTTTTCAATATTTCTGAGAGATTTTCTTAATATTTTTTTCCGTAAGAACCATCCTTGGACTTCCACAAACATTTAAAAAAAATAATTATCGAAATCGGTTCAGCCGTTCACACGTGATGCCGTGACAACGCGAAACGGGTTTCATTTTTATATATATAGATTATAAAAATAAATGAAACCCATATTCTAAATTTTCTTCAGAACTTATTACATTCGGATCTTATTTGAATAAATCCGTCTCAATAATTGTAAAAAAATGTTTCTACTTTATTTTTAATCATTATGATGGTAAGTTCTTCACTCGAATAAAGGAACCAACTGTCTGAAGTGGATGAAAAGAATATTTCTTCCATTAATTCAAACTGAACAATAATTGGTTTGGTTTATTTATACCATAAATAATTGTACGATAAACGTAACTAAATACCAATGCAATATGCAATAAATAAAATGTTAAAAGACCATAAACAACATAATATTGAATATCTCTGCGACACTAAGTGCATACAAGAAAATTGATGTCCATTGAGTGACTACTGAATAGAATATTAAAAATTTTTGAGGAACATTTGAGAATATTTGATGTATAATGATTGTTGTGGTGTTAATATGGAAATATAAACTTCAAACAAAGACAATGCAAACTTTTATTATGTACTAGCTTTCTGCCCGCGGCTTCGCCCGCGTGGATTTCGGGATTGGGTCTATAGAGGGTTAAGGGTCATAGCTTTTGCCCACGGCTACATATGCGCGGAAGTCGGTTTATGGCGCGAAGGTTTTATCGCGCTTCCCGTGGGACTATTCGTTTTTCCAAAATAAAAAATACGGCAAAACCTTGCTCAAGAATCACTCTATCTATTAATGAAAACCGCATGAAAATCTGTGCAGTAGTTTTTGAGTGAAGCCTTTATTGCGCATCCCGTGGGATCTGTCGATTTTCAGGGATAAAAAGTAGCCTATGTTACTTGGGGATAATGTAGCTTTCCAAAGGTGAAAGAATTTTTGAAATCGGTCCAGTAGTTTAAGCGTGAAGAGGTAACAAACAAACAAACAAATAAACAAACAAACAAACAAACACACTTTCGCATTTATAATATTAGTTGGGATTAAGTTAATCAATTTTTTATATCGACTCTTCTGTAGCATGTGTAAGTGGTAAGCTAAATCGGTAGCATGGTATTTTTGTATTTGCTCACACAAAAACATTACCGATTATGGGTTTGGTCACCCAATTTTGTAAACAAAAAGTCGCTTGTGCAACTTCGACTATAACAAATTCGTGCTTCCGAGCCATTAGAGTGGAACTGTAGTGGCGATAAAAGGGACAAATGTGTTTTTTTTTATAGAAGGTACTGATAATTTATTTTGTTTTACATTATTTTGTAAAACGAATGAAATAATGCGTGCATATGATTAAAATATTTCATTTTCAATATATTTATTTTGCTATATAGTTGTAAGCATGTGTCAATTTTTTATTTGAAGCATAGACAGGGAATGCCAATGCTATCATCTCATTCATAGCATATCACGTGGGCAGCAAATACGAAACGATCGCAATGATATTGGAAATATATTTTATTCCATGTGGGGGCTGCAACTTGAGATATAGGAGCGAATGGTCAAATTAAAAATGATAATTATTAAGTGTAGTAATCAACACCTACTTCGAATTTACTCCATAAAATTTGCAGTAAAGTTAACATTATATGTATTATATATAACATAAAGTTAACGCAGATACAAACTAAGTTACTAGTTAAGTGTCCACATTTAACTAGTAAACTGAATTCTGAAAAAGGATTATACATACATATATAAATTGAAACAAATAGATTCCGATACGACAGGAAATATTAATATAAACCAAAGAGAAATATGATCCAGAAGCCATGATGACACTCTTTATTTTACATAATTTAGCATACTTGTGTTTGATGTAGAGTAAGTAATACACCTCTACATCTAATATTTTTACTAGAACCTCTTATAAATAAGGTGATTTTATTAAATAATGATTGTGCAATAGAGTCACCATTACACTGGTACTTATTAATTATTGGTGGGATGTGGGTCTTAAGACAACCTCAGCTCAGATTATAAAGTATGTGATTCTGATATGTTATAAATAAATTTGTACAAAAAAACGCGTTGGTGTTCTCTGTCTACGAATGCGAATGCTTCAAGAAGTATTGGTTTTGATGTACGCATGCGTTGTGTAGTTCGACAGGCAGAGTTCTATCCGGTACAGCTCGCGGCGCGCGCGCACGCTCGAGTCGCTGGCGTCGCTCTACGAGGTAATTGTTTCGCTACACGCATGTTTTTATAAATTAATATAATTTTTATATTCATATAAATTATACACATCCAAATAAAAGAAAATCAATTCAAATATGTAACAAAATTGTGCAGTCTAATTTTTTGAGTCTTAAATATGTTTGGCTTTTTGTGCACGGACAATAAACTATCACTCAATCAGCCAATTAAATGTCAATAATAATTGGCAGAATGTAATTTTACACTTTGCCTTTTCTAAAAAGAAATTCTTTGTTTCCTAACAAAACCATACATTAACTACATCGCAATTTTATCATTTTTCTGAGTAAATATTTATTAATTCTAATAATTATTAATTGCTGGCTATTGATTGTCATGTTCATTTTTAACTACGATTTCTCCCAAGAACACCAGTGATGGCAATAACGACTGCAGGGTCCGAAACTAGTCAGATAAATCAGACAAAGTCAGATTTTTGGGCATTGGTCAGTTAGTCAGGTTTTTTGGAAAATGGTCAGTTTTGTCGGATTTTTTGACGAACTGGTTTATATTTTTATGAATCATTGACAAGCTTTTTTTTTCCTTTTTGTTCCCCTGGGGAAAATGCATTAAATTGCATACCCCGGCTGTGGCAAACCGGCGGTTATATGGGGCTCTCCTCCCCAGAAGGGGGAGGCCTACCCACTAAAAACCTCAGTGATGGCCTTCCTCAGGCATGTAGGGAGCCCCCGGGAACGCCAAGCGACATCATTAACCAGCTGCCTTTTTTTTTTAGTGTGAACATAATGTACGCCTAAGTGCACATTGCTTCGATCATTAAGTGCCCAGTGATGGTTTGAGGGCAACCGCCTAGGTGCTCTATTATATTGTGGGCATAAGCAGCATAATATTGATACATCATGATATAGTTACGAAGCTATTGGGCGACATGCATCAATTCAAAAACATAAAGAGAAATGTAAAGTTGTCAGTTTCTCAATTGCATCTTGCAAGTGTCCGACCCAACGTTGACCAATCCAGTTTACCCAGTACATCAAGTACCAAAGATGGAAATATACAAATAAAATCTGTTGAAATGGGTAGATAATGTCAGTTATTTTAAAAATTTGGGTCAGCAGAATCTGATTTTTCGGACCGTAAATTTGTTTCGGCCCCTGCGACTGTTTTGTAATAATGAATAACACTGTTATGTTATTTTCCTATAACTGTAAACTGTTGTCTGTTATCCTGTTATATTGCTGTTTTGACAAATGTTGTTGAGTACGATTGATATTTTCCTATAACTGTTATTGTAAACTGTAGTCTGTTATCCTGTTATATTGCTGTTTTGACAAATGTTGTTGAGTACGATTGTTATTGTTATTATAGCTAGCTTAGTTATTCTTAACAATGATATGGCTTAGGGCTGTCTGAATATTAGGCAGTAATTTAAATAATTTAAAACTAATTAGTATTTACCTAATCAATATAATTTTCTGGCGTATTTAAAAGTTCGTTAATCTGTACATAATTTGTTATTTACATTCAATGCTTACATTATTTACTTAAACGAATAATTTAATTTGCTTACGCGCGATCGCACAACAGCAAATAATGCGTGACTAAAAAAATGACAACAGCTTAGGCATCAGCAAGCCAGCAACAGTTTACCTAATTGTTATTTCAAATCACACTGGAATTAAAAATGAGTCTAATTCTCATACGAGCGAAGGTACAAAATTGTGAATTTGGGATTAGTAAAATTACTGTAAGAAATAAACAAATAGGAACTTTATTTCCTTGTGAGAAAGTTTAATATTATAAGAATAAGCAATCAAGCTACAGCGAGCGCCTACGTCTTGCTTTCTCTCGTTCACACTTGTAGCACAGTCGTACTCGCTCGCTCCGTGCCGCACACACGCAAGTGGCAACAACAACAATGCGACTAGGCGATCATTTTGTCAACAGCGACATCAGGATAACAGTATAAGCCGTTGTTAAATAACGTGTTATTCATTACGGGAAAATAATTCATTATATTATCTGTTATTGAAATAACGACCATTACTAAAGACCACTATATACGTCTAAATATTTGAAACGCATACAGGAAGAAGATATGAAGCAAACGCTAGAGGAGAGCGCGCGCATACAACGCCAATACGAGAAATACATCGACTTCGTAATCACAAACAGCAACATTGATACCACCTACGCAAAAATTATGGATGCGCTCCACTCTCTCTCAACAGACCACCAATGGGTGCCAGTCAGCTGGATTTATTAACATTTGCAAATATTATGTTAGCATGTGTTTAAGTTAAGTAAACTTGTAGTCAAATCCATTGGACCCCGCATACTTGTTACTAATAAAGGTAGCACAGGAAACTACTCGGACCCATTTTACCTAAATTACTCTAGAAAGAAGGCACTTTATAGTTTTCGGAAAATTACCTTATTATTAGTCAATGCCGAGAAATAGAACACACCTCCAACATATGTCATCGATACATCTACAAATATAACGTATTCTTAATTATAATTGATGACAACTACACATCTATTAATATATAACAATTATTAATATAATTAATGTTTATTTTTTTTTTAATAATTGTGTGGTCTCAATTATCAGTTTTATTGCGATTTATGCCTCTAATAGTTTGCCCAGCTATTTCGCATCCTATAACGAAACGTGGGTCACATGGATTGATCTCAGTCATTTAGACTGTCTTAAATATCGGCCATAAATTGACATAGATATATACTGCCGTTTATAAACTTTTCGTAAATATTAAGAATTAATATGTTTAAGCTGAGCTTTCAAAAATGTTACTGTAATACCTGCTATATGCAATAGGGTATTACGCACTATGAAAAATAAAATCTAAATTTATGTTTTTATAGTTCATTTATGAAAAAACAAACGAAAAATATTAATTTCTATTCATAAAACTCCAAAATAAATTAAATATTTCAATTTGAAAATACAAGTTTTTTTATCTGTGCTTCGAATGTCATAAACGCTGTACGCCATGTTTGCATTCGCTGTGACGTCACTGGACTTGTAAATAAACAACCTCGGTTTTTGTTGTACATGTCTACTGTGTAATTTATTAGATTAACGAAGTTTCTCAGTTATTATACGAAATATTTATTTCGAAATATTTCGTTATTTATTTCGAAAATATGTTTATTTCTTTCAGCGAAGCGTAATGTTTACAATGCCCGTGACGTCACAGACATGGCGGCCTGAGAATTGGCGTTTTCGCGCCCAAATTTGAATTGTAAAATTAAAACACGTTTTTATGAAATAATTGGAATAAAAAAAATGTATTTATATTTTTTTGTGGTATTTTATCAATAACAGATTAAATTAAAACACTTTTTGAATTAGACTGTAATACCCTATTAATGATTTATGGTAGACTATCAAAATTTTTGCCAAAAAGCATTTCTTCTTACGATTAATATAAAATTATTATCATAAATCTATTAGTATTAGAACTCAAATTAGATTGTACCAAAGGCATGAAGCTTGTATATTCTTCACGTTATTCATTGACTGAAAATCAGTGTTCGAATAGTTTGTAAATGTCATGAAGAAAATTATCCAGGTTATTTTTTACGTTAAGTAGCTAAGACACTGCGTACATCGATACAAAGAATTTAAAATGTCGAAATTATCTTGAGAATATTATCTCTTTAAGTGAAGTTTTTTTTGTCATTTTTTTCTGTCATATGAAATGAATGAAATCAGTATAAAGTTCGATTTTTAATTCGAGTCAGTAAAATGACATTTCCAGTGTCATGTGTCACAAATCATATTATTTAATATGGTATGTATTACATATTTACAATAAAAAAACGCTTTGATACCTAATAAAATAAAGCATGACTAAATGTCTAAATCTATTGATTGCCGAACATCACTATTGTAGTGGGTCACCCTTTTTTGTATCAGTGACAGTTGCACTTGTCATTTTACTGACTCGAATTAAAAATCGTAGTTTAGATAATTTTGCGACATGTATTTTGTTGATGATATCTGCGCTTCTAAGGCGTCCGGTTGTATTAAGAATTTATATTTAATGCACGGTCTTCCTGCACAGTATTTTAATATTGGCAATTTTTAAGATATATGTGTATAGATTAAGAAAATGATATTTTACATCGTGAATGATAAAAGTTACACCGAATAGAGGCAGCATTCGCAAAGTACACAATCCCTAACCTAATAAAGATTGATCAGAACACAGCTCAAATATATTCAATCAAATCTCAATACATCAAAATCAAAAGTGAAACAGATATAAAAATAAATTTAAACCATACATAGTCTGGTGATGTAATGAATCATTTCGGTTTTATGTATAATATCTGGAGTCTGGACTAGGAAATATTGTCGACGTACAGTGTTGGTACCTTGCCACTTATCAGTTACCTTATGACAATAATTATTTTATGTTAATATAAAAGTTTAACCCACCTTTGTTACGAATATATGTTAATTGTTTCTGAAATATATATACGCAATCGCCAATCACCTGTAAGCCTACCATGATCTTTTAAAACAAGAATAACAACGCAGTGCAGGAGAGATGGCGCTACACGCTGCAAGAACTGTCTCTCTCTTGATATTGTTTTAATCTACTAAGCAGTCATGGTAAGGCCTCTGATATACTTGACTGAACAAGTTAGTAAAAATTGTATTAGCTTTGTATTCATTCTTGACACTTTGTTTCTTTATATAAAAAAACTGCATTTTTCTGATGTACTATGAAAAATCTATTACACAACTTGCGGACAACGCCCCAATACTTCGATTTAAATAAACAGGTTTCTCTTGTCTACGCCTACAAGTAATTAATTATTTATAACAACGTCAATGGCAAACAAAAAGCCTATTTACAACTAATTTCGTAATATCGGTATATTTCAATGCTAATAAAAAAAAATTACTTAATAGCAAATCTGCCAACTAGATTGTAAGGTGATTACTCTTTTTAGCTTTTAAATTCTAGATTTCTAAGTGAACTTTGTATAATTCTAGTTCTGCTTAGTTTAAGCTGCAATTTTGTAGTAAGCTTTAGCTTGTACTTCATTAAGATTTTCACATTCCGTCCATTTTATTTTATTGTTTAGCAATAAATATAATTGTCTTTGTCAAGATTTATTCAATATACAATATGTAACTATATTTTTGATTTTATTGCATCTATAGCCAGTTATAAAAATATCCACTTGTTGAACACCCCAGTATTTTACTCAACGTAGGACAGGTTGAAGTCGTCGTAACACAGCTTACGTTTTATTTTTATACATAATATAAGTGAGAATGGTACAAAGTACATGAGACTGTAACAGTATGGTCGCAAAAAAAGTTAACGACTCATTTTCCCGCTAGGGGGCTATGAAGTCTGTATTTGAATATCGTGGTTTTCGGCAGAATCAGCAGATTTTTGGATATGTTGTTCTCCTTGACGAGCTGATTCAGAATAGACAAATTGATCAGATTCAGATTTTGCGACCATTACATTTTTTGCTCAGCTCGACCAGGAGATCAACATATCCAAAATTTAGATCTGGCTCCCGAAAACCACTTGGCCATATAAACAGTATCATCTACTTTAAGTGCTTGTAACACTTAAATTTTGTACCATTCTCAAGTCATTCTGGAAAAAAATCTTTTCTAGCATGCCTTTGTTGGCTTAAGAAAAATTCGTCATTTTGACTTACATACACCACGTATTAGAACCTAAGCGATAATGCGCGCGTAGTATTTGTTTGCGAGCGTTTGTGTAAACAGTTGAAAATATGCTTTGGATTCAATGTTACATTCTTTAAAAAAATGTATAAGTTAAATTAGTATTAGTAAAAGTAAAATGAGCTAGTTAAGAAGATAAAGGTTCTACTCTACCACAAATTATCGACAGGTACTGCTGAATAAGTCTTTGTGTCAAATTCAAAGCAATGTTTTCACAAAATTTGTTTGAATGTTGCCATAGACATTTTCTATTGTATAAATAGTTTACTGATACAGAAAAGAATAGCGTCTTATACGCGTACCACTACGTTCCGCGGGTCGCCGGCGGGCGCGAGGAAGTCGCGACTGCTACGGCGACCCGGGATGGACCACGCCCCTTCCGTGGCCGGGGGGCGTCGTCGGTGGAGGAGACCGGGGGAGGTAGTAGCCTCCCCCGAGGAGGGCTCCCCTCTAGACAGGGGAGCGGAGGCTGGGGGTTCCTGGAAGTTGCTTGATGTTCCCGGGGGCCCCCTACATGCCTGAGGAAGGCCATCCCTGAGGTTTTTAGTGGGTAGGCCTCCCCCTTCTGGGGAGGAGAGCCCCACATAACCGCCGGCTCGCCACAGCCGGGGTATGCAATTTAATGCATTTTCCTCAGGGGGGAAAAAAAAAAAAAAAAAAAAACCCACTAGGTACGTTGCGCACTGATGGTATTGTTTCGCTATAAATTTATAAAATTGTTGTTCTGGAATAAGCATGGTTATTAATAACATTTAAAAAGTGATTTAAATGCACAACTTTTCCTATTCTCAAATATAGTTTTTAGACAAACACTTTAGAACACCGTGTTATTATATATACACATGACAGAAATATGAACAACGAGAAATTGTTTACCCCTGTTTTACCTATCGGAGTCTAGATATCACAAAACGAAATTTACAGATAAAATAAGGACCATAGTGAAGCCTGCGATGACCTCTTGTCAATAGTGTCAAGATGGTATTGTAGAAGTCGTAACGTAAATTCGAATACAATCCTCGGAGGAAACAAGACTGGAGTAGCCTTTGCCTGCATTTCCCCTCTGCCAAATGCACAAGCATCGGATGCTTGTACGTTATATAAAACTAGTTGAGTCGCCATTTTTAAACACAATATTCAAAACAACGTGGCGATCAGAGCTCCCACAAAAATGCCTTCCTGTGCAGTTTTTACCTGTAAAAAATCTAAAACATCTAATATGCGAAAAGAAAGGCGTCACCTTTCATTTGTAGGTAAGAATAATTTTTTAGATTTGGTCATCATATTTTAAATTTGTACAATATCAAAGTTCCCGCTGTAGTCTCGTCTTCGTACGGCCGCTGTAATCTCGCGGGGACTTCCCACGAGACTACCTAGGGTTGAACATTTTCACATTTCAATTAATTATGAAAATATTCTTTGGTAATAAAGAACCGTAATTTTGTAATAATTTATCACTAATAATTATTTCTTTATCTTATCGCATTGTAAGTTGCGTGTTTTTAGTTAAATAGTGGCTTTCTGGTTGGATAAGTATCACAATTTCTGAAGAAAGACATCTTTCCGGCTTTGAAAATGATTTTATGTCTTCTCCGGGTCTCTAACCATCTCCGTACAAAATTATATCAGAATACGTTCAGCTGTTTTTATCGGGTTTTCCCACAGGAATCAGACATTTTCCCATAGTAGTTTTTTTTACTTTTAATGTCATATTTTTTGAAATCTTATAAACAGCCTAGTTTCAATGTTCTGGTTTTAAAAACGTCAAATTTTCATTTCAGTTTTTCATCCCCTTTCCAATTATTTTTGCATTTGTAAGTAAACAAGTAAGCTACAGACAAACAAACAGACAGTCAGAGTTACATTAGCATTTGTAATATTAAAGTATATAAGTATGGATTAAGTACATATATACCTACACTTTTGCAGCTGCTTGACGGATACTGTTCGTTGTTCTACACTCTCATTTAATGGTATTTTAGTAAATAAATACAACATTAGTTAGACTCAATATTTCTGCGTATTTTGTTTTAAGAAACATAAATGTATTGATTAGACTATTTTGTCCTTTGACTATAAATTATCGGCTGCGTTTGGCGCTGGTTATACAGAAGCAAACTGGCGCGGTAAAAACGGAACCATATTACTAAATCTTTACTTACTCTATTGTAGCAGGTGTTATTTTGCGGAAGTCCATTGTATTACAAAGGATATTGATTATGTTTGCTGATTCCGCGCAGTTTCCAAGTCCATCTGCGCGGAATCAGCAAACATAATCAATATCCTTTGTAATAAATCTTTACTGTCTGTCCGTCTTTCTGTTACCAGACTATCTCACGAATCATCGACATATGAAACTAATGGACCCGTAAGTCCAGTTCAGTCTACTAGGTGACGCGCCATCGCACGGATAAAACGACGCCAAGCTAATACTACTTTAACCGTTACTTTGACTATCCGCCACCGCGCCACATCTCTTCTGGATAACCAGCTGATAATTTCTGTGAAATCAATTTTTTTTAATCCACAAGACAAATTGTTTTTATTTGTAATCAGCAACCCTCAATCAATTGATTTGTCCATCAATAATAGTGATATCAATATTATGATTTTACAAGTGAGGTAGCGGTCCGTTTTACACCAATATGCACTATTGGTACCGCTCTCGCTAGCGTGCAAACAACTCGGTTCAATTGAAACGTATAATACGTGCAAATGAAACCGTGTGACTCATGAGTGACGTCATCAGGACGAGCTATCGATGCACACTAAAAATGGGTGGTGCAGTGTATGCGCAAATGTCAAACTTGAGGTTTGACATTCAAAATATAAACAAATTATTTTTTTATTTGTATTTTGAGATGATAAAAACTAGTTAGATTATTTAATTAATTTTATAAATATGTGAGTGTAACATTTGTGAGTGATTAATGTTTAAAAATGGTTTATTGATTGTTGTTTGATTATTAAGATGAATTTTAAATAACAGCGCTTAGTTTTTCTCAAAAATATCGACGAACACGCTGAAATTCAGACATGGATCTTCTTTATTTTATTTCCAGTTTTCCTAAAGAACACAACGTACGAAAAAAATGGGTTGAGGCGTGTAATAGACATGCATCTTGATCATCGACAAGAACAAGCACTATATGTTCATTTTGAACCGTCTCAGTTTTAAAAGCTATCCAACAATAGAAGAAAATTAATTGCATGCTGTGCAAACGTTATTCTTGAGCTATCCTGTAAGTTTACTATATACCTAGTTTTAATTTTATTTTTTAATAATGTTAGAATATTTATGACATGTTCATAGTCGTACTTTTATTCATTAAACCAAACTGATTTATCGATATCGATATTTTCGTGCTTTGCCACGTTCCTTCCCACACTTTCCCCTTCGTGTGTTTGAATAGAACGTAAACAGAAAACTTTGGGCGTGTTTGCGTGAATTGTCAATTTGTGTGTCGTATTACTCGCGTTTGCGTTTATAAGAATGCAAAAACTTTTTGCTTATGTGTGCTGCCCGTAAATGTAGTAATAACCTCGCCCTCCGCAATAAATGCCAGAAAATTATGTACGGTAAGCTGACTAAAGCCAACTCCAGTCTTGTTTCCTCCGAGACACAATCCAATTTAAAATTACGTTCAATAAGCAATTCAAATCATTTTTATTACTTGCAACATCGTGAAAATTAATAAAACACAGTAAGTCCCCATTACATTTTATTTATTACATTTGTGTAAAATTTTGACAGCACACATACAGCAAAAGTATTTTAATTAGTCTGGCGAGTGGAATTCTTGTACTGGCGCACAGACGTCTTAAATATGTTGGGGTCGATATGATTGAGGCCGGTTTCACTGGGGACTGCAATTATGTTAGTGCTTTCAGCTTCACTCTTCTCCAGGAGGTGCGGCGCCAGTAGGAGGAATAATTGCTGTAACAATTTTTTATATCATTGCAGCGTCGTCGTTCCTACTTATACGAGGTCTATTCAAAAATTATCATATCTTTAGCCGGTCAAAACGGGCATATTTGAACACTTTTGAAACTTTCAAAATAGTCTTCTTGGAATTCCATACACTTCTAGCCACTGTGCTGCCATTTTTGGAAGGTTTTTGCCAAAAGAGTCCATATCAAGTTCGAGACATGTGTGAGAGCATGATCTTGATGAAACACCTATTTTTGTGATAACTAGAAATCTCGTTTTTTGGTACAGTGTTACGTACGCGACGTATAACATCTCTCCATGCATTTGTTGCGCACTTTCTTTTTAGTGTTAGTGATGAAGATTTCCGAATCACATCACATACTTAATTATTCATTTTATTGTTATTTTACTTGCAGAAACAACTCGACTACTGCTAACATCTCAAACAGCCACCGACGTTAGCAACAGGCGGAAAAAAAATTATATACGCCTACAAAGTTACAATGTTGGCTAATTCAAACGCGCGCCATCAGTTTTGAGAAGATTTTTGGATACTTTTTGAACAGATCTCTTGTGTATATATTGTTATTATATATAACTCGCTGATCTACTTAAAAATAACATTAAATTTTTAAATCTTTGATAAAATAAATAATCCGTAGTAATATTGTGGGAAAAATGTTCCGACTTTCCATCCTTACATACTTCATAATCATAATAGTAAACAATATTTTGTTGCATTTTTCGTGCCAACGAAAACAAAAACGTTAATATGTCCACGATTCAGTGGAAATTCAACCCTAAGATGTAAAGTAAGGTTTTATTCGACAATTACAACATTTTCATCTTGAATATAATCGCAGTAGTAGCACCAAGTCATACCGTCCGGATCTCTTGACATGCGCAAACGGCCATCTCCCCAAGCACCTTACAAAATATTAGACTCCCAAATTTAACATCCAGACATCCCACTCATAGAACTCAGTCCTAGAAATACTCTTAGTAAAGTAACAGCCATCCACAGCTAACAACATTAAGCCATTGAAAACGAGATGAAAAACCAGGGCCAGTTCAATCTGTTAGAAATAAGGATGTATGTAATAGAATCCCTTTTGCTTATCAAAAATGAGAACTTGTAAGAATACTGATCTGTGTACCTCTCGTCTCGTAAGAAGATGTACCTTTGCTGTAGTTATTAAATAAATGGTTAATAAAATTAAAAGGCATTTCAATAAAATATATAATAATTCTAACACAATCATATTTAAGCAGAGAACCCAAATGAATTTCGAAGCGATCATTCAAAATAAAACCTACGACTACTGCGAAAATACAGATTGTATATGATCGAGATGTGCTAGTGATTTAGATTTGTGGTATCTTGGCAATAGTGCATAGCGTTGTTTGCAACCTATATATGGTATGTTTTTTTTATTAACTAGTAATAATAGTAACAATTTTTTTTATTAACTCAAGTTTGTTTGCTACAAATGGCTATTACAACTTCTCCTCTAAATTCGTTTGCGAAAGGTAATTACTGTGAAGGATCCTCAGCCTCAGTGTACATACTTGGTGGATTTCTATCAGACAAGCATCACCGCTTCAGTGTTCTCGTGGCTAAGTAGAAATCACCAGATAATTCGAATCGAACGGGATCATTGTAACCCAAACGTTTTTAAGAGGACTCTCCACTTTGATGTCGATGCTAAAGACATTTTATTTATTGTTCCTGTGATCCATATAAATTACTTACCTCCGCCCAAGGTATCAGAGGTAAATGTGCGAATGCCGCTTGCCAACCAGGCAGTCCAAGATGTACAAGAGCCATCCTGAAGTAATGCGTGAAGGAGTCCGCCAACCAGCCCCAGGATCCTTCCCGCGTTGCCAACCACACGGACCAAGACCCGCCGGTGAAGACCAGACAAACCTACACAGAACTTAATAAATATCTTTGGCTCTTAAATATTTACATCACACAGAGATGTTTGTTACAGCATATAGAACTCCTAGTTATGGAGATATTTGCAGCCGGTAGGCGATTTCGAGAAGTGGACTATATTTCTATTTGAATTTCTGAATTGGAAGACTGTCGCTGCAGTCACTTTCACTAATAATGTATCGCTACTGTATGTTGCAGCTATTCAAAAAGCATCAATATACAGATAGTCTTCATTTAAATAAATATCATACATTTACATAGATAGTCTACAGTTCATATCCGTCCCAACCGAAGGGAACGAACCTACCCTGGCTGTGTTAAGGCGATTAGACCACGCTGTGAGGATTGATCGAGTTCACAAACACTTTTAAATGTCTTCGCAGGTGTAGGCAAGTGTTTACATTATCAAACTTTTTGGTCACCTCTTAAACTTAATTCAAGAATAAAAATAATTCAAAAAAAACCTAAGAAATTACAAAAAGTCTTCCTATTCTCTTAAATTAAATACTAAACTAATGGTCACCTTAGTTAATTTACAATTTTACCAGTTGGCTAAGCGTCGTCGTCTAGCTGTAATGTTGAACGCTGCAATCAACAAGTCGGCTAAACGACGTATAGCTGTATGATTGAATGACGTTGTTCAGTCAAAGGGCTAGCTGTTTGATTGAACGGCTATTTTAACCAGTTGGCTGCGACATATATATGTATATGAAATTCGAAAAATACATAGTAAGTTTGACACCACTATTTATTCTAAAGCGGCTCCAAGTCACTACCATCTTAGCCAAAAGACGCCCAATG
Source organism: Scirpophaga incertulas (assembly GCA_036419045.1). NCBI lineage: Eukaryota > Metazoa > Arthropoda > Insecta > Lepidoptera > Crambidae > Scirpophaga > Scirpophaga incertulas. Next base: position 26,137,693 of record CM071634.1, on the reverse strand, counting down.
CTGGACAAAAGCCCCCCCCCCCCCCAAACATCCACAAATCGTTGTAGTAATCATAAATAACATTTTTCCCAGTACACTCATAATCTGAGTTGATTAGCAGAGCGCATTGCGAGCAGATGAGATTGGCTTCGATGAGGTGTGCTTTGGAATTTTTTACACCCACGAAAGTATTTCATTTAACACAAATGATTAGAGTATTGAAGTCACTATGAAGATTTATTCGCAATACATTTCACGCACCTTTCCAATTGTTCTACAAGTGTCTAGTTCAAAAACTTTGCTCTTCGTATTTAACACAGGACGCGGACCCGATGTAGGCCGTGTAAGGGCAAAATCTAGAAGATCCTTCAAAGCTGGAGACAAATATAGCTCGTTCAGCGTGTTCACTCGAATTGAGCCAACGGGTAATATTTCGTCAGCTGCGATGGAAATAAAATATATTAATAATAACTAAGATCTTCTTAATGGAGCCGGAGTAGTTAATGTTAATTTCAAAAACTTAACATTAAATACCAAAGGCTTAAAATTTGAATTGATCGATTAGGCACATATTCTATTATTTTTCTTAAATAAAACATTTAAATATCCTTGTATAGAACATTATTATTAGCATACAGCTAGGTAATTTTGCGTTTTTATGTCGAACAATTACTAATTACAATAAAAAAAATATTTGTCTAGGTCTAAGACAAATAGGGCTTTTAGTATGTTGAAAATGATCTTCACCGTCGGCCCCTTTGAGCCTTACATCTCCCAAACAATACCTACAAATAGGGGGCAAACGAACAGACTATTCACCTTATGGTAAGCAATTATTTATTTATTTATTTATTTATTTATTTATTTATACATACATGCAAGCTTTACAGTACATGACCAACACGCTCACAGTCAGTTTTCATAAAAAAATATAAATTGCACAAAACCAAAATAAAGAAAAAGTATACACTATAAAACACATGAAAAATATTAATTATTGTTTAAATTATTATTAATAATGTTATGCTAATTTTACATGTCAATTATACTCAATGTCAATTACAGTTAATGTCAATTATAGTTACCTAATGTCAATTTTAGTTAATGTCAATAATAATTACTAATGTCATCAAATTTTACTTAACATTTCTCTAAACTTATTACATAAACTAATTAATCTATCTGCGAACAAATCAATATCGTAGTGCTGGGCAAGAATGTCTCCAATAATACGTATAGCACGGTTAGTGGGCGCCTGCCTACCAGATACAGTCCGAGCTACAGGTAACGCCAGGAGGCGCTGCCGGCGTCGAGGTGCTACCAGTCCGGCCGCATCACAAGAGATGTTAGTGGGAACCAAGATACGAAATCTCTCCAGTATCTGCGGACTGTCAATCTTCTGATGCACTATTGAGAGATAGTGAACTATCAGAAACATGGCTCTCCTAAGTTTCAGTGTCTCCATTTCTATCATGCCGGTAACGAATAGTGATGGATATAAATAGGGATAATACCCATAAAGTTTTTTAAAAAGCCATCGAGCAAATTTACGTTGGATTCTCTCCACCATGATTACGTATTTTTCCTCGTAGGGATTCCAAACAACTGCACCGTATTCAAGTTTACTTCGAACGTATGCAGCGTACAGTACTTTTGCAACTGCTATATTGTCAAATTGTGATGATGTCCTTATTACAAAGCCTAAAATCCTTTGTGCCATTTTACAAATATTCGTTATGTGTGCATGAAAATTTAGCTTAGAGTCTAATGTCAAGCCTAAGTCTTTAATGTCGTGTTGTCTTTCCATTGGAGCGTCATATAAATTATAATTATGAACTATGGGGCGTAATTTACGTGAGAAAGTAACTAGCACACACTTGTCAATATTAAAGGGAAGGTGATTGTCCCGACTCCATTCACACACAGCATCAATATCTCTCTGTAAGGCTTCTGCATCGTCTAATATTTTGATACCCAAACTCAATTTCAGGTCGTCAGCGAATAAGAGACATTCAGAAGCAGATACTCTTTCTGGCAGATCGTTAATGAATATTAGGAAAAGAGTCGGTCCCAGCGTGCTACCTTGACTAACCCCTGACCTTGTGTAGTACTCACTGGAATCATATCCATTTAAACGAACATATTGACGAATTATAGCCGCCCATGGACACTCGTAACACCAATGGAGTCACAAGTTAGTTGCCGGCTTATTACATGAGAATATATTCTTTAGTGAAGTTTGACTATCGCATCGGTTCAGTAATACCGCAAGCGACAATTCTTTCGCACCGTTATGGACTGCCAACCATCTAGATAATGAGAGTGAATGTTTTATCTCGTGGACCGGCCGATGTCGGCTACTACAACTAGCGGCAAAAATCAAATCAAACAATTCTATGGAGTGCTTTTATATTTTATAGGCTTTATCTCTAGCCTAAGCGGGAGCGGCATCGACGGATTGTGGCGGCCTGGCGTGCGCAGCTCGAATTACGGATCTGCGCGCGCCAGCGGGCCGTCGGTGCCGTACTCCCGCACCTCGAAGCTTGGCTCCACGGGAAGGAGGAGGTCACCCACCGATTGACTCATACACTCACCGGGCACGGCTGCTTCGGTGAGTATCTGTGTCGAATAGGACGGGAGGGATCGACACATTGTCACCACTGCGCATCTGACCTCGACTCGGCCCAGCACACGCTGGCGGAGTGCCCCGCGTGGGCCTCCGAACGCCGAGTCTTGGTCGCAGAGATCGGGCGAGATCTGTCTCCGTCGGCATTGATTGCGGCAATGCTAGCGGACGAGGGAGGTTGGAGGGCTGCGGTCTCCTTCTGTGAAGCAGTGATGCTCCAGAAGGAGGCCGCCGAGGGTCGCCGGCGGGCGCGAGGAAGTCGCGACTGCTACGGCGACCCGGGATGGACCACGCCCCTTCCGTGGCCGGGGGGCGTCGTCGGTGGAGGAGACCGGGGGAGGTAGTAGCCTCCCCCGAGGAGGGCTCCCCTCTAGGCAGGGGAGTGGAGGCTGGGGGTTCCCGGAAGTGGCTTGATGTTCCCGGGGGCTCCCTACATGCCTGAGCAAGGCCATCCCTGAGGTTTTTAGTGGGTAGGCCTCCCCCTTCAGGGGAGGAGAGCCCCACATAACCGCCGGCTCGCCACAGCCGGGGTATGCAATTTAATGCATTTTCCTCAGGGGAACAAAAAAAAAAAAGCTTTATCTCTAAACAACACCGTGATTGAGCCGATTGGAAATAACCTGACTATCGACGATTCAATTCACTGTCCGTTAAACGCGACCTAGAGGTAGAAGTTGATACTGGTAAGGGAGCCCACTGCCCAAAGGCAAGAGTAAATGTATTCTATGCACAAATTATATAGTATATTCTATGGCCCAAAGGTAAGAACCATAGAATACATTTAAGGACAGTATTCCATTTTTTTTAATCTTCGCTCGTATCGAGCAGGCAAAGAGCAGAGCCCATACAGCCTATTCAGTGGTAACAGTATTCCATATTTAGCGGGACCTGCGGCTCATAAAATTATAGGCAATGGATGGGTATAATATAGAACCCTGATCTACCATTTTTAATTACAATATCCACAGCAGATTTCATACTTTGCAATTACTTCTCGATTTTTGTTTTAAAATTTTTCATCATCCTTAAATATATAATAAGCTAAGTTTAAAAGAAATCATAATTTGTATCGAGGGGCAAAATGATGTACACAATCCCAATCTTTCCGTTCTATCCCATTTGAATGAAATAGCATACCTTAAATAACCAAATCCAAATATAGAAATATTCTTACCTGCTAGTGAGCGCAATAATAACTTGCAGTCTATTGTAGAAAAAATTTGTCGAGGTACAAACACGAAAATAACAAAGATTTTAACAAAAACGTTACACTGAAAACATGACAATCACAAACTGGTCACAACGCTATGATAAACAGCACACACACTGGCGCCGTAGCACATCATGACAACCCAAAGCGGCTGTATTAGTCATTCGTGCTAGCTTGCTACAAATTACTGAACTGTGGTTTGTACGATCGACAAGACTCAGTACTCCGTCTTGGCTGCTACCCCTTCGCCTAGACTCTAGAGTGATAACAAGATGTTTTTATGTAGCCTATTATTTTCGTCATGCATCCATTTTATGTCATAAAAACAATTACCAACTTAATTAAAAACGTGAATTAGGTAACCTGAATATTTGTAATGCCAAGTCAAATTGAAACCATCGGTGGAGGCGTAAAAATTGCGAAGGTCCTCAGGAAGCACGGCAGAGTGCCTTTGTTCCCACGTTGAAATAGCCACTCGGTCACAAGGTGCCTTGTGCTCCACCTTCACATTGCAAATACGTGGATCGGATTCTGAAAGCAAAAAACTACAGTTTTATTTTAATATGACACGTCTGTGTCTTCACAAAAATATCACGCATCGTAGTATTATCGGTAAAAGTACAGAAAAAACTCTTTAGTAGTATTAAAAGTATTGATGTATAGAGGAGCACCATTTATTAATGTTTACACACCCTTAGATGTGACATGTCTCATTCTATAGAACAATGACGGCATGGTGCGCTTATCACACTATTTCATAAAAATGTGAGACAACGAGATTTTATCATAGGCCAACACATAAAAATAAAAGTACTAAAAAAATAATTTAATGTAATAGATGTACTTAAGGCCCTTTACCTGCCTTTAAGTAAAAAATAATTATTATCAATGTCACTTACAATTACCCCGTGATCTAGATTAAATACTACTCAATAAATAAACAGTATACAGTAATCATTAGGCCGCGGTATTGTATCCTCTGTCATTATGAAATCTAGTCGTATAAAACTGTTTGTATATGTATATTTTAATTTTATAATTTTCGAGATCTAAATCGTATTTAACACTTTCTTATTTTTACCTTGTAGCTCCTACCTATTGTTTATATTAATAATGAAAAAAAAAACTTAAGCATTTATTTCTTAAAATATAATATACGATTCTTCAAAATAAATAACACATGATATTTTATCATAAAATATATAGGTTGCAAATTTTATTGAATATAAATAATTGGAATATTATATTTATAATTTTGAACTTTGGTCCATTCGAACCAAAGTATTGTGTACTCCTGTCAATGTAAAATCTAGTTGGAATAAAAAGTTCACAAGTAAAAGGTTTTTGAGGTGAAAATTGTTTCACATTCACATTTCCTCACATTGGCCTTGTTGTAATCTCTATTTGCTGAAAGGAGATCCATGTCTTAATCACCACTATTAATTAGAATTTCTCATTAATAGTGAAAAGGCAATAAATAACCCATTCTAAAAAAAAAAGTTAATTTAATACGCTAGCAAGATTTTATCAACTTAAAACAATTAAAAATTATTACAATAATTAATAGTACCACAAAAAATTATTATTTGTTTTTGTACAGCTAATTCTTGACTTGATATATGTTTTAGAATTTTTGGTGTGCAATTAGTATTTTATAGATTATGTAAAAACAGTTAAGTACAATAGTTTTTTTATTGGGTTTGACATTTGCGCACATACTTGTGGTATATATTTTCCGTGTACATCGATAACTCAGCCTAATGATGTCATTCATAGAGTAACTTATATATACTGAGATTCATGACATCACATCTCTTTCATGAGCACGCAAATGTTCATTTCGGACGGTTGTTTGTCCTATTAGTCTGTGACTCTAGGATCGGCTCAATTCGGACCGCAATCGCTTCTTTCCGTAATTAATATTATTATGTATCTATACATAATATATTTATTTATGCAATAAAATGTGCTAAACGAGTTTGTCTAGGTTAGGTATAACAATTTGTGATTTTATACATTCAATAGATATACTTGTGTATTTTATGACAAAGCATTGCTTACACTGACACATAAATATTGTTAGTTGAGAACTTATAATTGTTAATAAAATGTCAAATGCAGGTGTATGCGCTATAAAAGAAGAATACATCCTAAAGAAAAATGAAACTGTGTTTGACGAAAATAAACTCGGTAAACGAAAATTAGAAGATTTCAATGAAATTGAAAATAACAATAAGAAATTAAAAGACAATTTAGAGCAACCTTATTCGCGCAAAAATAAAGGACAAAATAAAGCTAGACCAAAAACATACAAAGAAGATAAAGAAAGCAAACCATGCCCTTCTATTGTGACTATTCAATCAGCTGATAAACAAAATCCATGTCAATTTAATGACTGCAAATTTATACACAACCCTTTAGAATATCTTAAAATAAAAGCGGCAGATATTGGCAAAGAATGTCATCTTTTTAAAACTAGAGGATTTTGTCCACGAGGCATTGCATGCCGCTATGGTTCAATACACATATCACCTGAAGGTTACAATATAATTGATGAAGAAAAGCTTAAACTATGGAAGGAAGACACTAAAAATACTCTCCAACATTCTGTACAAACAAAACTTCAAAAAAAGCAATATGATTTGAGTTTTGCTGAGTCAGTAGTCAAAGTCATAAATCCAAAAAAGTTATCCGACGAAAAAAAGACATGCGATGGTTATTCAAAACATTCTCCTAGTGGAATAGTTAATGATGAGGATATTATAAAACTACTGCCAAAGGAAAAGAAAAGAATTCATTGGAGAGATAAGCTATATCTCAGTCCTTTGACAACAGTAGGTAATCTTCCTTTTAGAAGAATTTGTAAAACATTTGGTGCTGATATTACTTGTGGTGAAATGGCCCTGTGCGAATCTTTACTCAAAGGCACTAAGCAAGAATGGGCCTTAGTTAAAAGACATGAAACTGAAGACATATTTGGAGCACAAATTTGTGGAAATAATCCATTTCTAATCACAAAAGTTGTCCAGTTATTGCAAGAGACCACTGAACTTGACTTCATAGATCTAAATGTAGGATGTCCAATAGATTTGATTTATAAAAAAGGTGGTGGAAGTGGTTTGATGCATAGATTACCTACATTAGAAGGATCTGTTAAGTGTGCTTCAAAAATACTAAATATTCCATTTACTGTTAAAATGAGAACTGGTGTCTATCAAAATAAGAAAATAGCTCACACAATTATTCCTAAAATTGCTGATGCAGGCACTTCATTAATAACATTGCATGGTAGATCTCGTGAGGCCAGGTACATAAAATCTGCTGACTGGGAATATATTGAAGAGTGTGCTCAGGCTGCCAAACCCTGTCCACTTTTCGGTAATGGAGATGTATTAAGCTACGATGATTATGTGCAAAGAAGAAATATTGCTCCTTCTGTTGAAGGAGTTATGATTGGGAGAGGAGCTTTAATAAAACCTTGGATATTTACTGAAATTAAAGAAAAGAAGATTTGGGATATAAGTAGTAAAGAAAGATTTGACATGTTAAAAACTTACACTAATAATGGCTTGGAACACTGGGGCTGTGATACCCAAGGTGTAGAGACAACAAGGAGATTTTTACTTGAATGGCTATCATTCTTATATCGATATGTTCCTGTAGGCATTCTTGAAAGGCCACCACAAAAAATAAATGAAAGACCACCAGCATATCTTGGTAGAGATGATTTGGAGACTTTAATGGCATCAGGAAATTGTTCTGACTGGATAAAAATAAGTGAAATGCTATTGGGGCCTACCCCAGATGGTTTCATGTTCCTTCCAAAACATAAAGCTAATTCTTACCAATGAGTAAAAATTATTAATATCTTTTACACTCAATCACAATTGGGCTAGCATGATTGACTAAGGTCAAATAGCCTTAACTCAGAGCAGACTTATGCCCCCCAGGTGCACATTTGTATGACATAATGATGACCCAGTCAACTACAATGATCTTGTACTTCTCAGAGAAAGGAGACTATTTCAGGATTACCTGATTATTAAGACAGGTACCCTGTCTTAATTTACTGCAAAGGGGTCATCCATAAATTACGTCACAATTTCGTGATTTATTATTTATGAGAGTATACAGACTTTACAATAAAAGTTAATATTTACAGCACTTTTCATACTAATAATAATCATTTAAAGTTTGTTTTTTAACAGTTAGCTTATATGATTTAATAGATTTTGTAATGTGACGTCACGAAATTTAAGATCCCTCACACCCCCTTGGCACACAATGTCACACTTCGTCAACCCCCTCCCTCCCCCTAACCGTGTGACGTAATTTATGGATGGCCCCAAACCCTCTAAACCAAAGTTTAAAGTGTAAGATTGAGAGTGAAATTACTAGACATCTTATGCCACAAGTTGACAATATACACTGTGGTTCTTGTCCGGTTTACTGATTAGGTATGAATCTCACAGGATCCACATGTACAGTCAGTAGCTCAATGGAATACGTAATGCATAATAATAGCGTAATATAATGCACATAAGTTAAATTATAAGATACAAGAGAGATTTAATTAATGTTATAAAATGGCCAAATGATACAAACACTTATCACCATACAATATAAAAATGGCACTTGTCTACAGAATAATGGGTCATTCCAATGATTGTATGAACACTGCTATAGAATTTGGAGAAACATTAATTTAGTTTGTTATTAATCGATAGATATTTTAGTTACGTATGGCAAATAGAACAATAATGTAAACACTTAAGTTTAAAAAGCAGTACTTATCTAAACAACTTTAGTACATTTTTACCATATTCTTGTCGAATTATTAATTCAGTATGGGCCAGAGAGGCATATGAGAGAATTGTCAAGAGTCACTTAAATAAAATTAAACAATTATATCTAGATTTTTAAATTACTATTTAATAATAAAGTAATGTTTTGAAATCTGTTAATTGTTATCTATTCAGAAACTGTTAAATGTATGGTCGCAAAATGGTACAAATATTATCATGACTTAATATCACGCAAAGTAATAAAACTAAACTACAGACAGTTAAAACTAAACTAGTGTGAATTATTATGGAAATTTTAATCTTATTTAGAAGCCGCAATATACAATTGTTTTACACAAGTATAAAGCTTATTTTAAAGTTTTATTCTAATATTATAAGTATTTATGAAAGAGAGGGATCAAGGGACATTGTTTGGATCGTAGCAAGTGAAAAATTGATCTCTGCCCACCCCCATGGGAAAGACGCATGAGTATGTGTACCTACATATGTATGTACCTATGTAATGAAATCTCTGTTTGTGAAAAAAAACGATAACTGTTTTCAAGAAAAAGATTTAATCACTGTTTATATGATAACGGCAATCAAAGTAAAGTAAACAATTCGAAGACAGTCATAAAGTCAGGGCAAAAGATTTTTCGCGCGAGATATAGATACCATGTCTTGTATTTTGAAAGATGGTTTAAAATCTGCACCCTAAAGACGTACTGATTATTACTTAACTAATAATTTAAAAAAAAAGTACGGTGTTAAAATTGAAGCAGCCATCTAAGAGGTACTCAAAGTGAGGTCAAAAAAATGTTGATTTGTGTATTTTTTTTTATAGCATGTTAAAATTTCATTCACTAACTTGAAGTCAGAATACCAATCATTATATTTTGTTTTTGTGAATAAACTATTTAGATCGATGCATAACTCAACTAATGAGCATAAATCATCGAGGAAACGTTACCAGACACTATGAAGCCGTCTGCGTGAGTCATCGCTATATGGTATTTGTATTAAGCAAAAATGCAAGTTATTTATTTTTGTTACAATTATTTATAAATAGGTAGTCCAATTTTAAATATTTCTAGATAAAAACGTTTATAACATGTTACAAAATTATACTAGTTTTTGCCTCGAGAATTGTTCTTTGAGTTACCTGGTGATAGAACTTATGCTATGAACTTTCGTTCTCATTTGAACCATTTTATCCTAACTGCACATAACGCAAGTAAATAGATTTTATAAATTCTGATCACAAGTTGGCAGCGTGCAGTGATCTTTGTAGACGTTAAACTTTCAACGCCAGATTTGTTGTTTGCCCACCGTTTTTAAAGGGAAAAGTAACAGTATTTCTACCTTCATGAACAGCCCTCCAGGGGTAATGTCATCCGCACATGACGGTTAAGACCGCAGCTAAACAGTGACAATTACGTTTTTGGGAGAACGATGGTGTCACAAGGCAACCACTGCCTGCGGATTATGCTGACATCGTGACCTCTCATTTGAACCCACTCTCAGTAAACGCATTTGCCTGTAGCATATCTACTCTTCCATTCGTTTTGTTTCTGATAAGTATCAGACTTACTGTAAATACTTAGAATTACTCCAAAGACAGAATCTTGTTCAATAATTATATTCTTATTTCATGAATAAAACTCTATAAAATCCGGTTGTCAACGCAGGTCATAGTTTGCCCGAGACAAACTATATTATTATAATTCGTTTTCACGTTGATTTGTTATTATTGACAACGCAACTGAGGTTGCGGAGCTGGGAGCTGGGGCTCCTAGCTTAGACCCCAATTAGCTGCACTACTGGTTGTACTTTCATTCTCTACTGTACCTACTATTGAGTATACGGGTTATTATACCTTTGATGGTTACACAATAAATTTTTCTTTTTTACTTATAATATTATATAAAAGTACTGACCCAATAATTTTGTAACTCCCAGAGTGATGTTTTCATAAAAAGAATCTTCAGACACCAAATCGACACAATAACTCATCAGCACAGTAATATTCCGACAGTAGAATTTTAATTAATGAAATACGTTGTTTACTCCGCTGTCAAATAGCGCGTCGTCGTCATGGGTAACAGTAAACAGCTGAAATATAGGAACTGGGTTTACATTACACTGAGATCAGTGGATTTATAGCCTATATTGCTCAACATTCCTATATTTTTCTACGATTGAGATTATTTGGAAAAATTATGGCATCAGGAATATAGTATATTATACAAGTATATTAATAATTCGAAAACAGGTAAGTCATTAGACTAATAAAATAATTCATCATCATCAGCATCAGCCCCTCTTCGTCCACTGCTGGACATAGGCCTCTTCGAGTGTACGCCACTGAGATCTGTTTTCGGCTTCTCGCATCCAGCTCCTGCCAGCCGTCCTGCGCAAATCATCATTGTCCTCAGGCAAGGTGGAGTGATAAAATAATTAGCATGACAAAAAACATTTCAGAAATGAAAGATTTTTTGTCCGTTTGTGAGAAAATAGTAATAATAACAGTTTAAAAATATGAAAAACAAAGTATCAACTGCGTCGTATATGGCGAAAAACAGATAATTATAATTGTTATATGGTTAATAGAGATCCGTTATAATCGCGTATTTTCGGTCGTCCCCTAATGTTTTGTAGTATTTTAATAAATGAGTACCTATGCAGTTGTAACAATTTTTAGCACTTTTTTACTGTCGTAAAATTCGTTAATTTTAAAATAAGATTACCTATTCCTTGATTCTTAATTAAAAACAATATATTAAACAGTCTCTTTTTGTTCATAATAAAAGACCACGAGATATTATCTAAATCAAACACCACAGTCTATATTAAAAATTTATTCATTGGGCTGAGATACAGTGATATTCCATAACTATAAACAAAATTCTAAGACACCATTGAAGTCCATAATCATCTAACAAACTGTATAAAAAATAAGACCTCAATAATTAGATCAAAATGTACAAACAATCCACATCAACATTACCTGAAATTGTTTCTTAAGTCAATATTAAACATCAACGTTATTACGGTAAATGTTATGGAGGACCAAGATATTAGATAACATTCTGCAGATAAAGCTTAAACTAAAAATAATGTTAAATTCGCATTCTAATAAATGCGAATAGGCAATTATCTACCACATCGATAAATCGCTCCAAAATTACTTCTTTAGTGAACAATTTAATATTAAGATAATTCTACTTGAATAATATTGCACAATAGTTGCACATTCATGTACAGATACAGTGAGTTTACAATCAACAATGATTTTTTTTATAAAATTCTACATATATGTAGGTTGATTGTTAAACCTATCAAATCTTTTTTCTAGAGACCATTTTTCTAAATTTATTATCTGTTCACCTCGCACTAAGTGTAAGGGGTATTAAGATCTTATCCTAGTAGTGGACAACATAACTAGAATCAATCAATTTTGTGAACTAGATAACTTTCTTCTATAGGTATAATCTTGCACAAATGCAATTTTATAATCATTCTGCAATATTTCTTTTTACTATGAACTGCTCAGTTAATTATATTACAGCCCAGTATATGTATAATTTTGCATACTGACAAATAATAACTATTTTTTTAATATTTACGACTAATGTGCAACTAGTGAAATATTTGTCTTAATACTATTTTACTCGGAAAATACATTCATTGTACTTTTGTACAACACTAATTACGACACGTAATTTTTTAAATCGAATATAAATAATAAAAATTCTTACCATACAGAAAAAGTGATGGATTGTTAAATACTATGTTTAAGTGTGAAATGTATTTTTTTTTAAACATTAATGAATCATTTAAATCTGTTGTTAGCTTGTTTATAATAAATTATAAAACATACAGATATTTTATAGCTAGAGTCATCTGCAGAGATTTTTAAACATAGATATCAAGATTATTTTATAGAACTACTTACACATTTTGAATGAATGAATGTTCAAATTTATTAGACCATGGAAGTGGTTTACGAAAATTACAACCTAATTGTTACACAAATGCCTAAGTGAATATGCAATAATGTGGAATGGTATTCGATTTAAGCTATTAATCTTATATAGTATAGATTTGTTCTTCAGTCATTCTCAATGTTAAGTTCATCGCCTCCTACGCCGACGGGAATCGCCATTATATCCATTTTCTGTAAGAAAATATTTATTTATGCAAACAATTCTACTATATACTACAACAATCAAAAATGGTGAAAAATATTTATAAATGTTAACGACATACCATCCATATTGAAGTGAAATGTCCTATTTGCAAACTTATTCCAGCATAACTTGAACATTGAATAAACTATTTTTCATCTAATTTTAAAACTGAATATATTCATGTGATAAATGTAATACTAATTGGTAGACAGCAAAACCAATTTATAGAATATAATTTTCTTATTACCTATAGTTACTATGTTGCATACTACCCATTCTAAATGATAATAGTAAAACCAATGAACTAATACCAATGTACCAGTCAATTTCTTAATTATCACTGAAAAGGTACAGTTTGCATTAAAATTAATTTTCATAAACATTGTGTCATTTAGTTCAATTTCAATTTACTTGGTTGTTGTGTTCAATTATGTTATTTCATTTAGTAAACTATATTTTTGTACATCAAACCTAATCACTTTGACAGCCCTGATGTTGTAATTCTGTTAAAAACATAGAAAAACTACTTGTATTCTCATTTTGAATGAGTAGCATAACAATTTTTTTTTTTGCAAGTTTGCCCATAGAAGTTATATGGGTGGCAAGTCCTGTGTAAGATATGAGTGTAGGTTATTAATTAGGAAGGTGAGTGGTCATTGGTTTGAATATAACAAACCTCAGCAGTTTCACCGTCGGCGATTCCTCTGGCGGTCATTATTGTACCCCATGGAACCATTAGCCAGCGCATTGTTACATCCCAGTTGCTCCATACCAGGCCTTCCAGGACCCATGTTTTGCATGCCATAATAGTTCATGTTATTATATGCATTATCATAGTTTTGATTAAAATTATTGCCGTCGTCGTGCCTTTGGTTGCCTTTGGCGCCGTACGATCCAAAAGCTGTAAAATTGGCGCCATGCGGTCCACCGACGTCGCCTCCGTTCATGTGGGGGAGCAAGCGCGGCAATAGGCTCCCATGGGGCACGCTGGGACCGCCAGAGGCGAGCCCGAAGCCGGCAGCTTGGCCCAGGCCGCCGCCGTCGGGGCCCCCACCGAGTCCGTACGATCCCAGCCCACCAGTGGGGCCACCAGTGGGGCCGTCAGAGTCGCAGTCGTCGCGCTCGCGTCCTCTTCCGCCGCGACGGCGTCGGTCGCGACCGCGGTGGCGGGCCTCGTCCGACGCACCACCCGACCCGAGCCCGCCGGCAGATCGTTGCCCATGCATCCTGGAATCTGACTCCAGCCCGCTTCCTCCTGAGCCGCGCCGACCCCGAGTCGCGCCACCCGAGTACTCCGTAGAGGGCGGAGGAGGAGGAGGTGGCGGCGGAGGAGCCCCCCACCCACCGCCAGGACCCATCATTGGCCCACCAGGGAAATTAGGCATCATCATGTTATATTGATCAGCCGGGAAGAAACTAGGCATAACAAAGCCTGGACCGTTCATAGGCGGCATACACATATTATTTTGAGGATTCATAGCCATTAAAGGAGGGATCTGATTGTTCGGAAGTTGCTGCAACATATTGTTACTATTGTTGGCAGAAACAGTATTATTATGATTATTTGCATTATTATCTTTGTTTGATTTAAAATTTTCTTTTATAAGTGGTGCTTTACCATTTACTTTGTCATGGTGTAACAGTGGTAATTGGGGACCTATTGGAGTGGGTAACAGTGGCTTGGGTGTGGGCAGTAGAGCTTGGGGCGCCGCTTGGGGCACCAATTGTGGCAATACTTGGGGCACCACTTGGGGTACTGCTTGGATCGGCGCTTGGAGCGGCACTTGGAGCGCCACTTGGGGCGCTACTTCTGAAGATTCCTTCACTGGGCTGCACTTGCCTGAACGAGAACGACTTCTCGAGCGGGAGCGGGATCTTGAACGACTTCTTGACGATCTAGATGATCGGCTGCGGGACGAACGGGATGAGCTGTGACGACGCCGACGACGGTCGCGAGAACGCGAACGGGAACGACGACGTCTCGATCGTGAACGAGATCTAGAACGTCGTCCGCGACGATACCGGCCACCGCGTCCTCGATGACCTGAAATCATTATTATCGTTTTTATTTGGCCTCTTTCATCAACAGTTTCAACTTTCATCAGTTAAATTTATAAATGAAACTTACGTCTGCCGCCACCTCCACCTCGCTCCACAAGCTCTTGTAGTTTAGGATTGACTACTTGTTTTGCTTCTTTTAAGACAGATACTAGATCACCAGCTTTAGCAGCATTTGAAGGTGTGAAAAAAGTATATGCAGTACCAGTTTTATTAGTGCGCCCAGTTCGACCAATTCTATGAACATAATCTTCAGAATTACTGGGATAATCAAAGTTGATGACAAACTTGACATCGTCCACATCTGAAAATAATTTATACAATACATTTTTAGAACTAAATTTATTTTACATCCATATGTAAAAATAAAAATATGTCAATAATTACCTAAGCCTCTGGCGGCTACATCAGTTGCAACAAGGATAGGTGCTTTACCACTTCGAAAGTCTGTAAAAATGATATTAGTTAAAATTTGTACTTCATGGTATTTTAATTTAAGCCTTGATATCTCATTTCTATAGTAAGTATACACAAACAGATTTTTCCTCATATATTACATGTTATGTTACCGCCATTCATTTCTATTGCTACAGGGGATTTCTACAGTGGCATGCTAAGTGCCATTTCTAATGGAAAGTAGGATATATTTTTTCCACCTTCTTCAATGTTCGTAGCCAATGTATTTCCAACGTACTAGAAATTTGTTCTTTAATTATAATCAACATTACAGACAATTTCATAGTTTCAGTGATATCAGAGACTCGCCCATTTAAGGGCTAACGATACATGAATTCCATGGAACCAGATGTATATATAATCTTACTCATGAAATGTGTGTGTGTTTTTAGATTTGCCCTGATGTTCTTCATTTCTCCATGTTATAGGGACCATCAAAGTAATAACTTAGGATGTTTAATAATTTGTTAATTATTGCTTTATAGGAAATATAATAGATAATAAACAAACTATGCATGAGTTTAATATTGTTTAGTAAACAGGGAAAGTATGTATTATGTTAAAATACTGAAATATTAAATTATATAATTTCAATCCACATGCTACAGGACAGGACCAGTGAGTAGGAAAAATTATAAATTTTACAAATATATAACAGGATTAATACAAGATAATTTGTGTGATATATGAATCATCATTTCAGCCAAAAGATGGCCACTACTGCTGGACATTAGACACTATATGAATAATAACAATAACTTGAATACATTTTTCTTTTAATTATTGTTATCAGTCACAGAATATCCAAATATAATGATGAACAAACTTCTTAAATAAAAATAATCCAAAACTAATAAGGTACTAATTAGGCCATATTGTGGAGTAATAGTAGTGTAATGTAGTGTTGATAGATGTGATGGCAATTTGCTTCTAGTGTTCAGGGACACTTAGTTATTTCAAACAAGTTAGAAACAAAATGGATTATATGAAAACATTGTCTGATAGTGTTGTGTTGGACTTCAATTGTTTGTCATATAACAAGTGAAACTTACAAATAGGATATTCCTTGCTAAAATCAGTAATGGGAAACGCACATAGAAAAAGTAAGGGCGAGACGTCGCCGGCCGTCCCGGGCATGACAAGCTCGAGAACCGAGAAGTGAACACCGACTGCCACCTCGAGGGCCAGCGGATGGCCTTCATGCGGAAGGTGGCCGCGGGTGCCGTCACGTGACAGCACGCGGCGCTATCGATCGCCGCCGCCGGCGAGGGGGCGAGCCTCCCGGCGCCGAGTGCGAGAAGCGGCTCAGACTAGCCGCGTGGCGAGTCAGAGTGCATAGGGCTGAGCCCCGAGTACGAGGGGCAGCTCGGAGCGGACGCGGCCGCAGGCGCGCCCGCGCTTGCCGCCGCTTCCGCCGCCCGGCCGCTCCTCGCCACAGCCTGCACACGCAGACATGACTTCAGTCACTCTCTACTATATCACTTGTCACCACTCCAGCTCGCCGCAGTCCGATACCGCTTCTCGACCCCCCTACACCATATAACTGAAGCTGCTTTTAAATACTTTGTATTTTATAAAACATGTTGGAGAATCAGTACATAGAGGTCATAAAATTTTTTAATTGAAAAAATTGAAACCATAAAATAAAAATACAATGCAAAGTCAAATAATGTCACAACACTACCTTGTAACACCCAATCACGTTCATTTTGTGACTTGTCACCATGAATGCACACTGCAGGCCAACTGTGGACAAGGCAATTTTATAGAAAATTTACATAAATCAAAAATAGTTATATATCATACAGCATATTAAGAGCTCACCCATCTCTTTTCATTTTTCTTGTGATATCATCGACACGACGTTTGGTCTCAATAAAGATAATAGTTTTATTTTCTTTTTCTGCCATAATCTCTTTTAGAAGAGTACTCAACTTTGTTTCTTTTTCATACTCCATACATACATCAATAATTTGTAATATGTTATGATTTGCAGCAAGTTGCAAGGATCCAACATTAATTTGAAGATAGTCTTTAAGAAACTCTGAAGCCAAACTTTGTACTTCTCGAGGCCACGTTGCAGACCACATAAGTGTTTGCCTATCTGGTCTAATTTGTTCAATTATTTTTTTTATTTGTGGTTCAAAACCCATGTCTAACATTCTGTCCGCTTCATCCAAAACCAAATAAGTACATCTTTTTAAATTAGTTCTTTCACTTTCTAGAAAATCTAACAGCCTTCCAGGTGTTGCAATGACAATTTCTACTCCTTCATCCAAGTCTCGAGCTTGTGGTCCTTTAGGAGCACCTCCAAACAAACATGTATTGTGTATTTTAGAAGTGTTAGCAAATTTGTCACAAACTTCTTGAATTTGTTGAGCCAGTTCCCTAGTAGGTGCTAACACTAGTGCTATAGGACCATCTCCCCTGCTTGACTTCGGTTGATTGTTAATATGGACGATTGCTGGTAAAATGTAAGACAAAGTTTTACCAGAACCCGTGGATGCAATTCCCACCATGTCATGCCCGCTTAGGGCAATTGGCCAACCCTGAGCCTGGATTGGAGTCGGTTTTGAGAATCCCATTTTATCTATCTCATCCATAACATAATCAGGGAAACCAGCTTCGTCAAAAGTAAGGGTGGGTTTCGGAATACCACGGCCTTTTAGAGTGATTTCATTCTCACTTCTCCAAGCTTCAATTTCAGAGTCTGGTCTTTTCTCAACATCAGAATGAGGAACATAGAAATCTTTTTTAAAAGGTTTCAAGCGGCTTAAGTCCCACTTCGGCTTTCGCAAATTAGCGCCGGGATTGCTCCTTCGGCCACCGCCATACCCACCACCGCCACCGCCAGAACCTAAACCATATCGAGGGCTCCTACTACGACTCCTACTTCTACTGCGACTACGACGTCGATCACGACTGCGATCCCTAAAACGAAAAAAAATATTCTTATGCGAAATACCATTTAATTAAAAATTCGTAAGGTGTGTCTGAATAAAATGCAGTCGCAGTTTCAAAGTGCGTGTCTTACCTCCCTCTGCCCATAACGACAATAGTTTAAGTTGATAAATTTACTTGCACTAGAAGAAAAATTGAAAAATTTAAGATAAAAGTATAAAATCAATGGAAATGTAATAGTAAAATGCACACTTCTATCTCTAATTTCCACGAAAACAAAATGGCTCCACAGAAAATGGCGACAATAGAAAGAAAAAATGTACGCTCTACCGAACGCTCGAAAACGCCACTAGTGTGACCATTTAAATAATTGCTTTTCTACTAAATTATTCCTTTTTTTTCTACTGAAATCTACGGATATGCTAAAATCTACAAAAGTTCTTTTTAATAAATTTAATGTGAATTAATTTAAGCACGACTTGATTTACTTTTTAAGCAGAATCATAATAAGTATTTTCATTAGTTTGGCTTAATCATATAGTCGACTCGTGTCTATTGAAATCTGATAATAGACAAAGTTGAAAAATTTAAGGATATAACTAAATAATACAAGACGATAAATATTTTCAGTCATTTTGCTTTATTACTATAATTTATTTATGGCAATATAGTTGATATTTATATAGAATAGCTACTATCAACTATTTTTTCTGATATTAATTATGAGTCAAAATTAAAATCAGATGTTACTGAAATTATTACTGGCACCACCATGAACATTATATTTATAATTCTGATTCTCAATAAAAGACTAATTCTGTGTCCAATATTAAAGGTTTAGAAATAAATATATTTATTTAAAAAAACTGCTTATATATAGATTAACCATAAACAATCATTATACACCTGAAAGGTAATTTATAACAAAATATGGAAAAAATTATCAAATTCTCTCTTTTTTTTTATTGCCTCACGTGGCAGACGAGCAAACGGCACACCTGATGTTAAGCGTTAACCGCAGCTCATGGACTTAGCAATCCCAGGGGTAGACACAGCTAAGCCGCTGCCTACCGAGTTAAGATTACTCTCTTTAAGCCTCGTTTGAAGAGGGACATGTCATAGCGCAGGGGAAACATCTCTTTATAGTCTTTTTGTATCATAGAAGCATTACTACTAACAGGAATGATCTCTTCAAAATAAGGCCTTTCAAAGTTTAACTTTTAAGGTAATAAGAAATAACAATACAGAAAGCACAAAAATACATCGAGGGAGAAGGTACTTACTGTACCTTTTAACAACCATGACTAAGGTACAAGTGCTAGCATTCATTATACAAATATCTGCCTCCACCGGGACTTGAACCCGGGATCTCAAAAATGATGACACCTTAAAACCGGTGATGGATGATTTTGATTTATTGATTTATAAGGGTCTACTACCATTTTTTTTTGTTTCGCTGAGGAAAATGCATTGAATTGCATACCCCGAGAATCGGTGGTTATATGGGACTGTCCTCCCCAGAAGAGGAAGGCCTATCCACTAAAAACCTCAGCGACCCCTCCCCCCCTCCCTCATTACGCCTGGGCATGAGCGCGTCATCCCAAAGGAGGGACTGGTACAGGTGGACATAGTTTTATTTTGATCCGCTCTTGATGTTTTCGATCTTGTAATCATCTTAATCTATACATCTATACAAATAAATAAAATTGGAGTGTCTGTTTGTAATATTAAAATAACCGCTTTCTACTACATGCATATGAATTTATATACGGTACACATACCAAAATACATATTTTTTTAATTTTTGTCTGTCTGTCTGTTTGTTCCAGCTAATCTCTGGAACGGCTGGACCGATTTGGACTGGGCTTTCACTGGCAAATAGCTTATGTAATAAGGAGTAACTTTGGCTACTTTTATTTTAGTTTTTTTTTATTACATTCTACGCGGATGAAGTCGCGGGTACAGCTATTTTTAATATTTTAATAACTTTGTGTTGGTTTCGTAGTCTACAAATGTATTAATATTTGTTGGCGTAATATGTCTGTCACTTTAAACTGTCCATGGTTTTATATATTTTGTATGGATAATGTAACTTGTTTCTACGAAATTGTGGTAATATATATTTCGAAATTTGTGTTGTAATTTAATATGAAAAGGTAAGTATTTCCATAAAATTAAATTATTTATTTATAAGATTCGTAATGACATTTAGATGTGACAGCGGTTTTTTTATAATTATTGTATCATACCTGTAGTCTGCAGATCTTAAATATTCAATTTCCGTTATTTTTAGCTAAAGTATCACAATGGCACAACACGTGTGTCATGTTCTGCTCTTTGATCTCAAATAAATACAATAGTTGAACTTTTATTTAAAAAAAATACAATAGTTCTATGCATCCACTAGATATTGGAAAACTATCGCATACCATCTATCTACTGCATGGCCGAATTATCATTGAAAATCTACTGTAGCAATTGAAAATATACCGTGAGTGATTGTATTGATTGCTACACAAAGAGATATGACATATACAGCTAATGATTTATTTCATTTTTTAGTATAGAAAAATAATATTTCGTGACGGTACATTAGAGTATTACAATGAGTATCACCGTAATAAGAACAAATTATCTGGCAAGTTATATTCTATTGAAACATCGGGAGTGAATTATATTATACTACATTCAATATGACACATTACAATATATTCAAAGCTTGCTGGTATATTGCGTACACTGTCCGTCATAGGATAGTTTTAGTACAAATCGTACAAAAAAAAGAAAAATGTCATACTTGGCTTCTTAGCACTAGCACATGTATAAATTAGTGAGTGATGAAAATGAGTTCAATATTTGTAAACTAATAAGCCAGAGGGATTTCCTATCATCGACTTTTTTGCTTCTCAATTTTTGTTTATTTTGTCAATATTTGAAAAATCCTATGATTAAATAAAAACCCAAATTTAATAATTTTAGTGAAACTACTGGAAAGCAACTCCTTTTTATCTATATAAAAATAAACTTCAATAATTATTCCAAAATATACACGTTGCCCATCGGTGGGCACAGAAGTATTCTTAAATAAGATAAAGTTTCACTTAAGTTAGTGTATAAGAAGTTGTTTCTTACTTCTACATCAACTTAGTGTAGAAGTAATTCGGTACTTTTTGAACAAGTTGAGATTGAGATGGGTGGAGTTTGTAATGTCTTTTCTTACAACATCTACAGAAAGAAAGGGAGTGGTAACAAAGATGTACTGACCTCACAACCTAAAACAGATTATTTTCTGATTATATAATTTAATTTATCACATGAAATAGTGTTTAATATGTTATGCTATATAGGTACTGTAAACTCATATTGAATGATTTGGTTTTTGTATTTGTCACAACTTAACAGATATATACGTAACGTAGCCTTACCACAAAAGATACAATACAGGAAGTATCGCAAAAAATGACGACTGCTTGAATTAAAAGTGTGCTACAGTTAGATAAAAGAAAATTCTTACATCAGTATTTCTAATAATATAATCGCATTTCAGTCTTATAATTAAGGCACATTATAATTCAAACAGTTTATGGCATAGAGCCATTGTACGAACATTTTTGTAACAAACGATGCAATCGCTTCCATACTTTTAGGTACTGAACAAAAACTAAAGTAGTACATACAAGTAACTGCATGGGCACGTCACTATAGGAATCCATTTTCTGCGTTGTTGTGACATTTTGATAAATTCTCAATCCTCTGAATTTTAAATGTGATTGTATTTTTAATATGTTATTTTACTTGAAAATATATAAATTAGGTGATGATTTACGGTAAGAGATATAATACAATTGTCCGTATTAATTTAAAAGAGTGTTACAACAAGCAATGGGTTGAATTTATATTGATATTATCGGCTACATTATACTCATAGTTTCATTTCACTTTTCTGTTAAAATGGAGTTAGACGTATCACCATCAAATATAAATAACTCGGATATGAACTATACGGATAAAGTATCAGATAAAACATATGTGGCATGTATAAATAATGAACAGCCATATTCTGTCATTCGTATTCCTGAAGATGATGATAAAAGTAGTAAGCATTCGTCGAGAAAAGAGTCTAAGCGAAGAAAAAAGAGTTCAAGTCATTCGCGACCCCTACCCAGAATTATAGTGAAACCTTTGCCGCCTCCACCACCAACAGAGTCTCGAGAATGGACTACAGCAACACCATATACCGAACCCAATTGTAATAATAAACCATCTACAATGCGAGAAGTATTAGCTAGTATACCTGGATTTAGTCTGAAACCTAGAAAACGTAGTGGCAAAAAATTATCTACAGCAGCTCAACTACAGCAAACTAGAGAAGGATGTATTGACTTAGAAACTCCAGACTCAATCCTAGTAAACACAAATATAAGAGCACTCTTGAATAAACATACATTTTCTCTTCTACCACCACTGTATCAATATAAATTAGGACAACTTTTGCCTAGTGTTGATCGAATAAATTTATCAGGTCGCCTTAATTCTTCTAGTCTTAGTAATGAGTTTTTTGCTCGTGCTTGCTTAGAATGGCAAGATAGTCTGTCAGGAGGAGAGTTCACTCCAGAAAATCAACAAAAAATGAAAACAGAAGCAGAAAAGGAGAAGAGCAAGATTGACCCTTGGAAGCTAAAACATTTTGAACCATTCTGGGGTGAAAAGTCTAAAAGAGATAGAAACTCCATCAACCTTAACTCTGAGAGACCATCATTAAAGACTACAATAAAACTCAGACCGACCGCATCTATCACCAGTAGTAGCACTGTACCAAAAATAAAGAAAAATAAATCTAGTACCAGTAAAAAAATGCGTTCTGTGGGAGCTGTTACACGATCTTCTACAAAAGTGGATGAAAATACAGATGATGAAAATGTTGATCAGAAAGTTACAGTGCCACTTCCTCAGTTGCTACCAATCAACAAACACATTAAAAGTCAGCAAGGCTATGTAGAATGCCAAGATTTCAGTTTCTCTGATTCAACATCAGTTCCACAAGTTGAGGACTCAGTGTCAAACACACTTGTAGATCCTTTGCTAGATCCCTTATTACCGGATGGAGAAAATTATCGAAATGAAACAAAACATAATCCTGACCTAAGAACTGTTACCATAGATGAACCTGTAGACTCAGAAGCATCCAAATTATGTAAAGAGGATCCAAAGGAAATTTCAGAGAATTCTATAAAGAGATCTACTGAAACAGAAGAAGATGCATATCTCAATAAGTCAAAACGATTTAAGTTTGAGGAGGATTATGAATTAGATAATAATACTAGCTTTATGTTGAATGAAGAAAGTGTTTCACTCAGTAACAATGGTGCAGATGCTAAAATCAGGTTTCATGTTGATCAGGTGTACACAAATGATGAAACTATTGTATTACCTAGTCAGGATCTAGAAGAGATTAGTGAAGATAACAAGGCAAATATAGCACTGTATGAATATGATGATGGAAGTGCTTCATCACCATGTATGAAAATCGAAACACCTGAAAACAGTATTTTAGTTATGGAAGATGTATCAAATTTAGATCACATTCAAAATGATAGTAAAATTTTAGAAGATGATAAAACAGATATGAAAGATACTTTAACTGAATCAACATCTTACTTGTTAAAAGAACAATTAAATGAAACAAATGAAAATTCTATCTCGGAAAGCACAGATGCTTTAAATGAAGAAATGGAAAATGAATTTCGGCAATCAAACATTGAAAATGAAAGGATTAATAAGGATGTCAATACTGATGATACACCAAATGATAATGTTGAAAATTATTATGACCAGCATTTTAAGGATGCCGAATCATTTATTTTGGAAACAAGTGGACTTTCAATGCTTGCTTCACGTGAGTTTTGTTTTTAGTTTATAATGCATTTTCTATATTATGTTTGTATTGCTATATACCACTTTATATTTACAGAAGCTGATGATATCAAATTTACTTCGCATTCAAACTTAATGGAATTATCTTCATACATGAGTGAAACAAGTGAGTCTCAATATTTAGTTTGTATGTTTTTTTTAAATAATCAATAAATGTAAACTCTATTGTCATTATAATTTCAGTAAGTCACTGTTGGATATTGGCTTCCCCCAAAGATCTACACACTGATTGGTCCATCACAATATCAAATGCCTTTTTGTTATCTTCACCAAATCATGCTTTGTAGGAGGCCTTCCAATGTGTGCATCATATGCATTAGTGTTTTCACATATTTCCCTGCATCTGGCTAATCAGTTTTTAGGGATTTCGCTGAAGGGGTTTGGCTGAATACACATGACAATCCTTAGATAGAGAAGCCAACCACTATATGGCTTGTATGGGGCCAAGTCATGCTAGCTTATGAAGCTTTTCTACTTTTACCTATCTGTAGCGTATGGAAGCGAGGCTTCTGGAGATAGCACATTTGTGTCCCATAATATGTGTATCTTCCGAGCCTGGCTGACACCACTAGCTTAGCTAAAGTTACACAGCAAATTTTAACTATGAGAGATATGACCCAGTTCCTTAGTTATTGAGTAGTTCAATTGGAGTTGATTTCCATCCTCAGACTTATTATCACTTCCCAGTAGATAAAGTGAAGAATGAAAGCTTCTCTGTGTAAACAGTGTCCTTATGTAAACAACAGATTCATGTTAATTCATTCATGAAATTATATTTTATTAACCAATCTTCTATATTCATATCCATTAACATATAGTTCAAGATCTTACTATATAGAACTATACATTAATATATAGTTCTATATAGTAAGATCTTGAATAAATAGATTATTGAGAAGAGAAGCCATTATTCAATGGCCTGGGGTGAAGACCTCTGCTTCCCATAGCTAAACTAGTTCTAAGTTTTGTTCCAGCGATTTAATGAACTTTGTAACACATATATACAAGATAATGTCCTATAATTGTTTCAAATAACAAATTCAATATGTTGTGTAAACACTCAATAAGTGGATATGATTTGTTTATTGATGGTTGACATACATTGTTGGAATGCTTTATATAATGAAATTAATATCTTCTTGAGTACTATTAAAAGAATAAACGCCTTTAATTAATAAAATTTGTATTAGTAGATATACATCTACTATTTTACATAAAATGTGGTATTATAGCTTTTTAGAATGCTTTATAGTTTTACCATGCTAGCCTGTCTGCCGATCTTTAAATCAACAGCTTTGCTAGCAATCAGTTATTACTAGGAGCAAAATAGTTTGTAGAAAACTTTTTTTATAAGTATATGATGATAATCACTCATTTCTTTAATCATTGTGTGGATAAGTTCTTACAATATGCTTACAAAAATCTGTTTCATAAGACTGTAGTTTTAATTTTTTCTTATGTCATGAGCTTCATCCAAGATTTGTTTGATTTTTCAATGAATTATGTAATGCCAACTAAAAATAAAAACTGTAAACTTTATGGAAATATACATAATTTATATTGCTTTCAAGAGCTGCTTCATGTTCTCAACAACATGTGAATTCAATGCCATAAGATTAATTAAAAATGCGCATTACGAAAAACAAATCTTTCAAATTTTCTAAAAGACCTTTGGAAAAGGATTTTATTTTTTTATCAATATCTTTTACATTTACCCACAAATGATATTGTCACTTATTTGTGTGTACCTACATAAAAAAAAAACAGTTTTGACAAATAACTATAACGGAATTATTAAATTATTTCTCGAATTTATTATTGCAGATGTCACAGCTGTAGTTACTATGCCTATGACTCAAAGTTCTATACCTATGATGGAAGTAACAAATTGTCAGTCGGTGAGTATTTTATTGCTATGGTTTTATTTCAATGACATATTAGTAAACATTAAACAACTTAAAAAATTTCTTAACTTATAGATTGTTTCCTATCCTGATGACAGCATGCAAGATCCCGCAAAGCCCAAAACTTCTGCTATGACATGGAAAAATGAGACTGACTGGGGTAAAAATGAAAATATGACATTGCATTCATTTTCCAATGTGAACAATGACAATACCAAGTATGTTAGCGAGGACTCTAAAACGAGTATGGATGATGTAAATTTAAATGATGAAAACTGTATGTACAAAGAAGATAGAGATGCCAACTTTAATATGGAGTCCTCCAATTCTTCGGAAAGCTGCCAGTCAATGAAGGATTTGACGATTAAACAAGACTCTGATACTATTCCCAGTATAGTGTCTAGTGCTATGACCAATTCTTCCACAAATTCGACAACTACCAATGTTACATTGAGCGGGAAGTCGCACAGCAAGAAATCTAAATCTGGGAAAGAATCAAACAGGTATGCCAATATTTATTTATATACAATTTAGAAATCCTAAGCTCTCATCTCACCTGATGGCTAGTAACAATGCAAGCATTGAATTAAAATAACTGGATTCCTCCGTGATTGAGAAATAATGATGTCATAAAGTTGTTATTAGGCTACAAACTTGTGATATACTGTGGCACTATCCATTAAATATGGGATGACTTTTATTTACCTTTTGAGTTTAATAATATGCTGTTATTATTCTGTATTTAAATGGTACATCTAATTAATAAGAAATGTAAAAAAATATAACTTTATACTTTGTCTTGATGTAAATATTACTTGACAAGGAAGATTTTCTTATAATAGATAACAATTTTTACTTTAATATGAGTTAGTTAAAATACTATTCTTCCTATATATATGAAGCTTGTTTGAAGTAATCTCTAAAACGATGGGGCATTTAAAACAAGTAGGTATTAAGGGAAACAAGCACTTTTGCCATGGGAAAATTGTTCACAGGCAAACTTATGGACTGCTTTCGGGACTCCCAATTATTAATTCATTTAGAACAAGTCATACTTTGTAAAGCTCACCATAGATTATAATAAGATTGGGTATAAATGGCCGTTGAAGGGTAACACCACGTTTTCCAAGTGGCAATTTTCCATCGTCAATGGGTAGCGGTTCTGGCGACAGATTGGACTACGGCAAAGTCACACAACATACACATAATAACCTTAGACTGGCACGACTTTGTTATATTTCATTACTTTTTAGAGAATGTTTTTACAGAATGTTTTTGGTGGGATCTTGTTTATGGAAAGTGTTAATAAGGGTCTTAACCACATTCTCCACAATGGTTTAATTTATCAGTTAAATAATGATCTAGTGCTCCTCTAATGAGCGGCAAGTACTAAGTCATCGAGATAAAATCTTGCGTTCTGACAGGATTTCGTATATTTTTTTCCTTACTGCATTGATCATTTTTTTCGTACGAAAACTGTGTACGCAGCTCACGACACTCACAACAGGGGAGGGGAGGACTTTCAATAAATCATATCAAATAATTGTAACACAAACATTCGACTTATTCAAGGGGATGGAGAGTTTCGAAAATTATATATAGCTCCATAACTACTATGTATAATGCAATCGACACAGCGATTCCGTTCTTTTTATTATCCCACGCTATCCTTACCCCAATTGTTAACGGGACTACATCAATTTTCTTTATGAATCCGTACATCTCAATATCGTTAGTATGAAATATTATATAAAATTACTATTTAGTATTTATTTGTATTCTGTTTTTATTATAAACATGTTTACACGTCAGAAAGTGTCTGAAAGAATTATCGTGAATAAAGATTTTGTGAATGAATAATAACATTATTTTTTGTCAGGCATTTGCTGGTTGAGAAATCCCAGGTTCGTTTTCATAACAATATGGACTATAGCGTCAGATGTAGTAAGATTATCATTGTTTATAACTGAAAAATACAGAGTTGAAGATATTTTCATTATCATTCCTGTTTTTTTCTTTTCATTTTTATATGTATCAATCTCAACCATCTTGGACAGCATCGTGTGCTCTTTTTCTTTGACATCATCATTGTTTTGGAAGCATGATCGCTTCCATCTGTATCAGCTGAATGATCATATAACCACTACACATACACTGCCTGACTGCCCAATCCTTCCATAGTGACAATGATGTCAATGAATAGGTCTAATAGGTAATGAGGAGACCTCAAAAGTATTTCTATGATCATGTAGGTTTCATCTACGAAAATAGTTGAAAATTAACTTAGATGCTTACTTACGCCCCTTACCCTTATACTAGTTACGGCTAAATGCTAACAAGTTCCAATATTGAAATGGAAACCATTTGTTCAGGAGTAGGAGCTCGAACAAAGTGCCTCCCGGTGCAGTGAACTTGGAGCGCAGTTACCAGATTTGCCAGGCGGTGATTCAGAACAGTCCGAACCGCGACGCGTTGCGCGGTCAGTTGCGGCCGCCGCCGGCGCTGTTGTCGCGGCCGGCGCGCGCGCCGCGGCCACAGGTGACGCACCCGCCACCTATACCGCATCCCATGGCGCACCCGCCGCCCGTACTCATGCGGCAGCTGCCGGTATCGGTCATGCCGCATAATGAGGTATGTAAACACTATACAAAGTGAAAAGAAGTCGAAATAAAAGTGTAAAGATATTTCATAGCACTTGGCATAGTAATAGTTATTTATGCAACTGTTGTATAATCAGGGGTATTAAAACACGAACGTGGGTTTGATAATAGTATCACATGAGTGTTTTAATACCTAATTATACCAGTTGCATACAAGACTATCTACAATCATGATGTGAATCCTCTATAAAAGATTCTCATAATAGGCTATTTGACAGGTTTTTAAAATCCATTTTATATTATGCAGTAGAGTCTAAGGAACCCAGTAAAAGTTCTTATTTTTAATTCTGGTATATATTAGCTGAAAAACATCGAATTAAAAATTCAATATTTAAAATAGTGTGCCAAAACGCTACTTGACAATATGGCGCTGCAATGAGGTCGGTGACGTCACTTGCCTGTATTCTGATTCTGTGACAACTGGTATATATATTTGTTTGTTGTAAACAAAACACGAAAGTGCGATTGGATTTACTTTTTATCAGTGATTTATGTAACAAAATGAGTTACAAATGGTGTGCAGTTCCAAAATGTACAAATACGTCGTTAAAAACTCCGGAAAAACTATTTGTCAGTGTTCTAAAGAATATCGAAGTGCGCCGAAAGTGGTTGCTACTTTCTCGGAGGGATCATAATGACATAGCGAATAGTACAAATATTTTCTTTTGTGAAGACCATTTCGATGTAAGTAAACATAATATTTATATTTTGTAATAATTAATTACATTCAGAATTAATATTTTCGTTTTTGATTTGAGGTTATAATACGTCTAATGTTTTTAACAGAATGTCTTTTGCAACTCACTTCGAATATTTCCGCTGTTTTCCATATATTTGTTAAAATTTGTAGCTACAGAGTCCTATGATTTCAATAAGCAGTACACTAAAAGATCCCGACTAAAACTTGTTTGTTCGTTACAGATGGAAAATGACATGGCAAAATACTATCAGTACAAAATGGGTTTCAGTCAGAAAATAATTTTAAAAGATAAAGTTCTGCCTTTTAAATTTCATTGCCAGCCAGATCGCATTAAAAGAATGTGTGATGCTGGTACTTCCCGATCTTTGCTGTTTTTACATTTTTTAGCTCCGAAGCATAAAAGTCAGAATTATTTTTGAAAAATAATCCGACCATGATTGCGTCGACTTGCGGCAGGTTTCTGCTGTCTACTTTTACAAAATCGTTCTCCATGGTTGAAAGTACTTGTAAAATAGTGCAAATAAACAAAAAAAAAAACAATGCATAATAAATAAAATCTTAATATAACGGAGATAATCTACCACAACTAGGCGCAACACAAGTAGGCAAACGAAGTTTACAAGCAAGTGACGTCATGATAAATTCGACCAATCAGGAGCGTTTTGTGTCACGTGACAAACGTTTAAAAAATGCAATTTTTATTTACGGATTTTAAAATAAATTAAACATTATTTTCAACTTACGTTAATAAATAATCATTTTTTAACTCTTAATTTATACTGTTAACAGTAATTGACACTTTATTTTACGCATTGTCAAATAGCCTATTGTTTGTTTGCGATTTCCAATATTCGAGTGAAAAAATGGCGGGAAATAACACGATAAGACGAGAATCCGAAATTACGAATTAGTCTACAATTTTTTGTTCCTTTTTAAAAATTTATGCGATCTGGTGGTGAAAATGTCATTGCATGAGAATGTTATGAAAGTAGATAAAGCGAAAGAGATATGTAAAGACCGTAGCAAGTGGAAAGACGTAATCTCTGCCCCCATGGGAAAAAGGCGTGAGTGTATGTATGAGAATGTTCTTTTTTTGAAATTCATAATATCACGCGCTTCAATAATGGTCATAATATCATTGAGTGTTTTAATGTTGGCAATAAGCTAATTGTTATAGGTTCTTTTATAGAGGATTAATAGCATGATAGTAGATAAACTATTAACATACTTTAGACTTAGAAATAAGACTGCAATTTTGTTATAACGGTCGAGTGATCGGCTACTACACAACGGGCCGCGAGTTCAATTACCGCACGGTACTGATTTTTGTACCACTTGTAATAAAAATCGGGTGGGGCTGTGCCGGGACACACGGCCGTTGGTTTTAACGTGAAACGTCTATGTTCAGGAATCGCTTTTAAAGTAAAAGATTAAAATAATATAACAAATGACACGAACTCAATGTCACAACAGCGAGCTGACTATATTAGTGAAATATTCACACCACATTTTTGTTTCTAAGACTAATAGTTTTTTAATTATTAAGGTACGATGATATAGACCTTTTCGTTACGGTCCACTTTTTAAACCTGGTACCCGTATGTTTCGGCGCGATTTTAAAGACGTTTCACGTCAAAAAAATTCTGTCTAGGTGTTTGTGCATGTGAGATTTCTATGTAAGGAGATATCTTATTTTTTTTCAAATTGCATAAGGTTGTACAATGTTTTATTGAGTATAACTTAGTTTTTTTATATATATATTAGATATATCAATTTATGTACTATGGAACTTGTGTTCAGAAAATCTTTGCAAACTTGTTATAAACTAGTCTACTTGACAAATTTATCTGACATTTAGCACAGTTCAACCTTCCAAATATTGGAAATTCGAGCTCTAATAGGGTAGAACTAAATAGACTAGTTGGTAGACTGTATTTAATTGTCATTTTGGAAAGCATGAAAGCATTTTGGAAAGCAGGGGTTTTTGAAAGAAGTAAATTTCTAACACAAGCGAAGCTGTAGATAATGTCTAGTTTGTCATATATACTAATCGACATCGTAACTCATGTTGTATAGCTTATGCGATATATTGCTCATATAACCTTAAAAGTTAACCGGTCTGTCCATTTTTCTTGTTTGCTAAAATGGAAACGTTTTTGTCGAAAAATTACTCATTATTTTTTGCCACTTTATTTTCTTTCTAAACACATAAATATACATACTATCTGATTTAAAGATCAACGAAAGTCGAGCGAACAACGTTGGCCAGTATATACTAGTGCAGCGAACTCCCAACATAGCCCCGAGGGCATCCAGCGCACCTCCGTCTAACCAGAATAGTAATGTGGTAAGGAAAAAATATTTAATATGATCTTATTACAATCTCAGTAATTGATAATTACTCACTATCAATTACTTAGATTGTAATAGAGTTCCAGATGTAATCCAGATTAAAAAGAGAACGGCAAGCTTGTATGGGAGTTTCGTACACCCATTTTTTATCATGTACTGTAATCAAACATATGTCGAAATAATGATAACTTTCTGGAAAGCCACTAACAAAAAAAAAACAATTACTAAGTTGTCATTCAATAGTTATAATGTTATGAATACAAAAAGTGAGGTTATGTTTATAGATTTTTGTTCTTTGTAACTGATTATTTTTAAGCCTTATATATCTTTTTCAAAACATCTTACTAAGAATGAATAGGAGTTACAGAACACGTAGCAAACAGCAACAAAAATATTAGACATTGGAATATGCAGATAATGCATCAAAATTATATTAGTTACTGTTCTGCTTATCTAAGTTATCAATAAGAATAACATATAATGATGTACTCAAAATCGAAGAGAAAGATAATTCTTCGATATCAGTCGAAGTATACTTTAAAGCAAAGTTTTTTGCATTAAGAAAACACTGTGCTACCATTTGCAACATAAATCTAAAGATTCAAAATATATAATAAAATTCACAAAAAATCGATTTCATTTAATCGATTAATACATTTTTCTTCTATGTAGTACTGATCATCGTGTTGCGTTTTGTTTTCGTAATGCGTTTTGTTTCCGGTTTTGCGGTACTAATGTTAATTTGTATTATTTGATTTAACACAAGTTGAAAATGTAATCTGATAAATGCCAAGTAATGTCTTTGAAGTGTAAAAGATATTACATAAACATGGCCCTGGTACATGACAAAAAGTAGCCTGTAGATGAACTGCCGTTCTCCTTTGGGCCTGTAAGATCAGTAAAATGCAATCTCTAAAGTAGTTCACTGGTTTAACGTTAATAACTTGCTTCTAAATGAAAGTAAAACTAAATGTATCAAATATGTATTGCCAAATGTAAAACAGGTAAACACCGAAGTAATTATAAAGGATAGGAATGTGGACCTTGTGGACACCACAGTATTTTTAGGAATTACTCTTGACTCCAAACTCCAGTGGGGCCCACATATTGATAAATTATCAAAACGGCTCAGCACTGCAGCATTTGCAGTTTTGAGAATACGCCAATTAACTGACGTAGAAACAGCTAGATTGGTGTACTTTAGTTACTTTCATAGTGTAATGTCGTATAGTATTTTGCTGTTGGGAAATGCTGCCGCCATTCAAACTATATTTGTGCTGCAGAAGAGGGCCATTCGAGCAATTTATAATCTAAAAATGCATGACTCTTTAAGAGATAAATTTAAAGACACTGGTATTATGACAGTTATCATGTCTCAATATATTTATGAAAATCTAATATATACCCATAAAAACATTCATTTATTTAGTAAAAACAGTAATGTCCATAGCTTCAATACCAGAAATAAGAATAAATTACATTTGCCTCACACTAGGCTCCATAAAATTAATAATTCATTCAGAGGTAACTGTGTGCATTTTTACAACAAAGTTCCAAGCAATATTGTACAATTAAGCCTAAATAAATTTAAAATCATTGTTAAAAGTGTACTTATTAGCAAAGCCGGTTAAAGCATACGGTTACTGATTATATAAAGGACATGAATGCTTGGAATTTATGTTTCTTAGTTCCACCAGGCATTTCCATGAACTTTTGTAATTATACTTGTACCTATAAGTTGACCTTTGTATGACTTGGTAACGATATATATTTTTGTAAATATAATACTTCTGTAAAAGTTATGGAGTTTCTTGCGCCCGTTCTTCTCTATAACAAAAAGAAGTCCGAATGGGTAGTAGGGAAAAAAAATTTTGGACTATTCAAAATAGCATATCATCATTGCCTATTTGAAATAAATATTTTGATTTTGACTTTGACTTGTGTTGTACAACAAATATATATATATATATATATATAACATATTACTTTGTGTCATATTTTTCTGAGCGTGTTAAGCAGGTCCTATTTCCTTTATTATTTATATTCTTCTCTGATCACAAGGAGCACGGTCTCTACTAATTTATGATAATACACAAATAGTACTACTTCGTGCGAGTTAAACATTAACATGGGGTGTCGTTTGAATAGACTTCCCAGTATATGATAGATCTGAACCTCGAGTTTATAGTTACAATAAATTTGGTATGCCTATTATATTTATTCTTTATTATCATGTTTTATTCAGATGATGATATTCAAAAATGACACTTTTAACATCCAAGTCCTAAGCTCGCGTTAATGCTTTAGCATCTATAACTACATAAAGTAGTCGAAAATTCGATTGCAATATTTTTTTTATTCAAACAGAGGTCAGAGGTAAAAGGGTTACAGGCACCAAATATAACGTGTCAAAATATTTTATTAAACTAAGTA
Source organism: Scirpophaga incertulas (assembly GCA_036419045.1). Lineage (NCBI taxonomy): Eukaryota > Metazoa > Arthropoda > Insecta > Lepidoptera > Crambidae > Scirpophaga > Scirpophaga incertulas. The sequence goes on along the minus strand of CM071634.1, from coordinate 26,103,506 downwards.
AATAGAACAAATAAACAATTTAAGTAGTATATTGTTATTAATAAACCTATATAGGTTAATATTAATATATCCGTGAAACTGTGTATTCAAAATCAAAATTAACTTTGTTCAAATATGACTTTATAGAAAGCTTTTTTGAATCATCCATTTTTTTCCTTACCACCCATTCAGGACGTATTTTTTAGCTGATAAGAAGAATGGGCGCAAGAAACTTTATCAAAAGTAATAACAACATTTACAATAAATTATGTCGTTATCATACAATGTACATATGTATTTACAATTTATACGGGAAAACAAATATTTACAATTTAGAAGGTAATATCTTCCAATCAACACCAAGCATTGGCATCATTTAAATAATCATTGACTTTGTAAATAGCCAATACATATTAGCGTTTATTTAACATGTACCTTGAACTTAGAAAAGGCAATTCAGCTACAATATGTTTAATCTTGTTATAAAAATTTATACATTTACCCACAAACGAACCTCTAGTTTTTTGTAGCCTGTACGTTGTCGTACATTGTCAAGGGACTTAGAGCTAAACTTCTGTTGATCAGAAACGTATGTGCAGGCAAGCATAACAAAAAAGATAGATTATAAAAAACAATTATTATCATTTAAAAAGTCTTCAATTTTGTAATAACGTCTTTTCATTAAGCACGATTTGATGTACATTTTGAATTTGTACAGTGGTAATTCAATCAGAGCTACAGGTAACTTATTGAACATTTTTATACATATTTACTTTGCAGAGCGTCGCCCGGTGTCGTAGCGTGGGGGCGGACGACGCTTGCGTGTGCAATTTGCGCGCGATGATCCTGTGTAAGAAGTGCGGAGCGTTCTGCCACGACGACTGCATCGGCTCGGCCGAGCTCTGCCTCACGTGCCTCATACGCTGACGGCAGTCCCCACACCTACACGAACCTATCGGCTAATGGTAATAGTGTCCTTATTACCATAAACTACCCACGCGTCAACCATGACACCAGTTGTGATCTGATTTGGAATTTAAGGTTAAGTGGTACGAATACGATAGAAAAGTTGTGGGTTTGGTGGTGCTATCTTTTTAAATTGTGTTTCGGTTTCAACGATCGAACACCTTACTGGATGTTTGCAATGTAGCATTTTTGTATTATACGAATGTGACATGTCTTTCTGTCTTAAAGACAGTGGTCGTTACGGTGTAAGTTATATGAATAGTGTACATACTACATAGTAATTTAATTAAACATTATTTAATATATTGAAGTCTGATAGTGATTCTTGCAGCTTAATACTCTAAATTAGTGTATGATGATGACCTTTCATAAATTTTTAGGCACAGTGAATTTTTATAATCTTAATGGGTACTTCGTCAATCATGCTCGGTATCTTTCTGTAGTGAAGAATAAAAACAACAATTTTTAAAGGCTGTAGCAGAGATATGTAGTGGACTGTAGTTGGTTGAAGTAAATTGTGCCATAAACATGTCGATTCAAGGAACCTTCTTAATTAATGAAAAAGTGAAAGTTATTCAAAGTACTTTTGGTTGCTTTTCACAGACCAGAATAGTAAACATTTTAATGTAGTTTTTTTTTTTTGGAAATAAGGCCCCTGTAGTATAGCCAACATAATGTGATAAAATGGCTGGTATTAAATTACTACGAGGGCTGGCGTTACAGCTAACTCATTCTCGCGAAAGCCTAATCTTCTGTTTCATTAAAAACAAATGATCTACAACGTCGTTAATTTAGAAGCAATTGTAGTAATCGAAATCTGCTGTTTTGACATAAGTATGATCACTGTTCACGTTTTATAAACTGTTCCTTCACTTTTTTATTTTTTTATTATTAAAGTTTTGTCAATTTGATTTTATAGTTGGTGTTAATTTAAAAGTCACCTTTCCAACTTTTTTCTTTAAAATGTAACATTGGATTAATGTCTAGCCAAAGTTTATCTTCGTTGATAATAATTTTAATTAATACTTTAATAATTCACAAATATATCGGTAATATTAAAGGCTACAAATATATCGGTAATATTAAAGGCTATATAGATCTAAACTAAACGTGCGGCGTACTTTCTATTTTTGTTATATTGAGCACATCTAATCGAATATTTAATTTCGTTACTAAAATAGTTAGCATTAGAGTAAACCGCGCGGCGTATTTTGAAATTTATTTGCTGGGTCTACTCAGCTATTGAAAAAATACAAAATATAGGGACATGATAAAGCTTTTCTTCATTTCTTTTTTTTTTTCTCTTTTTATACCACCATGGTGGCAAACAGGCCTACGGCCCGCCTGATGGTGAGCGGTTACCGTAGCCTATGGACACTTGCAACACCAGGGGTGTCACTCGCGCGTTTCCGACCCTTCAAAAACCTATTTACTCCCCTTTTGAAGAACCCCATACTGTAGCCCTGCGCGAAAACCTCGGCAAGGAGCTCATTCCACAAACGAAGTGTATGTTTCCCTGTCACCGCTATGAGACCTACGCGTATATCCGGGTGTGGCCTCCGTAGTCCACGCGCGCCCACAACACTGACAGGTCCCCAGCTTCCAAATGATAGAGACGGCGACAGCAGATATCATCCCGGACGAACATGCATACACCGGCTCGCCTTATGAACTTTTGTTCCAGCTTATATCCGGGGTACAGTAAGTATGATGTATCGGCCGGCATGATATCTGCGTCTCCGTGAGAAACAATAGGGTCGGCTGCGCAGTCTCGAGGTGTTGGTGGACTGCGCTTAGATTGGTGTGAAGTCCCCTGATGTTGCATAAGTCCACATCCGTGGAAAGAGGAGCCGCTGAGAAACGTTTTCTCTTTTTATTCATCATTTTTAATGGGGGGTTTTAATAGGTTTGAAGAGGATTCGCTGTGCTGATGGTTAAAAGGGCAGTTTTGCGATGCGAACCGACCAAAGATCGACATAGGTTTGTCGGCGCAGCGTACGGAAGGGCCCCCAGTCCCCCCCTCCTGCGACAGCCGAGTTCCACTTCGGTCTCCTCCTCCGGCACGACTGCTGCAACAGGGATTTTTCGCGGGTTGGCAGTTCTGGGAGGCTCCCAGGGCGGAGATTAAGTGATCCCTGGGTTCGGGAACTGTACTGACCCGCGGGCGGCCAGCGACCAGTCACTCTACGCCCACACCGATCAGTGGCCGAATTATGTGCATCACCGGCCCCCCACCATCAGCACAACGAATCCTTAGGAGCGCTGGGTACCTTACTCACCGCAGGAACACGACACCGCAAGAGAGCGGTCTTATTTGACCGCGATTTTCTGTAGGGTGGAGGTCCTTCCCCAGTCGGGCTGCTCCAAATCTGAGCGGAATGAATTCCACTGTGCCCTACCTCTCATTTATTAAAGAAAGTATTACTTCAGTTTTGAAGCAATACATAGCAATAATCCTATATATAGATCCTGGAATATTACGAAACATTGTTCTTCTATTCGTAGATATTTTTTGTCAGATCTGCTGTTCTCGCTATCACACACTATGGGCAAATTCGAACATAGCCCGACAGCAATAGATTTAATAAATGCCTATTTATCCATTATCATGGCTTTGAAGTTTCTTGAACCGTTACACTCTGAAAGAGTTACTTCAAATCACTACATAGTATAAAACGAAGTCGCTATCCGCCGTCTGTCTGTCCCTATGTATGCTTATAGATAGAGTAAATGAAGAGGAAGGTTTATATGTATAATAACATCTATGAAATAGTTGAACACTGTTATTTTTGAGGTTTTTAATGTGATGTCGTAAATAATTACATTTTTTCATTGTAAACGCAGGCTGAACCCTACGAGATTTATCAAAATAATGGACTAAACGACGTTCAGTTTTTGAGAAGTGTATTTAGTATCAGGATTGCACCCCTGCGATGCCGGGGCGGGTCGCTAGTTATCGTTAAAGTAAAAGTTACCTGTTCACACTGTTGTGATATGGGACCATCCACATATTTCTTCATACAAATTCCATAACTTTTGTCCAACAGTTGGGAGCCAATTCTCAGTTCATGTGATTTAGTTTCGAATTTGATATTATATCAAGCAGATATAATAGCAGAAAAAATTGTATTCTCGGGTCTATTCGATATATAAAATTCGATATCACGTCGATCACGAACGAACGGAGCGCAACCAAACTTGGCTAAAGGCCTAGAAGCCATGGCTGTTAAATATTTATAAGAAAAATTATTGAATGAAATAATGACATCGAAAATTTTTGTAATGTTTGGATGCTCATTTTTAATTAGTTTAAAGTATATTAATTAGGAATAGAAGAAAAATTTTGTCCAAAAATTAATTATGGAATCAACGACGTTTTCAACAAAATCTAAAATAAAATACAATACAAGAGAGAGAATCTTATTTCAATCTAAGTAAACTTAGCAATATCACAGACGATATTTTTGTATCGGCTACGGTAGAGCACTCGTTGCATATCGAGTGCTAACACTGGATAAATATCACGTTTGATATCACGAGAATTCCAAATGTCGCGATTAGTTGATATCCACCATATTTTTTCGATAAATATCGAGTTCGACATTATATCAAAGGAGTGAGAATTGGCTCCCAGGCCCGACATTTATGAGACCCCCTTTCATAGAGTGACATCAATGTTTTGCAATTACACATTAAAAAACTAAAAGTAATGGTTCATTTTGTATTTAATAACTATATTTTTTTAATATCCTTTGTCATACAACATTGCGTTACTTCAGCCTTGAAACGTTACTTAGAAACTGTTGGTGTGTCTTATGAGTCATTTTAGGCAGCCTCACTCGCAATGTACGTCACGCTGTATTTTGAGTGTCGACACGCCCGAACGCTCTTGGGGCGTACTCTTAAAAACGATATTCGATATATCGTGGACTTCGTCGTGTCGTATCCTACTCTTAGTTACTATGATGAATGTTCGTCTATCAAATTAATTTCATTGTTGTCATTTGAATCTTTTTTATGTCAAAATTGATAGCGGTCGTTCGATCGTCTGTTGAAATGTTTTAAACGATAGTTACTAAGAGTAGGATATGACACGATATTATCGAACATAGTTTTTAAGAGTACACCTCTTGGTCAGAACATGTTTAAGAGTACACCTCCTGGTCAGAACATGTTTAAGAGTACACCTCCTGGTCAGAACATGTTTTTCGCGACATGACGCGGTGCGTGACGTCTTTTCGTGTAACGGTTAATTGTGACATTGGTTAATTAACGATTTAATGTTCAGCTATGCATATTGCAAGTAACACATATAATAGTGTTTTGTTGACATAGGTCGACCATTGTAAATACTAGCTACGTAACAGACTTGCAAGGAACAGGTTTAGCGGGAGGCGGATGTTAAGTTAGAAGCGTTCACGAATGTTGCCAGTATTTTCAAATTTCTGATATCATTTTCCGCCATTTAGTTACGATGTGCTTCGGAATTCTCTACGGGCGAGAAAGTTCGGATGCCCCACAGCTTATAAAATCTATACAAATATATGCAACTGTTTCGCAGTATTGTTTTGCGCTTTCGTTTGTTTGTGTACCTGTGATCTTTAGTGCAGAGCTCAATGCGAATAGGTATCTTTCTTTAGGTTTACTTAAGTGATTGTTTTGTGTCGGTAAATAAGTTGTTGGTTATTACTTCGTTAAGAGTACATAAAACTAAAATAAGTCTCTATGAACATTTTGCCATTATATCGTAGTGTTAAGATATTATTTTTTATATCACACTTCTATCTTTTGTGCTATTACTATAGTTTTGTTGTGACAATTCGATGTTCATTGTCATATTTTTTATTATTATTCCAAGGTTTTATCTATTTAATAATAAAAATGATTTAGTATAACAATAAGTGACACTATTATTTTGTTTTCAAAGCACGAACAGTAAAGGTATTGTTAAGTAGTTTTACCGCACGAGTTTGTGTTGGAGAGGCGTTGCGCTTACGCAGAATCTACTATCGATCTATTTAACTTGGAGTCTAGAATTATGTACAGTAATTTATTGACATGAAAGGCTGATGGATGGAACATCGGGTGGCATTGTATTTATAGTAATTATAATGATTTATATTGTAATAAGTAATAATTGTAATAAACCACTTGTTATATTTAAGTTTTACATTGTGGCGTGTACACTATATTATGACATTAAGTTATGCAATATATTTATAGCTGGCTCTAATATTTTTTATATGAACCTTTTACATACTGTGAAAAATCTTTTTACTTTAATATGTTCATTGTTCTATAAAAGTAAAGAATTCTGAATATTGTTGAAAGTTATTTCCACTGGATCTCCGTTTGTATACATACACTTCATATATATGTGTATATCTTATGAGATCCCTTAGCTAACTAGAACTGAACTAGGATTATGTACATATAACAGTGATGTAAAAATGGTAAGTGATTACGAAAAAATAACACTGATACTCAATTAATAGAAATGTCTGAACTACAAACATACAGTTATACATATTTTATGTACGTAACGTCAAGAGCATTACCATCATCTTTAAACGATATTCAGTTGACGACGGAATTTAATGGATCTTTAGATAGCGCGTAATTGATATTGACTCTATTTTACACTTTTTTTATTATTTGAAGCACTTTCATGCTGCGGTCACTATAGTGAAAAACAGTTCTAACATTTGCCGCGAGATGGCAGTCAAACAGAACATGGGCATATGTTAAAGTTTGTTATTAAAGTTAAAAAAGAATTTAAAAGCATTCTTCTAGATCATTTAGTGTTTAATTTGTCATTCTTTATTTCACTATATATTTTATCAATTGATAAAATATCCGTTCCGCAACCTTGCTCGTATGTATAATTACTCGTATCTCGAAGCAAATTTCCCCATACAAAACAATTGAACTACCATTAATCCGTTCCAACCTCCAAAATGTCACCCCACAAATTTTTTACGTGGTTTTGAATCATAAAAATGTATTTATAAATATCAAATATTTATTGCACAAAAACAAAAAAGAGAATGTAAAGAAATGAATTAGATATCCTCACTGGTCTTTGCCTTTTTTGCTACATTTTGGTTTGTTTCTTCCTCCCTCTCAGAATGTCCCGGAAATGAGTTAGGCAAGTGTCATTAAAAAGGTCAGATGCACGACCTGTTGCAACTTTTTCTGGGTGTTTTTTTTCACGTTTTCACAAAAGCACGCTGCTAACTGATCGTGATGGCGACTGCGAGTTACTACCGAACCGAACCGGACTCGGTATTTCGAATTTCGCTCGAAACTAAAAGCAAAAACTCACTTGCTCGTCGGCTCGTATCTCGAAAAACTCGTATGTTGGGGCACTCGTATGTCGAGGTACCACTGTACATATATTTATATTATCAACTTAAACTTCATTCAGACGAAGATTTCTCAAAAATTAATTAACAAATTCCAGAATATTTTTCTTTTACTCGTAGTTGATAAACACAAAACAATTGTTCGAAATATCTGATTGATGGAACAAATTACAGTTGGAAAATTACCTTTCAGATAGGATTCATATAAAAGAGGATGATGATAATGAAATAAAGGACGTGGTTTAGGAAGCCATATTGAACTGAATAAAAATTTTAATCGTAATTGTATAGATGATGGTAGCCCTCTTGAAATGATTACTGCTGTTTCAGCCTAGTTTTAAGTAAGCTACCTGTTAGAATAAAAATTTTGCTCACATTTTTAAAGGACGTAATGTAAATGATTCTTATACTTCATTTGTAGCTATGATCGATCACTCTCGCTACACAATGTCATATTCTGTCAATGTATACACAAACGTCGGATTTTGTTCATATGAACAAGATGACACTTTAATAATTTAATCCTTATTTTGCCAGATTTTCTTTTACCGATTCACAAGTAAATACTTGAAACCTGGTTAATTAACATGCAAAAATTAATATCTTAAAGTAATTAAGTTTCCCCCTATGTGATTAGATTTAAAATAAATTCTACATTTCGTGTGCTATCAACGTTTTAAGTATCATTCTATTAATGTAACAATCAGACATTCTGAAAGTATTGTTCTGAGAATGTAATAAGTTGTGAACGCGACTTTCTGTAAAAGTTGCACAAATGCATCGAGAGGGATCGATCTCACAAATGTATATGCTGCTTTAATAGTTAAGACCTGACAAATTGTTGAACTGTTACAAAATGCACATAAGAATATTATTAGTACTGACAAAATTCTAAATATTTACTGCATAAGTTATACCTTCCTGCCTCTAAAGCCGTTTATCGAAGTTAACAAATATATGGGTGTACCTATTTGTGAATTGTATATAAGCTGAGAAACTAGTCTTAATCCGTGCAAGATGCTTTTTCATTATTGATACTGAGAAACACCTTATTAATAAAAAAAGATAATTCGCGGGATCTTCCTTGGATAAGCTATTTTGTCTTTTGTCTTATTTTCACCTTTATTAATACACATACGACAGAGCAAGATAAAACACTGATATGGATGATCTTAAGAGGTACATAATTATTTATTAATAAGGCGAGTTTGCAAATTATTAAGGCACTTATGTGTTATGCGCACAACTTGCTAAAGAACACATTTTCTTATGAAACCACATTTATACAGATTCTCCAATTTTGTTTATACAGAGGTAGTTTTAATATGTTTATATGAATAGGGAACCTAGATAAAATAATTTTCATTTTATCTAGTTTAATTCAATACCTACTTAAACAACTCGCCAAATATCGATCTCTGCAATAAAAATGCAAGTTATTTTTGTAAAACCGATTTGCTTGAACATAAAAGCTGTGTAACTTTGTAGCCTTTACAAATATTAAAAACATATAGAATTATTTACAAATATTGAAATATAAGTCAATGTGTTTGTCCAATAAAAAGTAATTCTAAAATTATTATAAATAAAAAGTGCATATTCTCTATTTAATATTGAACCATCAATATTCCATAACTTTTAATTAGACAGACAAATTGACAATATTAAAGCCGCTAGTTTAATGTGTTTGATTAAAAATCACAATTTGTCTTCATTTGGATCAGTGCCTACTTTGGAACATATTACGATAAGTCTACACCGAGATTGTTATTTCGTATTTTTTCGTGTAGCAATCCATATGACAACAATAAATCTTAAGATAAAGATTCAATCTTAATTATTTAATCTTACAATATTTTCTTATGAGTTTAATAAGAATATTGAATGAAGTGTTACATTATAAATAATATTTGCTTGATTCATGAAATGTTTTTAATACTTACGACGACGACCTCCATAGTCGAGTGGATAATACACCGGTTTCAAGGTGTCGCCATCTCTGAGGTCTCGGGTTCGAATCCCGGTGGGGGCAGATGTTTGTATGATGAATACGAGCATTTGTACTCTAGTCATGGGTCGTCGTATGGAGGTCGATTTCTATAAAAAATATTTATATATGTATGTCTATCCGTTACCCTAGATCCCATAGCACAAGCCTTAGCTTAGTTTGGGCTAGCTTAATTGGTGTAAGTGTAACAAATATTTATTTACTTAAAATTCTTTTAGATTTCGAACTGGGACTGAATGGCTGCGTTTGCCTAATAGAAGTCAACTGCGATTGCTAGATAACATTATTATCTATAGGCCAGGGGTCACCAACTAGTTTTGCTCGGGGTCCATTTTAAAAAATGTAATCTAATTTGCGGTCCACACATTTAATAATATATATAAGTATATATATATATATATATATATATATATATATATATATATATATATATATATATATCGTAATTACGGAAATTATAAATGAATTATTATTTACATGTCAATAAAAAAAGTGGGTTTTTTTTGTTGATTATCTGTGTGAAGTTTGGAGTGGAATTGTATTTAATGTCAATAACATTAAATCTTGTAGATGTTCACTAGTAAGTCGAGATCGAAATCTATTCTTAACGAAATTCATCTTCGAAAGTTGACACAAAAAAAATGAGAAGTTTTAAAGCAAATTTTTTGTAGTTCTGGATATTTATTACCACACACAAATTTTATCCAGAACTCTTCACTGGACGCTGCAGCTTAAAAATGTGTTTTACTCTTAGTTTATCTAAGGTTTTACTAAACAACACTAAAAATACTGCGGGGATTAATTTTTTCGGTCCGCATGCAATGGTTCGGCGCGGCGGTTCGTATGCAGACCGCGGTCCGCCATTTGGTGAACCCTGCTATAGGCCGTCACAGTTTGAAAAAAATTGATGAATAGTGAAGATACATTGGTGCTTTATATAAAAATTTACACGTTTAATCTTAATAAAGTAGTTACAGGCCGTTTCAATCCAAATTTGATTGATATACCTTGCAAGAAAGTATCAGAAAAGAAAGACAAAATCAGAAGGCTGGTCTGAATCGGTTGACTGCCCTACTTTAGGGTTTTAAACATCTAGCTGTAACAAAGTCGAGAGCCACGGCGTTATTTTCATTTAAACATGATCACGAGAAAGTATCACTTTTTGTCAGTGAGTCCTATATTTTATCACAGATAATATTTTCATATACCATAAAATAATGTCAATTAATTATTTGTAATTCTTCAATTTGGTTATTATACAATAGGACCAATCATGATTTAAATATCACATAACGTTTATGATGTCGTTAATGACTGTCCTTTTTTCCTATTTTGCATTATAAAGAAAAAACAAGTCCGTAATTCTAACTTAAGCAATAAATATTTGAAGTATTTACGAATGTTGAAATCTTTACAGAGATAAAATTACACCCTCTATTTTTTGGCGAAATGTATATCATCATTATTGGTTGTAACACAGTTAATAAATCCAGCTCTTTCTCTTTAATTATTTTATCTAGTCCATTATACACAGCAGTGTATATTGTTTATCGTCTTATAATTTTCCTACAGTATGTCTCTGACAGCTGTTGTATAGAAAATCCGTCAATCTGAAAATTTTACAGTTATAAGATAATAGAGGAGAATCTTCTTTTAAAAGAATAATAAAATTGTATTAAATTCTGTCCCCTTATTTATTTGTTTCACTCGTTATTGCGCTGAATAGGTACAAAGGGTGGACCTACTGCAACAAGGTATTCTCTACCAGTCAACCGAACGGAAAGTAAATAAGCGAACACATAGATGATGGCGCAAATAGATGTAAATTATATATATATATATATATATGATATTTTTACATATATTCATACACATACACATGACGTGCGTACATATACATACAAAACACACATACAAACATAGTATACATATGTGCATTATCAACTATATTAAATATCCACACGTTCGCTCAACTAATGCTTACATTCTAAGCATTAGTTGAGCGAACGTGGATATATTTAAGTAGAACTCTCTAGTCAGCCTCTTGATTGTATATCTACTGGGTGCTCCACGTACACAGAGGTAGATCATTTCAAAGGCAAATCGTTGAAACAGTAAAAGAGGATGAATAGACACCAGAATAGTTCGACACGACAATTTTCAGAGTAAGTTGGTTCGATGATCCCCTTCTCGTCCGCGTTTTCACTCGAGTGGCACGTTTTCGAATTTCTGCAAAAACGTTTCGTTTTGTTTACGTAGCATCACGTTTTGGTTCATATTAGTTAAACTGATATAGTTGGCAATCGGGTTTGTGACATAAATGACGGGCTCGATAATGCTGTGTGTGTGTGTGATCCGGGAAAAACTTATACCAAAACGACGCATTCAGAAATGTCTTACTGAGATTCTTTGCCGTGTTATAAAGAATAGAGTTACAACGCAACGGTCAACCCTGTCAAGCTCCCAACCAGTATTCGCTTTAGTGACATATACAATGTCCGTTAGTCTATCATTCTGCCAAAACATACCTATACGTTCACCTTATGCAGCACCGCACAATAAAATATTGAAACATTCAGATGTTTATTTGGTAGTATAATTTTTAATTAGATAGAAAAACAATAACAAATATTACATATTTATAATTTGTCTTTTATTATAATATTACCTTTCAATAGACTGTGTATTTTTAAAAATGAGATGTTCATTATTGCTATTTGAAAAACCCCTTGATAAATATTAAACGAAAGTTTTACACCAAGAGTATCGTAATATATTGGTCTTTTTCGTTTTGTTCTTTTTTTTGTATTCTTACGATGTGTATCAATTTACTAACACAACCTCTCCTTTAGTAGTTGCGTTGGTCACGATGGATATTTTTGAAGTAATTGGTACGTAGAGGTGCTGAAAGAGGATTTAAGAAGCACTAGGTTACCCAAACAAGAAAAGATTGACAAATATACATTCCATATGCATGGTCAATTTTGTTTTTCCGTAATACACCCTTTCGTGTCAAAGGTCATCTTGGATTTTCTGTAGTGTGTAGGTGTAGAGAATAGTTAGGTAGTATAAGCGATGCAAACATGAACATGTCGATAGCTTTTTTATAACTATCCGCGTGAACAATATGCGGCAAACGGACTCACTACGCTCAGCGAACAACCATACCGCCGCCGCCGCCGACAGGAACCGCCTTTGCGGCCACTAACTGAGACAGTCAGCGCACGCAACACTGCAAACTGCGTAAATTGAGCGCAAAAATAGCAAGCTGTGAACACTCCATTTCAAATATATGAAAGGGCGTATTAAGCCGGTACGCCGCAAACTCTGTCGGCCGCTAACATTTTGCCTACTGGGAACACAGCTTTAGTCTGTCTTTGAAAAAAACTGTTTTCTTATTAGAGTACAATAGCGTACAGATAGCGTTATTGTTCTAAGTATAATGAAAGTTGTGTTGATTCGTGCCACCATAATCATTTTGTAAATAATTTTTTAATAAAGTAGGTAGGGAGAGATCATATATTTTTTTCTCAGAAGAGAAAGGCTGAGAATCCTCACAAGGAGCACGAAACGTACCCAGGATACCCCCGCAACATCTAATATCACGGAGGTTATGTTGATCTCCACACGACCAGAGCGGTCCGATCACGTGACCTACCAACTAAACTCATTCTGAGCCTTGGCCATAAGGGCCCTACGGCTTGAATGGAGAGAGATCATACTTTTCCACTTGCCATGATCCAAACATACCTCCCTAACTTCTTCGACTTTCAATAATACTTTCATAGACGCTCGTCGGTTCTACTCGTGACATGGTCTTCTTTCAATATATCATATTTGGTCCAAGGATCTTTGTCTAGTCTCATTAATCATATTATAATCATAATTATTTTACAAATGCACAAAGGTTAAAAATCATAATAGGTTATCTGTAAAGTAAAAGATTGTCAAATTGTTATCTTTACCAGGTCATAAAATTAAAAAAAAAACAAATTGTTATCTTGAATGGATAGTACCTAGTCTATGGTCATCTTGTGTTTAGATCAGGCGGGTGGAGGTGCTGTCGGAGTGTGTCTAAATTTTGAAATTATTTCGATAATTATGTAGATATTGCTACTTGCACACTTATTTGGTGGTCGAGAATTAAAATTTCAAAATGTCAACGGTTTTGTTAGCTGTTGTTGCTGTGATATTGTGTATTCTATTTCGTTTACTCAATGTGAACAGCCAGCCTCAAAAACCTGCGATATACGGCATGGACAGAAGCTTCATAGAAAATATTTTATTTGTAACACCATTCCTCAATGAGCCGTAAGTATTGTCTAAAAGAAAACATTCACAGAAATTTTACTTGAAAAATTTAATTAAAATAATTGATACTTTTACTAGTACTTTAACAACGATGATGTCATACCATCTGTACCGTATCAACAAGCTATAAAACTTTTCGGAGCGAATAGAAATTTCAAGAATATTTTAGTTGCTTATAGATACTTAAAAGCGAAGAATTCTGTCCCTAATCATTAATCAAATATTTCTAATTATTTAGAAAAATATTCTATTATTGTGTTAGCTTTCATTGGTTGCTTCGTCGCTTACATGGTACCAACCGTGAATTGAACAATTTTGAGCAATATTGTTATCTCATTATTTTAATATTGTATCATATAACTATATATTTTTTTAAGTATTAATCTTGTAATTTGCTAATAACAAAATAAACAATATGAACAATACCATTTATGAATAATATCTGGTTTCTATATGTCTGAATAGTTAACATGATGATCTATAAATCTGTAGTACTGATGCAATCACATCAAGATACCAGAAAATGTATGTTTAATTTACAATGAATGCTATGCATTCTGCATTAAGTTGTAAGTCAGTTGAAGAAATTTGACTGATTTTTATAATAATGTTTCACTTTTATCATGCTAACATGTAAATATACAAGGGATTTGCTTTTCCTCAGCCAGTATTTGCTCTCAGCCTTAAAGCTCTAAGTAAGTCTGTCCAATGGTAGCATCTACTTGTGTGTTGTCCGGAGCTACTGCTAGATTTGGAATATGCAAATTCATTAGGGTAATAGATTATCAGCTCTTGCTGCTAAGTACAAATTTTCTCTTTTGTATTCTCTTGTTGTGTTGCTTGTGAACTTCGCTATTTGTATGTACCATGTTACTGCTACAATTGTACTTAGGATGTTGTTCTATTTGTACTGGAGTATGTTTATGTTGGAATGAATTTCAAATGTCCAGACTGCATAGATATAGTCTTCCTATAGAGGATGACTATATTTATGCAGTTTTTGTCTAATCCCATATGGTTTGTACTTTAGCTAAAGTTTTTACATTTGATGTGGTGGACAAACAATGTATAAACCAAGGTGTCTCATATGTCACTGTCAAGGGTGGAGCATATTGTCCAACTTTACACATGGGCTATATGCTTTATCTAAGGGTGAATGTCACTTGAACTGATTTTGTAGCACTAACCTTCATTTTCCACTTTTTTAGCCAATTTACTTTGGTAATCTGTAAGTTCTCTAATGTTAGTTTTAGATCTTTTTTACTTGCTAATATAGCAGTGTCATCCTTATAGAAGTACTAGTGATTATCCCTGACACTCATTAGCAGTAACTCAGCAATGTAGAGTATAAAGCATGGGGTCAAGAATATTCCATACTCAGGTAAGATTTGAATACAAGAAAGTATGACTGCGAAGTATTCTTATTGATAATAGATCTTTCTTTCAGTGTTGCATTCTCTAGGCTTGCTTCACTGTACCATGACATTTTATTAAGCAAGTTATTATCTAGTATGACTTAGTGCTGCAACAGCGTTAGCCTGTTTCTACGAAATATGGTCTTCTCCAGTACCGTGGTCAGAGTAAGCATGAGGCTGATTGGTCAGTAGGATGTTTAGTCATTCATAAATTTTCAGACTTGTAGATATTTATAATTTCCAAGGCTTCCAAGAAGATGATGATGATGATGATAATAAGAATAGGTAGTTCCAGCAATACTTATTTTAGTAATAGGTTGTATCACAGTACTTTTTAGGTGAATTGTATAAGAGACAATTCACCTAAGTTGATATCTAATAATACACAAAAAATTCCAATAACAAAGTTTACTTTGTTATTGGAATTTTTTGTGTATTATTAGATATCAACTGTGCTTTTATTGTTAAGTCATTGATGTTCTTTATAGCTTCCTATAGTTGTACAATATCTTTATAAAGATGGTCCTTTTTTTGGGACAGTGACGCAGCTGCCAAACTCTGACTCTGAAGTCTTTATTTGCATATCATTTGGTACTAGTTCCCATGTTCAATAGTAAACATGTGTCCATGCAAAAACTTATATGAAATTAGTAAATTGCATTACCACTGTTTCAATTTTCTCAGCTTCTTTGAGTCTGATATTTAAATTTGATTGTGATTGCCTGATCAGGTGGTAGGTTCTGTTGGTAACCTATCCGGTAAAAATTGGAAACAATCAAACTAAATCAGCAGAAACAAAACAAGAATACGTCATAACCTTCTTTCTATAAATGGTAGTTTTAAAATATATATAAGGTGAAGTGGCTTGTTGATTTGGATTTTGGATTGAAAATCAGCAAGCTGACAACTCTGGGTATAGATGTGTGATGATACAAGTGTTCAATTTCGGCCATAAAGTCAGAGGGGCGATCGCACTAATAAATCGCAAGCGAAACGCAAACGAACCGTTCGGCTTAACCAATCCGAACGCCACAATATCACGTCATCTGTTCGATGACGTGATATTCTAGCTCTCGGATTGGTTGAGTGGAACGATTTGGTTTCGTTTCAGCTGCGATTTGTTAGTGCGATTGCCCCCCAGGTCAGGTTATGATGATTCTACTGTTTTTAAACGGTTTTATTTAGCTCAGCCCGGTTCATTCATTCTTGGGTCAAATTTAGTAAATCAAATTTCACCCTCTTCCTGTCAACCGATTAATCTGAAATTTTGTATACACTTTGGATTTTGGTGACAATACAATTATATTTATTCATTATCATTATAAATTCAACATGGCCGCCGCTACAAAATGGCGGACAATTTAGGTTTTATTAATCCCATCAATATGGGTATCAAATGAAAGGGCTCAACAAGCAGAATACAATATACTATAAAAAAATTAAAATCCAAGATGGCGGCCGCTACAAAATGGCGGATAACGTAGGTTCTATCAATCCCATCAATATGGGTATCAAATGAAAGTGCTCAACCAGTAGAATACAATGTACTATATAAAATTAAAATCCAAGATGGCGGCCTCTACAAAATGGCGGAAAACTTAGGTTTAATCAATCCTATCAATATGGGTATCAAATGAAAGTGCTCAACTAGTAGAATATAATGTACTATATAAAATTAAAATCCAAAATGGCGGTCTCTACAAAATGGCGGATAACTTAGGTTTTAAAAGAGAATAATGCGAAATAAAAACTAAAAAATAGAAAATAAAAATAGGTAAAAAACTTTTTAATTTAAACGGTTTTATGTTAAACATACATTGCAATGTTTAAGATAAATGTACTAAAAATGTACTAAAAACCAAAAAATAATAAAATAGATACAGTCGTGGGAATTATAAACATATGCATAGACTAGACTAAAATAAAATCGTGGGGCACATCAATTGTCTACAATCGTTGTGTTGTTTCAATGTGCCCCACGATTTTATTTTAGTCTAGTCTATGCATATGTTTATAATTCCCACGACTGTATCTATTTTATTATTTTTTGGTTTTTAGTACATTTTTAGTACATTTATCTTAAACATTGCAATGTATGTTTAACATAAAACCGTTTAAATTAAAAAGTTTTTTACCTATTTTTTTGTCTTTTAGTCTCGTCAGCAGATTGTACAAGTAATAGGTCATTGCAAACACTTTTAGAGCTTTTATTCTAGAAGCTCTAAATAAATTATTAGTTAGAACAAAAATTTAAATCAATGTCCATGCTTTGAGTTGAATGTATCTCATAGAGACTTTAATAATAGTGTAAAATACAACTAATACTTAACAAACTATACTTATTTATATATTGTTAAAATTCTCTTTGTTACCAAACTTTTTAAAGTATTTATAATCATAGTTTAGATCAGTGATCCAAGCCAAAGTGGTCTATATCGACCCCTAGGGGTCTATGACTTGCAAGGGGGTCTACGTGAACGATATAAGTACTTATATTTCTTCAATATAAGTAGGGGGTCTAACCCAAAAACGAAAAACATAGCAAAGGGTCTACGACACAAAAAAGTTTTATTTAATTTAAATAACCATTAACGCATACAGGTAAAATAAGTGACACTACTAAATAATTTTACTTGTTTCCATTTTAAAAGTACATAGTCATATCGCGGTTAGTAAGTGGTATGGTAAATCTTATAATATTATTATTACTTTTCTACGTTATAATTAAATTTTAGTAATGCTTCTTCTTGTGCTAGACCAAGAAAAAACAGCATACTTATTTAATTGTGATGCAAACGCCTTTTAAAATATCTCGAGTCACTGATTTAACCTTGATGTCGTCGTTTTGTTTCAGCCTGCAATTTGAATACTTTCAATTAATATTAATGAAGTTGATCATATATAACCAAAGTTTATTATTTTAAAAAGGTTTTTTAATATGTGACAGATTAAGTTTTGTCCGCACAAATTTGAAATTCTTCTACAGAAATGGCCAAGACACTCCAGATTTTTAATCACAGTCAAACAAGTCAATAATCTTATACCGACACCTATAAAATATGAAATAGGTACTATTTCACTTTAGATGTTATAGCATCAAGTTTTTAGGTGTCCTGATTCGAAAGTCTCGTTCATTCTAATGTCTGTAATCAGTTGGACCTTTCCCGTTTCTTCACACGCTCTTCTTATGACGTAGCGTAGTTTTAGCGTGTTATGTAAAAAAAAATATTTTATAATATATCGTTATCATAATATTGTCATATAATTATGAAAATAAACTTCCAAAGGGCTCAGACCGTGTCGGTCGATTGATGACATAAATTATGATTAATTAGTGTTAGAAAAATATTTATTATTGTCTTGTTGTTGTAGATACATCCCGACCCGCCTGTGGGGCTTTAGTGGACACGTCCAGACAATCCTGCATAGCTTAATAGGACGTGTCCGTTGCCCATGGCCTATCGGTGGCAGGATCTCTCTAGTCTTACCCGACAAATCCACATTGACCTATGACCTGTATGAGCCGGTGGGAACTAAACAAGAAGGTTTGACTATTTTGGTTTTTATTACACAACTAAAGAGAGGATTGAATGAATTTATTTACAATGTTTAATTCTGGTTATATGTGTGCTAGATTTCAAACCATTTTATCAGTCTATAGTTCAAAATTATTAATATTTTATTATTTAAGTTCCCTAATATATTCACACATAGTAAACTTTTTATAGTTAGATTTCCGTACACAATATAATTTAATCAGTGCTAGAATGTAACATCTGATAGTCAGGGCAGCGACCGTCGAGTTCGTAATTAATTTAATTTATATCATGATTACAACATAATACAAACATAGCAAGATATACTTATATAGACAACGATATAAACATACATACATACATACACTCACGCCTTTTTCCCACGGGGGTAGGCAGAGATTACGTCCTTCCACTTGCTACGGTCCTTACATATCTCTTTCGCTTCATCTAATAAAAAAATATAATATAATATATAATATTCTTCACGATATAAACATAGCAGGATATACGATTCGCAAAGTTAATACTATTTATCTCTAAAAATATTATACAGCGTAAGTGAATTTGTCTTTTTATTTGTATGTTTACCGACTTTCCGAACTCTAGTAGCTATAGTATTTCTTTTACTCAGAGTTTAGTAATAAGAGATGCGATGATCTTATTTAGTCGTATGATTTAGATTGGCAGAGACCAGACTGCAAGGTCAGCTGTAGGTGATGATCGTTTCCATTTACAATCTTATATATCATGATATTACAATATACAGAGATAAAGACGATGTTGTAATCGAAGAAATAACACAACTTCATTGTTTCGTTTTACTTAGATGACGTCACAGTGGCTATTTGTCCCGGAATTGGAAACACGTCGGAGAGTGTATACATCCGCACGTATGTGCACTACTCGCAATGCCACGGCTATAGGTGCGCCGTGCTGAACCACATCGGCGCCCTCAACAGCGTGCCCGTGACCGGCTCGCGAATATTCTCATACGGTGAGTCATTCGGCACGTCATTCTCTCTGATTAGCTATATCTATAATAGCGTGCGACATGACCGAAAGGTAGGTATAATTACAGTTTTTATCATTTCCTTAGGAAAATTCGTGAGAATGTTTCAGGTGGACGGCGCGGCCGTGTCCCTGAAATGCACGAGGCGGTAGCGTGTCAAACGTATCTTCGGAGTTTTATATAGTCTAACTAACTATTCAATTTCTTTCAAACTTTCACCTAGACATTATAATCTGGTGTGTTTTAACTGTAATATTATTATACATGCATTTCTATTTAAAGCGTATTTCTATAGCATCTGTAAGCGTATACAGGTCTTTAACCTGTCGATGACTGGCCGGCAGGTAGACGATTGACATGTTTTGAGAATAATATCTACCTGCTCACGGACGAATTAAATAGGTATTTCAACGGTGAAGCGATAACACCTAAAATCGAAGTGACAAACAAATGACACGTCGATTTAGTTGGAAGGTTTTTTCGTTTTATTAGGATGCGAATAAAATGTTTAAATACATTTCTTATAATTATAAGGAACGCATTTGATTACAAAATTATAAAAATTGAATTGCATAATATACACTTATACACATACTAGTACTGCTGCCATCTTTGGGACGGCTCTGCCCGCTATTAGTTGGCTGCCTTGGACTCAGTAGAAAGGCGAGCTAGAAAACTTATCGACGACGAAACTCTTATAAACTCACGTCTCCAGAGTCGTCGTCCGACGTCTGTGTTCCCGGAACTTTATATATAATCTTACGGTCTTCAAGTCACGAGTGAATAGGCATTTGCTAGGTAAGCGTGTACCATCCTAGTCCTCATCGTCACTTACCATCAGGTGAGATTGTGGACAGACGCAAGCCTATTTGAAATAAAATAAAATACTTCAAGTCCCCGCTAGGGAGCTGCGATTTTTGTTGTAATTTTTTTCTAAAACTTGTATATTCGTGATCAGCTCGTCAAGGAGAACAATACTATCGAAAATTTGGAGTCGATCGCCGCTCGCCAAACTGCCATATAAACTGTGCCATGTACTTTGTAACTTCGAAATAAATAAACGCTCTATTTTCTCGTTCGTAGAGTGATGACAAAAGAAAACTATAATAAATAGTAGAGA
Source organism: Scirpophaga incertulas (assembly GCA_036419045.1). Classification (NCBI taxonomy): domain Eukaryota; kingdom Metazoa; phylum Arthropoda; class Insecta; order Lepidoptera; family Crambidae; genus Scirpophaga; species Scirpophaga incertulas. The sequence continues at coordinate 26,082,797 of CM071634.1, read as the reverse complement.
TAATGTATTATACGTACCGCATTCTCTTCAAAGATAAACACAGTTAAATATCGAGCACACTTTTTTGCTTAAACAGCATTAACAGATACAATTTTATTCTGCATTAATTGCTCTCGATGTATTGTGAATGTGTACTGGTTCTGGGTTTTTGTATTTATAAACATAAGTGTATATTGTAAGCTATTTATACAATAATTTTGCAAAATATGTTTTTAGACAAACAGTGGCATTCGTGACAATAAAATTTTAGTCTAATCTGTTGACGCTATCAAATTCAAATTCAATTCAAATTCAAAATCATTTATTCAGTCTGGGCTGTTACAAGCACTTGTGAATGTCGAAAAGCTACGCCATCGGTTCGCAAATCTACGGTGGGAGACCTTGTACTGAGAAGAACCGGCAAGAAACTCAGCAAGGGCTTATTTTTTTCCCTGTATTAAATAGATACAGAGTCGTCAATTTGGAAAATGACTTCAATATGGATAATTCATGAAGTCACTTTCCATTACATAATATAATTAATAAAAATTTATTTTGAAAACATGCCTATATTAGGAATGCCGAAAATTATGATAAATACGAGTATTACCCAGTATAGCAAAGAGCAGACTCAGCTCCGCTGGCAGCACCCGTTCACGGGCATGACGCTCGTCGACGCATGAACCAGCCATCGCTTCGCTCAACCATGTTTTAGGGAACGTAACGACCCGCCTCACACGACACTCTGCTTTAAAATTGCCCTTATAACTAAGGCTCGGGCTGTGTTTAGTCGGTAGGTTCTCCTGGTCGATCGCTGACATAATCACCATGGAATTTGGTTGCGGTGTTATCCATTGGAATTCTCAGCCTCCTCTCTAAGACCAAACTTATGTTCAGACACACATACATACATACATTGCAAGCTAAATAAAACCTGATATAATAAATATAAACAATATAAGGATTTGTGATATCAAGCTCTTATATGCACAAAGGTATTACAAATTGTATGTATATATATATTAATGTGTGTGCATATAAGCGGTTTTGAATGTAATGTGCAATTTAGCTCGGTGTTGGCAGGAGTTTACAACTACTACTAATTTTGTAGCATGAATATAACTGGAATAAATTGTAAACCTCACATGTACGAGTAGTCAAATATATTTACATATTATATTTAAATCACAGTATGTGTCGCAGACACATATAGAAGTAAATGCATTTGAATTTAAGCAATCACAACAATTATTTCTCCGCGCTAGAAATAATACATTCGTAATCAATCCCAACTAATATTATAAATGCGAAAGTGTGTTTGTTTGTTTATTTGTTTGTTTGTTTGTTACCTCTTCACGCTTAAACTACTGGACCGATTTCAAAAATTCTTTCACCTTTGGAAAGCTACATTCTCCCCGAGTAACATAGGCTACTTTTTATCCCGGAAAAATCGACAGATCCCACGGGATGCGCAATAAAGGCTTCGCTCAAAAACTACTGCACAGATTTTTATGCGGTTTTCATCAATAGATAGAGTGATTCTTGAGGAGTTTTGCGGCATTTTTTATCTCGGAAAAACGGATAGTCCCACGGGAAGCGCGATAAAATCTTCGCACCATAAACCGACTTCCGCGTATATGTAGCCGTGGGCAAAAGCTATGACCCTTAACCCTCTATACACCCAATCCCGAAATCCACGCGGGCGAAGCCGCGGGCAGAAAGCTAGTATGTATAATAAATGCATAATATAGTAGAGAAACACTGATAAATTTAAAGGTTTCTAATGTGATGTCGTAAATAAGCACGTTTTTTTGCGCTTATATTGCAAACGCTGGCTGAACCCTACGAGATAGACCAAAATAATGTACTACAGTATTGTACAACTTACAAAAATCCACAAAAAAGTCCGCGATGGTATATGTCTATCTCTTAGGGATAACCCACCATAACCATTTTTTCACTGCACCCGTGCGAAGCCGGGGCGGGTCGCTAGTAATATATACAATGTAAAATAGAACAAAAGATAGATATTATACATTTTTTACTTCCCCGATGTTTACCACTTGTTTACGTTAATCGTAATTTTTAATTATTTTAACAGTCATTGCACGCGCAAACTATGTATTTCTACGCTAAACTGATATATTAGTCGATTCGTTTAATAAATGTGTCAAGGCTAATCGAATCAGTCGAAGAAACAAAAATAGGCACGCATTTAAACAATACGACGCCGATTACAGGCTTAGTTCTAAAATAACCCCTCTGATCCCACCTAAACGTTTTTTGGATGATTTGACAACCGCGTAAGCCCGCGTGACATGTTACGTTAAATCGTTTATCTTGCCATATAACCGCCATCTTGAAATTTATTATTTGTATTTATTTTAATTCTCTATTTTATGGGCACACCCCTCATGGTTAAGTCGGCCTATCATTTGTATTTTGACAGTTTAAAGTAATAAATGTCTGTGCCGTATCGCGTTTCGATGGTTATCCTACTGGATGCCAAAATTCAGCTCGCTCGATAACATCCGCTGCAAAAGTCTACAATTGGCAAAGTTTAATCAAACAACATTCACAATTTAAAAGGTTCCCTAAGTTTTGAATGAATAAGTATCGTGTCTAATTTGCAGGTCACACCGACGATTTCAATTACATGATCGAAAACCTGTTGGAGCGATATCCCCGCACAAAAATTGTACTAGTCGGCTTCAGTCTCGGCGGCAACTTGATTACGAAATACCTCGGCGAAGACAGGAAGAAACCCGACAACATAATAGGAGGCATTTCCATATGTCAGGGATACAATGCTATTGAGTGAGTAGTCACAAACCTTTTATTTTGTTTATATATATAACAATTATATTTAAAAGGTAGGTAAACTGACTTTACCTCGGGAAAATTCTCGTTGCATGATTTGTTACGATTTCAAGCGCCAAGTGACAATTTGACAGCTAAGCGGAGCCGTGAAAAAATGCATTGACATAAAATTTGACAAACAATAAATTTGTTTACTCATCAGTAATCAATAATTTAGAATAATAGAAAATAAAATAATTTTTCTAAATTATTGATTTCGGAAAGTTAGTGCGTCCGACGTTTAACTACTTCTTATTTATTTCCTTTCATATTGTATGCGATTAATATCATGCCGATACAATATTTGCTTGTCTGCAAGCCAATTTCAATTACCAAGAGCTAGCTTGGGCTTGCATAATATGCAGTAGTAATTATTTATGCTAGGTATAGGTGAAACATGCAATGCGAAGTTTGTCACATGACAATATAACATAGAAAAAAACAAACAAATATATTTCGCCATCTTCGTACAGAATTGCGTTAACACATCACTTTTTTATATTGTATATCGTAGTGCGAATAATAATAGGGACGTGGTCGAGACAATCAATTATTTGAACATAAGAGATGCTGCTGTTTGTGATTGACCAGTTAGGCGACAATTTTGTTGAGAAAATGATCTCAAGCAACGTTGTCAATAACATATATACACATTTCCTTCTGAAAAACATAGAATGAAATAAGCAATTTAAAAGTATGGCACAACATTAAATTACATGGCGGTGGTTCGGATCCCATGCGAACTAATAATACCCGGTATTTGATTTACGTGAAAATGTAGAATGTCTGTTAGTACAATTGAAAGTTAGAGCTCCCGGTTATTTATCTATCTGTGGTGATCCACTAACCTGCCATAGGTCAATGTGGTCGTAAATTACTGTTCCTACTTGAAGATTATTTTCTACAATAGGTCAGCGTGTTGTTTTTACTCAACAGTGCGCTTATCACGACCGGAATAATCATTATATAACTAATGAATAGAAGGAATATATAGTCTCCTCGATAACACTATAAGGCTATCGCTGTTGTGCTAACTTTCAATTTATATCTGGGACTCTGTTTAGGTATTGGGAGGACTAGGTCACTAGATTTCGCCTGACCTTGAATATTTATTGATTACTGGAAACGTACATTATCTTTTATAGTGATGTGCCGGATCATTAAAAATGTAGATCCACGGATCCGTAAGATTCTTAGAGTTCTTAATTAATTATATTCTTAAAATATGTAGTATAAAATGTATATTGCTTAATCAATAATTTTAAGTCACGTACTATAGTTAAGTATGTTAACCAACTTCGATAAATATTTGTAATTTAAAGATGCCAAAATAAGGATTTTAGTTATAAAAACTATTTTTATTGAAATAGGATGATATAATAATACTCTAGAAGCTTTATTACTCATAATTTTCGCCGAACGTTCGCCCCTTCACAATAATAATAATTTTAATAATCCATTTTCTGTAACTATATTTTTCAATCTAGATAATTTATTCATATTGCGCGATGAGTTGACTAATCTATTTGGAAATCAAATTCTAGTAGGCAGAAATAGATTATCTTATTTAATAGTATTTTATTGTTACCTAGTCGCATTGATTTTTTTGTATGTTGAACATTTATAAGAAAATGTTACACTAATAATGTCACATACTCGTAGTATGTGGGATTCGGATCTTTTTTCTCGAGTATATTCGCCGATACGGACATTGGGTACATCATTATTTTAAATAATAAGAAGCCGATGTTCTGGTTCTGAGTATTGAAAACATACTGTTTCATACAAAAAATCTAACTGTATCAGACTTGCGATAGTTCGTGTGACGGCGTGCCATGCACATTGGTGGTGTTACAAAAGCAATATTAAGTAAACAAATGTAAACATTAGTTTCTTTTGCGGGCCATGAAGTTAATGGACCGGTATCATTACACAATTAACGAAAGCGACGAGTTAAGTGTTATCACGGCGCTTGTTTTGTTATTTCATGTTGATGCCGCTTTGATATTGTTACATAAACATAACAAAAACCAAGTCGCTACAGATAGATGGATGATAAATTTATTTTGTTTCGTGTTCACGATTAATTAAGATTGCAGGTTCAAATGCACATGGACATAGTTCCTTTTTTAGATTTCCGTACTCGGCATCTTTATTTATCTCGGTTTATTTCTCGTATATGTCACGAGGAATCAAAACATGATGACCTAACTTTGGCGTGAGCTAATGTCATGTGACCCAGGCAAAGGAATAAGTCTGAAATTCGAAGTTGCATTTATTGTGACTTTTTAACATACGCAAGGGAATCAATAGGAACCCGTTCTACAATCTTTAAATTTAGCATGAAAACTTGTAGTTGCATTACACAAAATCGATTATAAACTTATTTACGGAAACTTCGTTACGCAAGACCAATTTGCACTTGGTTGGATTTCCTAAATGATATGCACATACAGAGGTTCTCTATTTGTTTCCCTAAAACTTCCTTGTTATTTGAGGTTATTTTCCCTTTTTGATTTTTCTAATCATTATCATAGCTCATATTCGATCGATTAGGCCTTAGCCAACCACGTTGGCCTAGTCTTGATCTATTCATGATCGAAATCATGTAATTTTGAACTTACGATTCGCAGATCAATGTAAAGACCACAGCCCCACTGACGCAACACTCCTTAAATTTTCCTTACATTGTTACTTAACTGACCTGACAATCAATTGCATTTTCTAATTTTGTAAATATATATATAACTACTATACTATAAATTACTATTATAGCATCATTAATAAAATTAAAAGTTTATTTTATTTAACTTACGATGTTATAACATTTTATACAAATAATAATTTTGATAAGTGTATTATGGTGTACGAACACCATATTTGTCCTATAATTTTTTCCTATAGTTTTTTGACGACCTCCATAGTCGAGTGGATAATACACCGGTTTCAAGGTGTCGCCATCTCTGAGGTCCCGGGTTCGAATCCCGGTGGGGGCAGATGTTTGTGTGATGAATGCGAGCATTTGTACCTTAGTCATGGTTGTTGATATATATTTCAATAAAAATTATTTATATATGTATAATATATGTATGTCTATCCGTTACCCTAGATCCCATTGCACAAGCCTTATAGAGCTTAGTTTGGGCTAGGCTAATTGGTGTAAGTGTAACAAATATTTATTTATTATTTATTTATTATTATTAATTATTATATACTCCGATTTAAATTTTGACCATTAGTTAACGCAAATTTTAACTGTTTTGGTATCACTTTTGCAAAGTTTTCTGTACAACTGTACATGAAAGTTATCTTCGGTATGTTACTTTAGGAATTCTCACTCTGCGTTTCCGACGGAAAATTCAAGGTCAAACTCGAGAACGCCTCATTAAATCGTCCAACTCAGCATCTAGTGGCCTTACTACGTGAGACAGCGCGCCTCTTTTTTAGCTAACTATAATTTGCCCACGCATGCTTGCATTGGTGTACTCCTATATGAAGGATAACGCATAGTATGAATATTGTGACTTATGTTTTATGTCACAAAACAAATTGACAATTAATGTGCTGTTTGTAGGGTTGTAGATTTATGGGAAACCTCACAACAGGTACAAATGACGTACCATTTGTATGCCAAGCGCCATAGTTGGCAAATTACAAAATAAAATAATTGATGTTTCATATTGTCCGGGAGGTAGCGTTGCATTTTTTCTAGGAATTTTATACCGAATAAAATGTATTTCAAACAGTTGTTTAATGGTCAGAAATCGGTAAAGTGAGCGTCAGTTGTCACACTGATGGTGGAGCTAAAGGAAACATCATGAGAAAGTCATTGGAAAAAAATCTGCTCTGATGAATTTCATACCGAACAAAAATGTGTGATATTATTGTTTTAAACACTATTTTTCAAAAAATAGTTGTCAGCTGTATTTACGGGGGGGGGGGGGGTGTTATGCGTCAGTCACGTGCATTTTTATACTTTTAAAATAATAGAGAAAATCGTCAGCTGTATTTTTAACGCGGGTAATACCGTCAGTCAGCCCGATAAACATTTTGCGTGTTCAATGCATTTCAGCGTTGCATTGGCTTTTTGGAAAATAGCCTCCTTTAGCTCCACCGCTATCGACGCAGCTAACGTTCGCAGCTATTATGTGTTAGGGGTAAACTATTATTGTATTGATTTTCAGCCGGTATAAAATGACTTATTCAAAATAACGCTACCTCGCGTACTAATGGAATGTAGTGTTAAGGGGTCATCCATAAATTACGTCACACGAATTTCGTGATTTTTTGCCCCTCCCCCCGTCCTTGTCACAGCTAGTCACATTTGTGAGACTCCCCCCCCCCTAGTGTGAAGTCACAAATTTTGAAATTATAGAAATTATTGAATGATAAAAGCGGTTACGAAATCAGTTTATTTTCATTTTAATAAAATTAACATCAAATCAATTAACAAAACAAAAAAAGATTACTTATATTAAATAAGTTCACTTTTCATACTAATAGTAATAATTTAAAGTTTGCGTTTTAACAGTTAGCTTATAATAGATTTTGAAATGTGACGTCATGAAATTTAAGATCCCTCCCACCCCTTGTCATACAATGTCACACTTCGTCAACCCCCTCACCGTGTGACGTAATTTATGGATGGGCCCTAACTAATTTGAATTCGAGGTCACAGCTAGCATCCACCTGCAGTGTCACACGGACAATACCTTTCTACTGTAAACTTTGCATGATACTTGCCATTGACGATTCAGAGGCACAATTTAATGAGAAGATTTAAAAGCCACATATAACAAAACAAAATTTGGGTTACAATATAAATAAGAAAGTTCTGTATTAATAAACATATTACATAGCTACAAATTATTAAACCTCGTCTAACCTGTCTACATACATTTAGTTTTAGTTTAGCTTTTTGATTTATCGTGCCTACACGTTAAACAAACCAAAACATATATATCGTAAAGCAAGGATTATTGTGAAGAACATGAAATTTTCTTGTCGTTAAATTGACATGCTAATCAATGACAGCTGCGCATGATTTTTTGGGTCTCAGATATATGCACCCGGCGATTATCTCGCGATCTACAAAAACCTCACGTGTTAGTCTTACTGGTGGGTAATCTGTTTGTTGGACATTTGCTCAGTTGTTCAATCCCGTCAGAGTGTCATTGAAGTAAATAAATAGTAAAATGAAACTATCATTTACAGCACAATGGTGTATTTGCTTCAATGGCAGAACTTCCGGCGTTTTTATTTATACGTCATGACAGACAACTATCGCAACATCATAACCAGACACAAGAGGATGCTTCTCAGCCCAGAGACAAAGAACAAATATGGCCTAGACGAGAAAATGATTGTCTCTGCTGGTACCCTACCGGATCTGGATGAAGCTTACTCAAGGTAATAATTATATTAGTAAGTAGAATGAGAACACTCATAAAAATGGTTCTTGGAGGAACTTGACACCCAACAGATGTTTTGTTTATCACTCATGTTACAAAGAACAGCTCAAGTGTATCAATCATTTCTTAATTTAATAAGACCACGCCTATATTGAATAACTTGTAACTAAAAGGAGAATCTAAAAGTAAGAAGATCTAAAAATTCACGCAAAGGAGTATGCCCATTCGTAGTATCACCTTTACTCGTCCTTGTGCCTTAACCAAACTAATACCAAAAAATAAGTAACAATTTTTAACAAAACTCTGCAATATACCAAGCCGAAACTTCGCCGGAGATAAATCTACATAATAATTAGTAATTATTTCACTTCCGTTTCATTCGCCGTGTATTTTTATTGATGATATTCTAATTTCATTGATAAATAGTCTCTTCGGTATTGCCATATATTAACGATCGGATCGATTGGTTAAAAATATATTCGATACATTCCACTGTCCTCTCGTGAAAGGGTAAAAGGAATACCAAAACAATTAATTTTCTTTAGTCTTTTTTCTGCTTTCTCTAATATTTTAGTCATTATTCTGCTTTAGAGTTTCTTTATACAGATAGCTAATATCAATGTTGCTAAAACAATTATTTTTAAATTAATTAATTATTTTATATGAATTATTGGATAGTTGTAATATTTATTGGATAAGATAGACTTAATCATTTTATAGTTTTAATCTTCTACAATTAAATAGGTATTATCAAAAATGATGATAGGAGAAATTCGTAACTTGAAAGTCTTTGGTGTTTAATTTCTATTTTACCCATCGAAATAGAGTCAAATAGTTTTTAATAATTGAATATATAGTTAAAAATCTACAATATATCATAAAAATCATTATGGTACAAAATCATTTTTGGCGATACTAAAGTCCATACTACAATGGGCATTCTCCTTTGTCTTTCGTTCGCAACATAAGCAAACTAAACCTACAACATGGGTTCCTTCAAAAGAGGCGTGAAAAGGCATCTTTTGGGCCGGCAGGGATAGGGCAGGTAGGAGAGTGGAGTAAAGTCACTATCCTATCTGTCATCTCATTTGGGCCTCTTTCACCGCTTAACATCAGGCGGAGGAGGTCATCTGCCGCGCCTAGAATAAAAAAAAAAAAAAAACTTTTTCTTTAAGTTATGTATAATGTACCGTCTAACATCACATATAAATAACTATACATTCAATCACTTACCGATTAGTTATAAGAAATTGGTCCATAAAAGCCAAGTTAATAATCAATTAACGATATGCTGCGATTACAAAAGTACCAGCCGAAACTGGGGCACGTTGGAGAGGAAAATCGGTCCTTATTCTCAAGAAAGCTTACATTAGTCATATTGGTAGGTTAATAGAGAAAATTGCATAATATACTAGAAATTCTGCAATCGTGACGTCATTATAGTCTCCTAATTTGTATAAACAGAATGTCCAATAATTTTGTTATTTGTATGTTTATAGACATACTCTCTATATTAAAAAAAATTACATTCAATGTGAGAAAGCTTGAAATGTGTTCGTCTTATTCGAATTATTTAAAAAAAGTGAAAATTTTTAGAGGTTAGACCTCGTAGAATAAATATTGTAAAAAGTCTTTTTATATTAAATACATGAACTAAAATTGTTCTTAAAAAAATTCATCTAGAATTATACAATAAAAAACAGCCATATTAATCTAGCCTATTCTCTTATGTAGCCTATAAAATACAAATGCTGTATGAAGGCATTTTCGATATCCAGCTGTCTCAGCTATCGTATCTATTCCTCTTTAATACGAATATAATGCTATATTATTAATTATTACCCTAAATCATTATAATATTATAACGATTTAGGGTAATTTGTAGGTGAACCTGGAGAATTCATGGTTATTTAATGTAAAATCTATACTAATATTATGAAGCTGAAGAGTTGTTTGTTTGAACGCGCTAATCTCTGGAACTCCTGGTTCAAATTGAAAAATTCTTTTTTTATTGAATAGCCCATTTACCGAGGAAGGCTTTAGGCTATATAACATCATGCTGCGACAAATAGGAGCGAAGAAATAATGGAAAATGTAGAAAAAACGGGGTTAATTATTTATTATATCTTTAAGGGCTTCCGTTGCATGCGCTGCGAAAACGGTTCTAGATACCAAAAAAATATGTATGAAAGAATTATTCCTCTTAAAATGATCTAAAAAAAATGTCCGCGACAGTATATGTCTATCTTTTAATGTTAACTCACTAGAATCGTTTTTATGCTAATCAAATTTGGATATGTCGCGTTGTCAAGATGGCTGTAACAGCTGAGGTGGTTGTTTGCAAAAATAAATATGATGCCAAAATAACTATTCCACGCGGACGAAGTCGCTGGCACAGCTAGTGTACATATATATAGTGCAAAAGGGGGCAGGCTACATGTAGCCTTTATAAAATGAATGCATGCATTGGACTGATTTCTAGTGCGTTAATATTAAAATTTGTTAGGTAAAATATAATATTCGCAAAAGGTCGGAAAAAGCTATGCTGGTCTGTTACTTTGAAGATTATATTATATTCATATATAGCCATGTTTCTATCACTTTTTCTTTGCTTTATTTCTTGTGTTACTACTGGTTTCAATTTTATTATTGTTTCATCATTTGATTTATAGGAAAGTGCACGGATTCCAGTCGGTTGCCGAACTGTACAGGTGGAGCTCGTCTGCGTTCTACCTGAAGAACATAAAGACGCCCATGGTTTTCATCAACGCCCGCGACGACCCGATTGTGCCGGAGCCTCTGCTGCCTCTCATTCGGGAATATGTCTGTAAGTATCTGATACTCACTACTGATTAGGGTTTCTCAATTCTCGAGCTTTTTTATTTCTCGGAGCACGAGAATTCTCGACCACTATTTCTCGAGAATTCTCGGGTTGTCGAGATATATGGAAATTTTTAAAAATATGTGTATTTTAACAATAAAACTACGCTTTTTATGCAACATTCAATAACATTTATTATTAGTTTCAATTGACTTTAACTTAAGTTAGTATATAATTTTTTTATTAAACGAAATAAAATCTAGCGAGATCTTTTGTCATTATTTCTACACACATTTTTAGGACCGTCTTCATTTGTAGGAAAAACAAATAAAATATCTTCTAAAAGCAATGCCATCATGTCACCACAATATAATTTAGTACCTTACATTACATACTATACGAGGGCTGCTACTTAAGTATCTGGAATCTGGGATTTCAACATTTTTAAACGCAATATATGACCTCCATGGTAAAATTCCTTCTTTTTTTGAAATACTGGTCCCTATTTTTTTCCTTATGTACACTAGTGTTTTGTTTCTGATGGGTTTAAAATGTCATATCGCTGAAATGATGGAACTCACACGTGAAAATATTCGTGCTATGATTTATTACGATTTTCGTGGTTTAACGCAACAACAGTGCATAGATCAATTAACTTTAACTTTTGGTGTTGAAGCTCCATTAAAAACCACTGTGTATCACTGGTTTAGTGAGTTCAATCGTGGACGGAGTAAGCTCACACAGTAATACAAAGTTAGATGATACTGTTTAAATTTCCAAGTGGTTTTCGGGACCCAGGTCTGAATTTTGGAAATGTTGTTCTCCTGGTCGAGCTGAGCAAAAAATGTAGGTCGCAAAAAAAGTTTACGACGTATTTTCCCGCTAGGGGGCTCTGAAGTTTGAATTAGAAAATCGTGGTTTTCGCAGAATCATTAGATTTTTGGATATGTTATTCTCCTTGTCGAGCTGAATCGGAATATATAACTTTTATATCAGAGAATATTCTGAATCAGCTTGTCAAGGAGAACAATATATCCAAAAATCTGCTGATTCTGCCGAAAACCACGATTTTCTAATTCAGACTTCAGAGCCCCCTAGCGGGAAAATACGTCGTTAACTTTCACTAAGAGTTGAATATTCTGAATCAGATCGTCAAAGAGAACAACATATCCAAAATTTTGACCTGGGTCCCGAAAACCACTTGGCCATTTAAACAGTAACGTGTACTTTTCGAACACGATAAAAGTTCACAAATTTATTTACAGGCTCAAGGGACAAAGCCATGTATTTGGAATTAGCGCACGGTGGCCATTTGGGATTCTACGAGGGCGGCCTGGTTTCCGCAAACCCCGTGAACTGGCTGGACCGCGCGCTGGTCGGCCTGGTGGGCGGCCTCGTCATGTCGCACGCCAAATCCTCGCACTCCTGTAAGGAAACTAAAGAACCCCTCGACAAGATTCACCTCTGCTACTGAAGGCCCTATAAATCGTCATCGAACAACTCGGTGAGGTTTATACTTCTCACCATCCCTCAAAATTATGATAGCTTCAAGAGCCTAATCAGAGGATGTTGACACTAACGTGAGTAATATAAATACTTGCATTGACAGGCAACGGCCATTTTTTAATGTTAATATATAATACTAGACTTAAGGCAATATAACTCCCGATTAATAAGTAGTTTGCACTTAACAACCAACTAACGAACACCTACATCGTTCAAGGGCTATTCAGTAACTAGGCTTGTGGTAATTTTTTAAGTTGAGTGTATTCGGAGATGATTTAATTGTTATATCTCCAAATTCTAGCACACTGCTGGTAACATGCTAATATTGTGTGTATTAAAATTGTGTTACCTATTTAACTATTTTTCAGTATACACTGTGATCCACAATGCATTCCAATATGGAAGTGAAGATGCATTGTTAATGTTAATTTTTTAACAATGTTATAATTTAATAATGTATGTATTATACACAAAAAAATACAAGTGAATGTTGTAGTCAGACCACGTTTCTCGATTTGCAATTATTTAACATTTCCATTGGATACCTGGTTTATATCTATGAACCATCCTGAAAACTATATTTTAGTGATACCTGCCTCCTTAGCATGAGCTCCGAAATAAGATATGATAAAGCTTTTATCGTGTTTTATAACCGCCATCTTTAAATTTGTCCATTGTATTTTAACACTTCAAACCGATAAATTGTTCTATCATGTCGCCTTTTTGTGGTCATTTTTAAGAGTAACTTAAAAATCTTGCCCTTGTCATAAATAGCTATTTGTAGAATAAAAATATGTGACGTTTAGAAAAAAATTGATATGATAGTGGCCTCTCATAAAGTTGTAATATGTAAAATTTACTTGCAGTATATAATTACCAAAGTTCTTAAATTTTAAGTTTATTAAGTTGAAACTAGGGGCTGCGTGTCAACTGATAAGTATAAAAAAGGTTAATTCTTACCCCAATATCTTCCGCACAAATGCCTATGATATTTACAATAATTTGTATATTATACATATATTGATTATGATGTGATATTTATACAAAGTGGCAAAAATATAATGTTATGCATTTATCAATTACCCACGACTGAATGGAGAAACTAAGGTTTTTACAAAATATATAGAAACAATACAGTATTTAGATAGTGTCATTTTTTTTATTTACGTATTATAAAAGATTCCTTGTCGTCAAAACAATTTATAACTTTATTTTTTACAGCATATTGTATACATTGTCAAATAGCATGTGAGCTTGCTATTTTTTTTTTCAAATAACAAGTAGTGGTATATCTGGACATTCTTTAATAGAAGTTAATGTTTATTTGTAATATTCTGTAAAATCGATGTTTCGCAAACTCGTATGTTTAACATTATAAAATATCAAAAAGCACTCTCTACAACGCCACAACATGTTATAGATAATGTAATTTATATGCGATATCACCACTGAATTATTTGTGAATTTATATACAGTTGTGTATGTACAATTTATTCTTATTGTATACAAAGATGATAATAGTTATTTATTATACAAGAGTGGAAAGTTCCTTTTTAACCGCGTGCTCGATTTGGATGACCGAGCAAGCGAAGGATTCTAAAGTTGAATCACGAGCGCAGCGAGTGATTCTAAATTAGAATCCTGAGCGTCAGCGAGGGAAACAAACGAGCACAAGGTGAAAAATCTTTCCACTCGAGTGCAATACGTAACTTTTCATCCCACCTCAGCGAGGAAATGACAAAATGAAAAAGAAAACAATTTATAATGACAAAATATTTTTCACAATTTAAAAAGTTCTAATCATAAATTTGGCACCATAGAGGTTACATTAAATAGGTTTAATGACGTTTTGAATTTACAATTATATTGAATACTCATTATATGTGATGTTCTAAATTCAAATCTACTTTGCCGCTCAAGCGAATAAAATAGAATTTTCCAGCCAGATTTCGAAGCGCAAAATTACACTTTCCGAGGTGGTGGGATGAAAAAATTTTTATTTGACAGTAGTCTGTTATTGTACTATATTGTGTTAAAAACTCTCATGACTTTTGGGTGTAATATTGGCAGCTTTAGCATGATTTTCATTTTACATAAAACATTCCTGTAATGCCCTACAGAATACGTGCATATTAATTAAAATAACAGAATCTATTAGCATCTAACAGAAAACACTTTCTCATAAGATAATAATTGAATGTCTCTAAATAATTCAAAGTTTGATTAAATTCATGCATAGTTAAAGTATAGTGATCACAACAATAAAAATCATTATTCAAGTTTGTAAGACTTGTGTTTTTAATTGTCTAAGAAAACAAGTATTAACAAATAAAATACTCAAAAAGTGTTTTTATATTATAGCGTGTTGAGCGCAAATATAATATGTATCGTTTGATCCATTTTAATATTTAAGTCGTAGAAGTACATATAATAAATGTATAAGTGACATATTGGGTGCAAATATTATATATGTGAGGTTCATTCAAATTGTTATATTATACAATAACAGTGTTCTAATATTACCTTGTCAGTATTCTGAGAATAATTTCAAAGATCTAGTGTGATTTTTTTTCCTTTGCGTATAACATTGCGCGACATATTGGAAATTCTCCTGTTGTTCATTCCTATTATTTCAAATTAAAACAAGTGTAGCATTACACGTAGATAATCAGATTTAATGTTTCTACTGAGAGTTGATTAATTTGGAATTATAAAAACTATACAGATTCTTAGCTACCGAAGTTGTTAGTTTATAAGGAAATATCAAATCTGATAACTTATTGGTTGCAATTAAGCGAAAATATGACGCGTTTTTAATACTGTTTGTAATATCGATGCCAATTTGCAAATACTAATGATAAAAATATAGTAATGTCATTTCGAATGAACAAAATTTTTAAAGGTTATAAAAATAACGCAATTTAAAGAGTAATTAACTTTGTGTTATTAGATAAAGTACAAGTAAAAGAAAAACAATACATATTAACAATGACTGGAATTTTAACTGGCCACAGAATAAGTTCACTAATGAGCAATGAATGACTTACATTAATCTTTGAAGTAGCAGTGATTCTTTAAAAAAATCTAAAATCCGCATAGCCTTTGATGTGCTTAGAATACAATTTGTCTCAGTACTGAAACATTCATTCAAATATTCTTATCGAAGGTAATGACGAAATTGTAGTTCATTTTTGTGTAGTTTCTTCTTTTATACGAGTTTCTTATTATATTAATTTATGTAATTGTACGACTTTTCTACTTAATATTTATGCAACGACGTGCTAAATATTTAGTGTGTATATTTAAAATGTAATTTTAAATGAATACCTGATTGCTACGTTATGACGTAGTAGGCTTAGTACTTAGTACTCGGAAATTATTATAATATTTTCAATTACTTGTCGACTAGAAAGTATTGTTATATAAAAAAGTGGCTAACGTTAGATTGAATAATGGTGTATGTTAAAATTCGTGTCGATAACACGCTTTTGTATCTTTATGTTAATCGAACCGTACTGCACGTACGACTAGCGAACTGTTATATTGACCAGGAGACGAATTTTTGAAACAATAGAAATCCAATTGGTATTCGAAATCGTGAGATTCGTATACGAATTACCGAATTCACTATTTCTGAACATTCATTTCGTGCGTTGTGCAACGAGTGGTCCAACCTATCGATTTTTAATTCGAGTCAGTAAAATGACATTTCCAGTGTCATGTGTCACAAATCATATTATTTAATATGGTATGTATTACATATTTACAATAAAAAAAACGCTTTGATACCTAATAAAATAAAGCATGACTAAATGTCTAAATCTATTGATTGCCGAACATCACTATTGTAGTGGGTCACCCTTTTTTGTATCAGTGACAGTTGCACTTGTCATTTTACTGACTCGAATTAAAAATCGAATAACCAACGCTGACATGACCTTGACAGTGATCCGTTTCACGTGTGGGTCATCGCCGGTTTTTTGTTTTTGTTGTTGTGATTTTGAATTTTTCTGCGTGAAACGGAATCTAATTGAGAATTTGTTTTTAATGACAACACTGAATTCGAGTGATTCAAAATTATAAAATTGTAAGCAGTAGAAAATAATTTCGCGCACGATTTGTATTCGTATTCGAATTCCAAATTCACGTCTAATGATTCAAAATACGTCTCCAGTGCGAATCAGCACTATTTGACCGATCGGTCAGGAAAAAAATATAGAGATCCACCACAGTTCTCGTCTGCTTAGGTAAAACCCGTCCCATGCGAGTTTTAGCGTATGCCTTAAACATGTTACGTACAGAATATATGAAATGAATTATCTTTTGATAATGAGTGTTTGTATAAAACAATTATTCAGGAAAAATTCAATTTTGTCTAGAATTAGCGCACGTAAAAAGCTATGTAGGTATGCTTAAATGAGGCCTTTAGTTTTCGGTGTGCCTTGTTTATAGAAATTGTTATAATGGTGAAATTTTAAATTTATTTACTATAGTCGTGTATATATGACACGTTTGACGTACTTAATAAGGTTGTTTTAAGCCTGGCTTAGTTTTTTTGGATTTTACATATACTATTTTACTTACAGATG
This sequence comes from Scirpophaga incertulas, assembly GCA_036419045.1. Taxonomy (NCBI): domain Eukaryota; kingdom Metazoa; phylum Arthropoda; class Insecta; order Lepidoptera; family Crambidae; genus Scirpophaga; species Scirpophaga incertulas. The sequence continues at coordinate 26,065,632 of CM071634.1, read as the reverse complement.
GAACAAGACAACAGAGTAACTAAACCAGGCTTAAAAATCTTTCATACGGTCCATAATGTTCGTGTTGTATATTTGTAAGATTTTGAAAACGGACGACGAAACATTAAGTAAACTATTATTGGGTACGAATATGATAGGCGATAACCAATTGCATGGTGTCAAGCTACTAAGTACATTAAAGATAATGTCGCAGATCAGTTCACTTTTTCTTAATAATTTCATTCGAGCTGCACAGGCATAGCCCTGTTATGTAATTTTTACTCTTGCACTGCCATGTACAGGACGTAGAAACAGGGTTGGCATTCCATTCATTTCTCTACATATATGTATAAAGAGAAATTGTATTCAAAAATATTTTCCGCTATTATAATATTGGACTGCTACAAAGTGCACAAATAAATTTAATAACCATAACTTCACAACTAACTGAACTATTGTTTTATTAGAAATATTTAAAAATATCTATGTTATTTATACATTGTCTTATATATTGAACTTTGAAATTTCAGCGCGTTAGTTCAATTGGCACTTTTACATGACTGTAATTTATTTAAAAAGTTATTAAACGTGTAGACGCGTGTATGTTGCAAGACATGATTTTGTACAAGTTTTTTAATGTCTGATATTTTGTGGTTTTGAAGTACAAATCTTTAATATATGATTTGTTAAATACTACTTGCGTAGATGTATCAGTAGTATGTGTGCTTAATAATGAAAACCAGGTTGGTGTCTATCTTATGTTTATAGGATTCATGATATATTTTATTATGTATAATGTAATAAAAAGACAGTAATAATAAAACGTGTTTGTTTTATCCCATTCATGTTGAAATAATTCGTTACAAAAAGATTGATAAATAATTATTTATATTCTAAATCGTAATATAAAATTTTAGAGAGACGGGTGAATTTACGCGGCCTTAAGTTCTAAGAGTTACAGCTAACATTATCTTAATTAATATCTATATTTTGTATATGGAATATTATAATTTTGAAACAAGCATCAGAGACACGCTATTAACATTTGAGCAAATAAAATCAATTTAGAAACTAAAATATTATTTAAACATAAAATTGAAGTTAAAGTTTACGCCCATTACAATAAAAACGATCGATTTTAAACATTTTATGATGAAATAGAAATTGTTTCGGTCGCATTACATATCCGTAATTACATTATGGAGAAAGATTGTAAAATATGTTCGACAATATTTCTTTTTAGACTTGAGGAAAACTGCGCTGGCAATATGTACCAATTTTATTATAAATGCATACACACAAATCATACAATATAGAGTTATGTTTTGACAATTTACAGAATAAACATAGTCAAGCATTTACTCGATAATCCGTTTCCACTAACGGACTAACTTTTAAGTTAATTTTGAAAAATGTTGACGATCCAATAGACTTCTATTAAATTTTGTCACATCCAGTGTCTAATATTACCAAAAAGATACAACTAATCCCGTTCTGTTAAGTGTTCGTGCCGGTTGTGACAGGAACAGCATGGCGCGTATCGCGTAACTGACTACTTAAACTAACTTAACAGTTTTTTGAGTTGAGATAAAAGATGCAATTTTAATTATGTGATTACAGATTTTCATTTAATTGCACAAAAAACAAAATATATGGCTAAAGAAACAAATGTGGCAGATTAGCAATTAACGAAGTTAACAAAACCCACTGCTGGACAGACTTCAGCGAAGAATCTATAGAAACAGGACTAATATTAAGTGTATCGTCCTTATTTATGCCCTTTTTAATTACAGACACTGATCTAAGGCAAATTCGACATTTCAGGAAATAGCAAAGTTCTTGATGTTGTTAACTTGACACTAGTACGTACCTAAATAATGGTGCCGTTCTACAAAGTCAAAATCGTAAACAGATAATAAAATTAGATGATGTATTTGTAGCATTAAAAATTTGCGTACAGCCATACATACTGCACACTATTCAGATTTTTATAATTTTCCATGAATTTTCAAAATCTAAAATAACCTACCAAAATTGCAAAGTCTTTTTCGGTCCAATTTACACGTTATTTAAATAAAGAGTGATGATATAATTTCTAAATTTGTATTGAATGATAGTTATTATCCAAATAATTGTGTAATAAAAAGAGACATTTTTGACACAGTCATTATTGTTACCCAAATTATTAGATATATTCAGATCAATATTCCAAATACAAATATCACATTTTCCTTACAATATTCTTTACACATACATCTTACTATAGTAAACATCAATAATTAAATATATTAGATACAATTGAGAATTTACAATATCAAATACTTTGAATTTCAAATCTATACAAAATATTTCTAAAAACCATAAGATTTTTAGATAGCCAAATTAGATACACATTCATTAATAACATACTTAGATTTAAATTAAATCATGGACACTAAAAATATGGCCACATAGGTAAATATTAGTTCAAAACCTAAATATATTTTTCGCCTTACCAATTTGGTTATTAAACAGATTGGTAAAACAATAATAATAACAAAAAATCTGGTAAGACTTATTGTTTCAATACATTTCACCACAGAAAATAAATTCAATTTCTTACTAGATTATTAATCTCATAATCTGATATTTTACAGTCTTATTATAATACATACATTCATTTTACATCTGAGTATTTCCAAAATAAATTAAAGCTTCTTTTAAAATACTTGGGTATTAGATAAATAATTATGTAAATGCAATTAAATTAAAACTTAAGGTGTTATAGTCAGCATATAGATGTGGGATCTCCTTCCATAGTGCAAGCTATATTATCTAATTTATGAGCTAAGTGCATTTTGTTTTCTAATCCTAATATAATTTGTTCTCTATACTTACTGACATAAATGTACAACTCTTTTAAGGCAGATAGAGTATCAAACTCATTTAACTGTTCCACAGAGAGTTGTTGCATAGAGGTGCTTAACTCTTGATCTGTTACCTGGGGCAATTGTGAGACAGCATGGTAGAATTGTATAACCATATCTCTATATGTAGGCAAATCTTTAGCAAACAGTAATTTATTTGATGGAGAATCTTTACACAGACGGTGCTCTGTCAATGAGCATGCATCCATGAATGTCTGTGCAATAACTGATAATGACGAATCTACGGTTGAAGTTTTATTAATGTCAAATATGAAGTCTGGATTTTTTATGAGATTAACCCAAAATCTTAAAGGCAGACTATTTGATTTCCAGGCGTGAACTACTTCAGGGTTCATAATGCCGTGAGCTCTAGCCGCATCATCAAAAAGGTCGAATAACCATTTTACTGCAGGTGGTAATACTTCATTTACAGTTAATATAGTACTAAAGAAGTCATCTACAAACTTGTGTACCGTTCCTTTAGTGGAGAGTAGCCTAGTAAGAAAAATTTCAGGTATTGCTTTGTGACTATGTTCTGATGATTTATTAACGATGTGTTGATATTCAATTGGTTTCACTAAATGATAATAATGCATATTTTGATCAGTTATATCACTATTATATACTCTTATATGTGAATTAGAACAATATATTCCAGTACAATTTTTGCATGGAATTTTATATGCAGTGTTAAAACTATCATTCTGACGAGGTATTAAGGACATCACTGCTGATTCTTTAACTCCATAGTGAGCTAAAGTGTTTAATTTTCGCCACCCATTAACGGTTTTCGTGGTTAAGTCCTCATCTTGCAAGGTGACATGACCACCTCGACCATGTCGCCATTCTAAGTCAACTTCGTAAACAGAGGGACGTAACGAAAAGGGAGTATTTTTAAATAATGCATCTAAAATTTTGGATTTTACCTGAGATATGCTATCACAGTCTAACACTTTACATTGTACTTTTTCATCAAAATCATCTTGTACCATATGCAATGTAACTGTTTGGTAATTTATTTGTTCTTTTAATAATTTTTCTTCTGATAAAGAGTACCTTGCTTCGTGAGTTATAGCATCAACAACCCCTTTTTCAATCTGATGTTTGATAGCTTTAAACAGTAGAAACAAAGATGATCCAGCATAATCTTTCAAATAGTAATACATACAAAGAGCCATCCAATTTGTAAGCATTTTTTCCACTACACTCTCAGTTCTTCTCAACATTAATTGGGGGTGTTTGTTGCAAACTGATTTGTCAATTAGACGCATAAGAAGAGACTTTAATATATCTGTAGCATATTCCATTTTCCCCATTAATATAATCATTAACAAAGAAGCTACGTTAACTTTATCTCTAATATTGAATGATTTCTGAGTCTCTAGTGTATCTATAAATGACAACAGGAAACATTTGTTATTAAGAAGCTGCTCAAATTGAATCATTGCTGCATCATAGTTAGTTCTAGGAGCATTGATGAACTGATGCTGAACATTAAGTATTGGGTGATCTGACACACCTGGGAAAAATACTTTCATGACATAATTTACATGATCAAGAGTTGGGATGCCAGAATGTTCCAAATCTGCTGCCAAATCTGACATATCAGTTTGTAGTTCTGCAAATGCTAATTTACACTCCAATCTAACGTTGCTTTCAAGTGTATCCATTTGTATTTGTATCCTTTTGTATTCTCTTTCTGCTTTAGTACTTCTTCGTCTGTACATTACAAGAACAATCATAAATATCAAAACCAAAAAAAATGTACCTGCAGCTATACCAGCTATAGCTTCTGGTGGAAAATTGTAATTTCTCATTAATTCATAATGAAGATACCCAATAGGAAACCGTAAATTTTTCCCAATTTTAACAACCACTAAAGGTAAATTGATATCAGAAATTTGAACTCCATTTTCATCTGTGTTAGAAGGCTGTATTTGTGGAGGTGCACATAATAGTTGCTGCATAGTAAGACGGGTGATATTACATGATTGAGTACCAATAGTTATTAAAACATCTGTTTCATCGCATGCACGCATTAAATTGTCCCCTTCTATAACTAATGGATCACCACCTTTATATGATTTGATTCTATTAGGAAACTGATACACATGTGGATCTTCAACAAAAACCATGTGTGTTCGTGGTGGGTTGAAATATTTTTCAAGATCATGCATAGTTTCAACATTATCCATTACAAATCCAACTTTCATTGCTATTTGTGGTGTACTAGTTTGTGATTTGGTAGCTTGCAAAATTTCGTAATACTTTTTATTAATGGCAGGACTAGGACACTCCATTTGATTGGAATTTAAAACAGTACAAGCTGTGTAATTAACAGGTATTAATTCATTAGCATAATATAATTTCATCAATGGTTTTTGGATAGTATGTAAATTTGTTCCATGTACAGTGATCATTCTTCCACCTGATACAAAGCTTTTTAAAGGTTTTATTTCCATAATAGTGGGATCAGCAGTATAATTGAATAAGTCACCATGTAAAGTACGATTGGCATTATCTATGGAGACTGTCAATGTATGTATTACACAAGGAGAATTAGCTTTAGGAGTAATACATATCAATCTACTATTAGATGTTTGAGTTTTATTTACTGAGCATGGCAATTCATCCAGATATGCTGAAACAGTAGAACCTATATTTAGGTGTTCTCCTCCAATAGCTAATTGTGTTCCTCCTGATACAGGGCCAACAGCTGGATATACACCTTGTAGTTTTATATTTTTATAACTAAATAGCACAGATGACTCAGTATATCCAGCATCATTTTCAACTATAACAGGTGCTACCAATGAGCCATTTGAAGGCCCAGTTTGACATGTTATACTTACAGAGACTTCAAAATCAACTATTTCACATAAGACTTCACCAATTCTAACTCTTCCAGTAACTTCATCTTCTCTTAAACCAAGATTACTTCCTTCTATGGTTACAATAGTTCCTCCTTCTATAGGACCACTTAAAGGTTTAATCATATCAATTCTAGGTTTGGGACATTCAGTTACTGGATTTTCTAAACAGGATTCACTGTAAGAGCAAGAATTACCACACCAAGTACACTGGTAAATGGAATTTCTGGTTATACAAAGAGAACAATCTGCATGATCTCTGTGAGATCCTAATATCTCACATTTATACAATGTTATTGTGATAGTATCTATATAATGTTTATGATTCCATACAACTTTGACACTTACATTATATTGTCCTACATCTTCTTCATAAGAATATGTAGTTTTATCACAAACAATGTAGTGGTTTGATTCAACCCGAGCTGGTAATATCATGTTTGCCAATTCAATACTCACTATACATTGAAATCCTGTGTGCCCTGGCTGTAAGTGTGGCAAATTTTCAACTTCAAGTTCTAATTCTTTAGGAACATTATTAGGAAGTAATATAGGCTTTTTGTATTGTCTTATTCTAGGACAGTGACCAATCCCATGGTTAAGCAATTTAGTTGGATTATTTTCCCCACTTATAATAGTTCTTTGACATACAGATGTATTATGTGTACATCTATTATCATATATACACCAATTACATGCCCATTCACTCATGATGCAAGAATGACAAGTCAAATGTTTAGAGCAATCATAAAATGCAAAATTTCGAGAAACAAAGTCTTTGTTAGTTTCTGATGAGTGTACAGAAAGAGGCACATATAAATGATCTTGATTTTGTTGGATTTTAGGTCTATGTTTCACTTCTGGAGTGGGACATGCTAAACCATTTGATGTAACTGCTGCATCAATTGGAGGAGCATTACCAAAGACACATTTATATTTTGCACCAAAAGGTAGCTCTGGCAGTGTTCTAATGATAAGTTGTACTGTAGTTACCTCTGACATAGATATCCTATCTGGTAAAATTTGTTCAAAATCTATACATTGCTGTCCTGTGTATTGAGAGAGCCAGCGAGGGGCACTCTGTGTTCCTTTCTGACACATACTTTGTACAGTGCATCGCTTTTCTAATGAACACCAGCCACAGTGCGGATCATTGGACTCCAAACAAGAAGAACAATTACCATGCTCAGCACATTTTTCTGTTGGTATTTGCACTATTGTATTTTTGGCTAGTACATACAGAGATTTCTGGTATGGTGAGAGGGTGGTGTCTGGAAGTATTTTTTCTCCAGGTAGCATTACTTCACTTGAATATTCACGTGCTTTATCTGCATCAAGAAGAACCTTTTTTAAAATGCCATTACTAGTACCAAGAAACGCAACAGTATGTAATCCTGTTACTGACATAGTAACAGATGTAATTAATGTATCATTCCAGTGAATCACAGACACGGTCTTAATAGGATATAGACCACTTATTTTAAGTCCAACTTCACAAAAATTAAGAATGTTACCAGTTGTACCAACACTAGGGCATTTGCCATCAGATATCATGCCTGATATGTAGCCCATATTACGAGCCTTTGTACTACCATTGAAACACATATGAACATTTTCATTAAACTTAATTTCAATCTCTTGCAATGAAAATACACAAATTGCAGACTTAGTAGTTGGTTCATTTGTTATACCTTTAGATGGACTAAACAAAGCTACCAATATTGAGTCACCAGTTTCAATACCTAGTTGGTTTGCAAGATTTGCACCTGCTCTAGCAATTTTAGCATCTTGAACTAAATTATAATTGACAACTTCACTCTTACCATTAACAGTTTCTTCATGCACATGACATTCCAATGTAACTTCTGTATAACTATTATAATTGTCATCATTCACACAAGTTCGTGCTAAACGAGAGACATATCCTAGTTCTTCATTGCCAGCTAAATGTGAATGTTTCTGAATAATCAAAAAGTAGGCATAATCACTGGCATTAAATCCATAGACATACTGTACTAAAAAATTGTCCCGATATTTAACATCTATTTGTATTAAGCTTTGTTTCGAAAAAGTAAACTGTGCAAGTTCGAGAGAAATCAGATCACGGCTGGATATGGCAGGAACGTCGTGACGATATTCCCCATTGTTGGTAAAAGTTGTGCCCACATAAAGTACATTAGATCGATCCCAAGAATTATACCTTTCGGGTCCAATAAAGGCGTATGTAGAAGCATCAGGGTCGTTAGCTGCAACACTCACAGGAATAAATTCAGGATCTGCAGATAAGTCACCCAGCTTGTACTTAAAACAGGAACCTTGAGCAACAGACCCGCAAGCAATCACTATTCTAGATTCTTGATCTATTACTAAGACTTTATTTATATTATCAATATATGTTGTCTTCACGTCGGGTGATGTACAGCCGCTAGCATGGCACATAGGGTTGTCGAGTTTCGGGCCCGTACGCACAACATGCATTGGCTTCAAATCCGGACTAAGCTGGTGCAACCAATTTATAGATCCAGCATAAACTTGTCCGCTCACTTTATCTACTGCGAAATGGTTGAAGTAGTATGTTTCATTTTGTTTCATAGGATAGTATGAAATAAACTCGTATCCATCAACTATTGTGTTTCGTTGCCAAATCGTTATGACTAACAATATCTTGATAGCTGCCATCATCACATTTTAAATTTTGTTCTCGACAATATTTATTGCTTTACCATTATTTCTATAATTGTTTTACAGCATTTTCAACCCATTTTATGCTTACAATAATAAATTGTAAATTGTAATAGCATCCATCGATGCCAATGACATGGAATAAACAATAGAATTTTAGGAATATTGGGCACAGGTTAAAGATTTTTTTGCCATAGACAAACTTCAAGCCTAGAGAAAATTTTGACACAGCAAAGCATGAGGATAATGAGATTTTTTGACAGCCAGTGTGGGATATTTCGTATGATGGATTAACGAGTTTTCCGAACCCGTTCATTATAGCAATGAGTTGTCGGGACGCTTCGAAATACCTAATCTCGCAGAATGAAATATTGTAATAGGCCTCTTAAGATAGACGTGAACTTTTAGCCTTGCAACAAAATAGATTTATATCAGTAAGACAGTGCTTAGCAGTTATCAAGTTTGGTACTGCTCTTGGATGATAGACTGCAATTTGAGGAGCATCTTGGGGAAATCATGCGCAATTGCTTTTACTGACTGAAGATCGTGTACAGTGTAAGAGGCTTAATTACGCTGACATTGTTTTTGGGGGATGTTTACTTGTACGTACTAAAAAAATTATACTGCGAATCCAAAATGCATGTGCTCGTTATTGCTTTGTAGTACGTCGTCGATCTTATATAACTCCCTATTAAAACAATAATATGATGGCCAATATGTCAGCCAGGCGAAAGGTGATTAAAGTAGCAGAACCATCTTATCTGTATGATAAATTAAACTTTTCTCAGCGCCAAGTTCGTTTTGCTTCGAGACTACTATGCCCTTCTTTTAGAGCAGCTGCATTTCGTGGGTTTTAAATACGCTGCCACAAAGTGTTGGAATAATCTACCACCACCCATCAAGAATGCATCGTCTGTCAGTTCCTTTAAGTACAAATTAAAGAAACATCTGTTAGCATCTCAACACAAAGCTTAGGCAGCAGGTTGTGAGTTATATGTGTGCACTGTCATTGTACTGTCTTACATTTAGGTATATATGTCAAGATTAAAGGTCTGAGGTATTCTGTATGGCGTGTTATGGCTCGGAGCGAATGGTTATGGCATCCATGTTTTGTAAAAGGGGAGATCATACTCTGTCCTAGCTCCACTGAAAATCAGCGTCACAGTCATCTGTGGCTATTAGCTGAGTGGAGTCGCATTTGGTCGCCATTTGTTGTAAATTTCTTATTATTGTTATTTATTTACTATATTCTGTATTATATTGTACCTGTACTTTATTTTTAATATGTTAAATTGGCGCCAAATAAAAAACTTTCCTTTCTTTCTTTTTGTTCCTTTGATTGACTGAAGCTACCAGACGGTTCAAACTGAATGGAATCAATACGAACCCTTTGAGGCTTGGAAGCTTGAGTAGTGGTGAGTGGAGAGTCATGGTCGTAGTCAGGTGCATTATGATGGCAAAAAATATATCCCACTACAACACAGTTTCAGCATTCATACTACCCCTTAATATGCAAGCTTAGATCAAATATGTGTGCTTTAGTGGTCATCTTCACAGAGTGGAATAGCGTCCAATAACTTTAACTAATGCCAAATCCAAGAAAAAACTTTATCACGTCTTCCCGGATATTTCCGTTTTTAATATATACAGTTTTATTTCAATTGAATGGTTATTGGAAATTTAAAAAGAAATCACATACATTCCGTGAATTGGAAATATTGTACAGCTAGATTTTCATAGCTAGATATTACACTAGTTTTTTTTATTAGATATTAATTAAAAAAACATTCATTCAGTGGAATAAAAATAGTGGATGACAGTTTTATACCAATTTTACTGATTTGCCGTGCCTCAAACTATCTTTCATATACTATCATAGATAGTTTCAGAGTTGAAGAGCTTTTAATTTTTACTACGGTTAAATATAATTCTCCTTCAGTAAAATTTGATATAAATAGAATTCGGGGTTTTTTATAACAATAATTAAAACGTAAGATAGTTTTAATGGGGAGAAATATATTTTTATATTTGGAAAATCCTATATAACGCGTGTGAAACCGCGAGTGAAAAGCTAGAAAATACCAGGCTTAACCTCCGAAGACAGAATTGCATGGGCAAGGCTGTATGTGCTTTTGGTACCCCTTGCCTATGCGTAAGAGGAAGATGAATAAAAAAAGTAAAGTCTTAATTTCTTTTCTTGTAAACGGATAGTACTTGTGTATAAACCCGACATTTTTTTAATTTATTGTTTGTTTTGTGTAATATTGTAACTATTATGATAATTTAATTCTGTATTAGATTTCTATTATGGCTTATTACATTCGATTGTAGCTTTAATAGGCATTGATAGGTATTAACATCGGCGAAAAAAAAATACCATGTGTAGTGTAGTACGCGAATAGTTTCTAAAATAATTTACTAAAAATGATGTCTACAATGGCAACAGTTGGCCCTGGTGATCCTCACACTCAAATGAACACTTATCGCAGCTATGTTACTATGTTAGCGGATCCTGGAGCCAAAGATGAAATTAAACTCAAAGCTGCACAAGAACTAAGCGAAAATTTCGAGGTACCTTCAATTTTCTGTATATGAATAATGATAGTATAATAAAAAAATTAAAAGAAAACTGTTATACTGTAAAGATATTACTAATTGGCAATTTTCAGGTCATATTAGGTTCTCCACAATATCCTCAATTCCTCGATCATTCGTTAAAAATCTTTCTAAAAATATTACAAGAAGGGGAACCGCATTTTATTGCCGAGTATAATATTCAGCAAGTACGCAAACTTATTTTAGAAATGATACATCGTTTACCAATCAATGAGACTTTGAGACCTTATGTCAAGAGTATTCTCATATTAATGTTAAAATTAATGGAAATTGAAAATGAAGAGAATGTTCTTGTATGCCTCAAAATATTTATGGAACATCATAAACAGTATAGACCACCATATAGTACAGATGTTGATGTGAGTATGTTAATAAAATATTATGGTAATCATTTTTAAATGTATATTTGTACAGACCATCTAAATTAGGATAGTCTTTTTATCTTATTGAAAGCATTATATTTTTTAGATTCACAAATTTTTACAATGGGTAAAGGGAATTTATTCAGATTTGCCAAATCACTTACCTAAGATTTTTGAGCCAAAACCTACTATTCGAGTGAAGGATCTATCAGAAGTCAATATAGATCAATTGCTTCAAGAAACTTACACAACAACACCAATACATACTGAAAAAAAATTACTTGATGGAAGTGTTGTAACTGTAAGTATAAATAAACTCTAAATAAGAATTTACCATTAATATTTTAATACAATTGCCATTTTGATATTACGGACTTTTTCATACATGATATGATAAATATATAAAGATGATTAATCTTTATATATTCATCATTTCAATATTAGTATTCTTTTATTCAATATGACTGTAACAAGTTCAATATCATGTATGACATGAACAAGGCTCTGGGGCATCCCTAAACAACTGGCACCAATGTGGTGGGATATGGCCCAAAGCATCAAATTACTAATTAAGTATCATAGAGGAAAATCCTCAAGTGCTATGCTTTGCTACTGTTAGTACAGTGCTAGTGCCTGGGGTGTTAAGAATACCTTGGAGCTGACACAGTGTCAAAAGACCTTGGCCCTGGCAACTTATTACATACATACACTATGGATCAAGAAGCTGTTGGAACTAAAGAAATAATTGAACAGGATTCGCTTAAATATTGTGGAATTATCTGAAAATTATAGAGAGGGTGAGGGTACAATAATCCTGAAATCTATTGAATCATAATATTTCCGGTAGGTTCATTCAGTCCAACCTCAATCCGTTAAGTAGTGGAAGTGGAAACAATTGTAGTTTTCCAATTATAGAGCATAGTGTGACTCAGTGGCGCACAATGCCGAATTATACTGAAGCTTAATTGGTATGTGAATTAGTTTTCAAATGCACCAGTAGATTGCGCTAAGTTCAGTGTTGAAAAAAAAATCATACAGTTTGCAATAAGCTCATTAATGTGTAAATAAAGTGGTATACATAATAATTGGTTGAAAACTTTTTACGGTTATTATAAGTAATTTGGATTTTAATTATTTTATTAACATTGTTTTGTATTGAGTAATTTTTTTAAATGAGTTCTAAAAGAATTATATAAGTACTTTTTAATTGAATCATCTTACCCAAATGATATATTTCTGTAAAATAAATTTGTTTATAGATTCAAATTCTAAAATGAAATTGTATTTATATTTTAAATGTGGAGTATAAAAAATGTCAATGCTTGTACCTTCATCCATATTTATATTAATTTTTTTAACACAGGTTGGAATAACTTTGATTATATCCAAAAAACTGCAATGAAATTAAAGCTTTAAAGTTTTTTCAATACTTAATGTCAACTTAAAGAAAAAACACTTGTTTATTTTCTGTCACTGAGTTGGTATCCATTGCATGCATCAAGCGAAAACACTACTTTTGAGAGTGCTCGATTGTGCGAAGCATTGCTGTAGTTGAAACATTCAATGTTAAGCATTACGCCACATAATGCGCTCTAGTGCTATAATTACAAAACTACCAATGTATGATGATATTTCTTGGGCAATTAATGCTCTCACAACTCATTACACCATTATAATGGGAGGTTGCAATCTGAAAAGCTATATAGTTCTTATCCCATATGCTCCTGGAGTCATGTTAATAAGCTGTTCTCATGAGAACATGAATCTTCTCTTTTCATCATGCTTGACAACTTTCAATCTTTTGAATACTATAGCTCATTAATCTGCCAATATGGCATTTTTGATCATGACAAAGTCTTTGATTTGGTCTAAATAGACTCTCGATACATACCAGTGGGTCTTAAACTGAACATAAGACAGAAAATATGTAGTGAAGATAAATAACTCTGAGAGAGAGGCACATTACACTATCTCAAATATGTCAATAGTTTACCCAGATTAATAACCGATTGTGACATATATCAGTTTAGTGCGGATATTCCTCTTTGCATCTTCTATACAAAGGTAACTGCTCGGGGAGCTTGTCCCCTTCCAGTAGTATCTACCGCCAACCGTAACTACGGTTGGGTCATTGGGGCGGTGATGGTAATGATACCTACACCTAGGCTTCATTTTCGGAGCTCGACCTTGTTCAGGGTGCTTCCTGTTGATGTGATATGTCCTTGTCCATTGATGTTTTCTGTGGCACATCATATTTCTTCATCCTTCTCCTTCTTCTTCGATATGGAGGAGGAGGCTGCTCGGGAACGCTCTCCTATCCGGTGGCCTTGCGTGGTAGGGGGCGATATTTCTGATATGTGGGTGACGGGAGATGATGGCTGTTCTGTGTAACTTCGTGGCTATTCTCTTGATGAAGTAGTCGATGGATTCCACATTCAGGTCACGCGCGATTACGTCGTTTCTGACATATCTGGGCGCTCCCACAATGGTACGGAGCGCCAGGGACTGCTGCGCAGCCAGCTTTTTGCGTGCAGTCTTCCCTACCAGCGCGTACCACGCTGGAGCTGCGTATGTCAGCCTCGGCCTGATGTACTGTTTGTAGATGGCTAGTTTTATTTTGATAGGCAGCTTAGACCCGATGATTGGACGGAGGATGGCCCGCGTGGCACGCGTCAGGCACACCTTCTCCTCCACATGTGGTGTCATGGTGATGAGGCGGTCGATGGTCACCCCTAGGTATTTGATTCGGGGCGACCAGGGGATTTCGTGGCCCAGAAGCTGCAGTCGTGGAGGTAATGTTGGAGCTCTGCTTAGCAGGATGGCTTGTGTCTTGGTGGAGTTTGCCACCAAGCGCCACCTGCACAGCCATTCCGGCAGTTTGTCCAGTTGCCTTTGGAGTTTGGTCGCTGCATGCGCGGGTTTGATGGAGTTTGCCAGGAAGGCGGCATCGTCCGCGTAAAGTGCCAGCATGATGTCCTTTTCGACAGGAATGTCATTTGTGTACCACGTGTAACACACTGGTGAGAGACACCCGCCCTGTGGTACACCGGCTTGTATTGGCCTCATAGTGGAGTCAATTCCTTCTAATGTGACGTAGAAGCGGCGCTCCTGCAGGTAAGATCTTATTACCTGGACTACTCTTCTAGGCAGTGTTGTGGTGGAGAGTTTATAGATTAGGCCTTCGTGCCAGACGCGGTCGAAGGCCTTCTCCATATCGAGGAACGCCGCCACTACGTGTTCCTTCTTGTTGAAGGCTGCCGCCGTGAAATGTACGACCCTCATAATTTGGTGGGTAGTAGAGTGGCCCTCTCTAAACTCATACTGTTCCTCACGAATGGGCAGGTGTGGGGCCATGGTGGTGAGGAGTAGCTTCTCGAGTACTTTGGCCATTGTCGGAAGCAAGGTTATTGGCCGATAGCTAGCCGGCTGAGTGGTGTCCTTTCTTGGCTTGGGTATCATTATATCAGTTTGCCGATGACACATGTGTATTAGCATATGGCGATAATACTAAACAGGCCATTGACAGGCTCCAGAAAGACTTCACAAATCTAATGGCATGGTCACACGATTGCGGACTCGTACAAATTAAATTACTTTACATAAGTACCAGCCAAAACAGAATAGGCTATTCTACTATTTTTTAAAATATATTTTAAAATGTTCGTTTACATGCGATAATCAAGTGTTATTTTTATTTTGGCAAAATATTTATCTTGTAAGCAGGAAAAAAAGATCAAAATATTATCGTAAAATAAAGGCGACAAAATGCCGAACGCCATGTTTGTGACGTCAATTGTACTAAAACAAAGTGATGTGCCAACACGGAAAAAACAAAATTCGCATTAACTCGAGTTAAAATTCACGTAACTCGGGTTAAACTCAAATTAACAAGATGGAAGAGTTAATATTTTTTTTTATTATTGCTAATTTAATCTCCACCTTCTCATTAATAGTAAAAAAATTGAACAGACAAATGCTATTTTTATGTTTCAATTCTTTCATTGTTTATATTATTTGTTTATTATGTATTGGAAGAGTTATACTTACTAAAGTAAAAAGAAAATTATTTTATGAAATCGAATCATTTATTTATGTATTTTGACGTGAAACGTCTTTAAAATCGCGCCAAAACATACGGGTTCCAGGTTTAAAAAGTGGACCGTAACAAAAAGGTCTATATCATCGTACATTAACATGAAAAAAATATTAGTCTAAGAAACAAAAATGTGGTGTGAATATTTCACTTATATAATCAGCTCGCTGTTGTGACAGCGAGCTGATCAACTCAACTCGGGTTGGTTCGTGTTAAGCCCAATTCGAGTTAGTTACTCGAGACGAACATCACTAGAAGATAGAGAAGAGACGCTTATTTTAGGTTTGCTTATTTTAGAATTGCAAGAATTTTACTTTGAAAACACCAGAAAAGTTGTTTATTAAGGTTCCGAATAGCGAATCTATGAGATATGTTTGGTTAGAGCTCGCAGGACCAACAATCCAACAAAATACTCTCTAAAATCTCATTTATATATTTGTGAAGATAATTTTAATGTAAGTATATAAGTTTTTTCGATGGGTCTTCTCTTAAAATACACTTTTAATACAAAAATGTACATAACCGAGAAATTGAGGTTATTGTTTACATTGGTTGCTATGTTACCTGACTCGTTTGTTTACAAACGTACACTTTGTTTTAGTACTAATGACGTCATACCGAGAAAATCATGGCGGTCGGTGTTTTTGGTCACGTGATATATAGATAATAAAACTTCGATTTTAAATTAATGTTACGATTTTATGAAAAAATAATATAGTTTTTGCATTGCTCGGTACAAAAACTATATAAATAAAACTTTATATATAATAGATTATTTCACATTTTTTAGTTGTAACATGAAAATAGCCTATTGAGCATCAACTCAAATTCATCACAAATAATCACGATTGTCTGTTACGTGTGCCTGTGAACAAATTGAGATGGTTAATAAACATGTTTACCTGGGGCTTGTCATTGATGACCGGATTAATTGGAAAGGCCATATTGGTGTTGTTTGTGATAAACTGAGAGCCGTACTAGTTAAATTTGCTATTATTAAACGTAAAGTTCCCTATCAAACTGTCAAACTATGGCAGAACGTATAGAACGCAGCTAGATAAAATATATCATCTCCAATTTCGAATTCTGAAAACAATTATTCCAGAGAATATTAAAGCACAATTTGACTGTGAAGATGATACCATATTTGAATTTTGTAGCGTCCTTCCAGTCCATAAAATGGTGTACACATTATTGGTAGAAGAATACTTCAATGATAGCTTAAAAACTACAGAAAAATTTCTCCAACTAAAACTACTACGCGGGCGACAAAATTAAAAAAAATAATTTACCGAATTACATTTATATGGTAAACAAAGATTACAATATATTGTCCCATATCTTATAAATAGTATACCTGTGGATATGATAAATAAAATAAACTTCAAAAATATTAAGTATACATTAAAAAAATACTTCAAAAATAACTAAAAATTCTTATTCACTTAATATATTTTCATATCTATACAAGTTATATATTTTAACAAATATTTAAATAAGTAATATATTATAATAATAACAATACATATCTCAAAATAAATATTTCTAATGGAACACCTGTAGTCTGTAGGTTTGAGCTGCATGGTGAAGTTGTCAACAAGGATGCATTGATATGCACGCGCATTATGTAAGAGTGACAGAGGTAGCTGCGTTGGTAAAATTGTATTGTTCCTGACGGGTTCATCTTTTGTTTTTAGTTTTATTTTTTTCTGTATAATGTTTATTATGGCCTATTAAGTATTGATACGACGGCTTTGGTGTGCGGCAAAACTCTAAAGAGTTTATGTCACGCCTGGTATAGGATTCTTCTCTGTAATTGTTTCTTTTTGGTAAAAAAAAAAAAGAAACTCAGCTTAGCAGCTTTCGGGAAATTACACTAGTCTTTGATACTTTTTAAAAACGCAGGCGCATGTAAAAGATTTTTTATCATTTAACTTTATTGAAAATTATTATATTTATAATATATTCATTGATCATTTGAGTGCTCAGAGAACTTGATAGCGGCAGCTTAGATTGCGGCCTTACAAGGCCTTATTTTAGATTTTTTTTTATTATTGAAAATGTATGTTTTTATAATATAAATTATTATAATTAAATACATTTTCTTTAAATTATTAAATAAATATTATTTAATAATGGGCAAAATAATATATTGAAATTATAAATATTAATAAAAATGCACAAAATTTAATAGGAAAATTTAATTCAGCCAGGTGAAGTCTCATTTACTAATTGCTGCCGCCTGGAGCTAATACATACAATGCAATAAATAGATACATAAGAAAAACAAAATGTTACATATATACAAACCCACTTGAACGGACACAGTAGGCTTAGTGCATTGTTATCACAATTCTTCCCGTGAGTTGCTAGTCTATGATAATATACTGGTGTACGGGAAGGTTGCTCACGTTTCCCTACGGTTAACGTCTGCTTATGAACAACACCTAGTATTTATAGCAAATTCAACGTTTTGGACTATAATGACCAGCTCGTGATTTGGGCTACTATTTAGAGGCCAGCGAATCTCTAGTACAGACATACATACATACACTCACGCCTTTTTCCCATGGGGGTAGGCAGAGATTACGTCTTTCCACTTGCTACGGTCTTTACATATCTCTTTCGCTTCATCTACTTTCATAACATTCCTCGTACATGCTCGACGATTGCGGGTACTTCTGACCTGGCCTTTGATTGGCTACCGTATAATCACAAGTGAAGAAAATAGTGGCAAAAAAAGTACAAGTAATATTCATCTTTACCCAGCATTTAAATAGGCGAATTCAAGCAGCTCTATTGCAAACAGCAAGAATTTGATCTCTTTAATGCCTAGGCAGTAAGGTCTGATCTACGCAATTTCTGTTTCTGTTGTTGCCATCTCGATAACCATTTAGCCACACATTGGAGTATTGGTGGAACCGACCCTGAGCCTCCTGATTAAAAGACAAGCGGTCTGTTTTTTTCTATGGCGGTATTAGTGTGGGACTTCTTTCATAACTCTGTGTCAAATAATAATGATTTTAATATATAAATATAAGATTATTTTTACCTCTTGTATATATATTGATTGATTACATATTTTGTATATCATAGTGTTTTATTTTCAGTACAATCTTATTCCTAGATCAGTTTTATCACTGAAAGTTATACAGGAACTGCCAATCATAGTGGTATTAATGTATCAACTTTATAAACAAAATGTACATCAGGAAGTTAGCAATTTTATACCACTTATAATGGAAACTATAACTTTACAACCAGCTGCAACACACAGGTATTTTATTGTTTAGATTTTCAAACAAATTGAGACAATTTTATTAGGTTTTTGTTTAAACTATTATTTTCAATAATTATAATAGCTTTAATGAGCCCATCGGACTTATGTTCACTGTTGGATTTCAAAATATTAACTGACAGTTGTCATATCACCTGTTTTAGATGAATAACCTAGTGTTTGTTTTATTTAATGGCAATGAATAATCATTGCCATTTTCATAAGAAAATGGATTCAGAAAGCAATGTACACAACTGGCTACACATTTTTTTTAAATTACATCTATTATTCAATTGTGATCATCAAGTGTTAATCATTTGACTATATTTTCAATGGATATTCTACTTAAACAAAAACAAGGGCCAGTATGACGACCTCCGTAGTCGAGTGGTTAGTAAACCGGTTTCAAGGTGTCACCATCTCTGAGGTCCCGGGTTCGAATCCCGATGGGGGTAGATGTTTGTGTCCTTAGTCATGGTTGTTAATATATATTTGTGATAAAAAATATTTATATATGTATATTACTTGTATGTATATCCATTATCCTCTCTAGATCCCCATAACACAAGCCTTACAGAGCTTACTTTGGGCCAGGCTAATTGGAGTAAGTGTAAGAAATATTTATTTTTATAGTATTCTTTTTTTATATTTTAAGCAAGTTTGAGTAGAAGTTCAGAGAAATGTTCATACTTATATGAACATTCATAAATGAAAAAATATGTTACCAATACAAAATAGTTAAAAATATACTAAAGCTGTATGTTCGATACCCGGTTCAAACGTGTAATTATTCAAAAATCTATGAATGTAGTTAAAATTGTTTTTGAAATTAAAATAATGTCTTCTTTCAGTAAAATGTTCTATCTACAATATTTAAGGTACTTTACCTCCATGTGGCATGGCCGTGGGACGCTCTGTATATAATCAGCAGATGGTAGTGCTTAGCGAGGATATTGGGGACTTTTTCTTGTCTCTTAAGTTAAGAGTATGGACTATTATTCACTTGTACCGGCAGTGTCACTAAGCAAATTTTTCAGCTTGTCTTTATGATTGATGTAAATGACAGGCACTAAGCATTAACAAAAATCCTCTGTATAATATAAATAAGAAATTCTTGTAACTATAAGTAAGTCAACTCTTTTTCAGACAATCAGTGTCATTTAATAAGGAAGTGTTTGTGGATTTTATGGGGGCTCAAATAAAAACATTGGCATTCTTAGCATATATTATAAGGATTTATCAAGATACTATAGCTAACCATGCTAACTTAATGGTCAAAGGTATTATTGGACTATTAACACTATGCCCTCCAGAAGTAGCACATCTAAGGAAAGAATTAGTTATTGCCACTCGGCACATACTTGCTACTGATTTGCGACTTAGTAAGTATGGTCCTTTTCTTTTGGGTTATTGAAAAGATAACAACCTTTTAATATCATTTCGTGTTTTATTTTGCAGAGTTTGTGCCCTTTATGGAGCGTTTATTTGATGAAGAAGTTCTATTGGGTGGGGGTTGGACAGTACATGAGTCACTTCGTCCACTTGCTTATTCCACCCTCGCTGATCTGGTTCACCATGTTAGACAGCATTTACCATTGACAGATCTAGCAATTGCTGCTCATTTATTTTCGAAAAATGTTCATGATGAGTCACTTCCTACGAGGTAAAAAGATTTTTTCATATTCATAGTATCATACATGTAAATGTGTCAAAACTCCAGTATTGTAGTAGTATATTTCTTTATAACTTTAATGAAATGTTTTCTTTCTTTCACTAGCATTCAAACGATGTCATGTAAACTACTGCTGAACTTAGTAGACTGTATACGGCAGCGCTCAGAATCTGAGGGTACAGCAGCCGGAGCACAACCTCAGGGAAGACAGCTCTTAATGCGAATTTTGGAAGTATTTGTTCTAAAATTCAAAACTATATCTAAATTGCAGCTTCCAGCACTTACAGCCAAATGGTAATTACATGAATTCAATTTTTATACTGTATTATTATATAATTCTTGCACCATTTTTGTAGTATACAAATTATTACATTGACTGTAATGTACAATTGGTTTAACTATAATGTTCTTTGTAGCAAACAACAAGCTGCACTCACAACAACTACCAATGGAACAACTCCGACCACACCGACAACCTCGGCGCCCAATTCTTCAGCTTTAGAAATAAAAATGGAGGATGATAAACCAACACCGGATTTCTTAGACAGCATATCCAAACTGGAAGAGAAGTCCAGAATTGGCTTCCCCACATCACAGATAAATAATCTAAATGTTTCGGATTACAGAACTCTAGTAAAAACACTGGTTTGTGGTGTCAAAACTATTACGTGGGGATGCGCTTCATGTAATAAAGTAAGTAAATTAATTATTTCTTCATATGGTATTTTTGGAATAATATTTAGAACAATTAGACTTAACATTGGTAGTAAACTTAGTAGAAGTGTCTAAAATCAGTTTGAGACGAAATACGCCACTGGGCATCCTGCATTCACCCTCAAGAAAACATAATGAAGAATGCACTAGGTGGAAATTTAAATTTGTTGAAATACGTTAGTTTTTTAATTGAAAAAAATATCTGCTAGAAAATCGGGTGACTGGTTCTAACTCTGCGCTAAACTAATACTTATTTAATTTTCATCTTATTTTAGACAACAGCAAACACAGAATCGACATCATCTGCAACAAATGCTAATCAAAAACCATTGAGTGCAAGAGAAACATTGATATTCATCAGATTGGTTCGTTGGGGTCTCATCTCTTTAGATGTATACACGCTAGCCGCACCCAGGGCGCCCGTCATACCGCCATCGCAGCCGCATGTTCGTTCAAAGGAAGAAAAAGAAGTTTTGGAACATTTCAGTGGCGTTGTATGTGTCCTAGTATTCTTTTAACATTTTTCTTCATTAAATCACCGTTCTTACCTTTCTTTTTTTCTTGATTACAGTTTTCAATGATGAATTCGCAAACTTTTCAAGAAATTTTTACGACGACGATATCTCACATGGTAGAAAGAATCAATAAGAATATGACACTACAAATTATTGCCAATACCTTCTTGTCAAATCCATCAACGTCACCAATTTTCGCAACAGTTCTAGTCGAATATTTGCTAAAACGCATGGAAGAGATGGGAACTAATGTTGAGAGATCTAATCTGTATTTAAGACTTTTCAAGTTGGTGTTTGGATCTGTTAGTTTGTTTCCGACTGATAATGAACAAATGTTACGTCCGCATCTCCACAGCATAGTCAACAAAGCTATGGACTTCGCAATGACAGCCAAAGAACCATATAATTATTTTCTTCTTTTGAGAGCTTTGTTCCGATCGATAGGTGGCGGTAGTCATGATTTATTATATCAAGAGTTTCTGCCTTTACTGCCGAACTTACTGGAAGGCCTTAATAGACTTCAAAGTGGCTTACATAAACAACACATGAAAGATCTCTTTGTGGAATTATGTTTAACAGTACCAGTTAGATTAAGTAGTCTATTGCCTTATTTACCAATGTTGATGGATCCGCTAGTTTCAGCATTAAATGGATCACATACTTTAATATCTCAAGGTTTACGCACCTTAGAGCTCTGTGTGGACAACCTTCAGCCAGATTTTTTGTATGAACATATTCAACCGGTTAGAGCAGACTTGATGCAAGCTTTATGGAGAACATTACAAAATAACGAGGTTGCAAGGATTGCATTCAGAGTTTTGGGGAAATTCGGTGGTGGTAATCGTAAAATGATGATCGAACCGCAAAGACTAGATTACCGTGAAACTGACGCGCCGCCGCCAGCTGTACAAGCTTATTTCCAAGAACAATCTAAACCAATCGATTTTGAAGTAGATAAAGTAATAGAAACTGCCTTTGCCGCTTTGAAATCTAGCACTACCGACCCGTTTTATAGACGACAGTGCTGGGAAGTGCTCCGATGCTACTTGGCAGCGTCGTTAAACTTAGATGACGATCGGCAAACTCTTCAAAAGTTATTTACACATCCATCTTTCGTGGAGGGTAAAATACAAACTCAAAATGGACCATATTACAAATGTGTCAACTCAATAGTTAGAAACACTCATCGTACAGCTTTAACTGGCATGTTCGTTGCTGCAGCCATAAAAGAATTACGCCATCACGTCTTACCAACTATGGTGTCTCTAGTGCGCCACTACACTATGGTAGCAATCGCTCAGGAGGCCGGGCCATTCGCTGGTACCGGACCTAAGGAAGGCCTCGACGCCCTGGTGCTCGTGGACGCCATTGCGGTTGTGATGGGACATGAAGAAAAAGAACTATGCAAACCAGGCCATCTAGCGCTAGTTCTCATGATCGAGACGGCGGCTACAGTACTAGGGAACAAAGAACGCGCTTGCCGTTTGCCACTCATGGAGTACTTAGCGGAACGCATGTCCGCTCTGTGTTATGAACGAGCGTGGTACGCGAAATTGGGCGGTTGTATTGCTGTTAAATTTATGGTCGAGAAAATGGCAGCTGAGTGGGTTTACAAACACATATTTACGTTTTTGAAAGCGGTTCTCTTCGTTATGATGGATCTGACTGGCGAAGTATCCTCCGGAGCTATAGATATGGCTACGGTGAATCTTGAGCGCCTAGTCAGGGTTTGTGTCACCGGTTCTACCGTGGCGTCTACGGAACCCCCCGAGCCGGAGGTGGCCGCCGCGAAGGCTCGGGCTTTGCATGACGTGCTTCAAGAGCTGGTTCTTCAAGTTACTAGCCCTCATATTCTTGTGCGGCAGCAGGTAACTATAAAATTATTATTTACTTGATTTTCTTTCAAGATATACGTTGGTTATATTGAACATTTTCTTTAAGGCTATGAAGTCATTGGAATTGATAGCGGAACTTCAAAATAAGACTGTGACAGATGTAATGGATCCACACAGGGAAGTTTTGGCTGACATTATACCCCCAAAGAAACATTTGCTGCGACACCAACCAGCAAATGCTCAGATGGGTCTGATGGATGGCACAACATTTTGTACCACTCTTAAACCTCGGCTGTTTACTATTGGTAATAACAATGTATTCATTTGTTAAAGTAGTTTGCACTACATACATAAGTTGATATAAATATCAATGTGTTCCGTTTTTCCAGATTTATCAATAAATGAACACAAGGTATTCTTCCGTGAATTGCTTTCCTTGTGTGAAGCAGAAGATGCCATATTAGGCAAGCTGCCGTGCTATAAGAGTGTAAATTTGGCCCCATTGCGTGCGTCAGCACTTAAAGCATTGGCTGCTTGTCATTACATACAAGAAAAGCATTGTAGGGAAAAGATATTCCAAGTGCTTTATAAGTCATTAGAAAAGAATGATCAAGAGTTACAGCAAGTGAGTAGTATATACGAAATTAAAATATTATTTTACATTAGAAGACTTGTTAGATACTGGAAATACCATTTTTACCTACCAATGTACAATTTAATCACTCTGGTGAAAGACTTCCAAACAGTATCAATCTTGGGAAGGTCTTTTCTCAGCAGGGCATAATGTGCTGTGTTTAATCGCAGTAAATAATGTTGTATTGTGTGAATTCAAATAGTAATAGAGATTAAAATTTATTACAGGCTGGTTTTGAATGTATGCAGAAGTTCCTTTCTGGATTTCAAATTGACATGGAAATGGTACATCCAGTCATGAGACCTCTTCTGCTAACACTAGGAGATCACCGGAATCTCAGCGTTAACGGTGCAAAGCGTCTGTCGTACTTAACTCAATTATTCCCATCTACGTTTAGTGAGAAATTATGTGAACAATTGTTGCAATTACTTAAAAAATTGTTAGATTATTCAATACAAACTAATAGAGGTATGTTTTGAATTTAATTAATAATTATTCATACCATTTTGTTATCCATTTTTTATTACCTAATATTTATTTTTGTTTTCGTTTCAGGCAGTAATTTCCTGCAAAGTGTATCGAAGAATATGGAGAACGAGCAAAAAATCATAATACTTATCGGTATATTCCATCAGATACCGGCTGCATCGCCGCGGTTTATCGATGTCCTGTGCCGTTTGATCTTCCATACCGAGAAGTCTCTGATGATCGAAGCCGGATCGCCTTTTAGGGAACCACTTGTCAAATTCCTGTTAAGGTTACATTGATTTTTTTATTGGAATCATTATCGTATCGAATATTCGGATATATTTATTTTGTTAACTTGGACTTAAAAAACCATCAAGACATAATTATTAAAATAAACATGCTGTAGTCAACATTTCATTAAACTTTTTTACTTTTTAGGTATCCAAAAGAAACTCTAGACTTGATACTCAGTGATAGCAATATAAGAGATCAACAATGGAGCAGGTTTCTGGTATACTTGATCAAACATCCCGAGGCCGGGGCTGCGTATAGAGAAGCTCTGCAGACGCCCAAGAAGCCGCGGCTGATGCAGCTGTTAGCAGCCAACACCACCACCTCATCACCAGAACGCACCGAGATGCAGTTCCAGGCCATACGGGTGATATCTTTGTTGATCAAGTATGACGACCAATGGCTGTCGACTCAACACGATCTAATAGAGTTCATCAAAAGAATCTGGTGTGGCGATCAGTATCATGTAAGAAAATTCACTAATATGAATTAAAAATTAGAATAATTAATTAGATAAATAGGATAAAATTTCAAATTTTTTATTATGTTTGTTGTTCCAGGAAACCCACAAAAAAGTTGAAAATGTTGATAGCACTCATTGGAAAGAACCGAAACTTATTGTTAAAATATTGTTACATTATTTCACTCACCACCCGTCCAATATTGATTTGTTATTCCAAATGCTGCGAGCACTGTGCGATCGATTTGTTCCTGATTTTCAGGTAATACTTACCAGCTTCTTACAGTTGTTAAATAAGAATATTTCAAAATTTTATAATGCATTCTTCCTTTACAGTTTCTACGCGATTTTTTGGAAAACACTGTGGCGCAAAACTATACTGTAGAATGGAAACGTTCGGCATTCTTTCGCTTTGTAGAGCATTTTTCAAGTGATGCAATGTCTCAAGACTTGAAGGCTAAAGTTTTACAAATGATCCTGATCCCTTGCTTTGCTGTCAGTTTTGAAAAAGGGCAAAAAATTGTGGGCGGTCCGCCTGCCCCTTATCAGGATAACCCGGATAACGTGGTTTCTGTTTTTATAAATAATGTATGTTAATACCTTCAAATTCTTTCTGCTATAATTTGTAATTTGTGGTAATAATTTTTATGTTGTGTTCCTAGGTCATAGATCCAGAAAATCCATTTGCATGTTCGGATGCAGTCCGTATTTCGCTTCTACAGTTTGCGTGCCTTCTCCTTGAGCAGGCATCTGCTCATATCCACGATGCGAACAATAAGAAGCAAGGCAACAAACTGAGAAGACTTATGACATTTGCGTGGCCATGTTTATTGGGAAAGAATTATGTAGACCCTGCTACTAGGTATAAATATATCACAATGAATAACACAATAGTTACATATTTTGTGACAAATAAAAAGTTTTTGTTTTATGTGCTTTTTGCAGATATCATGGTCATTTGCTACTCAGCCACATAATTGCAAAGTTTGCGATACATAAACGAATTGTTTTACAAGGTAATTACATTTTTTTCATTATAGTTAACACAAAAAATAGCATTAGAAGTTAAAAAAAAAACTGAATATAAAAAAGTTCTTTCCAAATTAAACAGTTGAAATATGATTTTTTAGGTTTACATATAATAACAATACTTACTCTAGGTTTAAAAAATTATAATATTAATGATTATCTACAGAGCGGTAAAAAAAAATGCATCGACTGTTTAAAAGTCCAGTAACTAAGTACAACTAGCAACAAAACACTGACTATCTGGCGACTGTTATACAACAATACAACGCTTATATGGCGATTTCCAGACGACAAACTATCACACTGCCCGAAATTGAGACAACTCCATCAATTAGTTTGCAAGCTTTTAAACAGTGAATACATTAATTGGACTCCTTTCTATGTTTGAAAAAACTTCAATCTAAGAATTTTATTATTTATTGTCTTTTTACAATCATGCTATTACACTTGGATTAAGAATAAGTAGATATCTACTAATAAAAAGAATTTTCTATTAGATTTGTAAAAATAACAAAAGGAGGTGGCCTTGCATAGTACAGACCATGAACGGCCTTTTCTAACCAATCTCTAACTATGTGACAAATGGCGTTTTCTAAATAGTATAAAAAATTTACAGTAAACTTATTGACATACAAACATTTCAAAATTAAAAGAATTTCATTAAAAAACAACATGTAGTACTAGGTAGTTGTCACAATTGAACTAATCACTAAGAATAATTTCTCTTCTTTTATATGATCTGTGTTTGGGGCAGACAAAGATTAAAGCTATTATAAACTATCTTTAATACACACATGGACATATATCTATATAAGATAATTTCTATATCTTAGTCGCATCAAACTTGCTTGTCTATCAGAATAATAGATTTACATATTATTTTTAGACGTAACATTTGTTACTTTCAGTATTCCACAGTCTACTGAAAGCACATGCAGTAGAAGCAAGGTCCGTGGTACGGCAAGCGTTAGAAATTCTAACTCCGGCTATGCCACAGAGAATGGAAGACGGTAACACTATGCTTACTCATTGGACTAAGAAAATTATTGTCGAAGATGGACATTCTGTGCAACAACTGTTTCACATTCTCCAACTAGTCGTGAGACATTACAAGGTTAGATCCTAATAAATTATATACATTTTGACAAACATGAGCACACTTTATATTATATCAGTCTAATATTTTTAATTCTAGGGTTTGGTAGTTTATAAACTTTTCAATTAATGTTTGCCAAGTTTATTGCTGATCTTCAATATTATAAATGTACTCCATTATATCCTGTATTAAAAAAATATCCACCATGATAATAACGAAAACTTTTGAATCTCTTAATTTGATGAAAACGCAGACTGATACCAAAGTGGCACAGAGGCTGAGCGGTTTGTCAGCGCGTTTACTAATATCTGATTACTAATATCTTTCGATAATTGCCATGTTGACAATTTTGAATTTTAGATAGTTATTCAGCATTTTAGATAGTTATTGAGATACTAACAAGGTTCTAGTATGCAACTATTTGTTCCTGCTTCCTCAATTGTTCTAACTACATAATGAAATGTCATCTGCGTAAACGTTTCAGTACTCATTATTATTGAGCTGTTTTAAGAATTCCGATTTGGCGTTGATTTTTAGGCACCTTAAAACCTTTTTTTAACTTCACGTGTATGTACATATGTCCTGGAATCTTGCAATCAATATTTCACCCACTTCTACTAAAGCTATCGAGCTGAAATTTTTGATGGCAATACAACATTTTAGTAATGCCACCATTTTGAATCCAATATGGCGAAGAGTACAAAATGGCGACTTATTGTTTTCATAACCACCCCTGTAATATGGGTATTAAATGAAAGAGGTTGAAAAGAATAGAATGCTAAAAAGTAAAAAAATAATAATTAAAAAAGCCTTTATTTAACAATAGATATAAATTAAAATGCAAATAAGTTTTTTTTTGAAATTAATATATTACACAAATATAATTGAGACTATAAATAAAAGCTTAAACACTCTTCTTATTCTGTAAGGAGCGCCCATTTTATTTTATATCTATTGTTGAATAATAAAAGACTTAAAAACTTTTTTTAATTCTTTTATTATTATTAAGTATTCATGTTAAAGTCAAAAGATAATTTTCAGGCTTATAGGTAAATCGGTTCAGTAGTGTTGTGATGAAAACGCGACAGACAAACAGAGTTACTTTTGCATTTATAACATAACTCTGTGTGTAGTAAGGATTATCATTTACTACTTTCGCCAGCAGCCATTTTGTTTTATATGCATCCCCCACCCCCCGCGTCGCTATTCCTGTCTGATAGTGAAGAGAACGAAGTGAAGACTTGGATTAATAAAAATATATTTTAATCTAGCAAGATTTATGTTGAATATATGTTCCTCTATCTTCTTGTGAGTAAAATTAATTAAACATTGCCATATGGCTAAGCCAGATAAAGCGTATTTGGGATTAACTTGCATCAAGGAGAAATAAAACTGTATCCTTTCAAATCCTAATTACACTTTGTAACATTTTCACTTCTTAGGGCTTTAAGAAAGAAAGAATAAATTATATTTTTTTACATTGCTCAGGTGTACTACCCTGTACGACACGCTTTGGTTGGCCATATGGTGACTGCCATGCAGAGACTCGGGTTCTCCGCAACCGCTTCCCTGGAACATCGGCGGCTCGCTGTCGACCTTGCCGAGGTCGCCCTGAAGTGGGAACTTCAGAGGATCCGAGACCACTCACATGAAGAAACCGTGGTGAGTGTATGGAATGTTATGATTTGTCGCTGTTTGCAAGTGTTGTCTGTAATGTATGCAACATAATATTTGCGTTTTATTGCTTTATTACTATTTATTTCATACTGTTTCTAATGTTACTTCCATTACTAATTTTGACCACCAAACAGAATCCGAACAAGAGCCATCAATTTAAAAAAATGTACTTAATAGTCATAAATTACTAGTTGAGGCTAAATTATATATATTTTTTTGTGTCGAAATTGTTCATTAGCAGAATTTCACCATTGAACAATTATTTTAACTCTTATAAGTTATATCACATCATTAAATAGGGAAGATGCAATATTTTTATTTTTGTTCTCATTTTAAAGAACTCCACGTAAAATAGACCACAAGTATTAAAAAACTAGCTTTCTGCCCGCGGCTTCGCCTGCGTGGATTTCGGGATTGGGTCTATAGAGGGTTAAGGGTCATAGCTTTTCCCCACGGCTACATATGCGCGGAAGTCGGTTTATGGCGCGAAGGTTTTATCGCGCTTCACGTGGGACTATCCGTTTTTCCGAGATAAAAAATACCACAAAACCTTGCTCAAGAATCATTCTATCTATTGATGAAAACCTTATGAAAATCGGTGCAGTAGTTTTTGAGCGAAGCCTGCGATTTTCCCGGGATAAAAAGTAGCCTATGTTACTCGGGGATAATGTAGCTTTCTAAAGGTGAAAGAATTTTTGAAACCGGTCCAGTAGTTTCGGAGCCTATTCATTACAAACAAACAAATCATTCCTCATTATAATATAAGTATAGATGAAAAGACTGTATATTACTGAAAAAAATGCAGTTCAAAATTATCAATTTAAATTTTCGCGCGAAAACGGACCTATAGTTCGTATGACGTTACTTGTCTGTCTGTCTGTCATTGTCACTGGCTCATTGATTGTGCGCATTGATCTGCGCGTGTCATTGCTGGCTTCAGTTGTATTTGCATTTATCTCGACTTTCAAGGTATTATTTTGTAAAAATTTACAATGGACTATCCATCAACATCAGGCGATCATAACTATGCCATTGATACTGCGAAAAAAAGCCATGTGGTATGTTTTGTACCAATGTGTCCATCTACTTCAAATAAGTTTCCTAATAAATTGTTTTTGATTGGCCCTTCTGACCCAAAACTGAGAAGAATGTGGTTTCAAGCTGCAAAGATAATGACATTTATTCCCCAAAGACTATTATTCGATGCTGTGAAGACCACTTTGACAAGTCGGCGGATATATTTATAGTAAACTTAGTTAATCAGCTTGTGCACAAAAGAAACATTTACCTACCTAACACTAACCCAACTTTTCAATGTCTTTTTGTCTAGTCCCTTTCATTTCTACACTTGAAAACTCTGCACTTTCGACAAAAAATGTCACTACCATGTCAACCACAGAACACAGAAAGAGGTTAGAATGGCGAACATGCATCGTTTGTACGGGAGCCGCTGTCGCCAGTTTAAGAAGCCAGCGCTGCGTCTGTAAGGTCACGCACAACCAATCAGGAGAAGTACGCATCGGGCGATAACGAACTGAACCAATCACAGCACTGCACTCACCAGATTCAAATAATTCGATATTATTACCTTAGTGATTGACAAAAATGAAAAATTATCGATATAAAATGTCGATAGCAAATTTAATATTACAAATATTTTCAATACTGAAAACGAAATATTACATTCATGTAGGTATTTAAAATTTAATAATTAATTTAATTGTATATACCTATACTATAATGATGAAACAAACTTATTAAGTGAAATAGATGTAGGTTGGAAGCAAAGTAAACTATATTTCTGTAAATCTTGTTTCCATAACAAACATATACAGGCACTTTTATATGTGTGCGATAGGACATTTTTCCGACATGTTCATACATTTTGCGATTTTGCAGTGGCTATCTTTTCACAATTTTATAATTTATTATGCCCTAGCTATCTGTAATATCATTCATTTAATACATTTACATATAGTATGCCCAAATTCAATAATAGTTTTTATATATTTAACGTATTTTCCCTAAAATCTTATACTCAATCTCAATCTCTTTTATTGCTTACGCTACTATCTCTGTCTAAGGGTTTTTAATCAATATATGTATTATTATTACATACTATATGTTTTCTTCCTGCTATGGGAACCTATTCTATATACTTTATTTATTTCCTAAGCTAAAACTTATATTTATTTATCAACTATGCTTAGTGCTATTCTTACTATTATTCCGCCGTTTAATATGTTTTATTACTATCCTAATTCTATTATTTTATACATTTTTATTTATTAACTATTCTATCCCGAACACATATTTTAAATTAATTTGATGATAATCTTGAATCAGTAATTTTTTCTCTTTTTTTTGATATACCGTACATATACATGGGCCAAACTGGAACATGTTCTTTCAGTGTAAAATATCATAAATTTTTTAAATAACAGCAAAAAGCAAGAAGCGTGTTTCGCCGTTTTCACCTACTAAGATCCCTTAAGTGGTGCCTTGCAGCCATTCGTAATAAATTAGCGCAGTCGAAGATGACGTCTGTCAATCGGAGCCATAATTGCGACAGCTATTCACAGTTTCGAGAATATATACCAAAATATTACAATAAAATTAAATTTTAGAATTAACAAAAACAATAAAAATGTCCTGACAACCGTTAAAACAAAAACCTGTAGGTAGGACAGAGAATTATTTACTGGCCTTGAAAAAGTATATATTTATTTAGAAGCTGTCTTTTTGTTTCTTTTTTTAAACTAGTATTTAGTAAATAGTGAATTCTTATATTTAAATATTTGTCAATCACAACTTTAATCAAGTCTGTGACATGATTAGAAGTCGGGAATTCATCGAGTTGATGAAATGATATGTTATCAAATATATTAGTGCCAACAAAATTTCTTAAAATTTTTGTAACTATAATATCTTTTTTAATAATTTTTAATTTATCAGTATATTGGCGAATCATTGATTCTGCACATTTACATATCTGTATAACGTCTTTCGAAGGATATAGCAGGCCACCTTTATCTTTTTTAATTATGAATGTATGTACTGTGTCGCGTGTGTCTGCTAAAAGGGCTCCGAAACAGATTTCGCATTTAATAGTTTTCACAAGACTGTGCACTACGTTTCCTGCTATATAAACAGTTATCTGCGAGCCGAAGTCACTGAAGTTATAATTTTCAGGCATACTATATTGTTCCTCTACTTCATCGTCGCATAAATCATCACACGCTTTTTCTATAGTGTGGCATGTCATATTAATGCGATCAATAGCTGAGCAATTTAAAATAGACAATTGCTCAAGTGCAGTGCAATTTCCGTTTCCATAATCTTTGAGCTCTATATGTACTAACAATTTTTTATAAGCCGCTTTAAATTGCCTGGCTGTTGGATTATTGTTAGCACCACCATGCGACCTTATATTGCCAAAGAGTAGTTCAAGGTGATCTTGGCTTATTTTATAAAATGGGAAATACATTAATTCTCCCGTTTGAATTAAGTATTTATTAAAATGTTTAATGGCTTCCGCAGAGCCAACAAACCCTAAAAATCCTACTTTTCTTGGACATTCAGTTAAAAGTGGCCCTTTGTCACATCTCAAATTTGAAATATAATTAATTGATGTGTCTAAATATCCTAAAATCTCGCAGGCGTTACTCATATTTATTGGTTTTTTATAGCCATATTGTGATATGCTCCTGGAATTGAAGATATCAAATAGATTATTGATATTTCTTAAAAAACGTGTGGTTGCCGAGCTTTCACGAAAAAAAGGTATTTTAAGGTCTTCTCGACAAAAATCTATAGCATCAGCTACGCTTAAACTAAATAATTGACTTGCTAGTTTAACTTTCATTTTTTGGTTATAGTAATAAATATGCCGATGTCTTAATTTATTTGCCAAATGAAATTTTTCCTTTTCTTGGAGTTTATTTAATTCTTCTAAGTAAGACCAGTCTATTTTGTTTTCATCTTCGTCAATAAATATTTTGTAAACCTGTAAAACGATATAAGTAGTTGTAATTACGAAAGGCACACTATATATTCTTATTAATAACGTGTTATAACATCAACATCAACATAGCTGAAGATACATTGCGAAATACCCGAAATGCGTTACGTATTAATTTTATCATATGCGATGGGTCCAATACTGCCACTATAGGATATTTTGTGACCGGATCTTCAAATGTCATCTTTTTTTTTTCTATATTGCAGCCTAAATTTTTTAACATAGCTAAATTAGACGCACAGCCATCAAATGTAAGGGATACAATTTTTATTCCCGTTATATGAATTTTTTCTAGGCATTGTTGAACCAGTTCAGCTCGTTGAACTCCTGTTATTCCATCGATAAGAAAATATCCTACAGGAACCTTAAAATTACTATTTATGCCAGTTACTAAAAAAACTAATGCTTCTTTAGCTTCGGTAATATAATCGCCTTCTATTCCGCTACCAATATCTATATGGCCATGTAGTTTTTTTCCATCCCATTCTATTCGCCGTCTAATGGCCATTTCATCTATGACTAATCCAGCTATAATAGGATACTTTGTCGCTCCAGATTTAAATTTAAGGGCTGCAAAAGATTCACTCGTGAAGCCTGCTTCTCCATCAATACTTGAATACCATTGCCGCAGCGTACGTACGTTAGGCAAACACGTATTAAATGTATCTCGCACATATTTATAAGCTTTAGGTGAGTAATAATGTAAGGTAAGTGCAAATGTGCGAAGAGCTTTCGAATACTTTTGTTTTGACTCTCCCCCGGCTTTATTTTTCAAAAAGTAGCGACTCAATAGCTCTTCGACCTAAAAAATAGGTAATAATACAATCCTACGATCTAAAAACTTAAATGCATCAACAGTATAAACTAAAATAATCTAAAAATCAGATGTGTGATAGATTAGTTATTGTGATACATTTGATCGGATACAGAAATTAATATCTAACCTGTAAATTTGTGTTTTTTAAAGTATTCGAATCTTCATGACTTAATAAAAACTTTTTTTGTAAATCGTTAATAATATCTTCCATTTTAAATACTTTTTTTTTCAGGCGTCGATTTTGTGCTTGTATTTTTTTTATAATTTTTTTTTGTCGTTTTATGACAGTCTCTTTAGAAACAAGTATTTGTTTTAATTTTTTTTTCCTTGGTGTTGATGCATTTGAACTATTACTTGGAACATTAAACTGAAAATAATTATAGATTTATAGCCTTACAGAGCTTACTTTGGGCTGGGCTAATTGGTGTAAGTGTAAGAAATATTTATATTATAATATTTATATTGCTCGCGTTAAATTCCTGATTTAGAGTTTGTGTACCGATTTTTAGCTTTCTGCCTTGAAAACTGCAAAAAATCCCATATAAAATTTCACCCCCTCTTTTAAGGGGTTGAGGGCAGATTTCCAAAAAAATGCACGATATTTTTGTTAGTCACAAATAGTCCCCATACCAATTTTTAGCTTTCTACCTTGAAAATTGAGGAATACTTCATACAAACTTCCCCATTTTAGGGAAGTGCGGGAATAGAAAGAGACAAAAAGAAGCCTATGTCACTCTCCATCCCTTCATCTATCTCTACTTAAAAAAATCACGTCAATACGTTGCTTCTTTTTGCCGTCAAAGACGGACAAACAAACAAACACACACACTTTCGCATTTACAATATTAGTATGGACGGATTATATTTCATTTAGATTAGAACATTGTTGTTATATTTACCTGTAATCTTGTTCTGGGACTTGCTTTTATTATTGAAGACGTTGACGGTGTGGATTCTACAATGTCCTAGTATAAAGCAAATAATATGTAACATATGAGGATATCTTAAAAATTTTAAATACAAACATATTCATAAACATGACTTTACCTGTTCGCGCATTCGTTTTATTATCTCCTTATCATTTACATCATTTGCAGCTTCAGTAAATCTACGTTTTATATGTTTCTTATTAATTGGTGACGAAGTAGAACTTCCCGCATAATTAATCTTAAAAAAAAGTCATGTCAACGATTTTGCAAAGTTTATTGCGCACATCAAATAAAAAAAAGTAATACATACTGAAGAATATAAAATCACAACATTTTCGTGTGGTATTGCACTGTCTTTTATATATCGGTACCCAGATTTTTTTATTTCATAATCATTTTCACTAAAATGTCTTGAACAAATAGTGCTGGACTTAGTGGGTATCCAGTCTTCTCTACCCGTTGTTTGAATCCACTTTTCGCATATATTAGGATCTTTCGGAAAACTAAAATAATAATTCATAAGAAATTATTAATTATTGGTACACATAAGATCGCGGGCCTCCCGGTTCTATGCGGCGCACAAACCAGTGCCGAGACCACAGCGCCACCGTCGCTCTTGTTTTCGTTCCGAATTTCATATGTACATTTATCCGACGCTCCTACGGCGAAGGAAAATATCGTGAGGAAACCTGCGTACATCTGCGAAGCGATTCAAAGGTGTACGTAGTCAACCAACCCACACTGGGCCAGCGTGGTTAACTAAGACCTTTTTTTTTTTGTTCCCCTGAGGAAAATGCATTAAGTTGCATACCCCGGCTGTGGCGAGCCGGCGGTTATGTATGTGAGCTGTGGGGACGTATGTGAGCTGTAATGATGATATTAATTATACATGTATTTGGACATATTAATAATATTTCCACACACCGATTAATTCGTTTAATAAACGTATAATTTAAATTTAATTAAAACTTAAATAAATACTTGAACAATCTTCCAACAAATGTTCGAGTTTATCACACAATCATTTATTCCTACCAGAATATTAAAAAAATATATTTATCGATAAAACATAGTGCGTACGTTTTTTGGTAAGCACAGCACTATGGCCTTTTACTACGTTTATTGCTATTATTCAAATGCGTCGCTACCGAATTCAGTGTACTACATTACGCGCTCTGAGTAATGTAATTAGACGCATGCGCGTACATAGCCGGCAATGTATATTTTTTAGAAAAATATTATGTGTCTTATCGTTACGATCAAGCTTTGATATTTTTTTTGTAAAACGTTAGTTATTACGATCAAATTTGCTACTTACCGATGAAAAGATATTCCATCTTTAGCTACACTTGAGACCTGACTTCTTGCTTTGCAGGTAATTACAGCACAAGTAGGCATTTTCATTAATAAACGCGCAGCACTTCGTCAAACACTCTCCGTGATCACTCGCGACTGACTAAGCAACGCGTTCGCATTATTGGCCACAGTCATGATCATTTGATCATAACTGTGGCTCGCGTGCCACGCCTACATAGCCGTTCTAACCTCTTTCTGTGTTCTGTGATGTCAACATTAACTTTCGGCAGAGTCCTAGAATCTGCTTTGGCAAACCCAACTTTCATTTTTATTCAAAAAACGCAATTAATTTTGGTTTAATTGTTCACTTTTACTACAACTTATAACCTCAAATAAGTTGTCATAACAGGAGTGACGTCATTGAACGCTGATTGGTGTTTTAAATCCGTTCCGTTTCAGGTTACTTTTGATACGTAATTATTGTTAAAAAACAACATTATTTTAAATATAAACCTTGCAGTGGCCCTACTTTTATATTTTTTTAGCATTTTAATAACGAAATTTTCGTAAATGTTTTAATTGCATGTTCCTCATTTGCAACTGTTGCAGGTGGCCACATCTCCCAGTGGTAGTATGAAGCGTGCATCTGGTGAGGAAGGCACATCAGAGGCTCGCAAGGCGGTGAACACGGGCTGGGCCAGCCCACAGGCGAGCTCGTCTCGAATGGAGCCAGATGCGGCTAAACCACTTGATCGCCAACACGTCGATGTCGTCATCAATTTGTTGCTGCGACTGGCCTGTCAGGTACTAATAGTTTCATTGCTTCGTGTCCAAACTACTTACGATGTTGTATTCCACCACATCGTGTAACAGGAACACCGTTATAGGTCGCATTTTGTGCTTTATGGTTTTGAAAAGACTTTGAACGGTGCTCCTGACATGACAAGAATTGTCATTTTCGGAGATTTTGTTTTGAGTTGGTGTAATTTACAATTTTTAAAAGATACGTTAAGATAATATAATATATGTCGGCGGGAGCTGGGCATCTACAATTGATAATAGCTTAAATTGCACTTCATTGTCTCTATGATCTTGTTGATGACCTTCAGACATTGCGAAATCCATTAAAAACACAACCACAGTCTTTAATTCACAAAGGTTTATGATAGTTACAAAATAAACAAAGATCGCAATGATTTTTAAAGATTTAAAATTACAAAGAGGACACGTGGAAAGTAGTGAGGTTAGCTGCGTTGCGATCGCGCACAATCGTTCGTTACCGACGACAGCAACAGACTGCCTTCAAATTCAACCGCTCCCTCGCGTCGTTGCGGGTGTCCATGGGCAACGGTTATCGATCCGTCTGCTCGTTTGCGGACCTATACCATAAAAAAAAGACATGTCAACACTGAGGGCAAATTTTGAAGCACACTCTTGATATTTATATAATAACACAGTAGGTATAACCGTGCACACGAATGGCGCAGGTGAACGACGGCAATGCAGGAGCGGGAGTGGGGCCGGGCGCGACGGGCTCGCCGGGCGAGCAGCTGTCGCGGCGCTGCGTCATGCTGCTCAGGGCCGCGCTCAAGCCCGACGTGTGGCCGCACCACTGCGAGCCGAAGCTGATGTGGCTCGACAAGGTGACGACTATCGATCACTACTCGTCACCTGGACACGTATTTTTGAATCATTTGACGTGCATTTGCAATTCGAATACGAATACAAATCGGGCGCGAATTTATTTTCTACTGCTTACAATTTTATAGATTTTTGAATCACTCGAATTCAGTGTTGTCATTAAGAACTAATTCTTAATTAAATTCCGTTTCACGCAGAAAAATTCAAAACTACAGCAACAAAAACAAAAATGCGGCGATGACTCACACGTGAAACGGAGCACTGTCAAGGTCACGTCAGCGTTGGATATTCTACTAGTAGAAATTAAAAACGAGTGGGTTGAACCACTCGTTGCACAACGCACGAAATGAATGTTCAGAAATAGTGAATTCGGTAATTCGTATACGAATCTCACGATTTCGAATGCGAATTGGTTTTCTATTGTTTCGAAAATTCGTCTCCTAGTACACGCATGGCCCCACGTATGGTCATGGGACTTAAGGGACGTCCTTAGTTTAGCATTTTTTAAGTCATAATTCTAGTTTGTACTTTATTTGATACTAGCTGTGCCCGCGACTTCGTCCGCGTGGAATAGTTATTTTGAGCATCATATTTATTTTCGCAAACAACCTCCTCAGCTGTTACAAAAAAGAAAAAGACAGTTTTGTTCACAATTAAATACTCTTAATCCACAACACATTTATTTGGATAAAAAGATTAATATTATTATGTTGATACAACTCTAATAAATAATTGGTAATAATGCATTAATTTCGACCAAATTTGATTATCATAAAAACGATTCTAGTGAGTTAACCTTAAAAGCTAGACATATATTGTCGCGGACATTTTTTTAGATCATTTCAAGAGGAATAATTCATTCATACATATTTTTTTGGTATATTGAACCGTTTTCGCAGCGCACGCAACGATGACTAATTTCCCCGTTTTTTCCACATTTTCCATTATTTCTTCGTTTCTATTAGTCATAGCGTGATGTTATCTAGCCTAAAGCCTTCCCCAATTAATGGTCTATTCAATAAAAAATATAAATCAATATAATTTTCCAATTCGAACCAGGAGTTCCGGAGATTAGCGCGTTCAAACAAACAAACACTTCACTTTATAATATTAGTATAGATTATTCTATTCTTGCTTGTTACGTAATAACGAAGAAGAATATAATAATAAAATTGTCATTAAATGAAATATCATTTAATGGCATTGTAATGGATAAAATAAAAACGATTGATAATATTCACTTCACCGACGAGCGCGATGTGTGGGATTGATTCGCGGGTATGTAGTGTTGGGGTGACTCAATTAATGGGATTGGGGGATCTGAAAGTAAAATCCTCGAACGGCGTTGTTTAGCCGAGATGTTATCTTTAGGGAAGTTATTTACTGTTTCATTAATAAGCGGGTAAAATATAACATGAGATGTTAGAATTATGGAACTGATGAGTTCAATGTTTTAGCCAGTCGTTAACAAATAATATAAAAAAAAACGTGTGGTCATCATCATCATACAAAATATATTCTGAAATTTTTGTATCTCACAGATTATATGACCATGGCTAGATAACAAGTGTTTTAGATTCAATATTTATGTAAATTTCTCAGGTGTTTTCAACGGCGGAGAGTAATACAGCAGCTTGCGCTAACGCATGCACTGCTCTGGAATTACTGGTGTTCCTGCTTGGTGTCTTGAAGCGGGAACAAGCGTTGGCAGCGATAAAACCACTGCAACGTGGATTAGCGGCTTGTGTGTCATCTACCAATGCCAAGATTGTGCGATTAACTCATAACCTGCTTGCAAAGCTAACGGCTATATTCCCTACCGAACCATCTGGATCTGCTCAAGCTTCTAAGGTACTGTGATTATTATCTATTAAATTGACATTTCTATTTTATTGGTCACACGTCATAATAAAAACTTAACATATTCCTAAAGATGCAATTATAATGAAACATGCAAAAGTTAGATTAGATAGATTAGAGTTAGTTTAAATATATATAGTATCTCTTTTTGGCATAACTTATTATTACATGCGGATTGTATCTCAGGGTAATAGAGAGGGATGCTCGCAGTTTCTCTGTTGGATATTTCTACCAGAAAGCAGCAGGACTTGCATTGCGGTATTCCGGACTGAAGGGCAGATATTGCAGTGAGATTACTGTTTACCATAACTTAACATCTAACATGTTACACGTTGCTAATGTATACTGTGGTTTTTGTGGGAGTTGTTTTGCTGCATATTTCACTAGAACTTTATGTACTCAAGGGCCTATAGTCACTTACTATCTGATTGTTTGTATTTCAGTATAGTCACATAAAAAAGTTGTTATCATTATCATAATTCTTGTAGTTTAGCCGGAATTGGTAGGTTTACCTTATTCAAAGGTTAAAATGATTCGTTTTTATGTCAGTACGAGGAGTTGGAGACGCTGTACGCGTGCGTGAGCAAGTACGCATTCGAGGGTCTAGCGACGTATGAGAAGTGCGCGGCGGGGAGTGGCGCTAGCGCGCTGCTCGGGCCGCTCATGATGCTGAAAGCGTGCTGCACGTCCAGCGCCGCGTACGTGGACCGCCTGCTGCTGCCGCTCATGCGCGTGCTGCAGCGCATGGCGCGCGACCACGTGGCGCCCAGCCCGGACGCGGCCGCCGCGGACCTGCTGGTGAGTGTGCGGTGCGTGCTGCACGTCCAGCGCCGCGTACGTGGACCGCCTGCTGCTGCCGCTCATGCGCGTGCTGCAGCGCATGGCGCGCGACCACGTGGCGCCCAGCCCGGACGCGGCCGCCGCGGACCTGCTGGTGAGTGTGCGGTGCGTGCTGCACGTCCAGCGCCGCGTACGTGGACCGCCTGCTGCTGCCGCTCATGCGCGTGCTGCAGCGCATGGCGCGCGACCACGTGGCGCCCAGCCCGGACGCGGCCGCCGCGGACCTGCTGGTGAGTGTGCGGTGCGTGCTGCACGTCCAGCGCCGCGTACGTGGACCGCCTGCTGCTGCCGCTCATGCGCGTGCTGCAGCGCATGGCGCGCGACCACGTGGCGCCCAGCCCGGACGCGGCCGCCGCGGACCTGCTGGTGAGTGTGCGGTGCGTGCTGCACGTCCAGCGCCGCGTACGTGGACCGCCTGCTGCTGCCGCTCATGCGCGTGCTGCAGCGCATGGCGCGCGACCACGTGGCGCCCAGCCCGGACGCGGCCGCCGCGGACCTGCTGGTGAGTGTGCGGTGCGTGCTGCACGTCCAGCGCCGCGTACGTGGACCGCCTGCTGCTGCCGCTCATGCGCGTGCTGCAGCGCATGGCGCGCGACCACGTGGCGCCCAGCCCGGACGCGGCCGCCGCGGACCTGCTGGTGAGTGTGCGGTGCGTGCTGCACGTCCAGCGCCGCGTACGTGGACCGCCTGCTGCTGCCGCTCATGCGCGTGCTGCAGCGCATGGCGCGCGACCACGTGGCGCCCAGCCCGGACGCGGCCGCCGCGGACCTGCTGGTGAGTGTGCGGTGCGTGCTGCACGTCCAGCGCCGCGTACGTGGACCGCCTGCTGCTGCCGCTCATGCGCGTGCTGCAGCGCATGGCGCGCGACCACGTGGCGCCCAGCCCGGACGCGGCCGCCGCGGACCTGCTGGTGAGTGTGCGGTGCGTGCTGCACGTCCAGCGCCGCGTACGTGGACCGCCTGCTGCTGCCGCTCATGCGCGTGCTGCAGCGCATGGCGCGCGACCACGTGGCGCCCAGCCCGGACGCGGCCGCCGCGGACCTGCTGGTGAGTGTGCGGTGCGTGCTGCACGTCCAGCGCCGCGTACGTGGACCGCCTGCTGCTGCCGCTCATGCGCGTGCTGCAGCGCATGGCGCGCGACCACGTGGCGCCCAGCCCGGACGCGGCCGCCGCGGACCTGCTGGTGAGTGTGCGGTGCGTGCTGCACGTCCAGCGCCGCGTACGTGGACCGCCTGCTGCTGCCGCTCATGCGCGTGCTGCAGCGCATGGCGCGCGACCACGTGGCGCCCAGCCCGGACGCGGCCGCCGCGGACCTGCTGGTGAGTGTGCGGTGCGTGCTGCACGTCCAGCGCCGCGTACGTGGACCGCCTGCTGCTGCCGCTCATGCGCGTGCTGCAGCGCATGGCGCGCGACCACGTGGCGCCCAGCCCGGACGCGGCCGCCGCGGACCTGCTGGTGAGTGTGCGGTGCGTGCTGCACGTCCAGCGCCGCGTACGTGGACCGCCTGCTGCTGCCGCTCATGCGCGTGCTGCAGCGCATGGCGCGCGACCACGTGGCGCCCAGCCCGGACGCGGCCGCCGCGGACCTGCTGGTGAGTGTGCGGTGCGTGCTGCACGTCCAGCGCCGCGTACGTGGACCGCCTGCTGCTGCCGCTCATGCGCGTGCTGCAGCGCATGGCGCGCGACCACGTGGCGCCCAGCCCGGACGCGGCCGCCGCGGACCTGCTGGTGAGTGTGCGGTGCGTGCTGCACGTCCAGCGCCGCGTACGTGGACCGCCTGCTGCTGCCGCTCATGCGCGTGCTGCAGCGCATGGCGCGCGACCACGTGGCGCCCAGCCCGGACGCGGCCGCCGCGGACCTGCTGGTGAGTGTGCGGTGCGTGCTGCACGTCCAGCGCCGCGTACGTGGACCGCCTGCTGCTGCCGCTCATGCGCGTGCTGCAGCGCATGGCGCGCGACCACGTGGCGCCCAGCCCGGACGCGGCCGCCGCGGACCTGCTGGTGAGTGTGCGGTGCGTGCTGCACGTCCAGCGCCGCGTACGTGGACAAATGAGCAAATACGATTTCCATTGTTTGTGACAGAAAGTTTATTATAATTACGATTTCCAGATATTGGCACTAGATCTTCTGAAAGCGCGCGTTTCTGTCATGCCTGTCGACACGAGGAAAACTTTCATTGGCACCGTACTCGTGGGACTCATAGAGAAAACAACAGATGCAAAGGTTCATTTTTTATTTTTACGGTGATTATTCTTTGACATTTATGATTTCCTCAAAATAACGAGTCATTGATTTTTATAGGTTATGAAAGCTATAACCAGGATGGTAGAAGAGTGGGTGAAAAACCGTAGCCCAGTAAACAGCGCAGCACCGTCGTTGCGTGAGAAGTCGATCCTTTTAGTGAAACTCATGCAATATGTCGAGAAACGGTTCCCTGATGACCTTGAGTTGAACGCACAATTCTTGGATATCATCAACTATATATACAGGCAAGTGGATAACTAATACTAATTTTTTAACATATATATTTTGCATTTGATGTACTAAGTGAATTGGGTTTTATTTTATATTTAAAACCGTGAGTGAGCAGAACATAGTTTTACACCATGATAAGTTGAAGCAGTAGGGTGCTAGGATTGTCCTACTTCTTCTATCCATATCCCATAGTAACAACAAAAATAGTTTTTCTTTTTCCAATCCAATCTCTTTACCATATCCGTGCTCACAATGTTCACGAACATATCGTTCTTTACTCCAATCTATCTTCTTCCGTTTTCGTCATATCTTATTGCAGTCAATCCTACAAGAAAATCTGGCATGAATTGAATATCCGAGATCGGTTAGACTAAAGGACATGCCTGATGGACCTGCCGTCAAAAGACATCGTTAACTTTTTGATCACAATCAATTGAACTGATTATCTAGTGGCAGATGTGTTTTCACGTAGGCTATAGGAGTATGCTGTAATGGAATTTTTGGATATACAAAAGAAGCATCACGGGTCGAATTCCTGAGGAAGAGCGATCCAACTCCAAGAAAATTTTTATAATATTTGGCCAAACTGATGTTTTGTCTTTCAGGGATGATCACTTAAAAATGACTGAGCTATCGACGAAATTGGAACCGGCATTTCTGGCCGGCCTGCGTTGTCCTCAGCCGCATATTCGCGCCAAGTTCTTCGAAGTGTACGACCAGAGCGTGCGCCGGCGCATCTTCGACCGCCTGTTGTACATTATTTGCACGCAGAACTGGGAGCACATCGGCCAACACTATTGGATCAAGCAATGTTTGGAGTTATTATTAGTCACATGTGCCACAAGTAAGTTATGTCTTATATTAGTAGCTTCCGTAGATTCTTTAGTAAATTACAATAAATCAAATTAGTACAATTGATTATATATGTGACAGAATTAAAATAATTACGAATTGTGAAAGTAAGTTATTTATTCTTTTAGATACGTTAATCACTTAAACAGTATAAAAATTCAATGTTTTGCCTTATGCTTATGATAATTAAATGTACATGGTAATCATGTGATTGTCCTATATTTTTTTTATTTCAGGTACACAAATTCGTTTGTCTAATACGAAGTACTTACTTCCTAATATAGCTTCAGTTATTAACCTAGCAGACAGTGAGGAACGCAAATCATTTGTGATCTTTAGTTCAGTGAAAGAGGAGTCATCAGATGGCTTCAGTGACTCCTTAGACCCTGACAAAGATGACGTACTAGACATGGATTTAGATTCGAATTCGAATCAAAAAGAGGATGTTGCTAAAACTGCACCCAATAGGTACGTACTATTTTATGATATGAAGAATAATGTTTACGTTTTGTAAAGACAGGAACCTGTTTTGGGATCAGTCAGACACATTTAAAACTTAACATTATTGCTTTCTTTCAAAAGAATTAAATATCTACATATAGTTTGTATTTAATAATATTTTTTATTTGAATATAACAGAGGTTGTTTGATCATATAAAGGCCAACAGAGGCAACTTCACTTGTACTCTATAAGAATGAATAAATCAGTTCTCTTGCTGTTATTATAATGACAAATTTAAGTATGACAGTGGTACCTAGTTAAAAAGTGTAAAAGACTAAATTGTATAACGAATATTTTGTGTTTTCGGATATTCGGTATATGATAAACATAATTATGTTGATATGTTTGAATGTTCTAGTTTCATGTATGTTTGTCGCAGGCAACGCACGCTGACACAGATAATTGCAAAGCAGTCAGAGTTC
Source organism: Scirpophaga incertulas (assembly GCA_036419045.1). Lineage (NCBI taxonomy): Eukaryota > Metazoa > Arthropoda > Insecta > Lepidoptera > Crambidae > Scirpophaga > Scirpophaga incertulas. Next base: position 26,020,804 of record CM071634.1, on the reverse strand, counting down.
CTGGAGCTGGCGCGGCGCGTGCGCACCGAGCAGCTTGTGGCGGCCGCGGCGCAGCTCTGCCACATGGACGACGCGCTGGCGCACCACACCTGGCTGCGGCTGTTCCCGCGCCTGTGGGCCGCGCTCGACGAGCGGCAGCTGGCGGTCAGTATGCGACACGCCACACCTGGCTGCGGCTGTTCCCGCGCCTGTGGGCCGCGCTCGACGAGCGGCAGCTGGCGTCAGTATGCGACACGCCACACCTGGCTGCGGCTGTTCCCGCGCCTGTGGGCCGCGCTCGACGAGCGGCAGCTGGCGGTCAGTATGCGACACGCCACACCTGGCTGCGGCTGTTCCCGCGCCTGTGGGCCGCGCTCGACGAGCGGCAGCTGGCGGTCAGTATGCGACACGCCACACCTGGCTGCGGCTGTTCCCGCGCCTGTGGGCCGCGCTCGACGAGCGGCAGCTGGCGGTCAGTATGCGACACGCCACACCTGGCTGCGGCTGTTCCCGCGCCTGTGGGCCGCGCTCGACGAGCGGCAGCTGGCGGTCAGTATGCGACACGCCACACCTGGCTGCGGCTGTTCCCGCGCCTGTGGGCCGCGCTCGACGAGCGGCAGCTGGCGGTCAGTATGCGACACGCCACACCTGGCTGCGGCTGTTCCCGCGCCTGTGGGCCGCGCTCGACGAGCGGCAGCTGGCGGTCAGTATGCGACACGCCACACCTGGCTGCGGCTGTTCCCGCGCCTGTGGGCCGCGCTCGACGAGCGGCAGCTGGCGGTCAGTATGCGACACGCCACACCTGGCTGCGGCTGTTCCCGCGCCTGTGGGCCGCGCTCGACGAGCGGCAGCTGGCGGTCAGTATGCGACACGCCACACCTGGCTGCGGCTGTTCCCGCGCCTGTGGGCCGCGCTCGACGAGCGGCAGCTGGCGGTCAGTATGCGACACGCCACACCTGGCTGCGGCTGTTCCCGCGCCTGTGGGCCGCGCTCGACGAGCGGCAGCTGGCGGTCAGTATGCGACACGCCACACCTGGCTGCGGCTGTTCCCGCGCCTGTGGGCCGCGCTCGACGAGCGGCAGCTGGCGGTCAGTATGCGACACGCCACACCTGGCTGCGGCTGTTCCCGCGCCTGTGGGCCGCGCTCGACGAGCGGCAGCTGGCGGTCAGTATGCGACACGCCACACCTGGCTGCGGCTGTTCCCGCGCCTGTGGGCCGCGCTCGACGAGCGGCAGCGGACAAAATGGTCTCATCCACCAGCCTTGACATTTGCTCGTTTCCGAGATTATAAAAATTTTTTCAATAACTTTACTCAAACAATTGTCTTTTTTTATGCATTGATAAGTACATAAATTACGGGGAAAAAATATCTAATTGTTAAATATAATTTTAATAAAACATAAAAATTTTATTTCAGACTGTGATGAACGAAATGGTACCATTCATAATATCAGGTATCCACGTAATTCAACGTGATCAGCCTCTTAGTGCATTAAACACTTTCATTGAAGCCTTGGCCCGGTGCAATCCACCAGTTAGCATTAAACCGTAAGTAATGGATTATTGACAATCATATGCATTACGTAATTTTAATATTCACTATAGGAACTATACATGTAAATATACAAATAACAGTGTAGCAATTAGTAAATTCATAACAAATGTTGTCTATAATTGAATCAAAAATAATTAGTTTGCAAGGGATTTAAAGTAGCTTTATTAAATTTCTGTTTGATACAAACTAATTACGCACGAAGTGCCTAAGCGGGAGTGGCACCGACGGATTGTGGCGGCCTGGCGTGCGCAGCTCGAATTACGGATCTGCGCGCGCCAGCGGGCCGTCGGTGCCGTACTCCCGCACCTCGAAGCTTGGCTCCACGGGAAGGAGGAGGTCACCTACCGATTGACTCAGATACTCACCGGGCACGGCTGCTTCGGTGAGTATCTGTGTCGAATAGGACGGGAGGGATCGACACATTGTCACCACTGCGCATCCGACCTCGACTCGGCCCAGCACACGCTGGCGGAGTGCCCCGCGTGGGCCTCCGTGCGCCGAGTCTTGGTCGCAGAGATCGGGCGAGATCTGTCTCCGCCGGCATTGATTGCGGCAATGCTGGCGGACGAGGGAGGTTGGAGGGCTGTGGCCTCCTTCTGTGAAGCAGTAATGCTCCAGAAGGAGGCCGCCGAGCGGGGTCGGGAGATGGCCGATCCCGCTCGAAGAAGGCGGCGCCGGGCTCGGTAGCACAGCTGCGGCGCCGCCGCGGGTCGCCGGCGGGCGCGAGGAAGTCGCGACTGCGACCCGGGATGGACCACGCCCCTTCCGTGGCCGGAGGGCGTCGTCGGTGGAGGAGACCGGGGGAGGTAGTATAGCCTCCCCCGAGGAGGGCTCCCCTCTAGGCAGGGGAGCGGAGGCTGGGGGTTCCCGGAAGTAGCTTGATGTTCCCGGGGGCTCCCTACATGCCTGAGGAAGGCCATCCCTGAGGTTTTTAGTGGGTAGGCCTCCCCCTTCTGGGGAGGAGAGCCCCACATAACCGCCGGCTCGCCACAGCCGGGGTATGCAAGTTAATGCATTTCCCTCAGGGGAACAAAAAAAAAAAAAGTGATTATGTGTTCCATATAGGCTCTTTAAGTACTCTGAATACTACATAAAATAGTGCCTTGTTAACTTTTTTACCATCGCACCACCCGCCACTGTAAGTTCATCCATACCACCGGGAACTGATCTGGTCTGATACGGTTTTAGCATTCTTTTCTTCTGCGTTAAACTCGGAAATCAGCTGCAGTGTCTCCTGATTCCTGTGATATGTTCTACTTTAAAAGAAGCTTAAAAAGAGTTATTTCTCTCTGGGCAGGCAGCAAGTCAGCTATGCCACTGGTACGGCAGATGTCTATGAACTATGTTTACCACTTACTCGTTTGTTTATATATATATATTATATATATATTATATATATATATATATATATATATATATATATTATATATAGATTTACTACGCAATCATATACGTAAGTTTGTACTTGTACATATAGTTATGATTGTTCAATTTGTAATATATCGCACCTTTAGAATTGAAGTAACCTAATCCAAAATTCTTGTTCTAATTAGTTATACAGAATAGTTTAGTATACAATCATTAATGTGGAGTGCTGGATAAGCGAGAGAGTTAAATAAGAAGAGATTCGTTGTTGTTAACGATATATTGAAATGTTTTACAAATGTTAAATGTTATGTTAATGTTTATAGCACACCCGGCCGCGATAGTCGCGTGTAATGCACTAATTAATTGTCTTTAATTAGAGCGACGCATAGCAAACGATTGCGCCACTCACGTGTTCGGTTATTTACACCAACATCTTGCCGAGGGCCAAAGGTGAAATAAGATTAACTAAACTAATACACAATTTATAACTAGAGATCGGATAATCGGATGCATATTTACCTAAAGTTAGTTTAAGACAAAGTATGGAAACGGCTTTTTAATGTTTTGTTAAATAAAATTTTTCACCATTTCTGTTTTTTTATTCAATTATTTAATTGATTATTGTTTTAGTCAAACTAGCTCACTACTTTCGTATAACACTCTTCATGTAATAAATCGTACATTCATAAATCGCACGGGGAACTGAAACTAAACTTCATGTAAATGCATAGTTGTATAAATGAACCCGGAGTCTCGGTCTTTTGAAAATAAATACCACGTGCTAATTTAGTAATTTTCAAACAATATCACTACGTTAAATTTGCAGTCCCGGGATTTTTATTTAACAAAATGTATTTTAAAAAGCCGCTTCCATAATTTGTGAGCCAAAAATTAACTTTAGGTAAATATGCATACGATTATCCGATCTCTAATTATAATAGAAAAACAAAAAAATGACCAACTCTTCAATCACATTTTTAGCGTTTACCAAAAAACAAGAGTTTTGGATTAGGTCACTTCAATTCTAAAGGGGCGATATTTTCTATGATCCTGTTATATCTGATAATAAATAATGTGTACCGACAGACCGATGATGAAATACCTGGGCAAAACGCACAACTTGTGGCATCGCATGACGCTCAACTTGGAACAAATGGCAATTGACCAGGCTAACGGTCGCCCACAGAGGGACATGCTCGAGATTTACGACTACGATATTGAATTGACCACGCCGACCGTAAGTATTGGGATGTGATGACAACCACTAATTTACTTTTTACTAAGAAATTATTTTATTGGAATTTTGTTCGTAATTAACAAGCTTTAATTATTTAGGAATCTCTGTTAATCTTGTTAAAAGGATATTCAATTTATATCAACAATATCCTTACCTATTGAAATCGTTTTATATATTTATTATTTCTGACAACGTGGGTAACGTGAGCCTTAAAACGCGAGTGTAATTTAACAAGAGAGATACTTATTTCGGTAAAATCAACAAGCTCTCTTCCCAAAAAAATACATTAAAATTTAAACTTTTTTATAATAGCTGAAATCGCTGGGGATAATATTGTCATTGTATTTAAAAAAACAGTTTGAATGATCAGCACCCATTAATAATTTATGTAAAAATACATCAGCTTATTACGTTAATATGCTTAAAAAGGTGTTTTAATACTCTGGGGTACGGTAAAATAGAAGTCTGGGTTACACACTAAGAATTTATAAACATTCTGTATATTTTTTAAATACAGTGCTTTCATATTATTTTAATGAAATGCAATGACGAATCAAAGATTAAATTTAGCTGTTGATGTCACTCCGGGACAATAAATATCGATTTTTTTAAATATAATAATAATTTGTACTATTGCTCGAAATAGTGGATAGGAAAACGGGAGTCTGGTGTGGTTCACCGATGGCTCAAAAATGGGGGCTAACGTAGGATGTGGCATATATGGGGGCAGACCCAGGGTTAGCAAAAGCATAAATCTGGGAAAGTATGCCACTATATTCCAGGCGGAAGTCTGTGCCATAATTGAATGTGTACAAGCGAACCGCCAACGAAACTACGTAAACCAAAAAATCGTAATTGATTCAGACAGCCAGGCAGCTTTACTAGCAATAAACAATAACACCCTAAAATCAAAGCTAGTAAAAGACTGTGTGAAAAATCTCAATGACCTGGGAGAAAAGAACAAAATCACTCTCAAATGGGTGCCAGGTCATTCTGGAATAACCGGCAATGAGAAGGCCGATGAACTAGCCAGGGCTGGGGCTCAAGGAATACAGTTCGACCCAGAGCCTATCTATGGTATCTCAAAGAACCAGGCCATGCAATACCTGAAAACTCGCCTTCTTAACGAGGCGAAAGCAGACTGGCACAGTACGTCCGGGATGACACACTCAAAAGCACTAATCGAACCATACTCTCGCAAACGCACTGATGAGCTATTAAAGCTTAACAGGAGTAACTTGAGCGTGATGGATAGGGCTTTGACCGGTCACTGCATGTTGAATAGACACCTTCACAACATGAAACTTAAGGACACTGACACATGCAGAGTCTGCGAACAAGAGCGTGAAACACCAATACACCTCTTGTGCTACTGTGAACCGCTGATTCACAAAAGAAACAGACACCTGGGGAAACACATCCTTGACCCAGATGAAAATAAAAACAATCCGAACTGGGAACATCCTATCTTTCTTGGTCAGTGCCCAGTTAAGGGAGCTACTGTAGGGCCTACATGGAACCTACATAGGAGGCTGGTCACAATAGATCTTAATAGGTCGCAGTGATGCACATCAGCCCCGACTTACATGAAATAATAATAATATTGCTCGAAATCATAATATCTGTAATTTTTCTTCAGAAATTAGATATTTAACAGGATTATGCAATTTTATGCTCACAACAAAAAGGACAGATAGAAAAGAGTTTTTTTAATTACTTAGTTAAATATGTTATTACTAGTAGGTAGTAAAGAAACTAATATCACATTAGTTTCTTTATCTACTATCATGCTATTAATCCTCTATAAAAGAACCTATAACAATTAGCTTATTGCCAACATTAAAACACTCAATGATTTTATGATCATTATATCATCCAAACGCGTGATATTATGAATTTCAAAAAAGAACATTCTCATGCAATGACATTTTCACCACCAGATCGGATTCTCGTCTTATCGTGTTATTTCTAGAGATGAAACGGATAGTGATTTGGCGGATACCGGATATTCGCTAACTACGAGGCCGGAGCGCCGGATATCCGGCACCGGATATTCGGCCGCTTATCGCGTTTCATATATGTGTGTGTATGTGCAAAATAATCCGTACTTAATATTATAAATTCGTCTGTTTGTCTGCTACTCTCTCACGCCTAAACAAGAACTGATTTTGCTGAAATTTGATACAGAGATAGATTAGCAACGAGAAACAATATAGATAGGCTTAAAAACTTTTGTATTCCCACAGAAAAGCGCGATATAGACGAGTTTAGGGCGTAAAGCACTCAGCGCGACGGTATCGCGGAAACATCTAGTATTCGGTATTCGTAGTGCCCTACTATCCGGTATCCGGCCGGATAGTGAAAATAGGCCGGATAGGCCGGATACCGGATAGTTACCGGATATCCGTTTCATCACTAGTTATTCCCGCCATTTTTTCACTGAATATTGGAAATCTTTTATAGAGGATTCACATCATGATTGTAGATAAAGTCTGTTATAATTAGGTATTAAAACACTCGTGTGATACTATGATAAACCCACATTCGTGTTTTAATACCCCTGATTATACAACAGTTGCATAAATAACTATTAAAGACCATAGATGTGTATGTTATAATAACTTCACTGTTAAATAAACAAGGAAAACTAAACACTTATTTCACTGTTAAAGCCCGGCTATTATTCATTGTTTTACATTCTTAGGAAATATTGGACTCTCTAAGCGATATGTACGAATTACTGCAAGAAGAGGACATGTGGTCGGGCTTGTGGCAAAAACATGCACGTTACCGCGAAACTAATGTCGCCATCGCTTACGAGCAACAAGGCTTCTTCGAGCAAGCGCAAGTAAGTTCTTGAAATTTACAGATTGTTACTTCTGTAATCAAGGTGACTAATTATATAAAACTCGTTTGATACTAAACAATTTATAACAATATAATCAATGTTCAAATGTTAAAAAAATAACGTTACATTTTACATAATAAAATATATATAACATACATATATATTTATATAGAAAAAAAAATACTTGTAAACATAATGAATAGCAAAATTTTTCAAATATGGAGTATTAAAATATATGTAATCTTATAGGGTTGATATGATGATTTGTGTTACGTACTATTGTTGAATCATGATATAAGATTTAAGATTGTTTGTGAAAAATGTTATTATAGCGTATAGTTTCCTTACCAAACTTACTTTGTTGGTGATTGCAAAAAAATTGTATTATTACATAGTTTTAACTCATCATAATTATTTCAGGCTGCGTACGATATCGCTATGGCTAAACTAAAACAAGATTACGCGGCCAACCCATCGTCGTACAACATGCATAAGGAATGTAACTTATGGACCAACCATTGGCTGAAATGTGCTAAAGAATTGAACCAATGGGACTCATTGTTGGAATTAGGACTCACAAGGAGTGCTCGAGATCCGTTCTTAATTCTGGAGAGTTCTTGGCGTAATCCTAATTGGCCGACAATGAAGGATGCACTCGCCGAAGTGGAATATAATTGCCCCAAAGAATTAGGTATGTATTTGATATTTTTACAAACTAAGTGTTACATGCCTAGTTATTTCTGACCTTTGTTATGTGTTTAAGCAATTTCGTAACTTCTGTGAGAATTGTAAAGTAGATGATACTGTTTAAATGGCCAAGTGGTTTTCGGGACCCAGGTCTAAATTTTGGATATGTTGTTTTCCTGGTCGAGCTGAGCAAAAAATGTAATGGTCGCAAAAAAGTTAATGACTCATTTTCCCGCTAGGGGGCTCTGAAGTCTGAATTAGAAAATCGTGGGACCCGAAAACCACTTGGGCATTTAAACATTTTCATCTAGTTTGCATGTAACGGTGTAAATATCATTGCAGTAATATGCACGTCTTATTTGTCGTACCATAGCTCTCAGCAATATTTCTTGTTCGTGTTTGGTTCTCAATACCTAACCAGCTTAAGCTAAAGTCTAAAGGATTTAAAATATATTTGACTTCTAAATCTTTTTATCAAGTCATATAATTACAATTCAAATTGCGCACAGTCAATGCACAAATCTATGCAGAGTAAATTACAAATTTAATTCTATAATTTTTAAAATGTAATAAACATAATAATTTTTGCAGTATTATCGCATTGGTATGACATTTATATGATAGTGTGAAGTTTTATTTATATGATTAACTGTGTTATATTAATAATCGTAATGAGTCTGCAATGCTACATTCGTTTTCAATGCAATAATAACCATACCAACTTCATTTGCCCTTTTTTCACCAGATAATTACCCACTTAAATAATAAATCGAAATTGTGGTTTGAGCGCTAGGTACTGAATTCACAATCCTATCGTACTTTGAGGGTCACGACTGGCTACAGTATACAACTAAAAATTAATACTAATCCTAGCCGTCGAAATACGTATATGAATCAGCCAGAGAAACTCCGCGAATACCTCTCCATTACACTCCCATTGTTAGCGCCCAGTGACCCTAGATAGAGTATCATCTGAGTTCGTTTCGTTATCGGCTTCAATTCGGTTTGCATTACCAATAATAGGATCCATAATTAACATAGCGAAAACAAATTATATGTACATACTGTCCTTGTATTCAAAAGAATGCTACACCTCTATAGTGCGATGCCAGGCATATTCGTGAGTGCGTGTAATTGTCCCCGAGTGTAGATACATTTGCGGACAATTACAGGTTAATGTAAGTTGTTAAAAACTTCAATTAAAATAATGCTTCGTCTGCCAATAAACCGCATTGTGGTTTGGCAGATGAATGCAAATTGTTGACAATCGACTGTTTGAATCATCGAAATCAATTGATTTAGTAGTCACAGATGCGTTGCTAGCCACATGAACATTCACAAATAGAGAAGATGCAATATTTTTATTTTTGTGCTCATTTTAAAGAACTCCACGTAGAATAGACAAAAATGAAAGACTATATAAAATGCGGTTTAAAATTGTCAATTTAAATTTTCGCGCGAAAACGGACCGTTAGTTCGTATAACGTCACTTCTGTCTGTCATTGTCACGGGCTCATTGATTGTACTGCGCGTGTCATTGCTGGCTTCAGTTGTTTTTGCATTTATCTCGACTTTCAAGGTATTATTTTGTAAAACAGTACAATGGACTATCCATCAACATTAGGTGATCATAACTATGCCATTGATACTCCGAAAACAACCCGTGTGGACGTATGTTTTGTGCCAATGTGTCCATCTACTTCAAATAAGTTTCCTAATAAAATGTTTTTGACTGGACCTTCTGACCCAAAACTGAGAAAAATGTGGTTTCAAGCGGCGTAGAGGAATGACATTTATTCTCCAAAGACTATCATTCGATGTTGGAAGATCATTTTGACGTAAGTCGGCGGATTTATTTATTGTAAACTTTGTTAATCTGCTTGTACACAAAAGAAACAGTTACCTACCTAACACTTACCCAAACTTTTGAATGTCTTTTTGTTTAGTGACTTTCATTTCTACACTTGAAAAATCTGCATTTTCGAAAAAATGTCACTACCATGTCAGCATTAACTTTTGGCAGAGTCCTAGAATCTGCTTTGGCAAACCCAACTTCTATATTTATTAAAAAAACGCAATTAAATTTGGTTTCATTGTTCACTATTACTACAACTTATAACCTCAAATAAGTTGTCATAACAGGAGTGACGTCACTGAACACTGATTGGTGTTTTAAATCCGTTCCGTTTCACGTTACTTTTGATTCGTAATTATTGTTAAAAAAATAATATTATTTTAAATATAAACCTTGCAGTGGCCCTACTTTTATATATCTTTTAGCATTTTAATAACAAAATTTTCATAAATATTATAATTGCATGTTCCCCAATGGGGAAGGTTCATGTGGCCGGCAACGCATCTGTGATTCCTCTGGTGTTGCGGGTGTCCATGGGCAACGGTTATCGCTTACCATCAGGTGATCCGTTTGCTCGTTTGCTGCCCTATCCTATAAAAAAAAATGTATTGCAGCATGGCTGGTGAACCTGTACCGCGGGTACCTGTGTATCTGCTCGGGCGGCGAGCAGCAGCTGAATGGCGTGGAGCGGCACGCGGAGGCAGCGGCGGCGCAGTGCCTGCGCGAGTGGCGCCGCCTGCCGCGCGTCGTGGCGCACGCGCACCTGCCGCTGCTGCGCGCCGCCCAGCAGCTCATGGAGCTCAGCGAGGCCGCGCAGATACACACGGTAACTGTGGCGAGCACGTGTACACCGTCTGTGCGTGGAGCGGCACGCGGAGGCAGCGGCGGCGCAGTGCCTGCGCGAGTGGCGCCGCCTGCCGCGCGTCGTGGCGCACGCGCACCTGCCGCTGCTGCGCGCCGCCCAGCAGCTCATGGAGCTCAGCGAGGCCGCGCAGATAACACACGGTAACTGTGGCGAGCACGTGTACACCGTCTGTGCGTGGAGCGGCACGCGGAGGCAGCGGCGGCGCAGTGCCTGCGCGAGTGGCGCCGCCTGCCGCGCGTCGTGGCGCACGCGCACCTGCCGCTGCTGCGCGCCGCCCAGCAGCTCATGGAGCTCAGCGAGGCCGCGCAGATACACACGGTAACTGTGGCGAGCACGTGTACACCGTCTGTGCGTGGAGCGGCACGCGGAGGCAGCGGCGGCGCAGTGCCTGCGCGAGTGGCGCCGCCTGCCGCGCGTCGTGGCGCACGCGCACCTGCCGCTGCTGCGCGCCGCCCAGCAGCTCATGGAGCTCAGCGAGGCCGCGCAGATACACACGGTAACTGTGGCGAGCACGTGTACACCGTCTGTGCGTGGAGCGGCACGCGGAGGCAGCGGCGGCGCAGTGCCTGCGCGAGTGGCGCCGCCTGCCGCGCGTCGTGGCGCACGCGCACCTGCCGCTGCTGCGCGCCGCCCAGCAGCTCATGGAGCTCAGCGAGGCCGCGCAGATACACACGGTAACTGTGGCGAGCACGTGTACACCGTCTGTGCGAACAACTCGGCGAGACGACCACACTCACATACGGTCAGGAGACGTATTTTTGAATCATTGGACGTGAATTTGGAATTCGAATACGAATACAAATCGTGCGCGAAATGATTTTCTACTGCTTACAATTTTATAGATTTTTGAATCACTCGAATTCAGTGTTGTCATTAAGAACAAATTCTTAATTAAATTCCGTTTCACGCAGAAAATTCAAAACCACAACAACAAAAACAAAAATACGGCGATGACTCACACGTGAAACGGATCACTGTCAAGGTCACGTCAGCGTTAGATATTCTACTAGTAGAAATCAAAAACGAGTGGGTGGAACCACTCGTTGCACAACGCACGAAATGAAAATTCTGAAATAGTGAATTCGGTAATTCGTATACGAATCTCACGATTTCGAATGCGAATTGGTTTTCTATTGTTTCAAAAATTCGTCTCCAGTGCGCGGTCTCGGCGAGGGGAGCACATACACGCTGTGTGGGGGCTCATCGAAGTGAGCAACCTTCATATGGTGAGTGCAAGGGGCTTCGTGAAGCGAGCAGAAAAGCACACGCTTAGTAGGGCGAACGCAGGGATGGGAGCAAGACCATACATGGTCATCATTTAATTTCAATTATAAATGTTATTATTGTTACAGTACTTCATATAATCATTATAGTAATGTGTAAAACTGCACCGCTACTAAAAACTGCATCAAACTTATTAACTACCACTGGACTCTTTTTTATGGAGTTATTTTCATTTTGTGAAAGTATCGATATATCTAATACAGTAAAAGTTTCGTTTGTCTGCAGGGACTCCTCCACAGCCGGCCCACTTCCCTGCACGACATGAAGGCCATAGTGAAGACGTGGCGCAACCGCCTGCCCGTGGTAGCGGACCCGCTGTCGCACTGGGGCGCGATCTTCACGTGGCGCCAGCACCACTACCAGTTCATCGCGTCCCACTACGACTCTCAGGCAGAGCACGCGTCCAACCATAGCATGTTGGGCGTGCACGCCAGTGCGCAGGTAAACGTTCAAATAAGATATAACTAGTGATGTGCTGAGTCGCTGATTTGGTGGATCGAGTCGATTCGAGTCAGTTTATACGGTGTTCGAATCAGGACTCGATTCCCTGATTCGAGCCCAGTACTGGAATTCTATTTATTTATTTATTCTTATTAGGAACACAAACAGTTATAATAATAAACAAAGACTAAACTAATTAACAAAACATAAACCAATAAAATGTCCACAGAAAGTTATTACATACATTCTGAACAAACACAACGCACACCTGAGCAACATACAAATATAAAACAACACATAAGTGAAATCTATAACATAATTAAATACACATTTTGATATTATTCTTAAATCTATCTATGTTTGGTATTCGAATATTTCTAGACTCGAGTCTAGAAATTCGAGTCTGGAAATTCTAGTCCAGTCCGAAACTAGAGACCGATTTTAGAACAAAATCAAAACAAAAAGTTGCAGGTTCAAACTTGTTTGTAATATTAGGCCCGCGCCACTTCATTGCTTATGTAAACAGTTTGCGCGTACAAGCGAGCTAAACAAACTCTAATGCTAGAGTCGAGTCAGTAGGACTCGTGTAAATAGAATCGAGTTAGCGAGTACGAACTGATTCTTCCTGACTCGAGTCAAACCGTACTCAGCACATCACTAGAAATAACCTATTAATAAATGCATGAATTGAACTCTGCGGGTCTGTACGAACGTAAATAAGTGTGAAAGTACTTTACTTTTTTTTTAACTGTCGCCCACTAGGACTTTTATCCTGTGTCATGGGTGCAGTCACAATCATAGAAAGCTCACATGCACAAACACCCAGACCGGAACAAATTTTTGTAGGTCATAACAAAATGTCTGTCCCGTGCGTAGAAGCCGATTACTCGACCACTGCGCTAAACGTGCCGGTCTGGTTTTGTTGCCGTTGATTTGTCAAACAACACATATTGTAGAATATGAGTCACGTTTGTTTCTTAATTTATTGCCTTTTATTACAATACTAGCGGACTCGACAGACTTTGTCCTGTCAAAGAGAATTGTAAAGGGGCAGCTTTTGTTCCTACTTATTAAAAAAAAACTCCTTTACCAAACCCTCATCCTGGTGGTAGGGCGTTTTGAATAAAAAACAATGAATTGTAAAGAAGGTCCAAATGAACATTTTGTGACTATTCAATTTTGGAATGTGACATTAAATCCTCCAACAATGTATTCTGTGCTGCAACGCACACTGTTTTGATAGATATGATTGAATTTCAGCTTTATATAGCGTTAATAAAGCGCAAATTGACTCTTTGATGTTAAGAACACACCCACATTGCTTAGACAATAGTGAGTACTTGCAATATGAACTTAAATACAATAACAATAAAGCTCAAATTGACTGTACGTTTTACTTAGAAAACGTTTATATGGGAAGAAGAAAAAGGGCTGTGTTAGGGTTTTTCGCAATTCGCAGTTGCATTATTTTAAAACAACACATTATTTTAAAATATTGTTGAAGTTAAAAACATAGTTTAATTTGTTACATAGTCAGAAACGAAGAATATTACTACGATTTTACTTTATATAGAAAATTTAACAATTTTCTTCCGAACTGATAACATTATATTGCACAAATAAATGAAAAACACTGATGCATGAAATTAGGGATGCTTGTGTTCCAGGTCACGTGATATACAGATTAAAAATATCGAATTTAAATTAACCGTGTACATTTATCACCTTTTTTTTATTTCAGGCTATTATACATTTCGCAAAAATAGCAAGAAAACACAACTTATCGGGAGTGTGCCTTGATTCGCTACATCGTATATACACAATACCAAGTGTTCCCATTGTAGATTGTTTCCAAAAGATACGGCAACAGGTCAAATGCCATATCCAGATGTCTTGGACTGAAGGCAAAGAGGAGCTGCAGGAAGGCTTAGACATGATAGAGTCTACCAACTTCAAGTACTTTACGAAGGAAATGACAGCTGAGTTTTACGCCTTTAAAGGGCTTTTATTGGCGCAATTGGGACGGTCGGAAGATGCGAACAAAGCGTTCGCCGCGGCTGTCCAGTTACACGATACGTTGGTAAAGGCTTGGGCGCTGTGGGGCGACTATCTTGAACAGATTTTCATAAGAGATCCGAGACAGACCACAGTAGGTGTATCGGCTCTCACTTGCTTCCTCCACGCGTGTCGACATCAGAACGAGTCCAAATCGAGGAAGTATTGCGCTAAGGTAGGTTGGTTTAACAATTATTCATTTTATTTATACTGCATACCAACAGTGATACATATTATACATATTTTTATCTACTATCATGCTATTAATCCTCTATAAAAGAACCTATAACAATTAGCTTATTGCCAACATTAAAACACTCAATGATATTATGATCATTATATCATCCAAACGCGAGATATTATGAATTTCAAAAAAAGAACATTCTCATGCAATTACATTTTCACCACCAGATCGCTAAAATTTTGAAAAAAGAACAATAGATTCTAGACTAATTCGTAATTTCAGATTTTCGTCTTATATTCAAGTGCATTTCAATAATTGTACGATCCAAAATGTAAATAATTATTACAATAAATAATTCTTTTACTTATTAAGGTTTGTTTATTTTACATGCTTTGCAATTAGACTTTTCTTGAATAGGGAATTAATCTTTTTTTTGGAAAGTATCTTAATTTGATCCTTGCATGTCAGTAAACCATATAATAAAAATACAAAAATTTTATACACTCGTTATGTACTATAAAAATTGCATTAAAATTTAATATTTTCAAATTTCGCGCGTAATTAGACGAGGGCGCCGCACGAGTTGTTACTCTGTAGCGATGACGTCAATACGGCATGTAAATAATAAACAAAGCTCTATGTTTGATGCTGTGTATTATTATATTCATAATTTAAAAATGAGTTATTATCTTTTATATATAAACAACTAATAAAGGAATAATAATAAAAAAGTAATACTGACATCGATGTTTTAATACTCCGTAACTCGGCAGAACAAAAGTCGGGATTTGCAGCAAAGAATTTTCCGACCATTAATGCATTTATTTTTGGTATATTCGTACTATCTCCTTTTACAAAACTGCTTGCCATAGTGTGATTCACGTGCGATTTTAATTTAACTTACGTATTTATAACGTTCTCTTACATTGAAAAAGCAACCTACAAACTTCTTTTTTTATTGTTTTGCGGCTTTATACGTAGTATGATTCTTAATGACATTGACACGCATAAGTTTACAGTACCTTATGACGTCACGACATGGCGGCCTATGTTTCGCTCTTGTTTTACGTATAGATTAAAAAAGTGAATACTTTGAAACTTTATATTATTTTTGTTATTTTGAAAATGTTTATATTATTTTTGGTATTTTATGTACTTAAACATGATGGTTCCGACTAATTAATGCATAAGCTATCATAGTTATATGCTTTTAGATCTTTTCTAATATAGAGGGAAGTACCCTATTTACATAGTTCTTACAACACTGTACACACCCTATGGTATGAGAATCTTTTATACAGGATTCATATCATGATTGTAGATAAAGTCTTGCATGCAACTGTTATAATTAGGTATTGAAACACGAATGTGGGTTTATCACACGAGGCGTAGCCGAGTGTAATAATACACATGAGTGTTTTGATACCTAATTATAACAGTTGCATAAATTATACCTGATTACAACATTTGCATAAATAACTTTAATGTCTGTGACGAAGATTGTGCTACATACATGTTTGCCTATTTTAGGTATACAGCACTCACTGCTCAATGTGATAATAATTATTTTAAGAATATTAACAAATTAACGAACAAATAATTTTAACATTACTTTGTGGGCTTGCTGTATCGAATCTAATAAAAAAAATCTTCTCTCAGTAAAGTTTCGAGAAATGCTATTTATTTGTCTAATGTCTTTAGGTTTGTATTTCATTGCAGTTAACGCAAATTGTTTAGGAATAATTACAAATATAAAACTGTATCTTCAGGTATAAAGTCACAACATCATCGCTGCGTGGTCTTCTGTCTACTTGTATTGTAATACCTATCCTATATATCCTATATATCCTTCGTTTACATATTTTGTGCTGGCACTTGCGTAAAACTTAAGTTTACTGAAGTAAACTTTAGCTACGGTGTTGTGTTGACGTAGGTACTGTGGATGCTGAGTTTCGACGACGAAAAGGCCAGCCTAGCGGAGGCGCTAGACAAGTATTCTGTGGGCGTGCCGCCCGTACAGTGGCTGCCGTGGATTCCGCAGCTACTGGCCTGCCTGGTGCAGTATGACGGCAACGTCATACTGAACCTGCTCAGTCACGTATGTACTTACGACTTTTTTTTTATAGGATAGGGCAGCAAAGGAGCAAACGGATCACCTGATGGTAAGCGATAACCGTTGCCCATGGACAGCCGCAACACCAGAGGAGTCGCAGATGCGTTGCCGGCCTTTTAAAAGGGAATAAGGGGGGAAGGGGCTTTGGGCCTCCGGTACCGTCACTCACTCGGCGAAACACAGCCCAAGCGCTATTTTACGGCGGTTTTCTGTGAGGCCGTGGTTTCACTCCGGTCGAACCGGCCCAATTCGTGCCGAAGCATGGCTCTCCCACGGTAAAATGTTGAATGTTTCTTTTAATTAATGATTTTATCAAGATATTCCTTGGAACATACATTACTATAAATACACAAAATCAGTGTGTTATGAACTTTTCAATTCTATAAGAAGCTGGATGCTAGCAGCGCAGGACCTATTACTTCGAGAGGCTTGGTGGAGGCCTATGTTCAATGTTTCACATTTGTGGGCGTCTTGACTGAAGTTATGGTGATTCTCAAGGAACCTTAATTGTGTTTTTCTAACTGTTTCATGAGTTTTGATTCTGTCCAGCTTAATAATATTAATTTATTATTGCTCTTTGATGATAGGTTGGACGTTTGTACCCCCAAGCTGTATATTTCCCGATTCGCACTCTGTATCTGACTCTGAAGATAGAACAACGAGAGAGACATAAGACTGCTGAGAACATAGCTGCTCATCTACCCAATCAAGCTGCTATGGCTGCTGTAAGTTATTTATTACAACTACTAACAGTATATAACAGCTACTAAAAATAGTGTTATTTAAGACATTTCGTAAAGTAATCAGATATTTTTTTAAATTCAATATTTTATTATTCGTAACACTCTCTTTGGTAGGATATTGAATTCCTGTAGACTATGAAGAATAGTGGTCAATAACCACAGAGTTGTAAAAGTTCAAAATGGAAGGTATGAAAATCCCACTGTCGGTAACATTAACATCAAAACATCATATGATAAACAACATACAATAACAATATATGATTGCTTATCAAGCTGAAATAAAAACTCTTTTTATAGTATTTTGACAGTTTAACTCAATATACGGGTTTATCATATCATCTTTTAGTATTCAGACTAGGCCGGCCTAATTTAAAATATTTAAGAATTTACCTAGGTCGATGGTCACTTACAGTGAACTTACAGAGTAGTATTCGAATCATCTGTGAACCCTTTTAAAGAACTGTGTCAGATTGAATCCTCTATTCATTTCAATTTTCTGTTACTCACTATTCAATGGTAAATATCTTCTTTCTTGTTCACTTTCCTATTTCTTTATTTTTTCCCCTTTTTATATTTCTGACACAGTGTGGGTTATAAATTTTAAAAGATGTGGATATGATGCGGTGTTTCTTAAATTTTCTTGGATAGAACGCGGAATATCATCTGTGTCTTGTAAGATCTATAAGCTCATTCATTAGCACAAGGCGTTGAATGCCAAATGAAGAACAAATGGTCCAACGATTCTTCTCCTCTATTGCAATGTCGACAAATCGGTGAATTAGTCATAGCTTTTCTGTGTAGATGAAAGTTAGTACGGCAATGTCCAGTACGTAGACGATTCAAAAGGTATCCGTTTTATGTGATGATTTCTTAGATTTGCGTATAAAGGAACGTTACCATTTTACTCCAACGACGGATGTCATCGATTGTATTTTTTTGCAGTTCTTCTTTGCGTTTGCTTTGATACGTACTGTGCGATTTATGTTTTTTCGTTTTTGTGTTTTGGCCTCAATTTTGTTTCCTGGACCCCGATATCTGCATCTTCTTACGATAACCCTGCGCATTGTTTATACGGACTGATACTTGCTCCTTGTGACGACCACCTCTGGCTATTGAATTCAAAAGGACTACGGTCACTGCAATAGTCCACTTTTTATATATTTTAATGCTATGTTATTAAATCAGTTACTCTGATTTTTATTTGTACCTTGGGTGGGCCAGACACCAAAATAATATAATCACTGCACCAGCTGGTTTTCTTGATGCGGTAGTAATAAGAGATGATACAGAATAAAAATAATCAAATCATTTATGTATTTTATTTATTCCATACACAGTCAGTTATATTTTTAAGATCGTCAGATAGTTAAAGCTGACTAGAGTTAAGTATTAAACATGTTGGATAATAAAACTGTAATCCTAACCTCAAAAATTAAAAATTAACATATCTCCGAATCCTGAAGTTTTACAACAAGTTATTAGCTATAACTTTCATTGAAATAATATAAGTTCTTAGAACAATACAAAATTCAACATGCCCATGGACATGGAATTTCAGGTCCAGCTACTATACGATTTTGACCATTGTCTTTTTGCAAACCAAGGCACTTGACTTGCCTTTACACCTAATGATGCATACCATAATCCCTTTCCTTCAGTATTTTGGATATATTGCCAATGTAGCTCCCATTCTTTTTGTATCTATTCTTTTAAAATTACTACAATATTATATATGTATAAAACAATCAAAACTTAATGTTTTTCTTTGTTCGGAAAGGGCGGAAGCAAAGGGAATGAAGCGGCAGGTGCCAATGCAGCGGGGCCGACCAACGAGGCGGGGCCCATTAAGGCCACGTTGCCGATGTGGCGATGCTCTAAAATTATGCAGCTTCAGAGAGAGATACATCCCACAGTGCTTTCGTCTTTGGAGGGTATAGTAGATCAGGTACGTGTTTATCTTATGCACTTTAAATACAACCTTGACGTAGCTGTTCAGTCGACACAGAGATTGATGTAAATGTATGGACATTCAAAAAATATTTGTACTGTACTTTGATGTCATGTCAATAAACTTTTTTGTGATTTTAGTTTTGTCGATGTCATCCACCGATGTCACCAAAAGAGTAGAATTATTTGTATTCATCAATTAACATATTTATTTAATTTATATACTTATATTGTTTTTGTCTATATCGCTTCATGCGTTTACTGATTAAAAATTTGGTTATATAATTTTATATATGTTACGTCACAAATTTTCCTTATTAGCAACACTATCGAATGATGTAATAGTACAGGTTCTGATTTTTCTTGTCAAACTCAACAGGTTAAAAATATAAACTTCTAAGTGGACGCAATAAAAGATATGGCCTCGAGGTGAAGGATTTGGGTGTTCATCATCTTGTTTATAAACTGTCTTTTTCGTTGCATTATGACAATATTGTTGCTAAAACGTATCATAGGCTGGGATTTGTTCTTTAGATTGGAAGGGACTTTAGGAATATATCTACACTAATGTTACTACACAACTCATTTGTACGGTCCATCTTAGAGTATGCATCTACAGTATGGAAGCCTCAGTATAAGAAATATAAAAATCAAATTGAGCGAATTCAGAATAAGTTCGTAAAGTTACTTACTTTCAAACATTATAATGATTGTACGCTTCCTACTTCGATATCGTTAGAAAGACGTCGACGTACGGAAAGGGATTTTTTATTTCAGATTTTTATTTTAATAAACAATTATTCTCCATTCTTGCTAAGTCAAATTATTACAAATTATTGTAAGAACACTGTTTCGATCGTTCATCTTCTTTTTATAAAATAATTTTGGGTCTGTCGATCTTTTTAATTGTTAAATATTAATAAGAATAAGAGCCGTATCCGTGACCTATAGCGCTCCATGTTTGTTGTTTTAAATACTATTTTATTTCTAAAAATATTCAGCGATCTACTTTAAAAATGCTTTAGTAATTAAGTGGAAACTTCACTGCTGTATGATAAATAATAAGTAAAATATTTACTGCTTGTTTCCCAAAAAAATATAAATAAATAAAAATAAAATTCCAAATGATACCACAGTAGCATAATATCTCATAATTGTCTTATCTACTTTTTATCTTCATCGCCGCTGAACGCGAAGGCAAAGTGTCATAAGTCCGTATTCTCATAATTATATTTTCTACATCATGTCAAATGAGCAATATTTTTAAGCAAATGATTTTTGAAATAATATCTTTATTATAGTATAGAAACTAGTTAACTTGCTAGTCTTTATCTCTTTGACAAAAATTCGAGAGCGTTTTGAGTTTGCTCGTTCTCCTGAATCCACTTGTAGAACACACCTTCGTACGCTGCTTAAGCTTCCCTCTTTTAAGACGCAGTTCTACAAGTGGTCTTTTACTGTACACGCCGTCAGATTGTGGAACTCGCTGCCTCCTGAAATTCGGGATATTCAAACCCTCCCTTTGTTTAAAAGGAGAGTGAAGGAATACTTCGTTGAATTTCCTTCACACACTTAGAATTTTTTTACCTTCTTTTTTATGTTTTTTTTTTATTATTATGTTTTGTTTTTAACGGTAGGTACACACATTGTTTGTAAATAAAAATGTTCGACTGAAATATAAAATGTGGAATTTACGGAATTAGCTATTTAACAAAATATTTACGATACCTTACAATTTCTGTCCCAGATTTTTCTATCTACTGGCACAGTTTTGTTAGTTTTTTAGTGCTTTAACAATTCATATGTTAGCAATCAAACAGTCTAATATTTACTGTATTTTATTTAATCGCTTATTTTTGAACTGCATAGTAATTACAGAACATATTGCAAATAGAATAAAATAGTCCAAAATGGTTAGCAAACATGCTTACCTATTTGGTATTTTTTATCACCGTCGATTGTCTAAAGGCTGATTCACACAATATATCAATAAAGTTACAGTACCGCCACCATGCCGCCGCGCCATAGACTTGTGAACCAATGGCTAAGATTTTTTAAGTTCAAAAGTGATTTTAATCTGTTATTGAAAGCACTAATATGTTCATCGAAAATAGTCCTCAAAGTTGTAACACCGCGTCACTCGCAATTGTTAACTTTTGAGAATGCAAAAAACCTGTCTGATTTACTAGCATGAAATAAAATTTTATTTTTTGGCCACAAATACTAAAAAGTTCACAAATTTCAGTCACACGGCGTTCCAAAGTGACGAAATGTATGTAAGGATTATATTTAGCATGGTGACAGTGTTGTTACTAGTAAGTCGTTTTCTGTCATGGCGTTAATACTTCGTAGGCTATATGATAGGTCATTTAGTATACTATGACTGTGTACAACGTTTGTGATTCGGAGTTAGTGTCGTCATTTCGGTCAAAAGATGCGTACTGCTGAACATAGGTCTTCTCCTAGGTTTCTGGGGGACTGTCCAGGGGTTCTCGGACAGTCCCTCCTTTGGCGGTGGGTTGACCAACACTTGGTCGAGCCGGCCCCGGGACACATGCCCCGTATAGGCCCTGAGAACTTGGGGGGGGTTTTAGTGGGTAGACCGATCCTCTTGACCGGAGCCCCACACACGGCCGCGCCTTGCCAGCGCGGTGTCATGGTGCATAAGGTCGCATTCCCCCCCCCCCCCCCAAAGTTCTCTTTCGATCTCCACAGCGGTCGGTCTAGCATTGCTAGCATCCAGCACCTGACTGCGATCTTAACCATGTTGTCTGCCTATCTTGTGGGAGCCCTGCCCAAGCTGTATCCGATATATGTCTGCCACTGGATGACTTTTCCGTCCCACCGGCTATCAGTCTTGCGATACAATGTGTTCAATACCCACTGTCACTTAACATTCGCAATTCGTCGGGCTATGTCGGTGTCGCTGGTTGACACGATCACACAGAGAAACTTCGAGTATAGTCCTCTCCATTGCTTTTAGTGATTTTGGGTCTCTTTATAATACCCATTGTTACTTATGTTACTGTGACCACACTAATATATGAGAATCGGCCATGAAGCCTATAACTATGGGTATGTGCAACAATGGTCAGATGGTGTGGTACACACACAGAAACTCCGAGAATAGTCCTCGCCATTGCCTCTGGCTGATTTTAGGCCTCTTTATAAATACCCATTGTTACTTATGTTACTGTGACCACACTAATATATGAGAATCGGCCATGAAGCCTATAACTATGGGTGTGTACAACAATGGTCAGATGGTGTGGTTCACACAGAGAAACTCCGAGAATAGTCCTCTTCATTGCCTCTGACTGATTTTGGGCCTCTTTATAATACCCATTGTTACTTATGTTACTGTGACCACACTAATATATGAGAATCGGCCATGAAGGCTATAACTATGGGTGTGTACAACAATGGTCAGATGGTGTGGTTCACACAGAGAAACTCCGAGAATAGTCCTCTTCATTGCCTCTGGCTGATTTTGGGCCTCTTTATAATACCCATTGTTACTTATGTTACTGTGACCACACTAATATATGAGAATCGGCCATGAAGGCTATAACTATGGGTGTGTACAACAATGGTCAGATGGTGTGGTTCACACAGAGAAACTCCGAGAATAGTCCTCTTCATTGCCTCTGGCTGATTTTGGGCCTCTTTATAATACCCATTGTTACTTATGTTACTGTGACCACACTAATATATGAGAATCGGCCATGAAGGCTATAACTATGGGTGTGTACAACAATGGTCAGATGGTGTGCTTCACACAGAGATACTCCGAGAATAGTCCTCTTCATTGCCTCTGGCTGATTTTGGGCCTCTTTATAATTCCCATTGTTACTTAAGTTACAGTGACCACACTAATATATGAGAATCGGCTATGAAGCCTATAACTATTACTATATATTTTATTTAATATTGTATAACTCTGATTTATTTTATTTTTTTAAATTTCTATTTTATGTGCTTTGAGTTCCTCAAATGTATTACATTGTTACATTCTGGCTTGCTGTAGTCCTGTTTTGTGATATCTTTAGCTATGAGGCTATAGCAGAATATCAGCGACAGTTGTACATTCAGCTGTCATATGCTGAGCCATATGCCTTTTTGTTCCAGAAGACCTTTTGTAACTAGTTTTAAGTTCATCTATTGTGATTTGGAGCAATTAAACATTATTATTATTATTCTTATATTTAATTAATAATCTTAAATTTAAGTTTTTTACAATATAGATATATAAAATAAATATAAATACTATAAAAAACTTAAACCTAGTATGCCGCCGGTGGCGAGGCAAGGCCCAAACAAACCGGTGGTTAGGGCTGCAGACAGAGAAATCTCCGGACAATACGTGCCGTGTCGAGAATCACTGCTTTTTGTATCCGACCCTTGATCCATCCGTCAAGAGAGAGCCTCTTAAGATGTTGATCGAGACTCTTTGCTATCAAGCCATTCGCAGACACAACTATCGGAACAATGATTGTCGAATCAACATCCCAGAGGTTCGAGGTTCGGTTTACGAGGTTCTCGTCATGAGGGATGGTAATATCGACGAGCATTGCACGGCGTTGGGAGCGGTCGACCACCACGATATACTCGCATTTGCACGCAATAAACCTGATATATATATATATATATATATATATATATATATATATATATATATATATATATATACACCGTGATTCTGCAGTGGTTGTTTTCCCGCAGCAAAAAGATTTACCTTTATTAGTACTGTCAAATCATAGGTATTATTTTTTGTAAATCATAATATTTTTGTCCTCAATTAATTAAATAAATAATCATCAACTCGAAAGCATGAGAAACGATAGTAGCGGTTACAGTACAAAATGATTCGCGCGCGCGCTGCGTGCGGCGGACGGCAGATCAGCTGACGCGCGGCGCAATGAACCCCAGCCGCGCTGATCGGTCGCGGCGCGCGCGGCTGTTTTCTACTATTGGTTCGAGGTTGCTTTCGAGTTTCGTTTATCACACTCGTGAAACTGCTATTTCTTTATTTAAATAAATAAAAACAGCACAAATCTATTCTTCTACAAAGAATATATTCTACTACAAAGACAGAATAATTTTATTGCCGGAAAACAACCACTGCAGAATCACGGTGTATATATATAATTATAATTATAACTATGGGTGTGTACAACAATGGTCAGATGGTGTGGTTCCGCGAGAACTGGTACGAGGAGGTGCTGCGTCAGCTGCGCGCGGGGCTCGCCAAGTGCTACGTGGTCGCGTTCCACCACCGCGCCGCCGTCGCCGACGCCACTGTCACTCCACACACGCTCAACTTCGTCAAGAAAGTTGTCTCCACCTTCGGCATCGGGATCGGCATCAGTGAGTATATCTCCCGCACTACTCTTACTGTCGCTGTTATATGTCACTACATAAGTATATACATTTTAATCAGTGGTCCGAGGTTCGATTGATTTTTGCGGGGCAGAAGTTTTAATGTTTGGTCTGCACGGTTGTAGGGCTCCGAAATAGATGTAAATCCTCATAAATAAGATCGTAATCATGCAACATTGGTAATGAAAAATTAAAGATATAATTTAAATTTTGACGCGATCGTGCAGCTTTGTTCACATCTTTATTTGTATTTGAACGAGCACGTCTTCTATGTTATAAGCAAGGTATCCATCTACGAACATCGATATTTTTTGTATTTATATACAAAAATAACATTACTTATACAATCTCTGGTTTTATATTATTTACTAGTATATGTTAACTTTGTAATGAAACAGTGAAATGCTAGTAAAATATATTCTATTAGTCTGTTCTATTTTTGATAACTGGATTGTTTGCAACATGTTTTAATGAGTACTTCATTTATGATATAAATGAGTACTTCATTTATGATATAAATAAATACAGTTTTATATGTTAGTCAGGAGTCTTACTATGCCTAACTCGGACCAAAGCGTTACTATCTTACTTTATTAAAACGAATTTTAAAGAAAAAATGCTGTTACTGTCGTTTAGAATATTCGTCAACAGGACTTTTCACGAATATTGTTCTGGTACAAGCAGATGTCGACTTTAACATAGTAAAGCTTTTCTTACTCCACTGTACTCAGATTCTGTAATGCTGTGCGACCATGCTCACCCTTCCATTCCAGAAATTAATGCGTACCCGAAACAGATTGATTTGTTTGGTCTGTACACCCATATTAACTATACTCATATTCTTACCTTAGATCGCGTCGGACAATTTCTACACAGTGTTGAGATTGACCGACGTTCGTAACCGAAAATTTGCCGGGAGGACTACTGATTTCAATATTGTTATTGATGTTATTTGATAAATGGACAGGTTTATTAAATAACATTATTTGTAGTAATAATAGATGTTATCTGTGTTGTTAATGTGTGATTTTGCTCAAACAGCTAACTCGCAAACACGTTTATTTATTTTGTTATGGTTAGAGAATTGGTTCCAGGAGACGTATTTTTGAATCATTAGACGTAAATTTGGAGTTCGAATACAAATCGTGCGCGAAACTATTTTCTACTGCTTACAATTTTATGGATTTTTGAATCACTCGTATTCAGTGTTGTCATTAAAAACAAATTCTTAATTAAATTCAGTTTCACGTAGAAAAATTCAAAATCACAACAACAAAAACAAAAAAATAAAACCAGCGATGACCCACCCACACGTGAAACGGGTCACTGTCAAGGTCACTTCAGCGTTGGATATTCTACTAGTAGAAATCAAAATGAGTGGGCACGAAATGAAAGTTCAGAAATAGTGAAATTGGTATTATTGGTATTATTGGTAGTATTGGTAGTAATCTTACGATTTCAAATGCGAAATGGTTTTCTATTGTTTCAAAAATTCGTCTCCTGGAATATATATACATTACCACTTTTATATATACACACTGTAGTACTTTTTGAGTTGGATTAAAACATGATTGTGCATGCCATACATTAACTGGTTGTATTTTCACACGTAATTTTTTTCTGCTTTGCTTTTTGTGTATGCTTCCTTAACAATAACTAACTAACCACTAATCTTTTATCTGTTCTGCTAGAAGCGAGCTCTGTTATATATGGGTACTTCATTTTGTATGTCTACAGAAAGTGTTTCAAGTTCTGTAAGTGGTGCATTCTCTTCAGCTGCATCGGAGAGCCTGGCTCGCCGCGCGCAAGCCACTGTGCAGGATCCCGTCTTCCAGAAGATGAAGAGCCAGTTCACGGCTGATTTCGACTTTTCACAACCTAACGCTATGAAATTACAAAACCTTATACAAAAATTGAGAAAATGGGTCAAGATACTAGAAGCTAAAACAAAGGTTCTGCCCAAGTAAGTAGACAGAACTGATGCTAAACACGATAACCAGATGAGGTAATTAAAGTTGGGGTATCATTGCATTTGTGCTGTCCTCATGCGTCACTGGGCTAATCAGTCACAGAAGTAGTTAACATCGCCTAGAAGCTTTAGATTAGAGCAAATACAAATCACCCTTCACTCAAACACTTGTACTAACACACTTGTACAGCATTTCAGGGCCATACCCTCTAAAACTATGATTGTGTTGTTGCAGATCGTTCCTTATTGAGGAGAAATGTAGATTCCTCTCGAACTTCAGTTTGAAAACGGCTGAAGTCGACTTGCCCGGGGAGTTCTTGCTCCCTAAGCACACGCACTATCACGTGAGAATCGCTCGGTTCATGCCGAGGGTTGAGATTGTGCAAAAGCATAATACGTCTGCGCGTAGATTGTATATCCGGGGTCATAATGGGAAAATATACCCGTATTTGGTTGTGAATGATTCCGGGTTGGGCGACGCTAGAAGGGAAGAGCGCGTGCTGCAACTATTGCGTATGTTGAACCATTACCTAGCCAAGCAGAAGGAGACGTCGCGCCGCTTCCTGCACTTCACCGTGCCGCGGGTGGTGTCCGTGTCGCCGCAGATGCGCCTCGTCGAGGACAACCCCAGCTCGGTGTCGCTGCTGGATATTTACCGCACGGAATGTGCCAATAGGTAATGTTTTTGTACTTCACAGCATTCATTTGAGTATGATTGGGTACACGACAATTTTTTAAATCCAATTATAATAAGAGTACTCTTTTAAGTGAGAAATATCATAGAACCAACAGTACACAGTTTGCTGTCGCGGTTCGCTCAAAAACGCTCCATACTAAAACACTGCAAACGTGACGTCATAACTCAGTAAACTCGCCTAATTTGTACGAGCGTATAAACAAATTTTAAAATAACTTTTGTTATTTGTACGTTTATAGGTATACTTTCTATATAAATAAATGTTACATTTAATGTGAGAATGTTAGAAATGTGTTCGTTTCATTAGAATTACGTAAATAATAATTGCAAATTTTTTAGAAATCTAAAAACAATATAAATTAATAATTAAACTGAAATTTCTATAATGACATACTTTCATGAGATATAAATTGCTCAAATCAGATAATCTTATATATAAAAATGAATCGCAAAATATGTTGATAAGCGCATAACTCAACAACGCCTGGACCAATTTGGCCAATTCTTTTTTTTTAAATGTTTAATGAAATTCAATGATGGTTAATTTGAGATTTATTGTTATATTGCAAGCACTCACTATTTCTAAGCAATGTAGGTGTGTTCCTAACATCAAAGAGTTAATTTGGCCTATACTAACGCTATATAAAGTTGAAATTCAATCATATCTATCAAAACAGTGTGCTTGTGTGCGTTGGAGCACAGAATATCTAACGTCGTTAGAGGATTTAATGTCACGTTCCAAAATTGAATAGTCACAAAATGTAATAGTTCATTTGGACATTTTTTATTCACAACGCCCTACCACCAGGGTGACGGTTCCGTACAGGAGAATTTTTTGCCCTGACTATAAAATAAGTAGGAACAAAAAACTGCCACTTTACAATTCTTTTTGACAGGACGAAGTCTGTCGGGTCCGCTAGTTATAGTATAAAAACGGCCATAATCAGTTGTAGTCGTCTACCCTATTGTAATTGTGTAAAGTTATATGTAGTTCTAATATTGTAATTACCCAAGAAAATAATTTTAGTACCTCAGTAACCTTGAGAACATAATTGAAATTTGTCGGTCATTGTTAAGGTGTTATAATGTTTTATGATATTTGAGCATTATTTTGATAATGTTTTTGGAGATGAATCGAAATTACTGTACTGGTCAAATACATGCGAGCAGCAGCTACTGTGATATGCAAATCTTTAACTATCAGGTTTTAGCGGTTAAACAAATTACATTATACACTGTCGTGTAATTTGATTAACGAATAATTTTCTACGCCGAAACATGGCAACCAGAGAGTGAACTGAAAAGACTTATTGGCTTTTATTTATTTTTATTTATTGGCTTGCAAATAAAGTTTATTGAAAAAACAACATTAATACATTGATGCGTGGTAAATTATTTTTGTTAATAATTGATTATAAGAAAGAATTATATTTTTCAAATCAAACGTTCTGCCGTACATAGATGTAATTTGCACACATTATTTGAGAAAAATACTTTACAAGCCTTGTATGGTCTTAGGACTTAGGTAGGTACCTAGCTGCACATTCACACGTTCGTCGATCTATGTCTTTTACTAGTTGCTGCAGTAATATATTATTGCAGGGGGATGGAATATGACGCTCCAGTCGCACGGTACTACGAGAGATTAGCTGCGGTGCAAGCAAGAGGGTCGCAAGCTTCTCATCAGGTGTTACGAGACATTTTGCGTGAAGTAAGTTAATTGCTAATGGCTTTCTAACTTACTCTATTTAAAAATAAATGTCAAAAAGTTTTTAATTTTTTTTTGTAAAAAAATTGGTAAAGATTTCTGTACGAAAACAACAAAAAAAAGTTAAATTTGTGATCAAGCATTTCGTATGAACATGTACTGTTCGACATATGTTCTTTGCACATAATTAAATTCCAAGCGTACATAGTTAAACGCAAGCTTTCCATCTATATTATATGTGTATTTGTATGAAATATATACATACATATATGTCACGCCTTGTTCCCAATGGGGTAGGCAGAGACCACCTCTCTCCACTTGCTACGGTCCTGGCACACTTCTCTTGCTTCTTCCACTTTCATGAGCGTCTTCATGCATGCTCGTCGTTGCGAGTACTCTTGACCCGGCCTTTCTTTAGGACATCTTCGATTTGATCGAGATATGTCCGCCTAGGTCGACCTGCACCGATTCGTCCTATCATTGTTACCTTGTGTATCTCTTTCGTTAATCTTCCTTCATTCATTTTTTCAACATGGCCGAACCATCTAAGCATCCCTTTCTCTATCTTTGTCACTACATCTTCAACTACGTTGCATAGCTCCCTTCACACATTCTTCCTGACTTCGTCTTTCAGATCTCCACAGCATTAATCCTACTTTGTGCCACAGCCAACATTCACTACCATACATCAATGTGGGGATCAACACGTCTTCATGCACAGACAGTTTTCGTGTGAGAGCCATGCTTCGGCACGAATTGGGCCGGCTCAACCGGAGTGAAACCACGGCCTCACAGAAAATCGGCGTAAAATAGCGCTGCGCTGTGTTTCGCCGAGTGAGTGAGGGTACCGGAGGCCCACCCGTCCCTTCCCTCCTTATTTTGCAACCGGCAACGCATCTGCGACTCCTCTGGTGTTGCGGGTGTCCATGGGCAACGGTTATCGCTCGTATATACTGGTATTAGGAAAATATTAGACGAGGCTTGTGTATGTTGTAGGTGCAGGCGACGATGGTGCCTAAGGGGCTGGTGCGGTCGTGGGCGGCGGCCACGTTCCCGTCGCCCACGGACTACTGGACGTTCCGCAAGATGCTGACGCTGCAGCTGGCGCTGGCCGCGTGCGCCGAGCACGCGCTGCACCTCACGCGCCTCAGCCCCGACATGCTGTACGTGCACCAGGACTCGGGGCTGCTCAACGTGGCCTACTTCAAGTTCCACGTGGACGACGCCACAGGTCGGTGCTCAACGCTCAACGCTCAACGCTCGGCTCCTTACCTTACCTTACCTTACCTCCTGCTCTCAGTGCTGCATCTAGTTTCTTTTTTTCCCCTCTTCTTTCATGGCTTCGCCCAGAGCATTTAGCCAGTGTCGAGTGATGATACTTATAATGAATTAGGTAGGGAAACTATACAATACAATAGACACGATATTCAGATTAAGGAGAAAGGAAAAGGATTTGGTTATTGGAATAGGGTAGACGACTACAAATGATTATGGCCGTTTTTGTACTATAATTATCTGATTTGAGCAATTTGTATCAAATGAAAGTATGTCAATATAGAAATTTCAGTTTAATTATTAATTTATATTGTTTTTAGATTTCCAAAAAATTTGCAATTATTATTTACGTAATTCTAATGAAACGAACACATTTCTAGCATTCTCACATTAAATGTAACATTTTTTTATATAAAAAGTATACCTACAAACGTACAAATAACAAAGTTATTTTAAAATTTGTTTATACGCTCATACAAATTTGACGAGTTTACTGAGTTATGACGTCACGATTGCAGTGTTATTAGCATGGAGCGTTTTTGAGCGACCCGCCACAGCGCCGCAAACATGGCGATGTATCTTCAAAAGTAATAGGCGCAGATATACTGTTGGTTCTACAATATTTCTCACTTAAAAGAGTACTTGTATTATATATAGAATTTAAAAAATTGTCGTCTACCCAATTGGTGACATTAGGTCTTGTAGCCAGAGCCGTACAAACCTTAATAATAATAATGAAAATAATGTTGCATACAACTTAATGTTATTAAATTCTATTTATGTAGCTAAAATACTATAAATTTTAGAATTATTATTATAGAGAATACAATTAATAGATGTTAGAAAAGGAATTTTACTATTTAATAGTTGTCTAAATAACTCAGTCTGATCATACAATGGACAGTTGAAGAATATATGGTTTACATCACCAAACTCCTCGCATAGGCAATTGGGATCAATGACGATATTTAATTTAAATAAATATTGTGGTGTGCAAACATGCTCGAGACGAATTCGACATAAAATAAATGTTGTACTTTTACTGAACAATATTTTGCTAACCTGGGTTTGCAGGGAATCTGATGTTGTATATGATGGTAAAAATCTACCTTTAGACTTATCCTCAGTCCAGAATTGTTGCCATTTTTCATATAAATAAGTTGAGGGCAATGAAACAAGGTCATAACTGTAATAATGGTATGGGTAAACATCCCCATTATTGATTGCCTCCGATGCCAATTGATCTGCATTCTCATTACCAAGAATACCAACATGACTTAAAATCCATGCTAATATGATGTAGCTTCCAGCTTCTCCGTCTGGAGACGTATTTTTGAATCATTAGACGTGAATTTGGAATTCGAATACGAATACAAATCGTGCGCGAAATTATTTTCTACTGCTTGCAATTTTATAGATTTTTGAATCACTCGAATTCAGTGTGGTCATTAAAAAAAAATCTTAATTAAATTCCGTTTCACGCAGAAAAATTCAAAATCACAACAACCTACACGTGAAACGGATCACTGTCACATAGGTTAATGTTAATATCTATGCTTTTTAATACTCCTTGGACTATGTCATCGTTGTACGATCGTGTTCTTAAATAATACAATATAATACTAAAATGGAGTAATTATTAAAACATGGTGTCAGAAGTATAAAAAGACGATTATTTCTCTTTATAATGATTTTTTTGTCGAAATGTTCGATGAAGATTTCAAAGAAGCCTGCAGCAGTGGCCAGGTCATGAAACACTTCGAGAATTGGTGGTATGAGAGCATTAGACCTTACAACAAATAATAAGCCGTTTGCATGGAAAAATTGGCTAACAAGTCTCAAAATTTATTTGTATTGGATATTCTACTAATAGAAATAAAAAAACGAGTGGGTTGAACCACTCTTAGCACAACGCACAAATATGACGATTATATACGAATCTCACGATTTCGAATGCGAATTGGTTTTCTATTGTTTCGAAAATTCGTCTCGTGGACCGCATCCAACTGACAGCGACTCGAATCGTTATATTCCGAAAGCACTTATATTACGAGAAGTGCTTCGAGGAATTGTTCGGATTAATTCCTGCTGCTATTTTCCGTCACCGTTCTACGCGACACATTCATCCTCATGACCTAGACGCTTGGCAGTCCACCACTGTGTGTTTTTCGAGGCATTTTCTGCCACGCACTACTAAACTGTGGAATGAATTGTCGCGTGCAGTATTCCCGAACCGATGCGATATCGAAACCTTCAAAAAAAGAGCATTTAAAAGGTCGGCAATGCATCTGTGACTGCTCTGGTGTTGCGAGTGTCTATGGGCAGCGGTTATCGCTTACCATCATGTGATCCGTTTGCTCGTTTGCTGTCCTATACTATATAAAAAAGTGTGATATGACTAACGGAATTGCCAGACTAGTGGCATAGACCAGCCCCCCTTTATATTGCGGAAATAAAAAATTGCCCCCGTATGGGTTTTAATACAACTCTACCTAATCTTTTATGTTAAATAGGTGTGATATTTATACTATGATGTAAAAATGATGTCGTCGATAAATTTCAACAAAATGTATGTTATTAATGTAATCATTATTATGATATTACTTACTAACATTTAATCACCAAGCGCAAATGCAAAATAAATTTTGACTATATTTCACGAAGCGTTTGGAATAAAAAGCAAAAAACGTTAGATAAAATATTTTTATCAGTTGTTTTTTGTTTCACAAATTGGATTGATACTTAACAGTCAGTACACATTGTCTTAAATAGAAGATTTCTTTTTCTTCTCACCTACAGTCGGGTCAATTTAATAGGCCACATTTGACATTTGTTCATAGTGAGGTGACCTGCTTAAACACTCCGATTATGGTGAAAAAATCGATATTTACTTCAAACATATGTGAATCGAATACAGTTATTATGGAAAAGTACTTTTTTTATAAGATCCCTATCTTATAAAAAAAGTACTTTTCCACAATAACTGTAATAGGCAAACGAGCAAATGGATTACTTGATGGTAAGTGATTATCGCTGTCCGCAACAACAGATGTGTTGCCGACCTTTTAAATGGGAATACGCTCTTTTTTATAGGTACTGCGCATTAATATATTTTACGATTTTAATTGCCTTAAATTTTTTTAACATCAATTATTTCTCTGTTTATGAAGTTATTATTGTTTTTTATTATAAAACAAAAGAACAACATGTTTTACATACATACACTCACGCCTTTTTCCCATGGGGGTAGGCAGAGATTACGTCTTTCCACTTGCTACGGTCTTTACATATCTCTTTCGCTTCATCTACTTTCATAACATTCCTCATACATGCTCGACGATTGCGGGTACTTCTGACCTGGCCTTTTTTGAGGAGACTTTCGATTAGTTCGAAATATGTTCGCCTAGGTCTTCCTCGTCCCGTATCTCCACTCACTCCAGCTTCATAAATCATTTTGGTCAGTCTACTTTCATCCATCCGTTCCACATGCCCAAACCACCCAAGCATCCCTTTCTCTATTCTTGTCACGATATCCTCTTTCAAACCACATTTCTTTCTAATCACTTCATTATCAATCTGTCACTCAGTTTTACTCCTGCCATACTCCGCAAAGCTCTCATTTCTACTGCATTTATTCTGCTTTCATGTCGTTTCTCCCATACCCAACTTTCACTTCCGTACATTCATGGTGAATAATCCCTTCACAAGTAATCATTGCATTCATTCGATTTTTTGAGGGACATCACTTACGTATAGACTTCATTGAACGCAACATTGTAACAACGGTCATTTGTGCATTTCCAAACTAAAAAAAATATTGAATATTTTATGTCCGCCATTACAAGGTTAGTTGAGGAATTTTAATGAAATGTCAAATGTGGCCTATTAAATTGACCCGACTGTAATCTAAAAGCGTCGATTGGTTCGCACCTACGAACGTGTACGAACCAAGTAGGTTTTTGATCACACTTATATGCAAAACATTATTTGAAACATGAATATCTGATAGATGAACATCTAGATATAGTATCTATGTCGAGACCAAAAGAAAAAGAATTGGAATTTGTATAAATACGTCTATGTCCGCCAAATACACATTTCTAGGGTTCCGTACTCGGTACAAAACAACGAAACCCTTACAGAATTACTTCATTTTCTGCTTGTCTGTCAAGAACCATTATCTCACGAAGGCGTTCAGTTATCAATTTAAAATGATTCGTTTAGTTATCAATTTGAAATCAATTTATAATATACATCGTATACAAAATGAATACTACTGCGCTACCTCATATCAGTGTACAACCAAACTTCTAAGTCGACACAATTAAACATACAGGTTTATATGCTCTATTTATACCGCATATTTAGACACTCGTAAAGGAATCAAAACATATAGGATAGTTGACTATGATGATGAAAAATTTCATATAGAACAAGTAAAGGAAAATTCCTGAAAACTATTATTTTGCTTCCAGATGATACAATCTAGATAGTTCCTGAGATTTGCGATTATTATATATTTTATTTTGGTCTCGCTATTTAGGTGTGATGTTCATTTGAAATTATTAATTAAAATCATTTGTTTAAGAAAGTAGAGCTAATATCGACACTGATTTATAATCCCGGAACTCATCGTCCTTGCTCGCGTATATAATTTAATAGCTTCAGCTATTTTACTCGGCGTTTTCCTCGTTTGTTGTTAATTTATCGCAGTGCGATAAGTTTTGCGTTCCATTAATGAGCAGTTCATGTAATAATAATATGTTACCCGTCGCATTGTCGCCGGGGCCTTACTATTACCGCATAAGAAATAGTTAATACTGCAATTGAAACGAGACGGTGCTATACACTTCAGTAGCGATGTCTCTTTTTAGACATTGTTGCTTTCTTGCTCCGAGAGACCTTCGTAAATTTTCTGACGTTGACAAGCCGATGCATTTGGAGCAAACAAATTGTATTAATCTCCACGTTTGATATCACCTATTCATAAACGGTACTTCACATCCAGCCGCATTGAACTTTGCACCGTCATTATACTGTGTTTAATCATAGCATATTATCAAGCGTGATCTGCGCTGAACTGGCCGTTCAATATAAATAACATCGCTCACAATATGTATGTTTACATTGTTACAATTTAAACTCTGCGCTGCTTCCACTTCATACTAATTTTACTTGCACTGCTAAAATAGTTTCAAATAGTTATTGTATTATTTAACTATCGGCAAGAATGTTTTGTATACGCATGACCTAAATTTATCGTTTATTGACATATTATTGAAAGGCATATTTGTATCAGTCATATTAAAATCTACGTAACTGTAGTTTCGGTGTAGGTGTCGTAAGAAACTGATTTCGATAGAGATATTTGAAACATTTGCCCGTACTTCTTAATATAAATAACACTTTATTCATAAATAAAATATTAAAATTGGCGTTACTTATTG
The DNA here is from genome assembly GCA_036419045.1 of Scirpophaga incertulas. Classification (NCBI taxonomy): domain Eukaryota; kingdom Metazoa; phylum Arthropoda; class Insecta; order Lepidoptera; family Crambidae; genus Scirpophaga; species Scirpophaga incertulas. The sequence continues at coordinate 25,985,167 of CM071634.1, read as the reverse complement.
CAAACAATATTTGCCCGATATGATCAAAATATTATGCAATAACTATAATAACCACCATAAATCTTGTAATATAAAAGTAAATAAACTGTGATTTCTAAGAAAATACTATTACTATTCGTTTTCCTTTAGTCGCCAAGGCCAACCAAATGCGTGACAATACTTCATCGATACCAGTTACGTACAAGTATCAACGTCTGTATCGATATGGTTACATAGTCTGCCGAGGTAGTTAATTTAAGTAAATGGCCATTGTCATTAACACATATAGATTTCTAAATACGCAATAATAAATATGCATCGTTTGTATATCGATTGTTATGTATATTTTTAATGAGAGCATATAATGCATTTTATACGTTAACAAATAGTTGGATATCTTTAGTTACTAAAAATTCAATGGTTTCTCAATAAAATAGGACTTTAGTAATAAAAAAAAGTCCAGTTTCCATGTGGTATACCCCTCTTGCACCTTCATATGAAGTTGCAAGAGGGGTTTCATTATGTCATGGCGGTGGAAAACACCAAACATTGACATAATAATAATACTCACTCTATTAACTGACTTAATTACCAGACGTTGATCATGTGATGTGTATTTAACTCCCTTATATTTGGTCATTGTTCTTTCCTAATATTGTAATAAAAACTTACCAGTCGGGATTGACAGTACAATGGTGTGCTTCGAACGACGTTCGTTTATAGTTGACTTACTTTCTGATGACTTTGTCCACGTGACATTTGGTTTTATGGCACTTCCTAGGCATTACTTAAAATTTTTAAATCATAAATTTTCAAATTTAGTCCTAATGGTTTAGTAGTTAGAGTCTGAAATAGACAAACAGGCAGGCAATGAAACAAGCGCTACTTTTATCTTCATAATATTCGTATGGATAGTTCCTCTAGGCACGAAAGGAACTTCTTCTCATTTACCGATCGCGACAGCACGGGAGCCAGTATTTTGGGGCCACCAGGTATTTTGTTTGAGGTTCGTTTTCAGAACATGTAATTCGGCAAAAAAATTGAAGATCTGTTTGCTTTCTAATGTTCTTTTTTCCGCTGGGAGATTTAACACGCAGTGCTATTTCATCATGTTAGGATACAAAGTACGTCAATGGGCCTTCAGAATGTTGCTCTAGGATAAAGTGTAAATTTTTTTGACCTGTGTGTAATGTGAAAGTTTAAGCTTTTAAAATTTCCTAACAGTTTTAAAAACTGCCTTTTAAAAAAATGAGTTTTTATCCTAGTCTACACTAGGATAATAGACTCTTCCACAGGCTCTAGACTATCTGTGCACCAAATGTCATGTAGAATCGATCTAGTAGTATTAACGTGAAAGCGCGACAGATAAAGTTACTTTCGCATTTATAATATTAGGAATTATAAATTTAAAACAGTTTGTCTTAAAAATACACAAGTGACAAACCCTGGAGACGTATTTTTGAATCATTACACGTGAATTTGGAATTCGAATACGAATACAAATCGTGCGCAAAATTATTTTCTACTGCTTACAATTTTTTAGATTTTTGAATCACTCGAATTCAGTGTTGTCATTAAAAACAAATTCTTAATTAAATTCCGTTTCACGCAGAAAAATTCAAAATCACAACAACAAAAAACCGGCGACGACCCATACGTGAAACGGATCACAGTCAAGGTCACTTCATCGTATGGATATTCTACTAGTAGAAATAAAAAACGAGTGGGTTGAACTACTCGTTGCACAACGCACGAAATGAAAGTTCAGAAATAGTGAATTCGGTAATTCGTATACGAATCTCATGATTTCGAATGCGAATTGGTTTTCTATTGTTTCAAAAATTCGTCTCCTGCTTCTTCGCATCTAACTTGATGTACCTATTGCAAAATATAATTATGTTCGTTTGCTCCTTCAGGTGAATTGGACGGCAACCGACCAGTGCCGTTCCGTCTCACGCCCAACATATCCGAGCTCCTCACGTCCATTGGCATAACGGGCCCATTGACTGCGTCGGCCATTGCTGTCGCCAGGTGTTTGGTCACGCCGAACTTTAAGGTAAATGCTACACTTGTTCGGAATTATTGCAGATATTTAATTATCAACATTCAGATATTTCTTTTGGTTTGACATTTATATCAATATTTTGTACACCTTTGCAAATTAAATATAAAATTTAATATTTTCATTGTGATACTTATCGGATTTAGCTCTATTGTCCTGCTTTTTCTAAAAATTAGAGTTTTTTGGCTGATTTTCATAAATCTGCTATGAATAATGTATTAATTTTGTCGCTGCATTCAGTTTTAATGTTGGTTCACGTTATAAAATTAACTGTTAAAAGTACCTTTTATCGTTTTCCAATTAATCGAAATTATAACATATTACATTCATGTTGTTTTTTAAATAATTACATGTTGATATCAATTTTATTAATATATACATCAGCAGCATGTTACACAGACTAAAAATCTGTGAACGGCATTAATCTATGAACTGAATTATTTTAGGCCTGTTTGATTTTATTATAGTTACATTAACAGATTACAATCATCAGTTAACTCTATAAAACATAATAACTAGGCTAGATTGTAACCCAATATAAATGTAGCTTGATTGATATTAGTGTAGTGTCGAGATGTCTGCAATGTTTATTTTATTTTACGGTTTTGACTATGTATTAAGGAAAACAGATGCCAACAAACAGTGATTAGTTTGCCATTAAATTCTCTATAGTATTCAACATTAGCAATGGAGTTTGTATAAAGTAAATTTGATATTTCAGATTCAATCAATTTTGCGTACGATATTGCGTGACGAGATGGTGACCGGATACAGGAAGCGTTTGGAAGATAAGTCAGGGTTGCCAAGTGCGGGCACTTCGACGGAGAATAAACCTTTGGAGATGGACATGAGACTATAATTAACATGGTGAATAAGGCGGTGAACGCCATAATGAATCGTCTCAACACTCTGGCCACGTTCGACGGACCGGACAGCAAAGTGGCGGCTCTGGTTTCTGTGGCCACCAGCTACGACAACCTCTGTCGTATGGACCCTGCGTGGCACCCGTGGCTATGAATATACTTGCATTTTAAAAGTATTTCTTATTTAATATTAAGGATAATTAAGGCATGCTTGAAATAATCAATATGACATTGTATTAATTGTATTCGACGATAATAATGATTGTATGAAAATTACAGCAACAATCTACGACAAAATATGAGTAATCTCTGTACTTTTAATTAGTAATTATAAAATGACGTGCCCTTGTACATTGGGCTGGTGAAGTTGTGATCTCTTGTACTGATAATAAATATTAGTATACTAAGCGTTGTTTTATTTGTGCGCACGCGATCTAAGTGTAGTCGGCCAGAAAAAAACTCAAACTAACTAAACTACACATAAGTAAAATATTTATTTTTGCTTGTGTATAAAATAAGTTAAATGTAGTTTACGTAAATTAAGTTTTATCTTAAGAGGCTGATTGCAATCATATCTCGCTCGCACTGGGGATTGCAATCCGGAAAAACGGATCCGGTTTTCCGGCGGATCCAGCATCATTTAATGGTTACCGGATCCGGTACAGATATACCGGATCCGAAGACCGGATCTGGTGCTAGCAGTTAGTGGGAAAATAATATAGCAAGTACTTATAGTAGGTATTTTAATGCGTTGTGTGTAGTGTTCATGCGTGCGAGTCGTTCGTCGCCGAGTCGCCCCACTACGCTTCGCCAGGACCACCCCGCTCACTCCCCCGCCAGCCAAACCCAGACAACATTTCAGTTAATTACGTAAGGTTGATTGTATCTATTAGATACTAGCGGACCCGACAGACTTCGTCCTGTCAAAAAGATTTGTAAAGTGGCAGTTTTTTGTTCCTACTCATTTTATAGTCAGGGCAAAAAATTCTCGTGTACAGAACCGTCACCCTGGTAGTAGGGCGTTGTGAATAAAAAATAATTAATTGCAAAAAATGTACAAATGAACTATTCCATTTTGTGACTATTCAATTTTGAAACGTGACTTTACATCCTCCAACGATGTTTTCTGTGCTCAACAGTGAGTGCTTATACAATAATAATAAAGCTCAAATTGACTGTACATTTTAGTTAGAAAACGTTTGTATGGGAAAAAGGGCTGTTTTTAGGGTTTCTCCGATAATTATTCGAATTTAAACCGGTAAAAACCATCCTTGAACTTCAACGAACATTAAAAAAAGATTTGGTCGAATTAGTCCTGGCATTGTTGAGTTATGTGCTTACCAACACATTTTGCGATTCATTTTTATATATAAGAAGATTATAGTTACTTGATAATTAATATTGTTACTTATAAATTGATCTATCTGTGAAAGTGAAATCTAGAAATCTGAGCTACTCGCTACGTCGTAAAATTATTACTAGTTACCTACATTACTAAATTTTAATTGTTTTCTTGTTGTCTATTTGTCTTAACATTGCTTAGGAAATAAAGTCGATTTTATATATTTGTGATTTATTTTTTATAAACTACCTACATGTAAGTGCAGTGACACTTGATTAACTCACTTATTTGGTACTAAAAAGCGAAAATCATCTTGATTTAATCAATCCGGCCGGATTGATGTGGTCGTATCCGGCCGGACTGTAAATGACGCCGGATTGCAATCACTAGCTTGCACTGTGTGTCGTCTGTAAAGAATGCATGCGTGTGCATTAGTGACAGCGCGCGGTGAAAGTGCTGGTGCAGCATCAAGTACGACAGGCTCCCCGCTCCTGCCACACACCAATCTCACTCGATCGCTAGATAGTAAAACTGATTTCATCACACTAACAATGGGAAAGAAAGTGCAATAATTGTAGGACTGTGCAGGAACTGTTTGCTTATGCAGTCGGGCTATGTGATACGAGATCATTTTCATACATTGTTACATTATTTACTGTACCCTCCAGTAAGGTACGGCACTGTGACAGAAAATTACATGTCGTGACGTCGTGATCTGTTGTAAATTCATGTCGATACGTTGTAAGTTTCATGCGATTGATCTGTAGCGTAGAGGAAAAAAAAATATTTGGTAGGTATTTGTCGTGCCAGCACATGTCGAGCTATAATTAATGTACTGGACTAAAATTATTAGTTACGTATTTCTAAGCGTTTCTAGTTTCCATTTCTGCTTTTAATGATAATATTCATTAATTAGAAAATTTGTAGATTTTTTGTCAATACAGGATCTAAGGCGAGTGAGATCTAAGTGTGGTACCCGACCCGGTAAAGCATTGACTAGCAATTTTTTTAAGTATTTCCTTTTATCAGCAGAAAAGAGGTATCTTACCTAAAACAGATAACTTAGATACAGTTTTCCTCCGACTGATGTACAGGTTATCGATGAACGCAGTCACAAGAGAATATAATAGAAATATTACTCTCCTTAAACCTCTCTAACCTGGGATAAGTTGTGGACTGTGTTGTATGAGATGGGAACTCCTAAGCATCTGATTGGCTTGATTCGGCACTTGTACGCTGAGAATCGCTCCTTTGTCAGAATCGGCACCGACTGTTCTAATGTGTTCGAAACAAAAGTGGGAGTACGACAGGGTTGCATTTTGTCTCCAGGCCTGTTTAATATATATGGAGAGTTTATCATCCGGAAAGTACTTGAGTCCTGGGATAAGGGATTTCCTATAGGCGGGAAAAGGTGGCGCACTTATTTCCCATGATGGCAGTTCCGTACCAGAGATCAAGAGGCTCAATAACATCTGGAAGAGGAGGGGAATTACTAACACCACCAAGATCAGGTTGATACGCGCTCTTATTTTCCCTATATTCCTATATGGGGTGGAGACATGGACGATACGAGCCCGAGAAAGGCAGAGAATCGATGCATTTGAGATGTGGTGCTGGAGGCGTATGTTGAGGATCCCTTGGACCGCCAAGCGCACCAATGTATCGATTCTTTCGCAGCTTCGGATTCAAACCTGTCTCTCCACGATTTGTCGCAGCAACACATATTAGCATATTTCGGCCACATAGAAGAGGGGATGAAAATCTGGAAAAGCTGATCGTTGTTGGGAACACAGAGGGTAAACGAGCCCGAGGACGGTCCCCAACCAGATGGAGCGATCAAGTGAAAGGATCATCCTCAGAAAAATTTTACTCGGTTGTGAGACAAGCGACGGATAGGCACCGGTGGAGGCAGATCATAAGATCTAGGTGTACCACAACACCTGTTTCATCGACCGATGATGACTACGATCCTTAGATATGAGGGAACGACCGCAGAGAGAGAAACCTTATTTTCTATTATATCTCTTATTTCGATAATAATGCAGTGTAATATAAGTTTTTTCAGCTTTCGATTAGCAATCGAACGAGTATAAGCTACATAGCGCTACCTTCCCGAGTGTAAAATTTCAGTAAGATATTTTAATATATCTGTGAATCGGGAAACACGTCAAAGTTAGATAGTAGTAGATGCATATCAAAACTGGCTTTTCACAAAGGAATTATTATATCCCGATTATATTGTATTATCACATCGCAAGAAAAGTTAATATCCTCGCTTTGTTGGCTAGAACTCTAATTAAATATATCAACACGTTATAATTTAGCGGTGCCGGCAACCAGACTAGCTAAAACATATTATCCCATAACGTAAAGAATAATTGCATTGTTATGACATCTATCTCAGTATATTATATCACATAGTGAAAATACAACCTCATACTGTGAGATATATTTTTTACCGAGTTCAGACCATTACATTCCAATGCAATACATTGTTTAGAATAAAAAATAAATTTTAATAATTTTCTTTGTCAGTAATCTGTTCCAAAAAATTATTAAAACAAAACGTTATGTTTCCCTTCAATCCCATCGCTTACTCGAACTCCATATTGAAAGTTATACAAATATCAATTACAATTTGTAAAATTATCGTTTTAAATGTCAATAAAAATCGCTATACATATTTGACTTTCTAGAAAACCGCCCAAGGCTACAATTATTTACAATATACTAACTTTTAGAACCTTAGATATGGTTACCTAAGGTTACTCCTATATCACGTTCTAATAAGTACTTACCTTCGTGTCACGCAATCAATACAATGAAATGAGACTTGTAATGCAAACGCAAGTAAGTGCTTGACTACATGACTAAGTCTTTCAGAATATGAACTACCTGTTTTAAAAAGTAGATCTCTATTATAACTATATAACACGTGCAATTTTGATCACTGTTTAATGGATTAACGTCATGGAATTAAGAGAGATAGCTATGGTCGTACTCTCTTTGGGTGATCCAACCGGAAATTATGAAATCCGTAGAACTAGAGTTACCGACATAGCCAGTAAGAATTGCGTACCTTTACTTTAAAGTGATAATGAGAAGAGCACATTACTCGCAGCACTGAGCTGTTGTAGCGGAAAGCTCTTCGATTGGCCGGCATATGAAAGGAACTGCAGCGTCGATAAGGATCGGGGTTGGAGATCCTCGGGGAGATCTATGTTCAGCAATAGGCATTTATCTGCTGAAATTAATTAATGAATGGAATTTTCCAAAAAGTTACGTTTTAACGTCAACTTTAATTACACTGGGTAGGCGATTAAAGAATTTAACATTTTAATGGCGTTTGGCTTTGTTAATCGTGTTGAAATTATGTATGGAACGTTTTTATTTTAATTTTCCAAGGTTAAAACGTATTTAAGCTAATGTTAAGAGTGGGTAAATTATTATTTCATAAAATATAGGTAGGTAAAAATAATAATTTTCTTTTTGCTCTTACTAAACGACAGATTAGGATAACATTATCATTCCAAAATTTTTCCATAACTAAGATAAATAACTTACTAAATTGTAAGTGAAAAGGTAGAAATCTATATTTTTTATATATAACTTTGATTTAATATTGCTTGTCGGTTATTACGAAAAATGTTGTAGACAAAATTAATAAAAAAAAACCTATTTCAAAATGTGTTTTTTTGCACCAAAGCTAGTTTGAAATCGGAGTTTATTCACACTCGCAGCAAAAGCGGCCAAGGGAAAAAAAATCTATATATATAAAAATCAATTGCTGTTCGTTAGTCTCGCTAAAACTCGAGAACGGCTGGGCGATTGAGCTGATTTTGGTTTAAAAGTTTGTCGTAGTCCAGGGTAGGTCTAAACGGTGAGCAAATAAGGAAAAATTGCGAGTAAGATAGAGTAAGACGACAATTTCATTTTCCCATATAAAAGTTGATCACTTACTTTCTGTCAAACATTTGACGGTATTTGTACTCTCGTTCCACTCGAATTGAAGACTTTTGAAACGACAACATAATATCAACTTTGCTTATAACATCGTGTATTTAATTTCAAAATATTTAATGTGTTGACAATTTGATGGGTGCCAACCTTACGGTGTTACTAACTCTCAAAAATATTTTTATTATATTGTTTTTCATCTTATGTAAACTCACTTAATTCTGTAGGTACATCTATACTAATATTATAAAGAAGTAAAGTTTGTGTGTTTGTATATTTGTTAAATTGTAAGGGGTAATCTCGGATCTACTGAACCGATTTTAAAATTCTTTCACCAATAGAAAGCCACATTATTGCTGCGTGTCATAGGCTATATAAAAACCGAAAAATAAATAGGCTTTTACGTGGTAGTCCGTTTTGCAAAGTGAATCGGAGAAAAAACGGGCAGCGGATGGCGCGCGATGGCTTCGGTTCGCGTTCGTGCTCGCTTCGGGGATTATTAATATTATGCCAACGAAGTGGGCGCGGGTCAGCTAGTATACTATAATTTTTTCGATGATTATGTTACCCTGACTATGCTTTTATGTTTGTTAAATCAAATTTAACGTTGAAATCATAGACATATATATCTAGGTTCTACTACACAAACATATCTACCTAAAATCTATGAATAGAGTTGTGTGGGGTTGGGTTGGGGTAGTTGAGTGACACCCGTCTCGTGGCGACCGGCTGGAGGCTGTCGGGCGCCGGCGGCAGCGTCTGGTTGCTAGGCGGCGGGCGGCGTTGGCGGTGGCGGGGCCTGGGCGGGCGGCGGACGGCCCCGCGCGCGCGCGCTCGCCCGCAGTTCGCAGCCCGCTTCACTTCACTCCCGTCCCGCCCGTCCCGATCAGTCCAGTCCGCTCCGTAGCGTTCGTTGATGCGCAGGTCTGTTGCACGCGCTTTATACAATAGTTTAGTGTCCGACATCTAATAACCGACTATTTATGACATTACACAACCCCGCCCCGGTGCATTTTTAACAGTTGCATTTCCGCCAGTGCGAAGAGTGCGTCAACCGCGAACGATTTATCTCGAATCGGTGACTCCCCCGAGATTATTTTTGTTGTCGTTTTGGTGTGGTGAATATTTGTGTTTGTACGGACGATAACCGTATTATCTGTGCGATCGAAATCGAGTGGATATATTTGACCGGCAGAGGCCTGTATTCCACAAGGTGAGTTATTAAAAACATTCTATTCGAGCCATTCGGCGAATTATTCTTCGAATGGGACGTTCGATTCGCCGCGACGTGGCGGTTGTCTCGTTGATGCGTTTCAACAACAAATATCTTATTGGAATCAACTGTTTTGCTTCTTCGGCGAATCATTTAGATTTAAAAACTTATTATCACCATAATCTTAGTATACCGTTAAAGGAATCGGACCTCGAATTGATTTCATTAATTATTATGACGTCATCACTTGCATAATTTTCCTAGACCCGGATACAGCAACACCAAATGAAACTAGTGATCCCCTGGTTCACGTGGGTCTAATGGATTTCGTCCTATCCCACTGTACCATATGGTGGTCTGTCGGAAGCGAATGGAAAAGAAAACGTGGAGGAGAGAGGGCGTTCGGCGCGGGGTGGTGCGCGGCCGGTCGCGCGACCGCATTCCATACGGAATGCCGGATTATACGCAATGTCAGTGTGACTGACTGAGGGCTGTGCTGTGCTAGCTTGATAGCATGCAGTTGCAGCAATGTTTCCTGCTTGCGTATTCGGAGATTTTATCATTAAGTACATTTTTAATATGACCCTATCTACTTTACGGTGGATGGATAACTGCGGTGCAAGTTTTTTTAACACACATCAAGCCTGATGGTACATTTGATGAATTGGTTGTCTGATCTTTAATTGTCGTAACAACAATGGAATTATATAAGCAACTTGGGTAAGACGGCAGCAGTTGTCTAGCTACCTCAGAGATCCGAAGTCTTCATAATCTAAGCTTGTTTTGACAGGTGTCATTCTAATAATTTATCTGTCAACTATGACTTTAATAGATACATTTCCAAGGCATATGGTGATTAAAGAGGATTAATTTATTTCAGTTACTAGATTACGTGGACCAAAAATTACATTGTGTAAACTGGGCGCCATAACCTTACAAACTACGAAAACCACCGTTATTTTTTATATTTAAATCATCCGCAGGTCAAACAGTGTAGTTTGATGCTTGACTTACTGTACCTAATATGTTGTATTTTTTTTAATAGGTATTTATCATATTGTTGTATTGTGCCTGTTTGTGAGGAAATATTTCTATTTTTCTTGGAAAGACTTTTCTAATCTTCGTAAATAAAAAGAGTAATTGAAAAACCCAACTACGTTTCAAGTTAAATTTCAAGTTTTTTTAATTGCCCTTTATATCTTATATTTTGATATAAGATAAAAATCTGACGAGACCTCTCAAGCTAAAATCAATCGAGGCGTTCAGATTGCAGAGCTTGTCAAACAAACATACCTACTCTCGAAAAACATAATGTGACTTCTGACGTGGTCGAGTAAAAAGATCTACCTATAAAGCATTCACGTAAACAATGTACATAAGTAAACAATGCAATAATGGGCTGCATGCTATGATCGACTGTTCTAAGAGTCGCCGCGCTAGCCAACTATAATTACGGCAACTTCCAAATTAAAATTTATATACACATTCTTGCCATTATTAAATTGGTAACAAGTTCTGACGTTTGAAATCGCTTTTTATGGTAAGGTATGAACTGGGCATTCAATTCAAGCGACAGAATTTTCAATGTTAACAAGTAGAAACTGCGGAATATTTGACACTTCTGTTTTAGAAGACTGACTTATCAGCAATCTCCAAAATCAATTTTTTCTTACTGCCTAGAGTCTAAATGACTACTTCCACTAACGAGAAGATGTGTAACACCTCATCCTCATGATGAGGTGTTACACATCTTGACTTTGGTTCTCTTAACAAATTTTTTGTTATCAAAATATATATAAGTGCGTGCACAAGACGCATATGTATAATCTGTGTCTTTATCTAGTTCGATGAGACCGCTCACTAACACCATATAGAGGATAAAATATATAAAATACATTTATTAATATCTGTCGACGGCTAGTCAACATTTGCCTGGGCTTCCCCCAGCACAAAACAGGGCATACCGATATCCTTCTTGTTCATAGCTGTGTTGGGTTCATCTAGTAACTGAGGAGTCGAATTTCTCCAAACCACCCTAGAGTAGCGCAACATGCTTCGGTTCGGGTCTCGACCCGTTGGAAGGATCAACCTGGACGTAATGGTAATCACCGAGATTTGTAACAGCGTGTAAAGGTTACTTTAGGTTGCATGCCACACCTTGAGCATACATAAGAGGTAACATAGGCCCGCCTTTTACCGCCCAACCGTCTGCATTTTAGATACCACGTAGTGGCCATTTTCTCTTTCCCTGTCCGCCACCTTCTGTCATATTACATCCTCACAATAGAAGGTGACAGCCTCCCCCCATTCCCTATTATACACTTGATAAAATACATAAATGCAAACGAGTCGTAGTTGTATAAATTTTTGCTTTTCATTTGCGAAATGCAATCTCTGCGAATGTTTTATTACACAACGTATTTTTTTTATTTTTGCAATTATCTTACATTTAGCAGAGCGCGATCAATTCCATTTATTTTAATAATATTTATTTTTATTTAATCTATTATTTTACTTCCACAAAGTTGATTCATTCTATATTTATTAATTTTATCGTCTATAATAAATATAATATGTAAATTCTTTGTTGATTTAGTCTGATAATTTGGGTTTACGTAATCTTCGATCAGTTAAGGGAACAAATGGACGTTAGAGTTAGCCGAGTGGTTATATAGAATGCGAGAAAAATCTAAACTCCCGCACAATTTTCGTTTACCTTTCAGGAAACTTGTGTCTGGTGACGTAAAAAATAATACTAAAAAAGTTTGGTACAGCATCTGAATACACTTACCTATCTCCAATTCCTACTTATGAGTTAATTTGCTTATCGACGGTATACAAATACTATCGTGATTAGATATTTTCTATTAATTATGTTGTAAATTAACAAAGAATCTAAGTAATCTGTAATATACAAACCTATATAAAAAATTATATAAATGTATTTCTATGAGGTTCCGTAAAATCTATTAAATTTTCGAAACAAAATTAAAATCCTTTTGCCCTAATTCTTCATTAATTTATTAGTTCAATATAGTTTTGTTATAAAAGTGAATTAGCGTTCAAGACGAACATATGATATATGATTTGGTCCTCATAGATGATAGCATGGATTGAGAAGAATTTGTAAGAAAATAAGACAGTGGTCGCTTTTTTTACATGTGTGTAATAGCTAAGTACTTGGTTCCCTTCGTAATCAAAACACAGTTATCTCAGTGACATTAGAAGTGATCTGACACAGCGGGATAATGAGCTCGATAGTGCGTGCTATATTTCGAAACGCGTCCGTCGCCGTTTCCGCCCTGTGACCCACAATTTACGACCAACTTTTAGGTGTACTCAGCTCACAAGCGATGTTTCCCAATTGATATGGCTGGTAGATATATAAAAATGACGAAATATAGTTTAAATACACAAACTTTTATTGGCGAATATAAATAATACCTATTCACTGGCAATAAGTTCTTGCAACACGCAAAAAATGTATAAAACCGCGTATACTGCGATTCAGTTTCAGTTAATAGCGACTAAAAGTGATTTAAAAATAGGATTTCACGAACTACCCAAGACTCCCAAAAACCGACCCCTGAGGTCATTGAACAAATTCAACAAAGTGAGATTTGGTTCACTTAAATTAATGTTCTTGCTGCTTTGGCAACCGAAGCATTATCGGGAGCGTCCGGGATCTTCGGTCTTTACTCTTACACAATCTACGCGACCTTTAATCTTTTCAGATAGTTTAGACATGTTCCTTTGTGTTAATTCTCGGAACTCGTGTTTGTTTATAGTATAGTTTTACAAGTAATGATATTGTGTTTGCCAATCATATTTTAATGATTGCTTAATAATACATTACTAATGTGTGTTTTCTTTAGTACAAATGCTATGTATTTCTTTATCGTCCTATTTGTATGTATATATTCAAAAGAGATGTTTGAATGGAAACCAACTTTATGACTGATTTTTCTGATTGTCCTAATGACCTACTTTAATAGTCTCTTTTTAATTGAATTTTAAGAAAATTTACAGAACTATTGGATGTGATGATACTTCTTTACGTTACATTATTTCTATATATATGTATGTATCAATATCTTAAAGTATGAACCATAAAGGAAATAGAATCCCAGAGCGCACCCAGTCATATTTCATTGCAATATGATTCAAGAGGACTTCTCAATATGTATGATTACATTTTATTACACTACAGGTTATATTACAATCTATCAGAAAATGAATGATGAAACTGTAGAATTCACTGACAGTACTAAATTTTTGGGTATTACACTCGACTCTCGATTGCAATGGGATTCCCATATTGAGACCTTGGCAAGCAGACTTAGTTCTGCTTCATTTGCTATATATAAAGTACGACAACTGACTAACGTTGAAACGGCAAGATTAGTCTATATCAGTTATTTTCATAGTATCATGACGTATGGCATACTATTGTGGGGATCTGCGGCGAATATTGAAAGTATTTTCGTGCTCCAAAATATTCGCGCTATCTATAATATAAAACAAAGAGAATCACTCAGAGATTTATTTAAGGAAATAAATATAATGACATTAGCGTGTCAATATATTTATGAAAATGTAATATATGTTTATAAGAATTACGATACATTTAATACAAATTTTCAAATTCATCATTTAAACACGAGAAATAAAAATAAGCTTGCCGTTCCAACATATACAGGCTTCAAAAAACTAGAGGTTCGTTCTTAGGGAAATGTGTAACTTTTTATAACACACTTCCAGAAAATATTACTGCTTTACGTTTTCATAAATTTAAAGCACATATTAAAAATACTCTAATGAAAAAAGGGTATTACAAGGTCAATGATTTCTTGAATGATAAAAATGCTTGGATGTAATTTTTACGATATTTAATTTCCTGAATAATTAAACATGCTTGGTTGTAAATTTTGCAATATATAATTTTAATGATTCTTTAATAAATGATATTTTTGTTTTGTACCGGACATATACATATCAGATTTGTTTAATGCGATATGACTCTTGTCACGGAAATATATATTTGTTAGTTGTTTAAATTTGTATCGGAGGTTGGGTTCAGACTGTGTATCTGAAGACGACTGCCAACTGACGACTCTGTAATAATACAGGGAGAAAAAAAAAATTGCCCTTGCTGGTTTTCTTGCTGGTTCTTTCCAGTACAAGGTCTCCCGCCGTAGACTTGTGAACCAATGGCGTAGCATCTTTGACATTCAAAAGTGATTGTAAAATCCTATTTGAAGAATAAATTTTTGATTTTGATTTTTGATTTGATCCAAATTTTTTATGATAGAGTTAACATTAGTATAACTACGTTGAGTTATATTATACTTTTCACCACGATGGTGGCAAAAATACCTAGAACTTGCCTGATGATTGCTGACCCTTTAAAAACCTATTTACTACCTTCTGAACAACCCCATACTGTATTCCTCAAGGAAAGCCTCGGCAGAGTTCATCCATTTAACTTAGTATTTATTCAATATTAGCTCTATAATATCTCTCTAATATCTGCGCAGGATTAAGATTTCGAGTAGCTTATATTAGCGTGGCGTATATCTTTATACATTGTAGCCTATGTATTATTCTTATATATATATGTTACGTTATTGTAAAGTTTCATTAAAGTTCATTCAGTAGTTTTTACTTGAAAGAATAACAACCATCCATCCATACTTACAGACTTTGGCATAATATTTGTAGGGATGATGATTAGAGGCAGATACTCGATTAATGTAAAACAAAGCTTTTGGAAAACAATAGTCGATAACATCGTTTAATACAGTGACGAGTGAAACCAACTTCTTTAATTAACCAGAAATTATACAACACGGGCACAGTGCAACTCAACCTTTATCTCCCAGCCATTCTAAATTAAATCACGATCAATTACTAAGTAATTGATTGCAATGTCGTGTCAGATTTGTGATATTGAAATCAGTTCGGTACATTATTACTATCAGTTCGGTTTATACGTAGCTGGAAAAGCTATAGACTTATATCAATATAAGTTTATACCTCCCACAGATTCGGCGGAATTGAAGTTACGTGAAGGTGTTTTTACGTCGACTTTCGTGAATTGAATAGTCTATATAAGAATGATGAAATCTGAGAGATAATAATCACATTCCGCGTATTTTCTGGCGTTGTATTGCATGCTGAGTGCTAACTGCATGTGCGTAAGTATCTTGCTCTTTTAATGTCTTGGTGTTATCGCTAATATTCTTATTCCTCTTATTTATAATGATAATGCCAACCAACATAAGTTAATTACCATAAGACGATGGCATCCGCTATTGTGTGCTGAGTCGCTAATTGTTATTTTGTCTATTACCACCTAATCACAGCGTACCTAATCACGTTCGATTGTCAGTTGTGTGACGCGTATCGGAGATGGCAGGCGAGGCGAGGCTCTGGCAGGTGATGTGTTAGGAGCGGGTAACGGTCTCGGCGTGTTTGCAGAGGCACGGACGAGACTCGTGTGTGTGTTCGTGCCCGCGCCTCACCAGGCACACTAGCGAACTGCCACGGCGTAGCGCGGCCGTTGAACCGAACACTCGAGGAATTTCTCCAACAACGCCACAGCTAGTAGACGAAGAAGGTAATTGACTACAGGTGGACACCTCACGACACTGATTTCATGATTGTTTTCTGCGGTGCTTTCGTATTTACTTGTTTAGATCTGAGGTACTGCGTGTTGTTATTAGAATGTGGTTATTAGCAGCATTTGGGAACGGCGATTTGTCTCAGACACGTGTGCTAGTGCTCTCGCAATCTACAGCATACCGGGACAGGGCGCGGTCTGCCAATGGTGATCGAATTGCAAATAAATTTAGACTGACTTACTTATGTCATAACTGCTCTCTGCGCCTGCTTGTCGCACACCTCGATGCAATACGTTATTGCAGGTCCGAAACTAGTCAGATAAATCAGACAAAGTCAGATTTTTGGGCATTGGTCAGTTAAAGTCAGGTTTTTTGGAAAATGGTCAGTTTTGTCAGATTTTTTTACGAACTAGTTTTTAATTTTAATTTTTATGAATCATTGTTCAGCATCTTGAAGAAAATGAACGATTGTCTTTTCTGACAAGAGTGAGGAAACATTATGCAGCTGCCTGTAAACACCTCTTTTCTAAAACATCTATAGACAACTTATTAGCAAAAACTCTACGTATTTTGAACCCTAATAATATTTCAAAAACAGAAACATGCCACAAAGATTTTTTAAAAATTGCGAGTCGTTGCCTATTAAGTTGGATGAATCTAATTTAATAAATGAAAGTCGTCCTATTTCACATCTATCGCTCTGTGACAACTCGAATAAACAACGCATCGAAATGTTGTGGGTTGATATTTTTAAAACTACTAATGATACCGGAAAAAAATGTACCTACCCAAATTTAGAGAAATTATTATTTTTATACCTTACACCTACAAAAAAAAAATCTGTGGACATGGTCAGATAATGTCAGTTATTTTAAAAATTTGGGTCAGCAGAATCAGATTTTTTGGACCGTAAATTTGTTTCGGCCCCTGTTATTGGAATATACAAAATATTGTTTTTTAAATCCTATACATATGCGTTTCCTTTTTCACGCTGGAATGTTTATCGAGTGCAACATGATTAGTAGTATAGAAATGAAAACGAACAGTTATGATGATTGTAGAATGAGTATTAATAGAACATACTGCAGTCGACACAGGTAGGTAGGTACATTCTAAAGTTGACGACGCGAATGAATGCAACGAATCTATTACTTTCGCATCATTGCTTCGCAAGAATTGCAGCTTAGTGACTAAATAAAAGATTGCATCATGCAACATTCACTTTTGGTATTTCGCCATCTTGCATGAGTTGCATGTTGCACAAAATAACCAGCTCAATTGATCAATAGCAAATTTTGATGACATGCTGGTCAACATTTTATCCGTATTTGTAAAATCTCTTGTTATTTTTTTCTGCACGTGGAGTATATTTATTCATGAATATGTATAAGCATCTACTTGAGTGACATGTGGGTTTAATGTGGAAACCAGTTTCAGCCAAGAGATCAGTAATAAAGGAAATATAATTAATCACATTCCAGACTACTTGAATGCCAGTTGCTAATTTCAACTACGTCATTTGTACGTCCTTTCCAACGCAGAGCGAACTATTTATGCAATTAAAATAAAAAAAAAACGCTTTTTAATGTCGGAATAGGGCGTCGCCAATTGGTTAGCAGACGGGAGCCGAGATCCGGTTGTGGCAGATTAGCAGTGGCCGTGGAATTTAAAAATTGTTTTAAATCTAGGATAAGCTGCGAGATGAGGGCGGTCGCTGCTGCGGCTGGTCTGTGGTGCGGCGAGTGAACGCGGCGACCTTGGAGCCCGCGCGGCCGGCCCGCGGACGTTCGTTGAACGCGCCCGCGCCCCTCGCGCCGCCGCCGGTGCTGCCCCCTGCGCCCGCAACCACAACTCGTTTGCAACTCTAAAAATGATAGAATGGCCAATTAATCCTTTGTATATCGAAAGATTTAGATGGTAAAGCATACATATTAACTATCATAGGGTCATTGGCTCAAAATGATCAAGAGTTTTAGGTCCTTTTAGGATCTACATTATCCATCTAATGGTCCTTTTAGGATCATTAGATGTTAAAAAATGCTCTTATCAACATCATAAAACTATTAGAGATTCCACTTCGCTTGATTTTCACTTTCATATTTGATATGAATCACATAAAAATATATTTAGATTATTGACAAAAAATAGTCAGCTGATTCCGACACTCGATCATCCATGACGTATATAGTCAGTGTGGCTGTGATACGGATGCTTTAATTTGTCACTTGGACTAACTGGCAAAAAACATTAAGAAATCTTTAAGCTTTTTTCGTCACCTACGTGATTATGAACCAAACAGTATGAAACATTGTACCTATAAAAATAAACCTTAATGAGCGGTTTTATGAAAAAACTATATTTAGATTTTTCGCTTTCTTAAAAACGCTTTGGTGATGCATAGTTTTCCTGATTTGACCTAAAATTGAGACGAGGTATGTGTATAAGAGGTATATGTTGCCACGGAATGTCTGTTGTAATCAATAAGGAGAGAAACATTCGATGTTTTTAGATTTTAAAATAACCTGCCCTTTTACGAAAATTTTCAATAGTAACTAGTTACTAGTCTAGGGTTTCGTATAAGGTCGAAGAGTAGCATCAACTATTTATCATTTTCAAACCAAAGCTACAGTCAGAATGAGAATGAAACAAAAGCCTTTTTTCATTTCAATTGTGACCGTACACAGACATAATAAATAATACAGTAAAATGAAACTGCCAAGCTCTATTGTGTTGCACTTCGCGGGTTCAGTACCTAAATCTAATCACTACTACTAGCTTATAAATTGTAATTTATTGATTCTAATTATTAACGTTACCTAAGGAGAATTTGATTTACGAAATTATATCTATTTGTGATACATAAAGCTAGAAAAGTTCAGCAAGGAAGAATTATGAATGTGGATTTTTTGTGCCTGAGAAAAATCTTTTTTATCCTTAAAGAAATTTGTCAACAAATCATAAATAATCGATATATTTTTGTAGTATTGTTATATTTTATTATATAACAATTTTACTAATGAACTTTTTAGTGTCATTATTCTTTGTATGGACAGCCAATGTATTCCGTGCTCTTAGTAGCTGTATTAAAAAATTGGCACTTTCATTATTGGCGGAACCCCGAATGTTCCCAAATTTGGCACGTGACGTGACGTCTGGTGCGGTGCGGTTTTGTGTGCTGTGTATTCACAAAGGCAAATGCGTGGGGCCCGCTGGGCGGCGGCGGCGCCGGCGCGAACGATGACCGCCGCCGCCGCTCCTGCGCCGACGACCTCTGAAGATGGTGCGCCAATATTACCCTTATTCGTATGGTACCTCGCTCGTTTTGCGACAAACAAAACGACACTTCTTTAAGACATTGTAGTATTCAGCAGTTAGTCATCGTTGAATAACATTATTCACGCCATTTGCATAATGTGAATGTTTTATCAGTTTAGAGACTACCTACCAAAACTCTCATAATTTATTTCAATCTTTTCCTTTAATATCAAATTTTTGGTATTTTATTAAACGAATAGACCTATAATTTATCTCAATTTTTTATCTACGTAAGTAAAGTGCTGCACAACTCTTTATATCATTAAGTATAAAAAGTTATGACTAATGTAGGAAATATTATATATGTAAAAGAACATAATTAAGATCCAAATGGAAACGAAAGCACAGACTACGAGTCCTTAGAGGAGATATCTAATATCCAAATAAAAAAGTTTTAATTTTAATTTCCCCTGAAACTAATTTACATATAAAAATGGAATACCTTTCTTACTATATTTTTAATTCTTGTGTGAATTCAGCAACGGAAAAATTCAATATTATTTGTAATTTGCCTGCAATAAGATAAACAAATGCTTCTTGAATTTCTCAAACAGTATTTCTATCATTTATCTATGTTTTATTATTTACAAGTCTATTAATTTCTTGCCTTTTCTAGCTATATGCAAATACTCTCGTGTAATCGCTAATAAAGCCGTTACCTTTGCTTTATTCGCGAGTTATTCGTTTTCGCATTACGTTTGGTATTGATTTAACATAAAAGCGAAACACAAGGTCCCTAAAACAGCACCACACAAAATAATGCGCAGAGAGCGAGTGCTCGTGATGTACTCCCTGCCTTGACCTTTATTTATAAAGGCTCGCGGTACATCTGGCTGGCGAGGTACATTTGTATTAGTAAAAGTTTCAATAGACACCGATAAACAATACGGTTTGTCTGTAGTTTCAAGTGGGGTAATGTAATTTTAGTCGTGATGATCATCGACTAAATCTCAATCCTACCGCATTCTTGTTTTAATACAAATGCTTTTAATGTTACCATTAAATTTAATATGTTTTTTACATTTATGTTAAATATAATGTTTTGAATAATTTGTTTGGCTAATGTAAGTTTATTTTATACTAAATGTACTGCTAATATTAAATGAGTATTCGGTAGAGTAAAATTAATGGGTGTACTCGTAATTAAAGAACACAGTAATGTCGACCTACACTAATTTCACTATTTTATGTGGCGTTGTTCTGATGTAGTGAGAGTTGAAATTAGCACGAACATTTGTTGGTCTTATGTCGATTTTTATTGTTACAAATGGTTCTTTATAAAAAGTCCTTGCTAGTGGCAGTTTATGACGGACACTTCATCGACTAATAATTGCAGCCATCTCGTTTAAATCTCGAACGTTCGTACAGAAATGCGCGCGCACTTCTGCATATAAACAGGATGTTGGAGGCTTGGAGGATTTTCCTTGTTATAAGGTGGGTACGTGACTGAAGAACACGTTTGTCGGGCTGGCTGAGCGCAGGTGCTATTAAGGCTCATGTTAAACTCGCTCCAGAATATACCTTTTTTTCTTCAAAAGTAACGCTAATAACTTTTGATCCAATTCTTCTTGTACGACATCACTCAAACTCGGATCATTAGTGCGACGTGAACGATGCACCGCCGTTGGAACTACATATTATGCCTCTTGTTCTGATGCTTTTTAAGGTTATTGTGCGTTTTAACTTGCACTGTGCTTAGAAATATATACAGGGATGTTTAGGGGCGACGACTTAATATTTAAAGTGTATATAAATTAGATAACATATTTCCATTTAAAAGGCCGGCAACGCATCTGTGACTCCTCTGGTGTTGCGAGTGTCCATGGGCAACTGTTATCGCTTACCATCAGGTGATCCGTTTGCTCGTTTGCTCCCCCATTCCTATAAAAAAAGATGTTAATCAGACTTTAGAAGTTTGTCTAAAATGTGCACACCTATTGTGTTAATCTATTGAAAAATAAAATTGATTATCGCTTTAAACGTTTTAAAATTCATTGCTTGATTTTAAGCTGACAAAGACAAAATGTCGATATTAACCAGCAAATATACTTTGAGTAATTTACGGTAATAATAATTTTCAAATGTCATTTCAGTTTTATTATAGGTCTGCAAAAACCTATTGCTTTCCGAGTTCAGAATAATCAACCCTAGTTCGCTGTTAAAGACAAAAGAATTGCCAGCTAGTTTTGATTCAATAGATTGCTGCGTAGTACGCTCGTACGCTTTTGTGGGGCTTTTGACACTTGGATGAAAAAATAATTTATTTAGGAAATGATATTATACCGTAATATTTAGAACTCCCGGTATATCACTCAACACAAAATAACAACGGCACAAAATAAGGAGCCATTCGTTAATTTTATAGTCTGTTTTTAATTCTGATATTTTCAAACGATTCCTTCCGAGTTTATAAACGATGTATGTATGAATATGACACCTTAATATATTTCTTAAAATAGCAAAAAAGGTGGACCTTCATTTTCTTTTGAATAGTATCTATGCCAATATTAATTGGAGTTTATCAATACTTTAATCCGACTCGAGTCTTAAAATCAAACTATATCGTCAATATATCGTCGTCATATCGTCACGCATCTCGCCATAATATTACTTTGTATGTAATTTAGAGTAGGACAATGGCAACGGTAATAACCCTTATCGTTTTTTTTTTCAACTTTCGAATGAACGAATATCATATGTACGTTTATCTGACGTTTCTACGGTTAAGGGAAACATCGGAATTAACCTGCATACACTTGCGAAAAAAATTCAAAGGCGTATGTAAAGTCGACCTATCTGCACTGAGCCAGCATGGTTGGCAAAGGCCTAATCGCTCATACATAGTCAGAGAAGGCTAGTGCCTCTCGATGGCGACCGATATAAGCTGTGATTTTGGTAGAATCATAATATAATACTAAATATGCCATACATCTCTCGTTCTGCTTCGTTAGCGTGCAGGCATCATTAATCAATGGACTAACATTCTATAGTTTGTAATAAATGTCTTATTATATTTCTAAAATTTATGTTTACTGATTAAGATCACTCTTAGTACGGTTAATTTGTGTCACTTAATTTCACATTGGATTTGGTCGATGTACTTACATATAGCAACGCGACATCATGTTGACCTTGAGAAAGCTCTTATGTCGTCCGTAATAGTTTCCATACTTAGAAACAAAATATATTCAAGATGTAGATAGGTTAGGGTAATGTACAGTGGAAAGTAAACAGGCAATCACCCGCCTTAATCCAGCTCAGTGCTCGCCAATAGTCAATATGGCCTATGATCAGCGGCGCCTTAACGACGAGTCAACAAAGTAATTTTATATTTTTTTACACTCCGCTCGAATGAGCAAATAGATTAATATTACTGACAAGTTACCTTACTCGCATTTTAAGAGTGTGTGTGTGCGTATGCATCTTTTGTCCATAATCTTATGTGTACATGTGTTATACTGAACCACTGTCTTTTTGACGTATGCAATACATATGCATATGCAAATTTATATTGCGAATTTGTGATCGTATCTTTTATAAAAGGTACCTCAAAATTCAATGTTAATCAGATACTTGAGGGTAGACCTGTTAGCTCATTAACCTGTGAACCTGAAAAGGTCCATCCACACATCTCCTTAATCTGTTTTTAAAAACTAAAAATAACTTTTATATTTGATCAATAAAAAATAACAATATGTATTTCCAAATTTTTGTAAAGTGAGTTTTATTTTTGCGGGATCATACAAATTTTAGAATTTTTGGGAACATTGAAGTTGCATATATAAAAGAAAGCTCTGAAATCAATCAAAACAAGTGTCAAGGATTTAGTTTTTTATTGTAATTCTCATAAATTTACATTTTTTCATTATATTTTCTCAAGTAGCCATGAACAGGTCCACCCTTAGCCATTTATGTATGTATATGTCGATGCCTACTCTGAATAGTTTGCTTATTACAGGCAATTTAGATAGGTATTTCAAGTTTCGAGATATGATAGTATTTGCTTGATAAGATAGGTCTGACCGGTCTGTCTGTCTGACTACAACTAAATGTCAGGGTCAGATGTTGTTTCTGCATTGCTTTATTGCCTTCAGACTCAGACAGGTTAATGTGATATGCTTTTGCTCTTTATAATTTACTTGCATTCTGCTCGCTCATCCGTGTTATCTCAGTTTTTCCGATAGGAAATATTATCCTCCGTTAAAAATCATCCTATGTTCTTCCATCTTATTTAGCCATACTCGATATGTTGTGTTCCGGCAGTGAAGTTACTGTTGCTTTACGTTTTATATCACTAGTTGTCACTATATACTGCTAATCTCATAGGAATTATAGGTACTGTAGCCAGTTGTAACGATTTACCATCTTGTTCTCATTATAGAGTTGCAATGATGTATGCTAGCCGCATCCTTCACCGTCTGTAGCGAAGTTACATACAGTCGAATTTTCCTGTTAGTTATGTAGAAATTCCATATGTCTTATAAGTCACCCCAAGAGGTTCATTATACAGAGTTATCATACAAAAGTTTGTAAACGTTTAGATTACACCAGCACTTAGTACATGAGAAGGTCGAATCGCCGAACAAAACAGGATGGCAACATCCGCCTCGCTCGACAACTCCAAACAAACATAAAATTTCAAACGCTATGTAATTGAGTTTTCTTCTAATTTGAAAACACTCTAAGTTATATATTTTGTAAGCCGTATAAAGCAATACATCATTCTAAGGTGTCGAGAGAAATGTGTATTTATAGTGAACATGTAACTTAATATTGTCAATACGTGACAGGTAAAACGTACTGTTATATACCAATAGTTTTTGGTTGATATATTAAAAATGTTAAAATATGTCATTTCGTGGTAGTCGTATTGGTATGAATTAGCGAATGAGTGTTGCAGGCGGTTATCAGCATGAAGGTGATAAGCCCCACATAACATACTTAACGACAAACGTCAGCTGGTAACGGTCGCGTCTGGCCTAATACCACGTCATTCCTGTTTCCTCGTGTCGCACACTACACTAATTCAGTCCGATTTGTATGCGTGAGGGGTATGCGTTATTGGACTTGGTCTAAGTAGGACTGGATAAGATTCTATTTTTATTTCACTAGAATAGGTTAAGAAATTTTAAAATTGTTGTTGAATAAGGTGTGATTAATTTGAATTAATTGAATCATGGATTCATAAGACAGACATCTTTTTTGTTCGGTTAATTATCACAAGATATACAGATATTCAGAAAAAAATGTATCAACTATAACATAGCTATTATGACTATAACAAATTTTATAGAAAATTTACAAAAATATAGTTATACTTTGCACCTTTGTACCTATGTATGTACAGAAAATAATTACGAAAATTAGTATAAGAATAATTTTTCACGATACAAGGAGCGAATAGAGTACATATAAAGAATAACTCGCTAACTACTTATTTCTTAAGAATATTTGTGTCTTCGTATAGTTACAGACATTTATAACATATTGAACTTTGACTTCGTGTAAAATTTTGCAAGAGGTCGATTGGATCAAAAATCTAAACTTATGTTTTAATAAAAATAAATCACTATTTTCTTTGGTTACACCATAATTTACCGATATTCTTAACTTTTCTACTATTCCTAAAGGTTCTTAAGGAATGAAAATTGTGCAGAAATTTGGAAAATGTGAACGATTATTTCACTCGCTTTACATTCAACTTGACAGTGAGCTTACCATGATCGCATTGAGCAAGGTTCAAATTATTGAAACTGCTCCTGTTATAACGTATAATGCCCTCTCTAACAACATTGATATCGTTTTGAGTGAACTGTCAGTGCCCAATCCGACCGTACTCTGCGACGTCGTAAAATGTATGAATAATTAACATGCTGGCGGTATTGTGTTAGTGCTGTGACATCAGTAACAATGTGTGTGTGTATTTATCTGTAGTCTACAGTCAGCAACGCGTCAATATGCAAATGTTATGCACTATTAAATTGGTGCTATTACCAGCGACTTAAAAAGTGTCTCATAGTCAATACCATACGCTTCAATGTGTACAAACCGCTGGATGCTGTCAAAAAATAGTCACTTGGGTTTGTTAATTGTAAAATTCGTATAATTTCACAATAGACACTCAAATAGCGTCTGTTAAAATACTATCAAGATTATTTCCAACTCAGTTACATATGTAATTGGGAAAGTTAGATAACCAATCAATACTAATTGTGCACACAGATTGCTTCGTAGGAAATTTATTGCGAGTTCAATAGCCTCTTATTAATGTTCGATGTAACAAGTGGTGCATTGGATGCGTCCGGATCGATAGGGCGGGCGCCCCCTGCCAGCTGGCGCCCCCCCCTGCCAGCTGGTGGACCCGGCCAGACTCCACGCAGCTCCACGCCTCGCAATATTACCTTCACAATATTTTCTCACAACAGACCGCCATATTTAATCTACCTGAGCCCCTATTCAGTATCTACATTCGCTTGCGTTGTATTATACATGTAGGTAACTATTGGTATTGCTTATGCGAATAACTGTCGATAAGTTTGCGTGTTAGACTTTTTAAATATATCGTATTGTTTACAAGTACATATATTGAATAGTATTGAATAACTCCTGAAATAATGTTTATGGTCAATAAATAAATGGGGAGAATCTTAACTATACGTGTTTCTTATAAAGTAATTATAAGTCGAATTCTAGATCAGCGACATAGGAAATGAACTGCAGGCCCGTGTTGGGTTTGATTGCCGCGACTTATATATCACTTTGGCACGTTTTTCTACTTTTTATTGTATGTTTTCCTGTTCATCGATGGCATTTTTCTCTAGTGATTCAGAAGTTATATTCATATTGCTATTTTATTCGTTCTACTACGAAGACTACAATTAATATTTGTTAATTGTATTTCAAAATACAGTGTAAATAATTATAAATACATCTAAAATTTGTTTATTCATCGTATATAACAGTGAATCAGAAACCAATGATACCCAGAAAGATTTATTAGGAAATGATTCTTTTTTGTGTTGGGTTTTTACGTCGAGCACTAAATAAATCAAACGTTTCCCTGGAAGTAATAGCTTCGTATATTAATAAATGTTGTCATTCTTGAAACTAATTTATTATTTTTCGCAACCCGAATAAATTTTATAGATTTTGCATAAACATCTTTGATAACATTGATAAGATCAAACTTATTTGAGTAGTAAAAGCCCAGGCATTACTTTTGGCGTATCTTTTTTAACTGTCAGACTTGCTGTTTCTTTTATTACTACCCAGCGTGTTTTGAAGATTATGTTCAATAAGTGGTAATATTTCAAATCAACGGGTGATTCGTCTGCTGCAATAACACATAAGAAAAAAATTATAACATTCCGAAAAAAATAAATAAAACAATTCAATACAATCTTTCATACCATGAGCTATAACTTGAATTTACTATAAAAGATGAAGAAGAATGTTTTTTTGTCATGTATCTCCAGATGGAATATTACACAATAGAAGTCAGCTTTAGTATTTTTAACTTTAAATAGTTAATATTTTTTTTTAATTTAATGAACGGACAATATTCTTGTGAACAGTTTTAAAACTTGTTCTTTTATTTCTGTTCTGTGACAATAGACGGTCACCTAGCTACCTAGAAAATGTGTTGAGAAAAATCAAACAAGGTAACATCTGAAAGTAACAAATAAATCTCTCGGCTGATTATCTTGTTTCTAGTAAGTACTAACGTCACTACAAAAATATCTCGCGGTGACTCACAGTTTGTTTTTAACTTGCAGGTACGGTACGCGAACGAGGCGAGGTACGGTGCTGCGTGCTTGCTGTGCATTTGCTGGGTAATGTGCTTTACAATTCCAAAATGACCGCTCTTGTCTCATATAATTTAATATTGAATTGCATAAAGTGATATAAATACTAGAACTACACAAGCACTTCTAATAAAATTATATTGTAATGAAATTTTCTACTCAGAACAACTTTCCTAGAACCGACAATTTTCTTGGCCGATTGATTTGCACTCCGGATTCGAAATGTTACAATCTCAGTGGTTCCGGTGTCGAGTCCCGGTAGAGGAAGATATTTGGGTGATGAATGCTTGTGATTAGCCATGGTTGTTAATATGTACATATTTCTTTACGATACGAGTCTTACTCTTGGTGAGTGAAAATGTATTATTTATGCTTGATTTTTCAATCGTCGGTTAACTTTTATCTAGTATCAAATATTGTTAGCTTTTATAAAGAAATATGTCTACAGTTAAATGTTTACTGACTATTAAAAAATTAAGTTTAAACTAATGATGTAACTGATGATGAATAACATTCCTCTGCGTTAATATTCTTGCCTTTTAATGCAGTAAGTTCGTTATTTTTAAATTTTGTAATAGATTCATACTATATAACAAAGGACGGTGTTATGGACAATAAGAACTAGAATAATCGCTGAAAATTAAATAAAACTACAATCATTTTAGTAACAGACTTATAGGAAAAGCCAAAACCATGACTATCAAATATAGTCAATTTAAAAAAAAAGCTTTACCAATCTTATAAAGGGTCTACCCATAAAAATATAAACGTATTGTCTGTCTAGGGCAGTTCAATTATACCTAGTCGGAGTTAGTCGAATACAAGGCATAGTTAAAGCTGAATTTTTAT
The DNA here is from genome assembly GCA_036419045.1 of Scirpophaga incertulas. Taxonomy (NCBI): domain Eukaryota; kingdom Metazoa; phylum Arthropoda; class Insecta; order Lepidoptera; family Crambidae; genus Scirpophaga; species Scirpophaga incertulas. The sequence goes on along the minus strand of CM071634.1, from coordinate 25,957,159 downwards.
TATTCATTGGACATGTGGCCGACATGAGGCGTGTGTTTGTAACCGTCCTATTTTTTTAAATGTTATATCTATCATAATATTCACCCTTTACTATTGAGTGAATATTTACAAATACATAAACGAATATATATCCGAACGTTTACAATATTAAGTATACTGTGTGCCATTACTATGAAGAACTTCATCATTTCTTGGGGGAATATTCCAGGAATGAGCCCGTAGTTGAGGAATTTTCGTTTGAACCTAAGTGTCCTAGGGAGGAACTTCTTACATAACATTTTCAGTACTGCATTTACAGAACCCTTAATTATTTAATACATTAATTGTTCCTTAGAAACTGTTATGTAGATAATAATGTAATTACAGAGCTTTAGATAGGTTTAGATTTGTAAGCTGGCTAAGCCTATAAGGTTGTAGGACTATATTTGAAAATAAACAAACATTTTTGCATGTTAATGTCACAGTGTCTAACTGTAGGGCAATACACACATATTTTCAGTAAATTATTAATTAAATGTGTGTATTTACCTATATGTACTTAACAATTTACGTTACATAGGTAGTATTTATTCCTCTATCTTTCTATCCTTCTTTCTTTAGTTTAGACGTAAATATGACATTTTGGTACATAGGAAATTGCTCGAACCCTCAGTAGGGAACTGAGGGTAACTTTTAACAAAGTAAATTCACAGACAACAACATATAAGCACTGCAGGCAATGCTTTTTATAGAGACTTCATGATCCATATACATCAATACTGGCAACAAGCAGATTGATATTAAATGACTAATCACCGCAACGAATCTGCAATCCCTACAAGAACCACAGTGCCGATTTGTTACATGATATGATATGTGGGTACCAATCTTTCCCTTCAAACCGAAACAGCAATGTGAGCACTGCTGGCTTGCGGCAGAAATAGATAACATAGAGGGTATCCAGTAAAACAACAGCTGCATATATATGCAAACCGGAAAATAGCAATGTGTTTGCATTGCTACTATTTCGTGGCAGACATAGTTCAGACAGAGATACCCAAGTAGACAACCTCGTCTCAGAGTATCCCCCGGCTTACCAAATCAGCTAATAAAAGTACTCATACATCTACCTACACTGGAGTGCACAAAAATCGAGTCACAATGTAGTATACACACGTACATTTCTATAATAATTACGTACGTGGTTAGATTACGTATTAATCTTTTAATCAGAAACATAAACAATTTGACATCCCTTTCAAGCAAACCATAAATCATAAAAAAGATATAACGTTATGTGTATGTTGGATTCTGTTGTCATGTTTGCGAAAATTGAGAAGTGTCTAGATTTCAATATTTTGTATATATGACCATTTGACCTATTTTATATATAGGTAGGAATCACTGATAAGGTGTGTATATATTTTTTTGTTTAACTGTAAACTGTGATCATGTTTATATGAAAAATTTCATGGTGGCTGGGTTTTTTTGCACCCGAGTTTATACGCGGCCATTGCACTCTCTCGCAGTGACCTCGTCAATTCCCCTTGTTGTCTCGTGTCAACGGCTGCCAATCGATTAAGTTCTGCTCATGCCTTGATTGTTAGTCTCAATATTATTTCGAAGAATAATACTGATTAGTCAAGGGAAAATTTGACTAGAAAGGGGCTTTGAGTTTGAACAATTGCACGATCGCGTAGAAAGCATCGAGGAAGCTGTTATTATTTTACAAATTACATTTCAGAGCTAAAGTCAATGACTTTAATTATGTGCTCATAGCACCCTAATTGCAATATCAGATACTGAACGTTACGTGTGACTGTCAAAATACAAAGTAACTCGCGTTGATGAGCGTAACAGCTGAGTGTCAGCTGGCGGCCCCATCTGAATACTCCAATATCGTCCTCTCGGCTGAGTTCATCGCCTAATCTATCTCGAGTTCTCCGCGTTCTATAGAGTGGCCTATTCAATTTCCAAGCAGACGTGCGTTCACGACAATTGAGGGGCCACCAATTGTATCGTCGCTCGAACGGTGAACGCATTACAAATTAAAATTCTTACCGTTCACGGTGCTTTTTTTCCATTCCTTTCAGTTGGACTTTGATCTTTACTATTACATCCTTATTCATTATAATCTACACACTACAATACGTAAACACTAGTAGTACAGATTTTTTATTGTGGTACAAAATGTTGGTATCTTAACGTAAATGTCTAAGCAATATACGTGCATGTATATATATGTGTAAATAACATAAGTATGTGGCAAGCAATCCCTGAGAAAGAACTCTGCGAAAAGTAAGTAATTAAAAGGTTGACAGCGAAGGCCGCCAGTTCCGCGTGGTGTCGCAAGCGCGGCTCGGCGCGGGCGCAGGCGCAGTAGGCCGCTCACCTCGCCGTCTGCAGGTCACGCGCACCTTCGATTCCTTTCTAAAGTGCTTTCTACGTCTTTCAAACGCACAGTGCTTCGGAGCTTCATTTACTATTACGCATTTCCGCATTTCTCATCTTTCTAGGCGAATCTTATAGAATTTCTGTGCTAATTTTCCACTCATTTGGAACTATAATACGGATACGAGTTCGACTCTGAGCCAGTTTTCTTCGCGTCGTGCGTACCGCACGTATGCACTACGCACGAATTCCACCTCCTATATAGACATTGCGAGACTAAAGCCATAAACGACTGCGGTTGGAATCGTTAAGAATTGTGGCTTCTCAAGTGAAGTCACACCAACTCCTTTGTTCTTCATGTGAATGCCGAGGACAGATTGCAGCTTATGTTATTTACACATTTGATATCTTCGCGATAAATCGGTCGGTGAATGTATTAAAACCATTCTTCGATGAGAAATTGAAAGTAAACGTTACGTAACGCTTTTGTCCTCTGTGCAAAAGTTGGTTCGTTACAAATACGTACCAGTTCGGCTCCCGGACGACGACGGACACTTTAATTAGAGTCGATGGCGATATAAATCCTATCTTGTGGCAGTCGCCGCTAGAAAGTGCGAGTGATGTAACGAAGCAGCCAGTCGTGACTGATCACTCCACTCCATCCATCTGTATCTCAATCTGCTTTTATGTTTAAAACTATGAATAAATGAATGACTCGACGATTCACGAAATCCAAATAAGTGTATTAACCACACTAAAAGGTACTTGCGCACGAAGATATTGTGTACTAATTTGTTTCCTCGTTTCCAACCGCAACCGTCCATGACCCTTCACATTTATGTGCCAAGTAATTAATTAAGCTCTATTATGATTAATATTGACTGATATGACAATAATGCTGAAAACAATATTGTGTGATCCACTTCTCTCGGAGTCGAGTGTTTGCTGATCGACTTTGTCAATTTGCGTAAGGCGATTATGTGTTGCGTGGTGAACCAAGGGGCGCTGGGCAGCCGTCGCGATCCGACCCAGAGAGGCGATTGCCCGCCAGATCATTTCCGGGTTCAAGCCTTGGAACGCACACCGTACGATAATAACGCGCTTTATCTGTAAACTAAATAATAACAAAAAAGATATGCTTGTTTAGTTTTCTATAACGAATCGATCCGATGTTGGAATGCTGTGATTGTGACATCTCTGTCGATCAAGTAATCAGTAACGCTAAATGTTATGTCGAAACATCCATAAGCATTTCTTTATTAAATCTTACATCTCGATTTGATTAAATGTTTCGGAATAAACATTTACATAACATCCGCATTTCTGAAACGCTTGTTTTTAAAGCTATACAGATGTCGTGCTTGTACAAATTCACATCGTTCACATATAACAGATATGTGAACGGTTGTTAATGATAATAATGTTGTAAAATATGGGCATTATAAAGTAATATAATGGGAATAATGAGTAAGTAGTTCCTTTTAAAATGTCCTTTCAAAAAGCAAAGGTGACACTACCAGCCGTGAACTTGCCGACTGTAATCCTGCTAATATATGAATAAACACACAATGAATGAATGGTGTAGCTTGTGCTGCGTGTCTTTACAGCACACATCTGAGGGCCGCTTCTACTCAAAACAGGAACCAATTAAAAAAAAGAAACGTTATATAACCAATATTATCCACATTTTACTGTATCATTAAAAATTCAACACGTTGAAGGGTTCCATTTAACTTTTAAATGTTGTTATTTATTAGCAGCATCAGCCCTGTGATTAAAGTGAAAAATATTATTATACAAACAAAAACATCGTTGTCAGTCTGACTTGTTATCAAATTCTTAGAATCGGCAGTTATACTTGGTTAGTCGCAACTCGCAATTAAGTCGCCCTCTATGTGACATCTGCCTGACAGCCTAACAGCCTAACCGATCGATAATACAAACACCTGATGATACCAAGAACCATATTTTATCTTACTACGCAAAGACTTATCAATATCATTAGGTTTGCCTTACAGAGAAACGCAGCAAATCATATTATCAAACTGCAATATCATACAATTGTATTTAACATTTTCAAGACCACCTAGTGTGGTTGCCTTGTGGTCATTTTTACATCGTGTTACATTTACAATTAGACAGTGGCAACATGAAATTATTATATTTTTGTTTTATAACGTATAACCCATATATTTGGAATTGACAAAATTATCTTTACTCATGGAAATGATTCTGTTACGTTTTACGTCAAACGTTTGGACTGATTTCGATTAAATTTTGTGTGGGAATACGTTGGGACTCGGAGAAAGATGTAGATTTTTTTTTGCCATGAACATATGATTTTCCTCTGAAAAAATTCGATATAATCGGCTGTACCTGATCATATTTAATTTGGTATAAAGATAGTTTGAGATCCGTAGAAGGAAATGGGTTAATTTATATAACCGTAAAATATATCTTTTGTATAAGGAAATCCTATATAACGGGTTTTGAAGTCGCAAGCGGGAAGCTGATTATACTATCTATAAAAGAAATATGTTCCACATCAATCTAAGATTCATGCAAATCATAGCTTATATAGATTCAGTTACCTTCCTATGCAGGGCATTACGCAATCTCACATACCACTTTGATCCGACGATATGGGTGTGCCTACATGCGACTATCGATTGTGTAGTGAAATCATAGGAGTGTGTTTGGTTTTTATCATGTGGCGCATATGCAGATGGAATTTTTTAACAAGTTAGCTAATAGAGTGGTGGTCTTATCTACTCCAGATAATGGTGTCGCAATCTTCGGTGTTTATGTTGTTATTGTGCAAGTGGTTTATTTACATGGTTTAATTGCTCGATAGGTAATTAGGTATGTTTCTTTACTGCTCGTAAAGGCGTCATGCAAGGTTCGATAGTAAAAAAAATAAAAGATAAAGTTAAAGATTTATAGTCTTTTTTTCTTATAGTCCACCGTAATGACAAAATGAACGTACGTCGTACGTAAAATTTTCAAAACGCAGTCTATGTTACGTCTTTACGGAGTTTTAGTAAACACAGAATCGTACAATAAGAATATTTACAGCAGCGTGATTGAGCGAGGAGTGTTCTATGTTTTCTATTGCAACTTAGTTTTAAGGGCCTATACCGACTTTAATTTTACTGGCCAGATATAAATATACCTTTTGCATAATTACAGTTTTATGTTGCATCCATACACGTCAGTTTAGAAAAACACAATATATGTGTTGACCAATAGCGTAACATTTAACAGGTCTCCAATTTGCAAACTCGACGCAGCGCGATACACAGTCCATAATTTAAACCTCGACATAACGTCATCGTATGATAATTTTCTTTATAACGGTAAGATATGGATACGCTATGAATAAATTTGCAGTGTTCGAGCAATTAGACCATGTTGCGGTAATTGACAAAAAGTTGCAAGTTATTACGGTAATTTAAGAAAAAAAAAGGAGATTTCTTACGTGTTTTAGAGCTGTTTATATAAAGAAATACTTTGAAACTTGAACATGATGAAAATTCACTGTTGCATTGGGACATCCAGATAATATGTGCATGTTTTATTATATATTTATATTATATACCTCTGCCTAACCTTTCAGCGAAAATATGTTTTGTACAGTCAGCACCACGCTAAGCTTGACATTTCCACTACAAAAACATCCGTTAATTCGGGTGAATATGTATGATGCATTGCTGTGTGTATATATAAATATATATCATATACTTTCATACCGTAGCATAAAATCTAATCGAATGAATCATTCTGTAGTTTCGACTGTTGATTTGATTAAAAACACTGTGGTAAAACCTACTCGCAACAGGCCTATTGTGTTTTATAGCACTTTAAAATCCAATTGGATGGTTACATTTGTGAAGTAACCATCCACATATTTAGTTGATGCTTGTCGCCAACTGGTTATTGTCATTCTGAGTGGCTGCTGCCGCTCGTCGCGCCCGACCCGTATGAATCTTAATTTTCGTTGATTTGGTCATTCCCAAGATTTGTCTACGACTATGTAAATGCTTCTTTATTATAACAAATACACGTGATATAACACTGTAACACTTGTTGTTCAACAACTGCAAGCTTATAAAAATTAAGGTTAATATGTTTTATTAATATTAGCTTCTTTAAGTTTATGAATATGCACGAAATCGTTGATTTAATTACTAAAATACGGTCTTTCTTTATTTTATGTTGTATTTGGGCTTTGATGATAACAAACTATATTGATAGTTTGTTATCATCAAAGCTCAAATGCTTCTTTATTATAATAAATAAACGTGATATAACAATGCAACACTTGTTGTTCAACAAATACAAGCTTATAAAAATTAAGGTTAATATGTTTTATTTATATTAGCTTCATTAAGTTTATGAATATGCATGAAATCGTTGATTTAATTACTAAAATACTGTCTTTCTTCATTTTATGTTGCCAATATAGTTTGTTATCATCAAAGCTCATTATATTATACACTGGTCATCAAAAAAAAAAACGACCCACCTAGATTTTACAGAAAATCTCGTGTTTTAAAATTATTCAAAAAGTTGTGTTAGAATCATATTCTTTAATTAAACGAAATTGTTGATTTAATTACTAAAATACGGTCTTTCTTTATTTTATATTGTATTTGGGCTTTGATGATAACAAACTATATGATAGTTTGTTATCATCAAAGCTCAAACGCTTCTTTATTATAATAAATAAACGTGATATAACAATGCAACACTTGTTGTTCAACAAATACAAGCTTATAAAAATTAGGTTGATATGTTTTATTTATATTAGCTTCATTAAGTTTATGAATATGCATGAAATCGTTGATTTAATTACTAAAATACTGTCTTTCTTCATTTTATGTTGCCAATATAGTTTGTTATCATCAAAGCTCATGATATTATACACTGGTCATCAAAAAAAAAAACGACCCACCTAGATTTTACAGAAAATCTCGTGTTTTAAAATTATTCAAAAAGTTGTGTTAGAATCATATTCTTTAATTAAACGAAATTGTTGATTTAATTACTAAAATACGGTCTTTCTTTATTTTATATTGTATTTGGGCTTTGATGATAACAAACTATATTGATAATTGATAAATATTGCAAAAAGCAACACTACAAAATTACTTACCTGATACAACATTAATATTTCTCATAGGAAATAGAGGTGATTTGAATAAAAGGACCCTATTAAGTTATTAGATAATCTAAATTGTAACATTAACATACACAATATTGTATTGTTCTCATTGCCTTATTGCAGCAACTTGTCACAGGTTGAAAATAGTTATAGGTATAAATTAAATTTGACATTAAATACTGTATGCAACAGTAATAAAAAATTGCATATGATTGACACTAACAGACTAGTTAGTAATTTTTATTTGACTAAAATAAATATTATATTTGTAATTATTTTAAGCGACAAATAGCAGTATCGCTATCTTATTTTTTTTCAGTAACAGCCAAGAACTTGGCTACAATAACTGCTCCTATTGAGCAATGTGCTTTTATAGATTTGACTGTCAGTAATTCTTGTACTGACAATATTATTGATATTTCTTTAAATTAATTTCTAAGACAAAAGAGAATTCCTCTCGCTTAGAAAACATTAGTAATACTGAAATAAATTTAAAGAGTCCACTTAGTACTAATCTACATAGTAAAAATGTAATTAAAGTAATGCATCAAAACATTCAAGGAATGTTAGGAAAGGACTTAGAAATTGAATTATTTATAAATTGTAATAATATAGATATATTTTGTGTAACAGAGCATTGGCTTAAAAATTATCAGATCATGCTTAATTTTAACAATCATCTAATAGCTAGTTCTTTTTGTCGTGAAAATGCAATACGTGGTGGCTCCTTAATTTTATTGAAAAAGAAAATTAAATTTAAAGAACGCAGAGATGTTGTGAATCTCTCAGTTGAACGAACGATTGAGATTGCTTGTGTGGAACTGGAGCATCTTGTTGTATTAAGCATTTATAGGCCCCCTTCAGCATTATATGATTGCTTTGAGGCTACCATGGATGAAGTTTTAAGGAAGATTTGTAAATTGGGCAAGAGTTTGATTATATGTGGTGATTTTAATATTAATTTATTGGAAAATTCTAGTTTATGTACTAAAATTATTAGCTTATTTCAATCATACAATCTCAAAAATATTTTTCTTGAGCCAACCAGAATAACTGCTAACTCTGCCACATGTATTGACAATATTTATACAGATCTTATTCTAAAATCTAAACAAGTTATCAATCAATTAGATTCTGACCACTGTGGACTAATAATCGCTGTCCCACATCAGTGTAAACATGAGGCAAAGAGAGACATCACTGTTATACCTAAAACTATAAATAGATTAGAACATTTTAAAAGTAACCTTTTTGATAAAATACCTTACTTAAAATACACAAATAATCCAAATAAATTTTACAATGATTTTTTTAATCTATTTTGCAAAGAATTCAATAATATCTTTGTGCCAAAAAGGATTTCAATTAATGATGTTGTTACTTTTAGTGAGTGGGCCACACCCGGAATATATAAAAGTAGAAAAAGACTTTTTGAACTTTATAATGAACGTAACTATAACACGAGTGTAGAATTTTATGAATATGTAAAAAAATACTCTAAATTGTTTAAAATGGTTTGTCGCCAAGCAAAGTCAAGTTTTTTAAGTTCGAAAATTAAAAACAGTGCTGATAAAATTAAAATGACCTGGAGCATTATTAACGCTGAAACTGGACGAGTTAAACTTCGTGACAGTAACTACAGTTTAAATATAGGAACTAAAAGAATAACTTCAGATAGTGAGGTAGCTAAAGAGTTTGAAACCTTTTTTACCAATATTCCTATTTTATCAACAAATTTTTTAAACTCTTCCCCAACTGTAGCAGAATCCATCCTAAAAGAAAATGTTAAGGATAGTCAGACTCTTTTTAAATTTCGACAAATTGAATCGGTTAATATAATTAAGACTTTTAAAACATTAAATAAAAAGAAAACCGCGGACCTTTGGGGAAACTCCGTAGTTGTCACAGAATCAGTAATTGAAATAATAGCTCCAATTCTAGCTTGTATATTTAATGATTCTATTGAAGGTGGTGTTTTTCCTGATTTAATGAAACATAGCAAGATAACTCCTTTGTTTAAGTCTGGTAGCTCATTTGATCCCACAAACTTTAGACCTATTTCAGTGCTACCAACGTTTAGTAAAATTTTTGAGAAAATAATGTTAGACCAAATGCAAAGCTATTTTCGTATTAATAATCTTCTGCATAATAATCAGTTCGGTTTTAGTAGGGGTCGCTCAACAACTGATGCAGGTGTAGAGCTTTTAAATAAGATATTTGACGCCTGGGAGGATTCACACGATGCTTTGGGTGTCTTTTGCGACTTATCCAAAGCATTTGATTGTGTTCTCCATGAAACTCTGATTAAGAAATTACGTTATTATGGTTTCAAAGGCTCTTCTCTGAACCTTCTTATTTCATATTTGAGTGACAGGATTCAGAGAGTCGATATTAATGGTACGAGATCTCAGGGATCTTTGCTTAAGATGGGCGTCCCACAGGGCTCAATTCTTGGTCCCTTTTTATTTTTAATATATATAAATGACCTTCCCTTTTATGTTAATAATAAACACGAAATTGTACTCTTTGCAGATGATACATCACTTATATTCAAAATTAAACGGAGACAAAATATTAATGACACTGTGAACGATGCAATCTCTAAAGTAGTCCACTGGTTTAACGTTAATAACTTGCTTCTAAATGAAAGTAAAACTAAATGTATCAAATTTGTATTGCCAAATGTAAAACAGGTGAAAACCGAAGTAATTATAAAGGATAGAAATGTGGACCTCGTGGACACCACAGTATTTTTAGGAATTACTCTCGATTCCAAACTTCAGTGGGGCCCACATATTGATAAACTATCAAAACGGCTCAGCACTGCAGCATTTGCAGTTTTGAGAATACGCCAATTAACTGACGTAGAAACAGCTAGATTGGTGTACTTTAGTTACTTTCATAGTGTAATGTCGTATGGTATTTTGCTGTGGGGAAATGCTGCCGACATTCAAACTATATTTGTGCTGCAGAAGAGGGCCATTCGAGCAATTTATAATCTAAAAATGCAAGACTCTTTAAGAGATAAATTTAAAGACACTGGTATAATGACAGTTGTGTCTCAATATATTTATGAAAATCTAATATATACCCATAAAAACATTCATTTATTTAGTAAAAACAGTGATGTCCATAGCTTCAATACTAGAAATAAGAATAAATTACATTTGCCTCACACTAGACTCCATAAAATTAATAATTCATTCAGAGGTAACTGTGTGCGTTTTTACAACAAAGTTCCAAGCAATATTGTACAATTAAGCCTAAATAAATTTAAAATCATTGTTAAAAGTGTACTTATTAGCAAAGCCTATTATACGGTTACTGATTATATAAAAGACATGAATGCTTGGACTTAATGTTTCTTAGTTCCACCAGGCATTGCCATGAACCTTTGTAATTATACTTGTACCTATAAGTTGACTTTTGTATGACTTGGTAACGATATATATTTTTGTAAATGTCGTTGCTTCTGTAAAAGTTATAGAGTTTCTTGCGCCCGTTCTTCTCTATAACTAAAAGAAGTCCGAATGGGTAGTAGGGAAAAAAAAATTTGGACTATTCAAAAGAGCATATCTAATTGCCTACTTGAAATAAATATTTTGACTTTGACTTTGACTTTGACTTTGATATTTTGTTATCATCAAAGCTCAAACGCTTCTTTATTATAATAAATAAACGTGATATAACAATGCAACACTTGTGTTCAACAAATACAAGCTTATAAAAATTAGGTTAATATGTTTTTATTATATTAGCTTCATTAAGTTTATGAATATGCATGAAATCGTTGATTTAATTACTAAAATACTGTCTTTCTTCATTTTATGTTGCCAATATAGTTTGTTATCATCAAAGCTCATTATATTATACACTGGTCATCAAAAAAAAAACGACCCACCTAGATTTTACAGAAAATCTCGTGTTTTAAAATTATTCAAAAAGTTGTGTTAGAATCATATTCTTTAATTAAACATGTCATTTTTTACAATTTTGTGTCAAAATTATTCAAAAAATGATTATAATTATAACATTTTAACAGAAAAACACAAAAAACGATTTTTACCTCATTTTTACGTTGGTTTTGATCACACTGTATTTTTAAATTCTTAAGAGTTATGAGGACAACACTTTCAATTCAATATTCTGTGTTCCCTCCTCTTGCTCTAATCACTGCCTGCATTCGCCGTTTTTATAACTTTATTAAAACTTTAAAGGTTCCTTGAGGAATTCGGTCCCATTCTTCCCTGATGGCGATTTCTAAGTCTTCTAGGGTGGTGGGGGCTGGATCTCGAGCTCTACCCTTCTGTTTTAGGGTATCCCACATGTGCTCTATAGGGTTCAGATCCGGACTTCTTGCTGTCCACTGCATAACCGGAATACCGACCTCTTCTAAGCACTGAGTAACAATGGGCGCTACGTACGGCCGCGTTATCGTGCGTTAACTTGAAGTTTTCTCCGATGTAGCCCGCATATGGTACGACATGATCTTCCAAGATCTCTTCTGATAAATACCAGCGCAGTCAAAGATATACCACCCCAAAACATTAGACACCCTCCACCATAACTTACAGTTTCTCTTATACAGCACTGAGCATAACGTTCTCCTGGCCTTCTCATGACATTACGGCGCCCATCAAAGCCATATAAAGTCATTCTACTCTCATCACAGAACAGAGCTGACGCTCATTGGTGAACGGTCAATTCGACATGGTTCCTCGCAAATTGAAGTCTGGCTTGTCGATGAGCTATGGTCAGTTGTGTTCCTGTTGCTGGTTTGTATGGTCTTAAATTCTGTTTACGAAGTCTTCTTCTCACAGTACTGTCACTTATAGACACTCCACGCACTTCACGTAAGCGTCGCTGAATGTGAACACCAGAAAGTTGCCGATTTCTTATAGCCGATGTCACAATAAAGCGGTTATCTCTTACAGTTGTGACCCTCTGTCTTCCAGATCTTGTCCTTCTACAATACTGCCCAGTCTCCTGAAACCTCTGGTAAACTCTCCGAACCGCAGATCGGCTGAGATTTAATCTTCGAGCCACAACACGTTGACTTAAGCCCTGTTGCAGCAAGGCTACGACTCGGGCGGCTTCAACTTCAGTAGTATCCATAATCTATACATATAATAAGACAGTAAAAATATTTTGTCTGTACATTTAGTATTTTTAACTGAAATGGATAGAGGGGCACTTAAATAGATTATTAGAAAGCAAAAAAAATTTTTTGGAATTTTTTGTCTGTCTGTCTGTATGTATGTTCACGTTTATCTCCGAAAGTACTGAACCTTTCACTATTGCTTTGTTTTAACTCAGAATAATATCTAAACTTTGTTTCATCAAAATCGGTTCATTAAAAAAAAAGTTATCGTCATTTTAATGAACTCAAATAAATAAAACTGGAGTGTCATCTGTGAAAATTGAAGACGGTGAAATTTTAATCAAAAGTACTGTGAAAATAGTATTTGTGGAAAAGCTCATTGTTTTGTGCCATACTATACATACATACATACTAATATTATAAATGCGAAAGTAACTCTGTCTGTCTGTCTGTCTGTCTGTTCCGCTTTCACACCAAAACTACTGAACCGATTTAAATGAAATTTGGTACACAGATAGTCTGGAGCCTGAGAAAGGACATAGGCTACTTTTTCATGCAAAAAAGGTTGTAAAGGGTTGTAAAAGGTTGAAAGGAGGGATTATTGGTTGTATGGAAATATTGTTAAAACTACTGAACCGATTTAAATGAAATTTGGTACACAGATAGTCTGGAGCCTGAGAAAGGACATAAGCTACTTTTTCATGCAAAAAAGGTTGTAAAGGGTTGTAAAAGGTTGAAAGGAGGGATTATTGGTTGTATGGAAATATTGTTAAAACTACTGAACCGATTTAACACATTGAGTGCTGACTACGTATATATACGTACCTGGTATCAATGCCTGACGCCGACTACGGATATGTACGTAGGGGTTCTATGCGTGCCACAGTAAAAATTATGGAAGCTGGCGTCTTATGCAGGGCGTTAATTTAAAGACCGGCACCTCAAATAAAACAAGCATTAATAAACGAGTAACTTTATTGATCACAAGTTAGGTATAAATTTCAATTTCAAAATGACTTTAAAAAAAAAATCCTTCAAATAAATAACATAAAATTGCCTTTTTTGTTAATTAAATTATCGCAACTTCATGTTTGACGGTAATCAACAACAGAAACAAAAAAAATAAAAATTCTAACATTATTATTTATTCATAATAAACAAAAAAAAAACAATTTTATAAGTTAGGAACTTAGTGTTTTGGGAACTTTGTAAAAACAATATTACTCAACAGTTTTTATACATATTACACAAACATAGAATCGGTGTGATATATTTTGAAGCATTCCACAATGCATAAGGCCGGTTTTTCTGGGCACACAGGGCAATAGTATGAGCTCTCTTTGCGTTTTGTACAAACTCTACAGGGCTTTCCAGGAATCTTCTTTTTTTGGGTTGGAGGTAGTTTTTCCAAGTAATGAAAATTATCTGGAGAACCCCGAGACAACTGATATACTGGGCAACTTGATTGTGAAGGTACATGAGATGAGTTAGGCGTTTGTGATGTGGAAGATCATGTATCGTTGTTCGGCATGTCTAATAGATGTGTGATAAACTCTTCACGAATTACGATCTTGTTTAGGAAGAAGTCTGTACGCATTTTGCACGTAAATATCAAATATATGAAGCCCTAATTTTTTATGCCATCGTAATGTGTTCCTTAGACAAGAATAATATGAGGTCATTTGGTCACTTCGATCGACTCCAGACATGCCTAAATTATAATCAGCAATAATGTTAGGCTTACACGACAATTTACCATTTTGGTTTCGTACATTCACCATCTCAAGCTTGTGTTTGTTTGAAATGACTAAAACATCTCTTATCTCTCCATTTGCAGATTGTTATACCCTGACATGACTGAAAGGCCAATTCCCTTTTTTCAGACGTGCTGCAGTTACGTTGATGGATTGTCATTTCTGTTATTTCACAGGGTCCCACATAAGTGGGTCTGTTTTTGACCGAGATGACTTGCTAAATCCACAGAATTATAAAAATTGTCTGCGTAAAGGACATGTCCTTTCTCGAGATAACCATCGAGAAGATCAAGAACAACCTCGGTACTGTGTAATGTTTCCGGTGCTGGTTCTTCGTAAGAGCTTGATGAAGTAGATGAATCACTTTCTTGTTCACAATCTGGCCGCTATTCGTCGTCGGAACCAGGCGAAAAATCACCACAATCACAGTCTGATTCCATGAGTAAGTTCGAAATTTGCTCTTCATGGACGATGGCGCCACTTTGAATTTCGAGACATTTTTAGGAAAAAGAGCGTCGTAACGAAATCCTTCCTCAACCGCTTGCGCAGCGACACTAAAAATGTGCGACCGCGCAGCGGGAGAAGGGCGGGAAAGGGGTGGTAGGAGACAGGAGCGTGTCAAGAGCAAACTGTAGAACATAGATGATGGAGGATGACGTATACGTATAAGTACGTACCTTGGCACCCTGGGTAATTAATTTATTTCCGAAGCCAACTACGTATATATCCGTGGAATACCAAATGTATGGTGGCAACCAACTTTAGCCATGCGAACAAAATCGGCATTCAATGGGTTAAATGAAATTTGGTACACAGATAGTCTAGAGGCTGAGAAAGGACAGAGGCTACCTTTTAAAGCAGAAAAGGGTTGTTAAAGGTTGAAAGGAGGGGGTGAAAGGTTGTATGGCAGTATTGTTAAAACATATCCTTCCTGTGGGAAATTCGAATATAACGCGGGCGAAGCCGCGGGCGGAAAGCTAGTTTTTAGATAAAATTAATTAAAATCATAGCAATAATCAATAAAGTAACCGTTATTAACAAGAACACAGTTAAAAACTTGGTGTCGCAAATTAAACAGGGCCAAACTGAATACTGAACGTAAACGCTTAATCAGCATTTATCAGTGTTTATTTTAAAAAAGTTTATTAAGTACCCTCAAGTGCAGCGCAGTTCGTAACACTATCTTTGAAATTATAAAAAGAAATAGTGCAAAAACAGGGTGGGCCGATTTTTGTGATGACCAGTGTATATCTCGTTCATTTGTACAATTGTCAGTCTATGATTTGTTGTTTTACATGGATTTAACTATTAGGGTTTTTTTTTATATTTTAACACCGTATCTTTTGACTCTTAATTATTCGTAGTCTTCTTTGGAATTAATTTAATTATAATTTGGTGCATCATTTAGTTGTCTTATTTCGTTAAAGAGCAAATTTTATAAATGGCACACTTATTAAGTGTTGTATTAGTTAATATCAAGCCAGGTCAATTGAATAATAAGCCTGCTGAGTAATTGTGTATAAAATTCAAATGTGAATTGTGCCTTTAGAAACCTCACAAGCATATCAGCTAACACGCCAAGTTTGCCTCCAAGTTGCATTCTAGCGAACTCGGAAAAAGTCTAAGATTCAACTTTCACACTTCTTGTTTCGACATAGCTATGATGCTGTTTAGTTTTGTTATGCAACTGCTGTTAAATTCACTAGTACGTGCCATAAGTGGTATTCAAGAGAGCCCGCATTTTGTTTCCGCTTTAATTGCGTAATACATAGTTATAGAATGGTCTGTCACAAACATTAGAAATAAATATTTTCACAGCGATATTCGGTTTGTTAGGTTCTGTTTTTATATAAGTTAGTTATCCTTATAACTTTATTAACGGATGGTAAACTATATATAAGTCATGTCAATGTTAATTAGAACAATTCTATCTTATCCCGCTAGGAGCGCATATGTATACAAGATTTACGCTGTAATTGAAATATATTGCTCACAGCACATTCAATAAGCTTATAAACATCATAGAATATAAAAATATTAAGAAAATAAATTGCAAACTTTTATTAAATATTTTAACTATAGAATGTAGTATTAAAATGCTCGAAAAATTATACAAAGCTTTTATCAGAACATTTTTCTTTAGCAGCACTAAATTTTATTCTCCTCAAAGCAAACATTTCATTAGGAATGTGTTTATTGCCCGCTACAAAGAAAGTTAGTTCACTTTCTTTTGCATTGGATTATGACAGTAAAATTTTAAGGTAAGGAATGACAAATACTATTAATAACATATTTCTTTATAAACAATCCATGTACATAGATAATACATTTAAGTATATAGGACATTATACAACCATGTCGAAAATACCAATATTACCTAATAGAAAACTCGGGACGTACGCAGTATTCATCGAAAAAGAAACAAATTTGTTTTATTGACGATTATCATTGAATAACCCAAACATTTGTTGCATTTTGTAAACCAACCTAAAATCTGTAGCGTGTCGGATACAAATAGGGCGGGTGTGAGTCCGTGACAGGAAAGCAGCTAGTGCATGTCGAAGGTCATTGCCGCCGCGGACGACCCTAGCGTGTGCACCGCCCACCGCCATCGCCACAGCCGTCCGCCGAACTAGAAAAACCACCACAAATCATCGAATCCGCTTACAAAATAAGACGGGTTTCTTCGCGTGCACCTTTCTGCGCTGCGGCTTGCTTTCTCGGCGTGTGCAATTAAAAGCACGTTTGTCGACGGCAATCGCACACAACACGTATTAGAATATAGAAATGCGCGTTTGTGAATGCTCTAATTGCAATGTTACATTGATTTGTAGTTGTAGAGGTATGTACGTAATATAATCTAATTCGCTTTCACGGTTGTAACTAATCTAAGTTGTAAAATATTGAAAACGTACGGCTGGTAATACGAACTCTATATTTGCATTACAAAATCAACGCTATTACGAGCAACATAAGTGCCGTCATTGTGTACTATCTGTGTGCCTGAAAAATTTTGTATCACGCAAAGTACGTCAGAACCTCGGGGGGCAGTTTTAAATTTATTATTATCATAATAATGGCTAGGCATTCGATGTGAACTTTCTACACTCTGTGTAAGTTTCTATTGAGTAACCGTTCTCATTTTTTAGCTTATCATGCACAGCTCGTACAATTTATATAGCTACACTCTGTTCAACTGTTTATTTTTTAATGACACAACAAATGCTCATTAATTAAATGTATGTTTAAAATATGTCAAAAACTAAGGGGTGTAAAATTCTGTAAACTACGTATCAAAAAATTGTAAATTGTACAATAGCGAAATTAAATCCTAGTAATCTAGTCATTGACAATTTCGCGGCAAAAATTACCATGAGGTTGCGAAGCGTGAGACGCAGAGTGAGGCGAGGAATCTCGCAATCAGCTATCGGCGTGGGAGCGGCACCTGCCTTCATTAGCTTGCGTTGCTATAATTACGATAAATTAACGTGCCCTATGTTTTTTGCATATTGCGTAACAAAACATTAGATACTGTCAATTATATGATGCTACGATAGCTTCTTTAATTTAGAAATAGAGGGCTCTCGGCCATTCGAAAAAAGGCCGTATTTAAATAATAATATAATATATTTAATATTGTTTTTATTTAAATCCTTTAATAACCTTTCTATTACACAAACAACACACTGTAATAAGTTTAAAATATCTTCAATAGCCATGAGTTTACAAAGCTTTTAAGTTGTCGCTTAATTGTATGTTCTGAAAGAAACAGTTTTAAAGAAACAGATTGGACTGATCTTAGGCGATTTTTTAAAGATTTCAATTAATTATTGTTCGTCAAATCCAAGATTTATCCTTTGATATCATTCTCATCATGGTATCAAAACGTATTTCTTAAATTCGATAAACCGTTAGGCGCATAGTGAAACCCGATGAAATTTTCTTATTTCATTCACTATTCATTGCACCCTAATTATTTTTTATTTTACTTATTGACATAGAAAGTGTTGTTTTTGGTTAGTTCGCAAATTAGGGTATGACTTTGTTATCAAGTTACATTTTTTTTCATAGAATTCTAATATGCTTTATATTTTGTAAACGCTGTTATTGATTTTGTCTTAATTATACACCTAATAAGACTGCACGTTGACTGGATAGGACTGCACGTCAATCGCACAGTCAGCGGCAGAATCTTTACTTATGCTTACGGTAAATTCCAATTAGTGTTTTTCTGACGCAATACATCTATATTCATTGCCTCCATGTGTGCTCCATTGTAAACACACACAAGAAAATGTTATTATACATTTTTGTTATTCTGATTACGACGTTCTACAGATCTTGTTCTCACTTTAAACCTAGCAGAGAAATATTTCTTTTCATTTCTTTGTTTAAAACAAAAACCGCCAATAGTCCATAGTTGTGGTTGAACCGCAGCACCCGCGGCTCAAAGCTCCCTAACCGCAAGCAATGCAACGCGTGCTCGCGCGAAACCGCTAACTCTCGTTCCCCGCTCTGGATATGTGCCCGAAATGATTACATAGGGCGTGACACATCCTTAGATACGTCACCAACTAATGCGATGAATCACATAACCTCTTGCTGGACTTGTTAAGGAAACTTACGATTAATTAATATGCACTTGGATAGATTTTTAACATTTTGAAAAAGGTGGTGCTCTATTTAATTGTATATTGTATTTCTTGATTTCGATTTATCCTTAGATATTTAAAAAATGCCAGGTTAGCTCATACTGAAATATAATTATTTTACAAAAATTTTGAAACTAAAAACATTGTCCTAAAATATGTATAAGAACTCACTTAAAAATATCCAAATAAAAGAACAAAATAAATGAAAATACACATCAAATGTTTTATATTAAAGTCAGTGAAAACTATATCATCTATTAGAATTGGATATGGGAAAAGTAAAGGATTAGTAAATAAAATTAAATTTATTTTAAGTAGACTATTTTGATGATCGTATTTTTAATGCTGTAAAAATTTTCCGTAAGTTAAATCATTTCTTTATTATTATTATTATCTCTTATCCATATGTTATATGATTATTATTCTATTATCTGCGCCCTGAATAACCTTATTTTATGTTTACATTTGTAGTATATGGCCAATAAACTCATTTTGTTGGTGAAATCTTTTATACCTTGACTAAAAACAATATAAAAATACGCTATTCTACAACCTACGCACCATGTCAATATGGTGCGCTTGTTAGCTTCAGTCACATAATAATTCTATAAAACCGCCTTCATTCATTTCTCTCGCGTGAATGGACGCCATTAAGGGCTTCTAATTGTCTGACGGCGGCACAATGTGGTGGACACGCGAGCCGCGCTGTATTGTACTCTATGTGTGGATTTTATTAGCGGATATGTGATTCCTCAGTCCACTCAAACTTTTTTAGGATTAGTATATTATGTTCTATACAGCACCATTTTCGTATTCATACAAAATTCAGTATTTCTTGTCATTTGTATTGATTTACAAATGAGTTTTGATTATTCCAACTTATAAATACCTGCTCTATACAAAATCTTGTAATTAACCCTAAAAAGATTTATTAGCCTAAGAAATCGCATACCTACATACTGTATGCAATAAGGCAAAAGTCTAAATCGACTTAAAACGTTAAGCATATATAAATGTATGTATAATATTTTTTTTTTAAAGGAGGTAATATATTTTTGTAGTACATAGTATAAAACAACAGATCGATCCTGCATGAAGCACAAGATCGATCCTGCCATGTACAAAATGTTTTTCGTACACCGCATTTCATATGTACATTAATTAATCTGTCGCTCCTACGGTGAAGGAAAACATCTTTAGGGCAATCTGCATAGCCCTGCAAAGAAATTAATATGGAGCCGAGTTAAGTAGGCATAACCACGGTATAGATAAATAAGACCTAGACCTTATTTATCTTTTATCTAAATGTAGGGTTGAAAATATCCAGAAGTGGTGTTTGATAATTTGTCAAACATCACTTCTGGATTCACCACGTTAAACCAATTACCAAATTTGTTTGTTATTGTGACATACATACAAAAAAAAAACACTGTTTTTTAAGTTCGGTAGAATTTAACGTGCAAGAAATGGTAGTATGAAAAAACCCACTTCGTATCTTGATAATCCCGATATTCTTTATAAGTCCATAGTGACTGTCGACGCTCGCGGCGTAGGTGGCGCTATCGGCGGAAACAGTGCTGTATCCTGCGAGATATCGCTCAGCTGTGTTAGCTTCGAGCTGTGGCCGATGCTATCAACTAAGTCGATTTTTGTACGACCACCTTAGCATTGACAATGGCAGTTTGCAAATTGCAAATAAATTTGTCTAAGGTTATTCATTTATTTTATTTTTCAGATTTTGACGTGAAACGTCTTTAAAATCGCGCCGAAACGCCCGGTACCAGGTTTAAAAAGTGGACCGTAACGAAAAGGTCTATATCATCGTACCTGAATAATTAAAAAACTATTAGTCTTAGAAACAAAAATGTGGTGTGAATATTTCACTTATATAGTCAGCTCGCTGTTGTGACATGGAGTTTTTATTTTTATTTCAATCTTTTACTTTAAATGCGATTCCCTAACATGGACGTTTCACGTTAAAACCAACGGCCGTGTGCCCCGGCACAGCCCCACCCGATCTTTTTTGTATCTGTTACTATGACTCTTTGTTACTAGCGCTTTTAGCTAAAGGTACTATAATTATACACTTTTAAAATCTTGATTCATGACTACGCTCAGACCATTTAGCCAGTGTGAAATATGTGAAAATTGTATTATGTTTTAAAATTGTGTTAGTTAATTGATTGATATGACTTCTGTAGCCAAATACATATCAAAGTCATATTAATCGGGACATTATTAAAAATCTTTGAATTAAATCATACAAGACTGATAATTATTAAACATCAGTTATAATTTTTATAGTTGGCTATATGTTTTATAGTTGGAAACACTCACATTGCTACTCTGAAAAATGTTATGATTATTTGAACGAATGTCTAAAACACTGGTATTGTAGAAGCAACCTCCTTAGCTCCTGACGATTGTTTACTGCAACGATGATGTAGTAATGAATGTCTCAGCTGTACTGACAGGGTCTCAACTAAACAAATTGTGTTTATGTACACTAAATAAATATCATCAAAATATTTATTCGTATTTATACTACTCATATATGATGATGGAAAATTATTTCTATCAAATGTCAAACGATGACGGCGTTTTTACGTAATCTGACACAGTTAATAAACTATGCAGGTTTAAATGCCAGTAGTGTGTAATTTTTTTATGGTGATAGCGTGTGCACATTCTACACAATTGCATGCGCGTTCTATAACATAATAACCTAGGACAATTGTAGACTGAACAAAAATAATTATCAGTAACAATTTTTTAAATGTAAAGTTTAAAAAAGTAGGTCCCTACAATCTAGCTACGAATAATGCCAGTAATATAAAGCAAGAGGTGATGAAAATTAGACAATTCTAATAAGCGACGGAGGCGACCTGTTCCATCCATTAGTTATGAGTTCCACTGACAAAAAACAAGGCGGTGATTGATGGGTTTCATGGGATATCGCGCGTTGTTGGCGCTGTGGTCTCGGCACTGACTTACAAATCGGAAGATTCGCAGGGCCTGTGATCAATTCTGCTATGAACCAATGTGTTTTTCGAATTTCACATTTACAATTTTCGTATCTTCTACGCTGAAGGAAAATATCGTGAGAAAATATCAAGCTGCACACATCTGCAAGGAAATCTAAAAGTGTATGTAGTCGCACTGTGTCAGCGTGGCTGAGAAATCGCCGTAATAAAGTTAGGGTACGCTCATGCCTCTCGGTAGAGATGTATATGAGCTATGATGAAGATGGGTTATCTGATTGAAAATATGACAATACCATCATTCACAAGCGAAAACGACCGATTGAATTAATTGATAGTCTCCACTATCGTCCCATCACAGTTATCAGTATCACTTTTAACTAGTTTTTAAGATTTCTGCACAGAGTTCTAAGTTGGATATTAATACCGAGTTTATTGACAGTGAATAAAGTCTACTATCATTATTGATCGCAGCATCTCTTGTGAAATGGTTGTTGCAGTACTAGCGACCTTACGAAGATATTAAGATGTTAATATAAATAAGAGGTAGATATCTAGAGCAGAGGTTCCCAAACTCTTTTGTTTCATAGACCACTATCAAATTTGTTCTGGATCTGGTGGACTCCAGCATGCAGCTACATGCTGCTGCTACTAAAAATTCCTTAATCCCAAAAATTTGATTACAACTATGTAAAATCGTTCTAAGTCTCTAATCTAAGTCGTAAATTCTGCGTTGTACTGAATATGAAATAAGCTATCTTTTACAAGTACCAGTCACCGTGCTTTTTAAAAAACAGAAAACAAGCTAACATTTTTGTTCTTTACTATCTAAACCAAATTAATTTTCGTGTAACCCACGCCTATTTTATGTCCCACCCCACATAGTCCCCCGTCGAGTCTCGTATAGAGCTCTGAAAGTCTACATGCAACCTACCTACTTTGGAAATTACTGCATTAGTGTCAAAACTGAAGCATTAACTTCTGGTAATTGGTGTAATTTCATTTAGTCGCAATAGCTAGTGAGGGAAGACGTCGTTCCTCGCTCTGATGTTGAATCCTATATTCCTTCCGTCTCTGTCTTTATATATGATGTTTCCAAATGCCGCGCTGAATACCAAATTGTTCTTTTCTCGCTTACTGAAACTTTTAAGTCTTAGTTGGACACCCAGTATGTCAGTATTTTGAAGTAAAATACAAAGTCAGAAATACAGATATGTTAGATCACAAATATAATATATAAGCATTACATAAACAGTATATATATATGCTGAGATATTATTTAAACTCTCATTTATCTACTATGCAAGCTGCAAGTTTAGGAGAGATGGAAATACGACTACTAAATGGTAAATGAAAACAATATCTTTAAGATGCAGATCTTTAAGGGAATTATTATCTCATATCTAATTTTATGATGTTTTATGAATGAATGATTTCGTTTTGAAAGATATTATATTGTATCTGTTTTTTCTTTTGTCGGTAAACTCGTATTGTGTTCTTTTGACTTTGTACATTTTAAACATTGTCAACAGTTTTTAGCCTTGTTTTCTGTTGCACTGTGTAATGTGCTCTTCTCGGAAAGGCTTGGATAATAATTTGTCACCAACAAAAAGCCATCCAACGTCTTGCGAACATTGGTTGGTGCTATTGTTGCACTTTAGATTGTCTGTTGCTTTCTAACACTCGTGATACAATTTATAACTACGGCTTCATTGCATTTAAAAAACATGATTGCTTTAAAATAAACCGGATAAAAAGACTAAGGCGGTGCCGGCAAATAGTCAATACTACCTACTAGTAGTCTACTAAGAAAAAATTACTTAGTTTTTTTTATAGAAGTCAATTGTTCTTTCGCCTATTCCGCAGTCTGCTCTGAAGAAGTGTTTGCAACCAAAGAGGTAGCAGCTTCTGTTTGATCTAGTACAATTCGGTTTCAGCGTTCATTGCTTCCACGTACTATTAATTCTGTATTGAGTTTGCCAGTTGCGGTGTTTCTTGAGTGTTTCAATATTTCCGACTTTAAACTTATCTTAAAAGATAACTTCTCTCCATATTGGTAGTGGCTGAAGTCTAAGCTACGGTTTCCAGTTACCAGTTGGTAATGATGAATGATGGTTACAATTAAGACGCTTGTGTCAGCAAAAGCTACAAGGATGATGCATACGTGCACACGTGCATTATAAATCCGCTATCGCCTAGATAGCAAAAGTTGAATTGAAAAATGAATCGTTTATTGTAGTTAATAACAAAATTGCATTAATCAATATATCATTAAGCAATATAGCACTGTTGCAAAATATACCTTTCCGTAAGATTTTGCCGCTCTTTCGCAATAGTTGTTGTAAAATAACATTGCCTATCCATTCAATTTACCGAGAACGGCAAATAGTCTCATTTTGCGTAATATTTATGCTGAATCTGAAGTAAAATAAACATATTATTTGGGTTTAATATAAATACATCCGCTGATAAGGCTTTCTGTATTGACTGTAAAAACAGAGTAATTGTATTAAAAAAATAATGCAAAGGCTTAGGGCAGAATATCTATTGTCGTTCAAGCTACGACTGGGAGATGATTCTTCCTCATGATTGGAATTTTTGTTTAGTTTGGTAGATACTTTAGAGACTTTAGAGTTAATTTGTTTTATAACATATTTCTCAAATCACCAGTTCAGTTGCTTCGGTCGCGGTTTTTTTCGGATTATCTTATAGTAAAAAATCTTTTCCACCGTTAAAAAATCATTGTATGTCCCCGAATCTCCATTTCATCCTGATACAAAATTTAAAAAAATATCCGTGCAGTAACTTCTACGCGAAAAAGAAAGAAACATCCGTTCTTATCAACTTTAATTTTTTTTTTGTAAGAATCAAAATTCTTCGAAAATGACTCATACAAAAATAGTTTCAAAAATTAATAAAGTGTGTCTTGGTTGTGAATTGTATATAAGCAAGCAATTCGATTTTGTTTTACGCTAGGCACAGCCTGGTATAACACGCTCATACGAGTTATAAGACATTAATAATGTTTTTTATTTCTTTTAGGAATGTACAAGCTTCTGTCAAATATCACTCGTGTAAATAGCTTCAAAATAAAATAACATCTGAAAAAACGTTTCCACCAGTGTCTCTAATAGCAATACTTTTTTCAGAATTTTGGAGTTTTATAATTTTCATTTCATATGCAATTGTATATTCTGATGATTTAAAAATAGTTGTCATTTGTATTTTATTTGACAGTTTTCTCTTTATTATAAGTAATATTCATTCCATTTAGTTACTGAACTGTATCATAATATTTCGTACTATGTATCCACATTAAACTGAATCGCAATTTGAATCGATCGTAGGTAATCCTCTTCTATTTTTTTGTTCAAGTTCATCAGTTCAAATGATATCAAAGTTTATTTTATCGTAGGGATATTATTAGTACTTGGGTTACCACCTTTTTACTTATTTCTACCGCAAAGCAGCAGTGTTCGTATTACCGTATTCTGATTTGAAGGGAGTAGGAATAGAAGTTACTAGGTACCGTGATTTTACATCATCACAGCTCATATACGTCCCCACCGAGGGACTCGAGCCTACCTACGTCAGGGCGATAGGCGATAGGCGGTAGCCTACGTTAGGGCGATTAGGCCTTAGTCAACCACGCTGGCCCAGTGCGGGTTGGTTGACTACGTACACCTTTGATTTTACATATTATGTCACAAGTTGGCCTCACCCACTCGTAATCAAGCCGGCAATAACCGACAGCGGCTACATTCTGCGTGGAACCAAACTCTTACATTTATGTGTGTACTTTATCTATGTTGGCAGCTCTGCGATCGACTTCCGCTCTTGCGATCGGAATCCGTGACCTCAAAGTCACCGCTGACTATTTAGTCAGCGGTGATTTCGAAATCGCATTCGTAATTCAAAAATAGGTCTCCAGCATGCCTCTATCTATAGTCAGACGCATCTTTTTGACAAGGTCTGACTTATGGTTATATATATATATATATATATATATATATATATATATATATAATATATATGTGCTACATTCATATTCATAAATGTATATTGTATATAAGTATAGACTGAAAAATCGAACAAAACAGATAAAATTTCCACAAGTATGACTTGATTACGAGTGGGTGAGGGCACTCGTAATGAAATCACACCTGTGACTAAGGTAGTCACATCAGTGATATTCAAAAATAAGAATTATTGAAAATCGGTGATTATTAGTCACATCGGTGATTTCGAAGTCGCATTCGTAATTTAAAAATAGGTCTCCAGCATGCCTCTATCTATAGTCAGACGCATCTTTTTGACAAGGTCTGACTTATGGTTATGGTTATTATTATAACGCTATTAAATTTTGGTTCTACTCTTCACGATAAATGATTCATTTCAAAATTAAAACGTGATTTATTTTTTTCGCTATTAATTGCAATCTTTACATTTTTAATACCATTCACATTTTGTTGACACCGGTAGGTACTAATTATCGTTTTGTTCTTCAGGATAGGCCTCCCCAAGGGCTTTTCAGATTGCCCTATTTTGTGCTGTTCTCATCCAGCACTGTCCTGCAAATTTCTTCATGTGATCTTCCCATATACGGGGTAGCTTGCCTCTCCTTCTTTTGCTATATCTAGGACATCATCCTATTACCGCTGTAGCTCATTTCTTTTCCCATTCTTTCCATATCACCTGGAGACCTATTTTTGAATTACGAATGCGACTTCGAAATCACCGATGTGACTAATAATCACCGATTTTCAATAATTCTTATTTTTGAATATCACTGATGTGACTACCTTAGTCACAGGTGTGATTTCATTACGAGTGCCCTCACCCACTCGTAATCAAGTCATACTTGTGGAAATTTTATCTGTTTTGTTTGATTTTTCAGTCTATACTTATATACAATATACATTTATCATTATCATTATATATATATATATATATAAAATATCATTTATATATATATATATAATATATATGTGCTACATTCATATTCATAAATGTATATTGTATATAAGTATAGACTGAAAAATCAAACAAAACAGATAAAATTTCCACAAGTATGACTTGATTACGAGTGGGTGAGGGCACTCGTAATGAAATCACACCTGTGACTAAGGTAGTCCACATCAGTGATATTCAAAAATAAGAATTATTGAAAATCGGTGATTATTAGTCACATCGGTGATTTCGAAGTCGCATTCGTAATTCAAAAATAGGTCTCCAGGTGATATGGAAAGAATGGGAAAAGAAATGAGCTACAGCGGTAATAGGATGATGTCCTAGATATAGCAAAAGAAGGAGAGGCAAGCTACCCCGTATATGGGAAGATCACATGAAGAAATTTGCAGGACAGTGCTGGATGAGAACAGCACAAAATAGGGCAATCTGAAAAGCCCTTGGGGAGGCCTATCCTGAAGAACAAAACGATAATTAGTACCTACCGGTGTTAACAAAATGTGAACGGTATTAAAAATGTAAAGATTGCAATTAATATCGAAAAAAATAAATCACGTTTTAATTTTCAAATGAATCATTTATCGTGAAGAGTAGAACCAAAATTTAATAGCGTTATAATACGAATTAAGGATTCTACCTCAATTTAGTTATTTCGGCAAACGGTGTAGCAGACAGAAGTTAATTAACTATTGATTAAATATTATATAATCATAAAGTTTTAAACTTTAAGTAAGCCGCACGGCGAGATCCATCAGCTAGTACTATGAAGGCTATGTGTATTACCCGTGTTAAATATAGCATCAATCGATATTGCTTCCTCTCATTTATAAATAGAATAGGATAGGATATTAATGTAGCTTCTGACAGTCCTTTGCAATATCATATTGACTGATCGCACACTGACTTTGATTCGTTTTTTGGTTTGTAATATTAAAGTTGTTATCGATTTATTTTTGTGACTTAGCAATATTAAATTTATAATTGAATTTGCATTTCCAATTTTTTAAATACAGTCTTTAGACTGAAAAAATCAGCAGTTTGTCTTTTTATGTTAGCGGATTTAATTATATTGTTATCTAATTGTAGTAAAGAATATAAAAAAGAAAGTTGGACAAATTTAACGGATTAATTGCTTAAAGGAAGTACCGTTTAAAACTTTTGTTTTTATATTTTTTAAACAGTTAATTTTTTGTTTAGGATATGTTGATGTGTTTATTCAAGTAATAAATCATTAGTCAAAGATAGTATAAATAGTTTTGCGACTTACTCAATACAAATTATTTGAAAACGTTATCTAAATACCTACAGCTTTCAAGTATGTACCTATCCATAAAAATAAACTTGTTTTATATATTTTATCTATTTTCTAATTTGAGTTAATTGTATTTTATTATTTAAATTGTCTTTTATATAATAATGTAATAAAAAAATCCTAATATCTTTAAAATTACATCATTTATTTTCCATGGATTGAGTTCAGTTCAAATAAATATTGAGTATTTTTAGCCATTATTATTTATGTCGAATAGAAATAGGTACTGAGAATTATACAGCCTTATTTAATTTCATCTCAAGTCATTATAATGTTTATTGACTGTATATTGACTGTCGTATGGAAACCTACACAATTTAGCCATGATACGATTCGGCTAAAACAAAACGTAAAGCGATAATTTCGTCGCTTGGAGGCTATTCACCCGTACGTAAATGGCGTGGTCGACAGTCTATCTAGGCTTATGCCTGTATCAAACTTACGAATACTAATGGGTGACAATTTATCTAGACTGACGCGATATATCTAGATTATAATATTTTGACGAATGTTACAGCAATACGAGTGTAAAAAAATATTGCCTTTTAATAAATATTTTTTTTTTGTGTTACTTATATTAATATATAATTTACCTTGTCGAAAAGTTATGCATATACGAGTATGTTACACAAACGCAACGTGAATATATTCGATGTATACGGCACTGGCCTTCTAGTCGCAAAGTCCGGTGTTCAACTTGTCAGGGACCGATTTGTTTTCCGTTATTCGAATTTAATAGATACAATTATCTCACGATGCTACAGTGAAGATAATCATCGTGAGATATCCTGCACCAACGAAAAAACTCAAAAGTGTGTGTGAAGACTTTCAAACCACACTATTCCAGCATGGCTAATTAAGTCCTAATCACCCCGATATTCTTATGGTAGGCTCGAACCCCTCGCTGGGAACGTAACTTTTACTAGATTCAAATTTCATAGCCAATCTTTTGAAGCAAACAGTAATGATTGAAGCAAAATTTACTTGAATTGACTTTTGTACATTGTATCTCAATTTATAACAGAAGGTATCTGAGTGAATGACTGATGTTACCACCCCGTAGTATCATTCGTTTAGTTAGAACTTAATAAATGAGAATGATTTCGCTTATGAATCGAAGGGCCGAAGTGACTGGATATTAGATAAAAGTTTTTAATGCAATAACTTAATTAAGTTTAAGTGTTTTTACACTTTATTATATATTTTTTATTAGGTTACCCTTGGTTTTCTACCGAGATTTTCAACATTTATATGAAAATTTGTGTTAGCTTTAGTTTTTACATTAACTAGATTGCGTAACTAATGTAGAAAATTTGTAAACTAGAAACCAGAAATTTAAAATGTCGCTGTTAAAAATTGTATGTACATAATAGGAAATATTTTTTAAATATTAAAATTTTTATCCTACTTCAGGAAGTACAGAATGTTATAATTTAACTGACGTAGGAATGGTGGTTTAAGAATTTGGAGTCTACAAGACTACGTAAATTAAAGTTTGCTGACAAAAGCTAGTTAGTATAAATATAAAAAAAAATTGAAAAACCTAGTGCATTATGTGATGAACGACTTGCAACGTGTACTTGTACCGTAAGGCAAATTGAATATAACAGAACTTGTAGCGTATATTAGAAATTCCGGTATATTCAACTCAGTATTACGATACTGATTTATATGGGTAGGCCTACATTTAATATGTTAAGGGCATGTAGTAAGCTTTTCCAAAGAACTAAAGTGAATAAAATAAAAATTCTGCGATACATGTGATCAACATTATTTTACTGATCACCGAACCACTCATTGTGAGGTCTCATAATATATATACTCTATGCTCTATGTCTTTTTTATTATCTCTAAAAAAAAATACATAAAATAAATAGCAAAATAATTAGAAAGAAAACAAAAATAACAGATGCCCTAAATCAAGCCCTGAAAATAAAATGGCAATGGGCAGGTCACCTGGCAAGACAGGAGGATCACAGGTGGACAATAAACACCACTGTTTGGTCAGGACCTTAATCAGGCAAAAGAAAAGTAGGAAGACCCAGATTACGTTGGAAAGATGATCTAGAAGCAGTGGCAGGAAAAAATTGGGCGAATATTGCTAGAGACAGGGAGAAATGGAAAAGGATGGAGGAGGCTTTCACCCGTCAAGGGATCCCAACATAAATATTGTTTATTCTTTAAATTATTTATTGGTTAATTGTAAAAAGGGGAAATAAAAAAGCTATTATTATTATCATTATTATTATGCTCTATGTAATCTAATGTCTAAACACAA
Source organism: Scirpophaga incertulas (assembly GCA_036419045.1). NCBI lineage: Eukaryota > Metazoa > Arthropoda > Insecta > Lepidoptera > Crambidae > Scirpophaga > Scirpophaga incertulas. The sequence goes on along the minus strand of CM071634.1, from coordinate 25,926,579 downwards.
ATAGCTAAGGATCAAAATTGACGTAGTTAGCCTCCTACTAGTACGGAATTGCTAATGTACATGATAAAAAGCTCGGCGTGAACCGTAAGCCTTCTACGTCATCGAGTGTGTAGGAGTACCATCCCGACGCGACGTGGGCGGGGGAGCTTCGCGCCCAACGCTCGCTCAAACTTCACATTGATTCGTATTAAGTTCTGTTACATGTCTATTGGGACTAATTAAGGTTGTTATCGGCTTTATGATTTATATCGCTATATTTATGACTGAACGAACGAATAGGATTACAAATATATATGCTATAAATTTAACACTTGTGTTTTGGGATTTAGGGTAGGCATACATATATAATCATACATAACTATATTTTTTATAAAAATATATATTAACTAACAGCCATGACTAAGGTACAAATGTTCGTATTCATCACACATATTTCTGCACCCACCGAGACTCGAATCCGGAACCTCAGATGGCTACACCGGGTATTTGATTTGTTTTTTTTTTCGTGGACGTAATGTATAAATTACACGTACGTATATCACATAGTATAGGGTATAGTTATATAACCTCTACTAATATTATAAATGCAAAAGCTTGTAAGTATGAATGTTTGTTACTCTTCAGCGTAAAAAGAATTGAATGGATTTTAATAAAACTTTACAATAATATAGTTATCAGATGTGTGATGTATCAGAATAACACATAGGCTACAGTTTATGAAAATATACGCCACGTTAATATAAACTACTCGAAATACTAAAACTGCGCAGATGAAGTCGCGGGCACCGTTAGTTATAATATAAAAGTAATAACCATAAACTATACAATTACCTACCATCAATAATTTTGCGTTCACCTAACGAGGTATTCTATTCCGTAGAATTATAAATATTAAATTTATCACGGTTTAACCTTTGTTTGAAGGTTTCCTCCTATAAAGCTAAATTGCAGTGTCAACCTACGCTCAGGGGGAGGATCTTCTTGGTGGGGGAGCGCCTTTTACCTTCCCCTGTTGCTTGCCTATAGAAATTTCACGTTAATTTTCTAATTTCATCACTCAGTCATTAACTTTTTGTTGAGGCACTTAAAGTGTCTTTGATGTAAGGTATCAAATCAGCTTGCTTTAATTAGTAGTTTTGAAGTCGCATTATACGCGGTACTTACATTAGGAATAAACGTATAAATATTAGATAATGATTAGAATAATGATAGTTTCTCTGAAAATTATTTATCTATTATGAGAAAGAATTAATTAGTTTGTTCATAAATCAGTTCTGAAGTACCGGAACTGACTATTCAGAATTCTTACTTACAAATAGTACGCTATTGCTCGTTATATTTACAAGATAGCCACTGTTTATCCCAGAATTCCCACGGGATTGAGAATAAAGCTGACGAAACTTAAACATAATGCACAAATGTCAAGTTACGGCAGTTAATGTTCAAAACCCAGTCCTTACTTAATATTATCAATGTTAAAGATCTTTGTCTGTCTGTTAGGCGATTTTGATGCAATTTGATATGGAAGCAGTTTGATACCGGGGGATATTTTTACCACGGGGAAATAACTTTCCTATGGGAATATGCAGAGAAAAGTAAGCCAGAGCTTACTGATTTTTTAAATAGAATTATACAAATATCTCTCTTACAGTTATCTATCGTCTCCTAATTACATCGTTAATAGAATAAACCGGGAATATATCGTTGTCAACCGACAGTAATAACGTGTGTGATAGATAATAGTTTTATTGTGCGGGTATGACATGACAAATACTTGTTTGACAAGGGCCACACTTGTACAGCTGGGTATGAGTTAGACGTTTTTATTCGGAACGTTGAGTCTTCAATATTACTCACATTGTTCAGCATTCATTCATAATGACAATTTGTTTTAAATATGTTAAGTTTTAATATATTTTATGTTCATATTTTTTTTGTTGGGCATAACCACATTAATAAATACAATTAGCACATCGACCTGCGCAAATGACTCAACCATTTATGAATAACGTCATACGAGGAGCAGGCCGTTGCAATGAACACTGAACTAGATGATTCGCGAAGATAAAAGTTCAAAGATCAACAACAAGCGCAGAATAAAAACACAATACATTGATCGCATTTTTACTTCATGTATATTTTGTTTTGATAGTATAACATTTTGTAAATTTATACTAGATGCATCCCGTCAGTTGTATAAGCGAGGGCGAGTCAAACCCTCGGAAGGAAGTTTTATGAAATAGTTGGAGCACGGTGATTAAAAATTCGATTTCACCCTCAACGATATTTTTATTTTTGTTTCTTACTTAGTCTCTCCAAAGCGTACGATTATATTGTCCCATTTTATTTCATTGTTTCCTTTACTTGTGCTGTGCCTTCCTTCTTGCCAAATATTATAATTCTCGGTCTATAGGAAGTACTATGTAGGTTTTGATCTCGAAGAGCTGTATTTTAGGGTTGTGTTCGTAAAGATACTTTTTCTCTGAAACACAAGATATTAGATTGAAATAACATGTAATTGTAAGTTTAAAAAATCAAGCTTCTAAACCAACGCAACCCTAAAATAAAGCTCTTTGAGCCCTGTTTTCTAAAATTTCGCAGTTTATTTTGTTGGCCGCCTAAACAGGCCTATATGAGATTATTATTTATTATATATAAACCTATAAGAGATTATTGTAAATAAATAAATATCAACAAGGTCAAAAAATTATATAGCTGAAGATATTGAAAGAGCTTAAAAATTGTATTTATTATTTCTCAAACTGACAAATTTAAAACAGGGATAAAGTTTTGATAATAGTTTTCCGTAGGAATGGTGTTCGTTCAGATTTAAGTTTGCCAAAATACCAAATAAATAATATGAACTAACTGCAAAAGGAATCATCTGACGAGTCGGAGGAGACGTTAGTTCCGAGAACTGATTTACATGGCGAATGCCGGCATTTTGTGACGGCAGCGGCTTCTGCCGTCACAAAATAGCCGGATACATAATAAAAAAAAACAATGGAGGAGTGAGACTATAACTAATGAACCAAAAATTTTTACGACTTACCTCGCCTATATAAACTCTGGAGGTCTAAACGGCCTCCAAGACATAGTGAATTCTCTATCAGTTTCAAATCGAGTCCAGGAGGTAGATGTTTGTGTGATGAATACGATTATGTGATTTATGTATTATTCGTGGTTTTTAATATACTCTAAATATTTAATGACTGGTGCTCGCTACTTCGTCTGCGCAGTTGTATTTCGAGTAGTTTATATTAACTAGGGATTGCAATTGCTGGATCCAGCATACAGCAATCCAGCTGGATCCAGCGCCTTTTTAAACATGCTGGATCCAGCATACATCTTGATCCAGCGATGCGGATCCGCAACGTATCAATTTCTATTGTTTAGTTTTGAGTTGCCGCCATTTTCGAAGCGGTACGGCAACGTTGCCGTTCTGTCCATAGCACGTGCCGCAGGAAAGGCAACGCCGACCAGTGTAGAGGCCGAAAGGCATTCTCAGCAGCCGGCTACATATGCAGTTCTGTGCGAAGCAGGTTGGGAGATAAGACTATAGATAAAATTTGTTTTCTAAGGTCTTACTTTCAGAGAATTCAAAAAAAGAAGTAGTCTCTTATCGTCAGACTTTAAACTGCTTAATTATTAAGGATTAACGAGCGGAGAGAAGATTATTTCAAAGCTTTTTTAGTTTGATACAAAAATACTATTGAAAATTAAAATAGTGTTATTGTTACGGTCCTTTTTTAAAAGAATGTTAATTAAGTTAATTTTAAAAGAATTTGTGAGACTGATTGCTACTGATTTGCCGTCCTATCATTAAACATAAGCGTAAAAAAGCGTGTAATTAATAACATAGTGCTTACTTAGAAACATTATCTTAAATGTTATATGAATATAAGGATATGTTTGTTATTTAATTTTATGTTGATTATTTTGATCTCAAATTATTAAAAAACCAAAGCAAATTAATATAAGATATCACCAAATGAGTGGAAGATTTCAAAGATTATCGTAAGAAGTATAAATTAATAAAAAAAGTCTTAAAATGTCGTATTTTTATTTTCATTCCACGTTTTTCTGGATCCGCGCTGGATCCAGCTGGATTCAGGTTAATCCAGCAAAAATTCCGCTGGATTGAAAACGCCGCTGGATTGCAATCCCTAATATTAACGCCACGTTATCAATATCAATACATAGTATAAAACAAAATCAAATGCTTAGATCTTTAAAACTACGCAACGGATTTTGACGCGGTTTTTTTTAATAGATAGAGTGATTCTTAAGGAAGGTTTGTATGTATAATAAATGCATAATATAGTAGAGAAACACTGATAAATTTAAAGGTTTCTAATGTGATGTCGTAAATAAGCACGTTTTTTTGCGCTTATATTGCAAACGCTGGCTGAACCCTACGAGATAGACCAAAATAATGTACTACAGTATTGTACAACTTACAAAAATCCACAAAAAAGTCCGCGATGGTATATGTCTATCTCTTAGGGATAACCCACCATAACCATTTTTTCACTGCACCCGTGCGAAGCCGGGGCGGGTCGCTAGTATCTTTATAAATTGTAGGCTAGGTAGGAATAACACATAGGCTACAAAGCCTATGTGTTATTCTGATGTATTATTATGTTGTCGTAAAGTTTCATTAAAATCCATTCAGTTGTTTGTATGTGAAAGAGTAACAAACATTCATCCATACATACAAACTTTCTCGCTTATAATATTAGTTGGCATGTACGAGTATCTATCAAAAGTATGCGCTAGTAAAGGTACTTTTTTTTTCCATTTTCATTTCTGATTTTCTGCAACACACGGAATATATTCGTACTTTTATAAGAAAATTATAGGTATGTATGATTAATATACATATGTATCTCTATCCGTTACTTAATATCCCATAATGCAAATCTTACAGTGTTTATTTTGAGCTAGACTAATTAGTATTGATATTGTAATAAATAGATAAATACTTATTGTTTTGTGGTGAAGTAACCAGGTTGTTAATTGAAACAAGTGCATAAAATATTCCTGAAATGCGTAATAAATAACTTATATATGACTTTGAAATACCCGTATTTATCTGCTCATTTAAAGTAAATAAATAGAACGAAACTGATGAAATATTTTGCATTTTATAAAATACCCATGTCGGCTTTATCTATGTACATACTTTGCAAGATAAGCGTTGCGTTATACGTAGTACGTGCTCGTTGCTGCATAGTGTTTGAAAAACTCAATTTTATTCATTAATGTGTAAATTAAAATAAATATGAATGTCGCAATCTCTGTCCATTTGTTTGGATCTATCGCTAATCAGAAACTGATTAGAAATAATACAACATGAATTAATGGATTATTATACAAACGAATTCCCTAACAAGAACTAACTGAATGAGCTTTGAATCATAAGAGGTCTATTTATTTCCACTCCTCTTCACTACCTAGAATCATAAAATTTTATTAATACCAATAAATAATTACATAATAAACATAAACATACGTGGTGGCTATATGCTCATTGTATCCATTGTACCTATTTACCTCAGGTATTCATAGAAGGAAAATAAGCGTAGGCAGAATAATCGTTTTCTGCCAAAGTTGGTTTATCGAATAATTGTTGATCAACGACCGACGCGAGCGCGCGTGCGTCAGACGCCAGCGCGATTATATTCGTTTCAATTGAAAATCATAAAACCTTTATTCATTAAATTGGCTATGATCTAATGTGAAATCGATAGTGCTGGGCGGTGTTGCGTGAAAGTTATTTCATTCGTTTTGGATTGCTATTTACACAGTATAGGAGTCACCATATTAAGGTACGTTGCATTGATAAGATTCTTCGTCACCCTGCCCCTAGGTCCGCTACGATTTGTTTTTTTTTTATTTTTTTTTATTTGTACATCAAGTTCACTTAATCTGTAAATTACTTTTATAGCTTTTGAACTTAATGTTCAAACATACAGCTCAAAATAAATGTCAATAAGAAAAAGTCAGCTTACATTAGTATTATAAATAAATATATTATTATATTCTTACCGACAAGCGTGCATGAAAGTATTACTCGTAATGCAAGTCGAGAAAGCTAAGGAGTATGTTTGGATCGTAGCAAATGGAAATCTGTTATCTATGCCTACTCATGGGATAGAGCCGTGAGTATGTTAACTTAGACATAAATAAGCGATAACTGTACAACATGATTACTAAATAAAAAGATGACATTTTGTGGTAGGTTGATTTGCCGGTGTCTGTACATTTCAATCCGTAATAATAAAGTTTTATTATGATTGCCTTATGGTCCAGAAGTGTATGACGGTAAAACATTTTTTCATTTTTTTAATGTTTTTTTAACATTTTTTCGGCAATAGGAATCCACGCATACAGAAATTCCTTTTTTTTTTTTGAATGGGTGAAATGCTACCTTATGCACCATGACACCGCGCTGGCAGGGCGCGACCGTGTGTGGGGCTCTCCGGTCAAGAGGACCGGCCTACCCACTAAAACCCCCTCGAGTTCTCTAGGCCCATACGGGGCACATGGTGGGGTGCGCTTTCGCGATTCGACCGCCATGTGTCCTGGGGCCGGCTCGACCAAGAGCTGGTCAAGCCACCGCCTCAGGAGGGAGGGGAGCGGCCTCGACGTCCTCCTCCCGCTCCCTCTCCGCGGCCTCCTTCTGCGAGATGACGCTGTCGCAGAAGGAGGACACATACCGAGCTTCCTATACTTATGTACTATTTATTTAAATAAATATTTTCTGATTCCGCTATGATGGGACTTTCAGTGTTACCGGCTCCCTATTAGTAAATGAAGTTTTTTTTTCTTTCTAAGCTATCCTATTGAGGTGAAGATGGAACGATACAACAACATGCACACATCAAAAAGTCTGTGACATGTTTATTTCTATTGTATAATTAAATTTAAAAATGACATTGTTTTTTAGCTTTCACACTGCTATTCCAACCAGCAGGAGTTCTTTGTCTAAGAGTGAGTTATTAGTCAAAAAATAACATTTTAATATGACATAGTTTATTGTCGTAAAAACTTTTTTGATGTGAGTAGATCAACTGTATTAGGTTTATCAATACAGTGTCATGATAAACCTAACTACCTACATATAACACTTAACTCGCATTCACATCTCAGCTCATATACGTACCCACTACAGTTGCATCCGTTTATTTTATTGAAAGTATTTATAATAATTTATAAGGGATAAGTCCCGCAATTTCACAATAATGTGGAATGAAAAAAATAACATGTTGTCCTTTATTTTCTTACTAGCTGTGCGCGCAGCTTCATCCGCGTGGAAACGTTTCATGTCTTTTATGTTAATTTTATAGAATTATGATTAGAGTTCGGATAATCGGATGCATATTTACCTAAAGTTAATTTTTGGCTCACAAATTATGGAAGCGGCTTTTTAAAATACATTTTGTTAAATAAAAATCCCGGGAAAATACGGGACTGCACATTTAACGTAGTGATATTGTTTGAAAATTACTAAATTAGCACGTGGTATTTATTTTCAAAAGACCGAGAGCTCATATTACCGACTAGTTTTGCATTACCAAAATGTTCTACAGTACCGGAATTCCGGGATTTTTATTTATGGAAATAAAATAAAAAGACAGTTCCATACTTTGTCAAAAACTAAATTAGGTAAATAAATAAACATCCGGCTATCCAATTCCGCAATCCCGGGATTTTTATTTAACAAAACAATAAAAAGCCGTTTCCATACTTTGTCTTAAACTAACTTTAGGTAAATATGCATCCGATTATCCGATCTCTAATTATGATATCTCCTAAGATATTGATTAAAAAAACTGATGTCAAGAACAATTTTGTTCACCATTAAATATTTGTGATTAATAACGTAAATACGTTATTAATCACAAATATTCTTATAAATATAAGGATAATTATTATGTTGATAATAATTCCATTGTATATTGCGTCAATTTTGAACTAATTTGATTACCATAAAAAGTTTATATCACTATAACTTTTTTTTTTTTAGAATAATGGAACAATTTAATCGTACATGTTTTGTTACGCAACTTAAACCATTTACGCAGACTACTCGATGAAAGCTCTCAAATAGAAATAATTATTCTGATTTTTTCTACATTTTCCATTGATGCGTCAGACATATTAGTCGCAGCGAGATGTTATATGGCTTATGACCTTCCTTGATAAATGAACTATCTAACTAACACAAAAATATTTATTCAATTCGAAACAGTAGTTTCGAACCAAACAAAAAATTTAAGTTTTATTTTATAAGTAAGATTAATTTTCAATTAAACTCACTAGTATTCTATTGTACTTATAACATATGAACAGAAAGTATTGATAAGTTTATCGTAGTCGGCCAGTACACGTCACACATGTTTCGCAACACTCACGCACGTTGGCAAAAGTTTTCTCATCTGTCTATATGAATTGTTAATTTACTTTATGACAAATGTATGCATTTTAATTATTAAGTAACGTACTTTTATGCCTACGATATCAGTTTATTTCATTTCTATCTTGCTAAATATGTGTGCATTTATACATACCTACGTTGTTTCTATACCGTGCACTGTGATTAACCAATTGAAAATCGTCTAGTGATAAGATACTGAGAACTCCCAGAATTAATATTGAACACTTACAGTTACTCGGTTCTCTGAAGCACTTGTGACTTATGGGTTTTGAAATTAATATCATCCAGTTATAAAGCGTGTGTTACACAGATATACCTACATAAAACATACATACAATGAACAATATCATTCAAAATTATGAAACCGCTAACTGTAGGAAATCATATATACATGTAGGGCTCGTGTATGTATTTAGCGATGAAAGGAACTATTTTATAAATCTGGACGTTCAGTAGTTACATTCATAGTAATTGGTTCAATAGTTTTTTATCGATTTTAAAGTAAAACACTTTCACAAGTAAATTTTAGATGTCTGGATTTTAGAGTAGCCGTCGGATCATTTTTACGACAACATGTTCCATAACTGAAGAATGACGAACTTGTTAGGATAATTAATTTATTATATTTATAAATTTAATAATTGTAATTTTTCCAACCAGCTTTAAATGCATGAACTATTGTATTTTGTACTGAAAGGAAGATATGGCAATGAAATTATAGCCCTCGTTGACCACTAGAATGCGATATGATTGAGCAATTAATAATTTTAAACTGTCAAAATACAAATGTAAAATTTAAAGATGACAAATTTTAACGCTTTAATTATATCTTGTTTTGTGACCCATGTTACAGTGGCAGGTACTGTTACATTTCGTTGTTACATGTTACAAGTCACGGCTAGCATATTTTAGAAAACATGTTATGAAATAAATTTATGTTTTCCACTTTTGTTCCTACTTTTTATGATGTATTTTACGAAGTGCGTTCCAATTTTAATCAAATGTTTTCTGATAGTTTTGTTTCTTTGCCCTTTCGATGTTACGTTTTTCTTTTTTTTTCTTAATATTAGTAAGGATTACAAATTACGGAATAGAAACGAGTTAACTTTCAATTAAAATGTATGGTAATTAAGCTATTTGTATAGCTACAAATCCAATCCCAATACAATCAAGAAATATATTTCAAGAATGTTTCCGAACATTCTAGTTAATGACAAAACAAAATTCGGGAATGGGGTTAAACATTAGATGATTGAGGGAATGTGCGAATTTGGAGTAATAGAAAGGCGAAGAAAATGTGTGGAAAGTTCCAGTCCGTCCCCCAACTTATGCAAATGTTCTTGAAACTAAGAGAATAGCACTGTCAACTGTAGAATGTCCCAGAATGTGTCTTTACCGATTAGAAACTTCTAGAAAAGTGGGTCTCAAGGCTTGCCCTATAACTTTATGCCTAGGGTATATGCCGGGTATATATAACAGCCTAGGGTATATTTTAATCTTCAGGAAATTATACTAATTTGTATTGTTATAATATAGAAATACATTTCGAGAATGATGACGTAAAAGGTTTTGAAACATTCCAATGTTGTAATGGCGAAACAAGAAAATTTGGGATTGGGGGAAACCGTAGAAAGCTCCAGAACGTTCCTTACCCTTAGGAACCAACTGAATGGAGGGGTCACGTGTATAAAAAGACTGCCGCGTAATACTTTATCGACATAATTTAGTTAAAACCATAATAACAAAGGCTTTATTTAAATTAAAAAGCGGTCCACAGCGAGTTTTATTTGTGTTGTGAAATGTTGGAGGTTGTAAAAGTATTATCCTGCGTTCAAATAAGAAGGGATATCGTTATACATGTAAGTGTGCATATTAACTCTGCTCTGCTGCATCATATAAATAATATTATCGACATTATTGTCGTCGCATTTGGCATTTTGATATACTGAATAATATTGTAACAGTAATATTGCCTTGAGCAATGCCTGTTTATGGTTAACTACTACTTGGTAGTACTATGTTTATTTTTTTTAATATATGTATGTATATGGATAATTAAAAACAATATTAATATTTGTTTCAAATAACTATCATAAGTTGTATATTATATTACAATTAATTTCTAATCGTCTTTGGTGGCACATTTGGCTGACCACTGTCACGAACTGTGAAACATAAGCTCACAAGAATTTCAATACATTTGCACTTTTGTATCCACTCTTAATGAAGCGAGGGAGTTCGTCTTTCGTAAACAAATACGAGCACGTATCGAATTGCTTTCGGTACGTTGCACAATGCAATAACTCTCTAATAATTCATCAACTTGATAAGCAAAAATAGCTACGGCTACCTAATTCGAATGACCTTTATGAAGCTAATTATGCATGAAGTTTGACGATGATACATCATGCTGTGACGATTATTATGTAATGCAAAAATAAGATTTATTTCCATGACGGTTGATATATTATTTGCATTGGCGTCACTAATTTTAAATTCTTATTGAGCGTACATGCATGTACGGATGGATTGCGTGAGGACTGAGCTGACGTTATTAGAATCGTATGTAGCAATATGTACAATGGTACATTGTGCGAGTCGCTATATTTATTTCGCGGTAGGAAAAGCTTTGTCAGTTTTCAAATTGATTCCTTTAATAAGTCATGGATACTTAATACATATTGAAACAAAATAAAGACATGTGCTTATAAAATTATGACACTAATGCCAAAATAATATGCTGTCTGTTAATAGGTCTACTGGAAACGTCAACGTGACAAGCTGTTACGTTTGAAACGTGGACATGATAGATTTTGCTGTAGCGCGTGCAAATGTCGACATTAATGCGTCAAATCCTTTCCTATTTGGTCGGACTGTATACGTAACAAAATTCAGACATTACATGTTAAATTTGAGATAGATCTTGTGTCGCAAGTTGTAGCGATGGTTTTCGTACTGCAAATGTAAAGTTTGCTGTGTTGCTGAATGTTCTTAAAGGAATTGTAAGATTTTGCTGTAGCGCGTGCAAATGTCGACATTAATGCGTCAAATCCTTTCCTATTCGGTCGGACTGTATACGTAACAAAATTCAGACATAACATGTTAAATTTGAGATAGATCTTGTGTCGCAAGTTGTAGCGATGGTTTTCGTTTTGTGTCGCAAGTTGTAGCGATGGTTTTCGTACTGCAAATGTAAAGTTTGACGTGTTGCTGAATGTTCTTAAAGGAATTGTAAGGTTACACCGTTCACAAACTGGACTGCATCAGCTGGACGGTGGCGGCTCTAGCAGCCGCGTTCATGATCGTGGTGATATATTTAATTTGGCGCCGTTGCAAGAAGGCAGCCAAAGGTTGGATATTTAAACAGTCTAACCCACCCGTGAAAGTACAGACAGTACCCTGCCAAGCCGCACCACCTGCGGGATATGCTTAAATTTTGTTTTCTTTTACTTGTTTTGTTTTTGTAATTATTTTTTTTTTTATAAGGAGGGGGATGGTGTAGGGACACATTGCATATTACACACGTAGCCACCGACGCAATCGCATGATCGTTAATATACGGAGTTACGCAGTGTACGTGTTTTATTTCTTTCTGATTAAGGTTAAGGAACACAAGTATAGGAACCCATATATATACTTATATTAACCTTACAGAATTATGAATATTAGGAATAACTTTTTACTTCCGAGCACCTGCTTAAGACATTTTTTACTTTACACCTGTATAGTAAAATAATTTCCATCTAACTCTGCGTATTAGGTAGCTCTTAAGGTCTTTGTGTCCTTTAAATGCTATATTTGTTTGACGTTTACAAGAACCTGTAAAGCCTATTTTGAATAAAGATTATTTTGGTTTTGATACTATTTATGATGCCATAATTCTGTGATCGTTCTGAATTTTTTCTCATGATTCAATATTTTCTCATTGTTTAGATTTTTTTTATTTTCGCTCCCATTTGCTCGTTTGTGTTATTATTATATATCATTTATAAATTAGCTAGGTTCTGTCTTGAGACAGATATTTCCTTTGATGACATTTTTTTTGTGTGTGTACATGTATAATTTCTACATTTTAGAAATGCAATATTCTAATAATGTTTAAGAAGAAAATTTATTATTACATTTGGATTCTCAATATTTAGAATTTGGTCTTTCAATTTATTATGTCAAACAAATAATGGAAATATTTAGGTAATATTGTTTGTTATCCCTTTTCCAGAAAATATTACCGTACGGTTACCTAATTTAGATTTTGTATAATTTTTAATAATAATTTTTATAAAATTATGGTCAATTACTACAATTGTCAAAATTTACAATAAAATTGCCACTATATATTTGTTTAAAGTACTACTTTGAAGGAGGTGTTTGAAAATCATTATATCTATAGTTTCTTGAACACATTTTATAAACCTAAGCGTGGACGACGTTTATTAGTTATCAATGTATGATGTATTATTTGAGTGACGAAAATCTTAGCGCTGTAGTATTTTTTTTATTATTATTGTTATGTGAAAAAAATGTTAAATATATACTTAACATTTTTTGTGAAATGCTAGCTTAATAAACTATTCTTTTATTAATTTTATATATTTCCATGTCATTTCATCCGTTATAGCGTAATCCACTTATGGCTTGAAACTTTCTTTGTGGATCTCATACAATCATTTTGTTAAATGACTTATTTTGCTAGTACTTTTACTTACTAATATTATGACGATATCGCTGCTTTTGACATGTTTTATCTTCTCATCAAAGTTTTCTAATACAATGCTATAATTTGGCTCTGGCTTACAGTAGTTTATGTAGCTCGTATTTTTTTGATGTACTTACTTGCCAGTTAACTTGCAAGTCCTTTACTAACATCATCTGAGAAAACTATTGTATTGTTTCGGGCTTTAATTCCATTCGTTCCATTAGTTACATTTATTTTTATATTAATTTCTGAAAGTTTATGTTTATAATTTAATCCTTGCATTTTTATTTTAGTTGTTTTTCCGCCTTTACCATATTTTTTAATCATTTTGGAATATTAAAATTTGTTCCTGTAGCACTTTTATTTTTTGCTTTAATAATTTATTAGTATTCACTTTTTTGTAATTGCAATTGAGTTTTTAAATACAATTTTTTTATTGATTTGTATTTTGTTTCGTAATATTTCTATTTTGTTATCTCCGTCTTCCTTATTCTTTTTTCTTTCTTCGTCTGCTAATTGCAATGTTTATATGTTTAAGTTGTCAATTATTTTTATTTATGTTCTATTTGACATATTTTTATATATAGGATATTTACATATAGATTCGCGATCTTTCACTGTCATTGTAGTTGCATCACAAAATTTCTATATAAATATTATATATATTCTGTTTGATTTTATTAGATTTTTAAATATATTTGTAACTGAAATTTCGCTTGTTTCAACTTCTCTGTCTTTGATAGTTACGGAATGTGATATTGTTAAACTCATTATATTCCATCGTACAAGACCATCGTAAAATATACGATTTCTAATCGAGTTAGTTCAGACGGCGCCGTCTTAATATTGATCGAGTTAAGTTGCAACGTCAAAGCACTTGAACATCCGATTTTACGATTTACGGTGTACCAACGTTGCTTAATGTCATTTTGGATTTTCGGTGACGCGTAGCAAGCATCCGATCTGTTGTTATTCTACACAATTACTTAGCGAATCACAGCTTGGACTTACAAATGGACTTTGAAGAGCTTATATCTCAGAATTTTTTTTTTAAATTCCTATAAGGTTGTTTTTACCTATTAGTAATTAGAACACTAACACTCAATATAATACTCAGATCTGCAACAATACAATTATATTAACAACTGGAATTAAAATAAAATGTATTTTAGAGAACGAGGCCAATGCATAATATAAAAATTGTGATTTATCATTTTATTAATAATTGGCATTTTGTTCTTTCTAATTGGTTCCTATTTGATAGTAATTCATTTTAAAAGACGATGTATTATAATTCTATAATAATATATAACACACTCCTACACTTTAAGATCATAAGGAATGTTCAGTTTTTTCTAGGTTTTAATAAAAATGCATTAAATTCTCGTACACCTTAAGGCGATGCAAGTAGACATGCACACTCAATATACACATGGACACAGGCCCATTCGTCCTTTATAAAAAAAAAAATACATAAAGCAAGCCTTCAGCTACCAAGCTGCCAATAGTCAGTACCTTAATGCATTCTTTATATATTACTATTTTGCTATCGCAGCTATATCTGATAATTCGTTTTTATCACATAAAAACAAACAGCCGTAATTCCAATAAGAGATAATTTTGTTATTTATTGCAAAAATGATATGAAACCTGTTGATGACATAAGAAATGTACAGTGTAATGAACTGTTGGCCTCGTTTCAGTTATTCGATTTTGTTACGTTACCGGACACTCATTCTTACTTTAACATTTTATTTTTAACAATGCATATCATTTTGTTCTAACAAATTTTTCAATATTTGTCTTTCAATAATTTTCTGTTTTGCGTCATACCTTAGTTATGCTTTATCTTAACATAGAAGGATAATAGCTGGGTGTCGTTGAAATATTTCTTTTGGTACGTTTCCTGACAAATTTGCGGCAGTATGAAATTCGACGTAACGAGTTATGCGAAATTAAATGAAATGATTTATTTGCCAATAACAATGCCTAGGCTGTTACAAGTACGTACTTACTTAATTATAATATATTTATAAGTTGTGGGTACATTGCAACGTTCGTACTAATACCGATAACAGCAGAAGTGACAACTACCTCCGCACTAGTAAAAACTGTATTGCGGCAGCATAGTATCACCGTACCCTGTCTCCAGTAAAGCTTGACATTTAACAACATAAGTAAAATATGTTAACGTAGGTCAACAATATTTGGTTATTACATCTCACGTACCTGATCATAGTGTATGTTCTGTTTGTTTCAGGTTTTCATTAAGGAGAAGGCGTGCGTCGCGCCAGGATCGGCCGGGCGGATGCGCGGGCGCCGGCGTGCAATGCGCTGGTAAAGGCCACGCGCACAATGGTGGGCGTGGGCGTCGCGGAGGGGGGCGGCGCGCCGGACCCCTACTACGGGGAGTACTACCCCCCGGAGTACTACGTGCCACCAGACATGTGTCCGCACCCGCAGCAGCACCCGCATATGTGCACAGTCCATACTGAATACGGTCAGTTTTTATCATGTACAACTCTACATAATTTTAATGTTCTACTTTATCTTTTTATACTGAAAGGGGGAACCGGTGCTAGCAAATACATTAAATTGCAAAAAAAAAAAAATTTTTTTCATGCAAATGTGATTTATTCTCTGATTTGAAATGGATAGAGGGGCACTTTAACAGATTATTAGAAAGCAAAAAAAATTTTTTGGAATTTTTTGTCTGTCTGTCTGTCTGTCTGTATGTATGTTCACGTTTATCTCCGAAAGTACTGAACCGATTTGCTTGAAACTTTCACTATTTGCTTTGTTTTAACTCAGAATAATATCTAAACTTTGTTTCATCAAAATCGGTTCATTAAAAAAAAGTTATCGTCATTTTAATGAACTCAAGGCATGATAATATGCGAATTATAATGTACACCATTCTTACATAAGTACATGGGAAATTTAAAATCAAGACAATTCATATCATATACAATACATACTCTACATAACAAAAATAATATGATAAATGCGAAAGTTGTTTGTTATTACCTACTTCACGCTTAATCTATACATATAATAGAACAGAAAAAATATTTAGTGTAAATCAGTTTCATTACGCATGTTAGTTTTTTCATAAATCACTAGATGGCGCTGTTTCATTTAATCAATTTCTACAACGCGCTATTGTAGTTTTTTCAAATAAAGCCAATAAGGAATTGTTATATATGTGTTATATGAAAATATATGAAAATAAGGCGAAAATCTCCTTCGTATCTTTTCATGATCTTCGCGCTGAGAATCGAATAGGAAATTTTCTGTGAAATTTTGCTTAATTAATTTAATAATTTCTTCTGTGTTGATTTCGGATTTTGTTTTGCTTTTTGTGTATCAATAACATTCAACTCGAAATTTACGCAGACGAAGTCGCGGGCAACAGCTAGTTAATAAATAAATTCATAATAATAAATTAATAATTGCGAAGCGCGTAATTATTAGAGGTCGGAATTAGGTAGAGTTATTTATGTACTTGCATCGCAAATGTTAATATTAATGTGGACCTTCCCGGGATTTCTAATGGACAATCCCGTGTGGCCAACAATATTACGATCAATCAATCGAGTTAGTTCAGACGGCGCCGTCTTAATATTGATCGAGTTAAGTTGCAACGTCAAAGCACTTGAACATCCGATTTTACGATTTACGGTGTACCAACGTTGTTTAATGTCATTTTGGATTATCGGTGACGCGTAGCAAGTATCCAATCTGCTGTTATTCTACACATTTAGCGAATCACAGTTTGGACTTACAAATGGACTTTGAAGAGCTTATATATCAGATACTTCTTTTTATAATTCCTATAAGGATTTTTTTACCCATTAGTAATTAGAACACTAACACTCAATATAATACTCAGATCTGCAACAATACAATTATAGTAACAACTGGAATTAAAATAAAATGTATTTTAGAGAACGAGGCCAATGTGTACATAGTATAAAAACAATATTACCAATAAATAATAATAAAAACCCCAGAGATAGGCAAATAAAACAAAGATAATTAACATACAATTTTTATTAGTTTACGTTTACAATAGAAATTATTGATAGTCTTAAGAAAATTCTCATACGCATATTTCGCCTTTTCTATAAATACGAGTAAATACTTTTGCTTCTAATCTAGACTCAAGACGTGAAGTTATTCAAACGGCCCATCAGAATCATTTTCCTTGTCCGATTTATTACCAGTAAGAAGTGTTCGCTTCCGACATTACTGTATTACCTTTGGTGTAAATTAAAATATATAACCATTAGCTTTTCAATATTTTCTGACTTCAATGAATTTCTCTGAGCGTCTAAATCCATTTATACATTGAAAATAACTTTTTATTAAAAAAAAAACACGGGTCTTTTTTCTGCTCTTTAAAATTAATCTCGGGATTTAAGGCATGTCCATATTATTCTTTCGCTGTATGAAATCAGCGTAAATAGATGAATAACTCTACCTAATTCCGATCTCTGATAATTATACACTGATCTTTGAGGACATATTAAGTCGTAGCTATGTTCGTCTTTTGAATTGCGCTGTCCAGCAAGCACAAAAATCTCACCATTTTCCCGGGGCGTAAACAATGTTGTATTAACTAAATTGATAAATTACATCCCATTGGAACATTGTGTAAAGATCGTCATTGTGAAATCATTGTGAAAAGTCTTATGGCAGCAGGAGCAACGAAACAAGATATAAGCGTTTATTATGTGATAACCGCCATCTTAAAATGTATCCTTTGTAGTTTAACAGTTCAAAATGATAAATCGCTCTATCATATCGTGTTTAGGTTGTGATGAAATGGGGACTGGTACCTCAAAAAGCTGAATGGATTAAATTTTATTTTATACTAGCTGTACCTGTTACTTCGTCCGCCTGGAATTTAACAAAAAAGTTAATTGGTTAGGTACTGGGCAGTATCTGGATATGGCAACATTATTTTTCTAAAATAAAAATAACCTAAGTTGATTCTTATTACAGTAGCTATCTGCCACTAAAAGTCCCGTCAAAATCGGTCCAGCCATTTCAGAGATTAGCCGGAACAAACAGACAGACGACACTCCAATTTTATTTATATGTATAGATTAATTTGAGTTATGCTTTAGGTACAACTTTCCCCCGCTGCACATACTAGCTCGTACTAAGTGTCTAAATCAAATTTCAACCTTATAGTCGCTGCTGATAGTCGTCTAATTAAATCTAAACAGTCGTAAAGTCGTATATCCGTACTAGCAATAACACATTTACGCTTTCCCAGTGAAATGTCGTTTTCCTTGTTTAGTGCAACTCTGTCATCTACAAATATCACTTATTGTCTTCCTATCCGCTTAATCCATAATAAAATATTTTTATTATATTTTAAAACCTTAATTTTGCTAATATACTGTAGGAACTTTGAGGTGAAAAATCCCAGTGTTGTATAAGTGTTGTGCATTATGCTCCTCACCGTCATTAAACCGAGAAGGCAAATTGACTCTAACCGCACTAAATTAGAGATTGTGTCATAGATGCGGAATTAAAAGCAAAGGAGAGACCTTTTACTTGGCAAACAAAGAACTTCAAGGACCTCCTGGAACTCCGAGCCGTCGCGTTGTGTTTCTCAACAGTTCTGTTAATTTGTTTTTGGTTCACATCCCAATTAAATTTATTGAGTATGGACGGTGAAATCTACTACGCACCAAACTCTTACTATAATGTGTGCTGTTATAAAGTTATATGCATCGCAATTTTGTCGCAGAATTTTAGAGTAAAGTATTGATCCTTGAGAAGGACAATAAAAAATATGCACATAATTTTATTAATACCTGTAAAAGCCACAAAGTTACAAAATCATTTAATTATTGATTAAATAGAGAGCTTCGTAGAATTAAGGCATGTAGAAATATAACGTGAACGTGACGGGTGGTTCTATGCTTACAACATTACATAATATGTACATTTATATTTTTTATTAAATAATCACGTTATTTATTTTTAATTCTCGTGCGTATAATTTAGTAATAGGCATTTTGAATGAATAATAAAAACTTCAATTTATAAAACTGTTTAAATGCTGGTATGACAGAGAGATCTGACATGTTATACAAAATTGAATTATTAACAAAGACTAAACATAATCCAAATACTATGTGCTATCTCTCGTTTGCGACCCAGTAGATTCGTGTAACGCGCACTTTGTGTGTACTCACTCACTGTGGCCGTGTATTTACCTACTCAATGGACTGAATGGACTATTTTTGGAGATATTCTATCGATGAGGCTTCGCACAGTTTTCCTTTTATTCGTATTATGATGTAAGGATTTTCCTGTAACCTTTAACATATTACGCCTCTAAGAAATTCTCATTCCATTTGGATCCACCGTTGGATAACCCTGGTGGAGCGAAGGCGAATTTTGTTCTCATATAACCCTCACTAGATCTACAGGTATTTCTATGAAATTATTCTATTATCTCTTAATCTATAAATATTTACATTTGGTTTTCTTAGACTTTTTATCGAAATTACATACTAATATTTTTTTTATTCTTCGATACCTCATATGAGTAATTTAATAGTGAAAATAATTGGCTTTGGCTAAACCGGTGGAGCTTGGCGGTGGGTCCAAGTTGACGGACAGAAAAAATTCATTATTCGAGTATAAATTGTTTCAAAGTGCGAAAATTACTATTTGTTCCCAGCCCATGTGCGTTTCACCTGCAGCTTTATTTATTCCATTATACTCGTATGATAGAGCTTTGTACGCGTCTTGTTTGCCATAATTTCAAAACCTCACATCACAATATATGTACAGGCAGTAACACGTCAAGTCTTACTTTATACCACGAAAACCGCCTTTATTACGAGCGGCATAAGAGCAACATGTAAAGACTGACATAGCTCTGTGTTCAACCAATCTATATATCCATATAGTTGTCAGACGATGCCGTCTAGACAGGGTAATAGTACGGGGTATGCGGGGTAAAGGGTGGTCCGAACTGCATACATACATCGCTACATAGCAAAGATTGTTAGCAATTCGGGCGAGATCGGGACACGAGTTTGATGCTGAAGAATGTTTTATTGATTTTTGTAAAGTTAAAATGGTGCATTCGTTGTATGATGTCAATGATGTGACAGTTATGGCAACAGTGCTAGTCTTCAATTAAATTAAAAGAAGAACACATTAAAGAAATGTAGGTGAATAAAAAAAAATTATGTACACACATGCATATGTATAATTCCAGCTGTCCTACCGGAAAGATTACATTAGGCAGAGGCATAATAGTTTATTATTCGCCCACACACTTCCACACACACGTCGCTGATTTGTATTCAATCCCAGTTTGAATGGGGAGAAATTATTACCACTGTATTTGCACTTTAATCTGATTGCTATAAACTGCTTTAGTCGTCACAGATTTAAGTAATATTGTTTTATTTATATGTACTCCTAATGTACGAGGGCTTCTACTGAAGTATCCGGAATCTGGGATTTCAACATTTTTAAACGCAATATATGACCTCCACGGTAAAATTCGTTCTTTTTTTGAAATACTGGCCGCTATTTTTTTTTCCTTATGTACGCTAGTGTTTTGTTTCTAATGGGTTTAAAATGTCATACTACTCGTATGTTTGTTTGGTGATTGTTCCCCTGTCAAAATGCAAACATTAACAAAATGCCGGAGGCAAATAATATTTTTACAGTTACAAAATCGATGTTGACTTCATGAAAGGAAAACGAAAATGGTAAACTATATTGAAATCCAAAACGGTGAAATTTACATTTTCCATTTCAAAATGTAACATAGAGTTTATAATACGTACACATCTATTGAAATCATGGCAAAGTGTACCTAGTGGAAATAATCTAAATTTTTGAAAGAACTTGTTATACGGAGTTCTCAGTACAAAAGTTAATAGTTATCAATATTAAATTGTTACACTTATTTTTATTGTTGTGTGGGCTGCTGTTAGGGTGTCAATGACTTCCCTTTAAGATTCGCTTTCATTTGAGAAAAAGGTAATTAGAAGTACCTCAGCAACTTAATTTTTTTAGTAAATTAATATCCAGTTGCATTCATGCTTACAAATAATTAGACACTAGGATATAAAATAGAAAACTAGATAGAGAATTGTTGTAAGAATTAGTATTTTTCGATAAAAAGACAAATTTCTAAATATTGATTCTTTGTGCTAACCCTTCATCATTTTGCGTTATCTCAACTTTGTCTGTACTCTGTAAGTATTGGAATACTCTGAAGTTTGTTTGTAAATATACTTTGAAGTTCGTAAACATTGTTTCGTGTTTCTGAAAACATTTTTGAATAGAATGTTAGTGTGCATAAGCAAACCGTAAACAAATCCCCAATCACTGTAAAAAACTCGAAATCTTTATAATAATATAACAATAATTAAGTCAAATAACATTAAATTTATTTATCCCCAATTTCAATGTATGTGAATTTTTGACGACCTCCATAGTCGAGTGGATAGTACACCGGTTTCAAGGTGTCGCCATCTCTGAGGTCCCGGGTTCGAATCCCGGTGGGGGCAGATGTTTGTGTGATGAATGCCAGCATTTGTACCTTAGTCATGGTTGTTGATATATATTTCAATAAAAATTATCTATATATGTATAATATATGTATGTCTATCCGTTGCCCTATATCCCATAGCACAAGCCTTACAGAGCTTAGTTTGGGCTAGGCTAATTGGTGTAAGTCTAACAAATATTATTTATATTTATTTATTTAATTATCCTTTTACATTGAACTTTGATTGAAGTTATCAACACTTTTTCATTGCTGCCATGAAAATAGCATTGAACTTTATTTATAACTAGCTTTCTGCCAGTTTCTAATGAAACCAAATTTACATCAAAATCGATTCAGCCGTTTATCAGATTTTCCTATATGAAAGAGATAATTTACCATAGTAAAAATTATCTTATATTTTTTCCCGAGTTTCAAACTATATACCAAATTTTCTCAAAATTGTTTTGCAGTTTTAGCGTGAAATAGTAATAAACATTCATACATTCGCACAAACTTTCTTCTTCAAACTTAAAGTCTCAAAGTAAACATTTACAGTCGTCACAAAATCAAAAGCATCGGCATACTGTATGCCTTCTTTATACTATGACAGAACTAAAGAAGCCAAATATTAGCCTAATCGAATTATGTTTAAAACCGATTTCTGTGGAACATATAGGTCAAGTATATATGTTTATTTCGGTCTACAACGGCGCTAGATATAGCTTCAAAGCCACAGACATCAAAATTTTGAACACTTGGAAGTGGAGGAGTCTCAATTGATATTTGTATAAACTTAAACGTTTCGATGGACAGAAACTAACGATGCGTAGAAAAATGCAAAACTCTGTTCAAAATTTGATCATATACAAAAATGCAGGTGCTGCTGCACTTTCATATAACATTTTTAAGCTACGCGTGGCGGCGGCAAATGTCGCTGTCATGATTATGTTTGTAAGCTGGTTGTAATTTGAACATAGCGGATGTCCATCGCCAAGGTCAGCCTTGCAGCGGCTGCCGGCGACGAATAATTCGTTGTTTCGGTCGAAATGCTGCACACTTCCGCCGCGACTGGAGTGGATGATCCACAAAACCGATTTCTACGAATGCGCAAAACACGTTTCATTCATAACCGTGGTTACGAAGCGTGACGACGGCGGCGCTGATGTCCATAAATAAAATAAAAACTGCCGGTTCGTGAGTTTTACTTTTGCTGTCAATGTCAAAAAACAAATTAACATAATTTAATATAAGAAAAGTATTTCTTGTGTAGTTTTTGTCAAATCTTACACGATGAGTACTGTTAACGCCTTCGTAGCGTGGTAGATGTGCTGTAGAATTTCAGTACGCATTATTCAACACTAATGAATTGCAATAGTAAATGTACTAAAAAAATAGTAAGCTACGATAGGATAGCTATAGGATTACGAGGATCTCTTACTAAATAATAACTTAGTTTTAAAGGGAAAACAATTAGTTATCATAAAATTGTAACGAAATAAACAGCAGGTACTATTTTTAGTTTGTTAGTGGTAGTGTAATACAAAAATAAATATTTTTTATAGCGCTTAAATTCATAAAGTCATTAAGTTTTAATTAAATACCGACGAAGAAAACCGGCAAATTCATACATATACCCATTATAATATATTTAAATGTCTCTTGTAGATGATATCAGATACTACGGAGGAAAAATATATGTAGTACAGAGAGAGATACTAAAACTCTTAACATTCCATGGATTTCATTTCATTCATAGTTTTGGAGTTATAGAAAGAACCAGAATTATGGCTGTTTTCACCAACCTTGTCTTAGCTTAGGTGACTCCTAAGAGACATGCTGTCTCACTCTTTTCAGTTAATATAAAAAGTGACAGCATGTCACTTAGGAGTCACCTAAGCTAAGACAAGGTTGGTGAAAACGGCCATTAGTGTCTTTTTTTTAAGGGGAAATGCACCTTTTGCACCCTGACACCGCGCTGGCTAGGCGCGGCCGTGTGTGGGACTCTCCGGTCAACAGGACCGGCCTACCCACTAAAACCCCCCCAGTTCTCTAGGCCCATGCGGGGCACATGGCGGGGTGCGCTTTGGGACTTGTGACCAATGAATAGGTTTAGGGGTCCTTTGCGCTCACCATCAACTTGTTTTGTTTGCAAGCACAACTTTGATTTACATATATATGATGATAAGAAATACTTGATCAAAAACAGGAAAAAATTAAGTCTAAAATTGAATCAAAGTCAGCGTGAAACATAAAAAATCTGTCATGTAAAACATAACACCTGGATAAAAGATAGTGTTATTGTTTAAGTTATTTTAAGATTAATTTTAAAGTATTCACAAATCCAAGTTTTATCAGAGGAAGAGTCCAGGGTATCAGGCTACCATTGTTGTCTGAGCGATTGCCATATTTCGGTTTGAAGGGTAAGATAAGCTGCGAAATTACTGGATACTGTAACTTTCTTATGCAGGTTGCTTTCCTGCGAATTGACATTGACAGGAACCTCATGCACTGTAGGCGACTATAACCATTTACGATAGTAAACTTTAGTTGGACAATCTGCTTGTTTGTTAACGTATAGCTATAAATTACAAAACCACTTTTTGTCCTGGATAACACTAACAAGTTTTTTGATAATCAATGTTCCTTATATAAATTGTATCTGTTTACAGGCGGAATGCAGGTAGTGCCGTCCACTCCGATGATGCCGCAGCTGCTGCCGCCTGTGATGGACGAGAGCATGCGGCACTACCTCGTGCCGCACCCACACCACCATCCGCCGCACCCGCAGCCGCACCATCAGCCTCCGCCCCACCACCAGCCGCCGCACCACTACGTAAGATTCATCTAGTTTTTTTTTGAGCCCCACATAACCCCAGCTGCGGCGAGCCGGTGGTTATGTGGGGCTCTCCCATGCCTACCCACTAAAAACCTCAGGGATGGCCTTCCTCAGGCATGTAGGGAGCCCCCAGGAACGCAAAGCGACATTCGGGAACCCGCAGCTTACCCGCAGAAAGAAGCTTTTGATATTCTTGTAAATGTTATCGCAGATTAGACCCTATTATCGTGCTAAAGACAGACAGGCAATAATTTATAAGTGAAGTATAAAAATAAAATGGTAAATTAAAATTATAAACCACCTTTTGTTGTTTATTATTTTTTCTTCTTTTTGGAAATTGTTTAGTACTAGCTGGAGCCCGCGACTTCCTTTGCACAGGATTAGTATTTCAAGTAGCTTGTATTTCCGTGGCGTATATCTTTATAATTGCCTTATTTAAAGTTGAATTAAAATCCATTTAGTAGGTTTTACGTGAAAGAGTAACAAACTTACAAACTTTCGCGTTATAATATTAGTAGGGATTCTATTATATCATACGATACACCGTATTATGTCAATTAAGTAGCTGATGTGATTTATATCTATAAAATGGACAAAAGTCTTGTTGACGACTATAGCACCAGCTATAGGATTTTAGTATCAGTTACAATTGAAAAGTCGTGAGGAAGTGGATTACATTTTTTTTTATATTAACATTACAATATATCTATATAAAATTTATTGTTATATAACGAATTATGAATCAAATATATTTAAATATAAAATTATAAAACCTTTTCAAATATGTAATAATACGTATAAGAGAAATTCAGTCAGATTGATTAATTTGTCCGAAACCAACGAGCATTTCACAATGATCTGCTTTGCGAGCCAGAGTATATGTCACTCTGTACGAATATATGTCAAATTTACCGATATTTTCGAGTATGTCGATCTTAGCAGTCAAATTTTGTTTTTCCAGATTTCCATGTTAGTCACTACATAAGTAATGTGTATAGGTATCATATTTATCATTTTACGAAATTTTCGTAAAAAAAATTGTACAACAAATCGTATAATAAACCCTCCAGGTGTTTTTGTCGATAACAATTTGTGTATTGCAGCGCGGTGGCCTTCAGCCGTCAGTGTTTGTCAGACTGGCGAGGTATCAAAGCGTGTCAGTAGTGTTCACGCTTGTTGTTATTTTATCGCCGCCACCGCGGCACCGGCGTGTTGGCGATACGTGGCATTTGATATTGGAACTAATCCGATTGTGGACACATAATTAATTAAATATCTAAATATGGAGAAGAATAACGGAAATGCGACGGTTTGTAGATATGCAACTAGAACCATACATACATATGGTAGATTACTTACTGTTATTGATGTTTTCAATTTAATTTCAAGTGACACTTTAACTTGGCAAAATCTTTATCAACTTTTTAATGTTCTGGTTAGTGAATATATGTCATATGATATTACGCAAGTAGTAAGTATGTAAAGTTTTTCTATAAAAAATATACATTTATAAAACCGTTATATAACTGCAGCATTCTTTACAGTAAAAAAAAATGAACCACACGTGCAGGTAACTACAACAATAATAGCAATGTCTAACCCGTCTCCTATTGTTCAATACTTATTGTCGAACATTTCTTTTGCTTTTTACATGACTATAATAACTAAATAAAATTTAAAAAGATTGAATGGTGTTGTTAAGAGATTATACTTTTTTGAAACTATATGGCTTAGGTTTTCGCATTGAAAAAGTCTATCCTTTCTCCGGCTCTATATTATATCTGTACCAAATTTAATTTTAATCGGTTCAGTAGTTGAGGCATTCCTGCCTAACGCCCAGTGTTGTTTTCGCATTTATAATGGCCGTATGGGTCCTTACAGTAGAATAAAGTGTTAAATTAAGATAAGTTATATTATACATCGACATCGAAAGATCTAATCATTATCAATATATTTTAATTCGCTATCTGGAGTTACAATAAAAACAATTTGATTTATGTGCAGTGCAGTGGTTCCAGATTATTTAAATACCATTAATACATTTTTGAGAACAAATATTTTATATTTATTCCTGTTTCAATCCGAATCACAACATAAATTGAATAAATGTTTGATTAAATTCATTAATTGTTTACAATGTTTATGTTTGTGTATTATTTATATAACAAGAATAGAAAAAAAAGTGTTATCAATCATTGATTACTTTCACGTTTTACATTTTGCTGTTATTTTACATTTTTACAAGTAATTAATATACATAATAAAAATAAATACATGCAATAATAGATGAAAGAGCAATAAATGAAAAAAGAGTAAGGTGAAAAAGAGTACAGAATAAAGTTGTTTTGTTGGAGTTTTTCGTCTTATCAGACCTGCTGGAGTGCTGATTCATTCTTTAACACTTTTTGAACTTTCTGCAGGTTATTCAGAATTATCGTTAAGCAGAAAATCAAATATTTATCTTTATAGGGTCCAACTAATGGCGCTGGGGGGCCGCAGCATTACTACGGCGCAGGGTACCCGCCTCACTTCCATCATGTGCCTCCTCACCATATGCAACATTCACCACCTCCGCCAGTATACCAAAAAGACGAAAGAACGCAACGGCAGTATTCCAAGCTCAAACAAAAACTTGAACGCAAACAAAATATTAGGAATAATGGAATAGGTAACTATAATTGTTTTAATTTGCGTAATATAATTTTCCTTGGCCACACTTGATCAAATATATAAACAAATTCAAGGTTTTTATCTAGTTAAAACTTACTTTCTTGCTTTCATAATTTAATTATTTTTAGGTAGTAAATGGACACTTTTTTCAACCTTCTAAATGAAAGAAACAAAAATCTAGTTTATGTGAGAAGTACGATGCTGTGTACTTTTAAACATGTTTATTTGACTACATAAATTGTGTTAACAGCTAGGTGTCAACATAACTGTTTGTGCACAACCTTTTTATTACTTTCCTTCAAATGTTCTGTATGTCCCTAGTCTATGATTACTACTGCCGTTTTGTACACAAACTGCTTACTCTAATTAAATATAGGCCTAATAGTTTTTAAAAGATCAGTCAATCGCTTTTTGAGTGAAATTGCTGTTTAGGTCTATTATTGTAATTTGCTTAAGATTGTTAATAAAAACTTAAATTTGTATGTGGTAGCTTGTATCTGTCATTTGAATTAATATTTTTGTCAATTATGTTATGAATAAAGCTTCCCTAAAATAATAAAAATACTCCATCAGAAGTCAATTCCGGCGCGAGTACGCCGTCACTATCCCCGCGTAAGGAGCTAAACGGGCGCGGCGGCGGCAGCGGCAGCGGAGGCGCGTCCTCGGGCGCCTGGTCCGAGGGCGAGGGCTCATCGGCCGGCGCCTCCGTGCAGGGCGACGACGACAATGACACTCAGGCCGTGCTCGACCTGCTCTCTACTACGCGAACACCGCAGGTACTATATTATGTATATACATCCAATAGCACGCCCATTCTTCCAATCCTTTAAAAATTCTTCCCAATCGTCTGAATTACTTCTTGTGAACATTTCACTTATATAACTGTTAGTAGGATCATACTGGTTAAGGTAGTAATGTGTTTGCTACTTATTTCAGGTTAGCGACATAACCCCGACTAGCGCATTAGTACAATGGAACTCGCCGCTTCCAGAAGGTGTTACTCTTCCTAATGTAGAGCTCACCTATGATTTGTTGCTCGGCGATAGAGACGTCAAGCGATATAAAGCCATTTACAGTGGTCCATCTCTATCTTGTCGGTGAGTGTGCTGTGCTGTGATTTTTGTCTAAAAATATGCAGAAGTAAAATTTAAAGCTTTGTTTAATGTCTAAAATGCATAATATGTATGTTTTTTTTTATCAGAGTGAGAGACTTGAAGCCTGGCTGTGAATATTCGGTTTGCTTGCAAATCCGTGCGGGCGAGTTAACCGGTGCCGCGAGTGAGGCGGCCACGTTCCGCGCACCTGCTGCGCCACCAGATCGTATGTCGCCTCTACGCGTTACGCAGCGCACGCGCAATTCACTGCAGCTACGCTGGAACTCTGTCTGTGACAACGGCGCACGACTGCAGCACTACATAGTGGAGGTGGATGCCGGCGAGGGCTTCGAAGAGCTTACCAAGCCGCGTACACGCCAGCATACCGCCAACGGGTTGAGGCCGCAAACGCAGTACCGGTTTCGCATTGCGGCTGTCAACGAGTGCGGACGTGGGGAGTGGAGCGAGGACACGGTGGCATGGACCACGGGGGCACCACCTGCCGCGCCTCCGCCGCCTGCGCTGCTCAACGCCGCCAGTGATGCGTTGGCGTTGCACTGGGACCGCCGCGCCGACGAGGAGTTTACGCTGCAGATGGACGATGCCGCCAGAGGTCACGGATTCCTGCCTATTTACTCGGGGCCCGAGCGCGCATACACCTGCACTGGCTTGCGCCGCGCGACTGATTACCGCTTCCGGCTACGCTGCGAGACAAACGACGGCCAGGGCCCCTGGTCTACTGAGGTCACCTACCGCACACTCCCCGAGCGGCCCGCCGCGCCTGGTCGTCCAAGTCCAAAGGGAAAGATTCACTCGCGCGCGTTCCGCCTTCGATGGGAGCCACCCACGGAAGATGGGGGTGCGGTTATTTCCAGCTACACTCTCGAGTTGGACGGCGGTGAAGGATTCCAGCCTGCGTACCAGGGATCCGAGCGGGAGGCACACTGCGATCGTTTGCTACCCGGCAAGCCATATCGGGCGCGCGTCCGCTGCGCCAACGAGGTCGGCGACAGTGATTGGTCCACCACGGAGACCGTAGCTACAGAAGCGTCTGCACCTTCAGCGTGTAGCGCTCCCGAGCACGCAGCACCCGCACGAGCCACATTAGCGGCGTTGCGATGGTGCGCGCCTGATTGTGACGGTGGCGCGCCGCTGTTGCAGTACCGGCTCGAGGTGGTCGGCGCGGACGGCACTGTACGACTGGCGTACGCGGGCATCGCGACGGAATGCACAGTGCGCGACTTGACGCCCGGTCAATTGTACCGCGCCTGGGTCACCGCGTGCAACCGGGTCGGCGCGGGCCCACCGTCAGCCGCACTGTCGTTTGCCGCTGCTGCCGCGCCGCCAGACGCTGTTGAGACGCCTCTTGCCACCGTAGAGTCAGCACGATCTGCGCGTCTCGAGTGGACACCGCCGCGGGACAACGGCGCACCCATTCTAGACTACCGGCTAGAGATGAGCTCTTGTAGCGCGGAGGACGCGTTCGCAGAGGTATATCGGGGCGCCGAGCCGGCGTGTGTGGTGAATAAGCTAACACCGTTCTCGCCGTACTTCTTCCGGGTTTGCGCGACAAACTCGGCAGGGCGCGGATCCTGGTCCGGCGTGCGGGACGTGCTGACACCGCGTGCGCCTCCTGGTGCGCCCACTGCGCTGCGGCACGATGCGACGGCCGCGGCGCTAAGGCTATCGTGGCGTGAGCCAGACTCACACGGCGCGCCGCTGCTCGGCTACCGCGTGCAGGTAGGCGACAACGCCTACGACACGGACGGGCCCACGCCCGAGCGGCTAGTCGACGGCCTCCGTCCTGACACCGTGTACCGCGTTCGTGTTGCCGCATTCAATGAGCTCGGGCTCGGCGAATGGTCTGAAGAAGCGCGCGCATCCACGCGCCCGCCTCCGCCTGCGCCGCCCGCGTTGCGGTGCGCTCAGGCCTCGCACAATTCGCTTCGATTAGAGTGGGACACTGTGTCGGAAGGCGCACAGTACTGTGTTGAGATGAAGAGTTCGGACGGGCGCGAGTTTCGACCCGTTTACCGCGGTTCGGCACGTTCATGCAAAGTGAAGAAATTGCGCGAGGCGACTGCGTACTGGTTCCGCGTGCGGGCGAGCGACGAGCGCGGCGGGCGCGGCGCGTGGGGCGAGGCAGTGCGCGCGCGCACAGCCGCCGCGCCGCCGCCGCCGCCGCGCGCGCCCGTAGCGCACATACCGGCGCCGCGCGTCGTCACTGTGCACTGGGACCCGCTCGACGCCACACCGGGGCTCACCCACGGCACTGCGCCTGACGACGAGGATACCACGGACAGCAACGCCGCACACTACGTGCTTCAGTGTGCGCGTGCCAAGGACAGCGTGTACAAACAGGTGAGAAACTGTTTCAGTATGATTGTAGTCCTTTCCCAATAACTTAAAATTCGTACGCTTGATTAAAATAGTTTTCTTTGTTTTCTATTCCGTATTACACTGTTCAATTACAATAATAGTACTATAGTAAATACATTACTAAGAATTAATTATAATAGTTAGAATAATATATTGATATATTGTGCGGCTTTCTGTTATCCTAGATCCTATTACACAATTCTTGCAGTGCTTTTTTTGGGTTAGGCTAATTGGTGTAAGTGGAAAAGATATAAATTAAGATATATGTAAACTTGCTGAAAATGTATGAACGTCGAGGAGTTATTTCGACATGGAATTTGTATCGCATATTTATTTACAGAAATTCATTGTATAGCATTCATATTGGAAGTCGAATATATAATATATAAGTGTTATCTAAATTGAAACAGTTAAAAGTGATGTATAATTTTTTTTTGTGGAGGATGGTATGACCACCTTTTGCAATCGATAATTTTGGTATTTGGTGGAAAATCGCACCAATTCTATAATAACGTTTCTAGAATAACGTGATCGACTAAGGGCATAACTCTAATGCAGAGAAGAACTCGTACACATTGAGGACTTGGAGAGTTTTAATGATCATCAAAAAGTAAAAATGGTGTGTATTTGGCAGGTATACGCAGGCAGCGCTACGCAGTTTACGCTGGAGGAGCTGGAGGCGGGCGCCGAGTACTTGGTGCGCGTGATGGCGGTGCGCGGCGGG
Organism: Scirpophaga incertulas; assembly: GCA_036419045.1. Lineage (NCBI taxonomy): Eukaryota > Metazoa > Arthropoda > Insecta > Lepidoptera > Crambidae > Scirpophaga > Scirpophaga incertulas. The sequence goes on along the minus strand of CM071634.1, from coordinate 25,895,195 downwards.
CTGGCGTCGGCGTGGTCGGGCGCGGCGCGGGTGGCGGTGCCGGCGGGCGGCGCGGGCGCGGCGGCGGGCGCGGGCCCGCGGCGGCGGCGCGCGGCGCGGCCCCTGCCCGCGCGCCACGCCGCGCTGCTCATCGCCGCCGCCTTCCTGGCGCTGGCGGTGCTGGTGGCCGTGCTGCTGCAGCGGTTCGTGGACCCGCGCCCGTGACGCGCGCTCGCGGCCGCCGCGCCGCGCGCCCTCGCCACTATTTAGGCGACCCGCATGACGTCCTCCTTCGCGAGACCGCTGGTTGCACACTCATCGACGTGCAGTGGCGGCTCGTGACCCGGCTTGGAACGTACGCTTCAATAATAGTGACTTCAGCTCGTAACGCACATACGGTATTGGACGTGGCATACGAGTGTGCCGTATATCTTATACGCTCTTTTAACTTTACTACCAATATCAAGTTAAACTAAACAGTAGCTCATCATGAATTGTAAAAATTACAGTATTTTTTGTCAGAAATGAGCGACAGCGTTTCTTTCTTAATATTGTTGTATCGCCACTGTTCTTCTATTCTGTGACTTCTGAAAATACGTTAATGACTGCAGTAACGTGTTGCATTGAATTGTGTAATCAATCTTCTTACCAACTCGTAGCCGATATACTGTAAGAAGGAAGTACGATCGTCGAAGTAAGTGCTATACGTTCGTTACACAGAATTTTAAACATAAATGGACACGGTTTACAACGCCGGTGTGTTATTGTGAATGTATACTTGACCTATTGCTACTATTATAAACGCCAAAATTTGTAGTGGTTTAATTAAGGTGGCACGCACTTGTGCCCGCGTGACTGTGCAACCATACTAACATAATCCTACATTTGTTGTGTGTATGATGCTGCGGCGTGCGTGTGGTGTGAACTATTAAACTACAACACACGCGCGTGTTCGTTCGTTGTAATTTTAAGTAGTCTAGTTTATCATATTGCGCCCATTGTATGATGTGTTCGAGGTGTGTTTTTAGGTAGGCACGTATACAGGGTTACTTCTAAAATGTTAACATGCCGTTTGGAGTACGTTAAGACTGTCAAAATGAAGTTAAGCGATGGAGACAAAATTGTATTTGCTAAATGAATTGTTTTTCCGTACATTGTGCAGTTAAGATATATATATATTTTTTCTAGTAAAAAAAAATTGCTGTAATTTTTCATAAGGAATTTGTACGTTTTGATGGTCTTAATTATCTCCTAGAAATGATCATTATTTTAAATATGCGTTGACCCTGTATAACGGTATATGCGGTGTTCCGATCGCGCACCTCGAAGTGTATCAATCACCCGCACGCACACCCTTACGCCTTCACGCGCCGCGCATATTAAGCGGGGTTTCTCTTTCCGAATTGTATATCTTCCCACTGGGAACCTCTTTCTAAGTGTGCTTTCTTTCACAACCTTCGTAATCTAGTCTTGTTACTTGTTATTTCGTTCGCACGACAGCTATGTTTATATTTATATCGTATGTTGATTAAACCTGTGTATCGATCACGACACGTCGCGATGCGGACATGTTAACCTGTAACTTGCCAGTCTACGCTGTTATCCTTGTTTGACACGGTTTTGTTTGTAGAATCTGTTGCGAGTTTTTATCAGTTTTTAATTATAAGATGTTAGTAAACTACTAAGGTGCTCTATTTTTAAAGTTCTGTTTAGGGGCGTGGCCCCTCGCTCTGCAACGAGTTTCCAGTGTGTGTGCTGTGATCACTTCCTTATGCGAATGAGACTGATTTTACAAGTAATTGCTTTGTTTATAGAAACATTTCATATGCTTTGGTGACGGCTGTCGGTGCCCGGCGGCCGACGGACCACAATCCGATTTGTATTCTCCGGATGCTTTTTGGTAACATTGATGTACCTATTTTATTGTAATATCAATGGTAATAAAATACTGTTTTTCTTTTTTAATTAGAACATGACTTTTTAATGATGACATTAATGTAATGCGTAGATAATTTGTTTATAAATTTAGAGATTACAAAATATTGAGATTGTTACCACCTGGTAAATAAATAAGGAAAGGTACCTAACAGGACCTAAATATGACCTAATTTATAAGGCATTATGTCCCAAATGTATTTTTTATCATGAAATATAATAATCCTTATTAATGTTTGTTAATTTAATAGTGTTATTAGGAAAATGTTAACTGATTTCCATATTATACATATTAATCTAAATGAATTATGTTCTAGATAAGCAAAATGTCTTTATTCATTGTGTATCCTTTAAATTAGAATAATTAATCAAACCATTATAAGAAATTTCTACTTTAACCATTGGTGTTTTATATAATTATCACTATATGATACTATTCACAATTATTAAAGGTTTTCTGGGTGTTCGATGGTGATATAGTGTATTGTAACATTGAATGTAGGTCTTGTAACGTAAATAGTGTTGCCTCTAGTACTCGGTGTGTCAAACTGTCCATACGCATTTGATACTAATTGCATTCTTTGTTTGTGTTTAGTAGCACACCAATAGTTTTATAAATCTATATCGTAAATATATAATATTTACTTCTCCTGTGATCAGCTTATTATTCTATAGATATCTTTATTATTGTTATCCGAAACATTCCTAGGGTACATTATTTTTCCGTATTATTTGCAATTTCTTGTTTCATTGTTAGTCTATTATATAAATTCACTTCGTGCCTACTTTTCGAGGCGAAGCTGTTGTGATCGCAGCTTACGAATGTTATAAGAATTATTTAGTTTTTGAAAATTTTATTCTAATGATGATGTGCAATTGTTTTTAACAAATTATTTATTCTTTATTGCTTAATATAATATTTATTTTTTTAGAATATACAAATTTATTATCAGTCAAATACTATCATTGTGTCAAGGGAATCTAATGTTCCTATATAATTTTTACAATTTGTACATTACACCGATTGCAAACAAAATTGTGTACTACAGTTAAGCGTCATGCATTCCAACATTATTCCACTTGTAAATAGGCCTAACGATTTTTCGACTTTGAATGTACATCTTGCTTTTTTAATGAATTGTAAATAAATCTGATGTTGATGAGCTTCGTGTATGGGGCGTGTTTAGGTACTGAACATACGCCGACGTTTATTCAATTAATGATATGATGATAAACGGAGAAAATATCTCATATTGTATTTGTGTTTGAATAAGTAACGTATAACGAAATGTATATGTTTATAATATAATATTTGATGATGTTATGTATACAATTTATTAAACATGAATATATCAATAAAACTATATTTTGTGTATGAGAATGTTTAATTTTTTCTTTCTACAAAACGAACACCTTATTTATAGTAGAACAAGTAGGTAAAATATAACATATCCAATAGGAGAAAAAGACAAATACATCTAATACTACAGTTGTCATAATTGTTTGCATTACGCATACAGTAACTCTACCATGAGTGCTACCGTTTGCAATCGTGTTTCACGTACAATGAAATACAGAAGTTATGTAATTTTTTTTACCACAATGCGTTTTTCGAGGAATTTTCTGCCACGGAATACTAAACTGTGGAATGAATTGTCTCCTGCAGTATTTCCGAACCGATGCGATATCGAAACCTTCAAAAAAATAGCATATTTCCATTTAAAAGGCCGGCAACGCATCTGTGACTCCTCTGGTGTTGCGGGTGTCCATGGGCAACGGTTATCGCTTACCATCAGGTGACCTGTTTGCTCGTTTGCTGCCCTATACTATAAAAAATATATTTGAAATTAGAACAATTTTAGCTCATTACGTTTCCGCTAGGGAAGATTCCATGCAAAAAATTACGCTATCAATATCGACTGCCAATTAACGTAAACTCATGGTAGCTACAAGGATATTGATAAATTGACTTGGTCAAAATCAAAGACTAGAAAAGTTTGTACTATGAGTATTACACCATCAACTACTGACACTCGACTAGATTAAACAACTTTCAAACAATACAAACTGTCGTAAAGTTCTAACAAATCACATAAACCCACACAATTTGATATCACGTTCAGCAAAATGGACTCGCTATGTTATTGGTAACAATTGGCACGACTGGATATTTTCACTGTATATGTTTGTATAATCGGTTATGATATTTCTTTCTTTATTGGATATTTCAGCTATGCAGCCTTTGAAATTGTGCGGGAAAGTTTTCTTGCTTATTCGTTTTTTCTGGTCATCAGTACCACCTGTAACGATCAAATATAAAGTCTCTTATGATCACTTCATATACCGGATGTCTTAATGGATTCACTCATTCAATCAAAACAAAGTACATACAAGCAATTTGAGACATCATAAACAGGTAAATTCGAAGGAAATATTAAATTTTCACGTAACGGTGATGCAAAAATGACCGAAGTTCTGGCGTTTGAAAGGTTAAAATAATAATTATCAACGCCGTAGTTAAACAGACAAATAAAGGTTCTTTAGTTAGGAAATTGAAACCTTCATCAAATAAAAACTTATACCTACCTTTTGAGAAACACATGATTGATTACGCGTGCATGTGCAATAATCCGTGAGCATGTCGTGACTCGTCAGGTGAGTATTGGTTTAATATATTGAATATGGTTAGAATTGCACTATCGATTTAACACTATACCATAATAATAGGCTTAATAAAAAAAAGATCTGGTACATTTCTGACAAATTACGACACGATCGTTTCGTTTCTGTCTTAAATTACGTAAGAAGAATGTATATAAAATTAGCTAACGTTGATAATGACAAAGGTCAAACTAATAAATTGACCTGTCAGTCAATTAGCCTATAATAAATGTCAATCGTTTGAACTTACAGGTTGACTGACTATTGCCCTAGTGCAAGTAAATGTTAATTTTAATGTGACGAACCTTTTTTATCCTGTATTCGTTTTTTACAATACAGAGGTATTTTTTTAGTAGGTAGGTTGGATGATGGTTATCTAGAGGGAACTTGCTGCGAACAATATGATGGTTAACGAGAAATTGAGTTTGTGGCTCAGGTTGACGCTAGTAACTCGATACGATCATATGTGGGCTCAAGTATCAGGTTGATCAAGTGGATACATAATGCTATGGAAAGTAATGTTATAATGATCTTTAAATAGAACCCACTATGTTATCAAACCAGTGCATTTGAACTGACACGCGAAATGTGATTTTAATAATTATGTAGTTAAAAAAGCGCCAATATTATTGTTAGTAGTAAAAAAAACCAATGTTCCACAACCATTTTCGTTGTTTCATTACTTTTTACGGATTTTAAATAGAAAATCTTTTTTACTTATAATTTACATATGCTAGGAACTAGTACTACTCAGTCTACTACTACACTGTCATCCTGATTTCTGCCAGGCAACCTTTTAAGTTTACTTGTTTACTAGTACCACATGCAGTGTCGGTAACTTCGTGTTCGAGCTACTGTTTAATTTCAGTCTCAGCAACATTTCGATGTTTAGTAAAACTCTTCAGCTACATGCTGTTAGCAACCTACTATGCCAAAAAGGGGATGATATAAATTAGTGTTATTGGGCAATATATGAAATAAATTAAAGGTATCGAAGAGAACTTTGTGTGGGCAAAAGTGTTGCCATATTTTGTGTTATATTACTAAATTAACAAGTGTAAAAAATCAGGACCGTATCAAATTTTTTTATAGGCCTGATATGGTTGTACTATAACAACATTATTTCTCAATATTTTTTTACATAAATAGAATAGCCTAGAAAGAGAGAACAAAAGCCCTCCAATCAATGTCAGGTGAAAAAGGTCGCTGTTCAGAGCTGGTTGCTATAAACCTTTATAACTTTCATTCGACAAAATATATTATTAACAACTAACTTACCAATCTGTATGTCTACATTTTCATAAATTTTATCACTTAGACTTGGTTCCTCGACATATGCTAGTATTTGGTCCAAGGATAGAGTTATATTTGTCCCAATCATCCGCAGTTTAAGTACATGCCACTCTGCGTCAGATATGTAGCCAGCGTGAGGGACTAACTTTGATGAAAGCTTTGGTATGCCCGATTTAGAATCGTTAAAAGCCCATACCACTTTCAGAAGTCCTTGCTCTAGTCCAATGCCTAAATAGTCCATGTCCTGTGAACAAAAAAGTCGGTCACCAACATTTCTTATGAGATATAGCTGTAACACTTTGGTTCCCGAACAAAGGAATTTCCAATTAAGGTAGTGGGCAGTCGTCCTCATGATTAATTTTGAAAATTAATAGACCCTAAATTCGAACTTTTGTTGGAGATTCTCTCTTACTCCAACATAACTTGCCGCAGGAGTATCTATCAGGATTTTGAGCTTCCCTTCGTAGAGATAAAAGCAAAAAGTCCATCTTGATAGTTGTAAACGGTATACCTAGTATCAGTAACTGTAAAAGGTATACCGAAGGGCACGAGCCTATCCTAAGTTATGTTAACTGAAACTTTAGTCAATCACGCTGACCTAGTGTGGACTAGTTATTATCACATACTATGAAGTCTTTGCATGTTTCTCATGATGTTGTCGACCATAGGATAGTATAGTATTAGTAGATCGGTGAAATATATATAGATATAAAATTCGAAAAACACGTTGGTCGACACAGACCTCTCGGTTAATTCAGTGTCGAGATCATATATCATCGACGATGACTTGCTAAAAAGATTTTTTTTTTATTTAATTTTTAGTTACCAATAAACTTTTTTTATTAATAAAAATAAAAATTAATTGGCATATTTGTTGTTGTGTCGTACAACTACTTCGATTACCGGGTTGTATAAAAAGTTAATTGAGTTTATTTCCGATATGAAATTTTTAATACCTTTGGGTCCTGTGTTATTTGATTCAATTTCCTTGGTATACAAAATATTTGACGAAATATACGTTTGTGTTTCTAGAGGACTGTTTAACTATTTGTGGAAGAAATGAGTGATAATGAGGTAAATTAAATTTTACCATGTTAATCCACAGTATGAGTCCGTCGGGTTCCGCCGTGCTGAAGTTGAGTGCGACGTATTCAGGCTTTGGCACGATCGCGACACGTTGTTCCTCCGTTTGTTTGTTTCCTGCTAACCTCCCCATAGTTAAAAATGCGTCTCCATTAAATTGCGGTATTGTTATATTTATTTCTGTAAAAATAAGACATGCTAAAATTTATTGACGCAGGTGTACGAAAGTTACACAACTATTCATATCATACCTATATATACAAAATTACATTTCCTAGTACATTTAACTATTTCACACTTTTGAGGCACACACTTTAATTTTCTTCGGATTCGATTTTTAATGATCTATTAAGACTGGTTCTAAAATGAAACTCATACTGAATCTCTGCTTCATGAAATCTCTGCTTCAGTACAGTTAGACAGGGATCGCTCTGTGGACTGTATAGCATCATATCATTCTATCTGTACTTAAGCAGTGATTAAAATTTAAGTTTAATTTTAAAATCCGAGCCTTAGAAAAAAAGTAACGTATAGTTACGTAAACGAAGCATTCAGTGCTTCTTGAGCTGTCCATAATTCAATGCATTATTATGTAGCAATTTACACACAATGAGTATTTAGATAGTTGTTATATAAGTACAATAATAATATAGGTAGAAAAGTAACAAAGACACTTTTATTACTCACTAAAAGTAATCAGGGGATCTACATCAGGTCCACGTTAAAAATTGGGGATGTAATCCATTTTTTATTTATTTTTATTAGTTACACAAGATTCTGAACAACTTTCATTTAGGTAATATGTTTCAATTTTAAGTCGAGCAAATGAACTAGTTGGCTCTAATTGCTCAAGATTTTAAACAACAAATTCTGCTTCAACAGGCAATATTTTTCTAGCATATCAGATAGCATCTAGATTCTAGATAGACTTAATACTATATTCTGGGGGTTCCGGAAGTCGCATGGCGTTCCCGGGGGCTCCCTACATGCCTGAGGAAGGCCATCCCTGAGGTTTTTAGTGGGTAGGCCTCCCCCTTCTGGGGAGGAGAGCCCCACATAACCACCGGCTTGCCACAGCCGGGGTATGCAATTTAATGCATTTTCCTCAGGGGAACAAAAAAAAAAGACTTATTAATATATAGGCGCCTACCATCCTACCTACCATCAAACGGACAGTCAGCAATAAAATAATATACACCATTTAGACCTGTAGGGTACTCTCTTGGTTCTAGCGGTCTACCACTTCCTACTGGAGATTGTTAAAGATAAAGATACGACAACTGGAAGATGGTGAATTTCAAATTCCAAGATTTGTTTTCATAGTTACATGTTAAGTTAATAAAAGCGGTTAAAAAGGCAATTATATACAGTTAGTAATCAACTAAATGTATGCTCAATTTTTCTTACTGGTCTGGCAATTGTTTCCAACGTAACCGGCAGCACAAACGCAAGATCCGCGACGACAGTGACCCTTGGGTGGAGCGCAGGTGGCATGAGTACAGGGCGCGTGTCGGCGGCAACGCAATCCTCCTTCAGTCACATTTCCCCCAGCGCCCATACTTCCTGGAATCCCAACTTTTGCTCCTCCGCACATGCATCGCGCTCGCCCTTCTTCGACCACACACGTACCGCCTGGACATTTTTCTGCACCGCATGCTGTACCGTCGCAATCTGCCACATTCTGACCCTCTAGTGGACATATTTTATATTTTCTTTTTTGTTAACATTCAAGATTTTCACACAACACATATTTCTTTTCTGATTACCTGCGATATTATTTTGCTCGAGTGGCAGTAGTATATTATTGATGTGGAGGTTTCTGATGCAGCCTGAGAATGGCTCCGGTGGGCCAGACATAATGTCAAAAGGCAAAGTCGACAAATCATTTGCGCCTCCTGATAGAAAAGTAAAAAGTTAAAATAGGATTATAGGTAATTAAGTCACTTCTGTCAAGTTATCATGGGATGAATTTGTTAAATTCTGGCACCCATCGTGAAATTCATGTATACTACTTTCTTGTGTGATCTATCATTATCACAGCTCAATTTGGTCCCTACCGAATGGCTCGAAAACTCTAATAAAAGTGTTCAGATATGTATAGTCTATCTATAGTCAATCATGCCCAGGTTAGTCAATTTCACATACAAGTTTAAGTTTATTACCAGATCTCATGATGTTTAATTCACCTAAGACGCTTCGAAAGCAAAGCACCGAATTGAAGTATATAAAAATACATAAACTTCGAACCTCGAACCTCTCGATTACAAGGTCAGTGTCGAGAACACAATGGCATATGTGATGGTTAGTAGTTCTATCAGTCAATAGAAATAGGTAACACAGTTACAAGTATCTTGTAACTGATACAATCAAGCTTTCAAATTGGCGTCCAACGAGGGACTATATACTAACCCAGCAAAACTTGTGCTTCTTCCACGGTGTGAGGGTAGGCGTGAGCTCGCATTGCACTGGTGGTTAGTGCCCCGTCAACCCACACATAGAGCCGACTTCCGTAGCGGCCAGCACGAACTGCATGCCATTGACGCATTGACAAAACTACTCCACATCGGACTAAAGAACTCACTCCTGACAGTCGATCTTTTGGAAAGACATATTTAATCCATAAATAATTGTAAAACGAATAATAAAATTACATGAGTACCAAAAATTTTATTAATTGATATAACGTGCGTCACCAAGACTACATACCAATCCAACGATATTCCAATAAGCCACCCTGTAAAGACAAAGATGTGTAGAAATGTGAAGTTTCAGCATATAAGAGCAAACCTCTTTCCTTTATAGGCTTTACTTCAGCTTCGAAAGCAAGACTGACGCTCGATATACTACGAGGTTTGAGTTGGATGTATGATCGCGTTCCAATAAACAAAATATCTGTAGGTATTAGATCTAAAAAAAAGGTACAAAATTATTTTTTTGAATTTTTAGATAATCTTAGATCTGTTTTGGACTTTATGTAATTTACCCTGATCACAATTACGGCCCGTTTTTCCATAGGGACAGTCACATTCCGCATCGTCAGCGGTAATGACACAACGGCCCAGACACCGTGTTACGTTGGTGTCACAGGGGTTGCTTGTGGAAGAACAGGTTGCACCGAACCATCCTTCATTGCAAATGCATCTGTAAAATCAATATGATATTTTTTTCTAATTGTAACCCGCTACCTATGAATGTAAACAGAAGGCGTGCTTTTTTAGGCGGTTTCTATTAAACTTACTATCAATTTGTGAATAGCAAAAGCGTAGACTATTTTATACCTAACCTAATTTAAACCTATTTTACACTTCATGAGAAGTGTTTAAGTCTATTAATAGACTGCTATGTCTCGACTCGACTCATCGACTGATGATAATTATGATAAAGACAGTTCGTCATTTACGAACAATGCACATTCACAAGAGGATGTTGAAAATGAAGTTCGAAAAGAATGGAGTTTTATGTATTATTTTGTTTTGATATAAATCTGGAAATGTATAATTATTATCAAACCCGTATGTGGCTGGCGAATGCACGCAGACGCCGCGCGGAGCTTTACAAGCCGTGGCCGTGCAATGAGCCACGCCGCATTGACCGACGCCGCGGCCACCCATCCCGTGGCTGTCTTCCACCGACGCACCCCCCACCTCCCACACACAGCCTCGCCACCCGTTATGTAGAGGTAAGTCGTGAGGTAAATCACGAAATCCCTCCGATGGATGACCTCCTATAACCAAATGTAAGATTTTTTAAGAGATGTAATGAAATATGACTGTATAATCATTCATTGAATATTAACAACTGTCACTATCATGACATGGACTAGGAAAGATTTTTATCATTAAAAAAATTGTTACCTCATAATATCTATAATAGGCTTGTTGCCTAAATTTCAGTAGTTAGATACTAATATACCTTGATGCCTATTCTATACAAAATAATTATTATTTTTGAAAAAAAATGCTTATTTATAAGAATAATTTTGCATTTAATCAAATATTTGACATTAGTCATCAAAAACGCTCATGACTGTCATGGCGTCTTGAATGACGTCACGCCGTGCAAAACACAGCTGTTTTAGTATCGGAATATTCGGTATTGTGAAGTTATTTTAATAAAAAATGTCGTAAAAATTCATCGTATTACAAGTACTGCATAGTGCCCCAGTGTACAAGCACAAGTATAAAAACACCAAAAAAATTATTTATATACGTGCCAAACAATCAGCAGATACGTAAAAAGTGGCTAACACTCGCGAGAAGGAATGATGCCCATTCTTTTTCGCACTTCCACAAGACACTTGGGAATGACATTTTGACTTTGACGTTTCGCACAGCGTGACGTAACACTTTTTAATTGGTGTTTGCTGTCACGTGACTTATGGCTTATTTTGTGCAATTTTATTTTATAAAAATATAAATAATCAATAGTTATTATTTTATAAAACTTTGTTTTTTCATAATTAAATGATCATCTTAATAGTTATGCAACCTAATGCATCAGATTTGTTCATAGTGGATACAAGCCTATTGTAATTAGTTGATACAATTATTTTCGTTATTATAGTGTGTCAAAAAGTATGAAGTGTAGAAATGTAGTCGGTGCGTTTTACGCACAGTGATAGTGACAACTTTTTTTCTAATGGTATATTGACGTAGCTATATATTGACATGGCTTTATATAATATCAAATTGTTTCTTCACAAATTGTACGTATTCGACAGTAGAGTTGTGAATTTATTGATTATGTGTGTATTCTAACCGCGCATTATATTGTCTCCCTCTAATAGGCAAGGCCGCGTCCCCATTTTAGTGCTGTGCGCTAAAATTGTGCTGAACTTTCATGAATGAATTCATTCGGTTAGAAGATGCGTTCGTAAAGCGTCTCGTGGAATACATTAACTAACAAAATAAATAAACATTATCTCTCACCTACAAAGAGGTAAGGTAGCGTCGTCATCTTAGTATCGTGCGCCGGCGCATTGCCGGATACGTTGTAGCGTGCGTCGACGGTCACCCCAGCGCTGCGGCCGCGGCGCCACACGCGCACTGAGTGGCCGCCACGCCTTGGGCCGAGCGCACGACCAGTGAACACTCGCCGGGGTCCTTAACCATAAGTATAATGCCAACCATAAGTTATATATTGATAGTCAATCGCTCCATTAGAATGACATTTTTAGTGGAGACGAGTATGTGTACTGTGATGACATCGCAGTTAGATACAAACAGACTTGTTGATTATTTTCTCTATTGTATGAGATCGAATTAATACAACTTGTTAAGAGGTCGTCCGTGCTGGAAGTGATTCTGACAATTGTTTTGAGTTCCCAGCATCAGCAGCGGTGCTTTTTTTTTGCCAAATCCTGGCACACACGTCTTAGATAAGAAAGTTGGCTATCTTCTAATGAGTTCGTCACAGTATCTATTTATATGTATCGGAAGAGGACCTTATTGTAAATTTAGGACATTATTTTCAGATTAGAGACTAATATTGAAAATTTTCCTAGAAATTAGTACTCCAATCTGCGAACGAGGCAGTTTCTAATGATAAGAATTAAACAATATTCTTCTAATAAAGTAAAACTTTTGTGATATGACAGAAGAATGTTGTGAAAATGTTGAATGAAATCAGTCCTTAAGGTAAGGGGACACTATAGAAAATTGTGATTAAATTTTCTATGTAATTGAAGGATGTGCCCAAGGTTGCTTGAAATGTCCTGTACAAAATCTCGAATTGTCATACAAGATAACAAATAGTAAATAAATTGATCAGTTTTCTGATTTTTTTTTATTTTCATATAAATACTACCCTGTGGCCGAGTTATTCCGAATTTTGCCACAGATAAGAGAGCGGTAGCCAATTTCAATCAAAAGCAGGTTCAGTATTTTTTTGGGTCGATTATTTCCATACATAGTAAAATAGAAATCTTTCCTCTACATTAGTGTAGATTAATTCAGTATTTAGGTAATTTTATTTTAAAATATATCTTACTTACTTACCACTGCCCATATTCCACGTTAGCATGATATAGCCTTTCACAAAAGTAAGAGCCAGATGCTGACTTCTCGAATCATGGCGTTCAGCTTGTCCAATAAAAGCAAGCAATGCTATTTGATCCATATCTGTCGTTTGGAAGCGCATACGCAAGTCGAATCGATCCGAATTCATAGCCGCAGAGGAAAGTGGATACATTAAATACGAAGACACTCCGGTCGTAATTGGTGCTAAAGATGGCATTGTAATATCCACATCTAAAAAAGTCAAGAGCAATTAATTATAATAGTGTGGACTCTGGTATGTTTTTTATGACAAAAATATAAAACTACATACTATATTCACAGAAGATGCCGTGTTTCCCAAATGGACAGAGGCATAGGAATCCACTGCCTGGATGCCGTACGCAGCTACCACCTGAGCGACATGGGTTGTTTTCACATACTGATTGGTTACAGTGTTCTCCAGACCATCTGAAACAATATTAAGTTGTACAAATCTGTGTCATATTGTGCAACCTTGATCATTATTTAAACTGCGTAAGTTGAGTATAATTTCATAAAAAATATGGTAAGTATATTTACCCATTTGCACACGAACAGCTATAACCTGGCCCTTCGTCACTACAAGAACCCCCATTTAAGCAAGGTCCAGAAAGACATGCCAGTGATGAGCACTCTGTGATTTCGGTGGCTTCTACTGCCTCTCCAAACACTTCACGTTTGTGTCCATTTACCTTAAATTAAGAACACATTTCAACTATGTATTGGTAAGATTTAGAAACAGACGGAAATCAAATATTGCCAATTGATTTGCATTTGCCATATTTAAGATTTGTAATTAAATTTTATAAAGATATTCCATATATAGAGCGTTAAGATTATTGAAATTGTTTTCCCTGCTATTGTAAAATATAAAGTTAAATTTGATTGTTTGCAATTAGATTGATCGAAATACCAATAAGTTCAGAAAAGCACCATTTAAGACTTAAAATTACCGTCAAATCAGAAAGGCATCCAATGAATGGCTTATTTATATCTTTTGCTGTTGGATTATTTCCCAAATAAAGTGTTGTGTTATAATCTGGAACACTGATGTTAGCTACTTGACCACCACTCATGGCTACAGTGTCGTTAAGTCGCAGGGTAGCATTACAATGTTGCTCTTTAGGATATAAATCCAATCTGTAAAATAAAGGAAAAATCTCCATAACAAATTGATGAAGGCTATTTAATAACGTCAAGAGAGAATTAAATTGATTGAATAATACTAAATACTTACTTTGTTTCTATTTTCATTAGATATCCCTTGTTTACGAAAGTTTTCAATTCACTCAACAACATTGTTTGGTAGCCACATGAGAACTTGAATTTTAAAAGTCCTGATTCCATGTATAGTGTCATATAGATTCCATTTCCAATATCTACATGCATTATTTGTCCATTTGTTATCAGGGTTTTCGCATTGAATACCACATCAATCGAAGACGTGTTTCGTAATTTATGTGCAATAAAAGAATTTCCACTGAAAGCGGCTGATTTTATTGCTATTTTCTCAGTACAAAATTTTCCTGCATAATTAAAGCTACAAAAGCACTGAAAAGATTATCAATTTATATATCTATTACCTATTAATGTTTATATACAAAGTTATTGCTTAAAAAAAGAACTTCAAAGTAAAATGTTGTCTAATACATACCCGAATGCCATGTTGTGTATTTATACACGTACCGTGATTATTACAAACCAAGTCAGTGCATTCTGACTGCATTGTTGGGTAAGGTATTGTAATATTTTCAAATACTGTAGTCATTTCCATCGCTTTTGTTGCAGTAGTTTCATCTATTGTTGTTGTAAAAGTGGTTCCTATTGTTTTGTCTGAAGTGGTTTGTGGTACTTCTGTTGTATAAATTATTGGTGTTGGATTATTTATTATATATTGATCTGTGGGAGTATCGGTAAACATGACTTCTGTTGCAACATCACCCTTTGGAGTTGTCAACTCTACAGTCGTTGGAATAGTACTTTGTGTACTTAAAGTTTTATCCAAATCAGTAAATATTGTCCAATCTAATTTGTTTGTTGTAGTAACTGATGCTGTAGGTTCAGTAATAGTTACAATTGGTATGCCAGTGTCTGTAAACTCTGTTGTAATATCCACAGTTGTTAAGGGTGTTAAAGTTGTAGTGATTTCATCTGGTTTCATACAGTTGACTGTACATTCAGTAATTATTTCTGGTTCCGAAGTTTCTGTTATGGTAATGGATTGAGTTGGAAGAGTGATCATAGTTTCCTCTTTTAATGTTGCTGGTTCTAAATTGGTTGTAGAAGATTCAACATGAACCTTGGATTCTGAACTGGAAGATTGTTCTTGTGTTGTAATGTCAATAGTTGTTTCGGTATATTCAGGTTCAGATTGAGTTGTTGATATCCAAACTTCATTAACATTTGTTGTTTCTACTGTTCCAGTATCATTATAGTTGGGAATGAGAATGGTCACGTCTGTTGTGTGAATGTCTGTTGTAAATAATATTGACTGTGTCGTAAATGTTAATGGTGTTGGACTGACGTAATCACAGTCATAAGAGCCATCATCTAAAATGAGGCACTCGCACAATGTTCCTGTTAATTTGGGTGGACAAGAGCATGTAAAGTTGTCGACACCATCAATACATGAACCTCCATTCATACATCTAAAAGAAATATTGCACATACAGCATATATTTTTATAAGAACATAAGATACTATTGAAGAAAATGATATATTACTCAATTTTAAAGAGACCATTATAAAATTGGTTACCTTGGCCCGAGCAAACATTCATCGTACTGAAGATCACAACGTTCACCGTGGTAATCGGGGACACAATAGCATACCCTGGCTCCATCCTCGACCACACACAAGGCTCCATTGCTACATGAGTTTTCATCACAAAATTCAATTTGCGTTTCACAGCTTTTTCCCGTAAAACCTGGAAATCAGACATACTTAACAAACCGAGACTACTGGTTGTCTATTTATTATTAAATAATCAAGTACATTTTTTCTTACCAAATGCACAGGCGCACATATAGTCTGCGTGGACATCGATACAAACTCCTCCGTTTCGGCATGGACTGGACTCGCATTCGTCAATTTGAGTTTCACACTTGGGACCAGTCCAACCTAAACCAATAAAGACACTATCAAAGTTTTTTTTTCTGTGATATATTGACAAAGAAGCAGACTGCCAACATAATGGTAAGTTGTTACAGATGCCGGTAGTACATGTAGGTAGTTCGTGTGAAATTCATGGTGCCTAAATCTGCGACTCCTACTAAAGTCATACTGAATATTGCCAACATGTGACGTAAGGTCAGCAATTTCACTGTCTATCTTACACTTCACATCGAAACACAGCTGTACAAACACTGCTATATTATGGCAAAAATTGATAAGACGAAAGTACTCAAACAGACGACCCTGGTTTTGTGCCTCCCTCCGTTAAAAGGTAGGTTGAAGTGCTATTAATTTATTAGGTGTTTGTTGGGTCGACATAGTAAGTAATAACAGATATACAGATAAGCGTGTTTATAATAACTTAATATAATAAAAGTAAGTAGTACCTAAGTACCTAAGTAAATAGTAAGCTGTGGAATGATCTTCCTGTTGCGGTGTTTCCCCTGCGCTATGACATGCCCCTTTTCAAACGAGGCTTAAAAGAGAGTAATCTTATTATCGGTAGGCAGCGGCTTAGTTGTGTCCACCCCTGGGATTGTTAAGTCCATGAGCTGCGGTTAACACTTAACATCAGGTGTGCCGCTTGCTCGTCTGCTACGTAAGGCAAAAAATACCTATATAACTACATTGTACCTGGCGAACATTTGCAGTAAAATTTGAAACCAGGTCCCTCGATGCACTGACCGCCATTGTCGCAACGAACCTCTTCGGTGGAGTTGCACATAGCCACATCAAGTTCACAGTGCTGTCCTGAAAATCCCGGGATGCACGAACACATATATCCGTTGGTCAGATCTATGCATGTGCCGTTGTTCATGCAAGGGTTGGACTCACATTCGTTGAAGTTTGTCTCACAATTCTCGCCTGGAATAGTTACAAAATTTATTATAAATTATAAATTCAGAGCCATGGCAAGTAATATAATTACAATTATATTATGTATAATAATACTATTATACACCACTCAAATCGAGCCAGAATAAAATGTATATTTCTTACATTATCTATATCTTTCGTTAATACATATAATTTATTTATTAAGAAATTTTCACAAGTAAATAGAGAATACATCTAATATAAAGAATTAATAAAGATGTAAAATTCGTTACCACAAATATTAAAACATAATTTAATTATGTATATGTATCGTATATCTAATAAATGTAATTTTTAATTTAATTTATGAACCAATAGCCTTCTTATAAATGTATTATTACAAGTTATAAATACATTTGTGGATGTAAATAAATAAAAACAAATAGTTACGATAACGACTTGAATAGATGTAAAAATTTTTGAATGTAGACTACGAATAGGTATATGTTTATGGTTCAATGCAAATTCAA
Source organism: Scirpophaga incertulas (assembly GCA_036419045.1). Taxonomy (NCBI): domain Eukaryota; kingdom Metazoa; phylum Arthropoda; class Insecta; order Lepidoptera; family Crambidae; genus Scirpophaga; species Scirpophaga incertulas. The sequence goes on along the minus strand of CM071634.1, from coordinate 25,877,689 downwards.
AATCACATTGAACATGTTTTACCAATAAAGCCGTCGGGACACGAGCAGTTGTAGGAGGCGATGCCGTCGATGCAGGTACCGCCGTTGAGGCAGGGGTCGGACCAGCACTCGTCCCAGTTAGTCTGGCACTGCACGCCTGTGTATCCGTCCACGCAGTAGCACGCATACGTGCTGATCAGAAGCCATGTAATAAATGTGTAAATATTATGTTCAATTTGTATTTCATGTAATAAGTGTGAATGTTATTTATTAATAATGTTAATGTAAACTTTATTCTCATATAATTCATTTACATAAGTTCATAAAAATTATATCCCGACTGTCCTAAAAAACTTTAATCATGGGCAGGAATAATTCAGTAGTTTTAGATTCTTATAATCGGGACCTTTTTTATGTACTATATTTTTGTAATACATAAAGTTTATTATTTACAGTTATTAATTTTTTACTATAAATTTTAATTAAATACTATTCGTGCGCACTTTTATTTCGGTGAACGTTTCATATAATCATATAAATAATTTAAATTAATAATGGTATAATAAATCATGACAAAATTCATGAAGTTTAACTTATTTGTTTTGTATATGCCCATCAAAGTCTTCATCAATTATGTCTTCAGTGATAAAGATATAATAATTAAAATCGGTTGGTGTGTTTCTTTCAGTAAAGTGTCAACATGAAAAAAATAATAAATACATTCATAAAAGTAGAGTAAATAAATTTGACAGTGACGTTAGTAATTTTGTCACTTATCGGTTGTAATATTGTGAAAACGTTTTTTATCTTAGCAATGTGATAATGATAGTGTATAAAAATTTCATAATTGTAAATTGATAATGTAACTTCAAAAACATTTTGACTATAGTCAGTAACACGTCTAGTTTTACTACTTTAACCACCACTTTTACGGGTGATATAAGAGCTGTTTCAATAAAGTCTGGCATGTCTTTATTATGTACATTTTTTATAAGTTTTCTTTTTAAATAATTACTTATTTAATAAGGTAACTATATTCTTATTTAACAACGAAGAAAAGAAAACTTCAACATATTTTGTACTCATACCAATAGAAGTGGGACAGAAATCTTTGAGGGAGGTCATGTCCATCAGTAAGTGTCTATTGATTGAAATGATGATAGCTGGACAACGCGGACTGCGTTACCGTATTAAGAACAATTTTCATAATATTAGACGTACGTAGGAAGCTCCCGTAGTCACCAGCAACACTTACGCATCATAGCGTCTTCCAGCGTATGTTCGTTGGAGCAACCTTCTTGGTTGTCTTTCAATGCAACATAAGTTGTAATTATTAGTCGTTGGCACTACCTGTTTATATCATCGATGCAAATTCCGTGAAGACAGGGGTTGCTTAGGCAAGAAATGCCGGCTGCTACGACTCGTACAACCACTAAGGTCCACCAAAAAGCCTGTAGAGCTACACTTCCTTGTACCAAACTCATTTTCGGCTATTAACTGCCACCGTCCTAAAAAAAATATGTTACTCAGGAAATTCTCTTGCAGTCAACAAAGACGGTACAAAAAATATGTATATAAAAAATACATTGTTAATTCTTTTCCTCTTTCTAAGATACATCCTATGTGGGATTAGTGTATCTTTTGTATTAAATGTCTATTCTAAGTGTGGAAAAGTGTTTAAAACGTTTTGTAATTTCTTTTAAAACACTGAATATACACTACAATGGAAGTTGCTTCTTTATACACAATACAAAACAGTTGCTTGAGTACAACAACCTATCATCCTAGGTTATAAATTATACAATTCTATAGTCATTCTTTTTATTATACTTCTGTATGAAATGATTATGCACCGTCAACCGATAATTTTAATACTTGTTTAAAATAAGTTTAAACACGTGATTATTTATTTAATTACTTTCTTCATATAGATATCAGTTAAACTATTATGTTCTTAAGTATTATTAAATGAAGAGAGGACTAATAAATATTACCCAAGTTAATAAAATATCATAATATTGAAACACCTAAAAAAAATCGGTAATAATTATTAAAACATACCATTAGAGTGGTAATTTAATTGTCGTTTCTTTAATTTTTTCAACAAAATTAAACATTTACGTTAAAATTACACTTATATTAGAAATTTATACTTGTATTGTTCGCATAATGTGTCTTCCACTAGCTTTGAATGAATTCAAGCGTGAACAAGGCGTGGTTTACTGTCACAGTTACCATAGAAACAGGTAAACATACATAACTTTTTACAACGCGGGACTACGGGTCTTTGAATTATTGACAAAATTAGAGCGATATACGCGTTACTAATCTGCTTAAAAAAGGCAAAATAAACTCTAAAATAAGCTATGCGTGCAATTACATCTATACTAAGTCCCCAGACAGTAAGAATAAGCCAGTCCAGTATTACACTGGCACTTTATAAAAAAAAATACCAAATGTGAATGTTTAGATACACCTCTATCTAACGCACTCGGTTCAAAGACTTCTATTCTAGGTGACTATACTCGGCCAAGGACCCTTAAGGTGTTGCCTGATTAATAGATACTGGGATCGTTTGCTTGCAAGACTCGGTAGCCTTCCATAGCACTTGCTTTTATCAATCTAATATGTAGTACATATAAAACCAGACATATGAAATCAACAATAAACGTATATGTCTCTTTTGAAGATAATAGGTGGGTTAATATGTATGAGTAAATAAACCTATAAATATAACAAATATAATGAGCGGCGTAGTAACTTATTATATAATTCAATGATAATTAAATTAATTTATTTCTTCAATCATGTATATAACAGTATCATATATATGGATAATATTTATATCAGTATTTATAAAGTTATGATGTAAATAGTATCCAGTGTCAAATCTACTGCAAATAAATTTTTCACAATAAAATACCTAATGAATTTGCAAAGTTTTAGAAATACCGCCAAAATGTGAATGAGTCTAAGTTAACCAATAGAAACTTAGGTCTACATTGACGTCGCACGGCGTACGCGTTTTGAAATTGTATATTTCATAACTCGTTTTTAGTTCGATATTAGTCTGTACACATCATTCCATTTTTTATTTAAAATAATGGAAACAATTTTCTGTAATATGATTGTAAAAGTATATAAACTTTATCTTAACATATTCTGAAAAGGTATTAATATTACTAGGATAAGAGTGAATTACAACAAGTTCATAAAAGTTTTGTGGTTTTTAAACGATGTCTGTTACTGTCTATGTGAAGGCTGTCAAAATGCCAGCTGGCTTGCTTCATTTTGTTTGTCATTGTCATTTGTGTCCAATGACTTGTGAAAGGAAAGAAGGAAGTTTCATGAAGATTTAAATGAGTTATCTAAAGAAATAGAAGTGTAAATTACATCACATATGTCATGTGATAGTTCTCATAACATTGTATTATCTTTCATAACTTTAATAAGTACCACAAAAGTGTTGAACTAAGTGAAAATATAGTTTTCTTTTTGTTTAATAATGGATCCCGGAATCCTTTGTTTGCACCACTGCGAGCACAAAGTGTTTTGTACTGTAATACCGGAAAAGTGTCCTGTGTGTCATCAAAAACTTGACCGATATGACTACAATTTACTACCATTCAGGTTATTATATGTAGCTTTGTATTAACTAGTTATATTAATATATTTATAATAGTAAAACTTGTTGCTAAGGCGTTTTATTTTGTTTCTGTAGAGTGCCATATCCATTCGTGAAAGCATCACAGCATCCACGGGCAATAGTCATGAAACCTACCCATGGAGACTTCTTAAAGTAAGTTCACTTTTAACTGTATTAAATGTGAATGAAATATGACTCATCATCAGTGTTTGTATATAACATAAAATTATTAATTGCAGTGACTATTATAATTCAAAAGACTTGCATATTGGAGTAACCAATTCTCTTGGCTGTGTTGTGGAATTCAGTGAAGAAGGAATACATGGGGTGGATCCAGTTACTAACAAGTGGAGTTCTGATGCACAGAGTATGCACTGGGACCAATGCCTCCTTTTGGAACAGTTTGATGAATTATGGAATGAAATATGGGATAGTGTTTTGATGAAGGTGTGAATTATTTGTTTTTTTTTTTATAAAGTCAAGGAGAAGGTTTTCTCACCTAAGGGTAAATGAGAGTAGACTCTGAAGCAAAGTCAGAGAAATCTGAAGAAAGTAAATGCAAAACAAAGACTACATATACACCCTATACACCACTTCTTTACAACTAAATACAAACTTGACTATTAGTATCTGAATACTTCACCTATTTGCAGAAATAGTAATTTATTGCAGTTTTGTGTGAAGGTATGTTACTGGGTGTGTGGGACAAAATTAAAAACTTCCTTCTTTGATATTGTGTAATTGATAAGTAACAGATAACTTTATGTAATACTTAACAATCTTATCCACAATACCTAATTCTGTACAAAACTTTCAAGAATATATCCCACCATGCTGACTCAGTGTGAATTGTTCAGAAAACTATTAAAATATTTGAATTTGCTGTTTTTTTTTCATTTACTGTTTTCTTGTATTGAGCTTGTACAATGTGCTTAAGATTTATTATATAAATTTCAGGTAGCTTTGAGTCCACTTTGGAATGCAGATAAATATAATGAGGAGAGGCATAACTGTTTCACTTTTGTGCTTTCATTTTTACGTGCATTGGATTGTGGGGAGCTCTCTGAAAAGGCTCAAGATCCAAAATTGTTCTGCAAACAATATGTTGTTCCTCGAACATCAGCAGCAGGGAAGTATATATCTCTTTATAGGCAACTTAAGAGACAAACTTATTTTATACAAACCCAGTGATGCAATTCCTCTAAATTTTTAATTCCCATTAAGTTATTTATTATAGTTAGTATTCAGTATTACCTGTGATGGCAAAAACATAAATTATAATTTCTGAATTTTAATTGCATTTATTATAAGCCAAATTATTTTTTATTTCAAGATGAGTTAAACTCTAGTGTTCTCAAATGAATTGAAAAACGTTTATGTAAATGTTGTAAGTTTCACACAGCTATTTACTAGATTTAAAGATATATTCACCATGATAAAAAACTCACAGATAAATTAATTAATTCAAAAGAATATCCTTTATGATGTTTTCTAGTGGAAATTATTATTTATTATTTCTTTTTATAAGGTCTGATTGAAAATGATCTATTAAACATTTTTATTTAATCTTGCCAATGATTTTAATGTTAATTTATTTGAAAAGTAATGTAAGTAGTACTTATTAGTAATGTTATAAATACTTTTTTGAGAATATTTAATAATCTCATTTTTCCTAATAAATAATATCAATTTGTAAGATTGTAAGACTTAGAAATGCTACAAAACTATATAATTTTGATAGGACATCTATGTTAATGAAAAAATATTGATATGATGAAATATGATATTAGTCTGTATACGTAGTTATTTTTAAACAAACAAGTCTATGGCATTGTGAAGTCTTACTTTCTTTGTAATTAAGTTTTTGTCTTTAGTAGAAATATTTAAATAAACTGCTTTTCATAATATTTGGTCCATGATAATAAACAAGGTATACATATAAAATAGTTACTTGCCAAGCATTCCATGTATTTGTAATATTGTGTACATCTTTTTACATTGTTATTTGTTATAAAGACAATGTCGAAACACTGTAAGTCATAAAAATAATAATTACTAGTTTAAAGTAAAAGGTGCATGCATATGTATTAATTTGATTGGTCTGGCCTTCCATAAGCTATGCTATAAAATAACAAAAGATATGAAAATTAAGGCACAGCAACAGAAGGCGCAGCACACTCATCCAACATGTTTTAACAACATGTGGTAACTGATTGCATTATGTAACTAGACTGAATGTTTATTTTAAATTTATTTACTTTCAATTTTTATTGAGATTGTATAACTTTGTTGATTTATAATTTATTTGTAATATTTTTTTTTATGTTAAACAAATATAGCCAGTTACAGTTTGTCCATTTTAAACTGGTCCTCATAAAAATGCTGTAGCATGGCTATACAAGGAGGCTATACTTTTAATAATTTATATATTTGATGATAAAGTTTGTTATTATTTACAAAAATGCAGGTTAGTATCAACATATACAGGCTTACTTTTTAATTTGAAGTGATAAAATATGTAATAAATTATATTACTTAAAATTGTAGCATATTTTTGCTTATTAAACAACACCATGCAAACCAAATAATTAATTTTAACACTGATATCTCACAGTGAATTTATTTACAAGCTGTAGTGACATTTCGTAAATCCCTATAATGTGTATATACATTACAAAAATTTTTGCTTTTTATTTATGAAATTACAAATATTTAACTTAAGCAGTGTTGCTTGCTCAGTGATATTAATTATTAGTTCCTTTTCAAACTATGGTTTTTAGCAGCGTGAATCTTTAAACATATTCTGGAGCTGCAACACATGATTAACTAGCTTTTCAAAAGGGAAGGGCCGCAGTTTATTGTTTCATTTCAGCAGTGCTACGATTGTCGCGCATTTAAAAGGCACTTGTAGCAATGGTACATTTGTAGTAATGTACAGGCGCGTTTGTATCAATGTTTGTAGTAATATAAAAAGAAATGCACCTGATTTGTGACTGATAGGTGATAAAACTGAGTATGCTTCTGTGAAAATGAATAAATAAACTTGTTATTATTATTAAACAAAATTTTATGTGATATGTAAGACAGGAACCGTCTACCTATACTTTAATTGTTTGATGTGATTTAAAAAAATCATAAACATTGACAATATTTATGAATATACATAGGTTTATTTATTTATTACAATTTTGTTATTAAACTGCTTAAATAAATGAATTAATTCTTTAATACTTCAGTTTACATTCGATCTTTTTTTTAATATACCATTTTGTCGCTATTACATTATCTAACTCATCTATAACTTCAATTTCAGTAATTTATTTTCTTCTTATTAAGCCAAAAGAACTTAACTCCCTGTAACAGGACAATGAATAAGGTCTTTTGTATACCATGGAGATCTGTAGCAACAAGCATATTCGAATCTAGCCGAGACCAAATTTTCATACAATAGGTAATAATGTAGCTTTTAAAATTTGAGGTGATATGTATACGATTTTGATAATATTTTTTTTGAGTGTTTGGTATACTTTATACATATAGTCTGAACTAGGAAATGAGTGTTCGTCAAGAATCACTGCCAATGCTTTTAAAACAATTTTTAATTGTGGTTAATTATTTTATGTTCAGATTGATGATATGCAGTTATAATCAATTTTTACAATTATTGTTACAACTAATTAGAAACTCGGAAATATCAAAAACAAGTTTTCATGTTGGTGGTTAACAAGTTCAATAGTATTACGAAACTTAACAAATAGCTTTAGTAATGGTATAATCAACGAGGGATTTCCATGTATTCAGAGTATTCCAAGTCTGTTCTTAGGTAGCCTTATCATTATCAACATTTTTTGTATATTATATGACTTAGCTGGTAAGACCTTCTGAGTTACTGTTTGCAACTTTCGGAGTATATATACAGATAATGAATTCCATTGAGTATGTACGGTATTAATATTTTATAATAATTCAAATTCCGCCTTGTTTACAACTGATTTTAAAGTTGTTTGTTACTACTGACTTTAAAGACAAATTTAGGAATTAAGCAACCTTTAAAGCTACCCCATATTTTCCCGTTGAATAATTTATAAATTACTTTCGTCCATGTTGAGTTTTAAATTTTTCTCATATCAAATTCTATTATAACAGGTTCAGTAGTTTTGAGTTTCATTACCACTCTATAATATTAGAAACTTATTTCGTAGGAAATTTATACAACTTTGACATATCTTAGAACAAATTTGTTACTTGTAACTATTATACTTATCAACTAAATTAATCTTTTTATTTTTCTGTATGATATCTGCATTAATAAGTCCGCATTTTAATTTTTTGACGTCGTTTTTCCAATGACGAGTAGTTTCGTATTGTTATGTAAGATTCTTGTAATAAATGTTGTTTGTGGAATGGCTCCGAAACAGTAAAATTGACAGTGAGATGTTAGGCGAGATTTTCGCTGAGGTGCAAATATTGTTTTATTTATAAATCAGATTCATAGTCTCTATAAACTTTTTTACATCTATTAATTCTAAATTAAATTATTACCATAATTGTGCGCATAAAATTGTTGATTTTATCAGACATATTTATTTAAATTGTAGTGACTGCAAATAAAGACAGTATTATTTTATTGTAGTATATGTGAAAAGACTGAATTGGTTCTGTTGCTAGAGAGTTGTAAACTATGACACTTATAGTACTATATGTTTTAGTATTAGAACTAGTTCGCATAAATGTTTTTGCAAACGTATGTTTCAACAGAAACGTTTTTGACGACGACGTGTATTCACGCGGGAGCTTTCTTCCTATCATTTACTCAAAGCACATTCGAGAAGAAAATATTTGTGCGAAAAGCTTATATAGAAAGAAACGTTAAAATTTGCTCGTGGCTACGTATTATCACCAGAAATTATATATCCTGTGATTTCTGGCAACGACAGTACAAATTGTCAAAATACTTTTACTGAAAACTGAAGCCTTTGTATTCGTTATATCAGTAGTATGATTTTTATAATACAAATTTTTACCTATTAGTATTGACCTGGGATATTAGTATTTAAGGCATTTTTCACTGTTAAAAAAGCAATGTGCAAATGTGTAGTAACCGTAATAGTAACATAACGATATTTCTTTAAGTTCTCAACGAAGGAATTATATGAAGTTTCGATCTGCACGTCACGTAGTGGTCTATGTTAGAGACGCGTATTCACACAATCTCAGTTTGTTTCAATATGTGGCACCTTTATTACGTTCAATTAAATTATTCTTAATAGATACAAATTTAAGTAGTGGTTTTCGCTAAAGTGTCTTGTGTCCCATGCATAGGTAGTGGCTTCGTTAAAAGTCTTTAAGTGTATCGTGTAAAATCATAGTGTTGAACGGCTCTCCTTCGACGCAAATATCTTGCTACATTTTAATATTCTCATTAAACATGGAAGTTATTTGCCATTATTATAACTGATAGTTACGCCAAGGCTGAAGATGGCCATCTATCTTTAATTGTCAGTACGAAATAATACTTTTAATTCTTTGATGGCCAAGGTAAGACGATTTAACAACTACCAAACTGAATAAAAAACAAGAATGGTTAGTACGATAGAACCAAATATACTTACATGGCCCACATTCGTTCATGTATCTTATAGACTCGCCGTCTAGGAATGGAACACTGCGATATACGACTACCATAAAAATTCAATTGAGAAGAAAAACTTAAAGAAGTGATTTGCCTGCTATACCGCGGATGTAGGGGTTTGTTGTTTGCACTTTCGATTATGCCTGGATTCAACATAACTCTGTCATGGGCAGGGTTAAGTTGGTACCAGGGCAGAAGTGGAAAAGCTGGATTGTCCGGTGGTGAGATTGTAAACCAGTTTTTCCGACCGTGGATCGTCTAACTATAACATTGGGTTAGTGGACATGATTTCCACTTGGAAAACAGTGCTCCAAATGAGCCATATAGACCTACTGTAATATCATCAAGTTAAGGTAGTTATTTCATTTCATAAATAATGGACAAGTTTTGTCCGATTATTGTGGCTTGATTTAACTGAAGTGTGTCTGGTTCTTTTGTAACGCTTTGACAAGATTTTATTGTATTTATAAGTTTTCTTCATACATCTATAAACGTGTCACTAGTGTTCGTAGTTCATTCTAAGCGATTCATTGAACTCAAGTATATTATTAATATATACTAGTTTCTGTATGTTACCCAAAATGTAAGGTTGTAAAAATACATTTTTTCTTTGATCCTTTAGTAACTGTAAAATGTATCTAGTTAATGAATCTCAAAAAAAATCTAGGTGCTTTATGTAAATAAACGGTGTGTTTCAAAATTATGTTTTTTTTTTTCATTGATACCATGTAATTACGACCGGTAAGTTAAGAAATAAAATAAATTATTATTGTTAATAAAAGTTTATTACATTCATTTCTAAAAAAATATTATATGCTATTTGTTTTTTTAGCTAATTTGACACTGTCTAGTTAATGAGTCTTTATGGTTTTTTATATACGAGAAATACATATAATTAGACAAAAAAGGCAAGAATATAATTATTAAATACATACTTAAATATATGTATTTAAATCTTTCAATATATTAATCTACTTTTATAATGTCAGCTTACAAAGAAATAAGTTACTTTCTTAGTAATACTAAGCTTACATGTAGGAATTGTTCAACCTAGTTTGTAACCTTAACAGGCGCGGACTCCACGCCGACCCAGAAGACTGCACCGTTGTAAGCAATAGTGGCCCTGAAATTAAATTGACGTGTAATAAGTAAATAACGATACAGGATTTATCACTTTTTCATAAAATAGTTTGAGTGAAATAAATATTCACACCAGTAGCGAAGAAATCATAATCAATTTTTGCTGTATGACTGCTGAGTACGGATCAGTTATCTTGAGGATAGACTGTAAGTCTAACTGTAGTAAGTTATCAATAGCAATGAATACCAATATCACGCTGGCTCTATATCGTTTAGTGGTTAAGAATCGCAATTTTTGAAATTCCACGTTTTTTTATGAGAAGAAATGTATTTAATTATTTAGAATATTACATTGAAATTGCGTTAATTGACCAAATCTATGCGATTCTAGATAATAATTAATCTGTGAAATTTACTTTATGAAACCATGATGTAAGGTATCATATACACTTAGTATTGTCATGGAAATCTACTACATCATCAGATAACGATCATGGACATAATTTTAGTTACGTATTTTAATTATATAATTAATTATTTCTACTCCATTATTTTTATGTCATTAAAATGATTACGTACGCTATTAAAATGTAATATTTTTTACACTCAGAGTAATTAACCTAATTCAAAGTAGGCACTGTAAAACAAATACTTGTTCACAATACAAATATTATGCCTCCACCGTGACTCTAATCCGATTCGAACCTCAGAGATGACGATACCTTGAAACCGTCGTATACACTACTGGGCCATGGAGGCATCAAAAGAATATTCATAATATGATTTCAGAAAAGTGCTTACTCTGTTCACTATAACAGAACTTGCGTCGGAATGATACACTTAGCTATCGCAGATTATTAATTAAAGACATATGTTTTTTACAATCTTAATTTTTCAGTAAAAAATAACTGTCTTAAAAACTGAATCCATACATCTGAATTACATCAATAATAAAGATATGTATAACTCCTGAGATAACTTCTTTACTGCCAAAATACATTTTAAATTAAATCTTTACTGGGAAGGATAATTAATAAATAGTAAATAAAGTAATTAATCATATTTTTATTACTTGGTCGTTTTATGTTATTAATATAAAGTGTTTTTAAAAACTAATAAAATAAGGTTATGTAAATCTTTACCTGAATTTAATTTCGTCATTGAAGCCGGCGGGAGGAGTCCAGGTGAAAGAGACAGTTTGCTTGTCCAGTTTCTCGTCGTGCTTTTTGTGAGTCACCGCATTCTGAACACAAAAGTTGAAACTTATTGAATTGAGCATTTAGTTTTAGATGAATCTATGTCGTTAACTGTTACAGTGGCGAAGGTTTTAAATAGTATTAACCTTCAGCAGTCTTATTCAGACAAATTGGACGTCATATTTGATTCCGCAGTCGACTAAGCGGAAAATATTATTACATTTTTATTATTATTTCGTTTGCAATCGTTTGCTTGATCAATTTCAGGAAAGGAATTTCGCTATTCAGTTAAGGTTGGTAAGTAATTTTTTGAATGTTACATGATTATTACTTCATCAATACGGAACCGAAAAAAATGGGAGCTTATGCATTGTATGCAGTTCTGAAGACCAGAAGGTATGTTTTGTTAAACAAGTAGGGAATGTAAAAATATCAACAGGGATACATTTAATTCTGTGGACGGTTGATACAGCGAATGCCACACTATGAATTACATAATTGTCGAAAATTTGTATATATACCTGTTGGTTTTATTTCTTGTGATATGTAGTTATTAATTCACCGATAGTTATTATTAAATTACCGTATTTACATAATCACAGTTGTACTTGAAAAATAAAGCGCATATAAATAAGAAAGGGTTGTTATTTATAGGCGCTTAAAAATAATAAAATATATTTTATAAGACTTTTACTATCACTTTATAAGATTACCACATAATTTATGTACCTAGTTAAACTCTTTCCACAAGACTTGCGTAATTTTTTTTTTAATAGCACTTGGCCACAGAATTATTCTTCAATTGTGCTAAATGTCCTACTACACAACAGTTTCGCGGTTGTACCAGGGCTGCTACTTATGTATCCGGAATAGAAAAATTAAACAAACGTATATGGCTGAATATGGGTTTATTGTTTTTCAAAGTATTCTCCGTGATGATCGATACACTTTTGCATACGTTGAAACCAATTTTTATAGCACTTTTTCCACTCTGCGGTATCTCTGAAACGTGCTATAATTCTGATAGATTTGAATCTTTAGGAAAAAAACAATTGTGCAAGTGCTTGGGTATCCAAAGTCAAAAACAACAGCAGGTCGATACTCAATTTGTTACACAGGTATCGACACAGTCACATACTGCTCCTGAGTCTGATATAATAGGATTACAATCATTAGTACAAAATAAGTCTAATCAACAATACAGAGCTTCTCAGTCAATACCTTCAGAAGTAGTACAATCACATTATTCAAAAAATACAATTTTATTCAGTGATGAAATTGGCAAAAACATGGGTCAAATTTTATGTAATATGGGTAATTCTGTAGTCAATAATTGTATGCCAGGTGCCTCTTTCATAGAAATATTGCAAAAAGCAACACTACAAAATTACTTACCTGATACAACATTAATATTTCTCATAGGAAATAGAGGTGATTTGAATAAAAGGACCCTATTAAAGTTATTAGATAATCTAAATTGTAACATTAACATACACAATATTGTATTGTTCTCATTGCCTTATTGCAGCAACTTGTCACAGGTTGAAAATAGTTATAGGTATAAATTAAATTTGACATTAAATACTGTATGCAACAGTAATAAAAAATTGCATATGATTGACACTAACAGACTAGTTAGTAATTTTTATTTGACTAAAAATAAATATTATATTTGTAATTATTTTAAGCGACAAATAGCAGTATCGCTATCTTATTTTTTTTCAGTAACAGCCAAGAACTTGGCTACAATAACTGCTCCTATTGAGCAATGTGCTTTTATAGATTTGACTGTCAGTAATTCTTGTACTGACAATATTATTGATATTTCTTTAAATTAATTTCTAAGACAAAAGAGAATTCCTCTCGCTTAGAAAACATTAGTAATACTGAAATAAATTTAAAGAGTCCACTTAGTACTAATCTACATAGTAAAAATGTAATTAAAGTAATGCATCAAAACATTCAAGGAATGTTAGGAAAGGACTTAGAAATTGAATTATTTATAAATTGTAATAATATAGATATATTTTGTGTAACAGAGCATTGGCTTAAAAATTATCAGATCATGCTTAATTTTAACAATCATCTAATAGCTAGTTCTTTTTGTCGTGAAAATGCAATACGTGGTGGCTCCTTAATTTTATTGAAAAAGAAAATTAAATTTAAAGAACGCAGAGATGTTGTGAATCTCTCAGTTGAACGAACGATTGAGATTGCTTGTGTGGAACTGGAGCATCTTGTTGTATTAAGCATTTATAGGCCCCCTTCAGCATTATATGATTGCTTTGAGGCTACCATGGATGAAGTTTTAAGGAAGATTTGTAAATTGGGCAAGAGTTTGATTATATGTGGTGATTTTAATATTAATTTATTGGAAAATTCTAGTTTATGTACTAAAATTATTAGCTTATTTCAATCATACAATCTCAAAAATATTTTTCTTGAGCCAACCAGAATAACTGCTAACTCTGCCACATGTATTGACAATATTTATACAGATCTTATTCTAAAATCTAAACAAGTTATCAATCAATTAGATTCTGACCACTGTGGACTAATAATCGCTGTCCCACATCAGTGTAAACATGAGGCAAAGAGAGACATCACTGTTATACCTAAAACTATAAATAGATTAGAACATTTTAAAAGTAACCTTTTTGATAAAATACCTTACTTAAAATACACAAATAATCCAAATAAATTTTACAATGATTTTTTTAATCTATTTTGCAAAGAATTCAATAATATCTTTGTGCCAAAAAGGATTTCAATTAATGATGTTGTTACTTTTAGTGAGTGGGCCACACCCGGAATATATAAAAGTAGAAAAAGACTTTTTGAACTTTATAATGAACGTAACTATAACACGAGTGTAGAATTTTATGAATATGTAAAAAAATACTCTAAATTGTTTAAAATGGTTTGTCGCCAAGCAAAGTCAAGTTTTTTAAGTTCGAAAATTAAAAACAGTGCTGATAAAATTAAAATGACCTGGAGCATTATTAACGCTGAAACTGGACGAGTTAAACTTCGTGACAGTAACTACAGTTTAAATATAGGAACTAAAAGAATAACTTCAGATAGTGAGGTAGCTAAAGAGTTTGAAACCTTTTTTACCAATATTCCTATTTTATCAACAAATTTTTTAAACTCTTCCCCAACTGTAGCAGAATCCATCCTAAAAGAAAATGTTAAGGATAGTCAGACTCTTTTTAAATTTCGACAAATTGAATCGGTTAATATAATTAAGACTTTTAAAACATTAAATAAAAAGAAAACCGCGGACCTTTGGGGAAACTCCGTAGTTGTCACAGAATCAGTAATTGAAATAATAGCTCCAATTCTAGCTTGTATATTTAATGATTCTATTGAAGGTGGTGTTTTTCCTGATTTAATGAAACATAGCAAGATAACTCCTTTGTTTAAGTCTGGTAGCTCATTTGATCCCACAAACTTTAGACCTATTTCAGTGCTACCAACGTTTAGTAAAATTTTTGAGAAAATAATGTTAGACCAAATGCAAAGCTATTTTCGTATTAATAATCTTCTGCATAATAATCAGTTCGGTTTTAGTAGGGGTCGCTCAACAACTGATGCAGGTGTAGAGCTTTTAAATAAGATATTTGACGCCTGGGAGGATTCACACGATGCTTTGGGTGTCTTTTGCGACTTATCCAAAGCATTTGATTGTGTTCTCCATGAAACTCTGATTAAGAAATTACGTTATTATGGTTTCAAAGGCTCTTCTCTGAACCTTCTTATTTCATATTTGAGTGACAGGATTCAGAGAGTCGATATTAATGGTACGAGATCTCAGGGATCTTTGCTTAAGATGGGCGTCCCACAGGGCTCAATTCTTGGTCCCTTTTTATTTTTAATATATATAAATGACCTTCCCTTTTATGTTAATAATAAACACGAAATTGTACTCTTTGCAGATGATACATCACTTATATTCAAAATTAAACGGAGACAAAATATTAATGACACTGTGAACGATGCAATCTCTAAAGTAGTCCACTGGTTTAACGTTAATAACTTGCTTCTAAATGAAAGTAAAACTAAATGTATCAAATTTGTATTGCCAAATGTAAAACAGGTGAAAACCGAAGTAATTATAAAGGATAGAAATGTGGACCTCGTGGACACCACAGTATTTTTAGGAATTACTCTCGATTCCAAACTTCAGTGGGGCCCACATATTGATAAACTATCAAAACGGCTCAGCACTGCAGCATTTGCAGTTTTGAGAATACGCCAATTAACTGACGTAGAAACAGCTAGATTGGTGTACTTTAGTTACTTTCATAGTGTAATGTCGTATGGTATTTTGCTGTGGGGAAATGCTGCCGACATTCAAACTATATTTGTGCTGCAGAAGAGGGCCATTCGAGCAATTTATAATCTAAAAATGCAAGACTCTTTAAGAGATAAATTTAAAGACACTGGTATAATGACAGTTGTGTCTCAATATATTTATGAAAATCTAATATATACCCATAAAAACATTCATTTATTTAGTAAAAACAGTGATGTCCATAGCTTCAATACTAGAAATAAGAATAAATTACATTTGCCTCACACTAGACTCCATAAAATTAATAATTCATTCAGAGGTAACTGTGTGCGTTTTTACAACAAAGTTCCAAGCAATATTGTACAATTAAGCCTAAATAAATTTAAAATCATTGTTAAAAGTGTACTTATTAGCAAAGCCTATTATACGGTTACTGATTATATAAAAGACATGAATGCTTGGACTTAATGTTTCTTAGTTCCACCAGGCATTGCCATGAACCTTTGTAATTATACTTGTACCTATAAGTTGACTTTTGTATGACTTGGTAACGATATATATTTTTGTAAATGTCGTTGCTTCTGTAAAAGTTATAGAGTTTCTTGCGCCCGTTCTTCTCTATAACTAAAAGAAGTCCGAATGGGTAGTAGGGAAAAAAAAATTTGGACTATTCAAAAGAGCATATCTAATTGCCTACTTGAAATAAATATTTTGACTTTGACTTTGACTTTGACTTTGCTGTTTGAACGCGTCGACGGCATCTTCACGGGTCGAAAATCTTTGACCACGTAATTTATTCTTTACATTTGGGAATAAATAGAAATCATTAGGTGCTAAGTCTGGGCTATACGGTGGATGACCCATCAATTCTATTTTTTTACCCTTTTCGTTTTTCGCGCTGTTTTTGTTTCGCGTGATGTGTGACAGCTGGCATTGTCGTGGTGTAGAATGATTCTGCGGCGCTTGTTATTTTTACGTATTTCTTCAAATACTTCCGGCAAACAAATGGTCGTGTACCACTCCGAATTGACCGTTTTACGATTCTCCAGTGGTATTGTAGCCACATGACCATTAATACCAAAAAAGCAGGCCACCATTTGCTTTAAAGTGCTTTTTGCACGAGTCACTTTCGTAGGGTTCGGCTCATTTTGAAACACCCAAACTGTAGATTTTTGCTTAGTTTCGGGATCGTACGCATAGATCCAAGATTTATCACCTGTGTAGATGTAATAAGCAGATTTTGAGTCACCTCCATTAAATTGTTTTAACATATTCTTGCACCATTCGACGCGAGCTTCTTTTTCATGCTGAGTTAAGTTGTGCGGTATCCAACGCGAACAATTTTTTTTACGAACAAATGTTCATGTAATATTTTATTAATGCGTGTCATATATATACCCAGAGTAGCCTCTATCTCGCGATATGTAACGTGACGGTCTTGCATAATTAGTTTTCGTACAGCTTCAATGTTTTGTGGCACAACGACAGATTTTGGGCGACCTTCCTTAACTTCGTCCGTGAGCTTACTCCGTCTACGATTGAACTCACTAAACCACTGATACACAGTGGTTTTTGATGGAGCTTCAACACCAAAAGTTGAAGTTAATTGATCTATGCACTGTTGTTGTGTTAAACCACGAAAATCGTAATAAATCATAGCACGAATATTTTCACGTGTGAGTTCCATCATTTCAGCGATATGACATTTTAAACCCATCAGAAACAAAACACTAGCGTACATAAGGAAAAAAATAGCAGTCAGTATTTTAAAAGAAAGAACGAATTTTACCATGGAGGTCATATATAGCGTTTAAAAATGTTGAAATCCCAGATTCCGGATACTTAAGTAGCAGCCCTCGTATTTAAGTTATTGCGGGAATAACGATTTGCAGTATGGTTCTATCTACAAATAACAGAGCCCATTCTGTTTTGTATGTGATTAGACTAAAATTGTCATACATTAAAAAAATTAAGAATATTCGCAGTTAGTTGAGTTTTACGAGATCCGTGGATTGAAAGGGACCGGTGATACCTGTATTCTGACCCGTCACCAGATAGACAGTGTTATTAAAATTCGTTTGCACCCTTGACATCTACTTCCACATCCATAACGAGACTATTTAAAAATAGCTTCTTATATATTTAATTTGATGGTTGCGTAGGAACAATGACTCTTGGTAGTTTTGTTTACAGTGGCGGTGACGGTTCAATAAACTGCCTCTAAACTGGCCAAGGCCACAATGACAGCAGAATATTAGACCCAACTATCTGTGCTAGCTGTGGATTTACGTATAATAACGCTATTAGAGAATAATATGCAGTTTCTCACGCATTTAATCGTTATGTTCCATATGAGGCCTACGAGGAAGGTCGATTTGGCGACTGCGTCTATTTTAAACGTAAACGTAAGTATTTTTTTTTGTTGGTAATACAGGAGACAATTTAGTTGTGAATTTTTAAAAATATTTCCTACTTGAAATTAGACAATGCAACCTATTTTTAATAAAACTTACACACGAAATGTTGAGTTGTTAAAAGTTTTGTTCTTCATATTTATTTAGTTACCTTAACATTGTAGAAGCTACTGTGACGAACTTAGTGGTTCTCCTCCTGTATTTGTTTGTTTATGGTTTATGTATGTTATATAGAAACATGGTTTTAAAAAAAGAATGATTTGACATAGCAAAAGGAAGACAATAGAAAGATTATTCCGAGGGCGGACGGCCTGCGAATAAACATGTATTAGCTTTTGTCTCTGAATATATAAAATATCTGAAGTATATTGCTTTTCGTGGGATCGTAGAGGTATCCTTTACGAGCTATTGCTCGTAGAGGATACCTCTACGATCCCGGAGCGCCGAACGGCGCCACACTACCGTCCTGACATTGATTTTGTGATGAAAGTTTGCCTGTTATCATTGAAATATAATTCAAATATTCAACGAGCGTTTAGCAATGTTTGTGTACTCATCATTCTACATCACAGCGGTCTTATGCCGAGCGACCTTTTGCACTGCTGGCCTTGGGTGAGGCAACCAACTGCTCTTTGGCTGTTTAAATGTTACTTATACACTCACTACACTAATACTATGCTAAACTTGCTTTAAAAAATGCTCTAATAAACACACTCTTTACGCGGACATTGGCGATGCTATTAGATATAAAAAATGGAACTATGGATAGACTCTCGACAACGCAGAATTTTTGCTAGGAACTATCTCTTTCGTTACATACGTTTATTTTAAAATTTACAGAATATAGCTATCAATACTGTACACTACCATTATACTCGGGCTTTTTAATTACCAATCAAATCTAACTGATTGTACATCAAGACCTTCCGAGAATTGTTATTTATTTTTTATTACATTGGTACATCAAATTTTTTCATCAATCAAATTATTAACCGATTGTTATGATATTTATTTTTTATTTCGTGTAAGAAATATTAATAAATTATTTAAAGACTTTTCATTTATTGAAAAAATATCTTGCCCGTATAAAATATTGTGGCTACTTTAGTCACCCACAATTTGTGCCACAGTTATACTTACTTTTAAAGCATGATCAGTATTGTAAAATATCATACATTTTAATAAATATATTAATGAGAGTTCTTTGCGCTCACTGAGTAAATACGGACTTCATGATAAATATGGATGAACTGACAAATAAAAAACAATACTGAATACCATTAATATTTTCTTTAAATTTCCTTTTATTTATTTAAATAAATCAGTGCCTTTATCTTGGGCGACTTAAACTTTTCATATGACTTAACTCCTTAGCTTATCTTGGTTGTTATCTGCAGAGTCCTCGTTACGGTCGGGGTACTATGTGGCGCCCGTGACGCTTTTTTTTGCGGCCATATGAATGCGATGTCTGATACTTTAATACCTTGGTGCATATTCTATTATAAATTGTTTTGGCTCTGTTCACATAAGAAAATGAAATATTATTATTTCATTTTCTTATGTCATCAAATATCTCAATTGTGCTAAAATGACTTTATATTAGCGTTATACTATTATTTCCTATTTTCGTGATCAGCTACTTACAAGAGGAGGAATTTCCCATCAACTTCAATGAGGACCTGAGTCTAAGTTAATATACGAGGACAGTCAGCTACAGTTGCTAAAAATATCCTAAATACTGTCCTAATTCTACGATTTTTAAAATTGTGGATTCTCTTTAGCGACAAGTTCTTTTAGTTACAAGAAAAATAAATGATTAAGTATTGAAATATAGAGATGTTTAGTGCAAAAAAAATGTTGAAATAAGACAGTCCGCTCAACTCACAAAAAAAGGCACTGTATTGTACAGAACTGTACTGTAAAATGAAATCATCATATATCTATATGCACCGCCCCGTTCTGGAGGGCCTTCCGCCCGACTAAAGGCTGTAGGTAGTGTTTAGTTGGTAGGCTGGCCTTCTGCTAGAGTCCAACATAACCACCGGTTGCGGGTGGTATCCGGTGCGAGGTCGTCCAAGCACCAGGGGGTTGTCATAGCGACCACTGTGGTGGCGCGCCCCCTATGAGGATTCACTACCATCCCCCGTGGAAAAAAAATCATATATCTCTATAGAGCCTTTTCTATTTAAATTAGGATAATAAGGCCTTAATCATTATGCTGGTGAACTTTATACACACCTTCGAGTTTCTCGCAGCTTCAATTTTTTTTTGACTCAGTTGGAAAGTGTGGATATAATATATAGGTAATAAATATTGGAACCAAAACTCGGTCACAATTTTTGTTATACTAAAACTCTATGGAGTAGGTAGGTAGTGGTAAAATCTCGGTGGAACTAGATGGTTCACATTGATTGTCAAAACGATAATTTGTGTAGGAGGTAAATAAATTAGATTAATAAATAGAGTAAGTACCACTTTAGAGACATATTAATTTTCTCATCTCTTGAACTTGATTGTCATTTATTTCACGGCGCATGGTGCTGTATTTTATTTAGATACTATTCAATTAGTTCTCTTATTGCACATAATGGCTTGCGTGTATATATATATATATATATATATATATATATATAATATATATATATATATTATATATATATATATATATATATATATATATATATATATATGCGTATATTTATAATATATGCGTACTCGTTAAATATGTTGTAATAATGTTGTAAACGAGACAAAAAATGAAAATAAGTATAGAAAGTGAGCTTCAATTTCAGATTTCTTATTTTCCGGAACGCGTTCTTTTGTATTTAAAAAAGTGAAATAATATTAATCATGATTTCGAATGTATCAGTTCCGATTTTATTTTAATCAAACACAAAAAATAGTAATATCCTTGCCCTTAAATATAAGTATTTTTATATACTTACAGGAACTATTTATCTACCCGTCGTTGACTGTCATTAATTTATTCATGTCCTATTTCCTCGATCCACGTAATACCTTGGAGTTAATGTACTGCAAGATTTGCACGTGACTTCTTTTTTTCAATCTAACGCTTGTCTTATATACTATGTTGGAAGTGTCAATGAGACATTACCTTAAATGTGGTACTAATGGTACTGCGAATGATGTCACAAAAAACTTTGCGTGCTTATGCGTAACAGGAAAATATGACCAGAAAAAACACATAACGTACAAAAAATTACCAAGTTGCTCTCAGTGAACTTGGGTTTAGAGGCCTATTAAAAGTTATATTCAAGGGAACATTTCTTTTACTTGCAATGTTATAACGATTTACCACATTGGTGGCGAATACCTTACTTTTTGTTTTTAAGGTATGTAGGTAAATGAAATAATATTATACTCAAATTTCTCTTTTAAAACTGGAAATTACAACTCGCGCATTTTTTAACAGCTTATCGACCTGTCATTTTGATAGTGACAACTTTTAATAAATATCAATCTTAAGTTATTTATAAGTATGAAATTTTATCAAATAAGACAAATAAGACCTAGTGGCAAAGTGGCTGTATATTCCAAAAATATTTTAATACTATAGTGCCCCTTATTATTACATATGACCGATAGGCAAGAATTAAAAAAAATAATATATTATACACAATACAGCAAAGTTTCAAGTTTATATATTTATTTTGTATTGTATTAGGACAGAAACTGGATTGAAAGATTTTTTATAATTTTTGACACCACATTAGATAGTTTGTTTCTAGACAGTAATGTCAGTTACAAATTTGTAAGAAAAGAAATCCCGTATAAACAAAATTTAAATTCATTCATCATAGATTGAGATCAGAATCTAAGCATTAATCCAGATCTGGATTAATATTTATACTGTACGAGGAATTTGTGACATTGTGTTGTGTCAGTAAGAAAGCCTATATAAGTGGAAAAAAGTTAGCAAGGATTTTTTTTAAATAAATTATAGTTTTAATAATAAAATAATATCCTATTATAAATCACTGATACTTATTATTACTCAATATATTATTATTACTAATACCTTTCACAAATGTATTTTTAATTCAGTATTTTAGGTACTTCCATAAGTTAATCGAAGTAATTATAAGTCACATAGAAGGAGAATCACCTATAAGGGGAACAAATACTACTTACACCGGGTGTTCCACAGTTCAGGAGTTGAGCGAATGGATCGTTGGGTGGAACAGTGAAGGTGCCCACAGGTTTGTCACCGTGGCGCGCCTGCAGCAGCAAGCCTCGGATGGTGTTTGAAGCTGCCTTGCCGGAGATCACCACTTCCATCGGGGTACCCGCTTTCACTGTCTGCGTTAACAAGAAATAATACATTATTAGCTAAGTAGATATAACGATTTTTGGTGGAATGAACTCAAGTCTCACAAGGGACTTAATGTTGAACTTGTGATTGCAGAGTGATTGCGTGTTAAATGATTCAATAATGAGCTATAATTGGGTAGACGACAATTTTTTAAATTCTGTATACATATAATAAGAGTACTCTTTTAACTGAGAAATATTGTAGAACCAACAGTACACCTGCACCTATTAGGTACTTTTGAAGATACATCGACATGTTTGCGGCGCTGTCGCGGGTCGCTCAAAAACGCTCCATACTAAAAACACTGCAATCGTGACGTCATAACTATGTAAACTCGCCTAATTTGTATGAGCGTATAAACAAATTTTAAAATAACTTTGTTATTTGTACGTTTATAGGTATACTTTCTATATAAAAAAATGTTACATTTAATGTGAGAATGCTAGAAATGTGTTCGCTTCATTAGAATTACGTAAATAATAATTGCTCATTTTTTAGAAATCTAAAAACAATATAAATTGATAATTAAATTGAAATTTCTATATTGACATACTTTCATTAGATATAAATTGCTCAAATCAGATAATTATAGTATAAAAACGGCCATAATCAATTGTAGTCGTCTACCCTTAGCGAGGGTCTTAATATTAGAAACCTGAATAAGCAGGGGTAAAGCTCATCCGAAAATTGTATTGGTAGCATTTAATTAAAATATTATAATTTTATCTTACATACATTTAGTAGCAAATTAAATCCTATATCTATACTTATACCTTTATCTATTAATGTGAACTCTGATTTATATGCACATGTTGTCAATTGAATAAATATTTTTTCATAAAACTTTTAGATAGATAGCTCTATATAAATTTAAGATTAGATTCTTATGTTTATTACCGTTTTAAAAAAAGAACTCGATAATAGCTCTCCTTTTTTATAACTATATGAAGTCAGTTTTGGTATCCTTCAAATTTTATGTTATTAAATAGATTAAACTAACTTATTGATATGTGTCTAAATGTTTAAACAATTTGTTTTCTTCGTTGTTAAATAAGTAAGGATATTACTTATCATAGTCACCTTCGTGCTTGTGGTGATGGTGTAGGGGGGTGGAGATTTCTGTGGCGCGACAGGGTGCTGTGGTACCATGTCCACGCAAGAGCCTTCCGGTGCGCCGCTAGAGTACGCGCTGACGGAAGCCGACGCTGCCAGTGCGACCACGACTATTACCAGCATCTTCATGGTTCCAAGTGGATTTACTACAAAGAGACGAATGTTGCTTAGTTTCTAAAATATGTAAAATAAACAATCAATTCCTGTTTAGTTGTGACTGTGATCATGGTCTATGTCAAATTTTAAACTTTTGGACTGAAAAATAATAAATAATCAGTTCTAAAAAGTAAATAATATGTTTTTATGTTTTACTGGCAAAAGCTGGCTATCCTGTTCAACGAACCAGCTTGGTTTACCATCAAGATAATTCTTCCTAGGACTTTGGGTGGTAAATATTAACGTAGATTTTTTCATTTTTAGGCAGGGTGATAAATTTATGTACACAAATTTTAGTTTTGAATTTTACTTATTTAGTTTTAATTTATTTGAAAGCTATTCGAATCATAAAGCTGCAGTTTGTTAAGATATATGTGTATAAAATTATAATGTTACTTGATTAGAATAATTTTGCAAAATTGAAATTACTTAATTTCGTGGTTTCGGGGTGGTATTTTTAAACTATTTTAAGAAGAAAGATACATATTACTTATAGTTTAATAAAAAAAATATTTTTGTAATTGATTCGTATTCCTGTGAGAAAATATATAAATATAATTATATTTCTATACTTTGTGATCTAAAAACCTGCGGGGATATACTTAAAAATAATTACTGCTCAAGTATAAATTATTATATAAGTAGACAAAGACGAAGGTTTTATTGCATTTAATTGTTCTATTACAAAACAAAGTGACCCGGAATCATGTATTTACTATTACAGTTTCCTTCTACTGTTTCTATTGTTTTAAAGTTTTTTATGATAAAAAAGTGTTTTTGTCACAGTTTAGGTCGCCACTAATGTCATTTACTTACAAATTTTGTGAAATAATGTGGATTGTTCCACAATATAATAGTTGTTGTTTTTTATTTACTTATAGAAGTATATATTTTAAAAAATATATTTACTTATAGTTAACATTATACTTTATAAAATGTTGAGTTTTGTTCTATTTCATTTACAATATCTCAAATCTCGAAGACACTGTTTGATTACTGAATTATTGTAATATTCGCCATAATATTCTTCTATATATCTAAATATAGGTACATAAATTAAAACAGTTCTGCGATCACATGAAATTAAAAAAATATTTAGTTTTATATATTTTAAAATTATGCATTTGAAAAATGAGTTGCTACCTTGCTGGGCAATTCCTGTATCAGTTCATTATCCTTATTAGTTGAAATAATAAATGAACTAAAGAATAACAAATTGGCATGAAAAATAAATAATATTGTTATTTTAATAAGTAATTGCAAGAATTTATTGGATATCTTTTTAAGAAGTGATACTGTTGCTAAACTTCTGATCGGTTAATTCGTAAGACATGAAGATTTTTAATATGTATGCTTAAGTAATATTAGTGTGGTTCTAAGAAAGCCGCTCAATATGCGCTAAGTCAAAAACCAAAGCTAAATAAAACTGTGTCAGGGTCCTTACTGTTGTCCAGATCAAAACTTCTCGTAAGGTTCTCGTAATGAAGACTGGTTCTCAAGTGGCGTAATTGGACGAATATAAACGATTTCGTCAAACGATTGTGAAATTATGTAAAATAAATAAATGGAAGCAGTCTGATAATTTGTGAGGCAGTTGATATATGTTTAAAAAAATAATAAATACTATGAAATTATTCTAACAGACACGAGGCTGAGTTTATGAATATACATAAATATACAAATATTTTCGTTTTTAAATTAACAAACAATATATTCTATTGAAAACGATCCATCCAATACAGTGGAAGGTTTTTCTAATGCCCAATGCAGTCGGCCTCCGGTTAAAATCCAATTAGTTGTAGACATTACAGTAGTACAGTCTACAATTAGATTTATGTTGTAATTTATGTTGTATTACTAGTACTATTTAATTTTGCAGTGACTGCTTATGAATATTTGATAACAAAACAATCGGTGCGATAAGTTTTATATAAGAATAAACGATGTCGATTCATAATAAGGTAGAATAGTACCATCAAAATATGCTATTTTATCAATGTAAAAATAACACGTTTAATTTGTAACGAAATTATAAATTGCCGATTATTATTGATAAACAACCGAAAATACACCAACTATTTATAAGCAAATTGTTTTAAATACACAACCACTGTCTGCTAAGTCAATTGTGTAATTCATTATTAATTAATGACTTTGGAACATAGAAAAGTTAAATATTATTGTTTGAAATAAATTACCTGGTGTTAATTAATTTGCAAGTTGTGAAACAGCGTGCGTCGGCTTGTGGGCGCACCTACGATTTAACCCCGTCGCTAGGTCCGATGCTATATATTAATGTTTACACTCAATAATACCAGTGGAAGGGCGGAGTAGTGCGGTGAACGTTCCTTTATTTCGGCGTAAATGAGGCCGAAAATAGAAATATTTTCTTTGATTATTTAAATACTCGTATTAAAACTATTGAAGAGGAATAATCACATCATATATATTTATCGAAGAAGGCCTAAAGAATTCTAAAGAAATATATATCGCCACTAAGTAATGAGTAGGAAGTATTAGGTCTTTACACATCAAATTGGCGTTTTACGGGAGGAATATAAAGCCAAATGTTTTATTGTAAAATATATTTAATTAATCAAAGTATGCACCGCTGTTATCTATGTACTTTTGCCATCTCATAGGTTTGACTCATAGGTGTAACATTGATCCCAGTTGGTGTTTGCAAGTTCAATTTACTCAATTCATGACGTGCCCATCGTTCAAGTATTTTTACTTTAACAGTATGCTTCAAGTGGATTAATACAGTTTTGTTAACTTACTTAACTTAACTGAAGCTTGCAGCTATCTCCGAAGTGCTTTGTGATGGATCCGCTTCCGCAATAGCATTTAAATCTTAATTTTCCACTTTGGTGTCCAGCCGTCCACGGGGTTAATTCTGAAGGTCGAAACGAAAACGTTGAAACCAAAGGCGTACCGTGCTTTTTTTTGCGTCACCAGCACCGTACACATCATTAATCCTTCGAGCTGTTCCTGCAGCACTAGTGCCGCGGTAGAGCTCGTACTCGTAAATATACGGATATTTCATGTTTTCCATTGTGTAGTAATAGGCGATGCTAAAGAAAAAAACAACATAGAGAATACAAATGAATGACTGTTTTCAAAACTCAAATATAGGTACCAGTGAAATGAATTTATAAATTATGAATTTAGTAAAACCAAAGAGGACATATTTCTGATCAAAGTGGTCAGAAGGATAAAACGCTAATTTCATATGTAACAATAGTTTTATATGTACCTAATATTTTCTTTTTGTTTTAGTAATGTTTGTTAACGGCCGAATCGTGTCCGAAAGGCCGAAAAATTGAGACTTATACGGGCCTAGTTCATAATAAAGCAACGTTAATATAATAATATATTTTCAAGGAACCTATCGAATATTGTAGTTGGTATAATAAATGTAACTATATAAGTATTTTAGAAATGTCTAACTGTCAGCCCAATAACACGTAGAATGTCGTCGTGGTCGAGTAGTTGAAAATCTAACTTCGTGATCCTAGATTCGATTCCATACAGAAGCTTTCTGTTCGGTTCGGCTTGCAGTGGGGTGACCAGTCTACCCGACTACCATACTCTTAATTACGTTCACTGTTGTCTTGGCTTATTATGAATTTTTATAGATATAGATAATACTATATACAAGCATAATTAAGTAGGACTCTCCCAATAATCCTACTTACTAACTTGAGCGTTTCAATCAACGTCAAAACTTATTATGTTTTTAAGGCGGGATAATCTATTTCAGATACTAAGAAGACAGTAGACTAAGCTGACTTTCCTCGAGTATAATAATTATTTGTTACACTTACACCAATTAGCCTAGCCCAAAGTAAGCTCTGTAAGGCTTGTGTTATGGGACCGAGGGTAACGGATAGACATATATATATACTCTTTATTGAACACAAACATTATAAAAATATTAAGAGGTACAAATTTATTTGGTCCAAAGGCGGACTTATCTCTCAAGGGAGATTTCTTCCAGCCAACCCTAGATGGTAATGTGAAATTTTTTTAAAGAACAATTTGCGGGGACCGTATTTATATACATATTTATGAATATATTATAGATATATAAAAATTTATTTAAATTTATTAATATATATATCTATTTATTTTTATATATTATAGATATATAAAAATAAATAGATATATATATTAATAAATAATTATCTGATATAATAATATTAAATATCAAACATGACTAAGGTACAAATGCTCGCATTCAACACGCAAACATCTGCCCCCAGGACTCGAACCCGGGATCTCGGAGATGCCTTGAAACACACCTTGAAACCGGTATAGCAACCAGTAACACGGAGGTCGTCAAAGTATAAGTAACCCGATCACATAAGATTCCGATCACACCAGTTACGGCACTTGGTATGTACCTCTCCGCCCCTGTGGAAGATCTATTAGGCATCGGGTTAAGCTCTATACACCGAAAACATCTCATCTGACCTAGTTATTGTATATACTCTTTGGTTTGAACACCAGAGTCGATGTCAACTTATTCCAGGGAAAATAAAAACTCCAAATATTTTTTTTTCAGTGTTTGTACGATGATTTTTTCAACTTGTACCTGATATGATCCCTATTTGTAGAAAATTTGGGAAAGGTATCAAGCGAAGGGTGGTTTTGGCCGTTCTGATTTGACGTTAAACTGATAGGCGAAAATCTGAAGGTTTAACGTCAGGGCTATATAGCAAATACACCTGGTGCGCCGGCACCGTTGTGATCTCGGCACTGATTATCGAGTCGGGAGGCCCGGAATAAATTCTGCAATATACCAATGTGTTTTTTATTTTTCGAATATCAGTTTATCTGATACTATTTATAGTAAAAAACTACTACTACTACTACTGACATTCACATTAGATCGATAAACGTCAAAAATTTTCATCGCAGCTCTCGCTGCATTTTTGTCTCTTTTTATAAAACTTAAAAATTGGATTATAGCCAAAGATATTTCATTACAAGTATATATATACTTTAAGTGAAAACGGTCGAATGAAAGTTTTGTTCAAATTCAAAGAAAATTAACCGCATTTTATATGAACTACAAAAACTTTTAATTTTTTTTTTGGAATGGTTCTTGATTATATAATCATTAAAGAATCATACTTACCCTCACAATCATACTGTGGATGTTTGTCATCAATTAAATAATGGGGTTTCCAACTGCTAGGAGTCTGCTCTTAGCTATGTATGTAGTTTCTCATTATTTGAATTTGCCATTCATAAACTATAAACCCAGTCACTTATTATACGTGTCGTCAGACTGTAACTCCCTGCTACCTTCAAATCCGAAACATTCCGACTCTCTCTTACTCAAGAAGCGAGTGAAGGATTTTTATCTCGCGCCTTCGTTATAATATGTTACATGTTATCCACTTTACTATATAATTAAATAAATAATATAGCTAAATTCACGTCAAGAAATTATGTACAATTGTTATAACAAAATATAACAATTAATAAATGGTTTTATGAATAAATAGTGTAGTTCATAACCTATAGGTTATTTGTTATGGAACACTTATGGAAAGTTATCTATCATATTGGTGCAAATTTACCTATCATTCTTGTACAATATCACTGGAAAATATTGACGTCACTGAAAAAAGTTATGACACCCGCATCAGACAACGAGTGCAATAAATCGTTCAATTTCCTGTAGGTAGTTCATGAATTGCTCGAGGGAAAACCTGTTTCTGTTTTCCGATTGTTTAATTCGCAGGAGAATACACTCATTCTTATGGTCAATTAATTACGTTCGTTCTGTCGCTGTGTTTCCTTTTGCAATAAAATTGCTGTGATTTCATCATACTACTAACCTATCAAAGCAATCGCATTGTTGTATCTAAATAATTATGATCTTATTGGGTTAGGTAAAAGAAAGTGTCTAGTATAAAATACTACGTATCTACTTTTACTTACTTTTGGTTACTACAAGAGAGCTAATCTCAGTTTATTCGGTAATCGACGATTTCAGCAGCCAAGTATGTCTGTTTCAATGTGTCGTCATCTCTGAGGACCCGGGTTCGAGTCCTGGTGGGGACTATATTTGTGTGATGAATACGAGCATTTGTGCCTTAGTCATGGTCATATATATATTTCTATCAAAAATTACCATATGTATATGTTATTACCATATCTATGTGTTATCCGAGATCCCATAACACAAGTCTTACAGTGCTAGGCTAATTGAAGTGCGTGTCAACAATTATTTTTTTTAGTTAATGTAATTGCTTCTTGTTTAGTTTAGCAGCTCTCCATAGGATTATTATACATTAGATTGGCAATATATCGAAGCAGACGACACCTTTCAATTATGTTTAGATTACCTATAATCCATGTTTTTGACGGAAGACCTGACCCATTGACTGAAGAACTTCAGTCAAATAAAAAAGTGACAAAAGACAGAAAGCGTAACCGTAAGGTTTCCGAAATAATTCATGTTAAAGCTCCAAATGATTCAACATAAATCGTATCACAATCCTTGATTCAGATCTTGATTCAGATTCAACTGTCGATTGTCTCTACTCATTGTCTAAAAGATTATATATCTGTCCATTTAATGCGGCGTTTAGAATGTTTTTATTAGTAACCGTTGGCAACGACGTATTAAACTAAGCTGGGGCCCTTGGGCACACAAGAATTAGAAGCCCTTTTGGAAAGTAAAACGTAATTCATCAAAATAGAGTTCAATTTTGAATGTCTGTTATAGCGCCATCTTGCCAGCCCACGCTGGATTTGGTGTGATTTGGCAGTTCTTCTCAACTACACTAGATGTCGCTATGTCAAGTATTTATTACTAGATATTTAACAGTAGCAGTAAAAGTTATAATATTATATTAGGTGTTATCATTTAATTTTTATAACGTTATGATTTATTACTTATATGTTATAACGAACACCTTGACTAAAAGTATCAAAAAGACCATAGAGTGAAATTAAGGCAGAGTTTGCAAGATGCTCTTTAACCGAGTTTCTTATTTTCATTATTATTAATAAAAATATTAGATGCCGTTTTAGCTCCGATCACTAATATAATTAATATAAAGTAGTAAAACAATATTTACGGTTATTATAATGGTTTTGTGATGATAATAATAATATTGTAGAGATAAATTATTAATTCATATAATTTAAAAAGCGCGCCATTTAGAACCCCGACTACCGACTAGCACAGACTATGATTAAAATGTACGAAAGTCGCAAAGAGTACAACATGTTAGAAAATTTTACTTAAATGAAATTTCTCAATAAATTTTATTTTTATTTGATTATGGTGCCTTTATTGCTAGGTAAAATATTTGCATGATGTTGAAAAACCTAGACCTATATAATAAGATATTTTATCTTTATCTAGATGGAACTGGTGAATATTTTTTGTCTATAAATTTAGTTATATTTTTGGTGTGGTGGTCGATTTACCAATTTTTTTCTTGCATTATTGCTGATTATAGGCGGGAACTCGTAATAAGCGCTAAATACACGCCAAAATGAGCGTCGAAGAAGATGTGATGAAAATTCAAAAGAAATTAACAAAAATGACATCTGATGATGGCACGGTATGTTAAGGGAGAGAAGGCATCAAGTTATTTATTTATCAACAGACCTATTGTAACTTAAAACTTAAAGAGATTTCTATATTTTGTTTGTTCATTTTAAAAGTTATCTTTTTTTAGTTATCTTTTATGTTTTCAAAGTCAAGTTCAATGTGGGATCTAAACATGCTTTTGTTTTTAGGGACAAGAGGAAGCTCTGGAGCTTTTAAAAACACTTCAAACTATGGCAGTGAACTTGGATGTTTTAACAAAAACAAGAATAGGTATGACAGTGAATGCATTGAGAAAGTCCAGTAAAGATGAAGAAGTTATTTCTTTGTGTAAAACTCTTATAAAAAATTGGAAGAAATTTCTCTCCTCTCCTAATACACCATCCAAGGATATTGGAAACTCGTCCAAGAACAAAAAGGATGGTAAAGATAAGGATAAGAAAGATGACAAGGAAAAGGACAAAAAGTTACAAGCATCATTCCCTCCACAATCAAATACAACAGATGCTGTACGTCTTAAATGCCGTGAACTTCTTACACAGGCTATGAAAGTTGATGGTGAAAATCCAAATGCTTGTGCTTCACCTGAAGAATTGGCGGAAGAATTGGAAGAATGCATTTATGCTGAATTTAAAAACACTGATATGAGGTACAAAAATCGTGTGCGCTCTCGAGTTGCAAATTTGAAGGATCCAAAGAATCCTACTCTGAGAACAAATTACCTGAATGGAGTTATCTCAGCTTCTCGTCTTGCTAAAATGACACCCGAAGAAATGGCCAGTGATGAAATGAAAAAATTGAGAGAGAAATTCATTAAAGAGGCTATTGATGATGCTCAATTGGCGACAGTTCAAGGTACTAAAACAGACATGCTGAAATGTGGCAAGTGCAAAAAGAAGAATTGTACATACAATCAGCTGCAGACAAGAAGTTCGGATGAGCCAATGACCACCTTTGTCCTCTGCAATGAATGTGGTAATCGCTGGAAATTCTGTTAAGACTGCTTTTACTACAATTTAGTTAATAAAATATAGTGTGTCTATCTTTATAGCAAGATACTTTATTGTATCTAATAATGTATTTCATTTTACTATGAATTTTTGTTTTGCTGTTGCATTTGCATTAAACCTTTCTACTATCTCAATAAGAAATCATGTTGAGTAGATAAGGCACCATTAGTTTTAACATAATAAATTAATCTGCTTAAGTGGCATATAGTTTTAGTTCTTATTGTCTCCCTCGCTTTACAGAAATGAAACTTCATATTTGTTGATCATAATAATATATTTATCATAAAATTTAAATAACAACAGGAATGTGTCCTTTAGGACTAAGAGTAATTTTTTAAAACTGGCACTATATTTCTTTAAGAAAATATTAATTTCAATTTTTGATTATTCAGCACATTAATTTTCTATTAAAACTATAATCATAACATTTATTTCTAATACAAATATGTATAGTGCAATGAATATCACCTATCTTATGCAAAAAAGTATAAGTATATAACTACAATTTTTTATACAAGAGTATGATAATAGATTGAAAAATATCTGATTAATGTTTTATATGTAGATGACATATACAGACTGCCTACAACAATCATAATATCAATTATTTAAGTACCAATGATTTAAATGTAGATTTTAATCATATAAAATTTTAAGTTTTTTTTTATTGGTAACATAAATCAATGTGTTATTCTCAGGATGTAGTTTAAGACTAGTCTGGAATTTATTTTTTACACCAAAAACTATAGGAACTGAATATAGAATTTTAAGTCTTTGTCGTCAATTGTTCTCAAATCCATTGTGCACAATTTTTACTATACTAAACAATGTATGATTATTTGTATTATGCACTTACATTTATCTCGTCAGAGATGTTAACATGGCGCCAGAATACTAATTACATTCTAATATGGCAAGCTACACTTTGGTAACAATAATATTTATAATTCACCAAATCTACAGTCATAATCTAAACTTACTATTTAGATACTTTAGTACTTAATATAATTTATGTTTAAGCATTGGGCATCTTATTATACTAATGTTACTCTATAACTAATTCTCCTGTTTGAATTTTAACAAATATTTTATTTTCATTGCATTTAATATCTTCATTTTTTATGTCTATTTGCAATTTGAGATCACATGATGCCTC
This sequence comes from Scirpophaga incertulas, assembly GCA_036419045.1. Classification (NCBI taxonomy): domain Eukaryota; kingdom Metazoa; phylum Arthropoda; class Insecta; order Lepidoptera; family Crambidae; genus Scirpophaga; species Scirpophaga incertulas. The sequence continues at coordinate 25,844,098 of CM071634.1, read as the reverse complement.
GTCTTCATCATCGTTAGTCATAGTAAAACTCACATCTTCATTAGCAATATAACATTCCGCTGCTAGATTCTTTTGGTAGCTAAAGTGAGTTTTTAAATGTTCACGAAGAAAATGAGATTGTAATACTACTAAGTCACAATAAGAACATTTGTGACTTCCTGTATTGAGTACATCTGTGTCGTCGTGTCTTCTGTAATGATTATTAAGCGCATCTTGCCTTTGATTTGTGTATGGGCACAGTAAACACATATGCATTTTGCGTTCTTTAGCAGGAGGTTCCGTCGGGGACGTCTGATCTTTATTGTTATTTAGAGAACGTCTGCGTTGTAAAAGGCGGAGAGTTTGTTGATCACGAACTGAAAACTGTTGGAAGTCGCTTTTGGGGACTCCTTTAGGCATTGTTTTTATTGCAAGTTTTATATTACCATGTTCCTCTTGCTTTATTTCTGGACTATCTAAATCAACTATACCACTTGAGTTTTTCTTTCTTTCAGCATGTGCCTCATCATTCATTTGATGTTTTCTCATATGTTGAACATAATTTGCATAGTATTTTACAGAATAGTCACAAAGTTCACATTTATACCTTTGCTTGGAACCATGTAAGGACAAATGAATCTTATATTGCTCTCGTTTCTCAAAAGCAGATGGGCATTTATGACATTTGTAACGCTTCTCCTTCTGTCGACCATTTTTTAAATAAGTTGGATAAATAAATTCCGGATTTCCATGCATTAAGTAACCGAATTGTGGATCTGCTTGTAAAACAGGAGGAAAATGATCATTTGGCTTAACTAATTTATCTTTGTCATTTAGTACTCTTTTTTGGGCTTCTGTCTTTCTTTGAAATAAATCTGTTCCTGATAATGGAATATTTTTATAGTCCATGTCATCGCCGGATTCATAATCACATGGTTTTCCTTCATTTTCATGTAACAATTCATGTTTCGCTAAATTACCTACGTTCTTAACGGTGTAACTGCATTTTTTGCATTTGTGATCACCTTCTCCTCCATGAAGCGCCGCATGATAGTTCAATGCTGAGCTTTTGAAAAATTTTGCCGGACATTCTTTGCACAAATATTGTTTGGGTGTTTGTTTTGTTTCAGTGGGTTTTCTATTGAGATTTGATTCAAAATCATAATTTTTGCAAGGGTTTGAAACTATCCATGAGATTTCTGATGTACTAGGACAATGAACAAGTTCCAGTTTGGGTTGTGTATGTGAAGCATGAGAATTGTGCATGAATTTGAGCATTTTAGTTTTAGTGTGATACTCATCTGAGTGAATAACAACATGGTCATTTAAATCGTCTTCAGTAGGCACAGAAAACTGGCATTGATTACACGTATTCGCATATGATAAATCATGAAACTTATCATGTGCTCTAAGTTCGTCACCACATAAAAATCGAGATGGACACATTTGGCAAAAGTACAATATTTTTATTTCATTCTTTTCAGTAGCAACTTTTTCGTCTTTAACAGAATCATCAGTAATACTTGGTTTTTCACTTTCAATAACTTTTCTCAGCTTAGCTATTTGTTCCTCGTCGGGAATATCATTTTCAACAGGACAATAAATACGACCGTAAATTTCACCATGAGTTTTGGAATGTTCCGCTAGTCTAAAAGCATTATCACATGTAAATTTGCATTCTAAACATTTAAATACCGTTACTTCACTATTTTCGACTGCTATGCAATGAATTTTTTCATGGTTTGGAATTTTGCATTTCTGCGAATTGACATACGAGCAGTAACGACATTTGTACATTTTATGGAATTCGTTTTTCGCGGACACCCAAACAAATGGAATTTCGTCTAGATTGATAGATAACTCAATTTTAGGATCCGATTTGATTTCTGATTCAGCCTCAGACTCGAATTTTTTGGATATTATACCATGAACTCTGAGGTGTTGATGTAATAAATGTCTTTTAGACACACTGTAATTGCATTCAGGGCACTTATACGGTGTATCTGCTGGTAGCCGGTGAAATTGTTCGTGATACATGTATTGAGATTTGCTATTAGTTTCGTAAGGACATTCTGTGCATTTGTGACGCTTGTTAGATGTGCTGTGCGTGTTGACTTCCGCCAATGGAGACTTACGGCCTATAGCATTAGCTATATATTCTTCAGGTTCCGTGATTCCATGTAGAAGTAAATGTTGTATTAACTCATTTTCATCTTTAACAAAGAAAGGACAGAAAAAACATTTAAAAATAGATTGTGCTGATGGTTGATGCTGTTGTACGTGGGCTAGCAGCAACTTTTTGTCGGGGGACCTGAAGGGACACTTGGTGCAGCTGTCCCCGCTGATATCGTTCATGAAGATAGACAAGTCAGGCTTGGGTTTCACCGTCGTTATCACTTTTATTATGCCGTTATGTTTGAGTCGACAATGTCTCTGTAAACACAACATTAAAAATACATGAATGCCAAATCGGTATATAGTATTTATTCTATTCGCAAAAATTACCAAAAAAATGTACGAATAACTAAAATTTCGCGTTAACATTAATAATTAGTCGTCTCAATTATTCTTTTTATCAAAAACATATGTTTAATGCATTACAAAATTCGAATATTTTTGTATTTATTAATTTTAATAGTTTATTTCTAATCATGTCTTTTTTATAGCAATAAATTGACAAACAAGCTGTACGTGTGATTCCTGTGTGTACAGTGAATTTGCAGTAAGTCTCCAACCCCATCAGAATCACGAAGTATTTTGCTAACATGTAAGATGTTAATTTTTCTGCCGTATCTTAACTTTCAAACCAGTACACACCTTGTCAATACTATTATTGCTTTGCGGCAGAAATATGTAAAATGGAGTTAATCAAGCAGACGACTCACTATGAGGGTTTAAAGATTTATAAATAGACGTATCTTAGAAAAGATTAAAAATGCTAATATATAATCCTGTAATTGTAATACACAAGTGTGGATATAAGTTCAACGATGGATGAATATAAAAGTATAGGATGGCACAACTATCTGTGCATACTTGTTGGTCTACGAGGAAAATACGCAATGAGAGTTTTTCCAATACAGCTAGTATTCCTAGTCTGTTCATAGGTGGCGCTAGGCGTTTACAAAGTGTTTATAAAATGTATTAAATTCAGTATTGATATTTTATTAAAAGTATACAAAATACGATTTCATTACCTTACATACTATTTAAAGACATTGTTTTACAATTAAACTTTCGTATCAAACAGCTTTTTATTTTTTCACAGTTTCATAGTACTATAATGAGTGTTGTTGAATTTAACGGTCGTCTCAATCTATTTAAGTATACTGGGTATTTAATCTGGGTATTAAATTCTATTCTATTTTATATTTACTGGGCATTAAATTCTGTATTTAATACATTTTTTCATAAGCACTTTGTAAACGCCTAGTGCCACCTATGAACACCCATTCTACCACAACTTATAAGAAAAGTATGAAAAACAATTTTTTTTCGTAATATTAGAGTCCGTAAAATGTTCATTATGATGGACTGAATCGTTTTAGATGTTTCTGATAAATCTAAAATTATTATAAAAATATAAGCACATATGTAAAGTTTAACGTGTTGCTAGCTGTACAATACGCATGTCGAGCGTTCTGTGTAATTTGGAAACCAATCCGTACTGGGCCAGCGTGGTTGAGAAAAGCCTAATCGCCCTAACATAGGGTAGGCTCGTGCCTCTCGGTGGGGACACATATAGGTTGTGACGATGTGTAATCTTTAAGACAAAGACTGACTGACTGAAGACTGTCTTTAGTTATAAGTTTACAAATTGTGATCCAAAGAATATCCTAAAATTAGTACCTGAATAACATGTTTCCAATTCGACAACTGATTACAATGACCACATCGATAGGCCAAGTCTGCAGGATCTGGAGGGCTTTCCGATTTCTTCGATTTACTTTCGTCCTGATTTGGATCGGTTTTGGCATGTTCACGTACATGCTCTAAAAGGGCTTCCTTTGATGGGTCCCTGTAATGATAATAGTGAAGTGAATGATTTGGATACACCAAAATGGTAAATTAAGAAAATGTACCGATTGCGTCTAAATTATTATTATATAATGAAAAAAAATTTTTAATGTTAGCTTCCTTGCATTTAATTTAATTACTTCTTTGTATACATATGAATAAGAAATAAACACAATAAACAACCAACGCGGGAAATGAAACTATGTTTTCTACATGCAGTGTTGACAACTGACCAATCGAATATTTCAATTGCATACTTTATTAAGTCAAAGTAGACTACACGATTAATAATTGCGTATCAACTTTTAACATACAAATCATTACAGATTTCTGGAAGATTGGTGTGTTTTCATTCGTTTCATTCCATTAATTGTTATGATTTTGCAAAACAAATGAGAAGTGCCAAATAATGCTTATATGTAAAAATGCAAATATTGTTTATATACCTGTAGTTGCACTTTTTACATTTCCATAATGTCCTTTTGGGTTTCTTGATATCCATAATTCTGAAATCCATTCGTCCATATTTCTGTTCAATATTGTGTGTTTGCAAGTTCAGAGGTTGCATTTCTGTTGTATGATTAACATTATCATTTGTATCATTCACGCTGAGATGCTCGTCTATTTCCATCATGGAATCAGCAGAAACATTTAAGTCTAAATAATGGAATACATTTTCACCTTTCTCATTTAACACTGACATAGCTAAGAATTGATTGTATTTACTATAATTTCTACGCCCAGTTTCATCTGTCATTAGTACTTTCGCATTGTTGTGTTCTGGGTCTCTAGCCGACTTCAACTTTATATGTTTCGTAATATCCCATCGCCAATTAGACTTATATTTACACAGAGAGCATTCAAAAGGCTTTTTATTTAAATGTCCCACTATATGTACGTGGAAACGAGATGCAGTAGAAGCCCAAAAAGGGCAGTGGGGACATTTAAAAACTTTTTTCCCAATAGCTTGACTAGGAGACAAATTCATACTGTCATTATCATCAGGTGTATCTATTTCATAACTTCTGTTAATATCGGGCATAGTACAATCATCATTGATATTTATGTCAAGGGGCGTGTTGTATTTATTTTCATTATGGGTAATATTATTCCATACAAATACGACATTTTCCATGGGATGTGGTTCAGATTCTTTTTCTTCGATTATGCTGCCCTCTTTAATTTTGTCTACATTTTTAATATTCGTGGACAAAGCATCATCATCTACTTTATCACTTTTTTGACATGTTTGCAAGTGAATATACAAGTCTGCGCTAGATTTGCACCTGTGTCTGCAGTTTTGACATCTTGTAGAACTCAAATTGGGATGTAGTGTGTTGGATGCAGTACGATTGAGTTGTGACGTACAATTTTTCTCGTGTACAGAGTGCTCGGATAGACATTTGCTTTCGAAACCACAGTTTTTACATTTAAGAGAACCCTCTTCACCTGTCTCTGTCAAAAGCCTTTCCTTTAATTTATCAAAAAATGACTCATTCTTCTTACGTGTGCCCAACTCTTTGCTATGTGAAGTATTTACTGGTACAATACTTATATCAATGGGTAAATGATCGTATGCGTTTACTTTGCTAGACTCTATCACTTCCGAATTTGAAGTATCTTTAAATTTCTTACATGGTGGTTCTCCGGTTATAGTTTTATTTTGGTTTGGAGTAGAGACGTGTAGCGGTATAAGAGGCGGCAGTGGTCTAGGAGGCTTCCGGTTTTGTTTTTGCGTTTTTGAATCATCCATTGAATTGTTTGGTGAAAATTGACTTTGCATTTCTGGTGGCGACGGAACAGTTTCTTTCTTGATACCATTGTCCGATGCATCAGCATCGTTTGAGTCACTATGGCAGCTAACAATATCCTTCTCCGCATTTGACAAGCCCATTTCCTGAAAAAGAAAATGTTACCTCATTAGCAACGAGTAAATATTAAAATTATATAAATGTGTCAAATTTATATCTTTGTTTTTACAAGTTGAACCTAGCTGAATCTTAAAAATAAGCTTGACGAATTACAGTATATTGATTTAATTAATATAGCGAATCACATATATGTATATTAGTGTCTTAGATAAAGTGTGATCCTGAAAGGATACAAAAGCTAACAATTGTAAATCAATTGATAGTTAAATTGTTGGAAGAATTAAGAAAACTTGCAGAAAAGCAAGTTATCTTTAAAGAATACCTTATTAAACTTTTATTGGATTTAAAATTATATTGTCTAATATTAAATATGAGTTTTATCAAAATGTTGGTCACAAATAAAACAGAAAGAATAAAAATTTAAGTCGATTTGATTTCAAATAGGTTTCTACAAAATATCTATATTTACTTCTAAACTCGCCTACATGAGTGGAGTAGCATACTGTAATAAACATCAGATGATAATAATTGCGACCTTTCAAAATTCATACTTGTTTCTTGAATAAGAATAGAATTACTTTAAAAATACATATAATATATGATCTAATCAAATGTTATATTTTAAAAAATATCTAATAGGTAATATTGATATTTCCTCATTAATATTAACTAAGATAAACTGTTTTTGAAAATAATATGCAATATTATTTACTAAAAAGTAAATTAATAACAATTTTTTTTGTTGTATTAACATTTTTTTATTTTCCTGAAATTGTTAATATTTTTGTTCATAATGGAGAATAAACACAGAAATTTTTATATGCCATTTAGGTGATTCATTTAGCTAGTTAAAGTTTAGGCTATTTCTTGTTGTGTAAAATAAGCCGTTATATACTAGTTATCATTACACAGAATTACGATAAAACATTAGCCATCCATCACAGCAATGCTGCCGTTTGAAAACGTTGCACATTGCAATCTAGTGGAATAGTTAAATTCTGTAGTGCTTACATTTTTTGTTTTCTATGATTAATTTTGTTTTTCGTATTCCATCTGCACTAATGTGGTGGTGTAACTTTATACAAAGACATACAGAATAATAACAACACACTTACATATATTATAAATATATAAAAAATTGATGCTACATATGAAAACAAAATTTTGCAGTAGGTACACACTGAACTATACTAATTTAATGTTGAATCTGAAGTAAATATAATTTTAAGAGATCTATTAATATGAGTAGGTACTAAAGTTAAATATTATGGTATTATCATTAAGCTATTGCACAAATTTACGATCACTTACGGAATGGAAGTGCAAAAAAGTCAAATAATAATATTAAAAATAAAAAAAATACTAATTCTGGTATTTAGTGGCACACCCTCCTTAATTTATATTTAAACAAAAATAACATTTTGGTTATAAAATATTATTTTTATTAGTGTTCCATATATAGTACCTAAACGCTAGGCTCACAATTGAAAGTTTGTCACCTGTACTTGCAATTCTAACAGCCATATACGTAACAATTACAAACAAATATATCGAGTTGAAATTGTACAGACTTAGGGAAAACCTAGGGTAAGGGAAAGCCAGTAATTAGGCACAATTAGGATAAATATTGCATGAATACTCCCGGCAATCGATCGATTTATCATTGAAAATAATGAAGTATCACAAAAACTTGTATTACCTATTAATGTTGTTAGAGATTGCTAAGATTAGTACCTACATGACGGTAGTATTATTATTAAACACTTTGCGATGTGAAAACATGACCAACGGTGACACGATTTCAAAAGAAATAAAAAGAAAATATAAATTAAACTAAAAATAACTTTTTTTCACATTTCCTATAGATTTCCCAAAGGACTAACGGGATCAAGATAAAAGCAACGAAACCAAAACATTGAAATATCATACGTGTAAGGCAATTTAGGGGCTGGGAATGACGTTGTAAAAAAGTCCGAATCATTATTATGTGAAGATCTTTAGTTCAATAAAAAGAAAAAAAAACTAATCAGTTCAACTGTTATCATCGCGTAATGCTCTTATCAATAGATTTTTTTATATGCCGATGCATTCCAGCTGATCGGTGGGTAGCGCAAGTCGTATGTACATTATAGTTAGAATAAATGTAATATCCGAGCTTAAGACATCAAATAAGCATAATCAATTTACACCGATAAGTAATTATATTTATACTAGATTGTTATACTTATTAATAAACATGTTTAACTGACGCGTACCGTACTTTACTACTAATCGATAAACAAGTACGAAAATTTAAAGAAATTATTTACTGGACTTGGTGCACTTTTTTAGTAAACGTTTAGGTGTACTTCTGTTACATTGATTATGAACATTTAATAAGCATTAATATTGTAGTGCAAGAAAATCATGCAATGTTAGTTGTAAAGTAATGTAAAAAAAATGCAAATTAGGTGATGCTAAAGCGAGGAACCGCTGGAGTCAGTGCTGGAGTGTACAGGCAGTGCCGCGCCGTGTGATAACAGCGAACGCCAGCCGGGTGACGTCACCGACCGCAGTTGCCATTCGTGTAGACTGGACACTCACCGACATAGAAGAGCGCGAGTCGCCGCTCCCTTCCTCCTCTTTCTGGATGAGCGCGTCTGCCATGTCGCTGGCGCCCACCCGATTGCGACGGCGACTCGGGACGGATTGGCCCACGGATGGCGTATGATGATTCACCTCGTGCAACGTCAGACTCTGCTTGATGTCCGCAGTGAAATTACACGTAAAACACTTGAAGCTTCCACTTCCGCCGTGATTTTTCATATGACGGTCGAGATTCCATTTATAAGGCGAACGAAAATCGCAAATAGTACATTTAATCATTGGCATCGAATGGTATTTGACATGCTTTGTATATCTTGCTTTTATATGTGTAACATAGTTGCATTTACTGCATGAGAAATATGAATCTTTATTGAATGTTTTCGGTGTTTTGTTAGCTGTTTTCTCCGCTTCGGCTGAAGCCGGATCTGTAATTATATATTCGTCTACGTCTAAGTCTAGATCATCATCACACTCTTCGACCTCTTCAAGCATATCTTCTATTCGCTCCGTTGGTTCCAACGATGTAGCGACATTCGTCAGCTGGTTATGTTCCTCCATATCAATTTGGATACTCGCTGCACTGATAGGAGTGTGTATCATTTTTACGTGCCGTGTTAATTTTTGTTGATATCGAGACGCATACATACAGTGTTGACAATCATATATCTTAAAATTTTCAAAATGAACGTCGCGGATGTGTACCAAATAAACGCGTGGATTTGACGTGTTAAATATGCATTTGGTGCAACTGTAATTTCGTCTGATAGTGCAGTCGGCTGCGTCCGAGGAAGAATCGTCGTCAGTGAGACAGGCTTCAGAGGGACTCACAAGAGACGTGACCTCGCCGACTCGGTAGTGAGGCGAGAACATCTGCTGGAGCATAGTCCGCTGCAACAAAACAATAGTGTGTCGGTTAGCGATCGGGAGGACGCGCGGCGGCGGAGTGCGCGGGTCGCGGTACGGGTTGCGCGGCACGGCAGCGGCAGCGGCAGCGACGAGCGACACGTGTGCGCTGCGCGAGAGCGTCGCCGGCTGAATGAGGCGAGCGAAGGCGGCGGCGGCAGCAGGCGGCCAGCGCCGGTGGCGGCTGGCGACCGGCCCCGAGGGCGTGGGCGCGGGACGGGCGGAGGGTCCCTGTTATGCTTCACCGTTGATGTTTTTCGTCCTCCTCAACGTTAGGTTAGGGGAGCCAACGCAGCGGGCCACCTCCGCCGGTTCAGTCTAACAAAATCTATCTTTATTGCGTATTTGTAAGTACATATGAAATGTTTTTGATGAAGGTTGTGTGTTCATTCATAAAACTATAAATTTTTAAAGAAATTGACAGCAATGGTTAGAGGTTAATCATTGTTAGGATTATAGGTAGCACTTGCAAGCAATGATAAATATTGTATTAGCGGCAGCTTAGATAGGCACCTGCGTCACCACAGAGACTGTTAGTAAAAGCAGTAACGAGTTAAGATATGTCTTTGGTTATTTAAATAAAACCATCTTTACTGTATTTATACCAAATAACAGATCCGATTATTACAAATAAACGCTAACAGTGCCTACTCTTCCGATTAGCATCATGAGACAACGTGTTTTACATTCTCATAAAGTTTTAGAAAATAAAATATACAAATAGCGACTACATTGTTATAAGCTCTCCTCGCAAGGATGTTGTGACGATTTTAAGCTCTATTGCAAGGGGCCTTGGTACGTTTTCTTTCTGCGACCAATCAGCGAACAGAACGCCTGCTCCGTGCTACAATGCCAACATGCACATTATTTGTTATGAATTGGATTTATCAAAATACGCGTGTCGTTGATGTCTATTTAAAAGAATATTTTGAGAAATTTGGTAAATATTACACAATTTTGCAGAATTTGGTGGTATTTCTAAATGTATGAACCAAAATGAGGGTTCGAAAATTAATTAATTTGTATTATGTTTGTACTTTAATTACATTTTGCTGTACAGAATTTGTTTAATAGATTTTTATTTTGTGTTTTTAGTTGTATGTTTTAACATTTTTGAGAGTTAATTCTGAGTTATTACTGCTATCTGTTATCAACCAAGACTTAGTTAATTTTTGGAAACATTTTTTTTTAATATTTCGTACTTTGTGTTATATAAAAAAGACAAATTAGGTACTAAATCATAGGTGTTGCTTAATTGATGGAGCATTCCTTTTTCAATTATTGTTTTTTAAATATTCATCACAAAAATGTTATAAACCGGGTCGGCAACGCGTGAGTGATGCCACTGGCGCTGCAAGCGGGATCGCTTACTAATAACGAGCAAATATAATATCAGGCAACCTAGAAGCCATTCAATTCCATTTTTAATCCACAGTACCGTCTATCTGTGTAATATAATGGATAGCGTAATATAAATGAAATTTTAGGTGTATTTGTCTGCTACAATAATGTTACGAACATGCCCCCAAATCGGAACAAATATCTGCAGACTGTGCAAATCTTGTTTTTATTAAGAAAAAATATAGGACTCTTACAGAATATACAAGGCTACCACTAAACTGAAAGACCTGAGGGCGGAAACTATTTATTAATTAAAAAAAATAGTAAATGTCAATACAAATATTAAAAATAAATAACTGTATAATAAATAACAAAAAAATTGATAATGTAATTGGGAGTGCTCCTCGAAACGCGTCTTTTGTTATTCGGGATCCATAGCTTCTTCTAGTGATTAGATGTTACCAATTTGGTTGTCCATCATAAATTGTTCAAAGTTAAAAGAATATATAGTAACTTTCGAGCTTTTTAGTTTACTTATATATTTATCTACACTTTATATTTGGCATATTAGGATGGGTCAATAAGGGACGGTTTCTACTTTTTCTAGTCTACTTTTATATATATTATATATTCTACATTTTTTAGCTCTTGTAGTTGTTTGTAAAAGTAGATGTTTTAATCAGTATATAGAAAAGGATCAATTACTTGGTAATAAAAAATTGTATATTGTTTTATAGTCTCTACAAATAATAAAATCACCTTTAATTATTGATTTGTGCAAAATTTGTGTTTGTTTGTGTAAATTATACATTACATATTATTAAATAGTAAGTATCAACGAGCATCAAAAGTCCGGATTTTCGTCTAAGCGAGTACCTAATTATATGAATTTTAGAAGCGTTTTCGTTTGTCAGTTATCTCATCTGTTAGAAGATTTAAAAAATGATGTACATTTCTATGAAAACATGTATGTAATGACGTAACACACAGAACGTATCTACTAGACTAATACTAGGCGACTTTCTTAAAAAGCATATATTTATATATAATATGTGAAAAAAGACACTCAGACTATTGTTAAGCTCACATAAATATAAAGTAACAAATAACTCGACGTCTATACGCAATAGTTATGTCAAGTTCCGTTCGCAGTTGAGGAAAGCGTCGCAACAAGTTCATTTTGTTTCGAAGTTCGCGTTAAGCCATTTAGAGATCAAGTGATTAAGAGACTTATGAAATGAATAACATAATTATTTATTTTCAAAACGTAGCAGCTATATCTTCATTTACTGCATTTCTACTTAAAGATTTCATTCATAATTGTGATTTAATGTGGAATCTTAAATTGTGAAACACTACCTAACAGAAAACACAGAAAACAGCTTTCATGTGACGTCGTAAACTTTAAAGTATTTTATTTATAATCAGTTTTTGTTTGTTTTTATTATTCTTTTTTTGCATACACTGATTGCACTTTTTATATATATATAATATCAAAAAACTGGACATCGTTTAATGGATAATTTTTATATATACCAGATTAATAAACATACTATATCTTGATCCCTTTTAAGTTTTACTTGTATTTGTGATTAAATATGAAATCATAACTTCTTAAGCACTACCTAAAGAAATAGCTTTCATGTGTCATCATATAAGTCAAAGTATTTTATTTCTTATCAGTTTAGATACTGTTTTATTCCATTTCTCGACTTTTATGCATAGGTATATTGATTGTATTTATTAATTAGATATCGAAAAACTGGACATCGCTTGGACAAAATCCTCATCATTAATCAATATCGTGTATGTATATATATAATTACTCTTCCTTCTGTCGTTTTTTCTTTCATTTACAGATTTTTTATAATATTTACATTAACTACATCAAATAATTCAATATTTATAAGACATTCGTTTATATGAGGGCTGTTTTTCTGATTTATGACCTATGCCGATGTCTAAATACGACCGCATGTTAAATTCGAGAAGCGCGCAATGCGAACCACTTAAGTGGAAGACAGCTGCCGGACGTGTCCTGATGGCGGCCAGGGGCGCGAACGGGGCGCGAGGGGCGCGGGCCGCCGCAGACAACTCAACAAGGCCGAGGCAGGAAACGCCGGAGAAGGCATCCCAGCGCGAGCACAATGGCGGCGGCGCGCCGCAGGGGGAGCCCTCGCAATCGATATGGCGTCGCTAAGGTCCGCTGGTCGCTGGCTTGAAGCTCTGCAGAGGCGGATGCCCTCGCCCCGCGCCCCCCGCTCGCCTACCACACCTGCTGTGTATTTATAGAGCGACATAGCGGCGGCACGAGATGCAGGAATGCCAGCCACCACGAGCGTCAATGTCTACTGTACGACGCATGACACCGCGGTGCGGCTCGGCTGTGGGTGATGTCCGACCGTTTTGTCACAATGCTTTTAAAAATAGAATATGCTCATCGCACAGCATGCAGATTATTCTGCATATTTAAACATCGATAGACATTTATCTAAAAAGTCTAGATGGATTTAACAAAACTTTGTTCTTTAAACAATTTTACTTGAAACTGCTAAGTCTAGTTAAGTATGTTACGAAACATTAAAAAGCCCTATAAGTGGAGACATTTATTAAAAAAAAAATATAAATTCGTTGAAAATCATTATTGCGAGTTAAATAATCGTAAAAATTACATAATTACCACCCCACGCAAAATGAATAAATACTCAAATCATTCATGCAAAGATACGTACATGAAAATTCCTGATATTAATTTACTTACATCTTTATCTATTATCAATGATAAAGTGCACGGGTATTGCCTGCCCACCAAATAACAGATAATTTAAAGGGAAGAGGATCTAAAAGTGTAAAGCCGTTGAAAATGGATAAGAACCGTATCCCTTTCACTTTCGTCTGTATTGAGTTCGATTCCTGAGAACAGCGGTTACGCATCGAGTCATTTGTAAGCTCACTTTTGCTTTCAGTCGCTTACGAAATGGTCAATGTGAGACCCACGTCAGTGTAACAACTAATCGTAGTAATAAAAAGGTTAAAATATGTATTTTACCTAAAAAGTCTTTACTGAGGAAAATAAGGAAATGTCAGCTGAAAGAAAACTGACGAGAGAAAACCTACAGGCGGAATGCTAGCTGTTCATAAAATGAAATTTGAGTTATTTATTATGAACACGATCAGTTTATAAGTACGCTAAGCCAAAGTAGACCTTATTGACAATTATATACTAATAATTATGTTTACATCCAATTTGGAAATATCATAAACTGTATATAAAAATTACATACAAAATCGGACAGTTATCGTATGAATGTAAGCTTTTAAGTCATAGAGCAAAGGTTTTTGCAATTAATTTACTCAAACATTTGGTAAAACCATGAATGTAGGGTATGAAGTATAAGTCGATAAGAATAAAAAATCGGTCAAAAATTTTTAAAAAAGTGCATAAGTTAACCTAAATGTCAAAACGAGAAAACTATCTTTTGGTTAGGTCTGGAGTATGTTTGTATATTGAAGCAGTTTTTTGAATAGTGCAATGAACCCCCAAGAGCCAGGTGCAGGCTCATTGTCGGGACGTTCGGGTAAATCTGCGACGCCAAGGGGGCTGCATTACAATAAAAAGTAATTGGACAACATTTGTCAGCGAATAAACAAAAAATTCGACCTGCTAGCTCGTTGTTTATTAAATTTACCACATAGTAAAATTTTAGGTGATAGATTTATTTTCACGTATTTTTTGGTTACTTTTAGGTAAAAACTATCTATTCTAGGCTTACCATTTTTTTTACGTAAGGGTAACTTCATTATAGTAGCTGTGTAATCTTCATTTGACGACAAATGTATACCTACACGGTAGTTTTAGATGAATTTTCGGTGAGCGAACGCAAAAAAGACGAAGCCATTCCGGAGTCGGAGCTAACATTTCAATACGGTACCTGCAAGCTTTCTGGAGGCAACAAGGCGTGGCATACTTAATGTTTACATTGCAATCAAATCATATTTTTATTGATGAATTAATATTATGTAATTACGTTGATGTAAGGAAAAAAATAGCACAAATGTTTTGTTTCATTTAATAATAATGAAAACTTTGCTACACCACTGTATCATCGGAATTTTTACTCGGAAACAATGCAATAGGTAGTATTAAACTGGCAATACCTACTACGAGGGCATAGGGATAATCGCATTACACAGTTTTTATACGGGGATAATGAATCTGCCGACTGATTGATTTGCTAAGACTGTGTCGCTTTTGCGTCGTATTTGTGTTATAGGTGGTGTTGGAACAGGCAGGCATTCCAAGCGTGACTAAACACGACACAACGCACCTTCGCGAAGCGTTCACCTCGAGCGCGGCCTCCACAGACTGACCACTTCTTACATTGAAACTCGTTCCTCTCAACTAGCACTAAAGAATGCAACAGATGTCCATGATTGGCGACAGGAACGGCTGTAATAATACAAGACCACTAAACAACGACAACTGTGTTGACTTGCCAATGAAAAGTATATCAACAATCCAATATAAATCTTCAAAGTATCAACATATTTATCTACTCATAAGATACGACGTCAGCTATGAGTGCGTGTAGTATATTGCATAATGTGCTCGGTTTTGGGTACTCAGAAAACAACATATATACATATATTTGTATATTATCATAACACCTAAAGCGGTACTAGACTGCTATGTACTACGTACGTGCTGAACCGCAACATAACATTCATATTTATGTGATATAATTATATCAACTGATTATAGTGGCGCATCGATGGTGCACTGCTGTTACTGATTTTGCGACGCAAATAATTTGCGCGCCAATTGACCTTTCGTCGGACAACGTCGCCGGCACAGCGCGGCTGCGGCGTCGGCGGGCGCGGTCGCCGGCTCACCAACACGCGCTATATATAGCTGCGCGACAACACGCCACACTCCCGGCGAGCACCCGCCAGGGGCCGACTACGTAGGCAGTTTTCCTTTATCACCCACCCGACAGCCTCTAGCCTGGATTTTACGGAAGCTCCGCTTGTACAGACGTAGCGACGGGATGTCGACCCACACCTCCCTCCCGGGATCGATACAGATGGTTGCCGCAAGAACACCCTAGTGTGGAGATGTACACACTGTAGGCGAATCTATGTCGGTCGTTTATATACAGCGTCTTTGGCTGGTGAAATGATTACCTTTTATGTGGTCGTCAATACTGTTGAGTTAAGGGCAAAGGTGTGATATATAATATGATAGCTGTATATGTAGAAATGAGCAATTACGTAAAGCAAATATTCGCTTGCTCATTAGTGTAGCAATGAAATTTCACTAACGATGGCGATTGCTGTCATTTCGGCAAAAAATTAACGTGGCCTTGGGCAGACGTCACCAAGCGCAGCACGCTAACAAAGGACTGCAACAGTCAACGGCCATCATGGCGACGGCGGCGCGGAATGAATTTCGTACCGTGTGGCGGGTGGCGTGCAGTGTGCTCATTTAAAGATGGCTGCGATAAGGCGTTGTGACGCTCCTCGTGTCGGCGTTGCGGGTGTGTGCGTGCCGGCACGGGCTGGCGTGCTGACGCCGCCGTGCCCCCGCCCGCCGCCCGCGCCTCACGTTCCGCAACATGTGCGGCGACCGCTGTGTCCGCACAACGCCGCAAGCCGACCGCAGCCGCTCTCGCACCGTCCTCCCGCAGCGAGGCCAGCTGATAATACGCCTTATCATACCACCAGATAGTAGAGGTGCTGCTCGATCGTTTAGGTGTCACGGACGCCTCTCTTTGGTCGTCGCCACTTATGAACAAACAATCATATTGGCATATTTTCTTGTCAATCGATAAGGTTGCCAAAGTGTAAACAAGAGTCACTGCAGGTGTTGGTTTCTCTTGATAAGGTACCCAAGATTGTTAACTAAGTTATGTATGTTAAATCTATCTAGTAATCAATAGATTTTTGCAGGTTGATTAATTGAGTTCTGTACTCAAGTTTCTTAATGTTAAATTATGAAAGTAATGAACTAAACTCCTTAAGCACGTTACTTAAGTAAACAATAATTATAACAACAATAGGATCTATAAATCACAATACATACGCCTCGACAAGGCAACAGCTGAAAAAAATATCTGTGATAATTCATAATAGGTAACAGCGGTCGTAGGATCATTACCCGTATTTGTAATGATAACAAGAGATTCTGTTAATTCCATTAAAAACCTACCTGAAACCTACCACTAATTACCTACTCTGAACTCAACAATAGCTATTCCACAATTAAAATCATTCAGTCTATTAAAATGGGAAATATTGCTGTCGCTGTTTACAGAAATTGGGATGGCCGCAACAGTAACCGTATGCGTGATGTTGGGCGTAGAAACTGTAGGAATTCAGGAAATCGGTCGCAACGTGTCGCAAGAAGCCGTTGAAGTAACATAAGCGCAGCAAATTATCAGGGCCGTGCGACGACGACGCCAGCGGCTACCTACGCGACTTATGTGTACCTACCTAGTTATTTACTCCGCATGTAAACAGCCAACGTGAAGGCACGTCGCCTCCATATACACGGAAAAATACAAACATGGACAAGGCGGCGGTCGACCGCTCTATACCGCAAAGCGGTAACCACGCTCTAACAACATGAATACCTAGGTTTCATTAACTATGCAAAGATCTATCGTAAAAGGTATTAAATTGAAGATGACTGATTACATGATCATCTTATAGACCAAATAAAAAATTATTTTGCCACAACAAATTAATCGCCGAGGATACGATTCTTGAATTTAAATATTCATTCTTAGAAACAGAATGGATAAGTTAGCCACTTAGTCGTTAGGGCAAAGGCAATGATGATGCTCCGCCATGTTGAAGCGCCTACCTCAAAACAAGTTTCGTAGTGCGCAAGCGCAAGCAGCCGGCCGCCAGCTGCTCTCGTGTCAGGTGGTGCGTGGCCTCGCGCTAGCCACACAAGAACAAGGTGCTGAATCACTATACCTCGCTGGCGGTGCAGCGATCACGGCGAACACTAATTAGGACGTACAACCGGCTCAATTAGGTGACGGCGTTGTCGCCACGATTGTTGACAAAGTCAGTAGTTATTAGACAATTGCCGAGGCAATACAGTTTAGCGAATTCTCATTATATCATAATGACGGGATCTTCTGAGACTGAAGGAAGTTGTGAATGTAAATATGTTTCACAAAAATTTGCATTTACGTATGAAAGAGATTTAAATTTTTGGAGGCGAACTAGTTACTACGGTATATTATAAAACTTAAGTATCAAGTAATGTTATCAATCCACAAAATACACCAACATATCTTAGTGCGATAAATTGTTATTGCCAACAAATTTTCCTTAAGACTGATCACCGGTTGTACAGTGTGTAAATACGTGAAAAATCCACATCAGTATTTCGACATATTCAGGAATAATATGTAATACTTGTTTGACAAAATAGAATTCTATTAGGAATTGATTTTTATTCGGATGTATCCCCTGAGCAGAGTGAGGTCATTCCGAAACGAGTGCGGCGCGCCGCCGCCGCCGCCCGTCCGCCCGCAAGGCGACAACACATGGATGGCGTTGCCGAGAGCGGAGCACGCATACATTACGTGC
Organism: Scirpophaga incertulas; assembly: GCA_036419045.1. Taxonomy (NCBI): domain Eukaryota; kingdom Metazoa; phylum Arthropoda; class Insecta; order Lepidoptera; family Crambidae; genus Scirpophaga; species Scirpophaga incertulas. Next base: position 25,825,796 of record CM071634.1, on the reverse strand, counting down.
CACCTACGGCAGGCTATCTGCACACAGATTATTATGTATGTAGCTAGTTCGATATAGCACTGGCACGAGCTTCTCATTGTTGGTTGGATGCGATCGTTGGCGCGGACATGGCCGACCTCTTTTCGTTTCAGTGACATCGAGCGAGTCTCTAAAGGGGGATTTATTGAAAATGAAAACGTCCTGTGTCGTCTACCTAGCCACAGCTCACAAATACTCATTGCAAGTTTAATTCGGTACTTTTTTTATTTGGGTCGAATGAGATTTCAAAGGTGTATTCGAACGAACCTTTCCGTAGATTAGAGATGAAGAGAAAGGCAAGCTCGTGTGTGCGAGTGCCGTGGGTCACCGGGCTATACATGTCTATACTTATGTGGCTTCTCAAAATCCCTTGAGCAAGGCTATTGTTGATAACGTTATCTCGGAGCGGCATTAGAAACGATTCGGCCAGAAGACATAAGACATTTCTTTTTAGATGCTTATACATAAAGTCTAAAAATCTTTGGGGGACATATATTATGATAAAAACAAAAAAGTGCGACTGTAATTTAGGTTACCCAATATACCAAGAAAATAATTAGCTCATTAAATAATCATTATTTAAATTCATTAATTTAACGTAATTTGCTTTAAATAATTTTTAATTCAAATTTAACGATATTACTATTATACAAGGCATAAACGGTTTGATGAGATTTAGTAATATTATTAAATGTTTATTAAAACATTGTGACGTCTAATCTTGTATGATTTATATAACTACCGTAACCTACATAATCAGCATGTATTAAAAACCTCTAGAGAACGAGAGTACAATTTAAAACATGTGTGTATTTCAAATCTCGTCAATTTTCTCTTGTATATTAAGTTACCACAAATTCTAAGTCTTCCATATTAACGTTAGCTTCAAAATGGTTATGGGCTTATGAAATCAAGCCCGGACGGGGTCGAAGGCGCGGCACGCGTGCCAAGGCCGATACGGTCTCCGTAGGTATACAGCCGACAAGGAGCCAGCTACCCCCTGCCTCGGCTGCCTGCGAGCGGCGGGAGGTCGCCCGGTCTCCACTCTTCGCCGCCGACCTATCTATCCATCTTATACGACGTCCTTAGCTCCGAAAAAATGAGAGGTCTTTAATATAGTTTCACAGAAATGGATCGATGTATACACATATCAAAAAAGTTTGCGATAAAGGAGAGTTTTTTTATTGTTGTATATTTCAAAATTAAGATGCCATTTATTTGTCGACTTTCTTCATGGTTCCGGGAGTACTTTCTATGCATTTAAGTCGAGAAAAAAACAAAGAAATGCACACAAAGAGAAATATTCAAACTTTGTATGAAAAATTTCATGGCAAGTGATAACCATTTTTTAATGTATGTTACTAAACTAACAATTATACATTAAAATTATATTGTCTGAATAGGTAATCTACGTAATTTACAATATGTAATGTTGAATGTTTGATTTCCTACCAAACTCTGCACTACTTCCCAATCGTCATGTCGAATAATGTTTGTGTCTAATAAAAGAGCTTTCGAAGCTTTTGTAAAATAATACTTACTATAGTGAAAACATAATACATATTTCAAATACAGAGTACACCATTATAATAACTATTTCAGTTAAGTACGTCTTATTTTTTGCGAAATAATTCGCAAATAATCCGCAATTACATAGTTACTTCAAGACAGTTCACCTATTTATTCTATTTTTCTAAATTCCACTCCCTAGCCAATGCAATGACTCAGCAAAGTGTAAAAACGTAGAGTACACAAACAGTTTAGAATGGTTGAGGACACGGGCAGTGGAGGGCGCGGGGCGGGGCGGCCCCACGTGTCTATTATGGCGTGAATCCACTGTGCAGGATTCTGTCCGCTGCAGCAAAAAGATTAAAAGCACGGGCCAGCTGCATTGCAGCTGCCGAAGTGCGGTGGTACCGGCTTTCGACGGCAGGCTCTACGTCCTATTGGTGTTATAACATTAATTAATTACCAATTAATGTTATGTATTGAACAAATTGATGAGATAAAATTATATAATAGGCATTATTGATATTACAATGTCTTTCACTTTAGAATGTAAGAAAACTCATTAAATAAGACCCAGCAAAACTGCATAAAGAGGTAACTATATTGTTAAAAAGTCCTTCTAACGTTCTTCTTACAAAATACTTTAATTTTGTAATTTAGTTGTCCCTAACTTAATAAAGTTATTTTCAATGTCCATTGTAAGAAGTATTGAGTATAAATTGCCGTATAGCAACGCGAAAAGCACAAAAAATATTTGACACACATAATACAAGTAAAAATCAACAGTGCTAATTCAAAGAACAAAGTCGAATTTTAAAATAGTTACAGTAATTTTGTCTATTATAATCTATGTATTTGTTAAAATGTCAAGTCGTATTTATAAGTTGTATACATAACTAATTGTAAAGTAACGTAATTTATTCACAATTTCATGTTAACATTACGAAAATGACCTAGGAAATTTCAGAAAACAAAAATATTTATAAATTTGAAACAAAGTTCTAAAGGGACGAAATATATTACTGTTTCAGCTACATACTACGATTGATTTCTTAGTTAATTTTGCAGATATCCGCTACATAAAGTGTGCTACGAAATACCTGCTACGCACCTACACTTAAAGGTTTTTATTTTAAAGCTAACTTAAGTAAAGACGTAAATATTGTAAATTTTCTAATAAGACTTTACCATATTCAAATTATATATATAAAAAAAAACAGTATTTATAAAAATAAAGAACTAGTAAAGTGTTACTACATGAAACAATCTTTTTCGTTAGTGCGTTTAAAATAGAATAAAAAGAGCTGGACCAATTTAAAACGATCTTTCACTAGTAAAACTATCCATTTATCACTTAGTAATATGATTCATTTCCAAAACATTTAGTGATCCTTGTATTTTGTTATTCAACAAACAGTATTCAATGTTACGAGTTTATACAAAACGTGCGTTAATTATTTACGATACTAGAAAGATGGATAAACAGTTTTGAATTTGTAAAAAATGTGTTTTTTTTTTATTTTTCAGCTATAATAATTGAGTGTGGATATCGATAAATTGAATTAGAAAGTAAATAAATATCATTCAGAAAGAAAGCTGTTTTAAATAAAAAAAATCTAGTTTACTGAAAAGAAGAACATAAGCCAGCTATTCAGCTGTAATCCAGCATAATACATTTAAATACAAAATGCTATTAACTTCTTTACAAACCCACTGGAAAAAATTATTATTAAAAAGATTTTTTATTACTTATTTTCATTTTTTTCTTTGTATTTTCATTATTTATCTTAAAATTATATGAATTACATTAATACAATTATTGAATCTTTAGTATTAAACGCGTAAATTGTCAATATTATTATATGCTTTGTATTGTTTTGTCATATGAAATATTAATTTGTTGATTATAGCATAATTAATCATTTCAATAATACACAGCAACATAGGAATAACGTTATGAAAAGACGGAATTTGCAACTATTATTTTTTAAGTGGGAGTCATACTCGGGCACTCAGTCGCAAATAAGTTTTAATCACATTTTTATTGTGAGTTAATATTTTTCCGGCTTTTAGTATTTTCTTTTTGGTAGTGATATATTATTGCTTTTTGTCAAATTTTGTCATAAAGGAGCATCAATGGCCATACTAAATAATACGAATAATCGTTTCAATTCAATCTGCGTATAGCGAAAAAATAATTTCGCAAAAACGTATTATTTTCTTATTTACATCAGTTAGGTTTTTCAGTAAAAAATTTGTTCGATTGCAATAGCGTCCCGAACTTAGATTTAACTGTCTATTGTTCTTTCTGAGACAATATCTATGTCAATATCTAACTTGAAAAGCTATTTTCTTTTTTATTTGCAATAAAAGCTGCCAGTGTTGCCATTGATAAATATGAGAGCAGTAATACGACCGAATATATAATCCCTTGGCGCCCTTAGAAAAAAAATAAATCCTAGAAGACGACCGTGAATGTTTTTTTCAAACACTGTCCCATAAGTAACCTCTGCGAGGAATACGTAGGCATTGTGGAAGCGACTTTTAAGGTGAGTACATCTTAACTGTACTTTGTCTTTCACATTAATACCCTTCATAAAGGCTTGCAACAAATTACATTATTGTACAAATCATCCACTTAGCCTCAAAGAAATTGCAAAAGCTTTACAGGTTCAAAACTTCATAAAAACCTTCATACGACTCTCCTTTAAGCTTTAATACAAACAAAACGAGAAAAAAATAATAAAAAAAAGTAATTAGAAAAATCAAAGTTAAGGTTAGGAAAATTAAAATTAGGAAGTTAACTAAATCCTAACTAATTTTGTCATAGTTCCTACGAAGAAAGTGCAAATAAATTAAGTATTTACAAATGTATTATTTATAAAACTACTAAGATCGTTTTAATTCATTAAATGTATAAGTAAGTTGATCAACTAATTACCTCAAAGTGTTACTGAGATTATTTTAATAAATTTCATAAAATTTCAGGATTCATATTTACTGAATTCACTTATATTATGCTTTACAAGATTCATTTTTACTGAGGTGCTTTCACCATGTGGAGATCTTCAAAAAAGTCCAAAATTTTATAACGTTCTCATATATTCTCCATAAGCTAAAATTGCTGTCGCGCCCTGATTGAATATTCAACTGTCAAAATTGATTTATCGAGAGTTCTGTGTTTGGACTGCAGTACTTAATAAGCTAATATTTAACAAATATATATTTTTGTTACGATAACACTCCCTTCCGGTTTCATTACTGCCCTCATTTTTATAAATGGCCCCCGCTGGCAGGTTTTATTCTAAATAACACTACACTCAATATAATTCTGCATCAAATATCTGAGATAAAATGAACTGGATTGAAGGTGTTCTACTTCAAACTAATGTAAGGCAATATATTTCCATAACAGATATTTCCAGTACCAATTTAGTATTATGAAACCGTCTGGAAAAGAGATTGAATGAATTTGATGATCATGATCTATTAGGTCATTGGTGTTTCTTTCAACCGTTCGCTTGAACAAAAGATCAGCATGAATCATTCTTACCATAGCTATCGCTTATACATCCTTTACATAACATCACCGCTCCGGTACATGATTTAGATTCCTTCTTTCTGATGATAGAGTTATACATTTTTCTCTACAAACTGAAAGGAATTCGTCGATCACCAATAGAACAGTTTATCCAGCCTGCTTCTATCTTTATTTTTTGGATGAGTAACATGACGGAACAGACTGGAGAATTAAGAAATAACTTGTGACGCAGAAGTTGGAAAACATATTTTAATCACAGGTCAATTTTAAACAGCATTTTCTCATACTAAAGCAACGGCGTCTGCGTATAGCATATCTACACAAAGCTATCTCCACTATGTCCAATGTCAACATATCTATAATCCCTGGTGCAGGTTTGTTGGCACTTTGAAATGCTCGTCAACTCATTCATGATTTTTCTACCTGTCTCTGACACATATATAGTATGACGGCCGAGGTTCATTATATTAACGAAATTATCTATACATATAAATTAAATTGAAGTGTCGTCTATCTGTCTGTTTGTTTCGGCTAATATCTGAAATGGCTGGACCGATTTTGATGGAACTTTTATTGGCAGGTAGTTGATGTAATATACGTAATATACTATACTAGCTTTTGCCCGCGACTTCGTTCGCGTGGACTTCAGGTTCGTCCCGTCTAGTCTAGTAATAAGTAAGAAATACGGTAACTAAGCACTGCAGAGCCCTAATCATAGGCCTATAGGTAGCTACTGCAAGCGTTTGCAATGTAAGCGCAAAAAAATTGTTTTTTTTTACGACCTCACATTAGAAACCTCAAAAATTGTAACCTATGTGTTATTCGGATGTATAAGCTATATTGTGGTAAAGTTTCATTCAAATCCATTCAGTAGTTTTTACGTGAAAGAGTAACAAACATCCATACATCCATACTTACAAACTTTCGCCTTTATAATAGTAGTAGGATATAATAATAACTTAGGCTACTTGCCTTTAGTTTAGAAAACAATAATCAGAAGTCCTAAGCGGTGGACTAGAATGGGTATAGCAGTAACATGTGCACGAGACATATCCACACTAATCCTTTTTTTTTTGTTCCCCTGAGGAAAATGCATTAAGTTGCATACCCCGGCTGTGGCGAGCCGGCGGTTATGTGGGGCTCTCCTCCCCAGAAGGGGGAGGCCTACCCACTAAAAACCTCAGGGATGGCCTTCCTCAGGCATGTAGGGAGCCCCCGGGAACACCAAGCTACTTCCGGGAACCCCCAGCCTCCGTTCCCCCGCCGATACAGGGGAGCCCTCCTCGGGGGAGGCCACAATACCTCCCCCGATCTCCACCACCGACGACGCCCCCCTGCCACGGAAGGGGCGTGGGGCGTGAGTTTGTTTGTTTGTTCCGCTTTCACGCCGTAACTACTGAACGATTGCTTTGAAATTTTGCAGACGTAAAGATAAAAGTCCGGATTAAATAATAGGGCAAAAATCGACACATCCCACGGGATGCGCAATAAAGGCTTCGCTTAAAAACTACTGCTCAGATTTTCATGCGGTTTTCATCAGGATAGAGTGATTCTTGAGCAAGGTTTTGCAGTATTTTTTATCTCGGAAAAACGGATAGTCCCACGGGAAGCGTGATAAAACCTTCGCGCCATCAACCGACTTCCGCGCATATGTAGCCGTGGGCAAAAGCTATGACCCTTAACCCTCTATAGACCCAACCCCGAAATCCACGCGGGCGAAGCCGCGGGCAGAAAGTTAGTTTACTTATAAATGGGAAAGTTTGTATAAAGTATGGATGGATGTTTGGTACTCTTTCTCGTAAAAACTGCTACATGCATTTTAATGAAACTTTTCCATAACATAGATTATAGATCAGAATATCACATAGGCTACAATTTATAAAGATATTATGTGAATTGTCCAAAAGAACGAAATCGCGGGCACTAGCTAGTTGAAAAATAAAAATAAATAAAATTATTGGTTATGAAATTTAGGTTGTCAACGAAAAGCGGGAAAAATTCTATTAAATATTTCATAATCATAGAAAAAAGAAATAAGTTGCTTATGCATTAATATGAAGAAAATATTTATTCTTGTCAATAACATAAAAATAAAATTGTACAACTAACCTTCCTTTCTGTAGTATTTAGTAATATTATATCTTCTTTGTAGTAAAATATAAGAAGAAAAAAATTATTTTAAAACAGCACCGAGCTCAAACTTGCCATACTACTTTGTGCATTGCACGCCACCATTACAATTAGCGAAAGAAATTATAGTTTCGAAGAACTGGTCAACTACTGAACGTGACACGATACCTGCTTTGAAAACATCAGCAGACTAAGGACACAACACACTTATTGCCAGCACAGCATGAACTACATTCGTTGAGCAAATATTAATAGACAAAACTAGAAGAAAGCCAAGCCAGCAACTAATCCAATAACTACGGAAAATTAACGATACTAAAAAGGAAGACACGATAGGGAAAACAGGAATCTTTTTCTTTATTACGATTTAATATATAGAATCATATATATCAGACAACTTAATATAGCCAGATAAATTCTGTTCTTTTTTTCAAGTTGTCTTTAGTCTAAGACTGAAAAATAGAAATATGCTTGACTTGTCAACAGGTTTCTAAATCTCTTTGGTTGAAATATGATTATTTACATAAACTTATATTACGTTAACTTCGTTTAACAGTATCTTTCTGAAAAAGTCTCTTTTGCTTGGAGTATTAAACAGGAGCTGGAAAACAAGGAAAGATTCGAGTGGAACCAACACAACTCAGTACATCGTACCCTAAGCTTGACCCATTTAGTAAAATACTAGCCGAGTCCGCGCCCCGTTTCTGGTTATTATTATTATATGAATGGATTTACATGTTACATCTAAGATAAAATACCTTTTTGAAAAATAATGTTTTTCTGTGGATTGAAAAAACGAAAATATTTTTCATTCCACTAGCAATTTTTTTTACTTGAAGATTGGTTTAGTATAATTAAATCTTCAAATATGAATTATTACAATGTCTCAACGTCGTCGTTAATCTGAAAAAAAATGTGAAGATATTGTTCTGATATAAAAGTTTAGAGTTTTTTTTTTCATGTCTAATACATGAAAGAATTTTTTTTGCGAAAAAATGTGTAACAACATATATCTTTACAAATATTCATGCAAGTATAGGCGATCTTTATCAAGAACGCATTAACCGAGAATTTACAGTTTTGCATTGAATTTAGTTGCTACTGGACTACCTACTTTTGTAGATTTTAGGTAAGTTACTTAAGTCATAATGTTCAAAACTCAACGTGTAGCCACTAACTTCTCTTGCTTGAAGTTAGTACATAGGTACATGATTTAACACGCGACTAAAAATTATGGACACGCAAAGTCCTGTAATAACCCGAGTACATATTTATGGAAATAATTTTTTGTAATATAAAACTCATTGTCCGAGAATTTGTCACTTTAAATCGGTAAATTCGCGTAAAAACATTTGACGGTTTGGTATGAAAGCGTTGTCAAGGGAATCTGGGAGGCCATCTTTCCTCTAACACTGGCCATTTTATTTCTTTGTTTCGTACGAGGTAGCCATCTTATTACTTATACTCTGTCCATTATATTATTTTCTTTTTGACAGTTTAAGATATTTTGAAATCAGTGATGAACTCGCAAGTTACCGATTCGATTAAAACAGAATATCGATTTTATTTAAGAAGAACTTTTAATCGATTTAATGCAGCGATATTATTATTATCTGGTTTTTTCAAATACATGAAATAAATTGTAATATATTGTCTATGGTAATTTCACTGAGAGACAGTGGTTTGTACCGTGGCCAAAAATCTTCGCTAGGTAAAGTGCTAAGAAAAATTGGATTTTTTTACAGAAAGAGAAAAATTTTATTGGAACGCCATGATATAGCGCTGGCTCGCTGTGATTTTCTAAGGAAAGCTAAACAAATCGAAGACTGGTCGAATGTGGTTTTCACTGACGAAACTTGGCTCAATGCTAATCATACAATATCGAGATCGTGGACTGACGACACTGCAGCATCTACTTCGGCTGTGCCTATAGGCAAGGGCGAACGCCTTATAGTTTGCCACGCAGGCAGTGCAAAAGGATTTGTAACAGATGCTTTGCTAACTTTTAAATCCAAAAAATCTGGTGACTATCACGAAGAGATGAATGCAGAAGTATATGAAAGTTGGTTTAGGGAAATGTTGACGCTACTAGAAGAACCTTCAATTATATTTATAGACAACGCGCCCTATCATTCGCGGCAAATAAATAAAAAGCCCACGCAAAGCAGTACCAAAGACCAAATTGTTAACTGGCTTCGTGATAATGGTGAGGATGTGACTGATACATTGTTGAAAGCGGAGCTGATAAGAATTTTAAATTCGAAACGTATACCTAAAAGATACGTCGTCGATGAAATGGCTGCGGAATATGGACATACTGTCATTAGAATCCCACCGTATCACTGTCAGTATAATGCCATCGAATTGATATGGGCACAAATTAAAGGGAAGGCAGCAAGAAATAACACAACGCCGCCGTTTACAGCAAATAAAATGTTGCAGTTATTAACTAGCGCGTGTGGTGATGTGACGCCTGAAAACTGGGCGAGTGTTGTACAGAGGACAAAAAAATTAATAATGTCTGATTGGGATCGAGATGTTGCAATTGATAACATGATGGCACAAGAATTGGTTATTTATGTAACAGAGGACTCAACTGACGAGTCTAGTGTAATTTACGAAGAAGAATCTGATGAATCTATGTAATAAATAATGTAAATAAATTTACTTGTTTAATTTTTTATATTATATATTTGGCGAATTACCCAATTGGGGTAATTCGCCAAATATATAAAATTTTGCCTAATTTCCTTGGCATGTGTAAAACTTTATTTTTTCGTATATTTCTGATCCATTTAAGAAAGTTTTCCTTTTTCTCTCTTAAATGGATCAGAAATATATGAAAAAATAAAGTTTTACACATGCCAAGTAAATTAGGCAAAATTTTATATTTTTGGCGAATTACCAATTACCTAGCTAGTTTGTTAAAAAAATGGTATGTATGTGATTTTCTAAGTATTCTTGATCATAATTCTTGATTTAAACTTGACGTAGATGTTATTAACTACATATGCGTTTTAATATTAAAATTCACATACCTATAAATAATGTAAGGTAGCTGTCGAGAAGGAAATAAATAAATTTACAAATATTTGATTTGAAGACAATTTATCGATTTATCTGATTTCAAGAACTGCTTATTGTCTGTGGTAGTTTGTTATGCACAGAGCACTTCACTATGTGGGCGTTACCCGTCTAGAAAGTATATTATTACTGTAGTACTATAATTTGAAAATAGAAACAATATTTCATACGCGCGATCTGTCAAAAAGAAAATAACATAATGGACAGAGTTTAACTCTCATAGATTTAAGTAATTGTCTGAATAAAATGTTTATCTCTACCAAAAGCTGAACAGAATCAAAAACATGGAATAACGTAGGAAGACGTTTCGACTTGCATTTCACTAAGTGCGTTATCTTACTTGTTTTTAACGGGCATAAAAAACAACTTACTCAGTTGTGACGATAGTCATTTATTGTGGCGATAGGTCAGTAATGATAGCTAAATTCATTTTCAATACCAGATACTCGTTCCGCTGCTAATTAAGAATCATACGCCTATTTAAACTTTTATTTAGATTGATTTTTCTTTCGTAATAGTTACAGTCGTCTAATATATCTCCATTTTAAGCTACAATATAATGTATTCATTTGAGGTTCATCCTCCATGGTTGTGGATGTAGTGACAACTTCAAAGTGGATACATATTTTGTAGCACGAAATTTATACATGTTAAACTACTTCGCAGTACCTACTACAAAAATGCCTTTTTTATATTTACAATCAATGTACCAGTGTTTCTTAATTCCTAAGAGAGCGCGGGCAGATTTATGTCTAAATATAAATTTATAAACCACCACGCCTCGTATTACTGACTCACTAAAACTTATTTTATAGTTAAAAGCAGCGCCAACCCTCAGTGTTTCACGCTGATCTATAGGTACTAATAAGATAAGCTGCAGAGTTTGTTTGGAACGTGCAAATTTTTGAAACTATTTGTTTAAATTGAAAAAGAAAGAATGTATGATAGGATAGTTTAATTATTGAGGAAGGCTTCAGTTTTAGTAGGTAGCATTTATTTAAAATATGTCCGTATGCGCGAAGCTTATGAGGGCGCTAGTAAAGTATATATTCGAATTTATATAGGGCATATGCATTCGGTGAAGATGCTGTGATTACTGTGTATAGTGAATCTTCATTTCACAGCAAAATGAAAACAAAAGTATCTTGACTAGTACAAAATATTCTACTCTAATTTCAGGAGTGAATTATTTTCGAGTTTAATAAAGAAGTGTTTATGAGTTATTTTTTATTAAGTTATTGCTTATTTTGATAACGAAGCCTACTAAGTAACCAGACAAGAACATAATTAAAAGTTTTTAATTACATAGTAACACTAACAATATAATACTAATAATTTTATCGGGTGCTGGTTATATTAACTAGGTAGGAATGTAATTAGATGTAATTAATACCCCACTTTTCAATGTCACGACTTACTTCTTACACAAAATATGTATTTTGTCTTGATGGTAACATTTTAAGGTAAGTCTAAAATCACTACAAAAATTGAACGTAATCACCACGTATACCTAAGCCAGCGAAAGTACATTGCGGTCTCTTAACAGAACAGTCGTACGTCATCATTAGTAATCATCGTAATGTTAGACACCTAAAATGATTAAAATGGTGTTAATAGCTCTCTTACAAAGTAGCTTTTTAAAATTTCTGTAGATGGTTATATGACAAAAATATTTTTATATCTTTTATGGCTAAGACATGTTCTAGTTCGAAAGTAGCGATAAATAATAGACAAACAACTAAACTTGTTATAATTATGACTCAATTGATTAGAATAAAAAATATAAAACATATATTTTTTTAAATATTTTATGTCGTACTAAAATCAAAGTTACCTTTGTATTTTTTGGTTATTAACATTCCATGTACTTTAATTTTTGTGTGGGTAAAAATACCAAAAGTAACAGTTACAATGTTTGAAATATTTGTAAGTTCAGGTGTGATTATTCTAAAGTGCGATATTATGACGTATTCATCACAAATTAAATAATTGACAAAAAAATTATTCTCGTTACATATCATAATTGCAACATTTTACGAAAAGAAAGTAAATTAATTTAATGAATTATGGACTGTGTAAATTTTTCCATGTTCCATTACCAAAGGAGAATAATATGATTATAAATAGTAATTGTACGAGTTGTGTACCCTTCTATAACTTTCCACGATTTTTCTGCGTAAAAAATCGCGTAACAGTACGTGTTGTAGGATTCCGGTCTCATAAGCCATTGGCGAGGTGACAGGACACGACGCAGAATGATGAAACTATGTCATAACTTTATTTTAGCATCTGCCTGTACCTACATCATGAGCGCGATAACGTCAGACGTCTGACTGAAGCGGTAATTTGCTCTTTCGCCTGCGACGCCTTAAAAGCAGCAGATTTAGCAAATCCTCGTTGGAAGTCCCGGGTCGACCACTCCTGCGGGGTGCGCCGCCAGCCGCCACCCCCTCGGCGCCCACCCCCCCGACTTTCACTCTTGTGCGTCGGGGATCTCGACCCTACTGCGGCTCCAAAACACCATTTACGCCAAATCGTACCGACGATAATGTCCTTATGCCCCTGAACATAAGCGCTATAACAGCGTGTATCCTAAATGGTATGAGGCCGGGAACATTTTTAGCTATGCGTCTACCCAGTAATAACCGTTGGCACGCGAGCACGGCATTTTGAGGTGTGCGCTTTGATAGATAAGGGCGAAGATCGCGTGCATGAGGTAAGGTAACACGCACAGTGTTGCTGCTGAAGACACCAGCGGACGACCGCCGGTCCCTCGTCACCGGGCAACCCGCACACGCTTCAGAGATATTTTGTGTTACGTTATTTAACAACGTATTTATTTACGTGTGTTAGATGTTGGTGAGGTAGGCATTTACCTGTGTAAAGATCGACCGAACAGTAAGAAAAGTACGAACAACGTTTTCTTTGGAAATTTCCTTTCCTGCAAAGTTGTTTTTAATTCGACTTATTTGAAATGAATGTAATGTAAACAATAGCTTGCCACCAAATTCTAAACAATAGCAATGTCTTTAGCGCTAGGAGGAACCAAAACCGTTTTCTAATGAACGGTTACTGTTTTAAGTTTTGTGCTACGCAGCAATGGCGGTCATAATTTGAATCATGTTAACAAAACTTCCTTGTGAGTTGCGATATTGTAGCAACAAAGATAAAGTGTTCGAGGAAAGATAATATTGCAATGATGGTGCTGAAATATGCTTTAATAATATGTCTATAACAAAGACAATTCTGATATACAAGAAAAACATCTAAACAAAATAAATATATTTGTTCTTCAATTCAATCTTAATGAAGTACTCAATTACCAACGTAATGAATTGTTTGTATAAGTTTCCTTATAGTGAACAATTAGCCGACAATGCAAAAGAATGTAGGTTGTTGGGTGTCAAAGAACCGCCGCTGCCAGGTACTTTTCTATGACAATGAATTCCTAACAGAATCGCAAACAAGGCGGTTTGAAGTGAATCCGTTTGGTTTCGATTTAATCATTGACTGTTCTCGTATCATGCAGTAGGTAGATACATTATATCTATAGCTAATAAGAACGACGCAAGAGTAGAGCAAAGACAGAACACAGCCCGAGGTCGGGCGCGCCCGCGACGTCGACGTCGTCAGCACTGCTGCTGCGACTCTATTGCTAACGAAATAAAGCACAGATCGCCGCGTTCGCTCGCTGACCTCACCGAACCGCCGCCAGCAAATAATAAATATGTAACACTGATAAAGCCGCAGAAGCGATGACCGGCAAGTATTTAGGGATTCTCGTTTGGCAAACATGGGACAGGTCATCGTTCGTGACGCCGTTTCAAGGCATAAGGGCAAAGCCGACGAGGATGACCAGCCATTGCAATACCAACTAGCACAACACGCAACATTCGCGTTGTCGACATCGCCCATAGTAGTAGTACCTCGATACGTTGTTACGAAGTGGCGTAACAGTGAGTCACGTGTGGTGAGTAGGTACATACCTGCGTGCGGTGGTGTCGTCGCTCGTCTCAAGCAACACTCGTGTCGGTGGCGCGCGGCTGACTGGCGTGGCTTGGCGTGCGGCAGCAGGCACGGCGGCCGGCGGCAGCAGCGGAGACCCCGCGCCCCGCCGCCCGCTGCATTCCGTGCGTGCGCCCGCCGGTCGCCGTCGGGAGCGCCGTCGTCGACATCAGCGCTGGCCGCCTGCCGCCTCCCCGCATCTCGCACGTACGCCACGCCGTCACCTCCGTGTGACCCTCACGGCCGCCTACCCACGACGACCTCGCTCTGATCTCATCCTATCGTGTACAACAGTTCATAAGAAAGATGAACCAACCATAACATCGAAAATATAATGCTATTTAATGATGAATGATGAGCACCAGCAATTTATACCACAACCTTCTTATTTTGATTTTTCTACCAATGTTTCTAGTCAAAATATTATATACATGCATTGTAGGTAAAGAGAAAACTAATTAATTAATATAGGTATGTAAGTGTTCTTCGCGAACATCGAATCCTGACCTAAGTTCGGTCAATAGTTATATAACACCAATTAGTTATGTTCTGTATCGTCAAAGATAAAAATAACATCAACATCAACAAACTGCCGATTTGTTGAAGTTCGAGACAAGTTTATACACTATAGCTTTCTGCCCGCGGCTTCGCCCGCGTGGATTTCGGGATTGGGTGTATAGAGGGTTAAGGGTCATAGCTTTTGCCCACGGCTACATATACGCGGAAGTCGGTTTATGGTGCGAAGATTTTATCGCGCTTCCCGTGGGACTATCCGTTTTTCCGAGATAAAAAATGCCGCAAAACTCCTCAAGAATCACTCTATCTATTGATGAAAACCGCATAAAAATCTGTGCAGTAGTTTTTGAGCGAAGCCTTTATTGCGCATCCCGTGGGATCTGTCGATTTTTCCGGGATAAAAAGTAGCCTATGTTACTCGGGGAGAATGTAGCTTTCCAAAGGTGAAAGAATTTTTGAAATCGGTCCAGTAGTTTAAGCGTGAAGAGGTAACAAACAAACAAACAAATAAACAAACAAACACACTTTCGCATTTATAATATTAGTTGGGATTAAAATTGAAAGATATATGTATATTATTAATAATATTTAAATTATGACACTTTAATTTAATGTACGTTATACTATCTGTAATCTATATCTTTTTTCTTGTTAATTTAACTTGAAAGGCAGGCTTAATTAATTTAAGGACAAAAATTCAGATGAGCTACATCAAGTTAAGATCATCAGCTATTATCATTATTAATTAGTCATAGATATGTGATAAACAAGGCTACCTAATTTTCAATTACTCATCAAAGTTAGTTCATCTATTTTTATTTTCTATTAATAGTCAACGACTTCTTTAATGATGCATTAAAGATTATTAACGTTTCTGAGTATACCAAAGACATTTACTGGATGCTACTTATTTGGCAGATAACAATATGAGCATGCAAATGCACGTAATAGCACCATAACTCATGAAAACCAAAATATTTGGCCATGTCCCTAAATGATCGAAATAGAGGTTTGTTTGTTACACCAAAATTATTTTTTTTATGATGGTCGTCTGTTGCAACTAACAAAATGATATATTTAATTTGCCTTAACAATATATAGAGATATTAACAACAACGAAACGATTTTTTATTATTCCATCTATAATATAAGGGTAGAGGGTGGAAGGCTGCATTCTTACATTGTACTTTACGTACATTGTGTTAAAATTGATGAGAGACGGTGTTTTTGCACAGTCGCTTCAGATTACCGAGATGAATATGGAGTTATATATATATATATTAAAGGAGTGAGGAAAATTTGTTATAATTTTTAATTTGTTAAAATTTGTTATGTTTTTGGATTAATACAAATTATGAATTCGATATTCTGAAGTAAGCATAAAATTAAAGCAGCCATGAGTATTTTTGGAGTACCGTATCAAAAAGAAAAGAAACCCTTTTTTTCAGGAACGCATAGATATATCAATTTGAGTAATTGATATGAATTTCATAGTAAATACTCAACGTTGTAGTCCTTTGCAGCAGTGAAATATACGAATTTCTAAGTCAACCCTATCAAAGGATACGACCTATTATGCTTGTTTTATGTCTCATATTAAGCTACTCAAAAGGTAATCAAAACTAAATTGGTAGTTGGATTTTACCGTCAATTTGTAGTTGCATCAAAGCGTAAATTTGTATTTGCATCAAAAACTAATACGGATATTATTAGATTATTGTACCATTCTTAGTGTGCGTGTCAAATTCGCACTTGGCCGGATATTTTTAATCTATACGCGCATCATAAATACTCTAAAATTCGTCCTGAAACGGTAATGACTTACATTATGACAGTTATTTATGACATATTTCTGTGGTAACAGCAAATAATATTATGGAACGAATTTCAAATTTGGGACATTTTCCTAAGTAAACCCAATATAAATAGGTATCAATGTGATAATAATTGAAATCAGTATTCTGGTGATACGTAACTTTAGATCGATATTTTTTTCTAAGAATCGCATTTGATTTTAAGATGAACTTTATTACAATGATTATAAAGCATCCCATAGACAAGATTTGTATATAGGTATTTTTTACACGCTTTTTATTGACTTACTCTGTCCGTTTGTTTGTTTGTTTGTCATGATCAAATCTTGTAATCGATTTTTCGACCACTTCTACTGCTCCAATCGAGCTCAAATTTTTTTTACATGTGTATTCTAGATGACAGTACAATATTCAATCATTTTCGAATCATAAAAATACATAATTATGTTGTAATAAATTAAAAACTTTTTAATATGAGAATTGGTTCAATGAAGCAAACAGATAGAATTTGATATAATGCATATGTTTAATTCTAATACTACATTTTCTGAACAATTATGTACATTTCTTTATGTTTGTTATAATAATCACGAGACTAAAAAGTAGTAAATGAAAAAAAAATTAAAAAAAACTTTTTAAAAAACACGCTTTTTACGCAAAGACTAAAAAACGTTTGAAAAAACTTTTGTTTGTTATAAAGACTAAAAAACATTTGATCTAAAAAGTAGTAAATAAAAAAAATTAAAAAAAACTTTTTAAAAAACACGCTTTTATTAAAAAGACTAAAAACCGATCTAAAAACTTGAAAATAAAAATAAAGTCACGCTTTTAGAAAATTTGGGTACATATCAAGAAAAATTTCTGATGACAAAAAGAAATGTAACTCAAAAATTTGTCTATAAAATTTAGCAAATTAGTCCAAGAACTCAATGACTATAAAAGCGTGGGGTGTAAATGTTAAGACCATTAAATGAGTAATGTTTAATTTTGAACACCCCACGCTTTTATAGTCATTGAGTTCTTGGACTAATTTGCTAAATTTTATAGACAAATTTTTGAGTTACATTTCTTTTTGTCATCAGAAATTTTTCTTGATATGTACCCAAATTTTCTAAAAGCGTGACTTTATTTTTATTTTCAAGTTTTTAGATCGGTTTTTAGTCTTTTTAATAAAAGCGTGTTTTTTTAAAAAGTTTTTTTTAATTTTTTATCGTTTCTTTTGTCGCTGTACGCTGTGGTGTTGAAAAGTTATGGTAGTAATATGTGTAGATAACGTAATTTACGACACTAAGTATTAGGTCTTCAAAGTCTCGTGGTGTTATTGTGGAACCAAACGAACACACTCATGTTTTAAGGCCTCTTATTAAGACTTCATAAACTTCATAAAGATAAACAAGTAGACTCGTCTAACTGCAGTTATCTATAGTGAGTATATATATATGGTTCTTGTGTTATATTTTCATAAGTAGTGGTGCTTGTACGTTGCCAGTATGTAATATAAGATATAAAGTCGTGGTAATCATTAATTTCACTTCTAGTATCTTATTACAATTCATTAGAAACATAGGAATGTAAATATGACAGCTTTGTAGCACAAATTAGGTAAGACGGAGGTAACCCAAGCAAATAACCTTGTCCCCGTAGCAAAACCACCAAAACGCGGTATGATAGAGTGATTTATCAGTTTGAAATCAAAAAATAAAATATATAAATTTCACGGTTATATCTCTGATATCTATGATAACCGCTTTATTATATCTTGTTTAGTTGCTTATATCACGGGGGTAGGTACAGTGTCTCTATCTACTGGTTTGCTCCATATTTTGTTGTTTTTTAGTAGCGGACAATATTTCAAGGTTGTGAAATCAGAATCCACCAAGCCTCAAGCCTTCACCCACTGGTCAAATTGGGAAGATTTTCCTATATACGAGTATAGTCAGCAGCATATGAAGGTGTACATTAACCGTAGTTAATGTAGTGACAACTATAGCTTCTATTATGTTGGAAATAAAGTTCTCTATATACACTAACATTATAATGCCAACAATGCCATCTGCGCATTTTGGGCCAAATGTTAACCTAACACGATGGGCCAGTAAAGACGTTGCCGTTCAAAATCCTTTGATGTGAATGGATTGGGTTGGCCGCCCAATGTTGTTGCCAACTACCTCTACATACTGCTCTACACATTGGCCCGATGCGTTGAGTCAATGTACTAGCTTAATATTAATTTGATGCCCCTTTTGAGAATGAAAATGTCGTAAGGCAAACTGTATACATCTGCAAAGTAAGTACTGTATGGTTTGTGTTAGGTCTATGGTAACGTATCGTATATGATAACGTATTATATGGTAACGTAAGTATCTATGGTAACGGATAGACATACATATAATATACATAAATAAATATTTTTGATAGAAATATATATTAACAGGTATGACTAAGGTACAAAGTAGTTACATATTAGATGTAACAAAAAGTCTAAAACAATAAATTCGTATTAGTTTTAAACCTATGAAATTTGACTTGTATTTAAGTCACAACGCCATCTATTACCATAATCAATATAACGCAAATTGGCAGCAGGAGCTTCAAGATCTGCTAGCAGCGGCGTCCAAGTCACCGAATACCTTGTAGTTCCCTATTGTAGACCCAATTCAATATAGACCGGAGCCATTTAGGTGTACCGCGCCTGTTTTAGCGCATACGCTCCCTTTTATAGGGTAGCGATAACCGCGCCTTCTCTTGAGAGTGCGGTCTTCCTCCATAACGATAAGCCATTAGATTACCAACGGTTTGGGTCGCCGGCGGCCCGAGGAAGTCGCGACTGCTACGGCGACCCGGGATGGACCACGCCCCTTCCGTGGCCGGGGGGCGTCGTCGGTGGAGGAGATCGGGGGAGGTAGTAGCCTCCCCCGAGGAGGGCTCCCCTCTAGGCAGGGGAGCGGAGGCTGGGGGTTCCCGGAAGTGGCTTGATATTCCCGGGGGCTCCCTACATGCCTGAGGAAGGCCATCCCTGAGGTTTTTAGTGGGTAGGCCTCCCCCTTCTGGGGAGGAGAGTCCCACATATTAACCGCCGGCTCGCCACAGCCGGGGTATGCAATTTAATGCATTTTCCTCTCCTCGATCGGTCTGGAGTCCAACATAATTACCGTGGCATTAGTTTGTGATGGTATCCAAGAGAATTTTCAGCATCTCCACTCCAGAAGGACAAAAATATACCTATAAACAGAAAAAATATTAACCTGTTACTCGAAAATCCGTTATTAGATTACAGTGCACACGCTTGCATATGCGCAACAGCCTGTACAATTTCAAAATTGCACTACTCAAGAACGGTACTACTATAATTATTTGGTTCAAACTTTCTTTCTGTAAATTAGTCTAGTTGATATTTGTTGTTATTTGCAAAGAATAATTAGTGATACCATGTCTCCTTGGTGTATTCCTGGAACACTTGTTTTAATTGTTAACATTGTAATGAACATAAAAAGTTGCGTAATTACTGTAACTGTAATTGCCAGTGCATCAAATTGCCTGCAATTGGACAGTACTAGGCAGACATAGCCTCTCCTTATGACAATTGGTGTTTGCGATATAACGAGTTAGCTTTTTGGCCCTAAACAAGACTTGGACGCCATTCACTCACATTTTCCAAGTTCCTACGGTGAAGGTAATCATCGTGATTCGAAGGTAATCTGCATACACCGGCGAAGAAACCATTCCGCACTGAGCCAGGGTGGTTGACTAGTCAAACCACCCTAACATAGTAAGTTAGGCTCGCGCCCCTCGGTGGGAGCGTATACAAGCTTTGATGATGGTGACGATAATGAATTGTACATATATGTTTTCATTTTGCGTTTTTATAGTAGCTCTGCTATATATGTTTTAATAAAATTGTTGGTAGAATTTTAAGCATACCTACAAAATAATACGTTTAAGCATCCCAGATTGGCTGGAAGAAATCTATATAAAATCATACCAAAATAAATAACTATATGAAATCAAATGTATATAAGAATTTTCGATTTTATTTGTTCCATCTCCGAATGAAAAATGTAATAACTTGACAGCATTCGATTCTAATCTGAGTCATTTATGAGCTGTTATAATAAATCATATTTAAAATATTGTTATCAAACACGTTGATCTTTTTTCCATTGTTAATTTTGACAATCCCCGACTCCATCAATGTATTTTCTGTTGAGTCTGTAATGAAACACTTCCATATCAACCTAATTTATTAATGTAGTAAAATCAAACGTTGACATGGGGTCTTACCACACCAAGATGGATTTTTTTTCATATAATTATGTGTTATATGATATCGATTTTTCTTTAACTTGATCTTTATGTCTGTCAAAAACAAGTCCACAATTATTGACTTTCAGTTTTAAAAATTTGTGTTCATAACCTGAAACAAAAGCTGTGAATAATTCTTAAGGTATTATAAATTTTCCTCAAAGTGAGAGAGACAGAGATCAACTCTAAAAGCACTCACGATCGACCGCTTGAACACTACTGAACTACATAAACTAACATTTATCGATAGAACATTACGTTACCGATACAACATTAGTTGAATATGGTTATGATATGAACATTGCTAAACCTTGTTTAGCGCGGTTAGACATCTGTCATGGGATCTAGGGTAACGGATAGACATTCATATGATAATCATACATACAGTTTTTTTACAGAAACAATTGAAGACATGAGTGGATGAAGGTGATATGTAACATTTTGTTATTTTTTCACTTTATTGCGTATATGAAGGTGTTATGTCCGTACACACATTTTGTTCTTTCAAACATTGTTGAAATATGTCTAAAAATGGAGATAACCAGTGTATGAAAGTGTTATGTGCAGGTGGTCGGTAGTAACAAAAATGTATAAAGGTGTTAAGGGCACTTAACCATAGACTCGTACATATAACGAATAAATGTTATTATTTTTAACTTTGTATTAGTTTTTTATCGACTACATAAAAATACACTAGATTATTTAATATATAGTCACAGTATTACTAACTAATAGTAACTCATATAATCAAATATCCACACAGTAATAATGAGAACTTTAAAACTTGTTCCTGATAAATTATGAATCAGTGACATATCACCTTCATCAACTCATGTCTTCAATTATTAACAGCCATGTCCTAGGCAAAAATGCTCGTATACCATCACACAAAACATCTGCCTCTCCTCAGAGCTTAGAGATGGCAACACTTTAAAACCGGTGTCCTAATTATATACTTCACCATGGAGGTCGTCAACAGTATACTCTTATTATTGTGATCCATGGCTGGCTATGGCTCAAACTAACTAGGTACACCACTAAATTACTGATTGTGCGACTCCACATACACCATTGAGCTTGTTTGCGGAAGAATATTTTTCTTCTTTAACCATTTTATTCTATTATTCATTTTGCACAAGTAAAAAATCACATTCAAAGGAAAGTAGTGCCCAACCCATAGATACTAGGAATTGAAAGTATAGATTATAGATCAATAACTTCAACAAAATATAAAAAAACGAAAAACACAATAGGATGAAGGATCTACTTCGGTCCTTCAATCCGCATTACCATTGACGGTCATTATCTCTAACACAAATCTTTTTCTCATTTGTTTGATAAATTTAACGGTTAAGTGCATCCCTTTGAAAGCAATAGCGATAACTTTGTCGAAGATAATATTGTACATTGCTTCCGTAAACGCAAGATTACTACCGTCACGATGGATGTTGAGTGTCTATTATAGATGTCGTTGCTAATCAGATCACATCCAAAGTATGTCGCAGAGACAAATTAAATTTATATATACATATAGTTCTTTATTTATAGCATAAATAGTGTTCGTTACCATTCTAAAAGTACATTCATGGTAACCTTGTGGGATAGCGAAAACTAAATAATAATAGTAAATATCTACCTACCCTTTAAAATCGCTATGAGACGATCTATTCAGAAAACGAACGTGCAGAATCGCCTTAAGTTTGAAATATTGCATCAATTTGTTGATGAACAATTTTCTAAGTTATCTTTGTCAGCTCATTTATATCTTACTATAAGATGACGTATCTCCATATTATAAAACGTATAAAGATTGACCCCGCTTTGTATGTTAAGCGCGCTCCACATCCTTGCGACATCTTCACGAGAATAGCCAAATACGAGAGTGTAGAGGACATATTTGTAAAGTCTTCTTATTGTTCGCACGATACCCTCTTTCCATACTCCCGTTATCCAATCTTGTAGGAGAAATTATGCTTTAAAAAATAATTACCATAACCATAACACACAATATATTTCTATCAAACTTTTACATAGTCACTTCATCTTCCAATATATCTAATATAACAATATCAAAACATTCTTCAAATCAGTAAATATAAAGACAGCACGCTTCATTTTTTTTTAACTCATAATACTATATTAAAATTTTGACAAATTGCTAATCATAGAGAAAATTCCAACCTTTAACATCCAAGTAACAATTATGGAAATTACAAGCGACATCCTATTCTTATAGCGACTTGTACGACTTCGCTACAGCGACTTGTATGACTATCGAATTGCACGAGCGGGAGTGTGGAGAGCTATTTACTTTCGGTTTCATGTTTTTGTGGGGCTCCACACATGCTTGATATGTTCAGCTTTTAACATTTCACAAGATTATTAGTAAACGAAAAAGATCATACAAAAGTATGGGATGGCAAGAGATAGAGTTACGTTAGCTAAACAGCTTCGGAGCGAGAATGTCTTCATTCACTCACTATTGTTATGCGACTAAATTAAATGACACCAATTGGTTGAATTTTAAAGACACAGATTCGACGCTCTAATGCGATATCTACCTCTTATTTAAGCCGTATTTACATTGATACAGTAGCTGGCGCCAGTTTTGGGCGTTTAAAAACTGTGCCAATAACTGGATTGGATTGTGTCGTTTACATTTTTGCCAGTAGTTGCATTCGAGTTGTTGTGGTGACTACACGTTTAAGAGAAAATGAATACAGTTAGTTTAACAAAACGAAGGCGAATAAAACTACTGACGAAGGAGCTTGTCGAATTACTACACGAGGAGCAAGTCGAAATGATAGAAGAAGAGATTCTTAAGAAGAAGCGAACATGGGTTAGAGGATGGATAGATGACAGAGATATGACTGGAGGCTCAATTTTTCTTCTCAATCAGTTAAAAACGCAAGATCCTGAGGAATACAGACTAATCTTGAGAATGACCCCTGAAAATTTTGATGAATTGTTAGCTTTGGTCGAATGGCAGTAATAATTCTGCAGTAGCTGCCAGATAAAAAAGGGAGACTTACGAGAGATATTTTATGAGAGAAGGAAGAGTGCCATGTCAGTTTGAGCAAATATTTTGTAGGGGGTTGTTCGCATCTGTTTGTTTGTCCATAAATACTCCTGATTTCTATCTATTATATATAAAGCTCGATTACCACTGACTGACTGACTCACTGACTGATCAGGGGTGTTTTAGGGTGTTTAGAGGGTGTTTTGAGTGTTTTGATGTTGGAGTGGAATTTTTTAGATTTTTTAGTTCATAGAATGGGATAAAGGGATTTTAGCCAAACCAACATGGCGGCCCGCGCGAAATGTCAACTTTTCCAAATCGCCTTTGTTTTTAACGCCGTTTGGTGGGGGTGTTCACTACTGTAGGGGGGATGCGGTGCCGCTGTCAAACTGCGAAAAAACAAAATGGCGCCGCCGCCATCTTGGACTGAAAAACCCGTTTCGACCCGTGTTTGCGACCGTCGACGGGCGCGGTTTTTGCTTTTTTCCGGGATTTTCTTTTTTCCTGCGGTCAAGACTGTCCTCGACTCTCGAGAAACTTGCGGCGCGCGGCGAAAAACAATATGGCGGCGGCGCCGGCGGCCATCTTGGATCACCGATTTTGACGCGATTTTCGGACCGGATTTTCGCCAAGATGGCGGCCTCCGACCGGGATGAAATGTTCCGGGCGGGGGTGGAGCTCGGCGAGTAGTGTTGCCAGGTGGGAGAAATTTTCTACCGTTTTTGGTAGTTTTTTCCCCTAGGGGCCCCGAAAGGCGAAAATCGAAATAACGACTTTTGGATTTTTTCCGTACCATGGGCCTATAGGCCGGCGGGGCCTCTATGACTTTCTGGTATTTTTATTTTTCTACACTGGCAACACTGGCCTCCACGGAGGTTGGAAACTTTTCGCAGACCGACTTTGACCCGAATTGATCTCCCAGATCGGGGTGAGCTGGAGTCGCGGGACAAACGTCATCCCACCCCGTATACGGTGCAGATATTGGGAAAAATCCGAAACTCCGACATTTCAAGATGGCGGCGCCGCCGGCGGCCATTTTGTAAAAAGTTGCAATTTCGAAAAAATTAAATCGCGGTTTTCGCGCGGTTGCCGGCGTTTTTCGACTGACAACCACCGGGGTGACCTTTTGTAGTGCTCGGTGGGGAGAATTGATCGGTGGGTTAATTATATATAAAGCTCGATTACCACTCACTGACTCACTGATCAGGGGTGTTTTTGAGGTGTTTAGAGGGTGTTTTGAGTGTTTTGATGTTAGGGTGGAATTTTTTAGATTTTTTAGTTCATAGAATGGGATAAAGGGATTTTTGCCAAACCAACATGGCGGCCCGCGCGAAATGTCAACTTTTCCAAATCGCCTTCGTTTTTAACGGCGTTTGGTGGAGGTGTTTACTATTGCATCGGGGATGCGGTGCCGCTGTCAAACTGCGAAAAAACAAAATGGCGCCGCCGCCATCTTGGACTGAAAAACCCGTTTCGACCCGTGTTTGCGACTGTCGACGAGCGCGGTTTTTGTTTTTATCAGGGATTTTCTTTTTTCGTGTGGTCGGGACTGTCCTCGACTTTTGAGAAATTTGCGCGCGCGGCGTAAGACAATATGGCGGCGGCGCCGGCGGCCATCTTGGATCGCCAATTTCGACGCGATTTTCGGACCGGATTTTCGCCAAGATGGCGGCCTCCGACCGGGGTGAAATGTTCCGGGCGGGGGTGGAGCTCGGCGAGCAGTGTTGCCAGGTGGGAGAAAATTTCTACCGTTTTTGGTAGTTTTTCCCCTAGGGGCGGCGAAAGGCGAAAATCGAAATAACAACTTTTGGATTTTTTCCACACCACGGGCCTATTGGCCGGCGGGGCCTCTATGACTTTCTGGTATTTTCATTTTTCTCACTGGCAACACTGGCCTCCACGGAGGTTGGAAACTTTTCGCAGACCGAATTTGACCCGAATTGATCTCCCAGATCGGGGTGAGCTGGAGTCGCGGGACAAACGTCATCCCACCCGTATACGGTGCAGATATTGGGAAAAATCCGAAACTCCCACATTTCAAGATGGCGGCGGCGCCGGCGGCCATTTTGTAAAAAGTTGCAATTTCGAAAAAATTAAATCGCGGTTTTCGCGGGTTGCCGGCGTTTTTCGACTGACAACCCCGGGTGACCTTTTGTAGTGCTCGGTGAGCTGCATCGAACGGTGGGGTAATTTACCCCGATTTTGGGGTATTTTCCCCGATTTTGGGGAGAACGTAAATCGCGTGTTTTTCGATTTTTTTTCACATGGCCGGGTCGGTCGGGCCTCGCTGATCATTTTTACTACCATTTTGGGCCAGATATATGGCAACACTGGGCGCTGTGGCAGTTTTCGGTTTCGGCGACTTTGCGAATTTTTTGACGCGAGCCGATGACAGTTGCGCGCCTGCAGTTATGGCCGACCGATGTGGAGTTTAGTCTACTATACTGGAAAAAAATGACATTTGACATTTTCAAGATGGCGGCGGCGCTGGCGGCCATTTTGTAATGGTAAATATTTTTTTTTTGCTATATTCTTGCGGTTTTCAATCCCGATACGGTGATATGGGTATCGAATGAAATGATTTTTTCAGCACTATCGAAGCCAATTGGTGGCAACGTTAAAAAACCAATATGGCCGCCGGTCCAAAACGGCCAAGTATCTTTTGTATTGTAATCCCTACAATATGGGTATCAAATGAAAGGGTTTTGCATGTCTAATACAGCCACGTTAGAGACATTGCAAAAAATTCAAAATGGCCGCCGCTCTCAAAATGACGGACCGCTTTTGTTTTCCAACCCAGGCTTCATGGGTATCAAATGAAAGGGTTTTGAGTGTCTAATACAGCCACGTTAGAGACATTGAATAAAATTCAAAATGGCCGCCGCTCTCAAAATGGCGGACCGCTTTTGTTTTCCGACCCAAGCTTTATGGGTATCAAATGAAAGGCCTTGACGAGTAGAATACGACGCCATTAGTGACGTTTCTAAAATTTCAATATGGCCGCCGATCCAACATGGCGACTGACATTTTTTTGCGATTTTCACTATATGGGTATCAAATGAAAGGATTTTAAGAGTAGAACGGATCCAAATGTAATTTATAGTAAAATGACAATTTCTTTTTTTTTTTTTACTTACCTCGATATGCTTTTGCACCGCTTCGCAACTGTACAAGATTTTATTTGAAAATCTCAATAGTAGCAACGCCACCGCCGCACTCACGCGACCAACAGCGCCGTGAGTTTCTTAAAGTATTTACACCCTCAAACTTTTTTATTTTTGTGACACAAATGAAGACAATTTTTTACCAATTTCGACCGACCGCCAATTTTATTTTTTCAGTAGTGGGATAGACCACACCACCGCGAGGTGCGCGCACCTCGCGGCACTCACGCGACTACAATCGACGTGAGCTTCTTAGTGTATTTTAAACTGCACACGCTTTTTCAATTTGTTTTGACTTAAATGGAGACATTTTTCACCAATTTTCGACCGACCGCCAATTTATTTTTTTCTTTAGTGGGATAGACCACACCACCGCGAGGTGCGCGCACCTCGCGGCACTCACGCGACTACGATCGACGTGAGCTTCTTAGTGTATTGTGCAGTGCACACGCATTTTCAGTTTGTTTTGACTTAAATGGAGACAATTTTTCTCCAATTTTTGGCCGACGGCCAATTTTTCACTTTTCAATACGAGGACCACAACCGCGAGGTGCGTGCACCTCGCGGCACTCAAGCTCCAGACCAGACTCACCGTGAGCTTCTTAGTGTATTTTAAACTGCACACGCTTTTTCAGTTTGTTTTGACTTAAATGGAGACAATTTTTCACTAATTTTCGACCGACCGCCAATTTTATTTATCAGTAGTGGGATAGACCACACCACCGCGAGGTGCGCGCACCTCGCGGCACTCAAGCGAACAGAGTCGCCGTGAGCTTCTTAGTGTTTTGCAATCGTACACGGTTTTGTAGTTTCTTTTCACACAAATGGAGACAATTTTTACCAGTTTTCGACCGACCGCCAATTTTTTTGAGAACGTAAATCGCGTGTTTTACGATTTTTTTTCACATGGCCGGGTCGACCGGACCTCGCTGATTATTTCTACCACCATTTTGGGCCAGATATATGGCAACACTGGGCGCTGTGGCAGATTTCGGTTCGGCGACTTTGCGAATTTTTTGACGCGAGCCGATGACAGTTGCGCGCCTGCAGTTACCGCCAATCGGTGAGCGGTTTAGTCTACTGCACTGTAAAAAATTGACATTTGACATTTTCAAGATGGCGCCGGCGCTGGCGGCCATTTTGTAATGGTAAATATCCTCTTTTTGCTTTATTCTCGCGGTTTTCAATCCCGATACGGTGACATGGGTATCGAATGAAAGGATTTTCATAGCACTATCGATGCCTATTAGTGGCAACGTTAAAAAACCAATATGGCCGCCGGTCCAAAACGGCCAAGTATCATTTGTATTGTAATCCCTACATTATGGGTATCAAATGAAAGGGTTTTGCAAGTCTAATACAGCTATGTTAGAGACATTGAAAAAAATTCAAAATGGCCGCCGCTCTCAAAATGGCGGACCGCTTTTTTATTCCAACCATGCTTCATGGGTATCAAATGAAAGGGTTTTAAGTGTCTAATACAGCCGCGTTAGAGACATTGAAAAAAATTCAAAATGGCCGCCGCTCTCAAAATGACGGACCGCTTTTGTTTTCCAACCCATGCTTCATGGGTATCAAATGAAAGGCTTTGACGAGTAAAACACGACGACTTAAGTAAGGTTTTGAAAATTTCAATATGGCCGCCAATCCAACATAGCGACTGACATTTTTTTGCGATCTTCACTATATGGGTATCAATGAAAGGAATTTTCGAGTAGAAAACGGATCCAAATGTGCGGTATAGTAAAATGATAATTTCTTTTTTTTTTTTTACTTACCTCGATATGCTTTTGTGCCGCTTTGCAACTGTACAAGATTTTATTTGAAAATCGCAATAGTGAGCAGCGCCACCGCGAGGTGCGTGCACCTCGCGGCACTCATGCGACCACACTTGCTGTTAACTTTTTAGTGTGCTTACAACCGCACGCAGTTTTTCAGTTTCATATGACATACATGGATACAATTTTAAACCAATTTTCAACCGACCGCCAATTTTTATTTTTCAGCAGTGGGATAGACCACACCACCGCGAGGTGCTTGCACTCGCGGCACTCACGCGACCACCAGCGCCATAAGTTTTCCAGTGTGTTTACAACTGCACTCGGTTTTTCAGTTTGTTTTGACTTAAATGGAGACAAATTTTCACCAATTTTCGAACGACCGCCAATTTTTTTTTTCAGAGGTGGGATAGATCACTCCACCGCGAGGTGCGTGCACCTCGCGGCACACACGCGACCACGCTCACCGTGACCTTCTTAGTTAGTTAGTTATTTACAACCGCACAAAGTTTTTTAGTTTCTTTTGACACAAATGGAGACAATTTTTTACAAATTTTCAACCGACCTCCAATTTTATCTATCAGTAGTGGGATAGACCACACCACCGCGAGGTGCGCGCACCTCGCGGCACTCACGCGACTACAGTCTACGTGAGCTTCTTGGTGTATTTTAAACTGCACACGCTTTTTCAGTTTGTTTTGACTTATATGGAGACAATTTTTCACCAATTTTCGACCGACCGCCAATTTTTTTTTCAGTAGTGTGATATACCTCGCGGCACTCATGCGACCACACTCAAGATGAGCTTCTTAGTGTATTTACGACCGTACACAAATTTGTACTTTATTTGATTTTTTGACAAAAAAGACGACATTTTTTCATCAATTTTCAACCGACCGCCAATTTTTTTTTTCAGTAGTGGTATAGACCACACCTCCGCGAGGTGCGCGCACCTCGCGGCACTCGCGCGAACACAAACGCCATGACTTCCTTAGTGTATTTTCAAACGTAGAGAAATTTGTATACAAGTTACTTCATTTTGACAAAAAAGAAGACTTTTTTCACCAATTTTCGACAGACCACAATTTTCGTCACAGCCAGTCGGGATGGACCACCCCACCGCGGGGTGCTTGCACCCCGCGGCAAGCAAGCGACGTCTAGTCTAATTATATAAAGCTCGATTACCACTGACTGACTGACTCACTGACTGATCAGGGGTGTTTTTAGGGTGTTTAGAGGGTGTTTTGAGTGTTTTGATGTTGGAGTGGAATTTTTTAGATTTTTTAGTTCATAGAATGGGATAAAGGGATTTTAGCCAAACCAACATGGCGGCCCGCGCGAAATGTCAACTTTTCCAAATCGCCTTTGTTTTTAACGCCGTTTGGTGGGGGTGTTCACTACTGTAGGGGGGATGCGGTGCCGCTGTCAAACTGCGAAAAAACAAAATGGCGCCGCCGCCATCTTGGACTGAAAAACCCGTTTCGACCCGTGTTTGCGACCGTCGACGGGCGCGGTTTTTGCTTTTTTCCGGGATTTTCTTTTTTCCTTTGGTCGAGACTGTCCTCGACTCTCGAGAAACTTGCGGCGGCGCGGCGAAAAACAATATGGCGGCGGCGCCGGCGGCCATCTTGGATCACCGATTTTGACGCGATTTTCGGACCGGATTTTCGCCAAGATGGCGGCCTCCGACCGGGATGAAATGTTCCGGGCGGGGGTTGGAGCTCGGCGAGTAGTGTTGCCAGGTGGGAGAAATTTTCTACCGTTTTTGGTAGTTTTTCCCTAGGGGCCCCGAAAGGCGAAAATCGAAATAACGACTTTTGGATTTTTTCCGTACCATGGGCCTATAGGCCGGCGGGGCCTCTATGACTTTCTGGTATTTTTATTTTTCTAACACTGGCAACACTGGCCTCGACGGAGGTTGGAAACTTTTCGCAGACCGACTTTGACCCGAATTGATCTCCCAGATCGGGGTGAGCTGGAGACGCGGGACAAACGTCATCCCACCCCGTATACGGTGCAGATATTGGGAAAAATCCGAAACTCCGACATTTCAAGATGGCGGCGCCGCCGACGGCCATTTTGTAAAAAGTTGCAATTTCGAAAAAATTAAATCGCGGTTTTCGCGCGGTTGCCGGCGTTTTTCGACTGACAACCCCGGGTGACCTTTTGTAGTGCTCGGTGGGGAGAATTGATCGGTGGGGTAATTTACCCCGATTTTGGGGTAATTTCCCAGATTTTGTGGAGAACGTAAATCGCGTGTTTTTCGATTTTTTTTCACATGGCCGGGTCGATCGGGCCTCGCTGATCATTTCTACCACCATTTTGGGCCAGATATATGGCAACACTGGGCGCTATGGCAGATTTCGGTTTCGGCGACTTTGCGAATTTTTTGACGCTAACCGATGACAGTTGCGCGCCTGCAGTTACCGCCAATCGGTGAGCGGTTTAGTCTGCTATACTGGAGAAATTTGACATTTGACATTTTCAACATGGCGGCGGCGCTGGCGGCCATTTTGTAATGGTTAATATCCTCTTTTTGCTTTATTCTCGCGGTTTCCAATCCCGATACGGTGATATGGGTATCGAATGAAAGGATTTTTTCAGCGCTATCGAAGCCTATTAGTGCTAACGTTAAAAAATCAATATGGCCGCCGGTCCAAAACGGCCAAGTATCATTAGTATTGTCATCCCTACAATATGGGTATCAAATGAAAGGGTTTTAAGTGTCTAATACAGCCACGTTAGAGACATTGAATAAAATTCAAAATGGCCGCCGCTCTCAAAATGGCGGACCGCTTTTGTTTGCCAACCCAGGCTTCATGGGTATCAAATGAAAGGGTTTTGAGTGTCTAATACAGCCACGTTAGAGACATTGAATAAAATTCAAAATGGCCGCCGCTCTCAAAATGGCGGACCGCTTTTGTTTTCCGACCCAAGCTTTATGGGTATCAAATGAAAGGCCTTGACGAGTAGAATACGACGCCATTAGTGACGTTTCTAAAATTTCAATATGGCCGCCGATCCAACATGGCGACTGACATTTTTTTGCGATTTTCACTATATGGGTATCAAATGAAAGGATTTTAAGAGTAGAACGGATCCAAATGTAATTTATAGTAAAATGACAATTTCTTTTTTTTTTTTTTTTTACTTACTCGATATGCTTTTGCACCGCTTCGCAACTGTACAAGATTTTATTTGAAAATCTCAATAGTAGCAACGCCACCGCGCACTCACGCGACCAACAGCGCCGTGAGTTTCTTAAAGTATTTACACCCTCAAACTTTTTTATTTTCTTGTGACACAAATGAAGACAATTTTTTACCAATTTCGACCGACGCGCCAATTTTATTTTTTCAGTAGTGGGATAGACCACACCACCGCGAGGTGCGCGCACCTCGCGGCACTCACGCGACTACAATCGACGTGAGCTTCTTAGTGTATTTTAAACTGCACACGCTTTTTCAATTTGTTTTGACTTAAATGGAGACAATTTTTCACCAATTTTCGACCGACCGCCAATTTTTTTTTTCATTAGCGGGATAAACCACACCACCACGAGGTGCGCGCACCTCGCGGCACTCACGCGACTACAATCGACTTGAGCTTCTTAGTGTTTTTGCAACCGTACACGGTTTTGCACTTTCTTTTGACACAAATGGAGACAATTTTTACCAGTTTTCGACCGACCGCCAATTTTTTTTTTTAGTAGTGGTATAGATCACACCACCGCGAGATGCGCGCACCTCGCGGCACTCACGCGACCACACTCACCGTGAGCTTCTTAGTGTTTTTGCAACCGTACGCGGTTTTGCAGTTTCTTTTGACACAAATGGAGACAATTTTTACCAATTTTCTACCGACGGCTAATTTTTTTAACAGAAGGGGGATTTACCACACCTCCGCTCAAGCGGCTACAGTCGCCGTGAGCTTCTTAGTGTGTTTACAACTGCACGCTGTGTTTCAGTTTGTTTTGACTTAAAGGAAGACAATTTTTCACCAATTTTCGACCGACCGCAATTTTTTTTTTTCAGCAGTGGGTTAGACCACACCACCGCGAGGTGCGCGCACCTCGCGGCTCTCACGCGACTTCAATCGACGTCAGCTTCTTAGTGTATTTTAAACTGCACACGCTTTTTCAGTTTGTTGTGACTTAAATGGAGACAATTTTTCACCAATTTTCGACCGACCGCCAATTTTTTTTTTTCAACACTATTGAAGCCAATTGGTGGCAACGTTAAAAAACCAATATGGCCGCCGGTCCAAAACGGCCAAGTATCATTTGTATTGTAATCCCTCACTCACGCGGCACTCAAGGGACCAGACTCACCGTGAGCTTCTTAGTGTATTTGCAACCGTACACGGTTTTGTAGTTTCATGTGAAATGAAACAATGAAAAAATTTCTAAATGGCCGCCGTTCTCAAAATGGCGGAACGCTTTTGTTTTCCAACCCATGCTTCATGGGTATCAAATGAAAGGTATTGAAGAGTAGAACAGCACGCTATAAGTAAAGTTTCGAAAATTTCAATATGGCCGCCGATCCAACATGGCGACTGATATTTTTTTGCGATTTCCGCTATATGGGTATCAAATAAAAGGATTTTAAGAGTAGAACGGACCCAAATGTGTGGTATAGTAAATTGACAATTTCTTTTTTTTTTTTTTTTTACTTACCTCGATATGCTTTTGTGCCGCTTTGCAACTGTACAAGATTTTATTTGAAAAACGCATTGTGAGCAACGCCACCGCGAGATGCGTGCACCTCGCGGCAGTCACGCGACCGCCAGCGCCATGAGTTTTTCAGTGTGTTTACAACTGCACGCGGTGTTTCAGTTTGTTTTGACTTAAATGGAGACAATTTTTCACCAATTTTCGACCGACCGCCAATTTTTATTTTTCAGTAGTGGGATAGACCACACCACCGCGAGGTGCGCGCACCTCGCGGCACTCAAACATTTGACATTTTCAAGATGGCGCCGACGCTGGCGGCCATTTTGTAATGGTTAATATCCTCTTTTTGCTTTATTCTCGCGGTTTTCAATCCCGATACGGTGACATGGGTATCGAATGAAAGGATTTTTTCAGCACTATCGAAGCCTATTAGTGGCAACGTTAAAAAACCAATATGGCCGCCGGTCCAAAAACGCCAAATAACATTTGTACAGTAATCCCTACAATATGGGTATCCAATGAAAGGGTTTTGCAAGTCTAATACAGCCGCGTTAGAGACAATGAAAAAAATTCAAAATGGCCGCCGCTCTCAAAGTGGCGGACCGCTTTTGTTTTCCAACCCATGCTTCATGGGTATCAAATGAAAGGGTTTTAAGTGCCTAATACAGTCACTTTAGAGACAATGGAAAAAATTCAAAATGGCCGCTGCTTTCAAAATGGCGGACCGTTTTTGTTTGCCAACCCAGGCTTCATGGGTATCAAATGAAAGGTCTTGAAGAGTAGAACACCACGCTATAAGTGACGTTTCGAAAATTTCAATATGGCCGCCGATCCAACATGGCGACTGACATTTTTTTGCGATTTTAACTATATGGGTATCAAATGAAAGGATTTTAAGAGTAGAACGGAACCAAATGTGAGTTATAGTAAAATGTCAATTTCTTTTTTTTTTTTTTACTTACCTCGATATGCTTTTGTGCCTCTTCGCAACTGTACAAGATTTTATTTGAAAAATGCATTAGTGAGCAACGCCACCGCGAGGTGCGTGCACCTCGCGGCACACACGCGGCCACCAGCGCCATGAGTTTTTCAGTATATTTACAACCGCACAAACTTTTTATTTTCTTTTGACACAAATAAAAACAATTTTTACTAATTTTCGACCGACCGCCAATTTTTATTTTTCAGCAGTGGGATAGACCACACCACCGCGAGGTGCTTGCACCTCGCGGCACTCACGCGACCACCAGCGCCATAAGTGTTTCAGTGTGTTTACAATTGCACTCGGTTTTTCAGTTTGTTTTGACTTAAATGGAGACAAATTTTCACCAATTTTTGCCCGACGGTCAAATTTTTTTTCAGTAATGGGATAGACCACAGCACCGCGAGGTGCGCGCACCTCGCGGCACTCACGCGACCACAATTACAGTGAGCTTCTTAGTGTGTTTACAACCTCACACAGTTTTTTAGTTTCTTGCGATATAAATGGTGACAATTTTTCACCTATTTTAGACCGATAGCCAAATTTTCATTTCACAATACTCAGGTGACCACCAGCGCCTTAAGCTTCTTATGGCCGTTTTCACCAACCTTGTCTTAGCTTAGGTGACTCCTAAGAGACATGCTGTCTCACTCTTTTTAGTTAATATAAAAAGTGACAGCATGTCACTTAGGAGTCACCTAAGCTAAGACAAGGTTGGTGAAAACGACCATTAGTGTATTTTCAACTGCACAAGGTATTTCAGTTTGTTTTGACTTAAATGGAGACAAATTTTCACCAATTTTTGGCCGACGGCCAATTTTTCACTTTTCAATACGAGGACCACAACCGCGAGGTGCGTGCACCTCGCGGCACTCAAGCGACTAGACTCACCGTGAGCTTCTTAGTGTTTTTGCAACCGTATACGGTTTTGTAGTTTCATGTGAAATAAGTGAAGACAAGTTTTCCCCAATTGACATTGATTGAGACAATGAAAAAAAAATTCAAAAAGGCCGCTGTTCTCAAAATGGCGGACCGCTTTTTGTTTTCCAACCCAAGCTTAATGGGTATCAAATGAAAGGGTTTTGCAAGTCTAATACAGCCATGTTAGAGACATTGAAAAAAATTTAAAATGGCCGCCGCTCTCAAAATGGCGGACCACTTTTGTTTTCGAACACAAGCTTCATGGGTATCAAATGAAAGACCTTGACATGTAGAACACGACGCCATATGTGATGTTTCAAAAATTTCAATATGGCCGCCGATCCAACATGGCGACTGACTTTTTTTTGCGCTTTTCACTATATGGGTATCAAATAAAAGGATTTTAGGAGTAGAACGGAACCAAATGTGAGTTATAGTAAAATGACAATTTTTTTTTTTTTTTACTTACTTCGATATGGTTATGTGCCGCTTTGCGATTGTACAAGATGTTATTTGAAAAACGCTTTGTGAACAACGCTACCGCGAGGTGCGTGCACCTCGCGGCACTCGCGCGACCACCAGCGCCATGAGTTTTTCAGTGTGTTTACAACTGCACGCGGTTTTTCAGTTTGTTTTGACTTAAATGGAGACATTTTTTCACCAATTTCCGACCGACCGCCAATTTTTTTTTAGTAGTGGGGCAGACCACATCACCGCGAGGTGCGTGCACCTCGCGGCACTCACGCGACCACACCCTCCGTGAGCTTCTTAGTGTATTTACGACCGTACACAGTTTTGTACTTTATTTGATTTTTGTGACAAAAAAAAACGACATTTTCACACCAATTTTGACAGAACACAGTTTTTGTCAAAGTCAGCCTGGATGGACCACCCCACCGCGGGGTGCTTGCACCCCGCGGCAAGCAAGCGACGTCTAGTATAAATGTATAAATTTCAAAATGTTTTCATCATCCCACTTTCGAGCTTTTTTTCGACACTTTCGATGACATCAAAACAATATAACACGTGGTGATCCTAAGCGGGGGCGCCAGCCACTGGCATGAACGTGTTTATACAGATCCAGTGACGCTGGCAAGGGACGCGGGGAATGCGGGGAGTGGGCACTGGCATTGGCACGAAAAGTAAGCAGCCGTCCTACTCCATGCCAACGCTGGCGCCAGCGCAGGACTGGCGCCAAAAAACGTTTACATGGATCCAGTGCTGGCATGCCAGCGGCACTGGCGCCAGCTACTGTATCAATGTACATCCGGCTTTACGTTAGTCTATGTAAAAATACCTAAAACCTTTTATTATTTCGTTAATAAATTAAATTACAAAAAAAAAATTACGGTGACGCTTTTATTTCTCGAAATCGTAGCCTACATTGAAATATCGGTAACAAAATGAATATTATCATAACTACATTTAAAAATCCTTTTTGCTTTTATTGCCTTGCTGAAGAAGATGCTAAGGATATCGAATTTGTTGAGGAATCAGTAGAAACGAGTAAATTAATGAGCAGCAAAATTGATGTTGTTGATGTTACTCACGGCCAGGTAATATAAATTGCATTGCAATGTAAAAATCATCAACTGTGTAGTTGACGATTTCTTTTTTTATTTCCACTCTTTATAGATTTATTTCATAAAAACCTATTTTCATAGATTTTATGAATTATACATATCATGTGTGGCATTTACAAAATCTATGATTTCAGTATGTTGCTGTAATGTGGAAGAACAAATGGGCTCGGGGCCTAGTAACAATGGAAAAACAATTTTTGATATGGTTAATTGACTATGGGATGTATCTGAAACCAAATGAAAAGACTGTTTACACAGATCTTCCTCCCACCTATAAAAAGCTTCCAACAAAATTATTTGAAGCCAGTATACATGGTGTTGCACCAATTGATCGGGTAACTTTAATTGTTTGCTTATTAGGAAAATTCTGACAATAACAGCTTGTTTTTTGTCCTATATTAATAAATGGAATGTGAAAATTGAATGATATGCACTTACAACGAATTACTAATGCAATGGCTGTAATGTAATGTAATTAAGATGAACACAATATTATTTTTATCCACTTTTTAGTAAAGTTACCTTAATCAAGTATTAATGGTAATTTGTACCTAAATGATTAGTAGAATCTTATTAAAAAATATAAATACATGAAAGTCATAAGTGTAAAAAGTGATTAAAGATCTTCTATAACTATTTTACTATAGTCTAAATTATACCATATGATTTTCTTTGAGTGCTGTGGTTAATACATTTATGTGCATTATTACATTGTATTGCATGTCTTTTGTATTCCTAAGGATTGAACATTGTAATTTATAGACTTTCTAATGTGTATAGATATTGTCTGTTTGCCAAGTTAGTAAATATATTATATTAAAATATAAACATTGATTGGCAAATGAAAACATTTTACTTATTATAAATTTTATGTATTGTATTGTCAAAGTATAAATTCAAATAAAATAATGAGTTACAATCAAAAAAGACATTGGAAGACAGTTTAAAAGTAAAATTATTTGTTCAATCCAATAAATACAACAGATACAGGGTACATGTTATGAATCTGGAAATGTATAATATCTGGACTACTTTGGGGGAAGTCTATAATCGGGATGGGCTCCTAGAGGCAGCTCATTACTCTGTTATGAATGTATGAATCAGTTAGTCTTGTAGTCCTAAGAGCTCAGAAACACTACATACATGCTTAGATATTAGGTTATGTTGATTTGACTAACATGGGAGATGACATTTTTAATAGCCGTATAATAAAAACCAGTAAATATCTAACAAAGATCACTGTATTAAAAAGTGGGTATGTAGAGAGAGAAGTAATGCTCACCATCACCAAGGATAGTGATGGTGAGGGTCTCAAGTCCATGGTGTTGTTTCTGACTCCCTGCAATAGTATGCACCTAGCAGGGGTTTGAAATTCTTTTACTGTGATGACCCATAATTCCTACTAGTAGGTACTTGTAGTAGTAGACTAGTATCTGATGGAATATTGAAATGCCTAACATATGCATGCCATACATGGGTATTTGATAGCAAAACCAAATGTAAAGATAGGTCACTTCAGAGGGTAATGGAGTGCAGTATAATGAAATTGAAAACAATCCACAAAGTCAGACAAAACCTTCAGAGAAAGAACTAAAGTTACAGATGCCTTAAAGAATGCCTTGTGACTAAAGTGGCGATGGTCAGGAAATGTTACTTGTTTGAAAAATGACAGATGGACACTAAAAGTTATTAAATGTCTAGCAAAGAGATAGTTGGTGGACCTTAGAAACGTTGGGCTGATAATATTATCCATATGGCTGGGTACGAATGGATGATAAAAGGTCAGGACAGAGAAAATTGGAAAAGGGTGGAGGCCTATACTCTAGAAAAATGAAATAACTTATTAAGTATATAAGTCAAATAACCATACTAACACAAAACTTAGATGAATTATGGTTATGACAATGTTAGGGTATTAAAGGTTCTATTATTTTAGTAGTTATAAAATTTTTAGTAAAAATATTTTGTTGAAATGTTAATGAAGTTTCAATTATTTCTTTCAATTCAATTTATTGGTGCAGTATCATTATGATTAATAATAAGCAGAGTATTAATAATATTATTAATTCATAAGCTGTATTAATGCTATATAAAAAACATGAAATTATTTAATAAATGGTTTAATAACTTCTGTATTTTTAAATGTTAGATTGAATTTTACCACATTGAATCTTATCTAATCTATGCATAAAGATTTTCATAATGAATTTCCAAGCCTTGAAGGTAAAAAGCCTTCTTAAATTCTTCATTTTTACAAATATATCAAAATGTTACAATATTAATTCCAGACTCTATCAGATGAATGTGAAATTCAGAATAAAATATCAAATACATGGACAGCTGGTACAATAGAAAAAGCGCAAAAGTTGATTGCAAGTGCTAATCAGATCTATTTCATTCCGATTGCACTAATGTCTACTAAATTTAATGATGTTGTAAGTAAAACAACTAACTAACATCCAAATTGTCTTAGTAATTTTTCTGGTCCTTTGTACTTTCTACCATTGTATGGTGTCCTTGAGGCCACCTCTATCCTCTAAGTAATAAAAGCTGTTTTTATAATCCAACTGTTTACCTTCATAAACTGCAGACTACATAGTAAATCAATTAATAAATTTAGTTAAATTTTAGAACACGAATAATTGATTTAAACTACAATATTTAATGTTTTAATTTAAATGTTTATTTGATATAATAAATATTTGTTACACGAATTAGCCTTGCCTAAAGTAGGCACAGTAAGGCTTGTATTATGGGATCTAGTGTAACCGCTAAACGTACATTATTAATTATATACAGATAAATACTTTGTAATAAAAATATGTATTACCAGCCATGATGATGACACAAATGCTCATATTCATCACACAAACATCTGCACTCACCAGGAATCGAACCCACCATTACCCTGAAATAACTTGACTATGGAGGTGGTCAAATAATAAATATTTACTATATAGTATAACGGACTGAGAAAAGTTGATGTTTCAAAGTTGATATCTGATTCTTACATTGCAGGTGATTGGTGATTTATATCTTGAAATTGATCGCAAGATAGTTAACATTATAGACGAGCTTGCCCTGTGGCCTATTTTTTTGGAACGAAATGCAACCTCTTACATGAAAAGTAAATATTTTTTATATCCACTAATACATTAGGGGCCAGTTTTGTACTAGAGTCTTTTTAAAAGTATTTTTCCAAATCTATGGTACTTCGTAATGTTGAGTAAGGAAGTCAACCTCGCTAGCCCAATGGTTGTTATCACATACACCTTTGAATTTCGTTACACATTTATTTACTACCTTTTGGTTATCTTACGAGCTTCAGATAAATGTGTACACAGCAACACTTCAAATTTCACATATAGACCTTGAGACAGCTCTTACCTCGCTCGTAATAGCCCCATGGTTTTCATAGTGCAAATGTAGAGCTTAACGTTTTGCTGACTGTATTACTATAAAAACTACTATTACTATTGTGTACCATAAAACTATTGTGTACCATAAAAACAAATAATAAACTGTCATGGCGCATTAGAAAGAAAAGAATGAAAGTAAATGTAAGCAAAACGAAAGTGATGATATTTGAAAGAGACGAAAAGATGTCAAAATATAATTTTTGGTCGGTAACGAATGCTCCAAGCAAGCGAATGAGTTTCTGTACCTGGATCTATGTTTACAAGACATGGTAACTATGAGCCTAACATTGAAAGAAGAGTAATGACAGGAAACAATGTGAAAGGGGTTAGAAATGGCTTCATTGGCAGTCGACTTTATCAAAGAATGCTGGGTGTGGCGAAAGATGGATGAAAGCAAGATTAATGGTGAAAATGAGAGCTTTGAGAGGATTGGCTGTAGTGACGATGAAGAATGGGTTGCGAAATGGTGTGATAAGGTATCGCTGGTGCATTGTAAAAAATAAGTATAGCGACAAAGATCGGAAAGGGAAAGTTGAAGAAGCTAGGGAAGTACATGTTTGGATTGTAAAAAATGAAAAACTGTGATTTCTGCCTACCCTCATGGGAATTAGGCTTGAGTATATGTATGTATTTATTACAGCGATGAATAGTGAGTTTTCCTATTATTGTTTAATTCGTTCCGTACTCTGGTTCTATAATCGGAACTTCTTTCACCTCTTCGTTCGTATTAAGATGACATTAATACCAAATACTGCAGTCTGCGATCGCTTGCAGCAGAGAAAAAGTTAACATCCAAGTCAAGTCGATGCAATCATAAGATACTACTGCCTTTTACACACCGCTTCTGCCGCCAGAGGGAATCAAAACCTTTAGGGTACTTCCCGTTGACTTTGAATCATGAAATTTAGCAAGAAGCAATGTAATGTAGGACAAGTAATGAAAAAAAATTCAAAAGCAAATTTATAGTTAAATCACAAAAAAATACGATTATAAATTTATTTGCGAAAGCTACGAGGATAAAAAACTAAACACTGAAAATTTCGAGAATCAAGGAAGTGATACAACATTATTATTTAAACATGTATTTATTGCTTTTCGAAGTATTCTCCGCGAAATTTGAAACATTTTTCCATACGATGTAACCAATCATTGAAGCAACCATTCCATTCGGAAGTTCTCCAAAATTGCCATATTGTAGGTGCCCATCTTCAGGTGATAAAAATCCGACCACGCAATTTATTATTTATTTTAGGGAAACTATAGAAAGCATTAGGGTCGGGGCTGTAGGTATCTATGGCAGATGGTTTAATAATTCTATGTTTTCAAGCTCCAATAACTCTTGTTCTGTGCGTGGTGTGAGAACTCGTATTGTCGTAATGGAGGATGATGCGTCGGTTGCATTTCTCTTTACGGAGTTCAGAAACGACCTATGGCAAACAAATGCCAGCATACCATTCTGCATTAAGCGTTCTTTGTCCATCAAGAGGAATAGTCGCAACATGGCCAGTTTTGGAGACAAACGTGGCTATTTTTTGCAACACTCCATGAACGAACAATTTTTGTTGGCTTTAATTCATTTTCGAATACGCAAACTCGTGACTGGTTTTTTCTTTCGGGTTCGTACGCGTATATTCAGGATTCGTCACCTTATACGATGTTGTATACAGCAGTTGAGGAGCCTGCGTGGAATCTTTCGAGAGTTCTGACGCACCAAGTAACGCGAGACGCTATTTGCTCTTGACGGAGCAAATGTGGTATTCATCGGGAAACAACTTTTTTACACCTAATTGTTCATGCAAGATTATTTGTATTTGACTCATGCCAATATCTAAAAGTTGCCTGAATTTGGCGGTATATCACATCGATCACATCGATCTTCCTCAATCAGCTTACGCAAAACATCGTTTTTCTGGGTGACTGCAGTTTTTGGCGACCTTGACGGGGATCATCACTGAGCTTGACACGTCCACGTTGAAATTCAGCAAACCAGCGACAAATTGTGGTTTTGGATGGGACTTCATCACTATCATCTTCTACTGTATAAAAATAAGTCGGGTTTTCCTTCCTGATGCTATAACTCCAGAACGCACGAATCGATTTCCACGGTTTTGCATTCGTTGGAAAGGTCTTGGGCTCCGTAAGGTTTATAGCAAAGAAAATTCGGGAAAAGTTTCAACAGAAAAACGGGAAAATCTTTTTTTACATACAGTGAGACAACATGACATTTGACAGGACAACGTCTGTCGGGTCAGCTAGTTATTAAGTAAATAAATGATATTCGATTTTTAAAACCAAGCAGTTTTCCATTAAAAAGATTTTAATATAACAGGAATAGTAGAAATATTCCATTCCCGAAACAGTACGAAAAAGGCAATCAAAACAGTCAGGAAATCATTTTAAAGAAATCCTTTTAGAAAGTAAAAGATTTTTACCTTGATCGATGAAGGTAACACTTAGAACCATGTCGAACATTTTAAAAGATGACTTAGGACTTGCAGCGTGTAAGAGGTCATAACAATAGGGTGGTAAAATAAAAAACAACTTACGCAGCACGCAAAGGGTAGAGGCGCAGAATAATTTTGTTTACGGATGAGAAATATTTTAACAACACCATATTCCATAACCAAGAATAGTCCTTTCAGCAAGACTGAAGACAGCTCGATCCACCCAAGCTTGGTTAGAAATATACGTCACAAACTTTATCAGAGATGAAGACCGTCGTCATCTAGTCCCGATTTTAATCCGCTGAATTAAGATTTATGATTTAGATTAGAGAGTATGACTTGCTCTTAACACCATCACAATTTGAGTATGTGCTTCTATTGATAACTAAACGTTTAAAGGGCTGTATTGCAGCAAATGAAGGCCATTTATTGTCACTTCAGTTTCATATATTTTATTTATATTAGTGTATTATAATAGTGTAATTTATATTAGGGTATTAATAACACATATTAAAGTAAATGAATGTTATATGCTAAGATAAAAAATTGTTTTTAGTTTTGAAAATATTTATGGCAAGACGTAGTGTCTGCCTGTTCGCTTCAAGTTGGCCATTGATGACCGTCACAAAATGACGTTCCAGATACATCAGTGCTACTATCAGCAAAAAAATCATAACTGTATTTTCACTTTTAATGTAACTCTAGGATTTATATTTTGCAGTAAAAATAAAGCAGTGTAGTTATTTGTTATATTTCCAGTATTATTATTGTAATGCTATCACTATTATTATTATTTAGAGATTATTCAGATTCAATTTTTATTTATTATATTCGATATTTTTATCCTCTAAATATTCAGTTTTTTTATACGACTATTTTCTCTGCTTTTGCTTAACAGCTTTTATGGACATTGCTGATTATTTTATAGAATTTATTTTTAGGAAATCTTATATTTATGTTACTATTGCAAATTTTCATAGAAAACTATTTGAAAAAAAAAATATTTCGGATATTACGAATCTATTTAGTTTCTAGATCAGTAAAATGACAAACAAATTTTTGTTGAATAATAAAGAGGTGTTGCTAACCTGCTTATTTTTTAGATTTATCCGCGCAGTATACAACCCGAAGAAAGCATCGCTCGTGTTTACTGAAGCCAGCAATTGCCGGTTATAATTTACCCACAATGTCACCGGAGACTACTGTGGAGGAATATGACGCCATCTGTGCCGTCGCTCCAGAATTTGTGTACGAGACAGAGTGCGACAATTCTTCGGCAGCTGGCAGCACTGTCATCGAGTACACAAACAATAAAGCTAAAGAGGACCCGCTTAAACTCACAGCGGCCGAAATGGAAAAATATTCAAACATGTATGTAACGATCCACCATAGAAAGTACAATGTGTTGAATGTGCTAATTAATAAAATTAGGGATTTGAATATGTGTGAAAAGTACAAAAATCATGACCATAAATCTGTTGGTCGTGGTTATTATAGAAACCGACAAATAGAAGATAATTAAGCATGATACTAAGCTATCTTAGGCTTTCATTAGAAGTCGGATATGATTTTTTAAAATTAAAAAATGTGTGTTAGATCTTAAGTATAATAGTTTATAGCAAAGTATTAATTTTTAACATTTTTTTTCTGGTTCGTGTATTGGTATTTATAGAACCGTTCTCTATATGATTAAAATAAGTTTAAATATTCAATTAATAATAACCATATTCTGGTTAATAGAAAGGTATTTTTTTGTTATTTGAATTTA
Source organism: Scirpophaga incertulas (assembly GCA_036419045.1). Lineage (NCBI taxonomy): Eukaryota > Metazoa > Arthropoda > Insecta > Lepidoptera > Crambidae > Scirpophaga > Scirpophaga incertulas. Next base: position 25,781,127 of record CM071634.1, on the reverse strand, counting down.
AGTTGATTTGAGCGTTGAAATATCAATATAGTTTTTAAGGATATTGTATTTTTCATTTGTGCAATTTAGTCTTATGAAAATTTGTGTTTAATACTACTGATTAAAACTAATGTTCCATTTTGTTTGTTGATGATAAAATATTTCTTGTGAGTAGTGCCATCTTTGTATAGTACTATACATTAAAGTGTTTGGAGGAACAGTTTGCATTTCACAGCTGAACAAGAACAGTGTAACATGTGATCTCTTGTACTATATTCAGATGGCGTCATACCACTTTTAAGCAATACTTAAAAAGCAGTACTAGCCTTACAGTAGTAGCCTTTATTAATTTAAAATCAATTTAAATCTTTTGTTTTATTTCTTATGTTAGGTCATTAAGATAACAGAATATAGATTACCTGCGGGCAGATACATTGCTTAATTATTAGGAAAAATGGCAATGGGACAGTTTTACCGATCATAACCCGTCAATTCTTTTTCTCGCAAAGTTGCGTCCACTGTACGTCTCAAGAATCATATTAAACTAAGCCAACACTTTCTGAGGCCCTTGATATACAGAATGAATCAAGGCTGGCGGAATAATAATTAAAGAGCATATAATACGATATTAGATGAATCCTGGATGAGACCTGAAAAGCTAATACTTTCCAAGTGACTTCAAAATTAAAGCGAACCCTTTCAAATCGGCTGTTGTTTCAGCAACACAAAAGAAATGTTACCTACGTCGACAACTCCATATTAACGTACGAGGAATACTACATTCCTTGTACTCTCGACTCTCTACTTGATCAATAATAATTTATATAGTTCGTATGAGAAAAGTAGCTACTTTAGCGTAATTTTGTTTTCCTGCAGAATCTTTAGTTCTTATAGAAATACACCACAAAATATTATTTTGCCGGCCCTGGAACAAAGTAATAGGGTAGACGACCACATCTGATTATGGCCGTTTTTATACCATAATTATCTGATTTGAGCAATTTATATCTAATGAAAGTATGTCAATATAGAAATTTCAGTTTAATTTTTAATTTGTATTTTTAGATTTCAAAAAAATGAGCAATTATTATTTACATAATTTTAATGAAACGAACACATTTCTAGCATTCGCACATTAAATGTAACATTTTTTTATATAGAAAGTATACCTATAAACGCACAAATAACAAAGTTATTTTGATATTTGTATATACGCTCATACAAATTAGGCGAGTTTACTGAGTTATGACGTCACGATTGCAGTGCTTTTAGTATGGAGCGTTTTTGAGCGACCCGCGACAGCGCCGCAAACATGGCGATGTATCTTCAAAAGTAATAGGTGCAGGTGTACTGTTGGTTCTACAATATTTCTCACTTAAAAGAGTACTCTTATTATATATAGAATTTAAAAAATTGTCGTCTACCCAATTGAGACAAAGAATTTATCAGCGTCAGGTACTACTCACGTTCATTCAAATTCTTCTAGCACTGTGCCTTTTCCATGATGTTTTTAGAAATGGGTAGGATATCTATGTATAAAGTTAAATTTAAAAAACAGCTGTTCTACAATGTATGGTCGCATATATAGATAAAACAAAATTACTAAAAATTGTTTTACTTTAAGAAGTTAATGTAAGTAAAATATTTATCATTAAAATACATTTTCAAACTTCATAACTAGATAAACATAGAATATATTTTAGAAAAATTTGCATAACTGCATTTTTTAAATTTCATGTGTGATTTGAAGTCGATCATACGAGTAGGTTTTAGCCAAACTCGATCAAGCACGTGGATGTTAACTAAAAGAATATCTTTGTATAAGTTTATATTGTTGTTAATTTTGTAGAAAATAAAAGCATATACTTATTTTTAGTGTTTTAATTTTATTTTTATATACAAATAGAAATTATTCCCTTAGGCAAATAAACCTAATTAAGTTACATAAGTCTTAAACTATTCATGGACCTACAAAATAACTGTATCTATGGTTGAAGTTGGTTTAATTTTAACCTATAAGTTTTACTTGGCGTTAAGATAAACAAATACATAGTCGTGCGGTAAACGTAGTTAATAATAGGGTAGACGACTACAACTGATTAGGGCCATGTTTATACTATAATTATCTAATTTGAGCAATTTATATCTCATGAAAGTATGTCAATATAGAAATTTCAGTTTGATTACTAATTTATATTGTTTTTAGATTTCTAAAAAATTAGCAATTATTATTTACTTAATTCTAATGAAACGAACACATTTCTAAAATTCTCACATTAAATGTAACATTTTTTTATATAGAAAGTATACATATAAACCTATAAACGAGCATATAAACAAATTTTAAAATTTGTTTATATGCTCATATAAATTTGACGAGTTTACTGAGTTATGACATCACGATTGCAGTGTTTTTAGTATGGAGCGTTTTTGAGCGACCCGCAAAACGCAAAACTGTTGGTTCTACAATATTTCTCACTTAAAAGAGTACTCTTATTATATATTGAATTAAAAAATTGTCGTCTACCCAATTGTAAATAATAACATGAAACTTTCATACAGTCTGATTCCTACTGCACTAAAATTTTCTTATGTATCAATAATCATCAGTATCTTACCGTAAGTACAAATTAATTATTGATTTGTTTATAGTACAAGGAAACACAGAAACTGCGGCATAATTTCGAAGGCTGTGTGTAATTTTAATATAAACATTAACGCCTCATAAAAAAGTACATCTTTTCTATGATTACTGACGGACAGCTCGGTCAAATATTTATCCATCGCATAAATATTGTATAATTTGTATACAGTACTATTTCACAAAGAGAGCCACGAAGGTTCCTTAAATGAATAAATATAAAACGAAGAATTGAGTCTTTTTTTCTTTTCGGTGTTAATTGTTCGTTCAAAATGGAAAATTGATATTTTCATTCAAATTTGAAATTATTATAGAGATACACTTCTATCGTGTTACAGGAAAATTAAGCATATTTGTTTGAAAATACCATGGAGATTCGATTTGTTTTCCCACTCAGAATAGCTCCTTTGCGACAATGTTGGTGAATGCGACGTTTGAAGTGAAGTGCACGGTTGAATGCTGAATTCGTATTACTTAAAACTCAATTTGGTCTCAAGGTATCACTGCTATTAGAGTTAACATTGCTATAATGACACCACTTAGACAATTGTTTGCATATAAACATGTTGAAATTATGCATATTTCGTGAACAAATGAGATGGCCATAATATTAAATTTTTTTAAATCTATTATATGTTGTTTTTTGCTTCAAAAAATACGATTATCTGTAAGCATTGCTCAGTCATTTAATAATAATAATTAATGTACCTATCTGTTGTCTCCTCTACGTTTGTGCAATTGAGTATTTAACTGTTGTATAGACACTGCCAGTTTCCAATCTTTAGATCACACAAACAGGGGTCTAAGTGGTTTCGCTTAACTAAATCACAGGCGGAGGCCAGGGTTGGTGCTCGCGACGTAGTTAAGAAGCTCGTCGGAATCCTCGCACACGATGGGTTTCTCGTGGTAGCAGGCGACGTCGTGCCACGCGATGCCGTCGTTGTAAACATTGTTAAGCACGCTCATACACGATTCGGTAGTGCCGTTAATGTCAAACTCCGCGTTGTCTGGCTGCCGCTGCTTCTTGTGGCCAGTCTGCGACCACGGGTTGTATCCCCAGCCGTTCGGGATCTGGAAGAACAATTAGCACTATAGCGATAAATATCAACCCACCTAATAATTGCGCTGGAAACAGTCCTCGAGTAAATATTTCCTAATCTCCAAGTCTTCATACCCGTACACAACACTTCGTAGAACAGGTGTGCTAATACCCGAAGTCTTGTTATGTAACTTGACAACCAGTCCCAATCCAGTACATCGATCATTGCTCGTAAGTTGCAAGCAAGCTGATAATGGCTAATGAACTGGTTGCCGAGTTACATAGATAATCAACCCACTGTGTAGATGACACATTATGACGACATGTCTTCTCTTCACTCCCCACAACAAAAACAACCACTTGCTTGCCCTGGAGTAAATCCACCAAGATTGCTCAATATCTTACTGTTTTTGTTGTTTATTATAATGAATTTAAGAGGTTTGTATTTTGATTTAAAAATTAAGAAACGGATATTGATATTATTAGAAGTAAATTGAGATATCTACTATGGCTGCGTTTGGTCATGGTTTGCGCTCTATCTAACATCTTCAAATCTGAATTCACACTTGTTACCACAAAATCGTCTTATATTGAACAATCGTCAAATAATGGAGCCATATAATGGCAGGCAATACCCTATGTTACTGAGCGAGCGATTATATTTTATTTAAGGATTACCTTACCTATATGTCTAGGATACTCCGTTTCAAGCTAACTAGGCTAGGCTGCCTAGTTGTAAGATAGACGGATAGCTGTGTAAACTGACAATCATGTTTGATTGTGCGGTAACGGAATGACTTGGTAATATTATTAGTTTGCGTTTGAATGGAAACCGATAAGACTGCGACAATACAAGCCAGCTCACGTAGTCTTAAGAAGGAATGAAGTATGAAGGAAAAATGTTTCAAATTAATTACCTGAGTCGTGGGCGCCATCTTTTCTCTGTTGGCAGACCAGAACCAGCCGAAGATATTCTTGGGCTCGAGATCTCTGCGGGACTCGCATCCCTTAAAGTCACAAAGACGACCAGACGTCCAGATGTACGGAACATCATCTGAAAAATGTTTCATAAAATATATATTATCATTTCCTTAAGCTCGAGCAAAATATAAATGTAGAAGTACAAATTCATAAAAATGTAACAAGTAAGAAATACATTGAGAAACATTTTATTTTATAACAATACGCCAGATTTTACAACGGTTAACCGTTGTATAATACAAAAATAAAGACGAAACTTCTTTTAAAATAATTTAAGCTGCTATAACGCCAGACTATCTCATTCCTTAATTACAGATTAAGTACTAGTTTTTTTATTACAATACTTAATTTCTTTTATTAATAACAAGTAACAAGGCAAACCATTTCTATCTAAAGTCCTTTAATGGACTATCTTTCTTTGAATAGTAACTATTTGTTGGTGATAAGTTTTCAGTGCTATTACTGCCCCGATTAAATGTCACCATAAAAATAACATCAATAGTGTTATATCTATTTCAACAATTATAGACCTAAGATAAAAAAAAAACAGTTTATTGGTTGTTGAGAACTGAAAATGTTACTTACATCCACGGCCTTATATCTACCATAAGCTAAGAGAAAAGCTAAAATATATCCAATTAAAAATCTGATACGAAAATTATCTTACTTTGCTGGATTAACTTGAAAATTAGATTGTTTTCTTCCTGCGTCTCCATGGACACGAGATCCATACAGTACTCGCGGCAAATGTTGCGCCCGTCCAGCCAATCCACCTTCCTCTTGGCCAACTCAGGGACGTGCCCGCTGTAGAAGTAATTATGGCCTCTGTAGAAGAATTGCTTTGGTCCTGGAATGAGAAAAGACGAATTCATTAATCGTGCGCTAATATATGATTTTGCCCTTAGGAAAATAACACTACCTAGCACTTTATTATTACAATTCATTAAAAACTCAAAACTATTTGCTAAAAGGAATATTGAAGTTATGTTATTTCGGAAAATAATAACTACGGAACGGAAAATATATTTCTAAGTGGAACGGCAACAATGGCAAACAAGATGAAATAAGGAACCTAATTCTAACAAAAATCATAATAGTTATAACAGGGACGTGTTTCAAATGACTAAAATTAGTTTAATTGAACCCAATTCGCAAACGACTCTGCGAAGGACAAGGGGTCTCGGTCATAGTTGTTGGAAACAACAATCACATAATTTATATACCATAATTTTTTGCATGCGATGTCATTAAGATAGCATGCATAAATACTTGCCTACCTACCCAGAATTATATATATATATATATATATATATACAAATTTGGGATTTCGTATAAAAATAGCTATAAAGTAGTTTAGGGAGTCCTTTCTTGACGTTCACTTGATAGTGCCTAAAGAATTCTGAAGGGACTGAAAGACGTGAAAATCAACAACATATAGTGGATGCATTAACACCTTTCAGCAAAAGCTCTTAATATTTGTTGAATAGCTAAATATATTTGTAGTCTAGTGTCATCATGGTGAAAAACTAAACTCTTGATCAATTCCAACTAAGAAATCCCTCAATTTCTTACTTTAATCTCATCAGGTTGTTATTGAGAGATCCGTATCGATAGTACCTACTGCGATAAAAGCACGTAACGAACAATGCTCTTCCAGTACCTACTACTAACCACAAAGCATCACCTTGTTGCGAGTTAACTCATGCTTTACCACAGTCTGTGAAGCTTGACCGATCTTCGACCACGACCTTTCTCGCACGTTCTTGTAGAGCATGATCTACTTTCCATCATCTATTATGAATCTCTTAAAAAACAGTTCGGTTTTATTACGTATTAATATAGAATCGCTAATGAATACACCGTTTATTACGTTTCTTTCACTGAGCTCATGTGCTCAACTTAACTTCGTGCTTTTTAAGTTTTTTTTTTTATATTTTTATATTATTAAGAGTCACTGCATTAGTACTATAATCGTCGCAAATGTTATTGCGTATTTTTTACATTTATAGTAATGAAACGTTTAAATATATGTAATTTCTTCATTAATTTACATGCACTGTGGCTTCGTTAAGGGTTTTTACATGCATATTTTTATTGTACATCTATCAACTTAAAAGTCATTAAAACATTTTAACCTAAAGTAACAGGTCGAAAGAACACCTGAGAGATTATAGGGATAATATACAATTACATTTGTAAAAAAGTTTTGAAATCGGTCTACTTGTTTTTTTTTTATTAATTATAAACAAAAATACAAATCCTACGTAAAATTTTATATCTCTCGAAATGTAACATATAAAATATCTCATAGTGTAGTGTATAATAGAACATACATAACAATAGAACAACAAGAATTAGCTTAGGTTTGAATATTGATATATATAATATATATTGATATAAAGATTGAATTGAATTAGTTGGCTTTAGTAAATATTATTAACGAACTTACTCTTGAATCAATTTCAATTGGTTAATCTTAAGATTGTAATTTTTATTAACGCTTAAGTCGCCTTATTAGCGTTAAATTGGACCAACATGAAGTGGAGGTTTCCAAAGTGCTAATTCTCTGGTCATATTAAAATTAATCATTTACGTTCATTGTTCGCAAATAGTTACGAATCAAGATTCTTTTTCTTTAATCGCAACTAGATTCTTTTCATAACTAACAAACAGACAGACTACAAGTTGTAGTCTATTTTAGTAATAAACAATATTTTAAGTGCATAATAAAGAAATAAACTCTTCACTCATGTAACTCCAAAATCCATGTTTTATTTTTTACGTCTCATCTTGCATCATACATCTTCTGCGTGGACTTTCTGTTTATGGAAAGCTTACAACAAATTTTATAACGACCAACTAAATAGGTAACAAATAGCCAATTAAAAACTTTCGTAATTTAAAGCTGTGTTATTTACGTCAGTTATGTATAAATCAAGAACGGCTGAACCGATTTAATAATCGCCTATTTATTCATTAGGAATAACAAAAATAACGATACAAAAATGTATCTATCTATCTATGTATTTATCAAACTTGACAGCTCACGTCCAATCGTTGACGTGTTATAGTAAGTGTATATAATCAAATAATTAATAGCAATTTAAAAATTAGCAATGCTCACCTAATTATCACATTGTAGGTACATCTTATCCCTGTGTGGTGTGAAATCAGTATTGATTGGGTTAGGGTTTGTATAGTAATCAGTTTAATATGATGCTTGATGAGCCTTATATTCATGACCCTGTGCTCTGCCTACCCTACGCACAGTGAAATTACGAGTAGAATGAGATCGAATTTATCTGTTCACAGTATCGTGTCGAATTTGTCTGTGGCGTGATTTTATTATTAAATCGGCAATCGCAATTGAATATGATTTAATAATTCTTCTCTATATTCGATGCACATAAGTCAATATTTTAATTTTAATTCGAATACGATTTTCGATCAATCATCGCGTTACAAAATCACCACCTTGATTTATATGACTCTCTTGACATTTACGCAGATTTTATATTAATAATACACTTTATAGTCATATAATGTCATTTCTATGACGTTCTGTATGTTTTCGATTAAGTTAAGTGTTCTGAAATATAACAGTAATTTTGAAAGAAACATTTCTCTCTTATCCCTTAATTGTTATAGTGTGTTCTTCATTCGTTCTTTGGAGAACATCAATATTGGGTAGCAATATGATTGTGTTCACACGAAGAACAATCTTGGTAAGACCTTGGCGAGATGACAATCCAAACGGATGTGCGATTGTTCCAACAGTACCAACATCCAGATAATTTTCCTTGCCTCGAATTGCACAATACGCGGCGAATGTCTAGGTTAATTAACGAGCACGTACTTACGAAACAATAACCGCCTATTGGGATACATGGCAAAATTATAATTAATAACGAACAAGCGTGACAATTCAATTAAAATTAACCATCATAGTTCCCTTTATGTACCACCAGTAAAAAGAAGTAACAAAAACTTAAATTGAGTTTGAAATATAAAAAAGAAGTACACTGTAATTTTATGAATGTCTTTAGTTATAGCTTTTTCAGTTCGTTTATCATCATAGACTTAGACGAGTAACATAGATGGTGACAATTATCAAGATGAGTATATAGATGAGAATATATTGTGTATAATTAAAAGTATACATTACAGTTTCGATATTAAAAGGATTCTTTTCATAAAAACAATAATAAATTATTTCTATGACCTGATGATTATATACTGATAGCAAAAAGGTCTTATTTTTTTCCCTTTTAAATTAATTTATTAATGGTAATTACTCCTAAGCACCATATGTAAAGGTTTTGAATTGTTGTGATCGATGTCAACCTCACTATGAACAGACACAGTAACAACATACATGTAAAAATCGATGTCTAATAATATATTTATTAAGAGAAACCTGTCACTGAGGTGACGGATAAATCTTAGGCAAAGTCTTTGAAGGACTAGTATTGAATCAATTAAGGACAAAGGTCATTAACTGTGTCCAACATTATTATATTTGAATTTGTCGAGTTTAAATTTGTCACATATGGAATAAATTGTATATAAGTTCCGGGAAAAGATTGCCAATAAAAGCTAGTAAGCAAAGAACACCACGTGACCCTAGCAGGCCGCGCTGGGCGGCCCTGAGCCAAAACCGAGCGAAGACGTAACTTATCTCAAAATTATTAATTCTACCTTAATGACACCCATTATGCGTACAGAAGCCACGCAGTAAACATGTCTCGTTATTCAAGGCAGACGGTACTAACCAAATACATCATTACCTACTGCATTGCATATTGAAAACCTTACCTAAGATACAAAAAAGCTCAAGTTGCAGTCACACTGCTAAACTCAGTACATGTATCACAGTACTGCATAACATAAATATCAATCGATCCTTAAAATTTACAAACGTACTCAAATCGTAATAATCTTTATAGCTGTGCAGTCCATTAAACATGATAATGTTAATAACATTTGAATATACGCAAGCAACCTGTCCATCGATATCTACAAATCAAAATTAACAACACAAATCACTTAGAATGGATTTAATCCTTCGGTATAAAAAGGCTTTGATATAAAATTCGTGTTTTAAGACAACAAGAAGACTTCGTAAATCTACACTAATATTATAAAGAAGAAAAAATTGTATTTTTGTATTTAACGAATAAATTCATAAAGTACTAGGCCGATTTTAATAATTCTTTTTTCATTAGAAAGCTACATTATCACCGAGTAACATAGGCTATATTTAGTACTATTTATCTATAAAATAAGTAGGAACAAAAAACTGCCACTTTACAAATCTTTTTGACAGGACGAAGTCTGTCGGGTCCGCTAGTATTAAATATATCTAAGACCATGTTATGTCAAAAGCTTATGTAGATACATATTTAAATACAATTAGTAGATGCATATTTAAGACTGTGCTCTCTATATTTTACAAAGCTAGAACCTGAATAAGTATTCGCAGAAAAAATATCCTGAAGTGGTTCACCTATTGTTCGATTCAAGCGCATAACCAAACATTAGACGGTTAATTTTGTATATATAAATATAGATAATAAATTATATCCTACAGAATGCTAAACTAATATTGGAAACTGATTAATGTGCCCTTCAATTAGATATAGTTAATGACGAACCAAAATTTACTAAGATATATAACTATTATTATAACTTTGGAATAATAATCATTAATTATGCTAAACACATTTATCCAAACACTAAATCAAAACGACGCAACGCATTGTTTGTTGGATGAGTATTACAGAATCTAGGTATGCAAATATGGCGTAGTTATGCAACTCTTTGCTAATAATATTTTGTGCCCGTCTGCATATCAGAATTAAAATCATTCAAATCTTTTGTTGAACTGAATAAATACAACTTTTGTAAATTATTAATAGGTTCATCATTTAGTGATTTATGGAAAAAATGTCTAAAGCCTGTTCATTGAATAATAATTTGGTGTCTTAGAAAATTTCTACTGCTCGTTTAATTTGTATGTTTCTCGCACTTATTTGATAATATGGATTATGTAACATTGATGGATAACATTACATAATGTGAATGTGAGAAATAAAGATAGTTTTTCCGTTCCAATATACATATAAACAAGCACTACAAAAGTAGTAGCCTGTTCTAGGTGAAAATTATATCAATTTTCAATAAGCATGTTATAAAATGAAAGATCTTATTAAGAAGACACTTATGCGGGAGATAACCATTAATCAAATGTATCATATATATGGTTGTATCATATGATTAATGTATTTTAAAACCATTGTAAATGACAATTAAAAAGAGGATATAAAAAACCCTCTAGGTTTTTACCTGTTCTTCCCGAGGTGGCACTCCCAAATTGCAAATTGCTATAAAGTAAATTTTTTAACCTTTTATTTATACAAGTACAGTAACGGATACATTTAGCTATACTTTTTGACCTTCAGACAGTTCTTATGCCGTTCGCAATAGCGACAGATTTTGTTGTGTAAATGTAAAACTTGACATGCTACTTACAAGGTTAATATGTAGCTAATTCGTCTTTAAGTATTTTTATATTTTACAATTAGATAGTAACATTCACAAATAAGATGAAGACGTAGCCAGCGACAATCAATAAAAATTATTACCTTAGACATGTATTATATAGTATGACAGTTATTAGTTTTTAAGGTATGAATAAAATCATTAATAAATATCCCAAAACAGTTTTAATGTTGATTAGATCTTGTTTCAATACAGGCCCAATCTTGATAAACTTGTTAATTATCAATATTCAATAAAGTTATGAATATATTTCTTAATAATTATTACCTATAATTATATTCATAATTCGAAGGTCTCAAATATTTATATTAAAACTAAAGATAAAACAATAACGCAGTTGTCATGTCAGATACATTATGAAACTTGTAATACTCTATACGTGTTTGGTCTCTCTATACCTTATCAAACCGAAACTTATTCATCTTAACATCTATATACATAAAACTAAATCGGGCTCGTTATATCACTGTCTCTAATTATATAACTCAAGAACGTCTGAACCGATTTAAATACGACCATCTTTAACCCAGCGAAGCAAATTCTATTTTACATATTAAGGTTCATAAACTGCGTCAATTTAATTTATACTTTTTTATCTGAATTGCATTTGATATTTAAATCGCTATCAAAATAGTTTTTGTACAAAACTATTTTGTTATCACTAAGTGTTTATTCGCTTAGTGACAATATAGGTACTATATTAATTAGATACTTCACAATTCATTCTAGACAGACCAGCATTTCGGCTTAAGTAAATATGAATATCGCAAACAAAACTGAAGAAGTGATATCAAATTCATTGCCTACTAAATTAGTCAAAAGCAATACGGAATTAAAAAACGCGTAGGTGAAGTAAATTGCGATTGAAACTGTTTGTTGGGTTCGACAATAGCAGAGACTGTTTTCTTTTTTATGATGGACCTATGCTGATGCCATGCATATGGCAGATGTTCAGCTTTACCTTGAGTATGTTCGTAACGGAAGGTTCGACACCTAGGCAGTTAGCGACCCCGGCGACCGTTCCGGGGTCATTACGGTTGGTACAAGAGTGTTGACGCAAAATGAGCGCGCCGTCTAGTGACTCGGACGCTCAAGATCGCCGTGTAGTGGAGGGTTAGAATCTACCCGGTAAGTGACCATACCGGGTATATGTTTGACGAGGTAAGTGTGGCCCGGGTCGTTGCGCTCGCCGACGCAGGGAGAGATACGTGGGTGTGTGATATTAGGGGCGACGCGTTGGTGCCCGGCGGGAGGGATTTGTTAGCGAGGGTAATGGGATCGGGCGGGTCGTTTAAAATGTTTCTCGGATGGCCGAGACGCATTCTATCGGGGTGTATGCTATCATTTTTTGGAAGTAGAACAATAGTACAATAACAATTCAAGTATAACAAAAACAGGGACAAGAATACGCAGACAACCATTTTAGTTTCTATTTTAGTTAAGGCATTAAGAAAGGGATGGCGCTATATGGTTTCAATAGAATCATCCGTCTCTAACTGTATCCAAGCAGATTTTGAGTTTGATTTTAGTATACGATCCTAAATTATAATTCGTGTCGCTTATTGTTACAAAAGGTCTGTATGGATGAAGCTTGAGACACACTAACTATATAATATCAATAAAATATAACAAAACAGTATCTATTGCATTTGAATGCTTACGTTTGCATAAACTAACAATTTGGGAATTCAAGTCTGTTTCCGAAAAATGTTGCTATTCCATTATAATTATAATAGATTATAAATGAATTTGGCTAAAATTCACCACTCGTATTCATGTTAAAGTTACGGTGATATATTAATAAAAATTGAAAAAATATTTTTAGAATTTCTCATTGTGTATGTATTTTTTCTTTGTATACATTTAATATTTATTTGCATAGAACTATTAATGACAGTATATTTTTATATTATAACTCAGTTTCGATTTATCTAGTATTAACCAAACACGTTGAATAGCATGAGTTGTAAAAGAATAGCGGTCATATAAAATTTTGGAGTAATTTACTGACTTGTCTTCTTCATTCTTATTCATTATACTTTGGTGATAGTATTGTATTACCTGACGCTGTGATCTGAAGAAAATTACGTGGGCGTCGAAAGAAATTACGTAACAAGCACTTTCCCTGGAGTGACGCGGGCCGCGGGCGGCGCGTCCTCCGGCGCGCCCGTGACCTTGCCGGCCAATGAACCGATACGTTTTCATTTTCTATTCATCTAACTATGCTCGCTACCTCTAGCTTTTAGAATGACAGACATGTGACGAAACCTTGTAGAAATTATTGAATGAAATGAGCAAAGATTAGAATCATATTAATTTTGTATTTTCGATTGATATCATCTCTAAGTACATTTAAAAATGCAATTTTATTTAAAATGACGTCTTTACAAAGTAAAATCTAATGTTCAGGCTTTATTAAACTAGCTGCTCGTTCTAAGGGAATTGTTTAAGAAACTAAATGCCAATCGCCTTTGTGTCACTTTAAAAACTGTAGCAAAAATATAAATCTCTCTCTAGTAAAGTGCTCCACGATACTCTAATTCAGACTTCTCAGAGCCCCTAGCGGGAAAATGCGTCATCAACTTTTTCTAAATGTTATATATTCTGAATCAGCTCATCAAGGAGAAAAACATATTCAAATCAAATCACCTGATTCTGCCGAAAACCACGATTTTCTTGTTATTGCGACCATTACATTTTTTGTTCAACACGACCAGGAGAAAAACATATCCAAAATTTAGACCTGGGTCCCGAAAACCACTTGGCCATTTAAACGGTATCATCTACTTTCTTTTTTCCTTATTTGTATTTAAGCTTTATACATTTGTATATATTTGTTTCAACGATAATAAGTGCCTGTACAGGTCTATGTTAAATAAAGACTATTTTGATTTCATTAAGTACCTAGCGAAATAGCACAAGGCTTAATAAACTGAGTACCTAATACAATGATGCGTTTTACTCTGACAATATACCTGCTTCGCCTAAAATAATTTCACATTCTAGCCAATGGGACATATTTGAACAAAGACAAAATTAATTATCTAAAATACATACCGTTTATGTGATTTCGAAACTCGTAAAATACGCAGATGTGAAACAATCGTAAAAATTAAGAAGTGTTACACTTATAGACTTAAATATATAAAAATTATTCAAATATTTATGCAAACGATGCATTCGCATGAATATTTTCATGCGAATGCATCGTTTGCAATTTGTTGAATTTTGCGCAAAAATTTGGAAGACCAGATGTGGCATAGATATGATGACGTTAGCAATAAATTAGCAATGTTCTGATTGTGTATGAATTGATATGGTTAATGTTGAAACGTAATAATATTGAAATATTTAATACTAGCTTTCCGACCACGGCATCGCCCACTATATAGCGAATTTTTCAAAAGCAAACCTATATTTTCTCGCAGCAAAACTCTCCAGGTCTTCTTCAGGTCTCAAACTAACCCTATATCAGCTTTCATCAAAATCGGTTCAATGGTTTGTTAGTCTATTCAAATAAATTGTTAAAAATAAACTGTTTCATAATATATTAATTTGGAAAGACTATCTAGACAGTTCGCTGTAATTACTGTCAGGGGCTGGATTTGACCTGTGAGCTGTTCTGTATTGATTCTTCTATATTAGATTGTAAATGTAAAAAAAATGCGTAGGACGTGGTTGCTGTACTAACTTATATGAAAATTTATGACTAATCGTAGCCCTATTTCTAGTTTAATATTATAATTTAAAAAACACAATGTATTACTATGGACAAATAAGGAAAACCAGTTATTGCTAATATATAATTCACTTCCCTAATCTGCAGGTTTAATGGTTAAATATTGTTTAATTGATATTTGACATGGCCACCAAACCGCGCTGTGTCTATATGACATGCTTGCGGCAAAACAAACCGATCTGTATTGGTTACGTAAACTGAATATTGACACACCCATTTAATAACAATTTTCTGGTATAAAATCTAACAAAACTGGTCGAATAAATGTCAAATGAAGCATGATAAGATGAAGCCGTGTTTAATTATAGATTCATTCCAAATTATTTCGAATTACAAAAAATGATACCTTAAAAATACTGACATTACAAAATGAATATGAATTATTTTATTATGTATAAATGACAATAGTTTAAGGACAAAGATTCCTAAACACCTTGTGCTATAATTTCATGTGTATGTTTTGTCACTCTAAACTCGTCGTAATTTTCGAAAAAAATCTAGAAAATTACGATTTTTCAATTAATGTACAGTCATTGAAACTTTATAATTTCCCACTTGTTTGCAATAATTTCCCTCTTTATATTTAGTCTATGTTTCTATCAGAATTATGCATAGATTCTAGAAATAATAATAATGCTATTAATGCAAACATAATGTTATATCCTCAGCATCATTGTTAATACTTGAAGACTTAGAAAAATCTTAGTCAAACAATCATAATTAAGAAAAATATTGATTCATACCCTTACGAATTATATTAAGATGTTTATTGAGTCAAAACTGGCACTCTAAGTAGTTTTGCTATTAAGCTAATAGTAACTCAATAAAGTCATGTCTATAATATAAATAAATCATATATTATAAAATAAAGTAAAAAAAAATCCAATTGTGTAATACAACCAAAATAATATATAATATCTTATTTGTAATTTTATTATATTTAAACAACCTAAGTCACAGCTATTTTTACAATAAACCGACAATATGGTTATTTCAAAAGACGGCAATTTGCTACAGTTTTCTTAAAATCATATAAAAAATGTACAGTACTTTTCTAATCTGTATAAATATTTAAATATCTTCATCATAATCATACTACATTATAGAAGTTAGTTCCCATTCATCTGATTAGTATAGGAAGGGAAGAGCGGTACAGCCTCATCGATTCATATACTGGATACACCAACTTAAGCTATAACGTTGGTATGGGCTCAAGCAAGATATTGTTATACTCTATTTCGAATACGAATTACGCAAACTTACTGTTAGCACATTTCTGTGGTACAGGTAGAGACAGGAATCGACCAGGCTTTTGCGCCGCCGCCAGCGTTGCCAGCAGCGCTACGCACGCTACCACCAACCACGTGTGCATCTGGCAACAAAGAACATACCATCATACTAGTCATAATCTTAGTACGCTACATATAAACTCCACGATACAATCAGATATTACATGTTTGAGGTATTACATGTTTAAAAAGCTGCGCTTTTAGTTTGGTTAAACATTATTCATTAAATGTTACATAGATAAACGTTATATTTATCAAATATACTTCAATAAGATTTATGAATGTTCAGGTTCTAGCGCTGCAAAAATACTCATTTTATTATTTCTGCATTACTGTAGGTATAATTACAATATAACAACAAGCATTTGATGTTATCTTTTATTGGATTTCAAATATATTTAATTATGAAAATGTTATTGTTTTTTCTTTTTATTTATGTTATTACTTATGTCAGTTAAATGCAATTACTAGATCTTCCAAATAATCCATAATAAATATTACTTACTGATAGTATTTTAAAACTAATTTGTAATAACAAAATATAGAGTTTGAGTTAAATTAATTTGTAATAACAAATTATAAACTATTATCAGAATATCATTTATGGATTAATAATGTTATTATAATTAAAAGCATGCTTAAGTCATAAATAGTCTGCAAGAGAATCATTGACGGACTAAAGCTTCATTCAGCATGAGTGTGTTGCACAAACAGTACATTATTGCCACAATAAGTCACGAGAAACGTATTAGTAACGATTAAATACCATATGCCTGCTGTTATTTTCTATAAGATCTCACGCTTACATTATTCCGTAGCTAAAGTTAATTGTAAAGTTTTTGGTAAAAGTTGAGGTATAAATGCGTATTTTTGGCCATATAGAAGTTGATAACTTTTACATCAATTACAATAGTCAATCAATATTTTGAATAAAAAATTAACGTAGAAGTTTAAATGAAGATATAATGTTTGATATTGATTTATATTATTGTGTCTTATTGTATATTTTCATACTATAATACTTAAAGAAAAAAACTCCTTTAGTTAGTTATTTAATTATCTTATAGTTAATAGAACGTGAATTTAGTTTCTATTCATTTTAAGTCTGTTTTGTGCATAACTATGTTTATAAAAAATATATGTAAAAATGTTATTAAATAAACTTAAACCGACGCATATCTATACTAAATATACTAATATAAATAATAAAGCTGAAGAGTTTGTTTGTTTGTGTTTGAACGCGCTAATCTCCGAAACTACTGGTCGATTTGAATAATCCTTTTTTTGTTGGATAGTCCATTTATCGAGAAGCTATAGGCTAAATAACATTACGCTATGACCAATAGGAGCAAAGACAGAGCGGTAAATGTGTAAAAAACGGGGAAAATTATTCATTTTTGAAGCTTTCTTTGCGTGCGCTGCGAAAACGGTTCAAGATACACAAAAAATATGTATGAAAGAATTATTCCTCTATACATGATCTAAAAAAAAGTCCGCGACGGCATATGTCTATCTTTTAAGTTTAGTCACAATGACCGTTTTTATGGTACCAAATTTGGTCGAAATAATTTGTTTAAGTTGTATCAACATAATAATACTAAAAATTCTGCGGAAACTCGACCATCCGAAAATTCCGGGAACTATGTGGGAAAACCAAAAATCTGCCGGAAGTCACTATTCCACGCGACGAAGTCGCGGGCAAAGCTAGACACACATAACAGCTTAAAGCTTATTTTTGAATAGGAGACTGCAAGCGAGATCTAAGTTAGATTACACCGCCCTATTGTAGTTAGGGTAGGCTCGTGCGTGGGACGGATATAAGCTATGATGATAGTGATTGTTGGTATTGATCGTCAGGTACTAAATATAGTCCTCTTGACCGGAGAGCCCCACACACGGCCGC
Source organism: Scirpophaga incertulas (assembly GCA_036419045.1). Lineage (NCBI taxonomy): Eukaryota > Metazoa > Arthropoda > Insecta > Lepidoptera > Crambidae > Scirpophaga > Scirpophaga incertulas. Next base: position 25,762,995 of record CM071634.1, on the reverse strand, counting down.
GTCTTGCCAGCGCGGTGTCATGGTGCACAAGGTCGCATTTCCCCCCTCAAAAAAAAAAGGTACTTAATATAGTAGGGGTATAATATATTACTCTGATTTTTTTTAATAAACCTATCTACTTACTTGTCTGTTTACATAAACGTAGAATGTACAATAAAATGTTTTAATGCGGTAACGAGTGAATTCCGAATACCAAGATAACTCGAGAATAGCAGAAGTTAACTATGCGGGCATAACTTTATTTATGAAATATGCCTGTTGCTGCCGCCAGTAATAACTTTCTACAGAAATTTCCCACAACTTGCACACTGTTACCGAATGCCGCGAATTGTGTAAGCAGCTCGTCTGGTTGGTGGTTTAAATCATGACCTCGTGATAGATGTACGAATATATTTGGCTAAAAGGTATTCGTTTTTAGAGGCAATAGCTTTTTTATAGGTAAATCTTATATTAGAAGAAACATTCTTCCTGGCATTATTTTGACTCCGAAGAAGACAGACTAATTCTTGGGTAAAATAAATAGGGAAAAATGCATTTTATTAAAAATCCCATTTATAAAAATTCTTCAAATATTTATTATTTCAACGTGTTCATTTGATCGGTCATATCTAAGGTTAAATGTCAAAAACATTACGTTCCAAAGAACTATTATCATAAAACTTGACAAATATTAAAGTTTTAAAAGCAATAGTTTAAAAATTGTGTCTAATTTGTCACAATTTCAACATGACATGATTGAGCAAGCAACAATAACTAAAAAAACCAATAGGTACTTATACCACTATTTCTCTATTGCGAATATTACCAAAAACTCGTTCAACATATGCAGAGCGGCGTGCAATACCTCCTACGTAAGCCTAATAAGAATGCAAAATTTAGAAGCACGTTAAGTAACGTTAGATTTTTGCTCCAATGTTTTTTAACTTGGGGAAGGACGGAAATGAGGAGGGAAATATCTCTATTCTATGAAAAAATCTGATAAAAACGGCTGAAGAGATTTTTATCTAATTTAATAACTTTGAATTCGGAGAAGGATATAGAATAATTTTTACTCCGGGAAAATAATCTCTTTTCAATGAGAAAGTCCAATATAATGTTTTAGATTAAAAAATACATCTGTCAGGCCTGACGGAAGGGAAATGTTCTCTTTTGTTTTTGCTGTATAATATAACATAAAAAAAGAAAATGAACAACGTACCAGTGTTTAATTAAACACAAGGGGTCTTAGAATTTTAACATTAAGTAATAGTCTTTCCTAAAAGAGTAGGCAATGTAATTAATATTTGCGTATCGTCACTGTGTCAACGCCAAACTCATGGACATCAACAATTGTTTTCGAGTCAACACTTCATGTTAGGCCCGTGACACATTGGTCAACTTGAGTTACGTAAAAACAACTGTGGCCGACGCCGACCTGAGACGCCCCGGGCAACTGCGGGGAAATGGTGGCCTAATAACAAGTATATCGTACGAATTTACGGACCACGTTGATTTTGATCTTTATAGGCCTTGAGCGGTCGGCTTATTACATGTTAAATATGCAAACATATTTGATGAGGCGTAAAAAACTCGATAAGGATGCTAGGATCCGCCAGCTTTGATGATGCAAAAACTATATGAATAATGTCGTATTCTGTACCCGGAACGCGTCGTCAAATAGCAGCCGGTATAACACGTAACCTTGACACGCATGCCATCTCTAGCTGCTGCCGATGTTATGTCCGTAGTCCGTATACTCGGATAATTGCGATCCCACCACATCAATAAAGAATGATGCGACACGTCATCACGACCACTTAATGCCGAGATGCATCGTGCCACTTCAGGGTTGATTTTAATTGACTTCCTCGGCCGAATACGGCAATTGACAGTTTGTCCAATGTTTTTGCAGCGGCTGCATTATTAAGGTTTTATCGTTGTTAATGTAGTGAGTGACGCTCAATTGCTATTTATAGCTGCCAATATTGTAATAATAAAATTCTGAACATTAATTGCGCGAACAATATACATTTCTCTAACCGATATTTTAAAATTCTTGCTGTGTTAAATATTTATTTATAACTTTATTGTACATCGACCATAGTGAAAAAAAAAATTACAGATAATGAATCCTTAAAACTAACTGTACAAAGGGCGACCTTATCACAAAGAGTGATCTCTTCCAGGTAACCTTAGGATGGACAGGAATTTAAATCAATTATTGCGTGGGAAGATGGCGATGTATAACTTTATGACATACTTACTATAAATATAACAATACATACTATAATACATATATACACTTACACACATACATACATATATATACAAACATACTTACATACATATACCAATAAAATACAAAATCATAGCGACAAATAATGTTTTTTAACAAGGCTTTTGAAAATGGGAAGGCTTTGTGCTTGCCTTATATTTAAAGGTAACGCATTCCACAATAAAACTGCTTGTACCGTGTAGGCCTTATTATAAAATTTAGTGAAGTGAGATGGTATGCTCAGCATTAAGTTCTCTGCCGACCTTACGACGCGGGAATGGGTTTCATGGAGAAACTTAAAGCGATTTTTTAAGTAAAAAGGAGTGTCAGGATGAAACAAAATAGAATAAAAAACAAAATATGTATTAACGAATACACTAACTCTATATATATATTAACTAAGATCATTTTTATAGCTCAATTGTAATCTCATTGTTTTGTTATTACAACGTCACGCGAAGAGAGTTATCTTTTCAACAGCCTGGACTGTGACCTTCTGTAGTGTACTAAATATCGCAGTGGAGGTTGATGATGGTACAATGGGCAACAATAGCGGCGGGTCTTGGCGATCTGTGTCCCAATCGCGAATTTAGTGCGAACCACTCGAGCACAATGTATTGTGTTGCAACCAGCCGAGGCCGACGTGCCGGTCACGATCCTGCAAGGGTTGTCTGACACTAAACCAATCACTAAAAGAATTGACAAGGAAATATAAAATTTGCTTTCATTTTGACACAAAATTAGGTGATATTTTTAAAAAGTAAGAAATGCAGGTAATTTTACGTAACGAACATACTAAAGTGGTCCTATTTTAAACACTTCTAAGTAATAGGATATCGGCAGCCCTATTGTACTCGTGCATCTCCTTACAGCAGCGCCTTGCTAAACTATTGCTTCTAGCCGCATTACAGATCGCTTCACACGAGTGTTGAAATCATTGTAGATTAATGTTCATGTAATTATTCGAATAAATGGTTACATTTACATTTAATAAAAATATGAATATTGAAAATAAAATGCTCAGAGCTATAAAATTTTTCAAAAAATTCTAATAAATTTGATGCAGCACATTATAATGCTGCAAACATTATGAAAAGAAAGAAAAACGATATCAATAGAAGACTAATAAGAAACCATATTTTTTTTAATTATAAAACAATCCCTTTAAATGAAAATCCACAATGTTGCTGTTTATGGTGACAAGGTTCACTTTTTCTGGGATATTAAATTGAGAGACGTGTGTTTGGACTGTAATTTATTTTGCGACTGACTAACATAACCAGACATACATTTGATGTTTAAGCTTAGGTATTGATGAATGAACAGCTGCGTAGACCGCGCTTTGTGCTACGTAATGTTATGATCTGAACATGCCGCCCACCAAAAGGACTTTATGTGCTTTTATATAAACAAAGAAAAAAATTAAACAATTCCGAATTAAAATAATCAAACAAACCAAAACAACACACTAACATTAATTTAAGTTAATCTTAATTTGAATCAATCGGCATGTAAAAGTTGCATAGTTTACGAGTTCTGATAGAGGGTAAGAGCTTTTACGAATCCATCATTGTCCCCATGCCAAGTGTCATTTTATCAATTCTCTTAATACTGGCATCATATAGCTTAATGGCTGTTATTTGCGTCCGTAGACTCTGACTTTGGATGCCCTGCACATAGCCTAAATGAATTTGAGGGTTAGCGGTTAGCTAGGGATTAGCGGCGACATAGTGTCCTTTTTAATAATTTTCAATCGTGTGGTTCAGGTGTTGGAATTAAACCAATCTATCTATCATTCGTTATGATATATACAAATGACTAAGGGTATAGGTTAAAAGGGTAATGACTAGTATCTTTTGCGAATGTAGGCGATATGCTGGCTACTATTTAGTGACACAAAGATCTTTTTTAACAAATCTTGTTAAAAAAATGATAAAAATTGGTAATAATTTTAATGTTTTATGGATTCGAGTATTAGAATATATGACTTTATTATTTTTTATAAAGTATTAATACATTTACAAAAAAAGTGGACACATCGCTGACATAAGAGAATGATAAATTCATTTTTTTAGTAATATGTGACATAATTATCCCAATTAATTATTATGTATGAGCTAAGTAATGATGTGTCACAATGATTATTGTTCACAAGTAGGTGACGACGGATCGCCGGTGTCTGTAATTACTGTAGTCGGGATTCCAGGCGCGCTTGCAAGCTCATTGTTTATTCATGCATGCCCGTCATTTAACAAGTCAGTGAAACTTTTTATAGCATCGGACCTACGCTACGTAATAAGTCTGCTAGTGAAATGATTCGAACATGCAATGTTTTCGAATATTTCTTTTTGTTTTGAATATTGTCTGAGGATAATCAAACAGTACAGATATAAAGATTCTCTGCATAATTTAGATTAGATTTGATACGAACGTGTGTGAAGTTTAACCTTAAGATTGGAGCTTTTTAAGCCGTCACCTCATTATGACACCGCGAAGTAATTATTTTAATATTTTAAATATCTCGTGCAGTACTCACACAGTACCATAAACTCAAGATCATTGCCAACCGTTTACTCGACACGATTTATAAGTGCGTGTCACGCGGAACCTCTCGCTAGAGTCGCTAAGATCTCTACATGAAGATTTTATGAATATGTAATCACGATATATGATGATTTTCATATAAAAGCATGATAATGCAACGGCTAAGAAACTGTATTAATAACTAATAAAAACATGTTTTTGTTATTTTTTTTATGATTATACATATGTATACATTAAGACTGTTCTCGATCATTTGGTAAATATAAAATGTTTATTTATATTGCATATTTTGAAATTGGTTAATGACAGTGATGCATTTTCCCGGAACGATTCCAGTTGTTTATTTATATGAAACAAAATATAGACAATAAACTATAGCATAAACAATTTCAATGCATTTTTAGTAAGTGTTTGCAAACTTTTTTATATGTGTCCTTTATATATGGAAAATTATACCACACTCCTGTAAAATTTCCACATTTAAATGATCAGATTCATCTCTATACTAACTTTATGTTCCACAAAAAAGAACACGTTTATTTTATTTACTCAAAATTACGTCTTCCGATGCCAAGCCTTCGACCACACAATAACATATGTGATGACAACACTTTTACCGGTTCAAGGCAAAGAGTTCAATGTGGAACTCAAGAGTTCTCACCGATGCACACAGACAATTTCGATTAAATAATAATAATACTGATTTGTTTTTAAAAGCAATTTTGTACGATCGTGAGGCTTCGTGCGTCACGACCGAGCCAGCCTCGAGGACGACAGCTGTTTACAAGACCTTGCTGTCGCATCTCCAAATACCTTGTGGCTTCAGCGGCATCGACATGAAAGTATTTCAAACTTTCGAGCTTATCTTGCTCCTTGAATACAAATACGGTAGGTACCTAGCCATTACATATCTAGTGTTTCACATCAATGATATTTCCCAACGGTCAAATTTATTTTGTGTTCTGGTCGAATCATGTCGTTATTTATAACTTTTTTTGTATCAAACGTAGACGACGCGCTGGAGGCGTAAGTGCCACATGAGCGGAGATAAGATCACGCGTGCATACGATTTCTGGTGTGTTATTATCATTTAGGCTTCTGTTGTTTCTACTGAACTTACGATATAATTAATACAAAGAGCAAAGATTTTATATGGTTTTACACAGTCCTAAGCGATTTTTTAACAACTATTGATGTGAGTCGCTCATGGCTTGTGCACCTCTAGAATTATTATGCTCAGACGAGAACTTTGGTGGGTCTCAACCCTCTCAGTCTTAAATAAATACCGCAAGAACTATATATTAGACGTTAAAGTATGAAATTGCGGTTTTGTATGGAGGTTTCAATGAATTTGGCTCATTCCATACTAATGATTTCCTTATTTATTTAATAACAAAGAGAAATAGACAAAAAACTAAATAATAACATACTTTTGAAGGCAAGAAAATTAGTTGTCATAAAGTAATAATGGTAATATTGTACAAAACTTAGACGTAAAACTACAACAGGCACTTGGAGATTTTTTTAGTTTAAAATATATTGATTTGGTAATTTAATTATAACCAATATTTGCAATTACGGTTTAAAAAGTAATACAAAAATATACATTTTCTATAGCACTTAAAATTTAAAAGTTATAAAGTTTTAAGTAAAAGAGAAAAAACCAGAATATCATAGTTCAAGACTTATTATAACGCCAGGTAACATCAACATAGAGACAAGTATTAGATTATATATAAACAATTATTTTCATTGAAATGAATTATAATCGAGCGTACATACATATACATAGGTACATTCATAACTACATTTATGTAGTTATGAATGTATTTATCAAAGTAAAATTTATTGTCCTACATACGAACTACAACAAATGAAATGTTGACCAATGTTTTCACAACTTCTAAATTATCTACGCAAATGTGAAGGCGGCGCTTACGCCCAAAGGCTTTTATCTATTAAGAAAGCTGCTATTTGATTATCGCTAATGATGCTTATGATTGACCTTGTTATCAATTACATTGAGTGTTAAGAGTCTTTGCACGTATATTGAATGGATTGATTACCAGTTACCACTCGCGATTGCACGTATCGATATTTTATTTTAATTTCACTGCAATTTTTTTTATATTTATATATATATATATTTTTATTTAAATTTAAAATATAATTCTAAAATACAATTTGATGTTTGCCATGCATTATAAACCATATTTGGTTAAAAGATTATTTGTTTTAATCGCAAATCTTTCAACGATATGATAGAACTAGCTGACCCGAGAAATATTGTTCTATCCCACGTCTCCAATGTCAAAAAACAATATCTAGATGACCATATTGTGAATCTAAATCCTCAAATCCCCTGGAATACACACAAAAAATTTCATCAAAATCGGTCCAGCCGTTTAGGAGTTCAATAACTAACGCACGTACAGAAGATTTATATATATAAAGATGAATAATACAAAACCGATAGAACTATATTATAATAGTCAAATAGTTAATCCTTGTCAATAGTACATTTTATTAAGAATAAATACTATTTTAATATACAAAATTACAATTTAAAACTGAGCAATATATTATAATTTGACAAAACAAGACATGCTAGGCTTTATCGATTAGGTCACGTTTGAAAGACATCAACGCGTTCAATGAGAACGATTTATTCGTATGTATATATATATATATATATATATATATATATATCTCATATCATCGATATCTCTATATAGGCCTGGTAATTTCTTATTAAAATCAAGTTTTACAGCTAGTTCAAGTTTTAGCTAACAGCTAATTTCCACAGAACTGATGTCACACAAGCTTATAAAACTGAAGATCCGCTTTTCCTGTTTCTCGGGCCGACGATCGAACAAACATTCTTAAGAATGTAGCTTCTTATAAAACATAGTAGTAGCCTTGAACCGTTGCGCAACGCCCTGACATTTGTCCCGACAACAACGAGCGAGGCGCCGCCTTTCGAAACGGCCACAGTCGGTTGAGCGCTACCCATCCCGGTCTGTAGATAAAAGATGGTCCACGTGCTCTTACTCGAATACCTCTTCAGAATATGTATTTACTATTTAGTGCTCATTTATTATACTCTGTATAGCTCTTTGTATAACAGGGAAAAAACTTTTAAGTTGTTATTGATGTGAGTTCGACATCAAATCTTTTGAAAAAAAATATTATTAAAGACATTAATACCAGCAATAATCACCTTTAATTTTCATAATTAACAAGAAAAACATTAAAAAGCCTTACATTAATTAGAAAGTTTAAAAAGTAGTTTTCTTTATTATAGTTAGATATTATTTTACCTACTTGTAATCCCGAAATGATATGTTTAATACATAAGCATTTATACTTCACCAGTTCTGTTAAATCCAATAGTAATAAGGTTTTGAAGTTTTTCCTGGGGAGTACAGTTTCGGGTTCTCAAGTAAATAACGATACTTAATGGGTTTTTAAAGCCATCAGCCATAAGCTACGCTTACCATAGTGGTACAAAGAAATTTATAGACAACTAATTCTCAGAAAAAATAATATTTTATTTGTGACAAGCAAAATTAACAAGACGAACGAATGTTAATGGTAAATATAATATATGTGAAATAATATGTTAAAACAGACTTCCGGCGCGAATGTCGTTACGTCTCTGATAACATCCGCCATGGAGGAAGCTTTGTGATCAATTAACATAAATGATTGTGATATACTCAATTATCTACATTTTAATTGATCTATGTCGTGTCAATAAGTAGAATATATTATTAATATTCTTTGTTTATATATATTTATGTTAATTTGATCGTAGTGTAGAATCATATCAGATAGACATTTGGGATGCAAATTTCTACCTTATTTTCCAAAAAATTGTTTGATATATACAAATTTTGATTGGAAATTTTAGTTGCTGTAGTAATAAATTTGGCATGGTGTACTATAATGTTATCGAAAAAAATCAGTTTTGTTATTCGGATTTCATTTTAACAGTCACACTTGTTGAATTAATTAGCTAGCAAACATCTAAAAATTGACATCTTATAAATACATCGTGGGTCTTAATAGGGCTATTAATAAAAAAATCAATTATGAATTATATGACTTTGTAAATCTTTTTCTAATATTTTTAACATAGTTTATATCTATTACAATTATAAGAGTTGGTTTCTTTTCAATATTAATTACAATTTTTCTTTTATAGATTTCATACAAAATGTCCGATACCAGTTTTTGTGAAAACGAATAAATCAAAAAACATTTAACTATTTGTATTCCATGAATGAGTCGTCCATTCTGTGTTAATAGTAAAAAAACTTATTAAAATTTATGTAATATATCAATGTTAGGTATGAATTGTGAAACTGTTTTTAACATTGGAATATGAGTTATAGCTATTAAAAAAATAAAATAAAATTTACCTACCACGTATTTTATCTTGACATTATAATTTACTTTGCTCGTCTTTGCATATCTTTAACTTATTGTCTATGGAATAAAAACATTTATTATCAAAAAAAAAAAAAATAAAACGCAATTTTCTAATATTAAATTCACAAGATAGTAGACAATATTTCATAGATAAATTTAAAATTCGTTATTTCTTAGTGTTCCTAGTTTTATTATGCAGTGAGTCGCAAATTTTAACTATTTTATCAATATTCTTTATATACATTTCTCACGCCTCTTTCTCATAGGATCTCTGTTTCCGATCACAGTTTTCAAATAGCTACGATAAAATTAAAAAAAAAATCTTTGATTTCACTGAAATATATATTTGGATCACAATTTTTTTAACATATTTTACACTATTTTCTATAGAATATTTCATTTTTACGCGATGAATATGAATAACATATCGGTAACTGGCTGCCTCTTCAATAATCGTTTGTTTGAAACAACGTCTGTCACTAATGTACTAGATAAATTTTTGTAACAATTTCTTCATATTTCAATAAATTGTTTTAAAATTTTCCCTTGGTATCAAATTAGGAACTTCAAAGTTGCGAGTATGTAGACATGTGTCTAAATCAGTGAAATCAAACAACATTAAATATACACATTACTTATACGATAATCTAAGAAACCAAGTTTTCATAGTTTCTGCCATTGAAATAGCTAATCGCAAACAATTATCAAAAATACGCCTAATTACACACAAGCGGTCGGTATACAATTGGTTTCGTAATATAACTGCAAGATATACACCTTGATATGAAGTCAGTGAAGATGCCATTAAAATTAGTTACAAAACAACAGCTCTTAAGAGGTCGAAGTATTCTCACCAAGCGATAGCTCATGTCTTTAAATTATGTGAAGAAATATTAATAAGAAATATTGTGACCTGCCTAAATAGCGATTAACATTTTTCGTCACCTAAAGTATTGTTTTATGCATGCTATAAATTTAATGCTGCATAAAGCTGATCGTGCTACAATGGGGCTCTAGCATCAACCATTACTTGTTACAGCACAGGCTTAATACAGGTTGGAGATACCGAAGCCCTGATCCTGAGAGGACGCGAGAGGTATTCTATGTTACATCTTTTTGTTCCGCCTCCGAGGCTCGCTTTAGGAGCGCTTCTTTGTATTACGATATTTTAAGCATGTAAGAAGTACGGTAGGTTTTAGTGGATGGACTAATATGAGCCTCATATATCTCTGCAGTGTATATAGGGTATGCATGCAGAACATACTTAAAGCATTTACTACTTTACATACAAAAGAATAAAGCTCATGATCCTCAGTGGAGACGTTCACGAGCAGAGATGATTAAACGACTACTACGACGACGACGCCATTAAAACATTTGCTATCCCTTGTGTGATAGACTTTTTTCTAATAAAGAATTAGAAGTTTGCATAACATTTCACAGTCCATGACCTCACACATATTTTTCCCGCTACTTTGATAATATCTGTCCCACAACTGATTTTTCTGCTTCATACTTTGAGCAATCAGCAGCTGCAGCCGTGTGACAATTCCATACAATCAATTGTCTTAACTAAGTTTCTTACGTCTACGAGTATTAATTAGCAGAGCATTGGTCTGAAATTGCTTTATTCATTGGAAATGCCCCTTTTAAGTAACAAGTGACACAGATACATAATATTTACGTGTCAACAACGTCTCTTGCAATTTTGCCGTCGGCCTTTATGGTCTCAAAATCTGTATCGATGCTGCATTACAATAAGTTCATTTTGTTACAACACACGTAAATATTTTATATATTATTGTCACTTTACATTAGACTGTGATATATTGTGATAAAAGCTAAGTTCTTCAGAGTTATCTTTGACTGAGTTATATAACTTGCTTATACGAGTATATATAAGGTTATAAGATTTCCCCATAGGTAGGCAAGATATATTTGCACGTGGTTTAAAATAGAATCAGTTTTGTTTATTACAATATGGTATTTGTTATGCCCTTTTAATTAGCATTTGTCCACATAATATTAAATCTTTAAGAGGTATCTTTAATTTGTATTAGAGATAAGATTTAAATTTACGTTTCTCATAAATTACTTTTAAACTTTACACACGGTATGAATGAATTATTTAAGTTAACAATTGCCGTATTTTCAGTAATGCTACACATATTATGTAGTCGCAAACTATTGTTATTTATTTGACAATGACATTATGTTAATAATGCGTCGGGCTTTAGAGTTGGCTAAGAGCTCTTGTGACTTTGACACGGCCTCAACATGTCTGAGTTAAACGATAGAGCACACATCGAAGACATGATGCGTACTGCAAATAAATCACGGATTTCAATTCAATCATTGCCTTTTTAAAGCTAATTATGTAATTTTAGAGGCATTATATTTATGTCGTAGCTTATTTGAGCCTTATTGAATAAGTTAATAGTAAAATTATATGGGAATATAACAACAGTTTGATATGTAATTGTAGAGACAATTCTTTTATTAACAATGCCATTTTTACACATCTACATTTAGAGGGTAGATTTAAATGTTGTATTTTTTATGTTTAATATTGACAAACAAGCAGACTACCCATCTGATGGTTACAGACACCTATAGTATAGTGGGTTCTGTGACATTCGTAGCATATCTGCTACCCCCACGTAAACCACAGTGTACCAACATGTGACATAAGATGTAAAGTCACAGTACGCAGTAATTTCACAGGCTGTCTTACCTTTTATATCGGAACACAGCAATGCAAAAAATAAAAGCGGCAGAGGTATCAAAGCAGACGACCCTGGTATAGAGTCTGCCTCCGGTAAGTGTACGTTGGTAACACTTAAAAATTATAGGACTTATTACTATGTAATTAGGTATCAAGATAGTTTGAAATGCTGTAAAGGAGATAGGATTATTTTGACCACGCAACAATATTTTTTTTCTATTGGAAAATATAATATAAAATACGAATGAAGTCGCGAGTAGAACTATAAATTATAATTATATAAAATCGAAGACGCAATGAAACTTAATCCAGTAAAGTTTGCGGTGAAATGTAAAAGGAAAGATATCAGCATATCAAACTATCATAAAATGAAAATTTCCTTACCGATATTAAACTCTATGCATTTGACATTAAATTGGTAATCGTTTAACATTATATGTGTATAACTTAATGAGCTATTGTCCGTACATTCGGTATTTTGGTATAGGGTTGACCGCAAAAGCTATGAACTGAAAGTGAGATAATTGGAACGTTTGCGAAATATCTGTGTATATTTTTATTTTGTAATAATTTTTAAATGTGATGAACCGCGGTGCAACAAGTGGAATTTATCAAAAATAAAGAAAGCTTGGAAAGCTGGTAAATAATTATTCTTATATTTTACAACTATATATTAATAATTCAATCAGATGGAATAATCGAAACTAGATTAACAGAACTATATTTAAAGAAAATATCTCTTGATTTAGTTAAATCTGCAGCCTTGACATAGGCCTACTAACTAAATACGATTAGTACAATGAATTATTAGCGATTATTACAATGAAATCCAAACTAAATCCGCATGCGTATTGATTGTCATGTTATTTCACGTCATTTAGCATTCTTAATTTGTCAGCTTTTAAATAATTAATTATTACATTTATTTTAGTAAGTTATCCGTTATATTATCTTACGTCTGATTTAATAATTTTGTAAAATAATTATATAAAAATATGTACAATTTACATCTATTTATTTTAAATACTTTTCACAATATGTTGGGTTCAAATAAATTTTCAACAACTTCGTTATGTTAATTTAAATGTAGTAAATATATCAAACTAGCTAAATCTAGTTTCATTGTTAATTTGACAAATTTATATAATGTTCAGTAAACTTAAGCTCTCCGTTGACTAATATTCTTTATTGATCGCTCATTATTTCATTGGTTCTGAACGTAAATAAAAACATAGTTTTAGTATATTTGCTTTTTTTATTTCAAAAATTTTAGGTCAATGTTTTCATAAAACTACATTGCATAATTAATAAATTGAAGTGTTGTTAAAATTACATTCCATGAAACAACACGAATTTACACGACCGCTGTCGGTTTAAAAAAAAGGTGTAAGTCGTGTTTTAGACTTAATTATTTATTACATACACATTTAAAAAAAACTTGTTTAATAAAGATTTTATGCGAATTGACTGGTATCGGAATACGAAACCTTGGTCTATTAATACATACTTTAAATTCCTACGAATTAGAATTTTTTAAAGAGACAGGTTCGAAACAAAGATAATATTTAAGCTGTATTTCAATGCTGCAATATTTCAGCCTTTCAAACATGTTGACCTTCAATAATTGTGAAATATTACCAATAATTTAATATAAGTATTATTTATATATATGTAATAAATTAAATGTTTACACGAGAAAACAACGAAAAGCTTTAACATCGGCAAGCATCGGCTTTATCGCACTGCTATGTCGAAACACCCCGTAGAAAAGGGCTCTCGGAGCATAATCTCAGCATGAGCGATGTTGCAATGCGTCTTGACATACATACGTAGAGGCATAATCTAGTACCGACACTTTGAACGTAAATATTGGAAGATCGTTCATCACTTTACCACACACATACACTTTGTAATTTTGTGTCAACCTCGAGCCGAGCGCCGATTGTTCATCGATTATTGCAACGTCAACTTGGCAGGCAAGGCGTCTTATAAATATTTTGAAAACCTCAAATTAATATAAATTAAAGAAAATTAATATACACACCAAAGAAACCTCAATGTAAATTAGGACACGACAACACGACACGATGATTTTATTGTCATAAAATTACGCAAAAGTTTAGCCAAAGTTAATTGATAACTAATTTATTTTAATTATTGTAATGACCTCAAGCTCATTCCATACCATCCCTTCGCATCCCTTATTTGAGTTCACTTACCTTTATTTGTTGAATAAATATGGACGGCGGGAAAAATCACACGGACACTGCTGTAATAGCGCGCAGCTGGTTTTGTACAACTCTTTTATAGGCGTTGGAGCGGGGATGCGCGCACGGGGGGACCGGCTCGGCAGATCGCATTCGTGACATTCTGACCAACTGTTCTTGAATCACGTGTTGATGAGGTCACGTGACAGGACCTGTCAGCCCCTACTCAACCCTCAAGTTTCACCACCACCCCGTTTTAAATTATTCAAAGTGATTACAAATACCTGACATCATCCCGCACTAATCATTCGAGTGGCAGTGAGACCACACGAAAGGAATTTGTAATCTGAGACATTTTATTGATTGACAAAGAATATACAGGTCGTGTATATTCCTTCTCCGAAGAACTGTATTTTAAAAAAAGCAATTATCTCTAATATGACTTATATAACAACATCATATGTTGTTTTATAAAATAATGTCTTCTGTAGCGAATTTTTGTGTTTGACCCTATTATGCATCATAAAGAATCGTGCAAAATGAATAACCCTCACATAAATGCTTATGATTTTTTTATCCCAATATTATCAATGAAACACGCACGAAAAACACATCAATCTCGTTTAGTAGTATCATGTAGGTTAAGAAATTACTAGACACTGGGGGTACAAGCGAGCGGTATCAAATACCATAAGAGTCGACAACTGTATGCTGATAATGTATCTCTATTTATTTAAAATTGATTGAAACTCACAGATACACCTAATAGATATACCTAATCCGGGTGCTGGAATAACCATCAATCAGATTTGGTGTTATTTAGGATTTTCCCAAAGTAAAGAGATATTTTTCCGTGGTTAATATATCAACTTTGGGTTGAAACAGAAAATTTCATTAAAATTACATATTTGTAAAATACCCCAAACATCCAAATTCACAGACTTTGCCTCTTAATAATATTAGTATAGATATAATTTTCTTTGTTATGCACAATAATTTACATTTTTGAATAATGTAAATCACATTTTGTTTATTTATATTCAAAATGAATTTCATACCAGCCAACATACTAGAATTGTTCATAGTTTATTCAGATTTTTTAAAAGAAAATGTAATAATGTAACGAATATTGACATTAGGGCATAAATGTACAAATAAACAGATGATTGATTAAAATACATCCACAAATTATTTAAAATGTTTAATACATTCTTAAATAATTATTTTTTATTTACTGTTTATCAATTTTGATTCGAAAAAATCTAATAAAAATATAACATATCGTCTTAAATGTTAAAGCTTACCTGAACAAAAAATTGTTACTGTGATAAAATTTCCCAAAATATTTCACCGAAAACTAACGTGAATATGTTAGCGGATGGGCGGATAAAGCAAATAGAAATGAAAACATGCACCATCATTTCATACTCGCAGTGAACAAACGTATATTGGAAATATATCAGGATCAGTTTTTCATGCTGTAAGTAAGGTTGTGTTAGTAAATTAGCAAGTTATAGTAATTTCGATTATCACCGCCCACCGCTATGGAGTGCGGGCGCTTTAGTTCAAAGCCGATAAGGTCCCAGGCCTTCTGCCCGACCAAAGGCAGGTAGTGTTTAGTTGGTAGGCTAGCTCAACCTAACCACACGCCGTAAACCGGGCGCGGGTGGTATCCGGTGTAAGGTCGTCCGAGCACCAAGGGGTTATTAAGACGACTACAATAGTAGAGCACCCGTTACGAGGATTCACTACCATCGCGGGAAAAAATCGATTTTGGCTACTTTTTCCCTATGAAGACAGTTATGAAATAGATGTCATACATCTATTTCATAACTGTCTTCTTCTTCTTCTTCTTTTGGGTTTGATGGCGGTGCCCATAGGATTTAGCCAACCTCGAGTTTTTTTGCTTACAATACTTTTTTTAATTAAAGTATGCGCGACTCATGTTATTATCCAGACCGTGAAAGTAATCCTAGCATTTCAATTCCTTTTTTTCCAATTACTATTATTGCCATATCAAACCACAAAGGCATCCGCAGCTAGATTAAAAAAAGTTTTCCTGGTCCTAAACATAGAAAGGAGCCGTGTTCTTGAACAGTTTTAAATATTCTTATAAAGAGGTTTTTTCTTAGTAATAAATATTATAATTCCTTAAGCTCAAAATAACATTTAATAATATCTTAAAAGAGTTGAAAACAGTATTTCTCTACCAGGTAAATAATATCTTGTTAAAAATAAAACAAACCATTCTACATTCACATAACTATTCTATATTAATATTTTGTATAAAATTTAATCTTGTAACAAAAATTACTTTAAAAATATTATTTAATTAAAAATTAATAAGCCAAAAAGTCTATTGTGCTTTCGTGGATTTGGAAAAGACCTACGATAAAGTGAGGAGGCATGAGCTATGGAAAATATTACCCATATATAGAGTGTTCAAATAAAAATTCTCACATCTAAATTATTTATTACAGTATATGATCCGTACGAACATGCAAAACAGTTTGCTTGAAAAATGTACACATGTGTTTAAATAACAAGGGCTACAAAATGTAATTTGTATTTCAAATACACAATTTTCAAGTCTTTGGTATTTCTTATTTTAGATACACGCAACATAGTATTTTGTACTTTGTATTTTAATTGGTGCTAAATATTTTGCCTAGCCTTGTCTATCACATATCCGCGCCCTGAATACTTACCATATTTCAAGTCGCTACGATAAACCAAAGATGATTTCTACTGTGGATCGCCAAATGAATTTATTGGGTTATTTTAGAGACGGTACATCGTATTGAGTCAAAAGTTTTGCAGAATGTGTTGGTATTCGAATTAGGACTAAGTGCGATATCAGTTTATTACGATACTAGGGCCTTCAGACAAAGTATCATTCGTGCTCGATCCGTTATCGGAAACGTTTCGATATCTGACGGCAATGTATGGAAATCATTCCTATATATTTCATTCTAACAAAACGAACTGGAATCTCCTAATTTTTGCTTTGGCTAAAGGCCCAGGTATTCAAATTAATAAAAGCTAATCATGTGAAATACGCATAGTGCAACAAGGATAATGTTATGGACTATGTGTTGTATTACTGGCAGCAAATTAAGCTTTGGCTGACTTCCATGTCAGTTGAAAAAATGTCTTGTCATTTTTGGTGTTTTTCACTTGATTTTGTTATTATTCTGGATATATTTTTACATAAAAATATATGTTTCATTTAACTTATATTATAGTTATAATAGGTTATGGGCCCAGAATAGATAAACCCACGTTGTTATAAAACATGTCGGAAAACAAGAATCAATATTTTTTTCTCATGAAAAATTACGCGGACGTGAAAATTACGTTGAGTGGAAATTTGTGATGAAAAATGCTCTGATTCACGACAATTTATCAGCAGCTAAGCTTGCAATCAACCCTTGTTTTCATAAAAGGTCCAAGCATATTGATATTAGGGTATCACTATATACGCGAAGCAGTGCAACAGAATGTAATTCAGCTGTCTTATCTGCCGACAGAACAAATGATCGCAGATTTGCTTACTAAGGCTTTGGCAGCACCAAAGTTTAAGTTGTTCGTCCAGGATTTGATGGAAGTCACTCAAGCTTAAGAGGGCGTGTTGTATTACTGGCAGCAAATTAAGCTTTGGCTGACTTCCATGTCAGTTGAAAAAATGTCTTGTCATTTTTGGTGTTTTTCACTTGATTTTGTTATTTTATTCTGGATATATTTTTACATAAAAATATATGTTTCATTTAACTATATTATAGTCATAATACTATGGCTCCAACCTCATAGTCAGACCCTAAAATGTTTATATCGTTGCTTAAGTTACAACAGCGTGTAATTCAAAATTGTAAACTTGTAAGAAGACAAAAGCTATCTTATTTTCTAGCTTGCTTAACATATTTTTTTTTTTGTTTTTGTATGTTGATATATCACAAATATGTTTAATTGATCCTAATTTAAGTATGTATTTGTAGCAATAGAATACACATTCCTAGCGTGTTACAAAAATAGTTTTATTTTGCCTCCGCAAAGTTCACAATTTTGAGTTACGCGGTGTTAGAACTTAACCGTCAACATATCCTTATAGCGAATTTTAAATTACTAAGCTATGTATTTTACGGGATTACAATTTATTTTAACACTAGCTTTTGCCCGCGACTTCGTTCGCGTGGACTTCAGGTTCGTCCCGTCTAGTCTAGTAATAAGTAAGAAATGTGTTTTTTTACGACCTCACATTAGAAACCTCAAAAATTGTAGCCTATGTGTTATTCTGATGTATAAGCTATATTGTGGTAAAGTTTCATTCAAATCCATTCAGTAGTTTTTACGTGAAAGAGTAACAAACATCCATACATCCATACTTACAAACTTTCGCCTTTATAATAGTAGTAGGATATTTAGTGTCAAATATGATACCAAATAGCAACTGCGACCTGACCAAAGCTAGAAATTAATATATCGCCTTGGCCTTTGCCATGAGCTTGCAGCTAATCAAAACTTTAATGCAACTTCGTCCGACCAATGTATGATCGTGTCCATCGCAACAGTGCCATAAAGCGACTTTAAAGAATGGAAATGTACACGCAATTGTATGCCTAAATGCGACAACAATTTCTGACCCCGACCAAGTCTATAATGGAGTGTTTATATTGATTATTATCGCTTGTTTCAAAATATTCTCGAAGGTATACATAGTTACTCAATTACACGCATTATGCATTGACAATAATGCACACGTTATTTGACTTTATCTTTCAGTTTGTGACGTAAGAGTCTGCTGATGTGCTACACAGATACGTTCACAAAAGATACTCATCTAACTTTATACAGGTGTCTCTAGAAAAAGCCCTTAGTGTCAGTTATAGCATTGATTATACATATATGATACAAATATTAGATGTACCATCGATGGCCGGACGTATTAAAGGTAATGTGGTGCGGTAACAGCCAAGACTCCCCCACTACTAGCTAGCAGTTTACACCATGATCCGACGAAGACCATGTTATTCGGTACTTATCACATGATCAAGTGCAGTAAAGTTGTAAATATACTTTGATTTTTAATAATAAAGTAACTATTATTATCATAACGTTATATATGTCAACATCTAAATGTTATCACTGTTGAAAATTATTATATCTTCTTGATTCGATTCCAATATGCATCAATATGATTTTTATAATATCCTAATCTTAAACAGTGCATGAAAGTATTAATGAGGTAATAAGAAGTATGTTTAGATCGTGGCATGTGGAAAACGGTGATTTCTGCATACCCCCAAAGAAAAAGGTTAACAAGGTGTGTATATACAAGTATGTCATCCTTTTCTTTTTTTTTCCCTGAGGAAAATGCATTAAATTGCATACCCCGGCTGTGGCGAGCCGGCGGTTATGTGGGGCTCTCCTTCCCAGAAGGGGGAGGCCTACCCACTAAAAACCTCAGGGATGGCCTTCCTCAGGCATATAGGGAGCCCCTGAGAACATCAAGCTACTTCCAGGAACCCCCAGCCTCCGCTCCCCCGTCGATACAGGGGAGCCCTCCTCGGGGGAGGCTCACTACCTCCCCCAGTCTCCTCCACCGACGACGCCCCCCGGCCACGGAAGGGGCGTGGCCATCCCGGGTCGCCGCAGCGATCGCGACTTCGACTCCGAGTCGAAGTCGGATGCGCAGTGGTGGCAATGTGTCGATCCCTCCCGTCCTATTCGACACAGATACTCACCGAAGCAGGCGTGCCCGGTGAGTATCTGAGTCAATCGGTAGGTGACCTCCTCCTTCCCGTGGAGCCAAGCTTCGAGGTGCAGGAGTACGGCACCGACGGCCCGCTGGCGCGCGCAGATCCGTAATTCGAGCTGCGCACGCCAGGCCGCCACAATCCGTCGGTGCCACTCCCGCTTAGGCACTTCGTGCGCGGGTTCCAGGGCGCTCCCCCCATCGCTCCCCCGGTCGACACGTCGCGACGCTACATGTCGGCCAGGATGTCGAATGGGGGGGACAAGTATGTCATCCTAGAACAGCACTAGCTAAATAGGCCACTTAAAAGACATTTAAGCTTTATATTAGTTTGAAGGTTGACGCATAAAATTAAGATCAGTTTCGTGCTTAGAATACTTAAGAAAATGCAGGCATATTATGAGGGTGGATTAAATAACTATTTAAAACCTTAGACAGTACTGTCTTGGTTTACTATTTTTTGTTTTTATTTAACATCCAGAATAGACTAGAAAGTTCTATGTTTATAAAAGATTTTTGAGTTTCTTTTCCGAACCCGTCCGGTTAATGAAAATATGGACTTTGAATAAGAGAATTTAAGGTTTTAAGGAAGATTGTAAATCTACCTCAGGTGCAACTACATATTAATTTTATGATTCAGAATACAAACGTATGTTAACTAATAATAACAATTACCGAAATGATGAACATTTACCAATTAATAGATTCCATCACACCAGAGTATGTTATTAACAACAATTGCCAAACGCAGCCATTGTATGCCTGTTAAAAAATTGCAGTTAGGCACGTGAGAACTATTGTTTTGTACCTATTATGTCTACAAAGGTACGAACTACACTGGCGCTTAATAATAAATAGTCACTAACACGATTCTCCTAAAACTCGTGTGATAAATTTATTGGAATCTAAAAAGTTTACGATTCCATTTTCTCTTACTAGTGTTAAGACCATCACAAAAGCACAATAATTTGTAACTTGTGCGACGTCTGTCCTGATTAGGATAAGGTGAACCGAGTGCGATCCTGTTATGTACCAATGTGTTTTTCGTTTTCAAGTGACTTCAAAAAAGATTATTACCAATTCAACTATATATTTTATGTTATATGTTTGTAAAGCATTTATTCAGCCAATCCTGAATTAATTTTGTTTTTTTTTTTTTTTTTTTTTATAGCATAGGGCAGCAAACGAGCAAACGGATCACCTGATGGCAAGCGATAACCGTTGCCCATGGACACCCGCAACACCAGAGGAGTCACAGATGCGTTGCCGACCTTTTAACAGGGAATAGGGGGAATAAGGGGAATAAGGGGGGTTGGGCCTCCGGTACCCTCACTCACTCGGCGAAACACAGCGCAAGCGCTATTTCACGCCGGTTTTCTGTGAGGCCGTGGTATCACTCCGGTCGAGCCGGCCCAATTCGTGCCGAAGCATGGCTCTCCCACGGTAAAAATGCATTTGTTTATTATTTTTAGTTTATTATTATAGGTCATATTTTAAAGATGGTTCCATATACCATTTCGATATGTAACTTTGTCTGACGTTTCAACGGTGAAGTGAAATTCACCAAGTGAAGAATTGCGAAGAAATTAAAAAATGTGTGTGAAGTCGAACAGTCCATACTGGGACAGCGTGATTGGCTAAGGCCCCATTGCACTAATCTAATTAGTTAGGGTAGTCTCGTGCTTCAGGTGGGGCCTCCGATATGAGCGTTGATGCCGGGGATGATAACTAAAGACAGTCACTAAAGGGAAGATTACAAACTTCTTCAATGAGTAAACTACATAATATTATTTTTTAATAACTTAAACTTCTTTCTAAATTATTATTCATAGAATTTCATTTGATTTTGTTACTGGTTGAAGAAATCTTGAGAAACTGTATATAAAATAATATTCGAGAGCAATACAAAAAATATAAATTTTAACTTATAAAGAAAAATTATACAAAATGTCAAAAATATTGAAAAATTTTTGTAGTGAATTCATCCTTCACAATGACAACAAAGTGAATTTCGCTTAACATTGCAAGCATTATTGCTAGGGGAAAGGGGAACGTGGTCGGTACTGCAAATGAAATTGTATGGTACTCTATTTGAACTTTGCGTGTTAAAAAGAAATAACTCGATTTATACAGTTGTTCTTTTTCCATTTGTCAAAGCAGTGGTTTAGATTCTCCGAAACCCAAGAGCAGATGTGCAGTATATAAATATTACAGATGACGTTTTAGTGACAAATACTAAATGATTTATAATTCTAAGGCCCGTATTACAGAAAGAGATTCAAATTTAAATCTCTGCTCAAGTACAGTTAGAAAGGGATGGCGCTATATGAGCTTAATAGCACCATCCCTTTCTAATTGTATTCAAGCAGAAATTTTAGTTTAAGTTTGATTTTAGAAAACGATCCTAAGAGTATGATTGTAATATGCGGAACAATGACGTCATAGATAAATACAATCGGTTTTTTAACTTTATGAAGTGGATGGTAATATCGAATACGATGTTGTCATAGGTAAATACTTGTTTTTACAATATTTTAGTGATGTTGTTTTGCTTAATTCTAGTTTAGTAATTATAACTATAGATGGAATTGCGACCCTGTTCTTGTCGAAATTTCATATTTACTTATAATTTCTTTAAAACGATTAATTTCGTAAGAAAATATTCGCGATAACATTTTCCCTGTGAGTACACTGAGGAAAAATATAGCTAACAAAGCCACAATAAAAACGTTGTCAATATTTTTTTGTATTTGCATCAAAATACATAGGTAAAGAATATAAATTAATTTATCTATGGCCACAAAGTTTTTATTGTCAAACTTTTATGAATCTGTGGACAATACGTTATTTGTCATTTTATTTAAGTTATAGTATTATTAACACTGTCGCAACTTTACGTTGTCAACGATTTCCATATTTTGTAGATCTATCAAAATTTAAAATTGTTTGATTCACAAAAGAAAATAATAGCAAAGTGCCTTTTGTGCTGAGATACATTTTTAATTATTAACTTTGGCGTATTGACAAAGTAAGTGGCATGAATTGGCGGCGGGGGGAGCTAATGATTTAACGAACTTTGTCAGTTGATCGAAGTTTTATTTTGATTTTGTTTCATTTGCCTGTGATCGTTGAGCGCGTGTGAATATATCATTTCGTTTTAGCGGTTTAAACACCTGACAGGATTACAATAAATTGCTATAATTCGTTTGGTGGACCAAATCAGTATACCGGTACCGGTTACGTGCTACGAATCAAAAATCACATAGGTTTTTAACCACTTTGAGAACTATTTTAATGAGTGACAATTGCGAGATATTCAATATGGACGACGAGGCTCTAAGGGTATTTTTAATAAATGCCGGACTTAGTCATCTGACAAATAAAATGTTGGGTAAGTACCACCCTTGTTATCCTGTTACCCATAAGGTTTGCTTACCTCAGCGGTCCTAACCCTAAATTATTTGCTAAATATGTGCTCTGAGCAAACTTTCCAACCTGAGCAAAGAAACTTACGTTAAAAGGTAGATTTGTAACCTTCTGCAACTACTTTTCAAAATCAGTCAAAATGTATAATCAAGTGCAGGTCTAGTACCTGCACTTGATTGCAACTGCAAATTTAGGGGGTAAATGTAGGGGGGGAACTTAACAATGTTTTTGTTGTTAAATTGACAACAAAAACTTGTACCCGGAACAAAGTTCACATTGTTAATAAAAATTGTATGTGTAACAACGTTTAACATTGCTAATAAATGTTGTTATAATCACAATAAACATCTGACAATAAAAACTTTGTATCTATATCAATTTGCCTTAAACGGTTGTGTGGGGTTAAAGTTTTTTTGATACAATGACAATAATTTTCTCTCAGTGTAGGTTTTTTTTTACAATTTTAAAACAGCTTGCCAGTTTCGCAATAAGTCCCTAGTGCTATACATATGAGTATTATATATTGTCTTTTTAACTCGTTGAATCTTGGTTAAATATACAATCACAAGTGACAATTTGTTTGCATTTGATATGAACAATGATACCTAATATTGTACGCAGCCGATCAAATTTTCATTGCTTTAAATCTTATATTTCATTTGAAAATTTATTACGTGCGTGCAGGCAGCTGGTACCACCAAGATAATACTTACTCAGGTTGATCGTAATCTCAAAATGGCACAAATGTAAATTTACGAATTTAATAATTATTTTTCACAAAAGAATTAAATGTAATAAAACCATTTCTTGAAACTATGAAAGCCTTTACAAAAAATACTAAATATGTTTGCGAAAATTAAACATTTATTATTTTGCTATAACTATGAAAATATCTATTATTTAACAATAACTAAAACTGACTTCTAGGAATTAAAATTTCAAGTACGAAGGTATTATTAATCCAGTCAAGTGCAAGTCGAACTCACGCACACAAATAAGTTTTTATGATGCAATTACAAAGTTACAGTTTGGAATTTTTTCGTTTATTTGTGCTAGATGACATTACTTTGTGCAACAAGATTTCTATGCCAACGGGAAGTACCCTATAGGTTTTGATACTCTTGCAAGTGTCATATCAAAAACAAAATTGTGATGTAATTATAAATATACTGCTTTTGATTGTTTTCCTTTGCATGTAACATTGATTCGGACTAAGTTTTATCATTTTAGATCAATCAGAATGAAAAATTTTATTTGCAGTGCCTTTACTTGCTCCATTATAAATTTCAGGACTGTAAGTTAACGAGACCCTATAGGTTTTGATTCCCTTGAATTTGTTCTCCTGCAGTAAGAGACTTGATACCTTCTCGCGTTCCTGAGTCTTGACAACAAAGTGATCTTATGAGGGTTCTGCTTTTTGTAAGAAATCCTTAAAGTAATACCTAATAGTCGGATAAACAACAAAACTTTGTAAACTATTTTGACACTTAGTACTTTTGACAAAAACAAAACACATTTGAATTTCTTGTGGTCGTGTTTCTTTGTATAGATTCCGGTGTTGTATTTACACAAACATTAATGTCTACAGTTTTAAATTAAATACTTGAAAATTAACCCCAACAGTAACGTACTCAACTAAAATTATGATAACTTATGTAGTTTACGATACGTGAAATACCTATCGAAAATAACAAGAAGAAGGTAGAGCTAATAGATTAATCCCTAAGACTAAATTTAAGGGAATCATTTGCCTTAATTTGTCAATCAATACCATTTGTAAGTAAATTTACATGCCAAAGCGGATAAATAATTGCTTAAATGAAATACTCGTGTAAACCATATTGCGCAAATAAAATGATTTGATTTGAACACAATCAAAGCGCCACACAGCGTAAGAAACAGACATTGTAACGACGTGCAGTACTGCCGCATGCACAGTGTCTTCGAGGTTTAGTACTTTGTTTTTAATTTAAGCTCTTGCTTATGGTGTACCATATATCTTATAAATATAAAAAGAAACTGGTCTATTAAAATATAACATAAGAGCGAGAATTTTTACGTCTGATCTAGCCGCAGCCGGATGCGTCCGCTTAACCAGCACACTGAGAGAAAATTATTGTCATTGTATCAAAAAAACTTTAACCCCACACAACCGTTTAAGGCAAATTGATATAGATACAAAGTTTTTATTGTCAGATGTTTATTGTGATTATAACAACATTTATTAGCAATGTTAAACGTTGTTACACATACAATTTTTATTAACAATGTGAACTTTGTTCCGGGTACAAGTTTTTGTTGTCAATTTAACAACAAAAACATTGTTAAGTTCCCCCCCTACATTTACCCCCTAAATTTGCAGTTGCAATCAAGTGCAGGTACTAGACCTGCACTTGATTATACATTTTGACTGATTTTGAAAAGTAGTTGCAGAAGGTTACAAATCTACCTTTTAACGTAAGTTTCTTTGCTCAGGTTGGAAAGTTTGCTCAGAGCACATATTTAGCAAATAATTTAGGGTTAGGACCGCTGAGGTAAGCAAACCTTATGGGTAACAGGATAACAAGGGTGGTACTTACCCAACATTTTATTTGTCAGATGACTAAGTCCGGCATTTATTAAAAATACCCTTAGAGCCTCGTCGTCCATATTGAATATCTCGCAATTGTCACTCATTAAAATAGTTCTCAAAGTGGTTAAAAACCTATGTGATTTTTGATTCGTAGCACGTAACCGGTACCGGTATACTGATTTGGTCCACCAAAGGAATTATAGCAATTTATTGTAATCCTGTCAGGTGTTTAAACCGCTAAAACGAAATGATATATTCACACGCGCTCAACGATCACAGGCAAATGAAACAAAATCAAAATAAAACTTCGATCAACTGACAAAGTTCGTTAAATCATTAGCTCCCCCCGCCGCCAATTCATGCCACTTACTTTGTCAATACGCCAAAGTTAATAATTAAAAATGTATCTCAGCACAAAAGGCACTTTGCTATTATTTTCTTTTGTGAATCAAACAATTTTAAATTTTGATAGATCTACAAAATATGGAAATCGTTGACAACGTAAAGTTGCGACAGTGTTAATAATACTATAACTTAAATAAAATGACAAATAACGTATTGTCCACAGATTCATAAAAGTTTGACAATAAAAACTTTGTGGCCATAGATAAATTAATTTATATTCTTTACCTATGTATTTTGATGCAAATACAAAAAAATATTGACAACGTTTTTATTGTGGCTTTGTTAGCTATATTTTTCCTCAGTGCAGATAACCTTCGCAATCAGATTGTATCAATGCTCTCCGATTTATACACTGAGAGAAAATTATTGTCATTGTATCAAAAAAACTTTAACCCCACACAACCGTTTAAGGCAAATTGATATAGATACAAAGTTTTTATTGTCAGATGTTTATTGTGATTATAACAACATTTATTAGCAATGTTAAACGTTGTTACACATACAATTTTTATTAACAATGTGAACTTTGTTCCGGGTACAAGTTTTTGTTGTCAATTTAACAACAAAAACATTGTTAAGTTCCCCCCCTACATTTACCCCCTAAATTTGCAGTTGCAATCAAGTGCAGGTACTAGACCTGCACTTGATTATACATTTTGACTGATTTTGAAAAGTAGTTGCAGAAGGTTACAAATCTACCTTTTAACGTAAGTTTCTTTGCTCAGGTTGGAAAGTTTGCTCAGAGCACATATTTAGCAAATAATTTAGGGTTAGGACCGCTGAGGTAAGCAAACCTTATGGGTAACAGGATAACAAGGGTGGTACTTACCCAACATTTTATTTGTCAGATGACTAAGTCCGGCATTTATTAAAAATACCCTTAGAGCCTCGTCGTCCATATTGAATATCTCGCAATTGTCACTCATTAAAATAGTTCTCAAAGTGGTTAAAAACCTATGTGATTTTTGATTCGTAGCACGTAACCGGTACCGGTATACTGATTTGGTCCACCAAAGGAATTATAGCAATTTATTGTAATCCTGTCAGGTGTTTAAACCGCTAAAACGAAATGATATATTCACACGCGCTCAACGATCACAGGCAAATGAAACAAAATCAAAATAAAACTTCGATCAACTGACAAAGTTCGTTAAATCATTAGCTCCCCCCGCCGCCAATTCATGCCATTTACTTTGTCAATACGCCAAAGTTAATAATTAAAAATGTATCTCAGCACAAAAGGCACTTTGCTATTATTTTCTTTTGTGAATCAAACAATTTTAAAATTTGATAGATTTACAAAATATGGAAATCGTTGACAACGTAAAGTTCCGACAGTGTTAATAATACTATAACTTAAATAAAATGACAAATAACGTATTGTCCACAGATTCATAAAAGTTTGACAATAAAAACTTTGTGGCCATAGATAAATTAATTTATATTCTTTACCTATGTATTTTGATGCAAATACAAAAAAATATTGACAACGTTTTTATTGTGGCTTTGTTAGCTATATTTTTCCTCAGTGTAGCTACATTAAACGTAGGTATTACATTTCACGTCAAATAACAAACTCACTTTATTTTTATTTTCAATATGAATATGAAGCGTATGTACCTACTGCCATATAGAGCCTGTACTCATTAACACAATGGCTCAGTTCAATTACTAGGCTAATAAGGAACTTAATATTAAAATACGCATGGCTCTTTCAAATCTCAACGCATTTCTGAATTTAATTTGGTTAGGTGTTTATGCAATCTAAATTTTAATATTTGTTTTTGTTATGAACCAAATTACGGAAACACTGAAACACTTTATAATAAAGACGTACATCGCGCTGACTTGTTAAAATATAATAAAACTAACCTTCCATCCGCGGCTTTACACGTGTTATATCGGATTTTTCAAAAGGAAATACAAAATATTTTCTTCTCTTATATCTTATAAAAAAAAAATAAGTTACAACCTTTACAAATTTTTACAATTTTTTTTTATATTAAAAAGCTTATAGGTTTTTTCTCTAGATCTAGACAATCTGTGCACCAAAATTCATTTTAATCAGTTCAGTTTTAGCTTGAAAGCCCGACAGAGTTACTTCCGTAATTAGTAAGGACTACTATATAAGTTTGTCAGATCAGTGTGATTTATTATATTAATCCAATTATTTCGAAATGTTGATATAGGTTATATAGCTAAACGTATATAGTATTAAGAGTCAAGAAGGATTGCAATGTTACTGACGATGATGCCGAAGACAGAACAAAGTGGAGGAGAAAAACTACACCACTATGCGGAATGCATAGCTGTGAGGAGAGAGAAAGAATTGCAAAACTATAGAGGAAAGTGCAAGAATATGGGGATCCATGTCTTTTTATATTTAAAAATGACAAATCAGCGTACAGCATCATACTAAATGATCATAGATACATAAATAAAGCATGGGCAGACAGACCTATAATTTTTGTTTAGCATTTTGCCAATTGTCATCATGATTATAGAAAATAACATTCTAACGCACGAGAAGAATAATTGACGTCCCACGACGCAATTGTTTTGGGACGAGGATTGATGCTGCATAATGATTGCGTTGACCTTAGCCCACTTAACGCGAACTCTGCCTGGAAGCACTCAGATATTTTAAATACTTATGAAAACACCCCGCAAACAAATACAATATATATTACTTATGTAATTGATATGATATGATATGATTTTAAATGTAATTTTCTAGTTTTTTTTTATTGTTGTATATTGAATAACATACACATTGTCTTGTCTTGTAAGTAGATATGATTCCTGTGAGATTTGCAATAAATATGTCATCCCTGCAATATCATAGTGTATGCTGCTATCATGTGACATAAGATGTAAATTCATAGAACCTATTATTTTCACTGCTGATCTTTAACTTCACACTTCACACATTTTTCACAATTTATAAAAACAAGATTGACTGTCTGAAAATGACGTAGGCATTAATACTAAGAGCGGTCTTATCGTTTAATTAATACATGAGTATTTGAACATTAAGTATGAATAATAGGATGATATCAACATGCACGTTATAGAATACCACAAAAACAGTAATTAATAAACCTATTGGACAAAAAAACTTATAATTCAATTGGTTCAATAATATTTCTGGTTATAGAGAGACATATTTTTCGTGTAAATCCTATGTGCTATTTTATATTTTTAGTTAATTGAACTAATATTAATATAATTTAAATATAGGAAACTTAAATTTGAATTTCCCGAGAAATCTCCGAAAATTTTAACAAAACTTGATTCATAACTAAAATAATTTTTCAAAATTTTTTCTAGCATAGGTTTATTTTTCCAAACCACCGCAGGGTAAAACCTGGGTAAAACTGATTCTGGTAAAACTGACTGATTCTGCGGGGGTGAAATTTGATTACAAGTAAGAAAAAGTCTCAATGTAGAATAGGACATAAGATGAGGTTTAAGCGATACTAGGATTCGAAAATTTGCAGATGCAAACTAGTACCGACCTTCATACTAAAATGTCCACTTTTTGAATGTTAACAGTAGAAAGTTGTAATGATTTTAAAAACAGGTATGTGCTCAATATTTTTGGGTAAATATTTTTTTAATTGTTGTACAGAATGTTACAGAAAAAGAAAAGATATAGTTTGTAGAATAAAATATTACCACTAATTAAACTACTATTTTTTTTTACAAATCATTACTCTGGTGGATACTCAGTATTAAAAATTATTCTTCTTCTGTATTACCCGGTATACCTATGTATTGTTTTCATTGTTACTTTTGGAGAGTAAAATCAATTTCCCTAGTTAAGCTATAGGGGTAACGAATTGGAACGGTTAGAAACAATTGCTTAGGTTAATTAGTCACTAACCACCAACGACTATAGTAATGGAGCATCTTAAAAAATATGTATGATTGTGCAGTGACTGATTTAGAATTAGAATCATAAGAGTCCAAATAACGGACATCGCAATTATGTCTAAAGATTTTTCTTTTTTTTCGGTATTTGAATGGTTATTCTGCTATTCTTGACGGAGACTAATAAGTGATCGTTTAAATCAGTTTAACTTGATTTATAACTAGACTTTTATTGATTTTTTAACTCGAAAATTTGGAATTATATGCAAGATTATTCTTGTATATATATAATTACAAATGTTACAAAAACGCCAATGCAATACTGCTTTCGCGAATATTAATTTGGTGCAGAATGTGCAGGGCAACGCACGAACGCAATACCAAATAGTGTTTTGAATATCCTTTCCGTCTGTCTTAGTCCTTGCCCTGAAGAACAATGGATACGCTTATTTGCATAGAGCCTATTCTTGTAGCGATCACTTTTGCGTGGCAGAGACGTACGAGATATACGCATTTGGAATATATTGGATAAATACGTCTGGTCGACAGAAAGTTAATCACATGAATAATATGCCTGACAAGACTTAATTCATTTGCAGACTAGCATGGATAAAAAACATGAAATTGTTGATAGGTTGACATATATTTGAATAGAACATCAATAGTCAGTTACAAATATAGAATGACATAAATACTCATAGGTAGCCAGTACAAGTTATACCTCAACAGAAATAAAAGCGTGTACTAAAAATAATTCCAGATTTGCCTAATATAGAACGTTATAGATATATTGCTGACCCGGAAAAAGTCGTAATGTCGAAAATATAAAACACAATGTCGGAACGATTTGTACTAATAATACTCGTAGAGGATTGTCGTTTTTTATGATTCATTTAAATATAAATAAAATTAAGTCGTTATTAAGTGGCGCTTAAGTTCGCGCCAGATCGCTTAGCCGTATCAAATAAACTTTAGAAAAGTGATGGAGTTAAACACCATTACATTACCAGTTAAATGTACTTTTAAAAATCATAACAATGGGCGCGTTTACAAACACCGTGACACGAGATTTATTATTTTTTATTCCTCTCAAACATGCCCTCATTTGCTCATTCATGATCAACAGACAACATCAAGACTGTCCAAAACTATCATACATTGGGCCAGCGTGTACTATAGTCCATCTAGTCCATCATTAGGAGAAGCCCAGGCAAGTAGGTGGAGAATTGGTAAGACGACACATTATCGTTTTAGCTTTATATTGCTACATATTGAGAGACTGCCCACTTGACGGTAAGTGGTTACAGTTGCCGATAATACATATAGTTTCTGTGAGATTCGCAGCAAATCTTCAACAACCACATTAACCATGGTACTGTGTAATTTCACTGCCAACCCGAGCAAAGTAAAGCGAACACTGCTGTTTTGTGAAAGAAATACATAGGTAAGAATGCATTACAAATAGTGTTTATTTAAAATTAGAACGCATTTGTTCAGCGGGCGTACCAATTCATTTAAAATTTGAAAATGGAATACTGTTTTTGTAATGAATTACAAAAATTAATGAATTATTTTTTTTGAATATTTACTGAAATAAAATGATTATCTTATTGGTGGATTATTCTTTCAATTATTTAAACAAGATTCCATTAGTGTTGTGCTTCTTGCGACTTACAGAATTTATACACATTGATTTTGACCATGTTCGATTCCCGGTTATGTATGAGAGTAAATAAAAAAGTTTGAATGTAATTATTATTAAATCTAAAATCGACGTCATCGATCAAGAACAGATCTCGCTATCTCTCATAGGTTCCAACTTCCCTATATTGACCCATTTGGATTGTACACCCGGTATAATATGTATATTGTAAAGATGTGTCCTTTGGCATGCAAAAAGTAACCATATTGTATAGGTACTTGTAATATATTAAGTTGCTATCTTTATCAAATTACTTAACACGTGAGGTCAAAACAATCATGAACTCATTGATTTTTCAATTAACTGCAGTCAAATCCACTTAAGCAGTAAATAGATTGAACCAAGTCTATTTTATCGACATTTGGCCAAATGTCAGGGCTACTTTCCTTAACCAAGATCATAGCACGATTGATTTAATTTGAAAATAGCACGAAGAACAATATGAGAATAATAGTTATTTTGCATCCTATAACAGAACCGACATTATGTTTTCACGTATCAGTTTAATCAAGCTATTGTTTTTAAGATCGTTCTTGTGAGTCAAGGATAAGTTGTTTTGGAACTGAATGCTGGGTTTTGTTAGGGATGTGAATGTGCTCAAAATTATCATTTAAATATTTAATATCGTTTTATAACTAAGCATGACACGGCAGATGCGAAGAAAGCACCACGCGCACAATCCTTGCACTTGTTATAGCATTCACCAACATTGGTGCAGGTACTGACCGGACACGGGTGCTTCGGTCACTACCTGCACAAGGTCGCACGTCGGGAGACAACGCCGCGGTGTCATCACTGCGGCGCTCCCGACGACACGTCCGAGCACACACTGGCAGTATGCTCGGCGTGGGAAGAGCAGCGCAGCGTGCTCATCGCTGCGCTGGGAAGCGGCGACCTCTCGCTGCCGAGCGTGGTCGTGGCCATGCTCCGCGGCGAGGCGGAATGGGACGCTGTCGCCTCCTTCTGCGAGAGCGTCATCTCGCAGAAGGGGGCCGCGGAGAGGGAGCGGGAGGAGGACGTCGAGGCCGCTCCCCTCCGCCGCAGACGGATTGGTAGGCGAAGGCGGGCACACGCAAGCGCGGTGTTGCCCGTCTAATGACCCTACCGGGAGGCCGCATGCGCACCTGGCTAAGCGCGCACGCCAAGGTGTGGGTCTCTCTGTCTGGGGGACTGTCCAGGGGTTCTCGGACAGTCCCTCCTTTGGCGGTGGCTTGACCATTCTGCTGGTCGAGCCGGCCCCGGGACACATGGCGGTCGAATCGCGAAAGCGCACCCCGCCATGTGCCCTGCATGGGCCCAGAGAACCTGGGGAGTTTTTAGTGGGTAGGCCGGCACTCTGCCGGAGAGCCCCACACATGGCAGCGCCTAGCCAGCGCGGCGTCAAGGTGCATAAGGAGCATTTTCCCCCCTAAAAAAAAAAACAAAAAAAAAACATGTATTGTCTATACTTAATTATAATGATATTATACGCTGCAGACAGTAATAATAAATATTTTACCTACATTAATATTTTTTTTATGTTTAGTTAATGTATGTTTTTTGTCTCATTCCATCTTTCAACAACTAAGTAGTATAAATTACAAATAGAAAATAAATAGATTAACTAAGTCAGGCTATATTAACTTCATAAATCGCCTTTAGTTAATTATTGTTGTTTCTTCAATATATCTTAAAATGACTAATAAACGGGAAATAATACCAATCTATAGTAAACGCAAATCGGATAACTTTGTAAAAAAACACAACTAATCATTTGGGAATGACGCAGCAGATGAATTGGTCAAAAAAAGTTCAAACACGAAAGTGCATGTGCATCTCTACTACCCATAGGTTCAGATAAAAACGCAAGTGTAAAAGAAAACGGAAGCAAATCATCTAGAAGAATGGAGAACGAATAACTTAATAAATACTCATCTGTAAACTTGCTTTATTCTTAACAAATTTTCACGAAGTCTGTAGACGCGTGTTTAAAACCCACCCGAGAAGTGTTTTCTTAGCACTACGAAGTCAACCTTCTTGATATACTTTTATTCACTACTTATATACACGTACGCCCAACAGAACTTGGGCCCCGGATTTGAGTTGACGCTGAGATTCTGTGTCCTTAACTCGGTAGCTCCTAGACTCTGTTTGCGCCTAAACGACATGACTTCGCTTCACCTTGCGCTAACCTTTCGTGAGGTTTCCGAGGTAATAATTGTTATGTAGTGCAAACGTAAGGTGTCACCAAGTTCTTTTAGTTTATAGTGTACAATTCGTGTATTTAAAGTAAATTTCCGTTAATAATCTTGGTTTAGATAATATATGTGCATGAGTATTAAAGCTTAACTTAAGAGAGAACATCGCTTATCAGTAGATCTTCGAAACGGACGTCCGTCGAAGCTTAGGCGAGTAAAATGCACAACAGAAGGCAGCTAGATAGGATACCAGCTAAAAGAGCGCATGAGAATGAAGGCCAAATATCAGCAGAAACAGAATCATGAAGTTTCTCAAAAAGATGCCAAAGTATGGTTACATAAACGTCATGAAATCACTACAGAATAGAAATCGAAGATCAATATCGTCCGCATCCAGGTAGAGTTGGTAATTAGCCAATGTTTTACTGATTTCTCGATATCATAGTAACACAATAAGATTATAATCACTATGTTTTGAGTAACCATGTCTTACGAGGGAAGCGTAAACACGTTTGTTTTCACGCTGTGAGTCATACTTTTCAATTTCAATCGCAAAAGCGTCATCGATAGTGTCCTATGACGCTGTTGAAAATCAACAAAAAAGGCAGTTGAAAATAATGAATCACTTCTCACTGACTAATAAAAATTATAGATTCGGTTTCCATTCATACATGTACAAAGATAAGAGTTACTTAATAAGAATCATGTGTACTAAATACTGAATCATTAGGTGGCTTGTACAGACTCAAGCGAACCAAGCTCACAAACCTAAGCTCAACAAAAAAATTACCGTTACAAGCAATAATTGAAACAAATGTAAATAAGTATTTGTTATTTATTATCTTAACACAGAAATAATAAGATTAATATTTAAGAATGTCGTTAATTTGTTATTATTTTTTGCACAGCTTGAAACCTACAAGTTTAGTAAAAATAAAAAATATAATTTAATTATACAGTCAGTTTGAGTAAATTTGAATAACAATGTAACGTTGAATGGTATATTTTTAATTAGCTTTTACTCTTTCAAATTATTTTTAAAATGCAATATTTGATATAAAGACATTTACAAAAATAAGAACGATTTAAACTCATCATCGAATCATATACATTTGTATTCATTCAATGTTACATTGGAATCTTAAAGTTATCTAATTGTAACTACATAAAACTAAAATCTTAATCCTATTCGCAAACATCGCAAGATTTTTTGTTATCTATCAACCGAATGTCCGGGCTTCTCACGATTCACAGGGTTCACTTTACAAGTTATCTTGTACGACTCAACTGGTTTTACTGCATCACGGACAAGTATACTAGATCGGACTGTGAACGAATGAGTGAAACAGACCGTGTCTTCGCACAACGACGTGTTGAAACTCATGTACAATCGAAACTGGAGTTTTCTCGTTTTATGTTTGATCTTCACTTCCACTCGACCGGGCAACTTCGTTCCTTTATTGCTGCAGCCGATGAACTCAAAACTGTCGAAAGTCACATCCCTGTTGTTTTCATCGAGGATGCGCATCACCCAATTCTGGGGAGCCCCTGGAGAGAATTTCACCCTCCTCACATCCGTTTCCAGGTTCACGTTGAAGTATATGACGAGGTTGCCGCAATTTTTGTTCACAAACAAATTATTTTTGTACAGTATCAGGTTTTCCGGTTCAACGAATTTCTCTTCGAACATGCGCACTTTGAATTCTTGGCAAACATTGTTGGCTGTGTTGAGGATCTTGATACTGTGATTGTTCGTGTCTGCTATGTAGAGGTATTTCCCATCGCTGGTGATAGAGAGGCCCGAAGGCTCTTTAAACTCCACCGGATCCGCGGTCTCGATCATGCTCGGGTTCAAAGTAGTAACCTTCTGGGGTCCAACCTCAACCTTTTTTATTTTGTTGTTATACGTATCGGCGACGTACAGTATCTTGTTCGGTTCACTGTACGCGACGCATAAGGGATGTTGTAGTTTCGCGTCCACGCCGATGCCGTCCATGTCTCCAAAAGCGAAGAGATTCTGAAAATACCAATTGCGTGATCATGTAAATACGACCGCCTGACATATAATTGAACCACTGTAATATGGTTCACCTACTGACTAAAGCTAAGATAATTTTTTGAGTTTATAATTAATTTATTTACCTATATTTTAAATTTAAATTAATTAAATGAATACGAATATATTGAATTTGACATGCTTAATTATTATTATATTAATATGTTTATTTTGTAATAAAATTGCTATTAATTTAGCTGTATTGTATATAGGTATTTATTGTTATATAGGTATCATATAACTTTTAAAATTAATTTAATTGTAATCCTAATATTTAATCTAATTTTGTAATGTAATGTATTGCTGAATTTTGTGTGAACTGTCTGTAAAATTTTTGTATTTAATATGGGTGTGGATTATGCCTGAAATAAAGATTATTATTATTATTATATAGGGATTGCAATCCGGAAAAACGGATCCGGTAATCAGGCGGATCCGGCATTATTTAATGGTTACCGGATCCGGTTTCAATGCACCGGATCCGTAGACCGGATCCGGTGCTAGCAGTTAGTAATCATGATGGTATCTGTCATAATCATAATACGTATAGGACTTGTTTGTTAGCATTCTCAAATACTTTAATAATGATTTTGTTGATCTCATTTCAGTTAATTACGTAAGGTTAATTGTATCTATTACTTGATAATTGATATTCTTACTTATAAATTGATCTATCTGTGAAAGTGAAATCTAGAAAGACTGAGCTACTCGTTACGTCGTAAAATTATTACTAGTTACCTACAAAATTTTATTTGTTTTCTTGTTGTATGTTTGTCTTAACATTGGTTAGGAAATAGATTCGATTTTATATATTTGTGATTTATTTTTTATAAACTACCTACATATAAATGCAGTGACACTTGATTAACTCACTTATTTTGTACTAGAAAGCGAAAATTTTTGATTTTTTGATTTGATGGGAATCCGGTCGTATCCGGCCGGACTGAAAATGACGCCGGATTGCAATCACTACTAACATAGTAATAGTAACGCAATTTTGTTTTGTTCATATCTTTGTAATATGAAAATAAAGATTATTCGAAACATTATTACTGAAAAAGTGAGTGAAAGTGACCGTGCATATTTTCAATATTCATCATAATATTTAAAAATGTTCCATACAGTAGGATTGCGATGGCCTCCACAGAGATTGCTGACTTGTCCCGAGGAAAGGCTGATGCGCCGTATGGATGAGCTCTCCGAGTCGGCCACAAACACTTCTGGATTTGAACCTGAAATATATATTACTTTTTAATAGCTTAGTATCATAACTAGAGATCGGATAATCGGATGCATATTTACCTAAAGTTAATTTTTGGCTCACAAATTATGGAAGCGGCTTTTTAAAATACATTTTCTTAAATAAAAATCCCGGGAAAATACGGGACTGCCAATTTAACGTAGTGATATTGTTTGAAAATTACTAAATTAGCACGTGGTATTTATTTTCAAAAGACCGAGACTCCGGGTTCATTTATACAACTATGCATACGTATTTACCAAAATGTTCTACAGTACCGGAATTCCGGGATTTTTATTTATGGAAATAAAATAAAAAGACAGTTCCATACTTCGTCAAAAACTAAATTAGGTAAATAAATAAACATCCGGCTATCCAATTCCGCAATCCCGGGATTTTTATTTAACAAAACAATAAAAAGCCGTTTCCATACTTTGTCTTAAACTAACTTTAGGTAAATATACATCCGATTATCCGATCTCTAATCATAACAGATAATATAATATGGAAAACACATTATAATAAATATTAATAGTAAATCATTATGATAGATGTTTTAAATTCTATATTTTGTAGTTTTCGTATAAAATATTCGATGGTATTTGCTCAATTTACGTCAACGTGTACTTTAATAGTTAACATATAGTAATCACGTCTAGTTATTCGTATTGTGTTTAAAATATCACGTCCGATATTTATATACCAAATGTTAAATCAGAATTCCCATACGGGAGATATTTTGTATGATCTATAATAATTCGGTCCAGGCTGGGTGTACGTGAGATTCTATGTGTGTGACTCTACCCACGACACAGGGTTAAAAACAGTGTGGTATAAAAACAAAAAGAAAATAGTTATGATTTACTCGATAGGAATACTTGTAAATAAATATTATTAAAATAAATAAATATTTGTTACACTTACACCAATTAGCCTAGCCCAAACTAAGCTCTGTAAGGCTTGTGCTATGGGATCTAGGGTAACGGATAGACATACATATATTAATATTTTTTATACA
Organism: Scirpophaga incertulas; assembly: GCA_036419045.1. Classification (NCBI taxonomy): domain Eukaryota; kingdom Metazoa; phylum Arthropoda; class Insecta; order Lepidoptera; family Crambidae; genus Scirpophaga; species Scirpophaga incertulas. Next base: position 25,724,610 of record CM071634.1, on the reverse strand, counting down.
AATATATATCAACAACCATGACTAAGGTATAAATGCTCGCATTCATCACACAAACATCTGCCCCCACCGGGATTCGAACCCAAGACCTCAGAGTTGGCGACACCTTGACACTGGCGTACTATCCACTCTACTATGGAGGTCGTCAAAATTATTATTATTAATAAAAATTAATTAAAATTATTTATTCTTCTAAAATTCGTAAATCATGCCAACTGATATAAAATATTTACTCGGCTGTAGTGATTGCAATCCGGAATCATTTTCAGTCCGGCCGGATACGACCGGATTCCCATCAATCCGGCCGGATTGATTAAATCAAGATGATTTTCGCTTTTTAGTACAAAATAAGTGAGTTAATCAAGTGTCACTGCACTTATATGTGGGCAGTTTATAAAAAATAAATCACAAATATATAAAATCGACTTTATTTCCTAACCAATGTGAAGACAAATATACAAAAAGAAAACAATTAAAATTTAGAATTTTACGACGTAACGAGTAGCTCAGTCTTTCTAGATTTCACTTTCATAGATAGATCAATTTATGAGTAACAATATTAATTATCAAGTAACTATAATATCTAATAGATACAATTAACCTTACGTAATTAACTGAAATGAGATCAAAATCATTATTAAAGTATTTGAGAATGCTAACAAACAAGTCTTACAGGTATTTATGATTATGACAGATACTATTATGATTACTAACTGCTACCACCGGATCCGGTCTTCGGATCCGGTATATTGGTACCGGATCCGGTAACTGCTAAATGACGCCGGATCCGCCTTCTCAGATTGCAGTCCCTACTCGGGGGATTCGTGACTCACCAGTTTTGAGGGTCAGTCCCGAAGGCTGGGCGAACGCTGCGGTGTGCGGGTACGCACTATTCCTGGCAGCTTCCACGCCCGACCCCGCCACGCACACGCACGTGCCTAAACAGTATACGTTTTTTTTATAGGATAGGGCAGCAAACGAGCAAAGGGATCACCTGATATTAAGCGATAACTGTTGCCCATGGACACCCGCAACACCAGAGGAGTCGCAGATGCGTTGCCGGCCTTTTAAAAGGGAATAAGGGGGGAAGGGGCGTTGGGCCTCCGGTACCGTCACCCACTCGGCGAAAACAGCGCAAGCGCTAATTTACGCCAGTTTTCTGTGAGACCGTGGTATCACTCCGGTCGAACCGGCCGAATTCGTGCGGAAGCATGGCTCTCCAACGGTAAAATGTAATCGATGGTCATCGGTTACATTCCTTATATTGGGTAGACGACAATTTTTTGAATTCTATATATAATAAGAGTACTCTTTTAAGTGAGAAATATTGTAGAACCAACAGTACACCTGCGCCTATTACTTTTGAAGATACATTGCCATGTTTGCGGCGCTGTCGCGGGTCGCTCAAAGAGGCTCCATACTAAAAACACTGCAATCGTGACGTCATAACTCAGTAAACTCGCCTAATTTGTACGCGCATATAAACAAATTTTAAAATAACTTTGTTATTTGTACGTTTATAGGTATACTTTCTATATAGAAAAATGTTACATTTAATGTGAGAATGTTAGAAATGTGTTCGTTTCATTAGAATTACATAAATAATAATTGCTCATTTTTTAGAAATCTTAAAGCTATATAAATTAATAATTAAACTGAAATTTCTATATTGACATACTTTCATGAGATATAAATTGCTCAAATCAGATAATTATAGTATAAAAACGGCCATAATCAGTTACAGTCGTCTACCCTATTGATATATAGTACATTACTGCAGCGGCCAGCAATAAAGGCATTGAGGCCTAGTTGCGACCAAGGCTTGTATAGTACTTTTCTTAAATAATGCGCGGAAATTAAAACTTTCAAACTCAATGACCAACAATGAACAAAATTTTTCACGCGCCAAAGGATTCGTTTGTTTTTATTTTTCATCATAAAACAGGTTATTTTGCAAGCCAGCTAGATATCTAAATAAAACTCTGATAAGTTGCCTCCTTGGTTTGCCATTTTTCCGAGCAACAAATCGTTCCATTTTTATAATACACGATAGATATGAATATACATGTATATTTATTTGGCCGCTAAAACACGACAGATTTTCATACCTTTTTTGCCGGCCGCTGCTCGCATGTATTTGGCCAGTACAGCAATTTCGATTTATCTCGAAGAAGGTTGTAAAAATAATGCTCAAATTTCCAAGCATGTTTGAGAAAAATACATATTAATATTTAGTTTGAGATTGCGCTGCGGGCTGATTCCAATAATAAGTTTTATATCAGAACTCCTCCAGAATAGTCTCTTATTTTTATTTCAGCATCCATACTAATATTATAAATGGGAAAGTGTGTCTGTCTGTTTGTCCGTCTTTCACGGCAAAACAGAGCGACGAATTGACGTGATTTTTTACGTGGAGATAGTTGTAGGGATGGAGACTACTTTTTATATAGGCTACTATATATATACTAACATAGGCTACTTTTTATCCCGGAAAAGTCGACAGATCCCACGGGATGCGCAATAAAGGCTTCGCTCAAAAACTACTGCACAGATTTTCATGCGGTTTTCATCAATAGATAAAAGTGATTCTTGAGCAAGGTTTTGCGGTATTGTTTATCTCGAAAAAACGGATAGTCCCACGGGAAGCGCGATAAAACCTTCGCGCCATAAACCGACTTCCGCGCATATGTAGCCGTGGGCAAAAGCTAAGCTGGACCCAACCCCGAAATCCACGCGGGCGAAGCCGCGGGCAGAAAGCTAGTTTACTTATAAAATATTCCCTTAACATTTTGCACATCGACACATGATTTTAATTTATTACTTCGATGTTTATATCTATTAAGTAGTTAATTTATTTTTGTGTATGAAATTTTATTAAGTCGACTTTTATAATATTGACGTTTGTCTTCGATGTTATATTAATCATTTTCAAACGACGGATCGTAGCAACAAATAGTTCCTTGTAAAAGTCGTTAAGAAATTCCCTCAATGTCGCTAAGTAAAGAAAGACCTAGAAAAGAAAACGGACCATAACATTAGTTAAAACCTACCTTCCTTATATGTCTTGTATTTCCACCAGATGGTTGTGTCGAGGAAGAGCGCCCATATCTGGTGGGATCCAGCACACGCTATCAGTACAACTCTGCGTAATTCATCTTTTTTCTTCTCTGCAATCATAATGAAATTGATTGTAACTTGTGTGTTGCATATTCGTAGACATTATTCTGTTATGATAATAATATTATATATTAATAATAGTGTAAGTTGCGACATCGAGGATTACCATCATTCTCGTTACAATCCAGGGTATCGTGTGCCACCCGCCGCTACTTAAATGCAATACGCGTTAATACTTCTTCCTACTCATATATATATATATATATATATATTATATATATATATATATATATATATATATATATATATATATATATATATAGAAATAAAGAGGTAAAGTTTGTGAGTTTAGATATTGCAGGACGTACTTTATCCTACTCCCTTAAAAACTTCAGAATCAACATCAAATATTTATTCTTAAAATAGGATTTTCACAACCATTGCTGCACGTCAAATATGATATGATATTGGTTCACAAATCTACGCCGCAAACCTTGTACTGGAAAGAACCAATAAGAAAACCAGTGAGGGTATGCCATATTTAGTTTTTTTTTCCCTATATTTTTACTAAGTCGTCAATTAGAAGCTGGCTTCAGATAATACTCTATACTCAACTTTCCTTACAAATTTAAACAAGTTCACATCTTTATATATATTTAAATCTTCTGTACGTGTGTTAGTCATTGAACTCCTCCTAAGCATCAAAATCGATCCAGCCCGATTTTGATAAAAATTTTTGTGTGTATTCCTGGGGGTTCGAGGGTGGTTTAGATTCACAATACGGTCATCTAGATTTTGACAACGTCTGTCGGGTCAGCTATATTTGGCAACCTAACTATAGAGTCGTTAAAATTAAACTCGAGCAGTGTTGTCATTTAAATAAATTTAACAGTATAGTAACCTTTTTCCATGAGAGTATTTTTGACGATTGACTCTATGAGACTTATGTAGAGACTAGCTGTGCCAGCGACTTCGTCCGAGTGCTGGAATAGTTATTTTGAGCATCATATTTATTTTTGCAAACAACCACCTCAGCTGTTACCCGATCTTGACAACGCGACATATGCAAATTTGATTACCATAAAAACAATTCTAGTGAGTTAACATTAAAAGATAGACATATATTGTCGCGGACAATTTTTTATATCATTTCAAGAGGAATAATTCTTTCATACATATTTTTTTGGTATCTAGAACCGTTTTCGCAGCGCACGCAACGGAAGCCTTCAAAGATGAATAATTTTCCCCGTTTTTTTTCACATTTCCATTATTTCTTCGCACCTATTAGTCGCAGCGTGATGTTATGTAGCCTAAAGCCTTCTTCGATAAATGGGCTATTCAATAAAATATTTTTTCAATTCGAATCAGGAGTTCCAGAGATTAGCGCGTTCAAACAAACAAACAAACAAACCTTTCAGCTATAATAATAATAATAGTGCGTAGGGAAGTGACGACCCCCTAGCCCGCTGGTGGGGCATTTAATGCCCCTTGACTGCCATAAATGCCCCATCATTGCAGGCAGTCTCCCTCTGGGCAACTTGTGGCGAACTGTCGGTGAGTTGCGTCATCGAGGGTACCGATGTGCTTCAGGGGGGCGTATGCTACCCGCCTCTGTCTTGCCTTAACCAGGCGGACAGAGTGGAGTCGCAAGAGCAGATGCTCGAAGTGGAAGTGTAATAATGTGATAACGCCGACGGCGTCTCGATCGCTGTCGCAGACACACCTCTCTACACCCTTAGCCGTTCACAACAAAGTCGCTCTCTTCGCACCAATATTGGTCTGCTTTTTTGGGGGGCCCATTTAGTGACCGGCGAGTCACCACCTGCTATATTTAAATCAATTAGGAGGCTTTGAGAAGGCAGGTGACCGGAGTCTCCTCCATAGCCCGGTTTTCATTACCACCTAAATCGAAATACAATACACCACAAACGTTTTAACCACTAATGACAATAATTTCTGTGCATTTAACTGGGTATAGTATTTGGCTTCATTTTACATGGTGCAGATAGAGATTGGACCCAGTTACACTCCACGCACACTTTCATAAAACTTTGCTGAAATGGCCTCTACGCGTTGGATCAGTATCCCCGCGCACGCCTTATAAAGGACCGTGCCTTATAAAGACGCGTGCTTTAAGCTACAATAATAATAATAACTTTATTTCCCAGATCATAATACAAAATTTCGAAATAATTAAAAAAAATCCCATTCCCATCCCAAAAAAGTGGCATTTTTTGTATTTTGGTTACGTAAAAATTAACAAGTTTAAGAAACCTACTTGGAATACACATATTACACTATACACAAGTAAAATTCAAGTAAGTAAGTGAAACAATACTAACAAAACATACACACACGAAAATACAAACACCAATTGACGCACCTACATAAGTAAAATTACAAAATACAAATTAGTGAAGAGTAATCAAGATGTCCTCAGAAGCTCGATATGTCCACGACAAAAGTTCAGACTTGAGTTTATATTTCGCATTCCGCAAACTGAGCTGGCACAATTGATACATTACATAAATTTAGCTTTATAATATTTGTCTAGATTAGAGAGAATATAGATTAAAAGACGTACCTTTCGGTTCGCTCGTAGATTCTTTGCTATTGTTAGCGCTGGGCTGCCCCGGCGGGTGCGGCGGCTGCGGCGGCTGCGGCGGCTGCGGTGGCGGCAGTATGGCTCGCACCGACATGTCCAAATCCGGGGTCGTGTACAACAACACGTCCCACGGCGAGCACAACGCTTGCATTCCCAAACATTTTCCACCTAGTGTAATGCAATAAAGTCTAAATAACTATGCCACAACACGCCACTTAACCCCCTTAGGCGTCTACGAAACCGAAGCTTTTATAAGCTCATGGAAACAAAATTCTATTCGATATTACGTATATAAATACGGTTTTCCCTTGAAAGAAACTAATTCGTAACCAAATGGGAATAAAACAATTCATCTTTTTATACATAAATACATTTTTTTCCTTGATGAAAACTAAGTAACTAACGGTTCAAAATAATCTCTTTATTCAACGTAGGGGTCAAATTTTATGCCGGTAGAATCGCGAAAGCGCACCCCGCCATGTGCCCCGCATGGGTCTAGAGAACTCAGGGGGGCTTTAGTGGGTAGGCCGGTCCTCTATGACCGGAGAACCCCATACACGGCCGCGCCTTGCCAGCGCGGTGTCACGGTGCAAAAGGTGCATTTCCCCACTAAAAAATAAAAAAAAGAAGGAGAAGAAGGGAAGGATAAGACCATTACTGGAAATCCGGTAGAGTCATAAATTATAAATTCAATTCAATTCAATTCAATTCAAAATCATTTATTCAGTCTGGGCTGTTACAAGCACTTGTGAATGTCGAAAAGCTACGCCATCGGTTCGCAAATCTACGGCGGGAGACCTTGTACTGAGAAGAACCGGCAAGAAACTCAGCAAGGGCTGTCTTTTTTTCCCTGTATTAAATAGATACAGAGTCGTCAATTTGGAAAATGACTTCAATATTGATAATTCATGAAGTCACTTTCCATTACATAGTATAATTAATAAAAAAATATTTAGAAAACATGCCCATATTAGGAATGCCGTGTCATACAGTTTTAAAAGAATATATCAAAGTTAAATTAAAATTATAATAAATACGAGTAGTACCCAGTATAGCAAAGGGCAGACTCATCTCCGCTGGCAGCACCCGTTCACGAGAGCATGACGCATGAACCAGCCATCGCTTCGCTCAACCATGTTTTAGGGAACGTAACGACCCGCCTCACACGACACCGCCGAAGAGATTTTAATGAGAGTATGACCACCCTTAAGCCACAGAAGGATACAAATTACCAAAACACAGGTACCCGTGTAAATTAGCACAACTAAAAAAAAAAAAAAAAATCAACCGCAGGACACGCGCATACAATCATTAAAAACTAGCAATAATATATTATACAAGTAACAAAAGGTTATTATAATAGGTACAGTTAAATATACATGTTATTATGTTACACAGTTACCTAAGAATTTATTAACAATTTGTTTATTTCAACGAGCGAGGGTTTTTTAGTCCCAGACACTTCGATCATCCAAGTAATCCTGGACTCGATAATATCCTTTGCTCATCAAAGTTTTTTTTACTCGAGTTTTAAGTTTATTAAAAGGTAGATTAACAATACTGTGTGGTAACTTGTTATAAAAAGTTATACATTTCCCCAAGAATGAGTTTTGTGTTTTACGTAATCTAAAATTTGGAACAGCAAGCTTATTTTTATTTCTTGTATTTAATTTATGAACATCGCTATTCTTAATGAAATTATTGTAATATTTGTGTACATAGATTATATTTTCATAGATGTACTGCCCCGCCAATGTTAAAATGTTAATTTCTTTAAACTTATCCCTAAGGGAATCCCTTGGTCTTAAATTATATATAGCTCTAATTGCTCTTTTCTGTAGTATAAAAATACTTTCAATGGTGGCAGCTGATCCCCATAACAAAATGCCATAAGACATTACACTATGAAAATAACTAAAGTAAACTAACCTTGCTGTTTCAACATCAGCTAGAAGCCTTATTTTTTTAACAGCATACGCAGCTGAGCTAAGTCTGCTTGACAGAGCATCAATATGGGTATACCATTGTAATCTGGAATCTAAGTGTATGCCTAAAAACTTAGTACTCTCAACAAGAGATACCACTTCACCATTAATATTTAAGGTGTATTAACCTGCCTTACATTTGGTATAGAAAACTTAACAAATTTGGTTTTTCTCGAATTTAATGAAAGATTATTTAATGTAAACCATTGTAGAACTTTTGATAGAGCACTATTTACCTCGTCCGAACAATTGCTGCCTCTGTCAACTTTAAAAACAAGAAGAGTATCATCGGCAAATAGCACTGTTTCACATAAAGTGCTTGTATAGTAAGGAAGGTCGTTAATATATATTAAAAATAGTAAAGGACCTAATATTGATCCCTGAGGCACGCCCATAACTAGTGAAGTTCCAGCAGATTCAGTTTTATTAATAACAACTTTTTGTATTCGATCCGACAAGTATGATTTAATAAGGCCGAGTGATTTGATAGAGACACCATAATGCCCTAATTTCCTCATTAATGTGTCGTGACTTACGCAATAAAATGCTTTAGAAAGGTCACAGAAAATACCTATTGCGTCTTGTCTGCCCTCCCAAGCATCAAAAATGTGTTTTAAAAAGTGAAATTCCAGCGTCTGTAGTGGATTTACCCTTGGTAAAACCATATTGGTTGCAATGAAATAACTTGTTAAGGGTAAAATAAGATGATAGCTGATTATAAATAATCTTTTCAAAGATTTTGCTCAAGGCTGGTAATATAGAAATGGGTCTAAAATTAGTAGGGTCACTCTTATCGCCAGACTTGTAAAGTGGAATTAATTTACTATTTTTCATAAGATTTGGAAAGACCCCTCATCAATGCATTTATTGAAAATTAGGGCTAGGTGAGGCGCAATTTCAGAGATAATTGGTTTAATAATATTAGTTGAGATACCCCACAGATCCTCTGTTTTCTTATTATTAAGTGATTTAAAAGTTTTGAGGATAAATTCAGCATCAATATGTCTAAAATGAAAAGATTCCTTAATCTTGTTTACATTTGATTCAAGGAGGGCGACCGCACCGTTTGAACATGATCCGAGGCTACAAGTAGTATCTATAGGTATTTGGTGGAAAAACCTTTCAAATTCGGAGGCTACTTCGTTATCAGATTGAATTAACTTATCCTTAACCTTTAGCGAATAAGTATGTTCGTTTTGTTTTTTTTCCCTGTTTCATGGTTTATTACTTTCCAAACAGTTTTTACTTTATCTTTTGAAACATTAATTTTATTGGCAATAAAAAGTTTTTTAGCTGTAACACAGACTTTTTTAAATATTTTAGAGTAATTTCTTACATACTCAATAAATTCAGGGTCCCTAGAATTAGATTTTTAGGGCATATAGCTCATATAATTTTCTCCTACTTTTGTAAATACCTGGTGTAGCCCAGTCACTGAATTTCTTTTTACTCGTGTAAATTCTTAATGGACTTTTGTTTAAATATTTTACTAGATTCACTTTTGATAACATTAAAGACGCTGTTATATAAACTATTTGGGTTACTATCATCTAATGGTAAAGAATAAATTCTATCATTAACATTATTTTTAAATTTTTCAACACCGTGTTTTGTAATAGGCCTACAAGTAACCTCAAGGACCAATGGTGCATGATGGTGCTCAATAGTCACAAATTGTCCACTATGGTCAGAATTAATGAAATTAACTATGGATTTTTTAGTAACATCACTGTTGCAAAAAATATTATCTATACAAGTGGCTGATGTAGGTGTTACTCTAGTAGGTTCATCAAAGACATTAACTAAATTGAATGATTTAAATAGATTTAAATATCTGCTAGACAGCTGTGACATGTCTAATATATTTATATTAAAGTCTCCACAAACAATTACTTTTTTATTTTTCTTACAAATTAATCTCAGTACTTCCTCCATAACAGACTCAAACTCTTGGTAGTTCCCTGAGGGGGGCCGGTAAACACAGATAATAATTATTTTTTCAAGTTCCACACATGATAATTCTATTGTTCGTTCAATGGAATAAGATACCAAGTCTTTACGTTCCTTACATTTTAGGGAATTATGTAAAATTATCAAAGATGAAAAAAATAAATAAATATATATATATATATTATATATATATATATAATATATATATATATATATTATATATATTATATATATATATATATATATATATTTTAAACAGATACGAGATACATATAAAAAGTAGGAGAGCACAATAACAAAAAGAAAAAAATATTGGAACAAACATATAGCATTTTTGACGTAAAACGTCTTTAAAATCGCGCTGAAACATATAGACCAAGATCCCAGTCACCCCTGACTTACGTCATTTTAGGAAAGATGAAATTTTTAGGGTTGGTAGTATAACATAAGCTTAGAAAGGAATGGATACTCGCTAAGCTGAAAGCGGGGCCGTTTTACAGGTAGCAGGTATCAAAGGTGGTGAAAAGTCATACTAAATTACGTTAAAGTAGGAAGGCTGGTTTTTATATATGTTGTATATGATATTGTTATAAACAAACAAACATAATTGCCAGACACTTCCTGTGGGCCATAACTTTTGACAGACACTTTAAAAGTCAAAAAATATTGAAACTTACGTTATTTTAGGAAGGCTGAGCCAGACAAATCTGATGGGCCAAACATCCTACTACTTACGTCATTTTAGGAAAGATGAAATTTTTAGTTGATGAAGTTTTTACTAACAGTGCCCCTCACTGACGCGTTCGCGAGAGCTTCGATCGTCGGCGGGTCCTCCCCCCCATCAGATGAGGGGGGGACACGCCAACGGGAGCTGCATCGCAGCGTGACAAGGTCATAGGAACTTGTGAGAATACTTCCACGACCTCGTCGGCGTCGGCCCGCATTGTGCGGGCCCCTCTCGCCTCCCCGCTAAAGAGAGGGGGAGACCGTCGATCCCCCGGGGCATCCGGAGGATCGTCGACTGACGGCGACCTTTGTGTAGCAGGGACTGGCCTTCCCGGGCCGGGGCCCCCGACAGCAGGAATGAGGCGCGCGCAAATGCGCGCCTATGGGCCATACATCCTGCCAGACTCATTAAAAGTTCCGCTGTGCGTGGAAGCGCGACAGCATTATTCAAGTGTTTATGTACAAGTAAGATGCACTCTGTATTTAATATTATACGAAAATTCTCTGTGAAATATATAACGTTAGAAGAGTAAAAGATGTGAATGCTGCTCGACTTCAGCTTTTTACCAACACATACTAATACGGGTACCAGGTTTAAAAAGTGAACCGTAACGAAAAGGTCTATATCATCGTACCTTAATAATTAAAAAAACTGTTAGTCTTAGAAACAAAAATGTGGCGTGAATATTCCACTTATATAGTCAGCTCGTTGTTGTGAATTTTTTTTTCATTTTTCCCTCATTAATATGAACATACCCAAGTCCCCGTGCTCGCCGCGCTGCCCCGTCCCCGCGAGCACTTCCACGGCATCCTCGTCCAGATGCACGGTGCGTAGTGTATGGTTGCCGGTATCGCACACCACCAGCACCGTACTGGACAGCCAGCACAGGCCCTGCGGCGAGTCGAACTTCGCCGTATTGAGCTCTGCGTCACGATAGAACCATACTATACATATCATGTCGGGAGATGGCCGATCCCGCTCGAAGAAGGCGGCACCGGGCTCGGTAGCACAGCTGCGGTACCGCCGCGGGTCGCCGGCGGGCGCGAGGCAGTCGCGCCCGCGGATACGGCGACCCGGGATGCACCACGCCCCTTCCGTTGGCCGGGGGGCGTCGTCGGTGGAGGAGATCGGGGGAAGTAGTAGCCTCCCCCGAGGAGGGCTCCCCTAGGCAGGGGAGCGGAGGCTGGGGGTTCCCGGGGGCTCCCTACATACCTGTAGAAGGCCATCCCTGAGGTTTTTAGTGGGTAGGCCTCCCCCTTCTGGGGAGGAGAGCCCCACATAACCGCCGGCTCGCCACAGCCGGGGTATGCAATTAAATGCATTTTCCTCAGGGGAACAAAAAAAAAAGAAAAGGCCTCCCCCTTCTGGGGAGGAGAGCCCCACAAATTTAATGGATTTTCCTCAGGGAACAAAAAAAATACATATCATAATCACAGCTGATATCCCCACTGAGACACGCTTGCCTATCGAGAGTCAGGGTGATTAGAGCTTAGTCAACCAAGCAGAATTAATGAGGAATGTTCGACTTCAAACACACCTTTGTCTTAAAAGGTATTCGAATAATGTAAATTCTGAGAGGCAATGTGATCAAAAAAACTCTGTGCTCAATAGGGCGAAGCAGTACTTCACACCGGAGCAAAGACTAGTACTGTATAAGTTGCAAGTTCGGCCCCATATGGAGTACTGCTGCCATCTCTGGGCGGGAGCACCTAGGTACCAGCTTGGGCCCTAGACTCGGTTCAAAAGCGCGCTGTGAGACTTGTCGACGATCCCGACTCACAGGCGGTATCGAGCCTCTAAGTCTTAGGAGAGACATTGCCTCCTTATGTGTGTTCTACCGCCTGTATAATGGGTTGTGTTCTGAAGAATTGTTTGACATGATGCCCACGGCCACTTTCTATCATCGCACCGCTCGCCATCGACAGCGAGTTCATGCCCACACACTGGTCCCGTACAGTGCGGTTCCAAAGGAATTTCCTCCCGCGTACACTTCGTTTGTGGAATGAGCTCCCTGCAGAGGTTTTCCCGGAGGGCTACAGTATGGGGTTCTTCAAAAGGGGAGTAAATAGATTTTTGAAGGGTCGGCAACGCTTACCATCAAGCGGGCCGTAGGCCTGTTTGCCTACATCGTGGTATAAAAAAAAAGATGTGATAGAGACGCTAGCAAAGTAGCATTAAACGAACTACCTACACTATCATAATTATCTACCTAGCTCAATATATATATATATATATATATATATATATATATATATATATATATATATATATATATATATAGTTATGGTTATAGTTAATTATATAATTGACATGTTATCTATACTAATATTATAAAGCTGAAGAGTTTGTTTGTTTGTTTGTTTGTTTGAACGCGCTAATCTCTGGAACTCCTGGTTCGAATTGAAAAATTCTTTTTTTATTGTATAGCCCATTTATCGAGGAAGGCTTTACGCTACATAATATTACGCTGCGACTAATAGGCGCGAAGAAATAATGGAAAATGTGGAAAAAACGGGGAAAATTATTCATCTTTAAGGGCTTCCGTTGCGTGCGCTGCGAAAACGGTTCTAGATACCAAAAAAATGTGTATGAAAGAATTATTCCTCTTAAAATGATCTTAAAAAAAATCCGCAACAGTATAATATACTGTTGCGGATTTTTATGTCTATCTTTTAATGTTAACTCACAAGAATCGTTTTTATGGTAATCAAATTTGGATATGTCGCGTTGTCAAGATCGGGTAACATCCGAGCTCAAAATAATTATTCCACGCCGACGAAGTCGCTGGCACAGCTAGTTTTTAATATAATATTATTTTAGCTACCATAACAAGAAATACTCACTGCCATCTTTTAAACCTGGTTCCATGCTGCCAATTATCTTCAAGACTGCTCCAGAGCTATCTGTGAGGAGCACTCGATTGTGGCCAGTGTCTGATATAGCAAGGAATGGCTCATCAGATCTACCGCGGTAGAAAGGGTTTAGGGCAATCTGTAGAGCATTGAAACACAGCAACACTATTATTACCATTTGTATTTGTGAAGGACTTAGTAGTAATACTTCAGTTTATTTTTTTCTCTCTATTCATTAATAAAATATATGTCAATAATATCATTATTATTATCTAGAGATTTATTAAATTTAATATACTTGAAAAATTGTATATTTATATCTATCATAAATTGTCGAATGATAATTCTAATGTATGCTAAACAAATCGTACTACCCGTGTAAAAACTTCGTGACTAAAATTGCGTCGAAAATGTTTTATTACGTAAATAAAGCGAGCATCATGGTTTACACCTTCTGTCAAAATCTCGTGAAGCTATTTACAAAAATAAAGGAATAAATGCAAAAATACAAAAAAAATGCAACTTTAAAAAACATAAAATTCCAGCATAAAATAGGGGTATTTACATTTATTCGTTTTAGAATTATCCCGCTGATAAAGTTTCGTGGAATATAGAAGTAGTAACCGTGTTTTTTTCGATTTTCTGGAAGTACATCAATCTGTTCCTAAATTAAATAACACGGGTAGTTGAAGGCAACTGTGACCTGCGATTATCTCTTTGAAACTTTTTCCTAGACCTCATAATAAAAATATAGGAACGTTTTTTTAAGCTCCTGAAAAGTAGCTGAAAATCACTTACTTCCTTTTTCCAGGAATAGTGCGAAATATGAGATTACTATTAACTAGGTACGTCTTTACTCTGTGGTAAAGATGAAGAATACACAGTGTCAATTGCCTATTTTGTCATGGATATTGTAGAAATCTACAAAAAGAGGTTATCCCTAATATATCTGCGACGTGGCCGAGAAAAGACTCTCAAATTTAATAAAAAGTATGTAGTAAACATATACTGATTTAAAACTGTTTAACTTATGTTTCAACTACGTAATTTATTGTGGTAATCGATTTTGATCAAAAATGTTATATTAAGTTTAAGATCGGAATGAAGTTATCATTTTAAATATTTCTTATTTATATATAACTTAGAAACCAAACTTTTTGTAACTTTTAAATGCATGTCAATTCATCAAAATATCACAAAATTATGTTAATCATATTAAATATAAAGTATGGTTAATACTAAATAACATATAAATGACATTTCTTAATAAAATTCATTAATTGTCTAAAAAGAATTCTGCACTTACCAGTTTCATAAAATAGACTCAGCTAATAAATTATAATATACATATATATAATACATTTAACCTTTCTAGACGATAAGATATTATCGTATGTTTATATGCACATTGTATAGCAATTTTTTGATTTTGAATCAATTTATGTGGTGTGTTGACATGACAATAAAAAGATATTTACCTTTCCTGGAAATTGTAGAACTGAATCTTCTTTTACGGTTATGTGTTTGAATACAGTTAAAGGCAGCGAGGAGTTTGCGAGCTGAGATGAAAAATACTTCATTGCTACTTTTACATACATTTCCAATTCTTCTCTGTGTCCTTCACCAGTTAACACGAAGATAGGCTTGTTTTCAGGTCCTAAAAAAATATAAAAATAGCACTGATAAAGAAGGAAGATGGAAACCATCAAGTGCTAGAGGCGAAACAATTTATGGGCATATGAAAGCCTCATAACACAGTGAGCGTTGCCGCCAGTCTATGAGCCATTCAAAAAATACGTCACTCTGATGGATGGAAGGGGGTCACAACAAGGGTTCAATATTTTGTGATGTCACAATTAAAAAGATGTTGACACAAATGTCTCAGACATTAACAAAAAACCTAGTCCAGAAAGAAGTAACTGCTATGACAGTTATGAATAATTTAATGCAGTGTGGGTGGACCCATGTCCACCCACACTCAAGATGATTGACT
This sequence comes from Scirpophaga incertulas, assembly GCA_036419045.1. Classification (NCBI taxonomy): domain Eukaryota; kingdom Metazoa; phylum Arthropoda; class Insecta; order Lepidoptera; family Crambidae; genus Scirpophaga; species Scirpophaga incertulas. The sequence goes on along the minus strand of CM071634.1, from coordinate 25,709,384 downwards.
TTATATTCTATGATAAAATAATATAGCAATTGCGGTCAACTGCGGTTTTAATTAATTTCATACTTAGGTGTAAAATTGTGATGGGATATGGGATCTCATTAATGTGACTTACTATAACAAGAATGGAGGAGGGTGTCAAAAATCATGAAAATTGTCTAAATCAATTTGTGGATGGTGCCATGTAACTTTAAAATGTCACAAAAATCAGTACATTGTTTAAATGCATAAAAACCATTTCAACTAACTAACACTAGGTTCAGGAAAATATCTATTAAAACTAAAAATTATTAGTACTTCTTATTTTGTTACTTTTAAATGTTTAATAATAATAAATAACTATAGATAGATTTGTTTGTCAAACCTAATATCAGAATAGTAGGCCAGCATTTTATTCCTAATTCATCCCATTGTGTACTTTCAGGGTCATTCACAACAGGATGGTGAATATTGTATCTTTGCACAGCAGCTGCAACATTTGCACATTCCTTTTCATTAGTAAATTTTGCGCAATGTACACCAATCTACAACAAAATATGTTAAGTAAAAACAAAACTGCATATTTTATATTGTTACAATTAGTAATCTACTTATAAAAACTATTGGTTTGTATTCGGAAGACAACAAAATATGTCAGGTTTTCGTACATGTACCTGTGTTGGTAGGATCGCCCCAAGCACACTTGTCAAAACATGTTTAAGCTATATGGTGCGGTGAATTACTTATCAAATTGGCAAATATTACGTACCAGATTAACGGTTAATGTATTTAAGAAAGATAAACGGAATTAATTCTTCATCATCTTAACATTTAAAAAAAAACTTTACAGTTTATCCTTATAAGGAGCACAATGGGTCTTATCACCAGACGCAATGTCACACAATGGCAATGACGAGGGCTATGCTCGGAGTTGTTGCGGAGTTCATCATTTCTGATACAATCCGCAGACAAACCGGGGTAACTGATATAGTCCAATGAATTGCGAACCTTAAAAAGCAACGTTGGTTGGCCTCTCACAAAATGGGCAGACGATTTGTGACGGCACTGGATGATAGCAGCACAGAACTGGTGTGGGAATCGTTTAGGGGAGACCTATGTACAGCAATGGGTGTCTATTGACTGAAATTATGATGATGAATGATTAAAGCTCATCCATTAATGGAAATGCTTGCCAACTAATGAGTTACAGATCAAAAGTAATTGCCCATGTATAGGCCTATATTACTTAAAGATAATGTAGAAATCTAAATGTGAAAGAACTTTTGAAATCGTATAGTAGTTTAGTTTATTCATTACAAACATACAAAAGAGAACAACTTGTATAGTTGTTCCTCTTTATAATGTTAGTGTAAATTTAAGGATTTCGTATAATTAAAATACAACACCGAGCAGTCTAAAAAAAGGTAAGCATAAAACCTACTGCAGTGCAGGTTGGTGTTTGGTCTGGTATGTATTACCAAGCCCTACTGGAATAGGTACTTGGTCCAAACATAATCATGGGGAGGCTATACCAAACAATTACTGGAATAGTCAGCAAATTATAGCTGGAATAATTGATGTGTTATGCCAAATTTATAACTTTTTAGTTGATGCGGGTAATAAAAATGCGTAATATTTGAAATTTTGTATAATTATAGATTGAGATCTGGGGATAGGACAGGAAATAACCTGGGCATAGATCTCTTTCCCCTATGGGAAAACCGGATATAATGTGAATGAGGCTAATGTAAAAACAAATGAACTGTGCAGTGCACTCTTGTCTATGCTTTTTTTTAGAATGGAGACAGTGCTCTATATATTTGTCCTAGTTAATTTCATCAAATGTTATTGCGACAGCCTTGGGCGCACCTCATGCAAAACTGTGTCAATATAATTATATGAACTGCTAAAAATATTACATTACAAATAGTTTCATTACATAATTAACAAATTTGTACAAATGAGATATCATTTGAATGTATGTTTCAATCTTGATTGACAATGCATACAAAGAGCATATAGAGTTCAACAAGCAATTAGTTTTAGTGAGTCTATAATAGTTTTTGAATTGTCTTGATAATGACATATCATTGGAATGTAGTTGGTCAAGAAATCTCCTTTGAAGAACCATTTATTTATACTAAGTGATATGACATATAGATGTAAATATTAGGTGTCCCAGTTAACTAGAGTATGTGTTGAGCAAGAATGAGTTATTCCTAAAGACTAAGTGTTGCAAGTTTTTTTTATACACTAATATTTATAATTGTTTGGGATCATTATGTACAGTTGGAAAATTGTATTAATCAAATTGCAAAAGATACTAGAAGCATACAAATACAAATGCAAGAGGCTGATATTTGGTAAGAATAACTAGTACTTCCTAAAGACAATTTTGATAATAATATAATCCATTTTTCAACAATAATGTTTTATATATGTTGATTAAATATAATTCATAAAATTTACATAAAATCCTCAATGGCTTATATTTCCCTCTACTGGGCATGTGCTGCTCCTTTGACCAGAATGAAATGCCTTACTACATCTTGTGGATTGATAGTTGGTTTTGTTTTGAGTTTGACACTGCTTTACAGGCCCTTTACATATATGTAAAACAGAGATCAATATCAAAAAGAATACAATGGTTCATAAGTACAAAATTGAAATTGAATTGAAATTTATTCAATTAAAGAATTATGAACATATTGCTTTTTAAAATAGTGACAATAAATAGCAGTCATTGTCACTATTTTGCATATAAAATTCAATTTATTTATAGTAAAATACAATTATAATTTTCAAGTAACCAGTGATATTTCTTTTTTTACTCATCAATATTAGGTAGGTAATGTTTTTCCCATATGAACTTGCAGTTTTTGTAAATTTTACCTTTAGTTCTGTTTTTACCCGATTCCCTAACGGAGAGTAATGTTTTTTGAGGGTATGTATGTATGTCCAATTCTATGTTACGAGCTACAGCCTGATTGGGTGACAGATTTCTACAAGCGAAGTGTCATTCGATTTGTCGTAATTGCGTCTGTAACACTGGGTATATTACTAAGAAATCAGAATGACTGAGTTTCCGTGCCAAAAATATACATTTTAATAAAAAAATATTTTAAAAACAATAAATCCGACTGCAAAGTAAAAATATAACTAAAAAGTTAAAAACAAGCTCAAGCAAGTTACTAGACGTTAGAAAAAAATATTTACTAGCTTGACATAGCATATTGTGCTGTTCTCACCTGCAACAATTTTTTTAAACTTCTAGTAACTTGCTTTTAATTTGCTTGACCTTATTTTTAACTTTTTAGTTATATTTTCACTTTGCAGTTGAATTTTTGCAGTCGGGTTTTATGCTTTCAAAATATTTCTTTTTATTCCAAAATGTTATGGTATGGCCACACTATCACAAATATTCATTTTGTTGTTGTGAAAGAAAGAATTTTGGAACATTTTGATCTATTGAATGTGTTACTGTAGAGGTTCCCAAACTCTTTTGTATCGTAGAGCCTTTGTACTACTTACCTGATATTGAAGGCCTACATCTTACAATTTACTAAATTCTATAAACATATAAAATATATTTCTTTGCTTCATATGTACTTTTATAAATAATGTTTAAGTCTTTGTACTAGAAGATAGATATAATGTCAGTAAATGGGTACTATCAGTGTATGTTGAGATTCATTATTATAGACCCCCATTTGCACTTCATAGACCCTAAATTGTTTTTCGCTGACGTAGACCCCTTGCAGGTTACCCTTAGGGGTCTATATAGCCCACTTTAGATATCATAGTGTTAGTTGGTTGTCATATTATAGCCTAGTTTTAGCAATGATGGATGCAAATGTTCTCTACAATGTAGCTAGATCAGTATAGAAACAGTAGTCATTAATAAATGTTATGTTATCTACCATGGGAGAGCCATGCTTCGGCACGAATTGGGCCGGCTCGACCGGAGTGATACCACGGCCTCACAGAAAACTGGCGTAAAACAGCGCATGCGCTGTGTTTTGCCGAGTGAGTGAGGCCCAACCCCCCTTTTTCCCTTTTAAAAGGCCGGCAACCCATCTGTGACTCCTCTGGTGTTGCGGGTGTCCATGGGCAACGGTTATCGCTTACCATCAGGTGATCTGTTTGCTCGTTTGCTGCTCTATTCTATAATAAAAAAAAATGTTATATTATATTAGTTCATAGCTAATTTTACATTGATATATTGAAAGATCAATTTATGCAAAAAAATATTTTTAACACTTTTATTCCTCTCATTCTTTTAAATCATTTTATCTTGTATTGTCTTATACTATAATAATCATTTTAAGCCTCACCACAACAAGGCCAGATTCAACTTTATATAATTTTTCTATCATAGCCAAATCTGGTAAAACATGATAGCAATTGATACAGCAGTATGTCCAAAAATCCAGAACCACAATCTTGCCCAAGCAGTGCTCTGTTAGTGATATTGGTACATTCACATTGACCCACTCCAAATCTACAAGACAAATATATACAGATATAAAATATAAATAAATAATGCCTACGCACTTTAAAGAGGTACTTTAAAGAAATATCACAAACTTTTTTTAAAATCTTCTATGGGTGCGACAGTGGACCAAACTTTCTTAATATGATTACTGATAAAAGATTCTTCTTCATCCTTATTATTTAGGATTTGCTCCGTTAAATCCATACACGCTTGTGCGACATAATCTAACGGGCTACTTCTTGGATCCATTGTCTGTCAGTAAATTATTTATATTTTATTTTATATATTTATCATATCTTTGAATATTTTTTGAAATACGAAAACACATAATAAGTACGATAGATAAGTAGCTTCTCAACAATCAATCATGTCATTGTCATTGTGATGTCAATTGTCATACATGTTATTCTGGTCCGATATGGAAAATATTTGTTATACTATTTTATGCACTATTTGTTTTACTATTTATGCATTCATTGTTTTACTATTTTATGCACTATTTGTTTGGATATGGAATCCGAATATATACTACATATTACTACTATATATGACTAATATACTAAATAATTAGCCAAATTATTTAATATGTTAGTTATATTATTAACATTGATTCCTATATCGATGATAAGTTTATATTCTACACATCAAATAAAGTTTATTTTGTTGGACAAAAGTATTATTTGGTGACAAACAGGCCGAATTGGACACTATTTCAACATGGCATGTTAATGATGAAAGTTTGAGAAACCCAAAAATAATGTGCTGTTTATTTTTTTTAGCATTTACAATACTATAAAAATGATGATAACAACTCAATAAAATTATTATCATAGAAAAACGTGTATATGTAGTCATATAATCAAAGAAATTCTCTCTTTTGTATATTGTGTTCGATGGTCGTGTGCAGTCCGCACACGACCATCGCCTTGTTCTGTTAGGAGCTTAGGAGTAATAATGTTCCACAGATTTCGGACCACAGAATATAGTTGACATTTTAGTTATTTTTTTTGATATGACATTTCTGTGTTTATTTTTTAGTTCTTCAAATTCTTCTATTATTATAAAAAATCGTTACATTCTATCTTTATGTCCTAAATTTTAAACTACCGACTTCTAAACTACATTGAATAATACGTTAAAACTTAAAATTAGCCTTGACATAAATTATTTTTATTATGTTAAATAATGGATGCTATGTTTGATATTTGTTACTTGTCATCTGAAGGTAACAGTGTGGAACCTGATGACATTCCTAAAACGAGGGACGATGTCTGGGTCTTAGGAAAGAAGTATAGTGCTATTCAAGGTACAGTAAATTATTCCATTTTTTGTATATTTATAACTGTATTTGCTCAGTAAACTATATACTATGTTGAATCTGAGGTAGTCTAAATAATCTCTCTGAATTTTCCTACATAATGGCCAATTAATGCAATTGAATTGTAAATTTTCAGAGATAGACCGTATACGGCGAGATATTACATCTATAATTTGGTGCACATATAGGAAAGGATTTATTCCTATTGGAGATGAAGGTTTGACTTCAGACAAAGGTTGGGGTTGTATGCTTCGCTGTGGTCAGATGGTGTTAGGAGTAGCTCTTCTGAGAATTCATCTGTCTACAGATTGGGTGTGGACACCAGAAACAAGGTTGGTTATAAAATAATCAATTGAATATTAATGATTTATACATAAATGGTTTAATTTAAGGTTTAGTGCAGTAAAGCTGTAATATTATGATTTCAGGGATCCAACATATTTAAAAATTATTCAGAGATTTGAAGAAAGAAAACAAGCTCCATTTTCTATTCACCAAGTTGCTTTGATGGGTGCTAGTGAGGGAAAACGAGTTGGTGAATGGTTTGGACCTAATACAATTGCACAAGTATTAAAGTAAGAATAAATTATTTTAAGTACTGTAGGGAACTTTATTAATTAACTTAAATAACAAGAGTGGAAGTGTTTGCAATCCTCAAATTGATATTCAAACGGAGAAATGCAAATTTTTATATTATTTTCTGCATTTTACGATGTTCATTTATTAATATAAAAAGTATCAACATCATCATTACGTCAGCTGTGACACACCTATTGCTAGACATAGGCCTCCTTTAAAGCTTTCCTCACCAATCAGTCCTGCGCCTTCCTGGAGGAAGGCAGAATCTTTAAATCCTCGGTCCAATTTGTTGTGGGATCTCACCCAATGCGGGGCTTTAGGTCTATATATGTCTACAACTCAATGACATTTCTGCCACAAGGGACCTTAGTTCTACGAGCAATATCAATCCATCAAAAGTATAGTAAAACTAAATTCTCTAAAAATGTATTTAATTACACATTATATAACATATGAATAAATTGTTATTAAATAGTGGTGAAAATAGTTTAATCCTATAGTTTGATTATAAGGTACTGATTGGTTAGGTTCTGTTAAAATTTTTGTTACATACATAATTCATTTTAAGTCCCAAATTATTGGAAAATCCAATTGAAAATGATTGAGTTTTTTTTAATGCATAATGGCCCAATCATGAGGCTAAGTGCGGTAACTAACTAACTATCATTGAGTTTGCATCAATATGATTAATATTACATTATCTTAACCTTAAAATTAATTGACAGAGTGAAATTGAGATATGAACATTGAATCTTTTCAGAAAACTAGTGGTGTTTGATAAGTGGAGCTCCTTGGTAATACATGTAGCATTGGACAATACAGTTGTTAAGGAAGATATATGTAAGTATTAAAAATTATCTAGTGCTTATTAAGGCTACCATTATTACTAGCTGTAGTATTTGGTTAAATTAGTAAAACTGTCTTTTTATAACATTTTTATACCTAGTTATTTATAATTGAATTTAATAAATAATCAGTGATTTTGAAATAACATAGATAAAGGGTGTTTTTTTAGAGGTATAGAACTTTAAATTGCAATAAAACAACGATGGATTAGATGGATTATTCGATTGACAAGATTTTTTTTTTATTAGAAAGATAATCTTGTGGCATTACATTTTAAATATAATTTCTGGCATAGGACCGCCACGGCTGGCTCGGATGTAGTCCAATCTGGACGTCGGATTTTCGATGATTTTTTCCAACATTTGTGGTCAAGCGTTTGTGGCTTATCCGCATAGACCAATGACTTTACATAGCCCCACAGAAAGTAGTCTAGCGGTGTTAAATCACAAGATCTTGAAGGCCAATTCACAGTTCCAAAACGTGAAATTAGGCGGTCACCAAACGTGTCTTTCAATAAATCGATTGTGGCACGAGCTGTGTGACATGTTGCGCCGTCTTGTTGAAACCACAGCTCCTGGACATCATGGTTGTTCAATTCAGGAATGAAAAAGTTTGTAATCATGGCTCTATACCTATCACCATTGACTGTAACGTTCTGGCCATCATCATTTTTGAAGAAGTACGGACCAATGATTCCACCAGCCCATAAAGCGCACCAAACAGTCAGTTTTTCTGCATGTAACGGTGTTTTGACATACACTTGAGGATAATCTTCACTCCAAATGCGGCAGTTTTGTTTGTTGACGTAACCATTCAACCAGAAGTGCGCTTCATCGCTAAAGAAAATTCGCTTATGAAAATCGGGAACAACGGCAATCTCGTTTTGAACCCATTCGACGCATCTACGCCTTGCTTGATGATCGTTTGGCTTCAATTCTTGCACGAGTTGGATTTTGTAAGCACGCATACCAAGATCCTTCCGCAAAATCTTCCATACAGTGGATGGACACAGATCCAATTCCTGTGCTCGATGGCGGATGGACTCATTCGGGTCTTCCGCAATGCTACGCTCTACAGTAGCAATAGCTTCTTCTGTACGCACCGTACGGCGTCTCTGGGGATGCGAGTTATCAATAAGAGTAAACGTGGTGTGAAAACGTTTCATGGTTAATCGAATTAACTGCTCTGATGGACGAATTTGTCGAGGATAAAATGGACGTAGTGCGCGATACGTATTCCGCACAGAACCATTATTTTCGAAATAAAATTGAACTATTTGCAAGCGTTGTTCAGGCGTGAGTCTATTCATGATGAATTGCCAAACCAAACTGAGAATAAAACACTTGTCACCTGTTAAATTGGTCGCCATCTTGAACAGTTATGCCAACTTAAAGTTCTATACCTCTAAAAAAAACACCCGTTATAATACTATTTTGGCTTTTTGTTTTACATTGTTAAACAATTATTACATGTGACATAATGTTTAATAATCAAAATATTGATAACTACACTATAAGCTTTCTATTATTTACAGTGCACAGATGTACAGTCAACAAAGACAGAGGAGACTCATCATCTAACCCTGATAATGCCATTATGACAGACTGGATGCCATTGTTGCTTATAGTGCCTCTTCGACTGGGTCTCAGTGAAATAAATCCTGTTTATGTTGATGGACTAAAGGTTATATATTGAATTTGTTATATGTATTTCCAAAATAAACATAATTTAACATAGAGCCCATGTATATGGGCTTGCTTGTCTTAGGTATTTTTACAAGGAAAATTATTTTTTCTATACCACATAAGATTTGATACTTTATTGTGTGTTATAGAAATACAATAATATAAAAGATATATATTTTATTTGAAATGATCTCCATTGGCTGCAATACAATCTTTTGACACAATTTCTTTGAATTATTTCTTTGACTACTTTGATAGCATTTTTGTATGTTACACTATATGGACAGTCACAAACAGGTGTTTTCATAGTACCTATCAATAAATTGATACATAAACATTCAATAAATATCAAACTTAGTTGAATGTTTTAAATATTGTACTTAACTCCATACCTATTTTGTATACAATCACAGTATTTTGGTTTATATAAGTGCTTTTTGTCCACAAATATTTATTAAATAGTACCTAATGACTTATTTTGTCAGGGTTTAGGCAATGGACATAATGAGACTCAGGTTATAGTCTGATATTGTCTATTATGGTCTCCATTATAATAACTCATTTATTTAACTACAACTAAGGCTAATATACTAATATGGTGCGTGCATATTTCTAGCTTACTCAGCACCCTTGAGATCATTATCTCAAGGAATGTTTAACCACAATATGTGCACGTTCTCATGACCGGCACAACTATCTAAACTGATTGTTACATACTGAATATTCTATTTCTAATATACTGTCTGTACTAATCTGTATTTGATACAGATTTCTCATTCGATAGGATCTTGAGAGACTCGTGAATCTCGTTAATTGATTACTGGTCTAAACTCCATTTAACCATATTATTATTATATAGGCCATATTATTCGCAGAGAAGCCGATTACATCGCTTTCTGGTAAAATTTATTGATGGTGGACCGCCTGTTAACTCTGATAATATGTATATTGAGCTATTGCAAAAGACTACCAAATATCTTAGTGATGCTGTTCCTGTGTCAGCAGTAAAGCAAGATAGCACCAGATGGTATTAAATCACCACATGTGAGAGTACGCAAACTACCAGTGTAATATATTGTGTATTGTCAACTTTGGAAATATTTTACACGTCCCTTTTTAATCATGCTCCTTTTGCGAATACACCGGTACAAACTTGTCTCATAACATGTTGGTATGTGAAAAGAATTATCTTGAGAAATCAACAAATTCCTTTCTGATGGTGAATACTATGATAAATGAATGGGGCTGTTTGCACAATCACTGTCGATTCCTGCATTGAGGGTATAAATGAATATAATAAAACATTATTGTTAATTTATGTTATTCTAGAATGCTTACATTTCAGATCTGTTTTCAAAGTCCGCAATCTGTAGGTGTAATAGGTGGAAAGCCTAACCAAGCATTATATTTGATTGGGTGTGTTGGAGATGAAGTTATATATTTGGATCCCCACACAACACAGAAATCTGGATTTGTGGAGGTAAGCCTATCTTGTAAGGATTATACCAATTTTCATAAATATTATTTCAATTTGAATATTTTAGTATAATATGTTGCACTTCAAAATATGAAATTATACCATGTGGTGACTGACATTCATCCAACTTATTATTTTAGCTGGGCGGTCTAATATTCTAATACTAAAATCTAACAATGAATGGCATATGTGGGACCAAGGCGCCATACAATATTATTTTCGGGACATAAGCAACACTTTTGATTTGGTTGTTGCAGGATTCTACAGGAATATGACTTATTATCAGATTTCCCTTTTTTGATTGATTATCAAGATCTTACTCACTGTTTAAATTTACTAAAACAATCCATAGGAGTTTATAATTAAAAACTAAATTATGTTTGGCAAAATCTTGTTTATACTACTATTAATCAATAAAGTTTTTTTACAGACTAAAACGACTGATGAACAAAAGGAAATGGACTGTACATATCATTGTAAATATGCTTCTCGGATTCCAATACTTGCAATGGACCCTTCTGTGGCTGTGGTTAGTATTTGCTCATTTAAGTTCTTACATTCACTTAAATTACAATAAAAGATTTTTGTATTATAAGTTTCATATACATACTGAATAGGTTAACCAGAGAAATATAAGGAATTTCCATCGGATAAACAAAGATAAGGGATTAGGTAGAATTCAAAAGCTTACCAAAATTTAGTACAGATAAAAGTAGATCAATACGAACTACAAGCACGCCACAACTTATATATAACATTATATATAGCACATTATTCACCATATCTTTGGTAACTCGATATGAACACAAAGCGCAATCCAAGGACAACTAATAATACCTTTTTTTGCAGTCTTTGTCCATAATGTATTGACTTGGAGCGATATTAAGATCCCTCATATATATATATATATATATATATTATATATATATATATATCAATCCAAGTTAAAAATATTTTTGTCGATATATCTGCAAATCCAAAGTCAGTATATTATATAAGTTGAATCCCTATACATGTATTATATTTTTGGCGGTGCTTGACCAATCTCGTCGAGCCGGCCCCGGGACACATGGCGGTCGAATCGCGAAAGCGCACCCCGCCATGTGCCCTGCATGGGCCCAGAGAACCTGGGGGGTTTTTAGTGGGCTAATTAGATTAAGACAATGCGATTAACCGGTCTCGACAATTTTGATTTTATCTATTTAAAGTTTTGTCGTTATGTTCTTTCGGAAAGAAAATAGATAAATTACGTGTATGGATAAACGAAAAACGTATACGTAGGTTACACAGAAATGCAACTATCGTAGACCAATAGCATTGATATTGCTGTGTTCCAGTTCGAAGGGTGATTATGTAGTAAAATTTTTGGGCACGTTATATTCAACATAACGGTCGTGGTTTTTGTGAGAGTTACAGATTTTGTTATAAATGTCACAGAAACCTTACTTTTTGTTAGATTTTATTTTTATGAAACTTGTGCTGCTCTATGATATAGGCATGGAGTTTATATTTACAACACTTTTTAGGCGGCTGTTGCTTCTTTCCACCGATTAGGCAGCTGGTAGGCGTTTATCATACAGCTATAAAAGATGTTTTGATTTGTATATTGTTGACCTTTTAACGTTACCTGATATATTTTTAGTGTTTTCTTTGCCGAACCAAAAGTGATTTTGGTGAATTATGCGAAACCATAGAGAAGAGTTTGATGACGGACGGCTCACCGCTGTTCGAGATGTGCGAAACGCGTCCGTCGCATTGGGGACCCTTAGATGACATTGACCTACAAAATACATCCCTGTTCACAGGTATTATATATTAATAATGTTGACTGTCTTGTTTTTTTTTTTTTATTTCTGAGGCAATATTGACATTTACGAGTACGAACCAAAATTTGCTGTCGGAGTTCGTGTACGCTATTTCCATCTAAACCGGTCTGACAAAATTAATTTGTGGTTATTTGATTAGCAGTCACTCGATTAATAGTTACATACTTATATATCGGTAAAATTTTCTGTCATAAAATATATCATTATAGTTTTGGAAAAATATCTTATTTATTAATATACAGAAAAAAATGGTGGTGCAATAATATAAGATTTATTGAGGGGAATATCTATATGACCAGATTTTATGAAAGTTTGATCGTCAAAAAAAGAGCTAAAATATTATATGTGAAACTGTTTTTTGTGAATGAATAATCTTCCGATTTTTCAAATAGATGTATGTATTCTGATTTCGTGTTCATTCAGGAACCTTGATAAACGATAATATTTTTAATTTGTTTGATTATGGTCCATGGGATCAAATTTTGAACTATTATGACACATAATTTCCCGATTTTTACACACAGTAATATGTCAGACTTGCCGTATTGTTGTATGGGGGCGTACTCTTAAAAACGATATTCGATATATCGTGGACTTCGTCGTGTCATATCCTACTCTTAGTTACTATCGTTTAAAACACTTCAACGGACGATCGAACGAACGATATTAATGTTGACATAAGAAAGTCTTAAAATGACAACGATGAATTGAATTTGACAGACGAATATTCGCAAAATAAACGTCAAATTTACGATGATTACAACGACACCTCAAACCGTATCGTGTTACTTTTCGCTACTATATTCGATACTATCGAACATAGTTTTTAAGAGTACACCTCCAGGATGTCTTGACCGAGCGAACTATAAGCGATTTTAGGGGAAGACGGAATATTGAAAAGACAACATTTACAGTTCATGTTTATTATTTGATTTCAGGCTATGAAGAAGTAGATAGACAGTTCGACGATTCCGATGAAGGATTTGAAATACTTTGATGATCGTGCATTTGTATTTTGAGTTGTAAAACATTACAAATTATATTTCGTTGTTTTGTATTTAGTTAGATAAAATTAGAATTATTGTATTAATATATGATGGGAAATAAAATTGCGAATACATTGGCGTTCCTAAGCTTTTTTGCAATAATTTAGACTTGACTGCAGGTAGCTTAGGCTTCCTTTGTATTTTGCCAGTGCCTTTTAAATGTACAACGTTGAACGGACATATTGACGAATCCTGGCATTCATGTTTACCATGGCAGCTTGTCACTCAGGTCAATAAATATTAGAGTGATGAAGTTCGGCGGGTTCTTGTTATTACACATAAGCAATACTTCAGATTTCACATGTTTACCTTGAGATGGCTCTTATGTCTTTCGTAATAGCAGTTATTTTCGTAGTTTAAATGTGAAGATTGACAAGTTGCTAACAGTACTATTTATGATCTTTTAACAATGTCGTATGACTTTATCAGGAACTATTTTTTGTAAAAATTGTTTCACGGTATTTACGAACATCACAGCGATCTCTATCTTTGATTTGTAGGAAAATAGTTGTCCGTATAAAATCGACTTTAATTATTTTTTGCATTTATATCTAGTAGTGATGTTCCGGACACCCTTAATTGTAACCGTGGGAGAAAAAAGATGCGTTTTTGTTTTGGTGGTTCTTTTATAAAATTTTAGACACGTATATAATAAAATTTCGTGTAGGTAAAAAAGTAGGTTGTATTTTATTTTTAAAAATCACTTTCGGTCCGCCCTCCGCTATCCGGGAGACTTCCCGCCAATGGTCCGAATTTTGTGATCCGGCACATTACCAAACTTTAGATAGTTCCAAAATTACAGTAATGAATGAGGACTATAAAATATCGATCTAACAGTTAATTCATTTGACTTTGTTCATATTTTCTAGTCATGAGAGGACACAAAACAATTGTATAAAAACTTGTATCTCAAATTAACAATGAAATTGATACTAACCCACTGTCTTAGACGTATTTAATATATTCTTAATGTATAACTTTATGTATCTAGTAATGTTTTTATTTGTACTTGGTAACATCATAATAGTATAACTAGTTGTATTGTTTTAGTTAAATTTGTAAATGATTATATAAGGTTCAGCCATTTTTACTCATACTCTGACTAAGCGTGTTTGTACTGGTGGTGGGGCAAGTAACTATACAAGCCACGAAATCCCAGCTTACCCTAGCGGGGATCAAAATCTCTAAAAATCATTATATTTTCGACCGAAACTGATAGGTAATTTAAAATACGTGTCTGAGCGGCGCAGCGTACATGTATTTTGATTGACTAGCTTCTAATGAGTACTATCGAATTAAGCAAGAAAACAGCCGAAAAAAGGTTAGATCGCCAAAACTACACTGGAAATAATTAGACTAGTAAATCACATAAAAGGCTGTTTAATATATCAGCATTACAGTAATTTTTATTGTTGTTATATATTATTCGGTTTTTTTATTACATTTTAGTAGGCACTTGATCTCATCTGGCCCGGTGGTAAACGCAGATGAAATCTAAGATGGAGAATGCCTCAATAGAAAGTATTGATTTAGAATTGATGGCATAAAACAATGCTGTTATTTATTTTTGCAATTTTGATAAGCAGATACTAAATAACAAAAAACAATGCTCGTGCTGATTACAATCGTATTGTGTTTTACACTAGTTGTTATTGTTTGTCTTATAATACAACAATAAACCAGTTTCAGACCGCATTCGACTTTTATGCCTTTACTTAATTAAATAAAATATTTTTTGAACTTTCTATCGCGTTTTAA
The DNA here is from genome assembly GCA_036419045.1 of Scirpophaga incertulas. Classification (NCBI taxonomy): domain Eukaryota; kingdom Metazoa; phylum Arthropoda; class Insecta; order Lepidoptera; family Crambidae; genus Scirpophaga; species Scirpophaga incertulas. The sequence goes on along the minus strand of CM071634.1, from coordinate 25,694,378 downwards.
ATGAATATCGCCGTTGAATGAAGTTTTAAATCAAGAGCCAAATAGAACTGTAGCTTATCAAATAAAATTTATAATTATGTTAATTCCGTAATCGATGTGACAAACAAGATTAGGTAATTAAATTTTATTAACAGCAACGAAAAACAACATTTAATCTTTAGAAAGAGCACCGTGGCTTGGCTGGTTTGTACACCATAGTTTGTCATATTCTAACCACATTGACTTGAAAACCGGTTTTTTTCCCTATACTTACCTGAGTCTAGCTTGATGTAGAGCATGTCAGTACAGTTGTCACTTTGATTAGCGATCACATGACGATATTATGGAACATTATGGAAATGTTTACAAATCTACATTCACCCAACATATTAAACTAGCTTTAGGCTATGTATTGAAATGGACTCTCAATGCCATGTAATTGTTTTGTAAGTTTAATATTAAAATTTCACGAACGCTATGAATATTTTTATATATTAGTCTCGATATAAAATTATTTATTATAAGTGTTTTGGATGAAGCGGCCAAAGATTCAAATATTTTTATAATAAAATCAAATAAGTACAAGTCTATGTGTTTCATTTCAGTTCTTGTATACATATGTGTGTTATGATGGACTTGATTGTTTTTCACGTGAATAAGTGCATGCATGAAGACGCTCATGAAAGGGAGGAAGCAAGAGAAGTGTGCCAGGATCGTAGCAAGTGGAGAGAGGTGGTCTCTGCCTACCCCATTGGGAACAAGGTGTGACATATATGTATGTATGTGAATAAGTGATAAGACGTGATAAGATGAAATATCCTAACCTGGCACACAAGAATGTCGTTATGCGATGGGTGGCGTCCGCTGAGATCATACTAGCCGTGGTCTCCACCATCGGCTCAATTCCAACTACCATTTGCAAATATCTCATGAGATTGGGACTAAGTAACGGGCCAATTTTAGCATCTCCAACTAGCAATGCTATTTTATAATCGATTTCTCGCTGGATTCTCCGTCGTCTTTACACTCAGCTGCCTAACTTTCTGCCTTCTCTTAGAGTTATTAGTAGTACAGATAGTTTTGGGATATTGTTCTTGCCGTATAAACAAAAAATATACAGTAAAATCATTTGTAATATGAATTCGATTTATTAATACCTAACTTACTTTAAGAAAACAACGTAATGCGTGGTCATAATAATAAAATATTTTTTTTAACTCATGTCCTTTAACGTAACTTCGCTTATTCATATGAAACTTGAGTCGAAGTCGAGTCGAATAAAAACTTATTTTTTATTTAAGGTGGGGTAAATTATTGCATTGAATTGCATACCCGCGAGTCGAGTTATGTGGGGCTCTCCTCTCGAAAACTAAAGCACTCTTTGAACCCGATATATTCACTTCGACAAATTCGGCTTTTGTCAATATTAAAATACTTACCGAACAGAACATCCCACTTATACATGAAATAAACATCCACTCGTACACTCACAAAGGGAGTCCGGGTATAAAACTAAAAGGAGTTGCGCTCTTTATGACTGACCAAACTGAGACTCTGGGTATAGCCTTCTGCGCAGACATGGCCAGAAACATCACTATATCTCCTGGCCTAGGAGCCCTGTTAAATGGTAGTACGAGGAAGGTCACAATACGGAGGAGAGTATACGAAAGTATGCCCAAGGTAAGCTTGAGACACCGAGTGGGACGAATAGCCCGGAAGAATAACAAAACAATCGTGCTATTCCCCACTTGGGAGGACACCTCTTCCTTCAAACTAGTAAGTGACTTATTCGCCAATATCGCACGACAGGGCTCGGCTGAAACCCCCCCTCCCCCTGCAAAGTGAGCGTGGACGCGATGACCGTTGGCCACATGAAGGGAGAGACCAGGGACCTAGAAGGGGCGCAGACAGGGGCCAGAATCTAGGATTCGTTCTTACCCCAAGTGTGGTCATCGGAACGTCGCTAAGCGCACCCACTGGCGGGCCAGAATATGAACAACTTTGGGTCACACCTGAGGGGGCCACGCAAGCGCAAAGGGGGTCTATCCCAGACAATACTGGAATAAATTTAAGTGGCAGTTATACAACAATCGGTAGGGCGTTAATATCCGGTATCCTTACTTCACCGAAGGCAGCAAAAACTGCTATGAACAGACTCTTCAGGCTGCTATCGACACCCGTCCCAGAGCCACAGCGGCACCACCCGCCACCTAGGCAAAAGTCGGAGCCTCCCTGCATCCTACAGAAGAAGGGTTCGGCCTTTCCATCACCCACACTGAAACCGGCCCGGGAGCCCGAGGACCACATGATGAATGCCCTCATCGAATTCGCGGCACTGACTGAAGCATCCCTAAAGGACAAGACCGAAGCCTGCGCCGAAATCATGAACCTCTATAGGCGCAGCACCATAGGGACGCCGATATCAGAGAAGCTGCTGCGGGAGCGATTGGAGGCAGCTGGGGCTGTCGTGTATGATACCGTCAAAAGTGAAGTACTAGTCGGAGAAATGACGGGGTCATACATGATGGCTTACAGCGCGTCGGGTGGCTTCTTGCCCACCGAGGAGGGAAGCGGGGGAGACTTAAAGTGCACGACACCACAAAATGATCCGTTGGTAGTGTTGGCGGAGTGTACCAGGGTGATGCTGGAAGATAGGACCCTAGCAACGGCCAGAAGGGTTGCTGGGAGACTCTTGGACGGCCTCGACTCTGGGCACTAGGTGCAGCCATCGTATAAATGAATAAATGGGGTTCCGGGATGTGGTAAAACCATATGGATCGAAAAACATTTCAAGACAAAGCACGACATAGCGGTAACCGTTTAGGCCGCGAAAGACCACAGCAGAACAAGAATCGTGTACGTATACCATGACGTCGCTCCTAGTGAATGGCATCGGGGAGGGCGAAAAGTGTAAAAAGCTCTTCGTGGATGAGGCCCTGATGAGTCACTTTGGAGCGATAGTCACGGCGGCCCAGATAACGAGGCCCGAGGAGGTGGTCATGATCGGGGATGTATACCAACTCCCCTACATAGGCCGAAATGACCACTTCCCAATGATTTATGACAGGCCTGCGTTACTAATCAAACCCGGAACGACACTTGTGTGCACGCACCGCAATCCGCTGGATGTAGCCTACGCCCTCAAGGTCGATCTACGGGGATTTATATTCGTCACACCTCCGTACAAGGTCCCTGTCGTGGATAGCATTGGGGAATTCGGTAATACCTAACATGGGTAATACCCTATATCTCACCCACACCCAAGCCGAAAAAGCCCTCTTAATTAGTCAGGGTTATGGAAGCTTGGAGGGTTCGAAGACCCTAACTATCCACGAATACCAGGGTCTAACGAGCGGGGCGGTGGTTGTGGTGCGAGTGTCACAAAAGCCTAATGAGATCTACGACAGCATCACGCACGCAGTCGTCGCCATATCAAGGCACACCAGCACATGTGTCTACTATAAGTACGGGACGCTGTGCTGATGATGCCATAGTACGATTAATATCCGAAGCACAGGCGGCGACTCCGTGCGACATTGTTAATTACAACTTGATATTGGCACTAAAATATCGGGACGAAAAAGTCAAAAAGCAACTCCTCCAGAGACTTGAGTCACACGTGGAGCGACCACAAGTTGCACAGGAGGAGGTCTGCCAAACTCGTCCCACAAGCACATTTTCTAGGACACTACAAGCCCTCAGTCGGGCTTTACTCAAATAATATCTAATGAGCAGAATGGCAAATTGTACATAAATATAAAAATAATAATTTTAAAAATTTATGGCAGGAACAGCTGCAAAAAACAATAATAATAATAAGATAAAATGGAAAAGAAAATAAGAAATAGTCAAAATGTTTGAAACATTAAGAAACAGTAAAACTTGTAAAATAATAATAACATTATTGTACCTGTGAAAAAATTGTAATCATAAATAATATATATGTATAATAACAATAATGATAACAAATAGAAACTAATAATAGTATAACTAGCTTAAACAATAAATTCTAATGTAATCAAGTAATATGTAAGATTTCTAGATTATAATTAATCTTAGTATTTAAACACATAAATGTAAATACTAATCATAGATACTAATTAAACATTGTTAGTTTTAAGGAAGAAGAAGAAGTTAGAACATAGATATAGATGGGGCTATGACTGTGGGGGACAAGACCATCTGTCCCCACAAAACGGAGAACAATCCTGATCGACAAATGATATGTTACTTGTAGATTAAATAATATATAAGAAAATGTAAAAAAAGACTAACACAAACAAAAAAGAGTGCGGACCAAAGAGTCCGCAGAAAACCAAAAAGAGCTAAAAGTATTAAAATACTCAAATAAAACAATACGAATAATTCACAATACCCATTTATTACATACAGTAATTACAATATAGACAAAAACATTTGGTTGTCAGCACAGACTGATCATAGCCATACATGTTAGTATGAATAACACGAAAACACGAACAAGATTTATTGAATAAAAAAGACCACTGGTCACAATAGTAGCGTAATAACTTTATTAAATAATTATGTTAGTTACGCCCAAAAATACAGGTGTAGCTCATACCATATTATGGTTCATAATTCAGTATAATAACAATGATAAATATCTTAATCTTGATTATTTTATAGTCAATATATTTCTGGGGCATACATTATGTCGCCTTAGGCCTGATCAATTGTAGCGTACTTACAGTTGGCCCCATTTTACTTTCGACGGATATAATTATTTTACGCAAATGGACATATAATTGCCTGTAACAAAGTATACTGCAGCAAAATATTAACTGCAAAATTTATTAAACCAGCTTTTCATAATAAATAGGTTTATGAAAATTTTCGATACTATTGAATACTTGTAAAGGTTCATTGAAATAAGCAACTGAGGGAGTTTTTGCTTCGCTTCGATTAGCTTATTACATTTGGACCTGTTACTCTTCTCATTACATCATTACTTCACAAATATCACTATATTCATAGTTTACTATCTAAAAACATGTTTTTATATAATAGTATTACACTATATCAATAAAAAATGGTTCGGAAAGAGTCAGAGCAATCAACATTTCTTTTCGTTTGGCATTATAATGCTAAAATATAAAAGCTACTAGAAATAACATGACGAAAGTGGATATCTTACAATCCAAATTATATACATTCGTGTGTTACCAGTAATGAACTTTTTTATTTTCATAGTTACCACTCTCAATATATTTTGCATCTCAAATATTTGTATTTCAGATATATGTTTAGCTAGATAACAGTTACGATTCATCAATATTGCTAATAAAGACCTAATCATTACACATATGCCACTTACAATGAATGTTATTTTTTATGGTTTAATGTTGTTTCAGCAAACTTGAACCATAGGAGTCCATTGATATTGACAGCAGTCTATGTGATACCACATGAATTGATATAATATGCTATATTTAGGAAACATTTATTTCTATATACTACAACATAATTATTCAAATATGTACTTCTATAAATGACTAGCACCAGAGGCAAAATAATTGTAAATAAATTTCCACATACTACCAAGGTAGCAGAGCAAATATAAAAACAAAATAGAAACATAAATGAATATATGTGAAGCCAACCTCCAGATAAATGCTGGCACTGCAGTTACATAAAAAAAAACACTGGAGAGATAAAATGCGTCATGTCTCCTATTACAAGATATGTAATGCGTTTTATATTAAATAAAACGCATTACATATCTTATTATGTAAAATTTTTATACTAATTAGAGGTTACAACTCTAACATGTAATGCTATACACAAATGTAAACTGGCACATATATAATATAGAAACTAATTAAGACCTGAAATCACAGCAATAAAAATATAAATCTAATACATATATTAAAAATGTTTTCATAAAAGTGACTAATTTTATATGGTTTTTCAAAAGAATTTCCCCATCACAACCGTACATAAATTCAAAATGTTCAATTTCAAAAATATGTTGTTTCTCATGTTCTTTCAAAAATATAGTAGTTCTTGTCTAAACAAGATCTCTTTTAATACTACTTTATGTACATTTTTTTTTGTATTAATGAACAATTCACAAAGTTGATAGATACAATATTTTATATTCTATTAAAATTCAAACATCAATACCACAACATTCACATTTATTTTTAAATTGGCCACAATGAAGCTATAGCCAATCAGCTTTAATTAGCTGGGAAACTCCTAATAGTGGGTAGGCTACAATAGTTACTTTCAGCAGTAGAAATTGCAATATGTATTTATAACCAGAAATGTATACATGATCTCTCTACAAGAGACTTTATTTTTAAATTTGAAAGGCTGATATTAAGTAATATTTACAAAAACTTTGATATTAAATTATTAATGCCACCTTACTAATTGATAATTATCAATCAATCATTATAATGATTTTACCAGAGAACATTCCTATTCATTACTCTAAATTACTTGATATAGAAATTCTGTTATTTATAAAATTTATAACTAATACTGTTATATTATCTACTGATCCTCGGTAGTATGCTTGAAGGGTCAGGCTTTTTGCACCATAATCAGGCTCATCCAACCTTTCTTTAATAAATTTTACAGCTTCTTCGTTCGAAAAAGTATCCCATAGGCCATCAGAAGCAAGTACAATAAACATTGGTCTGTGATCATCCAAATTGAAAGTAAGGATGTCTGGGTCTGCTATTACAAACTTTTTATCTTTTAATGGGTAGTCTCCCATTGCCCGAGAAGTTGCTAAAATGCCAGCCACTCTCCAAACACCATTGAAAGCTATGTACCCACCAGCTGCTTCAATTCTTCTTTGTTCTCTTACCTAAAAAATATATGTGAAAGTCATAGAATGGATTTTTTGAGTTAATAGTACATAGATCAAGTAGGTTTTTGAAGTTACGATCAACATGCACATAATCCCAAAAAAAAAACTAAAGCACTTATTAAGTGTCAAATATATTAGTAATAAGATGTGATAACAAAAAGTTATAATAAAATTAATATAATGGTAGAAGTATGTATTATTATCTATTGCTATCAATGACATGTCCTATAAAGCTTCCAATTCCCAAGAGTGGACCCTACTTGGAAATCGAATATAATTTTTGTCTTATCTATTTTAATTTTACCCACTTTAACTCCAATATCATTTGAGCATTGTGCTCAAGTATTTCTCCATGATGATATCATCAGCAAATTGAAATTGCATTATATTCTTGCCATTGATTTTAATACAATGTCTCTCCAATCTAATAGTTTAAACACATCCTACACAACAGCTGGATACATTTTTGATGATTACACTTTACCATGTCTCACACATTTCTTACAAATATTGGCTCAAATTAATAAGAAAAAGTAATTTTATTTTTTATTAATTTGTCAATAGATTTTCCTCTACCAACTGGGAACCTGGTAGTTTACTGCTTTGACAAATAAAGTATTTTGTAATTCATTGGTTTTCAATAGATTATTTGTTTCTACTGTACCTAAAGCTATTATATAAATAAAATTCAAGTATTAATTCTAATTATTTTACCTGTTGTGGTTTATGGTCAAAAGATACTGGTATTGCATTTCCACGAAAATCACACATCACACCCCTAGAGTCTCCCACATTTGCAACAATCAAATAATTATTTTCCATGACAGCAATAAGTGCTGTAGTGCCTGCAACATTAAGAGAGCGCTTTGCTGCCTCTACAAGCAATCTGTCTGCTGCCAACACCTCATCAGTTAAGAGTTTCCCATAATTAATTTTTCCTTTATCTAGGTATGTTGAAATGGGAATTATCACATTTTTCAAAGGTTGCCCGGTAGGTCTAACTTCTCTTGTTATAGGTCTATTCTTAGACAACTGAGCCAGTAGTTCAGGATCTGTAATTTCTTTCTTATAAGAGTCATCAGCTGTACTTGCTGACTTTTTAAAACTTGGTTTCCTTTCAACATTTACAGAGTTTCCTAGTTCCTTGGATTTTTCTTCAGGGCTTTCTTTTGGAGGCGTACTTATGATTTTGCCATCTCTATAAGCATTTAGTTCTATTATTTTGTTGAAAAGATTTTGAATAAGATGATCTTTCGCATAATTAGCAGCAAACTCGCCACCGTGTCCATCAAATATGGCAAAAAGTGATATTCCAGTATTATTAATGTTTTCGTTGATAATAAATCTATCTTCCATATGCATTCTTCTACCTTTAATAGCATATGCTGCACTCAGGCTACCTTTTAGTTCCCAACTTTGTTTATCGGCTTCAGATCCCTCCATAAGTTTCATTCTTTGAACAGCTCCCATAGGGCTCATTGCATGTGATAAGCGGCTCAATAATGTACGACTCCATAATTCTATTGTTTGAAGATACATCAAAAATATTATTATGACTAAAGTAAAAATCACTACTTCTGAACGTAGTAAATACAGACGCACCATCTTCCATAAATAGCTCGTAGGAGCATCAAGTGGAACACTACTTGTAAATCGGGATAAAATTTTCAGAAATGACAAGTATGTTTGATGTAAAACTCTATCCTCTAATTCGTCTTCCATGTCCTTCAAATCAAATGTATCACGATAAGCACTATAAGGACTTTTAATTTCTTCGTAAAATACACAGTCACAAAATAGAATTTTCTCTAAACATCACATTCATTCTTTTCGCAGTACAAAAAAAAAACAATCATTAATATGTCAAATGATGTCAGAAGTGACATTCCAAGCGCTCCGAATAGCGAAAACACTCATGACAATAAGTAAGGTCTAAATTGAGTCGAAATGCGTTATTGCGCCAATGAGTCTAATGTCATCTACACGCGGTAGCGAGAAAATATGACATTAAAACTTGAAAAATAATATTGTGTTTTGAGTCAAAAAATTTTTTTTTGACTTTATTAATTTACTTTGCAACATTTTTAAATGGAATATTTGTAATAAAAAATGTTCGGGAATGGTTTATTAATTGGTGTTTTGATCAATGACACCATAGCAACGGAAGTGAACGCTGTAATTCCTAATGGAAACACTTTTTATCGCGATTTCAGTTGTGGTGGTTATCATCATTGTCATACGGAACGCCTCGATTGGTAAATATTTCGCTCCCTAGGGAAAGGCAAAGGAATGTAATCCATATAGTTTTAGATTAATAGGTTTCTTCTTTCTTGCATACTGTGTTTTCGGTAGTATTCTTCATTCTTGCAGTTTATATTAAGTGTGTGTTACACATATATAATGCATGTATGAAGAGCATGGCGAGAAAAGCTCGGCGTCGAGTTTATACTATAAGATTTCAAACTTCATACTCACCACAAAATCAAAATTTTAATGATTCTTCACAATTGATTGACAATACAACACTTGGACACAGAATTTCGCAATTATTTTTAACAATGTTGCCGAATATAGAGTTTCACATGCTCATACACCCGAATGGAATAAATTTTTGTACATTATACAAAATATCTGTCTTGTGCGGGAATCGAACCTGTGACCTCCTGTTCAACCTAAGATATCAACATTACAACCAAGGCGTGTTAGACGGTTGGTTAAATTATATGGTTTGTTGCATAGATTTATATTTCATAATTTGATAAATGATGTAATTTTTAATTTCATATTAACATTGTAATCAAAAGTCTAAAAGTTTAAACTACAAATTTAGTCAAAAGATGAACTGAGCAAATGATTTAGCTTTGTCATCATTATCAAACAGTTTTACAATTATTATAATTATGAATTTTATCAGGGAAGTATAAGTCAGAAAGAGATGAAATAACGAATCCAGATCGGTTGAGTAGTGGTTGGGAAATTACGCGATATAGTGTTCAAAAGATAATTGCAAACCAGGAGAACAAATTGCAGTAGAAAGCTTTTGAAGTAAAATACATATGTCGGAAAACAGCCAGGTGGACCTACCATTCCATCGCAGGAGTTGGATGCTACCAACATAAAAGCAATCGACATGGAGATTTCAAGTGGTGACTTCAGCAGTCGGCATCTCTCCGTTGAAATGATAATGTTGTTTTTAGATAATAAGTAGTTCTTAGACAAGGTATATTTTCTATTAGTGGTACCCGGTTTAAGAAAGTTGCGTAAATAACGATAAAAACTATCAAATATATTATACTTGTAACAATCATAAGGCCGATGTTTTTATAAACAAATACTGAATGGAAATAATATTTTTAATATGGCAACATGAATTTTTTTTCATACAAGCTCGTAGAAACGTCTAGTCTAGAAATTTGGAACTTTGAGACTATCGCCCCAAAGTTCCTTTCTAGACGTATACACATCCATATTCGGGACGGGCACGTAGTGAAGAAAGCTGATTATTGATACTTATTTTGATTGTAACTCATAGAGAGGTTTCAATACATTTATTTGAAAAAAAAAACAATGTAAATTTAAAAAATGTAATAAAACATTATACAGATTATATTCCATCATAGATACAAAAGTCGTTTCATTTTGTGTGCTTCAGAATTAATATGAATATTACTAAGTGTACATATTCTCTAATTAGGTACTAATGACAAGTATTACAATATTAAGTTACATAATAAATGAGCATACAGCATAAATTTAACTATCCTTTTACTTGTATACCAAAAGTACCCACTTGATTAAAGTAAAAACAAGATCAAACATCTATAATAATAAAAGTACTGAATTATAGAACTATAGAGTAGACAAATAGATATTGTTCATTATAAAGAAGTACATAAGGTGCATTTTAACGGTACATGGTTTTTGTGAAGACCCGGGCCATTGGGGGGCGTAACACAAAAATCATGTTATTATAGTGTTCAACTATAAGGGAAGACACACATACACAAAGCAAAATGGCCAGTCTTGACTCTTATGTTAATTAACAATTCCAAGTGACTTATTTCGTAATGTTTACGGAATTAAATCTAAAGTGGTATTCGAAATGTTTTTGTATGTACCTCATAGCAAAACAAAACGTTACCAATTTGTTCTATAAACATAATACCGTTCACTGGTTATTGTTACCAGCGGGTTTTATCCATGTTGTAACAAGTACCTAGTTGGAAATGTTAATCGACACACTAGCTACTCAAAATAAAATTACAATATTACAAAACGATGAGGCACAAACATACAATGGCACCATCAGCAAACGTCAGATAACATCAACATTTTTAAACCTGTTTGATCTGTTACAAAGCAAGACAACCGACCAGAATAGTTCTACAAAAAGTAATTGTGAAGTGCTCACATTATTACATAATGAAATAAATTGTGCAAATAGTATTCTTATATACAGTGTGATTCTTGACGAAGTACACATATGAAAATAGGTGAAACTAGACTTATTTAAAAAAAAAAGCCTTAAATTTTTAGTTTTAAAAAGATAATAAATGAAGAATTGAAATCAGTAATAAAAATTATCATATGATCGGACTTTATTTTCAGAAATTTTGGTTATATGAAAAAATAACTTGAAATAAGATAAGTTTTTTCGGAAATATTTTTTTTATTTTTCGTAGATATTGATGTTTTTTGTCCAAAACTACTACTCAATTATCTCCGCCAGTTTTTAAGGATCATATTAGTCTTTGTTTTGGCTTGCTACCTTATACAGGACTAAAGTTATAAGAATTTGTTTGCATGGGTTACCCTATTGCGACTTGAAAAATAAAAAAATCATAACTGCTAAAAAAATATTTTCTAAATTATTTTATGTTTTCTGTCGATAAAAATAAGCGTAGTTTCACCCATTTTCATATGTGCATTTCGCCAAGAATCACACTGTATAACTACCGATATTATTATAACAAATTAGAAAATGTTATATATTCGTATATAGAGTAAGGTATTCATATAATTACGTCGCTTTAGATTTTGTCAGTTGTCAAAACTAAATATTTCTACATGAAAATGTGTTAAAGAAAATTCACTTGCGAATAATAATAACCAACCACGTTATAATATAAGTACCTATTTGAAATTCCTACAGTCTATACAAGAAATATTGTTAAAATATAAAACTGCTCGTCGCAAACTAATTGAGGTTTACTGTAACTATTATATTTTTAAGGTGTTCAGTTATTCCCTATCAGATTCCACAGGAACCACTCTGGTAGCATATTCACGTGGATTCCCTTTATAGAATCTGTTTTCCAATAATCACCAATTATCGACTTTATAGAAGAATCTTATGCTGAACTAAAAAAGAAAAATACTTTCAAAAGTTTTCATTGCTCTTTTTCTTGCTTGCTCATTCTCGGTAACCTCGTGGTAAAAATTAGGTAGATGTTGTTTTCTTGAAGGCCAAGTTATGTAACAAAACTGATCTTTTTACTAAATAAATTAATTTGAATACATAAAATGATGTTTAAAACCGCCATAAAGCCGCATCGCAAGCGAGATGCCGCTATACTGTGTAAAAACGGTGTCTTTATTTCAACATTGTTTTAAACATTTATATATAAATAAAATAAATATATTGTAGTAAGCAGTCAGTCGGTCCAGCTGTGTGTACACATAAAAACGTTTATTATTATTCAGGATACAATTTTTTTTAGACAGAATCATTAGTGTATGACGTGCTTTAGGTTCAATATTTCACATTACAATTTGAAAATATCATAATTAATACTTAATAACATACTTTACATTAAATAATGAGATTATACATACAAGACATAAGTAAGGAATAATATGTAAATTTTTACCCGTTATAAAATGTAAAAAATAATATAAAGTCCTTAACAAATATTCAGATTATTCAGTTAAGTACAAAGCATTTAGTCTTATGAGTATTTTAAGAAAAATATTAAAAATCACAATCTAATTAATTTACGTATAGGCGAGAGCAATGTAGTTCTATGTCATCAAATTATTAATTAGTCTGATTTTAGTCTTTAATAATGTCAATTTTGTTATAATTAAGTTGTTGGTTTCCGAATAAATAAATAAAAGTAACAATGAAAAAGTGCAGTATTATATTACGGAAAATTTATTTGTACATAAAATATTCCTTCTTCTGTAATGCTTTCACATTAAAAATAAATAAATAAATACGATATTGCTATTACAATAAGTTATGGAATGAACAAAGTTAATCAATAACTGAATATAGTTGTGCAGCTAACAGCGCAACAAACTACCGACAAAATTTGGTGAAGTTAAGGGATCATAAACGCATTCCGCCTTGCTAACTGCAGTATACCAAACAGTCTTGGGTATGGTATATTGAATAATCTAAATATTACACATTACATGAACATTATTCAATATGGCAATACATACAAATCGAAGTCAAAGTTGTCATATGATACAAAGAGAATTTGTTACGATCGGTCATGGTTTGGATTATAAATTGTGTTGTACAATTGCAACAATTTCTTGTAATGTATTGTGTGAGAGAAGTAAATAACGAGAAGATCAACACCTTTATAAATATTTCAAAACTAAAAACAATTATTAGTCTTTGTGGTAAATTGTTGACAACAATTTACTTTTAAGCATGTTAAAAGTGAGTTGTTGTAAATATTTAAAAGTAACGAACTTTTTAAGCTCAGATTTATTAAATAATAAAACAAAACAAAATAGCAAAAATGAAATATACGTTTGTAAAATTTGTTGTCAGAAAATAAACATAAAAGATATTAAAAACTAAGTAACTAATAATTATTCACTGTACTACATAAAATGACGTGAAAAATACATAAATGCTAATGTCACAAGTTCTTGAAACATAAAAAGCTTAAATATTATAAATACTTAACAAAATATTTAAACATTTCGGTAGTAAAAAAGAATTACATTAATTAAATAGAAAATTCCACAGCATATAATAGATAATAAATTATACTTCATATGTCTTTCTCTTACTAAAAATCTGCGAAACAATATTATTATAGCTGATGTTTTGCAAACTTTGAAACACTACAGCTATGAAAGAGTAAATTGTGAGAACAAATTCATATGTTCAATTATGTTTGAAATCAGTAATTATATTTGTAATCAAAGAAAGACTCAAACTAATTTGATGTACCTAGCCTATCTGACATGGTCGACAAATGTAAGTTGTATTAAACATACAGGTACTAATTATGAAACTTTGTAGTAAATCAGATTATATAAATTTACTAATCTAGCGAGATAGTATACTTAATCGAGATTCCACGGAAACATGTGTTGTACCTTATTTAATTTAGAAATCATATAAACTTGAGATATTTTACTAACACCAAACGCATAATGACCGTTTGCTGTCACGCACATTGACACATAAGTCGCATATATTTGACCCTAGTTTTCTGCCCAGTGACTAATGATACTTATTTCTCGACTATACTACGACTACGATATTTATTTAGAAGGGCAGAGATTAAACAACACCAATGTGAATTTACGAATGAGTTTTTCAGTGGAAATTCAACATCTATAAGAACTTAATGTTCAGGTGTATGTTGAACGACATAACTGTCGATGGGTCGACATGACATTATGTTCCAATTTGCGTATGAAATTTTGCATATTGATATAATCGTGTCAGTTTGCGTGAACACCATTTGCAATTTATGACTACCAAAAATGCCATTAAGAGAATAACTCAAAACGTCATTTTACTAATTATGATTTTATACAAAATCATACACTATTATCCTCCTCTTGAGGACTTACCAAACAATAAACTAAATTTCTAATCTATTTTAACTTCGGAAATTTGTGCGAGATTGCTTCATACTATTTTTTCTTTTCCATAATGAATGTATATTATATAACATTTATTAGTGAAATATAATACAAAGCTTAGTTTAAAAATGTATTAAATTTTCTCTCAATACTACTGGAAGGGTTTATTTAAGTCTTAACATTCATTATCAACCATAAAACTGATTGTTCATGCGCAGTATTCGCATAGCATTGAAAATTAAGGTGTAAAATTATTAACTTATTTTCAATTCTTCTTAGAAGGGTTTTGTTGAGTCTTTACATTTTATGCTAAATTATTTAAAAATTGTGTTTTACTTGTAATGGCACGCACATTTACTACTTATAATCCAGTAAACTACTTGGTAGAAATTGAAAAAAAAAGAGATATGTATATAATATACAATATATTTTATGTCTACTACGGTGAAGGAAAATATCGTGAGGCAACCTGCATAAGCCTACGAAGAAATTCCAAGATGTATGTAGTCAAATAATCCGCAGTGGGTCAGCGTGGTTGATCTTATGTAAAAATCTTACATAAAAGGAGCGTATGCACTGTCAGGTGCGTGTGAGAGAGGTTTAGATATACAAAATATATGCCGAACATGGACATATGTATATATAGTTAGTATGCATAAATCGAGGTTGTGCATAAATAATGTGCCGTACACTGTTTTGCGTGGCCCACTGCGGAATAAATTATATATCTCATACTATTTTTAGTACATACATGCGAGTGTCCTACTCCTGTGGGATGCATTGAGATATATTTACAGTTTACGCAATTGAAGTTCACTTGCTTAAATACAACATCCACGTCTAGACAACGATAGGATACTAAAAATAAGTAGTTAAAATATATAAGCGAAGGTGAAATATGGGATGGTTTTAGTAATTGACCATTGGATGTAGAAACTAAATAGAAATATTTCTATATATTAATTACTTTACGCGGTTTGAAATGGTTTGCATCGAGTTCTCATTGCTTAAAATGTTGTGTTGAAGGGGTATTGATGCAGTTTTAATGTTAACCCTTATTTATTTCGTAGAAGTTCAATGTAATTTTGTTTTAAGTTAGAAAAAGAAAAATTTCAACCTAGTACGGGTTTCGTCAATGAATTTAATAACAAGTGATCTCGTTTCTTTACAATAGGAGAGAAACAAAAGATTTCTCTTAAACACTACCTATATAATATTATGTAATCAAGGCTTAGGTGTCAGTTAGATATTATTATAATAAAATTGACTTTATTTACTTATTATATTTTAATATTTAAGGTATATCTGTTTCATTTATTGATATGAGATATAAATTTGCAATTTTAATAGTATTTTGTGCTAGATTCGATTAAATATTTTGTACGACCATGACTAGCGATACCTTATCAATAATTTAAAAATATTCAACGTCTAAGATACTCGACAATATTAGTAATGATTGAATATTATGGATGGACACAAGAATTCACTGAATAGGAATTAGAAACTACAAGATCGTATGATTAAACACTAAATTACAAATTAATTTTTAAGTAACTTTGTATAGTGAAAAAGTGTAAATTTTTGCCAATACATTCTAAAGTTGGTTTGCATTATGGGATATAATATATATTGTAATTCGGGTTTAATTCTGTGATATATATATAGATTATAGACAACTCAAAAACAAATATATTTTTACGTCCATTAATTTATTACCAGTAAGAGTTGTTTTACAATAGCGATTAGACACTAAACTACTCAGGAATACCAAAGAAAGGAATAATGCAAAAAACTCATTCGTGTCTTTCAACACAGAATCTTATCAAGCAAGTAAGAACAAGTATCTATCTATCCATAGCTACAATCAAATAGGGCAATATTAAGACAAGAAAGTACATGGCACGTGGCGGCGAAGGGTGTGCGAGGACAAGAAGTAAAATATATATGTTGATCTAATACTGCTTGGCCAGTTGGAGTTATAATTGTAGTTTGAGGTGCAATATAATAATCTCAGTGTAAGCAGTAAATATAAATTTATATAAAAAGATATATATTATATTATGTCCCGCAGTGAAAAGCCAGCATAATAATGTCGCTTTTATACGATAAATAGACGTAAAAAGTGAAGAGAGACTTTGGATTGAATATAAAAGATTATCTGTCGTAGGTAAAAACTGACGTCGTATCAGCAACAAACTATGATATTTTTGAGGCCATTTTTCCCTTCGTCCAACAGGACCTAGAACTGTGATCTTAGTACTGGCATATATAATAATCACTTTGAATAAAAAATAATTTTTCAGATACCCTCATATTTCTTGCTCGTTATTCGCAGAATGAGGACGTTTCTTTTGTACGCTCCGGAATAAAAATAAAGTCACTAATTTTAATTCCATATATCTCTTAAGTTTACCGATGACCACTGTAGTGGTAAATAAAGCATCAGTTGATGACAATCACACTGACTTCATATTATATTGTTTATGGGTATTCGATTTTGAGAACATTGAAACTGTCATATTTTTTCTAATAAACGGGAAAATTTTATTTCATGCCATAGTAATGAAAACAAGTAGCAGGAGACGTATTTTTGAATCATTAGACGTGAATTTGGAATTCGAATACGAATACAAATCGTGCGCGAAATAATTTTCTACTGCTTACAATTTTATAGATTTTTGAATCACTCGAATTCAGTGTTGTCATTAAACACAAATTCTTAATTAAATTCCGTTTCACACAGAAAAATTCAAAATCACAACAACAAAAAACCGGCGATGACCCGCACGTGAAACGGATCACTGTCAACGTCACTTCAGCGTTGGATATTCTACTAGTAGAAATCAAAAACGAGTGGGTTGAACCACTCGTTGTACAACGCACGAAATGAAAGTTCAGAAATAGTGAATTCGGTAATTCGTATACGAATCTCACGATTTCGAATTGGTTTTCTATTGTTTCAAAAATTCGTCTCTAGGTATCAGGTTTTATAAGCGCATTGCTAATCTATATAGCGAAAAAATCGCTAGAAAGATGACAGCTAATTGTACAACCTACATGGTAAAGTGGGCGGTGTTAACTTGCCCTGTACCAAGTCACGTCTTTGTCGGTGTTCACTTGACAATTGGGATGTCTAGAAAACTTTATCAGTTCCGAGTGCTACTGAAAACAGAATGTTTTAATGTTATCCTCATCGAACCTCATTTTCTTTTCTCAACGTTGGTAATCATATTAAAAGCCTAAGCGTTACTAGACTCCAGCTCGACTCCAGTGACGGTGGTGCTGAGGTTTCCATTCACGAGGATGTCTTGAAGTGGTTGACCCAAAACGCTAGACAGCGAATCGCTCAGTTTATAATAGTTACTTTCTAAGGCCTCATGGTATGTCACCTGGTCGGAGCTTATTAACTTTCCATTGAGCTGAAGCGCTGAGTGGCATATAGTGAGGAATTCCCTAAAAAAAAAACGAAGAATATTTTGTATGTAAACGTAATTGCTTAAACTTGTATGTTTTTATTATGACAAAATTTTATCAAACAAATACAAATGAAAATTTACAAATGGTCGCTCAAGGTGTCGCTATCTCTAAGGTCCCGGGTTCGACTCCTGGTCAAAGCAGATGTTTGATGAATGTCAATATTTGTGCCTTAGTTATGGTTCGAACACGCTCTCACGAGCAGTGACAGAAATTTTTATAAGCACCCTTAACATTTGAATAAGCTCAATTTGTTTGAAATAAAAAGCAGACTAGTTAAATAAACTCTTTATCCATTTGTCTGGTTGTACTCGTAAAAGATTAATGTTTATCAAAAATACTCACTTGAAAGTACTCTTCAATTTGTCTACCATATCGTCCGGGTACATCGGAGCCAAAGTGGGGTCGAGGAAAGCGTTAGCATATGCCTGAGGTCCTGCGTTGACTTGGACGCAAATGCTTCCTTGTAATCTGTAAAAATGTTGTTATGTTATCATAAAAATGATTGCTATCTGAGCAAATGATGAAGAGATAGTTATCTTAATTGACAGTGCTCTGGCGAGATTTTACTCAATAGGGAAGTGCAATATTTTTATTTTTGTGCTCATTTTAAAGAACTCCACGTAGAATAGACCAAAAGTATATTAAAAAATGAAAAGATTGTATATTACTAAAAAAAAATGCGGTTTAAAATTGTCAATTTAAATTTTCGCGCGAAAACGGACCAATAGTTGGTATGACGTCACTCCTGTCTGTCATTGTCACTGGCTCACTGATTGTACTGCGCGTGTCATTGCTGGCTTTAGTTGTTTTTGCATTTATCTCAACTTTCATGGTATTATTTTGTAAAAAATTACAATGGATTTCGAAAAAAAGCCAAATGGACATATGTTTTGTGCCAATGTGTCCATCTACTTCAAATAAGTTAAGACGCAAAACTGAGAAAAATGTGATTTCAAGCGGCGAAGAGAAATGACATTTATTACACAAAAGAAACAGTTACCTACCCAACACTTGCCCAAACTTTTCAATGTCTTTTTCTTTAGTCCCTTTCATTTCTACACTTGAAAACTCTGCACTTTCGACAAAAAATGTCACTACCATGTCCACATTAACTTTTGGCAGAGTCCTAGAATCTGCTTTGGCAAACCCAACTTCCATTTTTATTCAAAAAACGCAGTTAATTTTGGTTTGATTGTTCACTTTTACTACAACTTATAACCTTAAATAAGTTGTCATAACAGGAGTGACGTCACTGAACGCTGATTGGTGTTTTAAATCCATTCCATTTCATGTTACTTTTGATTCGTAATTATTGTTAAAAAATAACATTATTTTAAATATAAGCCTTGCAGTGGCCCTACTTTTAGCATTTTTTTAGCATTTTAATAACAAAATTTTCATAAATGTTATAATTGCATGTTCCCCATTGATTGCGTAATCAAAATTATTATAAACTTATTGAACAATACAATATGTATGGAAGAATGTTAGTTTCACGACGATAACACAAAGTTAGCTTCTCAAATATAGATACAAATAAAAATATAAATCTACATGATAAACGATTTGTGAAAATTTGAAAGAAATAATTTCATTTTTGGCATTAACTAAACAGTGAATATCTTAGGGATAGCTTTTATTGCCAGTATTTCGATTAGAATTTCAAAACCTATTTGGTCTTCTAGTGTGAAAATCAATTATGTTTGGCGCTGCCCATGGCTTTCATTTACTGTCGCACAACTCAAAATAAAAATATTTTTACGTTCATTAATTTCTTACCAGTAAGAGTTGTTTAACAATAACGATTAGGCACTAAACTACTCATAATAAAAACAAAAGAAAGGAATAATATAAACAAACTCATTTGTGTCTTTCAACGCTAAATCTTATCAAGCAAATAAGAACAAGTATCGACGGTCCCTACGTATAAGAGGATAAGTCTAAAACTAAGGTTTACAGGAGAGTGAAATGAAAGTTCAAATCGCTCTAGAAATAAAAATACTTTCAGCTTTGAATATATTGTTTGCGTAATGTGTTATTATAGTTAGACAATTTTTAAACGTTTTTAAAGATATTTAATTTATGTACATTTTCTATAAAAAAACAGACAAATGACCGTTTTTACACCGTTATTGAAATAAAGCCATATCAGACAAATCCTCAGAGACAATCATAGATAACCGTTTGTATGTAGGAAGAAATAATGCATTTTTTTATGATAAAATGCTAGTATTACTTGTATAAAAAGTAAAATATAATTATTTGTTTACAATGGTACCTTAAACATCTCTAGATCTTTGAGCAATTATATAAAAAATAAATTAATGAAGACCGTGAATGACGTTAAGTTTGACAAGACGGCGTTTGCACCGAGTGGCGCGTATTTTAAAACGTAGTACAAAATGACAAGCATACATATATCCGCGTCTACGGCACCAATTCCGTAAAATTATAATACTAATTGTTCTCATATACGGTTTGTGTATGTAGTAACATACATACAATTAAAAAAAAAAACATGTATTGATATGAGCGTATGGACAATCTAAAGCCATTAGTGTAATAAAAAATATTGACCATTTTCGACATGACCTTTTATACGTAGGGACCGTCGTCCTATCCATAGCTACAATCAAATACGGCCATATTAAGAACTAAATAAACGATTTTCTGAAGTAGGTAATTTCTCAGAATTTTAAAATATTAAATATCTAGTAGAAATTATAAAGCGGATCTCTAAGCCACTATAACACGTTTCAATTTTCCCTGGGCATCTTACCTCTCCCCTGTAGGCTTCTAGGCCCACGAGAGGAAGTTAGCGTGATCTATCGCCCGCTATAAGAAAGACTGCTCTGGATTACAGATATGTACCTGAGTTGCAGTTTCTTTATGTCTGGTGCTTTGGCGTTCACAATTTCCGTCAATTCCGTTACTTGACTCTCCATCTCAGCCACTGCTACCTCTATGGGACTTTTTTCCTCCACGTGAGTTTCTACGACTGGCACGCGCCGTTTCACGTATGGGAACCAGCTCTCAGCTGAAACGTCAAAACATTATTTAAATAATAGTGTTACTAACATCTCAGATCGTTTAAAACTCATTTAACCAGTAATGTCAAATAGCTATTAAGATACATTTGTTTTCTATGTTAATGGGCGATCGTAATCTGTGTTTAATTAATTATACTATAATAAAAATACTTATAGTGTAGTCCCGGATTAGGTAATAGTTACAAATTATCAATAAATCAATTGTTATGCTAAAAAAAAAAAAAACGATTAGGCGAACATTCTTATCAATGGCCCACGATTATCTTATAATTTAATTTGACAAAATTACTTATCAATTATAAATTATTAGTAATATTTATTTAATGTGTATATTGGATAGGACTTCCTAGGAGTGATGAATTCGTTTAATTGAAAATTCAACATAATATTGTATATTTTATTGTGATTCTACAGGGTGAAATGGAAATCAATCGACAAAATTATCTAGGACATTTTGACCGTTGTAATGAAGGTTTTAATAATAATTAGAATCGTTATGAAACATATGTAAGAAAATACAATAACGGCAATTATTACTAGCAACCTTATCATTTTGCGCGCGATGGTACCTACAGCTTTGCTATTGGTCGACCGGACAGGATGCGCGCGGGAATACCGGTGTTCGAATGGTCGGTCTCGTAGCGCGTAAAACTTTATTACTTTGGTTTTTAAGTTGATGTTTCTTTGTTTTCGTTCGAAGCGGTCTCTTCACAAGCGTCTTTGTGGGTTGCGCTGACGCCGCTCCGTACGCGCAAACTACCTAAATGCCTAGTGCTGACTTATGAATGAAACACCTGTACGTTTGTAAACAAAAGTGTCTATCGAATATTAATGTAATATTTTTCTATACTTTTTACATGTAATTTTTAGTTTACGTTTTCTTATGTTACTTTACCCGTTTCGAGTAGTAGTATCTAAAAATCGTGGTTTATTTTTTGACAACTTAGATTGGTTTTTTGCCCTCACAAATATGATGTCTATTAGCACTAGAACCCCCCCTTAAAGTTTGTCGATTAATTTCAATTTCACCCTGTAGATATTTACTGAAAAATAGAATTTGATATATATATATGAAGGCATTTAAAATAGTCTATTTGACTCCTCAAGATTGTACCAGTTTTTATCTGCTGATCAGGTATACCCAATAGTCGCATACAAGTTTTTGAACATAACCATATTGTGTTATTGATATTTATAATGCTGAATTAGTTTTATAGAATACACTTTTTTAAAATTTCACAATTATTCTGCCATAATCTCTAAATTTTACATCACACTAAAAAGCATAATCAGAAATGTCACCTCGAAATGGACTGTGATGGAAGAACAAGTCCACTTAATATATAATGTCCTGACAGAATCGCAGAAACGAACTAGACGCCTAAATCGAAAACAGGTCAACCCTACTGAATGAGTTCCGACATGGACTGTCTGTTTGTCAGTATCTATGAGTCAAAACTATCATAGATACTACCACAGAAGGTAGTATTGTTTTTATACATCGTTGCCATTTTAGATAGGTATATCAACTCCCGGCCATTATGTGTAATACTTGTTGTCATTTTGGACATGTACAATGTAGATCTCGACACTGGGGAATCATCCCCTTAATTCCATCCCCTTGTTAGAGAACACCTGCATGTTTAGCTCTTCTAATCAATATGCAACCGACATCAAATATCTTGCTCATTATCGATAAAAAAAGATTAATGCTGACACTTCCCCAGGCAACATATATTTCGCGTTCCATTTGTTATCGTAATCGTTTCGATATCTACGACAATATATGGATTTTTTTCCAAATTATTCGTTATTATTAATTGTTCCTCCTCTAGAACACCCTCAGTTCCAGGTTCATCAAGCAGACAGCTGCAGTTAAATTCGAAAAATATCATTAGTCCAAATAAAGATACAGAATACTTATTGGTCAAATATCTAATTACTATTAACTGTAACGAGTGTAGGTCGCACTAACGCGTCGAAACTGTGCCGTTCATTAATAATATTCATATTGTTAAATTGTAATATAATAAACAACAAGCTGTAGTTATAATTACATATTTATCTTCTTTATTATTTTTTATGTAACACGTGCCAATTCAAAATATTGCTTAAAGTCCGAAAATAGCATTACATCAGCTGGGTCAGTGACATTCAAACATCATTTTTGTCCGTTTTCTTGTCAGACAACCTTGGACAAATATTGGTAATTTCCATTAACTAAGTAGGTTTTGTTTTTCTAAACATAAAATGCACTAATATATAATTTCATAACTTTAATTTATGACGGCTGATATTAATACACCAAAAATGTTATTTTACATACATATACTAATGCTTCCGTCCAATGGGGGGAGGCTGAAATCAAAGTTTTCCGCTTGCTACGACCCTAACATACTTCCTTAGCTTCCTCGACTTACATTAATGCTTTGATGTACGATCATCGGTTAAGGGAACTCTTGACCTGATCTTTTTTCAATATATCACCTATTTGATCCAAGTATGTTCGTCTAGGTCATCTCCTACGCCTTTGGCCCATTAATGCCTTTTACACACTTTGTTCATTAATTTGAAATCAAATTGCAATATTGACGCCTATTAAATAATTAGTTAACTAACTTACCAGTAATATGTGTAAGTCGCAGCCTCTGGACATAGACACGTACTCTTGCACTGCGTATAGAAGTTATTGAGACGAACCCCTAGATGAGATGGCATTCGAACGTTGCTGACTCCGTCACAATAAATAGTTCGACTAGTAAATTGTCAACTGTTCGTTACAAACTTACCAGTAAGATGTGTAAGCCGCAGCCTTTGATGATGAACGGGTCCTCTTGCCCCCCCGTCCCGCGTGAAGGGGGTCTCAAAGACAAATCGCCGCACGTTGTGCGCCCGCTCGAACGATCCCTCGCCTGTACCAGCCACTGTCACTCCTTCTGGGGCACCGCGCACCCACGTCACTTGGATGTAAGCCAACTTGCTATCTAACTCATCGCGATTTACCTAAAAGATAAGATCATACATCGTCATAACACAAAACACACCTGTATCAAATCAGTGTTAATTTTTGAACACCTAAGTTAAAATATTTATCTAACAAATGAACTTACTTCCTTATAATGAGGGCTCGCAAACCTGTTAATTTTTCTAACCAGTTTTGGTCATTGACCCGAAACCAAAATGATAAGGATGACGTTTCTGTAAGCGACTGTTGAAATCGAATTTAATAAATATCAATTTTGAGCTACGAAATACTAATACTAACTATTCGACGAGTATAATGTATTATAATTTTTAAACAAACCCCCTAGTGACAAGCAACAAACTTAGGTTTTAATACCGAAGGCGTAAATTAAAGCTTTACGTTTACTTTGCGGCAGAAATAGATAAGGCAGAGCTACCCAAGCAGACGGCTTTGATATACTTTTCCGGTAAAATTTTATTTGAATAACACCATCAGTCATCAGTTTTTCTAATGAAGCATAAAAATAGAATCAATTTCTCATAAATCTTTCCTTGTATTTCTAAAGAATTAACAATATCATTAATGTATAGATCAGACGCTCGAATGTTCGTTTCCCATTTTTTTCTTTTTCACTCTTATGATTAATCGCAGCATATCAATGCATAAGTTCATTACAATGTCACTTTCAACAATTTGACTTGCAAAAATATTAAATATCCATTTTCCTCGTTTACGAAATGTTTTTTTTTTAATTAAAGTTATGAATGTTTTATTATACTGATGTATTTGTAATATTACTTAAGTGATTTCTTTTAATTACGTCCTGGTAGTATCATTTATAATGTAGTATTTCGAATTGGTGTAGTTTGTAGTACCACCAACTTTTTTAAGTAGGGATAATCCCTTTCAAATCCTAAGTTGGCAGGTCTAGTTTGGTATGTCATTAGATTCCCATCACATCTGTAGCGGCTCTTGGTATGTCGACTACCTGGCAAAACCGTTTCCGAATCTCTTTGGTGTTGTGAAAGGACAATCCGGGATAGAGTCATCGGGATAGACGCATTTGTATGAATAGACGGGGGTTAATGTAATTTGCAGACGAAAGGCAACTTTGGAGTTATTATCTCCGGGAATGTATGTTGTAGCACCAACCACAACTTCAGAAATTAAATTAACGCGGACTCTAAAGAGCATCGTTGAATATCACTAGAACTCTTACAGTATCAACAAAACTAAAACTTCATTCGCCACTTTTCCCTCAAGTTCGTTATGACACGTACGAGTCTTAAAATATTGTCTACATATTATTGAAGGTTACTAAGCACAATTGCTGTTGGAATTACAAATGAGTAGTTATTAGCGCAAATTGACTTACCGGTGCCGAGTCCATTATCATTTTGACGTGCCCTACTCCAAATTTCTGCTCGTAGAACGTTTGCAATTTTTCTGAGATCTCGCTTAGCGACGTTAGCTTCGGTTCCTTGTAAATAAACTCCACGCCCTCTTCGTCGTCACCGAAGTGAGCTTTCCCAAAGAATGCCACTCTGTAGAACCGCCCTAATAATCTTTTTCCCGAGTTTGTGACCTCGATTACTTTGGCGTAGGCCTTGGTTAAGTGTTGGTAGCAGTTGAGCAGGGCTTGGTAGTCCTTCCTTCTCTCGTATATTGGTATGACGAGTCGATACAAAGGGCCGAGGAGCTCGTACCTTTCCGCCTTGTCTACATACTCTGTGCAGATCATTAACTGATCGAGCAACGCTTGCTCATTGTACTGCACGTCTGTCATACCTGAAACAAAATTATTTGTGTATTAATTACAACCTTACTGTAATACTGTAATGTCAAGCTTTATTGAAATTACCATAGCAGAATTGAACAATAATAAAACACTACATTAGATGTAACTTCGAAACACTGATTAGAATTATCAGTATTAACAAGTTGTAATTGTACTGCATCTTATTATATACATCGTACACTGAAAAAAGGATCAACTAAACTAGTTCAGATAATATAAATTTTTATACCATACTTATGACCATAATAATCAATCATATAACCAAACTTTGGTAACAAAAAGCCAAATTTTGGTTAAATATGCAAACCGATTAAGCTGTGAATTCAAAACCACATTTGTTAATTAATGTTGTGTAACTAACAAATAATATTATCAAATAGTAACTGAAAAAAATTACACAAACTAGTTTGGTTGAAACAACAAAACCTATTTCTAAAAGTAACTTAACGAATTACATATATTTTACAAAATTATTTTGTAGATAATTAATAGCACATTTGATTTACTGATAACTTAAATCTTTACTAATAACAACAATAGTTTTGTTAGTTATTACCGATTCGTTTAGCTAAAATTAAGCATTTTAAACGGTGTAGCGATGTAACTAACCTTTACTTATTTTTAGGCCACACATCCTTATAGTTCGGTCGTTAATAGTCATACGTTTGTTTACATTTAAACAAATTATTGAAGTACGAGGTACCGATCATTACGACGACCGATCATTGACGACCTCCATAGTCGAGTGGATAGTACACCGGTTTCAAGGTGTCACCATCTCTGAGGTCCCGGGTTCGAATCCCGGTAGGGGCAGATGTTTGTGTGATGAATGCCCGCATTTGTACCTTAGTCATGGTTGTTGATATTATATTTCAATAAAAATTATTTATATAAGTATAAGGTATGTATGTCTATCCGTTGCCCTAGATCCCATAGCACAAGCCTTACAGAGCTTAGTTTGGGCTAGGCTAATTGGTGTAAGTGTA
The DNA here is from genome assembly GCA_036419045.1 of Scirpophaga incertulas. Classification (NCBI taxonomy): domain Eukaryota; kingdom Metazoa; phylum Arthropoda; class Insecta; order Lepidoptera; family Crambidae; genus Scirpophaga; species Scirpophaga incertulas. The sequence goes on along the minus strand of CM071634.1, from coordinate 25,667,440 downwards.
ACAAATATTTATATTTATATTTTTATTTATATTACATGTGATTGGCGGATGGCGCTTTGAGTCAACCCGCGTGGGAAGCATTCTTTGCTGCTATTGGTCGCTTCCTGTCTGTACTTGACCTTTAAAGGAAGTTAGTTACGTTACTTTTTTTACTTCTTTGATTCCTTCCATTTGGTTTTTGTGTGTGATGTGACTGCAGGCAGGGTTTTTGCAATTATAATAATTCATTGTGAAGAGTTTTGTGATAGTTAAGAAATATTACCGCATGTTCACAACTTGTAAGTATTAAAAGATTGCATGCACTCGCACTGCTGTATCTAACTACAACTATATAGGTTATATAGGTACTTTACATTGCATAGGTGCTTAAACCAACGTCCAACATGCGTGCTGCGCTGTGCAGATGAGTTATTACAAGTTAATCAATTACGGTTAATTCGGTCACGTCGTGGTCAAATATTTAAGGAAATGGCTGATTTCGAGAAGGCAGCTGCGCCAACGGAGCCCGACGTCATCAATCCAGTACGAGATTATTTAATATCATGGGCCTCTCGCAATATGTCGATAAATTTGAAGGTAAGCACTCTATTCAAGTCTCAACTCAATAAACAGTTTAAACGTTATTTTAATACATTGTGTTATTGAGTAGATAGGCCAGTACATAATAGAAATCGAAAATATATCTGTTGGTTCAAGTGGGTGGCATTATGGCTACCACCTGTCGTAGTATAAAAATATATTGTTTGTTCTTTTGGGTAAGCGGCTGAATGGATAATGACATAATTTGGTGTGAACTTCATCTATTCTTGAACCCGGAGGTTTACGGAACCACATAATATGTGGTTATTATATTATGGAAGTAAATAATATATATGTCGGAACCGGCGAGCGTGCATGACAAGAGTTATGAATGTTAAAGAAGCACGTGAGGTATGCCAGGACGAGCTTAAATGGTGCTCTGTTGTTCGTGCCTACCCCGCAAGGGACTTGGCGTAATGCGTAAAGTGTGTTGTTGTTGTAATATATAGTACCTAGTCCAAGATATATATCACTTATGACACATTAAATAGTTTGGTTTCATTTATTCTAGAACACTATTGATCTGGAAACACTACAAATTTTGTCTGCGGAGGATATTAAGGAGTTAATTCTAGTAATTGGTCATAGAGCTAAGCTAACATCACAAATAGCTATGTTAAAAAATATTATAACCGATGCATATTCATCTTCCACAACAATGGTAGGTATACTTTAACATTTTCATAATTTTAGTTTGTTAGGAACGCAACTTAGTCTACATATTATTTCCATTCCTTGTATATGTATTAAAGGAAATCTCTGTGCAAAATTTCAGCTTCCTATCTTTGGGTCATTATATCTGACATTAAATTTGGTTTTCTGATTTGTCTTTTTGGAATATAGATAATGTATAATGTTTTAATAGCTACGTACTGCAACTAAAGTTTTAAAGTAAAAATTAAATTAAAAACTTACTTAATTATTAATTAAAAACTCAAAATACTTAATATTTCAGAAAGATAAAATTAGTTTTTATGTTTGTGTACCTATAAACTTTCAATACATTTATTTTTCATTAAGTATGAGGTGGATACTTCATCGATGGATCTCAGCACAAGTATTTTAGATAAATCCAAACTGGGATTGGAATCTGATATGGAGCAGCAAGAATCACTTGAAACAGAGGATTTAAAGAGAGCAGCTGCAGATTGTGTAAGTTCACATGATCCGACCTGACCGAATTAAAAATGTTGTCTAATGTTTTGCCATGAAGTACTTAGGTTCTTTTTTAATTTTATTAAAAAAAATCAGGAATTATACAACTTATTGCAGTCGACAAACGAAAGGTCTCCTTCTACGTTACGAGGCAAGTGGTCTGTTGGATAATGCATCCAGAAGACGACTCTGTAGCCTTATTATTAACAATGAGTTGAAAGATAATCCTGATCAAAAAATTACCAGTTCACGTTTCTATCACCTATCTCATGAAATTACAAACATTTTTAAAAAAGAGAGAGCAGCTGTTTACTTTGTACCATTCACCAAGTTCAGTCCAACACAAAAAATTTCTGCAAAGGGAAAATTACTCGATTGTTTCGTCAAAAAAGAAGGGATTTCATAAAAACAGGCACCTAATACTTTCTTACTGTAGTTATGCAGCATGCTTTTTATATATCACATACTTTTGTACATAAATATGATATATTTTTAGGTATTATAGAGACAAAAGAGAGACTCTCTTCGTCAGTTTCTTCAAATGAATCCAGATCACGACACCCAGGCACCAGTTCTAGTGTCCAGGAGGCAGAATTATTGCAAGACAATGAAGAAATAACTGAAAAACTTTTATGGCTCAAAAACTGTTGTGATGATCCATGAGAAATAGTTGAAAGGTACTGGGCTATCACTAGTAAAAGCCGCTTAAGATTGCTGCAATCGCAAAATTTGACAATTCAACATTATTACAGTGATTTTAAAGCTCTCAACCAGCCGGGAGGCATATACTTGGTGAGATTATTTTTATACTACTATGTTGGGTTACACACAAGCATAATATTATTATGGCCTCCCTAATATGTAGCCATATTACTACTTGTGATACATATTATGTTTTTTTATGTGTCTGTAGTTTGTATTTAAATAAAATTGTGATTTTCGATCCAGTCAGAGGAAGGTTTATTGCTACTACCACAAAATGCCTCAGTGTTTCCTATGTTACTCAACTTGCGACAAAGTCCAGGATTTGTTTAAACATTTTACTTTTGCACACAGCATGCATAATTTCTCAGTATATCATTGTGCATACAGCATGGGTATAGTCGTCCTTTTCACTTAAAAAATATCTATAAGATAGATACAAAGAAAAGTTGGTTTTTCCATTATTATTATTTTTCGATGACTATGAAAGTGGAAATGTACTTGGCAGTCATTCCGGCATTCATAAGTTGGAAGCTGTTTATGTATTTGTTGCTTGTATTCCTCCAAATCAAGCTTCTCAGTTAGGTAATATATTAATAATTTAATAAAATTGTCTAAACATCTATTTTTAAACAAATGTTAATATACTAGACATTTTAACATTTGTTAAAAATTGATGAAATAAATTGCTCAAAACCGCATCATGACGTCTTCATGAATGCATAAGTTTACTCGCTTTGTTCTCTCTAAAGATAATTTTCTTGAATGGATATTATTTATAATTCCTCATCAATGCCTCTTTCAGTTCCTGGACACTGCCGTATTTATTTTTGTAGTTTTCTTTTGAATGTAAATAGGATTTCATAGAGAGATGATCAGATCATGATAAGAAATAGGATCCGAGGATATTCCATACAAAATGTATGGCAAAAGTTATTGGTAATTTCTAACATTTCTAGTAGTCATACCTTAAATTGTTGCATAGTCTTTTGATCCCTACATGAAACAGGATGGACTGGCTGATCCATTTTTTTTCTATCTTAGCATTTATTTACAGACTGTAACTTTTTTTAAATCTGCGAATTTAGATCAGAATATTCTAAAAAGCTATAAATGGTTACATAACCATGTTTTCCTCTAACTATAATCCACTATCTCGAAAATCCACTCTGTTTATTTAAAATTTTGTGCATCTCCTTTATGGCAATAAATATTATCAAAAAAAGTATGTGAAACTTGTTATGTTAAAACCTAATACAACTTATATTATACACAAGTATTTAATTATAAAACTATCTAAAATTTAAAACTGTGAATATTTTAATTAGTTATAATAATCTGTAGGCAATTGTTTTTATGTTATAAGTAGTTGATTATGTAAGTTTTTTTATTATATGCCAGGATGTGATGGCACATAAAAAAGCACCTTCTAGCCGATGACTGAATTAATTAAAATTCAAGGTACAATTTAGCAAAAAAGAGTATGTCGAGGTACAATTTGATCAAGCTGTGTTTTTTATTGCTTTTCCATAAAATTTAGATTACTTCAATAATCCTGATTAATCTCAAAATAAAAGTGACTTTCAATTTATAAACTCTTTTTTGTCACGCTGTAACTTGAAATTTATATTATATTTAAATTTATATCTTAAGTCAAAATATTATTGTTTTATAGGGAAATAAAACAATACTTATGATAACACAGACTTTTATATTGCTTCAAGCTCTCAATAACTTTTTTCTTACGCGAAACTAGCGCCGCCATTGAAGAATTTATAGTTTGTGACTTACAAAAAATGTAGGTACACAAACTATAAATTTTCTCAATGGTGGCGCTAGTTACGCGAGTTACCAAACTAGATTAGGTTATGGGTTACTAAAGAGTTTTGTTACTAGTTACTAAATCTGTTCACTTAATATTTAACAAAATGTTTATTTAATAGTAAATATACAGAGAACCTAATAATCGCAAACAGTTTTGCTACCAGTAGATAAACGAATACGTAAAATAGCTGTTCAGTTTAGTAACTAGGAGGTAAACAGTTTATTTACTATTAAGAAGTAGATGTGTTAATTTTTCTCAAACTGATTGGTTGAATACAATAAAAAATATGAGTTACCTGTAACAAAATAAGTTAGTCTGCTAACTGCTAAAACAGAATAACAAAACACTTTAGTTATTAGTAAGCCTTGTTCGTCCGTCACTTTTTTTTGGTAAGAAGTAACCAAAATTTTGGTTAGTTTTAAACAAATATTTTTTTCAGTGTAGTCAGTTCAGTGATTTTTTAAATGTTTTCTTATACGAAAAATGTCACACACGAGTCAAATATATACCTTGTATTTTTAACAAATGAATAGATTTATATTGCATTTATAAAATAAAAAGTAAAATACAAATAAACACGTATAAAGAATTTTGTGGAATACTCCACAAATGAGTGTAAAGTAAACAATAAAAAACTAAAGTGATTGTACTTTTAATACCTTTCGAATTTCGAATTAGCGTATCAAAAGAAAAACAATGTCAACATTTAAGTCAGTAACCTAAGAGCTGTCCGTTTCATGATTCATAGTAAATACGACCTTCATCTTGAAACACCAATTCTATGAAGTCTGGTTCAAGGTTGTTTGGTACAATTTATTTACGTCTCATTCTTTATCTATAAAAGTGTAACATAATCATTGAGGCAAAAATTATGTAAAAAACCCGTAACTAGATAACTCAATAGATCATTCGTTCAGCGACATCAGTTATTTTGTATTAGTGTCGCGTTAATTACCTATCGTTAATTTCTATAACGAATAGAGCGACTGTAGCGTAAATACCTGCCCGAGTAAACTTGATAACGGTCGTATTGTGAAGCAGAAACGATCGGAGCCCGGTCTTCGGCGATTATTCTATGTATCTCTATATAAATCAAGCTGAGCCTCTCATTGTTGCAGTCGAAATCAGCCTGCAAACGCGCGTTCGCAGTTGCGACACGTTCGTGTGGCGGGCACGAAATTTGTGTTATTAAAAGATGGGTTCGTTTGTGTTGGTGGGTGCGTTGGTGGTGGCAGTGGCAGGCGGTGTTCGGGGGCATGTGGTGGAGCCAACCAACGACGTAACGGGGGAACACAGCCTCGATGACACTGAATTGGTGCTAGCATTTGTGGTAGGTAAGAGTAGACCACTGTTTTTAAGTCGTTAAGTCGTCACGCGGAGTGTACGTGTACTCAGCTTCCTATACGAATTACTGAACAAGCATTTATGTACTGGCTGGTACGTCCACTCTAGTCTCATATGTACTGCTTAGATGTAAATAATGAATCAAAGCGATTATATTATTTCTATATTCGTGTTAGAAATCATAATCGCGTCAAAAATATAATTAGTCCATTTATGTGACTTTCAAAAAAATATGAACGGCAATAGCGTTTTCATTGTGTAAATGAAGTTATGAAACATATAACTAAGGCACATTACTATTATGTAATTACGGAAAAATAAGTATTAACGGTTGTATCCAATGTCAAAAACAAGAGTGTTTCAGAGTGAATCTTTACTTTGAAGAATAAGTTATCTATAGTAGAATATTTTCAATGCCGGTGTGATAAATAAATTACCGCTATAGCCACCGTTTTCGAATACAAAGACAATAATTACATAGTTAATAAAAAATGACATTTGCTACAAGGACACAGCACAGTACTTGGATCTCATTACCAGATAATTAAGGAAAAATTACATTTCTTTTACCGTTAATAATGAAACGGTTAATTTAGAACATAATTATGTATTTACCTAATATACTTACGAGGTTTTACAAAAGTACGCAAACTATTTCGGCGTGTTTCTTTTAATTCGTATTAGAGACAGTTGTTGAGAAAGTTAACTTATTGCGTTAAATCATATTCATTTTTGATTGTTATGGACGTCAGTTACATATTATATGGTTGTAGGTCTATTCCAATAACTTTTTTTATATTTTTTAATAAGGTAAATATTGTAGGTAATGTTGGATATTAAGGTTTTTGATTACAACAGTTTTATTTTCACAGGTTTTCCGGCACGGTGACCGAACGCCCGACCAAGAAGAATTAGATTTATATTCTGGCAGCGAAAATTATAGCGACATTTTCTTTCCATACGGAAAGAAAGCACTAACTAACGTAAGTGTGCCTAGACATGTTCGTGGTATGTCTGTATGTTATGGTAGATTTTTATGTGTATTCTGTACTTTTATCATAATACTCGATACTGTTTATATCGTAATCGCTAAATATAAGCGTATATACAAAAGCGTACATAACAAATATACTTACGAGTGCCGATTTCGAGAGCAACCCTTGACAAATGTGCTAGCTAAACAGTTATGTTCTTATATGTATATTTATCTAATTTTATCATGATCTCATAAATGTATGATAAAAAATATAAGCAATTTATTTTAAATAATTCGTATAATAATTAATCTTTTTATTATAGAAAGGTTACTTATAGTCATAGAAATAACAGTAATTGAAAATTACGTTAATACGCTCGTACTAATTAGGCGACTTCAAATAACGACGTAACGATTGTACTCGTATAGTGCATTTAGTGTTGTGCATTTTTGAGAGATCCACAACCAATGTGCAAACATGTTGCAATATGTTCAAAAAGTTATAAGATAAGCGCAGGTATACTGTTGTTTTCAGAATTAAATCAGAATTTGTTACCTAAACTCTTAATATATATGTGTATGATAAAAAAATGTTATCGACCCAATTCATAGACATTATGCTTACACTTTCATAAATTGTTTTCTCTGCGACAGAAAGGAAAACAGCGAGGATATTTGGTCGGTGAATATCTTAGGAGTCGATATGATGGACTGATATCAAAGTTATACCTCTCCGACGATATTGTGATCAGGACCACAGACTACGCGCGCACGAAGATGACTGCACTGACTGCGTTGGCCGCTCTTTACCCTCCACTGCCTGCCCAAAAGTGGAACCCAGCTCTGGATTGGCAACCGATACCTTATAATACAATAGCACCTAAACTGGATGACGTAAGAAAATTGATAACGCGTCTGAAATAATCCTAATGCAATTCGTTTTTTTTTCAGTCTACAAATAAAACAATTACATCCTAGCTATCGTATAGACGTAGAAGAAAAGAAATACCGGGACCGAAAGACATTTTGAACATTTCACTTATTCATTTTAGAGTACTGTGTTGAGTTACTCTCTCAGACTCCTCTTCCGCAAAGCAACTTCTTATCTTAGTGGTCTTAAAATTGAACTTGAGATAATATTGTCGTAATCACCACACATCTTATTAGAGTAGGACGTAGCGTAATAAAATCAACGATATGCTTGGATTACGGCTTGGAGATCAACCGAACTCATTACAATCACAAGATAAAAATGATGAACGGAGATAAGAATTGGGTGTTTGGGCTTTATCCATAGTGGTACAGAGTGAGAGTTATTTGCCTATTGATTTCTAAGTATATAACTTAGAATAAACAAAAATTTGTTCTCAAGTAAATTTATGAAAAATAGTAGTATTTTATTTTTATGTTTAAATTTCTATGGTACATAGATAGGTAGAGAAATTAAATATATATTTTCACTAACCAATAAAAAGATAATAAAAAAACCCCAATAATAACAATATATTTTTAACAGCGAGATTTATATGTTTCGATTGGTTTTGCTACGAAGTAGCCGCGCTCACCTTAGAAAGTACGTCGCATAATATTTTACTTAAATAATTGCAGCTTCGTAATGAAATGTAATGGAATTAAATGGTATCATACCCAGGCCATCTACTTTAGTCGATTGATAAATATTCGAATGTTTATTTACAGCTCCTATACTGGTACTGGTGTCCGCGATATCTCTGGTTGAGAGATCAAATCTACGAGTATCCAGAAATGAAAGCTCTAATAAAACCTTACGAGAAACTTTTTTCGTATATGTCGGAGCACACAGGAAGAAATATAACAAAGCCCGAAGATGTATTTTATTTAGATAATTTATTTCAAACATTGGTGAGTGAGATTTTTTATGAATTTGTAAAATATAAACCGGAGCGAGTCTTAATACTAAGATTGTCTGCTGTGTTATCTTTATCTTACCAATTTCTGTTGCAAAGTATTAGTGTTGCTGTGTGAAAGATAAGATATAGAAGTCAAATTACTGTCTACTGTCACTTTACATCTACGCCATAAGTGCTGTGGTTTTTGTGGAGCTCCTATACTATAGGTAACTGTAATCACGTATTAGTCAGGTCGGGAGTCTACTATTTTGTCAATATAACGTCATAAAATAAAACGGAAATCGTGATGGATTTCCAGACGTCATTTATCATTATCGATATTTCAGGAAAATGTAGGGATTCCACCACCTCAGTGGGCAGTTGATGTAATGCCAGATATAAGAGAAATGACGAAAATAGAATATGCTGCAGAGTTTTTTGTACCTGAACTTAGGAAATTAGCGTCAGGTAACAATAGCACTGAATATTATTACCATTGAGTTAAACAGTATTTCCGCACACTAAATACAATTACCAAAATTAATATAAAATAAAATTTATTGCAATTTTGTCAGGAGTCCTACTGAATGAGGTTTTAAACGTTAGTGCTACAGTATTATCTGGGAATAAGGATCAGCCTAAGCTATGGCTGTACTCGGCACACGAAAACAATGTAGCGGCATTGATGTCAGCGGCCCGAGTGTTCGAAGCTCATCAACCTAGCTATGGATCCACTTTCTCATTGGAACTACGAAGACATCGCTCTACCGGAGATTATGGTTTCACGGTAATATTTGTCATTAAATTCTCATGCATTTGTACGTGCACACATTAGACTTGACATGTTAATGCTGAGACATCTCGTAATAACGGCGGCTTTTTTAGTGAAAATGTAAAGCTTGGCGTGTTGTTGACTGTACATAATGATTGAGGAAAATTCGGCAATACCACTGAGATGTTGATAAGTGATATCTAGATAAAATCTTTATCACGTCCGACCTTAGTGAGCATAATCGTTGAAAAAATTCCATAACTATAAATTATGCTTTTAAAGGCTGAAACAATGCCTCTTAGTGGTACTAGACATGTCGTATGACGTGATATTTCACGTGAATCTATATATTTATATTAATTACGTATGTTAGATTACATATTTTAGATATAAATTATGTATTATTACTATGCACAGAAGTTTAACTTTTAAATAAACATGTTTTCTGATATTATAAAGATAAATACAATAAGATTACGAATATTATTATTTAAATAATTTTACATAACATTGTACTACTTTCAGGCTGTATACGCTCGCAGTGCCGGGGGCCCGGCGGAAATCCTGCCTATTCAAGGATGTCAGAACCAATTATTTTGCGAATACGCCACATTCGTTAGTCTCACGCGCGATACCGTATTGTCGCTGGCAGATTATAAAAAGCAATGCCCTGTAATGGAATAACTAGTCAATTTTAAAATAATATTTAGAATATAATTGTGGTGTGTGATATGTCAATTATGTTGAGTGAATTAAATGGCTGTGATATGATAATGGTGGAAGTTAATTCTCTGGAAGGGAACTATTTTTATTTAAAATCAAATTAGACAAACATTTCACATATCTAACTGTCTTTTTGTCTGTATGTTAATTAATCACACTTAAAAACAAAACAGTAACTTAATTGATTCAATATCCTAGTTCATTGAATTGCCACTACTTGAAATATCATAATTTCATTTCAATATATTTAATAGTTTTGTTTCAAGCGGTGGCTTTTGTGGTACAACATTAGAATGCCTCGTATCACAGTTTTGGCAAAGCAGACAGCTGTTTAGATTTTTCACGAACTGACAACTATTAATTATTTCATTTAGCTGTATCAGGTACCCACTGCTAAATATAAGGAATAGTAAACATACTAAGATTTAGTAGCCAAACACAATATACCAAATGAAATTTATTTATCACAAGAACATTACGCAAAATTGCAGTCGACGCTGGTCTTATCTTAATCTTAAGAATGTAAGTCTTAAAAATTCGCAATATTACGGCGAAGCCATTAACAGAGTTATTAACACGCAATTAAGCTACAAGAATTTGTAAAATATCCCACATAAAGGAAAGAATCTATCATCAAATTAGAAAGAAAAAGAATACAGCTATCGAGCAACACTATGGAATCACTTACTTGAAGTTGATCCCGCGCGACCTTCAGTACTAAATAACTAATAAAGAATAATAAAAATTACAACATTTTAAAGACGTCGTTATGACAACGAATTTTTTCACACTTTAATGCCGGTAGCACTCCTTCGCCGCTGAGCTATAGTAACAAAACTGCAGAATGATACGCCTGCATTGTCTGTTGACAGTGGTATACCTTAATAATCCGGTATACCTTCCACGTGCCGAATCGCATGAACTAACTCAACGTCGTACCGACAACATCGGTCGTACTGATAATCGAGCAATTACGCAGGTGTACTACCGGCAAGAAGAAACAACAATTATTACAAGGAACGAAAGTCATTGTCAACCCGTCAACGTCAGTGACATTATAAAATCGTTATTATTTAATATCGATGGAGTGGCGATCTAACCCCCAGCTGTACGACTGGCAACCAACACTACACTAAAGCTATTAAAGATGGCACTGTAAGAAAATTATTGACACTATGTAGATTCCACACTAATGACTGCTAAACCGTCGAGGTGGTTGGAGATAAAAAGTCAATCAGATTACTGACGGAACGGCAAAAAGGTAACACGGTAAGGTATAGCTAAATAGGCTAATGCGGATACTGCACTGTCGACAGTATGATTGGTGGCTATTGCAACCTTTATGGCAACAGCTACAAGTATTAGAATCTCATCAACCAACTCATGGAGCCACATTTTCATTAACACATCATTCAACTGGAAAATATTGGTTTACAGTATGCATAACATATAATTATACTGCAAATCAATATAAACGATCCAGGAAAATATAACTACACTTCCGTAATTCTTTAATTAAGAAAGATTTTTGCGTAGGGAATAGAGGCAGTCTCGAGGATAACCTATGTATGTATGTACATACATACTCAATTGGGTTTAAAAAGCTCGCACTACGAGGGCTGCTACTTATGTATCCGGAATAGAAAAATTAAACAAACGTGTATGGCTAAATATGGGTTTATGCTTTTTCAAAGTATTCTCCGCGATGATCGATACACTTTTGCATACGTTGAAACCAATTTTTATAGCACTTTTTCCACTCTGCGGTATCTCTGAAACGTGCTGTTTGAACGCGTCGACGGCATCTTCACGGGTCGAAAATCGTTGGCCACGTAATTTATTCTTTACATTTGGGAATAAATAGAAATCATTAGGTGCCAAGTCTGGGCTATACGGTGGATGACCCATCAATTCTATTTTTTGACCCTCCAAAAATGTATTTGGTTCGCGTGATGTGTGACAGCTGGCATTGTCGTGGTGTAGAATGATTCTGCGTCGCTTGTTGTTTTACACGTATTTCTTCAAATACTTCCGGCAAACAAGTGGTCGTGTACCACTCCGAATTGACCGTTTTACGATTCTCTAGTGGTATTGTAGCCACATGACCAAAAAAGCAGGCCACCATTTGCACGAGTCACTTTCGTAGGGTTCGGCTCATTTTGAAACACCAAACTGTAGATTGTTGCTTAGTTTCGGGATCGTACGCATAGATCCAAGATTCATCACCTGTGTAGATGTTATAAACAGATTTTGAGTCACCTCCGTTAATTTTTTTAACATATTCTTGCACCATTCGACGCGAGCTTCTTTTTGATGCTGAGTTAAGTTGTGCGGTATCCAACGCGAACAAATTTTTTTACGAACAAATGTTCATGTAATATTTTATTAATGCTTGTCATACATATGCCCAGAGTAGCCTCTATCTCGCGATACGTAACATGACGGTCTTGCATAATTAGTTTTCGTACAGCTTCAATGTTTTGTGGCACAACGACTGATTTCGGGCGACCTTCCTTAACTTCGTCCGTGAGCTTACTCCGTCCACGATTGAACTCACTAAACCAGTGATACACAGTGGTTTTTGATGGAGCTTCAACACCAAAAGTTGAAGTTAATTGATCTACGCACTGTTGTTGCGTTAAACCACGTCGAAAATCGTAATAAATCATAGCACGAATATTTTCACGTGTGAGTTCCATCATTTCAGCGATATGACATTTTAAACCCACCAGAAACAAAACACTAGCGTACATAAGGAAAGAAAAATAGCGCCCAATATTTCAAAAAAAAAAAAACGAATTTTACCATGGAGGTCATATATTGCGTTTAAAAATGTTGAAATCCCAGATTCCGGATACTTAAGTAGCAGCCCTCGTACAGCGGGCACAGAGGAAATCCAACTTATGAATATAATTTGACAAACATGAGTGTCCTTGGGTGGAAAATTATGGCAAGTAATGAATTAAAATGAACTAGTTTTTCCTCAATAAAAGTTAAGTGTATTAGAAGTTTCATACATCATTAAGGTCTTATCTGTCAGACCGGTCGGAATATCAAAAAGTGTGCATTCGTTTAATTGGTGACACATATATGAGTGATTTTTTTTTATAAAAAAGTAACATTGAATTTCCTGTTTGGAATTAATAGCTACACGACGACGAAACTGGTCAAATTTGACTCCCTAAGATTTAAAGTTTCTTCAGCCTTGTTTTATTTTGAAGTTATTTATTTAGGTCCAAAATCCTGTTTCTGAAATTTGACAAAGCTGCAGATGATATGATTCGCTGTGGTCTAGTTGTAGAAGGGGACTAACAAATACAGGTGAAGCGTATTTTGAATGTCTTACTTTGGGTTTTAATAACACTGAATATCGGATGAGAAAAAATATGTGACATAAATGTAAAAGGTAGTGGCAAGAATTTATTGAAAAATTTTTAGAGAGCCGCGTAGATGGCTTGTTTGCAATTAAAATAATTTATGAAGAACAGGCAAGATTTTAGGAATAAAATATCTATAGAATAAAATATCTATCTATCTAAGAGTTAGTGCTGTCATCTTGTATGTTCAGTTTGCAACACCCGCATATTGATAAAATATGCATTAAAGTCATGGCTGATATCTAAAAAATTGGAGCAATTATGAAAACCACGAAATCCCAACTAATATTATAAATGCGAAAGTAAATCTGCCTGTCTGTCTGTTACGCTTTCCCTCTTAAGCCTTGCAACCGATTTTGATGAAATTTGGTACAGATAATCTTTAGACCCTGAGACAGAACATAGGCTTTTTATTTCGAAAAAAAGGGATGAAGGGGTTGAAATAGAGGTTGAAACTTTGTATGGGATTTCTTAATTTTAAAAGATAAAACCATGAAACGTATATTTAAGCAATTGATAAGAAATCATTAAACATTTGTTCTAGCATTTTTGAAATTTCTACCAGCTATGGGGTGAAATAAGGGTTGCAAGTTAGTATGCAAGTTCGTCAAATATCACGTCGTAAGATGTTTCTTAAAATCGTTTGTTCTAGCATTTTGAAATGTTTACCAGTGTGGGGGTGAAATAGGGGTTGAATTGAAGATAAGACCATGAACCTTGGTACCTTAGACATAAGGGACCAGGATTGACAAAAACTAATTTCACGCGGGTGAAGCCGCGGGCGGAAGCTAGTATTTTCAATAAAGCCACTAAATCCTTAGAAAGATTATTTTTTTTACAGATGTTAAAATTATAGCTGAGACTGAGAATAATCTTTATTGATTTTAGTACTAAAAATACGTTAGATATAGATTTCAACAGTTACGGCATATCTAAGTGTAAGCGGTCATCGTAGCCTATGGACACCTGCAACACTAGGAGCATCAAACGCGAAACTGATTTGGACTCGAAAGATCTATTTATTCTTTCCTCAAGACCACTATACTGTAAATTTAGATTTTTCGTAAAAGCAATAATTAAATCGACAAAATATTGTTAATGAAACCATTGAAGTAATTGCAGTTTACCTTAACGATATGTAAATATTAAATTGAACGTCAGTAATCTTATCACGTCTGGGAGCATTCTTATTTGGTTATTATAAAGATACCATACTTGGTTACTAAAGAATAGTGTTACTTAGTGTGTAGTTGTAGTTTTGACTGTCTAAAAATACACTGACTATATTATAATGGAAGTAAAAGCCTTGCATCACTTAATGTTTTAATTTATTACCAATTCTATACTATGTCGTGAATTTAGTTATTACAAATATAATCTGGATTCGTGATCAGCAATGGTGCATTTGCTGAGCGTTTGTGTCAAGTAAGTTTTTTGCGTAATTGATGTATAACAAAAATTATATCGTATACAACAGTTCTTACTCTTAAATTTGTACGTAACAACAACAACAAAAGGTGACGTTGTGGTTTGTTCACTTTGTTTTAGGTTAATGAGTCTTAAAATTTCACTCTCCTATTGTGAAGAAAAAAGTGAGGTCACCTTACAATACAACTGCGAAGAAATTCTCACCCAATCTGCATTGGGCCAGCGTGGTTAAATAAGGCGTAATCGCTGTAACATACATAGGTCCTTCGCGTCCCTCGTTGTTACCTACAAGCACATATCAGTCGAAGCGCAATCTTTTAATTCTCTCTAACAGATAAATTACACAAACAGAATTGTTTCTATGAAATATTTCATGATTTGCTTTTGAAACACATGGATTTAAACGCATTAGTTTTGCACCACACTATTAATAACGCGGCCGTGATAAGAAAAAAAAAAATTGTTGACATTTTAGTTTCTAATAACACCATTATCGGATGTTTAAAACTGTACGTAGCTATTGGAATTAGTATTTAAAAAGCACAATATTAAACATACTAACAATTAGTTACAACAAATTATAAAAATATTAAACAAAACTATCTATAAGATATTATTAATATATTTGTCGCCGGAAGAGAAAAAGCTTGGTTGATTATCTCTTTGATGGCAAGGAGTGAAACAGACACCAGTGTTTTTAGTACCTTCAGCAACAACTCGAAATTACGAAGATGGTTTAAAATTATGTGATTTTTAGATATCAGATAGAATATTATTAAACATAAATCTATGTCTAACAGTGGGCATGTATTGTGGCTAAGACGATAAACAATTCATTTCATTTGACAGGTTAGTTTGATAATATTATTAATAATCAACAATTGGTTGTTGTGTATGGCCATAAAATAACTAATAAAATAAACAATTTAATGTTGGTGATTTTGTGGTTAATCGATAAATTGCCATTGCACCATTTTTTATATCAGTCGATCAAACCGACTGTCGGTTACGAAACGTATGGGTAAGCTCCGGAACTTCATGATTTGTTAGTTTCTAAACCCAATATTTTATACCCATTAATATGAGGATACTACCTAGCATATCAGAAATCATGTTTTAATCGCCATTTCATAGTTTTGCGCAATTCACGGCCAGTGACACAGTTCGCATAGCAGACAACACGCGGAATGCTCTTTGAATCGTTATTTGAATATGTCAGCAGCCTCGAGTTCCCATTCATAGTGACGTCGGCAAGGGCGTTTCACGGGAGACCGATCGCGTCCGCATAAATAACGTCGGCTGGTGCGGGCATATGTGCAAATAGGTACCGCGACACAATCGATTGGTCAATTTCAATCATCTGAGCGGACAGGTCGCCACGACCGTGAATCTAGTCCCGTGCACCAGTGGGTTCCCGTCTCGCGCGCTGTGCACCTCCTGACTAGACGCAGACGTGTATTATTTCTATATAATCGTGTTTGTGATCAAATGATATAAGTGTAGATCCGGTAAATATGCTTCTTCGCAATTGACTAGGAACAGACTCAGGATCGGAACACAATGTAGAAGTGCCGACGAGGCGGAGGAAAATGTAAGTGTTCGATTTTACGAACTCAATTCAAAGTGTTGTTTATTGGATGATTAACTTATCAATGTGGACGTCGTTGTAATTTTTCTTTAGAAGTAGAAGAATAGACGTAGTTGAAATATATATTAGAAGGGCACTTATCGCCATATTTTGGACAATTCACACAATATCTTTATAAATTGTATGTCTATTACTACATTATTGTAGTTTCATTCAAATCCATTCAGTAGTTTTTACGTGAAATATAAAACATACATCCATACTTACAAACTTTATTAACACAGATAGCGATATTAATTAACTATCATTTGTTTGTGTCAACTGATTAGAAAATTTCAGGAAAAAAGCACTAGACTATAAATATTGTTACTTTTAAGATAGGATAAGAATATGTCGATACAATATTTTTATATGATTAAAATTATTCCTTATATACACATATACCTATATTAGTTATGTACCTATCGCATAAGTATTGCCTACTATTACCATCGTATAACGATAACTAAAAAACGTAATTTGTCTTTAATCGTGACATTATAGGTTGATGGATTTATCGGTAAGAAAACGATATATTAAATAAACATTGCTGAAATTCTATCAGTGGCGTAGTGGTGAACACACTTAACACCTCACATCACTAGTGGTGATGTATTTTCTACTTGGTCAATAAGTCTGGACCAGCGCGATTGAATAAAACACCTTAATGGAGGGAATTAAGAGAAGTATTCGATAGATCAGTATTTGAGTGCATAGATTTAACTTTGATAAAATGATGCGTATGCGTAGGAAAGAGGGCGGTCACGAGGAGCAGCCGACCAACGCGGCGGTGACGGCAGCGGCAGCGGCGTCGGGCACGCGCACCGAGCACACCTGCTGCTGCCTCGGCGTGTTGGTGGGCATCTCACTCATCGCCGGTACGTTTACATTTGCATTTTAAGTTTTTTTGTCCACCAATGCTGTCACATGCAGCAGTGGCTTTCGTGAGCAAGGTTCAAGATGGTTAAGAGGCCATCTGCCAACATTAAAATAAATAGGTAGGTATATATATACTAGAGACACGAAGCCCTTTAGATTTACATTTTGCGAGGTCATCTGAATAAGGTAAATGTTCGGAAAAAAACGTGTTCAATTCGATGCGCAAGCCAAGCCAAATCGCCAAGGAACAGTCTAATTATAATTGGCATAGCAAAGGCTATTAAAAATTGCACTTTCTCATTCATTGATTTTTGTATGCCGATTCTATATGACGTCACGTTATATATATAATTTTTTATTCAAATCGTCATCTTAAAAATATTATAATTTTAACATTTAAAAATATTGTTAAGAAATATCGGTAGCAAAATTAGTTTTCTATATGTAGATAGGATTTCAAAAATCGACTACTGCTTGCTTAAACAATAAATATATCGATGATTAATATTCTGTCGGCGTGGAGATCCTTGGGGAAGGTCAGCAATGGGCGGTTCTAGACAGAAATGATGATGATTCTGCAAACTTATGTCAATAACAATAATAGGCTACATATATATAATATTATATGCGTCTATGATAAAACAAGTTTGCACCAGTAATATGTTTTATTTTCTGGTTAAAAGAAAGTCACAAATTACACACATCAAATCTAACATAAGACTTTTGAATCATTTAAAGAAATATTTCAATTGATTATTTTTCCAGCCCTCGTAGCTGTAATCCTCATGAAAGATTCCACGATCGAAATAACAGCGCTTCGACAAGTGCATGTGGTAAGTTATAACTTGAAATCATAAAGACTACTATTAATAAATAAGAGACGAATTTGATGTCATCGTTTTAAATTTCTTGTAGTTAATGTCACACGGAGAGCGTACACCTAGTGAGTGCGAGTTGGCTATGCTGGGTGCACCCCCACCTGATCACGTTTTTGTACCCTACGGCGCCGGCGCCATGACTAATGTAAGTAATATTTTTATAACTAACTAGCGGACCCGATAAGACTTCGTCCTGTCAAAAAGATTTGTAAAGTGGCAGCTTTTTGTTCCTACTTATTTTACAGTCAGGGTAAAAAATTCTCCTGTACAGAACCGTCACCCTGGTAGTGGGGCATTGTGAGTAAAAAATAATTAATTGCAAAAAAGGTCCAAATGAACTATTACATTTTGTGACTACTCAATTTTGGAACGTAAAATTAAATCCTCCAACGATGTATTCTGTGCTCCAACGAACACACGCACACTGTTTTGATATATGATTGAATTTCAACTTTATAAAGCGTTAATAAAGCGCACATTGACTCATTAATGTTATGAACACACCTACATTGCTTAGACAACAGTGAGTGCTTGCAATATCCTCCGATATCCTGCAATATCCTAGACGACCTCCATAGTCGAGTGGATAGTACACCGGTTTCAAGGTGTCGCCATATCTGAGGTCCCGGGTTCGAATCCCGGTGGGGGCAGATGTTTTATAAAAAAAATATATGAACTTTATACAATAACAATAAAGCTTAAAATGACTGTATGTTTTAGTTAGAAAACGTTTGTATAGGGAAAAAGGGGCCGTTTTTAGGGCTTATCCGAATATTATTCAAATTTTTCGCCGTAAAAACCATTCTTGAACTTCAACGAACATTTTAAAAAAGAATTGGCCAAATGGTTCCAGGCGTTGTCGAGTTATGTGCTTACCAACACATTTTGCGATTCATTTTTATGTATAAGACTAGATTCGCCCGTTCTATATCCGGATTATTTCATAATAAAGAAATATATTAAATTTCAGTGATTGGATCGGGTATAATACCGAACGAACATTCAAACTTTCCTCTTCAATGTAGAGGTAGTCTATATAATATTAGGAATAGTAACTAACACTTTACTACATCTCTACAAATATTATTATATATAGGAAGTATGTATTTTAATGAAACTTTACAATAATATAGCTTATACATCAGAATAACACAGGCTACAATTTATAAATATACATATATGCCACGAAGTCGCGGGCACCAACTAGCAGATTATACAGTTACTTTACTTGATATAATCGAAACATTATGTACATATGTATTTTTATGTGACATAAGAGTATTTTTATAAAAGTCTTCATGGTATCATTAAGTATGGAATTTTCAACAATAGCACATTTGCGCGTAGTTCCCGTTCTATGCCGTAACGAATGGCATGCTCGATTCAATCAGTCATTGGGTGAGCTCCTCTTGCCGTGAAATTATTTCAATTATTACTATCACAACATAAGCATGCCCCGCCTTTTCCTGCTTATACAACAAGGCAACAAACATACTAAAGTTAATAAAACATGGTTATTTGAAACAGAGTTTTGTATTTTTTAAGATGTACCATTAACTTTGAAATAGCTTTTGCATGGTAATAGTTTTTCCATTCTAATATTTTTCTAAGTTATTTATAAAGAAAGCAAACTTTACGAAATTTTTACACACATGGCAGTAGACATTAAACTAAAAACAATTGTTAAGGCAAGAAAATTTGTTTAGTTTGTAAAGTTACTGCTACTGAAGTACAAAAATGTATAAAAAAGTAGGAGCTATTTCAAAGATTGGAATATTAAACTTAAATAATTATTCCCTGGTTACCAGTAACCGAAATTGTACTGTAAAGTCGAAATGTAGAGCTCTTACATAATAAAGTTTTTATAAAGGTATAGCTGTATGTAGAAAAATTTGATAAATAAAGATATATTTAGTCTATTTGCTATACAAAAATACGAATACGTTTAATATTATTTAAGATTCAAACTAAAACTTAAATTAAAATCTTATCATGAATTCATTATTAGTTATTAGTATAACGTATTTTTATTCTAGTATTCGATAATTATTTTGTCTATAGTCCTATTATATACAATAGGAGCGTCGATGGCGCTATAGTTTCAGCATTGGTCTACGTATCTGAAGGTTTGGGAGGCCAGTCAAGTACTAATGTGTTTTTCGTTTTTGAAATTTCATGAAGTTATATGAAGTTCTTACGATGAATGAAAACATTGTGAAGCAACCTGCATACACCTGCGGAAAAATTCAAAGTTGTATGTAGTCAACCAATCCGCACTGGGCCAGAGTGTTCGACTAGGGCACAATCGGACCAAAATTGTTAGGGCGGGCTCGTATCCCTCGTTGGAGACGTATATGGGCTGTGAATAATGATAGTCCTATCTGTACTATTCAGTATTATCATCACAACTTAAAGTCCAGGGTCATAAAGCTACTGCAACGAACATGAGATCTTTGACTATTTCCACAGGTGCCATTCGATAAACGAATAAGACATTGATTACTAATAGCTTCTGCCTATAAGAAAGCCAATGCCGCGACAGTGCCAGCGATGTTGTATTATTACTACTATAGATGTAGAGTAAATTAGTGTTATTGTTATTTCTTCTTTGCTTGTATGCGCGTACAAGGTTTTTTTTGCTTATCAGCTTAAAAAAAATATAGCAAATAGGTGCCTGTAAGTTCTAGGTAGAATAAAGATTGTAATATATATATGTATATATATATATATATACACTTCTCATCAAAAAAATCGAAACACTTCCGTTTTCATTGTTTCTGTCCGAATTCAACACAAAAAAGAATTCATACGATGAAAAAAAAAACATAAATGTATAGCTGGCAGTTTGGCCATTACAGTAATAAGCGAAAATTCTAAATTCAAAATTAGAATTTCATTTGTTTATCTTATAAACGAAATGAATCACTGTTTTGAGACAAATGTGTGTTTAGGGTTGGAGTACATTTAGCGTTTAAAAACTAAAAATTGGCGCCTATCCTTAAACTTTTTGTTTTTTATTTCAATACTGTGACTTTGGGACGTCTGAAAAAAGGTTATTTTTCTAAAACGTATGGATACTTCGTCCACAGAAGCCGCCCAAGTTGTGGCATTGCTGGATTCTGGCCTTAGTCAGCGTGTTGTGGCTGCAAGACTGCATCTAAGCCTGTCATCTGTTCATAGAGTCTATAAACGTTATCGGGAGACTGGTTTGTTCACGCGCCGTTCAGGATCTGGCAGGAATCGGGTCACTTCTGAGCGAGATGATCGATTTATTGTAACAACTTCTTTAAGAAATCGACGCCTTAACGCTTTTCAACTGCAGCAGCGGCTTCGTGTTGTACGAAGGGTGGCTGTAAGTGACTCTACAATTAGAAGAAGGTTGAAGGATCGTGGACTGGTACCGCATAAGCCAGCAAATGGGCCGAAATTAACTGCAGACCATCGAAGAACGCGCCTTAACTTTGCACGTGAGCACCTAAATTGGTCATACCTACAGTGGAGCAAAGTTCTCTTTTCTGATGAGTGTAAAATTATGCTGTATGGTAACGACGGAAGGAACAAGGTCTACAGAAGAGACGGAGAACGCTATGCAGAATGCTGCATTGAAGAAAAGGTCAGCTATGGTGGCGGTTCGTGGACGGCTTGGGGAGGAATCAGCGCCGACGGTAAGACAGAGCTTGCTTTTGTGTCTGGGCCACGTCTGCCTGCACTAAACTGTCATCGGTACGTCGAAGAGTGTCTCGAGCCTCATGTGATGCCCTATGCACATTTTATTGGCAACGGCTTCATATTCATGCACGACAATGCTAGGGCTCACACCGCGGGCGTCGTACGAGATTATCTTAACGAAGTCGATATCTCTATTATGGAATGGCCAGCAAGAAGCCCGGACATGAATCCCATTGAACATCTGTGGGATGAATTAAAGAGACGAATTCGAGCAAGAGATCCTGCCCCAGAAACACTTAGCCAGCTGCAAGATGCAATCCAAGAGGAATGGGACAATATACCACAGCATGTGATCGTGACTCTCATCCGATCGATGAAGAACCGTATGGAAGCAGTAATTAGAGCTCGGGGAGGGAATACAAGTTATTAAATAAACGTTTTTTAGCTTTTTTTTTCATTTACGTGTGTTGTTTTATCCATTTCCTTTATACTCCATACGGAATAAAAATGACTCATTTAACAAAATACGAAACCTATGAAAAATTCATTTAAATTTAGAACATTAACATTAAGATTTGATAAGCTCATATTACTCACTATTAAACGACATTTAACATTTATTCCTAAATGTACACATTTTTCTGATAATCCTGACAAAACGTAAACTTGCAAGGTGTTTCGATTTTTTTGATGAGAAGTGTATATACATATATACTTTCCTGTGTTGTCGAATTCATAAAATCCGCTGGGATTGGTTAGTATAGAGATCCTTAATAGAGATCAATTTGTACATAACTAATATTTGTATAAATTTTTACTCGTGCAATAATGTGCAATCAGTATGAAACGGGATATAGAAATAGCATTTTATTTCATAGTAGATAATAATGCAAAAAATTTATCTCTGTGTCAAACTTTTCCGTACACTGATGTGACAAGATTATTTATGTGATCGTGACACTGAACTTCCACTGCGCATAGGGTCAAGTAGTAGGAAAACATGTAACAAATGACTTTGTAACTCGCGCTCGCTTCCCGATCCGGAGCGAGGGAGTCCCGATGGCTGAAGGTCACCATTTAAACGGGGAACGAGGTGCCAGCAGACGCAGATTGCCGTCGACGCTAATAATGATTTATGACTCGTCGCAAGCGTTGCATACGTCACAGTAGTGACAGACATTTGGTTTTGGGAAATACGCAATAAACAGAATAAATAATTGTTACAGGAGGGCAAGATGTTAACCTTCGAAATGGGCGCATTACTTAGAAAGAGATACGACGAGTTTCTCGGGTCCTATTATGATCCCGGTAAATATAGTTTGTGTAAATATTCACAGAGTAGATAATAAATATAGTTTTCATATAAAATTACGTAAAAACCGATTGGTAGTCCAGTTGCTAGTTATACTGTTTTTCAATTCATGACTTGGTTTTTAATATGTGTGCAATTGTAATAAAGCTGAGTGTAATGACTATTATTACACGGTTTTCTTATTTATGGTATCTTAACAATATTGTTAATATTGTTATTATTCGGTCAGACATAGGTGAAATGTTCTTAGGTAGAAAGAACAAGGAAAAATATTTTTATAATATATGAAACAGGTAAGCTCTACTGCCTTCTTTGGCTGAACAATAAAGTTCTATGTCGGTGACATACTAAGGGCTCCATATATCAGTTCAGACTTCCATAAAAAGGAGGATCAATGCGAGACATATGTACTGTTAAAATTACACTCTTTTTGTCAATATTAGTCTAAACTAGTTTCTAAATATGTGTGTCAAATTCTAAATATTCAGTAGAATGTAAATTCTTGGTAAATATATTAAATTTATTTTGAAACAATATTATTAATAATAACAATGTGCATATAACTAAAGCATCCATATAACTGGGTGTAGTCTTAGCTGCATTTTTCATGGTGCATATAAAGATACAACCCAGTTGATGCACTCCACGCACACTTTCATTAAGTTTTGCTTAAATGGCCTTTACGTGTTGGATTTTTATTTCAGCGCACGTCTTATAAATGACCGTCTTTTATAAAAACGCCGTATTTTACAAATACAAGCGACAATATTAATGGTTATTTTTTTCACAATGGTACCAATTTGAGGCTACCTTTTAAGTATAGTTAAATGCCAAATAATATTGAACATATGTTATTTGTTTTTAATTAGGGTTATTTGTAAATAGCTATTAGCGATCCATTTAAGTGTTTTGGAAATGATGCGTCGTTTGATTAACGCTCGATACTTATACTCGATACTATAGATCGATGGTTAAAAAACCACCAAGTTAATATGAATGGAGTGTATATGCAGAACTGCATTGAGAATGTATACTGTGAAACATTAGATATCTGCAAAACATTAAAATTCAGTACAAACTCTAAAGGCAGCTAGAAAACTGTCATCTGTCTGTGTTTGTTTAATATAAAACCGATACAAAATTTTCTACGTTTTTTTCAGAGACATGTATCGTAATTGCTTCCGATACAGAACTGAGTAAGATGACTGCACTGCTAATATCAGCTGGCATGTGGCCACCGCCATCTGAGCAAACGTGGAACGATTCGATAGCTTGGCAACCGGTGCCCTACACTTACCCGCAGCATGAAGAAGACTTTGTTAGTAATATATTTAGCTATTGAAATCTGTTAACAATTTGCAGGAATTATGCATATATTTTTATAATTATCTTAGAAGATATCAAAGAAAAAATAACACAAGGAAATATTTTTTTTTATATCTGTAAAATTTACACTTTTGTTTAAAAGCTAGTAAACTGTCACTTAAATAAAGAAATCTGACGTGAAACGTGACGTCACATCGTGGTCGCTATACGTCATGCATGCAAAAAGCTGTATTGCAAGTAAGAGATACTGTAGAATTTCTAATATGTCAACTTTTTTTTGGTTTGAATTTGTTTAGGTTTTATAAAATTATGATTTGTTACTAACAAAATGCTTGCATAGTCCCCCTTTTAACTCTGTACAAAAATTTCAGCTTCTCTATGAAGACAATTGTCCTCGGTACAAACAAGAGAAGGATAGGTTACTAAAAGCCTTCACGGACGAAAGTTTATTAGCTCCTTACAAGGATCTTTTCCACAAGATTGCCCAAATGACGGGCACCAATTTTAGTACTCCACAAGATGCTTATAATTTAAATAACTTATTTGTAATACAGGTATGTAGCTAAATAGTACTATTCTAACTTTCTATATTTTTCGGTTTATGAGCTAAAGTTTAAGGCTTCCTAATATTGCGACTTAGATGTAATACATTGCAACCTACTTAAATGACTTGGTACATATAAGATTAACAAGTCTTAATGTTCAGAACTTAAATACATTGTATTCGTTATTATATATACATATGTATATGTCATTATTCTTTATTTATCCATGAAAGTCATAATGCTCACCAGCTGTTGCCTTGGGTCTTAATAAAAATTAGCTAAAGAGCAGAAGGGTTAGACAGAGGTAATGAACATTTTATCTCTGCCTAATTATTTCGGCACAAGTGCGATTATATCTCACTGTACGTGACCCAACTATTCCCTAATTATCTATAATTTCATCATGTGTATTTATTATTATATTTCGTAAATTATTTCTTAACCTGCAAAATTATTTCAGGAAGACATTAAAGTACCAAACCCAAAATGGGCAAAACATGTGAAAAGAAGACTCATGGACGCCGCAAAATTAGAGTATTCTATGATGTTTCATAACAACCTGCTGAGGAAGCTAAGTGGCGGTAGGATAATGAAGGACTTTACAAATTACTTTAAGTTTCACATGAATGTAAAGATTAATATGCTAGTCATTTACCTGTACATCATGTCGGGGGCACGTGGTTTAATGTTATTGGCCTGAATTCAAAGAAAGAGATAAACTACTATCAAATTTAACAATAAACCGATTAAATGTGACATTATCGCTACTAAAAAAATACTGACGAGTTGCAATTGAATGTATTTTTTTAGTATCTGTTCAGATTGTAAGTAGATATAAAACATTTCTACTTTGAGAAACATTCTATTTATTCAATAAGTAATAAGTTAAAAGAATATAATATGTTAATCATATTTCAAACATACCTCCAGGAGTGTAAAATAATGTTTAAGAGATTTTTTATGTTAAATAGGCTTGGTCAAACGCTATTATACTCGATGGAAAGCGATGATCGGGGCCTAAGGTGGAACACGATCACCTTGTTTCATTCTTTATTTGTTCGTATAGCGAAAGCGGTTCATAGAAATGTGACGAATGTCAACCGTATAAAGGTGAAAGCTCTCACCACTCCTGGAGGACGTATTTTTGAATCATTAGACGTGAATTTGGAATTCGAATACGAATAAAAATCGTGCGCGAAATTATTTTCTACTGCTTACATTTTTTTTAGATTTTTGAATCACTCGAATTCAGTGTTCTCATTAAAAATAAATTCTTCATTAAATTCCGTTTAACGCAGAAAAATTTAAAATCATAACAACAAAAACAAAGCACCGGCGATGACTCATACGTGAAACGGATGCCTGTCAAGGTCACGTCAGCGTTGGATATTCTACTAGTAGAAATAAAAAACGAGTGGGTTGAACCACTCGTTGCACAACGCACGAAATGAAAGTTCAGAAATAGTGAATTCGGTAATTCGTATACGAATCTCACGATTTCGAATGCGAATTGGTTTTCTATTGTTTCAAAAATTCGTCTCCTGGTCATCCGGTGGTAAAAAGGGAGTTCAAAATTCAGTCGACTGTGATGAGACGAATATTTTAGATCAGTTAATTGCAGAGAGTTAAAAATCTATAAGTGTAATTAAAAATATTTTAATCGTCTATGCTGCTGAAACAGCACCACATATTATGATATTTGTCTTAGAACTAGATGCGTGGTGAAGCAGACAACTGCAAACAAATTTATAATAACAAGAAATATTTCTTTTAATTGTGATTTACGTATACATGACATATACAATATACGTTTATATCATGTATAGGTAAATATTATAATTCTCTGTCAACATTAGGTCCCCTGTAGATTTAAATTGCATGGCGGTGCTTGTCAAATTATGTGGCTGAATGGGTTATAAAAGACCGTATCGTTTTGATTAATTTCAACTTCATTTTTTCATCACGCGCTCCCGACAAAAAGGTATTGACAGACAGATAACGAGTTGGATAATCGTTCTGTTTCTGGATCTTCAAACATTACAATCAAAATCTAAATTTCCACATACTATAGACTAAAGGTTGTTACTAAGGTTATGATCATCACAGCTCATATACGTCCCCACCGAGGGGCTCGAGCCTACCCTAACTACGTTAGGGCGATTAGGCCTTAGTCAACCTCGCTGGCCCAGTGCGGGTTGGTTGACTTCGTACACCTTTGAATCGCTTCGCAGATGTACGCAGGTTTCCTCACGATCCTATGGTAAAGGAAAACTCCTTCACCGTAGGAGCGTCGGATAAATGTACATATGAAATTCGGAACGAAAAACACATTGGTACACGGTGGGGATTAGATCGCGGGCCTCCCGATTCTATGCGGCGCACAAACCAGTGCCGAGACCACAGCGCCACCGACGCTCTACACTACTAAGGTTACACGACACATAATTTCGAATTCATATTTAGGTAGTTAAATCCGATTTGTTATTTGACAGGTGCGTTACTGCAACAGATAATCAAAGAGGCAGTGCAGAGTACGATAGACAACACAGTTCCGCGGGTGATCGTCCGTACAGGCACGCCGCTGTCGGTGGCGGCGCTCCTAGCCGCGTGCGTCGCGCCCCCACCGCGCCTGCCCGACCCAGGAGCAGCGCTCTTATTTGAGCTTCACGAAAAACTACCATCCCCAAACAAAAAGGACCACAAGAATTTGACTGACGGCCAACGGTTTGGATTTAAGGTAACAATTATTGTGAAAAGTCATCAAACGTGCACTGCGGGCTAATGACCGGACTAGGGTTTCTTAATAGGGTAGACGACTACAAATGATTATGGCCGTTTTTATACTATAATTATCTGATTTGAGCAATTTATATCTCATGAAAGTATGTCAATATAGACATTTCAGTTTAATTATTAATTTATATTGTTTTTAGATTTCTAAAAAATGAGCAATTATCATTTACGTAATTCTAATGAAACGAACACATTTCTAACATTCTCACATTAAATGTATTTTTTTTAATATAGAAAGTATACCTATAAACGTACAAATAACAAAGTTATTTTAAAATTTGTTTATACGCTCATATAAATTTGATGAGTTTACTGAGTTATGACGTCACGATTGCAGTGTTATTAGTATGGAGCGTTTTTGAGCGACCCGCGACAGCGCCGCAAACATGTCGATGTATCTTCAAAAGTAATAGGTGCAGGTGTACTGTTGGTTCTACAATATTTCTCACTTAAAAGAGTACTCTTATTAAATATTGAATTTAAAAAATTGTCGTCTACCCAATTCTCGAGCTTTTTTATTTCCCGGAGCACGAGAATTCTCGGGTTGTCGAGATTGTATGGACATTTTTATAAATATGTGTGTTTTAACAATAAAACTACGCTTTTTATGCAATATTCAACAACATTTATTATTAGTTTCAATTGACTTTAGTTTAAGTAAATATATAAAATTTTTATTAAACGAAATAAGATCTAGCGAGATCTTTTGTCATTATTTTTACACACAATTTTAGGACTAAATAGTCATAATTTACTTTAGTCTCTGTCTGTACTAAAAACTTTTCTATTAAATGTATAATTGAACGACATTTTTTGAATTAGGTATAAAAATCAAACAATTTGACTAGCTTCATAAAGTACAATGAATAATAATAAGGTACAGGTAACTTATTTTAGTCCAACTTTTCAATATAAATTTTCAATATTTTGTTATATATAGACTTCATTGTTACGTAAGTATACTTAAGAATCTATTAAATAATTAATAATCAGGACTAATACAACTGACAACTACAAAGAAACTGTTCACCAACGCGCTCGAGGATATCTTCAAGACACTGGAATGGACTGGACGGGGTATAGATGTGAACGGTGAGCACATCTCACACCTTCGATTTGCCGATGACATCGTCATAGTAGCAGAGTCGCTGGACCAGCTAAGCGAGATGCTGCATGACCTTAATGGAGCCTCACGACGAGTTGGTCTTGGCATGAACTTGGATAAAACCAAGATTATGTTCAATGGACATGTCATGCCGAGACCGATATATGTCGAAGGATCGATGCTCGAAGTTGTTCAAGAATATATCTACCTAGGGCAGGCAATTAAGCTTGGTAGAAACAACTTCGAGCGAGAAGTCGATCGAAGGATCCAGCTGGGCTGGGCAGCGTTTAGCAAGCTTCGTCGGGTCTCTCTTCGCCTATACCGCAATGCCTAAAGACGAAAGTCTTCAACCAGTGCGTCCTACCGGTTATGACTTACGGCGCCGAAACGTGGACATTAACGGTCGTGCTAGTCCACAAATTTAAAGTCGCGCAGCGGGCTATGGAGCGAGCTATGCTCGGAGTTTCTTTGAAGGATCGAATTCGAAAATGAGGTCATTCGACAAAGAACCAGAGTAACCGACATAGCTCGCAAAATAAGCTCGCTGAAGTGGCAATGGGCTGGCCACGTTTGCCGAAGGACTGATAGCCGATGGAGCAGACGAGTCCTTGAATGGAGACCGCGACTCGGCAGCCGTAAAGTAGGACGCCCCCCCGCCAGGTGGACTGACGACCTGAAGAAGGTCGCTGGAGGGGACTGGATGCGGAAGGCGGAGGAGACCGGTGTTGTGGCGCAAATTGGGAGAGGCCTATGTCCAGCAGTGGACTATGATTGGCTAAGTGATGAGTGATGAATCAGACTAATTATAAACACAATTTAAAGAGTAAACTGCTCCAAAAAGCTAGCTCACTAGGTATTTTTATTAATTAGGAATAAGCTTTCAAAAATACGAGGGTATTTAAAAGCATTATCTGTTGGTCGCGTTTTTGTATTAAGTTTAAAAAAAAATTGACTTAATTTCTCGAACACTTTTTTCTCGTCTCAAGTAAGGTAAAATTTCTCGGGAATTCTCGATTCGAGAATTCTCGCAGAGAAACTCTAGACCGGACAGTTCGGAAAGCTGTACTTTTATATTTCTATATACAAATATGCACACCATTCACCTAAAGTTAACGGACAGTCACTTATTGCAGTTATCCTGTGAGAATTGCAACAGATCAATAAAACCTATAAAAACCACAGTATATTTGCTAACTTGTGACATATTTTTGTCGTCGAGGTGTTTAATACTCTATAATTTATGGAAATAAACATATCTACTTTATAGCATCAATTATTTAGTTCATATATCTGTCAAGATTAATCGTAAAAATAATTAGCCCTGTTTAATACTTCTTACTTCCTCAGATACGATTCAGTGTCAAATATCATAAAAAAGTTTAGTCTGACTCCTATCAGTGCGTGTGCTAAATGAGGGCTATATTACAATATCCATTGGTATCAGCGCTGAAAATATTTGATTTTCGAAGTGGGTGGTAAACTACTTAATTAGTTTATGAGAATGTTTGTAGTAGATCAATTAGGCAATTCATTCGGCAATGGTAGTCCGAGACAGAAAATTCCCAGTAAAACGTAACAACGCGTTTTTGGAGTGGCTGCCGTTATTTGTATGAACTCTTTGATACCAGTTTCAATAAAGTTACATATCTATACGGTGTAAAAGCACATTATCAGTTTCAAATCTGCTTATTCCAAGATTGTGATTATCTGGTCAAAGCTATGCTATGATATCAGATTGCGATGTCTTTTACTTTCTATATTTTATGATTATTACTTCTACTTAGGCAGATCATTAATTGATTTCAATATTTTATTTCTTAGCTTACTGGTGACAAATGCGACAGCTTACAGCATATTTTTTATAACTTTATGAATTGATGATTGACCGACAGCGAGACCACTTTTAATTTACGTTCCACTAAGTATAATTTTTATTAAATAACGTTCGTACGGTTTTTTTTAAATGAGAATAGAGGAATTACCAAAATTCATTGTTAACATTGGCGATCGATTATGCTCATGTGGAATATCTGATTATTAGTTACTATGAAGCCAATAAATATTGAGTCATTTGATGATATCGGTTAGTGATGTCACATTCAAGTATTTACATACAAAATTTACGACACTTCGTTCCGAGTGATCAGGAATTGATAAATTTGGGAGCAGTACACAACAAATTATTCATATTCGTTTCAAATTCCAGATTTAATTCTAACTATTCAATATTGGACTCGAAATTAGAATTTTATTTGTTAAAGGTCAGAGATTAGTGTTATATTGAATACATTACTTGTTTTTTTTATCACAACATGAGTAACCACACTTGGCCTTTATTTCACCTGATGATAAGGCCAAAGACCTACCTGACTAATCTCTAATGGTCAAAACATAACATTGCTATTTAAAATTCTTATTATGCTGTCTAACTTGGATAAACGATGGTAGATAGTTAGATGGGCCTTGATGTCCTAAAATATTCAGAATCTAAAATATCGTTTTTTCAAGAGCCAGATTTGACAGTAAAATATGACGACGACAATAGTAAAAACCTGCTTCGTTGATTGCGAAGAATTTCCCATCAATCAAACGATATCATTGTCTGTTACTTAAAATGAATAATTTTAACTATAAATGTTAATTTCAGATATATTATTGGGACGACGATTCAGCCGAGCCACGCCTAATGGAGGTGCCCGGATGTACCGCGTTTTGTGCACTAGAGACGTTCACTGAGCTTACAAAATATATATTATCGCACGATTATGAGAAAGACTGTATGTATGTTCCGACGGGATAGATATTGTTATAAAAAGAGTGTGCGAATATGTGCAAAATGAAATATAGAATATGTTCTTTTTATTCCATCGTTTCCTCGAGATAAGTGATAGAGGCAGTGATTGTAAATAAATAAATTTTAATTATAGATAATTGATTGCCTAGCCCATATTCGCACCCAATCATTGTAACTTCGGTTAAAGGCTGTGTTTAAAAGATACGTAATAAAGTGTGTGATAATTTTATAGCGATATTATTTACCTTCGTCGATCTTGATGCCGACCTCGTCCCGGGGGATGTTTCGGGAGATTTCGGCGAACTCATCCGCACCCCAGGTGTGAGTGCCGCGCTGCTTCAGGTACTCGGCTATGAGTGCTGCTATATGGAGTTGACAGCACATCGCCTGAAGGAATACAAAGGAACTTGTTGAATTTTGATTATTCCAGGGCCACCTATAAATTAAGTCATACAAATTTCGTGATTTTTAGCCCCTCCCCTCATCCTTGTCACAGCTAGATTTGTGATACCTAGCAATGTAATAATAAACAGTGAAAGCCGATGTCACCTCGTCGTGGTCTCCGTGGCGGGCGTGGTGCTCCGCGAGCGTGGCGAGCCAGGCGTGCCGCAGCCGTGGTACCTAGCAATGTAATAATAAACAGTGAAAGCCGATGTCACCTCGTCGTGGTCTCCGTGGCGGGCGTGGTGCTCCGCGAGCGTGGCGAGCCAGGCGTGCCGCAGCCGTGGTACCTAGCAATGTAATAATAAACAGTGAAAGCCGATGTCACCTCGTCGTGGTCTCCGTGGCGGGCGTGGTGCTCCGCGAGCGTGGCGAGCCAGGCGTGCCGCAGCCGTGGTACCTAGCAATGTAATAATAAACAGTGAAAGCCGATGTCACCTCGTCGTGGTCTCCGTGGCGGGCGTGGTGCTCCGCGAGCGTGGCGAGCCAGGCGTGCCGCAGCCGTGGTACCTAGCAATGTAATAATAAACAGTGAAAGCCGATGTCACCTCGTCGTGGTCTCCGTGGCGGGCGTGGTGCTCCGCGAGCGTGGCGAGCCAGGCGTGCCGCAGCCGTGGTACCTAGCAATGTAATAATAAACAGTGAAAGCCGATGTCACCTCGTCGTGGTCTCCGTGGCGGGCGTGGTGCTCCGCGAGCGTGGCGAGCCAGGCGTGCCGCAGCCGTGGTACCTAGCAATGTAATAATAAACAGTGAAAGCCGATGTCACCTCGTCGTGGTCTCCGTGGCGGGCGTGGTGCTCCGCGAGCGTGGCGAGCCAGGCGTGCCGCAGCCGTGGTACCTAGCAATGTAATAATAAACAGTGAAAGCCGATGTCACCTCGTCGTGGTCTCCGTGGCGGGCGTGGTGCTCCGCGAGCGTGGCGAGCCAGGCGTGCCGCAGCCGTGGTACCTAGCAATGTAATAATAAACAGTGAAAGCCGATGTCACCTCGTCGTGGTCTCCGTGGCGGGCGTGGTGCTCCGCGAGCGTGGCGAGCCAGGCGTGCCGCAGCCGTGGTACCTAGCAATGTAATAATAAACAGTGAAAGCCGATGTCACCTCGTCGTGGTCTCCGTGGCGGGCGTGGTGCTCCGCGAGCGTGGCGAGCCAGGCGTGCCGCAGCCGTGGTACCTAGCAATGTAATAATAAACAGTGAAAGCCGATGTCACCTCGTCGTGGTCTCCGTGGCGGCGTGGTGCTCCGCGAGCGTGGCGAGCCAGGCGTGCCGCAGCCGTGGTACCTAGCAATGTAATAATAAACAGTGAAAGCCGATGTCACCTCGTCGTGGTCTCCGTGGCGGGCGTGGTGCTCCGCGAGCGTGGCGAGCCAGGCGTGCCGCAGCCGTGGTACCTAGCAATGTAATAATAAACAGTGAAAGCCGATGTCACCTCGTCGTGGTCTCCGTGGCGGGCGTGGTGCTCCGCGAGCGTGGCGAGCCAGGCGTGCCGCAGCCGTGGTACCTAGCAATGTAATAATAAACAGTGAAAGCCGATGTCACCTCGTCGTGGTCTCCGTGGCGGGCGTGGTGCTCCGCGAGCGTGGCGAGCCAGGCGTGCCGCAGCCGTGGTACCTAGCAATGTAATAATAAACAGTGAAAGCCGATGTCACCTCGTCGTGGTCTCCGTGGCGGGCGTGGTGCTCCGCGAGCGTGGCGAGCCAGGCGTGCCGCAGCCGTGGTACCTAGCAATGTAATAATAAACAGTGAAAGCCGATGTCACCTCGTCGTGGTCTCCGTGGCGGGCGTGGTGCTCCGCGAGCGTGGCGAGCCAGGCGTGCCGCAGCCGTGGTACCTAGCAATGTAATAATAAACAGTGAAAGCCGATGTCACCTCGTCGTGGTCTCCGTGGCGGGCGTGGTGCTCCGCGAGCGTGGCGAGCCAGGCGTGCCGCAGCCGTGGCGTGGCGCGACACGACGCTGCCAGTGCGTGTTGCAATTCTGCCAAATGCACGCTCCCACCACCTATTGGTTAAAAATACAACTACTCACACCGAATCATCGAAAATCGAAAGGACGATCAGAAGAAGAAAGGACTACCTTTTTAAGAGACAAATGTTTTTAACACTTTTTTTTTATATCAGGAAAATGCTTTACGCATACCCCGTGGCTCGGGAAAACCGCGGAGTTATGTCGGACTATTCGCGCGCCTGAGGGACGAGTGCCAGTCAAGCGCGTGGCCTACCGACTAAAAACCTGACAATGCCCCTTACTGACGCCTTGCTGCGAGAGCTTCGATCGTCGACGTGTCCTCCCCCCATCAGATGAGGGGTGGACACGCCGAGGAGAGCTGCATCGCGGCGTGACAAGGTTATGGGAACTCGCGACAATACTTCCACGACTTCGTCTGCGTTGGCCCGCGTCACGCGGGTCCCTCTCGCCTCCCCGTTGTGCTAGGAGGAGGGGGGGGGGGGGTCAATCCCCGGGGCATCCGGGGGATCGACGACTGACGGTGACTGACGGTGACCTTTGAATAGCAGAGACCGGCCTAGCCGGGCCGGGCCCCTGCTGGTCGGCGACAGGAGGAATGAGGAGCGCGAACTGGCGCTCCTCAGCGCACCGCGCAGAGGAGAAATGTTTTTAACACTGCGGTATTCATGAATTTAATTTGTTTTGATCTAAGCTTAGGTTAACCGAATTATATGCCCAGGTATTTAATTGGATAATAAATTAAACCATTACACATTTTCCTCGGGTCACAATCGATACTAGTTATTATGTTATATATAGAGTTCAGTGGTGATTGTAATTTGTCAATGTTACTTTAAAAAATAAATAAATGAAATCTGATAATGTTTAGTTTTCAATCTACAACTGTTATAAACATAATCGTCACAGTAGCAATGTTATGGATTTTTTGAATATGAAGTCATTTTACGTTAGCTGAAATCAAGTTTTATTGCATAACATACTTGAGAACAATGAGACATTTACTGAGATAATATAAAATGCTGCAGTTCTCACAAAAATGAAAGTTATATTTATTCGGAAAGTAAAATGTTAATTATATCTTACTAGAGCCTCCGCTGCCACCGACGCCGGCAAGTCGCGCTCGAGCTCCCACTACCGTGCGCACTCGCCGCATCAATTCTGCCACCTCATTCGAAAGACCTGTATTTAGATAGTTTTAAATTGTTGAAGTATATCCATCACCTTAGTACAACAGCTCAAAACCTTGGTACTAAGATTTTGACAATATTTAAATAGTATATGTCGTACAGTGTTTGATATTAAAAGATAATGATGATTTTTTTTTCAGTTACATGATAAAAACGCTTATTGGAGTTTCGGGTAGAAACATAAACTCATTTCTTTTTAAGCGAGTCTTTTGTGTGTATTTTTTATGTATAAACTACACAAAACATATTTTTTTTTATATGCATATTCCAAACATCAACATTATATTTCGAATTCTTCTGCTGTCAATAAATATCTGCAGCAGATGTGGAAGTTGTGCATTTTTATCATAAATTTTAGATTACGAGAAGACGTTGACATAGATTATTAATAAGACTACTTTCAGCTGAAGCAAATCATAAGATCCGAGCGACCATAGATAAAAAAAATATGTGCTTCTTGTGGCAAATGCTAACAAATCGTTGACACTTAAGCTGTATGAGCTCAAAGTTCGAGTTGTATAAGCTTGAATAGATTTGTAGTGTCACCATATTTACAGACGAGGCAAACCGTTAAGTCTGAACGACCATAGAAAAAGACCCCGTGTAATTGCGACATACGCTATCGAGAGTGGTTGAAAGCTGGTCATAAAATTAATTTTACCATTCTAGTTTTAAGCTTGTGGGCATAGATTAATAGTGAAACCCAATTTATAACCGAAGAATGTGTCTCCTTTTCATGCTTTTGTTGTATAATCCGTTTTATCGAAACACCATAACATGTAGAACAAAATATGCGCAGGAGACTCGTCACATGTGCACAGTTACAGAAGAAACTACCGTTACAAGTAATTTAATGTATGTTACACGTTACAATTATAAATCAATTTATATGAAATAGATATATAATTAAATTGTATGATACAAACCAGTTCCCTTCATTGCCTTGTCGCCAGTCGCGAAACAGTTGATAACAGACAGAGATTCTTGGAAACGTTTGCAGTTGAGCGCTGTGGAGTTATCCAGCAATTTTGACACAGCTATTATAACCTGCGTGTAAAACATACTTTAAGTATGATGGAATTCCATATGGATATGGTGTAATAAGAATCATGTTATACTGAATCGGTGATGTACTGAATTATTTTATACTAGCTTTCTGCCCGCGGCTTCGCCCGCGTGGATTTCCGGATTGGGTCTATAGAGGGTTAAGGGTCATAGCTTTTGCCCACGGCTACATATGCGCGGAAGTCGATTTATGGCGCGAAGGTTTTATCGCGCTTCCCGTGGGACTATCCGATAAAAATACCGCAAAACCTTGCTCAAGAATCACTCTATCTATTGATGAAAACCGCATGAAAATCTGTGCAGTAGTTTTTGAGCGAAGCCTTTATTGCGCATCCCGTGGGATCTGTCCATTTTTCCGGGATAAAAAGTAGCCTATTATTTAATCCGGGCTTTTATCCGGTCTTTACGTTTGCAAAATTTCAAAGCAATCGGTTCAGTAGTTACGGCGTGAAAGCGGGACAAACAAACAAACTCACTTTCCGATTTATAATATTAGTAAGAATTAGGACGACTAACTGCATTACAGTAAAAGACGACTATTGATAGAAATTTAAATTACAACCGACACGTATTGTAAGATATGTACGCGTATAAAGTACGTATGATTGTTTCGTTAACATTAAAACAACAAACAATAAATCTCACTGGAAACAAACTAATATTTAAAATCAAACGGAAATTGGTACTTATATCTTATTTGGTAAGGTCCAAGATCTCGCAGTAAGCCCATGAAACATTGGTTAGACGTAGTAAAATTGGATATGGTAAAAAAAAAACTCAAGTAAGAGAATGTCGTAGACTGGGCAAAATAGTGCAGGTGCAGGTCACAGAAAGTGGAACTTACTATTAGACTTTAAATAATAATTAAAAAAAGGATTAAGGACACTACAGTTTGCTTGATCTTCGTTATTACCAATTATATCTTGTGGATATACAATACGTCATCTGTCTTGCGGATAAAATTCCCATTCATGAGAAATTGTAATAGTCTTAACAACTTTTGTTGGCATAGAATTTATAGCAAATATAGTTCTTTTTAAATTGTTACGATTTCCATGGAATTAGAGTTCTGAACATAAGGTTTACTTTGAACATAAACAACTTAACAATTTTTGGTCATAAGGTATTTTTTGTTACTCAACATACAGATTAACTGTGTTATTTGCTAGGAAGTTAACACAACAAATTAGTTCTGGCTAGATAGTTATTAGAATTTTGCCGATTACACGTCTCTTTTAGTCTTTATAAACGTACTACGTTATGTTTATAGAATCTAGGAACAGTACAATGGTTAAAATTTGGAACCAAGACTATTCGCACTAATCGCAATTCGCAATAATATGATTTGTGCGGCTTTTTTTTCCGAAGTATCTATATCGAAACTTGTTGAGTTACCTAACATTTTTATTACTAACAATATGTCAATTAGCAAATAATAAAAAAACAACGCAAGTATTTTAAAACTTACCTGGACGACACTTATGTATATGTTAGATTAATTTTATTTAAAAACATGTAAACTTATTCATTGTCCGTTGCGGAGTTTCTTTTTATTTTTAGTTAAGATATTATTTATTTTAGCTAGTCTTCACTTTTCAGGTTTATTTCACTTATTTAAACATATCGTAATTAAATTTGAAGTAATGAATTCTGCAGGGGAACCAAGGTCAGCTATATAACCCGAAGAATTGCGAACCTTAGTGGTAGTGGGGAGGCATTGCCCGCGGAGGTCGGAGTGGAAAGGTCCTCAAGTGGGAAAAATATGCTGGAAATCACAGAGTTTAGGTCGAAGAAACTTTTTTAAGAGAAGTATATATTTTTGTTTTGTTATCCAGTATTACAAATATTAATGTTTGGGTCTTAGCTAGTGGTAAGCTGTGATCTCTGGCTACCCTCATGGGAAAGTGGCGTGAGTGTATGTAGAAATGAAATAAATGTATTGAGAGTGAGTGTTCCCAGGAGCTTTGCTAGATGTTGATTGTATATTCATCTTGTAAACAGCTATGTACAAACAGACTTAATGCATTTTTAGTACCTTTGCGAAAAACATGTGATCCAGATTTGTGCTGCAGACCAGATTAACATGATATTAATTTCACAAAACATATACCAATTAGGTAGCAATAGTATGGGCCTCCGAGCGCCTGAGTTTTGGTCGCAGAGATCGGGCGAGATCTGTCTCCGCCGGCATTGATTGCGGCAATGCTGGCGGACGAGGGAGGTTGGAGGGCTGTGGCCTCCTTCTGTGAAGCAGTGATGCTCCAGAAGGAGGCCGCTGAGCGGGATCGGGGGATGGCTGATCCCGCTCTAAGAAGGCGGCGCCGGTCTCGGCAGCACAGCTGCGGTGCCGCAGCGGGTCGCCGGCGGGCGCGAGGAAGTCGCGTCCGCGGATACGGCGACCCGGGATGGACCACGCCTCTTCCGTGGCCGGGGGGTGTCGTCGGTGGAGATATTGTAGCCTCCCCCGAGGAGGGCTCCCTGTATCGGCAGGGGAGCGGAGGCTGGGGGTTCGCTTGGCGTTCCCGGGGGCTTTCTACATGCCTGAGGAAGGCCATCCCTAAGGTTTTTAGTAGGTAGGCCTCCCCCTTCTGGGGAGGAGAGCCCCACATAACCGCCGCCTCGCCACAGCCGGGGTATGCAATTTTATGCATTTTCCTCAGGGAAAAAAAGGTATAATAGTATGGAACTTACCTGTAGGTGCACCCTCGTAAGACTTCCCCCGGAACCGTGCTGGAAGTTAGCCCGCATTAACAAATAGAGGGCGGCAGCTGCTTCCCGTCTCAGCCAAGCTGCGCGTGCTTCGCATAGTTTTACGACCGCGCTGACTACTCCCGCGCACAGGCTGCTGCCTCCTATAATATTAGCAAAGTTATTGACCATACTGTATACATTAAAACATATCTATACTAATATTATAATGAGGAAAGATTTGTTTGTTTGTAATGAATAGGCTCCGAAACTACAGGACCGATTTCACAAATTCTTTCACCTTTGGAAAGCTACATTATCCCCGAGTAACATAGGCTATATTATATTTAAAAAAAAAATTGGGATCCTTACTAAAACTCCAATAATGTAACCCAAGGTGTAAAAAAATGACCTGAAAAATTCCTTACGTCGCGTGCGCTGCGACAAACTATTGATGATAGAACAAAATCATTTACTACGACTTTTCAGAACTCATCATTATCTACAAAAAGTGTCGCGACAGCATATGTCTAAATATTGTAGTTGTCACAGTAAGCGGTTTTTTATTCTAAAAGTTTAATTTATATGCCGCCGCTTGAAAAGGCTCTTTATTTGTAGCTTGGTATTAATCCTTATCAAAATAAAAAAGAAGGGTGTATGTGTGTGTGTATGTACCCGTGCGAAGCCGGGGCGGGCTGCTAGTAAATTATATTTAGAACTTTATTTATCAATGTACTACAACATGAGTTTTTTTAACATGCTACGTAGTTTCACCAAGGTTAGTTAATAATAATATTTATTAATACTTTTCATATTCAATATCTAATTTCGCTGAATTAGTACAGTTTAGCAATTAGTTTTAAAATTAACAGTTCCATCCAGTGATGGTCAGTACTAGTGTTGCTAGAAATTATGTACAAAGTACGGAAAAAGACTTTTTCTATTCTTTCATGTCGTTTTATGACGTGGTACTTTAAGGGAAGTATCATGTTATACTATGTATATCTATGTATCAACTGCATAACAAAATAAGTGAGCTAGCAAACAAATTTGAAACATAATCATTTGAAGTAAAAGACAACTTGGACAAACCTTCAAACAATGTCTCAGAAAATTGGTTGATATACGCTCTTAATGCTGCAAACAGGTGTTTGTATAAGGTTTCGCTTTGAGGATAGTGCAATAGTTTTAGATAAGGCTTTGCAGCGATGCCGTCGGCTGCACCAAGATTTTTCATGAAGAGGCATGCACGGTCTATTATAGTCAACCCGACTTCGGTGGCTAGACAGCCCGCTGAGAGGATAGCGTGTTCCGCTATGGTTTCTAACTCTGTAAGAGAAAACAAACAAGTATTATAGTACCCAAATCACTTGTTTAAGCAGCGTGGGCTGGAAATAAGCCTCACAGATTTATAGGTTGATTGAATTTATTCCATTTCCGCCTGCGCCGCGCTTTTTAAATTGTTTCGAATTTATAATATTAACAAAATACTTGGAAGCTATTAAATGATATTTTAAGGAAATCTAGAGATTGTGTTTAATTATATGCAAAATCACTATACTTATACATTAAAACCTCTTGTAATCAAGAAATATGCAATAATCAAAATAATTGTTCAGTTTTCAAGTTCTTTTTCGTCCATCCTTTGGTCAACCGATAAACTCGATATAAAAAACAATGTGCCAATCAATGACAATTGCGATTTTCGATTTTACGTTTCGAATTGACATCTAAGCAATTAGCAGAGTATCTTCGAACTGTAATATGGAATGTTGTTTGCCAAATGTCTAATTGGCATGTAGATGTGTGGTTGAAGTGAGTTATATAAAAGGGTGGTTTGAAGGCAGTTATTTGAAATACATAATTAATTCTGATTTATAAGATAAGGCATTAGATATTGAGGGCAATTCTCATGTCTAGTCAATTCTTATTAATATTTTTACAGTCAAGAATTTATCCAAGTTTGTTTTGCTAATAGGAATATTAAAAATATATGTAATAGAATGCGTGGATATACCAAAAAGGTACTGCGATTGTTACTTGGTTCGGCAAACTAGCAGAAATTAAGTTTCCATTGAGTAATTTATGTAACGTCATTAAATCAAGAGGACTACTTCGGTTCTTCAAGTCAGATTCGTAAGGACAGACTTGTACTCTTGTAGCAAAATAGCGAGAGATTTTTTTTTAATACGTTATATCCTATATATGTAAATTTTATATGAAGGATCCTACACGAATCAGGCATATTTTAGAACACTTCGAATCAGAACATTGTAAATACTAATATACGTTTGATAAAGTCTAACAATTTCCAGAAACGTGTTTCTAGAAAAAATTTCTAGTTAGTAATTTCCAGAAATGCTAAAATTAATATGTTCCAGAATTTCACCTTAGAGTCAAAACTTTATAAACATACTACATACAGTTCTTTCGAAGCTTACCTGTTGTAACAGACGGTGTGGCCAAATTTTCCCTGTTTACAGTGTTGTTTTTATTTTCCATAGCTATAGGCGGTTCTTTTGAGAAATCTGGCGGGCTCATTCGTGCGGGTAGAGTGCGTGCTTTGATCGGCTTCGGTTTACCGTTGGAATCTGGCGTGGACGTTTTTAATTCCGACAAGATTTTCTTTTTGCCTACATATTGAAACTGTTCTGCACATATCCTAGAAGACATCAGGCTTTGTGAATTCAAGTACATATGACCGAAATTATATTAATATATATATACCGCAACTTCCATTTATTCATTATTAATGTAGAGTATTTTCAGCCGAATCACTCTCTTTATAGTCGACTGTATAAGAAATCGTCATATACAATTTAATCGAGTATAATAAAAGGAATTTATAGCAATATTACGTTTTAAATTGTATTTTATTGTGATAGTGTTCAGTCGTACGTGATTTACTACAATTATTCAACAGTGCTACTATTTCTATTTTTACGATATTATCTGAACATGGTATTAAACATTTGCGGTGAGTTGATTAGTGAGATTTTTTTTTAAATCTGGATAGTTGGTTTTCAAACTGTAGATAGTTTCAAACTGATTGCAGATAATAATTGAAATGCTATTAAAAATAGTTTTGTAAGAGTATAAGAGATTGAATGAAAACACGAATACTAGGCCAATGTATGCAACAATCAATTTACTCATGGCTCAGAAGAAAAATATAGCTCTATGGTCGTTAGTGTTATATTTTTTAATAGTTATTCAATGAATATTGAAATGTACAACAACGGTGTGTAATTTGCTTACTTACTCTAAAACATTGAAGAAAGACTGCTGTTGTGGTTGTGAATGAGTTTTCCACCACTCGACTAACCTCTCATCATCTAAATACTTTAAAACAAACAGGAAACACAAAAGCACATCCCGAACCTCTTCAGCGGACATCACACCAAATCTGAGACAAGTATAAACAGACAATATATGTAACACGAAAAACTAAAACAAGAAAAAGGAAAATATTTAGAACCTCTAAGACATCACACACAAAGGAAGTGATAAATAAGTGCAACATCCAAATCCCGTAGAATAAAATTTCCAATGCAAGATGTCACGCAATGTTTTATGTTTGCATAATACATTGCGTGACATCTTGTTCACTTACCTGTTCACTTGATCTCCAATATCGGCCAACTCTAGTCGACCCATATTTCTTGGCAGTGAATCTCCACCAGACATCGTAGACACAGATTCTAACGAGCTTTGTGACATATTGTTTGTGTGATCTATAAATAAAGAGGAAATGCAGAGTGTAAGCCGCAGCGATGTTTCTCAAACATGTTTGTTGTTAATTCATAGTTCGGAAAAGTGGCTACTACTTGCTCGATATTTGGAATTTAATAGTCTCAGAATATTTTGTGACAGCAACTTTTTCCCAAATAACGCGAATATTAAATTTATTGTTCGTAAACAGTTTACGTTCACGTTACTAAAAATCGGTTGCTTGAATGTTCATTGCATTTTGCTAGCTAGCATAATATGTGAAAGATATAGCTAGATTTAAAATGATTTGTTTATTGAGTTTTTGTACTTTTAATAAGTGAAACTTGTTTAAGTTTGCGACCTAAGCGCTCCGCTTTATGATGGGACTTTAGTTACTTTGGGGTTTTAGTCAGTAACAATAACGTTAAATATGGCGAATATTATGGCTTACCTTTTCCGTACATTTGATTGTTTTGTATGACTGGTGGGTCTTTGAAGTGCGCGGAATGTCGAGCAGGCGTGTGTTCGAAGTGTAGTGTGAGTCGATTCCGGCGCGGGGTGCTGCTTGCCGAAGTTACTTCCTTTTGCACGTTGTTTATCACAGGAATCGCGGTAACATCACCATCGACTCTATCATGCCCGTTCTCCAGCACGGGGCTGGCGAGAGCCTTAGTTACTAGGCGATGGGCGTTTTCTGAGAATATATAATTTTTTTAAACTGGGTAACCGACGAAATTTGCACCACATAAAGGCGGACATGTAACATTTGCCCGATCCGGTCACCGTATCCGTATCGTCGACGCGTATCATGATCGCATATGTGGACGGATAATGATATATGTATCATGATACGGGATCTCGATACGCCATTATGATACGGCCCGTCCCATGTCGTGTCGGTTTTTGTCCGATCATCAAAGGTGATACAGATACGGACGTGGGTCAGTCTGGAAGCGGCATCACTCGCGACGCTCGGTCGGTTGCACGTGAGCGTCATTTTCAATCCTTGCCGTGAAGTAAAAACAAGGAATTGGAACAATGAAAATGTTATTAAAATTATCGAGGCTATGTAAATGTTATTAAGTTTAAACAGGCACATGAAATTGGTAAATTCTCGTACATTTCAACCAACTGCGACATGTTTGACCAAGAGCAGAAACTGAACTGGGCAATTTGATACGCGATCATGACTATTGTGAAGATACGGATACGGAGCAAATCGGAGGCGTCCACAATTTGATAAGGGGCTCGATACAATACGTAGATACGGATACGATGATCGGATACGGTGATAGGATTGGTCAAATTATCATGTCTGGACCTGGCTTAACGGGTAAGGATCAGCTGCGGAAGATGTCGTTATTCCAAAACGATAAATTTGCACCTTTCTTATCTTTCTTCATTTATATCTTTCTATATATCTATATCTTTTATATCTTTCTTCATAGTTTCTTTT
This sequence comes from Scirpophaga incertulas, assembly GCA_036419045.1. NCBI lineage: Eukaryota > Metazoa > Arthropoda > Insecta > Lepidoptera > Crambidae > Scirpophaga > Scirpophaga incertulas. The sequence goes on along the minus strand of CM071634.1, from coordinate 25,623,250 downwards.
TGTTCCTTCTACTATTTGAATAGATATTTTAGGGTTCTCGTGACAGAGACAAATTTACCAAATAGGTGATCGTAAATTGATATTTTTTAATTATATCATAATATATTTAAAATAGCAACGATCACTTAATACTTTTGTTTGTTAAAGAAACGTAAAGGAGCATTGGTGGCGCTGTGGCCTCGGCCGATGTGTTGTTTGTTTTTAGAATTTTATACGTACATTTATTTGAAACTGTTACGGTACGGTACAAAGTAAAACATCGTAAGTCTACTTCAAAGGTGTATGTAGTCAACCAATCCATACTGGGTCAGTGTGGTTAATTAAGGCCTAATCGTCCTAACATAGGGTAGTTTTGTGCCCCTTTAATTCAACACTGATTCAATGCCTTCACCATAACACTTTCGTAACTATATTTTTCATAATATATAGTCGCGAAGGTCAAAAATAGAATGTCTAAATCTATAGTCTTAACGATTTTAGATTTAAACATACAAAAATGTAACTTACCAAGTACAATAGTGAGCCAAGGGGCATAGAGCTGAGCCAGTCTTGAGCGACACTGCTTTGTTCTGTATCTATCGTCATGCTCATGTTTCGTTAGCAGAGATCGCAACACACTGAGAGCGGTACGACGTTTTTGAGGAGCCTCTCTTAGAGATTGTTCAACCTGTTGAGAAAAATCCACAAAAATGTTTGTAAAATCGCGAGCATGATTATGAAATCGCATTTGAAACGTTGTAAGTTCTTATAAATATAAAAGAAATTTTCAAAATACATTGTCAGAGTTTAAAATTATAGGCAGCTTGAATTGCTCTTTGAAGTACTGAAATATTTACAATTTTCACAGCAGATGCCCACAATAGTCCATACGATATAACATTATGAAAGTATGGTAAATGGATCTATGCTGCAGTTTTTACAGTAGTTAGTTGTCTTTCTTTATATAAATCATATGTAACACAGCTAAGCCTTTTGCCAAGGACTCAATGTTGGGATAACATTGCAATCGCGAGCCGACTGTAATACCCAAACATTTTATATTATCAATAAATTATTATTTTTACAATAGAATAAAGTTATTACATTTGCAAATAAAAAAAATACACATTTACTTTAATTTGAGTTAAGTGATTTATTCAGTTTTCAAAACGTATCCATTAAGTAAATTATGTTACTGATTAAGTTTCTACCATCACCAGACAGACATTAAATGTTATGTTGGTCAGTACAGGTGTGAATTTAACTATAATTGATTTTACGGAGCTAATATTAAAGGTGTAAGTAAAAACCCCTAATTAAAAAATATCTATATACAACATACTTGTTTTAATAATGTCCCGGCTAGAAAGTGTCTCATAATAAATTCTTCAGTCAGTTTCAATTTAGCAGGATCTGTAAATAAATTAAATGATAAAATTTGAAAGCACAAAGACAAAAAATGTGTCACATTTACTCACCATCGTTACAGTCTTTAGGGAAGGTAGTGGCGTGCAGTGGCAAGTTGAACGGCACGAAATGTTCGTGGCTACATATTGTTTGTAGAAATGTAAACTTAAAGTCGAACAATGCTTTAGCATCACATACTTTGAACTTATCCACATATTTTTTTATTTGTCTGAACACAAAACCTCGGTCCATGAAAGATAGGCATGACTGAAAAATAATTATAGGTAATTCTTGTTGATGAGAGCAGTTTAATTTTAGATTGCAGCGAATTTAAAAAAAAATCAAATACAAGTTTATTCTGTTAGCATTTAATGTTCGTCTATTACCTTGAGAAACACAGCAAGATTTTTATTAAAAATATGGGTCTGCATTGGCTGTTGAAGGACATATGACGGTTCAACCACTTCTATTAGTTTTTCAATGTTTTCCAATAGTTCAATGTTAAATCTCTCATGTCGTGACATCTTCAAAATGAAATTACAACAAAAAAAAAATGAACGTATGTCAAGAATTATTGAAAAATCAACTACAACATTTTGAGTACGACATACCTTTATGCGACCGGTATTAATCAAATATTGAGCCATACTTTTGGTGATGATATCGAAAAAAAATCCAGAATATTGCATAAACTTATGGCCTAATAAGAAGTCTTGTTGGTTTGGATCCACGAACATATACAGCGGCGCTGTTAGCACTGTATGTAGCTTAAATTCGACACAGTTGAAAACATACTGAAATATAGTAAATGATTTGAGTTTGAAAAATACGGATATAATTTGAAAGATTTTCTTTTGCGGACATACCTTGACGTAGCTATCAAGAAGATCCTTTCTTCCGAAATCGTGAATCATATGCACAAAGTGCACGATCAATTTAACAATTTGATAACCTATGTCTTTATTATAACTTTTTTCGACAGTCTGGAACATATATATGGAAGTTACATGGAAATACCACAATAGGATTAATACAAGTGATATCTAATTCGATTAAAAATTTAATAATCAACTTACCATCAACTCAAACAACTGATTCAATATTGTCGGCAAAAACGCCACTAGCGAGCTAAGTTTTATCGCTTGTGCATTTTTCAAAGCATTACAAACATCATTCCAAGGCGGAGGGGATGGGGATGTAGGGGGCGAACTACATCGTATTAGCCTCTCGATTTGACTAAATAGATTATGTAAATTAGAGTCGCGTGTCGCGACTGTGGAGTCCAAAACAAGCTGACAGCGGAATAGTTGTTTCTCAGCTTCAACCCATACCACATCTGGTCCTGTATTCTGCAAATCACATTTTACAATATGTAACAAAGAACTGATAATATTATTAAGATCAGTGTGTAAACTGTCTAGAGCTGAATATCGTTAATATAAAATAGTTTGTATTTTAATGTTTAATTGACTAACATGTGATATAGGTTGCATGTTTTATTTATTTATAAATCAAAATATAGTTTGTGACAGTGATATCAACTTTTAAAATTGTTGGTTTGTGTTGTAAATAGAAATCGAGAATCAAATTGAAAGTTCTTACAAATCAGAAACTGATCAAGTTAACAATTTTATTTACCTTTCACAAATAATGTACATGCACATAAATACATAGCTGCATTTGATGGAACCACTAAGAAAAGCACTTTGTCTTCGAAGAAACGAAGACAAAGTGCTTTTCTTAGTGGCTCTTAGTGGTTAAGACAAAGTGCGAGAAGACCTTTGGAAATGTTGCCACTGTTTCCCCGGTATCCAAAAGATTTTCTTTTATCTTAGGGAATAAATATAAAATAAAAAATGAAATTTTTGACTTACGTTATTACAGTCAATAAAGATTCGGGATCCTAGCAGTTGACATAACATTAGAATTAAGTGGGAGATGGAGCTTTATCATGAAGAAAAATAGTTGTTTTGTTGCCTTAACTGACATCGAAAGTAAAAAAGATGAATTCAGGAAAATTTTCTTGCATTAAATTCATGCTGACATTACTGAGACAATTTTCAATTTGCCCCTAAATCGTAAAAATAAATGACTAATGAACAAAAAAGAAGTAGTAATTTTCAAAAGTTTCACTTAATTTGTATTATATTTTTTCCAAGTGACTAGTTCTAAGCATTTCAATGTCGGTCTCGATAACTGTAAAAAGTAGGCGATCCTTGTGATAAATGTCATTGTCATCATGCTCATTACGTAACGCAATTTTTGAAGATTTTAGACCCCCTCCCCCTTCGAACGCACCGTAACGTTTTCTGTATCCCCCCCACCTGTAAACGTTACGTAACACTTAAGTGATCATTTTTACCCTAAAGTCGCAATAAGTTATGTTATAATGTTTATCCTTGGTATATATAAACACTAACGAATACTGACAACGAAAACAACATTAAATTACGTACAATACAATCTAGGGATTCTCCGTGAAATATAAACGAAAAGATTTACCAACTTGCGGGAACAAATTAAAAATGACGACTGAACTAATACAATTGAGGGATTATCCGTAAAACGTAATCGAAAACGGTTGCCAATTTGGGAGGTATAATTCCCTAATTTTTTATTTAAAAAAAAAACTAATTTTACGTAACGTATTGTAAGAAAGACCCCCTCCCACCTGTGTAACGCATCGTAACGTTTTACGAGATCCCCCCTCCCCCCAAATTGAGTTACGTAATACTTGAACGCCCCCTAAGCTCTGACTTTAAAGTTAGCTTTGCTATGGCTAGCTATGTACTTACCCCTTTACCAAGTCCTAATGGCTGGATTGCCAGATACCCGGAAGGAAGATGCGTCGCTACTGGCAAGTTCACTATCTCTTCCACAAATCTGTCATTTTTTAAAAGTGGTACCCATGCATAACTGTAAAAAATATTAAGACTATATAATTTAGACCTTTGTGTCATAATTAAAGCTTTGTAAACATCATTAATAATACATTTAATCGACTCAATCGGATTCAATATCTGACGGAAGCAGATAATTTTATGCTCTATTTCATTGGTGGTATGGCATCTATTCCCGTCGGACTAGCTAGCTGAACAACATATAAGCTAGCTGAATCATAACAATATTAGAAATAGCACTGTTATGCTCAGGCAATTAGAAGAAAAATCACTTTTAAACAGGTAAGATGGAGTCTAACAACATGCCAAATATGTATAAAAATAGTATATTTCAATATGATTATGAAATATATGTCATTTTTAGTGACGTTGCTTTGCGCACCCATTATACAATCTGCATATAAAAATCTAATTTGCACGAAAAAGATAGCATGACGATTTGTATGGATTTATGACGTCTTAACAATTAAATAAAAATCTGAATATTAGGCATATTTCCTATTGTGTTCAAAATGTTTCCTGCGCATTTAATATTAATGACTTACCCAATGCAACTTTCTACATTAATATCATTTTTCTTAGCTATGTCGCACGATATGTGATAGAAAGAGAAGAGCAAATGATGCTGTGCAGTAATGGTGGCTGGTAGGCGTATCTTGACTTCATCACACCAGGTGGGGTTGGCGTTGTGATGTAAAACCGAGCATCGGTACTGCGTGGTCATGCCCGCGCGGCCGTATACTACCTGATAACCATAATTGGCTGTTAATTCAAAAGTTAACTCGCTGACGACAGCTTTTTATTGATATGATATACCAATATAACAACAAAACCTAAATATAAATACTTTTTTATTGTTCTGACGTAATATAAGTAGATCTCTGATCGCATTCGCCAAAAAACTAACTTTGAACGGCTTTGTTTTGTGCTGTTTTTTTTTTACATTTTTTCTATCGTTTCCAGTACGATTCGTAGTATCTTAAGAGGCTATCTATTGCTAGCGTTGGTGATTACTATCGAGCGCTTAAAGGATATGTATATAAGATTGTTTTTAGTATGTTATCTGATTGAGCTTTTCATCAAATATTTGTTGCTAATGTTGTGTATTAATATACCGCTATGTGCATGTGTCAATTTATGCGTATTCTGAATAGGATTGGGCATTGTGCATGTTATAGTAATTTTTCTGTTATCGCTCTTGTATCTAGCGTACTCGGGACTATAATTAGTTCTGGAGACAGTGCTCTACCCATTGCACACTGGTCGATGAGGACATGGATTGCGTAATACAACTTATAAATGCGTACATGAGCAAAGAAAGATTTACTGAGAGCTAAATAAGTTTCTGCTTTAAATCACAGGAGTCAAAATTATTTAGAAATAATCCTAACTTCCTAATATTATAAATCGGAAAGTGAGTTTATTTGTTTGTTCCGCTTTCACGCCGTAACTATTGAACCGATTGCTTTGACATTTTGCAGACGTAAAGATAAAAGTCCGGATTAAACAATAGGGTATTTTATCCCGGAAAAATTGACAGATCTCACGGGATAAAGGCTGCGCTCAAAACTACTGCACAGATTTTCATGCGGTTTTCATCAATAGATAAAGTGATTCTTGAGCAAGGTTTTGCGGTATCTTTTATCTCGGAAAAACGGATAGTCCCACGGGAAGCGCGATAAAACCTTCGCGCCATAAACCGACTTCCGCGCATATGTAGCCGTGGGCAAAAGCTATGACCTTTTAACTCTCTATAGACCCAATCCCGAAATCCATGCGGGCGAAGCCGCGGGCAGAAAGCTAGTTTTTTATAATTTTATTTATGTTATACCCCAGATTTTGTCTGTAATCAATATATTTATTTAAAGTTAGTAAAATGAATTTAGGCATATTATTATTCAAAATCAATCACGCACATACCATAGTGCCTCAAGAAAGTCAGATTTCTGCATATTGCCCGTGATGATATATGGTGCATAAACTTGGCCTCTCACAAAGGTATACACACAAGTCAATGCAGAGGGCTAAGTTCAGAGTTTCTCTCCATGTTATAATGAGAAATTGCGAGGTCCACTGCAGCATCAAAGTCACTATTATAGCCCGAAAAATTGCGCACATTATGTAGCAGTGGGCAGGGCATATTGTGCAAAGAACTGACAGGTATTGGGGCAAAAACGTTCTTCAGTGGTGAGTATCGGCATATACTTCACAGCGTTGGTAGAATTTCCATGAGGTTTCCATGTCTGACAATTTAGAAAAAATAGCAGGAAGGTGATGGATGTTCCACAAATCCGATTGATGATCTTTAGGGGTCGCTATATGTAACTGTCAGCGACAGACAAAATTGTGTCGGCCAATTTAAGTATGTAACACATAAAATCATAAATAGTTGTAATCTATACTCTGTCCATTTATTATTTTCTTTTTGACAGTTTAAGATATTTTGAAATCAGTGATGAACTCGCAAGTTACCGATTCGATTAAAAACAGAATATCGATTTTTATTTCAAGAAGAACTTTTAATCGATTTAATGCAGCGATATTATTTTTATTATAAATATTAAATTCGTTTATCTGGTTTTTTCAAATACATGAAATAAATTGTAATATATTGTCTATGGTAATTTCACTGAGAGACAGTGGTTTGTACCGTGGCCAAAAATCTTCGCTAGTAAAGTGCTAAGAAAAATTGGATTTTTTTTACAGAAAGTCTGATAAGAGAAAAATTTTATTGGAACGCCATGATATAGCGCTGGCTCGCTGTGATTTTCTAAGGAAAGCTAAACAAATCGAAGACTGGTCGAATGTGGTTTTCACTGACGAAACTTGGCTCAATGCTAATCATACAATATCGAGATCGTGGACTGACGACACTGCAGCATCTACTTCGGCTGTGCCTATACGCAAGGGCGAACGCCTTATAGTTTGCCACGCAGGCAGTGCAAAAGGATTTGTAACAGATGCTTTGCTAACTTTTAAATCCAAAAAATCTGGTGACTATCACGAAGAGATGAATGCAGAAGTATATGAAAGTTGGTTTAGGGAAATGTTGACGCTACTAGAAGAACCTTCAATTATATTTATAGACAACGCGCCTATCATTCGCGGCAAATAAATAAAAAGCCAACGCAAAGCAGTACCAAAGACCAAATTGTTAACTGGCTTCGTGATAATGGTGAGGATGTGACTGATACATTGTTGAAAGCGGAGCTGATAAAGAATTTTAAATTCGAAACGTATACCTAAGATACGTCGTCGATGAAATGGCTGCGGAATATGGACATACTGTCATTAGAATCCCACCGTATCACTGTCAGTATAATGCCATCGAATTGATATGGGCACAATTAAAGGGAAGGCAGCAAGAAATAACACAACGCCGCCGTTTACAGCAAATAAAATGTTGCAGTTATTAACTAGCGCGTGTGGTGATGTGACGCCTGAAAACTGGGCGAGTATTGTACAGAGGACAAAAAAATTAATAATGTCTGATTGGATCGAGATGTTGCAATTGATAACATGATGGCACAAGAATTGGTTATTTATGTAACAGAGGACTCAACTGACGAGTCTAGTGTAATTTACGAAGAAGATCTGATGAATCTATGTAATAAATAATGTAAATAACTTTACTTGTTTAATTTTTATATTATATATTTGGCGAATTACCCAATTGGGGTAATTCGCCAAATATATAATTTTGCCTAATTTCCTTGGCATGTGTAAAACTTTATTTTTTCGTATATTTCTGATCCATTTAAGAAAGTTTTCCTTTTTCTCTCTTAAATGGATCAGAAATATATGAAAAAATAAAGTTTTACACATGCCAAGTAAATTAGGCAAAATTTATATTTTTGGCGAATTACCAATTACCTAGGTATGTATGTGATTTTCTAAGTATTCTTGATCATAATTCTTGATTTAAACTTGACGTAGATGTTATTAACTACATATGCGTTTTAATATTAAAATTCACATACCTATAAAATAATGTAAGGTAGCTGTCCGAGAAGGAAATAAATAAATTTACAAATATTTGATTTGAAGACAATTTATCGATTTATCTGATTTTAAGAACTGCTTATTGTCTGTGGTAGTTTGTTATGCACAGAGCACTTCACTATGTGGGCGTTACCAGTCTAGAAAGTATATATTACTGTAGTACTATAATTTGAAAATAGAAACAATATTTCATACGCGCGATCTGTCAAAAAGAAAATAACATAATGGACAGAGTATAGATAATAGCTTTATGAGAGTGTGACATTTGCCTGGCTTTAGAAAACACAAAAAAAAAATCCTATTTAGAAAGGAACGTCGGTAGTCGGTTAGAATCCCGTTTAGTTTTTGTCTATAAAAGCAAATCTCAACGTCTTAACCAGATTTTTCTGACAGTAAATATCAACCAAAATATATGTATATAATTTAAATTCAGTGTTAAAACCTGACGAGAATCGGGTAGGTAAGTCAAATTACAGATCACCAGTGATTTTTCTTTCTTTTAATATTAGATATTTTAAATTCTAAATAGAATATTTGTTTGTTTATAGGGTTTCAAGATTATATTCTTAAGTTTTCAAAATTATATTTAAATTTCATGATTATATTTCAATTTTAAGTTGCAAGAATGCATTTCAATCTTAAGTTTTCAAGATTATATTGTTAAATTTCAATCTCAAGTTACATTTCAACTTACCTACATTTTCATTTGTCGAGTAAAATAGCTTGATGAAGCATTTTATATCCTGACTGGAGAGATTTTTGGGAGCATATCCACCGCATGTCAGTACGTGGATCATAATTCAATATAAGAGGATTATTGAGGTTACATAAGGTTGCACAAGAGAAGGTTTTGGAGGACTATTTCTTGGTAACTGAGAAACTGCACGGAGAAGTCCCTTTCTTTTTGTTAAGTGCTAATTGTTGTCCGTAAATCTGTTCCCTTTATAAAAATTACTGTAGATAATTAACTTACTGTAAATAATTAATTTACAAGTGTAATATATATTTTTTTTTGTGTGTGCAAAATCTTTATATTTTATTGAGGCTATCCACCAGACACTAACAAACATATTTAAGGCGCCCCGAGAATCAAGTCTCGAGCCTCCAGATCCAGCCGAAAGTTACTGTGACCCAGAAAAAGGTGTTACAAGTACCCTAGATTTAACATGTTTTATGTATTAGAAGGAAACGGTACATATTAACAATTTGACTGTTACCTGTAATGGTTTGTTATCTCCTGAATCACAATCCTTTAGTTCAACGGAGCACGCGATGTTCCTGGCTCTCGCGAACACTTTCTGAGACTCAAAGTTGAGCGACAGAGGCCGCACGTACAGGTGGTGTATGTACGCTGCGTACGGCTGCTCCGGTTCGACGCTCAGTGTTGCTAGTTCCAACGTGAGAGGCATTGCAGGTGGAAGAGGAAATGGCTTTAATGCTGCATAGGCACTTGTCATAGAATCTGTAACGACAGGATAAAAATTGTTTTAAGCAAGTGCAGTATAATAGATAGATAACATTTATTGACCACAAGTACAATACAATAAGAACAATAAAATAAGATAACAACACAGCAAAGGGGCAATTAGGACCCGCCCTCAGCTTATGCTGCAACATACTAATCTGTGGCAGCGCTGGTGTTCTGGCCGGGCCAAGTGGGGTGATAAATAATAATTGAAAAACAGCACAAAACAAAAAAAAAACATAAAAGTATACATAATAAAACAAATCTCTTGGTTGGTGGACATGTATCCCTTTGCCTTAAAACTAAACTATACAAACATAAATATAATAATTAATTATAATAAATTTAATAATAAATATAAAAAAATATAATAATAAATTTTCAAATTCATCATTTAAACACGAGAAATAAAAATAAACTTGCCGTTCCAACATACAGGCTTCAAAAAACTAGAGGTTCGCTCTTAGGGAAATGTGTAACTTTTTTTTACACACTTCCAGAAAATATTACCGTTTTATCGTATCATGAATTTAAAGCACATATTAAAAATACTCTATTGAAAAAAGCGTATTACAAGGTCAATAATTTCTTGAATTATAAAAATGCTTGGATGTAAATTTTGCGATATATAATTTTAATGATTCTATAATAAATAATATTTTTGTTTTGTACCGGACATATCAGATTTGTTTAATGCGATATGACTATTGTGACGGAAATATACATTTGTTAGTTGTTTTAATTTGTAAAGGAGGTTGGGTTCAGACTGTGTATCTGAAGCCGGCTTCCAACTGAAGACTCTGTAATGATACAGGGAGAAAAAAAAAAATGCCCTTGCTGGTTCTTTCCAGTACAAGGCCTCTCGCCGTAGACTTGTGAACCAATGGCGTAGCATCTTTGACGTTCAAAAGTGATTGTAAAATCCTATTTGATGAATAAATTTTTGATTTGATTTGATAAAAAGAAATATGTATTATGTATATGATGCGATTTGTTTTGACAGCATTCCGTGGTGTTCTCTAGTTGTGCTGAGAAATATTAAAGCTGAGAAAACAAATGTTGAAAAAACTGTGCCAGTGCGCTCTTTATTACTAAACAATAATTGTGTATTAGTGAAAAATTGTATGAATAAAATAAATCTTATGTTTGCAATAAAGTAGTTACGTTTGCAATAAAATATATGCAGTGATAACGTGGCGATGTAAACTATACACAGTCACAGTGAAATTGCACGTGCTTATCAATGTTAGCAAGCATCTGTGTGCATACAAAACAACGACCAACAACAAAACATGTCCTTTAACATTTCGTATTACTGTGGCAAGTGTTCTATGGAGATGTGATGATTATGTTGTTATTTTCATGTTTCTTTGAATGATTAAGAATGGTAAATTCGTCTCCGTGGTTTCAGTTGATTAGCTTACATAATACATTTGAATCGTACATATACGATTATAATATTGTGTGTATTTTTAATAAGGTGATCATAAGTCCTAGTCTTTACACAAATTTTAGAACTTACTTGGTATTGGTTCGTTACTTTGATAAATATTTATATTCATCCATCCAGGGATCACACTGAGTTTTGATAATTTCTCGGGTTTTCTGAAGTCAGCCAAAATCTTCAATAGATCTTCATCCGACATTTTGTACGGTTCTTGTCTATAAATGGCAGGGAATTCTGGTGTTGTATCTAAGTCATTACTGTATAATCTGCAAAGATATATTATTTTTTAGCCTTGTCCAACATTATTGTTCGGCAGGAAGATACTCACTGTCCGGTAGGTCGTGGAACAACGATATATCAGAGCATATCATTGCTTTTAATTAAATTTATTATTCAACACCTTACAAATATTTACCTAAAAAGAGGTTTAGCAGTCCAGGCGAACGGCATTCTGTAACTACCTACACGATTTGCGTAAGCTTGTACAGTTTTGTGGACTTTTAAGCCCAGCCGCGGGTCTTTCGTGGCTTTTAAGTACGGTTCCAACACTTGACTGACATGGCCCTGAAGAATTTTATCGATTTTGACCACCAAAAATAAGTCTGGATGGGGGTTGTTCACAGAGAGGACTGCCTGAAAAATTAAATACCATATCATTAGTATGACAATTACTTTTTTGAAATTATTACATACCATCTACCAACACACTACACACATCAAACAAAAACAATATTGTTTAATTACAGTTCATATACGTCGCTACATCATTCCCTAACTAAATTAGGGTGGCCTTAGTCGACCTTGCTGGCCTAGTGTGTATCTTTAAGTTTCTTTCTAAGTGTTGGATAAATATACAGGTGGTTACAGGTCAAGCTATATTTTTATATTACGGAAACCAGTGCTATTAGGAGTAACGTACGAGCTGTTTTTGACGTAAGGTCAACATATAAAATCTGAAGAATTGCAGGGAGTTCATATGAAAATCGAGTAAGTAAAAAAATTTATACATTATTCAAAGATCACCACCGCCATCATTATTACCTTACGTTATACTAATAACTTACTTGTTTTTTTGCCCTAAACCATTCCTCCGGTATTTGGTTAACGTCTAACTTAACGTCGCAGCTAAAATTCTCAACTAATGACTTTGTACAATCTGTATCTTTGACTAGATCCTTCACCGAAGCATTGTTCACGTCGAAATGGAAGTTCTCTGTAAGTTTCCTGCCGCTCCTCGCGTCGTAAAGTGCCAGGTAGGTGTAGTACGGCTCCACTTGGCACAACAACTCCTTATCGCCGTCTATCGGCGCTTGTAACCTAAACTTTAAGCTTTCGCATTTGAGCAAAATTCTTTGGCCGAAATGTTCTCTGAAACAGTAAATTGTATATGTTTTTTTTTGTTCTATATTGACAAACAAGCAGACTGCCCACCTAATGGTAACTTGTTACAGCTGTCTATTGTGCATATAGTTTCTGTAAAATTCGCAAAAAATCGGCAACCCCACAAAAAACACCCCCACAATGCATGTTTTCAACTTGTGGCGTAAAATGTAAATTTTATCTTAAAAAAAAAGAAAGTATGTAAGCAGAAAACATATATAGTCTCGATACTATAAACGCCAATACATATCGAAAGGGTAGCGCAGAGGTCGGCATATTTATTGTCAAACCATTTCAATATTTTTTCTGAGATTGTGTGTGTGGAGGGCTTTACTTGACAAAAAACGTGACTGAAGGTGCACTGATTTAATATTATATTGTCTCTTAAAGAAATAAAGATAAAGTTGATAATGGTTTGACAGCTTATACATTTTTTTTACCTTCTTCATTCTTTCGTCAGTCATCCTTTGTTTCTCCATATATATATATAATATATATTCCCAAGAGCGACTCTGTTTCTTAGACTGGATCAAAAGACAACGTCCAGTAGTTAGTTGTTATACACGACTAGGGAAGCAGCTTGGAGTTTATCTCGCCTGAGTAAATGTGGCGATAAGATCGAAGGTGAAAACGAGTTTCATCCCACCTCCTCAACAACTAAGGGAGTCTTACCATCTTACCTCTGACTCAAAACGTCGGAATACAACAATGCACTGTTATTATAGCGACAAAGTTAAACAAGATGGTGGCTAGCCAGGCGGCAAAAAATGCCTTACTATAATCAACTAAGCTATACGAAGAACTGCCGGGTTCGTTAGCCTGCAAGCTGCAGAATCTTCAGTTCTTGCGTCTTCTACAAATATATTCTAGGCAAAAATGAATATTACAAAAAAAAAATGAATAACTACTCCTATAGGGAATCAAACCTCAGACATCCCAATCAATACCCGGTGGTGTCAACCACATGACAACTGCTAGCTTGCTAGCCAGACTGCCAGTGATGGCAATAACGACTGTTTTGTAATAATGAATAACATTGTTATGTTATTTTTTCCTATAACTGTTATTGTAAACTGTTGTCTGTTATCCTGTTATATTGCTGTTTTGACAAATGTTGTTGAGTACGATTGTTATTGTTATTATAGCTAGGCAGTAATTTAAATAATTTAAATTACCTAATCAATATAATTTTCTGGCGTATTTATAACTTCATTGATCTGTACATAATTTGTTATTTACATTCAATATTTACATTATTTACATTCAATGTTTACATTATTTACTTATTGCAACGAATAATTTAATTTGCATACGCGCGATCGCACAACAGCAAATAATGCGTGACTAAAAAAATGACAACAGCTTAGGCACCAGCAAGCCAGCAACAGTTTACCTATTTATTATTTCAAATCACACTGGAAATCAAAATGAGTCTAATTGTCTTACGAGCGAAGGTACAAAATTGTGAATTTGGTATTAGTAAAATTACTATAAGAAATAAACAAATAGGAACTTTATTTACTTGTGAGAAAGGTTAATATTATAAGAATAAGCAGCCAGGCAACAGAGCGAGCGCCTACGCCTACACAACGGTTTGCTTTCTCTCGCTCATACTTGTAGCTTGTAGCACAGTCGTACTCGCTCGCTCCGTGCCGCACACACGCAAGTGGCAACAACAACAATGCGACTAGGCGATAATTTTGTCAACAGCAACATAACAGTATAAGCCGTTATTAAATAACGTGTTATTCATTACGGGAAAATAATTCATTATATTATCTGTTATTGAAATAACGACCATTACTACAGACTGCGCTATTTCAGTGTCACCAAACAATCTGTGGTATATATATAATAGTCATAGCGTTGGAAATCAGACTATAAATCGAAAATACAGAAGACAGGTTAAAAATTTCGCCTACAGAATTGTGTGAAAAGTGTTGTACAGAATAGTCCTTAAACACAACACTTACTTAAACGGTTCTAGTTGAGGTTCGGGCGATGGTGCTCTTTTGTATGGCAAATTGAATATGTTTGACCGGCATTCGTTCCTCGCTGCTGCTATAGACATATCCGTTTCCCTGGAATATCGCATGAGTAGTGGGTTCATACTGTGTTCGAGGCCTTTAAGAGTTCCATACACAGGAGGTGGCGGTTCAGCCGTTAGCGAAACATCCGCATCTAAAAATAGCAGTTTAAATTAACATAAAACCATGCGCAATCCATTTTTGGTTCACGGCCGATATTCAAATACCTTTATCTAATGCGTCGTCATTTTGATTACTTTCTTGAATATATTGGTTCTTTTTAAGTGCCGCATTAAAAGCGTTTATCCATTCGTTCATTTCATCTTCATTATCGGCGGAAAATGTGTAACCTTTGCCTCCCGCCATTCTTAGCTCGAAACAGTGCCGGCCTCTTTTGGGATTCTATAATTATCGCGTAATATATAATTTTGTGAGAACTGATACACTATCATCATCATAAAACATTTTAAATTTCATTAATGAAACACAAATAAAGTAATAAAAATATGGTATGACACTTATCATATACTTATATACAGTAATTAGACTTCAGATTTTATGCATTTACATATTTGCTAAGGCATATAACTTTTTAAATTAGACATAACTTTATATTTCAGTCCAAATTTGATTTATATGGTGCTGATAGATATAGGTCGCGGGCGACGGATGGCCTGGTTTAATTATCTGCTCCCTGATTACAACGGTTGCTACTTGCTATCGAATTTAATTGAAATTGACAGGTACTGTCTTTTTATTTCTTTTTTATTAAGATTCAATGCAAGAATTATCTACACAAAGCGGCAATGTATTTGCGTAAATTTAATAGCAACAGAGTTACATAGACTACTGACCCTAGGAGAAATTATTAAGGTCAGTACGAGACAGCCAATTCAAAGTGCATCTTCTGACGCCAAATTTAAAGTCTTGTCCAATAACGCCCGCTGACATTAAAAAGGTTGCTGTATTAAGCAATTAAGTATACTGTCCCTAAAACTTTTCATAATTTTAAAAGTGTTTACATGTTTTTGTAATTTCTTAAATACATAATAATAATGGATTTTAGATAAAGCGTTGTGCATTTTTACATTTTGCGTGCATATTTCGGAATTCGTTACGTAACAAATGTCTTATATTAGATATTTCATAATCTGATGTAATCGAACACATCTTCTAAGTGCAATAATGTACTCTCTCAGTAATCTATAACGAAGGATGATTTGCCGCGATAACGGCAAACGTAAACAGATCTCAAATTAGAATTTTAAACAAATATCAAGGTCTTCTAAAGACGAGCTATTACGTATAGTAATTAATGGTTTAGCAACGACGAATCATCAGAGAGGTCACGTTATTTATACACGATTGCATTAGAGGTCAGAGACCTTTTGCATATTAGGCAATAATGATTGACTTATCCCCGCTAGGCATTACTTACTTTAACCACATCCGAGCAGAAGTCCATTACAATGGTAAGCTTTGTGTCCGTTTTCTTATCATCTTTGTATACTTCAAGGATGTACGCGCCGTCTGCCTCCCGAATCATTGAGCAATATCGTTTCTTAAATGACTTAGATGCAAGGTTACTGAATATCCTATCTGAGCCGATTTCGGGCCCCTTGAGCAAATAGCCCTCTTTGGTACCAATGTCCACTTTCACAGCCTGAGATTCATGGTCACATTCGTTTTCAGTATCTATGTCGTATACTTCTGCCGGCAATCTTGTGTCCATGGGTCTGTATGAATGTATGTCAATTTAATCGCAGGAACGAGTGTTAATACTTCAAGAATGTGTGTCTAATATGTGGTGTTTAGGATGTCGGTATGTTAAAAAAACTGTCCAAGCACGTATAACAGGACAGGATTAAAAAATGCATTTCTATAGATTTTATGACAGAATTTTGGATCTTATTTTATGCAAAACATTCAGGCGGTTAGTAAAATAAGATTAAATTTAATTACAGTAGTAGGAAATGCGTATAAAAAGACAAATTGTACGGTCAATCATAGCTCAAAAATTACAAAGTTAAAAAATAAGTTACATTATTTCGTCCGAAAACGTGAGCTTATTTCTAGTACATATTTCTACCAGTTAAACTACGGATTTAGTTTCGTCTATATAAAAAGGCGGGCACTCCAAGAAGCAGTGGACATATTGCTCAAAAGATTAACTTGAGAAGAATTAGATTGAGAAGTAGGCATATATCGGGAACCGTAGTATTGGCAGAACCCCCCAATAGGAAGATGCTGGATGTTAGTTAATTAGTATGACCGATCAGTTTGAGATCTATAAGGCAGGCAGTCAGCAGTGGGCGTTCCTTGGCTGAAAATGCGATTGTGTTGGGAAACTTATAATTAATTTCAGAATATATACTCGTAAATCAGTTATTAATATCAACGAAGACAAGATTCACTATATACCTTCCGTCTTATTCCCTTTCTACATATTTTTGATTATATAATCTATTATACTATACTATGCGGTGTTATAAACATTTACATTTCGCAAATTTTTATTAGTATGCCAATTTTTATAGTTCTCATAAAAGGTTGGCTTTGGGTATTATAAACAACCACACTTCGCTAATTTGAATTGTCCCCACGAAACTACTGTCCTGCTAAGGATTTATGTTGAAGTATAAACAACAACGCTTCGCTATTTTTATTTTCCACTCAAGTGTTAGGTACATTAGCAATTTTTTTGTCTATTTATAATAATTATATAAATATCTATATCATTTCATAAATATAAACCTTGTTCTAGTATGCAAACGATTGGCCGCATTCGTTGCAGTTTTTGAAAGCGCGGAAATAACACACAAACGCAAATAAGATAACAGAATACTAAGAAGCGACCTTGTTTAAACACTAATGTAATCTGTTGTCCAATAGTTATACCCACGGTCATGTAAAGTATGTTAATTGTGTTGGTAATGAGCTATTTTGTTTCAAATATATCACAACTACTTATCAGGAGACAATCTATTGTCGCATTCATTTCACACACTAGCCATGCTGAGGGCAATGGTCTGACAATGACATAATCGTCATACAAATCACTAAGGTGGATAAAAGTCCCAACAACCTTGCAGCTTTTGCCCCTTTGAGTGTGAATGGGAATGCACGTTAAATTTTGTAATAATATTATTTCGTTTAAGCTGAAATATTTAAATAAAAAAGCATTAAACACGAATAAACACTTTATTTGAAGAATTTTTTATTTCTTTGGCCTTTTTACGAACAAATTTTTTTGGAACGTTATATAAGTTAAAATATTTCATATCACCAAAAGAATAGACTCGTGACAATTGTTTGTCTATTTTAAAATGACATTTGTTTGTCAGTAGTACAGTAATGATATTGGCTAAATGTCGAAATTGAATTAGCAAGAATAACTTTCAAAATAAAATTACGTATCAAAGTGAATAAAATCTATTCTAGTCTTTGAAATAAACAAATTCAAAATCTAAAACAACTGAGTACTAGACCAATAACCATTTCTTAATTATATCTGTCTAGGCAAAGAATAACACATAAACAATTATGAACAAAGGAATCTTATACAAGTACTGAAAGAATATTACCTTGGTAGGTTGAGGTAGGTGCCGGAGTAACTATTGTACTTGTAATGTATCAGGTTCCAACTGGACGCGTAGCTGAGGAGCGCTTGTCTCGTCAGCAGGGGACATGATGCCGCGGTCCTTACGTCCGGAACCGCTGTCGTCACGGTACGCCATCGGCGGGGAAGAACTACGCTCTAAAATATGAAATACTCGTCACATTAACAGTATCCATATTTTTTTCAGGTGAAGAACAAAAACATTTTTTCTTTTTGGGTCAAATTACAACAGGGGATAACGCTATAACACATGGAAACTCTTTTTATCATAGTAATTGACAATCTAGTAAACTAAAAACAGGCAGCTTTTATTGAGTTCACTACCAGAATACTATTAGTTGCACAAAAGTATATATTTTTTTATATGTCAGATTTTGAGTGCATGCATCCACATTGTATATTTAGTCAATCGAGAATAATGTATATTTTTTCGGATGTTCATTAATGAATAGGTGGAAGGAAGATACAAAATAGGAATAGTTTTAAAGAGCCTAATGCAAGATTTTTTCTTGCTAACTTATGATATTGTTGGTACAAGACAACAACATAAATTAGCTAAACTTACAAAATCGTTATAAACACAGTCGTTAATAGTTATCATTATTATATATATAATACTCCGTTTTCACTGTGGATGAATTTGCGGTCTGTATCGAAGAGGTATTCGGAATACATGTGGCCTGGGGAGTTGCGATCCCTCTTTCATTTGACATAGTGGTGGTACAGTTAATCACACAGTTTACTTTGTTACAACTTGTGTACATAAATAGCTTCGTCAAATATTACAGCCTTAACACATTCAAAATTGTTTTTTTTTTTTCTTTATAGTAATAGTTAGCTACTTCTAAAAACTTGGTTTGTGCTCTGGAAGTTAAGGAATAAAAATGAATTAACTACTGCAATGGCTATTTTTAACAGTTGTGTTAAATGTAAAATCTACTCACTACCAATAAATAACCTTCTGTTTCCTGTTCATGGTAAGGGGTTTTCCCTTCTTGCGTTACGATGCGTAATGAAATATTATGTTACTAGAATTGATTGAGTAGATGTTCCATGAATATTTATAAATCACTTTGGATAAGATATACACAACAAGATACACACTGATTAAGTTATTTTATTTACAGATTTAATTATTATAATATGTTATTTATTATAGATATATGAAGTCTTTAATTTTTTAATTAAACTTACAGATACATCGTCTGTAGGATAAAGTAGAATGTCTCTGAGGGGGTCGTTAAGTAGAAGAGTCCTGTTATCTTGTATATATCGTTCAAAGTCTAAAGCTGTACCTTTGCTGACAATATTCTGAAAAGAAAAGTACATATTAAAAAACGCAGCCTCGTGGCTAAAATATCTTTAAATACCTTATTCGAATACCTTATTCGAAAAATATTGTTTTTATAAGTGCAATTTTAAAAGGGTTTATGAACTTTGGAACATCGTCCATTTTGAATTTATAGAAAAATTAGGCAGTAGTTGTAACCAAAGAGATCGAATCAACAATTGTGTGAACAATAATATTGGCCTCTACATACAGATGTCGCGAACCACTAGACAATGTGTCTTCTGCATTAAAAAAAGAAAATTAGAAAAAATATATTATGTAGATCCTCGTTTGTATATAATATCATGTAAATTTGCCTAATAGTCACCAGCCTGTCGATACTTCAATATTATGATAATTTATGAAACAATTTTATACCACCATAATGGCACATAAACAATGTTACCAAGTTTAAATTACTGGTATTGCTATTTGGCAGCAACTATATATACTTGTTTCAAACATAGAAATTATATACTTTTTTATTATGTTGTTGGCATGATTCATATTTACATGAAGTTAAAAATGGTGTCACAAACAATAAAAAATATATAAACTTGGAATAGAAGTTTGTATGATAGAGTATATGGCATTAGGTGCAAAAATAATTCTATAATAATCAACCTAATCGTCAATAACAGCCTCTTCAAGCTCCTTTGAGTCTTTGAAATGAGATTATTAACTTTCACTGAACTAGCATTTCAAAAGGTCCCAGAGGTGCTCTATAATGTTTAGATCTGCAAATCTAATTGTAACTCTACAAGCTGCTATATTTTTTTCCGTGTCTTTGCTTGCCTGGAACTGTCTAGAGTTGGTATAGCAACTCAGACATTAGACACCTGATTTCTAAAAGATTTTGATCCATACAGAACTATGTCGCAGGATGAAGTCATCAGTCTCAAGGAACCGCTGGTATACTCTTCGAATTAAAAAACAGGTGAAGTTAAGTCACCTCAAGAAAACACTGCCACATCCCAGACTGCAATAGTGTAATTACTTAAACAGTTCCTTCAGCAGTGATATTCACATTCAAGGTAGTTTTTCTTGTCAAAGGTCTTCTCATGTGTCTTCTTAAAGGTTCAATAGTAAATGATCCCCATTCTGACTCAATTGTATTTTGGGCTTGACTTAGGAGTCGGGGTAATCACTAAGGGCATTGGCTTTTTTTAGTTGTTAACTTAACAAATTTTTTGGGTAGCCTATGGAACTTATCCTTTGGTGCCACTTACTGCCATTTACAACCTACCAGCAACCACATTTTGCGAGATCTGTCAATCCTCTAAATGCAAATCAAGATAGGGTCTGTTTCAAATAGAATGCTGGGAGCACTATTTGGAGAATCCTGATGCACTGGACAGTGCTTTTGTCTGTTTGTTGGTCCAAATCAGTTGATCAGTTGATTTCACCTTTCCTAGGGGCACTGTGACAACCAGTTTTTCATCTTGGGCAAATATTTAAAGTGTATTAATTAGCCTTTTTTGATGCAGAATCACAATAACTTTTTAATGCTTGTGGAAAAATTTTCTTGAATTGAATTTAACATTAATTTCCACTTGTTTTCTGTCAAGTCTAATCTTGCTGATAAATAGATATCATCAGTGTTTTGTGTTCAACATTTACTTGTTCTATTTGATTTGCAATTTCAGTTTGAATTCTCACCAACTCTACATCATTTTCCACAGTGAGAATATTTTTTTATATTGTTTCTTTGGTTGGCAATGTGTTAATAAGTATCCAACCCTTATGAGTAACTAACCCTTACGAGTTTATTCTAACAAGAATGTGTCCAAATGGCAAAACGCCATGCCACCAAATTATCAAATACATAAATATTGTAATCTACTTATACATACTTTATGTACAACTTCTTAAAAACATCCATTTTTAATTAGTCAATATAATCCTACTGTAATTATTTTCTATATCTAATCTTAGCTCCTTAGATATTTTGCTTATAACTCGATAGGTCTTAAGTAATTTCTCATCTTCTCTGTTAATCAATAAACTAATAGAGGCCCTAATGAACATGCATTGATTTCCATTCAAATAAAACTCAAGTTTAAGCAATCATCTACAATAAAACATTTTTGATGATTGCTAAATTATTCCATTACAATAGATTTGAATTGGTAATTTATGCAGAAGTATTAAAATACATTACAAATTCATAAAATTATTTTTTAATATATATATGGTGACTGGTCAGTGAATTACCTTATATGTTATGATAATAATATAAGAGTGCCAATGTTATGAAAATATTAAATATGGATACAAAAGGCAGCAAAAAATACATAAAAAGTCACTCATTAAAAAAAAAAGTTGTTGATGTCTGGTTTCTTATTGTTTATTAAAAATGTTGTAATCCGAAAATATATAAAAATTCAAAAGTAACATTATAAAAAACTTGTTTACATTTTCCACTAAAATTGTTCTTATTACAATCAAGTATTTGACATTAATGTCACAATAGCAATACTAGTAGACTTTTTATGTGATCAGTTGTGGTTTATATTATTGTTTCCCTATTAGTTTTTAATAGAGAAAGTTCTCTAATAAATAATGCAGTATAATTTTAGTAAATAAGTTTAAGCTTTGAAATTATTATGTGTTCGCGGTTGCAATTTACAAACATTTTCTGCCTTATTTATATGCTATAAATTTAAACTAATGAAGGATCTAGGATTTCATGTTATATTACCTCGTATTCTACGCCACTCTTCTTTGCTTTAGAATTAACAGGCGGCATCATGAACGAAAACTAAATACAGCTAAACTGATATAAGTTATTACACTCTCACTGTTTACATTCTGTTTCAATATTAATTTGTGGTAAAATAAATTATGTTTTACAACAAACAGATCGAAGCAAGCGGGCGGCTCTTCTTCAATTTAGTGCACAGATTAGTATACTATTTAGTGACATACAATTGATACAATGACAAATATGTGACGTTTTGTTGTGTCAAATATGACATCTCTTTTTTTATTTTGCGTAAGCAACATTTTAAATCCGTACAGCTCATTCTTATATATAATTTTTAGGTATATTTTATAATAATTATTACACAAAATATTGAATCTATGTTAATTAGCATGACAATTACGTTTGGCTGGATATAACGTGTACAAAATAGAAGTGAATTGTATGCTTCTTTAAACGCATAGTATTTGGCTAAACATAATTTGCTTGACCAATCTGTTTAGTAAGCTCCCATGAAATGAATGTTCTTATAATGTTGATAGTCATATGTCGCTTTAAATTTTTAATAAATATTGTCTTTAAGCAGTTCTGTGTAATACAGGATCCCAGTAACTCGTACCTTTAATTTAATATTTGAAATTTCCAAGCCAAGCGGTATGGAGCCCTTGGGGAGCCCTAAGTTTCTCGGCTGAAAAGCGGGAAGGTAGAAGTTCCCAAAACTCAACTGCATTATGCATAATTTTTAACAAGGTACTTTAAAATAAAAACCATTTCGAGGTTTTTTTGATTGATGCTAATGTGTCTGCACCTTATGTGTTATTGTATAAATTAGAATCAATTATCACTTTATCTAAATTGAATAGATATTATCAGACATAATTATTATATAATATATATCATAATTTATTACTATCGTTGTACCACATATATAATCATCAGTATAGATGATACTAAAGGTCCTCAGGATAAAAATGTTTTCTTCGAAAATAATCTTTATCCATGTCACCAGAAACATCCTCAAACTTTTTCTTTGTGTATTTTAGATCCTGAATTACATAATTTATAAATGAAATGAAAGTTTTTTTCTGTTGGAATTGATTTTATTATTTTAAAATTACTTTTACAAGTAGTGGTGGGATCTTGTAACCTATTGGAAACTGTTGTATCAAGACCATCTAGCGGGTGGTTAAAGAAATATTTGGGGCTGCTTTGCAACAAATGGATCTCATCTACAGCCGGGTATCGCTGGATTGTTTCACAGGAGCTAAATCTATGATTAGTGTAATCCTGGCGACAATATCATTTCCCAGTGTGTTTAAGATAAAGTTTGAACTGTTGCACAATACTCTAATACTCTGAGATGTTCCTACCCATTTTCCAGAGGGTTCAAAGGGATCGTGCCATTACAAGACGTACCGACTGAGTATAAACATTGCTTTACTTCATCCGTTAAAGTGCTTGATCCTCTGTAGGAACGTATGAAGGCAGGAGAATCAAACATAGCGAATACAACTTTATGTAATCGAAAACACTTTATGTAACTTAGGTTTTTATATGCATAAGCAAACAGGAAACTGTTCATTTCATTAATCATCGTTAGAGTACATCGGTTCTGGGTATTAGAAGGACGGTCCCTTAAAATCAATGTTAAGTCTTTCGAATGATACAGTTGCTAAGATTAGGGCCACAATATTGGGCAGACGGGAAGGGGTAGATTCTTGGATACAGAATACTTAATAATTCAATTAATTTTGAATTAGAAGGAATATTTACGTGCATACAGACCTGAGAGAGTATATCTGCGACCACATTTTGTTTCCTAGTTCTAATTTAGTTTTTGAAATTCTATACTTAGGTACACATGGAGGTATAAAGTTGAAATTAATATGAAATACTAATAAAATAACACAAGATCTGCGGTTCTTAGTAGCAGTGAAAAAGTCTAAATACTCGTAGATGCAATAAAAAAAAATTGTCCTTTTAAGCTCCGTTTATCCTGCATGTTTTGAAATTCGCAAGAAAATCTAAGCTTATAGAGTACCTATTTTCTGTTGACCTAAAATTATAAAATTTGCCATGTGTTAAAAAAATCGAAAAATTCCAACAGTAAATACCTATCTAGTTACTTCGCATAAATTTGTTAGGTACTCTCAAGGAAGTAAAAGAAATTATGTTGACCTAAAATGATAAAAATGGATCATTTTGAGGCATGAGGTAATGTCGTGTAGTAGTAAAGTAAAGAAAAAATCTGAAATCTTAAATTTGTCGATGCATCACACTATATTTCTTAATTTGTTATTTTTCATACGGTAATGTAATCAAAAACTAACCATTCCATTGTACTGGAATGGCAGAACAACTGCATAAAGTACAAGTAAAGAGAAAAATTCGAAAACTACATTTCTGCATGACATAAAAAATATTTTTGGCTGTTTTTAAAAAGGTATTTCAAAAGAATCAAAATCTATATCTCTAAAATGTATATATCATAATACCATAAAGAAGAGAGGCCTTTTCTAATCTGTTTAAATCTGTCGGTTAATGTGCAGGCGTCTGTACATTAGATCTGTAGGTTATATTAATTATTATTTTAAAAATATAAAAGACCACGATTACATGATTGTAAACAATTATTTATTTTTGGCAATATACACACATACAAAATGTTTAACATTTATTATACATCAATAGATATTTACAAGACAGCTGCTTTAGTTATTATGTTATTTACCTATTACTTATGTATGCGATGCATAACAATCAATAGCTACTTACAGAAAGAAGCTTATATGACATCGGTATCGGAAATCGGAAAATGTTAGTAAAATACATGCATTTCTATATTTTTTATTGTATTCAACAATTATAGTTCTTTGTTAAATTAAGGTGCATAGGAATCAATGGAAAATTTGATTCGAGAAATGTGGATTTCTTTCTTATAAAATATAAAGTTAAATCCAATGATGTTATATACAAACAATACATCAATTGTTATATTTACAAATTATGTAGTAAGTTATTTTTAGACATATTAGAGGTTGTATTTAGTTTAGTTATTTTTAGACATGGTAGAGACAAAGTAAGTTTAACGTACCTCTTTTCAAAAAATAAATCAAATGACTCGAAAATTTATGTCATGCATTTAATTTTTAAATATATAGAGTAAACATTTTTTTTATTTCAATATACTAATCAGCTTACGTGAAAGTATTTATTCACATATTCCTCTCTTGCCTTCTCATTGATTGTTGAGATAACTATGCACCTTAAAACTAATATGTCGATGAAACCATTACACAATAGGATGAAATCTAATATATATTATTTATATAGTAAACTTTACTCTGTTAATAAGCATTTAAATTTTTGTATAATTCCTGCGTAATTAGTCACAACATAAGTTAATTGAAAAATAAACACTTTAGGTTACCTTTGCAATGTCATTTTCTTTTAAACTGAAGAAGGCTAAAGTTATTGGTTCCTTTATTGTAATTAAATTAAATGTTGAATACAATTTTACAAAACCTGTTGCAAGAGGCTGCAGCTTGTCGTATTCTGCTACGTACCTAAACTTACTATAGGAAAATAATTTAAAATAGCAACTTTTGTTTTCATCACAAGTTAAAGTTATTGGTGGGTTTCGAAATCGTGATAAGTCTTGTATTCATTATTATATCATTATATTATACATTAACCTCACTTAGCTACCTACTCACATACCCTTTTACCCCTGCGGGCTCTCGTAGTGGAATTATGTATTGTAATTCGCCTAACTTATCTACTAGGTAGTACAAGTGGAAGAATATTTATACAATGGCGTTTCCTTAGGTAACTATAGACATAAGTATGGGCTAAAAAATACATGCTATTTTATTAATTCATAGTTCATAAATAAGTTAATTCCTTTGTACTTGCTATGATATTTATTTACAATTAAACTGTCCATCATTATCTAAAGGAATTACAATGTACCTATATTTTCATTTTAATTCATACCTAACTATCTAAATATACTTTTAGTGTCTACTCGTAGTAGGTACTAGAAAAAAATTATTAGGTACTCTTATTTTTGGTATCTGGCATATCAAATATATAAAGGCTGTGACAGATAAATAACTTGTTAGCGTGAAATTGGGTATACCACGCTTAGGATCGCATGTAGTAAGCGCAAAACTTAAGGCGTCCTTGGCATGTCATACTACTGGACCCTGTCATGCATTCTATTCTATTTAACGGAACTCATAAAGCCTTGTGCTTCAACCCCTTCAAACACTGGGAGAGCAGGCTCAAACGCGTCGAGAATCAAGTGTATCATACTGGTTAATTAGTCGTCATCTAATTAAATATCACACAACGGTAGGTATTGAGTATTTGGAAACTGAAATAATGTTTCGTGTCTGTACTTTGTCTGCTGGGTCGTGGACACCTAATGTCAAGTTGCGACGTGGAATGTTACATGCGACCAAATATGCTTGGAGAATACATATAAAATTCAGATTTTTTTCTCAAGTATATTCCTCGTCGTCCTCTTCTTCACTTGTATCCAAATCCATTTCATGTTCTGGGTCTGGAAGCGGAGCCAAATAATCGACGGTGGGTAACTGCGCGGGGATCAAGTACCCAGCGGTATCCTGCGAAGGCGGGGGTGGGCGAGGCAAACGGATTTGCGCAGGCGCACCGGCAACATTCGCTGCGATTTCCAGTTTTCTACATATCTCATCAAACCCTATCCTATCACGAGGATCGGTTTTCCAACAAGCACGCATAAGTTCACATGCAAACCGCGGACACTCTTCGGGCGGTATTAACACTATCCCCTGTAAAATCAATTTAGTTGCGCCATCATTGTTATGCCCATAGAAGGGCTGTTTCCCTCTGCTGTATATCTCCCACAGCACTACACCGTACGACCAGACGTCCGATTCATGCGTAAATCGAGCGTAAAGTATGCTTTCCGGGGACATCCACCTAACGGGCATCGGTCGTTCTCCTCCCATTTTGTAGTAGTCACAGGTGTACACATCGCGGGACATGCCGAAGTCAGCTATTTTGACGGCGAGGTTGGCACCGACGAGGCAGTTGCGGGCGGCGAGGTCTCTATGCACGAAGCGGCGCGAGGCCAGGTACTGCATTCCACGTGCCACTTGCAGCGCCACGTGCAGTAGCGCGGGCTCGTCCAGTGGCGGACCGCACGGCCGCCGCCCTTCGAGCCCCGCAACACGCCCGCCAGATCACCCCATTCCATATACTCGAATACCATCCACGGACTAGCTCCAATATCATCTGGAAAAAAATAAAATCAATCGATATTACATTACATCTGCGAATAAATTGACATTGCAATGCAATGTCATTATGGGAAACATTGATATTGAAAATAAATAAAAATATTTGAATATATTAATAACCAGAATAAGAGTTGCCTTTGTCACACAAAAATCTGCCTTATTGAGATATATTATTGAGAATTGATGGCCATAACGAATTCGGCCACATAACTGCATTTTGCTCTCTGACTTTTCTGCTGTCTATATTTTGTCAGTGAAAATTTGTTATTATTGCAAAGTAAAATTATTAATTGCTACTTAATAAAAACATAATATTTATTTATATTGATAAATAAAAAATCGGTTATGTATGGGTGTTTTAGTTACTTACACATTTGCCTAACTTTTGCTATGGTATTTTTCTTTCCTTTAAAAAGTGTATAAGGTTGCGAATGTTCATCATACAAGATTCACAACATAATCATCACTCATCTTTACAACCGAGAAACGTCTACTGCTGTACATAAGTGTCCCCCGAGTATCATAATACTCTTCCGTTTTGGTCGTAGACGGATTGGTCGGAAGTGCCAGAATTTCAGTTATTGGTTGGCAGTGGCAGGGTGCACCGCGAGCAGGCATGGGCAGGTGTGGCTCGGAAACTCTTATACCTCAAGTTTTAAGTATTTACATAAATTGTAGTTTTTCAACAATGAAAAGTGGTAAGGATTCCCTTTTTTGGAATATGAGCCAAATATATCTGGCTGGTTATAATGTCTTCAATAAATAATGGACACTATATAAGTGGTATACCTCTATGAACGACTCCAACAAGGGCCAAGATGTTGGGGTGCCGGAAAGCCGACATTATAGACACCTCCCGTTGAAAATCTTCTTCAGCGGTGCGACCCGCGCTCTCCTTTAAAACCTTGATCGCCACTACGAGTTCTCCATTGTTTGAACGTAGAAGACCTGAAAGATTTATTATATTATAAA
The DNA here is from genome assembly GCA_036419045.1 of Scirpophaga incertulas. Taxonomy (NCBI): domain Eukaryota; kingdom Metazoa; phylum Arthropoda; class Insecta; order Lepidoptera; family Crambidae; genus Scirpophaga; species Scirpophaga incertulas. Next base: position 25,594,730 of record CM071634.1, on the reverse strand, counting down.
TATAGGCTTAAAAATTGACTCACTCAATATAGTCACACAGTATATGCAACTAAATGCAACTATTAATTTGAGCTGTTTATGAGTTTCTATTTTTATAATAAGAGTGACTTGGTAATCGACAATCTATGTAGTCGAATAGATGTTTTCTCTTCTAAGTAGAATCTGAGACTCCTTAAGAAAACCACGCAAAATAATCCTCGCATCTGCTGTGACATCCCATATTGTGAATCAAATAATCAGGTTGTACAAATGGTCAAAAAATAGTTTCAATTGAAAAAAGTTTCTCAACACTCAACTTACTCAACACAAAAATTCTATAGTATATGAACAAACCAGCTATAATGTCATGGTACCCAGTAATAGTAACCTTTAAATAATGTAAATATAGGACCACAGAATTGCGAATACTGCTACATTACGGCGGAAATAGATAAGACGGAGATACCCAAGTAGACAAACTTGGTATAGTCTCTCTCCGGTAATGTTTTATGGATACAGTTAAACTACACTCTAGCTTAACAGTATCCATACCTGTGACTAAATCGATGAGGGTACATTTTAAGTTCGATGTTGAGAATGCAGGCCTGTATCTACATAAGTAAAAAGTACCTTTATGAACTTTGCCGAAGCAGCCTTCGCCGACTTCCTCGAGGAAGGTGAGTGTGTTGCGGTCGAGCAGCGGCAACTGATCGACGTCGTCTGCCGCGGCACCGTCCGCACCCGCCGGCGCCGCGCCGTACACGCCGTACTGCGGGTTCGTTATATAACGTTCAGCGAGCAGAGGTTCCCCTGGACGCCGCTAAAAGGATAGGGGACCGAGCGGTTACATCGGAATCTATGAGTTTGTAAATTGGGCAACGCGAACGTAGACCTATGGAATCTTTACGTTTTGTTATAAACAATCGTGAATGAGGAGTTCGAGCCTACCCTAACTAGTTAAATGTTTTCCTTGGACTACATAATTGTATACATGAAATACTAAAAAATAAAATCACCTAGGTACATGGCAGGATTAATCCAGGACTACCCGAAAGTCCGCGCCGAGACCACCGACGCCTATTAAGGGCTAATTGAGCGATTTCATCGAAATGTCTATATAGTTAAAGTCAGTGCATCATTGTATCTTTAATTTTGTTGTTCATTTCATTTGTATCTTAAATTTTGGGAAAGTGAAATAAAAGCATGGATTTTATCGATCGATTAGAGATAAAATGAGATTTTGTGGAACTTTTGCAAGCGGTGTTGTCTGGTGCGATCTGGCAGTCGACGTATCCTTATTAATTCCTATCCATCTAAACTGTGTCTGTGTACCTGCTGAGTTATAACGTCAAAATAGCTGAACATATTTTGATTAGAAATTTGGTATTGGCATACTATGAGACATAGGGAAGGGTAAAGATATTTTAGCAATACGGAAATTCTATATGTAACGTGGTAGCCGCGAGTTGTAAGTTAGTAAAATATTAAGTTAGATTACACAATTATATTCTGGATGTATATATTAAGCATATATTTTTAGCTTCTTTGTGAAGATAAAACTTGTATAAATACAATGTATATATAGGTACATCAACTACTTTTATCAGTAAAAGAACAGTAAGAAGAGGTTAAGTGCAAAATATATGTACCGGCTTAGTTTTCCCATCTACACTTCGAAGCCGTCTTCGGAAGTAGAAGACGAAGACTGCGACGACTAGAATGACGAACACCGCAGCGCCGATGACCACTGTAGCTAGTAGTACTCCGGCCCCGTTGACCCCGGACACGATGATGGGAGACTCGATGCCCGTTGATTCGGGTAGCACTTCACGGCTTACTAACGACTTGGACACCTGAAAATTAAACAGATCAAATTTCAACTGTGTACAGCTTTCATGCTAAAGATCTTTTTGATGAACAGTTTGTGTATCGAAATTTATCTCATGATATCATTAAAATAAAACAGTGCTGTTTATTAAAAAAATATTACGAAAAATTTCTACCTTCGATACAATGCAGTAATTTGTAAGAGAATGCAATCAGTTTGAATTTATAATTGTTGGAGAATTGGTAATGTTTTGAGAACAACGATAAAAATTTCTTGTTATCAAATGAAGTATAGGCTTTAATGTTAATAATTTTCTGATTGAATTAACTATGGTATCTAGCTTGTCAGTCAGCAATCAGTCAGGCTTTACATTTCCACCATGAAAACCGCCGCTATTACGAGTGACATAAGAGCTGTCGCAAGGTCAACATGAAAATCCTACAGCGTTGCTGTTTGTACTTAAAAGTACAAAAAGAAGCCATATTTAAAATATTTAATTACCTCATCTGGTGCTGCTGATCTGCTCTCGGTGGACGTGTTTGAGGTAGTCGGTAGGATAATATTATGAATTGGCATTGGCGTGACTGGCACTGAGGATAGAAGAGAAATAATTATATGCAGTTTATTATATCCAATGAACCTTAAAAGTACTTTCTGAAAGATTCATAATAAGAAATACATTCAAGAACCACCTTTTCGAGCGTTGATGGCTCTGTGGTCTTGGCACTGGTCTCCGAATCGGGAGGTTCTGATTATTCTGCCACGTTACAATCTGTGTTTTGTTTCTTAATTTCATATGTATATTTATTGTCAAGGAAAACATCGTTACGCAACCGATTACTTACAATAATGATTACAATGATGTTTTCTGCATTTCGATATCGCTTCGATTCCACGAGAAAAGATTTTTTTTATTACTATATTTTTTCGAACTCGTAGTTCGTTGTTTTAATTCATTGTCCAAGGTAAAATAGTGTTTGGAAGTAGACTGTCAGTAATACATGTCGTCGAAGGGATTTCAGCGTTTTTTTTAAAGTCGCCATCAGTGCCTAGTATTTCGGGATTATGTAGACTGTAGATGATGGAAAAAACTTTATTATTAGTGCGTATTCAAACGGTTGCATTGTGGGGTATAGGAGAAAGCATCACAAAGCATCAAAAAGGTGTTTCGCTACTTAGGTTGGTGGTTCCTGAATTCAACAAGATTGTACTTAATTTGTCGCTGAAGGCCAGAGACCTATATTCCTATGAAAGCCCCCTATTTTCTTTTAAGTTCACTACGAATAACCTATGTGCTTGCATCACGCACTCGCATAACCTCTCATATGCTCCTCCTAACTTTTAAATGGCGTGGGTTAGGATAGGTATACTGTATCGTTTATTTGTTGAATTCTATTGAAAAATTCTATAGGCGAAAGTGTTACATGCTAGAGAGAGGCGAATAGGGGATGTGCATGGACACTAGGGAAATCAGGAAGCCTGCAAATCAATGATGTTTCTCTATAGTGGGCTGAAGGGTAATTGGGCTTAAAGCTAACTTTAACGGTCTGTCGTCGATGCTATATATCTAGGAGCTCTAGAGATTTTAGTACGGCTCGAGAACCGGGTGCGAATAACCGGCGATATGGCGGGCGACAGACTGTTTAAGTTTTATATATTGTGAAAATATATAAATTTATACATTATAAAATATGTACATTGTTATTACCATAATAATTACGATATTTCGGGTGCACCCGTGGGATTTTTTTGAAATTATTTTGGACACCGATAATTATATATCTTAAGACCGATTTCAAGCTAATTAAAACGTCTATTGAATTACCTGTACTTCGGGGACATTTGAAGTCTTCTGTAGGAGGTAGACCGTTAGACGTACACACGCAGTAGTGCCGTGTTTTGTTGAATGGCACGCATGCCACTTCCTCGTCTCTGCCAAGACATGACTGGGGTTGACAAACTCCCTCGTAAATAATACCTATAAAAATAATATAATACTATAAAATATTTTAAGTAACTAATTTTATTTAAAACGTGCCAAGAACACCTAGAGAATAATATCTAAGAGCGTAATACTACGTCCTTCTATACTTAGTCTGACGATAAATACTCTTACAATCAATAACAAAAAAAAAATATTTGACTGGTATTTGTCATTCTTGTAATAATATTAATTAAATATTATCATTTTCGCGCCAATCGGTTGACAAATATATTTCTGATATTAAAATGGAGTGTGGTGTTTATCATCATACTCCATTGAACCTAATCGCTGTGATTGCATTATACAAGTTACGTATGGAGCCAAATATAATTATTGAAACTCTCCCGCTTGGTATTAGTCGAGTGTTCGTGTACCAGGCTATAGATAGGCACAGGAAAGCCGAGGTGCTTGTGAGAAAAAGATCTAACCCTTAACGCAGTGTTCATACAAAAAGGTGTTCAAAATGTCAAGTGTAAATTTCCAAGAAATTATGTCAGAAAGCAAAAGATTTTATTTCGCGAGATGAAGAAAGTAAATGAATCTAAAATGAATCTAAGTAAACTTAGATTCATGTCGCGTATTTTGAATGATGACTTAGAACTTGTAGCCTATAAGAGAGTCTATAACTGATCGTTTAAAGCCAACGGAGATAATTTTAAATAAGCTTCGTATATTTTAAAAGTTTAAATTATAATATTAACAAACAACATTAAAGTAATAATACAATACATTAAATATTAACACACATTAAAGTAATAAATTTTATATGCAATGTGTTGAGTAGCATTCCTTTTAGAGCACATTAGAGCAAAAGCAGTGTCTCATGCTTTTTCTTTATTTTGCCTTGCATGCTTGAAAATCAAGCTTTTTACATTTTATAGCTTCCCAAGCTGCGGCCAAGGATTCTGTGATAGTAATATTAAGAAAAATATCGTTATGAGACAAAACCTTCTAAAGTTAACAAAAGTATTATCAAATCGGTACGAGTATTCAGCGCTTTCTAGAAATCGGAGACGTGACTCTGAGATTATGTGACACACGATTTCTAGAACAGCGTACAACACAGGTAGTGTTGCTGTAAAATTATGGTAGGTATGAAATTTCTGTTTTCGAATCTATATCAATATCTATATCTATATCTCTTCGAACCATATCGGTTCGAAGAGTCGTTGATTCGTTTGCAGTTTACAATTTGAACACTATCTATGAATTCGTAACTGTGCTATGATGTGACTTGTGTAAGTGAAAATTCTGTGTATTTTTTTCATTTCTTCTCTCTGATTACGGCATAGAATTGTTATATATGTTTCAACATATGTAGGTTTAGGCTTAATAGAGCAGTAACGAATTGAATCACGTTGTATATTGGGTAGACGACAAATTTTTAAATTCAATAAATAATAAGAGTACTCTTTTAAGTGAGACATATTGTAGAACCAACAGTACACCTGCGCCTATTACTTTTGAAGATACATCGACATGTTTGCGGCGCTGTCACAGGTCGCTCAAAAACGCTCCATACTAAAAACATTGCAATCGTGACGTCATAACTCAGTAAACTCGCCTAATTTGTATGAGCGTATAAACAAATTTTAAAATAACTTTGTTATTTGTACGTTTATAAGTATACTTTTAAACGTACGTTTATAAGTATACTTTCTATATAAAAAATGTTACATTTAATGTGAGAATGCTAGAAATGTGTTCGTTTCATTAGAATTACGTAAATAATAATATTTTTTTGAAATTTAAAAACAATATAAATTAATAATTAAACTGAAATACACTACTGACATACTTTCATTAGATATAAATTGCTCAAATCAGATAATTATAGTATAAAAACGGCCATAATCAGTTGTAGTCGTTTATTGACAATTAAGTAGGTTACCCACCTCAACCACTTTATCATCTTTCACTATAATGCATGTGGTTAATGAAATTCTCAATAAATTTGCAACCCCTACAAAATCAGTAACGGTACACGACATATCTATAAATAAAAAAAATCGACTTACTCCCATGTTGTCTTGCTTCTTCTCTGGCAACTCGAGCTAGCTTGATTTCATGGTTGGGCACGCGCTGCAATGAAAAAGTAATTCTCAGTACACTATTGTAGAGAACATTTTGTACGTACATAGATTTGGCAAATGATTTACTCATTCATTTTTATGAGCTATTGCCGAAGTTTGACCCGTGTTAAAATAATGTAGCTTCTTTGATATTCGAGTGTAAGTGTTGTAAATCGAAACTCACATATTTATAATTAGATATCATGTAAATTATGTGTTTGTTATATAAGAAACTTAGTCTTGCTTTTGTTATATTGAAAGAAGTTTCCTTAATTGAAGGAAGTATGTACCATTCAGATGTGGTTTAATTAATATGCTACTATATATAGTGTAATATAATTAAATACAATTAACGTTTAGATTGTAGATTACACTTTTGCTGTACTAATTTTGCTACAAGGAATGAAATAAAATATATTATTACTAAGGGTAATCATAAAAGTCACTGTACTTGTTTATTAAAACTTAAAACAAAGCACAAATGACTCTTTAAATATGTCAAAGTAAATGTAGGTTCTTTTGTAGTTGTGTGACTTTTGTTTACAATTACATTTAAGTTTATATATATTTTATTGTGTACAATTGAATTGCATACATATACAGAATGTATTGAGCATTCTGTAAGTCATTTCTGAAAGAACGCACTAGTATCTGAGAAACTATACCTAAAGTTAGCGCAGTGTTTAGATAGAGAACCTTACCACTTGATCAGACAAAAAATTACGAGGATTAAATATATTTTAAATTAATATATGGTTTTAATTGACATTGTGCAAATATTTAATTGTAATTATAAAATAACTAATTTATAAAATTATGAAAAGAAGTTTTACACTTATTGGCCATCTCTAGGATGCTCGTGTAGCGCAAGAAACAAACAATGGAAAGAGCGATCACTAACGAAGCACCGCATTCCGCAAGGAGTCTCCACATCGCCCGCGCACAACTCTCATACCAATTAGCTTAGGCAACTCATTAACGTCCAATTACGATGTACGTACATTTTCATATTAATTGGCGCAGCTAAGACTTGTGCTTGTCATTTGTTTACTTTAATTATGCGCTTCACTGCACTCTTCGTAACTTGTATTTTCAATAGCAGTATTATTGGAATTGTAATAAAATGCCTTTTATAGCTTTATGTCAAAAGAATATATTTCTGTAAATGTTTCACTCTTACCTTCTAACTCTTATATACAGGGTTACAGATTAAATCGATGCAAATCCTTTAAGGGGTTAAAGTTTGCATCATTTCTGACTGATTTGACTATAGGGTATGGTGCCCTAAACTTAACCATTCTCAAGTTTTTGGACATTGAAGATTTTTTATAAAAATATCATTTTTTTTTGTCTAATGTCCCCTTTTTTATGTTTTATGCTTGTAATTTGTTTGTTGTTGCTGTGTTTGTTGTATAATAGATTACTAGATTTATTATTTAAAATAACAAAATTGCAAGTATTTGTGCCAACTACGCCGCAGTAGACGATTGATTGTTAAAATAATTATTAACATCCATCTTTTTTCTTTATTATTTCTTAAATATTGAAAAAAAAATGAATGACAGCTGTGCTGCAGGTGTGTTTAAAAATATCTACAGTTCTTTAGCTTTCTAAAAAGGTATTACAAGCTGAGTTATTATTATAATATCTAAACAAAATCTTTGATGAAACACTCTAAGGTACAAAAAAAAACAATTTTCATCCAAAACGATCATTTCTTGCAAATGTTTGAAATAAATTTGTAATAGCAAAACATGTTTATTTTTAGGTGTGTGGATGTAAATAACAACAAAACAATATGTAAATAAAATAAATTTATTGTTTTCAACAACAGCAGGTGTTCAAAATGGCGTTCAGTAGGTAAAAGGTAATCCATGACTTTTTGGACACCCGGTATATAGTTGCTAGAACTAAACTTATATTTAGAAATTAAAATAGCATAGCATACACAAAATTTTTACTTGGACTAATTAGTATCATTTTAATAATCTACAGCCTATAATATCTACTTTCTAGTAACTTAGGATCACTCAATTTCCAAATATTATACGTAATCATTTGATTTACTATGAAATGTTTGGACAATCAATAAAAATTGATTAAGTGTTAACGAAAAATTTAAAATAATATTGTAGTTATCAATCAAAAATTTATGTTATTGTACAAAAAACGTGGGGGACTTGATTTCAACCTGTAAATATTTTATCAATAGAATGTTTAAGAGCGGTTTGCAAGAAAAGACCTATTACAGTATTGCTGAATATTTAATGGATGAATCATTATAAGATCCCAATAAAATTGTTATTTGCTCACGTAATTGACAATAATTTTAAATAAGTATAATTTATTAATTGGGATATTAATAATTAACTTTTTGACATTGAGAGTGTATTAATGAATTAAAATTTTGACATAATTTTTGTAATGCATGATGATAATAATTAACATGATTTTAAGAACATTTGATATACTTGTAATAAAAATTTGTATACCCAATGGGTCGGATATAGCGGTCACCAAATCTTTATAACATTATTGTAATACCTATATTCACAAATAAATATGGGTGCTTGTGATAATAACTACATCTGTAGTTATTATCACAAGCACCCATTCATATTTTGTTCAATAATAAGAGTATCAATTTTTCAATTGATTACTACAGTTTAATTTTTAACGTTTTAATTAAATCAATTTGAAGCTTATTTTTATAGTTTTTAAACTATAATTTATTATATACAACGCTCACAGTTTTTCTGTAGTGTGTTTAATATCAGCATTGCACCCTTGCGAAGGGGCGGTTCGCTAGTTAAATAAAAAACTAAGTTATAGAGTTTGGATTTTAGTGATACCTTTACATGCATACCACCCATCGATTAAATCAAATTCCACGGATTATGTAGATACTTGCTTTATAAAGAACGAAACCGCTCAATTTTGTTATATACCCGGCAGTATGTAAATCGTTAAATAATTATGATTCAAAAAACTTGTTAGAAACAAAAAATATACATCAGGTATACTATCATTATCACCCTGCCGATGGACACCAGCTTAACTATACTATGACTTTAGTCAATCACGGTGGTCCTATGCCGATTGGTCCACCTTTGATCAACTTCGCAATATGATGTTTGCATCACGATGTTTATTTTCAATGTAAGAGAGTTAAATAAATGTACATATAAAATTTGAAAAACGGAAAAGTTACTGGTATTGCAGGATAGGTCTTAGGTTTCCCGATCATAAGGTCAGTACCGAGACCACAGCTCCCGCGATGATTTAAGCAAGTATGTAAAGCATTTCAACTATGTCACTGGAGGTCCTAAGGTTAAAAATCAACCGATAAAATCATAAAGTTCTTGAATGAGCATTAATGATTTACAAACATCCCTTGCCTTTTGGATCGCATCAAAGTCTAGATATTGGAAAATTTTGTTATCGTTGTACACATTGGATTGAAATATAACACTAATTTGCTTAGACAAGGCTGCGTAAGGTCGAAAATGCAACTTCGCAGAATCATATCTACACGAAGGTGCTACGTGATGTAGGTACACCAGGCGGTTGTTGTTCAAGATATTAACTAAGAATGTATATCAATAATTTACTTATGTACAATGATATTATTGATTTATCGTAACCTCAGGCCACGGCGCAGCGGCCACTCCACGATAACGCAGCCAAAATAGCTTCGCTGAGCATCTCAAACGTTCCAGAGATTACGTTGCTGCCCAATCGTTTTATTTTTATTTTATTATTATATACCACTTAAACGGTTACAAAAGCTGTTACATACCTATAGATGTTTAGTTGTTACATACCTAGAGACAAGAAATCGCGTTTCCTGTTGCTTATCTTTGACGGAGAAGAGATCCGAAGCTTAAAATTAAATTTCGCCAAGGATTATTAGATATCTACAGTGAGGACTTCGAGTAGGATTTGTACGTTAGGCGCATTGGGATCAATATAAAAAACCACAACGCAAACTATCAAGTAATATAAAATAAAGTTTCGAAAGAAATTAAGGTTTAAACTAAAAATTATTATTTAATATTATTTATCAGATATACCCTTATTAATATTATAAATGGGAAAGTATATGTCTACAAAATATCTGTTCCGGGCGGGAATTCAACTCGCGATCGTTGCGTAGTAGCCGATCACTCCAAAAGGCTACGCCAAAGAGATTCATGGATTATGTTTATTACTAGTTAACTCAGCAAACGTTTTGACACGAAAAAAAAATTCGGTACCCTTTTTGAATAATTTCATTGTCCGTATATCAAGAATTCTATCCTTACGAATGCGTGGATGTGTCTAGTTTAAATTAATATCAAATACTCACGTCTACAATCCATTGCGGTGGTAAAAGAAATAAAACTTTAAGTCGATGATTTTTTACGCCTGAATTATGCTATAAAGACATTCGTATGGAAACCAATTTGGCATTATACATGTCATTTCATAGTTAATAAATCAGATCGTTGTAATAACATTTACTTTTAATAATAAATATGTGATTTGTATTTCTGATTTGTATAAAGAGGGAACAAATTTATGTCGTTCGTTCGCAAAATTCTGCCTCGGCTAATAAAATTGTCGATTCAAAATAACGCCCTCAATGTACTACTATACGTATATATATTTTGGTTCGCTATGATACAAATTACTTTACGACCTTTTCTTACCAAATATAAATAAAACTCTATAATTGCATACAGATTACACAAAACATCAAATATAAATCAGCAATGTTTCCACCGTAACATAAAAATTGATACCTTGAAATAAAAAAGTGAATTAAATTAAATAAAAGCATAACATTAGATTTTTTTTGATTTAGTGGAAAATATCATAAAAATTAAATATGTCAATGTGTACAAATAATAGTATCTGATAACAAACGGAGGAATATCTATCTAATTTAATTTTAATACACAGTCTAAGAACAATTATGAATAAATATATATTGCTGTAAATACATAATAATTATTCTACAAACTTGTGTCTTTTTTGTCTGTCAGTTCGCGGTCGTTTTTTTAGTCGACTAATCGCTTATAAGTTGAGTTGGGCACAACTTAATATATGAGCTTTTCTATTTTTGTAAACATTTCTATTCGTCTTCTATAATCGTATGGTTTTAGGTGTTCGAGTGGGTGCTATTTTTTCTGTCACTGCGCGTATCAGGAGTCAACATTTTCTTATTATAATCTTCAACCTTGTGATCTGTCGCCGAGCTGGAATGGATGAACCGTCCAATGGCGCATCCTCCTTCAGCCTTCTATAATAAAATGTGCAAGATATTGTCTACATGGCGATGCTCACCACTCACCACTATTAGTTTGCCTCTGGACATTGTTTCGGTATTGAACCCATCCCTTCTATAAACTAAGAAGAATATTGGAGGGATAATCTCATCTTGAGTGAAGGTCAGTAAAAGTGTATTAGAGTTGCACTTTTTTAGTAAAGTGTAAATACGTGTGGTAGGTAATTCGAATCCATTCAAATAACATTCATGACAAAAAATATGTTACAAATTGTGTACTATGTTACATATAGAAAAATAGAACATGAAGTATTATAAGTACATATGAACACTGGTCAGGTACTAAATGAGGTATGAATAAATGAATTTAGTATTAGGTACTCAATTTAATTTGCAATGTAGAAACAAAACTATTTTATAACTATTTATACCAAGTTTTTTTTCACAATTTCACAATTATAAAGTTGGTAAAATTTCAATAAAAAAGAATATCTTATATGAATTTAAATTATAGGTAAGCCCAACATTCTAAGAAGGCGATAATTTAGAGAAAAAAAGTAAAACTCAAATCTAAAAATCTACGATGACAGCAAGCTATTGTAGTCACAGTTCAGAATTGTCCTTCTGAATCTATGAAACTATGCATCTTATCCAATAAAATGTCTATATCCAAATTACGGTTTTAAAACACACAATTATAAATTTACACCATTACATATTTCTTAAAATTGAAGTAAATAGATATATGTAAAATTGAACTAAGTAGGGTATATGAATTGAATAGGAGAGTGACTACCAACTTATTTTTTTGTAACATTTAATATAAATGGCCTATAATTATGTACACGTACACTCTAGAAATTGTAATATTAATTTGGGATAGGAGAGATGGACAATCCACATTACGATTGAACAATTTATATAAAAATATCATACACATCTGCTCCCAACGTTGCCTTAATGATAATATTTGATATAGTTTCAATCTTTCCGAGTAATCCTATATTCTACGGCTAGTGCCGTTTATAAAAGATATTCTGCTTAAAAACTTCTTTTGGATCTTTTCGCGCTTCTGATAGTATGGATACCGAATAAAATTACAGTAGTCTACATGACTACGCACCAAAGTCAAATACAAAACCTTCAATGCGTGATCAGATTTGAATTGAACAGATTTGTACTGAATATAAATGAAATGAAAAAAAATGTCATGATATTATTTTATTTACTTGACATATAAAAGAGCCAATATTAATGGTATATTGACCCCATCAAACAAGACGATAAATTGTAATCTATGGAAAATAAATTATCAATGCCACTTAAAACCCACTTTGTTATCACTCGAACAAGGGAATAAAAATTCTCGTTCCACGCAAATCGAACAATAGTCATATAACCAATCGATAGCTAGTAAACAAATTTCAAGTCGTAAACGTTGCTTTATAGTAACATTATGGACGCGATAATATGGATTTACGATCGGATATTCCGCGGGGCGTGTAACAATATCCATACTGTAAGATCTTAGATTGTTAGGCATTGCACAATCAGTGGGCATTCATCTAATCCAACGGGACCCGTGGTTAACAAGCTCTGTATTGTGGATTCAGTGAATGTGATATATGGGCAGTGTTGCCGTGATAATATTATTAGGAAAGAGTTTGATGGAGTGCTCACGCGACTTTAACATTTTCTGCCTCTTTGTAAGCACCTGCAGCGAGCCCACTTTACAAATACTCGTGTAATTTTTTAATGTTTTGGACAGAGTAAAACGTCCTCGGTGGAGTCCAAAACATTTTGATGTTACCCAGATTTTATCATTGTCGTTTTATTGACTTTGTTATATTTTATACAGTTCAACTAGAGCTTTTATATTGATTTTGTTATCAATAAGTTATCGCAAATACAGTAACAGTAGGTCTCAACTTATGCTGACATACTGTATGTATAACTATGCTCTTCGCTTATACAAATGTAACAGAAAAACCATCCTTATTTAGGTTAAAAAGACCCTGACTGTTATCTGGCGTAATCAGACATTTTTAGAATGGCTGATATAGTAATTTAATTAATCGATTTAAAAAGAAGATCATTCAATATGCTTAGATATATTTTTGTTATATAAATTATATACATTGTTTTTTGATAATTCCGTATGAATTATCAAATGATGTTTTGATTAACTCACCTCGGGGTATCCATCCCCTGAAGAATTGCGGCAAAAGCCTAATATGTTAAGAGGCATATCAGGTTTTTTAACTTTCATATATCCTCTTAAATATATGTCTGGTAATCGATATTTCTTGCTATTACTAAATTGATGATGTGTGGCTTTAGGTGAGTTAGAATAAAAGTAAAAATTAAGTAAATAACTATAGAATACAAATAAAAATTTGAAGTTACAGTCGGTGCAAAACTTTCTCTATTTTAGAATAAATACTAATTCTTTTCTACTTCAATATAAAAAACAGTAATATTGTTTATGTTTACTAGTGATTTATTTGATGTCAGATTGTCAAATTTTAGCTTAATGAATAAGAACTACTACTTTTTGCGGCGTGCAAACTAGTTGGAAGATAAATAACATAAAAAGTAAGGTTTATCCGGAACATATTTTAATGTTAGCCACTAAAAATGTGATGTTATAAGTCAACCTACAAATCCATTATTTAAAATAAAGAAATATAGGCACACCCACAGACACCCACTTATTTTAAAACAATACCCGTGAAATACATCGGAGTGTACTTCGACACACCACCTAATTTTTGTTATGATGATATAGTTTATATTTAAATAATGTAAACATCCCACGTTACTATTATATGTAATTGTTGTCCGTACCGCTATAGCCCGAAGTAATTTCAATGATTTTTGAGCAAACAACAGGGCTAAAATAATAAAAAAAAAATCTGAAATAATAAATAATATTGTTGAATTATTACTGAACTTGTGCTCCTATTTAATATATTATATTTTCATCTCTGCCCGTGTATGTCATCTCGTCTTGACTAAGAAAATATACAGCAACTTTTAATTCTCTGCGAAGTGCCCGGCCTGTGCCACTAGGCTAAGATCTACAAATTGGCGAAGTGTTACTTCCTTAATCTTCGTGAAGAACAGGAGTATCTATATATCTGTGTGCAAAAGTGGACATCATTTTTATAAAATATAATCATTAAAATAAGTCGTATAGGTAATCAATCGAATGCGTCGTAATGCAATTAAAAATCTTTTCAAATTGTTCGCCTTTTCATATTGTCAAAACGAAATTTTCTTAATTTTCTTTAGTAAAATTTATCGTTTGAATTAAAATGTCAAATCTTTTGTGTTATAATTTTTTAAAGTAGCCCATTTAAGTCTATTACCGGTAGACAAAGTAACTTCAATGATACGAGTATTTGCTTTTGTTTTGTTTCATCGAAATGTATGGGGATAATTTGGCTGCTTAAAATCAAAACATAGTAACTCCTTTCAACAAAAATGTTCAGAAGAGCAAAAAAGCGGGTCGGCTACTTTGATTCGTTAGCCCGACGAAACCAGAAGAGATAACGATTTGGGTGTTTGACGAAAAGTTGTGCTATATAGTTGACATTTTACTTTGTAATACTCGTAATCTTTTAGGAGTATAATTACATTAAAATCGCTCATACTTTATTTTTTATCGTGAATTTACCCAAATATAACTATAAAAACAGTATCAAAACTAAGAGAGTCTGCTTTACTAGGTTATTTGGATATTTATTAATTAATTTATTTATTTGTTATTTTTACTTTGCGCCAAATTCAAAACATTGCAAGTCGGTATTTCAAATTCATAACTTAGTAAGTCGCTTGAGATGCTTTAAATTTAGGAGGTTTTAAATTTGTATTCTGACATACTAAGTTTAGAATTTGTACTTCAAATAAATTCTCGTAATTATGGCAAATTGCTTAGACTTGCTAAATTTATCTTAAAAAATTACGTATGAAAATGGGTTCTTTGAGGTCCAAATCGTTTCGGTACTACCTAATAAGTCGAAAAATGCCAAAAACCGCTTTTTTTTCAAATTAGGTGTTACTAGGTTTTGAATTTGAGCAGCCGAATTCCGTAATTTGAAATCGTTTCCATAAACTCTAGTTAGATATCAAAAAGATAAGAAATTGAACGTGAATAACAATTTGTCTAGGGAACCTGGTTAATTAACAATATAGCTTCTTTATATTAAGACTGATACTAAAAATGATATATAGACAATTATTACATCTAAGTGCGGCAGCCATAATATGAAAATGCTACCATATCCGTTTTCAGGACAAAGAATTCAAAGCAGATACCACAGATTATTTAATACGGCTTCAGCGCCGTGTGAAACAGGGCGACGTCATATCACCGATACTTCACTACTGCTAAGTTAAGTACTAAGTTAGTGGTGATACTTTGGTTTTCGGATTGCATCAGTAGAAGTTTACATAAGTTCTAATCTAGGATCGTCCTCTTCTGTGATGATTGCTTATCATCAAGCACCCTACGTGAATATTGAACATGACAATTATCTATACTAATCGATGCTATTTGTGTAAGTAATTACATTTTGTATACCAAATAAAGTTTCATTCTACTTTTTTTCTTTCTGTCTGTTACGTTTTTACGCTTTAAGCACTGAATCTTGGCTTAGAGGTTTTATTGTATCTATAGTTTTGTTTTTCGTACTTATTGGGTATGTCTTTACTATAGGATGGAATGGATATGAAAGAGTAGAATATAAAAAGTACTTACAGTCAAATAAGATCTAACGTCAAAGAACAAAAGCAATGGTTAGATATAAATTAATGGTATATTCTTCTAAATTACTTATGTCGAACCCACTCAATTGGACTTGAGTCAGTTCACTTTTTCACAGTTCATCAGTTCACTTCTCCCATGCCTGCTACAGAGCTTGAACTCGTCTTCAGCATTAAAATTCACCGTCCTCACTTACTTGGCAACAGTGATAATTACTCAACGTGACTCAATTTGCATAAGAACAGAATGCTCGCACGGTGCTCACTTTCATCTCATTAAATAAAGATGAAGCATGTCAAGGGGAATTAGAATTCTTAGAATAAGTGGGTTACTGTTTTAGGAACAAAAGAAATAGGTGCGCGTCAGTGCGAGGGCGCGAGCGCACCGCCTGCGCGCACCTGGCAGGGCGGCGCGGGCGCGGGCCGATCATTAAAAATGTTTATTTAAAAATCCGACCGCTTAACGCTGAATGGCTTGATGCAACAAATAAACATTTCAACGTAATTAAATAATGAAAATACGTTTTTCATTTCTCATACTCGGAAAGTTATGTTGTTTTGATCTGATTATTGGGTGGAAAATGCTGCTTCCCGACATAGGGAGGGAAAACTCATACAATTTACTTCCCACCCAAGGGCCGGAATGAACTTTAAAAATAGAACTACGAATGTCAGCTACGAACTGTCAGCTGTGAACTATAAAAAAAAATGCTGCAGCCATGTGAGTTTCTAAACAGCCAGTGTGAACTTAGCGCAAACTACTTCCAGCGGAATAAGCCGCAACAAACACGCGGTGAGTTCCATATTTAAAATTTAAACAGTCGACATAAATTGGCGGGATGTGAATTTATTATATATATCGGTGACGGAATTTGAAAAAATTCAAATAATCTCTTATATTAGTTAAGATTTTAATTTTAAAAATGAGTTCAAGCGATTCCGAAATATTGACACCAGATTCAATTAAAGACGAGGCAAATTGTGTTCTGCCTACTGATGGTCTACTGATATTATCATATATTATCAATAAATAGATTAAATAAACAACCAATGTTTTATTTTCCTCATATATTCGAAGTGAAAAGTAGAGTGTTTAACACGGGTAAAAGAATCAATTCCTTCTCGGACTATAGCTCGGGAATTGATTCTTTCCACCCTCGGTTAACAATCTACTATTCTTGCGAACTTAAGTGTGAATGTTGCATTTGTTTACGTCTCCCGTACATTAACACAATGTAATTCTCATAACACACTATTGATAAATATAAAATAAAGACAGTAGGAAAGTATTTGAATATTTTTATCGACTGGAATGCCGAGTGTGCTCAACGATATTTTGTTTGGGGATATACATATGATTTTATGTTTTGTATTTGCATCTCGCATTAGCTATTATAGTTATTCCGACAGTTATTTCATACTCATACATATTTTCTGCCAAATTAAACAACAAAAAAACTGTACAAACAGGGAACTGTCGAAATTGCCAAGCTTATGAAAATGCTCTAGACATGATTGTTTATAAAATGGGTAATTATTACGATTGCTAAGTAATTATATTAAAGTAGTTATCCCGGTGAACTTTGTAACTGAACTGAACAGTCAATGCAATGACGTCAGTTGTCAACTACATAGGATTTCAATAAGGATATTATGTTATGTATTAGGATTTTTTTTATAATAACTTTGTCCTGTCAATGACGCATTTAATAATTAATTGTTTTTTCCAGATATTATTATCTGGTAAATTGCGCATTAACAAGACAACTAAAGATTCATTAGTACAATACGCAAAAGTGTAGTAATTTACTTTAAACCGGCTGTTTATTCATTTTAACTAGTTAAAGCAGGTTGATATATTACGGATGGATTGCTGATATAATAAAACTAAATAGAGTGTTATTCATATGGTCTTCCTTCACTCTTAATATACTTGTAGTATCCACATCGTCATTGCATGCATAAAGTCGTCCTCTTATAACACCAGTGGTCTGTCTATTTTCCTAATGTGTTGGAACATCGGCCGCTCAAACCCAACTGTGCTTTCAGTACAACAAAAGTCTTCCTGAAATATCAACAACATATCAACGGCTATAACCGAACGTCGTAATGAACGAGATAGCCCTTTGTATATTTTTGTTAGACGATTCGTCTCTAAATGATTGCGTTTAGATAACATCGAAAATTTTATGGTATTTGAAGGACGTTCTACTTTACGAAATACCTACCTTCGTAAATATAAAATGGACTCTTTGCGATCATTTTGCAATGTGTCGAGTGATCGGAAATAATGGAATTACACGACTCTAATGAGAAAATCTAAATTATGAGCTTTAGATATAGCTAACGCAAAGCAATGGCTACGCAGGCGATACATTTATAAAATGTGTGTTAAAAATAGGTTTAAATCAAAACACATATATCATGTTGATTCAATGAAATTACAAATTTTGTAAAAAAATCACCCCACTGATACGTGTAAATAAAAAGAAACAAAATTATTCCAGTATAAATATATTCTATAGCATCTATTTACCGAAGAACCGAATTATGTATCTATCTTAAACAATTATTACTTATAAAGTGCAAGGAAGGTTGCTGGGAAAGAAATACAAATTACAGAAAGAAACCTACACTTTTTACCAATAATAGAGCAATAACCTGTGCGCTAACGATTTATCAACGAATAAGCAATGTTGTCCGCAGACCTATGGGTGGGTAAAAATGTGAATTATCTGGAATAGGTAACCGTAATAATTTACGTAAATTAAAAACCGTCATTAAAAATTCGTTACTTTAATCAATGAATAGTAAACTAGTTAGATTTTGTAAACAGTCCTCAAATCATGTGTTTCGGCTGCACCAAAACCTTAACTTTATAGACTACAATAGTATAATCAACAGGCGCCATTACATATCTAACCTCAGGCAATATTAATATTTTCAGAGCAAGAGCTTAGGAGTGTGCCGCTTGTCAAAACAAAAGTACATAATGATGGATAAACTCGCGTCAAAATAGAAAGGTTCGTTAAGGCCCTTTTGAGTTGGGTGGCGCTGCCGCTATGACAGATAATATCCCGACTGTTTACACAGCAATAAACGCGCCTATACGGACTTAACTATGACATAAAAAAGTTTAAAAAGCTCTCAGTAGATCAAACATCATGAGTGGCGTTTGCAGACGGTGTAAGGTTACGGTCAGGTCACATTTGTGCCGAATAAATAGTTTAGTGTGAAAGGAATACTTTATTATTGCTTTGGAGCATGAAACCTCCGAGCGCGAAGAACTTGTTTATTTTTAATCCCCAGACGACGACCGTCCTTTGGCGTATTTTATCAATATCCGGATGAACTGTATACAATTGCCGTTTAACATACAATTGTGATGTGGTTTTCGTAATGACTTATTCAGGTTTATGTTTCAATAAAACCGCCGTCAATGTTTTACTATTGCCCTGAATTCTCTTAGTTATTTCTGTGTGTTTGTTCTGCCTTAAATTTCTAAGTATTATGTTTAGTGTATTTTTAGTGGTTAGCGATACAACTGTGGTAGAGTTTTTACAGGGGTTTTAAAAAATTTGTAGGTATTAAAATTCATTCATTATTCAAAATATTATAAAGAGCAATACATACATTGAGAAAAAGATACAAATTTTTGAAACACAAAGTCTAAAATTCTATTTATTTATTATATATACAATTGATGTATCAAGGGTTCAATTTCAAAATATCGTACTTATGCATTAACTATTATTTAAGTACGAACCTTTTAATACTGTTACGAAATAATTATGGTTCTTACTATAAATCAATCTCTAAATATTTATGTAAATTATACCTTAGCTATAAATTAAATAGCTCTACAAAGACATTACCTAGAACAAATACTCCAGCTAAGGTAGGTATTACTTTCGGAAAGAGGTCAATCAACTCAGCTTATTCTCGGCTCATCTACAGTAGTGTTTAAGACGAAAATCTTTGATTCAAATTCAAATTCAAAATCATTTATTCAGTCTGGGCTGTTACAAGCACTTGTGAAAGTCGAAAAGCTACGCCATCGGTTCGCAAATCTACGGCGGGAGACCTTGTACTGAGAAGAAACGGCAAAAAACTCAGCAAGGGCTGGTTTTTTTTCCTGTATTAAATAGATACAGAGTCGTCAATTTGGAAAATGACTTCAATATTGATAATTCATGAAGTCACTTTCCATTACATAATATAGGAAATACAATTAATGATAATATAATTTGAAAACATGCCTATATTAGGAATGCCGTGGCATACAGTTTTAAAAGAATATATTAAAGGTAAATTAAAATTATAATAAATACGAGTAGTACCCAGTATAGCAAAGAGCAGACTCATCTCCGGTGGCAGCACCCGCTCACGAGCATGACGCATGAAGCAGCAATTGCTTCGCTCAACCATGTTTTAGGGAACGTAACGACCCGCCTCACACGACACTGCCGAAGAGATTTTAATGAGAGTATGACTACCCTTAAGCCACAAAATTATCACAACTAAAAAATAAACAACCGCAGGACACGCGCATACAATCATTTAAGAACTAGAAATCGTTTATTATGATACAAGTAACAAAAATGTTATTATAATAGGTACAGTTAAATATACATATTATTATGTTACACAGTTACCTATGAATTTATTAACTTGTTTATTTCAACGAGCGAGGCGTTTTTAGTCCCAGACACTTCGATCATCAAAGTAATCCTAGACTCGATAATATCCTTTGCTCATTAAAGTTTTTTACTCGAGTTTTTAGTTAATTAAAAGGTAGATTAACAATATTGTGTGGTAACTTGTTATAAAAAGTTATACATTTCCCCAAGAATGAGTTTTGTGTTTTATGTAATCTAAAATTTGTGTTAATTTATGAATATCGCTATTCTTAATGAAATTTTTGTAATATGTGTGTACATAGATTATATTTTCATAGATGTACTGCCCCGCCAATGTTAAAATTTTAAATATTTGTACGTGTTGTCACCGATGACTAGAGATCGGATAATCGGATGCATATTTACGTAAAGTTAATTTTTGGCTCACAAATTATGGAAGCTTCTGTTTAAAATACATTTTGTTAAATAAAAATCCCGGGAAAATACGGGACTGCAAATTTAACGTAGTGATATTGTTTGAAAATTACTAAATTAGCACGTGGTATTTATTTTCAAAAGACCGACACTAGTTTTGTATTACCAAAATGTTTTACAGTACCGGAATTCCAGGATTTTTATTTAAGGAAATAAAATAAAAAGACAGTTCCATACTTTGTCAAAAACTAAATTAGGTAAATAAATAAACATCCGGTTATCAAATTCCGCAATCCCGGGATTTTTATTTAACAAAACAATAAAAAGCCGTTTCCATACTTTGTCTTAAACTAACTTTAGGTAAACATGTATCCGATTATCCGATCTCTACTGATGACATATAACACTTAAATCTCGTCACTTACAATGAGCCTTATAAGGAAGCGTAAAGTTACTCAAAGGGCAATAATGATCACTACGCTCGGAATGAAATCCGCAGAAAAACTAGTCTCCGATATACTCTGACGAATTGCGAGCCTCAATGACCATTGGAGTGAGAAGATCTATCAGTGTCACTACAATTCAGTGGTAATAGAAAGTACAAGACAAAATGGTGTAAAGATTCTCAGGAAGCCGAGCCTATGTCTTAGTAGGCATTTTTGGAGTGATATAATGATTAACTAATGATACGATCAGCAGATAAATGGGATATATGGAATTAAGAAAAACGAAATAATGTTAATACATAATTGGATCGAACCGTGGACCTACCGTTTAAAAGAAGTGCCAAAAGGAGAATAAAAAAAAAATCTTTTCAACACACTTCCTCATAAAGTGGCTCTAATCCCATGGCAATTAGGCACATAATGACACCTATAATCAAACTGTGACTTTTTCATTACTATTATTCAAAAGTGAGTAATAGTTTTTTTTTAATATTATTAGTTGAGTTACACTTACATTTGCGCTAAAAAGCTATCCGCCAAAAGCCCAAAAAAAAGAAACCTCATTTTTTAGTCTATGGCCGATGCGCGCGCATAGGAAACTAATTAATTTTTCCCGCCATTACGAAATTTATAAGTCTACTAGCTGGCCCAACAGACGTTGTCCTGTCAAATGTCTCAAATGTCAAATGTCTCAAATGTCACGTTGTCTCACGTTGTCTCAAATGTTTTTAAATAAATAATTTAGCTGAAAAACAATATCTATATGACCGTATTGTGAATCTAAACCATTCTCAAGCCCCCTGGAATACACACAAAAAATTTCATCAAAATTGGTCCAGTCGTTTAGGAGGAGTTCAGTCACATACACACGCACACAAGAAATATATATATTAAGATGGCCGACGCGCGCGCATAGGTAAACTGATTAATTTTTCCCGCCATTACGAAACGTTTTTCACAACTCGTCTCGTTTTCTCTTTTGAAGTTATTTAGTTAGTTATTAATTAAGATGTCAGCAAATACAATTTATGAAGAAAATGGTTTATTATTTAAGTATTATAAGTATTATTTTATTCAGAAGTGTGTTGAAAAACGTTGTATGATACACGTGTGTATTGATGATTACCGTCCTCGGCTCCTTAAGACCCTCGCCTGACGGCTCGGGCCTCAAATCGCCTCAGCGGTAATATCCAACATTACACACTTGTACCATAATGTACTACTATTATATTTCCACATGATAAAAAAAAAGATCTTAAGTATTTTTGTAAATATTTATTAGTTTATATTCAATACAGTCATCATAAATTTTTTTACCTCTACATTGCTTACCAAATCCTCTGCGCACCATGGATTTGTAATTTAATCCACTGTATAATGATGTCTATTGAGGTGTAAAAATGATAGGCATGGTTGTGTGAAGGGATTCATCGTTGAGCAATAAGTTCAATTGAATAAGACGATGCGCAAGCTTATATGGGCTTGGGAATTTCAACGTAATATGAGAGAAAGCGGCTAGTAGCGATATGTTGAAGTATGCGAATCTAGAAGCGTTGTCAACTAAGAAAAAACCGAAAGCTCGCACGCAGATCACAAAATTTTGATGCGACTCGATATATATGTACATGAGATATTTTATCCGATAATTTCTATTAAAAACGATATCCGTAAATTTCCAAATTTTCCTATCCGAAATAAATATAAAAATTAATATAAATTTTTATTCGATATGCTTTCGAAATTTTTGAAGCCCACTTTTTTTTTTGGTGGTACAGTAAATAAGAAACTGTTGTGAAGAAATTAGTAGTATGGATGGATAATAAACGAGATAATATACGTTCGTTGAGACTGTATCATAATTAATTATACTGTCTCAAAATGAACAATGGCCTCCTTGCAGACGCGTCCACAAATACTCAAAAAGTATTAAATAACACATTAATTTGCAGTGTATTAGAATATTGTTCCATGGTTCGTTCTCCATACTATAATATATAATTAACATAAAGATAGAAGTTAGTCTATACAAAAGTAATTTTTAGGGCATTTTAACCTAAAAATAGGTTTGAGAAAGAAACTGCATCTTTATGAAGATATACAGGAGTATTTCAAAATAATATAAATTTTGTAGCAAATAGACGCCTTTTCCAGTACTGTTCAAAGCGATAAATTCATTCTGATATATAAAGGAATTGTTGGTAGTCTAGCAATTCTTTGTATACAGAATAAATGTGATGATTAGTCTTATAGTTAGAAGACAATGTCACAAGTATAATTTCTCCGATGATACGTATAGTCTAACCATAATTACGTTTTTGAAAGTTACACCTTCTAACCAAATTATAATCTATTTAATAAGTATTATATATTTATAATAATAACATATAAATATTTTACATAATAATCATAGATAACAATTACTTAAAAATAATATGTTTTATTACTATTTTGAAAATAATTATTAATGTGGTTGACTAATAAAAGGATGAGATGCATGTTATTAGAACAGTTATGAATATTCTAAATTAATTTGAATTCACAATATTGGTGATCTGAAATTTTCTTGTACGCCCAAGCTTTTATCACCTCTATAGCGTTTATTCATTTTGATATAAATATTTTATAGCATTTCCAAAAGATAACGTACTCGTATGTTTGATTTGATTAGGTATGTATGTCATATTTGAAATATTATTTTACATTAAATATTTTCATTGAAATTCTTTTCACTACCTCTCACTGCACGCTCATGACCACTACGATATAAAAGAAACGTGGGGAAAATAATCGATAGTTTTATATCCTTGATAAAATTGACGCAGTTCCCACATTACTAAGCAGAAGCACTTGTGGCCGCGTCTTTCTTTGCGGAAACTCATTTGGGACGCGCGAATTGTTGGTCGCCCGCCATGTTGTTCGGAACTGCGTCCCAGTTGGGGCCTGGCCCACATACCTCATACATTGATCCTTTAATTAGACTGTAATGAACTAGTACAAGTTTGCGCAATGCCATCGGATTTACACCTAGTCTAGTTTACGAATCGCACGCATTAATCCATAAGAAGCGATATATTATTTGACAAATAAGGCACGTTGTGTAAGTGTGTGACCTGTTAAATTATAATAATACTTTTTTTGTCAAATTACAGGCATATTATATGACATGATTATAGATAAACATACAATACATATATTTTACATAAAAAATACAACATTTGGTCAAATCATGCGTACCTACTTTTACATTTCATTAAGAGATAGGTATTTTTTAGAGATGGATGAACGCTTTACCTATATTTTAGTCCTTATTACTATATACACTAATATTGTTGAAATAAAAATCTTTAGTCCTTCATTAATTTACTTTAAAATTTATGTCAACAATATCCCTTATCATATGAAGTCGCTACAGGCTGTAAAGAGATAGTTTTGTGTAATATAATAATTATGTTCTACGCACGTGGCTCTCTGCAACTGCCACATCGTAGCTAACAAGTTTTTAAAATACTGAATTGTTTTAAATTTGAATTCTGCATTTTTTAAAGTTACTATAATTGACAACGTAACTATAGGAATGCGGGAGTAACAGGGTTGCCAGCTGTACTTTCTTATGCAGTACTCAAATTCGAATCACTGTTCGCTACAATTTATGCTAATAAATATTTTGCTTTCCGTGTCCGATTTTTTAGATCATCTCTAGTTAAACATCCACGTGTCCGTCCTTTGATACGACTTGTATGCAAATGCGTTAGATAACTCGTCATTGCTGCGCAGCATCTGCTAAGTGAAGCTAGCCACAGTAGTAAGCACGGCAGTGCTATTAGACCGTAGCGCAGATGATGCCTTCCTTCTTGGGTATTTTAGCTAATTTGGATACAAAAGAAGATTATTTTGGCTTTGAGGGCAAAATTTAGGAGCAACTTTTAGGAGATGTTACACCTAATTATGACAAAATATACATACTTTTTTACTTCTATGTATAGAGCCTATTGTATTTTATTAAGATACCTAGAAGTTGAATATTTTTTCCAGAAAATATACACACGAAAATTCAGTTAATATTTCCACAAAACGTTCTAAATTAGGCGGCTATCGATTTTCTACACGCTCAACAAATTTAGTTTGTTTATAATTAGATATTACTCGAACGATTTGCAGCGGCAGCTTTCACTATATGTAACAATCTTACGGTGTGGCACGCAGCATTGAACTTGGTTCAGTTTTAACTAACTCAGTAGATGATTCTCGAGATCTTAACATCGATTCACGCAGCTTATCAAAGATGGTCAACACTCGGGAGTCTATAGAAGTCGGCAATCTTTAAAAGTAACCGAAATAGTAGTTTATATTATTCGTACTCAATTTCTGTTATAGTTTTTTATTACAGACAGTTTGGCAGTCCACCTGTGCAGGGAAAGTTAGAAGTGCTTTTAAATTCATTTAAACTTTGCTTCTTCGTTTAAATATTTCATGAAACAAAGTTCCAGTCATCTGTCCTTGCGAATATAAAATATTTATTCCTTCATTGACAATTTCGCGATGACATTTTTATATTTATGTTTTATATTTTTTATAAAAGCAAAAATAAAGGTTGTCTTATATATGTAAAAATACCTTGACATCAATGTTACGGACTACCATTTGTAAAATAAAGATAATATAAACCCAATTACATAATTTTGTAATAGTAGCTCGTGAATTTATATTTTTTATCTGCACATATAAACTGATTATATATAAATAAACTGATTTATAATTCTTCAAAATGCTTAATGCTAGTGTAAACAAGTATGTGTCG
Source organism: Scirpophaga incertulas (assembly GCA_036419045.1). Taxonomy (NCBI): domain Eukaryota; kingdom Metazoa; phylum Arthropoda; class Insecta; order Lepidoptera; family Crambidae; genus Scirpophaga; species Scirpophaga incertulas. The sequence continues at coordinate 25,568,533 of CM071634.1, read as the reverse complement.
AGTTCTTGAAATGTAAACGATTTATTAAGATCGATATCCTCAAGGAAAAGTGGAATAGCAATCTGGAGTACGATTTATAGGGTAAGTTCATTAGGTTTTTGTAAAAATAGATTACATAGATAGATAGTGTTTAAAATATTGATCATCACATAGATGTGTAGACTTAACAGTGTAACGTCGAGGTTCTTATAATAGAATTATCTACCACAATACTTTTGGAAACTTAATACCCAACCCAGATTTGCTAAATTAATGATATTAATGATTTGCAACGCAATATTTAATATGAATTATCAGAACAAGACTTGTTGTAATAAAGGACATACGCGATCATATTTTTATATTTATTTATCAAAATACATTATTTTAATAAATAGATGCGAAATTTTGTAATTTTCATTCGAACTGAACTGAACGAAAAAAAACACGAAGAAAGGAATAACATTAACTACATTATTATCAACTTCGAATTTTATTTATATAACTTTAGTGGTTTATAAACTATATTTGTCTATATATGAAGGATTTGCAACATTAAATAAATAAGATTAAATATAAACGCAATATTTAATATGAATCAGCAGAACAACTTTAATTCAATAATATTTTAGAAATATTAAATATTCAAATTAAAACAATGAATATTCGAAACATTTGTGCGAAATTTGAAATTTGTGGGTCTATGATCAATAGTCTTATCCCACGCCGCTCGTTAATTAACGTGTGTTCAAAGTAACAATATTTCAGATAATTACAGTATTTCTATGCCTGTAGGCAAACGAGTAATGGCAGCGTCGTTCACTTGAATGCTAATATTCATTACTTAGGCAACGATTTGAGGACACAGGCTCATAGAGCAACACTAAATCCAAACTAACTTAGTATACTTAAGTGATTTGGGGTCAATTAAAAATTTAATTATATTAGTACATATATTTTATGAAATTTTATTTATATCAACAATATTTTTTTTATATTTTATGTATGCTTGTTGACAGTTACTTGTCTCAAAAAAGCACAGTATGTATCCATCAACACTATTCACTAGACGAGACTTATATGTTTTTCATCCATATCTCTCCATGCGTCTATTATAGACCATTCATGGCATGGTTTGTGAATGAATGATTTACTGTAGACAAGAGGTGGTTGCAGGTGCTTAGCCCACTAAATATTCTTGTCATTTCTTCTAGAAGATATTATACCCATTCACACCAAATAATTCGCAACCACATTTATCTTGCGAACTGCCAAACTGGGGGAAAATCTGTGTTCGTATTTTTAACGGAACAGCTCCATAGAACGGCCTTGCACGCCGGTGTTTATCCGACTGTCGTCTAGCACTTATCGCCACCGTCCATGTCGGCTATTTTTGCTTCAAATACAACACCAGAAAAAAGTACTCGCGATAATGTACACATTTAGCAAAGACCAACTTAACATATTCCTATTTTAACCATGCATCTATATGTCATATTTTATTTCGGTCGGTATTGATACAATACGGACCTTTATTTTGATGTCTGTTTTGAGTTAGGTCATGGTTTTACACGACGACAAACGATTTGATTTGCGCACTCTGTGACAAACTAAAAACTTGAACTGGAAGACATGTTAGATCGGACTAAAAAGAATAAGATATATAAAGAGAATATAAAAAACAATAAAATGTTAAGAATTTTACAAAGCATATAAATTACTGGTTACGATTAGTCAGGGAACTTTAGGTAATTTTAGTATACGATGTCCGTTTCAGTATTTCAATAGATTAAGGGTCATGTCTCTGTAGATTAAACATACAACCCTATAATAAATGAAATTTGTTTAGGCTTAATATATTTGTCCGCTGTAATTTCTAGTAGCCAATGACACAGGTGACTGTATGGTGACGTCATTGTTTTAAAACCATAAATCAGAAATATCTAGTTATGTTAAAAAACGAAAAGAGTTTAATTACTGACATAACGTATTACATAGACATTTGGTTTGCAGTTACATTATGATTAGGTTAAGCATGGTTTTTAGGGAAGGGCTATTTCGATATTATAATCTTTTAATTAAATATCAGTTTCAATGTGAAACAAATCTTATAACTAACTCTTATAAAAATATCTGTAAAAAAGAACAATTAAATACAAAAACCGATTTCAAGTCTTAGTAGAAACTTGCACCGATGGTAAAAAATGTTTTTTAATTACATCAATGCGTGAGACTAAAAACTAAAAGACAATCAACAAAATTTTTGTTTTCATATGTATATCTATAAAATATTCATAAACAGTTATTTCTGGAAATAACCAATATATTTATATGTTCGTTTGAATCGTTATCGGTCGACAATATATGGGAATGACTCCAAATTTTGGAAGCATTGCCTGACATTCCGGATCAATAAGAATTAATAAGATAAAACGCGAACGTTAAATATTACTGTTCTAGAGACATAGGATAATGTAACTATGCGATTACTCCATCGACAGGAGTTTTATTTGTTATTTATGGTAAAATTTTAATGTAAAAGCCAACCCAGGTGATATTTACTTTAACTTTGACTTTATCAAAGTTATGATAAATGACGAACCTACTAATTATATATAACAATCAGAATGAGTACAAAGTTTCTTATCTAAAATTATTATTATTTTACAGAAGCAGATTTCTTCAACTTTGGAACAATAATGAATCTAGTGATAGAAGCAAAAACCAAAACAGCGCAAGATTTAACTTGTTTACGAAGCATAGATTTATTACATCAACCTATCAAGCTGACTGTTAATGGATAAATCTGATCGCGTTAAACAACTTTTTTGTGTTGAACTCTTTAAGATGCAAATATAATTAACAAATTTATTTTATATGTAAAGCGATTTTTTTTTGGTACGTACTTAGTTCCTGTTTTTATCAATAAATTACATTTATAAATATGAAATATACCTATAAGTACGAGTATAATGTTTAGATAAAATTTTCAAGTTTTAGAGATTTTTAGCTATTATTTATTAATAAAAGTAAACGTAAAGGCTTATTTACATATAACCTTAAGCGTAACTTATAAAAATTATAGATATTATTCAAATTATTTGTAGGCTAATGGAAATGAAACTATCTCAACACTTAAATGTGCATCAATATTCAATGTATATTTATACGATACTATCAAAGGTATAGGTAACAACATTATTAAGGATTAAAACAATGTTGTAAGTTTGACGGAGTGCATATACGCTTTTTCAAGATACATTAGAAGAAAGATATTGAGAATTTATATTGATAGACCTCTTACCTAGGATAAATAAATTTCAGAGTTGCGCAGAAAGGTTTCAGAAAAAGTTCGACAATGTCTCTAAATACTGCTCCCAATTCCCTTCGCTGGCTATCCTCTACGTTACCCTTTAGAGAGACTATATATCATATGTTGCCCCATCCTTAACACCAGACTCTAAATAACTAAGTGCACCAGCGTACCAAGGAATGGTTTGAATAGGTATTTTTAGGCGTCCAGAAACAAAATGTAAAATGTCTCGTAATGTAAATTAATAAAAAAAAATACCTATAATTTCTCCTACATTAGTCGTCTTGTTCCAAGTCATTTACTAAGAGAGTAAATGACTTGGAACATGGAACTATAAAGTTGTGGAGCTCTATCATGAAGATATAAGGTATTTTCTTGAAATATAATAGACAAAATTTATAAAACTAGTATCAGTTATGTATCGGTGACGCTGTGTTATGTTAGATAACCTTCGACAAAATAAAAAATATATGGAAGATATTGAAAATCGTTTAAGAATTGAATAAAATTGTATTTAGTTATAAGAATAATTTTATTCAAAGGTGTCCAACGATATGGCATGGCTCATGTAATTCAGGGTTTAATTAACAAAAGCTATTTTTTACTAGATCATTTAAATTCCAGAATAAAACATTTCAATTATAGCACTTGCGAAAAAAATAAACCACCTTCAATAAAAAATCGACCCTTGTTAAATAATATCATAGTTAACGAGTATGTCCACTTCTGAAATGTTATGTCTTGCTAGAAATTTTCAATCAATAAATGAATATTTATTTGTAGAACAGGTAGGTATACAAAGGTATTAAAAAATATATGGTCTGATGCATTCAGCCCGTGGCTAGGCATGCAAATATACACAAAACATTGAAATTTAATTTTGTTTTAATGGTAGGTGATTTAGTTGCTGAAGATGAACCAATATGGGACTATTACTTATTATTGTTTGAACATACTAACCTACTCATGTCATAAAGCTTTACATCAGATTTAATAGATTATTTAAAATGTGTTATTAATAGCAAGATATATTTAATTATCGTTTAAAACTATATCACCGTTTTTTAATTCATTATCTAACATTGTTTAAAAAAATTGGGTCACCAATCTTAAGAAGTGCATTTAAATTTGAAGTCGTAAAGAATTAAAAAGGGTATGTCAATATTTGATGAAGCGATGCCAATTAAAACAAAACTTTCAGTACGGTACAAAAAAAAAGGATAAGGAGATACTATTTCTAATAAGAAATTTTTATTAGATAATGATAATAATGAAAATTGTATAGGTGATTGGTGTGAAGTGAATGAGACTAAATATTGTGTTAATAATGTTGTGTTAATAGACGTTAAGAAAGATATCTCAGAATATTATACAATAATATTTTTTCCAAACAAATAACTAACAAAATAAAATTTAACTGTTACTGTTCGAATAATTTATGCTACAGCAATCATTTAAGAGCAGTAAATTAAGTTGCTTTGCTCTAAAACAAAGTTGAGTAATTTACTTTATTATGTAAAAGTACATTTTTAGAAATCGGTGCTAGCTCATATTGCTATTTGAATTATTTTACTTATCTTCTAAGTCCTATGTCACTTTTTGTTATTCATTTCGTTATTAACACCAGCATGCTGTGTAATTCATTTCGTCTCAGATTTATATATATGTAATTGTAAATCTAATTCAAGTTTACTGAACTTAATTTTTGAAAAAATATAAAATCATTTTAACTGAATTTAGAATTTTATTTAAATAGATGAGGAAGTATTAGTTTATTAAAGACTAACTGTTAGCTGCGCGCGGTAATAATTTATTTTAAACATTTCTCAGTTATTTGCTGCTAAGGATTATAAATTCTCATTTTTTTTTATTGCGAATCTGTTGCACTAATATTTTACACCATTTTCATTCAATGGGGCATAATTTAGACTTTGCTAAACCAATGCAGTCCAATAAATCAATATAGTTTGGCAATGTATTTTAATCGGTTCATAATATAAATATTCAAATTTAATAAGAGTAATTGACACAAGTTATGTTTCTACAGGCGTGTAGGCATTGACTAGTCTATCCAGTTGAAGTAGTCCTATAAATTACGGAGCTGCCTTAATGACAACTAAAAAAGGAACACGCTGATTGGCAACTGCTACGACCATTGCTCGTACGAACATGGCATAGATTTTTTACGCGATCTATTTGGTGTAGTTCTTGGCTCTGTTCGTAATTGTATTCTCAAGTGTACAGGCAAGCCCGCACGATATAAGTAGTTCAAGTAAATTGTACATATGCCTAGCGTTATTGTACACCTGCTCGCGTTACGCGAACTCTATTGTTTCTGACAAATAAATCAGTGTGTATTTAGCAGCCGCTCCGGGAAGTTTTATTATCATTTATCATCCCCCTATATCATCAATATCATCAAACAAATATTTAATGAGAGGTGGATACGGCAATATCATCACATCCCCCCCTACATTTTGGTCCTTCGAATCGAATATGAACCAGCGACCTATGGATGCGTCGCTCTTTCTAACTTTTAGGTGAATGACTATAGAAAAGGAAAATCTGAAAAATCTAATTATATTGTCATTGAGTTTTAAACTCCCTAAAATGTTTTAGTCCTCTAACTATAGTCGGGTACGCTGAAAAGACAAGATTCCATCCTAACAAAAATAACAAGACAAGGTTAGCAGACAATGAGCCAGCAATAAATTAATTAGATTCCTCTTAGTCTGATTGTATGTATTGGAGTTAGTGAATCAAATAATGGTAATTCAACATAAGCCTTTACTGCTGCTTTGACGTCAAAACAATTTTAAATATATGAGAATATAAAGAGTTACTTAACCTTGTACGTGAATACAAACAAGGAAAAACAAATACAAGCTAATACTAACAATAACGTTTTAAATATCGGTACACCTATTTGCTAAGTATCTTGCGATAATTAATGCAAAAATTTATGTTGCATTTTTGTAACCTCTTAGATAATATAGAATTTACTGAAAAGTATCGCTTCGAAAAGTATCGTAAACACTTGCCAATGAAGTGATTTGTTTTAGATAATTACTAGGACTAAATAAATTTATAAATTAGATTTTTTTGTAAGAATTGCGAACTTAATTATGACGAAATAGAGAGAATGTTATTGAGCTTCAAATTTGTATTTTTATAAATATTTATTAAGATTAGTACTAGTGATCAGGAATGGAAATGAGATGGTCTTCAAATCTTTTACAGGGCATGTCTTAATCACTTCGAACTAATTATTACTTTTTAACTTTGGACTTTTCTCGAAATGGCGAATATCATGAGCATACAATATAAGACACTTGTACAAAACAATCCAAGGTATTCTCGGAATTATTGCTTTCCCCGTTCCCAGACAGCAATATTCACTTTCAATAAATCACTCCGACCCCAGGGTCATAATGATTCAATGATATCGGTTTGGAAAAATTTCTTATAACCGAGAAATCTTCGGATGTGTTAACGCTCATGCTTAGAATGAGTAGTCGTACTATAAATAATTACTTTATTATGCTGTTGGTATTAAGCCGATAAATATTATTTTGTTTGGTAGGTACGTGTTATTAGAGATACCTCTAAACTTTTGTAACGGCGTGTGATTAATTTGGAGGCAATAAAACAAGTCAGACGTGTTTTAAATTAATTATTATTGTATTGTTTATTATGATTAAGTTTATTAGAGTTATAGAACCGTGATTGATTATCCTCGAATCACATTACACAAGCGCACCCTTATTAATACGATATAATTTTATAACTAATGTTATAAGTACGAAATACGAAACCATAGTTTAATATCATAAATTAGACAATGAAACTGTAATTATGATTTTGAATGGTATTAAAATAAAGATAAAACAAATAAATACGAACTATTGTCACGCACACGATGTTACCTCATGCTTACACTAAGTGTAACTATTGCGTAGCTTATATATAACAGACTTTATGAAGACAAGACATACCTCCGAAGATGCAAAGACAATCGAGCATAGAACACAGAAGTCAGGCCCTTATCAGCCAGTTATCAGAACGTGACCCCGCTATCTCTCCGCCGCCCATCTCGCCACAAATTATTGTTCTCACTCAGTTCTTGATCAGTAACGGGATACCGATAAATGTGCGCTTAACATAAATGATCATGTTACGGTTACGAAACATAGAATTATTGCTGATGCACTAGGATTGAGACATAACAATGGAAATACCGAAATATCGAAATGAATGTAGATAATCTTGTCGTGACGTTAAATCGATAGAGTAATCGATCACGATATATCGCTGATAAACAAAATTAACAAAAATTGTAGTCATGGTGCTCGAATACCAAGAGCTTTCATCTTTGAACATTTTTTAAACAGAAACTTGGCTGTTTGATATTATCGACGAGGAAGATAGATTGATAGAGATAATATTCATTTGGACATACACTACTCTTTGAAATGAAATAACTTTTCATAGATTATAATTATATCGTATATATTTGACGTTATTATTCTAATGATTGAACTCGTTGTTTCTAACACTGTAATCAAATAACGCTGTAGTCAGCGAATGTTCACTGGTGCTTTTTGCATTTGTTTATTGCTATGTAACAAATTAACAGGTTCGCAGCACGGTGGTTTTTGTAATCCCCACAAAACCACCGTGTCACATTGCCAACTTCTGACGTAAAATGTGCAGTCAGTAATTTAGCCAGTAATTTCATTACCTATCTTACTCTATTGACCAGAACACAGCCAAGAGAATACTGCAGTTTTGCGGCTGAAATAGGTACTCAAGACTAAGGTACCCAAGTAGACGACCTGGGCATTTTTTTTCCGGTGAATCTTGCTGTAATATTACTTTCACCTCTTATCACTATTTCATCCTGATTTATTTATACTTTATATATGGCGAATTACTTACTCGTGTCGAGTTACTTAAATTGTGAAACATAAGTTTCAATGCAACTGGTGTTCGGAATATAGCCAAAATGTTCAATTGTTTCACAGACAAAGTGGTGGGCCTTATCTAGTATAGATGTATATCATCCACGTGTCTCTTATCACAAAAAGGATTGAAGTGGCTCTCACAGTTTTGCTAAAGTGACGCAACATTATTGAACTTGCTTACGCCACATTAATTTGATAACCTCGCATAGATTCCAAAACACAGGGCTATTAATTATTACTAACTAGCTGTATGCCCGCAGCTTCGTCCGGAAATTATTTGTTTACCCATTTGTATCTTATATTTTATATGGTATTTTAGTATTAGCATAGCTCATAACATTCTTAATAGCGCTCTTTTTGGAGGTTTCGTCCTTTTAAACTCGTATCCATGTGATCACGCTTAGGTGATTGAAAACAGGAAAGTTATTCAGAGTATTTGAGGATTTGAAGAATGTTGTATTGGATATACAATCTGTTTTAAAAACATTTTATAATTGCTCTAAATGAACTTGTTTCACTTTTCCTGAATTACGTCCTAAAAGGAAACATCTGCAAAGCTCATAAGTTGCAGGAGCGTAAGTGCAAGTGGGATGATAGTGATAGGAGAAATATTGACTACATGAAGAGACTAAGAAGTTGTTGTCTAGAATCAAGCATAGACTTTATCCTTATAGATTTCGTCAAACAATTACTTCTGATCACGAGACACCGGCATAGACTTAAAATGGACTATTGATTACTGCTGTTATTTGCTAAACATAAAAGTAAAATAAGACGCTTTCAGGTACATCTGCATGCCGCTCGAGAATGAGGAGGTGCACCCCGAAGAAACATCTTCGGGGTGCATCACATTATCATTATCCTTTTTCTCTTGGTACTCATTTCTAAAGCACTGTCTACGACCGCGTAGATAAGACTTGGACCACGGGAGAGTCAAGTTGGATATATATGTCTATTCATGAACTTTGATTGTAAACTTGCGCGACTTCAATTGTATCTAGTTCTACAAGGCGTACCTTTGGTTGGTATAGCAAAAAATAAGAATCTGTAAACTGCAGATTGCGTGCTAGGTGCTACTGTTTTTCACGTTGTCACTGCCAACGTCGTAGCTTTGATTCAGCAGTGTGTTTACGCGCAATAATAGTGGATGACAAGCGGCGAGAGCTACTTTCGCTACGATACGAAGAAGTTAGGTAGTATGTGTCTAAATTGGAATTTTCAGATTGCATCTGATTGCTTGGAGCAGCGAGTGTTTCGGAAATAACGTGGGTGTAGCAATCTTGTGGTCCAATTGTGACAAACTATCGGACTCTTCCGATGTCGATGGTTTGTTAGTGGGCACGGTAATTGGATAAGATGATCTAGTAAGAGATATTACCACAATAAACGTAAAATAACCTAAAAATGTTTACTTACGCGAGAAAATTACAGATGCAAAAGTTTTGAATTTTTTAATGATGAACTTGAAATAATGAAAGGAAAACATTCTGAATCGATGTGTACTATATTTTGTGAACGAAAGACTAAGGCATAATATAAAAGCTATAATAAATATATACAATAGCTGGCAATCACAAATCGAAAGACAAAACCATAATTTTCAAAATTATAAAATCATATACGACTATTTTAACTATATGAGACAGATGACAGAACATGAGACAGAAAGATTATAACTTTATCAGATGACCAGCTAATAGTACCTAAAATAAAAAACAATTAAAGATTTATTAGAAAGTGGTTTATAAACTGTTTTTAATCTTGCACGTTGAATAAGATCATAAAGGATATTCAATGATATTTAGATCGATGACGTTATCATTGTATCTGTAGCATAGCTACAGATCTACGTAAATTTTGTGTCGCGCAAATCTATACGAAATCGTATATGAATACGCTGCCGTGATTAGTCAATTGTCTTACCAACATTCTAAGATCCTTGAAACAACAAAATTACAATAAAGCACAGAAATGTATGCAAAACATTGCAGAATGTTAGTTATTGAATATGTTCAGAAATCTGTCTATGCACCGTAACCATTACATAAAACCATACCCATTCTTCCCGAAAGGTGAGGCAGAGGTAATTAAACATCTATTGGGATTATATTAGTATGTAATTTGTGGAGAGCAAATAATACATCATCAGCCATTTTACACAAGAGTGTTTAATTAAAGTAGTTAGAGGTGCACATCAATAAAAACCACAGACTTGCTACACACTTAGACCATAGATCAAATAATTATTCCAACAACATCTTCACTCTGTCATTGTTTATTATTTCCCAATATAATAGGAAGTTCTCATATTATTACTGCCCGGGCATTTCGCAAAGGTGTAACTGTGTTAATTTCTTATAATTAGCGGTGGGATGTATATATTCTTAATTTGTCACCACACAGATATAATAATTTCTGTTCAATGTTGTTTTATTTTATTAGGAATGCTTAGAGCATTATTCTTAAAATAATTGTTCAACAAGGTTCCATATATAGAAGGTGTCTCACAGTTTGTCTAAATAAATTAAGTTTAATTTACTTACACTAATTGAATCACTTTGTTGCATCTTTAAGGTTCTTAATTTGGAGTAAACTACATGAATAAGTATGCACGTGGCAACCATAATCCAAACAAGCAATTTAAGGACTTAAACAAGCTTATTAAAAACATACTAACCTTATAATTAGTGCAAGTGCATATTTTATATTATTTCAGGTTAAAAATTAAAGCAGCATCAAATTCTTGACTCTCGCGCACACACGCAAGATTGTATAGCATTTTGTTATTTGCCTGGACTGATTGATTCCCTTGATTAGTAACAATTTTGGTCGCCTAGTCGCAGATTATTTATTAGCTAATAAAATACAATTACTAATAATATTATTTTATTTATACTTTATGTACAAATGTTTTTTTTCAGTCAACCTTTGGGAGATGCACAGATTTAATTACACATCAAAGATAGGAATATTAATTCAATTTTGCTTGGGACGTGTCATGTTACTTTGGTTTTACATAAGTATGTTTACATATTGTGTGATTGTAGAATAAAATTGGCTTTGATTACTTGAGAAAGGATAAAAAATAAGTAAATTTAATTTGTCATTTAGCTTGACGCTAGTAAAACACCCGTGGTTTTCGTGGTGCAAATCAAAATAGTCTTTATTCAACATACCTTTAAAGGTACTTATTGTCAAACAATATAAAAATTAGGACACACAGAGCTTAAGAGCTACGTAACCTTGTACACGGATATACAACAAAAACAAAAAAAAAGAAGTCTTACTCTACACCTGTTCGGAAATAAGGAAAGCCTTTCAGAGAAGAGCAGGCAAGAAACTCTGAAGATGTAATTTTTATCTCCTCTTTTCACAATCATTAAATAACATAATTACTTATTTTATTTACATATCAACACAATAAAGATATTGGTTAAACATATGTCGTGTAAAACTATTATTAATTTAGTACAGAATCATAAAATTATATGTCATAAAAATTAAATCCAAGCATATTTACCATTTAAGAAATCATTGACCTTGTAATACCTTTTTTTCATTAGAGTATTTTTTACAATTTTAATTGCTTTAAATTGCGATTATAAGGCAAAGCAGTAACACTTTCTGCAAGTGCGTAGAAAATTACACATTTTTCCATGAACGTTCCCCTCCAGATTTTTGGAGTCTGCATATTCGAACGGCATGTATTAGACGTGTTGCTGGTTGTACAAGTATATTAAAATGTTTTACATGCCTTTTTCTATAGAAATCAAATCTGTTTGCATACTCAAAATATGCTTCCCTGATGATCAATAAAAACATGATTAAAATTACAACTAGTAGCTAGTAACGAAAATAAAATATCATTTTCTAGTCAGATCCATCAATCAGATCATTCTATTAGATGAAGAAACTAGAAATATGAACTAGTCATTGATAAGAATCAAAACCGTAGTGTGCCCCGAATAGACTCTATTTGAGTCATAAATTTAATCGCTTCGCATGATTATCTGCCGGTGATAGCTACAAAGTTATGGATGTAAAACGTCTTACCAGTCGATTTCATTTAATTTGTACCGGTAAAACACATAAATTAAGAAATTTCGATCTGTCCTCTGATTGTTTACGACCTGCGCCGGACCACCACACCGTGTTATTAATTGATCCTACACTGATAAGTTTGAGGCTAAGATTTACACAGATAAGAGTATATTGTATTCGATCGATGTCCTACTTTATTATTCAGCAGTGGGCGTTGAAAATCATATACTTTATATTTCCTTTATCTTAATGTATCAATGGTTAATTGAGTTGTAATATGTATATGAGATAGTAACCGTATTATGTGAACACTAAAATTACTCATGCTATTTCTAACAACGAATTTTGTTAAGCAACGAATAAGAAAGTTGTAGCAATGCGATCAAATTTATTACAAATCAAAGTAAACAGTAAACTGCAATACAATCTTGTAAGGGCGCCCAAGAGTCAAGAATTTCACACTGACTTACATTCTAGTAGGCGACATTAAACTTTACGGCAAGTCACTCTCTTTTAAAACTAAATATAAATAACAACATCATAAGCAACCTTGAATTTGAATTGAATCAACCTTTGATAACTTAAAATTACCTTAAACAAATATAGGGAGCTGTGACGCATGCAAGCTCTGCTCGAGGATGGACCTAAACCTCACAGAAAACACCAAGCACCTTTAAACAGGCCACAGCTGATCGGTTTCCTGATCGGGTATTCAGATACAAATTGTGAGATTATTGCACATTGATTCGATTTTTATGATCCGAGCACAAGGAGTTAGGGTTCTAAAGGACGGAACAATAAGAATGTGTACGCTTTGTCGAACATTTTGTATAGAAACAGATCATTCTGAAGTAAACATTTCCTAGCGGACCTGCGAACCGGACGTCTGCCACTAGCTTTGACTCCGTTTCCTGGTTAGGTTTTTGATCAGAAATTTCATCGTCAATGGATAGCGGTTCTGGCGACAGATTGGACAACGGCAAAGTCACACAACATTAACTATAATAATAACGAAATCGCTATAAGGAACCTTAGACTTGGCACGACTTTGTTATATGGGTACTTCCGCCGTTTCGTGCAAATTTGCAATTTGGATAAAAAAAATATACAAAAAATCATTTTAAGGCAGAGCTTTCTAACTGAAAGAAATGTTATAGTAACAGGGTACAGACATACGATACTTTGAACAGCTATCTGTAAATGATAACCAAAATATTATAAAAAAATATGCTTAGAATCAGCTACCTTCAACGTTACAAGCGTAAGTATCAGACAACAGGTGCATTAATTTTGATGAAGAAGTGCATTTAGCACTACTAACTAAATATATATTATTAGATACATTACTAGGTTGTTATAGTCATGGTTTAACATAAGAAAACGGTAATAGTTAATTTGAAAAAAAAAATTTTACATTTGTCACGCAAAATTTGTCATTACCAGCAGCAAAATTTGAAACTACAAAATATGCGTGTAGGTGCACCGAATCGTCTCGCTTCCCCTTCCCGCGCATTAGTGCTCCAGCCAGTCGACCCAGAGGCATAGACAGTGATGGAGGCGTGTTTGTATTGACGAACTATCGCAAATTATTCGGCACCAAAATTATTTTGTCACGAGATATTGGACTTTACCTTCACCTGAGTTGTGACGTAAGTAATAGAATTTTGATTATGTTTGCTTTTCAAAAATTAAGCTAAGAATGATTAATTACCTATATCTAAGTTTTGTAGCTCTTATATTTATAAATGTTGGTGTGTATACAAAAATGTTCCAAAATGTCACTACCCTCAGTGTCATTACCATATTTTACCATCAGCTTTAAAGCTGAAGGTTATGATCCTAAACTGATGGTAATGATAATGATGAAAAATTTAAAAATATGTAAATTAAACTATAAGCATTAATGCTAAAATCAATATGTATCTGGTAAATAAATTGATCATGTGCGTATGATGTTCTGTGTTTCGTCATAGGTTCGATATCCCGTTATATATAATACATTTTATTATTTTTTGTTTTGTTAAGCTAGTACTAAAATATTATAAATAAATGGTCCCTAGTGCTCTACTGATTTTATAAATGTCAAGATAACTATCTCTGTCTGTCTGTTACCTCTTCACATTTAAACAAGGATATAGAATACTCTTACCGCAGTAATTTACCTGATGCCTGCGGGAACGATAGCTATTTCAATACTTTAGAATAGAATTATAAACTACCTATGGTACCTTTCTTTTCTTTTTATAATAGTAAGTCAAACATGTAAGCTCCCATGTTCCTACTACTTGTTGTGTTGTGTTACTAAAACATAATTATGTATATTAAGCGTAAAAAGTATAAAAAGCGCTTTTTTACAGAAAAGAAGAAGTGCAATGGCGAAGCCAAAGAATAAGAAATCTACCGAGGAAAAGTTAGCTCTACAAAGGCTATATAAAAGAAAAAAATATGAAGAAATAAAAAAAGACCCCGAAAAATATGCAGCTCAGAAAGAAAAAGAAAGGCTGCGATATTTGAGGCGCAAAAAACAGAAAAAATTAAAAACAATTGATGACTTAACACCACGGCAACAACGACAAAAAAGAAAACTATGGAGAGAAAGTCGTCATCGGTATGTAGAGAAGAAGAAAAAGGAAAAAATTGTAGAACAGATGCTCATTGATAACTCTCCACCTACTAGCGATGAAGAAACACTACAAGTACCTCAAGTTGACCCATTAGAAGACCAGTTACCAGATTTGAAAGCAGTGTCATGGAACTACATGGAAACCGGCCATGGAAAAGGAGCACCGGACGGGATTGGAGCTGTCGTCAAACGCACGGCGGATAAAAACTGTTAGATTTGGGAGAGACATCGGTACCTTAAAAGATTTTTGGCTCGTAATAAAGGAGAAAATAAAAAATGTTGAAATACGCATTGTTTCTAAAAAAGATATAGAAGAGAAGAAAACTCCACGTAATTTAAAATCTTTTAAGGGTACTATGTCTGTACACCAAGTATTATGGTTAGCCAACAGTTTGCGTATGACATTTAGAAAGTTGAGTTGCTTCTTTTGTCCTAATGGGGTAACATGCACCCATGGTTATCATTTGGGATATATGAATGTACACGAAGATAGCATGCCCCATGATCAAGAAGATGTTTTACATGATTTTTTAGACGAAAATACAACTCCGGAAGTGATAGAAGAAATTAATAACTCGCCCAATAACTATTTCACTAACCTTAATAGTTTTGTATATGTTCAGTATTCATCACCAGTTACACCAAAACCTTCAAGTTCACCAAAGGTGAAAATACTGTCTGATGTTCGTCTAGACTGGTCGAATACCAGTTTTAATATGAAGACTCCATCTTATAAACAACAGCGTTTCCAGACTGATTTTTGAAAAATTTATAGCGTCAAGCGAAATACCAGCATCAAGCGGTTCAAGTGAATTAGTATTTAAAACTAAGAAGCAAACTGAAGATGTACATCAAAATAAAGAAAATGAGGTTGAATCTGATAGCGATGATGAATACAATATTTTTGATTACAAAAAAAACGGTAAAGGGGAAAGTGACAGCAAACAAAAGACTTGAAAAAATAATAATTCATTTTAAATATAATAAAGTACAAATAGAAACAAAAATACATAAAAACGAGAACCATGAACCTATAAAATAAGACTGATTATTAGTATTAAGAGGCTATTTTTGTTATATTGATTATTTTGTTTTTATTTATTAGTTATATAGAAGGTTAAAAAGTAAAAAAGAAATAAAAGAAGGCAAAAGAATTAAAAAGAATAATTATTTCCTGTTAGTTTGATTGATTTAATTATTATTATTTTTTTAATGCAATGTTATTGTTTTTGAATTAATTACCTACCGCATTTTGTTGATAGCATTTTTTTCCAATTTTATAAAAGTTTAAACTGTTTTGATTGTCACTATTGCCTAACTTATCAATAAAACAACAATAAAATCAGTATTTTAATTTAATTGCAAACAAATACCTATTTATTATTTGATATCATTACCAGTACAAACGTATCATTACAGTTTTCACTGTTATCATTACCAGAGCTCGAAAATCATTACCAGCTAAAAAAAAAAATTTAAAGCCGTTTTACTTCAAAGTTTTTGGGTACAATTGCTATAAATTCGCCAAAATTTAAAGAAATGTGCCCTTTTTATATGTACGCGACTAATTTTGAAATTTCAAAAATTCTCTCATTTAGGCCATATTTGCACGAAATGACGGAAGTGCCCATATTATATTACTTTTAAGAGATAAACTAGCAGCTCCATCGAGACTTGGCTAGTTTTTTACAGAATGATTTTGGTGGGATTGATTTTACTTATACACGTTAAAGTATATTTGGAAATTGTCTAACCTTCATGGTAAGAACGACGGATAAATGCACACATAAAATTCGAATACCAGATAAAAATATTGGTACTACCGGATTTGATTGCTCGATCTCCTAAATAATAGTCAAAAGAGCCTAAACCACTGCCCACGAATTATCAATACAAGTTATTAAATGCAGTGTTAACATCAGTATTCTAAGCAAAGGTATTTTGAAGTAATGTTTCAAACAAAAATCTTGCAATCACTTACTCACTTGATCGTATAAAACTATTCGTAGTATAAACCTATTTTGCCACAGAAATGAAATGAAATATTTCTTTTTCCTTAATGAAAAAAGTAATAATTATAAATACCTCCTTTATTTTTAAGAATGGCTTATTTTGAAATAACTAATACGCAGATGAACCTGGCATTTTTTAAATAATAAAGCCAACACCTTATTGAAAATGATGTGTTGTTCCAAGTACAAGGTAGCTTAGTAAATTATTTGTATTTTTCAATATGCGATACTGGGTTGAAAATTTACTATATAACGCTGTAATGACGACAAATCATGTATTGATAAAGCACTCGCTATAAGTTAGGTAAATTATAACACCTAGTCTGCCGGATAGACATTAAATTAATACTTGCCTTGTATTTGTAGATTAATTTATGCCTTGTCCATTACCTGTACTACTACTGCTGTAGTGTTTTAATTAATACGGAGATAAATTCTAGCGCCCACTCTCACGTCTCTATTGTAACAAACGAAACAATGAGGTACATAGAGTGATTGAAGTGCGTACTGGGGCAACGTAAGCATCTATACCAATTTGTCTCTTGGACAGGTCACAGGAAATTGTTCTAAATATACATCACTGATTGTAGCGACACCGGACATAGTACTAGAGGGGGCACGCGCGCCAATTCGAATCGAATTCAACTACTGATAAATAAACACGCATTCATCAGAAAAGGAAAAATAATTGCATCAAACGTGGTTTTTATGTTTAAGACGTTACAAAACTTTAAAAACGTTTTTTTAAAATATAATTTTATTCATCTATATATATTTACATTATTGTAATAATAATAACTAAGGGCTTAGTCCTAAATTTTCTTCGCGAACGCCTTAAGAGTTGGGACTACGCGACGATTATAACGAGCGGTGCTGCTCGATGCGCCAGAACCGTCCGCCGATTTCTTTCTCTGTCATAGTCTGACCCTCGGCTGTCTGGTTTTCTCTGTCTAGAGCATTCTTTCACTGAAAGGAATGGGAAGATAAATGAAATATATTTCTCAAATTATACGCATATAGCATTCTCATTACTTTTGAATTTTCACATATCATCATATGAGTAATAAATGATTGCTGGACACAAACAGTCGTCTCCTAAACTTTACAACCCAGTGCCGGATCAAAGAATGAATACCATCCAGACTAGTCAAAATAAACATTTCTAATTCGCAATTACTTCAATACTAGATATTGTATTCATTTAAATAATATTCGGTGTGCATTGTTATATTAGTTGCAGTGTATCTTCTGTTATTTTCTACTGTGTAGTGTGACCACAATCGGAAAGAGTAGAGCTTCTGATAATACGTACGAAACAAGATGTGCTTGCCCGCATGCGAAGACCCACATTACCTTCTTCCAATCGTATTGGTGCGTAGACGATTGCATAAGTTGGCACATACCTTGTGTTAAAGCTACCTAAAGAACTGAACCCAGCAGCTGCAGTTGCCAACTATTCAATATGACCGGCAGTTGCCTCTCCTGCAACAAGTTATGAAATTTCCAAGTCCCCACACCCCAAATTCCAAACAGGGACTTTGTTTCGTTGTAGATTAAGCCATGTTCATTCATTATCTTCTCACAAACTACCAGCAAACGTCTAAGAACATCGATTGAGGGACTTAACAATAATATATCATCATCTAACATTACTCACGCGTTGCGCATCTAACTTCCAGCTAAAATGGGTGCTGCTGAGCTCAAGAATAGAGTTTATGTATGACTTGAAACCGATTGGAGAAGTTGTGCGCCATGACTTACTCCACATTGGAAAATTAACTCGTCTGAGTATACATCTCTCCATGTTGAGCTGGTCTTTATACCAAACAGCCAGCAAATTGACAGTTGCCGCAGGTACACCAGCCTCTCCTAATTTTTCAAATACGAGCTAATACTGGAGACGATCGAAAGCACGACTCAAATCAAGAAAATACGTAAATGTTTTCTGTTCAAGTAATACCGCACACTTTGTTTCAAGGTAAAAAATAGCAAGATCAGTGGATAGGCCTTTTTTAATATCCGTACTATGCATCGCAAATTTTCATGTGTTAAGAAAAATAACTTTATACAGAATCATAAAATTTAGGGCAGGTGGTAATGAGCGAAATAAGTCGATAGTTCGTACTGTCAGATCGACTATTACGTTTCCTTTTTACTATAGAAGTGATAACCGTCCTGAGCAATTTCTATGTTAGATAGGAATTTTTGAGACAATCGTTTAAAAATACCGAATACACCAATGACACTACCAGTCATTGGTGACTGGGATTATCTAAAGCGTTATCAAAATGAGAAGATGAGAGATTTCCTTTGTTTGCGGCATGTGAGCTTAGTTGTGGGTTTTGTACTGATGATTTGAAGCTGAAAGAGTAAGTTACTTTATGTTTGTAATGTAACTTTGTGTTGAGTAATGTCTGTTTTGTCTGTATCTGTTTTGCAACACTATCCCGTCTTAACCGGGACAAGAATGAATTATCACACAATGTATATCCTTATACAATATTGCAAGTCATTGCTGTAAGCAGGTTACCTCAACCTGCTTACACCTTCGGAGAAATTCAAAAGAATGTGAGAAGTCGATTAACAAACACTGGGCCTGCGTGGTTGACATTTAGCCAGAGATTTAAATCTTCGCATACAGCGAATTTCAGATTTGAGAATGATAATATAAGTTTTATTTAATTCTGCTTCAGCATATGTCTAATAATATTTTTGTATCCGATTCTTAGATTTATTGATACGTTGGTATATAATAAACCTATGAGCTGAATAGTCTTATCATTACATTCTCAAATCAGAAACCAACGGTTAGACTTGAAACATCCTAACTTCAGATAGGCATAAGCGCTTTATTGGGGACATTTATGAGTAGATGATGATAAGGAAGTCGTCGAATATTATTACTATGTAAGATTTTGCCCAAGCAAACAAGTACAATTTACATTGTATAAAAATAATTGTGAAGAAATAATGTGTATATAATATGTATTAGTACTTAAATAAAATAATCAATTTTATGTTTGAGTTGCTATAATATATAGGAACATTATTTGTACAAGAATTCTGAACTCAAATTGAAAAAAAAAATTGAAACCATTTTGCATACAAGGAAATATTATTGTAAACGGCAGCAAACTTGTAGAGGGTTTCCGAATTAGTCAAAATTCGTTGTATCGCAGATAAACGGGTCGTAGGTCATGTTATTTTGTAATAACAATAGACGAAGAAAAGATAACGGTCGGCCAACTTCCAAATAACTCATTAAACAAGCCAATACTAATCGCTATTTGTTTTCCTTTACATGTATCAATAAATACAAATTTATTGAATGTAATTTTCTCATTGTTACTACTGATTGAAGTTTAGAGGAAACAAATACTATTGATCGCTAGTTTAGTGATCTTTGATCTCTTGTCGTTTATCGATGGACTTGGGTTCAGTAAACATATTTAAGTATCAATTTACCTAAGACAAGACTTGCGAAAGTCATTCTGACTAAAAGTTATTAAGAAGGTAGTAACGTTGCCGACAATGAAGCAAAACCTTAGGTGAGAATAGTGATAGTTTGCATAGAAAATACTCGATCACTGAGAATGCCGCTATCTAGACTCAATCGGAACCTGAGTTTGTTTAAGAAACCCTGCATAAGAGGTGTTATAAAATAAACTGTTTATGAACTAAAATATCAGAGCAGACGCAGCCGCATGAAATTCGCAGTGTAGAATGGAATTTAAATGTATTTTATTGCATATTCGCATACATTGACAAAAGCCTCTTCATAAATTACGATGTAGCCACATCCGAGATAGGTACTAGTGGTTCAGGTTTTCGACCAATATGTTTACATATATTATATTATCTGTGGTATTTACTATGTACTCACGTGTTTGATATTAATGAACTTGAACGGGGTGTTGCATCGACAAATTAATGTTCAGTTCATTAGGACGAGTAGGCATCAAATACACATCTAATGCCTATTTTCTCCAATTCTAGTTATAATCTTATCAGACCCCATAATACTTAAGCTAATAAATGATAACCTACCTTATTTCGCTTTATTTTTCACTTAGAGCTGGTGAAAACTGGCTTTAGTTTACAATTAGTTTCGCAACTTAATACAATTTTTCAGTCATTAAATTTAGAAATAATAGCTTAAAATTTTATGATCTAGTGACATGAGAGGCGGTCAGTTATGTGAATATACCTCCACGTTGCGTAACAAACTGATTTCCGCTAGACTTTAAATTATATGCACTGAATCGGAAATCATACGAACAATTTTTAACCCCCGACGCAAAAAAAGAGGGGTGTTATAAGTTTGACGTGTCTGTCTGTCTGTTTGTCTGTCTGTCTGTCTGTCTGTGGCATCATAGCTCCCGAAAGAATGAACCGATTTCAATTTAGTTTTTTTTTATATTACAGGTATTTTACGGGCGATTGTTCTTAGACATGTTTGATGAAAATCGATTGAGCCGTTTAAAAGTTATGGGGGGTTAAAGTGGGGAAGAAAAACCGAATGTCTGCAAATATGTTCAAGTGGGGTATCAAATGAAAGGTTATGACTTGTACATCACAAAACAACAACTTTTATAAGTTTGACGAGCTCCCGAACGGATGAACCGATTTCAATTAAGTTTTTTTTTTCTATTAAAGGTTACTTACGTGTGAGTGTTCTTATTTATTTATTACACGAAGAAACAAAAAATATTAATTAGTAAGTAAAATAAAAAGAAACAAGATTGACCTTAAAATGTAATCTTAACTTATATGTTTGAAATCGACAAAAACCTATGTATTTACAACTTAACCAGAGATATTATATGTTTACCTTTAAAAAGTATGAAATAAAAAACTGCGGAGCGGTCCCCCAACGCGAAGTTTTTTTTTTATATTAATACATACATATAGGTACTTAAGGATTTTCTCATTCATTTTCTTTTATTATTTTTTACTTTTTAAACGTAGTTTATGTTTTTTGTGTCGGGGGTTTTTTAAATTTTAAATTAAATTTTTATAGCAAAAGAAATTAAATTTATAAAATAAAGACTGCTTGTTTTGGTTATCTCAGCTACTGGTGATTAATCATAATATAATATTTACTTTATACATTCTCGATTTTAGTTACTTTGAATACATCTTTGAACGCAGTTATTTTTATTTTAAAAATGAGAAATTATTTCCTTTTTGTTATCATCACAGCTCATATACGTCTCCACTGAGGGGCTAGAACCTAACATAACTACTCGTATGTTAGATATGTTAGAACGATGAACAACGCTGGCACAGTGTTAGTTGACTAGAAGCGCTTTTGAATTTCATCGCTAATGTATGCAGATTGCCTTACGATATTTTTCTTTACCGGAAGAGATAGACGGCAGGAGCGATCTCAGGCAGGCCGGCTAACAGAAAGACCGTACGTCCAGTACGAAAAAAGTACTCGTATACAAGTGCGGAAACCACAGCGCCGCTCACGCTCCCTTCGTGTTTATTTATTTATTTAAATATTCTATGTTAATATTCTATTTGTAATATTCTACATGGTCAGAATTTGGAAGAGTCTTCACGAGCAGAGTAGGTAAGAAATTAGGAAGGTCTAAATAAATCTTTATATACTCCTTTTAAATGTTAATATTACATTGTAACTTGGGATTTTATTATACACAAAAACACTATTAATTAATTAATTGATTATCCCTTCGTAAATTAAAAGCCATTTATATTAAACCTAGTTAATTGCTTTTTTTTCAATAGAATTATTATTGAAGTTAATATAGAGTTGTAATATATTTGCATACATATCTATTGAATCGTAGACAAAATACATAGAATCTTTTTCATTTTTAGTAGTGATATGGGTCGCAACTGGTCCTGTAGAACATCTTAAAATCAATCTGCTCGAGGAGCACTATAGCGATAATTAGCATGTACTAGGACATAATTGTTGAGGTCGTAAAAACGTTATAACATGTGAGCGAAACGAAATTTTTACAGTGTGGAATTAAATATCCTCTATTTAATTTTTTAAGTTGTGTTCATTATTCTTCGTTACTCTACTCATAACAAATGTATTTATGAAAAATAATCTTTTTATAACCCTATTCAATGTTTCAAAGCTAATATTATATTTATAAACCAATATTTTTGTAATCTGTAGTTAAACAAGCAAAATTTTAAAATAGTACATTTATACGAGTATGTATTGTACCTGGTCTATGGAAATTTATAAATACTGCTTTTAATTTATGGCGTTATGGCGCTTTGATTTAAGTAGAAACATAACGCCATCTGTGAGTAGCTAAACTGCTTAATCTCGCCAGGAAAATCGGTTATAAAAGAAATTAAAACCTGGAATACGTTATGAACATTTTGTTATACATAGTTGATACATGGGAACACTCGAATGGGAATAAATATTTTTCCTCCACATTTATCAACAAAATACACACGAACAACCCTGTGCCGTTCTTTGTTTTTATTTCGTCATGATTGCATACATTTTACAGTCAGATTATTTTCCATTAACCAAAATCTTAATGAACATACAACCATTACAAGTGGCGATAACTGTAACCAGCAAAATGTAATCATTAGTAAAAAAAAAACAAGCAACATGAGAAATACAGGTTATCGTTTTTTTAAGTAGCATAAGTAAAAGATCTAGTGCACATATCTGAGGAGCCAATGATAGTTTAGCATAGACAACCATATCCGTACTGTGCGATGTTTAAAAGTCAACCCCGCTTTGCATGTACACATTGTTTGATGATTCTCGAAATTATTTGTGAATGAAACAGAAGCCCATCCGCATTAATTTCTCACATTTGTTTCTATTGCAACTTGGTTTAGATAAAAATCGGTATCACACCAAACGTTTCATCCAAATCGAAATTACCTAAGCTTTCACCAAAGTAAAAGCGTTACAAATCGTAAACACAAATATATAATTGTATGTTTATTTTCTTTCACTATCCACATGTATCCACATATCATGTATATTCCATGCGACAAACCTTCCATCCTCACCATCTCAATACTTGGCAGTCCACCACTGTGCGTTTCTCTAGAAATTTTCTGCCTCGCACAGCTAAACTGTGGAATGAATTGTCGCCTGCAGTGTTTCCGAACCGTTACGATATCCAAACTTTCAAGAAAAGAGCGTACTCCCATTTAAAAGGCCGGCAACGCGCTTGTGACTCCTCTGGTGTTGCGGGCGTTCATGGGCGGCGGTAATTGCTTACCATTGGGTGATCCGTCTGCTCGTTTGCCCCCTATCACATAAAAAAAAACTATATCTTAAGCTACGCAGTTTGTTAAATGTTTAAATTATGTCTAAAAGGTACTAAATGATGAAATTTTTCTCAATTCAATTCGCTTTTGGTTCAATTTCGGCTTAGAGCGCTGTAAAGAAATTAGTCTGCTACTGTAGTAATGGGTATCAGCAATCCTCTCAACCTTTCGTGAACGTTCGACTGGAGTAACAAACTTCAGTAAGTAAACGATACAGAATTTGAATTTGACAGCGTTTTGGTTGCGGAACGCATTTGGTTCGGCTAATATTTATAATGCGATTGGATCGCAGATTATACTTCGTGTACGGATGAACATAATTCTTATAGCACTGACTTAAATACCATTGCAAAAAAATAATCTAATCTACATACGAAAACTGACGAGCTGGATCGTTCTACGAGTATTTATTTAACGTATAAAAATATTGGCTTTTAACTGTGAACTTTGTTTCGCTTAGTTTTCGTCAATTTCATTATGTTGTCGTTCTTGTGTTTGTGATTTTTAATTTAAAAATACTAGATAAAATATACACATACAATAAAACCATGCGAGAATAAATCTCTACACAAAACAAAGCCAAATGACCATGTGTATGAAATGCGCACTCCAAATTCTTACGTATAAGCTTTGAGCAAGCGACGCGACGGTGGCGCTGTGATCTCAGCACTAGTCTATGACCGCTTCGTTGATTTTTGACGAGGCCCGGAGTCGATCCTGCCATGTACTGTGTTTGTGTACACGTGTTTTCATATGTACATATGTACATTTATCTATCGGATGAAATTCAAAGACGTATGTAGTCAGCCAATCCGCACTATACCTAATTGCCTTAACATAGTTTAGAGAAGGTCCGTGCCCCTCGGTGTCGACATATGGGCGACGTATGACCTAAGGTATGACGAAATTTAGGAAATTAATTGAGGTGCACCATGACTTATTTAAATTTTTAACAAAATTTGGAGTGTTCTAGTCAATGTGAGTACCAAAGTTTACATAAAATTTAATAAGAAAGCTTCCTGTATAAACTTAGTATCCTAACTACTTAAATCTAAAAAAAGCCTGTATAAGATATTTTTTCAAATTCTCGCCTTGATGACCAATGACTACTTATGTCCTCACTACTTTCCTTTGTTCCTTCCCAGTCCTTTATAATTTAAAATGGCTTATATTTAATGTAAGCTGCATATGAAAATTGGCTGGGTCGTCGTCTTTTTGTAACATCCCTACTAATATCATAAACACGAAAGTTTATGATATTATACATTAGAATAACATATAGATTACAATTATATATATATATATATATGTTACTCGAAATACTAATCCAATGCAAACGAGGTCGGAGTCACCAGCTAGTATAGTAATATATTTTAAGATAAGATTAAATATGTATTACATATCTTGTAATTAGTAATCTCATTATGGGATTTTACCATTATAGCTTAAAGGTGACTGTACCCGAATTGGTTAAAAATATGTCTACAATTAATATTTAATTAACACAATATGATATATTCAGTCTCCGTAACATTACATATTTGAGAGTGTGTTTATAAAAAACTGCAATATGTAATATATGTTTATATATACATATACATAGTGTATATGTTTTTATATGTTATGTTAAAGTAATATAGAAAGATAAAATATAAAAAGAAAATAACGAAAAAATCAAAAGAATAAACAACCGTGCGGTCTTATTCCTAAGAAAAACAATCTCCCTCAGTGTAGTGTATGTGGATGTTAGAAGTATGGCTGTATGCTGTCGTCTCCTTAGCCTAGGTCAACAGATAAGCAAGAAGTAAAAATTAAGAAATTTGCCTTAAAAAAAATAGATATTAGATTTGGCAGTATGGCTTAGTACCTTCGCCTGTCCCTATGGACGAAATTGACAACAACACAACAAAAAAAAAAGAAATAAACAGGAGCTGTCAGAGTGACGCGAGGAAGCGGGAAGTGGCGTCCAGGCAAGGAGCCGGTATTATAGTAAATAAATAAACTTCAAGTTTATACAGTTATTTAACAAACACTACACTCAGGAAGACAAGTAGGTACAGAAAGTACTTATTAACATTTGTAATTTTATTAAATGAATTACTTTTTAATTTCGTGTTTTAAATTTTATTAATAACAACTTAACTAGTTGTTATATATATATTACAAATGTCAATATAAAATATGTATCATAACAAAAAAACTAGTTAAATAACAAAAATATTTAAGAAGTTACAATAAAACTTATTGTGTAAAATTAATAGGTCGAAGTAAAATACTTACGTTGCTAAACATAATGCTTACACGCGCTCGTAAACTTAGATATGTTTGTACGTGTTTGGAATTTAACACGCAATGCACCTAATGGCCAGAAACCTAATGAGCAAAAACCAATAAAACTTTTTACTATCATCGAAAAAATACAATTTATTACTTTGTATTAATTTCGGTAATACATCAAACTATATGATGCGTTGTTGAACCTTCAAATGTCATTTTAAAGATTATGACCAATAAATATATAATTAAAGCTTTTGATGGTTTTAGCAAATTAATAACTACATTTGAAAAAGTTTCCCTTTAACTTAAATATTTACACTAAACGTTCTTAAATTATATTATGGTTGCGTGGGCGGCTCAAACTTTTTAACAATAAACCATATTTTTTTTCTTGAGACAATTATCCACCTGTCCCTAATTCTTAATCCTTACTTTCTTGGTAATATTATGTTGATGAAAAACGTTTTTCGAAAATAATAACGCTTAGTAATGCTTAATAACTTAAAAAATTAAAAACTACTAGATTAATAAAAAGATTGTTTTATTTTTTAATATCTCGTTAGATTAGGCAATATTGGACTTGTCGGATGAATTGTTAATTTTTCATATTTTGGAAATATATTTCTAGCAATACTTTTACAGTTTTAGACAATGAATATCATAATATTTACGACGAATCATAATTCGTCGTAAATACTATGCGGTAAACGAAAAAACTTAATATGATTAATTTTTCGAGGACTCTGAAAGAAGCTGTTTGTTCTCTAACAGTGAGCAACTTATTATTGTAAGGTTTGTGCAAGAAATATTGGTATGCTTGAAAGGTATGGAAGTAATTCATTAGGAATGATGTAATTACTATTAAAATCACACAGAGTTAGTAATCAAAATATACCATCGTTCGTTGGAATGTTACAAGAAAAACAACATACAGCATCAAAAAAGATTTTGTTCACACATCTCACTAAGCAATTGTTTGTCTATATAAGACAAAATAAGAAATATACGAAAAGAAAATATAAGAACCTTAGCATGGAAACTATCATAGCTTTCATAAGCTCATAAGTCGTAAACTTTTCCGATGTGTATATCGGATGTTATGCACTAATACAATTTCTTTGAAAACTACTGCGTACTACGTTTTACCGTTAATTTCGTGGTAAATTAAGTGACCTAGCTTAGCTATCTTTATCGAGCTTCCTAAATACCGACTTATATTATGGGTGAGAGATAAAATTACATCGGCTGCCTGGTAGAAATCACCAATTTGGCAATAAGGCCTCTGTTTATTATTTTTATCGGAATGTTCGGAAAAGGTCAAATCACATAATAGTTCCGTAAAGATCTGTTGAATGACTCGGTTATACTATTACTATTATTAGATACGATACATTAAGTATAATACGATTCGAAATATCTTTGTAAAATAGAAGTCCATACCGGCATGAATCTACTCGTATATATAATTTTTCAGTTAAGATTTTACCGATGTTAAGTATTGTAATTTATTATATTATCCTATTTTTTATATTTGTGTTTTACTACTCAATTTTGTGTATATTAACTACATAAAACTTTAAGTGAAAGATTAATAAAATAAGGAAATATAACAATTATGTATACGAATAATGAACAAAATCTAAGATTTCACAAATATTATTCATAATTGAATAATACATTGATTGTAATATATTATTTACATTGTTTATATAGTTGAAATAAATAGACATTATGTTCTATGAATAAAGAGATAAAGATACATCAATTAAATTATAAAGGTGTGTCAGTTTCCACACTCGCCGCGTCTTGTAAATATTTACATTGCAAACTTACCCTAACTTTTCCTTTAGGCTTTTCCGTCGAATGGGCGCGATTTTTTCTCCTTATAGTTCCCATTTCCACAACATTAATAACCACAGCGTAAAGTAATTATTATTTGATCACTAAATCACATATGAAGTCACATGGTTAAGGACACGGCACAATATCCAAGTTAGTCGCGAACTGTCAGTTAAGTTCGGAGTTAACCGCTCGCCCGTCCGGCACGCTCGGGAGTCGAGATAGAGTGGCTCCCGCATCAGAGGCCCTCCCTCCCACGCACATCGTCACCCCGTCTTTAACCACACACCATACGGTGATTTTGACAGATTTAATTCACTTTTATTTGTAATGGGGTGCATATTTAGTTTCGAAATATCTAGATGACAAAGGCTGAACAATGTGATTGACATATAACAACGACAACTTATTTCTACTTTTTTACTCTCATTTATAATTTCAGATCAATATCGAACATAAAAAATAAATTATTTTGTATTTGCATTTCATAATTACTGCACAGATTAAGTTCGGAATATTATTCGTAATAGACCCCATAACGTCTCTCTACTTCCGTGTTCTGAAATAAATACAGTAAATATTAGAATTTAAATAATCTAAATCGTAATGTATTTTTCAAATAGGATTGAAAAATAAATTGGTTCGCCATTGTTTCACAAGTCTACGGCGGGAGACCTTGTACTGGAAAGAACCAGCAAGAAAACCAGCTAGGGCAATTTTTTTTCTCCCTACACTTTCACAGAATTGTCAATTAGAAACTTCAAGTTGGTCAACATTTCGTCAAGATAAATAGTCTGAACCAACTTCTTTACACTACAATACTATATTTTCGTTATTTATCTTAAACAAATTAAATATAATAAGAAGAATGCTCAATTTTAGCAAAATAAGTATGAGTACATAATACAATGCTACTAATATAGAATAAGCGAGATTTTGTCACAATTATCGATTTTCATCAATTAATTCTGCCAAAACTATAAAAGGTCGTATTTAGTAGTAAAAAAATTGTATTACAGTAATAGGTGTTCATATCAGAATAGGTACAGACATAGAATCTCACATCTACATGCCCAAAGCAGAACAAATGCTGTAAGTTATACCAAATATTATTACCAAATATTTGCCACTAGGGGTGGCAAATTAACTTGCGACCCGTTGCACAGCAGCCGATCACTCAACCGCAGCGCCAATATGCAAGTATGTTGTTATTTAATTTGATATTTTATTTAAATAGCATAAGTTAGAGAGGACGAAACATATTAACAAAGCTGAAGATAAAAAAAATAAAAGTAAAAAAAGGTTTTATTATGTGCGCTAAAAAGAACAAAATAAACTTTTACATATAAAAGCTTGTCGCGAGATACTTATAGAACACTTTTAACGACAAGCTTTTATATGTAAAAATTTATTTTGTTCTTTTTAGCACACATAATAAAAGCTTGTATTTATTTTTTTTTACATTTAATTTATTTTCCGACTAAAAAACCAAGGTTAGCAAACCCTTTCATTTGATACCCATATTGTAGGGGTGCATTACAAATAATTGGTCCGCCATATTGTATTAAGAGTGACGTCACATTATTTATCGAAGTGTTCTTTGCAAGCCCTTTCATTTGTTACCCATATTATAGGGGGCATTAAAAATAATTGATCGGCCATCTTGGTAATTCCGCCATGTTGGATTTAGAATGACGTCACACACATAAACATTCATTGTCATCCGACTTACACGTGCATGCAAAATTTCAGCTCAATCAGAAACCGGGAAATGGGTCAAATTAAGATTCCAAGCTTTTCTTCAACATAGTTACAAGTGAAACTTATATAAAAGCTTGGAAAAATCGTACGAAAACAATACGCAAACGTGATTGACTCAAGCAAAAAACATGAACTATCAGACATCTGATAACTAGATATACCTATACACAAAGTGGACGATGCCTTAATATAGTTAACAGATTAATACATAGTTAATAAAAGAAGATTTAAGTAATTTTATTGTATACTAGCTTTCTGTCCGCGGCTTCGCCCGCGTGGATTTCGGGATTGGGTGTATAGAGGGTTAAGGGTCATAGCTTTTGCCCACGGCTACATATACGCGGAAGTCGGTTTATGGTGCGAAGATTTTATCGCGCTTCCCGTGGGATTATCCGTTTTTCCGAGATAAAAAATGCCGCAAAACTCCTCAAGAATCACTCTATCTATTGATGAAAACCGCATAAAAATCTGTGCAGTAGTTTTTGAGCGAAGCCTTTATTGCGCATCCGTGGGATCTGTCGATTTTTCCGGGATAAAAGTAGCCTATGTTACTCGGGGAGAATGTAGCTTTCCAAAGGTGAAAGAATTTTTGAAATCGGTCCAGTAGTTTAAGCGTGAAGAGGTAACAAACAAACAAACAAACACACTTTCGCATTTATAATATTAGTTGGGATTTGCCCGCGACTTCGTCCGCGTGGAATAGTGACTTCCGGCAGATTTTTGGTTAACCAACAACATATTTATATTTATATTTGAATAAAGATTAATATTATTATGTTGATACAACTTAAACAAATTATTTCGACCAAATTTGGTACCATAAAAACGGTCATTGTGACTAAACCTTAAAAGATAGACATATGCCGTCGCGGACTTTTTTTTAGATCATGTATAGAGGAATAATTCTTTCATACATATTTTTTGTGTATCTTGAACCGTTTTCGCAGCGCACGCAAAGAAAGCCTTCAAAAATGAATAATTTTCCCCGTTTTTTACACATTTACCGCTCTGTCTTTGCTCCTATTGGTCATAGCGTAATGTTATTTAGCCTATAGCCTTCCTCGATAAATGGACTATCCAACAAAAAAAGAATTATTCAAATCGCACCAGTAGTTTCGGAGATTAGCGCGTTCAACAAACAAACAAACAAACTCTTCAGCTTTATATATTAGTATAGATATTTTTTCATTTTTTTTTTTGTGTTTGTAACATATTTTTTTTTATTCTAAAAAATCCGACTTATTGCTGTCTAGATTCAAAATGTGGTTTCATAATATAACATCATGGGCGAGTATATATATATATATATATATATATTATATATATATATAATATATATATATATATATATATATATATATGTATGTATGTGTGTTTCTTTTTCTTTCTGTACCCAGTGTTCCTATGCAAACAATACTAGCACAATTATTTGGAATATATTATTTTTTATCTAGAATAATGACATTTATATAGAGCATACATTACATACATATTACATATTCATTCTTTATATCTTATCTCACATGTAGGCAACGTACATAGCTTTTGTGGTGATTGCAGATTTGTTCAGAAACTCAGAGCAATCACATTTACTATGGGCTGCAAGACATCAAGAAAGAAACAAACGAAGTGAAATAAGGACAAATAGCAGCAATGAATCTAAATATTTATTTAAAATTTCCTTATTAATATTTGTATATTAATGAATAAATTTTAGTATCTACAAAACTTCATGTCTATTTAAGGTTAATTTCCGCGATCTAAGAAAAAATTGGTATTAATGAACAGCGAGCAAAGAAATGTGAGAAATAACTCGTATTGGCATTATGCGGACAATTTAACTAATCGCCCATTATCATTGAGCCGTGTATTGTCGGCCATCATCGCTGAATACTAATTACCCAAATTAACTAATAAATAATGAATTAAAACTAAATAATGACAAAAATAAAAGAGATGTCAATATTGACAAATACGAGTAGTTTCTATGTTTGATTGGATTTTGGCAAGCGATAGCTAATTCGTTTATTAAGTACAGAATACACATACAGTAATTAAAATAAATAAATAAATCAAACAAATAAACAAAACAAAACGAGTATGTGTATTCTTGGGCTCAGTGAAAAATTTATTTGCTCTGAAAAAATAATAATATTGATTTTCAGTCATTAACCCTGAACTCCTAAGAATTGAAGAAATACAGAGGTAAGCAGCTATAAGTCAAATGTCCCGTCGTAATAAAATAGTAATTATGCAATAATTATCTCTATTTTTTCTTATATAATACTCAGATACTCAGCAGATAAGCAAACATTTCAATGAACTAATTCATATTTGATAAATATATAATACATTTACCTTTATGTATATTTTTCGTACAAAAAATACTATTATTTAATTATCCTGACAATATTAGCGAACCCGGCCAGCAACAATACGAGTATTTTGTTGGTAATAAGTTGAAACACATATTTGAATCAAGGCGGTTGCAAATAGATTAAGCGCTTTATAGCGTAGATACAAAATTTTTAAGTGATGTTTTTAAGTGATAATTTTGATGTTGCTTGGTAAACATGTCCAAATAAAACATTTGGTGCAGTTTTATTCCCACACCTGTAATCAATTGTTCAAGTCTTGAGCTTATTGTATAGATTCTGAGGTTTCCGATATAAATAAAGATAAAATTACAGACAAAATAGATGTGTCCGACTTTCAAGGTTTTCACAACGCTTAACAGAAGTAGTCATCAAATAAGGCAATAACGCGTCTGTGAATGTATATAAAAAAGACGTATAATACAAGTTCTGGACATTTTAGAGAATTTTTCGCCATAATTGAGTTTCGAAAGAACAGCAAAGAATGTTACAGGCTCTTACTAATACTAATTCTTGTTTGGTATTTTTTAAATGGCATCTGCAGAATGAAGAAAAGCGGTGCCGATATGCATATATTCAATCCCCGAAATCAATTACTTTGTGCTGAAATTGTTAATAATATTTAATTACAAGTTCCAAATAAAATACTTTTAACTTATAGCTTGCTTCAAATTAATCGAATGTAATTTTAAAATTGTACGACGGTAAAATGGATATTTTTTCTGATTTAAATTAGAATAACTCACTGATAACAATTATGTATATATATATATATTATATATTATATATATACATACTGCAGCCTTCTCATTTGTAATAATATAAAAACATGGGATGAAGTCAGACATATACTATTAAACCAGTGTTTTAGCAATGTCAATACCGCTTACAAAGAGTCGGATTAATATGAATTGCAATCGAAGTGCATTTAGCAATTTGCTTGCATTTATTGAGAAAATAAAACATATTCGTGTTCACTTAGTGGAAGCACTTAACATGCAGATAAAAAATCGGTATAGTTATTATGTAGGTGCCGTCGACAACGATATATCGGTCAGACTTATAGTGTGAACAACATCTAATTGAATTCCAAAAAAAAGACAATAAAAATTCCAAATAAACAAAAATAAAATAAAAGTATTTGGTAATAAACAAATCAAAGTTTTGTACAGTTAATGTCAATAAAATATGTTAAAATTGAAAAAGAAATTAACATAATCAATACAATAGAGCAACCCAAATGTCTTTAAATAAACTTGACAAGCGAAAATAACTCTTTTTAGTAATAGACCACGAGAATTTATGGAAATGAAAACTAAACTGTTAGTATATATAAGGAGCAGTATTTTATTTGTAGCAATTAAGGTGTTCAAATTCGGGCAATTGTTGTATTTTTATTTAGGCGTATAATAATAGTGTGAGAGTGAAGTCGTCTTGCCTCGCTCCGATTATGTATTTCACAAGCGCGATTTAATGTCTTTACATCCCGTACCGTATGATCTTATGTATTCACTAAACATACACTAATATTAAAAGCGGGTCCATTTTTAAATGACGCACAATATAGAAATGAGTCATCCATAGTAAAACATCTTTGTAAGAATCTGTAATTGTCACCTGTCGGAGTTAGTGGCAGCCAAGCCACATAAGTGGGTTCTCTAAGATCCGTAGATATAGAATTTCTTAGTTTTTCACCATCTTCTGACCATAGATAGATATATATTGATAATTATAATAAAACAAAGTATTACCGAAATCGATTCTGTAGTTCACACGTGGTGCCGTGGTTTTTTTGCATCGCACCCTCTCCTGAGAAGTGGTTGCTCTCACTATGAGCTAAGATGGTTAAATTTGGTTAATCGGTCGTGCTGTCTTGATCGGTCCTGTCCTGAAATCCGATATAATCACTGCAACACTTGATTGCGGTGGTATCCTTGCGGATTTTCAGCCTTACATCTCTGGAGGGAAATAGGCTTTCATTGTTCTTTAATATAGATAGAGTGCGTTTTACGAAATAGCTCTGAAATTCCAGTTATGTTAGCAGCCCTATTCAAATGAAATTCATTTTTCAAATGAAGAAGCTGAACTGCCAATATTACCTCAGTAGTTGTATAATATATAATACTAGCTTTCTGCCCGCGGCTTCGCCCGCGTGGATTTCGGGATTGGGTGTATAGAGGGTTAAGGGTCATAGCTTTTGCCCACGGCTACATATACGCGGAAGTCGGTTTATGGTGCGAAGATTTTATCGCGCTTCCCGTGGGACTATCCGTTTTTCCGAGATAAAAAAATGCCGCAAAACTCCTCAAGAATCACTCTATCTATTGATGAAAACCGCATAAAAATCTGTGCAGTAGTTTTTGAGCGAAGCCTTTATTGCGCATCCCGTGGGATCTGTCGATTTTTCCGGGATAAAAAGTAGCCTATGTTACTCGGGGAGAATGTAGCTTTCCAAAGGTGAAAGAATTTTTGAAATCGGTCCAGTAGTTTAAGCGTGAAGAGGTAACAAACAAACAAACAAACAAACAAACAAATAAACAAACAAACAAACAAACACACTTTCGCATTTATAATATTAGTTGGGATAGTTGGGATAGTTATGTAATATAGTTGTATATATAGAACTTTACCGCTTCTGCTGTTTAGCTTGGGTGTGTTTTTAATACACCCTTTAACTTTTCAGAGATAAGGCTTGTTTGTAAGTTGGTAGCCAATGAATAAAAATTTCCTTCCTTCTTTCATGTGAAATAATGTAATATATGTTTAAAACAAGGCATGCCTGAAGTATCGGTGTACTGAGTAAGCTTTCCAAAAACTAGCAACATGTTTTCAACAAGATACATCAAAGTGGTATACTACGTGTAACGCCAACGTGAAAACTTTTTTATTCTTGATGTTAATCTTCGTCTTCGTAACAGTTAAGAATAAATTATTATGATAGCGATCTAATGCAAATACCTAATAGAATATTCGATGCAAGTAGATTTATGTTGAAAAGAATAGTCACAAAATATATGCCATACAGTATGAGAAATATGTAGTCAAGGCTACTATTTGATCGTCCGTCAATCGATCAGTAATTTATTTATCAATAATGCGATGTTATGTGAGCTATTTGTGTCAAATATAGAGTAGTGAGGTCGTGCATATAATGATATATGCCGATCACCAATGATTTACATACAGATATTTTAATGTGGGTGTGGATGCCGCAATTCAAAACTATGAGGAACAGCGAAAATACTCAGTCTCATACGTTAATAGTGGTGAAAATGTATCACTGATAATATATATGGCTATAAAAAATATTTTTATAGCCATATATTTATGAATTATCTGTTTTTATATTACACTTTAGTATTACGCTCACTTACATAAAATGAAGTTCTTTTGTTACTATCGTGTGGGAACATAAAAAAAATTGATAACTTTGTATGTTGAAAAAATAACTCTACTACAAAACTTTATCTGAAGGGCAGGTCAAAATAGAGTAACTTATTGGTATCTGTATTATTTGAGACACTCATTAAAGGTATAAAATATAATATGAAGTTTTATAGATCAGGCTTATTATTCACAAAGATGTATTTAAGTAATTCGGTAAAAAAAAATGAAATATGCAGAAAATCGTATTTCGCGCCGTTATTAAGTTCTTTGCCAAGCAAGGAAAACCTCCTGAGACTATTTTGGAAGAGATATCTCTTGTTTATATGGACCTAACCCTAAGTAAATCATTCATTTACAAGTACCTCTTCAATCAAGGCAGGATTTCGATTGAAACGATCTGATGTCGGGGCTGCCTGTCGAGTTCACCACGGTAGTAAACGTCCACAAACTCGATAAATAATACTTTTTTTTTGTTCCCCTGCGGAAAATGCATTAAATTGCATACCCCGGCTGTGGCGAGCCGGCGGTTATGTGGGGCTCTCCTCCCCAGAAGGGGGAGGCCTATCCACTAAAAACCTCAGGGATGGCCTTCCTCAGGCATGGAGGGAGCTCCCGGGAACGCCAAGCGACATCCGGGAACCCGCAGCCTCCGCTCCCCTGCTGATACAGGGGAGCCCTCCTCGGGGCTCGGGACTACAATACCTCCCCCGATCACCACCGCCGACGCCCTCCGGCCACCCGCGACCCGCAGCGGCGCCGCCTCCTTCTGGAGTACCACTGCTTCACAGAAGGAGGCCACAGCCCTCCAACCTCCCTCGTCCGCCAGCATTGCCGCAATCAATGCCGGCGGAGACAGATCTCGAACGATCTCTGCGAGCAAGACTCGGAGCTCGGAGGCCCACGCGGGCACTCCGCCAGCGTGTGCTGGGCCGAGTCGAGGTC
The DNA here is from genome assembly GCA_036419045.1 of Scirpophaga incertulas. Classification (NCBI taxonomy): domain Eukaryota; kingdom Metazoa; phylum Arthropoda; class Insecta; order Lepidoptera; family Crambidae; genus Scirpophaga; species Scirpophaga incertulas. Next base: position 25,531,730 of record CM071634.1, on the reverse strand, counting down.
GAATGCGCAGTGGTGGCAATGTGTCGATCCCTCCCGTCCTATTCGACACAGATACTCACCGAAGCAGCCGTGCCCGGTGAGTATCTGAGTCAATCGGTAGGTGACCTCCTCCTTCCCGTGGAGCCAAGCTTCGAGGTGCGGGAGTACGGCACCGACGGCCCGCTGGCGCGCGCAGATCCGTAATTCGAGCTGCGCACGCCAGGCCGCCACAACGAGAAATAATACTACAAAATACTTATTTAAGAAAAAAAGTAGGTAGCTGAAATAGTGAGAGTATCAGCTACAACCATTTCTGCTAGTTGTTTTGAATAGTCCACACGATCATCTTGGCATGTCAAAAAGTGTACAAGGTGGATGCCGCGAGAATGTTCAGTCCCCTTATTATGTAATTTTGTTGCTATGAAATTTGATTAATACTGACTGATAGGGCTATGACATTGCTGCTTTATTAAGATGCAATGTACCAATTATCGTCGCAATATGATTATTGTAAAAATAATTGGCATCGGCTGATGTCTAGACAAGCTGCGGCGTGCTGAGAGTTATCGGGAGTTTTTGGTGCCATTTCTTCATTATGTCAAAATCGTTTGTGTTTGTAACGAAACTTTCGACCTTCTACCCCTTGACATACAATGTCACGAATCTCTGCATTATCATAAAGCGATAAATTTAGGACTAGTCTTCACCACTGGACTTTGCTAACAATGGAGAAATTTAAGTGATTTTTAACTTTTTTAAATTTATGTAATATGCTTTTCTAACTATTTCAATTGGATCTTTGATGGCAGTACAGTATGGGCATGACAAAATAGTCAAATAGGTAGTTTCACACAATTTGTTAAACGCAGCGTGTCGTCGTTTCGTGCGGCCAATTAAAATATTACGGTGCACATGTTTGGCATGCGTGCGGCGCGACCAAACGCCTTGTACGTTGTAGAACCTCTCTGTTCAACGATCCCTTTCTACTGCTTAACGTGATTTATTTGGTGGTTTCCTTGGCAGCTCCTGTGAACTGGACTAAAGGAATTCAAAGTAGGAATTGATTATAATCGTATTTCATCGAATTTAAAACTTAAATTACGCGCTGTCATTCAAAAACGTGTCTTTGCAAGTAAATAAGGTGATCTACTCAGCTAGGAAAATCGCGAAATACTCTTGAATGCGCACAGCACAGAGACTGTAGTCAATATAACATTCGAAATATTCATGCTGATTTTATTAGGACGGAATTTATGGGATTGCTTTGGTGATGTAGAATAATTCAAACTCTCATACAAATGACAAGATTGATTTCTAGGTGATTTTTATGTCTAAACCCTGTCTAAGCATGTAGAGTCCTAAATACGCCTAACATGTTGATAGATAAGTACACAACAGCCTTGCAAACTTTGTAATGTCTATTAAATAATTAAAGTATTCAACATCATAAAAAAATAATCGTATACACTAAGATGTATACGTGCGGCAGCAGCCACGATCCCAACTCCCAACAGGAATGAATTAAATTATTATTATACACCTAAAACTTATTAGATCCATTTACGCAATTGAATTGGTTTTTTTTTACCATACCTATATTTTACTAAAGCAAAACCTATGAAATGTCACTCTAGTCGGTTGTTAACACAAGAGAAATGTAGCTAGCAAAGGCAATCATAAGATTTCGAAAAATAAGATCATTAAATAATTCATTTCGAATCTGCAGTTCTGATAAAGACACCACTAAATATTGTTTCGTAACGTTAGTAACACCTGGTATATGAGTGAGTTACTATTGTTAGCTGTTAAATTGTAATGGCTTAAAAACTCATTTACAAATCTCAGGGGAGTTCAGTCCCATATATACACACAAAAGGAAGGTTATCGACATACTCCAAAGAATTGCGAGCCATAAGGGGTAGTGGGTAGAGCACATTGCTCACAAAACTGACTGTGGTGACACAATAAAAGTTCTCGAGTGGCAGACATAGTATCAGGAGGGCCTACACAACGTTAGTAGACCTTACACAAGATGGACAAACGATTTGGTGACGATGTCGGGAATCCTAAAATGCGCTGAATACTAAAAGTCTAGAACCAATCAATATAGTGATACTTGGGCCTATGTCAAGCTGTGCGAGTTTCCCAGCTAAAAGGAGCTAAAAGGAAGGAAGGAATGATAATGAGAATACGAAAACAAAAACATTTTAAGCCACTGATTTACCACTAGCAGATATCACACGAATGTTCTAATTGTGAAATGGTGATAAGTGTAATATTATATATCATTACGCCAGTTCTTCTCAAAATGATAAGTAGAAATATAGTTAGAATTGCAAGCGAGTTTTTGGAGCAAGTGCACTCGTCTATTCATCACATGTACGATTTTGGTAGAGCTTTCACTTTTTCTTTTTTAATTTTATTATTTTTGTCGTGTACTCGTAATTTTATTATTGGTTAAAAATGTATATTTCGACGTCAGAACGTAGAAAATTACATATATATTTTATTTTGTTTATTTTCTTTCAATAATTTTATGAGCTTTGTTTATTTTCATATTGATCATTGCGAAGGCACTACCCTCGCATCGTTTGTTCAAGTTAAAAATTGTTTGTTTTTATTATCTATATTGGATAGTTAATTGTTAATATTAAGGATTTATCATATTTTCTATTTTCTTCTGTGCTGTTAGTTTTGTTGTTTGTACATAAATGCTTGACACAGCTTGACAGGGGAAGAACGTTGTAGCCGTGTCTGATATTGCCTATTTTTAGTTAACGGAAGTTTCCAAGCAACAAAGCGAGCCGATATGCGACTGCGTAGATACCGAGTTTTAAAATCCTTTTTTTTTTTTTTTTTTTTTTTTTCGTTTCCCTGAGGAAAATGCATTGAATTGCATACCCCGGCTGTGGCGAGCCGGCGGTTATGTGGGGCTCTCCTCCCCAGAAGGGGGAGGCCTACCCACTAAAAACCTCAGGGATGGCCTTCCTCAGGATGTATAGGGAGCCCCCGGAACATCAAGCAACTTCCAGGAACCCCCAGCCTCCGCTCCCCTGCCTAGAGGGGAGCCCTCCTCGGGAGGTACACTACCTCCCCCGGTCTCCTCCACCGACGACGCCCCCCGGCCACGGAAGGGGCGTGGTCCATCCCGGGTCGCCGAAGCAGTCGCGATTTCCTCGCGCCCGCCGGCGACCCGCGGCGGCGCCGCAGCTGTGCTACCGAGCCCGGCGCCGCCTTCTTCGAGCGGGATCGGCCATCTCCCGACCCCGCTCGGCGGCCTCCTTCTGGAGCATCACTGCTTCACAGAAGGAGGCCACAGCCCTCCAACCTCCCTCGTCCGCCAGCATTGCCGCAATCAATACCGGCGGAGACAGATCTCGCCCGATCTCTGCGACCAAGACTCGGCGCTCGGAGGCCCACGCGGGGCACTCCGCCAGCGTGTGCTGGGCCGAGTCAAGGTCGGATGCGCAGTGGTGACAATGTGTCGATCCCTCCCGTCCTATTCGACACAGATACACACCGAAGCAGCCGTGCCCGGTGAGTATCTGAGTCAATCGGTAGGTGACCTCCTCCTTCCCGTGGAGCCAAGCTTCGAGGTGCGGGAGTACGGCACCGACGGCCCGCTGGCGCGCGCAGATCCGTAATTCGAGCTGCGCACGCCAGGACGCCACAATCCGTCGGTGCCACTCCCGCTTAGGCACTTCGCGCGCGGGTTCCAGGGCGCTCCCCCATCGCCCTCCCGGTCGACACGCCGCGACGCATACGTCGCCGCGTACATGTCGGCCAGGATGTCGAATGGGGGGAGCGTCCCAGAACCGTCGCCGCCTCGTACGAGATTGTACGGTAGCCTCGCACGATCCGTATGGCCATTATCCGCTGCTGGCTCCGTAGCAGAGCTCTGCAGCGGGGACCTCGCGCAGTCTTGCGACCACACGGGAGCCCCATACATGGCCACGGATCGCACGACGCCCTCGTACAGGCGGCGAACTCCATCCCTCGGTCCCCCGAGATTGGATAGCAGGCGATGCAATGCGCCCGCCACCCTTTTGGCTCGGGGGACCAACCGCACGAAATGCTCTTCGAAGCTCCAGCGGCGGTCCAGGGTGGAGTTTTAAAATCCTGCGTTATATATTGGGAGATAGATCAGTCAGCAATAAATGTCTTTTATCCCAACTAATATTATAAATGCGAAAGTGGTGTTTGTTTGTTTATTTGTTTGTTTGTTTGTTTGTTTGTTACCTCTTCACGCTTAAACTAACTGGACCGATTTCAAAAATCTTTCACCTTTGAAAGCTACATTCTCCCCGAGTAACATAGGCTACTTTTTATCCCGGAAAAATCGACAGATCCCACGGGATGCGCAATAAAGGCTTCGCTCAAAAACTACTGCACAGATTTTTATGCCGTTTTCATCAATAGATAGAGTGATTCTTGAGAGAGTTTTGCGGCATTTTTTATCTCGGAAAAAACGGATAGTCCCACGGGAAGCGCGATAAAATCTTCGCACCATAAACCGACTTCCGCTTATATGTAGCCGTGGGCAAAAGCCTATGACCCTTAACCCTCTATACACCCAATCCCGAAATCCACGCGGGCGAAGCCGCGGGCAGAAAGCTAGTATATAAATAATTTAAAGATAACAGACTATATATAAAAGAAAACTATAAAAAAAACTAAGTATAGTAATATATTAATAAATAGCATTATACTATATTCGTTAGGGCAAAATTTCGTTCTTAAAGTAACTTCACGTGTTGGTTGCATTGCAGTACGGTTGTAGTTAATTAGATACGCCCTAGATAGCAAATCTGATGATGTGTGGACAGGTGTCAGCCATTGACAGAGACATTTGTGTAGTCAAGAGGAAATAAGCCCTCTCTTTTAGTTGTATGCCTTACGGCAAAGACGTTGCGAGCAATAAACACGCTTAGTTAATGTTTTAATTTTTTCAGTGTCTTTTATTTTTTTAATATGCAACAGGAATAAAATAAATTAATAATTTAAATGAGTATATGTGAATTTAATATACAGTAGTTACAACACTGTTTAAAAAATTACAGTAATAATATATAATGAAATATTGGTTTATATTTTTGTTTATTTGTTATAACGAATAAACGTAACAACTACAGGATCGATAATTATAAAATGTATACAGTATAGGGATAAATTAAGACTCATGGAGAGAAATAAAGGAATAGGATTTTTTCTACGGGAAAGTATCTCTTTCGTGTAAATAAATCCGAGAAATAGGAAATAAATATAAATAAATAAATCAATCCTGATAGAAATTGGTATGGCGATAGTAAGATCCGTGGAAAGATATAGAATAATTTTAAGCATGGGAAATTATTAATTTCCTATAAAAATCCAATATGACGTGAAAGGGAAAATATTATCTATATTTTAACTACAAATGTATGTTCATGTTTCTGTGAATGAAAAATAATAGGTATGACTAACCCGCCTCATCCAGTACCTCTGCTCCACACAAGATCTCACGAAACGAATATTGTGCTCCTCCGTGTAAATAAGGTTTCTTGAGGGCATCGCTTGATTCGTATTGTGTTTTTTGATTCAACGCAAGATATATCGTCTGTTTTTATTGAATAAATTAGACTGAACTAGAATCTAAGGCAGTTGGTACATATCATATCGAATTTCAATAAAAAATATGAAAATTTGTTAAAATTAGTATTACAATTTTAAGTTTTAATGATTGAATATCATTTATTTGTGTTCATATAGATATCAGTTTGATTGAATATGTATTACACATTTTGTATAATCATTGCTTTTGTAATATCAGGTGCTGTTGCATGCAAACTTTGTTTCACTTATATAGGCATGTTCTCACAGTCAAAAATCTGTGTGTATCATACTTCAAATTATTACAGTATACATTTTAACATAAGACATTTGAAATTTTTATATTTTTTTACATTATAATTTATAATACAAATTTTAGTTTTAAGAAATTACTTTATAGTTTGCACCTAGCCTGCCGGCACTTCAATACTATGAAAATGTATGTACCAACATAACGGCACTGAAATAATGTAATCGAATAAAAATGAATGGTGTTACCAATTTAGTAGCCGGTTTCAAACATAGGTATTGTGTGTTGGTATGATAAATATTTTTTTTAAATTGATATTGTTGTTTGTGAATTTGTTGTGTCGTGACTATTTGAGTCAAATCATTAAGAAAATGTGTCAAGCGTATGAGAGTAATAATTTTGATAGCATATGGCTTTAATTTTCATTACTATGTATAAAAAAACACAAAGGTATCTCAAAAACTCATATTTATTAGTAAAGTGTTACGTTATTGTAATAAAGTACTTATTCATTAACCAACATTTTACTTATATACTTAAAATATAACATAAAACCAATATCTATTTATATTTTAATGTAAAACATTGGTTGCTAGTAATTTACAGTTTGCTTACAATTTAACATTCGATTTTTTTGGTCTTCATAATGTATACATTTGTTTTTTGTATTTATGTTCTAAATTTAGGTTAAAACTAATCGCCGTTTTTGCGAATAGATACGATAAAAAGTATAACATCGCTCATCGCATTATCCATAGTAATATAAATAAACAGCGACAGTGTTTTGGTGCGATTGACGCGGCACATGTCGTCCAAATTATGGAAATTTATTCAGCTATTACATTTCAATGGTCTGTTACGGTGATGTATGTAGGTCATTCCCCTCATTGTTATTCAATAGTCTGTGTACTCAATATTTGATTGTAGTAAGTATATCCTTTTTACCTAAAGTTATTTCAGTCCTTTCGTTGATAGTTGTAGTGAGCGATGATTTTATAAATAAGTTTTAATTTAAAAATAAAATTATTTCCTAACTACATTTTTGATAAACTGTTTCCTTTTTTCGGTTGTATGGACTAAAGATATAGTTAGTTCAGTCATAACTTTGCAGAACAATCTGTAAAGTTAAGTCAATCTTATTTTGTGTTAGTACTACTTTTAAGATTGGAAACTTCAATATAGATTCAAACTTTTAGTTGTATTTTTCTGGAAGTCCCTTTAATCACTTTTATAGTATTTCTGTAGCTATTCACGAATATTTGAATGATATTAAAATAATAATTTACTTGTAAATCACATAAAAGAAGAATCAATTAACCTCTAAGTATATTTGGCAATATAAAAAAATCACGTCCTCGGCATTCTGAAGCCAACGGCCTGCGATCTCAAACAAAACGCCATTATTAAGATGTTTCGCATACGGATCTGGTTACTGATATTTTAATCCGTTCTGACTGTCATAAATATGAAGCACTGTGGGAGCTCACAACTTTGTCAAAGTGCAAGTCAAACCAAAATTAGAATAATCATTTTTCAACATAGTCCTTTACAGGCACTTTTTGTTGACAAAACAGATTTGAGTATACGAAAAAATTGACTCTACACCAGTTCAGAAATTGGGAGAGTTTAGAAAAATACACAAAAAATTTAAAGGAATTCGATTAATTTTATGAAGTACTAAATTTGTGAAGAAGATGCTCTAAATGAACAATACTCGAGAAACTGAATGAACAATTCAAATTAATAAATACTCTATCGAATAAAGTAATCAATGAATGTACTACTTGGTACTAGGAATTGGTCTACGATAAACGGATTAGGCTCTATGACGCAAGTTGTCGAATAAAGGATTACACTCCTTTATTGCATGCAGAGAGTATCGACCACACACGACCATTATCATTAACGTGTATACGTACATATAGTAATTATATTAGATTTATATACGTGTTTTTCTGTACGTACTTAAAGTATAAGAAATGTGTGGGAAACTAAAGAAACTTCTATGATTTCTTCAAAGTTCACACAGCAATGCATTAGGCTCTTCATGTTGATCTTGAGACCTTTTGTCGCGGTTTTCTTATTGTATATGTACAGTTTGATGTGTTAGTCCCTGTACTGTACAGGCATTTTTATATGCCTAATGAGATAAGGCAATGATGCTGCTCCGTAAACACAGTTTGTATCACGCAAGCAATAACATGCAAGCAATAATCAATTGAAGATATCGTGTGCATGAAATGCAGTTCACACGGACCAAAGTCTTTACATAGATAGCAAATGTAAGAGATTATTTTGAATCCAAATAATATGCCACATTCAATAAACACAATACGCAAATGCAGCCGACGTTCCCCATACTTAGAAAGATGTGCTGTTTTGTGGATATTATAATGAAAATGGAACAATATAAGCTAAATAGGGTTTCTATTGATGATATCGAAGTTTGGATATCAATTCTTCAGTCCAATACTTATTTCCATAGCTTTTCTATATCACCAGCAGACATAAATATTATCAATAACTTATTATCAATACATATATCCACCGCAAATCTTACTTTAACTAACTTTCTTAATATTTGTTGTTGTCGTGTAATTAAAATAATAATCTTATTTGTAAGACAATTCAATATTACTCGCTATTTTTAATTATGGCATTAGCCTCTAATACGCTGTAAATAACCGAAAAAAATATGAATAATTTTTAAACACTTGACAGTTTTTATTACCAATTTTATTCCCGGAAAAAGTATTATAATGTTCGCCGCCGATAACTTGACATATATTTTATATCTCTGAGTTCGTAGAACTCAAATTGCTTATGTACTGTTTACATGTGTTAGGCGGTCGTGAGTCAAACTAGAAAGTCGTTAAGTTATCTCAAGCTCACATGCTGGCCAGGAATCAATGTGTCTATACGCAATGGACACGTTTGCCCTTTGATACCAGTTATCTGGTAAAAGCATTGTTTGATAGTTGTTGGGCCAATACGTACTTGATGTCGGTCGTAAATATTTGCAGGCGATCATTGTATGCGTATTATTCTGTCTAGTTACTTTTAATTCTATACGTGACATGATAGACGACGATACTACCTAAAGCGAGTAATGTTCTACCCAGCGCGTTAAGAGGCGATTATTGTCGGCAGCCTTCAAAGGTACTCTTACACGGCCAGAAGTACGTATTAGGTTACAAATTTCACAATAGAAACCATTAAACATTATCTACATTTATGGACTCCTTAATTATTTTTTCCACTAATTTTCCCCGACTAACTAATTTTCCGACGACAACATCGTTTTCCCCGACTACGCGTTCATCTAGCTTGGTGATTTGGATCTATGAATTCGGAGTCGGAGTAGCAACTCATCGACAACCAATTGATAGTCTTGTGTTTTTTGTCGTACGACAGTATTATCGATCAGGTGTCAGTGTTTGGACGTCAGATACGTCCACATGGTCTTGTACTTGGCAATCAGTATCATCATTGTGTTACAGCAAGTTAGTAGCAACAACAACTGGAGTTTATGTTGTCCACACCGTATCGACGAAGACATTAAGACCACACCTCGTAGTCGCGGTAAGCTTTAAAATTATCGAGTACAGTATCGTAAAAAAGGAGTAAATAGGTTTTAAAAGAGTCGGTAAAGGATTTGTGTTGCCCATGGTGTCGCAGGAATCCTTATGCTACGGACACTGCCTACCATCAGGCGGGCGATAAGTTTTTTTTACATTATATTCTATGTCAAAATAAAGGTGCAAAGTGGTGATGTTCTCCAAGTTGCTTGACTATCCTAGTACCGAACCTATAGATTCAGAAGGAAGTATATCTACCATGGTCTTCTACCAATTCACCTACATTGGTAAGGTATATTGTACCACGGTCTATTTTTTATTTGATCAATTTATGTATTGAAGGACAACGTTTAAAAAACATGCGATGATATCCGCGGTTACTACCACTTTTCGAATAGGAATAAGCACTTTTTAGGAGATCTTTCTACAACTGACCTAAAAAACAGCGCCTGCTTAGTGATAGATGCCTCGGTTACTACATCCTAAGGGCCGCTTATGTGCAGAAGTCCGACAAAACCTGGGTTAGCACTAGACCAGACCTCTTTACCTCCTTCCGTCGTCATAGAACTTTAAAACTAGAAGTTTATTTTTCAGAAGCAATATTGAGAGTAAGATATGCATACATTTGTAGGCTCTGTCCTTGACCCCGTAGAATGGAAGACAGCAACGACTAAATCAATCTCAAACTTTTATTTCGTAGTTATGTATATACACTCTCCCACTACGTATAATCGTTATTAATATTATAAATACGAAAATTACTGAACCGATTATAATGTAAGTCGATATAGTGATAGTTTGAAACTCGGAGAAAGATTTTAGGGAACTTTTTAATATGGGAATATCTATGTTTTCTGTGGTAAATACTGTTAATAAAAGACCGGGTTTTCGCGACCTGAGGAAAATATAAAAGATATTTTTTACCGCGGGAGTATAAATTCTTTCTCGTGGAAAAAATCTTTAAATCTGACGTAATCAAATAATACAGCCATTATGTGTTACGTTTATGTTTTATATTGACACTTTCGATGGAATCAAAACATTCAGGATAGTTCCCGATGAAATAGAATTATGAAATTTAACAAGAAATAATGTCATGTAGCACAATTATGGGAAAATTTCCGAACTTATTTGCCGAATCCATGGCGCGTGATTTTGACTCACACTTCTGCGCTTTAATGGACATTATTTTGTCATTATAGAAAGGTATATTCTAAGATGGTAAAAAAGTATTCACATTCAACTGGTTTAACTTTACACTTACTTTTAAATTTTCTACTAAAAATAATCTATTTGTTTTTTAACTAACTTGAATTGAAAATGTATTCATAACTCTTGTAATACAGTTGGCTTATGGTTCTGATATCTGATCGTGACTAGAGTTGTTATTTAAATTTTACGCTTAATATTTCAGTTCCAACTTTGGCCCATTATTTGTTAGGGCTTTATGTGTATTTTATTACACGGAGAAAATAAATCCCCGTAGAAAAGCATTCTAATTCAAGTTTGCAAGCCACGCCACGAGCTACTCTATTCCGAAATATTATATCAGGTTTGTGCTAGACATTCAGTATTTGCTTTTTATTTGGGTCCAAAAATATGAAACCTACTTTTAGACATCGTTGTTGAAAAAAAGACAAAGATAGCAACGTCCGGGATAGTAGCAAATTATCTGTGAGAGCCGCGGATAGAATCAATGAAAAGTGAAAATTAAAATAAACAATTGCCATTAGATCCTAAATTTCGGAAATAAATAGAGCTAAGGCTTTGGTTAGTTGGTGATATTATACTGTGATTTGTGGTCGGGCCGCTCCCGCCATGGGGTCAAGCGGTTAAGGCAGGTCAATCGAAACTTATTCAGAAATCAGAATAGAACTCTACGTGTAAATTATATTTACACGAAGTAAGTAAGGACATCTTCAGATTCGTTAAACAATTTTACGTTCTGTGATCATGTAAATTAGGTATATGGTTCAGGATTACTTCAGACTATATGGCGCTTTGTATCATCTCGGCACAAAGCCCGGGCTGGTTACTTGCACTCTGCACGCAGTATGTCGCCATTAACAAACTTGTTCATATCGCCAATAAAAACTTATCGACGCCTCTATCTACACGGATTTACATTGTGCCTTGTTATTATGATTGACATGGGCTGGTAAAGATCTGATTTACTTCAACTATGTATACTTATTAGGTTTTTAACGGATGACATAAATATAACCGTAATGTACCTGCCACACTACGTGGGATATACATAACTTGTTAGATCATGTTGTTTAAAAGGCTTGACAAAGAAAGTACCGATGAAACAAACATGAACAAAATGAAACTAGAGGATTTAATTCATTTTTTAAAGTTTGAATAACTTCGTAGACAAACAAGATCGACTTATAGACGCAAATATGTTTTAAAAGTATATCATAAACATTCTATTTACTTTGTGTAATTTGAAAGATATCACCCCAAGAGAGTGTTTAATTGATTTAAACTCCGATAGTTTCAAATTTTAAGAATGACCTAAATTGACAGTTTTATATAACAAAATCGTCGTGAGGTCTAGTGAGGTTTGTACTATTACATAGTTCATGAATCTTGAAAGTACTGACTTGAACAATATAATGAAATTGTAACACTATTTGCTGGAATGTTAATATTCTCTTCGATCAGATGGGATTTTAATTCAAGGTTATACAAGCTTATTATACAAGGCTATACGTAAAAAAGAAAAAAGTGAAACAAATTTACGTAACTTTGAAAAAAACTTTTAACAAATACAGAAGCTTAAAGTTTATAAATGAATACAAGTGTGATCATTAGTTATTACGAGTATAAACAATATAACGATTCTCAATAAGGGCATTCCAAATAAGGATATGTTTAATTAAACACCCGTTGTAATTTTGTTCATTAGAAGAGATTAGAGGTATTTCCAATTAGTACATAGCAATAGCGACAGACTTTGACTGAATCATTCATCATTACAATAAAGCTATCTGTGCCATCAATATTAACTGTGTTTCTTCGCTCGAATGCCTTAAATAAAGTAGCTTTCGCTTTAGTTTCGTACATTACAGAATATTACTTATACAATCCGTTTTAATGAGGCGAATATAACGAATTTTTAATGTCACGAATTTTAGTTTAACTACAGGCGCTGGATTGTAACAAGCCCTTGAAATTGCCGTTTTTAATGAAGATTGTTTAATAATTTTTCTTTTCTCATTTTTCTAATGTATCTACATTATCCATATTTATATAACAAATATGATAACAACTGAAATTTCTACACAGGCAAGTTTGGTGGAATATAATGCTATGTGGTTCTAGGATAAAGTAAGAGTTATTTACTGTAATATTTTCAAGTGCCGCGAGACTGTCCTTTCTGTAGATTACATGCATATAATTGTAATCAGGATGTCTGTAGTTCGATCCTGCCATATACCTCTGTATTAATAAATTATCAATGCAATTCGATTTCTAGTAAAATTTCGTAAGTGATGTCTTTTTTATTTCTTATAATAATGTATACTTAAAAACGGATTTCCAGAACTGTTTAAAGAGTTCATAAGTTTTTCAATAATAAGTAGTAGTAATAATAATATCCTGTTCCTTTATCCGACCACCCTTCATTGGACTTCTCATTTCCGTTCAGACAGACTCAACGAACTACTTGTGTAGGGTTAATAACGTGATTAATAAGAGTGTAGGGAGGTCTAGGTATAAGTACAGAACAGAAATTTTTATCTTATGTGCTGAGTTAACGTTATCGGTATATGAGCTCTTTGTAAAGGATTATTTGAAAGAAATAAAGAATAGTATTAATTATAGAACTTCTCGACTGACGTCATGGCGACCGGTAACTCGTTGGGAAAATGACATAATAAAAATTGTTGGAAAAAACTGGATGACAATAGCCAAAGACAGGGTCAAATGGAAAAGTCTGGAGGAGGCCTTCACCTTCATTTAAAGAGGGGTTCTTGCATGCCTGCATGTTCAATTAAAAATAAAAATTAATTAATTAAATTATTAAATATAAACTGAAATCTAATTCGCAAATGAAATTCTTATATCTAAAAATCTAATCCTTTATGTAAATTTAAATTGTAATCTAATATTTTTATGCAACAAATAAAAAGCTTTTTATTTATTATTTATCATTATTTATATAAAAATGGTAGTATTATAAGGGTTCCGTTATTTTGACATGGAATGCAAATAGCTAAAAATATTTCTTGCTTGCTGGCGCACTACATTGGACCTTTTCAATTTCGTTAATCTGCGTGGTTTCAAAAATTATTTATTAGCCTTTTAATCAAAACTTATATAAAGTTTATTTCCTGATATTATTATCTGCCTGTCTGAAAATTTTATTAAAATTTTATAATTAGTAATTAACGATAATAGCTTGGTAACATAATTACTGAAGACCAATTGCAATCTAATTTTAATGGAAATAATCGGTATATTTGAAGATGTACGACAAAGTCTTAAGAAGTTCGGTTTCTGCTTTTAACGTATAATATTAAAATTTTATTTTTGTTATCACATGATCAAACATGTAGGAAATAGTTGCATGATGTTGTTAATTACAGGAAATAAATCAGTATTTATGTAAAACAATATATGTTTAGAATAATACGTTGAACTCGTCGAGGAAGGAAATGTCTGCTCGATTCGATATTTTATAAATATTAACTTATACGATCAGTTCGGTTGTAATTAAATCACTACAGTGAAGCGTCGTAAGTAGTTTTTACCGCGTAATATACGCAGACGTAATGATCAGGTATGGCTGGCTCTATATCATTAAAGCGAATCTACAGATTCGATTCGGCGTGGGAGATCTGCAGAAATATTGCGAGGCCTTACATGCACTTAGAGGCCTACGTGTATGTATGTTGGTAGTGGACGTGTGTAAGCTTACGATAATAATAAGGCACAGACTATATAACAGTAAATGCCTATGAACATTTACATCAAACATAATGTAAATAATCGTTGTAGTCGTTTTTAATCGAATATCGTATTTTAATAAACTTTATAGTCTGGCTATTAATTTTAACTTTACCCAGTTATTATGTATGATTACAACTTTATTAAAAATAATTTATACATACTACTTATACCTTTTATTATTAGTTATATGACTTAAAATATTAATGAAATAACCTTTCTATTCATCCAAGAGTTGCCATAAGGTCTTGCAGAACTCATAGAAATGAAACGAGCAGATATAATTCTTTGAGAAAGTTGCAAACTTCATTCTTCCAAGTGCAGTAAGCTTCAGCGGCGTAAAATGTAATAGATAATGACTGCCTTTAGATACTGTTAGCTGCCTCAACAGCTGATGCTACCTCGATAGCAGACAAACGTGGCAAGACACAAGTAGCGTCCCACGGACCGTTGCAATTTTCCATAGTATCAAAGTAAATTCCTTTTTTTTTGCTATCATCTCCACCCAAACCTGTAACGTCAAGAATAGGGTTTAGTCCTCGAACATCTACATCCAAACGGATGATATCATTGATTGCTGCAAGGCTTGTATAAATCTTCTCCTATATATATAAAACTCGATTACCACTGACTGACTCACTGACTGATCAGGGGTGTTTTTGGGGTATTTAATTTTTTATATAAAACGATTATCCTGCTAGCGCTTTGCTCTTTTTTCTTGCTAAAACGCATTTTAGTTTCGGTTTTTCTTTCTATATTTATGAAGCTTACTCTATCTACTCTGCTCTTTCTACAAATTTTCGTAACATAAAAACTGAAGTACCTACCTCAGTTTTATTATCATGTCTTTATTTAAGATGTATTTTAATAAGTAAATATAATTTAATAAGTTTGTGTAGCTATTAATATTTCATAATTTATGTATATGCTGAAATATTATTATATCATAAAATCGTACGTTAACAATAGTTTCAGGAACACGGTACTTGCTTGCACTAAATACTCTTTCTTTGTCCGGTGCCTGCCCTAGCATGTAAGTATGGTAAATTAGCAAAAAATAATGACAAGACAGGGCGGCCGGCGCGGGCGCACGCGGCTTCTTTTAATATGACCGCATCGCCATCATCCTATACGTGCCGTCACAGATGTACGAAGGTCAGTAATGATTCTACGAAATCACGCCGCGCTCTTATTAAAATTATGGATACAATGATTCTTTATGAACTCTACGTCCGTTATAAAATAAATACATATTCAAATCAAAATTGATAATTGTACAAACCACTTCTAAAGTTCAAATATATTTCAGAAAAGTTGAAAAATATGCTAAAATATACACGTTTGTTGTAAGAATAACTATAATACATGATAAAATTTAATCGTCCCTTTAACCCAGAAAAAAATCCTCATGCGAAGATTACAGTTTCAGATTGATCAGTGAAGTAATATAGAATCTATATAAATTTAGAAGACATGCTTATAAGTAATGAGAAGCAAGATCATAACTTATACTTTGTCGGTATAGATAGCAAATAAAATTAAATTAAACTAATATACATTGTCAAATGAAAAAAAAATCTTCTATCTTTAAATCATTAGAAAAATAGATATTGGTTTATTTTATAAAACATTATAGATTTCAAGTTATAGGTATATCTAGATAATGTAGCTATGAATCTATGTAGCTATGAAAGTACATTTACTTTCTTTTCTCTGATTTACCAATAAATTACGTGGTAGACGATACTTTAACATTTAATTCGCTTCTATACACAAATATATTAGAAGTATTAATTGAAAAAATGAAATAAATAATTTGTTTATGATTTTGATTTTTGCGCATCCAACGCTTTCTGGATTGTAGCACTTACATCGTAATCAATGGACCCCTGTATTATAAGTATTTTGATACAAAGCGCTTCATGTGGCTACAAGGCTGCTGACCTCACGTTCTCATTTTTGTACGTACACACATATAGTATCTATACATACGCAAACTTCAGATTGCAAAGGTGTTTTATGTTCTGCATTTTTTTTGTGAACTTACCTAAACTGCCTTAAGATATCTGATTCCATTCATTCACTATTTATTTCCATTTTGTCAACATCTGAATTCAAAAGTAAATCATATCAATGAAATTATCTTACAAGAATGTCTTCTTTGCTTTCCGAGTTGCCACTCAGGTTTGATAAAAATTACCATTTCATATAAATCACTTATTGATTAAATAAAAAATCTGAATGTGATTAGTATTTTTATTACATACGCTATTGCGCTAAATACTTATTACTGTGTTGAAATTGAACATACGAAAATTTACATTTAATCTAGGCATAATAATTTGTGTATCTATAATTCGTTTGATTTATCTAAAATTAGTATTACCAATACGTTCATTGAAATTATTTTCATTACGTATATATACTCTGACTTTTCTCCTGGGGAGGTAGGCAGAGACTGCAGATTATCTTTAATTTGCTCTACTTTAATTAATGCTTTCATACACATTCGTTGGTTATACCTTCTTAATTTTGCCTTCGTTCAAGGTATTTCTTACTTGGTCCAGATAAATTCGCGTAAGTCGTGTATTTACCAACTAGCCCATTTGTATGCACCTAATAAATTACTTTTTCACTTCAGTAGCTCAAACATGAAGGTTTTGCTGCTTAAAATCAGTGAGTAAAATCGATTTTTACTCACTAGTGAGACAAAGCAAACCACAGATTATAGTAACCTATGTATAGTAACTAATGGGATAACCATACATACTATGTTGTTTCGCCCTAAGATAATATGCCCATGGACATTGGATCTGCCTGACACTTCTCGTTGTTCCGTGTCACGCATAGGTACCACTTTAAACTAATGTAAAATAAATTGGCAAGAAATCAGAAAAATAATTGTTAAAAAAATGTCTCTTCGGAACGGAACATAATAAGTACTTATTAAAATCTCAAGAATGATGCGCGGAACGGAACTATTGACAGAAGTTCCTTTCCACGAATCATACATTCTTGAGATTTTAATATTTTTTTTTTATTTAATTCGCTTAATTTACTAACAGGGAATAATAATAACAATAATTTACTTACTTATTATTTTTGAAGACATATTTTAACAATTATTTTTCTGTTCTTTTGACAATTTATTTTACATTTGTTTAAAGTGGTATGCGTAACACGGAAAAACGAGAAGTGTCAGGCATAATTATCACCTTAGAGCAAAACAAAAAAAAAATCAAAATTTGGAATTCGAACTCGAAGGAAAACAAAAGACGATCGGCGAGAAAACAATGTTCTCGCTGCTGAAGTGAAAAGTTATGGGTGTCACACGAGAGCAAAGTTGTTTGCATCTCGTGCCTTTGAATCCCTCGACACGCTCAGGATTCTACTCTAGAATCACTCGCTTCGCTCGTGATTCAAACAGAATTCTTCGCTTGCTCGGGACTCAAATCAGCACGCGCAGCAAACATCAACTTTGCTCACTTGTTGCACAAATAACTATTATCAATCAAGTTTCGTATATCATTTTTATATTTCCAAACCATCGAAGAATTCTCCCATCGATTTTGTCACTACATCAATATTAATTTTACACTTTGCTCTTATCTGACAATTTCACATTTCCACTGCATCAATCTTATTAATATCCTTCTCATTCTATTCTTAAAATTCATTTTTTATACACAAGCGTATAGATCAGCCAGCACGCTTTAATGAATAGCCAGACATGCCTTTTTTGACAATGTGGTCCAATTCACTTTGATTCTGGCCTTTACTCTTGTTTCTATATCAGACTCTCAAACACTTTATTATTACGCTGAAATTAAAAATAAGATTTACAATACAAGACTTGTTACATGTGTTTATGACAATAGCAAAAAGTACTGAAATGATTTTAATTCAGATTTCATCATTACTTTAATAATTTGTTCCAGGAAAACCAATATGTTTTCAATATTAAATATTCATAGAAAATTGAACTAGACGTTAATGACACGAGCTGCGGGCATCGAGCCAGTAATTTTATAATGTTATTAATAAAATCAGTTCAACCACTTAGTCGGCTAGGAAATCCGTTTTTTAGGAAAACAAACGGAAGTATTCTGATGATGACATTATACAAACGGTTCACGTCAAAAATTATACAGCTGTTGCCCAAAAGGATGACTTCAATATCGTGTGGCTGCGCTTTGATGTAACACAAAGAAATTGTTTATTTGTAAGCGTCTAAGTATACTCATTGATAAATCAATGAACGAGATACAAATGAAGTAATTCATGTTATACCTAAATGTATTTTTTTTACTTAGTACTATTTCTAATTTAGTATAGGCACAAAAACAAACAGCAATTTTCTGATTAAATCATTTTCATTCAAACATGACTATTATTGAGCATCAGTCAAATATCAGTTACCTTGGTTTATATTAATTGTATGATAATAAAATAATGCCATACCACCTGTTTTTAAGTGTTCTTGTTATTTTTAATGGAAATAATGTTGGGAATATATTTTCCTAACTTAACGATATTGAACGAGTAACCCCATCCCCTGTAGCGCCATGAAAATAAAAACTATACCAAGTAAATATCGGCAGCGCGATGACGAATACGAATTTAACCACAAAAAATGATTAAATTGTATAATATTAAATAAAACTATTAATTCCTATATTTATGTTACCGTTTTTAGGGTTCCGTAGCCAAAGTTTAAATCCTCTGCCCCCTCAACCTCCGCTATGGACCAGGGGCTACTGGACCGGGTGGTAGGGACACTGTTCCCAGATCCCGGTCCGTTTCAGCCCCCCAGAATGGTCCCCCCGGAGGCTCCTCCTGAGGCTACCGCGGTGGTGGTCCCTCCAGTATCGAACGAGGAATTCGACACGGTGAGGGATAGGCTCCGGCGCAAGAAGAAGGCGCCGGGGCCGGATGGTGTCCCATCGAGGGTGTTGGCTCTCGCCCTGGAACACCTGGAGAAGCGGTTCCGTTCGCTGCTCAACCTGAGCATCGCTTCGGCCCGCTTCCCCAGCCGGTGGAAGGCGGGCAGGCTATGGCTGCTTCGAAAGGAGGGCCGCCCCGCGGTCTCCCCGGCTGGGTACCCACCGGTAGTGCTAGACATGTACCATTTCTTAGTACAGACAAGAGTTTTGTTTACAGACATTGAAAGACTTGTCATAAGCATCGGAGACGACAGCGGTAGCAGTATTACATCATATCCTCAAAATGATAATTATACAAAAAGCTAAGCTCGTGCTTTTTGTTTTTGCCAAGCTGTTCAAACGGTGAAAAGATTGTACGTTTTGTACAGTTAGGGCGTCTAAAGTTAGAAGCTTGTTTTTACATGAGATCTGATATCTTTTGACAGCACGAGTCATATTTTTTCATCTGGGCAACACTTAAGATGAAAATGGTTTTGGTGGAATTTCATTTCTTTTTAAAATTACTTAGATTCTCATACAAAGTTTCATCCATCGTCGGTTGGGGGATAAAAGTTTTTTGTATGATAATACAATATTTTTCAAACATTACTTCATTAATACAAATTTCAGTTATCTAGGGCGTTAGAAAATACCTTAAGAATAATGAAATCATCAGTGAGTCATTAACGAAATCGAGCTTTTTTAGACATGAATAAAATCTAAAGTATAAAAGCTATTCAATTAAAATTTTATAAGCTTACTATTGACAACAAATATCGAGAACTTTTTTATTTGGTATAATCCAAGTTCCAAAATGCAACGAAGCGATTCGAGAAAAAATGGGCTTTGAGAAAAGGTAGATAGACAGCGCCTAGGAGAAAGGCTTGTCTTGGCAGTATCTAAGTCAAGGTTATAAATAACTTTCCAAAATATTAATTATCTTTGCACCAAATTTCTCACATAAATACCGTGACTAGTTCGTGATAAAATTTGTAATACTATTTAAAAAGATGGAGGAAGGGGTGATACCTTAATACTAATGGTAGAAAATCTATATAATCTTTCGCGATATAAAAATTTGGTTCACGTCGTAACACACACCTCGTTTTATTAAATCTTCATAAATAATAATACAAAAGTTGTTATACTTATTTATTTATTATTTTTCTTATTTACATATATAATAGTCTCTTTTGGTTGTAATATAACAAAATATACCAGGAAACATGCATAACTCAACAACAAACTAATAAATATAACTTTTAATAAAAAGCTCCTCCACCATTCGTGGAGTTGGTTATCAATTGCGACCCATAAACCCGTGAATGCAACAGTTTCGATGCTGCAAGTGATAACCCAAAATACGTGCCACACTCTGACATGACGGAAACGAATTTTGAACTCCATTAGACAAAATAAATAAATAAAGGCAAGAAATATATAAAACGCCCGCCTCAACGTACTTGCTTGCGGGACAATCAAGAGGAGAAGCATAATTTGATAATGGGAAAACAATATCATCACAGCAGCTATAATAGAAAAGTTAATGAGTGCAGCAATAGAGAGCAATCGAGATATAAAGAATAAATACCATCCAAGGTAGTGTACCAAAGCCGCGACCACGTCCTGAGGCTCCAGACCTCTCTTGAGCGAGCTAGGAACGTGGATTGGGATATCTGGTTCATCATGAACCAATTCGTCGATGTACTTGCGCCGTGGTGGAGCTGATAACCACGATGGTATTGACTCCGCGTTCTCAACTAACTTCTCTGCCCAAACTGCCAAAGACCCTGGTCGAGGTGCCGGAATAATAGGCGGTGGAGTAATTTGGACTTTCTCAATCGTGTACGTCAGAGACCGACGTGGAGCCACGCGATCAATAATCGAAATCGGAGTAACGTATTCATCGTCACTATTCGATGTAGGTGATGTTTGTGGATTAGTTCGAGTTGAGGGTAAGTAGTCTGAACCAGAGTCAGAATCTGTATGAATATCGTCGTAGTTGACTTCGTGAAATATACTTTTTGGTGAGAATTCAATTAAATCATTATTTATATTCGTATTCAATCGGTTAGTTATTATTGCAGGATTGTAAGCACCGACCGTTTCGTAAATTGCTTCCTCTGTATCACTAGCCTCCTTAGTACTTGTTTCTTTAGTTGGCTCTTCTATCAGTGGCTTATAAGAACTGCTCCAAGGATATTTCTTTCCACTTAGTTTCTCTCTTTCAAATCTTCTGTACAATGTTGCAGTGCTTGACATACGCATACAGGATACGATAATACTAACGGCTTGCAACTCAACTGTAAGATAAATATGTTAGCGACGTATTATTAGTATTCTTGTATTTAGTAAGATTAGGTGACCGTTAGTCGTTTTTACAATATATAATCACTACATAGTAGAAAACAAAGACGCTTTCTGTCCCTATATCACTATGTATGTTTAAATCTTTAAAACTACGCAACGGATTTTGATGCGGTTGTTTTTAATAGATAGAGTGATTGAAGAGGAAGGTTTATATGAATAATAACATCCATTAAATATTGGAGAATTACTGTTATTTTTGAGGTTTATAATGTGATGTCGTAAATAAATACATTTTTTCCCATACATACATACATACAGTTTTTCTGTAGTGTATTTAGTATCAGCATTCCATCCGTGCGAAACCGAAGTGGGTCGCTAGTAATGAACAAACTCATGTCATATCATCTTACTTGTTATTCTAAAACCCAAATCAAAGTCGAGTAAAGGGAAATAAGATATGAAATCTAACGAGATATAATCTCCATACACTGGCACTCGTACAAATCCCAATTGTTTATACGAGTAGAATACGAATTTTAGATTTAGACTAATTTGTCAACACGGTTGGCACAGTGGTCGAGTGTTCGGTCACGATATAATCTGCAGAAGATTGTACTGGTTTGGACGGATGTACATATTATTGAAAAAATATAAATTAAGACATGAAAAAAGAATAACTACAAAATAGTACTACAGCTCAGATCCATTGCGGTAATCTAGGATTTCCTGACAACATGTAATTATGTCCTTAGCTATTTTCAAGTTCTCAGACTCACCTTTTTCATACGCAGGGTCATTGTATCGAACCATCAAGTACAGAATATTTAAAATAGCGTGCGGAGCAGAGTGCAGGAAAGCCTGGAGAAATAAATAGAGTTCTATCGCTGATGGAGCCTTTGCTCTACATAAAGCTTCCTTAGTACGCTCCTTGTCTTTATCGCGAGCAGCGTATACGGCCTCTATCCACCAAAAGATGAGATAGCAATACCTGAAAATGTAATGAAAAATTAGTAATCAAAGTTTTAATATTTTATTTAAATACTCGTATCGTAGAATATTTTTTATTGTTGTAGATTTTGGGAAGCTTTTGGAAAAAAAAATAGTTTAAGAAAGACATTTTTTTAGGGCAATCTACTCGGAAACCTTCGTCTTAGCTATTTTGACGACGATAGATTCGAATTTAGAAAAATTTTGTAGAATTTAGAAGCTCGGACTTACTGACTGTATAGTCTGTAATAGTAATAGTAGACTGTGTAGTACTCGTAATATTAGAACAAGTTGTGTTACGATATCGGAAACTATATTTATTTTTATTGATAGTTAATTTGATGACCATAGTTATTTACTTCCCACCTCTTTTGAACGGAAAGGAAAAAATCACAAAAGTGTCGTTTGTAGCGGCAAGTTCGAGCTAAAGCAACACAGAGGTGAAAACTTTGAGTAAGTGAATTTCATATCACAGTAAGTATTTTCATGTCTCGTTCAACTAATAACTTAGTTCTGTTGTAGAAAAAAACTATAATATGAGCAATAAAATTTTAACAAACCTGCCTATAGCTGCGAAAGGAAATAACATGCAGTTGACAATTTGAATGAGTACCCATTTTAAATCTTTACCAGAAATGTTCGTATGATAACCAAACTGTTCTGTTTGTAACCCGGGAGGTGGTGAAGCGAGAGTAAATATTGTAGTTATAATTGCTGGTAATGTTATTAATATGATACAGACGGCAGCAATCCTGAAAACAGATAAAAATCACGTTAGGTAGAAGATAAAACTATTTACGGATAAGGTGGAAAATGTTTCCGGATATTTTTTGTTTGGTTTGGATGGCTTATTCAGACTTATGGCATGGTTATCTAGTTAAACCATGCTCAAAGATTGAGCATTAGTTTAGATACTACCTACACGCCACCCACTGTCGGAAGACCTCCACCAATCGGACTTATTTGATTAATTAAAATGTAATCCAAAAGCACTCACTATTATTCTGCGCTGTATATCAACATTTATGTCATTAGAAGAATGCTGCCATGTGAAAGTTAAGAGGAAGTCAACAATTATATCAATATTATACAAAATGAAGTAAAATGCAAAACCTGTTCTTGATACATAAAAACGCGAACAAATACATCAAATATGAATGGACAACTAATAAGCAAACGCAAAACCACACACACCAAGGAGAAGGTGCGCCTGGGGCGCGGGGCGCGGGGTCAGCCGGTTGAGTGTGCCACCCGAACGCGGGCAGACGCGTGAGGGCAGACGTCGTTGACGGTCGCTTCCATTAATAAATTATTTCAGCGCGCTTATGCAATTTCCTATTCTTAGTTTTGCTTTGAATTTTAATGTCGGTCAGTTTTCTTAATTACATTTATTTGTTTGGCTGGCACCGACTTCAAAAATAAGTGATAACTGTAAATATTTAAATAGTTAAAGAAGACTTTGTTAAAGTATTAGGTATTAAGTTGTAAATATTTAAATAATTGTAGATATATAATATGCATTAAGTGAATAAATTAGGTTATTTATCGCTTTTTAGTTATGTAAGTACTGCTATTGTCTGTTTTTGTCGTTTGTGTTTTTTTTTTTGAAGTCGGTTTGATTTTTTTTTAAAAAGTCCATTTATTTCTCGATTTTTAGTTGTGTTAATGCGTTTTGAACTAAAAATAGATGCTAGTTCATTTACTTAGGGTTAGGGTTTCAATTTATTTAATATATAGTCACTAATTAATACGTTCGTTTGACGAATCGTTCATATTTTTTAGGAAGCTATAATTGTTATTCTTTACGTAATTCCAAATCAATCATTCAGATTTGAGTATCCCGTTAGCCCTACATACATTCGATCAACCAATTGCAGTACTGCTCCCAACTCCTAACCGTTGAGGAGTACTGTAGCTTCATCATCAGCACAGCAGCATCAGATGTTGATTCAAGCATACCTCACAAGCAACATGTTAGCCCTACATACTACTAAATAGTTTCCATCGACCAATTGCAGTACTGCCTTCAAACTCCTAACCGTTGAGGAGTACTGTAGCTTCATCATCAGCACAGCACCATCAGATGTTGACACCCTGAAGCATATACCTGAGTAAGATGTGATTACGTAACAAAAACACCATACGAGCATACAATTTTCGGTGATTGCCCTCGATTTCTCCTGGATCCCATCATCAGATCCTGGACTGGTGAAAATGGGACCACCTCAGAAGTAAACTCTATCCATCAAAAAAAATTTTTTTGAAATCCGTCTATAATTGACGAAAATATCAGTGAACATACATTAAAAAAAAAAAAAAATATTATACATACAGACGAATTGAGAACCTCCTCCTTTTTTGAAGTCGGTTAAAAAGCTCCTGAATTCTGATACTTTGAGTTTTATAATTGTATGTGTATTGTAAATTCAACCTAAAACTCCTACGATATCAGTATCAGCAGTCATCAGTATCATACAGTATCAGCCTCATATCGATTATTTTCTAAGGAAGGAAGTTTTATAACAAAAATCCGAAACCGCTAAAACAGATCGACAAACCTAAATTTTAAGCGATTATACGAAGGAGAAATGTTAACATAAATGTGTGTCAAAGTAATAAATAATTTAATGTTTTTAAATAACTTTAATAGCTTTTTAATTAGTTTAATAAATATTGTTTTTTATTCATATATAATTTATGTACCATTTTTTTAATTTATATCCATAATATTGGTGTACAAAGGCAGACTTAACGCCTTAGGCATTTTCTGCCAGTCAACCTTCAGGTGATGCAGAGATACAACGAGGTAGATGTACCAAATACCATTAAACTTATATGATACTAGCGACCCGCCCCGGCTTCGCACGGGTGCAATGTTTATATAAATAAAAGTAATTAAATGGTTATAGTAGGTTATCCCTAAAAGATAGACATATACCATCGCGTTTTTGTTGAACTTTTTAAGGTGAACAATACAGTACATTATTTTGGTCTATCTCGTAGGGTTCAGCCAGCGTTTGCAATATAAGCGCAAAAAAACGTGCTTATTTACGACATCACATTAGAAACCTTTAAATTTATCAGTGTTTCTCTACTATATTATGCATTTATTATACATACAAACCTTCCTTAAGAATCACTCTATCTATTAAAAAAAACCGCGTCAAAATCCGTTGCGTAGTTTTAAAGATCTAAGCATACATACGGACATACAGCGAAAGCGACTTTGTTTTATACTATGTATTGATTGATTATTCATGTATTGAAGGTCTTCTGACAATTCATTTAAATAGGAACAAGATTATTTAATTATCTACCACTGACGGAAGATAACTAATATTATCTACCTCCTTATAATGTTGTTCGACTGGCTCAAACGCATTTGTTAGGGTGTGTTTTTCTTGCCGTGACGCGGTGCGTTACGTATCTTTTTCGTAAATATTATCGTAAGTACTAGATTAAAGGTTGATTTATTTAAGAAAAATGAACAAAAGCAATTAGCTTCCGTTGATTGTTCGATAAGTTGGGTTCTCATCTGTTACACTGACCGTTTCTACCGCATTGAACGATGTTGCGCGATATTTATCGTCTGTGAACTCCTCTTTATACTACTTTATACACTCACAGGCACAATTAACCGCCCACCTCGTTTTTCGTTGAATTTGCGGAAATTCAGGATTTTAGCCCAAATTTCATGGGATGATAAGTTGAAAACAGTCATCAAGGTAAACTTAAAGACAAGAAGACCTAAATCACGTTGTTTATTCACGAGTACACAAAAGAAAACGATTATGAACGAAATTTTGTCAAAAACTGGTAATTTTAAATTTTGAAAAAAAAACATCGTTTAAATATTTTTAATAAAATTTTAATAATGGGTGTTGCCGCCACGGGCTCTAATGACTTCTTGGAGCCAGTTTGGTAATCCATCCATAATGTCCTGGATGTCCGATTGGGGAATATTGTGCCACTCCTCTATCGCAGCCGTCTTGAGCTCTCTCAAGGTCGTAGGTGTTGGTACTCTTGTTCGTATGCGTCTTTTTAGCTTGTCCCAAATGTGTTCAATTGGATTGAGGTCGAGACTGCGTGCAGGCCAAAGTAGAACTTGTATCCCGACCTCATTAAGATAATCAGTGACTGATCTTGCCGTATGGCAACGTGCATTGTCATGCATTAGTCTGAAGTTGTGTCCAATAAATGGCGCGATAGGTACGACATGTTTTTGAAGAACTTCCTCCACGTACCTTTGAGCATTCACACTGCCTCTGTCAAACACAACAAGATCGGTACGAGCCTCGTAAGAGATACCTCCCCAAACCATTATGGACCCTCCTTGGTAACCCACTGTTTCGGTTATAGCGCATGGAGCAAACCTTTCATTCTGGCGCCTGTAGACACGCTGACGTCCATCTGGACCTCTTAAGACTATTCTACTCTCATCTGAAAACAGTACGTCCTTCCATTCCTCCATAGTCCAGTCAGCATGTTCTCTCGCAAAACCAAGTCTAGCTCTACGGTGCTGAGGGAGCAGTTCTGGCACTCGAACTGGGCGAAAAGCTCTCAGATTTCTTTCTGCCAGTCTTCGTCTTATTGTACGTTCACTAACAGTCACATTTCTCACCTCAAAAAGCCACGTACGAGCTTCAGTAGCGGTGCAAAACCGATTTCTTAGGACATTACTGACAACGAACCTGTCATCTCGAGCTGAAGTGCAGCGATGTCGACCTTGACTTGGTCTCCGGGTGTACGAACCAGTCTCCCGAAATCGTCTGATAGCATCTCGTACCGTGGTTCGAGGTACACCGAGTGTACGAGCGATGCGACGTTGACTGTACCCAGCATCGGCCAAAGTCACTGCCCTGGCTGCACCAGTCGCATCCAGCGGTATTTTTTAGATTTAAAAACGATGAACAATCACCTTAAAGTCAAATTGAATAATATTGATCCACTACGGCAAAAAGAAACAAGGATTGATTATTCTGTGACGCAACGCTAATAATGTCTAACAACGACTAAATTCGAAAAATGATTCAGTGACACAATCTTATACAACAAAATGAGAGTATACGCGTTTATTTCATTGCTGAAGTACCCACTTGACAAAAGTTAAAAGAGTGCAAGAGGGATAAGCCATAGTTAACGTAAACAAACAGGTTGCCGAGAAATAACGGTGGGCGGTTAAATATGCCTGTGAGTGTAGTTGGTACTAAATTAACGATTAACGGTGTTGAGAAAATTTTACGGAAAGTAATTCGTCCGTTAAAATTTTTTAATGTTAAATTAATAGTTAATCCATTAATGGTATAGGAATCCAATGGGAATGTTAACGTTAACATCGTAAATTATCTATCAACGGATTAATGTTCAGTTATGTTTATGTCAATCTAGCCGCAAAGTCTCTCTCTTGTGGGTTCAATCGCATCAGATATTTTAGGGTCCCAAATAGAAGTTCATTTTGTAGTAAATAGGAGCTCATGAAACATAATAAACAATTGACGAAATTAGAAAGCAATTTTCTACGATTGTTTACGTGAACGTCACAATATATTAATCATCAGCCATCATCTATTCCAATTGGTAACACACTGCTTTCAAATGTGAAACCCATCAATAAAAACATATTTTTTGTAAAAATAATATTACTAAATAAAATGTTAGATAGGGAATATGTTATGTTATGTTACTCAGTTAATGTAACCTAATTATTTATCAACAACGAAAATGCAATATAGTATATTTTAAATTAATCTGTCAAATAAGAAACGTCAGATTTTTAATAAGCCAAATAACCACACAAAATGACATCCGTATATGGGATACGATATAAATATTGAACGTCCGTATACAGGCTATTGGACGTCCGTATATGATATAATTATTGGACGTCCGTATATAGCTATTGGGCGTCCATATATGGCTATTGGACGGGCGACAAACAACCAAACAAAATGACAACTAGATGCTGCCTAGGCAGTATATAGTAATTACTTATTCATCAAATAAGTAGTAATAATTTAATATATTATTCTCAATAAAGACTTCCGATAGAGATAATAATGAAATGAAAAAAAGAAGAATATAATGAAATGAAATAATACTTACGCTTTCTCACGGTTATGGAAATGTTCGTAAACAAGAGCGAAATCGAAGCAAATGAGAGTGAGATATACAATAAGTCCACCGCACGACGGCAGCACTTTATGTAGGGCCAACGCTTGCCAGGTTGGCAGTTTCCAGCCCAGAATCCCTCCGGAAACATCCTTGTCCAAACCACATACTACCATCTTCGGCAGAAGCAGCACATTTTTCGTACTTTCATCACAACATTTAAATACGTTATAAATAATCACAAATTTACAAGAAAGTAAAACTAACTTTACAAACTATAAAATATTTTCAATACAAACTTTGTTACATAGATTTTCGATTAAGAACCCAAAAAATGTGTACTTGTTTTGTTTAATAACTAGTATAATAACGAATCAGAAAGAACTTCCCCGCGCCCATTGATGATAAGTGTTAACGATAAGATAAAACAGTTGAGTCAAACTGATAATGATAACAATATGACATAGTTTTCCAAAACTGTTTTGAAACGATTTTTAGAAAATATTTTGAAATGAATTACAAATATTGTAATTTTGAATGCAGTACAATCCTTACACCGTCGAATCCGGCTATGTGTTGAGAACAATGGCCAATTTTGAACAAGTATTTTGTTAACAAATTGCTGTTTTCTTGACTTTTCAGTATGTCATTATTTTTCACAATTGTTCCTTATTAGCAACAGTATCAAATGGGGTAATAATGATATTTTTATGACAATGAACGGATTTTTTTTAAATCCAATGACATAATTTTCATTTTTATAAAAATAATTTTAATCTTTTATTACTAGTACTCAATTTCATATTGACATACATTTGATGTATGTAATGCACCATTACAATGTCTAGGTTTTCCGATTACAATTTTAAATGTTTGCTTATATTGCTTGTTCGTTTTTCTGTGCCATTGAGTGTGTTAAATTCCTGCAATTTTATTTCGGCAATATTCATTTTTCAGTTGTAAAAAACGTTTTTGAACCCGTTCTACGGATCTACGGAAAAAGAGTCGTCTTAAGCCGAAAAAGAGTAGTTAGTTAGTTTGGCTGGGCTCCACCGCACTTAGCCTCACGATTGGGCCATTGTGCGTATGATAGAAGGCTCCTGCCTCCTTCCTACTCCATCCATCCCAGTTCCTCCCAGAACGCTAGCAGCCTCTGTGGGCTGCTGCATGCTTCTGGCAGGGACGCCGGGGAATGGAGAAGTTTCTCCCGTTGGTCGGCCACACTTGCACATTCCATAAGAACATGCTGTGGCGTTTCCTCAGCCTCCATGCACCCTCTGCACAGGGGGCTGTCTGTTATACCTATTGTGTACAGGTGTTTGTTTAAAAGGCAATGTCCGGTTATGGTGGCTATGACCTTTCGGATCTTGTCTCTCTTTAGTTTGATAAGGGAACGGGCAAGCTTCTTGGAAGGTACCGGGACTGCTTCCTTCGTTCGCTTGCACCCCTCCTTAGATGTCCATTCTTTTAGGTGTAGTTCCTCTGTTCTCTTGCGCAGCCAAGCTTTTACTTCTGCCTGTGGAATGGGCATTAGGGGTTCTGGTCCATACACTTTCGTGTTGGAGCCTCTTTTTGCCAACTCGTCTGCCGCGTAGTTTCCGAGTGAGTTGCTGTGTCCTTTTATCCACTGCAGGATTACCCGGTTTGTGTCTGCAATGGCTTGGAGCGTATTATGACACTCCAGTATGAGGACAGAGTTGATAGTATTGTTTTGGAGGGCCTGTAAGGCCGATGCGCTATCCGAGATTATCTTTATGTTTGAGTTTGTAAGACCTCTGGCCGCAATCGCCTGTGCCGCTCGGGTGATGCCAATGCATTCTGCTTGGAAGATTGTATTTCGTTTATCTAAGGTTATGGATAATTTGATGTTTAGGTCATTTGAAAAGACGCCGGCCCCGGTTCCAGAAATGGTCTTGGAGCCGTCGGTGTATATCCTAACTTCTTGGATGTTAGAGTAATCTTTCCATTCTGCTGTTAGTTGGATATGGTATTTCCTGTCAAATATATGTTGACATGGTATTCTATCCATGGGTGCATCTAGAAGAGGAGTGTCTTTCGTGCTCCAGTCTAGGATTATCGCCGCTAAGCCGAAAAAGAGTATGAAGAAAACTCGGTACTTCGAGGTAGTATAGGCATCAAAAGTCAGATTAAAATTAGAACATAAAGTACGACGTGACGAATGGGACCGAAAAGAAAACAAAGATTTAAGGTAAGATAAAGATAATCATGATTTCGAGAATTACTACTTGGTTATTCGTTATTACCACGATATGAAGATTTTTAGAGTGGTAAAAGATCCTACTGATGCCATTCTTTTGCAAAATGATCTCGATAAACTGTCTTTATACTGTAATAGTAATTTGTTGCAGCTTAATACCAATTTCTTGGTAATAATATTTTCACGGAAAACGAATCCCATAAAATTTGCATAACAATTAAATTTTGTTTATTTTGTTTATTATCATTATTATTGCATGTTTACATGTGTAATGAAGCGAAGATTCAGCGTGAATGTGTGGATGGGCATTATCTCCAATCATTTGATTGGACCTTACTTTCTCCCAGACAATCTAAATGGGGAAACGTACGAAAACTTTTTAAGAGAAGACTTGAGTGATTTGCTGGATGATCTGCCACTCAACTTGATCAGGGACATGTGGTTCCAACACGACAGCTGCCCTGCCCATTTCAGGAGAAGTGTCAGAGACTGGCTGGACATGAATTATCCAAACAAATGGATAGGACGAGGTGGGCCGTTGCCATGGCCAGCAAGATGTCCGGACCTAACCCCCATGGATTTTCATGTGTGGGGGCGCATGAAAAGTCTTGTCTACAGCGAGCCAAATCCAGTTTCGTCTGTGGAAGAACGAAGAGATAGGATTGTGAGTGCAGCAAATCAAATGCGGACAACTTTGGCAACTGGAGTAATGAAGACTGGTCTCCGTAGAAGGATGCGATAATGTATCAGAAACAGAGGCAGCCATGTTGAACATGAAATGTAGAGTAAGAAAAAGTTGTGTCAAAACCTGATTAAATAAATGACATTTCATGCTAACCTATTGTTTTTTTTCTTCGCCACTGTCGCCTAATAAGCTAAGTTTTTTAAATGCATTTATGCGCATGCGCATGCACCGCGCCGTCATCACGCGCGCTCGCCGAGCCGCTCAGGCCACGCAGTGGTCGAGCAGCGCTGCGCAGTCTCCGCGGTACTGGCCCGCGGCCTGCTGCTGCTCCACGGCCGACAGCAGCACGTGCACCGCCGCGCCCACCACCTCGTCGCACAGCTCCAGCCTATCGATAGGTCGTATTTTGCAAGTACTGGCACAGTGTTTAGAGCCTGAATTTAGTCATGACGAGCAACGCGCTGTTCGTCACCCCAGTTGAAATTCACACCTTTTCTCGTCAAAGCAGCTATGCACGCAATTTTTTGGAGCAAAACCGAGTATATATACCTACGAAAATAGCTCGCCAGACCCATAAACTGGCGAACTTGCTTAACGTTAGTGGGCTCTGCAGAGTCAATCCAAGTTGTAATTTTATCACGGCTCGGTCGTACCTGACCTTGCGATATAGTGCGTCCTAAATATTCTATTTCTGTTGCTAAAAATGAGCATTTGCGAAAGTTGATTGAGAATCCAGCATTCGTTAATGTGAGAACTTTGCGTAACAGGGCGAGTCCTTGTTCTACAGTCGAACTTGATATTAATACGTCATCAATATACGCTCAGACATCACCAGAATCAATGAATTTACGCAGTGTTTTTGATATTATTCTCTGATAGACATTCATGATCATTCCAGTTATTAAAACATTTAGCTCGATCTGCACACCAATCTTCAATGTTATGAAGATTGAGATCAAAAGTAGAAATATAAAATGATTTGTTCGATCTCACCAAATTTCCGATGGAGCGAATCGCATTCACAATGCGTTCCGTCACCGTTGCTGGCACGCTGACATCGCTGGTGGCTAACACCGCCATGGACTCGGATGGGGCAGT
Source organism: Scirpophaga incertulas (assembly GCA_036419045.1). NCBI lineage: Eukaryota > Metazoa > Arthropoda > Insecta > Lepidoptera > Crambidae > Scirpophaga > Scirpophaga incertulas. Next base: position 25,499,050 of record CM071634.1, on the reverse strand, counting down.
CCCCATTTGGGAGGAAACCACAGGAGCAAGCGGTGTACGCGAACGTTCTTGACCACGTTCGTGGTCCGGCATTGATGGCGTCGGCGAGGCGCGGCGCCGTAATGTCGCCAGGGAACGCGACGATTGTGCCGCTTGATTTTCCAATAGCTGCAGTCAAGTTCACATCGCCTTCATTTCCTTCACCAGTTTCTCTTTCGAGCAACGGGCTTGGCGGCAACTACGACATGAATCGCTTCGACGGTATTCAGTGTCCGACATTTTTAGATTTCAATCGTGCAGTATTAGCAAGACAACACAATAATCGAAAAAGTATTTAACAAGAAAATGTGATAGGATGTGTAGGTCCTATCCCACTTCTGATATAAGAAGATCCACGCTATTATTAAGAGAATGGCGTAACTTTTTACAAAACTAATATTTAATAGAAAACTATAGAGGGTAATTTGAAAAACATGTGCTCACTCGTCGACTAAATAAATGAAACTGGCAGTCGCCACGAAGCCTCTCAGCTCGAGAGCGCTCGGGTAAATTCGGCTGCTGTCGAACATTAGAACGCTACATAGCACACGTAGCGCCATCTGTTTTTCGTTAGCAACAATACGCAAAAATGACGGACAGCAATGCCCGGGTCAATAGTTTGCACTCGCTTTTATACCCTCCGTAGACATAAATTTTTTCATATCTTCTACAATATATATACAGGGTGTCCCAAAAAATAGTGTCAAGCGAAAGTCCAGAGCTAGAGCACCTATTGGAGTATCCGAATCACCCCCATGTTTCTGCGATTATGCGTAGTTTTCGAGTTATATTTTGTTCTGATTTTTTGAAAGATATCGGTCTAAATATCTCAAAAATTCAAATAAAACATGTAGATCACATTTTAGTGTTTTTCTTTTTGCTACTGAATAATCGTAAAACTTTAATGTCCATAATAGCAGCGTTTTACCTGAAATAAAACGCATATTAAAATACTTACCTCACTGGAAGCTTTATAATGAGAGAGCGTATCCGTTTCCGTCTTTTTCCTACCATTTTAGTCCCTCATTTGACTTTGGATTTCCGACTCAGTGGCGACACCTGGCGGTTGGCGCCATTTTTTAGTTTTCCTTAAGAACGATGGCGGCATTTGTTCTCATTGGCTCGTATTCACCAGGCAGGAATGAAACGAAAGCTTCCAGTGAGGTAAGTATTTTAATATGCGTTTTATTTCAGGTAAAACGCTGCTATTAAAACACTTGACCGTCACTGGAAGCTTTATAATGAGACCTGTTTGTTATCGCCTGGTGACGTCACTGATACAAATGTACGTTTATGAATGTATGTTAATAAATGTATATTGTTAACGCCAATGTGATTACAGCATTAGTTACACAAGTAAATATAAAAGTAAAATAAAAAGATCAATTTTCAAACAAAGATATTTTATTTATTTCATGATTCCAATCATTAACAGTAGGTATAAGTTTAATTAAACAGCACTTTATTGAACAACCATAAATTCCAAAGAACCATATACCATTTTATATAACAAAAATATTCTAATTGAACACCACTTTTTCTACATTGATCAATATCTTAATTCAACTTCATTATGATTTCTTAACATAAGTAATAAATAGCATAATACCAAATAATAGGTTGGAATAGTTGGGTAAGCGACACTGAGCTAGGTATTCATTTCCTTTAAATATATTTTTATCATAAATTCTACTAAGTGACAGGATTGATTAATAAGGTGAGTACTATACATTGATTAAATCATGACAAATCATTCTATAACTACCTTAAATAACTTTCTTAAATCAAACTCATTATAGAATCATTTTCTAATCATAATATTCTTATATTTTTATTCATATCATTATTTTAAGTGATAGCATTAAATAATTGGGACACATTTTCTGAATTAACGTTTGTTATGATTTCGCGCTGATAAAATTTTCTAAAGGTATTTACTGATTGCCAGTTCCCACGTGCTAATATATCGTCGATAGAGTGATTCTCAAGCCAGCTTTTAGAAGCTACAGCTGACCTTACACTTCCAGGACTAGCTTTAATACCTGCTTCTGTAAAAATAGTTTTAACCCATCCTGCTATAACTGTGCGTGATGCAGGCTTAGCATCTCCTCGAATTGTAATAAATAGATTAAATGTATTACTAGCTTTACGTCTATCATCTAACATGGTTATAGTTCTTTCTATCCAGTAAATGGGATTTAAGTTATGATTATTTGTGTTCACGTGAAGTTTCCAACCAGACTGCCTATAAGTACTGCTATCAGTTTTTGAACCAAATTGAGGCCAAAAAATTGTATATTTGTCAGTTCTAACACAATGATTTGGGTCTGTTCTGAGTAACGTCAAGTCATGTATGCGTCTTCCTGAACATAGAAGTAATAAAATTGCGGTATGTCGGGAAACTTGAAATAAATTGTTTACATCAATTTTATGTTTAGATAAGTAATTAGTGAGTTTATTAACATCCCAAATAGGAGGTTTTGTTACTTTCAGATTTTTAAGAGCAATTGATTTTAAAATATGCTTTACGAGGACATGTGAACTCAACTGACCTGACATTTCAGAGTTGCATAATGTAGCAACCACAGATTTATGTAGCAATATAGTATTATATGATAATTTTTCCACCAAATGCAAGTCTGATAAAAATTGAGCTAATTGGGAACCTGTAGGGTTTATTGTATCAATCTTTTTAGAACTCGACCATGCACACCAGCGTTTCCAGGCTATCTCATAAGATTTTAAGGTTGAATTTCGCCACGAATTTCTAAGTAAAGCAAGTTGTTCTGTATTCCATGTTCCTACCGCCTCAGACCACCCCCACATTTCCACACCTCCAGAACTAAGTTCTCCACTTCGGGAGGTGGTTGGCCCGTAGACGTGTCGACTAGGTTCTTTTTCAGGTTCTTTATTGTGAATGGTGCTGCTAGAGCTCGGGCTCTGAGGTCGGCGCGCCAAAACACTTTCTCCCATCTCGGTGCCACAATAAGGAATACTCCGGTCGACTGATTCAAGTGGCTTAGTACTTTGGGCATCAAAAAAGGCGGTGGGAATATCCATGCTAACTGATATTCCCATGGGTTGCTGAACGCATCGTGATATAGGGCTTGCGAATCTCTTAGATCTCGAGACACATAGTTGCTGACGACATGAGCAGTTTCCGACGCAAACAAGTCTATCATCGGAGTTCCCAACCTCGCGAAGATTTTCTGTACACATGTCGGTAGCAGGTGCCATTCCGGTGGTCGTCGTTGTCTCGACAAGTGGTCTGCATGCCGATTGAACCGGCCTGGTAGGTAATGTATTTGAAAATGTATCTGGTGCTGGTCCAGCAAGCTCAGTATTTGATAAGTTATTTCCATTAGCGACAGTGACTTCGTGCCCCCTTCTTTTCGAAGATGTGCTACAGCTGTTTTGTTGTCGCATTGAATCAAAATGGAGCTGTGATCCAGTAAGCGTATTTGACTCTGGATCGAATATAATATGGCCAGCATCTCCTTTTGATTGCAATGGAGTAACTGCTCGTCCGGAGACCAAACTCCCGAGAGTTCCACGTTGTCCATCTGTGCTCCCCATGCTAGATCGGACGCGTCTGTCACTAAGAAATGTGTTGGGGGAGGGTAGTGAAGCAGTGTTGCTAAGTGGCAATTCTGAGTCCACCAGATCAATTCGTTTATAGCCCCTTGTGGTAGAGGGTACAACCTCGATGATTGCTTTGGTAAGGAGTTGAGGAATCTTAACAATTGCCTGTAATTTAGACGGCCCCTTGGAACAACAAAACTGACAAAATTGAGAAGTCCTACTACTTGTTGTAATTCTTTTACTCTTATTACTTTTTGTTCTAATATCAGAAATAACTTTTTTAGAATGGCTGTTATCTTGTCGGTTGGTAGACATTTCTGGTTTTTCCAAGGTTTCCAAAGTATTCCTAAATATGTTATGTCTTTTTGGGGCACAAGAATACATTTCTTGAAATTTATTTGCCATCCCAGGTACTGAAGTGTGTGTATGGTACGATTGACATGCTCGCGAAGCATGCGACTGTCCTGGTGTGCTATTAGATAGTCGTCGAGGTACACAATGATTCGTATATTCCACCTTTCTCTCAACGTTTGTGCTACCCAGTTTGTTAGCGTGGAAAAAATCTTCGGGGCTGTGCAGAGTCCGAAGGGGAGACATGTCATTTCTAGCAATTCTTGGTTGTATATGAGGCGTAGGAATCGCCTGTGAGCGTTGGCTATTTTGAGATGAAAGTAAGCCTGTGATAGGTCTATTTTGCACAACCAATCCCGAGCCTGAAGAAAGTCGGGAATTCGAAACATGTTTATTAATTGAAAGGGTTCGATCACCACATATTCGTTTAAAGCTTTGAGGTTGAATATGGGCCGCGGAGGCCCATTGGGTTTTGGTACTAGAAATAGAGGAGAGATGAAGCTGGGTGATGGATGTGCAATTTTTAGAATCCCTTGAGTTTTCATTTTTTGAATTATTGTAGTCATTTCTTCTGAAACTGGAGTCTGAAAGGGCCCTTTGGTTACATTTGGATAAACAAGCGGGGGTCTTTTGTAAAATGGTATTCGATACCCCTGAATTATTTTTAACAGTATTTTTGGCGCACCCATCTCTTTCCATTCCAATATGTGGTGTTCTAACTGACCTGCTATAAACTGTTTCGAGTCATTGCCTATATTTTCTCGTATTGTCTTTGGCAACTTTTGGAGCATTAGAGCGTCCCTTGTTGAATCCACGATCGGGCCGCGAGCCTCGGTTGTGAAATCCTCCTCTCTTATTGTCTTCGTTACTATATCGAGCTGCCGATGCTCTTGAGGGATGAAAGGGATGAGAGTATCCACCCCGCGAGGGTGTTGTATAATATTGCATGTGTAAGGGGTATGCACAACTTGAAAAATTATTATGAGCTCCACGCGATGGAGCTGTAGGTTTTCTGGTACCAAGCCCCCGCGAGGGGCGGTGGTTTGATTGAATGTTACCCTTTGTTTGTGTTAAACGTTCAACTTTTAGGGGCCAGAATGCTTTGCGAACCCCACCGGCCTTTTCTAATGCTGACGTGAATGGGTCGGAGTCAAAAAGGCAGGTGGATGAAGGCGGAATCTTGTTTAATGATGCTTTGACTAAGGGGTCTCGAACCTGGCTAGTAATAGATTCCCGGCGCATTTCAATGCAATGGCCGCAGACTAATTGCAGTAAGTCAGAAGAAACTTTATGGAATTCTCCCCTTTGAAACAATTCCTCAATTTTCCCACACAAAGTCTCAAAATTCACCTCATTATTCCTTGCAAATTGAAGAAGATTGCGGATACTTTCTTGCAATGCTTCCTTTTGTTTTAATATACAGTATGTTATAGCAGCATAGGCTTTATCAGAATATGCTAAGTGGCGTAAGGTGTCATACATTTTCACCTCTTCGTTTGTTTCCAGGTCTATAAAACCTGGTGTATGAGCATATAATTTTTGGGTATCAGCGTACCTAATTTCTGACCATGAGCTACTACCTAATCTTTGTACATCCAGGAGAATTTTTAAGAAATTATCCGGTGTTTTTTGAACAGATGGTTCCTTAAGCTTGGTCTCTATATCAAATGTAAAATCTGTGGCTGGAGGAAAATCTTCGGGAGGACATTCACCTTCGGGAGGACATTGATCGTCAACAACGTTACTGTATTGTTCATATAAATTTCGACTAACCTCCGAGCAAATAGATACATCATCACGAATCATTTCCATATTTTTGGAAGATGCCATATGGTTACGAATTTCTTTCATCTCTTTAAATAGTTTATCTATATCACGTTGAGAATAATGAGTGCGCTTACTTTTTCGACTACGATGATGACGTTTACCTCGTTTGTGGTTAGAGGATGACGTACTAGATGAACAGGTGTTGGAGCTGCAGCTGCTGCCACTGCTGCTGCTGCGGTACCGCTTGCGAGCACCCTTGCTCGGGCCGGCCACAGCTTCCAGTTGTGGCTGGGGGTGAGGAGCCGGATCCATGTCAATTCTCTCCATGACTATCGAAAAACAGAAAATATTATTTTAAATATAAAGTCTTTCAACTACCCACATTCAATTGTGATTTTTCTTGGAAAAAACTATGTTTAAAATTTCATCGAAAAAAAGTATATTTAAAAATTACGTAATTAAAACTAGGGACTTTATATTTGAACTACGTAATCCGAACGGAAAAACCGTTAAAATTGTTTTATTGATTACGTTTGTAAAATATGGTAGGTAGATTTAATACTTACAGTTATTACTCGTTAAACTATAAACCACTCACTTTGCGCGGAAAAGTTACTGTGTTTCTAAAGTGAAGAAATTTGCAACAACTACTGTTTAGTTGCTACTTGCACGATGTTGCTTCGACGGAAAACTGAACGCCAATGAGAACAAATGCCGCCATCGTTCTTAAGGAAAACTAAAAAATGGCGCCAACCGCCAGGTGTCGCCACTGAGTCGGAAATCCAAAGTCAAATGAGGGACTAAAATGGTAGGAAAAAGACGGAAACGGATACGCTCTCTCATTATAAAGCTTCCAGTGACGGTCAAGTGTTTTAATAATCAGCTTCGAAACTTTAGTGGCAGTTAAGAAAATATTAGTGTAAAGTCAAAATTTAACCGTTAGTGAATAATTTGTTAAAAACTCAACTTAAAATAAAAAATCTAAACAGACGAATTTATGATGTCTAAAAACTTCTCTCGAACTATCCGCTTTCATAATAATTTAAAACAAGAAGTACTTAACTTTGGCATAAATCGGCCATCAAAGACAGAGATTGTTGTTGTCAATTTCGTCCATAGGGACAGGCTCAAAGACAGAGAGGTGATCAGTAAATTCGACATCTAAATAATATATTTTTTTAAGTTGATAATGGGAATCGCTTATTAATCAACCAAAAATTATTACAGAAAGGCTAAAAATTTATTCTTTGGAGGTCAAAATTAATGTCTCTGCTGCCACCTTTAATAACATTTGATGGTTTATTCTTACTTGATAAATGAAAGAAAAAGTTATTTTTAAAGTATTTATTATTCAACCACTTAAAGAAAGTTTTCAAAATGCCGACCTTCGTGCTCAATATATATTCCACGTTGTCTAAAAAGGTGTCTTTTAAATTTATAAATGCAGTTCTGTTGTTTTTTATTGTTTCTTCTGCTTGTCTTAATTTCGTTCTTAACACTGTGACGTTTGTAATGTCCTTGTCGTACACCAATTCTTTGTAGTAACCCCAGACGAAAAAATCTATGGGGTTCAAGACTGGGGACCGTGGTGGCCACGCAATGGGCCCTCCACGGCCGATCCATCTGCCTGAAAACGTTTCAGACAAATGTTGTCTAACATTTCTAGCATAGTGACATGGTGCACCGTCGTTTTGAAAAATCATATTTCTTCGAGTTAACAGGTCTACATCTTCTAATAAGACGCCGAGATCCCGTCGTAGAAATTGCAAGTAGGTCTCGCTGTTCAGTCGGTCAGGTAGTTCGAACGGATCAATCAGCTGTCCGTTTAGAATGCCTGACCACAAATTGATACTAAATTGTTCCTGGAAATTAGATTCCCTTGTAAGGTGTGGATTTTCAGTATTCCATGAATGAAAGTTTGTGCACCCCACACCGCTTAAAATGTGATTCATCCGTCCATATAGAATATTTTTAAAAAAGTTTTCGTTTTTAGCTTGTCTCGTTAACATTTCCTGACAAAATGCCACCCTTTTTGGATAGTCTGCGGACTTGAGCTGCTAAACTTTTTGGATGTGATATGGGTGAAAACCCTCTTGTTGAAGAATTCGATGTGCTCGTGATTTAGGAATTGTGATTCTAGGTTCTATTGTTCTTACACTAACTGATGGATCTCTTGCCACTTCATCAAGCACTGATTGGACAGCATCTGGGTCATTCAAATGGACGCCTTGACATTCTTCTTGGTAAGCGTCCTTCCATGTAAGCGTTATAAACTCTTAAAATCATACGATGATCAGGCCAAGATTCAGACTGAGGTCCACCTGCATTTTGTACTTGTTGCCTGTACAACTTGGCAGCTTCAGAAGCATTTCCTCTTGCAAATCCGTAGAAGTAATGCATAAGAGCATAATCTTGCGACGAAAAAGACATCACAAAATGAAGAGCTCGAAAAGTTCGTTAAGAATGCCAAATTCGTCAAAATCCCGTATTTACACAAAATCAAACCGTAATCACACTCAAAGTCCGTAAAGAAATCAAAGTTCGTCAAATAATCACAAATAAATAAATATAAATAAGTATTGCGTTGCATCCAACGCCACAACCAATGTGAACATAGTTTACTTGTAGTTAATTTTTGCTTGTTACTAACTAAACTAAATCTTAGAAATTAAAAAATAATCTGGTTTTTTTTTTCATCATATGATAACAATTTAGCAATTTATTGAAATTTTCACCTCTCTGTCTTTGATGGCCGATTTATGCCAAAGTAGCCCCATTAAGTACTTCTTGTTTGAAATTATTATGAAAGCGGATAGCGTAGAGAAGTTTTTAGACATAGGAAAATCGAAAAAAAATATGATTATTTTATATTCTTAATCAATTATCCATACCAATCTAGATATAAATACATTCTTTCATACGTACAGATAGCGGGCAACATTGTGTTATTGTTTGAAATAAATACTAATCAAGACTAAAGTTGTAAAAGTACAATGCCTTTGCTTTTGCGAAAACTGAAATTAAAAAAAATCTAAATGTTTTTAACTTTTTATCAAAATTGAATATTTCATTCCTCTTAAAAATGTGCTTGATTTTTAATTAAATGATAAAACCATTTATCACAGTATGCTAAAAAATATGCTCACACAGGTTTTAGCTCGATATCCCACCAAGCATTTGCTTAGATACGCCGATAATAGTAAGATAATACGACAAATACAATGTGGAGTTTACTTAAGAAATCCAAGACAAACATCTAAATCAAACAATGATACTTCTCCTGCAATATCTAGCAAATATCAAGTGATAAATGAAAAAAACTCGCAAGTGATCGAAAATACGCATGATGAAATCCACAGTGAATATATTTACCCCATTCTTAGTGATGAATATGATGGCATTAATTTAAATAGTAAGTATAGAGGCTATGGGACTGTAAAGGAACACTATAATAAATTACAGCCATGCAAAGAGAATAAAATTTTGAACAAAACCCAATACCTACATATCAGACCAATGTTCCAATTATTTCATAAGCCAATTCCATTCCAATCTCCTTGTGCAAGAGCAAGTTGAAACCCGCGCCCAGTAATGGCATATTTGTAACTTTTTAATATTACGTATCCATGACCAACTCATCACAATTTTTTTTTGGTTTAGGAGGAAAAGCAGGTGTGTTTGATATAGAAGACTTAGTTGAACTTCTACAACGAGAAAACTCAAAAAATATTTTTGTGGCTACTGTGCCATCAGAGATTAACTATGTTGATTATATGTGTATAGTGTCTGGACAGAGTAAAAGGCATATACATGCTCTAGCCGAGTTTGTTAAAAAGGTCTATAAAAAAAAAAGACATGATAGTGACCCAATACCACGCATAGAAGGAAAAGAGTCAAATGAATGGGTTGCTTTAGACTTGGGTAATGAATGTATTATTCTTCATAGTATTGATGATCAAATTTATTTATGGTTATTTAAATTTTTATTATTAAAATTTCAGGTAATATCGCATTACATATATTTTCAGATGATAATAGGAAAATGTATGATCTTGAAACATTATGGGCAGTGGGACCGGAATATGATGATAAAACAAAGAAAAAGGATGTAATCGAAATACTCGAAAACTATAGTGACTTCTTAAAAGATCTAAAACCGTTGTCATAAAATATTAAAATTAAAACCTCATTAAAAGTCTCATATAAAATGTTTAATTTTCCTTATTTATATCAAAGATACATATAGTATTAATTGTATAATTCAATCACATTCTAAATAATATAAAATAATTAGTATTCCTTTAAAATAAAATATTTATACTGTCTTTCTTATCAAGCTGATTTAAGAAATGGACAAATATTTAGTCAAGATCACTAAGTTGGATTCAGTACATACATGTCATGAAACGCTGTAATTTAAGATACATTAGAAACCAATTATAACTTGTATTCTATATAATTGTGCACATATAACATAAAAAGTATCTTTGATCTACCAATGCATCACAACACACATGTAGAATCTAACTTTAAACTAAAATAATTTTGGCATGAATTTTATAAACTAACTTGAGAATCCTAAATGCATTAAAGATTTAATTTAAAATGTATGACTGTTGACTAAGGAAACAATGGGTTATTTCCTCCCTTAGTGCCAGATCATAGAAACATGTTTCCAATCCTTTGAGGTGAACAGATACACATTTTCAAGAAACCCTCTGTTGACTCTTGGGAGGAAAAGTGGAATAACCCAAAACCACAATCACAAGATTCATTGCATCAGTCAAATTACAGTTGTATATTATAATATACTTTACATTTATAGTAAATAGCATAGTTCAGGAAGCAAATAAATGTGCTTCTAATATGTTAAATCAATAAAAATATGCAATGTTACTTGGAAGCCAATAATAAATATAAAACAAAACTTGCTTAATTACTACTGGAGTTATAAAAACAATTGTTGGACCACATACAAGTCTTTCATTATGATGGCTACAAAAGTTTACTTGAGACTAAAGTAATACGAATGACTTACAATCATTTGGCCTAAAAAGTGACATATAATACTAGTGAACATTTAAGAAAAAATAATTATTAAAAAAAATCTTTCTTTAATAAATGCTGTTTTAATTAGTGAGATAAAATATATGTGTCCCATGGTCACACCTGCATTATATGTCCAACATTGCACCATTTTAACTTCTACTTATACTTCTCGAGTTAAAAAAGTTTAAATTGAACAGTAGTAATGAGAATCATATGTTAACTATTGCCTAAGTTTTAGGTCACTGTAACAAGTCAATGTTCCTATTGGAATGTATATTTTTTACTTTATGCAAGACCCAATTTAGTGTAGAAGACGTCAAATGGTGCATATTTTTCTAGATAATAGTAGATACCTAATTTGTGATTCCAATTTAGATTTGTAATTTGGCTCAAAACTTAATTATGACAATATGGCGACACTCCTTCTAACACCAGCACCAGCATTAACATTGTCCAAGCTAGACCATTTTTTAATACCATTTTTAACTACCTCTGCAGCAATTTTGTCTTCCATTACTCTAGACATTGCCTCAAGTTTTTGAGCCCTCTCTTTACTTAATGGCTCACTAGGAAAAGCTAAATCATTAGCTTCGGCAAGTGTGCGTAAATCAAAATAATACTTGGCATAAACACTAGACGGTACATTTATATTAAATTGCAACATTTCTAGAAATTGCCTCTCTAACTCATTCATGTCTTCTACAGTAATATCCTTCAGAATTTGACAGTAGTCAACATTCCAAACAGCCTGATCATCCCAAACTTTACTGGCCAGTAATATTGCACCCAACACTATTCTCTTCCAATTTGATGGTGCAATATCCAATTCAGCACAAATGAGTAAGCGCTCCAAGTAAACCAATGTTATAATTGCACATTCAGCAGTCAATTGAGCTGCATTAAATAATGTTCTAACAAATTTATATATTTGCTTATGCTCTGGATTATACTGGTCATAGTCATCACTTACCCCATCCTTACTTAGAGGATGTAGCTTTTCATCAAATATATCCAATCTGCGTTCTGAGGTTCTATTTTTGATATGATAATAAATTGCCAGAGCAACACATTTAACAGTGTTTTTTAAGTTTGGTTGTGATACAGTACTATCATCTAAATAAATAGTAGAACAGGAACTGCTTTTCTTGAGCTTATTATCTGCAATTTGATGTTGGCTACGTTTTCTGGTCATTCCATTTTCAATTGATGCTTTAGATCTTTCCATGAAAATTGTGCCCGCTATAGGGTCTTGAGAAGGGTCAATATCACCATCGTCAGGTTCACGTTCACTAATATGTTGGATATTGTTGGAACTAACTTCTCCTTCAGGTAGATAATCTTCAAGTTTCACGATGTCCTTTCTGATTGGTGAAGGACTTCTATAGCAGCAGCAGCTATTTTGGTTACCCATGTTAGAACTTTGTAAGAAATAATTTGTGTTAAAATTTGATCATTCTACACACAATTTCCCAGCCTCGAATATCTTACAACGCATGCCGATGTATAACGACAAGGGCAAGTTAAATCTGAAAAGATAAAAATATTACCAAAGCAATCAAATGTATTATGAATTTTGATACACTTCATACATATCAAAATAATTAAGAGTCAGACCTTAACATTTTATGTAAAATTTATTAACATTACTGAAATATAATACTCCTATTCCATTTTATTCCGTCAACAAAAATTATATAGATTATATATTCCGTCAATGACAACTTTTCTATTTACAGATTATCGAAAGACGAGATCGAAAGCTTAAGGCCCGTTGAGAACAATACATGAGCGGACTCCAACAGCAACCAGTCTTTTCGGTGTGCCTATTGTGTAACTCAAATGACAAATGAAAATTATTATCACTGATTATAAAATCAGAAACGTCAAAACTACGATATCAACAAACGATGTATTTTGGTTCACTAAACATGATAATCATTTTCACTTATAATTTGAGTTATATAATAGAAAGCAATAAATAAAAATCAATCTGACACATAGTACCTTCTATGACTTTTCAGAAGATCCAACTGCAATGAAACAACCGATTCCAGAGTAGGATAAAAAACACTTCGACCAATTGTAACACAATGTCAATGTTGAATAAGTCAAGTTCAATGTCAAAAATACAGTAAATAGTCTTTATTTTATTCATAGTATGTCATTCTCTATCTACTTATAAACAAGGTAACAAAATGATTTTTATGTAGAAAGTAGTAAAGTTGGGCCGCTCTAAGATTACCGATATGACACTTTACTTTTTTTGGTTGTACATATAACTTTGTTATAAAGAACACATTTGGAAAATCGTTTAGAACAACTTTTATCAATACAATTTTCTGTCAAAATATCAAAGTTACGTAATTGTATTATTATTTGTCTTTTAGTACTTTCAATAATTTAAGAATAAAATAAAACTTATAATTTCCCCTTTGTATAGCGCTTTTACAAAGTTACTTCGTTGGTCACGCTTTCATAGTGATGTGCTCGGTAATACTCACTGCGTACTTTTGTGTTCCGGAATGTATTAGAATGAGGAGGTTTTGGCGCGATTTAATAGCGGCGGTTTGCATTATTTTTATCAATAAGTGAATCTGAAAGTGAATAAATCTTTTCAATCTTATTTTTGTTTTAATTAATCCTTACTTAGTTATTAAGTAGAAATAACAGTTACTTAAATGACTCGGTAATTTTGCAGCGGTCCCTCACTAGTGCTGTCAATCTGACATATGTCAAATCGGTAATCTTAGAGCGGCCTGACTATAGTAGTAAAATATTTATAAATCGCCCTTTGCCTGAACTTGCTTAGCAAGAATCAAACTACAAATAAAGACAGCCGTCCCGTTTGGAACCTTAGAATGAGTGCAAAAATCATACTCTGCTTCATTAGGGTCTGATCTGACTTGACCTAAACGTGCGTACGTATTTGTAAACAGTGAGTAATCAATGATTTCATGGATTAGTGCTAAAAGAGTTTTCTATTTGTTTTCACTATAACGTCTTCTAGAAATATAAGAGTGTTGTGAATGATATGAATAAACCATCTCTTTTCAATTCACAGCAATTGTCAACTTGACAGACTCACAAACCGAAAGCTTCCTTAGCATAGCATTGCTAACGATTTAAACTGATTACTCACTGTCGCTTCCATTCTCTCCGAAAGGGGAAAAATGTAACGGAGCAGGGTAAATAGAGAAACACTAAACTAAGAAGGATAAAAAATATACATATTCAATTTATTTACTAATAATTATTTTAAAGTCTCTTTTTCTATGCACTCATGACGTGGAAGACAAAGAAATGTAGGGAAAGGGAATTTTAGCACTTACAGAAGATCACTGATAGTAGGATAAGGACGCTCAGGGCATGATGATTAATATTACAAGAAAACCAGAATACTTGTAGTCGGTAGTAACAGAGTTGCTACCGAACCACATGTTGAACATTGTTGATAAAACACTTGTAGAAACAAGTCGGCAGTGGTTTCTTCAACTTGATCCAGAGCAAAAAGAAGAACTAAAGATAGAGGCTCTAATAGCAGGTAATATTACTTTAAAACAGATCCCTACGCAATATTGTTAATGCACAATATTGCCTTTATAATCTACGGACGTACGATAAAAAATCAGTCAATTTGATACTTAGATACTATTACTAGAGTGATAGTAATAAATATGGATGCTTTGTCGATCGATGTGTCGATGGTCAGGTCCATGTGCTTAGATTTATACAAATGTATTTTTTTTACAAAGTTCAAAATCTTTTCATTTGACCTCTCGGCTACACCGATAGGAATAAAACAATAATAGATACTTAACAATTTTTTAATCGTAGAATAAGCGATAAATATGTTCGGCGTGTGCCCACATGAGCAATAAATTTGCTAAATTAAATACTTGCGACTAATACCTATAAAACTTTTACTTACAGTGTAATATTGCAACTGTTGCACAGTATTATGTGATGGGCAACTTGGCGGCTATATTATTATAGCAAAAAATGGTTATAAAACTAGCCTGTTAAAGGATCTCTACTTTGCTATTTAAGTCATAGTAGAGCATTGGGATATTCATTTGTATTGGGTGAAGGTGGCCAGGCTTATGGTGAAGAACTTAAGATATGGCCAAAATGACTTGCATCTAGGCCAAAGCCACTTAAAAAAAAATAAAGTATCATGGCCGACCGCTTGCTTTTCAACACGCGCTAAATGTTAGCTGTGTCTTATATTGGAGTATTAGTGAATTCTTAGGTATCATTTAAATCTATATACTTAATATAAGGAATCAATTTGTTGTAGGCACGTAAGTTCTCTGTTTGAGTACAATGCGTCGTAAAAGTGAACGTACTGCAAATAAAAAGAAATCTGAGAAGTCACCCGAAAAGAAAATAGAAAAGGTTAAACGTACCAGAACCAGACGCAGGAAACAGTCAACTTCTTCTGACAACGAATCCGCAGATGACGCACCGCAGCCAGTACAAGAAAAACAAGTTATCCCCGAAATAGACAAAAATGTACAACAGTCACCCAATAAAGAGGATAGTCCTGAAGATGCTCATGATCAAGTTTGGCGTGTTAAAGCTACTGAGGGTTCCGGTGATATTGGCGAAATACAAAAGTTAAAGATTTGTTTGACTCGGCCCCCTTCCACACCTGAGAGGGTGGATAGATCTCCCAGAAGCAAAAGAAAACATTCAAGAGCTACTAGTTCGAGTGATACTCCAAGCAACGAAGGTGTCGATGAGAAGAAAAAAAGTAAACATCGTTCAAAGAAATTGACACGTGAATCCAAAGATGAATGTGATAAAAACCATGATAGCCAAGAAGAACAAGAAGCGGAGGGAATGGATGTTGAAAAAGCAAACATAATATCACAAAGTGTGAAAATTTGTAATGAAAATATTTCAGATGATACTCCAGTGTCAACTACCAATGAAGAAGTTAAGGTTCATGAACCACCTGATGGCAATGAAGTTACTAAATGTAAAGATAACTCTAATAATGATTCTGTTGATAATAGTAAAACATCAGATGCTGATACAACTGTTGCTTCTCCAAAAGCTGAAACAACAGTTGTATCCTCTCCAATTGATCCAAATGAAAATACTTTGAATGACTGTAATGAATCAAATCAAATAGAATCATGTAGAGATTCCATTGAAGATAAATCAGAAATATTAGAAATACATGCTGATGAAAATAGATGTGAGACATCTGATACTGAAGTTGGAAAAGTTAAACCTAAAATATGTAAGAATGACACAGAGGAGGCAGGGGAAAGTGCAGCTGAAGATAAGGTAAGTAAAATTTCAGATGAAACAGATAGTGTGTGTAAAGAGCCACAGTCTGATAAAAAATCTGATGAAACTGATGTTGTAGAGAGTACAGAGAAATTAATACCTGCAGTAAGGAAATTGTCATTTGATGCTACAAAAAATGAGGAGCTAAAGGAACTTACTGAAAAGTGTGATGAAAGTGCTGATTCTTCCCAATCAGTTGTAGGTGAAAATGTTTCCACTCATATTGTCATAAGTAGAAAGAGACGCTGGGGCTCTCGTCCTAAATTAAGTACACAGCAATCCTTAACAATATCCACAGATATCCTAAAGGATATCATACCTGATGTGAAACCCGCTGAATTTGAAGAAGTAATTGAGGAAAGAAAATGTAAGAGGGAAGTTTCAGAGAAAATTGAAAAGCCTATATTACCCAAAATTGTTATTGATAATTCACAAAATGTTGAAAATAGAAAAAACCCAGAAAAGGAAGAGGCAATAAACAAAGATTCAAATATTTCATCTAATCGTAAAATATCTATTGTAAACGATAGTGACAGCATAGTGGCGAGACCACCTAGTCCACCTAGACACAAGCAGTCATGTATATTGTATATAACAAATTTGGTGAGACCTTTCACATTAGCACAGTTGAAAAATTTACTTCAAAGGACAGGGCGAATAGTTGAAAATGGTTTTTGGATTGACAGAATCAAGTCCAAATGTTTTGTCAAATATGCAACTGAGGAGTAAGTATTATAATATAAAAAATTACATACAAACATTTCTATGATTTTAATTATTCTTATACTTACTATCATTTATTTTTATTTCAAGGCAAGCTGTAGAAACAAGACATGCCCTGCATGGTGTAACATGGCCCGTCTCTAATCCTAAGACATTACAAGTAGATTTTTCTAATGATGAATCATTTGAAAAAGCAAAACTAAATGAAGAAACTGAAAAATCTCAAATTTCTGCCACTCCAGGAACAGTTGAAGATTGGCTTCGAGAGCAGGATATGAAGAGGGAAAGGGGAGAGTTGGTTGGTTAATTTGACTGAAATATCTTTAAATAAATTGATTTATTAACTTAATTTTTAAAGAAAGCCTTTTATAATCAATCATTTTTATAAGATTCTGTTGTTTAGTTATTCATATAATTAGTTTGTTGGTTTACAGTATAGCAACCAAAAAGAGCCATCAAATAAATACATATTATATATACATACAAGTATAAAGATTTTGTAATATCTTTTTTATGGTTAAAAAGTAACTTAAAGTGTATAAAAATATAACAGAAACTTATTGTCAAGTGGACTGTTTACTAGTTTGTCATTTTTTTTTAGCTATAAAAAGCACCTAGGTTTTAATTGTACCATAAAAAGTTCTTGTTATATCAATAATTGATGGTTGATCTTTATTGTGGTATAACCAATAGGAATAGGGTCTGGGGTCACACCATATAACATGTTGTAAAGCCTCTCTACATAAAAAATCTCTACATAATTGTCATAACTTCAATAGTCTAATGGAATTGAGTTTTTTTTTAGGAAAAACCGTATGAACGCAAAGCAGTAATGCGTGAATGGGACATGGGAAAGATGGACAAAGATAAAGATAAACTCAATTTAAGAAGACCAGACGAAAGATCATTAGATAAAAGAAGACACCGCAGTATGGAGAGAAGTCCTGAACCTGGTAACTATGATAACTAGTTATTATGTGGTAATCAGTTGATAGTATTTGATTATATATTTATTATGTTTCTTAAATAATCATTTCTTTTTAATTTGTAGCAAGGAAGTTTAAGAAAAAAGAGGAAGAGCCACCTGCAAAATTGTTAGATGACCTTTTTAGGAAGACTAAGGCTGCACCGTGTATATACTGGTTGCCGCTTTCTGCTGAAACTGTATGTAATCTATTTCTTAAGTCATATTTTTATTTATTTTAGTCTTAACAGTTTAGAACATGTTTATAAGTTTAGATGTCCAATAATCTGCCGTACTACAGATAAAGTTTTGATGAAATATGTTTTTTTATATGAAAATTTGACAAAATTCTGCGAAAACCGCAATCATAAATAGTATTTATTTTGAATATAGTACAGAAACAGTTACACACTTTAAGTATAATGTTGTCAATATTGAAGAGAACTTTAATGAAGATTTAAGTTCTGTGTCATTTGTGCAAATGTCTTTAATGATGTTTACTTACTTTTATGTTACTAAGAGATTAAACATGTTTAAATATAATTATATATGAATTACTAAAAAGTGCCAGTCAGTGACAATACATATCTGACATGCTGTTCTGGAAATAATTTTTACACTCTGGTATGGCATATTTCATAATAATTATTTTGATTGAGCTTTTAAAAACCCATGGTGCAGTTCATTAAAATGGTTCATACAGGTGTTGAAATGACTCCATGAAGGTCTGAAGGTTTGTGTTATGGTATCTAGGGTAGTGGATAGAGATACATAAATAAATATTTTTGATTGAAATATATATTAACAACCATAATTAAGGGACAAATGCTTGTATTCATGACTCAAATTCAGGACCTCGGAGATGGTGACACTTTGAAACCATTACTAGCTGTGTACACTCACTCAGAATGCCTCTTTCAAGGCAATAATATCAAGTTTTCTAACACCAATCTGAGTATTAAACTTAAGTTCTGTTCTCCTGGTTCTCCTTTCCTATAGTATAGTGATATATCAGGAAGGTTGGGCACTGAGGCAAGCCAACGGACAACACAGTTATGGCACTCAATATGGTGATATTCTGTAATGCCACTCAGACTATGTTCAATTTACACTAATCAACCCTGAGGTACCATAAGTACAGATAAATTCATAAACAAATAAGCAGACTCAGCAGACACTATGAAAGGTATTGGAAGTCTTACTACTGTTGTTTTGCAATAAATATTGTTATAAAGAACAATTTATTGTTTTAAATGGATATACTTTATTATGAATATTTATTACTTTGATTGTATATATAGTTAATACATAAATATTTAAAAAAAAACATTAAAAATATATGAACCCTTAAATTTTGAGGTCAGTTGAGTAACTGTTGACTGTGACTGTATCGCAGCCTATAAGCTTATGAATAAGCTTCATATATTTTTGATGTTTTTTTAAATATTTATGTAATACATAGATATAGTTATCCATGGGAAAATTCTTCTCTGATTAAATATTTTGGTTTAGATTATACAATGTCAATACACTTACTTTATTAAAAAGTATGTGCAGATTTCTGCACATTTCTATTAAATATCAATTTCTCAGTTTAAGTTTTCAACGTTGGTTGATCAACTTGATAACCATATAAAATAGAGTTTGATAGTTGTCATGTGAAACATGTAACTGATGTCATAAATCTTTCTGGTTATATTAGTTTATAATAATCCAAATGAAAGCGGATTACACATGTTGCATTTATTTATAACGTTTTCATACTATTTATAGATCTCAATAATCTGCTATTATTGTTACAGATTGCAATAAAAGAGGAGCAGCGTAGGCAACATATGGCCGAAAACGAGCGACGTTTACAGGAGCTGCGTCGTACGCATCGCCGACATTAGCATGGTCCGTCCCACACATACATTGACAAGCACACATTTACTCATTTCTACATTTAAATACACACAGTTCATTGTTACACAGACACAGTTTTCTAAACATGTTCATAAAACTTGTACATTTTAACTTTTGTCGTTTGAAACGACTTTTTTTCAGGATTCATCTGTTGTCTATATACACTATATAGACTCTATCTCATTAAGCTCGATAGAGGAGTATTTTTGTTTTAATTTAGAATTGTAGATTAGGCTAAATGGCAACTCGTTCAAGATTGTACAAGGACTTGCAAGAGTTTTACAAATGAGTTTTATTTTATGAAAATGTTATAGAAAAGGCACCCTTGGAGGAAATCCTATGATTTAACCTACATTGGAGTACCGCAGTCAGTTGACGCATGGGAGGACGTTGCCGGAACCACTTGGGGCTGACCGTCGTCGCTGATTTGATTTGCAGCGAAGCTTGGTGAAGCTTGGTGTTGAAACGTCAGATTGCCATGTTGTTTATGCCGCTATGAAATTATTGTTATGTATTCGTCGAGGAGTGAGTTCTGAATTCGGTTTTTCACACTGCCATCAAACAAACAATATTTCAAATGACTAAAAGATATTGAAATGACTGAAGATATGAACAATGTGTTAATAATTTGATCAAAATGAACATGGAATACCTTCTACAAAATTATGCAACATTGTTTTTATTATACCTATTATTTTGAAAAGATTTGTTGGATATTATATATACGAAAATGTTTGAAGTCGGATTTGTTGAGTAAACCCCTCATCTGCGTAGACAATTGTTGACAAAAATTGGAATGTAGTCAGAACCAAAGTGGTGATTTATGTTTCAGTGTAATAATGATATTCCATTTATGTTAATAAATATTTTCCAACAATTTTTTGTATATTTATATCTGATAGATTTCAGACTTACCTACTGAAAAAATTTAATTAAAACTGACAGCTTACAAATAGGATTAGGGAATTGTCATATTTTTATTGGCTTATTCATGGAATATTTTTGTATTATACAGGTTTACTGTTGTAAGTTGACATTTCAATTGTTTCTGACTGATTTAACGAGTAGACACTAACACTCTAATTTAACCGATTTGTATATTATGGTATTCGATTTGGTATTCTCCGTACTCTGTGAAGAAAAAAAAAATGCTACCATTATAGGATTACTTGGTTGTTAAAACCATTTCTTCATTAAGCTGTATTTGTTGTTAATACACTTGCAAAGGAATGAAAATTTACAGGCTATTGTTGACCTAAAATCATAAAATTTTGCATGTAGCATATCAGTACTAGTAAAGAAAATATCCGAAAATCATACTTCATATTTCACTATTTATACTTCAATCTTAACATCGCCAAGACTAAAAAATAAAAAACAAAAAACAATTATTATATACACTAATTAAAATATATATAAACCAATAGCCAAACAATCGCCAGGTTTGATAAAAGAATCATAGTCGAATATCTCGCAAACGGTTAAGTTTGGGTTAGGGTATTTAAAAATCAAATCGGTTTAAAGTCAATAGTCAATAGCCTTAACGGATCGAGGTCAACTTACGAATTAAGCGGTGCATTTCGACTGGCAAATGCCCATACCAGAATTTGTCAATTTATATCTAAAATTATATATACACTTATCAAATTTAATTTGGTAATGATATTTAAATTAAAATTAACGTCGCTACACAAGTTATTCAATTTACATGTAGGATATTATTTATGTTGAAATCATTAGAGCTTATGTAACAATGCATCTTGGTCAAAAAACTATTAAAATAGTTAAATCTGAATTCCCTATCTATTGTAATTTTTAACCTATTATTTCCCAAGGGTAAGAATAAATGTATATTTATAATGGTTTTATCACGTTTATAAGTATGTACATCAAAAAGAAAAAAAAATATCAATTAGTTTACATTCTGTGAAATGTTGCGTCTACGCAACGTTAGGATTGCTGAACTTAAATTTTACCAGCAGTCTAATAACATTAGAGTATTATTAATAACACTAGAGTATTAATACTCTAGTGTTATTAGACTGCTGGTGATTAAATTGAATTAGCGTGAGAGAAATATTTTAAAACAATTAGCATGAAGATGCACTTGACATTTTAAACGCATAAATTGTTGTACTTCTGCATTGTTGTCATCTTCGACGTTTATTTTTGTGCTCTATGACATGACCAATATTATCGAAGCGAATATTGGATAGTAACGCGGTTTTGGATGGTCTCCCCAGATTTGTATTTGAATTACTCAAAAACTGCGAATTATCTGCAAGTTGGACTTCTTTGGTTTTTATTAAACTT
Source organism: Scirpophaga incertulas (assembly GCA_036419045.1). Taxonomy (NCBI): domain Eukaryota; kingdom Metazoa; phylum Arthropoda; class Insecta; order Lepidoptera; family Crambidae; genus Scirpophaga; species Scirpophaga incertulas. The sequence goes on along the minus strand of CM071634.1, from coordinate 25,477,080 downwards.
ACAGCAACGTAAGATTTGAATTATAATTGACTCAAAGATCGTTCATTTGCCAGATTGTACATTTTCCACGAGTTTACTAAAACACTGTCTATCAAATTGATGAAAATTGGCCACCACCACTTTTTTCCTCTTACTTGAATCCTATAATTGGCTATTCCATTATCATGGAGATCTACGCCTCCCATATTTTTATTATAATCTGCTATATAATAACCTGGAGCTGTGGCATGTTCACCATCTTTTTTATTTTCTTATCGTAACGTCTTGCTAATACCAATGGTTCGATTGTTGCGTTGTTAGTAGCTACATTCACCACAGAATTGTCATTTCATCGAACCAACAGTACCCCTTTTTTTGTAGACTTTTCGTATTCATCAAGGTTTTATTCATTGTCCTATTTTCTCGAATAGCAGCAGTACCAGTGGCAAAAAGTCTTTCTCTTTCAGAATGCAAAATAAATGCAAATAAAAATGTGAAGACAAGAAATTAACAAAAACGATGCGATGTTTGCATGGATCTTCAATAACGGACAATAGGCCCAGAACAGTTTTTTCTCCAAGACCTAAATCATTTCTAGTGTCGTTACTATTTTTTCCACAATATGGAATAAACCGATACAGATAACCATTTGAACTACATAAACACCATATCTTGTATCCAAATCTTACAGCTTTCCTTTGATGAACATCTTGCAACTATGATGTTTAACATATGGCACCATTTCTTCGTCAATTAACAAGTTGTGTAAGAATATTCCAAACTGCGTATTTTTTTGGTTCATTATATTAAAAATAGGACGCAATTTAGTGAATGTATCATTTTTATCCAGGTAAGCATTATCACATAAATTAATATTTTGCTTTATAGAATCAAATTTGTTACGACTCATACACTTTTTTACAATTGGTACATTTTTGTCCTCATCTTTTGACAGGTAAATAATGATACCCAGAGAATAATAATATACCAATAAATCTTTTTAGTTCTGCTACTGTGAGGGTAAATAAATGACGGTTATGGTTACGAACATACTTTTCCGAAAAACTTTTAATCTGTTCCCAAACTTCATCGCTAAAAATAGGGAAAATACTTCAAAAGGTGTTTTTCCACTTTCTTCAATATTTTGTGTCATTGCTGTGTCATCACTTGTAGGAAAATTTGTATAAGTTGGATGACCTTTTTTCCAAACTGGAACACATTTTGGTGACTTCTTTGACAGTCTTGGCTTGTTCGAAGTTGAAGGTCCGGGCTCATCTTGCGTATTTTCAGGCTCTGCTGTTAAATCGGTGCAGATTTCATACGTTCGAACGATGTCAGTGGAAACAATTTTGTTTTAGTCACCTATCGCGTCATCATTATAGGCCTTCCTCTTCTGTAAGATTGTGAACCGTCGGGGGGCATGGCATCGATTTGATTGGCATCTTCTAAATCCTCTTCCTCTTCTAATATCATAATTTCTTCAAAGTTTCTTGAGAAGATAGTGGTTGTTTCCAATGTTTCATCTTTTCACTTTTTATTTACAAACTTTTGTACACTTAGTTATCGTTTTTTTTTAGTAAATACTATGAGACACTGTTAGTTTGACGTTCTATAATCGACTAACTAATAAAATGAAAGAGCTTTTACTCTTTGAATAGTGAGGACTGATTGTTTATAATAAATTTGTAACATCAAACGCAAAGTGTGTAACAATAACAACTTACTATTATTTGTCCCAACGTTACGTATACGCAACGCTTCCTGGAACTCTAATATAAACAATGTGTGTAAGTAGTTTGGTCCAACGAAGTGATTTATACTATAATTAAGATATCACTAAAGCTTTATACAGTGTAAAAAGTTTAGTTTTCATTCAATTAATATTTTATTTATAATTGGATGAATATATCGATCTTGAGATAACAGTTTTTGACAAATAAAAATTATATGTATATGTGTTTAAAAACCATTTAAAAAAATTATTAATCTCTTAGTTTTTGTTCTTGAAATGGGCTGATATTTCGTAGATTTATTTTCTTGTTTTTAAAACACATAAAATAATTATAATATGAGCTGCTAAGATGGGTTAAAATACACAATAAATGAGGATAAAATAAATATATTGGCTGAGGGATAACTAATCTTTCTTTTCACCAGAACTTGAATGTAAATATCTTTCTCTTGATTGTGCTAGATATTTGATAAGAGTTACGATTGGTAATTACATTGCAGTCAGCGCCGTCAGTGACGTTGTCAATGATATCATTAACGTCGCCACCTTTATGGCGACCATGCCCCTGATGGTAATCGATGTGATTAAATAAAACTTAAAAAACTTAAAACTATTAATTGTCTAATGTAATGTTAAATTTCAATTAATAATTGTGATAGATAAGGAAAATAATACAGAAGTATAAAGCGAATAATGGCATGACTCATGTGGCGTGATAATGAATGTTAACATCGTCGTCGGCGTTGGAAGCGCGACAACTGGCGTTCCGAATAACCACTGTTTGTCGACCACCAATTTGTCGATTGTAGCGTCATATCGCATTCAGTATGGCTGTTCGTAAAACTACACCTAAGAAGCCTATTTCAACAAGTGTCATCGTCATATTTTAGTCAAAGCTATAACATTTTGATATAACATTCCTCAGTGCCTAAAAACAAAGGTTTACAACCAGTGTGTGTTACCAGTGATGACTTACGGCTCTGAGACGTGGTGTTTCACAAAAACCCTTTTTAGAAGGTTCAAAGTCGCTCAGCGAGCTATGGAGAGGGCTATGTTCGGTATTTCTCTACGTGATCGAATCAGAAATGAGGAGATCCGTAGACGAACCAAAGTCACTGACATAGCCCATAGGATTAGTAAGCTGAAGTGGCAATGGGCCGGCCACATAGCACGAAGATTGGACGGTCGATGGGGCTAAAAGGTGGAGACCACGTACCACCAAGCGCAGTGTGGGATGGCCACCTACCAGATGGACCGACGACCTAGTAAAAATCGCTGGGTCTCGTTGGATACAGGTGGCAATGGACCGTTCGCGCTGGAAATCGATTGGAGAGGCCTATGTCCAGCAGTGGACGGCGATAGGCTGAGATGGTGATGATAACATTTTGACAGATAATCTATAGAGATAATAGGCCTGTCAAAACGGACTTTTTAGATATCCAATTCCATGTTGTTGTGTGTATTTTTCAGTAGCTGCGTTTGTTGTTCTTTATTGACCATTTTCCTTAAAATGGATTTCATACCTAATAAATCACAGAATTTTGAAAATTGTGAAAGTAAAATTTTAAATATAATGTTTGAAATTTGACATTTCAGTAAAGAACAAGACCAAATAATAAAAATTTCTATAAATATACATATGTAGGTAGACACATGATTACCCCGCCTGATGTCAAGTGGTGGTAAAGTCTAAACATGAGGATAGCTGGTACCGTAGTTAGGTAGTATTAATTGCCACGCTAATTTACCGGCTTGCATAAATGCTTCTTCACAACTCTTTTAAAGGACCCTGGTCGTAGACAGGAGGAAACACCACTGTAGTAGTAGTGTAGTAGGTATTCACTCTTCAAAACAAGTAATTCATATGTGATAAAGAATGGAAAAAGTATTGAAATAAGCTAACACAACTATTTATTATAGTTTTACGAAAACGATAATTACCGGTAAAATGTTGCTACTTAATCTGTGAATTTAATTTAGATGTTCATTTACGACTGTCATCGGTGTTCGAAATATAGTCCATAATTGCATACTACCAATTCTTTAAAACTAAATTAATATTAGCTTATTTTGAGTTTAGATTTAGAGAACAATACCTATGTCATGATCGCCGCCAAATACTTATAAAATATTACTTGGCGAGCTGATTTACGTCACATCTGTAATGACCATCTGCGACGAGATCCAATCTGATCTTGTATCCATGTCACGAATAAATGATTATTAAAAAAAAACAATTTGATAGGGTCTTGGGAGAAATCCTCAGTAGTCTCCAGCTTAGTAGTAATATTATGATAATTCAGATGTGACTTCAACACCATCATCCATGGATGAATCTGCCAGTTCTACTACACCAGGATCATCAGACAAAACTGTACAATCTGTAGAACAAGAGGCATCAACTTCAAGGACCCACGAGGTATTTGAAAATGTAAGTGATCTTGATTCAACCTTAGAAGAGATTCTTACTGAAAGTGATGCAAATATTGAAATGAGTTGTAAAATTTGTGTGTTTTGCAACCTTAAAAGAAAGAAGCATCGTTCAAAAGTTCAACCCCTTCATGAATCTGAAACAGAATTATTAAAATCCTCAATAATAGATTTCGTTAAAGATCGAGAGGAACACAAATATTTATACAATAGATTAATCAATTATTTTGCTCCAAAAATATATTATCACACCGTATGTCGAGTCGATTTCAACAATAAAATTAAACGAAACAGTGGAAACTATTTGGCATGAGCGTCGAAATTGTCATCAAAGAGCATTTGAAGAAATACGTCAATACATACAGGAAAATGTTATTGATAAAGGTCGATGTTTTTTTTTTAATTTCTTTGCATATAATTTTCTTTAATAATGAAATTTAAATTGCAGGCATACTGTCTTAAATGCATTTATGTACCTGAGCAATGCTCTCGCAGTGCATTGGACTTTCTACCGCGTCTGGGGGAGCGTTAGACCCTTCGGAGAGGTCTGGCTTTTAGAATAATGACTTAAAATGGTCATTAAAATATTCAAGAGAGCTTAGGTACTGCACGTCTTGATTGTCTGATACCTACTGAAGGCACCATTACTCCAGGTTTTTAACCCCCAAACACTGTTCCCTACACCAGTGAGAACACGTGAATAAAATTGTAGCTTTTATACTTTAACGTACTCGTAGGTCTGGCAGGCGCTGGCTCTCACTCTATAATTAAGGTTTGTTAGACAAACGGGTTTGGATATTTCGAAGTCCTAGAAAAGTAACGTGTTAGAAGAAGGATGGGCACGAGCACGAGATTGACAATGATGGAAGTGCATTGTGGCAGCAATTTTAAATTGTCAAAAGTATATTAGAGTCTGATCAATGAATTGTGATGCTGTCTTTTCTCGGAAGTGTGTACGCGTGGTTAACAATGTGAAACCATATTCCCGATTGAAATTGTAGAACGTCAGGCAATAAAAATAATTAGTTCCCGGTACCTTGCTTACTTCTAAATTGTCACTTTAACTAACGTGCTTCTAATGATTTTTTATTATTGACATACCATTTCATTGTATGTTTCGGCACATGCAGGTTTCGCCTTGATAGGATATCTACCTACTACTCAAACATGTTATACTCTTAGGAACAAATTACCGATTTGAAGAACATTATTCCAATTTTTTAAGTTTTGTACTAAAATTTTATTAAATTAAAATGTTTTGTTTTACTGATGTAGAATAAAACTAAGTTGGCGTTCCTTAAATTAATAAGATAAAATAATAAACCATAATTAATGTATTTAAACATTATAATTCAATACAGCCTTTTTTTTTCTTGAATATATTGTGTAAAATATTATTTACTTTGTATATATGTTACCGGCAATGTGTATAATCCGGTATTGTATACAATACCTAGGCAATGTATAGAATACCTCAAACGGGCAGGTAAAGTATGAAATAGAATTTATTTTACACTTTACCTAGGTATTCTATACAATGCCAAACTTGCAGCAGGTAATGTAAAACTCGAACGCAATTGTCGTTATTACAAAAAAATAAGTACGGTAAGCTTCATAGAACCCTGACACCCTTCCTAGAGGCGCCATTTCAAGCATTAATGGAAGTGAATCGTTTTAGCATGACCGTTCACTCGCGAGTGTACGCCGCACATGGGTATCCTTTGCAAATAAAATTAAATCCTTTGACAAGAGACGGCACGGCGCCAAGGCGGTGCGATCAAAGTAAGTTCGCTTAGATAATGTCTGTACACCCGAACGCAATTGTGTCTAATAAAACAAAATACGAATCAAAATTATCGGGACACACAAGCTAGGTGCAAAGAGCGCATGATGAACACATGGCTATCCCAAATACTAAGAATGTTGTTAAGCCTACGAATGTCGAAAATCTTCCTTGTGAGGTAAATGATCAAGCGTTACATGATCCGAATTTGGTATCTTTGGTATATTTAAGGGGACATTTCTTTAGATGCTGTCGGGTAGAGGACAAGTACCCCGGGTGAGCAGACGTCTCACCAGTAAGAGATAGTTCCTTTATCGCCTTGTATCGAGTATTATTAATATATACGAGTATTATTACTTATATGATTATAACGGTGTAACTTAGTATTGGGTTGGAACTTTGTCAATAATAATGGATAACGAAAATCTGAGTTTTCTTTATGGTTAACTTATTGAATTATTCGTTTACGATATGATTATTCAGACCCGACTTGGCATAGTCCGTAAGGATGAAACTGAGAAATTGGGATTGAAGACGAGATGGGTTAGTTTAGTTGGTAAGGCTTACGGAGAGAGTTTTCGCCTGGTGAAAAGCTGGTCTGCATCCTATTTCGTAAAAAAATATGTGCTCATTCACAAATAGTAAAGCGTAGTCAGGAAAGCTTTTTCAATTTATCAAAGAATACCAAACTGAGGATACTATCCAGGCTTCAGTTTATGAATAAGTAGATCGAAGTCCACTTAAACTAAACAACTATACAATTCGCTAATATGAACTGTGTCCCTATTGTTTAATGGTTAATAATTGATTTTTTATATTTCAATAGAATTTAATATATTTATATTTTATTGAAAATCAAGAAGTAAAATAGTTATTTTACAGATGGTGTTTTGAAGCGCAGTTGGTACGCCAGTTAATCGGTCCTCTGATATTTCAGTCATGCTACCTGGTAATCGAACGCCAGAGGACGTTCAGGATTTCATAGAAGACAATTATACATTGATTTATATCATGTATATCGTGTTAGTAGTTTACTGGATATTTTTATTTCAGCCTTGGCCATGGGCCTCCTGCTGGACTTAGAAGCTCCCGTAAAAACGATCATGTCGATCGGTCCTGTACTCTAGTTATCAGCGCTTTTCTGCGATCTCACCGATTGTACACTGCCCTATTGAAAAAAAAAATAGTATTTCTAAGCTTGCATATGTGTGGTTGTAAACTTGTAAATATGTATTTATCTTGAACATTATATCTTTTATTCGTTATCGCTGGATAAGTGGACTCATAATAGATAATTTAAAGACAGTTTAGTTGGCGAGTTCCGATCGCCAACAATACTGTATGTTATTTTAATATTTTTTATCATACATAATACTAAAATGGTAAGTACTTAACTTTAATTACTTATTAGTATATAATAAAATACTAGAAACTGAATACAAAGTTACGATTTTTGATTAGGTGCAAGGGTCATGGTGGGTGTTCGCAATTCTAACGGCGGTAGCAAACTCCTTAGATCCTTTTACGGTTAAAGAACTCGTGGCTGGACAATATCGAACAAGAGGTTTCAATGGATCGTGGATTTCTGGTAAGAATTGCTGTACTGGTCATTAATTATCTCTATTGTTTGTTAACTGAACCCGATAGCGGTGTTACCCCATATAGCTACCGTAACATAGAATGAAATGAAAAGCGACTTAATAAGACAACATTATTTCAAACAACATTATTACAAAATGTTGCTGTCTAAATCCTCATTGATTTATAACGTGACTTGTATCTCAACTACTTTCGTTCCCGATTCCACTGTCTCCCTCAGCCTTTATACCCTAAACGCGTATGTGTTAATAGAGTACTTTAAACAGCCTTGGTCCAACACGCGTTACTTTAAGAATTCGTTTACGGTGTCAGCAACAAGGCCCGCAATGAATTGGATGTTTTCAAGAGAGTACTTAAAGATCATTTGCTTTCTACTCTCCCATAATCATAATGTGTTAGTATATATATTTATATGTATGTATTTATTTATTAAAATAATGTATAGCACTGTTATTTATTGGTATTTATTATTTTATAAGTAAAATATTATTAAATTATAACAAAAGTTGCACATAAATCTTTCCCGCACATTTCTTTCGGGACGTCCTTTTTAGTTGTCTGGAAGTCTCTATTAGAGATAAGTCCACCATTGTACATATTCTTTCTTGTATATTTTACATTATGTCTAATTGTACAATAAAATATAAATATTTTTATGTTGAATTTGCCGTATATACATATGTATTGTCTTCCAAACATATTTGCTTATTAAAAGTGTTGTTCGAGATATATATTGAGATATATAGAGTAAATTATTTGAATCTTGGTGTACAATGACCGCGCTGCCGGCGCTATGATGAACTATTGCTTACCACGTCATCACTGCAGGCTACTATTGTGGTATATACATTTTCTCAAGAATCATATCGATGCGCTTGGTCAATAATAGCCGGCAGTTCTTTCTGAAACTTGGAAGTCAACAATTTAAACATTATTTTTGTTTCTATGCCAACAACATAGGTATCAACTCTTTCTTCAACAATTTTCACCGGGATGAGACTCATCCTAGGATTTGTATAAAAATTTGTATAAAATCTGTACTCCTATATAACTAATTGACCTAGGTGATTAAAAGAGTTGAATACTCTATATCTGTTGGTTCTATAGTTAATGTGAATATTGTTCGTTTAGACATTGTGTTATAAATATAACCACAATCCACGGCCTCGCGGTCTAATGGGCTTTGCACATTTTTGTACAATAAGGTAGAAAAAACATTGAAACTAGATATGAATTAAGTTTTACTGTTTGACCTTAAGACAGCTTTTATGCCGCTCGAAATATCGACGAATTTTGTAATTCAAATGTAAAACTGGACGTACCAACTTTATTTTTCTTCGCACTGTGAGGGGCCTCGTGTATAGAATTAAACGAGTGTATATACTTAATGATGGCGGATGGCTTCGCAAACTGTACCTTACCCACAGAAACTTGGAGCCTTGCCCAGTTATTGGCTACGATTTTTATGTTATGGCGAATTATAAAAAATTTCAGATACTGAATTTACATTCACAAAGTTTGGCGAGCCTGGAATCTTGGTGTTCAATGTTTCGTCCTTAACCAGTAGCGTATTTGTCGCCGAAGAGCATATGGTTTGTATAACATGTCCATCTGCTGTAAGTGAAAACAATTATTGACATAAGGCATTTAAAATGAAATTACCGCTAACCGATCTTTCAATATGATTCAAATCTATTTTAACGTTAAATGTTAAGATCTATCGGGTGATTTGATGAGATTAACTAAGTGTTATTGTCGGTATCAAAAATACTTTTATATTGTTAGAAGTTTGTGGTTTAGTTGTTAATATTCGAAAAGCAAAACATTTTTGAGTTATTGACAATTAGCCTCCTTCGATCATCATGTCTGTCTTAGTCATGAGATTACATGTAGGCTAATTTACTCTATAAAGGCTATATAGGTTCTAATTTATATAAATGAGCTTCCATAAATGGAATAACTACTTTAGTAAGACTGAGTGGCGCATTATAATGACGAGTATTGTTCACATGAATGGAACGTAAGGTTTACTTTCTGGATAGACTATGACAGCTTTATTAACAAAAAAAAAATACTTCAGGAACGGTTATTTCAAAGATAAATTTACAAAATAAAGTTTTTATTAATATGATAATAATAATAAATATGATTGATATGAATATTACAATGATATTAATATTAATGCTACATAACTATTCATTACATAAACCAGCAATAATGATTTCAGGATTTTTTGAACACATCTTCGCCTATCTTATCAGCAGATAGAAAATTTATTTTGGCGCCTACTCAAGTGCAACAGGTGAGTATAGGATAGATGCGTATTAAAATATTAGCATATTCTGCTAATAAATCACTGCTGTTACGCAACCGAACCGACAAATAGCAGAGTGTGTTAGATGATGCGATAATCTGGGGCTCTGATTGGTTAAACGGAAGGGTTCGGTTGTATATCGGCTGCAATTTATTACCCAGAATTTAAAACCTACAGGAGATAATATTTAATGATACATAAAATTTTGACCTGGGTCCTGTAAACCACTTGGCCATTTAAACAGTATCATCTGCTTTAGAGGTTTCTAATATGATTTCGTAAATAAGCACGTTTTTTGCGCTTATATTGCAAGAACGCTGGCTGAACCCTACAAGATAGACCAAAATAATGTACTACAGTATTGTCCACCTTCAAAAGTTCAACAAAAAAGTCCGCGATGGTTAATGTCTATCTCTTAGGGATAACCCACCATTACCATTTTTTCATTGCACCCGTGCGAAGCCGGGGCGGGTCGCTAGTTATATACAAACAAAAGAGATACATATCACGTTAGTGTGCTGAAACTGTACTGTTCGAATTTGGATAATTGTTATAATTTCATTAAGTTGCATAGTTGAATTTTGAATTGAAGACGTCATTTGTCGGTCCGATCCTATATTTATAATTGGTTTTAGCATTATAAATATAACAGCTACTGTTATAATTTTTCGTGTATCGACTTTATAAGTCTTACACTTTTCAGTTTTTTTGCAGTTATATGAAGACTATCTCCCTATATAATTCTTAACTGTAAGAGTGTCGGATAGGTATACCTAAAAACAAAAAGCACATCGATATTTAATGCAGATTCAAACTTCGGACGTCTTCATAGAAGGCCAGTGCTGGGATCACAAATCCACTGTTGCTTACGCCACTGTAACTTCCATTTACAATTACGATTGTCGATCAATCGAAACATTACAAAATAACCGCTCGGTGTACTAACCTGATAACTTTTGATGATTTTAGATTCTTTATCCCGTAATCGTCGAAATCAATTTAACTATCTCTTAATATGACATACATTTAAGGTTGTAGATTTGAAGCAAGTAGATTTTTGTGAATAATAATGTTCAGCATTTACCAATTTATGCGATAACGATATCGAAAAATATAGTGCGATCATTAAATGATAAGTCAATTACTCATTGCTTGTGAATGTATTAATTTTAAAAAAAATTGTTGAAAAGAAATATTTTTGGTGCACAGTTAGCCGTTTTATCTATTTATGCCGTATAACAGAATTATTATTGCATGCGTTCTGGTGTGAAGTGAAGGATAGGCAGTTAAAGTATTGGCTACTGTGACTTTACATTTTATGTCACAACTTGTCAATGTATACTGTGAATTTTTTTTATTATAGCGTTATAGATTTGCTGTGAATCTCACATGAGACACTGTACTACAGGTGACTGTAAACACTTACCATCAGGTAGGCTGTTCCGTATAAAAGTTTTGTCAATGGAATATACTCTCTCTAGGGCTAGGCTACTACTATAGGGCTCTTTTTTATGGGACACTGTTATCGGATATTATGGTTAAATGTACGCGTCAGCTATTTAAATTAGCTTTCCCTTAATTACGCTGTCCTTAATTAATAAACATAAGAACAGGTTTGGTAGACACACTCTTTATTAAATGGCACATTCTTATTGACTCTCCCACTCTCTTGACACTTGCCAACGAGCATATCCCTAAAACATGACTTTTAACACTACACACCCAAGCATAACTTCAAATTGTAACTACCTTCATAATTATTAATATCGAACCACCTTTTGTTTCAGGTTTATAGATATTCGCGCACTGCTTTGTTTAATTTATATGAAATTGATACTCGGTAAGTATCTTCCAATTATGCACTCGTGTACGAGTAGACAAACAAAGATAGCGTAATAAAATTTATCTAGGGAAAGTTGTGTGCTACCATGAGTTTACATTTATTTGCGATACCGACAGCGGTAACGTAATTGTAATAATTTTAACGTTATATTTACATGACTTTTATAAACTATGGAAATTATGCAAATTTACCATACGTCGAGTATCTATGGAAAACGATAGCAAATTATTTTATTTGAGTAAATGTTCAAAATTGTAGCCATTTTGTTGAATGCAAAGATTAATTCTTTTGGGTAACGATCGCAAGATTGCATTTTGTATTTTTATAGGGTGCATATGTGTAAAAAATGTTTTCTAAGGCTGTAGTTAAATATTCTACAGTGTCGTAATTTGATTTGTAGATTTCATCTTTGACATAACCCCATAAGAAATAGTCAAGTGGCGTGATGTCCGGCGATCGTGCGGGCCATTTAATAGGGCCATTTGTACCAATCCAGTTATGTTGAAAAAGATCATTGAGAAAGTCTGCGGCAATTCGACTATTGTGTGCGGGGGCTCCATCTTGTTGAAAATACATATTTTCTATGAAATCCTGTGACATTCCTCGTATGATTTCAACAACGTCCTCTAAAATTTCGATGTATTTAAATCTATCTAATCGCCCGTCATAAATTTTAAACATCAAGACTCTGTTATGTACAAGCCCAACCCAACGGTTAAATGAAAATCTTATTTGGATCCCACGAAGGGCGACGCAAGGGATTTTGTCGTGACTGTACACCCTGTATGTTAACCTGTTAACCCTTGTTAACAGAACTAGAACCTTTTATTATTAACGGTCTTGATGATTGACATTAATGTCAGAATGTCAGTGATGATTACTTGATTGTATTGAATTTTCGCAATCTGATTTTGATAAGGATTCGTGAAATAAACGAATTTAATCAAAATTATTTTTCTTGTATACAGAATAATTACAAAACTTTTTCTAGAGACGATATTAAACATAATAACAAAAAAATAGGATATTTTATTTCATTTGTGTTTTATTCTCTTTTCAAGATAGTATATTTTAAATTAGATATCAGCTACAAAACTCTAACTTATAAATGCTAAAGTAATGTCGCATAACATGTATGGATATCTTTTTAATATTCAAGCAAGTAATACGTCTCTCTGTAATATATTCAGGGATAACATTTTAAGATTTTTCAAATTAGACGCCTTGTCTGACTCTCAGCTGATATTAGATTTATACTCTAGTAATGTTCTTTCTATATAGTTTTTGAATTATGTATTGGCTTTGAACATAATTTTGAATACCTAGTAAGTGTAATTGTTTTATACTTTTAGCACACTGCTGCCTATAGCTGATCAGCAGCGGCTACAACTGTGCATATTCGGTGCGGGACATTCGCTGGCGTACGTGCTGAATAATAACTTGTACTACCTACCTGACGGTAGCACGCCGGCCATTCAAATCACCACCGATGGTGTCGACGGCATCATTTACAACGGCCACGCCGATTGGGTCTATGAAGGTTTGTGTGGGGATTGAATTCAATAGTTAATAGTAGATAAACGTTTGAAATCAAACAAAGTACATTAAATGATTTATTGTTACGTAGAGGTGAAATAAAATGTATATACAAAAAGGTGCACTACCCTTGTATATGTAGTAATTATTTTTCCTGGTACGTATGCACATATATAAGATTATATAGCTCTTAAGCTCTTTCTGTCCTCTCAATTACATATTTGTTTGACGTTAACAAGTGCATGTAAAGCCCTTGTTGTATATATATTATTTTGGTTTTAATTTTGTTTCGACGAAGAAAAACGGAAAATTTGTTGTTTTATATTTTTTGGAATCGTTTACTTAACCCCCGAGTAATATGGATCAATTTTGGGTGACACCAAGCTGTGCATGGCCACCGACGCGTCACGATGCCGTCAACTGAGTTAGTAATGCTTATTAACATTTTACTCAGAATCGAATCAGAATCAAAGAGATATTTCATTGTAGAGTGTTTCTGTCTCTTAATCAATTGGTCGCTAGATCCCTTTAGGCACTCAGTGACCATTACGCGCTATGTTTTTGACAACGACGAAGCTGGCTGAAATATTTTAAATTAAAAAAAAAATATTTTGTAAATTCTCATTAAGCAGTGTTTATTATTTATAACTAACTAACTATAGGATTCAAAGTTGCGGAGTCAAATAAGAGAGGCCTTTACTGAAGCTTATTGGAGAATGGCCTAAGATCTCTATATAGATCCTAATCTGTGAAGTAATAAGTACTGTCTATCCTACTAATACGAGTTTAAAAACGTGAAAGTTTGTGTTGCACGTTTGTTCAATAAAATAGGATTTTTTATGAAATTTGGTTTCGGGTTTGTTTAAGAAGACAAACTTACATTTTCATCGTGGAGATAAGGATAAGGTGTTTAGGCATTGATCAATCGCACTGGCCCATTGCGGCTTGGTCGACCTCATAAAAATCTTTGAATTTTATCAATGAGATTTCGTCAAGGCTCGTTGCACGTTGCTTCACATGTTTCGCTTCGCCGTAAGTTTTATAAATATTGAAAAATACATTGGTGCATGGCGGGATCTAACTCCCAATAGTTCCCAAATAGAAGGCCGATGCCGAAATCTTTCCAGTAAAGTCAAAATTACTCCAATAAATATTTTCTCATTATTAGAACATATTTTTGTTTTATATTTTTTTCAGAGGACGTGCTGTATACGGGTCAGGCCACATGGTTTTCGCCTGATGGTCGGTACTTAGCTTTCGCTAGCTTCGATGACACCTTAGTTAATAGTTACTCCTACTATTACTACCAGGAAATGAGTGACCCCGATGATATATATACGGAACTTTTTGAATTAAAATATCCGAAGGTAAGTTACACTAATTTCATCAACTTAACCTTAGAATATGTGGTCCTTGAAACCTTGGTTCCTTTTAAGGAAACATGAAGAAGCAACTGTAAGGAAAGTTGCTGGAAAGTGCAGCGCGCACTTTTCTCTCTTGCACTAAATATTGATGGGAGCTACACCGAAGAAAGTATAAGACTATAATAATATATATAATAATATTTTAAAACACTTTTTACTTTTAATGGCATAGTTTATTAAGAGCGATTTTTGGGTATTTAACTCTGTCAACTTGATATTTTATGATATAAATTATAATGACTGTATAGCAAATGTCTACCGAAAAGCAAAAAGAACTTTCTTTCGATTGAGAGTTCACAGTGCTCTCAAGAAACTTTTTTTATCTCTGAGACAAAATTGACAAATGTATCAAGAATTTAAGCAGCAAATTTTGAAGTGCATGACCAAAATTTGGTGCTTAAATGCTTATATAGACTATATTAGATGGCTTCTTAAAATACATAAGTATTATGGACCGATCAGTTGCATTCAAATAGTGTACATGATTGTTGACAGCAAATTACAGGGCACAGTTAATATGGTAGTTTGGCGAGCGGCTCCAAAGTTTCGATAGTATTGTTCTCTTTGACAAGCTTGACAAGACAAATCCTGGTTTACGGCAGAATCAGCTGAAACTCGGATATGTTGTTTTCTTTGACGAGCTGATCACAAATATACGAAAAAGTTAAAGACAAAAATCGTCAACGATTGCTTCTTCTTTATATTTCAGATTTTTTTATTTACATATTTTTATTATAGAAATCATCGGAGACTTTACACTTCAATAGCGCTAAAAATAATTCCGTTACTTCAAGAGATATTTCTATAGACTTAACTTTTTCTAAAACTTGTATATTTGTGATCAGCTCGTCTAGGAGAACATACTATCGAAAATTTGGAGTCGATCGCCGCTCGCCAAAGTGCCATATCAACTGTGCCATGTATTTTGGGATCGCACCGTTGATATGAGCCTGTGTCAATTATGTCTCAGAGATAAAAAACATATATTATTTGTGTTTGTGACATTGCATTTTATAGAAAAAACACAAAATAAATATTCTTTAAGAATAACACGCAATAAGTAACTGGTTTCAAAATTTCAACAGTTTCAAAATTTACAGGAAAGTTTTCCAATGGGAAGGGGTGAGGTTAAAACAGATTTTTATATCTATAGATTTTCATATCTATAGATTATCATATACTATATAGATTATCTGAATAATGAAGCCAAAACAAGAAAGCCAAAAGCTAAAATGAATGAAATATTAGAACAAAATTTCAACAGTTTCAAAATTTACAGGAAAGTTTTCCAATAGGAAGGGGTGAGGTTAAAACAGATTTTCATATCTATATCTATATCGTCATGATAATCTTATCATATATATAGATTATCTGAATAATGAAGCCAAAGAAAGAAAGCCAAAAGCCAAAATGAATGAATATTTATTATTTTTCATAATCAAGAAATTTCATATATCTTAGTTATATTTTATATTTTACTGATTTGAGCACACGGTTTTGTTGTCTTTACCACATCTAATAATTACATTATACTTAATGTATGTGTATATTATAATAATAACATTATTATTTTGTGTTTATAAAGAATTACAATGTATAAAATGTTTGCTCAGGTTGTCTTAGGTCTCTGCTGATTTCTTTGCATAATTATAGGGGGCTAAGACAATAGACACCTGCATCATCACAGATGCGTTGGCGGCCTGTTAAGAGGAATACACGGGATCGTAATTAATGAGGATCTGAAGCTAGAGCCGTAAAAAAAATCGTAGCAAGAAACTTGGGCTAAGTACACCTCCATTTTTTCAGGCCGGCGATGTTAACCCAACAGTGAAATTACGTGTTGTCGATCTCACAACTCTCACAGCTGATAACATTCAGTTCATCAACCTGGAGGCGCCGGTGGACAAAGTCACCACAGATCATATCCTAGGTGGACTAAGGTGGACCAGTGCCAACGAAGTGGCTGTGCATTGGTTAAACAGACGACAAAACCATACAGTGCTTAGGATTTGCAACATTCAAACTCTACAGTGTGAGGTAAAGTTTTGTTTTATATTTTTAGAAATTTACGCATTGAATATACAGCTATTTGGTATTCTTATGAAATAGCAAAATATATTTTTTTCTGAAATTTTTTATATAATTTGTTTAATGATCGGTTGCTGTTGGAGAATGTACATATATTCAATGGGCAAACGACACCCATTGAATTTAAATTCTCCATCAACGAGATAGATTGAAACTGGGGTTACTCAGCCTATACCCAGTACTAGTCATTGAAATTCCAAAGGAAATTTCTCTTGTGCGAATCTTTTAACTGGTTTCACGGATAGGGGAGGCAATGACAAAGACTATAACTAAACTTCACTAAAACTCCGGATTTCCAAATAACTGAATGAGAGCACTCGGTGACCTCAGGTTAGGTACGTGTTACGCTAGCGCAGCTGACCTAATGTTCTTGCTCATCTTTATGGCAGGGAATATCCTCCTTAGGTTCTGACAGAGAGGGGCTATTATCGCGTCATTCAATTACACACATTACACCGGCACTGCTTGAGCTTTTGACATCTTTGTCTATTGATATGTAATGTGACAGCTTTTTTTAACATCTTGCAATAGTTTTGGATGTCTCTCGTCCCAACTACATCACAAATTTCTTTGATTATACTCGCATGTCCAATGTCTTTGCTCATCTATCTGCTATCCTTTTGTAGCAGATTAGAACTATAAATTATAACCAAATCCAAATCAAATGATATACGATCACAACTATAGTTGTGATCGTTTGAGAGGTGCACATTGGGGATTGTCAATTGTGGATTTCATTGATATTGCTGATTTATATATGATAATGAGTAGATTGGTAAGAAAAGAAAAAGAGGTAATTTATTAAAAGTGAAAAAATAATGAACATAAAATAAAATGTTTATTTTCAAGCACTGTGGAATAAAAATTTTATAAATAATATCTCGTAAATGATCATTCTCTCGATCTTGGTACTCTTCTTTATTAAAAATCTAATTCGTTACAAGATAGTTATTTTTCTTTAATACACTGGCATTGTTTTTTAACTTAGACTTTGTAATTCTCTAACATTACTTACAACACGAACAATATAAACAGTAATAGGTTTTTACCATGGTATATTTGACCTTGTATTATCAGGATTGTAATCCCTTAGAAAATGTTAGGGCAAAATATGGACAACAGAGATATATTTTTTTTCTCAAATCTAAACCGAAAATGCCAAGAAATTGTAATCGTACTCTCGTAAAAATACGTATCGCAGGAAGAGGAACGCTCGCAACCAAACGGATGGGTACCCATTGAGCTCCCAAGATTCAGCTCAGACGGGTCCTACTACTTATCGATGCGGTGGTCGCTGCCTCAGGATGATGGTTATATCTGGCAGCACCTACACCAGACCTTCAGAAGAAATGGACAGTTCGAGACCAGCTCCATCACGCCCGGAGCCTTCACAGTAAACAGTTTTGTAGGCATGGACGAAGAAAATTATGTTTTGTAAGTGTTTATTGCATTTTTGTCAGAGGGAGCAGTTAAATCAGGGTTGTCAATACCTCTTGACCTAACTGTTTCTACCGCTTATTAGCATCAGTTTGACAGTTACTGGTTAAAATATGGTGATTCTTATAGAGTTGGAAATTAATATTTCTACATTTTAAGGAATATGACTGCAACACATTCAGTTTGATTTAGTATTTTTATTTTTGGTAAGAAAATCGTTGAGACACAATGATCAGACAGATAATAATCGATTGATTTCTATAATTTGTCCCAACCCTACAAACATGGCAGGTTATGACAATTTGCTGTAAAACGGAAGTTTATTACTGATTTATTTCAGAGAATTATTCCCAAAAGGAATGTTTAAGCAGAAAAGACAAAATACTTAAAATATAATTGTTTTATTTTTGCTAAGAAAATCGTTGAGAAATGTTTCTAGAAAAAGTACTGGAATGGGCAATCTCCTTTGAAATGACGTTATAAGTTAACAGTAAAAGTTATTTTTTTCTTTTTAGCGCAATTAAATAAAAACTTGTTTATAAGTATTTTTTTTACCTTATTTGTTTTTCTAGTTATTTTTCATTCGACTAGAAAACTACGCTAGTTTCTAGATTATCAAATCTCTGTTATTTTATACACAATCAGAAACCTGTTTCCGTTGGTTTTTTGACTTGATTTTTTAGCTTATCGTTAGTTTAAATAATCTGATAAGTAACCCAATACGCAGCTACTTCACAAGAACGGTGACGGACAAACCCTGGCAAATACAAGTATATAGTACAGGCAATTCGAGTTCTTGCCTAAGCTGCAACATCGTGATGCCAGACGGCGGAGCCTGTACCCATGCTAGTGCCACGCTGAGTTCTGCTGGCTCCTACATGACGATCACTTGCAGTTCGCCAGATGAGCCAGCTGCAACATTCATCGTGAATCCTTTGGTAAAACAACCTTTACTCATGATCTTACTAAGATCACCGATCTTATACTCCGACAATTTTTGTTTATTGATTTTATCATCTCTTTTGCGCACTGCTTGCTATAAAATTATATTATATTAAATACATTCGTCAACAATTTGCGAAAATATGACCATATCTCCGAGCTACGGTTGAACTGGATGCCTATTCGGCAGCGTAGATATGTTAGAACATTGAATGCTCTCTATTCCATTCTCAGTGGCCGCAACACACCCAGCTATTTGAGTCCCTATTTTCAATATTTATGTACTTCTCATGATAGGTCTCTCCGATCATCATCCAATTTGCTTCTGAAATGTCCGTTTCACCATTCCGAAACAATTCACGCTTCCTTTGTGGTTCAATCCATTCTACTATGGAATGCTTTGCCTCGTGAAATTAAAAAGTCTAGCAGCAGATTGAGTTTCAAAAATAAATTGCGGAAATATGTATATATATTTATATCAGAAGAGTTTATTATGATGTGGCATATTTCTTAGTTTATTATCATTAAATTTTATCTATTTATGATATCGTCAAATGTATTAGTATATTATTATTAAATATATCTATGTATTAGAATTTAAAAAGTAATTACTTTTATTATATTATTTAGTATGTATTAATATATTCGTAGGCTTATTTGTTCCTTTAGGATTAATCACCTCAATGAATTTTTAATTCTGTCGTTCGCTTTTTTAATGTATCCACTGAATTAAAAAAACGCCTTTGTTGCACTAATGTTTTATTATAATATTTGCTAATACGTGCCATTTTGCTTCTATTATGCTTTTTAATATCCGTTGTCAGTACAATATACAATCGTCAGTACTTAAGATTATATGCTACGTTTGTTATTAATTCATAAATGTCATCAAATTATCTCAATTTTTTCTTACTGATTTATATTATAATAAACATGATCACCAAACAAAAACATACATGTCTTCAATGATTTCTACGCTGATAAATAAATTGTGATTTGCTTTCATGTTTACAATTATATAGGAAATGTAAATAAATAAATAAAAAACAATTTAAAACAGACCGGTGATGTGCTGTATACTTGGGAAACCAATAACGCTGTCCGCGATATAGTCGCGACCAAGTTACGACCCCAGAGCATCATCACAACGGTTCCGCTGCAGAGCGGCCACCCTGCGCCAGTGAAACTCATCCTGCCCCCCGGGTTCGACGAAACAGATGTCAATAAAAAGTATCCCCTTGTCTACTACGTCTACTCCGGGCCTAACACCAATTTGGTGTACGATACCTTAACCCTCAGTAAGTCTTCTACAATTTAATAATAATATATCGCCATTTAAAACGTAATATGAGTTTTTTATACAGGAAAATAGGTTTGTCGGGGGCATTAACATTTTAAGGCCCGCTCAATATGTGTCTAGTATTTTTTTACAGAATTAGGGGGGCATGAGTAAACGAAGCAAGTTACCAAGCGATTACCGACACCAATAGACACACCCCTAGTAGCAATTTAAGTTGACTAATAGTTGGGCCTCCGTCCACTTTTGAGTTGGCCAACGGTATGGTTTGTCACCCCTAAGAGTTGTAGGTCCAATAGTCAGACAACTGTTGGCTGACCATCGTTGGTCCGTTGTTACTAATTTGTAGGAAATATTACGTGGTTTGGTATAGTTGGCCCAATGTCGGGGCAACAGTGGCGCGGTTGGGACAATGTTGGGGTTTTGTTGGCAGTACCAATCACCGACCACAACCTCCCAACAAAATCCATCACCCCAACGACACACCCCAACGATAATTGCTACTAGGGACGCAATACGAAAGCAGTCACTATAGTGCGTTTATGGCCTTTTATATGAGATGCGTCTTTGGTATGCTTGAGTTTTGAGAACTGTTTAATACAATAAATAATAATGACACACTGTAAGAGCATACGGTGGTATCATGGAAAATTTTGTCTATAATAATAAAAATATTTACTAAAACAACTATGGTCGAGTAATCGGCAACAAATCGCAACGGGTCGCGGGTTCAATTCCTGTACGCAACAGATATTTTGTATGACCTACAAAAATTTGTTCCGATCTGGGTGTTTGTGCATGTGAGATTTCTAGATTTCTATGTTTGTGGCTGCACCCATAACACCGGATTAAAATCCTAGTGTGGGGCAACGTTTAAAAAAAACAGTGGTCATTTTTATTTTATTAGGTGCACAGGAACAACAGGTTTCAATCTACATGACATAGACAATTAACATCCTGGTCGAAACCACAACTCAATACGTATGTACACATCATGGCTAAATCAAACATTCACAATTAAGTACAATCACACAATACCATACACGCAAAAAATGATATCAAAACTAACTAATAACAATATACACATTAATTGGCAATATCGATCAATAATAAAAACACAAACGATGCAATCAGCATGTGGTCAATTCCTAATTTAATAATATTATAAGTAAATCATTTTAGTTCATGAGTATATTGAAACATATTGAAACCTTTTTACATCAGTTTTTGATCAGTCTCAAAATATCGAATCTTTTCCCTGATATCAACTTTTTTGTAGATTATGATGCTGTTCTGGCCACTAACCACGATACAATAGTCCTGTTGGCCGACGGGCGAGGGGCTGGCTTGAACGGCCAAGAAATTTTATTCTCGGTAAACAACGCTCTTGGCACTGTCGAGATTGAGGACCACATTGTCATCTTGAGGTAAAACTGAGATTTAAGATTCAAAGATATTTTAACATAAAATACATATTTTCGGAGATCAAAGTGTTACAAGCTTAAAATTTGACACAACTAGATGACTAATGCCCGGTTTTTGAGTACATTTTGTCAATGGTTTATCTGTACAATAACGCTATCAGTTCGATAACTCCCAACAAATCGTTTCTGAACACCGTAGAATTAGATAAATTCCGTTTAAACTTAGATTAACCTAACTGACCATTTAGTGCCGTTTATCGGTGCCATAACTTTATTTGACGTTTATGTCTCTGTTTATGTTTATGTGTCAAACAAGAATTTTAAGGTAACGTATAATTACGTAAATAACTTATAAATTATCCTACTACTATTATAAAGGCGAAAGTTTGTAAGTATGGATGTATGGATGTTTGTTACTCTTTCACGTAAAAACTACTGAATGGATTTGAATGAAACTTTACCACAATATAGCTTATACATCAGAATAACACATAGGCTACAATTTTTGAGGTTTCTAATGTGAGGTCGTAAAAAAACCACATTTTTTGCGCTTACATTGCAAACGCTGACTGAATCCTAGAAGATAGATCAAAACAATTTACTACAGTATTGTACAACTTAAAAAGGTCTACAAAAAAGTCCGTGATGGTATATGTTTATCTCTTAGGAATAACCCACAATAACCATTTTTTATCCTTTACTTTGTACTTGAGAAATAATGGCTTATTTACGAAGCGATTTTAAGCAATACAGTAGGTATTAATCCTTATCCAATTAAGTATGTGCTTAGTTACCGTATTTCTTACTTATTACTAGACTAGACGGGACGAACCTGAAGTCCACGCGAACGAATTCGCGGGCAAAAGCTAGTATATAATAATTTATGTGAAATAAAATAGCTACATTTTAAATTATTATATTTAAAAAAGACATAAATGAGTTCTACAATATTAAATACGAGTAGTTCTTCAGAGTCGGATACAGAAGTACTGGAGTTCATTTCTGGAATATCTATATCTAGAAACTTACGAGAAAGAAGAAATCCATTTGAAATGTTTTCAGATGAAGAGTTTACTGCGAGATATCGCTTTAACAAGAACACGGTGATTTATATAAGTGATCTCATAAGTCCCACGGTAACTCCTTTAACGCATCGCAAATACACATTGTCTGTGTTGGAACAAATTTTCATTACTTTGCGATTTTATGCAACTGGAACATTCCAAGTTCTGATCGGTGATGACATAAACGTCCACAAAAGCACCGTGTCTAGAGTTGTTTATAAAGTGAGTAAGGAAATAGCAAAGACAGCCAGGAACTATATTCGAATGCCCAATGTGAAAGGGTTGAGTGTAGTAAAGACACAATTTTTCAACATTGCTGGATTTCCAAATGTTATTGGTTGTATAGATGGATTCCACATACCAATTCAATCTCCTGGAGGTGAACAAGCAGAATTATTTACGAAAAGGTTTTTTTTTTCGATTAATGTGCAAGTTGTCTGTGATGCAAAATTATGTATCCGTGATTTAGATGCTCGCTGGCATGAGCTCATGACCTCCTCCTACCTCCTGGGAGATAGTGCTTATCCATGTGGGAAGTCCATGTGACACCATTTTTGAACCCAGATACAAATGGTGAAAATCTCTACAATGAAGCACAAATCAAGACGAGAAACACTTTTGGTGTGTGGAAAAGAAGATTTCCATGTCTTTCTCAGAAACTGAGATTGAAATTAAATAAGACACTAGTTGTAATTGTCGCAACAGCTGTGTACATAATACAGCTCTAACACAAAATGACTCAATAGATATTGAGTCTGACTCTGATCCTGAAGATGAAAATATTTCACAAAATTTACATTTACCGACATCCTCTGATAGAAATCACTATCGTCCGTTGTTGATGGAGCAATATTTTAGGTAGGTAGTTTCTTTAAAGAAACACAAATAAAAACAATCTATATTTACACGGTTTAATATTAAAAACTGTTTTATTAATTAAATAAACTGCAATCGTAGATGAATTTTTTTTTTCTTCAATTCAAATCCAATTTGGCACTTTCTAAAAGAGTTTTTTTTAATTCAATTTCCAAATTTAATATTTTATTGTTTTTTTTTCAATTTATATAATTCCTGTTTTCATTGAATTTCTAATTTTTTTGCTGTAATTGCATCTTCGCTTAATTGTTTTTGATTTTTTCTTTTAATTATTGAAGCACTAATATTATTTATGTTTATTTTTCTTTGTTGCAGTTAAGGATTTTTTTCTTGTTTTTGATGTGCTTTCGACATCAACGGATTTTCCAGCGGCTTGCAAATTTTCCACCTCTTCATATGTCTCCGACACTATCTGGCCGTCTTGTAAAGGGTCAATCTGTTCATCTTTAATTGGGTTCTGTCTGTCTGTACTTGTTTCTTTATCTATAATAAAAAACATTGTAAAAATTTGTAACTTAAATTGTGTAATTACACCTTATAATGTAAATAATATTTATGACATATGTTTATATGACATATGTATATAAATAATATTTATGATATATGTATTACATGACGGCCTCCGGTAAGCACGTCGGTGTCATCTCCGCGGCCTTACAGAGCTTACTTTGGCTAATTGGTGTGTGTGTGACATATTTATTAATTATTTATTTATAAAATTTCAGTGCTAATATAAGAAAAAAAAAGAACTTACTAAAATTGTAATATGGTGCTGACGAATCAAATTGATTATTTAATGGTTTGAATTGAGGAGTTAATAAAGCCACAACTTTCTCGTCGACTATTGTCGTCTTTGGGCAAAACGTTCCTCCTCCAGTACATCTCGGACTAAAATTGCAACAAAATTATGTATGTAAAATGTTTTGGATAAATAGCAACAATTGTTTGTCATTATCTGTGCTAGCCACACAGCCGTCTGAACTTGTAAAATTTTAATATTTTGTTGATTCCAATACAGGATTTTCCTGCTTTTAATTACATAATTAAAACAGGTTTATGAAAATAATGAAATTAAAAAATATATAATACTAGCTTTCCGCACGCGGCTTCGCTCGCGTTATTTTCGAATTTCCCATAGGAAAGAGATACTTTCCATTTTTATTATTT
The DNA here is from genome assembly GCA_036419045.1 of Scirpophaga incertulas. Taxonomy (NCBI): domain Eukaryota; kingdom Metazoa; phylum Arthropoda; class Insecta; order Lepidoptera; family Crambidae; genus Scirpophaga; species Scirpophaga incertulas. Next base: position 25,452,145 of record CM071634.1, on the reverse strand, counting down.
ACCCGCGACTTCACCCACGTGGATTAGCAAAAACCTAGGAACCTAGTAATATTCCTACTAATATTATAAAGAAGTAAAGTTTGTGTGTTTGTATATTTGTTAAATTGTAAGGGGTAATCTCGGGATCTACTGAACCGATTTTAAAAATTCTTTCACCAATAGAAAGCCACATTATTGCTGAGTGTCATAGGTTATATAAAAAACCGAAAAATAAAAAAGCTTTTACGTGGTAGCCCGTTTTGCAAAGTGAATCGGAGAAAAAACGGTCGAATGAAAGCGTTTCTTACGAATGCTGCCTTAACTATGAAAGATATATTTTTGAGTTCTAGAGAAAAAATGTGGAGCTTGAAAATGCCTACAAAAAAGTCAACGACAGCATATGTCTAACTTTTATATTTAAATGACAAAAAGTATATTTTTTAACATTAGCATAGACAATTTAATTTTTTATATTAATAAAATAATTCAAATCATTAGGTCATATTTATTAGTCATATATTCCGAAAAATTATGAATTTATGAAAACAAGTAAACTCATCGTCATAAGTGTGAAGGCCAAAGCAGCGGACGGCGCGCGATGGCTTCGGGTTTAATTCGGTTCGCGTTCGTGCTCGCTTCGGGGATTATTAATATTATGCCCAACGAAGTGGGCACGGGTCAGCTAGTCACTGATAAAATACAATTTTTATGAAACAAATCTTAACGACAGTATCATTTAAAGGTCACCTTATCATCGCTCATATTTTTTCAAATTGTCGTACAAGGCATGTAACTGTTTTTCAGTCATGATCCCAGTTTCTGAAACAGCATTATATTTTTGGGTTAGCGCCATCCATGCCCGTTTCTTGGCCTCCACAGTAGTCCCGTCAGTCTTTTTGTTGTCTATTATGGCAACAAATTCTTTGGCTACTTCAATAAGAAGCATCTTCTCCCGCTCAGTAAAATTTTTGCTGCGCTTACTCGAATCCATTAAGAAAGGAAAATAAAGTACCGCGACACTACAAAGTAAAACAATCAAACACAAACGAATTCATAATCCGTGCGAAATCATGACATTTTTTTTTCATCTATAATATTATATTTTCGATTTATGGGTATGATTCATACAGGCAATACTATCGAAATTTTAAAAATTATTTCATAAAATAGTGTTTTAATACTTACTATCGATAAAAAAAATGTTATCATTATTAAAATATTATCGCGGATGAAGAAATATTACAAAATAAATGTTTAAATTGTAATTATGTATGAATTAATATAACAAAGTCAATTTTTATTTCGTATCTTGTGAACAGACCCATCTAGTGACATAATTTAGAACTACTTGTTAACTGTTTCATAGCTGTTGAAAGCTCGGTCCCGCATTCAGAAACTCACTGACAGTTATGAGACGTTTTCTTTGCGATAAGTTTGTTGAATCATTAGTTATTGAGAGTTTAGCTAAGGTATTTAGAAACCAGGCATAAATACAATCCAAAACAATGTGTCATTGGTTTATAATTTAACTAGATTGAAACCGCGTTTGGAATGCAGTTCGCAAGCTGTTTTTATGACTATTTCATTCATATAGTAGGTACTACATTATTTCTGTTAGAAATGTGAAAATATCTATACTAATATATAAAGCTGAAGAGTTTGTTTGTTTGTTTGTTTGAACGCGCTAATCTCCGAAACTACTGGTGCGATTTGAATAATTCTTTTTTTGTTGGATAGTCCATTTATCGAGGAAGGCTATAGGCTAAATAACATTACGCTATGACCAATAGGAGCAAAGACAGAGCGGTAAATGTGTAAAAAACGGGGAAAATTATTCATTTTTGAAGGCTTTCTTTGCGTGCGCTGCGAAAACGGTTCAAGATACACAAAAAATATGTATGAAAGAATTATTCCTCTATACATGATCTAAAAAAAAGTCCGCGACGGCATATGTCTATCTTTTAAGGTTTAGTCACAATGACCGTTTTTATGGTACCAAATTTGGATATGTCGCGTTGTCAAGATCGGGTAACAGCTGAGGTGCGCAAAATAACTATTCCACGCGGACGAAGTCGCGGGCACAGCTAGTTATAATATATTAATATACTCATTATATTATATTAATAAAATTATTTACTTTTTAATGATGATTGAACATTTGAAATATGACCTGTTTTTTCTTTTCTTAAATTATATTTATGTCAGCACAGAGATATACTTGTAAATTTTGCATCAGTTATTTGTATTGTTAATACAAAATATTATTGAATGTGGCAGAATTTGCGTGTTCCTTTTAAAAATTCATTACTGTTATTTTTGGATCCTATTTAATATCCGACTTAAACGAGTATGACATTGAAATACTATTCTACCAGCCCTTAAAAGGTCCTTTATATTACATATTTTTCTGAAAAGAACCTAAAATATTCGCGCGTTGAATCTGAAAACAAATAAATATTATGTTGAAACTAGACTATACTAATTTGATTAATATTTTCGTTGTTTGTATAGGCAGGCTTTTTTTTAACTCTTTTTGGTTTTCTGCGGACTCTTTGGTCCGCACTCTTTTTTGTTTGTGTTAGTCTTTTTTTTTACATTTCCTTAGATGTTATTTATTCTACAAGTAACATATCATTTGTCGATCAGGAGAAAGGTATTGTTCTCAGTTTTGTGGGGACAGATGGTCTTGTCCCCCACAGTCATAGCCCCATCTATATTTATGTTCTAACTATTCTTTAATACTAACAATGTTTAATTAGTATCTATGATTAGTATTTACATTTGTGTGTTTAAATACTAAGATTAATTATAATTTAGAAATCTTACATATTACTTGATTACATTAGAATTTATTGCTAATTGTTTAAGCTAGTTATTGATAGTTTTTTTTAAATTATTATTATTACTGTAGCTTAAGTCACGCGTCTTAATAAGGCGTACGCGGGGATACAGATCCAACGCGTTGAAAGTGTGCGTGAAGTGTACCAACTGGGTCTAATCTCTATCTGCACCATGAAAAATGCAGATAAAGACCAGTTAGATGAACAGAAACTATTGTCAATTAGTGGTCCAAACGTTTGTGAACTATTGCATTTCGATTTTGGTGGTAATGAAAGCCGGGCTATGGAAGAGACTCCGGTCACCTGCCTTCTCAAAGCCTCTTAATTGATTTAAAAATGGCAGGTGGTGACTCGCCGCTCACTAAATGGGCCCTCCATAAAAGCAGACCAATATTGGTGCGAAGAGAGCAACATTGGTGTGAACGAACTAAGGGTGTAGAGAGGTGTGTCTGCGACAGCGATCGAGACGCCGTCGGCGTTATGACATTATTATATTTCCACCCTTCGAGCATCTGCTCTTGCGACTCCACTCTGCCCGGCTGGTTAAGGCAAGACAGAGGCGAGTGGCTTACCCTGAAGCACATCGGTACCCTCGGTGACGCAACTCACCGACAGCACGCCACAAGCTGCCCTGAGGGAGACTGACTTCACTGATGAGGCATTTATTGCAGTTAAGGGGCATTAAATGCCCCACCAGCGGGCAATGGGGTCGTCACTTCTTATTACTATTATTATTTTCAATTTATCATTATTGTTATTATACATATATATTATTTATGATTACAATTTTTTCACAAGTAATGTTATTATTATTTTACAATTTTTGTTTCAAACATTTTAACCATTTCTTAACATTTTTAGGCAGGTATTAGAGAAGTACCAGTTCATAGACCGGGCGCGGGTGGGCATATGGGGCCACAGCTACGGCGGGTACGCCACGCTACTGACGCTGGCGCACGATGACAGCCACCTCTTCAAGTGCGGCGTCGCTGGCGCGCCGGTTACTTCCTGGCTGTATTACAGTAAGACACCATTATTACTAGCTCTAACCTAAAGTTGTTTCAGGTCCCGTGAGTTACGGGTCAAGACTCGAAACGAGACCGATCGTTTAAATTTCATTGTAATAATTTTTATTTTTAACCTTGTGTTTGTGACTTTGCATTTTGTTTAAAAATCCTTACTAATATTATTTATATATTAATCGGAAAGTGAGTTTGTTTGTTTGTTCCGCTTTCACGCCGTAACTACTAAACCGATTGCTTTGAAATTTGATAAAAGTCTGGATTAAATAATAGGTAGTACTTTTTATCCCGGAAAAATCGACAGATCCGACGAGATGCGCAATAAAGGCTTCGCTCAAAAACTACTGCACAGATTTTCATGCGGTTTTCATCAATAGATAGAGTGATTCTTGAGCAAGGTTTTGCGGTATTTTTTATCTCGGAAAAAAGGATAGTCCCACGGGAAGCGCGATAAAACCTTCGCGCCATAAATCGACTTCCGCGCATATGTAGCCGTGGGCAAAAGCTAATGACCCTTAACTCTCTATAGACCCAATCCCGAAATCCACGCGGGCGAAGCCGCGGGCAGAAAGCTATAGTGCTTAATAAATATCTACATATAGAGAAGTGCAAGAAAAGTTTTTCACTTGGTTGAAACCGCGTCTTTAACATGTCTTGACTCTTCAACTCTTCAAGTGCGGCGTCTTCAGTACGCTGATCACCTCCTGACCTGAGTTATGTTTTACAAAACATAACTCTCTAACTACCTCGTGGCTTAGTGGTTAAGCTTACGTTTAGGTTCGATGTTATTGTAAATTTAAATGTCCCGGGGTCCCGTGACTTATTGCGGGTCGAGACTTGAAACGAGATACGATTGACTAAATTGTACTGGAGTTTTTAGTTACAACTTTATTGTATTTATAATAGTTTCAAAAAAATAATAATATGAATTAATGTATAAATATAAAAAAACAAAAAAAAATACGACTCGAGTGAGAGTCAAACCCGTTTCATTAACATGCCGTGTTGCCTTAGGTAGTACCTAGTACTCGGTGCATGGCTAAATTGGTTAAAGTGTAAACACGGCATCTTGTAGACGCAATTTCTAGCTCAGTTCGAATCGAAGAATTGTTTTGTGGTTTTCATATTTATTATCATATCACTAGAAGCCATAGGCGCCAACTAATTATTTATGAAAAGTATCGTAACCTTTCATCGTAGGCTCTCTCGCATCCCGGGGTATTGAAACTCACAAGACTTTCTAAATCTAATTGATATTAATGGGTGTTGATCAGGAAGTTTTTCCACTCAGTTCAATTGCTATCACTATCTCTTAATGTTTTCGCCGTAATAACAATGTAAGTATTCATTGTTATTATGGAGCGCAGTTCGTCATTAATCCGAAACTTACTGACGACTTTGATTATGTCAAAACTATTTCCAGAAGGTATTATACGTCTATATTACGTCTATACGTACAATAGGTTAGTTATAATAAATTGTGTTGTTAATATTTACTATCCTAATAAGACTAACAATAGAATTTAAAAGTGCTCACAAGAGCAAGAATGTATAAGATGCTTGACACTCTTTCACGCAAAGATTACTGAACGGTTTTTGATAAAAAACGATATTTACCTCAGGAAATTTAACTTTCTAAATTCGATTCGATAATGCGGGTGAAGCCCCGCTGAAATACATGTATTATAGAGATATAGAAAAATTAATATTGCAAAAAAAAAAATCATCAGAATGTATTTCATAAAGTGAATGTCTAAATGAGCACACTATATAGTCATGTCTGCTGCCGTACTTGGAGCACCGAAACGCAATTTGATAAACTATTTATCGTTTTTTTTATTGCCAAATTATTTCCTCCTCAGACTTGCAGTCTGTTCTTTTCCGTTGTTTAGGTTGTTCTCATTTTGATATTAATTGTATTCTTGTAATATACACTTCTCCACTACTTCTGACCTATTAAACTTAATACTATAGTGAGTTACGCAGCACTTTATTTTTGTACCTAAATTGATTTATTTGTCACTTTGAACTGTCTAAACAAAACATAAAGGATAAATTTCAAGATGGCCGTTATGTGGCCAGTGGCTATCAAAATTACGCATGCTACGGAATTGGTGACTTTGCAATTCTGTATTATACTATACCTTGTTACCTTGTGTGTCTTTCATTATTATAATAATATAAAAACAAAACATTTTAAATGACGATTCAAAAGAGGAAATATAAAGGTAGAGCGGTTAGTTCGCCATTTCAAGTTGTTGCCATCAATCAGGTGCCGGGTTCGAGTCCCGCTGAGAGCAGATGTTTGTGTTGTGAATACAAGTGTGTGTGCCTTAGTTATGTTAATATATATATATATTTCTATTAAAAATATTTATCTATACATCATTGATATATGTATTACAGTGCGTACTTTGGTCTAGGCTGATTGGTAAATATAACAAATATTTATTTATTAATTCTGAGCCTTCTCAAAAAGAACAGGCAATAGTTCTGTTATGAGAAGGCTTTTCCAGTTTCCGGACAATAGGCATGCATGTATAAGATTAAAAGGCGGCTCTCTAAATCAATCTATTTTTTTTTAAATAAATAAAATTTAAACAAATACATATTTACAATCGTACATACGTTACACATTCAAATTTATAGTATGTGAATTTTCGTAACTTTTACTAATATTTTATTGTACCTGAAATATAAAAAATATTATTATATATATATTTCTATTAAAAATATTTATCTATACATCATTGATATATGTATTACAGTGCGTACTTTGGTCTAGGCTGATTGGTAAATATAACAAATATTTATTTATTAATTCTGAGTATTCTCAAAAAGAACAGGCAATAGTTCTGTTATGAGAAGGCTCTTCCAATTTCCGGACAATAGGCATGCATGTATAAGATTAAAAGGCGGCTCTCTAAATCAATCAAATTTTTTTTAAATAAATAAAATTTAAACAAATACATATTTACAATCGTACATACGTTACACATTCAAATTTATAGTATGTGAATTTTCGTAACTTTTACTAATATTTTATTGTACCTGAAATATAAAAAATATTATTTTGAGTAGACGCCGACTGAGACGCTTTACATTATTTGATAGATACGATGTACACTGAACGCTACATGGGAAGGCCGATCGAAGAAGACAACCTTTCGGGCTACGAGGCCGGCGATGTAACGCTACTAGCAGAGAAACTCCGCGGACACGACTTTTACATCATGCACGGCAACGCAGACGATAATGTGCACTATCAAAACGCTGCGAAACTCTACAAGGCGCTAGCGAAATTGAATATTCCATTTAATCAAATGGTATGTTTATCTTTCTGTAATTTATTATTATTCTTTTGTACACAAAAATAAATGTATATACAAAGAAACACGTACGACAGTCCTTTATATACGCTGTCAGCCATATTTATATCTATCACTACAAATGACTTAAGCTATAAGAGTCGAAAAAGAAAATATAATCCTAGTATTTTTAGCTTTGTCTAAAGCAATCATTGTTTGTTTATTCTATCATATTAGAAATACGACACCAATTTGACGACACGTAGTGGTCAAGTGATCTGCTACTGCGCATTCGGTTGGTCGGTCGGTTGCGGTTTCGATTCCCGCACGGAACAAATATTTTGTATGACCTGCAGAAATTTGTTCGTATGCGACATTAAAAAAAAATACATGGTACGCCAGTTACAAAGTGTCGCCATCTCCGAGGTTCCTGGTGGAGGCAGATGTTTGTATGCTGAGTACGGATTGTTTCAGTGCAGTTAGAAAGGGATGGCGCTATTGAGGCCGCGTAGTACCATTCCTTTCTAACTGTACTTAAGCTAAAATTTGAGTTTGTGTCCCGTTCAAATTAGTAACACAAGTCTTAGAATTGTTATTTTCCCTAGGCTAGTGAAAATGTAATAAGTATTTATTATTTCATTAACTGTCTCTAGGACCTAGGAGCCTGTCACTAGGAGACTCGATCTTTATTACAAGAGAAATACGGCTCGCAGAGACTAATTAATACCTAAGTAAGGCGAAGCATTGATTGATTAGTGAATACATCAATCAATCAATCAATACGCCTAACTGGTTTTGGAAACTTGTTACTAGCTTGTGACGAGTTCATTGTTCACTAGTCTCTCCTGAACACCATAGTAAGATGACGGAAATGTGTCAAATAGGTTAGAGTATATTAAGAATCACTAAACAGTTTTCCTTAAAGGTCATTCAGGTTTATTGGCATAAAACCTAATTGGCATAAACCTCTTCCCGCCCGGACGAGAAAGTGGAAGCATTTTATAGAACAACGCCATTGATTCAAACATGTTTAGTTTTATGATAGATTTATCGAAGGGCTTATAACTTTACATCACACTTTCTTTAAAGGCAGCTGTAACGTTAGTAGTTTTTCCGCCATCGCGGTCCTAGTTACGTTTAGTTTCAATATAGCATAAACAGCTGGTATTTTATGATCGTTTCAAGTTCATTATTGTGATTAACATGTTTAATAGTGCTGTTTATGGGTCATAAAATATGGAGTTACAATGATTCTTGTGAATCAAAATTTATATAAATATTTGAACAATTTAAACAACGGTATTATGAAATTTGTAATTTATTTAAATTTTACGTATTTTGCAAATAATGTGCAAAATTAATAAGCATAGTTAATAGGTCCCGTAGTCTTGATAAGTGTAACAAAGAGCTTAATTATTCGATATCCTATTTTGTCAAATTTTTGATCGCTCCATAAGTTTGATATAAACTCTTGATTTTAATAACTATTATTAAGCAATCACAAAGGAGATTTACCAATTCGCCAATAATATGATGGTTACCGCAGGAAATCGACTTAGCTGAGCGTCATTTAGTTGTACAATAATCTTAACTTGCTAAGTGACATGTAGATGTGTCGTTGAATGCCGATGTTCGATAAAAGTACTAGTAGTTTCATCGAATAGCTATTACATATTGATCACGAGTAGTGATTGCAATCCGGCGTCATTTTCAGTCCGGCCGGATACGACCGGATTCCCCTCAAACCGGCCGGATCCGAATGATTGAATCAAGATGATTTTCGCTTTTTAGTTCAAAATAAGTGAGTTAATCAAGTGTCACTGCACTTATATGTGGGTAGTTTATAAAAAATAAATCACAAATATATAAAATCGACTTTATTTCCTAAACAATATTAAGACAAATAGACAACAAGAAAACAATTAAAATTTAGTAGTGTAGGTAACTAGTAATAATTTTACGACGTAACGAGTAGCTCAGTCTTTCTAGATTTCACTTTCACAGATAGATCAATTTATAAGTAACAATATTAATTATCAAGTAACTATAATATCTAATAGATACAATTAAATTATTAAAGTATTTGAGAATGCAAACAAACAAGTCTTATAGGTATTTATGATTATGAGAGATACCATCATGATTACTAACTGCTTAGCCCGGATCCGGTCTTCGGATCCGGTATATTGGTACCGGATCCGGTAACCATTAAATGAAGCCGGATCCGCCGGATTACCGGATCCGTTTTTCCGGATTGCAATCCCTAATCACGAGACATGCAAATGAACGTACGTATTAACGTAAATATCAACATAATTTTAAGTGTTGTCTAATATTTGTTTGCAGTCGTATCCAGACGAAAATCACAGTTTGTCCGGCGTCAATATGCATCGGTACAACACTATGAACCGCTACTGGCAGAAATGTATCGGCATGCCGGAAGCCCATATGTCATCCTGATTCACGCCCACAGTATCACTACTCAGTTTCAAATGTTGTACCCGGCAAGGGGAAAAGTAGATTGCCTTGGACAACACTGTGTTAAATGCCACTATCATCTGATAGCCTGCTTAAAATGCCATTGTTATAGAAGTCACTAGTGAATTACATACGCGGTTATATATGTATAGCGTGCTACGATTATACCTAATTGGGTAGACGACAATTTTTTAAATTCAATATATGTATAATAAGAGTATTCTTTTAAGTGAGAAATATTGTAGAACCAACAGTACACCTGCGCCTATTACGCTCGCTCAAAAAGGGTCGCTCAAAAACGCTCCATACAAGTAAACTCGCCTAATTTGTATGAGCGTATAAACATTTTAAAATAACTTTGTTATTTGTTCGTTTATAGGTATACTTTCTATATAAAAAAAATATGTTACATTTAATGTGAGAATGCTAGAAATGTGTTCGTTTCATTAGAATAACGTAAATAATAATTGCTCATTTTTTAGAAATCTAAAAACAATATAAATTAATAATTAAACTGAAATTTCTATATTGAGATACTTTCATGAGATATAAATTGCTGAAATCAGATATAGTATAAAAACGGCCATAATCAGTTGTAGTCGTCTACCTTATTATAAACATTATACATATATTAAGTATCAATAACTCCCTAATCTTATATTGCTAATAATATTATTTGATAATGAAGATAGATTTTATTTGCGAAAACTGTTAAGACGAATTGTTTCCCATAAATCAAAGCAAATTAATCAATATACAATTTCAATAGTAACTATTACAAATTTATGTTTTGTAATCATCTGCTGGTTAGTTTTAAGCACCATATTATAAACAAACGAATTAAGAAATTCATTAGTTGATTCATTATTGTGTTGTTGTAAATGAGTTTTTAATATTCTATAGTAAAATGTTTGTACTGCTGTAGGTAATATAGAACGTATAGTTTTGCACTAATTAATTTTTTGTAATTAAAATAACAATAATTTTTTTTTTGACTAAACCGGTCGTTTTTAATTAGTGTTTTGAGTAAATATGGTTGTTTTGCGTCAACCACTGTGGCATAATCTTGATGAATTTAGAGATCTCTCAATTTTTCTCAGTAAAAATGTAATACAAATTATTGTATATATTATCTATTCAATATTTATGTATATTAAAACAATGAGTGTATCTGCAAATATTACTTTAGAAAATACAGCGATAATATGTTCGTGGCGTGGTCGCGAAACACTCAAAAACGCTCCGTACTAAATAAAACACACTTCATTAGGGTAAAGTCTAATTAAAATTCGCTTAAAAAGTTCTTGTTTCATTTGAATTTTGTTTAAATCTATTTTGACATACAGAAATGTAATAAAGAATACTTGTAGTTGACAATTACTATAATTGATAAAAACATTAAAAACCAATTGTAAAGTATGAAAATATCCTATTGCATGCTATTAGCAAAATTGATGCAGTGAAAATGAGAGCTTTGAGGGGAATGGCTGGAGTGATGATGAAGAATAAATTGCGAAATAGTGTATGAAGGAAAATGTGCGGTGTGAAAGAACAAGCAGTGATAAAAATTCAGAAGGGAATGCTTAGATGGTGTAAACATGTAGAAACGATTGACGTAATAAGATAACTGACGAAAGGAATTTATAAAGCAAGTATGAATGGGCCAGTTGCTAGGGTACAACCTAGACGAACATACTCGTACTCGTTGGATCAAATAGATTATATACAGTCCAGCCGCTAAGAGAATGTGTTTCTGACAGGTGCTGTCATTTCCTTACGTACATGGAATAAGGTTCATATTTGTATAATACTAACCACGATTCTCGAAAATGAACTTTAATTATACTGGACATAAGAAACAAACCCGTAACAGACGAACGTGTATGAAAGTATTCATGAAAGTCGAGGAAGTATGTTTGGATCGTAACAAGTGAAAAACTGTGATCTCTGTCTATCATTACGGAAAAAGCGTTAGTGTATGTATGTTACGAAAGAGACTTTGCACTAAGGTTTTAACTCAGCTAGAGGTTGCAATACAGAAATTTTGGAAAATTTCCAAATTTGGAAATTGTATATTTCTGCCGCAGTCTACACCTAGGGTGGTCATGAAGTGGGCGTGTGGCGGTAGAATCGCGAAAGCGCACCTCGCCACGCGCCCCGATATGGGTTGGAAAGACACCTGGGGTTTTTAGTGGGCAGACCGGTCCTCTACCGGAGAGCTCCACACACGGCCGTGCCTCGCCAGTGCGGTGACAAGGTGCATAAGGAGCATTTCCCCCCCGAAAAAACAAAGGGTAGTCATGAAAGACGGGCTGCGTAGGCCCGTCTTCTATCACTCTCCCACTTGCGGTGCAGGGGAGCAACAGGGGTTTTCCCACTCCCCCTCACCAGCTAGCATCTTGTTTATGATAGCTGGTAGTGAGAGGACACTTCCGCTCAACACTGCGCGTAGTTCGCAGATCACCACGCGAGCACTAATACAGTGTGCTCGGCTGTGCTACCAATCAAACCTAGTAGAAAATGATTTGCCCATACAGAGAAATGAGTTTTGTGGTTTAACATGAAATTCATATGATTGTCTAGTCATTATCATTAAATGTTTTTCGGGAGTAAAATTGGTTTTACTCAACTTCCTTGCTTTAATCAGGATGTTGATCTTCATTCCCGCATGCATTATTCCATCCATGGTAAAAGATACTATTTTATCCTCTCGGATAATATATTATTATACCCCTTTTTCTGAATTGTTGATAATAGTAGATAAAAATATTTGTATATGGTTATGGGGGAATATGGTTCGTATAAATCTTTATCCGAGAAAAGATATAAATGAACTGATATTTGTAATTGAGAATATAAAATTCTCCTTTTCGTTAATATTGTTATTTGTTATTGAACTCAAGCATACAGTTAGCAACAGATTACTAAGTCTAAGAGCCGCTAGCAAAAGTGAAAGGAAATGCATGATCGGTCAATGTTATACAACGCACTGTTTATGGTGTCATACAAAATTATTCTCGTACCTTTCAATTCTAGTATTTAGAATAGAAAGGAGCACCGTGAATAAATTCCAATAGGGATTTTGTTGTCCACTGTTAGTTTGGCAAGCAGGACAAATAACCTTAAAGAAATGAATTTTTCTAGATATTCTAGTTTAGTAGTTTATCGAGTATCTTAACAGATGCTTTTTCGTGCCAATTAATGTTGGCACGAATAAGTCACAACTGTACGCACCAACTAATACAGAACAAGGAATCATAATTTATGCTATGTTTCCGTTACCACTATGACACTTTTTATTTCTGATTACTAAACTAGTTATATACGTAAGTACTTTTGAGGGTATACAGGATCTTACAGTTTCTAAATATCTGGGTTTTGATTATACAGATTTATAATATTCATGGATTAAATAATTTTAACTGAGACTTTAAAGACATCAGTCTCCGGGAGCAACATTCTTAAAATTTGCGATATCCCTTAGTTGTGACCCAATGATTGGTATGTAAATATGCCCAAGTTATTCGCGTGCAGTCTTTTTGTTGCCCAAGATAACATTGGCAGCTTATTTGATGACCTCATGTGAGGTCGTGTCGACTTCTATTGGGTATTGACCTATTGAGGTCCGGTTCAAGTGGTATCGTGTCAACTGGGTCACTGCATGCAATCATGCGAAAAAGTCTTGTATAAGCGTATAGCGTCAAATTGCTTCCCCATCGCCGGTTCAATTACGTCATGACTTCACAATACAATATAAAATTTGTAATGAATTTCGAAGGAGGTTATGTTAGTTTTGCACATACATATATTGACAAAATAGTTTTGACTATGAATCTGGACGGAGATAAGGAACAGAAAAGCTGAAGAAGCTATGTATGCATTGATAGAGCATCTAAACGTTTCATTTCTGTCAACACATATGCTATGTGGGCTTCTATTTTATGTCACATCAATTACAATTTTGAAATAAATTACATTACTGTAAGAAATGAAATGTATATTTTTTCATTCTTTCAAATTTGCGACCCGTACAAAAACATAGTGCTTGTATAATTGTGATAAAACCAACTTGTGATACTCGTATAACATGCATCAACAAACATGTTACATAATTTCATTGTCTATCTTATCCTACATATCGATTCAGTAATACTAATATTTTTGTTTCTTCGTCTTAACAGAAATAGTTTGTGCGAAGTTACCCAAGACGACTGTATTATAGAATCTCCCAACCGGTGAAATATATATCTATTATTGTTATATTATTTTTAGAAGATCTAAGTGTCGCCGCACACGAGCCACGGGCCACAGCCACAAACGCCGCCACGAGAAGCTAGACACAGCTACAAAAGTAGCTGAAGCGCGCGACAGCTACTTGTGGCCGGTGGTCGCCACTTGTGGTCGGTAGCTACTACTTTTTTTAACCCAGGCATGCAGTATCATAATGGACTCGGAACGACGAAGGTTTAATTGCGCTACTTTTGATAAAAAGACGTCGTCGTAGAAGACGAAACCGTAGTTATTAGATAGTTTATTGCAAGGGAGAGAGGGGCGCGGAATCGCGCGAGTGGCGTGTGACGGCTTTTTGTGTAGGCGTTTAGTGGCCGGTGCGGGCCACAAGAAGCAAGCTGCGACGATTTGTAGCGTGTGGCCGCCACCGGCGCCAACCGTGTGCGGCGAGTCCATATAAAATGTATGAAAATTACAGAAAATATGCCAGTGGCGGCGTCTTGTGGTTGTGGCCGGTGGCCCGTGTGTGGGAGCCCTAATACATATATACAAAATAGTTTCAAGGTAGGTCCGGACAATGAGTTTCATTCTACGAGAATCTTTGATAAAAAAAAGCAGAGATGTCAACTGTTCTACGAATTAGGTTAGTATATTTTTCGTTAATTATCATCAATCATCATAACAGCTTGTATTACCCACCGATGAGCTTGAGTCTACCCTGACAATATCAGGGCGATTAGGCCTGAGTTAACAACGCTGGCCCAGTGTTGATTAGTTGATTACATGAGCGTCAGATAAATGTACATATGAGATTCAAGAAACGAAAAACAAATTAGTAGTGTTAAAACCTTAATTATTTGTAATGTAAATATACAATACTACTTCACATGCTTGAGGTTATGCCATGATGATAGATTGCGGATTTGACTATTTAACCTTTTTTGTTTGTAACATTATCCAATAGATGGCAGCACAGTGAGCCACGTGGCGGAATGTGATACACCCCATATCTATATCATATACCATATATATCATCAAGCAAGGTAAATCACGTGCACTCCGTTTACTTCGTCATTATTTTTCAGTTGAGGGATGACATCGGCCTCCAAGAATTTTCACACCGATCGGTCCTGTACTGCTGTACATAAAGAAACTATGAATGTTTTGGATAGGTTATATTAAAATTTTATTCATAATAATAAAAGTCACAAAGTATTATGTTGAATAGCCGAACTTTTATGTTAAAACCGCGGTCATATAAATGTGCTCTGATTTCTAGTAATTTATAAAATATGCCATAAAAATCTATTAATGTCAATTATTACTAATAACTTAAGATTTACGCAGATTGATTGTGATTGATTATTTATAAGGAGTTTCGTATTTAAATTTTGATAAAGGTGAGCCTGGTTGGAGGCGCGAGCATTTCGAGCGAGGGGGAGAATTTTGAAGAACAAATTGGAAAGCGAAAAAATGAATGCATGGTTTTAGATGATCGGGACTTCTAAGTAAATGGTCTATTGTCAGTGTTAGATAAGAACTGTAAACGAGTTTAAGTTGCAAGGTGTGTCGGAAGGGAAGAGAAATGTATAAGTTTCAAGTCAAATATAAATAAGTCTCTACGTTGTTGACCATGCAACTAGTTCAATCGTGATAAATGATATAATACATGATCATGGTGACGCATGTTAAAAACAAGCTGTATTCAGAAGCCTTAAGAAAAAATATTGGATCTTAGAAAAACGTATAAATGTATACATCCCTTTATAGCTCACTTTTAGTTATAGGTATGACAGGTAAAACAAATCCCCAAAAAGCAATTGACTGTACATTGATCTCGACTCCAGAGCTGTCGATTACCGGTTCCACCGAGGCTATCACCGATACCGTAGTACAATTACGTTCTTATTTTCATTTTTATACTGTCGAGTTCACATTAGGAGAATGAGCCATTGAGCCAATAGTCTCAGTAACCGGTGCGGTGCAGTCGGTGACCGCGCGGACTCTCGGCAGAACGTGCGCGTGCGGCGACCGCGTGTGCGTAGTGTGATGACATCTCGGATTTAACCACTTTAATTTCATTGAGGGCTGACGTCCTGCGATTTGATTGCCGTAATGGTATGTAATGTTGTGCGCTGTTACGTCCCTTTTTGCTTCATATCAGTTGATGAATTATATCTTATTTTCCTTCTGTAAAATGGTTAGCAAACGTTTTGGCGCGTTTTAAGTTATTCATTCATTGTTTATTGTTTAGCAATTAGTATTGCCTAAAACGCGCATAACTACATATATTACATTGATCTGAACTTAATTTTAGTAGTAGTATTCTACAGAAATGCAAACATTTTCTTAAATAACTATTTAATAACTATCTACCTACATCAATCAGTAAATATTTCTGACTAATTTCGTTTTATATTTCGCAGTTAGTTTTAGATATCAATCACATGATGAAAACTTGATAAATTATTAATGTCTTTATTAACACTGTAATGTTTGTACGCCACGTGTTTATACTATTTTCTCTATTAATAATTTCAAATATTTTTCTTGTTTCATATCAAAAGTACAAAACGCCTGTATCTCTGTCCCTTTGTACATTCGACAGATTATTTATCTATAGAGAGATATAAGATAGATTTTTAGAGAATCGTTCCGGTAGATTGGTGTTTGATTATGTAATTTACTAAACGTTGTTTTAAATTAATAATCTTTCCTTATCAATGGAATTGCCGTATTGTATTTAAAAATTTAAGAATTTTACATTTTTCATACTAACGTTTACCTTAATAATTTAATTTTCTTATAATTTAGCACGCATCTCATGGATATTAAACTAACAATAACATATTTTCTATGTTACTTTCAATTTCAGTTACTTTCAATATTTTTTTAAATTTAAATAATCAAATCTCTAACCCGTTGTAAGCAGTACCTACTGGTAGGTACCATATGGTCAAAAACTAATTACTATAACCTATAAGTCATGTAATATAAAAAATATTATAATTTAAGAAAGAAATAAACGGTAATTTTCTAAACACTATTTTTATTTTGCAAACATCTCTCTAAAACATAGTAATAAAATGCTCAAAAGCCCAAAGTTGGAACCATTTCTCAGCCATATTCAGTGCAAATGAATTGTTATTATATAACTTTCATAGAAGAGATAATTTTAATAAAGAACGCAAACCAACCAACGTCAATTAATAATATTATTAATAAATGACTTCTATGAGTACGGTTGACTGTCTGGTAATGGATTAAGAATACAGGGTTCGTCCGCTTCTTCTTATCCCGTTGATGTTGAAGGAATTTGCTAAGGGAATTTATCTCAAATATGTATCTGTCAAATGATAGTGGCAAGTAGCTAAATTTAAAAATTAGCAAAGTCTGGGTGTTTTCATAATCTCTTCCTAAACCTACGTGGACGATATGTATAATCACCGAAATTCTCGTTCGTGAACTGTTTACTTCTGACACTATTTTGAAAGCTGGCTAATTTCGATACGAATCTTCATGGCGAAAACCATTGGTCGCTTATGTTTTAAATATTGTTCAAAGATATCTAGCACTTTTCTTTTGTGTGCAATGATGAGGATCGCGGGAAGGTTTTCGTGCTATGGTTTTCTATAAATATAACAGTGAGTAAACGTAAAGAAATCTCACGAAATTTTACAAACTGCTTTTGGGGAGTCAACTCTTGCATTAGCAACATTAACTTAGAAGTATCATGAATTCAAACATATTGATAGAATCTAAGCTATACAAATCTGTCAAGGGTTAACTACCCTTCATGTCATTCATGTCATGAAAATATTATCAGAGTAAGGTAGCTATTACAGTAGAATAGATACATTATACATAAAGAGAAGGTTGAATCACAAGCAGTTTCTAAAATCTCGCATCAACATCTTAATGTTAGGATGATTACTTCGCGATGTATATAAAAGAATACTTCATTATCGCACTGCATCAGACTGCAGACCAAAAATTCTATCGTATTGATTGGTGCAAATTTATTGTGATAAAGTACAAAGGATTCCTCCTTCGCAAAACGTATCCTAAATCGTCACGTTGGGTATTTGAAGATGACGAATTGCACATTAGTGATGATAACTCCGAAAGAAGATCGTAGAACAATTGCTAGTGAATTTTATTACGAAATTTGTCCACCTTAAGCTTTCGGGCGTTGAACAAAGAGTAGCGAAGATAACACAACCGCTCACACAGTTACTTAACCATCGCCTTTATAAAATTGTTGAGGGTAAAAATGTTAAGTACCTCACGCTCTGTGCATACCACAGATTTTAAATGATTTCTTTTTATTTCGCAAAGCTAGAAAAATGTTTCAAAACATCTGTCAAATAGAAAACAAAGGGTTTAAGTATATCAAACGTTTAGCAATAATGTTGAAGTAATGTCCGACGTTATCCAGGTAAGCGTGTTAGTTCCTACGTTACTTAACATATATAATTGACTTGTGTAAACAGAAAATCCAACGCAGCATCAAGGCTTCTTCGTATGTTGTCGGCTGAAACGGCTATAGTTTTCTACTTTCTTTCAAAATCTTGACAAACATTTAATAGTAGAGTAGAAATTGGTCACTTAAGTCATATCAATTTAAATGCGAAGATTTTCGGTCGGACAGCGTTGTATTTAATACTAAATATGTGAACGACGTCACATCAGGCACCAGCTCCGAGCGGATATTACGTGGATCATTGATTAAATACTATATTTAAATATTTCAAGTGAATATTTAAACGATGTCTCTTTCTGTGTCCGTTAACGTCCATAATGTTTAATCAATTGCTATTTTACAATACTATCGCGCCTTTGTGGATATAAAAAGTATAAATATTAATATCGATAAGATACGAAATATAAAAAGATATATAAAAAAAAATCGCATAATAATTCAAAAATATTGAAGAGTGACACCCTTATCATTTAAAGGTGTTGAAAATAGCCTACGACCTATTCTTAAATATGCACAAAAATCAACAATCGCTGTAACGAGATTTTTATAATACTCGACAACTCATTTAAAAAGGTTAGAAATTGTTTATTTTATCATTTGCATTTCGATAAATGCACGATAAATGAGAGACAGTCCTTTATTCTATTACGTTCAGTAGCTAGATGTACAATAAAATTAAGAATATTTTCTTTTTTCTTATAGTTTATTAGTACCTACATTAACGGAAAATAGAATGTATAACGAATCAGAATTACAATCAGCTACGCATCAATCTAGCTTGTTTTGTTATGTTAGCGATCTACACCGCTTGATTTAATGGCGTTTTTAGTAGTGTAAATCTAAAGTTTGTTGTGGCCTCATATGTACAATATACAGCCTTATAAGTGGAGTGTGTGGAATATATTGGAGCGGTTGCACAATATGTCTTGGTCGCGGATTTACGTTGCCTGTGTTTCAGTATTCCATTATTTTTATTGTACTGGTGCCAAGTCGCTAGGGTCTTTTTATCCCGTCGCTTGGCTGCGGCTCTGTATGTTGTATAACATCATGACGAATCTGTCTAACATCGATGCAACATTGAATGTTGAACCATACTTTGGCGGAATATAATTATAACTAGAGCCTTTTGCTTGTAAAATGGTTTGATCTTGGCCAAAACACTGAGTTTTTTCCTTGAAACATTTCTACGAAAATTTTGCCAATGCAAAGACGCGACATTCAGAGATGTAAAATTCACAGTTGATCAACTTGATTCAAATATTTATACTATGGTTAGTGGCTATTGTGTACTCAATTAAATGCAGTACAAATGTAGCGCTCGCCACGTTAACCTTAATGCATGTTTGACAATAAAAATGATTATTTGTGTCAGGTTATTGTTACATTTGGAGGGTATAACATATCACAATAATAATTGTATATTAATTTAATAATTATGAAGGGAAAAGAAGATAGTTTTATTCGAGTTGCATGTAGAATTTGGTTGCTTAGCTTGTTATCAACGTTTTGTTTATAATCGTATTGGTTGTTCATAGAAAAGCTTTATAGCTCCTAGCAAATATTTTATAACTTTATAGCGTTGTGCTGGTGTTATAACCTGTAACTGTTGTGCATTATGATGTCCGACAGCGATAATGACAAACTAACTGTTAATGCTGAAGTCAAACGCAATAAATACTCCCAAAATTATAAATAGAAACGGGAATGACGACCAGAATATTCTAATTGGTTTAAACGAAGATTAATAGAAGAAAACTTCGGATACCTCCAAACGTATAAAAATATATTAATATTAACTGGTATTGATGTACTTAACAGGGATGGTACTTTCCAAAACCACATCAAAAGATTTACTGATATTTTCAATCAAAATGTAGTCTAATTAATTAGACTGGACTCATTGGATATTTTAAAATATCCAATGAGAGAAGGTAACTATGAGTATATTTTTTTTTTATTGCTAAAGTTGACAAACAAGCAGGCTGCCCACCTGATGGTAAGTGGTAACAGTCGCCTATAGTACATGTGGTTCCACGAGATTCGCAGCAAATCTGCAAACCTCATAAGAACCACAGTGTACGTTGCCAACTTGTGACATAAGATGTAAAGTCACAGTACCCAGTAATTTCACTGCCTATCTTACCCTTCACGCCGGAACACAGCAAGCGACCCTGCTGTTTGCGGCGGAAATAAATTAATAAATAAAAAGTTATATTCAACTAAAATTTGAATAACAGGTTTTGTCGTTAAAACAATATGGCACTAACTGACTGTCTAGGAAAGTAAATAAAAAATGTTTGGGCAGATTAAAATATATCTGGAAGTATGAAGTGTTAGGGTTCCAGAGTTTTAAAGTTTTAGGGTCTTTCCCAAAAAACACAAAAAAAGGTAAACTCTCGTCTATGTGTACGTGTTGCTCCACGTAGACCCTAATTTGATAGAGAACAACAATTATCAAAAGATTTACTTCAAATGGTGCTTGTCCGTATTATAAAGAAATATAATAATGGAAGAGTTTTTAAAAACCGTAAGCAGCATGAAATTTGGTGATGGCTTACATATATTTCAAAATGCTGTCCAATTCGTTACATAAAAATAAAAGAAAACATATAACGTTTCTACGGAGTAGATTACGGGACTTGGTTGAAAACGTTATCAATAATAGTTAGTAAATAGATGGTACGAAAATATAAACACTGATGTAATATTATGAAAAATCTTCTGATTTCTACTGATTTTGTGCTAGCAAATTAAGATTTTTCACTTATGCAAAACTACTCCGATGCAACGCAAAGGAGTATGTGGAGTTGACCGACCTGCACTGTGGCCAACGTGGTTGACGAAGGCCTAAATATTTTTCTTGCACTTTCTTCTAATATATTTAAATTTATTTTCAATATCAATTTTTATATATGTATATTGTCAACTATTGAAAAGACGAACTTCAGAGAATTGACGAACATGGATTGCTGATATGTCAACAAGTTTTACAAAACTGACAAGATTGGGAAATTGGCCTTCGAGATTCTCGATGGGCATTTATATTTCTGCTGTTTGATACATACCAGCGGAATTTGTTTCAGGGATCCAGAACTGTGTACCTCTCGCTGCTGACGACTTTGCTGTGCTGCCAATCAGAGTCTTCGCTGCCTCATGATCTGAAACCATTCAACCTGGAGGAAGTCGTGCCTCTCTTGAACTTTTTTCCAGAGAGGCTATCAGTCCAATGGATTTCAGGTATCTAATATTGACAATAAACCTGCTATTATTTTTAGTAACACATAAAATTTTAGATGCGCATGTTTATGTCATTTATTCACATTTTTTAATGAGATTCCTTTTGATACATTAAAATTAAGTGTGTTTTTGTGTTCTGGAAGTAGAGCTTGATACCTATAGGTAGTTTTACTTTGAAGAGAAGTTTCTACATCAACATAAACTGACCGTGTTTTAAAATAAATGTTGTTTTTCTTGTTCGATGCTGCTTGGGATATAAAAAAAAATATATTATCTTTATATAGTGATTTCAGTGTAAATTTCAGGCTGCTATATACACGGATAGTGTTTTAGCACAATTCATTCCTCCTCACTTTATCGTAGGCCTTTTACAAATCCACGAAAGTGCTTTAGTTTTTTTTTGGTTTGATATTTTTATTTTTTGCCAAACATTTTTCGACTATGTCTTATAAGGAAAAGAGCCTTTACAGCCCTTTACAGCCCTTTCCATTCCTAAAACCTGCTTGTACATCTCAATTTTTTTCTGTTTCATCCACCACTCTTTGCGTACAATTTACCTAAAACTCTATTACCTAGTAGGGTAATGTATCGAGCAACTTCGAGCATAGTATTTCCGCCCTTGGGATGTCTTTGAGTCTTCTTATAAGATCTATTGTAAGCTGCCAGAATTCGGTACCACATTTCTTGAGTCCTAAAACACACGAATCAAAGGCATACATCATAAGCTAGGTAGTTAGAACACAGCGTAGGTTAATAAAAATAAAGACATTCGCGCGACAATAAGCTGTAGGTAAAATGTCCTCGTAACCTTATCTGATATGTATTAATGATTTGTATTGTTCTACAACTTGAAGCTTTGTTTTAATAATTTTCTTTACTTTTCGTATAAAAGTCTACATATTATCTTCGATAAAACTGAGTATTGTAGCAAAGGAACATTTACAAAAACTTTGCAAATGTAATGGTCATTATGACCTCTTTTTTATTCGCTTGTACTTATCAAAATACGCTACAACCATCTGACCGTGACAATATCACGGTTGCACGGGTTTTTATCGCATTTTACTAAAATAGTGCGAGCTTATTGTATTAGTTACGTATTAAATAATAATGATATCAGTCACGCACTGAAATTAGATATACGATTTAAATTATTTTCCTCTGAAAAATATAATAAATTTTATTCGTTGTTTGGTAGAACATCAACACATCGATATGGTATCTTTAAAAAAATTATCTGTCGAATGTTATATCCAAATAATGTTTCACAATTTAACATTTAAACAAGTGAAAATGTATTTACTTTTTATTCTTTTTAACACATTTCTTATCCACAGTATGGTATACAGTTTTAATAAAAACAAATTAATTTCAAAAAGTAATCTTAGGTCACAAAATGTATATAGGTCACAAGATTTCTATGAGATGCGCTCTTTAGTCCCAAATTTAATTTCTTTTTTTTTTGCAAATCAGGGCGATACAGCACCATTTCCAGTGATTTCGATGTAGTCCGATTTACGGCTGTTTACTGATAAACAAGCTATGGTTTTATTAATTGTCTAAAAAAGAGCGTAACTTAAGCGTACGTAAGAAGCAACCTCTTAGCATATTGCATAGAATTTAATATTTTTTACACGAAGTTTAACACTTTAGTTAATATTATTTATAACACTATTTTACTAGGCAAAACCAGTGACAGTAATTTAAGTAATTAAAACGGGCATTAGTGGTGTGTTCTTGCGTCCTACTCTTAGTGACATTTAGGCAGTTATCATACAACTATATTTCATTTTGGGGCTTCCCTTGCATAATCTTGCATCTTCCAGTAGCAATTCTTTTAATTTCAGTAGTAATAATTTCAGTAGTAGTAATTCAATTCATTACTAATAAAAATACCAATCAAAACTTTTGTTCTTATCATATAAGTAATAGATATACAATATACTTTCAAATTGTATTTACAACATCAATTTTATTTCTACACCATACATAGGCAATAAATTTAAGCGAGAAGACAGTAAGAACATTATGTGAATAAGAGTAGAAGTTAGAATTCTTTGCCCGTTAATCATAAAGTGTTCACGTGCGGCAAAAATAAGTTCGTTAAGCTAAATCTTTTCTTCAAAACCCTTGTTACAGATACAGAATTCATCCGTAGAGAACTAGGTGCTGGCATACTAAAATTCAACGCACTGTCCCACTCATTCACCACGATTTTGAACGAGTCAGAATTGGTAAGTACTTTGCTCGCCAGTCACGCGCTCACTGCATAATTTGTCCATTTGTTGTCGTAAATATCAGAAATTTTATTTTGTATCACTTACGATACGCAGTTAGGATAGTATATAAATCAATTTAATGTATCCGTGGGTATGGTTTAAATTAACAATTAAATTGAAATCAGTGCCTGAGCTGATATTTTGAGTATGATATTTACTGTAACGTATTAAGTTTTTTGTAAAACGCATATAATATAATTATAAATTTTTACCCGTCGATATACTTTTATGAGTTTCATACTCCGTACGAGAAAAAGGAACCCTTATAGGACTGGTTAGAAAACTGTACGGAAACAGCGTCTATCACGTTATTCGATTGGACTCGGTTGAAACCAATTAATAGAGCTATAACCAATTAACACTTGATATTGTAGATTGTTTTTTACCTACCTCCCAAACATTCTCAAATTGATTTTGACAGGCAGTTAATTAATGAGAAACACAATTAGCGGCTAATAGTCAAGTTCCTGTAGAATGAATTTTTATTTAGGTAATTTATAATTAATTATTACCTACACATTGATCTCTTGTGCGCTGAAAGTCTTCATAATCGTCAAGCAATTAATTATACATTTGTCAGTATAATTGGTGAATCTATGCCCAATATTTATAGTCGACAGTTGATCACTCATTAATTCGTCAATTGAATATTATTCGGCAATCATTGGTTATTTGCTATGAATATTAATAGTCCTCAAGTAGTGAATGACGTTTCTTTGATCTATGATTGTTTTGATTTTTTTTAATCATTTTATTGCTCTCAGTTTTCTCCTAATATTAGTATTGACTAGTGAATGTGACTAGTCTCCGATCGAAGTCGCAGTCTCGATGAATGAAGTGAATCTACGAAATCATATACATTGCAACTAAAGCGCCAAAAACTCTCACCGCGAACAAAAGCATCTCCTAATAACCTTCTCTCAGTCGATAGTCTACTACAGATTAGTTGTATGATTCGTTAATTACTGATTATTCATTAATCTATTAGATATTAATGTTGCTGCAAGTATTCAGTTCCAAATAATCAATTCAATGTCAATTTATTAAAATCAAAGTCTTATCTAATAGTATAATAATAATAACGCAGTATTTTCTGAAATGTACATGTTCAATCAAACATGTTTGTTTGATATTTATAACTATAAATGATAGCTGTAAACGAATTTAGTATAGTATAAATAGTAAGATAATGCCCACTGATGAGTAAAACCTTCCATAAGTATAATTTGAGCTAGTTATGATTAGATTGGCCCGAGCGCTGGCCAACGTAATATGTATTTTATTGCGAGAGTGGGTTGACATGGAACGCCATAGATTCTGTTGTTCGGCATGACACTATTAAATTAGGTGTGATATGAAACCGTTTACCTACAAAATATCTATATTATTGTGCATATCTTTGCTTTCAGTTCAATTTGTATAATTATTCGGTGACCACATTCTCGAAGGATGGAAGATATGCACTACTGGCCGCCAATTCCAAAAAGGTATGTTTACCAATTGTACGGAGATAAACAAAAGATTTCCCTTCTTGTACCGTCTGCATTGTGTCTTGTGATATTCGTAGCAAATTCGCAATTTACATAAATACCGTAATGTACATTGGCAACTTGCGACACAAGATGTAAAATCGCGGTACTCAGTATTTTCAGTGTCACGTGTTACCTTTGAAATCGGAATTCAGCAATCCAAGCAGAAACTTGTAAGACAGAAGCAGGCGAGCACACGAGACCGGAATGCATGACACCCAAGAGACTATATAGTGTCTAAGGTTAAATGTATTAACATTCATGATCATAGCGTATTTCCCATGAGGAAATTCGTTTTAGGAATTGTTAATAGCGATATAAACAAAAGATCGAGTATGTCATTGAGATAAATTTATACGTAGGCTTTTTATATCGTTTCAACGTTTCTTTTAATTGAAGTTGCTACAATTACTGATTCAACAGTTGTGGAAATAGTAATTATGATCTGCTTTGTTGATCATGCATGCTGACGAGAGAATGACTTTCTCTGCATTTATTTGTGCATTGTATTTTTTAGTTAGCAACACATTAAGCTATACATTTGCACTATGAAAACCACCGTTATTACGAGGGCCATAAGAGCTGTCTCTAGGTCAACGTGTAAAGTCTGATAAGTTGTTGTGTGTGCAACTTAGTTTCTGCCTATGAGTTACGACTGTTCGGCTTGAGCGAGCTGGCTAATTTATGCTATCATGAATATCATATGTCTCAGGCTAGGTTATCACAAATGCAAAAACCTATGATTTTAGTTTCAATAATCAAAAATATAGAATTGAACATTTGTTGGCGATGCCAATGAATATGTTACCAAAAGCGAAATAATAAAATATGATTATTTCATGATATTTTATCATTATCATCATTCATAATTATATCATTATGAAAAATATCATGAAATCAATGACTTTTACACATGCAAATGGATATTAAAAAAAACGCGAGCGTTAACTAATCAAACTAATTAAGTTATTTGCAAAGTCGTTATCTATATAATAGATTTTCAACAATATACATTACGTTTTACATGTATATAATGTTATATTTTTATTTTTTAGGTATATCGATATTCTTTTGTAGCAGATTATGCAGTCTACGATTTACAAACAAAGTAAGTAGCTCAATAATAAAGTTATTTACGAACAAATATAGATATAATGTAAAAAGAACTTCATAGCAGAAAAATAAAAGGTTTAAAATTATCAGTAGTGTATAACTCCTGTAACATTAGCATCGAAATAAGAAATACTATAAAGCGTTTATCGTCCGTTATAACTGCCATTTTAAAATTAATCCTAACTTTGCATTTTGACAGTTCATAATGAAAAATCACTCAATCATATCGCGGTTCGATGATCATGTTATGGGGCCCGGTTCAAGTAACTACAATATACTCGTAGATGATACGGTGATTAAATTATCTTATCTAATTCGAAATATATTCATAATACCAACGAAACGAAACATATAAATAATATTATGTATGTTAAATGACACATTAATAAATGAAATACTGAATTATGCATCGGTAATAAAGACTTGAGCATGTGGCTTTAATACCGTACCCTATGAATTATGCAAAGAATTCGAATCTGTAACATAGAGTTAAAGTTGGATCAAGAATATAAGAAATAATAAGATTGTTCTTGCCGTTTTTCCGTCATGACTACCAATCCGATCAGTCGCTAGTTATTTACGCGGAAAAATTATGAAACATATTGTGTTAAATTTTAAGATGTAAACGATTAAGGTCAACCATTGGGTCCTGCTGTCTTCCTTGTTACGAGCGATTTGTCTGCGGAAGAGGAGCAATGGTTGTCAACCACTAACATTTACCATTATTGAAAAAAATAAAGTGTGCAGTACAAAAGTCACTCAACCACGTTTAGCTTTAAAAAAATGTTCTACTTTTTAGTTTTAGTCATCAAAGATTTATAGCTAAGCAGTTTACAATATGTGTTGTTTTTCAGGGATATTCAACCGATCGGCCAAGGGCCTTTGCAAGTGGTTCAGTGGAGTACCTCTAAGGCTTTGGCGTATGTGGCCGACAACAACGTATACTACATACCCAATGTGGCTCACTCGCACGTGTACGTCCAGCTTACTACTGAAGGGATACCTGGTGAAGTCTACTTCGGCGCTACGGACTGGATTTATGAAGGTTTTTTTAATCATCTATCACCATCGATTACGTCCCATTACATATTAAACTCAATACAATTAGACCCAATTCAATTAAACATGTAAATTAGACCCTCAAATATAGTATCTAATATTATACAAAATGAATCATGAATAAAATATGCTCGAAATTGAAATATTTTATACATGAAAAATGAAAATAGAATGTATAGTATGTATGTATGTATAGTATGTCTCTGTTTACGTCTGCTTCTGTAAAAAATTGTGATTTTAAAATCTGAGAATTAGGTAATAAAAATCTGAATACACAAGAAAACTATCATGAGATTTATCGCATTACTATTTTTTTTATAGCCGTTTTCACCAACTTTGTCTTAGCTTAGGCGACTCCTAACAGACATGCTGTCTCACTCTTTTCAGTTAATATAAAAAGTGACAGCATGCCACTTAGGAGTCACCTAAGCTAAGACAAGGTTGGTGAAAACGACCATTAGTCCCTCTCTTGTGAATTAACTTTCTAATCCTTCATTAGGCGTAAGATATAATATGTTACGTGTGTTTAGATGCTAGTGTTTTTTTCTTTGTTTATAATTGCTACTGTCTGGGAATGTAGTAATCCGACTTTAATAGCGTGTATTATAGAAACCATTTGATGAAGTCATTTTAAAATATTTAAACAAGAGTTAATTCCAATACTATTGACAAACAAAAAAAAAAATATATAAAATCTATGCGATAATCTCATCTCCGGCGTTTATTATGTTATGCACTAATTCCTCTAGGGAGTTTACCGATTAAAAGATAACTTACTGTCGCATGTAACCTCAAAGAAAAAAATAAGCAACCTCAATTAAATCTAAAAAAAAGTTAACACTCTTATATAAACCTACGATCAGCCATATATATTTAAAAAAAAATGGTACCGATTCATCATTTCAGCAAACTACTACTACTATCTTACTGTTGGCCATAGGCATCCCCCAAGGATCTCCACATCAGTCCTGTGATGCAAGCATCCAACGCTTTCCTGCGACCTTCACGAAGTCGTCTACCCATCTTATGGGAGACCTGCCAGCGCATATGCCTGCCACTCAAAAACTTTTCCTCCCAGCGGCCATCAGTTCTGCGAACAATGTGCTTTACCCACTGCCACTTAAGATTCGCAATTCTTTTACTATGTCGGTGACATTAGTGCTTCTGCGGATTTCATCATTTCTTTTACGATGACGCCGAGAAACGCAGAGAAACTCATGACGCGAATGAAAAAATAATTCGATATAAGAGAAAAGCGAAGTTAAATTCGTAAAGTAAATAATACTATACATTTATACTATAAACTTTGAAATCCTTGTTTATGGCTTCATTATGTATAAAACAAAGGATGTTAGATCTCTCTAACTGGAGCGAAAACTTTTAAAGTAAATTTTATCGCATATGTTTCAGAGGAGGTGTTCAACGCTGCTGAAGCGTTGTGGTTCTCACCGAGAGGCACGTATCTCGCAGTCGCGTCCTTTAATGATACTAAGGTTGAATCAGCCGTGTACCCCTATTACGGAACTGCGTCCGATATCAATAACCAATATCCAGAACTGGTCAAGTTTAAGTATCCAAAGGTTGGTATTGATTGCTTTAAAGTAGGAGTTTAAGTCGTATTTTTGAGATAACCATACAATTTTGTTTCTGTGACATCAATATTGTTTTCTTTATTACTCTAGATTACAGGACAAGATAATTAACTATATACGAATATAATAGAATTTATAAATATATTTAAACTGAACTATATATGTAATACCTATATTTAACAGTTTTATTTAAATAATAACTAAAAATGTACCTATGTATTTTCATTTGGTATGATTTGCTCTGAGCGAATTTATTATCAGTAATGATTATTTTATGATTCTATTGATATTTAATTTTCGTATTTTAATACTATCAACATTTGTCAGGCAGGTCGCATTAATCCTGAAGTAGGACTGCGAGTTTATAGACTTGGAGATCTTCGAAACGACACACTCAATATTCCAGCACCTGTAGATGTTGTGGGTTTGGATCACATATTGGGAAGAGTGGACTGGGCATCAGACCAGAACTTAATTATTTTATGGCTAAACAGGCGTCAGAGCATAAGTATCCTAGTCAACTGTAATATTAAAGAAGATAAATGTAGTATAGTAAAGGAGCACAGGGAACCGAATGGATGGATAGATTTAAATCAGCCATTTTTTGACATATCTGGAACAAAACTAGTTGAGATACAACCACTATATTACGGTGATCAACGTTTCTTCCATGCAGCGCGATTAGATTTCAATACACTCATAACAGAAGACTTAAGCCCTGGAAATGGTACAGTCACCGAAATATTGGGTTGGGATCAGGACAAAGATATAGTTTACTACATTGTATCTCCTGGAAATTCACCGTGGAATAGACAAATTTGGGCTGCCTTTGAGGGTACAGTCCGGTGTATATCTTGTTTAGAATCAACATGTCATTATGCTACTGCTACATTTTCGCCAGGGGCCAAATATGGAATAGTCACTTGCTCTGCAACAAACACGGTTCCTAAAATAATGCTGTACGATAGTGAGGTATGTACTTGCGCTGAACAATTGCAAGATAGTTTACATGTGACAGATTAGTTCTTGATATTCATTTGCCTTGGTGGTAGGTGGATGCCAGTTTCACATGAACTGTTCCACAACTAAAGAATTGGTTATTATATCTCGTAACAAAAATGCTATTATCATTAAGATATATATCTCCACCGAGTCGGACGTGAGTCCTAGTTAGCCAGGCTAGCTCAAGATATTTACCTTTATCGTAGGAGCATCGGATAAAATAAACATATGAACTTAAAACATTGAAATATTTTATTTTATTATTAAATTTATTAAACCGATTTAATCTTCACGCAGTTAAGTCGAGGTGCATTATTTTCAGAGTGTGAAGTTTTACGTACTACGAGACAATGCAAATCTAAAAGATAAATTAAAACATTACAAACATCCAATGCCTCTCTTCAATGTAATATCTTTGGGAGATGAAATTAATGCACATGCTAAGCTACTATTACCTCCAGAAATGAAAGCGAATAAGAAATATCCCATGATACTCAGAGTTTATGCTGGGCCTGGGACAGCTCGAGCTAAAGATACTTTTGAAATGGGTAAGTGTTTTAATGAAATAACCCATTGAAATGTAATATTTTGGGACTTTTCTGGTATTGGGTAATATCATTAAGTCACAAATATTTGGAATATTAGCACTCCTTTCTCCTTATACAACAATTCTTAATAGGATACTGCATTCTCTTTTACTTTTTGCTAATTGCGTATTTGAGTTTATTTAATTCAACGGTTCCACGAATTATACGAAAGGCCAAACTAGGCATATTTTCACGAGGTGGACATTGCTTTATTTTACTTACTTCTTAATGTTTTCAGAGTTCTACAACATGTATTTAACTACCAACAGGAGTTTCATAGTAGCTTCTATTGATGTGAGAGGGTCTGGGGTTATGGGTGTGGAGGCAATGCATGCGGTAAACACCGCTCTCGGGACTGTAGAAATCACTGACACTTTGGCCGCTATCAGGTATTTACATCATTTAGTTGATCTTTGTCTATACTTGGTCTAAGTTGAAGCACATCGTAGATTGTAGTTAGATCTATATAAATGGTAGCAAAACTACAATTTTATTAGATTAGTTTTATATGTTTGATTACAGTACTATTGCGAATTAGTCTAATTAGATTAGGTTAATCGTGTCATAATTATTTTCCAGGCATTTAATAAAATTGTATTCCTTCATTGATCCTAAACGCATTGGAGTGTGGGGCTGGAGCTACGGAGGATACAGCACAACCATGATGTTAATAAAAGATGACCAGAAGACATTGGCCTGTGGCGCGGCTGTGGCTCCAGTCACCTCCTGGCTATATTATGGTAAGTTCGCTTATCACAATTCAAAAAAACATTTTCTTTGATGCTGTGTTGTGCAATGAATGTTTAGTAATATAAATTAAATATCAATTAAGAAATAGTTACAGAATAAAAAGCAAGATTATACTTGCATTATGTACGAAATAAAAAGAAGAACAGTACACTTGGAATATGCATACTGAAGAAATGAGATTAAATTTTAAAAACCTAATGCGAATTTGTACGAACTTACGTCCACTAAACATCACAAGCTTTTAGTTCAAATGCAAAAAGTAAAACTACGCAAATGTTTAATATAAATATTGACTTTTAGTTATAGTAGTTGCTCAAGCACTCTTATTTATGTATTTGTGTAAATTATTACTTTTAGTGTTGTAAATAGTTCATTGCATTAACACTTAATTTTATTTATAAATATTTTAGGAATTTGTCGTGCTTTTGCTATAAAGGGAGGTTACAAGGGAGGTTACAAGTATAGTAGAAAATTATTCCCTCAGGTGAAATGCTTTGAATCCTTCAATATCATTTCTCGTTTCATTTGTGATTCGAAACAGTACCCACTCTGTATGAAAAAATATTATTTTGCTTTCTTATGGTGCAAGTCATATGATACATTTTAATGATTGTCTTCTAGACACCATCTACACTGAGCGCTACATGGACACGCCGCAGGAGAACCCCGTCGGCTACGAGCGCTCGGATGTACTCGCGCTGGCGGATAACCTGCGCGGCCGCAAATATTTGCTCGTACACGGTACGGGCGACGACAATGTGCATTATCAGCACAGCGCGCAACTCGCTAAGAAACTGCAGCGGGCGGACATAGCCTTCGACCAAATGGTGAATCTAGTCTCAATTTTTATTTTTTTGTCAACTTTCTGCTAGCGAACTGCCTAAGATAGAGTAGTTTACATTAATAAACACTATGTCAGATGGATAACTTGGCAGAGATGGGTATATAAGAATTTTAAGTAGGTAAGATTTGATTTCCCCTATTAAAAATTATCCCAAAACTCAAAGTCCCAAACTGGTACCATATTAAATGTCATCTAAGTATATCGAATCAGTCGACTTGAGAACGTCACAGATCTCAACAAACTTTATAAATTTACATTTATAAAGTTACTAGTTTCCGTTTCCTTTGAACATGTTATTTCATTTTTCCGTTGGAAAGAGACATTTTTCCTTGCTAAAATGTCTATTATGTCTATATCGAGGTTGCGAACTAATCCCATAACATTTTTTTCCACAATACCATAACCGCAATAGATTCTACTAGTTTGGCACGAAAACAACAGATAGTCAGAGTCACTTTTACATATGTGATATTATTTCGATTGTAGCTTGGATTAGTTGACAGACTTTACTATTTTCCTACAATTGAATATAAATGCTTTTATTATACATTTGCGTGATTTAAAAAATTTGATGTCAGAACTATGTATATGTCAAAATATTTATTTTATAAATAATTATTTTATTTATTGTAACGTTTCTCTATATACACCAATAACAAAGTTTTTTTAACAATTTTGTTTATTTGCTCATAAAAATTAGCCAATATTAAATTGGTAATGTATAAATTAGTTTATATTATATAATAGGATTTTAGAACTGAATATGGATGTTAAAACATATATTATAATTACTTTATATAAGTAATCGATGATAAATATTTGTTAATTTTCTAAACATTAAAATTAAACATTTTTAATATAATTCGTATAAAACATCGAACAAAAATATTTTCGATATTTTTATGTTAAATGTAGCATTTTTTATATAAAAATATACATATAAAATTACGATAAATTTTGTTTACACGCTTATACAAATTAAGCGACGATATCAAATTATGAAGCCATGGTTGCAGTATATTTAGAATGGAGCGTTTTTGAGAGATTCGCAAAAACATCAAAGTAATAATCACAGGTTACTTCTACAATATCTTTTTTTTTTGTTCCGCTGAGGAAAATGCATTGAATGGCATACCCCCGCTGCGGAGAGCCGGTGGTTATGTGGGGCTCACCTCCCCAGAAGTGGGAGCCATACCCACTAAAAAACTCAGCGATGGCCATCCTCTGGCGTTGTAGGGGCCCTCAGGATCGAGTGTCGCATCTGAGGACCCCCGGCCTTTGCACCCCTGGGTGCGTTAGGGGAGCCCTTCTCGGGGACGAGTGATCTTGCCGCCTCCTCCCCTCCAACCTCCTACGACGTCACCCCCGGCCATCCGGGGGTGAGGTCCCTCCCGGGTCGCCTCCACGGGCACGAACTGCGTCGCGCCCACCAGCGACCCGTGGCGGCGCCTCAAGCCAGGCTATCTGGCCCGAGGCCGCCTTCTTCGAGCGGGATCGGCCATCTCCCGAACCCGCTCGGCGGCCTCCTTCTGGAGCATTACTGCTTCACAGAAGGAGACCACAGCCCTCCAACCTCCCTCATCCGCCAGCATTGCCGCAATCAACGCTGGCGGAGACAGATCTTGCCCGATCTCTTCGACCAAAACTCGGCGTTCGGAGTCCCAAGCAGGGCACTCCGCCAGCGTGTGCTGGGTCGAGTCGAGATCGGATGCGCAATGGTGGCATGGTGTCGTGTCCTCCCTCCCTATTCGACTCAGATACTCACCGAAACAACCATGTCCGGTGAGTATCTGAGTCAAGCGGTAGGTGACTTCCGCCCTCCCGCAGAGCCAAGCTTCGAAGTGCGGGAGTATCGCACCGACGGCGCGCTGACGCACGCAGCCCCCACGCTCTACCTGCGCACGCCAGGCCCTCTCGGCCCGTCGGTGCAACTCCCGTCTGTGCATTCCGTGCGCTGGTGCCGGGGGACTCCCCCCGTCCCCGGGCGGACCCCCCCCGACCGACATGCCGCGGTGCGTTGTACATCACCGCGTACATGTCGGCCAGGATCTCGAAAGGGGGGGACCGCCCCAGAACCGTCGCCGCCTCGTACGAGATCGTACGGTAGCCTCGCACGATCCGTATAGCCATTGTCCGCTGCATGCTCCGGAGCAGAGCTCTGCAGCGGGAGGACCTCGTGCAGTCTTGTGACCACACGGGGGCCCATACAAAGCCACGGACCGTACGACGCTCGCGTACAGGCGGCGAACACCATCCCTCGGTCGCCCGAGATTGGGCAGCAGGCGATGTAAGGCGCCCGCGACCCTCTTGATTCGGGGGACCAAACGCACGAAATGCTCCTCGAAGCTCCATCTGCTGTCCAAGGTGAGGCCAAGGTACTTGATGTAGGGCCCCACCTGGACCTCCGCGTCACCTACCCGTATCCGGCAGCTGGGTGGTTCCCGGCGCTTTGGAAGGCCGTGGAACCATAGCGCCTCGGTCTTGTGCGGCGCTATTTCTAGACCCAGCCGGCGGATCGCCCTCACGATGAAATGAAAAATGAAATGAAATGATTTATTTGCCAATAACAATGCCTAGGCTGTTACAAGTACGTACTTACTTAATTATAATATATTTATAAGTTCTGGGTACATTGCAACGTTCGTACTAATACCGATAACAGCAGAAGTGACAACTACCTCCGCACTAGTAAAAACTGTATTGCGGCAGCATAGTATCACCGTCCCCTATCTCCAGTAAAGCTTGACATTTAACAACATAAGTAAAATATGTTAACGTAGGTCAACAATATTTGGTTATTACTCAAGTTCGCACAGTACAAGCAAAAAATTTAGATTATTCGAAGTTATAGTAATTGCTTCGAATAATCTAAATTTTTTGCTACACGACACCCCCAGCTCGGCAAGCCTGAGCGTCTGCTCGAAGTCGGCCCCGGTCGT
The DNA here is from genome assembly GCA_036419045.1 of Scirpophaga incertulas. Taxonomy (NCBI): domain Eukaryota; kingdom Metazoa; phylum Arthropoda; class Insecta; order Lepidoptera; family Crambidae; genus Scirpophaga; species Scirpophaga incertulas. Next base: position 25,416,874 of record CM071634.1, on the reverse strand, counting down.
CACGACGAGAGTGTCGTCAGCGTAACAGACGACACTCACGCCGCAAGGAAGGCTGGTGCGAAGGACCGCATCGAATGCGAGGTTCCATAATAGGGGTCCCAAAACTGACCCCTGCGGAACGCCGCACTCGATCCCTCTCTCCGTTTCCGTCTCGTTCCTTCCCTTGACTCCGATCGTCCTGTCGCGCAAGTAGTCCCCGACCACGCCCCGCAGGTAGGGGGGCAACTCGTGGTGGTCGAGTGCCCCCCTGATGGCCTGCCAGGGGAGGGTGCCGAAGGCGTTGACGATGTCTAAGGACACCGCCAGAGCCACTCCCCCCCCCCCCCGATCGGACTGCGGACTCCGACAGCAACCGCATGCGCTGGACAGCGTCCAACGTCGATCGCCCCTGCCGGAATCCAAATTGGCAGTCCGACAGGTCGGGACCCACGCGCGACAGGTGCTCGCTGATACGGGCGTCTACAATATCTATCTTAATATATACAGAATATATACAGTTGTCACCTACCCTATTGCTGTGTATTTACTTACAACAACTTGTGACAACCCCACAAACAGGTATGCTGTACTTATGAACAAAAATTCGTAATAGACTAGCAGATAGACTATTACCTACTTGTACAATATGTCTCATTTCAGCTAATAGAAAAGTCATAATAGATATACAGATAAAATATCTTCAAATACCCAATTGTAGTAACGACCATAAATTAAACAATTTTAAAACATGCTTAGACGGTAAAAGTTAAGAAATATCGTCAATTCTCTAACATTTTTATAGTGATACGAGACAGCGCTTTAGAGTTAATGTTATGCGACTGATTTCGTGTCGTATGAATGAGATTTGTATATTGTGGAGATTCATATAAATGTTAATCAAACGATAAAAGCTCAGCCGGTACTAGCTTTGGGTATCTAGGTCATGAGATGGATTTCATTTTCTTTATTTTTTTATTAATCACTTGCTGTTAGCCAAATTGATATTTACAAATTCATCTTGAAAATTAGAAGACGAGAAATGAAGTGGGGCCTCCAACTTTCCTGATAAACGACCTGATTGATTTCTATCAGTCAGCCATCATCTGGACTCTGTAATTCTACTCACCACGATAGGCACTCCGACCGCTTAACGGCACATGGGCATTAAGATCAATAATAAAGCTTTTATCGTTCGATATGACTTCTATTTTGAAGTTTACTTATTGTATTTTGACAGTTCAACGTGATAACTCGCTCTATCCTATTTCGATGGTCATGTTCGTGAACTGGTACATATTTGTATTGTGTAAGATGTAGAATCTGTGCAGACTTGTTCTATAATCACGATGTCTGGGTATTTTGGGTTTCTTTTTTCTCACGCATGTTTAAACCGTGAAAACTGTATATTGTTGTACCATTTCAACATAATAAAATATTAATGGTATAACATAATGTATCAATAATAATACAAAATTAAAATAATTATCATCTCACAGTTCGGTTAAAGTTAACAACAAACTGCTGCTTATATAATAATGCCTATTTTTGTTTCCAGACCTACACGGATGAAAATCACTCTTTACTGGAAGTGAGTAGGCACTTCTACCACGCGTTGGATCACTTTTGGACAGAGTGTTTTAACTCATAGCCACGTGTCATACGCAAACGCTTTGAAGAAAAATATGCGACGATACGACTGTACCTAATTAAAAATATATGACATAAATGTAGACTATTATAAATTAAAATAATTTGTAGTACTTAATTTATATTAATGTGTACCGACGACATAAACAATGTTTAATGAGAACTTTATAGGAGTTTGATCACGTGACGTGTAATCTGTTATAGCACACAAACAAAAAGCAAAGGTATTTGTTAGATTTTAAAAAAACTTAGCTAAATACAAATATACGCTGGCTATATTGACTAAGTAGAAATGATACTACAATTTATTGACGTGTCAAAGGAGTTTCGTATATTTGTTAAGGCTACAAAAACTATATTCCCACTAAGATTCCAATATGCTTCTGACACGTCACGACATAACACGGCACATAGTATAATTCGTATTTAGATTATAACGTTATCATGTTACTGTATAACAAGTCAACATAAAAACTATCATCCAACCATAGAATAGTAATAACACATTAATAATACAAAAATATACATCATACAAGAATTTTCTGTGGTAAGACCAATTATTATCTGTGCAGTCTTTCATAGCGCTACTAATTTCTCTATATCAACGTTTTATGTTTTTGTCCATTTACACACGGTTGCATTTTAATAGTTCTAATCTAACGAGGTCCATGAAACTATCGATTTGTAATGATAAAATTAACATTACTTTTTCTTATAAATTTGAATCTGAAGTCGCCTATCGAAATAACGCTGATAATCATTTACTAATGATGCCACGTGTCGACCCACTAGCTAGTCACTTTCGATGAGTCAGTAAGCATGTGCAAGCGCAGTCAACGTGAACTCTTGTAAATTACCCAATGCTATACAACAAGACAAGCTAAAAAAAATTATTGATTTATAAATCGATATTGTTTCTTGAACATTATCCTTACCCTTCCATATGACTAAAACCAAATTGCAAAACGTAACGTGTCATAATTATTTATAATTTGTAGTATAAATTCGCATTCTAAAACCAACTATAAATTCCAAAACTTTTCTAAGTCGACGTAATCATTAAGGGAAAATTAAAGAGATTCAGTGATATAAATAAGTTTTTGGTACCTATTGTATTTTGAATTTTTACTAACCCTTGTCGCGTTTGTCCGTGTTCAAAGTTGTAAAATAAATAATGTTGCGTGATCTCTGAAGAAACGGTAATAGATAGTGACTCTAGAATGTATAATTAATAAGATACTGATTTGATTGTTAGTGTAAGATTATTTTCTAATACACGAATAATTTATGTTAAGTCTGTTTTTATTGCCTATTACTAGGTGACTGAAAATATTTTAAATTACATTCAAACAGACTTCTAAGAATATAGATTCTTAGTAGTTACCTAAATTCGGTTTGGGTTCAAAGGAACATGAGACTGTTCCTAAATTTAATGGCAATTAATATTTAATGTGAATTAATTCTTTTAAGTACTATTACTCCACCAAATAGTTTAAAAAACTAGGAGTAAATGTAATAAAACTCATAAAAGGCCTTTCAAGAAACTTTCAAGTCATTTAAAACAAAAAAAATAGGAAAGGTATATCTCGTTGAATGAGAATCTAGGTTTAGCACGACTTATAAGTAGCATAAATAATGGAAAATATCTTATATAAGAAAAATAATTCCACAGAACCCGCGGTGTGTAACTTAGTTGACTTGGTTTAATAAGCTGTATCATATGACAAATAAAGATGAAATTACAAGATGAGATGAAACTCTTTTTCATAGTCCCTTTATAATATTAAATCCTGTTAAATATATAGATTGTTCAACATATGTAAATGCGTGTTATCAAGAAAATAATAATTAGCATTATTTATATTTATTACTAGCTTTCCGCCCGCGGCTTCGCCCGCGTTATATTCGAATTTCCCACAGGAAGGATATGTTTTAACAATACTGCCATACAACCTTTCACCCCCTCCTTTAAACCTTTTACAACCCTTTTCTGCTTTAAAAGGTAGCCTCTGTCCTTTCTCAGCCTCTAGACTATCTGTGTACCAAATTTCATTTAAATCGGTTCAGTAGTTTTAACAATATTTCCATACAACCAATAATCCCTCCTTTCAACCTTTTACAACCCTTTACAACCTTTTTTGCATGAAAAAGTAGCCTATGTCGTTTCTCAGGCTCCAGACTATCTGTGTACCAAATTTCATTTAAATCGGTTCAGTAGTTTTGGTGTGAAAGCGGAACAGACAGACAGACAGACAGAGTTACTTTCGCATTTATAATATTAGTATGTATGTATGTATAGTATGGCACAAAACAATGAGCTTTTCCACAAATACTATTATCACAGTACTTTTGATTAAAATTTCACCGTCTTCAATTTTCACAGATGACACTCCAGTTTTATTTATTTGAGTTCATTAAAATGACGATAACTTTTTTTTTAATGAACCGATTTTGATGAAACAAAGTTTAGATATTATTCTGAGTTAAAACAAAGCAAATAGTGAAAGTTTCAAGCAAATCGGTTCAGTACTTTCGGAGATAAACGTGAACATACATACAGACAGACAGACAAAAAATTCCAAAAATTTTTTTTTGCTTTCTAATAATCTATTTAAGTGCCCCTCTATCCATTTCAGTCAAAAATACTAAATGTACAGACAAAATATTTTTACTGTTTTATTATATGTATAGATAGTTTATGCCAAAACGAGGCAAAGACAAGGTGGATTCTTGGTATTGTTCTTCTGTTGCCATGGTTGTTAAGTCTATCGCTTATTTATTCTGCCATTTCAATATTTACAACACAAACCACAGATTTTTTAATGTCCAAACGAAAATTTTTTGTGTTTAAATTAATATAAATGTTACTTATCAACAGTAATTTAAGCAAGGCTTTAATGAGAACATGGCCTATGTTAACAAAACGGTGGTACGTATTTATTGTAAACTTATCTGGTGGAATTTTCATTCTTTGCTTAATTGGTAGTTAAGATTACTCTTAATAAAATATTATAACTGTATATTTACTATTGCTACTTAGTAATATAATATTAAGTACAATTCTAAAATATAAACTTTAAGAATATATCAATAATAATCAAAAATTATACTAACTTCGTAACTGGCATGACATCAATCAAAAATTGTTCCCAAGGATATCAGAAAGATCATCTGTTCTTGTGAATTGCGAGCCGGACTTAGAAGATAAAGGGATATGTGGAGTTGATGCTTGTGAGCCCCAACTATGCTACCCGGAACCGCGTGTGGTGATCATAGGGGCAGGCATGGCCGGTATATCGGCCGCTGCACGTCTTTCTCAAAAAGGGATCAACAATATCGTAGTTCTAGAAGCTTACGAAAGGTAATTTTGTAATAGGTAATTTCTTAATAAAATTTCGTATAGTCAAATTATTTGATATATTTTTTTCAGACCTGGAGGACGTATCCACTCATGTTGGTTTAAGGACATCGTCGCGGAATTAGGATGCCATTGGAAACAAGATAATAGTTTTACTCATCCAATATACATGCTATCAGCGGTGGAGGACCCCCCACAGCCTGGAGTACCTGGTTCGTTATACCCCCGTGGTCTTTTTAATCGTGTGGTAAATGACCGGTTGCCATATCCCCCAACAATAACAGCTTACTTTAAATTCCGACAAATCGAAAAAGAGGCGACTCAAATATATTGTTATGGCGGGTACAAGCAGCAAGGATCATTTATGAATTTCATAAGTCTTAGAATTCAACAAGAGCTACATGAATTCCCAGAGGAACAACAGCATGAGGCAGCGCGCATCATGTTTGGTTTGGCGTACATGTATAGTGCCCGTTGTGGCGAAGATACTGCTTTGCTTTGTGCAGATCACACCGGATGTTTTATGAATATACCTGGAGGTGTTGTGCGGGTTCCTTTAGGCTTATCTGCCGTTCTTGCTCCTTTGTTGCGCCAAATTCCCGAAGGAGCTATTCGGTATTGCAAGCCGGTAAATTGTGTGTATTGGGGAACATCTAAAAAACATGGGCGGAGAGCTATAGTTTGCACAGCCGACGGCGAAGAATTTTCTGCTGATTATGTCATTGTGACGGTATCAGTTGGCGTACTAGCTGCTAATGCTAATAGACTTTTTTGCCCAGCACTACCATCATCAAAAACAGATGCTACACACCTCGTTGGGTGCGGCTATTGTAATAAAGTTTTCTTAGAATTTAGTAGACCTTTTTGGTATTGGTACAATGGAGATTTGAAGTTTCGATTAAGTCATGGTTCCGTCGAATGTCGAAATGATTGGACACGTGGGGTGACAGCTATAGAACCGGTACCTAACAGTAAATATGTACTTTGTGCTTGGGTTGTGGGAAACGATGCAGTAGCGATGGAAGCATTATGTGACAAGGATGTTGTAGAAGGAATAATGGACCTTCTGAAAGCTTCTACAGGAGATAACTTTCTTCCATATCCATGTACTATATTGCGGTCGTACTGGGCATCTGATCCTTTTTTTTGCGGGTCTTACTCCTTTGATCATATAAATAGTAATGGAAAAGCGCAACGAGCATTAGCATGTCCACTCCCGGGTCCGAGGGATTCAATTCCCCCAGTACTTCTATTTGCCGGTGAAGCTACTGTACCTGGTCATTTTGCTACAATTTCTGGAGCGAGATTAAGTGGTGTGAGAGAAGCTGAAAGGATAGTACAACTGACTCTACAACATAAAGGACCTCCATTACCAGCAACGGCAACGAAACCAAAGAAAACGCTAATTGAAGCAACCAACTAACTTCTGTTCCTGTATACAATATTCACAAGCCTTTGACAGTGTATTGAATATTGTGCAAAATAATAAATATGTATACAAACTTAGTGACATTGTTATTTCTGCTCCATTTATATTTTCATTCGGGTCGTGATGTCTGTGTTACTGACAACTTATCTCGAATAACTTTTGCTGGACTTCCCGTTGATAGTTTTGAAACTCTGGAGATACTAACCAACTTGTACAATGTTCAGCCTAAACATTATAATTATACTCATTCTTTTACAATTTCCTTTATAGGTAAATACTTAAAATGATCCACGTTATTTCTAGCAAATAACACAGAGGTGCATAGTTGAGTGTCATCTTACAACTTATCGAATATTTTAGAATTTTAGTCTTTCTGTGGCATAAGTTTTTATACAGAGCCCTAAATGAAGTTAATATGTTTACGCTAATCAGAACAATCAAAACACCTTGTAGCAGCCCGCCCGGGTTTCGCACGGGCATTGAACAAACATTTCAAAAGATATAATTTTTCAAACCGGTCTAGTAGTTTCGGAGCCTATTCAAAGGAAACAAACAAACTAAAAATCAATCAAATCTTTCCTCTTTATATAGAATTGTAGATCGTTATTCGAAAAACATAGTGAATACAGTAGACAATAAACTTTTAAATTATAAAAATGCTACACACATTAAAGAAAGGAATATGTCAAAATAGCACGTATGCACCCTTCTGGATGGCGGTGGCTCGCCTCTTACTCGTGCCCGGGGATCTTCGGCGACGAGCCAGTTTTTCTTTTAGGTTATGCGGTTTTAAACGTAGTCCACCCACTACACAATCTGTAATGTGATCGTGAGGCTGGCACAACTATTTGAAATTGCTGGGATACAATGTTCGGGGTTTGAATAAGCAATTATCGAAGAGCACAATGTCAACATGATAGAACAAAAGGGTTTGTAATGTACATACATATTTATAGATTAATTAAAGATTGAAGAAAGCAATATTATAAGCTGGTTAAACTAGTAAAGATTATCAGAAAATATATATATTTAGGAATATATGTTAAATGTCGTTTGATTGTGAATAATTTGAGCTCATGAGCTTTCAAATCCTAAACTTTGTTTGGTTTCGTACTTTATTTAACGAATCGTGCGAATACTTGTAAATGAAAAAAAAATTAAGAAAAGTTTATTTAAAAACTTGTATTCCCTCCCCGAGCTCTTATCACTGCTTTCATACGGTTCTTCATCGATCGGGTAAAAGTCACGATCAAATGTCGTGGCACTTCATTCCATTCCTTTTGGATTGCGTTTTGCAGCTGGCTAAGTATATATGAGTTAGGATCACGAACGTTTTACACGAATTCATCTCTTAAATTCATTCCATAAATGTTTAATGGGGTTCATATCCGGGCTTCTTGCTGGCCATTCCACAATGGAGATACCGATTTCAGTACGACAATCTCGTTCGACACCCACCGTGTGAGTCCTAGCATTGTTATGCTAGGACTCACATTATATGAATATGAAGCCGGTGCCAATAAAATGTTTTTAGGGCATGACGTGAGGCTCGAAATATTGTTGGACATACCGTTAGCAATTTAGTGCAGGTAGAGGTGGCCCAGACAGGAAGGCAAGCTGTGTCTTATCGTCAGCGCGGATTTCCCAATCATTGTGCAAAGCATTCTAGAAATTCGTGTATCCCCAGAAGAGCCAAATAAGAGTCTAGTTGATAAAATATATTTCCATTTTGTAAAAAGTTTTTAGTGGCACTTGTCAGATTTTCATCATTATAACTCGTGAAGCCCATTAGTTTTTAGTACATTTGTGTTTTCAAACCTTTTCTCACCCGAATGCGGCGAATTTTCTGACGGAATATCATCGATTGATATTCTTTTGAATGGACTTGTTAACAATATCAGTGGAGGTTTTATATTAGTATATAATATATTGCACTATATTATTCAAAGTGACAATACTTTCAAGAAGTTCTTCAAACGGCTCACTTAAAAACATTACAGTTGTATAAATTTCGTCGGCATCAGTGCATATTATTTGTTAAATATTATTGGTATCATCCTTTGAAACTTCTACGAAAAATTTTGATGTATGTAAAGTATCTGTGTTATTATCTCTTCTCTATATGATAAGTTTATTTTTGAAAAATCGTTTGATTTTGGTTAATTCTTAGTGAAATTCTTTTTATTATATTTATGAGTAAGAACAAAAATACAGCGTGATTTAAAACTGAAATACAAAAAAGAGAAGAAATCATTCAGAATTGAGACTGCATTACTTAAAGTGAGCTGTTGAAGTAATTCAACTCGTTCGCCAATGAAACGATATCGGTCAATTTCTCTGGCTCCTAATGAAATCTCATCGAAAGAGCGGAGATATATAAAACCTGGCTTGATTGTGCCGTGGCTGTAACTCAATTAAAGTTAAGCCGAACGTTGGGGAATAGGGGCGTCGGGGGGCGGCGGGAGGCGACCATAGCAATTTTTCAGCAGATCAGTTGAGGCAATGGCAACATTAGTTTCAATAAGGCTGTTACTTGCAGCCTGAGGCTCTACAAAGGCTTCTCTAAGTTGCGGAGATATTTAGGCGTGATTCTAATTCTTTGGATATTTTGAAATTAATTTTCAGTAGAAATAAATTATTGCTATTTCCTAACGCTGATTAAAATGTGTTTTGAATTTGTAATGGAGGCTTGGAATAAAGCAACGGCAAATGAAGTGATAACGTAGAATATACAGTCATTCGTTTTAAATTACCGAACTCCAAATTTGAATATTTATAGAATAAAGTTACACTAATTACTCCATCGCGCTATTGAGATACTGGGTTGAACTAGTCACAACCCTACCTTTCGCGAGCATGGTGTAGTTCTAAATTGTAGCTCTCGAGCATGCTTTAAGTTTCCGATCTCCAAGTAGCTACGGGCTCATGTGAATTGATTGGAACGATTAATGCGAGCTGGTTGAACGCTGCTAGACTAATGTCATCCGGTATTTATCACCCGTCTATTGAGGCATTACATTCTAGCGTAAAGTTCATTACGTAATGACTACGTGGCAAATGCATGTAATTTCAGACGTCGTGAACTACTACTACTACTTCGCTTGTGGAAAGGAATATCAAAACAAGAGAGGAATACCAAGATGGATCATAAAATAGAAGTTATTGCAATCAGCTGCAGATAAATGTAACAGTCACAGAAAACTCACAACCATATATTAAATTGTTTAGATTTCTTAACATTATCTTATTGACTTGAACGTCCGTAAAACATCAAAAATAAAAAAAATGAAATAAATAATAAAATAAAAAATATTAAGCAGCAAACCGTCACGATATTGACTGTAGAGAAATTATGATCATAAAATATCACAACAGTATAATGATATTTCTGTAATAAATGTATACGAGGTCGATGATATTATGCAGAGCATAAGCAGAGCATCACCAGCATCCCCAGCCGTTCCGAACTCATCATTAGTGAATCCGGGACGGCCCCCACTACCGGTGGTGAAGTACGTCGCATGTGATAGATTCAAGAGAAATAGATGAGAAATGTACCCACGCTATTTTCGGGCTACAAAGGGAAGAACCTCATTGCACTGCGTATCACAGTTGATCGTTATCGTATCCGCGTAACGGCAAGAAATCAATTTCGAATGATACAACATTACAAGCTGTTGGATTAATCTACACTTTATTGGCTTCGTTTGGAGACTATTCCTATCGCCGCACCAAATGCCCTTCTTGTTGCAAAGTCCACCTGCCGCATCTGTTGCCCCGGTTCTGGTGACAATATGATGATGATAAAATATCTCTATAAGTAGTGATAATAGTGGCAGGAGATGATCTAAAATCGATGACAGAGATGGATTACACGAACCCGTGACTAGTATTTTAGAGAGAATAAAAGTGGAGAGATCGCAAGAAGAATATGGGAAATAATAGTACAAGAAAAAACAAAGCATGGAAATAAATGAAATATAGGATTAGGACAATGTGGAAGATATATAGGAGAGTTTTATAAAGGGTGTAGTGAATGTTACTATTGTAACTTGTACTTAATGTTTATGGACTGAGTAAAAGAAAGAAAATAAGTAAGGAGACCAATGTATGTTTTTTTTAAGGTTGCTTACGAATAGAAAAACCATTTTCGAAATTAATTTAACGTATGTATTCCATTATATAGGAAACGACCAGGAAGAAAAATATGTGTGAATATGCGATTTTAAATAACCTGAAACAAGCCAGGTGATTAAAATGTTTGAATTACCTACTGCAATTCAAGAATTTATAAACACATTGGTACATGGCAGGATTGACTCCTTCTGATTTGAAGACCAGTGCGGAAATCACAGCACCACCATATATATATATATTCAATTTTGATATATATTAACAGGTACAGGTCAAATACAATGCTTTACATACCTTAATAGTCTTTATAATAATAAATGGCGGATTACACTTTGGGGAGTGTACTCCTAAGCTGCAAGGGCTCATTCCCGTTTCGCTACCTTCTATTCCACACAAAAACATGAAGTGCTATTCAAGATCATTTAGAAAGACCAGAGTGAATCGACATTTTCTGAGTAAGTTCGTTCTATCTCACTTTCCCTTCAGTCTAATCTATGATCAAAAGAAAGCCTTTAAGAGAAACCAAAAGTCGGGCGCACCGAAACCGTTCCGCACATAAGTATGTAATGGACAAAAGACGCTGAGTTAATTCCCCGTCAACACCGCCTTCACTTCAGCGGGCCAAATCGGCTCCAGTCAATATCGGCAGAGGATGCGCAGACCGCGACATGTCCTTAGCGATCCCCTTAATCAATTAACGCAGGACCTTCAAGACCTGCAAGCGGCGGCGTCTGAGCTGTCGCTACCTTTGTCATCCCCTAATCGGCAGCCTTCTGCTTAGCCACGTGTAGGTTCCCGTCAATATAGGCCGGTGCCACTTTGGTATACCGTGCCTCTTCTAGCGCATATGCCCTCTCCATAGGGCAGCGCTAACCGTGCCCCTCCTGAGGTGCGGCTCTCTGTCACGTCAAGCCAGTAGGGTCATTAGTACCAAAGGCATAGGCTGAGTTTAGTCGGTAGGTCTGTCGGGTCGAGCCGCCTCGATTCGCCAGGAGTCCGACATAATCACCGTAGCACTTGACGTTGTGATGGTAACCATAAGGATTCTCAGCCTCCTCTCCTGAGGAAAAAGAAAACGAGTTAGTCAACGTTGTGTTAAAAAATCTTAATCATTGCCCATATCTGTACGATCTGCTTAATATGATAGAAATCATCGTACATGCAATACTTCGCACGCAACAGTGTCAGGCGATCTCTGCGGATTGTAACCAGGAGCTGCAGGACACGCAAAGGCTCTTTACAGCTTAATAGTAGCAGAAACTCTGATATAGGGTTTCTAATTATCTTTTATAGTTGCATTACTGAGATTTCTTGTTTAATTTTTTTATTATTTATATCATCTATTAAGCTATGAATAAGGTAAAATTTGAGTTGTTAACAGTGTACGATAAATGATATGTTCTATTAAAACCTAACCTTCTGTGGTACTCTATTTTGTGGTGGGAGGCAGATGCGTGACGCAGCGCGCAGGCGTCCCCGCCCCGCGAGTGCGTGCTCTCCCCGAAGCACCTAGCACAATACATCGATTTCGCGTGGTGCGTAAGCCAGTGTTGCCAATTCGAGATGCTCCTCTCAAAGAGACTGAGGGACGACCTCTAGCCAGGATGAGAACATTGTTTTAGTTTATGCCGTTTTTTCGGTCACCGATCAGATTACGGATGAGATGCGCAAAATTTGTATCTGTTTTCACCTTGATATATGCTATAAAGTATATGTATTTCATTTGGAAAACTTACAATAGTTGAGTTCGTTATTTTAATTTAATGATTAAAAATGTCAAAATAAAATAGTGCTGCTATTTATTACTTTCATAAAATTTAAAAATATTTCCAAGAAAAGAAAACCTTTATCGTGCTAAGTTGGTGACCATAACCAACAATTAACAAGATTTTGTTGTCGAATTCAAACGAATTCAGTGCTAGTTAATCAAAGTTAGGGAGAAGGTCGAAGGTGCATTTGAAAGTGAAGTTTGAAGCTGCGTGGTGCCGGCCGGTTCGGCGGTGTCGGCGGCAGGCTCGGTGCTGGTGGTGCAGGGTGCAGGTGCGCGGCGCGGCGGGTGGGGCGCGCGCCCGGGCGCCGGGCGGCAGTCGCTCGGAGGCAGGCGGGCGGCTCGTGTCGCTCTGCGATTTTGTGTGCACCGCTGCAACGCTGCGCTCGCGAACCCGCGGTAAGACACGCGACGCGCTGTCTTAGTGATATCCTCACACATAATTATCCACACTAGTGCACTTTTCATTCATGTTCCCGGTGCTTTTTGATCGGCCGCACTATCCATGACAGTGCCGGTGAGATGAGCTGCGAAATTAATTGAGCTGAAGAGGTAAGTAAGCGATTCTTTAGGTCTTGTAAGACGTTTTTTTGAGAATAAAGGTACAATTATCTACCAACAAAATTTTTAAATTAAAATCTGACATTGGTTTCATTCACAAAATCACAGTGATCCGTCTGCGAGTTACGTTTTTACGTGTTTCTATAAACTAGAGGCTAATTCGTGATTAGCAGCCATTTGCAAAGTTGTACAATAAAACAAGGCTTATGAAATGTACTTATACCGTGGCGCATAGTTTAGCTGCGTTATCTTACAGAAGTTGTCATGTGAGAAAAGAGAGCTATAGTATTGGCCTGTTGCCAAACGGCCGCGACACACATCTTTCAGTAACAAAATATTTTAGAAATATCAGAAAATGTTGTGTTGAAATGATTTTAACTCGGTGCGACACACTAATACAGATTAATCTTCAGACTCTTTTAGAGGTCCACAAGTTTTTCTAGCTAGTTGAAAGGAAACTGATGCGTCATACTGTTTTCAGTTTCCATTTTACAGCAAGGGATGGTATTGAAGCGGCACGCCATGTTATTTTGTGAGATTTCATAAAACTTGTTTCGAAGGTGTTCGAAAGTGTTATGAATCTATTCAAATAGTGTATGAAACATTAGTTCTTCATCTTTGGTTTGAATGGAGCATGTAATACCCATTATAGTAATTGCAACATCATTTTGATGTCCACTATTCTCCATGGAGCCATTGTTCTAAAAAGTTGTAACTTGTCATTAACCAAATGAAGCTGAAATATCATAGGACTTATTCAAACCAATGTGGCGCTGGTGGATCAAAGTAACCTCCAATGTTAAGTTAGTAGTATAGGCAATCAGCATATCTAAGTGGATTGAAACCTTTTTAATAACACGGAACTCGTTCGTAATCTACTAGTAAAAGTCTGGATCTTGTGTGACAGATACTTTTATAAAGCGGTATTGTAACTGTCTGTATTAAATACCAACGGTTATTGTTGCACACCATATTTTTGCTATTAAATATTCCAGTCCCTTTATCCCTTTCTGTTTTTTTAGCTTGTTTTGTTTATAATAACGTGTTGAATTGGTCCTACCCGTACGAACTGTACCCTTTTTCTCTCAATCTCAATTTTTTTATGATTCAAATTTTTACTACTGTCCAGAGGAAATTGTGTTTTGACATTTTTGTTTTGACACTTTTTCAGTAGGTATTGAACAAGATTTCTTATTTGATGAAATAATTTGGGAATACTAAACAACTATTGTTTAATATACGTTTATAAAATTATAAGTCAATTTCATTTCTTTAGGATGATGGTTAATACCAAATAAACTGTAGCTTAGACAAGCGATTGTGTTTAGATTTTGTCTTTATGTCTATCAAACCTCGCGTGTATGGTCATATAATTCTGGCGTGGAAACCCTTACACGGAACTAGATTGCTAATTGTCATTTCAGTTGGCGAGTTACTGACGTTTTGGCCAATTTGTGAGCAATCCCAAGAGATGCAATTTCCCCTTCCGCCTAATTGCTCCCAAAGTTCTCACTACAAAGCTAGCTACGGGACGATCGATCGTGTTCGAACATTCGAGACCCCAATCAATTATATCATGGCAAAAGTAACCAATCTTCTCAATGGATTGATGTGAATTCTGCTCGGGTAAAATGATGACGTCGGCAAATGCTTTTAATCGTGAACAGGGAGTTCTCTGACTACGATTTCTAGTGAGGTTCTTCTCTAAATTAACATTATTACTGACGTTTGAGATTTGTTACCAGATTTAAATAACGCCAATTGGAGTAACGTTTTTAAGCCGCATATTATTACACAATTTTATGTGCACATTATGTCGATTTCTAGCAACTTTTTTTTTTGCTTAAGTTGTTATTTATTACACATTTTGATATTTTAAGCCTAATATAGACTTAGAATTGGAGTGTAGCTAAGATTCCATCACCTAAGGCCTGTCGCATATTTAGAGAGTGGAGTACTTCTTCTACGTTCCTACAGCCTGTGTGTAGTGGCATGTGGAGCCTACCGCACGGACCCAAAGAGGCATAGAGAACACTGGAGGGCTTAGTGGATAGTGTGTATAAGTGGGGCTTTCCTAGCAAGAGAGCTAGACTTTTGCTATGAGCCCTTTACACGCCCGCCGCTTAGCCAACGGTTTCTATAGCCTCTATATGTAAATTCTAGGACCTCTATATGCCGATAAGTCTACTATATATAATAACAGCGGTTTCAGTGGAGCGTTTCGCATATTTGCGCGAATCATTTGATCGTGGTAAAGACGCGATGGGATCAGAGTAGAAGCGCAGTGGTCTGACCACTGCAACGTCAAATGAATTGAAATATCTGAAGAAATTTCTCTTTACAAGAAAACCGTGTCTGGATTATTTATGACAAAGACCACATCTCAACTATACAATGATTTTTATATGTAATTAGAATGTTTTTTATATGTAATTATGACTTTTTGGAGTCGGGGTAGGTAGACTCTATGTCATTATATCCTCGATTCACTAGCGCTAATGTTACCAGCAGGATATTTGTTTCTTTGAAAGAAAATATCAGAAAAACGGATATTTTCGAGATCTTATTTTTCATTTATTTACTTTATTATTACTGTGTTATAACTATTAAAACTAATCAAATCAAGCATTATTCTATCGCATTTAGAAGTAAAAAGAAGGGTACATACAATGCAGAGACGTTAATTGCAATGATTTGATTTAGAACTCCAAACGTAAGAAAAGATGGTAATAAAAAACCGGCCAAGTGCGAGTCGGACTCGCGCACCGAGGGTTCCGTACAAACCTGCAAGGTTTACAAAGTTCGTTCATTACGACAATCGAGTCATAACTATGGTATTTTTATTGCAAAATGAAATTTATAACATTACTCTACGCGTTCATGATGAAAAAAGTAATAAGTTTATATTTATTAAAAAAATATATATTTTGTAATGTAACTAAAAAGGTTTGTTGTTGTAGGTTTTCGGAATTTTTCCTTTATGTGTGCTATAAAACGTTGCTTCTTGACAAATTTCAAGATTCTAGGTCGACTGGAAGTACCCTTTAGGTTTTGATTCCCTTGCGAGTACTTACGAGTTTCAAAATATGCAGCTTAAATTGCTGTTTCTTTTGATTGCGTTGACATAGAAGTTTGATTTTGTTACAGCTTAAAGGTATTATAGACCTGAGTATTTGGTATGAATTTCAATTTAATACCTCTACGCGTTTATGAGGAAATGGGTAGTAAGTTTAAAATTATTTAAAAAAAATATATTATGTGATGTAACTAAAATTTTATGGTTTTCGTAATTTTTCCTTTATCTATGCTATAAGACGTTGCTTCGTACCAAATTTCAAGATTCTGAGTTCACGGGAAGCACCCTGTAGGTTTTGATTCCCTTGCAAGTGTCGATAATTTGCGGCATAAAGGGCTGTATCTTTTGATTGCGTTGGCTTAGAAGTTTGATTTGTTCATAGCTTCAAGGGACAGTAGACCTGAGTAATTGATATAAATTTCAGCTTCATACCTCCACGCGTTCCTGAGAAAAAGGGTCTTGACAGACGGACGGACAGACGGTCAACAAAGTGATCCTATAAGGGTTCCGTTTTTTCCTTTTGAGGTACGGAACCCTAAAAACATCTCAGTATTATAATATTTCACCATATTTGTTTCCTAATTAATAACAAGTTCTCAAACATTACTTGTAATAAATTATTCTAAATGATACTCTTAGTTTACACAATAACCAACCATCATTAGCAAGTTGAACGACAAAAACAAGAGCTTACGAGATGTTCCTCTAGTTTTTAATGTATCGAAATCAGACAAACAGGATGGTCGCGTGAAGATTGATGAAGTTCAACTTTTTTAGTTGGCAGCTACTTTGGTGTATTTGTGATTCGTTTTTCGAAGAATTACACAATTTGGTGGATTTGTAGACTTTTTGTTCCGCTTCCTCCTTGTCAACAATCTGTTTTAAAAAAATGTTCTTAATATTTCATAGTGTGTTATATTGCTATGTCGTTATGTTAGTGTCGAACCTACGTGCTTATTAATTATTTTTTAGATTTCCAATATTAATATATTTCAAAGTTTCATTATTTCCATTATTGAAAGTAAGATTTACTTTATTCCCATTTATTGTCCATTATAATTGATAATGTATAATGCGAAAATATGCATACATTTTTAAATATAATCGTACAATATACTTTAACCATTGTACAAACACCAAAGTGAAATATTGTTCACTTTTATTCTTACTACGTTTATTCTTAATAACCGCAAAATTACAAAGTTTTTAAATTGTCGGCTAGACATAGAAAACCGATATGTAACGTAATGACTTTAAATTATGCATTTTCATTGTAATTGGATCGATCCTTGTTGACTTTTAAATGTTTTCATTGTACAATGACGTGTTATGTAGAAAATAATTATTTGATAGGAATAAATATAATTATGTTATAATTATAAGTAGTGTTGGCGATAAAGAAAATCCTGAATTTCGTACATATTGCCTATAGTGTGCATGTTCAGATAAGTATAGCAATGATGCCTAGAATTTGAATGAAATTTGAGAACGTCATTTTATGAGCCGATAAATGAAAACAAATTAATTGACGTACATTAAGTCCCCTAATAACGATTCTACAAGTAAAGATCAGGTTTTATATTATTATGTTAAATGGAAATTATATAATTACCAACAATTACTATTTCGTGGTCTATCTATCTAATTCGTTGATACAATACATACACTTAATCAAAATAAATTTACGTTAGAGGAATATTTTGGAGTAAGTCTTCAACATTCTTCTCGGTTTGTTAATAATTCATCCGGGTGTCAGCTTTAAAATGCTAAGGAAAATGGCTGATGATTTGTTATTCCATCTAAATTTACCGCTTGATGAGTTCGGATGTAAAAAACAGCCGTAAAAACGCGCGCACTCGCAGATCACATTTGTCTTGTGATTATTCTGTGTGGAAAAACAAAAGAAAGTGCAGTTTCACATTGTTCCGCTTAAATCTAAAGCTGAGCTCTAACGCAAAAACAAAACAATGGAGCCTCTAAAGCACGGGCAATAACGCAAATAACTCAATCTGGGACGGAAAACCGTCGCAAATTTATCACAAAAACAGTGAGAAAAAAACTCGCCGGGGCTGTACATTAAGCGACATAGCTTCTCTATATGCAATATTTTCTTGCCGGTCTAGTATCGATGTGTTTTCGTTGCGGCTCGTCAGTTATATCTTCGATAGGCAGTTTGCTGCATAATATAGAAGATATATAAGTCTTATATCGTTTCTTTATTCAACATAGGCTTGTCCATATACTCAATATTGTTAAAATAAATTTAAACAGAACATCAAAACAAAAACATTGTACGAACAAGGAAAACAATTACGCTATATATGTATTTCAACAATGAACTTCCTTAGATAAACAGACGAAACTCCTAGAAGTCGTGCTGCCCTGGTATACCGACAGGAGGAGTATGTTACGAGGAGTTCAATTGTCGAAATTCACTGGAACATACTGTAATGTATTTTTATTTATTTTATGAAATAATTGGATTTTTACAAATAAATCACTAAGAGTTTGAGTACAAGATCTTTATTCCACAGGGAATTCAAACAGAATTCAATTCACTAATGTTTACTTTGCAACCATACTTTATACAAATAAATCACTAGAAATAGAAGTACAAAATCTTCATTTCACTTGGAATTTAAACAAAATTCAATTCACTAATGTTTACTATGCAACAATATTTTATACAAATAAATCACTAGAAATAGAAGTACAAAATCTTCATTTCACATGGAGTTTAAACAAAATTCAATTAACAAATGTTTACTATGCAACAATATTTTATACCAATAAATCACTAGAAGTATGAGTACAAAATCTTTATTTCAAATGGAGTTTAAACAAAATTCAATTAACAAATGTTTACTATGCAACAATATTTTATACCAATAAATCACTAGAAGTATGAGTAAAAAATCTTTATTTCAAATGGAGTTTAAACAAAATTCAATTAACAAATGTTTACTATGCAACAATATTTTATACCAATAAATCACTAGAAGTATGAGTACAAAATCTTTATTTCAAATGGAGTTTAAACAAAATTCAATTCACTAATGTTTACTAGGCAACAATATTACTGTCAATTCTATCAATTCATATACATAGAATGACTTAAAAATATAAAAGAACTTAAATTAATATAGATACAGGCAGGGTTTATAGGTCCGTTTGATCGATATTGGTTTTAAGTTGAAATTTATAATGTAAAAGATTAAAAGACGGTATTCCGAGGATAAAAAGAAATCAGTATTCCGGTAGTCCTTCAGGAGTCCTTCAGGAACTGGTCCAGGCAACTGGTAACCGTGGTTAGATGGCCGTGTTTGGGTTAGTTTACTCTCTGTCCTTGGCTTACCAAGTCGCCGTCTTCAATTAGGATTTAAGGTAGATCAGCGGTCTATTTAAGGCAGCTGGGTCACTTGAAAGTCCCTGGGTGACGAGGGTTAATGTTCAGCCCAAATATAGTTCCCTTTCTTTCGGGATGATTGTCTTTTTTGTTCAAATTTTTATTCGGTGAAAGCAGATCTATTTCGTCAGTCTATATATAGACTCCTTCTCTTTTGTAGTAGAGCTCGGTCTCAACAGCCGAATACAGTATTTTCAATTATTTAAATTAGAACAGTGAATAGCTTAAAAGTTGTTACTTATTGATCGCAGCTATTGATCCAAAACCAAATATCGCTAATCACTGCCACAGACTAGTGTGTATCTTTTTTTTTTTATTAAGTTTTTAATTTTTTAGTTAGGCAAAGGACACAATCTATGCTAGCCCGAGCAATCTAGCCTGACTATGTTAATCTGTAGAAGGATTAATATTTCTTTATTAGTCCTCACAGCTAGGTCTAGTTTACAGACTCAATTGCCACAGACAAACATTTGCCTGAGGAATAATAAAAATAAGGTTAAACGACTACACTTATGATGATCAATTGCGATTTAACTTTTCATTGACATAACACTATTCTTTTAAACTACTAATTGTGACATTATAATATTTTAATATTTTTTTAGGGGGAGTGTGTGGGATTACTGATTAAAATACTATCTTTGTAGACGACGCTTGGCTAGACTTGGTTGCTTAATTTGCGCCATAGATAATGGTGTTAGGATCATGATTAGCGGTCCACTCTATGGAACTGTCCATGTCATCTATTAAAATTGTCAATGTCAAAGTAACAATTCGACGTAAACATAACCAATGCGAGATACAATTGTAAAAGTGATTTTAATCAATATGAATAAAAAAATGTCTTTAATAGTACTTAAAATCAGTGAGAAAAACAGTGTTACAATACATAAGAATGTAAAGTAATGAAAATCATGTTGCATTCGTGCGGAGCCGGGGCAGATAACTCGTTATACGTGTCATTTTAAAATATTTTTAACTGTATATTTTTGTGATTTGTAAAATAGGTTTATTGAACATTTAAGAATATCACGGTTACTTTTTGCTACGATTATTATTCTGAATTGTAATCAATGCAAGCAGAATTGAGATTAAATATGTTTGCATACGCGACCATTCTAACTATTCCAACCATCGAGTTTCGCAGTTTGTCAATATAATTAAGTTTTAATCACGCGCGTTAAAAAATAGATTTTAACGGCAGTGTTTAAAATTGACATAAAATACAGATTTGCCATGAGTCACTCCTATAAAGTTGCTAATTATAATGTATACTCTTGGCATTAAATCCGCCAGTCGTTTATTTTAATGTTGTCTAAAAATGTTAAAATAAATAAATAGTCATAATAAAGATCTTCTCTCTACATATTTTTTTTTGTACAGACGACAAGCGAATTTCTTACGGCGATAAAGAAATCAATAGTATTTTATTTTGGCCCGTGTAAAGGTATGTGGCGTCGGGAGTATTTTTCTACGTTAGGTCGAAAAGCAATTAGGTGGCAGCTACAGCTTAAAGCCGAGGATGCTCGCGCCTCTTCATGCTTACAAATGTGTAAAGTGCTGTAAATAGCGGACTCCGCTCGCTCGCACAAAAGGAAAATCTCTGCAAACTTGAAAACTACTGATAAATATACATGGTGGCACATTTTTAGTACGGCTTGTAAGTGCTACAGGTTATACCAACTACGAAAAATTCTACAAAAATAAGAAAATTCTTAGCACCATCTTCTGATAAGAAAAACTGCACATATTGATCTAAAAAAAAAACATGCATTACTCAGTTCGGTAATGGAATCCAGTTGCATTGAAAAATAATAAAAAAATACATTTCATAAATAAAAAAGTACTGTGCATTAATCAATACAACACCAAAGGACTTATTTTTTATCTTGGAACCAAAACACACAGACACAGAAATGTTATATGAAATTTCATGGTTCTACAGTTTTTCATTAATGTACTGTTTTATATTTAGATCTAAATTTGCTACAAAGGTTAAACGTATTCTTAAAAGGTACTGTATATTAAAATTGAGTTGCTAAATAAAAAATAACATATGTGCGTATATGTTATCATTGAAAAGAGTACTTAATCACGACATTTTTAAAGTTTGATAAGTATATCATATTTAGCAAGAAAAGTATAATAAATGGAAATGGCGATAAGAATTCAGATTGTCTCCAGAAAGTAATAGGCCCTTAACTATAAAATATAACTTTATAAATTTAAGCACCATAGAAAATATTTATTTTGGCATTACTTTTTAAACCTGTAAACTGTAACATTTTTTAATGTGAATCTCGGAAGTAGGTTAATTAAAGAAAAATAAATGTCTAAAAGTACGTACTGTTTTATTTTGTAGTCTACAAAAATATGTTATTACTTGGTTTAGTGTCTATTGAGTGTGCGTAAAAATTTCATAAATTTGGGAATTTTAGTTAATTGTTAGTATTATATTGGAATAAGTAATTTTTTTGAATTTTCGATACAATACAGCAATTTCATACTTTAACCCAATTTTATAAAGTAATTATAAATGAACTTGTTAATTACCTTTTGCCTTAAAACATTGTACGTTTTAAATGTCTGAGAAGAAAATGAATTAAATTTACATTTCTTTAGCTTGAGGTTTTACTTTCAGTACGTATATTATATCACAGCAGATGAATTGGTAGTGGAGAGAAAAGTATATTATGTATCTAGTTAAAGTGAGTAATTAAAGCATTCGTGTTAATTTACTAACATAATACTGGTGCCTTAAAAACTCACTTGGCGCGCGCAATCTACTATTTTTACAAGCTTTTATATTAGCTTTTTCTATTTTGCTGGTGTAGTTAATAAGCATTAAACATTAATTTTCTAATTTAATATATAAATTCAATTACTAAATATATTGTAGGTAGTAGTAAAGTAACTTGGCTAGTCAAACATGACGTTCCATTATCAAATGCATTTTAACACGCCAGTTTCTAGTTGTTCTAGTCTAATGACATTTGACCACATATTTAAATAAAGAAGGGGTAAATAGGATATATATTTTTTTAATTATCATAAAATAGTTATGCATTAACAAATTATCATTCCGCTAGCAGGACAGTTGTTTAGCACTGCGATGCAATATATATCCAAAATTTTTACCCTACATTTGGTCGTATTGTTGTCGGGTAAAAAAGGACAATCAATGTTGAGTTTCCACTCCTATAGCTGTCAGCCCTACGAACTATATGCCCTGACAGTGGTACAGTGTAGCTAAATAGCAGTGGCTACTTAGGACGATGATGATATGCTATCATCACTTGATCCTATCTAATCGAAAAGAGAAAATCGAAGTTAAAGAGGGTCAAAGTTATTTTTTTATAAATGCGAATAAAGTTTATTAAAATTAGAATTCCAAATATTCTTCAAAAATGGTCAATCAAAGAGATTGTTACAGTAACTTTTTTATTATTAGATATTAGGTACATTTTTTGTCGTACTGACAGCAGACATACTTATGTAAGACGTTCTTATTCATAGCATGTGGTTGCGTTGACAAACTGACTGGTCATGAAGCCAGTTAGATCTCTATTCGCTGTTTTTTGTCAATTACTTTCTTTCAGTTATTTTATGTACCTGAAAACTAAAAGTTAGATTTCTGGCACAAATGGCTAATTGTTTAATTACTGTCAGATACATTACACATAGAAATAAAAATATGAGGTTTTCTTAAATATGAATAATTATATTTTTCCGATTTTATCATTTTTATTGGATAACGATTGCTCAACTTTTTTATAATTCATATTGATGATTGATGTGTGTACATAGATATTTAATATGCTTCAACGTTAAAAATTTTTGACACCTAGTGACATTAATTTTATTTGCGGCGAAGTATAAAAAATATTCCACAAATACATTAAATTTAAAAAGTTTGTTAGATGAAGGTGACGAAATAAGGTTACTACGAGTATCCTTCAATTTATTCGACTAAAACGGCAATCTATTTCTTTTCATTATTCAACAATTCTTACTATATCCACTTTATACAAATACATGTAGTCCACAGATTTTCCCTATTCTTACTTACTCCGGGGCAAACGTCACTCGTAATGAGGACTATTGTCCTCGCAAAAGGAAAAGGATATTTTTATCTTCACACTCGAACGTGGTGTTACTGACCGAGGTACATCGCTTTGTCCTGTGGATGAAAAACGAATAAAATCACTCGCCATAAATTGCTGCTGATACGTGCCATAATATAAGAATTCTTGGCCACAATTCCCGCCACCCGCGAGTATTGGGCTCTGGCCTACTTCCCGACCTAATATTCAAATAGATAAATCAAGTGTCTAGTCTTGCCGGCTTTTTGCACGGCGAAGATTGATGGGGAAATTTTTGCAAAAATTCCTTCAGTTGATCCCTCATCTTACGCAACGGCCTATTGTGATACAAATGATAGTGCAGACCGGTGGAGCGATCTGATTGCACAGTTACGATATATTTCCATCAGCTCTGGCAGAGTCACGTTCGCTTAGTATTTTTGTATTTTTAAACTTTTTTTTTCTTCAAATATTGACTAAGTTAGCCGATACACGACTCTTAAGTTCAGTTCATTTCAATCCAGCTATTAAAACATGCGTGATGTTCCTTAAATTTAGATACCCAATAAAAGGCAAGGATGTGTATTAGACAAATCAAATTAAATAAAACATTAATATGGGGATGATATCAGCTTTAAAATGTTAGTAGGCAGTCTGACAAATTTGGGACAAGTTTATTCATCAATTGTTGGACTATACAGAAAAATTAACATTACGCCTACCAATAAAACGTACAATATAACTTTCTAATGTTTTAACCATATATTTAGACTAACAGTTCGGTTTATTCAATTAATAAAACGTCGTTCTGTTGGTATTTCATTAATCTATATCTTAGAAGATTAGAAAAGAAATGACATCATTCGACACTTTTCAATACATTGCTCACATTGTAAATAGATTTTTCAGAGCATGTTTCCTAAATACACCTTAATACTAATCCATTTAATGAAGTTATAAAATTAACATACACAAGCAATTGTCGATAAACATGACTAATGAAAACCTGATTGGCGGATAAATATTACAGTATTTGCACCTTTAGTGCTCGTCAACTTTTTATTACAAGTTCTATTCATCAGATAAGCTCCTAAAGTTGAATTTACGTATTATCGTAAATTCGACTTTAAGTATGTTGTACTAGATTTGATTTTCACGAAAAAATAATTTGTTTCAGGGTACCATTGCGTGCACAGAGCGGCGGGCAGAAGTGAACATTCGGACTTTAATCTGAAATTAAATCTTTTCGAAATTTGCTTCGACTTCTAGTACGGCAATAACATTTGTCATTTCCATGTAAAGTGGCCGACGAGGCGAAGTTTTAATTTGTCAGTGTTCAGTTTAATTACATTATCGCTGTGATCGTGGATTAATAGATTGATCGCTGAATTGTGTTGATTGTGCGTCGGACCTCCGTGTGTTGATAATAAAGAAGATATCTAATGTTAGGAAGTGCTTCTTAAATAGCAGCTTAGTACTTCACCGACTATGATATAAAGGTAAGAATTAGATTTATTGTCTTCAATATATTTATGTACTGCTGAACTATGAACTCGTGAATGACTGTTATGTAGAATATAAATGGGTAAACGCCCTCTTGTGTAGATATTGATATGGATCTGAGGTAATATATATATATCAAAATTATACAAAATAAAATGTTAATATATATATAAATAAATGTATAGCAAAAAATATCTAATTAACCTGATAAAGAAAGTCTACAAAAGTCTCTCTGACTCTGTTGATAATAAGCAGATTTTTATGTAAACAAACTAAATATACTTTGAGCTATTAATATATTTTGAGCGAGTTTCAAATGAAGGTATATGAATTCCGTAACGAGAAACGAACGCTTCTCATAAGAAGACGAATGTAAACAAACTTGTCGTGTGTTCGTCCAACTTTTATTGGCCTCGCTTCGCATATTTTAGAGACAGATGTGGATTCATGACATTCAAATGACTCATTTTGTTTCTCAGAAAACTAGTGATTGATGGTCCCAACATATATGTATGTGAGTGTATGTGAGACATTGCACTAAAAACTTAAGTTATTTACAAAACAAATAAAAAGTGCTATATTATATATGTATATTCCGAGAAATCAGCGAGGTTTGGATTGCGCTGCAACTCCTTTTCTTTTAATTTTATTATCAACTCTACAATATTACAACGTTACAAGTTGTTTAGAATTCTGAATAACTTTTGTTCAGGCAGATTTTTTCTACCATTCAGCTGAATTAGAAGTTCAGGTGTCGTCCTTATTCTGTATAGTTATTAATTATGTTTAAAAATAAATATAGAGACAATCTTTTAGACACAATGGCTTCTCAACCCCCACCACAAACAAAGGAAACCTTAACTGTTTTACTACATCTACACAAAAATAAACTTTATACTAACCCACTATTTTAACCGTCTCCGTTGTCTAGCTGGAGCCATTAGATCGGGATGACCGGATAAGGATCCTATAGGGTAGAGTTGTATCTAAAGACTATTAAAATAAATAAAATAAACAAAATTAAACCGCCTGGCGAGTTTGTTATTTTGATAACAATGTTAATAGGCATTTTAATTCAGGTGAATTTTGCTCGCACCTTCGGCCTTGCACTTAACTTACTATCAAGTGAGATATAAGGCAAGGACTTCTCTGCCGTATGTTAAATTTGTTTGTTACACTTACACCAATTAGCCTAGCCCAAACTAAGCTTTATAAGGCTTGTGCAATGGGATCTAGGGTAACGGATAGACATACATATATATTATACATATATAAATAATTTTTATTGAAATATATATCAACAACCATGACTAAGGTACAAATGCTCGCATTCATCACACAAACATCTGCCCCCACCGGGATTCGAACCCGGGACCTCAGAGATGGCGACACCTTGAAACCGGTGTATTATCCACTCGACTATGGAGGTCGTCAAAATAATCTCTGTATATTTTTGTGCAAAAACCTTCAATGATTCTGCATGCTTTTTTACAATCTATAGTCCCTCGTTTATCTTAATCCCAAGTTTTGTGTTAAAAGGAATTTATATATTCTGTGTGTATTTTAGTTAGAAATATTAGTAATGGAATAGTTATGTTACTTATACAAAAATACGTTTAATCATACCTTATCGTTTTGCTAGATATTTACTATTGATTTTCATAAAATATTAATAAACATAATATGTATATACATGTACCCTGTTGCCACTATTGTATATTTATAAAAAAGTACCAATTTACAACACTTGCAGCTGTGAAAAATATTAAGAGTCACGACTTCATGTTACATTACATTTCCTTATTGTATATTTGCATGATAGGGTGTAATAGCACTCTCTATTATTACATTGGCTATAATCCAGCGGTTGCGACATTCGTACTGGCCTTCGGCAAGGCTAATTATTTTAATCACAGCGTTACTGTTGTGTTCGCAATTAGATAATTTATGCTATTAAAGGGAATAAACGTGAAAGTTTTGCGCAGTAAAATTTCATTTAGCACAAACTGTTAGCTTGGTGATATTGTGAACTTTTAGTCTCTGTGAAACATGGCCTATTGCTAGTTTTAGTGTCTTTAACATTTTATGCCAGTTTGATAGTTAGTCAATTACAACAGAACACTCATTTTCATTTCAGCAAACGAGTAGGACGGAGAACCTGATGGTAAGCGATCACCGTCTTTAGACTCCTGCTACACCAGAGGAGTCATAACTGGGTTACCGGTATTTTAAATAGAAGTAAACTCTTTGTTTTAAGTTTGAATATCCCATCGGCTTGCCAATACCGCAGGTGACAATTAATCATTCCACATTTTGGTAGTGCTCATAGAAGGTTGTGAAAATAATTAACACCAAACCACAAATTTTTATCATAATATACAGATATATTATAAAAATAATAAAAAAGTTTTTTTTATAATTATATACGTGGAACAAAAGTGAAAGCGTTATCTTTTTAAAAATGTTGGGTTAATTTACATTATTAACTAACTCATTCGGCGAAATTCAGATCACCTTACAATCAATGGATAGACGTAGTTGTTAAGAGGGAAAGATGGCGGAATTCCAAAAGTTATAATGATTTTTATGTAGCACTTAAATAATTATTTTGCTATTCTTCTTAGAGATACATTTTCCAATAAAGTGATTATTTAATTTGGTTCTATTCGTCTTGAGTTACAATTGATATAACTAAATGTGCTTTATTCTGTGTGGAATATATGTAAAACAAATATATTAAAAAAATAATAAAGTACATGTAGAAAAAAAACAGCAGATATAACGGCAAAATTTGTCATCGAAATATTAAATAATAAAATAAATTATTTGCACATAGCTTTGTGTTGCATTTTGAAAATGAGTACTTTTAAAGAGTGTAGTGGAGTTGAAATATAGAGTAAAAAAACACTATAATATATAAATGCTTCCCACATCCCCTTTAAAATTAACTACTTAGAAATAATTTTAGCGAATTTAATGAAAATGTACATGGAGTGTACTAACTGGATCTAATCTTTATCTGCACACTCGAGAATGCAGTTAAAGACTATACCTAGTTAGATAGACAAAAACTATTGTGATTACAGGTCTAAATGTTTACGGGTTATTTTGTTATAATTTGGATCGTTTAATTATTATTATAATGTAGAATATATATTTTTCATATACACTATCTTCTATGTTGAAAATAAAAGTAATTATCAACTCGTTTTTCAATAATTTCAAAATGGATTTCTCGTAAATTACACAATTTATCACGGACAGAAATTATGAAAGGATTTAATATCTCGGTATTTTAATAGCTCCACAGCATAGCATCATTGGATTACAGACGCCAATTAGCTAATGGCGTATTGCCTCGCGTCTTCCGTTAGTTATTTTTAAAAAACATTATAGCTGAGCCTTTTCTGTTTGAATCTTTTTATTGATATAAAACATGAGCTGCGTTCTCCATTGGCATGCACCCAACGCCCGGAGCCATAGGGATTATTAGCTCGTTCACTCTAATTGTTTTCTCCTAAAGCTTTTTTTAGGAAAGCGAGGAATTCCAGGCACTTAAACAAAGGGCGTTTAATTTGATTTCAATGAAATAAAATGGGACCATTTAAATTTCGTAGCAGTGAGGCCATAAATACACATATTAAAATTAATAATAAACAAAATATCCCATTTGAATTTGTTTTTAAATTTCAGGCCAATCTGTTGTGAAATATTTTTGTGATATAAAAATGGAATGGGCTAATATAGACTACTAAAACGTGGTGATTGTATTACCTACCCAACATTGGTTTACCCTAGGTCAAACACAATTATTAAATTTTTATCCGCTTGGTTTTAGTAAAATGTTTGTGTACCGGACTACTGATAGGTATAATGAAACTTTTTCTGTATGTGACAGAAGTAGATTTGGTCATCCAAGCAGTGTTAGTACGAAAAATGCGATCAAAGCAATAACATTTTGTGAAAAAGAAAAAGGTTTTTTATTCGGGATATCAAGATCTAACCTAGAACCGTGTCGCGTATTTTAAAAGATGATTTAGGACTTGCAGCCTATAATAGACGAATTGATAATTACTTAAGTGATTTAAAAAGGAATAGGGTGGTAAGATCAAAACGTTTACTTATGGGATTTGTAATAATAAAAATTTAATATTTTTATTATTGGGAAATATTTTAATAAGCAGAGTAAATGTGTTTATATGTTCCGACAAATAAAAGCAAGATAGCTAGTTCCTTATTTAGTACCGTGGGAGAGCCATGTTTCGGCACGAACTGGGCCGGCTTGACTGGAGTGATACCACGGCTTCACAGAAAACCGGCGTAAAATAGCACTTGCGCTGTATTTCGCCGAGTGAGTGAATGAATGATCCGTTTGCTCGTTTGCTGCCCTATCTCATATAAAAAAAAAATAATTCCTGTCAAAGTACAGTTCGCTTCTACCTTTCGACTTATCATAAAGTGAGATTAATGAATTAAAGATTTCCTGTCGTGGTAAAAATGAAAGTTATTTAGGCAAAATTAAGTACAGAAGAATTCTCCATCCATTTTTACGTGAATGTCAGAATATATTTATATATAATTACCTAATAACCTTCTAATTTAATATGATTGTAATTATAATAGAGAAATATTTGTGTAAAATGAGTTAATGTTATATGACATTAGCAATGCTCCCTTTGAAATTAAATTTGTAACATAAAATCTACACATATTCATATCGACATGGAAATAGGATATTTTCTCAATCACATAATAAGAATGTCACATTATTGGATGTTTGATAGCAGCCCCTCTGTCACTGTGGCGAACTGAATTTGTCCTTTTCCTTTAAACATGCCGCCGCCAAATCAAGGGTTCGCCCTCTGGATCCCGGGGTTAGCGATCGATCGACATAAAACCTTGAAAAGAGTTGCCTTTTCGGCGTACTTCGACTGATAATAGGAAGCTTTGAATATGTCCGTTTATGTAAGTACTGACTATATAAATGTTGAAAACGACCATAATTTAAATACATGTATTTTGAAGATATGAAAGCTATGGCTTATGTTTTCAATTCTGATAGTATGTTTGTAACGGATTCCGATGTGTTATTAAGTTTATTATTTGTTACTAATAATAAGTATGAAATTTCTCAATTATCTTTTATACATTTTGTAGATCTAAGTTATATAACATAGTTTTCATATACATACATATATGTCACGCCTTGTTCCCAATGGGGTAGGCAGAGACCACCTCTCTCCACTTGCTACGATCCTGGCACACTTCTCTTGCTTCCTCCAATTTCATGAGCGTCTTCATGCATGCTCATCGGTTGCGAGTACTCATGACCCGACCTTTCTTTAGGACATCTTCGATTTGATCGAGATATGTCCGCCTAGGTCGACCTGCACCGATTCGTCCTATCATTTACCTTGTGTATCTCTTTCGTTAATCTTCCTTCATTCATTCTTTCAACTTATGGTAGTTATTATGTAGTAACATTTTGACTATATCGCACATTTTTTGGTTACAATAAATCGAGAGATTTTGTTTACTAAAATTGACAATCAAATCTTGAAACTATAGTCAATTATTCGTTCCATGATTTTGTACTTAATTAGTTATAATTTTATGAATACAGATGTTCTTAATTTTATTTATTTTATTTTTTATGAAAAAACATTAGTATGGAAAAAGAAAAGTTTATCATTCCTATCTTTCATAAAGTCAAAATATGACAACTCTTTTTGTTATCTCCTAATAGTGAGCTCTGTAAGTCACGAAAAACTTGATACTTGATATAAACACATGCATATAATTACGATCTGCTCGAAACAAAATATAACTGGGAGGAACCAACACAATACATTCCTTATTTTTTAACCTACTGTAATAGTAGGAGGAAGTACTGCCATTATCCCGGAAATTTCGTAAAGTTATATTTGTGATAAATTACCACAAGAGAAGGGGAGCGGTGAATCATGTATTTCTAGTCCATCACAACAGAAACAATATTAATATATTAATAATGCTTTCTTAATACATCAAATGACTTATAAAATATCGCGCAGCAATTTAAAACTTATATTTAGAAGGAACTACTTCACAGCTAACTGTAAAACCTTATCACGCTATTTTCTTTTACGTTCCGTTTTATGTTTTCATATTAAAGTGACATCGAGATATCGGAACGTTATGCTTTGCTGTTGTGCAGAATGTGTACTTCAGTGAAGTGCAGTTGGATTTTCTCTGTCGCATCGTATAAGTTTCGCGACAGACTTTGAAAACATCACAGTAACTACTACATTATTGTTGATATTCCCGTTTAAAATTGTCTTCGTAATATTTTTGCTACGAATTGACTTAGGTACCTCATTTCAAAGGGAGATCTACATTCCTCTTGAGAATTAGACTATACAATATGTTACTATAAAACGAAATTAGCCGTGTTGTTTTTGACATAATAATTTTGTTGCTAATGCATCAAAGCAATTATGTGGTCAGTTACAAACGCTTATATGAATATGTCACCTGCATTTTTTAAAGTTATTTCTAATCTGATATTTATTAGAATATACAAAAATTAGGCGTTACGTTCTTTTAATAAACATCATTTGTATATCATATATACTTATGTTATGTTTCTCTGGAAAACAAGATATTAACTAATTGAGGTAGCAACCTGAAGCCTACAGGAGCCTACACTCCATGTTACAGTTACCAATGTATGTATTTATTATATTTTATTTGTATATTTAACTACGTAGATCAGCCGATTTAAAGCTATAAGCATTCCCTTGCCCGAAAAAATGTTAATATTATAAAATAACTAATACAATTACAACGAAGATAATCATAACTTAGTACGGCTTCGTCACCTACGAATGAGTTCCAGATCTGATCTGTTAAGTATTTTGACATATTCCGCACATAAACTGAGGCCTTACTTTTTAAATTTCTTTCATTCGCACCAATTCATCATCATCATCACAAAAACATTTTCCTGACCGAGACTGGAACCCGGGACTTCACTAATGACGACTTATTGAAACAGATGTATGTACTAACCACTCGGCTAACGAGGTCGTCAATGTATAACATACATACAAGTAAAATTATTTAAATAATAAAATTTGCAATAAAGCTTATAATATACTAGCGACCCGCCCCGGCTTCGCACGGGTGCAGTGAAAAAATGGTTATGGTGGGTTATCCCTAAGAGATAGACATATACACCATCGCGGACTTTTTTGTGGATTTTTGTAAGTTGTACAATACTGTAGTACATTATTTTGGTCTATCTCGTAGGGTTCAGCCAGCGTTTGCAATATAAGCGCAAAAAAACGTGCTTATTTACGACATCACATTAGAAACCTTTAAATTTATCAGTGTTTCTCTACTATATTATGCATTTATTATACATACAAACCTTCCTTAAGAATCACTCTATCTATTAAAAAAAACCGCGTCAAAATCCGTTGCGTAGTTTTAAAGATCTAAGCATACATACGGACATACAGCGAAAGCGACTTTGTTTTATACTATGTATTGATTTGTAAGATTTATTTTAGTTACAAGAATTAGTTACAAAGGAAGTACAAAGCACAGAATTTTATTCTGATTCGGACTTGAGTCTTGCTATTCCATAGACGATGAGCGATAGAACTAATAATATGTTTATTAGTTCTATCGCTCTCTAATATGCTTATAAATCTTCCGCAGCAGTCTGTTAAGTTTGGCTGTAGCTGTTAAATGGTCAGAAGGTAGTCCTTAGACCGTTTAACAGCTACATAGTTTGTAATATGTTATAAAAATCATTATTGCTTAGGTTAAGTTTATAAAAATATATCACATCCACAGTCTTAGCAATTTTCCGCTTACGTAATTATTTTGAGTCAATTTAACGTCTGTGATATGAGTGAGATCACTATAAATGTATATTCGCTTTCAATTATTTCTGTTCATGTTTTTTTCCATAATGGCATTGTTGCTTTTACGTACAACAAAGGATCTTTCAAAGGAGTCCTTAGAATCAATTTATTTCGAGTGTAAAATGTCCGCTATGTGAATGGAGTGCAGCTTCTTTTCAATGCGCTTACTTTATTTTTCCATTTGCACCTTAAAAGATATTACTTCGCGCATTTTTATTTATTTTTTTATCGCTGTTAGTAGCATACGAGTAAATAATTGATGAGGTAGGTGATAACTATCGCTTATGGACATCTGCTATGGAGAAATGCCACGGGCACAGCTGTATCGCTGCCACGTTAGTTGTATCATAATGCTCACGAAACAGAAACTCTGAGCTAGTTCTAAAGTTTTCACGCACGGGGAAGAAATGAACACTGAAACCGAACCATAATGCTCAGGACACGCACAACTCGCCTTTAACTATGGGACAACCATTCTAACTTAAGAAAAATATTCATACATTTTGAGACCGCGTACTACATACCAAACTGGTAATAATTGACTCTACATCTGTTCGTTAAATAGGAAGGACTTCTGAAGAGCGGTATGCTAGAAAATCATAAGGTGAGACGGATGCGCTAAATTTTATAATTAGCTTTGACGCCAATAAATGCGGAAATTAAAGCGGTTGCTTTTAAATATGTTGATTGATTCCACAAACAATCATTTTAAAATTTAATTAGAGCAATGTACATAAATGCTTTCCTGTTGATTTTAATGCACATGGTTTCAGAACGTTTAATTGCTGATTCAGAATTTTAACATAAATATTATATTTTTTTTGTTATCGGAATTAAATGTATATACCTATATATCCGTAATTAACTAATGATTTAAAACTGCGGCAATCGAATTCGGGTAATAGATGATGTAATTTAATTTATTTCCATAATAATAGCGAAAGTGTAGGACCATTTCGAAGAAGTGCGATCACAAATACAGGGAATGACCTATATTATATATATATATATATATATATATATATATATATATATATATATTAAAAAAAAGCATCCAAACTCATGAAGAAAATTAAATTTACTTACCAATAAAAATTGTTGTGTCTTAACAGGCACAAAAATTTTTGCTTTTTTTTGTCCAAAGGGACATACCTACTGACTACGAAAATCTAGATTATTAACTTTTTTACAGTCGACTCCTGCATATTATACAAGTGAGACCTTCGATCATATATTTCTGTAGATACACAATTCCATAGAAAATCAAACAAAATATCGACCCGCGTCTATACATAGAAGAATAGATGTATATTATAGTACCAATTTTGAAAAAAGTTCTAAAGTGTCATATAATTTAAGCCAATTTAAATCTTAAGTAACGTAATGAAGTATGAAAATAAATCCTTGTTAAGGTCGTTACATATTATCTTCTGGTTTCGATGATATGAATGATGCCGTGAAATCAGAAATGAACAATACATATTTGAAAACAAATATATTGGATAATAAGCCCTTAGTCTGTTGCAATTAAGCACAAATTCATTTCATATAAATAATGCTCCTACGTTCCATTTGACTCCGAATATTGTGCTCGCGTCTTATCGCATCCTACTTGAACATAGACAGCAGTGGAGATGCTTAGTTTTTTTTTACACTTATCTTAACAGTACGGAAACTTTTTAAATTTTAAAACATAAACCAAGAAGTATTGTTACAAGTTCAGCTTCGGCACGCCGCCCCGCTAAATCATAAATTGTATCTATATTAATCAATATTCCTCCATATATTAATCAATTATCACATAATTATTTTATTATAAATTATTAATAAATTATAAACTATCTAAAGCCAATACTGATAGCCGTAATCAAATTATACTGCTTAGTAATAATTTTGATGCAAATTAATAACTATTGTTTGTATTGCATTGGTATTAATTTGTTATAAATCGATTAATAAGTTGCTTGTGTAAAATTATAAAAGCCAGTGTCCGCCATTTTTTAGAGCATTATTAAACTGCCTGCTGATAACATAACATCGCAACGTTTATTTATCCTGTGCCGTGTACAGTATGTAGAATTAGGTGCTAAGGAAAGTAACAAACTTTATTAAGACAGGGTTTCTCAACCTTTATTTTGCCGAGCCTTACAAACAAAGAAAGCGAAAAACTAAAAAAAAAGAAATAAAATCACAAAAAATGGTATAGGCGACTCCACATTCCACTGACCTTTTTCTGAAGCATTCTCTCTGTTCTATTTTTTCCTATGAGTGAGCCACTCGAGACAGAAAGAGATAGATGCGATGCGTTGCGCATCGTGGCATGGTACCAAGCGTTTTAAATTGATATTTTAGTAATACATAATATGAATAAAAGTGTTTTACTCATAAAAATGCGCTAATAAATTAAGATAAAGATATACTTATTGGAAGTATGACATTCCATCCTTCTTTTGCACTTTACGTGTGTCATTTTTACAAGTATAACTACGCATTTCGGCATCGCTGACGTTATCAATCGCGCGGCCGGCCACCGGAATGAATGAGAGCGAACAAGGCACATTTACTGTTTGTGCCTTGTTTCGCCGGTGCCACTTTTTAGACGGTAACTGTGTATCTACAGAAATATATGATCGAAGAGTGAGACTGTTAGATTTATTTAGTTAGGATTAAGAGTGTGTTTGTTGCGATAAAAGCAAAAATAGAGGGGATGAAGCGGCTCACCTTACGTCAGTGTCGACCAAAATCCACAATAGTAGTCCGACGCATCTACCTCCTAGGATTGGATATGGCCGTAGATAAAACAACAACCATATGATTCCATTCCCTCCGGCGCAGAGCTAAAACGGGGCTCTATGTTCGAGTGGAGAGGATCCATATATCGATTGGGGTTAAAATGAAATATCTCAACCTGGTGCTGAACTCACTCTGGAGATTTGAAAAACACTTTAAGCTCCTTACACTCTGGCAGTATGCTGCTGCAGCAGCACTCAGACGATTCTTCCAAATATAGCAGGACCGAATTCGGTGTGCCACCGACTGCAACAAAGACTATCAATAAATTTCTTTATAATTAAATCAGTTCATAACTTAGCCTTTTACCAAAAAAAATAGTAAAAAATGACGCCAATGGAAAAAAAGGAATGTCTACTGCGCTGTGCTTTCAGCACTGATCCTCGCGAGATTCAGAATGTACTTTCATCTGACTTTTCTACGGTGAATGAAAGTATATTGAGTCAACCTGCATACACCTCTAAAGAAATTCAAAGTTGTATGTCGGCTCCTCGTTCAGGTTTATTGTGAAAACAAACTCAAAGGCAAACTCAAACACAAACGCAATTTTGTTCTAATCCTGATAATGTTAAGCGCTAGATTATCTTAAGAAGAATAATCTCCGAAAGTGGTAAGGTAAAGTTTATAGGTTCGTAATCAAATAAAATACACAGTATAATAAGCAACCAATTATTATAAAAAAATACAATTGTAATTTAAATTCAATTTTAAAGTTATAGATTACATTAAAATTCCTTATATATTTATTATAAAAATAATGTAGTCATGTTTTTGTCGGTTAATAAAAAAATAATCTGTAACAGTCCAGTCAATCAGTAATCAGAAAATAATAAAATTATCAGCCGTTAATTGTAAGTAACATTGTAGTTCAAAATGAAAATACTGTTGTTATTTTTAATACTTATTTAACTTTGCATGATTATTTGACAGTACCAAAGCAATTAGCCTCTTTGCTTTTTATTATTTTATTATTTTCTTTGTAGTATATAAGTTGTAGGATATAAATTGAGTGGTATTACTTTCATTAGTAATATTGCCATATTATACACGCCATAATTACTTATTAAATTAATAAAAAATTGCAACAAATGCATCGTGGAATATTAATAACACTAACAATATTTAAATACATTTTATTTAACTCTTTAATCTTTCTTTCTTATCGAAGCTATTATATTACTTACGTGTTATTTTTATTTTTATAAAAGTATATAATGAAAGACTGCAGTAAATAATTATAAAATCATATAAATACATTGTTTATTTCAAAATTTTACGATATCTGTTTCCGACTCTGACAATAGGAGACTTGATAAAATTTGAAGCTTTTATTTCAAACAATATTTTTTTTGAAAATGATACCCAAACTTTGATACTTTGATTACTTTCTCTTCAGATGTCTTTCGCTTTCGTATGCTGCCACCAAGTGCTGGAATAATATACCCCCGCCTATCAACAAGTGTAGGGGCTTTTCGCATTAAATATAAAAGGTATTTATTGGATCAACAAAAAGTGGGTTGTAATTTTCTTATCC
Organism: Scirpophaga incertulas; assembly: GCA_036419045.1. Lineage (NCBI taxonomy): Eukaryota > Metazoa > Arthropoda > Insecta > Lepidoptera > Crambidae > Scirpophaga > Scirpophaga incertulas. The sequence goes on along the minus strand of CM071634.1, from coordinate 25,379,694 downwards.
GCCTGATTTACTGAGCTTCGCCATGTCGTCATGTGGTCAACTGTCAAATATTTGTACTGTGTGTGTGTTTGTTCATATTTATGTGTCTGCCTGTGTGTGTATATGTAAAAGCTTTGTGTCAGTATTATATAAATTAATAAAATTTAATTATCTATTAGGATAAATTGTTAGCGCCATAGTTTGTAAGTCTTTTTTTTTTGTATAATGTAGTTTATATTATAGTATTTAGTTTTATGTTTAATATAAGTAGAATAAGTAATTGCTGTGCCATAGCAGTTCTTCCGGAGGGATATCTACGGAAGACCAGCGTCAGGGGGTCTATGCGACGCCCTGACATCATGCTGAGTAGATATCCTTTTCCGTGTCACATTTAATTTAATTTAACTTGTTTTTTTCTGTGTTGTTCATGTTCTAATGTGTCACAGCAAAAAAAATAATAAATAAATAAGATGGGTTTTGTTCGACATAACTTGTATAAAGAATACATTCACACATATCTCACACTTTAAAGAAACATCTTTTGTTCAATTGGAATAAGGCAAATATTCTCTGCAATACTACGCAACCATTTTGTAACATTTCTTGTCTACTTGTAGTGACATTATTGAACGCCAATATTCGTCTTTGAACCAATAAACAACGCTTCAATGCGTCACATGAGCGGCATTGTATTAAAAACATCGGATTACGCCGAGTCCCATCTCGCCTCGGCCCGCTTCGCGGCTCGTTCTGTCCCGGCCCTCTCAGGGTTGCCTACCACAAAGAAAAAAGATACAGAAGGCCGGCGTTAACCATTATACTTCGTACCTTCGTTAAATGTACGATGACGATACTTCGAAGCAGCGGAAAGGTTGTCCGACCGTGTAATATCCTTATATCGTATGGTAGATTGTTCTTTAAAAGGGCAATCATACTCGTATATGTAATTTGTAATTCTAGTATTATAAACAAATATACAATTATTTTCTTTCAACACAAAAAACTATCAAAAATTTTTTTTTTCATCATATTATCACATTGACAGTAAAGCTAAGTTATCGAAATTACCTCCCCATTTACAATCATTATTTTAAATGAGTACTTACATTTATTAATTACCATTAATAAAATTAGTAAATAAAAAGAACGTGGATATGGCGGGCATAGATTGCAATTCGACCTTTCTGGTTTTGCATCTGTATTTTGATTTTTAATACTAATGTTCTAAATTTAAAATTAATTTCTACTCTGCTCGCACATATGTGCAAACTAGTTAAGTATTTTGTTCACACTTATGTGTTGACGACGACTAATTGAATAGATGGGGTGAAAAAGTTCATTCATACGCACGCGCTGTGTGTATGTAATGATGTGTCCTTCCGAAAGAGTCGGCCTACTCCCTGTATATATTTCCTTAGTGCGACTACTGCATCATATCCCGGGATTGTTCCGGTAAGTACGCCGAGCACGTCCCCACATCGACAAAGAGATCTTTCGACGCTTCCTAACCGTCTCCAGTATATTTAATTTTGAGAATTTTCATTTTCTCTTTCATTGTTTTCTCTTTCAAATTTACGACATTTACATAAATATTCGGCCAGTGTTAAATGAATTTAGACTTAATAGCGTAATGACTATTAAGGGAGTCATGGGAAAGAGGAACCGTTAGCATGCTTAATGAAAAATACACTGTTAAAATGAAACGCGGCGAAAGTGTTAGTTCGGAAGTCTATTGTTTAGCCCTTAGGTTTGCATTGTTTGGTTGTCTTCAAAAAAGTACCTTATTCATCGAAATTAGGTCATTCGTATAATATTTAATAATTTCTTCCAATAAAAGTTACATTATGTATAAAAATAAGTTTGTTATACGTTATACGAAGATTCTCTAAAGTAGACGATATAGGAAAAAAATAGTAGTGCTTAAAATCCTAGACAAATCTATAAGTTTGGCTTTCTAACCATAATGTGAGCTCACCACACTTTTATTCTTCTTGTATGTAGGTACTATTTGTTTCCTTGTCGATAATGGCTATCTGTAGAACTGTTAGTTACCAAGCACTTTGGATGTTATACACAGAGCATATTTAATGAGAGTCAAATTTCCTAAAATGGCGTCGTAATATTAAGTACAATAACCGTCTTACCAAGACCTTTAGACCGCTTTTGTGTCACTTGGGCTTGGTACGATTGAGTACTATTAGGTTTTTAGTATATGTAACGTCTACTGTAGCTAAAGCGTGTATTTTCTACCATTTGCAAATCATTTACAGCCACAGAAACATCCGCGTAATGGAGCAGAACTATCTCGAGGAAAGCATAATCTTGTAAGAAGGAACATAAGCATTCACAGTTGGCGACGCTTGTACCCGAATTGGATTCTTTATTCAGGAAGTTAAAGTAAAATATAGCAACCTCCTACAAAAGACATGTGTTTCGCCAACGACACTATAGTCGTAGGGTTAAAATATCAGCATTTGGGATTTGGATGTGGCCGCTGATAAGACAACGGTTATCGATTTGCTCTTGTATTCTTAAATAAGAACATATGAAAGTTCTGATTATGATATCTGGTTGAATTTTATATAAAACTAAAATTATTATTGTATTTTAACTGAAAAATCGTCATCATAGCTATATCATCTGTGTATAACATAGATAAGGTCAATCAAATAAATATGGGAAGAAATAACCATGTTAACCATGACAGCCACCATGTCTACTACACATGGCACAGAGTGTGTATTGCTCAGTAATTCCTGAACTCTCAATTGATCTAAAGTAACCACGTAAGGTTACCTTCCACCACCAAGTACCACCACCAAGTAAAGTTACCTTCATATTTAAACGATATATAAGTATTAAGCTATATATAGCCTTTCAAAATCTCGTTGCACCTACACCACATCTCCACACCACCCAAAGGTAGGCTGGTAGAGAATACCTTAGGTATTAAGCCCGCCTATGTAGATTTTTTTGCAAAATTTTAATAAAAAAAAACCACTACTGTGGTACTTTAGTAGCGTTACTAGGCATGTTAATAGTTTATGTCAATTCTAAAGTGAATTGGGCAGCTCGTTCTAAATATATTTATGATTTCTGCATTCATTAAAAGTGATCAAGAATAAATTTGCGAAACAGTGTGGTCTTACCACACCATTTCCCTTAGGAAATATGCAGTATGAATGATAGTGTAGTAACAAAATCGAGAAATCGTTTGATGTTTTGATGGAAATATTGAAATATATATATAGATATATAGAAAGGATGGACGAAAGAAACTTATAAGGCAAATAGAAATGGTCCAGTTGGTAGAAGACTATCTAAACATACTTGGAACAAATAGATGATATCAGGTCAACAATACCCGTAACAGACGGGCGTGAATAAAAGTATTAATAAAGTCGGGGAAGCTAAAGCTAAAGGCAACGCATCTTGTGTTGTTGCGGGTGTCTATGGGCAGTGGTTATCGCTTACCATCAGGTAATCCGTTTCCTCTTTTCCTGCCCTATCCTATAAAAAAAGCTAGGGAAGTGTGATTGGATCTTAGAAAGCGCTAAACTATGATATTTGCCTATCCCCTGCCTATATGGGTAAAACGCGTCAGTAAATGTATAAAATATAATTGCTAATTATCTTTTTTAAACTAAATATTTTATTTTTTTATACTGATCATAGTCCAAGCTAAGTCTCAGTCCTACAACACATGAGGTAATCACGTAACAATGTAATGAGCGATATTTCGTAGGGCTAGCTAGTATTTCTTTTGTGTTAACGTGTATTGTTTGAAAGTAATTTTTTCCATTTTGAAGTCTTTATCCTTTAAATACCCTTTATTTATTATTTTACGGTATGATTTATCATTATTCTGTTTCAAAGCTGTTTAATACGCTATAATAATCCTACTGGATGTTTAGTTTCTAAGGCAAGTCTTATTTTCCAATATAATTTTGTTTCGAACATAGAAGGATGTTATCAATACCACACCAAACGAACTTCGATTATTTTCGAGCGCGATACAGAGCCAACTACTGATCCGTGGTATGAAAGGAATCATAGCGGTGTACTAGAATCTCCGCAGATGTTCCAAGCTTTTGTTATTCGAAATGGAAAATCCCCAGTCTCCCAATCCTAGGCGTATAGACTTGCCAAAAAGCAAAGCTAAGGATGCCATTATTGAAATTCATAATAGTTTTCTGAATTTTAAATTTTTATCCTATTTTTATTTTATTATGAATTTTAATAATTTACATCCTTCATCTTGGAATAACAAAACTCAATTTCCGAATATCAAAGGATAAACAAAACATTGATAAAAATAAAAAGAAGAATCATACATACATTATTTACAATTAAACCACAAGTTATCTTAAATTATTTGACAATAAATTCTTAAAACTATAATAAAATATTTAAACCGAGAGGAGACAAAAATGTTATCTGAATATCGAATTTATACATTTTTGAACTTGTTACAATATTTACACTCCTTATTTTATTCCCCACAAGTTTCGTTCGACTTCGTTAACAGTATAACGAAATATATTTAAACATTAAGTAATTGTTAATATTAAGTATTATGGTAGATTGATGGCGATTATCGCAGTTGGATTAAATATCCCCGATCATTAATCTCATGACGACTTATATTTCCAACTTTAATATGTAAGGGCGAGAGCTGACGAAGCTTGGTCAATAAGCTATATACAGTTCGAGGGCGTTAGTTTGATCATCAGTCAAAATGAGCGAGCTTCAAACTTATTAACTATAGGAGGTATACGCTAAAATAATAGACGCGATGATATCTACATTTTATCGTGACACTAAACTTTTACTAGAAGTAAGAGAAAGTACAGCCGCACTTCGCATGGAAGATATTATTGGGCCTACATGATATAAGCGACGAATTCAGTGCTGGAAAGTTTGTTCCACGTTTTATTATTTCATGTCGAATAGATATAGTTATTTTCCCTCCGGCTTTGAGTCCAGGATACTGTTCGACGCTGTTTGAAATCTACAATATTAATGACTTCAGAACTAATTGAAACATGTTCACGTTCGTCATTAATTATTAGACACAAATTTAGTGTGATATACAATTTTTAATAGTTAATAAAGATTTTGTTTTAATTATGCTCATAGGGTACTTTATTGACAGTTTGGTTATTTTTAGGCTTACAAATTCATATCATGACTTGAATTTGTAACCATAAAAAACGTCTTAAAAATAAATATTTATTTAGTTTGTCTATCTCGTACTTAGATAGAAGTTATTAGTTTTTTTCAGAGAACAGTTATTGGTACAGATATTCAAAGATTTTTTTTTTAATTTTTATATACCTTGTTTTATCTAGTTTTATTGTTCTTTTTCTTCTTCTCTCCATCTTGTTTTATCTAGTATTACCAAGATCTCTTGATCCAAATTTGTAATTTAATGTTTTAGACATAACTCTAAAGTTGACGTTATTTCTCCATGCTCATTAAGAACACTTAGCTGTAATGTGAAAGATGAAAATAGGGTTTTCACCTTTATATTTTTCGATTTTCTCGAGAGTTTATTTAATTGTTAGAAACAGCCCCCGTATGAGCTGCACAAAGCGATTCCCGTGTCCCCTCCTGGCTTCCGTAAACAAAGCCACGATTGCAGGGTGGGAGTACGGAAAGATTATGAAAAAAGGAGGAGCGTGCGCCTGAAGCTTCGAGAACGTGTTTGTGTTATTTTTATTTGTCCTAGTCTAGAGTCTATTGTGTCAAGCTAGTGAAGTAAAGTAATTTAGTAAGTTAAGTAATAAATGAAGTTTTATGATTTACACAAAGACTATAGGAATGGGTTGGATGCCCTCAAACGAATTGTGCTGATTTTGTCTGGTAATTACTACCAACATAAGAGTAGCTCTTAGTATTATACCGTTGGAAAGTGAGGATTGACTAATGCTGTGAATATAAAAATGTTACATTTATATTCTGTAGTGTCTGTAGGTCACTAAGTGGACTGATGATTCGAAGGATAACACAGCATGCTAAGAGTGCAGGACGGCTTGATATAGAGATCCTTCGAGGGAGCCTAGGTCTATCAGTCGTTATATCTCTAATGTGGAGGATGAATATGTGATAATCACAATTATACTCATGAAAATATCAACGTGCTACATATATTGAATGGTTATGAAATAATATTAAATTGATTGATAAAAAAAAATGGATACAAAACAAATCTTCCGAATATAATTTGTAGCTTTAAATCACAAGAATACAAACATTTTGACAACAATTCTGTGCTATAAAATTTGTGCCCTAGAGCACAAAAGTAGTAACAAACATTCGTTGTCGAACAGACTTTTAACAAGTTCTCGGTTTTTTTATATGACTGTACTATGATAGAGATAATAGAGAGTGTTATTTTTGCCGTATGTTGTTAAATTGCCCTATTACTATTTTTATAATACTTTAAATGTTTACAGTTGTTACTAACTTTTGACCCATGTAATAAAATTGATAATAACAATATATAAAAAACCGTGACGTGATCAAATAAGATATTAAAGTATCTTGTGGGTAACATCCACTGAGATTATACCCACCGTAATCTCGATCAACGCCTTGGTCCCAACTATTCGTTACGAACACCTGAACTGACGGACCAATTATAGTGCGAGTCCTGTGAGGGGTGCTTCTCGATAACGGTATAATTGTCTACCAATTTCTTTGTCTGTGGTCCTGGCCATCTGGTCTGCTCCGTCGAGATGCTTTTCCCATTCGTCGATTCAACGTATTTTCATAACAATAAAAAAGAACTGTATCTTATTGGCGCATATATGAACAAATATAATTATTATAGAAATCATTAGTAGTATAATTGTTTGTAATGTCTATTTATGTTATTGAAAACTTAATAATAGTATCAATAGGAAGTTTTGTTTGCCATAGAACACATTCCTTTTTTTTTTGTTTCCCTGAGGAAAATGCATTAAATTGCACACTACTGCTGCGACGAGCCGGCAGTTTGTATGTATATATAATTTCATATTGTACTCAAACACATTACTAAAAACAAATGTACAAGGGCGGACTTATCTCTAGAAGAGATATCTTCCAGCCAACCCAGGCAATAGTGCGATTATATAACAAAATATTGAGAGTAAAACTCAATAAGAAAAAAAATAAATAAATATTCAACAACCAAATATTACTAAATGTATCATGTGTACAATTAGTATCTGAACATATCTATATATGTTTATATACATATGCATATTTATATATACATATACAAATTAATATAAATATACATATTAGAACCTAAAATGTGGTCTTATAAATTTCTTGATGCAATTGATAAATAGTGCGTTTTTAAATTTGTACACTTTTTTACACAATACTGCAATAGTAGTTGTTTTGTATATCATTTAGATTGTATGTTAATTGATAATCAAGTAGTTTGTATGTTAATTGATAATCAAGTAGTTTGTCTAATAATATTAAAATTTAGATAAATATAAGAACTAATTTCTACAAAATAGATTGAAGTCCAAAGAAAATTAATTTCAATAGAATACATGACTACTATTTTTTATTTATTAATGATTAGATAAAAATAAGGTTTCACCAAACGATTTGATATGAACTGCAATAAGCAAAAAGATGTGCAATGACAAAAAGAAACTAATATAGAAATGCGGAATTTGTTTGTAGCGATACAATTACAATGAAAAAAAAATGTTATTGCACATGCATACATTAATAATTTACACAAGTATAATCCCAAAGCTTCGAGTAATGCTACATTGACTTTAAATATATTTTATCGTAACCAGGAAAATAACGATTCGACATTTAACATTTAGCGATGTAAAATAGGCTTACATCATATGAACTAGATTTGTACATACAAGCAATACAGGTCGAATGAAAACGTGCTCGGTCCGGAGCAGGTGCCTGTGACGTTGACGGGGAAACAATGCGCCATAATTTCCCGTTCGACCTAGCCGCCGTCGCTGCCGCCCGTACGACTCACACCCACGTCACGACGATTCATTTAACCAGTTACACCTTCCGCGCGGGTTTTATGCGTTACATGTAAAACATAGAACAAGATCTGAAAGTGCTGTTTTGTAATGTATTGCTTTTAGTGAAATAAAAATAACTACTTGTTTTTATTACTGAAATGTTTTCTAGGCTGTGAATTATTTTTCAATGTTAATTTTTTACTGTTTTCACACAAAACTACGTAAATATCCATATGTACGACTGTTGGTTATTGGTTTTCAGGTCCTAGCAGAGTATACGGTATTATAGTACTAGTACCTGGAGTTCAGGTTAAACACGGCTGAAGTTCACACGAGCACAAATATAATACCAGTATCCAGTAAATTTATTAAAATTTTAACTTACATAGACATGAACTTTATACATACAATGTTTTCATTCACATACATTTACAGGCACTTAATGAGCTTAAACCAAAATTGTAATAAATTATTAATATATCCAATATATCTTTATATATAAAAATGAATCGCAAAATGTTGGTAAGCGCATAACTCAACAATGCCTGGACCAATTTGGCAAATTCTTTTTTTTTAAAGTAAAATCGAATAATTATCGAAAAAACCGTAAAAACAGCCCTTTATTCCGATACAAACGTTTTCTAACTAAAACGTAAGTAACGTAGGCTAAGCAATGTAAGTATGTTCTTAACATCACAGAGTCAATTTGGGTTGTATTAATGTTAAATAAAGTTGAAATTCAATCATATCTATCAAAACAGTGTACGTGTATGCGTTAGAGCACAGAATACATCGTTGGAGGATGTAATGTCACGTCCCAAAAGTCACAAAATGTAATAGTTCATTTGGACCTTTTTTGCAATGTGGTTAGCTATGGAATATTATCTATAAAAAATAAGTAGGAACAAAAAACTGCCACTTTTTAAATCTTTTTGACAGGATGATGTCTGTCGGGTCCGCTAGTTCATCATAAATATATCAAGGTAAATAAAATGTATATTATTTTTATAATTAATCAAGATTTATGAATTATATGTTACTCATTAGTGTTTTATTGTTCAAAAATGCCTTACATCAATAGATTAAGTGTCAATGTATATTTCCTAAACGTCCTTAATTTTACTTTTTATTAATAATAGAACTAATAATTATATTTACTAATAATAATTACTATTATATCCCAAACAACAGTCCGGTCGACATATGATGTCGGGCATGCCGCCGCGCCGTCCCGCAGAGTCAAACGACGAGTACATGCACAGACTCAATCTAGTGGCCAGGATCATCCATCAACAGCTGAATTGTAGGCAATTCAGCCTTATTTAACATGAGACACCGTACTATAAGTGCGCACCAGCGCCAATTCTTGTAAATGACCGTGCGTTGCTCTATTGAGATCGCTTTATCACCACGGACAGAACTACTGCGTGCAATAGACTTGATATAGCGGTGGTCGACTGCTCCCAACGCCGTGCAATGCTCGTCGATATTACCACCCCTCATGAGAACCTCTTAAAAGTTGAGAAGGAGAAAGCCAATAAGTACCTTAACTTGGTATACGAGGTAACAGCCAAGTGAAATGTTGATTCGAAGATCATTGTTCCGATAGTTGTGAATGGCATGATAGCGAAGAGTTTTGATCAACATCTTAAGAGGCTCTCGCTTGACGGATGTTTCAAGGCTCGGATACAAAAAACAGTGATTCTCGACTCAACTCTCGGGACGTATTGTCCGCAGATTTATCTGTCTGCAGCCCTAACCACCGGTTTGCTTGGACCTTGCCTTGCTACCAGCGGCATACTAGGTTTCAGCTTAATATATAAATATTGTAAAAATCTTAAATTTACGATTATTAATTAAAGATACGTTACTATTATATAATATTTAAGAACAGAAGGTATTTGATCAATATCGTTCTACAACAAATAAAATTCTGTTTATGACGCTGTCGATTGTAGGAAGTATAGATAGAATACTATTGGTTAATTTATCTAATGCCTTTGGCGCAAGAAAAGGCGCATTGTTCCCTATGAATATAAAAAGTGCACTCTAGTTCTCAGTAAATTGACGGTTCTTTCTTAGATGTTCAGGAAATTCAATAATCGCAATGTGATTTTTTTTCTCATTGTCGAGTTCTATATCCAGTGCAAGATTTTAAATTAATTTCAGCGGAAGTCTAAGCAATGCTATGCACAACGATTTGCAAAAATCAAATGTTATAAATTAATGCGTGCACATAAAAAATCAACTATTGTTTCATTCCCTAAAAAATTAAAAACAAAGACAGTTCGAAAGTATGTAATTTTAGGAAAAGGTGATATTGAGATTTGTTAGCTACATTATTAGACAAGAAATTGTTCTAGCAGACAATAATAATCACAGTATTTGATAATTATAAGTATCATTTAATATTTTTGAGGAGCTCATTTGGAAGTAGAACCTTTTAAATGAGATGTTACGCTACAAAATAATCGTTTTTGTTATCAAAATAGAATATATCAAATACGTTTCATGGTGAAAATAGCATGACGAAAAGTCATTACATTCGAATGCGTATCTAAAGATGGAACAAATTTAAGCCTGCCAAATCCAATTGTCTATTTTTAAACTTGACAACGGACAAACTATAAGTCTATATGCGTTTGCCGTGTTGTTTTTAGCGAATAATTTGTATGTGAGCGAAATGCGGAGTTGGGGGCCGGTGTATTAATGACGCACGCACGGGGCTAGGCGGGGGTGCGGCCTTTACGTCACAATCCTAGTGACGTCATTTCGTCCGGACTACGGAGCTACGGACTACGAGACTTTGTGACTACGAACATCTTGCTACAGAAATGTTTCTGTCCGCGTAGTCGTTCTGATAAAATATGTTTTAACTTGAAGCGCGCATCAAAGTAGAAACATTTTAATTGTATGTTTTAGTTTAGTAGTATGACCATAACGCGTTCTTCCTGATAGTTTAAATAATTTTACATATAATATGTTGCAACAAAAATATTGTAAAATAAAATGTACAAAAAAAATATATTACTCATTAATAAAATATAAGCCTACAGTTTCTTCTGCGCGATGCTATGTATCTACATAATAATTATATGTATTAAATCATTAAACTATAGTAATATAAAATGAATAAGTATAACTTATTAAGTAATTAATACTAATTATGAATATAATAAAATAACATAATAATAACAATTATCTCAACCAAATCACAAGATTACGGAAGAATAAAGAAATAATCAACGTAAAACAATGAATAATATAATTTTTATATCAATCTTCAACTTCACAAGAAAATAAATAAAAATTCTTGTGTACTTCTGAATTAATAAATCCCTCTTAGATCATTGCGCAGGTAGATGCCCCGTCTGACTGCCTTGCCGAAGCTGCTGCGAAGGCGGTGAAACTGGCCGCATCCCGTGCTTGCGCCCGCGGCCGCGTTTCGATCCTCACATCGCACTTACTTTCTTACCGTAACGTTAAACTGCAGCGCATTTCTGATGCTCTACTCAATGACTCGGTAAGAGGCATTAAAAGACAGCGACCCTATATGTGTGTATTTTATTCACCTCCACACCTTTTTATCATGAATTGGGTTTGCTACAGTATCGTGACCACATAGATCGATATAATATCTTGGGTTGGGAACTTCTGGGAGTATTGCAGTACAAAAAGCAGTGTACTGTGTAAGAAACGATAACATCGCCCTCCGGAATTTTTAGTGGTAAAATCGTTTCCATAAATAACATATACGTCAAATTAACATTGAGTGAATAACTTATTTAGATTTAAAGGTTGATATTTATTGGTTTTAAGGGTCACGTATTTGTTGTTTGAATTGTTATTGTTGAATTGAAAAAATATTATATAGCACCTTATGAACAATTGTAATCTGATATTTTTTTATGTAATAGTGGGCAAATGAACAGATGGGCCTGATGGTAAGCGATTACCTCTGCCCATATCCATAACACTGAATGAATATCCATAACACTAGAGGAGTCATAAGTACATTGCTGGCCTTTTCAAAGGGAGTACAAAAATTTTAAGTATTCGATTTCCCAATTAAAAAAGTCTATTTGTTCCACTGCTATACCTATAAATCGTAAAATATGATAAACAAGTTATATCATAGCACATTATAGGCGAAAACTTGATAGGCAAACAGCTCGCAGCTCGCGGCCATTGCAAGTGATTCATGTGAATTACTATTCGTTCTTGAAAGAGGGGAACCGCGTTCCAATCAGCCTAAGAGGCGACATAAAAGAGACATCCTCGCACAACCAATATCCATTACTTTGGAACTGGCCAAATGTCATGCACACCAATAAGGTAGGTACATAAAGTATAGCTGTTTGTGATGCAGATGATTGTCGATAAAAGCCAGTTCCACAAACAACAAAAAGTAATAATATTTATGTATTACAACTTGGCCATTCGATAATTACGTTTAATTGATTTCATTTGCTGATTTCGACTGTATTGTGTTTTTATTGTGCAATCGTAATTTACATACAGGCATGCGAGTTTATGACCAAACGAGTATTATTTTTATAACTTGTTTTATTAAATAATTAGCATAATATTATAATCTTGAGAGCTTTAATGACTTCCATATTGATAAGGCTGCAATAGGTAATTTATCATCGTGAGATTATATCATATCCGTGATCCTAACATCCCTACCTAGACAGTAAATAACTCATTCAATACATTGTCTCCCCTCGAGATTTATCATTAATCAGAAAAACTTTCAAAATATGTACTACACTTTTTCTTTATGTTTTATATGAAATCATCTTACCATTATCTTGAGCTTCATGGAATAATTGTCTTTTTTTAAATTGTCTGTAGCCTTTGGTCTTGATTTTACATGATGGTAAGTGACGACGGTGAGTGATGGTGAGTGAAGTGTGGTAAGGTTGAAGTGACAATGAGTTTCTTCTGGACTCTCAAAGCGCCTTTTAATCGACAGAACACAACAATGTTGTTAACAAATTTATCGTGCTTGGGTAAGACGATTAGCCAATTAATCTGGATCAGAAGCCCTGCCACTAAATAATGTCTAATGTCGCTTTCGCAACTGTTCAATCTTATATTAAAGATACTTTGTTATCGTGGTTAGAAAACAATATAATAGTGGTGACTGGGCAAATTTTCGATAAATGACTCACTACTAATTGAAAATTGACCGTTAATACTACTCGTATAAGCTAGAACCGAGCGAGCGCCTAGTCGACGTTTGCCCATGAGCATTTTGGAAAAACTGTGCCATGCAATACAACATGAGAATGCCAGTCTATCAATTTTCTATTTAATTTAATTTCGAATTTAATCTATGATTAGTTTTTATTAAGATGTAAGATTATGTATGATGTCTTTTGTAAATCACAACTAGAAAATATTAACGATTTTTGTTTTGACTTGCATAATATTTGTGTTAAAGTTTTCAACGCGGAAAACATGATATTTTAAGATTTATTAGATCATTAGTCTTATAGTTCATCTAGTCATTAAAACTATGCAAAATTCAGGTGAAGTCGCCAAGTTAGGCTCGTTACTAAGTAGAAACAACATTGGAAGTTTTGGGAGCATGCAAGTTTATTATTAGTTCCAGCGGTTACCCGGTGGGCACGGAGTGTCTTTGGACTTCACATTTCATTTCATGTCCAATATGAGCGTGAATTTATTTTACTGAAAAAGCAAAATATTTTTTGAATATATAGTATAATGAAATAAATAGTTTTAAGATTAGTTTTTGATTACATAATCAAAGTCAAATTGTATTTCTTCGCAATCATTTCACATAAGAATATTGTTTTATTTCTTTACAATCATTGGCGCTATGATCTCAGTATTGGCCTTCTAAACGGGAGGTTCAGACTTAATCTTGCCATATACTAATGTTTTCCTTATTCCGATATCATACGTTCATGTTATCTAATATTTCTTTAATTATGTGGTAACCATGCCATGCGGCTAACATGCCTGACCCAGCCTAATTACCCTAACATAGTTGGGGTAGGCGCGTGCCCATCGGTAGGGACGTAATATATTAGTTTTGATCATGACATGACGGAGCATCTTTTAGTCTTTGTCTCATCGAAAGTTGGCTAACAATTATGTCAAGAATAATTACGACCTTCATTTTGAATCCTCAACAACAGCGGAACTGGCTTTATAAACTCTGATTGCGGGAAGACAGCAAAGATATTGACATTACTATGGCATCTTATGACAATGATGAATATTTATACAAATTTTTATTGATATATTTTTATTGCGTCTATAAAAAAACTTGTTGTATAAATAATAATAAGGAAATGTAAAAAAAAGACTAACACAAACAAAAAAGAGTGCGGACCAAATACGAGTAGTCCGCAGAAAACCAAAAAGAGTTTAAAAAAAAAAGTTTTGGGATGGAATTTTTCAACAAATTGACTTGAGTATACGATTGTGGTCAGTGTAGAAATATTTATATTTCACTTAAAGTTTTTGAGCTTATGTCGCAAGATATAACTAATAATGGATCCATACACATTACCATTCCAATACATTTATCAATACAAAATTAAATCTATACATTTTTCATAGTATAAACAAAACTGTAAATACATAACTTTTTTATGTAATTTTATTTTTATATGTAATTTTATGTTTACGATTTGTATGAAATTTATAAGCTTAAAAATATATTTTTTAAATATTATGCAAATTTTGAAATATCTTTTTGGGGCTACTAATATTATAAATACGAAAGTTTGTATGGATGGATGTTTGTTCTTTTGGATGGATTTTCACTTTCACATAAAAACTATAGAATGGATTTTAATGTAACTTTACAATAATATAGTTAATACATAAAAATAATGCATAGACAATTTATGTACATACATACATACACTCACGCCTTTTTCCCACGGGGGTAGGCAGAGATTACGTCCTTCCACTTGCTACGGTCCTTACATATCTCTTTCGCTTCATCTACTTTCATAACATTCCTCATACATGCTCGACGATTGCGGGTACTTCTGACCTGGCCTTTTTTGAGGACACTTTCGATTTGTTCGAAATATGTTCGCCTAGGTCTTCCTCGTTCCGTGTCTCCACTCACTCCAGCTTCATAAATCATTTTGGTCAGTCTACTTTCATCCATCCGTTCCACATGCCCAAACCACCCAAGCATCCCTTTCTCTATTCTTGTCACGATATCCTCTTTCAAACCACATTTCTTTCTAATCACTTCATTATACAATCTGTCACTCAGTTTTACTCCTGCCATACTCCGCAAAGCTCTCATTTCTACTGCATTTATTCTGCTTTCATGTCGTTTCTCCAATACCCAACTTTCACTTCCGTACATTAATGTTGGGACCAGCACGCCCTCATGCACTGCTAGTCGCGCTTTTTCTGAAAGGACATTGTTCCGGCTCCATACATGTTCTGCCTAAGAACCGTTCGAATCGAAAGTGACTTATATAAACTCTTAAAATTATATGGAATCCTATAAAATAAGTTTTCACGAACGGACACTTCAGGAAACTAAAATAATTACGAAAAAAGTTAATATTTTGAGGTTATAAATAAAAAATAACCAACTTTGCGTGAAATATCATAGTAATATCAAAGTAATATTAACAATACTATGTACAGCTATATATGTTCTCTTCTAGAACTAGGAAAGAACTACTCTACTAGATACTAGGAAAAGAGATAGTACCTAGTCAAGTTTAAGATAACTCTTTGACAATTATCATTTTACAAAATCCAGTCCTATACACACATCCGAGTCTACCAAGTACCTACGCAATGTAATCGGAGTCCGTAATCAAGCCAAAGTTGTTAGAATAAAACCATGAACGCATAGAAAATCACAAAAGAAACTATAGTCGCAAAGCTATCAAAAATTAAATGAAACGAACACAGATAAGGTATGAAGTACACCAGTGCTGCCAATTACGAAAACTATAATACTTGAATGCCAAGCTAGAAATTCGCGATTTCGCTTAAAAAATATATAATACTAGTTTTTTTCTAGCTAGTCAATTTAAGTATTTAAATGAATAAAATGTTATCAACTAATTTTAATAACCGACTTCAAAAAGTCCTCCTTTGGGTTTTAAATTCGATCCGTATTTACCGAAATCGCGAAAACTTCCGAAACTGGCAGCACTGGCTGACGGAAAACATTTTATACGGCATCATAATTGTGACCCAACTTTTTATTTGGAATTTATTTATTTGAAGTGTCCGTGGAATACTAAAATATGTTTCAAATAATATAAAAATAAATAAAAATTATAGTATAATTTATATTCACATCGGTTCTTAGGCCAAAATTGAACAATGTCCTTTTCTGACTACTCAGAAACGTATGCATGGCCCCATTCACCATGTTACCAGCTTTCACTCGATTCTCTATATCATTATCACACCTTCCATCCCTTGTAAACATTGTAATTTATGTACCACGCTTATAAGTCATGCTCAAAGATTTCGTCAGTTTAATTAAAATTAATCCATAACTTTCCATATTAAAAATTCGTCATTAAATGATGCATTGAAATTAATTTGCACCTGAGCGCGACAGTAAAAAGCCAATCAATTTTTTTTATGTAGCATTTGAACATAAATAAGAATTCATTGCGAGGTCGTGTACGTAGATAAAACAGCGGACGAGTAGTTCATTCACCTCATTTGCATATACCTGCAGCTGTCGCACCACGTACTAGGTAGGTTACACTTTTTTGTTCAGAATGTCAGTCTCGCTCCTGCATGCTAATTAGTAAGGATATTTCATTTCATTGACTTATGATATCTACTTACATGCTTTATGCCACATCAAACTTTTTATACCTTTCTGTTTTGCATTCTGTTCGCATAGTAGTAATTATAACTACATAATATTAATGATTTTCATTAGAACTATATAAAAATACACTGTACCCACCATTTTTGGTTACAATAGACAAATCACGACACTTGCGAAGAATCTATATTAATTAACTCACAAAGATTTCATTAAAGTAAAATGGTAAAAAACGTTTCCAAGTTTAGGCCGATTCTCTCTTAAATACTCGCTTAAAGGCCGATCCAATTTAATCCAGCACTAATACCGAAGTTTTTCATGCTTTAGGGTGCTCAAGTAACACAACGGTATTCAAGCAACCACTCCAACATATTTTTTACAGAGTATCTACAAGATTCGTATGGCATATTTATCCATAGACAAGTTAGAGATAATACGTATGATTTACGTGGCATTACGTAAGAACCACAGATAAATGAAGGTAGAATAGATTGAAAACACCGCAAGTTTTTGTTCATGTGAAATTTATTATTATTTTATATCTAGATAAAATTACTATATTAATAAATTTAGTCTACAATTTATTTTGGTATACCGTCATCCTGTCGAGATATTTCTATTAAATAATATAATAAAAGGATAATTAAAGATGTTGTTTTACATCTTTAATCGAAGATTAATCGCCATCAATCAATCAACTGTTGACCTAACTATATACTTTTCTAGGAATAGCAAATTTATTTATCTTGAAAAAATTATATCTAGATAAAAAATAACAAATGCAAAATGTATATAACTTGATTTTTATCAATAAAGTGTGGTATTTCGTATTTTTTTTAGTATTTAGTATAATAGTTATGTCTATTAGTTTAACTATTTACAGGGATACAACGTAATGTTGTATCCTGCTACAAGTAACCTACTATGACTGAATAAAACCACAGAAATTATATTCACTATGATAGGAATGGCTTTATTCTTTTACTTAATAATAGTATCATAAACTTTATTTTTAAAGAACTGAAATAAGATAATTTTGCGAGTACTTATTTCCTTAAACTTACTACGCACTAAAACAACATTTAATTTACTTGTGTGCAAATCAATACGAGTGCACTTCGTCCTGTAAATGCCAATTCCTCTTATCATCCCTAGACATTATCACATTAATTATTTAAAACTCACCTAGTATCCCGAAGCTATATTATAAATATTTCTGCAGGTGCAAACATGAGGAATTGATCTAAGTCGAATTAGACAAAAATAAATGATAAGGTTAGTGGTATAACGCAATTCATTTAATCAAGGGAATAAACTTAAACATATCGACTAAGAGCTATTTTGACAAATATTTAAATATTCCTAATAATTTAGAATAGAACTAATATTATTTAGATCAGATTTATTTGTGTTAATGCTTCAGAAGCGCTGTCTTTCGTGCTCTACCACCCTCTCTCCCTTCCCCCTTTTCTCGGAGCTTACCGAGGAACACAATACTAACGAGTGCTGTATTTTGAAGAGTTTGAAGGCTGGCTTTGATTCTGGCATAATATTTGACTATACAGATATACACAGAGAATCAAATATGAGAGACACAATAATATTCAGATTTGAAACTAAATAATGTCAGTATTTATTACTATATTTTATAAATATTTACGGTAAAATTATATTTCTTTTTATACAAACCAAAACTTATTGATATCACCGAAAAGAATAAATTAATAAAAATTATGCTGGCTCTTCTAGTCTTCGAATTGGTCTAGAGGTGTCGAGTTAATTCTCCTTTAGGTACTATATTGGCATATATCCTATTGTTGCGATCTATACACGTACAGATATTGATTTACTGTTATATCTCATGTTTTTTTTCTTGGCCCAAAATCTTAACACCTTAATAACAAAATACACATTTTTACACGAACTATAAATTTACCACCATGTTTAATGGAACGATTCAAATTTGATTATATTTAAAAAAGATTTCCAAACCAATAAGTAAGTATTGCTTCGTACCATCTTCCTCTTGTATGTGGATTGCATTTGAAACTTTCAGTAACTTGTTGAATTGATCCAACATTTCAGATTATTTTCTGATTTTTACCTATGCTTAAATAAAAGTAAAGAATAATACTTATAACTATAAAACATTTTCTTTATAAAATGAAATTACTAATGAGTCGATTAAACTCTTTACTTTATGTAAACAAACATGGGTAACATAAATTATAATCTAGTAACATTAGAAATGTTTATGAAGACTGGACCAAATAAAAATCTGTTAGCTACGTTTTTGCGCCAGCCCTTCCGTTAACAGCGAATTGTTTGCCCAATTAAAAGTTTGTAGAACAAACACCCCCCGGACAAAACGGGCAAGCACGATCTGCGGCAGCTATACAAATCGTAACATTATTCCTCAAACAGGCTACTTTATTCTTAGAAATCTTTAAAGAGGATTAATATTTTTTTTCATTCTTCTTGTTTCTTTAATGTACTTTGATTCGATTAAATTTTTCTCAATACTAAAGTAAGATTATTTTGTTGTTTGTGTTTTTGAACACAATGTAGTGATAGACGCTATTAAAATATACATTAATATTATGGCTAGGCAATCTGGAAAATCATGGAAACTCGTGAAATATAGAAATATAAATAACTCGTTTAAAATGTTTGTTTAGCCGCCGGGAAAATATCTTTAAGTATGTTTTGGTAGTGAGTGGGAATCTGTTAAACAGAAAATGAGAAATTAATTAAAGAAAATATCAAATTTATAATGACCGGTACCGCAAGGATGCAATTTTTATACTGACGAGAAAGACAAAAATAAAAAGTTTTCAAAAATAATACGAAAAATATGGCTTGATAATATAGAAAGAAACAATATATTTTATTCGTCTCTTTCTTTCACACATTGATTAAGTTTAATATTTAATAGGGTCTATGATGTCTTTCTATTCTGTATGACTCGTATGTTGAACCTACATTTATATCATTGACACCTTTCTTATGAACGCATTCATCATTGCTCATCGATAAATACATACTGATAGAATAGCTCCATTACTTTCCGTCTCATATTCTGTTTTCTTCTTTTTATGTGTGTTCCATATTCATCTAGCTTTCTCTCCGCTTTTCCAATTTTCACAAAGGGAAACATTTCTGCACTATTATAGAAACTATTATAATTATTACATTTTCAGCGCGTCCATTATGTTTTAATGATAAATATCTACATTTGTATATGAGTCTCTTTCGAATTACTACTACAAATTCCTAAGTTTATCGTTGCGTACTAATAAGAAAAAGTTTTCAGCGAGAGCACAAGCAGAAAGACTGTGTAGCGAGCAGATTTCGTGTGACTGTAATATTGAACTCCATTCTTCTATACATTTTTTATTATTCACGAAACTGGATACGTGTACAATTAATAAATGTACAAGTGAAGGTATGAAGCAATTTTATCCCTGCAACATAAAGAACGGAATCTTGATATTTCCCGCTAATTTATAATGTAAACGAGAGGACGCCTTCAGCGAAATTCCTATCATTCCGTGAAAAGGAAATCTATTCCAACTTGTCGGGCGATTTCAAATTTTCCCAGCCATTGAGATGTTGATGGTTCGATTTTCTTATGCAAGTGAGTTTTTATCCGTCCGTTTTTAAGGTCGAATATTGTTATATAATTTTATTAGGTCTGAATGCGACATTCTGAGGATATTAGATTTATAATAAATTTGGCAAATTATGTAGTGCTAACTTCATCGCTATAGTTTCAGTATTATGATTTAAAATTAATATTTAAATATGCTTCTTTCTAATGATACAACGAACACAACGATTTAACGTTTCAAGATAAGATTTCTCAAAAACGCTTTTTAATATTCCAGTCAGGTCTGTCTGATTAAAATTTAATGATAATGGTTGGAATACCCAGAAGCCATATTGCGTCGACCCCAAATTGGAAACAAGTCAAGAGAAAGAAAGAAGATAGTAACACCCAGAAAGTTAAATATACATATATATGACACCGAAACCTAGTATCGTACAAAGGGCCTTATAAAGAGGCTCAGTCACCTAAAGAAGAATTGAAATTGGTATATTTGGAGTTCATATGAGAAGCACAAGAAGGCGCTGGAATGCTGTTTTCAAACTACAGAAGCAAAAAATTAATTAAATCTGAAAAATTATTTTATCGATATTTACTTGCTAAACAATTTTACCCGACTACACCAAGAGAGAATTATGTTATTCGAGAGTTTGATTGTATGTATAATTGTTTGGCACGCTCTGTAGTCTGAAGAGCTCGATCGAGTTTGTCTAAAGAGATGTTGGTCAGATTCGTATTTATTGTTAGAGTAATTTAAAAATCTTTTGACAGACCAGTCTTTATTTTATAATCCGCTCGCTGAGAGATTGCGTTCCAGTCAGGTAGCGTCAGTTCCTTATATTATATTCCTATAAGGTTTATTTTTGGATTATCGTAAGTACAATTCTCTAAAATGAACTTTAATTATACTAAGAATAGGAAACTGGATGTCATTATGTCATATTCCGACATAAAAATAATATCTTTGATACACTTCGAAAAAGGAACGCACCACCAATTTGGTTCTAGTTCTCAATCAAGATCTCTGTCAAAGCAGATCTTTGACAGAGATCGTCTAATGTGAATTACAAAGCGAGGAAAGAAGCGGCTGATCTCATTGGCGATGCTGTCCGTGTAACACGCGGTATATTGGCCGTTGTCAACTCACTCCAAACTAAAACTATTATACAATAGAATTGCGATTGCATTTTTTCGAATATATTTTAATGTCAAACAGTTTGTTATTTTAAAGTTAACTAATTAGAAAATACCTAATAAAAAAGTGTGGAATGAAGGAAAGTTAATTTTGATGGTAGTACGACTCGAGACCAATGTTCAAAAATAATGATTATAATAATAGTTCCACGTCTATATAAATAATGGATAATCAATATTTTTTAAATATATTATTTCAGTGCAAGAATAAATATATACACGTAATATTAGAGTTGTGTGTTATATTATGGAATATTTAAATTAAACTTTTTTAGCTATAACGATATGTGCTGGATTGTTTTTGAAGATTTCACTACATATTACGTGCTGATTCTTTGTAATGTTATATTTAAAACTGTTAAGATATTGGCATTCATATACATCTTTCAAATTTTTTACAGATGTCTTCATCTCAAATGCTTCATGTTTCTCTAACAGAAGAAACAAATAAGAAGCGTGAAGGCTATGTAGAACTATAGCAATCGATTTTAAACCAAAACTGATTATTGACTGAACTAAACGAACCTAAAAAAAAAATGAAATAACTTATATAGTTTTGCTGTGACTTACTTAGTAATATGTTGTAAACTAGAAAAATGTCCAGTGATGCCTGTGTCGAATCATTGGTGTAAATACTTCGCTACATTCAGATTATTAGTTCTTTCTCTCCATTCTTAAAATGATCCACGAATACTTTATTAAGCTTAGGAATCAATATGATGCCAATAATATAAAACACTGCTTCATTATCTGGTTGTGTAATGAGTACAATGAGTATTAAACGAGTGGAAGAAAATATCAAGTTAAACACAATCTTGTTAAATGGTTTTGATGATGAGAGAATTACAATTTTGAAGGAATTAATAAATTTAAAAGTACAAAAATAAGCTGTTACTAATTGTAGTTTAATAATAGTATAGGACCCATTTACTTTTAGTTTCTATACAATATATATGTTCTACTTCTTTTATCTTTATTCCTTTTATCTATTCATCCGCGTTCTTAGTGCAAACTTTTCTTGTGGCGGCTGTTTCATCACTCCTCATGACACGCACGTATTACTCTAATTTATTACTCTTCAACATCTCAATCACTAATAGCATTACTTTTAGACTTCTAACAATATATTAATTTTAAAGTTTGTTTTCGGTATTCGCCATTGAATCATCGTAACGTTCCGATTTCTTCCGCACACACACTATTTTCATCCGCCTTTTAGTTATCGAATACCCCTACGAGACAAGTCTCACAATGCTCCTATAAATTTTCCTATTTAGCTTGAAGGTCAGCAGTTGTACACACTGTTCCTGAGACATGTTACATTCTCGTATAATTTACCTCAAAAATATTACTGCTACTAAAAATGCACCAGGAGTTCTATTAAACTGTATAAAATAACTTTTTGAAAAATTTTGTCAGCACATTAGTATTGTATGTCGTGCTGCTGCCATATTGTACCTAATATAAACTCTTGTAAACTACATAATCTTTCTTTGCGTTGCACAGTTGAGTAAAATGAACAAAATATATGCAAGTGTAAGAGATTTGTCACAAGTAAATTTATCCATAACCGCTAAGTTTAGAGCCACGGCCCTAAACTTGAACGAATGCCAAGCGGAGATATCAGATACACTACGTCTCAAGAATGGAGCTCCCACTATTTATTTGTAAATCGTCGAAGGAAACACTTTGGCCCTCAAAAGTTCACAAAGAATTTATTGACAGAATAATATTTGTTACTCGAGAACATGAAACGCTAAAAAATAACAGAAACAACTTGAGTATGTTTAAAGAAAATGAAAGTGGTAGAATTAAGTGCACGATTCATAAAAATAGTTTTTTTACATTGTAAAATATATTTCCTCTTTTAGCTATTGTTAATTATTATTTGTGAATTTGTAAAAATGTTATATCATTGATTTCCCCACATACAGAAATAAAGGTAGGTACAAATATAAGCTAATTATAAAGGGATTTCTAAAATCTTTTACATCATTCCTGTGCAAATTTCCTGTAACGAAGTTCCTTGGTTCTTAGTTGAACTTATTACATCCTGTTTATTCTGGTAGGTATTTTTAAATTTATTACTACGTCTGTGCTTAAGTAGGATCTCCGAATTATTAATTTACAAAGCACCGACGTTTTCTTTCCTTTTTTGTAGAATACAGAAGTAATGTAATTTTTTTGTTATGGTTAAGTCCTATACAATTATGAATATTATCGATGAGAAAATTATGCTTTAGCGAACTGCAATAGCAAAGTTTGTGTTGTAAAATCAGATGATTTCACTCAATAATATGTATTAACAATGAATCGAGTTTTTTATAAAATAGTAAAAAAAATATCTTTAACATATTAATAATACATTCATATGAAAGCTATTTGAAGTTATAAAAGACGGCAACTGGAATAATATTTCCTTTACTAGAGGCAATTTGTCAACAACGGCGAGTAAGGTTTTTGTTATAAAATCTATGACATAATTACTTTCGGCGGAGTGTGTGAGAGTTTGAAGTGAGCAAATTGAAAGAGCGGGGCACGCGAAATTCTAATTTCCGTCGTATCAAATATAACAACATTTCCTAGCGTTTTGATTGTTTTATCCGATAGTAATTGTGAGTTTTAATTTGAACTTTTTATAGCTAGATTAAATAATATTAATAAATATTTACTCATCAAGGATATTTGGATGCGTTTATTGATAACGTGTACTGCTATTATTTTGATATTTTCATTCAAAAGTAAAAACTATATAGCATTTATAGCTAGGTTAGTAGGTACGTAAAACGGATAACGGAATGCAATTTGAATATTTTGTTTTGAGGGTAAGCAATTACAACTGTATTCCCGATCTTCCCTAATCCTGTCCTTATTGGGACTGAGTTGTCATTCACGGTCTTTGCTTCCGGACTTCTGATCGGTACATAGGCTCGAACATTTCAACTCCCCTAAACGCGAACCATTCGTCGGAAGTGCAAATCAGCTACCAACTACGCGCCACCGTATTCACGTATCGTACAACCTCAACAAATAGAGAGAAGAAACAGTTAGAGTGGAATCAGGAGGGCCGTACAGTACATCTAGCACGCAGGGTGACGAGAACCAGGTCGGTCCCAATTAACTTTCACTTCTCACTTGTTTTTCCCCGTCACTAGTACTTGTCATAAATCATCAAATCTTGGTGTGATATAGAACTATAAGAACTTAGATTTAGTACCCATTTTGGTAACATAGTTTGAAGTTGATAGATCTTGCTCTTTTACCGTATGCCGTAAATCTGTGTATACAGGTTACAGGTAGAGATTGCATCTGTTTTATATTCACTATCACTATCAATATAGGATCCAGCCCCTGTAGTATGGCCATCGAAACGAGATACAATGGAGTGATTCATCACTTTGAACTGTCAAAACTAAAAGGATAATTTTTGAAATGGTGATTATATTATAGTATAAACTCTTAATCATATCTGGTCTCTTTTATCTTTAAGGGTGGAATTGAGGTAGTAGATTGATCACAATTCGTACTGGATTTATTATAAACGATCCCTGTAGTGACTACTAATATATATATATATATATAAAAACTGGTGAACTTATATATATATATATATATATATATATATATATATTATATATATATATATATATATATATAAGTTCACCACACATAATCTATTAATTAAAAAAGTTACAAGACACCATAATGACGGCCACTTGTCAGCTACAGCCCCGACTCATGCAGACATTTAAAACGCACAAAGGTATGATTTACGGCAGGTGATTTGTAGAATGGCACTTTGCCCTTTGAAATTCAGAACACGACGTCTGCGCGTCAGATAAAATTTTAATTTCTCATAAATTTTGGCGCGAACGAATGGAAATAAATAATGTGGGTCGGAGTGTTCACACACCTGGCTCTGACTACCGCTCCAATGTTGACGGATCACTAATTAATTGCTTGTCGACCTCTCGCACCGTGACTTGGATAAGTCCTTCTAATGCGGATAGCTTGGGTATACAAGTGAACGTTAATATATCATGAGAAATGACAATGTGTATTTTGATATGAAACTTTCGAAATTGTACTGTTCTCATAAGATAATATCAGGAGATATGTTAATGCCTAAAAATTCGTTTGATAATTGTTAAAATGTATACGACTGAAGGACTCTGTATCCAAGGTTAAGAATAAAGAATATTAAAAAAAGAGTTTTGATAATTGTCATGCCCATAGTTTGTCCCCCGACGCGACAAAATTTAATCAATAAATTCATACATACGGTCAATAGCAGGCCAAGATAACCATTTGCAGTTCAAAATTAGCGGTTATGCCTCCGACACAAAGGTGGCACAAAGTTTCGAGTAGATAGTCTGATATGCTTTAGTTGATACTTCGTAGTATTAAAAGTTTTTTTTTTTATAGGGTTTAGCATTTTTAACCATTTGTTATAATAATTGCGTACTTTTTTTGGGTCGGGGGTTTTATTAAATTTTTAATTATTTTTTTATTTTGTGCTTTTTGAAGGAGCTCCTGAATAATTCATTCTTTCATTTAATTTCTTTTATGTTTTGAAAAAATATTTATATCTTTGGGTTACAAAAATACATTATGTACTAAGAATAATGACCGTGCGATTTTCCTACGTTGCTATACCGCATGAGTCTGTGGGAGCCTTTATCCATTTCATTCCGGCATTCCAGAGTTTCATCTGCCACATCCCATTTCCAGCATCAGGTCCTCGTCAATTAGAAACATGAAGAGCACCTGTCAATACAAATTCAACAAGCCCAACCTCGATGGGTTTACTAAAAGGAAGACCAGGGTTATATCTCCTATCTTCGAGCCCTAACAGCAGACCAGCTCAGTGGTTCCATAAGACATTAGTTTTTCAAATGTCAGATCCCACATATGCTTGCAAGCAAACTGTGCGTGTAACATTCCTATCATACCTTTTTTTTTGTTCCACTGAAGAAAATGCATTGAATTGCATACCCCGGCTGCGGAGAGCCGGCAGTTATGTGGGGCTCTCCTCCCCAGAAGAGGGAGGCCTACCCACTAAAAACCTCAGCGATGACCGTCCTCAGACGTTGTAGGGGCCGTCAGGATCGAGTGTCGCATCTGAGGACCCCCGGCCTTTGCTCCCCTGGGTGCGCTAGGGGAGTTCTTCTCGGGGAGGAGTGATCTTGCCGCCTCCTCCCCTCCAACCTCCTATGACGTCACCCCCCGGCCATCCGGGGGCGAGGTCCCACCCGGGTCGCCTCCACCAGCGACCCGTGGCGGCGCCTCAGGCTAGGCTATCTGGCCCGAGGCCGCCTTCTTCGAGCGGGATCGACCATCTCCAGATCCCGCTCGGCGGCCTCCTTCTGGAGCATCACCGCACAAACGACCTGATGACCTTGAAGACCTGAACCGATTTCCCTCAAACATAGCTAAGAACACTCGACGGAAATACCTTTCAAACAAAAAAAATACGCATTAAAATCGGATCATCCGTTTGGGAGCTACGTTGCTTCAGACAGACACATACACACATTGACACACACACAGCCACGTCAAACTTATAACACCCGTCGTTTTTGCGTCGGTGGTTAACAACAGAGACTGTTATGAATGTTAAACGAAAGTTACAGTCCGTATATGTTTTACGTTATGCATTTCTTGTTTTTCGGATTAAAATCGGATGTAATTTCAAAAGGAAAACTTATTCAACAACTGTAAGAACAGTTCTCCACTGAAACAAAGGGACTTGCGATATGTGTTTGTACATTTCACATACGACCTCTGCTCGGAAAAATGATAGAATTCTCTTTTTATTCAAGTGGCAACTGTTTCGAGACTACGCTGCAACATTGCCTGTTCACTTTTTTGACATTTTTCCGTATATTATTTTGTTGTAACCGAATAAGATAAGTATTGATAACTTACTCGTATTATAATTTTACAGCTTAATGAAGCTTATCAAAGCTGCTTTTTTTTTTCAAATCAGTGACAATAAAAGCATTATAAATATTTTTTTTGGAATCGTATCGCGGGCTAGAATTATAATATTTAAAATAGTTTCTATTTACATGATTAAAATACTTCATCTCTGGGTCACAGTTGCTTATATGAGATTGCTTCTTGGAAATATTACAAGTTATTTATCGGAAAATAGAAAATACCTTAAACAGACTACCTTAATAAAAAGTAAATATTTTTAATAGAGACTTTAATTTTCCACACCTGTGACATTCGACTTCATAGACTATTTTAATCGTAACCTGCCAAGATATCTTGAGAGAATTTCATCCAAAGAAATGAACAGCTTATTGAAACCGGAGATAAGCGCAAGTCTACGGAGCAGCGGTCGGAAAATCATTCAGCAGGTATAAAAAGCAACACGTGGCACAAAAAGTTAAATGTGTCAAGGGTTCCGTATAATTTCCACTCTCTAAAGGTGCTTTTGTGTGCGACCGAAATTCGCAAGCCTGTGAAAGTTTTATTTGACGCATCTTCGCATTTGTGCGTCCCGAGGGCCCGCGTGTGGTAATTTTAATTAAGCATATTTACTGGGACGAGCGTCGGTCTCACGTCGGGAGGGTTATAAATGTTGGCTGTAAAGGTAACAAATGAGCGCGGGCGGGACGCCTCGGACGGTGGAACCCGCGCAGCGCGGCGGCGGCGCGCTTCTGCCCCCACTGTGGCGCGTGATATACACCTGCGCACCTTCCTTCCTGTCTCTGCGAATGTTTCCAACGCGGCCTTCCCTTTTCGATATTATTATAACAGACGAATTATAAGACAGTCAAATATATATTATAATAGAGAGAGATAATTATAGTAGAGTAGCAAATTTATATTTGTGTGGTAATTAAGGGTCATGAGTCAAAGTGGACGTGATAAGGGTGGTTTTAGACAACTGGTACGTAATTGTTTCCAACAACATTGTACTAAGAATCTGTTTGGATTGTACTTTTAGGTAGCAATGTCAAAATACTGGTATTGGTCAAAAATCATCCGGATCACGTTTGAAGCATTTTCTATTCGCAGATATAAAGCAATTGTTTGTGCAGGTCTATTTCTTATAATTGGCTATGGTGTCGTGTTTATTTATTAGTATGTTAGTAAACTGCATTTGATTCATTTTTTTTATCATATTATGTAACTGTTTTTTGTGGTAAAAATATATTTCACCCTTGAAGCATATATAGCTGACTTAAATGGACCAGCATTAAGTCGGGAACTTTTAAACGTGATTTGACACTTCACGAAAAGAATGTAAAGGAGAATGCCCATTGTAGTATGGACTTTAGTATCGCCAAAAACGATTTTGTACCATAATGATTTTTATGATATATTGTAGATTTTTAACTATATATTCAATTATAAAAACTATTTGACTCTATTTCGATGGGTAAAATAGAAATTAAACACCAAAGACTTTCAAATTACGAATTTCTCCTATCATCATTTTTGATAATACCTATTTAATTGTAGAAGATTAAAACTATAAAATGATTAAGTCTATCTTATCCAATAAATATTACAACTATCCAATAATTCATATAAAATAATTAATTAATTTAAATAATTGTTTTAGCAACATTGATATTAGCTATCTGTATAAAGAAACTCTTAAAGCAGAATATTGTCTTATGCTTTTGCTTAAATCCTTTGCTTTGTGAAATCTACAAATGTTACGTATTTAGTATAGGAGACAGTGGTGAAAATAATAATTTTCACCACTGTGAAAATTATTACTCGATTATAATAAATCGCACGTTTAATTTAAATTGATTAAATGACTTAATGTTAATATTATTAAATTAAATTGGTTATAAATTATAAAGTAGCAGATATTGATCAATATACACTCGACCTATCTATTGTGATTTCTAAACAATTGCGCATTATCAGTTTTTCATTACGCTAGCTCTATGCAACATGATGTACATACAAGCTAATATTTCTGAGATCAGCTTGATGAGTATGTAAAACCATGTATATTTATGTATAGACAGACAGATTACAGATTAGAATCTTAGTTTTGTAATAGTAATGCTATATAGTTACATAAAAAAACATCTTTGTTTTACATAAAATAAATTCAAAAACGGCTGGATTAATTTATCTAATTGGCGGATTCGTCTTCGTTACAAATAGCAGAATAATGACTGAAATATTAGAGAAAGCAGAAAAAAGACTAAAGAAAATTAATTGTTTTGGTATTCCTTTTACCCTTTCACGAGAGGACAGTAGAATGTATCGAATATATTTTTGACCAATCGATCCGATCGTTAATATATGGCAATACCGAAGAGACTATTTATCAATGAAATTAGAATATCATCAATAAAAATACACGGCGAATGAAAGTGTAATAATTACTAATTATTATGTGGATTTATCTCCGGCGAAGTTTCGGCTTGGTATATTGCAGAGTTTTGTTAAAAATTGTTACTTATTTTTTGGTATTAGTTTGGTTAAGGCACAAGGACGAGTAAAGGTGATACTACGAATGGGCATACTCCTTTGACTTTTTTGTAATTTTGGTTTGATTGATGATGTCAATATCATTAACTATCATTTGAAATCTTGAGACTTTTCTCATCACACGTACGTTATGGTAGTTCTAGCAATCATATATAGACGAATAGTTAGGGCGATATTATTACCTTCTTTAATACATAACATTATAAATTAATATAAAACAAATATAATGTCACAATAGAAAAAACCAACTGAATGAATAGTTGGCTGGGATACATACATAAGTACATATACTAACTAACGCTTCTTTCGCATGGGTGTAGACAAACGTCACTATTTTCTACTTGAAGATTTTGGTGGGATAAATACCATAAATATTAATTATATATATTAAGTATTACATTAAGTGTTTTAATATAAATGTTATGGAAACTTATCGAGTTCGTCGACATAAGACAGGCTAGTTTCGTCGCAAGAGTAATTACTAACACAAATAATGCGGGCAAATATTTATATAGAAAAATACAATATAACGGGAATAAACGTTATGTTGATAGTAATTTAATGTCAACATTTTTATTGCTTGAAAGTCCTGTCTTATAAATAGGTGTAATATACCAGTTTATAATTTTAACATATAAATATATATAATAATAAACTGATAATAGAGAATATCACAATAATCATTAAATACTTCTGTGTATAGTATTGAATTGGATCAAATTATATAGTTCTGTAACGTAACTTTTAAAATACATAGACAAGAAATGTAGCTCCTTATAGTTCAAAAGATTTCCTCCTAACGACGATGATTGGAGGCGACAAAAGCAGGTGGCGATTTAGATCTCTCTGCAAGTCAGCAAAGATTTAAATTCTTCAAATCCTAAGTTAGGTAGGCAAGCCGGATCGTCGTATTCCCTTATTCCGAACCCCGGGGTTTTTCTCGGCCCTGACGAATTCGGCAAGCTTCCGAAGTCTGCGAAGATTGAACGCAAATCCGATTTGTCCGGATGCCGGGTGGAATCTTTTTTAAAATTGGAACGGCAACATTGCAATTGAACTATCGGCCTTTTAGGTGATTTGTAAAAGTAGGTATAGGATTTGTTTGCATGGTCCGTACACTTAAACTAACTTGGTTATCTATATGCGCTGTATTCGAAAACGCGAAGAATGAAATTGAAAAAAATACTATATACTTTAAATTTTCTATAAGTCTTTACTCTATGACAATCGTGTCATTTTTCGAATATAGAATATGAAACAAAAATAACCCAGAGATAGTCAAAATAGATAGAAGAGTCATCAAAAGGCACCTCGGAAAATATCTAAACCTATGTACTAATTGCTCTGACCGAAATTATAGTAAGACTATAATATAATCAGTCATTTCATATAGGAGCCCTCATCCTGTAAATCTCGGAATGCTAGAGTAGGGCGCTCTAGTATTCACATATTTATCAACAATATAATGTGATAAAATAAAAAATACTTCAACAAGAAACACGCCCAGTGATAAACGTTATCTTTCATTTACAAAAGTATATAAAGCGCGATTCAGTTTAACACCGAAATCTATACGATTTTTCAATTTGGTATGAAAATTCATACCACGGCGTTTGAGGATAACCTGAATAAAAGTAATATTGAATAAATAAAAGAGGTGGAATAAATTAATGTCACTTAGTGCAAGTAACTGTGTTGAACTGAATTCAATTTGAATTTCTTGGAATGACCGCTCGCATTTTAGTTAAGTTATCCTTAAACTACATACTAGTATTAGGCATCCCAAACTAAACAGGGACCTTGTAAATAATGCAGTAACATTAGTTCAGACATTCCCGAATCTACTTACTTCAACAACAGCCATAATGTTCGTCAATAAAATTTCAGGTGGTCGTATACATTTGCCAAAGTAACCGCTGGCTGCTCACGTTTTGCGATTCATAGACAAAGTAAGCATTATAATACGCCGGCACGAACACAACGTGTATTACGGCCGTTCAAATATTCCGGTTGCAACTTTAACACCATACATTTACCCAACTTTGGCTTACAAGCAGCGAGCTGTATGCTACGATACCTTCCACCTTTCGCAGAGGTATACTTATCCAATTTTCATCTCGTATGATTTCTATATCAACTCGATTAAAGTGATTTGTGCATGGCATTTGACGTCTGTTTATTTTTTATTTCATTTCTTAAAATACTTTGCACAATATTAAAAACTTAATGAAAAGGGAATTTTGCCCAATTAATCAATAAATTATTTATTTATTTAATGACGTGACGACCTCCATAGTCGAGTGGATAGTACGCCGGTTTCAAGGTGTCGCCATCTCTGAGGTCCCGGGTTCGAATCCCGGTGGGGGCAGATGTTTGTGTGATGAATGCCAGCATTTGTACCTTAGTCATGGTTGTTGATATATATTTCAATAAAAAATATTTATATATGTGTAATACATGTATGTCTATCCGTTATCCTAGATCCCATAACACAAGCCTTACAGAGCTTAGATTGGGCTAGGCTAATTGGTGTAAGTGTAAAAAAAAAAAAAAAGAAAAAAAAAATGATAAGTACAAAAACAGGTTACAGCCAAGTAAAAACAAAAATAATATGTACCGAACCTTAAAAGCTAGGTTGAAACCATATGGAGTGAAGCAGATAACTTGTCTCTCTGCCTTTGGGATTGTTCCGCTGTTCCAACACTCTCTCCCGTGGCGAGATGGCTCGACCACCCCTAGGTCGAGCTGACCCGCGGGCGTTGTGGCGGTAGCATTGCGAAAGCACACCTCGCCACACGCGCTCCGTTATGGGCACTAGAGAACACCGGGGGTTTTAATGGGTAGGCCGATCCTCTCAGAACGGAGAGCCCTACACACGGACGCGCCTTACCAGCGCGGCGTCATGATGTATAAGGTTCATTTCCCCTCGCAAAAAAAAAGACAATCTATGGTTAACTACGTGACATCATTCTAAATGCAGTATGGTGGAGCACCCAATATGACGAGCTAATTATTTTAATGCAGTACTTATAATACTCGTATATATAAGTATCAAAAGGAGGGCAGGACCGACGTTCCGTCGAGAGATGGCCGATCCCACTCGAAGAAGGCGGCGCCGGGCTTGGTAGCACAGCTGCGGCGTCGCCGCGGGTCGCCGGCGGGCGCGAAGAAGTCGCGCCCGCGGATACGGCGACCCGGGATGGACCACGCCCCTTCCGTGGCCGGGGGGCGTCGTCGGTGGAGGAGATCGGGGGAGGTAGTAGCCTCCCCCGAGGAGGGCTCCCCTAGGCAGGGGGGCGGAGGCGGGGGGTTCCCGAAAGTCGCTTCACGTTCCTGGGGGCTCCCTATATGCCTGAAAAAGGCCATCCCTGAGGTTTTTAGTGGGTAGGCCTCCCCCTTCTGGGGAGGAGAGTCCCATATAACCGCCGGCTCGCCACAGCCGGGATATGCAATTTAATGCATTTTCCTCAGGGGAACAAAAGAAAAAGGGTAATTAGACATTGTGATAATATGTCCTTAAATTTCAAATGTTTGTACATCGGCGAAAGAAAATTTTGTGAGCCATCTTGCATTAGCATTCGAAGAAATGGGAAGGTTTTTATTTATACACTTTTACGTAAAGGAGTTATTGATGATGAATCCATAAAAACTGTATCTATATATAAAACTCGCATTTATACCTTTCAGCAAGCTTTCAAAAGCTCTGTAATTTTACGAGAAACATTTCAAATTAATTTTATAAGAATCTTGCACTATAAAAGAGAAGGTTTCTCCCACGTCTTAATTAAAATCTCCCGCTAGCTTTCTTTCAACTTTGTTACTTGCGATGAGATGGAGTTTTTCTTTCAATTAATGCAAAATTTTACTGCAGAAATGGAAAAGCAACAATACCGGATGTCGGTTCTGTACCACTCAGTTACTCTGTTTTTAGCTTTTAAAATAAACAAGTGAAAATACAGGAAATAATATAAAGTTGAAACTATAGAGTAATTTGTCGAGTTATCAGCTGCTTTTGCTGTATTTGATTCATACGCATGACGGCCCTAAATTACTTGTTTGCTTAACCTAACTAACCGTTGCTCCGAAGCAAAACGTGTCGGATTTTAAGAAATCTGTACCCAAGTGATATTTTCCTTTCCCTTTGACCACTGCCAATACAATCCAGTTGAAATTATGTATGTAAGCAGACAAACAAGTTTTTTTTTCCCCTGAGGAAAATGCATTAAGTTGCATACCCCGGCTGTGGCGAGCCGGCGATTATGTGGGGTTCTCGTCCCCAGAAGGGGGATGCCTACCCACTAAAAACCTCAGGGATGGCCTTCCTCAGGCATGTAGAGAGCCCTCAGGAACACCAACCTACTTCCGGAACTACACGCGGGGCACTCCGCCAGCGTGTGCTGGGCCGAGTCGAAGTCGGATGCACAGTGGTGGCAATGTGTCGATCCCTCCCGTCCTATTCGACACAGATACTCAGCGAAGCAGCCGTGCCCGGTGAGTATCTGAGTCAATCGGTAGGTGACCTCCTCCTTCCCGTGGAACGAAGCTTCGAGGTGCGGGAGTATGGCACCGACGGCCCGCTGGCGCGCGCAGATCCGTAATTCGAGCTGCGCACGCTAGGCCGCCACAATCCGTCGGTGCCACTCCCGCTTAGGCACTTCGTGCGCGGGTTCCAGGGCGCTCCCCCCATCGCTACCCCGGTCGACACGCCACGACGCATACGTCGCCGCGTAACATGTCGGCCAGGATGTCGAATGGGGGGGGAGCGTCCCAGAACCGTCGCCGCCTCGTACGAGATGGTACGGTAGCCTCGTACGATCCGTATGGCCATTATCCGCTGCAGGCTCCGTAGCAGAGCTCTGCAGCGGAGGGACCTCGCGCAGTCTTGCACGACGCCCTCGTACAGGCGGCGAACTCCATCCCTATGTCTAATTACCCTATGATGAGGCCATTGGAGTTGTAATGATGATGAGCCTGATGGTAACCTCTTTTTGCCGAAAAAGCTTTGTATGCTTATTTTATGACGGGTACCTTACAGCACGTGTCGAATGTTTTACTGTCACTGACAGCTAAATGAAATATTTTTGGGTTTATCAACGGGTATTACGGTTATATAATTACGTTTTTCAGGTTTTCACCGATATTTATTACCAAAATATTTCTTTCCCTAATTTAATAATCATATTCCCTACTCTGCTAAATCATACGAATATGTACAAGGGTTGCTGTAACATCACCACCTTAATGATATAATGCAACGCCTGAATAAATGGATCAAGATATTTCGGGATTGCGCTGTGCCTGAATTAGCTTAATTGCCCTATTGGGATAATTGGCGCGTTTAGTGTTGTATGGGTCGATTTTGCCTTGTTGATTTGCATTTATCGTATAATTAGTTAAATTGATTTATATCGATTGTTATTACACGATTAACAAAGTGTATTAACATTATTATTAACATTGTGTTTTCCGCCCATTTTATTTCCGTTTTCAATTATTTTGATTATTTATAGGGAACCTATATTTTATACATTTAAGTATATAAATATTCATAAAATAAACAAAATAACTACATGTTTGTCGTTGTTACTACCAATAGACACGTTCTCACAAAAACTGTGTTCCGCTTACTTTGTTTTCACTTCTTATTTTTATTAATTATTTTGATTTATGGGAATCCAATATTTACTAGGAATTAATTATGCATATAAGCCTTCTCGACGACGTCTCTAGGCGGGAATTAAATGACAATGCATGACCAAGACATTTTAAAGGTGCATATAGTCTCATAGCATTCAAATACATATATCTGCAACGCCAGCGACATAGCATAGACACTGCCTGAAGTACTACCGGCGTAACTTCCTTTACAAGAAACGCGGACAATATCGATTTTAAATTCAAGGCCTTATTAATAAGAACTCGCAACTTATTTATCTCCTATTTGCCACTCTCACCGTTTCCTAAGGAAAGAGTACCACTGAATTATCTATTATATCAAGGAGGCAAATTTTAATTATTCGAATGAGTACATTAGATTTCCAAACATGTTTGATGCGGAACAATGAACTTCAATTAAATCAAAGATTTAAATAATTTAAACAAAAGGTAAATTGACTAGGCATTTCTTTCTTTCTCATTTAAGACTTGTGTCCTACAATACTGCCTATCGCAGCAATATCTAATATAGACAAGTAATAAGCGTTCGCTGGAGGTGTATTAATAAAATAACAGTAAGAAAGGACGAGGCCAGTTTTATTCAGTCAGAGTAACCCATGAAGCCATTACTTACGATCAGGTTTGTAATGAATATTTCTTATTCAAAAAAAGGCAAAGCTAATGAAAATAAAATACATTTGTACCGTCCAATCTCTAATCTTATATATAAAAATGAATCGCATAATGTGTTGGTAAGCGCATAATTCAACAACGCCTGGACCAATTTGGCCAATTCTTTTTTAAAATGTTCGTTGAAGTTCAAGAATGGTTTTTAAGGGAAAAATTCGAATAATTATCGGAAAAACTCTAAAAACAGCCCTTTTATTTTCCCATGCAAACGTTTTCTAACTAAAACGTACAGTCGAATTGATCTTTATTGTTATTGTATAAAGTTGATATTGCAAGCACTCACTGTTGTCTAAGCAATGAAGGTGTGTTCCTAACATCAAAGAGTCAATTTGCGCTTTATTAACGCTACATATAGTTGAAATTCAATCATATCTATCAAAACAGTGTGCGTGCGTGCATTGGAGCACAGAATACATCGTTGGAGGATTTAATGTCACGTTCTAAAATTGAATAGCCACAAAATTTAATAGGTCATTTAGACTTTTTTGCGATTTGGTTGGCTATGCGACATTATCTATAAAATAATTAGGAACAAAAAACTGCCACTGTACAAATCTTTTTGACAGGACGAAGTCTGTCGGGTCCGCTAGTATCTAATAAATAGCAATAGTTCATTCAACAAGATTATGACATTTACAAGATCATGATTTTCTGTTTGTTTTCCTAAGAAATACTACGCAACTTCAATGATTGATTCAGTTATTGATGTTTTAATAATATTATTAAGTGTATCTTTCAACAATTCTTAATAGCCTCGATTAAATGTTCGTGTTCACGCGAACTATCCATAGTTGCTTAGTGGAATTCTATTTCAATAATCAAAACAATCATGTCTGAGGCCGCGCTGTGTCGGGCCGGGAGTGTTCGGGGGTGCGTCTTAATTGTGGGGTTAAAAGCTCAATCGCCGACCCACTCCGTGGAGTTCGACTTCATAAATTAAGAGGTATATCACCTTTTAATTAATTTTATGAAAGATTGAGAGGCCCTACCCTCAAAGTAACCTCGAGTTATTTTCTATTATTGATTTTTTTATCTTTGAAAATAAGCACTTAATCTTCATTATGAAAGCATATAACAACAGTTGCTAATATATACTGTTGCTAATATATATTTGATAGTATAGGTATGTATATAAGGGGAAATAGGAAAATTTTGTTTATCGTTGTTTAAACAAGTAATAGATTTTTTTTGAGGTACGATGTGTTTATTTTATATGTTTTATCTATTATTTGATTTATAAAATATATGAAATATACCGTATTTTTTCACATTTACACAAAAGCATACTTAATTAGGTTGGCGAGAAGTATTATCTGTTAGAGATAAGACTGCGTTTGTAAAGCTTATTATCGCTGTATTTTGTAAACATGACTAAAATTTAGCCATTACTTAAACAATATTGTTTCATTAAATTAACCCAAAACAAATTATTTCAAGTCAGCGGTTATGCCAACATTGCATCGCCCTACTATGAAGCTGTCTATATATTCTTTGATATGCAAACTATTTGCACTGTGAATAAGTTATAGCTAGTAGAAATTGTAGCTACGTGTGCTTGGGGTCAAAATTCATAGACTTGAAAAATTGCAAAATTGAAATGGGCACCGTCATTCATTTGAAAACTTAAAAGACAGATGTCTGACAACATGCGTTCGCTCTTCCACGCCGATACTAGTAATTTATATAATTTATTTTATTGTATCATTTTGGCCTTAGAACTATAAACTATCATTTGTGTGTATGATTGCTCTGAAGTTAATAAGAAATATTATTATGCATGTTGCCTATTTACACCTACGTGTCTGCAAGAATCTATTTGAGCGAAGTTTTCGCTGCCAGTGAAATTAAGCTTAGATGGTTTGATTTTGGAAGGCTAGATATTGGGTGTAAAACTACAACCGGGCATCCTCCTTTTAACAACATACTTCAGTGCAATCAATTTTTAATCCCGCTATCTATTACTGTTCTTGACCTTGTTGTTATTAATATATATTGTTGAAAATTTTCAAAGCTTTTTCCTTTTACCTATAACAATATAAGTATACATAAACACGCGGTGGTAATACGATGGATTCCTACGTGTCTTCAAGAATATATTTGAGCGAAGTTTTCGCTGCCAGTGAAATTAAGCTTAGATGGTTTGATTTTGGAAGGCTATAGATATTGGGTGTAAAACTCCAACCGGGCATCCTCCTTTTAACAACATACTTCAGTGCAATCAATTTTTAATCCCGCCATCTATTACTGTTCTTGACCTTGTTGTTATTAATATATATTGTTGAAAATTTTCAAAGCTTTTTCCTTTTACCTATAACAATATAATACATAAACACGCGTTGGTTATACGATGGATTTAATTTCGTATCACTATTGATTTGTAATAGTAAAATTTTAAAATATATTGTACTATTAATAAAGCTGTTACAGTGCTGCGTTATTAAGATTTAACTTCATAATGTAGTTAGTATTAAATAGAAACACAAAATCTGTTTCTTGGTATCGTATCGGTATTAGTATTTTTGATTGTTATGTGCCAGTGTGGCGACGAAGGTGACATACGAATAGTTGTCACTCGTTTTTTTCACTTAGGTGAACACTTAAGTCAAATTCTATTTCTAATAAAATGTTTTTTGCATGAATAAAATGTAACTCCCACTATCATCCTTTTCCAATGAAATTCAACTATTTTTTTCAATTAAAATCACTGGAAAGTAGATATTATTTTGAACACGATTTTGTGGTTATTTTGCTCTCTATCTCTAGTTAAACTAATACTACTACTACTACAATAATGAATGAATGTAATACTACAATAATAAATTTCGGGTGCTTCTGTAATACCTAAATGTACACTGATCCAAATTATTTGTACAGAGATTTTATGACTCTAGTTTTCACAGATCGTTTGGAGTTCTGAATCGGAATATCATTGGGTATAATTAAAAAAAATACTTTAGTAATTAAAATCAGTCTATTATATAAGAAAAGTTACAGCACTTACAAGTAAATAGTTTTCAAAACACTTTAAAACCAGGATCTGTCATTTAAGTATTGATAATAATAATATTTGACCGTTTATATTATTACGAAGAACGGAAACATTTCAAACTTTTCCCTTTATGTTTACCCACCAACGCTGCGTGCTGAGATCGCATCTTAATAGCTGAGCAAGCATAAACTACCCGACAGCGTGCAATGCAGCGCCTTACATATTTCAGAAGCGCACGCGATGTAACTATATCCGTCCTTATCTTACAGTTACAATTACTATGCAAAATAGAACACATGTTGAGGGACAGCTTATGTAAATAGGTCGCGTAAATTTTATCTGAAGGTTGTGTGTGAAATTCCTTATCGCTGGCGTTTTGAGGTGAGTTAGTTTCAGTGCAATTAGCATACCACAATAATTAACGCCTCTCCAGTTGGTTATTATGAATACAGCATTTTAAAGGTAGATTTTTTTACACTAGATATTACTTATCTATATTAACTTGTATTAACTGGCAATTAATTTAAAATAGTAATTTCCTGGTAGCGGATAGTTAAAATCGAAAGACCTTAGCCCTGGCGATAACTTGCTGGAACTCGTGAAAAAATTGAAACGGTGTGCTGGAGTATTGCGAAAATTTGAAATCCAAAAATAGGAGTCACATACACGCGTAGGCGAAAATCTACAACAAGACACAGAGACATGGTGGCACTATTCCCATCTGTGTTCCATCTCCCCTTCATCGAGAATACTCCTTAGAGAACACTCCAGAAAGGGAGATAAAACACAGTTGAGGAATTACAGACCTATCACACCCTTAATCCTGTTTATAACCTGTTTCTGAAAATCATCACGCATCGACTCGAGCGCAGGACGAGTGGCAGGCGTATGTCAGACACTGCTGCCTTGGTAAGACTAGAGCCCATCAAGGAATACAGTTCGGCCAGAGCCTATCTGTGGTATCTCAAAGAACCAGGCCATGCAATACCTGAAAACTCGCCTTCTTAACGAGGCGAAAGCAGACTGGCACAGTACGTCCGGGATGACACACTCAAAAGCACTAATCGAACATACTCTCGCAAACGCACTGACGAGCTATTAAAGCTTAACAGGAGTAACTTGAGCGTGATGGTTAGGGCTTTGACCGGTCACTGCATGTTGAATAGACACCTTCACAACATGAAACTTAAGGACACTGACACATGCAGAGTCTGCGAACAAGAGCGTGAAACACCAATACACCTCTTGTGCTACTGTGAACCGCTGATTCACAAAAGAAACAGACACCTGGGGAAACACATCCTTGACCCAGATGAAATAAAAACAATCCGAACTGGGAACATCCTATCTTTCTTGGTCAGTGCCCAGTTAAGGGAGCTACTGTAGGGCCTACATGGAACCTACACAGGAGGCTGGTCACAATAGATCTTAATAGGTCGCAGTGATGCACATCAGCCCCGACTTACATGAAATGAAAAAAAATAAAAAATAAAAAAAAAGACTAGAGCCCACGAATTGGTGAAGTTTTCATATATTTGTATCGAATTTTGACAGTTTGACGTGATGTACGGTATTGTTATATATTGTTTTGATGTTACGTTAATCTGACTTTGTTTTGATGTTACGATAGTCATCACCTATGTATGTGAAGTATAGTTTTTTCGTAACCACAACAATCTTCCAAAATCAAAACAACATACAATCTTCCAACGTTCAATACATTTTTGGGCTATGTAAATACAAGAATATGTTTGAATACAGATAATAGCTACAAAACAAAACAAATTAGTTGGCTGCATTTTCCAGCACTATATTAACAAACAAGCAGTACATATATATCTCCGAGATGCGTAGCTAATCTATAATCGCTTCCAAAACTACAATCTACGGTACCAAATTGTGACATAAGATGTAAAATCAACGCGACCAAAATTTTACTGTCATCAGCCCAATTCAATGCTGACAAACAACATTAACCTTTAAACCAACATCCAAGCGATTTTACAGCACAATCACTGCTGCTTTGCAGTAGAAAAAAGAGATTACCCTGCCATAAAGTGTTCTTCCAAATAATACACATATGCCTGCGTATATACGGATTAGATATTGAAATTGATAAACATACTCACAATATTACATATATGTACTCGTACCTACGTTAACAAATTGTAACGAGACGGCCAACGACCGGAGTACCTAATCAATTATTAATTGGCAGCTAATAACGTTACCTTGTGTGATTATTACGTTCAGCTTAGTGTGCACTCTTACCAAGATCATATATATAACTATGTAACTAATGAGTATAAAAGCCCAGGTAAATATGCTAGTTTGTAATAGGAATCACTTTTTTCTATTGTTGTATATTGACAAATAGACTACTTACTTGAAGATCACATTTGCCTATAGCATAGTTAGTATAGTTCTTGTGAAAATCGCAGCAAATCTGGAATCCGCACAAAATCACAGTGGACGTGATATAAGATGAAATTACTCTTCACATCGCAACACAGCAATAAGAATACTGTTGTTTTGCGGCAGATATGTATGACAGTCGTACCCAAGACGCTAAAAGATGTTCAAATTCAGAATTCGAAATTAGAATTTTATTAGAAATATCGGTTTATGTTCGCTTGAAAGTTGTGGAAAATTTTTTTATGTTATATTTTTTTAGAATATTCTCATATTTGTACGACCGGAGTGATGTTTGAAAACATCTTATTTTAAATAAACTAGTCTTCAGCAAGATACTGTCTAAATTATATAATAAAGTATAAGAATAATAATTTAGATATCTAAAAACAGAAAATGTCTGAACAGTATGCCTTGACTATAAACTTAAAATATTTATTACATTGAAATGTTGAGTAAATTATTACTTTGAAGTCGCCTTTCTGTACATTCTGTGTACATATCATAAAATATTTCTTGTAATAATAAAATTACTAATAATACGAGATTTCTTTTAACGATCCTCATCAATATTTTACCGCTGTGTACGCTTAAAACGCCTAGTTTAGCTTCAAGGACTACTCACCATTAAACTTGGTTACAATTTGCATCCGTGAGCACTGATTGTAAGGTGCACTGGAAACAGCTGCGGGGTGCAGGGGGGGATCTGCCTTAATGATTTGATTACTAACTTTGTGAGCAGTTGCCGTAAAGTTTAGTGTGTTATTCCGCGAAATTAAATTGAGTGGGCTATAAACTTGTTACTCGCGCTGTTACAAAGTTGTCAAGGTGTGGTTATTGTTAGAACTTTTTACCACATACATATTCTGAATAAGAACTTGCATTTTTTTTTCAAAACACTAATCTTATCGTTATTAGCAGTGAAGTATGTGACAATATTATTTATTTCTGGTCTTTCTTATATATTCTTAACAATGATAAATAATAATTCCAAATTAGACAGTTGACGGAATGGAGATGGTTTGGCGATGAAAAAGAAGTATATTTTCTAATCGCCCGCATAGTCGAATAGTTATGATCACCGGGGATTGATTGATAAATACGGGGATAATCATAATAAGTTATAGGGGATAATAATAAATTGATCATAGTGCATTACACACAACTAATAATTTTCTTCTTAAATGTCAATAATTTTTATTACTTATCTATTACTTAATAGCGACATTTTATGTGTCTGGCGGGATGTTTGGCCTCTCTAATTAGTTTGGCTGCTGACCACGGGTGTGCAAATAGTTCCCTAAGTATCGTATATAAAAATCAAGACTCAGATTATATGTAACAATATATTATTATTTGTGAAGCTTTTAAGCGTCTGGTAAGGGTAAGCGCTGACAGAAAGTGTCTGCTAACAATTATTATAAATTTTTAACAAAATTCTCTGAATCATATGTAAAAATCAGCACTGAGACTTTAAGAAAAATGAGAACAGTATTTATCTACCTTTAGCACCTGGCCGTCGACCCAAGCTAGCAGGTATCTCATTTTTATTATTTGTGAGAAAATAAGTAACGTCTGGGGGCCCTGGGATCTTAGACTATTAGCGTGAATGTGAAAATTTTGCCATTACAAAGACAACGTAAAATTTCATCGCAAATTTTGATCGACTCGAAAAGACAATTTAAATGTCTAAATAATTAAAAAAATATTACTGTTTTTACAC
Source organism: Scirpophaga incertulas (assembly GCA_036419045.1). Classification (NCBI taxonomy): domain Eukaryota; kingdom Metazoa; phylum Arthropoda; class Insecta; order Lepidoptera; family Crambidae; genus Scirpophaga; species Scirpophaga incertulas. The sequence goes on along the minus strand of CM071634.1, from coordinate 25,336,155 downwards.
TGAAATGTTAGATATTCTTGTGTTGATGCAAACATAAATCGATGTTTAATTCCCGATTGTATATTATACGATTGTAATTTGACATATTATCAAATTTCTCGTTTTAACTTCAAAGTTACGCTGTGAAATATCTAAAAAAATCTAACAAAGGATAGAATTTAATCTTTACATCTACACAGTTCGTAAAACAAAAGAAAACAACACAAGGAGTATCCGCAATGTTTTGTTGCGAGCTTTTTTAGATAGACTGTTTCAGTATACTGTCACTAGCGCACATTGTAACGCGGGAAAAAAGCTTCGTCACGGTTACTCGAACAAGAACATCGCGCCAAGACAAATGGGACCTACTCGCCCCTCGGCGTTTCAGTAAATTAGAAGGTGGTGACTATCGGCCTGGTCATAGCTCGTTAACACGCGTAAATATTCAACGATGTCGCGGAAGATTGATGAAGAGCGGACAGTTTATTTTTGTAATATGCACTTTTGCTTTTTACCCAAATTGGTAAATGGTGAATTTTGTACTCTTTATTTGGTATTATGTGTGGTAGGTGACAAACATAGAAATTACTCACCTGATGTTAAGTAGCCTAGTATATGAGTTTCCTGTGAGATTCACAGCAAATCTGCAACTAGAACCACTGCGTACGTTGCCAATGTCAAATCTAATTTAAAATGTACTTTCATTCCTCTATCTTGTTTAAGCCGATAAAAAGCAAATAGAACGCTGTTCCATGGTGACAGAAAGAGAAATGAGTAGCTCTATCATGCAGCAACCCTGGTACAGAGTTTTACCTGTAATTATCACTACAATTATACATAAAGTTCTGTAAAATTATATGTGTTAATTTTTAAATCTTTGTTTTATTTGTGATCTATAAAACATCTGAAATAATCCACAATTCAGGATAGACTTTGTTAACTGAGGATATATTTAGAATAATAAAAAACATGTCTTCAAGTTCGCCTCGTGTTTGGACTTCTACTTGCCACTGTTACGAACTATTTGAGGGTTTTTTACAGCTCAATATTGTTGGTTCGTGGTACTGACTCTGGACTTTCCGGTGTTAGGTCATCTTAGCACCATCGTCATTATGACTGAATTTGTGTTACGTATAACCCTAAACCTTATGAATAAACTAGTAAAGGTACTTTTTAATTAAAAATACTACTTAAAATTAACTTATTTAAGTTATTCTACAATACGAGTCTAGCTACCGTTAGTTAGTCTTAACATAATATTAACAGCATCGCTAAACTGATCCCACAATAGAGAATGAAAAAGATGTGCTATTTTAAATCTGGTTCAAGTTTACATCTAATAAATAGATTATGCATTGTATGACATCTTCAATTTAACAGTGGTCAACCGACCGCGAATGTACAACATTTTGAAAATCGTAGAACTGGCTGTTGTATGATGGCAGCGACACCGCGGGCTCAACTTCGGCTGGCAAATAAAGGCGGCCTGACAAGTGAGGCTACTCCATAAGTCCAGAGAGAAGGCTTTAATAAGCAACACGACCAACCTAAAGCCATATGCGGTAGGCATGCAAATAAGCTTTTTGTATTACATTTCAGTTTCTTTCTATTGTACACTTTCTGTATATTTTTTTGAACTTAATTGCTGTAAATTGTTTATTTTAGGTGCAAACTGCCTAAGCGATTTTAGCATTATATTTTAAACATACAATACTTTTTTGGTAATAATATAATTTCACAATTTTAATACTTAAATTTAACAAACTGATCTCGAAAATAACTTTTATTCCAGAATTTTTAACTTTGTTGTCTTACATTCTGAAAATTTGCGTATTATTAGGTGGCTTAATGTATCTTGAAATATGTGTAAAATTTTCATAATGTTAACTTTGAAATTTAAAAATCCAAAATAATAAAATGGTAATTTCAGAGTTGAAGTCTTAATGATAATAAAATTACGCATGTGAACAATTTCATTGCTGATAATGTATGACAGAGAAGAATATAAGAAGAAAGCGTGTCGCACAAAATCCAACATGGTCTGGGGACTATATCGCACACCGCATCCTATTGGGTCGTTCTCATTTCCAGCCTTAAAATCAATACAAATTAAGAATTTACTGTCAAATAATTTAAGATAACTTGTGGTTTAATTGTAAATATCCTGGACACTGTGGATTAGATGGAAATGAGAGATCTGATACGTTGGCTAAAGAAGCAATACAATGCGGGGATATGTTTCCTTATAAAATTTATCCTTATGATTTGTTATCTTTGCCAGAGAATTACATGAGGAGTATGTGGCAAAACGCTTGGGAAAAGTCTCGCCTTTTGAAGGGGAAGCATTTCTCTCGAATACAACCTAATATCCCATTAAAACCTTGGTTCCGTAAAGCTAATTTTGGTAAAACTGCGACTAGTATAATTATTCGTATGCGTTTAGGGCATGTTTGTACCCGAGAAAACCTTTTCAGATTAGGTATAATTAGTGATCCATTATGCGAGTGTGGACATGACGTGGGAAGTGTTGATCATATTTTTTTCTCTTGTCCTTTATATGATCGATCCTCTTTAGATTCAGACCTTATATCATTCCGTATCCCATTCCCTACCTCTATTACTACTTTGTTAATATTAAATAACTACACAATCTATAACTCTCTGGCTACTTTTTTAATAAGTAATAATATAAAAATATAAGTTATACAGTTAACATATGTTTATGTTATGATAACATATTTATTCATTGTATTTATGCATAATGTCTAATATCCTCTCCTGATCCTGTTAATATAATCCCTTCCGTGACTCCGTTCTTCCCCTTACGTTTCCCTAACTTACTGTAAATGGCAAATGTACAAACCGTACGAAGCCAAAGAGAAGAAAAAAAAAAAAATTGTAAATAATGTATGTATTTTTTTTTCTTTTTATCTATGTTTTGCTTTGTTTATCCTTTGATACTCGGTAATCCAATCCAATCATGAGTTTTGTTATTTCAAGATGAAGGGAAGGATGTTATTCGCTGCATGTTAACAATACAATAAGTAGAATGTACATGTCTTGGGTTTCAACCTAGCTTTTAAGGTACGATATAGATTGTTTCTGTTTTTTTTAATTGGCTGTAACCTGTTTTGTACGTATAATTAAATAAATAAATAGGGCCAAGACTTAAAGCCGAGTTTAGTTGGTGGTCGAGCCACTCTGATTGAAATTCAGTCCAACATAATGTCCGCAACACTTGGCTTCGGAGTAATCCCTAGGCACGTTTCGTGCTCCTTGTAAGGTTTCTCAACTTGTGTCTCCTGAGAGAGGAAAAGAAAAAAACTATATCGTAAAAAATTTCTAACATTAAAAATGCAATTAAGCTGGAGAGGTCTAACTTTACCGTCAACAGGTCAAAACGATTCTTAGTTACCCTTATTTACATAAGCAGTGACCTTGTATAAATATATTTGGTCGGCAACACAGCTCTTTAGGTGAGTTCCAAATTAGCGTCCTTGACTGTTATACAATGAAACAGTGATTCGGGGGCTTAGAGAGTAACCCCTCTAAAAGTTCCCGCATTTCGTGACATTACCGACGATTCGTTACGCGGCTCCGGCTTCATTGTTCATTCGTATGAAGATTAATAGCCCACTGTCAGAGTCGAAAACGTAACACAAATGTAGATATATTCGCAAACGTGTGGCGAAGCTTTTTCGTACGCAAGTTAATTATGTTCCGAGTTTGTGATGCAAAAGAGATAAAAAATATTAAATTTCTTTTGGCGATTTTCTTTTGTTTATGTTCGGTTCAAATATTAGATGTTTGCTCCGGATCGGTGATGTATGTAAACTTGCTGGCTTACAGATATAGCTTAACACTTAAACTCTGTCCATAAGCTTTATCAACAGTTTCACTTACTATATATTACTTACTAATATATAAATACGTACATTCACGTTAAAAGTTATAATAATTGAATAAGAAAAGTTTTATTTTTATACACTTATATGTATTTGCAAATAATGTTTAATGAAACTTATTATATATCTAACATACTTTTAAGTATGCTTAACGCAACAACGTGTAAGGTATAATACTTAAGGTGACAAGTGTGAACACTTTTATGTCACGCAGAGAAATATTTTTGAACAAATCTTCACAGTGTTATCGGTACTTTGGTAGCACGTAGAAAATCTGTCGTAAAAGTAATATGGCTGACGGCTGAACTTTGATTAGTATAAATCGAGACGACGTTGACGAGCCATGAAGCAACATGGAAGTAATGCTACAAGATTATACACGCGGTGCGTGCTCTTCTCACCAAGATGGGATTTTCTTAACCGAATACGAAATAAAGCGCATCAGCTATGTGTTATTTTATAAACTTGCGAAGCGATTACCGATCCCCGAAAGTGGTGCTACAGTAAACTTTATTAATTTATTAAAGACAATTCCAAATTATAAGACGAATTTTAAAAACCACTGTTCTATATAGTATTTTAGTAGTATTTTTAAAAGATTTTACATAGAATTAGATTACTGTTTGTACCTAGTACTTTCAGCAACACGTCAAGCTTGTCATTTGTACTACAAAAAAGACTGCTTCTTTTAGCTCTTTAGCCATCAACTACTAGAGAAAAATTTTGAAAGGTGAAGATAACTTATAAAAAATGGCGACAACATGTTTTTGCAATTTCTCGTATGATTAACAAAATGCCCATTGAACATATTAAAAGCTTGCTTGATTTTAATGGAATTATGTTTTTATTTGTGACTTTATACCACATGCTCGTACATCATCGATGTCGCTGCCGTCTCACCATGGATCAATAGCTTTCTTATGTACTTTTACATTTATTCGAGCCTCCTACGTTGAAGGAGAAAAGAAAGCATCCTGAAGCAACGTGCATACATCTGTGAAGAAATTTGGAGTTCTGTGTGAAACAATCTGGACTGCGCCTCACTGATTGACCTTAATATGATCGTTACATCTGAGTATTTATCTAAAAGGAACCATTTTAGAAGTTCAAGAGAAATTATGTCCTATCCCACATAGACATGTTTTATATCTACACTAGATTTGCAATAAATCAAGATGAAGGGCGGATAATATTTAAATCCTATTATTTACTATTATAAAGGCGAAAGTTTGTAAGTATGGATGTTTGTTACTCTTTCACGTAAAAACTACTGAATGGATTTGAATAAAACCTTACCACAATATAGCTTATACATCAGAATAACACATAGGCTACAATTTTTGAGGTTTCTATGAGGTCGTAAAAAAAACACATTTTTTGCGCTTACATTGCAAACGCTGACTGAATCCTACAAGATAGATCAAAACAATTTACTACAGTATTGTACAACTTAAAAAGGTCTACAAAAAAGTCCGTGATGGTATATGTTTATCTCTTAGGAATAACCCACAAAAGGAAAAAGATTACGTTAAATGTAGTTTATAGGAGCATACTGCAGTAGCTATGTACCTATAGGCCTATGATTAAGGCTCTGCAGTGCTTAGTTACCGTATTTCTTACTTATTACTAGACTAGACGGGACGAACCTGAAGTCCACGCGAACGAAGACGCGGGAAAAAGCTAGTATATAATATATTAAATGGTATCAGTTTAACTAGTTATTCAAAGTTGAAATTTATACTTTTTTTCAGTAAAATAATTTTTGCTAATATATTAAATATGATTACACTGATCTTATTTACTAAGCATCATTCCTACAAAAATAATAAATACACAAAAAATAACACATAGTTTCTTTGCCCACTCTCTCACAACTTACCATGTTCTACTAACTTATTAAACTATCAACTATCTTATTGCCTGATTCTGAAACGATATAAGCATTAGGATTACTGGTATGATATGGCTAAATTATGATATAATTTTTGCTGTTATACATTTTAGTACATTCTGTCATTTTTCATACATATATAATATTATAAAATTTGAGCATTATGAAAGCATAGTCACGAATGAAAAAAAAAATAATACATATATAAATAATGCGTTAAATTAGCAAGTATTAAAAATATTAATAAATGTCATAAACGATTATTCATCAATTCAATTCAATAATGTCATCCAGTTTATTTTTATTAGCCACCAAAGTATCAATTTATTAGCATCAGCACCCAACAGAACAATGTTAACACGGCTGTTTTCCAGTAGAATTAAGAAAGACTGACATACCCAAGTAGCATAGTATAGAATCTCCATCCAATAAATTATGAAAAACTTATAATATTAAAGATACAATATAATATGCGAAAATTTTATTTAGGGTCGGCGCAACATATCTTCCTTTTCCACTCTCCTCTAACACTCGCCATTTCGACAATCACTCCCTTCTTCAACATATGAACATTCACACAGTCCATCCATCTTTTCTTTTGGTCTTCCTCTCCCCACACGCCGATCCACTCTCATATCCATAACTTTCTTAGTAACGTGATCATTTCCTCTTCTTAATACGTGAGCATACCAGAAAGTCTCCTTTATCTCAATTTTCCAACAATAGGGGCTACTTTCAGACTTCCCCTGATATATTCATTCCTCACTCTATCCTTTCTTGTCACTCCACACATCCATCTTAACATACGCATTTCAGCAACATACAATCTTTGTTCATCCATCCGCTTAACGGGCGAACATTCCGATCCATACATGACGACAGATCTAATTACTAATTTATAAATTTTGTCCTTCAGTTTTAGGGAAATACGGGTGTCACAGGTAGTTTCCGCTACTTGTCGCCATTTCATCCACCCTGTGCTAATCCTTCACTTTACGTCTCGGTCAATTTCGACATCTGCTGAAGCCTGAGCACAATAATTTTGAAAATTGCTTACTCGTAAAATTTTCGAAATTAAATAATCTGTACATGTCAACGTATGTCCTTTTTTATATTTGCATATAAAGCTTTTAATTATACCCATACATACGCCCATATTATGAACGCTCAGCAGGTGCATTTATTAAGATTATTATCAGATTCGAACGTGTTCAATCTATTAACAAGCTCGTGCGCTTGTTTACGCGGCGACCTACGTATGCTAGACATTACGAGTACAACAAGCTCCACATTTACTCCACGAAAACCGCCTCTATTACGGCTAGCAGAAAGTCGATTTAAAGGTTAAATTGATTGGCTACTTGTGATGTTCACATAAACGCATTCGCTCTAAAGTTCGATCACGCGATGTTCGTGTTGCTTGCAGATATAGTCGATAATAAGGGGCATGTGTTATTAAGTTAATAAACGAACACGTGAGACTAATAAGGATATATATAACCTATTATCTAAATTTTTAACGATGTTCATTATTGATCCCGAGAAATTGTAACTTTCTGGCTTATATTTCAAAAATAATATAAATTAAAAACATTTCACTAAAATATTTTGTGTAACCTAAATAAGGTAAAAATTTATTTAAAAGTGTTTTGTATGTGTAAACAGCAAAACCCGAAATTCTGTTCATCTTATTTCATTTGCGGAGTTAGTAATATCTAAATATACAATTTAATTTACTTACCGATCTACGTTTCGGGAAATTTAATACTGTAATTATAATATGTCATCAGAATTAGGTCTATTTGGTATTTAAAATCTAAAGAAAATTAAAAGAAATGTTGAGTACACAATGATAATACTTAAGGGTACAGTACTGTTGGTGATAGAGTTCAATAAAGAGGGTACTTTGATATAGTAATTGTCATACACAACTATTTATTGATAATTGTGTATAAAATTCATCTTAAACTGCACAATATTCATCTTAAAATTAAAAGCTTTAGAAGAAAGAATTATAGAGGAAAACCTGGTGACAATCTGGTACCTCATTAAAGACTGAAGCAATACTCTACTTACTCTTTACTGTATGGTATTTAAACTTAGAGATATTTTTTATAGCGCTACAAAAATTCCATAATGCATAAATTATTATCTAATTTTGTACAGTTTGTTCTTGTTTTTATGTATGTTTTAGTTTTTGTTGTGCAATTACTTTTTGTAGGTTAGTGAGGGATTGTATGATTATCAGTTTATTTATTTATTTAATAATAAGTACAAAAACAAAAATAATCCATACCGAACCTTGAAAACTAGGTTGAAATCAAATATTGTATGTAATTATATTCTACTAATTATATTATTAACGTGCAGCAAATATACAACTGTCATGTTGGAATAATTAAACTCAATTTCGGAATAACAAAGGATAAACAAAACAAAACATAGATAAAAATAAAAAGAAGAAACACACATACATTATTTACAATTAAACTATAAGTTACCTTAAATTATTAGAGAATACATTCTTAAAACAATAAATACTACAGTGAAAAATATTGGCATCAATTTCTGCGTCTACGCAACCCCTGACGAGCTCATTATACTTGCGACACATTCTAGCTAAGGGATTATAATAATTCGGAGTGAGAATAATTTTAATTTACGAGCACGGTGGTAAGTGTTATTTTTTTTTTATTTTTTTTTTATAGCATAGGACAGCAAACGAGCAAACGGATCACCTGATGGTAAGCGATAACCGTTGCCCATGGACACCCGCAACACCAGAGGAGTCACAGATGCGTTGCCGGCCTTTTAAAAGGGAATAGGGGGAATAAGGGGAATAGAGGGAATAAGGGGGGTTGGGCCTCCGGTACCCTCACTCACTCGGCGAAACACAGCGCAAGCGCTATTTTACGCCGGTTTTCTGTGAGGCCGTGGTATCACTCCGGTCGAGCCGGCCCAATTCGTGCCGAAGCATGGCTCTCCCACGGTAAAAACTTGATTGGGATAGAAGATATGTTGAATCAATTTGGGAATGTAGCTAGCAAATCTTCGTAAGAACGTGCAGTTGAAGATTCATCCTGAAAGAAAGCAACCCTAAAAGCACCTTAAAATACCCTAAAAATCAGTTAACGACCCTTAAATTACTAACAACCTGTCAAATATTCTTTATAAATTACCTCTTAAATTCAAAAGGGAATTGCTTAAGATGCTTTTAAGTAAATATTACTACTCACAAGTTTCTATCTGATAATACTGTATAGATTTATATATTATTTTATATATATTAGTGTATAAGAATATGTATTCGTGTATGGATATATATGTATATGTTAATCATAATTACCCCTGCCCAATTCAAGTCTTTTGATGTGTCAAAGGTTAACTGGAAGAGATCCCGCCAGGGATTAGTTCGCCTTTGCATATAATATGTTAAATGTATTATTTATGTGTATGTGCAATAAAAAGTTTTACAAACCAACAAAAATAAACAATATTTAACTAGTAAAATTACGTGAATTTATCAATTAATGATAATGTATCGCGATCGTGAGTTACTTAGTTTGACATACGTACATTATTAATAATACTTAAACTTATCTGATTCCCAATAATAACTAATAGAATTTCGACTTATTAAGCTCTCGGTTTTTTCTCCATTAACTATTTTTGGCATTTGTAATTTCAATGAAATTTACGCAATTATATTTATTATTTACACGTTGAAAACTTTAACAGAATATATTTACTGGCTACACTAACATTTAATTTGTACCATGTTCTGTCAAATTAATAAAAAATAGTAAACTTTTAGCAATATAAATATATTAATATATGTATATTTTATAAAAAATGTCTAGTATGTCAGCAGCAAGACAAGGCCCAAGCTACTGGTGGTTAGAACTGCAAAGAGGAATCACTAGACAATGCGTACCTACCGTATCGAGGACTACTTGATTCATCTGTCAAGGGAGCGCCTCTTAAGATTTTGATCGAGACTCTTGATATTGTATCAAGCCATTCAGAGACAACTATCGGAACTATGCTCGACGAATAACATTTCACATGGCAGTTTTTTGGTGTACTAAATTAAGATACACTATAAGGTACGGCTTTGTCTGCTAGCGCTGGCGCTCAGGGCGTTTGGGAGCACGGTGAGGCAGCTCTTTGCTTGACCCTTGCTATGGAACCTCGCATACGACGCGGTCCTTCGCACCAGCCTTCCTCGCGGCGTGAGTGTCGTCTGCTACGCTGACGACACTCTCGTCGTGACGACTGGGGCCGACTTCGGGCCGGTGCTCAGCTTGCCGAGCTTGGGGTGGCATGTGTCGTGCGGGCGATCCGCCAGCTGGGTTTACAAATAGCGCCTCACAAAACCGAGGCGCTATGGTTCCACGGCCTTCCGAGGCGCCGGGAACCACCCAGCTGCCGGATCCGGGTGGGTGACGCGGTGGTCCCGGTGGGGCCGTACATCAAGTACCTGGGCCTCACCCTGGACCGCCGCTGGAGCTTCGAGGAGCATTTCGTGCGGTTGGTCCCCCGAGCCAAAAGGGTGGCGGGCGCATTGCATCGCCTGCTGCCCAATCTCGGGGGATCGAGGGATGGAGTTCGCCGCCTGTACGAGGGCGTTCGTGCGATCCGTGGCCATGTATGGGGCTCCCGTGTGGTCGCAAGACTGCGCGAGGTCCCCCCGCTGCAGAGCTCTGCTACGAGCCTGCAGCGGATAATGGCCATACGGATCGTACGAGGCTACCGTACAATCTCGTACGAGGCGGCGACGGTTCTGGGACGCTCCCCCCCATTCGACATCCTGGCCGACATGTACGCGGCGACGTATGCGTCGCGGCGTGTCGGCCGGGGGGGCGATGGGGGGAGCACCTGGAACCCGCGCACGAAGTGCCTAAGCGGGAGTGGCACCGACGGATTGTGGGGCCTGGCGGCGCAGCTCGAATACGGATCTGCGCGCGCCAGCGGCCGTCGGTGCCGTACTCCCGCACCTCGAAGCTTGGCTCCACGGGAAGGAGGAGGTCACCTACCGATTGACTCAGATACTCACCGGGCACGGCTGCTTCGGTGAGTATCTGTGTCGAATAGGACGGGAGGATCGACACATTGTCACCACTGCGCATCCGACCTTGACTCGGCCCAGCACACGCTGGCGGAGTGCCCCACGTGGGCCTCCGAGCGCCGAGTCTTGGTCGCAGAGATCGGGCGAGATCTGTCTCCGCCGGCATTGATTGCGGCAATGCTGGCGGACGAGGGAGGTTGGAGGGCTGTGGCCTCCTTCTGTGAAGCAGTGATGCTCCAGAAGGAGGCCGCCGAGCGGGGTCGGGAGATGGCCGATCCCGCTCGAAGAAGGCGGCGCCGGGCTCGGTAGCACAGCTGCGGCGCCGCCGCGGTCGCCGGCGGGCGCGAGTAAGTCGCGACTGCTACGGCGACCCGGGATGGACCACGCCCCTTCCGTGGCCGGGGGGCGTCGTCGGTGGAGGAGACGGGGGAGGTAGTAAGCCTCCCCGAGGAGGGCTCCCCTGTGTCGACGGGGGAGCGGAGGCTGGGGGTTCCCGGAAGAAGCTTTCTGTTCCCAGGGCTCCCTACATGCCTGAGGAAGGCCATCCCTGAGGTTTTTAGGGTAGGCCTCCCCCTTCTGGGGAGGAGAGCCCCACATAACCCCGGCTCGCCACAGCCGGGGTATGCAATTTAATGCATTTTCCTCAGGAACCAAAAAAAAAAAAAAAGGTACGGCTTTGTCTTTTTGAGATTTCTCGACATTCTTGTAAGGAATTTTCCCCAACATTTATAAATGTCCCTTCAAATTGTAAAACGAAAACTAATAATATTAACACAACACTCGCTCCCGCTTTAATGCTCGTATTCTAAAGTTAAACCTAAACTCAAATGGCTGCTTGAGTACAGGAAGAAAGGGTTTATACTACTGAAACCACATAGGGTCATTCCTTTCTAAGTATATTCAAGCAGAGTTCTGATTTTAGTACATGAGCCTCAGTAGCGTAATTTTGTATCGAATATTGTATCGACCGCAAAAACGAACTACGAATCAAATTTATTTCATTTGTTTACAATTAAAATGCATCGACTACATGCATATTTAACAAAGGTCTATTTGGCGATAAATGAGCCACAATATTCCATAGTATCATATGGTTCAATGTATTCCGCCAGCTGTTGTATACTGCCTCTATTTAAATTTCAAGAGATGTTCTCTGGGGCCGATTCGTGTCCTGAACATATGTTGTTGGATATTCGTTCTCCTTTTGGTTAACTTTGGCTTATAAATTTTACCGTATTTTGAATAGAAATGACAATTTTATATGACATATATAAACAATGTAAACAAACAAAGTATTGTTTGTTAATATCACATAAAAATTGTCGGAATCCTTTGCGTATGTATACGATATATCTGAATAACTTTGATATGTTTTTGTATGTGTTTCTAATTTTATGATAGAAGTATATTGAAAATTTTATTATATTTTTATTTTATGTGCATATCTATAACATCAAATCAACAATATTTTAATACAATGAAAAAAAGCATGCTTATCTTTACAAAATAGCGCATACAAAACAAAAACAAATATACAAAAACTGATTTTTTAATTAAGTACAGGCGTATTGTATAGTAAAAAATTGTACAAAATACATAGTTTAAATAATTTACATTGAAATTTTAATCTTTATCTCTACTTATTGTCATCTGAAAGATAAAATCACAAATTATTGAGTTAGTGATGTTATTTACTATCGATGTTATGTTGGTCTTATCGCCTGTAATTGTATAAAATAAACATTAACGAAAACCATCGAAAATATCTATTAAACTCCTAAATAAAATTTATACTGTTTATTTTATAACGGAAGCACGATATCTTTTAAGCATTGCTTGCCAATTCATAATTAATTTCAAATACCTGATGGAAATTGACCGGTCGGAAAGCCAACACAATCTGTAAGCCAAGATGGCTCGTAGCAACTCACAGAATTACCACTGTACACCGAAAGTCCATTAGGTTTTATGGGTAGTCCGCGAGGACGAATAGCTGGCCCGGCGTTGAAATTAATTAAATTCGGACTTAAATTCCACCCCGATGTGACTTGTGGGTGTATACCACAAGACAGACACGTCGATTTAATACAATTTTAAAAACTGTTGGATTGTGTTCCAGCTGGTTATTTTCTAACACAACAATTGATCGTATTCGCAATCCAATTAGATGACCATATGAAGAAATCTAAATTATTTGCATTGGATATAACTATTGAACGATTAAAGTAACAAACATGCCAGTTTCTGGGATTTTAAGGTTATGATGTTAAATGTTTAAATAACGAGTTTAAAGTAAGCAGATTTTCAAATACATTGGAATAGCATTCCCGATTCGATTTAGTTATAATATCACCGCACTTATCTGGAATTCAACAGTGCTAGCGCTCGGTAGTACATAACAGACCGTGGCTTACACGTCGTGACGTATATGGTAAATATTAGATATTGAATACATAACAAATTTGAACAGATAACAAATTTGAAGTAAATTAACCAAATTTTTCCGTTAATACTTACAAAATTTAATGTCAATGGGAAGTAAACTATGTTAATTAATGGATTAAGTACGATCCATAATGGAGTTGATCAAGTACGATCATCACTGGGCAGCAAACGATAAATTGTGAACAAAGTTTTCCACATTCACAAGATTGTTAACATTGTAAAGATTTTAAAATGTCTTTATTTTAGTTTACTATTTTTTTGCATCATAATACTAATGGTAGAAAAAATATTATATCCAACGCTGTATAAGTCTTTCGTCTTTTTACGACCCACTTGGCGTTTTTGGCTCTTATACAACTGTTGTATAAAATACTATTAGCACCGTTCTTTATTTCAAACCTATCACGTACATATATTTTACACCTACAGGAAAGTTCTTCTGAGAGTTGCAGTGAATCTGTAACCCTCACAAAAACTACAGTCTAAGTTACCAATGTGTGACATAAGATGCAGTCGCAGTACTCAGTAATTAACCCTTCATACCGGTACATTGTTATTTTGCGACATAAATAGATAAGACGAAGGTACATAAATACTACAATTATTACAGTGTTGCGCATTTGAAATAGCAAAAGAAACGATATTTATATTAGATTAAAAGGAGGAAGATTCTATACCACCTTCGTACTACTACTCCGGCTACGGCTATTCGGCTCCATTTTAGAATCTTTTTTCTTTATTGGTTGTAACTAGCATATATAGTACCATCCAGATCATAATATTTTCATGTGGTAAAGAAAGCATCACTCAATCCTCTCTTCTAATCTTAATTGAAATGGTGAAAAAATTATTATCTAAATTATTGTGACAAAGTCAAAATTTTCTTTGGTAAATCTATAAAACTGGATCATTTATTTACTTTCTATTACAATTTTCTAGAATTTGTCAAAAACTAATGAGAATTCGGAAACTCACATGCAATGCAAGTTCCGTTTCAAATTTATTACTATTCATTTGGCTTTCCGCTGATACGGACGTATTAGTGCTCTTTAAAATTATTAATATATACTGAACTACTGAAAATTAATGCTGTTAACAAAGAGGTGAGCAATTTAAACCTACCATCCACCGCATAAGTAAATATATTAAAAATATAAAGTTAATTTGCAATTTAAGTGACTGTCAAGTTTTTGCAATTTAGAAGATCTCAATCGCGCGGCGGCCATAAGCTAACGAGTAAGAGGTTCTGACGCCTCCGTCATTTACACGACGACGATCCGTCTTTCTTCATTTGTTTTTAAATTCAACGCACAATATTTTAAAGCCGTTGCTATGGTTAGATTTTAATTCTTTATGAATTCAGCTGCGACAGAAAAACTGATGTATTATGTATATTACTAATCTATCATAGAGTCTAATAAGTTACTATATTTACATAAAAGGTCTTTTTTTTTAATTTCTTTTGGTAGCAAGTTAATGGTCTTGTGTATCAAGTAATACTTGTGTGTCAAGTTAATGGTCCTCTTGATGAAATGACAACATATAATGAAAAGATAATAATGTGGTGGAATTCTAAATCTGATATTTAAATTATAGCATTTAGGAATATTTTGGTAATAATTTCTTTATCCCGTTTTTTTTATAAATACATTTGAATAATTGTTATACAATTCTTGGCTGAGAAGAATCCAACAAATATGTTTAAATTATTTAAATTAGTGGAGCCGTTCTCAAATTTTATATGATGTAAATGTATCATAGCTTTTCTTGGCTTGAAATTACTTTACTTCGAAATGGTAGCCCAAATTTTTACTGCGCGAAAATTCACATTACATCCCGAGACACATTTAAAATATGTAATTTTACTTCTCACTATGGGGTAAGCGTTTAAGCCAGTCCGATTTGAGCACGCTTTAGCGTGTTAGTAAATATAAAGTTATATCCAACATTTTTATTACCCTTTCTAGTATTTTCCGCCATGATTCGGCAATGTCTCGAGATGTAACGCACATATATCCCATACTGAGGCACCGGTTTTATTAAACACCAACACTAAGACCCATCTTTTATTGTCTTAATGTGATGTAAGAGGGCTTAAAGGGTTTAAATATTCAATGTGTGATATGTTTTAATGATATATTTTACCCGTCCTTTAACGAAGATGTCTCAACTACTGAACTTTAGTAGATTGGTTGATTTGTATTGAGTTGTTGATTGGTAGATACTAGCTATAGCTTTTTTTTTATTCCCCTGAGGAAAATGCATTAAATTGCATACCCCGGCTGTGGCGAGCCGGCGGTTATGTTGGGCTCTCCTCCCCAGAAGGGAGAGGCCTACTCACTAAAAACCTCAGGGATGGCCTTCCTCAGGCATGTAGGGAGCCCCCGGGAACTACCAAGCTACTTCCGGGAACCCCCAGCCTCCGCTCCCCCGTCGATACAGGGGAGCCCTCCTCGGGGGAGGCTACAATACCTCCCCCGATCTCCACCACCGACGACGCCCCCCGGCCACGGAAGGGGCGTGGTCCCTCCCGGGTCGCCGTACCCGCGGGCGCGATTTCCTCGCCCCCGCCGGCGACCCACGGCAGATACTAGCTATAGCTGCTCTACAAAATGCAGTCTTATTTGAGTATTAAATCAACTTGAATGCGTTTAAAAAATAATAAAGTAATAAAATGTAACCCTACGCTCACTTCTGCAAAATGTAAAAAATTTACATGAATCGTGCGTCCCAAATCCCGTCGTATTATATCAGAAAAGTTTTCTCGTAAAATTCCAACGGTTTTTTGGGGGTTTAATCGTAAAACATTCGCGTTTGAAGCGAGTTCTTTTCGAATGTCACTTTTTCATGAAGTTTTGCAATTACGAGTCGAATTGTAATAAACGGAAGCCGTCGCTGCACTAATGAGGCAAATGTAGGAAATACTTGTGATGCGGTTACACCTTTGACGTACGGACGCCAATACGTCAAACTGTACATAACTTTATGAATACCGTGACTTTTGAAAAATAAAATGCAGCCAATAAACTGCTGTAAGCCGACCAAATTGGTCGCTGTCAAATAATATCAACGACGTTCAACCCAAGCGGACTAAGTTGAAATCATGATAACATCAAATCGAAGTATTAGCTCAGATAATATAATTATTAATTTTAACAATTACGCCCTCGGACTTTTTACTCGAAAGCTTTTTGAGGTGGTGCATCTGACTATTTATTATTAAGCAATGGGTATGCTTTAATTAGATATATCTTTTATTTTTTTGGGAAAAATGCTCCTTATGCACCGTGGCACCGTGCTGGCAAGGCGCGACCGGGGCTTTCCGGTCTGAGGGACCGGCCTACCCACTAAAACCCCCCGGTGTCCTCTGAGCCCATACCGGGGCGCGTGGCGGGTTTCGCAATTAGATATATCATATATATTCAAATTAACATTTACGGTACTGACAAAAAATAATGAAATAATGTTTATTTGACAGAAATAACCTAGGTTGGTTAAGTATAAGAAACTTTCCTCGTATAAATAGACATAGAACTCTAAAATAATTCCATTTAGTTACAGACGATCCGGCTGCGACTTTGTTTTACTCTTTTTAATTTTGCAACCCTTGTTCACTCTACTCATGGTTTAATTTACAAAAATTAAATAACACGTCTTTAATGGAAACGACAGAATTTCACTTTTAGAACTTTCTGCTATATAGCGTTGATATGCCAGTTAATTAGTTTCTCATTATATTTATTATATTACCGTCGAAGTAACAATAACACCATATATCACATAGTCAAAAGTTTACACACTAAAACCCCGCCATAAAATAGATTTATTGATAATGAAGGTTTACTCAAAAATTTTAATACTAAACATTTTGATTTATAGGGATATAACTAAAAATACGTTTAGTACATTTCACTGAAACATGGCGAAAACGCCATAAATTTGAAACAATATTAAGCGAATTTCACTTAAATGTCACATAGGAGGTTACACATACACATAGGAATTAGCATTTCGCTGTGCCTATACGTATGAGTTATTTATTAACTACGTTTGACCTTTAAATGTAATATTGAGCGTTATTATGTATATTTGGTTTTGATATATTTAAAATTGATACAGATGGAATTATATTATCAGTGTGTTTACTAATATTGAAGCGAGTATTGAAAGAAATGCACAGTCACTATAACGCGGCCAGTTGAAACTTTGGTTACCAATTCTGACTGATAAATGTAACTATTCTATTTAGTTATAGAGAAAAGAATTTGATATTTTATATCGATTATATAATGCGATACAGACAAAATTTCTAAATGTGGATATGTTAACGACAAATATTCACTGCTTTAATTCATTAATTTCCTTGCAATATGCAAAACGAAAACCTTTCCAATTTGAAGCTCATAATGTGCGCCACACAAAACACACTACAAAATTTATACTGAATGTATTTATTTGTATAGATAACGCACATTGTTCAGAAAGTGCTTGCCTCCAAAGTATTTAGAAGTAAGCGCATAGATGCTGAACCGAAATTGCTTCGCCCACCGCAGAAAGGCTCAGAATAAATCACAACTTGTGGCCAAACAATTTCGATAAATTATTGCACAAGGGGCTGCGGTATCGATACATAAAAACAGCAGTTAATCCCCGATTCGATACAGGATCAACGCTACAAATTAAGATCGGCACTGAAAATAAAACACGAAATGAAAGTTTTATTATTACTAGCCAGTATGTAATACTTTTACTTTTTGTCACATTTTGTTAAATAAGCGACGATATTAATGCCACATAGTATGTAATATTACTGTAAGTAAAGCTTGCTTTATTCTTAACTAAACTTCAAGATATCTGTAAAGATTCCATTGTCCATCACCCTTTATTTGACTTTCAACCTCCTTACAAAACCCATTAATTTATTTAGCATTATTAAATAATATACAGTGTCAAACTTTAATTTGCAACCTATCTGTTAATATAAATAGGCGACACACAAAAACCTAAGCCGTTCCAAAACACAGAGTCAATGCAAACACTTGTTACGTTTCATCATAAAACTTGTGGCATCCTAATTGTCTTCAATGCAATACTTGCAAATATTTATGTGCGTGAAATAAGTTTATTCCGGTAATTAATTCTGCTGCAAAAAGAGCTAATTTGCTGAGAAAAGTTAAGGTAATACGTCAGAAAGTTAATATTCTTCTTGTATTTTGTATTTAATACAACCTGAAAGGTTTTATTAATACTGAGAGAGAGTATTAACGAAATCTTTAAAAAACATTTACTATCTTTCAGTTTTATTTGATAATTATTTTCTAAATGACATTCAATTTCTAAATAATTATGAATAATTTTCTATTAAAACCTGGGTAAAAAAAAAATAAAAAAAAAACTACAATGTTTTTTTTTCAATATTCCTATTATTCGCTTTACTGTCTGTCGAATAACTGATTTTTGGTGTTCATATTCCGTTTCGAGTTTTTAAGCTTTAATAAAAGCTAGCAAGCTAATATTATTTGAAATACACCTTTCCTCTCCTTCCTTTTCTTTGCTTTTCACGTAAACTGGGTTTTTGAGCTAGATCATACCCACATTTAATAGTTCTATAATCTTTTTATATTACTCTTTAATATATATTTTCTATATTTGTTCATTATATTGTCTACTATATGACCTATTTTCCTACGTCATCTACTTTTATCTATCGAAAATTCTGTAATGTTCATGGGAATGTGTACGTGTATTTTTATAGCTTTACATTGATAAGCAAGCTGTTTGTCCACGTTGTGGTATGTATATGTGATTTCTGGGAGATTCGAAGCAAATCTGTAACACATCCCACATGAACATCAATGCAGATAGTCAACTTGTTACGTAAGATGTGAAGTCTTACCTTAGCCTTAGGTTACTTTTCATACCCGAATACAGCGAACCCGAATATGCGAAAACTGCTGCTTTATGGGAACAGCACAACCGAGGACAGGATACTATTAATTCAGTTTTGCATTGACCTAACTATCGACTCTACACTACAGAGTCTAGTGCCCCATTAATAAATCTCTAACATGATACCGCATTTGGCTATCTATTAAGCAATTCAATCCAAAGCGAGCCACATATTAACGATCAAGTTCCCATTGAATTTACAGCACGTACGCCAGTACGGTCAACAGATTAATTGGCCCACACATTGGCTCAGTATTCATTAACATGACACTAAATAACTTTATCGAGAAATGATTGAAAACATTTATCTGCACTTTTATTACAACATATATCAGATCAATTTATACCGAAATCTCTCGTTGGGATTCAAGTAAATATCATCGTGAAGATTTTGGTAATTATGGCTGTGAAATATTTATGAAAAATTTTAAACAGCACCTATTTACTTTAAGTTTTTTTATAATTAATATTTGTATTTCCAGTAGAATACTAATATTTTTTTAATCTATTTAAATAACACTACTTTTGTCACCAACCTATTTATATTTGTAAGTTTATATGTATACTTTCTATATTTAAAAATGTAACATTTAATGTGAGAAAGGTGAAAATCTGTTCGTTTTATTCAAATTGTGTTAAAAACACTGAGCTTATTTTTTTAAGTAATCCAATGTTTTTACATATGCTTGTTAGGTGAAAATTACTTAAATTAAGTAATAAAAGTATATATTTTCAGTTGTAGCACTTTAATTTAATATAAAAAGATCTTGAGCTGTACCAGACGTTAGCATATTCTCTTGGGTTCGATATGAACTGCCAATTTTTTTGAATCCAGCATAAATATTTAAGTGTCGCAAAAAGACAAATAGCCGAATATTAATACATTGTCATCTGATGTTCTTGAAGGAGGTTAAACAAATAAAGGAGTCCGCAGTCTCGCTCTTACCAAAACAAAAAGGTTAGCGTGCCGACTCGAACGTCGACCTACCTATTAAGACGGAGGCAGTCTCGGCGCCACAATACGTCAGCCCTCGCTCATAGATGCATTACGGGATGAGATGGTTCAGCGGATTCGCGCTTAATTTCATCGGTAAATTAGTTTAGCGCGGAATCTCGAGTTACCATTTGAACCGATGCGTGTTTGTTGTCGAGTGTATTTGTTGAGCAAGTCCTTAGAATATTGTTTGAAGTATTTGCTTGCTTGTCGAATTCGAAGTATTTGCGACATGTATCAAGTTGTATCTATCTAGTGGAGGAAGCAATATTTATATAAACAAATATAAATTGTATTTACAGCTTTAATGTGTATGTATATTTAATATTAAAGAGCTTCAAATTTAATAATATTAAAGAAATAAAGACAATATTAATTTAACATTTATTTGTGTATTCCTAGTGTGTATTTGTATATTTTAATGTAGGAATACTGTTTAGCATCATATTCAGGTTATGTTCATCTTGTAATAATAGTTTATTAGTAAGTAGTTAGTAAGTTAGTAACTTGTAATATTTATCTTTTTGGAAAACTCTTGCATTTCATTTCACAAATTTTTATTGTTTAAATTTTATAACATTTTTAATTTGCTCATGTATAGCTGTTGTGTAAATTACTTATATTGTTTTCTAATAATTTAATGAAAACTACAGTTAGTATAAGAGTTATATGTATAATTAGTAAAAAGTAAACCATTTCTCTTACAAATATAAATCCTAATTTTCACATTACATTATATTTACATTAAATTACATTATATGTATTTTAGTTATGTATAAGTGAAACAAAGCTATCAGTGATTAGTCGCTCATACTCACAGTCATAATTTACACGACATTTAATTGTTAGTTGTAGTTAGTACAGTGAAAAAACTTAATAAGATATAGTATTAGAGACTAAGCTGCTAGTTGATATCAGAATGTTCTGAGGTAAAGTAAAGATATAATATTATGAGTTGTATATCTGCCACCTCAACCTATTTACGATCAACTATTGACTACGCGTCTCCATTTTACACAAGTAGGAAGCGTTCCCATTCATAGGCTTGTGTAGTCTCTATGCTAAGAGGCAGTAACACATTTATTCTACCTCACTGGGTAGTATCAATCTTACTATAAATATATATTTTCCAAAGTTTTGAAACAATTCAACTTTTCCGCAACACATTTCTACTAGAGTCTTTTATGACGGTCTAATAAGTAGTATACAAGCGTAATTTCCGCCGTCTCGAATGGTAAATTGGTTAATAATGGCCGAAGTTTGAGTGAGGAAACATTGCCGTCACGCACCTCCGGGCGCTTTTGTACGACTGTGACGCACTCACGCGCGTCTCGACTCATTGTCATGGTTCTTGACAAAGTTCTTTATCATTGAAGAGCTTTATCAAGTAGCTTTGTGTGTTTTCATCGTCAGCGTTACTTTGTAAAAATAGCGTCGAAAGGATGTAATCGTGCAACATGGGTTACTTAAAGCTTTTAACGTGAGTCTATGCAATGATGGACTTAAAATGTGTATGTATTCTCGCTGCGTTTCTATGCGAGAATGACATAGGAATCATCGGAATAAGTTAAGCATAATAAATCTCTATAAATTGACCAGACATTGGAAATAAATACTTGATCCTATAGAAACTTGAGAGCAATGGTGATAATGTGAATGTTTGTCACATATCTGCCTCAATCTTCATGGCGAGCGCACGTGATTGTATGTATTTTTGATCGTTATAGTAGTATTTTAAGTGTGATATAGTAAGGAATAATAAAGGATATATTCTGTGTTAAGGCTTTTCATCAATCTTTCGTCATCGTAACTTTATGTTTTTACATCATTTGTGAAAAGATTACTATGGTATTTGCAAATAGTTAAGTATCATAAGAACCTCATACTCTTTACGAATATACTTAACTGTGTTTCTATCAGTTACGCAAAAATAAATAGGCTAGGCACAATATTCAGTTCCACTTAGGCAACAGAATAAGTCTAGAAGCATATCGCTGCTGTCGCTGCAATACATCGCCAACGTCGAGATGATCGATTGTCGCCCATTACAGTAAGTTATACGCCTCCGACAACTCACTCTGTTACTGTGTTTCATTAATTAGAATCAATTTGGCAACATTTAATTAAATCAGCGCCATTACATCCTATTAAATATGTTGTATTAATAAACCATGTAGGTAGGCTATGTAGCAACGCAACCTCTTCATTTACTGCTAAAATATGTATATAACCAGATTTATGGAATGTTTAGAATTCATTGCGTCCATAAACGTAATTTCCACAAAACACAAAATCAATATGATTGTTTATTTTTTACACATGGCAAGAAAACACTTACGGCCACTAAACGACAGGGACAAAGGTGAAAACAAAATTTAGGACTTCCCCCAACAACTAAGGTACTGTTATCGTTCCTCCAATTTTTCAACTCATTTATTAACATTATAATAAGGTCAAATCGCTTTAGTAAAACCATGGTGACATACTTAGTCTCGAAGCCGTACCACCAACAAATAAGCAAGAAACTAGGAACGTACGCGTGGCACAGCGTGCTGTGGTGATCGCATCTACCAGCAAGGACAGGCTCCCAAAGTCAATATCTTGCTACTGATAGCGAGTCGCCAGCTGCCATCGTCTCCCAGTGGCCTTTTGTAGGAAATGAGTGCAACAACCCTGTTCAGTCAGTATTGCGCGATCTGAGAAACTACCCTAGCAGGACTAAATCCATTTCTCCAGCACCGAACTAATCGCTTCGGTCGTCCACCGCTGAATATTATAAACTTTTAAAAATGTAAAATTAAATACAAATTCTAGAAGCAAGTAATGAGGTAACAGCGTTCACAAAGGGTACCAAAATGAAATATTCACTTTGCGCTTGATAAAAACCTCCTTTAAAGCGACAAAGGAAAGTTCGTGAATTATAACGTCTCGACTCTCAAATATACCGAAAAATATAGGTTTTATATTTAAATGGCGGCCCTCGGCGACCTGGCGCTTTATTACTATTTCCGCGTTAGAGACAAAGACTTCGCCGAATATAATGTTTTATATATTGTTTGTGATAATGGATTAGGGTCATGAATGAATGAAAATTTAACTAAGGAATAAAATAGGACGTGCTAGTCCCCCAACATTTATGTTACTTATAATAAAATTTTGACCAAAATTCCATAATACATGTTTAGGTACATATTTTGTTTGCATTTGTTCATACATTTTTAAATAAAATGCATAAACACAATTCAATATTTAATCGAAAAAAAAATGTTTCTACAACAGCCTATAAATCATTTGAAAGTGCACATTTTTCCATACAATCTATCTAAGTTTTTACACAGCTGCCTCTGTAAGGAATTGGTGAAACTCGCAACCCTCAAACACAAAGATAGTTAATATTGCTGCGAAGTACGCCTTTAACGCCACCAACGCGAAAGCAGCGAAATTAAAATTGTCGGTATGATTAAACACAAATACGCTGCGTTTTAATTGAAACTATGTGGATTGTTTTAGTTTCAGTTTGTTTTGTGTTGAGATTATTTTTACTAGTTTATATAACGAGGTATCTATGAGCTTTGCAAATATCGCTTATAGATTTCCGTTTACTGTTATTTTGGTATTTGTTTGACGTAACGAAGTAATTTATTCACGACTATATTATTTATTTATTTTCAGGTATGCTGGCTTACTTCATCAATAACGAAAGATAGAAATATCTCGGTGAGTTTTCGCTTGAGGCAACGCCGCTTATCGTATTGTTTCAACATTAAAGTGATATATTGGAATAGATACAATATAGCAGAGCATCGTATATTCATGATTCGTAATCGTTCGTTCGCCAACCATGTATCATCGCATCCCGGCTCGGGCATACATCAAACATGCTACAGCCATCAATCAAGGCATCGCACTGCTAGTGTTGCCTGACAATCCTCGATACGATACATCACATGTCGATATCCCGATATTTAGCTTCCACAGATGTCGCCATGTTGATGCCTGTCTAATCAGCCAATGCTGGAATTGAACTCTAAAAATAAAAATCATTGCCTTTATCAGACATATTTGAACAATATAATGTATTCGAAGTAATAGACATATAATGTAAATAATCTATGTATTAATATTTATAGAGAAAATACGCCGTTAGAATTTTTGTGCAATATATATTTAATTATAGTATACTGTTTGCTGAGCAAAACTATAGAAGAAATAGTAAACCTATGATTATTACTTTTTATAACACAGCTAAATGTCCGCGTTGTCGATAAATCTCCAAATAAAATCTGATGCAATCATGAAGTGTTAAAGAGACTTAATCTGTATTGAAAATAACATAAAAGTATTAAAAAATTATCAACATCTTTGACATTTTGTGATACTTCCTTATTATTTTCCTTATTATATATTGACTAATTTCAGATTTACTGTAAGAATGCCACATAATGTGTGAGTTTTTAGAAACCTAGAGTGCTCAATAGATCAAGGCGGTATTCACAATGGCCCACCGCTTGTAAGTTTATAAGGCACAGTATACAGTAACTGTATAGGCACACCATAATACTGTTCTCATCTTTAGACAGAGAGCTCCTCCCTCTGAAAACCATTCAATAGAGGCACACCCGAAGCATCATGTTGGCTTGACTTTTTAGCGCTGCGTAGAAATTTAGCCTTATTATGCATCCCTATATCGCATTAAAAAAGGTGCTTCGAAGAATTGTTCGAATTGGTTCCTACCGCTAGTTTCCGCCATCGTTTCACTCGAAAAAACGTTCACTCTCATCATCGAAATGATTGGCAGTCCACAACAGTGCGTTTTTTTGAGAAAATTTCTGTCTCGTACTATCAAACTGATACAAGCAAGGTATATCATACCATTTCCAAACCATTGCGATATCTGAACTTTATTTTTTTTTCCGATTTAATAGGCCGGCAACGCGTCTTCACTGATTTTGCGGGTATTCGATGGAGATGGTAATCGTTACCATCAGGTGATCCATCTCCTTCGCCGTCTTAAAAAATATTACAAACATACGATTTTCATAAATATGTGTACACAGGTTACATATCAGATTGAGATGTTTAACTTATTATAATTTACACCTCCAGCATCACCAATTCTAATTAATGAAAAATAAAACTACAAACAGAATACTGTTTAATCTATGTTACTGTAGAGCAATCAGTTTCAACTGAAAGTAGACTTTTATTACAAAGTAGATATTCCGATTATTAATCAGCTTCTTTACTATTCTTCTGCGCTTCTTATACGGATAGGAAACTTGATCTTGAATCTGCCATACCGAACCTACCATAAATATGTTTAGTCATTTACAAACTGCCCATAACAATAAATGACGTAAAAAGTTTTTTTCCAATTAACAGACATTGCGTTAGTTATTCGAATTTAAATTCCATTCGTAGATTATTTCTAAAAGCGGTAATAACTATAAAAGCAAGCGTACAATATTTCGGTATTCAGCAACCTTAGCCACGACGTACCTATGTAATTAATGATGCTTATCTTTATTCAGTAATCCGTCGAAATGATTAAAGGTTACCTTGACCTTTACATAAATACGTAACACTTGATAGGTGCTTGATAGATGTTTCTTGGTACTTGATAAGACTGTAACTAAGCGTGGCTGCCGCAGAGGGGAGTTTATAAATACCTTTTCTCTAAACATATATATATATTGTTTATTTGTTAACTGAAGGGTTTTAGTAAAAGTATAATCTAATCAATAACATATTAATAATAACTAACAAACAGATTAGCAGAATTGCTAAAGTGAAGATATTTTTTGGACTATGTTCAATTGCTAAATTTATCAAATAATCTGCTAAAACAAAGTATCAATCACATTAATTAAAAAAGATCAACAAATTTTTGAGTCATGAATTCACGATATTTTACTGATAAATATATTAAATTGTGTCGGCTGAGTGAGTCCGGGAGTGGGCTCTACACGATAAGCAAATATTTTAATGACGCTGGTATTTGTTTTTACAATAAGCTACCTTGCTATAATACTTGACTTGTCTCATCATCTTATTATGATACTGCTTCTTATCTTAACGATAAACGCCCTTACCTATAAAAATATCATCCCTAATAGAAGCTCTTGATGCTTCTTAATAATTAATATTTTTATTTATTAATATTTAATTTTCTTTTAATGACGATTGTGTGTGACACGTGTGATTCCATAAGATCTGTGACATGTAAATGATGTTTACTGGTATTGTAATTCGTTATTATATCTAAAAACTCGAAGACGGTTGGATGACAGATTATTGCGGGTTATCTTATTTATCGAATATACGTTTCTCAAAAAAAATGGCCAAATATTTTTTTTCGCAATTGCACGCACATTTCTTATTATAACCTATGAAATATGTTTTATTTAATTTATTATTTACCTAAGAAAACGTAAAATCCAAAATACCAGTAATTCAAAAATGAAACGGAGTTAATACAAATTAAATTAAATCAGAAAAATAACACACACATGCAAAACCAACGCACATGAACAGTAATATTAAAATTGAAATTTTGATCAAATGAAAAATATGCATCGGTTTTAAAAAGTTAAGAGACCAGTTAGGTATTTATTATACATTAATGTTGTCCAGCTCGTCCTCATTTGAATAGAAATATCAAATTTGCGGTTCGGAAACGCCCTGCATGATCAATTTAATACATTGTTACTAAATTATTAAGCTTTCAATTAAAAGCTTGATATTCGAAATGCCTATCATAAAATTCAAGCTACAATTTCAAATAGTACATTACAAAATTAAAATTGAATGAGTAGTCTTAGGTTTTATATATGAACTAGCTTTCTGCCGCGGCTTCGCCCGCGTGGATTTCGGGATTGGTGTATAGAGGGTTAAGGGTCATAGCTTGCCCACGGCTACATATACGCGGAAGTCGGTTTATGGTGCGAAGATTTTATCGCGCTTCCGTGGGACTATCCGTTTTTCCGAGATAAAAAATGCCGCAAAACTCCTCAAGAATCACTCTATCTATTGATGAAAACCGCATAAAAATCTGTGCAGTAGTTTTTGAGCGAAGCCTTTATTGCGCATCCCGTGGGATCTGTCGATTTTTCGGGATAAAAAGTAGCCTATGTTACTCGGAGAATGTAGCTTTCAAAGGTGAAAGAATTTTTGAAATCGTCCAGTAGTTTAAGCGTGAAGAGGTAACAAACAAACAAACAAACAAACAAACAAACACACTTTCGCATTTATAATATTAGTTGGATTAACATTGTGCTTTGGTTATAAATACATATGTGATAGTGTTGCTACAATATAACGCTACGACAAACAAACTGCGAAATTGCTACGCATGCTACGGTTTTCTCATTGAGATTGGATGAAAATATTAATTGGGAAAGAATTGCGATTATTAAATTTAACACTACTTTTCGTATATATAAATATTTGAGTTAACTGCCTATATATGATTTTTAAATATGTTTACTATTTTTATTAATAAAATTTTACCTAAAGTTAATTTTGTTTCGTCATTGCGTTATTATTAAATTTTTAATTACTACGAAAATTGTATGTTTATCAATGTGGTTATATATTTTTAGAATGTACACAAGTAAAAATATCCTATAAGCCTATCTAGAAAAAAAATGTATTTATTAGAATCTATTTTCTTTTTGTATCTTTTAGTTTTTACTTATGTCCTTATGTAGGTTTTATTATACTGCACAAAGTTGACAAAGTATCAACAAGTTAACTTGAAGTTCCTGAGTGTCGTTTAAGAAAAGATTTTATTATATTTGAGAGACTTAGGAATGCTACATAATGCTTTTGTAAGTATTGGAATATTGTCATTTATCAAAACTTGGACAGTACAATTTGCTGAGAGCGCTCGCTGGGGCAGTCGGAAGCTGCCAAAAAGCCAAGACGTGATGCAACTTTATTTCATACAGTCACGAAATCAATCAAGATAAGTGTCCTCCGAGTAAACGCAAGCATTACTTTTCTTAATGTTTAATTTGATTCAACTGATTTATAAAATTTTGTATTGTTACAAGCGTAGTATTATATAAGAATATTATATATTATAGAAGAATATACTAAGAAGTATAGTGTTATTTTATTTTATAATTTTGCATAAACATGTATAAATATGAAAAATAAATATACTTATTAAGAAAAATTGATGAGCTCTGATTCAAAAATCTTTCTTTTTATTTATTTTCCACAAATCGTGCTGACGCGATAAGCGTTAAGGCCACAGAGTACTTATTAGATCGAATCGAAAATTCGACCGCATTATTAGTCCTTTATAACTGAATAAGATTAATTAAAAATTAGATTTATTCATGTTAATCATATGTGAATCAACATATAATCAAAAATCTCTACAGATATTTTTTATTACAATATCTCGTAAGGTTACAGATATGTATATATCTGTAACCTTACGAAATGTGCCTTAAATTTATTAAAATAAATGTTCTAATATGAAAATACAGTACATAAACATATTTTAGATTCAGGCGTTGATGTTTTCTATTTATATGCAGATTATTCTCAATATTAATGTTCCGTTATTAAATTACGATTACGTTTATTTCAGTTATGTATGAGCAAATAAATTTTATAAAAAATATTGAATTTGTTTAAATAGAGCTTATTTTTAACTTCACTTATTTTTAAATGTCAATGAAATGACACTTTAAAAGATTTATCTTTCATTACCTTCATGAAATACTTGAAACCGAAATCTTAACACTAGGAGTATAATGCATTGATATCGTGGTTCACTATCGTCTTTTGTCATACTAAGGAAATGCCCTTCGCATTGAATGTTGAAGTGAAGGTAAAGCTGTGTCATCTCTGATCATCAACAGTACAAATTAATAAAAATATCATATTGGAATAGTCTAAAACACGCCAAGCTTTACATTTTCACTACGAAAGGAGTCGCTATTACGAGCGACATGACAGTTGTCTCATAAACAACATGTAGTCAAGATACGTTCAAACATAACATGCATACATACCTCAACCAGGCTTCTTATAGTAATAAAATAATAACACACAACACACCTAAAATATCCTTTCCATAAATATACTTTAAATACACAAATATATATAAGTATTATACATATAACCATTCTTTAAGCTGCTGTCTTTCATTCTTTGGTGGAAATATAATAAAAATTGTAATTAAGTATTTTATTTTAATTAAAAATGAATAATTAAATATACCTACCTAAATGTGTGATAGTAAAAATTGAAAATTGTAATATTTATTGTAAATAAAAATGAATAATTAAATACACTCAAATACATTATATATTACATATAAATAATTAAATATACCTACCTAAGTTAATACAATTTTATAAAAATGGAATATTTTTTATAAATTAAAATGAATAATTAAATACACTATACATTACATATAAATAATAATAAATAATTAAATATACTTAAATTAATACAATTTTATCAGTAATGATTAATACATATAAAAATACTTCCTCGCTCCCGTTGATCTATATTGCTGTGCCCGACAGGGTCCATAATTGTACCTACCTCTAATTTTAAGATCACCGGTATCACATTATGGAACGCAATAAAGTCATTGAGTATTGAGTACGTTGGCAGATATGTACTCATTAATAGCCGCATTGCTGTATCTGTAAATAATAGTTTTTTAAGCCTGTAATTATCACCAGCATGTAAATATCTCACATATTTATACTACTTTACATTGCTATTAAAAATGTTTGTTTTTCTTACATATGTTAAAATTTTAAATAACTGTAGTGTGCCGCCTTATTGTATGATTGTGATAGCTATTATTATATTAGTCTTTACGAATTGATATAACAAATACTTAAAAATAAAATACTTACATATATTGATACACAAACGTTAATATGATTGAAAAGTTATTCTTGGATAAGAATTCATTATTAATAAATCCAGCAAGTAAATTAACAGATTTCACTTCAATATTTTATGTCATACATTTAAAAATACATCGAGCACTACTTCGCTGCGACTCACATTTCAAACAAAACAAAAACCCACTGAGACACAAGATGAATGAAAATCCCAACCACAAATAATGCCCATGGGGGTTTGTGGCGCAACTTTAATTGTCGCACAAACTGACGGAACAAGTTAGCGCCAGTTTTAACTCGTCGGCGCTTGTTGCGGAAAACTAACATGAAACAATGCGCTCTCATCAG
Source organism: Scirpophaga incertulas (assembly GCA_036419045.1). Classification (NCBI taxonomy): domain Eukaryota; kingdom Metazoa; phylum Arthropoda; class Insecta; order Lepidoptera; family Crambidae; genus Scirpophaga; species Scirpophaga incertulas. Next base: position 25,305,695 of record CM071634.1, on the reverse strand, counting down.
CGTGGATTGAAACTGCGGAGTTTCTCGATCGCCGAGCAGACGGAGATATTTGGAGCATTTCGAGACGCCAGCACTAATCCAAACTAATGCTATAAAAGGAGCTCCACGAAAATTTTAAGGAAGTGAAAGCGATCTTGGCGTGGCTATTCATGAAATAAGATGTTAAGAAACTGTTAACTGTAAACAGTTAACAGTTAATTTCAGTTTGTGTAATAAATACATTAGTAACGTCACATGTTTACAAGTAAACGAGCTGGGTAAATAAAAAATAACAACGGACATTTTTGAATCGTGAGATAAAATTTAATTTCCAACCAACGTCTTGAAGTTACAAAAAGCATACTGCTGGACGTTAATATAGTAACTAATTTATATATAATATTATCCCAATAACCTTTGTGTTGCAGGCATATATTTTTTTATATATTATTATATAATCTACAACCACCTAATAGATGTCGTACAATTGTATATGTCGCAGCTAACTGGTTAAAATAGCCGTTCAATCAAACGCCCTTTGACTGAACAACGTCATTCAATCACACAGCTATACGTCATTTAGCCGACTTGTTGATTGCAACGTTCAACATTACAGCTAGACGACGCTTAGCCAACTGGTTAAATGGTAAATTAACTTAGGTGACCATTAATTTAGAACTTAAATTGAGCGAATAGGAAGACTTTTTGTAATTTCTTGGGAGGTTACTCTTGAATTAAGTTTAAAAGGTGACCAAAAGTTTGATGAAATAAGTAAAAGTGAAAAACAAATTATTAATCATTATATTGTTTATTGCACCAAGCAAAAAATTACAAACTCAAAAATTTCCGAACCAAGAATCATTTCATAATCCCGTAATTTCTCCTCGAATATTTTTAAATTTTGATTCACTCGTTTCACTCGTAAGTGACCTCATAGTGTCTGTGTCTTTAATAACACGTGTAACGTATATTTACTACTTACATTCCGAAAAATATCTTGAAACAAGCACAGACCATGGCTAGTTGACGCCATATTGAAAACAAAACGCACCTAACGCTGCAGTGGTGAGCGCTAAACTAATTAAATTAGACGGCGGCTTTTAAATCAGTTGTAGTGTTAAACGTTTTGAGCGACTCAAATATTCAATTAATAAGCTAGACGTATGGTTGAATGGCGTTATTCAGTCAGTCAAAAGTCACTGTTTGATTGAACGGCTATTTTTTTATTTTTAGAGAAATATTTCTGCTTTTTTTACATTTGACTTTACTATACATATATAAAAAAATATTCAGTATTATCTAGTTATTTTTTCGCTCATGCCTCAAGTCAGAGCTTTGCTTTGGATACCTATAACGGCAGGAGACATAGATTATGTCTGACTTTTATAGACTAAACTCAAACTAAACTATGCCTCTGCGCCTATTGGAATGGGAGAGATAGCACCACTCTCAAGACGATGCATATACGCTTGTAGTGGCTCATACATAGACAAAATGGTACCGACCGTATCTAATGGATTACCTACACAAATTTAATCGAAGGCCGTAGTTATTCGTAGACGTTAGATGCTACGTTATAACATATAGACGCTTGCTACTATTCGCTGGTTAGCTTTAAATTAAATTCTCTATCGCTATTTGTCCGAGACGCAACGTGTTTCCGACTTACGTACGTCAGATTCATTGTATTACGTAAAAGCATGAATATTATAGAAAATGTGTATGTACCTTTTTAATTACGTCATCGGCGTCATATATTTGTATATACAAGACACCAAAGATGTGGTCTAACTAGAAGAGATATTTGCATCATTGTAACTTAAAAATCATCTAACGAAACTTTACGGACCGCTTTAGTTGAAATACTAACCACCAATACATATATTAAATGCAAAAAGCATAATACTTTACATTTATCAAACTAAGAACTTTTTAGCAACTCATTACAGGAAAAGTTCTTGAAATTGCAAAAGTTTGGGTAGCAACGCTTTAGCGTATTAGTGTATATTATCGTTCCAATAAACCATTTGCACGCTAATTAGAGTGCAGCTAACATGTGCTCGTGACAGACTCGAGCCATAAATCTGTTCGCCTCGTTATTGTTAACAATTAAAATAAACTTGTCTGGCTTTCTCGTTAACGTATTCCTAACCCGCAAAGCCTGTGTTTATAAAATAGTTGTATTAAAAGTACAATTAATAAGTAGAAATAATGAGTACAATTATTTGCTATAGTTTAAATAGTTCTACCTGAAAATAATTAAATGAAGATCCTGACGGGATACATATGCAATTTCAAGATTTTCAAGTTTTTTTTTATGTATTGCACATTTGTTAGGTTCTCTTAGTTGAAGGAAAAATCAAAAAACAGCTACAAAAATCACGCAAGTTTTGTCTCTCGTCGTTTTGTCACGTACGTTTTGTATAGTAATAGACTGTAATAATAACAAGATAAAGGATAATTTCCACAAGCTCAAAAAACCTCTTTCTTAAAAAATGAGGATTAGCACGACTAATTATTAAATTAACAATGTTATTAAGAATCAAAATTACTAGGCTTTTCCAAAGTATTGTTTGATTTTTAGTTAGGTACATATATAAAACAAAAGGAGGAATATTTTTAAAGCACTCATTCTACATTCCTCGCTTCCCTAACGTGAGCTGGTTTTGCTCCATTTTTCTTCACATCGTCCGTATAGTTCCGCGTACACTAATGAACACGTCTTTGTAAAGCCAACTTTTAATTTCATCGACAATTTTTAACACTACCAATAATCGCGGGATTCTATGCTCTCCCACTTTGTAATAAGGTGTAACCGAATCTTATGTTCAGTTAGAATAATTTGGTACAGTACAGTAGCTCAGTCTTGAAAAAAATATACAAATCTGCCTGTCAGGTTTCCCTTCATTCCTTTAGTGTATATTATGTATATGTCCGGTAGTGTATGTTCCGTTAAATTTTGCTTGTGACAATCCTAAATTTAAAAATAATTTTGTTAATATACCTACATTTTAATAAAAAAAAATATATATATATACATATATATATATATATATATATATCTTTCTACGTACATTAGCTTATTGCATTCCAACTCCTTTGATGGCACAAAATTATTATAGTGTTGGTGTGTTTTCCCAAATCCATCAAACCATAATATATTATGTACAATATTTTCTGTTTAATACTATATGGAAGCGAATTTCATCCTACTTCGAACCCACAGCAGTAAATACGACAAATTAATTGTATATAATTGAATCGTTTGACTCTTATTTAAAACAAAATAACTAGATTCCGTTTGATGAATCATTAAATTTAAGAACAGCGACAATTTAAAAATACTGCACTAAAACACTACTTGGTTTAGTATGCAAAATAAATCTCATACCATACTGCCTACTTAGTTTGCATCAATAATCAAAATGAATAATAGTGTTTGCAAGTATTTTTTTTATAAACCATTCTTTTGAAATGTCAGAATTCAATATAGAGTAACCGTAAGATTTCATTAGCAAATATATATGCACAATAAAACACGCATAATATGATTTGTGATTGTCAAATGGATTGACTCTATTGTTGTGAATAGCACCTAGATTCATTGTTGATGCTAACACTAATTAACTCAGTTACCATAAGCAAACACCAATTTATCGTCACCCATATATGTAACAAGCTTATGTAGCATTATGGATGCTACCGCCTAGTTTAATTACCTAAATTTAATTATGTCTAATAAGATAGATTGCGCAAATCGTATTACTAATGCATGGCTATTTCCAGTGTAGATTTGCTAAGACTAGATTAGGGTCCTAAACAGCTTAAATCTAATTTAATTGCATAGGTTTTTTTATCATATTTCTTACGAAATATCTATGGAAAATAGGTGTGCATATACAATTTTGCTAATGAAAAGGGATTTTTGAATATTGAACTGTGGTTTCAGCTTATAATACTTACTAGGAAGTCGACTGTTTCAGAGGTATAATGACTAGTTCTCGGAATAGGTAGTTTAATTTTATGTGCTTGCGATTTTGTGACATCAATAGTATGGATATGCCTTTTTTGTGGGGGGGAAATGCGACCTTATGCACCATGATACCACGCTGGCAAGGCGCGGCCGTGTGTGGGGCTCTCCCCCCGAGTTCTCTAGGCCCATACGGGGCCTAGAGAACTGACCAAAAGCTGGTCGAGCCACCGCCAAAGGAGGGACTGTCCAAGAACCCCTGGACAGTCCCCCAGACAGAGAGACCACCACGGCGTGCACGCTTAGCCGGACGCGCACGCAGCCTCACGGTAGGATTATGGGTATGCCTGGGAACTTACTATTTTCAGAGATTGTAAAAATATTATTTTGAACTTTCAAAATAGTATTTTATCTTTTAGCTTATTGTTGTAATAATAAGTTGTAAACATAAAATTTTACAATAAAAGCGTAAAGAAACAAATAGAAAATAAAAACAGAAAATTGTATTTTATTTGAAATATGCTATCCTTCATTTGCAACTAAAAAGTTTTATAAAGAATTTATTAATAATAGGATTATTGTTTACACTCACTCCTCTAAACCTACAAATAAACAATAGGTGTAATTTTCGTGATTATATAAAATGACATAAGTTCCATTGCATTGCATTATTTAAGGTCCCGGAAATCATGCTGATTTTAGGTTTATCCATGTGACGCTTACATTGACTTTCTTTGCAAGTACATGAAATTAAACTTCCTATTCCGAGCACTAATAATGACACATACAAATCCTTCAGAATTTAGTCGATGATGTAAGGCTTGAAAACGTGAGCAAAGATATTGGGTATATTTCGAAAAATTAAGAATAGTATATATACGTAGAGTTTTTGAGAATTTAATTAGCGGTAGTTTGTAGTGTTTGTTTTAATGAATTGGATTTCGCGCTATATTCTTCTGACTTTATTAAAATTCTAAAATAACTCTGCCCTATCAGAAGTACATCCCAGTCGTATACTATTCCGTTAAATGATTCTAATTGCGCAATCTGTAAATTGATTTGATTAAGTGAGCAATTTGACAGTATTTGACTAGCACATTCGGTAACGGCTTAATAATATAACATCTAAAGTCAATACAGTTACAAAAAAAAGTTACCCCAAAACAAATTAAATATTTTCACGCATTCTCCAAAACAAGGGACAGTTTTAACTAAACGCAAATAGGATTTCGCCGAGCGCCAATTTCACGGTCCAGTCCACGGCGTAACTCGGCCCTGGCTGGCTACAACTGAAATTTTGGAGGTATGCACGAATATAAATTTAAATCACACATTAGCATAAGCGGCGCAGTTCGAATCATGCGGTTTGTTTGAATAGGGCTGCTTCGATCAAGTTAAGGCATGACTTTTGAAGATTGTGTAACTTGCGAGACTCCAAATTAATTAGATATTGGTCTTCTATTGTATAGTATCAATGATATCATTTGTATTTGTAGCTGGTTCATAACATAAATTGCGCGAAGATTATAATCGATTTTGGGTCAGATTTTCTATCTAGATGTATATTTCGTAACTTATTATGTGTAACATATACGAGACATTTTTAACTCGTATTTATTACCATTATTTGATTTCTAACGTGAAATCTTTTATCAAAATTATGGTGTGTATGTATGATGTGTAACTTTTTATTAATTCAATCGCGGGTGATCAATATAATAAGATATTAAAATGCAGACGAAATAAATTCTAAAATGAACAGTACATAATTGTATTTATGTATAGACAACTTGTTGTTATTATTGAATAACAATATAAAATAGTTTATAATCTTTCAACAATTTCGTTGTAGTTGCTAAATAGCCTTAAATTGTATAACCTATTTTGTATGTAACTTTTTAACGACATATTTATAATGACATAAAAGGCTTATTTTGTAAATTTCACCAGCCCTAACCGTGGCTTACGCATTGAATGGGCGGTTTGTTCGACACTGCCCCGCTGATTGTTTCCTCGATGCATACACTAAAAGTCGGATTTAATTCAATGCTACTGTCATTAATGCGTTTGACAATCCTGACTTTATTACATTACTGATTTACTGGTTAATTTACGTGAATGAAATATAAACGCGTATTACATTTCATACATATAATACACGCTAAGATTCCATTTGTATATACATTAAGTAAGCGGTAAGTTAAGGAAACTTAATTGATTCTTTCTAGCAGGGCTGTAATTTATATTTATGTACATAGAATGAAATCACATAACCAAAATTTTATTCACCCAACGCAAACTGATGTAAGTATTAAAATTATAAAACGCAAGGACGTTTTATAATTTTAATAAGGGTGTTAAATGGTTCAATGTTGGCCTAAGGGAATATAGGGCCCAAACAATATCGTATTTTTCGCAAAAAAAAAATAAGAACTCATTGCACATATCACTAAAACAAAACTTCTCATATTTTAAATTTATAAAATTAATCGTCAAAGAAACAAAACCTGACAATAAATTAAAATTGTAAGACATTTGTAAAATAATTAGGTTGCTAATATTTTTTTGTGTAACTTACCACAATTTTAAATTAATAGTTAAAATTGAAACTTTTAAAGAAACATATTTTTATCTATTTCTATACACTATTTATAATTCTACTCCAGAACTTTGCTGTCTTCTTACATAAAAATGTATTTTCTTGGTAAAAGTATGTAATAATCCTATATAGTCCTCGATTTTGTCGAATTCGTTCTGGATATTACCGTGAAATTCCAAAGTCACAAACTACTTATTTATAATATTAGTAAGTTATGAAATTAGTTTTAATAATATAGCCCATGACTTAAGAAAATATATATTGTTAATTTAATAAACATAAAGATTTTGTAAGTGATAAATTAATAGATATTCTGATCCTAAAAGAACAATATTGGCACTGCATAGTTTCTCCTGTACTAGTTTCAGTCTTAGATGTTACATCTTAAGTCCAACTGTAACGCTGCCTGCGAAATTGGGATAGTGCGAAATAGGTGGAAGGGATAAAGAAAACGATCGCTGCGCTTGCCGCGGCAGAAATGTGCAACAAAAGGGGCGTAATATATTTACACTACTTTTTTATATTAACATTTATTACTTTAATGTGTGTATTAATGTATTAACTATAATGCATTAATCCAAAAAATATATTATATCAAGCTTATTCCAAATGATCTCTATTAGTTGCAATAAAGTGGTTTAAATGTGAAGTATGTAGGTACTCTATACATAGATAATTCTTCACTGCGAAACTTATCGTTTGCGTTTGGAGGTCAAAATTATCATGGCGCTTAAAGCAGTAAATATATCAATTTCAAGAAAAGTATTCATAAATCATAATCCAACAAATTTAAATCGGGATTTGAAGACGGCCTTGTCTTAAACTCTGAGTAAGTCAGGAACATTCGTTTCCAGCCGAGATTAAATGAATCGAATTCGATGACCCGGTGCCGAGTTCTGCTGAAATTTGTTACTATAGAGTCAAACTCCAAATTTTTACATTTGTGTGGAAATACCTACTCTTAGTAGAAGGCCTACTCACTCTCTTAAAGCCAAGTTACAGTAGCAAGGCCTACTCACTCTTCTTAAAGCCAAGTTACAGTAGCAATAAAGTATACAAAAAAATGGCAGTGAATCCAATTCAAAATCTGTAATAATATCTTTGCTAAACTACATACATTAAAATAGATCCCGTTCTACATAACTTAACTCGGTTTTGTTAGCAATATCATCGCTATTAGCCACCATCGTAATATTCGTAATAAATATTTGCCCGTAAAAATTGCCAAATAAATACTATATTTTATATTAAACTAGCTATGCCATTTATTTTTGCAAACAACCAGCTCAGCTGTTACCCGATCTTGACAACGCGACATATCCAAATTTGATTACCATAAAAACGATTCTAGTGAGGTAACATTAAAAGATAGACATATACTGTCGCGGACATTTTTTTAGATCATTTTAAGAGGAATAATTCTTTCATACATATTTTTTTGGTATCTAGAACCGTTTTCGCAGCGCACGCAACGGAAGCCCTCAAAGATGAATAATTTTTCCCGTTTTTTCCACATTTTCCATTATTTCTTCGCTCCTATTAGTCGCAACGTGATGTCTAAAGCCTTCCTCGATAACTTCAGCTTTATAATATTATTAGTATAGATATGTAACATAATCGAAGTTTAGTTTGAAACGTTGTATGATTGTGTGATTGTGAGTTATGATTTAATTATCATATGATATCAATTAAGTTAAAATAATGCAAGCTACATACGTTATTTTATTGCAATAAATCAGGAGACTAAAATACGTATTACATACTAAACTAATGGTTGGCAGATTTTGTAGAACTAAAGAACTTTCACAATAACCAAAATGAACTCAATTTATTTTTTTAAAATTATCTATATTGAATCTTATTTAAAAAAAAAACATTTTAATTTATCCATATTCATATGAAATAAATACAGTAACGCTCATTTCTAGGTTTGGGATCTTTGTGGTATTTTATTGCTACGCCACCCAAAATTACACTACAGCACTTAACATATCAAGTTAACAAAAGAACAAATTTGAAACAGTCACGAACGCTTCGTGCCAACTCTGCAATATTTTAGCAGCTTACAATATATTTTACTGTAACATTGGAAATGCATTAATAACTAAATCGAACGACTTTCTGCAACGATAGCAACGGCCGAATCAATTCCACGCGCATAGGGTTGCCGATATTTCAAATGCTTTTTACCCCGCCATTTTATTTCCTGTTCAATTGAATATCGTATTCACAGCAGTTCTATCATGCAATACGTGACTTAATGTACTATATGTTTTTGTATAGGTTCGCAAATATGGTTTATTTAGGAAATCTTAACCTTATAAGTTTACAATATCACGTATAATTGTATATGTATATGATTTAAAAAGAACTATACTTATACTACTAGATAATACTTTATTTAGATTTGTTTATAATTATTGTAATAATTAATTTATTCATACTAATTCTTTTTAGTAATCATAATAAAAGTTTATTTTGATTTCATATTCTCTATCATCATAAAATACCCAATAAGTAAGGGTCAGCTGGAAGTGCTTAAACTTTGTCCATCACCTGATAGGATTGTCCACGTGTAGATGACTTAATATTTGGGCGTTGTGATTACTTTTAAATATAAAAACCCTAGTTCACAAGGGAAAATAACCTAAATGTACAAATGTAAAAATACATAAATGGCGAGACCAGAATTCGCTAATTTTGCATGTTCAGAATTAGTAAATGGTAGATTAATCAAGATACAGGCAATAAATACAGATGCTTTACAATATTTACAATTTAGTATCTATGAGACTTTAATTAGAAGGCCAGTGCTGTCACAGCGTCTTTGTCGTCTCTATCAATTTCAGGCTCTTATTAGACTATTAGATTTAAAAGAATTTTAATTTTGAGTTTCTACTTGTACTGTGTGTCACTTTCAGAGTACAAATATGTCAATATTGCTTGAAAATTGAAACCGTGCCGTATTGACGCACATTATCAAAACGGTACTATCGGAGACATTTTCGATTGACTACTTAAAATAATTGTCATCTGAATCCTACCCAGTACTAGGCCACGCCCCTATTAATGTTATGGCTAATTAGAAATTCAATAACTCTTTACTTGCCTAATCTTGCAGTCATTCATTCCACAATCATATTCGCTCTTAATTGATTTGCATTTATTTAAATTGTAAAAATTTACATTTAAATCCTTATTTATCCATTCAGTAGTATTACTGTTAATCGGCAATCAATATTTGAGTTCGTATCGTAAAGCGGTATTAATAGCGTAATAATAATATTACTTACAAAGGAAGGTTTATTATAGAAGGAGCTTTGATATAACAATAATAATAAGCGGATAATAAAAATGTAATCGACGGTCAGGGCCAAATGTCCATACGAACGGAATTTGACGTTTCTTTCATTTATGTCAATTTCAGAATATCGGGATAGACGCTTCTGATATTAGAATGCAAACTAAAGTGAGAACATTACGGTGGTTAAGCGGAAGCAATCTACGATAGTACGAGTAAGTAGGTATTAATACTAAATCCCCAAATGAATCTGTATTTAGATTACCATAAGCTTTAAATGTTTAAGTAAATAAATCAATATAGTACTCGAATAACAATTAACACACGTGACAGAGAATGACCACGACAAGAATGAAATTAATAGTTTCACCGCACATTCAACGAGCTGATGGGAAGCGAGATTACGCAATCATGTGTGTTGCTGATATTCAGTGAAATATTTATTCTGCATTTTTTCATAAGTAGACATATTTATGGAGCTTTGTTATTTTGATAACTATTACAGTCATTCTTTTTAGGGTTCCGTACCTCAAAAGGAAAAAACGGAACCCTTATAGGATCACTTTGTTGTCCGTCTGTCCGTCCGTCTGTCAAGACCCTTTTTCTCAAGAACGCGTGGAGGTATGAAACTGAAATTTATATCAATTACTCAGGTCTACTGTCCCTTGAAGCTGTGAAAAAATCAAACTTCTAAGCCAACGCAATCAAAAGATACAGCCGTTTATGCCGCAAATTTTCGACACTTGCAAGGGAATCAAAACCTACAGGCTGTTTCCCGTGAACTCAAAATCTTGAAATTTGGTCTCTCTCTACGTCTTATAGCATAGATAAAGGAAAAATTACGAAAACCATAAATTTTCACATAATATATATTTTTTAATAATTTTAAACTTACTACCCATTTCCTCATAAACGCGTAGAGGTATTAAATTGAAATTCATACCAAATACTCAGGTCTATAATACCTTTAAGCTGTAACAAAATCAAACTTCTATGTCAACGCAATCAAAAGAAACAGCAATTTAAGCTGCATATTTTGAAACTCGCAAGTACTCGCAAGGGAATCAAAACCTAAAGGATACTTCCAGTCGACCTAGAATCTTGAAATTTGGCATGAAGCAACGTTTTATAGCACACATAAAGGAAAATTCCGAAAACCTTAAATTTTTAGTTACATTACAAAATATATATTTTTTAATAAATATAAACTTATTACTTTTTTCCTCATGAACGCGTAGAGCTATCAAGTTGTAATGTTATGAATTTCATTTTGCAATAAAAATACCATAGTTATGACTCGATTGTCATAATGAACGAACTTTGTAAACCTTGCAGGTTTGTACGGAACCCTCGGTGCGCGAGTCCGACTCGCACTTGGCCGGTTTTTTTATTTAACTACGTTTACTAGTGCATACGTTAGCGGTTTGCCCGTACAGTGGCAATAAGGATGCGATATATTACACGGGCAATATGTAAAAATTTACGACTTTTGTTGATTTTTATTACACCTTACCTAACCATTCAGTATATAATATACCAAACTTGCTGAAACTTTTGTGAATTAAAGTAATTAAACTTTTTGTGAAGTATATAGTAAAAATAGTAGATTGCTTTATAAGGGTGGAAAGGAATCAACCCCTACGAGGTTGTTAGACGCCAGAGCGCAGCAAGGGCGGCTATAGTCCGAGTTAGGGTTTGATTCCTTTTACCCGTGTGTAGCACTCTACTTTTCATTTGGGATTTCATTGGAATGCAAGGAAAATAAAAAATAGCTTTTCTAATAAAATTTATTAATAAAAATACTCCTAACATGAATAGAACCTATTTAAAATTAATTGTAACGTTAGTACAATTCGAGAACTGTTTTTTTTTAATTTTTTTCACAGGTATTTTTAAATTTGGAACACATCGCGTTAACCTTTTACTGGCAATTCAGCCAAATACTTTTATTATCATTGTACCAAAGATTGTATGTACGTAACCTAATTCAGTTGTATTTTTAAAATTTTACTTTCCGCCCTAAGGAGGGAAGTAAATAGAATGAGAATTTCTCGCCCGCTGGTGGGAACTAGCGTTTTCCTCCCAATACTTAGATCAAGGAAACGCTCCTATCCGAGCATGAGGAATGAAAAAATACTTTATATCTTTTTATCTTGCATTTACATATACTATCAAAAATCAAAAAAATCAAAATCAAAATAATATTTATTCAACATAGACCTTTACAGGCACTTATTGACATCAACAAACAAAACAAAAAAAAAGCTTAAATAATAAAAAAAAAAAACAAAAACCTTGTCCGTACGTACGAATAAGGAAAAAAAAAAGAAAAAATATATTGACTCGACACCTGTTCGGAAATTGGGAGAGCCTTCTCGAGAAGAACAGGCAAGAAACTCTGAAGGTCTATTTTTTATCTCCTCTTTTCAATGTTAATAATTATAATATATAATATAAAAATACAATATAGTATTATATAAGATACAATCACATATATAAGATACAATCATACCTAATACGATACAGTCGTATGTATGTTTACATACACATATAAAATAATACAATATTATAAATAATGTTACCAAACATGGCTCTATCAATATCACACAATCATATAACTTTTAGATAGTCACTTACTTTATAATAACCTTTACTCATGAGTGTATTTTTGATATGGATTTTAAATTTATATAAAGGCAAATCAATGACACTTTGCGGAAGCTTGTTAAACATAGATATACATTTCCCCAAGAACGAACAGCTAGTTTTATGGAGTCTGAACATTGGAACGGCAAGTTTATTTTTGTTTCTAGTATTCACATTATGTAGATCACTGTTTTTATTGAATTTATCATAGTTTCTATATACAAAAACTAAATTATCATATATATATTGACTAGCTAAAGTTAAAATATTAATTTCTTTGAACAATTCTTTTAGGGATTCTCTAGCCCGTAAACAGTAAATAGCACGAATCGCTCTTTTTTGTAAAAGGAAAATACTTTCAATGTTAGCCGCTGATCCCCATAGCAGCAGTCCATAGGACATAACACTATGAAAGTAGCTGAAATAAACAATTCTTGCCGTTTCAACATTAGTTAAAAGTCTAATCTTTTTTACTGCGTACGCCGCTGAACTAAGTTTGATTGCCAAAGTTTCAATATGTGGATCCCACTGTAGTCGTGAATCTAACGTAATGCCTAAGAATTTAGTATTATTTACCAAGTCAATGACATCACCATTCATATTTAAACTAGTATCAACCTGCCTTACATTGGGCAAAGAGAATTCGATACATTTTGTTTTCTTAGAATTTAAAGACAAATTATTAGTTGTGAACCAATACAGAACTCTCGAGAGAGCACTATTTACATCATCATAACATTCCTTTTGTCTATCAACTTTGAATAGTAAAGAAGTATCATCTGCAAACAATACTGTCTCACACGATTCTGTAATGTAGTAAGGAAGGTCATTTATATATATTAGAAACAGTAGAGGACCCAATATTGATCCCTGGGGAACCCCATAGTTATAGGCGAGCTAGCAGATTCTGATCTATTAATAACGACTTTCTGCAATCTGTCTGATAAATAAGATTTTAAAAGGCTAACAGCTCCATCCGAGACACCATAATGTCTAAGTTTACTTAAAAGCGTTTCATGACTCACACAGTCAAACGCTTTGGAAAGGTCGCAAAACACTCCAATTACATCCCGCTTGCCCTCCCATGCGTCAAAAATATGTTTCATAAGTGCAGTTCCGGCATCGGTAGTGGATCTACCTTTGGTAAAGCCGAATTGGCTTTCATGCATGAATCTGTTTGTTCTCAAGTGACCTATTAGTTGATTGTAAATAACTTTCTCGAAGATTTTGCTGAAAGTAGGTAATATGGATATAGGTCTAAAATTTGAGGGATCTTTTTTGTTACCCGATTTGAAAAGTGGTATTAATTTACTATATTTCATTAGATCAGGAAAGATACCCTCATCAATACAAGAATTAAAAATTTGTGCTAACAATGGGGCTAATTCATCGATGACAGATTGAATTATGTGAGTTGATATACCCCAGAGATCTTCAGTTTTCTTCTTGTTAAGTAAACGGAATGTTTTCTTAATTGAAGAAGCATCAATATGGCTAAATTTGAATGATACTATAATATATCAAACGTGTCAAAATCTAAATAATCATTGTTCACCATAGGCCTTTACAGCCACTTATTTTCGTTAAAAAATTGTGTATTAGATAACACAAACCCTTTTATGTGCATACGAACATGACAAAAGAAGAAAGAAAGCTATAGTATTGTCCTTCATGAAAACTTTCTCGACAAAAACAGGCAAGAAATTATGAAGATCAATATATTTAGCTCCTGTTTTCTATCGTCACTTACGATATTAATATATAATTTAAGACAATCATATATAATGTAAAACACTCATATGTATGCGTACATACACATTATATGTCAAAAAGCATTTTTCCATATATTATCAATCTATTTTTCATCTGTTTATATTATGAATTGCAGCATATTTTTATAAGTATAATTTATGACCATAATCAAGACGTCGACGTCAGGTAAAGTGATCTAAGGATTCTGGTCTATATTATTTTTATTTTATGGCTTCATGAATTTCTTTCCTATTCTCATGAAGAAATCCACCTTTTTAGGCTAAATGGAATAATGTAGATGTAAGAATGAACAACTCATGCACTGGTTATCATATCATAGTCATATGAGTATATTCTAAGAAAGAAAAGCTAATTTCTTTCTTGTCTTATCTCTAATGTATTTTACAAGACGTCAGACATTTAATACTACGTTCCATAAATAGGTGGGTATTCGACAGTATTCAACATTGATTATTAAAGAAATATTTCGAAAGCGTAAATATTTCTTGCATTAAAATTATTTAAAATCAAAAAGCATAACAAGGAGAACCACTAGATATTGGTTCAGGAAAAGTTATTTGGTATCAAGATTCATTGGGAAAGCGTATTATATTCACGTTTTCTGCTCACCCAAGGGATTTTCTTCTAGGGTATGCTTTCATAATCAATTTTTTATGTACTTGTCTTTCTTTTGTAGCTTTTACTCAGACGCAATTTTAATAAAAATAATAGCAGTATAGCCGTTTCCTCTGGCATTTTTAATTTCATTGATCTTAGATAAATTTAAACAGAACTATAAACATTGTATCTATTCCAAGTATGCTTTAAAACCAAGTAATTATATATTTTTTAATTAATTTATTCCTGAAAATATAATTTATTACTATATATTTATTTTTATTATAAAGCAAACTTTCCCCATCACAGTTTCTTCACCTGCGTTAGATTGGATTTTCCCATAGGGAAGACATATTTAATGGTAGTAAAAATTTCTATCTACGCCCTTCCTTGAAACTCAAACTAACCCCATACCAATTTTAATTAAAATCGGTTTAGTGTTGCATCGCCATCACACGCTTTGTCACTTCAATATTTTGAAACCTGAGATAGCGTGTCCGTTCCATATATAATACGACTATTAACAAACTACGAAATTAAATAATAAATATATATGAAAGTCAATTTGGCAAAGTCATATCAGAAACCTTATTATGATTTTATAGGTTACCTATTATCTAAACTGTACCAAGTTGATTTCCTACTTGAAATAGGAACATTACCGATCAACATACAAGACTGGCTTACGCACACCATTATTAGACTCGACCCGTGCCTTTACTTTTTTATTCCTATTTATTGTGGAGTCTACCTGAACTGTGCCAGTGAGAATATTGAAGAGAAGAGAAGAACTCAACCTAGGGTTCTCCGAAGGTGTAGTGAAAACACAGTAACACTTTGATTTGATATTTAAGAAACAACGATAACAGGGCCCAGCACGTCGTTTATATATACAATTTATCCCTAACACAATAGATTCTCATAGCATTATGCGGTGGTTTCTGCCAACGTCAATAATTCCAAAATGGCTGCTACGTCGCTATTACATACGCGTGAATATTTCATTTTGTTTAAATCCGTTCGGAATTTCAGTCAAAAGCTCGTAATTAATTAAACCAACGCTGCAAATAGACACTTTTATATTTTACAGTTACCTGGGAAATGAATGCGTAAAATTCAAAATTAAAACATCACAAAATTAACCACGAACTATAGGAAATTCGAAGAGATATGAAGACAAATATTTAAATAATCAACCTATTTAAAATTTTAATCGATTTCTTGTGACATAAAAATTGTATAAATCAGACAAATAAAAAAAAACGTCTATATTCCGCAGGAAAATACTACATTAAATCAAAATCAAATTAAGTCTTCAAAAAATCATGAATGAAAGAAATTTCGATATAATCTATACTTATAATAAATCTGTAAAGAGGTCAATCCTGTACATGACATATATTTCCAAAATACATATCAGGGGGTGATTAGGGATCGATACTGATGCCAAAAATGCATTCAGTAAAATTTTTGTCTGTCTGTCTGTCAGTCTATTTAACCGTTATAGAAACAAAAACTACTCGACGGATCTTAACGAAACTTGGTACAATTATTTTTCATACTCCAGAGCTGGTTATAGTATACATTTCATCATGCTACAATCAATAGGAGCAGAGCAGTGAAGAGAAATGTTGGGAAAACGGAAGAAATTACTCCAATTTTTAAGCTTCCGTCGCGTGTACAACCTTAATGGTTAAAGCTACACAGAAATCATGAGAATATTGACAATTGAATTGACTGTTTATTTATGCAACCAAAAGTGATTTGAGCCATTTTAATGCCATTACCCTAAATCAGCACCACATAAATTCGCGGAACAAAAATTTATGATTATGTATATTAATATTAGTTCTTGAGATATTTTACTGAGACGAGCTTGCTATTCATCATTTTTATGGAATTCTTACGTAACTAACGTCTGTACTATTATGATTGTAAGTCTTTACTTAAAGGTTTTACAAAACAATTTCATTATTGACAGATGTAGTATCAAATCAAAAATATAGTGACGATTGGATCAGCTGGCTTATGTCAAAAATGTCACGGAGAAACGTTGCTGACGGACATTTTATTTATGTTATTATAGGTTATCTCTTTTATGACTGTATTGTAAATGCAATATGACATAATATATATATCTTATATATATATATTTATGTTATTATAGGTTATCTCTTTTTGACTGTATTGTAAATGCAATATGACATAATATATATATCTTATATATATAATATATAAAGACTCTGTAATCGGAAACAATAAAAAATGCTATTAATCCTCGAGATACTGAGAGCCTCTCTTGTGTTAGCGTTGCAACCTACAGTGTGAAAAATACGGGTGTCGTCCATGCTCTTTACATCATTTCATTTACAATTTTCCCTTACAAACCAATTCGGAGGGAAAAACTCAGTTCACAGTCAAACACATTGCTTAAAGTCCTAACGTGCGTCAGACACGCAACGCACCTTCCAGTCAGATGAAACTACCGCTACCGCGATATGCCAGTTTTTATCGCGTTGATTTATGAACGTAATCTTAGCCCCCTCCTTACTCGAAGATAACGCTTCAACAAAACGTTTCGATTTAATCAATTACTTAGCTGGGGCATCTTCAATTTGTCGCCGTAAGCGTTTCATGGAGTCTTATCAGCTCTCCATTTGCTAAACGCGACCCGTTGAGAAAATAATATATTTACCCTGCTTATGGCATACTACTGCAGGGGCCTACGAAATTAATAATAATACCTATACGTCTCTATATTCCTATATTCCTTCAAATATTTTTAAAGTATAGAATCATTTCAAACTATTACCCAAAAATAGTGCAAATTTACGATAAAATGACGACTAAACGTAAAGTCAAGGTAACCTTACAAGTTGTTTTGTAAGTTTTTTCACAGAAAAGTATATTAACTACTGTTTATATATAATATATATTGATTACAGGTTTCTGTCCAAACAAAGCACACACTTATAATGAATTCGATTTCATGAGAAAGACAAGTCTTAAAGAAGTTCTTAAGAATTTTAACTATCTTTTCACTACTGGTTTACAATTTATATAAAAAAAGAACGAATCTACATTATTATTATTACTATGTCATTATAGATCTACAATATATATATATAAATATTTAAAAGGAAAAAATTATAGGAAAAGTTAACCGACGATTACAACTACAAAGTGAGGAATCTTCAGACAATAAATATCATATCGATCACTTCATCCCATATCGGCCCTATGAACAATTAAAATACCTAGACTAGAGCTTTTTATGATGAAAGTAGAGTCTCAATCAACTACTCGAACAAGGATCATCAAACCAACTTACAATAACAAAATTAACAAACCACATAAGCTAAGTCAAAGTACTTTCTAACTTTGTCATTCTCGGCTTTCAGGTAGTTCTCTTGACAAAGGATGTGACATCGAATGTGTTCTTCATTGGTACAGGCCAATCACCGCGCTATACAGACTTACTGAAATCTAAGGTTATATCCGTGATGTAAGAATCATCCCAATAGAGCATCGTAAAATCATTTCCAATAACTTTACATAAATTACAGCATTTTTAATTGAAGACTGTGGTATCGAAGTATTTATATACCATGCATTTTATACCTGTTAGTCATCATTACCTCACAAGCAAACTCCTTGGCATCCTCAAACAGGTAACCGAACCGTAGTCAGTTCAACGAAGCTACGTGAAGATATTATTTTTTATATTATATTTTTTGTAATAATTGTTAATATATAATTGAAGAGTGGTTTTTATTCGATGATGTGTTAATTAATGCGCTAATTTAAATAAGCACTTATTTTTCATTATTAACTAGAACTCATTTTTCTTGACCGTTCAAGAAAAAGGACTTCTGACTAAATATTAGAGCGCTGCTGTGCGATTCCGGGGAGAAATTTCCAACACCACGGACATTTTGCAGTCAGCTACTAAAAAAACTAAATATTTATTTATGTTTAATGTTTTTTTGTGATGTCTATGGTCCGTGATATATATAATCTGTGCGGTAAGGCCTACTATTCAATTGATATAATATATACTGTTTCCTGTTGGATTATTCTGAGTTGAAAAATTTAATGAAAAGCATTGAAAAATCAATCATATTTTTTTTAAATTTATACAACATATAGTTAGTAGAGTAGATTTGTCATTATTGATAATAAATTATAAATAAATAATACTTTATAGAATTATAAAAGTAAAAATAATTTCAAAAGTTTATAAGCGCCAAATACATTTTAGTTGATCGAGGTGCAACCACGAAACCAATAGCACTTACAAACGGCTTAAAATGACTACAGTTTTCGTACTAATAATCCCTATTCTAGTTCAGAAATTTATTAAAATAGAAGAAGAATCTTATATCAGTTTTATGGAATATCTAGAAGGAAGTGTAATTGAAATTTGCAGACTTAAATTCCAGTTGTAATTTGATGATAATTTATTTTTGTTTAACATAATTTCCGGTAATGCTAATTATTTCTTATGATTAACATAACATAACTAATTGACTTTGAAAATAATTAGTTTTAAATGTTATCAATCAGGACTACCTTCGACCAATCGACCCGCAGTAATCAATTGCTTATACGTAAGAGCGCCTGACAGAATTATACAATTTTTTAAAATTAATTATTAATTAATATATTTTGGTATAATATGCATTTTTTTTTCTATCTACAATTAAAATATATATGGAGCACAACTATACGTCAGATACTCATAAAAAAGAGTGAGTGGATTCTAAAATGTATAACAAATGCCAAACAATTTAAAGTTGTATTTTAATCTTCGTTGGGCAATTATAAATTAAATAGCAGACAGCGTTTAAATTTGACAGATCCTATGAGTCGATTCGATTGTATATATGGAAATATATTGATTGCGTATATGTTAAAGATACTTAAATGCAAGCACTTTACCTATATTGTTTAGTTTTTTGTTTTTACTTTTGCAAAAAGCTAGTTCCTTCAAGAGCATTTTTGCCGAATGGCACCACTAGATGTTCCGGGCGTGTACTACGTTACGTGCAATAACAGGCCAGTGGAATTTGTCGGGCCGAGCATGCGGCGCACGTCCGCAGCAGCTCCAATTGCCACCTAATTAAATAAGTCCGCTGCAGCCGACCGATCAGTGAATTTCCACAGTTCGCTCTTAAGCTGAATGTGCTTACACTGGGTGCCATTTAAAATTTAGATTAGTGAATGCAAATATGAACTTACAACTTTATTTTATTTCTTATTTTACTATTTACTTACTATTTATTGTTACTTAACTTATACAGTTATTCATGTCTACTATTTAAAAAATCTATTATTATTTAATAACATTATTGTTTAAGTTACTAGCAACAACAAGTTAGGTAGGTAATTAAATTTACAATATTTCTAATCATTTAAAATGTATGTAATGTGTGTTATTAAATTTGTGTGCACGTTATTTATATAAAATAAAGTTAGTATAAAAGTAAATTTGAGATAAATTTAAATTGAATAATAATCATTATATTTAAAACTATATTACTTTACACGACACTAACTTCAAATCATATATTTTCTTACTCTTGTTAATTTATTCATTCACAATTTTCCTATTAACTAACTATTCCCCTCATGTACACATAGCCAACTCTTTAGGTAATATGTCTCATAACTTTTTTCAGACCGCACTATGCTACAAAAGTTAGAAAAGCCAGATTTTAGTCTATAGTGAACTGCATTGTATTGCTCTGTAGTAAGATAGTATCTGGTCTTCCTTTGTGCCGCTTTTCAGCATAAGAAACGATAAGATACACTCTCCTTATCGTTGGCTGCACTAAATCGTCACCCTATTGTTTTGGAATTGCATTTGAGGCGAAACAAACTAATGACCAGCTCTTAATCTAATAAAAAAGTTATCAGTATTATTTCTTTTCTATTTAATTCTCGTTACTATTAGTACTACTTGTACTATACTACTGTTTTTCTATTTCTAGCTTGATTAGGATAAAAAATATGTATAAAAACATAACCATTACTAGTACATAAACTTATACTGTAATAATGATTACATTTTTTTATATTTGTCTTACCCGACGATAAGCTACTAGGTCAAAGATGGAAACGAGTTGTCCTTGGATTTATGTAGATTCCTCAATCACGTAATTTGTATAAAAAAGAAAGAACCATATATTTGTCAGCATAATGTTCATATTAGTTTCATGTTCTGAGTTATGAAAACTGAGTTAGCCAGTCTTCTTAAGATTATACCCTAGGGCTGCATCGACATACTAAATAATAATGAGGCTTGCGTTGATTGGTCGTTTTCAATAAAACTTCAGTATTGATTTCGATAAGAAATCGATTACTATTGTAGAGTCGATGTACATAATCCCTTAAATACGAAAGCGGCCTATTCGCCACAAGATCGATTAATTCGATTCCAGATGTTTCAGATGAAAATTTATATCACAGCCGATCGCCGGCCGATCGGTCTGTAGGCTTGTATTTTAACAAATGACTTCATTGTGCCCTGACAGAAGACTTATTGCTTTAATTCATTCCGTGGTGCGCTGTTTGGCATATCCCAGGATAGCTTTTGCTGCTGGGGTCGACAATTTGTTAAACATGTTTGCTATAATGTGTGTTTACTTATTTTTTATTTACACCATTGGCCGCTTTTTACGGAAAATACTCTACTATGATTTCATAATCTAAGAAAGTAAGTTTGCTCCATACAGAATCTCTTACACTTTAAAACGATAGACTCCAATCACAAATACTGATAAAGTTATCGATACTGAAAGCATATAATTATTTTTTTTATAATTTGTAATAAACAATATAAGTTTCAAAATACAGTTCTGTGGCCTAGTGCTAATAGGGCCAAAGTCGGTTTTGTGTGAAACGAGATTGTAATGGCAGTTTATTGAAAAAGTATGATATTTTTTTTGTGCTAAAAGGGCATTACTTCATCAACAATGTTTCAAAAGGCCTTTTTTACATAGTAACGTGGAAAGAATTCATCATTTCATCATCATTTCAGCCAATAGACGCCCACTGTTGGACATAGGCCTCCCCCAAGGATCTCCACACAGATCGGTCCTGCGCTGCAAGCGTCCAGCGCCTTCCCGCGATCTTCACCAAATCGTCGGTCCACCTTGTGGGAGGCCTACCAACGTTGCGGTGTCCAGCATATGCCTGCCACTCCAGAACCTTTCCGCCCCAACGGCCGTCAGTCCTGCGAGCAATGTGCCCCGCCCACTGCCACTTAAGGTTCGCAATTCTTCGGGCTATGTCGGTGACCCTGGTTCTTCTGCGGATTTCATCATTTCTGATTCGATCACGCAGAGAAACTCCGAGCATAGCCCTCTCCATTGCCCTCTGGGTGACTTTGAGCCGCCTTAGTAGGCCCATTGTGAGTGGCCAGGTTTCTGTTCCGTATGTCATCACTGGCAACAAGCACGAATCAAAGACTTTCGTCTTGAGGCACTGCGGTAGATGGGCCGAGAATATGCCGCGTAGCTTCCCAAACTCTGCGTCTGGGAAAGAATTTACAATAAAAAAAACTGTTTCCAAGTATCACAACTTGTGTTACTTTCAGCTATTAATTCAGGGACAATGTCGTAACTTGTACTAATTTTTTTTTTAAATATTTTATAAATATGTTTCATGATAGAATTCATATCGAGGCAATTAAACAACAAAACTTTTCAATGTGTTGTTTGTTTTGTTATGTTATAGTTGACAGGAGCTATTAACAACGCCAGATGGTAGAATTCAAAGCTGATATTATAATAAATAATTTTCAACATAACTCCTTTGCCCTTCTTTTTTTAATATTTGTATATTTACTCTGCTTTTTATGTCAGAGATGAATTCAACAAACAGATGTTATAAATATCAATATGATGTGTGTATATATGTCAGTTTATAGAGGAAGCGTAATTGAAATTGTTTCTATAAAATTATTTACGGCTATCGTAGTTTGACCTAATAAATATTTTTATTGATTTACAGATACCGTAGAGTCGCAATCGCGTTAATAATTTGTTTTTAAAACCTCTACGTTACAACAGCTGTACCGTCTTTCCAGTTTCGCTCGCTATCTCTATTTTACATGAGAAGTAATTACATTGGTCAGCAATTATAAAATTTGGCGAGCCACCCAAAAGCAGCATTTAAATAATTGGTCAGCATACAAAGATTTTGTTTGCAATAAAAAAAAACAGGCAGCAATTCTTGTTCCGCAACTAATTTTGATAATGGTCAAAAATTAAATCATACATAGGCAGCCAACAATAACATGAGTCTGCATAATAAACATTCAGTCCGCAAAATAACTACTTGAGCGGCAAGATTTCATGATTGAGCGGCAGAAAAACATGTCTATAAGCAGTATATTTGATTGGTATGTTAGGTTAGGGTTTTTTTTTTTTTTTTTTTTTTTTTTTTTTTTTTTTTTTAGTTTTAGGTTAGGTTAGGTTAGGCATGACAAATAAGTATTTTTGCTACTCTTATATGCAGCACAAAATGCATTTTTTTGCTTACACTCTGAGTGCTTACAAATTTTATTAAACATGAGCAGCTGATTGCAGCTTATATAATTAATATGCTGTACAAAAATAATTACAGCATCCAGAATGACATAAATTGCTGATTGATTTTGAAATGTTTGCTGACCATGAGTTCTGACCAATTAGCTATTTCTGCTCACCGTTTTCTGCTCACAGAAATAACAATACTATGCTAACCATTTAATTGACACCCTTTTACATTGTATTGTTTTTGCATAACGTTTGCCATAAGCCAACTAGTACTTCTTTCTGTCTAGAATGTTAACAAATTGTCAATTGTACAGCTGACCACAGATTTGGCTAGATTTTTTAAATTTAACTTTTATTCGTATATTTGATAAATGTCACATTATATTATACATATTCTCATTTGCATTACCATATTAATAATTTAAATATTTGCTGAACACATAATTATTTTTAATTTTATGAGTAACTATAATTCATCGTTTTGAATACGTTGTCTTTGTAAACCGATTACAAAACTAGGCTATTGAAGCGTCGGAACGTTTATTTATTTATTTATTTTTAGGACAACCAACAAATCTTACACTAATAAAAACTTAAAATTAAGTGTAAATCTACTCTTTCTAAGTGCAGACCCAATTACAGGTTGCCACGGCATGCATAAGTGAACTCGATGTTACAATATATAAATCATTAGCTTAATTTTACATGAACTATACTTTTACTTATACCAAATTAATTTTACATTGAAGTTTTTAGTTGTTGAAATAAACTTGATATTTTTATTTCTTGTATAACTGAATTATATTGCTCTTGAATAACAGCTAAGTACAGATGATGAATCGCATTTGCATCGCCACTAGTTGTAGTGTGCAAAACCCTTATATCTCGCATCGTATTTACATTTGGATTACGTCTATCTATCGACTGCAATCCATCCCAGGTAATAACAGTAGCGAACGAGCCAATCTAATATCAGTGGGGATTTTATTCGTTCATTTCCCAAGTATGATTGATATTTTTTATTTAATCCATTTGGTCAGAAACTCTATTTACAGTAGTTCTGTTATAAAAGATTCAATTGTGTTACAGGACTACACAACGCGATGTCAAGGTAGATTTTGAGGTGTTTATTTGAACTATAGAACCGAAGACGTAGAACGGGGCTTCTAAAATAGTACAAAGGAATTGCAACTTTACTTACTTACTAATATGAAAATTCTCAAATATAGGCGGACTCACTAAACAGTATTTTCGTATAATACTTTTTAAAATTATATAACCACTAAAACAAAGTAGTATACAAGTAACATTTCACAAATTCTAATTGCCTATTTAAATTTAGACGAAAATAAGAAATTTATTACTTGTTCATCACTAAAAAATATTCATTCATCTTTTTGAAATTAAACATAGGGTCATTCTAAAATGCCGTAAGAAACAAAATTACATCGTCCAAACGGGATTGAATGGACTATTTTTCTTTGACCAACTAATGTTTCTAAAATTAAAAAATAAATATTTGTTGACGTTTGACATTGGATTGACGTTTGTTATGACATGATAGTGTGCAGTCCGAAATTTGCTGTCAGTGTGGCTGAGTAAATGTGTTCTTTGGTGTGGCTTATTTGAATATGGATTGATGAATAAGTATTTGTATACCAATGCTTATAATTCAAGGAGAAAATAGATAGTGCACTGTCTCCAACACTGTCAGTCATGAACACATGCGCGCATGCAAGTATGAACCAAATTTTGACCGGATGTGATTTAGGCTTCACTTTTTTTCGTAACTATGTACCGTAGTTCTGACTTCTAACTCGGAATTAATTTCCTGAAAAACTATCCGTTAAAAAATTATTCAATATTTACCGTGGTCATAATAGAAAAAATAAAGAAACGGCTATTTTCATATTTTTTGTTGTATTACAAATTAAATGCTGTGTATAAATAGCTTTAATTTATTTAATCTTAATTTTTTACTAATGTATGTTATGTTCTTAAAATGTGTAATGTCGTACAAATTGAAAGCCTACTTTTAATATGATTATTATTTATTTATTTTATATTTTAACACATTTTTAAAAAAAAATGCTCAATATTTTAACATTTACTTCTTGACCATAATACATCGCCGCTGGGTGCAAAGATAACTAGAAAATTCCCAAGTAAAATTATTAAGAATGTTCAACCTATATCAACTCAAATAATCTCTTTTACCGCCATGTTCTCCTAATAACCCCCGAACAGAAAAATATAACGCCAGACATAAAGAATAATAGACCAGTGTAACAAATAACTGGCATTAGCCACTAAAACAAAGTGGTTTTTACACGCTAATTCTCGGACCACATCGACGCCGTCACGGCCTAGCTAAGTGAGCCACTCCCAGCTTTCCCCAACCTCACCCTTTAAGATATTATCCTTATTTTCACGGTGCTATCTCTAAAACGGACGGATGACTCGCATATTCGACTAGGGTATATTGAAACTTCTTTAGATTGGATGCGAGATTACTCGTACATCTGAGTGATGAGATGAGTATCATATATGGCAATCAAGTAGAAGTGTAGAAGTAGAGTGTTTGATCGATTATTATGATAGTAGGTACTATAATCATCTACATAGTTGCTTGACCACCAACTTAACGTAAGTGGCGATTTTGCGATTCTTTATGTTTTCCTTAAAACATTTTACAATTTTAAGCTTCCCTCTGTGAATTTTCTGAAAATGAATAATGTTAGCCAATAACTATGTTATGTATACTTTCTATTTTGAAAAATATAACATTTACTGTTATAAAATTTAAAATGTTTTCGTTTCTTAGAATAATAATAATAAATATTTGTTACACTTACACCAATTAGCCTAGCCCAAACTAAGCTCTATAAGGCTTGTGCAATGGGATCTAGGGTAACGGATAAACATACATATATTATACATATATAAATAATTTTTATTGAAATATACAGGGTTACCTGGTAAGTCGTGCGAACCCCGTTAGGGGGTCGCACGACTATAAAATAAAATACATTTGTTTAACCTAATTTAAATTGTTTTATTTTATTTTGTAACATAATTGATAAATTTTACATTTATTTCACTACTCCTTTTAGGACTTTTACCAAAGATTATTCCAAGAAATCTAATAGCAGCCTACCTTGTTATACCTTGTTGAATAGCTAATGATAAACGTAGATAATTTTAAAGGTGTCTGCAGCCTACGTGTCATAGATTTTTTTTTTACTATTGCTGGTTGAAGTTTGATTTGTACTGATTTTTGTTTGATGCTATAACTATCAATCTTCTATCTACAACCTATTTAGTTGAGGTAACTCTATTTTTATTTTGCATTATGATGAACAAACTAATCTGCTACACAAAAATAGTATAAAACTAAATATTTGAATTATAATAAACAAAAAAAATGGGCCAATAGACAAAAATCGGACATTTTTTCAAAAAAGTCTTTAAAGCCTTATAACTTGAAAAGGGTTAAATTGGGGGGCGGGGTTCCAAGGGGAAATCTGTCAGAAATGGTGGGAACCACGACCCCATAACGGGGTTCGCACGACTTACCAGGTAACCCTGTATATCAACAACCATGACTAGGTAAGGTACAAATGCTCGCATTCTTCACACAAACATCTGCCCTCACCGGGATTCGAAACCGAAACCGGTGTATTATCCACTCGACTATGGAGGTCGTCAGAAATTATGTTAATTATTCAAGTTAATTTATTTAATAACAGAGGGGATCGTTTTTTAAGTTCTTTGCAATACTAACTAAACTTTTTTTGGTTTCAGGTTGGTTTGTGACACTTAGTACAAAAGTGTTATCATCAATATGCTAGGTGAGGTAAGTAATAGGCATATCACTTGAGCCTCTCACTTGAATTTAATTTTGTGCTGTGAGTGCAGCTATAAACACAGAATCATGCATGTACATAAGCTCAAAACGAAAAAAAATCTGTAAGTCATACAAAGTTTTTGTACTGTGCGGGAATTGAACGTAGTAGCCGATCACTCAATCGCTGCGCCAACCGTGTCATCGTTTATCAGGACTAGAACTACTGATAACCAGTCCTAAGACAATGTTTTCACATGGCCAATGTCACAATTTTCGGAATGCTTAGACATTTCCTAACTTTGCTCACCCCACCAACAACTTGACAACTGCTTATTCGATATTTTCGTAATGAACCACCACATCTGGTAGTCATTCACTAACTTGTATACCAGTAAGTAATCGGCTTCTAAATAATTAAATACGTACCTATATTTGTGACATGACTATTGAACTTGGACATTTACTTGATTGACATTTTTGAGAGAATCTTAACATGAATATAAAACTAGCGAATTCTGTTACTACCAAAAATAATATTTGCGTGCATTTCTATAGGATAGTCGCGGTAGTAGCTTTTCAAAGCTAAAAATATCTTCCTTCAAAATGAATATTTGAATATGAACCCTTTCAACGCGCTGCTGGCGTATTTTCCAGCGCACCTTGTTTCAATAAATCCAGAAACTTCCAATAAGGATTAAAAAACTCTCGTAGTGCTCGCCTCCTGATGTAGCGCCAGCATCACATATTTTTTCATTCGGTGAACCATGAACTAAACCTAGATTTTTTTAACTACGTATTCTAATTTTAAATTGAATCGGCACTAAATATAGTTTATACATTACATACAAAACTAAGACGAGTTCGATACCTCAGTTATAACTAAAGAACCACTGAGTACGAAACATTATTTCGTAAACATCAAAAGATCTATATCAAATCAATAACTTTATAATTATTAAATATATTTTGAAATTATATTGTGCATTTATAATGATCAAGAGACTCACAAACTGTTGTTTTGTCGTTAAATTCATATTCGACATTGAGTTTACAATTTGAGCGAAGCACTGGTTTCCTCAATAACGACCCCGTCGTACATTGGCGTCGTAACCGGAAATACAACGCTATTATTTTCAGCTATCCAAGCGAGGAAACAATTTAATCAATTTTATTCTTTATCCTTTATATGATGTAATTGGATCCTTAATGTTAACATACCAACATTAACAACCATACATGAAAATAAAGCATTTTAATAATGTTATTTTGCAAAAGCAAAAGGGCGACGTCTGTACCTACCAATCGTGTCACTAATTAATTTAATACAATTATATATATATATATATATATATATATATATTATATATATATATATAATATATATATATATATATATACACACACACTCTATATAGAAATGTAACTCACTCACGTATGGGTAAATAATAACAATAGCCGCAACGGGCGATCTTATGCACATGTCGTTACAATATGTTCCAATGTCAATTCAATATGTCAATATTCTTCAATAGAGATACCTTAAATTCACTAGATCCATGTATTCTATAAACAAACTGATGGCTACATTGATATTCGCGACAGCCAAATATCATTCGTCTGCTGCATAGCATTACCGACAAATTTGCCTACGATCAACTGTATGCTTGCTTCTATTGAATTCATTACAATAA
The DNA here is from genome assembly GCA_036419045.1 of Scirpophaga incertulas. NCBI lineage: Eukaryota > Metazoa > Arthropoda > Insecta > Lepidoptera > Crambidae > Scirpophaga > Scirpophaga incertulas. Next base: position 25,276,749 of record CM071634.1, on the reverse strand, counting down.
ATTTGTCAACATTGTGTTTGTTATTCTCAGCCAATTTGGCTATATCAGTCATATTTGACCTGCATAACAGCTTCTACAATATCTTTACTTATAGGATTTACTATTATGATTCACATTCCATAATAGTTATTTATCTAGAAAATTACCGTTTGATATAGAGATTTTTAAAAATTTATTTATAACTTTATAATGTAATCGTTTAAATTTATGAAACATTTATGCGCATCTAAATAGACATTTAATCATTCAAAGCCACATTAATTTGATTTTCAAAAAGTTCGAGAACACCTTAAGACAAGAATATATGACTCTCACTGTCAAAGAATAGAACAAAACTTCTAACTTTAGAAAGCTTACTTATCAATCTCTAGACATAATCAAAATATGTGGCTTCCCATAGAAGCTTCCATCCACTAGTTCAAGAGATAAGGGTATTAAAATTCAAAAGTATTATATTGTTTTTGATGTTTGTTTATTAATACATACCAAATTTCTTGGGCATCCCTAGACATTTTGATAATCATCAGTGAGTCAAAGACGATATCAGGATATTTTAGGTATCAATATAATCAAAATTATAAGAGCTATGCAATTAAATTGCATATGTTTAATAAATCCGCTATTGACAACAGTCCCGAGAATTGTATTTATTTAATATAGTCCAAAACCAAGACTCTTTTGGAGTTCAAAATAACGATGAAACGTCTTCAAAATAACGACGAACTCTTGGTTCGTCTTGGCGCGGAAACTGTCGTTCCTCTTAATTAACTTATGGTACTTTCATACGACTCTTTTGCGGAATTATAGTTATAGTACTATAAAATTGTACTACTAATATCAAACTTTCGAATGTCCTTGTTGATTTTGCTACACAATTCTCCCTTACATTGTTTTTTGTATGTAAATTAGAATGCGACATGCTACTACAACGATAAAGATATATTGAAATTATATGAGTATGTTGTGAGTGTAGGATATACCTGTGAAAAAACTCAAAGATGTTTACGAAGTCAACCAATGTGCCCTGAGCCGGGTGGTAGTCTAAGAATCGTATTCTAAAATCAAATTCAGATTCTATCTCTGCTTGGGCTTGTTAAAACCATCTCTCTCTAACTGTGTATTCAAGAAGCGGTTGAGAAGTTTGATTTTAAAATATCAGCCATAGGCCTAATCACAACTACACTGTAATTTAAACAGGATAGGGTCGAGATCCTTGAGTGGAACGTTTATTAAATGCTGATAAATACATTACTATGTATATTTTCTCTAAGATCTAGCAACAAACCTTTTCTTATGCAAACTGTACGAGTACAATAATAACGTTACCTACAAGTAAATAATAAGAGCCAGATATGTTCGCACATCCTCACAGAAGGAAACAAAGAAATAACTTTTTTCAACAATGCTATTTTATAAACAGCATAGACTTTCTAACTTCGTGGGTGAATAAATTTTGTTATTGTACAGCGGACATTGTGAACGATGCAACTTTATGTGCGTAAATAAAAGTTTCCAACTTTCATCCTGAACACAGTCCGAATACCTCTGGTTTGTTGTTTGTTTGTATTAGAAACACAGACAAAACTATGTGGAACACTTAAGGTCCGTCTGCTTAAAACTGGGAAAGGCAAGTTTACTACTGTAAGGAAGCCGGGGCGAACAAATAGTTACGAATGATGGAATGACAAAACAGTTTATTGTGCGTACAAATAATTTAATAACAAAAAAGATACATATATGTAAATATAGATAACCGGGTTTATTTTTACCCGGCCGCGCGACGCAAAGAAGTAGTATGTGTTAATCAACCTATATAAATATCTGTATGCATGTGCCACTTACATCAAACGCGAGGACCGATTTCGTATGTTCTGACGTCTATCAATTGATCTTAATCTTAATAATGTCGCTGAATAAATTACATTAATAAAAATTATAACTTTAACTAGAATATATTTAAAAAAATACATTTAATTTTAACTGAATATAAACATGTCCAGTAGTCAAGACTAACTATATATATATTTAATTAAATAACTCAGCTCACATCTTTCCAATAGAGCCTGTTTGTAATCTGTATATTCCGCGTTACAATTTATTTGTAAGGACTACTTAACTTATTTTGTTACTTGTCAGTAAAAATATAATAACATATTTACGCAATCGGGTTTCATTTTTTATCCGATCCTTTCCAGTGAATTAGTGGTGTGTCTATTGTCACTGATCTTCTTCGTTCTCATTTCTCTTTTGTCATTCAAATTAAAGAACTATAGTTAATGTTTCAATTTAAACAAGACTAAGTTTATACAAATGAGTTGGAAAATAATTAAATACACGTTTTTAGAGGCATATCTGGTATAACACATAAACAATAATTCCCTATTCACTTTTCGTTGCGAATATAAGTACCTAATTGATATAAAACTTCTCAAGAGTTTACGAGTGCACTCAGATTTAACAAGCCAATTCAGTTAGCTAAGCTCCACCGCGCTCGAGTGAGCGCCTTAAAATAAATTTGACAACTTTTTGTGTATAATTTTGGGGTTATTTATTTAAAACGACTATGTTGTAACTTGAATGACTTTCTACAATATGGTAAAGATATGAGTTGCATATACTTACATATACACAAGACACCAAAAGCTCAAATATCCCGAATACCTTCGCTCACGCTCCCATACCTTTATCCCAACGATTATATGTCAGACGTAGTACTAAAATTTTACAGCAATCGACTTCCAATAGCTTATTTTTTTTACTCTGTCTGTGAGCGCGGTGCGGAATTGGCTTCCAGACAGGATACGCGATTAGTAAGTAATAAACAAACAAATTTAATTTAATAAACAAAAAAATATATAGGGATACGTTTACATTTATAATAAGTTTGAAATTTGTATTATTTCTTGGTTATATTTGTCAGAATAGCGTTATGATGCCCAAATTATTTAGTTTTGAGTTGAACTCGCAAATATCTGAAAATAATATCGTTTTTTTTTATATCTTGCATTTGGTAAACTATCAACGTATTTTTACAGCTCGAAATATGGTTCTGAATAAATTTATCTTTAATTTACTATACACTATCAAATTTTTTTATGTACAATAATAATAAAGAATTTATTACAAATCATACTTTTACGACATCTTTGAATATATTACCATCACAACTACTAAAATCAATCCAAAATAAAATACAAATTATATACAAAATTAGCTATTCAATTGACGGGACGATAACGGAAGCGCACCCCTCGGTACAAATAATATAATTCGTCTACATATATAAGGAAGCAATTTTATTCCTTTATTTCTACATGATACTAAAAAAATACGCTCATTCAATGCTCGAAAATTATCTGTAGTCAAGGCCTGACATCTGTGAACAGTCCTTATGAAGATTTTAGTCAGTAAAATAGCTCTGTCTTCAGAGAGCAACTGGAAATGTGCCTTGGTCTATTGCGCCTCGCATTGTTTCCTTCTCTATTCTGTTAGTGACGTCTCGCTGCGCTCAGCCGTCAGTGGATTGCGAGCTAAATGTAATTTATGGGCGTCGAAACTACTGCTAAGTCGTCTTTGCACGCCATTAATACGGTTTACTGTTGCAGTAATGAGCGAAGTGATGAAGTGTGTACGACAACAGAAATCATGTCGACGTTAATGTCCTTATTATTAACGAGAAACGAAACGAGATCTTGGCAGGTACTATAAATAATACTGCAAATCGATTTTGAATAAATTCAGACAACAGTCTGCAACAACTCCTGAAAACATAAATAAAGTAATTTTCGTAGTTATGTTCAAAATGTCCAGTATACAACACTAACATTAATATATTCCGTTAATAAACATAATTTCTAAAAACAGACTGCTATAAAATCTGTTGCAACGCTCAAAATACATCCATGGCTGTGTGGGTTCTGCAGGTAAATATAAGAGTAATGAAGGGCAAAGGGAAGGGAAATTATAAACTATACAAATACATAAATATTTATTTTTATAGGCGAGAGCGTGAAAGAGTATCTAGTCATATTAATGTTACACGATCAAACATACTTCACTGAACCATGAAGTTTTTCCTCAATTCTGCATTTTATAACATAAAACTTTTATAAAAATTTGCCCTTAGCTTTGTTACACTCATTCTTATTTGGTTTGGTTTGATATCTCTATCCTTATATCTCTATCATTCTATTATTATTTACCTTCTTCTTTCTCTTGCCCTGTCCCTAATTTTATTTGCGGTTGGCGCAACATGTTTTCCTCTTCCACCTTCCTCTATCACTTGCTATATCAACATTCACCACCTTCTTCAACATATCATCATTCGCACAGTTCATCCATCTTTTCTTGGGTCTTTCTCTCCCCATACGCCCATCCACTTTATTGTCCAAAACTTTCCTAATAACATAATTATTCTCTTTACCAAAGTCATTATATATTTTGTGTCTCAAAATAGACGTTCAATCTTTCTATTAAATTGAACAATTGAACACAAAAATCTAATTAATGATTAAACATGGTATAAAAATATCGTATCGATCTATCTTCTAATGAATGGTTAGCGCCGTCAACATCTCAATACGCAAACTAGATATATTACTTTATAAATATAGTACCAGTAACATACAAGGTCTATTCAAGCCCCCATTCATCGGGTACAGACGAGCATTAAGTAAATGAACTGGAATCGATTCAGAGTGAGCAATCGATTGGCGCACTCCTCAATGGAGACCAATAGGTCCCTTACGTAGCTGAATATGTCCACGGCTTTAATTTGCTTGGGATTTGATACTTATACGACGTATCACCAGATTTTGTGTAAGATTTACATGATTTGGATGTGCAGTGATTTCATTTGGAATGAGTATCGTAATAGACAAGTATAATAGATATAATATATTTACGGGAGATTTATTAAAAGTGATTTCAACGATAAGTATGCAAAATATTCCATTCAGGAATAATTTGGACCCGCGTTATGAACACCCAATCGATACTTTCAACGATATGCTCATCTTTGTATTTTGTGAAGCCAAAACCAACTACGTAGAATTTACAAGATTTTTGAAAAATATGACTAAGGCTTACATTTATTTGAAAAATACTGAATAAATGGAAAAACATGAAAAAACAACGAAAACTCGCTTTTTAATTCGATCGAGATTCGATAACGCAAACTCATTAGTTTTTTGTCATCCATCATACATATTATCATACATAATATATTTAGGAACTTTAAGTAATTTAATGATTATTACATTATAACTAGTAAAAATGTCATAGATTTTCTCATATACTAACGTTTTTGATATTTTGAAATAAAAACGTATTCTTATGCATAAATAAAATGTAATAACGAGCTGCATTCGCAAAACCTTGGGTTGAATAGTGTACGTAGGTAAGCCATCCGTGAGCCATCCAGCTCAACTCTACAAGCTTAAAAGCCTTCTTAGCTAGTTCTACATATCTGTACTAATATAATAATGGAGCAAAGTTTGTGAATTTATGTTCGGGCACAATCTCTGCACTACTGGTTAGGGATAGCGATTGTAATTGTAACCTAATGAATAAATTTAGGTCTAGAAGATCGATATTTAATAAATGTAATATTAATAAGTTTTTTTTTTCATCTTTACATTTACAATATAAATATATCGACACTGCCAAACATCTTTATATATAACAACGCTAAAAGTAGCTAATGGCATAGTTTTTTTTTGTTATCCCATATTTGAAACCTATAGACTGAAATATATGTTATATATTTCTTTTTTCACAATAAATCTTTATAATTATAACATACATTTTACACATATCCTGGACCACAACAAATATTTAAGAATCATAATTAGCTAAATCGGCCCAATCGTTTTAAGAGTTTTAGTGAAACTAACTTATGTTAAACTAGCTGTTGCCCGCGACTTCGTCTGCGTAAATTTCGAGTTGAATGTTATTGATACACAAATCATTTGTTGATTTTAAAATATATATATTTTAAAAGCCGTTTATAGTTTATTATCCCTACATAAAATATTACGAAGAAGTGTAGGGCAAGGCATTGTGCCAGTTTTATATTCGGCGTATATAATGATACGAAGGAGATTTTCGCCTTATGTCGAAACACATTCCTTTATTAGGCTTTATTTGAAAAAACTACAATAGCGCGTTGTAGAAATTGATTAAATGAAACAGCGCCATCTAGTGATTTATGAAAAAACTAACATGCGTAATGAAACTGATTTACACTTAAATATTTTTTCTGTTCTATTATATGTATAGATAGATTAAGCGTGAAGAGGTAATAAACAAACAAACTTTCGCATTTATCATATTATTTTGATAAAAACTGGTTTCGTTTCATCGTATTTTGGTTCCCTGTTCCATCTCACTGCCCACGAACATGCTAAACGTGGCCTTTGGGGTCTTATAACCTGTGCTCTGTCTACCCCGCAGGGGATAAAGACGTTATCTTATGTATGTATTGTATCATGATGATGAATTGTCTTTAGATTTTAAATTTCCCATGTTACTTATGTAAGAATGGTGTACATTATAATTCGCAATATTATCATGCCTTGAGTTCATTAAAATGACGATAACTTTTTTTTAATGAACCGATTTTGATGAAACAAAGTTTAGATATTATTCTGAGTTAAAACAAAGCAAATAGTGAAAGTTTCAAGCAAATCGGTTCAGTACTTTCGGAGATAAACGTGAACATACATACAGACAGACAGACAGACAAAAAATTCCAAAAATTTTTTTTTGCTTCTAATAATCTATTTAAGTGCCCCTCCATCCATCCATTTCAGTCAAAAATACTAAATGTACAGACAAAATATTTTTACTGTCTATTATATGTATAGATAAGGGCACCACATGATGGCTATGATATCACAGATTATAGGAAATTTTAGGACATAATGATTAAGAATCACAGTCATTGTAAAGTTACTGACTGTAACTAGGTAATTAGGGTTTTGTTAATCATTCGTTCTCGTATCGTTAATCTCCTTTTAGTACTCTGGTCCAAGGTTGCCTGGAAGAGATTGCTGTTTAGCAATAAGGCCGCCTTTTGTACATTTGCTATTTGTTGTTTTCTTTTTTTTGTGTATGTTCTTCTTTTTGGTGTACAATGAAGAGTTATATTATGTTGTTATGAAGTTACGCCAATACGAATTTATGTTTTGGAAATATATTAAGGTGCATATATATATTACTCGTACCTTCGGAATTTCTAATTAAATATATAGAAATGAAAATGTATATATATATATTAATTTTAGGCAATATCAAAAATATAAATATTAAAAATTTATGATATTCACTCACCCAGTGGTGATCTTCAGTTCTTCATGAAATACACCATGTGTAATGCTTATGTGAATTACACAGTAGTGTAACACTTCATTCGCAATTAATATCATAGCATTAATTCAATAGCAAATTTGATAATCACTTCCGCCATATATATACATGAAACTGTAGAAGATAGCTAAAATAAAGCAAATATAGCTAAAAGCTCACTTCATGATTAGTTCGTTGCCCTAAACAATATACTCAGAGTCTGTGTAACTTCGTCTAGCAATCCTGTTAGCTTCGGTGAACCATTCTCGATGTTATCAAAGTGTTGGCGCAATCACCATTGCATCACGTTAGAATTTAGTTTAGACTTTTATAAAAAAGTCGATTTGGACCACTTTTATTTTAGAGCTTCTCCGTTTGAACTGCTTTTTGTATCGACAAAAATATCCTATATTATTTTTTTGGTTTATTTGATTAAGCTTTATTTCGATTTATTTCGCTGCTACTGACCTAACTCTCGTTGTAATAACAATATTTTTAAATTTTTAAGATACAAGGCATAAAATCGTAACTTTTTTAGATATTTTAGAGCGCATTAAAGTATTACAGTTCTTGGGTTTCGGTTAAGTTTTACGACCATCAATTTGAGTCAACCAAGAAATAACTATACACTTACTAGCTTCCGTCCGCGGCTTCGCCCGCGTGAAATCAGTTTTTGTCATTCCTGGTATGATATATATGTCATAAGGGTATGTCTAAGAGACTACGTTACGTACGTACAGGGGCCAGCCTCACGTTGTGTACAAAAATATTTTGTTTGTTTTGTTTCTTATGATGTGATATTTGACGAAATTTCAAAAATACTAGAACAAATGTTTAATGATTTCTTATCAAGTGCTTAATTATAAAGTTTCATGGTTTTATCTTTTAAAATTAAGAAATCCCATACAAACTGAGAATGAGAATGCCTTATTGCGTTAAGTCCGCCGATTGTATTATTATTATGCAATGAAGATTAAATAAATAAAATAAATAAACTTTCAACCTCTATTTCAACCCCTTCATCCCTTTTTTTCGAAATAAAAAGTAGCCTATGTTCCGTCTTAGGGTCTAAAGATTGTTTGTACTAAATTTCATCAAAATCGGTTGCGAGATTTAAACGGGAAAGCGTAACAGACAGACAGACAGAGATACTTTCGCATTTATAATATTAGTTGGGATGAGTATTATCTTATCTCTCTATGTATGCACTGTCGTACAGTAATTTGCGGGTGCAAATAAAAACTGGGAATAATTACTAGAAATTAAATGAAAATTTAATTGACATACATAAATCAAGCACGCAAACATACCAAAAAATAACAAATTAAAAAAAAAATCAAAACTTCAGAAAATAGTCCTTAATAAAAAGCTGAGCAAATCTACCAACACTATATACATTATTCTGTACAGTAATAATGTAGTCAGGATTATAATAATTATTTATTGTAACAACTATATATATATATATAAATATATCGAAATATTTTGATTCCAAATAAATTCATTTGACTATTACCTTGTTCCTTCCTACAGTCATACTATCATAATGGGAGATTTTAACACCTGTCTTCTCAAAAACGATTCCCGTTCCTCATCCTTACACGCTGTACTACGTTCAACAAACCTTTATATTCCCGCCTTAAATGCTACCCATCATTTTCCAAACTGTTCTCCCTCGCTTCTAGATTTAATTCTTGTATCCTCTCTAGATCATTTAGTTTCTCATGGTCAATGTCCAGCTGATTCCTTTTCTTATCATGATGCGATATATTTATCTTACAAAATCCGTCCACCTAAGAGCAAGCCCAAAATCCTACAGCTTCGCAATTTTAGTAGTATGAGCGTCGATAAACTTTGTGAAGATGCAAGTAATATCGATTGGTTGGCGTTATATACTAGCAAGAGTGTTGATGAAAAGGTTGATATATTTTTACCAAAATCATGAATTTATATAATATTCACGCGCCCGTTCGTAATGTTAAATTAAAACAATCACCTTCTCCCTGGCTCACACAAGAAATAAAGATGTTGATAGATAAGAAAGCTGCTTACAAAACAAAGTACAAACATCGTTCTACTGTTGCAAATTGGGAGAACTATGTAAATATTCGCAATCATTGCAATAAGGTGTGTAGGAATGCGCAACGCCACTATTTTCAAAGTTCTGTTGAAAACAGAGATCCAGCAAAAGTCTGGAAATTTCTTCAATCAATGGGTATTGGGAAGGCACGCCAGACGACTGTACCTGACGGCGTGGACTTGAATTCTCTGAACATTCATTTCACTTCTGCTTCCAATTTCACTGGGGCAACTAAAGCCTCCACGTTAAACTATTTATCCTCTCTTCCCAAACCTAGCTATCCTGCTTTTTCATTTAGTCAATTTTCGGATTGTGATGTTAAAAAGAGCATAATGTCTATTACGTCGTCTGCCGTGGGCTGTGATTTGCTAAGTCGCAAAATGGTTGTTCCTATCCTAGATATTATTCTTCCTGTTATTTCCCACATCCTAAATTATTCAGTACAAAGTGGTGTATTCCCTGCTGCATGGAAGAAGGCACAAATCACTCCGCTACCGAAGAAACCTAATCCTTCGTCCTTTTCTGACTACCGTCCTATGTCTATCCTACCATTTCTCTCAAAAGTATTAGAACGGTTAGTTCATGACCAGCTTAACACATTCCTTTGTCAAAACCAACTCCTCAATCCCTACCAATCCGGTTTCCGCTCAGGTCACAGTACCACCACAGCACTTATTAAAATCACAGATGACATTAGATGGGGTATGGAAAATGGTTTGGTTACTATCCTGTCACTTCTTGATTTTAGTAACGCCTTTAACACCGTAGATTTTGATGTGCTCTTGGGCATTCTTAGCTCTATTAACATATCTCCAACGGCAATTGACTGGTTTCGTAATTACCTGTTTGGACGCCAGCAGAGAATTTGCGTTAATGATTCTACATCTTCATGGTGCTGCACATCTGCTGGTGTTCCGCAGGGTGGCGTTCTATCTCCTTTACTATTTGCAATCTTCATTAATTCTATTTCTATCCAGCTTACTTCATCCTACCACCTTTACGCTGATGATTTGCAAATTTACTGCCAAACTTCACCAGATCGACTGACGGAAGCTATAAATAAGGTAAATTCCGATTTGGTAAAAATTTGTGAATGGAGTAGCTGCTACGGTCTCAAAGTTAACCCAGCCAAAACACAAGTAATTGTTATTGGTAGCTCCCGCATGACGACTAAAATTGACTGGTCTGTCGTACCAAAAGTCATATTTGATGGATCTCATATTCCATTCAGCAAAACAATTAAAAATTTAGGTCTTCACTTTGACACTAATTTAACTTGGTCTTTTCATCTGCAGGAACTCAGTAGAAAGTTGTTTGCATCTGCTGGATCGCTCAGAAGGCTACGGAACTTTCTACCTACTGCTACTAAGATTGCGCTTGCTCAGTCACTCCTCCTCCCAATCCTTAATTATGCTGACACAAGTTTTTCAAATTTGATAAACTTGAGCGACTCCAAAACTTTTGCATACGATTTATATTTGGTTTACGCAAATATGATCATGTTTCAGAATTTCGTGTTAAGCTCAAGTGGTTGCCCATTCGCCTTCGCCGGAATGCACGTATCCTATCCCTTCTCTATTCTATTTTGTTTAATCCTGACACTCCTTTTTACCTAAAAAATCGCTTTAAGTTTCTCCATGAAACTCATTCCCGCGTCTTAAGGTCGGCAGAGAACTTAATGCTGAGCATACCATCTCACTTCACCAATTTTATAATAAGACCTACACGGTACAAGCAGTTTTATTGTGGAATGCGTTACCTTTAAATATAAGACAAGCACAAAGCCTTCCCATTTTCAAGAAACTTGTTAAAAAACATTATTTGTCACTATGATTTTGTATTTTATTGGTATATGTATGTAAGTATGTTTGTATATATATGTATGTATGTGTGTAAGTGTATATATGTATTATAGTATGTATTGTTATATTTATAGTATGTCATTAAGTTATACATCGCCATCTTCCCACGAAATAATTGATTTAAATTCCTGTCTATCCTAAGGTTACCTGGAAGAGATCACTCTTTGTGATAAGGTCGCCCTTTGTACAGTTAGTTTTAAGGATTCATTATCTGTATTTTTTTTTTCACTATGGTCGATGTACAAAAAAAGTTAAATATTATGACGCCACAATATTAATAATTTCTTCTTATTCTTATTTGAAACTAACAGAAATTTCAACAGCTGTGCATAGCGCTCATAACCATAAAGTTCATTCTAGAAAATCAAATGTCAGAGTCCAATCGCGCTCGGTACGCGTTCCCGGCTGAATATAAGGCAACGTGCCCCAAGGGCTCGTAATTCCCTTATCTCTGGCCACGATCCTTTGGCTTTAGTGCTCGTGTGTTACGTGCGCATTTACTTCAAGGTGTCACGGCACAGACGCTCCGGGAAACTACTGGCTAATGTAAACCTTTTCTCCGGTCTATTGTATAATTTATTACGTTAGTTTTTAATATATTTAAAACATCTTCAAACTGTATCTTTTTGTTTGACTTGATCGTTTTAATATCATGAAGTATTGGTTACGTCATTTATAACACAAGAGCGGTTGTAGAACCTATAAAATTGATAAACTACTCGTACTTGTTGAATTCGTCTTCGTCAAGAATAACAGATTTACTGTTTAAATATTTGAAAGAACAGAGAAGAATCATTAAATGACAACTATTAAATTACTCTAATATTTATTTTGAATTACCACCTTCTCCCGTTTGCTTATCGTTTCGACCATAGATTTATTTCTATGGTTTTTGTAGATATTTGACATATAGTAAGTAGCTATACTCTGTCCATTATATTATTTTCTTTTTGACAGTTTAAGATATTTTGAAATCAGTGATGAACTCGCAAGTTACCGATTCGATTAAAACAGAATATCGATTTTATTTAAGAAGAACTTTTAATCGATTTAATGCAGCGATATTATTTTTTATTATAAAATATTAAATTCATTTATCTGGTTTTTTCAAATACATGAAATAAATTGTCATATATTGTCAGTATAATGCCATCGAATTGATATGGGCACAAATTAAAGGGAAGGCAGCAAGAAATAACACAACGCCGCCGTTTACAGCAAATAAAATGTTGCAGTTATTAACTAGCGCGTGTGGTGATGTGACGCCTGAAAACTGGGCGAGTGTTGTACAGAGGACAAAAAAATTAATAATGTCTGATTGGGATCGAGATGTTGCAATTGATAACATGATGGCACAAGAATTGGTTATTTATGTAACAGAGGACTCAACTGACGAGTCTAGTGTAATTTACGAAGAAGAATCTGATGAATCTATGTAATAAATAATGTAAATAAATTTACTTGTTTAATTTTTATATTATATATATGAAAAAATAAAGTTTTACACATGCCAAGTAAATTAGGCAAAATTTTATATTTTTGGCGAATTACCAATTACCTAGCTAGTTTGTTAAAAAAATGGTATGTATGTGATTTTCTAAGTATTCTTGATCATAATTCTTGATTTAAACTTGACGTAGATGTTATTAACTACGTATGCGTTTTAATATTAAAATTCACATACCTATAAATAATGTAAGGTAGCTACCTTCGGTCGAGAAGGAAATAAATAAATTTACAAATATTTGATTTGAAGACAATTTATCGATTTATCTGATTTCAAGAACTGCTTATTGTTTGTGGTAGTTTGTTATGCACAGAGCACTTCACTATGTGGGCGTTACCCGTCTAGAAAGTATATTATTACTGTAGTACTATAATTTGAAAATAGAAACAATATTTCATACGCGCGATCTGTCAAAAAGAAAATAACATAATGGACAGAGTATAGTTATCTTTATAGCTAAAATTGTTTTTATGTAAGTAATAGATTGACAATACTTTTATAGTTAGTATGGACTATAAATTCATGGTAGTTATGGCTAATGTACCTACTGTTTGAAACATGAATAACATTGTTAGTTAAATGTTGGAAACATTTAATAACATTGTAACTATGTTGTTACAATGTTATTAAATGTATAACTATGTAGTTATAAAAAAATAACCCAAGCAATGATATATTTGAATAAACATTGACTTTGATAGTAATCCTTTTTCATAAGACCATAGGAATTCGATAGGTCATCTTGTTTTTAAGAACAATGGCCATTTTGGCCCTGACAATGGGCATTAATCAGATAAATGTTAAAAAATACATTAAAAAATTTTAGTTTTGAAATTATAATTCTTAAAAAATAAAAAGCTGACGTTTCAGAAAAAATAATTTTATAAATAAGATTCATCATCTTATCGAAGAAGTTTTAGTTTTCGAACGGACCTCTTTTTTTTTTTTTTAGATGCTTCACTGGTCTGTACGAACGCTCTTCGCCGCCGCGTCAAGTTTCATTTCACCAATATGCATGTAACATTATCAACGGGATGATTGCAAATCAATATTTTATTCCGCAAAGATTAAAAAAAATAGATTTTTAAGTTTATTTTTTACAAAAAATAGGTATTTAAACAGCTGAGGTATAACTATAATTAATTAAAAGGTACCCGTTTCATGTCATTATTTCTTAGATTTACGTATAAAGGAACGTCACTATTTTACTCCAACGACAGATGTCATCGATTGTATTTTATTACAGTTGTTCTTTGCGTTTGCTTTGATACGTACTGTGCGATTTATGTTAATAGAAGCCGTCTTGTAACAATATGTCGTTGGGTGGTTGAAGTTGTAAACGGGTATTTCAAACGAGATTTAAGTATTAAACATGTTGAATAATAAATATGTAATCCTAACCTCAAAAATTAAAAATGAATATATCTCCGAATCCTGAAGTTTCAAAACAATTTATTAGCTGTAACTTTAATTGCAATAATATAAGGTCTTGAAACAATACAAAATTCTACATGCCCATGGACATTGAATTTCAGGTCCAGCTACTATGCGATTTTGGCCATTGTCCTTTACGTATTTCTAATTAATTATATATATTTTTGATTACTCTATAATCTTAAGTACTTTTATTTCAAAAGAAAACAAATCAATTTCGAAAATAGCTCTTATTCGTACTCAGAATTTTGTTATGCTGAAAATTTCAGAAAAAGCGCCCCTATAGTTATGTTATTACAATAATGTGTATTGGATACGTGTTTAAAAGTTTCGATTACTTTCTTCCTTGTAAATTATTAACTAAATAAGGTAAATCTTAGTAGGGAAAAAGCAAATATTTCTAAACGATAATTTCATAATAGGTACCTATTATAATAATATTATAAACCTTGTACGGAAATATTTTTTCGAGGTAAAAACCCTAATACAATAAACAGTTACTCGATTTGACCATTGACGCCGTTATCTTCTATTAGGCACACTTTTGACTGGTTGATCAACAAGATAGCCATTTCAATGATATTACAATAAATTTATTTGCGTTTAAATACATTTTGTGTGTATATGTGATGCCTATGTATTTAATTCAAATATATTTATTTATACCTATGTATAATATTTCGTATGTTTATAAGTACACGCAATATCTAACTTCTAACTCATTCAGTTCACCTCTTCCTAATCCAGGTTTGCAGAAAGAATTTTCTAACAGAAATATGCCGTACCTTTTGTCGTTTTATCATTGAAAATGTTTTCCAGCAATGCATGTGTTGCTATAAAAAAATAAAGAAAAAGAAATTCTTTGCTTCTTATAATATTGAAATATCAAAATTTTATAATAGCGGGGAATCTCGCGTTTGCGTGTGAACCAAATATCGTCTTTCAGATTCACGGCCAATTTCCTGTGTATTTTCATTTATTGATATTAGGAAATGATATGTACATGTACGCAACCATTCTTTAAGCTCTGGGTAGTACAAAGGTAGTGTGCGCCGGCTCCATGATAATCTCCTATAAATCTTACACGCCTGAGACTATCATAGCAGAGCTTAAATTGGCAATTTTGGTAATCTATGAATGATCGGGCTGCATATACCCGTTCTTGTGATAAATTGTTATTGCGGCGAGACTTAGAGCTAGCGCGCACTACGATTTTTTACCGCGCGATTATTTTATCGCAGAAATGCAGCATATGAGTCAGTAAGGCAGTGCGCGCACATGGAAGTAAAAATCGTCGCGATTTAAAAATTGTGATTTGTCACAATTTGCTGCGACTGCTCGCGGCGTGATTGTCGCGTAGCTAAAATGCATAGTATGGAATTATATGGACCCGCGCGCACTGCGTTTGTAAAATCGCGGGCTCGCGGCCGGCCGGCTCTTCATTCGTATTCCGTCCGTTCAAGATTAAACATGTCGGCACCTGCATCTCCAATGGAGTCTTCGTCTCCAAAGGATACGAAGATAGATGTGGAACATTTGATAATCGCATTACAAGAAAGACCACCTTTGTGGAATAAACATTCCAAAGAATATAGTGATAGAAATTTGAAAACACGTTTATGGTAAGAAATATGTGGGAATATTGTACCAAAATGGGTAGAGCTAAGCAACCAAAATAAAAAAAAGCAAGGTAAGATTTAATCAATTTATTATTCTGGTTAAATTTTATCATATTGCCATGGAATAGATCCACTGGAAGAAGTAAAATAGTTTCCAAAATAATCTCGTTTTTCAATACAATTAACGGTAGGTCGTGCAGACGTGGGATCCATATTTCTTAGATTACATCCATACAATTCGTCTTTGAATCTTATTCCATCGTATTTCCGTACAAAATTGTGTAGAATACAGCACGCTTTTACTATTTTGTCACAAAACTCAATTTTTACGTCTAAAGGGCGATGCAAGATACGCCATTTATTTGCTAAAATTCCAAATGTGCATTCTATTATTCTTCTTGCCCTTGTTAGTCTGTAATTAAACACTCTTTGTTTAACTGATAAATTCCGTCTGGGATATGGTCGCATGATATGTCTCGAAAGTGCAAATGCTTCATCTCCAACAAAAACAAACGGCATTTCTTGTCCATCCATATCATATGGTAAATTTCTTGATTGAGGTATATTTAACTGGTTATTTTCCAACTTCTTTGCGAAATTCGTTTGCTTGAAAATTGTAGAATCGCTACTGCTTCCATATGCGCCGACATCTATCATAATAAATGAGTAATTCGAATCAGCTACTGCCATCAAAACAATAGAGTTGTATTGTTTATAATTGAAAAACTCAGAACCTGCTCCATTTGGTTTTTCCAGTCTAATATGTTTTCCGTCCACCGCACCCAAGCAATTAGGAATGATAGTTCTTTTATAAAAATCCGCAGAAATTTTTAACCAGTCATTTTCTTTCAGTTCAGGCATATATAGCGGATGCAAACAAAGCTATAACTTTTCACATGTAACTTTGACTATTTCACGAATTGTGGTAGCTCCTAATAAATATTTGATGATTCTGTCTGATGCGAAAGGATGAATCCACTGATCAACTGAGCAAAAGTCACCGATTTTTTTATCGCAGTGCGCGCGCCGAACTCTCTTGCGATATTTTGAGCGTGATTTTAAAATCGTGTCGCAGAAGTGAAAATCGTGGTGCGCGCTAAGCCTAACGGTGACTCGCATCGCCTCATGTTTTCAAACGTTGTTGTCAATGAATTTGTTACCAAATTAACAATTTTAAGACTACCAATCACAGCACTGTTGAGGTATTGACGTAAAAACAGTTAAAAATAAATTAAAATTAAGATGTATTTTTCTGTACCCATCACTAACACCAAATATGCCAAAAATGTATTTTTATATCGTGCATGCCAATTATATAATAAGAAATTTCTCGATGTAGATATACTTAATATCAATTTTAATATGTTTAAATTCAAAAACCAAAAGTTGAGAATTATTTGTGTATTTTTTACATTCAGATGTGCTTGATTTTGCTCAATATTGAATGCACGAATAATATCTTTATGTAATATACTTTATTGATTTATGTTTTGCAAGTTTGTTTAGTTTTTATGTATTATTGTAACTGTTTGTATCCCAAATTAGAAAATTAGCGAAAACTGAATATTCCTCTAGTTTGATCATATATATATGTATAGTGTATGTGTGTATATATGTATATGAATATGTGTATGTATGTATGTATAATTAAATATTTATTGTGTATGTATTGTATATAGTTTAAAAATGACGCTTCTATTATTTATATTTAAAAAACTATTATATATAAATACTGAGTCCCCGCAAATTTTTCTTTTAAAATTTCACATAATCATCTAGGGTTGGCTGGAAGAAAACTCTCTGAGAGATAAGTCCGCCTTTGGACCAATTAACTTGTACCTGCTAATATTTTTTAAACTTTTATTGTAACTTTGTTTTATTGTGTACATTGTGTTAAAGTTTATATATATCGTTTTCAACGTACGTATTTTACAGTTGAAACGAAGATAAACATTGTATCAACAATGGCGCAACGTGTGTCGCCGTTCGTACTAAAACTCGTTATACTATTGAATAAACATTTCTAAACTATAATATAATAAGATAAAATGTTTTGTTAGGTACATAATACAGACAATGTCTATATTTTGTTATCGTTCATTATTTAGTTAGACTTGGCTTTGCTATCCTAAGTTAAAGGCTTAATTTATATATTAAATAATGCCAATGTGTTTGCAAAAGAAGGTTGCTCAGACCAAATACCAAATTTTGTCATTATACTGTCGATCATTCGATGTTCAATTTAATGGTACTCCTTCAGGAATAAATGGTACATGTTACAGTATAATAATTTATATTTTATTTTTCTATACCCTACTTAAATCATAGCGGACTAAACTATAATAATTATCTTCTAAATTAAAGTATAATACATTATCAATAGAATCTAAGCTCGAAAGAGACCATACACAAACTTTTACTTGGATGCTGAATAGATGCAATGAAATACGGCAGTTGATTTAGAACGGCCCACATAATAATATTCGGGTGGGATTACCATAGCTTAGTGGGGGATCAGTGAGGACAAGGGGCCATTATTTAAATTGCTGCATTAAAATGAGTTCGTAAAGGCATTGAAATCAATCCTTACTGGATTTACGTGAGTTTAAATAGCTTATAAAATTAATACAGTTTTTTTTTTTTCAATCAACTATATTACTCATCTGATAGAGTCTCTCTCATCTAAGACTTACTCACTCGCGATAATATATGGAAATGACTTAATAATAATTTCCATAAAATCTATAACTTAATAAATTCTAAAAAAAACGAATATTAATTACATTTCAATAACTGTACTTTGCACTTCGATTATGATTATGTAATCAAATTATTTGACACTACTGTCGTTTGAAATAAATTAATTACACACTAAACTGACTTTTTCTTCTGATGTCAAACAGAAAAGTGAACCCGATTCCTAGACCTTATTGTACAAGGCCCAAGATCTGTGGTAGGCCCAAAAATAATGGCTAAGCGTCGTGAAAGCAAACGTGGTAAAGAATCTTACACAAATGATGTCAAAGATCAGACGAAATTAAGTAAACATAATAAGAAATCGGACCGTGGTACTTGACTGGGGAAACACTAACAGAAAAAAGGATAAGAAGTGAAGACTGGTAGTGTAGTACGGATTACAGTATGAGAACCTCGGATTTATATCTATATTTAGGCACTGCTTATAAAATATACAACATTTAATTACATAATTTATGTTGTTGTCTCATTCCATCTTTAAATAAATAACATAAGTTAATCTAGGATTAAAAAGCTTTCTTAATACTAACACAATACCTTAAACAGAACTACAGATTATATTTTAATGTTTTTAAGAATAATTGTGACCATTGTCTATGGTTTTGTGAACCTGAAAATTGTGTCCTGAAAATGCCACTGTCAGTCTGAGAATTCATAGCCATATTTGTAAATATTACAATATTTATTGACACAGCCCCAGTCCATCTAACACGATACTTGTTAATCTCGCACTATCTACATGGGCGAATGAGGGGAAATTTAAACAAACATTTACGCATAATTATATTGAATTACATATTCATTCAATAAAAAAAAAGAGTAGAATTTGACAAATCTAAAAAAGAACACAAAAACAAACAAAAACAATTCAAAAATAAAATGCATGATTTAGGTAACACAATATTCATGACGCGATGTGGATTAAACTCAATACCAAGTATAGTAGGATCATATACTCGTACTAATCCTAATCACTTTACTAATAAGTGAAAAAAAAAACATATTTTGTTGAGATTGAATTTTATGTTTGATCTTTAATTATTTTTACAAAAATATACCCCCGCTGAAACGACATTTATAGGTTTATGTTAATTCGATCAACTCGCATTTATTAGAATATACTCGTATATGAGCTGCAGATGAAATAACCATCGCCTGTATGACAACGATTCATTGATTATTGTTTTTTGTGATACAATAATGTTATTGATGTCACGGAATCGTCGCCTCTACTTACATTACGTCCTATATAAGTACTTCGGAATAAATTGTTCTTAAAGATCACAACCAACATACAAGCAAATAGATCGTCGCGGGGCCAGCAATGTATTTTGTTAGACAATATACCAAATATTGATGTATTAAATCAGTATTTAAACTTAGAATAAAGAATTGCATTTGTTTGTGTCCATAAAACTGCTCATAGGAAAGATAAACTCAATATTCAAGGCTTCTGTTTTCTGTAGGTAGAAACAGGAACATGTAATCTGTGTATCGTAACTCTGCATTTTCGCCCTTTAATTGTGTTTTTAAAATGTTACGGACTATTGAATAATTAAGAATTATACAATGAATGATAATTGCCACATCTTCATGTTGGAATATTTAAAGTTTCCATACTTTAAACTTAATTAATAATGTTTCGATGAGCAGCATATTATTTATTAAAATTATTCTAGCTAAAGCAAAAGAAACATTCATGTTTAATTTCATAAACATATCAGAAGTGTCACAACAACTAAGCAACGGGCTCAATTCCCACACGAGATAGATATTTTGTATGACCTACAAAAATATGTGCCGGTCTGGATGTATGCGGATGTGAAATTTTACGTTTGTGAGTACACCCTCGACATAGAATAAAAATCAGAAACGCTTTAAAAATATTATTGCTATGTTGATTAATTTAATTAGTATAATTACGACCCTCAGCAAACCAGGCAAAACAAAATCGTATCAAGACTGTTATGTTTTTCTATTCCACAAGATTTACTTTGCAAAGTTTCTGTATATATGATTTATTGGAATCATCACTCTTGTCTCTTCGCGAACGATATTTAATTTGGTCTGATGCTAGCCAGACGGTCTACCATGAACTGCTCAAAATTCTCAGTTTACATTTAGTTTCAATGAGTATTGAATTATGATTTCCTCCCATTTTATAGCCCTAGATCTTGCATACATAACCGTAGTGTACGTTCCATCTGTACCTGAACTTTTGGGATTGATGAAATTGTAAATAAAATTCGTTTATTTCAGGCAATTACAACCCAATTTATAGAACAAAAAAATAAATTAATACAACAATAATAGCGATACAATGTCAAGTGATAAATAATTATAAATAGTAATAATAATAAGAAAAATTAAAATAATACATGGATAGTTAAATTAAAATAATCAATTCAATTAAAAGATATGCTAAATAAATACTACAAAAATCTTCCACATTGCACTTTTACATCGTTTACGCAAAAAATTCAGAACCAATTCTGAAAACGCTTACCTCAATCGCTGGATCCGCCATTACGTTTTAAGGGACATAACTTCATCACACCTGAAGATAATCTCTTCCGGAGCGCAGTGGATGCTCCGAGGGCGGGGATTTATGACTCCCGATCAAACTTCGGTTCGAGCCACCTGTGCTTGATGTCGCCCTTTATTAATAGATAGAAATTTTCATTATTCCTTTTGTGCCTTCTACAGGAAAAGGAAATGCACATCAATTTAAAATATTCGCTTTAGCGCAACATTTTCATAATTTATTTAATCAAATATTTAATTAATATAATAATGTGATACTTGGGAATTACTTAATAGATTCAATGACACCTGTTCTTGGCCTTTTTATCCCTTTCTATGTGAATGTGTTTTAAATCTTTATCCCATATTTAACCTATAACTAAAGACCAATAATTAATTTTAGTTTGAAACGATTGCATAGTGATGCATTTTGTATCTGATAAAAGGACGTATATTTTTCAGATTCAGTTCGTTCCGTTGATCTGCAGTTCAACTACAAAACATACAAATCACCGCTCACTCAATAAATTAGGTCGGGTAAGGTTAACATGACGCATATACCTTGGCAAAAAAAAGTGTAAAAAATAAGGGTACTATTATGATAAATGTAGTCACCCCGATCCGCCTCGTACAGTACCATCATAATGATGTTGACACTTTTGAATTTATATCTCCAAATCATTTTACATACTTATGTAAAAAAAACTAATATTTTGTGCGCTTGACATCTATTACATAACTACTTATTTGAATGGGAATATAAAAATTTTGAATCATACTCCAAATTATATTTATGTAAATATTCTACGACAGGAATCTATCTGTATTTTGGATTGTATTATATCATCTTCTGGATCTATTTTGGATTGTATTCTGTATAATAATCATCTTCAAGTGTGTCGAGTCAATATATTTTTTCTTTTTTTTTTCCTTATTCGTACGTACGGACAAGGTTTTTGTTTTTTTTTTTTTTTTTATTATTTAAGCTTTTTTTTTTTGTTTTGTTTGTTGACGTCAATAAGTGCCTGTAAAGGTCTATGTTGAATAAATATTATTTTGATTTTGATTTTGATTTTGATTTCAACTTTTGATAAATCACGGCCACTAATGTCATTTCTGTTTTATGATAAGTCTCTACGTACAAGTATCGACCCTTTTCGTATTATTATTTTTCAACTTTCATGATATATTTCATTAAGTTATTAAAGCATAACATTTATACAGCATAACATAACATTTATAAGTCATGTAAATATGTTAATTTATATATTTGAAGGTATGAGTACATAAATGAAAAAAAATGGTTTTTTTTTTGTGACAATTAATCTCGTCATCGCATCGCCGAAATCACTTGATAGAGTTATAATTTTCACGGCGCTACAGAAGAAAAGGTAACAGATTACATAGCTAGGAAAGTTTTCCAATATTAATTCCACCAAATATAGCAAGAAATCTTTATATCAGGCTGTCTAACATTACTTCATTTTTGTACATTTAACATATATTCAGGGTAACATACAATACCTACATACCATAACTATAATAATACGTAATATTAAAAACAATGTATTCATTCGATTAAATATTTAGTTTCACCTGCCACCGCTCCAAACTCTTTTTTGCCAAGCTGTATTTTAGACATATTTTCTCTAATCTATGGCGTGGGCTATATGGCTCCTTTTCAATTGCAAACAATGCCGTTTTATTTAGAGTTTACCGATTAAACTTTAACTACAGTTTTAGTTGAATGAACTAAAGTTACGGTACGATGTTCGGAATGTACAATACCTACGGCGAACTAACGACTGCTTATCTAGTTCCTCGGCTTATAAATAAGCTACCTCCGGAATTGAATTCTATGCATAATGTGACACCAAACTACAGTAATTAAAAAATAATAAAATTCGTATTTAATTCATTCAATCAGGACTTGCATCTTTTTTAATACTTAACACATTGTATTTGATATATTGACAAACAATCAGACTGCGTTATGGTAGTGATTACAATCACCTGTGTAGTATAGATTCGCAGCAAATCTGAAAGCCCCACAAAAACCACAGTGCACGTTGCCAAAATGTGACTAAAGTTGAAAAGTCACAATACGCAGTAGTTACACTACCTGTCTTACCTTACACACCGGAATATAACAATGTGAACACTGCTATTTTACGAAATTACGCAAGTAATTGACCCTAGTATAAAGTCAGCATACAGCTAAAAGAGTTCACTGCTGATCTAGCTAAAGAAGTTCTTAAACCAATTATATTTGCTTGTGGTAAATACAAATAATCCACTCGATACCGGGTAAGGCAAACAAATTTATCGATACCCAGTGTTATTTAATTGAACATAGAGCGAGTGGTGCGGTGCGAGGCCGCGATAAGAAGATTAACCGGCCGTGGCGGCGGCAACGCCGACGCCTTGACGCCGGGATTTTACGGCATCGCCACACTTCACATTTTTTGCGATGTCCGTCACAATAATTTCATAAAACAAATGTGAAATTCATCAATATACCAACTTTTTTATCTTTGTTTATTTATTTCTATCTATATAAACAAAAAAGTATACTGCACACTTGGATTTCTGTGAGATTCGCAGCTAATCTGCAGAAAACCCACAAAAACCACAATGCATGTTGCCACCTTGTGACATAATATGTAGAGTCGCGCTAACTTCACTGTCCATCTAACATAGGACCCAACGGTATAAAGTCTGCTGCTTTGCGATAGAAAAAGGTCATTTCTACCAATTACAATTTGACAAAAAGGTCCATCATCATATCAATCAAGATAAGGCCATTAGTAACCTTTAGATAAGTCAATCTTTAGATCAGTTTGAGTCTTTATCTTGTATCGATTCTATTCTACTTTCATAATCAATAGCTTACGATTATGTCGAATTTAAAGATAAACTTCACCCACTTACTGCTACACTGCTTAAAAACCTTAATGAGCCTTAATAAGCTTTATTGGATAACATCTCTCGGGAGAGGGAGCGCTGTAGCGCTGCCCTATAAAATGGTACTTATGAGAAACAGTATGGTACAATTCCAGGAAGGTACAATTGAAAAACAGGGATTTATAAAATCGACCTTTTTTTTCCTTCTTTTTGGAATGATTTTTTTAGTAGTATGTACGCGATGGTATTACCCAGTTGAATACGAAACTGAATTTCTGTTAAAATATTTTTATGTAACGGTCAAATAATATGATCTGTGGTGGAACAATTTTTTTAGTACAAACAGATCAAAATCGGATTGAATAAATATAATATCACAAATAAGTGCGCTATTTAGATTTATTTACCAACCATTTATGGAATTAATATTAATTTAAATTGGGACAAATACTAAAATTAGTAATGTGAATAGAGTAATTTTCTTATCGCTATTAGGATGGTGGAACTTGTTAACTGATAGTTATTTCCTGTCAATGGTCAGACTTTGCATAGATATTGCATTTTCTAAATTCTTTTGTTCACTGTTAACGTTGAATATAATAAGCTTTTAAGAAGGGGAGTATCTGTTCAATCGATCATACTTAACAGTTATCGATCAATATTATTCCGTAAATTTGATTATTGTAGATTCAGTTATTGAATCGCTTCATAAATCAGATGCATACAAGTGAAGATACCTGTTCCAAGCCCCAAGCAAAGATTAATCTTGATTTCGTCAGTGTGGAATATTTTGCTTGCGTTGTTTTTTTATTATTTACATTTGTGAACTACTTGGCTGAATTGATTTGATTGAATTAGTAAATTATTTTTTCAAATAATGATAATAATTGTTTATCCTACAACTACTCGAAATTAACTAGATTAAAAAACATTTTATCAAAATATTTTTTTAATAAAAAGCAACGGCATAGAGGGAAAGAAAATGATCGTAAGTGCTAGATTTTTTACTCAACCTAGTTCACTCTAAGTTTTTTAGCGATAATGTTAACTGACTCTGTTAATAGGAGCCATGACTTCCATGGGCTAATAAAGGAATGGGCTCGTTTATTATTTATAATCTCAAAGCAAATTCAGTAAATGCTTTCTCACATTTCTAGATTACCAGTTTCCTATTAGATATTATATGCTATACCAGTTATGTATAGTCAGTTAGGCGTGTTAGTGCATAGATGTGGTCATATAATAACAATTTGAAGGCAGTGTGTCGGATTTTTCTATTCTGGCAATCGGCCAGTAGAAGCTCGCATTTTATGGTATCTACTATGTCGAGAGTTTTATTATAAAATACACACGTATTTGCAAATAAAACTCTAATTTTGACAACGCTTGCACGAGGAACTTCTTTAAACGAATACAATACTTTTTCATGAAATATTTACTTTATTTTTTATGGAATTTGCAACACAACATTTTTAGGTACACTTACTTTTGAAGATGTCGTCAGTGTGAGAGGCAACTTATTAGGTTTTATATAAATCAGTATAGTTATACGAGTATAAGCAATAACCACCTGAATTTTCAGCATCATCTTCATGATTAATCTTAAAACCTTCCACTACTGGTCATAACTTTCCTCAAAGATCTAATCGTCGGACCACCATGAAGGCAGTCTACCATCACTGCGTTTCCCGATCAGTCGCACACCTTCCCGCCCCAACAGACGTCAGCCTTGTGAGCTTGTGGGGTACATTGTACCTTAATTAGCAGGTGGTTGGTACTTGATTTTTGAAGCTATGTCATGAGCCTGGTTTTTCTTCAGATTCTATGCTTTTCCGATTCGATCACATAGAGCTGCAAATATAGCTCTTTATTGCCATTTGGGTAAATTTAAGCCTCTTTAGAAAATCCATAGTAAGAAGCTAATTGCGACGTATCATAACTGGAATTTTTATATTACGTTATTTCATTATCATAATAAACATTGCATTAGTGTAACATTTGATGAATTCATTTAATCAATCAACGGGCCGATTAAATACAACATCAATGGGAACTTATTTGACACTCTGCTATGATATTTACTAAAATTAAGTATTTAGCAAAATGGCATAATATTTTGCAAATTACTTAATTTTAGTAAATACATTTGACGTTAATTACAATAGTAAACAAATAGAAGTTTTAAATATTGTTATACTTTCTTCTCCCCAATTGTCTAGTGTTAATGCTATACGTGCTTCTTGTGCTTACTCATCGATAATAAATTGTTACCAGGTTCTTTCACAAACTAAATACTACTACTCAAAAATTCAATAGTAATGTAAAAAGAAAAACATCTGAGCATGCGGAAAATTGAAACGTTTCACCGCATACAACAAATTGAAGCCCGAACAAAATGATAAGCTTCTCTTGGCAAAGATCCCGAAAAGGAACAAGTTACATAAACAATACAGTACATACTACAACATATAAATAATATAGTCAATGGCTCAAAATTTGACAGACTTATGGTTCCATTAACGCGTTATTATTTAATCGTTTTTGTGAACACGTAAAAAAGTTACGAATAATGCGAGAACATTCGTGTCGGACGGATTGACCAATTCAATGGACCTTGGCTCCAAGCCAGATCAATAAAGTATTGACAATCCCAAACATCCATAAAGATTTTGTAAAATAAATGTGTTAAATATGCGAGCCAAATGAACACTATAACACTATCCGTTAGACATTTATCTGAATTTATTTGCATGTCGGAGATTTGTTAAGAAATGTTTTAATATGATTTTACCTAGCAGGCTATAGAATTTCCACTTTTTAACTTCCGACGCAAAAACGACTTGGTATTATAATTGACGTGTATGTCTGTGTGTGTCTGTCTGTTTTTGACATCGTAGCTCATAAGCTGATAAATAAAAAGACAAGATGTCCCAGATGGCCGCCACCATAAAATTATATAATAGACTAGCGGACCCGACAGACTTCGTCCTGTCAAAAAGATTTGTACAGTGGCAGTTTTTTGTTCCTAATTATTTTATAGATATTGTCGCATAGCCAACCAAATCGCAAAAAAAGTCTAAATGACCTATTACATTTTGTGGCTATTCAATTTTGGAACGTGACATTAAACCCTCCAACGATGTATTCTGTGCTCCAACGCACGCACGCACACTGTTTTGATAGATATGATTGAATTTCAACTATATGTAGCGTTAATAAAGCGCAAATTGACTCTTTGATGTTAGGAACACACCTTCATTGCTTAGACAACAGTGAGTGCTTGCAATATGAACTTTATACAATAACAAAAAGCTCAATTCGACTGTACGTTTTAGTTAGAAAACGTTTGCATGGGAAAATAAAAGGGCTGTTTTTAGGGTATTTCCAATAATTATTCGAATTTTCCTCATTGTAAAAACCCTCCTTGAACTTCAACGAACATTAACAAAAAAAAATTGGCCAAATTGGTCCAGGCGTTGTTGAGTTATGAGCTTACCAACACATTTTGCGATTCATTTTTATATATAAGATTACTTAAGTGGAGTGTGAAAGTGTGAAGTGATTTTACCTATTGAAAGTGTGAAGTGATTTTATGGGAATATTGTAAAAAAATCAGATATGAGACAAATCGACAGTTTTTAACACAACTGTGTAATATTATGCTTTTCATTTACGATGGTGATAGTCATTAAAAATAACTTCATTTAAACACTAAACTCGAGTAATCTTAAAACTTATACAACAATTTGGATATATATATAAACGTTCAGCATACAACTTTGCCTGCCTTATATTGGATTATCTTATAGGAAAAAGGAAACTTTTTCTTCGCACGTACCTTACTCACACACATACCCAGTTTTATAATAAATTTGTAGTAAGTAAATACCCAAAAGTCACAAACTTAACCACTTCATAATATTAGTAAATCCTACTACTATTATAAAGGCGAAAGTTTGTATGTATGGATGTTTGTTACTCTTTCACGTAAAAACTACTGAATAGATTTGAATGAAACTTTACCACAATATAGTTTATACATCAGAATAACACATAGGCTACAATTTTTGAGGTTTCTAATGTGAGGTCGTAAAAAAAAACACATTTTTTGCGCTTACATTGCAAATTGTCTGTTGTGTCTGTTTATAGGAGCATACTGCAGTAGCTACCTATAGGCCTATGATTAGGGCTCTGCAGTGCTTAATTACCGTATTTCTTATTTATTACTAGACTAGACGGGACGAACCTGAAGTCCACGCGAACGAAGTCGCGGGCAAAAGCTAGTAAATAATATTTTAATGACGTACTGTTGCGTACTACACCGATATTACGAAGTGTCGGGAGGCGCTGTAACCTTAGCACTGATCTTCGAATTGGGAAGCCTAGGTTTGATTCTGCCATGTTGGATTACGCCTTTACTCCTACCACCAAGGTGTTTTTAGTTTTTTGACTTTGATATGTGATATTTTATCTGACGTACCAATGGTAAAGAAAAAAATCGTGACATAACCTGAGAAGAAATTCAAAAGAATATGTGAATCATAGTTAGGGTAGTGCTCCTACGGTGGGGATGAGAATGAGCTATGGTGATGATAATATTAGTTCTTTAATGAGCCTTATTACCAACTAAAATCAATGCTGCTGGTTTACATACGAGTATATTCAAATTCACTCTTGCATAATAGAAATAGCCACGGTTTCCCACTTTTATGAGAAAAAGTTACCAACCAAAAAGATTTTAAAATCTTATGCATTAAAAATATTGAAACAATAAACAATAAAACTCACAAACGCAGGGAAAACTAAAGAATCTATCTTTTTATGTTTTTTAATAAATGTTGAAGAATATTTTATAATACTAAGATATAATATAAGCGTAAATATAAGTTACTGAAAATTGCCCCTTTGTTTGATATTAGGTACTCGCTTAGTTCTAACTCAATGTTAACTGTTTATGGAATTTACAACTTGGCCCATTTGTATTATAATTTATTGTAAGCAAAACGTGAAGCTTTATTTTTTACTACGAAAACTGCCACTATTAAAAGCGACATAAGACACTTCTCAAGACCAACGTGTAAAATCTAACGCGTTACTGTATGTACTATTTCACTTGTATTTAATGAAATGATTTACATTACTGTTCTTTTTTTATTTCCTAGTCATTGTTAATAAAAAAGTTACAATAATTTATTTATTGTGTGAAGTATCGACATTTTTGTCGTATATACTCGTATATACATTTCATATCTTCTACAATAAGTCGAACAGATTTTTTATTGACATCTGCGATATCTTAAATATATATATATATTTATTTTAACTTCTATTGCATTTTATTTGCAAGCTCAATTTTTTTTTATTTTATTTTAGTCTAATCTTAGCAGAAATAATCTAATCATCATCATAATAAATATACGTACGGCCTCACCGAAGGGCTCGAGCCTACCCTATGTTACTATGTATAAACATATAAAAAATATATATTTTCTTATTCGTATGTAATGGCAATTCTATTATATATGTACTTAAGTAGTACTCAGTACTTTATTCTTTTGACTGTATAATTTTTAATTGTAAAACTGAGGTATTTAACTTACAAAATGAAGACATACGGAATGAACTATGGAGTTACCAAGGAATATAAGTTATCTATTCTGTCCTCGTTCGGCCGTCACGTAGCACATCTGCATTGCACTTCATAAACCATTTAGGTTCTCGGAGCTGGGAGTCATAAAACGGAAATAAAACTTGTGCAAATCCCCGGAGTAATTATGAGGCACACCGACGCCTAAAATGGCCAGAACTGTCATCGCCTCGTATACCACGCCATTAATCTGGCGCTCAAAACTTTAGCATGAGAACTAAGGATGTATTGTGCGCTTATTAAGTGGCTAACTACGGTGAAAATTGCTGATTCAGCTGGATATATACTTAAAAGCTTATAGGGCTATGAGCTTAGTGTATTATTAAGCTTCTAACTTGTTTATAGCAGGAAGCTCCCAGAATTAGGTTGACTTATAAGTAGTAACTATCGATAGCGGTCTTTGCCGCTCCGTTTATTATAAATTAATATCTTTACTTTTGATTTTTTTTTGTTTTTACGTCCGTCCTTGTTTATGACTTTGTAAACTTAAGAGCTCCAGAAAAATAATATTTCTGCAATTCTTGATTGCTCTTGAATCTCGAAAATTTTTCATATTAAAAACAAATTGAAAATAACTTTCTCGAAAATAGTTCCCAATTTTCTTCGTCAGAATTTTGTTCATTATTGGCTGAAATTAAAAATGTATGTTTTTAGTTAGTTTAATGTTTACTGATATATAGAAAAAGCAAAATTCATATAAATCTCCATTCAAAATGGCAATTTCATAGTTTTTACCTTTACATATTACATTTTCATATTAGGAAAACATTATGTTTGTAGTTATATAAAATATAATTTACAACAATAATAATGATATATACTAATATTAAAAATATATATAAATACTTTTAGTAATATATAAAATATAAATCGTAAATATTATATAGATCTACTTAACACTTACATATTACTTACGAGATGTAAGTAATCTTAATTAACCATCAAAGCAAAAGGCTAACATTTGAACTTAACTAAGACTAGCAAGCAGTATTCGGAACTATCACTTCTCAATATTTTTTTCATTTAAATTACTAGTAAGGGTTCCGACTGAATCAAAAATGATTTAGATTTATTTCGAGAAAATATTTTTTACCATATTATTTTGTCGGAGTTCAAATTCAAACCCACATTCATACCTGTGATTATGCACTAATATCGTACAAATAAGAGGAAAAAAGCATAATAAGACACAAAGTCTTGTACATATAGAAAACTAAAAATAGATGACGTCATTAGACGCCTCATTACCATTACCATACGGCAGTGGATCGCGAAATACTCGCCAATACAATAACAAAATAATGATTAGAGTGCGCAAATTAACTTAACATTTCAACCCCCTGAAACGGTAGAGAAAGATACATTTTTATTAAATATAATTCTTATTTACATACAGTTAAGTAAATCGTTAAGAATATCAGTTTAAATAAAAATATAACTGTAATGTCAACAATATGTTAGTTTAATATGCCAGAAACTGTTGAAACATTTATAGAGATAGTATCCGACTCCATAAAAGTAGGATAAGTGCAGCGAGTTTACATAAAAAAAATCTTTTTAAATGCACTTTTTCCTCAATGATTAATTGTTTCACCATAAAAGTAGGATAAGTGCAGCGAGTTTACATAAAAAAAAATATGCACTTTTTCTCAATGTTTAATTTTTTCGCCAATCCATCTCTTCCTGAGCTGATTGAAGAATTTGAATAACAAAAAAGACAAGGCAAGTAAAAATGTTGTCTATGGAGCAGTTGAATTGAGTTTTACAGAATCGTAAAATAGATGATATGGAGTGGTGAGTGGTGTGAACGTGTCCAGTAGTTGGCGAATATCCAGCGCTACTCGAACATAGTAAATGAATAAGGACAGAACCTATCGAATCATAAGTAAACAAATGATATGAAATGAAATGTTTTGTGTTAAAATTTTCATATAATATTTTCTATTATAATACAAATAGTTTGTGTTTGACATGTCAAGATATTTTTTGTAAACTAACCATATAAAAATAACCATAAGAATAGAGTACTATAAGAGCAAGAATTCCTACAATTAACTCTACATGTTTACAAAAATAGGTAAATAAAAAAAATATTCAGAACACTGATTCGATTCTAACCCGAGTTAGAATTTTTCTTTGACTGGGCATTTGTCTATTACTACAGTTTTATTACGATTACCTTGCACCTTAAAAGATGTAATACGTGAACGTTTTATTACAAACACTCCACATCTTCGAAATCACTGATTATACATATAGAACCAATATAAATATGTTGGCACAAATATTATTATTTTCAAGGAAAAGATCAAACATGATTCTCTAAAACAAGTGAGCCAGTAGAGTGTAGCAAATGCATCTATATATACAGCACGAAACTGCAATGCAACCTAGCAATGTCTTTATCCGGCTTAAGGTAACATATTAGCATTAATAGATGTCTTAGTAGACGTTTGCTACAAATGTTTAATGTTAATGAGCTAAGTTAATAGCTCAAACGGGTAGGTTTTTATGGCGCGGCGCACCCGAATATTGCCGGGCACGCACTATTTTGTTTGGCAAATGGATTGTACCAAACATAATTTAGGACAGGAAAGATAACTAAAATATTACGATAATAGATTGTATGTTTATAATACTCAAACTAAGAAGTGAATTTTATAAAAGAGTTAATATATATTTTTAATATTCAGAGTTCATTTCAAAATGTTAATGAAATGTATAAATATGAAAAACGAAAAATAAAAATGAAATTCGAGTGGCATTCGAAACCAGCTGTAACCGCTTACCATCAGATGATAAAGGTGGCTCCTACCTAAAAGAAAAAATAGCACTCATAAATAACCCATTAGATTATTCTCTTATAGTTATGCAATAGGGCCAATTCACCCACTCGCAAATCGACTGCCCAGACTAGGCCTATGCGGCTACAGTCGTCTGCGCAGCTGTCATGTACAATCAATACCCCCCATGTTAAATCCCGAAAATAGTACTTCCATTTATTAAGGTTAATTAATAACTTTAAAATGCACAGTAATAAATATAATAAACACTATATAGCAGACAAGTATATAAAACAAATTATGAACAAACTGAGGTCTTGGTGCTAAAAAGTAAATTCTTCCACCTTGACAAGCTTGAAACGTGAAAAAATATAAAGTCACTTGTAATAAAGTATAGGTTCAATGATTGGAAAAGTAATTTACGGACTTTGTCATGTTACGAAATCAACTATAGGATGTGACTTCGTTCTTATAATATTTGTAGCTCTAGTATACCCGTTCTCTAATAAATTTCATTGACTAAATTCCATGTTTTTCAAGTAGCTTGTTACTAACAGCATCTATTTATGGTTGTCAAAAACTTTTTCAATTAGTCTTACAGATTCGTTGAAATAAACAAATGCCCTTTCAAAAATTACTTATGACACCAACTGTAGTTGATATGTAAAACAAAATAATACTTAAACGATAATGGATAGAATGGTATATAGAAGATAATCAATGCTGTGTGTGAGGGATATATATTGGAGTATTTCTACTGTAATATATATATATCCCTTACATTCGAGTATTTCTCAATTTTTGACATCTCCTTATCTTCATGTCTTTATAATGCAGAATTGTAAATAATTTTGTATTAAATTATGAACGAACAATACATATGACTTAATCGCCATTTTGCCACTTTTTGGGAATTTATTAAGAAATTTTAAACTGCATCAATTTATATTATCTTTGATATCTGTTTCTATGATAAGTGTGTGTGACATCAGCAGCTAAGAATCTATAAATTGTATCGGTAATTGTTTCGGTGTTCTGAGTATGGAAGTAGCACTAACGAAATTGTCGACTGTGTTGTGTTCTTTCAAAGTCATAATGATTTATTTCATTCTTCCACCTTATTACCTGAGTCAAATTCCCATTCAACTCTCTCTCTAATATATATTCTGCAAATCTTGTGTATCTTTGCTTGTTATCTCGTTGATTCTTTTTAGTTTATTTCTGGCCTTATATCATACTTTGCAGAATATACGTACAGAAAAAAAACCAGCGGGTTAAGTAATAAGTGGATTGTCCTAGTGTTCTCGAACAATCCCCACCCTTGGCGGAGGCTCGATCATCTGCCATCAATGGGTCGAGCCGGCCCGTGGGCGTTGTGGTGTCGCGAAAGCGGACGGATATGGGCTTAGAGGACACCGGGGGTTTTAGTGGGTAGGCCGGTCCATTTGCCGGATACGGCAACCCGGGATGGACCACGACCCTTCCGTGGCCGGGGGGCGTCGTCGGTGGAGGAGATCGGGGGAGGTAGTAGCCTCCCCCGAGGAGGGCTCCCCTAGGCAGGGGAGCGAAGGCTGGGGTTCCCGGAAGTCGCTTCGTGTTCCCGGGGGCTCCCTACATGCCTGAAGAAGGCCATCCCTGAGGTTTTTAGTGGCTAGGCCTCCCCCTTCTGGGGAGGAGAGCCCCACATAACCGCCGGCTCGCCTCAGCCGGGGTATGCAATTTAATGCATTTTCCTCAGGGAAACAAAAAAAAAATCGCCGGTCCATTATTTGACCGGCGAGCCCCACACACGGCCGCGTCTAGCCAGTGCGGTGTCACGGTGTACAAGGAGCATTTCCCCTCGAAAAAAAAAGGTTAAGTCATAAGTAATCTGAAATCAAAAAAGTACAGACAGATTTTCTTGCGCTTCAAATATTATCTGACGTACAATTATAATTGCAAATAGAGCTGGCGTTTACAGCTTCATTTATACCTCCACAATTAACGCACAGTATAATTAATTCCTGGAAGAATCCTTTCAAAATTTATTTACATTTTGTCTTACGACCGAGTTCTTTCGGTCTCTGGAATTTTCCTCTACAACAGCGTCGCGCGAATTATTCACGCTTGCGTTCAATTTAATTGGACATGACCGGATAATTCCTACCGAATGTCGAATTCATTTTGAACATACCAAAATTCACGCTATAGTGAATGTTGAGTTAATTCGGTGTATCAGTATACTGTTTACATAAAATGACTAGTTGATAATACTCTTTTTATTCTAGAATCACTAGCTTTGCGCCCGCGGCTTTTTTAGCCGCGGTATATCGGATTTAGTCATAGGAAAAGATGGCTCGCAGTAAAACAAGTATTTTATCTCCAACCATCTCCATACTAAATTACATGAGAATCAGCACACACACATACAGCATTTCCAGTTATACGCAAACATTCGTCAATCCTTACAAAATTTCGCATATATTAAGATCTATTCGAAAAATTATATCGTCTTTCTTACTTCTGTTTCTATAGGTATATCACTGATCTTAAATTTGTTGGTGGTGGTGGTGAGGTAGGCGAATAGCCGGTAGCTTCTGTAGAGTTCTCATTTGTCTTAAATATGTCTAATATACAGTTACACTTCGTACTGTCGTAAAAAAGTAATGTCGTATTTGGGATGAAAATATGATAAATCCCTTGCTTAGTTCAAGATATCTTAAAATAATTACACTGTTGTGCTTCCTAGCTCAAAATAACTCGACTTTCTAACTCTTATTGACAACTTTTTTCCACCTATTACTACGAATGTTTGAGACATCAAACCAACTCGTAAGTATTTTTGCAGTGATGGGGCGAACCGCGCGGTGGGTGCGCTCGGCGGCGGGTGCGGCGGGCGCTTGCGCGGCGGGCGGGGCGCTCGCGGGCTCGGGCGCGGGCACGGTCGCGTAGCGCGGCGCGGTGGCGGGTGCGCGCGCGGCGGCGGCGTCGGCGGCGGCGGCGCATGCACGCCACCGGCCACACGGACCGCTCGGGCGGCGGCGGCGGCGGCGGCTCCTGGCGCCTCCCGCCCGACGAGACGCTGCAGGTGGCCGATCCCAAATCGGCCAAGGAAGAGGTATGATCATTTTATTGACCGATGTCGGTGTAAATTTCTGCCAGGAAATACAAATTTTCAAGCGACTACGGGCGAAGTCCCATGATTCAAATTTAATACCAAGACGGTAGTATAAAAATCTAATTTTGCTTAAGAGTACAAGACACGAATACAGATATAATAATAATACATAGTCAAACAATGTAGCGTGGTAGGATATTAGACACAGATACCACACGCATCTTCCTATGATTTAGCATAATCAAGATAGTGAACAGACACATAGGTGGTTGCAGGATTTGACCACACTCTTAGTGCAGATTCGAGTTTTAAACGCATCTCCCGTAATTTAAAGTCTAATACCAAGATCGGTTCTATAATCCATTAATTTTGACCAAATCCTTTCAACAGAAATACGCTAATAGTGTCCATTTTTTGTGAGTAAAAAAAAATACCGATATCGAATAAAATACCGATACCGACAAGAGACAAAAAATACCGATATTGAAATCTATCTAGGGAGTCGTCTAATGCGTGTGTTAAAATTTTTATTCCCGTATTCTCTTTTTACGTATCGGTCTGTGATGGTTGATGGTCTTTGAGGTTCATTAGCAGAAATAGTTTTGACGGGACTCAAGAAAAAAACATTTTCTCAAATTCAACCAGGTAGTTGTAAAATGTTGCCAATAATAAGTTTTTTGTCAAAAACCTCATTTTGATCTATTTTCTTAATACTAACGATATGTTTAGCTGCATTATTTAATTCTTTATTTAAAGAGAAATGGAAAGCAGAACTAAAAATTAATAGCATGGCTCAAGAAAGAAGCGTGATTTTATTTTATCAAAACATTTTTGGATATAATTTTTGTATCGCGGTCGCATTACGAGTTGTTTTTATTTTTTCCAGGATCTTTATCAAGGAGATGGCCACAACTGGAGAAGCATCATATTTTCGTTGATGGTCATCGGTTTTGTCATCGCCGGCATCGTTACAGCTATTTATTTATTAGGGTGAGTCTCAACTTTAATTT
Source organism: Scirpophaga incertulas (assembly GCA_036419045.1). Classification (NCBI taxonomy): domain Eukaryota; kingdom Metazoa; phylum Arthropoda; class Insecta; order Lepidoptera; family Crambidae; genus Scirpophaga; species Scirpophaga incertulas. Next base: position 25,240,179 of record CM071634.1, on the reverse strand, counting down.
AAAAATTACCGTAGTTCTTATTAATGATTTATTGCGTTTATTCACATGTCTTTAAAAAATCATCTTAGCCACTCATCGTATGACTCTATGTGAAGTAAACACCAAACACGACAGCATCCATACTCTTTAAATATAACTAACGATCTATTGTCAGTGATATTACCACAGAATCTGTAGTCAAAATAAAACTTTTTATATTTGACTATGTATCGCTCAAACGAAATCAAGATAATTCCGTAATTTGCAATCATTTCTATACAATTTTGTTAGATATCGAAAACATAAGTAATAAAGTAAATAGAATAAGACGTGGCGTTAGCATAAGATTCAATGTAACAAATACGCGTATGTTCATAAAGCAGTTGCAATGTATTTGCACTATCTGTCAACAGTTTAATTGAATTTGATTGCAACAGAGTTACATAATCGGCCTATTAGTACGTACTCGTAGCTGGTATACCGCATATTGCGTTACCACTATATCCCAATTATTAGAAATCGTATTTTATAGAATTTTGGAAATTTATCTTTGTTTTTTTTTTATTATTGTTAGATTAGTGCGTTGGGGGTTAGCAAATGTTAACAGGTACTGGACACAAAATTTTAAAAATAATTGTTTAGTAAATCATTCAACCCCAAATATTATGTCAAAATAACACTGTAACAAATATGTTAATTTACAGTTAAATTTATTCAGATATAAAAACTTACCAAGATACTAAAACTTATCCCGTAACTTTTTTATTAATTCTCAAATATATTTTGAGTTTGACTTCTTTAAATAAACTAAAAAAATACCTTATGCTATATTTATATTGTAGTATATAGAGGTTATGAGCACAGACTATATTCTAGTTACTCAACAATAAAAACATTTTAACATAAATAAAAAAAAAATAATCTTCAAATAAGATTTTTACAATCGCTTTTGCATGTCAAATAAACTACTCCATTAGTTCACATGTCTACCACAGGAGACCTGTACTGGAAAAACCAGCAAGGAAACCAGCAAGAGCTATTTCTTCCCTATATTAGTTTTACAAAGTCGTCGATTAGAAACTGGCCTGAGATAAATATTCATTGAAGTAATCTTTAACAGTATAATAACCTTTTTTCATAAGACTATTTTTGACAATTGATTTAAATCTATAAAAAGGTAAGTCGGTAATACTTTGTAGAACTTTGTTGTATAAAGCTGTACATTTCCTCAGAAAAGAGATTTTAGTTGTTCAACCTGTACGTTGGAACAGCAAACTTATTTTTATTTCTCACTAGCTTCCGCCCGCGTGAAATTAGTTTTGTCATTCCTTGTCCCTTATGTCTAAAGTAGGTACCAAGATTCATGGTCTTATCTTCAATTCAACCCCTATTTCACGCCCACACTGGTAAAAATTTCAAAATGCTAGAACAAACGATTTTTTGTTTCTTATCACGTGATATTTGACGAACTTGCATACTAACTTTCAACCCTTATTGCACCCCCTAGCTGGTCGAAATTTCAAAAATGCTAGAACAAATGTTTAATAATTTCTTATCAAGTGCTTAAATATAAAATTCATGGTTTTATCTTTTAAAATTAAGAAATCCCATACAAACTTTCAACCTCTATTTCATCCCTTATAGTAGTTCGAATAAAATGTTCTGTCCCAGGGTCTAAAGATTGTCTGTACCAAATTTCATCAAAATCGGTTACGAGGTTTAAGCGGGAAAGCGTAACAGACAGACAGACATAGTTACTTTCACATTTATAATATTAGTAGGGATATTTGATTTATAAATTTGAAAACTTTTATCTTAATGAAAGTTAGCTAGGTAGGATAATATTTCTTCGTTTACAGTTATGTAGACGAGCTCCTATACTGGTCGGGTCGTCGCATGCGTCTCGACGAGTTTCTGCGTGGGGACCTGACGGGCGAACGTCTGCCTACGACGTGGGTGAGCTCGCATCAGCTCGTGTACCAGGCGGACGACGGTGGCCTGCTCGCGCTCGACACCTACAACAACACCCTCACTGTTCTTGTCACCAACCACACACTTGTGAGTTACCACATAGTAGGAGTTTAACAACTCTTTATATCCTTAAACACCATCAGCATCGGTTTAGATGGACGAAGGTCTCCCGAGAGACTCGAAAATGATGGTCCGTTCCAATTATCACCAAAATGTTGGCCCACTGTCCCTACCGCGGCATCTGACTGCCGAAAAGTCAATTATGCAAGTCAATTGTCAGTTATGCGAGCAATGTACTTCATCCTAAATTTGACTTTTCTATGTAGACGTGGTTTTCTTGTATCTGTGGATTTTATATCTTCTAATTAGAATACGCAGAAAACTCCTAACTTCAACATTTTGCAAATCTATGTAAATGAATATGAATCTTATGGCCGTTTTCACCAACCTTGTCTTAGCTTAGGTGACTCCTAAGAGACATGCTGTCTCACTCTTTTCAGTTAATATAAAAAGTGACAGCATGTCACTTAGGAGTCACCTAAGCTAAGACAAGGTTGGTGAAAACGGCCATTACTCAGCTATGTTTTGGTACGTGATCACCGGTAACATTGGTATATTAATATTCAACATTCGATTTGAGACAATGCTATGAATGTTTGTGAGCTGTGAGCAAAGTTGTATGTTATTTTGTTTACCAAATAAACGTTTTTCTTTCTTTCTTTCTTTCTTTCTTTCTAAGTAACTAATTGTTTTAATGATACTGCAATATTTTAAAGTTCTTGGAAGTTAACATAATTTAAGCTATAAAATGCATTCCAATTAAATGCAACAATATTTTCATAAATAAATAATGAAAATAAAACTTTGATCGCATTAGTCGTATTTCGTTGTAATATTACTAAGATCTCTTTTACTAGACCTTCTAAAAATGTACCGAATGCACCAACAGTAACGTCAACAGAAAGAAATAGTTTGAAGACTCGCGAAATTAAAAGATATTGCAAATAAGTAATTCAAGATCAACTTTTATTAAAAATTCACTACAGACGACATCAGAGTTTCCACTGTTAAAGAGTTCTGGGACATTGTTTAATTAAGGTCGTTCGTTAAACTTCGCCTGCCGGTTAAAAGTCGGGCTTCCTGAAATGAATACTGTTTTGTTACAGCGGCAACTCAACGTTCGCGGCTATCAGTGCTCTCCAAACTTGCGCTATGTTCTCTTTCAGCACAACATCAAAGAGGTGTGTATAAGTTTTCAGTTTAATAACCGAGGTTATAGGCTATACTGATATGTGATAACAAAGAAAAGCGGTCAAGAAAATATATATTTGAAAATTCTCTGTTTTTAATATTACTATATAAATTGACAAATAGCTTTTATTTAGACCTTTTTGTTGCTGACCCATTAGTGTGTGCATAATATTAACTTGCATCAGTTATCAATAAAATTGATCGGGTGATACGACTATATCGCTTCACCACCGAAAGTCTACATCGCAATAGAATTAAAAACATCTATGACATTTCCTTTCTCTATTTTAACTTGCAGATGTTCTCTCCCATTATTGAAATGTTATACTTCTATGCATAAGATTTAGCTTAAAGATTTGTATAATAATAAATCTTATAAGCTTATATGCTTTATTAATAATCTTAAAGAGAGTTTATAAAATAAATATCTTATATCAAAGATACATTTAAAAAAATACACTTGCAAAGTCAATATTTTATTTTCCCTCACAAACATTTGTCATTTGATATCTAAGAAGAAATTTGTATTATATCCGTTAACGGAACTAAGTTACTGAGATGTATTTTTCCTTATTATAAGTCAACCTCAGTCCTCAGTCAACCTCGCCAACCTCATTTTTAAGTAGTCGTACTAACCAGCATACACGAGTGCTTGATAAATTGTATTTTTCACTCTGAAACAAAATTGTGTTTGGTATCTTGAAGCTGTGAGACTCTTTAAAATATAGATATAATATCTATATTTTAAAGAAAGATTTGAAAATATATTCTAGTAGGTGCCCGCGACTTCGTCTGCTCAAGATTAGTATTTCAAGTGACTTATATTAGCGTGGCGTATCCCAACTAATATTATAAATGCGAAAGTGTGTTTGTTTGTTTGTTTGTTTATTTGTTTGTTTGTTTGTTTGTTTGTTACCTCTTCACGCTTAACTACTGGACCGATTCAAAAATTCTTTCACCTTTGGAAAGCTACATTCTCCCCGAGTAACATAGGCTACTTTTAATTCCCGGAAAAATCGACAGATCCCACGGGATGCGCAATAAAGGCTTCGCTCAAAAACTACTGCACAGATTTTTATGCGGTTTTCATCAATAGATAGAGTGATTCTTGAGGAGTTTTGCGGCATTTTTTATCTCGGAAAAACGGATAGTCCCACGGGAAGCGCGATAAAATCTTCGCACCATAAACCGACTTCCGCGTATATGTAGCCGTGGGCAAAAGCTATGACCCTTAACCCTCTATACACCCAATCCCGAAATCCACGCGGGCGAAGCCGCGGGCAGAAAGCTAGTATGTTCATAAATTGCCCAGCGCTGTTTGTGCATTGTCCTGGTCTTCCGCAAAGGCTGTTTCATCAAAATCGCCAGATTCACAAAAAACATCCAATAACCTGCCTTCGATGTTGAATAAAGCTTCAGCACTGTCCTTCAATGCCGTAAATGCTCCATCAATATTTTGCTCCGAGCTATCGATTGCTGTATAAAATTTTTTTCTCAAATGTCGAAAATTCTCACCGAAGTTGAGTACCTTTTCGTTTTAATACGTTCATTGCTAAGTTTATTATTAATAACTGCAGGTTGATTACTTTATGTCACGGTCGCCACAATATTATAAAAATGAAATTTTACGACTGACATATATTTTTATATTTGTTATTATGGTTGCTAAGCTAATGAACAATAGTTATTTGTGCAACAAGTGAGCAAAGTTGATGTTTGCTGCGCGTGCTGATTTGAGTCCCGAGCAAGCGAAGGATTCTGTTTGAATCACGAGCGAAGCGAGTGATTCTAGAGTAGAATCCTGAGCGTGTCGAGGGATTCAAAGGCACGAGATGCAAACAACTTTGCTCCCGTGTGACACACATAACTTTTCACTTCAGCAGCGAGAACAAAAAATATTAAAATCTCAAGAATGTATGATGCGTGGAAAGGAACTTCTGTCAATAGTTCCGTTCCGCGCATCATTCTTGAGATTTTAATAGTACTTATTATGTTCCGTTCCGAAGAGACATTTTTTTAACAATTACTTTTCCGATTTCTTGCCAATTTATTTTACATTAGTTTAAAGTGGTACCTATGCGTGACACGGAACAACGAGAAGTATCAGGCCAGATCCAATGTCCATGGGCATATTATCTTAGGGCGAAACCAACATAGTCTGTACTCTGTCCATTATATTATTTTCTTTTGACAGTTTAAGATATTTTGAAATCAGTGATGAACTCGCAAGTTACCGATTCGATTAAAACAGAATATCGATTTTATTAAGAAGAACTTTTAATCGATTTAATGCAGCGATATTATTTTTATTATAAATATTAAATTCGTTTATCTGGTTTTTTCAAATACATGAAATAAATTGTCATATATTGTCTAACTATATATTGTCTAATTCATTAAATTGTATTGTCATTATTGTCAAACATATTGGCACAAGAATTGGTTATTTATGTAACAGAGGACTCAACTGACGAGTCTAGTGTAATTTACGAAGAAGAATCTGATGAATCTATGTAATAAATAATGTAAATAAATTTACTTGTTTAATTTTATATTATATATTTGGCGAATTACCCAATTGGGGTAATTCGCCAAATATATATAAAATTTTGCCTTAATTTTCCTTGGCATGTGTAAAACTTTATTTTTTCGTATATTTCTGATCCATTTAAGAAAGTTTTCCTTTTTCTCTCTTAAATGGATCAGAAATATATGAAAAAATAAAGTTTTACACATGCCAAGTAAATTAGGCAAAATTTTACATTTTTGGCGAATTACCAATTACCTAGCTAGTTTGTTAAAAAAATGGTATGTATGTGATTTTCTAAGTATTCTTGATCATAATTCTTGATTTAAACTTGACGTAGATGTTATTAACTACATATGCGTTTTAATATTAAAATTCACATACCTATAAATAATGTAAGGTAGCTGTCGAGAAGGAAATAAATAAATTTACAAATATTTGATTTGAAGACAATTTATCGATTTATCTGATTTCAAGAACTGCTTATTGTCTGTGGTAGTTTGTTATGCACAGAGCACTTCACTATGTGGGCGTTACCCGTCTAGAAAGTATATTATTACTGTAGTACTATAATTTGAAAATAGAAACAATATTTCATACGCGCGATCTGTCAAAAAGAAAATAATATAATGGACAGAGTATAGTTACTATACATAGGTTAATAATCTGTGGTTAGCTTTGTCTCACTAGTGAGTAAAAATCGATTTTACTCACTGATTTTAAGCAGCAAAACCTTCATGTTTGAGCTACTGAAGTGAAAAATATATTTTTCATTAAAATCCATTCAGTAGTTTTTACGCGAAAGAATAACAAACATCCATCCATACAAACCTTCGCGTTTATAATTTTGTATGGATTTTTTTTTTATAGGATAGGGCAGCAAACGAGCAAACGGATCACCTAATGGTAAGCGATAACCGTTGCCCAATGGACACCCGCAACACTAGAGGAGGCGCAGATGCGTTGCCGGCCTTTTAAAAGGGAAATAAGGGGGGTTGGGCCTCCGGTACCCTCACTCACTCGGTCGAGCCGGCCCAATTCGTGCCGAAGCATGGCTCTCCCACTATTGTAGAATCCTTTACTGACATCTGAGATTGCAATGATGCAAATCAATCCAGTATCTACTTTAAACTACAAAACTGCTATATACAAAAGAAAGTGTAGTTTTTCAAAAGTTATTTAAAAAAGTAGAAGCAGTGAACTATAAAATGAGAATTGAAGAATTACAATTTTACGTAGCTAACACAAATTACGATATGTGACATATCGTAAATAAATCTATTACAACTTACGACCGTACCTACTATTAACTCAATGCAATTTTTATCATTTATAGGTCTATCGAAGAACTTTTACAGCACACTACACCGTTTATGACGTCACAAACGAGTAAGTACCTTAACCCAATTTTACACGTGAATAAAAAATAATGACGACTTATTTTAAAGACGATGGAAAAACTAATAATGTATTCAAGCAAAAATGGACTGCCAATACCAATGTCTTTTTGATCTACCCGTTAGAGTGCGGCTGCTTTATTTTCCTCGTCGCATAGCGTAGTGAATAAAGGAAATATTCTATTTAAAACGTCTGAATCGCTTGAAGTCCATTTCCTCAACTTTACATCTATCGAGCTATAGAATCTATCACACTATCAGTCCTGTACATAAAACATTACAAGGAAGCGATACACTATAAACTACGAGAGTATAATATTAAAATATGTATTTTTATAATATAAAATAAGTTTTTTTAACCAAGATTATGATGATTTTTTAAATCAGTAGGTAATCTTAAGTTTGTCCGAGTATTATTTCTAATATAACAATATACAATACTTATGTATATACTTATATCTATATGTTATATAGAATTTCGGGTCGTTACCATAGGAATTATTTATTTTTCAGATATTGTAGAAGTTATTAAATTAGAGCTAAGAAAGACTATGTTGTATTCCATAAAATGATGATCCTACTGCGCTTGTTTTGATTGCAATAGAGTCGATATTTTATTCCTTTAAATGTAAAAACACATTGTTTTTAATGTTGCCAATGTTATATTTTAGAATTTTATACTTGATAATTAGCAAAATTATTTGTCTTAATAATTGTGTAAAAAATTTTATTAGTGTCTTGATTGATCATTACACAATCAGTGAGAAAATGAAAGTATAGAAAATACAACTAAGTAAATTTCAAAACTAAACGCCTATTTAATGTTTAACCATCTGTTGTTATTTATACATATGTATTAAATAATATGAGCATCGATTTTATTTAAAATTGCTATACGAATCGTAACGCATTCGCGATCCATATTTTAATTAATAAAAACTTAATAACGTCACTGATTCTAGTCGCCTATCGTTCTAGCGGAAATTTAAATATAACCCATTTTCATGTTTCATCGTTAGACTTTGCATAAAACCTTTTAAAAAGCGTCTCCTCGAGGCAAATAGCTTTAAAGAGACAATTTTAACGGAAGTCGGCTCCAGTTTGTTTTTCTTCAACAGAATCATATCTTATTTGCCAGCTTCCTTTCTCAGCAGGCGATGAAATCGATTTGGCGATAGATACAGCGCAAATACGCTCGCAATTTATTTAAAATTTTGTGAGCGGAATTTTAATGCGAGGTGCGCACGCCAAGATACGTCTTCTTCTGACCCACCGAACTTGCGCCGCTCGGGGATAACAGCGTACCTAAACTTTAAATGGCTTTCGCCGTGCAAAATGTAAAATGTTCCGCCGTAATACCGTTGTTTAGTGCTACTGAGATTTAAGGTAGCGCAAATCTGAATGTACGTTATTTATTAAAACTTACAAGATTTTGTAAGTTGATTTCCGGGCTAGGTAAGTAAGCTTTGTAATACATACCTTGTATTCGCATGCGTTGATCACATAACTTTTGCCTAAACGTCAGTTATTTACATATAAGTCAAACAATCGATAGACTAATGTCAAACAATTCTATAAAGTTTTTTAAAATCACATTGTATTATGAATGTAATTAACAAAATTTATGTTTTCATGTTAGGGCAATTATTTATTTTGCGTCAAGTTCCAATAAACAACGAACTTTTTTCACTCAACTAAAAATCAGAAAACATCCTTGAACGTTATATAAAACGAAACTAGTTGTTTGTATTGTTAATATAATAGAGTATACAGTACTATGAAAATATGTTTATTTGCACATCAGCCACCACATCCCCTTGTTTGGGGAGGGCCAACGAAGCTGGGAGTGGCAGCACGCAGCTTGGCTCGGCGGCGACGGGTCGCTACTGCTGGCGGCCGACAACGAGGTGCTGGCGCGGCCCGGCCCGCCGGCGCGCCGCGCGCCTATCCTGCGGCTCACCAACGACTCTGTACCGGGCCGTGTCTACAACGGAGTATCCGACTGGATGTATCAAGGTACTTATACAGCACCGTGCTGACGCGAGCCAGCCCACCTACGACGCATCCCGCAGCCATCCTGCAGCATAGTCTGTACCGAACCGCTTCTACAAGATAAATTACACAGAACACCGAATTGCATAATAATAGGAAATTTGTTTACAGACAATCTTATTAATCTTAGATATATTTGAAATTTCTCTTTTCTGGTACGAGTATTCTTAACATATCCATATATGGTTGTTATTTAATAAAATCAAATCCTAAATACATATTATGTTGTACTAAAAAAGATGTAAAGTTTTCAAATATTATTGACTGGGGCGTATATACAACTGTAAGTTTATTACAATAAAAACTACCAAAACTTTGATCCGACTGACAGTAAAATTAAACAATTATTTTTTACACCTATCGGTCTTATATGAAAATTATAGGCGGGTTTCGCTCCGTTCCCCATCACGCTGGCTCAATGCGGGTTAATGACCCCAATAATTTCAAATAGCTGCACGAGCTTTGTGGGAATTTTACACATTACGGAGACTATGATGTGTCTGAATCGAACTTACTAGAAGTCTGGCAGATCTGCCTTTAAAGTTTCGATTCACGAAGCACGAAGTGAGCTGATGAGCCGTCCGTCTCCATCTTAAACTTAATCACATTCCCTATTAGTATGTAAAATGTATATAATTTATTATATATTTATATGCACAAAATTATAGAAGAAAATTTGACAAATATGGATCGCGTGATATTTTTATAGAAGAGGTGACGAAGACATCGTCGGCGACGTGGGGCTCGTACGACGGGTCGCTGGTTATGTACGTGCAATACGACGATGGTGCTGTATCAGAGCTACGCTTCCCACGCATCTCCGAGGGCATCGGCGGCGTCGGCGCCGCGCGCGCTGGCTTCCTTCTGCCTACTATCAACAACACCATACCAATCGTTTTCCCAGACCACGTTACTATTCGATATCCCACGGTGAGTGGCTTAAATTTGCGTCATAGGTTACACATGTCTATACATAATGCATATACGTGCACTACTAAAATATGGACGCTTATTTGAGTTCTCATCTGTACATAAAATATTTCATATTAATTTATACCGCAATTAGTGCTAATAATGCATAAATAATTTGCTTACAGATGTAACATCGTTTACCATATCTAATTACGAATTACTTATTTAATTTTTCATTCGTCCCTTTAAAATAATAAATGAGACCGAATAAAATGAAGCCTCCAGTGTATAACAACCGCTATACCGCTAACCGGATTCATCGCTATAGACCGCCACTTGTTGCAATGTTTCAGCCCGGCAGCTCGATACCGAAGGCGAGATTATGGATAATAAGCGTACAAAACGTTACATCGCCGCCGAGATGGGAAGTTAGGCCGCCGAGCACTTTGGACGGAATGTGAGTTTAATCGCCATCCTGTACAATTGAAACATAACGCTTGCGCCGTTTGGAGCTAGTTGAATTCTCGTTTTACTTCTAGCATATGTTAATTTGCTGTAGAAAGTATATTTGAAATTTGCTATATTTATCTCAATTTTACAAATACATAAAACACTACAGTGTTTTGAGCATAATGATAAAATCACTTTACTTTTCAGGGAATATTATCTCATATCAGCCCAATGGGTGGGCAAAGATAACTCACATGTAGGTGTAGTTTGGATGAATCGTGCGCAAAATCTTACTGTGTATAGTAGTTGTTATGCGCCTAATTGGACATGTACTGAGGTAACTTACATGTTACTTTCAATTAGGAAAGTCTAATAAACTAATTGTATAATTACCTAGCTCATTTTATATTCCAGACACATTCTGAAAAAGCGACTGAAGAACCTTGGTTAGAAGTTCATCAAAGACCCGTCTATTCGGAAGACGGTAGTGCATTTCTCCTTTTAGCAGCAGTTCAAGAGGGTGGAGGACAATATTATACACACATCAAACACGTGGATGTCATCCGACAACGGATCGCTGTACTGTCACATGGCAAAGTAGAAGTAGCAGAAATATTAGCGTGGGATCAGGATAACCACTTAGTTTATTATTTAGGTAAGCCGATATTATGTGAAGTGATCATTTAATTTTATGGATCTATGTTCTGATGCTCAAGTTCATGTTTTTTTATTGAAGGTTTAGACAAAGAAAAATTGTTTATACCTAAACTCCATCAAGATATGGTGAAGGAATCGAATCAAATTAAGTATTTAAATCGAGTGCAGTTGAGTGTTCTTTTCCTCGAAGTGATATTTTGACTAACTCATTGCAACTATGGCTCCATTCTAATAAATCCCCTTCAGTTTGAGCATAGAGCACGTAGTTGTTTCAGATTTTTTTATGTCCATGCTAGGTTGTGATGTTTAGTGTCATTTGTCCGTTGTTCCGCTGATTCTTTGAACTAAAATTGACAAAGTTTTGATGTACTGTAGGTAGTGCAGAAAGACCTGGACAGCGACAAGTGTATGTAGTCCGGGACCCCAGTTACGGAGGGGGCAGTAACTCAGTTCGTGCGCGAGCGGAGCGCGAGGAACCTCGGTGCCTTACCTGCGAGCTGGCCGTGTGGCCGGCGCGACTGCACTACGCGAATTGCTCTTTCTGGAGAGCAACCTTCTCCCCTCCTAAGCCAAGGATCGGCATAACGCATTACGTTCTAGAATGCGGCGGTCCCGGGCCACCCCTTGCCGGTCTCCATGATGCTAGAACCCATAAGCTAGAAAGAATTTTGTATGACACGAGGCCTTATAGGTGAGTTGATAGTGTTTTAAGATATTATGTTAATATATTTTGTTATGAGTATAACAATAAACTTATACTATGTAACTTGGATTCTAAATTATCAATAAAAAATTTACTATTCCGTTAAAAGGTTGCCTAGAAATAGGAACTTTTTTTATATGATTTGTATCTGGATATTATAACTAATAATGAAAAATTAAACAAACCAGGATACAATAAATCACTAGTTACTAATAGTGGAAATTCTAGTAATTTTGTGAAATCAACACGATTTTTTTTCGCTTGTGACAGATATGGGATGTGCACTGTAAGCTTCATTTTCTCAGTTTCAAACTACAATTTACAATATGTTGATGATTTTGCTTTTGCAGATCAGTGCGCCTGCGCGAGCTAGCGCTACCAACGCGGCGGTCGTTTGACGTGACGCTGGGCAGCGGCTCCCGCGCACGCGTTCAGCTGTTGCTTCCGCCATCCTGGAGAGAAGAGCTGCGTGACGCAGCCTTTCCCGTTCTGGTGCATGTGTGAGTAATACTAAACATTGGTCCACATGAAATTGCATGCCGGGTAGCACATTCTTCATGATATGTATTTTATAAGTATCTGTTTTTAATCATCATATTATAAGGTATCACGATCTAAAGTGATAACCTTATGATATAATGACCGTCATATCAAATATGTCGCATACGTGCAAGCAACGTTACATAAAATAGCAACATACACACTGGGTAATGGTCTCCTTTACCGTTCTGGTGCACACTGAATAGGGGCTACCCTCATGTGCTTGTACTTTATTAATAATGGGCAACGGAGTACTTTTCCTTTCTAATGCATGTGTGAGTATACATTACTATGTGTTGATGCAAGACGCCACTTGACATTCACTAAATTGAGTCTGAACAGTACTACACGACCACGTTTGTAGATATTGCTCCTCCGTCCCCGTGGATGTATGGGCCCACTAGTATGCATAAGAGTGACTCGGGTCAGCCAGACTACTTGCAGACATAGATATGTGGCAACACCTATCTTAGTTGCACTTAGAACAGCCTGTGTATTTCGTTTATGTGTAGGGGAATACAACAATACTGGCGCTTCGCTTGATATTTGATCGATTTGTTCCACGAACACGAACATTCCACGTTGTTTCACTTGTTTGTAATGTTGTAATAGGGATTAGATTTAAAATGTATGCTAACATTATCTTTTCAGAGATGGTCGGCCGGGCAGCCAACAGGTGACAGAAGAGTTTCTAGTAGACTGGGGCTCGTATATGTCATCACGTAACGACGTAGTATATGTGAAGCTGGACGTGGCGGGTGCGCGCGGGCTGCCGCGGGCGCTGCTGCGTGGCCGGCTCGGCGGCGTCGAGGTCGCAGACCAGCTGGCTGTTATTAGGTGAGCATTACCAGGAAAGCCAGTTTTACGTTGACAACATTCAACACTAAAGATCAAGATCCAAAAAAAAGAAAGGGAAAGCCACGCCTATATTGAGATATATATGGATACAGACAATATAACACTACAGTAGGGGTTAACTTAAACATTCCCGCGATTACTGTATGCACAATACCTTTATTTACTTAATAAAAAATTAATGCTAAACATTTTTTAAGTGACATTGGTAATTTTGAAGGACAAAATAGTCATTATCGTCCTTCACACCAGTAAATCTTCATGTCATCAGCGTATAGTAGAACAGAACATTCCAATTGGGCAACCGAATCCTTGATAAAGATGTTAATAAAGAGAGGGCCCAAGTGAGAGCCCCGAGGGACTCGTTAAGAGAAGAATAACCTTTAACAATAACGACCTGAGTCCTATTCTATAGATAAGATACATCTCAACTCAAGCGTTGACCATTTACTAATAAACCCGTGCTGTTTGGTATTGGCATTTCAGAGTTTTTACGTAATAATAAATGCAATAATGCTTAACGTAAAAGTGTCTGTCTTGACAGGTGCATTATGATTTTGATCAAAGCATAAATAAACATGACAGTATAGCCCTGGAGACATGGCCTTGGTTACTTTATAGAATCTTCACATTGATATAAGTGAGACTCGTCTGGTCTCAATAGCTTTGTTACCTAGCTACCAATCACAATAAATATTTTTTTTTAGATATTTATTAGATACGTTCAAATTCCTGGATGTAACCCGCGTGGCAGTGTGGGGCTGGGGCTACGGTGGGTACGTAACCGCCATGCTGCTGGGATCGCAGCAATCCACGCTCAAATGTGGCATCGCGGTATCTCCCATCACCGATTGGCTGTATTATAGTAAGTATTATATACGTGCAAAGCTTATTATTAAATAAATGTTGCTTATTCTGAACTATCTAGTTCGACAAACGTGTATGACTGGAACCAAACAAAATGTTTAGACTAACCTTATACTACCCTACATTCCTTCTATATTACAAATATAATTTTATAAATTGCTAAATAAAAAATAACAATAGTACAGCATTGACGAAATTGCGTGCTGGTAAGCCAAATATATCCCATTCTTATCACCATGAGCGAGAATAGGTTAGCAATAAATTATATAAAGTTGTTTCTTGCCTATAACCATTATCTATGGATCGCACTAAACATCAGTTATTAATCTTAGCATACCATCAACAGTCTAGCTGGTCATTAAGACGACATCACTGACTGCTGGCAGCAAGTTATTTTTACTGTGTGATCTAATATAATCTGGCACATATCTCGATCTGAGTATTGTATGTTTAGTTGTCCAAATAAAAAAAAAATACATAATCAACAACCAACTTCGAATATTTTTTATCGTCGTATTTAACGTTACAGATGCGGCGTTCACGGAACGCATCCTTGGTCAACCGTCAGTGAACTATAAAGGCTACGTGGAAGCGGATGCGTCTCAGCGCGCTCACCACGTACCTGCGCATGCACTTTACCTAATACACGGTACCGCTGATATGAGCGCGCCGTACCCACACGCGCTGCAGCTCGCACGCGCCCTCACCGACGCCGGCGTACTGTTCCGATACCAGGTGATGACTCATTTGATTATAAATCTAATGTGTGTAGTATACGTTATGCGATTTTATAACCGAACCTTTTTTCCGATTGCGAACGTTACACCCACGTGATATCAGTTTTTCTTTTCCTTTCTTTCCAGTAATTCCTCTAGTAAATCCCAAATTAGTATGGCCTCTACTCCAAAAACGCCTAGGACATAGGTACTTGTCTATTAGGTGTCATTCACATTATAAGCATCCATAGGTTTCCCACATTTGATAAATAACATAAAAAACAAAAGTATGTTTACTAAATATTTTGTGCTTTTACAGGCGTACGCCGACGAAGGTCACGATCTAAAGGGTGTGATCGAACATGTGTACCGTTCCATGGAAGATTATTTAAGAGAGTGCCTCTCCCTAGACCCTGAAGATACAAAGCTTCCTCCACCGGACAGATAAGAGTGATCATCCCCGCCACAAAACTATGACACGACCCATAACACATTTCAAAAATATCCAATTCTTGTTAACATATTACTGTATGTAAATATGTATATGATATAGTGCTTTAATAAAAATGTGTTCCCCTCATTTGATCAAAGCCTTAAATTGGGTCTTACCAGAAGGCAACGTGATGCAAAAATGAGGTATATGTGACTAGTTTAGACAAACAATCTATGGTTTAAGACAACCTGTTCTTAAGCGGTGCAAGTTTATGATGTACTTGTGTACAAGCCAATATATTATTTAAATTCCTTTTAATCATCGAATTAAAATGGATTTAACGGTATTTGAGATTTTGATTTGAAGGGACGTTTATTAACAACTCTCCAACGTCATATATCTAAGTTAATACATCTTTTTTTATAAAAACAAAATATAGCATATTTTTAATTATCTGTTTCAGCTCATGTTAGTATTGGTCATAATATAAAATAGCGTTGACTGTATTCTATAGATTAGCTGTAATAAACTGAGTAAACCCTCATCAGAAACATGGTCCTTCGCTTCAATGCCCTTTGTCAAAACTATCATACTGTGTCTTACTTCTAAAATCTAGATTGGTTGTAAATCAATAATACGGTCGAAGTTAAAGTACGTTCATACTTTTATAACAACTTCCCATGATCAGTTATTGCTATATCATTGCGTGTGTATGAACGTATAGTGTGTATGGGAAAAGTACAATGTGATCATTATTTGACTCTTCATAGAATTTCGAGCTTGATCTCATAGGCTTTTACTAATATTTTCTATTTCAACATTTACTACCAAGCTTTTTTATCATCTCTATATCTAAAGAGGTATGCACTTTCAAGAGAATTTGTTATAATAAAAAATGGTTTCTCAATCTTGTAAAAACTAATGTTCTACTCTATTAGCTCTTATGCGTGTATACATAGTCATAAAATAATGTCATCGGAGTTCTTTTCCATCCGATTTGTTGAATAATTGTATTATATTACATAAACGAGGAGCTTATCATTTAGGGAAGTTTACTAGGCCTTTAAAATTGTAGACATTTTATTTGACTGACAGACCTTTGGTAATGTTAAGTTTTATAAATATTATTATAGTGCTGTTGAAATACCTCATACGACAGTGTAGTTAAAAATAGATATCCTTACAATATTATATAAAATGGTCGAAAGAAGCGCATTTTATAGTGACTTATAATATTTAGAAATGAAGTGACCTTGATCATCCCTAACCTTAGCTGCTTTTGCTCCATCACATACCATTTTTTCTATTTCTATTCTTCTTAGTAATAAGTACGTTACGTATTACGACATCCTTATACAAGCTAAATTTAGACATTCATATCGATCTTATGATACCGTTGATTGGTGTAATAATTCCATTTTTACCATTAGGTAAAATACTATTGTTATTTTCTATTATCACAATAAATCAATTAAAATGTTAATGTAGTTAAACTCAATACCATTGGGTATAGTTTGAAAGTTAAGCTTGTACAAAATAGATTTGAATTGAGCTAGAAAATTTGCCTTTCGTATAGATATTCCAATAAAGGGTTTAGACAGTCACCCAATTAGTTGGTAAATCGTCAATACCTAAACCTTATTAAAATCATTACATCTCTTTTATCGAAGTTCGTCTTAAATAAAATTGACTTGTATCAAGTCAAGTGGGAAGTGGGAATTCTTCGTATCGTACACCACGATACTGGGGTATCTCGAAGATGGTCTCTCATACAATGCGTCGGAGACGGTGATTCTGAACTGTTCGTTTGATAGAACTAATATATCTACCATTGTTGTTGATTTCGTCTGTGACATAATTAGATAATGATTGTTGTTGTATAGAAATAAAACGTTTGCCGATATTTGTTAAGTGTTATCGGATACCTGCATAGACGCATATCGCACATTCCATGTTTGTGAAGACTGCCAATTTGGTCTAAATTTTACAATCATTGTACTAATTAAATAACTACGATACGTCGATGAGATTAATTTCAATTGCCGTTATTGTCTTAAGGATGCTGTGATTCTTCTATTGCTTAATTTTAAAGATATTGGATTATTTAATAATAATAATAAAGGGATAGTTATTAAATATCTCCATCTGAAATTACGTAGGGCCTAGTGAAATCGAATTCGATGTAATTATTAAAATTAATTACATTAAGGTAAATATTAATTTAGATACTTTGAAACTCTTCCATTTTAACGTAATAATATTGCTTTGTTCTTCTGAAATTATTAACAATATAGACAATATTATACGGGCGACGTATAACATCACATAACATATGAGATTTTATAATTAGATAAATTACGAGAGAGTTTGGAAACCGGGTGCTTTAAATTTACATCATGTTGTATGTATTGATTTCATTAGCAATGTTCTCTAGTTATACAATAATAACATAATACGATTTGCTAGTGAACGAGGCGAAGTGCGTGAAAACGCAGGTCGACCGGCATGATGTTTATGAAACATCCTGAGAGAACGAATAATATCCGAATGACATTGGTCGGCTTCAGCGCGTGCGCGCGGTATGCTAGTAACGAAACGTGTAAGGCGATGCTAGTTCGTATTATAAGAACACCAATTTAACTCATATATAGAATTTTAAAGAACAGAACAAGTAGGCCGGACTGTCATTAGCTTAACACGTTGACAATGGTTCTATAACATTAATAGCACACCGCTTTATTCCCATCTTCCTTTCATATATGATAGTCCTTTAGTCTTCCATTATATAGCGAAGCTTCCATACATTGTCTTATTCTTGATGCAGGAATTTAGGAACTATTTGTGATGAACTATGTCAATTATTTCATAATCCAAATCAGATCAGCTACTTAATGATTTTATTTAGTTAACTTGTCTTCTCCAATGTTTGAAGTATAGATACTTGCCCTAGATTATCCTTATCACTCAATCTACTACGACCCATTAATTGAATCCACTAGTGTAATAAATACTAAGTTCAATCCACTTTTGATATTGATGGATCCTATAATATTTTAGCTTCCTTGTATGGTTTCATTACATATTACGTTATGTTACATCTGGTATTGATCGAAAATCATTGTTACTTGTATATTTTTTGTTATTCCCCGCTGGGTTCTACTATAACTGAATATAGTATCCACTAATGCCTTTGTTAGATCAAAGTGAAGTCTAGAAGTATTCGATCTAATGGTGAATCCGAGTAGTGGGTCATAGATTATTGAGGATACTAATACAATGGATGTGGTATAAATTTGGATCAGTACTGCTGTATTCTTAGGATCCCTTGCGATCAAAACGATTTTGTACTCGACCTGTTTACGATTTATTCAATATACGTACGACATTATTAATTATTTGTACTTTCTACATAAAGTTAAGTATATGCTTATAAATTATCTTATTTTTAACGTGGTACATACATGTATTGCATTTATTTAAATATGTATAAGAATGTTACTTTACCGGCATACATATGTAAATTAATCTTAAAAGCCTTGTTATATTTAAGTGGAAGGAAATTTAGTAATGGGTAGAGTACAATGTCGTTGCAGTGTAGTGTCTGCCTTCGTAACTTTAGAAGCCGCGTTGGCTCCCTTAGCGGTTAGATTGTTAATGTGCGCGACAGTGGTTGCATTAATGGCATTAAACTTAATTATTATAACTACAGTATAGCTACAAATAATTTGTAAAATATTTAGGAAATCTTGTTAAATAATTTGAAGTTACTAAAATATGTTCAAGGTATATAATATCTGCTTAACGATACGTTACCATAATTATACATATTAAGTTTGCCGAATTATGCCGTTAGTATTTATCTCTAAGTAGTCTTAATTTTAGTAGGTTTTCAAGAGACAATCCTATTTAATAATCATGAAATATAAAGATTTATAGGTGACAAACAAACCAATAAAATATGGTTAAATAATAATAGTCATTATAATACTTAAATGCTATTAATGCATGCAATGTCGTGTCATTACAAGACCCTAGAAAAAGCATCTAAAATCTACGTTACCTATTGTTAATCAGTGTTATAAATCTTATCGTCTCGTTTAAGAGTTACAGTGTTGTATAGATCGGTATGATTCATTTGTAAATTCTTATTATTCTGTTATTATTGTAAAGTTTCATTTAATAAATAAAATTTTGAAATTTACATAATCGTTCATAAAGCTGTTTTATTTAATAACCATGGTTCATTTATCAGGAGTTCCAAATAATACGAGCTTGGGGGCTTCGGTTTTCGTAGATGTCCACATTTCGACGCTGCGAAAGTATTTTTCAAGGTGTTCATCTCTCACAGCCAAATCTGTTGGGTTTCGGTGTCTGCCACCTGTAGTCTCACTAAATGCAGCTTCTGAAATGCAGTTACTTTCGGAAAGGTTGCGCATTAATTCATAATGAGAAAAATTTGCGGACATTACCGAAATATTATCTGCGCTCCCATTTAAATCAAAACTGGAACTAGCGTCTTGAAATACCTCCATAAATCGAAGTCTTGGCATGTTCCTTGTTGGTGGGCTTTCGTGACTTCCATTTACCAATTTACTCTTTTTAAGTCTACCTAAAGCCAAATCAAGAGATCTCACTGCCTCGTTTACAGAAAAAGATTTTCGCTTTACAGCATTATTCTTATTGTTTAATCCATGAGGAGGGTTATTGCAAGATTTCGCTTTATTCATACATCTTTTGTCACTGTTGTTATTATTGCAATCCATGGTAACCAAAATTTTATATTTTTACCAATAATTTAAATATTACTAAAGCCACCATCTTTGACACAGATTAAGTTGAGACTTTTAATATACTTGTATATATTCTATAGAAATGACAGCCATCGATTTAAAGTACAAATTTTATAATATAGAAAGCTACTCCCAAATATACACGCGTGTCAACACTACTATGTACAACAAGTCTGGCCGAACAAACTTGTTTCTTTAAGGTAAGTCATAATAACAAACAAGCATTGTCAGTCATATGATGACCATTATAAAAGTGACACCGTCCACAGACAAATAAGTACATATTGTTTCCATAGAGATACTACTGATCTATGGCAGCAACTTGCGAAAAAATTCAGCAAACTCAGCGTACTTGACTAAAGCCTAATCGCCCTAACATAGGATAGGCTCGTGCCTTTCATATGGGGACGGATATGAGCTGTGATGATGATATACAAAAAAGAAAGCTTTGCTCTTCATTCACCTGATGGTACGTAAGAGACCAAAACGACTAAGGTGGAAGGGACGTACATTATGGACTCATTAACTGAGGAATTAGCTGTATTAGCAAAAAAATTTATAGCCTGAGACTCAGTTTAAGTCGTAACATAAGAATTGTAGCATTGCTTAGATGATAGTTAACCCAATGAGCTCAGAATCCCTAACTAATACCTAATCTGTGCCATCAACTAAAGTGAGCAGAAAATCAGCTATCATCACGCAAATGATGAACAGTGGTCCCTGAATGCCCACGGATGCCTCTAATTGACGGTATGTCACATGACGATTTTGGATAACCTTCACGTGGCTTGTTGCTGAGACTACACTGCTCACGTTGAAATACCAGCGTTCTATAGTCCTAAGACATGGTGCTGCATCACTAAACACAGAAGTGATCTCCTCAAAGAACTGACGTCGCAATAATCCTCTTTGAAAGTTGTAGAAAATTATCGCACGAACATTTTCCTTAGGCATTTCCATTTTCTCTGAAATGGCTAATGAGTTATTGTCTTACTAATGAGAAAGACTTCAATTTTGCGAGAAATAAAGATATTCTTTTAAATAATAAGGAAGAACCTTCAAATAATTAAATTAAGCTAACGCAATCTACTACTGAGGAAATGAAGGTCGTTAAGCCGTATTTCTACCCTTTATTAATAGACCCTTCACAATCACACAATGTTTAAGCTTTTCCGTGAGCTTTATAGCCCGCGTGTTCTATGGTGGCTCCTAAGTACGATTGAACGCCACCAAATACTTTCATACAATTTGAAATAGGACCTTTAACTCTATGAACGACTAATCTGCTTGGAAATGCTTAAGAGCGCCACCTAGTGATTTTTCTATAAACTATATACCTACTGCTACTTTATGCTGCTGTAAAGCAACCCCATGGACGTCCTTAATAATTGTAAAAGAATATAATAGATGGCGCTGGTTTGCGCATCAGGAGTTGGATGATTAATAAATAAACATTTATGAAACATGTTTTATAAATAAAAATATATTGTACAGTTTGCCTTCAATGTAATTACTATCCTAAATAATGACCTTGTATTATTTTTGAAGGTAAATAGGCGTCACAAAGTGCTGTAGCAGTCGGCGCCATGGCTTCTATCTCCGCCTTGATACCAGTCGCCAACATGGATTTAAGCTCTTCTTTTAACTTAGATCCTACAAAATTAATAATTAATAAGACACTGGACATAGTGTTTAAAATATTCAAATGATTTTAAGATATTGTTTGAGAGATCTGTTAATGTTGTGTGACTTGGCCGCTGAAGGGTAACACCACGTTGTCCAAGTGGCAATTTTCCATCGTCAATGGGTAGCGGTTCTGGCGACAGATTGGACAACTGCAAAGTCACACAACATTAACTATAATAATAACGAAATCGCAATAAGGAACCTTAGACTTGGCACGACTTTGTTATATTTCATTACTGTTTAGAGATAAACTTGCAGCGCCATCGAGACTTAGCTAGATTTTTACAGAATGTTTTTGGTGGGTTCTATATTTCGTAATGCAATAAAAAACTTGTTTAAAAGTTTTAAGTTTTTTATTGCATTTGCTTTGCATTATCATTCTTTTGAAGAAGACAGGAAGAAGAGTCATGACAAGAAGTGTGTCTTGAATGTGACGAACAAAAATCACGAGAACTTCCACTTTCATTGGATCATTTCTTATTTACGTTTATATCAGTATTTGGATTAGGGGGGCGAGAACTGCGGTAAGTCCTGCCTAGCGGTCATCTCGAGGATGTAATAATCGAATAGACTTCCTTTGTAATATAAATATACCTAACTATTTTAATATTGTAAATTTTGCTCAGACAATTCGGTCTGAAGCCACATTCAAATTGGCGACCCTGTAAGAATACAGGCAAACAAAGAAGCTCTCTAAGCAGTTCCTATCATTCATTTCAGCCAATAGTTACCCACTGTTGGACATAGATCTCTCCCTTTTTTATTTTTTTTTTGTTTCCCTGAGGAAAATGCATTAAATTGCATACCCCGGCTGTGGCCAGCCGCCGGTTATGTGGGGCTCTTCTCCCCAAAAGGGGGAGGCCTGCCCACTAAAAGCCTCAGGGATGGCCTTCCTCAGGCATTTAGGGAGCCCAGCCCCCAGCCTCCGCTCCCCTGCCTACAGGGGAGCCCTCCTCGGGGGAGGCTACACTACCTCCCCCGATCTCCTCCACCGACGACGCCGCCCCGCCACGGAAGGGGCGTGGTCCATCCCATAGATCTCTCCCTAGGATCTCCGTTCGGTCCTGCACTGCTGCGCACCTTGCGATCTTCTCCAAGTCGCTTTACACAGTCACCAACATTTTATAGGTAAAAAGTTTTATAGAACACAATCACTGCACTAGATGTCTGTCCAAATTCAAAATATACAATTATGAGAAAACCAGTGAAACATCGATCACTTTGTCTAACCTACTGCAGTATTTAAATAGGGCCTCTTCAGCAAGGATGCTAATTTTCTTTTGTCTAATTCAGTCATCCTCAATTTCGCCTCGCTGGGTGCTAAAGTTGTGATGTCTTGGAATGTCGCCCCGAGCAAAGCCAAGCTACTACAAGCGAGAGAAGAAGCCAGATGCGACTGGGCCTATGGACATTGATAGTTAACCATAAAGCAAAAACAAACAACAATGTTCTTAGTGATACTTAATCTATCATCATCTTCTTTTCAATACGTCCCATCATTAGGCACTAGTATTTCCGTACGACCGTTCTCCATAACCTATTTATATTCTATTTGTACCCTTGTTTTTCCTAGTAATATAGATTTTGAGTATTTTATATCACATCAGTATATATCTAAATTTCTTTCATCAATTGTCGAAAAAGGTTAAATGAAAACGAGCGGAAGAGGTGACAGCGTTGAACTACGTATTAATAAAAGGACATATTTTTAGTTTTAGTCTGAATATTTCAGTGCTCCATTTTCCAAGGGAAATATTATATATATATATATATATATAATCTGTGTATATATATATATATATACAGATTATGCCTGAAAGATCAATTTGATTGTCCTAGGCTTCAAGCACAGTATATAGTTGGTAGAACTGTAGAACTTAACCTTGAATCTAAGATCACCGCCCGCTTACAGACCGCGAGGGTATTATACGGAAGAAAAACTTTGCATTTCCCGTGAGACAAAAATCAGTTTAATAGAGAATAAGCAATATTTCAGTTTCTATAATTTCTAGTTTTTATTAGAGATTTCTAAGCAGCAATTACCAATGACCCGTATTTATATGTAAGGAATATCTCGTAACCATGAGGATCTGCGTCAACCAAAGCCAATGCCTTCAGCTTCAGTTCATTGCACAATCGACACAGTAATTGTCGACTGCAAACGTCTGGGTATCCTTTACCCTGTGCATTAAAGACATATAAAATTAAACATACTATTGCGAAAGTGTGGAGTTACGTAATAAATAGAGCCTTAAAAATTTAATCAAATGAAACGAACATATTATTATAAATATCTCATAAAAATAATTTTGTTTGCTCAACTCATGAGTAAAATTATTTTATTTACTTAACAATGTTAACTCGCTAAATTAAATATATGCATACAAAACGTGATACACAAATACAGTTTACTTCATAACCGATAAACGAGGAGAAAGTGTTAAGTGCAAGGACAAATATGAAAGTAAATAATTTGCCGATGTCGTCGATATGCAAAAAAGTATGTTTGCATCGACATATTATGATATATATTATGACTATTATATGAAATTCCCTTTCACAAGACATTAGAAATCAATGAAATAAATTGAGCTTGAGCAGCATAAAGACTGTATTAAGTGGAATGGCGTTCTTACCTTTATTTCAGGAACTTACCGTTATCATAATAACGGGTCCTAGACGAATTAATACGCCTTCATCAAAAAGTTTTTGAAATATAGCATCCTTTTCTATAACCAAAATATATTTTGCTGTAGTTCTAAATTCTTTTATACCTTCAATATCCTGTGGTACAAGTACACCTGACAAGTGAGACAAGAAAAACG
This sequence comes from Scirpophaga incertulas, assembly GCA_036419045.1. Taxonomy (NCBI): domain Eukaryota; kingdom Metazoa; phylum Arthropoda; class Insecta; order Lepidoptera; family Crambidae; genus Scirpophaga; species Scirpophaga incertulas. The sequence goes on along the minus strand of CM071634.1, from coordinate 25,215,568 downwards.
ATTTTTTACTATTTAACCAATACGTTAGGGTAATAAACAAAATTTTACTGTCGCATTCTTACCACCAGATGCTGTACAGTCTATAATGTTTCCATTCGCGTAATGCATAGTTAGTGGACCAGCTATTAAGCCTTTGGCTGTAGCGAGAATCCCCAAGCTCCACGGAGGACTTTCGAGAAGACAACAAACATCCCTCACCGCCATATCCAAGTTGCCCTGATTGCGTAACCTAGATATATTTTGATAAAAGAGTTCCCTGAAAGAAAACCTTAATACAATTTTTTTTGTAAAATTTATATATTACCAAAAATATTATATGGTTTAACTTAAGTAATTAATTTAAAATACGTATCATTATATTACGCTGTTTAGGAAAATAATACCTTCTAGTAACCGTTAAGTTTTTTATCAATAACTCCTGCACCTTAGTAAGTACGAATACAATAATGCTAAATCTATTCTTATCTTCTTTACTTGAATAACAAACTGTTGTTTTCTTACAATCATTGAACGATTTTAATGCCACACTGTAATGTCATCCATAAATAAAGTTTTCATAAACATTTACGTATTAACACAAATAAAATAAATAACAATAATACACATTTCCTAAATAAGATCACATTGTCAGCACATCATTAGAGTACTTCTATTTACTGACCAACATTGGTAGTTTTTAAATCTGTTTTGATTAACATTGATGTTGCATACGTCAAAATAAGAAAATAATACCAGATATAGTAGTATCTATTTATGTATTTAATATATTACAAAAATACTAAGGTAGGTGGACCATGGAAGGCCACTCTAACGAGTAAACCCTTTTTATTCTTTTATTTACTCGATAAATTAAGGAAACAAATTATTAAGTAATTAAATAAATCAGTGGTGTTGATATAAAAATAACAGATCCTAAATTTATTACAAACCGATCCAAGTCATAGAAGCAATTGCTCCAAAGTCTTTGATTCCTTATTGTAAGTTGAGGATTATCGCCTGTTTCCGCTGTACTATTGATATGTGATATTAAGTCTTGAATTTTTTTTATTATACTTTTTTTCCTTTCATTTAGAGTTGGCTGTATATGCGTGTTAACTAGAAATAATACATTTACTATAAGATATACGTTTTTAAACATGTATAATACGGTATAACAAAGACGCGAGCTAGAGTCCTACTAATTTTTGATATCTGATATTTTATTTAGCATATTAGTTATTAGGATGTAGCTGAAACTCTGGGTACACGAAGCTAGATATTTGAGTACCAAATAAGCTCATTGAAAGAAACCTATTGACCCGTGATTGCCTCATTTGCAATTCTTTATTGAAACGTAATAAAACGGAACATAATATTTTCGAAGAGATTGATTGATAAAATCGATCAGCCTTCACAGACTGAGGTATATATACCTCGGATTAACTCGCAATAAAATGATGCTAAATGTATGGTGAGATTGAAATGGTTCATTACCAACTTTTCTCGCCGGGCCGAACCATCGATTCAGATTTCGGAATTGATTAAGATAAAAAAACGAGTATAAAACAAAAAAACTTTATCTCCAACCTAATCCATGTATTCCAAATACATCACTGCAATGGAAATTAATTAATGAAGAACAAACCTTTTGCATCTTGCCGTAAAATGTTTTGCACCTCCTCAAATTTTAATTTTCTTTCAGGTAAAACTATTGAACCGCCATTGTCTACATCTCCATTATGTGCAATATTACAGTAGAACAATTTATCAATCGCTGCTACTAATTTCGGATCTTGTTTAAATTTTGGCATGCTTCCAGTGGGTAAGTCTCTTAAGTCTTTGTTCATCAAATTCATTATGCTTTAGAGAATTAAAAATTTAATGAACAAACAAACTGGTTATTAAAGAAGGGATCTTCTAGCAAAAGAGGTGATGATCCTTACCTACCTAGTGGCGAGATGTTTATCGACCACAAACAATAACAGCACTACAAAACAGAGCTCGTAAAAGGGCCACGAGACAATAGCGTAGATCCTCGACTGTTTTTATGGCGAAGTCGAGCGAACAAGCGCACAGGACAAAATCATCGTCGGTGGCACATGCTCACATACTAAAAAAATGACACAATAGATATTATTGCGAGATAGAGAGAGGCAGGCGTCTCGAGAAGCAGATGACACGGCGTGACGACCTCACAAAGGGCGTGAAATGACGTCATAATACCCTCGAATTATCGCTCCCTCTTGTCTAAAGGCAAATATTTAACAGCAGCCCCGTTTTTGTCCTCGTTCTTCAGCAGAAAATCATAAATTACGTAGACAAATGATGCGCACCGTTACCGCATCGCTTTGTAATAAGTGACATATTGCAAGGAGTTGATGTTTATGTCTGTCGATATTTATGTCTTATTATAAATTAAATTAAGTTACGATCGCTTACCACAGCAAACCTATTAGAAAAGCTACCGCAAGAAATTCTTTAAATGGAAGCGCATGAATTTACAATACTAAAACACATTACTTAAATAATCAGGTACTTGATTTCTGTCACCTATTTAATAGAGGTAAATGTAGTAATTAAATTAGCAAATTATATTTATTGGAAACGGAGATTACAGAACTTGTAAAGTGAAGTACTGGTAGAGAATACAGCAATAACATCCTTAGAGAAACACAAATTTCTATTACCTAATTAATTACTGTTTTTAATATCTTGCAAATAATTTTATCGATGTTTTATTTATATAGAATGGTAACGGAGACAATGCATAATAAATGAATACATAATTTTTTTTCACATATGTTTAGTATTTGAAATTTGTCATGTTTCCATAGGTGGCATTACACTTGCTTCTTTAAATACGCAAGTGAATTTTGAGGTGTGAGAAAATCACCCTTTCTTGCCACCACTCAACACGTTCCCAGTACCGCACTGGCACCCTAAGGCGCGTCGATAGCATCGCAGTACGACAACCCGCACAAATACCATACAAATTGTTCGATGGCTCCTTAAATCAATTGTTGCAATTATTCGGCGAACCCTTTCGCGCGTCCGCGGCCACGGGGAGGTGAGAAAGCACTTATCTATCGGATCGATCGTAACGACCTAACTCTTTGACATCGGTGTGAAGTAACAATCCGCAGTTGGGAGGTCGCTGCGGGACTATGAATTCGCTACCGTTTTTTGTCGATTGATGTTATCTGGTCGATAAGGATAACCGTTGTTTTGATTAACGACTTTGGTAAGTAGTTAAATATTTTTTTAATCGTGAAAACCAAAATTAGTTTATGGTTGGTGTTAGTGAAAGAGATATATTAAAGCTATATTTCGTGTTCGTATAAACATTCTTTTTTCCAAGAAGTCAGTACTATCTTATGGTCAACGAGGAAGGTTATAATATTTTGTTGCACTTGTGTTACTAAGACATTCAGATTAGTACAGATCGATTCATAAATTAGCGTCCTACACAAGTAAACTGCATGCCTGTTTCCCACAAACCAGTGCTCTTTTACGGTCAGTGGAGCGGCAATCCGGCAGTAGTTATATAAATATGAAACATTATTATTCGACGAGATGAGTGACGGCGACGAGCCACGGGGCGCCGCCCAACAATGAGCCAGCATCGCGCTATCACGATGGACGATACTTTGCCGCCTAATTGAATGCTCAAAAGTTATTTTAATATTTTGTTATTGAGTTCCGATTTATTCGATATTATATTGGAAAATACTTTCTTAGATTTAACGATGTTATCGACACCCTTACGGGTAAAGATTAGCAATAATGCATACTGTTAGAATTTCCTTTTTTAATACTTACAAAATTGAAACTGTTATTTTTAAGGAATAAATCTTAATAACAAGAACTTTACTTAGCTAGTCAACTTTCTATTTCTCTGATGAGGTGAACGATTTTGTTAAACAAAAGACCGCCGAATAGCATTTTCTTAGCACATAAACCTGTTACTGTTATTTTTTTCAAAGTAATAGACAATTAACTTATTAACCAAACGAGGGTAGTACAAATTAAAAACTAACACAATCAAATTTTAAGATTATTTCTGATATTTACTAGTTGCCATAAAATATTTTAATAATATCGTCCAATATCGTCCAATATGGTTGTTATTGAGCTTAGCTTCATTATTTAGTACCGGAGATAACTCCCAACATACAACCTCACAAATCTTACCTCTTATTACCATATATAGATACTTATTAGAATTAGTCATTTAATATCAAATACTTCATATACTTAAACAAATTGATAAAAATCTATTTGATAAGAATATTTGGCGTACTTATTTCCTTGGAAGGGCCCACATTCCCACATGAGTGATACTTAGGTTCAGCAACTGTTTCTCACATTCGAGTGGCTACTTGCCGCATTGTCCGCGAAACAATGACACAATCGTAAGTATTGGAAAACGTCTATATGGCTTTATTGTTTTCCAAGTGGTTTACACAGTTATTAGATTCGTATAATAATTCCTTTGAAATAATGATTCCCGTTTTTAATGGCAGCGCGAAACCGAAACTTATTTTGTGATTATATTTGTTCTTTGTTATATTTATTTGTAAAGTATAATAGATTAAATACATATATTATTAGGTAGGTTTCGTTAAAATAGACTCTATGTAATGATCTCTCATAATATAGAAACGTTTAAATACATTACAGTCACATAAAGTAGCATTATACTCGATATCTAACCGAATGTCAAAACTAAATATTTTGAGTTATACACTATTGAGTTATATGCTATTTAGAGTTACACCTATACCTACCCAAATTTCCTAGAAAATCTTATGTAATTAGCTATTTTTATCTGGAATAAAATATTTTACTGAAGTAAAACTTTTTGATAAGTAAGTACTTGTTATAACAGAAAATTGTTATAAGACTATTAAACAAAAATATTAAGAGCTCCAATCAAGAATACTTATAGAGTTCTAGTTGTTGCTAATCCCTAAATTGCAATCAACCACACCGCTTAAAACCAAAAACTAATACAGTAGCCCTCCCGTTACTGAAGAGGCGTCCCGCCGAGCCGCAATATTGCAGCGTACCATTCCCACAACCCTCGGGACAGCTCGAGACAAGAGACATTTACATACGCACAATACAACTGTCATACATTAAACGCAGTAATTACGCGGTGAATTAGATTTATAGCCCAAAAACAATGACACTTAAAAAATTTAACCCTTCGAATAATTTTAAAGAATAGTCACGAAGTGCGACGCTCATTTAGAGGGTAATTAATATGAAAGTTCTCATAATTTTTACAATTAAGAGAACTCTTTATGAATGTACTAAAAATAACAATTGTTTGACCTTTTTATTGATATGTGCTTTTGTTTTTTTTATTTTTGCTCTAGTGATCATGTCAATGAACTCCTTACCCAATAATAAAATCATATATAGTTTCACTAACAAGTTACATATCATGATATATATGACTTAAATATCGGTTTTTTTTACTTTGTATCAATTTATCGCCATAACAAATTTTACAAAAAAATTATAAATAAAACAGTTGTGTTAAAATGGACGGAGAACATGTACACTTACCGAAAAACTTCCTCGGACTAGTGCAACCTCGCGGACAACTTGGAAAGGCCTCTGTAAAATGATAGAATTCAACTAATTTATCATGTGTTTAGTCCTATTGCATTATAAATTCACTTTTATTTTTCACTACTTTCTATTGGAGTTTTATAATTACGATTAGTTTTAATTACACAGGCCTGCACGTACGACGATTAAAAGGCACTTTATCATTTTTATGTGTGAAGACAGTAATGTAATAAAAAGGAAGGAGTACACCCTTGCGTTTATACTCCTTCCTTAATACATTGGTATTTAAACTTAAAATAATATGAAACATCAATAAATATCGAAAGCAAAACTATCTGAACGATATTTCATTCCTACTCGAGTCATGTTTTAACTAAAATAGTACTATGTTCTAATGACCGTACTTTCATTTTACTGACTTAAACCTCTGTCTCGTCAAATTCTAATATCAATTAACTTAGTCAACTATTACTTTATTTGAACTCAAATAAAACTTTTATTTTCAATCTATCTAATTTGGTACCTACAAAATAACGATAGTTAAAACTTGTTTATGTATCCGGGTGAATATTGTATAAGGCGTTGATTAATCAACAGTTATATCGAATTAAATCTTGTCAAAAAATTCATTCATTCATCTATTAATTAACTCTTTATGTATTCAAACTAATGTAGATAAATATTAAGACTATCTGGACAACTACGAGTATGTTATAGAAAAATTATGTTAACCTATTTATTTGAAAATACAAAAACATATAATTTAATAAAAACAGGCTAAAATTAATGATTACTATAATATTTTTATCAGACGACACTTGAAGTTTTTAATCTCTGATAAACATAAAATATTTTGATCAGACTACCCTTAAACTTTTTAATCTCTGATAAACATAAAATTGTACACATTAACATTTTTTTTATTTGCTAATATCTAGTTTGACATAAAAGTGGCTGGTGGCTTTTTAAAAGTTATATCTTCTCTTTCGAAGAACAAAAGAATTATAAAATATATATTGTTTTCATTACGTTAACATATACAAGCCGGAAAACTCTATCCAATACAATATCCAACCACAAAAGAAACCAGAACCATCTCTTAAATCAAATATTATCACGAAGAACGATACTACTTGTTAAAAGTAATTGCTTAAAAAACAATTCCAAACGTTCCGTTCTATAATGAGGTTTTCAACCTCTGCGCACGACAAAGTCCACATGTAATAACACAGGTAGCCGAGAAGTGATTATTAATAGTTTATTTTCCTGTTCTTACATTCAAACAGCAAGGATTGAGGTTCCCAGTGGACCGCATTAGGAAACGTGAACGCAGGTGGAGAAGCAGCTGCGTTCACACACAACTAGGAATTAAATCTAGAAATTTCCACTAATTTATTAACATATAGGTATCTCCAGTCATAGATAGCATCGATTGCTATATAGAACCAGACTCGAATGCTATGAAAACTCTATTAAAATGCACTAAAAGCTATGGCTTAACACTCGACTATATTGTTTTACGAGTTAATAAATTATATATTGTATTACGTACCTTAGAAAAGTATAATGTAATTGATTAAAATCAAGCAATGTGAAATTATATAATCCACAACTATATCTATCTTTTTTTCAATGCAATAAAATCTCGTCATCTATTGAAAGAACAAATAAAAAAGATTCAGCAAATGCCGCCAAAAATGTATTGTTTCTTAAATGTGTTGTATCTGCTATTTATGCGGAGGCAAAGGGATGAAAAACCACTAGGTCACAATTTATGTTATCATTTTTCAAAATAATAGTATTCAGATTAGTACGAATATCATACATATGAAATGTAATGTTTCGGGAATAAGCAGCAGATTTTAGTAACTTATGAGATGAATATTAAATAAATAACAATATCCTATGATCACATCGATCTAAGTCAATGCTAATGATCGTTATGCCACTCAAAATTTACTTGTAATTAATACGTCACTAGTCTCATTTTTTTAAATTAATTCTAAATTTCATTAAGCTAAACAATTGTTACTACAAAAGTACAAAAATGAAATGAATGCTGACGCCCACAATTCTATATTTGGCCATCAATTGTCCTCCGTCATCAGCAGAGAGGGCGCATTCCCTCGCACCTCGCGTCAGCTGGTACTCACCCTCCGATGTACCTATTAACTTCAATTGAGCCCGACAAATTTACATGAAGTGTTCAGCTCTACAAATAGCGGGATTATACGCACCGTAAAAAACGACACTCTTTCTCTTTTAATTTATTCAAATGTTAATATATTTAAAACTGTACTTTAGAAATTATCACGCAGCATTATCTTGGAAGATAAGGGAAAATTGATGTTAGATATTTTAATATCTTAGTTATTTTCATTTTATAGTAGAGCTTATTTATTATCAATTAAGTGATCTTTCGTCATTTGTGTTTGTTTATGTATTTAAAAGTTATTTGTACTGTAAAATTAGATGCAGTTTTACTAAATTAACGACACTTTTTCCTAGAAATCAATTATTATTATTAGATCAATAAAAAATAATATTAATTCCGTAACTGCAATAGCAAGTTTAAATGTAAACTTGTAAACTCCAGTAGATTTAAAAAAATAACTTATTTGACTGCAAATAAGTTCACTCCTTGCTAAAAATGTATTCTTATTCATGTCAATCTTTATGTGTAGAATGTTACATAATAAAGATGGTATTTATATATGTTTTCGAAAGAAAATGGAACTTTTGACTTCACTTCGCCACCTACTATTTATTATTATATTTAAACGCCATCCCTCAACCGCCACCTTCGTGGCCCCAAATAAGCTCCCGTGCGCGCGCCATATGGCCTGTCCTATGCAACTCAAATCGCTATTATATTGCTTTTAATTGATAACAATTTAAATATATTTGGTGATTCACACTTACCAACCTCATTATTATTCATCGAGTCATTATCTTCATGTTCGCGTTTCACCCCAAGATGATATCTTTAGCACGGATGTGTTTTTATCGTCACGCCACTCAATTGACTTAGGTGACCAATCAATACCAAATAACTAATTATACCTACGTCCCATTTAGTAAATTTTTTAGTTGTGTTAATTTAATATTATTAATTAGGTAAAAAATACATATAATTAAAGTTTTGCTTTTCCATTTCAGATTTTTTTACTATTTCAATTACATATTGGTTCTTACACTCATCATAACTAGTTTCTTACACGAGTAGTATTTCTAACTATTCATTATAAATACTTGTCGACTCTAACCAATTAAAACTTCTTACTATGTACCCAAAGGTGGGCATTAAAAATAACTTACGACCTATAAAGGCATTCCATTTAGTGGAGAAATTTTATTATTCAATAAAAGGTAGGTGTAACAAAGGCACATTGGTGATGCGGTTTCTCCGTCGTAAATCAGGAGCAAGGGCCGACAGAAGGGCCCCCTGAACTGCCAAGGCTACTCTGCGGTCGCGGGGTCGCTGGCGTCTTAGACGTCGCGAAGTTACCGTAAGTAACTTTCTACTGAGCAAATAGAAGTCCTTGTTGCCTTTGGAGTTACTGAAGAACATCAGTCGTAATTTATCTGCATATGGTAATCTATCATGCAGTTGACAAGACATTAATTAAATTTTCTAGTTTACCTATGTTATGCTTTCACTGCCCGATAAATATATGGCATATATAACCTTCAAATCATCCCAATTTTTATCCAGAAACACGTAAGAAATAAAACCCGCGCAATTAAGGTCGCCACTCAAATATTATTTATTCTACAATAAAACGATTTCAAATTATAAATGTCTGGAAAATATATTGTTTTACATGATTAAATATAAATCATGCAAGACAATATATTTCGTATAATACACAAAAATGTTGATTGACAAGATGAACGAAATATATATATTTTTTAATAATGTTTGGTCCTCTGCGGACTCCTTGGTCCGCACTCTTTTTATTTTTGTGCTAGTATTTTTTATGTCCTTATTTATTATCTATTTACAAGTAACATATCAATTCTCGGTTGGGAGAAGGTGTCTTTCCTCCGTGTTGTGGGAACAGATGGTCCCGCCCCCCACAGTCATAGTCCCATCTATATTCTACTATAATATACTATTACAACCATTACTAACTATTATTAACTATTCCTTAAGACTAACAATGTTTAATATCTATGGTTAGTTTTACATTTTATTTATTATAAGTTAATACTAGTATTAATATAATTATAGAATTATTACATGTTATTTGTTTACATTAGAGTTTATTATATAATTATATACATAATGATGTGTGTGTATATATATATACATACTTATTACAATTAATATGACATCCTCAAATTTAGTTATTAGTATTTTTTTTACAATTTTTTATTTATTACAAATTAATATTATTTAATAATATATATATATCAGTGGTTAACATTGCTAATATATTATGAAGAACAAAATTTTTTTTCTTTTTTTTTCGAATGATTTTGGTTATTCTTGTTTTCTCTTGAACCCTTACCCTATTGCTATTAGTTATTTTATTATATTTAGATTTATGTCTACTCATTTGTTGTTTATTTGAGTAAAGCCCTACTGAGGTCTGAAATAAATTATTTATTAATCTCATTGAAATATCAAAAAAACTAATTAAAATTACGTAAATTAACCTTTTTTCTCCATTCAATATTCAATTTATTGATATACATAAACAAAAAAAAATTACTACACTAATTTACTCGTACATAAAGAAGGCTAATGTCGGGCTTTTTAAATATAATTAGTATAAGATGGCATCGCCACTCGTAGTGTATCTCTCATTGGTATCTTCTTATCAATGAGTTCTCCCTATGAGTTCAAAAAAGGAAGTATTAACTAACCTGTTTCCTTCTAACATCTTGTGTGTTTCATCAACTATTTCTTTGATGTGTTTAATGATATTTATGATGTTTGTTATTTATTTTACTTTCTCGGCAACTGCTTCTTTATCTTTAATTAATAAACTCATTTAAGTTATATAAATAGTTCATTTATTCACATATCGCACATTATACGCTATTAAAACTAATTTAAAAGACACCCTTAATAATGACAATTGGAACAGTTTAAAATAACAATCGTGAGGTAGTCGCGTGCCGATGCGCCGGCGCTGATAAGGGAGCAATCGACGGACCATATTGCATCCATGTCATTTGCATAATTACTGTACGGAATGGCGCTACGGAGTGTCAATCGAAATTTGTTGAAAGCAAACAACATTTACATTATTTGGAAGATAATTTCTGCATTTGTGTAATTATTGTATTTTTTTTTTAAATAAAGTGGAAACCATCCCATGGGAATGTATATTGGGTCGAGATGAAGTAGGCTTTCCAAAAAACAATGTTTAGTTTAGCAACGACTAAATTGACTGAGTTTGTTGCCTCGACGATTTTATACGACATACTTATTTGTTTAATAACCACCAGAGAAAAAGTATATGAAATTTTTACACACACGTTAATAGACATTAAACTAATGAATTTTAAAGAGAAAAAAATGAGTTATCACAAAGTAAATTATAATCAATTATTTACAAAAATCTGATGAAAAATCCAGCAAGTACTTCTTGAGATTTTTATTAATTTAAAATAACCTAATTCTGAGATGTAATTGTAAATAAAACTTGCAACTCGGGTTAAAAAAATAATGGAAAAACTAGTATTTTTTAATCCACTTAAATTTTAAAGTATTGAATACATGCGAAAAGAAACGGCAATATACCTATTATAGATAACTATAATAGGAAGGAAGATCATTATCGTATCATGTTATTATATCGATACCTCAAGCGTAATTCCCCATTCCGAATCAGAACAGTTAGAATCGATTTTCTCCAATCAATGACGCAGGTTTACCTATGTACACGCTATGAATATTTAGATGCCTCTGTTAACTGGGACAAACACCAACCTTCGCTGTGGTTACCAGTACTATGTAGGAAATCAGTATATGTACTTATTTAATTGACGAGTTTTTCACGAATGAACAACTGTTCATCAAAGTCAAAAGTTTGAGGACGGGAGGAAACGACAAAAAACGACAAACTCCTGCATCGAACTTTGTTTATTAATACATTACATTATCTGATTACCATCTCAGTTCATACATCATCATACAGCTCGTACATCCCCACCGAGGTGCTGGAACCTATCCAAACTATGTTAGAGTGTTAAGCTAATGTTGACAGAGCATTTAATTAGCTTAAAAGTTAAGAAGTGGCTGCACGTGGAACTTTTATAGTGCAGATTGATCCTCGAATAGTGTTGTCGATTATTCCTATCACACTAGTATAGTTAATGATATTTTGACGCATTATTAGTGCAAAATAGATACATAAAAGTGTCAGTAAGATTATTTATAGTACTTAATAGTACCACAATCGCTATGTTCATATCTATAAACAGTGCAGCACGTTAAAGAATCTATTGTATGATCTTATAAGCGTTTCAGGGGATAAATTATAGAACTTAAACGGTCTATAACCATATAGAACTAAAACGTTTTGTTATACACCGTTATATCTCAGTGTATCCGATGACTATGATAAATTAGAAGACTTTTTATAAAAATCAAATAAATTTACAAATTAACTATTAGCAATACAAAATTTAACAATAAATTCGGTGGTTTCGAAATCCAGTGAAAAGTAAAAATAAAAAAATATCTTCCATTACAACATTAACTAAGTCGTCATTAAATAACACTAATTATGAAAATGTACACAACGTATGTCTACATTTTACTGTACAGATAATGAGTTAGAAATGAAAACGCCCTTGCTAATAGCAAAAAGAGACAAAGAGCTTCGACCGTGCACCTCGAGCTATCCTTGTGCTGAATTCAACGGACTAATTGCTCACACGTATGAGATAAACTCATTAACAAGGATAGACGCGAGATTCCGCTAGCTCCACGGAGCTTATCTGTTTTAACTGTAGACATGGTGTATCGAAGAGCGATTATTAACGCACCGTTTACTATCGAAACAGGTTGCATGGATAATACATTGTCTATATTTCAACGACAAAATCCTCTGTATCTTATCAATATTTTATTTCTTATGAAATTTTATAAATATACAATTAACTTTCCACATTTGATGTCATTTTATTAACTTAATTTTTCTACAATATACAGTTGCATTTGTGTCATAAACTCCGTTATTTTAAAATATATTTAAATTTTTCATAGTAACTCCATTTATCCACAAGTGTAGTCGTTAGATTGCTTCATCGCTCAACTCGTTCAAAATTACTTATTCTTTTCTCACTTTCAATTTCGTCAAATTAACAACTAACAAACAAGATATTCGTCAAGGAGTGTTTCTAACGTATCGTTGTAAATGAAATTACCCTTTAGCTTAAAATTACTACCTGGAATAATCATCATAGAACTAACATGTAATTATTTTGCGAAATCCTTGCAAAGTTTCGTGCATCGTAAAAATGTACACAGTTTATTACCATAATAGTTGTTTTTAATAGAAATATTTATTAGGTGTCTGTACATAATAAATATCTACAAGTTTACGTGGAAATAATCCACTGGTCTAAACGCTTGTCGCTCATCTCTTCACCAAGAGTCGACTTAGCTACGTACAAAGGCCTTTGACGTCGGGCGGGGCAGCGGGCGGGGTGGGCGGCCCGCATGATCGCGATCGCTACCCATCTGTGGCTCGCTACACTCTGATAGCGCCAAACAAAACACACCCGAGTAATTAGGAAAAGCCTTTTCCAGATACCGTGAGCAGTGCCAGTTTTGCTATGTTATTTCCAACATATTGATTGCGATAGTTATAGATATGTATAAACGACATACTTCTAACATTTGTCGTATGTACCAATTATCCACATGTTTAGTGGGTCATTGCTATGAGTCGCTTAAAATATGCTGTCGCTACACATTGGCATATTTAACGAATAACTGTAGAAAATATATGTACGAGTATATTAATAACAGGTGTTTAATTCGTAGATAAAGACATTTTCCAAACGTAATAAAGTTGGTTAACAAAATCACAAAAGAAATTTTATATTTAAACTTGTGTCTTCAATATATCGTGCTCTTTGTACTATCGAAGATTAAAACTGTATATTGGAACTTTAAATAATAAGCGACTGTTACCGTTGTACAGAGTATTACAACTGTATAAATAACTGGACCATTAATAATACCACAGATACAATACAGCCTTCCTTTTGCTCATATTGGTTTAAGAACGTATCCCCAGAAAACTATTATAAATATAGTAGTGTCAAAGGTGAATCGTGACAGTCGCACTGACGGTATGCTACTGAACCCTCAGAACTAAGAAATGGCAAAAAAATCATAAGGTTCTACAGAACATCACATTTCCGATAATAAAGATGATATGGAAACGTATGTATGGTGTATTTTTGTATGGTGACGACTAACCATATTGAATTTGGAACTTGTTTTGATCAACAAGTACATACATAGTTTACCAATTTTGTACAAAATTTATTTAAATTGTCAAAGCTTTGAAATTGTTGGTCAAGGTAATATTTGGTATATAGTCGATCATGATATTGAATGTTTACAGCTAACATCATTCAATAATATTGCAGATAAAATTACTCATTAACAAATTTATTACACTTATTGATTGAAGTCTCAATCATTGAATTAGAAATATTCGATACTTCGTGGAATAACATGGAAAAGTCTAAAATGAAAATGAGAAAATTTTTTGATTAATAACATTTTAACACTTTTCACAATTAAAATTTCATTATAAATATTATACACATGTCAATTAACAATTCCATTTGTTTACTATCTTTGTTATTCTAATATTCGTCAATATCAATTTATATAGGCGCAATTAGATTTAAGGTTGCGCAATTAGAGAAAAAATGAGCGCGAGCTTCAAACCCACGCCATCGATATACTGACTTGTCCTTTTCTGCTCCCGAACACTATACGTCTCAATCAACTTCCTTTATTCTTCACCAATGTTCAAGAAATCTGTAAAGATTTATAAATTAAATTATATTGATAGTTATTAATAGCAAATGGTGAAAAAGTTGTTAAATTATATAATTATTTAGTATAGTTCTTAGGTGCCAAATTGTTAAGGAGTCAACACGGTACACACTTCACTAGCTCTAGCAATCAGGTTTGAACAACTTTCACAACAATTGGAATTGCGAAACTGCGATGCGATACAAACTTTGGACTCCTTTGCACCAAAATTCTTTTTTACCAGAAATCTGTACCACAATAAGTATTATTGCTAATTTCATAAATCTTTAGAACGACCCATGGGGTATGCAAAAAAAAACAAAAAATAGCTTAGGATTGTCTTAAGCTTATATCTATAAAATTGGTCGTTATTGTTCCAAATTTAAGCTCAATCTATCATTTTAACTGTCCTTGACGGATCAGTCTGTCAGTAACAGTTACCTTTTCGTACTCCGAAACAAAACAAACAAATAAATTCAGGTTACAACAAATAAAAAGGTTAATCAGTTATGTTAAAAGAGCACCTTTCCACGGAAACTTCAATCGGAAATGCTTAAAGAAGTTTAGTTAAATAATTATATATAAATTTTAATGCATTTAGAAAGGCGTCGGTAGAAAATATTGCAGTATTGTATTAGGTCCTATGCCAATCAGAGTATGCGGGTACACAATTATCGGCACGCGTCAGAAAAATTAATGTCAATAAAAATAATTTCTCATATACACCGATTTAAAATATCACCTCACTAGTGGAATGGTTAACGGTTTTGGGAGTCGGATCGCTGCCAATTATAACAATAACTAATTTAATATACGTGACTTGGATCTGTGTATTTATAAAAGACTCAAGACATAGTGAATAATCACATACCGACACTTTCATACAACCCCAGTCTTTTATCATTATAGGACCGATTACGAGTATCATGTTAAAAATATGACCTTGCTGAATGTAGGATTTGGCACAGTAAATAACTAACATAAAATAAATTACACTACTATATATAAAGTGCATAAATACAACATATCAAAAAGAGATGTAACTTTGAGGTCAGTTTGAGCCTCAGGATCAAACTCAAACCACAGCTTGAGTACATTTATAAAGAGATGATACGAAAGAAGAGATGATATGATACGAGAGAATTATAGAGATAGCGCTTTGTAAGCTCAATGATAACATCGTTCTGTAATACAGGCATTTTATTCATGACAGCTAATACGTGTTCCCAGCTAGGAACGCGGGCCTACCCTAAATCAGGGTGTTTGGTCTGAATCAATTCCAAGAGTCAAGTCCAATGTGCCAGCTTAGATAGTTTTCTTCACTGTAGAAGTGGCACATAAATTTAATAACGTGAAGCATTGCTACATGGCATGATCGATCGCTAACCTCCCGTTTAAGAAGCGAATACCAAGGCTATAGCACCAGAAATACAAATATTGCGTTGAAATATTTTTAATTATTTCAACATTAGTCGTCAAAAAGCATCATTGACAAGCGACGATTACCAAATTAAATAAATTATTCTTCAAATAGAATTTTTATACTTAATTACTTTTGCACGTCAAAGAGGCTACGCCATTAGTTCACAAGTCTACGGGAGATCCACATTGGATTTGTACTGGAAAGACCATTCGAATGGCAAGCTGATTTTTAATTCTTCTATTTAATTTATGAATTCGCAAATTTTTATCAAAATTTTTATTAATATAAATTAAATGTATTGACCTAATAAGGTCAATATACTTAATTTCTTTAAATAAGTCCTTAAGAAATTTGTATATAGCATTGACTATAATTAATATATTCCATACAAATCAGAAAAGTAAATCTAATTTAAAAAATCCAAAATTTATGTTTGTTATGTTATCATTTGTTTTCTTAAATGAATTCTAGGTTCATTTGACGTTTACAAACATAAATATCCATGTTTAATATGAAGTTGCAATAAGTACATATAAATTACACTTTTGAATAAGTTAAACTATAGTAAGAATACACACCTGCCCAGTAAACCACGGGAGGCGTGGGATATGCAAAATAAGTACGGACCTAGTAATAAACACTTGTGGATAAAATTAGCTAATAGCTGGCCTAATAGTATTCTTGGGCTCACGTTCTGCAGCGACCACACTCGACGTTCAATTTTGTTACAAAATTTCTGTTTTGCTAGTAAAATAATTTAAAAAAATGTAACTAATACAGCACCTTCTATTAATCTATGGTTCCGTATACTTAGAAGAATATTACTTCTACAACATGAAAAGATCCGCAGTTGTAGTTTTTAATATATTTGAAATTTAGTAACTTTTATTTTACTTCTTATTAACTTATGTAATCAAGTGTAAAAGGATCGGAAGGAGTGCAATTGAGTCTACAGATAACCTTTTTTTTTTATTAGAGGGGAAATGCATTATGCTCCGTGACACCGCGCTGGCTAGGCGCTGCCGTGTGTGGGGCTCTCCGGTCTGACAGGACCGGCCTACCCACTAAAACCCCCCTGAGTTCTCTAGGCCCATGCGGGGCACATGGCGGGGTGCGCTTTTGCAATTCTACCGTCATGAGCTCCGGGGCCGGCTCGACCTAGGTCTGGTCGAGCCAACGCCAAGGGAGGGACTGTCCGAGAACCCCTGGACAATCCCCCAGACGAAGAGACATCACCACGGCGTGCGCGGTAGGCAGACGCGCACGCAGCCTCGCGGTAGGGTCATTAGGCGAGCACCGCTCGAGCTCGGGCGAGCAAAAATATGTCAGTTTTTAGGTTTTAGACACATACCTATAGTACATCTAATTTCTAACTCCTATTTCCTTTAAATATTATTTAGTAGGCCCTAAAACACTGTATATATTATAACAATATGTTGTCGTTGGCATATTAGGTAGATAGAGGTGTAATGCAATGTGATAGGGAGCAGCCCATTGCCTCTATCTGAGCACTTCGCTATAATATCTTATGGTAAATCCACTCAGTCAGCTCTTGTGACATCCACTGGAAGAAAGGGAACGTTGATACCTGTATTGAAATATAGCTTAATTTAATACCTTATTAATAACTATAATTTACAAATACATAGTATAAGTAGTAGCAAGTGGAGAGAGGTGGTCTCTGCTTACCCCATTGAGAACAAGGCGTGACATATATGTATGTATGTATGTATGTATATAAGTAGTGATTTTTTTTTATCTGTAAGTATCTAAATTAGTGATACTTAATTGGTAGTTTTTGATACAATGTTGGAAGATTTCAATTAAGTTCCTCAACAAGTCGGTCTTAAAATAAATATGAACTTGGCTGAACAGCATTTGGGAGTTTGTCGGAATCTAAATATATAGGAATATTATCGATCACAGTGTCTCCACACTAAAGTTTTGATTTGCACCTGTTGACATTGATGACATAGATCTGAAACCTACCCATGGTCGCCCAAAGACCTAAAGGGCAAAGAAGAGAGCAATGCTCGAAGATTCAGTGGGTGATCGAATCAGATATGTCACCAATATAGGATAAGCGACGGTGGATTGGACACATTGTACGCAAAACTGGTGGTCGTTGGTAGGAGAGGTCCTGGTGTGGCAAGCACGTCCTTCACACCGCAGCTATTATTATTTTAGGAATCACACATCACTGCGGATCCCTAATATTTAAACAGCACTAGCTAGTTATTTGTAAAAATGCTTCGTGCGTAATGGCTGCTATTACTATATATATTATTACCAATAAATGATTTGGCTTCGAAGTTTGTTAGTATAGTCAAATCCCCGTCGTTGGATTTATGTTTACTTTCATACAATAACTAAAAATATATGATCTTAATAAACCACTACTTTTCACTAGTTCCACTACTATATAATATTTTATATTTATTGTGACCAGTTTCGGAACATCATCGTCAGACAATGTTCCGAAACCGGTAACAATAAATATAAAATATTATATAGTAGTGGAACTAGTGAAAAGTAGTGGTTTATTAAGATCATAGTATGGAGTTCCATCAAAAAGTTACAGCACAAAGCATAAACTATTTAAAAATATATGTTTGTGTTACTAATCTATGTATTGTAAAATAATCATTGTTCCTTTTATTTATCTAATAATATATGAATTAATACGACTCTATTTAATTCTTTTATTTCATCTAGTTACATCGTCATATCCGTATTATCATTGTATATGTGATTATATTAGGTACTAGAATATCAAAATAAAATAATGGTGCAATATATAAACCCGCTAATAATTTCAGCTTTTAAATTCTCGATTTAATCATTTTCTTTCATCAGTTTTAATTTCAGAAGCAGCTTTGCCGCATTGCAAAGAAAAAATATTTTGCAATCATAATACTTTCCACTTGCTTGCTTTTCTCAAGATGAAAAGTAGAGTGAATCGCTTGGCATATATTTTATCTCCAGTTATAATTCTATATTTGACGTATTCTATAATCCTAGAATAAAGAGTTGTTGTATTACCTACTTCACAACAACAACTTTTGGTTTCTGAGGAGACGTGACTGCAATAAGGATTTGTCTCTTTAAAATAAATAATAAATCTATACTAATATAATAAAGCTGAAGAGTTTGTTTGTTTGTTTGTTTGTTTGAACGCGCTAATCTCCGAAACTACTGGTGCGATTTGAATAATTCTTTTTTTGTTGGATAGT
This sequence comes from Scirpophaga incertulas, assembly GCA_036419045.1. NCBI lineage: Eukaryota > Metazoa > Arthropoda > Insecta > Lepidoptera > Crambidae > Scirpophaga > Scirpophaga incertulas. The sequence goes on along the minus strand of CM071634.1, from coordinate 25,196,334 downwards.
CCATTTATCGAGGAAGGCTATAGGCTAAATAACATTACGCTATGACCAATAGGAGCAAAGACAGAGCGGTAAATGTGTAAAAAACGGGGAAAATTATTCATTTTTGAAGGCTTTCTTTGCGTGCGCTGCGAAAACGGTTCAAGATAAACAAAAAATATGTATGAAAGAATTATTCCTCTATACATGATCTAAAAAAAAGTCCGCGACGGCATATGTCTATCTTTTAAGGTTTAGTCACAATGACCGTTTTTATGGTACCAAATTTGGATATGTCGCGTTGTCAAGGACGGGTAACAGCTGAGGTAGTTGTTTGCAAAAATAAATATAATGCTCAAAATAACTATTTCACGCGGACGAAGTCGCGGGCACAGCTAGTAAATTATAAAAAAAACCTATATCTACATTACAAAGTATCTATACAGACTTCTATCATTTGTCAATCTGATAATATTAGATGGATTTACTTTTTACGACCCAGTCGCCCATCACATCTTTTTGCGCATACGTACATAAAGATGTTGGCATACAAAAAGCTACAATGTTTAAACGGATTGCCAAGGAAGGGTTGTTTTTCGTGCGTGTCTACGAATGCGTTATTATTTTTATATCTTCGACTGCATAGATTTCACTGTTATCGTTAGATTTGTTTCGAAAACCTAAGTCAAAAATTATCTATAATCTAATTTTATTATTAGTATAGCCACACATATTGTTACAAAAAATATTCCAAAATCAAAACACATAGAAATCTGTTTTGATATCATTCATTTGAATTCTAGAACGTGTTTCTGATGTTAATAAATGCCTTCGATCTCCGCCATTCCAAACAATTTTTTTTTTCATTTCTTTATTACTAGATTATTAATGGTTATAGAGCTAGCGTTCATATACTTCAACACACTTCAGAAGCTTGGAATCAGCTATATTTTCGTATATCATGCTATGCATGTTTCCTCCATCATAAAAGATTGAGACAGCCGCCTGATAAAACTGTATTTAACGAATGATAATAGTTACGTGAAAGAACATCTGAAATGAATAGCGCTTAACCTTCAGTTAAATTCGCATCAATCATGTGTACTTGTAAAGCCGTAAGTAGACTCATTCCGGTTAAAAATTAATTTAAAAAAAAGAAACAATATACAGCAGATATTCCCGCTAGACATAGAAAACATTTTATGTTACTTGTCTGATTTGATTATATTTTCTAATGGAAAGGACCGCTTGATTGCACATGTTCCTTTTATTTCGGCAAGTCCTCGATGTTCGTTAGCTCTCATAAGGGATAATAAAACGATTGTCAATGTCTGTTATATCCGGCGCCTTAATTGCCGTTATCGGGCTGTCATTCGCATTTGATTTTTTCAGGGTCTTTAAAACTACAAAGGCTGTTAATACCATTAGAGTTAGAATTACGTAAAGCCCCATTTAGAAAACAAAATAGCTTATCCTGGAAATGACAATTCCCGATAGATCACTGTCGCGAATAATAAGACAACGTCTGTGACTGTGTACTTATTGTAGAAATCTACATAGGACATGCTCTAAATTACTGCCAATAAAATATTTAAAGAAAATGTGTTAATCGAAACGCCTTGTCTTAATACGCAGATGAAAGGCTCACATATAACCTCGTTACTGATGAAAAATTTGAAATTAAGGATCCCTATAAAATGTAAAAACGACAGTGTAACTTCACAGTTCAAAGAAGCGGAAGTGATCGGAAAAGAGCAATGTACCTACTCATCGCCATACGTCAGTGATAGTTTGATGGCGGTTATCTTATCAAAGATAAACAACGCTTCATTTTTGTGACAAATATATGAAGACTTCAACCGAAGTTTATCAAGAGACAGTCTTGGATCAAGTCTTAAATCCTTTCAATTATGCACGTTCCCTACTTTATGAAAATTGAACACTGGCCGTAGTTTAACACAGATTGAACAGAAATGACGGCCAGTTTAAAAGACAGGACATGTTGTCCATGAAGCCTAACTAATCGGACTATATCCCATGAAATCTGTTCATAAATCCATAGATTCGTGACCAGACTAATTAAAGACATGTCAAAATCAAAAATGTCATGTTTAAAGTCAAAAATGGCATTAATTTCATTACTGGTTTTGACAAAATACAATCTAAAATATATTACTTCACATTTTCCAAATCTCAATTTTGTACTTTATTTGTAGAAACTTAATAAAAATTTAGGTTTATGTCTATTGAAATATTTAAAAGTGTCTTAAAGTGTGTTTTATTGATTATTAAATAAATAAGGTAAACATTAGTATAGAAAAAGCAAGTCTTATGATTTTTTATTATTAACGGCAATTTCATATGTAAACCTATTATATAGCTGATGACTAAATTAGAAACTTAGGTTTCTATTACAAAAAGTTATTTTGATAGTATTTCCATTTCTGCATCCTTTTTCCTTTATATTATCGCTTATGATATAACTGAACCTATTGAGGCTCCATAAAAATCATAACCAGTTGAAAACTCTTGCGCACATCTGGCTAAAGCAGTAAGCTCAGTTCATTAGCATAGTGTTATTGCGTAATCTATGGAGGCAGATGCGCAGGATGATTACACTCGGTATATTTAGCGAACAGGTGCTATATAGTCCCCACGTGGTCAGGCAGGGTTGGTAAAGGGCTGTGAAAAACAGATTTAGTAAGTCTTGATTTTTTTCACGGCAAACTAGTGAGCTTCATATTATTAATGATACGAAATTTGTGATGCTATATCAGATAATTCAAATTCAAATTCAAAATCATTTATTCAGTCTGGGCTGTTACAAGCACTTGTGAATGTCGAAAACGCCATCGGTTCGCAAATCTACGGCGGGAGACCTTGTACTGAGAAGAACCGGCAAGAAACTCAGCAAGGGCTGTATTTTTTCCCTGTATTAAATAGATACAGAGTCGTCAATTTGGAAAATGACTTCAATATTGATAATTCATGAAGTCACTTTCCATTACATAATATAATTAATAAAAATTTATTTTGAAAACATGCCTATATTAGGAATGCCGTGTCATACAGTTTTAAAAGAATATATTAAAGTTAAATTAAAATTATAATAAATACGATACTATAGGATAACTGTAACACTAGCACGGAACTGGAATCATAATGTTGTTAAAATAATTCAAATTTACTATTAGAGAACATAGTAGTTTTGTACATAAATTTGATAGTAATTATATAGAAACTTCCCTTGTTGTATTTATTACTGTCATTGCTAAAGTAAAATAAACTTTTCCTAAAAGTTTCGAAGCTGGACAGACTACAAGTTGAATAGATGAGATTTCCGGCGCTCATTCTTTGTAGGTAAGTAAGTGTCTGTAGCTTGTGGTAAAAGAAACCTTTCAAAAGAGTTACAAGCTAAACAACCTTTGTATAATAAACAAAACTATTGATCACAAAGCTACTTAAGTAGATCAAGAAATCGTCTTTTACTCGTAGAAAATTAAATAAGTGCTACACAGTTAAATGAAACAAAAGAAGCTCATCAATTTGTTAATTTGGTATTAATCTCGTCAAAATCGGATTCTTCGATTGCGTTTGTGTCTTAAGCCCTTTGTTACACTGAATACATTGAAGATCTTTTAAATCGGTTTAGTATTCAAAATAACATTGATACTCATTGAAATCTAATTCATCTTCATAATCAAAGTTTACTTTGAAAAAAATATCAATTTACATTCGAATTTCGGTATTCGGAATAAAAATCGGTTGAATCTAATGGTTAAAACATAATCTTCTCTATCGCCATCCTTACAATTAAACTTGGATGTGGACAAACCCGTCTGTAGCGATTTTATTAGAGTCCACGCATTACATTACATAATGGCTACCGATATGTGATAATTATGACTACCATATTGGGACTGGATGTGACCGACGTTTAAGCGATTAAATAAATTAAGTGCGTGCGACTACGACACAAGTGATTTAGCTTTGCTTCAGTAAACTCTTAATGGGTGGTTAAGTAAGTACTAATTTATAGGATCCAGTGTAACAAGGCGCTTGTTAACTAAGGCAATATACGGATTATTTAATCATCCGTTGACTCCTAGTGTTTGAGAGATGGCGTAGAACATATTGTGCCGTAGAGCGTGGAAGGATAAAATAATATAAATTTGGGACTCCAGACTAGTGTGTACTATAGAAGAAACAACCACGGATTCCTGTCAAAATTACCTACCTAAAATTTGGTTTTTAATTTAAATTTGTAATTTGTTTGCAAATATTAAATACTATATTTATTTTATGTAGTTACTAGATGATCCTCTAATCAGGAGGTCCAACGGTCATTCCCTGCCTACTCTACAGGTACATTTTTTTTACTTGCATACTCTACAGGTACATTTATCTAATGCTCCAATGATGATGGAAAATGCCATAATGCCACCTGCAGACCTACAAGAAAGTGAAGTCAACCAACCCACAATGAGCCAGCGTGGTTGAGTAAGGCCTAATCCCCTGACTCAGTTGGGATAGGGTCATATATTTATTTATTTATTATACAGAACAAAACCAATTACACAAAAAAATCTTATAACTAGGTGACATAAACTCTACAAACAACATAAACTCTTTAAAGTTTTTACCGCACACCAAAACCGTCGTAGCAATACCTTAATGAAAAGATTAAGGTACATTTACAAGTAATACTTATAAAGCTGTAGGTAGGCAATAAAAAAAATCACAGAAAAAGGTTGAAGCCGTTAGGAACAATACTATAACAATACAATCATATCAATGCATCCTTGTCGACAACTTAACCATGCAGTGTAAAGCTACAGACAAATATTAACAGATACTATAATAATATTCAAATTATTATGTCACCACACTATTTGAGTATATATAATTGATACCATGTCAGTATCATTATAGGTCTTTTGTAATTTTGTATTTGCTTTATTGCCTTATATAATCTAAATACTGACGCTCCTAGAGTGAAGAAAAACATCGTGGGGCAACCTACATACACCTGCGAAGAAATTCAAAGGAAGAAATTCCAATCTGCACCAGGCCAACAATAGTTGACAAAAGCCTGATGGCAGCCGATAACCATTATTACTGTCTATATACGAGAAAGAAATGTTCTTATACCTGTAAAGTATATTTATACTCAGGAAAAACCGCAGCTGGAAACTCATTCCAGAGACTAAATAAACGCTGAAACCGAGCTGTACCAAACAACATCAGATCTGTGATGCAGATAAACACGATTATACCCATGAACAGTGGGTGGTACAACTTGTGAAATATAAAAAAAATTATAGTGACAACGGCAGGATTGCAAATACGTCTCCGTTGGAATACATCTACATATTTGCTGAGACTCATGAGTGTTAAGTTGATATTTCGCAGCTGTGCTACTTTGTGCCTTTAATAAAATATTAAATCGCAATTCAGTAGGACTTAAACTAAATATAATCATTTAGTCGTGCTTTCCCTTGAATTTTTTATATTTACTGAGCTAAAATTATACTAAAGCGTAATTTTATCCTCAAATTTATGTCGCTCACATAAATTATTAGAGAAATGGCGAATCAATGAAAAAATATATCGAAATATTCAAATTATATAGACATTGGAAAGACCCCAGAGGTAACATAATATTGTCCTCTTGTTTCTAGTTGTGAGTACTACATAAGGCCACGCTATCCCGATGGATGAACAGAATTTAATTGAATTAGAATACCACACATCAATTCACCATTATCTATTACCTTATTTTCTCAGTTTTTTATGTAAGGTACCAGTCAAAAATCAGGTGGTACGGGACTTTTGGCCTGTCTATTTATATCAAATATTTCATTGATAAAAAGAAGAATCAGCGTTGTAACTTGTTATGTCGTGAATGTAAAATAATAATGGTCATTACAATATAAAGTTTTACCGCTACCTGCCTCAACAGCCGACTGTTCTACGAGAAATATACCCTGACCACTGTTACTTTAGGTTCGTAATTCTTCATGCCCGTTTACCCTATTATATCTTCTGCGGATAGTTGTGACTTATGATTGCTTTTTATATAGACATATATTGACTGGTGGAAGATAATTTATACTACGGGAAAATATATCTTTTCTATCGCATTATATCTCGCAAATCCGCTGTTTGGTATACGATATAAGCCGGTGCAGACCAAATACTACCTCAAAATACTAATCTCGTTATTTCTATTAGATTTCTCATGACCGCGTCTAAGCAGGTGGCTTTCTTGAAAAGTTTTTGCACAGATATAGAAACTAGCAGCTGCCATGAAAATTGCGCGCCCCTATGCCCTCTTCATAATCTAGGCATTAATAGCCAATCGCTAATGACAAAATGGAAATGCAACGTTTGACTCACAAGGAGCAAGCATTAGATTTGCCCATCTATACGGGCGGTCAAGGTGTAAGGTGTAAGCTAATATAATGCCCCATCACATTGACACTGCTACGCGGAAATAAAGATGAAGGTACTTACATATTTAATAAGTATTTTTTTATATATTTTTGCAGATGTGCTCGGAATTACAACTATACCGTTTTTTACAAAGGATGTATTACACATCTCACACGCGGGAATATGACATCACATCAACCTTTCCGTTCGGCTTCGCTCCAGATAGGTCTAGAAATCTCAGAAATACTTATTCAAATGATACTCATATTTCTCGTGTATATTCTTCCCTGCTTTATTTAAGGCAGTTAGTAACACATCTTGTATTCGACTATTATACGAACTATTTATGTCATTTTTATTTGAATGATCGAAAATAATATGGATTTAATCAACCTTATTTTTTAACGTCTACACGTAAAATAAAATAAAATTGTAATCAAAACTAAATAATTTTTAAATATAAAATATCACCTATTATTTTGCGAAACATGCATCTTTGTAATAGTGCTTAATTACTAAATCAATCCATTCGTATCATAAAAGCGCTGCCCACCTGACAACTCACAATCTAATAGATAATCCAGACAAATGTTCGGTCGCGCGACAAGCATCGCTAAATAAAACAAACCGTTGCAAAACAGTGCAGGGCTTTTGTATGAACGCACATGCGCTGCGCTATGTGAAATACCTCACAAAACGCTTTTGATTTCGGTTGAAAAGCGCTCGAGTTTTGTGCGCGTACGCAAGATGAGTCAGAACTGCGAGCATAGAGTAAGGAGTCTGATAGATCAGATATCTCACTGTAAAATATAGTATGATTGCACTTAAATGTCCTTAACTGACAGCTAGAACAAAGTTTTAGTGACAATTGAAATATAATTATGCAAACACGCCATGAGCGTTTTTAACGTACTTAAAAACATTGCATACAATACTTGTTCTACGAATAATATTGAGGTGTCATCATTTTGTTCTTTTTTTATATAAATAGTAATAACTAATTAAATATCCGCCAACTAATAATCACCAAATGTATACACCAGAATTGGCATATAAAATATTTATTAATATTTTACAAATTACCATTTATTTTGCGTTCTTTTAAGTATATTATTGTCATTAGCCACTTTGCAAATTTTCTCTTAATGTTATTTAATTTTTAAATTGTAAATATTTATTTGTCTAGAAACCACTATGAATAACGAGGTCTCTAGTCTTAACTTTACTTAAAACACAAACAATTTGTTATTTTTTTACAGCCATAACCTACGAATGCGTGATCTGAGAGTGTATGATTCAAGATGAAATAAAAGTTGAATGAACCTTGAAATAGAAATATGGCTACATCCATATTTTCTTATTGTTTGATGACTTTCTTCCCTCCTTCTTTTTCTAAAAAATTATACCTACATTACAAAATCGAGTAAGACATACATGATCTATGAACCCAAGTAATTAGTGGCGAAGAGTGCGCTGTCTGCTCGGTATTCTTTTGATCGGAGACGAGCAGAGATGCGCTCGCTCTATCAATGGGGTATCGTGTATCGGCCACCTGCGCTACGTGCGCGGGCGCAGAATCTAAGGAACTGAACTTGACGATGGGTTACGAAAATTAGATCTTAGCTAAAACTAAATAGAGTATATAAATACTTACATCCTCATTAATAATTGTTGTCGGGGTATGTCGGTAACAACAAAATACTTAAATTCGATTGATATAACCTTTTTGAATGTTGGTAACTACTAAAGCCTAAACTAAATATGTAGTTGAAGATAAAAGAAAGTACTTTTGATGTCACTAAGAAGTTGATAGTATCATATGCAGCAAATGTAGGCATTAGACTTAATAGGAATATTGTTACCCACTGAATGAATCTTTCAAAGTCTAAGTAATTATTAACGAAATAATCGTTAATGAATGAATAATTTTCTTCAAAAACTTAAAATTCAACTTTGCATATTATTACTAGCGTGAAGATTATTAAGATTAAACACCAAATACAAAGAAAATAAACTTGTCTGTTGATTATACTCGGACGTATAACTTAGTCAAAAGGTCTTAAGTAAATAGAATCACCGAGTAATGCCCAATTGCTAAGACGAATTAGCATCGTAATCCGATCTCGTTAAGGCTTTCCTTTATCAGGTGACCGGAACTAATGAACGTTGTAATTCTTCCACGATCCACCCAAATCCTTTTCCCCGTTGCGCAGTAATGGACATCATTATGAGGATTGAGATAAGAGAAAATACAAACTTGTTAATGTGGTAAGGGAACTTAGTTATTGCACTTTATTTTCTTACTTAGAAATTCATAAATAGTATGATTTCATATTAAAATAAAATTTATATTTTAAGTTCATCTAGACAAATATTATAAGGCTAAGAAGATTATTTGATTATATGCGCTAATCTCAGTAATATTGGTTCGAAATAAAAAAATGTTTAGGATTGGATAGCATATTTATTTAACAAATGGAAATTATAAATAAGGTTTGTCATATAAACGTTCAAGCATCAAAAAATTTGGAAGTTAGTTTAAAAGAAAATTAATAACATTTATAAGAAAGTTTCACTAGTTTTACTGATATACATTTTCATAATATTAAAAATACATTTCACACAGGCCAGTGTGGATTTCTTGAGCACTTAAAAATTTCTTTGCAGTTGAATGCAGAATATCTCACGATGTGTTCCTTACATATCAGAATTATACACTCTTCGAAAACCAGCGCGAAATACAAATATTTATTTGATTGTAATTTAATTTATGAAAAAAATATCGAGAGTGGTTCCGAGGATAATAAATACTTAAATATAAAACTTAGGACGAACTATAGTTATAAAAATGTACAATCAGACCACTGCTGTGTACTCAACTACTTTAATCAAACATAAGAAAGGATCACGATAATTTGTATGCCAAATATTTTATACTAAAAATAAAGCCAGTGATCGTCATTATAAAGCAAAAGTATACATTACTTACATCATTAAAATCAACTTAAAGAAACATGGTACAATACATTTCGCAAGGAGGACAACGAAATCGAATCTATGTTAACATTTTTTTCGACAGCGTACCTACGTAGTACATTGATCTCACACGAGATATCCCACCCCATACCTCCCGCGGTTCCTGAGAACGTCACTCATTACCAATAATAGTATCGATGCGAATAATTATTGAATTGCCGATGTTATCGACACTACAAAATATCCGCATCCATTGCGGTCTGTGTGGAAACAACAACGTTACAAACATTCACGTAATTATGTGATTATAGTTAGCGATCTAAAGTAGCGAACGCGGTTTTGTCCCGGTTTCTCGAAAATTTATACTAAACAAAAACTTTCTTGTTTCTTGCAATTTTAATGTTCTGTTATTTTTTGCTTAACTTAAATCACTTATATGGTTTAGTTTTAATATTAATACCCAATTCGAAGTAATGTAGTAGATGATTATCTTTTAAAAAAAGAAAAAATAAAATTACTTATAGATAAAATTGCAGTTTTATCGCTTGTATTTTAAACTTTATAACATTTTAACCGTACAATGCAAGTTTTGGTTAGAAAAAAAACTCGAAATTAGGATATTTTAAACTTAAAAACTATGTTATTACTTATTTTAAAGTCTATTGACGTGTCTGTAAAAATTTCGCAAAGTTTGCTGTATTACAACTGTTATCAACCAATTTTATCAAATAAATAAGGAAAACGTTAGTGTAAAAGATATATTAAAAAATAATACTCGTAATAGTATAGTGTTGAATAATTTTCTTTTCGAATATGCGTAATTTAAAGCAGGTTAAATTATGACATGACATTGGCTTTTATACTCGCTTTTCTTCTTTCACGCACAATACATAAGTTTTATAATTTTTAGTAAAATACTTCACAGCAATCGGAAGCTTATTTGCCTTGAAAGATTAGACATAATTAGATATAATTAAACACTTACACTTAATCAATTCACATAATATTCCTGTGTAATCGAGAGAAGGTTTGTTTCCACTATCACCGGTCACTTTGATTTAATAGAAGTTTATATCTGTGAGTCTTTTGGACATGAGAGAAAAAGAAGCGGTGACATTTATTCTTAATCCGGCACCTCACCAAAACTTCTTTTAGACTTAATGTGGCAGTATTGAACTTAAAACTAATAACCGGATATCCACCCTTTGAATCAAGGAAAGTAATAGATACACATCAAAAGTATCCATGGATACTTAAACATTTTATATTTTAACTTTCGCCAAAAACTTGATTTATGCATAAACTGATTTAATGTATATTATTACTATTCCTTTTTACATAATGAAGTGTGTATGATTAATAATTGAATAAAAGATGATTATAGGCACTACTCATAGCTACATCCTTATTTTCTTGTTGATTAATCACTGTCTTTTTCCAAAAATTCAGAATCAAATAGCCCCGAATACCTGAAAAATGATACCTATGATACAAGATCATATCTATGAAGCAAGACATACATACTCTATGAACATAAGTAAAGTGGCAAAGAGTTTCATATAATATGGGTATTTTACAGTGTACGAGATAATTCATGTACTTACAACATAAAACTAGTGATATTGTATCAATCGAGCTGTATAATAATTTGGTTACTACAAATAGCAACTGTTATTTACTAATTTTACAAGAATATCTAAGAATGATAACTAATATAGTATACTGGGACTAGTAACTGGCTATTAAAGAAAGAACTCAAAAGCAATAACTATATAGGTAACATAATTTCTTGCGGTAAGGTTGAATCGTTGGAACTAATCGCTTAGGTTTGAACTAAAGTTTCAGCTGCTGAAGTTATTACGGTTTATTGGGCTCGTGGTTAGGAAATGCATAGTGTGGCAACTGTCATTTCCCATTGTAATGGAAGCACTCACTTTTTTTAAATGTATTCTTTATTACAGTGTCTAGATAATGGAACTTTATAAAAAAAAAATTGTATCAAAACTGTCAACTGTATTTCAAATTTTATTTTCATAATCAGATAGAGAGATTTGACAGTTTATTTTTTCTTTTATACACGAAGATATGTTTTCGTTATATATGCGAAACTTAAGAAACGTGTTAATGATCGTATTCATTCCTACGAGTATTATAATTTTATTAGACTATTTAGACACTCCAAATAATTATTTAACTTCCATTTATATACAACATAGACGACAAACATGCACGTGTTAGCTTGATGAAAAACCAACCTACAAACCAAAAATCAACCTACGAGGATTCTCAACTACAAAGATCGCCGCAATTCTTACTTACTGGAAGACAGCCCAAAAGTCATTATATGAGATGGTCATCCTTCCTCTATTCGTGCGATCGAGCGACCAAATTGCACTGCTTCCTCTCTTTATTCTTATCTGATATTTTAATTTATTTATTTGCAATACAATATTGAAATTCACTTGGATAGCGCAGTCCTCACATGGAATTTTATGTATATGACGAGTCTCTATTTTTATTCACGTAACCAATAAAATTTTGAATTGTGATAACCGACCGACTCCTTGATAAACGCTGAAACCTTCACTAGCAGGAAGACGGCTCAAAAGTGGAATATTCTGTGAGGCCGTCACACACACACAAACTCACGATAGCAGAGAAATCTATCAAACTCTGCTATCCTTAAAAACCTTTACCTACCTTAAAATTTTGTTTATTTATGACCAATACAAAATGAAAAATACACTTCAAATACCCAGTACACACACGAAATCCCTTAAAGTTTATCTGTGTATAGCGGGACGCTATTGTTATTCACATGATAGGCGTATTAAATCTTAGACAAATGATAGAGTCAATCGAACTTACTTGTAAATGAAGTTCCCCTCTGAGAGGACAGACTGATTTTCACGATGATTATGTCGGACTCAACACAGATTAAGGCGGCTCGACCAGAATGGCTTATCAACTAAACTCAACCTAAACCTTAGCTATAAGGGCCCTTAGGCTTGGAAGAAAGGAGAGGATTTGATTTTCCAGAAGTACTTATATTAGCACGGCATGTGCTGCTATCTTACAGTATTTGAGAGATACAATAATAGACTTTGACTAGATTTAATAGTAAAGACATTTCCTATTATTCAAACACTGCATGATAAGTGATCCTTTCAAGATGAACTATGGTTCTGATTTGAATGGAAATGATAACATATTATTTTTTAACACACGTTCTCATAACGGGGCTGTTTCATGCGTGTTTTTAATCTCAAAAACTAGGATATTGCACACTAGTGCGCAATATTTATAACCCGATAAAATTCGGTTGTTCCCTGTTACAAGACGTTTTTATATACGTACAATGCATTCTTAATTTAGTCTGGTAGCACTTTCTTTTTCTCGAAAAAATGTATTCTAATGTTTAATATGTATTTATCAATGAAGAAAAGTTATAAAAGCGCAATAAGGTTCTTGAACGGCAACAACCAACTTTCATTTTTACCGCGCAATCGCGCATGCGCGCGCCGCTCAGCGTAATGGCGGCATCGGCATACAGGCACGAGTCAAATTATCATTCAGCCAAAATTTTATAAATTCAAGAAAACAGCATATGATAATATAGTGTATTTAAATAAAATTATAGTGAATCTTTGATTACTATTGCACCTCAATGCAAGTTTGTTGAATGTAAATTTATATCTCAAACCGTAAAAATGCCCGCAAAATCTGTACAGTATCACTTCGCAAATTGCACATTTACTTATTGTTTTAATAAATAAAAAATTGCATTTTATTAGCTTTTTTCCTCAACTTGTGTTGAAAAACGTCGTATGAAACTCGTGAGCATTTTTAATTGCATCCTCGGCTAAATTGTCGCGCTCACCTTACGGCTCGCGCGACCAATACCGCCTCGTATGCAATGAACAACTAGTATCATAATGTACTATTACAGGAATTATTGACGTACCTCTAATGTATTATTATTGATAACTTCGGGTATCTTCTGGAATGGTAGATGATGAGAAAATTTCAAAATAACGTTATTAGATGTGTCGTTAATCGCTCCCCTAATTTGGCTGATTGTGGGAAAGGGCAAAGACAATAGTGATTGTATCGCGGTTAATAGGGATTATCGGAGGGCGCGAGGGTCGGTTATCTGCTTGATAAGCTAGGAGCGACTAAAGCTATCTATTCCTGATGTTACACGCTGATATCCTGGCAATACTTTCTGCCAAGTTTTTTTTTACATTTATGTGATGAAATTTTATGCTATATCCAAAATCCATGAAATTAAAAAAAAATGTTAAAAGCGATCCATTGCTAATATCTACATACCAAAAACGTATCATTTTAAGCATAGTCGTCGATTCTTCAAGGTTTACACATTTTGCACTATGTATGAAATATTTCGACTGAATGCTGAAAGAAAATACTTATAATCTATATCATGTACTTAAATATATTTTAAATGAAGTAATTTGTAAAAGTAGTGGAATGCGAATATCACCAAGTATTAAAGTGATAACTAAACTCAAAAAGATAATAAAGTGGATACGTTGGTTCTCGTCTTAGATTTTCTTGGTGACAAGGATGCCGAGCAATTAATTTTACATAGAGATAATATGTTGTTACAACTTCATTATTTTCCGTACCCTGACCACTTAGAAGTAAGCTTGTTGTATGAGATTATGGTAGTCCTAATGAATAGATTTCATTTTCTGTGTTATGCTGAGTTTTCTTTCTATGTTACGCTACCACCTAAAATATAAACATATTTCTTAAATCACTCTACAAAGTTCAATTATGTACCGTTAACAAATTAATATTCTACAACTAATACAAATATCAATGGAACGAAAATACAAAACTTCTGAGTAAACTTATCAAAGCCGTAATACGCACTCAATGAGATCTCTTTAGCCATTATAACAATGTAGAACGCTTAGTGCCGAGAAGGTTATTCAAAAATAGCTCGTAAGTCGCATTTAATAGAAATCAAAGTATGATCTGACGTAACTCGCATGCCTTTGGGGAGCAATGAATGCATTGTGTTAATATCACAATATGGGGCTGTCAGTTAATTAGAATAGATTATGGGAAGGAGGGAGGAGGCCGGCTTGCCGAGTGCTCTCCAGGGATGCTATGATTTTTTATCGAGTCATCGCACAACAAAAGGATGATCGGCAGATTATCACAATATTTGGCGTGCGTGTGCGACGGGCTTGTAATATGAGAGCTTATGCCTGCTTATGACTTACCACAATGTCGTTTCCGATTTATCATGGTTTAAACGTTTTACATTTAAATTATGTCCGGTGTCAATTTTCGCAAATTAATCATGTGCATGTATTTTTTTTAAAGAAAACAAATAGCTACTTGTTCATATTTTACTTCTGTCAGATTTTCACAATTTCAATATCTTCAATGTAACTTTAAATACCATTTTTTTTTATAAAATATGTATTAAATATGTAACACAATTTTATTTGTCATGTCGTAAGCAACTATCATCTAAACCTAGAAATCTAGAACCTAGTAAGGGGTTCTAATGTATTGCCGGCCACTGCACGATAGACGCGATTTGTCCGGTGTTGCAAGAATGGGTCGGGCGTCAGCATGGCGGTTTCTCCTACCGCACAGTGCAGGTTCTAAGCGGACATTGATGTTTCGATCACTACCTGCACAAGATCGCTCCTGACGATTCTGCCCAGCACACAATATGGCGATTGCCGAGCGGCGGTGACCTTTTACTGTCAGCTATCATGAAGGAGAATGAGCGAAAATAGGGGGCCGTTGCTTCCTTTTGCGAAAATGTTATCTCACAGAAGGAGGAAGCAGAGAGGGAGCAGGTGAATGATCACCTCCTCTCAGGCGTAAACGATTGGGCGGTATTAGTTGGTCCTATACAACACGACTTCTATAACCATCCTAGGTATGGCCTGCGTACTAAGGTATAAAGAACTGGTTATTAAATCTCTTAGAATCTTATATCCTAAAAGTCACCAAACACCTGCTGAAGCCATAAAAGTAAATAAAATTAACAATATACCAAAACGTAACATTGTACACCACTTCGGGCCCGCCTGACCTTCTTGAATCTCCCATTACGTCTACTACAAGATGCTATGCGTCACAATCGACATACAGTGACACCACATTCCTAGAAGAAAGGAAAATCTGTTTTGCTTAAATGAGAAATATGACGCAAATCAGTCTTAAATTTATTTTCTGATATATGTATAATAGTTATCTATTTGCAACTATTAAAGGTAATATAACTAGAGTCTAACTTCACAAAAAAACGTATTTATTACGAGGAGCTCTTAATTTTTATGTAAAAATACATTTTAATGAAAATTTATTTATAAAAATCAGAGACTAGTTTTTCATTGCATGTGAGTCTACTTATAAACGCAAACTTTGCCCCCCAGTGTCAACCAAACTGCCGGCTTGGTTTGTCAGCTAACCTTGTCAACTTATATAGCTGCCGGCTTTCTGTAAGTGACAATTGGCATTATTTTAATGAGTCAGTTTCTAGTACGAAACTAATTCAATGAAATAAAGAAAACAATTTAATATTACAATTTTAATTATAAAGATGTATAGTCATTGAAAAGGAATAATATATTTATCCGGAGGGAGACTCTATATCAAAATTACTTGCTTCATGTTACTTATTTTTACCGCGAAACATCAGCAACTCCTCCGGTGTTTAGATTAAAATAGGTGTTGAAATTAGTAGGTAGGTATAAGATGTACTTATATGTAAGTTGGCACTATGATGTTTTTGGGTTTTTCTCCATCCACGATCCATCCCTTTGCTTACTTAGCTATCAACCAAAAAATATATATCGTTAATAGTAAAGTAACTAGATTCTTTATCAAAACAAAAAAGAAATACTAAATAAATCTATACAATTAGAACTATATTCCAAACTATACTACAAACATCTGTCTCCTTGACATGTATTTTAAATATTTTTAATATTGAATAATTTTATGGTAGAGTTAAAAACATCTTATCCTCTATGAATCAACAATATGCTCACAATAGTTGTGACCTAGAAGCCCGCATGGGACGCAGACTGCACGGCTCCGTTGACTCAGAAGTCTCAGAACTGACCACGCTCAAGATGTCTGGCCGGAGAGCACTCAACAGATGACTAATACTCGGATCATACTTGAAACATCCCAACCATTATTAAATTAATTAGCTAATTCAGAAGTTTTCATCTCTCGAATCATATTTTTAAAGAATACACTGTGAAAGTACCTAACAAAAAATGGTCCAAATCTACTTCAAATAACCGAAAAAATTGAATAGTTACGCGATTTGCTACTTTGTGAAAAAAACAAGTACAATATTTGATTTAGTTCTAGTGTTGTCCAATAAAAGAATCAAAGTTGCCCGAATTAACGCGTGAAAACATATATTCGGTTTATTGATAAAAAGCAAATAAAAGACGCAACAAAGGGACAAAGGTCTGAAGAAGAGTCACAAAAACGCAATAATACGAATATGTTCCCGTCGGGGCAATATGCGTAGCGGTGGCGGCGGGTGGCTGCGCGCAGCGACGCGTGCGTGTGCGCACCCCGTCACACCTTGACGCACGAATTTAAAAACGTATTACTTATATTAACATTTGTGTGTCCTCTTGACATTTACTTGCGATCGAATATAGCTGATTTTATCATGACCTGTGCAGATATTATAGGTAGGTTTAGGGTTTGAAAAGTACTTATAAATTACAAGTCTAGATAAAAGTATATAGCAAAATATTGTAGTTGCTACCACATTTTATAGAGTTAGCTAAAAATTTATCTATTTTCAGAATATGTGAAATAAAATGCTACATTGTTTTGAAATAACCCAAAAATTTAAATAATTTCATAAAAAAATACAACCTTTTTACGCACAATATATAAGTATTTCATATATATTTGTATCTATTAAATCAGTGTCTATCAAAATATTTTACAAATAAATTAGTTTTCACGAGAGAGAATTTCCAAAGGGTCGGTGGCACTCTGGTTTCAGCACTGTCTATGACCCAATCAGAATCGGAAGACTTGGGGTCGATCCTGCTGTATCAATTTTTACTTTTTCGTTTTTCATGTTTCATCTGTACATTCATCTGATGCTCTTACGACGAAGGAAATCATCGTGAAGCAAACAACGGAGTTTGCTTCACGACAATTTTTTAATGATTTTTATGTGTTTTGTTACAGGGGTAACAAAACACATTTTTTAAATCTTTACTTCTAACTTAATTTCATAATTTTCAAAAAAAATGCCAGTGAGTTATTCCAATAATCCAAAGAAGTAAAGTTTGTTAGTTTGGGTATTAGCGGAAATAACTACTGACTAGTGTACTTGCTACAACTGATCCCATTTCGATAAAATTTAACGTTAGACAAGAAACCCGGGGAAGGCATAGAACGAGAAAATATATAATTTAAGATGCCGCAAAATTTACCTCATCAAAGTGGTAATTATTAGCTTTACTTTACTATTGATAATAATAATGTAATTATTCTAATTATATTCGAATCTACATATATGTGGTTTTATAGGTTTATTTGTCATTAATTAGTTCTTTTTGTTTACATTAACAATCATCATCACAGCTCATATATATCCCCACTAAGGAACACAAACTTAGTCTGCGTAAGTTATGGTGATGAGATCTTATTCAACCACACCGTACTAATGCTGACTGGTCGACTTCCCAATTCACATACAATTTGAAATTCTGCGTAAGTGTGCAAGTGGCCTAATGTTTTCCTTCACAGTACGATTATTGTATATACAGTAAAACTTCGTTAAGTCGAACCTCGATAAGTTGAAAACCACAAAATCTCGAATAATTTTTTTGTTCCCTTCCCTTCAAACACCAAAACCTCCATTACTCGAAATCTCAACCTTCTATTAGTCGAAATAATCAGTGAGCCAAGCCAAGCCATTTTGGTACATATTTTCCCTCCATAACTCGAAAAATAAAATTTTACCGCTATATCTCGAATACAGCAATGTTTTTATTTACAAGTAAGCTACTGACTTTACAAAGCAACTTAGAAGTGTTAAATGAATAAAGTTATCACGAATATATGACTCGCTTTACCAAGTGTTTGTTTGTTTGATGTCAGGTGTCTCATTTTATTATTACCGACTTTAAGAATTCGCCGACAGTGTAAGTACATCGTTGTTTCCTACAAAGCAATTTAGGAGTATACAATGAATTTCAAAGATCACATGATATCAAATTAATAAATATATTGAATTAACAAACCAACTAACAAACAATGAATACATTGCTGGTCGCGGTTGCGGTATATCAGCCAAATTCAATTACAACCTTCTTTTTTAACGTATTATTAAAAGATCTCGGATTACTAAGAGTTTCCTTGAATTTTGTACTAAAATGGGTAACAAAAGCAGCTATAGCTGAATCCATATCCTAGATAGAGGGAAACCAGGGAATTGATGGCGAGCGTTGATGCACCGTAAGAGATATTTGACACCTGAGTCATAAGTCCCAGGCGCTACTTGTGGTATCCTCTCGGCAAGACTGTTGACCTAGCAACCGCACGATGAATCCATGATGTTCGCTGCAAAGACCTCTTCTACCGCTTTCTCGTTAGCCACGGCGATCTTGAGCGTCCGAGCCACTAGACGGCGCGCTCAATTCGCGTCGACTCCTTTGTTTCGACCCTAACGATTCCGGAACGGTTGCCGGTGTCGTTAGCAGGCACAGCGTCGAACCTTCTGTTCGTTGCGGCTTCAGGATAGGTCCGCCAAAAAAAACCTTTCAGCTATTTCTTTTTTGGTTATAGGGGATTAAAATAAGGCTTTTGGTGCTTACAGATAGCGACTGTAAGGAGAATAACCGAAGACTTTGTCGGTATGGTAATTAGTGATTCGCTTATTTTGAAAACGCGCACGTGATTTTGGTAAACTGAAACTCAATATTCGGCTTGTTATTCATTGCAGTTACAACTAATGGCAAGTATTTCGTAGTATACCATTCATACTGTTTTAATTTTGTAACGGGACTACTATATACCCCGACAATATAATGAAACAAGCGATCAAGTTTTTACCTACACTTCTCGGCCGCTTTACTTAAATTGGCATTTATTGTACAACCAACCTGGCCATTGGCGCTTTGTTTCTGAATTGTAAATGAGAAAGCCCAGACACAGACCCAGGTTTGTCACTTGTCACAATATCGGAAACACACCGAGACGAGACTGCTTCAAATTTATTCATCATGTCACCTTACCATTCCACATGGGCAAACCTCTGAGCTTTGGTGAGGTCGTACAGCACCCAACCTGAAACTATACTTCTCATGCACAGTCTATAAACTCATCCCGATCCGATCTGTAATATATGCTAAATCTCATAATTCACCTATTTACTTGAATGAACTTTTTCACTGTTAGCAGCCTTTGAGGGGCGACTACTTCTTCTTTCATCCCCAAAGACCGTGCTTGAATTCGTTGTACCTACGTTGTGCATAAATATAATTTCAAGTCGATCAAATAATTCGACTCGATTGAAAGCCACCAAGCAAGCAACCTGGGATATAAACACGTAAACTTCTTTTCGCAGTACTTTCTGAGAAGCCTGGTATATATTAGCATATATACCATAAATGCATGGCATATATGCATGCAACATATACGCGAGTAATTAGTAAGTCCATGGAATAGTTAATGCAAAGAAGATCCAATGAGATTTTTTTATTAATACACTTTTAGATGTGGCTCTATTGGACTTTAAATGAATACTTTGTCCCTAACCCCTTTTGGGAAGTACTATTTTTTTGCGTATAAGTTTTATGTCTGTAGGATGTTCATTATAATAGCTAGATGCTAGGTAACGGATGCTGTTCAATCCTTATAAAAATAATCTACTATTAATATCAAGACATTATGTTCTTATTCATTTAGAAATGTAATTGTTTTTAAGAATAAACTGCTATATATGTTTGATAATGTTTTTAAATAGAATAATGTATGAGATTTCCACGATTACCACAATGCAAGCTCAATTGTTGCGGAAGCCGCCTTTTGACCTGACCGCTATCACAAATCCAATCGCCGATGCAAAGGAATCAAATTGAGCCGCCATATAGCATTGTTGCCACGTCAAAAGCTGAAGTCCGAATAAAAACTGCCGAAGGGCTGTTACAAAACGGACCTCGAATGGTCCATTGTTGTTTTTTTCTCTTTTTATTTGTTACTACAAACCAGAATGGCGTTTGAGGTACTTAATGTCCGGTAATTGGCGATCAGTGAGGATCAGTGGGCACATTGTGTGGCCATTTTGTCCGAGTCTAAAAAAATATGAATAGGAAAAAATAGTGGTAAGCCGTGCCCTTCAACTGCCAATAGATGACAGAATCAATGAGATTAATACAATATTAAAATTGTAACACGCTGTAATTTTAAAAACTCTACCCACGAAATTATTGCTTTAATTTTTTGTTCATGTGTTAATCTAATTTGTGTAAAACTATTTTCATACTAAACAGACAGAATTAATATTAAACTTTAACTTGGCTTCGTATAAAGTTCTTTTGATTTTTCATTTCATAAATATAAAGTTAATATCAAAAATACACTTGAGAAAAACTTTATAACGTCGCATTTATTTAATAGTTGCTCATAATTTTATAAATTTATATTCGAGTATCATCGAAGTCGAATATTTTATTTATCCTTTTTCATATTTTTACATTTATTCAGAATTTTTAAATATAATGCAAAGTCACATACATCAAATCACATCAGTCAACATCAAATTTTTAAATTTGTTCTATTGTCAAGTCAAGCATCCATCGAATTCCTGCTATGTTCACGAAATCGGTTCTATGCTATGTTCTCGGCATAAGCTACTTACTCAAGAAACTTTTCTTCCTAATTGCCATCAGTACAGCGACCGATGTACCCTGTCCCTTACACTGAAAGTTCACATTTCTTCGGGCTATATCAGTTTCTTCACATCAACTTGACATCGACTTGCTTAAGTGAACTATTTAAAAAAAAACGTCAAATCTTCCAGTATAAAGCCATTAGTAATAAGAGTGAGCGCTACATTCGAATCCAAAATATATTTTGTATTATCCATATTCATTTTAAAATGCATTTATTAGGAAATTCTACTGCGATCTTCAATCATTGTAGCCAAGTCGAGTACATGGTCTCAGTCATAACAACGAAGCCATCGCATAACGAAGGTGGGTCATCTTCTTGCTGTTGATGTTTAAGCCCAATCCTCTCCAGTCCCAAAACTTTAACACATATTCCAGCACAGCTATGACCAATTTCCTGTCGTATACGCCGCTAAAACCGTATCAGTCTGACTTTTAGTCCTGAAGCAGACTTACTTATGGTAGTTTTTAAATGACAGCAGAACTTGGATGTATCGATAGCCTATGTGGCACTCTCTATAGTAGTACGGCCCAGTTCTCAGCGGGATCGAAGACTTTTGTAAAGACCACACATGCTAAACATTAGCACAGCACGTGAAATTATACGGTCTTCTGAAAGCTGAAAGTTGTCAAACCTTAGCTTATTAGGTAGACCATTCGTGATAAACTTCGAGGACAACTTATACACATGACCCAAGAACGTAATGGATTAATAATGTTCATCTCATTTCATTGTTCATTCTCTCTCTATCTTCTGCGAAGTATCAGATTAATTTAACTTAAGGACCTGAGGCCTGAGCACCAGGTGCTGGCGCCTCACTTAAAGCTGTTTATAGAAGCGTTTGAGCTCGGCCCAAAGCTAAGAAATGAAAGATAACTCTGTCATTTATTTAATAAATAATGTAATGGTTATTGTAGTGGATATTAATATTTAAATTTCGCATTTCCATCATCTTGCAATGGGAGATTTGCTAATGAAAGAGAGCTTCGAGGCCACTTTTTTATGTTATTTTGTTCTCCACTTACTGGTAGTAAGCACTTATTCAAATACATTTTTAATTTATTTTTGTTCAATTTATTTTAAGTGTAAAGATTATAATATAATATAACAATAGCTGAAGAATTACTTAGTTTATTTAGTTGAATACGTTTATCTCAGGAACTACTGGTTCGAATTGAAAATAATATTTTTAAATTATATAATCCATTTAGGGAGGAAGGCTAAATACCTATTGTTGCTTTTATTGTTAATTCTTTCAACAAAAGGTCTCGCCATCTCTTTAATGTTCCAAAAGGATTATGTAACTTTAAATTGCAAAATGAATCAGCTTCTCTGACAAATTAATGTATGAAAGCAAGTACTTCCAACTAAGCAATCAATACGGTTCCTTTTAAATTTTTGTGAGATCATAAATACATATATAGAAATAGAAAGATAGACTTAGAAATAAATACTCAACAACATATCTTTTTACATATAATGATAATTTCCCACAAAGATTACTTATATATGATAATAAAAATGTCAAAAATTTTAAAAATAATACTTATCTTGTACTATGCGGTATAATGATTACATTCACAAATAAATAATTCAAGGCGGCACCCTAAACAAGGTGTATAAGACAACGGGCTTCATAAACGGTATTTAATTCAAACCGAGCTGCGCAATCGCCGGTCCCACGCACTCCGAATAAGAAATATGATCCGAACGGATACTGCTATTATCAAAACATTATTACAACACTCGAAAGCATCGCCCTTTCAATGTAAAAATTAAACAACAATTGCCTTTAATATTCACTCGCTGGTACTGGGGTGGTTTGAAAAAAAACTGTCAATCTGTTAGATCAATCATGTCTAGTGAATGGGAGGGGTGATCTCAACCACAATCGAGGCTCGCAGATAATAAAACGCGGTCTATATTTACGTAAACCGCGGTTTGATGACCAACAATGTGCGCGGGCGCATCTGACACCGCTTACTTGTCGTTCGCATTAACTCCTTTGTGGGAACTGTAAGCTTGAATGACATTATTGTGCATCATCCAAACGTCAAATATGATAGCCAGAAAGTCGATTTGAGTTTTTGATCGATACATATGAATTGACACACTTTCTAATAATGAGAAAAATATTATATCTCCATATTAAAGTATTTTACAGTATGTAGCCAAAATGATCAAGTGAAATGCAAACTAACTTTCCTCGAAGCTCTTCGTCGTTTTTCTGGATAGTTATGCATTGAATTTGATATACTACCTTATTAAACAAATAAAGTTGTAACCACATAGCTGTTATACTTTTGATTTTATAAATATCTAAAAATCCCTAATTGACATAGATGCTTATATTTGACCAACTCACAAACAAACAAAAAAATTTTTAACTTGTAAGTTTTACCTCCCAATCTATTGAACTAGGCCATGAAAGCTTGTATGAGAAATCAACCTACTTACAAAAGAAATTCACCAAAAACAATTACATTTAAAATGTTGCCGAGATGAGAACATACGTCTCGCACTGTCAAAAATTATTAGTTCTCATGTAGAGTCAAGCTTCTAACTCTACACGCTCTATCTCTACAAACTTTATACAAAAAGTAAATAGACTTATTATATATTTGATTATAAAATTATTTAAATTATGAAATAGTTCAAAATTCAAGCAGACGTTTTTAGTCGGTGTGCCGCGCATGCCGTAGCTGTAATCGGCCCCAAAACTTCGCGAACATAATCTCACGTCTATCTAGAGGCGGGGGTATCCGGCATCGCATTTTCCTAACAAAAAAAAGGCACAGTTGCAATGATCCGATCCGTAATTAAGTGGACCATGCTAAGGCACTTGAGTAAAATAGGATCCCTTCACTTTTAGGCGGCACCAGGACGAATATAGACATCGAAATGGTCGAAATGGGACGTCCATATTTGTCATCTTACCCGGGGTATGCCCTGATGCGCCACAATATCCATTCTTTTTAATTTTAGTTTTTGACTTAAATAGTTAATAGAAAAGTTGACATGTAGGATAGTTACGACCTATAGCATAAAATTATGCCTTAGAAAGCCTAACAATTCATTATAATAAGATGGCAATTATCTTTTCTATGGGAGAATGGTGTGATCTAAACCACGGGTGGGAAGATAGTTTCATATACAATATCTCTTGCACGGGATCATAGAATGAGTGTTGAATGTTTAATTATTCTAGGTGCATACGTTTAGTACTTAGTTACGCATATATTTTACCAACTACTTTTTTAAGTTCTTGATCGCTTTTGTAAGTATTAATGTAAACTATAACACAGCAAAGCTGACAAGCAAGTTGTGATGTCAAGATTTAGATCGCAAATGCCTTCCCAATTTGCATTAATCTTGAGTATATATAGTAGAGGATGCAATAGTAGACCTACGATTTAAAAGAAAAACATGTGTTATTACATTTTTTAGCTGGGGATTTAATTCATTGTATACAATACGATTTCTGTTTTTATAGAGTTACTGTAAAAACAATTTAGAAATTCAATTTTGTGTCAAAAAATGTTAGTAATAAAAGCTCTATAATTTTGATTATAAGTGACATGATTATGACAGCTCAAATCTATCCACACCGAGAAGCACGAGGCTACCATATATTAGGGCGTTGAGACATTAGCCATCCACGCTGTCCTAGTGTACATTGGACGAGTTCCCATATACACATACATTACTTTGCAGATTAAGACAAATTACTTTGCAGTGTCAATTCCTGCCTCGTCCCCTCCTCTGAGAGGGCGAGTGCTATCCGATAAATCCGGTAGGGCTCCAGGCTTTCCGCCCGGCCAAAGGCATTAGACAGTGTTTAGTTGGTAGGCTGGCCTTCTGCTAGAGTCCAACATAACCACCCGCCGTAGACCGGGCGAGGGTGGTATCTTGTGTGAAGTCGTCCAAGCACCAAGGGATTGTTAAGACGGCCATTGTGGTGGCGCGCCCCTTATGAGGATTCACTGCCACATCCCGCGGGAAATAAACCTAAAAAAATGCAGCTTCAATACATTACAGGATGCCACACAATATTTTACATGTGAAATTCGAAAAACAAAGTTTTTGGCAGGTAGACCTCAGAGGTGATATGCTTATGTGTAATAGAATATACGCGCTTTGCGTATTCAGTACAACAATGCCTTTAGAATGTTGATGTGGTTACCGTGGCGATGTAGAGCTTCAGGGATGTTTGCCGAAGCTCGAAGCTTTACTTCGTAAAATGGCAGCATTATTGCTGCTAAGGTTACGTAGTAGTTGCAATAGCATTCTAAAAGTCATTGCTGATAGGTTGGACTAACCTATACAAAATCATTGGGTAGGTTTGTCGATAGGCTTTACTAACAACTACTTTATAAGTATTTAAAAACAGACCAATATTGGTGCGAAGGGAGCAACATTGTAGAGAGGTGTGTCTGCGGCAGCGATCGAGACGCCATCGGCCTTATGACATTACTACACTTCCAACCTTCGAGCATCTGCTGCATCTGCGACTCCACTCTGTACGGCCGGCTAAAGCAAGACAGAGGCGGGTGGCATACGCCCCCCCTGAAGCACGTCGGTACCCTCGGTAATGGATCACCATCAGGCGACGGTGAAGCTATTATATATACATATGTTTTTAGATATTTATACATATATTCTAATTAGCTCCTACATGATTAACATATCGACGGTCCCTACGAGGTCATGTCGAAAATGGTCAATTTTTTTATTACACATATGGCTTTAGATTGTCCATACGCTCATATCAATGCATGATTTTTTTTAATTGTATGTACAATACATACACAAACCGTTTATGAGAACAAGTATTATAATTTTACGGAATTGGTGCCGTAGACGCGGATATGTATATGCTTGTCATTTTGTACTACGTTTTAAAATGCGCGCCACTCGGTGCAAACGCGGTCTTATCAAACTTAACGTTATTCACGGTCTTCATTAATTTATTTTTTATATTATTGCTTAAAGATCTAGAGATGTTTAAGGTACCATTGTAAACAAATAATTATATTTTTCTTTTTGTACAAGTAATACTAGCATTTTATCATAATAAATTGCATTATTTCTTCCTACGTACAAACGGTTATCTAAGATTTGTCTGATGTGGCTTTATTTCAATAACGGTGTAAAAGCGGTCATTTGTCTGTTTTTTATAGAAAATGTACATAAATTAAATATCTTTAAAAACATTTAAAAAATGTCTAACTATAATAACACATTACGCAAATAATATATTCAAAGCTGAAAGTATTTTTATTTCTAGAGCGATTTGAACTTTCATTTCACTCTCCTGTAAACCTTAGTTTTAGACTTATCCTCTTATACGTAGGGACCGTCGATATATAATAAGCATATTTATTAACAAATTAATTAACACGTAATATATAAATAACTAAAAAATATAAACTAAAACATTTGTACACAAATAATTTGGATGTTTTCGTGGCAATTTTTTTTCTTCTTCTATTATATTAATTAAAAAAAAACAACTCGAAAGAGATGAACTTTCGTTCCCTAATCCGCTCTACCCAATGGTGACGCCACGTTCCCAGCGGGAGCGTCCAGGTGTTGCGTTGACACGCGTTCGATTAACTCACGGGTATTCATGTGGTCCCTCAGCCATCCACAAAAAATGCACAACATCCCAATAATTTCAGATAGACAATGATAGTACCGACTGATAAGGACTTCGTCGAAAGTAGTCAAAGTATCATGTCAACCTTATGTTGATTTATGGATAGAAGCAGTGCTGAGTAGGTCTCACGATAGTACAAAGTTAGTAGGGTAATATCACCTATATTTCAGTTCCAGTAAAGTAAATTCTTGCTTGTTCTTAAGCTATGGTCAATAAGTCAACAACAGTTACTTTAGAAACACATTATACTTCCGACAGTTATATTTATAAAACTTCTAACTTCAGAAAAGTTTTATATTTTAATAACTCTAAAACCTCTTTAGCTTTCGCAAACTGGTTATGTAACTAGTTATGTTTCGCTAGCTAGTTATGTATGTAAAAATATTATTTTCAATGATTAATTACAAAATAGAAAGATATTCTACTTTAATAACTAGATAAGAAACAATGAAAAATAATACAAAAATATTCCACTTTTCCAATAATATTTGTAAAAGTTTCTGTTTTCTGTAAGAAAGCTCTCTAGTGGTGTCCGGTGTTCGTCGCCCAGGTGTGACTCGCATCGCGCTCGCTCGACTGCCCCCACGTGGCGCAGCGCTTACGCAGGTAACAACTAATACGCGACGCGTGCCGGAGATAAGGTGCTTTGGCACGAGCCACAAGGAAAAGCTTTTAGTTACATACGTAGTAATAACATTGTTACTACTTCCGGCGATAATGGAGTTATTTAAAAAAATAAGATATTAACACAAAAGCTTATTTTCTTAATATTTTCTTTGAAATATGTATATAAAAGAATGAAAAAAATACAAAGCAAAAGTGTAAAAAATCATGTTCCCAAATATGTTACTCGTAAATATTGGCAATAAAGAAATAATCCTTAGAAGCTTCAGAAACAATTGAAAATCTACTTTTTTTATTTAAATTGATCATACCTAATGACTTGCTGTTTCCTTCTGTTTTTTTTTTCTTAGAATTTTGTCAAAAAATATGGTTTACATAACTACCTAAAATATAAACTCGTTACATAGTATGTTTGTCGTATTGGTATCTATATTAGCCTCAATTCAAAGTACTCATGACAATACTTCACTGAACAATAGGTTGTGTACTTGCATTTTGAGCTCGCAGGGTAGTTTAATACTCTGTGACAACAAAAAGGAGTTTGATGAGCGACACTTAAAGCTATAATCACAGTGGCAGGCGTGCACTTTAGCACCGGCGCTAATCAGGTAGTATCCGGCTATCTTGTCGCTTAACCCTAATGAGGCTTCCAACTTTGTGTTTTTTATAACCGCTTCTATGATCAAAATTTGAATTAAAACTAACTTGTATAGGTTTTTTACTTTAATAAATGCATCTTTCTTTCTTCGAAGTAAAACGAAAGCATGATGAAAAATTTGATAAGCTTGACTGATGGGTTATTGCTATTTTTATTTAGAATGTATCCACCAAGAGCGATGATGATTGTTTGCGATATTGAATCTCAGCGAAATTCGAATTTACAAGACAAAAAAAATCAGTGCAAATTCGGATGACGAAATATAAGTAATAATAAATTAACATGATATGACACAATTTGCAATAAATATTGCATTCAATACTTTTGTGGTGAATTGGTATTTAAATAAATGTAATTTATTACATATACCAATTGGTAAAATCAATTTATTCGATTTTTTTTTCAATGACAACCAACTGAATGAATAAATCGTAATTGCAAACATTGGTCACACTATCCAGGATGAGGTTCGTTAAAATCGCATTAAAACTGACCATTTTCGGTTATTGCAAACAAATAATCCCACCAGTGTGAATACATCATTAACATTACTGAAGTATTCCAGTCCTGTGACTCTTATTTCAATGCCATAAAGTTTTAAATAGTACAACAAAATTAGTTGTTACTGGCACGCGTTCACAACACCGTTACAATAGTAAGAACGGACACAAACACTATTTATTAACAATACTTATTTACGTTTTCCGGATATTGAGTGACCGCGGGGGATTGATCGATTAGTGGTCAAGAATACTTCTTAATTTGTTGAAATTTCCTGTTATTGCTTTCATTCTGAGCCTAGCTACTAATCATCAGAAAGTATTCACTAACAATATATCAATCTGCTGTAAGGCTTGTGTTATGTGATCTAACGGACGGCAACGGATAGGCATACGTATATTATACATACATAATGTTTTTTCTTTGAAACATATAATTAACAGCCATGAATAAGGCACATATGGCCCTACCGAGACTCGAACCTGGAACCTCAGAGACCGCCACATGAATGAAAAATGCCATGAAATTACTACTCGACTACGGAGGTCGTTGATAATCGAGTAGTTAGTACAGTTAATAGTATTATATTTTAGTTTAAAATGTAATAATAGTTATTAAGACTAAAATGCATCTAACATTAGTCTTGCTATCGTCGTTTTAATGCCGCGACGGTGATGTTTGCAAAATCAAACATTTTCACCAAACAAAAACTTAGTTATAGGGAGAGTACATTAGATCGCTTGCGTCCTCCAAATATAAGTGTCCCATAACCATAACCGTACGTCTCGGATGTACAAATATTTTCCTAATAACAATAAACATAATACTTTATGTCCTCTCTTAACCCTTTCCCACCGCTCTAATTTTACTAATGCGTTGCGCCAACAGAGGGGTCGCTTTGGCCCGAACAAATGCCCTTAAACGATTTTTAAGCGTTACATTCACAAATTGTGAATCCAATATTTGCGTTGATTGAAACAAATAATTAAATATTAGCTACAGCAGCTGCATTACTATTCCTGGTGAAAAAAAAATATTAATACGCCTACTTACGATATTCTAAAAACCTTGAATATTCAAATAATTATTTTGATGTATCATCAATCATCATCAAAACTGAAAAAATAAATAAATAATAAAGAACCTCATTATTTGTTTTACCAAATATTAGATTTAAGCAATTGAATATTTTTTTCACAAGGGATTATAGTTATTCGGAAGTCATAAACTTCAGCATTTGATTGTGACCGAAAACTTTATTAAGAACACGCGCCGTCGTCCAAAACCAATGGTAAATCTGTTCTCATGAAGTCTGTCACAATCGTAGCTAATTGCGCATAATGAGGTGAGCAACAAACGCAATATGTTTTTTGCGATTATTTATGTTCAACGCCCCGCCGTTCGGCCACCCTTCGAGAGTCGCGGGTTGAAATAAAATTTAATGGTCCGCCAGACCCATTGGCGTGGTTATAATGCGCGAATGTGAAATATCGGATTTCCGGGTATTGTGGAGCAGGGCTATTAAACGATCATCCTTTTAGGACTCACTGAGCTGTCAACCAGCACTGCCATCATTGAGTCTGATTTTGAAAGGTGGACCGATTGTTGAATCTGATTCTGGAAAAAAGACAACGGATCCGATGAAATTGTATATTATGGAAGTAACTGTTGTACTTTTGATAAAACTATATAAACAAAAAATGTTGATTACAATTTACTTACCATGTACTAGTATTTGTAAGATTTATAAATTTATAAATACATTTAACCAACTCGCACTGGATCACCGTGGCTGAACAAAAGGCTATTTAACTCAAACTTAGCATTGCCTTATGTCTCCCGATGTAGGCGTATATGAGCAACTAACTAGTAAGTAACAAACAGGCATAAGGCATAAGGCCGGTAGTCTCTTAAGCATTACCAATCCAATAAAAGATGCGACCAACAAAACGAACCAACTTTGCTATGTATATTAACCAGAATTCTACTTTACCACCATGACTGTGACCATACTACATATTAACCGTATTTCATTTCACGTAAACTCGAAATCTTCCCTTTCGGTCGTACGATTATCAAATCACAACAAAACATCCCAGTATTTCGATCAACCGATTATTGATTCTATCTAGTTCGATCTATTTCAGTTTCTGGGAACACAAAGAATTTATCTAACCCCCACTGCTGAACAGAGGCCTCACCCTCTTCCTGTGATACACAGCATTATTCACCATCTACCTTTTAGGAGGTATACGAACGTTGCGTTCCGGCATATGCCTATTAATCGAGGAACTCTCACTACCACTTAAGGCACGCAATTCTTTGGGCTATGTCAGTGACCCTGATTCTTCTGTGTATTTCGTTCTTTCTGATTCTATCACTTAAAAGAACTCCAAATAAAGCTCTGTCTATAGCTTCTTGGTTGACTTTGTAACTCCTATTACTAGGTTCATTACTTCTAGATTTAGGTGCCATATGTCACCGCTGGCTACACGCCCGAATCAAAGATTTTTTACTTGAGGTACTGTTATGGCTGGGGCGAGAATACGCCGTATAACTTCCCGAACAGTATTTGTATATACACCTCCCACTATATATGTATATTACTGTGTACTATGTGTTGTACTGTAATATTTTTAAAAATTGTGAATATCTATATAAATACGATGAACTCAAGCGTTCGAACCAGCAGCGTGGTCGCTTGGGACGCGTCGACCTTAACCAGCATAAAATGCCAAATACTACTCGGCCTTGAAGACACCCTTCCCTGACAAATGGAAACCCATCAGATCTATTTGTCGGCACTCTTGCAGATGCTACAAAGTCCTCGTCTTCCGCTAACTAACTCCCAAGATACAGCTGCAAAAGCTAGCCACTTGTACAGCAAACAGATCAAACAAAAAACCTCTGTATACGAAATACACAAACTTTCACTAATGATCAATTTGACCATGATACTTTATACATTCGCATGATTAAGCTTTTTAAATATTATAGACACAGTCCATGACACAGTTCATTCATATTGCAGTCACATTGATTCATGGCATGTCAATAATGCAGTCAAACACAACGGCAATTTTAATTCCATAATGGACCGATAAATTTATCAGAATTTCGGATCCAAACCCAAACCGTATAATATAGTTCCCACGGATCGCAACATGCGTAGTCGTATTAATTAATTAACCCAACCAATCAAGGTGAGTTCCCACGTGGTGATACCACCAAATCACGCAACATCTTCATTCCAGCGTCGAAGAGCCCCCGCCGGCACTCTAGCGCCCTTTGTTTTGGGGTGCGCGTGAAATGGGCTGACCACTGCAACCATAATTATATCTGTAAATGGTTATCATAATAGCTAAGAGCGTTATCCTAATTTTATACGCTGATTATGCATTAAAGCTTTTAATTTTTTTTTAGCTAAAATATGCATACTAAAATTTAATTTTGTACCTTTTAAGCATAATATGTATTTGTAAATTCTTATTTGTAACAAGTTATTAGTAAATTCTATGAGTCCATCTAAGATGGAGTAGACGAAATGGAAAAGAAGAGAAGGCGTTATCCTAAGACACTTTTTGTATGGAATTTTAGGCGTAGGTTACCTGAGTAAGGCTATAAGTAACATGACATATATCTAGCCCAAAAAACTGATCTGTATTTGATTGTAATGCTGTTATGTAAGGTTTTATTCTATATTAGTTAAATAAATGTATAACGAGTATTAGAGTACATAAAGAGTTGTGTTCAACTTAGTTAAACCAAAAACCTTCTTATTAGTAACCAAAATACTCAATTCTAATATGTCTATGATCTAAATTAAAGTTCCAAACATATGAAAAACGTGTATCTCGTCAATCCGTTTAAATTTAAATACATTTTCAGTCACAAAACATTAAACACGTAGAAACCAAGACCTCACGATTAGTCGCAGTTCCGACCAATAAAACCATCGAGACTAGAGAAACGTTATTTTAAAAATCAGCATAAAATATAAGTACATAAATAGATGTAATAAATTTTCGCGCCATCTAAAGCACAAAAGCACGTAATAGAAATGACACAAAACAATTAGTATAATTCAACAGTTAATCATTATGCGCGTGCTAAAATCGCAACGGGCCCATGTATATGCAAAATTTTCTCCCGATTCAGAATTGAGATGAATTCGTTAACATCGAGGGTCCCTGCACGAATAAATATCTAAATATTATCCCAAAATTTGCATACCTACGTCACAAAAATTATACGGAATTAAATATCTATACACATTATTAAAACTTCATCTATGAAATTTCCATTTTTTTTTGTAACTTAAAAAAATGAGTTAAATTTTTAAATTTAGTACTTATAGAAACTGTTTTGATTACTATTGAATCTCATGATTAGTTTAGTAATAAGTGGCTGAAACTTTCTGAATACAACTTTTAGCCTTGAATATAATATATAATACGGACAAAACAAAACTCATAAACATTTCCAAACAAAACCACCTTGATAGGTAACATTTTAGAACATTCATAATTTTCAGGACTATACGGTACGGTAAGTGACTTCGCTCCCTTTCTTCCCATGGACGCCGTTAGAAACGACTAAGGAAATTTACCGCTGATGTCTCAGCGTAGTGTCCATCCGTTGGCAATCATAATGTGACTTATAAAAATTGACGAAACCTGGATGTTTATTAAATATTCTTTTGCCTTTCAAAAAGAATAGCACTACGAGCATGGAACTTTTAAATAATAAAAATGGATAATAGGCGTAAATATATGTACTATGTATGTTGTCACATTCCCAATATAGATTGTTATTTTAAGCTCATTTAAAAAAGTTCATACGAACCTTACATATGAACGCTCAGTAACAACTCTCTGGTCGTTTTTAATAGGCCTATGAGCAAGTAAACAATTTCATCATAGGATATAAATACCTGTCCATTTGGTGCTCTAGTCTTAGAGCACTGGACTTTCATTCTGGATGTCCAGGTAACAAATCCAAAACGAAGATTAGATGCAACATATGCGTGATACGCAGTCATTGCTGTAGTAATATTGACAACGCCAGTAAGCTTGAAAATGCATTCAATTTTTAGATACATAACGTAATCTTAATAATTTTAAGTAATTAAGTTTCAGTAAAAGGCCATATTTGGCATTGATTGCTTGGGTACAGTTTGAAAGGAATAGCGATGTATGGGCTCTATAACACCATCTCATTCTAACTGTACTCAAACAGCGATTTGAGCTTGGGTTTGATTTTTTATTGTTTGTTTGACTATTATTGACTAAAGTCGACGACGACAACTAAAGACAAAATATACCTTTAATTTGTCCGGATACGAATCTATGGATATACGCACTGTTTCCATATAATATTTATTCACTGATTGTTTCTGAGATTTATAAAAGCCGTTTAGAAATCGAAAACAAAATAATATTTTTAAACATAGGCTTTTACAGCCACTTATATAA
This sequence comes from Scirpophaga incertulas, assembly GCA_036419045.1. Lineage (NCBI taxonomy): Eukaryota > Metazoa > Arthropoda > Insecta > Lepidoptera > Crambidae > Scirpophaga > Scirpophaga incertulas. The sequence goes on along the minus strand of CM071634.1, from coordinate 25,162,094 downwards.
CATTTAAATAACACAGAGAGCTTAGGAACTACAAAACCACATACGCGGATACGTACAAGAAAAAAAAATACTCTAGGCTTATTCGAAAATTGGGAAAGCCTTCTCGAGAAGAACAGGCGTGAAACTGTGAAAGAACAAGTCATGTAGTCTAAAACTGTCTGTAATTTGTAATTTAAAAGGTTTAAATCTGGAGGCCACTCTTTATGAAGTTCAGAACGTTGCTTTTGAGCCCCTTGACTTGTAATATAAGTTCACACAACATTTTTAATTAAATATCTTTACTACATTATGCATTTATTACACATATAAACCTGTCCTTTGAAATTTTCTATCTATTGCTAAAAATTGCATTAAAATCCGTTAAGAATCTAAACGGACATACAGCGAAATCAACTTCATTTTATTAGTATAATACAGATTAACAAAAAGAAAATGTCGGAATGGAAATTTTTAACACAATAAACTCGTTCTAAATTCAAAATAATAAAAGAGGTAAATAAAAAGTTTTAAAGTAATAACTAAACTTGTTGACGTATGTGATCCATCGGACTTGATTCAAAGCCTGTAGAATTATAAGGCATAGAACTTAAACAACTTTTTACAATTCACTAACCTTCTATATGTCCTTTACTCTTTGTCACCCTTATATTAAGGACGCAAAAAACTGACATTAAATTAAATAACTAGTTCTTAACTGCAAACCGCAGCACCGACGAAACAGAATAAAATTCTATGGTGTGGATTTCTTCATCTATACTTCTACTAGCGAACCCGGCAAACGTTGTTTTCCCATATAATTTTTAGTAATTTCTAGAACAAATGTTAAGGGTGGACAAACCGTATCACTAAGGGGTATGAAAAATAGATGTTGGTTGATTCTCAGACCTACTCAATAGCTTACAAAATTTCATGAGAATCGGTCAAGCCGTTTCGGAGGAATACGGGAACGAACATTGTGACACGAGAATTTTATATAAAACTAGTAAATTAATTTAATATAAACTAAATTAGTTTAAAAGATATAGATAATAATGTAATCGTATCAATGCTACCTGAAAAAAATATATTTGATATCGAGCACGTTGATTAAAATTAGCTTTGAAAGAGATTGTATGACGAATATTGTTTTGCTTTACAAACCTACGGTATAAGCAGAGTATTAAAAATTTATTAATTCAAAATATACACTGCGTGCAGAATGTATTGTAATATTTTCTCTCATACAATCGCTATCACGTAAGACTTATCTGGAGGGAATAATTCATCATCTGTTCTACCATGTCAATAAAAGCGGGAGTAAGAAATCGCTTATGAATGAAATCATTCATCAGTCAATGGTAGGCTTAACATATTTTGTTATGTTTATTACTTAATTATGTATACTATATAATTAGGGGCAGCTACTCTCAATACCGAATATAATATATATGAAAACAGTTAAAAATAGTATTCCAGAGAAAACCTGTTTAAGTGTGTCATAATAAAATATTTTGCCAAATAATAAATATTTTACATTATAAAATCTAAAAATATGTGTGTATTGTTATGGATGTCGTCGAAAGAACAGGTCAGTACGTTCATCTAAATGTGAATATTTATTAAAATATATAATGTGTTTATTATTAGTTGCTTGAGCTTATAAGTATGTTTGCTGTACTTGTTGCAGATATTATAGATACTAATATTATGAAGAAGTAAAGTTTGTGTGTTTGTATATTTGTTAAATATAGGGGATCTACAGAACCGATTTAAAAAAAAAATCCCCAACAGAAAGCCACATTATTGGTAGTCTGTTTTGCAAAGTGAATCGAAAAAAAAACGGTTGAATGAAAGCGTTTCTTACGGACGCTGCCTTAACTATGAAACATATATTTTTGATTTCTAGAGAAAAGATGTGGAGCTTGAAAATGCCTACAAAAAAGGCAACGACAGCATATGTCTAACTTTTATATTTAAGTTACAAAAAGTAGTTTTTTTAATATTATTATTGACAACTTAATTTTTAATATTAATAAAATGATTTAAATCATAAGGTCATATTTATTAGTCATATATTACCAAAAATTATGAATCTTAATGAAAATAAGTAAACTCATCGTCTAAGTGTGATGGTGAAAGCAGCGGTCAGCTAGTTTTAAATAAAAAAAGAACCCCTTTCCCATCTCGGACAGATCGTATTCTCCACGATAAGTAAAGCGTTACTTGTTGTAAAAACTAATATACAATTTTACCTAACATGAGTCATTTGGATGCTTCCAGCAGTAAAGCCATAAAAATATACCTATCTTTAGCATTCGTAATACAGTTGTCGGGTCGCGTGGCGCATGTTAAGCACGGCAGCGGCAGCGAGCGGGGAGGGCGCTCGCGCACCCGCATACGCAGATAACGGACGCCGATAAATTAGTCGCAACACCTACTCCTTTCACGAGGCAACCGTCACAAATTACAGTTTTCACCTTGCCTTTTTACCAAGTATTGATTTTCAAGGAAAAAGGCTACAAAAGGTAACCAAAGTTAACAGAACTATATATCAAAATTTTCTATTGTAGTACATTAATGTTGGAATCGTTCGCGTTGTGAAAATACATTGAGAAACTATCAAGGCTAAGCTAAGCTGTTCGTAAGCTATACGTGATAAATGTTAGTAGTTATTTGACTGATAAAACTATATCACTACATAATATAAAACAAAGTCGCTATCCGCCGTCTGTCTGTCCCTATGTATGCTTAGATCTTTGAAACTACGCAACGGATTTTGATGCAGTTTTTTTCAATAGATATAGTGATTCTGAAGGGCTTTATATGTATAATTACATCCTTTAAATAGTGGACAAATACTGTTATTTTTGAGCTTTCTAATTTGATGTCGTAAATAATCACATCTTTTTCGCTTACATTGCAAACGATTATATACAACGTATCTGTAGTGTATTTAGTCTCAGCATTACACCCATACGAAGCCGGGGCGGGTCGCTAGTTCAACTCTAAGACAAAGTCTAACTCAGCTACCACAGACACTAACCTAACGCCCGCAAACTGAATCGATTGATTCAAATTCAAATGAAACGAGTTCTTTGCCACATCAGCGAACAATGCGTTCAAGACGAATAATGATACCGAAGAGATTTATGAAAATTAATTTAATACTGAAATGAAATGTAGAACAGACGGGAAATTCAAATTATTTCCTTTCAATCATATAATTCTTAATACTTATTAATTAATTTCTTCCTACGTGCTACGTATTTATAACACCCTAAGTCGTACACCGCACCTCCTGAGGAACGGTCGCTCTCACTACAAGGCATAAGATTAATAGGAACAAGACTTTAAGCTGAGTTTGGTCGGTAGGTCACATCAGTCGAGCCGACTCAATCAATCAGGAGACTGATGTAATAACCACGTCACTTGGTTGCGTTCATGAGGATTCCGCCTTTCGTCTCTTGACGGTATAAAAAATAACACAACAAATTCGCAGAATAACTTCGATCTAGTGTGATTCCCAGGGAATACAAATTGATAAAAGACTACATAGTGGCTTCATACAACATTTTTTTTATAGGATAGGGCAGCAAACGAGCAAACGGATCACCTGATGTTAAGCGATAACCGCTGCCCATGGACACACCAGAGGAGTCACAGATGCATTGCCGGTCTTTTAAATGGGAATATGCAAATGTTCAACATCAATACCCAACATGTTCGGTATAGTGATCGAATATCATGAGGCTCCTACAATTTTCTTAATATTCTAAAAAAAAACAGAAGATCACAATTCTGATTTTTGATGTGACCGTAGAATTGCTATGACGCGCATTAACGAAATGCACCCGGCCAAGCTGTGCAATGATTGCGCATTTGACAATCGAATAACTACCTTTGTCACGGGAGGTCAATCCAAAACGTATTCGTACAGCCGCACGTCCCCGCTTTGTCGGGCGGGGGATAGTTTCATTAACTCTCGTGTCCCTCGGATTTGTTTAATTTGATCCTTTGTTTGAGCGTCACTTGTGTGGAAAGGCTTATGGGTCAGACATGAGCCCGATATTCGTATCTCCCTGTCAACGGCAGATCGCTGCTCTTGATCGAGAATGTATCTAGCTCGTGTTCGTTTATAAATTTCATGTGATAACCGATCAAAGTTATCATTAAAATCTCATTGTAATAAAAACATCGCAAGTATTATTATTAAAGTTTAAATTGATTAGAAGTGTTTTAATTAAAAATTTTACTCGAAAATGCATGTTACGTGATAATTTTGACAACCTTCTTTGAACACCAAATATGAATATCCTTAGTTCTAAAGCAAGTATAATTACAAAATTTGTTGAATTTTAATTTTCTAAGCATTTGAATCATTAATTTTGTTTAGATTCATAAATAGTTATTTCTATGTTCAATGTTGTGTCCGAAAAATCTGACAGCTTTTCTTATTTCTGCGAAATCGTCGACATTTCTAGAACTTAAATAAGTGTGAATATATATACAATAAGTGTACTTAGGTAAATAAGTAAAGTTATTAAATAATAAATACATTCTAACTTGTTTCATCGTATATTTGTTTAGATTCATAAATAGTTATTTCTATGTTCAATGTTGTGTCCGAAAAATCTGACAGCTTTTCTTATTTCTGCGAAATCGTCGACATTTCTAGAACTTAAATAAGTGTGAATATATATACAATAAGTGTACTTAGGTAAATAAGTAAAGTTATTAAATAATAAATACATTCTAACTTGTTTCATCGTATAAAGGTACAATTGAATGTCGTCCGTGACTGTTTCTTCCCGGAGAACTGTGCGAAACAGCTTTCCGGAAACACATGTTCCCTTTGATCGCAGTTTTCAACTAATTCGCTATTTATCCGCCTGCCGCTGCCGCGCCGCATTGCCCGCCCTCGGCGAACGATACGTGAGCGCGAGGCAAACAAACCGATACAAACAGACACTAGAGAGAAAAGAGTAAACCCATTTAAAATGTAATATCCGACTTCGTAAAACAGTAACAAAAAGCTGCATCTAAAAGTTTCATTGCAATGCTCACTGTGAGTGAACGCTTCAGTACTGGGGCACGATTCTCATGCAATAGAAAAAAGTTCACATTCGTAAAAAAGTTCGAAGTTCGAATTTTTTTCGAATGTAACACAGTTAGTCTATTCTCAGAAGTTCACAATCGAACTAGTTCGCATGAACGTCATTCGAACAAAACGAGTGATACGGACCAGTAGAAGTGACATTCGAATACGAATTTAAATCAAAGTTTGATTGGATATACTTTTTGTTTGTATTGATTTGACTTTACATAGGAAATGGACGAATTTATTGTAGATTTTATTTATAATTTAGTTCAAGAGTTAGAGGCAGCGAATGCAGAACGCCGCGACGAAGTGTTTCAGCAAATGTAGGTCCATTTAATTTCAGCAATGCAGTGTTTATTAAACATTTTCGATTAAATAAGAACCTTACATTAGAACTCATCCAAATGTTTCAGCCAGTGATTCAACAGCGATCATGCATTGACTTATTAAAAACAAAGGTAGGCAAAATAAAAAAAATGTATATATCTACATTTTTTTTATTTTGCCTTAATATTATTATATATATATGTAGAAAATATTGGAAATAAATAATTTTTAATTTCTCGTTTGAAAGTTGTTTACTAAAAAACTTAAGAATTTTAAAATTCAAGTGTCATATTAATAAAATAATATATTTTTAAAAGTAATATTTACGTATAAAATCTATTAGTAGATGAAGCAGTAACAGCGTTTTTATAAACGCTTAATAATTACGTAGTTTATTATTTAATTTATACGACGTACTATTTCGAATAGTAATTGTTCTATGGGTGCTTCAGAATACGAGATAAACGAAACATTTGAACTTTTCAGTAGAGCGGAGGAATTCGTATACGAATTTTAATATGGAAAAAAATTCGATTGCATGAGAATCAGCTTCCTGATCCAAGAGCGCGGGGGTGTGGCACAATAACCACCCGATGACGATAAAGACACTATATGTCAAATCCGTTTACATTTATTTATCCATTGTAGATTTAATACATTAAAATATATTCATTGTAAATAAAGTTTTAATTAGTTTTTCCAAACCGTGCGTTGTAATTTTTTCGGATAAAATAGTTATCGTTGTAAGATGGTTCGTGAAGTATCTCGAGAAGTATCTCGATACTTCACGAACCATCGAGGGAGATCTGTGTCAGGAGTACGTAAGCTCTGGCAAGTGCTTCTTATGTACGAGTATTTTGCATATACTACTTTACTAGGTACCGTCACTTTAGCGTTTGTCATAAGTCGGCAACGCACATATATAATTGTGGTTGCAGATTTGCTGCAATCTTATAGTAAACTTGTGCACAAAAAAAAGGTAACTGTAACACAAAGTGGGTATTCTGCTTGTTTATTCATGTATAACTAACATATAGATAAACCTTCACTCAGAAGCGTCAATGCCGCTGTGGTCTTGACACTGGTCCTTAAATCGGAAGATTCGGAGATCCATCTTGATGTGTACTAATGAATTTGTTGGTTTCCCAATTTCGTATGCACATTTAATTGACACTTTATACACCTTCAAGTGTCTTCACTCAGTTATTAATAGTTATATAATTTGGTTCCAATATCCGACAGTATTTCTGTAATAATTAGATACCTAACTATCGATTTTCTATACTCTTCGTAGTTACGAAGACAAACAGCGCGCCAGGCAAGATGCCTGCCAAGTTTTACCACAAAGTCGAGAAACTATGGCGAACTTAATTGCAGCTAACTAAAGGTATTGTAGATAGCTTTTCACTAGCTACAAACTTCTACGTGTTTTCGCATTTTACAGAGTTTTTGCAATGTACTGTTAATTCAGGGTCTTAAAGCCCGTGAACTAGTAAATGTCATGCACTTTATAAAAATCCCCGTGTAGGACAGTTAATTTAGTAGAGGATTAGTATGCAACAGTAGAATCCTCAGCGTAGTGAGGAATTCAGTATAGTTAGCCCTTTTTTTTTTTTTTTTGTTTCCCTGAGGAAAATGCATTAAATTGCATACCCCGGCTGTGGCGAGCCGGGTTATGTGGGGCTCTCCTCCCAGAAGGGGGAGGCCTACCCACTAAAACCTCAGGGATGGCCTTCCTCAGGCATGTAGGGAGCTCCCGGGAACACAAAGGCCACTTCCGGGAACCCCCAGCCTCCGCTCCCCTCTCTAGAGGGGAGCCCTCCTCGGGGGAAGCTACCACCTCCCCGGTCCCCTCCACGACGACGCCCCCCGGCACGGAAAGGGGCGTGGTCCATCCGGGTCGCCGAGTATAGTTAGCCCGAGCGAAAACAATTTTGCCAGCGAATGATAAGCCTACTTTTCACCCTTTCTGAGAAAAATAGAGAATATGCTTAAAATCACTTTAATATATTAAAGTATTAATGAAATAATAAACTGAGATAAAGTCTCTATTTATTGACATAAATTTCAAATACGACGTTAATACCTACTTACTTTAAAGTTTAACTAAAGACTAATATTTATACTAGAAATTTTAAGCAGTTTTACATTCGACGATTTTGGACTCGATAATTGATAGCGAATACTAGCAGATACGACGATCCTGTAAACATGTAGAGTTGTATATATACGTCAGTATATATAAAATTTACCAAATATGTTACTATATACCTTTTATATATTAAAGTATTAATGAAATAATAAACTGAGATAAAGTCTTTATTTATTGACATAAATTTCAAATAAGACGTTAATACCTACTTTCTTTAAAGTTTAACTAAAGACTAATATTTATACTAAAAATGTTAAGCAGTTTTACATTCGACGATTTTGGACTCGATAATTGATAGCCATACGAATACTAGCAGATACGACGATCCTGTAAAAATGTAGTTGTATATATACGCCAGTATATATAAAATTTACCAAATATGTTACTATATACCTTTTATTACCGAATCATATTATTTTTTAATTATATGTATAACTAGTGTGTGACATAAAGACAAAATATGTATGGTCGCGTGTCTCCCGGGGTTAAGAAGGTAAGGGAAGATATTGTTGAAAAAATAAGTGAATTATTACTTATAATTTTATTTGCTGAAACTTCGCTGCTGATCGATGCAAATTTTTAAACTTCGATTTTCAGTAACACTCGTCTACCATGCATGACCTAAATTCAAAACACATTGTGACCTATTTGAAATTTCTGGCATAACTGTAAGCTAGAACTGGTAATTATTATAAACATAGCTAACAGAATAAATATTACTTTCGTTTAACTATATTGTAGGTAATTGTATCCTAAATCAATACTGCACTGCACAGGAAGCACACAGTGACATACTTTTTCCTAAATACATATAAAAAAATATATTGAAATGGAATGAGTGGAATAAAACTAAACTGTTTTGGCATGTGCTAAATAGATGCCAGGTAGAGTAATTTAACGAAAAAAAATTTACCTTTCCTTTCAAAGTTGGCGAAATGTATAAAGTAATTGTGTTGTCGGCGTCGGAAAGAGGTAGCTTAGATTCAAAGAAGCCGACGCCACTACATTATGATAGATATATTGACACCAATAATCTTAGTCCTTTTTTTAACAATTCGGAAACAGAAAGATTGGGAGTGGTAATAGAAGATTGTAACGTCACTGACCGCTATCATTAAATGGATATATATTTGCTGAGTTCAGTGACTTAAGGCTCGTATTATAAAATCAAACTTAAACGCAAAACTCTGCTTGAGTATAGTCAAAAAGGGAAAGTGCTATAGAGCCTAGATAACGTCGTCCCTGTCTCAACCAGAAATTAGAGTTTGGGTTAGATTTCAAAATACTATTTTTAGGCATACTAGGCTCAATAGCACTTTCCTGGTTCAAATCTCTGGAGATTTGAGTTTGGCCATTAACCTAGAGTTTGACCATTTTTAATATAAAATAATAAAAATACTCTTACACTAATGTTACTCTACACACTAATGGACAATGAAACCATGTGTTAAATAAAGCGAGAAGTGATAAAATTATATTTGTCAATTCTTTGAGGATCATGGAAACATCCCTATTAGTTAATGCAATCAGATTCCAAAATGTCTTTTTTTTATTTTGTCTTTACAAATTTTTTCATGCACCTCATCACCTTGTCTCTGGTTTGAAACGGTGTAATTTGCGAAATGTGAAATAGGCTACAACTAAATATGTATGACTTTATTACATAATTACCTAATTTCAGTGATTTTGATCTTATAAATATACCTATGTCAAAATAGAAAATTTGTTTTTTTTTCCCACGGGGGATGGTAGTGAATCCTCATAGGGGGCGCGCCACCACAGTGGTCGCTATGACAACCCCCTGGTGCTTGGATGACCTCGCACCGGATACCACCCGCAACCGGTCTACGGCGGATGGTTATGTTGGACTCTAGCAGAAGACCAGCCTACCAACTAAACACTACCTACAGCCTTTGGTCGGGCGGAAGGCCTGGGACCCTATCGGCTTGAACTAACGCTCCCGCCCTCCAGAACGGGGGCGGTGCATAGCGCAGCCTCAGGAGAGTGCGTGCGCTCTGATGTGGATTCGGTTACCTGAGTGGTCCGAATAGTATAACATGTGCGCTTATGCACTTAATAAACAAGTTAAGCTAACTACACAGGTGTTGGTGTGTGGTTGGGAAAATTTGTGTTGTTCTTTAAATATATAAGTTAAATAACGTTAAAATTAAATTTACATTAAAACCTAATAAATACTTATTTAAATATATTAAATTATCTAACTAAAACTTCATAAAAGACTGATCTAATATTTTATGTAAATGTACAGAGTCGTTTCAACAATATTTCTCAGCTGTGCTCTCGACGCTGGTTTATGAATCGTATGATTCGCGGGGCCCGGAATCGATCCTGCCATCTACCAATGTATTTTTCGTTTTTCGAATTTCATATGTACATTTATTTTATGGTTTTTCGGTAAAAGAAATCATCATGAGGCAACCTGCATACACCTACAACGAAATTAAAAGATGTATGAGGTCAACCAATCCGCACTGGGCCAGCGTGGAAGGCCAAATCGCCCAAATAAAGGGTAGGCGCGTACCCGCGCTTAATATATAACATACTAGCGGACTCAAGTATTATAAGATAATATCCCATAGCCAACCCAATTGCAAAAAAGGTCCAAATAAACTATTACATTTTGTGACTATTCACTTTTGGAACGTGACATTAAATCCTCCAACGATGTATTCTGTGCTCCAACGCACACACGCACACTGTTTTGATAGATATGATTGAATTTCAACTTTATATAGCGTTCATAAAGCACAAATTGACTCTGATGTTAGGAACACCTAGATTGCTTAGAGTCTAAGTCTTAGACAACAGTGAGTGCTTGCAATATGAACTTTATACAATAACAATAAAACTCAAATTTACTGTACGTTTTAGTTAGAAAACGTTTGTATGGGAAAAAAGGGCTGTTTTTAGGGATTTCCGTTAATTATTCCAATTTTTCTCGCCGTAGAAACCATCCTTGAACGTCAACGAATATTCTAAAAAAGAATTGGCCAAATTGGTCTAGGCGTTGTTGAGTTATGCGCTTACCAACACATTTTGCGATTCATTTTTATATATAAGAGATTAAAAAATGTAATCTACCCTATTGACTCTTCGACAAGACCTGTAAAAACTTAAATCATTTATATTTAATACATTTTCATAAAGAAAAAATACATGACAAGATCATATGTGTGTACTCGTTGATAAGGTATAGGGACGGCATCCATTACTAACTTTAAAAAGTTTAAACATGTATTGTGCTTGTTCTTATATATGTTGTGTAATGTTTCAGTTTAACAAGCAAAACACACTTGTTCTTGAGGGCTATTGGCAATTCTGCGAGTTAACGGCTTCCGGCGCGGCGTGGGGACGAATCGTGGTGCGGCGACAATTGGTGCACCGGAAGGGGCTTGCCAATCCCAACCAATTATGGGCCTCCAACTACTCAGTACGGAAATTAACTTATTGAGCACTGCAAGCACTTTTTGTATTTATCTGGTAATTTACAAAAATAATCTAATGGATGCAAAATTTTATTCAATTTTGTTTCAACCGTTTTGTTTCTGTAATTTTTTAAATAAACACTGCTCTAAAATTCCTGTGCTATGTGTGCAGTTACATACTTAGAATACCACATGGACATACCCAAACGGAAACAAATTACTGCGGGTCATACAAAATATTGGATCAGTGCGGGAATCGAACCCACGATCCGTGACACAGTATCCGATCACTCGACCTATGCGCCAACCGTGACGAAAAAGAAATAGTTTGTAACTTAAAATTTTACCCTATTTTCATAAAATTTGATTTAGATTAATGTGATTTATCTATACTTTTACCCGTTCTGTCGAATCTGGTGGGACGGGTTGACGTGTTAACCTTTCGGCCACCAAACACTAGCTGTCTTAAACGAATATTTGTACTGCATTCTGCTCTTTACTCTATACTCTATCCTGCCCTTTACTCTATAAAGCATTTTAATTTAAATGTTAAATAAGTTTATAACTATAAAACAACGCAAATGAATACTTTCTTTGCGTTTTTGTTTTTGCAAAGGAAGCAGTGACATATTTTTTCTTAAATACAGAAAAAAAATGTATTGAAATAGAAACAGTGGAATAAAACTAAATTGTTTTGGCATGTGCTAAATAGATGCCAGGTAGGGTAATTTAGCGAAAAAATAATTTTACTTTCCTTTCAAAGTTGGCGAAATGTAAAAAGTAATTGTGTTGTCGGCGTTGGAAAGAGGTAGCTTAGTTTAAAAGAAGCCGACGCCACTACATTATGATAGATATATTGACACCAATTATCTTAGTCCTTTTTTAATAATTCGGAAATAGAAGGGCCTATAGATTGGGAGTGGTAACAGAAGATTGTGACGTCACTGACCGGCATCATTAAATGGCTATATATTTGCTGGTTTCACTGACATAAAGCTCGTATTATAAAATCAAACAAACGCAAAACTCTGCTTGAGTATAGTCAAAAAGGGACGGTGCTATGGAGCCTTCATAACTTCGTCCCTGTCTCAACCAGAGATTTCAGTTTGGTGATTGACCTAGAGTTTAAGACCATTTTGAATATAAAATATTAATAAAATACTCTTACACTAATGTTACTCTACACACTAAAGAACAATGAAACCATGTGATGAAAAAAAAAGACAAAGCAGAATGTATTTTTACAAGTATAACTACCCCGCCGCACGCTTTCATAGAGGTACCTGTTTTATGTTGTAAAAATAATTTCGTGGGACAATAAAACAAAGACTATAAATTTCTAGAATGGTATATATAAGTATATTGGTTAAACAATCACATCAACTCGTAAACGACACTTGTGAAACATGAAAGTTAATAATATCAGGAAACAATAAGAAGATTAGCGCTCGCCGCCCCTTTTCAAGCCATAAATGTAGTAGTATTTAGCATCGCCACCGCTATTCCCACACTAACAACCAACGAAATAACAGGTAATTGTTCGAGGAAAGCAATTGACTATTTTATATCTGTTACTGTTAATCTTCGCTCCCATTTTATGATGCTTGCCTTCTGTGCGAGCTAGTTTAGCTACGTTCTGTTAGAGTAAGTTCTGTTAAATATTCATTGTACAAAACAAATGTATAGTATAAGTACATATAGGTAACTCTTTCCTTGAATATTGCGTTAGATGTTCATTACGTACTCTCCTAAAATAATATTATTAAAGTTATATTACCTATACGCGACCCGAAAGTAGCTTACAAAGTTAACTGAAACTGTGCGGTTAAAAAATAGTACTTACATGAAATGCGCGACTCGAAAGTAGATTAGAAAATTAGCTGATCATATGCGGTGATGGAACCGTACACCTTCGAGGGGCTTGGGCTGATTGTTAGCTAAATAATCAGAAATTGCTAAGAATCAACTAGTTTTTTGTATTTTTTATTGTATTGTCACAAATATAAAATGTACAGTTGTAAAATTCTTAAGGTATCAATATAAAATGCATTATATAAGTAACTATTAGGCGACTGTACCAGCTTATATACCACCAAGATAATTCGTAGGTTGCAGGCGCAGCTGCCATCCTTTTTTAAAGGATTTAAAAATACGTGCACTATATAAATGGTTGGAGCATCAGCCCACGTGGGCACTCCATATAGGGCAATGGAACGGATCACTCCTGTGGGATAAGGTGTTAAAGTTGTTAGAGGTATATCGAACTGAGATTCTATAACGGGGTTGTCAGTTTGAGTACCTCCATCTTACCTATTCCTACTGCAAAAAAAAGCAGTAATCGCATTCCTGTGTGATGGGAATGATAGGCAGTGAAATATTGGGTATCGTGACTTTACATCTGGTCAGATGAATTTTCTGAGTGTTGCACATTTGTTTAGAATCTCACATTTTCTATAGGCGCCTGTCACCACAATTATGCGTACCAGATGGTAGCACGTAGAATCACTTTTAACATCGTTATAATTTATTCAATATTCATCAGCTAAAATTATTTTAAAATTTTTATTTATAAAATAATTTTGCTCTGTTAACTTATTACCCCCAAATCTCCAAATTCTGATCCCATAGATCGTTTAACTTTTACTGATAAAAATTTATTGAATTAAAAAGTTACTTATTGCTTAATGTACTAACTGACATATATCTAAAGTATTAACTGCCACTTCTGCATTGTTTCATTAAGTTTCTCACACAATTCAGAGCGAATGCGCACGCGCAGGCAACGTGCGCCCGCATCTCTCACCCTTCGGCCTCAGTTCAACCTATAACCTTACAATGTGCACCTTTGTTTTTTTATTGAAATAGAACGCTTATTCTTAGTTACAGTTCAAGCTATATATATATATAATATAATATACAATTGTGAATATACTTTAAATACCTTACTCTACACACACGGCGGGTAAAAATACTAATGAACTCATTATCAAATTTATTTTTTGTTGGTAATGTATAAAATATAATAAAGATATCAAACAAGAGTGCAAGAGCCATCCAAAAAATTGGCATAAAATTTTATTGTAACTTTAAAATTATATTACCTACAATTAGTCGGATACTGGCGCTGCTTTCTATTATACGTGTTAGGTATGTTTGATATTGTAAATGTTTAATATATAGTAAGTTCATTGAAAATTGATCCAATATTAAGATATTACTGCTCTGTGTGTGAAGTTGTGTGTGAAATTGGCCACTTAGATAGTCTTTAAAACTACTAATATGATATAATTATTTTAACATTGAGAAAAAAAATACTTGCTAATATTGCTATAATTTATTCAAGTATTTATTTTTCGATATCGCTTGAAAAATTCTCACACGACGGAGCAGCTACTAGCGTCACCTGATGGGAAGGCCGAACATAGTCATGCGAAAAACGGTTGCTGCGTATTTAGTAGAGTAAAGGCGGTATAGATGCCCCACTTTTCTAGCAGTGGAAGGCTACTCCTAAAACAGAAACTGTCTCCAAGAAACATGGATCTAATAATGAACAGCATTTTACCGTTTTTTTTTTCTTCATCAGTAAAATATAATTCTAATAGGTATGAAATCAAATAAAATAACCATAGGTACCTAATAAATATCTAAAAGTATTTTGTTCAGCAATAAAAGGAATTATAAATTCTTACTATAAAATATTAATTATTAAGTTTCAACATGGATAATCATTAAATATATTCTGTTTTTAAAAAATAATATAACACAATAAAGTTCATCGAAAGCTGACTGCAATTGTTCTGTAGTCTAAGAACATACGAGCTCGTACCTCGAGCTCGCACTCCTTCCTTTCTTTTGTATTTTCGTGTCATGGTTACTTCTGGTACAATCAGTAAAAAGTCTAAGCATAAAAAATATACTTACGTAAACACATAAAAAATATAACAAGGCCCAAAAATATGATCAAATTTTATACTGAATACACACCATGTAGTTATATCCACGTATTTGGTAATATGGGTTTTATGTGGTCATACAGATGCTCCTGGGGGCATCTATCGCCTTCTCAAAAAATCTAGGTAAGTAACTATTCTTTTTGACAGGGATAGATGCCCAAGTATTTTTAAATAAATAAAAAACAAAAGAGCAACTATTTACATCTAGATGCATACTTGATGTATCGTATATTGACATAATAAAAAATATAACAGCATTAATGACTACTCATAAAATTATACAATGGCTAATACTAATCTTTGACGTGTTCGTGAAGTTCGCCGCGTTCATGAATGCACACTTGTTCAAAATCTCCTCACCGCATGATCGCCCTGGCCCTGTAGAGTGACTGCGGTTCTTAGGTATTACTAGGTGTTTCATAATTTGCGTTTGGGAAGTTAGGTGTTTTGCAAATGAGGCATCTATCACACTAGGACATCTATCCCGCCGTTATCTTACACAATTTTCATTTCTGTACCTTATTTTTAAGATATTTGGTAAAGAGTTATAATAGCAGAAACTTTTAGGAGTGACTTTTTGGCTGGACATCTGTATATTCGCATAAGCATAATTACTTATTTATATATGCAATATATTTACTAAAATGGAATAAAACACAAAACCTGAACTATATTTAGAATCGCATTGGAGAGAATATTAAATTATCTGTAGATATCTGTTTGTTACCCGTTCAGTAAGTGCTTCTTCCGTTCCGTTCAACTAAAATAGACAAACGGAATCAATACACCTGAATCCTTGAAATACTCGTACTTGTCCCCAGTACAATATCCGATCAAGTTCGATATAAAAGATTTTTTGTTGAACTAACTGGAAAGTCAATGAATAAGTAATAAAACCAAATCTTCAAAAATGTAGCTCAAATCATAATAAATTTGTAATATTTTAGTGATTTTGTACCACCAGAAATAGAACCAATTTAGTATCATCATTTTCATAGTACATATACATCAAAAAATAAAAACATATTTAAGTATTTCTTTAGGTGTATTACAAACGTGCATTGTCGAAAATTCCCAACGGGGATTTTCATGAAAAACGGAAAAAACGATTGCGCTTCCACCTCCATTACAAGCGAATCGACCATTCCTATTGGTCGGGAGGCGGTGTCGGAGAAAACGCGGCTCGCTATTGGCTCGCTGTCGCCCCTCCGCGGCTACTGGTGGGAGATTTCATCCCTGTGTTTATTTTTGTTGTCAAGTTAGTGAGCCGTGAGCTTGTGCAGCATATGGATGTGCTGACCGTGGTTATCGCGCGAACTGTTATTGCATTCTTCTATTGACTCAAGGTACGCAGTGCTTTGGATTGTGCGTGAAGACAGAAATTTTAAAATTGTGTGTGTACTTTTCGGAGATGGTTGTCCTGTAAGTATTTTGATTTTATTATTATTTATTATATTTTTGCTTAATAATAATACATAATAAAGTTTGAAATGGCCGTTTTGTATTATTTTTATGGATTTTTAAGTAATTTGTTTTACTTAATTACATTTATATTTAATAACCAAGAAAAATATATTAGAATGCAATAAATATTGTTTCTACAAAGTTAAAAGAAATTTTTGATGAAAAAGTAAGAGAATTTCACGAGATTGGTATTTAAGTTTAAAAGCGCTGTTAAATTTAACAGTAATGAAAAATTGGATTGCTGGACAATATTTAATGCGGAAATAAATGGTTTTATAGCTACCAAATTAAAGAAGGTGTAGATAGTGCAGATAAACGAACGAACCAAAACGGCAATTTTATTCTCAACCCTATTTTCGAACGCATTTTATAACTAAATTTAATTGTGACCTGTAAAAATATGATTGTTTGATGCTAATAGGTATACGTTTGTTAACTTTTTAGAGCGAAAACAATTATTTTACCCTGAATCTCTTTTATTATAGCGTGCTTAATCAAATACTTGACCCTACTCTACACTTGTAAACGTCATCAATTTTACACAATATTTATTATAGCTATAGCGGTCAAATTATATCTATATACCTACATAAATATATCATCATGAAATAGCTTTACCTACACTTTTATTGTGATTCGTTATATCCCACCAAATGCCTACCAGGTTATAATAATAATCTGGTAATAAACGGTAATAATAATCTTTCTATAAATACTAAATATTTTAAAACTATTCATTTTAGTGTTGAAATAGAAACAGTTACAAAAGTTTACTATTATTATTAGCTCAAGAATATATGCATTTATTCTATTCTAATTATAAATAACATGTTATTTATATTATTTATGCATTCTCAATAATATCGTGACATTTATATTAATTATTGTCATTAATTTGTTCACTAATATCTCAAATGAAAGAAAAATGGACATACATACATGTTTAGAAGTACATAAAGATTAAAATAATCTGATCAAACTTAGTTTTTCCTTTGTCTTAAGTTATTTAAATTTTTTACTCGATATAGAGTTAAGGACTATTACCAATGTTTAAAAACAAAATTATTGTAATATCTGGTCTAAGGTCTCATTGTGTTCCAACATACTTAGATAAAACAAAAGTAACACTTTAAATACTCACTATAACCAATTAAGAAAACTAATAATCACAAAAGAGATACCTACATACAATTTTTTATGCCGCCGTAACATTTCAAAATATATCACGTAGGTAGGTCTACAAAACAATTTGAAGTAAAGTCGTATCTAGATTTTATCTTTAAACAAATTGTATTTACATATTTTAATAAAACTTAATAATAATCACAGGATCCTCAACGATTATCCTAAATCGAATTAACCATTACATATACTTATAGATAGTTCTCCCAAATTATCTTTGGAAATAACTATCTCTAAACCTCTCCACAAGTGAGTTCTTTTAAGCCCAGCTTAGTTATCTATATATTTTTCCTCTGTCCAATTTGTAATATTTTACTAAATATGAAAAGAAACGACAACATACATACTTAGATAAACTAAAACCAAGTTTCTTCGCAATCAGAAGAATTTATTCCAATTCAGAATTAAGTACAATCCGAATTGATGATAGATTCGCTCTTCGTTAAGCTTAATATTAGTACCTACATACCTATGGTATAGTATGAAATATTCTGCAACGTTTCATATGTCGACAGTTTACTGGTTTATAATAATAACCAGTTGCCAAAAGCAATGTGATATGTGCTATTAGGGCCCTCGTGACGAGTCGATCAACTCATAAAATAAACGAGTACTCAAAGAAGGGTGGATTGTGGAAGGTGCCGGCCAATTGTGCTTAATTGAAACTCATTGAGCGATGCCCATCGGGACTACGAAGGGCCACAGTTTAAAGAAACGGCCATACCACAACATTGACGTATTGGTTCTATGTGAATTTCAATTGAACTGTAATATTTAAAGACATATAGTGATAACTAGGTTAAAAAGTAACAATGATTTGTAGCAATTGTCCTTGAAAAATTAAATCTATCAGTTAAATATATATAAAAAAATCATAATAATTTATTTTGCAAATTGGGGTTTTAAAATAAATTCCTTTTAGTTTCAATATTTTGGGAGCATGTATAAGTATTTTATCTTTCTTTATATCGTTACAAATTGTGTTATTGGAATCACACATTTCGATATTTAAAGGGTTTTCAAGCCTAACTATAGAATTATTTTTCTATCCTCCCACAGGAAGATGACAAATCCATATGAACCATGTAAAAACGCGGCCACAACTTTTTATACATAATCATAAACTTTTATGCTTAGATAAGAGACACCACATTAGTATAGAATGCACACCTATTATAAAGGTTTATTTGATACTTAGGAAAACCATGTCTATAACCATTAATTATCTATTGTTACTAATATATAAATCTGAAAGTAACTTTGTCTGTCTGTTAAGT
Source organism: Scirpophaga incertulas (assembly GCA_036419045.1). Classification (NCBI taxonomy): domain Eukaryota; kingdom Metazoa; phylum Arthropoda; class Insecta; order Lepidoptera; family Crambidae; genus Scirpophaga; species Scirpophaga incertulas. Next base: position 25,143,216 of record CM071634.1, on the reverse strand, counting down.
ATTCACATCAAAATTGAAAAGACTAGTTTAGACAGAAGTATAATAAAAGTAGTAGCCAACAGTAAATGCTCTGACTCAATATGGGTAAATCCTGGTGTCCCTCAAAGCAATGTGCTGCCACCTACACTGTTCTTTCTGCATATTAGACATATGCTGCAAATCAATGACATTGTTATTGACATTTTTTGGACTGACCACACAAACATTTCTCGCAAAAAGCTCTCTGAGAATGGAAATAAACTTTGAATAGAAACTTCGGATTGGGGTAGACTTCATCTGGACTGGATTTGCGCGTTCAAAAACACTGCCGTTTATCGCATTTTGTCGTACTGAAAGCACTACATTAACTGCCTCAGCCGATAAGGCTTGGTGTGGTCTATTGATCATACTGTATATCACATTGACCCACGGCCGCATTCAAGGGAGAGTCACTCCAATTAACTGACTGTTGACTGCCAAGATATTTCGTAACGGCTTGATCCCTTGGCGCTGCGTAGAGTAGTTCTAGCAATTTAACATCACAAGATATCTGTTTTTGACCAAAGAATACAATTTGTAGTGAACTTTAGTTACACCTTTTACTAGTTACATATACCAATTCAACAAGTTAAAATAGTAAGTCTACACGATTTCTATAAACTTTATATGTACCTACCTATTTCATTAGTTAAATGTCTACTTTATCAAGAACAAAAACGCTATTCTCTGTTCAATATCTCAACTTTTTTTTTATATGTAAGTCTCTTTACACAAGTTATTCATCCAATTAAGGAGCCTGCCCCTCAAACGGCAATTCTAGCCAATTGGCTCAACAAAGCTGGGGAGACGGAGCTTTCTCCCCGACTGTCCCTGTCCCCTTGTATTGACATCGCAATCTACTGTTTAAATTTATACTGAACAACTTAAATATGAACGTATGAATTGTATTTGCATTTAACGGTACGCCTTGTCTTTAAAAGATTACAACTTTTTACGATCTTTTAGTTGATAGAAGGAAGGAAAATTTGTAAAATATTTTATGTTTTAAATGTTTTGTAATATTTAAAGAATTACAGTAATGTACTTCATACAAATTATAAACTATCAGCAAGTATACAAACAATAACATTTAGTTTCTAATAGGGTGGCAATGTCTGTCTGTTCAACCAATGTTTTAATGCCACAATGATTGTCACTATTTGCGCTAACAAAGCCATTATACAATTTTAGTTTAATTGAAACGTTTAATTATATTTTTTACATATGTGGTAGGTAAAAACCCCACTCTAACAAATAAATAAATGTTCTATATTAATACCAGAACCAGCCGCACGGAGATGATAGAGAGTCCGGCGGAGTGGGACATCAACGACGCGGTGGTGCCGCGCGTGGCTAACTTCGACGCGTTCAGCGAATGGTGCGACGGCCACGTGCGCCGCGTGTACGCGCCCGCTTGTGAGGAGGCACGGCGGCACGCTTCCGGTTGGGCCATGCGCAACACCAACAACCACAACGTGCACATCCTCAAGAAGAGCTGCCTCGGCGTGCTCGTGTGCTCAGCGCGCTGCCGACTACCTGATGGCAACAGAGTGCACCTCCGTCCTGCGATATGCGATAAAGCGAGGAAGAAGCAGCAAGGTGAGATTGAAGAACGATTATTTGCATGTAGTCATTATTGAGATACTATTTACATTATAAGGGTGATTTGCGTAGATAATTTGACTATTGACAATGCTTTCGTTCTGTGCTGTTTCGACATTAATGTAATTTGCATAGTAAGTAGACATGTTAGATTCCATTGTAACAAGCTTTTCGATAGTAACCATTACGGTGTCATGGATTTTTTGAACGAAAACTTGTGATTCGTGATTATTTGTACTATTACAACAATACATCATCAAATATTTAAAAACTGTCATAGTATCCGGCATCCACTCACTTCTTTCTTTTATGCAATAAAACTTCAGTTAGATATTTAATTGTATAAAAGTACACATGAACTTAGGCATTCGATAGGTTTATATGTTTAAGAAATTGACAAATATTGGTTCTTTACAAATCAATCACAATAAGATTTTTACTTCCATGCCGTTTCTATAGTGAAGATTTGTAGTCTACTTAGTTATACAGAAGGGAAGAGGATTTTATGAATCTCAAACAAATGGATTGTTTGTGGTGTCGTTTAAAACACAACGGCACGGTTCGTTCGGTACTTTTTATTTGGTTAGTGACCGTCGCAATCACTAAGCAATACTTTTTTAATTGTTAACATATTAATTTAAAATTACCATCTGCATGTTTCCCGCGTGTATCTGTAGGCAACATTGACGTTGTAAGCTTTATATTTCGTAATACTCATTATTTTTCATATATAAATATAAAAGTAGATTTCTTTTAAGTCATGTACTGGCACTATACATAGACTGCGGTTACGTTAAGAGTATTTTACATCTATGTTATTGATGTGAATCCAAAGGTTTGAATACTAGGTAAACATTTCGTTTTTGTTGAAATCCGTAGACAACTCATTAATTCTTATTGCTTTTTTCTAGGTAAGCCCTGTCCAAACCGTCTGTGTAACGGCGGCCGGCTAGAAGTGCAACCTTGTCGCGGACACTGCGGCTACCCTGTGACACACTTCTGGCGGCACACCGAGCACGCCATATTCTTCCAAGCCAAGGGCGCGCACGACCACCCGCGGCCCGAAGCTAAAGGCGCTAGTGAAGTGAGACGGTCCCTCGGAGCGGGGCGTAGGGTCCGAGGATTGGCGCTCCTACTGTCGAGAGAATCTGCGATCACCGACAAGATACATACCGAAAAACCTGACAAGCAGCTACAAAAAGTGTGCACTCCGCACCAGCAACCGCCACCACTCATCCCCGATGACCAAAGAGGTAAGCAAATAGTATCCGGACTAGAAATTTGTTTGTCATCAAAAGGTACTATTTAAAAAAGTGATTTTAATTAATATAAATATATACAAAATGCAAAATTCGTTAAATAATTTAACCTATATGATTAGTTAATGTATGCCCACATTTTGAAAAAGGCTAATAGAATTAAAAATTACGCTGTGCTGAAGTGGCATCATTAGCTTGGAAATCGGCTATTCACAAAAATAATCAGTCAGGCAGTCTATAAAATTTTAATGCAAAGTGTATAAGAATGTCATGTCCAGTACTCGCCAATGTCTAGTACAAACTCGCCTTGTGTAAATGTCAAGTGCCACAACAAACTCTTTTATATTCTTTCAATTGTTTTATATTCCATTACGTCCCCACAAAGGACGAAACTGACGCCATTATAGACGAGGCACACGAGAATAAAGATTTAAACATTTACATTCTTACCGATAACCAACCGTTTAAGAGTGTAAATGATATCATCGTCATAGTTTAGCTATCAAAAAGGAATTATGAGATTGTGAAAACGTTATCATTAAATAATCACTTACTTTTTAAATAATGTAACAAAATAAAATAAAATCCAAATATCTTAAAATATGTTTTTGTCGCAGCTCTAACATGCGCATGCGGCCCGTTCGAGTGCTCCTGCCGCTGGCGCACCGAGCAGCCAACAGAAGCGTACGCGGCGCCCGCCTGGTCCCCCATGGAGCCGCAGGCGTACGGCGCGTACGCTCCAACGCAGCCCCAGCCCTACCAACCCACACCTACGGCCGACGACATCTTCCACCCAGAAGAAATCTTCCAACTCGACCAACCCATCCGCCTTGAATTCATAGAAGAATCGAACATGGAATCATCGCCTACATTCGCAAACCTAAACGAAAATTCGAGACCGGAGAACTCCTATTGGTTCGAATGGCAACGGGCCACAGGAGGTTCCGAATCCAGTGAAACGCCGTCTCCAGAGACCTTTGGCAACAGCTACCAACAGGCCGATGCATATTGCGAACAAGGCTACCCTCCGCAGATGTACTGCGGCGGATTCCCCGAAGAGGCACAATACTACCCTGCGGAAAGTAGAACTTCGCCAGTGATTGAAAATCAAGACCAAAGATATTACAGATTCGACACGGATTGTAATCAAAGTAACGTCCAAAACAATGAGATGCAGGGATGGAACTACACCGACTGCGCCTTTACGACGAGCGATGCACCCGAATACAAGCAATACTTTGAGGTACAGCATCAGGCTGTAAACGCATTTAGTGCTCTATTATAATGAACAAAAGACTACTGTGTAAATATAATGTACATGTTTTAAACGCTGTAAATACAAATGTGATACTACAATATATCTATATTAGGTATATTGATACAGCTTTGGTTCCTATTTCGGAATATAAGAACATTAGTTTGTTATTGTTTCTGTATTACTAAAATAAAAACAATTATTTGTATAAAATTGTCTATTTATTGTATATAAAAATTACATTAAAATCGTCAATTTTACATTCCTTTTTATTCTCTAACGATAAATTGGTCACTACAAAATAGTCAATTAAGCGATCACACAATATGATTTATTATGCACTTGCAGTCGCAAAACATTCCAAAATTGGCTGTATGACACAAACACACTGTTTGAATTACAGCGAGCAAATCAAAATCATCGCGAACTTCTGCGTGTCCAGCACATTGTAATATTCACATAATAGTACCAGCCAAGTTCAGGATGTTAAATGTTACATTTCGCTGTATATTAATTAAAACCGTAATATACAGTCCGCAGCTATAAAAACGTGACGACCCTAACAAACCTCAAACAATTATTTACAATAACAATACATTGCAACCAACAATAGTATTATAACCATCCTTTATTGATTAAATCTTATCGTTATTAGAGGTCAAATCACCACAAAGGCGAGATCTCATCGCAAAATCTATATGACTTTAGAAACATCCAGTGACAAGGCGGCAGATGTCGTATTAAAAAAAATATCGACACTACATACAACCAACATGCATTCGCAAGTAGCGCCCTCTATATTAAACTTTGGATGAGATCTCCCACCGGTACATTATGAGTGGTGCCATGCCGCAATTATCACAGTCTGACACCAATCCACTTCTTCCCGACTTCAACCAGCCAGCAATATTCAAATCGAATAAGCTGCAATAACAGACCATGATAAAAACGCCATTAAAATATTAATATCAATCCACTCAAAACATTCAAAAACCGCTTGAGCCTGTAAAAGCGAAGAGTTGAGTTAGTACAAAACTCGTAATAATTTACCAAAAAGCGTAAATTACTTTCTTATCAATAGGCCCTAATACAATAATTATAAAAATGAATTAAATTACTTTTTTAATGAATAGTTTGTACTAACAAAACTATTCGCGAGGGATTGAGGAGCACAGCACGCACTATCACAGCAGTCGGCGATCGCCGAGTACAGTGCTGCCAACATTGCCATCACATGTTTTCGGCAGCGAGGTTGGCAGCACTGATAGCCCCACGGTGGACGCCACTTATAATAAGGCCACAAACAAATTTAACACGAAGCGTTATGTTCATGTTGTACAAACACAACTCACCAATTTGCGCTTCGGTCGACTTAACTACGAGTTATTATTATTATTGAAGTCTAAAATTCTTTCTCGGACGCAAAATATACAGCTCTGTGCATAAACTGTTTAATACTATTAAATCTTTGACATCTATAGTTTTAAGTTATCTGTTATAAACAGGGCTAAGGCTAAACACTATCCAGGCTATTAATAATTTCTTCTCTTGCTGATTAGCAAAACATCAAACTTTACTTTTGAAGTAAGAAATCCAACGCTATTACAAGGACCATAAGAGCTGTATTAAGGTCAGAATGTAGTCGTGACGTGTGTACAACAGGTAAATCGTCGAATCTCAATGTATTTATGAGAAGAGTTTATTATATTCACATGCTATATGTGTTTTATAAGAAGCTATAACTATATATTAAATATTAAGAAATAATAGTAACGATCGAGAAAAAATTGAAGTAAAAGCTATTTATTTGCAGCAGCCTTAATATAATCGTAAGAGAAATCCTAATACGGAACGAGGGTCCCACTAAAGATCTACTATGACTAAAGTACCAAGACAGTGCTTATAGGTAAGATGTCTAAGGTTAACCACGCCTCTCGGACTTAAACAATAGTACTCATCAAACGCACGTCAATTATGTATTAATTTTGTGCAATAACGAAATATCACCAATGTTAATCTGATGTTCTACAAATTATCAGATAATAATAATATAAATATAAGGATATATTTTATATCGATATATCAACTAACATGGATAACGAAATACGAATATAATAGCAAATATAATAAAGCTTTTCGACTATTTGATTTTGTACTATAAGATAGACGCTAGTATACGGATAGTAAACATGAAATCGAACAATTTAAAACTGACATAGCATTAAGTAAAATAGGAACATCATGCAACATTAAATCTTAATTATTTTGATGTTACTATTAATACAATATATCTCTTTGACTACACAATGCTCTAATTTTGGTATATATATATATATACTTTTGATAAATGTAATAAAAAATACTATTGTAGTCAATAGACATTTTCCGTCCCCCAGCCATACCTAATGTGTTTGTATAAGAAAATCATTTAATTTACTTTAAAATTCCAATTTAAGTAGAAATGTGGAAGACTTCGACAAAGTGTAATGAATTATTACCCGATTAGTTAACAGATAACTCACGGTGTAGCGCATTATTGTACTATGTTATAACGGCTCTTAATAACATTGGTCAACCAATATTCCACGTTAGATACATGTACGTATGATTTTTACATTGAAACCAATACTATATACTTATATAACTTAAACAGCGCCATATTTTTATACAATCTTTACGATACAGATTCAAATTTACATCTATGCATGAAAAAAATAATAATAGATCAAAAATAATAATTTTGGAACTATTCATGTGCTTAATTTTTTTTTTATTGTAGACTCACATAAAAGTGGAACTAAAATAATAGACAATCAATATTTTTTTATAATATCATTGTGATTAATAAAGCGTGTTGTTTCGTGTATTTTTAACTATCAACTATTTCTACAGGGATACAAACCTACAAAACTTACTAAACTCTTAGTAAGTTCAAGCAATTAGAGTTTAGAATTCGTTGATGTGTATAACAAAAATAACTCATCCACTACATTCAAAATGTTGGTTGCTAGGTTTTCTACTGAAAACAACCTTTTTCAAACGTAACTAAATTAGATTGTATGAAATGAGTTTAAAAATATGTCTATGGTATGACAAAATCTACAGTGTTACGTAAATTAATGAAAATTCATACAACACATCTGGTAATATTACTAATATACAACAGCATTTTTAACAAATTTCCCTATTCTTTCATTTTATAATTACCAAAACCATGTACATTACACAACCATTTTGTAAAGCAACTGATTATTTTTGTACTTTATAACTACAGCAAAATATAAACTTTCCAACATCAATCTTACAATACTGAAAACAATATTCTAAATCACAGAGGAGTACTCTGTTAACGCAGATAAATTGTAGATTTTCGTAGAATAAAAATAAGTGTATCCGCTACACGTACCATTAAAAATCATCCCGCAATTTACAGAGAAATGGAATTTCTGACATATGATCAAAATTAATATTAATATTTATAGCAAAATTAATATTAATTCTCCAGCACTTTTTTAAAGTATTAATAATAAGCAAAATATTGTTTGTTATTTATCTTTGTTACTTTAAAAGTTACTCGGTGTCGCTCACCCCTACTAGAGCTCGAGGCGGCTAAACAAAGACATTTAACGGGATCCTCTTATCGCGCCGCCTATAAACGTATAAATTATCACTTTTGTGTTACTATAGCAAGTAATAAGCTAGCTAGGTTATAAATTGTAAATGTTCAAAACAATGTGGTTTGTGAATAACTGGTTTTGTTTTTTGATTGTAACTTTACTTTCTAAATGTTAGAAGATCCTTCACAGCGATTTGTTACACACTATAAATATGAGTATCACTAACTTTACTATATACTAAAATAAAAAAAGCTTGATGTTATAAAAATATTGTTGCATTCCCGTTGAATTAATTGATAAGTCGACATTGAGAGACGACACTTTGTTGTTTTGTCGATTCGCAGATAAAAACTACATGGATCGTTAATATTATTAACGTTACTGTATTTACATGATAACACTTTTTGTATTTTATTCTTAACAAGTCAAATTATGATTGTTTTGTTAATAAGCAATGTACAGACTAATAACAATGAAAGCTGTAAAAGTTATTAGCTATTAAAATAGCACGCCATCTTGTTTTTATATTTTAAAAACTTTACTGTGCGAGTTATAATATGGCGGCCACGTGTAGTGACGTCACAATATATATAACAAATCTCTCTGACAGTAGTTTTGTAGCTTTATGGCTTTTTGAAAAATTAAAAAAGAAAAATTATCTAAGATGTTAATAAAAACGTGTGCATATACTGTCGTTCCATCAGAATCACTGTATGGCGATTATGTCGTATAAATATAAGTATTTGAGTAGTACAAGGAGGAGTACAATAATATTTGTAAGCTAAGGCCGCTATTTTGAATCCAACAACTATTGAAGGATTCTAAAATAGAATCCTAAGCGTTGTGAGTGGTTCTAACATAGAATCCTGAAATAGAAAAATTCCAAGTACATCGCCCAAAGCAATAATAATTTCATCATATCTATGGAAAAAAATACGAAGCGATTTCATAAATTGATTTTATAAAAGTGTTTGATAGGTGGGATGAAAAATAAATTTCGTATCACAATTTTGATGTGATGTCTTATGGTTTTAGTTAATTACAAATTAACATTTCTTGAATGTGTTAAAGTTTGCAAAATTGCGCCCTATGTCCAAAAACCACATTTGACATAGCGGAGTGTACCAATGGCGTGCCGTGTAGTCTGTATCCCCGTACCCGCTAGTTACGGGCGAGCAATGGTCACGGAGACGCTTCCTGCGCCAGTTCGGAGCCGGGCGGCGCAGGACCTCTGGCCACCACCGACACAGAGCTCACGGTCAGCTCCAGAGGTTCGGGCACCACGCGACCTACGCTACACTCCATGTCCGTCCTGAAACAATGTCGTACTCAGTAAATTTTACAATAATAGAGTAGACGACTACAGGTAGGAGAAGGCGGGCACACGCAAGAGCGGTGCTCGCCTATTGACCCTACCGCGTGGCTGCGTGCGCATTTGGCTACAGCGCACGCCGTGGTGATGTCTCTCCGTCTGGGGGTTCTCGGACAGTCCCTCCCTTGGCGTTGGCTCGACCAGGAGACGAATTTTTGAAACAATAGAAAACCAATTCGCATTCGAAATCGCGAGATTCGTATACGAATTACCGAATTCCCTATTTCTGATCTTTCATTTCGTGCGTTGTGCAACGAATGGTTCAACCCACTCGTTTTTGATTTCTACTAGTAGAATATCCAACGCTGAAGTGACGTTGACAGTGATAAATTTACTCTGGTTAATGTAAAAATTGAAATTAGGTACATATAATAATAAGTAAATATTGTTTGAGTACATATATTTTAATTTTAGTTGTTGCGATTTTTAATTTTTCTGCGTGAAACTGTGAATTAAAGAATTTGTTTTTAATGACAACACTGAATTCGAGTGATTCAAAAATCTATAAAATTGTAAGCAGTAGAAAATTACTTCGCACACGATTTGTATTCGTATTCGAATTCCAAATTCACGTCTAATGATTCAAAAATACGTCTCCAGACCTAGATCAAGCCGGCCCCGCAGCACATGGCGGTAGAATCGCGAAAGCGCACCCCGCCATGTGCCCCGCATGGGCCCAGAGAACTCAGGGGGGCTTTAGTGGGTAGGCCGGTCCTGTCAGACCGGAGAGCCCCACACACGGCCGCGCCTAGCCAGCGCGGTGTCACGGTGCAAAAGGTGCATTTCCCCTCTTAAAAAAAAAGGGTAGACGACTACAACTGATTCTAGCCGTTTTTATACTATAATTATCTGAATTGAACAATTTATATCTAATGAAAGTATGTCAATATAGAAATTTCAGTTTAATTATTAATTTATATTGTTTTAGATTTCTAAAAAATGAGCAATTATTATTTATGTAATTCTAATGAAACGAACACATTTCTAGCATTCTCACATTAAATGTAACATTTTTTTATATAAAAAGTATACCTACAAACGTACAAATAACAAAGTTATTTTAAAATTTGTTTATACGCTCATACAAATTAGACGAGTTCACTGAGTTATGACGTCACGATTGCAGTGTATTTGCAAACATGTCGATGTATCTTCAAAGTAATAGGTGCAGGTGTACTGTTGGTTCTCCGATATTTCTCACTTAAAAGAGTACTCTTATTATATATTGAATTTAAAAAATTGTCGTCTACCCAATTGTATCATTGTGATTGTAACTGTATCATTACGAGCTTACAGAGAATGAGGGCTATGTTGAGATGAGGGTATGTTTTCAGGGGGCATTTCTAACGAGTACGACACTCTGGAGCCAAATGCACCCAGTAACAGTACACTGCAAAGATTTTTAACCTCAGAAACAGAAAAGAATACATTTTGATAATGTCAAATCTCAGGAAATCAAAGTGTAGAATAGTCTGATATACAACTTGTTGTCATTTGGGCAGCTTGACTGCTAATTTATATCAGAAAAGAATCATTGGATCACCAATATCCAACTTCTTGCAGAAGTCTACAGCAAAAACTTAATGAACTCAATAGATTAGTCAACTCAATGCGGTACCCAACTCAAACTTAACTGGTGAAAAATCAAGTCGACAATAAATTCTCGCTTCAAATGGCAAGCCGCCCATTATACAAAATTATTATTTTCTAAATTTTTATATTATCAACAATTACTTTAATTTAGAATAAAGATTAGGCATTCTTTACAGATTTTGAAATCGATTGCCCTTTTTCTAAACAGTATTGCTTCTAACAGAAGTGTAATAGACACTTTAAGAAAGGTTTTTGATGAAAATTAAAATTATAGCATAGAAATCTATTAATAAAGTTTATAGCACTAATTAGTCGTCGAGTGTACGTTGTCCTCTATCGAGTTAAGCTGGTCCTGCCCATGTGAGTGTATTGATACCAATACTTACATAGCACTAGCCGTAGACAAATGCATTCTCGAGCTCTGCCAGTGTTCGCTGGCCTCTATCGAATCGAGCTGGTCTTCTCCTTGGATCACCAACCCTGCGGTCTGCAGAGGTTCGCTCGCCGAGACGGGCGAATCCAGGTTGATGAGAGTCGCCGTCGCTACCTCGCTTACACGGTTGGCTTCATCAACTGAAGAGCTTGCCAAATGACTAGGATCCACTGATTTTTGCATGTCTACTGAACAAAATGTTGGGTCATTGTCACAGCTTATAATGAGACCTTATTTATTACGCCAGTTTAGTCATAAATATACATTTAATAACGTTAATTCCCCCTAAACAAATAAAATGTATCAGCACTAATTGTTACAGAAAATTTTGTATATTTATTAAACTGTATTTTAGTTATTTTATTTTGTATACTGTTTTAAAAGATTAATTTCTAAAATATATTCCAAAAGCAAATTCAAGACTATATTTATTTATAAGAAGTGTATTATTTACATAATCAGATCGACCCATATAATTTTCATGCATGTCCTAAAATGTTTAAGTTATTTGTTAATTTTAAAATACGAAAAAATTTCATGCCGGTGCATTACTAATTACATTATAAGTGGGTTAGTATTTGACATAAGCAATGAAAGCGGAAACAGTTTACATACGACAGTTGAATTTTCATTTGAAACTTTGATCATTTAATATTTCGAAATGGCTAAACTTCAAGATAGCGTGTGTATTAATTAACGACTACAACAAATTTTTCAATTAAGTTTTAAATCTTAACAATCTATGTTTAAAAAGTGTCGTATGTGAGCTGTAATATCAAGCGTGCTAAATCGATGTATATGAAAAAATCTGGTGAAGAGTATATGCGAGACCTGGGGCATGCATGTAGGTTAACCACTTCTTGAGCGGTCGGTTCTCGGGGAGCACGGAGAGCACGCTGCTTTTCATCATATCTGCAACGCAACGCGCGTCCGTTCTTTAATGGACGGTTGAGTTGACAACACATTATTAGGCACCTCGGAGTACGCACCACTAGAGACGAGTTATCTTGCACGTTATCTCAATGGAAATCATAATTTTTTTATCTACTATCATGCTATTAATTCTCTATAAAAGAACCTATAACAATTAGCTTATTGCCAACATTACAACACTCAATGATATTATGATCATTATATCATCCAAACGCGCGATATTATGAATTTCAAAAAAAGAACATTCTCATGCAATGACATTTTCACCACCAGATCGCAAAAATTTTGAAAAAAGAACATTAAATTGTAGACTAATTCGTAATTTCGGATTCTCGTAATCCTCATCTGTTGCTGAAATCCACAAAATCCACATCTGTTGCTGAAGGCTACATTAATGACTCTATATTCAACAAAATCCACGTATCGAATCTTTTAAGTTCTATAGAAAATAGAAATAATGAAGTGGTGAATATAAATATTCCAAGTACATCAGGATCTGCCAACATTCAACAAGGTACAATTGTTCAAGTGCATTTCACTAATTGTACGATCCAAAATGTAAATAATTATTACAATAAATAATTCTTTTACTTATTAAGGTTTGTTTATTTTACATGCTTTGCAATTAGACTTTTCTTGAATTTACATAGTTCTTACAACACTGTACAACACCCTATGGTATGAGAATCTTTTATAGAGGATGCACATCATGATTGTAGATAAAGTCTTGTATGCAACTGGTATTAAAACACTCATGCGATACTATTATCACACGAGGCGTAGCCGAGTGTGTTAAACCCACATTCGTGTTTTAGTACCCGTGATTATACAACAGTTGCATAAATAACTATTATACAATGTTTTATTTGCGTACTAATTCAAACTCGTCTCTCCAATTTGTGGACAATATTTAATTAACATTTTATATGGGCTATTTTGACGCGAAATCAATAAATGTTATTTCTTTTAATTAATATTTAAAAGCCTATATAATGGTATGTACTCCAAGTTTTATTCACATAAAGACAGCTGTACACTCTCTCCGAGATAACGAGCGGTAGTTTTCATGCCATCAAGTAGTCCCGATATTTTATATCGCCATTGTTAACGTAACAAACTCATAATGAGTCGCTTGTCGATCTAATTTCATTTCATACAGGTAGGAAACATGAAGAGCGCCACCAAACTGATTCCTACAGATAGATGGGACTGAATCTCTCGGAGAGTTTGTACAACTGACATAACAGAGTGATCTCAATAGCAATTGATACAAAACTAACCCACTCGCTAAACAATTTATAATTTTAATCCTACATTTAATTTGCAATATAATATACCATTATGTCGTTCTTCAACTCTTTTGAATAGTACATTTATAAGTGTTAGTTATGAAACACATTGACGAAGCAATAAAATCTATGTCAATTATTACATTCAAATCAATAGTTTTCAAGGGATTTATTAAATAAGGACACTACATATTAAAATCACAAGCATAACTAGCGTATTTATAATTTTAAAAAATTACACAAAATTTGTTAAGATGAAATCTAGCTTAAAGATAATACAAATACAATAATACAGGTACATATCGAAAATGAAAGTAGGCGAAATAGGGGATTATATATGAAAACAATATAATAGAAATATTCTAATTCAGGTATAAGTTCAAGAAATTGCAACATAAAACCAATTCTAAGTTTTTCGATTTTTATAATGTTACTATAAGTTTCATATTATGGTACGCACTACGTATATTCAAGTGAAAATTGATAGCGATTACTCGGTACAGTACCCACATTGCTTTGACTAAAGCACAAACTAAGCGGACAATGAAGCTTTCTACAGAAGGTGTGGAACGACGTGAAAGACACACACTTATAAGCGGCTATTTGCTAAGCTAAGATTGTAATGTTAATCGTATACGTTACTATGCACATTCGTAGATTTTCTGTTATCTTCAGAGGGTGGAATTAGGTAGAGTTATTCACATGAATAACTTTACCTAATTTCGAAGTACATACATATAAGTACACAGATTTCATATAGCGTAAGAATAAAATGGATATACCTCAAATCTCGAGATTCATTTTAAAGAGCAGAAATAAATCCCGTGGTTTTTTAAATAAAAAGTTATTTTCTTTCACGCAATTTAAATTACTGTACAGGCGACGTTACATCAATGACATCGGATGTCCGATGTGGCAAAATTCCAATACGCGCGATGTTAAAAAGAAAAAAGTTATTTTCTTATTCACAATTTAAATTACTGTACAGGCGACGTTACATCAATGACATCGGATGTCCGTTGTGGCAAAATTCCAATACGCGCGATGTTAAAAAGAAAAAAGTTATTTTCTTATTCACAATTTAAATTACTGTACAGGCGACGTTACATCAATGACATCGGATGTCCGTTGTGGCAAAATTCCAACACGCGCGATGTTAAAAAGAAAAAAGTTATTTACTTTTACAAAATTTAAATTACTGTACAGGCGACGTTACATCAATGACATCGGATGTCCGATGTGGCAAAATTCCAATACGCGCGATGTTAAAAAGAAAAAAAATATATATTCTTTTTCACAATTTAAATTACTGTACAGGCGACGTTACATCAATGACATCGGATGTCCGTTGTGGCAAAATTCCAATACGCGCGATGTTAAAAAGAAAAAAAATATATTCTTTTTCACAATTTAAATTACTGTACAGGCGACGTTACATCAATGACATCGGATGTCCGTTGTGGCAAAATTCCAATACGCGCGATGTTAAAAAGAATAAGTTATTTTCTTATTCACAATTTAAATTACTGTACAGGCGACGTTACATCAATGACATCGGATGTCCGATGTGGCAAAATTCCAATACGCGCGATGTTAAAAAGAAAAAAGTTATTTTCTTATTCACAATTTAAATTACTGTACAGGCGACGTTACATCAATGACATCGGATGTCCGATGTGGCAAAATTCCAAATCAAATCAAATCAAATTTTATTGCCTCCATAGGTTACATAGTTGGATAGTAAAAGTAAGTTAGCGGTACATCTATGGACCCTGTAGGGCACTGCAAAAATGTAGAAAAGAGGAAAGTGGGTTATATTATTAACAGTAGTAATTTTGTAAAAATATCATTAATATTTCGTTATTATGACTATTCAAGTATAGCTTTCATTTTAGTAAATCGTGTAATGTTTATTTTCTAATTATCATTATTATAATATAAATTAAAATTATTATTGTTTTTTTTATTATATAATTATATATTAATAAATTATTGTCAAATTATATATTCAATAAATTTAATTAATGTAATAAATTTTGATTAAAATAAGTTGCCGCATTTATAGTTCGTACAACATAGTATGCGAGAACAAAAGAATACAATAGCGGAAATGCGGAGCATTTGCTGCTTAACGGAATGGACTAGGTTTTGTCTGTTCTACCGCATTCAAACAATCTATTAGCAATAAATCAGTTTAGTCATTCACACAGCTCATTCGCTTAGCTCGGTTCGTCGAATGCGCTCACTTGTTTCCTATTGTTTTGTGTGGTGATATCTCTCGAGGTTTTTATTATTATTTATTGGTAATATTGTTGGCCACACGGGATTGTCCATTAGAAATCCCGGGAAGGTCCACATTAATATCAACATTTCGATGCAAGTACATAAATAACTCTACCTAATTCCGACTGCACCGCCCCCGTTCTGGAGGGCGGGAGCGTTAGTTCAAGCCGATAGGGTTCCAGGCCTTCCGCCCGACCAAAGGCTGTAGGTAGTGTTTAGTTGGTAGGCTGGCCTTCTGCTAGAGTCCAACATAACCATCCGCCGTAGACCGGTTGCGGGTGGTATCCGGTGCGAGGTCGTCCAAGCACCAGGGGGTTGTCATAGCGACCACTGTGGTGGCGCACCCCCTATGAGGATTCACTACCATCCCCCGTGGGAAAAAAAAATCTAATTCCGACCTCTGGTTATATTTATATATTTATATATATATATATATATATAGATCATTGCACGATTGTATACTAAAAAAATCCGGGACTGAGATATCATGTTTGTATGAAACTAAGACGATGGTCCATTCTTGTTTGCAAAAGAAACCTTCACCGAGATAAGACAAAATGGAAATACGTATTTCATATTCAAAGAGCAAATGTTTACCTTGTCTATGCTTGTGCTCGCAACACGTCGGCTGCACAAGGCTCGGCCTGAGCGGTTTGACGCGCACGCGGTAGAACCGCGACCCGCGCGGCATACCGTATCTATTACCAGTCTGTAAGTCACAGATGCATCATATAATATTATTTATCTATTATCATGCTATTAATCCTCTATAAAAGAACCTATAACAATTAGCTTATTGCCAACATTAAAACACTCAATGATATTATGATCATTATATCATCCAAACGCGTGATATTATGAACTTCAAAAAAAGAACAATAAATTAAGCATAAACATGCTTCGCAATTAGACTTTTCTTGAATTTACATAGTTCTTACAACACTGTACAACACCCTATGGTATGAAAATCTTTTATAGAGGATTCACATCATGATTGTAGATAAAGTCTTGTATGCAACTGTTATAATTAAACCTACATTCGTGTTTTAATACCCCTGATTATACAACAGTTGCATAAATAACTATTATAATCAACATCACGCTTCTACTAACACCTATCACTGTAACTTTGCATTACAAATTAAAATTGATCTAAATTGCTACTTATAGGGTTTCACAAATTTTATAAATCTAACCTCATAGAGAAGGATACTCGAGGCCGATTATAGAAGAATTCAAAAGTGATATCAAGGTAAACTTTATAAAATAATTTCATTAAAGATGACGAAGTACTTGTAAACCAACTGATTTATTTTAGTATTTTAAAAGCTTTCGGATCTTTAGCACTTTGGCTACCTAGCGAATAATAGTAGTAGTTGTAGTAATTTCTTCTAAAAATAGTAGTGTGTTTTCAGAATTCCTTTTTTGACTGAATTAAAATTATTTTTAAATACTCAGAGAACGGCTTCACAGATCTCTTGTCAGTTTGTTGGCCAATCCAAAACTAACCAAAATCCCTTTCCTACGTTCTATGTTCTTTCTTTATCTTTGGTAATTTCTTACATTTTACACTTTACTGACTTACCTTCTTAGCATAACAGTATTCCTTGGATTCTACTGTGGCTATCGCGTATAGCCTCCTCTCGGCCTCATTCTTTGCCTGTATACTGAGATCAAGGGCAGGCAGGCAGTCGCTGTGAACGAAATACATTATGGACGCTTCCTGAAACAAAAGACCATTTGTTGTAGTCCTTCGATTAAGTTTAATGCAGAACAGATCAGAAACCAAATCGTAACGATTTACTTATCGTGAATACGATCTGCCCGAGACAGTGGCGGATCCAGGGTGGGTGGGGGTCTAATTAAACGTAATAATTTCATTTATATTTGTCATCATACAGATTTTATGATGACAAAATATACGACATACCTCTAGCTGTTATGACAATTCATTCACCACGGCTATGGAATATAAATAGCCTGCCTCGTTCCGTGCGTGATAGTGCTTCTCTGGATGTCTTCAAAAGAAGATGGCAGTATGTACATGTATATGTACAAGTTATTATGTGTTAAGTTTTTCAAGTGTATAATAAAGAATAAATATACACTAAATGTACATTACTTACGTACATTAATAAAGTACCTACTTTTTATTTGTATCTATTGTCATAAAAATTAAATTACAAGTTCTTGACTTGACTACGACTCCTCCCCCTCACCTCTCCCCCTGGCGCAAAAGCTGGATCCGCCCTTGTGTATGAACAGTCAGTTATACTCGGGAAGTCACCTGCATAACCGTATAGTTGAGATGCGCGGGGTCCCACATCACGAGTACAGTATGGCCGGGGAGGCACGACGAAAGGCTTAGTGTGCCTGCATTTAAGCCTAGCGGTGTATGGCAACGCGGTTTGGTACGACGAGCTTCATCTTTCTTCGGAGACAACCTAGGGACAAACCAACAATAGAGCACTGGACACATGTTTTCCCACGTCGGATAACAGACCGATCAATACTTCAGCCAATTATGGAAACGAATAAATGTAAACAAACCAGTTTTAGGGTTATCACAACTAAATCCAAAAAAACGTCAATCGTCTTGTCGTTATCTTGTATTTATAAAATGATTTTCGTGACTGATCCATTATATTTTTTTCTACCACATACTACTACAAACACTTAAGAAACATCCATATAAATGAATTTATAAAGCAAAAACATAATTGATTTTACTTGATAACCCTATAATCTTGATGACATGGGTGAAATTCAGATGTAATAAACATTTTCGGTTATAGTTGGCATTTTTATACTAAGCTATCAACTGAAATAGACCACATTTTCTTACGTAGTCGCTTCAACCTAGCTACCTTTTCAAATCGTAGCATACATTGTATTTTAATCCGACGATCGAAAGTTCATGTTCTTTGTTGTAAATCATAAATACAAACTTTTTTTAACTTTATGTTTCTGTGCAACTAAATAATTGAATTATGCTATTAAGTAAAATTACTAGTTTAATTATTAACAATTATTAAATAATATTCATTAATAATGTCTCATAAATTATATTTATAAAGGAATTATAAAATAAAGAATTGATTACTGAATGGAATAACGGAACACACAAACCCAGGCGTGTCTTTTCTCAGCCAAAAGGAACCCGTTCCCTTGGCTCCTATTCCGAAATGTACCTGTACTATTACCAAACAAATCCATCTCCTAGCGTGGACTTGTCACCAACCTAAATTTTGGTAATTAAATAGAATCAGGGCTAAGACAGCATCAAAAAATTGGGAGTCCTTGCCAGGTCCGCAGGTATTTACACCCAGCCAATTGCTGATCTTTATTCAGCCCAGGTACGCTCTTGTATGGATACTGCTCACACTCTGGGATGGATCAGCCCGCTACCAGCTTGAGGCCTGAAGCTATTGACAGACGCGCCAAAAGACTAATAAACAACATGGCTTCACACAACAAAACTCTCCAGAGCCTGAACATCGCCACCAAGTCGCGTGTCTGTGCGTTTTCTATAGGTTACATTTCGGGAGTGTGCTCAGGAATTGCATGAATTGATTCCGCCTGCACCCTTCCACCATCGGACAACGAGACGCGGCCAGGGACTCCATCCGTATGTGTTCGACATTCCATCTCTTCGTACCTCTCGGTTCGCTTCGTCCTTTATTATGCGAACCGCCAAGGAATGGAATTCCCTACCTGCGTCTTTGTTCCCCGATACCTATAATATAGGGATTTTCAAGGCAAGAGGAAATAGGCACTATTTGAGTTTGCGTGTTCCACCTTAGACAATATCTTCACTTTACATCAGGTGAGACCGTTGTCGAACGCACTCAAATTCGGAATTAAAAAAAACACTATTTGGTCGTATTATGTTCGCAATATGGCCGTCATAATTTGTGGTCAAGACCCTGTAGCCTAGTGAGAGCTGACCTTATTCCTGAAGCCTGAGGCTGGCTGGCTTCCGGGCGGCGGCGGCGGTTTGTTTCATCTTCGCAACGATGGACATAGATGTTTTCCCGTGGTTAAAATCATATTATATTGGAATGTTCCTAAATGGCATTATTGTAACTTACCGCAATACATATGAATAGATATATTAATAAAAATTTTCCCATAGGATGGAAATATTTTCCCGCGGTAAAATTTAATATAGTCTATATTACCCAGCTTGAATGCAGCTTTCCAATGGTGAAAGAATTTTTAAATTGGCTTAGTAAAGAAAGTAAAGACAGACTTTCGCATTTATAATATTAGTAGGGATTATTAAAATTAAAAATTAGGTCAGAAGTACCCGCAATCGTCGAGCATGTATGAGGAATGTTATGAAAGTAGATGAAGCGAAAGAGATATGTAAAGACCGTAGCAAGTGGAAAGACGTAATCTCTGCCTACCCCCATGGGAAAAAGGCGTGAGTGTATGTATGTATGTATTATTAAACAGTCTGGCTGATAGCCACTCGGAAATAAACTGTAAAATATTACTACGCTATAATATTAAACAGGTAAGTAGGTATCACAAATTCGAAAGCAATAAAACTGTATTAGGGGTCATCCATAAATTACGTCACGAATTTCGTGATTTTTTACCCCTCCCCCCGTCCTTGTCACAGCTAGTCACATTTGTGAGACCCCCCCCCCCCTAGTGTGACGTCAAATTAGAAATGATTGAATGATAAAAAAGAGGTTCGAAATCAGTTTTATTTCATTTTAATAAAATTAACATCAAATCAATAAACAAAAAAAAACGATTACTTATATTAAATAAGTATATGGTCATTTCATGATTTTATTATATTTTTCAAAATACACCTACTAAATCAATAAAAAAAAATAGTACGTTTCGGGAGTACCCCTATTAATAGAAGAAGATACTATTCTTTGTTTATTTATGAGAGTATACAGATTTTACAATAAAAGTTAATATTTACAGCACTTTTCATACTTATAGTAATAATTTAAAGTTTGTGTTTTATCAGTTAGCTTTGATAGCATAGATTTTGAAATATGACGTCACGAAATTTAAGATCCCTCCCACCCCTTGTCACACAATGTCACACTTCGTCAACCCCTCCCTCCCCTAACCGCGTGACGTAATTAATGGATGGCCCCTTATGATAGAAAAAGGTTGTAATATATGCCTGTCAGTGGTTGCTAGGCAACACTTTGTTGGTAAACATTCGCTAACTTATTTGGCTCAACTATAGAAATTTCGTTTAATATCTTGTACAATAATATATACAGCAAAGTCGCTCATGGATTTGCTAATGCCATCGACAGTTTTTTTTTCTATTTCCCAACGCGACGAAAAACGCAAAAGAAACAATATTTCTAAAACGGACCAACCATTATAGATAAAATACGACCTTTATTCAGTGAGCTTACTTATAAATGGATTTGCAAATATGCGAACAACACTGGTAAAATCTAGAGATATTTACATTAACTTATATACATTTAGCTCTGTATCTTTGACGATTTCATAATAATTTAAATATTATTTTATTACCTTTTTCAATTGGAATAAATAGATTTATTACCGTAAAAAAGTGGCTTCATTTATTAATGTATACCAACTCCTCTATTAGACAAAATTACTAACCGGCCGTCGCTATCCTCTTCACGGTTCTTTTCACTGTCGTCTCGTTTTTCCAACTCCTTCTTCAATTCTTGTAATTGTTGTTGAAGAACGGCTTTCTCATTTTCTAATGTTGCAAACTATAACAATATTAATTTTAAATAAAGACAAACATTCACTTTAGCTGTGTAAGGCAAAGAATATTAAATAAGTAAGTGGGCAAGAGGTTGAAATGGTCTCGATAGAAGACTATTAATTTTTTATATTTTTTAAAGGGATCAAGTTCCCAAAATTGCGAATTTCAAAAAAGAACAGCTAGGGTTATAACATTCAGTTACCAATATCAACACTTAATAAATGGCACAATTTTATGGAGAATAATATAATATTATGACATAATATATGATAAGCATTATTATGTAATTGCGAGTAATGTTGTTATCGAATATAGATATTATCATATCATCTAAGTTTCACATAGCATGTCTCTGCAAGCGTAGTTAAATTGACGATACTTATCGATTGTCAACATTTGAAAGGTGTCGATGTCGTTGTCGATACCTATAATATTCATTACCTATAATAGTCATTTTGCGGCAAAATTTAGACAGCTTTAGACTTAATTAGCAAAGTTTTAGACAGTACGGCGTTGTTTGGTCTCGGGTTCAGCAAGTTACTGGATAATTGCTTAGTAATTTTCACATCCTCTTAAGAGAGCAGCCACCGAATCACACTGTTGACGCATGTCGATTCACTAGGTGTCAATATTATTAACAAAAACTACCTGACTACCCTGTAGCATTCACCGTAGGTCTTCACTTATTTATAAATTGCAGTGATGGCAATAACAACTGTTTTGTAATAATGAATAACACTGTTGTGTTATTTTCCTATAACTGTTACTGTAAACTGTTATCCTGTTATATTGCTGTTTTGACAAATGTTGTTGAGTACGATTGTTATTGTTATTATAGCTAGCTTAGTTATTCTTAATAATGAACTTTCCTTCATACTTTTTCAGGCTTACGAGTGTCAGAATATTAGGCAGTAATTTAAATAATTTAAAACTAATTACCTAATCAATATAATTATCTGGCGTATTTTAAAGTTCATTGTCTCTGTACATAATTTGTTATTTACACTCAATGTTTACATTATTTACTTATTGCAACGAATAATTTAATTTGCATACGCGCGATCGCACAACAGCAAATAATGCGTGACTAAAAAAATGACAACAGCTTAGGCACCAGCAAACCAGCAACAGTTTACTTAATTGTTATTTCAAATCACACTGGAAATCAAAATGAGTCTAATTGTCATACGAGCGAAGGTACAAAATTGTGAATTTGGGATTAGTAAAATTACTATAAGAAATAAACAAATAGGAACTTTATTTCCTTGTGAGAAAGGTTAATATTATAAGAATAAGCAGCCAGGCAACAGAGCGAGCGCCTACGCCTACACAACGGTTAGCTTTCTCTCGCTCATACTTGTAGCTTGTAGCACAGTCGTACTCGCTCGCTCCGTGCCGCACACACGCAAGTGGCAACAACAACAATGCGACTAGGCGATCATTTTGTCAACAGCAACAGCAGGATAACAGTATAAGCCGTTGTTAAATAACGTGTTATTCATTACGGGAAAATAATTCATTATATTATCTGTTATTGAAATAACGACCATTACTAATAAATTGTATTGTATTTGCCATACTATCCGACAATAATCACAAAGTCACGCTATCTATCGACTCTATGTTAACCTCTCACCTGAGTTTTAAGCAGCGCATCGTAGTCATTGGTCTCGGGGTCAGTAAGCTGCTGGATAGTTGCCTTATATTTGCCACACTCTCGCGATAAGAGTTGCTCTCGTTCCCGTAATGCTTCCAACTGCTTGTCTTTCTCCGAGAGCAACCGCCGAGTCACGTCGTTTATCGTCACCTTGAAATAGGAGAAAGTGAATAATATAAAGCATAGCTGCGAAAGTTTTGGAGTGCGTTTCCAACAAACAATTATGACTACATATTAAGAATCAGAGCAACGGTGTTTCAACCGAAATTTAACAATTACCTGCTTCTCAGCCTCAAGTTTACTTTTTAATTTGGCCAACCCTTCCTCCATTTTTTCCTGCCATTTCGCCTCAACTTTAGACATGGCTTCCTTTACAGCTTCGTCTCTTTCAATTTCAGCGTTCTCTTTTGTCTGCATTACGATGGCATTGTGGCTTGCGATTTCTATCACGTCCGTTCGTTCAATCTTTTCGAGACTCGATTCAGACGGAGATCTATCCATATTTGTTAAGGTGACTAGTCGGAACCTATAAAAAATGAGAGTAGTATGGAAATTTTGTAAAAAATGTAAAAATTGAGACTATATAATAATAATTATTTTTACTAAGTAACAATAAATTGGTTTTGTAATAAGTTTTATTTTTCTCATTTTGGTTTAAATATAATCATTCGCATACAAAAGATAGAATTATAGTAGTTTATTTCATAAAAACATGGTATAAACAATTTTAATTAAATTACCTGGATCGCAGTGACTCAATTTCAGCCTTGTAGTCCAAATGTAACTTCTCCTGCATTTCTTTTATATTCCTTTGCTTTTGTAGTTCTATATCCTCTAATCTCTTATCAAAACCTGTTATTTGTTCTTGCAGTCTCGCAGCCAACTCTTTTGTAGCTAAATGTTCAATATTTAATTGTTCTACTTCCTTCTGGTGTTCCGATTTAATATCGTCTTTTTCTTTTTTTAATGTTTCTATAACTTCATTTTTTTGTGTGAGCATAGCTTTTATATCACTCATTTCCAATTCGTGATCAACAGTCAGTCTTTGGGTCTGCTCACGGTGTCTTAAAGCGATTTCTTCGTTGCTTTTCTCCCATAAATCTATTAATTCTAAGTATTGACATTCTAATTGTTCTCTTTGGCCGATCACATCACTTTTTAGTTTGGCTAACTCCTCCTTTATTAAAACCATGTTGACTCTACACAGAGCGCATAACTTAACTAAAAAGTCTTGTAGCTTCTCTATGTTAATTTTGTGTGTATCCATATTATCCTAAAAATATGAAAATATATGTAATAATACTTGACAATATATACTGAAACTACCATTGCAGCTGAAAATGATAGCGTAAATTACAAAACAAAAAGGAGTTAAATCAATTACATAAGATTCTTTATATAAATACAAACGAATATGAAAACACTAAATCTAATGAAAAGTAATCGCAAAATAATGGGAATGACACTATTGCTTACGGGGCCGGTGAACACAGGAGCAACAAAAAAATAACTAACTAATATATAGTTTAATACGCAACACCTCAAATTTCTATACAATAACCATAACAGAATTAATATAAGCTGTAAAATATTAATAGACATTTTAAGCCTCATTTAATTTATCTATGTCATTTTCTCATTTCATAATTCCATCATATAGGTCAAAACAAGGTTGGCCAGACTTAAAAGGAAACACTGCATATTTTGTATGTACAAACTTAGTCCCTTGTTTCTCTGTGGAAAAACACACTAAAACGATATTTATTATTAATTTTTATTTATTATTTATTAAAAGAAATATAAATGTTGAAAAGTATATAAAAACATCCAGCAAATAAAATTATGATAATTAAAAAAATCAAAACATAGGAACATAGCAAGAGCTTTCTTTCTTTATTTATTTTATTCATTTTCTTGAATGTTATAAAAAAGTATTTATATCAATTCAGTTTTGGGGAAATAAACATTGATTTTATCTCCAATTCGAAGGTTCGAGCTACAGTTAATTTTATAATTTTAATTTTGTAAATCTGCAATCTTAATTTTGTATTATTATAATTATGAACATTGAAAAGAGAAGATAAAAAATAGACCTTCAGAGTTTTTTGCCTGTTCTTCTCGAGAAGGCTCTCCCAGTTTCCGAACAGGTGTAGAGTCAATATTTGTTTTATTTTTTTTTTCCTTGTTCGTGTGTACAGACAAGGTTTTTGTTTCTTTAGCTTTTTTTTGTTTTGCTTGTTTTGACGTCAATAAGTGCCTGTAAAAGTCTATGTTGAATAAAGATTATTTTGATTTTTGAGTTATTTCTATTGCACTCTACCAGAGCGAGTTTGAGAACAACGCTACAGTAATGTTTTATAAATTCCTGCTTTTTAAATATCTCAGCCGCAATGTTTCCTCTTAAAATAGCTTTATAAAAAAGTCTTAACGAATTTAATCCATGATCAAAAAGTGCGAAACTTGTCTATGCTAATTGACAGAGGTGTTGCGCAAACTTCGATGGAAATACAGGCTTTGATGATTTGACCTGTGGTTCATCCCGGCCCCAGTCCAAACTTGAGGGTAGCGACTCTTCGATGTAGAACTCTGAGTTTTCGAATTCCGCGTAAGTGCGGGGGCTGGGCCCGCCCTCCAGTATTACTGATAGAGTTCGCACCTCGGTTACCGTCGAAACCGCCATTGTTTCAGGTACGCAGGTAGTCGAGATATCCATTTTTCTTTTTTGTGAAGGTTGTCCGCTAAGTTGCTCGAAGTCACCGGATTCCGATTCTGCATTTCTGTTGAATGATTTATCCATTTAAATAATAAAATTGTTTAAGTGATAGATTTTACCATAAATTCATTGTTTTTATTGCAATTTATAAAGCAAGATAATTCATCAAAGGTCATTTGAGTTTTAAATGTTTAATTTAAAAAAAAAAACAATCCTATAAATCAATAAATACATACTTCTCGAGATCTGACGATATAGAGGTTTCTTTTTCAGCATTTTCAGAAGCATTTAACCTAAAATGATTAAACCAAAGCTTTTAATACAAAATACAGTGCATAAATGAATAAAGAACAAATTTTAGCATCATTGCATTATATAATAATATTGTTGCAGATCACAAACCTTTGTTCAAAGAATTTCACTATTGAATCCATGTTGTAATTCGGCACATCGTTGGCTAGTTGCGGGAACGTGTTTGTAATATAATCCACGTCCTCTGAGGTGAGCTTTGGCAGTCTGGCGTCAAAAGATGGCGGGGTTTGAGTGGCGAAGGCTGGCGGGAGTTCCGTCATCCCAGGAAATAGACTTTTAAGAAAATGGCCGTCGAACAAAGTATTGAACTCTTGTCTACGGGTCACTTCCTCCTCATGGATCTTCATCAATTTTGCTGCTAAGTCCGTCGCCCACTGGAATTGATAAATATATATCAATAACATTTGCATAAGTCGGATGTATAGATCATTATGTTAACTGCTATTTTCATCCACAATCACATTTATAACTCTTCTGGTAACATGACTCTCATTCTTCATCATCACAGCCATGCTTCGGCACGCATTGGGCCGGCTCGTCCGGAGTGATACCACGGCCTCACAGAAAACCAGCGTAAAATAGCGCTTCCGCTGTATTTCGCCGAGTGAGTGAGGGTACTGGAGGCCCAACCCCCCTTCCCCCTTATTCCCTTTTAAAAGGCCGGCAACGCATCTGTGACTCCTCTGGTGTTGTCCTCGGGTAGGCTCGTCGAAAAAATATCGATACATCGATATATCGATATTATTTTTTCAATGTATCGATACTTTTGAGCGATATTTAATGTTTCGATGTATCGAGGTATCGATATAAAATTACAAGTATTGAAAAGGTATAAAAATCGATATTTTTTATAATTAAAAAATCCTAAAAAAGAATACTTTTTTTATATTAACATTTTTTAACAAATTACAATTTTTTTGTGTTTGGTCGACTTGATTTACTGCGTTTTAATTTGGTACTTAAGTTGGCAACTCTGTCTGTCAACCTCCAGTTTACTTTCAACCAGTGATGGTATGCCTAGCGAACTAAAGCAATATCTAGATCAGCCTATAATACCCAGAAAAGAGAATCCTACAAAATTCTGGTTTGATTGTCGTCATTTTACTCTTGCGTCCTCGGTTTCCTCAGAGAGAGTGGCATCTGCTGTAAATCTCGCAGTACCCAATAACAGAAGTCGGCTTACAGCCGAGCATGTAAATCA
Organism: Scirpophaga incertulas; assembly: GCA_036419045.1. Taxonomy (NCBI): domain Eukaryota; kingdom Metazoa; phylum Arthropoda; class Insecta; order Lepidoptera; family Crambidae; genus Scirpophaga; species Scirpophaga incertulas. The sequence continues at coordinate 25,115,951 of CM071634.1, read as the reverse complement.
AAGAGTTTTTCTTATGTCTGTAGTAAATATTGGTTTGATTAATAAATAATTAATATTTTTTATTGTTGTCCTTGATTTAAAAAATTTAAAAATGATGTCTATTGATTAGTATTTATCTAGTAATGTAAGATGATTGAAGTAGATTAGGCCAAATATTTTTTTTTCCTATCACACCGATATATCGATATTTTTAAATAAAAATATCAATATCGATATTGATATATTCAAAAATTATCGATACAATATATATCGATACTTTATTGCATTTCCGACATCCCTATCCTCGGGTGTCCATGGGCAGCGGTTATCGCTTACCATCAGGTGATCCGTTTGCTCGTTTGCTGCCCTATCCTATAAAAAAAAAGCCTGGTACTTCTTGTTTTCTCTGCCTCTGACACTACTTACAAACTTTGTCAATCAAATTCACATATGACAATAAAGCGAACAAGCTGTCTCTAAACTTGCATAACATATCAATATGATTGGGAATGAACTTAATCGGATAATGTAATCATCATGATTATGATAGTGCAATAAGAATTACTAACCTTAACTTCTACCTTCAAAATATGTACTTCTACCATGTCTTACCGTAATATGAGCGTCGGAGAAAGTCCGCCGTCTGACCACTTCATACACCGCCTTCACAAACACGAGTGGAGCGCGATGAAGCTGGGCTACTATGCCAAAGTACCGCTCCAGCCGATTGAAGCACTGGAACGAGAGCATCGCGTGCGCATCCTGCACGGCCATCGAATTTTCCAGCTTCAGAACGAACCTGAAAAGTACAATGTGATTCATATCAGGATTCAGTTTTATTTAGTAACTTTCAAACTTATTATAGATAAAACTACGGTTTATTTTTCGTAGTCATGATAAAGTATGTGTCCTTTTTTTTTGTTCCCCTGAGGAAAGTGCATTAAATTGCATAATGGCTGTGGCGAGCCGGCGGTTATGTAGGGCTCTCCTCCCAGAAGGGGGAGGCCTACCCACTCAGAGATGGCCTTGCTCATGCATGTAGGGAGCCCCCGGGAACACCAAGCGACTTCCGGAAACCCCAGCTTCCGCACCCCTGCCTACAGGAGAGCCCTCCTCGGGGGAGGCTACACTACCTCCCCCGACGACGCCCCCGGCCACGGAAGGGGCGTGGTCCATCCCGGGTCGCCATATCCGCGACCTAATATTATATCCGCGATATAATATTTAGAATGACGAAAATTCATATAGCATGGTAATACGTTCTTTGACTAAATTAATTAAGGTATAAACTATATATAATAAGTATATAAATATTAGTGCGGACTTCTTGACTATACTGTATGTTGATAAAATGTGAAACCGTCATGTATATTTTGGTTCCGTACTTAACATCAAATACATATTTTACTATTTATGTCTGTATAAATGATGTTATGGAAACAAAAATAATATATAATGTATTCATAAGAAGTATAGAATCATAAAAAAAATATATTTACGTCAATAAAACTATTTTTTTTACAATTATTTCGACTTTCTGTGTATCCAGTATATTTATTTATCTGGGCGGTGAAAGATTCTGTATACATGTCACCTTTCTCTGTCTTCAAGCCGTAGACATTGGACCTACCAAGAAAGTTTACCGCAATCACATTTCTATGAATTACCAGTAGCCTACAGTAGACGGTAGCAAAAGGCCTCTTGTTTTATTTCACCTCATTTTCTGCTTTTAATAATCGTGCTGCGGGTTATGTTAGCCCTAGCAAGTTACTGCGACCTTTACTAATTAAATTATATACAAGTTAACTATTTTCAAAAGAAAAGTTATATAAAATAAAATTATATTCATTAGAGATACCAATAATATAAAAATGAAAGAAATGTTAAATGTATCATTTATGTCTGGCGAATTAGTAGCAAGGTACCGTAAGTATTTATCTTATTAGAAACTGCAAAATATTTGTGTATCAACTCAACTCCTCTTTAACAAATTAGTCTAAGTATGTGGATACAGGTTATATATAAAAATATACACACATTCATCTTTGCAGTCATAAGGCAATTTTTCATAAATAAATCCATAAACAAGACAAAACCATTAAAAATTTTGTGAAGATTTTTACATATAATGCATCTAGCACATTTCAGGTATTGGAACTTATTAAACATGTATTTTTCTAGACTCGTATTGGACCTATATTCTAAATCGTATTTGCCAAAGGTACACAATAATCAACTTTTTCTTAAAGTTTCAAAAAAATTGTGCAATACGGTAATGGGCACCAACATATTTTACTATGTTTTACTAAATTTGGAACAAAGTTGGAATGCATTGAATTTGAAAATTTACATTAGTACAATATGAATTTTTGTTATGGAACGTTTTTGGTTTAATTGATAGTTGTTAGTGTAATAAGAGTACCCCAAGCTTTTAACATGCGAAGTGAGGCCAAGCGATGAATATACCACAGAATGGCTTCAGCCCTATCAATTGGATTCTATGTAAATTCTTGTAAATACACCAGTGATTTCATTCATTCACTCGCCTCCTATGAGACTGGTACAAAATATTCATAGTGCAGTTTGGGTAAGTTGTCTATGAGAGCAGATGTGAGTGTCAGAACTCGGTCAATCAATACTCACTCTAATCTCGCTTTGAGAACTTGACAGAGCTCCTCCTTGGAATTGGATATTCGCCTCCGCCTATCTACAAGTACTTGGTGTCCCTTGAGCAGTTTTTCTAGCTGGCACCGATGTGACTGCACCAACGTTGGCAGCACTGACGGGTCACAAGCAGAGGTCCGGTCCCGATACTGTAATAGAGTACGTTAACATTTTTTTTAATATTATCACAGCTCACGACCATATTAAGGAGCAGAAACATACCCTATCTATGTTACCATTATTAGTTTTTAGTCAACCACTTAAACTTGCTATATTTTCTTACCATAAGAACATTTAACATGAAGACGCTCATAAAAGTGGAGGAAGCAAGAGAAGTGTGCTAGGATCGTAGCAAGTGGAGAGAGGTGGTCTCTGCCTACCCCATTGGGAACAAGGCGTGACATATATGTATGTATGTAAGAACATTTAAAATGTTGGAAAATCACTTGAACAGTTACTTCATTATAATAATGGAAAACAATTCTCAATTGGGTAGATGTCAATTTTTTAAATTCAATATATAATAAGAGTACTCTTTTAAGTGAGAAATATTGTAGAACCAACAGTACACCTGCACCTATTACTTTTGAAGATACATCGACATGTTTGCGGCGCTGAAAAATGCTCCATACTAAAAACACTGCAACCGTGACATCATGACTAAGTAAACTCGCCTAATTTGTATGAGCATATAAACAAATTTTAAAAGAACTTTGTTATTTGTACGTTTATAGGTATACTTTCTATATAAAAAAATGTTACATTTAATGTGAGAATGTTAGAAATGTGTTCGTTTCATTAGAATTACGTAAATAATAATTGCTCATTTTTTAGAAATCTAAAAACAATAATTTAACTAATAATTAATAATTAAACTGAAATTTCTATATTGGCATACTTTCATGAGATATAAATTGCTCAAATCAGATAATTATAGTATAAAAACGGCCATAATCAGTTGTAGTCGTCTACCCTATTCAAAACTAGACAACGATATCGAAAAATAAGTTAAGTAAGTAAAGGCAAATAATAAGTAAAATAAAAGAAAAATACGTAAAGGCTGTTTCAATCAAAATGTATATTCTGACTTGCCACTGTGTGTACAATACACAACACATTATTCAATTCCAACTTTCTGTGAGTTAGAAATACTAAACAACTTGTAATTTTTGTTAACTCAAAAACTAGAACAAAATATGTTGTAAAATTATAAATATTCGAAATCTTTATGTAAAACAGTAAAGTTTACGTAGAGGAAAAAGTGTGTTAAATATACAGGAGCAGTATGCCAACGACTATAAAGACACCTCACCTGTATTAAGGATGCTGCTTGATCATGTTGATCTCTTTCAAGCTTCTTCACTTCACTAAGCAATTGGTCAAGTCCAAATAATCTGCTTTCGATTCCGGTGATTTGTTTCAGGCTGTGATCATTCGCATACTGAAGATTATGGCACAATTGGTCTTCGTGTTCTTTCAATGGTTCAACGTCGATCTAGATAGAACAAATGTGTATTTACCGTTAATGTAGATAAAATATTTGTTTGTATATAATATTAATATAAATTCAATAATTATGCACTCATAATTATACCACAAAAACAACTTCAACAAACCATGTCAATGACAACGAATTAGGAATCCAAATACTTTTACAACCCGACCTAAAATTCAACCATGAAAATAGGATTTAATAATCACTTGTTGTCTCGGATCAACTGGTAAAATATCGTTACAAATGGTAATTGGACTTGCCATAGCAGGCCGACTAATTTTAATTTGTTGCCAACTTGTACAGAACTAAATTTTATTTGACCGGGCCGATACAACCTGTAGAAAGAGTAACATTTTGAACAATTTTCAAAGTATATATTAACAAATTAAGCCCACACACCCTGAAAAAATATTAGAATATTTGCTGACTTATTTGTTTACATTTCCAGCTTATTTATGCAGCTTCTTTACAGATTATGGCAACAAGTGATCAATTACATATCTGCTAATATAGTATTTCTATAAGAATATATAATTTGGACCAATTTAATATATTTTTTATTTTTATTGTAACTTTGTTTTATTGTGTACAATAAAGAGTCTTAGCATTTTAAATTACCAAAGGCGCTTGACGGTTATTTTATTCTAGCCATTATAGCTAATCATCGACTAAATTCGATAAAAAAAACTAATAATTTGCTATTTCTCTTGTTTTTGATTCGAGTTTGACCTTCGTGCAATTTGACATAACATCAAAAAATCACAAGTGTGTTTATTTACTTGCATCCACATCCTTAAGCTTCCTAGAACTTAATAATTAATACGTACAATGAGTGATCTAGTAACAATAACAATGTGTTAGCCACCTAGAAATAAATCATCTTACCAACGCTAACCCTTTCTGGCAGTAATCGAGGATGTCTTGCAAGGAGGCCTTGTTCCCCTGCGCCAGTATCCAGTGCAGGAGCGTAGACTCCTCTTTGCTCTCATAAGATCGCGCCCGAAACGTGACGCCCTCATCCGAATCCTCCAATTTGTCGGTTGACTGTACCGCCCCTTCCTTATTGGACTGACTTTCTTTATTTTCGAACACTAAAACGAATTGGCCGTATTAGTAAAATAGGCAGGATACAAATCATACTTTTACTAAGCATATATTATAGTTATTTTCTATAATGCCAGTTCAAATAACTCAATATTTAAATCGATATAACAAAAATACTAATCAAAAGTGACAAAGCAATTTAATTCCATTTTAACAATTAGTTAATTGTTATAATAACAAATATAATGTGTATGTAACAAATATAATATAATGTGCATAGGGAAGTGACGACCCCATCGCCCGCTGGTGGGGCATTTAATGTCCAATAACTGCCATAAATATCCCATAAGTGAAGTCGGTCTCCCTCAGGGTAGCTTGTGGCAAGCTATCGGTGAGTTACGTGACCAAGTACCGATATGCTTCAAGGGGCGTATGCCACCCGCCTCTGTCTTGATTTAGCCGACCGAACAGAGTGAAGTCGCAAGAGCAGATACTCAAAGGGTGGAAGTGTAATAATATCATAACGCCATAATCTCATTACTTCTCATTACACATGTTTTAACCAATAACGACAGTAGTTTCTGTGCATGTAACTCAGTTGATACACTCCACGCACACTTTCGTTAAATTTCGCTTAAATGGCCTCTACTCGTTGGATCTATAACCCCACGCACGCCTTATAAAGGTCCGTGTTTTATAAGGACGCGTGATATAAGGGAGAATTATTATGAATTTACGCTATAATAATGTATTTTGATGAAATTAGGTAAACTAAATTTAATTAATATATGTTTATTTATCTATAAACAAATCTTAAAAAATTACGTAAAGATCGCATAACTATTCCAAACAATATAAATTAATTCCACAGCTGATCGATATTAATAAGCTTTTCCCACACCTTCCCTCGCGTCATAACCTTAATATGCCCATAGGAAATATATATCTTCCTGCGTTAAAAATTATCTTTTCCCTTACCGGGTCTTAATCTGGAATAGATTAAGATCTCGGTAAGGGAAAAGATAATTTTTGACAAATTCATCAAAATCGGTTCAGTGATTTCGGAGCTCAGTCATTTTTCCTACAGGATAATTTTTCTTTTGGGTGGTAAAAAGAAAACTAATTCCTTCACCAGATCTCAAACTACCCTTATACCAACTTACATCAAAATCGGTTCATAGTTTCGTACCCAAACAAATAATCAAATCTTTAATAATTATTATTACATTAGTATAGATTAACTGGCGCAACAATCTTCGACATGAGTTATCAACTGCGCAAGATGGCGGAATTGCAAAACTGATAGGTATTTAAAAAAATATTTTCTTAATTTCTTTTCTCTAGTTTTCCTAATATTTGTAGTTACTTATCGATTCAGCCATTTTCGAGTTATAAGCGACTTTTAATGTATTTGTATAATTTGAATTTGAAATTATTTATAAATTAAAATGCAATCTAATCAAATCAACCATTACTCAGGTGGCATAATTTAAGCATAGCATACAAGTTATATCAAAATTTACACCGTGCTGTTTTTATATCGATATTGGGTATGAGGTTATGAATTTAAGTTTAACTTTTCTTGTAAGTTTTTCATTAGTAAGAAAAGTTTTACTTATAAGGGGTCACCACAGGGTTATGTAGCACTGCTATATTATACTGCTCAGTAAAAAAAATACTCTACTCTTCACGCCGTGAGAGCAAGCGCTTAAGCGCAGTCGTTCACATGGCAGAATTTTTCTCCAACTTATAACTTACGTTTTGTCCAGAGTCATAATTAGAGATCGGATAATCGGATGCATATTTACCTAAAGTTAATTGAAGACAAAGTATGGAAACGGCTTTTTACTGTTTTGTTAAATAAAAATCCCGGGATTGCGATTTATTTATTTACCTAATTTAGTTTTTGACAAAGTATGGAACTGTCTTTTTATTTTATTTCCATAAATAAAAATCCCGGAATTCCGGTACTGTAGAACATTTTGGTAATGCAAAACTAGTCGGTAATATGAGCTCTCGGTCTTTTGAAAATTAATACCACGTGCTAATTTAGTAATATTCAAACAATATCACTACGTTAAATTTGCAGTCCCGTATTTACCCGGGATTTTTATTTAACAAAATGTATTTTAAAAAGCCGCATCCATAATTTGTGAGCAAAAAATTAACTTTAGGTAAATATGCATCCGATTATCCGATCTCTTAGTCATAATCATAGTTACTAACTAATTTGTTTCTTGATATAAAGCTTGATACATTAGATTAACTTGTATATCACTACATAGTATAAAACAAAGTCGCTATCCGCCGCCTTTCTGTCCCTATGTATGCTTAGATCTATAAAACTACTCAACGGATTTTAAGGCGGTTTTTTTTTTATAGATAGAGTGATTCTTAAGGAAGGATTATATGTATAATACATGCATAATATAACAGAGAAACACTGATAAGTTTAGAGGTTTCTAATGTGACGTCGTAAATAAGCACGTAGCAAAAATGATTGTATTGTCTAATGACAAAAAGATGTGAACGTTGTGTATAAAGACATTTTCATAGACCCGGGGCAGGTCGCTAGTTAAAAATAAATAAAGAAAATGTTTAAATAGGAAATTCAACTTACATAACGTAATGAAAAAAAAATCCTTACAAATCGCCAATTTTATAAGGACCTAATACTCTAGATCGTCACACTGTAATCATTCGAAAACGATTACTAAATTCAATAATTGGCAAAGTGTGGGTGGCTATTACCTCTCAACCTAACCCTGCAGGGAGAACAGGCGTAACTCACCATCTTCCTCGGACAATTTGAGCGCTTCAACGCCAAAATCTTGACAAGTCTTGTTGTCGGAGCTGTCGAACCGCTGGCTGACGCCGTAGTGGTGCCCCTCGTAATCCGTCTCCTCAAACACGTCGAACGCCGAGAAACGATGCGCCTCCGCGTTTAGCTGCAGTGCGGGCAGAATTGGAATCTTGCCTAAAGCTTCTAATACTTCGTTTAGTCTGAAAAAATAAACGTATATTACTTCATCGAAATAAGCTACTTTGTTTGAATGTTTAGAACAATTAAAAAATTCAACTAACATCACAATGTTAGTGAGGAGATTTTTCTTGTTCATAATACACGTACAAGACTTAGCTTTTGGCTCGCTGATACGTATATGTTGAACAAAGATTATGTTGAATTTCATAATTCCTAAGTATATTTTATAGGAATTTCATAAGTACAATATATTTCAAAAGCGATTTGCTGTAGTGTGTCGACTAAACAACTACTTCAAACTATTTCAAAGTCTAAACGGACGGAAAACTACCAAAAACTTGTTATACAAGTTTCAAGTAACCACTATAATTGACAGAAATTAAACTAACTATAATAAGATAACACAAAAGTAAGGAGTAAAATTCGATTAACTTTCAAGATGAAAACAAACATCGGAAGGATGACGGTACAGGTCAATAAACTGTACTGACTGTATCTAACGAATGTTTGCGCAAAGCTTTATATGTCAGACACCTTCATAAATCTCACACGACCTTTAGTTAGGACCGTTTAAATAAAGTGATGACATCAGCTAAGTGTAGTTAAATAAAATTATATAATACCTACGTAACATCGCTCTAAGCATTATTATTTGATATTGGTTTTTGTTTCTAAATATTATTTCGATTGTGAATTTTCATTAGTTTGATCAGAGCTCGGTACATACATATAGTACATATTATTATTATGAAAGTAATAGTGGTATAAACTAAACACAAACATTCGATACCTACCTATATCTTTATCGCGCAAAGTCCATCTAGCTTTCTTGGCTTTTTATTAACCCTGAAAAAAGCTTTTAAAGCGTTTGACGGCAAACGCAAAAGATCTAACTAGGTAGTTCATTCTTCGTTTTTTCAGCAACGCAAAAGAGCTAATGCTAGTGAATTAGTACAAATATGTATGTATATATTTTTTTTGTAAATAAAACAAGAATATAATAAAGAATGATTTAAAAGACTCCAAAGGAACACATATACCTACCAAGTTGAAGGAGATTTTTAAAGAAGTTCCACATTTCCTATTAACATTATTTAAAGGCATTTATTTAACAACCAAGGAAACTGAAATAATGATTTTGTTACAGATATATTAATAGACATTAAATTAACGACATAATTGATTGTCGATTGTTAAGATTGTCGTTATGACCAAATTATAGAAAAATATTTGTTACTGTCCGAAACTTGTTTTTTCCATAAAATAAGAAAAATGTCTAGACCTATTTTGATCATACTGGTCCAGTTAGATTTGAATAGCTCTAGATACTTTTGGAAATAACATAACCACTCTATTAATTATAGTACATAATAAGTAAGTAGTAGTCATGTATTATGAAGTTACGAAAGAAAAATCCGCAATTTCATAGTATGTAAGGACCTATAGTTTCGTGTACCCAAATTTATTTAGTGTAAAATATACGTTCTCGCAAACAAAATTTGCTGGTGATATTCGTCCACGCGCCACACTGATTGCGTATAACTAACGACAATAAAAAAACAATACATTCAATCCACGCGCGACCGCCATGGCTGACGCACAACCTTGACCGTCACACATTTCGTGCATAATGTAAACGAGTTCATCTATTCTGTATGTTCTGTTCTATCTTTATGAAGCGCTTGACACGGCGGCATGTCGTGTCGTAATATCGTCTTAACGCGGCCTAGAGCGAGCTCTGTGACCTGTGCCAATTTATTTTATCAGGGCAATTTTTGTGACTACTACCAAAGGTTTTAAGTAATAAATTGTAGATTTAATTATAGCATGAAGCTTCTGACAGAGATTCGGCAATGTTATAAACTAAAGTAAATAGGCCAAAGAAAATGCCCACTTTTTAAGTTTCTGTACTCCGTACCGAAAAAATCGATTCGTTTTCCATCCATATTGATCTCTAATATTCATATACATATGTCTAATTGAGTTGTTGATATACTGAAAACTAGCTCCGTATACCTATTTCTGTATTCTTTTAAATAGATGGCAAAAGATGAGCAATTTTGTTATTTTTGTAAATTGTTTTGCAAGCATAATATTTGTCATTGCTTTTAGCAATCTTAACAAGTCGAATGCGGATCAATAAACAAATATACCTACTATCTTGAATTCCTTGTTCCTGTCATTTTATTTAATCAATCGCGCCATCTGTTAAATTACTAACAGAAATGTCGAACGCCATACTATTTATACATTACTTCATACATCATTAGAAAAGTTCATACTGTGAAAAGGTTACATTAGAAAAGTTCCTCTACTAGAAACCTTACATTATAAAAAGTGCCTCTCCAAACGTTGCCTATGTTTAATAAAGACTTTATATTGATATTCTCCTGACAATAACAAACACAATAGAGAAAAGAAATCCGCGAAATATGTTCCAAACCAGTACAATATTCTGTGTATATGTAATATTCTGTCATCAAAATAATTCTATCCCATTTCAGAGGTCAGTTAAATGCCATGAAAACGTTGGTGAGGCAGGTTGCGTGCCAAGTCGGCTGGTAACCCGACAATTACTGTTTACGTAACGAGATAATTATTAGGTACCTAACCGGTGATCTAACATAGAGGGGACAGTTAAATGTTGGTAAGCGCAAGCATTTTCGAAACGTGTGTCGTTGAAATAAAATTTAAATCGAATGAGAAAACAAAAATAAATTGACGTTCTGTAAATTGCATGCAATCGGGCCATCAATCATACAGCCACGGTAGACACGTAATAAGACACAAACGTAATAATAATAAGACCCAATACTGTAAAAATTGACACAAATTTGTATTGAAATATTTTATACACCAAGAAGTTATTATGCTACTAATATTTAAGATTTCATTTTTTATTAAGTAAGTTATTATGCACAGATATTTAAAAATGACTACACATATGCCAAATTTCAGTCAAATATGACTAATGATTTGCACTAAGGACCAGAAAACCAATCATACATTTCGTAAGTTGTGTTGCAACAAAATCTAACAATTAATGACCCGATTATCTAATTAATCGGACACAGAATAAAATCTACACGAACTAATTTATCTGGTTCAAGTTTATCGAATACTTGCAAAAACATATCTAACCAAGGTCGGCATGAAGCCAAGAATAATATCTACGTTCAACTATAACTAAAAACTTCCTACACTAGATAATTCCAATTTCACGTATTATTGCTAGATAAAAATTTATTTGGAAACGTTTCGCCGATAAGATTATTGTGGATACAAAATATGAATTATTTCCCTTAGACATGCAGTTGAGGACTTCTACACTTAAAGACATTTCTTCATTTATTTCAGGCAGAAGAGGCATATTGTCGGACATCAACCTCCCCCAAGAATCTCCACACTGATTGGTTCTACTCTGCTACTATGCAACACTTTTCTACGATTATTTCACCCCCATCGCCATCAGTTTCATGAGCAATGTGCCCTGCCCACTGCCAATTAAGGTTCACAGTTCTTTGGGCTATGTCGGCGACCCTGATTTCATAATTACCGATTCGATCCAAGCATAGCCCTTTTTTTCTCTGCCGTTTGTTATACCTCCTTATAGGCTCGATGTGAGTGAGCAGTTTTCAGTTCTATATATCATTACTCACAAGACTTGCGAATCAAAGAATTTACGACTTTGTCTTGAGGCCCTACAGTAGATTGGCCGAGAATATGCTACGTATAACTTCCCGAACGTTGTCCATCTGATCTGGAACTATCTGACAACCTCTATCTGGAAGTTAAACTACCTAGATGGGCTATTTGTCCAACCGTCATAAGAATGGGTGCTACATGTGAATTCAACTGATTCTTGTCAAGTTTATTTTAGGGCAATTGTTAAGAATCTCTGTTGACATGTACCAGCATTGTATCAAGAACCTAACCTAACACCTATTAATTTGTTAAACTTAAAACTTTTTTTTAACTTAAAGTTGCCAAGAACTTAGAAAATGTAAACATGTACTGAAACTAACTAGTTACCGAATTGCATTCAACGAAGTCGTGAATAAGTATAGGTCGAACAATGTTTACCAATCAATATCGGAGTTTAGTACTAAGCTCGTGATAAAATTCAATATACATACCTATTATTTGAACCTATAATTACGTGTAGAAAACACAACTACATTAACTTCAACGACGCTGTTGTTAAGGGTACATTTAAAGCGACAAATTTGAGCCCTATTCTATTGTATGTAAAACTACAATCCGACTGGCATCAAAATGAAAATCGTATATCAAAATTGATTTGTAGGCAAGTGTTCCGTATTAATTTATGGGTTCACTGTATTTGTTTTGTAAATGTTGTACAAATAAATATACATTTAGTTTAATTCGGAATTAGGTTTTCTGATTACACACAATGAATTATTACTTAGTCACCCAGCGAAACATCGAGTGTTCATAGTATATGAGCGTGATACGCCACTGATAGGTATAAAAATGATTATTGTCTACAGTGTGTCTAAAATTGTATTCATGAGCGTAAATCATTATGCGGAAAAACTGTTAGCGACAAAACGCATATCTAATCTAGTAAATATATTGAATTGCGTTAAAAATCCTGTACATAATATAAACTGAGAAAGATCGTGTAAATACAACTTTCTCATTGAATCGGTTTATAAAAAAAATATTTTTTTATTGTAGCTGGATATAAAAGGACTTTAAAGAAATTCAACTGAAATGATCAACCACCGATGGTTTTCTGATCCTTAGTGCAAACCATTAGTCATATATGACTGAAACTTGACATATGGATTAAATTAGTATAGAATACCAATACAGTAGTAATTTCGTAGAATCGAAAACTCGTAGAAATTTTATTATCTTAGATACAGTATATACATACATATATTAAATTATATTTATATATTAAAAAAGTCAAAAGTAGTTGATATTACTGCCATAACACACGATGACGTGAGGGCTAATCTCTTGGACATGCTACTATGAAGCCTCTGTCAAAATAAGTCGTGCAAGCGCAGAGCAGCTCACATGTGACGTCGTTCATACATTTAGAATAGAATACAACGTGCGTTACTCGCTGCGACGCGACGCAACGCCACCGTGCCGGTCTCCGTTTGACGAAGACTTATATATTAGACTTGAGAAGAAAATTGAGAAAATCAAACCCACTAACATTATAAAGAGAAACATGTAAATCTATCTTTGATTAACGAAGAGTAAATTTAATTTTAATTACATTCTCATCTAAAGAACACGAATAAGAAATTAATATAAATATATATATATTAATTAACCAGTATTCTTCCCAGGGTTTGGTATCAGTATCCTTCTAATCGGTTTAGCTGTTTTAATGTGAACAATTGCTTTCCCTTACTTTATTGTTATGTTATTTTCCTGAAGCAATAATTATCCTATGTTATTCCTATCCTATTAAGGTCTCAAACTATCCTCATTTTCATATAAATCAGTTTTGAGTGTTAAGTGTACTTAGAAGATTCGTCTCACCGTGGAAGCACAAGTTTTCCTATTCAGTTTTGTTAGTGGCAAAGGTTTCTGAGCTAGAGGTGGCTATACCACTGTAGCCACCGACTTAACAAAGCATTTCCATGATAAAGTCTTCACAATTTAATACACAAACTGTGTTACAGGTAATCATAACTTATCTATCAAAACGTCATAGTGACAGATAATCTATGATGACGACATCTGTCAAAACGGGCTTCATAGATTGTAAACATTAATAGTTTTGACAATTGCAAATAAGAAAGCCATTTTCTTGTTGTTACTAGATCCAATCAGATATAGCGTCTGCCTCTGAACTTTATTGTAATTTACAGGAAAGTGAAATATAATCCAAGAGATTGTTTATGTATACATTCCTGTCTATAATAGTAATAATGGAATAGTTTTATATTGTTGTTATAGAAATAATCAAATTAGTTAACTTACGCATTTAATTTCTCGTGATATTCCTCTTTTTTTAATCTGTGTTTCCTAAAAGATTCTTTAAAATTTCTTGAACGCTCACAAAATTCATTAAAGATATCGTCTAGATTCGCAACTACTGCTGCCCATCCCTGAAAAGTAACAAATAATGAAAATTATATGTAACAACTACACTTGCATAATTATATATTGGATCTTTTTAATAATAGAAGCAAAGCTATTTTTTATAGCCATAAATTGATAACCTAGCAGACTGCCCACCTGATGCTAAGTGGCTACATTCACGTAAAATACAGCTTTCCAGCGAGATTTGCTGCAAATCCTCAATCCCTATACCACCTACCAACCACATGTTACCAAACAGTAAGTTACCAACTTATAATATAAATTGTAAAGGCACAGTACCTAGTAATTCCACTGCATATCGTACCCTTAAATGCAGTAACACAACAATGTGAAAACAATGTGAGATGGAGGTAGCCAATCAGACAACCCTGGTATAGTATGTCCCTGTAGTAGATATCCACTCAGTATACAAGTATAGTGCATTATGCAGGTAATGTAGTTACATTTTATTTCCATAATGACCAATTCATTCTGCTTACTAATTTTGGCTATTTACCAAACAATCACAGATAATACTCCATATATGAATCCACCCCATTCAATCTATGAAACCATTTCATAATCAAAAACATAATCAGCCAATACTGCATATACTGTTTATGCTTCAGTTATTTACATGATCTTATTATCTCCTATTAAGTGCTTAAACTTTATCTATTAACATTGACATAAAAGTTAAATACTTAAACTTTTACAAGAAATAGCTTAAATATGACAACAAAAAACTCACCTGATGCTGCAAATGTTGTTCATGCACTAATTGTTCACAACTTCTTGCAACTTCAAATGATAAGTCCTTGAACTGTTGTGCCAAATTAGTACAATGCATGACCGTCTGAACTGTTGGTGGCATAGAACAACATTTCTCTACAGCTGTTTTAAGTTCAGCAAGAAACTTTCCATCATATACAGTGCGATCACTTCGAAATTCTGGCTCTAGTTCTGGGATTGGACTAAGATCACTGTATACTTAAAAAAAATTACAGATGTTAATATTTTTACTTTTATGATTAGTACTATTAAAGCCACAGATAAACATACAGATACACATATAAATGTTAAGGTAACTATAATACATTAAGGTATTACAAAGAATTATGACTATTAGTCAACCCACTTTAATATTTATTGATGGGTTAGTTATCAATTTATAACAATAGTTAAAAAAAAAATATTTCTTACAAAGTTTGCATATTCATAATTGCCAATGATTTAACTTATTTGTAATTGGTCATTCACTTACTTGACTGTTTTAAATGGCTTTCCCTGATGGAAGGTTTACTAAACATATATATAGGATTTGTGTCAGTTCCAGCGCTATATGATGATACCACATGATCTGATTGCAGTACTTCTCCACCACTTACAAGAAGAACTAGTGAGTTAGCAGGAATCTTTGTTTTCCGTTCAATTGCAATCTTAAGACAAGCCACACTAAAAAAGTTTATGTAAATTAGTTTTTACTAATTAAATTGAACTTGTTGAATACTTGTATGTAACATGTAAGAAATAATATCAAAATAACATCAAAATAATATCAATAGCAGTGTGTATTTATATTTATTTATTACTTGGATAGTAACACAAAAATATTATATCTACAGTACATATAGTCATGAGGACCACTCTCAGCCCGTTATGTTACAAAAAACCACCTGGCCAGGTTCAGGGTTAATTATTTAAATTAACATATTTAAAATAAATTTATAAGTCATATTATGTTTTTCAATAATAATAATATCAAATTAAAAATTTAAGAAATGTTTTATCCAGTAAGATAATATAGTATTCTTAATATTTTTTATTTATTATAATATCTTAAAATACAGAGATATAAATATGCAGAAACATTCATTATTTGATGACCTCTATAGTCTGGTGGTGGAGTCCCGATAGGGGCAGACGTGTGTGATGTTGCAAGCATTTATACCTTAGTCATGGTTGTTAATATATATTTCTATCCAAAATATTTCTATGAGTATAATATATGTACCTATGTCTATCCTTACCCTAAATCTCATAATACAAGCCTTACAGGGCTTAGTTTGGGTTAGGCTAATTGATGCCAGTGTGAGAAATATTTATTATTATTATTTATTATTCTTACCTTTGAAGTGTGAGATTCATGTCATATGTGGTCATTTGACCAGCATCCACATGGAACACATACAACATTGTGATAATTATATAAACTTATTAAATCTATAATATAAATTGCTTCTCATCTACCGCTTACAAGGACTACTACAATCCATGACTGCTGCAACAAATAATATAGCAAAAAATCTTAAATTTGTAGGTTAAAAAATTACACACTAGGTACTTACTGATATCTTTCAATTATTTGTAAGTATACACTACAGTGTGATATCCAATTATCAGAGTTTATTCAAATTCAAATATGAGAAAGAAAACATAAAATAAGCACTTTACTTCTTACATTGTCCAAATGCCTTACAATAAATAAGACCACTTAATTAAATATACACTATAAATACATTCTATAGATATTATTTTATTTAGATATCATGTTTACTATTCAAACAAAAGATCAACTATTATCTTAAAATAGTAAATAACTATTAGAGCAAGAAGAAAACAATGTATACAATTTTCTTGCTTAGAAAAAATACTATTGGCTTCAGAGCGCTTTCATAAGTAACACCGTGACAAACCAAAATAAACAAAACCAAAAACGGTAGAATAACACACATCTGTCAAATAATACCTATTATATAAATTCGATAATTCATGAATCCGAAAATGTTATATTATGACTCTAATCTCTCACTGATTTACTAAAACATCACACACAATCACCAAAGTGGAACGTGTTATTTTTTGCGTTTGAAGACATCTCAACAACAAAGATTGAAATACTCACAATAACATATGCTATTTTAGCTCATATTTATTCGACAGTCCGTGTTGAGCCAGTATATTTTATTAATATGGATTGAAATTATTTAGTAGAGTAATTCGGTACGACAAAAGCAATGCAGTTCGAGGATTTATACACTGATTTTAATTTCAAGCCTCTGAGGTCATAACACCACCATTGCTCGATATTCAACGCAAATCCACAGACTGTAAATGTTGCACAGACTCTAGAAATCGTTCATAACAAAAAGACATAATGCACCGTACACAACGAACGATCGAGGAATGTAGGAAGCTACCTTAATTGCTCTATGGAACCATTGGCATCATAGACGTTTATAAAACGCAACAAAATTCACAAGCACACAATAGAAGTCTTTGCTTTTTAATTAGAATCAATTTGTATTTCAGCAATTATAATAAGCATTAGAGGTAGACTTAAACTAACTCAAAATGCTAATTGTCAATCTCTGAATTATGAATAAAACCATGTCTACTTTCCATAGAAAAAAAAAAGAACTTTAGACAAATCCAGATAGAACTTTTAAAGTTAGTATAACAATTTTCCAACACTGTCCAGCTTATAAATTTTTTCTGCAAAAATGGAAGCGGGAGACCCTGCTTAAGGTGAAGGTAATTGAAATCAGTATTAGCACAATGGTAACAAGTAAAATATTTACCTTCTGGGAGAAGAGTCGACAAGCGACTTCTGGGACAAGAAGAAAAAACAACACATGGTTGCATTATTGTTGTTCCTGTTATGAATGAGTCCACTTTCGCTAATAGGGAATAACCCTATAACATTGTGAAAAGAATAGATTATTTTCACAAATACTGAAAGCAGACATTTTTCTACTCCGCTTGAATTAGAAAGTACATTTGGCCTACCTAGTTATTTCTCTATACTTGAATGTTATATTGCCTTGACAATATCATTAGCAATGTTGATTTATGACATAATATTGTCAGACTCACCATATGACTTGTATAGTCGATGATGGTGCTAATGATGCGTTAGCGAAAAACTTTGATGATTCTATAAATAATGACCTTAATAACTTAGCCCCACCTATAGGTCTCGCGATACTAAACTACGCCTTTCCAATATTAATAGCAATATTGTTTAATGACCAATTTCAGTAATGTGTTGTATCTATTCTGATCAATAATATATAACTCTGATATTCATTGAGCAAATACGTTTACTTATCTATATAGTTGGGAAAATCAAGATCATCAAGTAACCGTCACATTCAAGCCATGACAGTTGTTGTCCTGCAGAAACAACTTTCCTGATAAACATTCCACAGTCATTGCTTACATAATAAAATTTATGATTTTTTTATTCGGCTTTGTTCATGAGCTCGGCACATTATGTAATGATATAAATATATCAGATAGCTACTTCTTTTGCCGAGTCCAGAGATTCCACTCTTTATAATTTTCTCCTAAAAATCGTTTATTTAGTAATTATGTATAATTACCAGCAACTATTGTTCGATTATTGGCATAATCACATTTACCGGTAATTATATATATGTAGGTTTCGAGCTTCTTTGGTAATGTACCTAAGTACTATTACTTAGGTACATTACGGCTAAGGGTGTAGAGAGGTGTGTCTGCGACAGCGATCGAGACGCCCTCGGCGTCATGACATTATTACACTTCCACCCTTCGAGCATCTGCTCTTGCGACTCCACTCTGTCCAGCTGGTTAAGGCAAGACAGAGGCGGGTGTCATACGCCCCCCTGAAGCACATCGGTACCCTCGGTGACGCAACTCACCGACAGCTATAACAGATATAACGTGAACTTGTTTAAACTTGTAAAGGAAGTTGAGGTCAGGTTAGTTATCTGATGCCAGCTTCTAATTGACGACTTTGTAAAAATACAGGGAGAAAAAAATAGCCCTTGCTGGTTCTATCCAATACAAGGTCTCCCGCCGTAGACTTGTAAAACAAAGACGGCTGTTTTTAGGATTTTTCCAATAATCATTCGATTTTTTCTCGCCTTAAAAACCATCCTTGAACTTCAAAGAACATTAAAAAAAAAGGAGTGGCAAATTGGTCCAGGCGTTCTTGAAATATGCGCTTACCAACACATTTTCCATTCATTTTTATATATGTTACGGGCAACTTAAGAAATCTACTGATCTCTAAGAATAATGATCGGCCTGTATCAATAAGGCCCATGTCTCATTGGCTATTTAATTAAAATTTCATCCCTAATCAGTTTTCCCGGTCAGTATGAATAAGGGCAAATACGTTTTGGGCAAAATAATAGAAATGAAATCAAATGTTTTTGTTTATTAACGATATAAAACTTCGAAAGTCTCATAAGAAGAAACATAAAAAACGATTCAGTACAAAAGAAATTAAACAATTTAACGTAATATAATAACATAGGCAACATTACCCTTATTTTTATAGAATTTTGAGCAAAATGATAAAACACGTGAAAAGTATTTTTGCTTATCAATGAAATTAAACTTGCAAACATTTTCATAGTAAGGAACATAAAAAAACTATTTAACATAATAGTATAAGATTTTTAACAATCTATATCTATACATATAATAAGACAGTAAAAATATTTTGTCTGTACATTTAGTATTTTTGACTGAAATGGATAGAGGGGCACTTAAATAGATTATTAGAAAGCAAAAAAAAATTTTGGAATTTTTTGTCTGTCTGTCTGTCTGTCTGTATGTTTGTTCACGTTTATCTCCGAAAGTACTGAACCGATTTGCTTGAAACTTTCACTATTTACTTTGTTTTAACTCAGAATAATATCTAAACTTTGTTTCATCAAAATCGGTTCATTAAAAAAAAGTTATCGTCATTTTAATGAACTCAAGGCATGATAATATTGCGAATTATAATGTACACCATTCTTACATAAGTTACATGGGAAATTTAAAATCTAAAGACAATTCATCATCATGATACAATACATATATAAGATAACGTCTTTATCACCTGCGGGGTAGACAGAGCCACAGGTTATAAGACCCCAAAGGCCACGTTTAGCATGTTCGTGGGCAGTGAGATGGAACAGGGAACCAAAATACGATGAAACGAAACCAGTTTTTATCAAAATAATATGATAAATGCGAAAGTTTGACCATAAATATTTTAATCGGTAAAATCGTATATTAATATGATGATTTGTGTATCAATAACATTCAACTCGAAATTTACGCAGACGAAGTCGCGGGCAACAGCTAGTCTAATTAAAATTATGAAATTAAATAACATTACTAGTTACCTTTCCTTTATTTTAATTAAAATATTTTTCAATAATCAAATGTTTTGGTAGCAATACTGAGTTTAAATATTAAAATCTGGATAAAATATCTTTCATAAACTGAAATTTCAAATAATGCAGTACTAATCTTTAAAATCTTAAGCTTGTGAAAGAAAACTTTATTACCTAAAAATTATTTATTTTTGCAAATCGAGCTTTTGACATTTAGAATTGCATAGAATATTTGATTTCTTGCATTTACAACGCTTAGAATAGAAGTCACCAGTGCAATTGCAATGGAAGAAGCCTTGTCCATCAGAATGCGTGTCTTTTCGAGCACATTCTCGTTGCTTACGTTGATTTTTTAATGGACCATGGGCTGTCGGGCATTATAATATAGACCGGTCTAAGTAATAAAAGTACTAAAATTAATCAAATAGCCCGAGGCGCTTGGGAACTATTCATAATACTCGTCCCTTATTAATACGGGCCTGTTAATCACGTTGCCCGTAACATATATAAAGAGAAGATTATGGTAACTAGGTGAAAATTAACCGATATTTGGTAGAATAGTTGACCTTATTCGACTAGTTGGGAAGGTAAAGCACCAAATGTCGCCGGACTATATCTGCATTCTTTTAATAAGTAAGCTAATAAGCTAAGAGATTCCCTAGAAACATTGTTAGTCTTCTATTATTAAGTTTCAGCATTATTGACACGCACTAGAAAATCCCGGTTGTCATTTGTTTCATTGAAACCGCAGCTGTTGACTGTGACGAACGGCGAGGCGTGGTGGTCATGGTCATCTATAGATGGTTAAGTACACGATGTAGTATTGCACGCTTTTATATCTGGATGACCATGAATAATATTTTTTATTATGATTTCAATTAGATTACACTGACTAACTGGCGTCGTAAAGATTACGACAAAAGTGCAGATAGACAAAAGGGCAACTAGCCAATTTGTCCTTTTACAGGAAAACGCACAAGAACTTTGATCGGTTTGTTGTAATAAAACATACGGGAAACTAGAACCTGTGCTAATTATTCGATCAAGGGTTTCTAGGCGTTTATAATTTTTTGTCAATCTTACAAATACTGCAGATTCAATTCTTTATACTATAAAGGACTATACTACGAGGGCTGCTACTTATGTATCCACAATAGAAAAATTAAACAAACATAAAATAAGGCTAAATACGGGTTAATTGGTTTTCAAAGTATTCTCCGCGATGATCGATACCCTTTTGCATACGTTGAAACCAATTTTTTTTTAGCATTTTTTCCACTCTGATTGCGGTATCTCTGAAACGTGCTGTTTGAACGCGTCGACGGCATCTTCACGGATCGAATATCGTTGACCACGTAATTTATTCTTTACATTTGGGAATAAATAGAAATCATTAGGTGCCAAGTCTGGGCTATACAGTGGATGACCCATCAATTCTATTTTTTGACCCTCCAAAAATGTATTTGTTTCGAGTGATGTGTGACAGCTGGCATTTGTCGTGGTGTAGAATGATTCTGCGTCGCTTGTTGTTTTTACGTATTTCTTCAAATACTTCCGGCAAACAAATGGTCGTGGTCGTTTTACGATTCTCCAGTGGTATTGTAGCCACATGACCATTAATACCAAAAAAGCAGGCCACCATTTGCTTTAAAGTACTTTTTGCACGAGTCACTTTCGTAGGGTCCGGCTCATTTTGAAACACCCAAACTGTAGATTGTTGTTTAGTTTGGGGGTCGTAAGCATAGATCCAAGATTCATCACCTGTGTAGATGTTATAAACAGATTTTGAGTCACCTCCGTAATTTTTTTTTAACATATCCTTGCACCATTCGACGCGAGCTTTTTTTTGATGCTGAGTTAAGTTGTGCGGTATCCAACGCGAACAAATTTTTTTTACGAACAAATGTTCATGTAATATTTTAATAATGCTTGTCATACATATGCCCAGAGTAGCCTCTATCTCGCGATACGTAATATGACGGTCTTACATAATTAGTTTTCGTACAGCTTCAATGTTTTGTGGTAGGTACAACGACTAATTTCGGGCGACCTTCCTTAACTTAGTCCGTGAGCTTACTCCGTCCACGATTGAACTCACTAAACCAGTGATACACAGTGGTTTTTGATGGAGCTTCAACACCCAAAGTTGAAGTAATTTCTCTACGCACTGTTGTTGCGTTAAACCACGTCGAAAATCGTAATATCATCATAGCACGAATATTTTCACGTGTGAATTCCATCATTTAAGCGATATGACATTTTAAACCCATCAGAAACAAAACACTAGCGTACATAAGGAAAAAAAAATAGCAGTCAGTATTTCAAAAAAAGAACGAATTTTACCATGGAGGTCATATATTGCGTTAAAAAATGTTGAAATCGCATATTCCGGATACTTAAGTAGCAGCCCTCGTATTTTTACCACGATCGACCAAAGACAATGTCAAAATCACAACAATAGCAGCGTTTTTCTTAATTCTGCTTAGATACTACTCCAAACGATCATGGTAGGCCCTCAGGATAACCTTCCTCTACTACTTTCTCTATTTTGTATCTTGAGAAGTGAAAAAATAAAGACAATATGCTGATAACAATTTTTATTACAAATATAAAAATAAATTGTATCAACTACAATTATGACTTATAAAATGTATAAATTAATATAATTATCTATTTTATATTTCAGGAATTTATAAAAAATCTACAATTCGAGAGTACAATATTATATATTGTTATTATTAATCATTTCTGAAATGTTTACCCACTTAATTCAGAACACATTGATTAAATTTCATATCGAACATTAATCATGCAAGAAACGCATGTGATGTACGTGAGCGTATGTATGAGCGACAGGTCAGATACTGCTTTACAATTAAATAAGATTAATCAGTAGTCAATTCTTATTATCATTGTTAAAATTAAAATAGTATAAAGTTACAAGCAGAATATTACAATATTAATCAGGTATTATTAAATTTGTTTTAAATCGGCCGCTTTTTAAAACTGTCATTCATAAAAAGTGAGTGCGGAACTACTTATCTCTTATAGTCTATCATTAATTTTAGTATTAGGTTTTATTAATGTAGCGTGTAGAGTATAAGTAAATAAAATTAAATTAACAGAGATACGTTGTGACCATTATTAAAAATATAACAAAAATATAAAACCATCACAATTACTTAATAAAATATATAATAACGCAGTTCTCAATAGAAATTTAATGAAGCTTCTTTATCTTCTCTTCTTCTTTTAATCTCGATCTTTAAAATACACATGGTAATTACATAATCAGAAGCATACAGACGCATTTGTACTGAAAAACGGAATATATTTAAATCCTTTTATGAAAGTAGGTATATGTGCTACGTCAGCCCAACTCTAAAGAGTACATAAGTAAATATACTTTACTATGTAAATTATATGAACATGCGAAATTATAAATAAATGATCAACTAGTTAATGCTAACAAACAAATAAAAAAATGTGTAACATACAATTTAGAGTTAGGAGATGCTCATTTGTTTTCAGAATTTAATGTTTTACCTCTGTTATATAAAATATATAAATGAAGTACATGCTCTGCTGTCAGTTGAAGAGTGCGGGCGGAATATGCAACGCACTAATAACCGGTTTCTAAATTGAGTGTTTTTTTGGTAATGTTCAGTTGGTTTATCACTACGACATGATGTTAAAGTAGAAAATTTTAATCAATCACGGCTGTTTTCCCCGTATGATTAGGTAGAGGTATAACAAAGACAAATGAAAATGGCAAGCTTATTTCCACTGTTTGAAGACATCACACATCTAATTAAGATCTTATTTAAAAGTTGATTCTACATATATGAGTGTTTCCACGTAGTCTTTCTTAGGGATGGTTTTCGTCCGACTGATCCGTCGTAAGCTTGCGTGTTTGTATAGTAAAACAAACTTCTAATATGCAAATTTATACTGAAACTATAACTCAAATATAAATTTACTCGAGTTATATAAATGCAAAAATCTGTTAAAAGCCTTAGTTAGATTTAGTGTATTTTTGTTGGTACGAAAGTAAAACTTGTATGTGGATCATTGAAAACCTGCAGTTTTTGCAGTGATTTAAAACATTTATATTCAGTTATACTGAAAGGAAATACTATTTTTCTTGCGTCTTTTGCCTCGCCTCTTCTATTTTATGAACTTGGCTAATTTGAAATATATGTACTAGGTATTTCAAATTAGCAAAGTTCATAAAATATTACAAAAAATAATCGCAAATATGTGCACATTCCGGAATTACAATTAGAATACGGCAACCTGTAGTGAAACATTATCATCATTACAAAATGAGTGCAAAACTAATTATGCAATTACACAAATTATACCCCATTTTTCAGGGTTTCTAAGTTAAGTGTTTTTGTAGTAGGTATAGTTGTTAATAATTTGATATGATGTGGAAGACATTACACACCTAATTACGATAAACTTGTCTCAATAATTAATACTCAATAAAAGCTAGATAGAAGTAGGATATATGAAGCTTGCAATTTTTATACATATACATATGAATGTTTTATGAGAAACTAAGTTTTGATCCTATTAAGCTTCCAATTTTGTCATCATGGGTAGTATTTGATAGAACTGGAATGAAATCATATCTACCCAAAATGTTAATGCTAATATATATATATATATTATATATATATATATATATATATAATATATATATATATATATATATAGAATTTATTACATATATACAAAAACAGCATAACATTTAATATCATTTTTGGAAAAAATATCAAACATAATTAAGAACCAAGAGCTAGATTGTTATGTGTAGCATTTAAATTCATTATTTGTCAGCGAATTTAGTCCCAGTAATTGACCGCTAGCTAAGCAAGGTTTTGGTATAGTGGAGTAGTAAATGGTTATAATTAAACATTATTTTAATTATTTGAAGTTAAAGATCTATAAAGATTGATACAATAAAATATTATATGTTTTTGTTAAACAATTAGAATTTAAATATATATTTCAGTCATATTAAGATTTATCATTATTTCTATATGCTAATTATATGGAATGAAATAATACATTTTTAGATGTATAAATGTTTATGTTTAGAGTAGGATTGCCAGATAAATATACAATTAAAATACGAAAAACACATTGATACATGGTAAGATCAACCCCAGCATCTCAGTCGAAGCCTAGTGCCAAAACCACAGCACAATTGCCTCTTCATTTAAATATACATATTTTCAATTCTGATTCTCTAAAAATATTCTTAAATTATTAGAAAACATTTCCCAGTCTATCCGGCAATGTAATACATTAATATGCAGCATACCAAAATAAGCTGTGATTTTTCAACCTTTTTCAAATCTTTGAACCTTTTTCTTGGTTTTTTCGGTAATCTTTGTAACTATAAATCTAGTATTCCTAAGTCATTATTGCCAATGTGAAAAGAATTAACAGGAAAAGAATACCCTTTTTAGTCCAAACATAATGTTTACAGAATATTGCAAAGGGTGCAGTAGTTTTTTTTTTTTGTGGATTAATTTAACATGTAACAATATGAATTGTACTTCAGAAGATTAATAGAAAAACTTCATTAAACTTTGTGTGTCTGACACTGCCATCTAAATTTACCAATCATTCCTTTTAAAAGAAACAAATAATAATTATTTGATTTTTTGGGTTGAAATACAAATTTATATGAAATTGGCAAAGCGTATAAAACCCATTGTATATAATGAATATCTTTCAATAATCACACATTTGTCTACTATTTCATAAAAACAGTATAAATTATTTTCTTAATGTTTTTATCATAAGGCACTAACTAGCACAACCATTTCAATGAGTATACACGAAGAGAATGTTTATACTATCCCAAATAACCCTAGAGCATTGTTAACACATTCTCTATTTATCCACTTATTGTGATAAATTACAAATGACAAACTCTGTTTAATTTATATATAGGTATATATACCATATGAAATTCTTAGAAAGAGACTCTTGTAGTACATGTCTATATAATATGTCTTGGACATTTAATTATATAAAGAGTAAATTAATACCTAGTAAACAATTATTCAATCAATCATCTACATGACCTTAAAATAACCTTACCGTATAAATATTTCTTCAAAAATAAATATATAACATGGAATGATTTACCACAGAATGTGTAAATGCAAAACTTTACAAGTCAAAGTAAGTACAATTATTTTTAAATTTTGCACTTGAAAGCAAATATTACCACCACCTTGAGAATATCTAAGTTAATTGTTTTAATGTATAGTTGGTTTATTCCATTTATAAGAGCCAGAATATTTAAAATCATACCCAGCTAGTTTTTCATCTGCTTCAAGAGGTCCCCGGGAGCCATATACATAGGGAATTGGTTTCACATGTTGGTCCTCAAGTTCCTTCAATATAGGTGTAAAAATTCGCCAAGCCTCATTCAATTCATCATTACGCACAAAATGCATTTGAGTACCCATAAAAACATCCAAAATTAATCTTTCATAAGCATCAGGAACATCTGCCTCCCTGTAGCGCATACTATATGTTAAATCAAGCTCTGTTTCTAGAAGGTCGAAATTCATTCCTGGCGACTTGCACATCATTTTTAAATATACAGCTTCACCTGGTTGCACTCTGATTACTAATTCATTTCTTTTAGCGTGTCCATCAAAAATATCCCCTGGAACATCCTTGTATTGCACTCTCACTTCAGCTTTCCTCTCATTAAGGGCCTTCCCACATCGTAAAATGAATGGTACGCCCTGCCATCTGGCATTATTAATCCACAATGCTGCCAATGCATATGTAGGTGTAACAGAGTCATTTGGCACAGTGGGATCATTCAGATAACCAAGTTTTTCATCACCTTGGCCATCAGGATTTCCAGTGTATTGGCCAATTAAAATATCTTTACGTTCAATTGGACGAATGTGTCTAAGTACCTTTACTTTCTCATCACGTATGTCATTTGGGTTTAATGACACAGGTTTTTCCATAGCAACAAGAGATAGAATTTGGAGTAAATGGTTTTGCATAACATCTCGTATGATGCCAAAATCATCAAAGTAGCCACCTCTACCTTCTGTGCCAAAGGGTTCCTTAAAAGAAATTAGAACTGAAGCAATATTTTCTCTATTCCATGATGGAGAAAATATTTTATTTGCAAATCTTATAGTCATTAAATTCTGAACCATTTCTTTACCAAGGTAGTGGTCAATTCTGTATATTTGCTCTTCTTTAAATAGAGCAGCAAGGTGATTGCTTAACTTACTTGACGATACATCATCCCTACCAAAAGGTTTTTCAATTATAACTCTAGTAAAACCTTTGATTGAGACACAGGCATTACGTATATTTACAGTAACATCTTCAAATACTGTTGGAGGAACAGCAAGATAAAAAATTCTATTAGCAACAGGCCCTTTTTCAAACTTTGTGATTTGTTGATTAAGCATCTCAAAGTCAATACGCTTATTATATGCTCCAGAAACATATTCATTGGCTTGCCAGAATTTTTCAAATTTATCCTCCTCACCTTGACGTACTTTCATGTACCTCATACTTTTTTCCTTTACATCCTTGATAGTTTGATTAGTGCGACTGTAACCTATAAATTTAGTTCTTTCAGGTAGCAAGTTGTCGCGATATAAATACCAAATCGTCGGGTAAATCTTTTTTTTGGCCAAATCGCCGGACGCTCCAAGCAATATAAAGGTATGAGGATATTGGAAATCAGTTCTATTTTCCATTTTGTTTCCTAGCCAATCAACTAACAATATATTAATTACTTAGGAATTATTTTATGTTGTAAATAGAGCCAAAACGTACCAGTCTAGAATAATATTCTGCTTGACTCACACTATCCTTGTATTAGTGGTATTATGTACTAAAAGTTTTGGCATAAGTAATCATCGCCTTTTATACACGTTATTCAGTCTGTTCTATTTGGTTAGCGAATTATTGTATCAACTCCAATTGGTGGACTAAGTTCACATTATCTTTCATTAACCAATCTTAAGCCAGTAAGATTAAATGCTACAATTTTACTTATATAGGAACAAACCGGATTACAAATCATTGAACAGATGTTGTATGACAAGAGTGACATTTATTTGACATTGAAATTTCGCTGTTTCTTCTTATTATTTTTGCAACTGGCAATTTTTTAAAGAATAATAAAGTCGCGTTCCATTTTGCGCCAAAACAATAAAGGGCTAATTGTGTGTCAACTTGTATCTAAAGTTAATTTAAAATATACACTTATACAATTCAATTTGCTATTCAATAATGATACACTTACTCTAAATTTAAAATCGAAGTAGCTAAGTTCCTCAATTTAAATTTATTACTAATTAATATACTGATACCAATTACCACTAATTACCATGTTATATTTCTCTAAAATTTTTCTCTAAAATTAAAAATGTCACACCAAATTAAGGAGCTCCGGAGGTATTCGTCGTTTTTATATGTTGTATCGGTTTTTCCAAATGGTAAATTATTTATTAGATAAAAATTTAATAAGTCGTTCCAAATTAGTGAAATATTTGTAACATTTTTATGATTCAATCAAATGAGGCTCACTGCTGAATTGCTTTCCTTGCTCAAAAATTTCTATACCTATTAATCCAGTATTAGCATCCAGTGCCTTTCTGCGATTTTCATCAAATCAGCGGTCCACTTTGTAGGTGATTTATCGACGCTGCGTTTCCTGGTATATACTTGCCACTCACGGTCTATCTCTCGCTGACGACCCTCAAATTTACGCTATACCGATACTAAGGCTATACCGATGATTTCAATTCGTTTGTGAATTTCGTTATTTCCAACGCAGATCCAACAATAAGTACAAGACATTTGGTTTTACGTCATAGCATGTCCCAAAAATCTGACGTATTTGTGTATGGAAAATATACTCTTATCATTGCCAGAGAGTACAGTATCCACACGAAGATGTATATCAGATATCAGTTTCCTAGATGTTTAATTTCTTCGTAGATATGGCGAAGACAAGGAAATGATCCGATGTTCCCCCGTACAATTTTATAAATGGATGAAGTCCAATTTACAAGAGAAGGCATCGTAAATTGTAGAAATCTTTACCAGTAGTATCTTAAAGTGGAAAACCCAAAACCCGAACATTGACGTTTCAGGTTATATTTTCAGTAAATGTGAGGGGAGGCCTTATTGATAATCAAGTTTAAGTCCAGTGATACTACCTAGAGTGCTTACAGAACAGCAGTTTCTGGAACTATTAAGGGATGAGGTACCGGCATTGTTGGAGGACGTACGTAGTAGTACGTAGTAGCTACTCGTCAGAAACTACCATTACAAATTGTCCAGTGCATTACGCCCTTATCGTCAGAAATTTTCTCAGTGAAGTATGTACAATTCGTTGGATTGATTGGCAACGACCAGTCGTATGACCGCTCCGATTTTCTGATATAACTGCGTTAGATTTCTTTTTATGAGGGTCAATAAAGCAACGAGTACGCTACCCCCATAAATTCAGAGGTTGAATTACAGGACAAGGTCAGTAATTGTACAAGGGAAATAAAAGTAAAGCAGAAAGAAAAGAAATTATAAAACTCATCAAATTGTTCTTCGTGCAACACTGTGTTTGCAACAACGCGGTGTTATTTTTGAACATGTAATGTATATTTTGCATAAGTATTAAATTGTACCATGAATTCATTGTAACAATTTATGCTCTATTCATCCATTTGCTTTGTTTGGCCTGATAATAAACTTGTCACCGCGCAAGTATTGTGTTCGCTAGAATATTTTTTACTTTTAGATAAGTAAAGTAATTTAGAATAAATTATAATAATAAAATCGACAAAAGTATTATTTGTCATTTTCTCAAAAAAGTCGAAAATGATACTTGTAATTTTCATTTTGTTAATTTGTCGTGAAATTAACCTTTTTAATGTTGATATTGATCAATAGGCATTTAATTAAGATTATTTTTCTGAAATTTTTAGCAAGTTGGGTCATTTCTTTAAAAAGTTATAGCTAATACAAGGTAACGATTACAAAAAAAAAAAAATAAAGGGCAATAATTTCGAAACCATGGCATCAATTTCTTTTTCCTATTGTTTTTATAGATAAATTAAAGTATAATTTCACCCGTCTATGTTTATGTACTTTATCAAGATTCACACTGTATATTCATTCAATATCGCTACTACTAGTAATATATTACAGACAATTTTATATAGTGACAGCTAAATAAAAAGGGATTTATAAGCGTACGTATTTACTGCGACATTTTTTAATTCTCGTACGAAATAGCAATTCCTATAGTCAGAATTTTAATTAGATTCCAGATTTGACATTAGCTACTGTCATTTTGTGAAATAATGATATCATATATAATAGTGTAGTGATGTCACAAAAATCGGTAAACAATCGGTAATAATCGGTTTGCTGGAGTCTTACCAAAATTAAGACCAAACTCAATTGTGGTGATGGATAATGCACCTTACCACTCCCGAAAATTGGAAACTGCACCAAAAATGAGCTGGAAAAAAGCTGCCATTCGAGATTGGCTTTTAAATAAAAATATTCCTTACGAACCAGATATGGTAAAAGCTACGCTTTTAGAACTAATTCCACATAATAACGAGTCTTTAATTTTTCCGCTTCCGTAAGCTTTTCAATACGTTTTGTTATTTCTAACGATAGTCATTTTAGGAATACCCATAATTATTCTAGCATTTTTCTTTATTGGAGTTGACTGGAATAAAATTAATTTGTTTCAAATATAAGGGTGACATATTGAAGTATGTCCAATGACTAGTTACAATTTTATAGGAATATAATATAAATTAATGGGTTTCTTTTAATGTTATGATAGCACGTAGTAACAAAACGCAAATTTCACTGTGATGTGACGCGTTACAAGTGTCATTTGGTATTGTTCTTTTCAATTAAATTACTAATTTACATTGTTACAGTAGGATTTTCATTATCATCAACGTTTTTTATATAAATTGAAACACATATCACTTATCATACATTTAATAGTAATTGGAAAACTGATGTTTCACAAAGGACTATCTCATCTGTAGGTATATTTAGTTCAACGACCTTGTTACTGACAGGTTCATCTTCGCCTGTAATAATTTACGAAAGTGGCTTCGTATACATATTCCTAGAAGATAAATAAATCGCAGATGATGGAACCTACGAGAGAGCCAGGTATGTGTATACTACTTTTAACTAAACAAATATTTTTAAGTTATTTCAGCGTTTTTCGCGTCGGAACTATTAGTAGTACTACTACATTGTGGGACTTCGCATTTCAAGTATTGTTATTGTGTTGTGCTATCATTACCAAAATAATTATTTCATATATAGAAAATAATAATAGTAACTTTTCTTATGATTGAAAAGTGTAATTTTATATTTTGTTTAAATAGTAGAAGGTACTGTGGTGTTGTTACACAAAGAACTAATTATATCTCTATCTATTCTTATAGATTCTAATTTATTTGTAAGCATTCTCCCTCTCCCTCTGCAGATTTATTTGTAAGATGTGTATAAAAGAGAGTATACTTATAAGTTACTAGCTTCCACCTGCGGCTTCGCCCGCATGAAATTAGTTCTTGTCAATCCTGCTTAAATATAAAGTTTCATGGTTTTATCTTTTAAAATTAAGAAATTCCATACAAACTTTCAGCCTCTATTTCAATCCCTTCATTCCTTATTTTCGAAATAAAAAGTAGCCTATGTTCTGTCTCAGGGTCTAAAGTCGTCTGAAGTTGTCTGTACCAAATTTAATCAAAATCGGTTGGGAGGTTTAAGCGGGAAAGCGTAACAGGCAGACAGACAGACAGTTACTTTTGCATTTATAATATTAGTTGGGATTCGTTTTTTATGATTGCATATAAGTTTTTTGTTTTATGATTGTATATTATATATATATTTGTTTTTATTAAAACCATCTTCATAGTAAGTATCTGAAGACCTACTAAAGTGAATCATTAATGATTCACAGTAGTACAACATCTTAAATAAAATAATCAGTAAAACAAGTTTACAACATGTTTTTTATTCATTATCTTTATTACAAGTTTAAGCTCCTATTAGACTATAAAATATTTAGACAGTCTTACTGAGACTTGGCTTAGTGTAATAAGAGTTAGCTTGTAAGACTAATTAGTTGTACTGAATGTACTCTGCTACATTTACTTTTTGTCTGAATATTGCATGTTGAAATAAGAGTAAGACTGTCATTTCACTGAGTCCAAGAACCGCAGAGTGAGGTTAATTAATTTGTTTGATGTTGTGCTGTGTACAATGGTGGACTCAAATGCAAAAGAACAAATTTTTAATATTGATGTAATAAATGCTTGAATTTTCAAGCATTTGTTATATATTAACTTAACATGTTTTTGCTATAACCAACAATAAGAAGTTTAAATTTCAAAGATAGCTTTCTTTGATATTAAAGCCTAAGGTCATAGATAAGAGTTATGTATCAGATATGTTAAAATAACTACAAAATTTGTTTTGGATTGACACTATTTCTATAAAGCATATCTTATTCTGAAAATATGTAGGAACAAATTTTTTTATGGATTCACTGATAGTACATGTAGTTCCTGTGAGATTCATAACAATCTCAACCCCACAGTACAATTATGTACATAATAATTTAATAAATTGCCATAAATAGTGTATATTTATATTCATTCAAAGAGCTGTAGTATAACATTTGTCAAAAAACAATCTGATATTAATGATGATGTACACTTGACAAAATAACATGTGGTATTCAATGTGGTCTAATGGCAAGCTTGTCTAATTAGACTTTAACACAGTCTTACTAAGGCTGTCTGAATATAGTATAGTCTGCTTTATAAACAGTTTTATTTGTCGGTTCAGGGTTGTCATTCTAGCCTATTTTTGCCATGCATGTGTGTAAGTTATCTTATGAATATTTAGAAAATTATACCTAACCACATTTTTTAGCAATAGGGGAGTAAAATATAAAGATAGATAAAAAAGATAGTATCAAATACTGAATTATTTTTGTAAATGTACTGTAATTCAATGTCTTACAATAGCAATTATTACTGGGTTCAATGACTTTACATCTTACGTTAAAAGTTGGGAATGTACTACCATAGATTTTACAGATTTGTTGCAAATCACAGAAAAACCCTACCCTACATCCACATACCCAGATGAATAGTCTGCTTGTTTGCTTATGTACAAATAGCAATAAAAAATGCCAATCAAACAAGTTTATTTTTCTAATTATGTCTTGCAATGTGTGTTTTTGACTGAACAGATGAGTTGATGGTGATGGCATGTTAGACACTACTCTCAGTAGAGTCTGCCTTATCTTTAGAGACTCTCTCTGTACTGACTTTGCTGGTTGAAGATATTCCATTGTTTTATAATGGAAATGCTTTCTGGGACAGTAAGCTGTTCTGCAAGTATAAAACAAGTAAGTAGAAAGTACAAGTAGTCTTCTCAACCCCAACATCTCGAAGAAGTTATTATCTATATTTATGTCATTTTCTACTAGCAACACAATAAAATGGACCATTTCATTGATAAATTATCATTTTTCTGGATTAACTTGTATCATTCCATCAAAGTGTTTTCTTTTTTTCATAAAATATGCGACTGTTACTTTTTGGATTATACTTATTATATAGAAGCTACCATTATCAATAAGAAAAGTAATTTTTTTTAAGTTTATAACAAGTTTCGATAAATTTACCAATCTACTATTTGTAGTTTTGATGCTATTCAGCCACTATTGAGTGGCGGAGTATTACACTGCTATTGATGGTTTATAGGCTGATTAAGTTAAGCAAGCTTGTTAAGCCTCTCATAACTTTTTATAAATACAGTAGTAGGCATTTAATTATAATTAAGAGTAAGTTTTCAGATCTTACCAGTGAGAACCCAGATTAGATTATCCTATTTTCAAATTTCTTGTATTTTATCGTTTTTAGTGAGCTTACATAATAACTGGGGCTACACCTAGCCTACCTAGCTACCATATCAGCTACCTTATATCTACCTTGTTAGATTTTTAATTCATAGTTTTTCAAAGAGAATGTCTCGAAATGACCTGTTTCCTGTTGTGGACACTATGTAAAGGTTTTCTCTGCACATTTATATAGCATATTATAAAGATGCCAAATAAAGTGCACCTTTATACCTTTATTACTTATGATTAATTAGTAGAAATTTTGAAAATAGAATTCTTTGCAATTTTTCTGTATAATAGTGGTACTTTATATTATGGTATATCAGAATATACCATATTAACCAGAGTTAATGTGGTATATTTCTCATTTTGAGTGAATATGATTATTAATATACACTTCATTCTACGTACTTTACGCCCTAATATCACAATTACCTGAGTGAAGGATTGCCTTCTACAGCGTACGGCGACGATTGAAGATAACGTCAGTATTGTGACAAATGATAAGTGAGTCAATGCTGTGTTCGACATTCCCGGTGACGAAAGCTGGATAGCAGCAAGCTAAGATTCTGAATTCAAAAGGCTGCTTGCTCATTAGGTGTTCCTTTCAAAAGGAGTTGTCCATTAATATGAAAAGAGGACGAAGCCTGGGAAAACAGAAGGGGCCTCGTTGTTCCGAAGAACTGATCATTATGCGACAATTGTTTTAATGGGTTGAAAAACATAAAATGATAAAATACAAAGTAATACACTAATAATTTTTAGTTACCTGCCTTGGAATAAATTTAGGGAGAAATGACCTGGCAATAGACTTCACCTACACTGCGAGAACGCATTTCTTCGCACACTGCCAGGCGAACGATGGACTATTTAGCGATCTCAGAGGTCAGATATATATTTACTTGGTCAGTCGTCGTATAGCTCCGACTAAGCGCGTTGCGAACAATTTTTTTCCCGAATATGTTAGAATATCGTCGAGGAAAACTATTTTTGGACGTCAGAGAACGTTTCAAAAGACCATTGAAGAGATCCCTAATTTTAATTAGACGATTTTATGTTATTGCTACCTATTATTTGTAATGACGGAAGCAATATGGTTTTCATGAATAAGTTCGTTTATTAATTTATATGAAATTATCGAGGCTATATACCATTACGATGATTTCATTGGACATGGTAATAAGTTATTGATCATTCATGACTTCCTTATATAAAAATATTTTGTTATGCCATACTATAAACGATTCGTAATAGGGCTGTTGTACTCGCTAATTTATAAATGATTACCCAGATGGCGCCACTCTGTTTTCAAACTAAGTATATACTTAGTTTGAAAACAGATGGCGCTAATAGTCGGATAAGTAAAACATACATTGTCTTAATTCCTAGTATATTATTTTGCCAACTTGTTATTAATCTGATGTTGTTCATTTTTACAACGGACATATACTCATGCCTCTTTCCCATGGCGGTAGGCAGAGATCACAGTTTTCCATTTGCTACGATCCAAACATACTTCCTCGACTTTCATGAAAGTACTACACTTGTACTACATTTTTCTAAAGTTATTTTGTCACACCATCTTTATACATTCTTTTTATTTTTTTTCTTTATACATTCACATGATTATCGGTAAAGAAAACACGCCTTATTGCACTCTAAACGTTATAAAGCATCTGGTTTATTGAGTCCACATACCATTTGATCTCATTTAGTGTAAACCCCGCCTTGCAGCTTACAACGATGCATGCACTAAGCTCACGATACTGCGCCAATGCGACTTTGACGGCTTCAGTAGCCATTTCATTGCATCAAGTAGTCGTCCACACAAACCACGGTGGAAGCGATAGCCGATCTCTTATTTTATCACGCAAGACGAACGTAGAACCATGTTGCGTACTTTAAAAGATGCCTTGAGGCCTTCTTTTTCGAGGGGAAATGCTCCTTATGCACCTGGTCAGCGCGTTGGCTAGGCGCGGCCGTGGTCAGACTGACCGGCCTACCCATTGAAATCCCCCGGTGTCCTCCAAGCCCATATTCGGGCGCATGGCGGGGTGCACATCAGTATATAAAAGACGCAGTACACCAATGGCGTAACATCTTTGAAGTGATTGTAAAAATCCCATTTGAAAAATACATTTTTGATTTGATTTTATTTTGCACTTACACAAAAGATTTTCTGACAAGATTTCTCCGAATTCTTTTTTTACTGCTTTGATGGGCGTTACACACTGTGTCAACTGCCACATCTTTTCCAGAGGCTCAGCATTACTTTTGACCGACATGAACCGAGCCATTTGATATTGCCATTGTGGCCGACTATTAAAGTTTAGGACATATGTAAGATTAATACCAGAGGAGTTATTTTTATATAGGTATCTCGTTATGGAGTGAAGATGGATAGTATTTCCCACCCCCGAGGAGGGCACCCCTGCATCGGCAGTGGAGCGGAGGGTGGGGGTATAAAAAAGGCGGAAGGAAAAGTCGTTCAGAGGCGGAAAAAAAATGTGCCTCATTTTGGAGTGAAGATGGAGAGTTGTACAATCACGCTTCGTGCTATTTTCAATGCATCGGCTTCAAGTGCTGTGGGTATTCACTCAGCCAGTTAGTTACCTTATGTTGCTATTCAAACTTCAGCTTAATGTGGAAGATGTCACTATGAAAATCCGAACACATGCAATTGCTTTTCCTTGTGACAACAAACAAAAACGTCTCCATGATGTAGGATGTACGCACTATATATCGCAGTATGTTTTGGAGTGATTCGTAAACCTGAAACGCTTTTACAAGTTTAAACTTACAGTAATGTAAGGTTGCAACTGTTCCATTGATTGAATAAAATGGGATTTCCATTTCATTCACGGGCAACCCGAGTCTCGAATAGATACTTGGTCGAGATGCTATATGTTCAAAGTAACGCGTTAGACTACGTTGACTTTGAGACAGCTCATATCTCTTATAAGACCGGTGGTTTTCGTAGTGTAAATGTAAAGCTTGGCATATTACTGACCTTACTAAACGATTGACAGGAGGTTACTGCCCTTTTTTTAAGAGGGGTAATGCACCTTTTGCACCTTGACACCGTGCTGGCTTGGCGCTGCCGTGTGTGGGGCTCTCCGGTCTGACAGGCCCGGCCTACCCACTAAAACCCTCCTGAGTTCTCTAGGTCCATGCGGGGTGCGCTACCGCCATGTGCTCCGGGGTCGGCTCGACCTAGGTCTGGTCGAGCCAACGCCAAGGGAGGGACTGTCCGAGAACCCCCAGACGGAGAGACATCACCACGGCGTGCGCTGTAGCCAGATGCGCACGCAGCCTCGCGGTAGGGTTAATAGGCGAGCACCGCTCTTGCGTGTGCCCACCTTCTCCTACCTATCCGTCTGCGGCGGTGAGGAGCGGCCTCGACGCCCTCCTCCCGCAGGAAACCTCCTGCCCTGCCCCGCCTGACTGCCCTAGGATATTTTGGAGCACTAACTGGTGGTCACTGAAGTAGAGCTACTTACTACTCTCAGATAACAAAATTGTATTATATAAGAGACCCTTTTGATTTGCAAGTTCTGTGTTGTTGATGAAGTGTATTCCCTGTCGAATTGCCATACTAAGTGCAGACATATTAAAAAACATTTTTTCACAAAGTCTTACGTTTTATCATCAAATCAAATACTTATACATTATTTGATTTAATTTTAAGGAGAATATTTCGTGTCAATTGTTTAATGAAGGTGTTCAGAGATACATAAAATCCAGGTATAAATACTACTTAATTAACCTAATTTAATCTTAATTTTTTCTTATTAAAAAGCTAGGTTATGTGAGATCTTACTTTATTGATACCTACCTTAGTCTGAAATGGCTAATCCAATTTCCTTATAAAAATCTTGAAATATCTCAAGAATAGTAGCTGTCAAGTATTGTTATCATAGTACTACATTCCGTTCTTGTGCGTACAGCGCGGCCAAATTTTTTTTGCCAAGTCTAGAGTTTGGAATCTTTTGAGTGAAAAAAGCGGGATTATTTCGTCGAAAGCGCCGCCGTATACTAAAAAATACGTTACTATTGTCACTTACGTTAAAGTGACAATATATAGCAAAAATATTAATAGAAAATGTATTTTACGCTGCACGCACGGTACAGTTACGAGTAACATAAGTGTATTTCTGGTCGGATTGTCTATATTGCAGTTTTAGCTACTAATTTTGTGTCCCGAGCTATACTCACCAAGACATCGTGTTTTATCGGAAAATCACTCACAAGGTTGGAAGGAAACAAAAGATTTGGAAGCAAACAATATAACGAAGAACCAGTACAATTATAATTACTTTTCCGTTCGGTGTTCAAAATATTTCCTTACTTGAATCAATTTCCACAAATACATCTACATAGATACAGCTACTTCGATAAAGACTGTTAGGATGCATTTGAGAATTATGAAATATGCGTATCACAAGAATTAGCACTATTTAGTGAGAATCGCAGGATTGTACTTGTTATTTCTATTGTAGAATATATTGTTACAGAAATTATATGGGATTTTAAATATGATTTCTTTTTCTAATTACCTGTATTATTGTTTGAAGTAATTCAATTAAGATTTATTTATTTAAATTTATTTGTTGTGGTTGTTATATATGCCTGTTATGTTTTTTTATATACATACATGTATGGGGTCATATAGCCGGAAAGCAAATACCTATTTGTTTTTTTTTTTTTGTTTCAATACCATTGGCATGCATCATATCCCTATTTAACTGTAAGAAAATTTTGATCATCTAGGGCCATTCAATCTCAGCTATGTGGTACAGTTTAATATTTCATTCATCAAGTGCTCGGAAAAAATATACAAATTGAACTATTGACAGAAAATGATGATGGATGGTATTGAACAGTTTTCACTTCAAAACTTGTTGCATGCTTAGATGATGGACTTTTAAAGAAACATAAGAACCACGCAACTTTAAAACATCGATTTATATGGCTTGTCGACAAAACTTATGACATATTTTTTTTAGTAGCGAGACAAGATCCATTGTTTAATGAAATCAGTGGTTTCGGATAAAGTTTAGTATTGTTGCACTTTGAAGGTGTGGATACAGTGGCACGTGTGATGCGTTGGCGACAGGCAGCGCGGGTGGGTGGCAGGGCGAGGGGTGCGCAGTCGTGTGCAGTGGACCACTTGACGTCGCACAAGGTCAAGGAGAATGATTAACAACGAAAATACAGCAAAACAACGGTGGCGGTGCGGGGTGCGTGCGGGGACGCGGCGCGTCAGTCAGAGCAGTGACGCCGCCGGTATCGGCCGCGATTCTGGCGCCGCTCGCGACGATTTCGAAAATCGATGCTCGATCTGTAATCGGAGTTTATTTAAATTTCACTATAAAAAGTATCAAATGTAAAAGTTATATTAATATCCATAATATAGTGTCATCTGGACGATTTGATTTTTTTCGATGTTTGCGCTTGTGTTCAGTAAGAGTTCCTAAAAGACTTCGGGATCTAGATTATTTATACCGTAAAAGAAAACAAAATTTTTAAACAATAGTTAGATCCAATTGTAATGGCAGTAGATTAGCAGACCTTATTAAAATAGCGCGTAAAATTGTCTGTTCAAGTGCAAATTGTTGCACGTGGGTTATTTTTTTACTTGAGTTTGATACTAAAGTAATTGATAGTAAATACACTGGTAAATGTCAGAATTGTCATAATCATTATGCGCTGTATGCTGAATATTAATTTGAGTTAATAAATAAAAAAATAAAAGTTATGTTCACAAGTTGATTACAATGTACATACCTGGTTTGATGTCACATTTCTTTGTAAACCAAACGAAATGTTTAGGTGCTTATGACATATTTATATAGTCTTTTTTAAAACGAATGCAGGGATTTATCATACACCGATATACTTTTATATATGAAATTATGTTTTATGCCCTTATGTTTTTATCTGACACGACTTGTAAAGAGCATTGCAAGGTTGCAAGTGTATTGACTCTAGGTGTTTTGAACACGTTTATCATGGCGCTCTATTGGATATCTAGGCGTCGTTTTTGTTGTTATTTTTTATAAAGAAGAATGTTAAATAATAAACACAAAGCAGGCTCCATAGCTATGCATGATATGATAACATAAAAACAGTCTTCATTTTGATAGTTTGACGTCAGGGTGATGTAACCCTTACAGAAATCGTGCCAAACTAACGGAAACATATTCACCTTTTTTACTGTATATCATCTACTATGCAATGAAGATATATTCATGGAATTGGCCACACATGATTCTGCTATGTTTTTTATATTATCTAAGATATTTATTTGAAGATACAGTACTATAATATTCATGTCACACAATTTGTATTAAGAAAATATTTAGACGTCTCTATTAAATCAAAACGTTAAGTAACGTAAGTTATAAAATGAGACGTGCATTTTGCAATAACTGTCAAACGATTTATATGTAATCAATGTCATTAGTATGCCTCCACAGACGGGACATGTTTCAATTTATATATTGTAAATTGCGTTACTCTTAAATGTTTATTATTTTATAGAGCGAGTAACGTCTTGGGTGACAAGATGATTGTATCATTGTCAAGGTCTTCTACTTTATTAGAATTCATTGCCGCCCTCACGCTAATTCACATTTGGAATACTAATATCTTTAGCTTTTTTGCTTAGCGAGGATTCACGTGTGCTCGTTTCCTTGTTCATGTCTTTCTGTTTGTCAACCGTCATCATTCTTAAATTATGCACAATCGAGTTTATTATTATTGCCAACATGTTCTTATTATAACAATATCTATGCAGTTAAATGTTTAGAGCTTTTTGATTTTTATTTTCGTGTAGAGTTCAAATTATGTTTTTTTCTTCCTTAATATATACTATTTTCTTTAAACGTGTTTGTAGTTTACTACAATTTTCATTCAGTGAAGAAATTCATAAAAGTGAATGGTTTCGAAAATATACCTACTACATGATTTTAAGAGCTAGTTTCTCAATTAAACTGTATATTTGTATCATGCTCATCTTAAATATAATTAGAACCAATAGTAGTCAATGCGATTGAATCATCGTCAAGAATAGGACCGAAGTGGTCGGTAAAGTAGCAATTTATTTTATAACGATAAGTAATAGACTTATGCTAGCCAATAATTTGCAAATATTCTCTAAAGAGAACAAATTGTCTAAGCGACTATTTAAATGTCATATGGATGTTTATCGCAAGACCGCAGTTCCCTAATCTCTAGCGTAGAACCGCGGGAGCTCGTTGGTCACGGCCAAGGTCTAACCGCGTTGCGCTCATTACGTAACCGCATTTAGTAAACGATAAAAACATTCGCGTTTTCATTTATAACAACGACTCTATCTAATTTAATACGTCCGTAAGAGACTATCGCAACTGTTTTAAACTATGTAATATTCAGTAATCAGATCCGGTTGTTCTGCATAGTTTACGTCGCTAATTGATAATGAATTGCTGCCTTTTCCACGCTTGTAACTCTAGAGGCTAGTTCAAACCCTTTGCAAGACTAAATCAAGTTACTATTGTCAGTTTGACGGTTTAAAGACGCAGTGATTTTAAATGACCTGATCATTGCAAACAAGAAATCGTTCGAATAATAAATATACGTGTCCTGATATAATATTTACTTTAAAATCCGTCATCCATACGCATGAATTTTGTCGGATTTACTATTTGCTTTTTTTAATATGTGGTGTTTAATTTAGGCTTCTCATTCCATATTCTAATTGTATAATCATGAAGAGTTAATATACTAATAAAAGAGCCTTGGTGCTAAGTAAGATAGATGTGCCAATGTATTTTGTTTATTGAAGAGCAGTCGGGATTTGTATTGCATAATTTTGTATAGTTCTCAGAACTAACTGGTGTTTTATAGTCATTTTGCTGTTTTAAAAAGTAAAACAAAATGTTTCGTCTGAAATCTGT
This sequence comes from Scirpophaga incertulas, assembly GCA_036419045.1. Lineage (NCBI taxonomy): Eukaryota > Metazoa > Arthropoda > Insecta > Lepidoptera > Crambidae > Scirpophaga > Scirpophaga incertulas. The sequence continues at coordinate 25,073,644 of CM071634.1, read as the reverse complement.
TCAGGATTCCTGTCCCTCGGCCACTTCTGCCGTTGGTTTTGTTTAGTTCAGTGGCGAATGGCCAGCGAACATCGCTTCGTGGTTTCGTGTACAAACAAAAAACACCTGTAGTCGTCAGCGATTCTCCAAGGTCGCAGGCCCCCGGCGCGAGTTTCTTTGCGTTCCGTTTACCTATATCTCGCGGCGAATGCACGCCTCGCGCCGCCCCCGCTCGGCGCGCTTGACTCACCGACACCGCACCCGCTCGTCGCCTCCGGGTCAAGTCTAGGACAGCCGTTTGACTTTGCTCTTTTGAACTGCACGTTATCTACACAGTTGATATGAATATGTTAATAATGTTGTTCTCATATCGAAAAGTATGTTAATTCATCCAAGTCATATCGATCAGACTGAATCCGTTTTATGTTTAATATCTAGATTTATTGAATACTTTTTAAATAATTCAATAAAAATTTCAACTTTGATTATGTTTGTTCAATGCTATTGCGGATTTAGAATATTATAGATCATTTTAGTTTTGTACTTACAATTGTTATCCTATAGAATGTCAATTAATTAGGTCCTACTATACTTGAGCAACCTTTTGTATTAGATAAATTATGGCAATTTAACTTCGATAATTTTTTTCTTCCTAACTACAAACAAAGTAGTTACTCACAAAGTAATGTACATATTTATTTCAAATGTTCTTCCAAAGAAAATGAAAGTAAGTTCGTGCAACTTGAATAAGAAAACGCGATGCGCGCGCGTCGCTATTGTCAATGTTAATTGTAGCTGGTTGGCGGGCGCGTCAAGTCAAGGTCGCCGCAAATCGATAGGCTGGAGTAGGGAGGCAGACGGGACTCGCTCACATGCACGTATGCACGTCATGCGTGTACATACCAAAGAAAGTATAGAAAAGTAAATTGCAGCATTATAGATACTAACTATTTTTATATTTACATAAGTTTACATGTGTCAAACAATGTAGTACAGTAGTAAATAAATTTTCTCAGGCTAAATGCTGCTTAGTTTATTTATTGTCATGCTTCAATGTCTTGGAAGACATTGCCAATTCATTTGTTTTTGTTTTTATTATGTCCACGTGCAATTTTTATTTATACTTATGGTTTTTATTGCTATTGGAGTGGATAGAAGGTAAACTCTGATTGCGGCAACAATACTAGTCCAATCAATTTTTTTATTATACGGAGATGATAGCGTGGCTATAATGGGTTATACGTTCCAACACAGATAGCATATTTAGGTGTATTCAATATTGATTCGTTCCTTTATTGAATATACGACCATGATACAGAACGCCTACGTAGCTAAACGCGAGAGGACCCTCTTACCGATGAGGCTATCAATTTCATAGACTCTGCGGTTGTCAAGGATGCCGCCTGATTGACAGGTTCGGCCCGTATAATGTGGTCCTATAATGTATACCAAAGTTCGAAGGAGGATATGAATTCGCGTTTCGATGAATACCTATATATTGCATTTATTTTATTATACTTTTCGTATAAAGCTCCACAATTTTTAAACGGTTTTATTTAGCTCAGCCCGGTTCATTCATTCTTGGGTCAAATTTAGTAAATCAAATTTCACCCTCTTCCTGTCAACCGATTAATCTGAAATATTGTATACACTTTGGATTTTGGTGACAATACAATTATATTTATTCATTATCATTATAAATTCAACATGGCCGCCGCTACAAAATGGCGGACAATTTAGGTTTTATTAATCCCATCAATATGGGTATCAAATGAAAGGGCTCAACAAGCAGAATACAATATACTATAAAAAAATTAAAATCCAAGATGGCGGCCGCTACAAAATGGCGGATAACGTAGGTTTTATCAATCCCATCAATATGGGTATCAAATGAAAGTGCTCAACCAGTAGAATACAATGTACTATATAAAATTAAAATCCAAGATGGCGGCCTCTACAAAATGGCGGAAAACTTAGGTTTAATCAATCCTATCAATATGGGTATCAAATGAAAGTGCTCAACTAGTAGAATATAATGTACTATATAAAATTAAAATCCAAAATGGCGGTCTCTACAAAATGGCGGATAACTTAGGTTTTAAAAGAGAATAATGCGAAATAAAAACTAAAAACTAGAAAATAAAATAGGTAAAAAACTTTTTAATTTAACGGTTTTATGTTAAACATACATTGCAATGTTTAAGATAAATGTACTAAAAATGTACTAAAAACCAAAAAATAATAAAATAGATACAGTCGTGGGAATTATAAACATATGCATAGACTAGACTAAAATAAAACCGTGGGGCACATTGAAACAACACAACGATTGTAGACAATTGATGTGCCCCACGATTTTATTTTAGTCTAGTCTATGCATATGTTTATAATTCCCACGACTGTATCTATTTTATTATTTTTTGGTTTTTAGTACATTTTTAGTACATTTATTTCACTTAAATTTAGAACAAATTATTGAATTTAAGTTTACTACTTATTACTGTCGGTGTATATAGACACACCGACAGTATTTATTCGTTATACTTAGGGCCTCTTTCACCATCTCCAAGTAAAGTGTCGAGTAGGCTAATTGACAGTTAAAGTAGCCAGTAAGTTAGATTGTCAATTTCACGACTTTCGGGTAGCGTTAATTATAGGATTAACTGACGAGTAACTTACTTGCCACATCATCTGCCAATTAACGCGTTTACTTGACGGTTAAAATAACACCACGCGTATATTTATTTACGTACATCCTAAATTAGTTATTAAAAATGGACTTATATGATTTAATTGATCATGAACTAGACGAAATTGAAAATTCTTCAATGCAGCTGATGCCGAGAATTCGTGTATTTAAATTCCGCCTTGATTATTTCACCGACCCGAATGAAACTGATTTCTTTGCAGGTTTCGCCTGTCGAAATTTGCAGTAATAAAAACAAAATAATAACTAAAAGACAAAGGTGAGTTGTATGACTTTTTTTATTCTACTGATTTACCAAATTTCCTTTCTAGTGAAATTAAAGGTAACCTATAAATCAATGTCAAAGAATAGTACATAATGTTATCCCTTCTAAAATAAAACAATGTTATATAAAATATCCTTATAAAAAATAAGTTAAAAAAAAAATTAAATAAACTAACCAAACATCACACGTGCAAATCGTATTATAAATTGACGTTTGAATGACATATGAAATCTGACATTTTGACATATTATTGAACGATTTTTAACGAATGTTTCGTTCGTCATTCACTTAATCAGTGATTTGTTACTTGAAGGTTTGTTTTCGTTTGTGAAATTGAGAGAAGTTACTTGGAACATTTACTTGCCAGTAAGCGTTAACCGGGAAGTAACTAGTCGCCACTTTACTTGGAGATGGTGAACGAGGCTCTTATAGCAATGAGTATATTTATTGAATTGATCCAAGTGTTTCCTGTTTATTTGCAAGGAACGTTTTGTAGTCATTTTCGTCAAGAGAGCCAATTACCGGCCCCACATGCGGTGCTATCTATGTATAATATAGTTTCTGAACTTGACTTATTTTTGTAATACCGATTCAGTATTCTATTAATTTTATTTCTCTATTATGACATGTTTATTTAGAGTTTCTTATTTCAATATTATATTGGTTTCGACTATGTAATTATGAACGCTACCTGTAGTTGGCGGTAAATCTACATTCACTTGAAACATAAATTTTAAACATACTTTGTAACAGGATAAAGTAAAGATATATATTTTTAGGGTTCCGTAGCCAAATTGCAAACAACGGAACCCTTATAGATTCGTCTTGTCTGTCTGTCCGTCTGTCCGTCCGTATGTCACAGCCATTTTTTTCCGAAACTATAAGAGTATTCTGTGAACCGCATTAAGATTTTCAGCCAATAGACGCCCACTGTTGGACATAGGCCTCCCCCAAGGATCTCCACACAGATCGGTCCTGCGCTGCAAGCGTCCAGCGCCTTCCCGCGATCTTCACCAAATCGTCGGTCCACCTTGAGGGAGGCCTACCAACCTTGCGGTGTCCAACATATGCCTGCCACTCCAGAACCTTTCCGCCTCAACGGCCGTCAGTCCTGCGAGCAATGTGCCCCGCCCATTGCCACTTAAGGTTCGAACCTTTCCGCCCCAACGGCCGTCAGTCACTTAAGGTTCGCAATTCTTCGGGCTATGTCGGAGACCCTGGTTCTTCTGCGGATTTCATCATTTCTGATTCGATCACGCAGAGAAACTCCGAGCATAGCCCTCTCCATTGCCCTCTGGGTGACTTGAGCCGCCTTATAAAGGCCCAAAGATTTTGATGCAAAAATAAAAAAAATAATAATAAATATTGGGGATAATAATAAATACTCCCCATACTTAGAGCTGAAACTTAAAAAAAATTTTTTTCATCAAACACATACGTGTGGAGTATCTATGGATAGGTCTTCAAAAATGATAATCTCGTAAATAGTAAATCAATGGTACGGAACCCTGTGTGCGTGAATCCGACACCCACCTTGGCCGGTTTTTTAGATCTTTCCTCGCGGTGTGGATATAACCGCGTTGAAGCACAAGGCCGCACATATGTCCAAGATTGCGTTTGCACATAAACAAACCATACATTCACAAATTAGCTATGTTGTTAGGTTTCGATATTTGTTGAAATTTCGCTAAGAGAGACTAAACGAAAAATCATTACTAATATATTAGAAATCTTGTGTAATAAGACAATGTTTAATTTTTTTATACGGCAGGGATTTGTCCTTAATATTAAATATACAGCAGTTACCTCGGCAGTCTCGGTATGGATGCATACTTAATCCAAACAATAAGTAATCCAATTAATTAGTTTTAAGTTTTTTACTGTCTTTCATGATTTTTGATCAGTGATACAGCGAAAAATGTTGTATTGACGAGCTGAGGCTAGCGCTGGGAGTTCGGTCCACGAACATTGAGTGACGTAAAACTTAATTACAGAACTCGCCGCGCAGCCACGTTCCACGAAGGCCAACTGCTAACAACTTCAATAATTTCGATGGCATAATTATGAAATATTCAAAATAATCTCGTTCGATTCGAAATATTAGCTGTTTATTAACAAAAAAATTGATATACTACTCGTTTTCTATACAAACTGAGATTTATTCACGTATGATTGTATGCGGACCTTGAGCGCGTCGGGTGAGACCTTCACGCCGGTAACCGCGCGGAAGTTGACGACGGGTACCTATTTTTTGTCAAAATCGAGCTCGTTGAATTGCGCATTAGTCACAAGCTTCGCATCAATATTGAAGCTCGCGGCGCGTTGTAGGGGAGCTGCACTGGCTATGCTATCAGAGTGACGGATGACGAGTCGACTGCAATCGCTGTATCACTATCACAATGTCACAACGATGTCTGCTTTGTCCTCAGCGTCGGCGGGTTTGTGTGTACTAGCTCATTCGCACGGTCGCTCTCAGTGTATCTACTGCTTTGATAAATCGAGACGGTTTCAGTCGCAATCTGGTCACAGCGCAAATCGTCATTGAAGATCACGTCGTCCAGGGCAAGTTGTTATATCAGTTGTGAATTATTCGTAGTCTCGTCGCGTTTGATCGACCTCGTGTAGTGTGTCTAGTGATGTGAGGATGCTAGTGCACTGCCATGTCGAGCGTGGCGAAGAAAGACAAGCCAACGATGTCGGTGACGGCGTTGATCAACTGGACGCGGCCGCCGGCGCCGGGCGCGCAGCAACCGCCGCCCGCAGCGCCCGCGCCCGCCCCGACTATGTTGCAACCCCTTGCAATGCCCTCCTCTATGCCCACCGTTGACTGCTCCCTCGACATGCAATGTATGTACTAATTGGTGGATCAAACACATTTTTATATATTACTATTTTCCCGAGAACAGTTAATACATTCTACAGTATTTAGCTTGATCACTGAATAGTAGTTACCAAAATACCATACCAAGATTGATACCAAATGTGTCACAATCAACTAATATTAATTAATTAACGAACACTTAGTAATTTCTCAATATGTTAAAGTGTCAATAAGCTATTCTTGATATATTTGTAATTAAATTACCACTACTAGCGTCACTTGAAATTTTCGCTGAATAAAATGGCTTCGACGATAATTACTAAAACCTTGTGCGTAGTCGATAAATCGATAGAATAAATGATTGTTTTATAAATTGCTTCATATACGAACGAGGTTTGGGCGGTTGTATTGTCATTTACATATTTTGTATAATAATAAATTTATTAAGCAATTATAATGTGACTATAGAGCCGAACATTATGTTTTTTTTAAATATTTTATTTAATCTAACACTACACTCGTATTATTAAAACACATATTCTTTATTCAATTTACTTATTTAAATAATTGAGTGTTTTTATCGCTGAATTCGCAGTTTTACAACCCTGCTCTTTGTATATTTTACGAGTTATTCAGCTATATTGAGTTCATTCTCTTAAGCTTTAGTATACATATATGATATGATAAAGCTTTTGGGATTAAGCTTACATAAGTGTATTTATGTAATATTTAAAAGCCAATATTTTCTACTAATGGCATATGTTTATTTCACAGAAGCTAATAAATTCTTTGTACACATTGTATTACTTCAGCAAAGATAGTCCTTTGGGTAAACCTTTTAATTTAAAATGTTAATTCCACAAATGCTATTCAGTCTATTTTCGTCATAAGTGAGTGAATTAATATCTTGCTAAATATCTATTTATAGTAAATATTCTATTATAGTTGTGAATATATTTTATTTAAAAAAAAAATGTTTCAATATCTACAACGCAGTACCTTTATCAGCATAATTAAGCTCGCAGTAAACGTTGAAACGCTTTAAAGGTATCATACTAAATAGGGAAAAAGTGAAATAGGTGTAAAATAATTGTCAATGCCGAAAAATGTAAAACACATAGGCAGTTTACTTGATAATGATTTTTTACGGAACCGGTATGATGCCAAACGGCGTCACGTCAGTCACGTAGTCCTTTGATGAATTATGATGTAACTTTTTATATTAGCTCTTTTATTAAAATAAAATCAATTTAATAATTTTTTTTTATTGTATTTAATTATATTACATGTTTGTTTTTATTATTATTACTTGAGTATGTAGGTGTGTGTATGTATGTATTTATATTTACCAATCTATTTCATTTGTGTAATGTCTTTTTTTGTATTTGGAAAACATGTGACTTATGAATGCCTTTAGAAGGTACTAAGCTTATTTTTTTTTCTCATGGGGGATGGTAGTGAATCTTCATACGGGGTGCGCTACAATTGTAGTCGTTTTAATAACCCCTTGGCGCTCGGACGACCTTACACCGGATACCACCCGCGCCCGGACTACGGCGAGTGGTTATATTGAATTCTAGCAAAAGGCTAGCCTATCGACTAAACACTACCTATAGCCTTTAGTCGGACAGTAGGCCTGGGACCTTATCGGCTTTGAACTAAAGCGCCCGCCCTACAGAGCGTTGGGCGGTGCGTAGGTACTAAGCAAATTTACAACAATTATTTCTCTGCATGACAGGATAGTGGCAATAGGCTCATCCCGTCTTACACTAGGCATTATTAAAAACTGATATATAAAAAGGATATTGGATAATCATGAACACGTTAAAATATATCTTTCCTGTGGGAAAATACTATAAAAACTATTGAGTCAATTAGGATGTGGTTTTATATGGGATTAGTTTGAAGTCCGGCTAAGGAAAGGACATAGACCCGAATTGTACCCGAGGAGATCATCTTTCCTATGGAAAAATATCAATATAAAATAACCAAAAGTGTCGCATGATTTTGAACTTATTATGAAAACTGAGTGAAGGAAAGTATGTTAAATAAATATTATTTACATTTTCAATGGACAGATGACGGTTATATATATATAGGTACTTATATTTTACCTATTTAATCCTGAAAAGTTTGATGCTGGTTCGTCGTTTTAAAATTTTTACACAATGTCGCATTTTTATTCTCCCCGTATAATTGTATTCTTTTTACTCCAAAATAATAACGTTGATCGTGACCACCGGATAATAATCGGGAGGTTCTACCTTCACTGGTGAATGTGATAGTGCTAAGGTTTTTCAACTCGCCAGCTAACTAAATCCGTCTTACCAAAATTTTTGTCATGATAGAGTAGAATAATAATGTTAGATCTTTATGATCACTTATTCATCAGGTGAGATGAAAATGGCCTTTAACTTCCGTTTTGTGGATAAAATATCACGGCAATTCTTTTTATTTTGCTCTAAATAAATATGAAATTAAACCACAGTTATTCGTGCAAGCGTAGAGAGGTCTTGTTGACTTAGGATAAAATTCGCTATTGCAATCATCATCTTCCTGTGCCACATTAAATGGAGTCAAACATGTATTCCGCTTTAAACAATTGGTTTTCGAGATGTCAATTCGTAGTAAGCATGTACACAGTGTTATAAGAAAATTTCCAAATAGTGTTTATTATATTTACTTCCATGTTAATGTTATATTTGTTTTTAAGTTTTTGTGTAAACTAATGAAATAGTGTATAAATTATTTGTGAATGTTTATGAATAATTGCCGGTAATGGGTCAAATACATATCTTCTCACGCAAAGTAAAATTGAAAGGGGGGGAAATAAGAATGATTAATAAATTGAAGAGGCCAAAAGCATTAATAAAAGTAATCATTTAGCCGGCTTAACCATTATGTTAGAAGTCTTAATAAGATAAAAAAAGTAATCATTACTTAACTATATTTAGTTTTAACGGTGTTTTGACTTAAAGTACTACACCAAAACCCACACCGAATATTTCAACTCGGTTTGACTCTATAATGTACAGAAAAAGTTTTCGACGCGGCTGCGCCCGAAAACTGATAAACATACGAAACTTAATTTTTGCTGAGTACTTCATGTGATACTGCCATTTTAAAACCTGATACCATTTGCTCCTTTTTACTAGTTTATTCTCATTTAGCATTATTTATTGTTGTTTATTGACAAATAATCAAACTGCTCGCCTGATGGTACATGGTTATTGATCATGGTCATGATGAGATTCGCAGCCAATCTGCAATCCTCACAAAAAACACAATGTATGTTGTCAATTTGTGAAATAAAGATGTAAAATTAGAGTACCCAGTAACTTCACTGCCCTTCATCAGCAATGCAAATTGTTATTTGGCGGCAGAAATAGGTAAGACGGTAACCTCTTATAGTGCATATTGTTTTTTGCAGCCCACACAAAACTTCAGTGTACGTTGTTTGTGACATAAGATGTAAAGTCACGATACCCCGTGATTTCAGTGCCTAACTTCCTTATACACCAGAACTTAGCGAACAAACGAACACTGCTGTTTTTTGGACAGAACTAGGTAAGATGGAGGTAAACAACCGGTAGAACTATGTTTAGATTCCTTTGTTCAGTTTTATTTATCAAAAGACCTCATAAATTCTGTAGGCTTCTTAGATACTAGTGCTGTCCAACGTTCGGTTACTGACGCTGTATGAACATAGTAAAACCTGATACATATTTTGGTTGGAGTCACATCATTGTATCACAGATGACTTTGTGAAACATCATCCACCCAGAAACCGTGCAAGTATCCGTAATATTTTTATAAAACAATACAATCTTACGCTATGGCTGGTACTGCGAATGACTCGAATTCTGTTATCTGACCACGGTGAAGTCGGTCCATCCATCGTTCTAATGCACCATGCCGGGTTTCAGCACGACGAAGGCAGCTGTGATCCCGGAAACATTGAGAGTACCTAATTGTTCTTTTGCCTAGTGAATTTAAGGATGGAATTGAACAGCGAGCCATACTCTATCTGTTGTTTCAATTAAACTCTGTGTTCAACATTTCAATGCTTCAAAAACCATATATTAAAATTAAACAAGTAAAAATATTTTGATATATTTAGTTTAACAAATTACAATTACCATGAAAGCTTTTCTTTATTAAATTAATTTCATAAATTAAAGTTAATTTAGACAACGGTAATAATGGACAGTATGGGAAATTTTTGGTAGAGTTTCGTGTTCTTAACTCGTACGTTGTGAAATATATTTCTAATATTAGTATTATTTAATATTTTAAGTGGTTTTTGTTATTGTAAATTTGCTATATATGTTTGGCCTAAAAATTTTATTTATGTACATTATTTTAACACCAATCTTATTATATACTTTCGTTACTGGTGTGAATAAAAGTTTATTATTCGCTCAAGTAACGAACTTTTAAAATATTTTGAATTCATTGTTCATTCATTGTTTTCATACCTTGGTGAACAATTTACCATTAATTTATGAATACATAAATAATATACATAGACACATTTGTAGAGTATATTTGTTGTTATAATATTGTTATTAGTTGTGTAAATAACTGTGATGCGGTACCATTTACTCCGGGGAACGAGATGATTGGAACCGACATTGAGTGCGAGCTGTCACCTTGAATGTCGCAACACATATTCAATGCTAAAACAGTTTACTACGAATTGCTGACAGAGTCCATAGTAAAAAAAATCCATCTTTATGACGTCAAATGTGTATGACAAATTTGACTGAAATAAATTTTTTCGCGTAATATTAAGATTCTGGTATTGTGTTCACTTGAATTCGGGACGCTTTTGTTAAAATCCGTCGAAATTAAATAAGGCTAATAGGGAAATTTCTGAAAAAAAAAATAACGAAATCGAAGGTGAATTAAAGCTGTTATGATTAAATAACTTGGACAGTGAAAAGGGTACTGGTTTAATAAACTTTTGTCCATATTCTTAGAATATCTATTATAGGTGGAAATGTATTACTTGTTTACTCTGTGACCTAGTATCTGTAAATAAGCTTATGGATAAAACAAAATGTGTTATTTATGACGTGAACCTAACCGTTGTTATCTAGTTTACGATATTTTTAAAATGTTAATGTTTCTGTTGCAATATCTTGGCAATACCCTGTTTTATTCTCGGGTGAAATGTTTATGGACATTGCAAAATGTGGCGATGCCCAGATTTGGTGCAGATTTCTATTTTATTAATTATATGAGCTGATTAGTACATACTTACTCAGATTTGAATAAGAGTCATTTTTTTTGTGACATCTTTACCAAAATTTAATTTACTAATATAACAGCATGTAATTATTTTTAAAATTTAGCTTCATACTAATTCCCATATTTACACCTTTTAGTGATGTGATTAATGTGTGTGTGTATCTTCCACAACTCGTGCGTATTTGGCAAAACATTAGGAATCATTTTCTTAATATAGCTAACCAAAGTAACTGGTATGTGTTAACAAATTCTAATAAGATTAAAAATGACACGAAATAGTGAGATTTACCACCCATAGACCAAAAGATGTATCATTTAAATCCTGAAAATATCAATAACTTTCAAGACTTAAAACTATACCTAGCCATTCCATTAGGCGGTGTATTTACACTTGCTTGTTGTTTAAATAATCTTTTCAAAGACGAACATCAAATGAATTATAAGAAAATAAAATATACATGTGGACACATAAATAGTCATAATGACTAAATTCATGCAAGAATATAAGTTTAAAGAAAAACTATAACACTAATCAACTAATAAAAATTTATTGTCACCTTACATCTTTAGGCTTAACAAATTTTTGGTTCTTGCCATTCGTTCATGACGCAGTATCAACAGCAATAATGTTTATGACATGGAGTAATAGTAATAGTCATTAGTACATCTTTTGCAGTAAACATAGATAGGGGTAAGTTAAGTGTATCTGTTTACATTCCGTGAACAGATATACTTAACCACGTTGCGTCACTATTAGGTTATTAGAGTGTCAACGGTACAGTCAGCAACACAAGCTTTACTATGACAACCGTCGCTGTTACGACGACATAACAGCTATCTGTCTAAGTCGATTTGTAGAATATGATGCTTTGTATATGTTGATCAGACGCTGTTACAGTGAGGGCGTTTTAAGATGACTCGCGTTGAACACGCATAGAATCCGTACACGCGTTGTGCCCGCATTACATACGCGCTCGCCCCGGACTAAATCAGCCTAAACAATTAGTGTTATACTAATTGGCTCACTGGGCTTAGCGTTCTTCAGTTTTTACAACAAAATGAATTCGAGTAAGTTAAAATTTAGAAGCTTGGCGAATTCCTTTTTGCCGAATGATGTAGTTATGATGATGAATTTTATACTTCTTCGACTGACTAACAGGATATTTGATACATTACTACTATATAGTACTACTATATAAGCGGGAGCATCACACGTATGCGATATATTACTTCGTTTGTTGTTAAAAGACTTATTTACTGATTGTTAGTATGGTGAGTAGTGGTTATGCTCAAAAGTTGTTACGTGCTCGAAAATTCCTTATATTATAATATCCACTCGCCTTTCCTCCACTAATGTTACTTTATCGATTCATTCTTTATTATTTATCTAGGCCGCACGAGTAAACTTGATTGCAGTCAATGCGGCACTCAATCGGTTAGTCGAAGCGAGGGCACAAGTGTATGCGATGTGGGTGTAGCGCGTAAGGGGCACGCGGGGGCGTGGCGTGTGCGAGGCGTGTGCGGTTAGACTTCAATAAATGTATTGCAAGAAACGAAAAGAGTCTGTGATGTCGACTAAAGTGAAGTCTCACTGGGCCTAATCACCCTAACATCGGTCATGCCCCGAGGTGGGGACGTATACGAATTGAAAATGAAATGTGAATCCCGTATAAGTTACATCTATTATTAGAACGATGGGGAATCCTAATCAAATGTTTTCAATATCTGTTCTATGCCAGTTTATTGTATCTCTGTTTGTAAGTTGATTTTACTCTGGAAAGATGTACAGTGAGAGCCAAATCGAGCTGTATTTGTACTACGAAATACGTCAGTATTGTAAACCGCATAAGAGTAGCCCAAAGCTCAAACATAACTGTAACTGTAATAGATGTGTGTATTTTTGCGAATCCTACAATCATTTTATAAAAGGTATTCAGTAAAGTAAGTCATTTCTAGCAAAATCTTTCGTTTCTTGAATAAAAAACAAAGCTCGACAACGTCGACGGTTCCAGAAAAATAATAAATTCATAAAAAGAAAGAAACGTAATGAAAAATCCTACTCGCAAATATAATAAATATCGGATTTTCCGCGACATGAAAGAAGTAACAACAATATTTAATTTCTACACAAAATTGCTCGTGATTTGGTTCGAAAATATTACTATTGACGTTTTTGCTAGCAAATTAAATTATACACGAATAAATTCTTTCGGAACATTAAGATTTCAACAGTTCTGATTTGCTGTTACTAAGTATTTCTTTTTATCATCTCATTCATGCATAATTTGCGCGATAAACTGGATCTCCCCTAGAACCCCGATTCCTTCACGCTAGGCTAATGGGTTGTTGGGGAACTCAAATGCCTCATCCGTTGGAAACACTACATAATACTAAGGTATTATGTAGTGTTTTCCGATACAGTAAAATGGAGTTCATGAATTATCATTAATACTATTTGCAAAAAGACTGATCTTTGCCAGAGCATGCGTTCTTTTTTACTGTCATTGGTAGAGCTGATAGAACCTAATGCAGTTTGATTATCAAATTATTACTTATAGAGAAAGGACTGCATATAATATTTATGCTTAAATACCTAAGGTTTTGTATAAGTAAAGTACTAGCAATGCCATAACTGTTATGAACATTGAGGCGGGTTATTATTTATTTGAGTATATTGTAATAAAACAGCTAATAGATGATATACGTTCACAATGCGCAGGCGTTTATTCTACTGAAAAACTAGTACAGATAGCCATTTGGCTGGTTCTGTGTGTAGTTTTATGTTCCAGAGTCTACTTATCTATCAAATACTATCTATACTATCAAAACCAACTATAATGTTATTTGTTTCTATGCATCGTTGTATGCATCATGCCGTCCCCTTTTTTTTGTAAAGGATGTGTTTAAACAAAGGTTCTTTATGAACATTGATTCAGCCTTACATCGGCTTAGTAAAACATATTCCACCTTTTCTAACATGCTTCTGAAAGGGTGGCTGTTTGCTTCTTTGGCGTGTTTATTTTCTTATTATCCACGCTCGTACCGCCCTCGAGACTAATGGACCGGTTTTGTTAGTTTTTCGGAGACGGCCATTACATTTTTTTTAGAGTAGGATTTGATGCAAACCTTTGATTGTTTGCCTTAAAGAATATGGCGGAAACCTTTCTTTTACTTTTTCTTACATTTTGGAGACTTAAATGGATCATATGGGTCGGTCTTCGTTTCATTTATAAGAAAGAATTAATTTGATTCGTCTACTCTGTATAATTTAATTGGATTTTTAAGTTTTTATTTTTTAATATGAATAACAATCACGTAAATGGTTATAAACCTTAGCCATTTGAACTTCTACAGATGTTTACTGTAGTAATTCATAACTATAGTTATAAGTTAGCTTTTCTTCCAAAAAGAATATAAGGATTAATAGATAGAACTGTCTTTGTTATTTGTATCATTTTGTTAATAAATTATGTTTGTCTACAGGGTTGAACCTGGAGGGCAGTTTCATATCCCCCATGTCTCCGCCGGAGATGAAGCCGGACACGGCCATGCTTGATGGTCTCCGAGACGACGCCACCTCTCCTCCATCGTTTAACCACTACCCACCTGGCCACCCGCTCGGCAAGTCTAAGCACCTCTGCGCGATATGTGGTGATAGGGCGTCGGGGAAACATTATGGAGTGTACAGGTAAGCAATTTTGTAGATTGACAAAAGTGACGGCCAATCCTCAAGTAAAATAGATCTAAAAATAATATCATCGATTGGCTCTAGTTTGCTGCTTTAAGTAATCGTTGTTTTGCTTGCGAAGTATACTGTTTGTCCGAAATATTATTTTGTATTCATGTGATATGATGTTGACAGATTTTAAGAAGAAACTGTGATTCCATTAAATTGTTACTATTACTTCTTTTTTTAGTTTGTCGGTTTTATTTTGTTTTCTTGTCGATCCATTATGTTATTTCTTATATCTATGCATCAACAATGCTTATTTTTACATCTCTTCCATATTTTTTGCGCTATCTTATGATGATAATGTCTACCCTAAACTACGAGCCGATGTAGCCGTATACATTAAGTATTAAAGGATGTCTCATTCGTACACTGACAGAATAGATCGACTCGTCAGTGGCATAACCGGATCTATCAAATCGTGAACACTCGTGGCAACTGTACACAACTACACAGAACAGACATCGTCGCCACTGCAGCAACGCAGCATTTATAGCACATGAATAAATAAAATAGCGAGTCATAAGGCCGCGTGATGCACGATCTGCCTGACCGATCCGGTCGTGACGTCATTGCAACAATTCCTGGCTGGTAATAACCATAGCTGGTGTTTCGTCGAATATAAAGTCGCAACAAAGTCGTAGCGTAAATTTATCGTACGCTGTATATATCAATTATTGTATTAATTATTCACGTGCTTTATTCGGTGTATAAATTAATGAATCTGTTTAGGCGTGGGTGGAAGTCAATCATCTTCCATGAATAAATTTCTATACAAGAAATTGTACTAAGCCCTGTCTAATGTAACCTTTTGATGTTTTGTCACATATATTGACAGGTTGATGGCCGTACAATAACTTATTTTTGTTCGTTGGGAGAATGTGATTAATGTTGTTTGTGTAGACCTTTTATACCATTATATAGATTGTTTGTGTACTGAACTACAAAGGCTTTCTTTTGCCGTCAATCAGAGTAAATGAGAAGCGAAGAAAGTGCTCGTTTAATTTATTTAGGATCGTATCTTTTCTCACAAAATCTTAATTGCAAATAAATCTTAATGAAATTTGATTCAAAATTGAAATTTGAAATCGTTTTAGTATACAACATTTATAAGAACATATATTTTTTTTAAATAAATTACATTTGCTCGCTAATAAAGTGGTTAATAGATTAATAAAACAAAGGTGATAAATAAATCAGAGTCATCATCCATCCACCTAGAAATCACTTTGGTGATATGAGGAAAGTTATTGATCGTGTCTTTTCTTTGGAATAAAACTACACAATAGATTTATCACTTGCTCGAAGTTCCTTTTTCATGGGTATCACATAATTTTTGTCAAAACTTGAATTATATTTAGCTAAAATTATATTTATTTAGATAATTGTGAAAACTTTCAACGCCAGAATCAAACAATCAAAACGTGCGGTAACATTCTCCTTGAATATTTTAACATGCTATCATCCATGCTAACCAAGCCACTTAACACGATCGAATATATTTCTTTTTCTTTTTAACCTGCCTCATAGTCGTCGCGTGACTTATATATTTCATTTCGATCTATATCCTTTCTTTAGTGTAGCATTATAGGACATCAACCATTCATGGTAATTACGTTTTATTATAGTTGTTTGTCATATTGACGTTTACTGTTTTTCTAGTTAGTCTTCAAGACTGCATAATACGCCGAATATACGAGCAATAAAGTAGAGTTGAATTGAATTCGACTATATTTTAAACATGAATCGTAAGCTAATGTTTTATTTGCAACGAATTTGAATCCTCGAAAGGAATATTCCTTTGAAGAAGGACAGAAAATTGTGAGTTTTGCATTAGTCTTAGTAATAGGCGCGGCGCTAGTGGGACTATTGCGTGGAATTATAATTGTTATAGATTCTATAAGAACGCGGGGAAATGAGGCCGTTATATATTATTGAGTTGTGGGTAATACAAGCACAATGCACTTTGTAAACTTGTTCCAAATCAAATACCTTTTTTTTTTTGTTCCTCTGAGGAAAATGCATTAAATTGCATACCCCGGCTGTGGCGAGCCGGCGGTTATGTGGGGCTCTCCTCCCCAGAAGGGGGAGGCCTACCCACTAAAAACCTCAGAGATGGCCTACCTCAGGCATGTAGGGAGCCCCCGGGAACACAAAGCCACTTCCAGGAACCCCCAGCCTCCGCTCCCCTGCTCAGAGGGGAGCCCTCCTACCTAGGAATTACATCACTGTTTTACCCTTCATACTGGAACACGGTAGGTAAGAACCAGGGCTCAGACGAATCTGACTCGAATCTCCTTCTGGTTGTTTGTAAACAAGCGAGATTTGATTAGATAGTACACTATAACACTATTCGGTGTTGTTGCTTAGTCTCATTTTCTGGTCTGATAGGTGAAGTATACAGTACACGATGCTAGTTACTGGTTTACTTACACTAACTTGCAAAACTAAAAGCCGTGTCAACTAAAAAGTCGGGGTTTTATTAAAGGCAAATGATTATGTGTGTCTACGGAGACCTTTTTGATTTGAGGCAGAAATTTATTACAATGCTCAATAAATGTTTCTTTTTCGTTACTTCTAGAAACGGTTAAAAATTAAAAAAAGGTGTTGCTTAGTCTCATTTTCTGGTCTGTGAAGTATACAGTACACGATGCTAGTTACTGGTTTACTTACACTAACTTGCAAAACTAAAAGCCGTGTCAACTAAAAAGTCGGTGTTTTATTAAAGGCAAATGATTATGTGTGTCTACGGAGACCTTTTTGATTTGAGGCAGAAATTTATTATAATGCTCAATAAATGTTTCTTTTTCGTTACTTCTAGAAACTGTTAAAAATTAAAAAAAATCCTGTCAAAATTATACACAGTATATTGATCTTATTGCATTAACTTTTAAAAATAATTATCGATGAGATTCAGAAATGATTTATTTTGATCAATCCACCCTGTGATCTTCGCAAATAAACCTTTTTTGTATATTCTATGCAAAATGAGTCCTAGAGAAATAAAGCTTAAAATGTAATATTTTCGCTTATTTAAAGATTCGCGTAAAATATAGAGAATTCGATTGTAAATAGACCTAACCAATAAATTACGAATGCCAACTGAATCATAAGCGGTTTTTTAGCATTCCATCCATCCGTGTCTTTTGTGTATTTTTTCTCTTGCGGTGTTTTCAGTTCAGTCGAGTTTATAGTGAGTATTTGCCTCTTTATTTACTATAATTGAATGAACTATACATTACAATGAACACTGTAAACTAAATTATGAAAGAACTTGGATCTTAAATTAGTATATTTGACCCAAAATAAGATTTTAGTCTGTTGCTTATTTCAGATGTTATATACAAACAAAAGATAGATATCACACTAGCACGTTGGATCTGTCCGTTCGTTCCGTTCCGTTCATCCGTTCAAATGCAGACAATTTTTGCAATTTTATTATATTTATTATTATTATTTATATACCCTATTTATGATGTTTATAAATCTATTTCAATAATTTAACTTAAATATGACAATAAATTATGACATACATTTTTGAGATAAAAATGACTCGAATTAGACAACTATATATTAAAACATCGATATTCAGTTGTAGAAACTTATAGAAGAAAATCTGGGATTTCAATATTTTTAAACGCAATATTATGACCTCCATGGTAAAATTCGTTCTTTTTTTGAAATACTGGCTGCTATTTTTTTTCCTTATGAACGCTAGAGTTTTGTTTCTGATGGGTTTAAAATGTCATATCGCTGAAAAGAATGGAATTCACACGTGAAAATATTCGTGCTATGATTTATTACGATTTTCGACGTGGTTTAACGCAACAACAGTGCGTAGCTCAATCAACTTCAACTTTTGGTGTTGAAGCTCCATCAAAAACCACTGTCTATCACTGGTTTAGTGAGTTCAATCGTGGACGGAGTAAGCTCACGGACGAAGTTAAGGAAGGTCGCCCGAAATCAGTGGTTTGCCACAAAACATTGCAGCTGTACGAAAACTAATTATGCAAGACCGTCATGTTACGTATCGCGAGATAGAGGCTACTCTAGGCATATGTATGACAAGCATTAATAAAATATTACATGAACATTTGTTCGTAAAAAAATTTTGTTCGCGTTGGATACCGCACAACTTAACTCAGCATCAAAAAGAAGCTCGCTTCGAATGGTGCAAGAATATGTTAAAAAAATTTAACGGAGGTGACTCAAAATCTGTTTATGACATCTACACAGGTGATGAATTTTGGATGCGTTTGCGTACGATCCCGAAACTAAGCAATAATCTACAGTTTGGGTGTTTCAAAATGGCCGAACCCTACGAAAGTGACTCGTGCAAAAAGCACTTTAAAGCAAGTGGTGGCCTGCTTTTTTGGTATTAATGGTCATGTGGCTACAATACCACTTGAGAATCGTAAAACGGTCAATTCGGAGTGGTACACGACCATTTGTTTGCCGAAAGTATTTGAAGAAATACGTAAAAACAACAAGCGACGCAGAATCATTCTACACCACGACAATGCCAGCTGTTACACATCACGCGAAACAAATACATTTTCGGAGGGTCAAAAAATAGGATTGATGGGTCATCCACCTTATAGCCCAGACTTGGCACCTAATGATTTCAATTTATTCCTAAATGTAAAGAATAAATTACGTGGTCAACGATTTTCGACCCGTGAAGATGCCGTCGACGCGTTCAAACAGCACGTTTCAGAGATACCGCAATCAGAGTGGAAAAAATGCTATAAAAATTGGTTTCAACGTATGCAAAAGTGTATCGATCATCGCGGAGAATACTTTGAAAACCAATAAACCCATATTTAGCCATATACGTTTGTTTAATTTTTCTATTCCGGATACATAAGTAGCAGCCCTCGTATTACCATATTTTCTATTTCTTACTTAGTAATATTTGTATGTCAACTACAGTAATCATAGACTTTCAACAAGTCTTAGTCATAGACAAGTCTCTGGCATCTATATTAGTACAAAACTACTGACCGATTATGATTAGTGTCTATGAAATCTAAAAAAGTCCGTTGTACTTGTTATTATTTTATTTCATTTTGTTTGTTCTTGCTTCCTCATATTTAGGTATTAGTTTAATAAAGGAACATATTTATGTTTTTCAAATATATGTGCGCGTTTGTTCACCATGCATCAGCGTGTAAAACAACAAAATCAAAAATGTATTCTTCAAATAGGATTTTTACAATCACTGTTGCACGTAAAGATGCTACGCCATTAACAGTAGTGCAGGTTCATTTAGAAACGACTATAGGGCTATATTTCGTCCATAGGTTACGGCGATTGCATACCATCGGGCAAGTCGTAAGTATTTTTGCCGCCGGTGTGGTATATTACAACTGTCAAATGTTTTGCTTGAAGTTGAATAGAGGTGTTTTTATTGCTATGACTAATAAGCTGGCTGTCTACTTGAGGGTAAGCGGCTACTATTGTCTATAGTATATATTACTCTGGTATAGTCTCTCCGGTAAATTCCGCTAAAAAAATAAGAACTCAAGAAGTCAAATATATTTTTCCATCGTTTCGCTTTGAAAATGATTATCCTTTTTCCTTTACTATAAAATTCTAAAATCTACTTTCTTTGATAACTACATTCTTTATAGGAATAATTGAAGTGATTGGTGTATTTTTGTATTTAATTAACACTTGTACTATCTCTAAATATTAGGTAACAAAATATTTAAGATATGCCAAATTTTTTAATCCCGCAAATTATCGCTATTGCAGTTGTACTGAGAAAAGGGACATCTTAAAAATATCCATGTTCCTCTAAATTTGTTTCAGTATAGTTGAACAGTCAGCAACACATCAAACTTCACATTTCAAGTACTAAAACCGCAGCTATTACGAGAGGCCTACGAGCTGTCTCAAGTTGAATATATAAAGTTTTGCTATATTATGTGTGTTTGCTATGTTGTATAAATGACCCACTGGTAAAAAAGTTAATTTTGTTAATATTACATACTAGCAAATGTCGACAAACTTGAAAGAACTGTGCTATTGTGTAGTGTGTATTGTCTATATATAAATTTATGAAAGTAATGATGAAGACTGAAGGAAAGACTGCATTTAATTATCATATTTAACAGCCGCAAAGCAGTAGCGTTCCTAATGTTGTGTGCAGCCCACAATTAAATAATATAACTCTGTTGCTAACAAATCTGGTTGATAGACAGTGCAGTTGGTATGCTGCTTTATGAGAATAATCGTCACTGTACATTTTAATAAAGAAGCAATGTAATTGCTCTACGAGTATTTGTCAGTTTCAATACAATTTAATAGCAATCGCAGTTACATAACCATGACTACTGTTACTTTACAACTTGTGGCACTAATTGTAACATACAGTGTCATTCTTGGCAGTGGCCAAGTTGTGTTAGTTGCAGATTCGCTGCGTATCTTACAGTAACCATATGTATTATACAGCAGCTGAGCATTTTGATTGTTTGTCAATTTTAACCTTTAAACAAATGTTGGTTTTAGCGTGAGTGTTATGGAAAATACTCGATTATCAAAATTTAATCCACTAGACTATCGAATAGATATTAAACATACTCTATTGAAGGTCATGTGGAACTGCGAACGAGAACTAGGATAGATCATTCAATTCATCACTGGGTTAAGGTTACAGCCCGTTAGGAGTTCTGCCTTCAAACATAATTGACAGGATGCAAGTCCTTATCTTGTGTCTAATTTGATCTTAAGGTTAGGTCGCGGCAGTGGACACACGGAGCGAGAGAAATAATTCAATCATATCGACCTGGTCAGATCGTACGGAGACGTCTTATTATTTTTAAACACAGTATTGTTTTTTCTTTGTGTCCATATTAATTGTGGTTTTGTTGAATTTTTATCGTTTTACTCCCGAGGGATGGTTCGGGATTCACGAAACAGTTTATCTTTACAACTCGTAGGAGTTATAAAGATAAACTTAAAGAATCAAATTATTTTTTCTTACGAAGTCTGACCTAAATTTGGCCATTGGCTAATTTAAATTTCTTAGGTAATACTTTGGAATAATAATTAATCTTTTTTCTTCAAAGCTAATTTAATTAAAATTTTGTATAAGAACTTCATGTGAACCAATGATACGACATAACTGTCGTCCTTTATGTTGAATGGGAAGACTAGTTTTCACTATTCATGAGTCCTAGTGTGATACTGCTAACAATTGCCTAATCCATTATTATAGATACTTAAGACAGATTAAGGATGTTTGTTTCATTTATTTCAGATTAAATCAAATTTTATATCATTTATCACAGCTGTTAACCTGTTAATTAATGTCAGGGACTCGCGGAAAGTTTTAAAATTATATCACAATTCTCGCAATTTCTAAATGAAAGAGAGCAGTAAAACTAGTCATTTCGTCGCATCAACTTCAAATACTAATTCAATTATACCAGCCATCTGTAAATTACAAATTTCATGAAAAATTAAGTGGCATGAGTAAAGTTAAAGAATTTTCAACTAATTTTATTTTACAAGGACATAAGTATTTCAAAAAAGCTTTTCTTCTGGACTGAGTGTGGGCGGGTGGGGCGTTCTCTGAGTAACTAGCGTATGTATAATGTAAAATCAGTAGGTAGGTAGGGAAGATTTAAAATTCTATTCGATAGAATTTTATGATAGGGCCGATGTTTATCCAATGCATGAGCAATTTTTTATTTTCACCTTGGAAACAGTCTACCCTCGAAGGCAGGTAGGTGAGTTGGACGTAATTTGCATGTTTTAAAATTCTAATATTTCGCGACGACGACGACCACACCGAAGATGTCCGAGACACCCTTGAAGCTAACTGTATAATGTTCAAATACATTGCCCGTGCTCCATAACATGTAGAGATTAATCATTTTATTTGTATTAATACATTTCATTTAATATGGACTCTACGATTCTTGATGAATAATAAATATACCAAGTGTTTGATCGTCGCCAGTTCTGATCTAATTTATATACCGTACATTTACATTACCGAGAAATATTCTGTGACTTGAAAATATACTGTCTCGAATCGAATATTTTATATTACATTTTTGATAACATATAATTTTTATATAAATGTCTTGTATTTTTTTTAACAATACAAATATTGCAATATTTGCACATGTGCATCGCAGTTTGAACTGGGCCTTACTTTTAATTCTTGTACTGTTTACTGTGAATATGTATTTAAGTTGCTCGAGATGTTTTTGTGTGTTTGGTCGCTCCCCCTTCTGTTATTCGCTTGACCTTTACATTGGTATCGAGTCTAAATATTTGATCGTACCTTGAAGTTAAATTACGTATTGTTAGAATAAAGCTTTGGTTTTCTTGTTAGAACTGGTATAAACTATGAATGCGGTACAAAACGTGAGTACCAAGGGTCAGCGTGCTTTATGACGTATCGCATATGGAAATAGCACGAAACCTGTAACTAGTTATAAATTAAGTTCTTATTGTATATGTACATATAGGTACACCAAGGTGTAAATGTAATATAAATAATCGAATTTTGTATATGGTTTTTTCGACAGAATAGATTTGTGACAGGCATCACTAATTCGTTACATATAATTAAAGCTTGTTCAAATAAATAAAGCGTATTAATACGTGACGTCATACTCTATAATTATTATTCTATGAATAAGATCCTGTATGTAAAAGTTGCTTTAGTGAGTATAACGATTGTGTTTTTTGTATCGTCACTTGCCAAACGAACTTTTAGTCATTCAAATCATGAATTATAATTTTATACAGGTTTCATTCTTAAACCATTTTCCACTTAACAATCACACTGACCACTATCTAAATCACAGTAACCAGTTTTCATTTTAAAGTAAATTCATGCGATTTTACGTTTATAAGTGTACGCCATGAAATCGGGAACTCTGTAACCATGTCTGACGAAACATAAATATTTAAGCTCAATTAGTGTTGTGATAACAGAGATAAAGCTTAACCTTCTTCTGAGCCTATCTAAGTCTAAGAAAATACACTATCTTTAAACATTTTTACTGCTGTGTCAAAACTCATAATCGGTCAAAACCACTTTTGACTACAAAAATCTTGCAAAAATTGTTTTGTTGTTGTTGACCGGTTAAGAGTTTGGACTGTAACATAATAATATATTAAGAAACAAGCAGGCTGTCCACCTGATTGTAAATGTCTGCCTAGGCGTCTATACTACATGGTGCCTGCGGTATTGGAAGAAAATCTGCAATCCTCACAAGATATTCTTACTTGTAATATAAGATGTATAGTATCCAGTAATTTGTCTTCCTTATTCTGCTTTTACACTGCTGGTTTGCGTCAGAAATAGGTAAAATTGTGGTGAACAAACAGATCCTGGTATAGTGTTGCCATCTGGTAAAACTGCATTTATAAGCTTTGTTGTAGCCATCGATCCTTTAGCCTTGTGCGTGCGTGCTACCTATCGTTAATGTAAACAATGAAACGATGATAGGTAAATATATGCCTTGGCACATTCACGTGTAGTGTATACATAATGCGCGAAAATCTATATTTATCTCTCAGCTTTTTTTTGCGATTACGTGATACTTGCAAACTAATTCTCTAATGACCTAATCCCCGGCAGCGGCAGCGGCCGCGTAGCGAATAATGTCCGTTCAGTTTTAATTTGTATCGCTACACAACTGTCAGTCGTTACAATTTACAACGCGAGCTCGGTGTTATTAAAAAACAATAAAAAGCACTTTTATTCCCCTTAAAATTACGCTGGACAAATTAAATCTACTGTTAGAGAACAGTGTAGGTACGTTGTCAGTATTATGAATATCAGAGACAAAGTCACCAAATGTAGGAAAAAAATGTATAGCGTAATTAACATAGATAGCCGTTTATTCATAATATAAATAAATACAACATCTCACTTTTCCGTTACTTTGAATTGTTTTTTTTTTTCACATAGGCAACTTTCATCACGTAGTGCGCAAACTACCAAATTGTGGAGCGAATTGTCACCTGTGGTATTTCCGAACCCATGCCGATATCCAAATTTGACTTTTGACTCCTATTGTGTTGCTGGTGTTCATGGGCGACGGTGATTGCATACCATCAGGTGATCCATTTGTTCGTTTGTCCCTGTATAAAATAAAAAATACCATGTTTATGTATTTAAGTTCAAATATTGGTTACATTTAGAATAAAATGTAAATATATTATTTTAATGTTAACACACTGAAGATTTAAGAAAATTATTTAAAATATTTAAAGTTAAAGAAATATCCAACATGTATTGAAGTTTCGGAATAGTATGCAGTCGATGCATTTAGGATACGTCAGGATCAATTATTGACGGCAGTAATGATAATTGAAAATTTATGACATTGTTTTTTACTGTTTTGCATTCAAAGTCATTACTTGCATATACAAATGAACTCCCTTGACCAGCTCAAACAACCTGGTAATGGTCGCTCATGGGGACATTCTTGAGTTGATGGTTTGTGACCAATATAAATTCATCATCATTAATAAGTGAACTCCGTACACTTATTTTTAGTTGTGACTGCATTATATTAAAATGTGGATAAAATACCAATCTGAATTAACTTGTCTATTTTATGGCATTTTTCCAGTTCTTGTTAATTTTTGACTTTGATAGTTGGTTAATATTGGCACTTCATCTGCCATCGAAACGTACCTATATATGTATGTATATCCGCTATAGAAGCCCTTATTATCATACTGGGCACTAGTCGTCGGCGATCATCGTCTAATAGGTCTCTATTAGAAGATTAGCTTTCTGCCCGCGGCTTCGCCTGCGTGGATTTCGGGATTGGGTCTGTAGAGGATTAAGGGTCATAGCTTTTGCCCACGGCTACATATGCGCGAAAGTCGGTTTATGGCGCGAAGGTTTTACTGCGCTTCCCGTGGGACTATCCATTTTTTCCGAGAAAAAAAATACCGCCAAAACCTTGCTCAAGAATCACTCTTATCTATTGATGAAAACCGCATGAAAATTTGTGCAGTAATTTTTGAGCGAAGCCTTTATTGCGCATCCCGTGGGATATGTCGATTTTTCCGGGATAAAAAGTAGCCTATGTTACTCGGGGATAATGTAGCTTTCCAAAGGTGAAAGAATTTTTGAAATCGGTCCAGTAGTTTCGGAGCCTATTCATTACAAACAAACAAACAAACAAATCTTTCCTCTTTATAATATTAGTATAGATGATGGTTGATGGAATGATACACTCAAACACACTTACTTAATCTGATTTTATTTCTGACATACTCGTATACTTGCCTCAATGAAATCATAAGGATACGTTCCAAAATAAAGATCCAAAAAGAATCAATTTCATGGTGTACTCAAATTGTCTTATGGATATTATTGGCCTTTACTATCTATACGGTTGATATTATTGATAGCTCAGATATTATAAATACTATCGACACAGCATTACTATCGATAGTTTTGCTTATCAATGTTGCAATACAATATTGTCATAAATAAAATAGCGACAATACCTGTTGCTTTTCAATATTACATAAACTGTCTATACTATCGATACTATAGACAGTTTTTAATAATCGGGTGTTAAATTTTAATTCAATAATATATACCTATTATTTTTAAACTGGCATGTGAGTATAGTTAGTATCACTAACTAAATCGCTGGAGAACTGCATAAATAATAAAATTTTACTGCCTTATACCTTGCCTATACTTTGCAATCATGTATATTGCAACAGACATTATTTAAATTAAGGTCAATATCGATTGTATGAATCTATCGATATTATCGATATTTTTCTATACAATACATTCGATACTACGACATTCATGTAATATTACACAAAAATACTCCGAAAATCTGTTACATTGTTAGTATCGATAATATCTTTAATATTTATAACTTTTTTACAATACTATTGAATTTTCAATAGTATTGTTGCTCATCCATAGTACGATATCGACACTAGCGATGGCTAGAAAAGTAATCGATTTTGCAGCAACACTAAAATATAATTAACATTACTAAATTGAACGGCTGTGTTTCATTTACATGGTATGATATTCTGGTGTTCTGATTTGGTAAAGCTCAACGGTTCGTTTTAGTTCCGACTGTTAATATACTAGCAGAATTAGCTTACTATACAACGGTATAGTAAAATATATTAATTAGGACCCTTCTTATCACTCTTCTCCTATTAATGTCACTAGAGATTAATTCAATCATCACTTAAGTGTAATTAATAATTTGTTATAGAACTACGTGGATAATTAGTACATGTATCAAATTAATATGTTCTCCAGGAGCACTGCGATGTATGATTAGTTTACGATCATTAGCGCCATGTAATTGAGAATTATAATTTTTAACACGTTGATGATGGCAAATTTGTTTACGCAGTCACCGCTTAGCAACAAACGTACATCATCATAAAAAAATTGAATCATTTCTTTTTGCTATTTACGACACATGATAAGCACAGAGTGGGATCTTTATGTTTAATTAAGAACCATGTATAAATATGTATTTATATATTATCGAAATAAATCTAAAGTCGTTGTCATTTTATTAAATTGATAGTAATTATTGTACAATTAACAACCCAGTGTTATGTAATATATTTAATATTTTCTATACAAGCGACTCGGTCCGATTACGCATGGCTGTAGTTATAATACTATAAGGCTTTTCTCTACTCTAATAGACATATGTTATCTGTCTCTTCATCAGTCTATCTATTGTTGAAAACTGTATTAACATACGTAGAGTACTTTAAAAGATCTAAGCGAACAGACAACATAACTTCATTCCATATTATGTAAAGATGAATATGTAAAAGCTAGTACATTTATTGAAGTATATAAAATATAAATATTCTATATTTTAAATTCTCTATATTACTCTTTAACAGATATAATGTTATTTATTTTTTTTATTTCTAATTCTAAAATATACTGCTGTATTTACGTTATTTATGTTCAAGAGGAAAACTAATGTTGTTTCTAAGAAACGAATCGACGTGCCTTTGAGTTGCAAAAACGTAATTATGTGATCGGATCAGACAATTTGAATTGCAAAGCGTTGAATGCAAAAAAATGTTGTTTGAAAATATTCGTTTGGTCTTGCATAGCATAGGTCTCGTATATTCATTTGTGTGACATCGAATTTTTCGTCGAGTCCATACCTACTTGTAATAATTGTAGTATCTAGTATTTAAGTTGTGTATGAGTATATAAGTTGCATATAAGTTTTGTATCTTGAATTTAGTCACATATGTGTTGTAAGTGGAAATAGCACATGTTACAAAGAAATTATCTATTTGAACACAACAACTGTCTGTTATTTGTTGTTTCTCTATAAAAAAGATAAAAGAAACATCAAAGTGGATAGTGGCGCTAAATATATTAAATAATTCTCCGATTCGGCAATGGACTAAAATTATAAAAATGGTACACACGTCAAAGAAAAGGAATATGTGAAATGCATATGCACCCTTCTGGATAGCGGTGGCTCGCCTCTTGATCGTACCCTCGAGATTTTTGGCGATGGGCCCGTCTTTCTTCCAGATATGAAGATTTTAACGTAATCCATACAGTCCACAATCTATGACGTGAAGGCGAGGCTGGCACAACTACTTTGAAATTACTGAGAAGCAAGGTCCGGAATAAATAATATTAATATGTGATTAGCGAGGAGCACAATGGCCGTTCGCGAGGCGATTATTCATGAAAAACAAAAGCGTTGATATCTTGCCGCTAGGCGGTGCCAGCTGTGATCTGCTGCGCGTACATTGGGACAGGATAGAAAGCCTCGTGATGAATTTCCTTTGATGTTATGAATATTCCGATAAAAGTAAAACCATTCGATTCTAATATACATTTAAAAAATCAAAAAGAATTTTTGACAGTCTTGACACCTAGGTCTATACAGTATACTCGTATATTTATTATAGATGGATGAGAGATTTTCTGGAAGCCAATTAAAACGAACACATTTTCCTGGTGTTAAAATCATGTCTTTCTTTATTCTGTACTTTTGTCTTTCCAGTTGTTTATTAGATAGAGAAAAAATGTTTTACCTGTGGTGAAAAATATCTCTATGGACTCTATGTCCTTCTTCGGAACTAGAAACTTATTCCAACAAAAACTCTCATCTCCTTTTTTACCCTCTTTAGTGTCAATTGTTATTAAAATTCGAATGTCGTATTTAATTATATGTAATCAAAAATCTAAATATTAAGGTAGAGACTTCTTCGTCTTCAAACTTCCTTAAAAATAATGTTTTCTAGATTTTCTCTAGATTATCTGTGTAACAAATTTAATTTAAATTGGTTCAGTAGTTTTGGCATGAAAGCGCGACAGACAGACAGAGTTATTTTCACATTTGTAAGGATTAGTTGTAATAGTAAATTTACTGTTGTTACCAATAGTACTCATACATACCACCTAGTAGCATGCATAAGAGTACGTACCGCCAGTATGGACATGCTTGGGACACTTGTGTCAGTCGGCCGGTAAGTCTCATTAGATTAAAATTCTTGGAATTGTATAGAACATGGTTTCCAGAGGCACTCATTAGCTAATTTCCAAAGGCCATCTTCGAAGTATGGGAGGTGTTTATACGTAACGTAGTTCTTCAACTCTGCATATTCTCTTATTATTCTTTTTATTTCTATGCTATGTAATAGTTGTGTTTTACATGTGTGCTAAGTAGTACTTAGATATAAATATCTTACTTTAATTACCCATTGTTATTAATGAATCTTGCGAGATCGAAGGGTGTAATTTGTGTAAGGTTTTTCTCCAATCTAAATCCAAATACCCCACACGAGGCAAATTATAGTAAATTAAATCACCAGCTATCACTACCCAATCCATCATAATCTGAGTTTGTTATTTCGTGAAAACGCTCAATGATAAAATAACGGTTAATGTGTTGTCATCTAAATATATTTTTTGTAACAATATATAGGTATTCATGTACATTTTATAGGCGATAAACAGCGAAGTGAAAGTCATGCCAATATCGCGCAGTTGCTATCGTGAAACTCACGATACTAAATGTAATTATGGTATAAGGCTGCGGCTCGATTTATGGTGAATAAGAGTTCCACTAAGAATTGTGAGTGACTTTTGACTTTTCCAATAAACTTCTTGTGAGTGATCGAAGTATGATAAAATTTAAGAATAGCTTCGGTTTGTGTATTATGTTCGCAAGTTAATTTATGAAAATAAATATAAGTAAGTTGGAGCCCTTTATCTAAATTGTATCGATAAAAAATTTGCGAGACATCGTTTGATTAGCGACTGCTTCGCGGAGTCTGTATGCCTGAGTCGGCCAGGCCCTGTGGAAGCAAGGCCACCGGAACTCAATATATTACAGCGATTTATCACTTTGAACTGTCAATTTTTATAATATAAGTTTCAAGATGGCGATTATGTGGCACAATAAATGCTTTATTGTTGTTTCGTTGCTCGTGCAGGTTTGATTGCTGATTCAGCATGAAGAATGTGTGCTTCCTATAGTTGCGTTTTCTATGTATTCTGATATTAAGTCTACTATACAGGTGGATCTGTATTGTAAATTTTTTAGCGATACATTTTTTAAACATCTTGTCTTATGTTGTAGGATGAAGTTCTAAGGAAATAACTAAAAAATAGTAAATCATAACCAGCAAAATATCGCCATATTCTTATAGATTCGTTATAGTGACGATGGTATCAGACCATTTAGGCAAGAAATCAGCAAAAAATCATTTAATACAAAACAACAAACGCACCATTGTCACCACTCTCACTAGAATACTCCGTAGACAATGAAATTACACAGAGAATGGAGAAAAACTCCTTAAGGTATTATAAGTTAATCGCTTTTCGTAGCTAGTATATTTCAAGTTTCAACCGTCGCCTAAGCAATTTAACCCCTTACTGACTGGGTGGAAATGGGGAGGCGTGCGTATCATATTTATATCTACTTTGTTACTTAATATAATTTATTAAACGTACTGTTAAACTGTTCATGGATATTTTCTCTCTTCCAATTAAATGAAATTACTACACAACGTGCTTGGATAACGGGCCAGTTTCCGAGTTATCTGCCCCGTGGGTAAATCTACCTAGTAATCCTAATCCTATATACTAATCTAGTGGGTGGTGTTTAATATACACTAATGTTTAAAAAGGTCATGTTTGTGAGCTTGGATGTTAGAATCTTCGCAACTACTGATCCGATTCGACGAATTATGGTATGGGACTTCGCACCGAATAAGTCATAGGATTATTACGCGGGTAAGAATTTGTCTTACCTTTGGAACAATATTATTAACGCGGGAAACCTATTTTAAAATAAAAAGACAACACTATAAAAATGATTACGACATAAATATTCACTAAGAAAGGATTTCGGAAAATTCTATACCTTTAATGGGCTTATAATGGATTGTACGAATAAGTTTTGATTTATTTATTTTTAGGGTTAGAAGCGCATGAAACTACATTTCGAAGAATAGGGGAGACGACTACAAATGATTATGGCCGTTTTTATACTATAATTATCTGATTTGAGCAATTTATATCTCATGAAAGTATGTCAATTTAGAAATTTCAGTTTAATTATTAATTTATATTGTTTTTAGATTTCTAAAAAATGAGCAATCACTATTTACGTAATTCTAATGAAACGAACACATTTCTAACATTCTCACATTAAATGTAACATTTTTTTATATAGAAAGTATACCTATAAACGTACAAATAACAAAGTTATTTTAAAATTTGTTTATACGCTCATACAAATTTGACGAGTTTACTGAGTTATGACGTCACGATTGCAGTGTTTTTAGTATGGAGCGTTTTCAAGCGACCCGCGACAGCGCCGCAAACATGGCGACGTATCTTCAAAAGTAATAAGTGCAGGTGTACTGTTGGTTCTACAATATTTCTCACTTAAAAGAGTACTCTTATTATATGTTGAATTTAAAAAATGATCGTCTACCCAATTAGATTGTGCGAAGGAGTTGAAAATTTATGCCGATAATACGGAGCAAAGTATCAAATTTAATTTTCATTAACTTTCTTTCAGCAGCTGCTTAGAGAGGAATGTTTACTCGAGTTACGAATATTCAGTATATAAAATATGTTGTTGATATAGGCATGTTGATTTAATTAAAGTATGTATTAATGTTGTGTATAATAAAGAAGAAAAGTAAAAAAGGAAAGTAAGTTATAAAATATATTTTTGTGAGTAACCAGGCATCTCTATCATTATTTTGGATTATGGAATAATTAATGTGCTGGCAGCGGCATAATACAAACATAACCCTAATAATATTTAATGTTTTGAGTTATTTTCACTAATTAAAATATTTTTAAGAGTTTATGTGAAAAAGATCTTTACATGGAAACCTAGATTATAATTACTATACCCAGAATAAAAGCAGTCGCCGTCGCTCCATACTAGGGTTTTTATCCTGTATTCTGGTGCAGCCACAAACAGTAATCTCAGGTGCACATACACTCAAACGAGAACAATTTTTTGTAGGTCATACAAAGTATCGGGAACCGAGCCCGCGACCCGTTGCGTAATCGGATCGCCTGATCGGATCGGATCGGCTGATCATTCGACCGACGCGCCAAGCGTGTTGTCAAAGTATATAGTCTTCATCCAGAATCGGCAGCACGAATCGGTCAAAATATTTATAAAGAAGATGTACTAAAACGTACCCTTGTGCACTTATGTTATTCTAGGAAAAAGTTTTTTACTGTCGTAATGTGCCGTAATTCTTTTCTGAATTCACACGTTTTTAAATTTTATTATTCGTAGTGTCAGTGGCGTTGTTGTTTCGGCACTGATGTTTCGAGGCCGGCGTCGCACTTGCCATATACTAATTTGACTTTAGTTTTGTCGAATATCATATGAACCTTTGTCTGATCGTCATACAGTAAAAACATTGTGAGATAACCTGTATACATCTGCACAGAGATTCAAAGATGTGGAAGTCCAACCTATCTTTGTAAGATTTCATCATATACTAAAACATCATCTTCAAATAGTGTGTGCGTGTATGAAACTTGTCATTTAGTTAGTCTTATGGAACTTAGTTTTGCATCCATTGTTAGCTGGCTTGACCGATGACATTTGTGGTTTATTGCTGGCAAGATTTCCAGCGGAGATAACGCTTACTGTATTAGTCATAACATGACCATCTACAACGGTGTGTTTAACATGTCAAGTATAATATACAAAAGTTAGTCAGCGTAGTAATCAAATGTTTAGTATATAGATGTGTACATATACATATAGACTAGCTGGCCCAACAGACGTTGTCCTGTCAAATGTCTCAAATGTCAAATGTCTCAAATGTCAAATGTCTCAATGTCACGTTGTCTCACGTTGTCTCAAATGTTTTTAAAATAAATAATTTAGCTGAAAAACAATATCTATATGACCGTATTGTGAATCTAAACCATCCTCAAGCCCCCTGGAATACACACAAAAATTTCATCAAAATTGGTCCAGTCGTTTAGGAGGAGTTCAGTCACATACACACGCACACAAGAAATATATATATTAAGATAGATTAAGATAGATGAATAGTGAGGTGTGAGATGCGGGGTCGATCATGCAAAGTATCACAAATTTGTTTTTCAAATTTTTTATATATATGTCTGACCTGACGCTTATAAAGGGAAGGTTCAAAGGAAACATTATGTATGAGTCCGCGTGAGATCCGCCAGGGTGGTCGACTAAGGTTTATTCGCCCTAATATAATTATGGTTGGCTCGTGCCCTTCGGTGGGTACGGATTTGAGTGGTAACGATATACACATATATTATTTTCTAATTATAGACCTCTTACCTATGATTATACACAAATAAGAGGTAAATATCGAACTAGCGCATCGAAATTGAAGCGTTCAAATTTTGTCAATTAAAGTAATTTCTTAAGTCGCAAAGTAACACCGACACATTGATTTCGTCGCATTTCGCTTCTGTTTACCTAGCTCAATAGTGAGTTTGCCGTCTATGTTTGTGCGGTGATGGGCGGATGGACGCTCTCTTTGTTCTCTTGAATGGCGTAAGAGTCGAGTAAGATTTACCGGAGATATATTTTTGCGAAGTTCGGGACAGTGGTAATAAGTGGGCGAAGTATTGGACGCGTTGGATGTGTATATAATGTATAATGGCAGATGAATTACACATTCAGTATATATATAGTATTATAGTATAAGTTATATCAGTAAGAATCATTTGATAACATTTTATACATGAATCTTGTTCTTTCCAGTTGCGAAGGATGTAAAGGCTTCTTCAAAAGGACGGTACGGAAGGATCTAACGTATGCATGTCGAGAGGAAAGAAATTGCATAATTGACAAACGCCAGAGGAACAGATGCCAGTACTGCCGGTACCAGAAATGTCTTGCGTGTGGCATGAAGCGAGAGGCTGTGCAAGAGGAGAGGCAGCGAGCAGCGCGAGGCACCGATGATGCTCACCCGAGCAGCTCTGTACAGGTTAGTATGCTTAAAATTACATATATCAATATATTGTTATTTTGACTTATGGCATCTTAGTACAGTTATAAATTTTTATTTTACGCCCATAAAAGTTTCTGAAAGAGTTATGGTATTGCCTAACTACCAGTGTCATTAGTTATAATGTTATTGTGGTTACACAATAACATCCAAACGAGTGTTATTATGTACTAAATTTCATTTTTATGGATATAGCACCTGGGTCTTTTGCCTTTTAAACAGATTTTATCCCAACAAGGCAAAGCGGTCGGCTCATTGCTCGCGGTATCTCGATGAATCTAAGAAACGAACGTTCTTATGGACGCGTATCTCATTCACAGCTAATGGCAGCACTCTGCCATTTTGAAAACAGAATAAAAATTAGTCAAACTTGAAAATATATTAGGTTAATCGAATATTCGAATTAAAATATGTTCATAATTATTAACTAATAATATTCATTCTGTTATTATAGTTTATATTAATTACTCAGTAATTTAACTTTCCATAAATGAACATACACTTCTTAGAAAACTTTATGATTTTAAAACATTTTATGGAGAATTCATATCGTGTAATAAAAACTCTAGTATGCAACTTATGCGTAATCAGATATTAAAATATTCATGTAATTTAAAATAATAATTTTTACACTGTGTACTTTTTACTATATTATTTAGTATTCGAATTTTTATTTGCATTTTATTGATTTTAGGTCAAACAAGTTTTGCGCTTAGCACAACTTAAAACCAAGTGCTTATTATAGTTATATTAAAAAACAAAATAGACGATCACATATATTGTAACTTTCTCTTGATGAAAATTCATTTCGTCTGAAACACTTCGTCTAAAAGATTTGAGAAATATTCCATTTTACACGTGGTGATTATTCTTAATACGAATTCGTGAATCGGAAAATTAAAATTATTCAGGCAGTAATATCTAAACGTTCTTAGATGTTTAAATTGATACAGAGGTAGTTAATATGTATCGTGCTTGTAGATTTGTAACTAATTAGAAATGAAACGAGCAATTCTATCTTCCGCTACTGGTAATTGAGATGTAGAATTTGTTAATTAGCTAGTCAAGGTATGTTATAAGAAAATAAATAATTCCACCAAATATATTTTCATACAAATTGTTGCTAAGGCCAGAACATATGACTCGCACTATAAAAATGTTAGCAGATCTTATGTAGAGCCAAAACTCTACACATTAGTCAAAATATGGTACATAGCGGAAACGCAAGGTGAATAATTAATACTTCATTACTTTTCTATTTTTACAATAGTTCTTGTAGTAACGAAACGGCCAAGTCACCTAATGCGAGCTAATGTTATAAAGGTATTTTGCGTATCATAAAGCAAACGGGGCACTGGATAATTTGTAGCATTTGTATTTCTACCAACAGCTGCGTAGCACTACTTCAAATCAATGATTATGCTTTCTATGATTAGAAATCTTGGGATAAACTTATCACAGAACTTTTCAGACTATTCAATTTGGAATTGAAATACAGATTGAAGTGTGGACCTTAAATTGAATTTAGACACCCATTTGTTTCGAAGATCTTAACTGAATATCTTAGCTGATCAAAGAGCAACTGTCTGTATATTCAATTTGGTAGTATTTATATACTAGGAGGTAGACTCTGTACCAGGGTCGTCTGCATGGGTACCTCCGTCTTACCTATTTCCGCGCCAAACAGCAGGGTTCGCTTTGCTGTGTTCCGGCGTGAAGGGTAAGATAGGCAGTGAAATTACTGGGTACTGTGACTTTACATCTATGTCACAAGGCAACGTACACTGTGTTCTTATGAGGTTTGCAGATTTGCTGCGAATCTCGTGGGAACCACATTACTATAGGCGACTGTTACCACTTACCATCAGGTGGCAGCCTGCTTGTTTGTCAACTTTAGCAATAAAAAAAAAAAAAAAAATTTAAATTTATCTAATTCCATTTGAAATCAATTGTCTAAATAAATTTTAGGAATCTCATAAACTTGTTTTGTGAAAATATCTTAATATGCTTTTGCCGTTTATCAACTTTGTGCGTCGTCGCGATTTATTTAATTTAATTTTAGTCAGGCATATATCATTTTATCCAGGGGTTCACAGGAGACTATGAAAAACATGTAAATTTATTCTCTATCTTATAAAAAGTATCTACACGCACGTAGCGTAGATTAGTTTTATTATTTGTTTGACAGCTGTACTTCGACCTATTTTTGGAATAAGCGCATACGGACTTTTTTATACCATGTAAGGCGAATAGAACTATATATATCGTTTGTAGTCTACATACGTTGTTCTATTAGTATTACAGTTGTTTGGGGAAAGAATGATAAACGTTGCTATATTTGTGATTGAGGAACATGTGTCGTCATGATGCGCCGAAATATCATACGATTTTTATGTGTGCCAGCATTTTCTGAATAGAAAATATAAATTTAAATAGAAAAAGTAATTTCCATCACAATTTGGTCTCATCACAGATAACAATCAATGCTAAGAAAACTTGGTCGATTCTTTGAACAGTGAAAGTCTCGTGCTTAGAGTGATAATAGAACTATCACTCTATATATACTTTTATTATAAGGAGCACTGGTATGAGGATGCGATAACCAATAGTTCCTTTTTTTATCTATTTGCTAGCGGACTCGACTGACTTCGTCCTGTCAAAAATATTTGTAAAGTTTTTTGTTCCTACTTATTTTATAGTCAGGCCAAAAAATTCTTCATTACAGAACCCTCACCCTGGTGGTAGAACGTTGTGAATAAAAATGCAACAAAGGTCCAAATGAACCATGACATTTTGTGCCTATTCAATTTTGGAATGTGACATTAAAACATAAAAATTGAGTTTCAATTTTATATAGCGTTAATAAAACGCGAATCGACTCTCTGATGTTAGAAACACACCTAGTATATTGCTTAGACAACAGCGAGTGCAATATGAACTTTATGCAATAATAATAAAGCTCAAATTAAGGCTGTTTTTTAGGGTATTTCCAATAATTATTCGAATTTTTCTCGGTCTTTTACGAACATTTTAAAAAGAATTGAACAAATTGGTCCAGGCGTTGTTGAGTTATGCGCTTACCAACACATTTTTCGATTCATTTTTAATATATAAAAATATTTTTATCTTCTTATATAAGAAGATATCCAGTATCGTAGGTGCAGTTGTAAACAGACAGAACCATTGAACATACGTCAAAACTAGAACAAATTTCTACAGATCATCATACACAATAATTGTCCTATGCGTGAATCGAACCCGCAACCTGTTGCGCAATAACCAAACACTCGTCCGCTGCGCCAATCGTATCGTCATGTTGGTCACTGTGCTTTCACTCCTAGCTCACGTTTATGAGCAACCTGATGCACTTACTTACGACTATTCTGTCCTTCTGTCCAGGCCTTTTAAAACATTTTCTTATAATAAAGATTTGTTTTTCCTTGACTAGTAAACTGCATCTTTGAGATAGAGTCGCAGCCAACTGGTTAAAATAGCCGTTCAATCAAACAGCTAGCCCTTTGACTGAACAACGCCATTCAACCATACGTCTAGCTTATTAATTGAATATTTGAGTCGTTCAAAACGTTCAACACTACAGCTGATTCAAAAGCCGCCGTCTAATTTATTTAGCTCAGCGCTCACCACCGCAGCGCTAGGTGCGTTTTGCTTTCAATATGGCGTCAACTAGCCGTGGTTTGTGATTGTATCAAGATAGTAGAAAGTAAGTAGTAAATTTAAGTTACACGTGTTATTAAAAAGATAAATTATGAGGTCACTTACAAGTGATACGAGTGAATCAAAATTTAAACAAATATTCGAGGAGAAATTACGGGATGAATGATATGATTCCTGCTTCGTAAATTTTTGAGTTTGTAATTTTTGCTTGGTGCAATAAACAATATATGATTAATAATTTGTTTTTTATTTTTACTTATTTCTTCAAACTTTTGGTCACCTCTTAAACTTAATTCAAGAATAACCTTCCAAGAAATTACAAAAAGTCTTCCTATTCTCTCAAATTAAGAACTAAACTAATGGTCACCTTAGATAATTTGCCATTTAACTAGTTGGCTAAGCGTCGTCTAGCTGTAATGTTGGTTGCAACCAACAAGTCGGCTAAACGACGTATAGCTGTGTGATTGAATGACGTTGTTCAGTCAAAGGGATAGCTGTTTGATTTAACGGCTATTTTAACCAATTGGCTGCGACAGAGATACATAATATACCAAATTTCATCGAAATTGGCGAAATTCCGATTTTGCTGTAAAAACGTAGCAGACTTACGGAGATAGTATCACATTTATTATTAGTAAATTATATTAGTATACAATACAGTTCATATATGATCTTATAATGATAAAAGTGTGAATTGTATTGACCACATTATTTTGGTTCAAATTTTTCTACAACGTGACTTCTGTTAGTGTAATTGTACTTCTAGCGAATGAATACATATCTAGTACACAAATCATTCACTTCTGTTGCCGCCTGCGCTTGGCACAAACAATTTTTTATGATATTGTTTTTGCCAGTGTATCTGTGCATGCCAATAATAATATAGTTTTTAGAGGCCATTCTATTCCAATCGTTTCCTCTTCAAAATGCATTGAATTGAATGGACGCTGATGAGCATTCAGTTCACGTATGAACAATTTACTAAGAATTTGGTTTACCATTGAAAATATTTGTCGACTGTTCGAGTTATTTCTTTGATAGAATATAGGCAGATATATTTCTCATATGTATGCTGTACATACGGTATGAGAAAATACATCACTAGCCGTTTCCGCGAACACATTTCGCCTTGATGAAGGTTGTTATCGTATTTTTATTAATTTTACAATCAAATTTTATAAAAATAACATTACAGATATACTGGTAGTCTTGATTAATCTAAACACAGTCATAACTCATTACCAGAGAAATAAAAATTCAACCAAATCGATTAATTAACATTTGAATCGAAAAAGCGCTGATAGCGATCGGCGACGTGGTTCAGTATAATGCAAGGGCTGATTCAGCTAATGTATCACAGCCGCTGAATTGTTTGACCAGTTTGTAATTTGATTGCCAACTTGGAACACTGATTATCGATTTTGTTAGTCTTAATTAAAGCCATCTGTAAAGATTAAGCCGGTTTCATTTTTGATAGTAAGTCGGAGACAACAACGTGTATACAAATAATAAATCATTCTTCAATCGCAGTAAATTATTGTCTAGAACAAGGCAAATTAGAATGACATTATTGTTCCTAGTATTCTATTAGACTACATATAGAAATAGTCACACACCACATATCGTGACATTAGTACTGACATATGAACACAATCCTATTCTGAATCTTTGTATATGGTTTTGCTCTCTACTGAAGGGTAAGTCTAACAAAATAAAGAAAGTCCTCAAAATCGAATGTTTAATCAAAGTTAGTCCCATTTTGCCCTTTACTGTATTGTACTTGATATATTGTAGTGGAATTGACCCTCTGATTTCTTTGTTTATGACCGGACTATATCGTGTCGATCTCGTTTTGTTTGTCTTGTTTTCAGCAAAGCTGATGACGCGGCTTAATTTATGTTTGCAGAATGCTTTGTTGCTGTCGAAAGACGTTTTGTTATTCAATGTTGTTCTCGAAAAAGAGTTCTGCCGTAATGCGTTGCCAATGGGTTATTAGGTAGAATGAGGGCGTTGTTTGCTTAGTTTGGTGGTCTTATTTACTAGAAATACGAACAGTTTGTAATTTCCTAACCCATGGAAAATGTTAGTTTTTAATTATAAAAGTGACAAAAAATTACATTCATCATTATTCCTCAAATTCGTGAAATTATATTAAAATGTGTACATAATTGTCAACGTATAACTCTGAGCAAATGTAAAACTACATTGTACATCTCAGGTTTTAAATTAATTAATCGAAAGTAATTTATAAGCGAATCTCAAACGGGACAAATGATCGCAAGCGCCAAAGGCCAGGCGTTATTGTTTCATTCATTCATTAAGTGAAACTGATTTGTGTGAATAGGACTCGTTAATACGGTTTCCGTTTACCACCACGCGGCGAGTTCAGTGGCTGGGGTCTGGGATCGCCCGACCGTCACCCTGACAACGGCCTTGCGTATTCGATCCAAGGAAAGTTTTATTTGCTCTAAACTTCAATAATAGTCCCGTCTATTGGAATTTAGATTACATTTCGGCTCAGCCTTCTACGCTGTATTGTATTCTGATCAGTTATATATATATATATATAAATATTGGCATACACCCGAAGAGGTTGCCACGCCAACATCGGTCCACATTGGTTAGTCGTAAAATTGAAGCAGAAGCAAATATTATTTTCGTAAGACGATTTGCGAGTGTAATGCTATGATTGAAATCTTTTTTTATACCAAGCAATTAATTATGAGTGTCTTAAAATGTAAGTGATTACAGGACCCGGTAAGGATCAGCATATCTGGAATGCTTATGTACAATGGGCTGTAGAGTTGACGTTGCCAACTTTTTGGCATAAGATCTAGTGGTATCTTGTAACATCGTTGCCTAAACTTTAAACTGAACCTTAAAACTGGATCAATTTTAATTTATATAATTTATGCTAATTTATACGAATATATGATAATGTGTACGATTTTATTTTGTATAGTGATAATGTACAATTAGTATGCACATACACACGTAACAGGTATGTTACAGCGTGTAATAGGTATTTAAATCAACCAGGCCAACCCTATATTTACAAACATTATTTTTCATCTAGGTATTTTTTATATTCATTGTAACTTTTGTGACTAACTCTAAACTCTGTCTGAATAAACGTTTTCTTTATTTAGATAAATAAAGAAACAACACATTAATGTCAGGATCGCTACTTTACGACAGAAATCAAATTATTATTTTTTCTATTCGGATCACTTTGGCACGTCAATGGCCACCAATAGCAAACTATTGTAAAATAGGTGTTAGGTCCCGAAGTTCCTGTAATAGTTTGAAAGTAAAAAATGATTTTTCTATAATTCGGCACTCTCGTCACCTTCGAATTTTCTGGACGCTGAATGGCTCCGGAAGTATGTAGAAAATATATTTCATAATTGGATATATGTATTTTTTTACTATAATTGCTTTGTATAATTGTATGTGTAAATACATTTCGTACTACCTCCGTGGTCTAGTGATTGATTTGAGGTGTTGCTCGGTCTAGATCTCAATACCTCACGGAAGCAAATGATTTTCTGCGCGGTTTGGCTAATTGAGGGGCTTCTGAGTTGTCTGTTCGCCGTAATAACATTGTTAAAAGCATTGTTATGTACTGACGTTTAGAGGCGAGACAGACAATCCTTAGTTGGTGAGGCCAAATGAAGATTGCTCTTATCGCCCTTTTTCACTTACCATCATGTTACATGAGTTTGTCGCAAGTAAAATAAAATCAATAAGACATACTTTTTTTCTTTCACCAGCCATTCTGATATCAGAAAGGCTGGTGAGCCCTCTTATTCCATAATAAAAATATATAAAGAACGTTGATTTTTTTAATCTTTATCATCATTAGTTCACTTATAATTCGCTACATAAATTAAGTTACAGTATCGTTACGGTGATGCGAAAAGCGATATATAATATTTCATACGTCATCCTCGTGTATGGTTCCCCTATTCTATTAGACATGCCGCCTCTTCATTTGGCCTGGCATGTTTGTTCGTACGAAGGACGCAAATACCCGATGCTATCGATTTATAACGTCATGTCAGAGGATGCTAATGTGTTTTCGATTTGTATTATTATGTGAATTTTATGTGAATGCTATTATACTCAAACATTGCGCAAAAACAGTATTCGTGGATTTAGTAAAAATATAAAGAAGTAAGAAGTGTAAGAAATTATTATGCTTCTTCTACATTAGAAGTCGCTTCTCAGTGACAGATTATTACTAAGGATTTATTTGAACATGTTTATTAAACTTTCATGTCAAAATAATTTTATCTGTGAATACTATAAGCTATTGTGCATTATATAACCTGAAATCACAAGTAGTTATTAATTTCGTAATTTATGCAATTACGGCAAAGCATTTTAAGGATGGATTTAATAATATAATTTACTGAACAGCAAAAAACAAAAAGAAACAGTAAACTTAAATACTAAAATATTTACTTATTAAATTAATGGTTCATTTTGGTTACATTTATAATATAATAGTTATATATAAAGGAACATGTAAAAGTTTAAATCTTACTTTTACATGTGCCTTCCTAATACTGATTAAAAAATATTGATAAAAATTAATTTCCTATTAAAAAACGCGTCAATCACCTCACGACACTCGTTCGCATTTACACAGGTATTATAAATACTTGGTACTATTGCTTGAAAGCGGCAGCGAATTCATTGCCGCAAATTATAGTCAGCTCTGGACGTTTATGGCCGTAATGCTTAGGATCTAAACCTTTGTTTCTGTAGTGAGAACGAGTGAAATTAACTAATTAATCTTTTTAGATAAAAAATGATCGTCCACTTATCACAAGACACTAAACAGAAATGAAATCCAAAGAGATATACAATATAATAAACTGTACGGAGATGTAAAGTGTTTATTCGTCGTAATTCTATATTCTTTTCTGGTTTGTTGTGGCAGCTGTTTTATTAAATAAACAATAACTGTGTAAACTTGAAATGTTGTATCTAATTCGCTTACATAATGTTTATTACACTTATTGTTTTTGGCATAATAATTGAAGACTGTAGAATCACGTGTGTGGCCCACGGTTGCCCTTGAATCTAAAGAGGAAAATTTATGAGACCCCTGTGATGTATGGATGGTGCACAGTGTTGGATAACCAAAGTGATGAATGAAACTGTTGGCAGAGATGCGAATATATCGTTGGGTGAGTATCGTGACCGGGGTGGACAAAATGTTAAATGAATATATAACAAGTCTGAATGTAACACGGTCCGGGGAGAGGAGTAATAGGTGTGGCATAGGTATGCCATTAGTAGAGATGAATCACACCTCACAGGACGAGTTTTAAGTATGAATGTGGATACAATTAATGGAAGGACGCCAGTCGAAATATCATCGATTTTTGCTGCATTTGAAACTAAAAACGAAAAACTGATATTGCTATTAGCAATTTCAGGCGTATATGGGAGCTCTCGACCGATACTCTACTGGTCGCAGTCGTCTGGATGGTACCTCCATCTTGCCTATTTTTGACGCAAAACAGCAGTGATAGTATGATTGTGTTCGAGTTTGAAGGATATGGTATCACAGTGAAATTACTGGATACGGGGATTACAGGTTTGCTATGAATCTTATAGAAACCACAAGTAGTATAGGCGACTATAACCATGCCGGATGTGTACCCTGTTTATCGTTTCTAATTACGAGAAATATATTTACAATATACATATACAAGAGGACTATATATTTTATACAAACATACTAACTGGAGAATTCCCACATAACGTCATAGTTTAATACTGCGTCGTGGTAAATTCTGAATAAATGAATATAAATTTAATAGGCACCACTTTTTTATGAGTCTAAAGCGTTTATGTAGGTATACGTAAAATCTACATCGGTGTTATATTAATATGTATGAAACAAATCCATTAACACACGCCGTCGTTAAAGGATTAAATAAAGTTGTGGAGTACCTCACTATCCAAAATTTACCACCCAATTAGTTACATGATAACTATTATGATAATTGCCGCTGCAATTGTCCTTGGTTAGTTCTTATTTTTAAATCATTTCTTTGTATTTTTAAATTGTAATTTTTCGTAATTTTAGCGCCACTGACAGAATTTCCTGCGCAA
The DNA here is from genome assembly GCA_036419045.1 of Scirpophaga incertulas. Lineage (NCBI taxonomy): Eukaryota > Metazoa > Arthropoda > Insecta > Lepidoptera > Crambidae > Scirpophaga > Scirpophaga incertulas. The sequence continues at coordinate 25,029,564 of CM071634.1, read as the reverse complement.
TTTGTGATGTGGTAGTTTTTCATTAATAACTTTTTTCGGTATTGATTTTTCTTTTATACATTTACACATACATTGGATTTTTCTCGTTCTTTTAATATATAATTTGCCAGGCTTGATTATTGTTTTATATTTTTAATTTCGTTTTTCAACGAAATTAAGTTACGTAGCCGTGAAAGTAGTTTTGTCTCTGGTCATCTAAACGGAATGATAAAACAGTAAAATATCCCCTCTCTGGAAAAATTCGATAAAAACGGCGAGACCGATTCTAATGTAATTTGGGATGGAGATAATTGGAGACCCGGGAAAGAAAATAGGAAATATCTTACCAACATGAAAATATCTCTTGCCCATGGGGAATTTTCGATAAAAACGAAAGGACTTATTCTGATATAATTCGTTATAAGGATGTTTTGATACCCGGGGAACGCAAAAGGTTAATTTATCTATCATATCCACGGAAAAATTGATCTATCACAAAATCAAATCTAGTTTATAATACTTGTTTTTATATGACGATATCTACAAAATCAAGAGAATTAAAGAGTTAGGACTAAGTGAAATGGTATATTTTATATTCTTAAAAATTAATTCTTTCTTATAAAAATTAATTCTACTCACAGGTCTGAACTGCTGACTGACTGTGTGCTATTAATTCGATATCTTTATAGTGCGGTAACGTTCATCTTTATAAAAAGATGTAAGTACTATATATTGCAATCACGCTGCATTTGTTGCGGACATGACGAAATGCTTCCAGTGACTGCACTGGAAGTCAGTCAGTCATGTAAACTTTGATGAGGTAAAAAAGCCAAAAATCCACTCATTGATGGTGTTGTATTCCAGGAGCTGTCGATCGAACGCCTTCTTGAGATGGAGTCATTGGTGTCGGACACGACCGAGGAATGTCAGTTCCTTCGCGTCGGCCCCGACAGCAACGTCCCGCCAAAGTTCCGCGCGCCCGTCTCCAGCCTCTGCCAAATAGGTTCGTATCTTCTACTTATTTCTAACAGCTAATTGCAGATGTCCTCTACAATATCAGTTTCTTATAATAATGTGAAATGTATTTTTGAATGTGCCAATTTTAGTGGATCCGTATTCTTGTAAGTTTACTGCTTATATGGCTGCAGGGCCGTCGGAGACTGAAGAGGACAGTTCTAAAGAGGCCTGATTCTGACCACGATGTGTCAAGTCTTTTGTTATTTATCCCATCTGGGTATGGCAGAGAATACTCGTATATATTCTATACGACCATATTGGACTCTTATCGACTTAACTCTTTGGCAGAGTTTGAGGCTAGTTTTAGTGGCTTAAAGGATGACGACATCAAGAAAGGAAGTGATACAAAGTAAAGTCAATGACTACTATTTATAACGGTACAGGTGATCGACACACTATTAGTAAAGAAAACAACGTTCGCTGCGGCTGAACCTATGATGGCTGACCAAATATTTTAAATGGGGCGAGTTCTGCCGTCCTTCGAAACGATCGTGGCGATCAAACACTTTATTATATTTATCATCTAAGTTATTTTTAGGTGATTCAAGTATGAATATGTGTATGTTATTGAATCACAAAAAATGTATTGTAAACACGCCCAAAAGGCCCCGAGACAATAACATTGAACAAGGAATTTTAGTAGCGCGACGCCACTGTAAACCAGTTTGGCATTATGTGCGCTATAATAATTATGTACATAACACATATCCGCGCGCTCCAATGCTTTTTATATTTTCTGTATACATTATACCTACGCGACGCGTTAGTCTGCAAAAAAACACACTGTCGGGATCGGGAGAGGACGGAGGCCGCCTGGTGGATCAATCATCGTCAAAGGCCTGGACGGACCGATGTACATCGCGCCTTAGCTTTTGTAACCGAGATGTTGTTTATAACAATACCATTTCAGTTCTTTGTCTTATCTATTGTGCGATGCAATATATATAATAGTTAACATATCTCATGTATTATAATAGATTTCTAAAACCAATTTTATAATATTAGTATGATAATGTTACACGCATACACAGACACAAAATTTAAACGACAGTATTTTTTTTTTTTTTCTGTTTGTCTTTTTCACAACTATTTTTCGTTTTCTGCTTGTGTGTAATATTTTCCTAAGTTGAATAGGAAAGTCCCGGGGGATTTTCGAAATACAGATTTTATTACTTCTAGGGTCATGAGTCATGACTATAAAAATTGTATATTTAAAAAAAATTAATCATTTCTATCTTATGTTTCTAGAAAGGCACAGAATAAATTAAGAAGTAATATAGGTAATAGATAATATATTAGTTTAGTCTAGTCTGTGTATATGTATATATATAAAAACTGACTATATATCTAAGTATTAGTACTTCTATTTAATAAGAATGGTTGTTGGAAAAAATTGCACCCCGACATAAAATAAGTTTTAATTATACTCGCATTATAAAACTCAAACAAAACTTTGGGAGTATAATATTGGATGAAACATGAAGTTTTGTACATTCTCAGAACATATTTTGCACTTAATTATAAAATTTTGCGACACCGTCTTTTCACACATCACGTACAACAAACTTTGAAACAAATAAGGGGAAAATATCTAGTCAGTGTACACACCCACGGTTTCTTTGTCATCGCTTTTCACCGAATTCGTACCCGTCCGGGCGGGCTCTCAATGGGATAATTGATATTTATGCTCATTCCCGTGAATTAATTACCTGCTCCGGACTTATTTATAAACCAGCAAATTGTTTCAAAGTGCCGTTTCACACGCTGGGAGCTCTCCGCAAAGTGCGAGCTTGTAATATGATGGCGGCAATTATGAAAGCGGTTCATAAAGTGATTCGACGAGGTGCTCAGAATTTGGTGTCGAACTTTTGGGACAGTTTGGAACGGCCGGACGGTTTTTAGGTTCCATTAATTCTGTGCTCTCATGTTTAAGTAAGCCTTTTGTATTTTGCTTTGTTTAGTTGGTTTAAGGGAGTTCACATGTTCACTTTAAATATACGCTGGGTGATTGCTCAGTTAACGTCACTAAATATATACTTTTAATTTGTAAACAAATCGTCTTGTATGTTGAGTAAACGACAGAAAATACACAACTATTTATTAAATGTATTTTCGACTTCTCATATTTAAAAAATGATATAAAAGCTGTCATTTTGAATGTAAATTCCAACGTGTGTATGATACCACGAGAGCGAAATGTAAATAATAACCAGACAGCTTCTGTTGTCGGCCCGCGTCTTGTACACTAATCAATACTTAGGTGTCGTCTACTGCGGCGTTTGTTTTGAAACTGTAAATGTTTTTATGTTTAACACAGTAACATTTTCAGTAACAACTGGGGAGTGTCGGTGACGCTAAAAGTGTGCCGGTAAGACTCTGGACTTGCCTTCCAAATAAAGGGGTCGGGTTTCGATGTTACCGGTAGCAATGATATTTTCGAGATTTATACTCGTATGTATATTTCTGCGATGCTCCGACAGTGAAGGCACATTTTTAATGTTAGAAGAGGAGCCAAATTCGGATCCTAACATCGTATCAGCAAAACTTAAACACAAATTCACTCCGATTTCTATGGATACTTAATGTTTTTCGAATTCTTTAGAGTGGGAAGAAAGGCGTTGGCGAATTCGACGTATGTGCAAAATACTGGGGAATTAGTAGCAATAAAACATTTTTGGTGGATGGGTTGCAGGGGAACGGTAACGATTAACTTGAGACGAATATCATGAGGCACCTGCGAAGAAACTTCAAGGCCTATGTGAAGTCGACTAATCTGTAGTTGGCTAGCGTAGTTGACCTAAACACCCTCTCATAATCGGGGCGTGTAGGGCGTGTTGCGGTAGGGGCGTATATCAACTGTAATGATGTAACTACTTTTAAATTGCCAGCAGTATTAAACATATTGTAATTATTCGGCACAGGAATGCTGTTTCTTCCGATATATTGACATATGATATTTATTTTCTCTTGTAGGTGTTCTGCTTCCAGTCTTGTTTTACGATCGAGTATAAACTCTTGAATAGGGACGCTATTTACAGTACTGTTTCATTCATACTCATTCTTTAGAATTATCTTCATAAAAGTATTAAATGGGCATGCGAGCTGGATTCCTTTTAGAACGAAGTCTCAAATCACTCGTCTTTTGTGTGTGATGGGCAATTTGCGGGGTATAATATAAATATCTCTGAATAAATAATATAAATATATCCGAGAATGAAAAGCTAGGGTTATTGCCATTTATGCCACTTTCATTTATGCGCATTCATTTCAACGTAATTCTCAACTTGTCGTCCTGCGGCCATAGGATTTGATTTGCTTGCGATCTCTATGAAATATGTAATTCCTACAAAATCACTTTGTTCGTTCATTACGTTCGTTCTGGGATATAAAAAAGCGTTTTGAATAACTGGCCAAGTTAGTTCCATTTGAGATACGATACTTCTACGAAGCTCGCATAGCACTTTTAATCAAAATCGAAATTAACTTTATTCAAAAAAGTTCTTTTGAATCATCCAAATTTTTTTTCCTACCTTTTGAGGCTACATTTTTTAGCTGGTAAGAAGAATGGGTGCAAGAAAATTATCAGCTTTACCCAAAGTAATAACAACATTTAAAATAAATTATCGTCGTTACCATACAACGTACATATGTGTTTACAATATATATGAGAAAACAAATATTTACACTTAAGAATGTGATGTCTTCAAATCAACACCAAGCATTGTTGATATCATTTAAATAATCAATGTCTTTGTAATAGCCCTTATTCATTAGCGTCGTTTTAACATGTACCTTGAACTTGTGAAAAGGTAATTCAGCTACACTATGTGGAATCTTGTTATAAAAATTTATACATTTGCCCATAAACGAACCTCTAGTTTTTTGTAGCCTGTACGTTGGAACGGCAAGTTTATTTTTATTTCTTGTGTTTAAATTATGCATTTAAAATTTTGTATCAAACGTGTTACAATTTATATACACATAAATCAAATTTTCATAAATATACTGGCCCGCTAAAGTCATTATATTAATCTCTTTAAATAAATCTCTAAGAGAATCCCTTGCTCGTAAATTATAAATAGCGCGGGCTGCTCTTTTTTGAACAAAAGTACTTTCTATGCTAGCAGCCGACCTCCATAGTAGTAAACCATAGGACATAACACTGTGAAAATAACTTGAAGTAAATTAATCTTGCTGTTTTAACATCTGTAAGTTGTCTTATTTTTTTACAGCATATGCTTTAGAACTTAGTCTATTTGATAGGGCCTCAATATGTCGATCCCATTGAAAAGTAGGATCTAAAGTAATACCCAAGAATTTAGTGAAATCAACAAATTCTACCACTTCATTATTCATTTTAACAATAGTATCTACTTTTCTTACATTTGGTAATGAAAATTTGATACATTTAGTTTTTTTGGGGTTTAAAGATAAATTATTAATCGTGAACCAGTGCAATACTTTAGAAAATACTATTTACAACGTCAATAATGCCGTTTCCTCTGTCAACCTTAAATATTAAAGAAGTATCATCTGCAAATAGTACAGTATTGCACAAAGTATCAGTGAAGTGTGGGAGATCATTAATATATATCAAGAAAAACTAGGGTCCCAATATCGATCCCTGGGGCATGGGCATAACAATAGGACTTTCTGGACAAATAAGATTCGATTAGTTTAGATGCTGTATCAGAAACATCATAATGCTTCAGCTTATTTAATAAGGTCTGGTGATCTACGCAGTCAAAAGCTTTCGACAGATCACAAAAAATACCAAACGAATCCTGTTTACATTCCCAAACGCTATGTGTTTGAGAAGTGCAATTCCAGCATCTAGTACAACGTTCGCAAAGTTCGTTTAGAAACGCAAAAACCGTTGAGGGTCTGATCCCCAAGAGAACATATATTTCTTAGATAGTTTAATTTAAAATAAAATCTTACTAATAATAGTACCGTATAATTATTTCTGATTTGTTATACATAGGTAAACCTTGAGATTTTTTGTGCCTAATTGTAGTGTGGTATAAAATAAATCAAATAGTTTTGGTCTGGTGTGCAATCGTGAATGCTCTCATTTTTAATTGCGACTAATCTTATTGTTAAAGTTAAACATGTTTGTGTGTCCGTTGCAGGCAACAAGCAGATCGCTGCACTGGTAATGTGGGCAAGAGACATCCCCCACTTTGGACAGTTGGAGCTAGAGGACCAGGTGCTGCTCATCAAGAGCGCTTGGAATGAGTTGCTACTCTTCGCCATCGCGTGGCGCTCCATGGAGGTAACTAGTCGCCACATTTATCTTATGAAAAGAAAATACGTTTCATCGCTTACTTTTATTCTAAAACAATGGAAACAATTTAAATTATTACTTCTCCTTCAAGAATAGCAAAATAACCATTGTCCCTGCTCACTGTCACTTCATCATAGCAGATCAGATACATCCCCACCATAGGGCACGAGCCTGCTTTAACTACATAAAGTTGATTAGGTCTTAGTTCACCATGCTGGCCCAATGCACTTACTACTCGTGTACGCTGGTTGCCTCACGATACTTTTCTTCACCATAGGAGCGTCAGATAAAACATATAAATAAATAAAGCTCCGTAAATAAAGGCTTGTGTTATGGTATCTAGGGTAACGGATAGACATACATATATTATACATGTCGCTCATCCAAAAGAATATTGACATAATTACGTTTTTGCGATTTTTCAGGAGAGCGTTTTAAAAGTTTGACATCGAAAATATTGTGTATTTCCAATCATTCTATCGATATATTTTAATAGTTATGTTGTATTACTTTATTAACAATAATATTACATGAAAAGTTTGCGAGAAACCTCAAGATAATTATTAAAAAATACCAAATGAAACAAACCGGACGTACATTTATGACATTTTGTAATTTAAATATTACAATTATGACATTATACCAGGTTTGGATATGGGAATAAATCATGAATTTAAACTACATAATGGATGAGTGATGTATTATATATTTGATAGAAATTTATAACAACCGTGACTATGGTACAAATGCTCGCATTCATCAGTCAAACATCGGTCCCCACCAGAATTCGAACCCGGGACCTCGGAGATCGACACCTTGAAACCGATGTATACTAGGTTCGTAAATCTTTGGTCTAGGACCCTTTTTTTTTTTTTTTTTTTTTTTTTTGTTTCCCTGAGGAAAATGCATTAAATTGCATACCCCGGCTGTGGCGAGCCGGGGTTATGTGGGGCTCTCCTCCCCAGAAGGGGGAGGCCTACCCACTAAAAACCTCAGGGATGGCCTTCCTCAGGCATGTAGGGAGCCCCCGGGAACAGAAAGCTCCTTCCGGGAACCCCCAGCCTCCGCTCCCCCGTCGACACAGGGGAGCCCTCCTCGGGAGGCTTACTACCTCCCCCGGTCTCCTCCACCGACGACGCCCCCGGCCACGGAAGGGGCGTGGTCCATCCCGGGTCGCCGTAGCAGTCGCGACTTACTCGCGCCCGCCGGCGACCCGCGGCGGCGCCGCAGCTGTGCTACCGAGCCCGGCGCCGCCTTCTTCGAGCGGGATCGGCCATCTCCCGACCCCGCTCGGCGGCCTCCTTCTGGAGCATCACTGCCTCACAGAAGGAGGCCACAGCCCTCCAACCTCCCTCGTCCGCCAGCATTGCCGCAATCAATGCTGGCGGAGACAGATCTCGCCCGATCTCTGCGACCAAGACTCGGCGCTCGGAGGCCCACGCGGGGCACTCCGCCAGCGTATGCTGGGCCGAGTCGAGGTCGGATGCGCAGTGGTGACAATGTGTCGATCCCTCCCGTCCTATTCGACACAGATACTCACCGAAGCAGCCGTGCCCGGTGAGTATCTGAGTCAATCGGTAGGTGACCTCCTCCTTCCCGTGGAGCCAAGCTTCGAGGTGCGGGAGTACGGCACCGACGGCCCGCTGGCGCGCGCAGATCCGTAATTCGAGCTGCGCACGCCAGGCCGCCACAATCCGTCGGTGCCACTCCCGCTTAGGCACTTCGTGCGCGGGTTCCAGGGCGCTCCCCCCATCGCCCTCCCGGCCGACACGCCGCGACGCATACGTCGCCGCGTACATGTCGGCCAGGATGTCGAATGGGGGGGAGCGTCCCAGAACCGTCGCCGCCTCGTACGAGATTGTACGGTAGCCTCGCACGATCCGTATGGCCATTATCCGCTGCAGGCTCCGTAGCAGAGCTCTGCAGCGGGGGGACCTCGCGCAGTCTTGCGACCACACGGGAGCCCCATACATGGCCACGGATCGCACGACGCCCTCGTACAGGCGGCGAACTCCATCCCTCGGTCCACCGAGATTGGGCAGCAGGCGATGCAATGCGCCCGCCACCCTTTTGGCTCGGGGGACCAACCGCACGAAATGCTCCTCGAAGCTCCAGCGGCGGTCCAGGGTGAGGCCCAGGTACTTGATGTACGGCCCCACCGGGACCACCGCGTCACCCACCCGGATCCGGCAGCTGGGTGGTTCCCGGCGCCTCGGAAGGCCGTGGAACCATAGCGCCTCGGTTTTGTGAGGCGCTATTTCTAAACCCAGCCGGCGGATCGCCCGCACGACACATGCCACCCCAAGCTCGGCAAGCGTAAGCACCGGCCCGAAGTCGGCCCCAGTCGTAACGACGAGAGTGTCGTCAGCGTAGCAGACGACACTCACGCCGTCAGGAAGGCTGGTGCGAAGGACCGCGTCGTATGCGAGGTTCCATAGCAGGGGTCCCAACACCGACCCCTGCGGAACGCCGCATTCGACCCTCCTCGACGTTTCCATCCCGTCCCGTCCCATCACGCCGATCGTCCTGTCGCGCAGATAGTCCCCGACCACGGCCCGCAGGTAGGGAGGCAGCTCGTGGTATACGAGCGCCTCCCTAATGGCCTGCCAGGGGAGGGTGCCGAAGGCGTTGACGATGTCTAACGACACCGCCAACGCCACCCCCCCTGATCGGACTGCGGACTCCGACAGGGAACGAACACGCTGGACGGCGTCCAGCGTTGATCGTCCCCGCCGGAATCCAAATTGGCAGTCCGATAGGTCGGGACCCGCGCGGGACAGGTGCTCGCTGATACGAGCGGAGATAACCCTTTCGAAGAGTTTCCCCGCCTCGTTCAGCAAGCAGATCGGACGGAACGAAGACGGAACGTCGCCGGTCCTTCCCTCCTTCCTGAGGAGCACCAGCCTGGCCGACTTCCAGTCGACGGGGAACACGCCCTCACGGAGACAGCTCGTGAAGAGCTGCCTCACCGTGCTCCCCAACGCCCTGAGCGCCAGCGCTAGCACCTTTCCCGGGACCCCATCTGGTCCCGGGGCAGCGCTGCGCGCAGAGAGCCGCGAAACGGCCCTGGCGAGCTCGCTCTCCGTCACCCGGAGGTCGTCCGACCAAAGGCCGAGCGACGGGGTGGCGGGGGGACTGTCCCGGACCCTCGGGAAGAGCGTATCCACCGCTCTTCCTACGACGAGAGGGTCCAGGGTCTCCGTCAGCGGAGGGACCCACGGTCGGAGCTTGCCCAGTACCATCCGGTACGGGCGCCCCCATGGGTCCCTCTCCAGTCCCCCCAGCAGCTCGCGCCAGGACCGCGCCTTGGCGTCGGCGATGGCGACGCCAAGCGCCTTGGCCGCGGCTCCGTACGCGCTTCTGGCGCTCAGGACTTCGTCGACTGAGGCTTGCCGTCTTCGACGGGCTCTGAGGTACTGGCGGCGCGCGGCTACTACAACGACCCGTAGCCGCGCTATCTCCTCGTTCCACCAGTACGCAGAGCGCCGCCGGGGCGGCCTGACTCGGGGCATGGAGACGTCGCAGATCGACGTCATCGTTTCCCGGAGCCAGGCGGCCCGCGCATGCACATCGAGGTCGGGCGAAATCCGTGCCTCCTCCGCCCAGTCCGCGACGTGGGCAGCGGCTAGGGCCGCATCCCGGTCCAGCCGCTTGATGGACCAACGTCGCGGACGGCTGTCCTCCTGGAGTGTGCGGGAAGGGCGGCGGTGGGCCACCGACACGTCGAATACGATGTGCCGGTGGTCGGAGAGTGTAACCACCTCCGCCGCCACCCTCCAACCTGACACCATGCGGTGCGCAGAGGGAGTCGCCCATGACAGGTCGACGATCGACTCCCCCTGCCACCGTACGCAGGTGCTGACCGACCCCCGGTTTAAAAGCCGGAGGTCCAGTCCCGCCGCCCACTCCAGGAGTGTCTCCCCTCTTACGTCGTCCCGGGTGTCGCCCCACTCTCGCGAGTGGGCGTTGAAATCACCCAGGACGAAGACTGGACGGGGAGCGCAACAGCGAACGCAGTTCGCTACCCCGTCCAGAAATGCCTCGAATGCGGCGAGGCCGCAGTTCGGGGAGATGTAACAGCCTATCGTGGCCGTGGACCCCCATTCCACGGCCACGTAACCCGGCCCCGTAGCGAGCAGGGTACAGTGCGGTCGGTCGGTCGCCCAATAAATGGCGACCAAGCCCTGGTCGTCCCCAAACCACCTTGGGTGGTTCGGGACAGAGTAGGGCTCTGCGACGACCGCCAGGGCAACCTCACGCTCCGCGAGCGCTTGGATCAAAAGATCCTGCGCCGCGCGGCAGTGATTGAGGTTACCCTGGAGCACCCTGCACCCTGTGCTTTGGACGTCCATGTTAAGATTGGACGTCCATCGCTACGCTCGCCCCCGGGGCCGGGGCGGGAGGTTGGGCGACCCCCCCCTTCCTTTTGGGCGGGCAGCACCTCCTGCTGCCCACCCGGTGGCCTGCCGGTCTGCCCAGGTCCTTGCAGACCGGGCAGGAGGGAGCACTCGCGGTGCAGAGACGGGCAATATGCCCCGGCTCTCCGCACCGGTAGCACAGAGTGCTCCGGTCCACCTGGCGGTTAGGGCAATTTACCCTAACGTGCCCCCTCTCGAGGCACCCGAAGCACTGTTGAGGGCGTGCTTCGAGCGCCTGCACCCTGACCGAGGACCACCCGATCAGGAGCCGCCCCGACGTCAGTTTCCTGACGGCCGCGAGCGGACACCTGACCCAGGCGGTCCCCATGCGCGCGTGCCCGGCGCGTATTTCCCCGACCCTAACGTCGGCCGGGGAGCACTCGCCGGCAGCGGATATGACTGCCGCCACATCCGCTTGGGCGATGGACTCGTCGAGGTCCATCACCCGCACATCCGCCATCTTGCACGGGCGCGTGATCTTCGCGCCCGTGCCTTCCAGGACCTCCCTCATTCGTTCCGCCAGGGCGTCAGCCTTGGCGGAGCTCTCCGGGCCCGGCACCTCTAATAAGAGGGCCCCGGTCGCCGTCCTCTTGGTACGTACGCCGCCGGTGATCCCTAGGGCCGCCAAGCTAATTTTTGCTTTGGCGGTCCCCATAACAGCGGCGTACGTGGTCCCAGAATCCGGAGGCACCGTAACAACCACCGCCGCACAGGCCGGTGGTTTGGGTAGCCTCCGGGGACCGGGCTCCACCACTTTTATTTTCGGCGCCTCTTTTGAGGCCGCGGCCCTCTTGGGGGCAGCCTTCTTTGGGCGTTTCGTCACGGTGGCCCAGGTGGTTACCCCGGGGATCTCGGGCGCCGGCGCTGAAAGTGCCGCCGGCGGGGCCATCGTGACGGGCCTGGGAGGAGGGGGAGCCGCCTTTTTCTTTTTCTTTCCCCCCCTCTTCTTTTTCCTTTTTCCGCCCCCTTCCGGCGCCGCAGGCGGCGCGGGACGAGCCGCCTCCACCTGGCGGCACTCATGCGCCAGCGGTGGCCGCCTTCCCATCTCAGGGAAGAACCGGCCCATAAGGTCGGCCTGAAAACGGGCGAACTCTCTCTCCATTATGGAGGAGAGCTCACCCCAGGCCGGCCTCGCCGGTTCCTCCCGGGGCGACTGTGATGTTGCGGGAGCGGGCGCCTGCCCACCCCCTGTCGCCTTTTCCTTCTTCTTTTTCCTTGGCGTCGCTGCAGCCTCTGGGGGAGCCGCGCTTCCCGGGGACGGCTTCTGTGGCCCCGCCTGGAGGCTCTTTTTCAGCGCCTCATTTTCCCTTTGTAGGGAGGCCACCTCCTCGGCCAGCACTAGGAGACGGGCTGAGAGCTGATCGATGGTGGAGGTGATCTGGGAGTTCTCCCGGTCCCTCCTCTCCGCCCGCTCGCACAGCTTGACCGTCCCGTCCTTAAGGGTAGTGAGCGCGGTTTTCATTGCGCCCACCACCTCCGCCTTCGTGGTCCTCGCCCGTTCCACGGTCTTTTCGACATCGGAGAGGCATGCCAACATGCCCGCTCCGATGTCCGACGTGACGTAGGCCTCCCCCTCCACGGCTGCCTCTTTGGAGGGGACGTTCTCGCCCCCATCCGCCCGCCCCTTCTTCCCTCTGCCATTTAGGGGACGCAGCGACTTGCGCTTACGCGCTACCCGCCTCGTCTCACTGTCGGTGGCTGCGACCGACATACAGCTATCACTGTCGTCGCCGCCCGCAACCACCGCCACCGATGTTCTGGGGATTTTGGACACCCTTGGCCGCGGTGTGTCCGGTCGCAAGAACGACAGGACGATGTCCCCGTCGCGGCCAATTTCCCCAATCCCTGAGGTGGACCCCCGTGAAGGGGATCGCGACCTCGCACTCTCCTTTTCATCCACCATCCGGTGCAGAGACCGGACACGCTGTCTCATTGCGGGATCATCGGCTACGGCCGAGGCCGCCACCGGAACTTCCGCCACCTCCTCCACCGCAGGTACCCCACCTGCACATAACTCCTTCGCCTCAGTTTTTTGATTTTTTTTAGTAAGGTCATTCATATTGAATCCCACGAGAATGGGGGATGAGAAAGTCCACCCGGGCGGTGCCCCCTGCACCCGGGTAACCCTATATACACTGGGGGGTCGGGAGGTACCCCAGGTTGGCGCTAGCTGGTGGACTGTACGCCGCCCACCACCCGAAGGCCCCCTGCTGCCGCGGTCCCCAACAGCAGGGAATTGCGGTTTTTTAACGTGGTTTTCTCCACTTGGCCCGGCCGGTTAAGGCAGGGCCCCTACACACTCCGATCGGCCGCGAGACATGATCCACGACACCGACCGGAGCGCACAGGTTGCCCGACGGGGGTCCGAAGACCTAATCGGCAGCCACACCCGTGGCCGCCGACCCCGCCGCGCCGCGGACCTTGAAGGTCCGCCGTCCCGCGCCACCCGAAGGTGGCCACTGCCCCCCGAGAGGGGCCCCCAAACTGTGCGAGAGCACCGAGGCGCGAACGCGCCACCTTTCACGCTGCCGGCGAACGGCGGCCGCCGAGTAGGACTCGGCCATCCCACGACCTGAGCGGGTCCAAGGAGCGAGGTCTCCGACCTCCCTCTGGGACCTCAGCCCCTCCGCCTGAAGCGGCTGGCCGCATGGAAGCAGCCCGCCGGGTAGCACCCGGCCATCCCACGACCGATAAAGGGTCCAAAGAGCGAGAGCTCCACCCCCTCTTATAAAAGAGGGGGGACTTCGCCCCTTCCCCGCCGTTTTTGGCCCGCGCCGGCCGAAGCCGGTACCCCCCATATCTGGGGGGCGTTCCCCTATCCACCACCTGGGGACGCGCCTGGTATGGGACGGCAAACCCACGCAGGGGTCTAGGACCCTGGTTTTAAGATTTATGATTCAATTACTTATGGAAAATATATAGTCCTTTTTTATCTTATAAAGGTCATTATAAGCCGGGTTTTGGTACCAAATGTCATTACGATCAATATACACAGACTTGTCTTGAGGCACTTCTGTAAATAGGACGAGAATATACCGCGTAAGTTCCCGGACGTTGCTTAGCTGAGTTCGATCCGTTGATAGACATATTTCGGGAAGTTTGATCTATCTAGTTGGACTATTTGGTGAAATTACTCATCAAGAATTCCAGTGCAGAGCCTCCAAACTTGACTAGAGTGAGTTCAATATAGTTTTCATCATGTCTATATTTATTTTAGGACTCGCTTGTTGGGAATCTCTACTGAATAATATCAATGAAATATAAATAGTTATATAAATGAACAATTAAATTAAATATATTTTTTAATTCATTTAATTACTTTATTTAAAAGTTTTCCTTATATAAATTGATGGTCTGAAGTTGGCCGGGTCTGCTAGTTTGATATATAATGATAGTCTTAAGGAGTATAATAGACAGCTGCTGAATGTCTTAAAAATGGTGATATTATTTTCATATTTTATTTCTAAATGCTACCAGTTTATTACTGTAATGGTGTACAATGATTAACTAATTTTATTTGTACATTTCAGTTTTTGACTGACGAACGTGACAATGTAGATGGCTCACGAACTGTTTCGCCGCCGCAGCTGATGTGCTTAATGCCAGGTGTGTAATGTTGACCTTAAAAATATGTGTTTAATGTTATTTGTGACAGAATCAATCACGAATGTGAATTTATTATATAACAATGATCGAATGACTTCATTACTTTTATTCCGATGGCAGAGGATCTATTGTGAAGTTTCCCAATAATGAAGAATTTATATAGATGTTGGATAAAAATTTAATTGTTTAGTTATTTCTGAATAATTCTTATGCAATTACATCAAAACATTTTGGAGATAAAATGAAAGAGGAGGATAACCGAGTAATGTAATTATTTTCAGCTCAACTTTTTTGGTTCTGTGTGAACATTTAAATGTTTGTACATTATTTATTTTGTTAACATAAATAGCCTCCAGCCCTTTTTCTGGCATACGACATTCATTCCAACAGTTGCATAAATAACTATAAAAAACAATGTTATTTGTTAGGCATGACGCTGCATCGAAACTCGGCAGTGCAGGCGGGTGTGGGGCAGATTTTCGACCGCGTGCTGTCCGAGCTGTCGCTGAAGATGCGCGCGCTGCGCGTGGACCAGGCCGAGTACGTGGCGCTCAAGGCCATCGTGCTGCTCAACCCAGGTACTGGCCCTGGCACTGCCTTGGTGTCACTGCTCCACACACATACATACTACGAGTACGTGGCGCTCAAGGCCATCGTGCTGCTCAACCCAGGTACTGGCCCTGGCACTGCCTTGGTGTCACTGCTCCACACACATACATACTACGAGTACGTGGCGCTCAAGGCCATCGTGCTGCTCAACCCAGGTACTGGCCCTGGCACTGCCTTGGTCTCACTGCTCCACACACATACATACTACGAGTACGTGGCGCTCAAGGCCATCGTGCTGCTCAACCCAGGTACTGGCCCTGGCACTGCCTTGGTCTCACTGCTCCACACACATACATACTACGAGTACGTGGCGCTCAAGGCCATCGTGCTGCTCAACCCAGGTACTGGCCCTGGCACTGCCTTGGTCTCACTGCTCCACACACATACATACTACGAGTACGTGGCGCTCAAGGCCATCGTGCTGCTCAACCCAGGTACTGGCCCTGGCACTGCCTTGGTCTCACTGCTCCACACACATACATACTACGAGTACGTGGCGCTCAAGGCCATCGTGCTGCTCAACCCAGGTACTGGCCCTGGCACTGCCTTGGTCTCACTGCTCCACACACATACATACTACGAGTACGTGGCGCTCAAGGCCATCGTGCTGCTCAACCCAGGTACTGGCCCTGGCACTGCCTTGGTCTCACTGCTCCACACACATACATACTACGAGTACGTGGCGCTCAAGGCCATCGTGCTGCTCAACCCAGGTACTGGCCCTGGCACTGCCTTGGTCTCACTGCTCCACACACATACATACTACGAGTACGTGGCGCTCAAGGCCATCGTGCTGCTCAACCCAGGTACTGGCCCTGGCACTGCCTTGGTGGCACTGCTCCACACACATACATACTACGAGTACGTGGCGCTCAAGGCCATCGTGCTGCTCAACCCAGGTACTGGCCCTGGCACTGCCTTGGTCTCACTGCTCCACACACATACATACTACGAGTACGTGGCGCTCAAGGCCATCGTGCTGCTCAACCCAGGTACTGGCCCTGGCACTGCCTTGGTGTCACTGCTCCACACACATACATACTACGAGTACGTGGCGCTCAAGGCCATCGTGCTGCTCAACCCAGGTACTGGCCCTGGCACTGCCTTGGTGTCACTGCTCCACACACATACATACTACGAGTACGTGGCGCTCAAGGCCATCGTGCTGCTCAACCCAGGTACTGGCCCTGGCACTGCCTTGGTGTCACTGCTCCACACACATACATACTACGAGTACGTGGCGCTCAAGGCCATCGTGCTGCTCAACCCAGGTACTGGCCCTGGCACTGCCTTGGTGTCACTGCTCACACACATACATACTACGAGTACGTGGCGCTCAAGGCCATCGTGCTGCTCAACCCAGGTACTGGCCCTGGCACTGCCTTGGTGTCACTGCTCCACACACATACATACTACGAGTACGTGGCGCTCAAGCCATCGTGCTGCTCAACCCAGGTACTGGCCCTGGCACTGCCTTGGTGTCACTGCTCCACACACATACATACTACGAGTACGTGGCGCTCAAGGCCATCGTGCTGCTCAACCCAGGTACTGGCCCTGGCACTGCCTTGGTGTCACTGCTCCACACACATACATACTACGAGTACGTGGCGCTCAAGGCCATCGTGCTGCTCAACCCAGGTACTGGCCCTGGCACTGCCTTGGTGTCACTGCTCCACACACATACATACTACGAGTACGTGGCGCTCAAGGCCATCGTGCTGCTCAACCCAGGTACTGGCCCTGGCACTGCCTTGGTGTCACTGCTCCACACACATACATACTACGAGTACGTGGCGCTCAAGGCCATCGTGCTGCTCAACCCAGGTACTGGCCCTGGCACTGCCTTGGTGTCACTGCTCCACACACATACATACTAAATAAATAATGAATTACTCTGTGTACATACATAATACATGAATAATCAGGGTATTAAAGTGCTACTTGTATTGACTGCGTGTGGACCATAACTCAAGTATTCTACTCGGCTGTGGCATCGGAATGGAATCTTTGCATGTTGCGCGTTCAACATGATACGAAGGTTAAGGCGGTGATGTACCTTGTGATTAATTTGGGTGAAAAACCACTTATCATGGCGTACATTTTGTTACAAGGGATACCTTTTTAAGATTAATATCTTAATTCACTTCTGCCGATCACAATAGACCATTATTACAAATATAAAGGCCTCAACCCTTCATAGCTTCCACCCCACCACAGAAATAGGATAATATCTGCTTTAGAAATTTTAACATAATCACGATTGGTCATTCTGTCTGTCAAAACATTACTCATCACTAAACAAAGGTTTTCTGTGATCTCTCTTTTAGTTTACTGCAACACTTATCTTCCGTTTTAAATTATCAGTTAACTAATGACCAGTGCATCTGTTATAGGTTGCAAGTCCTCTGTCATCATATGTAACGGGAATTTATACATTTACATACAAATTTTATTGCTGGACGTTTCAACCTGGTTGCACCACCGATCGCGGCTTTTCCTTACTGCTCATTTAATATCTCAAAGTATTTGAACCTTAAACGAATTTAGAGTGCATTATAATATAAAGGTGTTGTGGTTGCTTCTATGTAGACACGTTGAGACCATATTTATATGAAGTAGCACTTAATTCAGTTTCAGTTACGATTAAGGCATAATTTTTATCATTAAAATTTTAAATATTTTTTATTTTATTTTGCAGATGTGAAAGGTTTGAATAACCGCCAGGAAGTTGAAGTACTACGAGAAAAGGTATGCATGCTTTCAATAATCTGAAAATCGCGTCTTAAAATACACTGACCAAAACAAATGCTCTATTTTCGAAAATTGGTTAATTAGTGAAAACTTTTTTATGATGTGATATTCAAGGTAACTTCTAATATACTGGACTAAATTCATTATATTACTTTGCGCCATTAAGGCGCCGTTGCATTAGATTTACCAAGACGGACGTCAGTGGAACTAAATAATTTATGATAGCGTTTTACGAGAAATCGCTTCAAAGCTGTCATTTAGTAGAAGCTGTAGCTCAGCTGTTTAATAGGAGAGGTCAATGTTTGTCAATTTTCGGATTTGTAAGGGATACTCCCTTACAAATGTAATGTTTGCTAAATAACAGAGAGTAAGAACAGTCTTTTTGTAATAGTGACAAACTACATACGCTTTTCTTTTGAGGAAAATGCATTAAGTTGCATACCCCGGCTGTGGCGAGCCGGCGGTTATGTGGGGTTCTCCTCCCCAGAAGGGGGAGGCCTACCCACTAAAACTTCAGGGATGGCCTTCCTCAGGCATGTAGGGAGCCCCCGGGACCACCCAGCCTCCGCTCCCCCGCCGATACAGGGGAGCCCTCCTCGGGGGAGGTCTCATACCTCCCCCGATCTCCATCACCGACGACGTCCCCCAGCCACGGAAGGGGCGTGGTCCCTCCCGGGTCGCCGTATCCGCGGGCGGGATTTCCTCGCGCCCGCCGGCGACCCGCGGCGGCGCCGCAGCTGTGCTACCGAGCCCGGCGCCGCTTCCTTCGAGCGGGATCGGCCATCTCCCGACCCCGCTCGGCGGCCTCCTTCTGGAGCATCACTTTTTCTTAGAAGGAGTCTACAGCCCCTACAACCTCCCTCGTCCGCCAGCATTGCCGCAATCAATGCCGGCGGAGACAGATCTCGCCCGATCTTTGCGACCAAGACTCGGCGCTCGGAGGCCCACGCGGGGCACTCCGCCAGCGTGTGCTGGGCCGAGTCGAGGTCGGATGCGCAATGGTGGCAATGTGTCGATCCCTCCCGTCTTATTCGGCACAGATACTCACCGAAGCAGCCGTGCCCGGTGAGTATCTGAGTCAATCGGTAGGTGACCTCCTCCTTCCCGTTGAGCCAAGCTTCGAGGTGCGGGAGTACGGCACCGACGGCCCGCTGGCGCGCGCAGATCCAAAATTCAGCTGCGCACGCAAACTACATACGCTATGTTATTTTATCTACTATCATGCTATTAATCCTCTATAAAAGAACCTATAACAATTGGCTTATTGCCAACATTAAAACACTCAATGATATTATGATCATTATATCATCCAAACGCGTGATATTATGAATTTCAAAAAAAATCAATCTGTTGCTGAAGGCTACATTAATGACTCTATATCCAACAAAATCCACGTGTCAAATCAAATTTTAAATTCTATAGAAAATAGAAATAATGAAGTGATGAATATAAATATTCCAAGTACATCAGGATCTGGCAACATTCAACAAGGTGCAAATGTTCAAGTGCATTTCAATAATTGGATTATTACAATAAATAATTCTTTTACTCATTAAGGTTTGTTTATTTTACATGCTTCGCAATTAGAATTTTCTTGGATTTACATAGTTCTTACAACACTGTACCACACCCTATGGCATGAGAATCTTTTATAGAGAATTCACATCATGATTGTAGATAAAGTGTTGTATGCAACTGTTATAATTAGATTATACAACAGTTGCACAAATAACTATTATATGTGCAGATGTATTCCTGCCTTGACGAGTACTGCCGGCGCGCGCGCAGCTCTGAAGAGGGAAGGTTCGCGTCCCTCCTGCTGCGGCTGCCCGCTCTGCGTTCCATCTCCCTCAAAAGCTTCGAGCACCTGTTCTTCTTCCACCTGGTGGGCGACACCAGCGTGGCCACCTACATCCGCGAGGCATTAAGACCTCAACAACACGCGCTCTGAACCATCAGAGTAACATCACCAGCCCTACTGTACTGGTAAACGACTAAAACGGTAAGAGTTTACAGAGAAAGTTTTGGTCGTAAGTTTCAAAGCAAGTGGCATATTAGACATTATCCCTTGTTACTATGTGAAGCTTCAATCACTAAGCAGTTCCCGCCGGAACTTTTTGATCGAGTGCAATGGAGGTAGCTAGCGTTGATGGCAACTCGATTCATTTTAGTTGCATGTTGCTGTTTTGGCACTAGTGACATATTTTAATAGATGGTAATATTAGAGGCTTATGAGCGTCAAAGGGGAGGTGTCATCCAGTCATATTGCACGCTTTGAACAATTGAATGCCAGAGAAAATTCGAGTAATTGATTAACGATTGGTTATACCAAAATTAAATTAAATATGGCTATGTTAAGAGTTAAAGCCAAGAAAAATTGTTAATGCAACATGACGCGACTACGTACTGAACACGCGCGTGAAGAAAAATGACGTCTGAACAAAACAGAGAAACTTATTTAATTAATAATATTTGAAAAGAGAATCGTTAAATTATAACAATGCAAATGTGTATTTTTTTGTATTATCTATTATGCATTACACCATATGTATTGTATATGAAATAATATCCAAACATAGTGTCTATTAAAGTTTAGATTTGTAACTCTAATTGTGATAAATTAATCTTGTTGACGTTAAAAATACGATATTTAGCAGATCAACCAGTTGGATTACTAATTTTTTTTCAGTGGCTGTAGCGCTGCAAATTACAAGGGAAAGTTGTCTTTGTTTCTATGCGTAAATACTGGACTATATACTGAAGTGTATACTCAAGTTTTATGAATGGTCGTGTTACATGTTCTCATTGATATATTGAAATATACAATTTAGACACGAATAAAACAAAGCAAGCCCCAGATTTATGCAATAGGGTAGACGACTACAACTGATTATGGCCGTTTTTATACTATAATTATCTGATTTGAGTAATTTATATTTCATGAAAGTATGTCAATATAGAAATTTCAGTTTAATTATTAATTTATATTGTTTTTGGATTTCTAAAAAACGAGCAATTATTATTAACGTAATTCTAATGAAACGAACACATTTCTAGCATTCTAACATTAAATGTAACATTTTTTATATAGAAAGTATACCTATAAACATACAAATAACAAAGTTATTTTAAAATTTGTTTATACGTTCATACAAATTAGGCGAGTTTACTGAGTTATGACGTCACGATTGCAGTGTTTTTAGTATGGAGCGTTTTTGAGCGACCCGCGACAGCGCCGCAAACAAGTCGATGTATCTTCAAAAGTAATAGGTGTAAGTGTTGTTGGTTCTACAATATTTCTCACTTAAAAGAGTACTCTTATTATATACAGAATTTAAAAATTGTCGTCTACCCAATTTATTCTACTTCAGCCACAATGGACACGTTTGTACGCGTTAGTTTTAGATTGTAGACCTATGTATAACGTAGCAGATTAGTTAGTGGCGCGTCACGGCGTACGTAGAATGAACAGCCGAGCGTTAGGTGATGTAAACGGGGCCGCCTTTTTGGTTACGTAGCATATTCATGTAATTAGGTGTTCATTTATTAGAAAATTTTATTAGACACTAGTTGAATTATTGTAGCGGTAATGTTAGATTGTAAGCTTAAATTCTTAATACTTACCAAAACTAAAAGCACTCCTGACTTCAATGGTTATTGCACACATTAAATCTGTTTATTTGTAAACAGCAATATTCCTGTAACTGTCGCATATATAATTTTTGAAATGTTGGTGCTTTTGTATGCATTGTGTAACTATGCGATCGCATATCAAATATGCATAGAAATCTTGGATATTGTTAACTGAGAGTACTATTATTCTATTTTTAAGATGTTTAATTAGCGTAATGTAAATATTTATTATATGCCTGGAATATGTAACAGTTCTCGTCTAACTTATATATTTATATCTCTAGTTAAAAAATGTTGTAATTACGTTATTCACCAATGAGGGGTGATAGAATATATATATCTGTAGAGTGGGCCTATGAGGACTGTGTCGCATCTTTACTATAGGCTAATTTATTTTTGTACCACATAGAGGGCGCATTTAAAATTATAATATAAAATAATCGCCAGTATTAAGCAAATTATTCAAAATTATAAGGAAAAAAATTAATGAATTAAATTCAATAATCAAAATAGCTGAAATATTATCATTTGTAGTGAAAATGTGATGTTCATATTAAATGTTTAGTCTATCTTTGATACTTCTCAATTTATTGCTGCAGATTTAGGTGAAGAGCTCAATTTTCATTATCACTATTATTTCAATTTTTAATAGTATAACATTATTGTTAATTATGACCAAATAAGCATTCTCTATAGATTTAATTCTTTTTGATTTGAGACATAAAGGAAATAATGTTATATGTGTATTTTAACAATATATTTTTGTATATAAAAATCAATGCGTGGAATGTGTCACATTCTCGCTCAAATCAGCAAACTCTTAAGTATATTTTGAAGCCGGTTGGAAACTTTGTATCAGTGTAATAAATAGTTTCTTATTTTTTAAAGTTTTATTAAAAATGCATCTTTTATTTTTCCAGTAACAATATCGAAATTGGCAATTTTATTACGAGTGTTAGCATTGTTTATGTAGTGTTGTCTTAGGTCGGAGTGAAAGGAGTGTAGCTTTGTTGGAAATCTGTTTATGTTGAAATGGAAAACTATGTTGTACAATGATATTGTTCTATGGCATGTCGGAGAGGTTTATGACGGAGGCGTTGCTGCGGTTGTGAGATGATTTATAATGATGTTCACTATATCTTGACTAAGTTATATTTTTTGTATAGACATGGTAGCTCGTAAGCTGAATGGTAATTAAAATAATTATCATAACCAAATATTTGTGTTTTATTAAATGTTATAAAAGTTGCGATACACAATAGTGACATTATAATTTAAGTTATAGTATTAATATATATAAACAAGTACGCGAATAAGCTAACATTATAATAACACAAGGCACAGCCAAATACTGATTTCTTAGATTGCATTATTTTCAGTGTATACATTATCTATATACATAAATGAAAATGATCAACTCGTAAAATATATCTGGTGCTACGGAAAGCCAAATAAAAATTCAAATGTATGTATCCATCAGAAGTGAATTGTTTTCTTACAAACAAAATTAATTATTTTTTGATGTATAACAACCTTACTCAGCGTATGAGAAATATCACGCTGACATTTGTCATGCTACTTTTTTACTCACGATCCATTGAGTAATATTACGTCTATAGGTTTCCAAGCTTCACAAAATACAACAACATCTAACATGACAGTTGACAAGTTAATGATTAATGTTTTTCAGGCATGTTTTAATTCATTGAGTTTGATGACACACACACTGAACACTTATTTTAAATCATCATCTATACTAATATTATAAATCTGAAGAGTTTGTTTGATTGTTTGTTTGTTTGAACGCGCTAATCTCTGGAACTCCTGGTTCGAATTGAAAATTTATATTTATTTTTTATTGAATAGCCCATTAATCGAGGAAGGCTTTAGGCTACATAACATCACGCTGCGACTAATAGGAGCGAAGAAATAACGGAAAATGTGGAAAAAACGGGGAAATTATTCATCTTTGAGGGCTTCCGTTGCGTGCGCTGCGAAAACAGTTCTAGATACCAAAAAAATATATATGAATGAATTATCCTCTTAAAATGATCTAAAAAAATGTCCGCGACAGTATGTCTACCTTTTAATGTCAACTCACTAGAATCGTTTTCATGGTAATAAAAATTTGGATATGTCGCGTTGTCAAGATCGGGTAACAGCTGAGGTGGTTGTTTGCAAAAATAAATATGATCTCAAAATAGCTATTCCACGCGGACGAAGCCGCTGGCACAGCTAGTGATAAATTAATAAAAACAGCGTGAACACGAATTTCTGTTTTCACCAAAACATTACTCGTTGAACTGAGTGAAGCAGCTCAAAGCCACCGTGTCTTTCATTAGGGATGACCTATATTGATAAACTATGAATAGTATTTTTCTGGTATATATCAATGCAATCATAAGAATTTTAATTAAAAAATTGGTTTTAGCATTTGTTAGTTCCGGTGACATAATACCGGACACAACATGTTACGTTTAATAATTATTTATTTTGGACGGAACGTCGGTTTATTCTAGACTATTCAATGTATATAAGATGTACTAGACTAATTGTTGCTAGCTAATATTCAACTATTTTTAAATAAAACATCTTCGATCAATGCAATTCAGCTGTGCTGAATAAAGTTAATCCGTGCCACTTTTTAAACCATTAAAAAAAATATGAAAATGTGCTAACTTCATTAAATTCGCCGACATAATTATTTTTCTTGTGAATGAAAATCTTTGAAAGAAGCAATAATCTCAATATATCTCGACTTGGACAGCTTTAGATTTTTTTCAAAACAAGTAACTTCTTTATTATCTTAATTAACATTCGATATACCCAAGAACCAACTGGTAAAACGCTCCTATACGCTCCTCCTTATCCTCCTCCATCAATGGACACCAAGCTAGTTATAATTTAAAAAATTAAGGTGTATGTACTTTATTTCTTTAACTCAACCACACATTGTAAAAACTTACATACGCGGTGTTTAATTTCACTGGTTAATTTATCATACTATCTTTGCATATAAAGGAATTTTATCTGTGATCATTTCTGTACTTGATTTCCTTATTTTTCGGTTTTATTTTTCTGTTGTATTTGTACTATATGTATTCATTTGAATATTTGAAGTCAATTAACTGTGAAATTATAAGTTTTTAGATTTAAGTCCATTTAATACTTAACATATTGCTACCCTTAGATATTATTTTGGTTTTCCGTAACACCTTTATTAAAGTAATATAATATTGTTATACTTAATTGTTAAAATGACACTGCTCAATGGATGTGAATGCCTGCAGCTTTACACCGATCCTGAAAAAGAAGTAATAATAAATATACTTACGTTTTTGCCTTGTTGCATGTTTTCAAGTTTGCAAGTTAATATCATATTTGAATTTCGAATTATTACGACACAGCCGACGAATTATATTTTAACACACACACATATGTATCAGTAGTAAATTATTATATCAGAAAATTCCCACGCTTTTAAGTTTATTTAAATTATCTAATGACTAAAAGAGTGTATTACATCAGGTTCCGAGCTTTATCGATAGTTCAGTTAACTAACTGGGACATAGATTCACTCATTTGATCGATTTTTCTGATCTTCGATATCCGATAGTCCTACACAGTGCTTTCCCGGCACTCGATTTATAACTGTTCAGTTGTTAGTGCACGGTAAAGTACAGGGCAGAGATACGGATATACGGAACGTAGCGAACGGGGTGCACCAGTCGGAATAATGCAACTATTCACTTAAAAATTGGAAACCCGTACTACAAATAAAACCGCGTTTCCGCTCAGAGGATAACTTGTCGAGGGTTATTTATTTATGTCTCTAACTTGTATCATAAAAGTTTTTTTAACACCTTTGCTCGTAAAGCTGATGTAATTTCCACTGGTTTTAAATATGTAAAGCGGTCATAAAAAACGTGCGTTACCAAAGCAAATAGTTAAGTTATAGTCCATACAAATTCCATAACAGTATTATTTGCCATTTCACCGCTCTTGCTATTTAAATTTCGAACTAATCGCCGCGTGGCGCCAGTCAGTAGGCAGCGCTAGCGCGCTGTTAAAATGGCGGGAAAGCAACAGTGTGCATTCACAGATCGAGTTGATTTAAATGTTTTTTTTTTCTGTTTCCTCGCAAATGTTTTAAAAAACGTCGTACGATATACGTGCGTATTGGTTATAACATGGTCGGCTCAATTACGCCCTCGCCTTCGGCTGAAATTCCGCCTCGCATGTTATAACCTTCATAACGCACTAATATCGTAATGTACCTAATGCAATATTGTAGAAGTAAGTGATCAATATATAGTTTTTATCTACTATCGTGCTATTAACCCTCTATAAAAGAACCTATAACAATTAGCTTATTGCCAACATTAAAACACTCAATGATATTATGAGCATTAAATCATCCAAACTTTAAAAAAATTCAAAATGCTGGCGTAGCTTTTCGACTTTCACAAGTGCTTGTAACAGCCTAGACTGAATAAATGATTTTGAATTTTGAAGGCTACATTAATGACGCTATATCCAACAAAATCCACGTGTCAAATCAAATTTTAACTTCTATAGAAAATAGAAATAATGAAGTGGTAAATATAAATATTCCAAGTACATCAGGATCTGCCAACATTCAACAAGGTGCAAATATTCAAGTGCGTTTCAATAATGGTACGAACCAAAATGTAAATAATTATTACAATAAATAATTCTTTTACTTATTAAGGTTTGTTTATTTTACATGCTTCGCAATTAAACTTGAATTACATAGTTCTTACGACACTGTACCACACCCTATAAGTATGAGAATCTTTTATAGAGGATTGTAGATAAAGTCTTGTATGCAACTGTTATAATTAGGTATTAAAACACTCATGTGATACTATTATCACACTCGGCTAGATTATACAACAGTTGCATAAATAACTATTATCGTAAGCATATCGGTCCCTACGTATAAAAGGTCATGTCGAAAATGGTCAATTTTTCTTATTACACATATGGCTTTAGATTGTCCATATGCTCATATCAATACATTTTTTTTTAAATTGTATGTATTTTACTGCATACACAAATCGTATATGAGAACAAGTATTATAATTTTACGGAATTGGTGCCGTAGACGCGGATATGTATGCTTGTCATTTTGTACTACGTTTTAAAATGCGCGCCACTCGGTGCAAACGCGGCCTTGTCAAACTTAACGTCATTCACGGTCTTCATTAATTTATTTTTTATATTATTGCTTAAAGATCTAGAGATGTTAAGGTACCATTGTAAACAAATAATTATATATTTTTCTTTTTATACAGGTAATTTTTTATCATAAAAGATTTGTCTGATGTGGCTTTATTTCAATAACGTTATAAAAACGGTCATCTGTTTGTTTTTTATAGAAAATATACATAAATTAAATATCTTTAAAAACATTTACAAAATGTCTAACTATAATAACTAGAGATCGGATAATCGGATGCATATTTACCTAAAGTTAATTTTTGGCTCACTAATTATGGAAGCGGCTTTTTAAAATACATTTTGTTAAATAAAAATCCCGGGAAAATACGGGACTGCAAATTTAACGTAGTGATATTGTTTGAAAATTACTAAATTAGTACGTGGTATATATTTTCAAAAGACCGAGACTCCGGGTTCATTTATACAACTATGCATACGTATTTATATGAAGTTTAGTTTCAGTTCCCCGTATTTATGAATGTACGATTTATTACATGAAGAGTGTTATACGAAAGTAGTGAGCTAGTTTGACTAAAACAATAATCAATTAAATAAAATCTTCATGTAACGTCGTTTTTAAGCTGATATTACCGACTAGTTTTGCATTACCAAAATGTTCTACAGTACCGGAATTCCGGGATTTTTATTTATGGAAATAAAATAAAAAGACAGTTCCATACTTTGTCAAAAACTAAATTAGGTATATAAATAAACATCCGGCTATCCAATTCCGCAATCCCAATATTTAACAAAACAATAAAAAGCCGTTTCCATACTTTGTCTTAAACTAACTTTAGGTAAATATGCATCCGATTATCCGATCTCTAATAATAACACATTACGCAAACAATATATTCAAAGCTGAAAGTATTTTTATTTCTAGAGCGATTTGACCTTTCATTTCACTCTCCTGTAAACCTTAGTTTTAGACTTTTTTTTTTATTATTTATTTAGGTAAACAAACAGTTACAAAATATAATAATTATCAATGTAATTATAAACTAGTGGACAATTTTGCAACCAGCACCGTTTACCACATATTAATTATAAACAATTTAATAGTAGCAAATTATTATTCCCACTCACAGACGCAATCAAATTAATACACACTACATCATAAACAGTTTTCTGTTTACGAGGTATTTAGTTTCCGTCGTCTAGGTATCTGTAATACAAGCAAATAGCTTATATCCTCTTATACGTAGGGACCGTCGACATAGTGTCCATTGTAAAGCGTTATTAAGAGAAGAGAAGAGAAGGGTACAGACTTGTCGAAGGAGGCCTGCAGGTCGCGCACGGCGGCGGGCCGGCACACGGCGGCCAGCCGCGCCGCCGGCCCGAACAGCCCGCGCAGCCAGCGCCGCGCCGCCCCGGCCGCCCCAGCCGCGCTCACCCGCGACAGCTCGCCCACCAGCTCGCTGCGGCAACGCTCACTCGCTCACAGTAATGCTCAATAATAACACGTTATTTAACAACGGCTTATACTGTTATGTTGCCGTTGATAAAATGATCGCCTATACTCTGTCCATTATATTATTTTCTTTTTGACAGTTTAAGATATTTTGAAATCAGTGATGAACTCGCAAGTTACCGATTCGATCAAAACAGAATATCGATTTTATTTAAGAAGAACTTTTAATCGATTTAATGCAGCGATATTATTTTTATTATAAATATTAAATTCGTTTATCTGGTTTTTGGGATCGAGATGTTGCAATTGATAACATGATGGCACAAGAATTGGTTATTTATGTAACAGAGGACTCAACTGACGAGTCTAGTGTAATTTACGAAGAAGAATCTGATGAATCTATGTAATAAATAATGTAAATAAATTTTCTTGTTTAATTTTTATATTATATATTTGGCGAATTACCCAATTGGGGTAATTCGCCAAATATATAAAATTTTGCCTAATTTCCTTGGCATGTGTAAAACTTTATTTTTTCGTATATTTCTGATCCATTTAAGAAAGTTTTCCTTTTTCTCTCTTAAATGGATCAGAAATATATGAAAAAATAAAGTTTTACACATGCCAAGTAAATTAGGCAAAATTTTATATTTTTGGCGAATTACCAATTACCTAGCTAGTTTGTTAAAAAAATGGTATGTATGTGATTTTCTAAGTATTCTTGATCATAATTCTTGATTTAAACTTGACGTAGATGTTATTAA
Source organism: Scirpophaga incertulas (assembly GCA_036419045.1). Lineage (NCBI taxonomy): Eukaryota > Metazoa > Arthropoda > Insecta > Lepidoptera > Crambidae > Scirpophaga > Scirpophaga incertulas. The sequence goes on along the minus strand of CM071634.1, from coordinate 25,000,842 downwards.
CTACATATGCGTTTTAATATTAAAATTCACATACCTATAAATAATGTAAGGTAGCTTTCGAGAAGGAAATAAATACATTTACAAATATTTGATTTGAAGACAATTTATCGATTTATCTGATTTCAAGAACTGCTTATTGTCTGTGGTAGTTTGTTATGCACAGAGCACTTCACTATGTGGGCGTTACCCGTCTAGAAAGTATATTATTACTGTAGTACTATAATTTGAAAATAGAAAAATATTTCATACGCGCGATCTGTCAAAAGAAAATAGCATAATGGACAGAGTATAGTCGCATTGTTGTTGTTGCCACTTGCGTGTGTGCGGCACGGAGCGAGCGACTACGACTGTGTTACAAGCTACAAGTGCGAGCGAGAGAAAGCTAACCGTTGTGTAGGCGTAGGCGCTCGCTCTGTTGCCTGGCTGCTGGTTCTTATAATATTAACCTTTCTCACAAGGAAATAAAGTTCCTATTTGTTTATTTGTTATAGTAATTTTACTAATCCCAAATTGACAATTTTGTACCTTTGCTCGCATGACAATTAGACTCATTTTGTTTTCCAGTGTGATTTGAAATAACAATTAGGTAAACTGTTGCTGGTTCATTTTTTTAGTCACGCATTATTTGCAGTTGTGCGATCGCGCGTATGCAAATTAAATTATTCGTTGCAATAAGTAAATAATGTAAACATTAAGTGTAAATAACAAATTATGTACAGAGACAATGAACTTTTAAATACGCCAGATTATTATATTGATTAGGTAATTAGTTTTAAATTATTTGAATTACTACCTAATATTCTGACAGTCCTAAGCCATATCATTGTTAAAAATAACTAAGCTAGCTATAATAACAATGACAATCGTACACAACAACATTTGTCAAAACAGGATAACAGACAACAGTTTACAATAACAGTTATAGGAAAATAACATAAGTGTTATTATTGATTATTACAAAACAGTCGTTATTGCCATCACTGCTCGGTTACTCACTCACAAGTACCAACACCACGTATAAGACAAACGGCTCATTTTATAGTCTAACTTACGAATCGTGATGAGGTATATTTTAGAAAGATTTCCACTATGATTAATAAAATTATGTATATTTCATTTTCTGGTATAAATGTAAAATACGCATATAACACTTGATTGTGCCCTTTTTTATTTGAGGGGGGGAAATGCGACCTTATGCAACATGACACCGCGCTGGCAACGCGCGGCCGTGTGTGGGGCTTTCCGGTCAAGAGGACCGGCCTACCCACTAAAACCCCCCCGAGTTCTCTGGGCCCATACGGGGCACATGGCGGGGTGCGCTCTCGCGATTCGACCGCCATGTGCCCCGGTGTCGGCTCGACCAAGAGTTGATCAAGCCACCGCCAAAGGAGGACGTCTAAAGTAAACAAACAAAAGTATTAACATCGTTTTCTCAGAGTATAATGAGTGTTGTCACTCCAAGAATTTTTAAAGGAGATGTCCCATATTGGTTTATAGTAACTAACTCGGGTAAATTTGATATATTTGGATAGAAGGCTCTAAAAAAGAAAGTAATCGCCGTAAGTCATGTTATTTTTAAGACCCCCGATTTTTAATAATTCGTATTCTAGTATAAGAAAAAAATGAAATATCTTTAATGCAATAATTACACATTGCTTAAAAAAAATATCAACAAGCCTTTTAAAAATCTAAATACATACATAATTGCTTAAATGAACCGAATATTTCTAATTTTGAGAAGTTTTTAACTAACAAAATATAGGGACTGCTATGTTACTTAATGTATGTTAACTAGAGCCAGAAAAAATATTAATAAAAAATCAACTGACAAGTCAGGCACCTGTTGTCAATGTCATAACTCAACGGAAAATATCAAACATAGAGTAAGATACCGGTAGTCACAGATTAATAAAAACATCATTAAGGTGTTGCCATAATGAAATATTTCTTAAAAACATGTTTTATTTATTTAAAAATAATTGGGGGTGGTAAAAATATTTCTTTTATTTGTTTCGTTTCATACTTCATATTTTTTCGGCTTTCAATTTAATGTAGTTTGGTGTTTGTTAGTTAACGCTGATCACAAAAAACCAACCTCCTTGTAATAAGAGGACATCTCCTTTATCGTCATTCTATCTATACTCTGTCCATTATATTATTTTCTTTTTGACAGTTTAAGATATTTTGAAATCAGTGATGAACTCGCAAGTTACCGATTCGATTAAAACAGAATATCGATTTTATTTAAGAAGAACTTTTAATCGATTTAATGCAGCGATATTATTTTTATTATAAATATTAAATTCGTTTATCTGGTTTTTTCAAATACATGAAATAAATTGTCATATATTGTCTATGGGGTTGTCTAGGCAACGGGAGTTGTGAGGAGTGACGTTAGATTGTATGTGTCATTAAATACGGCTACGCCGTTTGGTTGTCATTTGCCATACAACGCTTGTATCACATTCATTGCTTTCATTGTGTATTGTTTTACAATATAATAAGTTGAGTTGAGTATTTATATTCCTCCTTATCAATACGTACAGTCTACAGTAGAGCTTAATTAAGTTCTCAATATGCCGAAAGGAACTGTGTTAAAAGGGCAATCGAGGGAGTTTGTGAGACGCCTTCATGAATACTTTGAGAAGGAATGTCAAAATGGTGAACCGCTACTACCAATATCGCAGGTTCGCAACCGTGTTGCTGCCGCCTTAGGAATTAGTATTCCAACAGTCACAAAAATTGCTAAAGAAGCCTACGGCAGTAGTGGTATGCAGAGTAATAAACTGTCTTCACCGAAAAAAAAGCTCCGACTCTGTAAAGTTACAAACATTGATGATTTCGATGCCGATGCTATTCGTCGTCATATATACGCGTACTATCAACGTAAAGAAATCCCAACTGTAAGAAGAATGGTAATTTCACTGAGAGACAGTGGTTTGTACCGTGGCCAAAAATCTTCGCTAGGTAAAGTGCTAAGAAAAATTGGATTTTTTTACAGAAAGTCTGATAAGAGAAAAATTTTATTGGAACGCCATGATATAGCGCTGGCTCGCTGTGATTTTCTAAGGAAAGCTAAACAAATCGAAGACTGGTCGAATGTGGTTTTCACTGACGAAACTTGGCTCAATGCTAATCATACAATATCGAGATCGTGGACTGACGACACTGCAGCATCTACTTCGGCTGTGCCTATAGGCAAGGGCGAACGCCTTATAGTTTGCCACGCAGGCAGTGCAAAAGGATTTGTAACAGATGCTTTGCTAACTTTTAAATCCAAAAAATCTGGTGACTATCACGAAGAGATGAATGCAGAAGTATATGAAAGTTGGTTTAGGGAAATGTTGACGCTACTAGAAGAACCTTCAATTATATTTATAGACAACGCGCCCTATCATTCGCGGCAAATAAATAAAAAGCCAACGCAAAGCAGTACCAAAGACCAAATTGTTAACTGGCTTCGTGATAATGGTGAGGATGTGACTGATACATTGTTGAAAGCGGAGCTGATAAGAATTTTAAATTCGAAACGTATACCTAAAAGATACGTCGTCGATGAAATGGCTGCGGAATATGGACATACTGTCATTAGAATCCCACCGTATCACTGTCAGTATAATGCCATCGAATTGATATGGGCACAAATTAAAGGGAAGGCAGCAAGAAATAACACAACGCCGCCGTTTACAGCAAATAAAATGTTGCAGTTATTAACTAGCGCGTGTGGTGATGTGACGCCTGAAAACTGGGCGAGTGTTGTACAGAGGACAAAAAAATTAATAATGTCTGATTGGGATCGAGATGTTGCAATTGATAACATGATGGCACAAGAATTGGTTATTTATGTAACAGAGGACTCAACTGACGAGTCTAGTGTAATTTACGAAGAAGAATCTGATGAATCTATGTAATAAATAATGTAAATAAATTTACTTGTTTAATTTTTATATTATATATTTGGCGAATTACCCAATTGGGGTAATTCGCCAAATATATAAAATTTTGCCTAATTTCCTTGGCATGTGTAAAACTTTATTTTTTCGTATATTTCTGATCCATTTAAGAAAGTTTTCCTTTTTCTCTCTTAAATGGATCAGAAATATATGAAAAAATAAAGTTTTACACATGCCAAGTAAATTAGGCAAAATTTTATATTTTTGGCGAATTACCAATTACCTAGCTAGTTTGTTAAAAAATGGTATGTATGTGATTTTCTAAGTATTCTTGATCATAATTCTTGATTTAAACTTGACGTAGATGTTATTAACTACATATGCGTTTTAATATTAAAATTCACATACCTATAAATAATGTAAGGTAGCTGTCGAGAAGGAAATAAATAAATTTACAAATATTTGATTTGAAGACAATTTATCGATTTATCTGATTTCAAGAACTGCTTATTGTCTGTGGTAGTTTGTTATGCACAGAGCACTTCACTATGCGGGCGTTATCCGTCTAGAAAGTATATTATTACTGTAGTACTATAATTTGAAAATAGAAACAATATTTCATACGCGCGATCTGTCAAAAAGAAAATAATATAATGGACAGAGTATAGTCACGTTTGGTTAGTCAGACTCTAGAAAGTGATTACCGCCGCGCATAGACACCCGCAACACCAGTTGCATTATAGATGCGTTACCGGTCTTTTAAATGGGAGAACGCAATTTCTTTTAAGGTTTGGATATCGCATCTATTGGTTCGCAAACACCACAGGCATTACACAGGCACACATTCATCGGTTTAGTAGTGCGCGGCAGAACATTTCTCGAAAACGCACTGTTTTTCAAAACCATAAATAGGTTTTAATAGCAGTAACTACGTAGCTTACTTGATACACTTAGCAATGGCCGCGGTATCTACGGGATACATCATATCTTCACCAAAGGTAGTCCATGTCTGCTACAAACGTTGATATAAAATATCGAAATAACAAAAAAATGCATATGGACAAGGAAAAAAATTCACTAGATACATATTTTCAATTCTTGTATTTAGATTATATTATAACTGTATTTATTAATAGGGAATTAATCTGTTTTTTGAAAAGAATCTTAATTTGATCCTTGCATGTCAGTAAACCATATACTAAAAATATAAAAATTTTATACACTCATTAAGTACTATAAAAATTGCATTAAATTTAATATTTACAAATTTGGCGCGTAATTAGACGAAGTATGAAGTATCTCATGTAAATAATAAACAAAGCCCTATGTTTGATGCTATGTATTATTATATTCATAATTTAAAAAAGAGTTTATTATCTTTTATATATAAACAACTAATAAAGGAATAATAATAAAAGAGTAATACTGACATCGATGTTTTATTACTCCGTAATTCGGCAGAACAAAGGTCGGGATTTGCAGCAAAGAATTTTCCGACCATTAATGCATTTATTTTTGGTAAATTCGTACTTCTCCTTTTACAAAACTGGTTTCCATGGTGTGATTACCGTGCGATTTCAATTTAACTTACGTATTTATAACGTTCTCTTACATTAAAAAAGCAACCTACCATTTTCTTTTTTATTGTTAAGTTTACAGTACCTAATGACGTCACGACATGGCGGCCTATGTTTCGCTCTTGTTTTACGTATAGATTTAAAAAGAAAATACTTTGAAACTTTTTTTATATTATTTTTGTTATTTTATGTACTTAAACATGATGGTTCCGACTATTTAATGCATAAGTTATCATAGTTATATGCTTTTAGATCTTTTCTAATATAGAGGGAAGTACCCTTTTTTTTTTTTTTGTTTCCCTGAGGAAAATGCATTAAATTGCATACCCCGGCTGTGGCGAGCCGGCGGTTATGTGGGGCTCTCCTCCCCGGAAGGGGGAGGCTTACCCACTAAAAACCTCAGGGATGGCCATCCTCAGGCATGTAGGGAGCCCCCGGGAACATCAAGCCACTTCCGGGAACCCCCAGCCTCCGCTACCCTGCCTAGAGGGGAGCCCTTCTCGGGGGAGGCTACACTACCTCCCCCGGTCTCCTCCACCGACGACGCCCCCCGGCCACGGAAGGGGCGTGGTCCATCTCGGGTCGCCGTAGCAGTCGCGACTTCCTCGCGCCCGCCGGCGACCCGCGGCGGCGCCGCAGCTGTGCTACCGAACCCGGCGCCGCCTTCTTCGAGCGGGATCGGCCATCTCCCGACCCCGCTCGGCGGCCTCCTTCTGAAGCATCCCTGCTTCACAGAAGGAGGCCACAGCCCTCCAACAGAGGGAAGTACCCTATTGTGTAATAGTTTTTATATATGAGGTAGTGCGTATTTCTAGCTTACTCAGCAGCCTTGCGATGGTTATCTCAAGGAATGTTTAACCTCCATACGTGCACGTTCTCATGACCGGCACAAGTAAGAAACGTAGTATCTGTAAGAGCTGTATAAAAGTGCGCCTCGTACCTGTTGTAGTCGGGCCCGGCCTGGCGGATGTAGTTGACCAGCGACAGCCGCACCACGTCCGCGGGACTCTTTTCCGCCTGCAACACTTCGAAAAGCGAAGTGCTTCTTGCCGACACGAACAGGTCTTCTTCGAAACTGGGTTCCTGTCCGTCCGACTCGTCCATTCTCTGTTTGTGGTTATATAAATAGTACATTACTGCAGCGGCATCAATCCATCAATGCCTAGTTGTGGCCAAGGCTTGTATAGTACTTTTCTCAAATAATGCGCGGAAATTAAAACTAAGTAGTACCAAGCAGAACTATTATTTGAAAATACAGTTATTTTTGCGAGCCAGTTCGATATTAAAATAAAACTTTGATAAGTTGCCTCCTTGGTTTGCCATTTTTCGGAGCAACAAATCGTTCCATTTTTAAATGATAGATATGAATTTACATGTTATTTGGCCACTAAAACACGACAGATATGGATTTTCATACATTTTTTGCCGGCCGCTGCTCGCATATATTTGGCCAGTACAGCAATTTCGATTTATCTCGAAGAATGTTGTCAAAATAATGCTCAAATTTCCAAGCATGTTTGAGAAATAGTAATTAAAAATACATCTCAAATTTATTTTTATTTCGTTTAAATTTATTTATTAGATTTTTTTTGATGATTATTTAAATATAACCTTATAGTTTTATTGGCTTTAAGTTTGATTTCTTTTATGAATAAATTTCTCTTATGCAAAGTCATTTGACATAAATATATCAAATACTTTCAGATACTTACTTCATAGGTTAGATCAGAGGTTTTTCGGTTTTGCCATGTTTATCGGTTTTGGATAGACCCTCTACTTACCTGATATTGAATGCCTACATCCTACAACTTAACAAAACCGAAAAATAAAAAGGCTTTTACGTTCCGTTTTGAAAAGTGAATCGGAGAAAAAACTGGCAGCGGACGGCGCGCGATGGCTTCGGGTTTAATTCGGTTCGCGTTCGTGCTTGCTTCGGGGATTATTAATATTATGCCGGGGATTCTCGGGCATCGGGGATTATTAAGTAATGTATAAGAAGATAGTATAATGTAAGTAAAGTCGATCAATCCGCACTGGGTTATTGACGAAGGCCACTACCCGACCTAACATAGGGTTGGCTCGTACCCACGGCGGGAACGTCCAAACTGTGGTAATGACTTACTTTTACACTTAATATTTTTATCTTAATTTTGTATTATTAAAATATAATAATTATTAAAATTGAAAAGAGCAGATAAAAAATAGACCTTCAAAGTTTCTTGCCTGTTCTTCTCGAGAAGACTCTCCCAATTTCCGAACAGGTGTAGAGTCAATATTTTTTTAAGCTTTTCTTTTTTTTGTTTTGTTTGTTTCGACGTCAATAAGTGCCTGTAAAGGTCTATGTTGAATAAAGATTATTTTGATTTGATTTTGACACCTCGTGTTGCTATATCACACATCTTAGTATAAGGGATATACTGTGACACTAAGATGTGTGATGAAATCTAATAGTGATATAACAATAATCTTAGATATGCTGTGATCCAATACTATTGAACTATTGAGCCGGGTACTTGGACTTTGTGGTGTGGCGTAAGAGCGTCCTTACCAGAATATTTCTGCCGTGGACATAAGCAGCGACCACGTGCGAGGCGCGGTACAGGTGGAAATCGAGGCGCTGCTGTTGCGGCGACGCATCTGCCCCGTAGCCGTACGCAAACCCGCCGCCACGAATCACGCCCCACATGGGACCCTTCAACAAGTTACCAAGGTTTAAGGTTCGTGTAAATTAATAATTTCACTGTAAAAAACTATTGATAAATAATAATAAATATTTGTTACACTTACACCAATTAGCCTATCCCAAACTAAGCTCTGTAAGGGGGGATCTAGGGTAACGGGTATACATACATATATTATACATATATAAATATTTTTTATTGAAATATATCGACGGTCCCTACGTATAAGAGGATTAGTCTAAAACTAAGGTTTACAGGAGAGTGAAATGAAAGTTCAAATCGCTCTAGAAATAAAAATACTTTCAGCTTTGAATATATTGTTTGCGTAATGTGTTATTATAGTTAGACATTCTTTAAATGTTTTTAAAGATATTTAATTTATGTACATTTTCTATAAAAAACAAACAGATGACCGTTTTTACACAGTTATTGAAATAAAGCCACATCAGACAAATCTTAGATAACTGTTTGTACGTAGGAAGAAGTAATGCAATGAATTTTATGATAAAATGCTAGTATTATCTGTAAAAAAGAAAAATATAATTATTTGTTTACAATGGTACCTTAAACATCTCTAGATCTTAAAGCAATAATATAAAATAGTTATTTATTATACAAGAGTGGAAAGTTCCTTTTTAACCGCGTGCTCGATTTGGATGACCGAGCAAGCGAAGGATTCTAAATTAGAATCCTGAGCGTCAGCGAGGGAAACAAACGAGCACAAGGTGAAAAATCTTTCCACTCGAGTGCAATACGAACTTTTCATCCCACCTCAGCGAGGAAATGACAAAATGAAAAGAAAACAATTTATAATGACAAATTATATTAAGCAATAAAACGTGAAAAACTAGAATGGCGCGAAGCACGCAAATAAAACAAAGAAACCAAGAAGGTTCCAATTTTAAATTTTTCACAATTTAAAAAGTTCTAATCATAAATTTGGCACCATAGAGGTTACATTAAATAGGTTTAATGACGTTTTGAATTTACAATTATATTGAGTACTCATTATATGTGATGTTCTAAATTCAAATCTACTTTGCCGCTCAAGCGAATAAATTAGAATTTTCCAGCCAGATTTCGAAGCGCAAAATTACACTTTCCGAGGTGGTGGGATGAAAAATTAATTAATGAAGACCGTGAATGACGTTAAGTTTGACAAGACCGCGTTTGCACCGAGTGGCGCGCATTTTAAAACGTAGTACAAAATGACAAGCATACATATCCGCGTCTACGGCACCAATTCCGTAAAATTATAATACTTGTTCTCATATACGGTTTGTGTATGCAGTAAAATACATACAATTTAAAAAAAATCATGTATTGATATGAGCGTATGGACAATCTAAAGCCATATGTGTAATAAAAAAAATTGACCATTTTCGACATGACCTTTTATACGTAGGGACCGTTGAATATCATCAACAACCAATACTAAGGTACAAAATTCATCACACAAACATCTGCCCCCACCGGGATTCGGATACGGGACCTCAGAGATGGCGACACCTTGAAACCGGTGTACTATCCACTCGACTATGGAGGTCGTCAAATATTATAAGAATAACATAATTATAAGAAAGGAGTATACATAAATAATAGAGATCTATTAATAAATAGGTCTCATACTTGTGTACGACTACACTAAAACACGACTTTTTTATTCATTTATATATATCCGGTTCGAAACTAGAAAATCCCACCAAAAACATTCTGTAAAAAACTAGCCAAGTCTCAATGGCGCTGCTAGTTTATGTCTAAAAAGTAATGAAACATAACAAAGTCGTGCCAAGTCTAAGGTTCCTTATTGCGATTTCGTTATTATAATAGTATAAGAAGATCCACGCTATTATTAAGAGAATGAAGTAACTTTTTACAAGACTACGTTTAATAGAAAACTATAGAGGGTAATTTGAAAAACATGTGTTCAGGCGTCAACTAAGTAAATAAGACTAGAAGTCGCTACGAAGCCTCTGAGCTCGAGAGCGCTCGGATAAATTCGGCTGCTGTCGAACGCTCGAACGCTACACAGCACAAGTAGCGCCATGTGTTTTTCGTTAGCGACATCACGCAAAAATGACGGACAGCAATGCCCGGGTCAATAGTTTGCACTCGCTTTTATACCCTCCGTAGACATATTTTTTTCATATCTTCTACGATAGTTAATGTTGTGTGACTTTGCGTTGTCCAATCTGTCGCCAGAACCGCTAGCCATTGACGATGGAATTGCCACTTGGAAAACGTGGTGTTACCCTTCAGCGGCCAAGTGACCTGTAGACTTGAAATTTTGGATTTTAAGTATGTGATTATAGCTTACTGGATGACGAAAATTTCTGCGTTCTGGACTTATCCAGAGGTTCTCAAATAGGGGCCTGAAAATGCGGCGAAATGGTTCCAGTATAGGATGGTACAGTTTAGATGGCAGTGTTTGGTTTGCGCTCGACTAGGCGGGGGCACTGCCGTGCCCTCCAGATAATAAAAATAATCAGACTATCGTTTCGTCCAGTGTGGGTACAAACAATCTACGTACTATATTTTAATCTGAAATGTGCTATTGTCTAATCTTCTGGCTTACTGCTATCATATTTATTATCAATCAACTTTCTGACTAAACCGTCATGTGTTTTAGTATTTTTTTTTGTATAATATATTCGTATCGAGGTGGCTCTGAAGTTATTATGACAATCATATCTGTGCGAATTGCCAGGACAGTGAACAATAGGCTCACTACGTGACATTGGGTGTTGGAACATAGATTATTACAGCGGCCGATCTCGCTCGAAGAAGGCCGCCGCGGGTCGCCGGCGGACGCGAGGAAGTCGCACCCGCGGATATGGCGACCCGGGGTGGACCACGCCCATTCCGTGGCCGGGGGGTGTCATCAGGGGAGGTAGTGTAGCCTCCCCTGATGAGGGCTCCCCTGTGTCTGCAGGAGAGGCTGGGGGTTCCCGGAAGTCGCTTGGCGTTCCCGGGGGCTCCCTACATGCCTGAGGAAGGCCATCCCTGAGGTTTTTAGTGGGTAGTCCTCCCCCTTCTGGGCAGGAGAGCCCCACATAACCGCCGGCTCGCCACAGCCGGGGTATGTAATTTAATGCATTTTCCTCAGGGGAACAAAAAAATTTATTACATGCCTGCCCTATTCTTATCATGCCCTCAACGAGAACATGTATGTGGTACGTAATAGCAAATAAAAGAGTATGATGGCAGAGGCGCACCTCGAGCTGCGTGAAGTAGTTGAGCGCGACGTGCAGCGGCGCCAGCAGCGCGGCGCGGAAGCCGCGCGGGCCGGGCCCGTACTGCGCCACGAACGCGGACTCCACGCCGCCCACGCCCACCACGAACCCCACGGGCTCGTCCTCCGCGGCCGCCTGCAGCTCGCCCATCAGCTCGGCGTCCATATATAACTGGGGCCTGTTGGGGTAACGCACTTAACACTCGGACAAGGTTCGTAGTCTGATGGATTTATTCCTTAGGCAGGAGAATCCTCACGAGGAGTACAAAACGGGCCCAGGAGACGTATTTTTGAATCATTTGACGTGAATTTGGAATTCGAATACGAATACAAATCGGGCGCGAAATTATTTTCTACTGCTTACAATTTTATAGATTTTTGAATCACTCGGTGAATTCAGTGTTGTCATTAAGAACAAATTCTTAATTAAAATCCGTTTCACGCAGAAAAATTCAAAACCACAACAACAAAAACAAAAATCCGGCGATGACTCACACGTGAAACGGATCACTGACAAGGTCACGTCAGCGTTTGGATATTCTACTAGTAGAAATCAAAAACGACGGGTTGTACCACTCGTTGCACAATGCACGAAATGAAAATTCAGAAATAGTGAATTCGGTAATTCGTATACGAATCTCACGATTTCGAATGTGAATTGATTTTCTATTGTTTCAAAAATTCGTCTCCAGGATACCCAGCACAGCAACAGCCACGGAAATTGTGTTACGCCGAGACAGCTTGATCGACATCAGCTATCAAGTAAACTCGATTTAGAGCCTTGGGTCTAATGGCATGGCTTGATAGCGACTGCAGAGCGATCTAAGACTTAATACCCCTGCAGATGTAATAATATGATAATACGAGGGCCGTTCAGAAAGTAACCTCCGGTTGATTTAAAAAAATACACTAAGTTAAATAAAAATATTTTAATATATACATCTTACAACTACATCTTTGCACTATTTTTCACATAGTCTCCATAGCGATTGAGGCACTTATCGTATCTCTTCACTAGCTTTGAAATTCCTTCTGCATAAAAATCACTCGCTTGTGCCTGGAGCCAGCCTGTGACCGCATCTTTGAACTCTTCGTCGCCATCAAACCACTAGGACCCGAGCTATTTCTTCATGTGCACGAAGAGCTGATAATCGCTTGGCGCCAGATCTGGGCTGTAAGGTGGATGGTTGATAACGTCCCATTTGAAGGACTCAAGAAGGACTCCGTTGTTCTGCGAGCAGAGTGAGGGCGTTATCGTGCAAAAAAACGATACCGGAAGTCAGCATACTGTATAGCCCGTCATAAGTTTTTTAGTGTTTCACAGTACACGGCATAAAGCTCACAATGAATAGCTGCTGCAGAATATCCATTGGCTATAAAAAACTATATGACAGCACGCACTTCACATTTGGCGGGGTTTTCTATTGCAGCACACATTTCAAACTATCACAAAAACTAAACTAGCGCAGGTACGACGTTCATTCGACCACGGCTTGATGCCGACTGACCGGCTGAGTGCACAGATGGCGTCGCTACTACCCCCACAACCCACACTGTGACAGATCGGAGGTTACTTTCTGAAAGGCCCTCGTAGATAGTCTTACAAAGCGTTTTAAGTGAAACAAAGCCTAATAATTGACCTGTATTACAAAAGTCAGCGGTTCGGTAACAGAAATAGCATTTGTAAACAAATGTACGGTGAGATAGACGTGACACGGAACATCTGACACTTAAGACTAAAACGATAATAATAAAGAAAAGAAATAAAGTTATGAAAGAAAATATTGTAAATAGACAATCTTGTGATATGTAGATGGTACATTTTGTGTTGTGTGTGTGTGTAAGCTTATAAGCTTCTAAAGTTACAAACTCACTTTATATAATATAGAAAGAAGATATGAATAGTAGAGTATATATAGTATTTTTTAATGGCTATACAATCTACAACGCATCAAGCTTTGCTTCATATAACTAATACTACTATTTATTATTTATTATTTATTATTTAATTTTGTCAACAAGACAACAGTTACACTTACTCAGTGGGGGTGATCTCATTTTCCCTGGCGAACTTCTTCCACGGCTCAATGGACAGTTTGTACCGGTCGAAGTCTGTTGCGAGGTGGAGCCACGCGCGGCTGGTGATCACCGCGAACATTTCTCGGGCCTCCTTTAGCACCGCTTCGGCTGACTCCTCGCTATCGTTCAAATTCTTCACTGGGTAAAAAAAATATTTATCAAGATGACCGAATCCAAATCCCTCCGTTTTAGAAAACTTAAATGGACAAATAGTGACGGACAGCAGAAACAAGAAGGCAAGCAGTGGCAGAGAGAAAGCAATATTTTTAATTATGTAGTAAATTTAATGTTAAATTGAAAGTTATAATGAAAGCATAACAAAAAGAAATAATTATTTTTCCGTGCGATGATCATGAATAAGTTATAAATAAAATACCATTTTATTAAATGCGGTTCATTAATGACTTAACAAGTCATTGCACTTTTTAAGATTTGTACGCAACATAGTATAGACAAGGTGTAAGTACAAATTATCTGCATTTGTTTTTGTACAGCAAAAATATATAATATATATATTCTAACTAAAAACTGCTAAAATGTGATTTATGATGTTATTCTTTGCAAATATTGTATGTAGAATGTAACTAGTCTCTATACGCGACATAAGCATTAGGTATAGAAGAAGGAATTAGAATACGGACCGCGATAAGATAGTACACATTCATTTTATAGACAATTTGAAACAGTGAGCACACGCATTTATGATGCTGCGTACCCATAGTTGTTTTTGGTATTTTCATTCACATATAGAGAAATCAATTATTGTGCATTGTAGTTTATTATGTACAATATATATATATATATATCCCAACAAATATTATAAATGCGAAAGTAACTCTGTCTGTTTGTTACTCACAACCGATTTTGATGAAATTTAGTACAGACAATCTTTAGACCCTGAGACAGAACATTGCCTTTTTATTAGGACTTTTTATTATCGAAAAAAAGAGATGAAGGGGTTGTAATAGAGGTTGAAAGTTTGTATGGGATATCTTAATTTTAAAAGATAAAACCATGACACTTTATATTTAAGCGCTTGATAAGAAATCATTAAACATTTGTTCTAGCATTTTTGATATTTCGACCAGCTAGGGGGTGAAATAAGGGTTGAAAGTTAGTATGCAAGTTCGTCAAATATCACGTCATAAGAAACAAAACAAACAAAATATTTTTGTACACAACGTGAGGCTGGCCCCTGTAAGAGTCTCTTAGACATAAGGGACCAGGATTGACAAAAAGTAATTTCACGCGGACGAAAGCTTGCATATATATATATATATAATATATATATATATATATAATATATATATAATATATATATATATAATATATATATATATAATATATATATATATATATATATATATGTATGTATATACTTGCAATAATTGTTGCATGGTACATGGTTACATAATTACAGATTAGATTAGATTGTTATAAAACTGTACTCATAGATTTTTTTATAGAATAGGGCAGCAAACGAGCAAAGGGATCACCTGATGGTAAGCGATAACCGTTGCCCATGGACACCCGCAACACCAGAGGAGTTACAGATGCGTTGCCGTCCTTTTCAATGGGAATAAGGGAGGAAGGGGGGGTTGGGTCTCCGGTACCCTCACTCACTCGGCGAAGCACAGCGCAAGCGCTATTTTACGCCGGTTTTCTGTGAGGCCGTGATCACGTGGCCGTCGTAGTGATCACTCCGGTCGAGCCAGCCCAATTCGTGGCGAAGTATGGCTCAGAATAACAAAACAAACCTAAATCTTTGAGGAACTTATGTTGGCGGAGGACTGAGCACCAGTGCACATTGCTGTCCTTGTTGTATAGGGAGTCCTTCAGTATGTCGTACACCATCTTGCAGCCGTTCCGTCTGACCTAGTAGAAAGTAAGTAGAACATTGAGAGACGACTGTATCAAATGAGTTTTGCATCAACGCCATGACAGACTAAGGCAATAGGGAAGATGCAACATTTTTATTTTTGTGCTCATTTTAAAGAACTCCACGTAGAATAGACCACAAGTATATTAAAAAATTAAAAGACTGTATATTACTGAAAAAAATGCGGTTTAAAATTGTCATTTTAAATTTTCGCGCGAAAACGAATCCATAGTCGTATTACGTCACTCCTGTCTTTCATTGTCACTGGCTCACTGATTGTACTGCGTGTCATTGCTGGCTTTACTTGTTTTTGCATTTATCTCGACTTTCAAGGAATTATTTTAACTATGCCATTGATACTTCGAAAACAAAGCCGTATGGACGTATGTTTGTGCCAATGTGTCCATCTACCTAATCTGTGCCATCTACTTTAAATAAGTTTTCTAATAAACTGTTTTTGACTCGACCTTCTGACCGAAAACTGAGAAAAATGTGGTTTTAAGCGGCGAAGAGGAATGACATTTATTCCCCAAAGACTATCATTCGATGCTGTGAAGACCACTTTGACGTAAGTCGGCGGATATATTTATTGTAAACTTAGTTAATCTGCTTGTAGACAAAAGAAACTTTGTTTTAGTCCCTTTCATTTCTATACTTGAAAACTGCACTTTTAACAAAAAATGTCACTACCATGTCAACATTAACTTTTGGCAGAGAAGTCCTAGCATCTGCTTTGGCAAACCCAACTTCCATTTTTATTCAAAAAACGCCATTTATTTTGGTTTAATTGTTCACTTCATAACAGGAGTGACGTCACTAAACACTGATTGGTGTTTTAAATCCGTTCTGTTTCACGTTACTTTTCATTCGTAATTATTGTTAAAAAACAACATTATGTTAAATATTGTTTTTTAACAATAATTACGCAAACCTTGCAGTAGTCCTACTTTTATATTTTTTAGCATTTTAATAACAAAATTTTCGTAAATATTATAATTGCATGTTCCCCATCAGGCATTCAAAACAGTTTAACTTTACGCTTAATTCCAATTCATTTTACATTTTTAGTCGTTAATGAGCTTGTCATAAAATACATAGACAAATATTATATTAATAATTTTCTTAAGCTGTATTTAAGAAAATAAACTTGATAGATTTTGAGAAATTTTGAGGCATCAAAATCCAGTGGGAGAAATTACAAATAGTATACTTCAAATTACCAATAAATTGAGTTTATATTATGTTAAAGTATTATGTAAATTTCAACTTTAAAACTCTTTTTATAAGAGATTGTTGTATAGCCAGATATTCAGTTGGTTTTATGGTCTTTTTAGACAATTTACTATTGTCTCTTCACTACAATTAATATTACTTACCTGTGCTACATCGTTAATAAGTCTCTGTGCAAAAACTAACAGTCGCTCCTTTGTGATCTCAGCGCAGAACAACATTTCATGTAGATGATTCACGACTGCTTCGTAATCTTCTGGTTCGCACTGTAAGTACAATTTACAGATTGTTTATGTTTGTCAGCGGATATCGTTAAAGAATTTATCTCAATTATATTAAGGGTGATGAAGAAAGATATTCGATTTGGATTGCTTGTTATCAGCAGTGAAGCAGATTGGGGTAGTTAGTAGATTATCTTATTGTGTATATATGTCGCAGCCAACTGGTTAAAATAGCCGTTCAATCAAACAGCTAGCCCTTTGACTGAACAACGCCATTCAATCATACGTCTAGCTTATTAATTGAATATTTGAGTCGCTCAAAACGTTCAACACTACAGATGATTCAAAAGCCGCCGTCTAATTTAATTAGTTCAGCACTCACTACCGCAGCGCTAGGTGCGTTTTGTTTTCAATATGGCGTTAACTGGCCGTGGCTTGTGATTGTTTCAAGATAGTAGAAAGTAGTTATTAATGACATATAAATTATGAGGTCACTTACGAGTGATACAAGTAAATCAAAATTTAAACAAATATTCGAGGAGAAATTACGGGATTATGAAATGATTCCTGCTTCGTAAATTTTTGAGATTTATGATTAATAATTTGTTTTTACTTATTTCATCAAACTTTTGGTCCCCTCTTAAACTTAATTCAAGAATAACCTCCCAAGAAATTACAAAAAGTCTTCCTATACTTTCAAATTAAGTACTAAACTAATGGTCACCTTAGTAAATTTGCCATTTAACTAGTTGGCTAAACGTTGTTTACCTGTAATGTTGAACGTTGCAATCAACAAGTCGGCTAAACGACGTATAGCTGTGTGATTGAATGACGTTGTTCAGTCAAAGGGCTAGCTGTTTTATTGAACGGCTACTTTAACCAGTTAGCTGCGACATATGGAAGGTAATACACACCAGTTTATGCCTTCAACTAATATAATGATCCAGGCTTTAGTAGGCCTCCTACAAGGTCGTTTGATGATTTACCCCAAAACCAATCTTATCAAGGGGCATCCTAGCATTGGCACACGTCGTTTGAAATCATAATCACGGAGGCCACAGCGACGACAAAACCCGCTTTGCTTAGTGCAACTGACGACGCCACCCGAGTTCCCAATTATTTCTTTTTGTTTAATTTGTAGAACTAATCTTATAATAAACGTCTTTATTGACATTTACAGTTTTTTTCACGCAACTGAGCTACAGCCCTAAACATGATGTTAAGCAGAAAAGGTTGATATTAAAGGTTTCACTAAAAAACACTTCAACTTACTCGGACATCGATGAGAACGAAGTTGCCAAACGGTCCCACGGCGAAGTTATCGCGGGAGCCAAAGCCGATGGTGTGGTTGAATTGCACTGTGAGCTCTTCCGTGGTAGCTACCACTTGTTCGTGTGGTATGAGCTGGTCCCCGCGGCGGACGGGACATTCCCCTAGCGCGTCGAGCAACACGGGCAGCCACTGCCGCGCCTTTTGCTCCACCGACGTCATGTCGAGAACTAGGTTGATCTGTTGGGGTTTCTTTTTTTTTTATAGGATAGGGCAGCAAGTGAGCAAACGGATCACCTGATGGTAAGCAATAACCGTTGCCCATGGACACCCGCAACACCAGAGGAGTTACAGATGCGTTGCCGGCCTTTTAAATGGGCATAAGGGGGAAGGGAGGGGGGGTTGGACCTCCGGTACCCTCACTCACTCGGCGGAACACAGCGCAAGCGCTATTTTACGCCGGTTTTCTGTGAGACCGTGATATCACTCCGGTCGAGCCGGCCCAATTCGTGCCGAAGCATGGCTCTCCCACGGTAAGAATATTCAGTTTGATTAGGTATTGAGACCTTGGCAAGCAGACTTAGATCTGCTTCATATGCTATATATAAAGTACGACAACTGACTAACGTTGAAACGGCAAGATTGGTCTATTTCAGTTATTTTCATAGTGTCATGACGTATGGCATACTATTGTGGGGATCTACGGCGAATATTGAAAGTCTTTTCGTGCTCCAAAAAAGAGCAATTTGCACTATCTATAATATAAAACAGAGAGAATCACTTAGAGATTTATTTAAGGATATAAATATAATGACATCAGCGTGTCAATATATTTATGAAAATTTACTATATGTTTTTTTTTTTTTTAATATTTGTTACACTTACACCAATTAACCTAGCCCAAACTAAGCTCTGTAAGGCTTGTGTTATGGGATCTAGGGCAACGGATAGACATACATATAATATACATATATAAATAATTTTTATTGAAATATATATCAACAACCATGACTAAGGTACAAATGCTCGCATTCATCACACAAACATCTGCCCCCACCGGGATTCGAACCCGGGACCTCAGAGATGGTGACACCTTGAAACCGGTGTACTATCCACTCGACTATGGAGGTCGTCAAATAATATGTTTATAATAATATGTAAATAAGAACTACGTTACGATATAGTGATTACTTGAGATATCTCTGGAGATCCTTGGAGGGAGGCCTGTGTCCAATAATGACTGTCTACTAGCTGAAATGATGATGATGAAGTCTGTAACTGTTACTCATATGAACGCTATAATATGAAACATTTAACTCACGTAAACAAAGTTGGTGTTCAGCGAGTCCACCCTGGTGTAGAGTGGCAGGTTGTCCAGGTCGAGGTGCGGGCACGGCGCGCCGCCGGAGCTCCAGCCGGCCACGCGGTGGCGGCGCAGCCCGGCGCAGCTGGGCACTGGCACCTCGCGCAGGAGCTCGGGAGGCACCTGCAAAAATCAATCATTTTCGGCCTTCGGAAATTTGACCATGTCTCCAAATTCCGTTGCCAATTAAAGTGGCTCCCGATAAGACAGCGCAGGAACTACCACGTTCTCTGCTTACTTTTTAACATTCTCCACAATCCTTTGGCTCCGCAATATCTTAAAGAGCGTTTTAGTTTCTTGCGTCCTGCTGGCATGCTTAGTAGATCTCGATTACGCACGCTTCTCCTCATTCCTTACCGAAGTTCTAATACTTACACCGAGTCTTTTACTGCACACCTATGGAACCAGTTACCTGCCTACATTAGAGATTGTACCAAAATATCCACATTCAAGGTATCCCTGAAGGAACATTATTTGAAACAATGTTACGAACCATAACAGCCATTATGTAGTTTTGTATGTATATATATATATATATATATATATATATATATATATATATATATATATATATATAGTAGGTAAGTATGGTAGTATAGATTTATTTTGTAATATTATATTAGTGTAGGTATATAAATATGTATTTGAATTTGTTTGTGTATGTATGTATATATATATATATATATATTCTCTTATTTATGTGATGTTTATATATTTATTTATATCTATTTTTAGGTAATATTTAGTATGTTAATACTTACTATGGTACCCACAGTCTAACCCGTTATGTTCACCTGTCCACCCGGGTCTGCAGGAAGAGATTTCCTAGGAAATATGCAGTACCTTTTGCTGAATTTTATAATCATTTTTTCATTTACTGTATGTGTGTGCAAAAATAAATAAATAATCAATGCAAATATGCAAGTGTGATGGTGATATTGAAAGAAGAGTTTTGAAAGGGAATCAAGTAAATGGGGCACTTCATAACTTCATGAATAGCCAGAACGTATCACAAAGAGCACGACTGGCTGTGCATGGAGGCGTGTTGATCCCCACATTGATGTATGCTAGTGAATGTTGGCTGTGGCAGAAGAAACATCAAAGTAGGATTAATGCTGTGGAGATGAGAAGCTTGAGAAGTATAATTGGAGTGAATCTGAAGGAAAAAGTCAGAAACAGTGTGATAAGGGAGCGATGCGGCGTAGTTGAAGATGTAGTGACAAAGATAGAGAAAGGGAATGAAGGAAGATTAACGAAAGAGATACACAAGGTAAGAATGATAGGACGAATCGGTGCAGGTCGACCTAGGCGGACATATCTTGATCAAATCGAAGATGTCCTAAAGAAAGGCCGGGTCAAGAGTACTCGCAACCGACGAGCATGCATGAAGACCCTCATGAAAGTGACGGAAGCAAGAGAAGTGTGTCAGGATCGTCGCAAATGGAGAGAGGTGATCTCTGCCTACCCCATTGGGAACGAGGTGTGACATATATGTCTGTATGTAAATATGCATCACACTTACTCAGAACATTCGTTGACTAATCCTACTCCGGATTCGTTGTAAAACAGATATTTCCACATCAGTACCAATACGAGAGAGCATCGAATTCATCATCACAGCTCATATATTTCCCCCACCGAGGGGCTCGAGCCTACCCTAACTACGTTAGGGCGATTAGGCCTTAGTCAAGCACGCTGGCCCAGTGCGGGTTGGTTGACTACGTACACCTTTGAATCGCTTTGCAGATGTACGCAGGTTTCCTCACGATCCTATGGTAAAGGAAAACTCCTTCACCGTAGGAGCGTCGGATAAATCTACATATGAAATTCGGAACGAAAAACACATTGATACACTACTTCCAATTTCTTTTGGAAGCTTTCTAATATTACTAGTGACTTTATCAATTGTCTTCTCATCTGACAATTATGGACCAATCACTTGCAAGTAAATAGTGCACATTAGCACTGACAGAAAATTTTGGACAGTACCATTTATTTGCGTGCGTCAATATTATCTCAGAGATCATTTAGTAGTTTTGTATATTACGTAATAAGTGAGGTTATATCTATATTTTATGCCACGTGGCGCTAATATTTACCAAAGTAAAATTCATCGCGTCTGCAAGTATTTTTCTTTTTTCTGATAGTCCAACCTCACCAAGCTTAGTTTTTTGCTCTTGAATTCTAGTTTTCTCTTCGTCTGCCATTCTGTTTTTATACATAAATAATATTATAACCAATCCTATTCTTTTCTTATGTTAGTAGACAATTCAAAATTGAAATTATAAAACATTTACATCCATTATTCCTAAAATGAACGCCAACATAATAAAATTCCTCAATAAACTATTAATTTCTTATAACAAAACACCTTTAATAAAACAACAAGTAGCAGAAGAACATGTATGTTCAGACATACATGTTCTTCTGTACATACATAAATTAATATTAACTGTCTTTCAGTTATAATGGTAATAATTTGAAACTGAATTGGACCCTATGCCAGTTCAACTTTGGTACAATCCAGTTTTCATACTTCTATAGCCGGTTCATACCCAGTGCCAAGATCACTAGTGATTATAATATATGTATGTTATTATGTGTCTAGTATTTAAGTTGTCAAAATTATATAATTTCAATTTTCTTACCTTGTCTGAAGTTCAATGCTTGGCGAACCCACAATCACAACCATGTCATCAGTGAAGAATCTTTTTAGTAGCCCCAGCCAATATTCAGACGATTCCTCCATCAGTTTGTGCAGATCTTGTTGAGGATTCATCCGCGAAATAAACTAAGCATAAAATTTATAATAACTGTAATCTATTGTATGTTATTTTAAGGTGTAAGTTCAAATGACTCGCATCTAGTGGTTTAATGGGTAGGTAACTAATCAAAGTGGTCAAATCATATTTATGAAATTCTTTGTAGTGTGGAACTTTTAATGGAATGTTATGGAACTATATGAAATAAGTGAATGGGTAAATATTATCAAATATACATATAGACACTTACGTCGTTTTCATTTCGAGAATATAAAACATCGCCGATACACCTAAGCGCAATTGCATGGTGGGGATCCGATTCTAAGCTTGCAAGGCATTCCCGCAAATGCTTTTTGATTAAATATTTAATGCGGGTCATATTAATGGCTTCTTCACCAGAGCGCAAAGATGCTAGGCATTTCTTAGCAACATCTCGAGCTTCTTGTAGGTTGTCCATGGGAACATTTTCGAGCTGGATCTTTATCATTGAAGCAATGTTCTCTGTTAGGTTATATGAGACCTGTATAAAAAAAATGTAATTATAGAAATGATAATTATAATTTTAGATAAGTAATTGATTGGAACTACAATGAATTCTTTAGTTCAGAAAATGACTAAAAAGGTGAAAGGTTTAACAGTAATAAGACCAATAGAAATATTTTAAAACAGAAAACTCACATCTCCAGCCAATGCGTCTTCTCGCTCGACGAGGCAACGCTGTAAGGGCGCCGCTGACGTCTCACACAGATAGCGCACCATTACAGCGCAGCCCGTTAGATCATACAAAGCCGTCGTCTCAGTGAGCACAGGCCCGCGCCAACCGAAGAGCACCTACAACGTATTTACACACATATTTAAAGCAATTGACATTAATAAGTACCATAACATAACTCACACCAAAAACAAATAAAAAGAAAAGAATAAATAGCAAATGTACAAAGGCCGTATTGCTAAACAGAAATCTCTTCCAGGCAACCTTGGACCAGGGAAATATTAAAAGGAAATTTAAATAGAGGATGGGTGCAGTAATTGGACAGGACAAAAACTAGTAATTTATAGTACTGAAAAATAAGAAATTTAAAATTTTCTTTATAAGTAATTTCTAGTAAATATTTTTTAAAATTTAGCATGCATTGTCATTGTTTGGACTTTTTGAAAATACAGCAAATACAAAAAGCTACAAGAGATGAATAATATCTCTCTGATCTGATAGTATTTTTTGAATAAGCGGATAGTTAAGGGAATCCTAAATAAAGATTATCCTGATGGTAAGTTATCTTATTGATAGAGTTACTTTATTATTGCGGTAATGCTTTTTGCTTTTGATTTTGAATAAGATTAACTCTTTCAATTTTCTTATCCAATCAAGTAGGATTATAGCCTATCTGTCGGACGAAAATATGTCTTAGTAAGTCATGCAAAGCGATTTTATTATAGTTTTTAATTTCTTTAAAATATTTAATGCTCGTTCATAGGACATCATAACAAGTTTTATTCAACATAGAATTTTAATTTTAAAAAGCATATTTATTACGATCATTGTTACTAATCAAATATGAGCTTGATTATTATTATTTACAGGCACTTATTGATTGAAACAAAATATATAAATAAAATTTTTTGTTGTATTACCGTTACAACCGAAAATGTTAGATTAATTAGCCATTTGTTAAGGTAAATCCACGATATGCTTTCCAATTTGATAGTGTTTATATGGAAATATACTTCATGTTTCGGTTTATGGCCAGGATAGTGTGAGAATCATTTAAGAATATTTTTTCATTAATACCTGCCCACAGTCTTCAGTATCAGCTGGCCATTGCTCTCGAAACTCGCCGTATGTTGGTGAAGGTGGTACAGTTTGCCAAGGCTTCACCCAATCTTCCAGCGGTTCTTCTGCCCTCTAAGAAAACAAATCCCACATAATCCAATATGTTGCATATAAACTGAAATCTTAATAAAGGAACAATGTTCTAACAGACAAAGGCTAGTAGTGCAAAAAAGTGATTAAAAAAATTCTACAAGAAACTACTGGTAGTGCGGTAATTAATAAAGTGGAACTTTTATTCTTCAATTTAGGCACGGAAAATCATAGGAGGGATAAATATTTTGAATTTACCATTGGAATATTCTAAAAGTTGGGTTTCAACACTCACTTAAAACAGATATCAGATTTAACCTAGCTTACTATGTCACTTTTTAAAGTTTAAAGTACAATGGAGAACTATTGTTTTTTATGCAACTATGTATATAATCCATTTCTCCACCATTTCCATTCATCCACTATTTTAACATTGTAAATCCTGCTACAAACCTTGGCAATAATGTCGTCTTCAACAGTAGTTAGAGCTTTAAAAACATCTTCTGCAGCTATTTGTCCTGTTAATACAATGGTCAAATTCTCTGGTCTGTAGAATTTTTTATGATAGTTCTTGACCTGAAAAGAAAAATTAATTAAATTAAATGATGGTAAAATAATAATCATAACAGTCAGTTTATTCAAAATATTGCAGTTTTACAGTATAATTTTAGCTTACTTTAATATTATTGGTGGAAGTTCTAAGATTCTCCAGTATACCACCAGTTTCTGATGAATAGCCACTGTTAGGATACATTCCTTGGAGTAATTTTCGCTCACACCTGAAATATCCATGCATATATTTATGAAAACTGATAATAAATTCTAATTATTAAGACATATTATTATAAGTTGGAAACTGGTGAACAATAATAATAATGTATGAAGTACATTAGGTACTATCATAGCCGCATATGTACAGATTAGTGTTACAGTTTGGTTTTAGTATTTAGTTGAGGTAGAGGAAAGATAATGAAAATGATAATTGAAATTACATTTACATGCTTTTGTGCTCGACACTGTGAACATTAAGGAAGTGGTATATTATTTGTAAAAAATAATTAATAAGTAAAAGTGAAGGTGAAATCCACACAATTTGAAGAAAATAAATAGCAGTCCCAAAAGGTTTTTTTATACACTGGAATGTCAGTAAATACTTATAGCCATCTCTTTGATACCAGGGCTGCTACTTATGTATCCGGAATAGAAAAATTAAACAAACGTGTATGGCTAAATGATGATCGATACACTTTTGCGTACGTTGAAACCAATTTTTATAGCATTTTTTCCACTCTGATTGCGGTATCTCTGAAACGTGCTGTTTGAACGCGTCAACGGCATCTTCACGGGTCGAAAATCCTTGACCACGTAATTTATTCTTTACATTTGGGAATAAATAGAAATCATTAAGTGCCAAGTCTGGGCTATACGGTGGATGACCAATCAATTCATTTTTTTTACCCTCCAACAAAGGAATTTCTTTCGCGATGTGCTACAGCTGGCGTCGTCGTGGTGTAGAATGATTCTGCGTCGCTTGTTGTTTTTACGTATTTCTTCGAATACTTCCGGCAAACAAATGGTCGTGTACCACTTCGAATTGACCGTTTTACGATTCTCCAGTGGTATTGTAGCCACATGACCATTAATACCAAAAAAGCAGGCCACCATTTGCTTTAAAGTACTTTTTGCACGAGTCACTTTCGTAGGGGTCGGCTCATTTTGAAACACCCAAACTGTAGATTGTTGGATCGTGCGCATAGATCCAAGATTCATCAGCTGTGTAGATGTTATAAACAGATTTTGAGTTACCTCCATTAAATTTTTTTAACCATTCGACGCGAGCTTCTTTTTGATGCTGAGTTAAGTTGTGCGTCTCCAACGCAAACAATTTTTTTTTATGAACAAATGTTCATGTAATATTTTATTAATGCTTGTCATACATATGCCCAGAGTAGCCTCTATCTCGCGATACGTAACATGACGGTCTTGCATAATTAGTTTTCGTACAGCTTCAATGTTTTGTGGCACAACAACTGATTTCGGGCGACCTTCCTTTACTTTGTCTGTGAGCTTACTCCACCCATGATTGAAGTCACTAAACCAGTGATACACAGTAGTTTTTGATGGATCTTCAACACCAAAAGTTGAAGTTAATTGATCTATGCACTGTTGTTGCATTAAACCACGTTGAAAATAGCGAGCGAAATGACATTTTAAACCCATCAGAAACAAAACACTAGCATACATAAGGACAAAAATAGCGGCCAATATTTCAAAAAAAGAACGAATTTTACCATGGAGGTCATATATTGCGTTTAAAAATGTTGAAATCCTAGATTCCGGGTACTTAAGTAGCAGCCCTCGTATGAAAAACAATGACACTATATTCTGCTGTTTATTTCTAAATACACTATAACATGAGACATATCAACAGTCCACTTTTTACCCATACAACTTCCTAATGATTCTAAAGTATCTCATACTACTCTTGGTGTCAAAAAAATCTCACTTTGGTTAAAATAATATCATTTAGGTAGGATGCTGAAAACTTTTGGAAATTGAAAGTTGAAAATTATTTTAACCAAGCTGTGATTTTTTTGACACTGAGTGTATTATAAAATATTTTTATTAGGGTCAATTTCAAATTATCTTTAAATATTCAAGACTAATGGCCCGTTCCGGCTTCGCATGGGTAGACATTACTCTTCATAGCTGCGATGGAAGACATTTTATGGCAATTTTTTTTACACCTTCGGTTGGTTTTAACAAGAATTTCTAAAGATTTCTATAGTAATCTAGTACTAAATATAATACTCAGTGATAATGTAGCTTTCTAATGAAAAAAGAATTACTAAAATCGGTCCAATACTTTTTGAGTTTATTAGTTACATACAAAAATACAAATCTTTCCTCTTTATAATATTAGTGTAGATATGCAAAGCAATTACCGGCTGTCAGCAGTATTTTCACGTCCTTGCATTTCACAGTATACAACTCCACCGTCCTCACCTTGATGGTCAATATGATGTACCTCAGTTATATACCCTTCATCAGTAAGTGTCGGATTTAATATATGATCAATGTATATAGGTAATAGAGTCAACATTCCTGCATCTCCTGCCGTATTAATTGTGTAGCAAGTGTGATCAATATCTGTCCATGCATTTGTCCCATTGGCCAGGCACCGGTTGGCTAGTAAATCCAAGAATCCTTTGTAAGGATATCGTTTAGACCCCAAGAAAACAAGGTGCTCCAAAGTATGTGGTAAGCCATCATCATCGTGGGCTTCAGTTGCTGTAAAAATAATCACTAAGAATAAGAAATGCAGAATTACATATGTTCGCCATTTCCTGCCTAAATTAGTATTTTCTAGCATAAGTAGAATGCACTACTAACATTAACAAACTAAGGGTTGATGAGTTTACAGATTTGCCTTGAACACAGGTGACCCTGTGTGGTCTAAATATTTACGAAAATAATTAAACAGTGTTTAAAAATATATTGCATTTTAATGCATTTCATTTACTGTCTATTCAAACAAACTGACACATAAGCCTGAAGTCACAACCTAAAGCACATATATCTAATTCATAGCCCAGGTTAGTGTTAATCTATATATATTTAATCAGTGTCGTTGGTCAGTACGACAAAAATGTATAGATATGTATTTAAACAGTTTATTTTGTTCGAGGTTCTGAAATCTATAACATATAAGCAACAAAATATGTTCATACCTAGAAAAAAGAAACCGTTGACTAATGGCCCTTCAGTTTCACCAATAATTATTGTGAGTCCTGTTTTTTCAGATACATATTTGATGACTGGAACAGCGTCTGAAGCTTTAGTCGCCGATACACGTTTGAAATGAGACATTTCTATCTGTAACTTACACACCGTGTCAAAGTAATTATTGAAAAAGTTACTTAGCTTACAGTGTTGCGGTCTTCGTTTGAATTGCAAAAGCGTTTATTTTATTAATGAAATTTATTTTAAATAAATTTAATCGGCATTATTTTGCGGTTATCAATTAAAGCGGAACGACTTTGACAAAGAGAAAACTGACATTGACGTGTCACTAGTGCCGTGGTCCGAATTGGACAAACACTATTCACATTACCATAAAAAATAATGGTCACCGAATGGACAGCATTTTCTAAATAATTATTAAAATCATATATTTAAAATTTTGAAATGGTATCCATTGAATATGGTTGTGTGTGAAATATTAATGTGTTAATACGTGCGTACAATTCAGATTACAACGATGTGTAATTCTGTCTGTATCAAATCTAGTTCGATTACAAAGTTCTTAACTAAAAGAGTTTAAAACTAATTTAAACATTTTTGTAATAAAACTGTCCATATGGAATTAAAATTTTCATACTTTACCAAGGCGTACGGCGGCGCACAGCTATATTGATTTCGGGTGCGGTTGCATTGCAATCCATCCGAGCTATAAAGTCCTTATGACTAAGGCTATAGGCTGAGTTTAGTTGGTAGGTCATGCCAGACGGGCCGAGATGGAGTTCAAAATAATCCTCGCTGCACTTGGTGGCGGTTATATCCTGGGCACGTTTCAAACCCCTTAGTGATAGATTCTCAGGCTCTCATCTCCAGAAGAAACCATAAAATAAACCAATAAAAACCCACATCTGAATTTGTAATATTGATAGTTGTTAGAAAAACAAACTTTATAGTTGGTATTTATATCAATAATGAAAAAGTAATCATTAAACAAATGTAAAATTCGTATACATTTGTTTCTTACAAATAAGTGAAAATCTTTTAGTAACATTATACCTACTATAAAGTTATTATTTAATATGTAGTGAAAAAGTTGCAGTTTTTATTATAAAAGTCAATGATGTTGAATGTAAAATAATTTTTCTATTTTATATTATAACTGTTATTAACGAAAACTGTTTTTTCGAAATTATAACAAGTGATTTAAAATTTATTTGTATAATTACTTTAACTTTACGATGTTATATTATCCCAACTAATATTATAAATGCGAAAATGTGTTTGTTTGTTTGTTTGTTTATTTGTTTGTTTGTTTGTTTGTTTGTTACCTCTTCACGCTTAAACTACTGGACCGATTTCAAAAATTCTTTCACCTTTGGAAAGCTACATTCTCCCCGAGTAACATAGGCTACTTTTTATCCCGGAAAAATCGACAGATCCCACGGGATGCGCAATAAAGGCTTCGCTCAAAAACTACTGCACAGATTTTTATGCGGTTTTCATCAATAGATAGAGTGATTCTTGAGGAGTTTTGCGGCATTTTTTATCTCGGAAAAACGGATAGTCCCACGGCGCGCGATCCCAAGCGCGATAAAATCTTCGCACCATAAACCGACTTCCGCGTATATGTAGCCGTGGGCAAAAGCTATGACCCTTAACCCTCTATACACCCAATCCCGAAATCCACGCGGGTGAAGCCGCGGGCAGAAAGCTAGTTAACTATAACGTTAATTATATTACTTTTTGTTCTAAAATAGAATAAATATATCTAAAATTGATGACAGTGCATAAAGAACTTTGAAGAAACTGCAAAAATATCCACTATTTTTTCTCCTTACTAACAAAATAAAATAAGAAAAAAAATAAACGACTTTTATTATTTTTAGTACAAAATTACGAACGGGAAACGAGCAGGACGAATACATTTCAAATGAAGGTCTTAAATGTTGCGTACAGCAAAAAATAGTTGACTCTTCGCTTCGTAAGTTAGTGATCTTGCTATGCAAAGAGACGATTCTTCGTCCATTCATGATGAATTGTCTTTTGTGATTTCTCTCTCTGAAGTAGGTATTAATATTTGGATTACAAATAATCGAGAGTATTTAAAAAGTGTATGTATAGTGTGTTTATCTACTCGCCAAAAAGTAATTCCTTAACATACAATTCAATAGTTATCAATAAGATCTTCGATTTTCCTTAATTAAATCTTAAGAGGACTAATACTTGTTCATACATAAATTTTAATTTAAATGCACTCTGCATGTCAATATATCACCGTTATAGACATACCCTAAGAAAGATTGATATGGAAATGGTTATCCTAATATTTTAATAGGAGAACGTAATTATTAAGTTACTACTCAGTAGTTAGTATCCAGCCCATTTCAAAGCTTGGGTCACCCTTACGCTAGTTAAGGAATCGAGTACACGTATGTTTGTAAATACCGAGTATGATAGATAGTAGATCACACTCAGTTTACTTGATTGAGAATTCGAGCTGTACCTAAATGGCCTCCGAGCGCCGTGTCTTGGTCGCAGAGATCGGGCGAGATCTGTCTCCGCCGGCATTGATTGCGCCAATGCTGGCGGAAGAGGGAGGTTGGAGGGCTGTGGCCTCCTTCTGTGAAGCAGTGATGCTCCAGAAGGAGGCCGCCGAGCGGGGTCGGGAGATGGCCGATCCCGCTCGAAGAAGACGGCGCGGCGCCGGGCTCGGTAGCACAGTTGCGGCGCCGCCGCGGGTCGGCGGCGGGCGCGATGAAGTCGCGACTGCTACGGCGCCCGGGATGGACCACGCCCCTTCCGTGGCCGGCGGGCGTCGTCGGTGGAAGAGACCGGGGGAGGTAGTGTAAAAATAATAAACATTAGTAAGAATTTGTTCTTTGACTGCACTTTATCACGGAACGGATAACGGAAAGACTCGATGGTTTGCGGTACATCAATGGTAACGCAGATGAGAAAAGTGACATAACATTCATTTATCTATTAAAAAGAACATAATGATATCAACATATTCTATGACAACGAAAAAAAACATTGTAGTTATAGGTAGTAGTTGTAGGTAGTAAAAAATACATGAAATCTTTCTTCTTTCATACATTTTGAAAAGCAAATTTAAAGTAAACATAATACATTTATATTTCCTATATTCTTCATCGTTTTGGTTTGGGTCAACGATCCACCTATGGGTTAAAGTCGGTCAGTTGATTGTTCGTAGAGCGTTGACTAAGGCATTGCATGGTAAATTGAAACTAGGTTTTAGTTATTATTAGGTAGCTATCGAAGTCCAACAACGAAATAAGGTGTCGTGGGTAACTATAGCAACTTGTACCAAACTAACGATAAACGATAACGACGGAACCGAACGTTCTATTGCCTTCTATTTGGCTAATTAAATAGATCCGAAGTCAAATACCAATATAATTATTTCTTTTTAGAAACCAGAATAAATATCGTGTCGACTTTGTTATTAGAATGAACAAACATTTAGAAAAAACTAAATAAAGAATTCCTTTGGTTGTAAATTCGCAGACATGTAAAATATAAATAAATTATGTAAAGTATATTAGATATAATATGTTTTATG
The DNA here is from genome assembly GCA_036419045.1 of Scirpophaga incertulas. Taxonomy (NCBI): domain Eukaryota; kingdom Metazoa; phylum Arthropoda; class Insecta; order Lepidoptera; family Crambidae; genus Scirpophaga; species Scirpophaga incertulas. Next base: position 24,969,471 of record CM071634.1, on the reverse strand, counting down.
TATGCTACACACAATATAATATTCTATTATAATTGTACACTCATACACTGAACTACACATTAATTAGGATTGATAGTTGTTAACTCTGAAAGGTCCTCGGGATGCCGTCTCTTATTGCGAAAACGCGGCATCGACGTTCATCGCACTCAATTCAAGTAATTTAAGGCATCGTGGCCCAGACACGTTCTCTCTGACCCTCGCGACTCTTAACGCGGGCTCTTCAAGTCTTACGAGACGCGGCATCTGCGCCGTCTACCCCTAGTTAGTCCATACTTCGCAGATTGCAGCAAATGTACGAGTAGGCCCCATCAATTTACAAAGGCCGGAGCCACTTTGGTGTACCGCGCCTTCGTTCGCGCATATGTCCTTTTCAGAGGGCAGCGCTGCCTGTACCCTCTCCTGAGGGTGCGGCTAACTTCTCTCCATTCAAGCCGTAGGGCCCTTATGGCCAAGGCTCAGGCTGAGTTTAGTTGGTAGGTCAAAAAAAAATGGTAGGGGCATCGACGTTTCATAAAGTGAGACGGATATTAAGGTAAGGGCTTTATACACTTACTAGTTGAAAACCACTTTATATGGCATTTCGTCAGCGTGTTTCGTCGTGGCAGAGAAATATACCATATTTCTTAACGTATTTTCGACAGAGAATTGTGAGTAGTAAGAATTAAAAAAAAATATGCATTTGGCTATTTCTGAGAATCATTCGACATCATCATGGCATTCGATAATTACAAATGTCTATCAAACGCAGCGATTTTTATTGCTTAATTAACTAAAAATTAAAGACGAAAACTTTATTCGAATACAAGAAATTGAAGGTAATCATTTTGTTATACGTTTTAAATATTTGTCATGTTGAATCTTTTGACGATTCTATTACTTGCCTCATTTTAAATAAAACTTTGGTATTTTCTGGTTTTCATTTTATCTATACATATAATAAGACAGTAAAAATATTTTGTCTGTACATTTAGTATTTTTGACTGAAATGGATAGAGGGGCACTTAAATAGATTATTAGAAAGCAAAAAAAATTTTTTGGAATTTTTTGTCTGTCTGTATGTATGTTCACGTTTATCTCCGAAAGTACTGAACCGATTTGCTTGAAACTTTCACTATTTGCTTTGTTTTAACTCAGAATAATATCTAAACTTTGTTTCATCAAAATCGGTTCATTAAAAAAAAAGTTATCGTCATTTTAATGAACTCATCTATACATATAATAAGACAGTAAAAATATTTTGTCTGTACATTTAGTATTTTTGACTGAAATGGATAGAGGGGCACTTAAATAGATTATTAGAAAGCAAAAAAAATTTTTGGAATTTTTTGTCTGTCTGTCTGTCTGTCTGTCTGTATGTTTGTTCACGTTTATCTCCGAAAGTACTGAACCGATTTGCTTGAAACTTTCACTATTTGCTTTGTTTTAACTCAGAATAATATCTAAACTTTGTTTCATCAAAATCGGTTCATTAAAAAAAAAGTTGTCGTCATTTTAATGAACTCAAGGCATGATAATATTGCGAATTATAATGTACACCATTCTTACATAAGTTACATGGGAAATTTAAAATCTAAAGACAATTCATCATCATGATACAATACATACATAAGATAACGTCTTTATCCCCTGCGGGGTAGACAGAGCCACAGATTATAAGACCCCAAAGGCCACGTTTAGCATGTTCGTGGGCAGTGAGATGGAACAGGGAACCAAAATACGATGAAACGAAACCAGTTTTTATCAAAATAATATGATAAATGCGAAAGTTTGTTTGTTTATTACCTCTTCATGTATTATTGCTTTCTATACTCTGTCCATTATGTTATCTTCTTTTTGACAGATCGCGCGTATGAAATATTGTTTCTATTTTCAAATTATAGTACTACAGTAATAATATACTTTCTAGACGGGTAACGCCCACATAGTGAAGTGCTCTGTGCATAACAAACTACCACAGACAATAAGCAGTTCTTGAAATCAGATAAATCGATAAATTGTCTTCAAATCAAATATTTGTAAATTTATTTATTTCCTTCTCGACAGCTACCTTACATTATTTATAGGTATGTGAATTTTAATATTAAAACGCATATGTAGTTAATAACATCTACGTCAAGTTTAAATCAAGAATTATAATCAAGAATACTTAGAAAATCACATACATACCATTTTTTAACAAACTAGCTAGGTAATTGGTAATTCGCCAAAAATATAAAATTTTGCCTAATTTACTTGGCATGTGTAAAACTTTATTTTTTCATATATTTCTGATCCATTTAAGAGAGAAAAAGGAAAACTTTCTTAAATGGATCAGAAATATACGAAAAAATAAAGTTTTACACATGCCAAGGAAATTAGGCAAAATTTTATATATTTGGCGAATTACCCCAATTGGGTAATTCGCCAAATATATAATATAAAAATTAAGCAAGTAAATTTATTTACATTATTTATTACATAGATTCATCAGATTCTTCTTCGTAAATTACACTAGACTCGTCAGTTGAGTCCTCTGTTACATAAATAACCAATTCTTGTGCCAATATGTTTGACAATATATGACAATACAATTTATGACAATTAGAAAATACTAGCTTTCCGCCCGCGGCTTCGCCCGCGTTATATTCGAATTTCCCACAGGAAGGATATGTTTTAACAATACTGCCATACAACCTTTCACCCCCTCCTTTCAACCTTTTACAACCCTTTTCTGCTTTAAAAGGTAGCCTCTGTCCTTTCTCAGCCTCTAGACTATCTGTGTACCAAATTTCATTTAAATCGGTTCAGTAGTTTTAACAATATTTCCATACAACCAATAATCCCTCCTTTCAACCTTTTACAACCCTTTACAACCTTTTTTGCATGAAAAAGTAGCCTATGTCCTTTCTCAGGCTCCAGACTATCTGTGTACCAAATTTCATTTAAATCGGTTCAGTAGTTTTAACAATATTTCCATACAACCAATAATCCCTCCTTTCAACCTTTTACAACCCTTTACAACCTTTTTTGCATGAAAAAGTAGCCTATGTCCTTTCTCAGGCTCCAGACTATCTGTGTACCAAATTTCATTTAAATCGGTTCAGTAGTTTTGGTGTGAAAGCGGAACAGACAGACAGACAGACAGAGTTACTTTCGCATTTATAATATTAGTATGTATGTATGTATAGTATGGCACAAAACAATGAGCTTTTCCACAAATACTATTTTCACAGTACTTTTGATTAAAATTTCACCGTCTTCAATTTTCACAGATGACACTCCAGTTTTATTTATTTGAGTTCATTAAAATGACGATAACTTTTTTTTAATGAACCGATTTTGATGAAACAAAGTTTAGATATTATTCTGAGTTAAAACAAAGCAAATAGTGAAAGTTTCAAGCAAATCGGTTCAGTACTTTCGGAGATAAACGTGAACATACATACAGACAGACAGACAAAAAATTCCAAAAAATTTTTTTTGCTTTCTAATAATCTATTTAAGTGCCCCTCTATCCATTTCAGTCAAAAATACTAAATGTACAGACAAAATATTTTTACAGTCTTATTATATGTATAGATATAGTTAGACTAGCTGTTGCCCGCGACTTCGTCTGCGTAAATTTCGAGTTGAATGTTATTGATACACAAATCATCTAATCTAATATATATAAATCTCATGTCACAATGTTTGTGCTCAATGAACTCCTAAACTACTTAACCGATTATAATAAAATTCGCACACCATGTGCAGTTCGATCCAACTTGAGAGATAGGATAGTTTAAATCTCAAATTATCATCATCATCATCATCATCATCATCAATTTTAAAAATTCTTTCACCAATAGAAAGCCACATTATTGCGGAGTGTCATCATCATCATCATCATCATCATCATCATCATCATCAGCGGACGGCGCGCGATGGCTTCGGGTTTAATTCAGTTCGCTTTCGTGCTCGCTTCGGGGATTATTAATATTATGCCCAACGAAGTGGGCGCGGGTCAGCTAGTTTTAAATATATTTTATCCGGATAGTTTTGATTCCGAAATATAAATATTACATTAACATGCTTAGATTATTCAATAACCATTATACAGAAATAAATTATTGGCAGCTAAACCTTGAATATAAGTTATATTTAGAATTCACTAAAAATATTTTCAAATATCATTCGGAATTGCCCGAACAAACTTCGTAATTGCATTTGAGGAAATAAAATCTCATCAGGTTTTTATCAATTCCCAATATATATGTCATCTTTGACATAAGGGTTTAGGCTATACATTAACAAAGAGGTCTATTTTGGTAACAGTTCAGATGTTATGTATACATGGGTAACAATAACTTCGTTATTCTGACAACGTTACTGAAAACACTAACAGTTGTAGACTCGTTAAAAGTCCTTGCGTAATTACTTAAATGCACCTTACCGTGTTTGCGAAAATCTACATTGCGCCAGCGTCGTCGTTGACAAGGGTTTAAGCATCTTAACTTAGAGTAGGTTCAACCATTTTAACAGGCTAGGGCGTAAGAGCAGTGAGAAAGAAAGAAATTAATTGTCTAACATTATATAATCATATACCAGAGAGCATATAACATTATAGTTATAAATGATATATTAGTTTATTTGAAAATGCTATTTTATTATGCAAGTGGCATATCCTTTTTTTCAAAATTCTCTTAGTTTTATTCCTATTCCTTTTCTAACTGATGTACTGAAGCAGAGATTTAAGTTTAAGTCTGTAACACGGTCTGAATAGTCTTGTTATTAGAATGAACAATCAATGAATCATTGGGAGATTTTAATCACCTAAAGTATGATTAAAATCTCCTAATGAGCCAACGTTTATTAAACTGTACCATAAAATTTATAATCGAGTAATAAAATTTAAATTCGCTGATATAAATTCGTGTTTTCTTGTTATATAAAATTTTAATTAAATTAACTTATTGTTTGTAAATAATTTAGTTAATATAATGTAAGTATCAAGGTTTACATCATTTTTGACAGGAAATCATTCAACCATTTTTACTGTCGGAACACAACGCAAAAAAAAATCATATAAATTTTCAAATGTAGCATAGAAATGTTCTGTAAAATGCACACTTTCAAAATTTTTTGCATATAATTACTCATTTCATATGCAACTGTTTCTATACTTTCTGTGTTTGAATTCATAAGCTATTGCCACCAATTTTCTTATTTTTTTTTCAATTTTCCTGCTAAATATAATCACAGTTCATATATTACAGTTTTACAATAGGATAAATTGCACACTATTTGTTTTATTTTCACGATTTAGAGCAAGTTTTATTTAGCCGATTCTCAATATCGACCAGCATCTTATTGATGTAAAGAATACACATTTGAAACATAGGTAATAAGAGACATTAAGTCTCAAGCGGGAAATTTATATCTAAATAAAAACAGTACAATAATGTAAAACTGTGAAGATACTCGAGATTTGTTACAACATTTCTGAACTTTTTGGTTCTATGCTAAAAATACACCGTTTGTGGTCAGTTTTGTACTGATTAATGAATTATAGTTAAAGGAAAGAAAACTTTTCTGAAATATCCAACTAATTAAGGTGATTTTCCTATACTATGAGCGTTCTGTTTCGAACGTTCTGATAAACCAGTATCAACCTATTGTGCGCTCATGGTATCTAACTACTCATCGCAAATTGGCTACTGTGTACGAAGTCGTAAATTTGTATTAATCGCAGATATATATGACGTCCTTTAAATCTACTAATTGTTTTCGTAAACATTATAATCTCTCTTAATACTTCTGCTTTATACCGATTTTGATAACACCATAGTAATTAACAATACTTTTGTTTTAGGATAATCAAATACTAATCGCTTACTTTACCAACCTTGCGGCAGTCATAAATAACATTCTGTCGTTTTTAGCTTGCATATATATTTATAGCATGCCACATTAATTGTCCAAAAGGAAGATATAGTTTGTGAAATTAGTCATAGATAATATTAGGTATATTATGTTGAAAGTAATTTTAATATAAGTCTGTACATAATCTATAAATGTTGTTATTTGAATGAACTTCTGTTGCTAACCACAGATGGATGTTGCAACCTGATCTTGAAATTAGTTTGGGGAAGGCGAGAGGGTCTGTAGAGGGTCCTCAATATTTTGAGTCATGTAGGAGTATAGAGTGCCGAAAAGTTTTAAGCTAACGAAAGCAACGATAATCTACAAAGTTAATATCACTTTTTTTTTTTTTTTTTTTTTTTTATTAATTATACATTTGCTATTCCACAGACTCGTAGTCCATGCCCTTTATAATTCTTAATTAAATATTTTTTACAATTCTCTTAATTAACATGTACTCAATTTTATTTTATTTACGCAGCTAACAATATAAATACAATATACTCATTTAAACTTACGCTATACCTATATATTAACATACATATACACATGCATACTTAATAATGATTAAAAAAATAAAAACAAAATACAAACATTAACTTTATATTAACTTAAATAAAACTAGAATTAGAGGTACGAAAATAATTGGCACCTAGATCGCTGCATTATTTTGGTCCTTGAACGACATTTGCCAATTGTAGTTTCTGATCTCTTCATCAGTTGCTAAGCATGACGGGGTTATGAGTCGTTTGATGGCGTCGTCCTCCTTTCGGTCCCCGCAATAATAGATGAAGGACTCCGTGTGTCTAGATATAGCCACTACAGCATGAGGGACACTATCGTGGACCGGGTTTTTCGGTTCTCTGCCCCTCAGCACAATTACTCTACGGTGCGTCAGCCCCTGAGCCTCATGTATCGTTAGCAATTTGGAATTTTCTCCGGTACCATACCCTTTCATTTCGTATTCCTCCTTTTCCTCCTGGGTGAAGGTCAAGAATAGAGTCTCTGAGTTAGTTCTTTTAGACTCTGCTTCTGATGCCATGGTGCTCGTCAGGGACCTCAGTTCCTTCCTAGACGTGTGTATGCCTTCGTATATCTCCTTTAACGCATACACTACATCCATCGGGCAACGTGTGTGCAGAGAATGGTTTCTGTGACTGTCGTTACGGCAGCTGGGTTACTGTATTGCATCTGAAATAGGTGATCTCTGTCGATAAAAGGGATCTGGTTAGTATCACTCATTAAAACCAGCTCTCTTGCCCCGGTCAACCTACTTGCCATGATTATGGATCCAAAATGGACCATCAAAGCCTCGTCCACCAGTAGGCGCTTTGCTTTCTTTGCTCCGTTTATAAGCACCGAGGCAATAGTTTTTACTTTTCCCTTCGCGACAGCACCTAGACGACCCATCATCTCCCCACCTAGTTCTTTGGCCGTAGCAACAGTGCTAGTAAGGATCGTGTCTTCCTGTAGTTGGAAGTTTTTAAGGAGCCAGGTGGTCTTTCCGCATCCGGGTACCCCATCTATCCAGCGTATTTTTAACCTTTCCCAAGGTTCTGAGGACCAGGTTCCCGTCACCGACTCGGAGGTCTCTAGAATTCTATCCTCCAGCAGAAAACGGGTGCATCTGGCGACTACGACAATTGGGTCGTCAACTGGGGTGTAGAATGCGGGGGCTCCCCTCTCTAGAGTTCGTTTACGATCCTCGAGAACCATTCCCGACGTCCCACTGTAAGCTGCCATGTGCTGGTGAGTCCTCACACTGGCGTTGCCCGCCACCACAGTCCCGGTGTCATTATTATAAATTACTGCCTTCGCCATATCCAGGCGTACACGAAGAAGAATGCGCGCATCGTTTTGGAAGGCTTCCAATATTTCTTTACAGACCGTGTGCTTTATCTGCAACGACGCACGCAATGTCTCCATGTACTCCAGATAGGCGTTGATCAGTTTGTCCGCGTCCCGGTTTTCTTTTATGCGTATTGGCGGTCGTAGCTTCCCCATATCTTCAAGTGTGGCTGTTTTTCGTGTGAGGGGCATCCCGACTGAAGGCGCATTTTTTCCCTGGGTGGTGTCTCGATGCGGCGATTTGGGACACGATGCGCCCAGAGCAGTGCAGAGTGTCCTTACTAGGTGTTCCGATGGGGATCTGTGTAAAGGAAGGCATCTACTGGTACTTCCTGCTTGCACTGCTTCCTCATGTCGTCTTTGCACTCTAGCTGAGCCGCTCTCCGCTTGGCCCTGGCGTGGGGTTTGCTCTTTGTTTTTTAGCAGGAAGTCGAGATTTTGACCTCGTCCTTCATACAGAATAATTTCGTGCCTGTGAGCGGCCCTCGCGATAAGAGTGTACTCTGCTACCTCGCCTCTCTCAAGGTCCGCCCTCATGACATCAACGCTAATCACTCTTGGGCTTCCCTTCAGTTTTCCCAGTAATTCCCCTGCCTTGGTGAACGGCGATTTGTTGTCCATGTCCCTAGTCAAGAGAAGAATGGATTTGTTTCTGACCCGCACAATCCTGCATTTATGACCGGCTAGAACCACTTCCGGCATTGCCTCATAAGTCTTTTTTTTTATGGTGGCTCTAGTGGTGCTGCCTTTTAACAGAACTGCCAAGCCTGGTGAAATGGCTATATGTTTTCTAGGTCCAGTTATACAGAAACTAATACCTAACCTTTCTCTGCCACTGTCCATGAACAGCGCCACTCCTCTTGCTTTAATACCAGGGGTACCCCCCTCTCCACCACTCAACCAGTTCTCTTGTGCTACCTCTTTTGAGGAAATTGGTACTTGCCTTGATTGTATCATTTGTGGGTTCAACCTTTCTCCCGGTGCTGGTGGTGTACAATTTTTATTGCGGCGAATGACCGTCTCCATTACTTTCTCAATAAATTGAATGATTGCCATCTTTGATTTTTTGTCTACTAGCAAAGTGTGGATGTTCTCTTTCGATACCGTTTCTTGTATCTTCTGATATAGGTTATGGCGATCACTGCCAAATCTGGGACAGTCTAATATCACGTGCCACACAGACTCAGACTCCGTTGCATCGCATTCACAGCTTGGGCTATTCTTTATTCTAAATCTGTGCAGATATTCCGCAAGACCACCGTGCCCTGTAAAAGCTTGTACTAGAAGTGGGGAAAGTTTTTCTCTTCTGACCCAGCTGTAGGCCTTTTTCTGGTCTGGGAAGAAACACTTCGTTGTAGCTCCGGTGGTGGAGGTTTCGTATCGGTCCTGCCATATACGTACCGATTCCTCTCTAATTTTTGATTTGACATATGACTCAGGGACATCTCCGTAGTCCGGTAACTCTTTTTCCGCTAGTGCTGCCATCTTTGCCAGTTCGTCTGCTCTCTCATTTCCCGCGATCCCCACGTGCGCCCTCAACCAAAACAGAGCTATACTCCCACCTCTGTTTCTGATTTCCCTTATGTCTTCATGTATCCTCCGCACCAGCTGGTGATCCGCATTAGGGTTTGTGATGATGTCCAAGGAGGACCTGGAGTCGCTAAATATAGTTGCCGCTTGCACTTCCTCCTCTCGGATCATCTTTATTGCTCTGTGCAGAGCATACAGTTCTGACTGAAACACAGAGCATGCAGGATCAAGAGTGAATGTATAGTTTGCGAACTCTTTAGCGTCAATCCAGCAAGAGATGGCAGCACCTACTTTTCCGTCGATTTTGCTACCATCTGTGTATATCTGATAGTTGGTGATGTTATGTTTTTTGACAGTCGATGGTGTTGTATCCTCTATACATTCATATCCAATCAGGACTCTGTTTGATGGATGCGGTTTGTGTAAAACGCTGACCTGCTTTTCCATGGTTCTGCCATAGGGCAGATGGTCACTGCAGTTCCGCTTTTTTGTATTATATAGCATCGCTGATTCTTGCACCCGTAAGTCCAGCGGAAGCAGTCCCGACAATGTCAGAACGGAGATCAAGGATACTGTTCTGTAGGCTTTGCAGATTTTTATGGCAAAGTTCCTCTGAACCGACTCGAGCTGTTTTTTAACTCTTACTGATTCCGTAGCCCCGTGCCATGTACTGCTGGCATACAGCATTATAGGTTCTATAACTGCAATATATATTGTTCTTATGATCTCACCATTTAGACCCCAATACACTCTCGCTGCGCATGCTAGTTGCTTAGTCACTAATATCACTTTAGCATCACAGCTAAAACGTTATATGTCCTCATTGAGGGGCATAAGTCTACCTTATAACTAGGCTGATTAGGCTTTAATAAACCACAGTGGTCTAATGTCAATTAATCGACTTCACCTTTCAGTTCGCAGATTTCAAGTATAATGCGTAACAAATTGCTTATTTAAAGTTATGGTAAAAATAGAAATGCTTTTATGTTATTTCTATACCGTTAGAACAATAGGTTGAAAGAAGTATGCAGTAACCATTGAGCCATTAAAGCCCTCCCAATAACATTAACTAAATAATAATTCTATATAAATATCATTCTTACCTTGTTGTCTAATTGTTTTTTTATTGTTTTTAATATTAGCATTTCATAAGCAAAGGTTGTCTGGAAGGAATTTTTTTTAGCAATAAGACCTTCTTTGCCCACAATACATTCTTTAATATTCATATAGTTCGTATTTTATATGCCTGAATTATGAAAATCTAAAACTTTGCGACGCTTTCTATCAAGTTAGAGCGCGGACATGAGCTTTTCTATAATACAAAGCACATACGAGTAGTACAAAAAGGAGTAGTTTGTTTAGTTATTGCTTATCATTATGACGTACTATTACATTGAGATAGTCCATCAATCACGTTTAAAATGAATTGCATTCGCTATGACTTTCTACTCAAGTGTCGAGAGAGTTAAGTCTTCGGCGCACCAATGACAAGCGTGTCTCTATGTTGTTACTATTACATTAAAATAATCTCTCACGGTGATATTATCAGCGGTCCACCGCAATCACGGGCACCCCACCGGTAGTTTGCCGTTGGGCGAGTTCACTCACAAAGTCGGAAGCGCGCGATCTGGCTGCCCGTGTCAGTTCTCCTTTGCTTGCCTGTGCAGTGCGCGCAAAATTACGCGGGAGTTGTAAAATTTTTGGAATTTTTAATCTTCAGATATTGTTGATTGCGCAAATTAAAAAGGTTAGTTGCATAAATTTTATATTGTTTTGTTTCTTCACCTTACATTTTTGTGAATAGTATAAAGCAAATAGTTTTTAAACTAAAAATGTTAAATATTTATTTATTATTTTTATATAAAATATAATCAGACCTATGGATGTAAGTAATAATTATACCATTATAATATACATACTCGTAATAATACCAGTATAAGAAATCTAATTTTTAAAATAAATTTACGTATGTTTTAATGTATCCAAAATAAAATAAATTTTTATTTTGGATACAGTAGCCAATAAAATAAATGTGTTATTGATTCAATACCTTGCGTGTTATACCTCCGTATGTAATATTCAAAACCACCAGATTTGTTTTTGTTCAGTTGGTTGACATTGTGAAACTATTTTATGTAGATACATAATTGAAAAAGTTAAACTTAGATAGTTTTGTTTTTGTTTAAATTTATTTCATTATGTTTTGTAAGGTTTAGGTTATTTATTTAGGAATCGATTTTTATTAAGGATGGTAAGAACAGAATATATTTACTTTCAAAAAATTCTAAAACTTATAAATTGTAATCATATTATAATTGATAAAAATAGCTGATTAGCATTTGTGGGGACAATTAAATTATCACACGAAAGAAGTATGTATAAGTATTGAATTGTTACGTACGTATTGCTAAAAATCAATTAATAAGAATCGCATTTTGCATAAAAATGTACTAAAATTTCAACTGTCAAGTATATAGAGTGCAATAGATTTGTACCTGGCTTATGATCTGGCAGTCTCTGTCTGCAGACTATCATCGTTATCGATTTAATGAATGCCTCTTTCATAAAAGTACAAAACAGGTGATATACGTATGTTTATTTAAACACGTTTTAAGCGATTAAAACATTGATAAAATATAATCGCTGTCATATCTTCATGTAATTGTAATAAATATCTTGTATTAAAATTGCTTTAACATGTTTGATTGATAAAATAAAACATCGCCAAATCGAGATTTATGTTTGATAGTAATACAAGTAGTTACGAAATATATGAAAGTTCATAATTGTATTCATATTAATATAATATAAATCACATTATATGATATTCTCATTGACACATACAGATGCATTCCTTTGCTCACTTTGCATCTTTTTATCCAAATGTAACTCCATAGTAGTAAGTTGGCCATTAGGTTTTTAGACTTAATTTATATTTTAATCTTTTCATTATCAATTCCAGGCATAAAACCCTTCTAGTCATGCGTGTAGGTACTATAGACATGTAAATTATATTGCATTTAGAACAGATTTTAGTACAGTTGCATTTATAATTTAAAAACATTAAATAAATTGAACTTTATCAATGTTGAAAATTGTAGTCGTAAAAGTTGTAGATACTAAAGAAATAATTTCACTGCTTTAAATATATTAATTAATATCAAAAATTTCTGACACCTGAACTGTGATTTACTTAATAAATTATTAATGTCACGAGAGTGAAACTTTGCACTGAAGAAAAACGTAAATTGGTGACGACAGTGTTTCCTAGTACATATTTTGATATTAATAAAATCAACTCGAGGCGGTAAGCAGCTCGTTCACCGAAATTATTTTATATACTTTCTCTCTCACATAGTTATATATTTGGATTATTAACGCTTGATCTACTTTAGAGATCCGAGAGAGATTTCCCTGAATCGAACGGTTTCCAATCGTTACGAGTATATTGTAAGCTTCTTGTTCTTAGTCTAAACCAATAAATTCTGGCTAACTAAACTAGACGACAGGTTTAAAGTTCGATTCTTATTTCGATCTGTTTGGTATTGAAGCTTTAATCCGCATCAGTAATTACTATTGTCTTACCTTTACAATGTCGCAAAATTGCTGCTAACCGCGTTGTGAGGCAAGAGAGCCGAGATCCACAATGCAAGTAAAAAACCACGTAACACACGTAAGCGTTTCATCTAGCTTATGTCCTTTTATGACCTTTGGATTGCTCTTATGACGCTCGCAATAGGGATCGTTTTAACAGTGGCATAATTTTACGCAGGTGCATTGCTAGGCGAGGCGACTTCAGATTTTTATTCTTACTATTCATTTGTATGCGCAAGTATTATCTATAGGTGTATAGTTATTACACGTATATAAGTATAACAATTAGTATGGAACATTAAGTCTTACTTTATAATGATGTTAGCGCAATGCTCGTGTAACAGCCGGTAAGAGATCACAGATGACTTAATATTTGTTATTATTGTTTGATGTTTGCAATTATTTCATTAAATATGCAAACAGGGATTTCCTCGAATTTTTATCCATGCGTTCTAATTATGATCTCGTTTACAAAAAATGTCTCGAAAATACATCTTAGCTTGCCCTATTGCACTAGGCACGCCACTGCGGTCTATTCAGGAATTAACTTTCGGGTTGATACTCAGCATGCATCCATGAATTTGATCGATTTCAGACCTGCATTTGAATTATTAACAATTTTTGATTTGATCAGTAACGGGAAACATTGTTAGACATATTGCACGTGCTCACCTTTACCTGTATAGAAACTCAATGGTGTATAGACAATCAAAAAACAATGAATTAGATCGTTTAATTATTGTATGATAGATATATTAGCTAATCCTCCGATAGCATTGAAAATGATGAATTTAAATAATTTAAAATAAAGATTATTCTTTGAGTAGCTACGAGACAGTTGCCACCTATTTCATATAGGAGTATGTCACCTACATTATTAATATTGAGCTATATGGAAAAAAGAAATAGATAAAAAGTAATAGATTATGTAGAGTAGAGTGAGAGATTGCTCCTAGTAATTAAACTGCCTTTTCTCAAAAGGTTTCAGGGATATTCGTGGTACTATAACGCTCTTAGGTAATCTGAATTAGAAAATTATTATATTATATAGTTCATATATAAAGAATAATAATATATTTATTAAATTAGACTATCATAAGTTTATATCTATATCAATTGTATGCTTTTTTGATAATTACGAAAGATCTGTTCTCAAACTATGCTTAATTGCCCGTAAATTTGAAAAAGAAAAACCTGATACAATTTACGTCTTTGGTATAAATCACCGGTTGTCCAATTAAGTAATTTTAATGTCAAGATATACGGATTTGTCATATACTGGTCAGAAACGAGTTCGGCAAGGAAGATGATGTCTTTGCATTTATTTGCATTGGGAATTGCTTTTTAACAGATTAGTATCAATAAGCACAACTTTTTACGTTAGTAGTATTGTCAAGACATATTCACTTATGACATTGCCTTTCTTGTCTATTAACTACTAGCGGCCCGGTACGTGATTCGCTACGTATAAAGTGAAATAATAAAAAATAAATGCATCTAATTCATTTAAACAAAAAATATTTTATTATTGTTTTTCCATTTTGAGCATGAATATGCTAATTAAATATTTAAATAAAGTAAATTTATGATGAAGTTGAAAAAATAAGACTATACGTATATTAATCATGTGGCATAATGATGTAGAGCAAAGTTCAACTTTAAATCACAGTGACACTATGGTTTTTTTTAACAAGTGTTTCCATTTTCTGTATAAATCAAAGGCAACTTTTGACTGTAAGTGACTGACTAGTTGTGGGCTATCAATGCACAGTTAAAATAACTACATTGATCGACCTGTAATATGGCACAGTAATGGTTATTATAACATAAAGGATAGGAGCAAGAAAAAATGTAGGATTTTAAATTCAAAACTAATTACTAAACTATTTTCTTGATATCAGAGACGTGATTAAGATTTAATAAAGGGTTTAGTCTTATTTTCCTACTTGAAACTGTTCCAATACGTTTATGTCATATCGTAAACAGAAGGGTTATTAAATAGATCTTCATTATTTTTATTATAACGACTTTTTCACGCATCACGTCCATCAAGGATACCTTACAAACAAAGCGTCCAACCTATAGCAATAGAACCCATTAGGTTTCCAAATTAGTACAGCAATGTCACAGTAGTTCAATCACGTTTATGACCCACGAGAAACAGTTAAAGATGCTAGGAGTGCTAACTTTTCCGGTGTCGACCATGATATCCAACCTGGGTGTTATGGATCGTTTAGAGAAATCTACTGTTATTTTGTTTATGCAGTTGTTCTTTCGTTCTTCACATTTTATACATCCTCGATTTGTATCCGTGTTTCAATAGTCAGTTAATTTATTAATTTTGAGTTTGTACTAAATTAGCGTCATACTTTTAATATCTAGATGATGAGATACTAAACAAAAAAGAATCAAGTAAATCAACCCATAATTGGCCAAATAATCGAGTATCAAATGCAAAAAGGGATATCATCGAATTGATAATTCCTCTCTTTTGGAAGTCTGTTAAAAATGAAACATAATTTCATACATTGCATGTATTGCATAGGTGGCAAAAGTTGCTGATTTTTCACATCGTTTGATGTAAATCGTTCAAGTTCATGTAAACCCAACTCAAATAATATCATGTGTAATAATACGAAAAATAATAGCAAAATATGTTTTAAGTTTGATTTTTAAACTGCGCAAATTATGTAAGATTTCGTCTCCAACATAATGAAGTACCATACATTATAATTATACAAGATAACAAGTTTGCTGCCTTCACTAAAGTACAACGTCGTTACGGTTTGTAAATAAAGAGCACAATAAAAGCATTGGCAGAGAGTAAGTATAAATTATAAGATGCAAAAAAACTTATGCAATATGATAAATAAACATATAAAAATGACGTTACTATATGCTATATAGGGATAACTTTAATTTACGTGAAGATAAGGCAAATTAGGCAATACATTACAATATCTTTACGTAAGGTTTAAAACTCGAAGAAACCGTTACTAAATAATCAAACAAAGCTTTGCATTGTCAATGGAAATTCGTAACTCTTTGTAGCGTAGGTACTCTTAGGTTAACGATCTCTTAAATCTTCGATATTATAACATTAAAATGCAGTAAGCACCACCACCACACCATTTTCACAATCGGTGTCATAGAAGTTGACTAAGCGATTCTTAAGCAATAGGCAGCAGATGCTAAAGCCTTGAAACTCAACGCCCTGTCTGGTTAGAATACCTCTATGTTTCTTATTTATTTAATGAATATCTGCAAAAGATAGTATGTAATTTCAACGACATTTTACAATATTTTTTTAATAATTATAAATCAAAATCAAAATCATTTATTCAGTCTGGGCTATTACAAGCACTTGTGAATGTCGAAAAGCTACGCCATCGGTTCGCAAATCTACGGCGGGAGACCTTGTACTGAGAAGAACCGGCAAGAAACTCAGCAAGGGCTGTTTTTTTCCCTGTATTAAATATATACAGAGTCGTCAATTTGGAAAATGACTTCAATATTGATAATTCATGAAGTCACTTTCCATTACATAATATAATTAATAAAAATATAATTTGAAAACATGCCTATATTAGGAATGCCGTGTCATACAGTTTTAAAAGAATATATTAAAGTTAAATTAAAATTATAATAAATACGAGTAGTACCCAGTATAGCAAAGAGCAGACTCATCTCCGCTGACAGCACCCGTTCACGAGCATGACGCATGAACCAGCCATCGCTTCGCTCAACCATGTTTTAGGGAACGTAACGACCCGCCTCACACGACACTGCCGAAGAGATTTTAATGAGAGTATGACTACCCTTAAGCCACAAAAGGATACAAATTACCAAAAGCAGGTACACGTGTAAATTATCAACTCTAAAAAAAAAAACAAAACAACCGCAGGACACGCGCATACAATCATTTCAGAACTAGAAATCATTTATTATGATACAAGTAACAAAAGTGTTATTATAATAGGTACAGTTAAATATACTATAAGCGGTTACCCCACACGTTGCGTAAGGTTGCCGGCCGTTGCCTATAAAAGCCGCTGCGGTTGGCTAGCGACTCACTTATCGTCGGGCATTCGGAGCGGGTAGACCGGTCGTAACGTTATTACGTGTTGCGTTGCGTAACGTTGCGTAATTCGTAAAGTAGGCGTTAGGCTGATTTTGTTCCTCTGTAAAATTATGTTGATGCCAAATTATTTTTTTTTAAGGAATTTCTCTTCTGATTCCTAAAATCAGAATTGGGATAAGCAACTCTTAGCCCACAATTACGAGGAACAAAGTCTTCTGCGTACTTTAGTGTTCGTGTTTGTGATAATGGCTGGCGGATCCAGTCGGAGTGGCCGTGGGTCGCGAAGTCGTTCCCGTGATAAGTCGCGGCGCCGTTCGCGTGGCCGTCACGGGGTGTCCGCTAGGAGCCGCCGATCGCGACGTCGGTCATATGGTGGGACGCGTGATGAAGATTTCACACCGTCAGAAGGAACGCCTAGTCGTGATCGCCATCATCGTCGCTTGAACAGATCGCGGTCTTCAGGCGGGTCACATACCCCGGATTTGGCTGTTCATTCCACATTGAATTCGATCATGGACCGTCTTGCGTCGATCTTGGCAATATAAGTGAAGGTCAGGTTAGGCCGAGTCGGGAGAGGGTTGGACCTTTGATTGGCTCGGCTGAGCCTCGGAATGTTGGGCGGATGCAGGTGCGGACGGGTGTGGTGCGTCGGGGACGTCATCAGACCGCGATGCGGCCTTGGCGTTCAGTGTGAAGACATACAGTTTTGTATGTATTGGACTTTGTGTCCGCAGACATACAGTTTTGTATGTATTGGACTTTGTGTCCGGCAGACATACAGTTTTGTATGTATTGGACTTTGTGTCCGGCAGACATACAGTTTTGTATGTATTGGACTTTGTGTCCGGCAGACATACAGTTTTGTATGTATTGGACTTTATGTCCGGCAGACATACAGTTTTGTATGTATTGGACTTTGTGTCCGGCAGACATACAGTTTTGTATGTATTGGACTTTGTGTCCGGCAGACATACAGTTTTGTATGTATTGGATTTTGTGTCCGGCAGACATACAGTTTTGTATGTATTGGACTTTGTGTCCGGCAGACATACAGTTTTGTATGTATTGGACTTTGTGTCCGGCAGACATACAGTTTTGTATGTATTGGACTTTGTGTCCGGCAGACATACAGTTTTGTATGTATTGGACTTTGTGTCCGGCAGACATACAGTTTTGTATGTATTGGACTTTGTGTCCGGCAGACATACAGTTTTGTATGTTCCAAATTCCAAATTCCAAATTCTTTATTCACATTAACAGACACGAGACACAATATAAATTAATCTTACAGGTACAGGGACACAAAAATAATGCATGCAGAAACTTAAAAATAAGAATAGAATTAAGGTTTAAGTGAAGTCTCGCGACTGCTGTGTGAAAGGGTACCTAGATCAGCATGAGGTTAGTGAAACTAACACTATCTAACCCTAGTCTAACTAACCCTAGTCTATGTATTGGACTTTGTGTCCGGCAGACATACAGTTTTGTATGTATTGGACTTTGTGTCCGGCAGACATACAGTTTTGTATGTATTGGACTTTGTGTCCGGCAGACATACAGTTTTGTATGTATTGGACTTTGTGTCCGGCAGACATACAGTTTTGTATGTATTGGACTTTATGTCCGGCAGACATACAGTTTTGTATGTATTGGACTTTATGTCCGGCAGACATACAGTTTTGTATGTATTGGACTTTATGTCCGGCAGACATACAGTTTTGTATGTATTGAACGTACGAGTGGACGTAGCTTGAATATGATGATACAGGTATAAGAATGAATGAATGACTGACAGACGAGGATGGTGGAGTTGCAGCAGATGGCAGCATACAAAGTGGTGACAACCCCGAGGCTCGTGTCGAGGACGACACTATGTCAGGAGAGGCCGTATAAGCGGTTACCCCACACGTTGCGTAAGGTTGCCGGCCGTTGCCTATAAAAGCCGCT
The DNA here is from genome assembly GCA_036419045.1 of Scirpophaga incertulas. Lineage (NCBI taxonomy): Eukaryota > Metazoa > Arthropoda > Insecta > Lepidoptera > Crambidae > Scirpophaga > Scirpophaga incertulas. The sequence continues at coordinate 24,950,591 of CM071634.1, read as the reverse complement.
GCGGTTGGCTAGCGACTCACTTATCGTCGGGCATTCGGAGCGGGTAGACCGTCGTAACGTTATTACGTGTTGCGTTGCGTAACGTTGCGTAATTCGTAAAGTAGGCGTTAGGCTGATTTTGTTCCTCTGTAAAATTATGTTGATGCCAAATTATTTTTTTTTAAGGAATTTCTCTTCTGATTCCTAAAAATACATATTATTATGTTACACAGTTACCTAAGAATATATTAACAATTTGTTTATTTCAACGAGCGAGGGTTTTTAGTCCCAGACACTTCGATCATCCAAGTAATCCTGGACTCGATAATATCCTTTGCTCATCAAAGTTTTTTTTACTCGAGTTTTTCGTTTTTTAAAAGGTAGATTAACAATATTGTGTGGTAACTTGTTATAAAAAGTTATACATTTTCCCAAGAATGAGTTTTGTGTTTTATGTAATCTAAAATTTGGAACAGCAAGCTTATTTTTATTTCTTGTATTTAATTTATGAATATCGCTATTCTTAATGAAATTTTTGTAATATTTGTGTACATAGATTATATTTTCATAGATGTACTGCCCCGCCAATGTTAAAATGTTAATTTCTTTAAACTTATCCCTAAGGGAATCCCTTGGTCTTAAATTATATATAGCTCTAATTGCTCTTTTCTGTAGTATAAAAATACATTCAATGGTGGCCGCTGATCCCCATAACAAAATGCCATAAGACATTACACTATGAAAATAACTAAAGTAAACTAACCTTGCTGTTTCAACATCAGCTAGAAGCCTTATTTTTTTAACGGCATACGCAGCTGAGCTAAGTCTGCTTGACAGAGCATTAATTAATTATATATTTCTTATACTTACACCAATTAGCCTAGCCCAAAGTAAGCTCTGTATGGCTTGTGTTATGGGATCTAGGGTGACGGATAAACATACATATATTGATAGAAATATAACCATGAATTAGGTACAAGTGCTCGCTTTTATCATACAAACATCTGCCCCCACCGGAACTTGACCCCGGGACCTCAGAGACACGTAACCGGTATACCATTCAATTGCGGAGGTCGTCAAATATCTACACGTATATTATTTCATTCCAAGTTATGTTTTAAAGATAAAATTATCCTTTGTCTGATAGAATTACTTTGGTCAAATTATAAACGTTTAAACGTCTAAGTTACGTCCTTAGTAAAAGATTAACAATTAAAGTTAATTTGCGTTAATTACTCCGAAAAGTAACAAGTTAACGTTTAACAAAGTTATATCCTTAGTAACGGTTTAACACTTAACGAAGTTTAAAGGATTAGCAATTAAGGAATTTAACTGTTTGATTAAGTGTGATCACTTCTGTCTATAGTCTTTGACCATGGATGATAAATGAACATAATAGTATATAATTTGGCAATTATGCATGTACACTTCATTTTAATTCAGATTTCACAATGTGAGACTAGTTCCATCTTTTTTACGTATACACATATGCACATACAAGAGTAATTCGTTTTTCATATTGTGTTATTTTTAAATTTGTTTTGGCGCCAATAGGAGACTTTAATTTTATATAATGCAGAATCAAGTTCATAATGTATGTAATTGGCAAATATGTTTCTTCTTATGATTTTCTAGTGCAAGTGATGTACTTCTTTTGTTAAAACTGTGGTATATAAATGGTGTTTGAAATTTGTTTATATTTCTCTTACTTTCGTGATTCTTTTTAATTCTCGTCATTGTTTAATAAAACTTATCAATTTCGTTATATGTTTTACTAAAAAGTTCAATTATATGTGTAACTAAGGAACTATAGGTGTCATAGGCCATATGAAAAGGCACTGTTGTCTAAAATAATTTTCATATAAGCCGCCAAGGAAAAATTAATATATTTACACGAACAACAAGCTAGAGGTTAGCGAAATACTCGTATTTGAAATGTCACAAACTGGTAGCACGATGTATAATATATTTATGAAATTTGAATATTAACATACGGCTTGTAAAACATATGTTTGCTTACTTTAAAAAAAAACATTTAAAGCAATGAACTATTCACACAATTTTCAATGAATAAATATAAATTTTAATATAACTTTTAGGTCAATTAAAATTGACGAAATATGGTCGTGATAATATTAATGTTTATTTTTTTAACGGAGCCTCCTGAAGACATACTGACCGTTATTATGTGTCTTGTAATGTATTTTTATTTATTTTATGAAATAGTTGGATTTTTACAAATAAATCACTAAAAGTTTGAGTACAAGATCTTTATTCCACAGGGAATTCAAACAGAATTAAATTCACTAATGTTTACTCTGCAACAATACTTTATACAAATAAATCACTAGAAATAGAAGTACAAAATCTTCATTTCACATGGGATTTACACAAAATTCAATTCACTAATGTTTACTATGCAACAACATTTTATACAAATAAATCACTAGAAATATAAGCACAAAATCTTCATTTCACATGGAGTTTAAACAAAATTCAATTCACTAATGTTTACTATGCAACAATATTTTATACAAATAAATCACTAGAAATATGAGTACAAAATCCTCATTTCACATGGAATTTAAACAAAATTCAATTCACAAATGTTTACTATGCAACAATATTTTATACCAATAAATCACTAGAAGTATAAGTACAAAATCTTTATTTCAAATGGAGTTTAAACAAAATTCAATTCACTAATGTTTACTGGGCAACAATATTACTGTCAATTCTATCAATTCATATACATAGAATGACTTAAAAATATAAAAGAACTTAAATTAATATAGGTACAGGCAGGGTTTATAGGTCCGTTTGATCGATATTGGTTTTAAGTTGAAATTTATAATGTAAAAGATTAAAAGACGGTATTCCGAGGATAAAAAGAAATCAGTATTCCGGTAGTCCTTCAGGAGTCCTTCAGGAACTGGTCCAGGCAACTGGTAACCGTGGTTAGATGGCCGTGTTTGGGTTAGTTTACTCTCTGTCCTTGGCTTACCAAGTCGCCGTCTTCAATTTGAATTTAAGGTAGATCAGCGGTCTATTTAATGCAGCTGGGTCACTTGGAAGTCCCTGGGTGACGAGGGTTAATGTTCAGCCCAAATATAGTTCCCTGAAGATGACATGAATCATTTCAAATAACAACTCTCTTGGCATTTACTTTACTATTTATTAACTTTCAAAAGCGAAGAGGGTGATGTAGAAAATGAAAACAAACATGAAGATACAATTGATTCTAGAATATTACAAAATTTGATCTGGTTAAAATATTAATTTGTTTTATTTAAATCCCCATGTATGTAACGGTTATGAGAGGTAGTTAATGGATTTAATTGCATAAATATTGGTTTCCCACCAGGCACACTATGATGATTAATCAATATTTTATTGTAAAAGACCAAATTTGTTATATCAATTTACCACAGTTATTTTCTCTACCCACACTCAACGGATATTCAGGAAATGTTCTAGAACGATGTTTTAGGTATATGAAATGTATATATGAATCTCAGTTAAAAACTCTAAATATATAATAACAGAAAGAATTATGAAAATTAGGTACCTTTCTTTCGGGATGATTGTCTTTTTTTCTCTAATTTATATTCGGTGAAAGCAGATCTATTTCGTCAGTCTATATATAGACTCCTTCTCTTTTGTAGCAGAGCTCGGCCTCAACAGCCGAATACAGTATTTTCAATTATTTAAATTAGAACAGTGAATAGTTATTGATCACAGCTATTGATCCAAAAAACAAATATTCGCTAATCACTGCACAGACCAATTAGAGAACAAGTTAATCACGGCCACAGACTAGTGTGTATCATTTTTTTTTTATTAAGTTTTTAATTTTTAGTTAGGCAAAGGACACAATCTATGCTAGCCCGAGCAATCCAGCCTGACTGTAGAAGGATTAATATTTCTTTATTAGTCCTCACAGCTAGGTCTAGTTTACAGACTCAATTGCCACAGACAAACATTTGCCTGAGGAATAATAAAAATAAGGTTAAACGACTACACTTATGATGATCAATTGCGATTTAACTTTTCATTGACATAACACTATTCTTTTAAACTACTAATTGTGACATTATAATATTTTAATATTTTTTTAGGGGGAGTGTGTGGGATTACTGATTAAAATACTATCTTTGTAGACGACGCTTGGCTAGACTTGGTTGCTTAATTTGCGCCATAGATAATGGTGTTAGGATCATGATTAGCGGTCCACTCTATGGAACTGTCCATGTCATCTATTAAAATTGTCAATGTCAAAGTAACAATTCGACGTAAACATAACCAATGCGAGATACAATTGTAAAAGTGATTTTAATCAATATGAATAAAAAAATGTCTTTAATAGTACTTAAAATCAGTGAGAAAAAACAGTGTTACAGTCTTTGACCTTAAACTATGTTCTGAATACAAAACGGATAGAAACAGTGAACAATCATTTACATAATGTGTCGTTTGTGTTTAGGTTTCAGTTCAATATGAACTACTAAAATAGATAACATTTAAAATACAGATAACATCACACAGAATTCATCTGGCTCAAAATTGACCCTTGACCATAAACAGTATTAGTAAGGGATCCTCGTTGACGCCATCTTTAGCGACGTCCACTTTCGAAGTGACATATGATAAAATCAAGATGACGTCCAAAAAATTACACCTAGTTTATTGCTTAACAGAGCAAAACAGTACTTCTCTCCAAGGCTAAAACTACTACTACACAAATCGCAGGTCAAGCGCCATATACTACTGTCATCTGTGGGCGACAACATCTCAATGTCAGCTTTAGACCTATTGACTTGGTCTAAAGTCGAGTTGAGTGAATCGTTAACGATCCCAAACTCACGAGCGGTATTGAGTCATTAGTTTTGAGGATAGATTTTAGCTCTACATTTGTACTACCGCTTGTACAAAAATTGTTTGACATGATGCCAACGATCATATTCTATCATCGCACTACTCGCCATCGCCAGGGTGTTCATCCTCTGTTGCTGGAGCATTGGTGGTCACGCACAGTGCAATTTCAGAGGTATTTCTATATAGAATAAAATTTAAAGGTTTATTTCAATAATGTTTTATAGATGACGCATTTCCATACTGCGCGACATTCAAAAACTATACCGCAATGCATGTTATTATTTAATGAAGCAGATTCTACAGAAAGTTCTAGACAAAAAGAGACGGCATTGCGCTAGCAAAATATAACTGGAGTGAAGAATGACATCTTCCGTCTAGATATTAATATGCAAGTAAATGAACTTACACAAATTTCCTAAATTCGAACGCTTCAATGTCGACGCATTATTGTGATATCTACCATTTCTTTGTATATATACATCATTGCTTATTTTATTGTGTCATTTCGTTTAATTTGTTAGATAAAATTGGATATCTTGAAATAATACAACTAGGAAAAATTTGCGGGTACAGATGAGACGAAAACGATGTTATTATTGATATTTGTTAGAATGTTATTGAGACTAAGAAGTGTCATAATAGGAATCCGATTTATTTATAAGTTTTGCATCAAGAAAGCATTACAATGTAGAAACTAGAGACAATGTATTCTTTATTTTACTTTGTGTCTTTGGCCTCTACATGATTGCAACGACAGATGTTTCGCAAAGAGGCGTCGGATAAGCTTTCACCAGTAATATGACGGAGATTCGAGATCGTTGACTTTCACGACGTAATAATTACTATTTCGATAGCTTTCAGATCATCGGAATGTCAGCAAAATGTCTGTGAGAATTTCGAGTTCATTGTGATATTCAGGTGTATTATTAATGAACCACTCTCAGAGGTACTCTTACTCGTGTTGAAGACGTAACTATGGCTGTCATAATTTTGATTGTCCAATTAAGTACATTCGTTAATATGATTATAAATAAAGCATATATTCTGCAGCAATAGGTAGCATTTAGTCTATTTTATTAATAAGGTTATACATAGTTAGCATTACTTCTAGTAACTTTTAGTGATGATTCGTGCAAGTTGCTCTATTTCAATGCAATTCGCTAATCAACTTTTTTATATGTTATTTATACACAGCAACTCGTCAGACTATATAGACATAGAGACGGCTCTTATGTCGCTCGGAATAGCGGCGGTTTTATAATTTAAATGTAAAGTATGACGTGAAGACTATACGTTGATTCTCAAAGAAATCAAATCAATAAATTATCGGTGGAACTTTATCGGTGGCCTAAAGTATAGAGTATAATCCTAATTAACGTAGTTTAAAATTAAGTATGGAGGCAACCCTAGTACATATCTCACCGTTTCATTTCATTCCCTAGATTTATTGTAAGAGCTAATTAAGAGCTTTTACCAGCAATAATTTTTTTAGTGTCTATTAAAGGTAAAGTATCGTAAAGAGATCACAATCATAAGATCTACTTAGATAAGTTCTATCAAAAAACGAGATGATTTATATTTATCACACAAATGATTTAGTATACAATCTGCAATAATGATGCTTGAAATTTATATTGTTGTGGTCTTCACGGCGTATTGTTTGGTTAAACAAGTGGGCAGCAAAGTACAATTGCAATGTTCTCATACCCTTTATAATAGAATTAAATTTGAATTTTATATCTCTCAAATATATATAAATACTCTATCTAATTAATATATTTATTATCTTTATTTTCTATCCCTTAACGTAGTGGACAGTCTAACAGAAAGATTGATTTGGATATGGGTAGTGTCAGGTCTCTCTGAGCATATCGGCATGAATTTGGATGATCCCTCATTGCGTTTCTTCAATAAGTAGGAAGAAAAAAGGCTATGCTATTTCAGGAGAATACATGTCAGTCGGTTTACTAAAATGCAAATTTGTGTCTTTATGAGTGAGTAATAACTCAGGTATAATGATTAACAAACAAAAGTATTTGAATATTCTTCATTGCACGTATGCTTGAGGTGGGCATTGCTAATGCCCGTATCCTTAGTTGTATTTGTCTAATAATATCTACAGCAAATCATTTACAAAGGAAATATTTTCCCGTAAACAAAGATAAAGATGTCAAACATTTCAAATATTTATGAAATTTGATATATTCATAATTTGGGAGCAAGGGAAAATATAGGATATAACTGGTTTCTTTTTACTATGGGAAAATAAAAAAAATGACATTACCTAATTAAAGAACTGCAGGCCTATCTGGGTCGTGTTTATAAGCTGTTCTCGAGAGTCATCGCAAATCGGCTCGCGCGCAGGTTTGATGGCTTCCCAAACAACCAGGCTTCCGAAAGGTTACACTAACATAGACTATGTACATATGCTATGACAGTTTTTACAGATGGCTGGAAAGTTTAACCTGCATTTCAGAGTTTGTGGACATTTGATTCCGTTGAGACTTGAGTTGACAGGTGCCATATTTTGTAGTCACTAGCAGCGACTGATCAAGAGTTCTGACCGCCCTAGGCTAATTGTAAGAACGCGCCCCCGCCAGGTGTGTTACGGTCGGCCTAAAAAAAACCGATTCGAATCAAGTCAGGATTTGTTTTACGCGCGTTTTTTTAAATTTCAAAATTAATTGTCCGCCTCCCGATCCTCGCGCCCTAATTAGCCTAAAGGTTAATCAGGCACTGGTCACTAGACTATAACTTTGACACCTATGTCAATAGTCTATAAATATTATATAAATATTTGGTATAATAACCGTCTTTCGTCCGTCTCCTGGACTAGAACTTCATACTATTTATAATCCAATTACAATGGCCCTTATTAGAAGGTTCAAATTTTCCCAAAGGGCAATACAGAGGACTATGCTTAAAATTACATTTCGTAATCAAATCAGAAATGATAAAATCTACAAAAGAACTAGGATGACAGACAGTCCGAAAAATTACGAACCTTAAATGGTAGTGGGCACGACACATTATTAACAGGCCTGGAAGTCGATGTGTTGGAAAGGTATACCTAAGGTCTCGATTGACAGGCATTTCATTGTAAACGCAGTTTCAGCAGGTTTCCCATAAGGTAAACCGATCGCAAGTGCTGAATGCTATTTGGGCAAGATCGATCGTTGTGTTCTATAGGTGAGGCCTATATCTAGCAGCCACCTCTCGGCTGAAATGTTGATGGGAAAATTAAAATACGATGCAATATAATCATCACATCTCAGCTGAAATAAAATAAGTTAAAAAATATTTCAATTTCAACATTCAATCTTTATTTCGATTCTTCTGCTGTATTCATCTGGTATTCTATTGTAAGGTGTTTGTTGTTCTACTATATAGGCACATTACCTAAATTATATAATTTTTCAAATTCAATCATTTTTATCTTTGTGTTTTCCTTTATCTTTTAACGTTGATGTTCTCCTTTCTTGTCAAATGTCAAGTTGTTAAAAATGGTGTTTATCTACCTATGTAAATTAAATTTGTTGGGTCGACTAGCATGTAGTCTATCTATGTCCACCACGATCACATCGTGATTAAATTAGTAAAGAGCGATGATAAATTACGAAATCTAACATCTATTAAATAATCTGATTGTTGTGTCATTTACCAATTTAATTTTCAATATAAGTAAGTATTTCTATAATTTAATAAGGTCGTAATATTTATTGGGATTTTTTAATACTAGAAAAATAGTTTAGTATTTGTCATGGCTATTGATATTCATTAACATATGTATCAACGTTGACATTTGTTTCTAGGGTTTTCAATTATGTAGGCGACAGGATGGCAACACTATTTTAATCACAACTTACATGTAAATGTGGCTTTATGTGTAGCAAAATATTACCTTAAACTCTCCTCAACTACTTTTATAACTACAGTTAAATGAATTTTCGAGTATACTGTGGACGGACGTCTGTCTATCGTCCCATATGATTCTGTCTATTAGGTAATTTAGATGATGAGCAAAGACAAAGAGGTAGAAATTTATAATTACACTACAAGCTAAAAGTGAAATACGAATTTCTCTTGTAGTGCGTGTAACTTGGAGAACTGATAATTCTATTCCAATTACTTTAAACTCTAATAAGTAATAAATGATCTTAAAGGTAGGTATTCAAAAAATTGTGCGGCTTGAATCAGGAACAGGAAACGAGTATTCATTTTAAATCAATTCATCAGTAAAATGATTAGTAATTTATGATGACTATCGATTGCGTTGGGCTGGGTGCCAACTGCTTATTTATATGTATAAATGCACTTACATTGAACATTCCAAATTATCATTGCGTGTGAATAAGTTGTGGAAATAGCATAAACTAAACATTCCAAAGTAATTGTCAAAGATAAAGCCTATTTCAAGTTCAAATAATCAAGTCAATTCGTCGCTCTGTTTTGCCGTGAAAGACGGACAAACAGACAGACACACTTTCCCATTTATAATATTAGGATATTATTTATTTTTAGACATTATTGTCATTTATGGATATCTATTTTATTTTTAGACATTATTGTCATTAATCGTGTTTTGGTGTTTATGTTTTGGTGTATGCGCATCTAGATAGAGATAGAATGGATCATTACAAATTACATGTATTAGATAAAAAAAAATACAGCAAACGGAATCGTAAACAATCGACACTTTTCCTACATCTTTACCTTATCAGGTCGGTTTAGGAAATTTTGTGACGCGATATAATAAGTTCAACCGACACGAAATGGAATTGGGGCAATTAACAAGGCTATAAAAATATATTAAGTAGGTAACTTAAACCTACAAATAGTGATAGTAGGCATCATCAAAGAAAATTAACCAACGTGTTACAAAAAACCAACCGCAAATAGCATCTACATGACCTACATCGATTCAAAAGTCGTAAGTAAAGTGTCAAACTGTTAACATGGTATTTTAAATGTTATTATCTTTTGTCATTAAAATTCATACTTGATTGATACCGAGAAATTACTTTATAGTATTTTTCCACGCGACGGAGGGGCACAGACTTTATCTTACCATAAGTTAAATAACGATGAGGCCGCTGGATGATGAAAGCTACGAGTAACTGTATCTGGACCGGCCATTACCAACGGACCGCTCTCTTGCCTGAAATAACATGATTATTATACAAACAAGTTTAGTCAAGTACTTAGGTCACACTATTATGGCTCGTATCTTCAAATCAAAACTGTGCAAGTACAGATTAATTACTGGGTTCATTTGCCTGTAACACCTTGCCTTGGGTTTCGCCTTCCCCAAAACTAATGCCTAAAGATAAAGTTGAATACAACCATCTGTGGATTCATCAACGGTTTGTAAAAACTAATCCGGCTAAGAGCAGCGGAAGGGTTCCACAAATCACTACATAGATAAAACAAAGTCACTATCCGCCGTCTGTCTGTCCCTATGTATGCTTAGATCTTTAAAACTACGCAACGGATTTTGATGCGGTTTTTTAATAGAGTTATTCTTAAGGAAAGTTTATATGTATAATACATGCATAATATAGTAGAGAAACACTGATAAAGTACATGACACAGTTTATATGACATTTTTGTCGTTAACTTTTTCTAAAACTTGCATATTCATGATCAGCTCGTCAAGGAGAACAATACTATCCAAAATTTGGAGTCGATCGCCGCTCGCCAAATTGCCATATAAAATGTACTTTAGAGGTTTCTAATGTGATGTCGTAAATAAGCACGTTTTTTTGTGTATAAGGACATTTTGTAGTAGGTATATTTACATAAGCGTTGAACCCGTGCGAAGCTGGGGCGGGTCACTAGTAAGCTAATAAGCCCGTGTTAATAAAGTTAAGTATGATTTAGTTAAGCCACATTTCTAACTTATGATGTTTATTGAACGACGGAACGACACAACAAGGTAGATTGACTAAACTAGATTTAAAATATTTTTATTATTACGGTTCATAGTGAAAGATTTTATTGGAGTTGCCAATAAAATAAAAATCAGAACTCCATGTATACTTCCTATTTCCAAATACTCAATAATAAATAACGTAGTAATATTATTTATATATTAAATTAGTGTTTAGACATCGTAAATGATACTGTGTGTCAGACAATTGTTGTTGTGCATAAATAAAAAAATAAAATATCGATGAAAAAGAAATAATCATTTTTTAATTCTTTCAACAATGAACAGAAATAGATGAAATGTCATGTATTATACAGGCATTAACGGCCAATTTCACTAGCATTGTTTTAGCACAGCACGGTGCTAAGTAATTTCTTGTCTTGAATAAGAACGATACAGCTTGCCACTTAAGATTCTACTGAGCAAAGTCAAGGTTAGTGAAATTAGCCATAAATCTATATGAAATCGTTGATTATTTGTTCCATTTTATTGTTTATATGTGTATTAAAGAGTTGTGTTATGTATATTGTTTTTATTAAGCTGTCAATTTAAGAACTCAACAATTTTTTACGTAAAATGAAACAAATAAAACAATATTTGAATTTTAGTGATAGATCATTAAAAAACTTGTTTGTCATATCTTTAAATAAATTTCCCGAAATCATTAGATCGGAACCACGACAACGTAGATTTGAAGGTATTCTAAAAGAAATATTTGTTAGAAACACTTATATATATATATATATATATATATTTTATCGACTTATCGTAAAGCCTTTGTGAAACAGAAAGCGACCCAGCGACGGCACGGCGCGGCGAGGGACAGCGCGGTGAGTAACGCGCGTTCAATCCTATACTTTGTAAGAGCAACGTTGTCGAAGACACGCGCCGCGGCTTTCTGTTTGACTGAGGCCTTAAAATGATAATTAGACAAAAAGTGTTTATCAAACTTTATAATAATCGAGATTAAAATGTTATAAACTAATTTAATTTATCCTTTTTACAAATAGAGTAAGCTAAATAAAACTGTTTAACCAAGTAAGTTTTATCTCTGTCGTACTTATTTATGCCGTAAACAACAGTGTTAGATTTGTTGTGTCCCAGTTGAATTAATTTTTAGAGAATAAAAAGAATAATGCCGAAACAAAAGAAATTTAACTTTGTGTCTGTATGGTATACTTATTTCTAATGAAAAAAATTATAATTTAGAATTTCAAAAATTGACAGAATAAATACCTAGCGTCTAACCAAGCTTTTGTATACATACCTATTTGTCAAATTCTAAACTAAGTGTGATGAGTGTACTACGCAAGCAGCAAATCTAACGCCTACAATATGAAGTATTTGTCTGAAAGTATATGCTCAGATATTCGTATCATGATTCAAGCTTGTCAGCATAGAATAATAAATAGTCTTGATAGTTTTTCCCATAATTTGTTACGCGAATAAACTCATTCACTTTCTTCGGTGAGGTGATTTGTTTTTACGATAAATTTTTGTTACTTTTGAAATACACCTGCAATTTGTTGGTGTCGTACTGTGTCATTTTTAGTGTCTTAATAAAGATTCAGACTGTTATTGATATAGTATACTACTGACACAGTAGTCACTTTTGTGTATTACTATATGTCGATTAAATGTGTAAATAACCATTTCTATTTGTGGTCAGCAACATATCAAGTTTTACAATTGCTCTACAAAAATCTGCATTATTACGTGCGACATAAGAGCTGACTCAAGGTTAATTTGTGTGTACCTAGTAATAAATTATGGAGAGTTATTAATTTTAGGTGGGCAATATTAATTAGATAGGTATGTAAGAATTTTTACATAGCTCCATTGACAAAGTACTAAACATTTTCGGTATTTGAGTCACTTGCGATCTCATCCTGACTTTTTATTTTGTACCTTCTTTCTGTAGTAACGCCGTGGTATTTAAGTCTTGGGGGTCATTGACAGTCACTTTCATTTCGTTCGTCGTGCTTCGATCGTATGCGCAGATTATTTCTTTCGACCTTAGCGCTAGTGTATGAAAAGAATTTGTTTGAATAAATATTTTGTGTGGTACTTATCATAAAAGTTATAAAGCTTTTAACAATACTATGCGACTTCATCAAAAGCTCCATAATGGCATCCTAAGTAACTTTGTAAATATTAATTAGGATTCTCTTGCCGATTTCTTTCTTCGATTCTTGTCGATGCGTGTTGAGAAATGAATTATTTTAATCAATTATTATTTACAAATCGAATAATTTAAAGATTTGAACAAACACCTAGTTCAAATATTTATCATCAATTACTAATTCTGTTTAGTTTTGTGTTTATTATTTTATCATTTGTCGAGCGTTCGCTGGTCGTCTTTTGTGTTTTATTCCTGTTGATTGCGTTTCGCTATGATGGAAATAAGTATCGTAACGATAAATATAAATATGATTTTATTATAAATGACATACAAATTAAAAGAGTGCTGTTAACGCTAAAGGTATGATTAAAAATGGTATAATTAGAAGAAAGTCACATAATTATTGGTACTATTTAATAATATCGATATTTCATGGTGGTATATTCAAATATTTTTTATTTGTATTTTTTAAATAATGTACTGTATTTAAGAAATAATATTACATCCCATCAAAACTACATTAATGTAAAATGTTGCCAAGATGAGAACATATGACTCGCACTGTAAAACTTATCAGATATCATGTAAAGTTAAGGCCTGAAAGTGCTTAAGTGTCTATTTTATAAAGCAATCTGTTTTTAATGTTATTAATTGAATTCGGAAAAAGACGTTATATATCTGGTCTGAAAATCCTCAACATCTAAAACAAATAATATGCGTGCTATGTTTGGAACGGGATAGAGGAGTGAATAATTGGAACTGGGTACCTAATATAATGAGGAACTAGGATCCTTTACGACTGTATTCAGTATATTTAGGATGTGTGCACAATGCGCCGTAAGGCGGAACTGGTCAACGCGGCTAATTCCGTACACGAAAGATAAAAGGCCATAATGGCCAGATTTTGAACATGTTCTAGTTTGTTTATTGATTCCTTTTTATTTGAGAAATTGACATTAACATAATGCAAGGGAGAAAGAGAGATTAGCATAACATTAGCCTTGAATGCAAGAAAATATTACAACCGCTTGATAAAGTGAAAAGAATATGTAATGCATACATGTATAATATATAATGTTAGTATTATTATTTATGTACGGAATCCATATTGACAGTGAAAACGCGATGCCGTTTAGGTTTCTAATTTGTGCAGTGTTCATCTTGCTAAATCGTCTTTAGATTTTTTTGGACTTATGTCAGCAATACGAATTGTTGTACCTGTAGTTGCACTACTTTTATTTATTGGTTCCTAAGATTATTATCATAATATTGTAAATAAGACGGTTACTACGACATTATTAAGCTGTTGCTAGATAACAAAACAGTTGTAAGTATCGTTAAGTATGTATTTTAACATTGTTCTTATCTTTGTTTCAGATCTCATTAGTTCGAGTGAACAAATACTGATATCAATACAAAGAAGTAATATTAAAATGATGCGATTAATCTAAGTTCTTTTGTTTATATAAAGTATTTAGTTACCATTTTGAGTCGGTGACGAAAATGTCGATCGTTGATAACAATATGAATAACACCAACCATGAAAAGCATGAAGTAAGTACCATTTTCTTAGAAAAATATCGCATGTATTTACGCTTAAAGCGCTCAGGTTAAAATTGTAAAAATATTAAAATAATGTCGTAATATTTCACCGTGACTAAATAAAAACCAATTATTTTAATATTTTTGAGTATAAATTCACTACTCACTTTTGAGTACTAACTGATACGAGTATTGTCTTTTTTAAATGAATAGTTTAAATATCGTATACAGTCCTCATTAGAGTAACGATTTTATTAAGCGTGTATTTATATATACGTCCTTATAATAAATATTAATATATGCTTGCCCTTATATAACTTAAAATGTGTAGGCAATCGTCCTACGTAAACCTGTGAAAATGTAGAATGATAGATTCTTGGATAGAATCTTTGATTCTATATTTACAAAGCTAGATACATCTTTAGTCGAGATTAATATGTATTTCGTAATTTTCACATTTAATTGGTATTTAACATTTTATTGAGACTTTAGAGTTGTAATCGTTAAGTGAGCACAGGCGATTGTTCTGTTTAATAGATATTAAAAAATCTTCAAACTGATGTCGAAACAACTTTACCTAATAACAAAAACAACATCAACAGTTCATCATCATCATTTAGGTCCTTTCTCCCCTAGCTGGGGCAGAGGGCGTCCACAGTGAGTCTCCATCCCGCACGGTCTTGAGCTTCGCATTTGATTTCGCTCCTGGAACATTAACATTTATAATAACTTTATTATAAATAAAACGATTAGCGTTAAAAATCTCGGTATCAAAGACTTCCTATGAGAAAGTTTTATTTTCCCTGTGTATTCTAATATTTATTAATTGTTGAACCTTAACTATATGATGTGATAAGATAATAATTATTTTTGAGTAGATAGTCTTGTTGATTGATTTTATCTTACCACTTCAAATTAATGCATTCATAATTAAATATTTAATAATTTAAACTGACTGAAAAGTAACATACCTACAACTAAATGATAAAAAGTATACATGTTCGTTACTTTTATTAAATTATTTTTAAATTATTGCTGTATTCATAATTCGATCATTCGATTGATTTATACATCAATCGCAACACATCGAAGAATTTTGAATACAATTTTTGTACTTCCCTAACTAGAAATAAACATAATTCAAACGTAAACAAATAAACTTTTAATTGAAAACAGATGTTCAATTAAAAGGTAGTTGTATTACTGCATTAAGGTAGTGAAAGTTTCCTTAAATTTACATGCTAATAAAATAATGTTCTGAAATAAGGAAACTAAAACTTTTCTAACGATTATATGTATGGAAGTGTTTAAAATAAAAAAATTGGATATATCTCGTTATATTTTTAAGAAGTAATTGAAATTATTCGATGACAATCTTTAGATATCACTTTAAAGTTGATATAACAATTAGTTAGGAAATAAACATCTGTCTGTAGACGTATCAACCACAAATTACAGTGCAAGCGAGATGGCGCTACATCCTGTAAGAGCAGTATCTCTGTTTGAATATTGTTTTAACCTTAGTTTAATCGGTCATGGTAAGCCTCAATGCACACTTATTGATTAGAGCCTGTATATATAAAAATCTTATGTCACGGTGTTTGTGGTCGCACTCCTCCACGACTCGACCGATTTTTACATCTTGTTTTATGTATATTTGTAGCTATGAGAATCTGCTCATAAAATATATTTCATGCCGCTGCCGCACGGTATTTAGGGTGATCAAAATTATGGAATAGTGTTAAACAGTACTTAATGTTTTCGTAATCTATGCATTACATATAATTTAATACATAATGACTCAAGCTGGCTTTTCACCATTAAAGTTTAACGTATCGGTTGATTAAACATATATCCCGGTATGTAATATGTATTATGTCCCACAGGTTAAAGCCAGCTTAAAGCATGATGGACTATGCATTCATCTCGTTCAAGCTCGACACACTTTTAACTCGACGCTAACGGAACTCTGTTGTCGCTTTCGTTTATTCGATTCTCAAGAGATGTGTAATCTATATTTAAATATACAGAAAAGCTTTAAAACACAAATAAGGACTAATTCTCAACTCTTAAAAAATAAGAAAACGACAACCTTTTTGGTTTCACGCTTTTGACCATATGCATATAATTCTGTTCGGATTAATAATAGTGTTTATCTCTATTTATCCAAACTCGCGGTCGCCCGCCAAAAAAGCGGTTGATTTTGTATGTTAAGTATTAGTATTCGTTGTCAGTTACATACATAAGTGCAGTTTTCAAACCATGTCATAAAACATTATAACATTAATTAAGAAATTACCCATACGTTTTATCCAATTAGATATATGTTTAGGAAATTTAAAAATTAAATATTTTAATCAGCTTTATCTTGCCTGAAGATCAAACTATACATCTTGGGTCTGAATTTGCTATCGTTTTCGATACGCATTTCATGCTTAGAAAGCTACTGAAGTCATGTCAATCTAATATGGGAAACTAATACAATTTTATCTCATTGTGTTTGCGTTAGGGACGCCGTACAAAGTTTCCATACAAACATTTGTCAAATAGCGCAGGGCTTGGGTGTTACTAGATCACCTCTGTTCAACATACTTAACATTAACGGCAGTGCTGTGGGAGAGAACTCCCAGTATATCCTTACAAGTATATACAAGTTGGATCTAGCGAGCACTTTCCTAAGGGGAATCCATGCCGACTATCTCCAATACATATTCCCATACTTGAACTCTAATCATGCATAACATTGATTTATTTTAAGGCTACGTAACTGAAAGATGGGTAGATTCACATTTTAAAATCTTAGAATTAACTATTTGCAAGGCCTAGGAACATTCGAGTACTTTCCAATCTTATAGAGATGTTATAAATTTACGCTGTCGAAATCGTTCGTGGGCACATCTATTTCAAAATGAACTAATAAATCACATATGTACTGTGATATCTGTGGAAACTCGTTGTGGTTCTTATGATTCTACACAGTCAGAATCTGCTTGCGTACGCATAAACCGCAGAAACTTTTTTCTTTTTTATATGATATGTTGAGAAACAAGCTGACTGATCTTCTGATAGTGAAACTACAGTGAAATGTAAAATTCCCAGCATATCTGAAAACCCCACAAAAAACACAAGTGCACAATGCTATCATATCATAAAATGTAGGCACAGTGCTCAGTAATTCCACTGCCTACCTACCATTTACGCCGGAACATAGTAATGCGAACACTGCTTTTTTGCGGAAGAAATAGGTAAGACATAGTTTGGATAACTAGCAGACGACCCTGGTATAAGAACTTAGGACGTCTTATACATAGAGTCTCGTGATAATAATTACAAATTGCAGATATTTTATAAAAATAAATAAATTCTTTTAAATTTTTGTCTATAAAATCTAATAATCTAACATAGATAAATGTGAAAATATGAAAAATTTCATACTACTCGGAAGATCAATGTTGCAAAATCCGATCGTTAGAATCCTTATTGCTCATTGTATACACATACCTACTAACAAGAGCCTTGGATGTAATAAAAACACGAAAGGCATTATTATCATTATGTGTTCTTATGTTGCTCTGCGAAGATGAATAAAGGCATCGTGACCCCAGCAACTAATGAATGTAAAGATTATTCAAGGCTATATGAAGAAGCAAAAACCCAAATAAAAATATATCGCTACACTTAATACTGCAAGATAATTACTGTTAATAAAGCATAGTATGTGACTTATGGATTTTATTTTTGAAAAATTAACAGTATTTGTGTATGTATAAAGCTGTGATTTGATTTATTACCTAGTTTCCGTCAAGACATAAATTTGTCATTATATGTTTTAATACAATCGAATAAAGTGTGAACGTGCGTATAATAGTGGACACGGCGATGTGTGCTTTCTTCTAGAAGAAAGGTATCCTTGGAAAACCAGTTTGAAGATACTTATATTGTCTTTACATTATAATCAGTGCGACTCTTTTTTATCACACTAGATTATTATGTGATATGACATTAGCAGGCATTGTGATACAAGGGTGGAAACTCGGTACATTAAGGCTCATATTCTAAAGTCAAATTCTTTTCAAGTCAACATGTCAATTCTTTGTTAGATTAAGGAAATATAATAATTAAGTTTGATAGTTTTTTGATATCGTTATGAAAATTTTATTGCTCGATTTAGCAGCCGGTTTGTGTAGTTATAGTTTGCACTACAGCAATGGTGAATATGAATTAATATTCCGAATTTATTCAATCAAGCGTATAATTCAAATAATCATAAAAAAATTTACATTTTGCCAATTATCCTGTTGCTAGTTCTGTATATTTTATACTTATAAGTAATTTATGAAACCTCTAGTAATAAATTAAATTGAATGTTATTAATATATACCAAAGTGTTTTTCAATTTGAACTATGTTGATGTTGATGAACGATAAAAGATCTGATAATTGTCCGTCATACGACCGTGATTATTCACAAAAGTTGATGAATATAGAGCCAATCGAATTAATCGTAGCCTTTAATCTTAAAATTCGCGAAGTTTAAAGAATACAGCCTGAATTCTATTTTATTATTGATCGGTATTATACTTTGATAACAACAGATTTTCACGAAATTATGCGATCCGGAAATGTTATTAATAATAATCAATTCAATGTTTCGGTGACTACGTGATATTTGGCGCTACCTTGTTAAAACCACGTGTTAGAGATATCTATATCATCAATAGACAAATGGATATAACTGAGTTGTTAACATCTCGAGATAGTGTACCACTTCACTGAGACCACACTTCCTTCCGAATTTAAAAAAAAAATAACAACTTAATTATACTTCTTGTTGTTATATAATAATTTTGTAGAAAAAACAACAGTTTGTTGTCTAATGTGACCTAACAGCGATTTGAATGGTCGGCCGATTTCAATTGTTGTATCAGTTGCACCTTGTAAGCACTTTAAATCTAAATTCTTAGAAAAAAAACTTCATGTGATTGTTGTGGATAACTGTACTAATGAGAACGTTTAGGAGTTAAGAAATTCAGATCTTCTGCAACACTGTGGATGACAAGAGCGATGTTTTCACTTAAATGAACTAGTTGAATACACGTCGGTGTTGACACTTGAGTCTTTATGTATATACCTGGCGAAACGAATTTATTGGTGAAACTTTAGAAGGCCGATTATGCTACCCGAAAATATTCAGACTTTTACGAAATGTAATTTTTACAGATCAACAATTTCCTTTGTGATTTTTATCATTTTAATGCGATTAACAAGTGAAATTAAATGCATTGTAACACTTACCCAAGTGTTTTTTGTTTTTGATTTACCGTTTCTTAATACAAACGTGATAGAAAGTAAATGTATTGTCATGTAATTCCGGTGTGACAATTAAAAACAAACTTCTGTTGAAAACCAATTTAATTTAATTAATTCTTGTTTAAGGAGATCAAATGTTATAAGTTGTGAGATACATAATACGATTTAATTTTGTATCGTGTGGGCTGTTGTAAATTTGGCAAGTCATATTAAAGTTGCGGAAATATTTGCGTAATAAAATACTTCAGAAGAAAGCTGAAATCTTTTATATACACACAAGTTATGTAAGCACCTTTCAAGTTTATACTTCGTTATGTTTCTTACTGTAACATTTCAAATACTGAATGAAGGCAAAATAACACAATAAATCTGTATTATCATGATCAAGCTTATTCATTATAACAATTTTACGTTTCGTCTATAACCAAATAAATGCTTTACGATGTTGAACTTTTACTTTCGCTCAGTAACTATCAAATTCGAAATATAATTCTTTTGTAATTCTTTGAATATGAAATCTGATAAATCGTGTTCAGGAGAAAGGAGGATTAAGTAGGTACATGTTTGTCTATCTTTTACTGTTGTACTTAAGCCGCATAGCGGTCTCAACGAATTTGCGAACGGTGCAAATATAATCATTGATCTCATACCAATATAATTATTGATCAAATGAGTGTGAGTGAAAGATCATGAGAGGAATGTGTAAGAAAATATTTTCACAAAACTAGAAAACTTTAAATTATACTGAAAATTTATGAAATAACTCTGAATTCTTCTAGTAATTTGATTTAAAGCTAATAAGGCGAGGCACGTTTGAGTCACATTCAAATTAAGTTGCAGTATTTTATTTATAAGTTGCAGTAATTATCGAGCTCAAAATAGTTTTTTTGTAGGTACATTTGGACAACTTTCCATCCATTCCATTTTCCTTAAGTTTGACACATGTCATTCAGAATTTCTTCCTTATTAATGACACTATCGAATGGTGTAAATAATATACAGGCTGTGTTATTGTTTTTGAATATTGATTTTTCAAGAATCATCATCACATAATAGGTTCTTGTTAAAATCGGTTCCGAGACTCTTTTGAGTACTTTTGGCTGTTTTCACGACCGATGTGATCTATACCGACTACACTCAGCCCAAAGCCTTGGTCCTAGTGATCTCGTGGCTCGTAGTGAGAGAGACCGCTCCTCAGGAGAGGGTGCGGTGTAAGTACATTTCGCTATTCTTCATGGTTTCGGGGTTATTGTTTAAAAAGTTCACCTTTATGTAATTTGTAAATTTTTCTGCATATGTTTGAAAAACAATTTCTTCGGTGAAGTTTCGCTAACCCCACTACTGAGAATTATTATGTTACTACGATGCATAAAGTTACATAGTTATGTAACTAAATTATATTTTAAAATTTTGTCAAATCTATCTAGATTTAACGACCTTTATAATACAGTGCAAAATAAAATATAAAATTTGAAAAAACCTAATTATTTTGGCTTACTATTGATAATCCGCTTAGTTATCATGTGTGAATAACGATAAAATATTAGGATTATGTACATAAAAACACGGATTCAATATTTTCTCAAGACACAATTATCGTATTTATGGCATAGTAACTAGTTGTTTACATTTTATTTTACTCTAGCTTTTGGTTAGTACTTCGTGTCAGTAGAAATTATAAATAGTAAACTTTTTTATTTTCTATCCCACATTTGGCATACATGTTGCAAATTCGATACACTTCAAACACAAATGGATATATGTATCGACTGCAATTAATTCGCAGAAATCGCAAACTGTTGTAACATGTCAAATGTAGACTCTTCTTTTGTCCCATGATTGTTGTCATGAGACAACAGCAATTTTATCTCAATTGTTTTTCACATGACGCACAATAAATGAATCTCTTTACGAATATCTATTGTGTGTTTTGTATGCTATACATTAATTTAGAAAGAAATCACCCACTATATGTGCAGTAGTAATGTTTATTCATTTTCTATTGATATTTAACAACATTATTCACTTTTTTAAAAATAGATATAGACTAATTTATAAATGATAAGAAAATTGTGAAAAACAATATACACTAAAATCAGATTGAGTTTTCAAACATTGTCAAAATAAAATGTAAATTAAATCAAAAGCTCTAAGGAGTATTGATATTAACTTTGAAGCAAATCAACCCCAAAATAATTTTCTACATCTTACAATGCCGTTAAGATGAGTCTTAATAAAATTAAACACGTCTTCCACCAATTCTATTAAAGAATTATTATGCAAAATTTGCAGTGAATTGGACAAAAGAACAACTACCCATACTTTGCTCCTCTTTTTCATGTACAATTAAAATAAATATATTTATTAATTTTCTTATTTAATACCTACGTCATATATAGAGCACATTCTTCAAATTCAGTTCTCTACGTTTTAAGTCTCTAAAATCACCGGCTTAGATTGTGCATTGATCCATCAGTCAGTCAGTCATTCAAGTCAAAACATTTTATATGTATAGGTTTTATCTTTTTGACGTCATAGATATCTATCTAATTTAATTTTTCTCATGGAATAACGTTATTGAGAATCATAGAATTCAAATGCGAATGAAAATTATCAATTTGAATTCGGGACTTGGCGCTAATGACGTCAAAAGATGGTGGACCAGCATATGAATTTCTATATATGGTAATTGATAATGGCCCAAAAAGTTCACTGATCGGTTGATGGTGAAGCAAATATGATGATTATTTTGATATTTCACACTGGTTATTGTTATATTTTCGTAGCTTCAGAATTTTTGTTCCACATCGCGAATCACGAGGATAAATCTCTTCTTGTAGTGTGTAATTACTATTTAATTACATTTGTACGAAGAAACAGGTGCGTAGTGGTGTGAAACAAAATATGACAATGACACTACGTGTAACTTTGCACTTTGACGAATCTAATGCGTTGTCAATTCATTATGGTTTCATCAAGGGCCATAAAGATTTGGGAAGTTCTTTCGTCACGTTTTTATTTAATTGTGAATACTATATATTTATTAGTCTTGCCTTTGACCATAAGGAAAAATTTCTATCTCAAGTCTCAGGTAATGGGACTAAACGCTAGAAACGAGAAGAGGAAACGTTTGAAATGAAAATCAGCTAATAATGTTTCATAAGTAAAATGATTGTCTTTGTTTGGGCAAAGAAATTATATAATAATAAGAATAAATAATAATAAATAAAAAGTTTATTAGTTGATTAATTCGGTCACAGGAGTTAATATTACCAGTGGCTCATGAAAATACTACTGAGAAGGTAGATAGATAAATCCTAGTTTTCCTATATTCAAGCCTGTTTTATACTTTTAAATGAAGTATGATTCCTTAAAAATATAATTAAAATAATTTTAAAATAATTATTAACGGACTGGATATATCAAGTGTTTTTTATGTAAAAATAGTAATGGCATTACTATATTAGGCGTCACATGTGTGTTATCGGCCTTTCTTGAGAGATTCTTTTATTGAAAATTTGGATATCGCATCGATTCGCAAATACGTCAGGCGATAATTCGTTGCACAGTTTGTCAGTGCAAGAAAATTCCAGGAAATACGCACTGTAATGAGATATATTGTTCCACGTTTATGTAATGCAAGACTTGACCGGACTTGATTGTATACTTATTTAACGGAAATGTTTCAAAACTATGTTTATTATGCATAAACAATGGTCGCCTATATAACCGGCACTAATATTACACACAACTTTGTTTAATCTGGACCAGAAAGGAAATGTTTGTCAATTCAGTCATTAGTACTTTAGCAAATATTTGGTACTTCCCGAGTAGAGGAAATTATGGCTTTACTTATGTTTTTCTCATCCACTAGTGTAATACTAGATCTGAATATTTGCAGTGTATGCTATTGAAATATATGCTAAGTGAGATCTCTCAAAACTACAGACAATAAATAATCTGTTGTCTTGTCAAAGACCATTCTAAAGTAATTCCGTTTGATTGCTATAAAACTTTATACAAGAGTTTATATTAAAAATGTTCTATTATTTCCTGGATTTAAGAATTATTTTTATGTCTATAGCCGCCTAGATATATAATCAATATAATAATAATGTTTAATCCAAAAAACTAATTAGCATTATCTATGTACTTATATAACGACAATGATAATCCGTGATTCTGCCTATTACAATCTTATCTCGATACGCGTGCCGATAATCCCGCCAGTTCTCCTTTACCAGTCGTAACAATAGCTGCTGACCTGTTAAAGTTGCTTACACTGCTATAATAATACAATTGTTGTATTGTAATGACAGGTCACGCAAAACGGCGACGTAGAGCTTGGTAGATCAGTTGCCAGTGAGTCAGAATTCCAGTGGACCAGGGTTCTGGCAATGCTAGTGGCCCTGTGCGCGCTGATCGCGGCGTGCGCCGTCACTTGGGTGTTCCAGGACTGGCAGACCAGTCTCATAGTCCTGGCGATACTGGTCGTCGTCTACGTCCTAGTATTCTACTGGAGATGGCTTTATGTTGCCGTTAGAACCGCACCAAGAGATTTCACGTAAGCTCTTTGTTTAATGCTATTTGATTGTGTGCCTATGTATTACTTCCTTTTAATAATATACTATTTTCTTAAAAATTTTCAGGGCCCTCTATTATTACATAAGGATATTAACACTCTCAAGATCTTTTGAGAAGAAAAAATGGGGAATTCCAGACATATTTCATGATAGAGTGGTGAAGCACCCGCACAAAATATGCTTTGTCACCGAAAACGAATCGTGGTCATTCGAACAGGTATTTAAAAAATATCACAATATAATTTAAAAACATGCATACAAAAATGCATAGTATAATTAAATAAAATGCATGCAATATTTCCTTTTACCGTGAATCTTCAGGACATGCATAGTATGTGGAGTCACGTGATAGACGGAATTATTATTTAGCATTAATTACAAGCATTAATGCTTTGTGTGAATACTGAAGTTCATTAGGTTCGTATGATAATTACGAAAATAACAAAGATATCAAAGTCCGCCAGTAATTGTTATATTGTTACTTAGTTTATTTTCTATTCAATTGTAAGACACTTTGTAAGATCATGGTTTCTTTTGTGCAATATGTCAAAGATTCGCAAATATGACATCAAAATTACGTATTTTTGTGCAGGCTTGATAAGATTGATGTTTAAATAACATTAGAATTACATAAAATCACAGAAGCAAAACATATTTATTATAAAGTGTTTATATTATACTATAATCAAGGTAGATTTTAAAATATTAATAGGTACATTAAATAAAAAAATGTCAGTCCCAATCTAAGTACAAGAAAAATTTTAGTAGTTTGTCCGCTTGCATGTTATAAGGTTGTAAATACCTTTTTTTTTGCCTGAGAAAAATGCATTAAATTGCATACCCCGGCTGCGGCGAGCCGGCGGTTATGTGGAGCCCCACATAACCGCCGGCTCGCTCCTCCCCAGAAGGGGGAAGCCTACCCACGAAACGTTGTAAATACCTACGTATAAACTGCGCTTCTAATGATTTTATTTAATAATTTATTAACAATGTTTTCGACCTGGCATACATGCGACAATGTAGTGATGATAATACAGATAAAGGATGTCTATCAATGCTAATGTTGCTAATGCTAATGATATTCAGTAGAGAAGCTCTTGAATTTCATCTTACCTGACGACAAGGTTGAAGGACAACAATTGAAGAACTGATTGTCTTAGCTTTGGTAAAGTAAAAATTAAAAATTAATTTGTCAAATCGGATTACAATTTGACAAATTTTTAATTTTACAATTACTTTTGCACGTCAAAGATGGTACGCCATTGGTTCATAAGTCTATAGCGGAAGACCTTGTATAGGAAAGAACTGCAAGAAAACCAGCAGGGCCTATTATATATATTTTCTCCCTGTATTTTTACAAGTCGTCAATTAGAAGTTGGCCTCAGATAAATAGTCTGAGCTTAATTTTCTTTACAAGTTAAACAAAACAAGTTCACATTATATCTATTAGCTATAGTTTCATTATGTTTACTATAGGCAAAATATTTGGCAACGTCACTATTGAATTATATTAAACCTTGTTACCATTTAAGTAATGTTTAACAGTACCTTTTTCATAAGGGTAATTCTGAAAAAATGATTTAAATTTGTGAATAGGCAAATCGGTAATACTTTAAGTGACTTTTTGCAGCCTGTACGTTGGAATGGCGAAACTGTGATACCTAACCACAGGGGTCACTGACGAAAGATATGTAAATAATAACACATTACATGACGACGACCTCCATAGTCGAGTGGATAACACACCGGTTTCAAGGTGTCGCCATCTCTGAGGTCCCGGGTTCGAATCCCGGTGGGGGCAGATGTTTATGTGATGAATGCGAACATTTGTACCTTAGTCATGGTTGTTAATATATATTTCTATAAAAAATATTTATATATGTATAATATATGTATGTCTATCCGTTACTCTAGATCCCATAGCACAAGCCTTACAGAGCTTAGTTTGGGCTAGGATAATTGGTGTAAGCGTAACTAATATTTATTTAATATTTATTTATTTATTACACCACGCTACCAGCGCGCTTCCAGTGTTTTGTTGGCCCGTCAGTTGTTCCCGAAACGTGTGTGTAATCATACTGTAATTTACACGACTAATTTACCCTGTCAGGCTTTTATCGATCATCAATTGTCCGGTTTTTCTCCGATGTTTTCAAAATTTTGTCAGTCTTTCGTTATCTGGATGCCGTGACAAGAAATAATGCTACATATTTTAAACAGAGAATTTGCCATTTTAGATACAAGATTGAATTCTACGTTAATATACTATACGTCAAATAGATATCGAAAACGTTAGTAAACTCATTGTAGAGCCGTAGGTCGCGAGGTGCAACACGAAAATTTGACACGTTGAATATACGAACGTATTTGCCTACATTTACGGCTTATTTAGATTTGTAACTTATGTTCGGGTACGTAGACATAATTGCCTATAGTTATTATTATGTGGGTAAATGTAGAGTCGCCGATTTGCACTATCGATAGTTTGATCAGTAGTCATGATTTCTAGTGTATTATTATTTCGATTTATGTTTATTTTGTACATACTAACATTTCAAAGTACATAGTCGCGGAAACCTCATTAACACGTCTGGCTGCGAGTACCAAGTCACGCTCGTAATGTTTCGAAATCGTTTATCATACCAACTTAATTAATCCAACTTAATTATGTGTTAGTACTCATACACATTCTACACCATAACACAAACATTCACAGTAGTTAGCTGAGATGGGTATGTAATATTGTTCAATCTGCGGAAAAAGAAATTTCTGTTTGCTTTAATTAAGGATATCTGAAGACAATGAAGATGATAGATAGGCAAATGTAATTAAGAAAATGTTAATTATCTGCTCAGTTGTAGTTAAACGCAAGTAAAGATTAAAAGTAATATCTGACCAGAACCTCTGTCGAGTTCGTGCATTGAATTTAGAATCTAGCCTTAAAAGTATTATTACTACCATTTTGTCTTTACGATAGAAATCACAATGTTAAAAATCAAATAATGTAACTTTGTTAAGACAAATAAATTGATTTATTATTATTATTATTATTACTAATAAAGGCAATAAAAAAACTAATGCTTACATTTTAAAACTATCAGGTGGAAGAATTTAGCTTACGTGTATCTGCTGTTCTCAAAGCCAAAGGAGTTAAATCTGGAGATACGGTTGCCGTGATGATGAGTAATTGCCCCGAGATGCCAGCCATCTGGCTCGGCAGTGCTCGCATCGGAGCAGTCTCGCCGCTAATCAACACCAACCAGACTGGCAACACGCTGCTACACTCCATCAACATCGCTAAATGTGACATTGTCATTTATGGAGACGAATTTGAAACTGGTAGGTATTGATTAACTAATTAAAATGTACAGAGAGATTTATATCTACCGTAACTGAGGATCGTTTTTTATAATGTAACTCTATCACAAATCTCTGCTTAAGTACAGTTAGCACGGGATGGTGCTTATGAGTCCATATAGCGCCATACCTTTCGTAACAGGACACGAATTCTTGAAACAATAGAAAACCAATTCGCATTCGAAATTGTGAGATTCGTATACGAATTACCGAATCCACTATTTCTGAACTTTCATTTCGTGCGTTGTGCACCGAGTGGTTCAACCCACTCGTTTTTGATTTTTACTAGTAGAATATCCAACGCTGAAGTGACCTTGACAGTGATCCGTTTCACGTGTCACGTGGTTTTTTGTTTTGTTTTTGTGATTTTGAATTTTTCTGCATGAAACGGAATTTAATTAAAAATTTGTTTTTAATGACTGAATTCGAGTGATTCCAAATCGATAAAATTGTAAGCAGTAGAAAATAATTTCGCGCACGATTTGCATTCGTATTCGAATTCCAAATTCACGTCTAATGATTCAACATAGGTCTCCAGGTCGATTAGACGACATGCGATCGTTATGTCGTTATGAGCACGCCTCGTGTGTCAGACTCTAAATCGGCTATTAATTCAACACATGGCTGGCTTACGCGACACTACACCCGCATGAGATACCCCTTGCGCCCGCGCATCACACGTATTGATTGCGATTAAGTTATTTGCATATAATGACGTAAATAATAATGATTAAAAATCGATTAAAAACACATTAAATTCTTTAGCGAAAGACAGGGATGTGCTGTGAGATAAATCAAAATAATCTGTAGCCAATCTGGATATACTCAACTACTCACTACTTACAGATAAACTCAAATTGGAACAAGCTAATAAAACTTTTTCAATCCAGTATTACCATATTATTAATTATTCATACGTAAAATAAGATATTTTAAAAGGCATATTCTCAACTGAACTACCTGTACAAATTATTCTAAATTACCTAAATAACAAATTGCTAAAATGAAATCTCGTTCTAATTATGAGTATTACGGACGACAACAGCGTAGGACCGATCTGTTTTTAGATAATTGAGGAAGGGCTATGTTCAGTACTGAAATGATAGCTACTACTTGCATTAAATGGGTTTATATTGCATCAAAGTTGTAACATTGTATTATCAAACACAAATACAATTAACTAAATAAATAATATTTGCAGTTACCGAGAACGGAAGTTGCTACAGCACGAACGAGTACTTGTACAAAGTCTACTCTAACACATTATTATTTCTCAAGAGCCTACTTTGCTTTGATAATGCTGTTTTGATTCACAACCTATAAAGTCATAGCATAACATATAATCTAACTAAATGATCATCTAATTGCTGTTTTTGTATCCGTCCATAATAACAAATTAAATATTTGCTAAGTTATGGAGGGCAGACATCATGAAGACACTATTTCACCAGTTTGGAACATCTTTCATAGTTGATAGCTATGTAGTATAATATCCTCTTGACTTCAAGCCAATAAAATTTAACTGATTAGCTATTAGAAAATTTTCGGACATTCCTGTTTTTTCGGTTCATAGTTCATAGCGCATCAGCCCTTTGCCATAAAATTCTAGTTAACAAAACTTAACTATAAATAGTTTAATAAAAGCTGAAGCTGCTTGGACATCTCTCTGCCCCGTACCAGATATCTCGGCGAAAAAAAAATCAAATATGGGCTAGTTGAGGCGCTATTCAACTCCTTATCTCAATGTCGAATCGGTGAAAGAATCGGTCACTAACATAATGCAATGTTATCTAAAACCATCGGTACATGTAGGTACAGTTGTTTTAAGCATTTGTATTAAATCCCTCACTATTAGTAGGCTGTACCAATTCACGTAACAGATTTTTTTATCGTAATATGATGATTTCCATTTCAGCAATACAAGAGATAACTCGCGAGCTCAGTCCGTCAATAAAACTGTACAAGTTTACTCATCGACCACTTAACACGTCGAGTGATGCCGTCAGGGTGGAAGAGTCAACTAACGACTTCACAGCTATGTTGGAGAGCACTCCACCAAGCAACTGGTTCAAATCTGAAGGAGATGGATTCAACGGAAAAATATTGTATATTTACACTTCTGGGACTACCGGCCTTCCTAAAGCTGCTGTTATATCTTCATCGAGGTAAAGTATAAGTTTGAATTGTTGAATTAACTGCTTCTCAAGTTTACAGTTACAAATAGCTATCTTTAAATTGAGGTTAGGTATATTTCTTGCACTACTGGCTTTGTTATAAATTATTCCGAAATTATTATTGTACATTTAGGTATTCTTATACATATATACATCCCCATTTTCTGACGTCTTTGTCGTGAATTCTTAATAACCTCATTACTAACTACTATATAACTCATTTATTTAATTTTATCAAAAATATTAATTCCTAAACAAAACATATTTATGTCTCATACTGCTTGTCACTCGTTTTCACTTTAGATGCTATATAAGTTTTTCTTCTCAGTGCTATGATATTCTAATATCATTCGCTATCATACACATACGTGATATGAGAAACCCTTAACTTTTAGAATGGTCTTCATGTCGTCTGGAGTTCATTATCTTGGAGGACTAAACCGAAATGATATAATTTATTGTCCAATGCCTCTATACCATTCGGCTGGTGGCTGTATCACAATGGGCCAAGCTCTTATATTTGGCTGCACGATTGTCATCAAGAAGAAATTCTCCGCCTCTTCGTATTTCAAGGACTGCATTAAATATAATTGCACGGTAAATTTATTGGTTTTAAACTACTGTAATATTGATACTAGCGTAAAAATACTTATCAACTTAGCATGGCTGGTCCAGTGCACTTTTCACGCAGCTTTCCAACTGGGAATATTTGTTTTTGAGTAGTTGTTTTTAATCTTCGAATTTGATACATATTTCTCCGACACTCCGACTCTCGATGAGGGCTAAAGACGTATATGAGCTGCTGATATAATAATGTTTAAAGTAACGTTTTAATATTTGTTAACAAAGTATTGTATTCTATAAGACTACAAACAAATTAATTTAGATTTATTTGTCCCTAACAAGTGAATTTAATGCGCTTTCAATTAATTTGAGCATCGGTGGGACTGTGGTCACGGTACTGTTCTACGAATCTAATGTTTCGGGTGGTCTGAAATCGATCCTGCCATGTAAAGATTCAAAAATTATGCCAATCCGCCCTATAGCCCTAACATAATCAGAGTAGGCCTTTCGGTGGCGACGTATGTCAGCTGTGGGGATAATGAAGAAATGAATTTACAGACTTTTTCAGATTAATAAGAATCCCACTATGATTAAATTTAACAAGATAATTTTCATTTGTAGGCAGCACATTACATTGGCGAAATGTGTAGGTATATCTTGGCGACTCCTCCATCTCCGGTTGATACGCAGCACAAAGTCCGCGTTGTGTACGGCAATGGAATGAGGCAAGCTGTGAGTTATATTATACCGTCTATTAATTAATATCATTTACATTTCCTTTAATTCAATTTGGTTAATCACTTTTTTATTGTCATCAGATTTGGCCAGAATTTGTAAATAGGTTCAAAGTAAAGAGGGTTACAGAGTTTTATGGAGCTACAGAAGGAAATGCAAATATTGGTGAGTATTATATGTTTGTAACATTATCTAATCATTTAGGAACTTAAAATAAAGATACAACTTTTATATATTACAGTAAACGTTGATAACAAAATGGGTGCTATTGGATTTGTGTCGAGGATTATTCCACAAGTCTACCCTATAGCTATTTTGAAGGTGGATCAAGAAACAGGAGAACCCATCCGCAACTCCCGAGGGCTGTGTCAGGTTAATATTAAATTTATATTTATACGCGTTATGGACAACTTATTGGATCCTTATTGAGCTTTCCTTTTCCATAGCAATAATTATCCATCAAATCTATTTTTGTTCCAGTTGGCAAAAGTAGGCGAACCAGGCGTCTTTATTGGCAAAATCAATCCTAAATTAGCATCAAGATCATACCTAGGTTATGTCGACAAGGAGGCTTCTGAAAAAAAGGTTGTTCGAGATGTGTTTAGTTTTGGGGACTCGGCTTTTATTTCTGGTAAAAATTGTTTTTTATCGATACTTAAATAAAGCATATTGAATATAATTTTATATAAGAGCAATCGGTGTAAACATTCTTGGCAAGTTCTATGTCTAGTAGTGGCTGAAATTATGGTTACGATGAACATAATTTTTGTTTATATGAATTAACACACATTACAATTTATTAACAAAGCTATATTCTGGATAAACTGTAAAAAGATTATGAAAGAAGTAGTACATGTGCTTATCTGTGGCAGGAAAAGCGCAGCGCGCTTACTTTCTGGATAGCCAACCAAATTGACTAAAAGGATGTAATATATGTATACAAGAAATGACCCTCTTTTTTGCTAAACAATTGCCGTTATTATCGTCCTGACACGAAATTAGATGGTTGTTATCCTAAAACTTTTCATTTCATGAATTAGTCCCATAGCGCTCCCATCACAGAATATTTTTAGAAGCTTTTATATTAGCTTCATTTGTAAGTTTGTAACTATGTAAGAAAATCTTGGAATCTTATTTTGACCTACTTCCCGGTCTCCGATTGAGCTGAAATTTTGCATGCACGTGTAAGTCGGATGACAATGCATGGTTATGTGTGTGACGTCATTATAAATCCAACATGGCGGCATTACCAAGATGGCGGACCAATTATTTATAATGCACCCCTACAATATGGGTATCAAATGAAAAAGCTTGCTAAGCTTGGTTTTTTAGTCGGAAAAGAAATAAAAAGTAAAAAAAAGTCAATGGCCAGCTATTATTCAACATTATTCAGCTGTCATGGAAATATTAGTTACAGCTGTCAGTTCTTGGTATCTAAAAAAACATACCAACATGACATTGTACATTATACACTGACTAGCTTTACTCCCGCGACTTTGTTCACGTATATCGGATTTTTCTATAGAATAGAATATGTAACTACGGTAAAAATAATATGCCCTTCTGCCGGTTTCAAAGTATTCCTATACCAAATTACATCAGAAGTAGTTCAGTTTGTTTGTGACGGATTTTGCCAAGCATAAGAGGTATTTTAGTGTAGTGAAATTATCTAATTGATGTTAAAACGTAATAGATATAAAAGTATTTTTTTTATTAATACAAGCTGTTAATTTATTTTTTTGCCGACTAAAAAACCAAGCATAGCAAACCCTTTCGTTTGATACTCATATTGTAGGGGTGCATTATAAATAATTGGTCCGCTATCTTGGGAAAGTCCGCCATATTGGATTAAGAGTGACGTCACATTATTTATCGAGGTGTTCTTTGCAAGCCCTTTCATTTGATACCCATATTGTAGAGGTGCATTAAAAATAATTGATCCGCCATCTTGGTAATGCCGCCATGTTAGATTTAGAATGACGTCACACACATAATCATGCATTGTCATCTAACTTACACGTGCATGCAAAATTTCAGCTCAATCGGAGACCGGGAAGTGGGTCAAATTAAGATTCTAAGATTTTCTTACATGTTACAAGTGAAGCTAATATAAAAGCTTGTAATAAATGTAAAAAGTCATAACATTGTAGGTTCAGACATTTGTTATGTGATTAATAAATTTGTGTCTGGTGTGTCTAGGTGACATCCTAGTGGCGGACGAGCTGGGCTACTTGTTCTTCCGCGACCGCACGGGGGACACGTTCCGGTGGCGCGGGGAGAACGTCAGCACCACCGAGGTCGAGGCCGCCATCTCTAGGGTGGCTGACCAGAGGGATGCCGTAGTTTACGGTGTTGAGGTGGGTACACAAATTTTTATTGAATTGCTATTTTACCACATAAGCTGAAGATAGAAATGAATATGAACTAGTAAGTAGCTGTAAAAGGTAGGTGCTGCGGGGTAAAATCGCTGAGGAAGGAGAAAATCTTGATGATGTACCACCTATAGAAGACAAAAAAACTTTGAACATTTGTGTTCTTTCACATGGCATAAAAACGACTAACCAGTTTCAAAGGAGATGTTCCATTTTTGTATGGAGGCTGGGCCCCTCTCAGCCTACAGTAATAAAATAATATCTTAAGGAAAGAACCAAAAAAGAGGAACCTTTATCCGTATGAAGATATTTTTTTAGTTTTGAAATTAAGATCAATAAAACAGCAACAAAAAGCTTTTTTTATATGGGCAACTCCGATTTTGATTGTCACAATGAGTGACCGATGTCAAAAGCTTGACCGCCATTCTTAGATACCTAATTATCTAAGCCGCCATTGGACCGCCAATACCAAAATAGAAGGATGTCACTGTCACACTGACAATGACATTACGATGATGATTTAATAAAAATGCAAAGGAACTACCCAATACAGCCAGCATCTACAGTTTGATTTTCAGGAATAAATCTGCAGTAAGAGCATATATTTACTATTAGAATTTATTAATAGTTTCGGAAAAATAATATAAATACCTTGACGCCTTCATTAAAACTTATAAATATAAAAAAAGCTTTGTGAAAGAAACCAATATTCGAGACTTTAAATATTATTTTTAAAAGTTCGCAGGTTTTTATATTGTTTTTCTTTTTGAAATCTTTGTCTTAGAAGGGAGATCTATCAAAAACACATCGCACAGTAAGTTTAGAAAAATAATAAAAAATGGGGCCCAAAAAAAGACGTCTCCTTTGCATTTAGCAAAACATTTAATTTTTTACATTATTTTATGATGAACCAAGCATATTCCCATGCATCAATATTTCCATGCATTGTTGTGTATTCTGTGTCTCATAAAATGTCTTCTTTCAGATACCTAATATAGAAGGCCGCGCAGGTATGTGCGGTATTGTGGACTTGGACGAGTCTCTAGACCTGGACCGCCTAGCCAATGACGTCGCCAAAGACTTGCCCAAATATGCTAGACCTGTGTTCATCAGAAAGATGACCAGCGTTGATATGACCGGTAAGAACTATAAAATTTGCTTAGCTCGATGTTTATATTAATTTATTATCCATAGGCTCCACAGGATAGAACTTACCACTCTAGTGGCCGTGGTTTCTGCGAGCAATGTTCCCACTGATAAATGATCCTGGTTCATCTGTGGATCTACAGAATCATCCCTATCTTGCCCATTTTTATTTTATCACTCACTTATTGGGATACACGACTAAGGTCAAGCATCCTGTCCAACTTTTCCGTGGGTAAGAACGTGCATCATCTTCTCGCTTGATGTTGATGTTGAAGTCTAGTTTTCTCTAGTACAACCACTTAAACACATATTTGTGAACATAGTGAAGCATAGTTGTGAACATTTTGGTAATATCACATCGTCGTGTTTCTAATATAGATGTGTATTTATATATATATCTTCTTTAATCTATGATCCATTGTATTTTGCTTCTGTTACATTTTCCTTTTTATACGCTTTCATGTCGGCCTGACTTTTATATTCACTTCTGATATTTCGCTACTGTGCACGATTTTTCGATTATTATTAAGTAAATAAGCGTTGATTATGATGGCTTAACTTTAGCTCTAAAGTTCACAAAAATTATTATTTTTCGTAATTTTTACCTAAACGGATGTGTATGAAAATGAATTATTGATGTTAACAAATCGATACTTATAACATTACAAGTAATGAAACGCACTCGTAGTTGCTGCATGTAACGATTTCTTCATTAAGATAATTAGTTAAAACATCAATCATTATCTGAATTACTCTTCGTTAATATCTTTAAACATACAATGTTATTAACACTGCAAATGCCTTTATTTTTCAGGTACATTCAAAATGAGAAAGGTGGATCTGCAGAAAGACGGCTATAATCCATCTGTTGTCAAAGATAAACTGTACTATTTAGACCCAAAGCTAGAAAAATACGTATTGTTGGGACAAGAGGAATACGACAAAATTGTTTCGGGACAAATCAGACTGTGATGCTATTTAAGAACAACTACTTACAAATTAAGGTGCCTCATTATGATGTGTGATTTTACTAGAAAAATTATAAGATATTGTAAATTAAGTAAATTAAGATTTTCCTAAGCCTAGATGTATGCTCAAGAAGAATATTTATATCAATTTTTAAAATAATAAATACCTATTTCCTACAATTTAAGTATATTGTTTTTTTCATTGGTTCCTAACTAATATATAAATATGTCGTAAAATTTTGTTATATAGTTTAATATCTTTCAAATCCCTTTTTGTTTATGGTTCCACCCGAGGTTATTTTTCTAGAGAATCATTTTTAAGGTATCGTTGCGAAATCCCATCAGAGTAAATTTGTAAAAAAATAAACTTTAACTATGTGCCATATTATTAAGTGTTTAAAATAACAACATATTTATTCTGAGATAAAGAAATAGTATAGCCGACAGTTTTTACAACAAGGTGGGTTAGACAATTCTAAAAAATAATTCCTTATTTGTTTATACTTAACATACAATGAAGATATAGATTTTAATAGTATTATCTATCAAACATAAAGATATATCTAATCTCACTAAATATGTATGGGTATCTCCTCAACACCTGGACAGAATATCAAGGGCAATAATTTTCTCCAGAGATACGTGTGTGTGTATTTGTTTGTTTATAACCATAACTTCTTAACGAGTTTCAATGGAGGCAAAAACATAAAATAACCAACTAAATTAAAACACCTGACAAAAGAAGTTTAAAGTGTTGAATATTTTGTATGCGTAACAGACACCTTGTTAGTTCTCAAACAACATTCCGATTCTGACTGCGACAAAAATTCATCAAATGTATTTTTTTATTAAAAATAAAATCAAAGCTCAATAACACAACGTCAACATTTATTAAAAAATCGCCGTTGACACTTTAATCCATAGCTGGTCTGACTTTTTATTATTTTCGAAACCGGTTCTCAAATACTTTCATTTTAACAAAAAAACAGACTTATCGTTTGTTGTGACAAATAAAAAGCTGAGAAACTAAATTAACTTCTTACGTTAAAACTATTGTCGATTTTCCAGAAGTGTCACTTGAGGTAGAAATGTATGTTGACTGTACATAGTAGTTGTATTAATGCATTAATTGGAATTAGTACTGACTGAAGTGACAAGAAATAATATGCATCGAAGCGAATTACGAGCAACAGTTATCATTATCACTGTACACCACATGAGTACCATTAAAATATCTTTAGTTTGCACCGAAAGAAAACATTTATGTCAAATTATATACGGTAAACATAGATAGTATGGAAGAAAAATTATTGATAGCTTAACGTACTACCGCCAAATACGCTCGTTACAAATATATTCAAAAAAGTATAAAAAAAAATTATCTGTTAAAGTTTACCGCTTTTTATTACTATAAGCTTTTATTGGGTAAACTACGGATATACCCTTCGAAAAGATTTTTATTTTACTGTAAATAAAATAGTAATTAAGTTTAGCTTACATTTGGTTAAATATTGTTACAAAGCAGAGCAACCCTTTGTGAAACAAATGTTGGACCTTTTCCAGTTTGTAACGTTGGACCAATGTGTACAGTCGGTAAAGCTGTTTTGTACTTGGCGGTATGTCGTAGGTGGCGTCAACGTTTGCTAGCCAACCGATTAGTGTCGGTATTCCGTTTACACATCAAAGGACTTTGCGCAACAGCATTCTCTTTATTAGCTCAGCGTGTATTTTCCATATAATGAAGATGAAGCTAAGGAGATCCTTGATAATTTAATGTGAAATAACTATATAGTTTTATATAAACCTTTAGATAATTACCGTTAAAATACCTTTATTTAATTTGTAAATTCAATTTAGATAATCGTCTACGCCTGTCATTTGTGTTGTTAGTTCGAAATTTCAGAATACCAATTCTCTAAAACTAAATTAACATCAGCTTTCTTATTTTAAGTTGCTTACTGTAATTATATATTTTATAAGACAGCTACTGTGTAGTACAATTCCTATGCATACAACAAAATTTATAAATAAAATGATATGTCAATGTCATCGATGTCAAATTTCAACGTCAAAATTTCGCCGCTCCGCAAAGCACAAAAGTGCAAGCAAAGCAAGTTTCCCGTTATCGTCTAAATAATAATTGGTTGAATGATTCCGGTCTAGAGTACAAGAACCGCACACACGGTGGGTCGTCGTTGGTCAGTTCGGCGCCTTTCTTGGCGGAAGGCAGTAGTAATGATCTTTGTACTGGCTTCTGCTGCGGCGATATGTGCCGTAGTTTGGATAACTCATGGATTTCTTTACACTGTAGCAGTTTCTATTCTTCTCCCAGTAGTATATGCTTTGGTGTTTCATACGAGATGGTGCTACGTGGCTATCAAGACAACTCCCAGAGATTTGAGGTATTGTATACATTCAGAAGTACGTCATAACACTTCTTAATATTAAATTTATATTTTAATTCCTAACGAATTATGTAAATAGAGATGCTTAAAACGAATACTTCATTTAGATTTGTATTTTTTTTCATTTTCATTTCAAGGAAATACATAACTTACGTATAAAATACTTGACCTGGTACTTTCACTAGTTTCTTTTTTTTTTGTTTTGAACACTAATGCTCCGATACCTGTTATTTTTATATAAAATATAAAACTTTATATACAAATAAATATAAAACAAACAGTAACATTTTGTTTGTAATAATTCAGTTTGAAATAAATTGATCTAATTATTTCAATCCTTTCTCTCAGTTTATTGTTTGTCATCATTTAATGGGACATAATAATTAGTATATCTTTTAACATTCTCAGGGAAGACTTATGTTTGTACAGCAGTGGGTATGTCTCAGCCGAAATAGGTAGTTATTGTAAATGCAACATATTTATATGAAAAGGATCCAGTACACATAAACATACTTTCAATATATATCAATGTTTGGATTTAGAAGTATTTTGCTCTTGAATGTTTTAATATTAATTTTAGAAATGTGAACTTTGTCAAGTGGTATAAATTATTTGTGCTAATAATATGAATTACTTGTGTCATTTTTGCTCATGCTATGTTTTTTTCTTCAATAATAGTTGGTTAATAATTATTAAACTTTAAAAAAATGTTTAATGTTAACATGCCAAATTTAGCTATTTCTAAAACTAGTTTACAACCATTACATTAGTCAGAGATTAAGTTTTACCCCTACTGCCGCTTGGAATTAATGAATAATTTAGGTGATTGAGTATATAGATCACATTAACAATGTAAATTGAGTATAATTAAATTTATCATTGTGTTAGGTTCAACTAATAACAAAGCAAATTAATTCATGTGTGATTTTATTTGTTACCAATACACACATTTAGATTTTTGAAATTGGTGCCTTTTGAATTGTTTTTTAGCTAACTCATTATTTATATAGGATTTTGAAACTCAAGTGAATAAGTTTGAAAACACTGTCAATTATTTTTAGAACTAGTAGTAATAGATAATGTGTTGCCTCTTTTTAACAGTTTTTTTAACACACAAATTATAACTATATATTCAAACTTATAATAAACAGTAATATATAACACTTTAATTACTTCAAAGTGAAGCCTTAAATAATAATCAATAAAATTATTGATATTTATATAGGGTTACTAGGAATTAAAGATAGATTGCAGGTTTTTATCTATCGAATCATGTGTGCCACTTTCAAGATATATTCCAAAAAACATTTTAGTTTGAGTTCCCATTTACTTTTAGGGCCCAAAAATTTGCATTGTGGTAACTTATTATATAGTTATGGTGAAACTAGCATTCATCTGTCCATAAATTTATTCTAAGGAAAATAGGATTTTCTGTATCAGCATTTAATTTCATTTTGTAAAAATTAATCTATTGGCTGGACTACTTTCCTCTATTATTTTTACAGGTGTATAATTAATGTTTACTATATAAATACTGCATTATTTTTCAAAACCCACCTGCTTTGCATTTACATACTTATTTTTTAATGTACAAATGTTGTTTGCAGTAATCATGAGTACTCCTTTCTAGGAGTCCAAAACCCATGATTGTTCTTGTATAAGAACTGCTAGTATTAGCAAAGTCATCAAAAAGCAGTATCCAGTACACAAATCTGGATTTTGTGACTGACTGCTTTGCTGTCAAGTCTCTGACAATTCACAAAAACAGACAAAAGCAATCAAGAAACTTTCTGATCATTCACAACATGTTAGCTGTTTAAGCAGTTTAATATCACAAATAATTATAAGTTACATTAGAAATTATGGGTTCAGTTGTAAGTGCTAAGAATTC
Source organism: Scirpophaga incertulas (assembly GCA_036419045.1). Taxonomy (NCBI): domain Eukaryota; kingdom Metazoa; phylum Arthropoda; class Insecta; order Lepidoptera; family Crambidae; genus Scirpophaga; species Scirpophaga incertulas. The sequence continues at coordinate 24,910,640 of CM071634.1, read as the reverse complement.
TACAGTACCTAAAAGTCAAAATTCAGTTTTCCTTGATATAAAGATAGAAACTAAGACAAGTCTATGATTCGTGCATGTTACCAGTGATCACATATGAAACTAAAACATGGCTACTCACAAAAAATCTGCAGATGAACTATCATTTAACATGGTGTTGATTGTCATTTATTTTTAATGAAAATCACATAGTACTTTATTGCAAAATCATTGTAACTTAAATATTTATTTCCTATAATACCTGTCATTCAACTTGACTTTAAGTAGTCTTTCATTTCAGGGCGTTACTATCATACATCCAAATACTATGGATGGCTCGTAAGTTTGCTAAAATGGATTGGACACTACCTGACATATTTCATGCTGTTGTACAAAGACATCCAGATAAACCATGCTTCATGTACCAAGATGAAGTTTGGACTTTCAAAGAAGTTAGTTTTCAGTACTATTTTCTTAACATTGTATATTTTATCATTTTAATCAGGTAAACAAAATTTAATTCTTTTATACAGCTTAGCCAAACAGTAATTATTATTAGCCAAAAAATAAAAGCCAAAGTTAAAGGGATATTACCTATTACATATTGTATATTATTCTATGATAAATATTAATTTATAAAAGTTAACTGGAAAACAGTGATAACACATTTATCTATTTCTGTTACCAATATCAATTGTACTATAAATTTTGGTTGCCTGAAATTCTATAAAATAAAGTAGAAGTAAAAATGTCTTTTAACTTACATATTAATTGCTATGTGCTTTTACTCTTAAACTTTTAATTGTTAATTACGAAGTTAACATTAACTTTTTTATTTATATATATTGACAATCAAGCATCCCGTGATGGAAAGTTGAGGTTATGGCGGTTCCTGTGAGGGTTCAGGAAATTTGCTTTGACAAAAGCCACAAAACCATCGCCAAATACTATAATATGTAAAATCACATACCCAGTATTTTCACCGATTATATTACACTTCACAGTGGAACATATCAATGTGAACACTGATATACTCATCCACTGGTGACCTTTAAAAATGTTTCTTCAAATCTGTTAACCCAGTGATATCTTTGCAATAAAGCTTATTATATAAATTTCTATTTCAATTGTAATGATTATCAATGAATATATTTAAGGTGGAAGACTTCAGTTTACGTATGTCAGCTTTGATGAAGAATCAGGGTATCAAGAAGGGCAGTGTTGTAGGCTTACTTGTAAGTAACTGTCCACAACTCCCTGCAATGTGGCTGGGCAATGCACGATTAGGTGCTATTACACCTCTTATCAATACCAATCAAAGAGGCAATGCCTTGTTACATTCTATCAATGTTGCTCATTGTGAAGTTCTTATATACTCGGAAGAATATCAGTCAGGTAAATTATAAGTTTGTGTTTACATTATTATTATTTTTAGTGAGAATGTCTTAATGTTTTTATAATAAAGTCCTATTTACATGATTTAACAATTGTTTGAATTCTGCTCTAATTCAAATAAGTAAAAAGAAGGCTTTTAATTCTGGATATATTTGTAATGCTTTATTAATTATTACATACTTTTAATGTTGTCTTTTCTAGCTATTAAAGAGGTTTCCAAAGATCTGAGCCCCTCAATAAAACTTTTCAAGTTCACTCATCGTCCACTCAATACAAATGCCAAGGAAATTGTTGGTGAATCTGATCTCACATCTTTATTGGAGACTACTCCACCAGCTCCTTGGTCCTTAGCCAACGCCGATGGCTTCCGTGGCAAGTTGCTATACATTTATACCTCCGGAACAACTGGTTTACCCAAGGCTGCTGTAATATCCAACACTAGGTGAGTAACATAACGAGAAATAATCACTTATACTACTGTTAATTTGATCATTAAATAGATCGTGATATAATGGAAATATTTTTATTTATATTGTAGGAGTAATTTAAAAGTTATATAAACAAAGTAGTTATATTACTTATAACCTAAGAATGAGTGAATAGCAGAATAACTATTTAAATTGTATTGCTAAATGTAAGAAAATGAAATTATGAAAAAAATTGTTTAGTTATTATAACATTAGTTTTGGAATTCCTCCATCCTTCGCTACTACTTTTGGTAACACACGTTACTAATAATAATTTACTATATATGACGCAGTTCAAAAATTGAACTGCTAGGCATGTACATACATCTTTTAATGTTTCACGAAATTATTAGTGAATGCAACAGAATTTATAAAAAGTACGGAAAGTAAAGAGAGTGTTGCCCTAATCAAACATTGAATTGGAAGGACTCCTTCGCTGTCTCATAATTGCTATGCGACTAAATTAAATTCCACCAATCGCCCGAATTAAAATACTTCAGTTTCGACGCGCTACTGAAGTATCTACTACTTACTTTGTATATAACATAATTACACGTTATTATAATGTAATTGACTAAGGAAAGTAGGAAGCTCACGTGGTTAGATAGTTTCTAATATTTTTCTGTACAAAAATGTATTTTGTATAATTCTTATACAAAAATATATCTTAATCATTATAGATTAATATATGTTTGGTTGCCCTCTATACTTTAAAACTATATATCTGCTCGTAATGAACATTTATGAGGATTTTATGAAGACGTTCACCAAAGCTTTTAGCAAAGTAGCAAAATACTGTCGATTGTGTAGCAACAGCTAAAGCTAGTGTTAAATATAACCAAGATTCTTTCGACTTCTTCTTCGTATTCTTGTATGGTTTGGCCATGTATTATATTAAGAGCTACCACAAATCAATAAATTGTTAAATAAATACTTATTAGCACAATAGATCGATAAAAAAAATGGAAGTGATTTGGACAGATTTATAAATATTTACCTTATGATATCTTTACCTTGAATGCAAAATGAACTCCAGTTTGATGTCTCACCGCTGGTATTTAACTGCTAATAAATTTATGCCTATTTTCCTCATACTATTAAATAATATTTTCAAGTACTACTGATTTTTACCTAAAATATGCAGATAAATATGAAATATCCAAACAAAATACCCATCACGTAATTAAGTGTAATAATATACGTACATAATAATTAAACAGCATAGAACAGTAAGTAGCATTCACTCATATATTATATCATGTTATTCAGTTTCAGCAATCTTGCATTGTCTGCATCCAGCTTTAGAAATGTATGATATCTACAATCATCCATGATAGAGCGAATACAATAAGTAGACTATATAATGATATACCAATTCAATATAATTTCTAATTGATTTCAACATAAATTTCATATTGATATAGAGTAGAAAAATTAAAAATATTCAATATACTCGTAATATTTTTTGAATCTGTATTAACCTCACTTAAATACGAGAAATAAAAATAAACTTGATAGAATGATATAAAACGTATGTGTATTTTCCATAGACCTTCAACATGTAATATAGGGAATAGAAAGATTGTGTACCAAAAATAATAGAAAAAATTTGAAAATCATAATTTTTTCTTCCATTAAATTGGCTATTACACATTCTTGCTTATACGGAACCTTCAGTTCTAAAGTTTGTTTTATTATACAAAAAAAGTGTATATTTAATATAGATCTCCGAGGGAAACTATTTACTAGTTCTAATACTTCTTTGTTAATATAACCACACGGTAATATGAGAACGATTGTGGTTTTGCTATAAATATGTAGGTAGGCCGGCGCGCGACGGGTCTAATCAGATATGTCTTCTCGATATAGCTAGTAATTTAAATTATTGTGTGTGAATTTAGTTACACTTTAACAAAACAAGATATCAATTATCACATTTAAGCTTAACTCTTGTACTAAATGTAACACTGTTTATTATTACCAAATCTACGAATTTAAATACGCAATTAAATTGCAAAATTACTAAAATTATTGGTATCTATTATATGAGACTAGGAATATTATTGTACACTATACATATTCGCGTGGCGTGTCGACTATGATGATAACATTCATTGATACAAATAATTAAATTATTATTGTAGTAATTAAATTTTGTGTATCTGATATTTATAATAGAAGATTGGTTTAAACTATTCGTTCTGATGTTTGCTTGCAATTGGATAGGTGACAATTATTTCTATCCTATATATGTTTAGTATACACTAATAGCGGAGAATTTCTCAGCTTTTGGAGATACAGACACGTACTTGTATAATATATACTTTCTATAAGAAACAATAAATACATTTTATATGAAAAAGCTTAAAATGTGATCGTTTTATTAAAAATAATTATTTTATTAGGTTAAAAAAATTACAATTTTAATAATAAACGCTTCTCTATATAGATATACATTTATGTAATCAAATTAACATAAATTAGGTAATTATATAATAAAAAACACTAAATATTCCGTTGAAGGAATAGCGCATTGACGACTGATTATTACATGAGAATATAGTCCTCGCTGATTCTTTCCAGTACAAGGTCTCACGCAATAGACTTGTGAACTATTGGTATAGTTTCTATGACGTGCAAAATACTATTTGAAAAATAAAAACTTGACATGAAGTCAAGTAGTGATTGGGAGTATATAAGACTAGAGGTTTCTGTGTCGTGCTACAAATATCATCAATGTTACTTGAGCTGTACTCCCTTAACATGAGTAACGAAACATGATAATATATATACACACACACACTATGTATGATAATAAAATATTACATGCTATAAATTTCCTTCTAGTAATGTTCGACTTACGTACTTTTAATGTCATTACTAAGGTAAATAAAATTCTTAAAATCAGTTAAGATTTGATGTTAGAGACAAGCACGGCCCGCACTTTTAAAATCGAACTACGACATATCGTTGTCGATATGGTCACCCATTTCGTGTATAACGCATAACTTTACTGTGTACCTGTAGTTCGAGTAGCTAGAGTATTTATTAACACCCTCTATTTCTTTACCCCTTTTTTAACCCAAATCAGGAAGTAAACCTGTAATCTCTGTATCTGAACGTGGTTCGGACATACAAAAATTCACTAATTACAGTAAGAACACATTAAAAATTATTATATCTCATATGGTATTCCGAACGAGCACTTATTACGTAAATAGTTTAAAGGTCAAAACTATCGTGATTTGTGATACGTAACTATTTGCATTACCTATTACTTCAAATGGTCTGCGAAGTTTATGTATTAGTTTAGGATTATTTGTTGAACACGTATGTGGAATTTAAATCTGTAATCTACTTAAAATTATTAATGTTAAATTTGAAAAGGTATCCCAATAATACTTTTACATGTAACAAAACGACGAAGAATGTAGAAGTAAATGTTGTTCTTGCAAACTTTGATATCGCATTGTAATAATTAATAAAACTGTAGCCCGATGTATGTTATGACTAAGAAGTCACTAATCGTGATTAATCTATTAATATGTGAAAGTAACTCTGTCTGTCTGTCGCTCTTTCAGAATAATACGAATGAAAAGATTTCAATTAAATTTGGTACACAGATAGTCGAGATCTGAGAAAGGACATAGGATACTTTTTAAAAGGAAAAGGGGTACAAATAGGGGGTGACAGTTTGTATGGAAAGTACGTCGTTTATTAGATATTAATAAATACGCAGAATTAATAAATTGGAACATTTGTAGCCCTTCGAAAGTAACTTTAGTTGCATTACAATAACGTCAATAACGTACGTAATAATACATTGACAATGACAACTTTCCAAAACGTATAAAATTATTAAAATATAAAAAATAAGGGATAAAAGTTTTTGCTTGAATAAGACTTACAAATTAATTAACCGTTTTTTATAAAAGTTAGGTAATGTAGTTTGAGAACCAGAGAAGGACAAAAGAATAGTCCCTTTGTTATTTTTCAGGTTTACTACGGGAAAATATATTTTTCCTGTAAACACAATGTGATAAAAACAGTTGGTAGGGTTGTGAAGCAATTTGGTATAGGGATGGTTAAAAACACAGGGAAGAATATAAGAAAAAAATTACCGCGGATAAATTATATCTTTCATTTTGGAAAATGCAATATAACGTGGCAGGAAAACTAGTTTAAAACTTATGTAAATATACCTACTACAAAATGGCACAATTTATTTAAGATACTTAATTGGATAAGGATTAATGCTGTATTGTTTAAAATCACTTCGTAAATAACCATTTTTTAGTAAAGGATAAAAATAGTTGTAGTGGGTTATCCCTAAGTAAATATACCATCGCGCAGGGTTCAGCCAGCGTTTTTGCAATATAAGCGCAAAAACGTGCTTATTTACAACATCACATTAGAAACCGCTAAATTTATCAGTGTTTCTCTACTATATTATGTATGTATTATACATATAAACCTTCCTTAAGAATCACTCTATCTATTTGAAACCGCATCAAAATCCGTTGCGTAGTTTTAAAGATCTAAACATTACATTAGGGACAGACAGACGGCGGATAGAGACTTTATTTTATACTATGTAGTGATAACTAATGGTCCGTAACATATGAAACAAAACAGTAAATTTTGTCAAATTTAATAAAACGAACGAAACAAATATCTACATAATAGCTTAATATCTTTTTTAGAAAGTAATATGATGTCACGCTGTGACTGCTTAGCCCACCTGCTGAACCGATTATGTAATTAAGAAATCTAGATTCATCTGTGTACTTCTCAGTACTTAGAATACCGGTCGAAAAATTGAAGTTTGATACTTTTACACCATAAATATAGTTTTAGGCAGGCCAATACCCTCAATATACATATTTACGTTTACTTTGTATTTTATTCTAATAGTCGAAAATCTCAACATCTATTCTATGATACTAGTTACGTTCCTATACGTATTAGTTGATATTCGTGATATTTTACTAGTTATATTTAGGTAGGAGGAATATCGATATTTCGATTCACTGTTCAAAATACCTAAGTAATTGGTGTGAAGTTTTAAAGTGATACGTAAAACGTACATACATAGCGCAGATAATAAAAATCATTTAAGTAAGCAACCGAATAAAGTAACAGAGTTGAATGTGCTATCCTGAGGTACTATCTTTCTTATTCACTTACAAAGCGGTCACAATGATTTTATTGTGACTTGCCGAATGGATCAGTGAACTCAACATTTTTAGCGCGTATCTATTTATATAAAAATCGGACATATGTGTATTTCCATAACATCTAGGCTTCATAATTTTTCATTGTTAATTGTGCATCAATATATTAGAATAGGAAGATAATACGTCTTTAATACAAAGTCTTATTGCACGTAAATATATGTCTCAATTTCTCCAGAGTCAAAATGAATGCTTATTTCACTTTTATACGTTCGAAACAATTTTGTGTGAAACTTATCTATTGAATTATTTTAAAACAGACTAGGGATAACGAGCCGATTTTAAATTAGATTCGAAAATCAAGAGTGATATTAAATACTTTGCCTAGCCACCAATAACACACCGAACCTTGTATATATGGGCTTACATGTTTTTATTCAACATCTGCATTGTTCTTATTACGTATGAGAATAAGGCAGTGGGGTGTAAAATTTCTTTGATTCTGTCTGTCATTTTATTCAATATTAAAAATGATATTTGTATCCGTTCTGTTTATTTAGATAAGTATGCCTCCTTAGCCTTTTTGGTGGTCAATGGTTACATACATCTGCATTAGTATCCGGAAATTCTCCCACATATAATGCAATTACGCTGGTAGCGTGGGATTTTTGATTCCTAATGCAAGCGATTTCTTGTCGTTTTATAGCGGCGTCATATTATTTGGAAAATATGTAGTAATTTTCTATAGTTTAATTCTTTTGTTGGTTCAGTTGTTTACAACAATTATAAAGTATAAATTTGCCAAATTCAGTTTTACAAACAAAGACGTATATACTTTTCTGTAATCATTTCTACGTAACGAATTGACAAAATTTTGAAATTAACAATACAACTGCCTGACTAAACTTATAATTGACTCAAAAAGAAATACTAGTAAGTAAATGTAATCTAACCATGGTTATTGCTTTTTTGTGAAAATAAAGAAGTGCATACAACTTAGAATATTTTTGGGCTAGATAATTATTGAAGACTCGTTTATTTATAATAATGTGAAGTGATTAGGATTTAATGAAAATTACGCTATGTTCCTTTTTGTTCTGCGGCCAAGTTTATTTAATAGAATCTATTGCCTTAGATCTTTGTGAAACCTAAGCACTTAGGCCTTCCCTAAGGATCATAATATGAGATTTTGGTTTCCGCTAAATGTAAGATGGCCCGGTGCGGATTGGTGGGGAAGATGATATTTCACAAGTGGATCAATTCTACATATTAGAGGAATACTATAGATTCGTGATTATACAAAAATTAGTAAACGGTTGGTTTGATTACAAATTAGTAGTGAATGTATATTGAATTGCATATGAAAAAGAAATATACTATGCATACATACACATAATATTATACAAGAATATTTTAATACTTACCAGGAATCAGTTTAAGTATGCTGAGCTAAGTCGATAAATAATACTTGTTGGTCGAACATGGTTTGATTAATCGTTATATTCTCACGCAGGTTCGTATTCATGGCATCCGGCATCCATTACCTACGTCTGAAGAAGTCGGACCGCGTGTATTGTCCGCTGCCACTGTACCACACGGCCGGCGGCGTCATCAGCGTCGGCCAGGCGCTAATCTTCGGATGCACTGTCGTTATCAAGAACAAGTTCTCCGCTTCTCAGTTCTTCCCCGACTGCGCTAAATACAACGCTACGGTGAGCATTCCAAAGGTCAAGCAGGATAACTTCACGTGATACTTACTGTACAGGTTTATTAATAAGTACGCTTATATATACTGTATTGCATATAATTCGAAACATTTTACACAAATACAATATTATGTTCACAAAGGTTGATGGTTTTAACGAAGACGAGCAGTTAAAAATCAATAGTTTGCAGACAATATACGAACCATATCATCATATGAGCCAAAATATGTATACTGTTGGAAATAGCCCTCCCCTAAGTATCCCATCCGCACCGTTTGTTTGTTTACTGTTCTTTGACATTTGCAAGTCTTAGTTGTTAATTTTCTCGATAGAATTAAAAAGCTCAGTATATTTCGGGAGTACTATTTAATACTGTCTGCACTATGAGATAATTTTAGTTAAATATATTATTATTCCAACCAGTAACTATTTTTTTTATATATATAAATATTTGTTACATCAATAGGGTATTACGCACTATGAAAAATAAAATCTAAATTTATTTTTTATAGTTCATTTATGAAAAAACAAACGAAAAATATTAATTTCTATTCATAAAACTGCAAAATAAATTAAACATTTCAATTTGAAAATACAAGTTTTTTTATCTGTGCTTCGAATGTCAAAAACGCTGTACGCCATGTTTGCATTCGCTGTGACGTCACTGGACTTGTAAATAAACAACCTCGGTTTTTGTTGTACATGTCTACTGTGTAATTTATTAGATTAACGAAGTTTCTCAGTTATTACTATCACGTTTCTTGATATTCTGCACCTATACTATATATATTGACCATGGAAGACGGCTTTGTAAAAGCAGAAAGTACTAATCTTCCACGAATAAATACATTGATGATGGCGAAATTCTTCGCTTGCAATCCCGACTTCTGTTCTGCGGAATTAAGAAATGTCAAAACATCTATGTAAGTATTAATATACCTACTACAAACTTTCCTTTAATAACAACAAAACTTTACGATTATGCTTTATTTTGCGATCATAGGTATTATAACCTAAAATTTCCTTTCAGAAAAATATAACCTATAAAATATTAGTTTTGTAATGACAAGAATTTATTTTCACATGTTTATATGAGCTATTAAACTGCATACTTACATCGAAATGATCCTCACAAAAATAGTATTTCGTTTTTGTGGACAATGACTTTGGATCTCTTCGTGCTAATTTCAACCACGTATTTCTCATTTTTAAATCTGTTGGCACTTGTATCCATAACTTTTCCGGTGTTTTAACACTTGTATTCTTACATTCAGACACAAGACACCAATGATAAGGACTATAGCCACTAGAACTCATTATTTATTTCGAAAATATGTTTATTTCTTTCAGCGAAGCGTAATGTTTACAATGCCCGTGACGTCACAGACATGGCGGCCTGAGAATTGGCGTTTTCGCGCCCAAATTTGAATTGTAAAATTAAAACACGTTTTTATGAAATAATTGGAATAAAAAAAATGTATTTATATTTTTTTGTGGTATTTTATCAATAACAGATTAAATTAAAACACTTTTTGAATTAGACTGTAATACCCTATTAGCCTAGCCCAAACTAAGCTCTGTAATTAGTTAAATTAGAGTTAATAAGTTAGGTATAAAGTAAGATTTGACCCAAGTTACTTCATTTTCGTAGGCCGCACACTACATAGGCGAAATGTGTCGGTACATCCTGGCCACGCCGCCGTCCCCGAGCGATACGCAACACAACGTTCGCATTATCTACGGCAACGGGCTCAGGCCACAGGTAACATTTTAATTTGTGTCTTACAAATATTTTTCTATTCAATTGGGTATTTGGATAACAGAAATTGAAAATATTGTTTGCCAAATGTGCTGTCTTTCTTTAAGCATGTTCTCTGATCGAAACTAGCGCCCTCAGCACTTTAATTCTGAATTATTTGAAGGGATTAATATTGTTTTATCATTATAAGCTTTTATAGTGACAAACCAGTATCCTAGCAATAACTCGAAAATAAATAAGGCGAAATCAGACTATGATAAGATATGTAATTTGGTCCTTTCAGATCTGGGTTGAGTTTTTGAAGAGATTCAATGTGAAATATGTTATTGAATTCTACGGCGCAACGGAAGGAAATGCAAATATAGGTAAAATACCTCTATTTATAACTAGTAATAAGCAATTAAGTTATTATATTTTATCTAGAATAATAAGACTACTGACCTTTTTATATGTACTGATAAGTTATTTATAGTTTTTGTAATATAAACATAAACGATAGTATATAAATTTATAAGCAAATATATTTTAAAACATGTAATTTTGCATGGGTGTTTGTGCATGTGAGATTTCTGTTTGTGACTGCACCCACGACACAGGACAATAATCCCAGTGTGGGGCGACGTTTTTATTAAAAAAAAATATCTATTTGCTCCATGGAATGGATACAATTTACAGATGCTTACAAAATGCGAACAACGATTGTATAATTGGTGATATCAAAATTAACATATTCAATTGCAACCATTCTCGTTGCAATTTTAACAACTTTAAAGCTATTCCTATGCTATTCTTTAATAATAAAAAAATCCTATGATCATGTCAATAAAAAAGCAAAAATACGTCACGATTTTTAATTCCTTGATTGAACTCTATTTACGTGATTAGTTTGTACGTATTTAGTTTTCATAAAAAATATGAAGAATGAAGACGAAAATAGAAACAAAATATTTGACTGGGGCGAGAATCGAACCCGCGTCTTCGACAGACTGTGTTGATGACTTAGCATTTACCCACCTAGCACTATCTGCTCTACTCGAACATTTTAAACTTTATTACCTCAATGTTAATAAATTAATAAAGTCCTTTTTCACAATAAAAAAAATGCTATTAATAAAATGCCTTTATGAGAACAATTTAGGTCTTATATATCGAACAAATTATGGTGATTAAATAAATATGAATACCATAATGTCAATGCCATTACTTCAATTAAGAATTGAAACTTTGTTGCTTGGATCAAAGGCCTAGTCATTATGTTTATTATCACATTTAAAAAAGGTAATTTTCTTTTCAAGCGAACACGGATGGCACTCCAGGTGCGATTGGCTTCGTGTCTCGCATCATCCCGTGGGTTTACCCCATCGCTATCATCAAGGTGGACCAGGAAACCGGTGAACCTATAAGGGACTCCAATGGGTTATGTCAGGTAAATTAAAGTCTAACTACAATTATGATCGTTGCTTAACTTTTAAAAGCCATATTGCTTCGTATCGTATGCAACAATTTCACCAAAAAGTAAGTGAAAGTTGAGACATATTTATGATAATTCCTTCAAACATTAAACATCACAACTAACACAGAATTGATCTTAACTTTTCAGTATTATCACATTTATTCATATCTCCCTTTGCAGCGAAAAGATGTGATACAATAATCTTTACATCACATGAGTATAATTATGCATAATTAGATGTAGTATTTTTATCATAAAAAAACATTTAGAACGTTGTTATTTTTCTGATAATAAATTATACGAACTTTTTGTACCAACCCAAGTTTGTCACTTTTGTCTAGCATACATTAACATATTATAAATAAAACCAAGTTGTTTATTATTTAATTAGGACAGAAAATTTTCACTTTCAGTTGGCGCAACCCGACGAGCCCGGAGTGTTTATCGGCAAGATATCGCACACAAATCCATCGCGTGAATACCTTGGCTATGTGGACAAAGCGGCCTCTGAGAAAAAAGTGGTCAAGGATGTCTTCACACACGGGGACTCGGCTTTTATTTCTGGTATTTTAACTATCACAAACTATCCATCATCCCTTGCTGGGTAAAAGAAGAAATTAGGGCTAATTAAGCGTTTTGGTCCGATGATTTCTTAAAATCTCTTCGTATTGGAAACCTCTTGTAACTGCTTCTAAAAATTAAAATAAAGTTATAAGAAATTGCCCTCCTTTGGGCACGGACAGTGTACAAGGCTTAAATTTGTATTGACTCTAATGAATAAAACAAATAATGGTAACTCCATGCGCTTGTTGTTTGACACAAACGTCGAAACGACGAACATTATGGCAGCTATCATAATGTAGCGCAAAGGTTTCTAAACTCTCTTGTTTCATTAACCACTTCCAGATCCGCTGGAAAAGATAGGAAGATAGAAAATATTTGGAAGAAGTATGTACTTAGATAACAAAAAAACTGTAGAAAAATATATATAAGAAAAAAATATGGGTGGTCCTCAAACGGCTCGGCTGTTCTTGAGTTATTGTTATGCAACACAATTTTATTTTATTTAGATTTCTCCTAATTAATACAATTCATCCAACAATCACTTTTTTTTCTCATTCTTCTGATAACACGCATGTTTAAAAAGTCATTTTCCGACAATAAATGTTAAGTACCAGTTTATTATCCGGTAAAGTGAATGTAATTATTAACTGTAAATATTAACTACCTTGATATAGAGATATTATAATGCAATTGTAACTTGTAATTCGTCGCCCATACACTAATGTAGTGCCGTTTTTAATCGTATCAAATCGTAGGATACTATGCGGTATTATTTGTGTGAATTTCGTGATATCGCGCCTCTTTCCCTGGACACTGTTTGAGTAGTATTTAACATTTCACTCAATAAAATATTTGTTTGTGATCAGGGAGCTAATTCTCAGTTCATGTGATTTGGTTTCGGATTTTATATTATATCAAGCATCTTTTATCGAACGTAAATATCACAAAAATCTCCATTCATAGAGAAAATTGTATTCTCGGGTCTATTCGATATAAAATTCGATATCATCTCGATCACGAACGAACGGAGCGCAACCAAACTTGGCTAAAGGCCTAGAACACAGATTAGTATACTATTACAGATAGGAAGCAGGCCTTGAGATGGCGGTTTCTTAGTCGCTACCTATTAATCTGTGGTCGCTACTATGATAAGCCTGGGATCACTTCAATTAATTGTCGATATCCAAATATCGACATATCGATTTCATGAAATTTATCGATAAATAACTAGCACAGCTCTAGTAGTTATTGTTCTTTAGTTTTTATTGTTCTTATGTATGTATAGAATCAAACAACAAATTATGATTAGATATATTTATTGTGCTTAAGATTGACTCTACCACCTGTTCGGATATTGGGAGGACCTTCTCGAGAAGAACAGGCAAGAAACTTGGAAGGTCAAATTTTATCTCCTCTTTTAAATCATAATTTACAAAAAGAATATTTAGAAATATATAAAATAAAATCTAAATCAATGTGACAAAAATAGAATATAGCCTTCATCCCCTAGTGTTCTCCATGTAGCCGCCGCTGCGTCTTGTCTGTGATTCTGGGAACAAAATATATGAATTGTAGATAAATGTGATCTTGCTATATCTAAGTTTAAATGAAATCAGACAAAAGATGATGGAACAAATAGGCAATAGAAGATACTTTCAATAATTTAAGCGATAATCGTATTAAACTAGTAAATAAGTTTCCAAATAGACAATTTAACAGTTTTAAAGACTTGCGGGTATTTAAATAAAAGTTAATACTTCTTATACGACATAAATTTCACCTTTAATACGTTTAAAAATACGGTGAAATAAAATGTTAGAGGTTATTGGAGTAAGCTTGGGTGATCTAGCTTGGGTAGCAGAAAACAAAAAAATTGCCACATGCTTATTATGCACCTCAAAAATGTTTTTATACAACAAAAATTGTTATATTTTGATAAGTATTTTGGAAAATTTTTGCCTATAAATATAAATTATATAATAGCCTATCATAATGGTCACTCTATGCTATAGCCCATTTTAAATGTTGAATTAAATCATACCTTAAAAGTCAATAATCTGTGTCTCCAACGGTTGTAATAGTCTCGCAAACCTGAAAATTAAAACAATATGTTAATTATTTTGTACGTTGTTGTTTTCTTCCAGTATACTTTTTGCGCTTTTCAAGTGCCAATCGATGCATGGTTAAGTTAGTATTAATACGGGGTTCTGAAAATGATCCTTTAAAATTTTATTTATTATTGTACAAAAATTATGAATTTGAACTCTACAAACAATGGAATGAAAATAATTTAAAACATCAGCATGATGTTCAGGACATCCAAACCAATCAATCTGAACAGATTTTAAAAACTCTTTTTTGATATTTGTTACTATATGATTTTGGTGAGGACTTTTGTCCATGTGCATATTATTTATATCTATTAGAGCTCCAAAAAGCATTACAAAACGAGAATTGGGATATTTGAGATTACGTCTTATTAAACTTTTGCGTTCTCTAAGACAAATCCATGTATGCAAATCAAAAACATTGTCTGTTAAAAAAGTATGGAATTAATAAAACACATTCTAATAATAACAGTCTAATAATTATAAGTCTATATTAGTCATCAATTTTATTTACATCTAACTAATATTTCTATTTTACATCATACTTCTTATTTTTATACACATTTCATTGTTGTGACTTTGTGAGTTCTCAGTACCAAACTACATATATGAAAAAAATATTAAAGTTACCACTTTCTGTAAACACTTTTTTTTTGTCTGATAATAACAATGGTCATGGTTTATGTGGAACATGTGGTATCAACTGTAAACATGATAATATTCTAGTTTCATATTCTGATTAAAAGCTAGAGTGACAAATAGGTATAATGGATAAATATTTTAATATTTTTAAGGAATATGACTTGTTGAATCAATACACCAACTGTTGCATTTGTGTATCTTTAAATTGAGATATTTTAGTGACACCACTTTGTGATTTAATAGAACTTGCAATAAATCTACTATGAATTCAGTGTTACATTAAAATGATTAATTTTATTAAACATAGGTTGTTAGTATATGAATTAAATCACCTGAATTGAATGACAGTTTTCTACTATTCATTTCACGTTCATTCCATTGCCAATCTGTAAGATAAAAGTACACATTTAATTGATGGCTATTCATAAAATGAAACATAAAAAAAAAACATTCTTATCAATTAAAAATCAATACAAGACAAGCTTCATTAACATATATTATCCAACTTTTAATACGAAATCAAAGTTAAATAAAAACTAGTCACAAAAAGAAAATAGACGAATTTTCTCACCTATGATTAGAGGGTTGTCAGGTTTACCTGAACAAATTTCACTTTCAGTAAAAAGGGTAGGAGCTGCATATGTAATTCTAACATCCCTAATTTTATGTATTTGCTCTCAAAATGAAGTTTACATACGCGTAGATTGCAGGTTATGTTTTTAGTTGTTACAATTTCTGGAAACTTGTCAGAGATAACTTTTTTCCACAGTTCGAAAATTTCTTTCATCCTTGGGAAATAATATAATCTGATAAATTGGCTAGTGGATTTACATCCAGGAATGCAACAGCTGCGGGGACCCATCGCTGCAAAAAAATATATTTTATTAACAATGTACCATATAATGTATGTCACGCTTGGATTTTCAATACATTGAATGGAGCGATTGAAATAACATTTCTAAAAGATTTAAGAGTTGGTGGAAAAACTGTTCTAATTACTATATGAAATAAGACAAAAGTTTACCGAAATCAAAGCTTCATATAAATTGTCTATTATAGCCATAGCCGATCGCCGACCAAGGAGGAACATCCGTCGTCCCGACCGGTATAATACATAGCTCGCCTCCTCCTTGGAGTGTCATCACTGTTTTCGGTGGTCTATTAAATAAGTTTAGTTTTGGTTTGATGAGTTTTTTGACGTTGTTGTCAGATGGAGAACCAAAGAATTAATTTGTTGTATATAGTTTTATTTTCATGAAATATAGTTTGAGATTAAGTCTTGAGCTCTTATTTACTTCAGCCACGGTTAGGACCTGCTAAACTGGCGCCCAACGTGAAAGATCCTGTCTTCGCTTCGCAAATAAGGTATTATTTATAGAGGCTTAGTGGCTAGATAAATTAGATGTCTCATATAGCCATAGCCGATCGCCGACCAAGGAGGAACATCCGTCGTCCCGACCGGTATAATACATAGCTCGCCTCCTCCTTGGAGTGTCATCACTGTTTTCGGTGGTCTATTAAATAAGTTTAGTTTTGGTTTGATGAGTTTTTTGACGTTGTTGTCAGATGGGAGAACCAAAGAATTAATTTGTTGTATATAGTTTTATTTTCATGAAATATAGTTTGAGATTAAGTCTTGAGCTCTTATTTACTTCAGCCACGGTTAGGACCTGCTAAACTGGCGCCCAACGTGAAAGATCCTGTCTTCGCTTCGCAAATAAGGTATTATTTATAGAGGCTTAGTGGCTAGATAAATTAGATGTCTCATATAGCCATAGCCGATCGCCGACCAAGGAGGAACATCCGTCGTCCCGACCGGTATAATACATAGCTCGCCTCCTCCTTGGAGTGTCATCACTGTTTTCGGTGGTCTATTAAATAAGTTTAGTTTTGGTTTGATGAGTTTTTTGACGTTGTTGTCAGATGGGAGAACCAAAGAATTAATTTGTTGTATATAGTTTTATTTTCATGAAATATAGTTTGAGATTAAGTCTTGAGCTCTTATTTACTTCAGCCACGGTTAGGACCTGCTAAACTATTTGAATCTATTGACCTCTTGAGCACCTTGCACCACTTAAATATACCGTTCCTGCAAAATAGATGAAAATCTGAAGAAGTTATGTAGATATGATTTGATTTCTGAAACTTAAATAATCGTTTTGTAATTAATTAATATCATGAAAGCCGCTACGTATCAGTAGCAGTTTCAAAATGGCGTATCTTGAAAAAACGAATGAAGAATGAAGTTGATCTAAAGATTGATTGAGTATTGAACGAAGTGAACGAAAGAGTGTTACTACTTTGATTTTTATCTGTGATTACTATTGGTAGAAGATTTATATGGATGCATTACACGGCTGGCCTAGAAGCCATGGCTGCTAAATATTTATAAGAAAAATTATTGAATGAAATAATTACTTCGAAAATTTGTCTAATGTTTGGATACTCATTTTTAGTTAGTTTAAAGAATATTAAGTAGGAATTGAAGAAAAAATCTGGCGAAAAATTAATTAATTAACAAAAAATATTTTTATCTAATAATTAATTTTAAGTTTATAGTGATTCATTTTAATACACTATTTTTTATCGTTTCCCATTACATTGAATATCATTTGCTTTTAAATTAGGTAGTTTCTTTTTTTATTTTAGAAACATATAAAGCATTTACAAAACACCAGAAACTACTTAAACCATTAACGAAACATCTTTAACATGCAAAAGAAACAGTTTGACAAATTAAAAAAATATATATTACAATAAGAGGATACAAAAGAAATACACGAGAGAATCTTATTTTAATCTAAGTAACCTTATACAATATTTTTGACAATTAGCAATATCACAGACGATATTTTTGTATCGGCTACGGTAGAGCACACGTTGCATATCGAGTGCTATCACTGGATAAATATCACGTTTGATATCACGAGAATTCCAAATGTCGCGATTAGTTGATATCCGCCATGTTTTTTCGACAAATATCGAGTTCGACATTATATCAAAGGAGTGAGAATTGGCTCCCAGGTGACATCCTAGTGGCGGACGAGCTGGGCTACTTGTTCTTCCGCGACCGCACGGGGGACACGTTCCGGTGGCGCGGGGAGAACGTCAGCACCACCGAGGTCGAGGCCGCCATCTCTAAAGCGGCTGACCACAGAGACGCCGTTGTCTATGGCGTGTTGGTATGTATCGGGCCAGTTCTAATCGATATAGTCACGCTTTTAAGAAAGGGGTGTCGCTATGATTTTTTTTATCAAAACTTTGTACGTAAATATAGCATATATAACTCGACAGATTGGCTTGTTTCCTATAGAGTAGATAGCACATTGCTCTATTGTCGTTTCGACTTTATCGTTATATGTTGATAGTATTTACTATAATACAAGGGATTTTTACTACGGGAGGGCTACTGTATGGGGTTCTTCAAAAGGGGAGTAAATAGGTTTTTGATGTTGCATGTTGTTGGTGTTGCAAGTGTCCATTGGCTACGGTAACCGCTACCATCAGGTGGGCCGTAAGCCTGTATGCCACCATCGTGGTATGAAAAACAAAACTTAATCTTCAATGGTGTCCTAGGTACCAAACACGGAAGGGCGCGCGGGTATGTGCGGCGTTGTGGACAGTAATGGAACTTTAGACTTGGAGGTGCTCGCTCGCTGCCTGTCACGAGACCTGCCTCCGTACGCGCGGCCCGTCTTCATCCGCGTCATGACCAGCATGGACCTGACAGGTACTCGGCCAGAGTCGCTAGCAGTGAACCAATTATTGCTTTTAGTAATGGTCGTTATTTTAATAGCAGATAATATAATGAATTATTTTCCCGTAACGAATAACACGTTATTTAACAACGGCTTATACTGTTATCCTGCTGTTGCTGTTGACAAAAGAATCGCCTATCATCGCCTGACGACCTCCATAGTCGAGTGGATAGTACACCAGTTTCAAGGTATCGCCATCTCTGAGGTCCCGGGTTCGAATCCCGGTGGGGGCAGATGTTTGTGTGATGAATGCGAGCATTTGTACCTTAGTCATGGTTGTTGATATATATTTCAATAAAAATTATTTTATATATGTATAATATATGTATGTCTATCCGTTACCCTAGATCCCATAGCACAAGCCTTATAGAGCTTAATTTGGGCTGGGCTAATTGGTGTAAGTGTAACAAATATTTATTTATTTATTTATTATTTATAGTCGCATTGTTGTGAAACCGTTGTGTAGGCGAAAGCGCTCGCTCTGTTGCCCGACTGCTTATTCTTATAATATTAACCTTTCTCACAACGAAATAAAGTTCCTATTTGTTTATTTCTTATAGAGTCTGGCTAACAAAAGCTGAACCCAGTGTTTTTTGTAGCGGCAACACTGTCATAAAAGTCAGTCAAATGTAACAAGATCCGTAACTGAAATGGAAAATTTAATAAAAGTAATTGAATACAAAAAAATAAACAAACTATTTTTTATGCTTTGTTACTTCCTAACCCATTACTTTCCAGAATTCGTTCCTTTTTAGCGACATTATCGAATGGTGTAATAATACAGAATGTGTTTTTTTTTTAAATCTACGGATTCGATTCCTGGCTAGGAGTATTGATTTTAAAAAAATCGAAGATGCAGTTTTAGTTTTCATTAAAATCGGGCCCGAGCCTCCTTTGAGTACTTTTCGTTATTCCTCATAATTTCGGACTTGGCCACCTGGCAATCTGATTTCACACCATTATCAAGCAACCAAATAGCTTGATTTTTTGTAAAAAGGCTGATAACTTGGAGTCACCGACGAATTTGTTTTGATTTGTTTCTTCTTGCTTTGTCTTATAATCAAAGCAGGTATCATTCAAATTAAAAAAAAAATAATAAAAAGTATCAAATTAGTTATTCCTACTATTTTCGGTGTTACCGTCCCTATATTTTTTAAATTTGCCGCGTTTTGATAGGTTCAGCTTTCGTTGGCCAGACTCTAGTAATTTTACTAATACAAATTCACAATTTTGTACCTTCGCGCGTATGACAATTAGACTCATTTTGATTTACAGTGTGATTTGAAATAACAATTAGGTTAACTGTTGCTGGCTTGCTGGTGCCTAAGCTGTTGTCATTTTTTTAGTTACGCATTATTTGCAGTTGCGTGATCGTTGCAATAATTAGTGTCGTGTTTGGATTTGCCGTGGTGTGATCGCGTATGCAAATTTAATTACCTTTTCGTTGCAATAAATTAGTGTCGTGTACTTTTGAAGTAACTAATAAATAATTAGAGTAGATATTGTAAATAAATAGAAATTGAAGAATATTGCAAATATTGCATGTAAATATTGAATGTAAATAACAAATTATGTACAGATCAATGAACTTTTAAATACACCAGAATATTATATTGATTTATTAATTTATTTGAGTTGTAAGTTATTTAAATTACTGCCTAATATTCTGACAGTCCTAAGCCTGAAAAAGTATGAAAGAAAATTCATTGTTAAGAATAACAATCGTACTCAACAACATTTGTCAAAACAGCAATATAACAGGATAACAGACAACAGTTTACAATAACAGTTATAGGAAAATAACACAACAGTGTTATTTGTTATTACAAAATAGTCGTTATTGCCATTACTTTTATATTTTCATCTTAGAATCTATCTTTCTATTAGTCAAACAACACATTTATATATTTTTTTCAATATCTGATAAACATAGTTACAAGCTACCTTTTGGTTGTCGTTTATACAGAAACATCCTATACGTATCGTGACGTCAATGGACGAGCCCGCCTTGTTCGGCGCGCACGTACATGATTCACGATAAAAAATAAGTCTTTATAAGTCTTTATTAACAAACACCGAGTTACATGGCCCAACACATTTCAAAACTATGTTGATATTGCATAAAAATGGGCGTTCAAATCAGGTACCAGCGGAACTCAAACTAGACGAAAGCCTGTATCTTGAGTTCCGCAGGTGCTCACAATACTATGATTATGTATGTGTACTAATACTTCTAATTATATGTACTTTCTAAGTTGGACGACAATCTAATAACCCTAGTCAACTCCATTACTTAACAATTCTTTAATTTATGGCTATCATTTCTATATATATTTTTTTTATGTTTTGTGGATCTATTTGTGTGTGTGTGAGTGTGTGTGTGTGTGTGTGTGTGTGTGTGTGTTGAATTATGTGAATAGGTATATAAGACAGTATAACTAACCGAGAGTGTGTGTGGTGTGTACGTATATAATAAATAAATAAATGAAACAAATAAATGAAACAGGGCATACCGTTGTGTGGGGTAAAAAAAGATTGTTGTATAGGTTGTTATTAAAATATAATGTAATAAAATCGATATTTTATGCATATTTCCAGATATGAAAAAGATTTAGAATTATGTTGGTTAATAATTCGTTTATTCTTTCTCGAAATACACATGTACATTTGTCCAACGCTTTTGTAAATTCGCAAACTACAAAGAAAATCAAAGGCCGAATCGAAATCGAACCGTACAGGGGCAGCGCGGTTGACTAAGGCCGAACCCTAACTTAGAATAGATTCGTACCCCACGGAGGAAACGTTGGGATTCATAAGAAACTATTTACTGTACCAAATGTATCATAAACTAAAAACGTATTTGTTTCCAGGTACGTTTAAAATGAAGAAGACAGAACTACAGAAAGAAGGCTTTGACCCAACATTAGTGAAAAAGGACAAATTGTACTATTTAGACTCGAAGCTTAACAGATATATCCCGTTAGGTCCAGATGAGCATCAGAAAATAGTAAACGGACAAATTAGATTGTAAGCGTTGTGGGTCTTGGCTATGGTATAGGTGATTGACTAAGGTAAAGGTAAAATTATTAAATTACCTAGGAGTATAAGGTACTTAAGTACACATGTGTGTTGACAAAAACATCGAAGGAAGTTATACAATTATTATGATGAGAGAAACATTAAAAGTACACAATAAAACATAAGTGAAGCTTATAATACATTTATTAAGTAGATAACGGTTGTGGGTAAGAAGTTACGTAGAAATTGCTTTTGTTTTTTTTTTATAAATTAACAATATTGTTATCGTAATTTTCAATCTTCTTTCGTATCATCGATTAGTTATTAATTTATTTGTTTTATAGAATTTAATAAAACTCGTTGGATATGCTCAATTATTTTAGTGCAAATACAAGTAATGTGATCTTGCATGTAACTTAAACAATTAGGGATACTTATGTCTATTTTTATTTGATATTACAAATATATATGTCGATAGTATATTTTACTTTCTGTTATGAACATATGATGAACAGTTTACTTTCATAGTTTAATTTTGTTTTGGATTTGTAGTTTGCATCACATTTGTTTAATTGATTGTTTTGTAATTTTTGTGTTATAAAACTTAGCTATGTGTATATAAAATACAAGTGAAAATACACATTTTATCTTTAATATTGTATAACTGGCATTCGTAATTTACCTGAATGTCTCTGTGATCTTAGGTAGAGAGCTTTTGCTCATTAAATAAATGCTTTCCATTTTTATACCTTTTATTAAAAAAATAGATTTAAATTGAACATTTACCAATAAGACAGGTCTTAAATCTAATAATAATTTTTTATTTCAAACTTTGCATCCATATTTTTTAGTATGTTCGTAACAACGTATTTTTATTGTTTTTTTAACCTAGCTCGCTACTTCGACATTGTATAACATGTCGGAATAATTACTCACAGATTAGATTTATTGTCATGCTTGCAATATGAGCATTTTAACAACATCATTGATTTTTAGCTTGAAGTATTGTATATATTTTTTAACTCATTCAGCTGCATTGCTAGCAATTATATAGAAGTGGTAAAAGGCGGTGTTTTCTAAATTAATCACAAAAAATATGTTTTAGGTGAGCTTCTATAAAGAGCTTTGTTTGACTTTTTGTTTGTTGTTTTGTTTTTGTTTCATATAATTTTTTACATTAGGTTGATTGAATTTTCAAGAATTGTCGTCTTTTCTCCATTAAGCAATACGATCTGATCCTCTTATTATGTATAGTAATAATTACATTTTCTGTAAAATTTATATTTTTGATCCGTATGAATAAATACTTTTTTCCTGGTTTAGATATCTATTTTATGTATATGATATTTAATGTAAAAAGGAGAATAAAACACATTATCTAAACCAAGCTTAAAAACGTTCGTAGAGTGGTACTGAAACGAACTGTGTATTAACTATCACTGGCTTTTATAGATTTATTTCCAATTTTATTATGTTGTAATAGGTATCAAAATGCTATTAAAATTTTATTAATCTTGAAGTGAGAGAGTGAAACTGATCGCATTTATTTCTGTTTATAAATATATTTATATTACATTGTGATTTTTTATTATCAATAGCAAAACAGAATGTCATTAAGCATTATTTTTCTTCAATAATTTGTTTAATTAATTTCCGGTGTTGTTAAAATATATCGTATTTAGTTTATACAATTATTTGTATTTTGTAGAAATAGCTTATTTTTATACGATCTGTTGGTCCCAATCTTATTTATTTATATAACAACATTGTTGTTTAATCACTCTTAATGTTACTTATATTTTGTTACTTTATGAAAGTTTTTATGGAAAAAGTGATACTTGCCGTGTTTCATTATGTTTATTTATGACGAATAAGTGACGCATTCCAGTCTTGACGGGGGACTGAAATAATCTCATTCTTATTTCGGCTGTTATTCTTGATATATCGTACCAGAGTCTGGATTTGAGATAATAAAATATTTTGTATCAAATATTGTTTTATTAACAGTTTCCTTATGAAATCTTCTAGCGAAATCCTTGTATGCATTTGCTGTCTTCCAGATTTCGATTGATGATTAGACACGCAATTCCAACTAAACTACGATTTTTGATTCGAGTCAATGACAAGTGCAACTGTCACTGATACAAAAAAGGGTGACCCACTACAACCCACTGCAATAGTGATGTTCGGCAATCAATAGATTTAGACATTTAGTCATGCTTTATTTTATTAGGTATCAAAGCGGTTTTTTTATTGTAAATATGTAATACATACCATATTAAATAATATGATTTGTGACACATGACACTGGAAATGTCATTTTACTGACTCGAATTAAAAATCGAACTTTACATGTAATTTTTATTAGATATTATACTCCTAATAAAGCAGGTCTTTAAAGTGTTACTGTGTGCTGTAAATATTGATGGAATGTATGAACATGATAAGTATAAAGATATAAAAGATTGTCAAAATAAATGTCGATATTGTGAAATAATAGTTATTTGTAAATACATATATACTCGATTTTCAAACTTAAACCAAACTTAGTTCTCATGACGGCCTTATTTTCATTAGTCGTTAATTAAATACCCATTTTCCAAAAATGTCTTCATAAACTACATGTCCCGGTTTGATGTAATTAGAACTGCAGCTCTTCAGCCAGTCTTAAATATTTATATAATAATTGAAGGGGCTTGCTGAATAAGTAATACATAGTTTTATAAGTAGGTATCTCCAGTTGCTAAATAACGTTTTCCTTAAATTTTAATTTTGCGTCTAAGGCTTTTCGAAAGTTTCGGGAAGAGAGATAAAAACAGATTTCGATGCGGAATTATGTGCGTTTATCGTTGCTTCTATCTTTTCAAATATATTCTAAAATAATCATTTGTTATGCTGGAAAAGTTATTATGATCGTCACATCACATTTCAAATTTAAATTTAACTTCATGTAAGTTTCTGAGGTTCCATGCTCCTTTAAAATTTTTCTCGCTCCTTTAAGTTTTTGTTTAGTGAAACTAAGTCACAGGCTGATATAATTGTTCCACAGACATTAACTGTTTATAATAACGCCTGCTCAGTCCCACTCTCAAAACAAATGCGCGGTGATGAATACTCGGCAGTTCTTGATCTACTTGTATATGAAAATGGTTATCACGTACTGGCCCTAAGGCATTCATAAACAAAAATCGCAAGTATTGCTAGATTTTCAAACTTGGTAGTCTGGCTACTACCTATATATTATTAATTATTGCAAGTTAGAATAACATTATTATACTCTTACACCCGCAGTAAGTTTTAACAACTAACTACCGTATTCACAAAAGTCTCTTAGTTAATTTAATTCTACCTTAAAGTTAGTCCATCTAAAAATATAGCATAAAAATAAGAGCCAACATGTCACATAACGTTGTAATAACATTAGTTGATGTCTCTTGCCTGGCAGTTACTAATTAAGGTTCTATAAAACGATTTAATGGGTTTGTTTAACATTCATAAATTAATGTCTTTATAAAGACAAAGAAATTATCTAATTACTCGCCCTCATAAAGAATACTCATAAAAATATTGTTGTAATACTCGATATTTGCTCACGCAAGTTGTAAGTACGAAGGTTACAGGAAACTTGGCGCAGGTGCTATTTTTGCGTGTGCATTGTTCGCAGCCGCCACGTGGTAATGATAAAGACGCGTGCCGAGATAATTATTTTTATGCCTATGCATTAAGAAACAATAGAATTTAATTTAATTAATAATTGCTCTTTGAATATTTGAACTGTTGTTTGAAATGAAATGTTTGAACATTTTATCAGATTAATAACATGTTTAACACAATAATTGAAATTGCTTAGTATTAATTAAGAGTAGAATACTAATAAATAAAAAAATTGTAACAAACACATAAAATATGCGAAATCCACCAAGGAGTATAAAATCAACTTCTCGTAGTGCAGGTAGAAGAATTGATCTCTGCCTAGACTCTACAAAACAAAACTTAAGAAAGATCAGTCACAAATGTCAACCGCGCGAAAATTTTAATCGAGTCCCTCTAACTCCCGGATATTCCTCGACTTATGACTCAAAACCGGTTGCGGCACTGCGATCCTCGTTCGGATCAGCTGTTATCGGCGCATGTGCAGCTGGCGTGAGGGGAGCCGCCGACTCGCCGTTGACGCACCCCATCCTTGCGCAGTGGAGTGCGGTGTCTCGCGACGTGCTTACGTGCGTTGTGTGCTTGCCGGTGTATAGTTAGCGGTGTATTTACGTCCACGGCCGGGCGCCAGCATGGACGCGATACTGGCGGCGCTCGTCGCGCTGATGGCACTAGCCGCTGCGATGGCGGCGGTGCTGAGCACGCTCTCCAAGGCAGCGATCTTCGCGCTGCTCGCAATCGCGCCTTGCCTCTACCGATACAGGAAGCGTATTTACGTGATCGTCAAAACCTTACCCAGGGACACCAAGTGAGTTACTACTTACCCACCCAAAGCAATAACATTTAATCCAATTATTTAAATGCCAACATTTTGCCAATTAAAATAGAGTTCTGAAATTTAGAATTGCGTTCTTAAAAATTCCGTTCGATAATCTGTTGAAGATTATTATGGTATTAATTTTAAAATTTCACATCGCACTTGTTCCCAAAGGAAATGCTTGAATCGGTATTGAGATTTTTTTACTTTGCCTATCCGTAATGAGATTTGTACTATTTATAACCAATAAACGCAGTGCAGTGTTCTTTGCAGGTGCTAACGTAGAGCCAATAAGGAAGTCACTTAATTTTAGCTTTTCATTAGGCGTAATAAGGTCTCAAATTGCACTTCCTGTAGGATTATGTCTCAATTTTTTAACAGAACCTGTTATTTTAGCATCGGTTATCGTCGAGATGACAGCAACGTGTTTGCCTTGATAGTGATATTGCGGTATTTACCAACATTGTAGACGAGCAGAGATTTCAAAGTTTTATCAGTAAAAATATATTTAACATCTAGACATTATCTCCTAGCAAGGTAATTTCGCGGTCTTCGTCAAAATCAGAAAAAAAAGTCTTTCATTTTCTAAAACGCTCCACAGTAGGTTTTAGAAAATAAAAATTTGCTTTTGCTAGTTGAAGAATATGTGCTAAAAAAGTATCGTTTTATATTTGGGGTCAATTTATTATTCTTTGGTTTTATTGTATTAAGTAATATGCACGAAATTGCGTATTTACGATACTGAATTATTAACAGATAATCTGTGGTAATTCGAATGATTGTTAAGTTGGTCAGCAATATTACCCAAAATTCCGTTTGGGAATACCCATGCGGAATTTAAATGAAGATTCAAAGTGATAACATTTCGTTCAGATATACCTAAACCGTTAAATGTTTCCTAGTTGAGCACCGAAATGAAATTAAATTCCGAAATTCCGAAGAAAATTTCCACTGTATGTCTTACTCCCGAAATACGCCTTCGGAATATTAATTCTACTTAAGAAACCTGCAACGAACTTGATTTTGCGAAGAAGTTTGAAGCTCAATGTTAATACAATTATGAAAGTCTGTCGTTCTGTTTAATAGAATAACGTCTTATTTAAAAATGACACCTTATCATCAATTTTACCAGTCTTGATTTCGTATCTTTGCTTGCGAAACTGGTACCTGCAAAACCATAGTAAGAGGATTATGTAATAAGCAAATAAGTCATATAAATAAACAGTATCACCTTAAACAAAAAATATATATTTTTAGTGTCTGAAATATTGAGAACAATAGCGATGACATCTTATTCTGCATTATGCACTAGTGTGGTCTTATTTTCATATTAATACATTTTAAATGTGAAATCGCGAATAGGGGCCATCCATAAATTACGTCACACGGTTAGGGGGAGGGAGGGCGTTGACGAAGTGTGACATTGTGTGACAAGGGGGTGGGAGGGATCTTAAATTTCGTGACGTCACATTTCAAAATCTATCATAAGCTATCTGTTAAAACGCAAATTTTAAATTATTACCATTAGTATGAAAAGTGCTGTTAATATTAACTTTTATTGTAAAGTCTGTATACTCTCATAAATAAATAAAGGAATAGTATCTTCTTCTATCTATTAATAGGGGTACTCCCGAAACGTACTATTTTTCTAATTGATTATACATAGTACGTGATTTTGAAAAATATAATAAGAAAATCATGAAATGACCATATAGGTACTTATTTAATATAAGTAATCGTTTTTTGTTTTGTTAATTGATTTGATGTTAATTTTATTAAAATGAAAATAAAACTGATTTCGAAACCGCTTTTATTATTCAATAATTTCTATAATTTCAAAATTTGTGACGTCACCCTAGGGGGGTGGAGTCTCACAAATGTGACTAGCTGTGACAAGGACGGGGAGAGGGGCAAAAAATCACGAATTTCTTGTGACGTAATTTATGGATGACCCCATATGATCTATAAGAACCTAAATGATATGTAGAAATTTATATATTTAACAAGAGCGCCCAAAAAGTTCAGTATTTAGCCATTTCCCAAAATAATGAATGGATAATCGCTTTAAAGACTATATTCTATTACTTAGACTAAAGCAATGGCATACTTTAGTAGAGGGTTTACGGTACCGAAGAGTTTTTGCTTTTGTGTAGAATATTAAATGGACTAATACTCACTCTAGCCAATATCATATACAACTTGACAGAGAGCACTTACATTTTTCTGTGAGGTTATTTAAAGGATTTTAAAATGTATTGTTCGTATTAATAGTTCGGTTATCTGTTTCAATAAATATAGAATTTTGATATGTATAT
The DNA here is from genome assembly GCA_036419045.1 of Scirpophaga incertulas. NCBI lineage: Eukaryota > Metazoa > Arthropoda > Insecta > Lepidoptera > Crambidae > Scirpophaga > Scirpophaga incertulas. Next base: position 24,881,837 of record CM071634.1, on the reverse strand, counting down.
ATTTACAATAATGACGAAATGTCGTGTTACTTATGATAAATATTTTACTGATTCCATAATGCGTTATTTTTCTCTTGGTTGACTTTGGATTACTAGAGATTTTTTTAATACACAACACCTATTTAGGTGATAGCCTCCAAAACAGCATACTTTTTCTAAAATAATTTATTTAAACTATAATGTTACATACCTACTTACAATGTACAGACGCCAGCACATTAAGCTCTACCACAAAATGTTATATTTAGGGCTCCGTACTCCATACCAAAATAACAGAACTCGTTGTAAAAGTAGATTTGTTTTCTATTATATTTTGAACACTATGCGTTTGAAGTTAAGTTGCCTATTGGTTACAGAAATTGTTCCTATATAATCTAACATCAGTACACCATTATAGAAAATGTTCTAGTATAGTTCTGAAAGCTCGTTTCGTTTTTGTTATATGATACTTCCTAATTAAGTAGGTACCTCTAACAAGTAAGAATGTCGTGTCGGTGTTGCTGTGACACGGCACTAGCTGTTTAATGGGAGGTTTGGGGTTCGGTCCTACTGAGTATACACGACACCACGATAGTTAGACAACATGTTTATTTTGAAACAGCTCTTATTACGCTTGCAATAGAGGTGGTCGGTGGATTTTAAATTAAGCTAATCTGCTTGTTTGGCATTATATTGACAAACAAGCAGATTGTTTATTTGCATTCGTAACAAATCTGCAACCTCTACAAAAATAGTGTATGTTGCCCAAATGTAAAGTACATAGTACCCAATATCTTTATTTCTCGGCAGAAATAGGTTGTGTTGCTGAATCTACAATTTTATTTCCGTTACTCGTTTTTTATTTATAAGTATGTATAAATAAACTGCTGCTGACTGTATAGTATATATATATATATATATATATATATATATATATATATATATATATATATATATATATACTATACAGTTATATTAGATAGATACAGTTATATAGTTATATAACTATATAAGTATACTGTTACTGAAATTTTATAATTTATCTGATGTTCCTAGAATCCTACGTACACCTGAGAACAAACTCAGAAGTGTATGACAAATCAACCAATCCGTAGGTACTTGGGCCAGCGCGGTGACCTGAGACTTGAAATCCTTCAACTCAGAATACGTGGTGAATTAGTAAAATTGATGAAGTTAAGTAATTAATACGGATATCAATAATATAATGTTCGCGAGAGCCTAATTGATAAAATCTCATGGAACAGATTGTACGACTTACATCACCATTCATTTTAATATTTTAAGTCTGGCTCCAGGAAATTTTCGGAACCGGTTTTCACTGGATCTCACGTAATGGAATGCAGGTAGAGAAATTCGCCGTTATTCCAAGGAACGAACATTTTGAAGAAAGATCTATTCATTTTAAAGTAGACAATTTTAAACCTATGAATCGTATAGATATTTTTATTTGTTGGGAACTATGTTTGAGATTTTGTTCATTATTTAATTTAAATAAAAACATGTGAGAGTTAAAATAAAATGTTAAAATATTTTTTTTCTATAAGTCTTAAATTTAAAAAATAATACAGTTAGGTAAGAACGAAATACATCAATTTAATAGATAAAGATAAAAGAAATACATATACTCACGCCTCATTTTTTGTTCCCCTGAGGAAAATGTATTAAATTGCATACCCCGGCTTTGGCGAGCCGGCGGTTATGTGGGGCTCTCCTCCCCAGAAGGGGGAGGCCTACCCACTAAAACCCTCAGGGATGGCCTTCCTCAGGCATGTAGAGAGCCCCCGGGAACATCAAGCCACTTCCGGGAAATGAGGGTAGGCCACTTGCTACTATCTAGAGATACTTCTCTAGCTTCCTCAAAATCTAATCTAGATCTAGCTTTTCTTCAGGTCAGGATATAATCTATTTAATCCAGATAAGTTCGTCTATGTTACCTCTTATTAACTTGCCCATTTGCCTATGAATTTCTTTCGTCAGTCGTCTTACATCCGTTCTTTTCACGTGTCGAAACCATCTAAGTTAGGTTCGTCACTTATATAATTCAGTTCGTCAGATACGATTTAAATGATTACATATTTGTTAGTTTCGCTACCGCCATGTACAACACCGATTAGAAATATCAGGGAAAATAAATTAAGAAGAAATCTATTTATTTATTAATCAGCGTAGTGCATATATTTACAAATTGTAGCCTATGTATAAGCTATATTATTGTAAAGTTTATCTTATATATTTAAAAATTTATTCAGTAGTACCTCTGTAGTCAAGTGGTTAGTGCACCTGTTTCAAAGGTGTGCCATCTCTGAGGTCCCGGGTTCTAATCCCGGTGTGGGCAGAGTTTGTGTGATGAATAAGAGACGCTGTACCTTAATCATGGTTGTTAATGTATATTCCTATCAAACATATTTATATATGTATAATATTTGTATATCTATCCGATACCCTAGATCCCATAACTTATTACTACATAGACATAGACTAATTGGTGTCAGTGTAAGAAATATTTATTTATGTTATATATCCACACAAATTTTCCTGTTTATAATTTATTAGCTTATTATAATATCAGTTTCCGAATCAGAATTTTTCAGAATTCCGACATTTATCACAATTGGCAGCTCGTTACAATAAACTAACACATCACCGAAATGTAGAGTTATTACATTTCATTTGACCTCCTTTGAGTAAATCCTTATCATTCCATCATATCCGTCCCTACCGAAGGGCACGAGCTCACCCCAACTGCAATAGGGCGATTATTCTTTGACCCAGTGTGAATTAGTCGACTGGAAATACACATTCATACATAGTAAGGTCAACCCTGGGTCTCCCGGTTAGAAAATCAATGCCGAAAACACAACACCATCGACGCTTTCATTGAATTATCAAACACATTTTTTATTCATTCTAATTATTTCAAAAGGTATCTTTCATTGCCTACTATGCAGTACAAAGTTCGCTGGGTTACTACGATAATCCTAATCATTTTAATGATTACGTGAATATTAACCAAGCCTAAAAGATAGGTTAAAGGTAAATTCAATTCGCAACAAATTTTCCTTGTTATAACTTCCGTGTCGCCGCTGTACGACATAATTGTGATTAAGTAATTAAGCAACACTTCATTGTGTATAAGATTTATTACAAACTTTACGCACACAATGGGGGAATTAATGCCGGATGCATTTTCTAAGGGTTAACCTTCAACTGGTGTAGAATTTGCATTAAACGCACTCATGACACTATGAAGTGACTTGCAACATGATTCCGATAGCTATTCTTAGTCTTCACAATTCAACATAAGAATCCAGACTGGATTCTAAGTGTGAGTTGATTTGTTTAAATAGTATAATTCTGGAAAAATAAAAATTCTACAGAGTAGAAAAATCAATTATAAAAATTTATCTTTTTTATTTACGCATTAACACACTTGGATAGATTATGATACAAAAAAATTACATACTTCAGCTCCTGTAGTATGGCCACCGAAACATTATTTATTATATATATTAACAAACTTGAGAGAAAAGAGGCTTTCCTGGTATGGTCACGTATTAAGAACAGAGAACGATCATGTTACTAGGAAAGTTATCAACATGAAAGTGGATGGGCTTATACATACATACATACATATATGTCACGCCTTGTTCCCAATTGGGTAGGCAGAGACCACCTCTCTCCACTTGCTACGATCCTGGCACACTTCTCTTGCTTCCTCCACTTTCATGAGCGTCTTCATGCATGCTCGTCGGTTGCGGTTAATGGGCTTGTAGGGAGAGGAAAACCGAAGAAGAGATGGATGGATGAAGTGGCAAGTAATAAGAAAAGCTACCAGACTGGTGAGTGGTTACATTCGTCCCTTGGTTCTTGTGAGATTCGAAGCAAATTTGCAACCCCACAAAAACTACACTGTACGTTGCCCATATGTAAAAATGTGAAGCTATTACCTATGTAGTAATTTCATTGCTTACCCTTCAGAGAAATAGGTAAGACGAAGGTATCCATGTAGACGACCCTGATATATTGTCTCTTTTCGGTAAATTCAGATTCCGATAGAGCGATTTAGCACTTAGAACTGTCACAAGATAAAGGATAAGTATCAAGATGACGGCTATATCACAACATAGCTTTATCATATCTTGTTTCATTGCTCATGTTATAGAAGCTATTATTCTATAGACATCGTGGATTTGTTGAAACATTAGCAAAAGTGCTATCCTGTAGCGACAAATTCATTTTCCACATTTGAACTTGTGGTGAAAACTGTGAAATTCGTATTCTATTAATAAGTAAAATCTAGTAACGTCAGTGTATCAAAATTATATTTTGGAAATTTCATATCTGTAGTGATTAGAATATTAGTTTGTTACAGAATTGTTAAATAACTACAAGTGAGATCTTAGGTGATGTTAAAGTGATGTATGAAATGAGTTTGTTCCTTACGCAATTCAATAAGCAAGTGAAATGCCATAATTTTAAACATTGAAATGAATGGCTTAAAAAGTGAAAGAGTTATTCGATTTGCATTTCATTTTATCAAAGAAGAGAAGTTGAAGAGAGAATGCTGTTCTATCTTATCTATCTATCTTAGGGGCCGGGGTGGCTACCGTGAGGTGCCAACGCACTTCGACCCATTATGGGTCTTTTGTGCTACCCCATTGGTTCCTACTCCTTAATGTCGTTAGACAGTTACTTGACCACCGTCAGTCCAATCAATCGTGCTCAAGAGCCTGATTATGTCCCTTGGTGGCATTACCCTAAAGTCGTTGGGTTTTGGATATCCAATCCCTATCAACCTTTGCCTACTTCCGGCCAGAGCATCGCAGTTGCACAATAGATGTGTCATGCTCTCCTCCTCGGTCTTGCAGGCCCTGCATAGAGTGGTCTCAGTGAGGCCCATCTTGTGCAGCATAGTTCTAGTACCAAAGTGTCCTGTAAGGGCACCAAGCACCAGGCGGGTGTGGAGCCTACTTGAGCTCAGTGTGAATCTCAGCCAGTTTTCTGAGCCCATAAAGAGCTTGGCGTGCGTCATTCTAGAGAATGCTGTTACTATACATATTCTTTCTTATGAGAAATTCTTGCGGGTATTTAAAAAGTAGGGGATCTTATCTATATTACTTTATTCATCTAATGATGATCTTATCTATATTAATCATAACACCTGACACATATGGCACATATGGAGCAGATTATTTATATTTTGGCGATACTGTCTCGCTTGATAAAATTCATTTGAGCAGGTAATTAAAACTTTAATTAGCGGAGACTAAAAAATATATTGTTATATTCCTTCTAATAATTTAATACTTAAAAAAACATATAATTAGATATAAGGATTCCAATATACAAGGATGGTATTAGTAGTGGTAGTATATTATACAAGAGAAAGTTTTGTTAAAATTGATGACCCATCCATCTCGGCCTATATCATGCCTACATTTCTATTCAAAGCAAATAGTTACCCAACGTTACCAGCGGTCAGAGCGGTTCAAATACTGCCAAATCAGCAACCTGACTAGACTTTACATGGAGTACGATCGCTACAAAGCGTCTAATCCGGTAACAACCGGTGCAACAGAAACATACAATAATCGGCAGCAATGCAACCTGGCATACTTTTAGAGTATTGAAGCAAAATTTGTGTACGTACTCATTACAAACTATACTGTTTATCCCTTGAGCCGCTCTTAAGGCGCTCCTATTAAGCCAATCTTATGGATTGCTTTTAGGGATTCCAAATTATTATGGCGTTTAGAGTAAGTCACACTCTTTAAAACTATCCATTAATGATATGATAACACAGGGAATTCATATCGGGACAAGATGATGGTCAGTCTTCAACTCTACCCGTACTAAGTCCATATCCGTCCATTCCAGCTAATATTGTACCGAACCATCTTTATAATCTGGACCCGAGTCTTGCTAGAAGGTCCATCGTTGGCTATGGCATATAAAATAGCCTAGCAGATAAACGGTTTAACCGCCTTTTCAAAAATGGTATCTTGATATATTTGTGTCGGTGTTTTTACACCAGTATTTATGGTTCGACTAAATATATTTTGTTTGGAAGTATGTAACATTAATAACCCAAGTTTTTTTTTCTTAACTCTTTTTATATTCCTGCGGCAAAGAAATATACATTTCAAACAACAAACGTAATAAACCATCTGTCCCTTTACTGTTTTACCGTTTTTTGGGTTTATTAAATGAATGCGAGTGTAATAATGTTCTATGAGTAGGTATAGACATTCAGTTTATGAGATTTTGAAAAAAAATCGTGTTGGCCTCCTATTTTGCTATTGTGTCCTTACATTTTTATTTATATAATTTATTTTATACAATAAAGTAATATACAAAATGCTATATAAATAGCACTAGTTAGTTAAAGTATTTTATGTGAAACTCATTCTAGAATAAATGTGAGGATTAGTCATAATTATTAAAAATACACGGACGAGTTTGTGGAGAAGAAATAATAAAAACACGTGTAATTTAATGCAAAACACAGTGTTTCTATTTATCTTTATTTATATATAAGTATATATGTATATATATTTATTTATTTATATTTCGTAAATAAATATAAAGTAAGTATCCGTAGAATTATTAGGATGCACAACTCTAATACAAGTATCTGCTCAAAATAAAACTTCCTTAATTTTTATATTGTTGAAATAGGTAATAAGCAATAGCTACATAATAAATATCAAAGAAAACGAAATTCCTAATCCGGAGTGAAATACAAACCCGCAAGTTACTCTCCGACTAAACCAAATAATCCAACGTACAACGTTGAAAGTTGTACTTTATATCGAACCTTTAAACCAAAACGGTACTCACCTGCTATACAAAATATACAAAGTTTTATTAACAAAGAAATACAACTCCACGTAATTTGTGCATTACGAGTTTTATTGTTAGAAGACAAAGAATAATGTGCAACAAACACAAATAATAGCGTGTTTCTAATGCTACGAATGTGTATCGCTACCAATACATTCCGTTCCAGTGATCTATGCATAATTCAACTTTATAAAACACTGCTAAGTTCATTATACTTTGAAATGGTCAGCCACTCACACTGGTGATGTTTCTTGCTCCGATCGCGATCGCGTTCAGTCTCCGTGACAGAATACACTTTGCCGCAAATAAAAGTAGCCATGGCGTTATTTTTGTGTACCTAAATATTATGATTAATTATTATTAAATTATTTTCTAGTCGTTTATCTCAATTCAACGAAGTTATAGATTTTTTTTGTAGTAAGTAAGTAATTTGATTTCTGATCATGTAGAAGAAGTTTGTTCACAGTTTAAAACGGGTAAGAAAACCTATGCAAATTTTGTCAATGATTCACAAGTTTATTAAGATTCCTAGGTTAAATCTTCGTCTACTATAAAATAATTTTAATTAAGTATCATTATTTTTTAAGTTAATTGAAATGTATTTAAAATTTACCACATTGACGCTTATTTATATAGTGAACATACTTCTAGATGGAACGAAGAAACCATGGGCCCGTAATATTGGTGTAAAAATACACACTTTGCTCCGATATTATTATATTATTTTGCACATTGGTGCGACGGATAAACAGAATTATGACATTATTACACCTTTCACCTTTCGAGTAGTTACTCTTGACTATTCTCAGGCTGGCCGACTAACAAAGAAAGTCACCGATATCATACGGCGTCTTGGAGCATGTCGGGAAGATAGTAATCTCCGGTGTTGCAACTAGGCGTCAGCTCGCCACAAACTGCCCTTAGGACATTATTATCATTTATATAATTTATATACCTTAATTCTGGGAAGACTAGCGCCGAAACAACAACGCCACCGACACTCCACTAAATGAGCACCTGTGTACGAAAATTACTGACGTCGTGGTTCGATTTTTTGCGGCCCAGTTATATTTTAAATTTTTGAACCGTTTCTAAGTAGCCAGGCATGGCACATAAAAAGCGAACACAAAAACGACTTATTCACTGTACAATGTACCTACTATAATTTAACTCATCAAGAATAGTTATAGTTGTGGAAAGATTTTTGGTACATTTATATCTTTATACATTTATTTGATAAATTTTTAGTTCGTTCATAATAATAATGTTGACCTACGAGATTTTAGAGAGCTTACCAGAGCTGTGCTAGCTTTTTACGGGAATCTAATCTACTAATTGTGAAAACGCTGATATTCCTACTTATGTATAGAGAATGGTATCTGCGGCATCCCAATTATTTGACAAATACAGTTGTTGTAGTTGCAGAGGCAACTAATTAACGGCAGTTGTTTTTTAAATGCTTGTTAAACGAGATTTTTGGATTGATAAGATGGAAGAAGTTATATCATCAAATAAAGAAGGGTCACTTTCTTTATTTGATGATATGAAGTAGCAATTAAATGTCATGAAAATATGTTGTAAGTAGATTTTTTATTTATTTAGATAACCATCGACTTTTTATTTAAGATAAAATCACAGAGAATTATGGTTTATAAGATATGCCTATACAGGAAATAAAATAATAAACAGAAACAGTAACGTAATGTATGAGAAGATAACTAAAATTTGTAATGAAAATTAACCACAGCTAGTAGTAGATCACACTCCTTTTTAAAAATGCGTTCAGGGTCATTTCTTACGTCAATGTCAGGTGTATTGAACTCTTACAACGATTTCAATACGCCTGACTTTCATCATTAATCTTTTTAATAGTGAGAATTTCATCCTAAAGTTTAAACAGGTTTATTCTGCTAAAAGGAATATTGAGAAAATATGTCATCTGATGCTATTTGGTTCAGCAAACTAACGGAAATCAAGTTTCTATTCAACAATTTGTCCAAAGTCATTAAATCCAAAAGATTGCGTCGATTAGGCAACGAGCTCCTTTTAAGATAGGAAAGACGAGTGATATAATCAGAGTCATAGGGACAGTCCTGTATAGCAAGATAGCGAGTGAAGTTTTTTGGAATACGTTCTTTTCTGTATATTCCATAACTCTTCTAAGCAGCATTGTAGACGCTAATGAGGATCTGCATATTCTTGAAAACTTTCCACATATGTTTAACAAAGCCTAATAATGTTGTTGTTTTGATGGCTTGCCTTTGACTCAATTTCAGTATTTTGTCTGGGGTAACATTGTTGAATATACGTCAAGTGTCAGCACTTTTGCACAAAAATACTACAATGCACGCCTAATTTTCTGTTTTTTTTTTGACTATATAATTTTTGTTTTTATGTATGTTTTTGTATTTTAGGTTAGGTAGTTCTTGTAGGTTAGGGTTTGTATGGAGATCAGTTAAATACGTGCCCAAAATTACTATTCACTTATTATGTCTAGAAATCGCTATACGTTGCATGCATTGAACATTTAAAGCAACAATAAAATCTTAATTAGTTATATTGCAACTGGACTATAATATTAGTGTTTGGTGGTGTAGAGGTGTGAAGATGTTATGTAGTTTTTTCACTATGAGATATAACATGTATTACATCCCGATATATAAGTACCTATTAAAAAATGCGATGATTCTTCACACTGTGGGATGTTGTATCTTTCGCCGCTTCGGTTGTCGCCGATAACCTATAATAATAAATCAGTAAATATAAAAATATATACGGATATTAATTGCATTTTTATTATCATCTCTTACGTATTGGTATATTCATATTAGAAGACGAACAATACATTGTACCCCATAATGATAAGCCGGCTTAAATGTAAATAAAACATGTAAATAAATTAATGTTTCTTACACTCATACCAATTAGGCTAGCTCAAAGTAAGCACTGTAAGACTTGTTATGGGATCTAGGGTATCGGCTAGACATACCTATATTATACACATATCAATATTTATAAATATGACTAAGGCACAAATGCTCGCAATCATCTTACAAACAACTGCTCCCATCAGGGCTCGAACCTAATACCTTATAGATGGCGACACCTTAAAACCGGTGTAATAACCACTCAGCTAAGGAGTTCGTTAACAATAAATGTACTAAAAACAATGTTTTTCTATACAGGTATCTTGTATAGTTTTTGATGATTTGTGGCGTTGCATACTTTTTTATTAAATACATTTCATATTATTTTGTTAAGTATAATGCAAATTGACATAACCATGATGATGAATTTAAATAGTAGTTGTATAGGACTTGCTTTTATTTAATTACCCTGTCTTTATATTGTTTAGGCTTGACATTTCCTTATTGTTGTTTAAACATGGTTGCCTTTGATTTATTTATTAAAATGGACGCTCCTGGCGAGTCTTTTGATTTAACGTAAACAGTACATTGTTTTACATTTCCAACATCATGTTTTCTATATATCAAATTATTTAAAAAAAAAGTGAATTAACGTATACTTATCTCAAAAACTATTTACAATCGCCTTTTATATTTTGTAACGAATCTCGGCAATTGCTTCGGGGGCCTTGCCCCACAAAACATTTTTAACTGGCCGGTTAAATATACACTGCGCTGATACTTTACGATTGAAAGCTGTCTGCGTAAAATAGGTAAATGGCGTGTATGCTAAATAGACACACTATAAATATTCTGTGAATATTGCCTGCTTTGTGTTTTTTTTTCGTAATTTCTATTTTAAAACTGAATTACTAGTGAACATTATTATTCGAAATTAAACTACATACGGATTTTAGTTTTGGTTGAGAATTACAATTTAAATGTTTCCTACTTTTTGTTTCTTTCAAAAAAGTTGCATTTGTGCAAGCACAGATAAAATATTAAACTCCACACCAAACATACAGGGCCTTAACATCGTGTAGTAGCAAATATAGTATATTTACGTTTTGTTGTTGCTCTCTATTTACGTGGTGATCACCAGATCAGCTGGTAAATTCGCGATCTAAGGAAAAATCATATTTGAAGACAATCAACATGTCATATTCAAAATCAGAACACGATTCGATACGATTTTTTTATCCAATATCGGTGAGATACTACTAAAATATCTATAGCACCGCAGGTCGGCTGTATTGTGCGGTGTCGTGTCGTGACACTTGCTTCCTTTGTTTTCGCTCCAGTTAAGCTCATTGTATTTTAATTAAATGAAACTCCTCAAAAATGTTTCAGATATGATTATGCAACAGAAATTGTTAAATACCTAACACTCACATACTTTTATTAATCTTATTTGAATTTAATTCCCACGTAAACTAATTAGATAATTACCGAGTAAATAAATAATGAAAGTACTCCCAATTGTTAATATTTTGATATTTAAATAATTAATTACATTTACACACACACTTATACTTTATTTTCAACTTCTCTCTCTAAACTCTAACTGTTCCAAAATATTTTGTGAAATATTATAAAGTATTCCCAGACCAACTACTAATCATTTAAGCATTCAGGTATACATTTAAAATACGTATTTCGTGGATGGATAGTCTATAAATATCAAGTGAACTATATAGGCGGTCTGACCTGATGCAAAATTTTGGCTCATAAAACATTTTTTGACTGTGGGAAAATCTGACCTGTAGGAAGATGGGGTCATTTATACCCCCGAAGTTGTCAAATGGTTGATGGTTTATTCAGCTGTGTGAGCGGGTCTTAAACCAGGAATAGTATTTTATTAACCTAAGCTCGTAAACAATTATTGTGAGCAACTTGTCCTCTTTAAATACCCATAACATGGATTGCTGCATCGAAAGAGAATAGTATCTGTTGATCCAGCTGTAAGGATGTAGAGCATAGGTTTGGCGACGTTCTTGCTTCGAACTTTTCATAATGAATTTGTATTAATCAACACAGCGTGAGAATGAGGTGTCTATTGCTTAGCAAACTTCCTAGCTTTAAGATGGTAGAAACTGTTCCTGGTCCAATCTTCTGGTCAGCCTGAATCTCTGTCTGATATTTTTATTTTGTTATCTATCAATAGTGTAGAGATAGTAAAATATAATATACTACATAAGAAGCAATACGGCTTTATGAAGGGTCATTCCACTGCTGATGCTGGCGCTGCGCTTATTAGGCACGTTTTTGATTCTTGGGAAAAGTCGCAGAATGCACTTGGTATATATTTTGCGACTTATCAAAGGCATTTGACTGCGTTGATCACCAGACTTTGTCTCTGAAATTAAATCACTATGGAGTTCGGGGCCCTGCTTTAAAATTACTAAATTCATACCTTAATGCTAGAACACAAACGGTAGAAATTAATGGAGTACAATCGTCTGGATCGCAACTAAAAATGGGAGTTCCGCAGGGTTCGATTTTGGGCCTCTGCTTTTCATATTATATATAAATGATCTGCCCTTTTTTGCCGAAAAATTATGTGATATTGTGTTGTTTGCTGACGATACTTCCTTAATATTTAATGTGGATAGAAAAAAAACTAACTTCGATGATATAAACATCGCTTTGGCAGAAGTATTAAAATGGTTTAGTAAAAATAACCTTCAACTAAACGCAAAGAAAACAAAATGTATTTTGTTTACCCTTCCAAATGTAAAATTAGTTGACACGACAATCATACTCGACAAAGAAAAATTACAAGTGGTGGACTCAGCTATCTTCCTCGGTGTTACGATTGACTCAAAGTTACAATGGGGCCCCCACATCTCAATCTTAGCCAGTAAACTTGCCTCAGCCGCATATGCTGTACAGAAAATCAGACAATTAACAGATATTGATACTGCCAGATCAGTTTATTTCAGTTATTTTCACAATTTAATGTCATATTGCATACTCTTATGGGGCACTGCAGCTGACATAGAAACTATTTTTATTTTACAAAAACGAGCTGTCCGCGCTATTTACAAATTAAGCTCTCGAACTTCTCTTAGAGAGAGATTTAAAGATATTGGTATACTGACTACCGCCTCGCAATATATTTTTAATTGCCTTGTCTATGTTCATAATAATATCAATACATATACTAAACGAAGTGATATACATAAGCTAAACACACGTAACAAAGACAAACTTGTTGTACCAAAAACTAGGCTACGAAAAATTACTGCATCATTTGTAGGGCAAAGTATACAATACTACAACAAATTACCAAAGAGTATTATAGAATTACCGATAAATAAGTTTAAGACTCGCATTAAAAATAGTCTTCTTAAAAAGGGGTACTACACTGTTAAAGATTATTTAAATGATAAATCAGTTTGGATGTGACTCTTACCTGCTCCTCGTGGGATAGCTCATAGAAATTATAATTTTAATGTTGTGTATCTAATATTCTAAAACTTGATTTGGAAGATGGACGCATGTACAAGTGCGATTAAGGAATTAATTAATAATTTATTGTCTTTTCTATTTTAAATTTATTGTAGTTTTATTAATATTATTATTCTTGTGACGTCAATAAGTACCTGTAAAGGTTTAAATTGAATAAATTATTTTGACTTTGACTTTGAACTTTGATACAAGAGCTTTATTGACTCAGTACTCCATTCTTAATAACCCTGATACATCTAGTTACCTGAATTCCAATACCTACCAATGTGCATCCCATACTAAGACACTTCATTTTATCTCTGATTGGTGGTTCAAACCATTGTATTATGGAATGCACTCTCTCAAGAAGTGAGAAACTCCCCAAGCATGCTTAGTTTTAAAAATAAAGTATTCAATTTTTATTTGAGGAATGTGGTATTTTATAAAATACATATTAGTCTGTTATATGCATATGTATGTATGTAGTGTATTATACATTTTTAGTTATATATTTTAATGAATTCTATATATATATATATTATGTATAAGTATTACCTAATATCTGTTTCTTGATGTCTTTTGGTACATCTACAATAGCAATAGCAATAAAGTCCGCATATTCACTCCAATATTTGTACAGAAAATTTAAATAAAATTTTAAATTATTGTTGCTAAGGCAGAAGGGCCAACAAGGGACAAGAACTGCTTGAAGGACAAGGACTCGTTAACCGGTTTTATCATTGCAAGGTATAATACAAAAAGCTTCCTTTGAAACGATCATTCCTACACACAACTTATAATTTAATGATAATTAAAAAAAACACCAACATTTGTATTGAAATCAGCCGGAATTTAAAAATTGTTTATTATAATTAATATAAGTCCATTATATTCACTCCATGGCTAACAATTTCGTAACAACCCTTATTTGTTAGTGATTCACAAGTTTATTAATCTCGTTACCCCTGACTTGACCAGAGAAATTGATTCTATCACCCAAATACAATTAAATTACAATAGATAATTACAATTTAATCTCTTTGAATAAGTCGCTTATTAACTCTGTCTGTATACTTCACAGAGATATAGTTGTGGCAATTTCCTTTAGTCGGATCTTTCTACATCCACGAGAGGTAGTGCTGGGAAAATATATTCGTGATACGGCACCGCATTATACCATATTATATTATCTATGGTCTAAGTGATTTTTATATGCTATTTTATTCTATGTAATGCTTATGAGAACATATGGACATGAAAGAAATAAAAAACCAATCAATTTATAAAACTTTTCGTTTCGGTTTTATATCTACTCAAACATGACGTACTCTAACGTAATACCAAAATTTATATTTCGATCTATCTTAATTATATTTTGATCTATGAATCAAATATCATTAAGATAGATTCCATAATATTTTATGGAATAAATACAGTATGAACATTATAAAACAAGTAACTGATACTGTATATTATCACTTGTAAATAATGTCACTTATAATAAAAAATATATTTGAAAAGTGGTCTTTGATCACTATTCAGCTGCGAAATGCACGTAAATGATTAACGCACATCGGTATCTGGAGGTCACTAGGAGCCAGAGATAGCATTAAACGTTATCGTATAGTTATAATATTTGTATGTACATCATACTTACTTAATTGCTTATCGTTACAGTCAATGTAAACATTGATTAAGAGCTGGCGAGACAACGACGCAATGGGATCTTTATAGTTACATGTGACATGTAACATTTTCACAACTTTTATAAATCTCAGGAAACCACTGGAGACGAAACTGACATGATTAATATGTATGACAACACAAAGTATGGATATTATTCGCATACTCAAAGTAACTCTGAGTTCGCATAATACGAACATGACAATTCAATTTTTGTATAGTATTTTTTTTCTTCTTTATTTCAAATTTTTCAGAATGTTAATTAAATACACTTCGAGCATTACTTTATTTACCTAAGCAATTAAATTTTGTTTTGGGTGTTTTTGTTAGGCTGGAGTATTATGCTGAGCAGATGCCATTTGTATGAGATGTTAAGTGGCTAAAAGTAGACATAGTATCGGCCATCAGTGGACAAGCAACATTGTCATTGCGAATAAATAACTTCCTTGTTTCAAATTAAAAATATATAACGGGTGGTCTCATAAATTCTATCATCATATCCTATTGTTTTCATAGTTTTGTTCGCGTTGGTTACGAAAGATCTTGTTTCTTCATCATAGTATTCGACGATAAAGCTAAAGTTGGACTCCTCGACAACTGAGAAATTGGCCGTATCAATGTGTATTCCAAGCCCGTTTATAGGTGCTGCTTGGGTTTCCAAAGGCTGTATTTCATAGATATTTTTACTATATATACTGTTTATACGGTGATTATGAAATATACATTAATTATATCATAAAAAAATATTTTTTGTTACTTTCCAATTCCGGCTATTACATAGCTATTACATTAATTAACATATGGCTTGTTGGTGACTGATGAGGTAATGATAGATAGACTTTAAATACACACCATATTATCTTTATTTTCATAATTGCTTGCCACTTTCAGTAGACAAAGTCCAGTTGAACAAATTGTGATTACTAAAATAATGATTCGACTTAACGTCATGAACATTTTTTAAAATTTGTTGTTAGAAATTTCCCCATTGAAGATATTTTATGAACATTTTTTTTATTATGAAAAAATTTGGAAATGTTTTTGTAGTAAGCTTGATAGCCTTAGACGGCCCATCACTAGCTGAAAAACAAAAGCATTCAGACAAGCGTACGCAGTTATTGATAAACAAAGAGAAGATTACCGTCGTTTCCAATACGGCATCATGACTGCTTGATGCGACTGTAAAAGCGGACTTTTATCGATTTCCTTTTGTCATCCTACCTATAGTTTGCGATACGTTGAAATGCGCTCTGTTTTGACTTAAGTTCAGTAGTAATAAAGGTCAAACTTGTTTGACAGAACCGCACTCCGTCGCAAACTGTACGTATCTACGCAGCACCTATTTAGTTATGTATGTATATTGCCTTATTAATGTGGGCGTCAACATTGAATTGTCATTGGAACGTTGATATATACGGCATTATTTTCATTTATTTTTACACTTAAATAAATTTGGTTTATTTTTTTTTCTTCATTTTCACTTTTAATTCATGGTTTCATCTCTTGGGCATGGATAATCTAGGTTTTCTTTTTATCTCGAAATGTGACAATACCTGCTCAATATATGCAGCAAATCTTATTTTATATTCAGTTCTGAAAATAATTTTACATAATTAATATTAATTCAATTTATATTTAGTTTAAGGTTTTTTAGATAATTATAGCCAGATGCACCAATTTGTATGGAATATGTGTACTTGTTGTACTTATATGGAATTTTTAACTAATGTCGAACAGTTTCCTCAATGCAATATTTTTGACGGAACCCCTTAATCCTTTTTATGTGACATCACTCGTTCTTATCAAATTCAGATCGCGATTTTGAAATCACTTATACATACATAATAAAATAAATCAATATTTTTAATAAAATCAACATTGTATCCAACTATAAAAAAAATCAATTTACGATTAGTCACCAGTACAAATATTAACTACCTCAAACCATAAAGTTTGAACATAATTTGTTGAAATGTTTAAATTATTTGAAAGTGGCATAGAAGTAATTTCGTTCCAGCTTTGTTTGTTATTGTCAGTGACAAATAACAAGAAGTTTTCAGACATTCTACTCCTTCTTGTCACCCAATGCGACACTTCATTGACCCCCTTCTTCACTCTTAACGTATGACGTAAATTGTGGAGGGCTCCTATAATTATCTTACCCGAAGCACTTTATAGAAAACATGTAAGAATAATTTGATAATAATTAGAAGGAAACACCAAGTCCAGGAGAATAAAAAATATGCACCTATTGCTGTTGTGCTGTTCTCGCCCGTAGAGTGCTAGAAGCACAACAGCAGCTCGCAGTTCCCGTTTATTCCCTTACTATATATTTTCAATTAAGATACGAAGAAAACTCCTTTAGCTGTTTCCCTATATTTTGTTTATTTTGTTTGTTTTTTTTTTAATAGGTCCGTGAAATTTATTTGCAGTATGTCAAAAAATACACCGAATCTGGCTATTTTTATAGGTTTTTGGTCGTTAATACTTCTTTTACTAAGTAATTTAGGTAAGTATATAAACATAGACAAAACGGAGACATGATGCTATTAATATTTGGAAAAAATATATTGTTCTAATTAGATTTTCTTGGGAGCGATATGCCGTATTAATTTCTTTTAAAAGAAAATGTCCCTTATCTCCTAATCCTAAAGGCACCAGACGTCGAGTCACATGTATGTATAGTCAGCGACACATCCTACCCTTATTTACGCTACGAAAACCAATGCTATTAAGAGCCGGGTCAAGGTTAACATGTAAAATCTGACTTGTTACCATATGTACATACTTGAGAAGTTTTTAGAAAACTATTAACATTTCTTTAAAAGCGAATGAATAATATAATTATATTGATTAATTAATGTAATTATTTCATTTGGCAAAGGGCTTACGAGTTTCTTTTTATTTAATATAGAGTTAGCTGTAGTCGACTGACAATGCATGTTCCAACGGGTTCTGGTAGACTGGGTGTGCGTGTGCGATGCTGCATATAGCCTGTGATTAGCAAGCCTCATAATTCCATTCATGTAACATACAAGTGGCTCGCCACTGTGACGTAAAAAAGTTCGTTTAGGTATGAGTAGTCCAACTCGCGATTGGTTGAGAATGACAAATTCTATAGTTCTCACTTGGACGAACTTCCAATGTGTTTCGATTGTAGTTGCTTGATGTGATGATAGATATTATAACTACTAAGTTTGATTGAAATAAAAGAATTTGCTATATGTATATATATATGTATATATATATACACCTGTTATATTTTTTCATGTACGTTTTTAATTCTTTGTTATTCAAATATTTCAATTTACGCCCAAATATTTTCTGTCAATTTGCTCTCATGCCCTGTCACTCGCACTCAAATGCTTAATATCAGCTCGTTGGGACCACTAATCCACCTTAATCTCGCTCGGGGTTCCAACGTGACGTATTTACATATTTATCACGTTAATACAAGTATGTATCCTAATTGGTTCCTAAACTGAAAGGAATTTTATGAATCTGTTTCCTGATTAGTTCCTAAACTGAAAGGAATTTTATGAACTTCCATTTTTGATTACAAGATATTGCGACATTCCAATTGTTGTATGACGATTTACTCTCTGTGGCTTAAGAAATATGGATTTAGACAACATTTAACATTTGCGGTCAAGGTTACCATTCTTCTTTCTGTTATAAGATTATTTCAGCTGGGCGCTGGTCGTCTGGTTGCGTGACTCTGCCGCGACTTTCAATGGCTTCCGCCTTAGTGCTTGCATTACTGACTTATGTAAAATTTGCGCTACTCTATAATATATTATGAAAAGTGAATATATACCGAACTGGCTTGAGAGTTTCATGGGATTTTGTGACCCTTTTGACTCATTTGTCCAGATACGCAGATGACCTGAAAGAATTATGAGGTAGAATCACCTACCTATGAACATTTTTTATAGTTAAGATTGTTAAATCTACTCTTTGTTTATTGACTGAGACATTGATGTACATAATTAAAATATTCATCGTCACGTTCAGCAACAACGAGTAATTTTTGTTGAAACCTTGAAATTACGACAAATTTTAAGGGTCGGACTTATTCTGGACAAAGAAGTTTTAGTAAGTTACGATAAGCCCGAGGCCCATCTAGCTCTTGAAATTGTATAATGAGCATAATCTATTACGGTAGAAAGACGGGTTGCCTTAATAGACCTTAAAGCAATGGGTAAGATACTTTAGTCGCAAGTCATTGGAATGGACAGGACTGGGAATAGCAGGAGTAGCATGCATATGTCGGAAAACTCTACGTTGGTGGTCCAACCGCAAGGTAGACCAACGATATGGTGAAGAGCGTAGGAAGACGCTAGATGAAGCAGCGCAGGACCTATTGGTGTAAAGATCCTATAGGCTTATGTGCAGTAGTGGGCTTAAAAGAAAAAGACGTAAGAGTTTGTTGCGAAATGTATATCTAACAAATAGACAAAGATAATTTAAACTGAATAGAAGTAAGAAAAAAAAAATTTTATGTCGACAGTTACTTTCATTTGCTCACACAGTCATATGGTGCTTTCCCAGATCGATAAATTTGTTATTCTTGGTATGAGAATGAATTCATATGACGGTTTTTAAGTGCTTTTCCAAGGGCACAGCGGAACTTTGTCAATTAAATCATCAAAATAACCGGGTGGTCTATATAGAAATGTTTTTGATTTCAGCCTATTTTATTAAAAGATAAAAGGACTGAATCCGGAATTGCGTCAGTGCACAAGTCTTTTGTGCTTACTTTAGTCATCACGTGTATATGCGGGAAGATATCGAGCTTTTGTGCAGGATCATTTTACGAAAATGTTCGTTATTATGTGTCGTTTACATAGCTTTTCCGTGCCAAATACAAACTATAGCGAATTACCAAGTTCTAATTTAGTTGAAAATTGTTGAAAGATACAAAAGATTATGATCGGTTCATAGGACGCGACTTCATAGTTAAGAAACAAAAGCATAGACCGATAGTAATATTCAGCTTGTTTTTGAATCATATTACTGTAATATTCTATTGCCTGTGGAATACTGTAATATTCATACGCACGAATGTCTAAACGCAAACGCTAATCGATTTTGGGAGTGTCCATACGATCGATATTGTTGCGATTTCTGCAACTCGACTCCGAGCTACATTTCTATAGGAATAAAAACCAAGAAACAACGACTTACGAGTAGGTTAAGATTGGCGAACGAAGAATAATTATGAAGCCAAACTATTCGTCACATTTCAAATAAAAACATCAGTGTTGATTGTGGTGGTGTGGTGATATATGCTCACAAAAAATTACACACAGAGTTAACGTCTCCTGGCCACCAAGCACCCTCGATTTTGCATACCTAAAATCAATATCGGTTCAGTTGCGTTGACGTAAAAACGGAACAGACGCACTATGTTATATAACACATTTATATTTATAATATTAGTAGGGATTAAACTCACTGTGATAAAAATTTAATTAATCAAAACCTGTTAATTTTTCGATAATTATTAATCACACAATCACTACCTATACTTAGCATTGATTTGAATCTAAATAATGTCTGCCATATTAAGTCTGAATGATTTCTTGCTGATTAATTGTGATAGATATATGGTATAATATGTAAATAATTTAATTACCTTATTACGTTAAAAGGTCCTTCTAAGTTCGTAGCTTCAACTCTATTACAATAGCTCCTCATTCGTCAAACTCAAGTTCAAACTTCTATAAGACATCTATGATAATTGATAAAATACTTTTATACTTCACCTCATACCTATGTACCAAAGTTTACTATAATGGAAAAATACCAAAAACAGTCGTAATGCGTTCCGTTCCTCCTAAAAAATTTCCATATTTTCTCACCGGCTTGATGAGTAAATTAACATTAATACTGGTTTCCAATAAAATAGTCTACGGTGAATCATCTTATTGCTACAAAAAGAGATTAATTGGCAATCGCTTTGCACTTGACAACTACTCGTATCTAAGTAAAGAATTACTAAATGAATGACCATTGGCATTTCTCGCCTTGCTCCGTGATAAATAAGTAATGGCCACCAATTGAATTCTGAGACTTTAGGTATACGGGCTTTTGCGTGTTTTCGATTTTTGTCAACATAGCGTCGTCGCCAGACAATAAGGCCCGTTTTGTGCCCCTTGTTTGACTTATGTCCCTTGTTTTATATTCCATGCCTAATTGTTCTTCACGGGTATATACCTATGTGAGATTTTGGAGCAGAGAAAACGTAATCTTAAGCCAACGTTCAATTAGTTCAAGATTGATGAATAGTTAGAAACTGAAAATGAACATTTTTGGGTATCATCTACAGGTTCCTATGGAGGTATGCACACGCCATGGTGCGGTCCAAGAGGTGGGGGCGGCAAGACGCGACAGTAGCGCAGCTCTTCGCAAAGCGCGCGCTCGCTACTCCCGACGCACCTTGCTTCATCGTCGTCGGAGACCGAACTTGGACTTTTAAGGAGGTGATGGCATCATATTAAACGAATTTGTCATATTGAATATTAATACTTGAACCTATTAACCTCCTAACCATAAACTCGAATTAAGTTTCCTTCTGGTCTAAGTGAGAATTTAGAGTTTAACTCGAAGAGTATGTGGTTTTTGATTTACCGATAGTTTGGATCTAATAGATAGATATGATAGGTCGTCGAGTACATGCCCGAAAATATCCCAATAGAGTAATTTCTGCCGTACATATATTTTAAGTACAAATAACACCTGGTTTCTTATGAGTATTGAATCAAAATATTTTGGATCTGTGCGCTAGTCGGGAATTGCATTTTTTTTAAGATCAAGGTCGAATCTAACCATATACCCGCTGCTTATCTTATTATACTTATATATTATATATAATATCCTTGTTATTATACGATATTATGATGATGCTGCTGGTGGTAGACCACCAAAATCGGGCCAAGCCTATAGGTCCAACTAAAGGTGTAGGTATGCAAGAACCAAGCTGTCTTAATAAAATTTGTACAGTTTCTTGAACAATTGGTTCATCTGAATAATCTACGATAGGCGATAGAAACATGTTGCCTTCAGGAAAGTTGTTTAAAACCTGGACAATTTGGAGGTTAGATCATAAAATATATCCCTATTTTTGATCAGTATTTCGAGAGCGTGCTAGGCCCTTCTACCATTACCAACTTCCTACAATGACACAAAGTACTCGTATCATCCATGTTAGTTTTGTTATCAAAACTATTACGGAGTAATTCTGAATTAACAAAGCAATCGCAAATGATACGTTACTTTGTTTAGAGACTCACTAAGTATATTTATAGGCGTGAATAGAAGTCAAAAGTCTTTAAGATTGTTCTCAGGTAGTAAATGCTGAACATATCAAGGTGAACTAATAATAATGACGTGGTGGCACTAGCTATTATTGAATGTGTATGTCATGATGATTGTCAACTCTCAGTTCGTCTAGATGCTTATTAGTTGGCGAAAGAATGCAGAACACATGATATGAACATCTACCTACTTGGTCTGTTGAAAACAACTGTACCTATGTAAATAATTTGTTTATTGTCTCAGAAAATTTTCATGCTTGAATTATTGACTGGACGATGATTCTAACACAAGCGATCTTTGACCAAGCGATTCAATTAAAACTTTTTAGGCTATTCACTTTATAGTTTAGTAAACTTTGCCCTATTATGTCTTACTATCATCCTTTGCTAGGCTAGGTGATTCGTATTTAATATTCAATTCTCTTCTAGTCCAATGAATCTAGTGGTGAACTAAGCCCGTCATGGGTCCGGGACGGCAAAATAAATGAGGCCTCCCAGTGTTGAATAAAAGTGTAGTTTTACAAGCCTATTTCATTATAACCTGGCAAGTGAAATTTAAATTCAACTTAAATTATTTAGGCTAAACATAATTATAATATTGAATGAATATGTGGGTAAAGAAGTAAAATTGGTATAAGCCGGCTTAATCTTAGGGTTTATGGCTTTAAATAAAGATTATAAAAAAAAGTAAAATTGGTATCGCCCGATAAAATAAATATCAAAGATTTTTTTTTGCGTGTTATATGTGTTTTCGTGCCTTCAATTTACTGAAATAAGTACTTTTAATAAATTGCACTCTGCCATCGACAAGCGTCAAGCAGAGTCTATACACAGAATTCGATATTAGTCATATAGGCCGACGTGACCGAATTTCAAATTGTCTCCAATGGAAGTGAACCGTTACCAACGCACGACAATGTTTCCTTCCCATGCAGAATCGTTAGTATTATACTTTGATTACTATTAGTTATTATATATGAATTAATTTTTGGAATAATAATACGTTTCTGCACGCAATATCGATTGTAATAGGAACTTGCCGTTTTGCCGTTTCTGGAATTTATTTGTTATTGTAATAAATAAAAAAAATGCACTGTAGGGTGAAAAAGAAATTAAAAAATAAAAGTTATAAAATTGTGTTGATGTACGGACGAAAAATATATATATACGATTGGAAAAGTCTGTGTACTCAGTAATAATGCATTTAATTAAGGAAAGATTTTTTAAAATTGTCGAGTGAGAAATAATGAGTTTATTTGTTACAAACATACAAAATAACGTTCAAATCTTTCCTAATATAATCAACATTCTGATAATTTCTTTTCATAGTATTATATATGTTATGGGCTAAGTGATTAACCGGGCATTATTCATAATGCCCGGATAATGTGATTATAACTAACCCACAGCCTATTGGGCAGAGCGATATAGAGCATGATTAATACTTTCAAATGAATATTTAGTAAGATAGACCGAGCATACAAGAAAATAATATCAATTTTAGGGTACAGTAATAATAAAAACATGCTTCATAGGTTATATTACTTTTTAAAATTTAAATAATCAGACTTCGGTTTTACTTCGATCAATTAAGGATAATTGAAGGGCTACGTTTAGAAACTATAGTCTATAGTAGTTTAGTTATTTGTAGGTAGATATTGCGAGTAAGCGCGCTTCCAAGCTGCAGCGAGAAATAAGAATATAATACTTCTCGGCGTGAGTAAATTAAATTATAAAACTAACAATCTGAATGAAACTAAATGGAAATCACATCTCCAATTATTCAACTTAAAATTTACTCTAAAGTTAAAAAAGTCTCATAGGTAATATTTATTGTTTGAATAGATTATTTATTCTATAAAAGCTTTGGACTTAATAAACAAAAAATAACGTTGAAACAAAAAAAAAATAGAACTACCTATGTGTAAATTAGTACCTAACAGATTTAAAACTCAGTAGTTTTCACTAAGTGTTTGAAACTTGATAAAATCAAATAAGCATAAAAAAATTCATTAAATCACATTAGGACTGAACTGTGATTATGAAGCTTAAAATAAAGTCATAATATTTTTGTTAACTTCATCAAATCAGGCAAATCAATCAAATCAGTCTCATTATTTGATTTTTTTTATAAATACTCGCTGTGATCATGAAACTTAAAATCAATTCTCAAGGTTGAAGTACAAACAGCTTTTTACGCTTAAGTTAAAAAACCTTCAAAATATATAAAGTTATATAAAATTAATTATGTAGAAAAACACCGCAACATACCACGAAAAAAATTACTTATTAATCACATTGCCCGATCATCATGAAGCTATATTCATAATGCCCGGGCAATGTGATAAATAGGTGAGTTTAGATTGTAATTAATCACTTGGCCGAATATGGCTGTGTATTATTCATACTGCCCGGGCATTATGAATACTGCCCGCATTAATCACTTGGCCCATAACATATATAAAACTACGATAATTATGACAAATTATTTTAAGCACATTTTAGAAAAGTATAATTACAATAAAATGCTTATTACATTTACGAATATAGGTGAGTCAGCCAACGATTTTCAACTTTGATGCCTGGCTAGGCGAGCTTATTCAAGAATGTAAGTACTAACAGCGACGTTTACGCATACGAAAATAACAAGTCCATCGTTTACGATTTACGACCTTTGAGTTGTTGCTAAAGTGTTATACCAGTACTATTACGTTAAGTTGTTTTGCAGGAAAGATTATTTTTATTTAGTGGAATTTTAGAGCGTTATATATATACTAATAGTAGTGGTATATTATACGTAACTTTAGTAGTTTTGATTTCTATTTCCAATGATTCGGATAGCTTATACGTGCAGTCTTTTTTATATATTTTACATTTTTCTAACTAAAATATAAAACTGTAAAGTGTTAAGCCAAAACAAGAAGACTCGCTTTCAAGTAGTGAATTCCTCAGGAAACTAGCTTAGCGTGATTGGAGAGCTGCTCGTCATGCATTTTAAAAAGTTTGACAGTTAAAGTAGTGGTTCTATGCCGATCTCCGAGCGGCAAGGTCGCATTAATGCAGTGTAGCTACGAAAAAAATTGTAACATCGTAAATAGTGTAATTTGTCTGAATTTTTTATAGTGATTTAATGCTCAGTATTATTCGCTATTCTGACATAAAATTATTTGCAAGTTTCACGGGAGTGCTACGAGTAATCTTTGAAAACACGGTGATATTGACGGTGCATAAAATAGTGTTCAGTATTTTTAAAATTATTGGAAGGTGTTTGCAACTTAAGCAACTAGAAAGAATTCCAAAGTAACACCTATATGACTAATTGGAACAAAAAGTTAATGTCTGGGTGGTGCGTACCGTTTCTTGCGAACTCTGAGGATAACTCGTAGTGTTCGGCGGTTCGATTCTACGCTGGCTGTCACTTTTTTTATTTTCATTTTTTATGTTCATTTTTAATTTTTGCCATTTCTTAAAATATTTTTTATGTTTATTTATAATAAAAGCACATAATATAGAAAGATTAAGATATTTTTCATTCTTTGGTACAAATAAACTGCATTACCGACTACTGCAATGAATAGATGCGCAGGATGTCCAAATGTTATAAAAGGAGTCTCATTAATGCAATGTTGTCGATGTTCTGATAAATATCACCATACTTGTTTAAATATCAGCAAAGAAAAATTCATCACTTTTACTAGAGATATTAAAGATTCGTGGATCTGTCCTTCATGCCGCAGCAAAGAACCTAAATCGGGGGACAACTCAAATACACCTGTCCGCACACATACCGCAAACACTACAGTTAGCCCACAATACGATAACGTAACACTGCGCGTTAAGCCTCGCAACACATCCAACTGCGGCTGTGTCTCCGCGGAAACGATTCGGGACATAATCAGAGAAGAATTGGATAAGAAATTTTGCTCCCAAATAAATGATATCCAGGTGAAACTAGGTAATCTCGAGGACTCATTAAAATATTTTAACTTTGAGTTTGAGAGGCTGAAGCAGGAAAACGAGCAACAAAGGGTGCAAATCATCGATCTAAAAAAAGATATTGCTGAAATAAATTCCAGTAATAGGATCTTAAAGTTCGTCTAAACCAAGTTGAGCAAATTTCACGCAGTAATAATATTGAATTGCAGTGCGTTCCTGAAAACAAGAACGAGAATCTGTATAGCATCGTGCAGCAGCTTTCTAAAACTATCAAGTGCCCATTGTCCGATTCTGACGTTCACTATTGCACTCGTATTGCCAAGCAGAACAACAACAGTCCTCGCCCACGAGCTATCCTGGTGAAATTTAGCAACCGTCGTCTGCGCGACACATTCCTAGCCAATGCTATAAAATTTAATAAGAATAACCCGTCTAATAGACTTAACACAAGTCACTTGGGCTACGGCGGAGACAAGAAAAGTGTGTTTGTCTCAGAACACCTTACTCTCGATGCTAAGCAGCTGCACTTGAAGACACGGCAAAGGGCTAGAGAGCTAAATTATCGTTATTGCTGGACCCGCGACGGTAAAATATTAGTTAGAAAAAGTGACACATCCAATTTTATTCACATTAAGGATTCTCTTGATCTCGAAAAGCTGACGTAGCCGTTATAATACTCTTTGCTTATCCTAGAACAATTTTTGTTTTATGCCAACCTGGTTATTGATTTGTCGCCTTTTTCTTTTGTTTAAATCCTTAATTATTATTGTCTTGTTTATATATGATACAGTTTTACTATCAGAATGTAAGAGGTCTTAGAACTAAAACTGTAGACTTTTTTAATAACTCTGTTTGTAATAACTATGATGTGATTGTGTTGAGCGAGACTTGGTTAAACAGCAGCATCTTCGACTCAGAGCTTTTCGATAATCGTTATGTAGTTTACAGACGTGATAGAGAAAGTAGCGGGTTCCATAACAATAAAAACGGGGGTGGGACTTTAATTGCGGTCACTAAGAATCTTTGCTCTAGACGCATACAAAATCTAGAGTCCCGATGTGAAGATCTATGGGTACAAATTGATTGTCAAAGCGGTAAGGGTAAACCTGTGTCTTTATATTTATGTGCTGTTTACCTTCCTCCTCCCATTCAGGAACATGTTCTGTCCGAGTTTATTTCAAGCGCCAATCTTGCCATCGAACAGCATACTATGAAAAATATTATAGTTATTGGTGACTTCAACCTTGGCTCTATAACTTGGAAGTTTACTGACTCTAACACCAACAGCACTTTCGAGAAGAATAGTAGATTTACCACTAAATTGGCGGATTTTATCGATTTTCATAATCTAAATCAATACAATTATGTGGTAAACAAAAATGGTAGAATATTGGACCTAGTACTGGCTAACGTAGGAGCTCTGGATCTCATTGAAACAGACCCGCTCTCTATAATTGATCCCTTGCACCCACCCTTGGCGTTCCAATCTTCTCTTCGCGCAGTCCCAAGCTTGGAATATTGCTATCTGGAAAAGTTTTGTTTTTACAAAGCTGACTATACCGCAATTTCAGCGGAGCTAAATGCAGTATGCTGGGATGACGAATTTAAAGCCTGTTCGTCTGTGAACGAGATGATTGATATATTTTACGGACACCTAAGAGTTGCAATCAACAAATTTGTTCCCAAGTCTAAACCTAAAAGGAAAAGGTATCCAGTTTGGTTTTCGCGCGATCTAATCAATACACTACGCGAAAAACTAAAATATCGGAGAAAGTTGAGGAAATACAACAATAATCCGCTTGATCTACTCTGCTTTCAACTTATAAAGAGGCGATCAGAATATTTAATGAAAACATGCTATAAAGCGTATATAGGTCAACTAGAACGTAATCTTCGCTCCAACCCGAAGCTATTTTGGACATATATTAAAAACAAAAGGAGGCACCACAGTCACTATCCTGCCCAAATGTCTCTGGGTGACTGCACAGCATCGACGGGTGAGGACATATGTGGTCTTTTCGCACGCAACTTTTCCGCGGCACACACAATTCACTGTGTCTCTTTCTCCAGTAAGGGCATCCTGGATCTCTCAAATAGTTACCTATCGACAATAAAATTCAGAGATGATCAAGTACTAAAGGTTTTAAAGAGACTTGATTTGAACAAAGGATCTGGGTCAGATGGAATTCCCTCTATATTTGCTGCTTCATCCGCAGCAGATATTGCTAAACCTTTGACACTTATTTATAATAAGTCTTTAGCCACCGGTATATTTCCAACTTTGTGGAAACAATCACTAGTTGTCCCCTTACACAAGAAGGGGTGCCGGGAACAAGTTGTTAACTACAGACCCATATCCATTCTACCAGTGTTCGCCAAGGTATTCGAACAGCTACTGTATCCGATTTTGGCATGGCACGTGAAGCCCCTTATTGACATCAATCAGCATGGTTTTGTGAAAAATAGGTCCACTGCTACAAATCTCGCATCATTTATCGATAGCGTATCTCGCAACATTGACCGTCACCTCTCTGTGGATGCGATATACACCGATTTTAGCAAGGCATTCGACCGAGTTAATCACAGTATTCTCTTGTATAAATTAGCTACATACGGCATTGCCGAGCCTTTGCTCAGTTGGTGCCGATCGTATCTTTCGGACAGACAATTTTGCGTCGTTGTGAATGGATTCAAGTCAGAGTCCTACCCAGTGTGCTCTGGAGTACCGCAGGGCTCCCATCTCGCGCCTCTATTATTTAATATATTTATCAACGACATTGGATCTTGCTTCAGAGAATCAAATTATTGCCTGTTCGCAGACGACCTTAAGTTTTACAAACCAATCAGGTCTCTCTCTGATGCCAAATTGTTGCAGGACGACTTGGATCGCCTCGTGGTTTGGTGCGCTCAAAACTGCATGGATCTGAATGTCCCTAAATGCTCTTGTGTTCACTTTACTCGCAAAAGACACACAGACAGTTATAGATACAAAATAGGAGGCAACCCGCTGGCTGAGGTGCAGAGTGTCAGGGATTTGGGCGTGCTTAGTGATCCAAAGTTGCGTTTCAATGAGCACATTGATGACATAGTATCTCGAGCGTTTAAGAATTTGGGTTTTGTCTTGCGAAACAGTAAGGGTTTTCATTGCCCGAGTTCAAAAATTTTACTGTACAATTCTTTCGTTCGCAGTGGTTTGGAGTATTGTAGTGTATCCTGGAATCCATTTTATGGCGTGTACGTAAAGCGACTTGAAAGCGTACAAAAGCGTTTTCTTTGGCACCTCACTTACTCTTGCAATTTAGCCAAAAACCTCAAATCATACACCGATAGGCTGGTGCATTTTAAAATGCATACACTCGAAAGTCGAAGACGCATGTTAGATATTGTTTTTTTGTATAAACTGGCTAATGGTCATCTGGATGCACCGGAACTCTTGTCTTTGTTAAGCTTTTCAGCTCCTGCGAGATTGCCGCGGGTTTCCAGGTTTGATCTCCTAAATACAACACTGAGTAATTCAAATCTTGGTCATAATGCGCCGCTCAACAGAATCATAAATAAATATAACGCTGTGGCACGTACCAAACAAATAGATATCTTCAATATCACTATTGAAAGACTTAAAAAAAGTGTACTTGCCACAGAGTAATTATTTTTATTTTCAATCATTTTAATTTTTTTTGATTATCTTTATATTCAATTATTTTTATTTTTTTTAATTATTTTTATTTCCTATTATTTTCTATTCTCAATTATTGTTACCTCTGAATTAATATAATTTGTTACATTTTAAGGAATTTATTATAATTATTTTAATGCTGTTACAGTTGATATTATTATTACATATAACCAAGGATTGTATCAATTTATTTGTTATATTTTCTAGTAGTTAAGGTATTAATTTGTTTATATAGTTACTGTCGTGTTTACTTTGCAATGTTTGCCTTGATTGTTTTCATGTCTCTGATTTATAATTATTATTGTCCATGGAATAATTTTTTCTCGTTTAACACACTGTACTGTACAATTCATGTTGTCATCACCTATAATTGTAATGACATTTAGTTCACATTTTTATATTAATTTGATTAATTGTATTTAATAGTGTACATTATGTTGGTGATCATTAAATAAATAAATAAAGTACATTTATTATTTGTGTACACAAGACTGTCGATACAGCGTATTATATAATCGCCTGTAATGAAATCAATACGATTATTACTTGTAAATACGCCAACACGACTCGATTAACTTAACAGTAGGTAAAGTGTATAAGTACTTTTTGTAATTTTCGCAGCATGAATATTTTTGTGGACTAACAAAATGTATTTTTTTTACTACTGCCTGCTACTAATGATTTTTTACTTATTTTGAAGTAGCCTTGAATCCACGGTTTCGCCCAACGTCTATCGGATTTTCCCGTAGCACAATTTATCATGTCTTTTCGCGGAACTCTAATCATACTAATACCAGCTATTATAAAATAAAAAAAAATCTAAATCGGCCCAAAACTTCTTTCATTTATAAAAGGACAGATAATGAAATATTACATTCTGTATTCAAAACCATTGAACAGGTTTTTCATTCGATAAGTTTACCGTTGGTACCATATATCCTCAAGTTGTCTGAACTCGTAATTTACTCGCACCTAAATTTGTACCATCAAGTGTTGTTCTGATATTTTTATTGGCCAAACCAGCCAGACTTATGGCCGTTTTCACCAACCTTGTCTTAGCTTAGGTGACTCCTAAGTGACATGCTGTCACTTTTTATATTAACTGAAAAGAGTGAGACAGCATGTCTCTTAGGAGTCGCCTAAGCTAAGACAAAGTTGGTGAAAACGGCCATTAAAGGCTTAAAGGCAGACTTAAAGGCCAGGCTTAAAAAATAAAAAGAGTCTGTCTTTGTAGATGGACGAAAAGTCCAATCAAGTGGCGCGCGTGATGCAAGAGCAGTTGGGTCTGCGGCGCGGTGACGTGGTGTGCGTGTTCATGCCCAACTGCGCGGAGTACGTGTGGACGTGGCTGGGCATGGCCAAGCTGGGCGCCGTGTCAGCGCTCATCAACAGCAATTTGCGCCACAAGCCGTTGCTGCACTGCGTACAGGTCGCCAAAGCGAAGGCGATTGTCTTCTCCGAGCAGCTGGCAAGTGGTATGTATATTTCATATTTCTGAAGGTAAATACATAACAGCGTATACATGCCCGCTTTGGCACCAACTACATTTGCTCAGTAGAGAAACAGAATAAATGTATGTCTCTCATTTATTTATTATCATCACTTATACATATCTTATTTGGTATTTTGTTGATTTCCATTTATTGTGATTGCGCACATCCGTCATTATAGTAAAGTCAAATTTTTTCACTGTCAGTATGTGGAATCACGTTTATTTTTAATTTAGATTAGAATAAAAATAGGGAATCTAAACCATTATTTGCATTTAGTTCAATCGAATAGGCTTGTTTATTTCATTGCTTTTTGTCACCTATAATTGTACCTTGTAATATATTCATAAAACGAACTACTATCTATCATAGAATATTTATTTTGCTTATCCGTTATTTAATCAGTTGGGTACATAGTAACGACAACGTAAAAAGACCATGACCTCTTTTTACGGCAACTGGTGGAATGTTTTTTTGCGAGCCAGACGTCTGGTAACATTATTATTTTTAGAACAAAATCATAACATCTAAATATTTAAAACAAGAAACAATCAACTGTTATTTATAATATTTCGTGTATTATAATTGTTATTGAGTGATTAAAGTCAGATTTCTAGAATTTTTAATCTCAGTTTAAATACTATTTGTGTTTAAATAAAATGCATTTCCTATTAATATGTTCTGACACTATGGTTCTTTCATAGAAGCGCTAAAAAGCGCTAGAGCTATTTCCTGTCATAGTTTTACCGCAGCGCATTGGGCGTTGAACTAATTGGACCGCATGTAACATCATAATATTCTAGACATGGGTAACTCAACAAAAATTTTTGAGCTGCAGATCAGGTCACGGTTCATGTACCTGAGCCGGAGCTGTGAACCGGCTCACAGATCAGCTCACTTAGTACCTTAATCGATAAGAATATGTTATATATATATATATATATATATATATATATATATATATATATATATATATATATATATATATATATATATTAAACTATAACTGACTCCAACTCACAGATTAGAGATATGTCTAAAGACTCCAACTTATACTCGTGACGTGTGCGACGCATAGATAACGTGAGCCGTCCGACTGATCTGTGAGCTGTTTGTTTTGTTGGTGATCTGCAGCTCAACAGGTCAATCTGAGTGAGCTGAATCATTGAACCGGTTCAGACCTGAGTTACTCATGTCTATAATATTCGTAGAAGTAAAAAGCGTTTACGTTCAGTGCATCGGTCACTGCATTGTTTTCTTTATGTTAGGCCGTGTTTGTTTTACAGTACTTTGTATTCAAATAATTTTGTTAATATTCAAAAATAATAAAAATTTTAAAGAAATATTATCAATATCAGTCAACTGCCCTTTTAGGTATCTCTGTTCATTCAGCCGATACACCTAGGATACTCTTTGTTCGTATTTTCGTCTTTTAGCAACTTATAGCGCCATTGTTGCTTTTCATAACAGCAATAAAAAGAGCGATTTAAAAGTGTTCGTATGAGCATACAAATCGAAAACGTTAACATAAAACAAAAAGCGCTAACGTCGGGATTTAACAAACCACTTTTCAAATTTCGTTCCTAATAGGGCAAACATTGAATTTAGTAGATGTAAGTACTTACTACATAGGTAAGTAGGCTTCACGTCAAGTTAGACTATTTATCCTTTGGACTATTCGTAAATAATAAAAGCGCTTTCTGTAGGGCGAATGTTAAAGTTTTTGTGGTGCCTAGAGTATGTAATATATGTATTCCTCATTTCTTTATTTTATATGTAAGGTCCCGAATTTTAAACGAATTTAAACTATATAACTTATTATGTAAATTAGTTTAGTATGTTTTAAACTCTTTTATATGTACCTACATATAGATGCGGCAGGAGATCTTGTCGTATTATACGCATATCGCAATATGTATGGCCAGTCCTCATCTTCCAATGTACATATCTTCGAATAATCGACCAAAAACCCAATAGCCTGTGTATTTATTATACTAATTCCTCGACTAAGGAGAGATCCATGCCCAGCGATAAGACGCATGGTGGTACCCACCTGATTGCTGTCGAGGAGAAAGAGGTAAGTTGCCCAGTGACCTACAGGTTATTGCAGCTGTACATACACTATCTGCCCAGCCTAAATACATAGGTATATATTTTAACTTCGAGAAATGCCATCCCACCGTAGCAGGTTTAACAACGTGTATTATATGAAGTTTTCATAGGCTGGTTATTTTACAGCTGTCGAGGAGATCCGACCGCAACTGCCCGACGATCTCAAGCTGTTCCAGTTGTACGGGCAATGCCTGCCCGGCGTGGCAGACCTCGCCGCGGAGATGGCGCGCCACCCGCCCCAGCCTCCCATCGTTGTCGACCAGCTGCACTACAAGGACACGCTACTGTACATATATACCTCCGGCACCACAGGCATGCCCAAGGCCGCTGTGCTGCCCAATTCAAAGTGAGCTTATAATAAACTTTGTTGTTTTAAATGTGTCTAAACCCAGTCTCTCTTTAATATCTACATTTCACCTTGGCAGTCGCCCATTTACTGCTATTTTATACACTATTGATATTATTGCTTGGTGTAGAGCCGTTGCCGGCCCCGGGACACATGGCGGTCGAATCGCGAGAGCGCACCCCGCCATGTGTCCCGTATGGGCCCAGAGAACTCGGGGGGGGTTTTAGTTGGTAGGCCGGTCCTCTTGAGCGGAGAGCCCCACACACGGCCGCGTCTTGCCAGCGCGGTGTCAGGGTGCACAAGGTCGCATTTCCCCCCCTCACCAAAAAAAACAAAAAACAAAAAATGGTGTAGAGCTGTTATTAGACGTAACGCCGATTGGCACAGCGCATATAGCACGAAAAATCATCCATAGGCGTCGTTCACACTGAATAAAGAATTTTAGGTGTATAGTAAAGTAGAGAATCAATGAAATGAGGACTGTGTTACATAATTACAGAACATTTTCTGCGGAATTAGACCTCAAGTACCCGGAAATTTTTAGCACGTCTCGTACCAGTATCCATCACTGAGTTAAAGAAAACCAAGTTTGACCTACACTTAGCGTAACGACGAAGAGTGAGACTTGACGGCTGGGGAACGTCACAATCAGAATCTGTTTAAAACTCAAGAACTGCAAAATCGATTTAAATAATGAAGTGTATACTGGAGTCGTTTCCGTTAAGAATAGCAGGATAATTCTATTCAAAAACTTGAAAACTCAATAAAATACGAAGCAAAAAATACGAAGAAAACTATTTGTTTATTAAAATATTAGTTTTGCATTTCCGCTATATTTCGCAGGCGACAGCTCATGTCATTGTCTGTTAGACAGTACGAAGTCCGCCGGGACAGCTAGTGTTCTCTAAAAACATATAGGTAACCTTTTGATCCTGAAATACTGAGACAATAGATATTGTATTATCACGTGACAGCCGGCTGCCACTAAGGAGTAGAAAGGTTAAATAATTTGTAATTATAAAAAAATAAGTTGTTATCTCCAGGATTATGCCAGGCAGCTTTCTCAGGACTTGCCTAGAAATTCGTCATAGCTCCAAAATTTATGTATAAAACGGTTTCCAGTATGTGTTTACATTTACACAATAAATACTCATATTATAAGCACTTTATATATTTTATGTAACTTAGATAAAATTAACTAACGCATAACTCTGGTCGACGTAAGTAATCTGCACTGGTATTTGAAAAACATACACTAATGGATATCAGCAAATGGGCCCTGCTCTAGGGCAGCGTGACGGTAAATGACGTTGACGTGCATCTTCAATCGGTGAAGATTCTAGGTGAAGTTCACCATGATTACAATGTTTTTTCAAGGGGAATTGCGTGATATCGCTCCGTACCCTACCGTTGGCTAGGCAGCGAGCCTTATATTTAATTACAACTAGCGGACCCGACAGACTTCGTCCTGTCAAAAAGATTTGTACAGTGGCAGTTTTTTGTTCCTAATTATTTTATAGATAATGTCGCATAGCCAACCAAATCGCAAAAAAAGTCTAAATGACCTATTACATTTTGTGGCTATTCAATTTTGGAACGTGACATTAAATCCTCCAACGATGTATTCTGTGCTCCAACGCACGCACGCACACTGTTTTGATAGATATGATTGAATTTCAACTATATGTAGCGTTAATAAAGCGCAAATTGACTCTTTGATGTTAGGAACACACCTTCATTGCTTAGACAACAGTGAGTGCTTGCAATATGAACTTTGTACAATAACAATAAAGCTCAATTCGACTGTACGTTTTAGTTAGAAAACGTTTGCATGGGAAAATAAAAGGGCTGTTTTTAGGGTATTTCCGATAATTATTCGAATTTTCCTCACTGTAAAAACCTCCTTGAACTTCAACGAACATTAAAAAAAAAGAAGTGGCCAAATTGGTCCAGGCGTTGTTGAGTTATGAGCTTACCAACACATTTTGCGATTCATTTTTATATATAAGATAAGATTAGGTGAAATGTAGGCAAACAGACAAGCTGTCGAATGTAAAAGGAATTTTCAAGCTAGACTCATGAGCATGACTAATACTAACCGTATAAAGGCTGACTATTGTTTAAAATACACAAAGATTAATATTTTATGCTAATAGGTTTTATTTAAATATGAACAATAAAAGAGAGAGGTATAGATATAATAGAGTGAGACAGACATACTGTCAAGACAGTGTTTGATGTCCAATTTTATAATTTACGTTCAACAATGACATACATTTTCTTAGTAAGCTTAGGCGATTGCTGATTATTAATAGATTAATCGAAATAAAAAGATATTATATAGTCTCTTGCGTTTGTTGCCACAGTATAGCTCTTATAGTTACGGAAAAAAGTGGTTACGGACAGACGGACGGACGGACAGACATGACGAATCCATAAGAGTTCCGTTTTTTGACATTTGGCTACGGAACCCTAAAAAGCTACTTGTTTTACATTAACCTTTTATATAAGTACCTTTGACAATGTAGTTACTTGACTGAGAGTTAATGACGCATCAAGCTCATCCAATAAAACTAAGAGTAGAAATTAGTATGATTATAATTTGCACTAACTCAAATTCTGACTTTTGAGTTCGTATTCACATTATCCTAGGTGGTTGTAGTAGAGAAGGTGGTTAAATCTACGTGTAATAGTTAGCTATTTTTTAATAAATAACGTTGATATTTCATCAGGTACCTACTGGTGATGGTGGCGACTGTGCATATGCTGGGTCTGAACAAATCGGACCGTCTGTACAACGCGCTGCCTCTGTACCACACAGCCGGCGGGCTGGTGGGCACCGGCGCCGCGCTCGTGGACGGCATCCCGTCCGTCATACGCGCCAAGTTCTCCGCCTCCAACTTCTGGACAGACTGCATCAAGTATGACTGCACGGTGAGTCGACTAATAAATCGGACTTACTATATACGCTGTGACAAGGACTCCCATCCTAATAGATTTTAATAAATACAAAACTCGGGCTAATTATGCAACACAAAAAACACGTCCTTTGTGATTGGTTTTATATTGTTGTAATTAATGAAAACATTAGTAATGTAGTTGAAAGAAAAAAAAATGACGGCCACATTTCTATTTGTCGATCGTGCTTTGTCTTTGTCTGGTACTTCTGTTAGGGTCGTATTCAACAGAGCATAAAATACTGATTTATTTACCAAAACAGGTTTTGTTCTGTATCAAACCAGATAATTAACTGTATATTTTAGTTGTTTATGTAACGCTATTATTTCTCCTTCTTGGATTTATCTTACTCTGCTAGCTTTTTTATGATCTATTTACTCTAAATTAAAGTGACTTTTCAGTTTCACCTTAAGATTATAATTTACATTACAATGTATTAGGATGTGGAGACTTTGATAAGTCCGCAGTCTACCTGGTGACCAGATCAGATGGGTTTCTTTCAGTTAAGCCAGTCAGAGTCACTAGACTGTTCCAGGCGGTCGGGATCAAAACAACCCAAGTGCACTGTCACTGATTCGTTCACCAGAATTCGCCGTGTAATGGGAAGCGGGATTTATTAAGGAACTATATTTGGTCTGAGTTCAAACGTTTTACTTGACTTGTAAATATGTATGAATTATGAGTAAGCAATGGTGATAACATGACGACGCATTGGCCAGGTGGCGCAGTACATCGGCGAAATGTGCCGCTACCTCCTGGCGCAACCAGCGCGACCGACAGACGCGCAGCACCGCGTGCGCATCATGGTGGGCAACGGCATGCGGCCTGCCATCTGGCAGCAGATCGTGGACAGGTGAGTCACTGCGCTTTATAGCCTCATTGGTGTTTACTATGGTTCGCAGCGTCATCGCTACTCGAGGCTCGTTGGTGATCGCTATGCAGATCAACTAGTCGTTCCTGCATTGTATAGGCCAATTTATTCATGTCAATTGGTAGTCACTGCAGCGTACAGACACATCGGTGGTGAGGCCGTGTAACAGGTTATTTTCATTAGTCGACTTATCACGACAACTGTAATACTACAGAACGTGGATAGACCTCGAATTCATGATATCGACTAATGAATTTTCACCATCGACATATATCATTCAAGCGTTCTTAGAGTAAGTTATAAGAGTTCGCAACTTAACTGGCGGTAAATCTATATAAGCATCTTTCGTTATGTCACTGCAATTAAAATTAATACAGTATATTTTTTTATATCTAAATAATATTAATTTTATTAGGAAGAATAAGTTCTATGACGTTTGTTGCAAAAGTTATCGCGAAAGTCGCGAAACTTTGTTCTTAATTAACATTATCGGGCGTCATAATAACTTTATCTGCATTATTATTATGATAAATTCTAGATTTACGTAAAATATTCCTGTTTTTTTCAAGTGCCGCAAGAAAAAAAATAAACAGTGATAATTTCTTGTTGCAGGTTCAAAGTGCCGCAGATAAATGAAATTTATGGAGCAACGGAAGGCAACGCGAACATAAGTGAGTGCAAATTCTTATTGCTGTGTTTAATTACCTACTTATAATCAAAATGTCAACATATTGGAGATAATACAAATTTTTAAATATGTATAAGTAAATGAACGAATCGCTTATTTACCCTATTTACACTTGGGCTAATAAAATTTGATCAAGCGTGGATTTTTGTATACTAGCAGAACGAGCCTTCGGGAACGACAGGCGTTTTGTATAAATACACAATATACTAATCAAGTAAAACTATACAATACGTGTTATTATTTAATGTTTAAATTGTATCTTCTAACTGAATCAGCCTCTATGTACATGATTTAATTGAGTCTGTGTACTATGAACTGTAATAATACTTACCTACTTAATCATGTGTTTAATTTATTTGCCTGTTATCTTAAAACTAATGTTGACATATTGATTGGCGACCTATGACATCTCTTACTACCGTTTCGATAATTAATATTAATTACACGCATACCAAATTGTACATCCATATTCTAAGTAACTGGGCGAATTAAACTTATCGTTGTTTGTGTGTGTCAACAACCTGCTTCCTTTAATAACTATGTTTACCAATGGACTTTATCAGTAATTTCCTGGAGATTTCTTTCTATTTATTTCTGTTTAGGTGATAAATACCTACAGAATATTTGAACTCATTACCTTACTTAAGCTTTCTTTCTGCTATCCGATAATAGTTATACATATGTAAAAGCAATTAGACAAGTTTTGTGAATCATAATAGCTGTATATTAGATACTAATAAAATAAAATTAAGATCCAACACAAGATTATATTAGCGATTTCATCTCTAATAGTAATAAAAAAATATTAAACCGCCAACAACAGCATAGTTCACATCGCATTAGAATACGCGACCGTTCCAAAACCACAGCGCGCGGTTAGGCCACTACGAGCTCATTTAAAACCTGGCCAAGCAAGGGCAAAGGCTTGCTTGTTTCGCATTGCGACTTGATATTTATTATTTTATAACAATGTTTTAACAATTCTATTTAATATAAATGTTTAGATGATTACGGCACCAATGCAGTGACTTGATCACATCGCTGTATTCATTATATCGAGTGGTTGTGGTGGGTTTTAGTGAATTGCCGGAGTGATATATCTAAAGTCTATTGTCGCGGTATGTTCTATTGGAATTAGTATCGTGGTATCCACCGACACCA
Organism: Scirpophaga incertulas; assembly: GCA_036419045.1. Lineage (NCBI taxonomy): Eukaryota > Metazoa > Arthropoda > Insecta > Lepidoptera > Crambidae > Scirpophaga > Scirpophaga incertulas. The sequence goes on along the minus strand of CM071634.1, from coordinate 24,842,398 downwards.
AATGACTAATCTGAAAAGCTATTAGGGTGCTATTCAATCTGCTGCAGTTTTCAGACACACACAAGCGATTGTTTCACACCAAAGTGGTCGTGTTTGCGATGTCTAAATCATATTAAATCATCTACGCAGTTTTTTAAAACCAACCACCCAAATGCACATAACCGATTTTTACCGAGGGCTTCTTTACATATGCATATGTATATCTAGGTGGTGGATGGTAAAATATATTGTGGATCGTTAGTGTGAACCATACATAACGCAATGCAACGTCACTCATGCTCATGAATATCCATGCTGATTAAAAGAAGTACAGTATAACAGAGCATAACGCTTTAGACATATGGACTAGTTTTAAATTGCACTCCGATTATAAATTTGCAGTTAGAAGGCAGTTTAAATGACCGCAATGAAACTGAACAACAACCATACAGCCCTTGCTGTACGAGCTCATTTACTAACTTGCAGTAACTGTAACTGCACAACTACACAGACAGCATAGCTGGCGCAATCATACAGCTTTAATTTAGTCTTTACAGTTTTTATTATTTAATGTACCCAGATAGATCTATTCTGACGCGAGCTCCGTTTATAATTCCTTCGTGAGTCGTATATCCTTGGCGAATTGAAGGATTTTCAGTTCTTTTAGGAGTGTTATGTCGTCAGCGTTCAAAATAATGTTTGCCGGGACGACTGGGTCGGTGTATTATCGCTTCGCGCAAATTCACAGTTGGTATTCTGTTGCAAATGCAGCTCCTTTGTCTAGTATCTAATAGAGAACAACAGAGCGTACCAGGACTAATGTAAATAATTCAGAGAGCAACCAGCGCTTACTAGCCTAGTCAATAAATTGTAGTGAATTTAGTGATTTTTCGTGATACTAAAGAGACGGTTACTGATACTAACTTTACGGTTAACTGATACTATAAAGAAGGATTTTCTCCAGTTAACGTTGACAACACACTGGGCGCAGTGGGCTTCCTGCCCAAGCTGGTGCCGACGAGCCTGCATCCCATCGCGCTGGTGCGCGCCGACGAGACGGGCGCGCTGCTGCGGGGGCCCGACGGCTTCTGCGTGCGCTGCCAGCCTAGTGCGTTCACACGTTTTAATATTATCCTATTTGTATGTTAAAAAATAGCGTGTAGTTTGTCTGATCTGATTTTGTTAGCAACCATCGCAGCCTATGCGTCATCGCTCTAAGTTTAAGTCGCTGACCTTATGTACTCTCGCACGGCACTATTCGGCCGTTGACGATGAGTTCTGGAAACTTAGTTGTCAACATTTAAAAGTTAATTTTAAAGATTGTTTTTTATCAACAGATTAAACATTGTTATTGCTTCCGTACCCTCCAGCTTCGAGTAGTCACTAATCCGATTCATAATTATGATTGCAGACGAGCCGGGCATGTTCATCGGGCTGATCGCGCAAGGAAACGCCTCCAGGGAGTACTACGGTTACGTTGACAAGGTATACATAGAGATTTACTTGCTACTTTTGTTTACGTTATATATTTAATTTACTAGCAATACACTTAAATTACCTTTTAGTTTAGAGTGATAATTATAACGTGTATAATGACTTAGTGTATCTTGTATTTAGACTATTAGCAGTCCTAAAGATACATCGTATTAACTTTTATACAACTATTTCACAACTGCCAGTAACATCAAAATTATTTTTCTCCCCTTTGTTACTATTTTACAACTATGAGGTACTGGTACTAGTATAAAATTTGTCATTTTAGGCACTATAACTTTACAATTTTTCCTGTAACAGTATAACAATGAAACTTTTAATGAGGGTACCTAGAAATATTTGTAGAACTTAACACAATAGGCTGTAAACGGACACAAACTACAGGACAAATTGGGTCATAAAGATAAGTTATATAGTTAATTCTAATTGATAGGATATTACAATTCTTGAAAATAATCCGTATTCGAAATAACAATGAATATGGCAAATATTTGTTAAAAGCTTGCTGATATTCGTTATATCACATATTCCGTTTTGATAAAATGTAATTGAAAACCCGATATAAATCGTTAATTTAGTTACTTTAATGTTAAGTATAATTATTTTTAGTAAATAGCTTCAATTAAGACGTAAGAATCAGAAATCTGTGAAAATATTGCTTAATTTTTATTTTATATGTCGTTTATTACATTCATAAAAATAGCACTTGTTGGTGATAAAATTAGTTTACTTTTAGACAATGATACTCTACAATTTATGACCTATACTTATCAGTTTTAAAGACATATTTACGTAAACACAAAATCCCTTCATAAAATTCCTGATAGCATTGTTTTTCTACAAAATACCTGCAAAGTGACTGTAATAAACACAAGTGCGTCTAAAATTAAATAACGTATACAACCACAACTACACAACACAACTACATAGCAATTTATACGACTTTTACCTGACTCTATCTACTACAGCTCTGATTCTTGTAAAATGGGTCTATTATTATTCATTTTGATGTGGCAATAACCGTCAACAAAAAACTTATACCGCAAGATTCGGCAATGTTTCAAGTGGCTCCTTCAACTGGTTTTTAAAATAACTGTACGTTCCATTCTTTTACATTCAGAGTGACAGCAACAAGAAACTGGTTCGCGACGTTTTCCAAAAAGGCGACGCGGCTTTCGTGAGCGGCGATATCTTAGTGGCGGACGAACTCGGCTACTTGTTCTTCCGCGACCGTACGGGCGATACGTACCGCTGGAAGGGGGAGAACGTAGCCACTGCGGAAGTGGAGGACGCCATGACCCCCGCGCTGGGGCAGCGGGCGGTCACCGTGTACGGCGTCTCGGTACGTCTCTTGTGTACTATCTAGTTATCTAGTGCAGAGGTTCCCAAACTTTTTTGTGTCGTCCCCCTTTGCCATGTTTTTCGGTTTTGGGTAGACCCCCTACTTTATTACCTGATATTGAATGCCTACATCCCACAACTTACAAAATTTTATAAACATTTATAATATTTTTTTTACCTCATAGTTAGGTTCTTTTATAAATAATTTTGTCTTTATTTTAAAAGATAGTATAATGTAAGTAAATAGGTACTATCAGTGTATGTTGAGATCCAGTATCGTGGACCCCCGTTTTCATTTCATGAAATTTTTGTGTCGCTGACGTTCAGGTTGTCATAGACGCCTAGGGGTCGATATGGTAGTGGAATGTAGTTGATACAGAATTACAATATTATTATTTTATCATGAAAATAACGCATTTAATAGTTGTAAAAATTACATTTAGTTTAGTCTACAAATAATTAAAAAATAAAACAAGAAACAGGAAAATCAAATTAGTTTAAATCAGATGCATGAAATCCAACACAATCAAGTTCAATATATCACTGTCATCATCACAACCATTAATAATAACGGGTTCCAACTCTGTGTGCGTTCTTGTTTTTAATAAAAATGTTGCCTATCACATTGTATGTGTGTACTGCTCACCCCTCTGGGCTGAAGCCCCCAAATATCAACTCGACCCTCTTGACTCCCTGCAAAGGCGTGCTTTCCGTATCATCGGTGATCCCAATATTACGGCCTCAACAGAGACCTTGGAGCAGCGGAGAGACTTTGGTTCTCTGTGTGTTCTTTATAGGCTCTTTAACGGAGAGTGCTCTGAGGAACTATTTGCAATGGTGACTTCGTCACCATTTCACCATCGCACCACCCGCCACCGCAGTAGAGTTCATCCATATCACCTGGAACCGATCTTGTCTAGTACAGTTCGGTTTCAGCTTTCATTCCTTCTGCGTACATGCAAACTCTGGAATGAGCTCCCAGCTGCGGTGTTTCCTGAGCGCTACGATATGTCTAACTTCAAACGAGGCTTAAAAAGAGTATTTCTCTCCAGGTAGGCAGTGGCTCAGCTGTGCCCCTGGCACTGCATATCGACACATGCAAGGAACAACATTGTAACTCACTTTTTGTCAGATTTTAGTTACAATCATATTCTTGCTATACAAAAAATTTAATATTTTTTGCACTCACTACTGTGTCTTAAGCTCTTTGCCTATAGATTTTAAAAAACTGTAAAAACATTGTAATTCACGAGTCAACTGCATTTCATAAAATGGTAAATTTAGTTACACACCATCATCATCGTTATTTTGCGGACGCCATTATAAATATAACATTGTATATCAAGATACAATTTTCTTTTCGGAAATAAACTTTTTCATTAAATGCGCTTTCATCGTAACCTAATGTACAATGATTTCATCCTTGCATAGCAAATAAATATTCAGTCCAAAGATTGTAACAGAAGTTACAATTATTTTCTCCGCAATATTTTGAAAATCGATAGTTATTATACTTACGTACATCGACTTACGATGATAGGCATTGCATTAGTCCCACGCGCTGTGTTGTAGGAGCGAGTTACGACGTGTTTTGTGGAAATTAACTTTGCGATTGTTTCGTTCAATGACGTTTAATTTGGATTATTTTAGAGTAATAACAGTATCTAATGTAATTCTGTGTGCTTAAAATGAGTCGCCGCAGTAAGATTATCGAATTAGCTTTAGCTAAAAGTGAAATTATAACAGACACCGATGCAGGTAAGAACGAATGATTGTACCTACCTATTTGTTTATTTTGTTCAGTCAGTAGACATTAATTTATAACAAGAATAAATATGTTGCTTTTCACATTTTAACAGTATAAAGTCAACATCATGTTGTGATGATCACAGCTATCAACAAAACGAATTTCCTTTGTTATACCTACTGTACATTTGTATTGGCGATAGTCAAAGATCATTCGCAAACCTATTCCTAAAGATGTGAAAATCATAGTTCTTATTTTTGTTGTATGAGTATTTAAGCTGATAAATTGATTAAATGAATACAAGGGTACAGATAGCTAGATATATTATTTATTAATATTGATGATTTTGGTTTTAGGAGAAGAAATTAACCGTAATGATGACGTCCTTATGCCAATCGAAGGACAGATGCCACCAGTTTTTATTGCTACGGGTAAGTAAATTATAAAATCATAATATAGCTATCTACCAGTCTACTATTGTGCCAATGCATGGTAAAGGTCTCCTATCATAATTACATAGATTATTGAGTGAGTTTTTTTAATTGGGATTTTTTGTGTTAGGTATATTGCGGAAGGTGCGTGGTTCAATTTCTATCCGAGGTGTTTTTGATTTTTTTCAGTATAATTTATTAAGGAAACGTATAAAATATTCATCACCAGACATCCTCGAGATGCTATGTATATTTTATATATTTCTAATTACAATGACTGTGGTAGCATAGCTGAACATTATACTTACGTAATTTCAATGTATATATATACACTAGCTGGCCCAACAGACGTTGTCCTGTCAAATGTCTCAAATGTCAAATGTCTCAAATGTCACGTTGTCTCACGTTGTCTCAAATGTTTTTAAATAAATAATTTAGCTGAAAAACAATATCTATATGACCGTATTGTGAATCTAAACCATTCTCAAGCCCCCTGGAATACACACAAAAAATTTCATCAAAATTGGTCCAGTCGTTTAGGAGGAGTTCAGTCACATACACACGCACACAAGAAATATATATATTAAGATATATATAATCGTTTGATTTCCAGGAAATGATTTAGTAGAATTCAAATATAATCTCAGGGAACGCACTCCAGTAAAAATTCAGAATGAGCAACTCTCAGTCTCCAAAGAAACCGAAGAGATTTACTCACCAGTAGTATCAGAGTATTTACCGCCTCAAGTAAACCGTATGTTTTTGTTATTTATGCTCTCGTTCGTACCTAAATCAAGCTTTTTAGTTAACAACGTTTGTTTGAACGTATCTATTTTATCCATCAATAGATAAGTATTTTGGTCAATCACAACAAACTATCTGGTACTATTTAAATAACAATTATTTATGTCTTTTTAGCTCCATCTGTGCTAACACCTGATGCGGATACAGAATCAATTACAGAGGAGCTCGTAGACAATTACAATAATGAACAGATACAGGATATCATGCAAGAAATTGGTAAGTTTATCAACTCGATTAACGACAAGTAAAGGATGCTGTTAAATGTGCAATTAACCTAATAATTTATATTTAGATACATTACAATTAAACTATCTTATAACACATTTTTGTTGTATATTTTAGTGCAAAATCAAGAATTAAGTAGCGCAATTGAAACTGGAAGAGAATTAGACGGAGAACAGTCTACAACTCAAGAACAAGAAGTAATAGCGATTGGAAGTCAAGCTAAGGAAGAAGAGCCAACGATTTCATCCGACTTTAATAGGAATAAAAAGAAGAAATATCCGAAGAAAGTTAATTCAGGGAGGAAAAGACTTTTGAATAAAGAAAACTGGAAAAATCTAATATGTAAAAGAAAGAAAAATTCTGGTGAGGAATTTATAAACAAGAAAGGTCAATTAATTCCAAAAAAATACATAAAACCGGGCTGTGGTGCTAGTTGTTCACGGAAATGTCAAGAAGCTATAACAGAAGAACAAAGAAATGTGATATTTACAGAATTTTGGAAATTGGGAGATCATAATAAACAAATGGAGTACATTAGCCGATTTGTTAAAAGAGTCACAAAAAAACAACAGATTGTAGGCTCGAATAGTCGCCGTCAGTGGACTTTTGAGTATTATTTGTTTAAAGAAAATCTAGAAATACGTACTTGTAAAAGAATGTTTTTAAACACCCTCTCTATAACTGATATGTGGTTGCAGACTCTATTCAGAAAAATGGATAAGTCTGTCTGCTACAGGTACTATTTCTATTGATGAAAGAGGTCGTCACAGCACGCGCAAAAATGCTGTTCCAGATCAAGTTAAACAATCCGTTCGAGATCATATTTTACAAATGCCATTAGTAGACTCACACTATGTAAGAAACAGGTCATCTAAAAAATATTTAGACGAACAGCTTAACTTTCCATTACTATACAAACTTTATTTAGAATGGATGAACGAAAAATATTCTGATTTGGTAGTTGCGACCTCAAGACAGTACAAGGAGATATTTCATAAAGAATTCAATATAGATTTTAATAAACCTAAAAAAGACCAATGCCCACGGTGTGACTTATATAAAAATGCAACTGACACCGACAAACTCAAACTAGAGTATGAGTACGCTTTACATATTGCTAATAAAAATGTGGTAAGGACTTTAAAAGATAGTGACAAATGCCGAGCCGAGAACTCTCATTCTGTTATAGCAGTATGTTATGATTTACAGAAAATTTTGAATACTCCACAGTCAGAAGTATCTGTATTTTATTATAAAAGAAAACTGGCATGTTATAACTTCACATTGTATGACTTGGGTAAACATAAAGGTTATTGCTACTTTTGGGACGAGACGATAGGTCGCAAAGGATCAAACGAAATAAGCAGTTTTGTATTCGACTTCATTAAAACTAAGGTTCAGGAAGGGTACAAGGAGTTTAATTTTTATTCTGATAGCTGCGTCGGCCAGAATAAAAATAAAACAGTATTTGCTATGTATGCATATGCAAGCACAGTATTTAAAATAACCATAAATCATCACTTCTTCGAAGTGGGACATTCACAGTCAGAGGGCGATGCAATGCATGCACTTATTGAGCGGAGAAAAAAGAATAAAATTATCTACATTCCTCAGCAATGGATTGCTTTGATTAGATGTGCAAAATCTACTGGTGAGCCTTACGTAGTCAAAGAAGTTAATCAAGATTCGATATTGGATTTTAAACAGCTTTTGCGGTGTTACAATAATTGGGAATACGATGTTAATAATGTGAAAGTCTCGTGGAGCAAAATTATGCACATCCGTTTTATCTGTGATTTACCGAATATTATTAAATTTCAATATGATTCTCTAACTGATAATGAAATGGCTATAAATATAGCACAACACAAAACAGTTTCACTTCGATCTGTTACTCGTCGTGCCCCCAAAGAACCCCAATGCATTGAAAAAGAGTTACCTAACAACATTTTGCAGGCATATAATAGCCTTTTGCCTATAACTATAGCAAAATATAAAGATATAATAAGCTTGTGCAAAAGCAATGCAATTCCAGCAATCTATCACGATTACTACATAAATTTACCTCATGTGAATTCAATTCAGGCAAATAATAATGAGTCTGATTCCAATTAAAACTTGAAGCGTAGTTTTAATTGGAATCAGACTCATTATTGTTTAAAAAGTATATTTTGTTTCTTTTTTGATATTCTATTGTTATTTTCTGGGACCTAATTGATTGAATAGGGGTAACGGTTTCTTAAGAAAACATAAATAAGTACTAAATTATTGATGACATTGTTATTTCAATCAAACTATTATAAAAAAAGTACTATGGCCGTTTTTGTTTGTATGGAACATGCTAGAACAATTAATAATAAAGACTGATTAAATTTAACTACTTTTTTATTTTTATGTTAACTCAAACATTTTATTAATTGTATCTCAGACATACAATTTTGTCAATTTATGAAATATTCACAACCACACATTTTGCGATTGTATGTCTGAGTTACAATATAATCTTGTATAGTATATGTTGTGGTATGCCATTGTAACTCACAAAAAGTCTATTACATACATATTATATATCAGTATAACCATGCAAATGTATAGCTATTCCCTCGTTGACTCAATTTGTCAAGATTGGTTGGCAATAAGACTTATCCGAAATTTGAGAGAATTTTATTAAACTTTGACGCGCTCTCTTGTAAAGTTACTAAAAATGAGTTACGATGTTATTCCTTGCAGGTATGATATGTCCATGAGCGATGGTTACTTTGCCAGTGTTTAGGCAATGGACATAATGAGACTCAGGTTATAGTCTGATATCGTCTATTATGGTCTCCATTATAATAATTCACTTATTTAACTAAAACTAAGGCTTATATACTAATATGGTACGTGCGTATTTCTAGCTTACTCAGCACTCTTGAGATGATTATCTCAAGGAATGTTTAACCTCAATACGTGCACGTTCTCATGACCGGCACAGTTACCACATACCATCAGGTGGGCCATTTGCTCGTCTGCCACCGTATGGAATAAAAAAAAATCATTAGAGAGATTTGCTGTCAATTGTCTGTATTAAAGAAAATCAAATGCTTCAATATTTATCGCGACTTGTGTAGTAAGATATCACGTGTATTTATTTTTTCGTCAAACGCGCGATTTTTAAACAGATGAGCAGCGCGGCGTATAGTGTTATATGTATCTTGACTTGCCACCATGACGATGACGGTAAAACATTTTATCATTTTTTAAATATTTTTTTTAACATTGTTTCGGTAATAAGATCCACGCATACTGAACTTAATTTATGTACTATTTATTTAAATAAATAATTTTTGATTCGTTAAGACGGGACTTTCAGTGTTATCGGTTCCCCCGCCTATTATCATGGTCCTTAATTTCAGAATAAAATAAAATTATAGTTTAAACCTGTATTTAAAGGTAATATTTTGAAAATTTTTAAATTCTTTGTAGGTAAAAATATACGTGATATTGGGAAGGGGGGGAGGCTAGTCTTAAATCTCACTACGTATCACCCAAGGGGGAGGGCTTAAAAATGCTAAAAAAGATCACGTGATTAATGGACGGCCCCTAATCAAGACACACAGACAAAATAATTTTAAAAACATTTGCAAAAATGTTTAGTAAACACAGACATAAAAATCTGTTCGATAAAATGTTTGTTTCTTTGATTCCAGATTCCGCAAGCGGAAGGGCGCGTCGGAATGGCGGCTATCGCGGACGCCGCAGAGCTGTCGCTCGCCGGCCTGGCGCGCCACCTGGACGACTCGCTGCCCTCCTACGCCCGCCCGCTATTCCTCAGGCTCGTTAAGAACATTGAGATCACCAGTGAGTAGTCCCTTTTTTTTTGAGGAGGGAAAATTCGACCTTATACACCATGACACACCGCGCTGGCAAAGCGCAGCCGTGTGTGGTGCTTTCCGGTCAAGAGGACCGTACTCCCGCACCTCGAAGCTTGGCTCCACGGGAAGGAGGAGGTCACCTACCGATTGACTCAGATACTCACCGGCCACGGCTGCTTCGGTGAGTATCTGTGTCGAATAGGACGGGAGGGATCGACACATTGCCACCACTGCGCATCCGACCTCGACTCGGCCCAGCACACGCTGGCGGAGTGCCCCGCGTGGGCCTCCGAGCGCCGAGTCTTGGTCGCAGAGGTCGGGCGAGATCTGTCTCCGCCGGCATTGATTGCGGCAATGCTGGCGGACGAGGGAGGTTGGAGGGCTGTGGCCTCCTTCTGTGAAGCAGTGATGCTCCAGAAGGAGGCTGCCGAGCGGGGTCGGGAGATGGCCGATCCCGCTCGAAGGAGGCGGCGCCGGGCTCGGTAGCACAGCTGCGGCGCCGCCGCGGGTCGCCGGCGGGCGCGAGGAAGTCGCGACCGCTACGGCGACCCGGGATGGACCACGCCCCTTCCGTGGCCGGGGGGCGTCGTCGGTGGAGGAGACCGGGGGAGGTAGTGAGCCTTCCCCGAGGATGGCTCCCCTGTATCGGCGGGGGAGCGGAGGCTGGGGGTTCCCGGAAGTGGCTTGATGTTCCCGGGGGCTCCCTACATGCCTGAGGAAGGCCATCCCTGAGGTTTTTAGTGGGTAGGCCTCCCCCTTCTGGGGAGGAGAGCCCCACATAACCGCCGGCTCGCCACAGCCGGGGTATGCAATTTAATGCATTTTCCTCAGGGGAAAAAAAAAATGTCCGTAGTCCTTAATTTAATATTAGTCTCTACGAATTAGTAACTTCATTATCTTCTGATCTAGCTTTTCAAGGATGTCCAACAATCAGTGTTTCATAATCATAGTTAATTATTAATGATGTATTCACACGTATGACACGTCTTGCAGTAATTCAATGACCCTCCACTCCAAAATCATTCAAGTGCAAGTCTACGAGGACATTGGCCACTGCCAAAGCGACATATGTTTAAAAGAATAATATTAACTTCGCCATTTATTTTACAGGTACATTCAAACTAAAGAAACTGCATTACCAGAAGGAAGGTTTTGACCCCGACGTGATCAAGGATCCTCTTTACTTCCGATCTGGAAGTGAATTCGTCCCGGTCACAACTCAGCTGTTCGCGGACATTTGCGCCGCGCGCGTCAAGTTGTAGGAATAGTTTAAAAAACCAGCTACCGACTTATGTAACTGCTCCCTCTACGTTCATTGTGACATTTGAAGTGCAGTTAAAGTTACACCTTCTTTAGTCCCAAGCTAGAGTACCAGTGTAGTCTGTACAAACCATTTCGCACTTGAAACAAAAGCATTCTAAAATAACACATTATAAAATATATTAAAAATTGTACAACCAAATTCGAATCACGTGGAATGTGTAGTGTAACTCACCACGTCCAGGTGGTACATTACTTCAAAAAAAATTGTTTCAAATGAATTTAACGAATGCAGCATCGTGGTGTAGTGCAGGGACAACATACCAACAGTAAAATGTTTATTGTACGTAAGTTAACAAAATGTCAAGTACATTTTAGAACGTTAGAAAGGCCACACATACCGAAGCTGTAGCTCCAAACGGGACAAAATGTTTGTCGTAATATATATTAATATTAATAAATGTTTGTATAATAGACAAGCAGTTTGTCGCTAAAATTACTGGAGTTTGATTAAGGTGTTAAATTAAGATATGTTTTTTGGATGTATCACACATATTTATAATGGCACTATCTTGTTCATTCCTTTATTCATAATCAAAATATTCAAAACAATGCATGTTAATTATGTTTTGATTTCAAATTTCTCAATATAATATAGAATATACTTGCGCTATCGTTAATATGTAGCATATTGGTCAATATTCAAAATATATCTATCGACATAAAAAAATGTTAAATAAAAATAACATTTAAATATTATTGCGATTTACCGAACCGTGTGTGAACATTGAAATAGAAAAACTTATTGTGGTAGATTTATGTGCAAAATCTATTGTAACATAAATGATTAAGAATACCCTATTCAGCTTCGCACAATAATTCACAAATAAATCCAGAATTGAAAATCAAATACAATAGACAATGAAAAATTATATTTTGTTATTTTGCTTTATCGATCTCTGTGTGTGTATTTATTAAAGTGTGTTTTTTTTATTTCTGGGTCATAATTTGAATGTCAAGGTTGTGGTCCAAATCTTGTTTATTTGCATACAATCAGTTCATCTATGTAAATATTTTATAAGTTGAGAAATATAGAAAAAGTAAAGTAACATTGTACCTGTGGTTATTACTGTCGATAACGCTATAATAAAATACTGATACTGAAAAGCATTTAAGAAGAATTGCCATTCATTTTCTTACATATAATCTATATGTATACATTCTATATCGTAAAATGTAGCTCACATTTTACATAATTTGTATATTACAATTATAAACTTTATGCGCAATTTATAAACTTTGAAAAAAGTATACAAATATTTTTGTTTAGACATACATTTAGTTATGAGATGAAAATTATTCAAGTGACTAAAAAATCATCGTTTTTTATTTAGCATTAGGAAAGAACCAGTTACGGCTTTAACTGAAAATTTTTGGACCGCAACTTTGAGATACATGTATCAGATATAAGAAAATAAATCTTATAATAATGGACCAATCTGACAGCTAGAAGAAATTTTTAATAATAGCTGAACGTTGTTCAATAACAACTGATCATTGTACTTAACTATCTCAGATTAGTCCATCTAAATTAAATTTATATTATTGTTTATTATCTTGATTGCGACAGTAATCGTATGTATTGTATTATTTATTTATTAGCTGCACTTAGCGACCCGAAGTTCACTTATGTGAGCATCACGTCAAAATTCAAAATTATCGCTAAACCGTTTAGAATCAAAATTTTTATAGCACCTTAATTAGTTTTTTATTTATAGAAAATAAGTGCATAGGCATCTTAAATAGTTGGAAACTGTGATGAAACGTGTAATTTAATCAGAGTATATTTGGCAACGACATTAATTGGTCCAAGACCACGATGTAAGCTGCTCGCATTATACATATTTATGGGGATGATTCATTGACTTTATATAATCTTTAAGCGATAGTGAGAAACTGTATGGGCACATTATTACTTCTCGCAATCCATTTAAAATGTTTGCTCTTTTTTGCGTTAGATGAAAGTAGTATAGCAGTCACAGTGAATCCTCTCCATAAAATGTACGATATCAAATAGGTAGTAAATGTGGGGGGATCATAATAAGTTTGGTAAAATGCATAATAATCTTGTGATACTACATAAAAATTCAAACGTATTTTTCACAATGTCAAAATAAATATTATATTGCTCATTAATGGTAAACTTAAAAATTTAATGTTAATTAATTAAATATTTGTGCAATTACGGCGCGGGTGCACCTCAATGAGTTTTGTATCTCACTTATTCATCTATGGTAGAAGTATAGATAGGATTGAGTTTCATTCTATATATCATATTAAGATTTCAGTATAGATTTTGATTAATAAAACGATTTGATTACTTCATATGTGTAGTATAAAGTACTATATAAGTAGGTCGGAAGAAAGTGCGATTCTCACCTCTAGTCTATCGGTCACTTTCACGTTTCTGTAAGCAATAACTTATTGTTTATACATCAGTGTAATATATTGAACGGTATATGAATAAGTGTTTTACAATAATTATAAAGCTTATTGGCTACTGACGCTTATTGCACATGCTATCATCACAATGACAACTGCTTACAACAAGACGTGCTCACTAGGACAGCATTTTGGGATTCTCAGATGATTCCATATAGATACGCTGTCACTGATGTCCCAGCGACACAAAGCACTAAGATTGATCATTCAGACGCTTTATTTGTTCGCGTGCATCTAATGTCAATTTGAAACCTAGTAACGACAAATATATTTAGTGGAGAAAAAGTGGGTTAAGGTTATCTTGTAATTAAGTAAATTTGTATAAATAAATCATTTATATAATGGAATAACAATTAGCAATATCGCATATGTCCCGAGAACATAATCCAAACTTTGAGATTTAAAATACGCTGTGAGACATGATTTACTAACCAAATGTTAGAGTAAGTAAAATTATTGTAGATAGTACATTCCACCATTCTAGTCTTATAAGGTGTTTTTTGTTGATGTTGTACTCTTATTTAGACCAATTCTTTGAGTTCCTACTCTTATTTCAAGTAATGTCTAGTGCTGGGCTCCTAGGGGATTTCAATTATATATAAAATTGTAGCTTTCATTATTGCGACACAATAAATTAAAATAAATAAAATAATCCGATAAGAATTTCCATTTAGATTTGCGTGCCTTGTGACGTGACACGTTGCACTGTAGTTATACCTAGTTGATATGCCGTTTAAATATTGCTCGTTAAAATTGTAAGTTGTAAATAAACATTTAAAATGAAATCAGTTTTTTTGTTTTTGGCGTTAAAATATGCATATTAGATAAATGCCGGCCTATATACATGCCCAAATTTAATAATAAAAATAAATATAGTCGGCGACTGATCAAGAATTCTGACCGCCCTAGGCTTATTGTAAGAACGCGCCCCCGCCAGGTGTGTTACGGTCGGCCTAAAAAGAACCGATTCGAGTCGAGTCAGGGTTTGTTTTACGCGCGTTTTTTTTAAATTTCAAAATTAATTGTCCGCCTCCCGATCCTCGCGCCCTAGGCTGCAGCCTAATTAGCCTAAGGGCGGCCGTACACGGACTGCTCGAGCAGTTAGCGGCTGAGCGAAATACACGGACCGCTCGAGCGGTCGGCGTCGCAGCTTGAGCTGTCGGTTGTTGACTGCTCGAGCTACGCTACCCAACTGCTCGAGCAGTTGATTTTCTACCACAGTCGAGTCATGGATTCTAACGAGGAAGCACTGCTTTTGTTGCTTCTGCTCAGGCGGAGACGACGGCGGCGACGTCAAAAGAGAAAATTTTGGGTTCATCCAATTTCGCAATTAAGAGAACAACATGGACAATTCCATCATTTGTTTATAGAACTTAGAAGTGATCTGCTCTAGCGCAGTAAACGGCTCGAGCAGTCGGTGTATGCCTCACAACCGCTCGCGAGCGGTCGACGGCACAATGGAATTTCATCATGCAGTTGACGGCTTGAAGCGGTCGCGACTGCTCGAGCAGTCGTGTGTACGGCAGCTAATGAATGACTATACTTAGTTCACCGCGCGGTCGCGGCTTTAAGCAGTCGGTCTCAACTGCTTGAAGCAGTCCGTGTACTACTGTGGCCTTAGGGTTAATTAGGCACTGAATATAGTTCCTACGGTATGTATTAGTATTTCTGAAGGTTAGGACCGGATACAATTCGTTGCTTCGAAGAATCTAAATAATGTCGTGATGATGCCGTTATAGATATGCTGCCTATAATACGAAGCCATTGGTCGTTGAGAACGATCTCTTATTTGCTTCATTCAGATATTTTATACGGTGTATACCAGATTTTGTTGCGGTCCATTCTATTATTATATTTAGCCTCTTATGAAATAATAGATGATGACAATATATAAATGTCGATTCGTTGTTTCGTTTAAAACTGATCAAAATTATTTAATGTTGCATATAGGATCCGTTAGTTTATTTGTAGCTTTATTAATTACAATGCTTCATAGGTAATTTGTGACTTATTACAACAGCAAATATGAAAAAGCAATTATTTTGCAATTTGTAAAAAGTTGCTGTTATACACATTTCAGAAATATCGCTTATTTTTTCTTAATAATATAGAATGCAGTGATTTAATTATAAACAGTATTTGCTTCTGACTTATAAGTACTATCACTCTTCTGTTACTTAGGAATTTGTTCGTACGTGGCTGAGATGAAACAAAATTCTATAGACTTCGCCGGATTATTTTCACTTGGACAAAATGAAAATTATTTTTATGTAAATATTTCAATTAATCGCCAGGACAACAGTAACAGTAAATTCTTTGATGAATATGCGAGTTCACGTTAAGAAAAAAAGATGAGGTCTATAAGAAAATAGCTAGCCAGGCAAAATAGCTAGCTTGTTTGACATTGTGGCAAACTTTTCAATATCGTGATCAGATTTGTACCATATGATCTTGAAAGTTACGTGTTCAATAAAACGCTGCACAGTTATTAAACTACGTTTATTATTTCATCACCTTCATAATTAATATTATTGTACAAACAAAAATAGTAATTTGTAATGGTCTACTAAGAACAAATACCAAAACATAATTGTCAAATATGGAAGGAATGTTAATTTTGATTATTCCATGTAAATAACATATAAATAAAATTTATCACGTGACTTACGAAAATAAATGTAACAAAAATATATGTAACATAAACAATATACCAATCTACCTTACAAATTGATTATTCATAACGTAAAGCATTACATAATGTTTAAATATAGGACTAGATTCGATTTACAATTAACGACAGACTACATTATTTTTAATCAAAATCATACTAACCATTATAATTAACAAAAATTATCACTGTGAGAAATTTAGTCAGTACAAATATTTTCACATCATACTGTGTTTAGTAATATTGGTTAAAAACAAATTATTTGGTGCTTATAATTAAATATTTATTTTTATATATTAATATGGACAAATTATTGAATTTTGGACGACTACGACTAATCAATGAAATCAAAGTGCAAAATTTAACTGAAAAAAAAATCATGATTGAATATATGTACAATTTAAAACTTAGGTATAGTTAATGTACTTTATTAAAATATAAGTGTTCGTTTTCTATTACAGTTAACTTTCTAAAAGCCAATAATAACGCTTATAGTGTAATCAATTGTTATGTACTAAGGGCAGTGTCTTTGAATGTCTTTCTTTTAATTCTAAATAATAATACATAACCGTAAAAATACTCACAATTTGTTTCAAGCTACCAGTACAAAACTGCCTGTCAAGCTCGTAACATTTTATAATAACGGATTAACTATGACTATTCTAAATTAGTTCCTTTGCTGACAAATGTACTTAAAATCTTTAGTATGTATAGACACTAAATCTAGAAAATAATGCACTTATCCACTTCAAAGGAGCCAATTAAAATAACGTAAATTTGTAATCAAAGACAACAATATTGTCCAGATACATAAGTTTGTCTTTGTCATTTTAAAATCAGTCATCGCAATTTAAATTTTTTGTAATTTAAAAATGACGACTCGATATCAAGCAGCTGTGAAATAGATTCATATTAAAGTAGTCAACAGTACATGCACAATGAAAATCGCCACCATCCTTACATCAAATTATCATAAAAAATACAATATAAATTAAATTGATTATAACCACTATAATTTTGGAATTCGAGAAATTTTAAATAAATAATACAAATTAACATTTAAAGTTATTCAAAAATACATCGTATAAAACGTAATGAATGACTAGCAAATAAAATATAAATTGCTTCATAATTAATATTTACCTATTATGAAAAATATAAATAAAATCTTATCAGAAGCGACCTGTACATATACTCCGCAGTTTATTTCCATTGAAAATTACACAAACAATGCAATTTAAAATTAATCTGGTTAATTATGTTAACCATACAGGCAGACAAATTAAATTTTATCTGCCATGCGAGCTTACGTCGCTACGCTGGCGAATCTTGAGTGTATATGCCATGATTTGATACAAACTTTTTTCACTGTAAAAGTTTGTTACACGCATAGCATTATTCTTACGTTTTTTATGGACTTATAATGTTAGGGCACAAAAGTGCATCAACATTATTTAATAACAATTCAAAGAAAATTAAATATAAGCGCAAATGATTTGGCCACACACAATTTTAGCAACACAGTATTGACTCATGCTCGATGGCTATTAAGATATTTAACAAGCTTAAGTTGATTTGGGGAAAGCGAGAACGACTAACGAGCCGAAAAACAAATGTCGATATTTGACCAATAACACCATCATAGACAATCATATGTCCGATAGCGAACGGTAAAGAATTGAAGGAACCCAAACCCAAACTTTGGGTGTGGGACAATTTTTTGGGTTTGGGTCAGCCAAATGACATTTTGAAAACATTACAATATTGTAGCTTCTTTAAACAAAGCTACGTAACAGCTCTTGGTATACAAATTGATTACTCGTACTATTTATAAAATATGGGAAAATAAATAATTTAAGAACAGATAAAAAGCATAAGGCCCGCCTGATACTAGGTCGTGATATTTTGGCAATTTATTAAGATAATTTATTATTAGTTAGAATTTGCCGATCGATTTCTTGATTTTGCATAATCAGCGTTTTGAATTACTCTTCTTTTATATCAGCATTATTAATGCAAATTCTCACCTGAATAGGAACAAAATAAAACAGTGTCGGGCTTACCAACGTCACAGTGTACGATTGATAAAGTGTTTTTTCTTTTTATTTCATATCAGTCGCAATACCTGTAAACTGTGGGTCGTAGTAATTACAAATGATAGTGTGTAAAACGGTATTAAATAACCTTTTACATTGTAAAGTATGTTAAAAAAATAACAAACAGCCACTCATTAAACAGTATCTCAAGGTGCACATAAAATATATTAAAAAACACAAAATGTGATTTGTTTTGAAACTAATCATAATATTTAAAATACATTATGAAATACAACAAATAAAATACCAAACTGCATCGCTCAGATTACTGATACGGTTTTAATACTATATGGTTAGAGGAGATTCCCACTTTATTTTTAAAACACAAATAGCATACTCAAAACAAACATATTACAGTCTATACGAAGCACTTACTTTGTGATATCTATCTTAATTTACTTTACAAGTATTATAAAACATGTTCCCACTAGATCGATATATAAGTGATCGGTCGACAATAGATGAACTACTGGAAAAAGAAAAATCTTAATCGTTTCGGGGTACGGATATTCAAAATATGCTGTGCACTGCTTCAAGCTATTAATTATTGTAAAAACACATAAACATTATAATACCGCTGGTTGATTAGACTCAGGTATTGAGAGAGGGGAACCAAGAGGAAATGCCAGAGCGCGGAGGCAAGGCAGCCCGGAGTAAGGCTTCCTCGTGCGCCGACAGTCGAAGCAACACTGACAGAGCACGAGTCAACTGCCTCGCTTCGATCTCCCGCGCCGTCAAGAATCGAAGGACCACATGTTTCAGATATCTGAAAAGATGTTTGGAACTTTTTAAACAACTATTTGATTTAATTAGGGTTTGTCAATTCTCGAGCTTTTTTTATTTCTCGGAGCACGAGAATTCTCGACCACTATTTCTCGAGAATTCTCGGGTTGTCAAGATATATGGAAATTTTTTAAAATATGTGTGTTTTAACAATAAAACTATGCAATGTTCAACAAGATTTATCAATCAACAACATTTATTATTAGTTTCAATTGACTTTAACTTATAAATATATTTTTTTTATTAAACGAAATAAAATATAGCGAGATCTTTTGTTATTATTTCTACACACAATTTTAGGACTAAATAATCTTTATCTTTGGGAAAAACAGATAAAATATCTTCTAAAAACAATGCCATCATGTCACCACAATATAATTTAGTTCCTTACATTACATACTATATAATTTACTTTATTCTCTGTCTGTACTACAAACTTTTCTATTAAAATGTATAATTGAAACGACAGTTTTTGTATTAGGTATAAAAATCAAACAATCAGACTAGCTTCATAATTACAATGAATAACAATAAGGTACAGGTAACTTATTTTAGTCCAACTTCTCAATATAAATTTTCAATATTTTGTTATATATAGACTTTTTTGTAACGTAAGTACTATACTTAAGAATCTAATAAATAATTAATAATCAGACTAATTATAATCACAATTTAAAGAGGAAACTGCTCCAAAAGCTAGCCCACTACAAAAATACGAGGGCATTTAAAGCATTATCTGATAGTCGGTTCCGTATTAAGTTTTAAAACTTGACTTAATTTCTCGATTTCTCGACCACTTTTTTCTCGTCTCGAGTAAGGCAAAATTTCACGGATAAGAGAATTCTCGCAGAGAAACTCTAATTTCAATGCTGGTTGTACAGTCACTTCAAGCATACGTAGAGACCATGCCATACCTTAGAATAAGTGTGAAGAGTAGTCGTAACTTATACGGAATTCATAAAGTTGGGGTGAACTATGCACCTCTACAAAACACGGTGTACATACGATTTATTGCAGACGTAAAGTCACAATATCCAACAGTTTCAATGTGATACAACTTGGCGAAAAAATGTAGAAAAAAAATGGGGGCGCTTGTGAGCCATTTATAGACTAGGTAATTAGTTGAAATAAACGTTCTCACTAGTAACAATTTAGTAAAAACAAAAACACTAACGCACAATACAATAAATATTAAAACAGAACAAACCTAGACTGTGGTCAAATTAGTTCCGTTTCTACGCTTTTTTGCCAGGTTGTACCTTACCCCAAACATCAACATACAATAAAGCAAAATCTTCTACTTTGTGGCTGAAAAATGTGAGGCAGTGATTCACTAAAAAGATGACATTGGTACAATCACCCTCCAGTGAACAAGGGATATGCAGAGAATTGTAACCAGTCTTAAATCTTGTTCAGTCAACAACTTAGCTTATACATTTGCATGACAAAAAAAAAACGCTATTACGAGCGACATAATAGAACGACAGTGTTCAAGGTCAACATAAAAGTTGCTGTGTTGCCGTGTGTTCACAAAAAAAAAACCACTCCTTATGAACTTCATCCCGATCCAGTACATAAATGTAATTCTTGCGAATGATTTGCAATCTCAGACTTATATTGAGTATATATGTGCATATATTTAGTGTGTTAATTGACTTCTTTCAGCGTGGTTTATTTCACAAGCGGCTGCTCTTAATGCCTGACGTCAAACGCAAACTGAAAAATGCCTAA
The DNA here is from genome assembly GCA_036419045.1 of Scirpophaga incertulas. Classification (NCBI taxonomy): domain Eukaryota; kingdom Metazoa; phylum Arthropoda; class Insecta; order Lepidoptera; family Crambidae; genus Scirpophaga; species Scirpophaga incertulas. The sequence continues at coordinate 24,821,483 of CM071634.1, read as the reverse complement.
TTCTACCGTATTGAGGTGTACACATTACACAACAAAACTGGAATGAGATAATGCAAACATTTCCTTTTATCGAAATGTCAAGTGTTTATTAAATTGTGTTTTTTGATGAAAAATTAATAATTTTATGTAACTGTGTGTGTTTATTGTGGTATGTATGTAATCCAGAGTGCATTGCCGCAATGATTCATTTTTCTGCTTCCTTCTGACTTCCATGCTATTTTTGTCTAATAAAATACTAGTGCTGTTTTGTATTTTTCATGCAGAAATAAATGAACCAACCAGGGGTACAGACAGTAAACGTTTTCGCTTACTGTCAGTTTAATGGATTATGAAGTATCAAACCGGCCGGTCAATATGACCGAAATTTGTGCTGATTCAAAAATCCGAATCTTACCTTCTACTTATATCTTGTTCTTCAGCCGTATTTAGATCTGATTTACTACTTTGCAGTTCGCGTTGTAATGTTTTCTTCATGTCTGCTATTCTATTATCTAAAGTCTTAATTTTCTGTAAAATCAAATAATGAATAAATAAGTCAAATGTATAGCAAATCTCTCAGAATAGATAGAAAGTTAACCTCTCAGCGTAGGTAACTCGTCATGTAGAGCTTCCTATAGATTTAATCAATTAGATTGAAACTGCGTTAGTGCTGGATAAATGATATTAAATAAAATATCACTATCATTATTGCGGGTCATAAAAAACGCGTGTATTATACCAAAGCAAATAGTGAAGTTATAGTCCATACAAATTCCATAACAGTATTATTTGCCATTTCGCGCGCTGTTGCTATTCAAATTTCGAACTAATCGCCGCGCGCCAGTCAGTAGTAAAATGGCGGGAAAGCAACAGTGCGCATTTACAGATTGAGTTTATTTAAATGTTTTTTTTTGTTTCCTCGCAAATGTGTTAAAAAACGTCGTACGATATACGTGCGTATTGATTATAACATGCTCGGCTCAATTACGCTCTCGCCTTCGACTCGAGCTGAAATTCTGCCTCGCATGTTATAACCATCATACCGCACTAATATCGTAATGTACTATTACAGTTTCACTTGAGAAGCAGCTTGAAGAAGGTAAGAATTATGGTAGCCCCCATATCCTTCGAGACGTCCTTGATCTATTTATCAACGCCGATCGATACACTTGTCGATCGGTGGTTGTGATGCGTTTCTTTCGGGCCTATAATTTGTATAGTCTATCCCACCAAAAACATTCTGTAAAAAACTAGCCTCGAGCCTAAAAAACAAGTCTCGATGGAGCTGCTAGTTTATCTCTAAAAAGTAATGAAATATAACAAAGTCGTGCCAAGTCTATAGTTCCTTATTGCGATTTCGTTATTATTATAGTTAATGTTGTGTGACTTTGCCGTTGTCCAATCTGTCGCCAGAACCGCTATCCATTGACGATGGAAAATTGCCACGTGGAAAACGTGGTGTTACCCTTCAACGGCCAAGTTCAAATCATTTCATCATCAATTAAAGGATGGTACGGCAGTGTTTGCTTCGCGCTCGACTTGCCCAGATATCGATTGTACACATGCGTGCCCTATTTATAATCCATGTATCGATCATTTCATTGCCGAGGACAGACATCTGGATTGATTAAATATAATATACCTGGACATTATTCTATCGTTGATCTTTTCTGTTACCTGGTATTTCCTGATCTAGTTTACCATGGGTCCAAACTATCTTCCCAAATGATGTCTTTTGGTGACATGGTACTATAATTTGCTGATAGTCTGATCATTTATTTACATGATTTGCAAATAATCAATTTTTTGGTGTTAGTTAACGTAAAGTTTAATTTTATGTTGCTGTACAGTTTTCCCCGTGGTAATATAACATTTTCAAGCGAGGTATACAAACTACCACATTCATTATCGCATTAGAAATTTAATATATCAAGGATACAAAGGACTAAACAAATGGAATTTAGTGATAAATATTAGAATTAAATTACACTTCTCTCTTTCGAAGTCCAATCTTAATTAATGTATTTTTGAATTTGTATAGTTACCTTATTTTTATCACAGATTTCAAATTCTAAGTCTTGTATAGTCTTCTTAAAAATGTTTTCACTCTCCACCAGGTCATCGATCCGTTTTTTTAACTCTTCAATCTCATCTTTATGTGTCTTTTCATTTTCCTGTATTATCATACATGCTGCCTGATTCTGTAACAAATCGATAGAAAATGTAGTAAAAGAATTAATATGAATAACAGGAATACGTTACATATTATGGGTTAGCGTCTGTGTATGCAAAGCTCTCCTCCGAGGCCCGGGTATCGTTACGGGATGTCCATATAATATACCATGAAGCAAAACGTGACATTTGACGGATATTAAATAAATTAATTACGTTTACATGATGACCTTGTTACAGCGACAGTTTTTATGGTGCAAATGTCAATCTGGACGTTTTCCTGGCTCTGGTCTCGATATGGCAAGACTTAAATCACACTTATCAATAAATGGTATTGTAATAACTTGTTTTGTCATCAAAATGAATATTCAATGTATAGAAAATAATATACCTATCTTCTGATTTCTATTTGATCAGCTGTTCAGGCATAATTACCGGTAGCATAGGTAAGGTACAGCGTACACAATTTAACTGATGGAAACAGAAATAGCTATTGAACTTGTAAGAAGAAATATAATTTAAAGATATTTTGTGTTCTCGATTAAAATTATACATTGTTTACACAAAAAAGTTGTTACAAATTTATACACCATCCCAACTAATATTATAAATGCGAAAGTAACTCTGTCTGTCTGTCTGTAACGCTTTCCCGCTTAAACCTCGCAACCGATTTTGATGAAATTTGGTACAGACAATCTTTACACCCTGAGACAGACAAAGGCTACTTTTTTTCGAAAAAAAGGGACGAAGGGGTTGAAATAGAGTTTAATAGTATGGGATTTCTTAATTTTAAAAGATAAAACCATGAAACTTTATATTTAAGCACTTGATAAGAAATCTTTACACATTTGTTCTAGCATTTTTGAAATTTCGACCAGATAGGGGGTGAAATAATGGTTGAAAGTTAGTATGCAAGTTTGTCAAATATCACGTCATAAGAAACAAAAATCGTTTGTTCTAGCATTTTGAAAATTTAACCAGTGTGGGGGTAATAGGGATTGAATTGAAGATAAGACCATGAATCTTGGTACCTTACCAGTATTGACAAAAACTAATATCACGCGGGCGAAGCCGCGGGCGGAAGCTAGTAAAATATAAATATGTATTATTACTAATATTCTGCTAGGTCTCCAAGTAGCCCAGTAAAAATCTCTTTGTATTAAGCGACAAGTGCGCTTAGCTACGCCAACGTGATCTTGAGTTCCCGCGATCTTGATCACTTGGTAGGGAATGTTGTTCGATTATGTGTTATTCTTTTCAGCAAACCACGCGAATCGGACAAATATTATCGAGATCTTAGCACTTTTTCACTAATGTAATTCACTCACTGTTTCTAATATATATTCATATATACTACATTAAAATTCCTTCCTTAAAATTCCATTACATTAAAATATGCGTGACGAGTGCGCTCAACTCGACCTTCAGTGCTGCTATCGAGTTTTTGATAAGGCTCGTTACTTTGACTCATTTATATATGGTATTAGTTGTATAAACTTGAAGTTATAAGCACTGTTCCTTCGGTTCCTTATATTTTAGAGTCTATGTACGATGTACACTTGAGTATGAATGTGATAGGGTTGAGTTTGGTCGGTGTGTAAAGAAAGATAACCATAAGTTAAAACTGACATATATTGTCGAATAATAATAATAATAAAAGTAAAGGGTAAAGTTACTTATTGGCTAATGCTTCCTCTGTGGCTGTTAATCGCACACTAAACATAAAAAGGATATTAATAAAGTTAATCATTACAACTCAAGTTTGCAAACGCAGATAAAATTATATGACATAGTAAAAGTCAGTACAGTACTATAAACAGTACTTAAAAGATAACATTGCACAGTAAAATATTGCTCAGCATGTAAGCAAGTTGATATGTACAGTATGGGACTGTACAGTCTATATATTAATCTCTGTCTTAAGTACTGACCTATTTGAACTAAGCAAGAAGTATGTCATCTTGTTCTCAGTCAGAGGTCCGCGATATCCATTTTTGGTAGAGCAAGGTGCATTATTCATGTGTTAAAAGTTCATATTTTAATTTATCACTAAGTTTAATTAGTACTGACCTCTTTGTGCTGTGCGACGAGTGAGCTAAGTTCCACCACCTTGGCTTTGAGTTCGGCGATCTCAGTCTCCTGGTACCGCACATTACATTGGCTCATCTCGATTGTTTGCGACATATGTGCATTGCGCAACATAACTTCGTCTTTCTCACGTTTCTCTCTGAAAGCAACGCCTTTCTTATATAGGAACAATTCATTACGGTAACTAAAGGGGAAGATTACAAAAATATGAATAGTTCCCCGTTCGTTTGTTTCGGTCACGTCTATGTTAGCACACTTAGGCCTTAGTCAACCCAGTGCGCTCGACCAAAACAGCACTTCGAATGACGCTACATAAGAAAGCACCCAAAGAAACCCTTCATACTTTATTGATGGAAGCAGTGGCGCTGACACTGAAGACCAGGAAGCCATGACACCATTTCATTTTCTCATTGGACAATCTTCTTCCATTGCTACACCCACGCCTGCGTTGAATGATACAGCCCTGGTGGGCAGGTCTGAATGGCGAAAAGCCTCACGTCTTGCAGATAATTTTTGGTCATGATGGCTTCGCGAGGTAGCGAGGTCCTTTTCTTGATATTTAGATTTTATTTTATTTATGTCATTTTTATTGTAATATCCGTCTTCTTTTTGCTTTGCTTGAATAAGTAACATATTTAACAAGTTTAACCCGTATTTTATTATTACCACTGATTTCCCTCCACAGCATCGCTAATACTCATGCTGGAGTCAAATTGCACAAATTGATTCCAGCATCCCCATTCCACCTCAGGGGAACTAGACGGCGATTGGGCTTCCACCCTTATGTTGTTAATATACCACCTATACGCACTAAGCGCTTCGCTTCTACTTTCATAATGCGCACAGCAAAGGAGTGGAATTCCCTCCCGCCGGATATTTTCCCTGATAAATACAATCTAGGCCTTATCAGTGAATAGGCACTATCTGGACAGGCATGGACCATCTTCGGCCTCATCGTCACTTACCATCAGGTGAGATCGAGGCCAAATGCCTGTCCTTAAAACATATACATCTTTGAATTTCTTCGCAGGTTTATGCAGGTTGCTTCACGATTTCTTCACCGTAGGAACGTAAGATAAATGTACATATGAAATTCGCAAAACGAAACACACATTGGTCCATAGCAGAATTGACCCCGGGCTCCGCGAATCATTCGTATCCGTGCCGAGACTACAGTGCCACCAATGCTCCTGATAAATGGGCACTAAAATAATTTGTTCGTAATTGGAATCTACATTTTGTTAATGGGATAACCACTTTCAAAGAAAAAAAAGTTTCGTAAAGTTTTTGTATAGGTATAGAATATTCTTGATTTTCAAAAATAAGTAAAATTTTCATTTCGGTATTGGTATCTTACGTGCTCGTATCCAATCACATGAAAAACGAAAAATAAATCCTGTCAGTGTTAATCGATAGTGATAATCACGAGTGTTATTGAACATCTCGATAATATAGTTAAACTCTCCACTCAGTAAATCGTTTGACCGGAAAATGTAGTAGTAGATATCGGAATTTCGGGTATTTTTATACTAGTGTGTATTTGATTACTATTTCAGTGTCGTTTTAGTTGATTGATAGAGTTTAGATGGAACCAATCCAACTCCGTATAAAATTTGATTAAAAAATAGTTTCACTTTTGCTCACTGTTCAATTAGACTAGTAATTTTGTAAATGAGAAAATAATATTTGTTATTTTTCATTGGTCGTTATCTCAAAACGATTCATAATTAATGTTTCATTACTACCTTCGACCGACAATATTAAGAATACGTTATACAATCACGTAAAAACTAGCAACCTGTCGAACTTCCTCTGCATATCTACATAGTCGTGCTGCATGTCCGTAACGAGCGAGTTAAGGTGGTTGACCTCCACCTTATGCTCGTCGCACGCTTGGCTTGACTGCTCCACCTTTTCCCTCAGCGTCTTCACCAAGGCTCGCTCGTGCTCCAAAGCTATTAATAGCTCCTTGTTCTCAGCAGTCAACTCCGCAACACGATTTCCCAAGTCCATATTCTTCTCCTAGAATATAATGTAATGTATATAAGTAACAATATTGACAAGGTATTACTAAAAATTAAACAAATATGCACATATATTAACGTTGATACATTTCTTCTGGGAACTTACTGATAACATAGCCACGAGCGTGACAAACGAAGAAATTGAATTAACATCACGTATCAATATTGTATTGGAACACAGTATTGGAATTATAGAAAAGCAGATAAAACTTTAGTATTTGATGGCATTATAAAATATAAATGTGCCAAAGTGATAACAACGTAGTTTAAAAACAATACTACAGATTTTAAGAAATGGCACATTTGGTAATCAATTTGTTATATGTGTGGATTAAGATAAGATGTTGAATTCGTGTGAACAGTCAATAAAAGCGCAATGCCAATACGTTCTGAAATAGGGTAGATGACTACAAATGATTATGGCCGTTTTTATACTATAATTATCTGATTTGAGCAATTTATATCTCATGAAAGTATGTCAATATAGAAATTTCGTAATATACGTAAATAAAAATAGCAATTGTTATTTACGTAATTCTAATGAAACGAACACATTTCTAGCATTCTCACATTAAATGTAACATTTTTTTATATAGTAAGTATACCTATAAACGTACAAATAACAATTTTAAAATTTGTTTATACGCCCATTCAAATTTGACGAGTTTACTGAGTTATGACGTCACGATTGCAGTGTCTTTAGTATGGAGCGTTTTTGAGCGACCCGCGACAGCGCAGCGCCGCAAACATGTCGATGTATCTTCAAAAGTAATAGGTACAGGTGTACTGTTGGTTCTACAATATTTCTCACTTAAAAGAGTACTCTTGTTATATATTGAATTTAAAAAAATTGGCGTCTACCCAATTATTAGAGCGATTTACTTTTTATCGTCATGAATTCAAATTCGTTATTCACATGTTTTAATTACATTTATTAAAGGTATTTTACTTAACTGCTTCAATTACAATGTGAAAATATCACCTACAAAAATTCAAGTCGATCAATCTAATATATAATATTGATCTAGTATGTGTTGCCACTTTAATACGTATGTGTTTATCGTCGAAATTAAATTGTCTTATATCATTATTATAATAAATTGTATTGAAAAAGAAATAATGAAGTAATATAAGATACAGTTTCGGGGCTATCTATTTTAATTATTATTAAAGGGTTTTGTTTTATTTAGACTTTACAAGACCTATAAATAAGAATATGCAGTTGTATTTCTGTAAGGTTCTGAGTGATTTCGATTAGGTAAGCTGAATGTTCATAAAAATCTCTTTGTAACCGCTATGCAATTCGTGGAATTAGTTTTGAGTTAGTTTTCGAACGAACAACGAACACACGACTTATCTGATCCTCAGGGACAAACTTATGGGAATGACGAGAGATAATGTTTGAATGTACACACACAGCAACATTTCCGACTTTTCACGTCGATCGTGAACTAACTCTTATGCTCTGCTCTTTTTGTCATAGAGTCGATACTTGTACTACAAATTTAATATGAATAATGAAAACCAGAGCCTGAATTTTTTTTATATGAACGTAAATTTTATAGAACTGATTTACTTATCACAGAGGTATTTGAAAACATTGAGCAACTAGCTGACGTATAAATTGGTGAGACATATTGTTTGATGATAGAAAAGCATTTGATGACGCACCTGCTTGGCTGTTGACTTCATTGATACCATTCAGTTCTTTTTTCACCTTAAAGTTACAGGGCTTGGAGAAAATATATGACAAATAAATACTGTACAGCTACACACGCCAAATTCACAATACAAACGAAATAGCTAGGCACAAGGTGATTACTAATGATAGCTGGACGAACTGAATGAGAATGCATTAAATTAATTATTTTGGTTAGTATATATTATATATAACACTTTACTTACCTCTATGATTCCTAACATTTTAAATTTAAGGAAAAAAGCAATAATTCTGAAGAGTGACAAAAGAGAAAAAGTAATGGAAATTACACTGAATTTCAATTATTTATTTACAGTTAAATATTTCTACAGCGTAAGTAATTGTGTTTATATGTTTAAGCGAAGAAGAAGAATATATAAATAATAAGCAATGTTAGACAGACCACTAACTCCCACGTGCAAATTACGCCTTAACACCGGTGCAAAGCTAAAATAAACATGCGAAACAGGATTATCAAATCAAAAAAAGTAATAAAAGTAAAACATTTATTTCACAAAAACCTTACAGTTAAATAACGGAGAGATCCCGCGTTTAACATATGTATAATATAATAAATAACATAATAGTAGTTCAAAACTTACTTGAAATAATAAATAACAGAAACAAGGTCCGTGAAACACAAAACAGCAAACACACTGCGTTGGTCACCTGTATTGCCACTTAACTAAACAGCAATGTGTCGCGTCACACCGAGTAACTAATAGCTCGCACGTGACGCACAGATAATGCAATCAGATAACGACTCTAAGAGGAATTTTGGCCGCTTTCACCGAGATGTTTAAGTCCTTATAATATTTTATTATTTTTAAGGTTAATACTTACAATGCGATTATTGTTTTTTTCACCGCTCGACACTTCTCGAGATAATTTAAGAAATTCATTTTTAAAGTTGACTTAATAAACTACTACACATTACCCACAACGCAAATACTGAAAGTATTTTTGTGTTACAATAATGAACGATTTGCGTTAACTTTAAATTTAGACTCGGATAATCTACTTAGATACTCATTTAAGGGCATTAGAACTTTAATGACAATTTAATGTATTATACTATAAATACTACAATGAAAAAATGCTACTAAAAGTTTATTTTCTTTTTTGCCTTTATATATTATGTTGTTACTTAAATGACAAGAATGTTCGGACATAATTTTTATGATTAGTGGCGGGTAATACAAAAAAAATTAAACAATGCTATTGTCGCGAATATGAATAAGATTATATAAACTAACATAAAACTAATATTGTAATTGTAATGGCAGTTGGCCTCAAACTTTTGTTTTGAGGCCATCGTCCAATTGACGCATACATTATGATTAGTATTATGATATTGTAAATGACATATGAAAGTAGTAGAAAAAATAAATATACCCTCAGTGTCTTACCTATTCTTCTCGAGGAGGCTTTCCCAATTTCCGAGCAGTCATGGTATTTTTTTTGCTCTGGTAAGTACTTCTATATATTGCCCTATATTAGGTACATTTATTTTGAGGACCATAACAGACATACGAACAAGACAAATCGTAACATGATACCTGCTGCTACCCGGTGGTATAATTGGGGCTAGAATATGAACGATGTCTTACAATCACACCACTAAATGTGAGGAAGAAATCGAAGAAGAATAATTCTATGTATTGAATGACAGTTTTATAATTAATGAGTAACATATATGTATAATTTATAAGTCTACTGTATAAAATGTGACTTTGGTACATTACTTTTTTACCACTATTTGATGTGCTGAAGCCGGGGAGTGACGAGCGGTTATTAAAAATTATAATCACAGTTTATGTAAACGGTTGCCAGTTTTGGTAAAATGTTGCTAAGAAGTATTGTTATTTTGAGCAAACATAACTTTGTACTTATCGGAAATCACAATATTCAACAATCTGTACAATAAAAAATATAATATTGGTATATCAAATAAACAAACCAGCGTGCGTATGTTGCCCTAATAAAACAATACGTGTTACTCACGCGTGCATCCACACAATAAAATGTGATATAGACAATATTTAACTTACTTTATAATTTTAATTTTCGTAATCTATAGAAGATAATTATGTAAAAAATAAAGTATTAACTAAATGGGGAATGTATATGAAGCAGTTCAATATGATAAAATATATTCGTATATTGTAAAATAAATAACTTTGACGTATTTTTACAAAAAATGGACGGATTTTTACAACATTTATAAATAATATTTGTGTTTGTAACATTTAAAAATCCAAAATAATTTAAACAAAGCTACAAAATAATTTTCCTTTTTTAACGATACAGGCATTAATGTTTAAATTGAAAAAAAAATCTAATAATCTTACTAAAAATACAAATTCTATATAATAAAAATAAATGCCTATTTGATAGGAACTAGTATTATCAGAAACCCCATAAATAATTGCATTGTATATTTTAATTGTTAAATAACACAATGTGGTCATTATGGCCAAATTATATCAAACGCAACTCTCAAAATCTATCTAAAATACCAAACCTATTTGAAGATAAACATTTTTACCATTACTGTATACTAAAGTATCTCTACCGGCTATCTACCTAATTTTTTTACACAGTTCAAGAAAAACTGTAAGGTCAACAAGCATCATTTATAATAGATATATAGGCTAGGAAGACTCCGGTACAAAATTAATTAGATTAACGCAGACAACTGAGAAAATATAAAAACCCGACCTTGATTTCTAACAAACTGCCAATCTATTTAACCGTCATTTTCACTTCGTGTACAAGGTTGCAGAAACCAAACTGTGACTCACGTATGTCTAGTTTAACAATACCGTACTTGAAATAATGAAACGAATAAGTCTTAGCTTTTAGATACTGTTATTTCATTTAATAAAATTAATAATAATAAACTTTATTTTTTTTGCAATTCAGTTGTGTGTCAGTTGTATTAATTGATTGCGAAATCTCTTAATCACAGCCAAATTCTGATTTCTGCACGTCCTTTTTATATACATATGTATATAAAAACTAATACTACAAGCATCTGAATCTAATATGGTGTATGCAAAATATGTATGTAAACTAATTATTTGCTAGTTACAAGCAAAATACAAGCTAATTTAAAAAAAATAATGGGGAACGTAGATTCACAAATTACAGAATTTACAAGGAAGCAAGTAATAACGTGTATTAAAAATTGTGAAAAATTTCATTATACAGACAATAAAAGATATTATTTCATTTTAATTAAAGTTGCAATAGGTATATGCTTTCTGCAAAACAAGTAATTTTCTGCGTCTACATCTAATACGGGATCCGTCACACACCGACTGGCCCTTTTTGGAAACTCATGATGAAATGTTGATTGATTGCATTTATACAAAATAAATGCAATCTATCAACCTCGATGTTTTTGACACAAGTAACTCACTAAGAACGAGTACCTTTGTTAATATTTGTAACCATGTGTAAACATAAAAACCGATCACATTAAACGATAACAAATCGTCTGAAAAATTTGTAAGTAAAACCGTACGACTAAATATGTAAGTGGGTATCTTATAGTGCATGGGCCAGTCGAAGGGAAGGTGTTTAAGATCTAAATGCTGTAGAGAGTAGCACTCACAGCCGTGTGGTCGGCGGATGATCGAAGCGACTTCACTTCAAGCGCAAGCGCACGCACTTCCCCGTTGAGGCGCGCCACCTGTCGCCAGAATTCTCAATAATGTCAAATACTTCGAAATTTAGGTTTAATTCTTTGAAAAAAGGGTAACTAATTTTGGTCGAGGAGACATTACTGCAACGGCCAGCAATAGAGGCACTGATGGACGAACGTGTACATGTGGGCCGAGGCGAAGCCGAGCCACACATACGTCAGTCCGTCAATGCCTAGTTGTGGCCAAGGCTTGTATAGTACTTTTCTCAAATAATGCGCGGAAATTAAAACTAAGTAGTAACAAGCAGAACTTTTATTCGAAAATACATTTATTGAAATGTAAAGTGGAATTTTCAAACTCAATGACCAACAATGAACAAAATTTTTCACGAGCCAAAGTATTCGTTTGTTTTTTTTTTTCATTATAAAACAGGTTTTTTTTTGCAAGCCAGTTCGACATTTAAATAAAACTCTGATAAGTTGCCTCCTTGGTTTGCCATTTTTCGGAGCAACAAATCGTTCCATTTTTAAAATACACGATAGATATGAATTTACATGTATATTTATTTGGCCGCTAAAACACGACAAATATGGATTTTCATACATTTTTTGCCGGCCGCTGCTCGCATGTATTTGGCCAGTACAGCAATTTCGATTTATCTCGAAGAAGGTTGTCAAAATAAATAACTCAAATTTCCAAGCATGTTTGAGAAATATGACATTTCGAATGCGAGAAAAAATTGCTTACAAAAACAGTATCTTAGGCCAAAAACTAGGCAAAACTTTTTACTACCTCCGTTAGGTTATATATTGACGTACTTGAGTGCATCAGAAGTGAAAAGTTATATATCAAATAAAGAAAGTAAGCATGCAGTGATGACTCAAAAGTTATGTATAGTATATATCTATTTGTAATTACTATATATCAAAATGCATTAATGTGACACAAATACTGATTATATTGAATTACTTTACATTCACGTAAATGTGCCTAAGTTTACATTAACCAAAAAAAAATCTAATAGTTGCAAATTCAATTTCAAATTACCTTAGCTTCACTATTTATAAGATTCTGTTTAGTCTTTTCATGTTCAGCTGCCATATTGACTAGTTTTTCTTGTAACTCCTTCTTCTCAGATTCCACCCTACGTCTCTCCGCCCCCTCTTCCCCCGCCTGTCGCGAGAGTCGCGCCACCTATTTAACAACTTCGCTTGACAATATCTATATAGATAAGTAAGACCAAGACGCAGAGGCAAATAAGCGTAAAGAAATTAAGATCCTTAAAGGTCGTCATGCGTGATTAAATATTTTAATTTCATTCAAAGCTATATTAGTTTGTATGTATTAGCAAGATGGCGGCATGATGGCATGCGGAGCACCACAACAACGCTATTTACATTTTTAAACCCTTACCAATTATTATTATTTAATAGGAATTAGAAATGATTCGATCGCGTAAAAATGCAACCCTCGAACTAAATAGAAAAGTGGTGTTTGATTAAAAAAAAAACAATGGTGTGTTTTTATTAACGTGACTTCATTAAAATATGTGTAATAAATATATAATAATGTGAAATAATAGTACATATTGTGTATATTACATCTTTTCCTACGAAATTTTCGTTTTTTTTTTGCTTTAATGTTTATTTTACTTCAAGACTTATTTATACATTTCATTTTAACCCTACAAATATTTTTTAAGACTTTTAAATCTCACAATTTAAATATAAAAAACAAAATAAAATAATCTTGTTAATAGCTTTTTTTTTTTGGACAAAATTACGTAGGTACATAACCGTCAGTTTTACATGTGCTTGACAATTTCAAAAGTTGAATTTCTTGAAAAACGTTAAAATTGGAAAACGTTGGAAACGCAACATTCTTACAACTACTATTACTATTTATTGGAGGGGGACGCTATAGTCGCCCTGGGACGTCTGTTGGGTACCTATTTCTACTGCAAAATAGCAGTGTTCGCATTGCTGTGTTCCTATGCGAAGATAGGTAGTGAAATTACTGGACAATGTGATCTTACATCTTAAGTCTCATATTGGCAATATAAACTGTGGTTTTCGTGGGAGTTGCAGATTTGCTGCGAATCTCATAGAAACCATAAATACTACACCATCAGGTGGGCAGTCTACATGTTTGTAAATATACAGCGATAAAAAGGCAATTTCATAAATAAAGGCATATCGCACTTGTTTTATTGTCATTATACTCAACAGAACTTTTCGTAAATTGAGTCATAGTATTTATCTGTGCGGTGACAGATTTAAAATGCAGGTTTGCTGTTTTCATTTTTCCCCGTGGAGTTCGTAAGAATGGCGTAAGAAAATGTATATACAATTATATATCTACGTAGTGTCCGGACACTGGTAACAGAACCAGCTTCTATTACACTGGAAATTAATAAAAATTTCAATGATACCTTCCGATATTATATGGTCGAATATTTCAGTGTCTTAATATTTTCAATTGATTACATGTATCATTCAATTCGCGGTAGTTTTAATCGAACAAACACGAAGACTGCGAAGAAAAACACAATACTTAATAAATTGTTATAAATGAGCCAACCTGTGTCTCAAGCGATGCGATTTGTCCACTCCAAGAAGTCTTAACGTCGGCAAGCGCCATCTTGGCTTCTTGCAATTGTCGCAACAAAACCGCGCGTTCGCGACACACGCGATCATATTCCGAACAGCCTGTCGGTGTGACTTCACGTTTATCTAAAGCAATATTTATCATAGTTACTATCATATTTGAAAATGGAACTCTTTAGCCTATACTATATTTATATCTGACTGTCCATTGTTTTCACATTGTGGTGTCATTTTAAAAATTACGTGATTTCAATAAAATTGATCTTTTGTTGTTTTGGTGTTTCTTTGGATTTCCAACGATCCACGATTTCGTAGTTTTGTGAAGAAAATGGTACATGGCCGTAAATTATTGACAAACTCCGTGAAAATAACACAAAATGCTGTATCATCTTGCACCAAACAATGCAAGTTCCCATACGGCCGTAGACAAATGAGTTTTTGATGCGAAAAACTTACAAACTATGAGTCATCGTACATACAGTCTTAGCTTAGCAGTGTGTAGCTTTTTTTGTTCCAAAAATCAAAAACAAATTACGCGTTCAATAGTTTTCATCACCCGCAGAAGCTTTCGAAGAGTACGAATGCTATATTACACTGACCGTCATCATTCATGTGGTGATGGTCGTTTTCAGGAGGAAGTGCCGCTCGCACTAGCGCCAATTCGTCAGCAAGGTCATTTGCACGCCCTTGTTCTTCACTAAGAGCTGTGGTTAAAGAACCCCGCTCTCTGGTCCATTCTCGTCGTGCTTGCTCCAATTCCTCCTAACATACAAAAAATGAAATATCTGATAGCATCTAAGGGCATAGTTTTATAAGACAGGGCAAAATTTCTTTTTTCCATAACCCTATCAACACTTACAGTAACAGTATCCAGTCGATCTTGCGCCCTTTCAACTGCTGAAAGTCGTGCCTTTAAATCATTTAACTGTTTTTCAGCAGAGTCCCTTTCGATTAATGCTTTTGCTGCTTCAGCCTGTGCTGCTCGAGCCACTGCCTGAGCAGCGGCTGCTTCCTCTCCTGTATTTCATAAAGTGATATGAGATTGTCTGCAACTCATTTGATACTGCTTTATCTACTCTCTAATCATAATGATAAAATTAGGGCCGATTTTAAATTGACATACTTTATTTAAAAAGAATTTTAAAAAATTATTAACATCTGTATTATACTTTTTTCCCAAAATAACGTTTTAGAATTCATTACATCGGTTAAAACCAGTGAGACGGAGGTATTTGGCAGAAAAAAAATAGATGTTTTTTTTTGTATTTTGTAAGAGTGCAGTACCAGTGCACATACTTGTAGTGGAATACCTATTTTGAAGTAGATCTTGAGAAAAATTACCTATTTGTAGTAGTAGTTTATCTACAACTAATCACACTAATGTGACGCATGATAAAACAATAGAGTATCAATCGATGCTGACATTTAAACCATCAATATTTTTAGTCTGGTCTAAAAATATTGACATAAATTACTAGGAGTACAAGTTTTAAAACTTCTATATTAAATATTAGCGACACCTCTACGATTTTTAAATTGAGCTTCGTAGAAAATAATTTCAGTAAGTGAAGTGATGTGTCTACTGTGAACTAGCGGCCCGTCCCGGCTTCGCACGGGTAGACATAAATAGGTACAGATATTTTTTGTCCTATCATTAATACTCTTCGCAACGTATGCGATGAAAGACATTTTATGGCTAATTTTTTTACACCTCTGGTTGGTTTTAATTAGAATTTCTAAAGATTTCTATAGTAATCTAGTACTAAATATAGCCTATGTTACTCAGTGATAATGTAGCTTTCTAATGAAAAAATATTTTTTAAACTCGGTCCCGAACTTTTTGAGTTTATTTGTTATATACAAAAATACAAATCTTTCCTCTTTATAATATGAGTGTAGATAATGGCTCTCATTATACAACTGTTGTATAAATGTAAAAAATGGCGAGGAAAATGAGAGAAACAAATTGCCGTTAAAAGTATTGCTGCATCATAAAAACATATTTACATACGAATTTGTATGGAGCCTCGAACGAATCCTCAATGAATCCTCGCACTCGACCGCTTTTTATAGACGCACATACATAAATACAGAGTCTGTGAAACTAAATGACACCTAAATGATATTATTTGTCAATTTTTTTTTTCATAAGACTGTAGTGACGTGATTGAGAACGAAAATCAGGACAGTGTTTTAGATAAAAAAACTATAAATTTTACTTTACACTACGACTTTGGTCTTGTTCTTAGGACATCGATTTTTGCTTATGATTTGGAACATTCTATGTATATGCTGCCATTTATATGTCGACAGGATGTCAATTTTACTCTGCATAATACCAGTATATATTACTATTGTCGCTTATATCGCGCACCTTTAAAAGACACGGTCCTTTATAAGGCGTGCGCTGAGATAAAGAGTGTAGAGGCCATTTAAGCGAAATTTAATGAAAGTGTGCATAGAGCGTACCAACTGAGTGTAATTTCTATCAGCACCATGAAAGATGCAGCTAAAGACTGTACCCAGTTAGATGCACAGAAACTATTGTCATTAATGGTGAAAACGTATGTGGATTATTGCATTTTGATTTTGGTGTTAAGGAAAACTGGGCTATGGAAGAGACTCCAGTCATCTGCCTTCTCAAAGCCTCTTAATTGAATGAAATATGGCAAGTGGTGACTCACCGCTCACTAAATGGGCCCCCCAAAAACGCAGACCAACATTGGTGTGAACGGCTAAGGGTGTAGAGAGGTGTGTCTGCGACAGCGATCGAAACGCCATCGGCGTTATGATATTATTACACTTCCACCCTTCGAGAATCTACTCTTGCGACTCCACTCTGCCTGGCCGGCAAAGGCAAGGCAGAGGCAGGTGCCATACTATTATTATTATTTACTAATTAGTAATATAACATGCTACAAAGTGCTTATTTAGAGTTATTGCCATTATCTGCACAAATGGAATTTAAGAAACTTACTCAACTTAATTCATTAATGCCCGGTTTCTGAGTACATTTTGTCAATGGTTTATCTGTTCAATAACGCTATCAGTTCGATAACTCCCAACAAAGCGTTTCTGAACACCATAGAATTAGATAAACTCAGTTTAAACGTAGATTAACTTAACTGACCATTTGGTACCGTTTATCGGTCCCATAACTTTATTTGACGTTTATGTGTCTGTGGTTTATGTGTCAAACAACAATTTTAAGGTTATAACGTGATAATTTTACGTAAAATAAAGTGTTAGCTATATTTTAAATTATTATATTTAAAAAAGACAATGAGTTCTACAATAAATACGAGCAGTTCTTCAGAATCAGATACAGTACTGGAGTTCATTTCTGGAATATCTGTACCTAGAAACTTACGAGAAAGAAGAAATCCATTTGAAATGTTTTCAGATGAAGAGTTTACTGCGAGATATCGCTTTAACAAGAACACGGTGATATATATAAGTGATCTCATAAGTCCTACGTTAACTCCTCTAACGCATCGGAAATACACTTTGTCTGTGTTGGAACAAATTTTCATTACTTTGCGATTTTATGCAACTGGAACATTCCAAGTTCTGATCGGTGATGACATAAACGTCCACAAAAGCACCGTGTCTAGAGTTAAAGTGAGTAAGGAAATAGCAAGGACAGCCAGGAACTATATTCGAATGCCTAATGTGGAAGAGTTGAGTGAAGTAAAGACGCAATTTTTCAACATTGCTGGATTTCCAAATGTTATTGGTTGTATAGATGGATCACACATACCAATTCAATCTCCTGGAGGTGATCAAGCAGAACTATTTAGGAACAGAAAAGGTTTTTTTTCTATTAATGTGCAAGTTGTCTGTGACGCAAAATTATGTATCCGTGATTTAGATGCTCGCTGGCATGGATCAGCTCATGACAGCACTGTATTTCATAATTCATACCTACGAGCCCGCTTGGATAACAATGAGATAGATGGTTACCTCCTGGGAGACAGTGCTTATCCTTGTGGGAAGTACATGATGACACCATTTTTGAACCCAGATACAAATGGTGAAAAGCTCTACAATGAAGCACAAATTAAGACCAGAAACACAGTTGAAAGGACATTTGGTGTGTGGAAAAGAAGATTTCCATGTCTTTCTCAGAAACTGAGATTGAAATTAAATAAGACACTAGTTGTAATTGTCGCAACAGCTGTGTTACATAATATAGCTCTAACACAAAATGACTCAATAAATATTGAATCTGACTCTGATCCCGAAGATGAAAATATTTCACAAAATTTACATTTACCGACATCCTCTGATAGAAATCACTATCGTCAGTTGTTGATAGAACAATATTTTAGGTAGGTAGTTTCTTTAAAGAAAAAGGAAACACAAATAAAAACATTTTATATTTATGGTTTAATTCAAATTTAAAAATTCAAATATTTATTCTTTAAATTGGATTACACAATCAATTTTGAACGTCAAAGATGCTATGCCATTGATTCACAAGTCTACGAGCGGGAGGCCTTGTACTGGAAAGAACCAGCAAGGGCTATTTTATTCTCCCTGTATTTTTACAGAGTTGTCAATAGAGAGCTGGCCTCAGAAAGATAATCTGAACCCAGCTTTCTTCACAAGTTAGTTATTAACAATAAGAGAATACAATACAATCATAGTTTATGCATAAACCATTTAATATTTTAACCAATAAAAACTATAATATTAAAAACTGTTATAATTATTTTAAAAAACTGTAATCATAGATTAGACTTATTTTTCTTTATTTCTAAATCCATTTTAGCACTTTCTAAAAGAGTTTTTTTTAATTCTATCTCTAAATTTAATATTTTATTGTTTTTTTTCAATTTATGTAATTCTTGCTTTCGTTGTATTTCTAATATTTCTAATTTTTTTTTTGTGATTGAATCTTCATTCAATTGTTTTTGATTTTTTCGTTTTATTATTGAAGCACTTATATTATTTATGTTTTTTTTCTTTGTTTCAGTTAAAGTTTTTTTTATTATTTTTGGTGTGCTTTCGTCGACATCAATGGATTTTTCATCACTTTGCAAGTTTTCCATTTCCACCTCTTCATACACTATCATGCCGTCTTGTAAAGGGTCATTGTGCTCTTCAATTGGGTTTTGTGTGTCTGTACTTGTTTTTTCTTTATCTATAATAAAAAAAAATATTGTAAAAATTTGTAACTTAATTTGTGTAATTACACCTTATAATGTAAATAATATTTATGACAAAAGTTTATTACAAGACTGCCTCAGGTAAGAACGCCGATTCCCTCCCTGAGGTCTCGGGTTCGATTCCCTGTGAGGGCGGATGTTTGTGTGATGAACACGAATATTTGTACCTTAGTCGTGGTTGCCAATTATTATATCTATCTAAAATATTTATCTATGTAAAATATATATATATATATATGTCTATCCGTAGTATATATTACCCTAGATAATTCAGGTATGTTTTATAAATGACAAATTTGAAAAATATAATATTTAATATGAATTTTTAGTAAGAGATAATTATTTGTTAATATGGTTAGTATGAGATTAAACAAACAGGCTGATAGAAATGTACTTAGTCATAATCTAATTAAGCAACTACATGTATATTTGAGATATAACTAGCTAGTTGTTTGAGAAAAAGTCTCTAAACAATTAGAAATGTAAATATGTTAAAAGTTTATTGTCAAGTTAAAGTTACTGTTATGTAAAAAAGTAGTGTATGTTTATTCTCTCTGAAATTGCTGCTCCTTACCAGGGTCTATAACAATACTTCTAATTATAAATTTTGTCAACTTATGAAACTTATGGTATGCAATTAAAGAATTTGAATTTGAATTAGATCCCATAACACAAGCCTTACAGAACTTACTTTGCCTAATTGGTGTGTGTGTGTGACATATTTATTATTTATTTATTTACATGATATAAATTGTCAGTGCTAATATAAGAAAAAAAAAAGAACTTACTTAAATTGTAATATGGTGCTGATGAATCAAATTCATTTTCTAATGGTTTGAATTGAGGAGGAGCCACAACTTTCTCGTCGACTATTGTCATTTTTGGGCAAAATGTTCCTCCTCCAGTCTTGTACATCTCGTACTAAAATTATAATAAAATGCAACAAAATTATGTATGTATAATGTTTTGGATAAATAGGAACAAATGTTTGTCTTTATCTATGCTAGCATCCGCGTGGATTAGCAAAAACCTAGAAGACGTGATATTATCACTGATAAAATACAATTTTTATGGAACAAATCTTTACGACAGTATCATATAGTAAGTACCTTATCATCGCTCATATTTTTTCTAGCTTTTTTCTTTAAATTATCGTATAAGGCATGTAACTGTTTTTCAGTCCTGATGCCAGTTTCTGAAACAGCATTATATTTACGTGTTAGCGCCATCCATGCCCGTTTCTTTGCCTCCACAGTAGTCCCGTCAGTCTTCTTGTTGTCGATAATGGCAACAAATTCTTTGGCTACTTCAATGAGAAGCATCTTCTCCCGCTCAGTAAAGTTTTTGCTGCGCTTCGAATCCATGTTAGGTACTTACAATTTAGAGAAAGGAAAATAAATCAATCAAACACAAACAAACAAATTCAATTCAATTCTTAAAAAGTCAAACGAAATCTTCTTTTACGTTCAAATTTCAAAATCCGTGCGAAATCATGCTATTTTTTTTCGTCTATATAATGTTGTTATTTTATCGAACTATGGGCGTGATTCATACAGCCAATACTATCGAAATGTTAGAAAATATTTCATAAAATAGTGTTTAAATACTTACTAACGTTAAAAAAAATGATATCACTATTAAATTATTATCGCGGATGAAGAAATATTACAAAATACATGTTTAAATTGTAATTGTGGATGAATTAATAAAACAAAGTCAATTTTTATTTCGTATTTTGTGAACAGACCCATCTAGTGACATAATTTAGAACTACTTAACCTTTTCATAGCTGTTGAAAGCACGGTCACATTCAGAAACTCACTGCCAGATATGAGACGTTTATCTTTTCGATAACTTTGTTGAATCATTAATTATTGAGAGTTTAGCTAAGGTATTCAGAAACCGGGCATAACTACTTTTTACAATGTTATAAAGGAACCCCCTTAAACACCAATTTTATAGGCTAAATGAAACTTCTGTGGAAATTTTTGCATTGTCATTTTTCTATTAATATTTCAAATATTCAGCAAATTAGAACATACACAAGAAAAAACAAAGTAATATTATCGAATCAATTGCAATTAGTCAGGATACAGGTAAAGAGTTTGACCAAAAGTTATGTACTGATAAATATTTTAATCCTATCACTAATGATTTTACCTACCTTGGGCAGACGATAGTGAGAGCTTTAATTCATCAATTTTCTGTTGCCAGTATATGTCTCTCTCTCGAAGTTTCTCTTCTAATTGTATGGAATATTGCTGATGTAGACCCACTTGATCAACTTGTCCTCCAGTTCGCTCTGTCAAATATGACTCTAACTGCGGTGATATAGACTAAAATTTATACATAGTGATTATTATTTGCACAACAAAACAATAAGAAAATATGAGTCTAGCAATATGAAAAGCCACAATTATTAATTAGTACTAGGCCAACACACATACTTCCAATGCCAATGTATAAACAAAAAACTAATAGCTTAATCATGACATTATTTTTTCTTTGGTCATATATACATATTTTATTTTGGAGCACTATCTGTAATCAGTATTTATATGAAGATGTATGCAGTGATGAGAACGAAGAAACTCAAATTGCACTATTTGTAAAAAAAAATTTAAGACATGCAAAGAATTCTTACATAATTCACTTTTCAGTGAATATGAATTAATAGGAGTTACTAAAATTTAACAAAAGTGTTGGTTGGTTCTTTTAATATTTTCAGTCCTTACTTTATGGTATTAAAATGTTATTAAAGTAAGTGGCTACTCCAATGTCATCAATAATTTCACTGTATGTCAATAACAAAATATCAAAAATAAATATTTTACTAATAAAAACTTAGTTCTGATAAATTATGATAAGGGCAAATATATTCAGTTTGAAGCACTCAATATTTTAATAACTTACATCAGAGGTAGTATCTCCTGGTCCTGCTGAACTTGAAGGACTACTTATTGACTGCAAACAATATATATTTATAGAACAACAGTAAACTTATAATTATTATGAGACTTTTCGCTATGTGACATACCGAATCATCCCTAAGACTTAATCGTCCTAAAAATGCACCAGTTCGCCAACTACTTGTTAGTTTGCTCAAGTCACTGCCAGTCTCTTCCTTGATTTTACTCTTTAAACTCGCAAACATGCTGACACGTCAAATGTTTCTGTATTTATAAAGGGAACATTGCCACAAGAGTCAAACGAAGTAATATGTAAATTTGTGAATACGTTAATGACTAGGTACTCACAAGTTTGAGGTGTTAAAATAATGTTTAGGACACAATCGGTATGCTTTGTCGAGCACGTAAAAAGTAAACCATCTCTCTTGAATATTATTAACCATAATATCACTATAAATAAGATTACACTAATAGCATAACATACTGTAGAACTTATTCACTTTATTAAATATTACAAGTAAAAATAAAGTAATATATTTGGTACGAAATAAAAATCGAATATTTCCTTTTTGTCGATTGTTCATAACTGACAGTGACAATGACAATATGAGGTTCAGTTCCGATTGATGATGGGTGTGTTTCGAACGGCAACGATTTTCGATGTCATCGCGATAAAGAAATGCTCATAATGATTACAATCGGAGGCAATTGCTTCTAATCGGAATCGCTGTGAGTATTCTATCAAATGTGTGGTAATTTTCAATGTTATTTTTGATTGTTATTTATTATTAATTACAGTTAATGAATACTCTCATTCTACATGAGGCGTAAACAATGTAAATTGGTAAGTTGTTTTCACCGTAATACATTTGCACGATAATGAACGCCATTGTTTTAAGTATATAAACAAGTGTCGAAATAGCCAACTGTCATTTGTCGATTTCAACGTGATTTAACTGTTCTCATTCGGAATAGTTATGAGCACTACAACCGCCTAGCATGAACATGAATAAACAGCTGAATTGTTAAGTTGTATTGCGGTTAAAATTGGGGCACGTATATAAATGAAATTAAATAAAAAACTTTTCATAAATCAGCTTTGCTTTATTTCTCCTCTTTACAATAGACTTCTTCTATTTTTGATATTTCTATAATAATTATTTAGCAGAGCAATCTTCCTAACATCCTCACACAGCAAGATCAGCAAGCAGAGAGAACACAGATAATAATAATACAATTACCTAGACCACAGATTAGGTACAGATTTTGATTGCATACTTAACAAAATACCATTAAAATCTATTCTGTTTATGCAGTTCAGCATGATATTCAGTTGTATTATAACTATTTTGGTGTTCGTGTTACTCGCCCTGAGCTTATAGTGGTCATAGCATGACCACTATAAGCTCATTCATCGTACCCGATGATATCTATGTTAGCACGCTGAAAATTCGTTTAAAATCACCGTAAGCGCGCTGACAGCAAACAACTAGTGGTGCAATCCGATTGGCGATAACATCGATGTTAGAACGCTATAGATTGTTTCTCAACAACCGTGAGGAAGTTTATAACATACATCTTGCTGTTGTTGGGTAGTTGGGTTGGCGATTATATTGACGTCAGCGCTCTAAGGCGTAAGACGTATAAGCGGTATAAAGCGCCATCCCTTCCTAACTGTACTCAAGTAGAGATTTGAGTCCTGTTCTATAATATGATTCTAAAAGTCGTTTCGAATCACAGTGAGCTCCTTGAAGCATGCAACTTGACGTTATAGATGATATCACTAACGTTGCCATTTTACGTTTATGGCGACCATGCCCCAAAAATTAATCATTGTGAAGGTCATAATTGTCAATATAATTTTCGATTGTAATTCAATGATTGTGATAGATAACGAAAATAATACAGAAGTAAGGCTTTCCCTCATTCTAGGTGAGGTGAAAAAAGCATATTAAAATGGTAATGAAAATTAACATTGTCGTAAGCGCGTCAAATTGGGAATAGTTTGTAATTTGATTTGGGAATTGAGCCTTTTTTAGAGAAACATACGAGGCTTTATTTATTTTTGTTGAAATATGTTTCTATACTATTCGTGTATGACTACAAGGATCTTAGCATGCCGACGCGAGCTATGATCTCACTTGAGGAGCTACACGTTACACAGTAGGTAACATGCCTACCCGTTCCAGTTGCCTCACCACATGTGTAAGACTTTTTGGTGGTATAATTCATATTCATGCACATTCTACTATCTTCTATTTCTATATAAGACACTTCGAAAAATAGGTAAACTTGCCATTGTTTTTGTAAAAGGTATAAGCTGCTGATGCTTTAGTTTCTTTATAATTAGACCTTCGTTATTGAACCCCTATAGCGACTAATTGTATTATTAGATTGAGAAATCTATAACTTATTCTTAAAGCCCTACATTGAGATTTATTAATTTTGTATACTACACCTATTAATGATCTTATTTTAGTAAACGGGTTTATTGCATCGTTGTAGTGTTAGTACAGTGCGCTATTACATCTACAACCAGTTAGAATTTATTTTCTATTAACAGCTGATTAGGGGTTTCATTTACAGATTTTATTGTCACTTTGTAGTCAACTCGGAAGTATTAGGTTTTGATATACTAGACAAGTAGGTAGTACCTGAGGTGCATTTAATTATAAATTAAATCTTTCGTCGTGCCTCAATATGAATATTGATAGACTTTTAGTTTGTACTTTTGATTTATTGTAGTCATAACGCTCTATCAAGTATTATAATTATATATTCATAGCATCACATCATTTAGTTCGTTATTTGTATATACTTGTGTGCAACAATGTTTTAATACCTAAATTAACATGTGATGCAATATATATTTTATTTATCTGTTTGCAGGCAATATCAGGCCAGATTCTAGACTCGCAAGACGTTTTGTACATTTTCCTTCTGACGTATAAACCTTGTGTTATACAAGTCACAGGTTAGTCACTACCTGTTACAGATAATTTCAGTTTCGAATAACAACAACAAAATAGTGTAAGTATTCAGACGTTATGCAATATGTATCTGTAAAGGTCTTTATTCTTTTCAACCTAAAAGACAAATATCATTGTCGTTATCATATAGTTCAATCATGCAATGCCACAGGTAAGAGAGAAATAAAACATATAGATCACATAATCAGTTGTTTATTATCTATACTGTACTCAAAATTGATCCGAAGATCACATCACATAGTAATTTCATAATTAATATTACAATGTCATGTACTTTATGTAATTGTTCTTGAATAAAAAAATGTTCACAATATTATCAATACTTTGTTCACTGGACTGGTTTATCATTAAGTAGACTGTAGGTACTTACTACATAATATTACGATACCATTAGGTAGTCAAACAACTTACAATGTATTTGATGAGAGATATAATTACCAATTATTGTGTTGCAGTTCATTTTTTTGTCAATATATTTACAGTTTTACATTATTTTTGTGATTTACAAATAAATTCTTGAATATTTTAATTAGGTCATCATTATTCCACATGGATTTACAATAACAGTACTTTATAGTTAAAAATATCACAAAAATGAAATATATTATGTGTAAGACACACGCAACATTAAAAATACAACAAAATGAAAAATATAAAATCCACTAGAAACTTCGGGCCAGAAGAGTCCCTTCTAAACAGGAAGGATACTTTCGATGTTTAATCTTTCATAACGGCAATTTGATACCATAATTATTATTATCACACTAATTAATTATAAAAGTAATAGATTGTCTTACAATAAATGCGTCAGATCATAAAAATTTTGATTATAAAAATTAAAGGCAACAAATAATTCCAAGAAACGATAAATTTCAACAAAAAAAAGAAATGACAACTTATAGTTTAAAAGAGTCATCGTGCCGTATTGATAAAAGTGAACTGCTCACTCACTAGCACGGACCGACTATAACAACCAACATAAAACAAACGAGCTCCTACCGAGTTTGACTCCGCTTCCGATATTCACCTTTTATCGATATGGCATTCTACTTACGTTACGACAATAAATATAACACGCTTACACATTAATCACTTCTTTAATTCCGACGCTAGGAATTATCTCATAATATATACCTAAAAATATAATCACGGCACAAGTATCCCTCCGACTAAATTACTAAAGTAGTGACACTTTATCAGGATTTAGAATCAAATATGTATTATGTATCTTAAATATTTCATTATTAATATATCATTATCAAAATATCCACTAAATGGGAGGAATAAATCAAATTATTATTATTATTTATTCTAACATTAATCGCATGACTGATCAACAAAAAAGGATATGGACTAGGAATAATATTAGGCTTTAGGCTTCCATGCCCTCGAGGCGCGTGCGCCCGACCCCTTGGTCGCAGGCCGTATGACCGAGCTCGATTCGCTCGTGTGAAGTGCACTTTCGTCGTGTCGAGGCATCGACACCGTCCGTTCCAAAGCAGCGGCCACAAGCGCCGGGCGCACGCGCTCCCGCCTCTCCTCGCAATCCGCATATCACCTCTACATACATACGAGATAAATTTGACCAAAACGTTAATACTGTTTGTATCGAAAACAATAAAGGTAGGTAGTTAGATAGCTATTTTATGCTGAAAACTTAAGAGGTAATCGGACTCGTACGTCGGTATTTTGTGCTTCGATAGACGGTAATCGATCAGTAAAATAATGAATATCTAGCATAATCTATCTGGAATAAAAGCCGACGTTCTATCCTACAATTTAGGTAAATAGCTTGGAAGTATGCCTTCTTCGTTTCAATATTGTCCAATAACGTTCATTGTATCTCGAATTTCTGTTGTCTATCACTCTACGAGTGTCGTGATCTATGCTAAGTGTGAACTTGGCGCCCCACGCGACGACGGAGCGCGGCGCGTTCAAACTGCCCCTTACATCACTGTACAGCCTCAGCCACTATCGACGACGCAGTCTTACATTTATTCAGCCGGTCGAGCTCAACCAACTTACGCTTCAATTATGTGGTGTGTATTTCCATGACCCATATCTCTATTATTACAAAAAGATTTCGTTCCCGGTAAATGCGATAGTGACTGAGGCAAGACAATAAGCCCCGGAATGACTTTTCAAAGGGAAGGACGCGATTACACCCTCCTCGCCGCCGCAAACTTATACAATACAGTAAGGTAAGGAATAAGCAAATCACACATCGGTGGCGATGGCGCCACACATGCTGGAAACAGGGCTCGACACTAGCACTAGTCATACAGAATCGATGTTTCTGTACAGTAGAGATCTATGGAAATGTCTATCAATAAACGATAACGGCGGAACAAGCTACAGGTGTTGTTCCTTTGCCATTATTATAATTATTTCAGACCCTTTCCACTTCACTTTACTAGCCACATTCAGCCGTATGATAATAAAGTCATGTCTATTCTGAAATGCAGTTACTTCTGCACTTCATGGAAAAGAATTTTATTATATCTTACATCTAGTAAAAAATATAGTTACATGGTAAACTAATACAAGCGGCGAGGCGAGCGCGCGATGACGCCGAACGAGAGAAGCGGCTACACTATTGGTGTTCCATTACTGACTTCACTTAACCTAAACTAGTGTAAACTTGTCATCTAGAAAAACATATCGTAATAACGTATAGTATATACTAAACAAAAAAGTAAAGTAAATCTCACAAAATGCTCACATTAGGAGTAGGGTGGTGCCACCCTAGACACGGGTCTAGCAGCACCACCCGTCGTAACTACATCGCTTATATACAACAAGTTACCGCGCCAAGCGGCCGACGCACCGATCATTACAGGAACTCATATCGTAAAAAAATAAACGAAAAAAAATACGTAGACACAATAGTAGTAAAACATTTGAAACCTCACTAACTACTATCCGATCTCGTTAAAAATTACTCAAACGGCCCCGGCGTGTCGAAATCTATTCATATCACATTCGCATGACCGTGCCTGAGAATCATATCCCGCTACTTATGTACACACTCTTTCCCGTAGACAAACGTCGGCCATCGTATTGTGGATCGAACTTGAGAACGACTTGACATTGCCATCTCGACATTCGAATCACAATAGGGTGGATGACTGACTCACTCCTGGCGGGTGTTTCCCGCCGCTAACTAACCGATACTCCTAAGATTATCACCGCCTCAGTCGGGAATCCCAATAATCACTTTGCGATCACTGATCATACACGGGCGAAAATTAGACATTGAGACTGAAAATTCATTCCTTTCTTCTACTGTTTGGTCAGTTTCAACGTAAAATTTTGTACGTGCGATCTGTGTACGCACATCTGTCCCGAGCGCGCCAGAGGCGAGATCGATATGAATAATGGCCGCCGCTTACAGCCATCGCTGTGGTGACGTCACACATCGAGCCCTTCACTTTCACTGTGAGACACCAACAAAAACTCACAACACTCGACAGCTCCGCTTCCCATCCAACCAACAAAAAAAAATTAAACATCAAGCGATATTTGTTCATGATATAAACAGAAATAAATAAATAAGTTTTATTAAATATAACGTAGACAAAATTTTGAAACTTAATTTAAAAAAATATAATATAATAAAAATCACGCCCTTACTGCAGGACTAGAGGGTGAGATTGTGACATGAGACGATAGACCGTTACATAGTCAGACTCGTCTCTGAGAATGTTAACCATGCTAAAACGGGTCACACAATGAGATTAAGAACTCGAGTGGGTGAGAGCCTTAGAGAATAGAGACATTAAAAAACGCCTACTACACAGATTTGCCTGAACATACTCACGAATGGGAGATGGCGCAAAGAATGCACATTATTATTGAAAATTTGTTTTTCATTCAACTTTCGAAATGCAGTCTTCAGTATTCCAAATCTTTTTAAACTTTCAATCTAGTAAAATCTACACTTAAAACGAGTTTCGATTTAAGTATAAAATTATAAATAAGTAATTTTCGTAACATTAATATTTTAGTTGCATGAAAAGGCTATATATTATTTTACAGCAACATACTAATGCAATAGTTTTACAAATTCACAAACCATAGACGTATGAGTAGAGTTAGCAGTGACAAGATGTTTACTATAAGGCACACTGAGTTGAACTAAGAGTGTCTGAAGGTTGGTCTTCATCCTCTAGCCATAAGTGATTGCACATATTAGTCGATTGTGCGTCGCAATATGAGGTCACGTTACCCGCAGGAGTCCAGTTTAGTTTCACTGCCAAATTAACTAATCATATATCTATGGTACATTAAATGTACTTGAACTGTTACAAAAGCACGTAATTTCATAAGTATGTAATAAACTATATGAATATTTTTTTACTAATTACTTTGATTAATATAGATTACGATAAAAAATACTTAATTACACGGTTTAATATAAATTGTTATTTAACGGCACAGGCTCTAACGGGCTCGTCTCTATTCTCTAGGGTACGAGCACCAATTGTGGGTAGGGGGTGAGTAGGGTGGGTAGGGCACAAAATAAATACAGAAAGTCGGCTCAACCTGTCCTTGATACCGACGGGATGATAGCTTACGCTCTGAAGTATTTCTAAAGTTGACACAACATTCCCGACCGCATATTATGCATATGAGTGCTGAAATGTATGCAGGTACAGAGAGCCTTGGATCGATCATCACGAACTGTACCGAGATCCCTGTTCGCGACCAATATGTTAATAAGAGATCCTGGTGTCAGTGAGAAGTCAGCCGACCTTCTGTATGCAACGTGTTAATGAAACTACGCAAAATTTGGAATTAATTTGTTCAGAATTGATTTTAGTAAAAAAAAAAGCAATATTTCACCTATTGTTGTTAATTTTATCGCTTTCGACAGAACTTTAAATTTACATGATTCGTGAATAACTTTCAAAAACATAGCTGCATTAAATATCAGTCAATATGTATTTGGATGCTTTCAAAGGCTCTGAATCTAAACCAGGTACATAGCTAAAAAGCCAGAGACCTTAAAATTTATATGCGGTCCTCTCGGATAAGAGAACCTCTCTTGTTGTGTTTAGGTAAGTTATGATGGGACTGACACGGGCTACAGTATTCAAAACCCCTTAAAAAAAGATACTAATTAAAACGAAGGTTTTGTTGTGATAAAAGGAGGGAAGTATATCAATTAGTTGCGTCAGTTCATTAACATGTCATTTTTATTTTGTGGGTTTTGGGCGGTGGGGGGGTGGATGGTAGGGGGTTAGGGGGGGCGCAGGGCGGGTGGCAGTTGCACGGGGATGTGGTAGTAGCGGCAGGCGGCGCGGCGGCACGCGCCCGCGGCCGCGTCACGACACACCACCACGCGACTGCCCGCCACCTGGAGCCCGCACCCTGCAATACCACCACACCGGCATATTACACATTGTAATAACACTCACCGCTACACTTTGTTGATGGAACACTCCATTATTCACCATTGCAATTTTAGAGGCAATCCACAAATAACATCACATGTTAGGAAATATGTTGAAGTGTAGTTAGGGATATAACATTTTGTAGCGCCAGATTCGTAAAAGTTATTATTCTAAGAAATGTACCCGACGTTAACAATCTAAGTGAGAGCGAATTGACTTGCTATGCCAGTTATAATTTAAACTAAGTTCAAAGTCCATCGACTCCGTTTTTATAACGTCAAAACTAATTTCTAAGCAGAGGTTTCATTTGGACAATATATTATACATTTAATATTTTATAATATGTGATGTCTAACTAAGGAGGGGCGGACTAACATAATTGTGAGAGGACTTGGGTTAAAAAATCTGTATGACTTAATTTGCGGATGGCTCATAATTATTTTTCAGTCAGATATGTAGTAGTTAATCAAAAATATTTAAATGAATATAAATTAAATTGATCTGCTAGATTAATATTTTACTTTCGAATTTACACAATTTTATTTGCGACTGTTCGAAATCGTATATGACTAGTTAATAGTATACGAGGCTTACCACCACGTATCGGACAGATATCACACAGATAATTAATACTTATTGGACACAGAAAAAATATAAGTTAATTAGAAATCTAAATGTACATCAACTAAACTATAATATCATTACACCTCTACATTGAAATCTAAGCTAAAATGATAACAATTAAAATAGTATAAAAACAAAACTACACAAAATAAGCATGCAAACTATCACAGATTATATAAAATATGATAGAGTGTAAAACATGAATCTGAGTCTAAAGAGGTAGTATTAAGTGTTCTATTTCGAACTACATTCGAATTAAGGTGCTGCTACCGGGAATCTATTATTATGAGACCATGCCAAAATCTAGGATGGGTTGGGATGACACGTTTATTTCACAGAAGATTCATGAGTCGATGACATAACCTTCAGTTTCGGTTATCTGCACGACATGCTAACGTCAACGCAATTTGGCTGTTTGAAGTGGAACGTTTAGTTAGAAAAAAGTTGTATACAACTCACCTTCACGTATATGAACGAATCTGCATGTCGGTCTGGTACATCCTTGCCGATTAAAATCTTGGCACACCGGGAGGGTGTCCAGTAACTGCAAACATAACGAAAACTAGTCAGTATGCGTTGCAGTAACTCGTTCAAAGAACAGCCACACAGTTGTACCGGTGATAGGTTCTCAGAAACGTTCTTGTTATAAAACAGATAGTCTGTATTTTTTCTTTGATGTGTTCGATTCTTTATCATATCGAGATAAGGCAACCCACAGCTTCAAAGTCTGAACTATATATCGGCGCGATGTCAGTTTTATATCAGGCATGGTAACGACTGTGTGGCTAGTCCTGTGTTAATTATAAATTCACCAACGGTCGGAATCTGTAATGCTCTTAGACAGTTCGTTAACAAAACAATGTAGGTATGTATGCAATATTTTCGTGGGTCGTTGTGACGTGCATTCCGACTGTCAACGAATGTATGTTAATGTGTTAATGCTAAGTCTAAATCATCACTTCTCGGACATTCATACTTCTGACACTGATCATTTTCATTGCACAGCCTTCTGGAAAATAACGCTGGAACAGTTTTTGTAATATCAAAGAGCATATACGACGACCTCTGTACAATTTTTGACGAACATCTATGTAACAGTCGGAGCTCTAATGGTTTTACGTATCAGGTACATTAGTCATTAATATTCAGATGGTTATTCAATGCAATGCGTGTAGTTTCTCTGTGGCTACTTAGAAAATATCAACACAAACGGGACACACGGAAGGCAAAATTGCTCGAAACGAAATCTTATTGCTGCTTTAATATTACAAGAACTTCACAAGATTCGTTGCACAATATGATTGACCTTCCAAGCATTCTTTTCAAAGTGCGCGCCGGTACAATGTGTGTCACCTTTATATTGTACGATTGCGGGGATGCCCTTAAAATGTACAACTTTACAATGTAATCATTCGCGAGCCAAAAGGGTTAATTGTAATCGTGGTCCCTTTACCGTCAGAGAGTAGTGTTAAGTACGCTGCACTAGGCACATAGTAGGTATGAATATATATCTAAATGGCATGCAGAACGCTTGAAGTATAATCATTATTGAGCAGCCAATCTTATTTAAGCGTGACTATATTTTACAAAAAAGCTTTAAGCATGATGCTAAACACTTTAACCAGGGCTAGGGCGTTCTAGAGGTCGGTAGCGTCAAGTGTACCCGGAAAAACCAACTGTTGCTAGATAAAGCTAAGAGGCTGTGTGGGGACTTGCGACATGTGTCTGCGTCGGCTGTGATGATGTCAGCGGCTCCGATGGTCGGAGACGGAAGACGGTCATGCTTATCAATAGGTAGGCATGGTTAAATGTAAAATAGACAAATTAAATTTATACCTTTAGCTTACATGACAGTTCTGGACGTGACATGTTAGTGGTAGTACAAACTGCAACATAATGACCATTAGAGAGTGCGGTTACTGTACGACAAACAAAAGAAAATCTATATTACGTCTACGGTGAACACTTTTAATAAGCATCAGAGAGGCCTCGACGAGTCAAAAGCTAGGAATTGAAGCCGCGACGGTTAAGCATTTGAAGCGATAAAGAAAATCGAAGTGAAGAATTCAGTCCCATTTACTTTAGATACATATAAAGTTTATCCCGTAAACGGAGTCGACGTCTCCGAACGGACACGCAATGCACAAATATAGGCCTTCGCTTCGACGTTCCTTTCATTCACCGTCGTCATTTCAACTACCAATCACGCAGTAAAAATTTACATGATTACAACGAGCGTTTTAATTAAAATAATTGTGAAATAATAATGAAATAAAATTAAATCCCCCTTGTTAGCGTTTGATAGTTGATATTGGCAACGAATGAATAGCATTCTGCTAAGAAGTCGTCCAATAGAATTTTAAATAACATCAATTTTGATTGTATCTGTTATAATTTACAAAATAAGCGGATTGGGTGTAAGGTCGACTTCTATGCAGTCCGTACATTGGCTTCGTTATTAAATTAACAGTGTGCCTTTACTGAAACCGCTGCGAAGTGAGCAGTATTAGAGAGAAGCGAATGAAAACTTCCACATATGTAAAATTTATACATATAAACAATCATGCAAAACGTCAAGCGGCGTTTCAGTATAGGCCAATTGAACAGGAAAATCACTTATACTGAGGATATTATAAGTAAGCTGATTGTATCTTACCGGGTGTAAGCAAGGCAATACTGTAGAGTGACTTCTTCCACATTTCAAAGCAAGAATGTTTCACTATACATAACTAAAAATCATCAAAAGAGTTGTAGCATTAACTGTTCGCACGGTACAATCGATTCACTTACAGCACAATGACTAAATGGTGATGCGGGTGATGACATCGATACACATGACACGTTCAACAAGCAACCGTCGTTACCGGCTGATGGGTAGTTCAATGTCGTCGATTCCAAATAATTACATTTTTTAACCAGTGTTGCCATAAATGTCCCATTAGTACCAAAGTATATATATGCGCCAAAGCAGTATGACAGCTAATGCGATTTCATAGTTACTTTACCTCTGAGAACACTTCTATGACTATGGAAATACAGTTCATCATATATGAATTAGGAGATAATATAACTATGAATGCACTTTCGAAACAAATGGTCGAGATAGCATCCACATACACAGAGTCCTAAAGGAACACTGCGGCGCGCTTAATTGCATGTGCTACGCTCGCTAGTTTCGTTCCATTCGTTCTTCAGTTTCCGTTAGCGGTCGGTTCGTAGGTATTGGATTAGTAAAGATTATAGTGTAATTCTAGTAATTTTGTATGTATTCATTTTATCAAAATGACAAAGAGATGTTAAACGATAAATATTTTGAAATTTAAAATAGGTGAGGTATTTCCTAGTACTAGTCCTCGATAACAATACTTATTATTGACAGAGAAAATAAAAAATGAACCATCAACTATAGGTCATTTAATAGAAAGATGGGCCGCCGAACTTGCTTACTGCTTTAGCTCCTAAATATACTCTGTAAATAACAAGATGACATCATCAAAGTATAAAACATCGCTCGTATAATTGCCAGATTCGTTTAGTTTTGTGTTGGTGAAGTCAAGCTTAAGTCATTGTAGGTGCGTAAGCCGCGGCTTGTTCACCAAGCATACCTCAACCGTGTGCTGGCCGAACTGATCGTTTCCTTCGCAATGTTACACTCATCATATGATCCGATACTCGTAAGCTCTTACACTACCAAGCTTGCTCTAAGCATGATAAAACTAAAACAAACTAAAAGTATCTACGAAAGCTTAGTGACAAGCGAGCTCAAAGTAAAATTTAATTATTTTTTCAGAATGTCAAAGCGCGGGTTGGGCCGAATCAGAACAGTTCTACTTGCCGTTCTCGGGGACTTATTATCTTATTAAAAACAAAATTAAAATTATCTGTTTCGATTTAAATCAGTGACTATAAACATTGAAACGTCATATATTACTATTAAAGTTTTTCGAATTATTATGAAACTTTTATTTGATAAATTTATAGGTCAAAATCTTCTTCTTTTATTCAATTAAGAGTTAAAATTGTATTCCGGCCCATCCCTAAAATTGTGTTTCCAATATGACAAAATCATTCTCTTTCACGAGCTTTCCACTCTTCTGAAACTTACTCAGTCATCGTGTTAAGTTAGGTTGCTATACACACAACTCTCTTACTCCAGAGCTTTTTAACTGTTACTTGAGCATGAAAACAGAACTTAAGAAAGCGGCAGAAGGATACGCGGGATGGGTATGCGTTATCGTGGTATTAGAGGTGAGGCGAGGTCGTGGGGCACTTAGTACCGTGATTATGGCGTAGCGTCGGTGAAGAGTCGTGATTTCTGGGCGTTAAGGGCTTCGCCAAATAGAACGCGCTCAGAGCGCTAATTTAACGCCGTGATATAGTGCTGAATAGTATTGCACTTGAGATGGTATGTTCAAGCACAGTTCTCGCGTCAGTAATAAGCATTGCTTTGTGGCTTGCATTATTGAATTATATTTTTTTTCATTTCTCAAAATTCTAATAAAATTACCACTGCTTGTTTAATAGGAATGTCAATACAAAAGCGGTCAATAATCCATCCACGTCTGAATCACTTGATATTTGAATAAAATGATAAGCATTTGGCTGCTTTGATTTTATCTTTAAAACTGGTAAAAGTTTGCACTAAGCTCCTGATGAATGGTAAGTTGTGTTAAGGAGTGATGCGCCAAAAAGATTCCAGTGTGACATCAAACAGCGCAAATATAGATAAAACGAGCCGCTATAGAATGCTGTCACGGAGCGTTAACTCCGCGTTCTGTTTGGCGAAGCCTTGATAAGCGCGCTGCGGTGCGGAGGCATGATAGGCACGTTATTGGAGCCATAGGAGCGAGCGGAGGCTACGTCACGCGGCACTCGTTACCTGTCCGCGCTCGTCCGTGTACACCACATACGGCGCGTTCGGAGGCGCGCAGCCTTTCGCCCGACACATAAAGCGACAAAAGATTGCAACGACAGCCGAAGCGGTCATTCGGAAGGCATGTAACAGAAAGCGGTCAACATAAATAAGAATGAAGTGCGACTCAAAGAAATAAAAGCGGGACGGCGCACGCCGCCACCGCTGCTACTGATGACACGCCGGCACACTTAGCACACACGAGGAGCACTAGAATAATGAGAATAATACCTGATGAGTCAAACGTATAGGGGTGGTGGGTTCTAGTCCATGCTAAAATTAGAAGGCGGCTGTGTTAGGTGCGGGCCTGCTGCTGCAAGCCGGTAAATCACTAGTGGGTACGGGATCGACACATCGGCCAAAGCGCACCCGTGCGGAGCTCCTCCGAGAACAAGCGTGTACGTAGCGGGATCGACGGACCAAGCGCTCAACTCTCAGGACGACGACGAGTACTCACGATAAACGAAGATCGACAAGAGGTAATAAAAAAACGTACAATCATGCATCTCAAGCGTTATTATTACCGGGATCGTAGATACGAGAAATATACACGCATAGGATAATAACGGTGAGTAAATACACAATAGAATAATAGGTATAGCGTAAAACTACAGAGACATCCGCTCGCGGCGAGTCCGCTCGCTTCGTCCTTACAATGATACAATACAAAGTGACAACACGCCTAGCGCTAGCCGCCCCGACAGGCCGGGGCGGGACACACGGCCGCACGTATGAGTCTCTAGGGACGCGAGAGCCCCCGCGCCCCGCCGCGCCGGCCCGAGCCGCGCGCCCTCTACGTGGTCTTCATCTTCTTGTAGGGGTTGTGCGAGGCCGCCGCGGCCGCCGCCGCCGCCGCCACCGCCGGCGCGCCGTGTGCAGGCGGCGGCATCGCGTACATGTACTGCGGCGGGTAGTACGGCATCGGCATCGGCGGCGCGCCCCACGCGCCGCGCATCACCAGCGGCGCACGCATCAGTCCCGGCACAGCGGCACGCGCGCCCGCCTTCAGCGCGTGCTGCGTGTACGCGGCGGCCGCCTGCGCCATGGCAGAATGCTGCGCGGCGAACGCAAGTGCTGCCGCATAGTTCTTCTGCGCCACCTCTTTGGCAGCGGCGGCGGCGGCGTCAGGCGCGGGCGCGGGCGGCGCGGTGGGTGCCTCGGCTGGCGGCGGCGCGGGCGCGGGCGGCGACGCGTCGCCGGCTGGCAACGGCGCGCCCGCTCCCGCCGCCGTCGCCACCACAGCGCCCGCTGCGCCGCCTCCCGGGGGCGCGGGGTACTCACATGACACGGGCACGAATGGCTGCTGCAGCTGCATCAGCTGCTGGTACGTAGTCGCCGGCTGGTACACAGGCACGCCTGCCTTGTCAGCGGCGGGCCGCTTATACGGCATCACGCCCGGAAACGCCTGCGCAATAAGAACGGACAAAACAGTTAGTGAGGGCCGTTGGGGTCTGTGGCCGCCCGGCGGCGAGACGTTCGACGGCTCGGATACTTACGAAGTTATCGTAATAGAAGGAGCCGACGCTCTTCATGTCCATCTGAAATGAGAAACAGAGGGATGAGCGGAGTTCTCTTGTTGGTGTATCGGGCGTCGGAGGCGCGGGCGGCGCGCGGCGGGGCGGGGGAGGCCCGGCCGCGTGTCGCCCGCGGGAGGGGAGGGAGCGTGCGGCGGGACGGGGCGGGGCGGGACGGTGGAGTGAAGCGTGCAAAGCGCGGTTGTACCGGTGGCGGCTCGAGCTCGGCGGGCGCCGGCCGCTTCTTGCCCGGCTCCGAAGCGACGCTCCCCGTTGGCTGCTGGACTGCGACGGCCGTCTACGTGAAGCCAAGCGTCGCAGGACGGGACAGAAACAATAACGATGTAGTAGATGCACAGAATACACCTAAAGCTCGGCGAAAGGTGATATTATGCGATAGATAAAAAATAAAATAAAAAGTGAAGCGTGAGTGCGACGGAAGCGTGGCGCGAGCCGGTCTGCGCGAACTGAATAGAACAAAGCTTTGCGAACGAAAGCGGCGTCGCGGCGGGCGAGACCAAGCGGAAGAAGAGAAGCGAGCGCGAGCGAGCGAGGCGAGAGCGTGCAGCCTGGTGGCGTACCGCGCCGCGCGCCTGCGCCTTAAGGTGCGCCTGCAGGTGCAGGGGAGGGTGGAAATAGCGGCAGGGGTCGCGGACGCAGCGGCCCTTGACGGCGTCCATGCACACCGTGACACAGCCGTCGTCGTGCGCGGCGACGGCCGGCGGCGGGTGCGCGTAGCGACACTCGGGCTCCGCGCGCTTGCACGCGCCGCGCTGGAACTCCCGGCACACCTGCACCACCACACACCAGCCATGGCCGCCGCTCGCGCCCACCCGCCCTATTCACTCGCCTACGCACTCGCTACTGGCTCTACCACGCGCCTATTTTCAATCATATATTGTCATTCGCTGACATCGGTCCGATCTTACTGACCGAATAATCTGTCATAACATCTTAACTAATTTCCAAAATAAAATTTCAATTAAATTGAATGTTAAGAAAATTGGTCTAAACAATTATTTCAAAAACTACGTCGTGCCATTTTTCTTATATCTCGACCCGACGCCGCTTCGGTTGACATTTACTTTAGTTAATCGAAGGATTTTAGGATATACGTTTCCGTCGCAGCTTCGTTAAATTTATCATTTCATAAAAAATACTTTAAAAGTTCAGTTAACGAATGACATAATTTTTAAATTGAATCGACAGAAAACCATTAGTAGTCGAATGTTAAGCGTTGGCGCGTCTACGCTACGGGCGCAAGTAGGATTCAGTGTTGCCATACGTATACAATTAAACAGACAGCAATTTGTCGGTTTTCGTGTATATTATTGCCACCGGCGTCGTTCAATTGCGCCCACAGTGTAGGACCTTCACCAGAGGGAGTAAGCGAGTGCTGCTCGCGAAGCGCTTGCGCCGACGCACTGGGACAGTGCGTCCGCGCCACAACACGGAGACGGGCATAGAGGCTCCACGGCCATTATGCACCGGGGACCGACAATATACCCAGATAACAGTTGTAAAAATAACAAAGAGGAGATCGCTCTAATTGCTGATAATAACCGAAAGTATTACTGTACTAATATAATATTATTACTTAATATTGTAAATTGGTTGTGCAAATATATTCAGTTAAGCCAACCACAAACTTACTTACTTTACCGAATACATAAAACACAGCTGCATTCAAAAACATTACTTAAAAACTATATGTGAACCGTAGTAGCATTATGCCCTTGAGAAAAATGTCTATGAGGAAATGTTATTCCGATAAAATAGTCAACTTGAACACTTAAATATCAAGTGATATTGTATGCAGACAAAAGTCGTGAGAATTTTTCAAGGTCGTAATGCAACGTGGTCTGATTTCTGGATGTTATTATTATTGTTAAGGAATGCAGGATGTGAATTTTATTGAGATGTCTGTGTGTGGAACGAATGAAACGCAATCACCTCTCTGGTCGGTCTCCGGTGTACGTGGCGACATCGGGAAGCACTACAAGGTATAAGTGACGTGTTAGGATTATGTTTGTGCGTCGAGGCCGCGGTCTCACCTCGAGGCGGTCGGTGCGTGGCAGCTTCTGTTGCAGTACGGGCTGCTGCATGACGCCGAGTGGCGATGCGGCGGCGGCGGCCGGGTCGTGGCCCAGCACCGCCGGCACCAGCTGCGGCGCGTAGTACTGCGCGTACGTCGAGCCCACGCCCGGTACGCCGGACAGGTACGGCGACGTCGCCTGTCACAAGTACATACGTTAAACAGCGTCTCTCAGTTGCACGTTGCTATACAGTACAATACAGCTTTCATTTTGGTTAAACGGTCACCAAGCTAAACATGAAATTTTAATCATTATTATTAGCAAGCATCATTAATATATCTAGTGTATGTACAAGAGTGGGGAGGTACGAAATTCTAGCAATATCGGAACGATCGTCTTTATGAAAATGTTCAAGTCAAAACACACAGTTTGCTATGTAAAATGAACGTAATTTAGAAAGGATTGCGCTACATCCACTCGTATACAAATTAATAGTGTATAAAATATTAATTAATCAGCCAAAAAAGC
Source organism: Scirpophaga incertulas (assembly GCA_036419045.1). Classification (NCBI taxonomy): domain Eukaryota; kingdom Metazoa; phylum Arthropoda; class Insecta; order Lepidoptera; family Crambidae; genus Scirpophaga; species Scirpophaga incertulas. The sequence goes on along the minus strand of CM071634.1, from coordinate 24,781,185 downwards.
GTGACATGCATTAAGAATGACAAATGGAAAAAAGTACCAAAACAAGCATACACTGTGTCCAGTCTAGCAATCCACCGACCACCGGGAATTAAGGAAGAATGTGGACGGACAGGATATTCAGATGAGGTGCTGGCGTTGTGTAAGGATTCTGCGATGCTGTGTTATACTTAGAAAACGTGTACGGTAAGAAAAGGATGTGAGAGGAAGCCGGCGGGTGCGCGGTGTGTCGGCCGTTACCTGCGGCGTGAGCAGGGCGAGGCTGAGCGGGTCCAGCGCGGTGAGGTGGCCCGCGGCCGCGCCCGAGCCGCCCACGCCGCTCACCTCGACACAAAATCACACAACACGCTACTCATCGTGCGAGGAAACGCTTGCGCCCGCGCCAGCGGCCTAGAGCCTCCAGGCGCTCCAGGCACCGCCGCGCCTCTGACTACGCCAAGTCAAAGCACTGCTGCTAAATCAACTACTCCAAAGCTGCTGACACGAAGTAGCGGTGCGAGGAGTCCCGGGGGACTAGACCGCGACGTTAGCGACAATGTGAACAGTGAGGGAGAAAGTAGTGATTTTAAGAACCCGCTTTATACCATTATACCCCATACAGTTCATACAGTGTGAGTAAGATTGATAGACATGCCATTTTGAGACTAAATTGTACATCATGCGTAAGCCGCTGAGAGCGATCAGCGTCCAGTGCCTATTATAAGTTGTGCCTGATAAATTAAATCGATAAATTTATTAATAATATTATTATAAAGGATCACAACACCTATAATAATTATTCTAAAGCCATGGCCCCAGATTAATCAACTTATACACTTCTGCACAGCTCCAAAAAACATTTGTACTCTTTTAAGGAACTTCGGTCGATCCAATGATATTTTAATTTACATAATTATATGCCAGCATAATTTGAGAAATAAAATTATTCTGATTAATTTCTACATTCGTCCTTGTTATATTTATTTGTTTTTGATAAGGCATACATACAGTTCTTATATACATGCTCTAAATATTTGTATCCGGTTTTACTGTATTTTATAGTTACGCCATTGAATAAATGTTTGTCTTACCATACTAAAAGAATAAAGATGCAAAATATAATTTTTTTTCGTTCCCAACACACAAAAAAGGCCCCGATAATTAATTGTTAATTATTAATCATAGTACTGTTAAATCTTTTATGATTATTAATTGCAACCACAACTGGAATTTCTTCTAGCATCATCGTCGAAATAACTATTCAATGTTTTGTATTAGTGTTTCATGTCTACAGAAAATACATAATACACACCATGGAATAATATTTCTCAAGGTCGAAAAATTAAAAAAAAAAAACAACTTAACATTATAAGAAGGTAGATAAAACTACATAGTAGGCACAACTTAATCGTCAACATTTAACTGACTACGAGGTTTAATAAGTAGAACAAGAATGCTGATAAATACAGAGTAGCAAATACACCGAAAGCCAGCGTGTTACGTGCACACATCTACAAGTGTTGACGCCGATCGCTCGAAGCTCGAAGACGGCGATACAACTTACCACGGCTGGGACCTGGCCAGGTAGCACCTGGCCAGGCGTCAGGCCCATCTGCTGCATCAGCGCGTTCTTCAGCGCTAGGTGGTTTCTACCGTTGATCAGCAACTGGTCCTTTAAGTGTTGTGGAGGATGAAAGTATTTGCAGGGCGGCTTCTCGCGGTTACACCGACCCTAGAATCGAAAAATTAAATAACGTTATATAAAATCAGACACTATAAGGGATCAAAGTAGTGTTCGTGTCGTCTAATACATTACATGCGATACTTTCAAGGGGAATGTGTAAGATAAGACGAAGGGTATGGTGGCAGGTAGATAGGCGCTATTGTGGTATTCTGAGTGTAAACGAAAATGGCGGACCTCATTCGATACCACTCCGATAAGCAATATGTGTCGGGGAGACGCTGCGGCCGTGGCGCCGGCTCAATATCAGGCGAATGTGCGGAAATCCCTCCATGCATCACAATTGCGGTGAGCCAGGCACGTAGCCGCCAGAATCCTCTACTCGATTTTTCCTTATAACCGCGCCTTAGACGGTGTCAAATATTTCCAGCCACATCGGGGGCTTCGTGTTCTCCGCTTTGCTCATTTTAAACGCCAATGAGGCGCGAGATAATTGCCTTTTGGAATCGAAGCCCTCCGCCGCACCCGTCTATGATGATTTATTTACATCCGCGTAATTAACTGTCGCACTACGTGACGGGAAGAGCCTCGCGGACGTTTTATCGTCGCACGCCGAGCCTCTAGCGCAATATTTTATTCAGGAAAAAACGGAAAAGCGCTTATCGCCGCTTCAAAGAAATACGTATACAAACAAACGCCATCTGAATATTCAGTGCTACACTTGGGGATGCGCCTACTGATAATGTCCGCGAAACGGCTTCCGAGTAATTTATAGACTAACTTTTGTTAGCCAAGCCGGTCGGTCGGGTAAAGAAGGAATAGTTTTAAAAAGCTTCAAAGCATTAGACGTTTTGGAAGAACTACATAAGACAAACATAATATTTATGGAATTTGTCTTGAACATCGTTTAGGTGAGGTCAACGGCAGGCAAGTCTAAAACTTCACAGCTATATGTACAAAAATCATGTGCGTGAAAGAAATAGGTACAGAAAGCAGCTTAACATTCAGATTAACTTGCTACTAGCAGGCAGTGTTAGACAGTCCACACAGCTTTGGTAAAGTTACCGTTTCCCGATATTCGACGCCGACTATTTCAGCAGAGTTTCGATTCGTACCAAACTGTTTGTGAAACTTGAATGGGTGATCACGTTTTAATCATAACTACGATAACTTGCCCGGATCTATCCAGCGCAGATTATTTATTAGCTGGGACGGGTTTGATTATTATAACTTTGTAGTGGGAATATTTTGACGCGTACGTATTATTTCAGTATTAGCCAGTTATTGCTCTTTTAATATGATTTACATTTAAGTTCAGTTGCTTTAATTTGTATTTCTGGTTTCTGTCACAGTGCAGTGCACAACTTTGTCATTTAATTTTATTGTACTTTTAAATATGAAAAGCAAATGGACATTATAACAATATTAATTTATGGTCAAATACTACTAAATATTGTAATAATTATGTTATATATGTTAGCGTATGATTTAATACAAAATAGTTAAATTAACTTCGGTATACAAGCGAAATTAAGCGTTAGCCGCAAAGTTTGCAACATGCTGAACTGGGTCCGTTTGAGGCAAATTAATACATTTTATTTTTATAATATTGTATTCTTCCTTAGAAAGAAGTAATGAAGAATACGCCGTTTAAATGTGGACCCACATTATGCGTATTTTCTTAATTCATATTGATATTAGGTAATTATGGGCATGCCATGTATGGGGCTCCCGTGTGGTCGCAAGACTGCGCGAGGTCCCCCGCTGCAGAGCTCTGCTACGGAGCCTGCAGCGGATAATGGCCATACGGATCGTAACGAGGCTACCGTACAATCTCGTACGAGGCGGCGACGGTTCTGGGACGCTCCCCCCATTCGACATCCTGGCCGGCATGTACGCGGCGACGTATGCGTCGCGGCGTGTCGACCGGGGGGGGGGGCGATGGGGGGAGCGCCTGGAACCCGCGCGCGAAGTGCCTAAGCGGAGTGGCACCGACGGATTGTGGCGGCCTGGCGTGCGCAGCTCGAATTACGGATCTGCGCGCGCCAGCGGGCCGTCGGTGCCGGTACTCCCGCACCTCGAAGCTTGGCTCCACGGAAGGAGGAGGTCACCTACCGATTGACTCAGATACTCACCGGGCACGGCTGCTTCGGTGAGTATCTGTGTCGAATAGGACGGGAGGGATCGACACATTGTCACCACTGCGCATCCGACCTCGACTCGGCCCAGCACACGTTGGCGGAGTGCCCCGCGTGGGCCTCCGAGCGCCGAGTCTTGGTCGCAGAGATCGGGCGAGATCTGTCTCCACCGGAATTGATTGCGGCAATGCTGGCGGACGAGGGTGGTTTGAGGGCTGTGGCCTCCTTCTGTGAAGCAGTGATGCTCCATAAGGAGGCCGCCGAGCGGGGTCGGGAGATGGCCGATCCCGCTCGAACAAGGCGGCGCCGGGCTCGGTAGCACAGCTGCGGCGCCGCCGCGGGTCGCCGGCGGGCGCGAGGAAGTCGCGACTGCTACGGCGACCCGGGATGGACCACGCCCCTTCCGTGGCCGGGGGGCGTCGTCGGTGGAGGAGACGGGGGAGGTAGTAGCCTCCCCCGAGGAGGGCTCCCCTCTAGGTAGGGGAGCGGAGGCTGGGGGTTTCCCGGGAGCTCCCTACATGCCTGAGGAAGGCCATCCCTGAGGTTTTTAGTGGGTAGGCATCCCCCTTCTGGGGAGGAGAGCCCCACATAACCCCGGCTCGCCACAGCCGGGGTATGCAATTTAATGCATTTTCCTCAGGGGAACAAAAAAAAAAAAAGAAGGTAATTATGGCATAATTCCTATTTTAACCGTTTAACTGATAATTTATATCAATTATTCCAGTAATGGAGACCTGTTTATCACGAAACAAAAATTACTTTGTAAACATAATGTAAATTTTTCAAACATTAAGTGTGTGAATTGATGTTGCTTAAGCAACATCAATTCATTAGACAATTATTCACTTTGAAAAAAAGTAATTTAAATTTTACCAATATAAATTCTAAATCAATTTATATGTGAATATTTGCTAATTAATAAAGTGAATTATTAACAATTTTTATTATTAATTCAAAAAATTACAATTATTATTGTCATCAAGAAAGTCTTGGCATTATAAGATAGTTTTGTCAGAACCGGGAACAAAGAGCATTTTAAAATTCTGTTGAATTAATTTATCAAATCCCTTCCGAGGTGTCATTGTATTCATATATAATTATATGAGAGAGCGCTGAGTAATTACTACCGGAATATAGTAATCGAGGATTGCATCTCAGATTCAACTTAATGTCATTGAAATAAATGTCAAAGTGACGTAGCATTGATAAATTACTTGAAACGTAAGTAGTTTAGGTTGCTTGGTCAGATGAGGTGATTATTAAAACTGTCCGAATGCTGAGAGTGGCCAGCGCCCGGCGCCGCTGTGCTGGCCCATGCGGGCAGGTGTATTGCAGCGATTAGTGTGACGGATGTTCGCGTCGATACAAATGGCCGGTCGCCTCAGACGGATGGCCGTGCCACCGTTCCGTCGCTCACATTACGACACATTAATTGCTCTTCGATCACTACTATCTACCCCTACATGTGATCCTCTATTTGCATACATTTTCCGACTGGAACGCTAGCATCATTCTCTGTAAACAAATTACTGCATGTTTCGTGTTCAAAGGCTAAAAAGGCAAACGTTTGCCATCAATGGAATGGTATTTGGAACGGATCGGCATTACTTATCTGGACAATTTGGCGTATATTCGCGTTAGGCCGCCGGGATTAAAACAAAATCTTTCAATATGCTCCATTGGTTTCGGAGAGGCAATGTGAGGGTGCCGGCCGAGCACGGGGTGGGCAATATCCACCCAAAACTAATAACATTTTTGTGTGATAGTAGAGAAGCCAGCCGAGCGCTTCTCTGTGTCCTTTATGGTATAACAATGCTCACCATGTACAATAAGGGGTTCGATATAGTCAGTTGATGTTTACATTGTTTCTTGGAAATATAAATCCAATAAACAGACTGATATTACATGTAACATTTCTGTCGCCCGAGGACACATTTCGTAGAAATTGCACTCATTCCGAGTTGGCAACGTTGGTCGATTAAGGCAAAAAAGACATCAATGAACAGAAGCGGGTGCTTCTCGTTACGGCCAGTGCAGTCGGGCGCCGAGTGCTCTCTGCACTGTGACGTGTATAACGAACAGTCCTCAAGTATCGCGACTGTTGCCAGTCGGCAACCGGCACGCTTCGCTGGTCCGCCGCCCTTGTTAAAATATCACATTAAAATCGTCGAGCGTGGAATCAGTCAATTAGATACGTAAACGGGCATTATTGACGGCGAAAATACACTCATTGTAGATTCAATTTAACACAATACTACGACTGTTAATAAATGTAGTGCGTACGCTTATCGAACGACACAACTAAATGGGTTGCATGAATGCGTGGCGCGAGGCCGTTAATCGATTGGACGTTCGGTTGCGATTGATGTTTCGGTGACATGTGGTACGCGTTGTACGCGCTCGCAATGTCTATTTTACTATTGGACACGCGCCTCGGCAAATCGACACTCGAGAAGAACAATGAGATAACGAGCCGATGAATGACACGCTCCCGTCACGAAGCTGCAAGCCACACATGAAAGTCGTGCCAAAAATATTTGTCTAACAGGGACAGACGGGAATAGAACGGCCAGCGTACGTGCCAACTGTGGCCGCTGCGCTCTGGACACCCCGGCCACGTGCCGGTGCTCAGCTGGAATGCCTCTTCGAAGATTTAATTACATTCACTCACGCTACAGGAGCATCGATGGTACCATGGTCAGGCCAATAGCCCTTTAAACTTTAGATTTAGGTTTCAATTCTGCTATGTTCCTTCATGTGCATATTTATTCAATGCGGTGAAGGATCTTACGTTTTCATTTTAAAAGAATTTATCATTCAACGTATGTGCAAGCAAAGTATCTACTTAAGACAACCATCAAAAGTAGAATCCGGCTCTAGAAGGAGGGAATAATTTTTCCCTGAGACGCAAAGGCGGCCGAAAAAAAATTTAATTTGCAAAATTCGGTGGCCGCGAAGGGAATTAGGTGAGTAAAGTCAATTCTAAAAGTGAGTCGAATTTGAATTTAAAATGATTTATAGAGGCTCAGGGGAGTGGCTAATGAGGCGTCATGCGAGAGGGGCGCGTGTTTACGGCGTTTTTTCGCCAACGTTGGGCGGCACCGGCGCTCGCATGCCACTGACGTAACTCGTGGTACGCCTATGTGGCTACTTCACCTATTTAAATATATTTGAACTTTTGAATAAGTCGTTGAATATGTCTCCATTCATATAATAAATTCAGTGTCATGAATTTATTAAAAATAATACTAAAAATGTCGGTAACAGGTAATGCAACTTCGATTTGATGAAAATCAAATTTCAGTTCCAACAAAGCAATCTATATAAAAATAATAATATTGCTCACAGAGGTGTAACAAAACACTCATTCCTTCAGTACTATACAAATTTCCATATATATATATCGCTATAGGAGGATAAATGTACAAATGAATTCGAAGAACGAAAAATAAATTGGTATATGGTAGGTGGTAGGTCCGATCTCGAGACAGACCCGCGAACCACCCGATAAGACCAGTGCAGAGACCACAGCGCTACCGACGCTCTTCAAAAAGATTACAATCGGTATAATCTTTACTCAGATGAGACTAAATACTATGTTAAAGTGAATAATGATAATATGTTGTATTAATACAACAAAATATATAATATTATAGAAAATAATTAAATCAGACAGTTAGTTGTGGTTTAATCAGTTTCTTAACTAATGAATACTAATTCAATAGCTTCTTAATAATAAGGTACATACTGCTCAACATAAATTTATCAGAATCTATGATCGGTTTGATGTTTACATTACTTGCACGAGCAACCAATCCATTGCTGTTTTCCCAAAAACGTTCGGTGGTGTTGTAATGAAATGACATATTCCGTCAATTTTCGTAAAGATCTCCAATACATAATTAAGAAAGAGCTTATTGCAACTGTCTAAGCACTTCGCAGATATTACTACCGGTAAACTTTCTTCGTTGGGTCCTTATTCTTGTGTTTAAATTATGCATTTGAAAATTAGTATGAAATATGTGACAATTTTTATACACATAAATCAAATTTTCATAAATATACTGGCCCACTAAAGTCATTATATTAATCTCTTTAAATAGATCCCTTGTTCGTATATTATAAATAGCGCGGACTGCTGTTTTTTGAAGAACAAAAATTCTTTCTATGTTAGCAGCAGACCCCCATAATATATTGTCATTTATATTGACAAGCAAGCAGATTGTCCACCAGATAGTAAGTAAATGACATATAGTACATGTGCTTCTTGACATACTCACAGAAAATCTACAAACCCCATAACATCCATACGAATACTGCTGTTTTGTGGCAGACAGAGACAACGTCAAGATAACCAACCAGATGATCCTGTTATATTCTATTGCCGGCATAAAAACAAAGAAAAAAAAATTTGACAGCAATTTAATAAAAAAAAACAAATTACAACACCAGCTTCATCGTAAAGTTAACAAAATCCTGCCTAAATCACGTTACGCTTGGACGGAAACAAAAAATCAGTTAGCTCCGTCCACTGCATAGAAAAACTCGGCGGCAGCGACAAAAGAATTATTCACTCTAGTGAAGTTCCAGACAAGTTAACATCGTAGCTTAGCGCTAAAATATGCATCCGTGAGCCTGTCTCGGCTACTTAGTTGGACGAGGTAGGACGACGGCGGCCGGTCACTTGTTTGCTGAGCCAGGACAAACATCAACTTGCTTCCAAAAACTAATATCAAAGTAAAGGAGGCTCCTGAGGCAGAAGAGTTATAAATAGGCTTAAGTGTGGAACAATCCTTCGATTCATTTACTGTTAAACTTTTCATCCTCTACACCAAAATGTTCTATTGTTAGTTCGCTACACTGGTCTGTAATATATGTATGTGTAAGTTTCTCCGCAGGTACATAAATATATTTTCCTTTATAATAATGCTAATATAGAATTAAAATATATAATGCATAACGGGTATTTACAGCAGCAACATCCTAGGCGTCCGGATGAACAGATTAACAACGATACCACCTTGACGTTATGCTTTTACAGTCTACTTATCCTATTGTCAAAATGGTATAATAATAAATTTATAATTTTATTATCGCGCAAAAAAGAAGAAATGCACTCAAAATGGTGTTATGATCATTTTAAGAAGCCTTTAGTAGCCAGATATGTCATGTATAGATTGCGTACTTGATCTATATTATACATTGTGTTGAGTCTATAATAAGGTAGGTGTTAAGGCAAGTCCGGCAGACGACGCGGCAGTAGTCATGGCACAGCGCGAGCGCGGGATTAATGCAACGGAAGCGGGCATGACCTCTTCAGGTGTTTCATTAAATCGCGCGAGCCTCCACCCGTCGACTCGAGCTCGTACGGCCATTATCAACGCTGCCAGCTCGAGGGCCATTCGCTTTAAGAACGCCCGCACCACTTTGTAACGGCCTTAATGAATCTTGTTACTTATAGGCTCGCGTAAATTGCCTGTTTTACTAACGCGCCCTAGGGTGCGAAATCATTAGGTCAGTGTACGTTTTCGCAAAGAATTTTCTCGATGTTTTTGTAACTTAGGGGTTCAATAGAATATTTTCTTTTGAAGTAACGACTGTATGAAGATCCTCGATATAAGATAACAACGGTGCCGCTGAATATTTGTCTTTTCTATTTAATATTCTAAGAATAAACGAAAACCAATTCGCTTAAGCTTTCGCTCCAAGACAGGGATTTAATTAATATCTACGAAACTGCAACGCGGTGAATGCATTTAAATATTTACTGAAACGCGTCATCTTCCAAGTAACTATCGAACATGCTGCGGTATCGTTCAAATACAAGTCAGATTATAACCTCGTAGACAGCGTATTAAGTTGTACCGTTTGTATTTATATACAGGTAGTTGTGTAAACAGTCGAACACGTTCGCGTGGTTTATGTGCAATCTAGTGAAATAAGCGTTATGAGCGAGCCGAGCACTGTAATGTAAAGCAGCGTCACCCGGCCGGCGCGGCGCGGCGCCATTGGCCTGGCTAACTAGTTTAGCCGTGCTTCTGCAGTAATTAGTCTAAGCACCACGACGGAGAGCCTTCACTTCATATCAAGTTCCGGCCACCTCCACTCTTCTCCTAACACCCGACTACTCATTTGAGCTCCGTGTCGGCATATTATTCATCTACGCTATGACCGTATTAAATACACTATTTTCATTTTCGATTTTCAAAAACTAGTTATTTCTTAACGCTGCAGACAACAATAGTTGTATCCAAACAAAGGTTTCTAGGACATTTTCCGTAGTGGTATTTTCTTAGCTTTTGTGCTGGAGTTAATAGGGAACGTTGAACGCTATCGGGTTCTTTCAACAGAGTGTCTCCGGATACTGACTGTTATAAAATGTAGTTCGATCCACAGGGTCTTTACAGGGTTTGTCTTTCGATTTCGAGTTATTGAATTAGCTTCAGTCTCGTATCTTTCGCCTTTGACAGAGCCAACCAGTAAACAAAGGCGGAGATGAACGGTGATATCACAGAACTAACTACAAAATAAAGAGCTTGTAGTAGACGCGATAAGGAAACTTTAAGAGTTTTCGGGTGAGGGTCGTACCGATAAATTGGACAGCACTTAATTATGATCTTGGGCGGCATCTTGCACGCGGCTAATGTCCCGGAGTCATTTAATGTGCGAACTTGTAGTCTCGGCTCCGGCGGGCGTGATAAATCCCCATTTGCGTCCCGCCGGCCCGGCCGCCCTATCTTCAGCGATACACGGCTGCCTGCTGATTCAGCATGGTTCACATAGATATTTCATTACATATGCCTCCATCTTACATATTTTTGCCGCAAAATAGTAATGTTTCACGTACCTACCTGTGTTCTGCAGGAAGTGAAATTACTGGGTACTGTGACTTTACATCTTATGTTCATGTCATGTTGACAATGCACAACATGTACATCTGTTTTGTGAGGGTTGTCGCGGATCTCACAGCAACCACGTAATATAGGCAGCTATAAGTTTTATTTTATATCTCTTATATTTTTGGATGGAAATAATTTCAACTTAAACTAATATGCAACGGACTGTTGCTCTATTGCGCTAAAAGCCTAAAAAAAGTAATCTTTCTACTCGGACAAATTTCTTCATTAAAATCCCCAAATCTGTAAACACGTTGACATAAATCAATTTCCTAACACAGTCGCGTTACAGGCTGTCATGATTTACGGTGGATAAAAAAATAGGAGGGTTGTTTTCGCAAGCTCTCGCCGCGGCGAGAATAATATTGTTGCGCGATTATTTGTGTATGGTTCGCACATTAGGAAGAATTGCGGAATGTTACCGGTTACTGCATCGCGTTACGTTAATGTGGCCGAGCTGCCGGGGGCGTAGGGCGCAGTCGGCGCCGCATTATCTAGGTATAATTAAAGCCGGCAAGACGACGGCGAGACGTTACGCCGCTCCTAACGACTTTTATGGCGTATGTAACATTGCCGGCACATAAAATAAATGTGCCGTCTCCAGCACCCCGCCCGATATAGCACAGCATTGCCAGATTAATCGCCGAAATGTTTGCGAGCATGCAATAGGAGCGCCATTATAGGCAATGATAGAACTTGTTATTGCATAACATAACTACAATATTTGCTTCGTTATTATTGCTTTGAAATTTTCACTACATAAATGTATGACTTGAAGTGTTTATGCGTTGTTCAAATATTTAACTGTCTAAAATGTGATAAATAAACAGTTCTTACAAATTTCATAACATTTGTGAATTTTTTGTGTAATGTTCATACATATCAGGAAACATATATATTATTGGTATTACGATATCAATCAAATAAAAGTTACAGAATAATCATTCTCATCATATCTTCTATCCTCATCATATGTATTGAAGCGACACGGACTAAGGAGTTTTAGCAGAAAAAGCTTTTGTGTGATGCCAATTTATGACTAACCGAAAGTTAAGCCTGTAAAAAAGTATCTTTTGGGGGGCTGTCACAGTTTCTGAACTAACAGCGCCACGCCATAACTCAAGTCTGCGACGACGTCGATAACAAAATAACACTTTCCACGAGCGTAGTTTTGAGAAACGGACGATGTAGGAAAACAATATTTATAAAGGAAATAATCGTAGTGATTTTTCCTTACTGTTTCCGATGCTCGGTGAGCAGACATCAGGATTACGGCACATCAAGTAACCTACTTAACAGTATCCACGAGAAAATTCTGCAATTATTTCAGTCTGTTTCAAAAATTTATAAAGTCTATTTTCTATATTCTCTGTATTCGAAGTCCCACGAATAATTAATTCATTGAATATTAAGGATACGAGATTTACAAAGGATGGTTTATATTAAGGAAAACCATATTAGTCGGAAGCAAACTGAAGAAACTACTCAAAAATCACAATGTTACTGTATATGTCAAGTGGGTTTTATGATTATGCGTAAAACGTGTTACGTATTTAGTAAGGTCGTTGCTTTAAAAGGTAGATTCAAATGAAATCTTTTGGTGAGCATTTATCAGTGAGGTGAGTGCGTCACCAAAAACAGGTTCGGCGACCGCCCTCCAGTCACATTTATTGGCAAAAGTATTCTCATATAGTTTTATGTGTACAATGCTCTTAACACGGGCAGTTTCATTTTGCGATAGCAATACATGTGGGAGCGCCGTGACCGCCTGCAGGGGCGACTCAAGTCATCATTTAAATCTTTATATATCCACATTAGGTTTATAGGCGATGGGACGGGAGTTACCCTGTTAGCGTCGCTCGAGTGCACTTTTATCGGGGATGAAATACTGTAATTGCCACTGGCCGTCGGCCATGACCGATGTAAAGCGCACTTGCTATATAATTAAATAATATATAATGTCCGGTTTTATATAATTCATTACAAAATATTTTTTTCTTTAAATACTATGTATTGTTATAAAAATCGTCGCATATTCAAACAACACAACCTAAGTAACCATCCTATTGTCTTTTCCGTTATACTTTACTCTTATTCCACAGAGCGAGATACAAATAAGCAAAATTTATGCCGCGAACCGCACTATTACAGGCCAATTAGAATTCACTCCCTCCGAGGAAAGGAAAGCTAAGCGCGATGGATGATATCTGGAAGCATAATGAGGTTTTTACATCAGGAATCATGAGCTCGGCGCAAAAAGGGATCCCCTATATAAAAAAGGAAATATTCAAAACAATAACCGCTTTTCATATCTCAATCCCCGAACAGCCATAATCTTGACAAATGACGGTCTTTGGAGTGTAGTCGGCACTACGAGCCACATTGACAAAGCCCCAAATAAACTGACGCGGACACATAAATAAGCATATTCGATGTTTTATTGAGTGGAGGAAATACGAAGGAAATTGTTTCCCGCGTCATTACGCCACGCATCAATCAAAGGGCGACCATGCCGAGTGCTGGAGAATGTTCCGCGGATCGATTTACCGGGCCTCGTGCTAGTCGTATCGATCGCTTCCTAATACATATACTTGTATAAACCATTGTGAAAAAATATACCTACATTTTTCTTCACCGCAGATATGTTATGAATTTCGTAACCATTGCTATCGTGGTGATCTGGCGAATGTGCAAGTCACTAACGATGAAACAGAGAGTGACTCCTTGGCATGTACAAATAATAATTGTGACTGCTATAGGCGGCATTTGCGTTAAATTGTGGAAATTAGCGTCCGTCTTCAGTACTGCGTCACCACAGCTGGCGCGTCACATCGGGTCCTTCGTGTAAAGCAGGCCACCACGCCAGTTTTGCGTGGCGGTAAACGGCAATAAACGAGAAAGGCGCGAGGTCCGCGACTGGTGAGGGAGTGAGACCGAGTGCACGATATCTGCATTGGGGCGGCGGTGGTGGCGGCGGCGGCGGCGTGGCGCCGGCGGGTCTGGCGACGCGGCGGCGGCGCATACATCAGACACGCGACACTCCCCCCGCCACTCACCCTCCCAATACTATAACCCCTCACCAATTATCATTGTGATTCTATTTTTAACAGCCTAGACAGCTGACGAAATCAGCACATCCATTATCATTAACCATTCGGAGAATAAAGTAAACGTAGAAATAAAATGTATTAAAGCTCCATTTTATACATATAGGTACTTAAGTAACATATTATATAAACCAGTGTCTTACTGTAACAAAATTAAATTCAAAACTAAGCGAAATGTTCATCTAAATCAATAATAATCTTTAGATATATATGGAAAGTAAGTAGGAACCTAATTTACTAATAATATTCTCGAAGTAGTGAACTACTGAGAACTTCATCGACTTGAGTAACTACCGAGCTAACAACAAAATATCTATGTACTAAACAATGAATGAATATACGAGTATAAACCTACTTTTATTAATTTTGAATTTATGTTTTTTTTTAAGAAAATCACTTTTCACACATTCACACACTTTAGAACAAAGTTATTTTTCATTGTATATATAAGTTCACTATACCATTATCGATTATTTTATATGAAACACTTGTTTGTTTGCGTAATAAACTTTTTCGACGCGAAAAGCTAATTAAAATTTCTAATTTCTTTACAAATGTTTCTTAACCAAAGTGCATTTCTATATATTCTGAACAAGAAAGTTTTTTTTTAATATAATAATAATTTCAAACGCCCTAAGGTAACTAATATTCTCAGGTATTATTACCACAGCTGATGTATGTACGAGATCACCGAGGGTACCTAACTAGGCTTAGGGCTTGAAGTTACTTAAACCTAGAGTTTCATCGCGGGTGTATGCAGGTTGCCTCAAGATGGTTACCTTTACCGTAGGAGCGACGGACTAATGTACATATGAAATATGGCAATGTGCATGGCAGAATCAAACTTCGGATTTAGCGCTTCGACGGGAAGTGCCAAGACCACAAAGCCAGCGATGTTCCAATATTTCTAGCAAAATCGTTTTGAAGTTACATAGACAGGCGATAAAGAGTAACGTGGTAGGTGTTCAATTTGCGGATAAGTTTTTATATTTATATATGTTTAAGTAGCTCTTTTAGTTCTCTTATTTTTAAATTTCCATATCAATGAGCCTGTATTGGCCTACGTTGAATAAATATTATTTACCATACTGCAAATGAAACTAAAAATGGATTTGAAATTTACAGGAAAACTAAGGGGATGACTTCTCTAGAAACAAAATAATTATTTCCTCGTAGGCAATCACATTTTTTCTAATTAATATTAAACTCTATGTTGGACATTAAATTGAAATGTGGTTAAATAATTAATAGATTTGGATGGCTTAATTTGATGTGGTTTTTACCATATTATAATCGGTAGGCCTAGCAAAAATAAAAATGTTAGCTGGCTTTTTTCTAAACCTATATGAAGAAGGCGAAGACTGGGGTGGGAATGTCACGCCTAAACAAGTGGACAGTGGGTTTCTCAGCGGGTAAGACAGAATAGTATTTTGTTATGAGTCTTGGATGTTTACGTTCGCCGTGTAGTGGCAGTTGGATAGAAATGACTTAGTACTTCTATCTCTATATATCTCTACTTCTTTATCAGAAATATTGTGCTCTACTGCGTACTCGCAGTATTGTTTTATGTACGATGTATGGGCTGAAGTATTACTATATATACAAAACATAGTTCAGTATCTTAGGACAGTGCAGTCAATACGATATAACTAGACGATCGGCACTATCGCGTATGCATTGTGATTATGTCATTTGCGTTCATGACTCAGTGATGCAATTATAAGACATTATTATGTATAAGTTGCCGGTCTAATAGCCGCGGATAGCGATGTCAATGCACGACAACGATAGCTGTTATTGTTTCGACGTGAAAATAATGGAACTTTTCATGATGTTTGCTGTTTAGCTATATTGCTGTTATGAATAACCGTTTAGGGCAAATTTTAAGTCACCTTACACAGAATAATCAAAAATTTATTTCGTGATAACTTACAACTGTGCGACCAATGTCGCAATACAACAAGTTCGGCGTTATTTAAATGTCTAACCGTAATGCGGATTGCAAATTGAGTAGCAGATAGATACCGAAAAACGTAAAACGTAGCGTTGCCGCCCCACAACTAGGTGCAGTACCCAGTTGTGGGGCGGCTACAAGAGCAGGACTGATCGGTGTGGAGGTCCTTGGGGGAGCCTTATGTTCAGAAGTGAATGAAATGAAGAAACATCTCAATATCACAGTCTTAAGTAACACACGCAAAATAAAGACGGTGAATTGTTCACTGTTTAATTTATATCGCTAGGATAAATTAGCAAAACAACTATTTCTGTTCCAGTACAAAGCGAAGCGGTTAATCAGTGGATAGCTCAAAATAACTTTGCTTCACTGAAAACGCTCGACGCAATGACGGCTTAACGTTAATAATAGAAGCATCAGAAGGTTGGTTAGGAGAGCTTTCCTCGGTCACATGTCATTAGCCTACCTTCAACCCAAGCTTTTGAAGTATAGTCTACGTATGTATGTAAAACGATGACCTTTCATCAATTAATTATATGGTTTACTTGAATGCTACAGGATTTTCCTGTTGTTGATTGATTGGACGAAGTAGTTTGTTATAAATGTTTTGATGATTTGCGCAAAAACGCATCTAGCCAATTCCGATAATTTCGGTTTCAACATTCATCAGACAGTTTTGATTGGGAAAATTTACATTAAAGTTACAGACAAAGAACCGTAACAAAAAATATTTTTTATGCCCAGTTTAATTGACATATGGTGATGTTACGTTTTATTTTTAAATAAATTACAAAATAAAAAGCACATGATTAACTAAGCCAGGCTTAAAATAACTTTATTCCCGTAGATCTAAGTGTATATTGGTTTTTATTTAAAATAGAAACAATAAGATCCACAAAAAATTATGCGAGGCACTTAATTTTTGCGTCTTTAGTGTAACGTCTAGCGGCGGCCTGCGCGATGTCCACGTAGCACTACCAGTAATATCGGGCCAACGCTGCCAACGTCAAGCCGTGCTCTATTATCCTATGCAAATCCGGATTTCCCAAATATCGTGCCGAGCCGCGGGCCACCGCTATCGTGGCTATTAATAACGGCCGCGTTACAAATACGGCCTGCAGCTGAGCCGTTTAGTCCACCGACGAAACTCACTTGCCGTATGTTACCGTGAGCTTTGTGTGGCGATACTACCGTAGTCTATTAAACATTTTACATAATTGCCCTCTCCCTATCAACCCGCCAGACTATCTTACATACGCTTTAGTGTTTACTAATGTCATTATTCATGCGATCGCTCGGCTCGCCGACTAAATGACTATTGTGCAGACGCTAGCGCTTATATCTTCATTCAGACGCGTAATGACACGAAATTTAGTTTGTAACTCATATAAGATTGGCACACATGCGAAATCGACTCGTTTAGTTAACTACAATTTCTCACGTTTTACTATAATGTTAACAAGGATTACTGGTGCAGTTTATTGAAAGTTACAATATCTATTAGACATGTCTATGATTATTTGAGAGACGCTATTTTAGGTAAATAAGACTGTTGATTAAATATTGAGAAAGGAGATTAACAAAAAGTTCAAATGTCGGAGATAAGAATGTAAAAATGGATGTGTGATGGCTAAGTTTACGATGTGACAATAAAAGAAATAACAGACTACTATGTAAAACAAATGTGAAGAGAAAATATGAGAATTATACTGCGATACAGAATTCTTAGATATTGCGTTAAATTCACGGGCATAATTGGACCGACATATTGAAAAGTTGGTAAACTTAGTTATACTTAAATACATTTAGTTTGTGGTTACAAACTATAATATATTCAATAGAAACAGTGATTTACATCATGTGAAAATGGTAAAAATAAATTGCAATCCAATATAGGTTCTATAATAAGCTTCCACAAAGCTACTTTGAGTTACCTTTGTATAAATTTAAAGATCATTTCAAAAAGATACTCATGAACAAGTAATTATGTAAATGATTATGTATTTAAATTAAATTATTTAACAAAATTATTTATTTAAAATTCTGTATTTCATTTTAACATTTCTGGTGTACCAATGTAAGTATATATAGTATTGTATTCGCCAGGGTTATATTGAATTTTAGTACAGGATTGTTTCCACGGTTCTTAGGCCATTCAGTAATTTTTGAATTCAGTAATTTGTGAATGAGTAAAAAAAATACATACATTTCACATTTATAAGAAAAACGAGATAAAAATAAACCGTTCGAGGTTTTCGACCGTTCTGAAAATTTTAGGAAAGGTTACGAACATTTGTAATCGTGCTTTGTTAACTTATACTTAAATTTCTCCTCACCTCAATAAGTGCTCATAAGGGTCTAAATCTTGAATAAAAATGTTTTATTTGATTTTGTTCCAAATTGTCTTTCACTCTAAGAAACTGAGTTTATACAATTAAAGGTAAACTTATTTCACTAACTCCAGAAACTCGAGAAAATACGCACAATACAGTTCAGGGAAATATAAGCAACAGTGCTCTAAAAATAGTCCATTTATCCAATTAGCCGCGCAGCGCGCTAGTTACAATGTTATTAAGTGAATTAAATTGTTTTTTACCTAATACCGGCGGGGGAACTATTATTACTTTGGCATTAATATTCAAGTAAGTGTTTATCGCGTTAATCTCATAAAACAGGTTAGTCGAGTGAAGGGTGTGTGGATCATCGCGCGAGGTCAAAGGTTCGGGGTCGGGTCGACGCGGCCGTCCGCCTAAAGTATCCCGTGCAATTAGGGCGTATAAAAATTTCGTCTGCCGTTCACGTTAAAAATCGTCTACTATAGTTTATTTTTAATCGTTAAATAATCGTTTATTTAAGCATTTATGCGATGATAATATAATGATCATATTTCATATCAAAACGAGGAAATCTATTTGGTATTGTCTATAATTTTATAGTAAAATTACTTGCTATAAGAAATTGCCCAATGTTTGCGTTTGTACATTTGTTAAAGTTGAAATTTGCAAGGCCAAATTTAAGAGGGCTATGAAAAATTATTAAAGCAAATGTCGTATAAAGCAAACAGCGTCTATAAATCTAGATATAATTAAAATTTTAAATACAATAACTTAAGTTACTTAATCAACAGTTTCATAATCAAAGGAAAAAAGATCAAAGGTTAAACAAACTATGGAACAAGCTGTAGACGGCTGTCTACATAATTTGCAACTTTCCAATAATGAATCACCTACTTGTCCAATTTGTTAGTACTTAATAAAACTTAAAGTTTAAGTGAAGCCGTAAAGAATGTCGTAAACTTTTTAATGCCGCGTCGTGCCGTCGATGAACTGAACGTTTCTAGAACTTTTTAAACTTTACCGATCATATAACGTTAACAATTCATTATACAAATCTTATTGTCCGTCGTTTTAAATAAGAAACACCTATTATGCAAATACTCTGAGAACAGCATAATTTCAATTTGCAAAACGTGCGTTTTATTACAATACTCCCGTCAACATTCAGAATAAAGAACATTGGACAAACTTTAATTAAAGGAATGAAGGGCTATTAACTTTATCTCTGGTGTTTGTTTGAAATAATTTGTCTAGTAGTAGGTATTTAACTTATTATTACTCAAATACAAAAGCATTTGTGTATTTCAACATATAGTAAACTACCGTTCCGCCCGCGGTGACTTGCACTTTTTATCGGATCCGCATTTTATCCCGCAAAGGCAGGGTATATTTTCCTTATACAAATTATCCCTATACGAATTTTTTAAAAATCGGATTAGTACCGAATTATCAACATGTAAAATTAAAAAAGAACTTCTTCAAAATATTTGTACACATAAATGTAATCACACATATATACAGAATGGAATTTCGTAATTGGACCTGAACGGAAAGTACTCTTAATGCTGTAAATAGAAAATTTTACTTTAAGAAAACATTATTTTATTTTTGAAAAGAAAGGAAACAGTATTAATAATAGATTTTCGAAAATTCCCTTGCTAAGCCTAGGAATCAAGCCGATTAAAATTTGTGAAAACTATAGCCTGTACTTTAATTACATTAATCGATAGGGTCAATGATAATCTCTCTGACTTGGTAAATTAAATAAAAGGAAACCGATGAAATCTTAAGTTATTTTTATATATTGTAAAACAAAATTTGTGAGTTTCAATGGTAAACTCACAAATTTTATTTTACAATATATGTACATATATGTGGTATATACTAAAAGGTTTGGTAGTAAAGGTGTACATGAATTCCCATATTTCGTCAATTTTTATTATATCCCGTGATATAGGGAGCGAGCTTATTGGTAATGCTTGGGCACTTTCCTTCTCAATCCGTCTCCACATAGACAAATATTATATATAGTATACATAGATTTTTTGTCAGAGATTTAATGATAATGTTGAATTTCAATGATGTTGACGTTAAGATTAAGATTTTATTATTCTACGGGCTAAAGCATAAATATAATTTTGATATAGTTAGACATTGACTCTATAATGGTAACACGGGATTACATTTTTATACATCCAAACCGAAATGAAATAATAAACCAAAATTACTTTGTCAAAGGTTCAACTCGTGAGTTTCAAGCGATCCATACTTAATTATACGAATACTATAAAAATCAAAACGACTTAAATGTCTATTACTCATATTTAATTGAGGTTTCCGTCCTCAATCAAATGTAACGTAAACGAAATGTTAAGCACACGGAGTCGTTTGGCCTTACTTAACAATGTCTTACCTGCTTGCAAAATTCCAAGTAGATTGGGTGAAATGGACAACTATTCACAAATTATTGGTCCTTACTGAAGGGCTCGCGACTACGGAATGGCCCGAGGCGACGTCCACGTACCGGTACAATTTAATTAAATAAGGCTTCAGATTAACTCGGTAAGGCTTCACACAAACTATACTGTTTCTTTTCCCCTTCGAAAGTATCCATCGCTGTATTTATATAGACATACACTTTTAGTATGTGTAGGCACTTACATAGTTTTTATCAGAGACTTACTCATAATACGCCGTCGTCATAACTTATTCGATATAACACACGCAGTGCTACCACGAAACTTATTTACCTGAAACAAAAACACAGTAAAATTAGGCCATTGTAATTTGTTAATACGTAAGCCAATTTAGCCGTAAACAATGTCTGTGATAACAATAATGGCAGAAGTGACGAATCAAAGTTGCTCTGGTGTATAGTCTTGACTTTGATAATAATGGATTCGGTCGGAAGGGTGAGCGTGGCGCGGCGTGGGCGCGGGCGGCGGGGACGAGCGATTGTATCGCATGATAAACACCGGCCGCCCGCCGCGCCATCCGCGACTCCTAGCTAATTAAACAACAACGGAGGAAATTAATTTGATTGTTTCGGAACTGCGCCTCTTTGTATCGGATCCGCGAGCCGGTTACCTCAGAAAAATGTTTTGAGTGACACCAACCGATTGAACCGCCCGAGATATTATTTCACAGCGTCACGGTTTATTTTACGCAGAGTGACGCGATGGCGACGGAGGCGCGCGCGAAGCGTGACTGGCAACTTAACACTGACGGTACGTTTGTCAACGATCGTAAAGCCTTTAAGTACTTATTATAACTTAGGGTTGACAATGACAAGTGTGAGTCACAATAAAACTTTAAATTTTTTATTATTTAATCTAAATAAAACTTAAATTATACAATTGACGGTGGGATAATTCGTTGTTAATATGATCTATATTCACAATTACGGATTTCGTAAGTTAAGAATTGGTATTTACGGTGGGACGTAGAGCTTCAATGCCGACCTCGAAAACTGATTCACTACATTAAGTGAGCGCAGTCGCATCTGCACTAAATAGTTTGCACAAAATCAGCATCGCCATAGTCAGCAAGTACTCTTCAAGTACATAGTCAGCATATCATAACTTATCCAACTTAAGCCTAGCCCTCGGTTCAATATACAATGGTAATGACAAACGACTCGCGAGTGACAAAGCGAATGCGAATGGTAAGTGTGTTCCGCAAGTGTACACTCGAGTTAAGCGTAAATACGGAAGAGGCTAGCACGAGGATTGGACCGAGCCGCTCTGGTTTCATTTTCCTTCTTTTACTTTAAACAACATTTCGTAAATAAATCTTAATATATATATTTCTTGTGTGCGTGTGTATGTGACTGAACTCCTCCTAAACGACTGGACCAATTTTGATGAAATTTTTTGTGTGTATTCCAGGGGGCTTGAGAATGGTTTAGATTCACAATACGGTCATATAGATTTTGTTTTTCAGCTAAATTATTTATTTAAAAACATTTGAGACAACGTGAGACAACGTGACATTTGAGACATTTGACATTTGAGACATTTGACAGGACAACGTCTGTTGGGCCAGCTAGTATATATATATATCAATAAAAAACACTGAATGTGAATTGTCGTTTAAAAGGAGTATTGGTGATTATGTTTTTGAGAATGTGAAATGTTAAATTGAAATATAAATTAATGTAAGTAAACAAGAAAGTTAATACAATGTTCAGCTCATACACTAGCGCGAACGATGTTTGTTAATTATTGTAAAACAGTTAATTTTATTCTCAAGTAAGTTGATGTTGTGTCTTTTTTTGAGAAATAAAGAATCTTTAAACTATATATATATATAATATATATATATATATATATTTGTTACACTTACACCAATTAGCCTAGCCCAAACTAAGCTCTATAAGGCTTGTGCTATGGGATCTAGGGTAACGGATAGACATACATATATAAATATTTTTATACAAATATATATCAACAACCATGACTAAGGTACAAATGCTCGCATTCATCACACAAACATCTGCCCCCACTGGGATTCGAACCCGGGACCTCAGAGATGGCGACACCTTGAAACCGGTGTACTATCCACTCGACTATGGAAATCGTCGTAAAACCACAATATTAAATATAAATACAAACAACGTTGTAAACTAATAATAAAACTTCAATCAAATAAGTTTATTGATAATTTCAAATATGATTCTTTGTAACAAAATTATAAATATAAACAGCAAAGTAAAACTATTTATATCACATTTCGTTTCGGCGACTCCGAATTGAAAACTTAAAACTTTCGGCGTCGGGTGTCAATTAAGAGAAGTATTTGCGGTCCGCCCCCGCCCAGACAATAAGTCGTGGAATTGAATACGGAAAATTAACCATGAATAGATAGGACGAGGTCGGGGCAAAAACTTCGTTTGCTCACACTCAGTAGGTTGCCACAGCCACAGCGCGGTGTGAAAATATGAAATTGCACGTGGCAGTACAAGACTTCCGTGTAACACTAAATGCACTCTTTGATCTGAAAACAGTGAGTTACGAAAATTATTATAATCTTATTTGTCTACAGTGCGACGTTACCTATAAAATGATGACGAGCATCTGTAGAAATGATGGTTCGTAGTACTTCCCATGGTGTTCCGGCAAGTTGTGGCTCACGTTGAAAGAGTCAATTTTAATTTCTAACGGCGTATCTAGTATACATGAGAATCTTCGGTGACATTGCGATCGGCACTGTATGTGAATTATTTACGCAGCTCTGAGTGCGGCCCCCAGCCCGGCGCCCCGACCTCCGGACAGATTGAAGGCGACAAACTTTTTGTTTACTCACGAATAAATTGTTTCGATTCCGCCCGGTCCCAGCATGAGCGTTAACGGAAGGGTACAGAATAGTTAATTTGGTTTTTCCTTTTGAAAGAAATCTATGTAATTTGATATTAATAGGAATTCTCCCGTACGTTACAATATAAGTTTTTCTCAGTGTAGGTAAAATCAAAATAGGTCTGTAATTAGAAGGGTTTGTGTTATTACTTGATTTAAGTAATAGTACTAACTTCCTATTCTTCATTTGTTTAGGAAAGCTGCCTTAAACGTTAATTAAAAATCAATGCAAGTTTTAGGGTAGTTTCCTGTATTATCGGTATTATGCCCCAAAGATCTTTAGTTTTTTAATTAATCTAAACATTTAGATTAAGACAGTGTCCGCGGTAATGTGACTAAAATTAAAGACTGTTACACCTTTTTATATCCTCTTTTAAGAGAGCCACAGCCACATTGGGGTACGAATTCATATCATTAATAGTTTTTATGGGTATTTAGGAAAAGAACTCCTCAAATGCATTAGCAAGAGCAACGTCTGATTCATTTTTTTGTTTATTGACATTAAGTTTGAAGGAATTTACCGGGCACGGCTGCTTCGGTGAGTATCTGTGTCGAATAGGACAGGAGGGATCGACACATTGTCACCACTGCGCATCCGACCTCGACTCGGCCCAGCACACGCTGGCGGAGTGCCCCGCGTGGGCCTCCGAGCGCCGAGTCTTGGTCGCAGAGATCGGGCGAGATCTGTCTCCGCCAGCATTGACTGCGGCAATGCTGGCGGACGAGGGAGGTTGGAGGGCTGTGGCCTCCTTCTGTGAAGCAGTGATGCTCGAGAAGGAGGCCGCCGAGCGGGGTCGGGAGATGGCCGATCCCGCTCGAAGAAGGCGGCGCCGGGCTCGGTAGCACAGCTGCAGCGCCGCCGCGGGTCGCCGGCGGGCGCGAGGAAGTCGCGACTGCTACGGCGACCCGGGATGGACCACGCCCCTTCCGTGGCCGGGGGGCGTCGTCGGTGGAGGAGACCGGGGGAGGTAGTGTAGCCTCCCTTGAGGAGGGCTCCCCTCTAGGCAGGGGAGCAGAGGCTGGGGGTTCCCGGAGGTGGCTTGGTGTTCCCGGGGGCTCCCTACATGCCTGAGGAAGGCCATCCCTGAGGTTTTTAGTGGGTAGGCCTCCCCCTTCTGGGGAGGAGAGCCCCACATAACCGCCGGCTCGCCACAGCCGGGTATGCAATTTAATGCATTTTCCTCAGGAAACAAAAAAAAAAAGTTTGAAGGAATTTACAGTGTTCTTTGATTTGCCCACTTCCTGATTTATGATATTCCACATAGTTTTTAGTTTATTTTGAGACATGTTAATTTTGTGAGATATGTATATTGCTTTTTTCAAATGTGCTTTCTAACATAGTCTAAAAAATTTGGATCACTGGAAGTTTTTAATGCGTATAATTCAAATAGCCTATCCAGTTATTATCTCGTGCATGATGTTAATGATCTCATTCGCTGGCAATATTTAGTAAACAATAATAGACCGTCCGACATTAAAAGGCATACAAGACGAAGATTTATTAATAAAACCAATTTAAAATCCAATTAACATTTGTACCAATTACCGAGAATGGAAGGATCTTCGGGGTCAGAGGGTCCAGAATGTACTTCTACAAACCAACTGGAAATTTTCAAATTCAAAATGAAAAGTTGCGAGTGCTTTCGCGGTATATTGGCGTAAAGGTTCGAAAAGGGATATGGGGACTCATTATAAAATACGCGGTTCATCTTGCCCGCCGGGACAAAAACGGTCCGCTGTCCGTTACGGTTTGGGCGGCTATTAAGCAAAACCAGCGGCGCCAGCGACCTCTCATCGGAAAAGCGCTGAACATGTTAACAATACAACGGCTATCTAATTACTTTGCGCTTATCTGCGATGTCACTATGATAATCTGTTTGCCGGTTTTTACTCTGCGACTATCTGTTCATCATTGGTTTGCATGGACATTTCAAGTTATGATCTTGCGTTAATAATATAGAATAATATATCTACAAACCTAATATAAACGACTGTTGTATAAAAAAAAAACAAATATATTCTAGCAACGGACGCTAATATCAACATTTCACATGTTACAGAAGATATATAAGATATGTAGATATATCTAACTTTTATAAGATGTGAAATGTTAAACTTCTATAGCAAATATACATCTTGTATTACTGTATGGTTCACAAATGCTAACGTCAGACTTTACAACAGATTGCACTGCAATTGTGAATTTCGAATCTCTGCATCATTAAGTCATTAAACCTAGGAGAGGTGGTTTAACACAATCGGAATCAAATTAAGTTCATTCATGTGCGGTGGGCAAGCGGCGCGGCGTGTTGAATCAGCTGCTCGTCCGCCCTAAGGCTACGCGCAAAGAATCACCAACGAACAGATGAATCCCCTATGATAACCAAAATTGGATTATGAAATAAATTGCGGTTTATTGTTTTGCTAACGCCGCAGTTTCTTAGCGCCTCCAGCAATATCATGAGTCTTATTTATGTTTAATTTCAAAAGTACGAATGAATACATTTTTAAAAATTTTAGTATGATAAGAAACTTAAAACATTTGATTAGAGAGCGAATGTGATTCGAGTAGGCACTCGAGAATCATATTCGTTTGCGACTACATTTTTATACTTAATTCGGATGCTCCCGGAAAATAATAAAGTAAAATGTGTGGAACAGGAAAAGAGCGATTGCAATCGTACGTGCCGCCATTCCCCCGAGATCGGAGAGCGGTGCGAGGCGGGCGAGAGAACTCTCATTAACCGGTCGGGAGCGACGATCGAGCCGCGACAAATGAACCTGAAGCGCGACCGATTATTCCGCCGTGTGCATCCCGAGACTTACAGACACCACTCGAATGTCTATTATAATGCAAACGAACATTGGAAGTTAGTTTTAAAATAAGTTAAATCAAATCTGCTACGCCCGCCATACTTCTGATTAGACACGTGAATCTGAAAATTTGCGGCTGAAATTTCGGTTAGGATTATAACACACGCGGAGGGAGCTGGGAACACGTCAAATTGGGAGGTACAGCCGCATCGGATGGAGATCCCGAACGACCGGAGTTATAAGCTAAGTGCTGCGAAGTTTCACGTCCAGAATGGATGGTCGAATTAATTGAAATATTGCGTCGCGCCGGTGTGCGGTCGTGCGGCGGCGGATTGGGGATTAAAGTTGCAGTGTCGGGCGCGGGTGGTCGGCGCAGGTGCGCGGGGCTGCACTGCGGCCGCGCTGCCGTCATCGGCTTGCAGTGCACGAAACTCGAGCCGCTGAAAAATTGCGTCGAACGTCTTTCGGATCCGCCCCCGCATCGCCGCGGGCCTGAGCCACATACAAATCAGTTCGCGATGCGCGTCGAATGCCGACGCCCACTGTCTCGCATCGGTACGTTTGGCCGAACTAAACATTGCATTGAAATGCCCTCTTTTATCTTCGGCCAAATAAAAATTGGCCATCGTTCCTGCGCAGTGATTTTAAATTTTATTTTGTAATTCTCTTACAAGATAATTCAAATCAAAAGGGAAATTATATTAGGCTCTAGCATATTTGTTCACAATAAACTTACGTCTTATACTTGTATCGCAATAGACGTAGGCACATTTAATAGCGGAAATAATATTTATTACGAAGTCGACGGCGGGCGGAACAAAATATTGCTGCAGAGCTAAACGTAACTTTTACAATGACTCGGCGATTTCGCGACGTTGCAAAGCACGACTATCTGTTCGAAATATCAAAATAAGATTATTTCGTGTCTGCTTCCGACAAATAATATAGGATTTATTGAATGGAATCTGTACAATATTTATCTCTTTTCGTGATCATTATAAACATGCGACTGTACATTTTCGAAAAACTGAGGTTTCACAATAACATTTATTAGGAACCTCATATAGAAATGCAAGATTTATGAAAGATAACGCCCACAATGTAAACATTCTAGCAGTTGTTCAATAAATAGAAATACTGTTCCAAAATCTGTAAATAGAGTTATCAAGTGTACGGTATACTTTATTAAAGGGCCGGCAAAGTGGAAGGAGGGCTTGGTCGACCTTCATAAAACAAACTTTATGACAAACAATAACATTTATTACATAGTTGGGTATTAATGCGTGCTCCATTAAAAGTTGCCGCCGTCTAGGCGCCCTGCAATGTGATTGCGGGGAACGCAAACATCTTTTCAGGTTTATAACTCAGCTTTCCGTACAGTACAGTGCCGGCTTATGGACGAATATAATCCTAATCTAGTGTACCATTACATCGCCCCGCCTTTGTTGTCGGCTCGAAACGGCTGACACTGTCGCGATGCATTGAACTCGTAAATATTACAAGTCGTTTATTAAACCTAAATCCGTTGTCACGTAACTACAGCCAGTTAGTACACGCATGATGATATAATATAATAAATAAATTTTAATAAGATTTAGAGAATTCTTAAAGCAATGGTTATTCGTCGTCTGTTGCAAATGTTCTGCGATATTCAAAAGCAATATAGAAATGTAACTTACGGTAAAAAATAAAATGGTAATTTAATTAATAGCTATGAATGAATGTTATCAAGTCGATACTTAATAAGGTAAAGTATTATATTCTGAAATTATAATGCTATACTAACTTTTATTACTATTTGTTTTTTGTTATTTATATTATTTTTTTACCGCTCAATACTTCTAAACTTTTATTGTCATGAATCGGAAGTAAATGCAAATATTATATTCACTACAATACAATTTACCTTACAACAATAAACCTAAGACGCATTTGCATTTTCCAGTCAATTAGGCTCAACTTCAAAAAGTTCCTTCTTAAAATGCTGTACATTTTCCTACATCATGTTAGTTTATATATATATATAGCTTTATTAAATTGTACATTTTTCTTTTTTTTTAAGGCAAAGAGTCAATACTATAGTGTACTTGTAGTAAAATTTTTATTAAAATTATTTTTCTTTTATTTATCACATACATAATAATTTGCTGTAAATTTAATTGTGTCTTTTGTATTTTACCGCACATAGCTCGGATCCGAATACTAGCGCTGCGAAAGATTAGTCTGTCGTAGCTCATGCTGAGGTCAGGTCCCAATTTACCGTTTATAAAATTATTGTATGTTTTATATATGTGCTTATGGTCTATAAATGTTTTCGTTTCTGTTTTTTAAAGGAGAGCTATTAATGACATAGATGTGTCACTCACTTAAACGATTTGAATCAGACACGTTGGTTATAAAGCGTTCGCAAGACTATCACATCTCGTAAGTACCTATATTATCACCCTAAGTACTACGTTAATTATATTATGAAAACAATTTTATTCGTAAAAAAATAGAAGTTAAAACCCACGGATGAATGAGAAGATGGACTCTTGGCTTACCTTGCCTTGTTTCAAAAACCGACAAACATCGTATTATAAACTGTTTCTATTTATTGTTCCTATGTTATAAGTCAACATTACAAAACAAATTCCAGCTGAGAAATGTTGAGAGGTAAAGAAGTAATCAAATAGAAAAAATAATAAAACTTTTAATGTTATTGTTTCATCATTATTCATATTTTTTCACTGTAAAACAGAATATGGCCAACATTGGCGTTGACATGAAAAATTAAACGATTGACAAATCGACGAGAACTTGAAATCTTGCGAAATGTATGAGATTTTTTAATCGAATGACTCACATAGGTCACCAGAGTACATGTTTGAATCGCGAGGATCAGTTTATGTACAATGCATAAGTATATACATAATCTACAGATGCGAAGAGCCTTTGTATAAGCCCAGGAGGACATGTGTCAGCGGACGATGTGAGCAGGGCCTGTTTTTACCCGGCCCAGAGGGACCGACACAGTGCGGCTGAACTAATTTGATAAAGAAATAGCACAAGCGTAATGAAATATACCCACTAATTGGTATTTTTTCATATAACTTGGCCACAGGTGTTGACCTTATAAGGTATTATTTATCGCTGGTGAAATAATTGCTTATACCTACATGATCCATAAAAGTAGAAAGTACACTATATACTTTACAGTACTACACCATAAACTAGCAATAAACAAATAATATTTCTGTGAAAAGTAAATTCTAGTAAGTATAACACCATATAAATAGTGGATTTTTAAAATAATAAATTAGACAAATATTAATTACTGCCAAACATTGAATGAATTTACGTTGGTGTTCGAGTATTTTAATTTTTAAGATCCACCAACGAACGTTGCATTTTAAACGTGGCCAAACAGTCATAAATATTATTATGTAAAGTGGTCAAGTAATTTAAATAAAAAGTGTAGGCGCCAGGTCCTACTTAAGCATTGCTATTATGAAATCAACTAAATTTCACAAGTTCCCGAGTTTCAGAACGTATAGAATTTTCTTGGGGGTTCATGTAACAAGTTTATATGAGTATATATTTCTATAATTAAGGGTGTGCGCCGACCGACTTAAATGGTAGAATGCAAAGGTTCAGAGTTGATACAAAATACTCATATACGATAGTTTTGCAGCCCATCAGAGTATTAAAGAGTATACCAAGTAAATAACTATTTATTAATTTATAATTAGAGTCATTTGCATACACGTCGTCACTGATATTGATAGTAAACCTAAATTAGTATAGTCAGTTAATAATCTCATATGATACACTTTCATTAAATTGTAATGTGTAACTTTTTGACTCCGAACGAAGCAAAACTATCTCACTTGCGTCTCATCAATGGGTTCACAGTACACGCTCAACAGTAACTTGATCTTCGTCAAAATTTATTGCTGCACGCAGAGTTGATGACTTACGAAATTTTGCGTAAAAAATGCGGATATGCGTGATCCTTAAGACGTTTATTTGCGACCATCGTTCGCATCTCTGAGGTGCAGGTTGCGCGCGCGCTCACATTCCGTGACGGCCGGGCCGGTCAAAATAACCTTCTCCGCTCCAGTTACCTCGTTGAATACGACCTTCGTAAGACTAGTACTGACTCGACTCAACTTCTGCTTTTTGCAATTACACTTCTCACTTTTTGCGGAAAGTCAAATGTCTGTACTATTACGACTCTTGTACAGATATTGCATAGTCATGGTGTGCAAAAATAAATTCCTCCTTAAATATTTACAATCTATATGATAAACTTAATTATGACATATAAACTATAGTATATGATATAAATCACTAAAATTGGGGAAGACTTACACATAAACTTACAGATACACTTGTACGTTGGTCACATACAACAATCTAAAGGTAAAACTACTAAATCATGAAAACATTCCAAATATCACGCTGTATGTCAAGTAGGTAATTCACAACAACGAAACGTAGTAATTGCCCAGTCGGCAATGAGAGTTCGCAGAGTTCGACTGTACGTACGTAGGTAGTCGAGTCGTCGATGACGCTCATTTGCGTATCTAAGTGGTCCCACGGAGGCCATTAGCCGGCGATCGACGGCGTCATTACTCGTGCGACGCGATGTGATAAGGGCTGCCGCACCACCGGCCGACGGCAACGTGATCTAACGACATGGTGCGAAATATTTCATAGTTCGAGTGGACACAAAACTGAGAGCTGAATCACCTAACGACATGCGCTGCGAGTGAACACAAACTGAGGGTCAATTTACTTTACAACAAACGACGTGAGGGGATGTAAATTTAAGTCTGATTAACCCAATGTAGCCTACTGATTTAAAATTACATATGTGTCTCTTTTCACTATTTTGTAATATAAAATATGTCTAAGAGAGTTTAGTACATGTATGTTGAAGTAAGGTAAAAATCCATTAATAAACCTGTGTAAATTAAAACTGAACCGTACTATTGGACAAATTAGTATGTCACATTGTCACAACATAGAAAATTACCAGGAGTACTCATCAACAACTTGCAGTGTGGATATTTCAATCGTCATAACAGAGTTAGAATTAAAATTGCAAACCCATGTGAACTCAAAAATTTGATCCAATTAAGGGAACACTTATAAACGTGTTAGACTAAGTAATAAGTATGATTTTAGAGAAGTTAACAGTTTTGTACTAAATGTTAATTACTAACTAGATTAATGTGCAATAAGTTTTATGAATCAAGAAATAGATCAGAGTAACGTGTGCACAGCTGCTACGAAAACCCAATAATTATTATCACAAAAGTCCTATCGGATTAGTATGCCCCATACGGTAGTAAATAAGAAATGAATTATCGAAGAGCTAAATATAAGTTTTTGTAAGTATTCAGATTCAGTATTCTGCCTTAAGTCGAAAAACACGTCATTGAAAAATCGCACCGGATAAAATCGAAGTCGCAGCCAGTATATCCACATAACTTTGCCTAACCCACGACACACGCCCACAACCAGCCGGTCATAGTTGCTTTTAAGTGATTTCATAACTGGTCTCGGAGCGCCATTTTCCGTCGAGTTTCGTCATATATTTTAACGAGATTGGCGGCAGTCCTGACAGCACGCTCAACTTGCGGCGAAAACTCCCCGACACAAGTTTACTAAATTATTACAGGATATCGATTTAATATTAAAACCGAGCTCATTACCCACTTCGGGAGTTTTCAGAAATCGTCTCTATTGAAATAGCTAAATAGAGGTCGAGGTCGGATGTTAGTGCGGAATGAGTTTCTTCTCGTTGCAGGATTACTGATATGAAACATTACAAATGCAAGTAAGATTCAGTGTCCATACAAATGAATAATTTCATGTCACAATATTTACGTGAAATTATGGCAGTATTTTTCTTTATTTTGGTTTTGACTGTTAATCGATGGCTATGGCTACAAGAGATATGTATGTGGCACATGCGTTACATAACTTAGTATGTCCGTGGTATTCTTATTAGGAGAATAATACCAAACAATCTCGCCAAAATATTCTCATCACATCACAATTAAACATATAATTTTACAACGAGTAACCTATGTATTTAATTAATCTTTACCAAAGTGTAAGTTATCGCGATAATATACGTCTACTCGTCACTGTCCAGCTCAACGGCTGTCGGGCGAAACTAACTCGTTACTTTGTAACTAATGAACACTAAAGCTGACCCCAATTAATTGCAAAAGTGTTACGCGCGAACTTTATAGTCGTGCTGGGCTCACGTGAATCACGAAATTAACTAATTACTATTTCGTCACATCAAATTTTTAACTATCTTGACTAATTTCTTTACGTTACGATATTTAACATTTTATCCCATTTTATTGTAAGTATTACAACATTACGTAATACTATCTACTAATAATTGAAAGAATCTTTAATGTAAATGGTAGTTCCTTTAATTCAAGTTAATAGCATCGTTCAAGCATTAAGTTTCCGCAGTACACTTACCTACATAGTTTGAGTAATTAAATAGACCTCAATTAGTTTTTCATTTATTGCATATTTTATGTAATTAAAAAGATAAAGACAGATAAATTAGATAAGAATTATAATTAGAACACATAAATTTCATTTACCTAAGGGAAATTTCAGCAAATAAAAAACACTTACGGCGTATTGCTTATCCAGACAGGATTATATAAAATGCTTTTAAATTACATTATTTTATTATGTTTAATTATCGAAGTCAGATGATTTCAGATGTGTACAGTTTGAAATGAAATATTAACGTTGTGGTCTCGCTACGGGTGTACGAATCGCTTGATTCGGGAGGCTTAGCGTTGATCCTGCCATGTAGCATGTGATTTTCGTATTTCTAATTTCCTATGAACATATATTTGATAGTCCTACGTGAAGTAAAACCTAGTGAAGCAAATTATATACACTTGTGAAGAAACTTATAGGTGTAAGTAGGTGTAACCGATTCGCACCGAGCTAGTTCCCATCAATATAGGTCGGAGCTGAGTTTCATCGGTAGGTCTTTCGGGTCGAGCCGCCTCGATTTGTCAGAAGTCCGACATATAATTTTTAATGCTATGAAAAATATTTTCAACAATAACGTTGCTTTAATACCTTGTTATGGTTCCTTTTTACGAGGCATGTTTTTTAAGTAAGTACCGTTTTGGAATTAAAAAAAGACGTGCAAAGATATCGCAATAATTTTATTTTTACATGAAAGCCTGTACCTTAATCTACTTTTCTACATAATTTCCGTGAATATTGAGACACTTGTCATAACGTGGCACCAGTTTTTGAATACCCTCCTCATAAAATTCTGCCGCCTGACTTGTTAACCACTGTATCACAAATGCTTTGACTTCGTTATCGTCTTTTTTGGGACAGAAAAGGAGTGGAGTTTCTGCATCGTAATGAGACAATCAATGCAGCGTCTTATTGTGAGACATTGAAAAATCTGCGTCGTGCAATCCAGAACAAAAGACGTGGTAAGTTGAGAAAGGGTATCGTTTTGCTGCATGACAATGCCCGTCCTCATGTGGCATCAAATCTTCTCAATGGGAAACTCTAGATCATCCTCCATACAGCCCTGATCTGGCGCGCCAGCGACTACCATTTGTTCTGCATTGAAAAACACCTGGGCGGTCAGCGTCTTCAGCATAACGAAGTCAAAGCATTTGTGATACAGTGGTTAACAAGTCAGGCGGCAGAATTTTTATGAGGAGGGTATTCAAAAACTGGTGCCACGTTATGACAAGTGTCTCAATATTCACGGAAATTATGTAGAAAAGTAGATTAAGGTACAGACTTTCATGTATATTATTGCGATATCTTTGCACGTCTTTTAACCAAAACGGTATTACTTAAAAACATGCCTCGTATATGTATTGAACTTTGTACCTTCAGAGTCTCACGTTGATAGCGACATGATGTATAGCATATTTACGTTATTTACGTAGGGGTTTAGTGCCGGCACCCGCTCATTAGAACACTGGTAAGCAACGGGGCCGCCGCCTCGCCGGCGTGGTGTGTCTAACTTTTGCGATATGCACTACGCAATCGTTTAAAATTTTATCCCCCTCTTTGTTTTGGACAGATCGATGTTGCTAATACGGGACTCTTTATACACGTTGTAGTATACTCACTGAATCGGCTGGAACATCATATTTATGATGGTTTAGATGATAAGTTTTATGCACAATTAATAAAAAAAATAAATTAACAATTTGTCAAGGAGGGAAAGGATTGTAAAAAAAACCCGCTGTTGGGAATAGTTTGTTGTCGGCTATTTATGATTAACAAGTTATGAATTCTGTGTACAAACTTAGAGGAACCGGTCGTTATTTCTTTTCGGGCGTTAACCTTGAATTGGAATTAGGAAAGATTCGGTTCGCAAACAAGTCTGGTCTGATTTCTTCTGTAACTAGCTTTCCATTAAAGATCTAAACTTAGGACCTGTCTAACAAAATAGCAGAATTCTGTTTCAACTGCGTGCTTTTAGAAATACAGCTTCAAATCTGCCGAGTGTTGGCCGTCAGCCATGCCTGAATAACGCACGAGCATCGTCTTAGGACATAACTCTCACACCTAAAATAAGAAGACGACAAAAGAAGCCATTTGTTTTAGTATTATGCTATCGACTCGCAGCACGGCGGCGGCGGAGGCGCTGGTTCAGCTGCCCGTTCGATTTTTCAGCAGACGCCACTAGACGCGTCTACGCGAAATTGTGAAAAATAGACGGTCATTTGTATTGGATATTCGTTTGTGGCGCAAACGATTCCCCTTGGTCACCGACTGTGAACGCATCGGACATTGTAATGCACTTAGTAATAGTAGCTTTTGCTGAAGGATAAAATGAAATACTCAAGACAAGAAAATACAAAAAATATTGTCAATGTCAACCCTCTATACAGAAGAGTGAAACTTGGTTTAAATAGATAACATACGATATTGTGACTATTGATATCACGGATAAATAAACACTAATCCGTAAATATACATAAGCAGAATATAGTAAGCTAAAATCTATGGAAATAAACACATCGAATTAGATTTAAAATTATAGGGGACTAAAGGCAAAATTCTTGTAAATTTCTGGACCTCTACAAGGTTAATTCGTAAACAGCTTACATTTCATGTGAAAAATCAGTGAACACAGTAGTCATATTTATCAATGATCCAGTTAATTTGGAAGAAAAAGTCGGGATTGTTTTATATTCCAGTCGCAACCGACGGCGGGGCCATCGAAGCTATTACAGTAGCCCTAATGAGATTTAGAGCGGTCATATAAAGTTATTTATGAGCAGAGCGCGACTGCTAAGATATAGTCGTAGCAGCATCATTCTCTTAAAAATGCTGCGGCGAAACTACATTCGTTTTTATTTCCATGAATCAACTCGGTGTGATAAACATCTCTAATATCCGTACGTTACCTATCTTTAGTAGGAAAGTTATTTTATTACATTAAGAGCTCTAAACATGGCTTTGAGGGACTATCTGGTTTAATGCCCGTCGTGAGGTTATCCTTCTAGTGAGTGCCCGTGCCGATCGATCGGCTGCTGGTCATCCATCAAAATGCAACACATAATAATGGTATATTGATGACGAGACCCGAGCAAACAATAGCGAAAAGCATTGAGCTTTATAGATATAATAAAATAAACTAATTGAATTGATGATAATATAACAACGCTTTAATTATAAGTTCATTTTAGATAATGGGATTCTTCGGCGGCTACTTAAGGTAACATCGGTACAGCAAGAAAATAATTTAATTATACGGTTATGTATATAATTATATAAATTTAATTGGATATACGCCCATCGGAAACTTCGAGCTAAAGTAGACACCAGTTACTATAGCTTGTTAGCACCAGTAGATATAAGTAGATAGCGCCTAAACAAGTGAAACGGACGTTTGTATTTTTATTATCCTGAGCAGAAACAGTCGGCGCCGTAGCCTTTATCACGACAAATGGGGTTCAATATGTCGTAGGGGCCAGGAGCTCGAAGTGTTTTAGTTTATTGTTGTACTGGGCAAAATGGAAACACAATTTTCAGATTGGATTTGGTATAAACTCGTTCAACCTTGCCCTAAACAATTAAAGCTAAAAGGATAAACGGAGCTAGGACAAAGAATGCCCCTGCCACTCGCCAGTTAGTCAATATTATTTGGAATGAGCAAAACTATCGCTGACACGCACGCCTCATTTGGACAATAGCGCCGGCCCTATTATTTATTATTATTTTTATTCGGGAGGTGGGTGATCGATCGTCGAATGGAGGGCTCGCGGAAAAAGTCCTTTGTTCGACGTGAGATTAATCACACGCGCGCATGAGGGCCGAGTCAAGATATTCATGAAGGTCTGCTAAATTTACAGCAAACACATTGAAAATAATTAGAATATGCATAGAGAGAGAGAGAGAGAGAGGTAGGTGTTATCGGTTTAAGCAGAAAATGTTCTACGGTAATGAAGTCTTTTTTACCTAATAAGTTCAAACTACTATCGTCAGGTAGCGATATCATCTAGTTCAATACCGCCTTTAGCGAATATGTTGAATCAACATCGGCAAAGAGACTTCGCAGGCCGTGACATGTCCTTAGAGACACCCCTAAAGAGGATTTTCAAGACCCGCAAGCGGTGGCGTCTGAGCCGTCGCACTCCTTGCCATCCCCTTCTTGGCAGCCTTCTGCTTGGCCACGAATAGGTTCCCATCGATATTGGCCGGAGTCATTTGGGTGTACCGTACCTCTTCGGGCGTATATGCTCTCTTTACTCTCCTGAGGTACGGTCTTCTTTACAACGTCAAGTCATAGAGTCATTTAGGACCAACGGCTTAGGCTGAGGTAGGTCTTTCGGGTCGAGCCGCCTCGCCGAAATCTCAGTCTTTCCTCTCCAGAGGGGAAAAAATGGTGTCGTCACGAACCTTCCCGAATGGAAAGTGAATGAGCCCAAAATTTATTTGGAGGCGTGTAGTGAGTTCTGTAACATCTCACATGAGATTTATTATAAATGCTGATATGACACTTTTTGCCGGAACAGAAGGTACAAACAAAAATTATTTTAAAAAATTAAGAGATACAAATAAATATTGTATTTACGACATATGCGTGGGTTTAAGGATTAGACTTGAATGGGAAAGATAATCCAAATGTATTTTGCCATATACAATGAATGAATAAAACTAAATTCGCTTGCGTATTATAAATTGATATGATAGACTTTACACTATTACATACAGTTGATGTCTCACTAGAGTCGGTGATATCTGCAGCCTCGTCGTTGACAGTGCCGGTAATGTGATAGCGCAAACAAACGTTCGGACACCGCGCCTCGCGATGTCAATTAAGCTAATTCAACACACAAGGGGAGTGCGGCCGCCCCCCCCCCCCTCCCCGCGCTCTCCGGCGTCCTTAACTGACGCATTATTTAAACAACAAAGCCATTTCATACATATGGATACCGCGCTGAAACTATACAGATGACCGTTCACCGTCTGTACGTGAAGTAATATTGTCATGCTGTTATGGATTAAAAGCTGAACGAAAGCGTTAGTGTAAAATATTGTAACATTGTAAAATATTACAATCGAAAGAGGAGAATCAAAACAAAATATGCAAACAGAAAGAGGAATGTCGCGCGTTAGTAGCAAGTAATTGCTCGCCGATGAAATTATGGAAATGAGCGGTGAGAAGACAAATAATAGAATGAGTGCTAACAAGAGATAAGACGGCTTAATTAATAAAGTTGGCGGACTTGCGTTGGGGCGGGCACGGCGAAGATGCTTGCTATTCTGGATCCAAATCGGATAATCGCATTCGGCTAATTGAGCGTTAGATTGACGCTATCGGGTCAGGGAGTTAGCCAGCAAGCCCTCATCCCGTCCCGCGCTCTCTGTCTACCGCTAAGGCGACCAAATCACTGGATCAACGAATAAAAGGAAAACTGCTCGATAAGCGAGAACAAAGGTATAAAAACTGCGTCACTCACGCGAAGATAAAAAGTGAAATGGGATAAAGCTGAAGACAGCGGGCAACCAAGTAATAGGAGCTGTATAAAAATAACACAAAGGGTTGCAAACGCGCGTCATATTTCCGAAAGTTATAACGAGAGGGCAACCGATGGTGGGGGAGGGGCGCTTGTCACGCGAGCTTCCATCAATGTGCTTTCAACTGTCAACGTTTCTATGACATTGCGTGTTTTCCCCATAACATTTGGATAGATTTTCGACACGAATTAAAGTTCGGTTTCGAGTTTTGTCACTTAATTAATGTTGTATCTACATTTACTGAGACAAGACTGGATACTTTTGTAAAAGTTATCACATTAAGTTGGGTTGCTTATCAACATCTCGTTAAATAAATTATTTAATTTAAATAAAGGTGGCGCTGTGTTATGTTTATCAATTAAGTAGGTAAGTATGGTTCGCATCAGAATACAATATGTTTGGACGTTGGCAGTCAAGGTCGTTTGTCGTGGTCGCTGACACAGGTGTGAATCGAACTCAACGTCTCGGATGCTATAAAACATTTCTATTTTAAACTTATATACAATAACGCCCAGAGTTAATTGATATTATCCTCATTGTACACAACTACGTTAAATAGAACTGTGTATTTTTTTTGTCAGGTATGACTATTAAGTGCAACGAATATCGGATTATCGAAATGGAGTAATAATAAAGACTGTCACGATTTTATTGCACAACATAACTATTACATAAATCTTTTTTTATCATGTTACAGACTGTAGTTAAAACTGTGCGTATTAAAGGAAGTCCATTTTGGAGGGCGACAGAATGACTAAGTACATTAAAAAAGTGTATTTACACTCGACCTCATGCGGCGGACGTGAAAACTTTCCGTTTCGAGCGCTTTATGGACAGAAAAATTGGGAAAAGTTGGAGCGTAACGGCCGGTGGCAACGTTGGATAGGGGCCGGGTCCTCGCAGACTTTAATATAATATGTAAATCGAACGGCAACTAGGCGACCTCACGCTCCGCGGTGGATACACGCCGAACTCATATCGCCTGGACGTATTACACAGGGAGTCGTAAATTATCGTGCAAAAGGCGAAGCAGCAAGTTTTACGCTGGCGCGCTGCGGACGGGGCTGCATAACCGGAGGACGAGCGAGGAAGGGTTACGAGCCTATGAATGCAAATGAGCGTGGCTGCGCGGGCGGAGGTCGCTTTATCGGTTGCTATTTACATAAAACCCTGGAAAGCTGGCCGGCGAACACGCGCACTCACCCGCCCATTGTCGTGATCATATGTCGACTAAAAGTACTCGATGGAAAGAGGACGATCCATTAGACAAGAACCATAAGATATTATCTTAGTGAAAAAGAAACAATGGCTATTCAATTTTGACATTATATAAAAATATCATAAATATTTTCTTATTAAATTTGACATTACAGTACAGCAAGTACTTACATAAAGTACGTAAATCGTTTCCCGTCTTGGAAAACGTGTTTTATATTCGTAAAATTTTTATAATGAGTATAATTCTAGAGTATTGGTCATTGATGAGTTTAGCTCGAATATTATATACTAATCAGTGTGTTGTTATTGAAATTTTAGTTTTTAAACTTGCATCACTAATCTATTTTGAACACATGGCAAGTCGGCGAAAAGATTTCGCCTTTCTCAAAAAATGTAAACTCTTAATAAAAGTGAAATAATCCAACGGTGAACGAGTGACCCAAAAGTTTCCTCCTACGATGTTTACAAGGCATCCAACTTTACAAAAACAACGATACATCAAAAGTGAGTTACAAGTTAACTGGTGCTATCCGCCGCGGCCCACGGCAAAATTTCGATTTAAGCTGACACGGGTAAGGGTACAGTAGGCCGCCGCGAGCTCTGTTGACTTTTCTGTGACATTTTCCAACTTGGCCACTCAATAAGTGAGCTACTCAGTAGAGCAAGCGCCACTCTTTTGTGAAAACAGCTCAAAAGTTTACATAATGCCGTTTAAAATCTTTATGCGTAGCGAGTATCATTTTAGACAGCGAATCGGCGAATAGTAATTGTTGTAGTGAGCCACGTGTTCACTCAACAAGTACAATAATATAAGAAGCGAAGGGAGGAGTCGCTGGAGGGCAGTCTAAAGGCGGAGCTTTCAGAAAAACCAGTACCGGCACAACGCAAATGTTTTGTAACGGTCGGGCTTGCACGGTTGCCAACAGATTAAGGACATGTGTGTTTGCCACATGACGAAACAATCCGCGAATCCGTTAATGTTTATGACATGTTTAAACGAAAAGTTCAATATGACGGTGAATACGCGAGACGATTTCTCAAGAAAAGTGTATGTTTAAATTCCACGCAGACAAACGAGCCCCGAAGACAATACAGAACCTAAGTGTACAGTTTAAAACTTCTCGTAAAACATTGATGCGACGCTTGGAAAGTTGCAAGACTGAGCCGGCGGCGGCGGGATCCTGCTGTCAAAGTAAGAAATATCGCCACGCGGGAATCGCTCCCCGTTCAAATTCCCGCGACCTCGTAAAAACCACTTACACACCTACACGTTGCGATTTTGTCTTCCGCTGCTAAATTGACGTATAATAACGAATGCCTCAGACAGATATTAATTCTTATATTGTTCTAATTACTTTACAATTTTACTTAGCGTTTTATAGAAATAAAATATTTTTCGTATTTCACTGATTTAATTAAGCTTTTCGTTCCCGGAAAACATCACTAATTTCCTTTAGAAATATGTGATAATGATTGTTCTAGGTAGCATCTAAGCGATATCGTCACCACTGAATGAATAACAGCAGCGGGAAATTCTTTTCAAATAGAGAGTGAAAAAGCTTACTTTATCCCATGTAAATAGGTATTAGACTAACGTTCACAATATTTTAGTGACGAAGAAAAGATGCCTATTTACAAAGTCCAGTGTGTTGATATTTATGGTTGTATTTTCCACAAGTGGAAGGACGTAATCTCTGCCTACCCCCGTGGGAAAAGGGCGTGAGTGTATGTATGTATGTATTTTCCACATCACGATCGGCCATTAATATATCCAACATATTGAGGAAATTTTCGGACTCATATCAGGCATTATTACAGTTCAGGTTCATTAATAAGGAAAAAAATATACTGAAAGAATATTTAATAAGAAAGGAAATAAAATTATTTTCATACAAAGTATTACGATTTATATGAACTCACACCTAAGGGAAAAGAGGTAGTGAAGACAGAAACACTCAAGAT
Organism: Scirpophaga incertulas; assembly: GCA_036419045.1. Lineage (NCBI taxonomy): Eukaryota > Metazoa > Arthropoda > Insecta > Lepidoptera > Crambidae > Scirpophaga > Scirpophaga incertulas. The sequence continues at coordinate 24,739,701 of CM071634.1, read as the reverse complement.
AAATGAATTCAAATTGAACGAATAGAACATGCCAAGAGCGGTGGTGGTACTTTGTATCATCAATGTAAGCTTGTGATCGCGTCACGCCGGCTCCGCCCGCCCGCCGACACCCGGTAATCCTATTCCCGCGACAAATTAATATGCTCATCGGCAGCCGCGTCACTAGATTACGGCGCGTTCATGGCACGATTGTATTTTAAGTGTATTATCCAATTTTGTGGATATTGTGCGTGCGCTAATCCGCGGTCGTCGTGCACACACAAACGTTTAGTCGGGAGGCCCGGCCTGCGTTGCGCTACAATGGCTGCATTATCGCACACCACGATGGAGCGAGCTGGCGCACTTAATAGATTTTGTTGCTGCCGAGTCCGAAGCAGTCAGTCTATTGCAAACTAACAGGATTATCTGCTGGAATTCGAATTTACAATCAACTCCGTGGATACGAGTTTGTTTGCATGCACATGTATATTTGAACAAATACATTATTTTGAACAAAATACAAGTCAAAAAGTTGGCCAGAGATCAGAGCCGACTTAAAACCGTAGAGGACTCTTGAGAGTTTCAAGTACCTCATTATCGTGAATAGACTTATCTTAGAAAATAAAACGTAGAACAGTTTCGCGATATAGAACTCATAACAAAAACATCCAAGACTTTTAATTGGAGTCTTGTGATAAGTTAATTATACGTGTGTTATTAGATAACCTCATATAATGAGAAAACTTTTAGTTAGGGTTATATTTTTAATAGCAATTATCAAATTTTGTGTTATAGATAGGGGAATGTAAAATGAAATCCTACGTAGACAAAGACAAACAAATAATAAACTATTTGTACCTATTGATTACAATTCAGAGCTAATAAATAGGTAGTGATAATATTCTGCCAAGTATTACAGGTTATGTACTTGATTGTATTATTAAAAATCTTAATATGACAGAGTAAGTGCATAATGCTTCCTGCACACGGCTGTAATAAAATGTTTACAAATGTTTTCTATATTAATGCATCTATAAACAAATTTTATGGTTGCGTACAGTGTAATACTGGTAAAAAAAGAAGTGCATTTACTGGATGCGCCAAACGCTAGAAGCTGGAGAAGTGTAGTAACAGACTACGCAAAAGATGTAAGTATTGCTTTTTACATAAATGATTTGTTAAGAATGAAGTTAAGAAAAAGAAACAGTTTTCAATTTGGATGTCTACAGAATTCATTTAGTTATAGATAAAGTTTTCAGATAAATTAATAAAAAACAACCACTGAATTGCAATATTTATTAATTACTTATTACCACGACATACCTAATGAAGTCAGTAGAGCAGCGTGGATTCAAAGGGGCGGCGTGCAAATGTGTAGTACAAACGAACTGGCGTGGAAACAGTAATTAAAATAGGCGCGGACCATTAAAAGCGCAGTTTATAATAGGAGAGTGCGCCGTGGAGTGTCCTCCATGTAGGCAGTTAAAGAGTTGGAGGAGCGCCCTCGACGGCGGGCACGTACAGCACAGTGGCGCCGCTTCGCCTAACGAACCTCTGACAAAACGGCTCACCAGTCTCTTCACTCATCTCTTCACGCTGTACTCGCTTTTTGTTAGAATAAAAACCGCCGGATTTCTGTTTGTACAAAAAAGAAAATCCGTTCATCTTGAATAAATCATGAAAATATAGTAATAGTTATTTTATACCGACTTCACTTTCTAGTTTTTTATGTATTTAGTTAAGTGTTATATGTATTTAGTTTTATAATATGGCAGTTAAGATGGTTGACATTACTTGCAATTTATAGCAGCGTTACGAAATTTCTGCAGATATAATGCAACAATTTTGTTAAACAGTATAATATCAAGTAAATATGTATACAGTGAGACAAATAAAACCAATTAGACTTTGTAAACTATCTTTTCTGAACTCCTAATGAGATAATTCTGTTTCTCAAAATAAGTATCCTAATTGACGAACAACGGACATTCTATTTATGGCAAGACTTACTCGAGATTGATTAGATTACACAGTGGACGCTACGTCAAGTTTCTCAGACTGACTTTTATACTATTCTATCGAAATTTTGGTTGGTAAATATGTTAGGATTTTATTTAGAGTGTCGACGCAAAACAGGAGTGGCGAATGTGCAAGCAAGATTCAATTTATTCTCTTCGAATCACTTCCGCGAGAGGCGTAAAAAGCAAATGATCAAAAAGATACGCGAAGGTAAACTGGATTTTTATTATCAAGATTGGAAACCACCGGCCCGCGAATTATTTAACAAGTTTTTTGTTACCTTTATACTTATATCTATTTATGTCTTTAATATGTAACTACTCATTTAAATAATATAGACCGATAACTCTGATAAGTAATTTATAGGATATACCGATCTGAATAATTTCTACATTATTTTGATAATATTGAAAAGTTTCTGTGTAATTGGCATAAGATTTTATGTAATCCCTAGTCAACAGATAAAATATATTCCTACTAGACAGTTTCAATGTGTACACTTATACATAGCCCGAAGTAAGCATAATTTGTTTTATGTTATGTACATTAGATAACGTATAAATGTACACAACCCTGATATGAGCGCAAACAAACCTTGCTCATCAGGTAAATATTTACCCCAGCTTATTGTACCTACGGGGGAAAGCGGTACTAGGAAAGGAATATTCACGCCTTTCCCCATCGCGTTGCTAGATGATGCGTAATCAAATCCGTCATGAGCTGAACTAATATTACAATGGACAGTGAATTATTGAGAACCAGTTAGCAATAGGTACTATGAAAATCATCAATTATTCTTCAAGGCAACTCTACATATGCACGGTTCATTTGCTCGATTTACTTACGTTGTGACTTGAAGTGCAAAGGTGACAACTAAAATGTTTTTACTGTGTGTAGTATAATTGGGACCTAATTAAGTAATAAAAATATATGCTGTCATAGTTTGAAATATCGATCTATGGTAGACAGATAGCATAAACTAAGAAAATCAATATACTCACTAGGCTACAAATCATAAAACACCTAGAATGTAAGTTTCACCTAGAAGTTAAGTTTCTAGAATGTAAACATTCTCACACAAAATATTAATTTTCAAAGTCTTATTAGGCTACTAAAAGATTGAAATACGCGGCTTCTTTTTCATGATGTAAGCCGCTTACGTTGGCTTTTCCTAGCAATCATAAGACATAATTAATTCAATATAAAGGTTTTTAAAATAATAATACGCAATATTTCAAATTTAAGTATTTTCATGATAAATTATGTTTCAATTTGTTTACAAAAGGAACGAAATACATGTACATAAATATAATTATCTGAACATGACTAGCCACCAGGCTCGAGTACATTTCCCATCTTGCAATTTGTTTACTTGTAACGTGTTTGTAAGTAACTAATCAGTATGACATAATTAGGTTTCGAAAATTAGGCCTATTATTACTCGCGTACCCAGTAAACACACACCAGCCAAACTTCGCACAACTTATATACCTATACCTATAGATTTTGACTTAGGATAACTCGGATAGGGCGATGAACTTTATTAGTTTTCAACCAACTGACATTTGAGAATGGACATTCAAAACAACGCACGTGACATAAACTTGCCATAAATATGGTGGACGAGCTCGTATTCATTTTGATAGTTATTTACGTGGAGATAATTCAAAGAGTTAGTCGCAGAGACTGAACGGACGAGGTGAAAAGGCTTAGTTCGCCCCGAGCGCGACATGAACCGGTTATGCCTGTTTATTTTGCACGCATTCCAGCTCCGGTGTGCCGAGACTCCGAGAGCGAGCGAGAGGCATTCCGGGACAAATCAGGAACTCGGTCTCCGGACAGGGATTGACCTTGAAAAATATATAAAGCCGATCGTTGAAAATTATCTAAATACAGTTTACAAATGCATTTTTCATCGACAAAAGAAGCAGATAGAATAGAATGTCTGATGCAGCTAAGAAGTTATATTAATTTAATAACTAATTATAACAACATGACATTAAACGTATAAATATTAATAATTGAAGCTAGGTAGTTTAATAGATTCACTATCATTTTATAAAAGTAAGTTGATAGTAATTAGTTAAATGTTTATTGCTATTATTAAACAATTACGTTCCTAGAAAATAAAAAAGATAAAATCGTACTAATGAGTAATCATAGTATTTCTAAACAGGAAATCAATATAATCATCACTTTCAATTCATCGTGCTTTATGTAGTCACAGGTAGTGATTTATTATAGACATAAATTGAAAATTTGTTAAGATGATTTAAGTACTATATTTTAAAATGGACTTCGCTCGTACAAGTTTCGCGTCACGTCCGTGATGAGAATTCACTTAATTGGCAAATAATACGTAGGCCAATTAAGGATGCTAAGTCGGGTAGACGCACGTGACGCGACTAGTGAATGTATTCAATTATGCAAACGGAGTCGCAAAAGAACAGTTCCCACTTCCCACCTATTGACCGATCGGTTCATGGCAATTTTTCTCTGGGTGCACCATAAAAATGGTACATTTTCTTTTATTCGCACTTGCGCGCCTTTCATTTTGTTTATTTAAATGAATATGATACGCACTTTCACTGTCAACAATGATGCGTTAACAATAAAAAAGTATTAGCTTTTTTAGGGCATTGTATAATAATAAGTAAAACTTGATGGTTTGCCAGCGGAACAGCTGAGCGTAGCGTCAAGTAGCGTCTGGCTGCCCTGGGGATATCGCAATTGTCATGTAAAGTGTCGCCGGAGACGACGAGCTGGAGCACTGCCTCCGGCTGAAAATGCACTTTTGCGACGTGATTGCCTGTCGATGTAGAGTTTATTCATCGACGGAGAAGCGGAGTGGCGACCTAAGTGCGGATAAAGATCAGCTACCAGCATAACGGGCACCTGCCGATGGAATCTGGGTGAAAGCCGGTGCCGCGGAAAGTGGTTCTTTATATGCGCTATTGTTCTCGCCCCGGAATTATCAAATGCCTTTTGTTATTGCGGACCTTAATCCTTTTTATTTCTCGTATTATTTAAAATCAATTAGTGTAGCAAATAGCCTGCTTTCGTAATATTATTTATTTTTATTAATTTACATATTTTCATTGATTGATTTAATATAATTTCATTACGACTTGAATTTTGTTCATTCATTATTTATCACAACACGATTATCTCCACATGGCTAAAAAAATTTGCAATAGCGCGTGCGATTTAGTCAAAGAATTAGTATTTAATATTCGGCGTGCCGAGTAGACTTAATACAAGGTGCCAAGGTCGGCGCCCGATGCGAGACGCATGCAAATGAGCACAAAACACAGATAAGTCGGCTCATTACGGTTGCTGTCGATGAACACCGAGGATCCCTTACTATGCGTCTTTATTTAACACGTGGTCGTACTGAGCAAGCAGGCTAATATCGGCGTCAACGCGCAGATTGTTTTCCAATCCAGCCGCAAAACTACTTACTATTGACGATTCCTTTGTCATCGAGTGAATGGAAACAGACTGGGCCAAGTCCCGTGGAAGTAAAAAATGCAAAATGTCGAGCTCGAGCAAGTTTCTTATCAATGGAGTGGACTAAAAGGACGCGCAAAAACTTTGGGAGCTATTTACGTGATTTTCCACGTTGCCGGTGGAGACGTGTCTCTCGGGCCTCACCGTTTAATTAAAGGGCGGCGGGTTGGGGCCTATAAGGGGAGGGAGAGGGAGCAGGGCATAATGGCGGCGCAATATCGGATGGAAATGCGCGGCATGTAGGAATGCGCCGCACGCCACCCCTCCTCATTCGCGAACGATTCGTGGTATTTTTTATAGACGACTCTAGAAATGCTATAGTTGTCAGTAATGTAGCACAAGCATCAGTTATTGGCAGCAAGTCTGCGGTCAACTATTGACTGCTGACTCACGCCATTCACATAAAAAAACAAAATCCAAATGGAATGAAAGTTCATCGGGTAATGGAGAAAACACACAAAAGTTAATGGTCTCGTCACGAATGTTTTTCGACCAATCAGTGAAAAGATCCAACGATGGTTTAGGTAACAATTTTAGTGAACGTCAGGCGGTTATCACACTCATAAACAACTATTTCTTTCGTAATGCTTGCAAACTGTTAGTTAACGTAGTATCGAATACCGTTTACAATAATTTTGCCCAGCATTATAATAATTAAATAATTACAAGTTGTTGCGTTATAAGGTGTTGGTGATTAAAGAGTTTGCACAGGCGCCTGCTGGAGTGCAATACGACCGGCGAATGGCGAAATCCAAGAGCGAACGGAACGAGACACCCCACTTATCACGCGATGTGAAAGTCGGACACCTTATTAAATTTCGTTATTTATAGCTGCATAAAGAATTGGGTACAGTACACATAGAGTGGCAATCGTTATTGGTAAACGAAATATGATTGGAAAATGCTTGTATTGCCACATTCATTAATTTTTTTTAACAGAATTATAATCATTTATTTTAATAGTGAACACGAGACGACGCACATAGTTCATCTGATTTTTTCGTAGTATGGCGACCTTGTTTTCATAAGCTATTGCTGTTAATCAATACAAAGACACTAATCTTCGACGACCCTCAATCAAGTTTCAATCCTCAAATTCGTGAACTACATCCAAAAATAATGGAACCGAACCGAAAACGAGGCACAATTAAAACCGCGGAGAACGATAATTTATGCGCCAATTACTTGAGGCAGGCTGCCGTTCAATCTGGGTCAGATTAAGTGATTTTTAAAACTAATGCAAACGATAGCACGCGAATGAGTCACCATCGCCAGTCGTGCTGGACACAAACAGGGTTGCCAGTAACTAAAAATAAAAAAGCCTTTTACCCCGAAAGCCTGTCTATTAATGAAAGTAAAAATGTATGCTGCGGTAGCGTGTATCGTAAATGTTTGTTCGTCTCGATCACACTCGCTCTTCAGCTAAATAAGGCGAGCTTGATGCCCAACAAAAGCAGGATACGTTTATATTTCGCCGGACGCTGCTGTAAAAATCTATACACCTGGCAACCCTAATCCTGAGTTAATGAACGAGCGAGTGAACGAGCCAGCCTCACTCGGCTCAGCGCGCCAGATGCCGTGTTTTCATTTACACAATTTAAGCAGAAATAAACGGTATACACTCGAAATGTTTCAGTGTGCAATCGTTGTGAATGTGAGTTTATTTGCCAGTGTGCAAAAGTTTTAGTTTATTGACCACAACATTAAGAATACAACATATTTGTGCTATTTAAGACGGTGGCCGTTGTAATACAAGAAAATTCAAATAATGATCTCACTGAACAAACTTAACGGATGACGCGAGGATATATCCAGCGGGCCTAGACAAAAAGCACGCACATTGTTTCCATTCTATTTCTATAATTATAATCGTCTTAGCGTTTTCTATCAAAAAATGCTAGACGAAATGTTTCTACTGATAGAATCGTTGATTCTATGGTGACAGTAGAAATAGACAAAATATTTAATGATGTTTAGCTTTAATTTTCTTTGCTTCCTCTACAATAGTACGAATTATACAAAAATACCACTCGGAGAAACTTGAAACCACTTCATACGTGAAGACTTCACTTCTATTTATGATTTGAAATTTGTAACTTTGTATTAAGTAGTACACAGTGATATATTTTTTGGTGTTTTCTGGGAAAAAAAACACTATTAAAGTAAGTGATAGTTTTATATGACTATTTGGCTATAATATTTTTTTTGTATTACTTATGTTTTATGTATATTTTTTGTGTGGTTTAGATCCCCCAGTTTGTACTGAGTATTCAATAATTATGATAAGTAAATTAATTTTAGGATGGAATCTAGACAAAGAGCAACGCCCCAGCAGTTTGCCGCTTTAATAGAGTTTATGCCATGGAAAGGTATACCATCAGATAATAAAATCGAACTCGTTTCTTAGAAAAAAATAAGTACTACATAATATAGAATTAAACATTTTAGATATGGAGACTTAACGAAGCCTCAGTCTGGGACTCAAGGTCGCATTCGTTCAGAGTGAATGTGGGAGCAGTTAACCACTTTGTTGAATTCCCTTGGTTGTGGTGTAAATAAGAATACAGATAAGTGGAGGAAAGTAAGTTCCATAATTACTATATAAACATCCTTACTATTCCAATACCCCTATTTTTCATTGGACTAAGTAATAAATGAATTCATATACTTAAATAACTTATTATATTAATTTAATTCGATTTTCCTCCTACGCCTAAGTAAGGTTTCTTCATTATCAGCTGCCCACAAATGTCTTAGCGTATGCATTTTACTGAACAATTTGCCAAAACACAATAAATACCAGCAACAAATTGTGTTTATAAATGCTTTTCTATCGACTAGGAGTAATAGCTTTGTTGACGATTAGAATAGAACTGTATCTATTTTCTATGTCAAAAACGGCATCTTGTCTATGAATTTGTATGAAAATAATCTACTGTCAAAAAAGAACACACACGTGTGGTAGAATAAAAACACAATAGACAGCATTTTGTCTGCGACATTTCTATTCACGTCATCGAGTCACGTGACGAATCTACCACAAATGTCAGATCCATACATTTTTTATATTTTCTACTATAGAAATCGCAAATAGAAAGTGACTTTGTCTAGGCCTACAGATCGTCTAGCGTAGCAATTAATATTATTGCGAGAATGCATAGCATTCACAATTCGCTGTATTCGTTTACACGACACAAAATTTGAAAATTAATTAATTAACTCGTGCTACTTTAAAGCCAAATGTTCATCAAATATATAATAAACGAATGTTGGCTATATGTACAGCATATATATATATATATATATATATATATATATATATATATATATATATATATTATATATATATATATATTTATTGACAGACGTTGTCCTTTCCCACGCATTTACATTACGATTTGATTTGCATTACGCGGCCTATGTTTGGTCGTCTTGCTCGTGGCATTTTACCTTCACTCAACAACTTAACAATATTTCGGAAAATATGAACACAAAGCAATAACTCAACAATATTTTGGAAAATATAAACACAACAAAGCAATAATTATCGCTGATAAAATGAAACGACATATGATGACATTAAATTTGTTTGACAGAACTAACGTCACTTTTTATTGTCTTCGATTGTTTTGCCAAAAGTTCAAATTGGATTTTAAGTTTTGATACAAATTGTTTGATATGGGAAAGATGTTGATTTTACACTTTTTCAAGATTTTTTAAAATTTTCTCTACGTAGAAACAGGATCATGTCCTTAGCTGCATATGACTCAATGACTGGAAAGGTGTGCCTATTTTAGAGGCGTCCGTCGCGTCGTCTGAATAATGTAAGTGTATTAAATAACGGTCGATTGAATGTAGCGCGCTGTCTCGGCATTGTCTACACCTGTATTTGCGAGTACACAGTAAGTTCCACCAAAACGCAATTAATTGAGATCGTTAGCTTTTTTAATGTTGCTGTATGAATATATCTAGAAAAAAGAATATCTCTTTTGGTCCCCATTTCTAGGTAGGTATTCCGATTCGTTTCCACCGCAGTCAGCAAAATAATCAACTAGTTTTTAAAAAGTTTTCATTGTAAAACGATAGCCTTTGCGGTACCACCAACAGTTTTGCTCGTTTGCGAATGGACCGATCCAACGACCAAGTGCAGCCGATTTGAGTTAGTCAAAGGATTTTTCACTTATAGTTGGGATAAAGCAAATTAATTTCTCTGAGCATTAACTTCGAATGATAGAAATGGACTGGAGAAATTTTTCATAATGTATCATGAAAAAGAGAATAAAATAAAAGTTTTGCAATATCGACTGACTTGAAGGATCATTTACACTTTCCGCAGAAATGTAGGGATGGCGTCGTGCCACTTCTGCAGCTAATTCTGGACTGCTTCGCTTACGCAACGCCTTATTTTGCGTTTCTTTGCGATGAACTTGAGACCAGAAGCGAGAAATACAAATTCCACTTTTCAAAGAGTCAAATTACTGTGAACTTATATCGGTGATAGCTATAGTCTAGAACAGAGGTTCCCAAACTGTTTTGCTATGTTTTTCGTTAGACCCCCTACTTATATTGAATGTCTATATCCTACTACTTTGAAAATTTTATAAACATAAATAATATAAATCTTAAATTTAAATAATAAATCTTTTTTTCTTCATAAGTACATTTATAAATAATGTATATGTTTTTATATTAGAAGATAGTATAATGTAAGTAAATAGGTACTATCAGTATAAGTTGAGATCCATTATCGTAGACCCCCATTTTCATTTCATTGGCCCTTAAAATTTTTTCCTTCACGTAGACCTCTTGCAAGTTGTCATAGACTTCTAGGAGTCGATATAGACTACTCGGAATCACTGGTCTAGAAACAACAAGAATAATAACAAATTTTTCAAAATATTAACAATGTACAACGTATGATAGAGTACAAACTCTCTAGATTGGAAGTGTTTTAAATTTATGATTAAAGCTTTAGATTAGTAAAGCTTTATGCCATGTATCATAGGGTTTAGTTTCTTAAAGAGCAAAATTACAGTAAGCAGTAAAGATGACTCAGTAACACTTTGTTAGAGGCGAGAGTTGGCGGCGCCAGTAAAGTTTGCGAATCGACGAAAGTGAATGAGTGGGCGAGGGTCAGGCTGTCTGGTCTGTTTCCCAATAACTCTCCGGCAGCCAGTGCATCTATCACTGCAGCGCCCACGTCTCGGACAGGTATTGCCCACGACACGCTTTCACTAATACTTTTGCACAATAACTTATTAAGAAGCAAGCACCGAAATAGATGTAGTTTGATCTTAAAAAGATGGTATAGTATTCGGTGGTCGAATTGGTTAAGGCGTCCAAACGACTTGTTTATCAGTCGTGTTGAAAATTATGCTTCCATTGTTTTTTATTTTTTAAAAACATCTAATATGTTTTTCACTAAATTTTAAACGGGGACACCACTTTTAATAACAAATTTTGATATTCTTCATTTACATATCTGGAATATTGCATAAGTAATGCATTTTAGCACTTAAAATACATTACCTGGTGTATAATTAAAAAAAAAAGAACTATTATTGAATACCTGAACTATTTTAATTACTTAAAAAAATATCAATAAAGCGAAGGAGCTAAACATTGGCATATCCGACTAGCAAACAATATATATATATATATATATGTGTATCAGTTCTAATCTAATCAAATACCTAATCGAAATATATACACAGGAACGTGCCGCTTCATATTTCAACTGCTGAATGATATTACGTCGCTAGTAATAGAGACTTAACATGTTGCTGGCCACAATAGCAAAATGTTCTATTTAATATGTTTTGGCAAAATCGATTTTTATTTTCTCATTTTTGCACTTAACTTAGAGCTTAAGTCTTGATTAAGTTAAACAAAATACAAAATAACGACAAATGAAAATCTAGTAAAAAAGCGCTGCAAACACCGATATCAGAAGCTGCGGGAAGGTAAGATAATGAACGTATTACATAAATATACACAACGTAACAGAATGGTTATCGAGTGTTCTTGCGGCGGCAGTAAGCGCGAGGTCTAGCCAACGAAGCATGCAGCGATAAAATGAAAATAACTAAATAAAATTGTCTGGCTGACGTCAGCCTCGTTGATTTCACAACAAGTTTAGCCGACACCGTGTCAAATGCGTGACATAATCGCCCGGTAACATTGTGCAAATTGATGCAGCTTTGTAACACTTACTTTTATTTGACTGGACAAGAAGCAAATATTGAGGACATTTTTTCCTTTTAGTGAGATTTCACGATTCTTTTTTTTTATATAATTAAGGACTATTGAGCGTTTGTATTCATTCAATTCGATACCAATATTTTTGCTTTATGTTGCAATCTATTAGTTAGAGATAATAATAACAATCTATTAGGCAATTGTTTGAGCTGACATCTTCCAAATATGATGAGTGTTAATTTACAGTTGTATGTCAAGAACAATCAATTATGTGCAGCTACACATCAAATATGTTCCATTTTCATAGGAAAATCGCCGTTATTTTGAGCGATATAAAAGTGATCCAAAAGTCAAACAGTGTATTGAATGATATGAACAGTGATGTGTTGCTTATTGTACATCATTTATGGTTACAAGAAACAAGTGAAGAGAAAGCTACATTTGGATTAATTTTACATAGAAATGTGGTTAATATTTTAAGTAAAATAAAAACATAATTATTAAATATTTTATAACAATAAACTTTGCAAGACATTAGGAAACAGTCTTTTTAGTACTTTCATAGTAGAAATATCAATAAATAATAATCTGGTAAAAGTTGCTTGGATCAAAAATTTCTTGTGTCATCTAACACGTAGTAGCAGAATCACAAATCCCAATACTTGAATTTGAGTGTGGTCATATTATGCTTATGCATAACTTAATTACGGTAGTGTCAAAGATTTGCAGTTTGGGAATTTCCAATTGGAGTTGGAAATTTAGAAACGGGAATTCACTCACGGTTGTAGTGTAGTCTGACGCCGCCGAGATAATTTTATTAAATACTTTAACTCCAGAATCGTAAGCAATCGCTTAATCAGGTTCGACATAATTTATCGTAGATTGGCGGATATGACTCGTGTGGGTGAACTAAGTGAATAAGGTAATAAGCTCGGTTTAATCAACACAACACGTAGCCTAATCAAATATGACCCCCTCGTCATATTGCGTAATTGAAGGCTTAATCATGGTAGACGTCGCAAAGGGGGGCGCGGGCGATGCGGGCCGCAGGACGAGTCGTCGTTGGCTTGTTTGATCAGACCTCGATTGAGTCGGTGACAACTTTCGTGTAGGCTTTGTCGTGGAGATGGCGTGATAAACGGGCTCATCATGTTTGCGATACGTTTAGGATTGAGCCCATTCTTGATCAAAATAATATATTTTTATTTAACACAGGCACTTATTAATGCAGAAATAAATTAAAAAGAAATGACAGATGAACAAATAACTATTTTATTTTGTACTCAATTAGAATAGGGCATAATTCTGCATTTTACAACAATCAACACATAGCGACGATTATGAAATTCATATCCTACGAGCTATATATTACTAATATAAAATAAAAAAATATTATATAATAGAAGGCGAAGGACTAACTTTGAAAATTAAAAATTATTCCTCTCTAAGTATAGCGGTTGGATCTCGATCAATTTATCATTAAAATAAAATTTAATCACATATTTTTTTAATTGCTATAGCTATATTGACAAACAAATAGACTGCCCAACCTGATGTTAAATGGTTACTCTCTACTCCTATAGTTCACGTGGTCCCTAAGCACATCGTAGATTCCTAGCACATCGATCGCCCCACAAAACAAGTATAAGTTACCAATTTGTGAAAAGATGTAGTCATGGTACCTAGTATTTACCAGAAATAGGTAAGACGGAAGATGCCCCAAAAAGACGATTCTACTATAGACATATACCGGTAGAGAAATCAGCATCAAAACCACAACAAAAGTAAAGTAATCGTCACATATGCATCCACTTATGAAATAAGAAGAAAAAAAATTATAAAAATCTCAAATAACTGATAATTTTGTAATATAAACCTTTATAGATACGACGAAAGCGACATACCAAGATTTAGTAAAGAATTAATAGGAGTTATCGTTTTACACGATCAGGTGAAACGATAGGCCACATAGCGTCAAAGAGGCGTTGATGCGCAAATCTGTTTGCTTAGTCGTTCTCTCAGCAAAATATCTGGACGCTTCATCGACGTTCAACAGCATAAGCCTCTACCTGCTTTTTATCAAACGGATTAGTGGCGTAGAGAAGCGCGTCGTTCATATCCTCTAGGGGATTATTTAAAAGTTTTCTACGGAGAAGCGTTTGTATGCCTTTCTGAGTACGGTTTATAGGCAGTCTAGAGTATAAGTATAATAGTAAATCGCCATTCCATATCATTAGATATTGTTACATTGCGGCAGTCGCAGTAAATATAGCTATTGCAAATTCTGTTATAAATTAGATGAAGATAAATTTTTATCAATTTTATCGGCTATAGTTAAATTAGTTCACGAAAGCAATCGTTGTTGTGATGCTATTTCAAAGAATGACAGTGCTATGTGTAAACGTTGAATCACGATTATCGTGTTGGAGAAAACAGTGAGGTATTGTAAGATAGCCGACAGATTTCACGTCAGCAGCATTGGGCGGGCATTATGCGCAATGTATTAACGCGGCCAAGCGCTATCTCGCTTCACGATGCATAAAGCCCGCACGATGTTTGACCGCCTATTGTTTGGCATCTTGGTCAAACACGATGCTTCTATTAAAATGAGCTACACCAGAGGTTGTGGCGCACAAATCAAACAATCGTCCTCTGGCGGCGTGACGGTCGCGAGGTGGATCTTCAACATTATAAGAGGGCATTATAATAAAATATTTTGAAATGTGTATCTCAATTGAAATAGACAGCATGGAATATTGCCAATCGTGATATGAAAAAAACCAGTGGAAAACTTCTTTAAGCTGTGGTGGGCGTTGGTAAAAATATATTCACAAGTTTCAACAGCGTTCAAAGCGGGCGTGTCATTTTACACCCACTATACTTGTAGATTCCGATTCACGACGTCCATCGATGTCGCCCGCGAAGCGGTTCATACTCGTACGACCGTAGACAGCAATATTGAATAGCAAACTAAACACAGCTTCGAAAATCACTGCCGAGCGAGGGACGATCCCGATCCCAGTGCGTTTTATCTCTTGATCGCGTTATTCAGCCGCGCATCAAAGGAAAATACGGAGGGAAATATTAAGAACTGGGAAAGTACCTTTTATTTATCTCAATTTCATTGTTTAGGAAACGATTTGTGCCATTGTGAATTTCAGAGACAGAATTAAACAAATTGATGGTACAGTTTTACAGTTCAGCTGAATTATAGCGGGCGGTTGGGATAACATTTTTGTTTGTTTACGATTCGGCTATTATTGGGTCTTTCTGCGCCGGTTGAACGGCGGGTTTCGATCTTGATAAGTTTGTAGCCCGGGGCGATGCAATGGCGGAGTCGAGTTTGTATATCCGTTTTAATTTTTATCGCAGCTGTTCGTCCTGCGTATACGTTATCACGTCATTTAACTAGGCTGATAGCACCGTATCGTGTAGCTCGGCTTAGACCGGCTGATTATTCGATGACATGGAATTCGATTTAAAAACTACATCCTAACATAATTAATAATGTATTTTATATTTAATAAAATTTTGGTTTTAAAATGTGCAATTAAAATTATAAAAAAACTTAATAACATTAAGATATATAATACCTAATTATTTTAATACATCTGTAAACATATTGTCTCAATTTATGGTAACGAAATAATTGATTTTCTTTTAACTTGTACAAAATGGTTTCCAACTGAGACTAAACAATGTAATGCATATCAATCGAATATATTATTGTCTTATCAGTAAATTTACACAGCGTGAACTGTATATTACTAAAATGATTTTTTGTCTTAGTCTTAAAAATATATATTTCTTTTTATTCCATGACATGATTGTATATATAATTGGTGTGTAACCTCTGTAAACAGCCCAATGTAAAGCAGCCTTTACCGCAATATTATGAGAAATTGTAACAAGTTAAACCGGCGAGTCATCGTCCTGTTCATTATGTTAACACGATGCCAACTTCCATACAATAGGCAGACGGCGGCGAGCGGTGGCGGCACTGGGGTGACGTCACCAATTCCGAGCAGGCCTTGGGATTGAGGTCGGCGAGCGTAATGGCGACGGAAAATATCACCTCGAAGTTCTGATCTTATTTAACTAAAAATCATACGCAATAAATACTTTTACAACTGGAGTCATGTGGATCCAGAACTTGTATCTGAATGAAATTTTCAATCAAACTATTAGGTACCAAGAATGTAAAGAATGTAAAGTATCACTTACCTTAATGCTGTCATAGCAGGCGGTAACTCTGCCGTTCTGGACCTCTACGGTAGCCGGGGGATGCGCGAACTTGCACTCGGTGTCTGGTCGCGAGCACTTATTCCGTTGGAATTCACGGCACACTTCGAGCTGCAGCCAGCGTGAGTCTTTTCCGTTCAGGAGGCTATTCATGTTCACCATGGTGGCCATCGTTCGTTCAGTAGACAAGGGTGGAAAATGCGCGCGCAGTTACGCTGAGCGAGTGCGGCGCATAGGCTGCGAAGGGCGAAGTCGCCCGCAGCATACACTTGTCCCGCTAATGAGGCACAATCGGCGCCCGCGCACCCTTCACTATCACACAACTATATAGGTACTTCACACGCGCACGGATACACAAGCGTCACCGCTGCGATTCACTCGCTCTTTTACGATGATTGTTACTTACTAAATGATTAATCTTATCTTACTAATAAGTTAGAATAAAGACACCGACGTTGCAAGCTTATTTAGGCAAGTATTAAATTATTATTATCACACGCGTTCTTGTCGATGTTGACGGTTGAGTTTAGTAGAGGGCGAGCGGTGCTTGGTGCGCGAGCATGGCGGCGGCCGGTGCAGTCTGGGCGGGCGACGGTGGGGCGCGAAAAAAGCGAGATTAGCGGCTCGGCGGTCAGCGAGCAAGCCGGTGTGGTGCGGGACTCAACTCTGCGAACAACAAAACACACTGGTTACTCTCCGGGCATCCCGCCCCGGAGCCAAGCACAAAGCGGCTACCGGGTTAGCAAGCGACGGCCGTTCTCAGGCCGCCTCAGCACCGCGCGGTCTCCAGGACCGGGGGCACATACGGCAGCAGATTGAAGGCACAAGGCAGGTATTAGATTGTCTTTCCCTTGAATGTTATTTGCCAGCATAGATGCAGCGTAAACTATGAAGGTGCGTAGGAAATATAGCAGTTAATATTTAATTGTAAACTGAGTTGCTGGCTATTTTAGATACCTTTGTAATGAAGCCCGACGCCTCGAACCTGCTGCCATTATGATCCAAATAATAACTATAACAGTGAAGTAGAGATTTCATTATATCATTATGAGACATAATATCATTAATAAATCATAGAGTTGTAATGAATGAGCATTTTCGTCCGTCGTTATGAGTCTTCAAATGTGAAGAATTTAATGGACGCCATAAACTTTTTTTTCATTATCACGTTCCTGCGATGTATTTTTTTTTAATTAACCAATTGATTGAATATAGCCACAGATCAAACAAAGTTATTGTTGTTTAGTTTTAAAGAACATCAACAGTGAGGCGCTTATTTAGGACTTAAACCTAACTCTTAATTAGTATAAATATTTATCAATCGTACTGTCACAGTCGTTTCATATTAATAAGATCCCTTGACTTCTCTGAAAGCATATCTCCATCTATGAGGATAACAAACATACTTATTTTCGTAGTAAGATTAAATTTTCAGGTATATGATAAACGATCTTTATTATATGAAATTATATTACAACTAGATATAAAGATGATTCATTACGAAACTAATCTGTTAGTGTAAGTACTTTATATTGTTTTTGAATGGAGTCGACAGCTTTGGCCGGGGCAGCGAACAGGGAAAAACTCGTGAAACCAAATCCTATCGTAATGTGCTATTTAAAGCATAACTCGGTCGGAAATAGCTCGGTGTGCGGCAACGCTACGTCGCGCTCTCCATCTTGCATAAATCTTTAAATTTTATTTTGAACGTGAATGCAGCGTTGTTTTTGAGGCCGGCAGGTTCATATCCTTTCGGCCCCGATGCCAATATCTACAGTATATGTTTTTTGTTGCCTTATACGACGATAAAATTAGAATAAACAGATAAACGCTTCTATTGTGAAATACAATGAGATTTACTTTAGATTACAATGAGAACCCGTCAATTCCCAGTGTCACCTGTAGGTGACAGAGATTAAAGATGTTTTGATGTTTTTTACTTATAAAATAAAAAAAATATACAATTACGATGAACTCAAGAGTCAGTAGTATTTATATTGTTTGTTTTGATAACACTGATCCGCACGTTATCTATCAAATTATTCAATTGTTTCAAACGGTTCTGACATTTTTTTGCGTGGGCGCAGTTTGGTAACTTTTTATTATTGTAAAAATGACAAGAGGGTAAGTACTCTAATACTTATTTTTACAAATTGTTATTATAGAATCTAACTTGTAATGTAAATAATTATATTGTGAAATCAACAGCTTTTATATTCAAAAAAACGGTCAAGTTCGCAAGTGTCACTTGCAGGTGACACTGGGCATTATTACAACGAAATTCCTGTTTCGACTGCATTCATGATAGCATCTTTTCTTCTTTCTGGTTAAAATTGAATGAAATAGTTGATGATTTAGAAGATGAAGATAACTTAGGTGGTGACATCATCTTATCTCCACCTGTAGATGGGAACTTTACTGATGAAGACAGTGGGGACGAAAATGACGCCAGTTTCCTTCACCTTCCGAGTAGAATGTTTTACGTTCAGAAGTAGAAACACAAGCTAGACCTACTGATACAAACAATAAAGAAGAAGAGATAGAAGAAGGACTGCTTGAAAATCAAGAACCAACTCGAAAGAAAAAAAAAAAAGAATTTACAGTAAAAAATGGGCAAATAATAATATATCACTTTTTACACCTTGTGGAATAGGGGATGCCATTGTCCCCTATCCTTCGATGGAGGATATGGCCTCCAATTGGGTCAACAAAAGTTGACCCGATTGGCGTAGTAAACAAAAAACGAACAAAAATACAAGTTGATTGCCCATCGCTTATAAAAATGTACAACAAATACATGGGTGGTGTGGATCGCTTTGATAAAAATTACGATTCTATGAGGATAGGTTTACGAGAAAAGAATTAGTGGTTTCCACTGTTCGCTTCGGGACTGCATGCATCCTGTCAAAATGCTTGCTGATCTAAAGATACCGTGGAAGTAACTGGACCTCCGACTATCAAATGTCAACAAATGCTGGTACAAATTTCATAACAAGTAACAAGTAGTGTATGTGGTGTATATGTATGTATGTGAGCTACATATATATACATATATATGTAATAAAACTATAGAGAAGGAAACATGTCGAATTCTTTTTATTACCATATTAAGTTAAAAGTATAAATTACGCCCAGTGTCACCTGTAGGTGACACACCCCATACAAGAAAAATAAGGGATGTAATTTTTATTATTATTATTATTTTTCATGTTTTACATAGCTAAATGCGTCAGTTAACACAAAAAAAAAATACCTTTCCTTTTGTCTAGAAGCTTGGGAATTGACGGGTTAACAGATGTGCTGAATTCACACAAAAATGAGTACGCAAATATTAGTGTTTCAAAACAATAAATCTCCACGAAAGTTCTTGATATGGTCTTAATCTTATTATCATTCACAAATAAGCAAAATATTTTTTTGTTTATTCTATACACCAACACGCCACAGTCGAGGCTGCTTCAGTGTTCGACACGCATGGGGAAGACATTCAATAACCTAGTGAAAAGATTACCAAGAGCAATCAGACGGAAGCGAATCTAAATAAGAATCTCGTGAGAGCGGTCGGGCGAAGGGTGGGAGAGGGGAGGTAGAAAAACAGTTGAGCGCGGGCTTTTGTGCGATCGCCGATTCGATCAAGTTACCATCGAAGAATTTATCATGTCGATTCTATTGATACTCCTTCGGGAAGAGCGGTTGAGTGCGAAATCAAAGAAAATGATTCTTTACTGTTTACAGACGGCTTGCCAACATCCACGGTCTTGACCGGGACTCGAACCAGGGTCTCCCGCCGATAAGGAGGGCGCTCTCGCCACTGAGCTATCAAGACAATCGGAATGTCGATGAGACGATCTGAATTGGATTAAGATCCGGCAAATAACTGTAATGTAAGTCAATTATTACGTTTCTCTCAACCACTCTTAAATATGCTATATATATGTGATAGACTGAAAAATGAAGGTAATGCAAGATATAGTAAGATACACCCTCGTGAGCAACGAGTTGGTGGTCTGACGTTTAAAGGTGAACTTTTGCAGGCTGTAACGAATTTGAAAGGTACATTTGATCAGGCGAAGGTCTTTGTAATAATGGAATGAAATGACTACGTCTGAAATCATACAAGGTCGTCTCGTGGGGCGTTCGCTAAAGTGTAGCCGAAGATTGTTGCGTCGCCTTCACTATTGTGCCAGTCACTTCAGAATTTGACATTTCCATTTTGTTTAACAAAGACTCGAGGAAAACGGTTTAACATAAATCGTTTGCGAGTATATGGCTTTTACAGTAAATATAATATAAATGCACCGAATATAATCATGGTTATTACAAACTAGCTGAAATTTTAAGTCGAAATAAGCGTGTTGAACTCTTTTGTTATCATTGACTGTTCTTATCGTTACCGGAGATTGCGGTAATGAAATGGAGCGGCGAGGTGGACGGCGATAAGAACTGCTGTAACGCAAGGCCACCGGACAATGGCCAGTTGGAAAGCGAGGCTCGGACTGGCTTAGCCTTGGCCAGTTGAGTCGCGCTCCACTGCTGGCGACAATGACAAAACAACCACCGCGTTGACCTTCGACACGCTTCATTAGATCTAACACATTACAAATTTCATTCGGTTACAGGAAATGCAGAAGTCTTGTCTTTGCACATATTTAAGTTAGACTACATGTTTCATCTTATAGCGTCCTTTCAATTAGATAGACCAAACAATAATTCATACAGTGATTTAGAACGGATTCCTGCATAACCAGTATAAATAGCGAAATAGAGCTAAGTAGAATGTTATTTATACATGTCATAATAATCATTATAGGAATTAAGTGATTTTTATTTGTTACATATATTGTTCTGATTTCCCTGTTGATAGTTCTACTATTGGTTCGATTTTCATAATAAAAACGAAAGTAATAAACTCGTTGCATCAACTAATATGTTTAAGGTTTTTATTTGTATTTCATAACAACATATTATAGTCGTGAATTTGAATCATGATCGTAATTTGTACGCGTTCAGGGATATATTTTAGATAGCTATCGTCATTTTACCGTCAGTCATAAATTTCACAGAGGTGGTTGAAAATCGAACAGATTTTGTGCGCTCTGCTCGAATGCGGCGCTAGCAGGCGCGAAATGATGTCAGTTTGTTATTTTGCATGTGATCCATAGTTTATTGGTAAGGGGCAATGTTTGACTCATAGACACGTTAGGGAAAATATTTAATTAAACTCGTTTATTTTATGGAATTATTTGTAAATTTATGTATTTGTCAGTGACGTTTAATCGTATCATAACAAATACCACTTTAATAAAGTAACAGAAGATATATATTCCAAATTGTAGGTATGCGTATGTTTGAAACTTAGAATATAAAGGAAATAATCTATAACATTGTCGAAACTTAATTTAGAACATTATAATAATAATAAAACCAAATTTAATTATAATTACTGGCATAAAAGATGCCAGTCAATGTTTCAGCTCAGAGCAGCTGAACCAAAACAAAGGCCATTGTTCAACAAATGCAGAGCTGGGGAATAGTGGTGCTCTTGCATTCTGGACATGCGCAAGGCACATTTAGCAATCTCAGGGGATGGCCGTGGACTGGTAATTAGCAGAAGAGGCGAAAAATTTGCGACGGCTTAAATTTACGAGGCGCAAATTACACGATTCCGGTGCTATCGCTGCAGCGCGCCGTTAATGTGCACGCCTTATCGAACGTGGCGGGGCTCGGGCCCACATTAAACTGATCGCATCAACAAAACGTACAAAAACACAATACCGAACATCGCGGCTACGTTGGTAACATCAAAAATGTTCACAATTTAAAAGGCGAGTCGTGCAAATTTCTTTGTAATTTACAAACGAGAATGGAGGACGCTCCTTTCATTTGCTCTTTGCTGTTCGCCAAGATGTCTTGAGTGTGCTTTACATTTTATAAAATCACTTGAGTCCGCTTTGATAAGTGCTATAGCATCTACTTACTCATTTATAAGTCTGTGTATTCTCAAATTTCAGTTACAAAGTAGCCATTCAAATATTTGCGACTCATGTATCATATTTGTAATCTGCAACTGTCGAGCGCCGACGCTGCGTACCTACGTATTATTTATGAGATAAGATAAAGCTAAAGTAAATATGGTTAGCTTTGCAAGTTATAAATTTGGCTACAAATCTTTAATAATATGAGTTTCCGTACGTACATAAGGGAATGTTCAAAACTTTCAATTTATAACTAATTAAACCTCATGTCATTCTAAGACTGTAGTATATTATAGGAGTAGAAAAATTAGCAGCGAAGTATTTTTATATATTACCTAAAAAATAGTGCTATTATAGTAACCAACAAGCATGGAGACCGCTAGATGTTACCGTAGCGTATTTTGAAACACGCTACATCGGTGGTATTGCTAGCTCGTTACTTTTTAAGAATAGCATTTTTCATAGACATTTGGAAGAACCCTATGCTGTAGTGTCTTGTAAAAATCTTTCAAGAGGGTTAATTGGACAGCCTTACCTTCAGAAGGAAACTTCTTGGAAAACTTCAAATTGTTGATATGGTCATGTTATGAACTAGACTAACTCATAGATGGCAAAACATAATACGTTCATTTTACAAACCTTTTATCATTTTCAAGCCTTTTGTAACATTTTTTATACACTTTAATTTTCTAATTATATTTTCATTATAATAAATATTCCTTTTTTGTAAGAAAACAATAGACCGATTTAATCTAAAAAGCCGACATTTGCGACGATGACGGTGAAAAGGACTGCCAAGAATACATTTGAATAATACAAATTTAGAGTTGTGCTGTTCACTTAGACATGCTTTTCAGCCTGTTAATCTACTTTACTTACTTTCTGTATTTAAACCGATTTATTATTAGGTTTTAAACAAATTATTCAAAGATAGAATTATTGTTTTTGAAGACAAAATGAATTTTGTTGCAGCAGAATATTTAAGCTACAATAAATATCAACCTTGTATACCACCTAATATAAATGACAGACTCGCGCTATAGGAAGCATTCGTAGAATTTGTGGTTTAATTAGACATCATAATTAAAAGAAATACTGTACACTAGAGAATTACGCCGGGATTTAAATGACTTATGCAAAAACAATCAATGTAAGCTCTAGTCAGTTAGAACTGTAATCAAAAGTGTTACTAAATTTGTCATTTTTTAAATTAATTTGAAAGAATTCCAAAGAAAAAAATTCTGGTATCTTACAAAAAACGTATGATTTTAATGTTAAAAAAGGATTGTGCTACAAATGTAGTCAACAAAATTTTGGCAAATTCAAATTTATGGTAAATAAAAATATTATGGCAGTTTAGTTTTTGAATAATGTGTACTATTGTGATTTTTAGTAATACAAAAATTTTATTAGATTAACTTTTTAAAGTTTGTAATAATTATGTCCTAAAGCCAAAAATGCCAATGTCAAAAAATAAGCAACATAACAATACATAGTAGTAATAATAATAGTTCAGGGGTGTTTTGAACCAGCAGTGCTTTATTGTCGGGATCAGGTAGCGAGGCAGCTGCTACCCTTCCGAAAAAATAGTCCTGTACGCGCGACGCTTGGACTCTAGTTGACTGACGTGGACAAATGTTTTTATTTTAAAACAACACATGCAGCTTGGATAAAATAAAATTTTATGTTATATATGAATAAATTTTACGAGGGATCGACCAAAATTTAGAAATTAGGTATTCGAAAATTTTATGTTTTCAGTGACATGTAAATAAGTAATATTATAAATGTACATGTAAATAAATGTCAAAAAGATTTACTCAAGAATTTCTGATGTGGTAAACGTGATTTATAAGTGAAATTTGATTAGCATAAGCAAAAAAATAACTCGTACGTGGAAAATAAATCAAAGTTTTCGAAATTTCATTACAAATGTCTCATAAAAAATGTATAAAGATGACATCATTACATTTTGAATAACGTCCGAGACAACTGATTACTAATTTAAAATGACTTTAATTGGTGCATATTATGAAACATTACGAAAATGGAAACTTAACAAAAATTTACCTTGATACTAGAACAATTAACAAATATTTAGGTATTATTATTATTTCTTACCAGCACGGCGATCGTTCAAACGGAAAACATACATATTCTTCAAACATCATTACCACTTTATGTAGATGACATCATCGTATTCTTTGATGATTAACGTTGGAGACATACAACGATTTGTTAGTTATTTAGCTAAGGCTATAAATTATAATTTTTAAACCACGTGGTGTAAAAAATTGTGCTTAAAATTAGACAGTTCTTATTACCGGAAAATGTTCATAGAAAATATTTCGATAAATCACAGTTAAATAATTAAACATAACGTCTATTAGTTCAAATTTTAATACAGCTCCGTAATATTAGTTCACGGTACTAAAAAATAGAGATTATGACATTAAAAGGTAGCACGATGAAAAGGTAATTATTTAGATTTTAATAATATATTCCCGAAAATTGATCAGTGTTTTTGGAGTCACAAATAACAATAAAGGTCCATGAAGCCACTTCTCCAGACGAAGAAAAACAACTAATATAACTTAGTAACATTGTTGGAGTTGAGTAATGAGAAAGGAAAGTTTCGTCAAGGGATTAGGAAGAACTCTACTTAGCGCAACTTTTATATTATTCCACGAAAGCTTTAGCGTTGATGTCTTCGCTATGTGTGATGCTAGTAGCCGTATGCACAAAATAAAGCTGTGCATGCAACATACCAACCACATCATAGGAATCACTCCAGTTTTTTTGAAAAGGTATCGTCGAATTTCGGAAATCGTCGGCGATTAACTCCGTCCACAAACAATAATCACAAAAATTAAAACGTGACACGCAAAAATGCACCAGTACAATTTTATTTTAATTCACAAACTTTCACGAACACTTCGACGCGAGTTCCGAATTCGACTAAACGGGTCTCATTTTAATAGAACGAGCGGCAACACTTACATGATGAAGGGTAAACAAGCCGGGTAAGGGGATGTAAATGTCCAAAAGTTATAACATAGGAAGATGCACGTAAGTAATTAGAAATGATTCGCCGGTAGCGTAGAGGTCGCGTTCGCGGCCACAGCGGGGCGGCACGCGTCGTGATCGGGGCACGAGTGCGGTGCACGGAGCAGCGCGAATCACACAAGCACAAGCGGAGTCGGCGGGCGACTGACGGGAGGCAAGCAGCGCGGCGCGGGGGCTGCCAGTGCGCGCGCACCCCGCGCCGCGCGCCGCCGACCCCGCGCCCTCGCCCCGCGTCTGACGCCAGCCGGCCGCCTTATCACACCGCGCGGCGCGCCGCTTCCTTTCTCCTCTTGCAGTTGCGAGCTTTTCGCCACTGCCACACTTCCGCCCGCCCCGTCGATTGTGTAGAGTTTTAGATGGTCAATGTGTTGCACCGATTACTTCCACTTCTTGAGCAAGAATAGATATTTTTTTTTGTTATCATAGTGCTCAATGTTTGCTTCATAAATGACATCATCACATGCTAACAATATTAATGGTGTCTGTTCAATTATTTAGAAAATAGATACATATTAATCCGTAGTATGATACTAGGCATGAAATTCGTATTAGACGGGGTAATGAAATTAAAAAATAAAAAAATGATAATGTAAGTATAAAAGAAATTGAATCAAATGTAAGCAGACTTGTTACAATCTTCAATGTTATGAAATCAGCAATATTCAATGTTATAACCAGTCTGCAAATCAAGCTGATCGAGGGGGTGAGGGGAGGGTGATACGTGTAAGTCGAGTAGGCAACACGACGAGACTGGCGCGGGCGCAGCCGAAGAGCGGCGAAAGTGCGCTGCCAAACGAGTTTCAGTACGGCGGGCGCGTGACCTGCCCGAGGACATGCCGCGAACTACTCTGCAGTATGCACTCAACTGTAACTATGCTAGAACCGGTATTTATTAAAGTGGTTCTGGTACTGAATATAATATAGGCCATAGATTTGAAAAGTATTATTCTTTTGTGGAAATTCAATTCTGACTCTACACACCTTTGTTGCAATCTCATATTAGCAGTTACAAGATTTTCAATCACAAAAGTTTGTACTTTTATAAATAGGTATGTTTCGAAAATTAACAGTGATATGTAGAAGCCGTCAATAAAATCGCCTAGAAAAGTATCAAAAGCAATGCCAGTGATACGAGTGATTCAAAACCTAATTACATATGAAGCCAGTGTTGTGTACTTCAATTTCCGTTAACTAACCGTAGTTTCTATACTTAAATTCAACAGTAAGCAATAAATTCGTTTGACCATAAATCCTTTATTGTCTCTCTATCTCGAGTTTATTGATGCTGATGATTGAAACCTGTGAATGCAGTTCAGATTATCTCGAAAAATTATAAATGTTCTCCTGCTGCAAAAGTGTAAATACAAAAAGAACTATGTACTTGCCCTTATTGTTCCGTCTCATAAATCTAATTGCTATATCAAAATCATTTATAATAATTATATAAGTAGTAAAAAACAATATAACTATAAAAATTGGATGACGAAGACGAAGTCTTAGTATCAGGATTGTAGGCAAATATTAAAGTAAAAATATTATTTTAATATATTTATTTATTTATTATTTATATGAGCTTCTTGATAGCAATAAACAGTAAAATTAATTTTATAATTTCAATTTAGCAAAATAATTAATCAAATAGTGGCAGTAAAAATCAATTGATGAAACCGTATGTATTGACGCGTTCAGTAAGACTCGCAAAATTAAATGTGTGCTGGTTTTTTCTATTGTGGCTCCATCAAGCGTGTCTTCTAAAAGCTCATTTATTTGCTTCTTATAGACATTTGACTCAAATGCCTGTCGTTTTTATAATTTACTATCATCTTAATAATGTAGATTGCAAATCTTTTATAGACCGATAGTGTCATTGGCCGAGACAAGGCCAATTTATTGTTACCTTCAAGTCAAAGCCTATTATAGTGTACTCTAAGATTGATAGGTTGTGCTCTAGTGGCATATTCAAACCAGTTTTAAAATTGCCCTAATGTTTGAAACTGACTAATAGTAAGACTTACACGTTGTTATAAGTACCCCCTAAGGAGAGATACTAACATATAGAAAACATTTAAGTTACTATATAATATTATACTATAAAGATAACTTTGTTCAATTAGAATTTGTATTGTTACAGAGTTGCCATTTGGAAAGCACACCTTCCATTACAAGATTAGATGAATTCCAGACGACGTTATACATATCCGCAACTACATTTGTATTATTTATTTTAATAAACACAGAATCATTGATGTCTTAAGAACTATATTTTTATCTTATAAGATATCATTGGCTTTGTAAATATATTTTTTCTTCTTATTATTATTATTAACATGTGATTTGAAAAATACTTATAAATACATTTTCATAAATGTGCTGTCGAGAAGGGGTAATAAACATAGAGCCATTAGATATGCATAGAGATTATCTTGATCTTAACTAATAGAGCGAATTGCTTAATTTTTAAGATTTAAAATACTTCAACAGTCACAACAGATCCCCACTAAATAGACCCCTTTTGCCGTAAGCCGGTTGTATTCCTTTTTTTGCACGACATATAAAACATTACAACTCTATATGCCAATGTCTCAATATGTTAATATCCCATTATATACGAGAGTCGAGTGTAAATCTACAATTTTATAATTCATTTTTACAGTAGTGCTCACTGTCAATTTACTAATGAAAGTTATTTTGCTACTTACTTGTGTTTCAGAATAGGCTTCTCTTTTGCTAATAGTCCGTTACTATCAGGCTATCATTAGCGGTTCCCATCTAACCTATATTGCGTTTGAAGGATAGCGCCGTTGTGAATTTATATTACGCATTATCTCTTTGGGTTATTATTTGAAGGCATCTTCACTATCAAGTTTCATACAAATAATAAAAAAAACGTAGCCCTCTAGAATATGATATGTGTAATGAGCATGTAGCGTTGCTATCAATAGTTTTAAATAAACTTTTTCATCGTCTACTAGCAGCGAATGGTTGGCTACTGTTCTCGTGCAGTCTGCTCGCTTGCTCACAATGCGTACCGGGCGGTGCGGGCACACGCAACTTAACGCAAACCTTACTTTGCTACGTAAATTTTAATGTAGCTATAAAATTATGCGTATTATGTATATCTTCTATATGAAGTATTTCAAGAACTACATAAAACTAAGAATCTGAACGTTCGATCCGGTGCACCAAAATAACAATTGCTAAAAGATGCGCTCCGTTGGTGAAAATTGGTGCCGAGACAAGCGTTGAGTTCAACAACCTGGCGTTCATCTCTCGCCCGCAAAAAATGCACTGCCCGTCCCACGCCGAACGCAGCACCCACACACGCTAAAGAAAGCCATGTGTAAGCAAAACACACTACAACATTGTTGCCAATCGCCGCACATGTAAGCGTACACCTCTCTCCTGTCCTCCGGATACAGTAGAACAATTCGAGAACAACGTTTATTGCGGCCAGGTCTTACCATGACAATTCCAATAAATTACACAAACTGACCCCACTGCCGATAGAGAGAACAAACCGAGTTTATTGGGTGTGCCTACTGTAGGACGAAGTTTCAATGTAAACGATACTTATTCTTGTCTGAAACTTTCGCATATTTACATTCAATCGAGATGGTGACGCAGTTTTAATTCTTTCTTTTTCCATTGTAAGTCAGATCACATAAATAATATATATATAACACTTTATTGCACAGTTAACATAGGTAATGTATAACATATAGGAATGAATATGTACAATGGTGGATGGAATATGTGTAATGATGGTTTGTTATGAAATAAACCTCCAAATCTTGTTGCTCTACTTTTTGCGAAGTATGTGTGAGTGGTTATTCTTATCATGTATTCACAGGCCGCTTAAGCGCAGACTAGCCAATTGTCTGGCCAAATGATACAGCGGGGGTGCGCCTACACAGCTCATCAGCACATCACAGTACTGCGCACGCGCGATGTTTCCTGTACCATTCAAATTATACTTTGAGCACCCACAAACAATGTTGGTCTTTCCTTTTACAAAGTCGTTATAAAAAAAGATAGTGATGTCATTATATTTCATTAACAGTTACACAGTCATTGATTGTATTTTGATAAAATAATAATGTTTTAAATAATAATGATCTTACAATCAAATATTTTACCAACACGATGATGTTTCTTTTAATTTTCAACTCAAAAAATATATCGCGGATTAGAGCGATATCGTGAGGATACAGTTTCAAAAGCGATTTCGCTAACAAAGAGGCACAAATTCTCGGTCGACTGCTTGCTCGTGTAGATACACCAATTAAGCTAAATTAAATATACGAAGAATTTAGAAATTGGTTAACTTCCTCGAAGCGCAACGCGGTAATTGGCTAACCCGCAGTAGACGCACGGATGAAAAGCTGTCATAGACAATTTATTGTTTACGAGTGTCTCTAGATGAAATATTTCATTTCGCAATTAGCAATGGTGATTGTATCCACCATTGCTAATATTGATAACGGTTAACATATTCCAAGTACAACACTGAATAGTCTGAAAGCAACCAAAATCTTGCGTCGAAGTTTATGTACCTATATTTACAATCAATATTGTAAGATATGGTCTTTAAAATCCTGATTGTAAAAATAAACCTTTAATAAAGGATAATACTAAAGTTGATTGATAATCAATCAACTTTAGTATTATCCCGAAAATAGAAAAACAATACAGAAAAAGCATTCAAAAGAGTAAAAAAAAGTAAATTAAGAACAGTCAATATGAATAAGATACATAGGCTAAAAAGCTAAGACAGAAATTCAACAAATTTTCAAGAAAATTATATTTAAAAAATTTACAGATTTTTAAAATAATACTTGGAAACGTTGAGTGGATTGCGAAGGAGCGCTTCACACCGGCTTTCCAGTTTTAATTAAAAGCACCGAGGAACCAGCTCGTCCCGTCCGGGGTAAGACTACCTCTTTGATGACTGTGCATAAACGGCAATTAACCCGCTCTAGCGGAGTTAACATTAACCTAGGTTTATTGCAACTGCAGATAAACTACAATGGACATTCTTAAGGGTTAGTATCGCTTCTTTGTAGCTTTTAAGTTGTACACAATGAGGAGCTCATACAACGATTTCCCTGCTTTGTTTCAATTATTTCAAGTTTATCATCGTGAATAAGGACCATTGAATACACCTTAAGTCTCGAATATTAAATGATACTAACATAAAATGTCGTGTGAATTAAGTCTCGAATATTAAATGATACTAAAATAGAATGTCATGTGAATTGAAAACAATGTTCAGCATTAAATTACTCATCGTTTTATTATTCGCCTCTTAAAATCAGAGTTTCAATGACAAAGCCAGTTGTACTAGCGAAAAATGTAAGTTTTAATACGATAAATAAACAAACAAATAATGCATTCTCCTTTTTAAATTTCATAATTTTAGGTCTATTGGAAGTATCCTATAGGTTTTGATTGTGACAAAATAGTCCTTGATATTCACAAAATAGCAGATATACAGATATTTTTTTTCTATTGGGGTACAGAACCTCAATAATAAGCAATAGAACCGGAAAGATCATAAATACATATGAAAAGTAAAGTCGTTTGCGGTGCACGATATTCTATTCTGACTGAATTAAAGTAGGCCAAAGTTGTGTCCAGAATTTAGATACACTTAGCTCGACGCATCTAGGGACCAACTACGTCTAATATAGGATATGGTAGCTTAATAAAATTTCATTTAATTGCGTTTGCAAATTGTTTGTTAACTTTGAAATAATTCTACTAATTGTAATGCCATTTAAAATCTTTTATTCAGTTAATGAGGAATAAGGTTTGATGTCACAACATATAACTGCTGGGAGTTGAAAAAAAAATTTCATTTAAATATTACGTGGAAAGATAGCTGCAGTTGTATATAGTAGATAGACAGCACCATAGCTCTCCATAAAACCCTAAAAGCTTATATAAAAACAATTCAAAGAAAACAAAATAAGCGCCTAGGGAATGAAAATTATAATATGGATGGAATATGAACTTTAATAAGCATTAATTGTTTGTGATATAGTGCTAATTTGTAATAATATTTTTATATAATAGATGCCCGTTTTAATAATTAAGATTGTTCATTCATGATACTAATGGACGAGACGGGCAAGCTCGACAAGCTCGCAACTTCAAAAGGCATTTTGGAGAAAATGTCTAATAGTGTATCGCATCCAACTTATAAGACCTTGGAAGAGACTCCATACCTAGTTAAAAAATAAATTAAGCAAGTAAAACTAAACTTTTGATTAAATGAAATATTTGCCATGAAAGACACTCTGGGACATTGGTGATATTTTTGTATCTGTACAGATTATAATTTAAATTGATCTATTGGTAAATTTAAAGTTGGACATATAAAATGGTTGAAACACGGAATCCTGTACGATTTCCGTGTGTTCCAGTGGAGATGCTCCGACCGTATCTGGGTGATCCACGAACCGAAATAGGTTTCGGAATATTGACGTGGGCGCGGAAATGAAAGACTTCTATTGGCATCCATTGACATCGTGTGTTGTTATCCGCGTCGAAGCTTTCCTTGAAATGCGACTTTAATATTATTTTTATCAAATGTCTATTTTAAAATGACTGAAAATATATATGTCTGATACTTCGACACACATAGACCTTTGGTGGTGTGATATATTAAGAAATTAAGCTATGTTACATTGCTTAAGCAACTGCCCGCAAAACTCGTACGCAAATAAGAGATGTTTGTCTTACAATGGCGAAATCTTTTATAGGTTTCACAGCTCAAAAGATGGTGATGCTGATTATTTTACCACTAAGTAGTCACCAAATCGAGTCACATTTTTAGTTTTATTTCTGCTAGAATAGGAAAATTATGCAAATGTCCGGGATACCCATAAAAAACATGGGCATTAAAAATACCAAAAAGGCTAATTATAATTAGCAGCAATTAATAGCCTAGCTGTATTAATGTGATCCCACTTCAGAACAGCACCGGAGCGTTTGTTACCGGCCGCGACATGGTTGGCTGCATAATTGTGCAGCACTCCATTGCGCATTACCATCTATTCTGTGTACGGTAAGCACTACGAAGGCCGGTATTAATTTAATCTTAAGCAGTTTATTCCTACCTCGAGACAATACGTCCACGAAGTAGTATTGTTAGGAAGAAGTTGCACCGGGGTGTAGTTTTTGACTGTTGGTCACCTTCATTCATTTCAGAATGTCGAAACAAAAATCGGTTATAGATGGCGAGTATACCATCATACACGAATTTCCTAAATGAATTATATTAACTCCACAATAATAATAATAGATGAGACTATGACTGTCCATTATTTCTCCAATCTGTATTGGGCCACTTTTGTGGGGATCGTTCAAATTTGCTCTTCTAAGGGTATATACGGTCGGGCGGATATAATGATATAGTTCGTTGATAGCCTCCATGCACATATTATTTAAATGCATGAAAATGGCCGCTACGTGTTGGATCGATATCCCCATGTATAAAGCGACAGGTCTTAGTCCCGTGAAAAGTTATCAATAGAATAGTATACATGACTCATTGAATAAAAGTAGCAACGGAATAAAAGAGGTAGTTTTTTGGTTAACCAACCAACTAGGTAGGTTTGGCATACACATATTAAAAGCAGTGCTGAAGAAGGATACCAGCTTCGTGTGAATTATTATTATTAATTAAGAATTGGCTATTTCACCTGATAACAATAGTGCAGAACAATGCTACATAATAAACAAAACAAAATTTAAAACGTTATGTTAACGGTCGACAATAACGCACATATGTAGGTGCTACCCTGTTTATAGTTACTGCGAACAATAGAAATACAACAAAATTTACAGACAGAAAGAGTTTCTAAGTTTCAGATTAATAATTTGTCTTATTAATGGAGTAACGTGAAACGTGTCAGAAGCCAGTCGGCGCATGGCGGCGGTGCAAAGTGCCTGCAAGGTCACTTACCTCTGCCGCGACTGTTCATGCACGAATTTAGTTTACATTATTATTGTAGTTGTATAGTTTAATCAATTTATATACTATCGTACTTTATTCTTCAATAACGTCAATTAGTTGTTTCATCTTGTAGAATATACCTTAGTATATTGATACTACGTGATATTGTAGTGTACACAGCTATAATGCCTTGACATGTTTGTTTATTTGTGTGTATGGAAGTCATT
The DNA here is from genome assembly GCA_036419045.1 of Scirpophaga incertulas. Classification (NCBI taxonomy): domain Eukaryota; kingdom Metazoa; phylum Arthropoda; class Insecta; order Lepidoptera; family Crambidae; genus Scirpophaga; species Scirpophaga incertulas. The sequence goes on along the minus strand of CM071634.1, from coordinate 24,706,525 downwards.
AGGCTATTACTGCTACTTATTTCTATTACCATAGAAAAAAATGTAGCCACTTCTTTTATGACAAAAAAAAATCTGCCAATCATCGTCGTTCTTAGATCTTAAGTATTGGCCAAGATAAAAAGCTCAGTGAATCATAACGCCGTCGCGTCGCCGCTCGTCGCAGCCGTGAAATCAAAGATGGAGTCACGCACTGTGATTCCACAGTCATCTAAAGCCTAGTCTAAAGAAAAAAACTAACAAGAAACAGCTTTTATGCAGTCCTTGGTGAGAAGACGAACGAGTTATTGGAAATACTTGAAAACCTCAAGAAAAACCGTATCCAAATATATATATATTAAGTTTATCGTTGGAGATGGAAGCACAATAGAGTCTATTTTTTATATCAGCTTTAAGCTTCATCATGAAGCTATTTACAGAGTATGTTGAACCCTTTAGCTGTCCATATGTAACTCGAGTTGCCTTATATGAGCTTGTATTGCGAGCCAAATCAAATCAAGTCAATTAAGTTTGTGATTGTAGACGTTAATCTTGACGGATGCTTAAATTGGTGGTCACCAGTGTATATTAACAGCCGAGTAAGTATTTGTTTGTCATATAGTTATGTGAAGCATAGCTAATCAATGTCAGCGTCCTATTGCGAAGGCAGTGCGGGGTACGCAGCATCGCGTTATGTGCGGTGCGGTTTGACTCGGTTGCCGCAGCACGTAAATAAGGGCGTCTCATTGCGAGCCATTATTAATGAATCTGCCGCCCCCCACCCCCACTCTAGCCGCACTTGCCTGTAAGCCCAAATAACAGGTGTGCCTAACCCCGTTCGCACAATCTATTTTCGATGTCTTACAACCGTGCAGAGAAACGCCCGATGCGTTCTCCCGCTCTAAATATTCATACCATATGTCAGATATTGAGATTTGTTGGAGCGTCATCTGCGAGACATCGCCGTTTCTAAATAAGCGCGGTCTCGTGTTGGCTTTGGAAAGTTTCATTAGCCGCCTTGAAAATACTTATAGTATCTTTGAATTAAGTGCGAAAATAATGCGGGTAAGGGTTTATTGAGCACTGACGAATTGTATCATCAAAATTGCTCTTTACTCGTAATCCACATATGAAATAGTCTATTTAAAAAAAAACTTATATAAGTACTTATTAGTAACTTACATATTTACTTTTCTACATAAGTTTCTTTACAGTTCATGTCCATCCTCAACAAGGGGTACGGGCTAGTTATGTTAGATCGATTAGGCCATAGTAAACTAACACCCGAAATTAATTTTCAATTTTAATTAATTTATATAATCCTGTGAGGTCTAATTTTAGATTACGGATTGACCTTTGTTATAATAATAAAGAAAATAGTAGTTCGAGTGTATCCATAAAATCTATCTCGCCAATTTTGATATTACTTTCCAAATTTGTAATCTTACACATTTTTTGAATTTGTTGATTGTTGTGATAAAAGATGCCGTTGAATTAGTTCTAAGCAGTGATATTAGTAATGTGGAGAACGTTATTCTTTTTTCTGTATCACTATTAACTGTTAAAATGTAAACGCTCTTCAATATTGAAGTATAATATTAATAAAGCAGTGATACCGATATTCGTTTATTGAACAATATGCTAGCAGTCATCGCCAATTGTATTAAGAGTAAAACCAGTGTAGTAAACAAAAAATATAAATTGGAAACTATGAAAAAAAGATGCTACACTGATCCTAATGTAGTAAACTAATAGGCATTACAAGCTTTACCACAATTCCTACAATAACGTATAAGGTGCATTACACAAAGTGGTAGCAGCGAGGGATTCTCCAGTAGTCTATTTGGTAGTGCAGTATTCTGAAGCTACTCTATTATTTACTTCTCAGAAAACTGCTTTTCATATCAGTTACAGCGAGCCACGAAGGCGTACAAAGATGTCTCCCTCGCTACAAGAACAACTGCATTTACTTTATGAATGACGTAATCGTAACATTGTTCTCGGATTTGTATTCCATGTTCCTTTGCAATCAACTTCGTATAATAGTAACGGGACTTCTCAGTTGTAGTAAACAGTAAAATAGAATTAACTTCGAATTAAAGACAAAAGGAAGCAACGTTCGATTAGCGTGACGAATGGATGCACGATAAGCTAGTTCAGCTGGAACCAAACAGCGACATTTATCATACACGAAGTAAACATGAATAGTAACGAACTAACGACTAGTAGCAATGTATGGATCGGTGAAGTGACAAGGACGCGGATACTTGGAGGTCAGATGATTCCGAGATCAAATTCAATATGTACCTGCTATTCGCCACGCGGATTCGAGCATATAGAGGTGAATCAGGCATGTGATGTCATGGAGGAAGTGGCCACTTGCCCGCAGCCGCCAGCCTACGCAGCGTTGAAAGAAGACATCTCTGAACAATAAACAAAACATTGTTCTGGGTCACTTGCCTGCTGCCACTTTATTAGATTATAAAATTAACATGACAATGCCATGCTGACACGTTCTGTGTGATTACATTACGCTTGGTGTTCGAATCCTCAATTTTTAATGAGAATTTATTGTTTTGCTACCTCATTGTTAAATCTCAATGCTGCACTATTCATAACTTATATGGTGTCGTTTCATTAAAATATGTTTTCACTAATATTGTTTTTCTTGCTTTACATGCTTTGTAAAATGCACTTAAATTATTCAATAATTAGTAATTCAATTAATAGTTATTTGAAAGCTCGTTTTATTCTTAAGTAATTTTCAAATAATCTGTAAATATTAGATAGATTTTTAAGTTAGATTCGATGCGTAACTGTTAACAGTGAATAAAGTGTACTTTGACTTAAGAAAGGTGAAAAATGTTGTTGAAATTTTCGTTTGGGACGTACAGGTGTTCAGTGATCGAATGGTTGAGGCACCAACCAGACCCAATTTTGTTAGCATTTCTTATAAATACATGACACCTCTTTCCAATGGAAGTAGGCAGAGATCACACTTTTTCAGTTTCAGTTAACCCGATTTATTTATTTTTTCTTATATATTTTATTTCGATTTTAAAATAAAATCAAATTGCGTCATTCCCCAAAGCACACAATTTTAATTGAGACATAATTAGAAACTAATTATTTCTCAACATGCTACTACCTCCTAAATGCCATCGAATATAACCATTATGTCGCTATTGATTGGTAGGCAATCGAAATGTACAAATATATGCGCGCATAGCGATTTTGATATGGTGTACTCGTGTTAATTAGCGAAGTGTTAGTAGTCAGTAACGTCACGCATCTAATTGATTACATCAGGGCAAGGCCTTTGTGGTTGATACCGAATCACCGACGCGCGCGCGGCACAATGGTTTGTCAGCTCAACGTAGAACATCTACTATATATTGCTATACAATAAATCCATGTAATTTAAAAATAAGTTTGTTTGATAATTACTGAAGATCTCTTATCATCTCTGTAGGGTTCTTCAAAGAGTTTTACTCAAAACTCTCAAAACTTGAACAATGGCTCGGAAAGACGCGGACATGTCGCTCGCTACGGAGATTTGTTTAATTAACGAACTAATTGGAACATAACGCGTACTAATTTCGTCAAACGATTCCTGCTTACATTCGTAATATTTAATTGTTTTAGACAATAGCGCATATACATCATAATTGCTTTACTAAACGGCGCTGTTGGACGCTTTAGATGGAAATCCGAAATAATCTAACAACAAAGAGAAGATCTACTTACCTACGAAACATTGAGCTCCTCGTAAAGTCGTCTTTTGCATTACCTAAGTGACCGTTGAATCTTCATTACAGTCGAACTAAACACGAAAATCAAAATTCGATTTTAGTCCTTTTTCATTTGCGGTACATATTGTTTTACGGGTTTATAAATGTATATTAAAGTCAAAGGTGCTGTGCCTGCATTAGTAAAATTTACAAAATTATTCATTTATTTGTATTATACTACACCAAATTTAAATAATGTTCATTACAGTTATTATAGACAACAATTTTAGTTTTAAGATTCACAATTTTATCCCTTGTTTTGATCGAAATAGAATTAGTTTCTAGTTATTATCATCACTAACAACATATAAATATTCCGTTACAATTTCTCAGATTCAGTTGCCAATGCGCAGAGCGGGGGTCATTTGAGTTATAAGGCGAGTATGAGTGCACGCCGACTACATAAAATACTGACTGCATGAGATATGTAAATTAGGATTGGAGATGCCGGCACCTGCCGGGTGCTAGCATTGGCAGCGCACCCTGCGCCTAGTTAAATAATGTCACCGCCTTTGACCTTGTTTTATCAAAAGTGATGCTAGTTTCACTTATATTTTATTGTGGTTCTTACACTTTTTAGGGTGTCGTACCATCTGTCTATCACAGGGTGGAATATTATAACCGGTCATGGGCAGACATAGAACAGGAGAGATAAACTATGACAAAATGAGCATTAATTGGTTAACTCAATAAAAAAAAAAACCTTATAATTAATGATTTTGTTATACAGTATCAGAATTTTTTGTCTGTCCATAATTCCGAACCCATCATGCACAACGCATTGCTGATCGTACGATCACGGGAGGGTTTTTTGCGGGGTATGACTGGAGTCACACATAACATGACGCCGTAACGTATTTAAGACAAGGGAAAAATTATTTTTTCTACCGAAAATAGTAAAAAATGTTAAGACATTAACAAATCATTGCAATAGCATTGGACACACCAGGACTATAAAGACAGCGGAGAGCTCCCATCGCTAAATTAAACAAACATTCAGTCGAAACAAACAAACAAGAGAGAGTCCAATAAACAACACTCAAACCGATAGTGGAATAAGTTAACTCTTACAACGACCCTGCGACCGTTACTCAAAACTTCTCGACGGCTTTGTTCCCAAACACGAAACTAATTTATTCGTATCTCAGCAACCAAGCCGACGTACTAAATAATCGAACAGCGAATTATAAATGCGTATTAACGGTCAAGTCATAGTTCAAAGATTAGGACAGAGGGTAACCCTTTGCTAGCGGCGCGCGGCGAGGTGAAGAAGTCTCAAATTAAATCGGATCGCCCCTTGGGCACGATGCACGTTCAATTTTGATATTTTAATAATAGCTGTCGTCCTTTATGTCACTGTTTGAATGAACCATTGTAACGAACTTCGGGGTTTACTATTGATCAAATATGTTCGGACGCAGTAATTATAGTGAAATGACATGCGAATGGTGCGGGGTGCTTTCCTCAAATTTGCGGTGTGTAACGGAAATGCAAACCCTTATCTAGACCTTTTGGCGGGCGTAGCACGCTAGTCGGCGTCGGGGCCGGCGCGTCGCGTGTGGCGCCACTAATGGATATTGATGGCTATGTCGAGGCTAATTAGCTCCCTACTGCCTCGCGCTGTCCTGCCTGAGCGTTTTTTCGTGCCAGGAGCGATACACTAGGCAACCACGCTTCGACGTAGCACATCAATCTCGAACGGTGTATCTCATTCGACCGCACCGAGTGAATCAAGTGACCAATGTCTGGTGATAGCAGCAGCAGGCGAGAGTGACGTCGGCGAGCGTCCAAACAATATCACAATCGAATTACAAGCCGGCTTCACGTCGGGCGGTATCAATCACCGTGGGCGGGCGGTGCGACATTGGACTTCAATTAGGCGGGCGGCGCGTGTGATTGCTCACTCCTCTACTCAGCAAAGGGTTACTTGACCCACTTATTAAGCGCGTCACACGCGTCCCAGACAGCCGGCAAAGCAAAGAAATAAAGAACTGTTTCAATATTTACTGGACCTCTAGGTTTATTTTTAAATTTATCATAGCATTTGTATTGCTATTGAGATAAAGATAAACAATATTACATTACGTATGCAATTTATTGAAAATAGTTCTTTGGAACGAATATATTTACTTATGCCAGTAGCCATTTCATGTAACGAAGTTTTTTGTGAAATTGTGTACCAGTTAAACCAGCAACCATGACCGCAGACGATAAAAATACTTAATTACACATTGCTAATTACAAATTTTTAATCTGGTTGGAGTCCAGTTGAAGTTAGTTATTAAGATGTATGATAGCGTGTTTTACTTTTTGGTGACTTGTGCAAATAACAAATACAAGTATTATTGCCCAGTGATTGCAGACATTAAACCATTGTCAATGTTTTAATGTATGCAATCACTGGGCAGCATAGAAATATATTTACGCTCAATCCAATTAATGAAACTACGCCTTCATATAAAATTGTGGCAAAAGATGTAAACTGTTATCAGCTTTTTGTTAAAAAAATATTAGGTGTAGATATTTTTAAGACAAAAGTTTTTTTTAGATGAACTTTTCTTATTTAACAATTAAGTTTGGTAATAATTTTATAAACATGTTCATGGAAAAACTAAATAATAACATAATATAATACTAACATTTTACGAAATATGTAAATATATTCCAGATATTTTTTTTTAATTTAAATATAGGTATTTAATTTTTTTACTTATTTTATTTAAGTTTTTTTAATAATATATTTAAACATATTGTAACATTTAAGAGTATTAATGAAATGCAATAATAAATAGTTTCTATAAGTCTTAAATTAGAAAATATACATCAAGTTAGACGTACGGATGAAAAGAGAGAAAAGAAAGAGTGGACAATTTCGTAACTATTGTATAATACGAGACTTCGAAAGATTTTGATAATCTTAATTTCATTTTGCACATCTATACTTATTACATCTATACTAGCACTTATCAGCGGCTAACATTGAGAGTATTTTCCTTTTACAAAAAAGAGCGATTCGTGCTATTTACTGTTTACGGGCTTAGAGAATCCCTAAAAGAATTGTTCAAAGAAATTAATATTTTAACTTTAGCTAGTCAATATATATATGATAATTTAGTTTTTGTATATAGAAACTATAATAAATTCAATAAAAACAGTGATCTACATAATGTGAATACTAGAAACAAAAATAAACTTGCCGTTCCAATGTTCAGACTCCATAAAACTAGCTGTTCGTTCTTGGGGAAATGTATATCTATGTTTAACAAACTTCCGCAAAGTGTCATTGATTTGCCTTTATATAAATTTAAAATCCATATCAAAAAGACACTCATGAGTAAAGGTTATTATAAAGTAAGTGACTATCTAAATGATCACACTATTTGGGAATAGGGACACTATTCATAGAGCCATGTTTGGTAACAACATTATTTATAATATTGTATTATTTTTATATGTGTATATAAACATACATACGACTGTAATCGTATTAGGTATGATTGTATCTTATACTATATAGTATTTATATATTATACTATTATAATTATTAACATTGAAAAGAGGAGATAAAAAATAGACCTTCAGAGTTTTTTGCCTGTTCTTCTCGAGAAGGCTCTCCCAATTTTCGAACAGGTGTAGTCAATATATTTTTTTATCCTTATTCGTACGTACGGTCAAGGTTTTTGTTTTTTTTAAGCTTTTTTTTTTGTTTTGTTTATTTTGACGTCAATAAGTGCCTGTAAAGGTCTATGTTGAATAAAGATTATTTTGATATTGATTTTTTGATTTTATAAATATAATACAGTATAAAGTACAGTGTTTTCTACTGGCTGCTTTATAAATATAATATATAAATATAAAGCTTGTACCGTGAATACAAAGGTCTATTTCTGCGCAACAGTAATGCTAGTAAGTACGTTGCTAGTACGTTTTTACATTAGTACAATTACCTAATACTTTTTGTAACGCGCAATTTGTAAAACAGAGAATTACAAATTTAGATATAAAGTACATAGTTGCCTAAGTAATATTTGTTTACAATCTGTCATTTTGGTATACGCATAAGCAAAAAATATTGTGTGTCTGCAGTTTGCATTGTATCACAAGTGCATGATCAATGTGTTTGTGATGGCGAATTAATGGACAATTAGACGAATTCTATACTGATATATTGTCCAAAAATGAGAGAGAGAGAAATAGAGAACATTTGACTGCCTCATATGTATGTTTGTACATATACGACATGTACTCGTAGTTAGGATTTGTAATATGCTATGCGAGTATATAGTATATTTATTTCTATATCAATTTGATACGGACGATGTATTAGTTTATATATAATATTTTGTTTCCAAAATGTTTTTCTTAATCTGTCTTATAAGATTACGTATAAAATAACCTTTAGTTGCATGGTCTGCATTTGTTTCAAATGCATTTGAATATCCGGTGACTCTTCAAGTTAGTAACACAACAAGTGTTGGGCTACGAAAATTGAATAAATTACTTCTATCAATGTACCGCGTGTCACCTGTGTAAATGAGATATGATAACTTGAGTAAATAATAACCCAGGCAACTCCGCAAACAGACTTCACGTTGCACTGACAAAGCTTGGTGGAAGATAGTGGTAGGTATGTGCTGACCACAAATGGGTCGCGGATTGGATAACACTACAACTACCTGGCAGGTTACTAAATATGTACAAAATGATATTATTGCAACCGCAGACAATATTTTGCAATATCAGCCTGGCATTGGTGTCGTTGCGCAAACTATGTTCTAGGTATTAAGTTTTTTTTTGTAATAATAAAAATTACGAGTACTTGTATAAACTTTGATAGTACTGAAATTGTACCTTTAATTGTACAAATTAGTAGAATTGCAGTCAGTTGTTTTTGCACAAAAGTTGAAAGTATAAATATTTTTACTAAGTAGGTAATTGACATTATGAATTAAGCTAATATAATAGTTCATGGACATCTTTATACTAGTGTACATCTTTATGCAAGTAACGAATACTGTCAAAATGTTGGTGCTAGCAGTGGGTTGCGTGAATATGGTGACGTCCGTAATTTAGGGTAGACTTAATACAATGTACACCCACGGTCAATGAGACGCATTTTAAGGCTCCTTGCCAATACTTTTACACGTGCAGTTTATGGATTAACTTTACGCAGCAGGCTTACAATGCGCTGTCAATCCTATATTCCAAGGTTTTGCAGTGTGTCAGCTAGGTTTGCTGAAGTTCGTGTCTATGATTTTTACGGCATTATGCGTAACTATTTTGGATCATTGTTTCAAAGGCTATGCATTAATTCGAATAGAATTCTGAGAGTGCTTGCTAATAGTTGGGATGCCCCATTATGCAACCCTGGGTGCAAATGCACACCGCATGCACATTTATAAGATAGTTCCTTGCTACTAAAATTAATATGGAGTTCGTATGTGGAAATTTACGTTCTCTGAAATTCATTTATTGTTATTAATATAACGTGGACTACATAAAACTTGAACTACTATGCAGTACAAAAAGAATGAAATGTATGTAATAGTTTCAATACAATGGTAATAAATATTCGAGACATCGGCATTAGTGCTTGCGGCTGGCTAACAATGACGCATAAAGCGGGAACGTCGCGACAGCACTCTCAATTCGACATTAATTGACGTACACTCCGACACCAATGGAGTTAGCGTGTTAATTATACGCCCTGACAGAGAGACTACGACGAAACTAAAATAAATCGATGCTACCTTTGGATGGTTCAAAAAATAACCATTTCTATCTACTGTTGTTCGTTGAAAAATATTTTCAAATACCTTTTCGGCAAAGTAAATTTGTATTTCTTTGCGCCAGTCTTTTTCAGTCGAAAAAAAAAATATTAGGCTGGTAAGCAGATACGTCTTCTTCAACCAAAAACCAAAAGAGGAAATTGTGGTGCGCGGTCTTAGAATAGCAGCAATTACAATAAAATTGTAATACTTATGGTACTAAAAAATACATATGGTATTGGAAACACAATGGCTCAGTCATCCATATGGCAACGAAGAAGGCTATGCTTGGAGTTTCTTTGCATGATGGAATCAGACATGCGAAGAATTGCAAACTTTAAGTGGCAGTCGGCCACTTAAGGACACTTGCAAGCCCTATTTGCAAGTGACGGCCGTTGGGTCACGTCCTCGAGTGGCAACTGACCGACAAGATGGGCCGACGATTTAGTGAAGTTCGCAGGAAGGAGCTGGATGCCATTAGTGCACGACCGATCAGTGAGATGTTTAGGGAGGTTGATGTCCAGCTTTGAGCGTTTGTCGATTACAATTATAGACTTAAAGGTGCAATTCGTGAGTATGTCAAATTTCAATTAAGTTAAACGTCATGATGTAAAAAAATCACTTGAGTTACATAAAACTTTGTATGCTTCAATTCCAAACGTCAGCAGTGAAAATATGATTTTTACATTGAATAGATGCACATGTCAGATCCGCGAACGTTGGTTAATTGAAACATCTCGGCAAAACTGGATTTGTAATTAACATGCTCAATTTTAATTTGCACCACGTGGAAGCCGGCTGAGCACTTAATGTTATTTAGCCATCCAATATTTTCTTGTTTCCGCGCGAAAATGTTTTCTACTCTCATTATCTAGCCAGCCTTCGTTTTAATAAGTGTCGGTTTTTTATTACATTTATTAGATTAAGACGTGACTTGTGCAAATTAAAGTTTTATTAAATTTTGCTATGTTAATTTTACAGTATATAGAATATATTATTATAGAACAGGTGATCAAAATTATTTTTTTAGTAACAAAACATAATATATTTTTGTTTAAAAATACCGAAGAGGGTCTTACTTATTTCTACTGTAAAGCAGCAGTAATTGCATTACTTTCTTGCTTGTTTGGGTTCTGATTTGAAGGCTTAAATATGGCAGTATAAAATTACTGGAAACAGTAACTTACTATTATGTTACAAGTTGGGAATATATGTACATTGTGTTTTGTCGGGTTGCAGAATTGCTGTGAATGTCACGAGAATTACATGTAGTATATAGGTGACTGTAGACATTTACCACCAACTGGTGGTTTTTCATCACTGGTGGATTCATTTTGTCTATATAACTATATAGACAAAATGCCTGTTTTAATGTACAGGTATAAAAAAAATACAAACGAATACCTGTACGAATTAAGTAAAAATCAAATTGGTCTTTGAAGTTTTATCAGCAATAATACTGATGTGTTTCAATTGAGTTAAGTCCAGATAATACAGGTTTTTAAAGGTGAATTCCATGGTAGATTCTGAGTTCAACACGCACAAGCCAAAGATTAAACTTCAACATTACAATTCGAGAGCAATTCACATTCGAAGCACGTCATATTTACCCGCATTATCTCGTGGATTATTATAGGATAACGAGATTAATACACGTGAGTCTAAGTATGCACATTCAACAATGAACGGGGCTGGATTAAAAATTAACGTTTCCGCGGATAGAGGGATACACGCGATGCACATCAACCTGAGCGACAAAGCCTTATTCAACTTGACAATAGTTCGCCGCTCTGCTGAAAACAACTACGTTTTATACGCTGAATTTACAGAATAAAACTAACGTAAATGTTTTAAATACAATCTCCTCTGAAAATTGTATAAGGTGTTCTCATTCAACAATTGAAAACACGATTATCAAATTCTTAGATATATCACTAAGAAATTATGAAAACTACTAAGAATTTTATAGTCATCATCATACATTTTACTATTTCTTATTGTTATAGAAGTAAGTGATATTTTAGTATCTATTCATACAAAGATGACTAGTAAAGAATTATGGTTAAAAATAGTAGATACAGGTCGCTCCAAAGAGTACGGATAGATTGCCTAAGGTGAGCAGGTACTGAGATGACTTTAGTAGAGAAACATTCCGAGTCTATACTTTTATTCTTCTTGATCAGATTGCATAAACGAATAAATGATGTTGAAGAAACTCGCATTAAAAATTACATACATGTCAAGGACTATAAACACTCGAAATTGATAGTACATCTGTAAAGAACTGCCCGTTAAAAGAGATGCTCACCTGAAAACAATTCTAAAGATAAAGGAAAGATTCGTAAGTCTGCTTAAGAGTGGACTTTTTAATCAGACGAGAAAACGACTTCATTTTACGAGTTCCGTCTTAAAAATTTCTTCTTTTAATTGCCACTCGACGCGACCGTTCATGTAATGCGCAGTTTAACGATTCTTCAAAATGTTAAAATGCATTATTGCACCATCTTTATTAAACTGCGCTAGATTCGAAAGTAAGTGGCGTGTTTTGAGTCACGTTATAACAGTTAGTAAATCTATGTAACGTATATTTTGAAGCAATTTCGCTAAGATTCATTTAGTACTTTATTTCAGTGAAATAGTACTAACATGGGTGATTCGAGTTTACTGTCACATAATTTTAATCTGTTTTGACGTGTATGTACATACAAGAGATAATTGTAATTAACAAGAAAGTTTACGAACCCTTTAAACGAAATTGACAAGCAGGTATTAAACTCACACAAAGCCTGGATATATAAACATAAACATTTAACATGAATCCTTCAGAAAATTAATTACTTAATCGTTGACGCTTTGTGAAATTCCAATAATCGTGGTATAAACGTGATATACAATGTACGTGGATAATTATACTACAGTTTTCGTTATAATTATACAAATTCGTTGTACCTAGAGCTTATAATTGACTGATTAGTTTAGTTCCAGTTGGTTTCGTTGAAATCACTATTTTATAAAGATATATCTTGCTTTTAATTGCTTTACAAGCTGTCGCCACAGTTACACTCTGATTAGGATTTGTACATTTATAACCCAAAATAAACATTTATCTGTTTCACAAGTTAACCTTAAAAAATGTCGGCACATCGAATAAATTTGTTTAAATGGCACAGAAATAGACATAACACTGAATCACTTTGTCTGGCTCGGTGCTCCGTTTTGTTCCGGCTCTAAATCGACATTGAGCCGATTCGATATGCAGACACGATGGAATTATAAAATCATGACCAATCACAATTCCATAGTCAAATGACATTTGGTCGCGTACAAAAAGTCGAAATAGATTACTTTTTTATCGGTCAATTGTTACGTGCGAAATATGAAACTGCTTTCGAAAGACTATTACTGAAAGAATTTACAAATACCGTGTTTGTGAACAATATCCTTTTTCAAGCAATCACTTATCAATGTCGGATAGATGACTCTCACAGTTCTCATAAGCCCTTCTTGGTGTTATAATAATAGGAGTTTATTATAGGTTGAGGGTAGAATCATGCTGAGTCAGATTGCCTTGGAAGCGGGGGCATTAAGTTAAATGCGTTGTAGTAAATTAACCATACGCTTGTGTACATCAAATTTCAAGACGTGAGAACGTTATACACGTGTATATATACAAATAAATTTGCAAAATTAATTTAGAAATATAATAACAGGCAAACTTAAATTATTTACCCACATGAATATACATGAGATCGCAGTTACTGCTAACAGATATGGTATTTTTGTCACCTACGTTGCACGCTCCACGTTTAGTTAATTATAATAATGTCGTAATATACTATAGAGAAAAAACTGTTTTTGAATTACGCATGCACCCTCCCTGGTATTGTGTCGGCGGCATCTAATTGGAATATAAATATCTACTACAGCATTTAACAACTGACCCGGCGTTTGTAGTCTTCATAACTTGACGGACCGCGATAAAGAGAATTCGCAAAAATATTGTCATATTTCGTGTGACTGCAAAAAGGTATAAAAAGTCGGCGAGAGCGAGTGCAACATAATGTCAACACGACCGGAAACTGCGCTCGGTGTCTCGCATATGTGAACTGGATTACATTGCCTATATTATTTGTAATGCCTATACTATTTATAAATGTTTAGACTTTTTTGAAAATCTTCGTACTAACATTGACCATACTGATATATAAAATCCGTACACTTCCAGTACCTCTGATCCTACAAGATTTTTAACGAAAAGTTATTTGTATAAAAACAACGTATAAAAGCTATACGGCATTACCGAGGTAGCAGAGTACTAGACCAGACATGGAACATCCCTAGGCACAAGCTCTCGACTTAATTGGACAATTCAAATGGAAAGTTGACAACATTAAAAAAGGATCGGGTATCTATCTACTGACTAAAATACAATGAACATCCGCCTTTTTTTTAATCGCATTAAAGAGATACATCAACTTTCTTATGAACAACGGTCGTTTTATATTTAATGAATGAATTAAAACCATAATCTCACTTTCATTGAAATATTGGTTCAGATACACAGATGTCTCGTTGGTTGCACGGCGCCGTGCGTCGCTGCGTCATCGACGGGCATGGGGGCCATGTGGCAAATGCAACAATGGCCCGACCGGTCTTGAGACCGTTACAGATGAGCCGCGGACTGTGCCGTGAATATGCATGAGCCAGATTTGACCTCGAGCTATTAGACTACGCTCGCGGAGCGTGGGACCGATCTTGCTAGACGATCGACATTTGACATTTGTGTCACTTCGCTTCCCGGGGGATTACTGTCAAATTCATTTTCATTGTAGCCTTTGCACATTATTGTTACTTGTTGAAAACTCAGTTAGTTATCTGATTTTTTCGTTTTATGTATAATAAAATTGTTAATCATATAGATATTATATCTATAAAATACTACAAACAAAACTAACTTCAGTACGAATATAACATTAAATAGTTACATTCAGTACAATCAAGAGAAGTATATAAGTAATAATACCAAAGGAATGGTTTAAAAAAGTTTTTATTGAAAAAATACTCGAGTTGTCCATGTATCTTACACCCACGACGGTTGTTGTGTCTAATGCAATTTTAAAAGTTAACATTGACATCTGACATTTGAAATTAGATCATTCTTAAAGGCCAGTCGGTCACAAATTGCGCCTATCAATCAATGTTGTCTATATTCACACTTTATTGAAACCTTTAAACGTTACTATAGCATATGAGAATACATGAAATTGCAAAATTGCGCAACCCGGTTGAGAGGCAATATTGTATTCATATGTTACATGGTGATAGTATAAATAAACCATTTTAAATGCTCCAAGTATGATCAAAAACGATATACCAAAATTTAAAGCATAAATGTCAATAGCTCCAAGTGAGACTGAGTCATCAATCAGGAGTCGTGGGTCAGTCCCACCCAACCCACCGACCACCTGTCGCACCCGCCAGTTCAAAGCAATTGCTAATCAGTCACTAAGTTACGCCAAATCTCGACTTGACAGGGGGACCGCGGTGTGCGGGTAATGGTATTTTGACGAACAAGAGCATTAGCCGCCGCGACACACGTTATCCTCAAATGCCAGCGGACCTTTTTGCGAGAAATTGAAACTGACACGATATCGCCAATATTCGGGGACAAACACATCATGCTTGGCTGCCAAGGGAGCAAGCATATTTAATATCGTGAGATCCTATCCTCACATTTGCTCAAACAAATTTACGAGCGATAAACCTTAATGCCGAGAATTGTTGCCGAAATGTTTAAACAAGTCCTAAGAATGCTGGGAATTCCCGTGTAATCTTTTTTAATAAAAGTAATCTAATGAAAGACTGATTGAATGGATAGGATAAAGAATTATTCCTCGCAGCTGGTCAAGTGGAATGTTAGCGTGAAATAGCGTACATTTTTTATGTAATAGTATCTTGTCATTGGTAGCGGTGATATCGGGCAACAGCGGCGGTCGGTGCGCAATGTAAATTTCATAGCAATAGTGAATGTACATTGCCCGACTAAAAATACACATGGCTGCCACAACAGGCGTAGTCAGCCGATACTGAGATAACCGCTCGTGTATCGCCTACTACAATCCGGCCCTCTCAGAGCAGTGACATGCGAATATACGTCACATACCGATACATAAACACCCGGTTTAATTAGTAAAGTTAAATTTATGCTGCGGAAACTTTGTGTAGGTGGTATTGTTTTGTTTAGTACAAATGATATTTTATTTTCGTTCACCACTAGTTCAAAATTATCTCGTAGACTAGACTAGAATAACGCGCTTTTAAGTGATACTTTAATATTCAGTTTGTGCTGAAACTGCAGTTATGTCATAGAAATCTTTTAGGTATATGTAAAATGAATTGCCGACGATCGTAGCCATTTATATAATCAGAACAGTTATAATAGCTTTAAAAGTTTTTGCTGGAGTAATTTATGATAAGGACGGGTGCGAGCGCCTTGAAATCTGTAAAAATATTTTCATCGCTTAGAATATTTAAGTATGTACATGTCTTAAGAAGATATTCCGTAAGTCAGACGTGGAGGAGAAAAGTTATAGTCAAATATAAACGGTGTAGGATTTTGATAATCATTTCTCATCAACATACTAACTAGCTAATAGCAAAAAATAAGCTATAGGAACGATTCAGTGTACCGCCAAAACCGATTCAGTGTACCGTAAAAAAAGTGTGCGAGACTATTTACTGTAACAGAAAAATCGAAGTCGTCAAACTATGACTATTTATCCCATTAAAACATGTATAAAATCAGGAAGTTATTCTGCATTTTTATGGTAGCCGTTAGTTAATATCTCGATGCGTCTTATTGAAAATGAAACCTCGCAGAGCCAAAAAATACAACCACGCTGGGAATACAAAACGGTAATGCGCTTACGTCTTAGATGTCACGGAAACAAATGTGCATGAGAAAAATTTCCTCGGTAAAATAGTATATACCGAAGCAGAAAATAATTTCAGCTATGGTAATACGCAAAGCAGCAAAAGTGTGACGAGCAGGAACAAACTCGATTGAAGTGAGGACCGGAGCAATAACGTCGGTCGGTTTTATCTCGGCCAGATCACGTTCATGGAACAAAAGGAACGTTCTCCGAGTTGCCTAGACTAGATGGCTGTGGGAAAACGAGCTAAAAAACCGTACGTTCAAATGGAGATTTTCATACTTAACAAACTCAAGACTATTATAGTGCTTGGCAGCATCGCTGCATCGCCGGCGGTGTCGCTTTAATAACCATTACGCCCTGAATACTTCTACATATTTAATTCGTCAATGAATATCAATTTAAGTTTCCCAGTTTCGAGGCGATTTGGGGAGTTGTGTTCAGAGCCAAGTGAAAAGGGCAAATGTTAGTTTAGAATGTGCAATGTGACAACTCCATGCAGCATTAAGAAGACATTAGGGTGGCGAGGAATGGCAGAGGGCGCATTATTTTGCGATTTATCAAGTATCCGATAAAAAGAATAAAAGTAAATTTTACATACCGTTTGTCTTCAATTTTGTTATTGCAAAATTCACTTTTCTAAATTTAAATTTATTTGATATTGTGCGTTACAAAACAGTACGAAATGAAGTGTTTTTCTTAATAAAAAAGTATAAAATAATATGTAAAATACACGAAAATATACATTTATACAATAATGTATAAATAAAGTAGCACTATAAATGAACTCAAACACAAATTGTAAAAAATAACATGGTTGCCGCTCGGAATGCGATGACGCGGTCGAATTGGAGGCGCGAAGCTTTCAAAAAGCTTTCAGTAGTCGATTGCGGGCCACGATTATGAGTCGATACATGAGCCCAGACATATGTTATTGCTAATGTGTAACGGAACGTATATAATTCTACAATAGCATAAGTAGCTCGTGCAAGAGTGAAGGGAATAATATGTGCTAAACTATATTAATCAACATCAACTGACAATTAAATCGTCAATTGAAAGTGACCGTGCACTGCTCTATATTGTTTTTAAAAAATATCTATCTTTTGTATAATTTGAGGAAAATAGGTGTATTTACTTGAAATAGAATAGAAAGCATTAAATAAAGTAGTACAATAAAATAGTATGTTACATTTACCAGAGACGGAATCTATACTTAAATGTAGACTCGAGTAGCTTAAAAATGAATGGTTTTTCGTACACGACATCGTTAGGATGTACTAGTAGCCAATTGTATATTTTTTTATTATTGTGTGTCTCCCTTTGTCAGCATATGGTTTGTATAAAAGAAAATTTCAAACAAATTAAGTAGATTATTTAAAATCTCATATTTAACAAACGATATAAATACGTTCATTCGGCCTGTTGGTATTTTGTTATCTTCCCCAGTTGGCTGTTCACTACATTAACTATAAAGGCGGTACGAATTTTACCGGAAAAGTTAATGGTGAAACAAAAAAAAATCATAGAATTACAGTTACTTTTTTTTACAAGTAGGTATTCCACCCAATGAATAGATTTGCAATGCTCAGATTTATTAATGGTTCGGCTCTAGAATACTACTGTTTCCCGAATGCTGTTATATAATAATAGACTTAACTGAGGCAGCAGTTTGAATATGTCCTTGATATTGGACTGTGGTTTACACATACCATCTGTCTCTAGCAGCAATTAAAAAAATACGAGAAAAGTGTTTTCTGGGCACGCCCGGTTCTGAATATCGCCTTTAAGGTAGATTGTGATTAATGTAAGGTCGTATCAAATAAAATCCTACTGTTATATGGAGTCGCCGCAAAACATTTTCTTCCTTTGTAGGTGCTTGATGTGATCAGAAATAATAGGTTAGTAACTACGATTACTGGTCCTTGTAGATTTGATTACTGTTTGTGGTTCTTAAAAACTACCAGGTATGATCCGTCTTTGAAATGATCTTCGTACTGCTTTTTCCGATTCAATCGTTTTAGCCGATAATTACCTCTTACCATAAGGTCACCGGTCTCCTTTGTTGCCTTTTGCAGCAGATATAAATCACATGTCATCATTAATACTTGTAGTCACTGTTAGTGACATTTCATATTATGAAATCTGTATGCCGATCTTGCTAAAAACAAAAGTAATAGCCGGTTAACATGTAATTTGGAAAAAGATAACTGCACGTTGGGCGAGGTAGTGATAGCCGTTCATATATTCTGCAAAACTCTTAATTTGTGCAAGCGATTGTGGCGCACCACGCGTACGGTTGCCAAGCGGCAGCGCGGGCACATTTGGCGGGCTGATCGACTGCATCGCTGATATCTATGGCACGAGTGTTTGGAGTCAAATCAATCGTTGAGCCAGTTCAGCGGTCGATGCATGTGCTACTTGTTTATTCGCCGCAAAACCGCAAACTTTGCGCCAAAATTGTAAAATAGAAGAAATATTCTTTGTTTCATGTTTATTTGCGAGTACTTTCAATTTATTTCCGAAAAGTTATTGTCATATCAATTACACACTTTATTATAGTTTGTTTTTAATCACTTTATATTTGATATATCTTTACCAGACTAAGTCACGGGTCATTTGTTAAGTTGATTAGACTTACCAAAACCAAAAAATAACGAATGCAAACTTCATAAATCAAAGTAAAAACAAAAAATCGAGCTACTTGGCAAGTGATCAAACAGAATACATCAAAATCTAATAAAATCAACAATATGCAATCTGAACGACGGTGAGGACAACTTATTAATAAATCGAGCGTGACTTCAGTCCGTCTAGTCAGTATAAGTGAAATACGTAACTAAGCACTGCAGAGCCCTAATCATACTATAGGTAGCTACTGCAGTATGCTCCTATAAACTACGTAATTCAGTCAGCGTTTGCAATGTAAGCGAAAAAATGTGTTTTTTTTACGATCACATTAGAACAAAAATTGTAGCCATGTGATTCTGATGTATAAGCTATATTGTGGTAAGTTTCATTCAAACCATTCAGTAGACGTGAAAGATAACAAACATCCATACATCCATACTTACAAATTGATTAATATATAGTAGTAGGATTCACTTGACATAGCTAAATGAATTACCTACTAAATGAATTATGAAACCTTAAATGAATACTTCGTAAATTTAACGTATCCTAAACAAAATAACACTGACATCCAGTATAACCCAGTGAGCCAACCTAATCTAAAGAGTATGTTTTTAGCTCCAGTAGACAAGCATGAAATAATGTCGGTGATTAAAAAATTAAAAAATAAAAACAGTACGGGTCATGACAAAATACCAACGCAAATAATTAAGGCAAGTGTTCAGTATATAACTGAACCATTAGTACATATAATAAACAAAACTTTTGAACAAGGGATATTTCCAGATGACTTAAAAATAGGACTGGTGAAACCTTTACACAAATCAGGACCAAAAAAGTGATAGAAATAACTACAGACCCATTGCACTACTTTCAAGTTTTTCAAAAATATTTGAAAGAATAATATATAATAGATTGACATCCTTTTTTAATAAAAATAATATAATTTATAGCAATCAATTAACGAAAAAATAAAAGTACTTAAAAAAAGCAGTCTTTAAATATTTAAAACAAATTTGGACGGATATAAACGTGAAAAATACGTGTATATAATATATTTTTCTAGACTTATCCAAGGCATTTGACTGCGTCATGTATCCTATTTTATTAAAGCAACTTGAACATGTGGGCATACGTGGAATTGCTTTGAAACTTATTGACTCTTATCTTACTAATAGACTTCAAGCGACTGTTGTAGATTCCTATAACAAAGAAACAAAGACTGTAGAACAAATAAATTCTAACTTTAAAAAAATAGTCCTTGGTATTCCTCAAGGTAGCATTTTGGGCCCACTGTTATTTCTTATCTATATCAATGAACTGCCTCAAATAATGAATCATCTGTGTGTTATGTTTGCTGACGATGCTACCATATTCACTTCTAAAGAAAACATATCTTAGTTTGAAATAAACCGTGAGGTACAGAATACTCTTAATTATACATTAAAATGGTTATCTTCCCTGAGCCTAAAAGTAAATGTAGATAAAACAAAAATTATGCAATTTAGAAATTATATGACATTACCACTAGATTTGACATAATATTATAATAGAGAATAAAAAAATTCGAAATAACATTGTAAATGAAACGAAATTCTTAGGCCTAATAATTGACACACATGTAAACTGGAAGGCACATATTAACAAAATAAACAATATAATATCTATTCAATGTTATGCGTTATCCATATTGACTAATGTAACAACTAGTAAGGTGGCAATAAATGCTTACTACGGATATGTTTACCCACTTTTGACCTATGGCATAATATTTTGGGGCAACTCAGTAAACATTCAATCGACTTTTGACTTACAGAAAAAATGCCTTAGGATAATTTTCAAGATGCAAAGATTAGAATCGTTGAGAACTGTATTTAAGAACCAAAATTTTCTTACATTGACATGTATATATATATTAGAAATATGCTTATTTGTAAGAAATCGAACTGACATTTTTCATAAAAAAATAGCTACTAAAAATAATATACGTCGTCAATATAAAGATAACATATCTATTGAAGCATCTAATGGTTACATTATGGACAAAAGTACGTGTTTCTTCATTACGATATCGACCTCCCATGTATCGACTCATAACAAATATCTAAGCGATACAATGCTAGCGCCTCCGTTCACCCAAATGCGGTTGTAAAACAAGTCGTTGATTACGTTCCCACCGATAGCGTTTCGGAAGGTGTTCGTCGACCGACAAACATTCCTATTGATCCAATAGATCCCCTGACACTTGCCAACGAAAAACATCAAACACTATACGGCCGAAAAAATTGCAGACACCGCACTCGTAAAGCAAGTGTGCGAAGTCCAGATTCACACTCTACGCGTCAATATTATAGTCATTTGGCACTTGGTCGCACCTCCACCCAATACTCTACTGATTCAAACGTCTGAGCCTAAAGCAGAGCGTTGGAGTAACGTTCTTCCCGTTCGGCTCAAGCTACATAAGGACTACAGTTCTGGGGACGCCCGTCGGGGTGATGCCGGTGTGCTAGCAATCCACTTCGAATGATTTATTAATTATTTCCGCTAACGCGCGAGTATTTTGTGATTAATTCTTGTTATTCGCTCTCCCTCAAATGCAATTGTAATCATTTGACGGAGGATACCAGTTAATTGAAGCTATTACGCAGTTAAACCTGTATGGCAGATAGAAATGTCTAAAATATAATTGTTCTAATTGAATGTAAATGTACCACTATCAACTTTCTAATAAATATGCAATAGATGTGACGTGATTTTTAACAATGGTCTACAATAATACACCTGACTATTTAGAAACATAGATTGTAATCAAAACAAGTGGTGACGTATACATGTGATTGTTTAAGTATTATGATAATGTTCATTTATGATACTCGTAGAGTAGAAAAAATAGACCGTGAGATTTCTTGCTTGTTTTTTCAAGGAAGCTTCATTTTCATGAACAAGTGTAGTCATTTCTTACTACCAGTACGTACTTAGATAAGTTAACTTTCTTTATCGTCAATAAATACTTATGTTATTTTGATTTTGGAAACTACAAAGTTCATTGTAACAGAAATGAAAAAAATTGTTTTAGTCACGAAAATTTACATTGTCGACAATGCCATAACCATTTCAAATCAAAACATATTTAATCCAACAACGAGGGACTAATAACATCGCAAATGTATATCATTGAATTAAAATTAATTAGTACAAAAGCACTCTACCCCTTTCGAGCACTGTGGGTCTTCAAACCGACACGTGATTAACATTGTGTAAATATTTAAAGACTGAAAGGCGAAGAAAACGAGCATAAGTTTGCTCGTTCATTCGCTTTGAACTAAAAGTTGCAATCTCCATCTAATTAAACTAGTTTGCTTTAGGTGAATATCAATTATTTACACGAATTAAATTTGAATCAAAAGAGTAAAGCAAAGCTATTCATTTTCTATTTATTTATTTTGGTGGCTAGACATAAGTCTGGGACATAAATGATAAGCTATCTATGTATGCCAATTGATTACATTACGGTAACGTGCACCAAGAGTTCTCGACCCAGGCGCTACTCAAACATTCACAGACGTGACAAAGGAAATATCAAGCCAATTACATCGAAGAAGAGAAGCAGAACAGGTGCACAATTATTACAATTGAAGTGAGCAGTCAGTCTTAGAACAATACACACTTGTACGAGTGCACTTGAAAATTCAAGGAACTTGGGCTGGCCCGTGCGAGGCACGGCGGGTGACGGGTACCGCGACGTACCCGCTCCGGCCTCGTAAATATTTTACTGCACTCCTTTATGGCATCGTGATTAGACTGTCGCGCACCTAGCGACTGGGGGTCATGACTATCGAACTTTCAATAAGGTAACTGTTCGTTTCGCGATCCATCATTTGGCAGTATATTTTTATGTCATACAAACTCTCGATCGCTGTGAAATGAGCGTAAAACTACGCTTCGCTCTCAAACTTCATTTTAATAAATTATTTATCATTTTTACTTAATTCTTATGGATAACGGTCATATCACTTTGCCGGGCATAGATTTTGCACCTAAACTCCATTATGAACGAACCATCGAGTCGACTGTGGTATTTGCAACTAAAATTGCATTTTCTTCCAGGGTTGGATTTGAGGGCGATGCAAATTCTAATACCATACAAGTCTAGAAATGCATTTTACACTAGAGACCTAGAACCTTTAATTATTATTAAACCTGTTACTAATTTTTATGGTAATGTTATTAATAAATAAAAACACTTTTCACCCCTTTTCAACCTTTTCACACCCTTTTCCGTACACCCGTCACATGTAAAGACATGTGAGGGATCTTAATAAAATTGTATTAGATTTAGATATATAATAATAACATTATAAATATCTTTGAAAATTTGCAACGCTGTGTACTGACCGTATCATAGTTCCACTAACTTTGAAATGACCCGTCTTGCAACGGAAAGTGCAACAGAGGTTAAGTGAGTACATAAGATTCCTGATACTAACGGGTTATCAGAGTCGGATTAGCTTATACCAGAAATACAAAATAGGTTGAACATCATTTTAAATATTATTTGTGAAGATAACTACTTTAAGGTAAAGATATTTTTATAATGGAGCTGTATTTATTGACTTTAACGTAAGCAGACATCAATGATTTCGAATATCGGTCTCTTTTGTAACTAAGTAGATACTTTAAATTAAATTTTCCACAACATAGGCACTCGTGGTGCGATCACGATTTAGTCACGACGGCGAAAGAGAACAAGACAACTACAAGGCGCCGGCGAAGGGGAAGTGGTGAGGTCGCGTTACGCCGTTTGAAAGTGAGATTCGAGGCGCCAGGAGAGTAACAAATTAAGTCCCTGCGGGGAGGGACGCCCACGCTGCAAACGCACACATTTTGGTAGGAATTTACACTGAGATATAATCAAGTTTACTTAGATTTTGATAACACAACAGCTTCAGGGTTTTGTATCTTTTAATTGAATTCCACGAAAATTCACGCAGCCGACGTATCTGTAGGTTATCTACTAGATACATACTAGTAATCTAAGCAAACCATGTCGAAAAATTGAAACAAGCTTATAACATCAATTAAACCGATTCAAATGGTCGTGTCTTATATCCATTGACATATGCAGTTTGACTCCTGATTATATAACATTTTTCATTAAAACAACCTATAATCGCTTATGTAATATGGAAAGCATATATAGACAAAAGCACGCCGACCGAATTATTTGAAACATACCGGGACAATAGACAGAGTATTATTAAGCTTCCCTTCCTGCCTAAATTCTAATTAGGACTTCAGAAACATTTAATCTTGGAATATATCGCAGCTCGGAATCTACTTCATACGGTAACTTTACAACGTTCTCTTTTATGACTAAAATGAAGTCATTTTCGTTTCCTCTGATAAGTTCATGAGTATTAAGAATGTCATATTTTAAGATAACTTCACATTTTGTATCAACTATATGCACTAGCATATCAATAGTATGATATTAATATTACTAGCAACGAAATTATTAGTAATAAATATATATTTAATACGGCGATATAAAAATTTGTTGCCAGGTAAAAGAGCGAAATAAAATACCTATATATTCACCTTTCATTACCAATAACCATCAAACCGAATTCAGCTCGCAAAAAGGTGTAGGAGACATATTTGTTTTATTGGTCAATACATTTCCTATTTAGACCTAACAAAAACTCGAACGCACCTATTTCACGTGAAATAAAATTCTTACCGCTACATAAAGTTTATCACTTGGAGTCATAAATATTTTGTATCAATATCGTTCCGCGCCCGTGTGCAGCTCACGAAGTCGGCAACGGGACAAGTCGGCGTATTGATATTTATAGAAAAAGAAATTTATTTTCAACTTTAAACTTTATTTATTTCGCCAATAAGGCATGACAATTTTGCCTTATCTTTAGTTAAATTCCGCTAAAATTTGGAATACTATTAACATTGTTATTTTGGCGACAAATTGAGATAAGACAAAAATAGCTAACCAGACGGTCTAAGAGACGCATCAACTATATAGAGTAAAACAAACTCTGAAACTGGGAAATAGAGCCCTGGATACTCCCATGGATCGCGGATGTAGTTAATACAATAGGCAGAAATATATCACAAATTGTATGTGATTCATCAAATTACATTTTTCGATCGATTTTTACTTGTTACGACAACTTAGTTTTCGTAATAAAAATATATGAAAATCGCTAATGTAACTTATAATTATACTTAAAATATAAAACATCAGAATTCATTTACAATACAAAAAAGAAAATACTATTACTTCAATAAATAATATCTGTGTGTGAATTGCGTACTTTAACAGAATATTATTACAGAATATTATACATCAAATTTTCTCCATCCCCACCGCCTCAGCAACAGAAGCAAACTGTCGAGCCGTTACTGCGTATAAAAAGGAAATAATAAACACGCGATTCAGTTAATTGACAGACATATAAAAAGAAGGGAGAAATCTTCCAATAGCAAAGCTTAAGAGAGGGTATAAAATTAAATAGGTAGAAGACGTTTTTACAAGTTTATCGAGCGTTCCACATCGGGTAGACTTCTAATGGGCTCGAAGGCGCCGCGCTCGCTGTCTGTCTGTCTCACCGATGACGGCGTCCGCAAGACCACGCCTTGCCTCACTCATTACTTCAACCGACCTAACCAATTTCCTAGTGTTAACTACATGGCTGAGTACTTGTCACTGATATAGATCAAACGATAATACGTTAAAGAGTTTAGAGAGCCGTTGCTAGAGAACAAAAAGGTCGAAAAGGCGGCGACCAGCGCGGCGCGGCGCGGTTCGCTGCCCCTGCCCCGCTGTTAATGCGGATTTATCGACTCAAATTAATCGTATAAGTAGAAGAGCTGCCCGAGGAAAGTTGCGTGAAACGCGATAAAGGACCTGTGAGATCGTTCGGGTAGCGATTCATTGCGATTTGACTAAATTGACTTTCACTTGTAAACTTCTCTGAAGCCGTTATAGGGCGTGGAAATTCACGATCAAGAGCTATTGATTGCACAAACGCTGTTGTCTGGGTGAATTTCGAATGGGTATTGTATTGTTACAGCTACGATTCCATAAATTTATAATTTGAATAGAGTCATAGTGAGAACTCTATAAGGCGTACTTTGTTCCATATCCATTCATCAATCAATTGACGACGGCCAGATAAAAGAATGGCCGAAGGGAAAGAAAACAATGGATGAGAATAGATTGGGCTCTTTAAGTATGGGATGAATGAGATGAGATCTACATATTTTGGACCATGGGAAAAATGGTTCAGGAAATTGGCTAAAATTGCGATCGCACGAAAGCGGAGGTGTTTAATACGTTCGAAGCCAACATCCAAAAGTATGAAGTGTCGGCTTACTCGGACTGTGACGTACTCTAGTTCGGGTGTCGGGATCGGTTGAGTCTCCGGAACGACACGTCAGCCCACAATCTCATTTGTGCTTCCCGCAAGAACGAGCGACATGTAGGAAATGAGATGCGATTAGCTTAGCTTACCCAGTCTACATACTTCGCTATCCATTGTAACAATATTCTTACAGATGGTTAAATATTCATCGCTATTTGTATTTCAATAACATATAAATTTAATAGAATATAGTTTTCTATGTGTAACAAAAGAGCATGTACAAATGAAGAAACCTATTCACGAATATTTAATATAAAATGTTGGCTTATTGCATCATTTTAACGTACTTTTCTTTGTAGGTAAACAACTCATAAAATTGAAAAACACACAAAGAGATCATAGTTCAGTTCCTCAACGTCAGTTGAGTGATAAAAGCTGCTTACACAAGCAGTATGGCCACGGCCTGCATAATACATAGCGGTGAATGCATCTCAGTTTGATCCCTCTCTGGGTTTGGGAACCGAAAAGTTCTGATTCTACCTCCACTTTGGAAGTAAACCGCTACTGAGTCTGAGCAAAAGGCTTTGCGACTCGTGAAATTGACGTTGTTACTCGTGAAGTTTTGACGACGTCATCTCCTTATTGTTTCATTAATACAAACGAAACATATTTGAGTCTATTGAAATAGAGTCAAATATGTTTCGTTTGAAGATTTTAGTAGATTTATATTTTGGGTAGTATTTTTAATTATTTAGACTAATTATATTCAGATAGGTGTAATATTTAGGCCTTAGTCGCAAACTTATAGAACACTAGCTGATCCGCGCCCACTTCGTTGGGCATAATAATATTAATAATCCCCGAAGCGAGCACGAATGCGAACCGAATTAAACAGAAGCCATCGCGCGCCGTCCGCTGCCCGTTTTTTCTCCGATTCACTTTGCAAAACGGACTACCTCGTAAAAGCCTTTTTATATTTCGGTTTTTTATATAACCTATGACACTCAGCAATAATGTGGCTTTCTATTGGTGAAAGAATTTTTAAAATCAGTTCAGTAGATCCCGAGATTACCCCTTACAATTTAACAAATATACAAACACACAAACTTTACTTCTTTATAATATTAGTATAGATTAATATAAACCTTACATATGTCCATACAAATTTTATCCCCCATTATCTTTTTACCCTCTCGAGGGTAGAATTTTACCAACTTACCCTAATTAATTTAGGATTTTTAGGCCTTAATAAATCACGTTGGCCGAGTACGTTTAATAATTATGCAGTTTCAAGAATGATAGCAAGTAACCCATAAGTGAGATGATTAAAAGTAATACTAGTACTTTTAAAAGACATATTTGAATCATTTCATATCTAGTACTCGTAGCACTTCTCTTCACGACACTTCCTCGAATAAAAGTCTCAACGCTTTGGACACTTTAGACTACCTACTAACCTACTTCTAAAAAATAACCTCAATGACTGTATTCTGTGGACATGGTATTTCGAAAAATCATTATTAAACTTTATCAAAATCATTATTAAATAATAATAAAGTATTAAAAAAACATGCATGTAACTCTTTCGTTCAGGGAGTTTCAACTCTCATTTATAATAAAACACAAATATGCTGTCTCAGTAACTCATGGACTATTTAATAATAGTACGTATAAGATAAATTTCATCCATTCGAAAAAGGAACGCAAACTACTTGATTTGTTCGAATTTATTAAATGGAAATTTAAAAGAGCTGGGTTTTACAAGCGTCGTTTTGGTTATGATGTGAGCAAACAGAGGTGCAGCAGAGTACAATGGTTGCTTCGAGCCGCTCGTTCCGAGGGCGATCCTTCGTTTATTAATGCGAATCGCCTCGGCACACCCAGACAATGGCTCATGCTTCCCCACAATTGTTTCCCGATATGGTGATGCTGGGTTTGTCTGCGCGCACTTAAATCTTAGACAAACGATGGTATGTACAGATAGTGAAGTTGGTAAAAATTGTAGCACTGATTTCGTTTTAATTTTTATTGATTTAGTAAGGCAATCGCTCTTTTATATAATCGACCTTGCTTACAAAAAGATTTTAAAAGAAATTACATCAAGACGTTGTATTATTTGTGTTGCAAAAGATTAAATTTTAAAGGAAGTTTATTCAGTCAACCTATAATTAACACTAATACACTTTGTATTAAAAAAATGTTTAAAATGTAGGTACTTCCAAGATTTGTTCATTATTTCTTATTTAGGCTGTATCTCAATGGTCAACCAGAAAAATAATTGTGCGATATTCTAGGTAGGTATCTTATAAATCACATATACTAATAAAAACTAAAAAAAAAATTGCTGAATACTACAACATTTTTCTATGTACGTTATTTTTAGTATATTTTCTAAGAAAGTATTAACAAGAATTACTATAAATTATTCCCGAATGAATATTAATGTAAATATCGCCAAAAAATATGCAGCAGCAGAAAATATCAAAATACAAAGAGTCGACTTTAAAATGACAGATTATTATTATAACTCATTAAGACTGATAAGGAAGATAATACAAAACTAATGTGTTTTTTCAAGATTAAAGAAGTGTTTCAAGCTCGCAAACTGATGATTAATATTCAAACGAAACAAAATCAAGTTTATTGTATTACTACATTTTTTCAATTATATAGGAAAAATAAATTTGTTTGCAGTAACAGGAAAGATAAATGGAATACATTCTATTTGTAAATACCTATGTACAGTACAACTGTGATAGTGCGTCATATTTTGATCAACAAAGGCTCACAGTTCGCGAATTAAGGCCGAGAGCAAGGTCAAGCTGTATACGAAGAAATATGGACGAAGATTTGGCGGAATGACGTTCTTTTCTTGCTTTGTATTATGCAAATAAGTCTGTTCACATCGTCGTTCAGAACACTTCCGCATTTTAATATTAGGTTTCTACATAAGTTTAAGAAGAGAGAAACCATGACAAACATTTATGAAATAAATTATTTAATTTTAGTTCTCTCTAATAATAAAAAAAATTGATAACAATAAGTCATAAACTCAATTATACCTAGGTGTTCGAAACAACCATATTTTTAGGCATAAATATCTAGAAACATTGCGCTATTTTACTCAGCAGAAGTTGCGAAAGATAAGCGACTAGGATCTTGGTCTTTTGCCAACGGAGTAATCGTGAAAAAATATGACAGAGATACGGCACGATATTAAAAATACAAAATAAATTTTCGCCTAGACTAAATAAAATGTGAGATTCCAGAGGTGGGCAGGATTGTATGTACATGTTTGTACTAATGTAGGTAATCTATATCATTTAATACTATTAACAGTTACTCACTTTGGAAAGAACTTCTTTACAATAATATATGACTCCGGGCCAAAGTCTGAAACAAAAGAAAATAATATATAGTTAATGTTACAGTTATATGCTATAATATAAAGGTATCAAATATACCGAAGAAGAATGACCCATATTTCTTACCATAATATACATATTGATCATTCTACTAGGGGAGATTCTCCCATGTATCAATATGTTTTTCAATTCTTGAATTTCATATATACTTATATTTTACTGACGCTCCCATGATCGTCAGATAGTACTTACTATTAAATAATAGATAAAATATGAAAAAATGCTTTTTATAACGAATAAAATTAATGCTCATGTCCAAGGAAATACATTTATTTCTCGTCGCAGTTCTTGGTAAATATGTAAATATACTTAAAAAGCTATACAAACAATATTTAAACTTAATCTTTGATTATTTCGCGATACATTTACTTATTTATAATGTATGTAGATTTATTTCTCGGTTCCATATTTAAGTCATTATTAAAGTTAGATTATCAGTTACCGTTGCGGTCCATACGATAAAGAAAACATCGCAAACCTACGTACACCTGCGAAGAAATTCAAGTGTGAAGTGGACCGCTTTGGCTTATCGTCCTAACGTAGTGTAGGCTCGTGCCTCACGGTGGGGAGAGATACGTTATGATAAATCCCGTAGAAGGGTGAAGTGCATGAAACTATCACTTTTTTTGTTATATGGATATATATTTTTGTGAATTTTTTTTACTTGTGCTTTGAAAAGGTGTAAATAAAAAAATATATAAGTTATGATTTTCTTAATAAGGCCTTATTGTATCATTTGATTAAGTTGATTTAGAAGCTTGATTCAAGGAACCCCAGACATTAAGACGGTTGAGAGTAGTCAATTTCTCTTGAATACCGCCTTCAATGAATATGTTTAATCAAAATCGGCAGACTTCGCAGACCGCCACACGTCCTTAGCGACCCTCCCAACCAATTAACGCGGGTCTTTCAAGACCTGCTTGCAGTAGCGTCTGACCCTTGGCTTACCCTTTTTGGTAGCCTTCTGCTTAACCACGAATAGGTTCCCATCAACATAGGCCATTTGGGTGTACCGTGCCTCTTTTAGCGCATACGCTCTCTTTTATAGGGCGCTGACTGCGCCTCTCCCGAGGTAAGGTCTTTCTTGTCCCGTATCATATCTTATATGGGTTCCTAAGCGGTGACCTCTTAGTTTAATAAATATTTCTTACACTTACACCAATTAAGCTCTGAAGGCTTGTGTTATGGGATCTAGGGTAACAGATAGACATACATATATAAATATATTTGATATAATCGATAGAGTTCCATGTACCTCGTCATCATCCTTCCAACTAAGTAAAACCATCAAAATATAAATGAATCATGTAGGTTTAGCATATCCTAGTAAAGTGTCATTAAGTCCACACGCGAGTTAGTACGTAGCATCAGTCTGTAATGTAAGTGATATTTAAGTTTCCAGAACGTACATTGCCTAGCGAATATAAAACTAAACCAATTACAAGTTTTCCAATATGCCCGGCAAATTATACTAATGTTGAACTCCCAATAGCCCTCTACGCGGCTTCGTCTAAACTTTGAGGTGCCTTCAAAATGTTTTAAGTTTGTAGAATGTTTGTGACGCATCGTATCCATATTAACTCAATAAGTTATACATATAAATATCATGTTATGTGATGATCAAAAATTTAATATCATACACATTTTTGAATTTGAGAATAATGAAATGCAATGTGCATTCTGAATTTGAACGCAACTGAATTCCAGTTAACTTATAAAACAAAAATCCACGCGAACATTGCAAGAGAGTAAAGCGAAACATATATGCTTTCTCAATGCACAATTATCTGGATTCATTCATAACAAGTAAGCCCACGAAGCGAGGCGCAAAAAGCCGCCCCTGAAACGACATTACTCGACGGCGTTCGTTTTGGCGCGACAATACGCGTTAACCTGCAAAATGAGCGCGTGCCGTTGCTAGTTACGGAAATAAAAGTCGTTATTATGAATCGCGCGGATGGCGGGAGTTGGTGGATGGGGAACGGCGGAGAATGGCAGAGTCCCAGGTAAACACAGCTATTTGCATTATACGCCCCGACCACGGCCCTTGGCTAGGATTTGTGACATCCGCACCGGTAAGCTCACAGTGCCTGCTCTCCTGGCAGCCAACTAATTATTGTTGAATTCATTACGAAGTGGTGACATGTGCAAGATTGGATTCCGAGTAAACACACGTTCCCCTTTGTTCTCCATTTTATTAAGTTCGCATTACACTACGTTGGCGTATACAATTTAATGTAGATTAGTTTTAAATACACATTATCACAATAACTGTTCGATATGGCTAAATAATTTTGGTCGATAAAAATTATCTTGACGAAGAATAACAAAACTTACTGAATTTGGAGTAAATAAATTCAATTAAGTAATCGTCGAAATAAATTAATAAGCGTTTATGTATACGAAGCACTTATTAGCCACATACGGCTCTAATGGGTGAAGTGGCGGTTAACTTGGCTTTGAATCGTAAGGTGGCGCGCTACTTCAGTGCCCACGGCGACGGCGTGCGTCTTTTCAGGCCGCTGCCGAGGCGCTATTCAAAGGCCGAGCCGAGTTTCACGCCTCCCCGTCGACGCCGCACAAAGAGATAGATGTGTGAAATGCAATTGCTAGAACAATAGTATATTTTTCTGGAAAGTTCACATGTTGTTTTTATTATCTTTTTCCACATAGCTGAGGAAAACAGATTCCGAGGTATTTTTGAGTGGCATATAGAAAATGAGAAAAAAACACTTTCTTTTGACACAGACGCGGGATATATAAAAAAAACTGGAAAGGCATATGAATATAATTTTAAGGAGAACATTTCCGTCATACATGATTTCTGTGTAGCTTTAACCATTAAGATTGCACACGCGACGGAAGCTAAAAAAAATGGAGTAACTTCTCCCGTTCTCCCAACATTTCCCTTCATTGCTCTACTCTTATTGATTGTAACGTGATGAAAAGTATACTATAACCAGCTCAGGAGTATGAAAAAGTTTCTATAATGGTTACACAGACAAAAATTTTACTGATTGTATTTTTGGCATCAGTATCGATCCCTTAACCCCTGAGTTATATTGGAAATATATTTCATGTACAGAATTGACCTCTCTACAAATTTATTATAAGTATAGATCAACAAGCATTGCAAGACTGTTCATAGTGGCGCTAGCATTTCTTATGGCATTGACTGTAAGCAAATTATCTAATATTAAAAAAAATCTTCAATTAGTATACTTTACGCACTCAGCCGTTGATTTACGTTTTATTTAAGACGTGAAACGAAACATCTGCTAATAAACGAAATTTAAAATTAACATTTTTATTTAATTTGCTTATACGAAATCTATCATTTTCAAGAAATTGTAATGGCTACTATATTTCAACAATTTAACGTTACTTTCTCCACACTGTTTATATTCTAAAAGGATAAGTAACACTTATAAAACTTGGATTCGACAATGGTATACTTAGTCTGGTAATAAATATATATAATACACGACTGTTCGTGTATTATCTTATGTCCTTCTCCAGATTTGCTCAAATAAAATTACATAACAATAGGTTCAGTTTTTTATCGGACTTTCCAAAGGAAAGATATTTAGCCGCTGTAAACGTTCAACTTAGTCCTTTCCCGAGTTTCAAAGCTCTTCTTTGGAAGCTTCTCGATTAATCAACAAAATAGGACATGCACAGTATCTGACTTCAATCATGGTTTATTGGAGTGTTAGGTATGAAAGAGTGGACAAAGCGTTATCGGCACAAGTGCATCAAAATGTCATTATTGAGAAGAAGCCAGAGCCAGATTCTATTAAACAGGATGTGTTTAAGCTTAGCGACTGCGCCCCGCACAGATGGTTTTAGTTTCGACTTGTGCGATATCCTGATCACCAGGGGACTGACATTGTGGCATGTATGTATAGTAGCTACCACACTTGGATGTATCAATAGTTAAGTGGCACCACCTAAGAAAGAACGTCGGACTCGAAAGCTTTCTCAAACTCCACAAACGACAATGACAGGTTAAACTCTTTGAACCTTCTGTCAATTCGCCGCAGCGCATCTATGTGGTTTATGGTACTATAACCTTTTCGGAATAACTTGTTAGGACGCTGAAAGACGCCAAACCCGTGTGTGATAAAGTTGGATGTTCTGATCAGAGCAAACCGGTACTTCACACACAATCAACACCGAATGTTTAAATATCCACTCTACACTCATGACTCCCTGCAAAGACGTGATGTCCGTTTCATCGGTGATGTAAAATTACGGTCTTAACGGAGCCTTTAGCAGTGAAGAGACTTTGGTTCTATTTCCCTTACCCTTATTCTCACCTGAAACTGATATGGTCTAGCACAGTTCAATTTCAGCGTTCATTACATCCGCGTATGTGCAAACTCTGGAATATACGAGTATATCTTCTGCAGTGTTTTCGGCAGCGACTACATTAGGTGGGCAACTTGGATGTCTCCTATCAAACGCAACAAAAAAAAAAACATAAAAGAATTTTAATGAAAATTCAAGAACATTTTAAAAAGTTTGGGGGTCGAGACTTTTATTGTCATATACTTTGATTATTTCACGATTTCGATTGTCGTGATATTACGATATTAACTACTACTAGATTTAAGTAAAACTTTTAGTGTTTAAGAGGCCTATTACAATTCTTCATTCTGCGAGACACGTCCAAAATACTGTGTTGGCGCTACGACTAAGCGATTTTGATACTTTTCCCAAAATGTTTATATTTATATTTTTATGGAATAATTCGTTATTGCTATATATATCGTATATGAAGAAGATATTATAAATAGGACAGATGATATTGTTAAAAATAATGTTTATGAAATATTACCTAGTATGTTACTCGTATTTAGCAAAAGACGGTTTTAGTTTTAAATTAAAAATAGATCAGATTAGAAAAAACTAGTTGCCAATTATATAGGAGTATAAATCATCATAAAACAGAATCACCTATTTGCCGAATTTCCATCAAATCGATCCAATGGTTTTGGTGTGAAAAAGCTTTAAAAATAATATATAGAATAGAATAACTTTAGAAAAAATATGAAATTAAAAAAAAATAATAGTTTAAAAGTCGCAAAAAAATAATTTTAGATACGTGATCAAAATTGATAATCGCGCTATACACTGACGATCAACGGCACGATCACTGGATTCGATCGATGTTGGCGCGAAGAAATTCGATATAGGTCCAACTCTGAGGAGCGCTCAAGCTTTAATGAATTCGGGCGTTTTTTTTCCTCAGGAGAGGAGGCTGAGAATCCTCATGGATACCACCGCAACAGGCAAGCAGGGATGCGGTGATTATGTCGGACTCCTGGTGAATCGAGGCGGCTCGACCCAACAGACCTACCGACTAAACTCAGCCTAGCCTTGGCCATAAGGGCTCTA
Organism: Scirpophaga incertulas; assembly: GCA_036419045.1. Lineage (NCBI taxonomy): Eukaryota > Metazoa > Arthropoda > Insecta > Lepidoptera > Crambidae > Scirpophaga > Scirpophaga incertulas. Next base: position 24,671,220 of record CM071634.1, on the reverse strand, counting down.
CGGCTTGAATGGAGAGGTAGTAATTCGGACGGCCTGTGCATCGCATTTTGTTGTAATTTTGCAGTATGATTTATCGTTTTTATTAAAATAAGATAAGAAATTCATGGTTAAAAATATAACATATTTATTCCTCATAAAGTAACATTTATTCTGATATAAATTTTATTAATAAATACTATCGTAGATAGGAGATATTCACAGTTAACTTAAAGCGATTTTCGTAGTTTTTTCGTTGAGAATAAGATTTTTTTTCTACATTCAATCAATAATATATCAAAATTCCGAGGCCGCTACGTCCGCTAGTCATATAGTTATGACTATATAAGAGATAAAATTATCATTTTTTAATTTCATTTATGTAGAACAGTAGTTCGTGCCTTCGCGCATTTTATGAAAATCTTTCTCTACAATTTTGGGTTTTGTTAAAATGTTAAGCAAAATTTACAAAAAGCGAGGCCGCTACGAACTATCTCAATAGCTATTCTGCATTATTCATTAAGTCAAAATTGATAAAGTCTCTTTGTTTCTGAGATCGAGAACGCCAAAATTGTCCATTTTACGCAAAAATCGCGTTCGAGATGTAATATGGCTCTTAAGTATAAATATAGATTTAGTTGTAATACTCGGAACAATACCCACCTATCAAGGTCTATTCACTATGAGTATGCATATGTTACGTACTAAAAGTAATGAAGTTCGTCTTTTGTGAGGTACAACCGAGATAGGGTATCACGAAATCATTGTGGAGTTGGTTGAGCTAGACAACAATGGCGAAACTCCACAGTTCGGGCGCAGAGGCTGGACCTTATCTGTTTCATTAGCCATTTCCATGCGAGGCAAGATGCTTAAGCCTTAAATTTCGAAGCAATATAACATTATCGCGTTGCATTTTCGATAGAAACATTGTACCAAAAATGTTACAAAATTTAAACTATAACTTATTTATTCTTATTTTGAAGGTTCTGTTAATTTATAGATTAACTTTTTATGCAACTTCAAATAAAATCTAATAACACAAAGTTTATATGTAATTCACTAAACTTTAAATCTATTATCTTACATAAAGCACTGCTGTAATTTTACCTGCATTAGCTAAAAACATAGTGTACGAAGCGCAACGGGAAACGGCAAACTTTTATATTTCCAAAAAAACTTTAAAACAAGAATTAGCGAAGTTGTATAAGCACGCGCTTTCAAAACTCAATCGAAGTGCGCGGCACGTTGTACGTAAAACTCGATGAAAGTATGACTATGACAAAAGCACGTGCGTCTGAACCTCCCAAACTTCCCAAAGGACATAGCGATGTTATTTAGGGACGCTCGTGAAAGGCAAGGTGTGTCGTCATAGGCCCGAGGGAATTCACTACGCTTTAAAGCTGGTAATTTGATGTGAGTCTTTCGAGATTTTTCCATCTTCCCGGGTCGTTCGGGGAGCAGGCGGATTAGGCCACGCACGGCACGGGCGAGGGCGGCGACGCGCCAGATTAATGTCGCGAGCTTTGCGCCAAATTTAAAATGTCACGTTCCATTTTTCCAGCCAACGGAGCCCGTCACCGACCCGGCTGGTTAATGCTTCCGATTGTTTTGGATCCTGTTATTTACTTCTCAGTATTGCGTCAAATGAGAATATAGTTTTCATCAGAGTGTTATTTGGTCTTCAAGTACAGGCAATACAGAATAATGTAATAAAATTATATGTACCGTGTATGTACCTAAAGCAAACAAATGAAGACAAACTAGTGCCTATCTATGAATGTTACCAACATGGAAACAGGGCGTAGGAAAAAGGCAAAGTCGTAAAACTGGCGCCCACCAATCGCCAAATAAGGCCGGCGCGGCGCGGCACCGATAGCCGAGCGGCTTCGTCCTTGACTCTCGGCCAAATGACATAAGTTGGCCCATGGGCGCGGATTCTTGACTAATCGATAAACAAGACGGCATGGATGAACAGTTGAATCGTCAGACCGCCGCACCTACGCCCAGCAATTAACTTGTCACCCAGTTTGGACAAGATTCCATAAAACTCTAAAATTGAATGTCAAACGCCCAAAACAGATTGCGCAGTCTTAGGTGGATATATACATCAAAATGAACGAGCAGTTAGCGCAAAGACCTGCAGTTATCTCTTAATTAATGACGAGGATTTCAAATTTGCATGTTGCCCAAAATGTTGCGAGAGCATTGGGTTTATAATGTTACCTGTATTTATTAACGGGTTATAAATATACCTGTTTATACTTTAACTACTTATAACACAATAAAACCTCTCTTTTAATTACTAGATATTAATGTAGTTGCGACTACATTAACAACATGGACACAACAGTCATTGATTTTAACAAAGCGTTTAGAATATTTTTAAGTTACAACATTTAAGCGATTTGATATTACATTAAATAGATTTTTAATGAATCCTAAATGAAAAAGAAAACATAAATAAATGTAACATACGTGAAGATATGTAAGAAATCGCGTGTTGCAAGTCCAGCTACTTTATAACTGGCAGTGGACGCAAAAAGGAATAGACATAAATAAATATAAATATAAAACATCACACATCGCAAAACTTTTCCAATTTTCATATCCGACCCAGGTCGCGGGTTCGCAAAGAGCCTTAATTTTAATAATTTCACATTTTACTATATGGAGTGCGTGTTCGTAACAGCCATAAAATGTGCGTGCCGCTGGAAATGAATGCCAATGGATGCGGTGTAAATTTTCAGCTTATTATCGCGGCCTTGAATTATAATGGACATAAGTCGACACAATTTTTGCACTTAGAGTTTAGGAAGGAAATTTAAAAATAAATACTACACGTAAAAAAACTACTTATAAAATTTTCGGATATTCCAATATTAGGGTAACAAATTTTGAAGAAGATACTTACATATAAATATACAGATAAAATCAATCAATATAAAAATATTTGATCTTGAGCAGAAATTGAACTTTGTGTCTTCAATCGTGATGACTTACTTTTTACAACTTTGACATTTTGCAAACGGAAGGAAGGAATGGATTATAATTTAAAGGAATAATCGATACCGGTTATAGGTACGTTACGTTATTATGTCAAAGTAATCTTTATTTACTGTTTATACTACTACGCCTCATACGATTGTTGCTTAAACATTACGAATTCAAATAATTTAAAAGAGAAAAACCTTTTATTCATTTATAACTACTATAACTTAAGCGAGCTATTTAAGTAGTGTAGAATGCCTTAAAATATAGATGTGATTATATTCAAATTACATTAAAATATATGTAAATTCAGGCTAAATAAGAAATAAAGTAACTCTACACCTATAAGGAAATGTCCTGTTTACGAAGATTTGGAATAATCAAAAAGGAAAAAAAAACAAATACATAAAAAAGTAACCTTTGGTAATTACTACTTAGCTCTGCTCGTTTCGTTTTTTGATATAGGGGCAGTTTCAGACTCGTGAAATGACCATATGATAATTTTTATCACGGTAAAATATCTCCTATGGCAAAATGATCCCCAAAATATGAATACCATCCCATTTCAATAGCATTTAAATCGTCATCGGCGTGTCCCCTTCGCACGCTCGCACCTATTGTTTGCATTATCTTTCAAACATCATGTCAAATTTTAGAATCGTCGTTTGCTATTATTATTAATCTAAATATCGTATCCTGAAATGTTTAATAAACATTTAACTACAAAGTTAAATAGTCAAGTTGGCGATATGCTAGACATGTCGTGACAAGATTAGCATGCGCGGCAGTCAAGTTCATTGGCGAGAGCCCACGTGCTCGCCCCCGCCGCATAAGGTGATTGACTCTGCAGTCTTGACTGATTACTAGTATGGCAAATGGAGCAATTAGACATCCGACATGCCAAAACACGTATCTGAGCTGCAATTTGCAGTTATAAATTCATGAGACACATGAGTGTATGTAGGTGTGTTTGTAGGTATGTAAATGAAGCTGAAAAAATGAAAGAATTTTGATAAAGATGAAAAATCTATTTTTATACGTTAATAAAGTACAATCGGACCCTATTTCCGTCTTGATAAAGTTATTTTTTTTATAAATATTACAGGACATGGAAAGACGACGCTCTGGCAGGCAATTGGCAAAACATCTGTCTTAATAGCGAACAATAGAAGAAAAGAAGGGCGTTGGTTAGTAGTAGGACATTTCAGGTTGCTATTAAAAAATGAGAATGGGAAGTTCCTGGCCTATAATTTTCTAACTCTTACATATTTAGATTTAATTATTATTTAAAATGAAAGGGGGAAGGATACATAATCTTACTTCTCATTATTATGATAGCGGTAGTCCAAAGGATAGGCTACGATTTTATACCAGGGACCTTTGCTTGGGTACCTCCGTCTTACCTATTTCTGCCGCAAAATATCTTGCGTGAGGGGTAAGATAGGCAGTGAAATTACTAGATACTGTAACTTTACATCATATATCACATGTTGGCAACGTGCACTGTAATTTTTATGGGTTGATGTTTGATATGCTGCGAATTTCTCAGGAAGATCTTGTACTATACGGGAAGTATGAATATGTAAAGGTATTAACAATAAATAAGCGAGCAGGAAAATTAAAGCATTTCCCGAAATCAATAACTTAGAGATCGATGAACGCTCAAAGCGTATTAGAATCGTTCGCTGAGTGGCCACTCCGGCCTGGCAAACATGAAGGCATAATCCATTGGGCGGCACTTAGGCCATGCCGCAAGCTGCCTGCGCTAATTGCACACTGACTAATCTGCTTGTACTTCAACAGCTGCATCTACTTTTAGGATTTCGGAAAGAAGAAACTCGTCATAAGATTCATCTTCAGTTCTGTTTTTGACTTTTCGGTAAAGAACTTCACGCCATGATGATTCATGTACAACTGGTCCTACTCTTTAGTAGTTAGGGAAAGAGCATTAAAACATGCCAGTTTAACTTCATTAGCTGGTATTAATTTTTCGTTTTTATAAAAAGGATGTCATGACGACCCGAAAAATATATTACAGCATAAGGCCAGTGTGCAATGGACATGTATGAACTGCCAGTATGTTTTTTTAAGCTACCGATATAGGTGGCAATTAAGTATGAAGGTCGCTCTATCTTATACCCTGCGTTGCTAGTACTATTAGCATGCTGACGATGACCCTAATCATTGTCAGCAACAATCACAGGAATACTTTATAGATCAGAGCAGTATTGCTATATGCATGCTATATTAATAACGGACATACAAATGTCCGATTTAACAAAAGTATGTGATTACAAACAACCTAAAGACATCGACATACCTAACCTAACTATAAAATGTAGCTATGGCTTTATGGCTGTAACGTCATTTGAACATAAAATGAATAATCTTTCAATTATTTGGCAATAGTAATTAGCAATGATATTATTTGATTTGATATGAGAGATATGCTATTGTATTTGTTTTGAGTTAGTTATCAATTGTCATTACTATCTTTAGACCATAAATAAATATTGATGTATAGCATAGTCGGTAACTGTATACACATTGTTTTTACCTGTAACCTTGAATAGTCAAAACACGCAACGTAAACATTAACTGAGACGTTTAGTGGAACAGAATTATTTAAACAAAAATATCAGGTCGACGACAAAGTCATGCTGGTGAAATAAGGATAAATAAAGCATTATCAAATTTAGATTAAATGTCAGAATTATTTAATTCTTTAACACACTCCAATGTTTTTTAGTGCATTCACGCCTAAGTTCCATTTGTAAATATCTATTTCATCTTCAAAAATAGCGAATATTCTGTAAATTTATTTGTGTAATTTAATATAATGGAATTTCAATTAATCATCAAACTTCAGAATCAGTACAAAGCGAAATTTAAAAAAAATCTAAGACTTCAATTACGAAATTCGTGTGCGAATTCTTTGAAATATCATTCCGAAGAGAGCCCACGTTAATGATATTCATGCCCACAGAGCGGAAAATGTGATTGACGTTTTAAAAGAAAACTTTTACGAGGACTTATCTGGAACAAAACCCTTTAGAGTTCGCGAGGCGCGGGCATTTGTTTAAGGTCTCTCTCCGCCGTTGTTGTTCCTAAATATTTAGTATGCACTTTAAAGCACAAGGCCAACAGTTCGTTAAAATAATGCAAATATTTCCTTAAGAGTCTCGAGGAGCAAAGGGGCAATTATTTGCAAGCGCTGCTTTTATTTACCAAACGAAACAAACACACAACAAAGAATACATATTATCTGAACGATTTCTAAAATATACTGATATCTTATGTATAAAAAATAGTTAAAGTTGTTAACATTTTAAGAGAGAAATGTAAAACTTAATATTTTGTTAACATTAGATATATCTTTCAACATAATCTTCCGGCAGATCTAAATATTAAGCTGAGTTCATTTGGTTACATTTGATGCCATTTTAAATTCTCTTATTTTTATTGTCCACAGGATACAGATCCATAATTTTAATGGGGTGATGATTTCCGCTGCTATTAATTATTCATTTATCGAGGGTTCATGTCGAATTATAAGTGACACGCCTATCAATCACAGAGATTACAAACAAAGACTTGATGGATCGTACAAAATGTCCTATTATGGACGCCTACGTGTAAATGGAACAATCGGATTTATCTAATGAAGCGATTGCAATGGAAACTATTCGACTGGTCCAATACTACTTTGCACATTCTATTTATTAGCCTTCAAGTTAGAAATAGCCGAAACTATGACTCACTGCGGTTGTTGCAAGAACTATTGTGGGCACAAGTAAACAAAGATTGTTGGCCTTTTCTGAGAAATAGTTACAAACGCTCGACATCAATATATATGTTTGTATTTATAATGCGTTTAAACTCATCGTAGGTTTCATACAATATATGTACAACATTTTCAAAAAACAGTGAGAGTCACGAAGGACAAACATTTGTGGTTCTTAAAAATGTAGATCTACGAATGATTTTTCCAATCATATTGTTCTTTAGTTCAATATTATAATCATCACAAAAAGGCGATTTTATTTCTTGATATGTAAAATCTAAGAGATCATTTATATATTTAGAAATTATATTCCATAAGCGGTAATTGCACGCTCGACTGAAATTGCGAACTTATTACAATTGAGCACGCTCAATTTATTTACATATCATTTTAAAATTAACGTAGTAATGTGTCGACTTAGATATGCGAAATACTATCTTACTTATAAAATTTCTAAAAGGTTATGTTACACAAATTTCTTCGAGAATTGGGATCACAAAGATCAAAAGGTATTGAAAATTGAACTTTGTGGAAGAGGTTAATGTTCAGTTTTTAGGAGCATGTCCTCTAATTCAAAGATTTTATAGCTTTAGCCTTGCCATGCAATAAATTAGTCCCTTACGGAAAAATGGACATCTGCTTCTGTGGAAAAATTCCCTCCTTAGAAGTAAAAGGACAAAATTTACGATCAGTATAGCCGTGGGTAGACGGAACTCGCCCACGAAGCGCATGCAAATGGCTCCATTGGAGTGAAGTGCCTAAATTGAAGCCTGATAGTAAGGAAGTTTTAACTGAAACACTGAGTAAGCATGGGGATAGAGGCTACAGTAAAATCGTAATAAAATTATACGATAACATTTACCTGCGCGACGTTATACATTCGTGTAAGTGATTCGAGCCTCGAATATATATTATAATGGATGTATATGTAAGTCAATATTTTAGAAATTTATATTAATAACGTCTAATCTTACATTTACTTCAGCCAAGAGACGTGATAGTTTGAAAAACAGTCAAACTAATGCGACAATTTATTAACCTTTTTAAATAAAGGTCTTTCAATATAATTGCAATTCTTTCAATATACTCTCCGTGTAAAAGAATGACGTATTAAAACAACGAATTCAGTTCACCGTCTCGCCAACGTACAGGACATTAGGTGCCATTCGTGCCTATTAGGATTTTTAGATATCTACAGCTCCGTTGTTATCCAGATTAAGATCACAACTTGTTCGCTATCAGTTATATACCCACTTTCAATTACTTATAAGTTAAAACATTTGATACAAATGATGTTTAGATTTTACTTTCTGACTCCAAATATTTTCCGAATTGGGAACTTTATGTATGTACTCGTATACGCCCAAGGAAGCAAAAAGATCTAAATAATAACTCATTATAAAGTTTCATGGGTTACATACGTAACTTTTAAACGAGATCGTATTTGCAATTATCAGACCAGAACCAAGGAGTTCTGCTCCATATCCGTTACGATTCGTCTCAAATGACACAACATGAGACATTCGTCATCGTACACTCAATCCATGCGTAAAGAATATGTACAATACTTCAGTATATCCGTTTACACAATATATACAAACTATCTTTAGTTAAAACAGAATCGTACAGTTCTTAACGCCAGATTGATATACCAATATAATTATTGACATAATATGGAGATTTTTTTCAAATGAAAATTATGTATTATGAGATGATTTCAATGACTAAATAGTTGTAGAATCGAATATTTTAGCAGCCGAATAGGAGCATATATTGCAATATTCAATTAGTGATTGCAATTCACACAGAAGCAGCGTATCAAAAATCCTAATACGAACAAAACTATTTCTGAATCTGGTTTCAATTTTATCTCTGAAGCTGGCCGCAATAAATATATTTTCATTTGCATTTTGATAAAAGTTTCGTATATATTATATAGATAGGTACTCTATAGCGTAAAATCATACTACACCAATTGACCGATGTCCGAACGATAGCAATAGACCGATCGACGTTAATCGACATATTGAATGCAGCTTACCCTATGATGTTTTTCTTTAATATAAGAACCGTCGGACAAAAGTAGGTACACACCCATGTGTTATTACATAACATTATTTCAATAATTAAGAACATATTTTAGATAACACGATCAAACCTTGTAAGTATTTTGCATTAGACACCCGGTAACGAAACCACAATGCCACTGACGCTCCTTTCATAATTTTTGCAACACCCAAATTATTGAATAACGTTCTGTTCGATATTCTTATTATCGAAAGTTTTAATGAAAAGGGTTTGGGTCGTCTCCTGCGGTGACGGAGTCTTCAAGACACTCGATTGGTGTAGTAGTGATGTGCTTAATAAGCCCAGACATTGTCCTATATTAGTGAATTCATATTGCAATTGTATCATAATAAACTACCTATTGTGGTACCCAAGATCGATTACAGAAATCTCTGGTTTAGGAGGCACATTAATATATTCTATTCCAGCACCTATGATGCATGTATAACAGCGACAGCAATGATGATATGTCATCATCATTGCTGTCACTGTTAGTTTGTTGGATAGAAGGCTTAAGGGTTTTTGGTTGACAAAGCTTAAGTGTTCTTTCTGGTTGTCTTCCCCCTTTGTCATTAAGTTTTCGTAACCGATTCCATTAAATGAAAATACTCCTGTATAATTTCAAAATTCACTAGACCCTAAAATATATAACATCAAATGAGTACAGATTCAGCTGTTAATTTTCTTGTGAAAATATATATAAGCAAGCACACAAGAACATTCACTTATGTCTTAGAGACCATTACTTATGTCTTAAATGGAAAGTAGAGCAGTATTGTTGCACTTTCTCCCAAGAGAACAATCGACGCGCTCGCCCCGTAGTATTGTTAGGTCATTCTTGGCCACTAAACAAACCAAAATGTGAATTGAGATACTCAATTTAGATCTCTTACAGGCGAAATAGTCTTCAACAAATATGACTAAAAGTATGTCAAGATATCTTATTAAAATAGGTATAATACGAGTGCGAAAATATTTAAACCATGAAAATAATAATGTTCTATTTACCCCAAAATAGAAGAAATTAAAACGATCTTTTGTCAAAATATCAATAAATTTATCATTTTAGCGCGCTGACACGTCAGGTCGGCGTGTAAAAATAAACAATTACTTTTAAAGTTTATCTGTGTCGCATAGTCGTTGACGATAAATAAACTAATAAAAAATGTTTTTCGAGTGCAAAGTTTATCATGACACATCACCTTTAAGTACCCACAGTGACCACTGAAAATGATAAGACAATTCATTGCATTGTCGATCGCGACTTATAAAGTTAAAACAGTCACTTGCTACATGAAATCAATCGTGCGAATTCGGTTGATGACAATATGTGATGGATAGCGCACATAGGCGACACAATGCTTCCACAAAATCAGTTAAAGAAAATACCTTTGTCAAGATGGGTCAATCACTGCAATGTCATATGGACGACTTATCAAAACAGAGCATATTGGACTTCAAGCTAAGAAGCAACTGTATTTTTGATAATTACTATACAAATTTAAATATATTTAATAATTAGGAAACTTTAATTCTGTGATATTATATAAAGAAAACAATTTGGTAACATTAATAAAGGGAAAGCTAATTTTCAACATCGATTTCGACATCAATTTGGTACCGAACGAATTTTGTATGAGAATGATTCCAAATCGCGGAATCAGCTCTATACATTACATTTCATTATCAACGAAACGATCGTGAATGCCACAAATGTTATTTTGACTACAGGCCCCGATTCTTTCAAATTGCACAAAATACTTTCTATAAGTAGCTGGGACAGTTCATGTTCAATTGGAGCAAGAGCTCCACAGTATTAATTAAAAAAAAATTACTCAGTGGCGCAATGAATGACGCTCCGTAATTTTTTGGCAAATAAAGGGGTTTTTAATAGTTTGGTTGCGTATAGAGAGCTCATCTTAGTACAGTTATAGCTGTGAAATACCAGGATTCGCTATATCCTTCAACAAATTAGTTTTATCAATTTCTAATATAATTATTAAAATAAGTGCTCTGTTATATTGTTAATCTATTTATAGCATTTACGATTGTCCTTTGTTAAATGAATAAACGTTAGACAATCAGGTTGATGATCAATAACGTACCTGCACGTTAAAGAAACGGAAAATCGCTGAATGATATTGTTGTTGTTCTGGACAGTTTGCGAGAAAACCCCAAACAGTCCATTCCCCGCCGTGCGCAAAAGCTAGGTCTTTCTGCGGTAAGAATGTGATTAACAAAGTTCAATTAAGTCGAGAGCTAAAACCTAAAGACTACAGGCTGTGTCATGTTGAGCTTCAGTGATGAGGTAAATTTATGGTCCCGTAGCGTGTTAATAAATAAAATTGCCTGTTTTATAGCAATGAAAATTCACTTGATATTCATCAAAAGCTTACACTTTGAAAATGGAAATGTTTGATAGGTATCGATTATGATCCAACGGTCTTAGCGGCTCTTATTATTTTTAAGATGCGCAAAGAGCCGCACTCACCGTCAATGGCGACCGATATAAGACGATGATAACATTTTTTTAATAAATAGTTTGAATCCAACAAACTCATGGTACAATAAAACGGCGAGTTTTACTATCTGGTATGGTGGCGACATCAACTGGTTACTGAAGTTGTGTTACTTGACACCTCTAGACTACTTTCAGTAACGCTAGGGAAAATTTCTGGTCTATGCTGACAAACCACAGACAAAGCACCTTATAGTTCAACTAACTCTAGTTTTTCATAAAATCGATCCACCAGAACATACTAACTATAACAGAATCGCAGCGGCCTATTAGTTGAAATTATATTCCCCACACAATGTCATTTAAGGTCCATTAAAATAAAATAAAAATTGTAGCAATTTTACTTAAACAAGTAGTTATATTTTATTTTAAAGTTTGAGCACTTTTAATGATACTTACCGATTATAAGCAACAGACGGTTGGTCAGGTCTACAAAAATGTTTAACATGAGTAGGATCTTGGGAGAATGAGCAGTAGCTCAGCGTGTTTGCACAAAAACAGGTAGTGTGTACCGGCAAATAATTACAACAAAGCAAAAATCGGTTGGAGGTTCATTTTTATTTTTAAAAGTATTTGAATAATAGCAGATTCGCTTATAACCAATCCTCGAATATGCAGATGGTCGCGACTATGTATATATAAATCGCGAATAGGCCAGACGGACGCTTTGTTTCGCAACAGAACCAGTTTTGTGCATGTGATGTGGCTCAGATGTTTCATTGCTCTATTTGTTATGACGTCCGTGTTTTATGTTGCAGGAAATGAGCTCCCACTGTCGTCGACGGGCGCAGCTTTTTTATAATTTGAAGCCTTATCCGGTTTGAGAACGGGCGTGTAATGGAACTCATTTTTAAAAGCCTCTTAAGCGTTCTTACTATGACATGGGCGAAGTTCTGAGTTCAATTATGTATTTTGTTACCTTATAATTTTAGTGAAACCGGAAAAGTTAGAAGTTCTTGAAACTCTTTCCCTTGAGAATATAAAAGATGCAGTTGCTAATGCGTTCGTAGGTTATTTTTCTAATTCCTCTTGTATATATAACTATATATTACATGATAATTACCGTGTCGGTGGCAATGTGGTCTACGAATCGGATGATTCCGGCAGCTCGGGGTCGATTTTTCGTTTTTGTGGATTTCATATTTACATTTATCTGACGCTCCTACATTTTCAATGACCCTCAGGCACGGATCATAGTTTTCTACTCGCTACAATCTAAACATATTTCTCTAGCTTCTTCAACTTTCATACACGCTGATTGGTTACAGTTAATCTTGACCTAGTCTTTCTTCAATATATTTTGTCCTATATGGTCAAGGTAAGTTTGTCTAGCTTATCGCTTACCAACTTGCCAATTCGGATTCATCAATCGTCTTTCGTCTACTCTCGATACTCATTTAAATATGAATGAGGATGCCATTTACTTAGTAAATAACACATTTTTAGACGTTGCGTTAGTTTACGGGCTGGAGACTCAATCAAAGAAAGTTACTGTTGTAAATGAACAAAACGAGAAAATAAAACTTTAAATAGACCTTCAGAAATTCCTGTTTTCGAGAAGGCTCTCCCAATTTCCAAACAGGCGAAGAATTATATTTTGTTCTAGTTCATATGTATGCACAAGGTTTAGCTTTAAACGTTTTGTTTTAAAATATAGGTATAATACTAGGTTTGATGTCACTAATTGCCTGTAAAGTTTTATTATTTTATTTAAGTGTTTTTCCATATTTGTTAAATGAATAAATTAATTACTGCATCGATTGTCTTTTACTTGCTTAGTCATATCTCGGCTTTATTCAATGTTAAACTAATAACATAAAGCTAGCTTACAGTATTTTATTTGTGACTGCATTATCTTTAGAAATGCCTCATTAAATATGAATAAACGGAAGAATTGGACGGGATTCGAATTCGCGGGTTTCAAAAACTACGTTAATAACAGTCCTACCCTAAAATGAAAAAGGCGACTATTACTCATCTTTTAATTTGTTAAGAAAAAATGGACTTAATTTACTGTTAATTACATAACACCATTTGTGCATTGAAATTTAAATACAAACATTTTTTTCTAATTAACAATTAACTAAGTTAAATAACAATATACAATTAGAAATAATTAAGGGTTTTTCTTTAACTGTTATCTGTTTGCTTAATACGAAAATCTAATTTCCTAATGCATTTGGTTTCTGCATCGACACGCGGTTACGGAGATAAGTATGAGCGCACGAAATAAATCAAAATTGTTTTATTACAAGAAAATACGCTAGGATACTTTCGACGCTGCCATTGGCTGATAATGTTATAATATAACTGAATCACCTTGCGTGGGCCAAGGTGTTCCGTGTAAGTGAATGTAAAATGCCCGATTGTTAATGTATCGAATGCGAATTCGTATACTTTGACACAGGCAGTTGCATAGCGCACAAGTCAATTTTACTAAGCAGTAAGTCAGTTTCGTTAAGGAGTAGGTTAATCATATAATTGTGTTGCAATCAAATAAAGGAGCAGAAACAAAAATTAGCAACCGAGAAACATAATCAACATACTGATGTCCGCATAAAATAAAAATCGTAAGTTATGATGAGAATCTGTTTTCGAGGGTTCAGAAACTGTCATCATTATCACAATCACAGCTTACATACATCCCCACAGAAGTCACGAATCAAAATCTTAACTAAGTTAGGTTAAATAAGCCTTAGTTGATCACGCTGGCTGAATTAACATACTTCTTTGAATTTCTTCAAAAGTTGCTTCGCGACATTTTGTTTCGGCATAGCGTTGGTACATGCCAGGATCAATCGAGACCCTCTCGATTATAAGGCCAGTACCGAGAGTACAGAGCCACTGATGCTTCGAGAAACTATTAACTGGAAAGTAATTATGGATTATTTATTTTATTTGTTTTTTTTTATGATTAGGTTTATGACACAGAAATCAAAGTTTGTTGGTACGTACAACAACGAAATTCCAACAAAATTACACTTGTAATGTTTTAGAAATACCATAAAACTAAAAGCACACAAGGGACTACAGAGGAATAGGTATAATCTTTGGGATACTTTTACAAAGTCCAAAAAATCTTATTTAAGTTAAAACAAAAATCAATATAGTAAAATGAACCAAACTTACTGTACTATTTTGTGTTGTGGCAACCTTGCAACATACATGTCGTCATAGAAACACATCAGGCATCAATCTCTGGTTATCATAAATGTCACGATCAGCATTTAAGTCTTATATCTCCTATTAAGGCTATAGATTATATAATAATAATTTCCGATACATAATTTTGTTGTATTAAATTGGTGTCTCCAAATATTATACGTTTACATGATTAATATAACGCAGTGGGACTACATTAATTCATTTGACAGTGCCAGTTGGAATGAGTGACAAGCGAAAATTTCATTAAACCACAAATTCAACACAACTTATATGGACATCTAGGTTTGTTGTTTTTGACGTGACAACGTCTATTAAATTGGTACGGCGTGGAGTCATTCTTGTACACAACACGTAACGGCCGAATCTGACGCCACACGGAGTCCACGAACGGCGTAACGGCCGATCTGACGCCACACGGCAACGTAATAAAAATATAAATGGTATACATTACTTTATTGACGTGACAACGTCTATTAAATTGGTACGGCGTGGAGTCATTCTCGAAAACACCGTAACGGCCGAATCTGACGCCACACGGAGTCCACGCTTAATTTTATTGTAACTATAAACTTCTGTATGAAGATGAATGAATGTATGTTCATATGTATGTGCAATCATATGCTTATTGTATTTAGTGTGCAAGTGCACATTACTCATAATAATTAATTTATGTATAACTTCAGAAGCAGAAAATTTAAACAAACTATTAAATAAAAATATAAATGTTATACATTACTTTATTTTAAATAATTTTTATTGTAACTATAAACTTCTGTATGAAGATGAATGAATGTATGTTCATATGTATGTGCAATCATATGCTTATTGTATTTAGTGTGCAAGTGCACATTACTCATAATAATTAATTTATGTATAACTTCAGAAGCAGAAAATTTAAACAAACTATTAAATAAAAATATAAATGTTATACATTACTTTATTTTAAATAATTTCATTGCACCCAGAAAAAATTACCATGTAATAGACGTTGTCACGTTCAAATATCGGCAGTAGACGGAGTTCTACAGACAACCAATTTTTTTATATATATTTTTTAAGAACTAGATACTTCGAGTACATAACATTTTATCAAATACGTTTGATGGACACTTAAACTAGATTTATATAGCTAGATTATATAAGCCATAGCTAAATTTAACTCAATGTTTACATACCTTGTAAGCATTGAGTGTAGCTAATAAAAGAACAATCACTGTTCATATGAAGATTACTATTTCGTGTGTTGTTGTAAACATAAAGCATAAACGAAAAACCCTGTCCTTCAAGTAATACTAGAATTGTGCTCTAGTAATACTTTAACGTAACTTGCAATGACATGATACAATTTGAATTATTGTTTTGACTAATATTAATTATTGGTTTTCGCTCGCGGCCTCTTACCCGTTATATCGAATTTTCAAAGTGATATTTTCTGGTGGTAATTATCCTTTTTTTTTTTTGTTTTTTTTTTGAGGGGGGGGAAATGCGACCTTGTGCACCCTGACACCGCGCTGGCAAGACGCGGCCGTGTGTGGGGCTCTCCGGTCAAGCGGACCGGCCTACCCACTAAAACCCCCCGAGTTCTCTGGGCCCATACGGGGCATGGCGGGGACATGGCGGGGTGCGCTCTCGCGATTCGACCGCCATGTGTCCCGGTGGTGGTAATTATCCTATTGTTTTATACCAAATTCTATCAAAATCGGAAGTGAAGGATCGGAGATTACCCCGAATATCCAAACTACCTCTTCGTAATATTGGTATAGATAAAAATGCTAGTGTGCAAACTGGTTGTGTGGTGATAAATATACATAGGGACCATTTTATGTATATAGCGCTCCGTAATGAAACTTGTTCATTATAACAGTGTGCTGATACGTCTATGCTGAATTTAGATGAGGCAAGACGAATTCAATGGAGCGAACGTTTGCATAGTGGTACTATTCTATCGATAGTTTAATTATCGATAAATAACTGATTGTCAGTATTGTCACTAGACGTTTTCAAACATACTTAATCAAACATAATTTACGTGTGGATTGGACTTGAACACGATGTCTGCTACATGCCGTGTTGACGTCTTCACTAATTCGAGCACCGAATATTATCAAACAACATTTCGATTGCATTCATATTTATTAATTTATTTATAATTTTTAAATAAAATATAAACTAGAAACGTGTGATGTATTGTAAACAGAATAATTTTAGCTACAATATAAATAACCATATATCTTTCCCCGAGTCTCACACTAACCCGATACCAAGTTTTATCAAAATATTTTCATCTAAGTTTCGGAGTCTATTTAATATAAACAAACAATCTACCTTTTCCTGTCAATAATATTATTATGTATTAGTGTTCACAAACAGCCTATTGGTAAGTGATTACAGGTGCCTATAGTATATTTGGTTCTCGTGAAATTCACAGTAGGTCTATAACACCCACAACAACCACAGAGTACGTGGCTAATTTGTGACATATTTATTATGTGATGTTACTGTAGCCCATAATCCCTATCCTATCCATTATACCTATTAAACAAATGCCAGCACTGCTGCTTTTCGACAGAAACAAGTAGTACGGAAGTAACCAAGGAGATGTGCTTGGCATAAAGTCTTCCTCCTTATGCGACAATAAACTGCACGACTTAAGAGTTATTATCGTACGCTATTGGTGTTTGTTCCTTTTAAACTAGGTATGTGCCCACATAACCTGAAACTCTTTTCTAAACTGATTTGTCTTTTCAATCATAAGACGAAAGAATGATGAAACGTCGTTTGTATAAATGTTTACCGAATATCGATAGCGGGTTATCGACATGCACTAATATGTAGGTATCAAATCTTGGTGTATGTGACTGACAAGCGGATACTGTGAACTTGAGCACAAAGCTGCAACTCCGATTTCAAAGCAAATGAACACACGTAGAAGCTGCTATTCAAGCACTAGGTACATTTTTAAAGAATGCATTCGGACTCCAACGTCTATTAACCGAGGGTTTAAAGTAGCTTTTTTCAGAATCGTTTTCAGAATTTTGATTGTTTGTGTTAACATAAATTTGTGTTTTCAACTTTGCACATATTCATATTCATCCGCATCCGGATTCAAAATATTATTCTATTTTGTTCAGTAATAATTGTGTTTACTGAACAAAATAGCAAATTTGTAGATTTTTATAAGTTACAGTTTATTTCAGTCTTTAATTGATTATAATAACAGCTTATAAAAACGATGATGTGACGAAAACATAACCCTCGGTAATGTTAAATGAATTAGAACCCTTATGCCATTTGGCAAATAAGGTGTCTCCAACCCCAGATTAGTATAAAGTGAGATAGGGAACTCGATGATTTAAGTTGCGATATTGCCTTAAAATTAACCCTTCCACGGATATGAGTCATTACGTGGCTACTAGGAAATGTCATTAAATTTTCACGATGGCGTTTTATGTTACCCGCGGGCGCTGGTTTCGTTGCTTCATGCATATTTATCAAAATAACGTGGCCGATTGAAAGGCTGCATATAAACACGCACCGAATTGCACAATGGTCGTTGTTCCGGAATGGCAGTGGAATTGAAGTTCACCGTTGTGGTTTGGAGGGTGCACATTTGTTCGCGGAGCTGGATGCGTTTCGGCCGGTGCTCGATGCCCGGTGGTCATTAGCAAACGCACCCCCGCCGAAGGGTTGAGGTTTCCGCGAAACGAGCGCGACACGCCGGTGACTCAGGCCGCTGGAGCCGGGAAATACCGATCGCCAGCTCGATAACATTTCGATCTAATATGACGGGTTTTTCATGCTGCATTGCCAATTAAAATCTACACTACACTATAATTTCGAAGCCCCAAACACAACTATACCACGATACACGAGGGGGACGTTGCAAACGAATATCATGTGAATAATAGGCGCTACAAACTGTATCATTATTTTAAAAATTGCACAAGCTTGGCTTTCGTAGATTATTGTCTCAGCAGTTACACTTAAGCCTACTTGTTGCAAGACTGTGTTTATGTAAGTATATTATCCAATTACTTACCGTTTGATCCTGTTTGCTAGGCTTTAACTTTACTTTGAAAAGATTTAAATACGCTTACTTACTAGAACTAGAAGTATTAATATATACTTCTTCAGTGATTTTTGAAAGGTGATTTCGACACCTGAACTGGAATAATATAATGTTAATACATACTCAAAACGTATAGAAAACCTTAAGGCAATGTAAATATTTATATTATTTATATCCGTTTTTAACAACTTCAAGCGAAATAATTTATTCCTTTTTTTGCATCACTTTTATTGATTTCAAACGGCCAGGAAATACTGTAAGCCAAAATCGTCACTAAATGAAGGTAGAATGAATAGAATGAGGTAAAATTTACCGCCATTGCGACATAAAAAATCAGTGATGGGTGCTGAGTTATACTATTAAGGTGCAAATAGAGTTAATCAAAGAGATTAAATTAGTCAAGTTTGCCAACGTTAGCACCCTTGAAGTTTTACTATGGAAGACATTTTTACTCTTTAGAATTTCGCACTATATCCCTTTCATCTTTCTGATACTATGGTTTCTTAACCACTGTTTTTGCATCCACCTATATGTAAATCTCATACTAGTACTTAACCATTTATTGATACAGTCACACTAAAAGTGAAATTGACAACTTTCTCTGCCTGAAGCAGAAACAAAACGCCGTCTCGGGAGAGCGGTGGCGGAACCCGGCAGGTGGCGCGCGATGCCTGCGAATCTCCATAATTGGCGACAAAAAATATAAAACGTCAGCATTCCATACATTTTTTGTCATTGCGGCGGAACTCCCAAGGGCCTGAATAAAACAGAGGCTCGGGCCAGTCGAGTTGGCGCTAATTTTGGCCGACAACGACTCGGCGCAGCGATGACAGGGTTGTTGATACGCCCCTGGGCAGGTCCGGACATTTCTGGATGAATTATTTTTCGCAAACATTTAATTAATGTGCCGGGAAGAATTTTTGTGCTATTTAACAATGCGATCTAATCTAAATTTGCATGGCAACCATTATTATATCTCTTCACATGTAATTGACATATGCCTTTGCCACGGTATAGTGTGGAATTTGTATATACTTATAAATCAAACTGATGCTGCTCAAGAGTCTACCAATCAAACCTACAAATGAAAAGATTGGTTCGTTTTATTAGATAAATTAACTTGATATAGCTATGGTCGGCCTTCAGACAAAACGAAGTTTCGGAGCGTTTGAATTGGAGCAGACGTGAGATACGATCAAAAATTTCTATCGTTCAGGCTTCCCTTTCTCTATGTAACTGAGATTAATTTAAACTTTGTACAGTCATGATTATTAAGAAAATTAAATTTGTCAAATAATTTAGTTGGAAGGGGATTATTGTAGAAACTTAAATAAATATTCTTGCGGTAGTAATATGACAAGGCGAACGTATCCGAGGCTTTAGTATTGATTCATAATAATATTGCCAATATACTTTTATTGGTACGAAAATTCTCGTTGACTACCGAGTAAATAGGCGTTCAAGGACTGAATAAGAAACTTTTCCCATCCAATTTGTGGCACCTCATACTTTTATTCTCTTGGATACTGGCACCTTTCAGCCTTATTACTCGGCAATACAGTGCGAACAGGAAAATTGTTTGATCCGTAGCATTGTAAAAGTGTCGTACACACATAAAACTCCCACATATTTCACGACGAATAAACTTCTCATCCTATGAATTTTTTTTCCAAGTAGCAGTTCACTGCAAGTAATATTTCAAAACATGTGTCATTCATAACTTTCGCCTTCGCAATGTCTGTCGATGGAGCTCCGGCGAAAAGGTCTCAATAATAAATTTTTCGTAAGCCTGCTCTGTTATCCCCGTGAGCGCCCAGGTACGTTTTATGGGCGCGCCAGGGAAAATAAACGAAAAATAAAATAAAAGTCAAAATGGCCGACATAAAACTATTTGCTAGAATATACCTTGTATAAAAACTTTTAAAAAAATAATATGACTGGGGGAATCGGCACCGATATTGTAGCATATATAATTGTAATTCGGTTCATTCGCGTAATAAGATTGCAACAATGAAAATTACATTTACCTATTAATATTACTAATACAGCAGTAATGTCTGTTATCAGTTATTTTAATCCTACAGTATATGTACTTGTTAGTGAACTGAACTAAAAAATTAAAGCTCTGTCCCAAGCGTAATAAAATTGAAAAAAAAAACCAGTACGAATTTTAGAAATTTCCTACACAATAATTGATACAATTAGGCGACTTACTGTGAATTGCGGCGTGCGTGATGATTTCAGTTCAAACTACCTGAAACAATAGCATACCAGTAAATATTTACAAAAAGTAAATACAATTGTTAAATTACCCAATATTATTATCAAACGCTTAGAATGCATTTTTTTTAAAACTAACCAGCGCCATTGATCGCATATACATACTTGGACCCCGCGAAGCATGAGAGAATGCTTCGAATGTGTTATTAATGAAATTGATTTGAAATCGGATTCAATTTAAGTTAGGTACTATAAAATACACACAATAAACATGTTCTAGCATTATAACGACCTAGGGCGTTTCCCTGTTAGAAAGTGTTACGGCCAGTCACTTTTTCTATTTTTTCCTCATTCACTTTTATTGTTTTCCAATTTATTTAGAGTCGGAGTAGTATGTCATCCTGACCTTCACTCTACCAACTTTCATGTCGTTTTTTAACCATTTTATCATATAATTATCGCCTATTACGATTACTACTGTTGCTGTTGGATATCTTCTAAAAATAGTTGTTTTCGAAATTCATCGTTTGTTGTACTCTTCAGTTTTTACTGTATTAAGCCATAATAGACTTTATTCACTGTTAGTAATTATGTTTCGACTACCCAACTCGAAAATCTTTACAGTCATTTTCTTGAAAATTCATTTGAAACAAAACAAGCTTTTTAAACGTTTTTTTTTATTATCATTTTTTTTCACATTTTTTATATTCAAAGTCAAAGTCAAAGTCAAAATATTTATTTCAAGTAGGCAATTAGATATGCTCTTTTGAATAGTCCAAATTTTTTTTTCTCCCTCTACCCATTCGGACTTCTTTTAGTTATAGAGAAGAACGGGCGCAAGAAACTCTATAACTTTTACAAAGCAACGACATTTACAAAAATATATATCGTTACCAAGTCATACAAAAGTAAACTTATAGGTACAAGTATAAATTACAAAGGTTCATGGCAATGCCTGGTGGAACTAAGAAACATTAAGTCCAAGCATTCATGTCTTTTATATATAATCAGTAACCGTATAATAGGCTTTGCTAATAAGTACACTTTTAACAATGATTTTAAATTTATTTAGGCTTAATTGTACAATATTGCTTGGAACTTTGTTGTAAAAACGCACACAGTTACCTCTGAATGAATTATTAATTTTTATGGAGTCCTAGTGTGAGGCAAATGTAATTTATTCTTATTTCTAGTATTGAAGCTATGGACATCACTGTTTTTACTAAATAAATGAATGTTTTTATGGGTATATATTAGATTTTCATAAATATATTGAGACACAACTGTCATTATACCAGTGTCTTTAAATTTATCTCTTAAAGAGTCTTGCATTTTTAGATTATAAATTGCTCGAATGGCCCTCTTCTGCAGCACAAATATAGTTTGAATGTCGGCAGCATTTCCCCACAGCAAAATACCATACGACATTACACTATGAAAGTAACTAAAGTCACCAATCTAGCTGTTTCTACGTCAATTAATTGGCGTATTCTCAAAACTGCAAATGCTGCAGTGCTGAGCCGTTTTGATAGTTTATCAATATGTGGGCCCCACTGAAGTTTGGAATCGAGAGTAATTCTAAAAATACTGTGGTGTCCACGAGGTCCACATTTCTATCCTTTATAATTACTTCGGTTTTCACCTGTTTTACATTTGGCAATACAAATTTGATACATTTAGTTTTACTTTCATTTAGAAGCAAGTTATTAACGTTAAACCAGTGGGTACTTTAGAGATTGCATCGTTCACAGTGTCATTAATATTTTGTCTCCGTTTAATTTTGAATATAAGTGATGTATCATCTGCAAAGAGTACAATTTCGTGTTTATTATTAACATAAAAGGGAAGGTCATATATATATATTAAAAAATAAAAAGGGACCAAGAAATGAGCCCTGTGGGACGCCCATCTTAAGCAAAGATCCCTGAGATCTCGTACCATTAATATCGACTCTCTGAATCCTGTCACTCAAATATGAAATAAGAAGGTTCAAAGAAGAGCCTTTGAAACCATAATAACGTAATTTCTTAATCAGAGTTTTCATGAGAACACAATCAAATGCTTTGGATAAGTCGCAAAAGACACCCAAAGCATCGTGTGAATCCTCCCAGGCGTCAAATATCTTATTTAAAAGCTCTAACACCTGCATCAGTTGTTGAGCGACCCCTACTAAAACCGAACTGATTATTATGCAGAAGATTATTAACACGAAAATAGCTTTGCATTTGGTCTAACATTATTTTCTCAAAAATTTTTACTAAACGTTGGTAGCACTGAAATAGGTCTAAAGTTTGTGGGATCAATGAGCTACCAGACTTAAACAAAGGAGTTATCTTGCTATGTTCATTAAATCAGGAAAAACACCACCTTCAATAGAATCATTAAATATACAAGCTAGAATTGGAGCTATTATTTCAATTACTGATTCTGTGACAACTACGGAGTTTTCCCCAAAGGTCCGCGGGTTTTTTTTTATTTAATGTTTTAAAAGTCTTAATTATATTAACCGATTCAATTTGTCGAAATTTAAAAAGAGTCTGACTATCCTTAACATTTTCTTTTAGGATGGATTCTGCTACAGTTGGGGAAGAGTTTAAAAAATTTGTTGATAAAATAGGAAATATTGGTAAAAAAGGGTTTCAAACTCTTTAGCTACCTCACTATCTGAAGTTATTCTTTTAGTTCCTATATTTAAACTGTAGTTACTGTCACGACGAAGTTTTAACTCGTCCAGTTTCAGCGTTAATAATGCTCCAGGTCATTTTAATTTTATCAGCACTGTTTTTAATTTTCGAACTTAAAAACTTGACTTTGCTTGGCGACAAACCATTTTAAACAATTTAGAGTATTTTTTTACATATTCATAAATTCTACACTCGTGTGTTATAGTTACGTTCATTATAAAGTTCAAAAAGTCTTTTTCTACTTTTATATATTCCGGGTGTGGCCCACTCACTGATTATTATATTATTATAATATATTTAAATATATTATTAATATATTTTTAAATAAAAATAAAAACAATACAGCCACAATGTCATCGTCTTTCTCAAAATATCTTTCAAATAGTAAAATATTTGCGTTGCGTAGAGATGTTAGCTTCTCTCTGCATACTCTATCGCATTTAGGTACTACGGAGAATGCTCAGAGGAACTATTTGGACTAATCCTGCAAGTACTTTCCGACATCGTTCCACGCGACAAACCTTCCATCCTCACCATCTCAATACTTGGCAGTCCACCACTGTGCGTTTCTCTAGAAACTTTCTGCCTCGCACAGCTAAACTGTGGAATGAATTGTCGCCTGCAGTGTTTCCGAAGGGCGTACGATATCCAAACCTTCAAGAAAAGAGCGTACTCCCATTTAAAAGGCCGGCAACGCGCTTGTGACTCCTCTGGTGTTGCGGGCGTTCATGGGCGGCGGTAATTGCTTACCATCGGGTGATCCGTCTGCTCGTTTGCCCCCTATCACATAAAAAAAAAAAAAAAAAACTAATCAGAAAAGTAGTCGAAGCATCACTTTCGTTTAGAGAATCGGATAACATTAGTTAATATAGGTCGTTGTAATATCTAACAACACAGTAATTAATTATACCTCATGCAACCATATGCGTTGTTGTGATTAACACTCAGTAATGTCTCGTTTTATAAATAAACGGCATATCTAAAGAACGTTTAAATGAGAATGCACCTGGCTTTAGCAGTATAAATACTCTTTGCATAGAACAAATTCAGCGGCTGTATTTGAATTATTTGATTTGATTGTGAAATATAAACACGGTTTTATTGTTAAAACTGTCTAAACAGAATATAGTACAAGAAAAGAGACTCGTATAGCTTTTACAGTTGTGAATACCTATAGTAAGATATGTAGTAGATATTTTTATGACTCGTAAAAATTTTGATAGAGTTGATTCTCTCGCTGTGACTCAGTCGCTAGT
Organism: Scirpophaga incertulas; assembly: GCA_036419045.1. Taxonomy (NCBI): domain Eukaryota; kingdom Metazoa; phylum Arthropoda; class Insecta; order Lepidoptera; family Crambidae; genus Scirpophaga; species Scirpophaga incertulas. The sequence goes on along the minus strand of CM071634.1, from coordinate 24,646,493 downwards.
TCATCACAAACGCTGGCGCATACTTTATAAATAAACAGCTTTATTACTTCATTCAATTTTATTCCACCATCTATTTCGACATTTACTATTTAGCAGCAGTCCGTGCAGTTAATTTAATACATTTAAATACAATGCACCGAAGTGCGACCTAAATCCAAAAGAATTTAATTTCAAATTTTACAAAATAGTAACGGAGGAAAATTAATGTAATCGATAAATATCAAGAAATAGTAAGTTTGAACCAATGTCTATGCATTCAATCCGGTAAATAAAATTGTACAATATCGCCGGAATCCACTGAAATTCACTAATATACCTTTGAAGTGTTTTGAATTACCATCAAATTTAATGCAAACAGAGCTATAAAATTGAAAACCGCTGAAAATTAGTGTGGGTTTAATTTGTATAACGAAAATAAATGTTAAGTCACTCGATAGCACAGGTCCTCTGCTTATTTTGCAATAGCCCTGTCGGAATATTCTTTAATAGATTACACACGAGAAAAGTCAATACAAATAGCTTGCGTATTAAGTTTGTTTGCTGGGAGTGATTCGTGCATACGCCTTGTTAGTTTACATATGTATCTATAATATACACTTACTTCTGTGTAGGAATTTATAAGTGTGTTGAATATTTCAAGTCTGTATTGTCAATATTTCAAGAAATTCATCATATATATCAAGTCTAGAAGTATTTTTACACACATAAAAAAATAAATTTTCTTGTATGTTTAGAGGATTCATTTGAAACAAAAAGCGATGTTGTTGTTTCCCTAAACATATTTCTAAAAATATTATATACTAGCTTTCTGCCCGCGGCTTCGCCCGCGTGGATTTCGGGATTGGGTGTATAGAGGGTTAAGGGTCATAGCTTTTGCCCACGGCTACATATACGCGGAAGTCGGTTTATGGTGCGAAGATTTTATCGCGCTTCCCGTGGGACTATCCGTTTTTCCGAGATAAAAAATGCCGCAAAACTCCTCAAGAATCACTCTATCTATTGATGAAAACCGCATAAAAATCTGTGCAGTAGTTTTTGAGCGAAGCCTTTATTGCGCATCCCGTGGGATCTGTCGATTTTTCCGGGATAAAAAGTAGCCTATGTTACTCGGGGAGAATGTAGCTTTCCAAAGGTGAAAGAATTTTTGAAATCGGTCCAGTAGTTTAAGCGTGAAGAGGTAACAAACAAACAAACAAACAAACAAACAAACAAACAAATAAACAAACAAACAAACAAACACACTTTCGCATTTATAATATTAGTTGGGATAACAAAAAAACTATTACGAATCTATTTAAAAGAAATATTGGTCAATATGTAAGTTATTCAACAACATAATTATGATTCAAAATAAATAATTAAACTGAATTAATTAAGGTGTACCTAAAATTCGAAGTGCGTTATGGCAATTCATATTAATTCGGCTGTTCTGGAGGTAAAATTTGATTATTCAGTATAAATTAATTTCGGACATATTTTCAGCAAAATAATTAATGTAGGTTGTATGATTGAATATGTTAGATATTAATGTAAACTTGAATAATTCATTTATTAATTCTATAATTTTATGTGAAAATATAATTCATTCTTTGACATTCATGTTACTAGAATATTATAGTTAAAGTACGTAGTCATTATTTGCTATCAAAACAATATCGATACTACAACCAGAAGTTCCCGTTCCATGTAACTTTACCGACTTTATGAATTTGCAAGTGAAGTAATGTGCGCAAGTGCTAGTTGAACATTAGAACAAATGAAATTATAGTAAGAGATAAATATATCTGGCGTGACAGTGTCGCGTGATGGGGCGCATTACGGGCGCGCACGTTCGGCTGGGCGGGCTGCCGACCCGCTTAGCACGTGATAAAGTGCCTCATATTCCGTGCTCGTCTACCAAGACCAGCAGCGTTGAACATGAAGCTACCTTCTAATTGCTGTTAGCTGAATTTTCAGCAAGTAATGTAGACCCTATTTTCGACGCTTACGAGTTTCGTCAGAAGTGTTTTGTCGACGTACAATGTTAGCTATTCGTTGATAATCTAGGTATATAATTAAATTCAATTCAATAGGTGGGTAGTTGAAGACTTAATAAATATACGTTAAAGTCTTATAAAACTGAATACGACTTCGAAAGAGATAAATCCTCGACGGCATTCACATACGCCGCCACGTATCACGTATGCCTGTGGACGCCCGGAGCGCTGGAGCCTATTTAATTGTCAGCGGCGATGTCAGGGGGTAGGTCGGAAGCCGGCGCGCCGCTGAAAGCAGCAGACGGCGGGCCTCGTGAGTGACACGTCCTTCCGCCGAGCTCTCTCATGTCCTTTCACAACCACCACCTATTTACATTCGTGCTTAGTACATACTAAAAACTTTGCTAAATAATATTTAGAATTTATTGTTTTACGCACAGGTTCGTTTCTTTTTCGATTATATAATATTAAGTTTTAGCTTTATGCCGCCAATGCAAATTCTTCTTTTTCCATTAATCCTATGAAAGGGAAAGCATCATATATTTAATGATATAGCGAAGCACTGGATCCGTATAAAATGAAAGTCGTGTCGCGAGTCCTACGCTCTAATAAATATGGAGCTCGAATGCGACCCTAATCGGGAAGGCAAAACGGCAACAATGCAAACAGGCGCGGTATCAAATTGTCGAGCATGCAAACACATTAAAGGGCGTCGAGCAAACGGCGCCTAATGATTATCTCTCTTATACATTCGGCGCACAAGCAAAAAAAAAGAAACGCGGCAAACGTAAATAAATGAGATATATTTCATTGTTCTTTGTTTTAGAAGGGCCGGGTGGCAGCTGGACGGCGGGAAATGTCGCTTATCTGACGCCGCACCTTTGTCGGTAGGCGTTGACCCAGTTCGAGTGGCACTCGGCCGCGGCCGTTAGCGCCGCACCATCTTCAGGCGGACGATTTGTATAACCCAATGTAGACAGATTAGGTAATCTGCCAACAATTCAATCGACATTGAATAGCGCCATGGGGATCTATCTGGCGGGTTAGTTCAACGTTTCCAATAAAGGTCCTTTTTAAAGGTTAAAATAATTGTAGATTTACGAGTAAAATATGGAGAAATTGGTATTAATTGCTTAATTGCACCTCAGGAATATAAGCGAGCCGTTAATTTGCGGTGAAGCACGAAAGGTTGTGCGCATTTGCGAAATGGTGCGGCACATTCACGCGATTAAAACGGCAAGTTTCTGGCGAGGCCGATCGCCGATGCGATAGGTCGCGGGGTCAAAAATGGCGGAGGCCGTACCTGGCGCTGCCGCCCCGTGCCTCAATGTCAACTTTCAATCATGGCCCGCGGAAGGAAGCGGCCGGTTCCGACGATACGGCACAACACCACAATTATTGCTTTGCCCTTTTTTACGACACCGTGCCGCGCCTCCCTTGTCTCCTTGTCGTTTACATTCTGTCAAGTTAAGCCTCTCGGTGCCGAGTGAGGTCTGACAAAGTAGCGACATTCTCCCTTCTGCAGTTGACATTAATACACTTAGCTCTGGGGAGTGAATCGTGGACGATCGTAATGACTATTGAATTATCACTTAACTGAACTTATAGCGCCTACGAAGACGGGAAGTATCAATACGAAATAGATCGATTTAAAGAATAAATGGCAGGATATTTTCATCAGACAAAACGACGTTGTTATTGTTGAAGAAATAATAACAAACTAATCCAGTAACGAAGACTACTGTTGTTAGAGGAGTTTCCTTTTAAAAACAAACTCGTATATAAATAAAACTTTTATTACTTTTTGTTTCAGCCTTTTGCCCTCTTTGTTTACGTAGCTGCGAGTAAAGCCTCTCCGTGCCAACAGTCGCTTTGTCAAGCAACGAGTGACATTAGCTCGGCCCACTGTCGGATAATTTGGAAACCAAATAAAATTATACCCAACTCTATAAATTTACTCAATTTTCTTTTGATAAATTGAACTTTTTATTCGAAAATCATTTATTAAGAAAACTAAATAAACGGAACATGATTTCCAAGGTTGCTATTTTGTTATTAATCATACGAATTTTTATTTACACAAATTGAAATAAGAAATGGATTACTACTTTACATAAATAAGTTTGTCATAGGAGTAGTCAGAAGTTAATATTGAGTAATAGATTAAACAGGTACAAAAAAATTTTGATTAATAATAATGGTAGCACAACAGTTAATCGCATAGATTCTCTGTTTTGAGTAACTAACTTGCGGTAAATTGTCAAAGTAAAACTTAATTTTGCACATGGTGACAATAGGGAATACGCATAAAATTTAAATTTGTCTCAAATAATTTTTTCGGGATTCTTTATTGATCTTATATGATACTTAAAAGGATCTTTTTTTATTTAGTTATTATTTAAACCCAAAAAATGTTATTTAAAAAGTGAAAAATAAGGGAGGGAAATTCGAACTTACACAACCCGTCACTATTGGTCGAAACGATATGTGACATCAATGGTTATGTCTTGCATTTATCTGCGTCGATATTCATACGTGTTCGTACTGTGTTAAATTGTGTTTGCGAGAAAAATTGTTTAAAGCTGTATTTCTGTGTGTTTACTATGTGAATTTACATTTGTAGTCAATCTAAGACGATGACAGAAACTGGTTTTGTCAAAGCACAATCCGATAATCTGCCGAAAATAGATGCATTTATGATGTCAGCATATTCTGCATCAAATCTCGATGTTACGAGCGCAGAGATCAAAGGAGTGAAAGCTGCAAGGTAATTATTACATTACATGGTATATTTTAGTAAACCACAGAGATTTCTGTTCATGTTTAAATAATACAACAAAACATAACCTATAACTAGAGATCGGATAATCGGATGCATATTTACCGATAACCGAAACCTAACATAACCATTTGTATTTAAAATAACTCCTAATTTACCTCTATTATATTAAAACTATTAATATTATTGAATTATATTGTTGAAGCTCACTTACGTAAGATATGTTTACATACTTTTTGTAAATATTAGATAAATACGATATCCAATTTACATTAACAATTTTTTTTACACTTCGGTACCATACAGTACTTGTAACAAGGATTTTTTACTTTTTTTTTTATAGGATAGGGTAGCAAACGGATCACCTGATGGTAAGCGATAACCGTTGCCCATAGACACCCGCAACACCAGAGGAGTTACAGATGCGTTGCCGGTCTGTTAAAAGGGAATAAGGGGGGAAGAGGGGATTGGGCCTCCGGTATCCTCACTCACTCGGCGAAACACAGCGCTATTTTACGCCGGTTTTCTGTGAGGCCGTAGTATCACTCCGGTTGAGCCGGCCCAATTCATGCCGAAGCATGGCTCTCCCACGGTACAGACTTTTTTACTTCTTCCATGATTTGTTTGCTAATTAAAATTGAAAATTAGTACTAAGCAACTGAAACGCTACTAGTAAAGAAACAGAGCCTAACCAATGATGTCATCATAAGCGCGCGAAAAACGGCGTTTGAACGACTCAATTTTATTCAATGTTTTCAATTTCACTGTTAATAAAAACTTGACTATTTTCAAGGCTATTTATATTTTTTTCTATGTTATAAAAATGTAAATGATTAATTTAAGACATAAAAAAATTGAATTATTGATACGTTAGTCAGTAGATCCTAGAAATCAATTAATATAGAGATAGTAACAAAAGATTTGCAGTGAATTTTACTAATACTGATTTTTGAAATCAATGACGAATCGCAATGAACTTTTAACATGAGTGATTCAACTCTGGCACGCTCTACACCGCTCTCCATTGGCATGATCACTGCGGATACTGTAATCCAAATGCCAGTGTCGTCTAGAACTCGTATCATTTCCTCAGTTGATGAACTAGTTTACATAATTTCATTTACCTACCATTCAATGATGCCATTTCAATTTTTACTTAATATTGATGCCACTGAATTATTTGCCTCAAACAAAATTAAGTATTTTGTCATATTATACATTTTAGAAGTTTATTTGTCTAGATTTCATATGAATCGAATATATATGATTAAAAATCCTGACACTTTCGACTAGTATTCTATCCCTTGGTGACCCAATCATTGGATTCTAGTAAACAGTAGGATATAATTTTATAATTTTGATTTTATGTAATTTGTTCAGTAGTATGAGAGAATATAAATCACGACATTCACCAAGAATTGTCTTACAAGGGCATATAAAGAAAACTGCTGTATATGGGAAAAAAGATATAGAAACTATCCGTCGGTTATCGAAAACAAACTAGAGGAGCAAACAAAAGATGAAACACTCGGCACATCTTCATCAATACGTCAATTAGTAAGCCGTGAGCGGGGAGTCCAGCGCAGGTGTCCCGCCGGCGAACGCAGCCCATTAACCAAACATCAGGACAAACTTGGCGGCAGTAAAGTTTATTAATGGCTCGATTACAAGCTCGACCCGAGGTGGAAAGAAGTGCTATCAATCAGTCAGGTGCGCGATGGCGGCGGCACCCCCCTCAGTAACGCTAATAACAAAATTCCGACGCCGCTGTTTGTTGCTCCAGAAGGGGTGAAGATGAATACCCCAGTGCGTTGCCATCGGTTAGTAGTACCGTTGTGAAAAAAGGACGAATGTTTTAATCTTACGAGGGAATCTCCAAAACAATTAAGGCTGCTTTATTTTCGTACTCCTAATGGCGTTTGAAAGCATTTCCAAAAAAACTCTTAGCGAGAAAGCGGGCAACGAAGCTGACGATTTTTAAAGCACAATTCCCACCCTTCGGGATAATCCAATCCATACTAACATTATGAATTCGAAAGTATATCTGTCTGCGCGATTGTTTTATTCTTCTAACTAGTATTCTGCGTTTAAAAAAATCGCTTAATAATTAAAATTGACGAAGCAAGAGTTTGGAGATGTTTGGATAGTAGCAAGGGGAAAACTGTGATTTATCGGGATAGGCCCCGATAGAAAAGAGCGTGAGTTGGCAACAAATGGAAAACTTTGATCACTATACATTAAAAAATGGTTTGTAATTAACTATTTCTGAATACTGGTAACACGGTTCTGACGGGCTGGCAGCTTAGAGCGCAAGTGTGGGCGAATAGATACACGAAGGCATCAAAGCGCGCCCCCGCTGTCCGAATGGCTCAATTACAGCTAATTCGCAGCACACACATTTGAAGCGAGGTGCATGCATGTGCGGCGGCGACATTAATGTATGTAAATGCATGCGACCGGCCGCGGACCCCCGCCGCTCACAATATTGCGACATTAAACGGAATATGGCCGACGAGACGGACATTTTGGACAAAAGTCGACATTTGCAAACGTTATGCAGCCACTCATCTGCATTTAACAGCTTTTCAAATGTCCGTAAACAATGTGAGTGCATGGATTTAACTCTCTGCGAGTGCCCGATCAAAGTTCAAATATCACTTAGATTTTTTAGTATGGAGTTCGACAAACGAATTACATAGCGAAGAAAAATGAAGATGTGATGTGACAACATATAAAAATCTTTAAGTTCTGTCAATTAAAGTTCATTGTATACCAGAGTTGAGTGTACCTTCCCGGAAGTAGCTTGGTGTTCCCGGGGGCTCCCTACATGCTTGAGGAAGGCCATCCCTGAGGTTTTTAGTGGGTAGGCCTCCCCCTTCTGGGGAGAAGAGCCCCACATAACTGCCGGCTCGCCAAAGCCGGGGTATGCAATTTAATGCATTTTCCTCAGGGGAACAAAAAAAAAAAGAGTTCAGTGTACCAGAATATGTTATATCATATTTCGAACCCGTTGTTTGTAACAACTTTATGTGTTGCATTGGTGTATATTTCATTTATTAAGGTAGGTAAACAAATGGATATAAAGATTACGTTTTACTTTGAGCACAATCTTGAATTGATTGTTGGTAGAACAGATGCATTGAAATTTTACTGTAACTTTGTTAATCAAATAATTAACAGCGGGGATAACAATAAAAATTGGTGATTCGAGTAAAATTAATTTAAATTTCAGTAAAGTATTTAAAATATCTAGCAAGTTATATAATATTTATTGTTAGATGATTGGAACCTACTTCTATGTATTGGTGTTTCATTTCGAATGCGTGCAACGAATTCACAACGCTGTTTTCGGGCGTCAATGTCGCATATCTCAACTTACGCATTGTATTATTAGTTTATGGTACTGCACGAGTTACGAGCATTGTCGCGATACTTAACGATCCCTAAAACCGTACAGGAGTGATTAACAACTTTGAGTAATCCGTTGATTATTAACACGTAAAGTTTATAGGTTTACAAAGTAGGGTATTCACAATTAATACGCAATATAATGTTTTGTTTATCTTTCAGATGACACGACAGCTTCAAACACCCATAATTCACAAGTTATAACTCTACGAAGCGCTGCTACCATTTTTGTGACAATTGGGTAGTGGAATTTTTTTTACTCCATATTTATTAAGAGATTAAGGGTAACAAAACAATCTGGAAATGTCAAATAAGTAAGACAATTTTAGGGGTTTTGTATTCTGACTGAAATTTTATTTGAACGCCTTTTAAATACCTCTCCCTGACCAGTGAATGCACTGGAAGAACGTTACCGAAATACGAAAGATGCGGTGAGGCAACTATAACGGCCAGGCATGTTGCTGGAGGGGGTGTAGGGTGCCTGTAGACACATGTTATTCATTGTTTACTCGCATCGTCATGAAGGAGTCCTGGTAGTCATACAAGCGATTAATTTTGCTGTCCTGAGAGATCAGAAACACATTATAACAAATAAAAGCCTCGCGAAATTAATTCAAAACTTTATACCAAAATTGCAAAACCGTACTCGATTTTAGGATCAGCTTCAGTCTGGACTCTTCTAATGGACGCGTACGACAAACACTACTGAATACCAAATGCTGCTTACATTTAGACCTGACATATTCCTTTTTTCACGGACTCTTAAGCGTGTATTGTTGGTCGAAGTGATAAAAACATTTAGATTATTTAACATTAGATTGTACATGGTTCAGATGGGCACGAGGGGTATACCAGTTAATTCATGTGCACATCGTTTAAAACTCTCGAATTTTTCGAATTCGACAAAATGACAACGCTGATGTTTGTTCCTGGGGAGGTTTTGTTCAATAAAGGATATTTGGCGAAGATCATGATATGGGATGTATAGTGTTATTGCGTATACGATGTACTTATGTGCTGCATATGATGTAAAGTAAGTATACAGCAATATTTTTTGCAAATTTCAACAAAGGCCAGCAATTTCTGCATCGACTGTCATTTGCTTTATGAAGTAAGTATATGAAAACATTATTCCCTATATTAAAAAAGGAAGATAAAATATTTGTATGCATTACTATCCACCACATAAATACAACTAATATACAAATACTAAATACACGTTGTAGATGTTAAGGTATCAAATTTATATTTTATGACATAATCGAGCTGAACAATTGATTACTCCAAGCCGTAAAAAGATTCACTGAATCCAAAGAAGTCACGATACTGAGAATTATTTATCATCCATTTCGTGTTTTAATAACTAATATATACTTAATTTGTTGCTGGTACAATTCTTTCATCGACTTTACTCCAAACGTTCTAAGAATTGAAACTCGACCCCACGCAGAATAATAATTCGAGCAGAGCTAAAGTGGATACATTCTTACGGTGATAAAATCTAGACAAACAAACTTATAGCGTAATTATTCGTTATCAAGATACCAAGTTTCAGATAATCCCAGGTATGGTTTGTTGGTCCGGCTTTATAGTTAGGGCCTTTGTCATTTCATTTCATTGCCGGCTTAAAAACTTCTAGATTTGACTATCTACGTATAATTTATTATTGTAGTTGTAAAAAATTGCAACATTTACGACTAACTGTAAAATACAAACATAATGTAGTATTTCTTTAGACACGCTTGTCGAATTGCAATCGAAAAAGCGCTATACAGCGACCATCTTGGAAATGTATTGCAAAAATATTTATTTGGTCTTGACATTTTGCTATGGAATGCAAAAACATCCAAAGACCCTAATTTTTGATTTTTTCTTTTAATAATAGATTGAGTTTACATCTTCCACGGTAGCGTGATGAACTGGTTACTAAGGTGATGCAAGATTATTTTTTATGGGGATATTATTGGAGGGCATTAGTATTGGTATGATGAGTTTACATTGGTTTACAAACGATATAGACAGGATAATCGAAATATGCTTGAATTGTGAATAGATTGACGACTTCTGTAGTTTACTATACTTCAAAGACCTTTAAAAATAATAGCTCATGATGGAACCTCAATACTGACGTATTTTCTCGAAATTAAACCCCTTAAAAAAGTGATGTAGATTTGGTTCATCGAGATATACAACCCATGTTTGTATAGAAAATATTTTCAAAATCTTGTTGAGGACCAAATACGATATAAACTATGACAATAACACTAAGTCATATATGTTGTTTATAACTTTAATAAATATATCACAAATAATAAAGATAATAAAGTTCAAGCGCTACTTATATTTTATTAATATATAAATAGTTAATTCACGATGTATGTAACATTTATAAAGAAAAGATATTAGTGTTGGTACAGCCGGCGACTCGTTAGACTTTACACGGAGAACGCCGTCTTTATTACAAGTGTGATAGAGCAGTACATAAGAGCAGTACGCGGCTTAAGATTACAATAAGTTGAACGAATATCTAACATACACAAAGTCTTGTTTGTTACATAGCTTTTACATCAAGGAACGACGTCTGTTGTTGTAGACGATACGAACTTCGCCGGGTCAGGCAGTTATTAATAAAATAGAGAATGGCTAGGGAATGGATCTCATAGCATTGATATGGGTTTTAATAACACTGAAAACTATATCATTTTAAAATAATCAACACACGAAAAATATATTTCACATGCATAAATATTGATATAAATATAAATGAATATAAATGAGAATACATTTACTTTCTTTTAATTATTCAAATCATTTAGATATTTAAAAATAAACTGATATTTGCATTTTAAATTAGAGTTATGAGATCAAAGTCTGTTAATTCGAGCAATTAATAGAATAAAAAAATTAATATAATAAATAATTAGTAAGAAATCATATAATAAGGTTGTAGGAAAATACTCTATTAAGCAAACTAACTTTTAAATTAACTCACGTAACGTAAAATATCCCAAAGTCAATCCTTTGGCTTCATCAGAACGGTTTCTTCACTGCGTCGTGGGCTCATTAAAGTATTTCGAAACTTAGTGAGAAGCTAAAGCAAGCTGTCTTCAAGCTTAATAAGACTTCCCAAGTTTACGACACAGATAAGTCTAGGAATGGACAAAATGAAATTGCTAGGGCCTGAAATAACTTTATCTCAGTGTCAAGCTAGTAGTGAGAACATATGTACTCTTGCCAGTGCAGAGAACAAGCTTTAAATTACAATACTTTCCTTTACAAAAAGTTATATAGTTCTTTATTATCGACCACTGGCTTCTAGAAAGATATATCTTCTCATATTAAAATAAGTATAAGGCGTGTATGCCTGCAAGTATTGGTAAAATATGATGCACATTTTTAAGAGTTTGAGCATTTCGATAAATTTTATGAATTTTCGTAGATTTTAACGATTATATAAAACAAATAAACACACACTAGCAACATTTAGTTTTTCGAAAATCCACGAGATTTTTAAATAAAAGGTAAGTTATCTGTGTCACTTTTTAAATGAACGAAAGGAAATAGGTATACAAGTAAATATTCGATTAACTATTTAATAATCAAACTACAAACAAATTTGTTTTGTAACTTATATATCATATTTTAATTCTGCCCTAAAAATAACTGGTATTTCTGTCTTCAGTAACGAATAGTTATGTGCGATCATGTGAACTGTCTAAACAGTGTTTATAATTTTTATTATGTATTATTTATATTATGTTGACATTGAATTATTATAGGTAATCATTTTCTAATAAAAATATAAAATAATAAATAAAAATTAACGTTCGTAGCAGGTAGGCGCGACAAAGTTAGATCACAACGCTGTAAAAAAGTATGGGGATGGTATCCTTCAAAGTTGAACAAGTTCATTTGTTGAATCTACATAGCCATTCCCCAATTACGCCTACTGTTCCCGAAAGGTTAAGCAGAGGTGTAGTTACTGACTTCACAAATTTTATTGTCTCGGTTTAAATTAAATAAGGAATGCCTATTGCCACTGTCCGGGCTGTAATTGCGGTCAATTTCCTTAGTCGACTATTAAGAAATTTACGCTAGAAAAGGGCGCTGTGACACACGTATTCTTTATACGTCACTTCACATTTTAACAGATTGTAACAATAATACTATAAAAAATAATACAAATACAAACTTACCGTTCCAACTTAATACAAATATGCCGGCTATATTTATATTAAGTTGGAACTTGGCAATACCATACTAATAAGTTATATTATTATTCTGTAGCTCTACCACAAATAATTCGAGAGAAAAATTGCCATATCGAGTATGGGAAACAAAACGCGTAATAATTGCTAACTGGCTAAAAATTATCATTAAGGCATGCCAGACCAATATCACGTACCTAGAAGTAACTATTTCATAAAAGCATAAGGTAAAAAAGTTGCGAAGCAAAAAATGTCCGTGACTTTTTTGTTCATTCAACTCACAGCTTAGCTCTACAACGCCACCTAGAGTCGTTGGTAGCAAATAAAAACCATTGTTTTATCAACGGCATTCATTCATTGTCATGGTGAATCACTTTTGTCAACAATTACCTGCGTTATATAATGGATAGAGATTTACATATTAAACCGTAAGCATTTATTATTTAGAATTACATTCTATGAATAGAAAATTCGACATATTATTGATAGAAACATACTAAAACACTAAACACATCAAACTGATATCATGTGCTTCGACAAATGTCTAGTTTCCTGTATATTTCCGTACAATATATGAAGAAAAAATGCAATCATCATATAAAAACATACTTATAGAGCTCGTGTCAGCTCTTCAATACAATAACAAGATAAAAGACTGAAATTGAGCATCGTATGTGATGTCAGAGAGGTTATGTTCGCGACAAACAAAAATATTAAGGCGTTTACCTTGTTTCTTCTCTTGTCCGAAGCTTAAATCACTGTAATTGTTGCACGGTATCTTGGACACTAATACAATAATACTAATGTATATTAAATAATATGTTAGCGCCACAGAAACAACAAAATAAAACAGAAAACATTGAAAGCGGATAAGAAGCGCGACACGAAACGGCAAGCTAAGTAGCAGCTGACTACAACTGACTGTCAACGGTGACTTTGTACATACGTCTGTCTGATAAAACTTTATTGATTGAAACTTTCCAAATTTACACTTTCTTTACGCATTTTATTTTAAAAAAGCAAATAAACAGTTTAAATTAAATTATTAATACAGTGATTTTTAATTTGTTGAACCAAGTTGATAGTAAGAAAGACCTGATATACAGCTGATCATGTCCAGTGAGTGAGTCAAATCCATGTCATTCTATTCAACTATCAGTTTGGTCTATATTACAAAAAAATATATTTTACAATTATTTAAAACAAAATACATGTATTTAGTAAGATAATAAATGTATGATAAGTTAATGTAGAAATATGATAAATATAATATATGAATAGCATTATATATTCCAAAATAATATTTTACTTTTTTCACTAAAATGCATACTTTGTTAAAAAAAATAACAATAAATTGAGCGCCGTGACAAGGCCACACGCATTGTTTGATAGAGCTGCGCAACGTGGAGGAGGAGCGGTGTGGGCGCGCACCGCACCGGCTCGGCAGCTCGGCGTCGCCCTCTATCGAGCATATCGTGAGTTATTGATTCCCCGCCGCTGGCCGCCGCCATTGGTTCTGTTCAGTAATTGGTTTATGTTGCTCGTTCGTAACATGAATTCAAATTTAGCGCGCTCAGGGGTTCTCGAATGAACACTGCGGAGTGTTTGTGTTGAGGAAATTACCCGTTTCGGACAGTAAAATCTAGTAAAATACTATGGAAACTTGAGTTTGCGCTGGGCAAATATTCTGAACTGGTAACATTAAGCAGAATACGGAAGGGGGGGGGGGGGGGGACTTGGCGTTTAGGGGTAACATATAACTATTGCAACCAAATCTATACCTAGTAAATATTAGTTTTTTTTTTTACTTTTGTATTAGAACTTAAAAAAGCATCAACTCGCGCATCTATTCATTAATAAGAAATTAAAAAGTCTTGAGATATTTTATTTTATTTTTCTCGAGGTTATAACGAGGTTAATAAGCATTTATAAATATGAAGAATCGCAAGATTTTTTTTTTGTCAAATTGTCGCTCATAGATTGTTTGATATTTATATAATAAAGGAAGGTAATAAACATCGAACTGTGCACTGTAACAAAAGTGTTAAGCTACTTTTGATGCTGAATATAGTATCTGTTCCATAGAAAATGTCAACTGCATTATTTGTATTTTACTTTATTATCCCAAAGAAGAATTTAATCACGTTTTTTAATATTTATATAATAGCTATCTATCAAGATCGCATTTAATAACTATCTATCAAGATCTGACTTAAAAATTGATATGCAAATACATATATCTTTACCGTCTGAGAGCCATGCTTCGGTACGAATTGAGCCTGCTTCACCGGAATGATACCACAGAAAACCGGCGTAAAATAGCGCTTGCGCTGTGTTTTGCCGAGTGAGTGAGGGTTCCGGATGCCCAACGACCAACTCATGGGCAACGGTTATCGCTTACCATCAGGTGATCCGTTTGCACGTTTGCTGCCCTATCCTATATAAAAAAAATCTTTAAAATCGCTTTTAAAGCAAGCTTACAAAGGGTTTGGGTACTTTGGCGTTGTATTTTTAACCGACTTCAAAAAAAGGAGTGTTCTCAATTCGACTGGTATATTTTTTTTTATGTTTGTTTCCGATTACTTCGCCATTTTTGAACCGATTTTGATGATTTTTTTTTAGTTAAAAAGAAGATACTCCCGGAATGGTACCATAATGAGGATATCAGGGTTTGATGATGGGAACCTGGAGAAATCAAGGGGAACCGTCAAATTTTATAGCCACATGTACCGCGTTTTACATATTTTCTAAAGTTATATTGGCATTTGCTTCTAGCAATCAAAATGTTATGCTGCTGAGCTGATGATGGAAGGTGTAAGTCCTCAATTACTAGGAGTTAGGAAATAGTTCTTTCAACATTGATATATGGATTGATACTCCTCTTCGTAGCTTTTATGAAGAGAAGTACAGATTCACTAAACATTTCTTTTGTTATGAGAAAGTACCATGAAACCAGGATCTGATCATGGCATCCCAGGAAATCGAGAGAAACTGTCGAAACTCACAACTGTGACTCCATCTGTAAAACTCGTAAAATAGACAAATTTTTAACAAAAAAAAACCGACCTACCTAAATCTTAAACTATAAACAATATTTACATGATATTTTTTTTTTGTTCAGGTTGAACTGACGCGGGTGGAAATAAAGAAATTCTTAACCTGTCAATCACAGTACTCATATTTAATTAAAAAACTTAATTCTTACTTTTTAGTACTTGATTGTTTATTTTTCATGTAAATCATAATTCGAATTACTTTGTGCTAAGTTAACCATTTTTTGGTTTTTTAGTTTTTAATTTTTCAATTTTTAAAAGTGCGAATTTGAAAGATCCATAAAAAAGCTTAGATTTCGAATCCTCAAGACAATAAAAAATGTTCTTGATGTTAATAGTATAAAGTTCATTATGAAATGCGAATTATGAAGTGCTATTTTGTTTGAGTGTGGTGAACGGATTTATATCATTATCATCGTCGACTGATGGACATAGGCCTCCACCAAGGATCTCCACATTGATCAGTCTGACCTTCCTGCATTCAGCTATCTTCATCAAATCGACGATCTATTTGATGAAATAAGAACTGATTGTGATCAGATTAACAACAGAAAACAATAAATCGTGTACCTTAGTGTTCACTATCAGTTTGATGATTATGTCATTCATGGGTAGTGGCATCGCAATGTGAATCCTACCGCACGCATCGAAAAGGACAAGGAGAATCCTAAGGGTTTTTATAGGTAGGCCTGCCACTCTTGCTCTACAGAGAACACTTGAAAAATGACGATTCAGAAAAACGTAATCAGTGACTTCTTCAAGGTATGATTCAATCCCGTCACTGATCTAGACAGGTATGTTATGGGTATGGCTCATAATAAAAGCTCACAAGGTCTGAATTAAATTTTGGGACATTATTGCTGACGTTGCAATACTACGCTGTAGCTAACTACCCTCAGGCTTCTGTTTATTATTCGCATGCAATGTCAAATATTTAGTATTTGGCATGAGGCAGTCTTAAAAAAAATATAGTGACATAGTTCTAAGATAAGATTACTCGACACAACACAACTAAATACACAATGAGAATTAAAAATACTTATCGTGTAATAAAATGCAACAAAGTGTAAGAATTTGTTTTTATTACTTCCCAAGACTCAATATTGACGTCAAATTGGCAAATGCTCTTAAAACAATATCTAACATTAATTTTCTATGAATACATAAGGTAAAATCATATATGGCACTGGCAAAAATAAAATTTCCCCTTTTCATACCAAAATTAACAACAGCGCATGTGGCGCTGTTCACCAATGTAAAAGATTAGTGACGTACTCTCAGTGATTAATGGATGGTCTTATCTGTAGAGTATTATCCTAGGATAAGACATGTCATGCGTCACTACTTACTCGTTTTAGAGGTGTAGGTATCAAAAATCTAGTAGTCCTAGTATACCTACTGCAATCTGTTTAGAAGAATAATCTGAAAATCGCTCGGTACAATAGTGATATTTCTGTACCTAAGCAATGAAAGTTAATTTAGAATATGCGAGAGCATGACTGATCCGACCTATATAACGCTGGGTTTATTGGATACTTGACCTATAGTAATTAATATAACCGATAAACAACAACATTGCTACGAAATAATTTGGTAAGTAACGTCGAATTACTTTGGCGTTGGCAATATAATGTGCGGACACTTCGGACTGAGGAAAAGTTGTTGGAACTCTAGAAAGAATTGTGTAGCATTTGCTGGATTATTATGGGACTATATGAAATCCGAAGACAGTATATATATATATATATATATATATATATATATACCATAATCCTAAAATACTCCAATTTGCTCTATTTTCGGAAGGAGCAAAATCCGTTCCGAGATGGTATCGGTTACACTGTCCACAAGTCTCTTGTGAGCAACTTTGCACAGGTCGTAAGTGTGTTAAACAGGGTAGTGTACCACAGAATGACCAAAAAGAATTTCTTGAAGAATGTATGACGATATTTGATGACAGCGTTGTCATAGGAGAATTTAATACGAGTTGAAGAGGAGCTATTTCGAACTGGAATTCGCAACTACAGTGGCAAATGCTAGCCGATTATATGGAGAAACAGAGGGACTCTAAATAATGAATTCTTTTTAAATTTATCTGGGACAGTCTGGATGGCGTGAAAAAAATTATATTAACTTCATTATTAGTGATCACCGATTGGTTAAGAGACACATAGAAATTTAAGGTAAAAACCGAACCATATCAATTGATGAGGTCCGATTTCGTTCAGAAGCTAACTAGATCCATAACCATGAACTGTTTCAACTGAATTGTAAAAATAGGTTCGCTTGCTAGAAAGACTGCACGGATGTGGACACATATAATGACAAGTTTGTGGAATCTGTCACTTGATGCGATGAAGCAGAGGACGGCAGAGTCGTCACATTCCGGCCTGAGTTACCCACAGATCAGTTCTATCAACAGTTTACGCGATTTCACGGCCACTTGTTAATCAGGCCTAACCTAACCAAAAGTCAAATTTACCAGACTTTACATTGCAGACATTCCAAACGTCAACCTGTATAGTATTAGTGTGGCTCTCAAACAGCTAAAAAACAACAAGGGTGATGATGGAGTTTCTGAAGGCGGCTACCAGTTCAAAAGTTTTTTAGAGGATCTCTAATTCTGACATGTTTGAAATTTGTTCTCGAGAGTCATCACGAATCATCTCGTGGGCAGGTTTGAAGATTTTCAACCTCACGAATCAGTAAGATTGCAAAAATGTTACAGTACCCTATGGTACTGTACTGTACAGCCAGCCGTATGTACTGTAACATTGCTCTATACCAATGGTACAGTACATAGCAGCAGCAGTTTATATATGCAACCACTGATTGGTTTAAGCTTTAGTATCATTGGCTTTTGTTATCATGTTAATCCTGAGCGAGTTGATTGATGTCACATACAATTTTGAGATTTATTGCACTATGTGCAAGCTGTCATACGTTGTCTTTCACTGTGGGGGTGTCAGATACTTATACATTTGGTTTTCATAGATTGAAAAATACGGGTATATCGCGGGTTAGAACCCTAAAGCACTCGATTAGAAGGCTAGTTCCGAGACTACACCGACACTCCTTCTAAAGGTTATTCTTAGTGCTTGTAATTATATTTATATAAATTATTATATAAATTATAACCGAAGACAACTCTATTTACTATTATTAAATTTGTAATCCTAATTAGAAATATTAAATATCTACAAGATATTTGTGTTTTTTTTAAAGCAACTTAAAACATAAGATGCAAATTTCGTATGGTAACAGGTAGATTTGTTCTAAACGTCGCTTCGCCTCCTGCACAAAATTGGCGGAGGCGGTGTGGGGAGCTGATATTTATGCGCGTTAATAAGAAGCCGCGCTCCAGACAGCCTACACTGCTCTGCCTATAGCTTCGTGTGGGAGTGTACTTAGTACAGCCAGTATGTGATGAATCGTGTGAAAATATTAGGTTACACTGTAACGCGGTTTTCACTTACTTACCATGTTAAAAATCGCTGTTTATTTAATAGAGATAACCTATTTTCTTGTTTTGAAGATGTGACATGGACTTTCAAGTTTACATTTTTTAAAATTGATTTGTTTTGCCATGAAAGGCATATTTCTCCATACAATCATTTCTTCTACCAATAGTAATAATTAGAATACTAATAAATAAATACTCCGTTGAGCATTCATGTTTGTGTACATATCGATTATAATATAAATTGTTATTTTTATAACCTTTGTTATTGAAACTCTAATAGTTATATTAGTTTACTAGCGACCCGCCCCGGCTTCGCACGGGTGCAATGCTTATGTCCCTAAGAGATGGACATATACCATCGCCGACTTTTTTGTTGAACTTTTTAAGGTGGACAATAGTGTAGTACATTATTTTGGTCTATCTCGTAGGGTTCAGCCAGCGTTTGCAATATAAGCGCAAAAAAACGTGCTTATTTACGACATCACATTAGAAACCTTTAAATTTATCAGTGTTTCTCTACTATATTATGCATTTATTATACATACAAACCTTCCTTAAGAATCACTCTATCTATTAAGTCCGCGTCAAAATCCGTTGCGTAGTTTTAAAGATCTAAGCATACATACGGACATACAGCGAAAGCGACTTTGTTTTATACTATGTATTGATTGATTATACAAAAAAGTATAAATCATTATAGTCGGATTAGCTGAATTCTCTACCCTCTCTTCCATTGTTGGACAGTAGGTGTGCTATAGATTCTTTTCAGTTTATCAATTGGACCGATCTATATAGTCGCTAGAGGTTTCTCGAGGAAGCTCGTGTTGTTTATTCATGTTTAAGCTTGTATTTTTTTTGTTATTGTTATGCAATCTTTATATACGGTTGACATCTTGAGAATGACATCGTTTAGCGTGCGTGGTTGTCGCCTCCATTTACGAAGATGTCACTAGAAAAAGAAGATCCTCTGGTCTTCTTGCTCTGTTAATGTTTTTGATAAGTTGATCAACCTGGCATACAATTGTTTCGGCATAATGTCAAAGGTAACGATGTTCTCATTCGATGTTCAGGCTTCGGTGGCTGAATCATGAAGTCTTTTGCAATTGACGGGGTATGACCATTTTAATAGAAGGTTCATTAGGATAACTCTTCTTGAAACCAGTCAGTGCTATTAAGACAAGTTTTGGGCTGAGGTGCTACACCATGACCTATAGAAATATTTGTTTATTACTTACTGAGGGAATTTGTCACTTTCGGTATGGAGAGAGGGACAGCGGCAAAACGAAAAGATTTAGAAATAACTTGTAGGAAGTTAAACAATGCGACGCAGTAGAGTGTGGACCAAGTACGGAACGAGTCTGAAATTTTGGAGAGGGTCACTAATAATTAGTACAACATGTCTAGTACATTTAACTTTATTACACATTGCAAAATTTTATTGCACACATTACACAACAAACGGTAGTTTTCTATTTTTATTTGCAAGTGGCTAAATTATATTTGAGACCTAAGGAGCTACCTCTGGATGAATATTTAGAAGCACTACTTATCAGTTCCTCTTCTATTATTATTGTTGTTCTCAACCAAGTTATGTCGTACCGCTAATAGGAAGACTTGCCAGAGTTTTCAGCAGTCTTCATATTTGAGTAGAGATCATCGTCGCAACTTCGATTGTAGATAGTACTTGTGTCTTGTTCGAACACTCTCGAAATTAATAGCTCATACTCCAACAGTAACAGCAGAAACACACAAGAAATAGAAAATATATTTTTCTTTACCTTAAGATATTTTACTGTAGTTTTTTGAAATACTCGTGGAGGATTTATACCAATATATTCGACGCCCGGACAGTAACTATCTGCCTTTACTTTTAATTCAAAAACTTTGCGAATTAGTAATAAACTCGTTTGTATTATGTGCGTACGAACGTGACCTTTTTGTTTTTTTTTTGCCACGGCTGTAAAACAGTGTTCTAGTGTGGTTATGTGTAGTACTCGCGTTGCTTCTGAAATAATGATAATATCGAAATCTGCCCCAAACTGGTGATAAGTTCTAGGGGTATGGATATAACCCGAAAACCAAATTTGAAACATCGTGGTGAAAGAATTTTTCATCAACAAGACTAAATAAGGCCCGTTTAATACGGTCCTTACCTGATATGTCTTCCTGGGATTTCTGACCTGATTCTGCAAATTCAAAAAGCAAACCATAAAAATATGTTGAAAGGAACGCGATTTAAGATAAAAGAGGACTTAATATAATGCAACAACAATCGAGCTTCGAGCCGATCCAAGGCAGCGGCGCTAGAAGAACTGTACACCTGTGTCAATCGCGAACTAACTGGTCGTTTTACCCGGGTAGTATGAAAATATTGTGATCTCAATCAATTATTCTGACATACCCGAGTCGTCCAATCCTAAGAAGTCGTATTGAAGTACTGAGCTGTGATTGACCAAACAAGTTTTTGTCCCATTTATCTGAAGACGAATCAATATTTTAATAACTACATAATGATTTTGTATTCCATAATATAAACCAGCAAAAGGACATCACCCATTTTGGGCTAATTTTTTTTTAGCCGGCCAACAAAAAATAACTAAATTTTATCATAGGCATAATTATAATAAACATTTTGTATTATGACAGTAAAGCTCGAAACCTATTGGTTAAGATGGTAATCAGTCTCAAAGTATTTATTTTATTACCTACGGCTTGCACTCGTCTTGCGTGGTGAGCTCGTGATTTCCAGGTAAAACAAATATTAAACAGTTATTGTTAATGGTGTGCGAGCGAGAAGACGTTACAAGTACATTTTTGCACTTGGTGTACCAAATAAAGCAAGCTAGGAGTTACTATGCGGAGCATTTGTAGCCAAATGGTTTGTTCATCGTTGAACTTGGCGACCCACAGAACACATACGAGACCTATGAGGAACAAACCTTCACGTATTGCGAGGTAGAATCCAGTCCCGACATGTCCGTTCTCGTTCGTATAACGTTTATATTGGCATAGATAGGGCTCTCGAAGGGCGACAGGCTATAAAACACTATTACTGTACATGTAACATTGGCCGAAGAACCATTGGCTGCTGCTCACACGTCATGTGCATTGTGTGGTACATGGGGTTTGCCAGACACGAGCCAACGATACACATTGCTGCCGAAGATTTACAAGATATTATTGTAAGGCCAGGAGAGTTGTAAATATTAAATAAAAATATATGAAATGAAAATAATACTATGCATTATAATTAATAAAAAACCTGTACATAAACGCCTGCATGGAGAACTAACTCTAGCCTCTTGTTAACACTTGCAACTCAAACAATAACTGTTTACCTGGAAATCACGAGCTCAACCCTCAAGCCGGGTGCAAGCCGTAGTTAATAAAATAAATACTTTGAGACTGATTATCATCTCAACCAATAGGTTTCGAGCTTTACTGTCATAATACAAAATGTTTATTATTATTATGCTATGATAAAATATAGTTATTTTTTGTTGGCCGGCTAAAAAAAAAATAGCCCAAATTTGTATAAAGCCTGAATGATGTCCTTTGTAATTAACTTAAAAGATATATATTGTATATACATTTCGAAGGAATTTTATAAGTCCCTGGCATCTTAGCCAGGAAACAAATTGAAGTTTTACTGTAATTCCTTTAATATCGACAAAAATTTCAAATATGTTTATGGAAAATGTACGCAATTTAATGATGATGAATTTGATAGTGGATCAACCACAACGCAGCCAAATGTAAAATTAAAATAAATATCAAAACATTAGGTTATACGTAAAAATCTCTAATTTTATTTATTACTAGCTGACCCGGCGAACTTCGTACCGCCTTAGCGTAGCTTTGATGCACTACTTTATTTTGTATAGTTGAAACGATGCTCTTTTAATATAGTCTATGGCTGTGAATGACGTTGACATTCGTATAAAAAAAAAATTGACATTCGTAACGCGCGTTTTTAAAATATGCAAAATTAAATGTATACTTTTCAATATTTCTGAGAGATTTTCTTAATATTTTTTTCCGTAAGAACCATCCTTGGACTTCCACAAACATTTAAAAAAAAGAATTATCGAAATCGGTTCAGCCGTTCACACGTGATGCCGTGACAACGCGAAACGGGTTTCATTTTTATATATATAGATTCAATTTATACCGATCTGACAGAGAAAAGGTACATTATCTATGATTCAATCAAAATCATAATCAAAAATTTATTCTTCAAATAGGATTTTACAATCACTTTTGAATGTCAAAGATGCTACGCCATTGGTTCACAAGTCTACGGCGGGATTGTTAATACTATACATAATTGTGCATTGAGGATGCATAGTGGAGAGTGGTGGTTGGCTACATATACATTCATCACTTCAAGAAAAGAATTTTTTTTCTTCTTTCTTTTCAAATTAGTACAACAGTGAGTTTATCCTCCTCATATCTTAGGTGAATGTCTGTAGTTTGTTTTCCTTTTATGCCAAATATGTATTATAATTTTGTTGCTTCGATGCCAAAAGTAATCACTGGCCGGTTACACCAGGTCTTTCAAGGAGGTTTAAAGTCATCTAAAGGGCTATAAAAAACATGACAAAATACCTAAAAGAACCATAGTAACTCACATTATTTAAAGAAATACGAACCTTAAGTAGCAGTGGTTATGGTATATTTCTCGCAGGACTGACGGCCGTTGGAGCGCAAAAGTCAACCAGTGGGAAGCATATGCCGAGAAACTTAGCGTGGGTGGGTAATTTGACGATTGGACGATTTGGTCGACATCGTAGGATAGACGCTGGATGCTGGCTAGCATACTAGCTAGATGCTACTGGATACGATACGGATAGCCAGATGCTACTGATACTGGATGCTAGCTAGCTACGCAGAATCGGCCAATATGGAGATCCTTGGGGAAGGTCAATATCCAGCAGTAAGTATCGCTTGGTTAAAATGATGACGATCAAAACATATTTTCTTTTAAATATTTATATGAAAAGATTTCTCCTAACAAAGTTTGAACCAACTTTTTACCACCGTAGACGTCTGGTATCGGTGAGAACCACTAGATCCTTAATATTAAATATATATCCTTAATATATAATATAACATATATATAAGGAAATATATAAATAAGGATATATACATATATCCTTTATATCAATTAAAATATTGGTAATCAATTAAACGGTTAATCTTTACAGTACGTATTTTACTATTTCGCAATAAGCAACGCCTATAGGAACTACAGAATACGTTCTCAACTGATGTCATATGCAGAGATGTGAATTATTTGAAATAAATATATTTCAAATGCAAATACAAATTGCAAAATACCCATTTTTATTTTATATTTGAAATACTTTTTTCTAAATGTATTTTGTATTTTTATTTGAAATACTCTATATAAATATTTAGTATTTATAAAATACAAAATAGATTCGTTGCATTTTTAATTAATTTTTACAATTTTTCATTCTTAAATCCATGATTTCCTTATTTATGAACGCACTAATCGTGATCGTAGTGTTGTCATTGTCATTTGTCAACTAGAACAATAATGCCAACATTTAAGGCCCATAGGCGGAACATGAAAGATGAACTCTTTGAACAAATACTAGTTTTAAAATCAGTTCAATAAATAAAAGTGGTTATGCCTAAACAATGTATTTTATTTTCAAAACCTATTTTAAAAATACATATTTTGCATTTTGTATTTAAATACTTTTATTCAAAACTATTTTGTATTTCTATTTCAAATAGTGCTAGCAACTATGCATTTGCATTTTGTATTTAAATACTTTTACTAAACTATTTTCACATCTCTGGTCATATGTTTAATATGATAAGCATACAACAATCCAAGCGCTCCTACATTGCGATAAAAATAAATAATCGTGGAAGCTAAAATCTCTCTCAACACTACTTCGCTAGCGCCTTTGATTACCTAAACTCGTCATCATAATCATCATCAACATTATCGATTGAAGAACATCGTCTGACATAATAACGTAAGCGAAATCGTTTTTACCGCGCCTTTTTTCTTCTACCGGGAAAAGGGAGAAAATCTTCATAGGCGTATACGGCCAGCTGTATCGTTTATGTCAGATCCTTACAGACTAAACTCTATTCATCTTAGTTTCGTCGTTATCCAATGAAGATTGACTAGTCTCAGCCTTCATTGGATAACGACGCGAACGACTATCTTAGGGTCTACCCCTATCTGCTAATTGTATCTCTTAAACCAAATACTAGTGTATGGGACATAAGTTTCACATTTTATATAGCTATATTCTGGTTAGTATCCCACTATCTTCGGCTACATGGCGAACATAACCGTCCCAGCCTTTAGAGACGCGCTTTACTTTAATCTCTGGCAGGCTTGAATGGTTTACCGAGGGATGGAGTCCGCCGCCTGTACGAGGGCGTCGTGGATCCGTGGCCATGTATGGGGCTCCCGTGTGGTCGCAAGACTGCGCGAGGTCCCCCGCTGCAGAGCTCTGCTACGGAGCCTGCAGCGGATAATGGCCATACGGATCGTACGAGGCTACCGTACAATCTCGTACGAGGCGCGGCGACAGTTCTGGGACGCGCTCCCCCCCATTCGACATCCTGGCCGACATGTACGCGGCGACGTTATGCGTCGCGGCGTGTCGACTGGGGGGGCGAATGGGGGAGCGCCCTGGAACCCGCGCACGAAGTGCCTAAGCGGGAGTGGCACCGACGGATTGTGGCGGGCTGGCGTGCGCAGCTCGAATTACGGATCTGCGCGCGCCAGCGGCCGTCGGTGGCGTAACTCGCCGCACGCTCGAAGCTTGGCTCAACGGGAAGGAGGAGGTCCACCTACCGATTGACTCAGATACTCACCGGCACGGCTGCTTCGGTGAGTATCTGTGTCGAATAGGACGGGAGGGATCGACACATTGTCACCACTGCGCATCCGACCTCGACTCGGCCCAGCACACGCTGGCGGAGTGCCCCGCGTGGGCCTCCGAGCGCCGAGTCTTGGTCGCAGAGATCGGGCGAGATCTGTCTCCGCCGGCATTGATTGCGGCAATGCTGGCGGACGAGGGAGGTTGGAGGGCTGTGGCCTCCTTCTGTGAAGCAGTAATGCTCAGAAGGAGGCGGCGCCGGGCTCGGTAGCAAAGCTGCGGCGCCGCCGCGGGTCGCCGGGGCGCGAGAATTCCGCGACCGCTACGGCGACCCGGGATGGACCACGCCCCTTCCGTGGCCGGGGGGCGTCGTCGGTGGAGGGGACCGGGGGAGGTGGTAGCTTCCCCCCAGAGGAGGGCTCCCCTCTAGAGAGGGAGCGGAGGCTGGGGATTCCTGGAAGTGGCCTTTGTGTTCCCGGCGGGCTCCCTATCATGCCTGAGGAAAGCCATCCTGAGGTTTTTAGTGGGTAGGGCCTCCCCTTCTGGGGAGGAGAGCCCACAGGTAACCCGGCTCGCCACAGCCGGGGTATGCAATTTAATGCATTTTCCCTCAGGGGAACAAAAAAAAAAAAAAAAAAAAAAAAAGGCTTGAATGGTTTAACGCCTCTACAATTTTGGATTGCATACGGACCAAGTCGTTCGAATAAGGCGTCTATTATTATATATTATAACAACATCGTAATTATTTCGTAAATTAGAAGAAAGCACATCGACTTTGACAGTATTCGAAGAACAGTCACTCAATTATGCACTGCCTATCTTTTACACTTTATACTAGAATACAACGTGAACATTGATGTTTTCTGTCAAAAATACGAATAGACTTGGACACCCAAACAGAATATCTTAGTACACAGAGGCGGAAAAAATTTAGAGTTACTATTGTCTCATCAAACGCAAATCATATTTTCATAGTTAGTGAAGTAAATATATTTTGTATTCCAGTGTCCAGAAATCTAATTGTAAAGGTATTATTCAATTTTCAGACATAATGAAACGTTTTTGTCTGATCAATTACAAAACAGTGCGTAAGCGACGTCAAAGTTTGGTATATCAAATTAGAAAGTTTAGTGTTGTGCGCGAGTCGATTTTCGGGAAAAAAAGTCCTTTTAAAAAACCTTTATCGGATGATTTTGGCATTGTCATCATATCATTAGCTAGCAAATGCTCACTCTAATACTTCAGTGACATTTCGCTGCCGACTGCTAGAACACAAAGAGGAAAACAAGTGACACAATAACGAGAACACTGCCGGCTATTTTTCGCGGCGCAGACTATTAAAACCAAACATGGCCCGCAAAATACGGCAACAGAAGGACCGAAGTGCTAACAATGCGGACAATAAAGGATGCTTTATTACGTAGGTGCCGTTTAAAAACATTAATTTGATAAATATTATGTGCGTGCGCTTACTCACTTTAGGTGGTAATTCTTACGACCAAAGTAACGGCTGTGGTTCGTGAACGCTCACTATAGCGTTTCATTAATACAACTTTAATACGTTACTTGTTTTGCTCTTACTTTAATGATTTATCTATTGAAATCACAATAAATATAGTTTTTGTAAATACCTGTTTTTCTAACTTACTGGGTAATATGATAGAAGAATATAAACATAAAAAGCACCCAAGCCTTAATTATCTTTTCTTCTTCTTTTTTGTAGGATAAAGATAATTTGTCTCCTAGAGTTATTTGCCTCTTCTTCTCGAAAATACTCGCCTGATTTCCAAACAGAACTAGTATTTTTTTTTCCTTGTATGTACATATAGGGTTATTTCTGGTCATGTCGTCTCGATCCATTTGGAGTCCGACATAATCACCAGGCACTTGATTGCGGTGATATCCATAAGGATTCTCAGCGTCTCCTCTCCAGAGGGAAAAAAAGCTTTTTGTGTCTTCTTAAATTTTTAAACTGTTTGACGTCAATCAGTGCCTGTAAGCGTCTGTGTATTATTTTAAACTGTTTGACGTCAATCAGTGCCTGTAAGCGTCTGTGTATTATTTTAATAAATATTATTTTGATTTTGATTTGATAGTCACCTTGCTTGCTTACCCATATTAACTTACTCGCGTTCACGGTTTGAAATTTTATTTGTAATAAATAATAACATAACAATTGTTATTCCGGTTATGGTTATATCATAAAGTAAAGACGATCGTTATTGTACTTTTGGTGCAAGAGTAAGCGATTTTGTACCACGACAATTGCTAATGTTAATCAATTTAATTGAAAGTTACCTAATTTGGAATAATTCATCTGGAATAGCAAAACAATTAGCTATTTGGAACGTTATTATTATTACTAAAACACAATCAAGTAATATTTCCATAGAGCTAGGGTGGTCTGGTAAGGTCAGGTTTATTTATTTCTACTGCAAAGTAGCAATGCTTTCGTTACCGTGTTTTGGTTTGTAGGGCATGACTAACTGATTGAAAGTTTTGGAAATTATTGCTTTATATTTTTGGAGGTAAAGGCTACAATCCTTATATTTCAACTACAAAAACCACATCTAAGCCTTACAAGAGAGGTTCGAATCGTGTTAAGGTCAACATTTAAAGTCTGACAAATCAGTCGTGTCATATATGGTTTACTATAGATTGCCAAGTAAGTACGTAGTCTGTTTATTTGCATTCTTTGTATAAAAAGAAAACATAATTATCGTTGGATGGGCACAGCCATTACTAAGAGTTGTTGATAACTATAGCAAGAAAATGTTGCTAGTGAAATCCTGGAGTATAAAAGACGGAAAACTTAAAGTAGGTCGTTAAGAGAGAATAGTGCTCAATATGCGAGTATAAATCCCGATTATATAGTTCGGAATATTTGGAATTCTTTGAGTTGATTTGAGATTAAGAATATTTTAGATTAAGTTTATAATTGGCCTTATTTGTATATTTACATAAATTGACTAGCTGTTAACTTCCCGAAAATTAATAAAATAAAATAAATAAAATAAAATATTTCCATACTAATTATAATTTATTTGCCTTACAGGATTAGATTCCGGAATCTCTTTTAGATTAAGATAGGAATTTGACGTTTGGCTCTCTAGCCTCTAGATTATTGTATAAAAATTCTGTATTCAATTCAATCATATATTTACCTACTTACATATATACAAATGTGGGCAAAATTAAACACATTTAAACGAAATAGATGCAGTGCAATTTACTACATATTAATTGTACATAATTGATGTACATTACACGCACAAAATACAAAATAAACAGAATCGTCTATAACATTGCCTATCACAACGTTTTATATCAACCTAGCGGGATACACGACAAAAGGTCTCGACTTTATTTAAATCTAATAAACGAAGCTATGTTTTCAAAAGGGGTGAAGCAACGAGGGAATCCTCGAGTCGGATGGGCTGCAGCCCAGCGATTTCCTTAAATTACATCTCGCTTTGTTTCACAAATCGTCTAAGAAAATAATTTTGAAAGGAGGAGGGTCTTTATGCGGTATTTATGGACTTTCTGAGTAAACAAGAACAATGAACAAAACTATTTACGTATCGCAGTGGCTAAAGTTATACCTATGTTTCAAAATGAGACTTCTAGACGAGATAAGTCTTATTGCTACAGTATATTTCTTACGTAAGTAATATTTTCCAAAGTAAATCCGTGAAAGTAAGAAAAAAGTCTGTCAAAGGCGAGCTAAAAGTTGTCGAACAAGAAATTATACGATGCGCGTTTATTTGAGGCAACATTATTTAAATGAAGATTTTTCAAAGCGAAAAAGTTAAGGGAGTCGTTTCGCGATCGCATGCATCGCATGCCCCGGCACACAGCCGTGTGTGGTAAACTTTTGCACTTTGCAAAATGCATAAGAAGTTTGAAACATTCAACCCGGAACTCGACAGTTTTTAAGAATTTAAAGATTTTTGCCGGCGTTATTAAATTCGAATGAAACACCTCTTCTAATTCCGCTGCCGTACAGTAGAGTCATTACGGAACACCGAACAAAGTTTCGAATAGCTGGAGTTTTCAAAACGAGAATTAGAGCAAATAAGATAGCTCGGGCAAATTTATTTTGCCGGGTAGTTGTGAATTTTGCACGGGATAGTGCATTATGCGGCGCACGTATCGCGCTGTCTGCGCGGCGACGGCACGGCGCGGGCGAGCCGCCGAATATTCCGACCACCCGCGCTCTTTTATCGGCGAACCTCATTTATTATTTAACGGCTCAATGTACTGAAGTTACCAAGAGCAGAGGCACACGTGAAGTTCGTTCGAATGTTTCAAGCTTCACGGCGAATCGATTCCACGAGATTTGTTATTTGAAAGTTGTTTTTGACTTCACACGTTTGTTAAGCTTCTCCAAAAGGATGACAGGAAACGTTTTGATCCGAAAAAGCAATCTCGAAAGAGGCAATAGGATGAAGATTCCGCGCATATTTATTGCCGGTCTCTAAACCGCTTCTCGGGTAATTCGGTACAAGCAAAACGACATTATTTTTGTAGTAATTTCGGCGAATGTCCTTTAAAATATTCAGAGTGCTGTAGCTGAGACCATTAACATGCCCGGGCGCAATTCGGAGCGGGAACTCGTCCACAAATGGCGGCGATATCATTAACTTGACCCCCGCAGAACTATCCGCCGGCCACAACTTTTTCCCAATATTACACCGGCATTCGCGATGTACACCACCCTAAAAATTTGTTTACACTTTTCTACATACGAGTAAATAAAAATAAATAGTCTTTCAATATAAACAGTTCTAGTACATTATTATGCAATTTTATTTAGTTAGCACTAATTTCGTGAAATAACGTAACGTGCAATAGGAGAATTATTTATTACAATTACATAATATTTTGGAATCAATTAAACTATGTATGTATTTTGATTGTTAATTGACATGATATCATTATATTTTGCAGTGTTAGCTGAATAAGATGATAACAAGAAAATTTTAGGGAATGCCTTCAGGAGTGCTCCCCTATCTTCGTCTACAAAATATGTGGCACGTTACGAAGACAGGTGTACCTACGCGAATTCCTAACAAAACTTGTGCGAGGGTAAGAAATAACAATGGCAACTCAGAACGATTTTTTACAGCCATAGGTATTAAATGAAACAAAGTTGTTATTAGACTTTTCAAATCCTGTAGACATTTAATATATTTTGTATGATATTTTAAATATATATACTTATTAAAGATAAATATATGTTAAAATATTTTGTATGAATATTTTAACATATATTTATCTTAGTATATTTTGAATGTGGTTAGAACAGGACAAATTATGTTTTAGACATATTTTATGAATCTTAATCTATAATGTATCACTTAATCTGAAAAGTAAGATAAATCTAATTAAAAACTTCAAGATATATATTATAAGAAAGATCTAATGGTTATTAATAAAAAAAAATATAATGAACGAAATAGGAAGATACATACAAAATATTTTAAATAGTTAAGATAATTTTAAATAATAAGCTCAATATAAAGCAATGCTAATGATGTATTAAAATAAATAAACAGTTTCCTATGGTCGTTAGGAAAATTTATTTAGGAAAATAGATTAAGTCGGTAGGTTGTTGCGACGTGCAACCGCTAATCAACGTCGTCTTTGCAACATCTTGGACGGACGTGACGGCGGGGTTAAAAATGCATCTGCTAGCCCACCCCAGCCTCCCGCTGTACCCCGAGAAATTGTGTTTGCCGGCGGGGGCCCTTGCTCTTAATATGAAAATATGGTTTACTACAAAGAATCGTCCATTTAATTTGCATTAGTCTGGTCGTTCGTGCCATAAAGCTAGCCTAGGTACAAAGACTTCGCTGGCGTAGTTAGCTTCATGCTATTCATTTTAATTACTACCGTAATCAAAATCTTTCTAGGGAATTAAAAGTTTTAATCATTATTAAAACGAAAGTTTAATGATTTATGATGAGTTTGCTTAGTAATAAAATAAGGAATTTGCTTAGTGAAAAATAGTAGCGAATTTGTCATTTGAATAGTTTTGATAAGTGTCAAAATACTATACACGAGATTGTGGGTAGTTAGAAAGGTAGTTCTGAGATAGCAAATAAGCGCCCGGAACTCGATCCGTCCCGTTAAATTACAGACTGCCAACTTGGCTCAAGTAACCTGTTGACACTGGGTTCAGTCATGGTTCCTGAGGCCTGTTTGTTTTGTCCACAACTTGTGCTCTCATTACACAATACCGCATATTGTGTGCATATCCGGTGCGCCTTAGAGCGAAATTCAAAAGGGTTGGAGTTGCTTTGGCCGAATTATTTAGTTCGGATTATAATAACGATACGATAAACTTTGCAACTACTATATTAGACATGATCTCGTGATACCACAAACAATATCTCAATATTTGTGTGATTTTACTTTTTTTCTAGAGCATCTCAACTACACAATATTTTCCTGTTTTGTATTCAAATTGTTTATTCTAACAACACAGTCTACCTTCTTTCACAGTCTATTTTAAGCATCATTAATTTTCCAACGTTAGCAAAAGGCGTAATACCTTATTCCCAGAACGTTGCCTTCGAGCACGATAACAGCCCAACACGACACGTGATCCATGCAAATAATTTTGGAAACTGCATCCTGAGTCCATTTTCCCGGCTGAGAGGATACGGTGCCAGTCTAGTTCGGAATTTCATTCTTTTCCAACACATATCTCGACTTCGTCCGGAATCTACTTTACATTTCTCATCCTAATGGCCATTGAGAGAAAATTGGAAAAGAAGTTTCATGTGCGCGTTTTCTATTTCTGCAATGCAGGAAGGAAACAATTCAGCTTATATCATGTTTAAACAACCAGGCTGCTGTGATATGCTCGAAATCTATAGGTTTTCAATATATATATATATTAAAGTAGCAAAAAGGTGATCAGACATTCTGGTAATACATCCATTATGGATCATTTAGTTAAGTTTGCCTGTTTAGTTCGATTATTAGTTACGTGCGACTAAACGTTGTGGTGTTTCAATATTGGCATAATATTGAAATATTATTATTTATTATTATTACTATTGATGTTTTTTATTATTTATCTTTGAAATGTTAAAACTTTGCAAAGCCTTTCTTATTTGCTTTGTTAATCGCAACATCTAGAGTATAGATGTTTTAGTACTCGTTCTTACATTTTGCCATATTCTGGCACAAACATTATTTTAATAATATGGCAATATAACATTTAAATGAGAATATAATCATTATTGAAAAGTACAATGTCCGACATTGTACATTAATAAAAATAACAATCAATTTTAAGAGAACATAATTATAATTATTATATTATAGAAATTATCTCACAATTTATAACTCAACCTTGTCAGTAGATTCATCTTTTTTTAGGGTTCAAGGTCTAAAATAATTAAAGTATTCCTAAATTCCATACAATAATTCTGGATCAACCATTCAATTTCTTTATCCAACCTATTATAGATTTTTACCGTCATGCTTACTCAATTATTGTAAAATAGCACTTAATTATTGGAATCTTATTTATTTTTAATTTCTTATTAATAATAGATCTCCCAACTACACATACTCGTACATATTTATATTTATAAGGTCAATCTTTGATTTATTTTATGTAAAATTTTCGCAAATTATTGGGTAACACATAATCCTCGAGATGTAGCAGAATTCCAGTGGTTTGCTCACATATTATTGTGAGTAATTCTAATCACTGAGGTACGACTCTTTTACACTTCTGCAGCGCACACAACTCTTGGTTTGTACTGGGTTATTGTTTTAATTAAAGTTGTTTTAGTAAATTTAATTTTAGTCTCTTGTGTTCCTATGTTTGTGTGTGAAGAAGACGTTTTGTAAATAAAGATTTTACCTATCAACTTGAATTGTCTTATCTATTTTGACTTTGCTTGACGCCGACTCATCGATTTTTATTGTTCAAATCCAAAATTGTCTATTTATAAATCCATTAACTTCAATTAGCAACCTTTCAGCCACTCGTTGCTATTAGTGTTCATGACAAGCGAAGCCTCAAGCGACGTATGTGTTTTTAAACGAGAAATTAAAAAAGGGCATCTGGCAGTAGAAAAAACCAATGATTTATTTAAGGTTTCTTAAGAGATAATGACATGTATTTTTTTAAAAAAGATTTAAAAAATGTTCTTACGTTTTATTTATACGCAAGCTTCGATTGATTCACATTAAAATTGCGTATAAAATAGGTTTTTGCTGTCACGAACATGAATTTGGAACATGAATATTCATAAAACATAATCGTCAAAGGAATGAATGAAAGGAAAAAATGAATTTGTTTAAATATTAGTAACACGTCCCTTTAATTTTTTTAAATATTTAAATATACTAACACACATGTGATTTTAGGACTTTTTGTGAAATTACGTTAATCCCTTAATGTGAACAGGATGCTAAAAACCGCAAGCTTGGCAAAATTCAAAATAGCACCCATGCATAAAATATGTATATATTGTTATTCCTTATGATTTTTTTTAAATTCTTATTTAGCCTTACACCATAATGGTGTAAGGCTTACACCATTGCCTATGATTCAATCAAATACTTTTTATACATATGAAGTTGACAAAGATGCACTTATTAATTAAGCAACGTGCTATATTTGAGGTGCTGCATTTGCCCAATAGAAAACGATAACCGCGTATTTAGGTGGACAATTAGGTACACTATTTTGCTAACACAATAATTTAAAAACATGTTAAATGCTTAAATATTATATGCATGCAACAATATTAAAACTAAAATATAAAATAAACGGGAAAATACCCTCAAGACAATATAATCGTCTCCTAAAATAAAAACTACTTACTGTCTAGTGCTAGTTAGTTAGTTAAACATTTAGACCTGTGTAATAGTACAGGTTATAATAAATGAACTGTTAACATACCAAGAAGATAAGTTCTTTTAGGTATCTAATACTTTTACTACCTACCTGTTCAATAGCTAAACTTGTAAAGCAAAACATAACGGGTTCTATTTTCATTTACAGGAAATGTTATACGAATAATAATTGAGCGATTTTCCTAAGCGCGTTTTATGAAATTATTGTCCAGTATAAAACATAAAATCCTTAATCGGCAAATTGCTTTTGAAACCCCAGGTGAAAAATATAAAGGCAATGTTTTCCTGGAATCCAATTGAGGGTTGAGGGGGGTATAATGTGGCGGACGCCGTGCTAAGGGTTCCCATAGATGGTACCTATGGTGCCGATGACCCCAATCGATTCCTCTATTCCACGAACTGGCGCAATTGCAAATTGACCGGCATACGCTGGTTATGAATCTCCTACTACTTTCCATTTTTAATGTGTTTCCATGGAACAGTTTACTGCAGACTGTACAATTATTGGTACATAAGTGCGTAAGTTAGTATTTATAAATAAATATTTATGGTATTAATAGTTATTGAAAAATTAAATCTTAACGACTTAACGCGAGTTTTTCAATTGGATAAATTTATTCTTTTATCTTTACAAAAAAAGTATTCCTTTGTGCTGCTAATTTTATTGTTATAAGCATCTATCATCATTGTATACATACGAATATGTTGTAACAGTATTAAACAAAATCAACAGTATAAAAAAATATTTTATACATATATGTATGTATATTGTTTTCCTAACACATAAACAAACCGATTTTTTTTCAAACTACCATAAATTATAGTAATATTTTTAAAACAATGTCGTAAAGTTCATTTTATTCGACGGGAAAATTAATATTTGAAGAAAAACACATAGTGGCCCGTCTCTAGTCCCTGGAGAAACATTTGACTGGAAGTTCTCCGCTTCGAAATCCGCTCCTTAATTTAGCGAGCGGGCCGCACTTTGTATTTATTGCCCACCTGGATTCTGCAACTCTAGTGGAGTAGCTCAGTTTGTTTTGACTATATTATTTTATTATTAAATTACTTATCTTTTTCTAAATCGTCAAATAAATATAAACTTTGACTTTTAAGAGTATCCCGCAGATAAAGTGTTTGATATGATAAATATAAAATGTATCCAAATATTTCACCGTACCTATAATTAAATTCAGTACAACCTGTGATTATAAATATGCTTTCTTCGACATTTGCGCACTTCAGATTAAATATATAAAGTATTTGCAAAGATAAAATGGCAATAAATTATAGCGTATTAAAATATAATTACATAAATTAAACCAATCGGTTTAGTATGCTATTAGCGTCATTGTGCGCTGTTTTAAATGTTAGTTCATGATTGCTCGTTTGCGCATTTCTAGTAGTGTGACGTAATCAATAATGTCGTTGATTGGTACTAGTTCATACAGAAAATAGGTAATGTCTTGAAAACTGTCCCTTATGGACTTAAGCGCTGACAGCAATGTTTTGACCGTACTCCTTAGATTAAAACAACAGACTAAGTGGAACAAGATAATAAACACGTATCGTTTCATTTTGTTGTTAAAATATATTTTTTTAATGCCAAGTCAATTATTTTTATAAAGTGAGATATTATCATTTGTCGCTTTCATGGTTTTCTTTTTCCTGACAAAAATGCTGGTTGTATTGAATAGTTAGTTACACTCGATTCTGTGGCGGTAGCATCGCGAACGCGCACCCCGCCACGCGCCCCGATATGGGCTGGAAGGACAGGGGGGTTTTTAGTGGGTAGGCCGGTCCTATACCGAAGAGCCCCACACACGGCCGCGCCTAGCCAGCGCGGTGACAAGGTGCATAAGGAGCATTTTCCCCTCGCAAAAAAAAAAGTTACACTCGATTCTAATTCTAATCGATTTTGTAAACAAAATGATTAAGTTCCCGACGGGAATGTACCTAAATTATTTTTATTACTCCAATGTTTCTATTATTAAAGAATTATAATAATGGAATTCCAAGTGATTCTAAAGTAAAAGAGAAAAGAGATTGAAGCGGCGGGGGAAAAAATGGGTTCCCAACACAATGTAGTCGCTTTTACAACAACAAAAATATTCCGACAGCTGCTTCTTGCACTTCAAACTCAATACCTAATATCAATGTATTAAAAATGTTGACTGATTGTAAAGTTAGTGGATTGATTTCAAGCTCGAGTTCACTGCCATAATTCTTTAAAATCTAAATTGTTCTAATGATTTTTTGTCAATTGATGTCGTTGATATTAGAACCCTTATTTGCAATTAAAAAAAACCAAAATAATTTTTTAAAATCTGATATAGACAAAATCGTAAGGCACACGAACCATTAACCAAGCTGGCTCGTGATGTTTAATGTTCTTACCATGTCGATGGATATCGCCTCACAATATTTTCCTTCTCTTTAGAAATGTTAAATAAACGTTCATATGAAATTTGAAAAACCAATACAGTGGTAAAAAGGATGAACACCGGACCTACCGAACCTTGCGATTTGAAGACCAAAGCCGAAACGCAGTGCTATCGACATACTCTATGGTCAAACTTATTGCTATTATCAAGTATTAATTTCGGACTTCGGAGGACTAATGATATCATCAGACTAATGAGAAAAAAATTAAGAATAATTTCGGATCTAACTCCAGATCTCTGAGAATGATAAGCAATAGCGCTAATTAGTAGTAGTAAAGTAAGTAGTAAGATGAACTGAAGAGTGGTCTGTTAAAGGGGTTGTTATTGTCATATTGTTTATGACCTATGGATTATTGTTGTATTTTAATAGATGGTTTATTAAGTCAGCAATGGAAGAACTCTCAATATTAGCTGTTGATTCATGGACGTTCGTAAGAAATTTATGACAATTTATTTTTTACGTCATACATTCAATCATACAGTGATTTTTTAAATAAAATACAAATACACTTATTATATGAAATACAAATACAATTTATTTATATGAAATGTGAGTTATTTATATGAAATACAAAAACAATCAATAACAAACTCGAATATGCGAAGGAGGGGTAACGCGGTCGGGCCTTTGAATCGATAACGCGCGGGCGACTCGTTCTCATCACTATATCTGTCATGTGATGTCACAGGACGTTGAAAAATATTGGCACGCTTGGTTTCTAGACAGATATTTGCGTGATCTTGTATGAACCTATTAACTTTATTTTATACAATCGGTTTTAATACACCTACAACCCGTGTTGTAAGAACGACCGATGAATTACCAATGTCAAAACATTTTTTTGCGGCTTTATCATTTTTACACCATAAAACGGCTTACTCTTGCAATCACGGCAGTTCATGACTTATAATATTTTATTATCGCACTGTATCGCAGCTCGGGCAATATTGTTCTCTTCTTATTCCAGCATACGTATTCCCTGAGGAGAGTCAAAATCTTTCGATAGCTGCTCGGTTCGCTGCGCGATTCTGCCTTAATTTTGCGAGCGAGCCGCAGTTTGTATTTATTGCCTTACCTGGTTTCTTGTGGATATTAAGCTTCAATCGATTTTGTAATCTACTACTGGTGGCACAAGTGCCAATTTGCCGTACCAATGTTAAGTCGAGTTAGTTTAGAGTAGTATCTTTTTGGTTCTGTCTGATTTGTTTAAGATAAAGCACAATTCTTCATTTTTATTTCACTATGTTCTTTTTTATATACTTTACTATACAGTATATACTCGTAAAAATATACTTTCGACTATGGTTTGTGCTCTATAATCACAAACCATATCGTGGATGTAAACAGATACACAGCATATCCAAAGTGCTGACAATATTATCCGATAGAATAAACAGAAGGTAACAAGGTTCTGAGCAGTAAATAACCTAGTAAATGAAAATATTTCATGATCGTAAAATCGGAAAGTTGTTCCCGTATATAAGAGTCACGTAAATATTTGAATGGGTCTTATCGGTAAAATGTGTATGGAGTACGTTTGATATAGCGTACACAATCCATAGATCGAATACCCTTAGGAAAAAAATAAAGTGTCGATTGAAATGTTCGACTTAGAAATGGGATTCTTTGTATCTTCAAAAATAATTTCGTTTGCTTTTTATAAAAAAATACATTGAATCATCATAAACTAGCACTAATGTAGAAAGCAAAATAAAAAAAAGATTTCCAGTAGCCCAAAGTAACAAGGAAGCTCTTATCCCTAAAGCTTTCAGTTATGAAAACAATGATTAGGGAAACAAAAGGATATGTATGAGAAAAAAATCTGTGATAAGAAAATAATTTTGTTTGTAAAGGATTTGTTTCGTTAATTGTTATACATTTTCGGAGATTGAGATTTCTTCCTACCACAGTGTTGGTAGACGATTTATTGAGAGAATACAGGAAGGTGCTTAAGGTTAACACCGCAACACCGATCGATATGAAAATCATGGAAAAGCCTAGTTTCAGCAGATGTGATCATACATTAGTGTGTTGAGCTGTAACGTATCTATTTAAATAGAATTAACTAAAACTCAACATTAAAATAATTTGATAGCTCCTTTCCCCCCAAAGCCGTCAAAGAAAATCGTACCGGTAATAGTGATTTGTTGTCATTAGAATTTTCAGCCCTTGCTCTCAACCGAGAATATTCATGTTGTTGCATGGCGATGTAATTGGCCTGTTTTGCAGTGTCGGAAGTTGTGGTCAGTACCCACGTCCGTGGATTTGCGGACTTCCGGCGAACTACACATTAGGCTAGAGCGACTTTCTGGTGCGGACGTAGACATTTTGTGGTAGGTAAAGGGTTAGGTGGACCAGTTTACATCATTAAACGTGTTTTGAATAAGATTACGCCATATTGTTGTTGTGAAAATATATGTCATAACGATTGAAATAATAAAAAAATGACTACGCTACTGCATTTTGTCTTTTGTATGATTCTTTATGAATGATGTAAGATTATATATCATCATTGATGAGATTATTTAATGAGTTTTGCAATGGCCCGACTATTGTTGCTATTTTTAAAAGCAAGCAATATAGAGCGAGAAGGCCGAAAATAAAGATAAAGACTATCTTCAAAAACTACATTTTTTCATTTACATCTGGAAAGTTATTATTAGTAAGAGTACACATTAAATGTGGAATCTATGTCAGCATCTGTATTTAGAAATCTGTAATGGCAAATTATTTTAAGACGTAAATATTTACTCAAAACTTTGTGTGCACTGTCGTATTATGTAATTTTGAGATATGAATGCTTAATATTTAAGACGCAACAATATTGTTTTAAGATATTTAACCCGTGATATTTGAAACATACGAACCGGAACTATTTCAAAATAGTTGAACAAATCCACTTCAATTATTTTAAGGAGAAGATTTTTGAGATAATTTCGTATAATGAAAAAAATGATTAAATACCAATTATCATTTTTAGAACAGCCTGTAACGGACAGCAGGGCGATTATGGTAAAAACTGAGAATAAATACAGAAAAAAAACATCCAAAATGAGCTGCTACTTAATAGCAATTCTATTTGACACAAGAAAATAAGATAATGACAAAACAAAGAATATGACAAGCTTATACAAAAATTATAAAAATACATAAAGTTATAATTATAAAAAAGTACACATACAAATTTATAAATTACACATATCAATTTATTAGTAATCAACCTCATTTTCACCAATTTTCAGTTTCGTCACTGTGCATAAAGTAATATTGGTTCATTAATTGCGTTATATAAATTATTACTACCCCTAATTTTAGGCAGTAAAGGTACGTATAATGGCCTAACAGCTATGCAATCACTCTACGCTTTATACCCGTAGCGCAAGTTAGACGTCTCTGCGAGGACTTCGACAAACAGTTGACATAATACTCGTATACCTAGCAAATGAATATTACACGCGCAGAGCAAAGACGTCCTAATACATTAAACTGACAAGTTGATTGTTGTCGCCGGCAAGCAAATTAAGTGGTCTACCATAAACGAGTTAGGGCAGAGTTGTAGCTCGCGTCGGAGCTGGTACATGTGTGGTTGGTACAGCATTATGCCTGCTCAGTGAGATATAAATACTAATGAACACGTAAGATCATGTCAACTTAAATATACTTTATTTTTCCAACTGAAGTAAAGCTTGGTTTATTGTATTATTTTTCAAGACATTCATGTTATAATTTCAATAGTTCGATTTTTTTAGTTAACCAATGACAACAGTTGGCTACTGCAATAACATATAACGGTTTGGTTACTGCTCCTTGCAGCTGCAACTATCGTTCTAAGTATATTTGACTGTACAAGCGACGGCCCAAGAAAAGTAGCAGGGTTTCTCAACGAGAATTTTATTTTATAAATCAAAATAATCACAATTTGGTTTTCTGCATGAACGTATTAGAAATTACAATGTCTGTAGAAGAACCAGAGTAACCGAGATAGCCTGAAGAATTGCAAAACTTAAATGGTAGTGGGCAGGGCGAATTACGCCGTTGAGACGGAAAGATCCTCGAGTGGCAGGCATATACCCAGACACCACAGCGTTGGTTGCCTGCCACACTGATCGGTGTGAAGATCCTTGAGTTTATGTCCAGCGATAGGTATCTATTGTATATTGGTATAAGTAATTTAGATGACAGTGAATCAAATTTTTATTATATTAAAAATATGGCTTAGGCAAGAATGAATAATGACCGATAAATATTTGATAAATAATCGTTGTTATGGATGCCAATTATTTTTGGGCGGTCTATTTTGTTAATCACTTCTCGAATTTTGAGTTTTAAGTCTGTAACCGATTTAATTGGCTCCGTATAGATTGTCTTTTATATAACCTCACAAAATTATTAAACTTTAATGACAGAATCAATATTTATTATCGTGATTGGTGTACATTTATCAGATACCATTTCCAATAGTAAAAACTTAACTGCAGAAGCGCAAAAACCTGTGCTTTTCGGTGTCTCGTCAACCGTCAAGGTCAAGGTTTTTCAAGAGTTAATCGACTGTCAGCTTTCGACCGTCTTCACTCCGCAACATCAGACTTTTGTTTAGAAGTGTGCGAATGTGAAGACGTGACGCGTACGCTTACATAGATCGGTATTTTTTTTCACTTTAGAGGAAGCACTTTTATGACCACTATTGTTTAGGGGTATTATGAGGTATTATTAATTATTCCTTACTTTTAATATATTTATACGTTGCGCATTTTGTTTCTTTTTCAATGTCGGAGAAAGCATTTAATATGACCGATATTTTTCTAACAATAAGGCGCATTCTTCTCGTTTTGGCCCTAAATCCGTCGTGCCCTGTGGCGTGCCGTTAACACTCCTTATAAATACTGGTAAGCCTCGGCTTTGTGGCTAATCTTTCGCGTGAAGATCGCCATTATACTGCTATTTATTATTTCACTTGGCTTTCCGTAGCTCCATTGTCGTAGTAATTTTTCGCTAGCAATGTTAGTATTATTAATCGTTCGATTAAAATAAATTCCATATATATTTAAAAAATTGAAACTATCAAACACACGTTGATTATATATGTCTAAATTATCACAAATTAACCAAATGTTTTAACGGAATTTGACTGGATATTTTCGATCTATCCTTTCTAATGAAAATAAGTATAGAAATTTTATAAAAGTAGCTATGATTAATATAATCATATTATTAATATTATGAAATGAAACAAACGGGAAGTTGTAGCAAGTAATTTATTACCTGTACACAAAAATAATTAGTCCTCTTACTACAATGTTAGTTCAATATTATGAACACCCATGTGTATTATTTTGTTACCATATCTATTTAAATACAGGTAATTTAGTGCGTATAAAAATATTTACTTTTACTTATTGCATACAATTCTTCTAATTTTCTTTATATGTAATGCATTAAAATTCATTTATGTTTTTATATATTTCGTTTACTACCAAAAAGCTAAGCTGTTTTATTTTCTCATTTACGTACTCTATTGTAGCAGGTGTTATTTTGCGGAAGTCCATTGTATTACAAAGGATATTGTTTTTTGCTGATTCCGCGCAGTTCATGATGACTTGTCCAACAAGCAGACAAGGTCGACACGTGTTTCGTCTCTCAGCGAGACATCTTCAGGATTTGTTGCCCGCTCGATGACTCACCAGCGGCTCAAGCCGCTGGTGAGGCAAAATCCTGAAGATGTCTCGCTGAGAGACGAAACACGTGTCGACCTTGTCTGCTTGTTGGACAAGTCATCATGAACTGCGCGGAATCAGCAAAAAACAATATCCTTTGTAATTTCTCATTTACAGCACAAGTGAAGTCAAAATGAGCTTCATACTTCTCAAGTATTTTAAACACTGAAAGTACCGCTGAAAGCATTAAAATGCCCCTTTTCACTGGCATGTTCTCCGCAGTGAAGTACTTCATATGGTTTGAATTTTAAATTATGCTAATTCTGACGGAGTATAACAATTTTTTTCTTAAAAATTTTCATATTCCTGAGGAAATGTGGCGTGCATCTTGCATTGTTGTGAACAGCCCCTCATTTCTTGTCATGAAAGTATTTCAAAATGTACATTATAATTGACTTGGAAGTTACAATTAGTTACAATTTATTTCTAGTTCATCTAATTTTGAAAGAAACAGTAGTTTTTGTGTGAACTCATGATAAACTAATTAATACTTAGACTTGGGCAATAAAATATAAATAGTGACCAAATGAAG
The DNA here is from genome assembly GCA_036419045.1 of Scirpophaga incertulas. Classification (NCBI taxonomy): domain Eukaryota; kingdom Metazoa; phylum Arthropoda; class Insecta; order Lepidoptera; family Crambidae; genus Scirpophaga; species Scirpophaga incertulas. The sequence continues at coordinate 24,603,154 of CM071634.1, read as the reverse complement.
ACACAGTGTGGCTACGGATGTGTAGTACAAGCTACCTTACCTTCCCTCTCGTTTGTATTGCTCATATGTTACAATTAGTTTGCCAGCGTCAATGCCAAGGGTAACAAAGACACAATTTTGGGGTGGTTCTATTCCGCAGCAAGAAAGGTAATGTAATTTATGCTTTTGTTAATTAATTTACTTAAATGTGATTTGTGTGATCAATAAGTCAATAAGATCTTGCAACTGAATTTGCCTTTTTGTATTATATTTATTTTAAATTGCTTAATTGTATGTCTAATTGAAAATTCGAATTATTTTTAAATAATGTTTTTCACATAATTCGCATAAAACTGTTGTAAGCTTTCTCACATTAGACGTAACATGTATGTTCAATAAAAGAAGTGTTTCTAGAAATGTACAGAGCATAAAATTATCGACTAGAATACCTAATTTCCTAATAGCTACAGAAGAAAAGTCGACGTCTCAAAAGTGTTTTACTCAGTGAAATGGCCGATGCTATAGATCACGATTTTGGTTTGATGCGAAATAGGAGCGCCTAGACATTTTGTCGATAAAACCCAGCTGAAGAACTGCAGATCTATTATATCAAAGGAAAAAAATATCCCCATCACACACATGCTGACTCTGCCAAATATTTGTATATTGCCAGAGCTCTTCCACCAGAACAGGCATAAAGCTCAAATTAAATCCAAACTTCTTAATTCTTCTCACACTCATTGCAAAGTTGAACATAGCCATCTGAGGCTTCAGCATAGGTCCATCAAAAAAAAACTTATTCTTCTTTTTAGTGTATATTTTTTTTCTTGTCGTTTTTGTTAATGTCAGGTGGGGTGAAATTTTCGTAAAACTTTTCCAACAAGAAGTAAAAATTGCAATCATAAATGTCAAAATATAAACTTATCAAATTGAAGCAGTTTTGTCTAACAAACAGACACTTTATAATAAACGTTTTTTAAAAGTACATCTTTGATAATTAAAAATTTAAAGTTACTGTAATGTGATATACCCTTGTATGTTTGATTTTTAGAGGCTGGTATTTGTTATGTTTAAATATGCTTTTGCCACGATTTTACTTGCTTTTTTGCCTTATTCTCTGTTTGTACCTTGGTTAGAAATGTACAATTGCATTTTAAACTACTTTAGCGATGAGCTAAAGTCTTATTACTTCCAAAACAGGTCGGAACTGGATGACAATGCATTCCTTGCATTCCTTTGTTACAGGTTTTATAGGTCACTGCCCTGAATCTCACCCTGGTGCAGACTAAAGTGCTTGGTCGAAGCCTATCTAACATTAATTAATTATTAAAGTCAGTTGTTCACCCGTTGTTATCGTTATTCTTTTTGTAAAGTTCACAAATTGTCATGTAATTTAAAATTTCATGTTAGACTGAGAAGTCCGATACGTACCAACAAGTTACAGCACACATTCACTATACACCATGCCGGCATTTGTTTTACAATAAAGATATGTAATTTTTAATAGCTAATATTTTTTTTATTTTTCTTTGTACACATCATTCCTGCATGTGATTCTACTGAATTATGATGATCAATGTTAACCGTAAATCCTACGACAATCTCTAAACGTACTACAGTGCACGCTGTAAACATACCTATTAAGGTGTCATGACCCAGAAGTCAGTAGACCGTATACCACCGTCACCGTCTTCTACTGGTACAACATTGATAACTACCAAAATCCTGTCAGAGATACATACATACATACATATATGTCACGCCTTGTTTCCAATGGAGTAGGCAGAGACTGTCAGAGATACTGCCACAAAACGCACGGAACATAGGAAAAGAGCACTTATTGCATTTTAACTAACATATTTAGCATTTTAAAACTATGAATTACATTACAAATTTGTCGATAAATTTAAAGCTTTGCCAAGTAAACCCGTATGCTATGTGGTGTTAGGGAGCAAGTTATGACAAACTGAGGCGCGCTCGCCGCCCGCTGAACTCTTAAATTAGCACTAACTTAGACCACTTAGCTTCTTCAAGTTTTGTTTGGAAATGCCATAAATATTCCTTGTAGCCGAACGTGCAATGCGGCTACCTCTAGGAGTACTATATTTGAAAGTTGACTTAAGTTAAACTTAAGCGTGAATGTTAATTAATTGATACAGATTTTCCAATTACAAAGTTAATTTGTTGTTTCAGATGTAAGATTTGTACATCGTAATCATTAGTCTATCTCAAACTGTGTTCGATCTACTTTGCTGGGGTGAGGTCGGTAGGTCTTTAGGAAGGTATAACATTGGGGATTTATGAAGATATTTGTTACATAGAGTCTTGATAACGAAGCAATGTAACTCCACTCTTATTATTATTCGTGTAAGTCGGGGCTGATATGCATCACTGCGACCTATTAAGATCTATTGTGACCAGCCTCCTATGTAGGTTCTATGTAGGCCCTACAGTAGCTCCCTTAACTGGGCACTGACCATGAAAGATAGGATGTTCCCAGTTTGGATTGTTTTTATTTCATCTGGGTCAAGGATGTGTTTCCCCAGGTGTCTGTTTGTTTTGTGAATCAGCGGTTCACAGTAGCACAACTCCTAACTAACTCCACTATATGTCAGTCTTAATCAAAATTAACCATCCAATATAAAGGCACATGTTATTATTTATTTAATTTGTATTATATGCCTTATGCAATTCAAACAACCTATTTTATTATTTTACAAGTCTAAGGCAGGAGACCTCGTATTCTAAAGAATCAGTAGGGTCTATATTTCTCTCTTTCTCTTTGTATTGATACACAGTCGATAATTGATAGACCTATTGTGACATATTGTGGGTTTGTATGAGCTGATTCTAATCCATTAGCAACGCCATATCACTTCTAATAAAAGGAATTTGTTCAAATTAATTAAAAAGCTTTTGATACAGAGAGCAGAAAATTTATATTCATAATAAAAATGAGAAAAATCTACATGGAAAAACAAATTCCGTTACAACAACATATTTTTGCGTATTTGCTATTTTAATATGATACATTCGCTAAGCACGTCACGTACGCCCACAACGTTTATTTGAAAACTTGGAAAATTAAAATACCAGCCCTATGTGTATAATATACCTAGCACACGAAAAGTTTTTATTTGGTCGCTTATTACGAAAAGGTCGCCGACATGTTGGTGTGCACATGCAAATTAAAAGAACAATGGAAGCTTTATTAAATTAGAAACAAAGCGGAGTTGACATTGTTTCGGACATAATATTCACGAATATGAATAAATTATATAAAAGTTTATAATTATTTAATTTGCTTGTTATTAGTAGTAAATCTTTGTGAACGAGTCGCCAATTATTTATTATAATCACTTCATCGCTATTGTTATTGTTTATTGTTACATTGTTATTGAAATATTTTCTTTTAGCATTTAACTCACATATAATCACGCTTTACCCTCGAAGGGTTATGAGATGTGTAAAAAATATACTTGGCAAATTTTGATACGCATCAATGTAATAAAGAACGGGATTTTTTACCACAGACTACAGCAAGGACAGACTTCTTTAGTCTTCCGTTCCTGTTATGAAATCCACGGGAAGAAAGTGAGCGGTGTTATTTAAGTTCTAAGTACCTGTGTATATATTCCTATGGTAATAAACATAATTAAAATGTATATGTGATCCGTAAATTATTCGAAATTAACTCGACAGTTAATTTTATTTAGCTTTATTTCGTGAAGTGATCGGCATGCCAATCGGGAGAATTGAATGGTCGCGAGTAGGCCAATAATGCGATTTCGCGGTTATTTTAGCTCATGTGGGCATCGGGCGCAGGTGGCCATCCGTCCACTCGACTATAATGATCAAACTGGACAATTCGATACCTCGCGATAACTATATGGTTTTGTCCAGGGAATTCGATTGACATCATTTGCTGGTGACACAGTTGCTGCATTGGCCCATTGCTGATAATTGAAGCAATTTATATTAATTAAGCTGCCAATGTCTATCGATCTTGACTCGTTATAATTGATGCTTATAATTATTAAAATGGAAAAAGAATATTAAAATCGTGGCATCATTCTTATAATAGGTAACCTGGTAGAGTGTGGTTGTGAAATGCAATAAGCATTTCAATTTAACCCGATAAATCAATTTTAAAATAATCAATCATGGAAATAACTTACACTTTTTTGGTATGTATGGAGATAATCTGACATCCAGGGAAAGATCTTTTACCACTTTATAATATCTCTTTCGTATGGAAATATAGCCGGGAGAAAGGTGAAATAAGAAATATGTAAGTTGTCATTAAGCCTACTATCAAATAACTTTTTATAGTGGACTAGCTTTCTGCCCGCGGCTTCGCCCGCGTGGGTCTATAGGGAGTTAAGGGTCATAGCTTTTGCCCACGGCTACATATGCGCGGAAGTCGGTTTATCGCGCTTCCCGTGGGACTATCCGTTTTTCCGAGATAAAAAATACCGCAATACCTTGCTCAAGAATGACTCTATCTACTGATGATAACCGCATGAAAATCTGTGCAGTAGTTTTTGAGCGAAGCCTTTATTACGCATCCCGTGGGATCTGTCGATTTTTCCGGGATAAAAAGTAGGCTATGTTACTCGGGGATAATGTAGCTTTCCAAAGGTGAAAGAATTTTTGAAATCGGTTCAGTAGTTTCGGAGCCTATTCATTACAAACAAACAAACAAATATTTCCTCTTTATAATATTAGTATAGATTAAGAGAAAAGAACTACAACAAACGTATACTCATATTTATCAGTTTGTACTTGTTATAAAAGCAACTTACGGCCAAGAAATTTAGGCTCGCCTAAAGCTTAGGCTGTGAGACGATCGCCTACACAATGCTTATCAACTCACTCGAGAGTTTCAAACCCAACCTACAAAAAATTAGGAAAGTCCCTATTGTAATGTAAATTTCTGCTTATGTATTCGTCGTTTTAAATTGGTTTTACTTTCTCCTCAAATGGAAATTAATGTCTTACTTCCGAGCAAAGACAAGGAAGTCATTGTCAGTCTGAATGGGTGTCTTATTTAATTTCAGGAAGCCATATCGTTCGTGTATTGTTCCACTAAAACATGTAAATAAGTCCAAAGATTTATTTTCCAGATTACAGTATCTATTGCTGTAGGTATTATATATATTTGCTAAATCAAATTTGACGTTTGACCTCAATCGATGAGTATTTTGAGCAGATACTATTTCAGTTAGATGCAGGTGTGCTGTTTTGCAGCAACTTCGATTAATTCCCATAACGAGGTAGGTCCATCACGCGCACGCTCGTTTGTCTTCGGTCGGGCAATAAATACATCAGCGCACTTGCAATTTAATCCGTTCTGTTCCGCTTCCGAGCCGTGCCGTTCTCTCCATCGCCCACAATCCTAGGTTTCGGTTCAGCGAAAGTTGTGGCAATTAATCTCGCACGTGGTAATTATCAAAAGTGGCAAGTCGACAGTCGTTTGAATTAGTTTTCCAACTTTCCTAAAATAAACAAAGTCTCGCCTGAACATAATTTGCGTTTGCAATTCGCACAATCGCTCGAGAATTCGCCTACAATCGTCTCAAGGTAGTAACAGTATCTAGAATATTTGTAAATTTGCGTACAAAGCGCAAAGCACTGGCGGGATCGTCTTTGTATGCAAATATTATTACAGGAGTCTATTGAAGGACCACTCTGAACTCAAATGTTAAGCTGAAATGGTGCGTAGGGCCATGGTAATTGTGTAAAAGAGATCGGAGCAAAAAATCTAATGATAAGCTTAACATGAAAATTAACATAAGATCTTTATGCCGATAACCACGAAGATCTAATCCAATACTATAACATTAGTTAAATTTTTATTAAATTTATCAAGTTAATTATATTATTGATTTATTTGCGATATTTGGAATTATGTTGAATGCACATGAAATTATTACAATGGACTATTCAAGCAATAATTCAATCCAATTGCAGAGTTGAACAATTCATAGGCAAATCTGCTCTAAGCGTGTTAACATGGCTCCGGGGTTATTGCGGTGTACCGATCCATGTGTCTGGAGTGAAGACATATATCTTTGCTATGTATAACGCTACAATTGTCAGAGTCGAATGTCACGCATGTGTGCGTATATAGAGAGGTATACCTAACGAAGAATCCTCTGCATGATTAAGTTACTTGAATGGATCAATTAGCTCATTGGCTATGTTCAGTGAAAATACTTACTGTAATGTTCAATGCAGGGCTTGTTGTAGATTAAACTTATAATTTCACACATCGGTTACTATGCACCGAAGACATTTGAAAGCTTTTCACGCCTCGACAGCTGGCAGGCAGTCACATTGTATTAAGACGCATTAGTGAATTACTGATGCAATTAGAAGTGACGATGTTTGGCGAGCTAAACAGGGCACAGGTCGGGATCGGCACAGACATGCGAGCGGAACGGTGCATCTGACGGCCCTCAATCACTCCACGACATGTGATCGCTTCCACCATCCAAACTTTGAATCTATGCTTTATTTAGTACACGATAAAATTCAAACTAGCTAAGGATGTGACAACAGATGCTTCCCGTGTCATGGCTGCAATTCTCTTTTTGTATTTGAGCCGTCCCATTCATAGAGAATACGACTTGCCTGGAGGCGACAACGGGAAGCAATTACGCTATTACATAAGCCCTTAAAGATTCTAATTACGAGTGGGCGCTTTCAACTGTAAACCCCGATCGGATACGGAGCGCGCCCATTATCACGCGCCATAAACATTTCTGGATTTCATATCCGCGGCACGGCCGGTCCCACCTCCCTTATTACCTCCGTACGGAAAAGAATAACAACGTTTTGGCACTTTTGACGCGTATTCCGGATGCCTACGTTCATATTATGCGCCGTTAATATTCTGCGCAACGCGTCCGACCTTTTTTATTTGTATCTAAAATTGAACATTTTGTCGCGACAACGAGCGCGCGCGCCTCCCCTCGAAGAAGGAGCGATAAAAATACGAAGACGACGCAGTTCAGCGCAGTCGCGCGCACTAACGACCTTTCAATCGCTAAATCATGTACTAGAGGTAACGCTATCAATAGATTCCCTTCAAATTTGTAAGCGACTGGGCAAAGTCAAGGCCACGGTCATTTCATTGTCCAAAAAGAGCTATACCTAATTAATTACATAGGAGGCTGTCATCGAGAACGCATGTATGTTATCAGACTTTTGATTGTTATATGAATGATAGTTTTGTATTTTAACAATGTGGGTGAGAGAATATCTGCAGTTAAGCTAAGGCAACGAACCTAAAAAAGCACTTTCTCAAATTATTTGTCAATATTATGGAAGTACGATCAAGCATAAAAATAATATAAAAGAGCGAATATGGACCAGGGATTTAGTTTATTTCTTCATTTCTGATTCGATCATTATATGCGAAGTTTATAGTATGAAATAATGAACCTATAAATAAGTAGCAACGTTACCTTTCAATTTGAAAATTTAATCAAACTCTGAAAGTCTGCTTCGTAAACGGTCATAAGAGGATAAAGATTTTTCAATAATAACAAACTCTATGATGCGGATAAGGCTGTGGAGGATCATGAAAAAATATTCTGCCTGAGTGAAATAGCCCTATCAAAACAACAGCCGTCGCTTGAAGAGAAGCGGAACAAAACAACGGACAGGCACCCTTGCTATGGCCACCTCTGCAATTTACGGCAGTGTCATTATTCAAACTTTTGAATTATACCCGCCCAGTCGAATTATAATGAAAAAAACTGAAACGATGTGACCTCAATGTGATCTTGAGAATCTGCTGAAGTCCGCAATCTTTATGCTGAAGTAGCGAGAGTAAAATAAGGGGAGGGGCGGACAAATTGTAATAATTGCGACACGAGATAAGAAGTGACACCAGAAAACAAATGAAGTTGGTCGATTCCTCGCGCGAGCAGCGTACGTGACATACATGATTTGCTCTTAAGTAAACGATCAGATATTTTTATTGAATTACTAGCGGACCCGACAGACTTCGTCCTGTCAAAAAGATTTGTACAGTGGCAGTTTTTTGTTCCTAATTATTTTAAAGATAATGTCGCATAGCCAACCAAATCGCAAAAAAAGTCTAAATGACCTATTACATTTTGTGGCTATTCAATTTTGGAACGTGACATTAAATCCTCCAACGATGTATTCTGTGCTCCAACGCACGCACGCACACTGTTTTGATAGATATGATTGAATTTCAACTATATGTAGCGTTAATAAAGCGCAAATTGACTCTTTGATGTTAGGAACACACCTTCATTGCTTAGACAACAGTGAGTGCTTGCAATATGAACTTTATACAATAACAATAAAGCTCAATTCGACTGTACGTTTTAGTTAGAAAACGTTTGCATGGGAAAATAAAAGGGCTGTTTTTAGGGTATTTCCGATAATTATTCGAATTTTCCTCATTGTAAAAACCCTCCTTGAACTTCAACGAACATTAACAAAAAAGAATTGGCCAAATTGGTCCAGGCGTTGTTGAATTATGAGCTTACCAACACATTTTGCGATTCATTTTTATATATAAGATTGTGTACGGCATTTTGGTAGCAAACTTTACCACCATCGAAAAAGAAAACTTTTGAGTTTTATCTTTGATTTTAGTACACGAGCCGTAGAATTAGATCTTTAGTTACAATCACCATTATCAGTCATTTTTGTTGCTAGAAAATTTTTCTGTTGAAATATTTTTGATATGTTATATTTGTTCTTTTTTCCGTGCAAGTTTACCATTATTTAATAAATTGCTGAGCTGACTCCTACAAGGAAAATGGAAGCATTTTAACAGTCGCTTGACCCGCACGAATATCGGGGCCTTTGAAAGCTTTGATCACATGTTTCAATGAATGAAGTACAGAGGTTGTCAACTGATTTAAAAACATCTATATTTTTCAATAAATCTATATATTATTAACAATTGGTTATTTTTTAAAGCACATTTTATAAAACACAATTAAAACATATTTAGGACTTACAGGCAAGAAATAAGTCATATAAGATAAAAAAAAATTTCTTGTTAGAACTTTATCATAATTCTAGTAATATTGTCGTTAAATATTTCAGCGCATATCTTTTTAAGCACGTCTAATATCTGTAGCTAAAGAAAAATATGTCGAAAAAATTTGTTAGAAAAATAAAGTTATTTGTTATGAGATGCGATGTTTATTTCTTACATTAAAGGTCAAGATGAGTATAGACTATGAATAGTCAAAAGTTTTAAACTAATTTCGTATGGTTTCTGTGATCGTGACTGGAAATGCTCAATATCGTGACCGCAAAAGTAACAAGTATTTAGGGTAAACAGTGGTGTTTTAATTATATATTTTAATAAATAAATGTCATGCTTGGATTCCCGATTTATAACGGTAATACTACAAAATATTATTAAACTGTGATCTAAAGATAGTTTGGCATAAATGTGACGATATCTCTGTGTATCATTATTAAGACATAAGAATCAGTCTTATTTTAAAGACACCATTTTTCTCAGATAATGATAATGCCCATTATTAACTGTTTTAATGCTGTATGTGTAGTTATATTATATAATTTTATAAAAACTATCTGAGTAAGAACGAACAAACTCAAATTGCTCAATTAAGAGTTTATTCTAAATAAAATATTATGTAAATCTATCAAATAAATTGTCAATTTAAAACGTTATATAAATTAATAATCAAATGGTTTACAATAAATTTATTCAAATAAATTAACGATTTTGTAGTTGGTTTGTGGCGTTCCTAAATATTTGGTAGTAAGTAAAAAAAACACAAAATGTGAGCATTCTCTAAAATCTTATTGACATAATGTTGAAAGTTGTGAAAGTTGAATGTTGAAGATCTATATTTGGACGTAACGTTAAAATTGGAATCGCGCAACACGTATGCAATTCAGAATTCATTTACCGTATAGCCACTAGTAGGAATAATTAAGGTTTATATCGTGCTATTCCACCATTTAAGACTACGGCATAACAAACATACCTTACTATCCAACATGTTTTTCACTAAGATAATGCAAATTCGCTGAAGCATAACGATAGTTTCGTGCAAGTTACATTTAGAAGATGTCTTAAATATCAAAGGTGTTGTGCTCAGTATTAACGCTTAAAAAAACTGTTCCCCTTTGTTCTATATATTACATACTAGTTAGTATATACTATATATGTTATTTATAAATTTAATATTCGAAATATATTGAGGGAGCTTTTAATGATTTTTGTTCAATGAAAGTGGTAGACCCCGTTATATTTAGCCTGGAAATGTGGAACTTTAGCGTTTGTTACAACTAACTTTTTAAGGAGAAGTTTACATTTCTCACTCGATTATTTACTTTTCATTAAAAAGATTACAAATTTCAGAAAAATCACAAGCTTTTAGATTTCTTAATATTCATAATTTATGTAAGTCTATTATCAGATTTAATTGTAGCATGACAGTTGCTACAGTTAAATGATAACAGATATAATACTTATTGATGAGTTTGTTTGTTAATAACTAGATCGATTGTACAAATCATAATTTTATTCTGGAGCGAATTCAAATCTACCTAATAAATAGAGTATTCACAGCTCTGATCCTTTCGGTAAAGCGTACCAATGTAATAATTATTTAAACAGATTTATATTTAAGCCAAGGGTCTCGCTCCCGCGGGGCTTACGGCCACACCTCGTCGCTCGCCAAATTAAAATGATAAATCAAAATCCGTCAGCCGCGTCGGGCCAAAGATGTGCGCTGTTCTTGGAACTGTTATGAGTTTAACAGTTGCTTTTATAACATAAGTTTATTCGCGTAGTTTCGTACAGTTGGCGAACTTGGAGAACTACTATTTATCTGGTAGTTTTATGAGCGTCGTAAAATTTAAAAGTCACAAAACTTTTACTGTGTTGGTAACGAAACTAATAATTTGATAGTAACCGACTTGAATGGTTCGTTACTTTTTATAGTTTTGAATGAGCATTTTTACATATTGCCGCCCTATAAATGTAAATTTTGCTCTACCATATTCATTTAAGCTTAGTAAATGTTTGAGCTAGGCGTTTGTATCTGCAGTGATAAACAAAAATCACTAGTGTTAGCTAAAGCGATGAAAGGATATTTTCATTTTCATCATAAATAATGTGAAATATTATCCATCCACCTAGCGAAAGATTTGGGTGATGTAGTCCTTGTCCTTATTCATAAAATGTTTTAAATCTGATACCCGTTAATAATTTTTATATATGTTATCATCATCTTTTGTGATAAAATCGCTTGCTTTATGCTTTCCCGAGCAAAATCAATTAGAAGCGAGTCGTCTTTGTCTTACCTCAAAATTAATGGGGAGAGTCCAAAAATTGGCGCGATTTAATCATTTCATTCAAAGACCTGGCCGGAGAGATAATGCTGATATTATACTGTAGAAATTGTAAAGAATAAAAATGAATATCTCATTTGCACTAAGCAGTCGGTTGTTTCCGGAATGAAAATTAAACAGATTCTATGGTAATGCGCCCGCTGAACATCGGAGATGGAGAAATTATAGACCAAGGAAAACGTTATTTAATTTTGAGAATTCTACTTTTAAAAATTCTAACTTGGTTAAATTAGGTTTGACTTCGCTGTATCCTTTATTTTCATTATTACATTTACTAGCTTTACCTACGACATATTATATAGCTTCTATGTCTAGGTATCATTTCTCTATCTATCTACCTCGACAAAAGTTCATATTATATATTTTATTAAATATAAAATATATTTTATTAATTAAAGCCATTCATACATTTAAAATGTTACTATAGACTCAGCAGTTAGTATTTTATACAATTTCACTAATGTGGCACTCTGATAATTACCAGCTTTATTCTGTTCCAATATTTGTTCAATACAAATGTGGTATCGAAACATGCTAAAACTAATTGTGTGGTAAATTGGAATGACCTGCAATTTGTCAACTGTCCGTGGGGCGTGAGAGAACTGATTACAAAACAAAAGCGGGGCTCGGTGAAATAAAACAATAGTCAGCATAAACCTTAATTCTGGTCCAGTTGCAACTAGAAAGTGGTTTAGCTGCAAGATTTTGTGTAATTACTTTGAGTGTTTGAGCTTAAAACATTCCCAAGCGCGCAATAGAAATAACGAAACATTTTAACGTACCAAGTACATAAATCGTTAAAAGCAAATAAGGCATCAAATGTTCAAACGTTTTTCGTATATTTTAGAGAACAAATTATTGAAGATTACTTGAATGGACTATTCAATTTCAAACTGACAATAAAAGTTTTAAATAAATTCACCGTAACATTCACGTCTATGATTATGTAAATGCGTTTTTGCTCTGAACCTATTTGCAAATTTCCTATCGGCAGCTCGCATGGTTATCGAAAAACGTTCGAGATATGTCCATAATGTTTTATTAAATGTCATCCGCAATATAATGAGGTTCGAGGTTCGAGGGATCTACCATCTGGGTGGCGCTACAGAAATATGTGCGAAGTGTTATGGAGTGCCGTTGTAAGTCAATGAAGCGGTAAATGGGGTGCTCTCGCCTCTCACCGAGACGGTAGACTCTAATAAATAAAATTATGCCTCAGAAATTACAAGAATACGCGGTCCGTTAATGGTTTTGTGAGATTGGATGCTTGCAATTTGTATTGATAACCCTAATAACCTAAAGAAACGTACAAGGAAATTATACACGCAGAAGATAATTCACATGGATTAATCAGAAATATTTGTGTTATACTATATTGACGATATTTATTTGTATTGAAGAATAATACTGAAGGAAGCACTCGTAATATTCATATCATCATAAGAATCGCGTAACTTATAGACAGAAATGAATAAAACATGTAATACAGATAGTCAGAAAGATCTAAAGCGGATGTGAGGATAGAATATTTCACTGAATTCTATTAGGTAAGTAAGAAAGACAATAGTAATATGAAAGGCGAGCTGGCGAAACTAAAGGAATTGCGATTGGTGGAGCAAATGAAGCGTGTGATTGCCGACACAAGGCATTCGAATGTTGTAGAAGTTAACTAGTTTAATTCAAACACTTTATTGTCGTTATATGTCACTGCATTAGCAGCGATTCATTTTCTCCTCTTCACTGATATAACCGGAACATTAAAGACGGCCATTGTAATGCTATCGTGGCGACGAACGACCCGTCACTTGGTTAATGATCCATCCAAAGCATTTGCCTCTAAATCGAATTGCAATATCTTGGCAGCGGGCACTCGCTAATTGCTCGTTAAACCATAAAATCGATTCGATGTCATCAGGTGATCAGTCATTATTGGCTGCATTATTTTATTGTATGAAGTAAGCATAATAGATTAACTGTTGTTATTTTTAGCAGTTTGTATGTACGAGTAGTAGAGAAAAGTATTTATTTTAGTATTTATGTTAAATTAATAACGGCGTAGTTATATCTCTAAATGAAAATTATTTGATGCAATAATACATGATAACCTAGAAAATACCATGAAGTTAATTAGTGTTGTTCATTGTGGAATTCAGCATACAGTACGAGGTAACAAGATCTTCATAATAAGTAATAAACACACGACACCCAAACTGCTATTAGCGAGAAACATTAATAGCAGCGCTCCAACTACTAAGGATACACGAGATACTTTATTAGAGTAATTTATTAGTATTTCAACATTACCTTCGCATTTATGTCTGCGTCACGTTGCACCGCCGGGAATTGTCGCGAAGACTGTAATAAATAATATTATACGGGAGAACTTATTTAGCAGTCAACCCATACAACCGGGATTCCCCACCTACTTACCGTGTATAAGTGATATTGCTTATATGGTTCCCATTATGGCGGATATAATATAGATAGCATCTTCATTTATCTGTCTGTATATGTCACTGAGTGTCTGGATTGATATTTATAAATTATATATTACGCAAACGCGAACACACAAAAAAAAAATAGGTGCAGCCGCCCAACTAAAATTATTTAACTAATATATAATAATAAATTTATGAGTTTTATAAAATAGTGATTCATTATTACGCCGTTGTAAAATAACATTCTTAAATTAAACTCTGCCAGCATCGGAATGAAGTAACTTAAGAGAATATACATATGTTATATAAGTTATTTTAACAATGGTTTAGTTAAGGCATGTCATCTTTGTCTAGCTTATGCAATGCATGTAAAAATAGCACGAGACAACAATACCTTAATTAGTAAAGGTATATCCTGGTTTAGACCAGAATTAAAAAAAAATATTTTATATACTTTTTCAACCATTTTATGTATTTTCTTAAGACAAGTATATTTTTCATTTTTGTTTTCGATACAATAGGGATCATCATAATTAATTTCAGTTTATATTCAGTATCATTATGTACGTTTTCAAAATAATATTTTGAAGATCCATTTTGCACAAGCGAGCAATGTCTAGGGCGAATTCTCACATTTATCGAACAAAATCTAAATCTATAGCTCTGTAAATCCGCCTACAATATCTCACTATGTTAAAATGTATTGAAGGTTCAGAGTACAAGGCGATAGTAACACCCAATCGCCGTGCGATGATCCCGGCCCGCACCTATCCCGCATCATTCAGGATAATGGTCGGCCCATGTCGCGACCGTAAATGTAAATCGTTCTAATTTATACGCGCGATAACGTCGCCGCACTGCTGTTAACTGTAATTATATTACCCAGTGAGGACGTGTTGATCAAACCTCTGATTAAAAGCCCCCCATGCGAAACGAGAAAAACTCCGGGCTGAACTCCTGAATTGGTAATCGGGCGATTTTTTACACGTCTGGAATAATTAGAAGTGGAAGTTATATAAAGCAGTGTAATGGAGTATTTAATTCTAGATTGGTGTGTAACAAAAAACATTGGATGAATATATTGTAAAGAAAAATATTAAGCAATTAATTGATAGACATCCAAAATTGATAAAAGTTAAATCATCTAAATATGTTGTACCAGATTTAATTGTAGCAGTTTGAAAGATAGACATCAACGCTCAATAATAGGCAATATAATATCATTTTTAATAGTAGGAGAACTATTTCCAAATGTGCCGGATATTGCACTGGAAACACAGAGACAATACCCTAATGGGCAATCTATTTGAGTAATTATCTGCTAAGGGCCATTGTCGGCCATCTTGTGCGCGTGGAATGAGCCTTGTTCACTCGATATGCCTGTTATGTACATGCTTTCGGTGATCGCTGCGACAGTGCTCCGAGTGCCTCCAATGGCCTCGCAAACACTTCATTTTATTCAATTGCACCATACGTATTCTTGATTGCACACATTATGATGTAGATTTAAGTTTGCATTTGTTAAACTAACTTTGGAGTATCTACTACTAACCCCCATTCTATGAAATTTGCATGCATTATTAAGCATGAGCTGAGGAAATATTAATGCGGTAACTTTATGTAAGTATTGTGAAATTTCTTTTGCTTAAAATAATGATATTACATAAAAATTAAGTCGGGTAGGATTCGGAGCAGTATCTTCAATTAATCGAATTGACGCCGCCGTTACACACTTTGCTACGAGTTTTTAGTCAATTTAAATGAAAATTTAACACTGGTGTGAAATTTTTAAATATACAAAAAATAGTTATAAACCTAATAACTGATTAATTTGATGTTGATATGTAATTAAAATTTACGTTTAAACTACACTATAAAACGCAGTAGCTACTTTTATTAGTATGTTAGTCTACAAGATTATGCTAATGAATATTATATTATAAAATTTATGTTTATCTTGCTATTAAGCGACATGGAATATAGTCTGCAGTGCCAAACAGATCCCGGAAGACAAATTATAGAACCTACTGATACCATAAAGTTGAAGTAGACAAAATATTGAAGTTTCAGCTGTAAGCGTGTCGGATTCAAACATGGAAATGGGAGAGAACAAGACGCGAGAAATGAATTATGAAATGCTGTTTAATTATAACACTAGATAAGTTAACAATCTTGGAGCCGAAGTCTGACTGCGGCTTATCTGGCGCCAAATGTTTCAAAGGAACTTTTAACGAGTTTAAAGTTGGGCCAAGTGTAGTGCACCCACAGCGTTTCCGTAGCTTCAGATTAATTAAACAATTGCACGATGGCTCCTTGAAAACACTCCGACATGTCTCGGGCTGTCGTCGACAACCTTGCCAAATTAAAGTCATAAATCAAAATCCGCCGACCGGAAACAGACGACTGGAATAATGAAAAACTAACTACGGTCAGACGAGGCGAGATTAATTCATTTCTTTTTGTCAAGAAAGTAAGCTGCTTGTGAAAAACCTATTATAAAAAACAGATTGCAGTAACATAACAATACCCTGTGAAGCGAGTTAGGTCCTCATAAAATTCAACAAAAATCTCATCGTATTAAATATTGCATTCCCATTTTGTGGACGAACGGATGGATAAAATAATTGAGATGTGAAAGGACGTATGACAGATAAAATATCTGTATTGCAATCCAATAAATATTCTTTATTGTGATCCAGTCAAGATGAGTGCTCCAATCTTACCCCGCTTGGTTCACAGCTTACGCAGGCCAATTTACATTATATTGCCCTTTTTAACAAAGTTTATTATAGATGCAGCTTAAATCACGCGTCTTTATAAGACACGGTCCTGTATAGGGCGTACGCGGGGATACAGATCCAACGCGTAGAGGTCATTTAAGCGAAATTTAATGAAAGCGTGCGTGGAGTGTACCAACTGGGTCTAATCTCTATCTGCACCATGAAAAATGCAGCTAAAGTCTAAACCCAGATAGATGCACAGAAACTATTGTCATTAGTGGTTAAAACGTTTGTAGTCTATTGCATTTCGATTTAGGTGGTAATGAAAACTGGGCTATAGAAGACACTCCGGTCACCTGTCATATCAAAGCCTCCTAATTGATTTAAATATGGCAGGTGGTGACTCGCCGCTCACTAAATGGCCCCCCCAAAAAAGCAGACCAATATTGGTGCGAAGAGAGCAACATTGATGTGAACGGCTAAGGGTGAGAGGTGTGTCTGCGACAGCGATCGAGACGCCGTCGGCGTTATGACATTATTACACTTCCACCCTTCGAGCATTTGCTCTTGCGACTCCACTATGTCCGGCTGGTTAAGGCAAGACAGAGGCGGATGACATACGCCCCCCTAAAGCACATCGGTACCCTCGGTGACGCAACACACCGACAGTTCGCTACAAGCTGCCCTGAGAGAGACTGACTGCACTGATGGGGCATTTATGGCAGTCAAGGGGCATTAAATGCCCCACCAGCGGGCGATAAGGCGTCACTTCCCTATTATTGATTATTATTAAGGCCTGTAACATTTGTATCGAACCGATGTATGGGAGGAGAAAGGTGAGGCGTCGGTCGAGCGAGAACGTAATTCAGTCACGATTTATGTGCGTGCGCCGCTGACGCCTTAAAACACCGCCGCCTGTACTACACCTAATCTCTTTATTCCTTTTTAAGCAATCGCTAACAATGTTTAGTCATCACTACATTTAGAGTTCATTTATGTACATTTTACATGTTCTATAAACATGTTTAGTAGTTATTTGTATTTTTTGTTATCTATAAGAGAATTTAAAAAATGCGATTGACTGACCAGTAGCCGGTTTACAAGCACATGTTATTAACATAGGAGAGGACTGAATCTTGTGGAAAACCAGTATTAGGGTGTAGTTTCAGAACTGCAACCATTATTTATAGCCTCCGGATATGATTAAAGGAAACTATGTGAATGGTTTAAGCAGGCAAATTGCATTTGGCTTGAATGAATTTTAAATTAAATAAATTTATCAATATAATTGTTAACCAAATATTTTTTGTTTATATTTTAATTATTGTTAAATAATGAAATATTTAAAATTAGTACTTAAAGTAATAATGTTTGACCGTAGCCCTATTACACTTATGTTAGCATAGAGATACGTACTCAATGTTACCAAAAATTAGACATGATTTTGCTGAAAAATACAAACAAATTCTAATATCTCTACTGCCATGTTTTTGCTCGTAGCATATTGTTACTGCCATACCAAATATTTTGTGTGGAGATGAAATTTATTCATTCTTGGGCTCAATATATTCGAACAACCAGTAACTTGTAATGAAATAAGCCAGATGTACAAAACATAGAATGTTCTTTATGAGACACGCTTACGCTATTACAAAACACCAGTCTTGTCTGACCTTCCATAGTTTGCAGACGCCATGAGTTAGTCTATGTCTGGGAGTTTGTAGGTAGACCATGATATGATGGTGGCATGGTATACAAAATTGTGGTAAAATCATGTATTTATCATATAAGTTATAATATTGTCTATTATTGTCTAAAACTGTAAATAAAAGTTTCGTAAAGGTAAATACTTATTTAATGTATTTTATTCAAATTAAAAATTACAATTATTGAAATAAGCAGCTACCTTTATTTAAAGATAGAACAATAACATACATCAAAATTTAATTATTATCCGTCTCCATAAGTGTGCAACTGAATTTAACAGATTCAGTATAATCGAACAATATAGTCGAAATTTGGAAAGCGACAGGGACATCTGATAAATTATTATAATAAATGTTATGGTTAATTGTCACTTGTACTGACGATGTTTTTAATGAATTCATGAGGTGATTAACGGCCGTTCCCAATATTCAATCTTCAGTTAAAGATAGACAGCTATCCTCGATCGGCAGTACTTAGCTATCTATCTTCAGAAGCTGTCCCACTATTACGGATAGACCATGTCTATCGCCAGTTAACAGTAGATAGGCCGCTTATCCGAGCCCTCTTTTACGTTCCGAAGTACGCAGTGCCACAAAGCATGAAAGCACTCTCTGTCACGGTACATCAACGTTTTGATCGTATTTTTTTTCTACTATTAATAAATATTTAAGAAAATAATAATGTAATTAAAAATAATAGGTTCAGTATCCATTATTTTGTTGCAGTTTAATACCTATTTACAATAATTTTATATCGTGAGTAAAATTATTTTGACGTGACAAGGAATGTGAAAGATGACAGTGTCAGTTGATTGTTTGACATTTGTATTCTTTAGAAATAAATAATATTGTTGTGTTTGTAGAAATCAAAGGTGATTACTACAAGTATTAAAGTTATTTTCGGAATATTATTTTACATAAAATGAGTGCTGTAAGTATTTGTATTGTTTTAAAATATTGTGTATAACTTGTTAAATAATTTAACTAATAATATATGTTGTTTTCAAAATAAATAGACTTTAAGAAGGAAACATTATTTTTTATTATACATATTTAACACCTTACACAGAAGTGTATTATTATTCAAAATCAAAATCTAATCAAAAATTTATTCTTCAATTAGGATTTTTACAATCACTTTTGAATGTCAAAGAAGCTACGCCATTGGTTCACAAGACTACGGCGGGAGACCTTGTACTGGAAAGAACCAGCAAGAAAACCAGCAAGGGCTATATTTTTTTTCTCCCTGTATCTTTACAGAGTCGTAATATTTCATTATTTCGGTCAACAAATCATTGACTGCGGTCTTGCTCAATCTAAATCTGTAATGAAAATCAAAATCGTCGTATGTGTCGAAATAATTTTTACGCTCTTGATATGATCGGGCCATATCATTTTCTTCATCTGAATCCCAGTCACTCAGCTGCTCCAAAAGAGAAAGATCACTGCTCGAACTTGAGTCTGACATTGTTCTTTACGCGAAACTTATAATTTTCACACAAATAAATTAATTAAACATTAAAAACTTGTAAATCTGCCGTGGTATCCAACCGTTATCCCTGAAAATCCTAGGATTGAATTTTGAGGTTACTGAGGATAATCAAACGTACTGACAGATAGCTCTGAAACAATATAGGGACGCGACAAATGTCAATTTCATACAAATGTCTATCCCTAGTAAGCTACCGGTCCTCCCGTCGATAGATAGCATCCACGGATAGGATTTCCTATCGTCGATACATTTATAGGGACAAAAAATTCAAGGATAGATAACTATTTCTATCTCTAGTAGGGTAAAACCAGAGATAGATTGAATATTGGGAACGGCCGTAAGGCAATTGATTGCGTCCTAAATTTTTATAGGTCGTGCAGATGGATCGTGGACTCACTATGGGATGGGGAATGGGGAGGGTCGACTTCATGGCGTCGGCGGCGCGGCGCGGCGGGCGGAATGTAATATCAGTACTATCCTATTGTGGTCTCATTTCATACTAAATTGTAATCTAAATAACGGGTGGAGCGATTAATTCTAAATGTTAATGATATTATTTTTAATTATAAATAAACATACACGTATTTTATGTATAGAATATAGATATAACGAAAGTAGGCACTGTAGTTTTAAATTAGAAGTTTCTAATTTTGTTTTATCGATCTTATGGTGGACCAAATTGCATAGATGTACCATCTATACTAATATTATAAAGAGGAAAGATTTGTTTGTTTGTTTGTTTGTTTGTAATGAATAGGATCCGAAACTACTGGACCGATTTCAAAAATTCTTTCACCTTTGGAAAGCCACATTATCCCCGAGTAACATTGGCTACTTTTTATCCTGGAAAAATCGACAGATCCCACGGGATGCGCATTAAAGGCTTCGCTCAAAAACTACTGCACAGATTTTCATGCGGTTTTCATCAATAGATAGAGTGATTCTTGAGCAAGGTTTTGCGGTATTTTTTATCTCGGAAAAACGGATAGTCCCACGGGAAGCGCGATAAAACCTTCGCGCCATAAACCGACTTCCGCGCATATGTAGTAGTGGGCAAAAGCTATGACCCTTAACCCTCTATAGACCCAATCCCGAAATCCACGCAGGCGAAGCCGCGGGCAGAAAGCTAGTTGGCTATAAAAAGCGATTCAAATTCCATAGAGTTCAATATAGGTTTTTTAACTACGACGTAATACTGCTTACTAAATACATATGACTACGTCGATCTTTAACTGAATCGCATTATAATGAATCGCATTATATAACGTATATGAACTTTTATTTGTTAGATCGATCTGATATTTGTCATTGGTTATTTGTGATTGGATATATCAATATTTTTTTCTGTATGTATTGAAATTATATTATTAGCCGAGATATAATGTAGAAATGACAGTGTATCTACTATTATTAATTTTGACGTGTTTGTGGCTTTGCGGATTGCTAATATTTACAAACAAGCAGGCACTTGATGGAAACCGCCCACATCCTCGCCGCCGCCTACCGCGTCCGTGCGGAGGCGCGAGACGGTAACCGGCGCTTAGCGCCACGGGAGAGGGTTTCCGCGCATGAGGGGGCCACAGTGGAAATGGTTCTCCTGTGGTTCGAGGAGCTCCGGGAGCTGATGGGTGCCGCCTCCATTTCGAACACTCTGTTCCGAAACGTCGAGGCGATGTACCCATTCCTCACCACATGGGCGAACCGGCGTCACGGGTCGCTCACGTACCACCTGGTGCAGGTGCTAAGCGGCCATGGTTGTTTTGGTCGCTACCTGTACCGCATCGGACGTGAGCCGACCCCTGAGTGCCACCACTGTGGCGCCAGTGAGGACACCGCGCAGCATACGCTCGCGGTGTGCCCGGCGTTCTCCGCGCGGCGCGCTGAGCTGGTCGCCGTCATGGGCGAGGACCTCTCCCTCCAGAACGTGGTGTGCGCCATGCTAGAGGGAGAGAACACGTGGGCGAACTCTTTCTCATCATGACGCAGAAGGAGGCGGCGGAGCGCGCCAGGGAAGACGACCCTGGCGCACAGGCATGCCGGGGCGAAGGAGGCGCGCCTCATTCCTCCTGTGGGCGACCAGCGGGGCCCCGGCCCGGGAAGGCCGGTCTATGCCCCGGGGGATCGACGGTCTCTCCCCCCTCTTTAGCGGGGAGGCGAGAGGGTCCCGCACAATGCGGACCGACGCTGACGAGGTCGTGGATGTATTCTGACTAGTTCCTATGACCTTGTCAGCTCCCCTTGGCGTGTCCCCCCTCATCTGATGGGGGGGAGGACCCGCCGACGATCGAAGCTCTCGCGGCAAGGTTTCAGTGAGGGCCATTGTTAGGTTTTTAGTGGCACGCGGCCCCCAAGCGCGCGGAGAGTCCGACATAACCCCGCGGTTTTCCCGAGCCGCGGGGTATGCGTAACGCATTTTCCTAACATTAAAAGAAAAGGCACTTGATGAAATAAAAAAAAATAATAAGATGGAACCGTTTAAAAAACCTCGAAAAAAAAATAAAGATTTCGAACACTCTGAATTTATCAGGTTATGTGATGAACACTATATGACATGTCGTACTTATGTCATAAGACTAGCCAATATTATGTTATTCTAAGCTAAAAAACTCGAGGTTGGCGAAATCCTATGGGCACCGCCATCAAACCCAAAAGAAGAAGAAGAATAATTTTGCCGCCTACGAATCATCGTTAAATATTGTTTGTAGACTGCAATAACTAAATTTGGTTAAGTTTGTAGGACTTTAAATGTACAACAAGTAGCAAAAAGTAGCGTAATTGGCTTTGGAGGGAAATACATCTTACAGCACTTGACTCATCAACATGAGTATGTACTAGTAACTTAGTACCGACCACTACTACATTTATACTTTTTTAATATCTGATTGTAACTATTTTTGTCTTACTGAAAAATTTTTCCTGTAATCCTGTAAATAATAACGGGTCGTTTTTTTGGGTACCTCTGCCTTACCTACTATTTCAGCCGCAAATCGGTAGTGCTTGCATTGTTTTGTTTCGGTCTAAAGGGTAAGGCATTATAAAATGACCATGAGTTTTAAGTTGGACTTAAGTTGGACGTTTTAAGTTGGGCGTTGGACTTGAATTATTAGATATTTATGTTAAGTTGTTAAATTTTTTAAACACATTATGATAAAATAGTGTTATGTTATTAGTATTACACATTCATATATATTCATATACACATTCGTTAAATAAAAAAAATAAAGCTGCTACCGCTGTACTTACTTTCTTTTTCATCCGTCTTCCGTAAGTAATTAAATTAGAAAGAATATTATTTTTCAATTACATATATATGTATATTCTTTATATACAACTTGAACAATTAAAATGTATAGGTAATATATACGTGCTATGGGTATTCCCAAAAAATAAGATAAGCAAGCAAATATAAGCGCTATTAAAGCCACGATCGCATTGCTAATTGATAAACCGGCGACTGATCGTTCAGTTTCTATCAGAAGATTAATTGAAGCGCATGGAGCTCCGCGATGCGATGAAATCTACTGCGATCGACACTAACAAGCTTATTTAAGTGACATACGAATCGTCCTATTGATATCTATTGCTAAAAAGCTAAAAGCTTACGAGTTGTGACATAATAAAAACTGATAACTCGTGCCATAGCCATAAGCCATAGAAAATAATTATGTATTTTCAGTCAAGTGCAATCATGAAATCGGATTTATCGAAAAACTTAAATAGAATCTTGACGAATGTTACGCAGACGAGTTGGAGCCGATTGATCTCTTTTAGGAATCAATATAGAGACTCCAACCTCCATGAATATTAATGGTATTGAATTTTCCGGTGTATCAAAATATCAAGAGAAATTTGTAAAAACTTCTAATTTAGTGGCTGATGAGGTCTTTCGTCTGGCCCACGTAGCTGGAAACGCAGCGTAGGTAGGTGATTTTTAAGATTGATTTTTGGAGTTCGTTTTTCGTCAAGAGAGAAGAGGCTGAGAATCCTCACGAGGAGCACTAAATATGCCCAGAATACTTTGTAGTCAAGTATACGGAGATTATATTGACCTTATTGTTAAATAGATACGATGGGATAGAGTGTGGTGCCAATCTTTAAAGACAGCAGGTGAACACCGATTTTATAGAACTTGTTTGGTAAAATCTTTCAAGCTAAAACCTACTTATTTCAACATTGTATTTTTAAATTCGAAAACTACTTTTGAGATTTTTTTTTATCTAAGACTTAGGTATTTGGATGGATGGAGGTATGTTCAAATTTAATTTTTCACTTAGGATTTTAAGGATAATTTGAATAAAAAATATTTATTGTAACAAACAAAATATACGATCGCTGGTGCTAACGTAAGCTTCAATAGGAACACTTACAAATCAGCTCAGCTACATTAACGCTTATTACAGCGTGTACAAGGGATTAGCCCGGGACAGCAGTGCACGGAGATTACACCGGTAAATAAAGTGGAAAAGACAATAGCGATGCGACATTGCAAAACAAGAGGGGATGTGCGGGCCGGGCTAATTGCGCTGAGCTCGTTAGCTCTGATCCGATTCCGAGCCACGCGCCCACTTGTTTTAAAACTGAAAATTAAGTTACGGTCGGAACAACTGTTTATTTGGACAGTGCTCTTAAAAAGATGAACCTGTCGTTGTGGTTGATTGTTATTTAATGGGTGGTTAAAGTGCGATTTGGTAATAATTATTGTCCAAATTTCAATACTATCTCATTTACACTTTAATACTGACTTATGTGTAGAAAATTTAAAAACATATACTTGTATTAGGTATCATTCCAACTCGAAGAAATAAATTTAGTAACTTTGACAACACACGTCCTATTTCTATTGGCCCTGGGATTTCTAGAAGGAGGATGAAGAAGCACCTCGCCAGTCAGCTAAGTGAGGGTAGTTTAACTTTGAAGTCATATGCTTGATTTATAAACCTTAACCTTAATATTGTAAGACAAGACATGTTTCAATATTGATTTTCATTCATTATCATAATAATTTAAGTATATTAGTACAGTAGGTTTCACGTTAAGACTGATGAGATGTAAAACTTGATGTGGCGCCCGCCACAAGTGTCGCCCGTAGTTACAACATAGAATATTACATGCTAAAACTGGGTCAAATTTCGGTAGTTCATACAAAATATTCGTCCCATGTGAGAATCGAATTCAAGATCGTTGTGTATGAGCCGGTCACTTTTCGTCATTTCAACTGTGTCTATACTAATACTAAGATGCTTGCTAGTAGCGCAGTTACCTGGTTTGACTATTGAATAAATATTCTTCAACCAAGCCGCGAAGGAATCGGCAAGAAGTGGTGGAACACTCGGTGTGATGAGCTAGCTTTTAAAATGCCACTACAGTACAAAGATTATCATACACATTTCAGGTTAAATTCAAATTTAAAAATTCTGTTATCAAGTACCCATTCCAATACTAATACTCGAAGAATATACAACATGGAGTATATTAAAGAAAAAAATACGGCTATTGTAGATGGAAAGCTGTTCCAATAACAATACTAATGTCAATAAACTAGGTAGAAGCAATTACTCGATCAACAAATACACTTGAACCAAAATAAAACTAAAACCGACTTCAAAACTATACCTATATGTACAAACTTATAGTAAAAACTGAACAATATTATTTTAATTGGTGCATGTCGGTCTGGTAGATAGATTGACAGTTTGGCACTGCTACTTCGGACACCCACAAAGACAGCATTAAGCTATCAGTTTCTGTTGTACATATGGGTATGGTTTTGAATATGTATTTGTTTTTAATTATTGTTCACTGTTCTAAATTTATATACTAATCTATAATTTTGTTTAAATTTATATGAAATATGTCTTAGTAAAAAGAAAGTATCACCAAAATTAATTCGTAATTGGTATAGTTTCGTAACTATAAAAAAAAAATTGTTAGATTGATAATTATTACATCTGTTTTGAATTTAATTGAAAAGGATTTTCATTATCACTAACAAATTTCAAGTATTATTAATGTCAA
This sequence comes from Scirpophaga incertulas, assembly GCA_036419045.1. Taxonomy (NCBI): domain Eukaryota; kingdom Metazoa; phylum Arthropoda; class Insecta; order Lepidoptera; family Crambidae; genus Scirpophaga; species Scirpophaga incertulas. The sequence continues at coordinate 24,577,413 of CM071634.1, read as the reverse complement.
TAATTTATTTACAGTAAAAATAAATACCAACTTTTATTACAAAATGTAGTCATAAAAATGTTTTCAATGCTACAGTTATTCAAAAGTCTAACCTCAAGCCATAAAAATGTGTAAGTAGTGTCCAGGCCGGGTGCCCGGGTGACTCGTCCCGGATCATTGTTATTTATCCCGGTGCTTCTCCGCTTTTATTTCGTCCCTGCCAGTGTCGGCTTATTTGTCTTCGGGATCTTAGGGTACATTAACGTATTTTTCTTCTCTATTAGGGAGCCGGTCGTCGGTTCACCTTCAAACTTTCCCGGAATCCGAGCTGGCGCAAGCTCTTTTGTTTTTTTTATACTCCTTATAAGTCAAATAAAAGTTGACGATTGATTGTACCGTCGGCTGAAGCGTAATGACGCCGAGTCTCAACTGTCGAACTTTGACAGAGCAGTCGTGAACTAGTTTTATTGGTCGTAACTGTCCCTGTTGTAAATAGACGCGGCTATTAATTCATGTTTCAGTGAAGTTATATCGCCAGCTTGATTCATGCTCCATAATTTTGTTTGCGAACTATAAAAATTTGACGTTCCTGTATGTAACTCCTATATTTGTTAAGCGCTTAGAATCGTGGAAGTAATCTCAGAAACATAAATTGCAGTAAAATGTAAATGATACCGAGATGGGTTTGAAAACTCATTTTATTGTTGTGGTATAATAATTACGGTTTCAGGAAAAACATTCGATTGTGGTACTGTATACTACTTGTGTTTTTTTTTTACCACTGCAGCTGTAGTTGAAACCGGCAAAAGTAAAAAAGGAAAATTTTTGAAATTCTATAACAATTATCGGACGTGGCGCTAAACAAACTTGTGTTTTTTGAGTATTATTTAATAAGTATCTATGATATGTTACATTGTATGACGTCACATATGATTGAAAATAAACTTAAATTTACGGTGCTGTTATGCTTTAGAAGGCAAGGAAGAAAACCATGGAATAAAGAACTGAAACAAATTCAGAACTCGACACCGAATGTCGTAACATTCTTTTTAGCTCAAGAATTGACTATGAACAGGTAAACTGTAATATTCACGGTGATTCACACCTCACAAAATATAGTCGCACTATATTAAGCCGACCTTCGCCTAGTTTTAAAACGTAGGCGCAGCTAGCAACTGGAAATCGCCTGTGCTGCGTAAACGCGCAAAAGCTGGCCACGGAATCAGATTTGCATAATACACTCTCTACTGATTTCGTTAACGTCTGTTCATCTTACAAGAACAAAGAAGTTAATGCCTAAAAGAAAATTAGCCCTGAAATGGGCGATGGCGTCGTCACAGACTCTCCGAATGAAATTATCTCGACAATAACAGGGGGAGAGCAAATTGCCAGAAAGAATAAATCCATTCCCGCGGATCGGTTGCATGGATATTGCAACAGCGGCAATAGCAGTGCGGCAGTGGAGCGCGCGATTATAACGAGAGCGAATAAATCAGAATGAGTTGTGGCGCATTATTAGGGTTATTGCACGATGTGCTCGAAGATATCCATGTTACGATTTCAAATTATCTTTTACGATTTGTATTAAAATGATTAATCAAAATTAAAATTTTATTGAATTTGCAAATGTTCAAGTACTATCGATAATAAGTTTTATTATGTGGTTTTTGTGAAATAACTCATAGTTATATGAGTGGAACATTTTTCAAATAAATCAGCAATTAACATTAGCAATCCTGTGTTATTCATAAAAAGAAAACGTACGGCAACCCTTGGCTTAGGTATTCCGTCATATGCCTATTAATAATACTAGGGCCGACGACGACGACCAATACTGCAGATTTTTTTTATCACCCTATATCTAATATCACCCTATTACAAAAAAAGAAAAGACGGATACTTTTGAAATTTATATATGTCATTGCAGTCTACATTCTTATAAATAAAATAAGTATCAATATAATAAGAATATAAAAATCAGTTACAAATATTTGACTTTTAAAATATGTTTGTTATTCCCTAAACGTGCATTAAATAATTAATTGCTTATGTTTAATACAACATTGTGCCGAAAGCGAGGAAAAAGGTGAAATGACGAGATATCTTGTTGAAAAAATGCACGGTTGACCTTATTCGATTGTAATTAATGGTTGCACAACTACTCATTTGAAAATTCTGGTAACGAGAGGGGTTCATGAATGAAAATATTATGATTGTATACGTTTTTCCTTTCAAATAACTATATAGGTAATATTTATGGAAAGCCAACAGTGCTGATATATCTTGTATATTTATGAACACTAAAAATACTTACTATGAAAAAGTAAATTGGATATGTAAAAAAGTTTTCGTTTTTATTTATTCTTCTAATGTAATTTGCAGGTCGCACCTTCGTACCCTTCATATGCTTCTATTAACTATTTTCCTAACAATATTTTAGCTCTTTACTCGTATGCAGTTAAATTGTGGAATGTCGTACTATTTTCAATACACTACATTAAAATTTGTTCCTTTTTTATTATATAAGAGTAGCGTAAAATATCTTTTCTAAAGTATTTGCTTTTTTATTAGTTTGGCGTTATCATACTTTTTAAAGTTTTATTTTTGTATCTATATACATGATTTAAGCGCATATGTATTTTATTTGTATTACTGGCCACGCCTTAGATTTTCTCCTGGCACAGGTGGATGGGAAGAACTTTCTTTTAGTAATAAATTACACCTGTTGTTGTACTTTCTAACATTTTGTGTCGTCTTTTGTTATTTCAGTCTTCTAATAATAAAAACTCAATATTCTTTTGAAATAAAAGTCATTATTTAAGTTGGTTAATTATCATTTAAAAAGTGTCTTAAAGACAATTTTTAAGGCCCTAACTTTAGATCTTCTTCCAGATCTTTACGACCCTCTTTTAGTTCAGATAACAATCTGTATCAAACGGGTGGAATTCAGAGTACAGATTTTTGCTTTCTTGTTTCTATACACTTTACAATTTGCAGATGCCTTTAAGTCCCGCGGGAAAAATAATTTTGTTGAGTCCAAGTATTTTTATGTTATTTTAGCTGCCGACGGCTCGATTTCCTTTTTTGTATTTTTCTTTTACGCGTAGATATTATTTCTCATCGACGTAGCACCTGGTGTATACTAAAATTTTATTAACTGGTTTGGCGCTCAAAATATTCATTACTTGTTCCTTATATATATTTATATATTCACGAATAAAACAAAAATGACATTTTCAGGGTAACTGCATTATTTTGTCCACCTTTCATCATCACTGTAATGTTCTTTACTAGATTGTAAATTGCGTAATAAAGAACTTAGTAATTAACTTACCCTTTCAATTAAGTGTTGTGTCGCAGCTGTAAGTCACCTGTGAAAGATAATTAATATATTAGATCTTACATATTAGTTTATATTAATATTGTCTAGTCTATTATATTCATAAGCTTTTGTACACATTTTAAGAACGTACATCATAGCTAGACGTGGTGACTATGTGAACAGATATACTATAGTCACAATTACTACAGGTGAAAACAGCGATACCTATCTTATTTAGTTTTCTAGAAACAGCGTCGTCAGGGAATTGGAACAATGTCGTTGAATGAGATGACTGTCATTATCGGAATGGAAGAGATGTAAAACGTATACGGCTTGCGACACGACTGTCACGTACGAACATTTGCTAAATTCTTTGGCTTTATTGTTCCATAAAAATGTACACTCTGAAAACCCGTTACACGCAAAAGCTCAATCTAATATCAAAGAAGTCACTTTTGATGTTGATGTGGTATATAAAATAAGACTGAGTCGTATTTTTTTAACTAACCTAATATTTTACAGACAAAATAATTACATTATTTCTTTTAATCCTATATCAATATCAAATAATTGAAAATGCTGCACCATGAAAGGGTATGAATAATGATATATTATATTTATTAAAATTATAACCAGAACTTTGACCCTAGATATAACTGAGAACCTATATCTATTTTGTTACTTACATGTTGAAGGTACAACCCTGTTTTGTGCAAATAATTTAGTGAATACATTAATTAATACATAAATTGCGCTTCGGACAGTATATAAACTTGCCACTTAATTATACTATGCTTCTTTTATAATAACTCTACTTATCCTCTCTGACTGAAATTTAGACCGTTTGACCTATTTGGATCTATTAGGTCAAAGTATTCAGATATTTATTGAGTTACAACTGAGTACATGACCAAAAATATATAAACAATAATTTTTAAAAAGTAAAAAAGGGACCTTAGATGCCTCGATATTATAGAGTTCACCAAACGGCTCGCAGCGAAGATGTACGAGAGGGCAGCTAGGTCTCAGCACCCCCACATCAAGCAGATTGCGCCACAACATGCCAGGCCCCCTGAGGGGAGGAAAAGGAAACTGCCTAGAGACCTATTAGAAAATGATTGATACCACCAAACAAGAAGAAGGCCACCCCAGGAAATCAAGATACCCTCCATATAATTAAAAATGGTTGCCTGTAAAGTCGGTTTTACGGGCGAAGATTTTACGTAACAACGTCTTTTTCTCGGTAGAATATTTATTGATATGAATATAATTAAATTGCACAATAGGAACAAGGAATTGAATGAAAATAAGAATTGCACAAATTTTAACTATAGAAATATATTTTGTTTACTAAGTTCGAGAAAGACAAAGACAAGCACAAGCATGCGCCGATTCAATGCGCCTAATTCTCTAGTGCTGCGTGCGCGGCAGACCGATCATAGTTGAGTGGGAGAGAGACGCAAGGCATTCGGCGGGCCTCTCTCTCGTTCGGTGACTCATCGTAACGTTACCGAGCGTTACACTTTTTCATAAGTGACTCCCAGCCGCAACCTAATTTAAGACGTTGTCAGGTCAAAAGAAGCTGTTTTGAAATTTTGTAGTCAAGCAACGATCTACGAGTTGATTAGATGAACTGACGTTATTCAACATTTGTAGGAGGGCACTACTTCAAGCAGCGTTCGACCGTGGCAGGCGTAGTTTATGCACGAGGCCTACGTTCAAACGTGGACGTTAATATTTGTAATTGTAAATAGAGACTATTAAAATTTTACCATAACAATGCGATGGAACACGACAGAGCTTTAACATTAGTAAGTCCCTTACTGTTCAGGCTGTCAATAATAATTAGACTGAAATGGCACGCCATTACGGGGAATCCAAACTATGATTGCTTTGTTGATAACTTAATTGTGGGTCTTGGTTCTGTGTCATCGCGTTCGATTTTACACGGCATGGAAAGAACTGCAGGACACCGGCATTAGCGCATTTACATTGTATACACCGGGAAACAATAAATAGTTCGCGTGCTACGTTATTTCACTTTGTTTTTATGTGGGTAATGTATTAAATCATAGTCGGACGATAAGAACAAATTTTCTATTACGTAGTGAAATGAAATTACGAAGAAATTGCAATTCATTTAAATATTATATTTAGGCTTTGCCTGCCCGCACATTTGATTTATATTAACTTGGAAAATAAATTATTATCTTAAAAAAATCACACTTGACGCCGCGAGCACCCTTTTTCAACAGTCATCAAATAGTTCTTCACAGTTATTCAAAAGTAATATACAATGTATTTTATAATATACAGTTGTTATTCATTACAAATCATTAAATAGAGAATTATACATTGAAAAATTGCTTTTATTTTATAATATCAATGTCAAATTATTTAATATCATCAGTGCGTATTACTCAGGTAGTGGCTAGCTACGCTTATAGAAATATTCCCAAATATCTTAGCCATATTAAGATTTACTGCACGGGCTATAATGGGCTAAGGGCAACCAGGAAGACAAAATTACGATTTATTGCGGACATCCATTGTAATATGTTATACTTCCTACCAAAGTAATAAAAACTTCTTAATATTGGACAATTTTGATATTTTCTTATGTTCTAACTGCATTCTGTTAATTTATTACGAGAAGTAAAGATGGCAGTTTGATAGTTTTTGTATAAAATTTCTGATAAATTGACACGTCTAAGTATTGTCTCGTTACTTTCAACCAAAGGAAAAACAATAGGGCGATAGAAACGTAAATCTTCACAGAACGAGGCCACAGCCCTCCAACCTTCCTCATCCGTCAGCATTGCCGCAATCAACGCTGGCGGAGACAGACTTTGCACGATCTCTTCGACCAAGACTCGGCGTTCGGAGTCCCAAGCGGGGCACTCCGCCAGCGTGATTACAGCCCACCTAGGCGCTCCAGTCTACTCTAACTAGAATAGGACGATTATGCCTTAGTCAACCTCGTTGGTCAGTGCGGATTAGTCTACTAGATGCAGCTTTGAATTTCTCTGCAAGCCTATTTTTGAATCTCCCGGTTGGAAGACCAGTGCTGAGACTACAGCGGCCTTGTATTATAATTCTCCCATTATTTGATAATATGGTATATAATTTCCATTGGACATTGATGCGATTCTCATGCGTAATATTTTGTTACTGTGTTAAATTGCCTTTCATCTCATAATGTAGAGTACATTAAAACGTACAAGAAGCTTAATTTAATAGTCAAATATTTGTATGAATGTTGTCTTGATTAGTGTTATTTCTACACAACAAATTAAGTTAGTAAATCAGTATTTCATTCACCAGTTAATAATATGTAAGATAATTTCTATATTACAAATTAGGCTATTTGATTTTATTACCATTTCATTTTTCAGTACACATTTAGCAAAATGGTCAAACTATGAAGAAAATAGACCCTTATTTACTATGGTTTACTTGAGTCATCCTGTGCTTCTCTCATTGTCTTCTTGATTAGAAATGTGACACAAATTTTCAATCTTATTGAAATTTTAAATGTAGTCTTAATTAATTACCACATCTTACTGATTACCACGGTATTAATACGCAACAGTATTGTCAGGTTTCATAACTTATTGTGAAAAACGATACTACTCTATAGTAGTATCGTTATTTGTCTGTCTGTTCGTCTGTCAACAACCCTTTCTTCAGGAACGCGTGCAGGTATCAAGTTAAGTCTTAGTCCTATCTCTATTCAAGCTACAGGTACTTCCTGTTGAACAAAAAATTTTCCATTAGGCCATGCTAGTTTATAATCATATTATGAATTATATGAACACCAAAATGATTTTCTTATACATTTTTCTTATTATTACAAGGTATTACGTGTGCACTAAGTGGTATTCAAATAATAATATTTTAGTCAGATATAGATGCTGTAAAATCAATAAATTTTCTATCGATATTTTAATCTAAAACACCATACTATCGATATGAGAAGCCATAATATCGATATCGTCGATGGTATTACATAGAACTTTGATTAGATTATGCAAAGATAATATAAAATAAAACTTAAATTTAGTTATTGGTACTTTTGGTCTGTCTTACCCGATCCACTTATATGATAAATAAAAATTTTAATGTTGTGCATGTATTCGAGCACCTTTTTAAGAGGAACAGACAAAAAACTATAAAGGTCTATTTTTATTTCCTATTTTCATATTTATTTATTATTATAATAAGTCAATTAGGATAACTGTTGAAAAAATTTACCAAACATGGCTCAATGAATACTGACCCTAGTTCCATATAATACAGTAATTTAGATAATCACTTTAAAATAGTCTTTACTCGTGAGTTTTTTTGATATGATCTATAAATTTATATAAAAGCAACTCAATAACACTTTGTGGAACAAGCAGCTTGTTTTATGGAGTTTAATTGAATGTGTGATAGTTTTTATTTACAAGAACTAAATTTTCATACATATATTGACTAGCTTAAATTGATTTATATAAACAAAAAATGTAAATGAATACGAATCGCTCTTTTCTGTTACAGGAAAATACTCGCAATATTATCCCCTTTGATCCCTCTTACAATAATCCATAGGATATAACACTACGAAAATAGCGGAAATAAATATTTTTTGCCGTTTTAACATTAGTTAAAAACCTAATTTTATTACTGCGTATGCCGGTGAACTAAATTTCATTTGTCAAGGTTTCAATATGTGGCGACGCACATATATATTAAAAAGACAAATTTCTGAGATTAAAAGCTTTCTCTGAGATATATTATAAGGTTTTATGACTCACGCAGTTAAATGCTTTAGAAAGTCGAAGAGGTCAAGAATATGTACGACAAATGCAATTCCGGCCTCAGTCGTGGATCTACTTTTTATGAAAGCGAACTTTTTTCATGCATGATCATATTTGTTTTCTAGTGATAATAGTTATTCTAAATAGTCATCACGAAAATTTTACCTGTAATATGGATATAGATTTAAAATTTCAGGAATCTATTATGTGACCCGATTTGAAAAATGGTATTAATTTATTAATTTTCAGTAGCTTCAATACGACCACATTTGAACGATTAACCGCCTACAGAGTTGACTCGCTGAGGGTGACAGTCAAACTAGAATGTAAATGTGTATAATAATTAAAATTACTGGTAGCTATAACAGATATTTGACAAAAATAATCAAATGCATTGACTCATTTAAGTCTTATTATTCAATTCCAAACCGAAAGAGTTCCAAGAACTTCTATCTTGTCGCATTCCATGTAGTTTACTTCGTTTTTGGAAAACGAATTTTATTTGATGTATAATATATTTGGTAAACAAACAAATTTTTTATACGTTTCTGAATGTTTTCTAACTTAATCAATAAATACATTAAAACTTGTTTTAAAATCTTGTAGTTCAAATAACCTTAACAAATAACTCTTGTATTTACAAATACTGAGAATAGCCTAGTCACAAAATTTCTTTATGTCGTTTAATGTCAAAACATCCATTGTCAAATACAATTAGAGCTGATTTCTTATTTAAAGAGGCTAACAATACAAAATCAAAATTAACTTTATTCAAATATGACTTTATAGAAGCTTTTTTGAATCGTCCAATTTTTTCCCCTACACATTCAGGGCGTATTTTTTAGCTGATAAGAAGAATGGGCGCATACTATAATAACTATAAATTTATTCATTTAATAAAATCATTAGATAATGCCTTTGACCTTATTTTTATAGTTCTCTTTGAAAACTGATGGATTGCTTAATCAAATAAATTTTCACTATATTTCATATTTTAAGGGTTACAAGAAGCTCTATAAATTCTACTATATTTTTGCTAAGCAAATCAGAAGCCCATTTATACAGATTATACTGCAGAGCAATCCATAACTTAAAGCCCTTCTCCCATTACGATACGCACAGGCGATTTAAGTATCTTGCAAGTCTCGAAGACTTGTCACCACGAAGTATTTCACATGCATTTGAATGCAGGCTCGCACACTACGATACCGGTATCCTACGCGTCCGCCACTAGTATCGCGCGACTCACCGTGTTGGTCGCTTGTGCGTCTCGTCTCGCGGGTTTCGACAAGATGGCGGCGGAGCAAGAAACAAATATTAAGTTTGTACAAGAAGTTGAAAAACATGCGTGCTTATATAATTACAATTACCTGAATACATGCGGAAAAATACAATAGATAGGAATTGGGCAGAAATTGGGAACAAATTTCAAGTAACAGGTTGGTTTTTTTTTTGTTTGTACACATACCGTAAAACGGGGTGGATAGGATATCGATATAACGTCCGTCCACAAAACACGAGTTTGCACAAATGAGGAATATAGTCATTTTTTAGTAGCGTAATATGCGAGCGTTGGGTAGCGAGCAAGTATCCAATAAGAATTCTACTCGACTATCGTATTCTTCAAATGTCGTAATGGGAGAAGGGCCTTACTTTCCAGTTTTTATACTTTTAAATGTCAAAATGACGAATTATAACAGAAGACTAATTTCACGTTTTAATGGTGTAGGAGCCTCAAATTAATTTAAATCTCTACTTGAGTACACTTAGAAAGGGATAGCGCTATATTGGCTTAATAGCATAATCTCTTTTTAACTCAAGCAGAGATTTGAATTTGAGTTTGATTTTAAAATATGATTATGATGTTAAAATTACTACAAACTTAGGATTTGTAACAGACATTTAATTCATCCTACAATAATTTTTAATCCGTAGACCGGGTATGAAGTTTAAAGTTTCATCTTTTCAACTGTATTTGTCATGTTTAAAACTGTGTTTGTTGTCAATTTATTTCTTCTTCTTTTCATGTTGATAACTACAAAATTGATAATTCAGTGGTAAAATTACCAAAAACCCTACTGACCAAAGTTCATAGGTTTAACTTCAATCATTTATGCTCGCAGATGATGTATCTGTCAGCCAGTTAACTAATAACCCGTTACAAGTTATTTTATGAGTATAGATTAATAAATAGAGATGTGACACTTACGTACACCTATTTTAGTATATATTATCTATGAACACACTGCATCTTTGCTGCCAGGCAGTATTTTACATTACCGTTAATAAATTAATTGATAACGATTTGTCACAACAAATTATTTCCACTTTAAATATATAGCATAATGAGTTTCGGTAACGCGTTTGAATTATAGCGTTGAGCTGTTTCATGAAATTGTGGAATATGTTAATCGGTATCTAAATGAGATTCGCAGAAACATATTATTTGTATTTACGTGTAAAACAAGCCTTGACCTGCTCAACTAGCGCAGACTATTTTCAACTATCCGTGAACTTTAACGATGCTAGGCTGTAATTGTATATTATAGTAATTTTGACACTTCTAAATTAAACCTTCATCATAACTCATATACGTCGTCACAAGGGGCACGAGCCTACCCTAACTAAATTACAGTGATTAAGACTTTGTCAACTATGCTGGCCAGTGTGGATTGCTCGATTTCAAATACATTTGTGTGTGTTTATACATACATGTAACTTACACGTCTGTTGCCGCCGCGATGTTTTCTTTCAGCGTAAAACTGTCGTGAGAATTGATCAAATGAAATTCAAATTACAAAAATGCATTAGTACCTGAACGCAATATGAACGAACACGGAACCTCGTGATTAGAAAGACCGTACTAAAAAAAAGACAGCAATAGATATGTGATTTTTAATTTAATTATAAATGCGGTAATCGGACCCGTGTCTTCAACATGCCATGAAACCTTTATCGATTCGGCCACTGAATTTTATTCTACCCAATTGCTTTATTTAATATTATTTTTAATTTTAGCAGTTTATATATTTGTAAATTACGGACCAATTACAACTTAAAAGTTCTAGGTCAATCACGCTAATCTGGTACGGTCAACTTTAGAGACACCTTTTGAGTTTCTTTGCACGTTTCCATCACGAAAATTTTCACTAAATTTGATTAAAAACGATTAATATTAAAGAAGCATTTTTTTTTTGCGAGAGGAAAATGCACCGTACGCAACTTGTCACCGCGCTGGCTAGGCGCGGCGGTGAGTGGGGCTCTCCGGTAGAGTACCGGCCTACCCACTAAAAACCCCCGGTGTCCTTCCAGCCCATACCGGGGTGCGTGGCGGGGTGCGCTTTCGCCTTCTACCGCCACACGAATATTAAAGAAGCCTAACAATATTTAAACTCGAAAAATTAATTTATACCGCAGTGATTCAATTAATTTAGCTACATGGTAGCCCTCAGGCTTTACATGTTGACCTTGAGACAGTTCCTATGTGCCTCATATTAGCGGCGGACGGCATTACTAAACATACCCTAACATCTGAATATCGAATTTTCAGAATATCCAGAATACCACTTGACGACAGTGCTTTCTAAAATAAGTTCTGCTCCCGAGCAACAAGATAAGATAAAGTATTCATTGAGCGATGTAACCACAGAACACAGAAAGAGATATATCTCTTTCTGTGTTCTGTGGATGTAACCACCATATTGAAATGTACCCATTATATTTTGACACTTCAATGTGTTAAATCGCGTTTCTGTGGTTATACTACGACTCCGGCGGCTGGTGTCAATATAATGTCATTGATGTATCTTGTGAGGTTCACAACTAAGAAAGTAATTATATTATATATATAATATTATTATTGTAACAAATGGAAGTACGAAAACCAGTCACGACTAATCTTTAAAAAAAATTAGGCATCAAATCCGCAGATATGCATATTATGAATAATTGAATTCAAATCTTGCGAAGGCAATCATAACGTAAGTAAAACGAAGCTCGTCGCCGCGTCTATGTTTAATAAGAGCGGTGCATTGGAGTTCAATGCGGGTATAGCCGTACGACCGGTAAACAGCCGGGACGGCGGCGGCAGCTGCGCATCTGCAACCGACGCGCAATATCCCCAGCAAAATAAAGGAAATACCCGACGACAATCGTTCCTTACCCTCACCCGAGAAATACAAACGCACGCCTTCGAATGACTTTACAAAAATTTGCATCGCTGTTTTTTCTGTATATTCAGAAAAGCAATTTTTGTACGTCGTCCGCGATACGGAACGCGGGAAATTGCTCTCGTGCCGGCGTACGCGAACGGGGTCTTATTCTAAATTATTTTGGCATTGAGTGCTTGTTAATGTTGTGCTTGATTTCTATATTATTTATTATGTTTGTAGTAGAAATTAATATTGAAACTAAAATAAAATATAGCATGACAAATCAATGAAACACGGGCACAATCGACGCTATTCGATTGTCTGTCGTCAGACGAATGATTCAAAATAGAACCCTTGGGAATGGAGCGGCGCGAAGTATTGTCCGTGCTAGCGATTGCTTTCCGGCTTTATTGCCCTGTTCTACTGAATGCTTGGATATCTGTACACGTGTAATAAACGCGTCCCTTAACCCTTACTATGGTCACTGTCAAACACAGATTTGTGGTAAACAATTTTCATAACCGTCCGATATTGGGAGATGTTCGTTTGCGATTGCAGAATTAAAATTGGTTTAATTTAGAATTGTTATTAATAAATAGCTATTCCATATGTTTCAAAGTGATTTAACGAAGTCAAATTCAATCAAAAGATGATCGAGAATATGAATTTGAAAAATAAATATAGTTTTCAAATTTGCCATTTGTCAATCTTTTCAGTATTCTAAAGTTTATCTCAGTACATCAATCTGCTTCTTTGTATCCTAAAGAATAAAATAGAACTTTTAAAAATACTTTATCGTAAAGTATGAATAAGGGAGTACTAATTTTATTTATTTACTTGAGTGTATATTTATTACAGTTAAAATCTGATTAGTTTATACTACATGCATTTTTGAGAGCTAGAATATCCTTGTTTAAACTATAATTATTATATAATTACCTATGTAGTTTATATATTAGTTTTATATATTGAACATTAGTTACTAGTTAAAGTAGTACTAGTCAAAACGAGTCATGCAGCAATACTGGATTTGAAAACATTTTCAAATCAACAAAATAATTAATGAATATGTAATGTAACATATTTATATATATGTACATAAATATTTAAGATAGGTAATGCACAAAAATTATTTCATACCTATTCAATTATAAGTTTCGCAACTATATCTAGTACGTCACATCGCTTATAGCCTTAAAAGGGGAATTAACAAACAAATGCCTGTTGACGTGAAAGGAATTAAAGTGGCCGGGAAAACAACATATAACGTCCAAACGCAATTAATTACGGTGTTTCGAGTGGACTTTTGCTAATCAAATTGGTATTCATTTGATAGTTTGAGTGGCGAAACTGACAAGTATACATACATGAATGAATTTATTAATTAACATAAATGACGGAAAATAAACAACAATACTCCATATTACTTTAATTTTTCGAGATTAATCTGTTCAATATATCAAATATCTACAGATTTTCTTAGAAATTAAAATTGCTGTCTTAAGATTCTTTATTCTATAAATTTCTCGGAGCGGTTTCGCCTAAAATGTTTGGATACTGATTTTTATCGATTCAAAAAGTTCGAATATGAATTATTTTTCTAACCGTGGTCAAAGTTCAGCCATCAGAACATTTGACATGTTTCACCTCGCCGTTTCGAGAATGATCTGTCTTGTGGGAACTCTACCGGTACTGTGGTTTCCGGCATGTATACAAATACATATATATATATATATATATATATATATATATATATATATATATATATATATATATATATATATATATCTATATATATATATATGTCTGTCACTTGAGGATATTTCTGCCCCAACGACATTCAATGCTAGGATTATAATCATGGGATTTTATTAAATCTATAGTAAACCTATTGTAATTTTTCTGTCCGGAATGTAGAAAATTCTGAAGAAGAGCTAATAATATTCCTCCTGCTGTACTGGCAAGTCGACTTTGTCAATTAATCTGTTTCTGTAAGTTACATTTACCTATTTCTCCAAGGATAAACGGGCTGGACTATTTGTGCCAGGAAAACATACTCATTACTAATCAACAACTCAGTGTAGAACCGCTTTGACATTTACAGGAGTGGCTACTAAATGAGTCTGTTTTATGTGTCACCAATGAACGTTTTCAGAAGTTGGATATAAAATTGATAGCTTACCTCCATTTTTAAAAAGGATCTTGATTAACACATCTAGTTTTTCTAGAGAATTTTAACTTCTGATGTATATATGAAATCCTAAAATATTATTTATATTCTATTTAACATTCTGTATTCTTTTTTTTTTGTTCCTCTGAGGAAAATGCATTAAATTGCGTATCCCGCCTGTGGCGAGCCGGCTGTTATGTGGGGCTCTCCTCTCCAGAAAGGGGGAGGCCTACCCACTAAAAACCTTAGGGATAGCCTTCTTCAGGCATGTAGGGAGCCCCCGGGAATGCCAAGCGACTTCTAGGCACCCCAGCCTCCGCTCCCCTGCCCATACAGGGGAGCCCTCCTCGGGAGAGGCTACAATATCTCCCCCGATCTCCTCCACAGCTTCTGTATACCTATAAACATACTTACTTGGTGCCTTATTCACATAGAGTAGGCAGAGATCATAGTTTTCGACTTGCTATATAATAGCAAGAAATACGTAACCTTATCTCCTCCTATCTATTATACTCACAAATATTATCAATGTAATAATATTTGGTATCAAAAGACAGCATTATTATAATGTTGAAGTATATTTCTGGTGACAATTTCTTACCATATGATAGAAGCGCACGCATTCAGCATCAGATTATTACTGGCACATAACGCCGTCTAATGATCCACATTTTTGTATCATCTCCAGCCTTGAGCTGATTTAAGGAACCAGGTGCTTTATAAATCTTGTGTTTCAGAATAATTTGGTGGTGTGTATTAACGAGTTGGCGACGGTAATTCACAGTGACAGTGTTAAATGGTTTGCTATATTTTGTTTACTTCGGTGAATAATTATAATAGTAGGTCAACATGGGAATCTGATGGGTATTTGGATGAACTAATGATTCCGCCGAATTAATCCGAGACTAACAAGCGAAATCAATGTACATCACGTGATGCTGATTCTTACATTAATACTCATATATAATATAGAAGAGGGCGTAGTAAACTTAAATAATGTAGATACGAGAATATCTGTATGAACAAATTATTAAAAGTTATCCTTTATTCTATGAGTGACTACTTATTTAGCAACTAGTATTTAAAACATGATAATTGTGAATAAAACATACATAATATATCGATGTACTTTACGTACTTACGCTACGTATATAATATAATGAGAAACCAATAAGAAAATGTTACTAATTATTAAATTAAACTATTTATTGTAATTTTTTTTGTTTTGAATACAAAGTTTATTTATTAAACCGTATCACGAGCATGTTATATCTTTTGCTCAACTAATAAAAATATTATAGATAATTATATAAATATATTTTAATCAAATTATTGTGTATATTTACCACCGAACCTAATTCTTGAATGTACGTAATTCAAAGGGTTGTGAGTTTCGGGAGTTACCAGAAAATCTAATTGCTCAAGGCTGACCGCACTTGGAAAAAGTGCCAATCAATTCAAGTAAGATTAGGCGGTTAAGGAAACAAGCGGCCGTGACGTCGCCCAAGAGTCGATGGCATATTTTTACGAGGTAATTTATTAATAACATCAATTTCTCCGATGTCCGTGCTTCCGTTCCGTCGGCTTTCATTAATTTCGTTGATGGATGTCAAGTGCGGCAGAGTTTGCGTTGTAAATCAATCAAGGATGATTCGCTGTAGATACTAGATTTGTTAGTAACTTGCTAAAAACGTAATGTTCTAGGGAATATTTGTTTTTAAATAAACGCTTTATGATGTTGTAAATGTAAATTTTATTAAAATCCGTTCTCAACAAAATCGATCGATTCATGGTTTTGTGAAATGAAATATCAATCACATACATAATAATATTTTTTTTGAAATATTATCCTTAGTATCCTTATAGTAGTCATTGAAAAAGAGAATGACTAACGAGATAGTCACAACATTACCTTACAACAGAAAATATGTGCAACAAACCTCAAATAAAAAGGAATTTGATATAACAATAATAGGCTTTCCGTATGTATTTATACATTCGATTTGCGCATCCTTCCTAATATTATAAATCGGAAAGTGAGTTTGTTTGTTTGTTCCGCTTTCACGCCGTAACTACTGAACCGATTGCTTTGTAATTTTGCAGTCCGGATGTCCGGATGTCGTGAAAGTCCGGATTAAATAATAGGCTACTTTTTATCTCGGGAAAATGACAGATCCCTCGGGATGCACAATAAATGCTTCGTTTAAAAAACTACTGCACAGTTTCATGTGGTTTTCATCAATTTATAGAGTGATTTTTGAGCAAGGTTGGTATTTTTTATCTTGGAAAAACGGATAGTCCCACGGGAAGCGCGATAAAACCTTCGCGCCATAAACCGACTTCCGCGCATATGTAGCCGTGGGCAAAAGCTATGACCCTTAACCCTCTATAGACCCAATCCCGAAATCCACCCGAGCGAAGCTGCGGGCAGAACGCTAGTTTGTTATAATATAAAAACAATACTTTCTCCATCTCGTGCTTTACAAGAGTGACCGCAAAAATAAAAAGATCGTTCAAAGTCATGCTAATTAAATTGCGTCTTCGACTTAGGGATATAAATATCACACTGGAAATATAAAATATTTAATTTTGTTTAAAATTTAAGCAAAATTTAGGACAAACTACAATACAAAGCCAATAATAAGTACAACAAAGAAAGCCATGTCTATTCTTACAAAGTGCGTAAGAAAAGCACTATCAAAGTCGAGTATTTGGATGTTAGTATAATATAATTGATCTTATAAAGCAAAACAAAAGTATATGTTTTTTCCAGAGCGTAATCAAAGGCACCGCTACTACGACCTTTTTAGGAGGGGTTATAAAGGGCCCACATACTCATATTCGCAATACCACTCGAATAGTTGACTCTCTATGGCTAAAAGGCTCATAATAAGACGACAAGGGAGACTACAAATCATAATAAATTCGGAGAACTTATTAAGTCCACCGCCAACAAACAATGGAGCGAGTTATTGGTGATCTACCCCCTTTATCTAGACCCACCCACCACCTTACACCCCAGCCTTTATCACAGGGTTCACATGTACCGAACCAAATGTTTTGGACTTAGAAAAAGATTACTTACTTATCGTGTGAGACTTGTATAAAAAATCTTGAATTGTTTCTGACAATGTATAGTTTGATTTTAAATATTTATTTTAATATTGTTGAACTTTTGATTTACTAATCTATAGCAACTTAATACTAGGTAATTAATTTTAATTAGTGGTTTTAGACATTGGGATTTTTAAAGTTTTCACAGTTTTATAGTGTTACATTGCTGTACATAATCTTTATAGTATGTGCTAAAGAACTGGAAAATGGCATTGTTTATTATTTTCTAGTTTTGTTGCCGAACAAACTTTCTGCCTATAGCTTTCATCGCGTTCTTTATGAATTTTCTACAGGATATTGGTATTTTCATGTAATATCTCATGTTTTAATCTGTCTCCTACTATCTCAAATTTGGTATATTTCAAAATCGGATCGGATCAAAGGAAGTTGATTTTTGATGCTACCTGTACCTATAGAAATTTAATTCATCCATTTTATGTATATTTTTTAAATTTCAATAAATTATAAAACTCAAGATTATGTTTGGTTATCTACTTATGTTGTGTTCTATTAAGTGGAGGTTTCACTAGTTAAAGGATAAACTTTTATGTATAGCGAGTTAGTGAAATGTAAACTGTTAGTTTCTAAAATATTAATGAATAAATTTTAAACAGTATTATAAAACATTTGCTCCGATTCTCAAATAGTGTCTGAGTAATAACATACAAACCTACACAAATGTATACGAACACATACATATTCGCGCCCATATCCTTATATAATTGCTAATACTTTTTTTGTTATAACAATTAACTGAGTTACCTATGGATTTAAATATGGCAAACTTTGTTATTAGCTGTATATGCTTTTAAGTTGAATATTATAATTATATTTATTTATGCTGTAAAATTTGTTAGATATATAAATAAATAAATAAGAATGTAATTGCAACACTCACGCTAGGCAACCCTAAAGCGGGCCCAACAAGTGGAGCAATCTTCACTTTATCGGAAAAAGCTTGGAGGGAACAAGAATACACCAATTAACACAGCCAAGGAGTTAACAACAATGTGATGCCGGCGGGTAAACAGTTTTGTACTATATAATGGGCGTAAACATCGGCGCGTCAGCATCGAGGCGTCACCTCGCGGTAATTACGCGCAAGCTACGACAATTAAATGATGAATTGATCCTAATTAATTCCCAGAATTCGTGGAGTATATTAGCAGATATGACATTGATCTTCCTTACTTAATCCGCACTATTTAATCCGAATAAATGATTACTTTGCTACATTTCATTTCAGCTCAGAAAATTATATTTAATGTGTCTCAGATATCCTAATTTTGTTATATTTAATAATAGTACATAGTTGCTAAACTCATAGATAGTATTTTGAAACTGTGGCCTGTTTTATGTGGGCTGTATTTGAAATATTCGCAAATCGTCGGTTTGGAAGAAGACTGTCATAACTCAAAATACACAAACTTTTATTCCCCTAAAAGTTTGTGTATTTTGAGTTATGTTATGAGTGCATGTAAACATTTTACTGGACAAAATGTACTCAGATCTCGATCTCATTAAATAACTAGAAACCATATTCTTTACAAGTGGCTTTATTATTATACAGACATTTATTATTATTATAGACAAATTAAAGCTGTTTCATTGCGAAAAAATAACAATGTATTTTTTTGAGTTATGACAGTATTCTTTCTAGCAGACGAAATGTTAAAACCAGTTGCTTATAAAGTGTTCGCTAATTTTAGGCTTCAACTTTGATTAGATACGTTGTTAAATGTTCTATATTATGGAATTAATAGCTTTTATCAGTAAATTTTGAGTTTAATTAAATCTTGCTTTGTTTTAGTGATAAAATCTTGTTTTTTTTTTAGCTGAGAATCCTCATATCACTGCAACCACGGTGATTGTGTCGGACTCTTAAAGAATCGAGGCGACCCGAAACACCTACGAACTAAACTCAGAGTTAAATTCTATTTGTTGTATGGTCCGCAATACAATAAGATTTATATTTGCACTACAAAAACGAGTGAGTCAACATGACAAAAATATTTACTTTTACTTATTTTGCTTGTGTGTTTAGTATTAATTAATTGTTGTATATAATTAACATTTTTCTTTGAGATATGTAAATGGCTTGCAATATCTAGAAGAATAATATATCCATATATAATCCAGCTGAGAATGGTTTAATAAAATACACCAGTCAAAATTAAATACACCGTGTAGTGCTGTTGTTATAATTCATTTCGCGTAGCGGTTGAATTATTTGCTCGCCCAGTGGAGCTCTTTGCCAATAGGCAATTACTCATTAGCGCTAAATTAGAGTCCGAACTGTTAATAGCTCTGACGTGAGGGGTTTAGTCACTGCTATCAGTTCCAAGCTCGAATGCGTTTTAGGGAGTCACACTAGCTGATTTACTTCAGCTTAGAGGACGAATACAATATATATGAATCATTCCGAAATGAACAATAAAGAAATAAAATCATTACTAAATCAGTCTGCGCGTAAATGTACGCGTTTCTATTCTTTTTCTTTCACAATGCTACTTCTTATTTTCTGGGATATTTCGAAACCAGTGAACCAATTTCGCAATTATCTATAGATAATTGCGAAATACTAATAATATTATTGCTTTTAATTCTTACTAATATTATAAATCGGAAAGTGAGTTTGTTTGTTCCGCATTCACGCCGTAACTATTGAACCGATTGCTTTGAAATTTTGCAGACGTAAAGATAAATGTCCGGATTAAATAATGGGGTACTTTTTATCCCGGAAAAATCGACAGATCCCACGGGATGCACAATAAAGGTTTCGCTCAAAAACTTCTGCACAGATTTTCATGCGGTTTTCATTAATAGATAGAGTGATTCTTGAGAAAGGTTTTGCGGTATTTTTTATCTCGGAAAAACGGATAGTTCCACGGGAAGCGCGATAAAACCTTCGCGCCATAAACCGACTTCCGCGCATATGTAGCCGTGGGCAAAAGCTATGACCCTTAACCCTCTATAGACCCAATCCCGAAATCCACACGGGCGAAGCCGCGGGCAGAAAGCTAGCATTAAATTTATTTGAATAATATTTAACAACATTGCAGGTTTGTGGCGAACTCCACTAATTGCAAATAAAGTTATTCAAATAACACTGTGTAGTATTATTGGGCTGATGTAGAAAAAAAATAACATAAAGTATTTGTACTAAATTACGTGAAAGATTTCTATTTGTTTTAGTTTTATTTGTAATAAAATACCGATCTAAACGACTTCGTTAAAAATTAATCATGTATCTATTCCAAATCTATCGTAAGGCGGACGTAAATTGGAGAGCATTTTTAAATTGGACAAAAATCATTTTAGATTCAAATAGGTTATCAATTCGCGCTTTTAATAAGCCGTATTGACAATGAATTAATCATAATGGCATATCAGTAACTATTAATGGCTATTATGTCATCGTGTACTTCGAGTTTATCACGGTTTTTATAGCTGCATGTCTGAGAATCCTGCAGAAAACGAAAATTTTTCTAACGCGATTGTTGAATATTCTTTTATTAAGATTTTTAAACACATTTACTTTACCTTTTTATAATTAATATTATTATATTAATATAAATAATATTCGTTGACTTGGTACTCTTGGCCTGGTCATTGTAATTATGGAGAGTAATTGTAAAATATGTTTCAAAACAACAACAGCAATAATGTGTTGATCGCATTTAACAATAATAATTTTATTTTTGGTTTTTTAATGAATATAGTGTTTCACATTTTGCAAACGAGTCGAAGTTTCTTTACCGTATAGCATTACAACCTCGAATCACCCAAAGAACTGAAGAAATAACAGTTGCGGCCAAGTGAGCGTATTTCGGGTTCGATCCAATAAAACAGCGACAATTACAATCCCAACCTAAACGCAATAGAGCCTAACGACCGCCCTTCGTGTAAATAGGAGGCGCGCGACTTTGCCAATAATAGTCCAAATATCGTTCAATAATGGGACTCTGGAGGAGAGACGAGTGGGGGCAAACAATAACACCGGGGCACGTATAGTCGCCAGCAGATTAATCAGTTAGTCACACTTGCGGCGAACTAGGAAGACTCGATTAGGACGGCACCTCCAGGATTATTGAGACATCGGTACAGCTGCGGCCGATCCCGATATTGCCAGAGCCGCGAACTTTCCAACTGCCCAAGAATTCCCGTCGTGAAACTCCGTCGTCCGATCGCACTTATTGGAAAAAGGGTTTTGCTGCCGCGTGTTACATTCGTATTTATAACACCAGTCTTACAATTTAGGGGCATAATAACTTTCCGTATTGCTGGAAGTGGTAGTAAATTTTTCCCGGCTACAGCCACGAATAGTATTATTCGTGCTCTACATTTTCATTGCAATGAGATGGTTATATAAGTAAGTTGCTTTTGCACGTCTTACATTGTTTAAGATTATGTCGCTCATACTTTACGCAATAAATATAGTAAAAATCTTTCAGCAATACCAATTCAACATTTTAAACTGTCTAATACACGAAAATTATTCTTTGGCACAATCATTTCGGTACTGGGCTTCGAATCGGGAGACCCGGGGTCAATACTGCTACATACTGTGTTTTTCAAATTACATATGTAGTGCTGAATAATTTCTACTATAATTGTGGGTAAAGTATAAGCCGCATAATATTACATCACTGCTCATATATGCCCTAACCGAGAGGCTCGAGAGGCCTGCCTATTTTAAGGCGGCGACGCCTTAGTCAATTGCTGGCCTAGTGAGGCTTAGTCGGCCTCACACATAACTTTTGAATTTCTTGTAGGTATACGCAAGTTTCTGACAATATTTTCTATCACCGTAGAAGCGTTGGATAAATTAATATATGAAACTCACAATACGATAATAAAAAAATATACAGAAGGCACGCAACAAAGAAGTCAGTGCCGAGAACACATCGCTACAGATAGTTTTACAATAAGCACAATATTCATTAAGAATAATAGGGACAAAGACTACGAATTCGACAAAGAAGATAATTTAAATAAAAAAGATACATGTTTCACATACAAAGCGCAAACTCCGGCTTAATTGATAGTTCGTTATCTTCCCGAACGAGTTTATTTAGTTATAAGCCGAACGGAGTCGACATACAAGCTCTGATGCAATGGATTTCACGTTTCGAGGTAAATTTTATATGAATTCGTCAACCGTAGGGTTGTCACCCACACGTATTTTCACGCAAATTAAAAATATTGTAATGAATAGTAAATTCTATTTGAAACGAAACGAAGATTTTATTTTATTATGTTATAATTTAAGAAATCACTGTCGTGTTAACTGGACCTTTTTTATATTCGGCTCCTAAAGAAGCTATAGGTAGTATTAATACTTCTGTAATCTTATTTATTTATTACGTGAGGATAAAATGCTCTCGATTCGATATTCAGTAGATTTTGAATCTAAAGAGGCGCTCGGTAAATCTGTCTTTAATCTAATGCTACGCTTTTATCTCGTATTTTTTATTGTCCGATTCCTTTAAAAGGTTTTCACGTAGAATATTTTATTCGGATTTACTGCATCTTTGTTTTTGTTTCCCAACAAGACTATTTCATGAACATTAATTAACTAAATATATCACTTGATGATATAACCAGCCAAAACTGTTTGTCAATATTGCAATAAGTTATCAATATTGTGTTACTACCTTTGGTGAATTGTTTATTTTTTACTTAAATGCACTAAAAGAGACTCGTCATCACTCTATCATACCCATCATACTCTTAGGTGGGTCGACACAAGAATCTTCCTTTACCACCCCTCTCTAACATATGTACGTCGTCCTCGTACTGCCGTTTTTCGCATGTATACATTCTATATTCTTAAGTATTCCCATAAATTACTTGACGGACTATAAGTGGATGAAAATGGTTAATTATTTAAGGTAATAAATGTGACTTTGATATCAATCAAAATACATTATCGTGAAAATTAAAACTGGAAACTCGTTGGAATTATTGAAATGCTGAAAATGGCAACTTGCTTTCAATGCTATACAATAAAATTACTATACAAGAAGACTTTAATGTAAGACAACCTATGCATTATTTATTCAGTTCAATTTCAATAATCGACGATCAAGTATTAATACCAAATTCACAATTGAATCAATAATAGATCTAATTTTCTTATCTATATGAGTTACATTAGCACAGCCCTACACTTGATTGGTATACCTTGTACCGAGTTTGCTAATATTAATACAATATCTCCGCGTATTTGTAATTGTGATTACCCCGAGTAAACAGATTATCGGATAATTTCCAATGTTGTTCCGTTAAGGTATTATTGAGGAATCCTTGGATATTATATTTTATCGGAGAAGGCAGTTAAGTGGAAACTTAATAGAAATATACAAAGCAAAGAATATTAATTCTATAGCGAGCGAAATTTTACTTGGATTTTTTCAACTTTACTTAACTATTAACTTTAAATGATAATAATAAAGTTGACTTAATATTATTATACCTAATAATTTGAATTAAAATTATACAAAATTAACATTTCATAAAATGTTAAATTAATGGGTTTAATTATAGTATATTATTTAAGTAGTAACTAAAGGACGGATTTAAAAGGTTATAGATGAATCAAGAGCAAGTGACGATTTCAAACGACCCTGCGAAACAATCTATTTTATCCAAGATTTGAACAATATACTTTATGCCATGACTACAAGAAAAAGAAAGGATTAAGCAAAAATAGGCATTTAATTAAGAGAAAAGGGAGGTTAAATGAATTAAAAACACATTTTGAAGATGGCGCGATTACTAAAATGAAAAGTAATTTTCTAATTACACATTTGTCCGCTTATCACGGGTCTATAGAACCGGACAAAGCATGAAAGCCATTTCAATGAATTTAATGAGTCTGCGGAGTATAACAACTGGTCTATTCTCTATCTATACAAAGAGAAATGCAGTTAAAGACTATACTCAACTAGATGCACAAGAATATTGTCATTACAGGGCAAAATGCTTATAAACTATTAGTAATTAAAGTATTTCGAATTAATATCCGGGTTATAGGAAAAGACTCCGATCACTTCCCTTTTCAACGTCTGTTAATTGATTTAAATATGCATGATGATGATTTGATTTGCCTCTTACTACAAAGGCTACCCAAAAAGCGACAAGTATTGTTGCAAAGAAGGCAACATAGGTGTGAGCGGCTAAGGGTACAGAGAAGTATATCTCCAGCGAGCGAGATGCCGCGCCGGTCCGCCGGCGTATGACTGATCTGAATGGCAATTTATTTGTCATGGGACCCATCGGACTTATATTCATAGAGGACAGGACCATTATTATTCATATAAGGTAACCTTTAAAGAGATAATTATTTTCTGTCTAGGATCAGAACTTGTAGAGGTTGATCATTAAGAACGAATTTACACATTAAAGGTGTAAATTTTCATTTTATTACTATAAAAAATTGCACATTGGGGAAGAATCGTTGTTTAAATACCAAAAAAAAAAAATACAATAATAAAGGTTTTATAATTGTATTTTTTTTTTGGTAATAAAAATAAATAATTAGTCTTAATATTGCGGAATATAGCGATAAATTTATGTATACATAATGCGCCATTGCTAATGAAAGTCCGTGAATGATCACACATAGCATTAATAAGAAAAATGAACTTACTGGGTACAAAAATTTCGCAGGCTATTTGTTTGCAAGGCGCTCTATTCTTTATTAAAATATTATATAAAAAGATATTTAAAAAAATCTGGTAATTTTATTTTAACGGTGTTCTAAATTTCAGCACCAAAATTTTTTTATTCACCGTTTTTACGTAATTACGGGATTTTTTTTTTGGGAAAGGGTTTGGTATGTATGTTATTATAAACCTGTTTATGTATTTTTCTATATAGTTGATTCCAGGTAGCTCAGAAAAGTAACTAACACATATCTGAATTTTCAAGTGTAGAAACATAAATTTATATTACGCTGTTATGATAGCTGGTACGAAGCAGAACTTTAAGCATTACCCAACACATAAACAAAAAATCTTTTTAAGACCTCACCTTAGATAAACTGAACCTTCTTAAAAAGTTTGTTAAGTAATAAGCTATGTGGGTAAATTAGATTTTATACAAATATGTTGGTATTTAGTAGTAATAACTTAACTACATGTTAATGAAACTTCATTTAAAATGGGTGTGTAACTTTTTTTATTACATATATCCTCTCTTATATTAATATCGAAGTAGTGGCTAGTAAATCTGGTAATTTACAGGCGAAACTCGTACATTTTTGTTACGACGACCTAGTATTTTATTAAACAATTATAAATTCAAAAAAATTATGCGATAATAGCTGCTTCATCTTAAAAAAAGCGTTGTGTTGCAATCATTAACGCCCACCTCCAAGTTACATTTATATTAATTTCTAAATACTTTAAACATGAGTATGTATAACAAAACATAAGTTGCTTCTTATTTTATACCATTAATTTTAAGATGTTATTTACAATAACTTATACTCGGAAATGAAAAACTGCCTGATGTGAGCTGCGTGTGTGTATATAAGCGAGTCTGTGCACGCTTTTATAAGTATGTTTCTATGTATTTTTTGACGTGACAACGTCTATTAAATTGGTACGGTGTGGAGTCATTCTGGAAAACACCGTAACGGCCGAATCTGACGCCACACGGAGTCCACGAACGGCGTAACGGCCGATCTGACGCCACACGGCAACGTAATAAAAATATAAATGTTATACATTACTTTATTTTAAATAATTTCATTGCACCCAGAAAAAAAATTTGTTATTTAATTAACATACTAAATTTGGGAATAAATATAAATAAAAATAAAATAAGAAATATAAATAAAGAAATATCTTTGTATTTTTTACGAAAACTAATTTTGGCAGTCCTCTCTTGACATAAATCTGACTCTACTTTGAAAAAATAGGCGAAACTCTGAAAGTATAAGGGATATATGTATATGTCGCAGTCATCTGGTTGAATCTGCTATTTGATTGTACCACTAGCGCGTTCATTGAATGACGACATTTAATTGAATGACTAGGCTGAACGTTGATTGAACAAACGTCCTAGTCCAACTAGTTAGCGGTATTTGACCACGATCTTTTTCGGACGTTTGTATCGTACGTCATCTACTTTTCATCACCGGCAATAAACCACTTCAAACCCGGTTTCATTACGTCTAAATAAGGAACCGAAAATCAGCACACGATTTATTAGATTTTTTTGACGTGACAACGTCTATTAAATTGGTACGGCGTGGAGTCATTCTCGAAAACACCGTAACGGCCGAATCTGACGTCACACGGAGCCACGCACATTACTCATAATAATTAATTTATGTGTAACTTTAGAAGCAGAAAATTTAAACAAACTATTAAATAAAAATATAAATGTTACACATTACTTTATTTTAAATAATTTCATTGCACCCAGAAAAAATTACCATGTAATAGACGTTGTCACGTTCAAATATCGGTAGTAGACGGAGTTCTACAGACAACCAATTTTTTTTTTCATTTTCTTTCTCCGCACTTTTGATGCGCCTAAGAACAGAGTCACCAAGAATTTGAATCGAACGGATCGTGACTGTTGTGAAACCCACCATTATTGTTCGCCTGCTAGGCTCGAGGAACCTATATATTTCTCGCCTTCCTCAAAGTCAACTTAACGCTGTAAGAGCCATCTTTAGTTAACAGTATGGGTGTACAAAATAGACGAATTGGAATTGATGCAACACATGAGTGCACTTCTAAAGATTCGGACACTGGTGCGGGTATGACAGATGATCTTCCATGATGGTTCACTTCAACAACAAAATGATTTTTGTGTATAAATAGATAATATAGAATGCATTGAATATACTCATAGAAGGCATGTTTTTGATTTGTCAAAATCTTATAATTGAAATACCAATAAGCATTAGAATCGAAAGTAGATTTTAACACGAGAACAAACAATGACTTAATAGTGACTTAGACCTAATACAAAATAAAATAAAAATATCGTTCTGTGTACATCAACGCGATATCACTAGTAAAACGAATATCTGATATGTTTATATTTGAGCGTAGGCGCTGCGAAACCTGAAGTGACGTTAGAATTGATGCCAATATCGAAATCCAATCAACGGCCCGTGATTGACAGTCAAAGCCGGGCGGCTGACTGCGGTGCATCTATCTGGGTGTTCAAGTGTTCATTGGCCTTTACCGGGACCCAGACTAAGTGTCATCTATTCAAAGACGGAAACTATTTTTATGGAAGTTTGTTAATAGAAATCAATTTATTTATTTCATAATTTTTCCATATATAGTTTATATAATAACAAGCAATATTAAAAACAAAATGTACAAAGCTGTACCAGCTTATTTCATAACTGAAATTTGTTCTAGCAGTTCAGAGAGGAGAAGTTTTATATAATATTTGTTTCTGTGTCAGACAGAGAAAAAAATACAAACAAAAAATAATACATATTTATTTGAATATACATGCATACATAAACGTATATACAAATACATATAAAATATATACATATGTATATGTTTTATACAATATTTATACTAGTGTGTGTGTATACACACACTAGTATAAGTCCCCTATTATGGAAAGTTTCTCAGTAATTAATCTGGTTTTACAATTACCATGAAGAGATTTTATTTTCGAAACAAGCTTCATTTATTGGTCAACTGAGTAATTTATTTTTAAAGAATAATGCCTACGTCAAAATCTTATCTTAGACTTGGATTTGATCTCCGTTTATGTAGATGTGGTCAATACGATACTTAAATTTTTGACTTGCTAGCTTATCACTTCCGCCTTTTAGAGATTTCTTTATTCTTTTGATGACAAATAAGATTTACGATCTCCGCTTAATACTAGTTTTGCATTTTTGGAGATCAAAAGCTAACTATTAATCATTTGAACTCTTATTTATGTTGATTGTTATGAATCCTATGTGTATTATATTGTATACAATAAATTGGAAATAAATAAAATAATTATAGCTTTCGTGCCTATTTAGACGAAACAAAGTTCAAATTATCTCAGCTCCTATTTTTCACGGAACTAAAAAATTCATGGAACACCAAATGTCGCAAAATGCCTCTTAGTTTTGCCCTCCGGAAAAATATTTGTTGCTTTCACATTTGCAAAAGTAGCCATCCCTCAATAATTCTTGGCGATGGGCACCCGACTCATATCTCTGAATATCCTCAAGTCCAAGTCCTGGTTACAATTACGAATGTATTATTTATAAGACTGCGGAACGAAGCCTCGTCCGGGGGAAAAGGAATTGATTTCTGCATAATTTAGTACCGAAAACACCTCTCAGAGACCTCTCTGTAGCACTAAAAACAAAACATTCGTTTGTATTTTACTACTTTCGTAGGAATAAATGCATCTTTTATAACCACATGTACCTAGCGTACGTTCGCACAACCGAATAAAAGCAGATATGTGTAACCCCAGCATTAATTCTTAAAATTCATCAAGCCAATTTTTAATTACGTACATTGAACCTGTGTCGAATAATAAAGGCATAAAGGTGTGATTCCCTTTGACAGGGTTAATATTTTATTCAAAGGAAGCTTTCGTTACCATAATAATTAAATGTAGATTATGAATATAAAGTCTCAATGCGAGTTTCGTAAACACAGTCAACTTTAGACTATTCGAGTTAAAACACATTGCGCATATTAATTAGCACCGGCAAAGGGATAAAATGTAAAACAACCAAGAGTCAATCCCTATTTCTCGGAACATAATTAATATATTTTTTAGTATCTTCAAAGGAGCTGGATGCTTTTATGCGCCATCTTATGATTTTCCCTGTAGCTTGCGCAATTTTAATAAAACGATTGATCTTTGAATACGATGCCATAGTAACTATTAATTAAAATCTACAAATAATAGTATTTATGAAGTGGCCACTTATCTTACCTGACTGTAGATTATAAAGTAAACTGACTCCTTGACATGAACTGACTGTCTCGTCATAAATGGATGAAGATATGCAATAATAATATTATGGCAACATATTAACGCAAGATAATAGTATATAGTCAGTAACAAATTAACACGCTTAAATAGAATAGAATTTTTATCGAAATTAAAAATTTGTTCTACAAGCTGAATCAGTCTTTTTTATAAACTTACCGAATAAGAAAAAGAATTAATATTATATATTAATATATTTATATACATATAATTTAATTATTAGCTTTATAGAAGTGTTTTTAATTATTCGCCTTTTAGCTTTTTTCATGAACATTTCCAGGCAGTGCACGGAATGTAGGCTACCAGTAATAGGCTTCAATTCATTTTCATCGTCACTTACGAAGTTATTAACTGTATAATCGACAGTTTTGGTTAAAGCAACATGATGTCGACCGCACCTATAGGCTTGTGTTGTCTATAAATTGTCTAAGTGGGTCGGTGGTTGCTGGCAGAGCATGCGGACGCAGCTGGAGTGCGGTGCGGTGCCACTGTGAGGATGCAGCCCGCATCCGCAATGAGCTGGACGCCGGACACCGCTCTAATTTACACCGACCGTTAATTGCCTACAAGTATTTGAGTCAGCTAAGAATCTCCACTACGGTGGCATTTATTCTGCTGTTGCGTTATTCATTTATCTTTGTAAGCGACGAAATGGCTACAGTTTTTAACTTGTTTTCCTCCAATTTGCATTTTATTTATGTGCACGTTTTGTTGTAACACAGGGATAGCATTGGCCTTTTTATATGCACGAAATTTTAACCATTTTAATATTGTGATAGCATAAAGTACATCGTCGATTCGTAAAACTAAATATAAAAATATAATTTTATAGTAGAGTTCTTGTAGTAGAGTTTGTTAGAGTATCGGGTAATTTATACGAGTCCACGTTGACTGTGCTTACACATCATTGATGGCATGAAGCATAAAATAATAGTGGTGTCGGTTTGTGGCTTTATTGTGAGTTTGCTATAGTTTTCAATATTTCTTTCATCTATAGAAGTCATGTAGATCTTTTAACTAAAATCAAATCGGACATAAAAATCTATATAATAGTGTTGTTGCCGCCCCACCAGTTACTGGCATCTTAGTTTTTAAACGCAACTAAGAAGCTTTTCTCGGCAATTAACCATTAACATATAATATTGAATAAAACATTGATTTTTTGGCATCACCAAATAATAGTTTTGATTCCATTTCTTAATTTGTTATTAAATTAATAAAAAATAAATGGCGGCGCTAGTGAACCAAACAAGTGCTTTTAGTACATGGTTATTATTTAACTTTTACCTATAATAAAATATAATAAAGAGATGTGATTAATATTTTTGAGGATTAAACCAATCCCAGCATAAATATTACAGTAAAAATGTAATTGGGTTATGTGCAGATTTTTTGTTACCCAATAAACAATATAATTTTAATCACCGTATTTTAGTAATTTATCACCTTTTTACCCATCACTATTTCCGTTTTGTAAAAGTTATTGGCATGGCACGTGTCTAATTATTGTCAGTGTCACGAATTTTCCTTTCTCTATGCCAATTATTATACAAAAAGAACTAATAACTAGTATTTTCATCTTGTAGTGTTGGTCATCTAGGATTTAAAAAGATACCAAATGTATTAAATTATATTGTTATCAGACCTAACGTTTCATACTGAATTTCAGGTTAATCCATCAACAGAAACGGAGTCTAATTTCAATTACGATATTAGATTCAAATAAAAAGGACAAGCTAAATAAACCGTTACAATAAAAAAATACAGTTACAATTTCGTTACCATTACCCATGGAATTCGTTAAACAAAAGTACATAAATATATCTAGTGGATGTTCATAAGTAGAATTGAAATTCAAACAACTTGTTAAGAGAAAGTTTTAATAGCTAAAATTGTGGTGTCTACTCTAGCACTAATATAGACAGATGGGGCACGTGTTAGGATTATGTTGGATTCCTCTCATCGGAGCTTGGAGCATACACCTTGCAACTCGCGGCGGAAGTTCTGTTAGCGTGCCAACTTCGAATCGCAGAACTTTGCAATAGTGATTACCTGCATAAAACCTAGTCCTAGTTCCAATTGGTTTAAAGTATAAATTGTTGATGTTTTTTCCCATTTATGACTAACCAGCTGGTGAACGCGTATGTACAGGATTAGTATCTCAAGTAGTTTATATTAGCATAGCGTATATCTTTATAAATTATAGCTTTCTGCCCGCGGCTTCGCGTGCGTGGATTTCGGGATTGGGGCTATAGAGGGTTAAGGGTCATAGATTTGCCCACGGCTACATATGCGCGGAAGTCGGTTTATGGCGCGAAGGTTTTATTGCGCTTCCCGTGGAACTATCCGTTTTTCCGAGATAAAGAATACCGCAAAACCTTGCTCAAGAATCACTCTATCTATCGATGAAATCCGCATGAAAATCTGTGCAGTAGTTTTTGAGCGAATCCTTTATTACGCATCCCTTGGGATCTGTCGATTTTTCCAGGATAAAAAGTAGCCTATGTTACTCGGGGATAATGTAACTTTCTAAAGGTGAAAGAATTTTTGCAATCGGTCCAGTAGTTTCGGAGCCTATTCATTACAAACAAACAAACAAATATTTCCTCTTTATAATATTAGTATAGATAGCCTATGTGTTATTTTGATGTATAAGTATGTCTATATTACTGTATAGTTTCTTTAAAATCTATTCAGTAGTTTTTACGTGAAAGAGTAACAAACATACTCCACATCCATAGCTACAAATTTTTGCTTTACTAACATTAGTAGGGATGGCCAACTTAACCAACGTTATCTAAGCTTACGATAATCAAGTGTGTAACAATTTACAACTATTCACGTTTTAAATATAAAGATTTGCATGCCTTTTATGAATGTCTTAATCTAAGATAAAGAAAAATATTATTGAACTTCCATTTTCTCTTAATTTTCACAACACGAAAAATTGCTGAAAGTACATTGAATTTATTACGTTTTATGAACTGCGAAAATGTCAAACGTCGTACTATTTGTCTTACCCATAATAGATTACAAATCAACCGTAATTGCTATTATCTGTGATCGTTTGTTCAATTAATCCTTTTCTAAAATGCTCTTGTTTGCTTTCACAATGGCTACGCTTAGAATGATTAATTTGTTTGCATAAATAGCAGTTTAACACGAGTGTTTCGTAAAGGAAGTGATAACGATAAAGATTTTCGTTTGATAACGCCTATATCATTCATATTCTAATTATTATAATATCGTCTCACCTACCTTCTCTTACGTCTATATTGTCGTACATATTGTCAAACGATTTTTACACGCTTTTTATTGACTTACTCTGTCCGTTTGTTTGTTTGTTTGTTTGTCATGATCAAATCTTGTAATCGATTTTTCGACCACTTCTACTGCTCCAATCGAGCTCAAATTTTTTTTACATGTGTATTCTAGATGACAATACAATATTCAATCATTTTCGAATCATAAAAATACATAATTATGTTGTAATAAATTAAAAACTTTTTAATATGAGAATTGGTTCAATGAAGCAAACAGATAGAATTTGATATAATGCATATGTTTAATTCTAATACTACATTTTCTGAACAATTATGTACATTTCTTTATGTTTGTTATAATAATCACGAGACTAAAAAGTAGTAAATAAAAAAAAAATTAAAAAAAACTTTTTAAAAAAACACGCTTTTTACGCAAAGACTAAAAAACGTTTGAAAAAACTTTTGTTTGTTATAAAGACTAAAAAACATTTGATCTAAAAAGTAGTAAATAAAAAAAAATTAAAAAAAACTTTTTAAAAAAACGCGCTTTTATTAAAAAGACTAAAAACCGATCTAAAAACTTGAAAATAAAAATAAAGTCACGCTTTTAGAAAATTTGGGTACATATCAAGAAAAATTTCTGATGACAAAAAGAAATGTAACTCAAAAATTTGTCTATAAAATTTTGCAAATTAGTCCAAGAACTCAATGACTATAAAAGCGTGGGGTGTTCAAAATTAAACATTACTCATTTAATGGTCTTAACATTTACACCAACATCTGAAAAATTTTTGTGCGTTTGTTTGTTTTTCGCCGCTTTCTAGCGTCCATGATCATGGAAACACAGTCATAGATGTTAAACCCGAATTAAAAATGGAATAAGTAGGAAATTCCTCCCTTAGGTGATTCTCATAACACTTGATTTCTATCGGAAATGCATGCTGATTTAACGTGAAAATACACTGAACGTGTCTGGATTACTTCGGATCCTCCGTATCGCAGCAGGTCGAGACATACACCTTGCGTTGTACAGCGAAACTTCCGACAGCGGTCCAACTAGTTTCAGTTGAAATTGGAACTTCATCATTTACGGGAAAAGCTTTATTACATTCTTGTTAGCAACAAATTATAGATAACATTACTTTAAATTATTTTAAACAAACGATATATTCAAAGCAAATTCTACAACTCTCAACATTTAATTTGAAAATTCGTCTAACGCTTAACTAATTTAATTGAAAAGTTAATAAACCGAGATCGGTATAAAATTGTTAAGAGTGAATTTTGATGAAGTTCCGTTGTCTCGGCTTTACTTAATTGTTTAAGTTATGGAATATTCAATCTTTATTTGACTGAAATCTTGTTCGAAAACATTGAAGTGATGTACTGTAGGCCTCCACTTGATTATAACTGTCCATTCTTTTAGTTCTTTCGGTGCAGATCTTTGCAAAAGCTCTTCGTAAATTGTTCCTTGTAAATAGTTAGGATAACCAATATTGAGATCTATTAATTGAGGATTGGCTTGTCACAGTTCTTTAGGGCCTCATTGTCATGCAAGTCATGGTCCCGCGAACTTGTTGGTAGCGGGGCGCAGGGCCGGGGCGGTGACGTCGCGCAAGGGAGCGCCAACGCCGCCGAGGCCAGAGACTTATGAGGATTACGGGAAAATGTGTATTCGATGACATTTTTCGGGCCGTAGAAAAAGATGAAATATAAGGAATTCTAAACGTGACTCGAATGCCGTACGAACCGTCACCTATTACCGGTCCAGGCGCGTTCTTTTCGCGGTCGGGCGGACGAGCGCCGATGAAACCGAGCGTGACGTTCCATTCCGATATAAAAATGTAAGTATGAAAAAGCTTTGTTAAACGCGTCTTGGCTTCAGCGAAGTGGCGAAGTTTGAAGTGGAAAAGTTTTACTGAGAAATCTTTCTAGAAAACGATTAAAATTATAGACTATTTATACTATTTAACGAGACGATATGACTTCAATGTCTTTCCTGCTATTTTGTATTTTTATACATGAATTACTTTATTCTGTATTATCAGAAAACATGAGCCAAAAATGTCTCTTTAAATTAAGGTATTAATTTGAACTTTAAAGTATTTCGATATTTTTTCTTTATTTATCATTTTTTTTCATATTCATTCTGTAGCTTAAAAGTGATTATCTGAGCGAAGTTAACGAATTATTACTATCGTCCTATACTACTCACAAACTTTGTGCTGAGCACGCAGTCTTTGGAGATTATTTTAATGAAATAATTAAATAAGTGGGAGCGCAGTGGACATTGAACGCAAGTGGAATCCAGAACAGGGAGTGGGACGACACAATGATTTCATTTAGAGACCGAGGACCATCTCCGCTAGAACACGTGTACCTAACTGCAATTTTATTAACATCTCGAAGTTTAGTTAGGAGCAATTCTCATTGAATTAGTTAAGATAAGTCGATCGATATAGCCGGCGGGAAATATACAGGTCTATTCCGAAGTGCTACGTAAGAGGGATTCTTACACGAAGATAAGGAAAACAAGCCTTGTTTGTCGACCTCAAGATTCCAAAGGAACATTTAGTACCGCTCCGGACCCTCGTTACAATGGCGCTGAATTATTTACCGGCCCCAGCTTACAAGGCCGAATTGATTTCTGCATAATTTACACAAAAAGAAACGTTCGACGCTAAAATGTAAAAACGGCAATAAAAACGCGGCTGATTGCATTATCCTTTTAGAGTCCGCCTAAGAAAATTGAGACTTTAAACTTTCAAAGCGGCTCTCAGTTTTTATTGCGGACGTACGCCGAATCATTGGCCGGCGGAGATAACTATTAGTCGAATCAAGGTCGTGGGAGGTAAAAATAAAATCAGTACAGGTTATATTAGTGTGTTAGGATTCGGTCCACGTCTCGAATCGGAGGATTGCGTGGAGGCAGCGGGCCGAGCGGGCGGTGCCGCACTGCGCTCGCCGCTGCCGCCGTGCCGCGCCGACCGGCAGATAGCTATCTCTACCTGCTCTAAGACAATTACCGCTACGTAAACGGAAAATTGTTCGAGAACTTTGAAACGTGCTTTCTAATACAAGCTGAACACCGAAGGGAATGCCTTTTTACGTTTCCAAATAAGGTCGTAAAGGTGCTGGTGTAGTTAACTAGTCTGTTAAAGTTAATTTAAACCAAATAACTTTTAATAATGCGAACTTATACATATGCGACAATGAAACTGAATTACTTCAAGCAAATAATATTGAGATAATATTTTTACTGAGTTTAGTCTCGAAAACTGTCCTGTGTCGTTTGAAACAGTGCCACTTTCCCTGTGGACTATTTTACAGACAATAAAGTTCGAAGTTGGAATACTGAGCTCGAATTGTTGAAAATTATCCATTTCTTGCAGAAATAGAACATCGTCGATAGTAGTTGGAGTAGGTTTGGATGTGTTGAATTTAAGTTTCAAAAGTGACCACTATAGTCGAAATTAGAATGTTTATAGAAATCGTCGTGAATCGAAAAAAGAATTAAAATATAGTAACATTTCTAGCACTTTTATGGTTAATAATTTCTTTTTTGAATTGGCTTTGTTGAATTTCAGAAAGATATTATTTGTTTCCTTTACTCACAAAAGTACAAGTTTCGTTTGCAAGACTACAAGAGCTCCATCAAATTTTTGCTGTGTTAATTTTTCGGAAAAATCTTCTTTGTTGAAGCTAATAGGCGAGAAATAACAGAGACACCGTAAAGATATGTTTTATCTTACATCTTGCGGGATTTGAATTTATATGTGGATTTATCTTAACCCAGTATTTCTTCAGTTATTTGTGTAAGGAATTCATCGCATTTAACGTCTGGCTGAGGACCATTAACAATAAATCGTCCTGTTTGTTCCACCCCCGGCTTCTCCGCGCCCTACCACGATAATCAGCTTCGTACAGGACTGTCTAGATTGTATCAGTCGCTGTCCCTATCGATCTAGACGGGGAAAAAAGGCTTAAGTTCAAGTCAGACATCCAATTTGAAGTAAATTCATTGATGCATAGCGCTGAGATAAGCTTAGGTATATCTGATGTGATCTCGGAGGTATTATTTTTAGGACACAGCACTTCTTTTTCATAAAAGACATACTATTAAATACTTAGCATAAAAAATATTCCAAGAGTTTAAAAAAGCGTTCCTTCGAAGATAAGACTAATCAGTGTATTGAGTAAATTCATTATATTTTCTACACCAACAAAAATTCCATTCTATATCTAAATAATGACGAAAAATCATATTTATCTGGGATCGTAGTAGTTTCTTTTTTGTATCTCTTATTCATTATTCTGTCATTCACTCGAGAAACTCTCATACAATCTTTTACAAACTCTATCCACATTCAGATTCATCACCTTTCTTGTCACATGCCACTCATCTAAAAGAATTAAATGTCCATTTTTATCTTAATAATGGATGTCCACTCCAGAAACTCCCACATCACCTTTTACGCAATTTACTTATTACTTCTTAGGTATTCCTTTATCCTGACATTCATACTTATCACCTTTTTTGTCACATACTCATTTCTAAAAATTACACGTACGTCTTTACATGACTGTATCTAACTTGAAAAGATACATCCCCTGATCGGATTATTATTGTGTAGTATATAATTGCTTAATTAGTATTGTATTTCAACCAATGTTTACGGCGCTAATGAGACTAATTGCTAACATTTGTGGTATATGTTTGTAAGTGTTCCTTACAAAATCATGAATCGATCAATAAAGACTTAAAGCAAAGTGGACAATTGGATGGTTGAATAGGATGATAATCACGATGAAGAATAAATTCTAATTGATATATAAAACTAAGAAGTCTTTTATGTAAATTTTTATGGATATGTATTTGTGCGGTGACAGATTAATAGTACCCCTGTAAATGTCACTCAATTAAGGCCGGTGTCTGGAAGTGTCCGGATAGTGCCAATGAGTGTGCCGACTATTACACTGTATCATAATAAAAGTTGTACATGTTTAATTACACTTTACCTAACTTTATGAGGAGAACAGAGATAAAACTGTACTACTTATTTTTGACGCACAGTGTATTTATGTTCATAAATAACTTTAAAATCATGTTTAATGTCAGAACTAAGAAAATATAACTTTATTACATAATCCGTATCTAAAAATTTATCTGTTACTAAAAAAACCTGAGGTAAAACCGAAAAAAATGTGTGAGTTATACATTTCTTCATTATTTGTAGTACCTTTTATTTCTATTTAAGGTTCAGCTTCTTTTCAAATACATTTTTCGATATTTTCAATACATACAAGAGAATTGATAGTAAGTGCTGATTTACTGTGAAAGCTTCTCTTATTCACACTATACGAACAACTAACAGAATAAAAGCAAGGAATTAACTTTGCTACACACAAGAATCTCTAGAATGTTCTATTTGTAACTTCCACAAAACATAAATTTTACAGCTCGTTAAGTTTAGCTCATTATTTGATTATTCGCATTATCTCAGGGAGCTATTTGAAGCTGTTTCATTAGGAAATAAGCGCGACGAAGCTCGCTGTAGGGCTTTTGATATTTTAAACGACGACCATAAAGCGACTATGGTCTGTGTTAATTAAAATGGAGTTAAAAAAGTTTAAATATACATTGTATATTTTAAATGAAATAGTGTAGCTTATAGTGTAAGAATTATTATAATAGATTGTATAAAATACCAAGTGTACAAGATACGAAACTAATATGCCTACGGAGGGTATAAAAGCGAGTGCAAACTATTGACCCAGGCATTGCTGTCCGACATTTCTGCGTTTTATCGCAGACGAAAAACAGATGGCGCTACGTGTGCTATGTAGCGTTCGAGCGACAGCAACCGAATTTATCCGAGCGCTCTCGAGCTTAGAGGCTTCGTGGCGACTTCACTTCTTATTTACTAGTCGACGAGTGAACACATGTTTTTCAAATTACCCTCTATAGCTTTCTATTAAATATTAGTTGAGTTTCTTTTGCATAAATTAATTCAGAGCCTTAAGCATCTAGTGTTTTGTAAAAAGTTACGTCATTCTCTTAATGGTTTAGAGTTGATCTTCTTATAATAGTAATAAAATTAAATCCATTATCATTTTAGTATTTACTTTTTCATTATGGATTTTTAGTAAAAAGCAAGTTGGGAGAGTAAATAAAACAGTACAATATATTAATGTCAACTTCAAAATTATTACCAGTTGTATTGTGACTGTGAGTATTATAATAACTAGGTTTAAGCTATTAGAACACGGTGTACTATAATTACTTTTATTTGGAATTATCCACACTTATAATTCGTCACTTATATATATTTAGGTTATCACAAGAGGCACCAAACAACGGAATGCCCACATGGTCGCCTGCATTTATCATTACACCTCGGTTACTCTCAAGTGATAGTCAGTTTAATACTTTCTAGTTTCTAAAACATTTACAGATATAGGACATAATTATCTATATTATCTTAAATTGTGATTAGTATTTTATTTTATGTAAATACATTATGAAGTACGATATTACATATATCAGTTTAATTGAAACATTATGAGTAACTTCCTATAAAAACTAGATACTGATTTTATGGCTTGGCTACTAGCACTTTCGAGCCACAACCAAACACTGATTGAGAACACTTTTACAGATTAGTTATATATTAAATAACTGATTATCTACGCGTATAATTATACATATCTAATATTCGGCCATCCTGACATTACAAAGTTTGTCCTCAAACTTGTATGAAAGTAATAAAAAAGAAAAATAAAACTATAATTTTGATTGGATTAGTACAATAGAATCTTCGGTCTGCTGTGTACCCCTCATCACAGGATGAACCCATGGTCGTGCACACCATCCAGACATAGCAATCTGCAGTTGATCCCTCATCTTTGAGCCAGAAGTTCTACTTATAGCAATGACCATTGACCATGAGATCAACCTTCCAGATGCATTAACATCTGCAGTTGGTCCCTCATCGCCGGGTACAAGCCAGCAACACTAAATACTCGCCGATCGTATCAACCTTCCAGATATATTCGGTCTGCTGTGTACCCCTCATCGCAGGACCAACCCACGACCGTGCACACCATCCAGACATAATAACTTAGTAATCTGCAGTTGATCCCTCATCTTTGAGCCAGAAGTTCCACTTATAGCAATGACCCATTGACCAAAAGATCAACCTTCCAGATGCATTAACATCTGCAGTTGGTCCCTCATCGCCGGGTACAAGCCAGCAACACTAAAGACTCTCTGATCGTATCAACCTTCCAGATATATATATATACACATAACACTTGTCTGCAGTTGACCCCTCGTTGCTCATATACAGAAAATAGCCTTTTTCTCTTCTTTTTTTTTTTTTTTTTTTTTTACCTTGCAACCGTGTCAACCTTCCAGACACATTTTTAACTCTTTTATACAAACATTTTCAAATACACATTGGGACAACATTAAATCATTAAAATTACATTATTTCTATTAAAAATTAATGTAATGATTTAAATTCAGATATGATGATTACTACTATTCACTGTACCTGATAGTTGCGATTTCCCTTGCACACCAGGAACAGGAGTGCTGATCTGTGGCGTTGGGCGTTGTTCCTCCATCGCCAATATCGGTGTACAGCAATCACGTCCGGTCGCACCATTTCTTGAGCCTAGACCATTAGATCTTCTATCGCCACGTGTATTTCTTCGACCGCATTCAGAAGTATTACTAGAGGTCTTGTTATGCTGCGAAGTATGCACCTGCTGCTGTCGTGAATGCTTAGTCGTTTTTCTTCTTGAAACATGGTTACTATCATCAGTATTGTAGCTTGACTCATCGGAAGAATATTCAAGTCGTCTTCTGCTTCGTTTATTTCGATGTGCATGCCTTGAATGTTTTCGGCCCATGATAATTGGAATCCCACTTCTGATAATAACTAGGTTTAAGCTATTAGAACACGGTGTACTATAATTACTTTTATTTGGAATTATCCACACTTATAATTCGTCACTTATATATATTTAGGTTATCACAAGAGGCACCAAACAACGGAATGCCCACATGGTCGCCTGCATTTATCATTACACCTCTAGTTTCTAAAACATTTACAGATATAGGACATAATTATCTATATTATCTTAAATTGTGATTAGTATTTTATTTTATGTAAATACATTATGAAGTACGATATTACATATATCAGTTTAATTGAAACATTATGAGTAACTTCCTATAAAAACTAGATACTGATTTTATGGCTTGGCTACTAGCACTTTCGAGCCACAACCAAACACTGATTGAGAACACTTTTACAGATTAGTTATATATTAAATAACTGATTATCTACGCGTATAATTATACATATCTAATAATTATAAGAAATAGGAGATTTTGCTTTTAAAATGTATAATTTCATTTAATAGTTTCATGTTGTTCATTTATATATTGTTGTCATTTATCCGTCGCTAGCCGAATGTTCTCTGTTAAAATATGTACTACAGTTTACAGCATCTAGCAACCAGTACGCACGTGTTTTATACATATATGAATATGATAAAAATTTATAAATTTACAGGATGTTGAAATACATTGAGAAATTCTTATTTAGTAAGAATCATAATTAGAAAATATAATAAGCTTTTGACAGCTGTGTGGCTTTTATTAGGTTTAAATGTAAATCACTTTTATCAACGACCTTTTTAAAAAGAAACATAATTATCAACATTACATGGGAAAATAAATAGTAATACAACTAAAAAGAGGTATTTCCGCGGTATTTCCGAACAGTTACGACATGGGAAGCTTCAAAAAAAGAGCGTATACTTTCATGAAAGGCCGGCAACGCGCTGATGATACCTCTGGTGTTGTTTGTGCTATGGGCGGCGGTGATCACTTACCATCAGGTGACCCGTTGGCTCGTTTGCCTGCTCTAATATATAAAAAAAAAGGTATACTACCCTTAGCAGTAGATATAGATGAAAATTGAAATCAAAAAAATCGATAAAAGTAAGTTGATGCTGATCAATTATTAGCATAAGTATTTTTTTTAATCCAAAAATTTCATTATATATTTGTTTGAAAGAACAAAAGTGGAAGCTTAAATAGTACGAAATAGCAAGTTTTCTGCTTAAATTTAGCTCTGTTTAATTACCCGCATTATCTAGAGAAGCATTCTCAATTAGCTCTTTTACAGATAGAAGAAAGGGTTGTGCTGTTTGATCGTGTACCGGAATGGCAAACAGTGTTATTTCTTCAAGATTGAAGTAGTTTATTTTTAAATTTGTGAAAATTTTATCCATATTTTTTTTTATCTCATCGAATGAGAAAACAACTGATAAAACTATTAAGTACTAGTCGTATTGTAACACAAACTACACACGTACACGAGTTTGCTTTTGTTTTTAACCTGATAACTTCCAGAACACAAACTAACGACTTTTATAAGTAGATTACCATCGTAGCTATGTAAAACATGTAATTTTTAACAAGTGCTTATAGATTAATGTTACCTTGCATTGAATATTCCGAAATGTAACTTTGACGTTTTAGTAACTCTTTAGTAACGAAATGAACAATGTTGGTTAAGGAACAAAAGGTTCTTTACAGATGTTGTTAAAAATCAGAGTCAGCATGATCTATAAAATAAAAAGCTTCGCGATGTTGGATAAGTTCTCATTACACAGATTGGCAACTTCACTCTGTCCGACTTGTTGTTATAGTGTTATCTGAGAAAAGCATTAAAATTCTGCATCGTTATTGTATATTAATTCAATAAGCATTAACCAACCAACAACATCCTGCGTGCCATCGCGAGCAGGTTTGACAGTGCGTTCGTTCAGGGGCTAGTCTTGCGGACTAGGTCATTATTAGTTATTAAGTACTAACATAGGCTAACTATCTTGATGTTACTAACACACTGGATCTGTATGTTATCCTTTTATTAAACAATAAATAAAAAAAAAATAAAAAAAAATTAACAGTAAATGGCAAATATCTCAAAAATCTGCAACCACTATCTGTTATATTAGATCCAATAATTAGAAATATACTAAATACCATTTTCTGAATTTCATAGGTATTGCAATCGGAACTGCTGCGATTTGTTGAGTTACAGGTCTACTGCAGGTGATTTGTCTGAATATAATTTGCTTTGTCGTTATGTTTGATCAGAAAGTTTTTCTATCTGGTTGCTCATTTTGTAGCGATAGATTTGTGAAAAAGGTATATAATAAATGGTAAACATTTAAAATTTGGTTGCTACTCCACAAAGGTGGGAAGTATACATTTAAAACTTTATTTTTACATTAAAGGTATATTGAAGACTTTTCTTTAACACTGCTTAAATTTGTTCCAAGACAAAAACGTCTAGTTATACAAAAAAAAATACAGACATTTTTGATCGTAATTACCAATTAACGATTATAATTACTTTAAATAACGAACAAGGATCACTTATTGCATGCCATAATTCGTATCGCTATTGCAACGACGACTACTGGAAATGAAGTCTGTATCAGATTTCCCGTCAACACACACATCGGAGCATTATCTATATCGGCCATCATTCATCGCCATGCATATAATATGAGTGAAACCTTTGTACATTTCACCGGTATAGCTCCCATTTCATATTGGATAGCAATTTATTTATCATACATATTGCGCTTCGCCCGCAAAGCGGCAGCGAGAGCGTCTTTCTTCCTCAATGGTAGCAAGAATCGAAAACGTGTAGGGAATATCGTTCTGGTGTCATTCAATTTTATTGAGCGACATTAGGGTCATTACCAGTTGCCGACTGTAATCAGACTATGTTCGGAATATTCTAGCTACTCGCCGATTGCTCTTACTTAAAACGTTACAATTTAAAACAGACGAATGTCAAAAAATAATTCTTAGTATTCTTATAATATGTTAACATTGTGTATTTTTGTATGCGTTTTGTTTTACATATATAATTGAATCTTGAAATCTAATACGCATTACCACTCTAAAAAACCTTATAATATTTAAAAAAATGAATGATATTATGGAGGCCAGAATTTTAGTTTTATTGATATGATTACATAGTTTATTCTGACAATGGAATTAACTACGCTAATAGAATGAAATGTAAGCAAAAACCATGTAAACAAATTAACTGTATTCGAAATTTCAGTAATCTATATATAAAGCAACCGCTAGATTTATTGTCTATAAAGCTACTTTTTACAGTATTTTTGAACTAATCTTCTAATGTGGTTTAAATTATGTTAGGTACTTATGTTTTGAATTTGTGGAATTGCGTGAATCAAGTCCTGAAGATTTCATTGAGCGAACACCACACCCAAAGTTACATTCATTGATCGTTCTAGGACTGTATCGATGAGCTAT
This sequence comes from Scirpophaga incertulas, assembly GCA_036419045.1. Taxonomy (NCBI): domain Eukaryota; kingdom Metazoa; phylum Arthropoda; class Insecta; order Lepidoptera; family Crambidae; genus Scirpophaga; species Scirpophaga incertulas. Next base: position 24,533,235 of record CM071634.1, on the reverse strand, counting down.
TATCTCAATAACTCTTCCATAAGTGTGCCACAAAACCGATAATATGGTTTCGTTTGCGATAGGGTTGTCATTCATTGGTAGCATTACTCCTTGTATTACTGTAAATATATATGATTTTGTGCCTTTGACAGTTTTTTTAATGAATGATTTGGAAAAAGACCTTTATTGAAAGCAGAGAAGCAGATCGCCCATCTGATGATAAGTGACTACAGTCAACTGTAAGTAAACGCCTATAAGATTTCCAAGTAAGCAGCGTCCATAGGATTATTTTTTTCCGTACCAACTTGTGGCATATGCTATTATCTTTTCGGGAATGAGACCAATGCATCACTTGCTACTGCTTTGCAATAATTGTTATACAGTTGAAAATGATGTACAGAGTCTCCCTCTGATAAAAAGAAAACGATATCGGAATAAGTAAAGTCTAAATTCATTACCTCGATATTTATCTAAGGGTATTATGGCCATATTTGTCTTTGACAATTGGAAAGGTCTTTGTATGATAATTATATTCTTAAGATTAAATATTGTTGATCAGTCAGTACAGTTATATACATAGACTCTGACATTGACAGAAGAGTATTGAGAAGCGCAAGATAAAAAGTGAATTTCAAGGAAGATACTTCTAACAATAACACGTGCTGGTTCTTAGGCCTATATAATGCAAAAATGCAGTGTGACAAAAGAAGCATGAAAGTAGGATTTATACAGTGGAAGGAGAACTTCGAGTAAATTGGCTAAGTGATGATGAATTGCTAAATAGTGTGATAAGGGAGAAACAGCGTGGAAGAAGATGAAGTAACAAAGCTTAGATGGACTGGGAATGTAGAACGGATGGAAAACAGATAGCTTGCGAAAGAAACTTATAAGGTGATTGCCAATGGGCTAGCTGGTAACGAATGGCCATGATGAACTTATTTGAACCAAATAGAAGAAAGTCTGAAAAGGCCTGGTTAAGAATGTATATCGAGGGTGCATGACAGCATTCATGGAAATTGAGGACGCTAGAGAAGTATATATATATGTCGTATCCTCCTGGAAAAAGTCGTGAGTATATGTGCATATAGACATATATTTACAAATTTACTAATATATATTTAATAATATTATGTATATTAAATAGATGATCCGATAAACTTATACCGTTTAACATTCAATGAACGTGAGTCGGAATCTCATAAATTAAAATCATTATTATTTTTGCGATTTTATATAAATATTTGAATAGTTATTGTATGATCATTTAAATTAGACTTTTGAGATGTAAGTGAAATTACTAACACAACTTTATGATATGTGTAAAGATATACAATAATATTTTTTCTTAAAGCATTTTCTTTTTTAATTATGTATGTATTCATTGGTTCGCCTCTGATTCTAAACTAAACAGTATTGTGCTAGTACTGTTAGAAATAAATGATTACTTGATAAAAGTGGAAGGCGTGTCATCGATACTTCTCCAATCCTGAGCAGATTGGCAGCCCTAATTTAGAGCGATGCAAATGTCGTGATGCCGGCCACGCTTCATCGGTCCTGATATTGCGCCTTCGTTCCGTGATTCTCTAAGCCCCCCCGAACCCCTGGAAACCCTGCGCCCGAGCTCACTCACCTTGGCAATCTCCACTTTTAATCGTGCCTTCAATGCCTTACTTATTAAAAAACCTTGCTCGATTTTGTAATCAGTGCAATATAAGAATGCTCGTACTTGGCATCAAACTGAAGATATCAACCGAAACATGGAGTAAAAGCAACGTTCTGTTTTTTGTATTAAGTTTTTAGATGTACCTTGATTGCAGTCTGACACCGAACACAAAAAGTAGAGAACGGATTTCTTAGTACCTAATATTTTGTACCTTCGTTGGTCAATTTATAATACAGTTTTTTTATAACTTTATATTAAGTAGTTTCTGTGAGATTCACAGCAAATCTGCAATCTCCTTAAGAACCACAGTGTATGTTAACATAATCACTGTGACATGCTATATAATATATAATAAACTACGATATATAACAGGTATATAACTCGTATATAACAGGTGAATGAATCAATGCTTCCATCAATTTCAGTCACGGCGATCACTTAAGACTCCTAAAATACAGCACTGATACGACCGAATATGGTATAACATAGAACGCAAGTTCACATAATTGTAAGAATGTTCACGGGTTGTCGGGCTCTAATCAAGTAAAAAACGAACTTAAAATGAGTATTCGAGGATATAATAAACATAGAACTATTAAAAGGTACCGGAGAGATACTATGTACTACAGTCGTTAGGTATACCTCTTACTTATTTCTTCTGCAAATAGCAGTGATCGCATTATGTTCCGGCGTGAAGAATAGAATAAGCAGTGAAAATTCTGTGAAATGAATAGTCTGTAAAACCATATGTACTATAGGCTATTACAATCACTTAATATCGGGTGGTCAGTTTGGTAGTATGTCTGTATATTACTTTAAAGAAATCTTGCTTTCGCGTTGATACAGTTAGACCAGGGTTTCCTAACCTTTATTTCACTGAGCCTCCCCAATTCAAAAATAATATTCTCATGCCCCCTTAAGTTTAAAAACATTAAAAACACATATTTTTTTTTACAATTAAATTATTTCTTTGAATTAAAATTAAAATACAGATATTTGTAGATATTTATGTTTTAAGAATAAGAGAAGATATATGTATCTACACTTGAAAACCATTAATTACTTTCACTTTAGGTAAATATCCTAGTTTTATTTTAATTATTAAATACTAATGAGATACTTGAGCTTGCATCTTCTGTACCAGTATGTCGATTCTGGGTTCAGTCTTTGCTAGAGCGCTTAAGTACTCGATTACGCCCCCCCTGGTATTCCACTACGCCCCCCAAGGGGGGCATGCCCCCCTGGTTGGGAACTCCTGAGTTAGACCATAAAAATACTTTAAACTTTGAAGTTGATATTTATATAAGTATTCTTAATATTGTCGCAAACAATAAAAATATTTATTACAATTTCTAAATTTAAGCTATTAGAAAATTAGTATTAATCAACTTCACAGCGAATTTAGATAACACAAATCTAAAAGAAGCACCTAGCACACATTTTAGTACGAAGTAAGTAGAATAGCAATAGTTTCAAAATCTAACGAGCTACGCTCCATTGTGCTCTAATTACGATTTAGTGCAATCGAAACTTACCGTTATACATAAATCTTAGAGGCTCTGTATATACGGGTGGTAAGAGGAAGATAGAAACGCTATATTTTAAAGTGTTAGCGAGTGAACGTCGGTTAAATTGTAAAGTTTATGCGACGAATTCACGTACGGACACTAAGGTGAGACTTCAAACTTTTTGACTTTTAACTGTCTTTTAAGCGAATCTTCACTCAATGACGATTATATGTTATAATTAGAGATCGGATAATCGGATGCATATTTTATTTATTAAAATCCAGAACTACTACTTATAATATTTTACATCTGTTCATAGCTACTTGGCATCATTATTCACAAAAATTGTTAGAAATACAGAAAGATACGAAAATTGGTTCACAACAGGTCAAGTCATATTAATCCCTAAAAATGAAAATACCGAAGATCCAAAAAACTGGAGGCCAATATCCTGTTTGCCCACCATGTACAAGCTATTGACTTCCGTATTAGCCGACTTATTATATAATCACTGCTCAAACAACAATATTATGGCAGCTGAAAACGTGGGTGTCATCGGGGAGCTAGGGGCTGTAAGGATCACCTTATGATGAACAAGGCTGTACTTGAGGATGCACATCGTTTCCAGAAGAATCTGAGCATGGCGTGGATAGACTACCAGAAAGCATTTGACAGTGTATCACACGATTGGCTTCTTAAGGTCCTGGATGTCTACAGATCCCCTGGTATCTGGATCCCTGTGGTAAAAAGATTCTTACAGCTGGTTATGCCATCATGGCGAGTGATCATGACAGCGCGTGGCTCCCAAAACACATTAACTACAGAATCGATATCAATAAGACGCGGCATATTTCAGGGCGACTCCCTCTCACCGTTATTATTCTGCTTAGCAATCAATCCTCTCTCAGATATTCTGAGCAAATACGAACTGAAAGGATACAAACTTAAAGGCAGTTGCTGGATCAATCATTTACTTTATATGGATGACCTTAAGCTCTATGCAAATACGAAACATAATTTGAAAGTATTATTAGATAGCGTTGAAATATTTACAAATGATATTGGGATGTGATTTGGTTTAGATAAATGCAACACTTAAGCTCGGGACACAGAAGCAGTGTATCAGGAGAAGGACACATACTACTTAGCGGTGACACAATTAATCAGCTTGCAATAGGAGACACTTATAAATATTTAGGAGTACACGAATCAGGAAAAATCGAACATAGCGTAATTAAAGATCAGCTAATGAAAGAATATTTTAAGCGCATCAAAAAGCTTCTGCACACTCACCTTAACTCACGATGTCTTATTAAAGGAATTAATGTATATGCGATCCCAGTATTGTAATATTCATTTGGTATTATTAACTATAAAGATATAGATTTAAAGAAAATAGATACAAAGACAAGGAAACTACTAGCTATAAATAAAGCACATCAACAAAAGGCGGATGTTCAATGGTTATACTTACCTGTAGCAGAAGGAGGAAGAAGGCTGATCAACGTAGAATACACATATAAAGCACAGATAATTAAGTATAAGCAGTACTTGAAGCAGCAACATGATTATTTGATAGAAGCGATAGTGAAGCATGATATGAGCAGAGATAAGTACTCTATAATTAAAGATGCACGTGAAATAGAAACACAACTACACTTAACACCCAGTAACATACACACAGATGATGAAATTAGACAAGCAATAGTAAAGCAGCATAATGAAACATGGAGGGGTAAACAACTACATGGGCAATTTCCAAATAAAGTATTAGATCAGGCTAACATAGACACAGAATTATCATTTAAATGGATTAAGAAGCAACAGATATCATCCAATTTAGAATCATCCATATTTGCCATACAGGACAACGCGGTAATGACACGGCAGCACCAACGAGACATACTGAAGGAGTCAGTAGATGGAAAATGTCGTCTCTGCGCGTGTAAAGACGAAACAGTGCAACACATTATATCAGGATGTGATAAACTGGCGGGAACTCATTACGTGAAGCGGCATAATAACCTTGTCCACTACGTGTACTGGTGTTTAGCCAAGAAACATAGAATAGAAGTCTCTAGTCTTTAGTGGAAAGAGACAATGATCCAGCCGCAAGTAAAAGAAAATGAGTCGACTAAAATACTATGGGAAATGCCCGTACACACCGACATCACTGTAACACACAACAGACCGGACCTAATATATATAGATAAATTAAACAATAAAACATATTTAATAGATATTACAGTACCATCAGAGTATAATATAGGAGCTAAAGAAATAGAAAAACTTAGTAAGTACCACCTCTTAAAAACCGAAGTCAGCCGCTAGTGGAACACCCAAGTGACAGTCATCCCAACAGTTATTGGCTCCACAGGAGTGGTTGCCAAAAGTTTAAAAAGATACACCGATAAATTAGACGCGAATATAGACATCACCATCCTACAAAAACAAGCAGCCATACACACAAGCATTATTATAAGTAAAGTACTAGGAGACAATATATTTGTTAACAACTCACACCAAACAGACTCAGCAGACACACACGCACAAACCACTCAAAATACATTACACACACCGCAAGCACAACACACATTGCAACGAACACACACACAAACATCACAACCATAACCAAAAAAATAGAGGGGAATAAATATCTTTTTTCCTGAAGGAATCAGGACGGGATATTTATTAAAACCGACAAAAATGACGAGAAATTCAAAGAGTAATATAATATAATATAATATAACATAATATAATATAATAGAGTGATCTACAGGACAGCTCAAGCGAGACATGTAAAAAATGCAATTATCTATATACACACACTATGACAAACATCTTTTAGCTAGTTCTATTGCCAGCACCACTAAGCTGTAACATGTTGATAAATTAAATAGTAAGGAAATTGCATTTTTGTTATCCATTCTGGTGTTTTATAGCAATATAATAAGATATAAAATCTTATTTAATATGTATTAAGTTCCATAGTAAAATCTCAATGTTATAGTTGTTACAACATTGACATCTGTTAAGAAAGCATTTTGGAAAATGCACTCACTAATGATGCGAATAAGGGGAGAGCTTTGAAAGGATATGTCATCGAAGTCCGTCACTTTTAAAATTGGAACAATGATACAAGTATAAAGGGAACAAAGGAAAATCCCAAGATTAAACGTAGGAGTAGAAGAGCGCTCAGGGTGTTCCGTGTGGGAGCACGGTGAGGCTCTTCACGAGCTGTCTCCGTGAGGGGGTGTTCCCCGTCGACTGAAAGTCGGCCAGGCTGGTGCGGGTCAGGAAGGAGGGAAGGGACGTTTCGTCTTCGTTCCGTCCAATCTGCTTGCTGAACGAGGCGGGGAAACTCTTCGAGAGGGTTATCTCCGCTCGTATCAGCGAGCACCTGTCGCGCGCGGGTCCCGACCTATCGGACTGCCAATTTGGATTCCGGCGGGGGCGATCAACGCTGGACGCCGTCCAGCGTGTTCGTTCCCTGTCGGAGTTCGCAGGCCGGTTCGGGGGGGGGAGGGGGGGTTGTGGTCGTTGGCGATGTCGTTAGACATCGTCCTCCCCTCCCCTGGCAGGCCATTAGAGAGGCGCTCGTGTACCACGAGCTACCTACCTACCTGCGGGCCGTGGTCGGGGACTATCTGCGCGACAGGACGATCGGCGTGATAGGACGGGACGAGATGGAAACGTCGAGGAGGGTCGAATGCGGCGTTCAACAGGGGTCGGTGTTGGGACCCTCGCATACGACGGATGGAAGCTCGCATACGACGCGGTCCTTCGCACCAGCCTTCCTCACGGCGTGAGTGTCGTCTGCTACGCTGACGACACTCTCGTCGTGACGACTGGGGCCGACTTCGGGCCGGTGCTCAGGTTTGCTGAGCTTGGGGTGGCATGTGTCGTGCGGGCGATCCGCCGGCTGGGTTTAGAAATAGCGCCTCACAAAACCGAGGCGCTATGGTTCCACGGCCTTCCGAGACGCCGGGAACCACCCAGCTGCCGGATCCGGGTGGGTGACGCGGTGGTCCCGGTGGGGTCGTACATCACATACCTGGGCCTCATCCTGGACCGCCGCTGGAGCTTCGAGGAGCATTTCGTGCGTTTGGTCCCCCGAGCCAAAAGGGTGGCGGGCGCGTTGCATCGCCTGGTGCCCAATCTCGGGGGACCGAGGGATGGAGTTTGCCGCCTGTACGAGGGCGTCGTGCGATCCGTGGCCATGTATGGCTCCCGTGTGGTCGCAAGACTGCGCGAGGTCTCCCCGCTGCAGAGCTCTGCTACGGAGTTTGCAGCGGATAATGGGCATACGGATCGTACGAGGCTACCGTACCATCTCTTACGAGGCGGCGACGGTTCTGGGACGCTCCCCCCTCATTTGACATTGGCCGACATATACGCGGTGACGTATGCGTCGCGGCATGTCGACCGGGGGAGCGATGGGGGGAGTGCCCTGGAACCCGCGCACGAAGTGCCTAAGCGGGAGTGGCACCGACAGATTGTAGCGGCCTGGCGTGCGCAGCTCGAATTACGGATCTGCGCACACCAGCGGTCCGTCGGTGCTGTACTCCCGCACCTCGAAGCTTGGCTCCACGGGAAGGAGGAGGTCACCTACCGATTGACTCAGATACTCACCGGGCACGGCTGCTTCGGTGAGTATCTGTGTCAAATAGGACGGGAGGGATCGACACATTGCCACCACTGCGCATCCGACCTCGACTCGACCCAGAATACACTAGCGGAGTACCCCGCGTGGGCCTCTGAGCGCCGAGTCTTTGTCACAGAGATCGGGCGAGATATGTCTGCGCCGGCATTGATTGCGGCAATGCTGGCGGACGAGGGAGGTTGGAGGGCTGTGGCCTCCTTCTGTGAAGCAGTGATGCTCCTGAAGGAGGCCGCCGAGCGGGGTCGGGAGATGGCCGATCCCGCTCGAAGGAGGCGGCGCCGGGCTCGATAGCACAGCTGCGGCGCCGCCGGGGGTCGCCGGCGGTCGTGAAGAAATAGCGGTTTTTAGTGAGTAGGCCTCCCCCTTCTGGGGAGGAGAGCCTCACATAACCGCCGGCTCGCCACAGCCGGGGTATGCAACTTAATGCATTTTCCTCAGGGAAAAAAAAAGGAGTAGAAGATTGATAGTGCAAGCGCTAGCTATAATGATGCTTAATAACTACGAGGTTGTACTGAAATGCTACACTATTAATAGTGTTTCTTGTAATCGATTTTTCTATGGCAACAATAATACATATAGCAGCACGCAGCTTCCCTTTGATTAGTAGACGTTTGCCAAACGAGTTTAGTCATAGGCCCTTTCAAAAGAAATTTGGCTAAATATGATGCAAAAAAGCAGGTCCGGATAGGTCTGGCTAAATCCGAATTTATGGTAACCCTAAGCGCATGACTAGCTGAGGAAATCTAAGGTAGTTTGCCTTTGGTATTTTGTAGAGTAGAACAGCTTTCAAATTATAATTACTTAATTTGCTCATGATATGATATTCTTTTTTTAATCACTTAGATTTTTAATAAAATAGGTACTCATTCAATACATCAAGTCATAATTTATCATGACTGCTCACATGCGTTTTTATAGATGGACACGAGTATATCGTAAATTTGACTTTAGAAAAGCATTTGATCAATTTTACATACATCTTTGACTTTTCAGCGCAGTAATTGCAGCTTGTACGATTAAATTTTCTTTGATAGGACTGTCGGAATAATGTAAAATATATACGAAATTCGAATAATGAAAACAGTGCTCGATCCTGCCATAGCATCGAACCTTCCGATTAAAAGATGATCCAGATATAGCAATGGAAAAAAACAGAATACGTACATACAAACGGAACGTGCTGTCTAGGTATAATTTATGCGAACAAGCAATGGCCCGTAAGGCTGTTCGCATATATCACGCAGGACTTGGCGTATCGCTGCCGCCGTATGCAACTATATAATAATCTCAACGCCGAGACTCTGAAGTCTGAATAGCTTTGGTCATAGGCCTGTGTTTTTCAACAATAAGTGCATCTAAAAAGTGTATCTTATACTCACAATAATGATATGTGAAACGTTGTCGAAATAAGGTACAATAAAATAATGTTAATACTCGTAAATCTCTTTATTCTGAATTATTGAATATAATTGTCTAAAAATATGATTTTTATTCATCACAAAAATTTTCAGCTTTCTTTATGTTTGACTTGTTCAGAATGTCTTGTGATGTTAAGTCTACTAATAGTTAATATATATTTTCCAAATTAAATAACTAAACTATATTTAAAAAAACGCATATTATCTTAATTTATAACATTATATGACAAAATAGATCGATTGACACAGTAGACGCAAGTTGTGCTGGAAAGAGTTGACTTGTACATTTTCTAACGTTAAGAGGTAGGGTATCCTAAAGAGAACTGTCCGGACGAGAAAGGAAGAATTTACAATATCAGATCTTTGGGAAAGGCGATTGAAATGTCCTTGTATTTTTTTTTGCTGCCAAATATAATTACTTCTCCTCTTAATTCCGCCAGTGGATTCATAGCTATATAACATATACGAGTACATCAAGTATTAAACTATTCACTCAGAAGAAACCGATCATTGAAGCTTCCAAAATTAAGAAATCACTCATTAGAATTCTTGTTTAACTCGGTGGCTTCAAACGTTATGCCATTGTTACGGCGGTTTATCCGTTACTTTATACGTGTTGTAATGTACGGTATCACGAATTTATAAAGCCACGAATAAAATGTAAAGGGGTATCTAACGCTATTTCATTATCGTGAATATGTAATATCAATTAATTGGAAGTGGTGCTTACATGTTTTTGTTTCTAAGCATGAATCCTTGGTTTCGTTAAGATACTATCCGTTTCATCGTGAGCTCTGACCCGCAGTGTTTGAATCCAGTTTCTGACTGCAATTGCGAGCTAGTGTTCCGTTCTCTGTGCATTAACTCAATTTGAATAATTTTACGTGTGCAGACGCCCACCATAGTTTAATGTTACGCTAAGCTGAAAATTATCTACAAATTAAGAGAGTGTTAGTGTTTGAGGACCAGGGAAGTATTAAAAGGAGATTTAAACATAGGATGGGTGCAGCAATTGGACAGGACAATAGCCTATATCTAGTTTAAGTTAAGGAATCTTTGACAGAAAGTGAACACGGACGTGAACTCTTAAAGGACTCCAGCTTTTGCGCTCTCCTCATACCCTCCGGGAGAGAGTTCCATAACCGGACGTCATAAGCCGAAAAAGAATATGAAAAAAAATCGGTACTTCGGGGCGGTATATCAAGAGTTAGATTAAAATTAGAACGCAAGACACGACATGACGAATGGGATCGAAAAGAGAAGAAAACAAGAAGGTAATGTGGACTACATAATTGGTATCTGCATCTCTAAAAATAATAATAATATTAAAATAGTCTTTGAAAAACTAATTTTCATGAGTCATTAGTTACGTCGTTGCTATACTGTACTAGGGTAAGTTGCTTGCGGTTTGAGTTGCCATTTGACATTTGCCATCCCACTTTAATGTGATTATCACGTTTTCTTTTTGATTAATTTCTATCATTTTATCAAATTATTGATATTCTTGGTAAGCGTATACTTCTTCACGGAATCTCTATATTCTTCCTGTATTACATTTTGTCTGTTTACATTAATATATATATGAATATATTTACTTAAACTAAAACCAGATTCGCTTAATCCTTTAACAAAAGTAACCATAAATGCAAAGCGTAAGAGATCAAGAGGAGCGCGGCGCCAAGTGGAGGGTGCGGTCATCATTGGCGGTTTTGGCGTACAGTTAGCAATAAAAACTTTTGTAATTACACCCATTTAGGGCAAGAAGTCGCATTTGACGCTGAGTCGTGCCAAAAAGGCAATTATTTTTATAACAATCCGCCCGCTAGCCGCCTCGTCGTACGCTCGGCTACGTTGTTGGAATGTCGGCTTACCAAATAGCTTTCAGAGCAAGTTATTCGTCAGGGTTAAGTTAGGTGGGTGGGAAGTGTATTCTTATAAATGAATTCAAATAAAATATGTATATAGTAAAAAAGTATCTGACTTGCATGCCGTTTTAATGGGAAACCTCAATAAAAAACAACCAACAAACAAACATGGAAAAGAATTTAAAGTATTGTTAAGTATTTTTTAGACTTTATGTCAACTAAGAATATACATATATTTGAAATAAAAGTATTACAACACGATTCATTTAAAAAATATGTAAGACGATGACAAAATTTATAATAGATAATCTACTGCAAGTGAATTTCAGTCAAAATCAGAGCTGCTATAGTATGCAATATTTCTCACTACGCTGTCTTTGTAGGCTCGTCCGTTGTTCGGCAGTCAATGACCCTTCATAGGACGGACTTCATAGGACAGGGTGATAAGACATTCATAAAATTTTAGCAATATGTGGGGATTAGCCACTGTAGACTGGAAGATCCACATATCTCGACAATGGCTTAATAAAACTCTCGAAAATTGTGTTCGATTATACTTTTTAAAAAGGATATGTTTATATTTTATTATCCACTATACTGTCGTGTTTATTTTTAACGTGGATACTTTTTATACTAATTTAAGGTTTCATATAAAAAAATATATAATACTAATTACTAAAGAGGTGGATTAATTACACAATATGCTACAAGGCTTTAAAAGTACTATTGGTGTATGATATAAATATCGAAACTTCAGCTTGAAAACTTTCATATATTTTTGATTATCATTTAATAATTCAAAGAAAGATATTAAAATGGAAAATTGACAATATGTGATGATGGCATTAGTTTACAAATTTCAAATTATTTTATTGTGTTTATTGAATGCCAAACCACATTAATTGTATATCAATAATTAATATTAATAATTTTATATATAAGGAAAGAAACACAAATAGAAATCGGCACAGATTAGATAGTATTTTATGTTTTATATTTAGTGATAAAATTCTTGAAGGTGTGATCATGCAAATATTTTAGGCCTAATGATTGATATGTACTTAAACTGGAAATAATATATTCAAAAGCCCATTCCATAGCCCGGTTTTCCCCGTGCACGCCTCATAAAGAACTGTGTTTTTTAAAAACACGTGATATAAGCTATCATGTATATTTTGTTACGCAATTACAAGAAATAATATCGAACATTTACTAACAAATTAAAAACTAGTTGTTTTTACTTATATATCTGGTATTATTGCAAATGTTATAATGAATCCCTTCTACATGTACTAGTTATTAAGGAAATGTTTATTTCTCTATTATTTAATGAACAATATATGTATAAACTATACTAACGTAGATAAGGTATACATTAAAGTAATATAAATGATATAATAATGAAACTTAAATAAAATTAAAAACTAAACTATATATAAAACTAATATCTCTAATAATTATTTAGTAAAATAAAAACTAAACTATAAATAAAATATTTGAAATAAATCGCTGCCGTCAGGCAACGTCCCCATAAGACTAGCAGCATTGCCACGTTGTATGGCGATGCTGATTCGCTGCGCCAGATATGAGCCAGCTTTCCGGTCACATGTAGCCTCGGTCAATCTATAGCTGCACTCTTTAAAAACTCTGTGGGCACTTTCCCCCCAGGGCCCCAGAGTTTCCACCCCAAAAGGCTCAAATATCCAACCACTATTTATGTTTGCATACTTGCGCCGTTTGAGGAGTTCAGCCGAGTTAGCAGCAGACCCAGCCCTAACTGCGGTGCCACGAAGATGGGACTGCGCTAGAGTATCAGCACATGTCGCGTCCCAAACTAGTGGTCGTCCCATCCTCCATGGCACGAGGGTCATGCCGTCGGGTCTCTTACCGTCGTCACGGCTAATGCCGGCCGATTCTAAAACAGCCGGTGCTCCGCACTGGCTAAGGCCCTACGGATGACGTCGTTAAGGCTGGCATGGCGAGAGGCACGCCCCGCGCTTCTGCTGCAAGATAGGCCGTGATGACCTAGTTGGTCAACATGATCACCACAACGACAGCGATGTGGCACAACGCAGGTCGCTCCCAGGCGAAGAGCAACTGATAAACGGAATGTCGTGTTATCTAAAGCTATCATAATATTAATTATTTAGTGTGATTGGAGCGCGTACCTTATTTGATTCGTATTCATTTCATTAAACTATTCAATGGCCAATAACGCAATTGACGGAAATCTATGTTAATATATTAATGTATATGTATGTTATTTTAGTATTATATGAGAAAATGTATATTATATGAGCAATGTTTAAATATGGTACAAATTCAAAGAATCTAATTCACATGCTTCGAACGAAACGGAATACATATATGACAAATTTTATAAATTAGGAGCACATTATTTTACTACATTCTGGTAAATAAAATATATTTCTATTTCACACAAATGTAAAAGAAAGAAGTGCCGTGTCAATTATATCTGAATGTTTAGCTATGTTCACACGAGTACCAAATGTTTTTTTTATATCCGCGGCGAAGCCAACAGTTATAATGACACGGAAACTGAAATGTGCCTTGCAAACGCTACAAATATTTCAAGTCTAAAGGAAATAATTTCACAGTGCTCTTTCGTGACTCAGGGGAAGATAAAGAATGTATAATATTTTAGTGAGTTTCAACTTTAGTGTTTGCTGAATAGTGACCAAAATAGCATGAACTGCGTACTTAATCGGTTAGTCCAAAAGTAAACAGATTCAGAATTATACAGCGGAAAATTTGGAAATGTAATAACAATAATTTATTCATGAGAACTGTCTCAAAAGTTGCACTAAATTCGCAAGAAACTTTGACACTGTCATTAAAGTCCCTTCGCAAATAAAAACAGCATCCACACAATTAATGTAATTCCGCAAGGGGGACGTTTCAAAAAAACATCTGCAAGAATCACATTTTGTAAATAATTTGTTTTGTGGAATTATAATCCGTGTCCGACATACTCTTCTATAGTGACGCTCTCGGGGACCTTTCGGCCAGCAACGAAAATTTTAGATTTTTCATTCATTTAATTTGATAATTTTCTAAAAACAATTGGTTGAGATCAGATCAATACGACATAGATTTTTTATTGATTAACTTACGTCGTTTAATCTAATATACTTGGGATAATTCAAACGTAACATTATATTTTAGAAAAATACTGACAGCTATGCTGTTTTCGAACCACGATTCGAAGGTTTAATTCGACATCATAGTCAGATAATTTTTTATTTCGTAATTTGTTAACAAAATTTGCTATTCCCCTCACCAGGCCGCGGTGTCAGGCGGTGACAGCCGACGACTTGCCGAGGCCCCGCTCATAAAAACTTTTCTAATTATGTACATTTTGTAACTAAGAAGCACGGGCACTTGCAGGGCATTATGATTTTCTGGTTAATTTTCCAGATCTGAGTGTCAACACAGTTATTGTTGGGTGTAATATGAGGGTAAATGTATTTTTATTTTGACGAAGGGAGTGTTTTTATTCTGAGAAGTGAGAACATTGTCCCTCAGAGTTGAACAACATTAAAATTAATGTTAATGTAAATTTTGTTCTTCTAAAGCTATGTTGTTGTTTTGTACGCGGTTCAGATATGTGCTAAAGGTCATATCTCTCTATACATTGTTCAAAAATCTCGGATTGCAAAAAGTTTCCGTAAATTGTGAACGCGTAATAAAGGTAGGTATCGCGGAATCATACTCGTATTGGATATGGATTGGTAGAGTGAGAAGTTAGAATGAGATGCTAGACGATGGTGATTGCTGTTGCATCGGTAGGAGCCTCTAAACAATACAACCTGTAAAACTTTCAATCAGTTACCATTATATGGTAATTAATTATATTATGTAAAAAACGATATATTTTCAATTATCTGATAATTTATAAAGGTATAAAGTTGCCATCTTGATAGCTTTTGCATCAAAATCTTTCCAAACTAACTATTACCGTGGGAGAGCCATGCTTCGGCACGAATTGGGCCGGCTCGACCGGAGTGATACCACGGCCTCACAGAAAACCGGCGTAAAATAGCGCTTGCGCTGTGTTTCGCCGAGTGAGTGAGGGTACCGGAGGCCCAACCCCCCTTATTCCCGTTTATTCCCCTTCCCCTTATTCCCCTTATTCCTCTTATTCCCTTTTAAAAGGCCGGCAACGCATCTGTGACTCCACTGGTGTTGCGGGTGTCCATGGGCAACGGTTATTGCTTACCACCAGGTGATCCGTTTGCTCGTTTGCTGCCCTATCCTATAAAAAAAAAAAAAAATATAAGGTTTACAGTGTAAGTCAAGTTGACCCTATGATTCTTTAGTTCTGAGATTTTCTTTCTGCAATAGTTTCACTTATTTACCATATTCCATATAACAACTTATTTTTTACATTTAAAAAAGCTTAGAATATATTAACGTCTATAAAATTATTTAATTAACTTCAAACTAATACAGTACACTTGAAATTATTATTTGACAGATCACAATGAACTCTTGTCTTGTTTGATTTCGGATGGTTTGATTAGGATCAGAGCGGGTAGGTGTAAAGTGACATAATCTGGGATGTTTCACAGCTCAACAAACTTAAATGGGCTTAGAATACGCGACCGCGACTCGTAAACACGATCCACTCACAATATCTGTCAACTATTGGTTCGATAATTTTATTGACACATAATCAGACACCCTTTGATGTGACGTGATGTGACTTTCGATAAATTAGTTTGTGTTTGACTTGGCAGTGTAAATTCGCTATCAATTAGCTAATAGCTACGGTGTCGCTAAATTATCGCCCCTGATGAACTCCTAGCAATTATAATTGGATACGTGATATTGATACTTTCTACTTTATTTTATTCAGGGCTCGATTTTGAAATAGCTTTTGTTAAATTCAGAGAAATTTGTTATGGTGAATTCAATATTTTTGTAAGCATTGGTAAATATAACCTTTCATCTGAAAACAACAAATGTTTTTAAACTAACGTGTTGTTTAAACGTTGTTTTCGTTACGTGTAAATAAAAGGTTTTAATAGATAGATTAAATATAACTTAATTTAACAAACATAAGTTTTTTATAAGGAGTTTACAAAAATATGTTTTGTTTGTAATTAGGAATTGAATTAAATAAAATTACAATTGTATATGTGCGGCTATTAAAAACCGTTTATATTGTAAACTGACAGATTAGATGATAGTTACTGCGACACATTGTACCTAGTATAATGTATTTCACACAAAAAGCGCTCAATTACTCCACACTCACGCGTTTTTATGCGGTGTCCAGTAAGTAAGGCGGTAGGTGGTGTAATTCGCCGGAGCTTTATAGACAACGCCTTCCAAGCGCACGACCTGCCGTTACGGGCCGCACTAAAGCAGAGTGCCCGT
The DNA here is from genome assembly GCA_036419045.1 of Scirpophaga incertulas. Lineage (NCBI taxonomy): Eukaryota > Metazoa > Arthropoda > Insecta > Lepidoptera > Crambidae > Scirpophaga > Scirpophaga incertulas. The sequence continues at coordinate 24,516,736 of CM071634.1, read as the reverse complement.
TTTTTACGATATATTTTGGGCGTGGGTCATAATAATTCCGGTAAGAACAAATTGGTGTTAATGTGCTCAAATAAAACTTGATCCTTGTTACGTTTTCTTTTCGACCGAATGTTAGATGTTGTATAAATTTTCGTGTCTAGATTTTACTCAAGCAAACCGCCAAGGTATGGTTTAATTACAATGAATATGGATGGGAATATTAGCTATTATAATTGCACACTATCTGTTTCTTGGATAACAGATTTTTTATCTAAAAAATCCCAATACATCCGCTATACATAGCGGGCGCGTAAAGTGATATCACGCTACTTATTGAATTATTTGTATCTTTATGTAAATATGCTTATTCTTCAATACAACAAGAAAATTACCGTTTGGAAATCTTTTTAAAGATATTATGGGTATTCCTATTAAAATACATTTTTATCAATAAAATATGGTTTCAATCTTATTTCTTAAAAGAAGGCTTCAAAAGATAAAAACAGTAGTCGTAGTAGTAAAAAGTGAATAGGCAGCATTATTTCAAACTAATTAATATGGTGCACTGACTGATTAGAATATTCTGATTTACGAGTAGGCCAAATTATTATTTTAAGACTTGTCGTCATATAAATTAAGTTTAATTTTATATGCGATCACTGCATAACGATTAGCTTTAAAAAGTATTAAATTTCACGACTTCACAATGAGATCAATTTGAAAATTGACAAACATTTTACTACACTCTACATTAGTTTACTCGTACATAGGTAGACAACATAGCTACAAGTAACCTTGCACTAATAACTTAACCACTCGTCCAAAATCTCTAACCATGCGTGACTTCGTCGTTAAGTAGACAAACTAAGTGTTTCGAAGCTACTGTAAATAGTTCTGACCTTGTGATTAAATGTTATCATTGTTAAGTTATAATCTCAAGAAACCCCGTGGAGATTAGCGTGAAATTACTTGAGCAAAGTTCCTTATAGTTTTCAACTTGAATTACATACGTTGTGCGTTATACACAACTTTGTATTCCCGCCTTGAGATGCGGATGGGGTAAGCAAGATTGTGAATATGAAAGTAATACAATCGTATTATAACAAAATATATTGCTTCCGAAAGAATTTTGATAGTTAACCGGGCGTGCGTAGTGGAAGGTTGAATTTAAAGAATATAAAAAAGCATTGTTTGAATGAGTTACTTTTTAGTATAAACAACTTTAATGACAAAACTTCTGAAAATAAACCCCTAATGGCAGTAAAATTAGAGAACAAAACCTAAAAGTAAATAAAGGTATCATTGTCAAAGTCTTTCGAGTTGCTGGAACAACTATATTAATAACAATCATGGTAGATATAAAATAACATTATCTCCTGATAACGACGGACAATCAAGTAAAAACAGATATTGACATACTAAAGCCACAGATGAAACTGCAAGGCCTAGATAAAATATTTATGTATTACTTTTAGTACGTAAGTTGCCTAAGGAGTCTTGGAGTGCATTAAAAAAAGGAAAAGAGTCTAGAGGTGAAAAGAGTACAAAGTTAGTATGGAAGACCGACCTTTCATTGGAAAATTTTATCGAAACTTTGTAGTACTCCTATTGGAGTAAAAACGTGTTTCCGATTTATTTTATAATAAAACCATTGAACATTAACGAGGATATCGTTTTCATGGTTTTTCGGATCACTGTTTGCAAAAGTAACATTAAGTTACTCCATTTCAGTATGTTCATTGTACGTTTCATTAGTACAGACATAATCGAGAGCCTAAAAAAAAGGCTATTTATAATTCAAAAGTAAGGGAATGTAACTTTGTATGTAAATTATGAAAAAAACCCTTAAGGAACTAGTAACTACGGAAACGAAGTTTATGAAACTAGGTATAGGGATAGTTAGATAGACCGCCTGAATATATTTCCAGCGGGAAAATCAGATTAAACAGCTGAACTTGACTGAGATCAGGGTTTAAATGCAATTTGGTATGGGGATGCTTGGAGACCTGGGAAGGAACATAAATTAATTTTACAGTAGGAAATTTAGCTTTTTTTTAAATATTCGTAATATAGCTGGGGAAGTTACGTGTGCAAAGCTAGTATAGTTTAAGAGAGCTTATAGAACTTTTTTAACTAATTGATGCCATTCAATTACTCAGAATACTGGCATTATTAAAATGTATAAATATCAACCCGAAATCTAGATAATCATTTTCCTGAAATAATACAAACAATGAGTTAATAAATAAATCAAACATGAACATAATAGTCTTACTTTAAGTATCCAATACATAAAAAATTCAAAACATACCCATAAAAACTAGTATCCACTCAATGTAAAGCCAAAAGAATTCCATAAAAGTGGTAAACTCAGCGGATGTTACTATATCGTAAAAGCTGTTCGGTGGCAACCCTGGGCCATTTAATGCTGTGTCTGCAAGCCCGGGCGACTTCACGTGTTCCGTTGCGGATTATGAAACAGTCGTAACTTTCAACCAACATCTTTCTTACTTTTTCTGGACATCTCATTGGTGTCGTCCGATGTTTGTCCCATGAGACGTTTCCAGGGTTACCACTTTACGACACTTGCTACTGATGTGCCTACTGTTTAGTTCACGTGCATTATTTATTAGATGGTCAAAATACTACGGGTTTATTTTCCCTTCCTCTGCGTGAATGAGACGTTAATATGGGAATAGTATAAGAAGTTGCTTAGTATATCACCTTAAAAATAAACACCAATAAATTCGAGGAAATATTTGCCTAAATATTTTATAAATAATAGAATCACAATGTTTCTTGATCAAAGATTTTTTCTATTAAAAATATTTTATCAACAAATACCGTTAATAACTAACATCGAAAGTTAACTAAAATAGATAACGACAATCCTATTAGTAAATATGTTAAACGGTTTTCCAATGATCGATTAACATTCTCGCTTGTACATTTAATTAATCGCACACAGCTCGAACGATTGAGTAGGTAATCAACATGTTTACAGCCTTTATGAATATGAACGCAGTTACGAACGACGGTACGGGCATACACTCTAACTGATTGCACCTCGTATGACTGGTTTGACGGACGAGTATGGTGCACAGTTGAGTTGTAACAGATGGTTTAAATAGAACGTGTAATATTGAAAAATAAGAAACCGACCTCAAAACTATAGCCATATGTCCAAACTTAAATTAAGAATTATAAAATAATATTTTAGGTAGTTTAAATAAAGAGCCTTAAAATAATTACTACTTATACATTTATTTGATATTTGTAAACTGTTATATTGGGAGCCGTTGCCAGCCAAGTAGGAAAGTTTGAACTCGCGTTTTGGCTGAAGCAGGGAGAAACAACTATAGGTATAGTTGAGATTTATATATTTTTTAATAGTAGTGAATACGAGTAGTAGTTTTAATAATTGTTTTTTTGTCCATTTAAAACTAAACAATTTCGGTAAAAATTATATGCAAACTAGATGTAAAATATGTCTTGCTAAAAAAAAAAGAATTATTAAAACCAATCAAAATAATGAATAATCAATTAACAAATATACAGTCGAATTAATAAACTCTTTCTGGTTTTTTTTTTAAATTTAATGTATTTACACATTCTGATTACATTTTTTCTACTAACTCTTAAGTAGTATGTATTACGGCATCAATCAATATATTCAATAAATTTAATTTGTGTAGGTAATTTCATATAATTATATTTTTTTTTCATATAATTATAAAATCTATTCATTGAACCACACTATTCCAAGGGTGGTTCAATGAAACAGTTTAGCTTAGTTACCTACTGAATCAATGAGTTGCTCAAAATATAATTTATCAGTAGAGATTGAAAAATTGCCGTAACATTGAATTAGTTTGTTTCTATTCCACCGCGGTTTTCTTTTGTTTCGGTTGGATTTCTGTGTATTTTTTATATCTGAGTTATTTATCGTAATACTACATAAGTTATATATTTCATTTAAAGGTGACTAAAGTTGAAATCACTTTTAAAACATCCTATAAACTACCTGTTTACTGTTTGAGGGATTTAAGGATTTTTTAATTGTTACCTAAGTAGTTGTCTTCATATTTTAATTTACTTTAAGAAATAATAAGAACGGCCAGCAACGCGTCAAGCTTTACACCAACACTATGAAAACACTCACTATTACTAATGGCATAAGAAATATCACAAGACCAATATGTTATGTTTGATGTGTAAATAGATATATTAGATTAAACTTTTGTGCAGCTTGAAGTAAGAATAAATAATAATAAGAATTGATAATGGCCTTTTCTCATTATGCTTAGTTTACTTTTCTATGATGATTTTCTTAATAATTAAATAATATATTCAACCAGAAGACTCTGATATTAGTAAGGCGAGAAAAAAGGAATACACGGAATAATACAATTTTTTTATAAAGTCTGAAAATGTATACACCGAAAATAACAGCTTTTTTCTGAAACATTGTCGATGAATACGGATTACATACTGTCCTAGTGTTGACTATGTACGCGATTCATTCCCAAATAAGCCGTTACTCATATTACAAGGGGAGATTTAAATGTCGCTTTTTTAAGATGAATGCCGAGCAATGAGTCATTGTCAGCGAATGTAATACGTTAAGTGAATGCGATTGTATTTTTAATTTAGCATGTATCAAATTACTAATCTAATTCTCTTAGCTGTGATGTTTCATTATTTATGAAAGAATATATTGATAAGTGATACATAGATGGCAATATTAAGCGAAAACTAGGCAATTTATACTAAGGAGTTAGTGGTCATGTTAATTTTTAAATCTACACTAATATTATAAAGAGTAAAGATTTGTATTTTTGTATGTAACGAATAAACTCAAAAAGTACTGGACTGATCTTAATAATTCTTTTTTTACATTATCACTGAGTAACATAGGCTATATTTAGTACTAGATTACTATAGAAATCTTTAGAAATTCTTATTAAAACCAACCGAAGGTGCAAAAAAATTTGCCATAAAATGTCTTTCATCGCATACGCTGCGAAGAGTATTAATGATAGAATATATCAATCTACAAAAAACTTCGCGAGACCATATGTCAAACTAGTGTAGTTACGTCACTATAACTACTTTTTTATATTTAACAAATTGATAGAAATGCCGATCAAAATCAGACCGAGTTATCCATACCATTTATAAATTTTTATCCAAATAAATACTTTAATATTCAAGACTGTCTCAATACCTGATGATTACTTTTTGAATTAGTGAAATTAAAATGATGAAATTTAAATAAAAATACACGGCGACGGCGCGGCGGCCGCCACGCAGCGTATCGAGTAACTAACTCGATGAGAGAGGGGCAGTGCGGGAAAAGGGGGTGCATCATTATGAACTAGGTAGCAGTAGCGCGGCTCTGGGAGGAATGGCTCGCTCCATCAGAAGTGTAGGGAGTCCGTGCCCGGGTGCAGAGGGAGGCTCTGCACCGGTGGAGCGAGGCACTCGCCTTCCCAGCTGCCTCCAACACCGGACGAACGGCTTCGGTCGTCCGGTGGCCGGAGGAGGAGTGGGTTGGGCGCCGGCAGGGCAGCCTATCATTCCGCATGGTGGAGGTACTGACCGGACATGGTTGTTTCGATCACTACCTGCACCGGGTCGCACGTCGGGAGACAACGCTGCGGCGCTCCCGACGACACGTCCGGGCACACGCTGGCTGTGTGCTCGGCGTGGCGGCAACAGCGCAGCGACATTATTGCTGCGCTGGGAAGCAGCAACCTCTCGTTGTCGAGCATGGTTGTGGCCATGCTCTGCTGCGAGTCGCCGCAGAGCATGTCGCCTCCTTGTTGTCGCCTCCTTTTGCGAGAACGTCATCACGCAGAAGGAGGTAGCGGGGAGGGAGCGGGAGGAGGACATCGAGGCCGGTCCTCACCGCCGCAGATGGATAGGTTGGAGAAGACGGTCACACGCAAGAGCGGTGCTCGCCTAATGACCCTACCGCGAGGCCGCGTGCGCGTCTAGCTACCGCGCACGCCGTGGTGATGTCTCTCCGTCTGGGGGACTGTCCAGGGGTTCTCGGATGTCTGCAGTTGATCCTGCCACGTACCAATGTGGATAAAACGTATTGGTATATTTGACGAAAGCTTCTATGATGAAGGAAATACCGAAGTAAACCTAGTAGTACATAAGAAAAATTAGTAATTAAATTATTTTTTATTTTAGTTTGAGTCGGTTCGTGTCCTTGAGTTGATACATATATTAGCTGATGAGGATGATGATGATATATATAAACATATAAAATAATATAAACATATAAAGAATGCTAAACTCGTGCAATTAAACAATTGCAAGAGTTTGGCATTCTTTCGCAACATTAACATATCATGAAACTCGGGTTAGTTTACACGAACGGCCCTATACGAAAATCGACAATTTCGTCGAAGCCTGCAACGTTAAGCACCATTAAAATATACAGTATACTTCTAACCGCATTAGCCCTAACCTTGATTTATGGTCAACTTAATAAATAGACGAATTTATGTTGCAAACTGCGCGATTAAGTGGGAAATATGAGTGCGTCGAGATTGGATGCTCCAGTCGCGAGTCCCTCATAATTATTATAATTGCGAAAGTTTCCCGCAGCACAATGACTTCGTTGGCACCATTCGTTCCTGTTTGAACAAGTAGTATACGTAAACAAGTTTCGACTGAGACTCATTAGAGTTTCTTTGGTTGTTTTGGCAGCGATACGGTGGAGTTTAGTCATGATGTCTTGTTGGTTTCCAGTGGACACTGAGATAAATTTGAATCGCTAAGTCGTTCTGACTTAGCATTTTTACTGTGTAACAAATATTGATGGATAGCAAAATGTGCAATAACAACGTTAATACTTTTGTGTACATTTAGCCAAACAACGTTAATCGAAAATCATTTGTATTATCGTTGTTCTCTATAATAATAAGCCTCTATGCGCATTCAGCTAAATAACGATATGGAACAAGTAATACAAGATTATTTGAGTGGCGGAACGTGAAGTCGTCTCATAGTACAATAATGTTATTTACTTTTACTACTCGTAATTATAGAATAAATAAAAATATTTATTACCAAACTCAAACGTGTAAAAATCCTTCATAATGAATTTCAAATATAATTTTTTTGCTTTTATTAAAAGTATCAAAACGCATGTATTCCCGCAGTTCAGTGATTCCGTCTTTAAGAGTTTCCTAAGAATGAAAAAACGGTTTAATTTAATCATGTCCGTGGGTCTCCTTCCAGACTAGTATATTCCACGTTTTATGTAGTAATAACGTAGAAGGACGCTTTTAGACTACCCTCGGGAGGACCGCCGGGAAACTACAAAAATTGACGCGGCTCCCTGAGTGGTGAATTTTTGTTTTCATTCGCGTAGCCGAATTACGGCATTATATTATGGGCGGTTGGCATTTTATGATCATAGTGTATGTAAAAAATACAACGTATATGTATATATCTTGCGATAATTACGTATGAACGCAATACGTTATTTACATATGAATTTTTTAACCAAGTTTTTGAATTTTGTAACTTTTTAAAACTTTTTTTATGTCAATATATGTTAACCAATCAAATATATTAAATTTTAAACAACAAAATATATATCAATAAATTTCAGAAAGTAACAAATAAAATTCTGATGATAAAAGGTATAGCTTTTATAAAGTAAATAAGATAAAAACTGTTGGATGTACAAACAAAGGTAATTTCAAAAGTAAAGACTTTGTTAGTAATTTTAATATCATCAATAATTAATTCCAGAATTACTATCATTATATTTAGTAATTAATAAACTTTTTTTGTAATATCCCATCGATTTGTCGACATATTCCTTAACACTTTAAATTCATTTTTTAATTAAAGTAAATGTTTTGATTATTTCATTTACTATTTCAATGATGTCTTTATATAATCAAATAAAGATATCGTTGGGTATTCATGTAGTCTTAAATTAGGGTTTAATGTTTCTATTGACTATTATTAATGTTATGATATCAATATTTCGTTGATGATGCCAATTAGACTTTAATCGATACTATCGTGAGCCAATTAAGTACAATACACTTACATGAAATGTTTGCCATAGGAACTGTTATTCCGAGAAATGGCGTACTGAGATATTAGCTACTCTCCAAAATTTGAAGCTTTTTCGCCAGAAATATAACTTCGTAGACAATCTGAAGATAGTATTTTCAATGGTGGCCTAAGGATTCAAATTAAAATGACAAACGGCTTAATTATTATAACACAGCTTCAACTTTCAAGTTATTAAACTTGCTAAAGAAAGTGCTTTATCAGTTTTGACAACATCCAAATTAAAATGACATATTTCCCAGATATTTTATATTAAAATATAACAAAGTTGTAATAAAATTCAAACAATATATATATATATATATATATATATATATGTATGTATATTTATCACGATTATGATATTTGTGTTACCCTAACCTGTGAATCCCCGTCCGTGTACCATGTCGGTGACCCTGGTTGTTCTATGAATTTCATCACTTCGGATTCGATCTCGCATACCGTGATAGGCTTGAGCACAATGCTCGAAAAGCTCGGTACAGTGTCAAAAGAAGTTGGTCAAATAAAAATTGACAAGACCAAAAAATATGTTAATTTTGCTATACTATTCAACCTGATACTCGTAGCCGATCAAACTGATATTTTGTAATCTTAAATAAATATTTTATATTCAGAGATAATTAACAATGGTAAATGTATTAAACATTAACACGTTTAACAATAAACCTGTTTTAGTCAGATCTAATATAGATTTCTATAAGTGAAAGATATAATCATTCTTTAGTTTTGGAATGTATTTGAACAAAAATATTTATTAATTCTCCTTAGATATAATATTAGTGTGATTGTTACATTCCATTGTTTAGGTGTGTACTTAAAGATTAACGTCTCTTATATATCTTGTCATCTTACTTCATCAGGAAACCTATGAAGCCGCCGTATTCTAACACTATCTCGTAGCGTAATCAGTAATTATGAAGAGCGTAGACTACGGATGTGCTTTTATTAAAAATTCATAGTGCATAAATTAATCACACAGTTATGATTAATTGTAGAGAGGATGGGGGGTAAGAGTTGAGCTTTTCGGTCGCCCCGAATAGCACGTGCCGAGGACGGCGGTATGCAATTTCACTCAAGAAAATTGACAGATTATATGAATTTTTAGATACGCAGCAAGGTGACTCGTATTGCGCTCTTAATGGATTTCGGTTTGAGCGATCGCAATACAACCAATTAATCACTTTACTGGCACTGTGACAAATGCTCGGATGAAAATTGAAGACCCTATTGATGAATGTTATTTGACGGCGCGGCATTTGTTGAAGCGAAATTCGTTTTGCTGACTTAATTGCTCGAAATGCGGGCATGTTTTTGGTTTACTACGCTGTGCTATTTTTATTTAGATTATCGCTTACTATAATAATGTAAACAATTAGACAACTATGATATTAATATAATTCTCATAAAATTAAGTTTCTTTTCGTTAAATATTTTAAAATAGTAACAATACGTGAGTGTGACTTCATGTCGAAATAAAGAAGTAGACACATAAAATTTTATTTCATTTATGAACTTTGCTACAAAATTGATAATAATACATTTAAAATAACCTCAAAGATTACGCTATTCTATATTTATTTATATAATATATTAATAAATAGATTGTTTTGTATATTTTGAAGTATTCTAAAACGAATAAAAGTGTGATACACAAGGTTTTCGTTCGGCAATGTAGTAAAACAATTAACGACAGTTTCATTTGCAGTTTCACCAAGTTTCTATAATGACATAATTGTAGACTACTTATCTTGATATGAACTAATTTTGTTCATACATTTTTTTTTGTATAGAATAACTAACCCTTTGAATGATTAGATTTCCTTTTATTTCTATTGGAAAATTTGATATCTTGCGCCTCGAGAAAGAGGCAAGATTATGCTGGTTTTCCGCGAGTATTAGGGTTGTAGTACCAGCTAATACCGTGTGGCATTCCTATTAAAAACCCAATAGTGTCTTCTTACTCTTAGTTTTAATTTTCAAATATACAAGTTTTCGTACGTAATCATAAAGCTTTATTTTCAATACAACTTCGTAGGTTATGTGTTTAGCTTATTACAATATTAACACAAAATGTACATACATTTTTATACTTTAAGGCAATTTGGTGTACGTATCTGGTATTCTGCTTATCTACCAGTTCTAGAACGTGTTCTTAATTTCTCTTTATTTACGACAATATATGTACGTGTAACATTAGAATTTTAAACACTAAGTGACTAAATCGTTTCACGTTAATTATTTCATGACAAAAACACGGGCATCGACAATATTATTTCATTACATCAATAAAATATTTTTTTTTAATAAAAGGGCAAAGATATGTATTATCAGGTATTTACAACATTATCATGAAATAAATAACGAAACAACATAAAACATTATTAGTAAATATAATAAATAACAAAATTACAAGTGCGTATTAAAATATTAATTGAGCAACGCATGTAATTCCTTCTTACTTAATTGAATTTCCTCAAGTGGCTAAATATAGTTTATATGAAAAATTTCCTTCGAAAATACCGATCCACGAAATTCACGCTGAAAGCACACATTTTCCCAATAACTTTCCGTGTTAATAAAAAACATCTATACTCACAGTCAAGCAATATATACCCAGATTCCTATTAACACGTAATCAGTGAAATACCTGAAACAGAACGAAACATTAATCAGCCGACATCGGGAATAATCAGAGTAGTGAATAACATCGTTCTATTTTGAGTGATGAAAGAATAACGCGGGAAGGGCTGCGCTTTTATTGAAACCAATCTCACCACTTGCCTCGGCTGGGAGCTCAATGCACGTAATTGCTCCGTCATTCAGATGATCGCGGCTCCAACCGACTGTCTTGTTGACTGTGCGCTTTGTGTACCCAGCCTTACGAGCTTTTGTTTTAGGGTTGTCGCAACAAGTTTTTGTAGTCGCAGCACTTTGTCGAATGGATGGCCGATTAATAATTTTTAGCAGAAGTTTTTGTTAAATATTTAATAACTTTTTTTTATAAACAAAGTACATATAATGTCTACGTATAATAATAGGAATACATAAATTAAAATACTTTGTATGTTTACAATCCTCTGAATATTGTATAAATTTTCGAGATATTTTAATTTTGTTTGAAAAAGTAATTACATACAGTTACAATATGTGTGTGTACGTTACAATAATTTTATTTATGTGTTGTTAAAATAGGTTCTATGGAATGGAGAGCCAGGGGGTTGACCTCGCCGAGCTCGTGCATCTACATAAACCGGCTAGCCAGGCTCAGTAGCACCGGCATCGAATATCACGTAGACGGAGTTTCTGTAAACAATTCAAGTTACGCCGATATGGTCCTGTCGAGCCCGACGATCGGCGCTATGTAAAAATTTATTGATATATCTGAGAGATTGATAATGCTGATAAAAGTGTGCAGAGTAAGCTCATCGTTTTTAATGTAATTCAAAATGTTGTAATGACTTTCCTTCAATTGTGAGATTCTGCTGCAATCTCTTACGAGTACGCGTAAATTAGCTGTTTCTTGTTTGTTCTAAAATATAAGAATTTGGACTTTAATTTAGATTTAATTTAGAAATTTTATCTTTTGCCTAGAAATTAGTCGGTACAGTGGATTTTCGGGTATTCAAAACTGGTGTTAGGAGTTTATGTTCTTGCTTTTTCTCTCGTCTATTCTAGTGTATTATTAACAGTAAGTGTGATTATAATGCTGTTAGCAAGAAAAGTTGTTAGTATTATTATCCGTTTACCCAACAGAATCCGCTATGAACAGTGAAATAATGAAGACAAATAAACTGATTAATGTGGACCGAAAAGAAATGTTTACAAAAACGGTTAGGCGCACGATCTCGTTTCACCGAAAGTAAAACTCGAGGCGATGAAAAATTTTAATGACTTAATTAACTGGCGGCGTTGAGCCAATTTTCTTATTTTGATGAGATGCCGCACACCCATTTTGTTGTATATCTATTATCGCCTGGAATTCCATAGTCCAATGTAAAAAAGTCAATAAAAGTTGTAATTTTATATATCAATAAAAAATTTAGATGTTCATATAGATATCGCTAGCAATGTCAAATGCAAAGCAACAAAGATACATTTTTGAAATATACCACAGCCCATTCATATTAAATTTTAATTAGGTGATCAATTTCTCATTTATCAATTTTATTTATCCACCGAGAAAAAATATTTACAGAGTGCCAATTTATTTAAGGGCTTTGATCACGGGTTTGTATACGTGGATTAATTTCGGGGAATCACTTTATTTGAGTTGAAAGTACAATATCACAAATTTTGTACATCAATCTAATTCAAAGTAATGCAGTGACTTTGTTCTGTGTGTTGTGTAAAAAATCCGAAGATTCTAACAGTTCTTGATGTCTACGAAACTAATCTCTCCCTTTTTTGGAGGAACAAAAACCGATAGCAACATTTATTGTGACTCAACTGCAATTAAGGAATTGGCTATGTTACTCGTACGTCTAAGTGTCTGAAAAAAGAAATGCAATTGGCACACAAAATCGGGGAATTGTATTAAGTCAATTAAACAAACCCGTAGAAGATAACTGTACTGTGTAAACAGAACACGAAAATCAATAACTTGTGCTATATAAAACTCATGATCACCCGTGTATGGAGTGATGCTGACATCTAGAGACGTAGACTGGAAATCTAGAGTTATCGGAAATATTGGCCATCGATGGAGTATCCCGTCATGGCTTGATATATTGTGCCCATTGGAATTATTGGAGTTATATTGGAGGATTTGAAAATTCAAATCTGTGTGTCTTTTATAGATTTGCAATACGAGTAGTGGATGCTCCGAAGAACTGTTTGAGTCATCTTTCTATTCTCGTAGCACTCGACATTGTACTGCAACTCATGTGAATTACAAAGAAACAATATCATGCGGCACGGATTGTAATATCAAAATTTGGAGTGGACTTCATGTTGCTCTATTACCTTCAAGTGATATTTGAGTAGAGCATTACCTAGATATAGGACAAATCTATCTAAGCTAAATATATAGAGCAAAAATAAATATATAGAGTAAACTTAGAGCGTAGGCTCTAAGTTTGCTATCGTCGCCAAAGGCTTTACTATTTTATATATTTGCAGACAGTCTGCTATTTTGTTTTTTATGACACTGAAACCTTATCTAATAAAGTAATCTTACGTATTATTAATTTCAGCTTACATTTTTATGAATCTTTGTTGATAGCCATCGTAACTAAATAGGCTGTACTATTTTCTATGTTTACGGGCAGATTGCTAATCTGCTTCTTATGACACTAAGTCCTATCTATAAAAGTTGGTATCAGGCTCACGCATCATTAATTTCAGCGTATATTTTTGTGATTCTTTGCACTAGATTATCGCGGTGAAGTCTGTTCTTTTTGGTTAAACACTAAAAAGCGAACGCTTAAGCAGAATAGGAGAAATAAATTCGAAATCTGTTTTAATGGCCAAATTAGTTCGCAATCCTCCGGTTGGGGTCTTAATTAAAAATAAAAAATTCGTGACTAGACTCGTGGAAATATTATTTTTAAGCTATTGAACCGAGTTTTGCTCTACAATATATCTAGTTGTCTCGATCTTAAATATAATTTTCTTTTGAAACACGTCGCAAGCTAGCTAATAATTTATTGAAAATTATTTATAAGTACTGTTGAGTACGAAACGATTTATAAAAAGCTGGATTTATAAAAAGAAACGATTACGGACTTGCTGTGATCATTTCTTTTTATAAATCCTGCTCTCTATAGCTATAATTCTTCTTTTCTAAATCCATTAACTGCAGCCTTTTTTTGATTTCCATTATTTTTATATTTCTCTGGTACATAATTACTGACGTTAAAACAACCCAAAAAACTTTCGTGATTTTTTGTTGGTTTCAATCGGAAGCGTCTACTTTTATTTCCACTTTTCTTTCGTAATGTTATAATATCTAATTTAAAATAATCATACATAATAAAATCCTACCTAATGATATGAACATTAAATGTCAAAACCTCAAATGGAAGATGACCTCAATACAAAATATTTGAGCCAGACACATTACAATGTGAAAGATACTCGTATGTGTCAGTTCCTTATTAAGTCCAAACGTTGTTATTATTTAAGGAATCTTTGACTTTGTTTTACCCTCTTTTTAATATTAGTATATTTTTACCATATGCTTTTTCATTAAAATAAATAAAATATATTTTATATTTGGTGTTATAAAGAATACTATTATGCTATGTTAAAGATTCAAAATTAATACTGGTTTTAATGTAACTAAAAGATAAAATTGAATATTCATTTCTTCACTTTAAGAACGACAAATGATAAATTTAATTGATTGTTGACTCACAAGTGAGAAATTGATTAATAGGGTTGTATATCTTATCTGCATTTCAAAATTGACCCCGAATCGCAAAGATCCGATTGACTAGAATCGCTATACTAACACAAACCTCGTAGTAAATAAAAGCAATTGAAATTATAATAAATATTCAATTACACCAAATTTGTCGACCGTAACTATTTTCCACGCTAGCGGGGCCACAAGGGAAATGTTCATTGAATCAACAACCCATCTATTTAATCTATTCTATATTATTGAGATCATTATTACTGTGCAGCTGGGACCGATCCTTAATCAAACCTAAATATGTATACCCATGTATGGATACTCCACAGTATTAGTTATTTCTACTCGATCATATCTAAATACTAAAAAAAACTTGCTCAAATTTTAAAACTTTTCCAATTAGTAACATTTCACCAATACCGTACAACCAATTAGAACCATCTTTCCCAGTTAGAAGTAATCTCGCCCCGCAGTTAATGACGGTTGTCGATATCTTCTTTATTATTTTAGCAATTTGGCTTTTTTGTGCCCTGTTACGTGCAATTAGGCGAGGGATCTTTGCTACGTTAATTATAAACTTTTCCGTTTAATTCGGTTGCTCGCTATAAATTGAATGTTTTATGTCGAGAACGAGATTGATAATGGCTTGGGAAATTTCTTGAATAAAGTACTTTAAGGACAATCCAACTTAGTGCGGAAAAGAGAATTCAAGTTAATTTCTATGGTATTATAGTCTGATTTCTGGTCTAAGTCTGAATTTAATATCTCTACAAAATACTTTGAATTATACAAGAAAAACGATTCGATTCTAAAAATGTTAAAATATTAAAATAGATATTAGGTTAAAAAGTCGTCTGTTGTTGAGCACACATTATTTGACTGCTCGTCCCCGGGGCTCTCATCATAGCTAAATAAGTACTGCGTTGGTCGGCGGTAAACTCTGATTATCAATCAACCCGTATAAAATGCTGGCGAATCAAAGGAAATGGGAGGTTGTTCCTTTTGCGAGAATGTAATCTTGCAGCAGGACGCAGTAGAGCGGGAAAACGAACCTCACACCGCTTGCCTTTGTCGCAGATGGTTGGGTTGGGATGGTTAATAAAAATAAACACTGTGCAATTGGCATTATATAACGATTCTAGATGTGACCTACGCGTTAATGTATCTCCTGATATTATAGTTTGAGCCATCCCGGGTTGGTCCGGAGAAGAAGGATCACCCAAATCCAGGAACGTCCTGACGAGGACAGATGACAAAACGGGCAGTGAATTGATTTTGGTGAGTAAAAGTGGGTGTAAACATGTTTTAATTATATTACATTATTTAAAATGTAAATTTTTAGCTCTATAAATAAAAAAAATAAAAATAAAAAGTCTTTATAAATTCCATAACCTTATTTTTATAATTCTAATGTTGGTAATTAATATTTGCTAGATATTAGATATTTATAATTTTTAGATAGATAGATATATTCTTTATTGTACATTAAATTTACATAACACATAATAAATTTCAAATACATTGTATTATTTGTACAATGGGCGGCCTTATCGCGAAGGGCGATTTCTTCCAGGCAACCTTAGGATGGAAAATGTTATTGAAGCCAAGAATTTGAATAATTGACAATGTACAACACATAAACACAGGATACACATTCTTAAATGCTACAAAACAATCTATGATACAGTACAAAACAAAAGAAAATCAATAAATCTCACAATACAAACACATATTACACACACAGATACATAGCCTTGCATATACCTACATACACGAATTCCAATACACCTACAGTGACAGATAGTAGTCATGTAAACCATTTTTAAATGCGTTGAGAGACTTCGCACGCCTGAGAGAAATAGGTAAGTCATTCCATAAGCACGCTGCTTGGATCGCAAACGATCGGTGTTTGAAATTAGTGTGGTGCTTCGGAATACTTAGAATTAGATTCGCCTCAGACCTAAGAGCTCGGGAGTGGGTGTCATGAAGAAACATGAAATGATTTTTAAGGTAAGATGGGGTGGCAGGGTTAAAAAGGATTGTAAATAAGAAAGAGAGAATATGAGCATTCCGGCGAAGGCGAATAGGAAGCCACTTGAGATTTTTGCGAAATTCAGAAATGTGGTCATATTTTCGTAAACCGAATATGAACCGTATGCAGAAGTTTTGGAGTCGCTCAAGCTTATTAAGTTGCTCCTCTGTGACGTCCAAATAACTGATATCAGCGTAATCAAGAATAGGAAGAAGGAGGGATTGGACAAGTGAGATTTTAGCTGCGGTGGGAAGGAAATTTCGAAGCCGTCTTAATGTTCCAGCCGACGCGAATATTTTGCGGCTAACTTCCTGTATTTGTGGTCCCCAGGTTAAATTTGTGTCAACTAAAACACCTAAGTTTTTTACTATTTTACTAAATGGTATAGTAATACTATTGAATGAAACGTTAGGAAGCTTAGTCCACTCAACCTTGGCTGTATTTCTTGAGCTGCCAATGACAATCACCTGTGTTTTAGATGGATTGACAGTGATACCATATGATTGACTCCATTCATAGATTCTTGTTAGATTTTATTTATGATATTCACTGCTGATATTAAATTAACTCTCGGTGCCTGGGTGTATATTTGTAAGTCATCTGCATAAAGATGGTATGACGAAGAGAGTTGCAGAGAGACAGAATTAATAAATAATGAAAATAACAGAGGAGATAAGACGCCACCTTGCGGAACTCCAGCTGAGACGTGACACCATGACGAATATGTATTATCGATACGAATTCGCTGACGACGTCCAGATAGGTAGCTACGGAACCAGTCAATTTCCATTGAAGATATGTTAAGAAACATATAATGCTGAGCAATACATCATGGTCGACATTATAAAAGGCATTACTGAAGTCAAGCAAGGTGAGAATGGTTAAATAGCCCTTATCGAAGCCATTTCGTATGTCGTCAGTGACTTTGACAAGTGCTGTAGTTGTGCTATGGCCGCGGCGAAAACCGGACTGGTAGGGATTTAAGAGGCGATTTCGGCAAAGGAAAGAGTTCAGCTGATCATGGACTAAGCGCTCAAGGACTTTGGAAAGGAATGGGAGGATTGATATGGGACGGTATTCAGAAAGTGAGTTTGCATTAGATTTTTTTGGCAATGGAGTGATTTGCGCGTCTTTCCACGCACTAGGAAAAACACCAGTTGTTATGGAAAAATTAAGGATGTGGGTAATGATAGGCAGGATTTCATGAAGGATAGGTATCAGCATTCTTCTACTCACGCAGTCACTACCAGCAGCATTTGACGTTATTGATAAGATGTTCTTCTTAACATCACAATTGGCAAATTGACGAAGAGAAAACGCTGGATGATTTGGGATGGGAAGCGAGGTTAAATATTTTATTGTTTGATCTTTTTTAACTTGATCAATACAAGTGTGCGAAGAAAAGTGTTGATTCAAAGAATTAATGTCTACGTTACTAGGTAGTGAATAATGTCGTGATTTCCCAATCCCCATTGATCTTAGAAATTTCCACACACTTGCAGGCTCCTCATTTTCAATAGACCTATAGAAAAAGTGGCGTTGGGCGTTTCTACAGACTTTATTGCAGTGATTACGTATAGTGACATATTTTTCCCAGTTATGCAGCGTAGGATGCCGCTTATATCTAGTTTTAGATGATTCCTTAACATGTATTAATTTTTTAATATCATCTGACATCCACGGTGCTGGATAGTGTTTGATTTTCACCGCACGAACAGGTGCATGTTTGTCGTAGAGTTTGACAATATTAGCTATAAAAAGGTCTATTTTAGCATCAACTGTGTCTGTTTGATGTAGAGGAATCCAATCAATATTGCCAGCATCCTCACGGATTTTATCAACATTTATATTACTAAAACAGCGTTTATGTATTATTTTGGGTTTGAGCTTAGGGGGACGAATTTTATATGAGAGAAATACAGCATCGTGGTAAGAAAAGCCGTCGGCTGGACACTGACCATGCTTTGAAATATGGTTTAAGGATGAAACAATGATTAGGTCTAACAAGGAAGGAGAACAGTTAGGAAAATGATGTGTTGCGTTAAGTGCAGGAAGAAACAGGTTCACAGATTGCATGACGGACCGCAACGTTTGGGATCGGGTATCATTTTTAAGGAGGCACGTATTGAAATCGCCCATTAAAATGGTTTGATTATATAATGGAAGAAGGTTCTCAAGGATCGTTTCTATAGAGGTGAAGTAATTTATACGATTAGAAGGAGAATAATACACTCCAAGAAGAACTTTAGTGTGTTTAAGGCTGATTTCCAAAAAAATATGCTCTCCAGCGTTTGACGGGGGTGGTTGCGGTGAAGTGCTTACGACTGAGAAAGGTATGTTGGAGCGCAGGTATATAGCAACACCACCACCCCCACCCGCCACTCGGTCATTTCTTATCAATTGGAAACCAGGTAAAGAGTATGACGTTGACGGGAGACAGGGCTTAAGCCATGACTCCGACACAAGAATTGCATGGATATTTTTATTATTGAAATTTGCTAATAAATCTGGATAATGAGCCGGGACGCTTTGGGCATTGATATGAACGACATTGAAATTATGTCGAACATCGGAGAACTGGGTTTCAAGAGTGTCACCAAGCGTGGGAATACTCACAAAGCTGTCACTACTTAGTGATAGATAATTACTGGAATCGTTGGTATCACTCATTCGAAATGTGTATGTATGTATGTATATAGCACACAACAAAATATAATATAAAATAATATACAAAACAAAATATAAAATAATAATATAAAATAAAAATTAAACTTAAATTAGTAGCCACATTAATGACCACCCGCACTTTATAACATATACAAATAAACTAAAATAATCTATGAGTACGGTGAGTACTGTGTAAAAAGAAAGATGTAACGAAATAATATTTTTACTAATACCTAACAATTACTAGTATATTTGCGATGCCTTTGTATTACTTTGTGTTAGAAACATTACCTAAAGCAAACTCTGTCATATCACACATAAAAAGAATTTACTCAAGACACCGGCTGTATGGACTTAGTGCCCTTTGCCTTCATATCGAATATGAGAGGATTTAACAAAAACATTGTTTGACAATGACATAACAGTATTACAGCAAGCAAATTTTATGTACAATACTACCTAACCAGAAAATAATATTTTAACACAAGCAATTAAGAAGTGGATGATTTGATTTAAATGTTTAGATACCTCACCATAAGCGTTAACTATAATCGAAAAATAGTAACAACAAATATCCACCGTCATTATTTTCCAATTGAATACGGTTTCACAAGAAAAGAATAACTAAAGGACGGCATGAAAAACTACCTCATTTTCGAACTGTGCGCTTCAATTTTGACGGGGCTGGGGGCTTGATTGGAGAGGACGACATTTCTGGAGGCTTCTGCTCAACCTTCTGGATATCACTCAGTGTGAGAATGCGATGCCGAGATCCATCACTTCCGAGAACATAGACGTTTCCCTCCTTAGTCCAACATTGTTTGACACCAAGTTTCTCTCTTGCTGCCATAAACAGTGCGTGTCGTGAGCGCGTCAAGAACTCGGATAATGTAACACCAGAGCCCTTCAGTTTCGTCTTAGCAAACCAGATCTTATCTCTAAGTGACACATCGAGAAATTTTATGAGAATTGGACGTGGATTGCCACCATCTGCTGCACGTCCCATTCTATGGCATCTTTTCAACTGATGAGCTTGAAAATTGATGTCCAACTTGTCCCTAATGACTGTGGCTGCAACCTTTGATAATTCCTCTGATTTATCTTCCGGTATGCCATGCAGGAGAAGGATCCTTCTACGACCTTGTAGTTCCAGTCGCTCCACACTTTGTGACAATATCGACAGCTGACATGTCAAGTTTTTTAGAGAATCCAGCATAAGAACTTTAAAGGATGCAAAGTCTGAAGCTAGTTCAGAAGTGTTTGTGCTTACTGCTTTTGGTTTCTTAAGTTCTGCTTCAAACACAGCCATACGGGTTTTAAAAGCCTCTTCCAGCTCCATCACCGTTTTTTGAATGGACTCCATTGTATATAAAATGAACTGTTAAGTAATTCTGTGTTGGAATTTGTACTTGGCGGGTGAGTGAATTATGTTACCATAACAAAACAAGCATAAGAACCTTTAAATATTATGCCTATATATATTAAATTAATTTAAAATCACAGAGCAAGTTTTTTATTACTGTACATTTTTAGTTGCGTAATATCTAAAACCAAAACAACTTATTTATATTATTGTTAAAGGGAAATCTTTAAAGTACAAAAGCGGAGTTAAATTTGCGTATTAAGAAATAGCATTCTTCAACTGGTCTATATGTAAATGATGTATTTAAATTACTATCGTTGGATTTCTCCATGACAAGACTCGCAGCAGTGGGCTTATTGAAAAAAGACACACGACTTCCTTAACCACTGTAACAAAACTATTGGTTATGTTGGCATTATATACACTTTTATACTACTATTAACTATTGTACATTACCTAAATCTTAAAAAAAAACAAAGATTAATTTAATCTTAACACACATTTTATTTACAACATTTTTACAAATATTATAGATATGTACATGCATTTCTAAATGTGAAATCTGATATAGTTGATAATATGTTACATTATATAAATATCTTTAAGAATATAAAAATATTTCGTAGTATATATACTTTCTCGGGTCTCAACCTAATAATACCATATTAAATTCAATCAAAATCAATTTAGTAGTAACGAATATTTTCCGGAATATCAGAAATGACTAAATCAATATCTATATAATATTAGTTGACGTAGTTAAAAATTACGTTTTCGTATTTACTTCCATACGTACGTACTTCCATATAACGTAAGTGACATCAAACATTATATTATATTCCAATAAAAGCACTGTGCGAATTAGAATTATATTTCTTTAAAACTAATTCCATAATTATGCTACAGAAACTGGAATGAAGTTTTCTCGGATTATATTTTTTGGTTTATAGCAGAATTTAGTATTAATCAAGTTGTAATATCTCTTTTTTACATAGGGTAGTGTAATTTATTGACATATACTACTTAATACAAGCATACAACTATATCCATATGTGGGTATATCAAAACACTTGAGACGTTACTAAAGATACTTTAAAATACAAAAAACAAGAGTAACAATTTATCCTAGCTCAACAAAAACAAGAGCAACATTGAACCACAAACAGCTACATACAAGCGTTGTTGTATAGTTTTTGTAGCGATATGGCCGGGTCGTAGCCATAGGTCGTAGTTTCAAGCGGCGATATCGCGTAGCAGGTCGCGATAGCACGCGTCAACCGGAGTGAATTATGCCTGCAGCTGCGTTAATTGTCACTGACGCAAGTGGACTGTTGTACACGTAATAACTAGTTTGTAGCGATAACAATATTTTAGTCAAAAGTTACGTCTATATGAGACTATCTAAATCTAATAGTAGGAAAAAGCATCTTATGAGTATTTCCTCGCACTTTTTTATTATTAGAAGTGAGGCTTCACGGTACAAAAAACAATTTGCGAAAGCGTAATTATATCTATTTGTTTATTATACGGATAGAGAAACTCTTAGCCCACATCTAATCTGATGATAAGTGAAGATGACAAGGGTAATGAAGTCTATGTTCCTCATGTTTATTTTTTTTTATTTACTCATTAAAACATATAACAATATTAATAAAGTACTGAAAGCTTATTACTATTTACATTTTAAACTGTATTTAAGAGTTATTTTTGTCAACTATAAAAGAAAAATAATAATTTAATAATGACGTAAAAAAATAGATCGTACAAAATATCAAAACTTTTCTAATGATTCAATGTGAAAAATTACATCACATCATCCTATCCAATAACAAATTAAATTATACAAAAGATATCAAATATTTTTATTTATATAATTTTAAATAAATATTGAACATACTAATTGATCCCAAAAGAAGAAAATAAATTACTCTGATTATTGAAAATGTATTCATCGATAAGAAGATTAAAAAAGTAAAACTTGAAATGTGTTTTTTAAAAGTAAAATGATTGTGTTTTTGGCGTGCACTCAAGTTAGTTAATGTTACCAAAACAAAGCTGCGAACAACGGGATACCTATTTGCGGTGAAGTTTGGATGCGACTTCAGTCTGTTGTGCGCTAATAAAGTTGCTGACTAGTTTTTAGGGATATCCGAGTACAACGGAGCGTGAAGCAACTCGGAAACTTTAGTCTTTTCATCGCTCTTGTCTCGTGTGAATATGGTTGAAATTGGAGTTTTGATGTTTAGAATATGCTGTCAAAAGTATACTTTTAGTACTACTGCAAAAAATGTATATATCTAGTTTCTTACATGATTTAAAAAGTAACAACATTTTGCATAAAATAACGATATACTTACATTCAATACTCATACGAAGACAAATAAATATTATTTTTATTTAAAAAGCATACCTAAAGAAATATTGTCAAGATTTTGGCTTGGAGCTTTATTAAATAAATTATCGAGGTTGGTAGAAAAATAAATAAATCAATAAATAATCATCATCATACAAAAGTTTGCAGCTATAAATGTTAAAGAAAAACTATTACTTATATTTGGTAATTATGCAGTGATTCATCCTAAAAGTTAATTTGATTATATATCTAAAAACAAACACATCAATGCAAATAAAGCTACAGAATACAGCCGTCACTTCGCATACAAAAGCCATTGTCCAAATTGCGGACAAAAAATAAACTACGTCTAACTCATGACGATAAACCATTAAAAAGGCGTATCAAAATATTTGCCAACGAGCGCCACTGGCTCATATAATAGCAGCTCCATCGGCCAGCGCCGCATTGCAAACAAAACGTGTTTTATTGCTTTTAAACTCTGAATTTGTTGGCGTCCGCAGGCAAATCACTTAACCGTACAGCGGCGTAGTCTGTATTTGACTCGATCGCTATCTTATTTGCTTTTATCCTTATAGAAAATTTCGTGCATCGCAGTGAATGCATCGACGGGCCCTCCAATATCGTGAGGATTAAATCTGAGTAAAACGCTCTAAGCGTAAAGCTTGTAATCCTCATATAGGACCTAGTGGTCAACGTTTACGGTCTATTTTTCTTTGGCTAATCGAGAATTTGTATTTTACCTAAATAACGGCTATGGATTGGTGTGGCTATTCGCGGTAAGATAAGAGTTGCATAGTGATACATTGAATAGATTACTGCATCGAGGCAAGCTTTGTACTCTCGTGTGGAACGGGCGAATATGTGTTGCATATTACCTTTATTTACCTCGAAGCTCTTTTCCGAGAGTACAAATTTTCTTATTTTGAATACGATTTTATTACATCAAAGGGTCTGCCGGAAAGATTACCCGGACTTTCAGATCATATTCAATATGTAATGTTTGCTTTCGTCTCTTTTATTTATGTATGTATAACTCTTTTGTACAATATATATGGAGTTTATTATTTACAATACTTCATAGGACCTTTATATACCAAATTAACAAAATAAGAAAAAGAGACGAGAATTCGCTTCAACTACGTTTGCATCAAAATAGCAATAAGTCTCAAAGTAGACAATGAATGAATAGCAAACTAGTCTGGATTCCGGTGTTTGTCGTCCATATTGGCATGTCATATGCATAGCCCGGCGGCCATTATAGGCATGGTGTTCACACCGGGCTGCTGTAGTTGCGACGTGCACGTGAAAACAAATACATCAATAACATTGAAAAATAATCGACGTTGTTGTTTCATTTTATACGTATGTGTCTTGTTAATAAAAAAAAATAGTTTTGTTCATATCGGCCATAATAATTGTTTAGACGTAAATTTATTTAATAATTACATATTACTAATCTTCAATACAAATATAATTTTACTTAAATAAAAGACATACATTTAGGAACAGTCTTGTCTCGTCTACAAAATGTAAAATTTTAGAAAACTGATATGTGAATGTGAAATAAATATAAGAGGCTGTCTAGCCTAAATCATGGCACATGTCGCATGATCGCTGGAAGGCACTTATTGCTCGGAGTGGCTACATACGTTCCGACGTGTAATATCTTGAATTTTTCTCAAGAGTGGTACGGGTAATAAAAGTTGAAGCTGGAGTGTATGAATTGAGAGAAAAACTTAAAATTTAGAAGAAAAATGAAATAAATCGAAAATATAAAAAATCTAATCTAAGAACGTCTAAATCCCAACTAATATTATAAATGCGAAAGTGTGTTTGTTTGTTTGTTTGTTTATTTGTTTGTTTGTTTGTTTGTTTGTTACCTCTTCACGCTTAAACTACTGGACCGATTTCAAAAATTCTTTCACCTTTGGAAAGCTACATTCTCCCCGAGTAACATAGGCTACTTTTTATCCCGGAAAAATCGACAGATCCCACGGGATGCGCAATAAAGGCTTCGCTCAAAAACTACTGCACAGATTTTTATGCGGTTTTCATCAATAGATAGAGTGATTCTTGAGGAGTTTTGCGGCATTTTTTATCTCGGAAAAACGGATAGTCCCACGGGAAGCGCGATAAAATCTTCGCACCATAAACCGACTTCCGCGTATATGTAGCCGTGGGCAAAAGCTATGACCCTTAACCCTCTATACACCCAATCCCGAAATCCACGCGGGCGAAGCCGCGGGCAGAAAGCTAGTATGTTAATATGTTAGAATCATGGTTGTTTATACAATTTACTGTTTTGTCTTATTTGTCAATTGATAGATTTTGCTCGACTGGGTTGCTTTCTTGAAGTTTTTGCATTCTGGTCTTTTTATTACAGTGTATTAATACGAAACTATGATTAGTATGTGTAATCAGTAAACAAATATGATGCTGTAATCTGGCTGCTTAAAGTCACCCAGAGCTTATTGGAGAGAGTAAAATCAAATCAGTTCAAGAAACAAGATCACCAATATAGCTCAAAGAATTGTGAACCTCAGTGATAGTGATCTGGGTATCGGAGATTAAAAAAACGACGAGCAACGAAATCATTTCTTGAACCGAAACAAGCATTCCTAGCTAATTACAAAATAAAAACATCCCTATAAACTTTTGGCTTTTGTATAGATAATACGATCACCCACTTAATTTAAGTTTTGCAAAAATTATACAAATAAAGAGCTATCATCTATTAATAAGCTAAAATCTCGTAATAAAGTAGGAGTGATTCAGTTTAGTGAGTCCTACGCCCAAGTTGCATGGGCCGGGCGCCTGACAGGCTCGTAATGGATTGTTTACCTCCACGCGGACACCGCCGTCGATCACCGACGTAGCCTAATTACATGTAAATAAATACAGGACAAGCTGATATGGGCCGTCGGCCACCCCTGCACAATGTGAAGGTGCTCGTGTGTAATTTCTTCATTTATCCTTGTTATTTGGTTGACCTTGTTTTTAGTAGGACTTGGGAACTAAGCTTCTTGTTCACCATTGCTTACATATCTGATTTTATACTTTGGAATAAGTATTAAGGTTTATAATGTAAAATAGGATTGATAGAAAAATCCAGTCGTCATTCTATTTATGGGAAATCTGACAAAATTATCAGAAAGAAATAATGTTTCCAAAAACAAAAATACTAGGAATTATTAATGGTGCAATTATTGAAAATTTAAAATTGTCAATTCGATTTTATATTGGATTTAACTCTTTACAATTTGTGAATTATTTAAAGAAAGCGTAAACTTCGGGGTTCTCAAATATTGCTGGCGAAAAAACCTGTTTTTAACAAAAGACCAAATATTACTTATTTAATAAGGTACTCGTACGAGTGCAAAATTTTATGAAAATATGATAAATCGTATTTCGCGTTGTCAATTGTTCAGGTGTGTCTACAATCTTTCAATCTACGAGTATAAAGGAGGAAAGTTTGATTTCTAAGATTTATATTAATAGAATACCTAATATATATTGTAATATATAAAATAAACATTAATAGGACAACTACATACAATCATATGACTACGCCAAAAAAACGTTGAAGGAATCGAGTTAATACCCCAAAGACGAGTAATATTTTTTGTATTAGTATCTTAATTCGGGGCCGTGTTTGAGCCAGTGATATATTCGTGCGCACGCCTAAGCCAATATCGCATCCGGTCCACGCTTACTGTGCCCCTGGGAGCCTTCTATATCATGACCTATGTCCACCCTGTGTATGCACCCTCTGTTGCCACGTAGGTAATAATTATTCAGTGCGTGCTTTATATATGGGTAATTTACCTGGGCGTAGATGCTGCTGATTCTGATCATTTGGCTGCATGTTAACGAACTAGCTAGCGGCAATGTAAATTTATTTGTACTTAGTAAGTATCGATTAGGTAAGAGGTAGAGGTAATTTAATGGGTACTAGGAATGATAAAATGTTCTTAGTTAGATAGATTTCGTAGATCCAAGGCATAATGAAGGATGACCTTTCATTATGTCATGAATATTCTTGGGAGTATTTTCTTGTTTTTAATAGGGCAGATAATGTGAATATTATGTCTCAATGTCTCATGCTGTATCAAACAGTCGTACTGTATAAAACATTTTTTTGAAAATTGACCCACTCGTTAATGATTAAAGCGTTTCTTATGTAATTTTTTGTAGATAAATCAGCGAAAGTGAGGAATTGCATTTCTTCAAATGTAAGAATACCTGTAAATACACAATAGCACTACATATCATCACTTAATTTCTAACAACTTGTGAACTGTGTAACAAAATGGTGAACTTTTCAGGAGACGAAAATACCGTCTCATTTTCTAACATGGAACATTATTTGTAATTAATAAAATTAAACTATTGGATTTCACGCTTTCGCGCTCTCGATAACTTAGCTAACATCTCTTAAAATACTAAAAAAATGAGTTTAGCTTTTAATTAATAATTTTATCACTTTCTAGTATTCAAGTGTAATACTGTATAACTGGTATATCTACCTATATTATATATCTACTTAATATAAGTCGTATTATACAAATTCTTATATTTTATACCTATTTAAAGGTAATTAAGTGAAGAGCTAATCTTTTACGCTATGAGTACTTATTATTTTATCAATTATAGGATTAATTAGGATAACACGTTACTAAAACTAATGTAGAGAGGATATCGATTGTTTATCCTTTATATATTTATTGTTATTAAAATTCATATATTCACATATTACAATATTCATACGGCACCAAAATCAGATAATAATGGAATTGATGTTCAGGTTTACTTTTACTTTTTGATTAATGTTATCATGTGATTAATTAACACTATTCGGTAAAGTTAATATTGTACATAGAAGTATATACTTATAAATAATCCATATGAATATTTCTGCATTAACATTATTTTTTCTATGCTATAAGGACCAAATGTCATCCACTAGAGCTTTCCAATATTAATGACTATTATGTAAATACAATATACTATTAACATATATATATATATATGTCGCAGTAAGATAGATAAAGCCGTAATATAGTTATATCCCTAGGCATATAATTATGTACCGGAACATAGTTATACGAAAGCGATTCATTACTGTCTCACTAGGAATATAGTTATAAAACGGTCTGAGTTTAGTGAGATACTTATATTCCTAGATTAAGTTTAGTGAAATGGCTTTCGGAGGGTGCGGCGCAGGCGGCGGGGGAGGGGTTCGTTGTCCGGCCTATAATTTGAAACTCATTTCACAATCGAGGGCAAGTAGATTTAATAGACCTACAGTCAACCTTATTGTAATATTCTATGTCAAAATTCATCTATGATATAAAACTGAAATTAGAATTTGAGTTACGTAATAAAAAAAATGAATGTGGACGTTTTTAAGTGAAAAATCAAAAATATTGTTGTTGTTGTTTGTTTTGACCTTATAAAATCCATAAAATAGTGATAACCACCGACGTAGGTACAAAATATTGAGATTTCAAAGTATGTAACATTTTGTCTCGACCACCATGTCCTGTGTTTTTATGAATTTCTGACAAAATATTGTAATATTCTTCGTAGGACAAAATTTTTATAATCGGATCAGTAGTCGATTTTCGTTTCAAAGTTAAATATTTTTCTCCTCCTACCTGCATTACGTCATAATGGTTTGTACGTAACGGCATAAACACAACGAACCCCTCCCCCGCCGCCTGCGCCGCACCCTCCGAAAGCCATTTCACTAAACTTAATCTAGGAATATAAGTATGTCACTAAACTCGGACCGTTTTATAACTATATTCCTAGTGAGACAGTAATGAATCGCTTTCGTATAACTATGTTCCGGTACATAATTATATCCCCAGGGATATAACTATATTACGGCTTTATCTATCTTACTGCGACATCTATACTAATATAATAAAGCTGAAGAGTTTGTTTGTTTGTTTGTTTGAACGCGCTAATCTCCGAAACTACTGGTGCGATTTGAATAATTCTTTTTTTGTTGGATAGTCCATTTATCGAGGAAGGCTATAGGCTAAATAACATTACGCTATGACCAATAGGAGCAAAGACAGAGCGGTAAATGTGTAAAAAACGGGGAAAATTATTCATTTTTGAAGGCTTTCTTTGCGTGCGCTGCGAAAACGGTTCAAGATACACAAAAAATATGTATGAAAGAATTATTCCTCTATACATGATCTATGTGGGAAAAACCAAAAATCTGCCGGAAGTCACTATTCCACGCGGACGAAGTCGCGGGCAAAAGCTAGTATATATATATATACACTTCTCATCAAAAAAATCGAAACACTTCCGTTTTCATTGTTTCTGTCCGAATTTAACACAAAAAAGAATTCATACGATGAAAAAAAAAAACATAAATGTATAGCTGGCAGTTTGGCCATTACAGTAATAAGCGAAAATTCTAAATTCAAAATTAGAATTTCATTTGTTTATCTTATAAACGAAATGAATCACTGTTTTGAGACAAATGTGTGTTTAGGGTTGGAGTACATTTAGCGTTTAAAAACTAAAAATTGGCGCCAATCCTTAAACTTTTTGTTTTTTATTTCAATACTGTGACTTTGGGACGTCTGAAAAAAGGTTACTTTTCTAAAACGTATGGATACTTCGCCCACAGAAGCCGCCCAAGTTGTGGCATTGCTGGATTCTGGCCTTAGTCAGCGTGTTGTGGCTGCAAGACTGCATCTAAGCCTGTCATCTGTTCATAGAGTCTATAAACGTTATCGGGAGACTGGTTTGTTCACGCGCCGTTCAGGATCTGGCAGGAATCGGGTCACTTCTGAGCGAGATGATCGATTTATTGTAACAACTTCTTTAAGAAATCGACGCCTTAACGCTTTTCAACTGCAGCAGCGGCTTCGTGTTGTACGAAGGGTGGCTGTAAGTGACTCTACAATTAGAAGAAGGTTGAAGGATCGTGGACTGGTACCGCATAAGCCAGCAAATGGGCCGAAATTAACTGCAGACCATCGAAGAGCGCGCCTTAACTTTGCACGTGAGCACCTAAATTGGTCATACCTACAGTGGAGCAAAGTTCTCTTTTCTGATGAGTGTAAAATTATGCTGTATGGTAACGACGGAAGGAACAAGGTCTACAGAAGAGACGGAGAACGCTATGCAGAATGCTGCATTGAAGAAAAGGTCAGCTATGGTGGCGGTTCGTGGACGGTTTGGGGAGGAATCAGCGCCGACGGTAAGACAGAGCTTGCTTTTGTGTCTGGGCCACGTCTGCCTGCACTAAACTATCATCGGTACGTCGAAGAGTGTCTCGAGCCTCATGTGATGCCCTATGCACATTTTATTGGCAACGGCTTCATATTCATGCACGACAATGCTAGGGCTCACACCGCGGGCGTCGTACGAGATTATCTTAACGAAGTCGATATCTCTATTATGGAATGGCCAGCAAGAAGCCCGGACATGAATCTCATTGAACATCTGTGGGATGAATTAAAGAGACGAATTCGAGCAAGAGATCCTGCCCAGAAACACTTAGCCAGCTGCAAGATGCAATCCAAGAGGAATGGGACAATATACCACAGCATGTGATCGTGACTCTCATCCGATCGATGAAGAACCGTATGGAAGCAGTAATTAGAGCTCGGGGAGGGAATACAAGTTATTAAATAAACGTTTTTTAGCTTTTTTTTTCATTTACGTGTGTTGTTTTATCCATTTCCTTTATACTCCATACGGAATAAAAATGACTCATTTAACAAAATACGAAACCTATGAAAAATTCATTTAAATTTAGAACATTAACATTAAGATTTGATAAGCTCATATTACTCACTATTAAACGACATTTAACATTTATTCCTAAATGTACACATTTTTCTGATAATCCTGACAAAACGTAAACTTGCAAGGTGTTTCGATTTTTTGATGAGAAGTGTATATATACTGTACTTTACTATATATATAATAAATAATATATATAGTAAAGTACAGTAATTAAGTAGAATAATTTTTTATCTAGACCAAGTCAGAAAACTGCACGTCACCTGTGCGACAAACCCAACAATAATCTTCGGAAATTTCACTTTTGCTTATTAAATTTCCCGTATAGACAAGAATGTAAAGTCAGTTTAGAGGACAGAACCGACGCTCAGTGGCGCGGCACATTGGCCTCCACACAAAATATTGTGGAGCCCGGGTAAACGCTCCAACTTCCAATACAATATAAATTGCACTTTGAAAATGCCCCATACTTCAAAGTGTGATGCAGCGGATTTGGGACCCTAACGCTTGTAGGGAAAGTAAGTTCTCGTATGGAACTATGTAGTAGTGTAATGCCGGTAATGTTCCGTCGCCTTTTGCGGCGAGATAAGGGTACGCGACATTGACTATTCAAAGGGCTGCGGTCCTCAAAATTTGCTCTCAATAAGTGCAGAATACCTGCGCCCGACCTTCGAGTTTACGCGCAATTTGCTCTATGAGGTTGCTCAGCCTGGAATACTTTAATCCATCATTTTCTTTTCTCAGTACTGTACTTGAATTAGCTTAGCCTATTCATTAGTCGATTCGCTTCGCTTATTTGTATAAAGACTCTGAAACTATTAAACCTATATTGATAACAGTTAACACAAACATTTCAGACTCGAAAAAGGTTTTAGGGAATTTTTTACTACGGGAAAATATATATTTCCTGAGAAAAAATCAAATTACAACTGGCTGGGTTTTGTTATTGGGACCTGATGGTTGGAGACCCGAGGAAAAATATAAGATAAATTATGCCGCAAGAATAAATGTCAATCTTTTTGGAAAATCCGATAAATCGTCGCGTGTCGAGAATTTAATATGTAATGAAACAATACAAATGTCTATTGATTATATCTCACAATTATCATTACAATAATATAACATATTATCACTATCATACTGAACGATGACCCATGACACAGCCGTTCAATCTGGAGATTTATTTAATGTTGCTTTTTTCATATAAATGATCTCATTCGGCTGCCATTACAGTATAATCTACCTCAAAAACTAACTTTCACGCACGCATGTCAATAGAGATTAACTAATATCGCAATTGAAGCAAAACATTTTTGTGTTGACAAAGTTCCAACTAATACCAAAGTAATATTCTGGGGAATTCGAGATAGACTTTGCTAACTACATATAATATACCTAAACAAAAGTTTATGTTTGAGAACTGATATTCATGACTACATCAATTGGTTTTGCGCTACTTTCGCCGAATGATTTTATCAAAAACTTCGTTTTATATATTGCACGGTATCCTAAGCAATTTCCTAAAAAAAGTGTTATGTGTTATTCGCGACACAAAAATACAAAAAAGATCGGTGTTAAACGGTTCGTTATGATTATTTTAACTTTTTCGAAGACTGCGTGGTTTGATATTTGGTGTGAAACAAGGCTGTGGTGGATGGTATCTAGGGGGTTGCTTAGGTCTTGTTGTTTTAGGTCCATACGGACGGAGAATGGAACCAGCTCATTAGAAGCGCACTCCACCAGTTGATCTCCAAATGGGGTAAAGCACACACGTATATCATGTATAATATCACACTATTAATTACTGAATTATTTAGTTTTTAGTATATCAGTAACTTTCTTGACTTGAAAAATAAACATTAAACAATAACTTCAATGAGCTTTTAGTAACAACGTATCTATCGCAAACGTTCATTCCCTTTTAAATTACTGATATACTCCTTCTGTAATATACTCTCTTAAGGACAGTTACCTAGTTTTAAAAATATTGAGAATTTAACTATTACAAGTTATCAGAATAAATACTTAAATTGTGTTTATTTCAAGTATTAGAATATATATTTTTTGTAATTCATTGTTATAACATTTTAGTGTAAAGTTATACTTAGTATTTATTGAAACATATTTTATGATTATTGAAAGCTAAGTTTGTGGGTGAAAATACATAGTACTTTTATAGTAGTATGAAAATAAAAGTCTTGTCATTGAAACAGTACTATTGTAACAAAATATATCTCACAATTTACTACTTCAACTGTTCGTAAAAATCCAATAATAATTAAGCTTATTTCTTTTAGAGGTGTTTGCGGTAGTGGTTTATTTATTTGCAATTTGTCGGATATCGTAGGTACTCTAATGAGGCAATAACAATAAATAAAGACCCAAAAGTTTTCTCAGCAGTTTGTGCACCCACAGACCCTCAAGAAACCGCCTCAAACTCGTATGTAACTGCGGAGTGCTATAATTATTTACCAGGTACACGGTAGCTGTATCCGGAGGGGATGTCTCTGATAGCGTGCTTAATGTTACCATAGACTATACAAGAGTTTGTGATGCTAATATCACTAATTTACAAAGAAGATATGATACATGTTCTCCTTTATTATAAAAATGTTAGTTCTTTTTTATGGTACACTAATGAAAGTGACTCGAAATACTAATCCTGCACAGTGTTATTCTGATGTATGAGCTATATTATTGTGAAGTTTTATTAATAGCTATTTAGTAGTTTTTTATGTGAAAGAACAACAAACATCCATACTTACAAACTTTTGCGCTTATAATTTTTGTAAGGATGATGATGGGGAAATTTTTCAAAAGAGTAATTGTGCACAGTTCATTCTTATATTTTTATGATTTGGGAGCATAAGTTAATTATTGGAAATATCCTCGAGAGACAGGTCTGTGTCAGAAAATGTATTATCGGATAACATTGAATAGTAGGGCCCATAGGGATGTAGCGGACCATATAAAAAGGCTGGTCGCTACAGCACGTCAAAAAGTTTATTATTTAGTTATTGTCGAAAAAGTTTAATCTGACATATTTTGATTGTCAAATAATTAAAATATTATTGAGAATCGCAATTCATTGATATATATATATATATATAATATATATATATATATATAATATATATATATATATATTTGTGATCTTATTTATTTCTATAATTACTTTAATATCTACGTTTTATAACTATAATATCTACAAATTTGAAATTGGTGACCCCGTGTTAATTCTATAAAAATAAAAAAAGCTACAATGTCTGCAGCAGATATTGAAAAGGAGCATCTCGAAAAAAATTTCATAAAATTGCCACCGTTTTGGGTTGACAAACCCGAAATTTGGTTTCACAGGGTCTACCGTCCGATGCTCGCGGGAAGGCGCTGGACCCTAGCAGGGCAGGAACGATCGATCCTGCGATCAGTAATGGTCATTTCCCGATCTAATAAACCAATAATTTAATGAAATATTCATTTAGTCAATCAACAAAAGTCAAACGATGCTTTGAAGTGGAAGTCTTAATCAAATATACATTATTTTACAACCCTTGCGCACGACACCTATCCACTTATTTTATTGTAGCTGCCGAAACCTGTTA
This sequence comes from Scirpophaga incertulas, assembly GCA_036419045.1. Lineage (NCBI taxonomy): Eukaryota > Metazoa > Arthropoda > Insecta > Lepidoptera > Crambidae > Scirpophaga > Scirpophaga incertulas. The sequence continues at coordinate 24,482,497 of CM071634.1, read as the reverse complement.
TTTTAAACGAAACAGTACATATACAGGGACCATATAAAATCAATGTACTTGCTTGAGTTTAGGTGTGCTCTTGTCTCGGGGGTGCTGTAAACTCTCTCTCGCTTTGCGGTAACACGAGCCGGCGGGTACCGTTTGCAGCAGAAGTGTTTGCATTTAATTTATTAATTATTTAACATACAATCTTCACTATTTGTTGACTTACGTTTTATATTTAATTTAGCTCGAAAGTTTATATTGAACTCTTACAAACTTTGTCCACATAAGACCTACAACAAGCAAAACCTTTTGATATTTTTAATCTCACAAAATAATAGTTATTTACCATCGTGATAGACTCATATGCGATAAGTCCAGTGACTATATTGCCGTAAATCGCAACATGGAAATATTTCAGAGCTTTGTGCTAGACCTAGCTACGCCATCACAAAAAATATAACAAACAAGTACTATTATGCTAACAATTTCCATTACCAACACGGCACGTAGCGTTTGAGAGGACTTTGACATCTCACAGTGTAAGCCTTATATGATGCCATAGGTTGATTCTATATGATCTGTTAAATATCGAATAACATTGTGTCTTCGATTCTGCATGAAAGGCCGTAGAATGATTCTTAGTCTCTCTATTCTGAGCGTTCTCTCCGATGAAAGTTGTACCGCTATATTTGTACGTGCTTATCTTTTAATGATTCACGACATTATTATTGAATGAAAGAGATATCACGGACGCAAAGAGATAGTGTTATGTCAGTCAAATATCAGAGCGGAGGTCATCTTCACTCTCTCGCTATTAATATACGACTAAATTAAATTACAAAAGTTGTTTAATTAGCATAATCTGGTACATAAAGGCTGATGTAGATGTAACAAATATTTTAAATCTATCTAAAAATCCAAATTATAAGAAATCTATTTTTGTTAAACTTAGCTGTGGATAGGGAACGTTGCTCACAGGACTCACTACCATTATGGCGAAAAGATCCTGGAGTGGTAAACATATGCCGAGAAAAGCCTTGGTAGGCCTCCCACAAAGTGAACCGACGATTAGATAAAAATCGCAGGAAGATGCCGGATGGAGCATTGAAACGATCATTGTGGAGATCCCGAGGGGAGCCTTTTGTCCAGGCCGGTAGGCGTTTCTTAGCTACAATGATGATGATATTATAGACAAAATTATATTTTTTAACTTCAGAGTGTAGTAGAGATCATTAAGAGAAACCTATGCTACACTATCTTAACTGAAATAATAACGATAACGACAGAGAGTACACTAAGAAAAAAAAATAGCTAAAAAAATAGCATAAAAGCTTTGTTAAATAATTACAGTAACTGCAACAAAACACTTGATACACAATAACAAAGGTCTCATAGTGCCCTCTGCAATTTTTGCTATAGCAGATCACAGTGTTAGGTGAAAGCAATAGTCAGATAAATGTAGCTCAAAGCTAAAGCTAGCTAGATAATGGAGAGAAATTCCCAAAGACAGGGATTTATTCAAATTTGAATTAAATTGAATTGATTTTGAATTCGATCTCAATCGAAAAAGTTTCAAATATTTTGCGATAGAAACAGAAGGTTGATTACAGATGAGACAATTTTCATTAAATAAGGCAATTATGTTAGAGTGATGAAAGAAGAGAAATAATACTTAGTCAATATCATATATGACAATTCCAACATGTATTATTTACGTTGTTTTATGTTATTTTGAACTCTATTTATTGCTTTCTACATCTGTTATTCTGGAGGACCAAGGTTATTCAGTGCTGAAGGCAACGTCGATGTTACATTTTTTGACGTCGTTTCATATTGACAACACATAGGTGTTTGTCAAAATGAAACGACGCACTTACATCTATTCGTATATGTTTAATTTAAAATCAATCTACCCAAGTTTGCTTGCTCTTCTCCCAGGGGTACACTAAAGTGTCCCGTTCCCCGCGAACCCGAGCCAAGTACGAGCGACAATAAAATTGTTCCATTTGCTAAATTAAAATTATTTAAACTGTTTCTCATGTCTAACACTTACTAGAAATAAACTGAGGAAGTGATTGATTGACGACCTTGAGGAAATTTGGCTGTAACAGAGTTTAAATAATGTTATTTGGAGGAAGAAGTTTATAGGACTATGATAAATGTAAACAATAAATTTAAAATATAACATTAAATGGGATATTAATACAAAATAAAGGATGCTACACATATTGTTCAGTTCTCATCTTTTATAAAAAGTGTGAGTAGACATAAATAATAAAGTGCTTTTATTTTTCGCTAGTTTATAATAATATAGAAACTCCGTCGCCTATCGACTGGTCTTTGAAAAAGTTCAAAGTTCTCTTCGATAAAATAAAAGGCATTTCAAATAAGACAAAATCAAAATGAAATTCAATCAAATTGTTTAACTAGTAGGTAACTTTACTTTTAGGACACTTATTGACGTCAAAACAAATACAGTAGTATGAGCATATCTACAATATGTATAAGATTAATAATGGAGAACGTATATAGTGCTACATCTTTTTGGATATCAAGAGAACCGGAAGGAACCGCGTAAGGTTTATTTTTAACTCCGATTTTCAATTGTTATTTATTTTATTTACTTTATTTAATCATTATCATCGTTAATATTTAAGCCATTAAGCTAGATTCAAGTGAAAATATATGAATAAAAACTTATTAAATGTTTCCTTAGTCAAAAGACAAACCGCGCATGCCTCACCCAATGATATTAACAGGGCTCCAAACGCTCCGCTTACGATAGACATTATGCAAAACACAAACATTACTTCACATATTTCGTTTGCCGGTGTCGCGCTGCCGGCCACAATATTCGGCCAGCGTTTCATTATGAATACTTTGACAAGCCGCGCTTTGCCGATTAATGCGCCGCTGTAACGAGCGAAATGGCACGTGCTAACAAATTGTGCGCTTACCTGGGGCGTATTGATGGACAACATTTATGGAAAATTATCGAGGGGAATATATAAGAATTAATGGTAATATACAAACTGGAGAGTTTGTATCCTATATAAAATCGAATTCATTGTTTTATAATAAACTTATTTTTAAAAACAGTAACAGTAATCAGTTATATTGAGGATAATTATACATAAAAACAACGTATCCAGGGAAGCTGAAATTTCACATTACAACTAGTACTCGTATATGCCAAGCAAAATGAAATAGAGAAAACCTATTCCAAAATGGGTAAAATAATCTTTAAAGTCACTATCTTTATTATCTAATCAATTCAATTACAATGGTATTATTATAAGAACACTATCCTAATAAATCTAAATCATAATTCGGTTTATTCTGTACACCTTATGACATTCATGTCGACTATATTTGTAGGTAATATCTAAGCGTGTCGTCATATCCGGACGAATCAATTTCCGAAGCCTTTGTGACGTATAGATTACTGACACAATGGAGATAACTCGGGCCTCAACAGCGACGCATACAGGTAATTCAATAGAAGCAATACTATCAACACGAAAGGGCCAACAATGGCTGTTTGTAAACCGCTCTTTGCGTATTGAAAATATTAAGAATAGAATTTTCCCCTAAAGCAATAGCTAGTCTTACCTGGGTAAGTACAAAGCGGCGTACATATATGTATACGCCGGCAATGATATAGTGCCATGCGGCGGTTCTCCCCCAGGTACGATAAACCCTTCCAGTCGCTTCCCGACCACTCTTCTTTATGGGAAGGCCGGAATGGCCAGGTGAACAGGCACCTTGCGAAAGTATTTTTAGAACATCTTGTCGCTACATGTTTTTCCTTTGTTATCAAATGTGAGGTATTGTGAGTGGATTTTTTCCAGTTAATTTGAAGTTCGAGAGGGGGAGCGGTCTTTATTCTTTGTATGAGATAAATTCTGCTAAGAACGAATGTGAGAGGCGCGATATTTTTCATACTATTCAACTGAATAGCTGCACAGGCGCACTGGCGATTTACAAGAGCAGATCGTATTTGTAAAGGGTAGACGAATCTTTGTTTAATTAAATGACTAAGTGGCAATACTCAATACTATTAATAATTAACTTAAATACACAAAAACTGGATACTGTATTTATTTTTACACCAAATCAAGAAAATAGAAAGCTTGTACATAGAAACCTTACTGTTTGAAAGAACTGATTGCCACTTGTTAATTTCTTTGATCTGTGATAGGCTGTAGAGCCTTATATTGAACAACTTGACATTTTTACTCACAATTACGTTTTATACATGCTTGCTTTAAATAGCATACATTTGCTATATGAGATTGCCAGTAGACTAACATGATGATCAAACATTCCTCTTCGAAAAATACAGAGAAGCGTTATTGCACATGCTTCATGTACCTGATTCCATTTATTTTTATGATCGAATTAAGCAATTCCGTAAAAACCTTTAATCGTGAAAATGTTTCATCAACATGCTAGTTTTGTTTATAAACTTTTACTCCATAGCAAGTATAGCGTTTAAATTTGTATAATAAATACTTACACTGTTTGTGCGTCAGAGCCTCGGATGTTTGTAGTACTTCATTAGTCTACTGCAGTGCAAATGCCATTTCACATACACATTACTAATTCATGCTGTAGATACTGGCCGCCGCTCTGCCAATCAGGTGGCTTGCTTTTGGATTTCCCTAAATTTAATTCGGGTAACGACGCAAGATTATCATAGTGCCGTACTTTGTTGACTTCGGCGTCTCTTGGGAAAATACTTTTGTTTAGTCAAAGCTTTCGGTGAGAGCCAGTGAGTTTGTGTACCCAGTTACTTTGCTATGGTTCCATAGTTGCAATTTAATATTTAGTAATGTTAGTTTAAGAATCAGAATCTGTGAGTCAGTGTAAAACACTGTTTTAATTATAAAACTTATGGTCAAAAATTGTGCTAATGGCATTTGTTGCGTTTTCCCGAACGCCCGTTATTGCTTATATTATTTAATTATATAATAATATTGCTTACCGGTCCGTAGTTCTGGCTTGGCTTGAAAGTGTGTTTTGTGTGTACTAATGTGCCCTACCGTATGTGGTTATAAATATATATCATATACTACAATACTTGTAGTGTATAAATAGGAGAACGCGTGGCCGACAACTTTTCTAATCCCGTCGAAACCGTAATATGCAAATATTAATCCGCCGTAAATAAACTCAATAAAAATGCCGTGAAAAAAAATTCCGAAGTGACAGTCAAGTACCGGAAAACCATAATGTCAAGATCTTTTTTTATTACTTTTTTTTAAATTTCCTTTTCTGCGGTCCGAAACTCATAAGTCCTAAACAATCCCCCACCCCGAGATGAGCAACCCTCATCTCGCTAGTCTACCGGTAGACGGGACAGGGTTGCCACCGCACGGCGCATCACAGAGTCGCCGATCGAGACCTCTGCGAACCGAGGTACACCGTCAGAGCCTGGATAAAGCTTCAAAATGCGTCCTCTACGCCAACGTAGAGGAGAAAGATTTGAATCCTTAATCAGGACAAGATCCCCTACCCGTGCAGGAGCCGTTTTATCTGTCCATTTCAGCCGCTGCTGCAACATGTGCAAATACTCCGAATAAAACCGTTTATTAAAATTTTGTGACATCTGTTGCAGCATTTGAAAGCGAGAAAGTCGACTCAGTGGTACATTCTCAAAGGGATACTCAGGGAGAGCTGCAAGGGGCTGGCCGATGAGGAAATGACCCGGTGTCAAAACCTCCATATCGTTGGGATCCGAAGAGAGTGGGCATAAAGGCCGTGAATTTAAAGTTGCTTCCACTCTGTAAAAGACCGTAGTAAGTTCCTCGAACGTAAGAACCGTTTCCCCAATAACACGTCTCAAATGTGTCTTAGCCACCTTCACGACAGCCTCAAAGATGCCTCCCCAATGAGGACATCCAGGAGGATCAAACTTCCACGTAATGCCCTGAGTAGCCATTGCTTGTCCCAAGTCCGTACTATGTTTCGTTAAAAAATCATGGACCTCCTTAAGATATCTGTCAGCACCCTGATAATTTGTGCCGCAGTCCGACCGTACCAAACTCGGTAACCCCCTCCGTGAAACAAAACGTCCGAACGCCGCGATAAACGCTTCCGTACTAAGCGAAGATACTATTTCTAAATGTACTGCCTTCGTTGACAGACAAACAAATACACATAAATAAACTTTGTAAGTCTTAGAGGTCCGCAAGTGAGAAGCCCTGACAATAAAAGGACCAGCGAAATCCGTACCGACACCGTGAAAAGGTCTGGTGACACTAACCCGATCGCTAGGTAGGTCACCCATCATAGGCTGCATGGTGTTAGCCTTTAACCGATAGCAAGGTATACACTTAAATATAACCGATCGGACGCACCGTCGCGCCGATAGTATCCAAAATTCCCGCTGAAGAATAGCAAGCAGTGCCGTACAACCTGCATGCGAGTTAGTAATGTGCCGATCACTTACTATCAACTGCGTCAAGGGTCCGTCCTTGGGCAGCAAAAGGGGATGCCTAGCCGAATACGGCAGCTTCGAGTTGCGCAGCCGTCCGCCAACACGAAGTAATCCCTCGCCATCAATGAATAAGTTAAGTTTCTGTACGGCACCCTTTAACCGACCCGTCGTCCGTAACGATTTAAGCTCGTCAGAAAACCGTTCCGATTGTACCCGTCGTACCCAAAACATGAGAGCAGCACGCCGTTCGCCTGCCGTCAGAAACAAAGATGTATTTCTTACAACCGGTTTGCGAGTATTCGTTATAAACCGACGCATCCATCCCGTAACGGCCAGTAATTTATTAAGAGAGCTAAACCGCAGTAAAAGAGGGTTTGTGACGATTTCTTTCTCCACAGCCATGACACGCACACAGGGCAGCGGATCCGATCCGATTAAAACCGTAGGGGGCCATGACGACTCCGGTGCCGTCAACCAAGCAGGTCCCCACCAAAGGTTATGACTCACCAACGAGGAGGCATAACAGCCGCGAGAGGCCACGTCGGCGGGGTTCAACTCGCCGGGTACGTGCCGCCAATTCAGATTCACTGACGAGTTTTGAATTTGCGAAACCCGATTCGCAACAAATGTTTCCAGCCTATGTACCGAGGTCTGGAGCCACGCCAAAACAATTTGGCTGTCAGTCCACGCATAAACGTTGCCTATGTTAATGTGCTTCCCGAGTGTATCACAAACATGATTCAATAACCGAGTAAGTAACGCAGCTCCCGAGAGCTCCAATTTGGGTATGGTTTGGCGGTTGCGTATAGGAGCCACCTTGCTCTTCACCGTGATTAGATGTAACGCTACTGAACCATCTGGCTGTATCGTCCGAAGATATACGACTGCCGCGAAACCCGATTCCGAGGCGTCACAGAAACCGTGTCATATGCTGGGCCCATAATCATATATCCGTAGTGCGATGGTATAGCAACCAAGCCATTATTATTTAAATTTATAGTGCGTCCGGTGCACAATAATTGACCAAGCACATCAGTACCAAGCAACAAATCAATTTTTCCAATATTTAAAAATTTTCTGTCAGCCAAAGACAGGTGAGAAGCCGAGTTCAAAATTTCCGAAGGTAATTCCACCTGTGGATGTTCTCCTAAAATATCATGCAACACTAGTGCTGTAACTGTAATAACAGGTTGAGAGACCGATTCTCCAACAATGTTAAAGGTACATTGACCATAAACATGTGACACGAGCACATCACCTATGCCACGAACCGAAATATTATTATTAAATATGTATAGGCCTAACCGTCTCGCCAAATTAACTGTTATCATGCAACCTTGCGAACCCGTGTCCGCTAGAGCCCGTGCTCTAACATAAAAACCGTTAATATCACAAATCCTTACCGCAACGGTAGGCAATAAAATAGTATTTAAAAAGGTTGCATTTGGCGAGGCGGCGGCGACTACCTATTCTTGAACGTCACTATGAAATGAAGCATTCACCCGATTAAAAACCTGGGCTGCCGACAGCGCCAGAGGGTTATAAGTAGGGGGTCTCGAGCGCCCCAATGGTGCCCGAGTCAGGTGCCAACTGGCATCCGGTGTCCGGTAACCAACCGGATGACCGAAAGATGGCGGCGTGTTCCTCAATCGCGGCCGTTCCGCGAGTGGTGGTGAGAAACCCCTCGCTCTCGCTGCATACGAGGCCGCAGACGCATACTGTTCCGCAGTGACGTCACGAGATTCGTCCGCTTGAATATGCCCTATGCCCGCTGCATAGGGTGCTTGTACCATAGGCCCGGTGCCTCCCCCACCCGTATGTGGAGATGCCTGTGAAGTAGGCCTAAAGCCACCCCCACCCGTATATGGAGGTGTCGCGCGCACGTCCACCCGTCGAGGCGACGCTCGTCCAGAATGAGGAGGTGAAGTCCGTACTTGTCCGCTTTGACCCCCTCCTGAAGGAGAACCAATCCGTCCCGCTGCAGGCCTAACTCCACCATTCCTATTCAGGCATAACATCCCGTGATGTTTGCCGTTACAATGAATACATGGCCGTGCCACTGCACAACTATTAGCAAGATGATCCCCAACAAAAATAACAAAACTTGTGATTTTGCACAAAACGCCTCCGCTGTTGAGGGGAACAATTTATAAAATGTTGGCATTTAGATATAAAATGGCCTATGATGCCACAAAAGGTGCAACCAACCCGCTTGGATTGCAACCTATTATTAATAGTATGGTCCGATGTAGCCATACCTACCCTAGTCCCCCGAGTGGGTGGCCTAATCCTACCCTGACTGAATACAGGTCTTCCCTGACTGGACACAGGCCTCCCAGATGGCCCTGAGGTAGCCGTTGCAGGAGGTGAGCCTACATTGTCAACAATCCGTGCTTCTTCCTCCAAGAAGGTCAAAAGGTCAATAAATTTAGGCAACGGGCTTGCCTCATCTCCGCTTCCATATTTTTGTTCAAATCTTAATTTTAAATCAGAGGGTAACTTATTCAATACAATATGGAGCAACAAGAATGACCACTCCGTTACTGGTAAATTTAATTTATCCAAACAATTATAGGCCACCTTTAATGGATTTTAAAAAATCATCCCTTATAAACATGATATTCCTTAAATAAGGCAAATTTAATATCTTTGCCACATGGGCATCCGCAATTAACCTAATATTTTGATATCTGCCCATCAATAGCGCCCTTGCAGTCTCATAATTGTTATCTGTTATGGTTAAATGTGAAATAACCTGGTGAGCATCTCCCGATAGACAACTCAACAGATAACTTAATTTTTGTGAGAGTGATATATCCATCCGACAATGTACCAAAGAATCAAAAATGTTAATAAATGACATCCAAGTTTCATACCCACCAGAATACTTGGGCAAATTTAAATCCGGCAATCTAGTATAAATTGAGGCATTACTACTTGACTGACCCTTAACCGTGGGACTACTGGCCAGATCCAGTGTCCTTACCGCCTGAATAATGCTGTCATAATATTCTAAACATTGCTTGTAGTCTGCCTGAGCTTGAATCAACCTTGCCTGCAAAGTTTCATTGTCTGGATTCATGTCAGCCCTATCATAACACATTTGTAAAGCTTGATCCAGGTCCGCCATGTATCTGCTCGCATTTGAAGCCCGCTCTTTCAAGCCTCAACCCTATCTGGTCTACTCACCAGAGAAAATGCGCTTACCAACCATTGCAATATGCGACGAATTTCGTTGTAACCGTCCGACATATCAAAGAATTTACAAAATAACAGGTCCGTAACCGAAAAGGAAACCACGCTCTGCTACCAAAAAATTGTTGCGTTTTCCCGAACGCCCGTTATTTGCTTATATTATTTAATTATATAATAATATTGCTTACCGGTCCGTAGTTCTGGCTTGGCTTGAAAGTGTGTTTTGTGTGTACTAATGTGCCCTACCGTATGTGGTTATAAATATATTCATATACTACAATACTTGTAGTGTATAAATAGGAGAACGCGTGGCCGACAACTTTTCTAATCCCGTCGAAACCGTAATATGCAAATATTAATCCGCCGTAAATAAACTCAATAAAAATGCCGTGAAAAAAAATTCCGAAGTGACAGTCAAGTACCGAAAACCTTAATGTCAAGATCTTTTTTTTTATTACTTTTTTAAATTTCCTTTTCTGCGGTCCGAAACTCATAAGTCCTAACAGCATTTTTAAAGTTTCTATTCAAAGTATTTCAAATTGTAACAAAACAATTTAAGGTTTATAGAGTTAAAGAGTATCGACATGAACACTTTTGTATGTAAACAAGCGAAATCAATATAGTCTTTATTCAACATAGTTGACGCAATATAGTATAATAATAAGAAAATCTAAAGACCTATCTTTAGAGGCACTTGTTGACGTCAAAGCATGATATTTTAATTGATTGTACTGTACACCAACAGGTAGGTGACTGATTATAGTTAGTGATCAACGTAGTTTTTTATGTGTTGTTTGTTCATTTATTTATGTTAAGTTTGTAATTAATTTCCTCGCATAAAAAAATATAGAAGTATGTTATCAAGAAGACACTATCTAGTTCCATATCCAGCTACGATTTTAATATTCATAAAAACACAATATTTTTAAAATGACCTCCAACAAATTCTGTACCCACGGTAAATAGTAGACAAATTTAAACTTCGTCGAAATACCAAGGAAGCAAAATAACGTGAAATTTTTAAAACATTAATACGCAAAACTCTTGAAGCCGTTTTAACTTTGTTAAGAATTCACTCGAGATTTTCCTTGTTTTGCGTGGAAATTATATTTTTCGCCTGAATAAGAATTTATTTTCCACGTAAGTTAGCATCGGGATCGCTTCGCACTGAATTGCAGCAGGTATGTCATTAACAATTTATGAATTCAAATTGTTTCTTTTTTTGGCATTTTCGAAGGATTTACTTGTCAAGGATACTTCCAGAAAAGTGGGCTATTTCCAATATTTGCTTTATAATCTAATCAGATATAAAGAGGTTCGTAGAATGAGATCAAAATTCACTAATTTGAACAAATTTTAACTTTTTGCAGCAGTGTACTATATAACAACATCGGTATGACATAACGTAACATACCGATTATAGACAGATTTCAAGATTTCACAAAATGTCTCGCACAAATCGAATCGTCGAATCGAATAGCTTAGGATTCGTTTGTTTTAGAATTTTTGAAGTATTAAAATTAATTTAAAATATCCAGCAATGAAAAAGAAAAGAAAGAGAGGAAAAAGAAAGCTCTTATGTTGCTAGTATAGCGGTGATTTTCATAGTAAAAAGTGTAAACCTTAGAGTGATAATGTTCAATTCTTTGCTTATTTTTTTACCTTACCTTTTTTTTTGTGGGGGGAAAATGCTCCTTATGCACCTTGTCACGGCGCTGGTTAGGCGTGGCCGTGTATGGGGCTCTCCGGTAGAGGACTGGCCTACTCACTAAAAACCCATTCCAACCCATATCGGGGCTCGTGGCGGGGTACGCTTTCGCGATGTTACCGCCACACGCCCACGGGCCAGCTCGACCTTAGTTGGTCGAGCCTTCGCCATTGCTTATTTTACTTAGAAAATCTATAACATTTTTAGGCCAGCAGTTTTTTAGCACATGACTATTGTTGAAAAGATAATAAGTACGAATAGTAATCGTATCCTAAAACTTATTAAGCATTATATCAATGTTTGATAATGTGATTCAATTTAAATAAATACCTTTATTATCATTGTGGATTGCCTATATAATATTTTATTTACAATGAAAAACATTCATCTAAAAACTGAAATAGAAAAGAGGGTGTAAGCTGCAAAGAAAGATTTATCGCCGGGGGCACTATCGCGTAATTGATATTGCAACTCCCTCTATGCGTTTCTTTCACTGTTATTGTGCTGTTTAAACGCGGACTATGATTAGAAAAGTAATATTATAGCCCCTTTGATTAAAATCACTGGGCGCTTTAACCACAGAGAAAAATATTATGTTTATTTGCAGACGCACGTTTTGTTTTTTACTGTTGAGAGGCATGAAATGTTGGATGTAGCTTGCATATGTGTAGTAGCAATGATAGGCATGTACGCTCTTTAACACAACCAGTGTAAAATACATACCTGTAAAACAGATTAGTTTTTATTGTATTGTAAAATTTGTTTAATTCTTAGTTCGAACTACTTCAAATAGTTATTTTCTTAGTAAGTTCATGTTGAGGTGCATGACAGGTAAAGTGTTTGGAATTTGATTTAGGGAAACGTTTATCATTTTGCCAAACTGTACCAAACTCTGTCCTCTCCTCTCTCTCTCTTTGTGGTTATCTCTGTTTCATGCTATCGGTCTCTTCGAAAATTACATATTATTTATATCATTTTCACAGTACACTACAGATCACTCAGTTGGAGTTGAACCTAACATCTCCACAGGACCACTTGCATCGACCATGGACGAGAGAGCGACGAGACAGCAATGACCGATATTTTTTGACGTTTCTTTATTTTTCTCTTTCATTTGTAATTATTTCACATGAATATAAATGATAAAAAAATAGTTCTATGTTTAAATTTACAACGAAACAATTATAAAACAAAAAATTACCGCACCAACAGTTAAAAATAAAATTAGATTTTAGTCTTCATATTGTAATTACATTACTCTCTCTATTCAACAGTAACCTTTTATTTATATACCAATTTTTATATATCAATTTTAGATAGATTCCAGAAAATATCTTGAATTACATTTTTGAAACTAGAAGTGAAAGAGTCCGATATATATAAATAGTCTATTTTTATATATATATACATACATAGTTTGTTACAAATAAATACATAGTCTTACACTATCGTGCGAAGTTAAACACAGTATTATCGACAAATTAGGTGTCTGCTTTCCCAAACAGCTGGCTTTGGGCTAATTTGCTTAAAATACAGAGTGAGGTCCTAATTACAATGCAAATTGATCCACCAGATCACCCCAATAAGCCCTGCCCGTCAATATGCGACGGCACGTGCGCTGATATTAATTTTGGTTACCTGTTAGTTGTTATATAAATTAAAGATGATATCCGACTGTATAAATGACAAACTTATAGTTTGTCTGTTTTTTAATTCTAATATTTAATAAAAAATATATTTTTTAATTTGTTAACTTAAAATTAATCTAATTTGTAGTGTTTGTACAAGGCAGAAACTGGCTGGTCGTAATTAAACAAAAGTTTTCTAACATACAATGTATCCTCAATTGAAGAACTTTCATTTCATTTGTGGTTCTATTACTATTAACACGTATTATATACATTTATACTCCTTCCTCTTTTCCATGGGTAGGTAGGGTAAGGAGAGATCATAGCTTTCCCATTCAATACGATCTAACCATATTTCTTTACTTCCCTCAACTTTCATTCATTCTACCATATACGCTATGCTGTACTCTAAATCTGATTTTCCTGCGGGGTATTTCTTATTTGATCCAGGTTTGGTAGGTCGAGAGGGATGATAAATGAAATAAAAGTTCCACTCACGGTACCCGAAGTTATAATTTTCTTCAACACTTATCACTAGTAATTATATATATATCAAAAGCATATAATCCAATCAGCCAGGAAGCAGAAATACAAAGATACAATTATTCAGTAAGCAAATATAATTTAAGCGTATCACTTTTATAATTCCCGTTAGCCAACTGCTCACTAAACCACTTTGTCTATGACTATCTAATTAGTGGTCAAGGCTTGTCGACATTGGCTTATCGATAAATATATCGACAAGTCGATATTTATAGATGTCTATAAATAGTGAAAATAGAAATAATGTAAATAATTATAAATATATATATATATTATGATTTAAATAATATGTAAATAAATAATAATTTATTTTGGTGTGTGTAGTGTAATATATAGAAAAGATTCCTACACAGGTAAGGTCGTTGTTAGCTTATTTATGTGAAAACTATGAAACTATGTGAAAAAAATCTAAAAAAAAACATGAAACAGTTCCTCTGTTATTGCGAAGTCCATAAGCTTTATCACCCAATCGATCATGTATATAAAGGCCTTTTTTTTTTGTTCCCCCTGAGGAAAATGCATTAAGTTGCATACCCCGGCTGTGGCGAGCCGGCGGTTATGTGGGGCTCTCCTCCCCAGAAGGGGGAGGCCTACCCACTAAAAACAGGCATGTAGAGAGCCCCCGGGAACACCAAGCTACTTCTGGGAACCCCCCGCCTCCACTCCCCCGCCGATACAGGGGAGCCCTCCTCGGGGGAGGCTACAATACCTCCCCCGATCTCCACCACCGACGACGCCCCGCGGCCACGGAAGTGGTGTGGTGCCTCCCTCGCCATATCCGCGGGCGCGATTTCCTCGCGCTCGCCGGCGACCCGCGGCAGCGCCGCAGCTGTGCTACCGAGCCCGGCGCCGCCTCCTTCGAGCGGGATCGGCCATCTCCCGACCCCGCTCGGCCCTCCCGTCTTATTCGACATAGATACTCACCGAAGCAGCCGTGCCTGGTGAGTATCTGAGTCAATCGGTAGGTGACCTTCTCCTTCCCGTGGAGCCAAGCTTCGACGGCCCGCTGGCGCGCGCAGGTCCTTAATTCGAGCTGCGCACGCCAGGCCGTCACAATCCGTCGGTGCCACTCCCGCTTAGGCACTTCGTGCGCGGGTTCCAGGGCGCTCCCCCCATCGCTCCCCCGGTCGACCCGCCGCGACGCATACGTCGCCGCGTACATGTCGGTCAGGATGTCGAATGGGGGGGAGCGTCCCAGAACCGTCGCCGCCTCGTACGAGATGGTGCGGTAGCCTCGTACGATCCGTATGGGCATTATCCGCTGCAGGCTCCGTAGCAGAGCTCTGCAGCGGGGGGACCTCGCGCAGTCTTGCGATCACATGTAGATAAAGGCCTACATCATCGTAGCTAGTATAGTAACGATACATACCTTACCAATTACAAACAAAACTAGACAGAGAAATCGAATCGCTGAGCCAGCATTGCAGAAGATGATGTAACGAATAGGACTGAGTGAATTTGAGCATTATTGTCTATTAGTGTAATTCGGTTTGTTGGTATAACTGCATAACAGCGGGTGGGCGGCGGTCGTCTTGTGGCGTAGTTATTGTTTTGGAACTGGCAGGAAGTGGCTTTGTGAAACGATGTTCCTTCCTTGTGAATTATGGGAATGGTATGATTGGACCATTGCTTATGCAAATATATATTTATCTGTGTGCATCCATATTCATTTCCAGATTCAAATGTGTGCACTATATAGAAACGGGATTTTAATAAAGAATTAGTTTATACTGAAGATAGATTTGTTAACCAATGAAAAAAAATCTTAAAGTTATTTAGAAACAATAGATTTTATTTGCACGAAATGTGAAAACAATAAAAATAAGCTTTCCGTTCTAATGTTAAGGCTTTATGACAATTACAAATCATTATTGAGAAAATGTACATACTTTTAAGTAAGCTTCATAAGAATTCTTATGATTTTTGCACACGTTTTGAATATTTCCTGTCAGACATACTATGCGTAAGTTATTTTACATTATCGATTTATTGAAATTTAATATGTAAATTTCGTTGATTTTTGAAATTATTGTTAAATTTGTTTTGCTTTCTGATCAGTGTCGTATTTAAATTCATCGCTTACTTGTGGTTAAAACTAATACAAACTAATAAAATGCTTTATATTATTCTTGGTTTAGCGAGTGTTATAATGAGGACGTATATAATCGTATCTTACTGGGCAGCGACTGATTAAAAATATACGTGTTAATACTCCTGTCCGACCCGTGGATATTGCAAGGGCGATATAACCGCGATCCAAACTGCGAATGATAGTGCGAAGATTTGCCATGGATAGATGCAATAGGCTTGCCCTCTATAACGCTGAATTTTTGAATAATTAGCGTAACAATAATACCCCATAACTGCCATATCCGTTCCGTTGGAGCGGCATGAGCCTACCCTAACTATGATACGAGGATCCGGTCTTATTCAAATAAGTTGGTTCAAGGATCAGTGTGCCAGTGTTCGTAAGTGTATGTAAGTTGTCTTACGACGTTATCATTTACTGGAGGTGCGTCAAATAAATTTCAATATGAAATACAAGAGAAATAATTTTCATGGCAGGATCGACCCAGGGTCTGCCGACTGGTCCATCCACCGAGAATAGTCCCGAGCCCAACAGCTCTAGCGATGCTTTTTGTCTAACGCTCTTAAAGTTAGGTTTGAATTATTTATCGTGTAGCTAGATTTTAATTAGGGACTGTGAAAAAAAAAACAAACACAGAAAATATATCTTTTGTTGATTTTCTTGCGAGTTCTATCAAGAACAAGGTTTCCAGTAGTCATGTGATTCATTGGCGTTGCTTTTTGACGCACAAGGTGGTGTATAATGTTTGACTTTCATTAAATTATGAAGTTGCATGTAGTATACCAAAGCCTCTAGCAATATCATCATATTGTATTAAGTACTATGGACCAAGCCAAAGAGTCCACTTCAACAATATTCTATGACTAACAAAAGAGCTATTGATGGATTTATCAATAGCCTTCGGGCTGCAAGCTACGTTGGGAAGGCTTGATCACTCTAAAGCTTGATGTCAACATTTGCAGGGAAGCTTCAGTCCCGGCGCTCAGAAACGGTATGCAGTCTTTCTATGTCACTCCTTTTACGTTTTTCGCAGAGTGTATTAATGAAAGGGTTACTGGATTTTCATCTATAGCGCGTATATGTTAAAGTTTGTATTTGAATCATAGCATAGAATAAATGGAATTATTTGATACATTCGGACTACAGGATAAAGAAATATACGATTCTGTTTAGATTATTAATGTATTTATAACCTACTATATTTGAAGTATTATTTTAAGAGTATAAGATTTTCGAGTAAAATATTACTAATTTATTGTCTATGACTTTCATTTCAATCAATAAAATAAGCTATAAATGCCAGTAGCCTTCTTGTTATTTGGACTGGATTTTGTGCGAAAACAACGAATATTGTAATCAAACTTAAAATACGCAATTGATGTTATCATTGATATTAGCCTATTCATTCCTAAATACTCGGCGTCTAAGACGTAATAATAATAAGTAATATAAAAATATGATACGAAATCGAAACCTGCACACATATGAGTAAGTAATAACTTAGACATGTCCGCGAGTCTGGATATGCACCCAGGGCGACCGTGAAATGACATCTCGAACCGATGCATCTTCAAAGGAGAACTACTTGAACATCGGAAAATGTTGATATTAATGTTGTTAGTACTACTTTAGTCGAGTATGTTGGCTTTTGCAATCCATTGCAGGATATTTGTGATTTCTAACAGAGAAGTAAAATTGATAGGAAAGGACAGAAGGAAGCAAAGGAAGAATTCTATAACTTGAGATTTGTTATAAGTGGCAAAAATATTTCATTACATTGTTTTATCTGTACAATGTAATACAATTCTACTCGAATCAATACTATAACTCCAGAAAAAAATTAAAGCGACACATTAAGAAAATCGTTTTTTTTTTCATTTCAAAATTGTTGGCACGTCATGATTTATTATTCTGTTTCATATTTCGTTGAAATATTAACATGTTAATGGATATACGAAAATGTATAAATTTCAATTTCCAAAAAGCAAAGACCGACTGTGTAGAGCGGAGTAGCCAGCACCGGGCGTTGAATCACAACTGCAAACATTGACTTTAGACTTTTTCTCTTTTACTCACTTAGCCTAACTCCCTCTGCAAATCACTAGCAACTTACGTTTACGTTTCTCTTAAATGAATCACAGCCGGTGTAATGCTAGCCAATTCCTAGAAAAGGCTAATGTGATTCGTTCGGGATCTATCGTTTTGTTTGTTGTCTATAATTATGTTAATCTATTTTATTTTAAATAGGTCGTATGATGCCATGGATTTTTTTTATATCACGATAGTGGCTAACAGGTTTACGGCCCACCTGATGGTAAGCGGTTACCGTAGCCTATGGAAACTTGCAACACCAGGGGGGTCACTTGCGAGTTGCCGTCCCTTTAAAAATCAGTTTACTCCCCTTTTGAAAAACCCTAGACTGTAGCCTTTCGGAAAGACCTGAGCAAGAAGCTCATTTCAGAATACAACTTCATTGCAGAATATTGTTTTAAAAGCGTCATTTTTGCAACTTTCTTGAACTGCAAACAGTACACTTATATCATGACATGAAAAAAATGTGTTATTTCTGCAGTTGGTTACTTTCTATCAAAAGTAGATGATAATGATTTTTGGATTTTCAGCGAGTTGAGCAACGATATTGCCAATGAAATGAAACTACTTACTTTATCTGCTCTCGTATTGGAATCTCTTGTGGTCTGTTCCGCCGTAACGAGCATTCGGTCAGACTACCTGTACGTGAGGAGCTGGTTAACAACTTAGATTCTACAATTTTTCTCTCTGAAATTCTTGAACTAACAAAATCTCAAAACTTGCCTTTTCTTTCGACGTTTGAAATGGACAAAGACGGAAATAAATTGTACTCTCAATTTCTTTAAGCACTACATAAATGTTATATAAATGTTTTCCTACATTATTGAGAGAGTGATAGCATAAAGAAAACACACATAAAAGATTTGTCTAAATATTTTGACAATAAACTTTAGAGTAGTGGATAGTACAATTATTCAATTTTAAAACATCAATAAATAAGTAAATAAATAAATACAGATTATGTTAGTTGAACTCAAAAACATTAATTTTAATTTAATTTGAAGAGTTTAAAATAAAATACAAACACTCATAATCAAATAAAGCCGGACGAAACGCAAATAGACTCAGCGGCTACTTCAAATAATCAAATTTAAAGAGAATACCATCGAATAAATGAAAAGTCCAGTAAGTTTGCATATAACAGTTAGTGGGTGATTGAATGAATGAGTCTGAGTTTGCAGATTGACGATGCACCTTTGAAAATCGCGTATTCAATCTTTTTAGCCGCTCTGAAATATCAGCTCATTAAGTTCTATACGCGGTTAAGGCATCGGCAATTTGTTATTTGAAATTGCGCCGATAGAATGAAGAAATGCCGAGATTTGAACTGAAGAGGTGGCTATTTGCACCATCGTTATTCACTCGGGCGGTATCGCCATAGTGAAAATGATAAAGTAGGCAAAATTAAAATTTTATTTAACTGTACTTTTAAACACAACATAAAAACGGTATAGCTGGTTTTTGAAGGTTGATTTACTATAAGTATACTTTTGCGAAGGGTGGTTTAGACACCCTGCTTTTTCGTTTATACTACGTTCTCATTCTTGAGCTCAGCTCCCTCATAAAACGTTCACTCAACTCAGAACCGTGGCTAATTAATCAACTTTGTTTACCCGTAAACGATGTTCGGGGGAATCAAAAGCGATCGCTTGAGACGTCATCGCTGTCTGATCCCGGAAGAGGGGCTTTCTAATTTCTTTCTCTGTGGCATTTTTGACGGAGTGATTGAAGTTTTACTTAGAAATATAAGATTTTTTTTATTTGCGGTTCGTTACACAGACATGTAGTTGTACAGAAAAGGAATGTTAAGTCAGAATTCGTAGTGGACAACTTTTTTACTCATTCTATTAGGGGTAAGTAAACATGGACTCCTGGTGATGAACGGTCAGGAAAGTTTACGCTTTACATTTGAAATTTAAAAGCTACCTTACCGCTATTACGAGCAACATAAGAGCTATATCAAGGTTAATGTACTTCGTTGGGCCAAAATACTGTTACATTTAACAATAAATAAAATATTACAGTTGAATTTGGAACCTGTCATTTTTGTATGTTATATGTATTTTCACTTTTGTGCCATTCGGTTGTCAAATAATTTTATGATATTAAAATGGAGTGGTAAAATTAATGTTGTAATGCTTTTCATCAAATTTTGTTGTCAAATAATATATATATATATAATATATATATATATATATATATTATATATATATATATATTATATATATATATATATATTATAATAGCACTGTCATATACCGACTGACGACAACTAGTTCCTCAGTTTTTGAGGAATCCAGGTGAAGTTGTGGTTATCGACCTTGTCATCATTTACCACCAAATGAGGTAAGAGCCAGTGACATTTCTTCCGTAAAGATAATAAAGCCGCCTTTTAATTAGTATTCGGGGGTAATTAGGATATAAAAAGTAATAATACGTAACCGTATGGCCTCTTCGACTAAAATTAACTCTGTGAATATATTACATATTGACAAGTTTTTCTCGAGATCTACTTAAAAATCACAAGCCGGTGGTCGTATGAATACACAGGCAAAATTTAAACGTTGCTACGAATGTCTACGATAAATCAGCTACGTAATCTACGTTGGCTACGATGCTATATGTTGTCGATGTTTTTAAAGAATACTAATAGTTTGACATGTGAATTGGTATTGAATATTTAAAAATCATTTATTATGTATATTATATCAAACAGTGAATTAATATATTTCGAAGAATGAAAATCTCTACAAAGGGAATTGTGAAACTGTTCTGTTTGGTGCAACAACAATTAAATAAACCGCAAATATCTATATATAATAACTCTTGATTTTAGTAAATTTGTTTTTTTTTTAATATTATATATTTAAATTACAGGCCTCAGACTTTGCAAGCTCTTTGAAATTACAGGCCCATAATTATTATCATTACCTCATTTAATTCCTTCACAACTTAATCAATCCGTATGAGCTCGCGAGCGATATTGATTCAGCGTCGCGTGTTTTCGGCACCAAGATAAGGAAATACGTGACTCCAGCCGTTTCTCTCGGACCGACCGTGTGGACCTTAGTACTTTAGAAACCCAGTAAGTATTGTCCCCCTGGGGACTACTCAGCTCCCGTTTGACTTACGGCTATTGGCTATGTTTGCGCGAATTTGTTTCTGTTGTTGCCGGGGGATATTACTTAGCTAATACTAAACTGATATTTCTACCGCTCCTTTTACCCAGAAACCCAGAAATTTTAAACAAATCTTCAACCATAAATCTCATAATTTATAAAGGTATTTGCTTAGATTATAAACAGAAAATACACCATTGACCCATTTGTTCGGGCAGTTGGAGGCAAGACGAATGCCAAACGAAAAATGAAAGAGTAGAGAAGATTATAGACAGTTATAATTATAGGGTACATGGTAATTTATTAGTATTATATATGTATATCAAGAGTAGAAAAGAGAGAAGCAACAGAGCACCCACATTTAATACAATGCAATTATTACGTCATAATTTGGTGAAATCGCCTTATTTGCATGATCATATAAACAACATTTTGGAATGTTAGGAAGCTTCAAACGTCTTAATTTTATACGAATTACGTGGAAAAATTTAGCTCGATATACTAAGTAACAATAATACTTCAATTAAAATGTATACTGAAATGTCTATTTTAACATACATTGATAAGATCTTTATATAATTACGTAACTAAATAATAAACACGTCATATTTAGCTGCAGTCATTTACTCTAATATTTTCCTAGGCTTTCCTAAGTTTAGGTAATTAATGTTTAATTCTACATTCGACCTTTAACTTAAGATATTGTACTGAAGATGCAAAGAAATGTCTTGGCCATGCTACAAAAGAAGCTACATATATCGCGTATAAAATAATGTTCTTGGGTGATTAGATAATTCGGTATTGTTAAACATAATTTTAGTAATTTAGATGAACTTAGTTGGTCACTAAGAATTGTAATACTTTATTAAATACTAGCTTATTAGTGTCTTTCCAATTCATTAAAATTTTCACATTTCAAATTACATTAAAATTTACAGAAAGAGAACATGCTGAATGTAATTAAATTAAAATTACATTTCACCACCGCAATATAATTATGTTTTTATTGTATTATGTCAAATAAAGCACTACCAGTTACGCATATTTTCTATTTATAAAACGTACAATTGCACCCGTTTTTAAGAATTCCCTTCATGAAATTTTTGGTTGGACATAGGTTATAAATTATTCTGTATACGTAAAAGTGTAGAGTCATAAAGGGCAAAGCGAATAAATAACAAAGAGAATGTTTGATAAGTAAATTCTCTAATACTTGTAAAACCTTAACAGCAGTTTTAAATACAAAAAAAGATTTTTGCAGCAATTGCCATGGGGGTTGTTGTATACGAAAAATATCGATTGCAATAACTATAACTTTGAAATTAATTGCGGCGTCAACGCATTATCTGGCATTGGAATAGCAGTTATAGTGCATCCTTTACTACTGTTTAAAATTTGACAGACTTCAAATATTTTGAGTTACACAAACAAGAGTTAGATTTTCCGTGCGGTAACCGATTACAACTAGTACTTTTACTATGCGTAGGTAATATTTTAGATAGATCTAAAACTGAGTTAAATGCGAAGGGAAAAATGAGGTAGAATGGCAGAAAGCTGCCAACGCAGGCATGTCTATAAGCAGCAGGCATAAAGATACCAGCAAGTCGTAGAGCGAGTTGAGCTACACGCTCTACGACTTGATCTGTAGTTCATCCGTAAAGTGCATTGGTAGGTACTTGGATAATTGGGTATAGGTTATAAGGATACACCCGGTATGCGGGTAAGCAACATGTTTACCGTCATACCCAAGGGTGTCTTGTCTTTAGAAACTCTTGAAAAATTAATTGCAGCCATACGAAGCGGTCCACAGCTGAGGATACAAAGGGTCGAGGAACATACGCAGCTGTGTAAAATCGACAAACCAGCAAATGAGGCATTGAGGAACGTCTCCTCGAAGGAGGTACCGATAATTGGAAATAATTTTATTGTACGCCTCTCCTCTCCTCGTCCTCCAAGTCTTCTCCACAAATCGTCACATTATTCTACAGTAGTGGGTGAATCGATTGAAATTTAAAAACATTCAAATAATTGATATCGGGAATACGGTTCCAGATTTTCAACACTGTGGATTTCAGTGGTGCCTAAAACAGAATCTTGATTTGTACAGACATTTACATCGGGCACGTTAGTCGATTTGCGAAGTAGGAATACTGTGAGATGAGTGATGTTATGTGCAGAGCAATAAATACGAATATTGTGAGTCTAGTTAAAATTTGTAAGTCGTGTTAATTCCCATTAGATATATTTAGTTGTTTGATTATCTTTTGATTATATGATACAGGTTGTCATATGACGATAAATTTATACTCAGAACTAACAATGATTTTTGTTAGTCTTGATTGCGTTTTACTTACCGAGCTAACCTAGCGATCTTCATATATCCAAACAGTCAATGATAAGCAGTTATATTGTAATAATTATTCTGTAATTCTTTACGGAAACAAATCCAACAAGTAGCTGATGATTGAAAAGAATTTTGAGTTACTAATACATTTTTATAGGTAGCCTTTTTGTGTTATATACGTTTATATGAGTATACCACTTCATCTTAAGCTCTTGATACATTTTGTGCGATTACTAAATAATGTTGGCACTGGTTTTAATATCAGTAATAAAGATAAAGCCTTTTTGAGACCAAACTTTAGAAACGCTACAAACATATTACTATATCTTCAAAAGTAATAACTATGTATAGGTGTATGGTCATTAAAACATTATTGCTCAGCTAAAGAATTTTAGTAATTTTCAATAAAACTAATGTTGGTACCTAAGTGCTGGTACCGCCTGCAGACAAATTTCGTAAATTACTGCTAACTGAATTTTAATGTGCTTTAGTATAACATATATAAATATACCTACGGTTCGAAATGATTTTCAGTTTTTGCAAGAAATTAAAATTGCCATGTTCCGCCAACGTGCGTCCTCTATCAACGCGCGCCAATCTCCTCCACCTAAATCGAATGAACACAAAAATTAGCATTTTATCTCAAGTTATTAGTATCGTTCTAAATAGCGCTCAGGACTCCCCCTCGCGTCCGGGATCGCTGATTGAATCGCTTCGATTATGACGTTAATCTGTTCAATGCAAATCCGACGAGCCAGTCATTTACATCCCTTTATCAGTATTCGACTATAAAATATTCAGATGTTTATTGTTTTGACAAACAGATGGTGCCAGCGCTGTAGGCAGACGGAGATGAATATTTGATGGGGAATCACTGTGACTTTATCGGATAATGCTTCGGATTCGCGATCTTACTTAGTTCTAATTTCCATTTTGCTTCATGCTATGCTATGAAATTCTGATAGCTATTTCAAATCGATGAAAATGTTCATCTCAAGTACCAACATTAAATTAGTTTATTAGATTTCAATCGATATAGTATTTTGAAATAGAATGTAATAAGAGTGGATAAAATGCTTTTGCACTAACAATTAGTAATAATAATAGCATCTATATTTATTGTTAACAATAATTGAGCGCTATAAAAATCTCATTATATCAAACCTGACTTAATTACAACAATTTACAGTCTCAATAACTTTAATATTACCAAAATATATAACTCGATGCTTGATCACGCCCGTTTAAACGTGCGCCAAATGAAAAATAAGGCCAAAATTCAACATTGCCGTTTTTCACAATAAACTCTTTTACCAAGTTTCCAAACGTGACATTTAGTGCACTTCCCAAAGGTTTTTCGAGGTAAAAGCTAGAATTATAACTGTAGATTAATGTTGGCCAACTGAATTTGCTCGAAAAGTTTTCGTGTTACTAGTTTTGTTCTTATTTTTAACAAGCTAGCACTCTTTCGGTATTCATTAGCGTCAGTCCAAAGTCTGCACATGAACCCGATTGGTCTATTTATCTTTTTCACTGCATACTTGGTTGGTAGAAACTTTCCCCTAAGATACATAATACTGCGCAAAGATTATGCTCGCTTTTTATGGCAAAAAAGTGGGCAAAGTTTCAATATTACGAAGTTAATTACTCACTCGGCTATCCTGACTGTGGGACCGTTGAGTTTTCATAAAATTATTTTGAATATTAGCCGCTGTCTATCTGGCTTTTAATCTAGCCGCCTGTACTATAAGCTTTTAAAAATATATTTTAATTTGTATCAGACATTTTGCGTTTCTAACGAAATGTTAAGCTGGCTTTCAGAATTATTTAAAATAATGGTTAAGATTTTAAGGCATGATATACTGTTGAATATTTAAAGTCATTAAATGAGTCTTGCGAAGAATTAATTTTTTTATTAGAATAAATGATATTAGGTTACAGAAATAGCTCTAGATCTTGGATAAACTATTTGTACAATAAAGCAGAAACCGATAAGTCCTACAGAGCCCACATTAACCCACTTTCTAGTGACACTTCATTTGAGAGGAAAAATAGCGAGGTCTTTTCGTCTTCTCTTTCTCTTCGACAAAGTCAAACCATTTGCAATGTTAGAATCTAGTATGCGAACGTAAGAAAAAATATTAATATAAATACTTTCTCCGAAATCATGGTAACAAAACAATTTCACTGTACATGAAATTTACTTGAAATCTTATCCATTTATCGAATATAAATTTTTGGCGTCGAAAGATTGGCCGAACCATGATTAAGAAAGCGGGGAGCTAATATAGAAGTCAAACACAATTTTGCATAATGTCCCTTGTGCGGAGTTTGCCGGGGAGTGAAATCGCTCCTCATTAGGCAAATCGACAGTCAGCTCATCCTATTAGTACAGTCAATGTTTGGCGATCCAATCATCCTAGTATCAGATCGATGAAGGATAAATCTTTTGCATTGTTTGAGAACCTCTTGGCGCTTAAAATTCAAATTAGAAAATAAGTTAATTGGAATCGGCTTTTTATCCAGCTTACAATCTCAGGTCAAGTTTCCTATTTACGGAATAAAAATATTGTATCCTTCCTCGGGAGGATGTCTCTGCATGGCGAGAATGGCACAGAGTTTGCTTTAACGTTATTTCTAGTTTAATCATGATCATCATGAAAAGCGCTACGTGGCGCTATATACTTGTTTGGTGGTAAGGGCTGTGCAGCTTACCTGCCGATGCTGCCATGATGAGCCTGAAACGATTGATAGCAAGACGCAAGCAAATCTACTCTGACAATGGCACTGCGTTTGTTGGGTTAAACAGAGAGTTGAAAAAACTATATGGAGAAGAAATTTCAACATTCGCCGCTAACCAAAACCAACCAAATGATTGAGTGGAAGTTTATCCCTCCAGCAGCTCCATTCATGGGAGGAGCTTGGGAGCGTCTGGTGACGAGCGTAAAAACTGCCCTTAAAGTAACTCTCAGGGAAAGAGCGCCTTCAGACGAAGTTTTTCTCACTCTGCTCGCAGAAGCCAAAGCTCTGATAAATAGCAGACCCCTGACACACGTGTCTGCTGATCCTGATTATCCAGAAGCCTTAACACCATCTCACTTTTTGATTGGCTCATCGTCTGGAAGGATCGGACCGTCAGAAACTTGTGACAGGGACTTAGTTAGCAGAATAAGTTGGAGGAAAGCAGCAAAATTAGCCGACCAATTTTGGAAACGGTGGTTAACTGAATACTTGCCTACATTCGCTCCCAGAAGGGGAGGAGGCCAATGTTGTCCAACTATAAAGGTAGCAGACATGGTCATTGTCGCTGATAATAACCTTCCACGAGGAGCTTGGCCTAAAGGAAGAATTTCGAAGCTGTATCCTGGTAAAGATGGAATCAATAGAGTGGCCGATGTCACCACTATAGCTGGAGTTTTAAAAATACCCCTTAGAAAGTTGGTGCCTCTGATTGTCACTTAAAAAAAAAGAGGAGAATGTGGCGAATTGGTTATTTTTATTGAATTTTTACCTTTTTATACGTCTATGTTTTTATATGTCATTTTTTGATGTAAATAAATATATTGGTTGTTGTTGTCTGTCATTCGTGTCTTTCAATACCTAATTATAATATTTCCACTAATTTAAAGAGCTATCGATGACACACATTTTGATTATTATATAACTATAACTACAATTTCTATGTTAGTAATAACACTGTGCATGTGCATGTAAACGTATAAATTGGTGATAAGCCTTAGTGTATGAAAAGCAGCTCGACCATAGAGCGTTTTGTTGAATGGTAAGTAAATATTTAATGAATAATCTTTAAAACAAAAATTACAGTATTAATTTTTTGTACAATAAGTAATCTGTTGTAAAATCGATCAAACTATCCATGCTTGCAATATTTCTATATGTGTAAGTACGATTGACTTACAGATTTAAGCTTTATAGTACACTTCAATAGTACCCGCAATCGTCGAGCATGTATGAGGAATGTTATGAAAGTAGATGAAGCGAAAGAGATAATTAAAGACCGTAGCAAGTGGAAAGACGTAATCTCTGCCTACCCCCATGGGAAAAAGGCGTGAGTGTATGTATGTATGTATGTAGTACACTTCACTTGTACTAGTTTTACCAAGCAATGGTGGATGTGAGAAAATAACTATGGCGTTTAGGTAACTAGGTAGCGATTTTTGGTTACCTTTGGGAAAGCACCAGTAGATATAAGAATAAAACCGTTAAGGGACGGGTGTTTTCCCGTAATTTAAGGCCAACCTACAAAATTAGACTGTTATCATTCCAACGATGTCGACGCCGAGATCACCAGTTACGTGAACCAATATGCCGACCCTGCAGAATAAATTTGCTTTATATCGAATTGTGACCTTGATAACTTATTGGGATTGCACAACGGGATATACCTGTATTCTTTGTTTCAGAGATCATTTTAGGCTCTTCGGTTTTATTTCATAATTAAAATGATGATACTACAAAATATTAAATACTTATGAAGAATTTTCATATGTAGTCGTGTTGTATTATATTTGTACCTGAAAATTAGATTATAAAACACATTAGAATTAACATTATTAAGTAAGTTCTCAATTAATGTGAAATAGATAATTCATATTGAATATGTATAAAATTACACATACCGAATTGATAACAATTTTTTATACATATTAGTTACTTAGTTCTTTGTACATATAATGAATGACGACGTCGTTTTGAATTACGATTATTAGAAACTATAGGAGAGATCAGAGCACCAGCAAGGCTTAGGAGTTTGTTTATTGTTGTGCCTTATAAATAAATCACGTTTAACGACGTACTACCCAACGGGGCGAAATTAATTCCACTGAATGTTGTGTAATGTGTCACACACAAGGTGTTGAATAAGCTATTGTAGACCACATCGTTTATGCTGTGTATTACTGTGGGAATAATATTGACTAATAATGTGTATTCGTCGTTTAATGATTAAAGTAATTTTGGTTATTATAGGATTTGTAAAGTAATAGATTTATTTTTGTATTGATATTGTATTGTACTAGAGATGCAAATATTTATTATTGGGCATAAGCAGAATATTATTTTATCTTAAGCGTTAATAAACATTTAAAAATATCATTATTTATCTACCTATGTTAACACTTTTTTGACGGTAATTTTTTGAGCAAAAGCTGTGGTATGATAAAAATTGGCTTACGTTTTGAATAGTGTTAGTAGAGAACAAAAGAAATATTTTTCGTAGTAAACAAAGTTTCGTTTATTAAGATAACAGATGCCGCCACCTTACTACAGAAAAAAATAAGTCGCTCTATCGTGTTGTATACAAATTACATGTAAATGTGTAATTAAATTCATTACCATGTAAATAGCTTTGCGAGAACGATAAACACTTTCAGAAAGTATTTTAAATATTCGCTTTGTATAAGTAATCTATTTATTAGGAAATTCTACTCCATTAGAGTATTGTGATCAAGTAGTCCATGGTTTCAATCATAATAACAATGTAATCAGCAAGACGGAAGCGTGTCATTGTTTTGTCTGATGATTGTATCTCACCATTAACATCAATGGTCAATACTCAGATTTCGTCATTACACAAGCTTCAATTCGCCAGCGCAGTTGTGAACAGTTTTAACGATATCCCATCACCTTGACTCCTACTTTGTTGTCGTCTTATCGTTCTCGAGTTTTGGTCCTGGACGTGGACTGAGGTGTGTGACATTTTTGTATATTGACTGCAACACGTAGCTCTATCGATACTCTATACATGCTCTATGTAGAATTTCTGGAAAGACTGAATGAAGCACGGTCCGAGTCTCGATGGAATCGGAGTTTTTTTCATAGTCTTGTGGACTAGCATAGATAGCATAGATTCGTATACTATTAATTGATTAATATAATATAAGCCTTTTAAATAGGTTTCATCGACTTCAGAACCTGGCTATCAGATTTATTTATTGTTTACGACCATATCTCTGTATATCGCTCTAGTTTAAAGAGGCTTCTCATCAGATATCGACAAGATATGCATATCTTATGTCTTGTTTTTAAGATTCTCAATACTCCTACATTTCCTCAATATTTACGCTGTAGATTTGACTTACTACCTTCTACTCGGCCTCAGCGTGCCTGCGTATTAAATGTACCTCTGTGCCCTATTTTAAATGTACCTCTTTCGAACTCCGTATTATATTCTCGCTCCTTTACGTTCATGCTGTTAGATTGTGGTATGTTAACAAGTGCTTAAGATTGTCTATCCATAAACAATTGACCCGGGCATTGCTGTCCGTCATTTTTGTGTGTTATCGCTGTCGAAAAACAGATGGCGCTACGTGTGCTATGTAGCGTTCGTGCGTTCGATAGCAGCCGATTTTATCCGAGCGCTCTCGAGCTCAGAGGCTTCGTGGCGACTTCACTTCTCATTTACTTGTCGACGAGTGAACACATGTTTTTCAAATTACCCTCTATAGCTTTCTATTAAATATTAGTTGAATTTCTTTTGCATAAATTAATTCAAAGTCTTAAGCATCTAGTGTTTTGTAAAAAGTTACGTCATTCTCTTAATAATAGCTTGGATCTTCTTATAATATATAAAGGTGTTTGTATATATGTATTAGGTTGTAAGAAAATTTCGTTGAAAAAAAATTTCGTATATTCTTTTCTTTCCTGAAACAATCCCGAAATTTCAAAATATACAGTAAAGTTCTAGAAGAACTCTCTCGGTGCTTTAATACGAGGCCTATATATATTGCGCCCAGTGCGTTTTTTCCGTAGTTATAGAGAATCAATCAATCCTCCAAGATAACGCACGACCACACATCGCCAAAAAGACTTAAATAAAATTCGAGGAACTCGGTAGACAAACCGTACCACATCCTCCTTATTCACCCGACTGGTCTGATCTTGGCCTTCAGATTATCACGTATTAATTAAACCCATATAAATATTTTTTAAGTAGAGAAATTTCAATGATTTTAATAATCATAAAACAGAAGTGACTAAGTTTTTAAACTTCCAGAGTTTTGGGCCAGAGGTATCAGTGATCTTTTTAATAGACGGAGCACTGTCATTAGTTCCGACGGCGATTATATTTTACATTAAAATTAAACTTTAATAAAGAAAATTAATACAAAACATTTTTGTTCCTAATTTTTCGGCGAACTTTTCCTATAACCGAATATATATATTATGATTATGAATATATATTTATGATTAGGCATGGGTGTATTAAAATAATGTATATAAATTTAATCCTATGTCCCGCATTTTTTTAAATCGCACTAAACATCTAGGGTTGGCTGGAAGAAATCTTTCTAAGCGATAAGCTCACTTTTAGACTAATTATTTTGTTACCTGTTAGTATTTTTTTTATGTATTTTTATATTTTGTTCAATAAAGAGTTCATATATAAGCATTTATTAATAATTTAACCATGTACTCTAGTTGTAAGCAAAAGCTTATTCTGCTACGTACATGAATAATATTGTTTTCTAAGCACAAAATGGACAATAGCGGCATGGTAAAAGCATCCAAAGTCGAGTCATGTCCATCAAATGCAGCTACGTGACGTCACTGCGATATCCCATTGTTCGTGCTCCGGCTTTTGTGAGATAGTGCAATTAATATCGCGAACGGGTTCTGTATCTCGCTATCATACAAAAATGTTTCGTCGAATATGGAAATGGGAAAGTGCGAGCGAAAAACAATCTGAATGATTCTAGATTTATTTTATCCAATTTTTTATTATCTAGAAATATTTAATGTTAGATTTGAATCAAATTTTGTTGTAGATTCACAATACCTACTCAGTAGATATACTACCTATTAATTTAAGAATCATTTAAATTACACTTATATCAACTCATTATTCACAACTGCTAAAAATAATTCTCAATATTCACAATTCACCTTAAGTCCAGGTTAATTTTGTTCTATCTCTAAGTGTATCTTTTAATAAAAGTATATTCTTCGACATTAAAAATAGGTAAATGTAACTAATAAATCACTAAATACTTGATTTCTAATAAGAACCTTCTACGTAGGTTTTATTTATCTAGGATTCATTAACAAAGATAAAATTAAACCTCAAAATCAAAACTGCTGCTAATTATACTATCCTGACAACAGTACACAAAATTACAGAGTATGTTTCACTATAATAACACCGGCCTCGAGTTAAACATATCTCGCCATTCAGTTAGAAGCATTTCGCAATTTATCCGACTACAAAGTTAGGGAGTCAGGAGCGCAACAAAGAACAACACGACGACTGCTGGTAATTCCACATAGTGCGAACACCAGTACATTTCGCGTTCATTCACAGCTTTCATGCCTAATTCATGCCAGGAGGACCGCGCGACGCATTTGAAATGTAATTTAGCACATCCACTGTACACTAAGTAATGTGAATCATGTGAGCGTCTATCGAATGGACAGTAGAAAATTAAAAAGAAATACGCGAAGCATGGAAATGCACTCAGCAACAATTAATGAAGAGGTAAGTTAGACGCTGCATTCATTCGATCTAGATATTTTTAAAGTTCTCTTATTCAAAGGTTACGGACTATCTATGATCACTGTTTGTATACTTTTGTTAGTTACAATAGCGTAGATATTACTTTTCGAATTTGTATTACTATATTCGATATAATAAAAATTATACGAAATACTAATACTAAAAATAGACAACGTACACAGTACAGTACAGTGGTCATTTAATTTTCATACGAGTATGTCTGATATTTTAATTACGATTTACATAAGTATTTTAAAAATATAAATATGAAAGTTTCTTAGTATCAGTGGATGTTTGTTAGTCTTTCACGCAAAAACAACTATGGATTGGATTGGACTATGGATTTAAATAAAATTTGATACGGCGATAGCTTGAGCCTCGGGGAGGATAAGGATAGAATCAGATTTATAAAATTATACCACGAGAAAATGTCTTTCCTATTGGAAAAGCTGTTCTCCATAGCTGACTTTATATAGTTTAAATCGAGCACAAATCACAATAAAATAATAAAAATTTACTAAATTCGCTAAAAAACAAACGGAACAAAAAAAGGAGAAAAAGTTCGCTAAGTGTTCCGTAAAACATGGTATAGTTACTGACTATAAATAGAAAAAAAGGCAGCCGACAAAGGCTCTTCTTAAGGCATTCTTTAATCGTGCAGCCACTTCAGCTTGTAGAGCTATTCCAATAGTCGGCTTATTTCAAAAACCCGTTTGAAGAGCTTAGACTGCGAAGGATGTAAAATATGAAATCAATTGGACTAGACTTTTCCATTAATAAAGGCGGGGAAGAAAGGGCGCGGTGCCCTCACTAATTAGAAGCCGCGGGTCGAATTTTCAATGCGTCCCCATCGCTTCACTAATGGCGAACTGGAATAAAAGTTTATATTTACTGTGCGTGCTCTCGCCGGATGAATATTTATACTCTCCTTGACTTTATTTAACTCGAAGTTTGAAGTTTTACGGTTTTTTTGTTCGACCTACCTACCTTCGATGTCAGTTGATTTTCAAAGAAGTTTGCCGCTGCTGACTGGTACTCAGTAATGTTCAGAATCCCTTCGAATCTATAACTGACCATAACGCTCGTGAAAATAATTCATATTTTTTCATTTCTTCATATTTCTGATAGAGTTAGGTGATTCGATCGTATTAGAGATCTTTTGAAGTTCGTTACCACAAATAATTTTATGTTACTATCATCTAAATAAGTTGTATTTATGATAATATAACTTATTACGCTAAATACAAATTTGATCTTATTAACTTATTTTATATAAGTATATATCTCTCTAGATCATATTTACTCAAACATAACACCAATTAATTTAAGCAGACAATGTCGGAATATTAGTAGCAAATGAATGAGCATTAAACATGTAATAAGAAATAAGTTAAATTAAAATATGTATTTACTAGAATGACATTATATGATCACATATTCTTCTGTCAGAATTAAAATTTTGCTTTAATGTCTACCCCGCAATGCGTATGCGCGACCGCGATGCGACGCGTCGTGTCAATGTCAGACTGCGATGTGAAATCATTAGTTAGAACAGCAATAATGTGGTGGATTAGTAGTAAAGAGGGCGCAACAGCCTCCCAATAACAACACGCTTTACAAGAATAATGATGCTCAATTTTAATGGCGCGTCGCCGACCGGCCCGCGCGACGCTCTGCCCGCCCCGCGCGTGATCGGAATACTACGCGCCGCCAGCCGCCCGCCTATATTGGAAGACAGCGCCCCGAAAGTCTGACGATAAATTTAGTTATTACTTGTGAAAATAGACGGAAGGAGATCGCTAACTTGTCCGCGTGAGAAGATAATGGATCATTTCTGTGGACATTTTTAGTCACTCCACGGAGGAGGCTCCGTTAAGTGCCCCTTTTATGTGAGTTTTCGGATTGTGTTTTGGAAATTTTCGCGTTTGTAACGAAGCAGGGACGGAGGAGGAAAGGTAAAACTTTGTGGATGCTTTTGGAAATTTGTAAAATTTTGCATTTTCTTCTGTTACTACATTGGAACAAACAAACAACACCGTTTTATAGGAACTAAAAAATATCAGTGAAAAGATTTTTTAAATAAATTATAAAAACAATTAACCCGAATGGTTTCGAATATTTTTTTTTTTTTTACGTAAACTAAATTCTGCAATCTTTGTGATTTATGAAGAGATTCCTCAGATCTACGCTGACACATTTTAAATAGTTATTTATTTGAATTTTACAAATCCGTTAAAGTATTTGATAATATGCTCAGTCAAAACTGTATAATAAAGAATATCAACACTGCTGCAGTTTTAATCTAGGCTTAAGCAATAAACAATTGAATACCAAAAAGATACAAAATGTCCTAAAAGAAGTAACTTATGTGGGAAACCTCTTCAAAATCGTATAAACGTAACATACGTTTATACGATTTTGAAGAGGCATGGGCAGAATAAAAAAAAAGTAATTTTTTTTACGTAGTTTATCTAAGGTCCAACATATTATGGTATTGAAAAATAAATGTGATATATATGACATATATATGACTGAAGTGCAGTGGGCTGGCCATGTTAGCCGTAGAACCGATGGCCGTTGGGGCAAACGTGTTCTAGAGTGGATACCGCGAAACGGCAAACGTAGTGTAGGACGTCCTCAGGCAAGGTGGAGTGATGATTTGCGCAGGACGGCTGGCAGGAGCTGGATGCGAGAAGCCGAAAACAGATCTCAGTGGCGTACACTCGAAGAGGCCTATGTCCAGCAGTGGACGAAGAGGGGCTGATGATGATGATGATGATGATATGACATATTTTTAATACAACATAAAAATAAAATATATTTTTAAAAAGCTGGCTTCAATGTTCAGGTTTCTTCCACGTTAACTGTCAATAATCAATAATTATTCATTTAAAAGAGACATTTAGGAATCGTACAAACGAGCGATTATATATATGACCTATTAAACTACTTATTTCATTAAAGTAACTAAATTGCAATTGACTAAATTTCTTTCCTAGCCGAGTAACAATTATCTTAGGCTGTGTCCCCAGTAGGCAAACTGTTAGCAGCCGACTCAGTGAGCTGCAAATTTGTGGCGAACTGAAATTTGAGTTAGC
Organism: Scirpophaga incertulas; assembly: GCA_036419045.1. Taxonomy (NCBI): domain Eukaryota; kingdom Metazoa; phylum Arthropoda; class Insecta; order Lepidoptera; family Crambidae; genus Scirpophaga; species Scirpophaga incertulas. The sequence continues at coordinate 24,447,752 of CM071634.1, read as the reverse complement.
AGCTAACTCAGATCAGCGTCGCAAGCAAACTGTTATGAGTTAGCTGCTTATTTAGGTCGCCCGACTGAATTTTCACTTTACTATTATTGTACGAAGGGAGTAGAGTACACAACCACTTCCAAAAATATTCGTCGTTACCAACATTGGTTAGGATCACTATTACGATATTATAACATATCGATAGCTTTTTTCCAACTGTCCATATAAACAGTTTGCAGCAAATGGACTCACCGCGTCCGGCGAGCAACATTATCGCCGCTGCCGACTGGAATCGGGTTTGCTGTGAGTCGGCCACTGACTAAGACAGTCGGCGCAGGTAATGCTGCAAACTGCGTAAAGTGACAGCACAACTAGCAAACTATGGACACACTATTTTAAATATATGGAAGGGCATACTAAACCAATACGCCACAAACTCAGTAGGTTGCTAACAGTTTGCCTACTGGGGATACAGCCTTAAATCATGTTCGGTTATTCATTCAAAATAAGCAATATTGTAAACAGTTTTTAAATAAGCCGTGCAAATAAGAAACTATAGATCCTTTGTAGTAGTCGTCTATTTGAATTATTAAAATATCAGTCAGTTTAATTGAATAATTTATAATTTTCGATATATATTTTTTCTAAAGATTAGGGTTCCACGTATTTTTTTCTATAAATTAAACACCTCAATGGCTGTAAGTTAATAAAAAAAATTATTAGGCAAATAATCATATTGTGTGAACCATATGAAACAAATATGAATGTTGGCATTGCATTGTTCGATATTTATTACTGTTACAAACATTCGTGCCCAATTCATTCTGTGGCTACAATTTGCGATGGGTAAACAGCAATCTATATAAAATTAAAGATAGCCGAGGGCGACAGTGCGGTTGTCCGTCCGTCCGTCCACGCTACAATGACCAATGAATATTGTTTACAAATGCACTGAATCCATTATTGTGATGTTTGTTAACGTGACCATTTTGATGTATTGCAGATTTTAAAATTGATATTGATTCCCAGTATCTGTATATATTATAGCCCACGTAGATTAATAAATTGTTTTTAGTTGTTATTTCTGTGGAAAGCACTGTTATATTACTTGTTATTCTTAAGTTCCTTTAAATTTTATTGATTTCAAAGACTATAACGATTATGCCAATTATTTTCTGCAGCGTGTGTGGCAAATAACAATAGCATATAAAGATAAAAGTGATTATCACTTTCCGATTCCGGTCGTCATCAGAACCGCTCATATGTTAGGTATACAATACCGCACACCGCCTTAAACGAAACAAACCTTAAATACCCATTAACTGATGTGTTAAGTTGATGTGGCAAAAATGGCTTAAATATATAGGAATTTTAAGTCTTTTAGGGACCTATCCACAGAAGAAAGATTATTACAACTAACATAAATAAGTCTTTGATAGCACAGTGGAATACTATAGTTACTATACGATACTGCGAGAGACCCACTACTGACAGCAGTACTCATAAATAGATCTTCATACAGATCGATGGCTCGCTGCCTACTTTCGCCAGATTACCAATCTTCCTTCGTAAACTTTCAAATGCTACGCCTTTCTTTTTATTTGATGACCTCTTTATCCCAACACTTATTACAGTCCTATTTGTAACGTACACTGTTTATGACATTTGCCATATGTTAATAGTTTATACAGCTACCTAAAGAACAGAACCTGACCAGTTAGAAGAAAAATGAGCTTACTAAGAGTATATAATACCTATTATCTCTTCGTATCGCCTGTATGCTGTAACTTATCGCTCGGGGCTACATCTAATAACAAGCAGCGTGAGCTATTGAGACGAATGGTGTCAGGTTAAGCGGCGCGCAGGCAGGTAACAATATTTTCCGAGGCGGCAAATTGAATAAACACGTTACCGAGTGTTACCGAGTTCTGATAGTGATAGTATTTAACGATAAAAAGCTTTAGTAGAGGGAAGCTGGAAAAGTGACATTATAAACGCTATATTGAGGAACGGAAAGTGCTGTTCGGATTACATTGGTGTTTTAATTAAGTGTCGAGTTTAACCAATTTGGCAACTAACGATGAAAGCTTTTATGTATTCTCTTAAGGGAAGTAACTTTTGTTTTCTAAGCAGTTTGTCTGAGATCACCGGGTGTCACGTCAAGCTTTACATTTACAGCAGTTAGTACGAATGATACAAAAGTAATCCAAAGTAGGAAAAATCGATTGTTTTACTCTATATTTCTAATTTAAAATAGTAGATTGTATTAGTTTTTTAACAACTACTGTTAGTATTGATAGTATCTTGTCTAATATTAATATAGTGTTAATACCATTTAATTTTGGTGCGGAGGATGGAGCTGTGATGAAATTTTAAGACGAGATAAAACAAAGTGTGTTAGTGGGAACTCAATTCCTGCTACTTGCTGAAGTTAAAATGCCTTCAAATATTTAAATTTATAATCACTACTATGATATAGCTCTGGCGAACATTGCTCGCACTCTTCGCGCAATTCTTCATATAGGACACTTTAATTCAACACGATTGTAAGTATTACAGAATTTGTGAGGTAACAAGTAGGTTTGGCAAAAAACATTGTATGAAAATCAAATGCAAATTAGGCAGAAACCAAGAAGCAACGGCCAACAGGTCTAAAAAATATTAACGGCATTGACATTAAGTTGTTGAGTTTATTACATTGATTAACTTGTTACAAAATGGCGTTAAAAGTCGTATTAGGTAAATCTGTTTTCATCTTATGAACTGCTTAAAAATGTCAAGATTGGTTTCTGTTATATAAAAGTGCATACCACTTAATATGATCCACCAGTACTCTCATCCAACCATCCATCCATCCATTTTGTCACCTTGCGGAAAGCGTTACTTTACGATTTTGCCTTTAGCGATTGTGCGTCTTCAGCTTACTTATTGGGTAGTCATTATCTACAGGTGGTCACAACTTTCCGTTTCTGTCGATTCGCCTTGTTCACATCCAATCCTACAGAAAGACATCAAGCATAATCCTCTTCATGACAAACTAGTCACTAGAACTACTAAGTCGTATATAATTTCTCAGTTATAATTTCACATCAGTGTAAGCCTTTCTTTCTTAAAACACACTTTTATACGATGGTGATATTCTTGACTTAGACGGACGAACGTGAAAGTGAACTTCGGAACATGTAACTTCTAAAAGTGGAATGCTTATCAGCTTTTACAAGGCACCGCACTAATATTGTTGGTGTCTACCATGATTACAGCCAGTTTTTATGTTTCACAGCCGCATGCAGAATTCAATATTCGTAAATTGTGAAGGCAAAATATTGTGAGAGCTACATGCCTCTGCGTGTAGCTCGCGGGTCACGTATCAGCGTCATCTAATACAATTTGTTCCGAGACGCGCGCCAATGGAATGCAAACACAGTCAATTTATAACACCCGACGATTATTCCCAATTTGTTGCCGAGACATCTACCACATAAGTAAAGCAATATAAAGGGCAAATTTTAGTATTCAAGGAGATGTTTGAAGAGATGAGGCGGATCAGATTATTGTAGATGCAAAAATGTTTACCGCACACTGTCTTGTACATAGAGAGCGAATTTCGAAACATTTCGTTCGAATTCGTTCGTTGAATTTAAAAGATTTGCGAATTATACATGTACTTTACAGAATATAAATTGATAAACTAGACAGTTTAAAAACGTAAAAAGAGTTGATTGATCTGTAAATGTTAGTCTTATTTATTTCTAGCATAATGCAGCAGTGCTCGAATAATCCAGTTTAAAGGGCAAGATATAAGAAGTGAAAGAACGGGGTTACCATTATATGGTATAAGTTGGCAAGGAATACTGTGGTTCTTATAGAGGTCGCACATTTCTGAAGACTGATGTCTTCAGGAAGAACTGGATGGCATTTATGAAGATATAACTCAAACCTCAACACCAATTAAATTTCAACTTACCCAAGCGGATCACCATCATTTCAGTCAACAGAAGTTTGCTGCTGGACAGCCTTCTCCAAGCATTTCCATATCGATCAATCCTGCGCTGCAAGTGCTAGCGTCCAGCGCCTTCATAAATCCATCCATCTAATCCATCTTATATGAGGCTTACCAACACTGTAGTGGCCGAATAATATTCTATATTTTTTATTGGTTGTAAAAAGCTTAATTGGGTTCGTAATAAAAATCATCTTAACAAACAATTTTAAATATTACGATTTTAAAGGTTTTGCTTTACAAACTTTCTTTATTGTTATGTTTTTTGCAAAGCAAATATTTTTACTTTGAATTGTACTTAGTTACGTATAACTAATATTTAAATGCGAAGTGTGTTTGTTTATTTGTTTGTTGTTTGTTTGTTTGTTTGTTACCTCTTCACGCTTAAACTACTGGACATTTCAAAAATTCTTTCACCTTTGAAAGCTATTCTCAAAGTAACATAGGCTACTTTTTAGGAAAAATCGACAGATCCACGGGATTAAAGGCTTCGCTCAAAAACTACTGCAGATTTTTATGCGGTTTTATCAATAGTAGAGTGATTCTTAAGTTTTGCGGCATTTAGAAAAACGGATAGTACGGGAAGCGATAATCTTCGCAACCATAATTCCGCGTATATGTAGCCGTAAAAGCTATGATTAACTTATATAATAAATCCACGCGGAAGCAGAAAGCTAGTAAGTAATAAAACTTCAACTAATACTTAGTAGATAACAAAATGTGGGAGAGATAAAATATATACAACTTTACAGAATTTCTTTGTTAATATTATAAGCAACTCAGAAGTAAAATAAAATATCTTATTAAAGCCTCCCCCATTAGAATCTACATAATTGCCATAGACATTAACATCGTTTACTTGAATTCCTTATGTGAAGTTCAATGTTCCTTTTACTACCGCACGTTCTCTTCAAAAGTAATAATAACACATCATCTTAATGTTTCAACTTTTAGCATAGATCGTTGTAATTTAGTTCCAACGTAAGCATATAACTAAAAGTGAATAAAATAATGTAGGTAGATTTGTTTATGAAGTTATATAATATTGATGTGGATAGGATGGAAAAACTTTTAAGAAAAATTTTACTTTATTTCCATAAATACACTTTGAATCTAAATATAGCACGCGAATACCCGAGTTGCGCATTATTAATGTTGAACACACTTAGGAATTAAGATAATCTGTTTAATATTAATACTTCTCCAAAATAGGAATACATTAAAATAAATATTGGCTAAGCCAACCGGCTATCGCGGAGTTTAGCGGGAAACAATGTAAACAACAACGAAACAGGGAACGTGTAAAATGTCTGCCACATCGATATTGCTCTCGTTATTAAGTCTTGACGGTGCTTTCCCGCAAAACAAACACGTGAATAATAGCCACAAATACAGTACAGCAACAGGGCGATGTGCCCATAGTATGGATTATTAGAATTTATGTGTCGTATGTGCCACGCACCTCACGACGCCCGCTCGTTCGGCGCGAAGAAAAATATTGTGGCCAGAGAGCTTAAATATTGATGGATTTATGAACGTTCTTAAAATTATGACAGCTATGAGCCACCAGTAACTTTATTGAGTCTTATCTTGAGTAGATTTATTGGCGTAGGAAGTTTAGGGGAGGTCGTGTGTTGATTTTTGTTAAGGAATTCTGTGTGATACGCGAAAAGAGAATATTATTTTTTAAATGGAATGAATCCTAACTTTTAGAATTTATTTTGGTTCTCTTGTTAGACAAGTTATATTTTCTGGGTTCATTATTATCTTATGTATCACACTACAGATAGCTGCATCATGAAAAATGCAGGTAAAGACTACACCCAGTTAGATGCACAGAAACTATTGTCATTAGTGGTCAAAAAGCCTGTTGCAAGTGGACTATTGCATTTAGATTTCGGTGGTAATGAGAACCGGACTATGGAAGAGACTCCGGTCACCTGCCTTCTCAAAGCCTTAATAAAATTAAAAATGCATACTAACCTCTGACCTCTCAAATTAAAAATTGTAACGTACTTAGGAGCGATCGTAATAAAGCTTTGCACAGGATTTTCTCACAAGACTCGTTAAAACTTACTAATCTTTTGTGAGGGCCCGAAAAAATCTGATAACCTTCAGAGACAAACCTTTTTCGGGGGTTGTTAAATCGAGAGGGTTAATGATATTTCTCGGTAGCAATAAATAACTTACAAATTGTTGAAGGTGTCCCCGGGGTAGGCGGGCGGCGCCCAAGATTTGCGGGCACGAGTAAGTTTTTGCGCTCAACTTTTCTCGCACCTCAACTCTGGTCTGTCTGTTACTACAGAGTTATATTCCCGCTTAAAATGATTTAGTTTTGGAGTACTCTTTCAGTAATATTTTCTTTTGAACTTTTCCAGACGCATGAATGTACAATGGCTCGAGGGTCGACTCTATTGGACTGCATTCACTTGGAACTTTAGAATTTTATTTAGTTGTATCATTGTGCAGTTTTTGTACTTAACATCTTATTGTACTTACTAACTGAATTTTTAAAGAATATATTATTGCAAATTGTGAGTTCTTCTATTTTATGCGTTGTTGTATCATGCTTAGGGGTGTTTGTAGTGGGATGTTTGTTTATTTAACTGGTTGACAAAATCAACCAAAATTTATTTAATTGGCATTGATTACTAGTTTTTTAAGTATATAAAAGACTATATTTCTTCTTCTTTCCAATTAGTAAGTAACGATCTAGAGGAATATTTTTGGAGCATATAGGTTATATATTAAAAGAAGACTAGATCAAAAGTACCCATAACTAACCAGCATGCATGAAAGTATTTATAAAATTGAGGAAACTAAAGAAGTATATTTAGTTCGTAATAAGTAGAAAACTGATTTTTGTCTTCTCTCATGGGAAAAAAGTATGTGCATATATATGTATATATTTCTATCATATAATCAGAAAATCTCGGGTGCAATCCGGCTATGTACTCGTGTTCTGAGTTACTTTTAAATTTTGTCTGATGCTCTAATGGTGTAGGAAACATCAAGATGCACCTCGCAAATACCTGCAAAGAAACTTGAAGAGTATGTGCAAGTCAATTGAGCCAGTGTGGTTGACGTCATGTCGCTCGGTGGTCACGTGAATATGATATGATGAATAGACGCTCTTTACACTTGAACTAAATTAGCGTAGTTTATTGAGGTCTAAATACTTTAACCTAATTACGGTACTTAATGCAACTGAATATATTCATATTCATTTTTTAACATTTTTCAAACTGTATAAAATAAATATTTGTTGTATTCATATTTATTTATTTTATGATTTTTTTAAATTATACCTAGTATATTCATCTTATTATTATAATGTTGTTTAGCTTGTCATATGTGCCAAAAGTCCAAATTTTAAAAGATGACTGCAAAAACCTTTGGCTTGTATCGTTAAGAGGCCCAGTATTTTTTCAAACCTTCAAGTCTTCTTGTATTACATGTTTGTAATCATAATAATTATTGTAAATCGATATTTTTTCCGGAACAATTTTCTATGATTACACTTGTAATACAGAACTTGGTACATTGAGAAATCTTGTGTTCCTTAAATGCTACAACTTTTATACATCATATAACGTTTAATATAATGAACATAAAAGGAAGCAATAACATTTATCTGATGTCTAAAACGATTATGTCAGATTTGGGCCTATTTAGGGCTTAGAGAATGTGATTGTAAAAGAAATGACAGGCATTATTACCAAGGTACTGTATCTCCGAACGAATTTGTTTGTATTTGAATTGTTGTGAGAATGTTACCTTTAGACGAGTCATAAATCAATTTGTTAAGAGTGTGTACACTCATGAAGTAAACGAGTTAGGTTCATCAATATGTTGAAAGTACCTTTTTACTTTCAACCTATTGATGAAAAATTTTAATAGGGTAAAAGTGTGTAAACACGTGATTCACATTATCAGAACACGGCGAGATATTCCTGATTCTAAATGATAGGTATTCTTTACTTCTTGTAACATTTCATAAGAATTTCACTTCCTGTCTACCTAAGGCTTTCGAGCATGAATATCCATAAAAACTCAAAGTAAACAGACAGAAGGCGCAGACGGCTTCGACGAAGGTTATATAACTTTTGACACTTGAAACAAATTCTAAATATTTTGCAGACATTGCGAAGTTAACTCGTTTCGCGGAGTTAGCCGGCTTATTTCAGCTAAACTATTACTTATGAAAACTGAGTTAACATGCAAATCTTAGTTCATTCTGTGAAGCTTCGCTCCAAGCAAGAACAGCATCGTTTGCAAGTTGCCATTTAACCTCTATCTGCTTCGTGAATTTGCCTTTTTCATGCATATATTAGTAGTGATTTGAAGTTAATTCAAGTTTGAAATAAACAAATATTAGTATTTTATAAAAGTGTATATTTTAAATCATAACACAGATTCTAGCTAACTTGTAGCCGGAACAGAAAATTCTTATTAATTTAATATTAATATATTGTGTAGAAAAGTTGAGTTAATACCATTCTTTGCCATTTTCAATACATACAATTTACTTTTCCTTATATTTTCGATGAATATTTATTATGACGATTCGGACCATCGCTAACTATATCATGAAAAAAAAAATCTTAAACGTAATTTATAAATGCTGTACAATCTTTTTTATTTAACGTTAAGGAAGTGAGAATTCCAGCTGCCAAGAAACTGTTAAAAGCAGAATTTTCATAACGTTGATTGTATTATTTTTTCGTGACTTAACGAAGTACATAAAAAATATCCTTAATCTACAAATGTACATATCACAAATTACACGTTTGTGAGTTTGCATGTCAGAGACATTCTCCGATACACTGTTTTGATATTGATGGAATTTGGGTTAGGGATACTTTGAGACCCACGGAATAACATAGAATCAATATAAGAATATTCAATATTCTATTTTTCAAGATGGTGAATGTGGGTGATTGTTTAATTGAATAGAAAAAGTATAATTTTAATTTGACTATATCTTGAACATAAATATCTTTAACAATGGTCAAGCAATATTGGAGTTAAATATATATGCTAAATTGTAATGTGTAGGAGAGAAATTACAAGCTACCTTAGCAATCACTGCACTATATGCAAGGTACTTCTCTGAGTCTATTTTAAATGTAAAAGATCCAAGAAAAGGGAAATAATATTACTTATATTATATTTGCCGCTATGTGGCAAAATGTGATTTCTTCATTTCAGAATACAATTAGAGATAAAGGAACAAATATTCGTATCTAAAGAATGCTGTAGGATAAAATTATTTTTGTATCGATAAATAAGAAAGATATATTTTTGTCGAGGCCAATTCATTTTGTCATGTAGACTAATTGTTTAAAATATTGCGGGGATGACAGAAAATCTGTTAATGACTCTCAGAAATCTGGTCACATTGCTCACAAGGTTTGTACAACAAATTTTTGATACTAAAACATAATACTAAATGTTAAAATAGTTCTCCTCGTTAAATGTTTCTAGAAAATTATAGTACACATTATTCTTGCCACATTGCAGTAACATTAACCATAATGGACTGCCGCAACGCAATATTTGCATTCTAGCAGACATGCAATCCTTACTATATAGATGTCCATAAAATTATTCATTTTTACCTACACGGTATAAAGTATGTGGCATAATGTATAAATAAAATATTTATAATCTATGTAAGTGATAGCCGGAAGAGGACAATGGCAGATAAAAGTTGTAGCACGTGTGACTTAAAAATTACATATTAAATAATTTAAATGAAGCTCGCTGAAAAATCACATAACCTAAAACATGTCTTAGAAAAATTCCAGGAATATTGTAATCCAAAAAAAATATCTTACACAGTCGTTTTAAATTCTACAGTAGAAAGAAAAATGAAGCTGAACAATTTTTATATACAAATATAGATGATAATGGAGTTATATAAAATAGAAATACTTAGTTTATAAAAAAAAATAAAGAAGAGGTAGTCTCACTATTCATTAAAGAACAATCAGTTTCCCCAAAATTACTGGTCTAATCACTGTCGGATCCACATTGATGAAAATAATCCTAACACTTCAGAGCAATTATTATCTGACTTAGAAGTTGTACCTAGAAGACTAGACCTCCTCTTTACCTCAGTGATTATGTGTGTGAATATAATATATAAATCATGATTTTAATAAAGAGAAAGTTATTTGATAATTTAGCATAAAAGTGGAGATGTGGCATAATGTATAAATATTTATAATCTATGTAAGTGATAGCCTGAAGAGGACAATGGCAGATAAAAGTTGTAGCACGTGTGACTTAAAAATTACATATTAAATAATTTAAATGAAGCTTGTTTCATTATAACACAAAGTATAAAACAGTTTTATCTTTCCCAAAACAGGCTGTTCTATATCAAAAATATTGTGTTTAATATTTTACAGATCTCACGCATGTCAATTTTAAAATAATCTCGTCGAGAATGTGACGGCATACACGAATAATCTTACGACTTCAATGTTGTTATTCTAAATGTACTTCAGTTATTACAATTCTAAAAGTACTTCGGTTATTACAGATACAAGATACTTGTGAACACAGAAGACAGTTAAGCTGCCGTCAAAGTTACAGTGTTACGTGGAGCCAAGCTAATTGTAACTAGTTTAGATAACGGAGTTAAAGTAAGTTAACGAAATAAATTTAGTCGCGACCACAGAGCACCTGATTAAGTTATATTTGGTAACTTTTGAACGGTACTAGTTAAGAATATTGTGGAAATACGGAAATTTTACTTGAATTAGTTATGAAGTTTCGCATGCTGGATAAGCTCTAAAATGTGGGGAGGTTAATGCAATCGCACTGAATTTTGAAATAAGTTGAAATCATAGTTTATTCAATCTATGAAGTTTTCTGTTAATATAATAGACTGACTGACTAGATGTAATATACATTTATTAAGGGTGTAACAACGTCTCATGATCTTCACCGTTTACTTCACTATTTGGTGATAACGCCAGCTTCATCTTTATAATGAATCAAAGGATTTTATTTGATACGGACATTGAATTTAAAAAATCGAATACTATAAATAATAAAAGACGTTATTATATTTTTTGTTCTAAAATTAATGGATTGCTAATGAACGGTTACAGCATGAATTTTTAAAGAAATGTAAAAAAAATATTTTTTAAATAAATTTGAAGAATACCATTAACCTTCTATGATCGTTATTTTTATAGCATATATTTTTTTATATAATTCTTGTTGACAATGGTTCCTTTACAAAAATATTTTTTGTATTTTTGATACCTACCTAACGATTAATCAAGATCCAGCATAATAAGGGGCGAATCTATTTCCATTATTGGGACGTTCACAGAGACAATGATAGGATGACACATAACTTCTCAAACCATTACAACACAATTAAAATACTGTTATATAATAGGCCTATGAAATTGTCATATAACCATATACACAGATTTGCCATATACACCATTATATATATACTATATACACAATTTTGTAGTCAAGGAAATTTATTAACACAAAGTTCGTTTTAAATAAAACTCTGATGACAATAATTGAAAATATTTTACTACTTCTTTTTTTAGATTAAAATAAACAAATTGTAAGGTTCAATTATAAAAGTTATAAAGTTAGTTGTACAAACAAAACGAAGGAACAATCAGTAACTGTGCAATCAAATAGATTCACGTGATTCAATCACACGTTTACCTATTACTTAGCCGACTGGCTAAACACAGCGTTTAATAAAGGTCCATAATTATCTTTCTAAGTGCTTAAATTTAAGCGTCATAGAAGTTTTAGTTACAATTAAATCTTCGAATTAGGATATTTTAAACTACAAAAAATCTCAACACGTACCTGCTGTTGTTTTACGTCATAATTTTGTACTATAACTTTAATTTGAATAATTTTGTACTATAACTTTAAGAGAACTAATGTTCTTACATTCAGAACTATGTTTTTACTAAGTTTATTGTCTATTGACGTACGTATAAACTTTTTGTACAGGGACATTGTTCCTTCGCCCTGAAACGGATCGTAAAGGTAAAATGCTAGTTTTTCTGGGATTCACTCATACATAGGGATTTCTGGGATACATTCATATATTTGTTGAAGCACGGACAAGTGTATGTAACTTATCAATGTATAAAATTTATTACATTCTGAGGTTATAATCGTAAGCAATGTGTACATATATTTTGAATAGATTTGTTTAATTTTACATATATATTTATCCTAGTCCAAAGTAAGCTCTGTAAGATATATATATATATATATATATATATATATATATATATATATATATATATATATATATATATATATATATATATATATATATATTTGTCGGTTTGTATATATATATATATACACATCATCGAGATTTGGACCCGGGACCTCATAGATGGCGACACCTTGAAACTGGTATAATAACCTACGAGTACTAGACTACGGAGGTCATCGTAATATGAATGAACAAGTTATAAGAAATAAGTACCTTTATTTGAGCTTAGATAGTTACAAACATAAATGGGAATATGCTCAGATCACGTTGATGTCAAGTATATTTGTACACAGTGGAGAATCTGCTCATTTTCCAATATCATGGAAACACTAGTGGAATCAAAATTAATACAAACACCTAGCTTTTCCTATTGCGCTTATCAAAATCTGCTGTGTATAACTAAGTTTTCCTTTAAGAAGATCAGAAAGTCCATAAATAAGAGCCAGGATATGTTATTGCTTAAAATCAGGGTCGATAAGTCAATTAAAAATTATTTAAAAGTGATTCAAAAATAGAAACAAAAACGCACCACACAAGTACAAACGTACAAACACGGGAGCAACCGAAGGAGTACAAACTTCACGGCAGGCCTTCACGGCAGGGTCATTAGGCGAGCGCTTGCCTAATGACGGCTCGTCTTCACCTGCCAATCTACCTACGGAATCGGAGCTTAAGTCTCCATTTCATAAGACTATAACCCCTAATAAACTAAAACTAAACGAGGGTATCAGTTATTATCAAAAGTTAGATTATTACAGTAACCTGTTCTTATTGCCATTGTTGCATACTAGATAATCATTTTTACTTACGGAGTGTGCAAACGTTTTACGTAATATGGACAATACGAGTAAAATGAACAATATTGAATAAACTACAAGAAATGTTACTTACGTTTGATGTCATTATCACAGGATGTATTAATTGTACCCTTATTAATATTGTATGTCATTTTCATACACATATCCGTAATTTTGACGACCTCCGTGGCCGAGAGGTCAGGCTGCAAATTGCAATAAATTTCATAAAGCTTAATTTTTCTTCAAATGTTTTTCTTTTTGTATTGTTTGTTTTTGTATTGTATTTGTATGGAATTCACAACAAACTATTTGTAACTCTAAATTAAAATAATATTTTTTTTATTATAGCCACAATATATTCAAAACAATAAAAATCACTGTGTGCAACGCCAAATTGAAAATAAAACGAAAGTAGCGTCACGGTGGCGAAGATAATATAATAAATTCTATATCGTTGTCTTTGAATAAACTGCAAGTTCTAACAAATTGACCGCCTTAATTATTAAAATACAAAGATAGATATGTAATTGAATAGTGTTATTAAATATAAGGAATATAGGCTGCTTTATTGTGTAGGTATTTCGACCATTTGACTGCGATATGCCACCGAAACCTTACCTTTTAGTTGTAATCGTTTCATTGAAGTCTTATAAAGAGACTTAAAGTCAACTGTACGGACTATGCTAACAGTTTCTTAGTATGACCAAAAATGATGAAATTTAGATGGTCGCCTCTGACAGTGACCATGATTCTTCTGTGCTAAAGTAATTGCAAATCTTTAATGGTAGTGGATATTGCTCAATGGAGAAACAGTTAGGGTAGAAAGGTTCTTGAATGGCAAGAATATGACAGCAAAAACAGCATTGGTAGGCTTCTCATATCGTTGGCTTACGATGTGATGAAAATCAGAGGAACATGCTGAATGTTATCTATACAGTGTTATAGGTAGAATTTTCGTTTTACAAAATAAATTACATCATTATTACACTCACACAATATATTTCAATCATACTTTTACATAATTACATTATAAAAATCCAAACCCATCATCTTCTAATATATATCAATAAAGACAGCAATATATTTAACAAAAAACTTCAAACTTTACTTTTTTTTACCAATACAACCCAGCCAGTATTAAATTCAAAATATAAACTCTATGACATACAGGAGCGATGTATGTGGAGATTTGTGAGTAGGCAACTCTAGGCTGAGCTAACATGGAGGCTTGCCAGTAAAGGTGGAAAGGAGACGATATTATCCACCAGGACACACAATTATATGAGACTAGCTGGTTTTTATGACTTCGTCTGCGCAGGATTAGTATTTCGAGTATATTAGCATAGTGTATATCTTTATAAATTGTAGCCTATATGTTATTTTGATGTATAAGCTATAATTGTAAAGTTTCATTAAAATCTATTCCGTAGATTTTTTGGCCGGGTTGGTTCTCACTCTCCACTACACCACACAAGCGACCTTGAGCGTTCGAGTCAGTAGATGCGCGCTCAATTTGCGTCGACTCTCTTCGATCCGACCTAAACGACCCCGGAAGGGCGCCGGGGCCGCTAGCAGGCAAGGTGCACAGCCTTCTGCAAACACTCACGGTAAAGCTTAATAATCTGCGGCTTCAACATAGGTCCATTAAAAAAAACTCGTAGTTTTTACTTAAAAGAGCAACAAACATTCATTATTTCAGTGGTGATTTCATGATATAAGAACTATGGTAGAATTTAAGGAAATAATAATTTAAGAAGAAATGCTATGCACAAACAAACCTATGAATACAAGATTTACAATTAAAGTTCAATTTATAATAGGGTCACAATTTAATATTACAATTTCGCTCAATTACTTATCAAAAGATGACTGGAGGCTACAGCAACCAGACAAATGACTTAATGTCTTTCCGAAACACAGTGAAGCTCAATATTTCTTGATTTACCTAAGCCATTAATCTTCGAGACGAGAGGCGGCTGTTGCAATGTGATAGTATCGTAGAATGCATAAGATTTATTTTGAAAGACCTTTCGGAGTCTTATAAACACATTATTTTTAGAATTTGACAGATGATGTTTGAGGTTAGAAAGAAAATTTCGTAAAGTATATAAAAATAAAACTGGAAATAAAATGACAATATTTAATGACTATAGGTTAAATAATAGTAACACTAGTACTCGTAACACAACCAAAGTGTTAATTATTAAGATTCACTACCTTAGTTAAGCCCATCAACTTATTAGTTAGTCACATACTACCTATATTAAACAAAAAGTCTGTCCACAACCATACCTTCATAGTAACGATAGTTGCATTTTCTTCTACTTGGACAAGATTCTCACCATCATCGCAGCTAATATTACATTTCTACCAAGAGTTACAAGCCAAGCTATAGTTACAATTAATTTAGGCTAATAATAATGATGTAAATGATCTTAAACAAGCACACTAGCACATTTTACATCGGTAAATTAAGACACACCTTTGAGTTTATTCGCAGGTGTCTTCAGTTTTTAGCAATGCTGGCGGACGAGGGAGGTTGGAGGGCTGTGCGGCCTTCTGTGAAGCAGTGATGCTCTAGAAGGCGGCCGCCGAGCGGAGTCGGGAGATGGCCGATCCCGCTCGAAGGAGGCGGCGGCGGCGCCGGGCTCGTTAGCTGCGGCGCCGCCGCGGGTCGCCGGCGGGCGCGAGGAAGTCGCGACCACGCCCCTCCAGTGGCTCGGGGGAGGTAGTGTAGCCTCCCCCGAGGAGGGCTCCCCTGTATCGGCCGGGGAGCGTAGGCTGGGGGTTCCCGGAAGTCGCTTGGCGTTCCCAGGGGCTCCCTACATGTCTGAGGAAGGCCATCCATGAGGTTTTTAGTGGCTAGGCCTCCCCCTTCTGGGGAGGAGAACCCACATAACCGCCGGCTCGCTACAGCCGGGGTATGCAGTTTGCTACTTCAGTGACAGTCATACTCGTATGCCGGACAACGCAACACTGAAATGCCTCCCACAAGGTGTGTAGACGATTTGGTGAAGATTGCAGAAAGACGCTGGCGCAATAGTATGTAGGACCGACCGATGTGAAAATCCTTGGAAGATGATCCCAGGAGGTCCAGCGGTTGTTATTGGCTAAAATAATGATGATGATATATGCAGGTTACCTCAGACTCTAAAAAATAATGGAAGACAGTTTTTGTTTGGATAGGCTCACTACTGAATAGATTTTGATGAAATTAGATAAAGAATAATTTGAAACCCTGAGAATGAAAATATGAAATTAATAACACGCGAAAATATAATTTTACGTTATATATCGCCCTGGGAAGAACAAGATAATTTTTGCCCCGGGATTTTATGATATACACTTCCTTTTGGAAAATCCTATATAACATGGGCAAAGCTGCGGATGGAGAGCTTATACATAATAATGACATACCATTACGATGCACAGCTGTTTGGTGGTATATTTTCATTTACCTGTGAAAACAAAACTAATATTACCAATATGTAAAATATAAATTTGTAGGATTTTTATATATTATAGGTTTATACTTTATATGCGATCATACTAAAGAATAAAATTGTTTGTAGCAAATTTTATCAGAGCACAGTCGGCTCGCAGTATAAAGCAAGGACAACAAAAACAACAGATTTCAATTTTCGATCGAAAGCCGTGAAGGAACATACTTCTTAATTATTAGATTCGGGCACAAAAAGTGAGTAAGGTTATCAGACTGACGGATGGCAGGAATCAGGGGCTCGGCTGGTGATGGATGCGGCCGGAGCAGCGCGCGACGTGTTAGCTTATTACGTAAATAACTGTTTCCTCCAAACAAAAATCGGTCCCGCAACCATTTGACGTTCCATTATTTTGTAAGATAAATGTTGATGTAGTGCTGCGGATTCAACGAATGAAAAATTGTTTTTCGTTGTAATAATGTCATATATCTCGAGACTCATCGCAATGTCTGGAATAGGGTATTTGTTATTATGATCCCGGCAAGTTGCGGAAGGTGAGAAGTTACGCCAGTCACTTAAATGTTGTTGGTTGGTGTATTTATAGAATGGAGTATTATTAGATACAAGGTTTTCCCGGGAAATGTGATTTACCTATAAAGTTACAATTAACTCTTATGAAACATTGTATATTGATTTTTCTAAAATAAAACAATACGTTGTGTATAAAAGAAAAAGGCCTATATATAAGAAAAAATAAAAAAAATTCGATTGAGACTGGTAGTGCTCGACCACCAAGCGGTTGAAATGTCAATATGGTTAGTTGAAGACGCAAATTGGAGTCCTGTCCGTGTAGAACAATTTATTTCTTCTTATATAGCAAAGTCATCAACAAAGGTCAAATAATACAAGATGTTCAGCAGTGGGCTTCACTCGTTTAAATAATGATGAAAGAAGTAGATACAGTGTTATTTTATGAAGTCATTGGAAGTGTTTTATCAGTTATTATAACCATAAAAATTATAATGTATTATTGATTATTTAAGGGGTAGATATAGCATTAGCATTTCGAAACTGAGACATTTAACTTCGTGCAGTTGGTGTAATATCATGTAGTCGTATAAATACAGCGAGAGAATACTGGTAAAAAACGCAACGTCCCGCACTTAACGCGGGTCTTCCCGCGTAACGCTCTTTTCGTCCAGCATTTTCTGTACCATTTGTTTCATTCACAAATCACGTAAAATTTTAAAAGATAAATATGTTAATGCAAAGCGGAACGGTAAAGTTTATTGTATCATCTCCTATTTTATTTTCAATATCGAGAAATAAAACTTCACCATACTCATCAGGACTCATCAAAATTAGACAGCCTTATTAATTAAAAATATTAAGCATTTATTATTTAGAATTTTGTTGTATGTAAAAATTAAAAAAAAAGGGTTTTTTGTCCATATAACGTTTTTCTTAGTCATATAGTAAGCAAGATAACAGACATTATGATTAGCATGTACATATTAGTAGACATTAAACTAATTAATACAAGTATCATGATTTTAAGGATTTATAATTTGTTTTGATCTTATAACTAGTCAGAGTCAGAGTAGTAGTAGATAATCGGATGCACATTTACCTAAAGTTAATTTTTGGCACACAAATTATGGAAGCGGCTTTTTAACATACATTTTGTTAAATAAAATCCCGGGAAAATACGGGACTGCAAATTTTACGTAGTGATATTGTTTGAAAATTACTAATTAGCACGTGGTATTTATTTTCAAAAAGACCGAGTCTCCGGGTTCATTTATACAACTATGCATACGTATTTACATGAAGTTTAGTTTCAGTTCCCCGTGCGATTTATGAATGTACGATTTATTACATGAAGAGTGTTATACGAAAGTAGTGAGCTAGTTTGACTAAAACAATAATCAATGAAATAATGGATTTTTATTTAACAAAACAATAAAAAGCCGTTTCCATACTTTGTCTTAAACTAACTGTAGGTAAATATGCATCCGATTATCCGATCTCTAATCAAAATGTTAAGGACTTTTAATTTGTTATGATCTTATAACAAAATATGTCAAAAAAGAATTTGTTTTGGTAATTTAAAATTTTAATCGGTCAATTTAAATATAACACATGATGCAATAATAATCAAATACGATATTCAAGGCTAATACGGATTAAAAGGTAATCTCAAAAATTTATAGCTTCTGTAGGTCCATATATATTAACCTAAAAAGGTTATTAAGTTGGTCGTATAATTAGCTTCCGTAGTTTTATCCGCGCGGTAACACCCTTATCAATGAAGGTATAAAAATAGTCTACGGTCTATTCTTAGATCTACTAAATGAACATCGAAAAGGGTATGATTATAGGTCAAGTCTATTGGAGGAGTTCAATAATAATCACTGTGACAACAGATTTTTAAATATTTGAATACGGGTAATATTGGAATGGTTGCGTAGCTACTTACTCATATTAATAATGACATCAAAGGCTCTTGATAAATAATGTGCCCAAGATTACACTGACTATGTGAAATTGGCGTGTGAGCTACGTCTGGACCGATCGGAATATAAACTCGCAGTGCATTCTGAATCCCAAATATCCTCCGGGATGCGAGAACTTTCGATCAGAATGGAAAGACGGCTTAGATTTAATCTTGCCTTGGAGTCAAAGTACTTTAGAATGCATACGCTGCTTGTGTGGAAAAAGAAATTCTTACTTAATGTTCTTGTTACATTTTCTGTGTTTTCTAAAATAGTCTCTATATTTTAGTTATTATGGTGTATAGAATTTCACATAAACTTTTTTATGAATGCGGTATATTGATATTTGTTTTTCACTGAGTTATTATGATTCGGAATACGGCATACCTATACATTAGTTTAGTTAACATACTTTGGTGATCTCACGAAGAAAAGGGAACAAGATTCCATAGGCTATAAAATATAGTTGCATGAATTTAATATTTTCATAATATTGAAAAGGCAAATTTTAAGATGAACCACCTTTGATCGCATTTATGGCACCCAGACCCATTAACACGATATCACCGGCCCTATCGGCAGCATCCCCGAACAACAATGGAACTATCTGACGATTTTTCGATGCTAAAGACTCGTAAACTCTGGAAAAAGTTTCAAACGCGCTATAAAAATGGCCTTTACGATTGCAACATTGCAACTTTACGAATTTAAATTGAATAACAATGTTCCACGTCACGGGGTAGCGATCAGCGGTCGGATAAAAAGCGCTGGCTGAAAAGTTGTTTGCAAAACTTTAGGCTGTGGCCCGATGCCGGCGATAATGGCGCGTCACTCATCCGCTACTGGATGCTACAGATTTACATCCTGGTGATTTATGACTTCTTCATAGAGAGGGGCCAAATGTACACCGAAATTCGAAGGGCCTGCACCATATAACCGCCATGCGATATTGAAATTGTTTTATATATTGCTCGGGTGTAGGTTGAAAGAATTTTTTATTACATGCTGGACTGAGGCTATAATATCCGCTGAAATATCCTCATATCGAGTGCTTATGTGTTATTTATATAAAAAAAATATTAAGGAAAAGATGTAATTAAATATAATATTTTAGCGATAATTACGACACTTGTAGCTAATTTGTAATACTCTAAGTAATATATTATTGATTTCTTGATTTATCTTAGAGTTGATAAGCACAAATACCTACATAATGTTTTATACCCTCACAAAAAAGTCCAATGGTGTCAAAGCACATGAACTTAGCGGTTGTTTAATCTCCGAATGACAAGAAATTGTCTTGAAAAATGAATGAAAAGAAAAGTTCTTATTGTCAGTTACTATTAGGAAGGATGAAAATAAAAGTTTTCTCTGTCCATTGAAAAAAATGAAGCAATCATTGTAACTAACATACATTAACTTTACATTTAAAAAACATTGCCTTTTTATTTCGTAATAAAGTAACTTGTCTATTTAAATACTACACATAGTATTTAGATAGACTAGTTAGATGGAAACAATTTGAGTATTTTCAAATCTAGGATAATAAGTTACCTTTAGGTAAGCATGTAATGTTACTAATAATGGATTTCAATAATAGGGTCTTTAGAGAATTACTTCATGTCAAAAGATACTAAGTTTTCACTGTAATAAGGGCCCTGGTCACTGTAAAGTGAACATATGTTTTAAATGGCTGTGAAACTACAAATGTAGGCAAGGCTACTGATGATAGGCAATGTACATTTGCTGATCTCTAACGAGTTGCCATAATAGACTACCTGCTGGTTATGGCCGCGAAACAATAGGTTTTAGTTTTTTATAATATTAATGTCCCGGAGGGAAACTGTATAGCAGAGTCGTCTTCGGGATACCTTCGTAATACCTAGTTCTGCCGTTAAATAGTAATGTTCGCATTGTGTTCCGGCGTGAAAGGTAAGACAAGTCACTGCCTATGTTATACTATTCACCGTCCCAGTATTAGTACCCAGTAATTTAAAAAAAATAATGAAAACTGTGACTTTCCGTCTAGGCACATGTGGGCAGGGCTGTGGTCTCCTTCTGTGAAGCGGTGATGCTCCAGAAGGAGGCCGCCAAGCGGGATCGGGAGATGGCCGATCCCGCTCGAAGAAGGCGGTCTCGGGCCAGATAGCCTGGCCTGAGGCGCCGTCACGGGTCGCTGGCGGGCGCGACGCAGTTCGTGCCCGTGGAGTCGACCCGGGAGGGACCTCACCCCGGATGGCCGGGGGGTGACGTCGTAGGAGGTTGGAGGGGAGGAGGCGGCAAGATCACTCCTCCCCGAGAAGGGCTCCCCTTACGCACCCAGGAGTGCAAAGGCCGGGGGTCCTCAGTTGCGACACTCGATCCTGAGGGCCCCCTACAACGCCAGAGGATGGCCATCGCTGAGGTTTTTAGTGGGTAGGCCTCCCCCTTCTGGGGAGGAGAGCCCCACATAACCACCGGCTCTCCGCAGCCGGGGTATGCAATTCAATGCATTTTCCTCAGCGGCACAAAAAAAAAAAAAAAGGCACATGTGGGCAATGTAAACGGAGGTATTTGTAGGGGTAGCATATGTGAATCTCACAGCCTGCTTGTTTGTTAACATATTACATAAAAAAGTTTCATACTTATAAACCTTAAATTAAAGAATTCATTTTAGATAAATATATGTGTAAATAATAAGTGTTGGTTTTTGACAGCACTGTTAAAATTGAAATCAAATAACTCACAGTAAAATATACATTCTACCTTGAAAAAAAAAGGCAATATTAGCACAAAATTGAGATTCGAAAATTGACTTTGTAACTAAAAAGTTGATTTTAAAATCAATCTGCACGTGTACTTTGAATATCAAACATCTAGAATGTGAAATGGATCCCGAACACGTAAGATGTCGTAAGTCTTCGAAGTGAAATGTAGTCTTCCAAATACGTGTTGCTTGAGCAGATGGCAATCGTGACGCAGAGAGACTGAACTGCTTGACAGCACGAATAGAATCGGCGAATGCTCTCATCTAACATTGTAGTGTTATTTACATGCAACGATAAAGTGATTGTTTTGTCAAAAGTGAAATATTTCATAGTATTTCACTCTTGGGTCTTGTAGTTAATTTAGAAATATACTGTATTTCTAAATGTTTGTTCTGCACGCTGCATCGTTATTATCATGAAGCACGTTCATTTGATTACTACGAGAAAAAGCTAATGATGAAAAAAAATATTATACAAATCAATGGTTGTTATAATGTACAAATGAAGTATCGGTGACCTTGGTCTGTAACTCTATAAGAAACAACTTTATCGATTTTACAATTTCATATTTACATTTATCTGATGTTCTTACGGTGAAGGAAAACATCGGCAAACAACAAACATGAGGCAACCTCTCTCCACTTGCGAAGAAATTAAAATCAAAAGTGTATGTCAAGTCTCTCAATCTGCATTTTGTCAGACTGAAGCCTAATCGCCCTATCATTAGGGTAAGCTCAGTGGGGACTGATATTAACTAAAACTTAACAAATAATATATGAAGCGATGATATAATATTCCATAGAATTAAAAATTTCCACAGAATTATATAAATAATATTTTTTGATATAGACTCTGTTTCTCACATTAGCAAATTGATAAGTGACCAATTTGAATTAAAACTAATTAGTCAGTTCATAACATATTTACTACAATAAATTTATAGTACACTCAAATTGGAATAAAATAATATTGATTCAAGATAGTTCTGCAAAATGTTGCGCTTACTAATGTCTAAATAAATTTAAAAAAAAACTCAAAAATCGACTACACTTTGTACGTATTCAATCTCCTCCTTTCAATCGCCATTTACAATAATATAATACATAATTTTAAACACTTTATATACTTACCTTCACATTAGGTTTAAAAAAGGAAGACAACATTTTAAGTAAATTATGTTGTTACCAGACTTAGATTAATAAATATTTATATTTCCATTTAGTGTATAATATTGTATTTCTGATATAATTTTAAAATTATTTACATGTACGCTAAAAAAAATTACAAGTGGACATACAGATTTACATTTTCTCTAGCCAATTGCTGTTTTTATTGACTATATCACTTCTGTATATTACACTAATTTTATAATTAAGGTTGGTGTGATAGTAGACCAATGAATTGAAGAGTAACACAGGATAGCGAATGTGCAGCGCCGTTCGGTGAGATCGTTGAGGGAAGCTTTACATTAGTCAAGTGGTGAGTTTCTCTGAATTAAGCTGAATAATGATAATCAACATTACCGCTCATACCTAATATTCAATGCTGTATGTGTCAATTTCACTACACAACAAAAGAAATTTCAAAGTGTAAGTTAACACATACACTTAAGAGTTTCTTCGCTGATGTCGGCAGGTCGCTTCACGTTGTCCTTTTCAATTTTTAAAGCATCGGTACAACTTACACGTGAAATACGAAAATACATAACAACATATTTTGGAATCGATTTCCAAACCGTACAATTGAAAGGCCGATGTCGAAATGACAACAGCACCGCTTTATTATGACTCTAATTAATTTAACTATTACACAAAATTTTAAGCTTTAGTACTAACATAATATAGCTGCAATCGCACTTTATTTTATAATAGCGGTTATTTACAAACAGGTTATTTATAAATGGCTCGGTACAGCTTGTTGCCTGCCTGTCAATGATTGTACGAAATCCCCGCCCAAATATTACAGTTTTGCGTTGTAGGTAATAATGTGAAAAGGTCATTCTTTAATCTCACAATTCGCAATTTGAATATACAGACGAATTATCAATGAAAACATTCCAACAGAAAACAAAAGCTTGTGCGACGGTCTACCCGAAATATGCGACATGGGAATCCAAGTAATATAGGTGACGTTTTCATATAAAAACAACTATGTAGTAATTGCAAATGGGCTGATAACATAAAATAAATATATCATTTCAATTTAAGTACCTATTTGTCATTATAACTAAAACATGAGTCTACAACGTTCAACACTAAAACTTAATCGGGATTCTAACAATGCAAAAAACTAAATTCAAATTAAGATTTGCGTAATTGTTAGGAAAATTTTAATATATAACTAGAAAAACAAATGTTTATTTCAAGTTCAAGAACTTAAGCTCATAAACGTCACGTTTATATTTGTGTAGGTATTTATTGTATTATAACCTTAAACCATATTATCCTCATAATAGGCGAAGAATGAGTACATTATATGCCGCCTTTTTGATATTCACCTCGCGTAGTCCAATTTCAAAGGTGGCGTTTGTTATATCTTAAAACAAAAGAAAATCACGCAACGCATTCGCAAAAACAAGGAGAGTTCAGTAGCTAATTTTCGCATCTAGTCTCTGGTGAATAGCTACGAACGTGTGGAAAATATCAGAGGCATTCCTGACATCTTTCGGCTCGTTGGGAGATAATAACCTGTCTTGTTCCCGTCAACCCCGCGCCGTCTCTATCTGCGAGTCGGATACTGAGAGGGACAGCGTGTCTTATTGTCACTAACGCATTATTTGTACTGTTTGCCAGACCGCCATTGAGCTCGTTTTTGGTAAACGTACGCTTCCCCGGTCTAAATGAAGGAGCGTTTCGGTTCAATATCGTGGAGTTGCCTTCATTAACTGCTTCTGTTTGCGCGTCTGGCGTAGCGCAGTTATTTATACTAATTAACTGTATTGTGATGTTGTACGGAGAATAACAGGGAAAAGATTAAATTTCCACTTGAAAACTTAATGTTTTGACGAGCTTTAATTAAAATTGAAACGTACAATAGGTGGACTCGCTTTTACCGATTTGTGCGAATTGTAATGTATTTCGTATATTTACTTTCGAGTGACACAAACTTTTAGTCAAGTTAAATATGTCTTATAAATAATATGAACTTAATCATCACAGCTCATGAATATCTCCACCAAGTCTAATTTAGTCAGAATAAGCTTAGTAAAATTAGATATAGCCTTTGGCAACTATGCTGACACAGTGCAGATTGATCCATTTTACAAGAACATTTGACTTTCCGTTCCGTTCCGGATGTATGCAGGTACCTTCCTACCTACACCTGTAGGTCACAGACGATGTTTCCTTCACCCTATTAACGTTGGATAGATGAACATACAAAAATAAATAAAGAAAATTACTTTGGTAAATAAACCAAAAATCAAACTAATAATTTAAGAGGCTCATTAAGTTCATTTATATTAGATACTTTTTTTGTCATTATTCTTAAGAAAGCTTCAATATTTTTTTATCTGATAACACGGAACCTCTATGCTTTAATCTCACCTAGTGGACAATATAGATGTAGGTGGCCGCCAGTTTTATTTGAACTCTTCGATGTGTATGGAATTGGTCAATTATTGGAAATTATTAATGGATCTATATGTAAAAATTACAAAAATAAATGTTTGATTACTGGATTTGAATTCGAGTTTCCGACAAACCATGCCGACCCCTTGAGCAATTGAATTACCGAGTACTAAGCCAATCTAGTCGAAAATTCAATTAAATTTTTCCTTGTTTATTTTACTCAGCCAAAGTACACATTATTCACTGCTAATAAAGAAATAATCCAAGTAAGAAATCTTTACAGATTTCTTGAAAATCGGTTAAGATTACATTTTTAAATTCACTATTTAAACTTGAGAAATAAAAATAAACTTGGCGTTCGAGCGTTCAGGCTTAAAAAACTAGAGGTTCGTTCATGTGAAAATGAGTAACTGTAATGAGTTCTACAATATACTTTAGAAAGTGTTGTTAAAAATATTCTAACGAAAAAATGATATTACAAGATCAATAATTTGTTGAATGATGAAAATGCTTGGATTTATGACATAAAAATTAATGATTCTGCATCAAATAAATAATTATTTTTACCGGATATATATATAAAACTCACTGTTAGAGTGACTTCGGTAATGTTATCGATTGTACTACTTTTAAAATACCAATAAATAAGCTGAATACATAAAAAACAATATTATCAAGCACTAGAACAATATCTCAATCAGGAAAGTTTTTTGTGCCATTCAGATACCCATTGACCCAATTGGCTGTCTAAATTTATTACCTGCCGTCCAACGGCCAGCAGTATATTCGAGAATTGTAAAAACATCACACCATTGTACAAACCCATCCTATTCACGTTTAAAATCAAAAATGAATGAATGTAATTCCACGGCAATAATCCTGTGAATTAAAAAACAACAGAGCAGATGAGGCGGTAATACCTTCGGCTACAGTGCGGGTATGACGCAAGATTTTTATTGCCAGCCACCCCCGCCCCCCTCTTGTATCAAGAGGATTAACTTGTAATCCCACAGGAGGGCCAATATCATTCATTAGAATCCTATTCCCAGCTTTATTACGTCCGACGTGAATGTTTTGTCGGCGTTTCGATATGAGTTTTTAATTACATGGCGAATAGAACTAAACAAATGTGAGTTTGCTGTTAATGCTGCTGTGATGTGGTTTATCTAATCTAATCAATTTTTCTAATCAAAAAGGTTTATTTATTTTTATTTACTGTATGACAATTCACCGTCTGTTATATTTGAGACGTAGAAATGGCAGTCACCAGAGTCTTTATTCATAGCTCACTTCTCATTACTACTGAAATTAAAGGTGGACACAGACAATTCGCATTCAGTCATATACGATAATATCATTATACCATTTTGTAGTAATGTAAAAGACCTAGGACTTTATTTGGATTCAGCGCTTAGCTGGCAGCCTCAAGTTACCAGCATTTGTCAACGGGTCACTGGAATTTTACGGTCACTATATTGCTTGAAGAACTTTCTGCCTGCTGACATTAAGAAAGTGCTTGTACAGACCTTAATTGTTCCTGTCATTGATTATGGTGATGTGTGCTACCTTGACCTTAATGCAGATCTACTTAATAAACTTGACCGACTTCTAAACAACTGCTTTCGGTTCGTCAACAATTTGCGAAAATATGACCATATCTCCGAGCATAGACTACGGTTGAACTGGATGCCTATTTGGCAGCGTAGAAATGTTAGAACATTAAATACTCTCTATTCCATTCTCAATGGTCCCAACACACCCCAGCTATTTGAGTCCCTATTTTCAATACTTATGTGCTTCTCATGATAGGTCTCTCCGATCATCATCCAATTTGCTTCTGAAATGTCCGTCTCACCATTCCAAAACAATTCACGCTTCCTTTGTAGTTTAATCCATTCTACTATGGAATGCTTTGCCTCTTGAAATTAACAAGTCTACCAGTAGATTGAGTTTCAAAAATAAATTGCGGAAATATATTTATCTGAAGAGTTTATTATGATGTGGCATATTTCTTAGTTTATTATCATTGAATTTTATCTATTTATGATATCGTCATATGTATTAGTATATTATTATTAATTACATCTATGTATTAGGATTTAAAATAATTACTTTTATTATAATATGTATATACATATATATTTTTCATTTGTGTCATGGGTACATCTACCACTTTGCTTTCTGCACCACCTAAAGGTTGACTGTTAGAAAATGCCATAGGCATTAAGTCCGCCTTTGTACACATTGTACATAAAGTGTTAATAAATAATAAAAAAATAAATAAAATACAATTGCCCATAGCCGTGTCGACTTATCGTATTTAGCCGTATTCCCATAGCCGTGTCGACCTATCGTATTTAGCTGTATTCCCATAGCCGTGTCGACCTATCGTATTTAGCTGTATTCCCATAGCCGTGTCGACCTATCGTATTTAGCTGTATTCCCATAGCCGTGTCGACCTATCGTATTTAGCTGTATTCCCATAGCCGTGTCGACCTATCGTATTTAGCTGTATTCCCATAGCCGTGTCGACCTATCGTATTTAGCCGTATTCCCATAGCCCTGTCGACCTATCGTATTTAGCTGTATTCCCATAGCCGTGTCGACCTATCGTATTTAGCTGTATTTCTTATTACGGATAACGATTATACCACTCACACTCCACATACGCTTTCATTAAATTAGTACAAAAAAAACCAACGTGTTGGATCTGTCTTCGCGCATGCCTTATAAAGCATCGTGTTATATAGCTGCGTCAGATAAAGGGACGTAATAATATATCTAATTAATCACGGTACACTGGTTCAGCAAATAGAATTATAAAATGCAATCAAAAAGTTTAAGGCGGTAGAATACCCATATATAGACTAGTTTAAAATTTTGTCTCACACTGTGAGGAATTATTTACGAGAATTGAAAACCAAGAACCAAAACCAAAGGATGACCGGGGTAAAATTCGTAGATTATACAAAGTGTTCTGAAGTGATGCTTTGGTAAACAATGTTAAGTGATTTTACGTCGGTACTAATTGTGGAAGTGTTTGTATTTAAGATTATGAGAAATCGATGCCTGAAAGTCGAGCGTGTGTCTCATTGTAAAGAAAGTCAAGCAACAAAAAATCTGCTACGTAAAGTGATTGATAAAGCTAAGAAATATTTTTTTTTCTAAATCTTCATAAGAAAAGAATCATTCAACATAATTTTACGAGTTATTTTATTTACAATATCAATTCTCGATTATAGTTTTATTGCCTAATACAAATAAATAAAACGCTTATTAGTAGTTGTGGTCGACGTAGAGACACTCCAAGCTCTCTCCATTGCCCTTTGGGTATTTTCAGCCTCCTTATGCGGTCCTTTGCTATAATATTAAATGTGTCAAACAAATTTTAACAATACGAATGATAAATATATTCATGTATTTTTTTTCTTTTCGCCATTAATAATCAAGTGTGACAAATAAAAACTATTCAGCCTTTAACTGCATTTTTAAAAAACAAAACAAGCCGTGCCGCGCGAGTATATTAAAAACCCATTTATTAAGAGTGTATATTAAATTATCGCGATACATTTTGCCGGGGTCGTTAATATTTTCATCCCGGCGGCGGCGCGGTCAGCGCTTCCAATTAATGCAGGCGTTGCACAAGTATCCCGCCTTATTAATCGCTATAGTATCAAATTTGTATTATTAATAACACGAAAAGTAGAACTTTTGGATTATTTATTTACAATTTAATGTTCAGTTAAGTATTATATACATTTACTAGCTTTTCGCCCGCGGCTTCGCCCGCGTTATATTCGAATTTCCCACAGGAAGGATATGTTTTCCGTCGCTAAAATTATCTTATTTCGTTCCTTGGGTCCTCGGGTTTTACGATTGGTATATACGGGGTGGTTACTCCGTATATACCAAACGTAAAACAACCCTTCAACCTTTCAACGGTTTTCAACCCTTTACAGCCCTTTTCTGCTTTAAAAGGTAGCCTCTGTCCTGTCTCAGCCTCTAGACTATCTGTGTATCGGTTCAGTAGTTTTAACAATATTTCCATACAACCTATATTTCCATACAACCTATTATCCCTCCTTTCAATCTTTTACAACCCTTTACAACCTTTTTTGCATGAAAAAGTAGCCTATGTCCTTTCTCAGGATCTAGACTATCTGTGTACCAAATTTCATTTGAATCGGTTCAGCAGTTTTGGCGTGAAAGTGGAACAGACAGACAGACAGACAGAGTTACTTTCGCATTTATAATATTAGTATGGATAAACAAAAAATACATTGTACAAAAGTACTTATCTTTGACAGAAATGTTTAGAAAAATTACTCCGAACATATTGTATGCTGCCGTCACTTTGTTATGAACGTTATGAATTTGCATATATGCGATACAATCTAATATATATAAATCTCATGTCACAATGTTTGTGCTCAATGAACTCCTAAACTACTTAAACCGAATTATAATAAAATTCGCACACACCATGTGCAGTTCGATCCAACTTGAGAGATAGGATAGTTTAAATCTCAAATTATCATCATCATCATCATCAATTTTAAAAATTCTTTCACCAATAGAAAGCCACATTATTGCGGAGTGTCATCATCATCATCATCATCATCATCATCAACTGCGGACGGCGCGCGATGGCTTCGGGTTTAATTCAGTTCGCTTTCGTGCTCGCTTCGGGATTATTAATATTATGCCCAACGAAGTGGGCGCGGGTCAGCTAGTATACAATAAATCTAATCTAGTAAATAATTTCAAATTATAATTATAAGTAGAGATTTTTATTTGTTTGTATCGGAATGACTCCGAAATTAGTAAAACGATTTTGATTATAAATATTATAGGAGTTATAGGGATAGTTGACCACCAGGGGCAGGACACAGGGAAATTTTTACAATGAGGAAAATATATTTCCTGCTGGAAAGTCTAAGTCTGATCCAATTCGGTATGGGGATGGTTGGACACCCAGGGAAGAACATAAGATCATTTTTACACATTTTACACTGTATATGACAATATAACCAAGTTTGACTGGGCAAACGAACTTAATAATCTATTTTAAAATATTATGTATTACGTGAGATACATTGTATTTTCATGTTATGGCTTATTTAATCTATTTATTTAAAAGATAAATTTGAATATTGATATGGTCGCTGTAACATATAATCCAGTTAGCAAATTATGTTATAACTAGAGATCGGATAATCGGATGCATATTTACCTAAAGTTAGTTTAAGACAAAGTATGGAAACGGCTTTTTATTGTTTTGTTAAATAAAATTTTTCACCATTCCTGTTTTTTTATTCAATTATTTAATTGATTATTGTTTTAGTCAAACTAGCTCACTACTTTCACATAACACTCTTCATGTAATAAATCGTACATTCATAAATCGCACGGGGAACTGAAACTAAACTTCATGTAAATACTTATGCATAGTTGTATAAATGAACCCGGAGTCTCGATCTTTTGAAAATAAATACCACGTGCTAATTTAGTAATTTTCAAACAATATCACTACGTTAAATTTGCAGTCCCGTATTTTCCCGGGATTTTTATTTAACAAAATGTATTTTAAAAAGCCGCTTCCATAATTTGTGAGCGAAAAATTAACTTTAGGTAAATATGCATCCGATTATCCGATCTCTAGTTATAACTTAAGATAGACTGTCCCTTAAGTAGATACTGAATAAATTAACCGGCTTGATATTACACGAATCTCACAACTTTATACGGTAGAAGATATTTTCGCTGGTATTTTACATACACATGGTAGTCTATATGATTTTCCGCATAGCGCACATTAATTTTGCCAAAGTGTGCAATATTTTTGTGCTTAATTAGTGTTAAAGTTGATAAATGTTAATGTATTTATTTCGCTTTTCATTACTGTTATTGCAGTTCGAACAAATCCATTCTGATATGGACGCTTCAGTACTCTATACAACAAATAGAGGCTAGTGTAAGTTCAACAAAAAATGCGACAATTTCGCGAACATGAGAATTAATTCTTACATAAGGTGGTATTATTAGTATGAAAAAAAATATGTTCACTTTTCCCTGACTGAAACTTGTTTGAATAGAATGTTTACGATGGGCGTCGCCAGCAAACTGCCGCCCCTAGCCACCACTAATCATATTTTATGGTGCAGCTTTAATTCCTGATATTGGACAGGGATTCAAAGTTGATATGGGAATTGTTTATTCGGGTAACACAACGCATAAGCAAACCAATGATGTTTATTTTTAAAGCGATCTTGGTCAATCCTTTGAATGTTACGAATCCCTACTAATAATATTAGAAGTAACAAAGTAACTCTGTCTGTCTGCGTCTCGTGCTTTCATGCCAAACTATTGAAACGATTTAAATGATTTAGTAAACAGATAGCCTAAGTCTGACAAAAAACATATTGACTACATTGATATATAGCAAGATAAAGCAGGATATGCCTATTCGAAAACCAGTGTAGAAACCACAGCGTCACCGACGTTCGTTGGTCTCTAGCCAAACTAATCAAGTTAAAATTCGAATTGCTCTCAATAGTAAGCACAGAACACCGCATCATGCGTCATTTGACTGATAGTTTCAATGCGCTCCTGATCGGCCGGCCGAGCAGAAACGCCAAACGGTAATCTTGATTTAATACCGGGGCTCATCGCGGCTTCGCGTTTGAGTTGTGCGTTATCGCTCAGCTTTGTAATTAAGCACTGTCAAACGTACACCTCTGTGCACGTTTGACGCGACAGGCTCTATTCGTTTACGATACACAAATCTGTTGTACTGAAAGCTTAGTTTTAATATAGTAATGGAATTTGAATTGAGATTCTTTTCTTAAGAAATTGATTCCTTAGCTTTATCAATCACTTTGCAAAGTGATTGATATTTACCAAGCAATTTTTAGAAATATTCTTGTGTTATTTTGCTTATGTTCAATATGTATATTTTTATGTTTTTCAAATTCGAATATTTTTTCGATCTGATAGTTCACAGTTTGTTCGTTTCTTGGAAGAAAGAATATAATACAAAGCTCATCTATATCGTGGGATTCAATGCTTGTTAACTTTTTATTCTACATAATGATGACTATAATATATATAAAATAAAGTCATTTCTTTAGCAGATGAAAACAGAAATACATGGTACACGTGATGAAGCTGGAGAAGCTCAGTAGCACCATGGTCATCAACTGGATGCAAAAATTTGATGTATTTCATATAAAACTGACTGTGTAGACAGATGTTCGCTTCCCAAGGCTTCAGCTTTATATGAAATTACATTACATTGTCCACGTTATAAAACCTACAGCCTATACTTGAGTAACCAGTCGTATGCAAATTCTCGTATGCTTCAGGCTTTCACAGTTGGCACACAGTTTCGCATAGAACGTTTTCTGCAACATTATCAACCCAGAACTCGCCCGGGGAAATCATGGAATGTTAAGTGTTTTCGTTTCAATCAAGAATTTTCCATAGCTTTGTTACTCTATTGAAAGTGCTCTAATATAAGTAACCAGCTAGTATAGGATAAACATGAAACTAAATTAACCTTAATAATTAATTTTACAGTTATTTTTATTATAATTACATATGTTCAACTTTTTTAACTTCATCCGTGGTCTAGTGGTTGAATGGTTTTGGGACTGGTATGACTTCTTATGGATTCTTAGTTCACTGGCTATTAATAGCTATTTTATATAAATTTGTCGCTATATTTAAACTGTTAATAGCGTCGTAGTGTACTAGCAATCATGGGTAAATGCTCAATTTTTTAGCTATTAATTAGTCTTATAAAAGCAAGCTTTAATCACCACGAACCTTGCTATCAGCTGATTTAAAAATATAAATAAATAGTTATTTTATAGTTATCATATTAAATAAAGGTTTTTTAATCTGTTATCAAATCAAAATCAAAATAATCTTTATTCAACATAGACCTTTACAGGCACTTATTGACGTCACAACAAACAAAACAAAAACAAAAAGCTTACAAAAAAGCTTAAAAAAAAACAAAAACCTTATCCGTACGTATGACTCTACACCTGTTCGGGAATTGGGAGAGCCTTCTCGAGTAGAACAGGCAAGAAACTCTGAAGGTATAGGTATAAGGAATAATAATATAATATAAAAATACAAAATAGTATAAGATACAATCATACCTAATACGATCACAGTCGTATGTATGTTTACATACACACATAAACATAATACAATATTATAAATAATGTTGTTACCAAACATAGCTCTATGAATAGTGTCCCTATTCCCAAATAGTGTGATCATTTAGATAGTCACTTACTTTATATAAGTAACTACTAATAACCTTTACTCATGAGTGTCTTTTTGATATGGATTTTAAATTTATATAAAGGCAAATCAATGACACTTTGCGGAAGTTTGTTAAACATAGATATACATTTCCCCAAGAACGAACAGCTAGTTTTATGGAGTCTGAACATTGGAACGGCAAGTTTATTTTTGTTTCTAGTATTCACATTATGTAGATCACTATTTTTATTGAATTTATTATAGTTTCTATATACAAAAACTAAATTCTCATATACATATATAGACTAGCTAAAGTTAAAATATTAATTTCTTTGAACAATTCTTTTAGGGATTCTCTAGCCCGTAAACAGTAAATAGCACGAATCGCTCTTTTTTGTAAAAGAAAAATACTCTCAATGTTAGCCGCTGATCCCCTTAGCAGCAGTCCATAGGACATAACACTATGAATGTAGCTGAAATAAACAATTCTTGCTGTTTCAACATTAGTTAAAAGTCTAATCTTTTTTACTGCGTACGCCTCTGAACTAAGTTTGATTGCCAAAATTTCAATATGTGGATCCCACTGTAGTCGTGAATCTAACGTAATGCCTAAGAATTTAGTATTATTTACCAAGTCAATGACATCACCATTCATATTTGAACGAGTATCTACCTGCCTTACATTGGGCAAAGAGAATTTGATACATTTTTTTTTCTTAGAACTTAAAGACAAATTATTAGTTGTGAACCAATACAGAACTCTTGAGAGAGCGCTATTTAAGTATCATCATAAGTATCATCTGCAAACAATACTGTCTCACACGATTTTGTAATGTAGTAAGGAAGGTCATTTATATATATTAGAACCAGTAGAGTACCCAATGTTGATCCCTGGGGAACCCCCATCGTTATAGGCGAGCTAGCAGATTCTGATCTATTAATAACGACTTTCTGCAATCTATCTGATAAATAAGATTTTAAAAGGCTAACAGCTCCATCCGAGACAATATAATGTCTAAGTTTACTTAAAAGCGTTTCATGACTCACACAGTCAAACGCTTTGGAAAGGTCGCAAAATACTCCAATTACATCCTGCTTGCCCTCCCATGCGTCAAAAATATGTTTCATAAGTGCAGTTCCGGCATCTGTAGTGGACTTTGGTAAAGCCGAATTGGCTTTCATGCATGAGTCTGTTTGTGTGACCTATTAGTTTATTGTAAATAACTTTCTCGAAGATTTTGCTGAAAGTAGGTAATATGGATATAGGTCTAAAATTTGAGGGATCTTTTTTGTTACCCGATTTGAAAAGTGGTATTAATTTACTATATTTCATTAGATCAGGAAAGATACCCTCATCAATACAAGAATTAAAAATTTGTGCTAACAATGGGGCTAATTCATCGATGACATATTGAATTATGTGAATTGATATACCCCAGAGATCTTCAGTTTTCTTCTTGTTCAATAAACGGAATGTTTTCTTAATTGAAGAAGCATCAATATGGCTAAATTTGAATGATTCACTGCACCTATTCACACTTGACTCGAGGGTGACGGCTAAACTAGGAGATGAGTTAAGATTACTGGTAGTTATAGCAGGAATTTGAGAAAAATAATCAACAAATGCATTCGCAACTGCATCGTCCGACTTGATAGTCTTATTATTAATTTCTAAAGAGAAAGAGTTCCCAGAGCTTCTACTTTTTTTTTGTTATTTAAATGTTATTTAAATAAAACTATAGATTATACGATATACGAGTATATCGTATAATCTATGCTTACTCTAAAACATTGTGAGTTCTATTCTATTATACTATTTATCTTATCAATAAGCTTATACTATAAAGGTCACAATGTAACAAAGCAAAAGGGGTCAATCGTGATAAGATTTGTGAAGTCTAATAAATTAAACAAAAACTTGTAAAAAGTAGAAAAGAACAGTATAAACAGCCTATTTATAACTTTCAATTCAAAGTTCACGCAATCAGCTATTAGTTCTCAAAATCTCAAAACAACAGTAAATTAAGGGACCCGCCGAGGGATACTTAGTTAACTGCTTAGAATAATAATTAATCTTCGTGTTAATTATAGAATGCTTTCTAGTACTAAGTAATTTGGAAGTTGTCTTGGTATTTATTTCTGTTATTACTTGATTACAATAATAATAAATAAATGTGTATTGTGGTGATAAATTCGTATGTTTTCTAGCTCTGTGTCTTTGTGGTTATCATTCCCATACTTTTGAGTAAAGTTGCGTTTCTAAAGTAATTAGAGATTTCATAAATCAAATTTTTTTTTCTACGTATTTGTCTTCGGGTGTTTCTATGTTTCAGTTGCCGTACACCTACTGACTATCGAGATAACGGCATTTAGGTATAGATGTTAATTAGCTAAAGATAATATAAAGATATAAGTGGAAAAGTTAGAGTATAATTTTTCATGGTTTTACCTTGTTGAAAGGAGATGTAGTACATCCCCCCATCAGCTCCATTCCATAAGGTACAGAACAAACTATGATAATGAAGTTTCTTAGCTACAAACATAAATTTAAAGAAACCTATTCAAGTAAAGACATTGATCATTATTGATAGAAACTAATCTTGCACCAATTCGCTGGAGGCGATTTGTGTCGCTCGCTGGACACCCGGGCGCTAAAGTGATCGGTGACGTCATTTTACGGATTTTATACTTTAAGAGAGACTTGGACATTGTTGTATGGAATGTTTTATGTTTTTTTATAGAATAATGAAGAGTATTCTCAAAGACAATTTAATATTGTTTTCACTAAAAACACAGAGAACGATTTAAACACATCCCTAGATTGTGAAAATTCCACCAAACCGCACGAAGCGTTATGCTTCTACTTTCATGATGCGGACTGCCAAAGAATTCTTTACTGCCCAATGTTCCTGCTACACTACGACACAAATCTTTTTAGTCGAGAGTCAATAAGTTTCATCACGCTTCACTTTAGCTTTGTCTGCATTTATTATCTGGGGAGATGAATTCAAGAGTCTACTTAAACGTAATAAGTCACCAAAGACTATCACAACGACCTGACAAATGTGAAGTTATCCAGGGAACTGCTCTTGTTTTGTTTTATTCATACGATGGAAACCTTGTATACTGATACTGTAGACTTGGTACTTTTGTGTTAGGTATAAAATTGATACCGATGTTAAGGTTACCGATCAGACAACGTGAACAGGAAGTGACTTTGGTAAAAGAGGTTCAAGTGTTGGATGACAAAATGAGTTCAATCAATAAAATTATAATATACATACACATTTAATCTAACTTCTGCCCATTTTACAGGACGACATAAACAAAAATTGCAACATTCTGTTTTTAATCTATAACAGAATTAGTTTTGTAGTTAGACATTATTGCCCACGTAGCATGGACTACGTGCCGCCGTCTAAATGTAATTGTGATTTGGAAAAAGTTCCAGAATTTAAGAGTTGCTATTTACCCTTATACCCTGGACCTGATTGCAAGTAAGTCCGTGACCTGAAGTAGAAATCGCAGAAACTTTCCAACGAACGCAGGGAAAGAATGGAGCTTATTTATTATTTAGATTGCCAATACTTTTTGTCTAAGTGAGAATTCGCGTAGAGAAAGGACCGAGACGGGCAATTTTAAAGAAGCGTAAGTAAATGAGTTGTTAACAATGGAAAAAGATTTGTTTAGATTATTTGAAGGTGACATTAGAGAAATAACATTTATTACATTATTCTTAATATTATACTTAACAGATAATAATACAGGTAGATATTTCATTGATTATTTTCGTTATTATTGATAAAGATAGTCATTGGTGTAAGATAAGCTATCAATAGGAAACTCGTTATGATATCATTTTTTATTTCTTAGTACTGTAGTAAATTTTTTCAAACGCAATTTATGTATTATGTCCATTAAATCGAATAAAGATACTCTATCCAATTCAATTATATTAATCTACAAACAAAAAAGCGTAAAGTAAAATTTAACTATTACCAGAATTGTATACAATCTCTACGAATATATGTTTTGTTTGTAGACAAGTGCTGGTGAATAGCGCTGAACTGCAGGAATCTACAAGCAAGCTATCTATGAGATTCCGCTCCCACTAAGCTAGGACACAACATTCTATAGATATATGAACATTTTGTTCGGCTAACATTTATTAGAGGTATTATTTTTAACAAAATATAATTTAGTAAGTATTTACAACAATTGTAAATGTTTAAAAAATTATGTGTTCAATTTGTAACAATAATAACCAATTACTGAATACGTGTCATTACTAGGACGGGAACTAGGAAAGAAGGTGTCTTTGACAAGTTTGGAATACTATGTATGAAGCGGAAATAAATGTTTCACTGGTAAAAATTGCAAGATAGCCTAGCGCGTGCTCCGCGTGGACCTCCGAGCGCCGAGTCTTGATCGCAGAGATTGGGCGAGATTTGTCTTAGCCGGCAATGCTGGCGGACGAGGGAGGTTGGAGGGCTGTGGCCTCCTTCTGTGAAGCAGTGATGCTCCAGAAGGAGGCCGCCGAGCGGGGTTGAGAGATGGCTGATCCCGCTCGAAGGAGGCGGCGCGGCGCCGGGCTCGGTAGCACAGCTGCGGCGCCGCCGCGGGTCGCCGGCGGGCGCGCGGAAGTTGCGCCCGCGGATACGGCGACCCGAAAGGGACCACGCCCCTCCCGTGGCCGAGAGGCGTCGTCGGTAGAGGAGATCGGGGGAGGTATTGTAGCCTCCCCCAAGGAGGGCTCCCCTGTATGGGCAAGGGAGAGGAGGCTGGAGGTCCCGGAAGTCGCTTGGCGTTCTCGGGGACGCCCTACATGCCCAAGGAAGGCCATCCCTAAAAAAAAAGATAGTCAAGCACGCTCATAAACCCTATCACGAAACATTTGGTCCCATTGGTAATCGACCTTACGCGATATATAATAAAATTTATTCTAATTACTCTACTCTCGGGCCTAAGTTACAAAACGCATAGTCGAACAAATTTGGTTAAGGTCAAAGGTCAATACATATTAAAAATATTAAATAATTTGTATTCTGAAATTGATAAAAATAAAAGAATCAATGTTAATTACATTGATTCTTTTATTTTTATCAATTAATGTTATAATTTATGTCTTTTATTTGTGAAAATTATATTTTATCAAAAATTGCTTAATAAAATCTCCAGTATGATTTAGTATCCAGTAATGATAGATGCATTATTCAATCCGGTTCATGGTTTAATTTTATCGATTGTAACTATTAGATCTTCATTGTTATTAAAGTTCAGATATTTATACCAAGTGGCACGAACTTATGGTTCAGTTGGCCCAATGTGTAATGTTCTACATCAGGTATAATTTTGATTTTCGCAAGTATATGTAAGTATCCTTTCGATGTACTATATCATTAGTACATCAAGTCTTTATTTTTGTGCCAAATTTATTGCCAAATTTATATCCCATTCTTTTGCTCAATTACTCAATTACAATGTTCGTACAATTATTACTACTACCATTTATTTCATGCGTATCAGCCTTCGTATATTGCTTACGATAACGTTAATAATTTGTTATTTTTACCTCTAGGTTTTGGTTAGCTGAACAAAGTAGAATTTAAGTACTAATCATTCTCAATTTTGTGAAAGGAAATCAATGCTAGGTTGTTATCATATTAAACATAAAGCGGAGTACATATCAAATAATATTTTAGAGGAATGATTTTGTACGAAAATTGGAAATGATAAAATGATAAATTAGTTGAAACATAATTCATATGCTTTCAATTTCAATTCTTTTGTATTGTTTTATTAATATTACAGAGGTTTGGTTATAAGATTGCCATTTCTACTTGCAGTGTGTCACACGGTACCTGTGGAGAAACTATGTTTATTACACCGAATAACCGCCAACTTGTACACCGCAATGAGGATTCAGCTGAAACGTTCTAACTGTAAATATCAGGACTGTATTTTCAAAGCAATCGAATAAAAGGGGTAAACCTGTTTCTTTAGTGTTACGAGTATTGGATGTTATTATGTAGGTTTACGAAACAATAGGTGTGTAAAATATCTGACAGGGGGGAGATTGACAAGTTTAGGTTATAATATCGTTAATCGCAAGCTGTATTTCTAGGACACTCCTAGAAATGAATATGGATGTATTTATTACATAATTAGGCTTGCATCCACTATGAACAAATCTGATGCATTAGGTTGCATAACTATTAAGATGATCATTTAATTATGAAAAAACAAAGTTTTATAAAATAATAACTTTTGATTATTTATATTTTTATAAAATAAAATTGCACAAAATAAGCCATAAGTCACGTGACAGCAAACACCAATTTAAAAAGTGTTACGTCACGCCGTGCGAAACGTCAAAGTCAAAATGTCATTCCCAAGTGTCTTGTGGAAGTGCGAATAAGAATGGGCATCATTCCTTCTCGCGAGTGTCAGCCACTTTTTACGTATCTGCTGATTGTTTGGCACGTATATAAATAATTTTTTTGGTGTTTTTATACTTGTGCTTGCACACTGGGGCACTATGCAGTACTTGTAATACGATGAATCCATTTTTTATTAAAATAACTTCACAATACCGAATATTCCGATACTAAAACAGCTGTTTTGCACGGCGTGACGTCATTCAAGACGCCATGACAGTCATGAGCGTTTTTGATGACTAATGTCAAATATTTAATTAAATGCAAAATTATTCTTATAAATAAGCATTTTTTTTCAAAAATAATTATTATTTTGTATAGACTAGGCATCAAGGTATATTAGTATCTAACTACTGAAATTTAGGCAACAAGCCTATTGTCTAACGTAAATAATTTTGAACTCATAAATGTATGTATGTCATTTTAAACATTTGATATTATTTTAGAAGAAAATATACATAAAGTGAATAAAACGAACACATTTTAAACTGTCTCATATTAACAATTGTATTTGTCAATACGGAAACTATACATATAACAACAACAAACATACAAATAAAAAAGTTTTTGACAATATTGTTTTAGTGGTCATATAATATTTACAAGTGGACTTTACAAAAAACAACACTGCAGATATAGGATATATCCAAAACTAACAATCACAAGTATACAATTACTTCTAGAACAACACTCAGCAAACTCTTAATATATAGAATAAGAAAACATTGTTCGCTACCCTATTTCCATCATTTCACAAAATAGTCCTAATAATAATATATTGATAAGATAAATTTCATATAGTTGCAGTTCTTTAATCAAAAGTTTATTTGATTATAATTAACCTACAACTAAAGACCAATATTTACTTATGAAACATTTGTTCAGTTTTGCTTTTGAAAACAGAACGTGTATTTATTTGGCGGGCATTCATTGCTAGTATTTATTCAAATTCATGACGAACTTTTTAGTTTTGAAAAGAAATTTTTCAATATCCATATTCCACAAAACCTACATTGATTGATTGATCAATCGATGTTTTTCAAATAGATGAAATCCTTATATTCAACAACAGTTTATACGGTATATTGACCGATGTATCGTAGTACCT
Source organism: Scirpophaga incertulas (assembly GCA_036419045.1). Lineage (NCBI taxonomy): Eukaryota > Metazoa > Arthropoda > Insecta > Lepidoptera > Crambidae > Scirpophaga > Scirpophaga incertulas. The sequence continues at coordinate 24,406,616 of CM071634.1, read as the reverse complement.
CAAGATGAAACTCTTTGATTTGTGAGTATTGCTATTGATGTCATATAGCACCGAAATCTGACCCCTTACAATAGATTTTCTATAGACCTAATAGGCGATGAAAAGGACTGCGCATCGATCGGATTCGCATCACGCAAAGAACTCCGATTCTTTGTGTAATCAAACATTAAGGGTGTTAAAAATTATTTAAAAAGGCATCTTATTTATAAAAAAGTATCCTAACCTGTCAACAAATATGTCTTTATTAAACAAACTAGTATAAAAAGTAATTTGTACTCGCAATTATTGCTTCTTTATTATTACATATCACATTAATGCATATTTGTTTTTAACATAATACTATCTAAATAGAATGACAGAGAGTTTAAAATTATACATTTGCGATGAAAAAGCGCAGGACATATGTTTTCAAACTGTAAAAAAAATACAAAACAGTACGCTGTTATACAATTTTGTTATTGGATGTCACAGCTTAGAATTAAGTTACGCAAAAAAGATTATTATTTTGTAATATCATTACCACACTTCAATAAGTGTTCCAATGAACAGTGAGCGTTTTATAACAAGCTGAAAGAAATTTTCTCAAGAATATTCCTTTAAGACCGACCAAATGAAATTATCTAATTAACATTACTCGGGACGCCATTGGCCTAATAAAGTAATTAAGGCTAAATTACGACGAAATTCTTATTAAAAAGTTCTCTTCAAAAATCACAATAAGGTCGTGCCTTTTGACTCTTCCTATCCTTGTTCAAACAAATCAAAAGGAATAGAAGAAAATAAAATAGAGCAATGGAATATTTCAGCACAGTTAATTCAGATAAATAATTAAACAAAGCTAATTGCTGTGTTTAACCGTTAATGAGTACACGCGATAAAGATTGTGGCTAATTTCAATACAACGAAAGATTTACTAGAAACTTACCACGGCTTCTAAAAAATTAACAACAACATGTTTGTAACGGCAAGCGGCGTTAATTGCGGCATGTGTTTTTGGGAATCAAGTGAAGAATATTGATTTATTCTAACTCAGACATCTAAAGTTCGTAGGCTTACATTCGTAGTTTATCTAGTACTACCCGTACCTTGCAATTGTTATACATACAAATATAAAAAATAATGTTAATCAACGTCCATGTCTTAAGTTTTCATTTACAGTTAATTGAAAACAATCTAATACTGTAGTTATAATCGCAAACCTATAGTGAAACTGAGAAGATTACAATGTAACTCATGGTTCTCTAGGTTTCACTATACGTTTATAGGTTTAACGTTGACGTTTATAGGTTTAACACACACACATTCTGTAAATGATAAGAATGTCTATTTACAACATTTTCTATTATTATTATTTTACTCCCAAGTCTCAGATTTTCCGTGTCATGACTTTCTCACCGTACGTGAGCTTATAAATGTTACTTGTTTTACCGAACCACTGACTTTTGTAATACAGGCTTGACCTAGCATGAAACACAGGGCACGAAACTGTTGTTAGAAATTATAAGCGATTAAAATAAAAAAATGACGGAACTTAAAAAGGTAAACGTGAATGTATTGAATTTTGAGCTTGCTTTATTTGCATACTTGGTTCCTTATTTGTAACTTTGGACAGATTTCAGCATGATCGCTACTAGAAACTGTGTCATTGTACTAAGGTCAGCTGCTTAATTGTAACACGATTTGAAAATTATTTCACTTCAATTAATTTATTATGTGACTCCTAGTTTTTTAGTTCGTTCATTACAAATTGCCATGAATCACACCGGTTCATCAACTCACAAAGATGTATGTAAGTGCCTAAATTATTACATAGGAAGAAAGAGAGTGGTGTCACATTGGAGTTTTTTAAAACCATTACCTTGCAAAAGTGTAATAGCGGTGAGTTATCATGAAATGCATGAGGATAAACGAATTGTTGATGATGAGGGTTCAGCAACAATGTCAGACAAATTTTAAATCGACCACCTAGCGTAAATATTGTATTGCTAAAGTTAACTTTAATGCACCTGTACTTTTAGCGTTAGCAAAGATTGAATCATTATTTCTTTTATAACTATAGATAATATTTAATACTTAAGAAGTAATAACTTTATTTTTCATCAGTAGATGATTCAAATGTAGTATATGATTAATAAATATATAAAAAGTCTGTCTACAAGATATAAATCTAGATAATCTTTATTAAGAAGTTAGCAACAGTATGAAGTATAATCGAAATGAATCTAAAAAACATCGCTTATGAAATGAAGTCACTTACACCATCCATCCATTATCAGAATAAGTCTAAGTGATCCTAAGTAAATGGGGCTTCTTTCTAATTAGTCGTGTTGCAACTTGAATTTAACTAGACGACTTCACATAGGTAGGTATGTTTAACTCGAGGCACTTAGCTCACACGCTGTTTATTCAACTTAATCCACCTTACTTGAGAGCGCGAGCAAGCAAGAGGAAGCGAAATTAGATTTGATGTCACTTAAGTTGAACGGACCTATTCGTTCTGGGAATTTGATACTCTAGAAATAATGGTTACTTTTAGTTTTTTTTTTTTTTAATTCTGTTATGTATTTGAGAACAACTTTTTATCTCACATTAAGTATTGTCAACTTTTGACTTATTTCTACCGCAAATCAGTAGTACTTGCACGTTTGTGTTACCGTTTGTAGGGTCTCTATTATCTATTATCGGAGTCGTCTCTACAATCGTCATCTGGGTGCTTTCATGAGTCGCACATATTGCTAAAATATTTATATTGCTCACAAATAAAGTAAGTACTTAAGTACCTATTCACAGCCGTTGTTTGTATTCCCAAGTACATACAGGCACCATTAACATATTACCTTTTTAAAGAAAAGTAAACGTTTCTTAAACAAGCAATTTCATCATCTATATAAGGTGGACTAGGTTGTTACAACAACCCTGGCTAGAAGCAAAAATGATCTACGACGTACTCTTTTTTGAGTAAGCTCGTCTCACAATTTGTCGCAGAGATCGGGCGAGATCTGTCTCATTGCATCAGCATTGCCGCAATCAATGCCGGCGGACGAGGGAGGTTGGAGGGTTGTGGCCTCCTTCTGTGAAGCAGTGATGCTCCAGAAGGAGACCGCCGAGCGGGGTCGGGAGATGGCCGATCCCGCTCGAAGAAGGCGGCGCCGGGCTCGGTAGCACAGCTGCGGCGCCGCCGCGGGTCGCCGGCGGGCGCGAGGAAATCGCGACTGCTTCGGCGACCCGGGATGGACCACGCCCCTTCCGTGGCCGGCGGGCGTCGTCGGTGGAGGAGACCGGGGGAGGTAGTGTAGCCTCCCCCGAGGAGGGCTCTCCTCTAGGCAGGGGAGCGGAAGCTGGGGGTTCCTGAAGTTGCTTGATGTTCCGGGGGCTTCCTACATGCCTGAGGAAGGCCATCCCTGAGGTTTTTAGTGGGTAGGCCTCCCCCTTCTGGGGAGGAGAGCCCCACATAACCGCCGGCTCGCCACAGCCGGGGTATGCAATTCAATGCATTTTCCTCAGGGAAAAAAAAAAAAAAAAAAAGCTCGTCTCACAATCTATTGTCTAATATTATTTTTAAATGTGTTGTACTCTTCGTAAACACAATACGTGATTTCGTTATTACCAGTTTATATATCCATCCATCTATATTAAAATTACAACCATAAGAAAATTCTATTGGATAATTAAAAATATGTAATTTGGTAAAAAAAAAGTTTTGTTAAATATGAGTTTACATGTTTAAAAATCGTTTTAATAATACGCGAACAGAATCGCGATAAACATTTAACTAATTTATCTGTAAGCACACGTTGCCTCAATGTAAATAAACAAAATATTTTCTCTTTGAAGAAAAAGCGATGAATACACTACATAAGCACCGAATGTTGTTCAGTGTCGAGTGATAGGGGATTAAGAAGCTTCCAGGGTTCGCTAAGCCGTATCGCCTCATAATCGAGATCCGATACATAAGCGGGGCAAAATACCATTTCGCCAAATGTTTTAATACGACGCTGTGTGCTCATTATATTTGATTAGCTAATAGAAATCGAGGGTCGTAATATTGAAGTGATATTTTCTTTTCTCAAAGCTTTAAAACATATCTGCTTAGTTAAATCTAAGCAGATTAAATGGGATGATTTAATTCCTGTGGGGTGGGGGTTAAATTAGGCAAATTTTCTGATCTGACCTGGTTTAATGATCTTTGATTACAAAGATATATCACTTTTAAGTATGTTATTGTTTCGATAAAAAATATACAAATTTTAGTAAATGATTAAGGCTGGTATGTCAGTCTGGATCAATTGATCAGTGTGTTCTTTATTCTCTCACAAATAAAATGCGACTCTCGCTGAGTATATGGATGGGATATCACTGTAATTCTATTAAAAAGTGAAAAAGTAAATCTTATAGCACTCGGCATTATAACATTTAACCTTATTTTTTTATTTATAGGGATGTGCAATGTTCAATTAAATATACAAAATTATGTTTTAAGATATTACCTATTTCTACTTATTCCACAGTTTGTTAAATTGTGGAAATGGGTATGGGTATTCCAAAAATAATTAAAATATTATTATTACATATCTTAGAAAAAAGGAATCGATGTTAAGCAGTTGCTAAAATTGCTATAATAACACAACAAAATTGTTCTCGTTCGATTAAATTGAAGCATTATGTATAACAGATGCCTGGAAATAATGTTCTTTATAAGCTCTAGATGATATATGGGTATGGGATCCTGAGTGAACTGTAACTAGACCTCTAATCAGCATTTAAGATGTGACGTAAGAGACGATGTGTCCATAAATTACATAGCAGTTGAGAGAGCTTTTTAAAAATGTTTTAGTACTAAGTCTAGTAGATAATTCCACATAATTTAAACGATAATAAAAGAACAGTAGGATTCTTTTTCAATATATTTCGGGAGCTTTTGCTATGGATACATGTCAGCTCCAATTTCACTGCTCGGATTCACATTTGTGTTTAGTTTATTGTTTATTTATTTATATTGCATACTGCATAAGGAAAAAGGGATACTTTATACAATATATTCGAATGTTGAGCTGCCTGCATTCTATTGTAAGTGAAACTAACTGGCACAGAACAAGAACATTACATCAAAACTTTAAAGGACATTCTTCCGGCTCCATACATGTTCTGCCTAAGAACCGTTCGAATCGAAAGTGACTTGTATAAACTCTTAAAATTATATGAAATCCTATGAAATAAGTTTTCACAAACGGACACTTCAGGAAACTAAAATAATTACGAAAAAAGTTAATATTTTGAGGTTATAAATAAAAAATAACCAACCTTGCGTGAAATATCAGAGTAGTAATATCAAAGTAATATTAACAATACTATGTACAGCTATATATGTTCTCTTCTAGAACAAGGAAAGGACTACTCTACTAGATACTAGGAAAAAAGATAGTACCTAGTCAAGTTTAAGATAATTCTTTGACAATTATCATTTTACGAAATCCAGTCGTTTACACACAGCCGAGTCTTTTTTTTTTTTTGTGTCCCTGAGGAAAATGCATTAAATTGCATACCCCGGCTGTGGCGAGCCGGCGGGGCTCTCCTCCCCAGAAGGGGGAGGCCTACCCACTAAAAACCTCAGGAATGGCCTTCCTCAGGCATGTAGGGAGCCCCCGGGCACACAAAGCCACTTCCGGGAACCCCCAGCCTCCGCTCCCTCTCTAGAGGGGAGCCCTCCTCGGGAGGCTACCACCTCCCCCGGTCCCCTCCACCGACGACGCCCCCCGGCCACGGAAAGGGCGTGGTCCATCCCGGTCGCCGTAGCAGTCGCGACTTCCTCGCACCCGCCGGCGCCCCCGGCGGCGCCGCAGCTGTGCTACCGAGCCCGGCGCCGCCTTCTTCGAGCGGGATCGGCCATCTCCCGACCCCGCTCGGCGGCCTCCTTCTGGAGCATCACTGCTTCACAGAAGGAGGCCACAGCCCTCCAACCTCCCTCGTCCGCCAGCATTGCCGCAATCAATGCCGGCGGAGACAGATCTCGCCCAATCTCTGCGACCAAGACTCGGCGCTCGGAGGCCCACGCGGGGCACTCCGCCAGCGTGTGCTGGGCCGAGTCAAGGTCGGATGCGCAGTGGTGGCAATGTGTCGATCCCTCCCGTCCTATTCGACACAGATACTCACCGAAGCAGCCGTGCCCGGTGAGTATCTGAGTCAATCGGTAGGTGACCTCCTCCTTCCCTTGGAGCCAAGCTTCGAGGTGCGGGAGTACGGCACCGACGGCAAAGCCGAGTCTACCAAGTACGCAATGTAATCGGAGTCCGTAATCAAGCCAAAGTTGTTAGAATAAAACCATGAAACGCATAGAAAATCACAAAAGAAACGATAATCGCAAAGCAATCAAAAATTAAATGAAACGGACACAGATAAGGTATGAAGTACACCAGTGTTGCCAATTACGAAAACTAAAACTTAAATGCCAAGCTAGAAATTCGCGATTTCGCTTAAAAAATATATAATACTAGTTTTTTTCTAGCTAGTAATTAAATTAGGTATTTAAATGAATTAAGTGTTATCAACTAATTTTAATAACCGACTTCAAAAAGGAGGAGGTTTGCAATTCGATCCGTATTTACCGAAATCGCGAAAACTTCCGAAACTGGCAGCACTGGCTGACGGAAAACATTTTATCAATAATTGTGACCCAATTTTTTATTTGGAATTTATTTATTTGATGTGTCCGTGGAATACTAAAATATGTTTCAAATAATATAAAAATAAATAAAAATTATAGTATAATTTATATTCACATCGGTTCTTAGGCCAAAATTGAACAATGTCCTTTAGATAACCAGATCTGTATCGAGTCAAAAGTTTCCTGCCTCAATAGGATTTCAATCTTATGTGTAAAGTAACAAAATATTATGTGTGTGCTATAATTAGGTTACTTCATAGGTGTGTAAAGGCGTTCACCTTGAAATGAAATGGTACAATAATTGCCGGTTTACACAGCTCGACACCTAAGGGGTCGCATTATTAGTCTTGAACACGCACTTATCTGCGTACTGTAATAACTTGATTTTGTCGACTTTGGTGAAGGGATAGAAGTTAACATTTTATAATAATGTCACATTTAAGACAAAAACTCTATTAGTAATAAATATATAAGATGGCGTAGCCGATAGCGTGTGAATAAGAAATCAATAAATCACCAGCTTAATATTACAGGTAAACTTAAAAAAAATACGTAAATATTATCATTTCAAAAAATTATTTATTTTTTTACTTATTTCAAAACAATTTGACTTAGTTGTCCTTGACCTGTGCCGTAGGTGTGTAAGCCGCATATCCTGATAAATTATAGCAATACTTATTGGGTATCTGTGAGTTGAATATGAATATCGACAAGTTATTAAAAATACTTTGGAGGAAATTTTAAGAAAAACCAACCTAACTCTGTTATACAGCACATCCAAATCCGCCAATATAAATAAGTATATAAATTGATTGTTGAATAAAATATTTTTCACATACGTATTTGTTAAAAAAATGTTAATAAAATTGTATTTTAGTATTAGTGGTAAGGGAAGAAGAAAGAAGTTCAGAGTAAGTAACTGAAAGTCTTGCTTGTTCATCTAGAGAAGGCTGTTTCAATCCGAACAGGTGTGCCCACTTAATTTTTTGTTCGTTTTACATTATAATTTTAGTTTTAGATTTTGACTAAGTAACAATCGCTTAGTTGTGTCATATGTTAATAATTTTATCTCGTCAGTAGATAAAAAATGGTAATAATGGGCAATAAATTTATATAAACACTTAACAAGATTATTCGCGTAAATGTTTCACTAATACTTCTAAGGCGATGATTCCGTGTAATCGCTTTAATCCTTAAAATCCCTTCGACTAACAAATTTCAAGTTCAAATTGAATCAACTAGAAATTTTTGTAACGCATTTTATTGTGTTCTACGATCCAAACAACATTACACTTTGCTAAATAATTTTATAGGTCTCCTTATAAACCAATTATGGACACTAAGATCTATTGGCTTTTTAAGTTTAATAATGTTATTGAAACGGGTATATTTTGAAAGTCCTAAATATTTCTTACCGCGCCATGGCTAGGTTATACTTAACTTTGTACTATATTTTGAAAGGTGATATTTTATAAATTTATATAATGCTGGATTATCAATAAATTTAAAAAATTGAGTTCAAATGTACAACCAGTACGAATGTCTACTGAAATTCACCGCCATCTTCCAGATCCAGATTGTCTTTGACAGCTGCCGATGGATGCAAATTGTGAAATATAATCCGGACTATTCAAGTCACTTGGCCATCATGGCACGTCTATAAATGGTAGTAGACACAAACACACTGAAGCCAGACATTACTATTACGTTTATTGTGCGTGTTAATTATAAACAACTAAGGAAACAACTCTAGCAGCCTAATACATAATTTAACTGTTCGTAAAACACGAAGAAAATGTAAAACGTCTTTCAATTTCATACTTATAACAAAATAAGTTTATAATTTCTGTTGTAACATTTTTACCATCACACTCTGCTACAGATCTTTGACGATGACAGACCAACATACATATTTTGAATTACGTATGCGACTTAAAAATCACTGATGTGACTAATAATCACCGATTTTCAATCATTCTTATTTTTGAATATCACTGATGTGACTACCTTAGTCATGGATGTGATTTCATTACAAGTGCCCTCACCCACTCGTATGCAAGCCATAATTGTGGAAATATTATCTGTGTTTTGTTTAGACATATTGACAAGAGTCTGAAGTTGATGTGTTGATTTTTCAGTCCAGTCTTCTTAAATACATATTTTTTTATCTCTGTTATAAAATTTTTACTACTTTTTTCTTTTGTAATTCAGACATCTGAAAATATGAAATTGGTTAGTTAAGTAACTTGTACAGTTTACTGTAAGCATGTAGAATATATAACAGTAAACTATAAGTGTTTACTAGAAAATAGCTACTTAAATGTAGGTACAGTATAGAACCAAAAGTACTTATATTACTTTAGTTTTCTTTTTTCTTTAGTTGGATTTAAAATTAAATAAGGAAATAAATATATTTGAAATCTCAAATTAATAAAGGAATTTAATAAGTTTGAAATCTTTTCCTTTTTTTCTCTTTATCAAGCCATACACCATAATGGTTAAGCCGGCAATAACCGGCAGCTGGCTACATTCTGCGTGGAACCGAACCCTTACATATGTGTGTACTTTATCTATGTTGGTAGCTCTGCGATCGACTTTCAAAAATTGGATGTTTAGGAATCCGTGACCTGAAAGTCATCGCTGATTATTTAGTCAGCGATGCAACCTACTGTTGCGTTTATTATGTCGGGCTCTAGACTAACTCAGCCTAAAACCTTGATCCTAATGACCTCTTGTAGTTAGAGTGACCTCAGGAGAGGAAACACGTATTATAGGGAGGACTTCAATATCACATAACAATTGTAACTGATCATGTTTAACTAATAAAATATGTGTAGTATTCTATAAATCTATAAAATAACTTATGTATATAAATGAATTGAGATATATCTAATTGAAAATTGGACGAACTTACCTAAGTGAAGTCCAATTGTAATTTTATGAAGGTTGATCTGAAATATAATTGTTAACAGTGTAGTCTTTCTATTCGGTATTCATTGGCATCGCGGTTTTAGATTTAAAAAAAAATAAAAAATTTCTTGTCTGTGGCACTCCGGGTGCAAATGTCACTTTTTCTTTCGCGCGTTCGCCGGCATCGTAGGTCTCGTAAAACTTTTTGAACATTACTGAAAAAGTAAAACGTGATAACCTGGCATCAAAAATTAAAAATAGCCTAGAACTGAAGAAGTCTTCAGCCTAAATAAAAAAGTCAACACCAAAAGCAAATCTAGCTAAGCCAACTTACACCACAACAAGCAAACCAAAAGGCAATACTGAAAAGGCATAAATCACCAGAAAAATTGTCAGCTACTGGAAGCCCCCACCCTTAACGAAGAAATAAAAGCTGTCTTAACAGATAATGTTCTGACGAGGGACAAGGCCATCGTTTTGATGCAACACCAACTGGGGCTAGCCACAGGCATTATCGGAGAGGCTATGACAAAAATTATGCTTCAAGAGCAAATAGATAGAGTACAGCATTAACTGACGCCTCCAAGCTCCTTGTTGACATCCACTTCCAGAATACAAGAACACGGAAAATCTTGATCTCTCCACCACTTAATAAAAAGCACAATAACGTTTTATTTAAAAAGATTTGTGAAGGTTCACTTCATCGAAGTTTATCAATTATACCGTCCGATCGGAAAATATTGAAGAAAATCAAAAAATATAAAAAACGCCTTCGTGAAATCCGCGAGCGTCACCGTAGCCGCACAAGAAGCCGAAGCCCCATATTAACCTCGTCTCGACCTCTTTCCCCAAGCTCACAAGGTAAAGTCTACAATGCACCCATGCCGGTACGAGATACCGTTAGGCATGAAGGTCAGACTTGGTACGAGATACCATAGCTTTGATAAGTACGAGATACTATTTCATTACGTACGAGATACGTTGAATACAATGCACCCATGCCGGTACGAGATACCGTTAGGCATGAAGGTCAAACTTGGTACGAGATACCATAGCTTTGATAAGTACGAGCTTAGAGCATTAAACCTAAGAGTACGAGATACTATTTCATTACGTACGAGATACGCTGAAAACGTAAACATTTAATATAAAAATGAAACACGTGGCCGTTGGAAAATCCAACAGCAAACCATGGCGGAATTTCCTTACCAGGCCGCATCGAGGACGAGGTGGAGGTAGACCCAGTTGCAGCTTTCCAAGATGCTCTGGGGGCGAATACGAAGACAATTGTAAGCAGTTCAGAGGAACTATACAAAAAGAAATCACGGTTCATTGGAACCATATTCTCCTCAACGGAATCACGAAGGAGGAAAAAGAGGCAATACTATGCGAATATATAAATAGTGAATTGAGATATATCTAATACTGTATTAGATGTTGATGTGTTACGGGTTTTTTGGATTTATTAACTTTAATGTATTGACGTTTATAATTTGAAATTATAGTGTACGAGTATATCACTATTGAATAGATGAGATAAAATTAGACTTTCTGAGTTTCTCGTCTACTGTTTAGAAAGCTCAATTTCAACACAAGTGAGTCATTTTTTTTTACCTTATACGAATGTATATACAAAGCTAAGTAACTCTTAGCGTTTTCAAATTTTTACATTTATCTCACCTTAAGACATATATATATTGAACAAAGTTGACGACCTCCATAGTCGAGTGGATAATACACCGGTTTCAAGGTGTCGCCATCTCTGAGGTCCCGGGTTCGAATCCCGGTGGGGGCAGATGTTTGTGTGATGAATGCGAGCATTTGTACCTTAGTCATGGTTGTTGATATATATTTCAATAAAAATTATTTATATATGTATAATATATGTATTTCTATCCGTTACCCTAGATCCCATTGCACAAGCCTTATAGAGCTTAGTTTGGGCTAGGCTAATTGGTGTAAGTGTAACAAATATATTTTTTTTTTTATTAAAGTTTATTTTGATTCCAATCTTGAATTGATTTGAATCTTCATCGAATACACTATACCATACATAAAATTTAGAAAATAGAAGTTCGAGATTCGAACGACCACAAATCCTAAGCCGGCGGGTACAAGTAGCTTGATTGATAATTCCCCCCATTGCAGATATTTTAATGAATGGTGTCCGGTACTGAAAATCCGTGGGCGTAAATAAAGCTGTAACCGACATACGGCCCTAATCCGGCACGGACCGGTATGGACGGCGCTGTCAGCTGGTGTGCGTTACAGATGCAACGTGCACCTGATACTGGATGCCTATTCGAGGCAAATCGCTGGCAATACATTTGCTGTCAGAAGGAATCCGATATTTGATTGAACTAAATGCGGTCTACATTCGAGCAAAAAGGATATTTGATTTTATTTCATTTCCAACTTACAGTTCTGTATTTTAGGCGTTTCAATAAGTCATTCATGTAGCTTAACTAAAGACTAAATTCAGTAAAACTAAACGTTGGTGTCGTTGTATAGTTGGGCATTGGCCTACGAATACGATGATTCAGGAGGCCAGAGGGCGATCTGTCATGTACCAGTATATTTAACGTTTTTAAATTTGATAAGTATATTATTTACTTACTTGTCTTTTTAATACTGTGTTTATTTAATTTAATTAATAATTACTAATTAATAATACTCGGCGTATGTATTTGTAAATATCATCTTTATCTTTTTTTGAGCTTGCCACAGGTTGGTATCATGAAGCGGTACATGTCATTATTGTATTGATTTGTTTTGTTATTGTTGTTCATATCGTTTTGTGGTCCATCAATAAATATATTTCTTTCTTTCTTTCTTTATAAATACATTTATCTGACGCTCGTACGATGATAGAAAATATCATTACGCAACCTCAACACATTTGCTAAGAAATTCAAAGGTGTATTTAGTCAACCAATCACCCTACATAGTTGAGTAGTTTCGAGCCCTTTGGTGGTGACGTAGTTGAAATGAGAAAAATAAATGAATTTATTTCCTTATGACATAGCAATAGTTAGGAATTTTATTTTATGCATAAAACAAAGTCGTGTTCATTACATACAACTTTAGAACAGTTGATCCGATTTAAATAATTACAAGTGTTGCAGAATAAATAATCAAATAAAATAATAAACAAGCAGAAAAAAATATGAAAATTCCTAGGACCATTTGTAATAAAGTTGTGTTAAATTATAGGTGATAGTCTGATGCCTGAGGTAGCTGTCCATTCCAGATGAAACACATTTAATACGTGACTAAAAATATGTTTTTACAGAATTCTACATAGCATCATAAGCAATTAAATGGTCTTAGTCAACCAGCTCAGTCAATATTGAACCCTTTTTCGTAAAAAAAAATTACAAAGTAGATAAATAAGTAATAATTAACTACTTATTCTGTAGTCTCAACTACGCAGACTCAATTTAGTGACAAGTTATGGAGGAAAGGTGAGTCTACATTACTTCGACATTACTTTGTAAACATCAGTTTTTTATTGCAGCTAACAACCGTATCCGCTAATTCTGCGAACATAAGAATCTCTGGCTTAGATATAAGGTGTTTTTATCAAGGCGCAAAGCCAAGTTTTACATAAAACTGACGGAACGACGAAAATCTAGCTCGTAAAGAGTTTCGATCTTGTCAAACTCGTAAAATTTAATGTGCTGATGTTATGATGGAAGTTTGGTTGCTTAGGAAATAGTTGCTATTAGGAGTGATAGTTTATTTTTACTGCGTGTAGGGCAGAACAGGGGGGAGATTAGTGCGTCATTATTTTTAATTCGAATTCATTGACACGTGTATTGTTTTTTTTCCCTATACTTATATGTATTTATATGGTCTTACGATTATAAGAATATAACTATATATATATATATATATTATATATATATATGTAACAGGTCTTATGCCTTCAAAATGATACGCCTAGAACCACAGATTAACATTTATTCCACACATACACAACACAATAGTAACGCATAACCAGTAGGTACGAGTACAATAAATTGAATATAATTATAATGTTATATAATTTATAAGATCACAAAACACATAGCTTTGGGATTTAGCAAATAATAAAAATTTTACAAAATAAAAATGTGACTCGACAAAAATTAAATATTATTTAAAATAAATATAAGATTACTTTTCCTGTAAATATAAGTAATTTGCGAGTAAACGTCAAATTAAAGAAAACAGAGTCCGCTATAGACACACTCAGACATATGTGAAAATATATGCAATTCAATTCTCTTTGTATTATTTTGTTACTCGATTATCGTAATTTGTTCTGAATTTGTGATAACTGCTTATAAAAAGGAAGTGATGATAATATTAGTCGTGCGAAAAGTATTGTTTATATATTTCTTCACTACCCTACTTATACAACGATTGTATAATATGCTATTTACATCTCCCTACCAAGATTATGACGAGTTTAGTGCAACAAAAATAAAACAATTTCAAATCGATACTTCTTGTTGTAAAGTCAACACGCACATGGTATAATATAAAATACAACTTTTTAAATCTGAATGAATGTCGGAGAATCCGACTATTGTATATTTACAAGCAGTGGTTTCGACATTAAATATGGTATTACATAGACGCAAAAATTATTTATGATGGGAAACATTCATGTTGAACTTCAGTTAGTATAGAAAAATAAATATATCAAATAAACCTTTTTCTTTTTTTTTTGTGGGGGGGAATGCGACCTTATGCACCATGACATCGCGCTGGCAAGGCGCGGCCGTGTGTGGGGCTCTCCGGTCAAGAGGATCGGCTTACCCACTAAAACCCCCCTGAGTTCTCTGGGCCCGTACGGGGCGCGATCCAACCGCCATGTGTCCCGGGTATCAAATAAACCTAATACTTTTTGAGTCAACTGACTTTGAAATTAAATATGACATCGAATTGACATCCCTAGTTATACTAAAAGAATTGTTATCTACATGTAGACACAATGTCGCATCAATAGATTCCTACGTAGTATTAATTAATATGTAAAATAATTTAATTAATTTCCAAACGAATATATATATATATATATTAAAAAGAACGTCGCTCCACTCTAGGATTTTTGTCTTGTGTCATGCCCAGACCGGAACAAATTTTTGTAGGACATACAAAATATCTGTCCCGTACGGGAATCGAACCCGCGATCCACCTCGTAGCAGCGTACTACTCGACCACTTCGTCAAACGTGTGAAATATATATACAGCAAATGTAATTGTCCATATATAAATTATTTAAATATTCTGTTTAAACTATACCAAATAAACAACATTTTAGACAAGTCACTTCTGACTGAAACTGAATAGAAAAATACCTCTTTTACTTTATTTTACGAGATTTCGAAGCTATTTTATACTTAAGACTTAAAATTAAGTTGTTTTATTGAGAAAATCATCTTATCAAGTGTAAGTTGAGTGTTTTCCTTTGTTGTACAAAATATTTGTAAAGTTATTTCGTAAAAGTCGATAAACTTCGATAATCTTGTAATAAATAGGCTATTAAACTTTCATCTATACTTATTATTTATAATGAAAGTCATTTGATATCACTGTAGTAAATTTCAAAGAACAGTATTTATCTACGCAGGAAAAAACACCATAAAATAATAAGAAATAATAATTAGGGGAGGCGGTTCAAAAATGCAAAGTGTAAATTTCTCTTTTTTATTTTATTTTATTTTTCTAAGCAACCAAACAGACTATATTTTCTACAGTATGTGCCAATACCAAGGCCAATTAAAGGTTTCCTTACACAAAACCATTCGTAAGTAGCAACAACGGATGTTTGAATTTAAAATAACTTCCTAAGAACAGTCTCTGCCTATTACATAAATTAAAGTTATACAAGTATTAAAGTTATACATAAATTAAAGTAACACATTCATTTTAGAAAATAAATTACACAGACACACTCCTTCAAACACACAGCAAAGATACTATATAAAATACAATACAAACATATACATACATATATACACACATATATACATACATAAACATATACACACAAATAAACAAATCTTCATATCGAGTGTTAATGTTTGTCTGGTTCGTTTTGAGATTTTAATATATTTAAGACACGGACTTTAAAGTTGGACTTGGAGCAGGCAAATATGTCAACTTCTTTAAACAAAACATTATAGTTTTGAGGCAGTCTTGTGAGTGGGGCGTTACAAGCATAGTTCACCGCATGTCGAGACACGGCTATTAAGTTGGTGTGGCGAGTTCGTCGTAATGGAGTATTGTAAGCAATACATCTCACAAACTCTGGACAGTCCACATGAGAATGCACTATATCATATAAAAAACTTACATCCAAGAACAATCGCCTCTGTTCGAGGGTCAATAGATTATTTCTATAGCAATTTTCTTCGTATTTGGTAGTGATTAAACGACGTCTATAATTAAGATGATTTACAAATATTTTTTGTATTCGCTCTATTTGATTCTTATATATCGTATATCTAGGACACCACACCTGAGCCGCATATTCCAAAATGCTGCGGACATATGAACAATACACTGTCACAATAGATTTTACATCTTTAAAAGGTTGGCATTCTCGCAAGACAAAACCAAGGATTTTGAAGGCTTTATCAGTTATACTGTCAATGTGATATTTTAATGTAAATTTTTCGTCAAGTAATACCCCCAAATCGCGTATTACGTGAGTTAGTCTATACTAACTTTAATCCTATGATTAATATATACTTGTATATATGAATAAGTATACAATAATCCTACGCTCATGCGATGTATATAAAGCGAAAAAGATGAAAGGAAATAAAAAAAAAATCAAAGGCTTTTATGAAGTCAACGAATCCACGCTAGGCCAGCGCTGATGACTAAATCCTAATGACCCTTATAGGCCCCTCGGTGGGGACGTATATGAGCTGCCGATGATAGAAAATAATACACTTCAAATACATCATTGGTTTTGTTTCATCGTCATAGATACAAACGAGGAACACGATTAGATCTACCGGTTAAAGTACCCTTCGGAATGCTTCATGTTTTACTAGTGGGAAACTCTATACCAAAATCAATGACTATTTTGCGAACGAAATAGGTCCTCGAACCTATTTCGTCCGCAAAATAGTCATGTTCGCATTGCTATGTTCTGTTTTGAGAAAAAGTAGAGTGAATTCGCAGTAAAATAGTTATATTAGGTCACCCTATCTTAATGCGAACAACATATGTATAAAATATAATAAGAATAAAAAAAATTACATACACATCTTAGGTCTGTGAAATCACAATATAAAGCAATATTACTGCAAAGAACTAAAATTTAAAGTGACATTTAAATATGCATTTCAATAATACTAACTATTGATAAATGCTATTTTAAATAATTCACAAAAGTAACTCATTAATTTTCAGTGAAATTGCATTGAAAACAATGGATTTAAAGCCCAATATGCAATGTCAGTCCACACTGCTCTATTAATAAATCAACGGTTGATGTAAATGCGTTTCTCGTACGAGCCCTGGCGTATTTCGCTCATCAAACGTCACTCGAGCGAAATTCCGGCAAATCGAGTAACTCGCATAAATGACGACGATGAGGCGGGATTGAAAGCTTACTCTCTACACATTAGATCGCAAAATATTTTCTTTTGCAAACTTTATATCTATTCTCTGAAGCTGTAGAGAAATTAAAATATTTTATTGAAAAGTGAAAGAAAATCAAGTTTTTGAAGCGAAATCGCTTTAATAAATGAGTATCGGGTCCATAAAAGTTGGTTGGAAATAACGGCTTGCATTACAGAGTAGGTTTATCGTGACGTTGACTGCAGACAATAATGGCGCCGCAGTCACCTGCGAACTCTCTTTGTCTGTTATTCTTGGGTCTAATTATTTTCGGGCTTTGTATATTTGTTACCGATTCATTCGAACGAAAATGTATTGCTTTCTAAACCCTTTCACCGTAAATGAATATTGATTTGAATGCGAAAATTTGTACCTAGTTTATACCTACGTATAATTAAGTATTATACTAAGTAGTTTATATTAAAATTTGCTTTCATTTTATTCATAAATTATATTTTGTACTGCCATTTTATAGATAATGATAATTGTATTTAATTTGGCTGTACATAACCACTTTTGAACGTCAAACAAACTTTATATTGAAAAAACGAGCACGGGTTTTTTAAGGCGTAAATAACGTAGATTTATTAAATACTGCCAATTCTTTATTAATAAATAAAAAAAATCAAACATATAATAACCAGTTTTTCAATAAGAGGTGTTATTTTGTATAGCCCGCTATCAAAGTAGGTTTTGCTTTTAAAGCTGTCATCTTTTGACATTTTATTTGTAAAAACTATGCCATTACTAGATTTAGAACGATAGATGCTGTAATAGCGCATTTATAGTAGTAAAATTCACTTAAACTATATTCATAACTGTATGAATATAGTTTTAGTGAATGATGAAATGAAACATGAAGAGATTAAATGATGTAACTATATTATAATTCATTATTCATTAAAACTAAAACATTTTTGGGTCGTTGTTAAGCACCTACCCCTTTCAAAAATGTTTACTTTCAACAAGACGGTGCTACGTGCCTTACAAACAAAAAAACGATTGATCTTTTACGAGAAAAGATTCCAGACCGTGTTATCTCTCAAGGAGGAGACCACAATTAGCCACGAGATCTTGTTTCTTTGTGATCACGTGAAAGATAAGATCTACGTCAATAGCCCAGCGTCGATTCAAGACCTGGAACCATGGAATTTGCGAGGCTATCGAGGGCAAAGGACTGCCACTCTGTGATTTGATTATCGAAATTTTAATGAAAATGGTGGTCGTGAATGGATATGATCCTGTAAGCGTGGTCGTGGTGGCCATATGGTTGATGTTTTTTTGCCATTATTTGTCATTCTTCTGATTATTTATCTCAAAAAATCCTATTTTTCTTTGAATATTGAAATAAAACCTCTTTATAGAAACTGTTTATATACATTTACTAGAACTCGGTTTGTACACGTCTTTTGTTCTATTCCATTTCACCTGATTTTACCATACAAGCCTCACTGCATGCAGTGATGCAGAAGATGATATTGTTTCCTCATCGGTCCTCATTCGATCAACCAATTAATTTTAGTTGGCATGTAGCTCATTACTGAAGTTATGGTGGAAAGCCCTCAAAGCGACCAGGGGTCTATTTTCAATCATTCGTTCAGTGTCGAGCGTTTATCGTACGCCACTCAAGTCGTATGTCCTGTTTAACTGTCGAAATGAAACGCTAATTCTTGCATGACAAATTAGAATCCAGCAAACAATAAATCTACTAATGACCATGAGCGGGACTTTTTTCATTATGTGACGACTATGTACCCCACGACAAAGTTATTTCGCACTTATATGCTACTTAATCGCGCTAATCTCAGTCCTATATGCTAGCTCTACTGTAGCCTAAGTCCTATTGACCTTCTAGGCTTAATAAAAGGACGACCACCACCTCAGGAAAAGGAGCAATTCAGACCAAGTGTCACCACTAACAAACTATTCACCTGATGGTAAGTAAAGTGTATAGTTAGGGTTGTTAGGGGCCCTAAAAAATCTGGAACATAGGGCATATTTTACATCATATGATGTAAAATATTAATTTACGATACCCAGTAATTACTCAGTCTACATAGCCCTTTAACCAGAATATAGCATTGCGAATACAGCTGTTTTGCAGGAGAAATTTGTAGGTCAGACGGTGTTACTAAAGGATCACCAATGGTTAATTAATATTGAACAGCAACAAAAAATAAAATGAAAAGCAATCGAAAGAAGATAACGCTCAACGTCAAACAAATAATCCAGAATAATGTCCCAGGCATAATAGGATACCGTATGGAAAATCATTGCACTGTAGACCTCATAATGAACGTATTTATTATATTTTTTGTGTAGAGTATATTTCTTCTGATATTCAAACAACTGTTTGTGTATTGTATTTTATACCCTTTCTCGACGTCGGCTGTGAAAATTATCTTTAATTAAGTTCTTTTTTTTAATGACTTTTTTAAAATGAAATATGTGAGAAAGATATACTGATAATTACAATGACGAAACTTCGATAGGGTTCTATTCTTCTTCTTTTTTTTACCCTGTTCTCAATTTTATTTGGGGTCAGCTCAACATGTATTTCTCTTCCACTCTCCTCTATCACTCGCCATTTCAACGTATCAACATTCACACAGTCCATCCATCTTTCCTTCGGTCTTTCTCTCCCAATACGTCCATCCACTTTCATGTCCATAACTTCCCTGGTAACATGATAACTCCCTCTTCTTAATATGTGACCATAACAGGACAATAGGGGCTACTTTCAGACATCCCCTGATACATTCATTCCTCACTTTATCCTTTTTTGTCCCTCTACACATCCATCTACACATATGCATTTCAGCATAATCCAATCTTTGTTCATTCATCTTCTTAACGGGCCAATATTCCGATCCATACATGACGATAAGTTTAGTTATTGATTTATAAATTTTGCCCTTCAGCTTAGGGAAAACAGGTGTCCCCATAGTTCCCGTTACTCCAAGGATTGACTTCGTCAACTAGGACAATGCACCAGATTGCCTCTTCCTGTAGGACCGATGTCAGGGCATCTATAACTAAAAGAAAGGCACTCAACACTGATTCCTGGTGCAAGCCAAAAGCAACACTGAACTTCTCAGTAATCCCAGCAGCAGATCGGACGTGCGTACTTGTCTTAAGATACATTGCTCGGATTAGCTTCACGTACTTACCAAGCATTCCTTTTACTTGCAAATTCCACCACAAAACCTCACGGGGTACATGGTCGTACGCTATCTCCAAATCTACAAATACCACCATATGCAGGCTTTTACATGTACGTTTGTATGCTTCACACATTTGTTTGAGTGCGAATATGATATCCGTAGTTCCATGGCCTAATATAAACCCGAGTTGGTTTTGGGATATCTCACCTTCTTCTCTCAGTCGTTTTTCTACTACTTTCTCCCATATCTTCAAACTATGTAACATAAGCTTTATTCCCTTTATTTATATAGGGTTCGATTTATTTATCATAATTTCCGAGAAACGCTCACTGCTGTTCAGAGGCCTTTCCATTAGATTTCCGGTTGGCCCTATACTTATTGGTTTTATTATACAATATGTAGTAAAAATTTATCGTAATTTAGTTTAGGAAATACATTAAATAGATGCTCAAATTCGTACCATAAAATCATTTATGCGATTCAAATTCTATTTACTGATGTTCCGAGACATCCTTACGTTTCAGAGTTGAATGGAGAGTGATTGTAAAAACTTTCAATTTTCTTATGATAATTCAAGCCAGAACGATGTTTGATAATCGAAGCTGAATCGTTTGTCCTTCATTTTAAGTAATTAAGATGATATAATTATAATGACGATGTAATTTATAAAGCTTTGGAATTAACTGTGAAATATTTCATTGATAACTTCATCATCATCATCATCATCTCAGCCTATCGCCGGCCACTGCTGGACATAGGCCTCTCCAATCGATTACCAGCGCGACCGGTCCATTACCACCTGCATCCAATGAAACCCAGCGATTTTCACTAGGTCGTCGGTCCATCTGGTAGGTGGCCGTCCCACACTGCGCTTGGTGGTACGTGGTCTCCACTCAAGAACCTTTCTGCCCCATCGACTGTCCAATCTTCGTGCTATGTGGTCGGCCCATTGCCACTTCAGCTTACTTTTTTTTTTTTTTTTTTTTTTTATGATTTCTGCTTCATGGCAATCTGTTTTCCAACAATAAGCCACTTCTTTGTTTGATTTCTCAGTTTATGTTTTCCTCAAGAGCCATACTTGTGTGAAAATTCTTTTCACACGACTCTCTTGTTGTCAAGTGGTAAATCTTTTATGTAGGCTCGGTATGTCACTTCTTTTTAGCCGGGTATACTGAAGAGCATCCTCTCCACTTAGAGCGTGTGCCAGTTTGTTTACATGGACGGTCAGCTTCTCCTGATACTTCAGGCTGTGTTGAGCTATTTCCTGCCGAACTGTTTTTAGGGCGAAGTCGAAGTATATGTATCTATTACTTATACAATTAGGGATGCCAAACATTCTTCTCAGAGCTTTGGTCTGGAATCTTTCCAGGATATCTATATTGCTATTGCTGGCAGTTCCCCACAACTACAGTTGTGTTCCGTAAGACTTCAGCTTACTAATCCTATAGGCTATGTCAGTGACTTTAGTTCGTCTATGGATCTCTTCATTTCTGATTCGATCACATAGAGAAATACCGAGCATAGCCCTCTCCATAGCTCGCTGAGCGACTTTGAGCCTTCTAAAAAGGGTTTTTGTGGAGCACCACGTCTCAGAGCCGTAAGTCATCACTGGTAACACACACTGGTTGTGAACCTTTGTTTTTAGGCACTGAGGAATGTTGGACGAGAAGACATTTCGTAATTTACCGAACGCTGGCCTGTCCTAGGTAAATGTATTCGTCGACAATTTGAAGGTTAAAGTTCCCAACAGTTGGTGCGGTGGGTGCAATATGGATACACATTTTTTATGATTACACATGACCTTTGTTTTGTCCATGTTCATTTTAAGGCCCACTTGTCGGGAAACTTTATCGAGGCCATCGAGCAGTCGTCTTAGATTTTCCAACGATTCAGCCATGACTACTATGTCGTCGGCAAATCGAAGGTGAGTGATGTACTCGCCATTGATGTTAATCCCGTGTCCTTGCTATTCCAGGAGCTTCAAGGAATCTTTCATAGCGGCGGTAAACAGTTTCGGAGATATGACATCTCCCTGTCTTACCCCCCTTTTTAAAGGAATTTCCTTCGTGCAATGCTCCTGTACTCGGACAGACATAGTGGCGTTATTGTACAAACACTTCAACACCTCGATGTACCGATAGTCAATACGGATTGATAATTTAGTAAAGTTAATTTGGATTTATAAGTAAAAAGATATTGCTTACTATGTTTAATTCTTATTATATGTGTATTCACAAAATAATTCAAATTAGTAGATCAATTATTCAAGGGATGATAGATGATAGTAAGTAATAATAAGATTCACTCCAGGCATATATTTGAATCGACCGATTCAAATATATTATCAGACTTTTATATAATTATAAACATAAAAAAAATTAAAGCGGAACTCACACGGCATATCTGAATATTGCTCTTTTTTCATCGTTACCCTCTGATTGTTTCAATATGAATAAAATATGAAAAGTCATAACGAAACATTGCTTGTTCGCAGATGAGATAATAGAACTGCGTTCACCCGGAACACTGTGTCGAATAGTAGGGCTCCGTATATTATATTTTAACTGGATTTTTACTATGAATTTTTACTAAAGTTCATCTATAGTGAACTGACGTATGTATAAAGAAATCATTTTAATACATCCTATTACTAATTACAATAATCGGCTTACCTTAACTTGTGACGCAAGATTTTCCCAACCTGGAACAAAAACGACGTATATATTGTAACATTTATTAATTAATCTATACTTATATTATACTCGTAAATGTAAAAGAAACTGTGGCTGTATGTTTTCAGGTTCAAACAGCTGTAGTTACAATTTTGATGTGTTATGGTATAGGGTATATAGTTTGACAACAAGTGAAGGATATAGGATAATTTTACCACAGAGAAATGTCTCTTTCCTATGAAAAAATCCGATATAATTCGGACGAAAATACGAGAGAATAGCGTGTTTGTGAATTTTGTGATGTGAAATAAACGGAACCCACAATGCGCGCCTATGTCAGCTTTATATTTCATAGTTGCGATCCGCCGTGGCCAGCGCATCCAATTAACTCCAGTTGTCGGCCACACGTTTTGTAATACGCGCCGGGTATCGAGGGCTTGATGAGTGTCTACCACGGTCTTTATGGCCTACACGCTAAGGGCTGCAGTGCTTTTACGATAGCATATAGTGTGATTAAACCGTAATTAATTGAAGTGTCCTCGTGTTAGAGTAGCGTCGTTATAAGGACAATGGAATGTTTTACGTTTCATGATAAAATGTGTGTTTTGAATACAATGGTATACTTTACCTTTAAAGATCTAAATAATGCTTGTTTGTGGTAATATATGGGTAGTTAATGGCTATGTGAAGCATGCGATTTGGACGGCATACAATGAATATTTCGCAAACTATTACCGGCAGGAGGATACCTGGGTCTTCTGCTTAGATAAGACTGAGGGTCGTGGGTCAGACAGTGAGATAGAGGATCGGAGGGTAGTAAAAATAGGTAGGTCCACCTATTTTTAGCGCAAAACAGTGTACACATTGATATGTTCCATTGAGAAAGGTACGATAGTAAAATTACTGGGTACTGTGAATTTTCATCTTATGTCACATGTTGGCAACGTACACTGTAGTTTTTGTATTTGTTACAAATTTGCGGGAAATCTCACAGACGCGCTTACCATTTACACCATACCATTTGGCAGTCAATTTGTTGTTTATATATCACATAAGAGAAAATATATGTACATTCGCATAGCACGTGTGAGGGTCAGCCAATGTAAGCGGCAACCACTTCAGAATCATAGCGTCTCAGTGGAAGAAGTATCATGTTAGTTGCAGATGTAGTCGCGTATGCTCTTTATGCTCAAGTATTCGTTATGAAGACAGACAAAAGAAACATGTGGTCTCGACTCCACTATACATTGGTATATATTAGACATTTCGACACGCATAGCGTATGCTAAAGATTCGAATTAAATACAACAAAATACTCAATCATTATATAAAAATGAAAAAATGACCCCAACAGCACACTATAAGCCGTAGAAACAAACGAGGGCCGCTCTACTATGAATATTGTATGAACGTACATTTCGAATACATACAAGGTCTCATGTGCATCGAAAACTGACTATTTCTGTATACACTCGCAGACAATACGTTTGAAACGGACTGTGTAATAACGGGCCATCAAAATTTCTGCGGTACAATTGTCAAGCCGATGGAAAAATTTCAGTCAAAGCGTTCTGTGCCGTAATCTGTGCAGCCGCAGTGTGTGAAATTGAAATTAAAATTTTATTAAAATAGAATGAAACCGATACTATTTTACGTTTATAATGATTTTCTTATATTGACTATTAGGTAAATTAGTAGTGGTAACTTTCTATTTCTCCTAGGAAATGATTAAGATTAAATTTTGTTTTTATATTAGGCACGTTTTACATGTGCAGTACGGAAACCGGCGCTAAAACAATTGTCATAAGATCTATTTCAAGTAAACATCTAAATTTAGAAACAATTTTGTATCAAATCAGAATTAGTTATAATAATAGTAGAATTTAAACCACATGAGCTTGTTAAGTATGTTAGAAAAGTAACGTAAAGTAAAAAATAAAGAATACATCAAGAAACAAACATTTATACGTGGTTGTTATTTATTTAATCTTTGCACATTATATTCTGAATTGTTACGCGAAGCAGAACATCCGCGGACGCCATTTAAATAAAAATACAAACCAAATTAAAGAAATAATATATGCAATACACACAGTGATAAGATATTACGATAGTGCCCACCTATTCAGCAGCAAGCCACGTTGGTGGCTGCGGCTTTTGTCCTCTTTATAGGGCAGCGCTAACTGTGCCTTCTTCTGAGGGTGCGGTTACCCTTCCTTCCAACCCTTATGGAGTAGGGTTTTTTGGTCAAGGCTTACACTGAGCATAGTCGGTAGGTCCTCCCGTTGAGATGTCCCGATCTGTTTGTAATATGACATAATTTCTGTGGTGCTTGGTAGCGGTAGTGGCCATGAAGATTCTCAACCTCTCCTCTCCAGAGGGGAAATAAAAGTAGTAGTGAATACGGTTAACAAAATTAACTTTGACGAGGTACATCAAAACATACTATCTTTACTTCTTACTACTCTTTACTACTTAAAGAACTTAGACATTTTCTCATAAACAAATAAAAAAGGTTCAATAGACAATCGTAACATTCAGTAAGAGAAACTTCGTCTTGCAGTCCATCTTAAAAGTGAAGAAAGCTCAGTTGAAAATTCAATATTAGTTTAAAAGGCAATAGATAAAAGTGTTTTGAAAGAGACGCCGATAATGCATGAATCACTTTGACTTACTACCTACTAAAAGCATAACGACACCGGGCCAGGTATTCTGAAATCTAGGAACTAAATTCACGGGAGGGAAATTTACAGTGAAATATTTTCGATTGTAAGTAGGAGAATCCTCACGTTCTCGTATAGATTTATTGACATCTTGATAAACCGTTCAAAGGAACGCTATTCCTCCATTACGCTTGGTTTGTCGAAATGTAGTTTGCTCTTTAACGACTGAATTATTTTATATGCAACGGTAAATAATATATTTACTGAGAAATTTATATTTTTTTCGAAGTATTTAGTAACGAAGAAATAAAAAGGCAAATAGAAAATACGACATAAAGTCTTGGGTTGGAGACAAAATTAACATAAAAATTAAACTACAAAAAGGTAAGCAATAACGACTTATTCATCGTCTTTTTTCCGCCCATAATCATAAACGCAAATAGTGTGTAGCACAATGTATTGCACTAGCTTATAATAAATGTATTAAATTTATTCAGCTAAATAAATTTTTAATAGTAAGGAATGTGAAATGCCTTGGCAAACAGACTTAGTTCAACTGCGTATGTTATACAAAAAGTAACTAATGTTGACAGGACAACATTTGTGTTTTTTTATTATTTTCATAATCTTGCCAATATTTAATGTAGTTTGTATTTTAAAAAGAGTATTTCGCTAACTAACGTCCAAGTAGCTCGACGAAATAAATGAAAATATGAATGTTAATACATTAGAAAATGAGTAAATTTATGAAAATTATCAAATAATATTCCCTAATAACTATTATTCTTTAAAACAGAAATTTTGTTTATGTACAAATGTATAGCTTTTTGCCTCACACATATATTATATTTATAAAAAAGTTCCTACAAAGACAACGATTACCTAAATGTCAACAATATCCGTTTTTATACTTTAATAGCCATATTAAGGGTGCACATTTTACAATTGCTATTGTCGCGAAAATTATATATAGTACACATGTAACACGAGTAAACAAGTTTGACGTTTGGCCTTAAGCTTTTTGTTCTGAAGCCATTTTCAAATTGACAACACTGTAACAATATATGGAAAAACTAAATAATATTAACTATAACTATCTTTGTAACCAATGGCATGTCCACATTGACGTACAAAACGGAGTGAAAAAATAATTATTGATTAGAATTACAAACATGAAACTAATTTTATATAACCTGTTCTAAGGATATGGTGATATTAGACCAAATAATCTTTACAGTGAACAGCTACAAGCTTATTTTTAAGGTATGTTTTGAAGCTTGAGCGGATTACTTTTTACAAATTAGTTAAATGTTTGTAAAAATAAAAAAAAACTTACCGGATTAGAGCTTTGAACAAAATTTCAAATAATTGTGTTGCTGGTACAAACTAGCACTAAACATAATAATAATTCGTATATGAAAACTAGCCAAGTCAGATCTTGGCTGATTGGCTTAAATATTCAGTCAGTTTATATCAGTTCTTCTTATAGAAAAGAAAATTATTGGAATATTTGCTGCTATTAAAAAAGAAAAACACGTAATGAAATTTTTACGGCTACTCTTAAGTCTAGGTGAAAATAGTTAGTTATCCGCTTGAGTCGATTATTACGACTGAAATTTAGTTTTATACGAAATATGTGAGTGTTAACTGTTTTGAATATCACAAGATAGTTTACCCTTGTCAGTAGATATAATAGCTGAAAATGTAAAGAAAATGTAACGTATTCAATTTTAGTAGTTATGTATACACATAGTTAGAATCATCAAAACTATTGAATACTGCGTGAGAAATGAGACGATGCTGAAATTAAATTCATGTAATTTAGAATTAAAAAGTATTAAGGTATTAATTAAGCAATATAAAGTATTTAGTAAATACATTAAACAAAGTTATACATTTTTAGTTGAATTTAACATATGACCAATAATCTTAAATCTATCATAGACAGAGAGAAACCAAATGCCATGTCATAAATTAAATTAATTATGTTGTTACTTAACAAATTATTCATTATTTGTTAATTTGATGATTACTGTTTTAATTAAAATCTTCCAAAATTATCATTGTGCGGATATAACAAACGAATATTCCTTAGTGCCGTTATCGATGAAGGTATAAGTTGGTGGATATATTTAGGCTACTCTTTGCAAAAAAAAAGAAGTATATTGATGAACAGGGACCAAACCCCGCCTACAGACGCGCCTAGTACAAGGCGTCCTGACAGAAAACCTTGGCACTAGGGTTATGCGGCAGAACGGGTCTTGCCATAACCACATAATTTAAGGTCTGTAAGGGAGTAAAGGAGAAAATGTTGTACCACCATTGTGACACTTTAACCTGCAAAGACATGTGCTAATGGGGATTGCTTACTTAGGAGTCGCATGCTACTGAGGGCCATGGCACTACAGAATTTCATTAGGTTCATGATCACGATAGATTAGACTGTTGCTGGTAAGCTAGAACGGGGAATACGTGTCAGCACAAAAGAATCATAGTGGGTCGAAGTGCGATGGTATCATATCATCATATACCCCACTCTTAAGTATATGATGAGTCATCTAATTGAAAATCCTACTATAAACTGGATCATCATGCAATTTTTACAAACTTATACTGAATAGCTGAAGCATAAATTCCTACTAAGAACACTGCAGGCTCGATGTTAGTCTAGACTAATATTATATAGACGATTTTTATTGTTAATTTGCAACGAATGAACACAATACTATTGGACTGGGCTTGAGTTTCGTGGAGTATCACTGGATAATGTTTACCACAGAAAAATATTTTTTTTCTATGGGAAAGTCCGATCTGAGGCGAGTAAAGCTGAGGGCGGAAAGCTTAAAATAAAACTAAATTACTTTAACATTTTTAATTTCTTACAATTTCAAAAGGTAAATATTTCTAAATTAAAACAGTTATTCTACTGTCAGTATCTTTGTTGCGATATACGCGTTGTTTACTTAGGACTGGATTTACTGAAACCAATTCGGCAGATCAAAGTGTTCAAAGATATCCAATTATACATGGAATTGATTCCAAAATATCCCAGCTCGTTCATTGAGATAATCGCTACTTAATTACAAGAGTATATAATTGAAATAAATATGCTGATCAATTTACCTATGCTCACATGATTATACTAAAACCACAGTAGAACATTATTTGTTAAAATACTATATATGTATAAATACGTGCAGATTCGCTCGTTAGGACTAATCCTTAAGGTAATTATTTCTGTTGTTATCCTTGTTCGGAATATCTAATATATTTTGAAAAATTTGCTACTTAATATATAACTTATTGCTGCTAACTAATCTGATGACACATTCACTAATAATCCTTTCCACCTACCGAAAATTAAAGGTTGGATGTACCTTTTATATAAACTGTTTGCCTTTAATGTGTCTTCAATATATGTTTGTGGCTAAATAAAGATGTAATACAATATGTTACAATATATACAATCCTTGCTTTGAGCAACCATTTCAAACAAGATATTGAAAGATATAAAAATATACAAGATTTTTTTTTCTTTAAATGACATTTTGAATAAAATAAATGTTCGAGTTTGTTTTATGAATATAAATATAAATATTTCTTACATTCACACCAATTAGGCTAGCCCAAACTAATCGCTGTAAGGCTTGTGTCATGGGATCTAGGGTAATGGACAGACATACATATACATATATAAATATATTTGATAGAAATATTAACGACCATAACTAAGGTACAAATGCTAGCATTCATAACACAAACATTCCCCCTCACCGGAATTCGAACCCGGCCTCAGAGATGGCGCCTTGAAACCGGTGTACTAACCGCTCAACAAAATATTAAACGAATTATAATAGAAATATACTTGTAATCAGGATTGTTTTAAAATGAATATTGATTATATGAAAATACTAATTCTCTATTCTAATTTATTTATACAAACTACTCAAGGAAGTTTATTTAGAAAATGGAATAGCAATTAATACCAATATCAATTTAAAACCGTTTAATGCGTTAACATAATTAAAAAACTGCAGATTTCAGCTATTTAAACAAATTTGTTGTCATAAATTTAAAAATCACGATTACTATTTACTTACATGCATTATTTAATATGCTTCTTAAATAAACGCAGAAATAAATTCAATAATAATGTAAGAAATATAATTAGTAATTAAAAACTTAACAACAGGAAATATGAAAAAAACTGACATCAAAATACTTCATGTAGTCCACAATTAAAATATATTTGTATATGTACGTAAATATGTCGACGTCGGTTGTTAGGTAGGTTTATCGTAGTATTAAATTGGCTGACACCGAATCCAAAAATAATAATAAATGTAACTATATTATATTAACGTTATTATTTTTCAACTTTCTTTTTTTATATTAATTTGTTTTGGAATAATATTTTTTAAGTTGGTTGGTTTAAAGACTTATATATACCCCTGTCGAAACTGGACCAAATTAAAGATTAGTAATTTGTATAGAGTTTTACCATCGGAAAAACAATAATTTCCCAAAATCCTTATACCTTTCCCCTTGCTCCATAACCAATTTTATTAAAAGCCTTTATCAAATCAGTAGTATCAAATATTACCCAAGAGATTCAAACCCGACATAGTTTTCTCATTATAATATCCATTAGTATACATAAGTTCTAATTGCGAACAATTGTAAAAATGTATGTGTTCCGTTTAGAAAATCATCTCTAATGAAATAAAAAAGCATACAGAACATATCACACAAAAAATTCAACATTAATATATATTTTTTTAATTTTAAAATAAAATGTAAACTCAAATCCACAATTTTTTTGATTTTTTAAGAATTCTACCAGGTTAACATAATCCACTATACCACGATTTAATAAGTTCGTATATCTCGCTGAACGGTCAAAACCCAATCGATTTTTATCATTTTATGACAGTTTATTTTGACATGAATTGGACGAATGGTAGTTATTAACAATTAATAAATACTATTTTGGCTTAGCAAAGTAGAAAGTGAACAACATTGTTAAAAGTTTTTGATTGAATCAGATGATATTTGGTGAATTAGCGGCTTTCGAAAATAATTTCAAATTATATTTTTATTTAGATCTTAAAAAATCCAAAGTCACAAATACAAAAAAGCGTTAGGATAAAAAAAAACAAATATTTTAATTAATTCGTAATAATAAAATATGGAAAACATACAGGCATGAACTAAATTCATTAAGTTTTTTAACTAGGATGAATTGTTTAAAGTCGTTTTTTAACGGAATGTTAAAAACAATGGAATTGATTTTATAATGATCCGTTACAGTGCTGATTCACTGTTTGTTCGTTAATATAATGAAATGAACTGTGGAGATCGCGCCGGCCACATATTTCAGAGGTTTTAGCTTATTTTTCCATTCATGTATATGAGCCAGACAGGCCGGCGCCGTCCGCGGCCTATGATCTAGATTATCTGGGATTTCTTTCTAGATGGCATTCCCGTTTTTATAAATGATAATGGAGATACTTTCAGGCAGTGTTTGGTTCTTTCTTTATTTAGGAAATTGCTTGTTATCACTTTTTTTTTATTTACACTTCACAGACTCGTTGTCCTTGACTTTTTTCATTCTAACTAATTTCTTTTAGGACTAAGCTTTGACTTTCACAGGAAAAGAATAAAATTAATTCTAGATCTCCTAAAATATGATTATAAAACCTTTTGAGAAACTACTTTTTAAGTTACACCATGAATATTGTGTCATTAGACTTTCGAATTTAATTTAAGCAATTTTTTTAATAAAATGTTTAATTTATGTACATTAAAGTTTATATAGAAATAATCTATCTCATGTTTTAATCAATTTTAGGGCCCTAACACTAACAAAAAAGTTTAAAAGCAGCTTTGAAACGTTAATCATTCAGTAGGATGATATTTTTAAAATCCTATATTGATCGACCACCTACGTCACAAGAAGCATCTATTGTTCAAAAAAGTTTTTTAGAATATTTAATATACCATTTAAACCCGGGCGTCATCAATTAGTCACTTAGGCGCCTTTCTTTATAAGCCAAGATGGCTGACAGCGGATCTACCTATATAAAATGCTCGAGATCTGAAAAACCTTGTATGTTAAATGTCGTGCTAACGACATAGATCTAGCCTGTCCCTATATTTCTTTACGTAGATCTGAATGAAAGGCATCAAACTGGTAAAAATGTGCATTTTGTACAATGCTCTTGACATATTATCACAAAACAATATGACAAATCGACAACGGAATTAATAGCGATCATTTTAAAACACATATTACAATAGTTTATTGTTAACCGAGAGGATAATGCAATGTATTATGTCATGGATGTATACTTGAAGTGTGAACGTAACCAAGCACTATTCTAGAGCAAGGGTGTTAAATATTTAAAACTAAAGTTCCGAGTGCATTTGCAGATATACGATCTCTTAAAATAAATACTAATTATACCCAAGAAAATACTTTACTATTAACACTACCTGCAACAAAATAAAACAAACACTTACGGAAAGAAACTGCATATAGCCAAAATTAAACATTGAATAAACAAATCACATTACGTTATTAAATGTTTCATTGATTTTGTATATAATAAATCATATATATATATATATATATATATATATATATATATAGTTACTTTAAACATTTTTGTGCATATGCCATGGATTTAGAATCATTATGAGTTTGTAATAATTACGAACAGGAAGTAACTTCAGTACAATATTTAATGCCTTTTTTAAGTTATTTAAAGTTTTGCCAACATATTAAATGACTTCCGTCAAATTAACTTTACATTACATGAAACATATATTTTTTGGTAATATGTACATAAGTGAGAAGTAAATAACCATATGCGATAGACGGTCAGTTACAAGTTTTTTTAGAAGCGTCCACTAGATGGCGGTCTTGACACTTTTGTTCGTCTCTCAGGCGTCAAGTTAGTGATACGTGGATGGCTCAAGTTTGAAGCTTGGTTTACTGGTATTTTTATGTATTGTCATAATATGAATACCAAATGATTTGATGTGCATGACAATATTGTTTTGTAAAATCATTTTATTTTTTTATTCATTCCAATTCTCAATTCTATTAAAGATAGGGAAATGACTATTTAGTCATTTGACAAAACAAAACAAAAAAAAAATTAAGCTACCTAATTAGTCGAAAACTGGCCAAAATATACTATACTCAAAATAGGGATAAACTAAATTACAAAAAATCTAAAAACTAACGAAGTAAGTATTGCTATGGCCATGTACCCTAGACCCATTGAGAAAGATTGAGATGTCCAACAGATACTTTTGTATTTTTGTTATTGATATTTAATAGAAGCTTTTGATTATTTTAGTTTTTTTAATTAACATATAATCAATATTTTACTATACGTAGCAAGATGAATTTACCCTATATTATTCTGTAAATAATTGCGTTATATTTATATAGAGTGTTCCTTGGATGGTGGCCCCATTATCTGCGAAATATTAAAACTATAAAAAGATATGGTTCATCCCATCCGGTAAAATGTCAAGCTCAGCTTCATATTATGTTATTTAGTCGTCCGCGGAGGACAACTTTTTAATAGGGCGATAACAGACCACCCGAGACCAGCGTTGCCGTTAAATCTCGAGCTCATAAATACGTTATGTAAACCCACCCTAATAATTAGTCGCTGTTATGGCGAGTTGTTAAGTTTTATGGTAACCAGGCTCGCGGGTGCGAGCGAGAGGCGACGCGAGAAAAATGTTCTTTAATTTGTCTGGCCGCGTTCAAAGGCGATGAGACGGAAATTGTTATGTTTATTCGGCGAATCTTGTATCTTTACCCTTCATTTTTCCTTCAGCCGTTTTAATGCGATTGGATTTCCGTACTCGGCGCCCCCTCAGCAGTCAAGCTCGCGTTGAATATGTATTTCGACTACCTCGCAACATTCACTTTCTCACCGCATCCCTGAATATTGAGAGCAATTTGTGATAACAAACACACGTCACATATAGTGCCTAGAATAACATTTTAAAAAATTAGTTTCGCTTACATTTTCTTAACTCTTAAGTGTATTTTATACCGAAACTGCCGCTAGTTCTAAAGCTACTTGCTACTTTCAAAGTTTACAGACAGATGTTTTGTAAACTTTGCCGTAGCAATATAGACTTTATTAGTACTGGCGAGCGATTGTAGCGAGACGCGTCTACGAACTTGCTACGACGCGACGCTACGATTTATGTTACGAACGAAATTAAATTTCCTTGCACGCGATGTTTATTTTTTGTGAACCTGCTAAATAGTAAGAAACGTAAAATAAATGATATTGTTATTTTCTAATTACAAACCAGAGAACAAAGGATGATTATAACTTTAATAATATTTGACATTTCCCGTAGATTTCTGAAGTCATACGTAGTGTATCATCGATAACAGCGTGTACCGGCGGGACACGTGGGGGACCGGCGAAGTGGACAGTACCTTGCGGTTGCCGCGCTGCCAACTCCTCGATGTTGCCCACAAAGTTCCTCAACAAGTTTTCAAAGTTCACAAACTTAGCTGAAGCTTGGCGGAAGCGTCTGGTGGGGAGGTGAAGCGCGTGACGTACACAGGCTACAACGAGTTGAGCGTCGAAGCGAGATACGGAGTCATGCGGTCAGCCAAAAGGACACAAACCTACTGGCGAGCTGGAGTGCCGGCGGCAGCGGGTGGCGGGTGGCGGGTCGCGCGATTGGCCCGCCGGGGAACGCCTCCGACGACGCCGGTGCCGCCGCGCCGTCGCCACGACGTAGCCCGCCAACTCCGCCGACAACTTTTGGTTACCAAACTATTTTTATTACGACTTGAACTTACTAATCGGTGTGTCAACACTGAATGTTTCGATTTGTGATGCACTGCATTATCGACCTCAGCTTCCGATCTCACGCAAAAAACCATTATCCAACTTGAAAATAATGTAAGCTACTAAACCATCGATAACCCATCATATATAATCTAAATTATATACTAAAATCATTTAGTATATAATCTTTTGCAAGCATTATCTGTCGAACACAGTCATGAAATCGACATAGTCATGACGAATCCTCCCACTTTCATTGAATTACCTTTACAGGTTTTTATGTCTTTGGTCAACTAGATATTGACTAGTATATTATGGATATATACATTACCATTGGCCATGGTAAACTAGGCAAGTATTCTAGCTTGGTAATTACACAGGTTGGTAGGTATGTATCTGCAAACCATATTTTCATATATATTTCATATACTGCAACAAAATTTTATTTTTTAAGTTTCGAAATGGCTTACCGTCCTGCCTAATCCGACTTATTATTATCTTATCTATTAGTTGTGAATTTAATCTTATACTTTACAGTGTTGCCAAAAAATGAATAAAAGTTATACTATGAAAACTTCAGGCATTGATTTACTATCAAAAGATTAGGAAAATGTTAAGTATAGAAATATATTCACACCTGTTGAAATTCGTCGACGCTTTAACATCATGTATGTGAAATGATTTATTATGTAGCCTAATTTATTCTAACAGCATTGAGTAACATAGAAAGTTTTGAATGACCTAAGACTGCCCTTATAACAATAGAATAACATATCTTATTAGTTGATTGAACAGCCTCCAGATGAGTGGTAGTGGAATACAAAAGGTAAAATAGTTGTTGATTTACTACAGGATCTAATGAGTGCATCGTAGCTTGATATATTATCTGTATCACACCACAAAAAGACGTTACACACTACTAATAACGGTAGTCGCCACTAGTTGTTATGTGGCTGATATTTGGTCACTTGCACGCATGCATTCGATAATATTATCGCACAGCTGGTAAAATGTGATCGATGTGGGTACAGCTATGGGTTTTATCTGTGGTATGTCTATATGTTTTCGTCACTACAGGACCATCAAATAAATTGTTCCGAAGAAATATAAAAAACTAAAAACAAATTTCTACATAGCAAGTTCATACTCGACCTAATCAACAAGATCAATAAACTACAGATGTTTAAACAAGGTTAGATTGTGAAAAGATAAACAATTTTTTATTTTATTATGGATACAGTTTACTATAGTAATATTTTGTCATTTTATATAAATTCACTTCAAATCACTTCAAAGGTAATCGCATTGCGAAACTTTGCAACAAAGTACAAATTAAGTATGTTTGCCAATTCTTCGTGTCGAGCAAACTGGAATAGGTTCGGATATCATAATCCACAATCCAACTTTATTCGAACTGTTCGAACTCACTGCTTGTCACATTTATCAATCTCAGGAGAATTTTTGTAAGTTTGTACTTGAGCAAGAAGGCTTTGTGATTTGACTCGACTTCAGAAAAATGTTTAGATTTATAAAGAAGTTTGTACATAGAATATTATCGTGATATTGCAAGAATACTTGATGTATCGCTTGCTAAATGAATGACACATCGCTAATTGAACCAATTATTAAAATCATGACGAACTATAGTCTACTTTCTAAATACCTTATATTTCAATGACTAAGATTTTTACAAATAAAAGTTAAAGTTTTCACCTTAAAACAAAAAAAAAAGAAATAATTTATGCAATAAGGATAGTCTCGCAATAACTTTTATATTTTGCAATTGGTTTTAAATGTTTAGAAGTTTAGGATTTTTTTTTTCAGAATATTACGACAAAGATACATTTATCTCGAGCAATTCGAAAATGAAACTAGTCGATAGGTCTTCGAGAAAGTAATGGCGGTCGAATCGCGAGAGCGCACCCCGCCATGTGCCCCGTACGGGCCCAGAGAACTCGGGGGGTTTTAGTGGGTAGGCCGGTCCTCTTGACCGGAGAGCCCCACACACGGGCGCGTCTTGCCAGTGCGGTGTCATGGTGCACAAGGTCGCTCAACATAAAGGGCCTTTGAAAACTAAGTGGTCTTAAACACCAACAAAGCTTATTTATTTGGGTCTCAGATTCAAATATGGTCTGTAGAGGACTGTATACATAACCTTTATTCACAAAATATCGAAAATTATATTTTCAGTGCTGAAATACAACCAATGGAGATGATGAAGAAATATATGCCGCTAGTATAATAATAGTTATACATTCAATAATAACTTTTGGCTAAAATCTTTTATCTCTAACAAAAATGACTATTTGATAAATAAATATCATTTACCTAACATATATTTTAATTTAAATGAAACTATTCTGGAATAGATTCAATAAAAGTATTATGGAGGGGCGAAGACATATTATTTTAAAGATAAAAGGCGTTTGATACCGTAGCTGTTGTTTAAACATATTGAATCTATACAAATATCAAGTCCTCGCCTATCAAGTTGTTATTATTTCGTTTCTACAAGTAATAACATTTAATTTATGACTAATAAAAACAATTTTTGCATTTTATTTTGACACTATACTGAAAATGTTGAGTATTCTTCAATCTTATTATTATTGCAGCCGAGAAACATCGACTGTTAAACTTACGATTTCTTTATTCATTTTACAAAAGATACGAATTAGCATTTTGATTCGAGTTAATCTCAAACAAATCCTTTGACGTGGATAAGTGCATATTTCATAAATAACTTATTTAATCGTAAACTTACCATCAATAAATCATAAAAGTCAAATCACTAATTATTTAATTATACACTAATTACACTAAACACAAACAAACATTTATTGGATCACTACGTTTCTAACTATATTATAAAAATAGCATTCATTATTATTGATTAACATATTAATTGAATTATTATTAATTATTATTATAAATTACACTGGTTTTGCTTTTGACTTCATGCTTCATACTGAGCGTAAGATGTCACTGTTCGCTTGATGTGAATAAATAGGCGTACAGAGTAACCTTAGTATACAATCGCATGTACGGATAAGCTAGGCAGCTCTGGGTCACAATAGCATACTGACAGATAATCCCTGGTAATCTTATAAGCTAACGGGCAAATCTCTCATGTTCATAGATAAATAGTTTTCATTTGACACTTTGAAAATAGCCGCTGCTACAAGCAACATAAGAGCTGTCTCAAGGTCAACATTACAAAATCTGACACGTTGCTGTGTATATTTACAAAATTCACACGCAAAATTTAAATTAGTAAGTACTGCAGTAGTACTTATACCATTAAGTAACTTTTTTCAACCAATTTACCAAAAATTAAATTGGTCGAAATATTGAAAAAAAATCAAATTTTCTTTAACAAAAATGTGTTAGTATGTACAGAGCTAACACTCTGTATCATATCTTACTCGTAGTTTACGTTTTAATATAATGAACTTCGAAGTACCTTCAAGATTTACAATTTACCAAAAATTAAATTGATCGAAATATTGAAAAAAAATCAAATTTTCTTTAACAAAAATGTGTTAGTATGTACAGAGCTAACACTCTGTATCATATCTTACTCGTAGCTTACGTTTTAATATAATGAACTTCGAAGTACCTTCAAGATTTACAATTTTATTAACAATTTAATATTAAATTTGTATATAATGTTGTGTTGTAATGGTAAGTTAGTAATTTTATTTTGCTACAAATTGACCCACTGTTAAACGACCCACTGTTGAAAATAAATAGCTTACATAAGTACTCAGTAATACAGTTTGGGGTTTATTACGGTATAACTTTATTGAATAACACTATAATATTATCAGATACAAATAATATCACGTTATTAGTCTACATTTGACTGGTCAACTTCAAAGTGAGGTAAGTTCTAAATTACAGCTTCTATTCTATTACCTATTTGAGGCGTATAGTTGCAAACACCCCTAAAACGATTCTCAGAAAAAAATGAGGAAGTATTTTTTTTTTACTTTATTGCTTAATAATGCACAATACTAATAGTACCTGTTAACATTATTACGAAAGAAAGTACGGTAACACCAAAGAAAAAAAAATACTGTCGATATAGTCATAGAACCAACGGAGATTGAATAAAATTGTTACATTAAAGTGGATTTTGAAACTCATCATTCATTGTAGTGGGATTTGATGTTGACTCGTTACGTTTTAGGGGACATGGCTAGCAACATAAAATTGAACTTGAATGGGTTTATGTCCATTTTATTATTAACAACAAACGATCAATCACAATCAATTTCTAGGATTAATGGTGGTTATAGTATATTAGGTATAATAAAACAAATATATATAAAAGAAATCAAACTATTTATTTTTGTTTATTATTTCAAATATTGCACATAGCTATTATTATCTGTAAATCCAGGCTCACACACAAATCAGACAAGGTATTATGGTTATTGTTTTCAGCACTTTTGAAATTATTTTCCGGTTGTTTTTGTGCTCTTTCTTTAATTTTTTTATAAAAATATAATATGTCCAAGGTTTCCCAACTATCACCGAAATGGGTTTTTTATAATTTCAAAACATCTTGTAATTTGGCCGCATTCGAAATTATTTTATTAGGTTGAATGATATTAGAGTGTACCATAGTATTTTTTTTCTTGGTAATCGTCATTTTTGTATTTTTTCTGTCCGGTAGTTAAGTTCGCCTTGCACAAATACATGTTTAGTCTTAGTCCGGGTAATGAAAACTCGTTTACACTTCATGAAAGCAAAATGCCAACTAGTAGATAGGCTTTATAATATTTTGATAACTAGTCTTCCAGTCGTATACAGGAATTGATGCTAAATCTGTACATTTTGTGTGCTCTTGTAATATGGACATATATTCAGTTGGTGATGTAATGACTTCCTTAAATTTTAAAACCTTTTCAATTTTGGCGAATACCCTATCTGGGGGAATAAAGGAGTGCCCAACAATTGGGTAAATCAATTCGATTCTTTTAAGGTGCCTTGGCGATTCTGAGGAAAGCCAGTTACCGAGCATTGAGATCATGCCGGTATTCTTGTTCTGTCCAGAACACCCATCTGATATTATTCTTAATACCTCAATATTGTCGGTCATATTAATATTTAGCAGAAAGTGGTATACAGCACTGATTATTTCATTACTACCTTTTGCGTGTGTTGTATCGTCCCAGTAATAGGAATAAACATTATTTGCCGTCAATATTGCCTTCGAGTTTCCTGCTACTATACCAAAGTGGTAGAAACTAAATTGTCTGCTATAATAAGCAGACTGATCCGGTAATTTAGGAAGTGCTTGGTTTTTTTGGCAGTCAAAAGAAATTGTCAAAAGCCCATCAACTTCTTCCCGCAGTATGCTGTAAAAAGCTTTGTATTTTAATCTGTGAATACGTTCTTCAATAATTAATTGACTTTTTTTTGAAGTGTCTGTTTCTGTTTTTAAGCGTTCACCCACGTGTGTACACGTTGAACACACGTCTGTTGTTGGTGTTCCAAAGCCGATATTTATAGCATTGGTTAAAGATTTTTCTGAAAAAATGTTGTTTTACTTGTACCTAAGTACGGTTTATGAGATTGATTATACGTACGCCACAGTTTGCGCGTGCTTAGTTCAGACGAAAGGTACACTCTATTCATATTTTTAGATCGACAATAGTGACTCTCTTGGCCTTTAAATGATTCAATAAACCTTTGAACAGACAATTTTCTTGCAATGAACTTGTCAGTTTTTCTGCCCCCGCCCCGATTTTCTTGAGGCATTTGTCCTCCACTTTCATGAAATCGTTTCAAAACACCCTGTATTCGATCTCTCTTCACTAACAGAGAACCCATAAACGTTTTCTGACACACCGGAACTTTGGCACCCATTTTTAATATGCTTTGCTTCTTGTACTGAGCAAAAATTTTAAATAAAATTATTAATCTTGGGTAATTTTAGTGGAACATTTGTAAAATTTCTCGTAAAATTTTCTGATCATTTGCATAGTTAGGTCCTTACATTTAAATGCCTTTTGATTGTGATTACATGAAGGATATTTTGGAAAACCCGGAGCCCTGTACCTGAAAGATAAAAATTAAAAATCGACTCACTAAACAAAAAACTAATTAAATCAAAATAAAAAAGCCACTTTATACATATCATTTATCTTTTCCCAATGAAATATACATTTTAATACATTAAAAATATGAATATATATCTTTGTTCTAATTTAACAAGTTGATTTAATAATGTATACAAATATTTTTATATTAATTATTAAATAAAATATTTTAAAAGCTTTTTTTTACTAGTGCTGATATCGCAGGCTTGTACAGCTTAACGCCATCCAAAACTAATAGAACGTGCATTTATAGTAAACATTCAACATACCTTTTTTCACGTTCTAACTCTCGTTTCCACTTAGATTTTATAACGGGACGTTTCCTGGATTAGCCAAGTTCAGGTTTTTTAACATTTTGCGTTAATTCCTCCATCATTAACACTAAAAACACAATATTATCATACTTAATTCACCACAACAACAACAGAAGTCGCCATATTGCGAACGAATGAATGAAGCGGTCTGATTGGTGTATTTGGTTTTAGGGCCGTTTGCAAGTGAAACATGTCGTTATAGCGGTTTTTGCTACTAAACACGAATTAGCATTTATTAATTTGTACGCTTATAGTGGGATATGCTATGATATCTTTTGCCTCTTCCAAAGAAAATTGGAAATACTGTCCGTTGATATAAATAAGTTGATTTATAAAAAAAAAACGTTTTAGGGGGTTATGCAACTATACGCCTCATTTATTGAATAAATGAGAAGACTATTTTAAATCACTAAATATCAATCCTTTATTGCGATACAAATAAAGTCCCAAGCATTTTTTAGATTTTTTAATCACTCGATATCAATTTTATAGATTTTTTAATCACTCGATTTGAGTATTATCATTAAAAAAATTATATTACACACAATAAAATATATAAAACTCGTACTATAATAAGGCAATAATTCCTTAATTTGAAGAATCGGTGATGAATACGCAAAATGGAAGGTAAATTGAAATTGTCTTGCTGTCAGTCAACTGTGAAAACATTTGGAGTTATTCTGTGTTATTTTTAATAATTTTATTATATTTATTAACTCTCTGTTTATACTTACTTATTACATTTAAGGTTTACTCATAGTTTATAACATATTATAGTGGTTATTATTTGGCCTATAAAACATGGAAAATATGAAAAAGACTAAAGAAAAACAATGTCGCCCCTGAATCTAGGGTTACGATCACTTATGATATTAATGCAATCAATAGTATTTAACTTACGTTAAGTGAGTAACATCACTAACATTAAGTATTTACTTACTACCTCAAATTCACCCACGTGCCTTTGTCCCGTGTCCCGTCAAATCAATCCTCACGATATTCGACATTATCGTCTCGCCACTGTTTCATGGATTGACCTCGGAGACGTCGCATATTCTTAGCTCCATAATATTAGTACAGATAATAAAAACCATGTTACTTACATAGTGACAACTCGAAATTATTTACAGCCGCAAGTATCAAAATCCTGACCACTCTCGCATTAAGCTAATTCCTCATTGATTGTTACAGTTGTAAAATTTCACACTTCACTTGATTCATATGGGCTTTTGTTCACCTGAATCGCTCCGTGTCGAACACGGATCGGGCCTTGCATATTGGTTGCTCAACCCTCGTCAACGTCACGGCTCATTGACCCGCCCTAAGTATCAACTGCGAAGCAATTTATTTTATATGAATCTTAGGGTTGCCAGAGACCCGTCAAGAAGTGAACAGACGTTGGCATTTGACGTGCACAAGTTTATAAGAGCACTTGGAAATCATATTGAAAATATTGATCAGATTAAATTATTTATAACCATATTTACTTTGTTTGAGACATAAATTCGATTTTGTCATATGACTCGTACGATTGTAAGCATTGCTATAAGCATCCTTATCTATTACCATCCTGCAACGGATACAGAAACAAATACTTTATGTATGTATGTGCACATATATACATAACGAAATTATATGTATCCATTTAACCAACAGATTGCGATGGCTGATTGATTACAAATTCCGCATAATATCAAAGAGAAATTTCTTTTATCTCAGTCGTTATTTTTTATACTTCAATGAAAGAAAATATCCGTGCCAATTATTTTTAATTATCTAACAGTCCTGGCATTCAACCATATTTGTTTTCTTTTTCAAATGTCATATGAGCATTTATCCGACGCTCCAACGGCCAGGTAAAAAAACATCATGAAAAAACCTAAGCAACCTTTTAACACGGATGAGACACAAACATACATATTAACGCCATAACCAATCATAATTTAAATGTTAAAAAAATATCTTTTATACAAAAAGTAAAGTTATAAAGCTAGTAAGAAACATAAATACACTAACAACATTCCCCTGAAATTAACCCTATTATCCTATATGACGAACCCTAGATATCATATTCGCAGTGGCCTTCTGTTAGGTGTTCCGGATGACAGAAGGAGATATTTTTATAAGTTTGATTTCTTTTAGTTTTACACAAGAATGATTATTAACTACGAACAAACTTAAACATAAATACAGATGACAATGTTTTTTTTTGTTATCGCTGATAGCGGAAGCAATTGGCTAACCTGATAGCGCATTAGCATAAGCGCATTTGCAACAATAGGACATAACTTAGCCACTATTATCTGGATAAAATATTGTGTTAATATCAGATAAAACGTAGCGTTAAAGGAGCACCGTAAGAGAGTTTATTCCAGTGTTTACACGTACATGGAAAAAATAAACCGAATTATGCTGGAGGAGATTATTTCTAGGGTTACGGATGACCAAGATACCAGCGCCAACAGTTACTCAAAACATCTCTACCAATGAACTATCAGAGATTGGGCAGAAAATCAAAGTGCCTCCGCTGCTTCAAGTTATCCATTGAGAGCGTAGAACAGGGATCACCAACGATCCACAATGTAAGTTATTGTATGTGTTTTTGCAGAGTCAAGAGGATCATGCTAATGTTGTGATGTGCTGAGAGTTACAAGCAGTAGCCCATTTGAGTTTGAATTTACATAGTCAGGGCATCAAGGTAAACAGTTGAATTACAAAAACAGTTTCTATTGTGTTGGGAATCGAAGCTGTCTCAAGGTCAACATATATATTCTGACTAATATATTCTACAGCTATGTGCATTTTGTAATGACTTACCATTTCGCGGTATTTTTGGTGTTATAGGTTGTTACTATGGGTAAATTTTAGTTCTGCTGAAATGATTATATGTTTATAACATTTGTAAGAAAATTTGTTAAGAAATGTGCATTTATTCGTTTCTT
Source organism: Scirpophaga incertulas (assembly GCA_036419045.1). Classification (NCBI taxonomy): domain Eukaryota; kingdom Metazoa; phylum Arthropoda; class Insecta; order Lepidoptera; family Crambidae; genus Scirpophaga; species Scirpophaga incertulas. Next base: position 24,362,714 of record CM071634.1, on the reverse strand, counting down.
TTTTATCTACTTGAAAAACCATACTCCAAGAGTAAACATATTCGTTATTTTTCGAAAAAATACATATAACTAGCTTTCTGCCCGCGGCTTCGCCGCGTGGATTTCGGGATTGGGTCTATAGAGGGTTAAGGGTCATAGATTTTGCCCACGGCTACATATGCGCGGAAATCGGTTTGTGGCGCGAAGGTTTTATCGCGCTTCCCGTGGGACTATCCGTTTTTCCGAGATAAAAAATACCGCAAAACCTTGCTCAAGAATCACTCTATCTATTGATGAAAACCGCATGAAAATCTGTGCAGTAGCTTTTGAGCGAAGCCTTTATCGCGCATCCCGTGGGATCTGACGATTTTTTCGGTATAAAAAGTAGCATATTATTTAATCCGGACTTTTATCTTTACGTCTGCAAAATTTCAAAGCAATCGGTTCAGTAGTTATGGCGTGAAAGCGGAACAAACAAACAAACTCACTTTCCGACTTATAATATTAGTAAGGATTTGTTACCTCTTGTTACTCTTTTTGCTTTTCATATTGTGCCAGCATTTCGGCATTTAGGAATTCAATAGGATTAAGCACATTAAGCGGCGTATATGGAATTTTATGACATACTATAAAATTCCTGCAATTTGCGACACCAATTCCTATCAACCAATTCATTTCATTACTTATATACTCCCTCGTGCATCTTCTTAATTTTGAACAACAACTACTTTTATTATCAAAGCCATATTCTGAATACCCCGTAAAACTTTATCAGCACGGTAACACATTATAAAATCATAGCTGGAGCCTTTATCGCCCAACGGAAGATTGTTTTACTTGGACCCACGCCATAACGACGTAAGGAAGTACAAAGTATAAATACATTTTGCATGCCACTTAACAGTCACAACTATATATCAAACAAAAGGAGACAGTTCTGTTTGTATAACAATTTAACAAGTGGAAAAATGCATTGTTGCAAACATTGTTCTTTTGTTAGAAGAGTAATGTATGAGCTTTTAAGAAGAGTGGTGAAATCGTCGAATAGTCAAGAGTAGTATAAATAAATCAATTTTCTTTATCATATTAAAGCAATATACGTTCAGTATCATCAGGTTGATTAACCAAACACTTCATGCTACTCATATGAATCGATATGAATCGACTGTAACTATGCGCTTAGATTAAGTTACAATCAAATTTTACCTGAACAATTTTGGAAATACTCTAACTTGACTCAAATCTTTCATGGGGCAGAAGTACCAAGAAATTGATTTAAAAGGCCCCATAACAATTCATGAAACCTTTTGACCGCTGCTAAGATTGCTTAAATTCGCATGACCACTAACCACCTCACATTTAAAAACATACTTATAGTTTGTTTCACTATAGACAGCTAAAATAAAGCATTAATCTGCCAGTGCCAGTGGCAAGCGGCAAGTGACAGTAGCATTAACACTCAATTTGATTTAAGTATCTAAAATAAAATCGTACTTTAAATATTTTTTATCGGGTTCGCGTAAAATGTTAGAATACTGCATATATATCGTGTATAAATCCTAGTATTATCTCGTTTATTTTCATTCGCTGCGCTGTGTGGTTAAATATTTAAGCACGACTGACAACAATCCGTACAAATTTAAAATTATAGCTTAAACTATAGTGCAATCTTTTTAATCTGCGCCTCATAAAATTACACTGTTACTGTAGCACTAACAAAACTAAATGTCGAGAAAATGTAAAAGGCCATGTCCTCCAGTTTTTCATATTAAAATAACTGATAAGCTGAGATGCAGCCGGATATTTTCACCGTTGGCCGGGCACCAGTCAACCCTTGTCACTGTCATTGTGTATTATCTGCGAATTTTATATTGAACTGCAACGCAAACATTACTTCACTGTATTCGCGGGATCCGTTGAATATTTTCCACGATACACGTTAAAAAGGTATAAATGACTTCGAAAATCAGTACCAGTATTATAAAACAGGCAAGAATTCTAAGTTTGCGTGTTCTGATTAATCTTCTGTAGTACAGATCCGGTCTTCAAAAAATTTGTGTAAAAGATAGTTTGAAACCCGGTAAATAAATCCTCACTACAGACAATATACCCTTCTTATCAGAAAATACAGTATAACGTAAGTCAGGAGATTATATGTCTAGGTCTTTATAGATAGTATGTTAAGCTAGTAGATAATAAGTTGAAAAGAATCGAAATTTCGGTGATAACAAAGAAATAACAACAAGTAACTTCTTTCTGTGATAACAAAAAATCAAAAAGACCTCATTTTCTGTCTTTATCTCGGTTATAATATATGATATAGTACGATAATTATCCTCTCCCAGGAAAGATGTGGATTCTTATGATACGCCAGTTCTATTATTTTATTGAAAGAACTAGAACCCTACTCATTAATAGGTAGATACTCTACAAGAAGATAAATAAAACTTCGGATTTATTGGTTGTTAATTATTATAGCCAAATCTGGTTAGCATTGCATAACAAAGAATAACAATTCTTTGCAATGCAATGCTATTTTAAATATCTGGAAATATAAATAATTATATTACCTTGTTACTTATTTTTTATTGTTATAAATAGTAGATTGATAGATTCTCGTTAATTTGTGCACTTTTCAAATGCACATAGATACACCTTAATTATGCTTTCGTAAATATGTAATATTGTTTTATATTTTATGGAATAAATTATCAGAAATAAGTTTAAAATATCACATTTGTATCTGAATTTTCATATCACTTATTACCGACTAACAAAGAGTAAATACTTGTGACAAACATGGTTTGAATCTATTGGACCTCAAGACAATGTCAAAAATCAACAGTTTTTGACCTACATAAATTGGACCGTTTATTTTGAAAGTGATGGTGTAAGTCCATTTTTGAGAACAATGTGCTATCACCTAATTCATGCTTAATTGAATGTAACTTTTTATATATAACTAGTGTGTAGTATAGTAGTAGTGTCTGAAAACAAGATAGGTAAATAAATATACAATGTCCATTCCTCTTTTCAGCTTGTTTGTAGCGATTTTATAGTCTATCCATTGACTGTAGGGTATGATACAAAGCGTCCATGAATCTGACTAGCACCTTAAATGTTAAAATTAATTAGCATTTATTAGGATTTCATTAAAACAATAAAAAAGGTTTTAGAAAATATTATTGTGAAACTAATGTTATTATTTCATCAAATAGCGTCTGTATATTCAATTTATTAATGCCAAATTTAGTTACTCCCGTTTTAATACAGAGACTATTCCCTAAAGAATAGATTAAATATTGAAATTCTATTCAAAGTGCGATTAATGTGCCCTACATTTGTAAAAACTAAAGGGACAAATTATTATAAAGAGAAAAATTATGTAGGATTATAATTAAGCAACCTTAGTAAAGAAATAGAAAAGAAAGAAATAATGACGGAAAAATGCTAAATAAACAAGTTTTAGGTTAGAATTTTTACACTGTTTATTATGAGTACAAACGACATAATTAGGTAAAATCATACAGAATGAAAATTTTGGAATTTAGGAAACAAATAAATAATATTTTTTAGAACTTTTAACAAAGAAACTTTTAAATTAAATTATTCAACTTCACAAACTGTACAATCAGAAGTAGAAGTAAAAGTAAATGATGAACGGTTTGATGTGCTTCCATTTTAAATTTTGTATATATTTTAGTTCGTTGTAACTACAGAAATATTTGCATTGAAATCTATAAATAATTGTTTGGTTGTCCAATTCATTTAATACCGACATGTAGGTGAACTTCCAGTAAAATTTTCTTGGCCCATTTTGACATTTTTTTAAAAGACCACCTTCTATTCTTTATTAATATAAGAGATATCAGGAGAGATTTTGCTCTCGAGACTATATATTTTTCTCTTTTTTTACTAACAATAAGTAATTGGTACAAAGGCTAAAGAGTATATTCATTTATAGAAGATTTTTTTTTCACGAAACTACCACACACAAGTTTCACCACAACCACCACCAGACAATTGGCAATTCAAGGAAACCAAATCACAATTTCAGTTCTAAAACAAGTATGTTATTTAGTAATATTAATGGTAACCAATGGTAACCATTTTGCAATTATGAATTGTACGCTAGACTAACTTGACTAAACTTATATGGTATCTACATATGGCCTATTATCTGCGATAGAATGAAGCAGTGAAAATATGAGTTATTGAAATAAAGCTTTATTGGTAAGGGTAATTTTTAGGGTTCCGTAGCCAAATGACAAAAAAACGGAACCATTATAGATTCGTCATGTCCGTCTGTCCGTCTGTCCGTCCGTATGTCATAGCCATTTTTTTCCGAAACTATAACAGCTATACTGTTGAAACTTGGTAGGTAGATGTATTCTGTGAACTGCATTAAGATTTTGATGCAAAAATAAAAAAAAAAAAAAATATTGGGGTCTCCCCATACTTAAAACTGAAACATACGTTTGGGGTATCTATGATAGGTCTTCAAAAATGATATTGAGGTTCCTACAATATTTTTTTTTCTAAACCGAATAGTTTGCGTGACAAACGCTTCCAAAGTGGATAAAAGTTGGTCCCCCCTCTAACTTCTAAAATAAGAAAATGAAAAATCTAAAAAAAAACATATTGCATATTGTTAGCATCTTGCATATTGTAGTTCTTCAGTAAATACTCAACATATTCAGTTTGATGAACAAAAATATAGTTTTCATGTTTTTCAATTTGCATGCCCACAAAATTGGTTAATTGAGTAGTATAACTTCAGATCAAAGTTAGCAGATCATTAATGAGCTAGTAAAATCTGAGTTACTTATCCTTACTCATAAGGAAGTAACCAAAAAAAATGCCAAACTAATACCTATATGTGGTTTTAAATAACACCTAATCTGTGTTATCTATTGGCTTCTTCGTGTTAAGAGCTTATTTAATCTGTGCGTTTTCCTTATGCAGCTGTGAGTAATAGTAATGAAGTAATGGAGGTTCATAGTACCTAATCTGTAGCTGAGGGTATAAGGAAATGTTATTAACACGTAGCTAATAAACAAATTCCTTCTCATTGATATATCAATGATGTTATATATATAACAAGAATATAAGCCACAGTCTGTGCTTGGCGAGTGCATTACTTCCATTATTGGTGAAAATAGCTTGGACCGTATGTATATTAATGAAATAACGGCGGAAAGACATATAGAACTATTCTATACGTTTAGCGCAGTGGTCGAATAATCGGCTTCTACGCAACGCGTCGCGGGTTCAATTCCCGCACAGGACAGATATTTTGTATGACCTACAAAAATTGGTTCCGGTCTGGGTGTATGTGAGATTTCTATATTTGTGACTACACACACATATGAGCATTTATCCGATAAAAATCCTAGTGTGGGGCGACGTTTAAAAAAAAATTAAATACATATGTACATAAGAATTGAATGATTTTTCTTGTAGAAGTTTTTGTGAATTGTTAATATTCTTTCCGCGTATTTGTAGTATCGACAATATAACAGGAACGGTTTTGCGTTCATTTCACTATTTTATAATATTTATATAAAAATAAATATTGTTACCATCAATCGAATTAGCCAAATAAATGGTAATAGACAGACACAGTATATTAATTATACATAGATATTTTAACTTGGCATGGCACAAATGCTCGTATTCATCACACATCTGGCCCCGTTTAGAATCAAACCCGAGACCTTAGAGATAGCGACACTTGGGAACCGGCGTATTAACCACACGGCCAAAAGTCATAATAGGAAATGACGGAAGCAAATGAATAAAACCGAACTTCAATTAGTCTGTTAAACTAGTATGGAACTGACTTAACTCTCTCTTAAATCTAATCGTACGAAATCGATAATCAAATTATTATGGCGTCAAACTCAGGGAAAATGGTAGTAACTAATGGTAGCCAGTTCAGAAGCGCTACTACCAACCATTTTGAGCTTCTACTCCCAACCAATCCAAGCAGAAAAATATCTGTTCCCGCGGGAAATTAGTCCGTATAGCATTTCGCGCAATAAACATCTTGACCTTTTCTCTCTCTTCTTGTTAATACACTAGTATCAAATTTCAACTAACCTTTTTAATAATAATTTGAATTAGATATTATTTAAAAAATGTAATAATTTTTTTAATTCATACATTCGATGGAATATATGACGCGTTGTATTTCCTTTTTCCGAGATGATAGATGTGTTGATATATTATAAATAAATTTCTGAGAAAGGTAAAGAATCGAAACGAGACCCAACATAAGCATTGACAAGGTTGTCTACTTTTTACATATAAATGAATATAAAGATATCCATTTACATGTAAACAGAAGAATAAATTTAAAAGGTAGAATTAGAACACATTATATTATATTATAAAATTCCGACGCAAAGCACAAAACGGCACATTCGCTAGAACATCCCTTTTAATCGAAGTTTTATCTGGTAAAGTCGATCTGTCGCCATGAAAGGCCCGGTCCAAAGGTCCAAGACGCGGCCCCACGCGGATCCTGATCAAGATTGATGCGATCCAGTCACGTTTATTGTGACTGCACATCATAGAAACTTCGTTATACAGCTATACATAACTAACTCACATTGTGCGCCTAGCACTATAGATAATATCAATCGTAATAAGTGCTATATGTTGCAAAATGACCATGTTATTAATCCATATAACGCGAAACAAATTAATTGTTCTATACAAAATCAATATAAACAGGTATAGATAAAACGGAAATATGTACGAGTAGGTTTAATAAAATCTAAAAATATTACTGGCTAATAAATTGCATTTAAAATTTTAACAAGTGCAACTTACTGTTAACCACAAGTGTGATATCTGATCCAGACATAAAAACTTAAATTACTCATTATTCAAGTTAACAGAACGTTTCAGATTTAATGTAGGAATAAAAGAATGAAGCGAATGGTCCAAATTAAAAAGCGATGCCACTATGACAGAGCTTGCGGAAACAAAGCTCTGGGGATTCATCAAGCTCTTTTGAGCCACACTGTGGTGCATTCAAGCACCATCGAAAAGAAAATCTATGAGAAAATCACCGTTCGCAGCTCTTTGACGCCGATGCAAAAACGTAATATCTTCTCTTGGAAAAATCTCACTCCATTACTCTGTTTAGTGTGTGCTCGGCGCTATCTACTTGTTGAATGTACGCCTTTGAATCGAGGACGCTGCGCTAATTAAAACTTAGTTTTGCCCTATGAATATTAATAGTTTGTGATTTTAGCGCACCAGTTAGGCACGTTTATTTTACAATTTTTTCCCAAGCTTTGGTTTGGTGCGAATATTTTAATAATATTTATGTACATAAAAATGAATCGCTAAAATAAGCTAGGAGCGATTTCATCAAATTCGGTAACTCTTTTATCTTCTAATGTGTGCCTCATTGTCAGGATTTGTACATAAGAAAATTTCTAAGAAATTGAGGTGTATTTTTCAATAACATTTTAAATATTATATTTGGAATTCTGACATCTTCAGAAACTAATAGCTCACGTTCTTAAATTGACTCTGAGGCGATACGTGGTTCTACGGGATAGCTAGTTTCCCTTAAAATATAATTATTATGACCGTATACTCCAAAAGAGAAGTCGCCCTTTAGTGAAATTGTATATTCAACATTCACTTCCTCATTTATTTTATCTCCCAATGTAAAGACTATGTATGTACGAGTATGTTTGAATAAAATTTTTCATTTTTGAATGTGAGCTGTTTATATACCCAAAATTTTAAAATTACAATCTAGAATTCTATTTAGCAGTCACGTTTTTCATTTAATAATTTATCTAAATAGAATTTCTTTTTACTTTAATTAAAACCACATTAACTTTAACAACCACCAAACTTGAATCTCTGTATTTATAAAGAGGTGTGACATATTTATTATTACGCCATTTTCTTATAATAACTAGCAGCTGGTGGTATGGTAACGGTTGAAGATGAAGCAAAAATAATATTAAGCGTAATTCTACAATAAAAGTAAAAGCGTGTATTTTTTTGGCTGCCTGTCCAGACGAAGGGCGAAGGAAAACTGATCTTATAAATGTCTTTTGTTCCCTAAACTATCTACGGGCGTAGATTCACAAAGTAATAGGTACTTTGATGGGGGGAATCTTACTTGGACTGTCCTACCAGATCAAGATTGATGTATACAAAGATCCACCGTGCTCTATGAATTAAGCGTACTACGACTTTGCAATATCGTCCTTAAAGCTCTACGTTTCTATTTTATAACAATGTTCATTTGTGCATTTTGTTTCTCACGATATACTCTATCGATTGTTTGTTGTCCAATCATTTATTATTAGTATGTATTACGGTTATCAATTACAGCATACATTTATCATTCAAAAAAGCTGTTTAATGTTTACTCAACCACGCTTATCCACCCCAGTTAGTTTGACTTCATATATACCTTTATATCTACGCGTTTGGTTTTTTTTCTCAGATGTATTCTAGCTAAAGGTAGTGCGCGTTGTATTCATTTTTAATGATCGTATTCTCGAATAAAACTTAAATTCATATCTCTAGTTTAGGTACAGTTAGCAACGGATAGTGCTGCTGTTGTTGTCGAATTCCCAATCAGTCACATTAAAGTACATAATAGAATCTAATTCTCGTCACGTTTTGTACTGTTGTTTGTTAATACGATCACTTCAGTTGTTGTAGTCACAATGCGAGAGTGTCATTTATACTTCCCGTACCGTGCTTCGTTTATAAACTTAGTTTATGCATGTCACAATATTTCAAAACTTCTTCCATCCACACATGAATGCACTCATACACTCATTTTTTCTCATTTATGTTTTTTATTAATATCTTACACCTTTTATAATGTATCATATTGGGTTTTATTGTTATTTTCCTATTGCTTAGCTCATAAGAAAGTTTTGTATAGATTCCAGCTATCTTGCTTAAATCTTTGAGGTTGAGAGCCTGGAGATTCTGTAATACAGGTTTTATACCTAGGCCTTATTTGGGAATCCCTTAATATAAAAAATAATAATTCTTTGTAAGAGAGAAATAATAAATATATTATTATTGTAGCTTAATTCACGCGTCATAATAAGACACGGTCCTTTATAAGGCGTACGCGGGGATACAGATCCAACGCGTAGAGGCCATTTAAGCAAAATTTAATGAAAGTGTGCGTGGAGTGGATCTGGATCCAACTGGATCCAATCTCTATCTGAATCATGAAAAATGCAGCTAAAGACTACACCCAGTTAGATGCACAGAAACTATTGTCATTTGTGGTCAAAAAGTTTGTGGTAATGAGAACCGGACTATAGAAGAGACTCCGGTCACCTGCCTTCTCGAAGCCTCCTAATTTATTTTAAATATGGCAGGTGGTGACTCGCCGCTCACTAAATGGACCCCCCAAAAATAGCAGACCAATATTGGTACGAAGAGAGCAACATTGGTGTAAACGGCTAAGGGTGTAGAGAGGTGTGTCTGCGACAGCGTTCGAGACGCCGTCGGCGTTATGATATTATTACACTTCCACCCTTCGAGCATCTGCTCTTGCGACTCCACTCTGTCCGGCTGGTTAAGGCAAGACAGAGGCGGGTGGCATGCGCCCCCCTGAAGCACATCGGTACCCTCGGTGACGCAACTCACCGACAGCTCGCCACAAGCTGCCCTGAGGGAGACTGACTGCACTGATGGGGCATTTATGGCAGGCAAGGGGCATTAAAAGCCCCACCAGCGGGCAAGGCCGGTCAAGTCGCCTCCATTGGTTTGGAGTTCGACATAATCACCGTGGCATTTGGTTGCGAAGATATCCATGAGAGTTCTTAGTCTCTCCGTTCTAGAAGAAGAAAAAAAGATGATTGATATCATCCATAGATGTATGATATCAGTCATTCATATGGTATTTCTGTCATTTTAATATTACCTTTCATATCGCGCATTATCTACCAAATGTCTTCTATGCCAAATGTCTTCTGTCGTTTTTATATTTTCAATTATTACATAATTATTAGTGTTGAAAATAAACATTTATTTAATTAAAAAATCGTGGAGTTATTGTCAATATTTGAAGTGATACGTAATTTAAGTTCAATATGAGTTCTTTAGAATGTGCAACATGCTACATGCATCATTCACATTAGTACCGACGCGTTTCACTTATTCATTTAATAAATGTAACGTTGTGAGTTGACAAATCTAACATGTGTGCATCCAGCTTTAAAATAATTCACATCGCATTCCCTGACGTTTGTGCACGAACCTTTAAAACCATTCGTATCGCATTCCCACTGGCAGTAAAAATCTTTGATCACCCATGAATTTTACTCGGCGCGCACTATTATGCGAAACAAATGACTGCATTGAAAACGTAAAACGATTTGAGTTCGTTAAAATTTCAGATTCACGCGATGTTTTTAGTTAGCTGGTAAGGCTTTTTTTGAATCCGTTCTATTATTATACAGAACTTTGTGTAATACGTTTAGTAATTTGGTTATCATGCTGAGTTAAGTTGTGATAAAACGGAATCGATTTATAAAAGACGTATAATTTTATTATTATTTTTTCATATTGTCTTTCTAGTCTTATCAAGTAATCAATATTCTATTATAAAGGCTATCCCATATCTCCATCTTTTAAATTCGTTAATATGATAAAACAACTTGATCGAAGATGGTTTTCAACTCCTGGATAGATACAAACTGCTCTACTTGAATGAATAAAATTATTTATCACATTTAACCTGTGTCTGAATATCTTATTTTTGTCAACTTCAATTTAGAGATACAAAATAGGTATGTTTAATTTGAATATAAATGGAACATGTAACAATCAAATTTGATTCCGTTGATGAACCACATCAATTTGTAGGGTGGCGTACTCAGCGACGTGCATCGGCCGGATGTCGGACCCCGTGCGTACTACGTACCGTCACGTCACTTCCTTTGTTCCACCCGGATTATGTTAATGCCGCCTCAAAGACATTTGTCTCGGCGTAATGCTTCAGCTTTTCCCAGGCCATATTACTTTCCGTTCACCTACATACTTTATCATTGTTTACGATTATAAGCCTTCAGATCTTGGGAGCTTTTTAGTGGAATAAAATGCTGGTACTGAATAATTCTCGGATATTTTTCTGCTTTAGTTTTAGAGAATGGCTGAAAACTGGCATGCAATAATAAGAATAAAGGGTTTCTCTGAGAAAATATGTTGACCTAAGTTATCGTAACAATTTTTCATTTATTAACTGGCAAATAACACTTTGGCTGTCAACAAAATTTTAATATTTCATATCAGAATTTAGTAGAAACCGAATTTAGTTTTCTTTTTTTCATCTTCCCTTTCTTTTTCTTAAAAGCCCCGATGTATAAACTATATATATTCCCGATATATATTCTATATCCTATAGCATAAGTCTTTTACTTTGAGGTAGGCTAATAAATAATATTAATTTATTATTTATTAAAATCTTATTAAGAACTATATACACAATTAGGTAACTGAAGCGATTTACCATTAGTAGGACAGTTAGTTTGTTTGCTAACTTAGAAATATAAAAACTACTTGCATTGTTAAACTACTTTACTTCTAGTCCTAGAAAAATTATTGATTGCAACGCTGTATAAGTTCCTAAAAAAACGCTTGTGGCGTTTTTTTTTGTAATATACAATTTTTAGTTAAAATCAAATTTATTTTGTAAGTTTATATTAAGTAGTTATTTATTTTTTGTTTAAGATAAATCTACACTTCACACTTATATTTCACAATGGTTGATGAAATATTAAGTATTTTTAATAAAACCTGGTATTCCATTAATTTCATTGTTCTCTGAACTGCTATGTGTACAAGTATTTGAGTGACCGGACACAAGTTAATGGAGTTCTGGTTGCCGCGCTAAAGAATAAAAACATCTCAAAGATGCAGGCACTGCACAATGCAATTACTTGTGCCTTTTGTTCGGTAGAACTAAGATTTAAATATTCAAAACAACAAATCATAATAATAGATGATGTAATTACTAATTAGTTATACTTAATTAAAAAAATAAGCGCATCAATTTTTCTGTCAATGGAATCAATAACAACATACACACACTATATATAGATTTGCGTCATCCATATTAAAACATTATTAGTTATGGCGACATTGCAAGGGTTTTTATGAGGAATAGTGTATCAATTTTTGAGGTCATTTAATATACGAGTATGTTCTTATACACTGTTCGCGGTTATACAACAGACATATATAATAGTTTTACAACTTATGTAAATTGTATCAATTGCTTTAAAGATTAATCAATTGGGTATAAACTACGTATCTATTGGTATTTCCATTCCGACAATAATATTAATGTATAATATCTACTAACTTAGTAGTAATGAACTACATATAGTGAGTCGAGTCCAGTGTGTAATTTTATTTTTAATTTTAAAAGGAGCAAGCGTTGTCTGCACACTTGTTCCTTCACCTAGTCGTAAGCAGTTACCATTGCACATAGGACTCACAAAAGATGTGCCTTTTAAATAGGAATACGCTGTTTTACCCATATACAAATGAAGCAATCGCAACTGCACCTTGCGCAATTTAATTTGCTCTTTTATATAGTTTACACATTGAGATGGGGCACTGATTCTGTCAATCCAATATGTTAGAGTTCCTTCAACATTGTATCATATAGATAACATGCAGTAAGAACTATATCGATTAGAAATATAAAATACAGTATAATATATTTTACGGGTCTATATATAGAAAGGACCACTTAATATAGAAAGGACGGTAGGTATCTAACACGCCATACCATATTTTCAGTATTAACTTCCAAAAGTAACAGCAGTCCCACCGTATACCTATGTATCTATATGCTTCGTATAAAACCCCCATAAAAAGGATGACGCCATCAATGTCTCGCCTGAGGGACTGTTACACGTCGGCTGGCTTGTTACGCCAGCATTGTCTAGACGATACATTATTTATTGCGTCATGAACATTGCGAATGGTCGAAATATCGCTATTAGCAACACAATTGCATTTCGTACCAAATAGGCCAATTATTTTTATAAGAAACTGACTTTTTAGTTTACGTTTATTAGTTACTTTTTAAATATTGTTTAGATTATGAATACATAACATTGTTTGTCTTTCCATAGCAATCATACTTCAAATTCAGACATACATTCATTCACTCAATTACATAGAACCTGAAAATGTAATTTGAAATAATGTCATAACATTACCTTAACATTATATTTAAAGCAAAGTGACGCCTTGTTAATAACCAAATTGTAATAATGATCAAGAAATTACGAATATACTCTTACACAATCATATTTATAAACCAATAGAAACCAGTTCCTAAACTAGAGATAATAGATAACAAATCCTCTTAATATGAAACATTATTTAAGATACGATATAAGTATAATAAATACTTACATTAAAAACATGTTAATGGAGAAAAATAGGTAATTTTATATAATATCTAACGACAACTCTGTATACACTATAAAAATGGCTATATCAAATTATAAACGTTCATTCAACATGTTTATGTATTTTTTACGTTTGATTAAGTTAATTTGTATCTTCACCTATATATTACTAAATTTAAGGTTGAAATAAGTTATGGGTTGACAAAAGTTAGGACGACTGTATTAGACTATGACATTCTAGAAATATCTGCATATACTGCAGTTTTGAAGTTATAGTGTTAGTGAATATAGTCAACAATAAAATATCTTAATCACTTTTATTCATGTATTATATATTATTGTTCATATCAGATACTCATGTAGTTTTGTGTATTGTTGAAAATTGTCACTTGATCTTGTAAACAAAAATAGACCTTGTTGTTTTCTAGCATACAACCGACATTGCCCTAATAAGCTTATTTAATAATTTTATCCTCAATCTATCTATCTCCTACTTACATGTTCTTTTATACAAACAAATGAGTCAACGGTTTTCCATAGAATTGAAAGCAAATTTCCCACAAGCTATTATGACGCATGCTTTATTTATTGAAAGTATATTGTCGGAAAATACGTTCAGGGCGCCAGTCGCACTAGCGATTTGGTTATTTATTATTTATGTATGCATTTTTTTACCAATTTTAAATAGTTGTATATTGACATAGAAACAGACTTACAGTACATTTCTTTCTGTGAAATTTGCAGCAAATATGCAAGCCCACACTAACCACAGTGTACGTTGACAACTTGTGACATTAGATGTATACTTATACGAGTATAATATATTTTTATAAAATAAGACACTTTTTAATATTATATACTTATGTGGGGAACGGGACTATCTGTTCCCACAAAACGGAGAAAAGACACCTTCTCCCAACCGAGAATTGATATGTCACTTGTAAATAGATAATAAATAAAAAAATAAAAAATACTAACACAAACAAAAAAGAGTGCCGACCAAAGAGTCCACAGAAAATCAGACAAACCTTATAAAAAAAATAAAAAATATTATATACATACTTCAATAGTTTTAAAACTACACTTCAATAAGTTCTGTCATAAATCTGCCTAGTCAGTTATAACTTTGCAAAGTGTCTTTAGTACAGAAGTGAATCTAGAAAATAATTTAAGTCAATGTCGGTAACATAAACCTTTATTTCCTGTTCCCTACCTACCAACTAACCATCTGCCAAACTACGTATATATTAGTATCTATTTTTAAATGAGGTTTAAAGAAATTTTAAATTGAACATTTGGTAACGGCTTGGTTATCTTTTTGATATTAGCAAAGCTAAGAATGGAACTTACAATCAGGTAGGACGTCCGTGTATCCCCATAACTGTATGGTGTCAAATTTTTATTGGTTCATTTAAATTTATTATAAGCTCTATACTTATAAATGAACTGAACTAAACTTTATTAAGTATAAAAGGCAATGTAACAGTTGATATAAAAAGAATTTATAAATTAAGAGGTTATCTCTCTTAATGAAGCTCTAGCTGATGGATTCAAGATACTTTAGGAGACAGCCATATCAAAAATTATAGACGTATCATGATCGCTTAAAAGAGGAATAACAAGCAAGCGAGTTTAAAATATAGAAAGGCACCAGTGCAATTTGGGCATGTGGAACGGATGGATGAAAGTAGACTGACCAAAATGATTTATGAAGCTGGAGTGGAGCCGCAATCGTCGAGCATGTATGAGGAATGTTATGAAAGTAGATGAAGCGAAAGAGATATGTAAAGACCGTAGCAAGTGGAAAGACGTAATCTCTGCCTACCCCCATGGGAAAAAGGCGTGAGTGTATGTATGTATGTATGTAACTTCACATATATATGGGTGTCTGTAAGATTGGTATCACTCCACATTGACTTGGCCAAAATACCAGCACTAATATGCATAGTTTTCCTGTATTTGTTTTATATCTATGCTTATGGCCGTTAAATTATTTGAATACTATTCTTGTGGTATATTAGTCTGCACACAGCATAATAGACAATCTCTCTCAAATTGTTGCATTCCAATGAATTAAGTGTGGCGCGTCAGTGTGTACCTAATCGCTTTCGCGTTGTCCAATGCCCATTGAAATTCCAGTGCAAGTTTTTACGTAGCTATCCGCTACAAAATAAACAGAGCGCAGTATGTGACCGGCCTAAATATATTTCCGATACGTGAGCGACCATGTTTGTCATATAGAGTTGGGGAAATCCAATTGTTGGGTGCAGGGTGAGTTTAGTGAAACGGGCAGGTAACTGTTATTTTACGTAATAACGGTATTCGTTGTATTCGTAGCTTGTTCGAAGCTGCACTGCAATTATTGGCCGTTAGTCGGGCACTGGCGCCTTCGGTTACCGTCTACGTCTACTACGTAGACGCGCCTACGGTTAGTAGACATGTTCGCATGCAAAAGGTTATAAGACTAAATTTATGTAAAATAAAAAAGAAGAATAGAATTAAAACATTTTTTTTTTTGGATTGAAATCTTTATTTTTGTGTATTTCGCATTTTCTTACTTCGTCTGTCCACCAAGATCCAATATCAATAAGTGGCCTTACTTAGTCAGATTCTTATTTGAACGTTTTAAGCTAAGCAACGTTCCTTATAATCAATAAGTATCAATAGTAACTTTAAATAGTATAATTATGTAAAGAAGAAGAGAATAAAGGACAGACTTAAAGCGAAGCCCATATGTAAATCACAAGTTTTTGAAGGATTCTAACGACTGAATCACGACCACAAAGAGATATACATGATGATTGATTCAGGAGCGTAGTGAAAGTAATTCATGACGCTTGAAATAATTTCGTTTCATTCAAAAATAAAAAGTACAGATTATATCGATTAGAAAATTACTAGTATAGTAATTTTCTCATTATTATCTCGCTTCTTATAACGTTTCTGAATAACACAAAGTCCTTTATAACACGTGCGTGGGAATATAGACTCGAATCGTAGTGGTCATTTAAGCGAATTTAAAACGCGTGGAGACCAACCGACTGGACCTTTTCGATTTTGGTAGTAATGAGAACCGGGCTATGGAAACTCCGAGAATCCGGATATCTGCTTTCTCGATGTCTCGTAATTGATTTTAATATAACAAGCGGCGAGTTAACACTTACTAAACAAATCGCCAAAAACGCAAGCCAATATTTTACGAAGGGAACATTGGTGTGAATACCTAAGGGTAGTGTAAGGTATTTCTGCGGCAGCGATCAAGGTTCTGGCGGCGTTGTGACATTATTACACATCTTTTTTTTTATTTCTACATTTAAAGCATTTGCTCCTGCATATGCCCGTCTGAAGCATATCATAATCTTCGATCTCGTAACTCACTGATAGCTCGCCACAAACTACCCTAAGGGAGGCTAATTGTATTGGTGATGTATTTATTTGATGATGTCTATGTATTAGTATTGCACAGTGTCGCAATAAAACTCAAGAGATGACTCTTAACCAACAATTTACGTGTTTACGTGGTTGAAATAATGATCCCATATTAACAAGGGATTGCTT
Source organism: Scirpophaga incertulas (assembly GCA_036419045.1). Taxonomy (NCBI): domain Eukaryota; kingdom Metazoa; phylum Arthropoda; class Insecta; order Lepidoptera; family Crambidae; genus Scirpophaga; species Scirpophaga incertulas. The sequence continues at coordinate 24,345,738 of CM071634.1, read as the reverse complement.
TGAGTGAATCAAGCGTGAAATGTATGAATCTTTTTACTCAAGTATTTTCAAACCCTTTATTTCTAATTCTCATTATTATTACGATAGGAATCACAATCCAATGATCAAAGACAAATTTTAAGTGAGTATTTATGGAACTATATTTATACAATAAATAATCGTTTATGTATCGATAATTATTACATTCATTAAATAAAGTAAATGTTTTAGAGTATAAAATATTGCTACTAAGGTCTAACTTATATTGAAACAAGACATGCTTCATCATTCCAAGGATTATATGAATTATAAATTGACTCCCGCTACGCAGGGACAGTGTGGGTTGGTGAAGAGCGCCAGAACATCGTCTGTTAGTTGGCACCCTAAAGTCGAATTAGGAAATCAGAGAATCAGGTAAACCAGGTGACTTAGATCCCGTCAGGTATAGTTATTTTTTCCATGATTGATCAGTGTGAATTTAGAAATATGTAATTTCTTCACATGAAATAATTATACATGGAAAATAAGTCGCAAAATTAACATCAAAAATAAAAGAAATATATTTTCTCCTATTTTATGTCGTGACTGTACAATACTAAGTACCGCCGTTAAAGGAACTAAAGACTAAAGTGATTTAAGAATTTCGCTTTACATGAAAGCAACGAAACCTGAAGGTGCATTTCAGGTTTCGCCAAAATTTGTTTATTTAATACGAATGCGCCATAGCTGCCTTTAAGTAGCAAATGACACGCAAGTTTAAAAAGAATTTTAATCTAATTTAAGTTATAGACTGTGAGGAATATATTGCTTTGGATGTTTGTATATCCAACAATTTGTATACTCAAATATTTTCTGTGTTGTTCTTTTAAATAATTTGTCCCGATTTTGATAAAAGTTATTTCGTTGACTTCTCGAATTTGCTTAAGTAAATTGGAATCATTAATGGTTTAGATTTACGGCTCATTATAAAATGTATATTTTTTTATTATGATATGCATATACAGGACCATGCCTGGCGGTGCTATTAACAAATTATTAATATTTTTACAAGACAACCTCCATAGTCGAGTGGATAGTACACCGGTTTCAAGGTGTCACCATCTCTGAGGTCCCGGGTTCAAATCCCGGTGGGGGCAGGTGTTTGTGTGATGAATGCGAGCATTTGCACCTTAGTCATGGTTGTTGATATATATTTCTATAAAAATATTTATATATGTATAATACGAGTATATGTATGTCTATCCGTTACCCTAGATCCCATAGCACAAGCCTTTGAGAGCTTAGTTTGGGCTAGGGTAATTGGTGTCAGTGTAACAAATATTTATTATTATTAATATTTTCAATCGATTTTTTCTATTATATATTAAAAATAAAACGGATTTTTGCAGTATTTTACAAACTTGGCTAATACTTAATGGTTGGCTTACTTCCTTAATTTTTGCATCGACGCCACAGCGCTGACAGCACATCATACTCATACAGTCAGCAACGAATCCTAATTAGTGCTTACTATTAAAAACGCTTATATGATCCGTAGCATCGTCAAATATCATATTATTTATGATGACAGTCAAAAATTTACAGCAGCCGAACCTCTCGCGTAGCTTGCAATCTTGAAAGCTCTAGACCAAGCTGTGATCTTGTGAGAGAATTAAACAAATAAACTCTTTTAAAAACATAAAAATATATTGTACCATTGAAAAACAAAAATCGACTTGACAACCATAAATAGACACCGCCCCACGTTGGGCGCCAGATGTGATCTCGTGGGAGAATTAAACAAATAAACTCTTTTAAAAACATAAAAATATATTGTACCATTGAAAAACAAAAATCGACTTGACAACCATAAATAGACACCGCCCCACGTTGGGCGCCAGATGTGATCTCGTGGGAGAATTAAACAAATAAACTCTTTTAAAAACATAAAAATATATTGTACCATTGAAAATCAAAAATCGACTTCACAACCATAAATAGACAAAACAGAATTTATAAAAATAACTATGATGACATTACGTTCTAGGAGGTAGACTCTATACCTGGGTCGTCTGCATGGGTACCTCCGTCTTACCTATTTCCGCCGCCAAACAGCAGGGTTCGCTTTGCTGTGTTCCGGCGTGAAGGGTAAGATAGGCAGTGAAATTACTGGGTACTGTGACTTTACATCTTATGTCACAAGTTGGCAACGTACACTGTGGTTCTTATGAGGTTTGCAGATTTGCTGCGAATCTCGTGGGAACCACATGTACTATAGGTGACTGTTACCATTACCATCAGGTGGGCAGCCTGCTTGTTTGTCAACTTTAGCAATAAAAAAAAAAACGTTAAAAAACCTCTTCCGACACAAGCATTCTAAAACATCGGGAGTGTTGCATCAGTGATACCATGTGGCGTTTTGCTAATGCCCGACTTTGTGCAGAAGTTTTCACCATAATCCAGTATAGAATAAATTCTGATTAAACTATATGGTTAGAATTCGTTTTATTTTTATTTAATTCATTCTATTGTGATACCCAAACTACTTTTCTAATTTTTGATCACAAACAAAACCTAATACACTTTCTTTATCTTTATACGTACAAGTTCACAATCATTCTACTGATAAGTTGACGCCTACTGCTAATATAATTAACAAATGTGCAACCAATGCGATAGGAAAACATTTGTAAATCCAAATCTCTTACACAACAATACTTATTCATGGTACGAATGACCCATTAATGGCTTTTATAAGCATATAAAACTCGCATGCAGGCCATAAACTAGCAGTAGTTAAATTCACTGCACTAACTTTGTGGCTCTCTATAAATTTATTTAAAGTAATGACAAACTGCAGAGAATATGTCAGCCACTTATAAGTTGTTGTCGGTAGCTCTTCCGATATATACTAAGCGGTTATTGTAATCGGTCTTTTGAGACGAATTTGCTTTAATCTCATAATTACCAATGGTAATATTGAGTGAATATATTATTTTTAAGTTTTAGGGACGGATTGTTTGTTCTTGAGCACATCTATTGGGAAAATATATTAGTAAAAAGTCCTACATTATGACGTAACGTAATATTATGAATACAATGCTAACAGATCAAACTTTAGACTCAAGATAAAAAACCAAACAGAAATTCACTAATCAAAAAACACCAAACAGGAATTATCCATTAGATTTAAATTACCAATTATTATTGCTCTCTATGGCGCCACTAGGTTGGTACTGTAGTGTTTTAAAATTATTAGGTTTAAAAAAGAAACTAATTTTTAATGCTTTTATTTATCGATACATATAAGATAAAATGTCATAAAAATGGAAAAATAAGTTTTTATTGTAGTCAAAATATTACACAAATATACGTTTAATATATTTATTCGTGGTATGTGTGTATAATTATGACTATAAATAAAAGCTTGGGCAATCTTCTTATTCTGTAAACATTTATAAAATCGTATATTGTCATCAAAACTAAACACGTTTGCAAAATTTCAGCTCGTTAGCTTTAGTGGAAGTGAGTGAAATGATTGTAAGATTCCAGAACATTCATACATACACATGATGTTAAACAAAAGCTTTTAAAAATATATATGTGTCTGTTAATGCGCATTGTATGTGCATTTATCCCATTGTTCATTTTTATTTATAGTATGAAACGAAATAGAGTTTTGTTATTAATTTTAACAGTAGAGTCTAACAGGCTGAGAGTACCACTGATAAGCCACTAGTTGAAAATCGAAACTGCAGCTAGCTATTTTTCTAACTCATAGCTTGATATAACACTACATATTATTTACTGTTATTTTTATTGTTTTATATATTAAGCAACGACATGGCTGTTTCGCGACAGAAATAAGTATGACGTAGGTACTGTGACGAACTTATTGGGTGTTCGCCTCTTTTATTACCCACGGTGAGTGTGATTTCAAATAAGGAACCCGCTGTACTTGACATAGCGTATAAACGGTTGAGAATAAGTCCAGTACGGACGACCTAGTGACAAGATTGTATTAGCTTAGGTAAACCAAAACATTACAGAGAATTCGAGAAATATTGGTATTTATATTTGAAAGTATCCCCCACGATCCCGGAGCATCCAAGAAGGTGTTACAGTACCAAAAGAGAAAACCTTTGCCTATATACATAGTCTATAGCTAAGAGTAAGCCCGTTAATGTAATCGTCATTTCAGCCAATAGACTCACACTGCTGGAGACCTTCTCCAAGAATCTCTATTCCCGTGATCTGTACGGAATCGTCCGTCCACCTTATAAGAGGCCTATAACGTTGGAGTGTCCGGCATATACCTCACTTGAAGACCTTTTCGCCCCAATAGCCGTGAGTCGTGCGAACAATGTACGCTGCCCACCGTATTGTGGGTATTACAAGCTTTTCATATCCAATGTATTAAGTAATTCTATCAGCAAAATCTACTTATGGCACTACATTAGAGTATAGTAGATGTTTGAGTAAGATCATTATTAGACAATACCCTGATGCGTCCCCCGTCGCGCGCGCCAATGGCCACCCGCGGCCATAGCTGATCACATTTCCCTTTTATTTGCAATTTTATCAAGTTTGTGGTCGATATTCACTTAGTTTCAGAGCGAGTTGAAGAAATTGATAGATCTGTTTGCTACTTTTTTAATTTAGCTAATGGAATGTTTATTATTCTCATGTTCTTTAGCTAAGTTAGGTAACTATATGCTCGGTGATCAATGGCTGGTTGTTATAGTAAGTGATTATAGTTAACCAACCCTTAAGTGTGTTTGGTGTGTGAAGCGAGGGCTGATAAAAAAGTGGAAGACTGAATTGTATATTAAATTGACGAAGTACTCGTAGTACGAGTAACATTATCAATTTAATTGTTTTATTCTTTATATTCACCGCTTGTAACTAGAAAGTCTAATTAGAAACTATTTTGTTGGGTATCACACGGCTTGAATATATGGAAAAAAAGGTTATTATTTGTTAAGGTATATCAAACATAGAGGTATAATGTTAATTGCATAAAACATATAAGTATTAACTTTATGTACTATAACTTATTGGTATATCGAATCGCAGTAAGCAGTGCAACTGTAGCACAGGCTACTGTAATAGTACATTTTATGTCACATATTTCCAACGTATACTGTGGTTAATATGCGGATTGCACGGTCTTACAGTAACAGCAATTATTATAGGCGACTAACAACTCAAGTGAGCTGTCTGCTTATCAGTATTTTGTTATATAAAAGCTGTGCCCTTAATAATGAAGTTCTTCGCTCCTATACCCTTCATTATAATGAAAGTGTCAAATTTCATCATGATTTCATGTGTTTCTGAATATCAAGCAGTACTGCATAGCAAAAATCTATGTACACGTAAATGATATCGTCGTGCTCTCGAATTCCTAATGCTACAGCCGTAGCAACCGGTCGTGAACTATCTATAAGCGCTCTATAACTAACACATACGCGAATAAGTAAGCAAGCATACTGTCGTACAACATGTATGAGTAACTGCGTAGTTATTATCTGTGTATATGTGCTAGCTAGGAAAGAGCCAGGGATATGCATTATTATTTCTTGGAATTATTGTTTGGGTTTGTTGGGTTAGGGTTACCATAAATACATTTGGTTGCGGTTGTAATCAATTACTTTGACCTCATATGGGTATGTATGTGCGTCGGATAATTTACACATGACAAGTTCAAATCCTGTAACTCTAAAGTAAGCCGTTGCCGAGATAATAAGATGACGATGACCAAATTTAAACAATACTCTCGAGATATTCCTTACATAACCAAACATAACTGCAATATGAATGAACTGTCATTCTTGCATAAGCTATAGAATTTGTGCTGTGAAATAAACTAAATGATTTCCATTAAAACTTTATAGCAAATTAATAAGCTTTATGTCATAAGAGCCGTGCGCATCACGAAATAAGCCGTGCGCCCATCCTCGTATGAAGCCGTCGCGCCGTGTCTAAGTTTAGCAATAAACCAGGTAAGTAGCGAGCTAGTCGCGCACTCGTCAAGCATGGCTGGTTGTAAACCTCGACAATACCTTTCTGTCACTGTAAAGAGAATATATTTTGTTTGCGACGAAAGTGCGAGCACATCATCATTACGCCGCGTAATTTTTTCGTATGTGCCATTCCGTCGTCTGTACTTTTATGCCTTCCCTCCATAAAGACAAAAGGGACTTTGAAGTAAAATCACGTACATTTTTTGCAACTTACTTAGGAGAGATTCAGCCCCTTGCGTTCCATGTTAATATTTTCTGGGAAAACATTGCGGGGACAACGCATGGAAATTACATTTAGATATTTGCTCGTAACGCGTATGTCGGAGTGTGGGCTGGGATATTATATTTTACGTGCGCTGAATGTAATAAAATGTTTAGGCCACTCCTCGCGGTGCCCGATACGCGGCAACCCTAACGAAAATATAGGTAATGCCGATTGATATGTAAATGAGGGGGCTCCATTTCGAACTTTCTTTCGGGGGAAAATCTTATTTACTCATTCCTTTTAATAAAGGAGTTTTTACAAGTTCCCCGTGCACGTTTTGAATTGCTTGATATTACGCTTATTAGGTTACATGCTTTTATTAGCACATGTATGTTCGCTTACGTATTTTTACAAAGCAAACCAATTTATTAGTTCTTCAGTAATAATTTCATCAGAATTATTTAATCTCTACACGCGCCCCTAGATAAAGTATCATTTACGTTCGATTCGTTATTGAATTCGTTTCGAGTCTAAAGGTAATAATGTACGGAAGTGATTCCAAATAGTGGAATCAACCCCGTATTTTACGTTTTCCTTTTTGAATTATCGGAACGAAGTCAAATGTCAAGAATGTTACTTTGGCTATGGGCTCAGATATTTCGTAAATAGTTACATTCATCGTAAGCCAAATGTGTGCTAAATAAAACTGTCATTTTTTTCTTTAGGTTAAGTTGAACAATTTGAAATAAATTAAAATTTACCTTCAAAAGGACAGTTGCAAATCAAACTTTTTAATACATTTATGTCAGACACAGATTTTAATTTTCATCATAACAGCTCAAAGTTGTCTCCATTGAGACACCTAAGTTACAGTAAATCGGAAAAAAAAGGTCTTAGTCAACCAGGCTGGTGTGATACCGATTGGTCAATTTCACACACACGTTTGAGTTTCTTCGCGGATGTATGTAGATTGCTTCAAAATGATTTACTTTAATATGTAAATATGTAAATATACATATATAATTCGAATAAGGATATACACATTGGTATGTGATAGTGTGAATGAACTCTGAACCTCTGGCCCTAAGTTACAATAACTACTATACAAACTGTTAAATGTTTTAGGTACCTCATTAAAAAATCGGTTAATAAGCTTTAAGACTAGCGAAAATACCAACTAACTTACTCGCAAATAAAATAGAACCTATCTCAAACTATGTATGTTAGAATAAAGTTCAGTTCAAATTAAATGTTTTCATTACTCAGAACACTCTCCGTTTAGTTGTCGATGGGGTAAATAAATAGAGTAGCATTCGGACAGAGCGGATTAGCTCGAGGATTATGCTGATGACAACTAAGTAGTACACACAGCAACTCTTCAGACTTTACATATTAACTTTGAGACAACTCTTATGTTGATCGTAATAGTGGGTTTCCGAGTGAAAATGTAAAGTTTGACGTGGTGCTGACTGCACTTACACATACTCGATTAAAAGTGTTATCTCCACATCATTAAAACAGGAATTGCTAAACAATAATATCTGAATTTAATAATATTGTAAGACGGCTAACCCAACGGGTTAAAACTTTAAACTTTAGACAAAAGTATTTGCATAGACAGCATTCTATTCTTGCACACTTGCGCGGACTTTGACTATAGGGAGTAACCTAGCAACAGATTTTGTTATGAGATGAAGTTTAATGAAATTAATTGTTTTGTTGTAATTCTTATACAATAAATATATTATGTAAGTATCTCATGCTCGCCTGGCGTGCGCAGCTCGAATTACGGATCTGCGCGCGCCAGCGGGCCGTCGGTGCCGTACTCCCGCACCTCGAAGCTTGGCTCCACGGGAAGGAGGAGGTCACCTACCGATTGACTCAGATACTCACCGGGCATGGCTGCTTCGGTGAGTATCTGTGTCGAATAGGACGGGAGGGATCGACACATTGCCACCACTGCGCATCCGACCTCGACTCGGCCCAGCACACGCTGGCGGAGTGCCCCGCGTGGGCCTCCGAGCGCCGAGTCTTGGTCGCAGAGATCGGGCGAGATCTATCTCCGCCGGCATTGATTGCGGCAATGCTGGCGGACGAGGGAGGTTGGAGGGCTGTGACCTCCTTCTGTGAAGCAGTGATGCTCCAGAAGGAGGCCACCGAGCGGGGTCGGGAGATGGCCGATCCCGCTCGAAGGAGGCGGCGCCGGGCTCGGTAGCACAGCTGCGGCGCCGCCGCGGGTCGCCGGCGGGCGCGAGGAAATCGCGCCCACGGATACGGCGACCCGGGAGGGACCACGCCCATTCTGTGGCCGGGGGGCGTCGTCGGTGGTGGAGATCGGAGGAGGTATTGTAGCCTCCCCCGAGGAGGACTCCCCTGTATCGGCGGGGGAGCGGAGGCTGGAGGTTCCCGGAAGTAGCTTGGTGTTGCCGGGGGCTCCCTACATGCCTGAGGAAGGCCATCCCTGAGGTTTTTAGTGAGTAGGCCTCCCCCTTCTGGGGAGGAGAGCCCCACATAACCGCCGGCTCGCCACAGCCGGGGTATGCAACTTAATGCATTTTCCACAGGGGGAACAAAAAAAAAATATCTCATACTCATTACAATATTTATTTTTATTCATTACAAACTTTTCGGCTTCATCTGCGAAAAAGTAAGTCACTCGTCGGGATTTCTTTAGTTCAAATAGAACTAATACACCGTGTAAAAAAGCAACTGCAATACAAAAATCTGCCGTTTAATAAATAACATTAGACAATACCGATTTGATCAAAATGAACAGAAATTAGAAAATTGGTCCATTAGTATAAGTGGTTCGTATACATGAGTAGTACGGTGTATATTACACATAATTACAATATTACAATAAAGTAGGGTCTACGGTAATACACCACACTTTGCGACTTTATGCTGGTTATGAAGAATTTACTTATTGGTACATACATAAGGTTTAAAGTAACTTACCAAGAAACCAGGTGGCCAAAAAACATTCAAGAATACAAGTTTCTAATCAAGCACTAATCAAGTCTATCAATGATTAAAGATTGGTTTTTATTCGTCTGTAATATAATGATATCCGCCGTTGTTTTATTCACTTGTTGACATAAAAGATAATGGAAGGAGTTACTTGTGTTTGTGTGTTGGACATTACTTCTTTTCTATTAGATAGACCCAGCTAAAAATAGAGTTTAATGGTCAACTATAACTTACTTATGTCTAGTTCTCATTAAACAGCTGTGTTTACTTAAAACATGACTAATGATAATGGATACAATATTTATAATTATCCGAAATGTGTTCGAGATTAATAATGTCATGATTTTAGAAAGATTAAATAAAACCGACAGTTAACTATAATGGCCAGCTGTCACTGAATCTTTCTCTGAGATAAAATTTCCATTAAGAGCTTCTTATATAAATATTTTTTTTGATATTAAGGCGGCCTTTGGCTTGGGATGGTCCTTGAATGGTAGTGAGGATAGCAGGACAGCGCTGGATGCTAATGGCATAACGAACGATTGGTGTAGAAAATATGCAGAGAGACCTGTCCAGCTGAGAGCGTCTCTCGGTTGAATGATGATGATGATGATAGATTGAAACTGACAGTTAAGTACAATGCCCAGCTGTCGTACTTTATTTCATAAACTATTATTAAATTCTATGTGAGTCGACGGTTGAATAAGTACCGTATTCTGAGTGTCATTTCTTTACGTCACTGAGTTGTGAATTGCAGGCAACTTGAAGATACATGTATGATATTACATATAATTTGTAGGTTTGAGTAATGCAATTTTGATCATTTAACGTGCATATTGACAATTTGCGTTTCCATTATTGTTTTATTTTCTATATTATTATCTCTGAAATAAACTGTTCAACTATCAAATGCAGATATTTTAACTTGTACACAAAAGTAAAGGTAACCATTCAACTTTGAAAACATGTTACCTACCAATACAAACTTATAGTCAAATAATATTCTCGCATGCAAGGCTTACCATCTTTATCCCATCGATCACCATATATCATAATAATTTTCTGTTTAGGTGGGGCTGCCTTTTTAATGAATCGCTTAATTAAAATGCTTTATTATTTACTTGTATTGTGATGATGTACCGACATGTAATAAATTGTCTAATACTTTTTTTTGTGGAAATTTTAAACACACCATTTCACCCAACCGCGAAAGAGACAAATTATTCAGACCACTGGATTCGCATCTAGTACCGAACTTGTTCAACACTGAGTTGGATAATGTGAAATAAACTGACTGAAATAAAAAATATCGATGCTGCTAGGTGCTGCAATTTATGCTCTGAAAGCGGTAACTAGCTTTTATCGACAAGATCATCGACTCCTTTTGTCACATAAACTACTGTACGTCAGTTTACATTCTTTATGCATTCTTTATCCGAGTGCTCATGTTCATTTACCTTCTGATGAGGTTTCTTCGAATTCTTTCTCTTATTGATTTGATAGCCTTTTTCGTAGGAACCCTGGTCGGGTTAACCAGATCATTTTCTGTCACAAACACAGGAGGTTTCATTGGACTCATTGATAGTCCGATATATCATTGCTTCAAAAAATGGGTTTGGTGCAATAATGCAATCACAGTTTAACACCTAACTTCGTTTTAATATCACAAAAATATTTCGCAATCGATTGACGCAAAAGTGAAGAATACCAATATCCAAATTCAAATATAATATTTCGTTCATTTTCAATTGCAACAGTGTTTATATTCAGACTAAGTAGATTATTAAGTTATTTAATTGTCATATTATTCTGTGACATAAATTTATCATAGACTACTTTTATTAATGTAGTTACCCTAGTCATAGAAAAAAAAAACACTAATAAATATACCTTTCTAGAATGATTAATTATGCTTATTGTTATATTAAATATATTTTGTTTCATAAACGTTGAAGACTTTAAATTAATTTTCACAATAATATGTGGTTTTAGATGATTCATTAAATAATATTTTAGTCAACACAACGAAATTCTAACGTCATTTGAGACCACATTCTTGGTGCAATTAAGTTTCAAATTAGAGCTTTCAATTAAACTGTTTGTCAATTTATTTCAAATATTAGACATTTTACATACATCAAGTAAATAATTAAAATTGTTATGATATAAAATTATATAAATCTTGTCCTATGTCATAAGGTGTTTGAGGTTTGAGGATTATACATGATTAACTTTACTCGCTGGGTGCTGCTTGCATTCCGAGTTCTCAGCATGGCTTTATGCGTAGGCGATCCCCTGTTTATAATACTATTACTTTTACTGACGTTCTTTCAACCAATATGGATGCCAGTCTACAAATCGACACTACTCTAAGTGATTCGACCGTATTGATCACGATATACTCAATACTCATATCCAAATTACTTTGTATCGGAGTGCATGGCAATCTTCTTCGGTGGCTGGAGTCCTATCTTCTAAATCGTCTGCAGGCTTTTAGAATTGGGACTTTCAAATTTTCATTTCAAATGATACCATTAGGTGTTCCGCAGGGTTCTCACCTGGGACAATTGTCTTTTAATAATCTCTTAAAATACTTTCAGATTCTTTTCTATGCTGATGATAGTAAAATTATCATACCGATCGGTGTATTGCTGACTGTGAAAATCATCAGATTTAATGAGGTTTTATGAATATTGTAAATTCAATCGCCTAAAACTCAATATTATAAAGCATTCATGATCACTTCCACAAGAAAGCAAGCACTACGCTTTCTTGTATAAGTGATCAGTGGCATCTTTAGTATCATAATTGGTATTAGATATTATAATTGGTAATCTTACGAGTACAAATTTGTTGGGTGTGCGATTCTTAGAGTTAACTTCATTCGTGAACTGGACGACATGTTGAACAATAAATAGAAGTCCTATACCATCGAAAAAAAAACAGTCTTTCGAAATATTCTATTTTCCATATATATGTACCTACTATCGGGGTCTCTCGCGCCTTACCACTTTTTAGAAATATTCGTGTGCAAGCGGCTCGCACCGGACACGACTACGTGATCCGTAGCTATCTCTCATTGGTTACGTATTTTACTACGATTTACTACGACCATTCATTATACCAAAAGAGATTTCAAACATACGATTTTGAAATTTCTTTTGTAATACCCTTTCCATAGAGATATTTTTTTTAATATCGCTCGCTTATCGCTATCTCGCTTGCATGTTTCCGCGCGAGCACAATTGTTGAATGAACGGAAGGCGTGGCTTGTGCCTTAGCATCGTGCAGTGTGCAAGCGACTAACGCTCTAGGACTGGTAAGGCGCCAGTGTCCCCGATAGTACAGACATAGCATTGTAGAGTATGCTTCACCAGTATGGTCTTCAACTAATATCGTATCTATGGCTCGTATCGAATCGGTGCATCGTTGTTTCAGTCGACGTTTAAGTTATCGCCCTAAGAAGCATGAAAATTATAAGGAAAGACTTCGGACTTTTGAGCTGATATAAAACTACTATATGATATAGTAAATCTTACACTATACATACAAATAGTTTACGCTGGAACAGCTCGTTCGAATCATGTCAAGGTTATTTCTGTATTGTATCATCTAATACAAAACTTACTGACTCGCAACCAAATCATAAACAGTATTTTTAAGCCTTTTCATCGGTCTCAAATAGTATGCCTGAGTCACTTACCATCATACGTATACGTCATACATACACACGCACTCTCCAGACATAACGCGCACATAACGTATATATCTTCATAATATACATAGTGCCTCATATGCATTAGTTTTGTGTCGTTTAATTTAAATATGATTAGTTTTGTTTTATCCACTTATGTTTGTGATTTTAGCATTTTTAATTTTTGGCGGGTAAGATGTTAATTACAGTAGTAACGATAATTAACATCTGCAAATATTAATGTGACAAACATATTGATTCTGTATGTTTTTAACTTGAGGTTTGTAAAACAAAAGTATATGCTGTTAAGTTTATTTAATGACTAAATAAGTGAATATATTTTAAATACTATTAGTTTCCTCAAACCGAACTTATCATAATAGCTACAGATGGCTATCTGACGAACACTTGCTCCACACCTATCAAAGTGCAGTTTCATTTTACGAGACCAAGTTATTCGGTTAGCAACTATTATCTCGAAGGGTCGTGTACAGTTCTACCATTAAATAGAAATTGTTTTAGTCTAAACGCATTACCATAACGTCTAATTGCGCATGCGCTAAAGTAATGCCTATGATAGGAACACCACAAGTATAAGAACATAAGTTGGTATTAATAGAAAATAAATGTATGAATATGTACAGGGTAAAATCTTTCTGTCTTTAATTATCCATAACATATAAACTTTGATAAGTTTGTAACTACTTCCCTTGTTACATATTATTTAACTGTTATTGTTAGCTTTTGCCGAATTAAATATAAAAAAATATATAGCAGCACAACTGTCGAAATATTTTTATTATATTATAATAATATTTGTATTATGAAAGATGTAAATTATTATAATAAGTTCATTATTAATTATGTTTATTATTGTCAATATGTTTTGCATTGTAATTGTAAACATCCAATCATTTCAAATTATAAATATTTTCGTCAACATATTTTGTGGTGTACAGTTTAGAAGACAAAAATAATTATGAAAAGAGAAAAACGAGAAAACTACTTGAAAATTCATTTAATTGTATTTCTCAAACATGTGATTAGAGACTATTTTATATCCTCATTTTCACATTAGTATAACCATGAAGAAACAACAAGAATATTTTTTTAAGAGAAAATTATGAACATGCACTTAAAAATTTTGTAACAAATTATTGTGTACAATTGAAATTTTAGTACTTCAAATTTTTTTAACGTTTCTATATATCATATTATGATGATTGTATAATTAGCAATAAATTATGTAACAACCCACAAAATTACAAATAAATTTGAAAATATATTATAAAAGAACTTGTTTTAGCTTCCGTCTTCTAAATATACGTATATCACGTGAAATGTCATTATGGTTGAAAATTCGTTTGTTCAGAATTGCGGAAAATATGTTATTTCATTACGGCTGGAAGTGATAATTTTGTAGGCAAGCATAAAGGATGTTTTTTATACGGTATATAAATGCCGGAAGAAAACAAAAAACAAAAATGCTTTAATAATAACATTTCGCACTTTAAAACCACGTGGAAAAGGCTACTTTTTGTAGAAGAAAATGTACATAAAAGTTAATGTAAAAGTTACTCTACGAATAGATTAGTATTCTTTCAATACAAATAATTTTGAAAACATATTGAAGTAAATTTATTTATCAGGGGCACTATATAAACGCAAAATCATCCAAGTGTCAATGTACTATACCAATATGGCTGGCAAAAGTTAATTTCATTGTCTACAATGAAATATTTTGAGTATGTGCTCAGGATATTGCATTTTAGCGATATTCCGTTGTAGAAGTGGCCAATAACCGTGGCAGCGAATCGAAGGTTCGATATTGGGACCCTGTGAGTGGAGCCGCGGCGGCTCTTATTTGTTTTGGAAAATCTGCGCAGGGCAAAAGGCCTCTGGTGTTGTAAGAATCTATTTTTCGTTACAGGATTAAGGTTCAATATTTTCTTAACAAATCTTACTTATTACTTTTTGGGGAAATATAGTGAGGTTGTGGTTGGGTTTTTGCCCAATTAAATTTAGATTTTTGTGTTGTCGAGTTATTTGAATGTACTATTTGTTTTCAGTCTACTTGCGATTAATTTATATCCCAGCACCTAACAGGAGCAACTAGTCTGTATGTGCTGTCTGTTGTATAATTGTTATAATTTATATATATATATAGTGATGATCTCGTACGCACGCTTCACGACTTTTAGCGTCCCAACCAAGTCGAATTCAAAAAAGCTATAGTATCTGTATCATATATTACATACATACACTACTGCAGGTTATACAGAAATTAAAATAGCATTCTGCTACTATGCTTAATGTGTGAGGACTAAGAGAAGGACTTCTCTCTCTCTCTCCAATCTCAGTCAGTAAGAGATCAATCGACGGATCCTACTTAGCCGGGAACGTTCGGTTAGCTACGTAACCACCTACTGCAATGCCTCAAGACGAAAGTCTTATTTCGGTGTGTTGCTAGTTATGGTTATATGAAGTGCAACTTACCTACTTACCATGGACGTCATCAGAAAGCTCAAATTCAAGCAAGCAAAGGGCAATGGAGAGATTATGCTCGGCAGATTTTCTTTCTTTTAGAATAGTAAAATTTCTCATAAGATCATCGACAGGCTCACCAACATAACCCAAAAAATTGCTAAATTCAAGTGGTAGCGTACATATTTCGCAGGACTGGCGACCGTTGGGTTGAAAAGGACAAGTGACAGAATAATGCGAGAAACCGCAGCATTGGTAAGCTTCTCTCAAAGTGGGTCGACGATTTCGCGAAGATCACGAGAAAGCGCTGAATGATAGCAGCACTGGACCTGAAAAAATAATAACGATGATGATAATATCATACATTTAACGTCATACATTTATTTGTATTAAATAATTTTGTATCAGCGTTCTTAAGAGTTTCATTAATAAAAACTTTTACCCACAATTTGAGACATATTCAGAATTATCCTTAAGGAACAAAAATACAAGATTTTTAGAAAAAGCATATTTTAAAAAAAAACGATATTGTATTCCTTTGATTAAAAATATAAAATAATTTCCTAATGAGTACAACTTTTTAAATATGTCGTCTCTACCGCTATATTAAAATTTGACCAAATTTTACTAATAACTAAGAAGCAAAGTTATATAAATACAATGAATAAATTAATTAATTTTCTTCAAATCATTTATTAAGATCACCACCAAATAGACATTCAGAGGGGAGCGCAAAAAATATTATAATATACACATAATGATTACAAATTATTTAGCTTCGTGGAATATTAATTCAGATGAACTTTTGAAATAACCTCTCAACAAATTAGCATTCTAGTTAATTTATGTTTATAAATGAGCCCTCACTCAATTACATTTGTTATTCAGTTGGAGTGCCAAGGTGACGTTTTTCGGGAGATGTTTTAGTGTTTTTAGGAAGTTGCCAAGTTGGTAATTAGTTTGCGGGCAGGTGGCACCACTGTCTAAGGAGTATCATCACGTCCGATAACTTTTTCATTTGATGCGAATGCGGACAACTTTTCCATTTCTTTTTATTAACAACGAAACGAAAATAAGAGTGAGCTTTATGAGGAACAGATAGGCACCTGATGGTTTTGCTAATAAGCAACGTAATGAACCTTCCATTTGTTTTGTGGCTTGATTCCGTTCTGTAAGTTCATATTTAGCTTGCATTTCAAGTGGGTAAAATACGTACAGTAATTATTTTGTATTTTTAATTATAAAACGTCACATAAAAAATGTGTATTTTTTATTATTAATAATTATTCAACTGTAGAATTTTATTGCGATAGATAGAGTAGTGGCTGAATTGGTTAAAACATGTCAACGACTCGGGTCACACACGAGCTGAAAATTTCAGTTTTTGTTTTACATTTAGTTAAATCAGTGTAAATATTCTACATATTTAACATGTTATAAATTTGTCATTATTTACTTTCTTTAAACTTACAAACAGAACGAAAATATGATTCAAATAAAAACATATCGTATGCTTTTCGTAGATTAGTTATTAAATTTAATTTGGTAAAATTTGATATTACATTTGGCAATTTGATGGAATTTAATGATTCATAAGGCAAGCCTTATTTTTAATAAGAAGTTATTACTTTAATTCTCATAATTAATAAGTAATTCACAATTAATTTTCCTTGGACTATTTATTAATTATCTATGAATAATTAACAAAATATATGTCTAAAAATATTTTTATTGAATCTAATTTTAACAATTGTGGCAAACACAAGTTAGACATCTAACATTCTGAACCTATTTTACATCTCAGTCTGCTTCCATTTCAAATTAACACATTTCCATTGTCATTCGTGACGAAAAAACATCACGTCCTGCTACCAACTTAGACCGAAGCCCTGTCTTTGTGTCTTTTATACATTAATAATTGGACAGCCGCCCCCCGGTCTCCCGAACGTAACTTTCGGTACATTATTCGCCGGTCTTGTCGAGATCTAAGATTTTATTTTTTACGTGGATAGAATTTAATGAATAAGAACATAACGTCTCGCATTATATCAGAATGTGCTTTCAAAGGAAGCCGAGGAAGCCTAAATTGATATGCATAAGTCACCGCGCCACCTCGGAATATGTTCTCACAACCGGTTTTCCGGTAAAAGTTTAATTAATGGTCGTTCCGTGATATAATTTCATCCTAGACATTTAATATAATGTAATTTTAATGATTCATAGAATGATATAACTGATTCATTCATTCATCAGTCATTATATTGAAATGTTTTCTTTTTGTATCTAAATAATAATATATAACGAGAATTAACGTGATAGATATTGAAATTAAAATAATAACTGGTGTAAAGCGAGATGCGTACGATGAAGACCTAAATAATTGATTACTTTCTGGATATAATATTTTACCCTTTCCTATCGTTATTTAATTAGGCTAATTATGTTCCTTATCTTCGACCTGTAGCTGTATATGTTGAACATAGGCCTCCCAAGGAGCATAATTTAACCAGTTTTACAGGTACAACTATTCACTTCCCGCTATCCAACACAAATCGTTACCCGATCTAGCTGTAAGATGCCATCCATTTGCTTCTCCAATTACATAATTGAAGAAGCATATGGAGGACGTCCTACATCTAGACCACGGAATGCGGAAGTCCTTGTATGAAGTGAATACATACTCAACTCCACTCAAGTACGAGCCTGCTCCAATAATTATCAGCTCAGCACATTACAATTTCAGTTTCCTTAATTTCAGAGCATTACCAAAGATTGTGGTTAGGTGCCGAATAAGCACGTTTTCATTTTATTTGCTGTAGATAAATTCGGAGAATAACTTCTGCTTTACTGATATGGAGGTTAATAGTAAAAATAAACTGCGAGACCAGAGTTGACAAGTTTTCTATTTGAAAATTAACAATATAATATCTATAAATATCTAATCTAATCTATTAGATACGTTGCACTTCGTTGCCGTCTAACAATCAATGAATGGACGTAAACTGTCAATGCAAAAGATAGCAAAATCCCAAAACTGATAATTAATCCTTTACATGCCGAGGTATTAAACTCACATCATTTTTACGTTAAATTTATACTCATATTTACGTCTACTGTTATTAATAGGTCTAATAATATAATGATCTAATATTATCGCAATACTCATATAAAGGGTACATTAAAAAAGAATCCAATAATTTATATCCTTGATAGCATATACAAAACATCGTTTATGTAGCAATTTATTTAATCACCATAGCTCGAGTATAAATTTATTTTGGCTTAGCTGATTCTATTGTTCTATTCACTAAAAGGTTATTAAAAACAAATACTTCAATTCAGAATGCTTAATGAACTTCGAGCGTAAACATAATATAAACTTATAGCATTATTGCTCCCGCCCCTGTTTAGACGTAATAAGTTTTCTTTGCAGTTTTGAATCGTAAAATATAAAAGCCAATCTTAAATAAGCCCCAGGTTAAGTAGTTGTAAAATACAAGTTTACTGCAATAAAAATTATTGCTACATCGCAGCAAAGCTTCACACTAACGGCAACATGAAACGTGATGAAAAACTCTAGAGAAAAGTTTGCGCTATAAAAATACAAGGTTATTTGCTTCTTAGCTGAGCGTGCAAGGTGTCTGCATAGTCGCAAACTAAACGCAAGCACGCCAAGCAACTTCGGAGAAATACAACTGTTTTTCTTTATAAAATATGTTCTCGGAATACATAGTTATTAGGCGTTTTGGATTGCTTGTTAAACGAAATCAACATTTCCATCACTAATTACGGATTAACTCAAAAAAATCATATTAATAAGAATTAGCTTCTGTTAATCTTTTTCTTATTCATTAAGCGGTAATCCCATGGCTACATTTTCGTAAAAACTTGCATTCTCACAAGTGTGTTCAGCCCGGTCGATTCGACCAATCAAATACAGCGACGACACGTACTGCAACCGCGAGTATCTAATATAACTTGATTACAGTGGGTGGAATAATATGGCAACGATATATAATGCATGTAATTTAGATTACGCATTAACGTTAACTTATGTTAAATATTTGGAAAAGTTTCACTTTATTATTAAACATTTTATCCGTCCGCGCCACGCAAAGGAGAAAGTGGTTATCAATCTATTTTATTTTATTAGGAAAACACATTTATTACATTTACAATGTAAAATAGTACAAGTAACGCCTAAAAGCTAAACACAAGCTCCTCATATAGTTTCACCAGTAAGCTTAAATTAGAAAAAAAAATATTTTATACGTATAATTAGTTATGCTATTAAATAAATTAACTTCCTATCGACAATCCACAATAAATTTATGATTAAAATCGTTAAATAACTTACAAGGCCTAAATAGATAACTATTACTTCATTAATTAGTGCGAACATGAGGAAAGTAAAGTAACATGTATAAATTAGGATAGTTATTAGATAAGAAAGTACTATTGTTAGATAAGTAAATGCTGCGCAACTCACGTTAATGTTAAGTCACGGAATAGTATTGATAAGATAATATGACGCTGTACGTACAGTACGTAGTAGATCCAAACGAGGACAGTTTAAAAAATGCACGGACTACGAGTCCGTGGAGTAGACATATATATATATAAAAAAAAAAGTAACATGAATCTCTGACGAAGATTTGAGGATGGAACATTTATCTCAATTTTGCTAAGGAGCTTAGGACGATCGATTTATCTTGAGCTATGATTTTATAGCTTCTTTCAAACATTTGTTATGACCTAGGATTTTTATATTTAATAAAATGGGTAGCACATATAGTCCCACATTATAACTATCAGCCACCATATTGTGGAAAATAATTATGTATTACAAAAATAACAATACCCGACTGGGTAAAATATTTTTAATTTGTACCTGAAAAAAAAAAGAAATCGAGTAGTCGTGCATAAATAAATTCTAAAGCCAAACATGGAGATTTTAGCATCGGAACCCATTAAATATATTACCGAGCTCAAATCTTCCCGATAATGGTAATTACTGTGCTTAAATGTCAATTTGCCTACCTCTAGCTTCATAATGAAGTTCTGCGCATGTACGTGCTACGGGAAGAGATCGCTGGTGACTTCATATTTCCTTTTATAGTTAGATGTTTACATGTATGTATGTGTGCTACTTTCAGTATATTTATTTTTAGATTAGGTCTTTGTAATTTAAAGCCCAAGTGAACATAACTAATAGTGATATTGTTTCTTGCGAGTAACTGAGGTAATATGTAATGTATTTTAAACGATAAAAAGTAAAATAAAATTCATCGTCAAAACCACCATGTGACGTTTGGTAATTCATATAAAAAGGCAGTTCAATGGATCATCATTGCAATTCAAATGTCAATATATATTGGTATCGTATATGTATTTAAACCACACTGAAACTTACAGATACACATAAATGCTGTTATTTCGTTTTAATATTTTAGTGAACAGCTTATAGAAATATTATAGCTTATACTTCGCTAACTATGTAAAGAAATATGAAAATACAGTACTTGTATTAATCACAATCTTATTATGTTTTGGTCTAGTGCATTTTTTTGTCATTTACTACAGCAAAATCCTTTCAGAGAGCAGTATGGGTCAGTGAATAGATAGCATTTCTTCTGATATTTTTCATTGCCTTATTTATACATATGGTTTCGACTTAAAAATATATATGCAACATCAAGAATGTGTTGAACTGAGCTTAAGTTATTTATCAAACAATTTAAACTGGTCGCAGACAATTTTAATCTTGCTTTACTAAGTGATAGAACTTTCGATTTAATCTACCACTGTCTAGTTCTGGTAAAGTTTGTCGTTATAATAACATTATTGTGTAAGTTAGTTAACCAACCCTTTTAGAAATTCAAGTAGGGCTCTCATATCTTTTTTGATAAAATTACTTTATCATCAAGTAGTTCAGGAACTTTTCTGATCATGCATTAATTAATAAAAATCCTTCTTGTTAAGTTGTGGATATACATTTTACATTATATAAAATATTTTATAATAATATAAAAAATACATTATATAGTGTAAAATGTATACCCACACCATGCTATAAGAAATAGTATTATGAAATAAAAGAAATCATTATTAACAATAAAATGGACAAAGGTTGATGATAAAAAGATGTTGTTACAATCAAAATGTCCATGTGTCCGTCATTGACGTGCAATATTATTACATATAAAATTTGTAATTAAATTAAACATTGAAATTACCAATGTAAAAAAAGCACAATTTTAATTTATGATATGATTAATTATATTTTAAGTGACAAATGTTACGAGTATCATACGTTACGATCACTCTATAAAACCGATCCTTTACTGTGTTCATTTTAGTTTTTGGTGCAACAAAAGAATGTTTGTTTCCTAACTGATCTCGAAATATATATATATATATATATATATATTATATATATATATATATATATATACCTATATATATTTCTCTATTGTTATACTACAATATACTGCGTAAAAGTATATCATATATTTTACTGAATGAGTTTCCAGTAAAATCCAATTTATACAAAGAGATTAAGGATCTGGATTACACATAGAACCGCTAATCAGATTTTCACGAGAACCAATGTTATTTGAAACGCGAAGATCTGAAAAGTTTAAGCTCAACTTCAAAAAGCCCGTTCAATCTGCTGAAGAAACATTTTGTAAAAGTTTGCTCATTCCTTACTCATTTCATTAGTGTTTCAATTACTGATGTTTTTTTTTATTTTGGTTGTAAAATCACGAATATACTGAGCTATATCCCGAATTCCTTGCTTGCATAAAATTTCTTAAAAGTATTTTTTATGTAGGTAATTACGAGCTAATGATGTTCGGTCTGTAATAATTAGAGATAAGTATCTTTACTTATCTCTAGTTATTACATATAGAAATCGCCATCTACTTTTAATTAAAAATTGCAAATTAGTGAATATTTCTTCTTTACTCTACTTGGGATTAGTTTGTAATATATTATCGTCGTAAAATCTAAATCTTTAATCGATTGAATAATAAAGTTGGAAACTTAAACCCAGCTAGTCAGAAGGAAAGCCTGTGGTGATGCGATAGGCGGCCTGTGGTGAATAATTGCTCGCGTGCCGGCCTCCTGGCGCCAGTGTCAACGGCTTCGCCATAGCGCAAGACGCACTGCGGCATACGAAACACTCTGGACATGGTACTTTGCTTTACTGGTACATAGCGGACTTGTATCGCCAACATAATTTTGTGCTTGTGTAAGCGTTTTTCATACACGCAGCACACATTTGATTTTGTGGATGTCAGGCACAAAGGACATATTAGTAATTTTTTCTTGCTTACCTTTAAAAAACTTCATAATTGGAACTACAAGAATTCTGCACTGGCGTGGTTTATGTGCTTTTATAGGTTTACGCGTGCTGTTTTCGCATAACTTCATTAATGAGTTGCAGCTGAACCAGAAACATGACTGCCAAAATATAAAACCCTACAAGCCGGAAAAGCCCTGGTACTATCATACAAAATTTGCAAGAACTGAAAAAAGATATCTCTTTTTTTAATATTTGCCAATTTCTGCTAATTCATTTTTGTGTGTCCGTTATTATAATTAATATCATAACAGTATTATTATTAGTGAAATAATTATTCTACTTTCGATGTATATTTGACTATAAGATTTTAGTCTGTTGTGTTACGTTGCTATTTCAACAATACTGTCTCATAATAAATGGGCCGTACTTTTACGCTCTTCAAGGAAACCGTTCGCCTGTCGGTATTAATACGGTAGTTACTCGTGATGGCCGTTAAAAAGTATTGAAAAAAGATTACATTTAAATAATATCACCCAAGCGGCCACTGTTCTGAGCGGGCCGATGCATGAACCCTCCGGAGCGCTTAGTAATCAACCGAAGGAATGTTCGATTCTTAGAAAGATCCTCAAAGTAAGTACGAGAGAGATTTTATCGCAAAATGAATCTCCACTGTGGAGGCGAAGGAAAATTGCAATTTGTAATGGCACTTTCTTATTAGTGGCGCTTCCGAATTGCCTATGATTGTGATTTTGGATTATATGCTATAGGAATGATAGTTTACTGTTGTGATATGAAACTAATAAGTGAATTAAATTAATCTCACAAGTAAATAAAAGAATTGTATGAGAAAAGAAAGCACGTCAGTTATTCAGATAACTTAAGATATGACAGCGGATTTGGTTTCGATTATCACATTTAAAACTAAAATAGATAGAATAAAATGAAATAATAACATTAGAATCGAGTCAATCTTGAATTTTATTACAAAAAAAAAAGATATTTCCATGCAACATCATGACGTCAAAACAAATAAATTAAGACCGTTTTTCTCAAAAAGCTAATAGAAAGGATTTAAATGGATCAGTAACACGTAAACATAACTTCTGGTAGTGTATGTCCAAAGGCCGTAATAACCGCTAATATCCACGTGTACCCTTGTTAACTAACTTAGTGTTACAACAAAAACCTAACCTGTTACAGAGATGGACTTAAACACGCCTAAAATCTGACAAAACACAGTTCCGTTTGCATGGAGCTAACCACACAACCAAATGACAGTACTGTAGTAATATTATTTGTTAGTTTTTTATGTTTACTCTACATTATACAGCGCTCGAAATATGAAGCTTACCAGTTAACCAAATAAAATATAATTTTGAAATATTGATTAATTTCGTACGTTTTTTTATATAAAATAACTCTCAATGGTAACTTTTCATCAGTAAACAACAATTATTAGTTGCTTAGTACGAAAACGAAAGAATTAGTAGTCAACTAAACAAGGACCCTTTGCTTGAGTGCCATCGATTTGCAGCTTCCACGAATCCTATTTTAAATTAAATCAACAGAATTAAGGAGGGTACCGTCATGCAAATCTGAGTGAGTAGCCGCTCATAATTTCATAATCTTAATAGTCGCTCTAACCGCGTAAAATGGAGGGTTTTGTAGAGAGGCCGACCCTGAGGCGATCTGCTGACCATATCTTAGGTATAAAGCAATGTAACGGGCATGTAGATGTATGAAGCTAAAAACCTTTGCCTTGGTCAAAGGAGGTTAATCATTGGAAGAGATTGCTTGTTAACTATAATATCGCTAGTTGACTTGTACCTTGCTATGTTTTTGTAAGTCCCTACCGTGAGGTACGAGATTAATTTTTTGGAGGGATAAAATTGCTTTGAATACTATCTCCCACTGAAGACAATCGATGTCAGGCCACCTCACCTTTCGGTTTTCCGCATTACTACGTGATACCGCGGCAGGACACATGAATGTCGCCGAAATTACTATTTCTTCAGCTATTGTACCAGGCGATAGCTATCATTTTTTTTCGCCAGGTGACTGTAACATCTTCCTTTTCAGAGTATCAGTACCACGGCATACGCCCGATGTTCTGCGTACCCATCTGTACCCTGGAGTGGGTTCCCTTAGGGGTCCTCTTTTCGGAACTACTTCGTGTCTCTTTTCAAGAGAAGACTCTCTTAACTCTCTTAAGACTTCTACGCTTCTTTAAAACCGATATTTGCGTTGTACTATTAAGCATAGATATTCATTCGTTAACTAACAGAATTATATTTTTCTTTAACTTTAAATATATTAACGGTTGAATAAACTCTCGTTAATTTTAGTGTGATCAGTTCATCATTATTCCATTACCTATTTTCTAAAACAGAAAAGGTTTTGTATAAATAGATTTGTATCATAATTTTGATCATGTATTGACGAATTAAAGATTGTCATTAATTTGCGTTAATTATTCAGGCATGTTACGATTTAACGATTAGCGAAGTCGGTTTTTATAGTAACGGATTAGCGATTAACAAAGTTAAATATATGATTACTATGCGGGTACCATGACCGCTTAGAGTAAGGTTAAAACTATAATGAAACAGACATCGCTCTTGGAGCGTGTAGCGCCATCTAGCGGGATGAAAGTAACACTATCATCCCGAGAATTGAGGTATGATTTATGTTTTAAAAAATCATGGTGGACTTTGATAAAGCGATTTATCATGTTACACTATCAAAATACAAAGAATAAATTTGAAGGTGACGGTTATATCGCACAATTCTTTTTTTCCGGTTCTTCTCAGTACAAGGTCTCCCGCCGTAGATTTGCGAACCGATGGCGTAGCTTTTCGACATTCATAAGTGCTTGTAACAGCCCAGACTGAATAAATGATTTTGAATTTGAATTTGAATTTCAATAAATGCTTTATCATATCTTGTTTGATTGCTCAGCATGAGCCCCGTAGTTGAGAGTAAATTACAATAAACAATAACATTAATATAATAATATTCAAGAATATTATCAGTCCGCAAATACACAACAAAAAGTTGATTGATACCCTTCTATATGCAGTGATGTTTGTAAACTTTGAAAAATCTTAAGATAAGAAATTCTAATATTACAATATCTATATTAAATATTTAAGTAAGTAGTTTAAGTAGTACTATATTAAATATTTAGTTAAGTATTTATACATTTTTGTTGGTTATGAGTGTTTTCAATAATTAAACACTCAGTTCAGAACTATTTTGAAATGGAGGTGATGCGAGTTTGAGGTATTCGCACTATCTTACTATTTCTTCAAAGTTATTATTTCTATTACTCTTGGATTAAACTCTTAATTTCTTTTAGATTTGACAGTATTTATTGCTTGTCTTTTATTTAGTAAATACCTAAATATTGTTCATACTCACATAATACATTCATTTATCTAAACTTAAAATATCCAATCATACAATTGCGTAAATAAAACGTGCCATCACAATCTATAGTTTTACTTATAGAGTTGAACACGAAAACAGTTTACTCCTAAAAGCTCTGTACATGTTTATCACTGAAAAATCAACCGTATGTAACACGAAATCGAGCCGTCAAAAAAATTAATCGCTTACAGCTATCCGCTCACGTGAAGCGGGGTCGAGTGCAGCGTCATTAATTCAATTTACATACAATGCCGACCCTGATGTGCTCCGCGAGACAGATAATCGCGCAAATGACTTTTCGAACTCCGCTCAGTCGGATGGCGTTATTCACTGCGGCTTCATTTTTGCAAGCTGAAAGGTAATGAAATGTGTTTTACGCTCTTGTTCGCGTTTCGTTTATTTTATTTTGTCGTGGTTCTGTCTTAAGTTTTACAAAGTTTATTGATGTTTACTTGTTGAAAGCGACCCGACTTGCAACGTCGTCGCTTGTTAAATCAATATTCAATCAGTGAACATACATACATACATACATATATGTCACGCCTTGTTCCCAATGGGGTAGGCAGAGACCACCTCTCTCCACTTGCTACGATCCTGGCACACTTCTCTTGCTTCCTCCACTTTCATGACGTCTTCATGCATGCTCGTCGGTGAACATTTAAATATAATTAAGTCAACATGTGTAGAGATCCTCGAGAAAAACCTATGTCGGGCAGTGGGCGTCTTTTAACTGAAATGATGAGGACAATGAAGATATTCCGCTATCTAATGAAGTTGTATTATCTCGCATTAACGCTTCAGACTTTATATGTTGACCCTGACTTTGACTTTTTCTATCAGTGTCGATTTTCAGAGTCCAAATGTAAAACTTGATATTTTGCTGCTTGTACGTTTGATAAATATTGCGAATTCAAATGCTTACTATTTAGCATAATACAGTACAATTATACTAAGTATCTGATAGTTATTATAAATTTTATTTAATATAAAAATATAAGATTATCTGAAACATATGCGAAATAAGCGGACTATCCACGTTGTAATAAGTAACCTAATTACCATCAAGTCGTGCAGAGTACGTACAAGTAGTTCTTGTGAGATTCATAGCAAATTTACAATTCCCACACAACCATAGTGTACGTTCCAAACTTTTGAATAAGATGTAAGAAATGAAACCTCACAACGCCAACTGTGGCCTTGTGAGGGTACTGACCCAGTAATATTAATTTGTTCCCTTAAGCAAGCACTGTTGCGTTGGGGCAGAAATAGTTAACACGAAAGTTACCCACTTGGACGACCCTGGTACAGTGTCGCTCCGGCAAAACAAGTAGCTATTACAACATGTTTTACATATTAACAGAAAATGGCATTAAAACTCCATCCAAGCTAATATACATTTGATATAAAACTGTCACGCGGTAGTCATTTTTCAATTTTCAAAGGCAGGCGCATAGTAGATGGGTTATAAAAAATTCACCAACCGAAATTCCATTTAGGCGGCCGCCCGCAGTCCTTAATTCAAAAGTGCGCTATTTCGAAAATATTGTAATACAGTTTGCATACGACCATTCGCCGGCCGGCGAACGAAAGCAGGGAATATAGAATGGTAAATGGAATGAAAACATTCGAGTTTCGTTTTCACTCATTTAATTAGGCAGAGTTTTAAGTGAGGCGCCTCGATGTCGCCCTGCGAAAGGTTCGGACGTACATTTAGATGTTTTATTTGAGTGCTCGCTAGTTTTCAAGGTTTGCACTGGCTCTGTGTAATCTAGGAGGTATTCCAGGGAATAATAGTGGGGGCGGAACTCGTTACAATCAAAGGGAGATTGTCTGGAATCCGAATGGAAGCTATTTGGATAGTCTATTTTTAACCCCGACGCTACGAGGGGAGCCGTTCTATTAGGTTATAATATAATATGATTTCTGTACTAGCGTAACTCTGAAATAAATGGATCAATACTCTTTAAAAAAGATTACATATGATAGGGTGACCTTATTTTACTTGACGAAAAGTGACGATTAGAACGAAGGTTAAAAGAATTCTCTTCAGCTAAGAAACTGGCTGTCATCATGAACGGTTACAAGTGCAACTGTCGGGCCAGAATTATACAAATAACAATATTATTGTGGCTACAAATTTAGGTAAGACGGTGTTAGTACCAAACTAAACCTTGCAAAAAGTTATCTATTCTAACGAGGAATCGAAGCCCGTTTCTTCAATACGTGATAGAAAAACTACTAGATCACAATACGCTTACAGTTTTCGCAATTTTAGAAGCCTAGTGTTATTGTCATAGTTTATCTGTCAGAATTATGTCATTTTTAAGCTATGTGTATTTTTTTTTTTTTCCTCAGGAGAGGAGGCTGAGAATCCATCATGGATACCAACACAACAGGCAAGCAGGGATGCGTTGATTATGTCGGACTCCTGGTACTGTCGAGACGGCTCGACTACACAGACCTACCGACTAAACTCAGCCTAGCCTTTGGTCCTATTGACCCTACTGGCTTTATTGACGAGAGGGCCGCACCTCAGGAGAGGCACGGTTAGCGCTACCCCATGGTGGGGGTATATGCGCTAGAAGCAGGCACGAATCTCCAAAGTGGGACCGGCCAGTATTGACGAGAACCTATTCAGGCTAAGCAGAAGGCTGCCGTTTAGGGGTTGACAAGGGGGAGCGACGGCTCAGACGCCGCCGCTTGCAGGTCTAGAAGTTCCTGCGTGAGTTGGTTGGGAGGGTCGCTAAGGACATGTCGCGGTCTACGAATCCTCTGCCGGTGTTGACTAGTGTTGCCTTGTGACAGGCTCACAGTTGGTGGTATTGACTGGTGACTATGTGTATTACACCAAAAGAAACTTAGACTATAAAGACTTTAGGGCGATATTCCAATGACTAATTTGCATAAATTAAAAAAGAAAGAAGGAAGAGTTTACAAAACCGATTAACTTGTAGCTCTAAATCCACAATTACATGTTTCTAAAATTATAGGTACTATGTCTTAAAATTATATGTGCTTTGGAGCAAAATTTACGAATGAAATATTTTACTACTGTAATATTTATTTTAACTTTCAAGCATCACCATATGAATCTATAGAAAATATTAATTACGTCACTTAAAATGGTATAAGCAATAAAAAAAAACAATTACTTAACAAGCTTCATGTGATCTATAACATCGACTAAGTAATTTTACCAACGCAGGCACCTACTTACCTTAATTGCCGGATTCAAACTCGCCACTGCAATAGTTCAAGCTCTTAGCTGATTATTTCAAGTCTAACCAGAGAAGAGAAATCTACTTTAGTTCTTAAAATATGTGAGCAGTTAGATATTTCGACGAGAAATTTAATTATTTGTTCGTACTATGAACGCTTACGGCTATATTTTGAATAAAAAAGTCACAGACAAATCTGAAACAAATATCTCCCTAATACACAGATATGGAGGATGACTTGAGACATTACTTCAGTTTTTTCTATCTACTGAGAGAAATATTAATTACTATTATCGATTACTAAGAGTGTAATTGGTAATAATCGATATATTAGAAAAGACTTTGGTATTATTTTATCTATTCACCGATTGACAGCTGCGTCTATAATATTTCATCAGCGTCTACCATTGATTTTTATATCTATCGGTTTACGACAGCAACGATATGCTTTTCGTGTTGCGCATTCTATGTCCGATATAGAAGTTCTGTAAATTATCATGGTTGGTTAAGGGCAAGGGCAATTTTGGGAACTGGGAATCAAGTTGAACAGGCTATGATTCGTGAGAAAGGAGAAGAGGTTTCGATAGTATTGATACATTCAGGAAGCCCAACACGGATCTGCGTAGATCCTTGAATAAATGAAAATATCACGTTTATATGAATGAACGCTATATGTATACATTGTCTCTTTTAGAACGTGTGGTACAATTTACATTGTGGTCAGGTTTTAATCAAGGATGATTGTCCGAGAACATATGACAAACCCCAGACGAAGAAGACTTACGGCGGCGTGGACGGGCCAAACCATGCACGCAGGTCTCACACACAGGCCTAAGTTGTTAGAAATTATGAATTACAATGTGTGGTAACTGCCCATTGTAGGATATTAAAGCTAGTACAACTTTATGCCAGCGGCTACGCCTACATTTTAACGAATTTTAACACAAGAAATAAATATTTCACTATTCTATGTTCTTCCCATAGTGTAACAATTCTCACACCAAAGGACATTGTTCCGGCTCCATACATGTTCTGCCTAAGAACCGTTCGAATCGAAAGTGACTTATATAAACTCTTAAAATTATATGGAATCCTATGAAATAAGTTTTCACGAACGGACACTTCAGGAAACTAAAATAATTACGAAAAAAGTTAATATTTTGAGGTTATAAATAAAAAATAACCAACCTTGCGGGAAATATCAGAGTAGTAATATCAAAGTAATATTAACAATACTATGTACAGCTACATATGTTCTCTTCTAGAACTAGGAAAGGACTACTCTAATAGATACTAGGAAAAGAGATAGTACCTAGTCAAGTTTAAGATAATTCTTTGACAATTATCATTTTACAAAATCTAGTCCTTTACACACAGCCGAGTCTACCAAGTACGGAAATCGGAATGTAATCGGAATCCGTAATCAAGCCAAAGTTGTTAGAATAAAACCATGAAACGCATAGAAAATCACAAAAGAAACGATAGTCGCAAAGCAATCAAAAATTGAATGAAACGGCACAGATAAGGTATGAAGTACACCAGTGTTGCCAATTACAAAAACTATAATACTCGAATGCCAAGCTAGAAATTCGCGGTTTCGCTTAAAATATTTTTAGGAATCAGAAGAGAAATTCCTTAAAAAAATAAACAATTTAACAAATCACTTATAAACACAATAATTTGGCAACAAAATAATTTTACAGAGGAACAAAATCAGCCTAACGCCTACTTTACGAATTACGCAACGTTACGCAACGCAACACGTAATAACGGTACGACCGGTCTACCCGCTCCGAATGCCCGATAATAAGTAAGTCGCTAGCCAACCGCAGCGGCTTTTATAGGCAACGGTCGGTAACCTTACGCAACGTGTGGGGGTATCCGCTTATACGGCCTCTCCTGACATAGTGTCGTCCTCGACACGAGCCTCGGGGTTGTCACCCACTCAGTCATCCACATTCGAGCGTCCCCTTTAGACAACTGTCTAAAGGGGGACGCTGGTTACGAATGTCTTTCCAGAATAGGCAACTGCCTATTCTGGAAAGACATTCGTAACCGTTCCAGTTATTCATCGACTTGGCACGATCGACTTCTTCACACCAATCTTCGAAGTTATGCAAATTAGGATCGAAACTAGAAATATAAAATATTTGGTTGGATCTCACCGTGCTGTTGATGGAGCGTATCGCGTCTACTATACGCTCGGTTACCGTGGCTGTGACGCTAACATCACTGTTGGCGACCTCCGGCGCAGTCTCGGGCGGGCCCTCTGACGGCACGACCGGCGTCACAGGAACGTGCGGCGGCGTGTGCGACGGTCCCTGGCTCTGCGCAGGCGTCGTAACCGCACAGCGAGCCTCCAGCGGCCTCGCAGTCGTCGCGCGCGCCCTCTGACGGCACGACCGGCGTCACAGGAACGTGCGACGGTCCCTGGCTCTGCGCAGGCGTCGTAACCGCACAGCGAGCCTCCAGCGGCCTCGCAGTCGTCGCGCGCGCCCTCTGACGGCACGACCGGCGTCACAGGAACGTGCGACGGTCCCTGGCTCTGCGCAGGCGTCGTAACCGCACAGCGAGCCTCCAGCGGCCTCGCAGTCGTCGCGGCGCCCTCTGACGGCACGACCGGCGTCACAGGAACGTGCGACGGTCCCTGGCTCTGCGCAGGCGTCGTAACCGCACAGCGAGCCTCCAGCGGCCTCGCAGTCGTCGCGCGCGCCTCTGACGGCACGACCGGCGTCACAGGAACGTGCGGCGGCGTGTGCGACGGTCCCTGGCTCTGCGCAGGCGTCGTAACCGCACAGCGAGCCTCCAGCGGCCTCGCAGTCGTCGCGCGCCCAGACGGCGCCGATGAAGCGGGTGCGCAGACGGAGCGCCGCGTAGTCGGGCGCCGCATAGTCGGCGGCGTGTGCGCGCGGTCCGATCGCCTTGACAGCGACGCGGCGCTGCGGCGAGATGATGGCGGCATGTGCCCGCGGCTCGGGCACCGGGGTGATGTAGACGACTGGTCCCTCACGGACCGGTGGGCGTCCATGGCGAGCGTCCGCCTCTCCAAGGCATGGAGTCGGGATCGCATCGCCTCCATCTCTCGTCGTCGTTATCTAGCGCTACGGGCGGAAGACACACTTAACAACGCCCATGGACGGAAGACACACTTAACAACGTCCAAAGTTATTTAGCGCTACGGGCGGAAGACACACTTAACAACGCCCATGGACGGAAGACACACTTAACAACGTCCAAATTTATTTAGCGCTACGGGCGGAAGACACACTTAACAACGCCCATGGACGGAAGACACACTTAACAACGTCCAAAGTTATTTAGCGCTACGGGCGGAAGACACACTTAACAACGCCCATGGACGGAAGACACACTTAACAACGTCCAAATTTATTTAGCGCTACGGGCGGAAGACACACTTAACAACGCCCATGGACGGAAGACACACTTAACAACGTCCAAATTTATTTAGCGCTACGGGCGGAAGACACACTTACAACGCCCATGGACGGAAGACACACTTAACAACGTCCAAAGTTATTTAGCGCTACGGGCGGAAGACACACTTAACAACGCCCATGGACGGAAGACACACTTAACAACGTCCAAAGTTATTTAGCGCTACGGGCGGAAGACACACTTAACAACACCCATGTGCAGTCATATTTACCTTCGAAGAACGCTGCACAAGTCTCTGGGCACCACTCCCCTCGCCACGGCACCATATGCTGTGCTGTAGCTTGCGTAGTCTTTCCGTAGGCTCCGCTCAGCAAGCGTAGCTCGTAGCGACCATTCGGCAGGATCCTGACTACTTTGTACGGGCCACGCATGCCAGGATCAAGTTTTCCTGTGCTCTGCGAAAACTTTATAACAAAAACGCAGTCATTTATATTAAATTTCCGTGGAGGGTGTCGTTGCCGGTTCACGCGTTCATCCTATGAACGTCGTATGTACCCCCGAAAATAACTGGCTAAGCCCATAAACTGACTTACCTGCTTAACATTTTGAGGTTCAGCTGAAATTCAAAAAATCAAAGCTCTAACCTTCTCCTGACTCGGCCTAACCTGACCTTCACTTATATTGCTAAGATCGACGCAAGACGGTCCACGATCGAATTAAATGTGGAATGAATAGCCAAATCCGGGGTATGTGACCTGCTTGAAGACCGCGATCTGTTCAAGCGACGATGATGGCGATCACGATTAGGCGTTTTTTCTGACGGTGTGAAATTTTCATTACGCGTCCTACTATATGACCGACGTCGCGATCGGCGGTTCCTAGTGGACACTTCGTGACGGCTACGTGAACGGTGCCGCGACTTATCACGGGAACGACTTCGCGACCTACGGTCACTCCGACTGGATCCGCCAGCCATTATTACAAACATGAACACTAAAGTACGCAGAAGACTTTGTTCCTCGTAATTGTGGGCTAAGAGTTGCTTATCCCAGTTCTGATTTTAGGAATCAGAAGAGAAATTCCTCAAAAAAATAAACAATTTAACAAATCACTTATAAACACAATAATTTGGCAACAAAATAATTTTACAGAGGAACAAAATCAGCCTAACGCCTACTTTACGAATTACGCAACGTTACGCAACGCAACACGTAATAACGGTACGACCGGTCTACCCGCTCCGAATGCCCGATAATAAGTAAGTCGCTAGCCAACCGCAGCGGCTTTTATAGGCAACGGTCGGTAACCTTACGCAACGTGTGGGGGTATCCGCTTATAATATATATAATACTACTTTTTTCTAGCTAGTCAATTTAGGTATTTAAATGAATAAAGTGTTATCAACTAATTTTAATAATCGACTTCAAAAAGGAGCAGGTTTTCAATTCGATCCGTATTTACCGAAATCGCGAAAACTTCCGAAACAGGCAGCACTGGCTGACGGAAAACATTTTATACGGCATCAATAATTGTGACCCAACTTTTTATTTGGAATTTATTTATTTGAAGTGTCCGTGGAATACTAAAATATGTTTCAAATAATATAAAAATAAATGGAAATTATAGTATAATTTATATTCACATCGGTTCTTAGGCCAAAATTGAACAATGTCCTTTCATCAAAACCGAATCACACACAACGAAATGTTATTTATTTATACTTTATAGTGAAAATGCTGTTTTATGCTCAATGTAACTAATAATTAAATGGTACTAATCATTGTATTTATATTCAAAACTTCATTAAAGCATTAATATTCACCATGACTGGTACTTTTAAGCTGCTTTATCTGCATGCAGTTTAAAATTTAATTTTAAATGCAATCTAATTCTTGCGGCGTTGAATCTAGATAATGTGTTAAGAAGAATTTCATAAATTCAATCTGTACGAGTATATAGTTATAATTTTCACCACAGTCAAAACATCTTTGACCAACTGAAAAAATATATCTAATTTAATACTGTGTCTCAGGTCCTATATTCAATTTAAATGCCGGCATCATATTATTTAAATTTTAGAAAATGTTTATAGCTTACGAAAACGGTCAAAATTAGCCAAGACGCTTGCTGCCTTATTTATTTATTCAAAGGACAGGATAATAAAAATGGCGAAATATTTATGTGATAAACATTCGCGCTGAGGGCGGCGGTAAGTAGCAATAAATCGGTGGGACATAACACTGGAAATATATTAAATTTGTATTTTATCTATAAATAATATATAAATGAAAAAATAGAATCCAAATTTTCGGCTCGGATGTGACTCGGACCCACGTTTTACTTACTCAACTAGCCGTCCCAATCGAAAATGTCAACTGCATTCTTCATCATTTAGTTTGTTAATCCAAAGCAGACTTTATTTACTGTTATTCCGTATCAAGATTTAACTTAAAAATCTTTACAAGATTTGTTATAAGTTCGTTAAGAACTTAACATAAAACATAACTAAAACAAACATAAAATTTGTGATTGTGACTTTGTGTTTTATTAAATAAAAAACTAAATAAATGAACAACAAACAACATTGTCTGCATTTTTAGCAAACGCCAGCTTGGAATTGTCTTAATTTTGGTAGAACATGTCGTTTATTGCCGTTGATTGGGGTGGAAACTTCTGGTTCTTTATTAATTAGTTTTTTTTACAGTACATTTATCCGTAAGCAGAGGTTGGCAAGATTTTTGATATAGAAAATTTTTACCATATAGAAATAAATTGGCTTTTACAGGGCCAAAAAGAGATTTTGATAATTGGGGAAATCAAGAATTTTAATGGATTCTCAATGCTATGTCCTTTAAAATCCGCCTTTACCATCAAATTTAATTCTAATGTAATAATATATCTGCATGCAATATGAATATAGAATTAATTTATTGTAATTAAATGACTGACTGAATGACTTTATTATTATATACATGTAATTGTGGTCTAAATTGTAATTGTAATATATATATTTTTTTTGAATCGAAAATCATGCGAATAATTGTAGTGTATTGTATTTTTATTAAGGATTAAATGAGGCTTTATTAATTATATATTAATAGTGTTCTACTGATAAAAGAGTGATAATAATTTGAATCTAAACAAAGACACAAGGTTATCGCTATTACCTAGTAATTCAAGAGTCCGAATTCACGAAGGTGAGCCTTAGTGAGGATTTTGACCTGCTTTCAACTAGATAGCATTCATAAAATGGTACATAAAACAAAATCGCCCTCTGAAAGCTCTTTTACTTGACTCTGTTTAGAAACGTGACACGGTCTGTTACGAAAACTCCGGAATATTTAAATAAACTTTTGGCATATTTTTAAATCTTGTTAGTGTTTAGAGAAAGAATACCCAGACAATATAATATGCTTGTTTAAATAATGTGACTTAAATATTCATTATTTTAAACGTACAGTGTAGAGATATTTTAGTTTGCATTTTATTTTCTTTCGAATCCAACTAGATTATACAAACCTGATGGTTATTCTATTTGCTCATCAGGACAGAAATTCATCAGGACTGTTTGCCAGCAAGATTGAGAAACCCACTAAAATTCTTGCCTTCCCCAAATATCTAATTCTCTTGGTGGTTCTGTAAAGGCCTCCTACGGCTAATAATAGTGGAAGTAAGATTGGCACACCAAGAATCGATTACAAAATTTTTACTTTGTTACAAGTTTAGTTGATTACAACTGTAAATAAGTTATATTTACAACGTTTATTTTTTGATGCTATTACATATTTACGATATTCGAAATTTTTCCATTACTTGTGCTACAAGGCATTGCTTCATAACAAAGTGACTTTAGAGAAAAGTGTGATAATTCTACAATAATTAGAAAGTTGCAAAATTCCGGTCAGCTATTTTATTTTTTCATTCAAATTTAGGCAAATGAATTTTACCCTAATTATATGTAAGTGTTAAATTCGTAACAAATAATAGCTTATTCCCTTTATCTTCAACACCTATATATTATTATAGGTATTTATATACGCAGTTTTCGGAAAAGTAGTAAGGTGCAAAGGTTTATAATAAGTAAGGATTTTGAATAAAATTATTTGATTGCCATTCTAGATCTGAATGTAGTGTACACGTTTCTATTTTTTATCTAGATCTAAAAGTTAAATCTAAGAGTGATACACGCGTATTTCTGAGCAAAGGCAGTATATTTCAGATTCTCATATAAAATTTATGTTGGTTCATTTCTAAAGGATCTGTGCTGTCTAGTTGAGTCAAGTCGTTTGATATCAACCCTCTTGATATAAAATTTTACTAGATTTATCATTTCGAGTTATAGTGAATGGCGTACTCGAACGAGGTCGCATGGCATTAGGGGAACGTTAGAATCAATCTTCAATGCTTACGACTGTATCTTGAAATTTTAATGATTTTAAATAAAGATCACATGAAATTGACTTTATATTTTTTATTAAATATACTCGTATATATCAGCATATTATGTTGTATTTTATGAAGGGAAAGGGAAATCATCATCATTTCAATGCCCAGTATCTTACCAGTCGAAAATTTTAAATATAAGGATATATTTCATAGGATATATTGTTCAGTATATTTAATAAAAAATGTATTAATGTAAATGTTTGGTAATACTGAAATATTTGTATTACCGTCTTCATTAAAAATAGATTGTATAGTGTAACAATAAGATTAACGTGCGTCACCAGGCGCTGATAAACTTCAAAAGGCTTGAACTTAAATGTAACTAAATCCACGAAAATGAATCAGCGAGAGTTCATATGCCAGTTAAAAGTGTGGTTAAGCCCCCGTCGATACCTGCCGGCGACAGCTGGATTACTATGTATCTGTCCGTTTGCTTGATATATTTTTATCTTCGTGCACACCCTCTTTTTTAAAGAGAATATTCATTACTGAAAAACAATTTAAGCATATTGAACCGTAAAAAATAATACTATACCGAAATAAGCTAATTAATAAACCACAACTAGAAAAACCTACAAAGAAGTAAATTCTACAAAGGATTTATTTGTAATAAATCCAATAAGGTTCATAATAATGCTTAAGTGTTACAAATAAAATGAAACTAAAACACATTTTTGATAATGTTTTGCTGATAATTGTCCGGAAAAAATTACGATTATACTACAATGAAACAATGGAGTTGTAGTATGATCGTATTTTTTTTTTTATGTAATTCATGTCATGATGAGTGTGGTGAGTACATACAAATACGTATTACTTGCAGAGACAATATTTTGTATATACATTTTTGCTTAATAGTAGTGAATTAAGTAATAATTAACAATCAAGTTATTTAATAATACTTTATAATTATTTTAATTATGTATTTTTAGGAAACGAGAGAAAGTCTATCTAACTAATATCGACATATTTTAATATAAAGAAGACAACTTTATTCATCTAAGTCTCTGAATATTATCACACCAATTGTATGGCCGAAAAGAAGTAAATTTAGGTTTCAACTTCTAATAAAGAAAAACGCGTTTGAATTGATTTGAAGGGCAATGCCGAAACCACAGTGTCATTAATATTCTAAAAATTATATTTTTTAACATACAATATTTAGAATATCAGTTACATTCCAATCAGATATTTGATGTAGTTTAGTACTTGTGAAGGTAATTCTCATCAATTTCACTAATTAATAAGATTTTATTGCCAACACTTGAGAACATATGGCTGCAGCAGGTGAACTCTGGCCAGTAGCCAACTACCTGTGGATATTCGACAAGATATTTACCACTACATAAGATGGCATAGAAATTCACTTTAGTGTGGCATTATGTAGGAGTAAGTTATGTTTGTTTTAAAGTCGGAAAGTAAATGTTTTAAATGAAATTGCAATTGAATAAATGGAAAAATGTTTGCAAAAAGCGTTAAAAATTATAGTATAGTATTATATTTATTAATCTTCAAAATATAATGTTTATGTAAAAGTAAATTTTATATTGGTTTTCGTAAACTAGCAGTAATTGTGGCAATGTGGTCTTTTCACTAGTCTTTTAATTAACAGGCCCGAGGTCGACTCTGCTATCTACCAATGTTTTTTTGTATTCCAAATTTTATATGTACACTAGCTTTCCGCCCGCGGCTTCGCCCGCGTTATATTCGAATTTCCCACAGGAAGGATATGTTTTCCGTCGGTAAAATTATCTTATTTCCTTCCTTGGGTCCTCGGGTTTTACGATTGGTATATACGGGGTAAACTATCTGTGTATAAAATTTTATTTAAATCGTTCAGTGGTTTTTACAATACTGCCATACAACCTTTCACCCCCTCCTTTCAACCCTTTACAGCCCTTTTCTGCTTTAAAAGGTAGCCTCTGTCCTTTCTCAGCCTCTAGACTATCTGTGTACCAAATTTCATTTAAATCGCTTCAGTAGTTTTAACAATTTTTCCATACAACCTAGCATCCCTTCTTTCAACCTTTTACAACCCTTTACAACCTATTTGGAATAAAAAAAGTAGCTTATGTCCTTTCTTGGGCTTTAGACTATCTGTGTACCTAGTTTCATTTAAATCGGTTCAGTAGTTTTAACAATATATATTTCTATACAATCTATTATCCCTCTTATTATCATGCCTTGAGTTCATTAAAATGACGATAACTTTTTTTTAATGAACCGATTTTGATGATACAAAGTTTAGATATTATTCTGAGTTAAAACAAAGCAAATAGTGAAATTTCAAGCAAATCGGTTCAGTACTTTCGGAGATAAACGTGAACAAACATACAGACAGACAGACAGACAGACAGACAAAAAATTCCAAAAAATTTTTTTGCTTTCTAATAATCTATTTAAGTGCCCCTCTATCCATTTCAGTCAAAAATACTAAATGTACAGACAAAATATTTTTACTGTCTTATTATATGTATAGATTTATCTAATACTCCCACAGTAAAAGAAAATATCATAAAGCAATCTACATGCAAGAAATTCAAACGTATTTAGAAACTCAATCAAGCCGAACGGGGCAAGCGTGGTTGATAAAAAGACCTAATTGACCTAAAATAAAATAAAAATAGGCGTTTGCTCTTTACTACTCTGGAGACTAATATGAGTTGATAATAATGAATGTAGCTAAATATTCAGTCATCATTCACCCAAGGATCTCCACACCGACTGGCCCTGCTGTGCTAGCATCCAACAGCTTTCTGGGATCATCGCCAGATGGTTGTTTCACCTTGTAGGTCGCCTACCGACCGGTGTAGATGAACTGTCCAATCGGCGAACGCTTGGCAGTGTTTCCCCTTGGTTCTACGGTCTCCATTGAGTAAATATGGTTTAACCTTTTCTAATCTCACATTCCCATACGCCATACTACTTTATTGCAAGCGTAAGATTTATTTTACTCATACAGTTTTTCACAAATACACAATTATTGTTTAGTAATTAAGAACCCGCTGGCACAGTTTTTTCAACATTTGTTTTACTATTTCTCAGCACAACTAGAGAACACCACGTAAATGCTAAAAACAAATCGCATCATATATAATACATATTTATTTTTATGTTTGTATAGTTTAGTTTTAAGGCAAAGGAATACATGTCCATCTATTTGGTTTCGTATGTATATTTTTTTTTACAATTATTATTTATCACTCCACTTAGGCCCGGCTAGAACACCAGCGCTGCCACAGATTAGTTTGTTGCATCATAAACTGAGGGCGGGTCCTTTTTTTGCTCCAACGGCCATACGAGCAATATGTTCGCAATTTTTCGAGCTATCTCTCTGACATTGATTCTTCAAGAAACTCCAAGCATCACCATCTCTATCTAACTATCTAACTTTGAATATTTTTATACGGTCCATTGTAAACGGCCAGTTTTTTTCCATAAAATATGTCATACAGGCAATTTTCTGAGACAGACTTACTTAGTTGGTCTATTTGTCCAAGGTAAACATACTCATCAACAACATCCAGTGAATCTCCAACCTTTATAAGAATGGATGCTACATAAGAATTCGTCATCACTTTTATTTGTCCACATTCATTTTAATTTAAAGGCGTATGTAAAGTCGACTAATCTGCACTGGGCTACCATGGTTGAGTAAGGCTTAAGCATTAACATAGGGTAGGCGCATGTCCTTTGATGGTCAGTGATATGATGATGAAAGGTATAAAATCTTGAACTTTATACTAAGGTCCACTCATCGTATATAGACCACTTTCAGAGGACGTTTTGGTATGCATCGAGTAGCGGATTTTATGTGCAATAACATCATATTGTTTAATATTGATGTAATTAAATTGTCGTTATTTATTACACTTTGCTTTCATTTATTTTTCTTTATTTATTGAGACGTACTGCGGTACGTCTCAATAACTAAAGAATAACTTCCTAGTACCCTATTTAACCGCTATTACACCCACAACATAGGCCCAATTTGATTGAAAGTATAACATTATTATAATTAAAATAGAAAATGTGCAAGCGTGATTTAAAATACGTCTTACTCACGGCTCTGCCTCATTTTCAATCTATATTTGAATCATCAAAGTCGTGCTATTTTCATCTTCACGACAGATTCGTGGCTAACTAACGCAGACTGTGATCGATTCACGAAATACTAGCGAACACCAGAAATAGTTTGATGATATTATCGATATCACGAAGAAGCTACGTTCCGTTTTACTGCCTTGTTCGTATTTAATAAATATGTCGGTCTTTTCCGACCCCAAATTTTACGAGGGTACAATAAAACATGTCTCGGCATCTAAATTTATATGCGTACATAAAGTTTTATACCCGCGCAACTTGCAGAGGAGGTTCGCCTAATTGCTACCGGTCATGGACTCGTGTCCTTGGTTTTGTAAAATTTGAAGATACTTAGTGACGGATGGGTGGCGTGTATCGTAAAGATTGTTAATAGTCGATTATTCGGCGATGTCGATTGGTTGTTAAGTTGTGCAGTTGTAAAAAGTAGAAATGACAATTTATTGTCTCGCAACAGTTTCGTTGTTGTTGCAATAAAATTTTGTGTTTTATGCGCCTCAATCAATTAACATGGTAGAATTGAAATATATTTTACTGATGTAAATACACTAAATCTCACTGAAAGGTTAAATACAATTCGTAAATTTTTACAACTCTCGGTATGAAAATTGCCACGGTCATATCACTTTCAACTATATATGTAGTTGCGGTAAATGGTAAATGATTCTTGTTAATTACATAACGATTGAAATATTTGTAGCGATAATCAACTCCTCTGCCTTGTTACAAGCTAAAAATTTCGTAGTTAGACACAAGTTAACCGCTCCCCGCTCGTGTGTCCCGTATCAAATAACAGTTCATACAGCAAGGCTTTCTAATGATGTAATTTGTGCCGTATAATTCTCCCGTTACCACCCCGCACCGTTGACACGGGTGTCTGTTTATTTTTAGTGGAGCCGCCCGTTCTAAACGTATCCACCATTGTTCTTCCAATTCGTTTGCCAATTTGGCAATCGGTTTCAGAATCATCATATTGGCCATCGGCAATGTGCAAGCGAGTTACTGGATCAATTGACCTTTTGTGTTTTCATTAATCATCGTGTCGCATTGAAAGAGAATACGTACGGCACATTATTTTAACCTAATTGGTCGGTGAACTATTGTTTGCGAGTGGGTGGCATCTAGATATATCTATAAAAGACAATGAATTTTGCTGTTTACTTTTGGCGAGTATATATCGGTGGTGCTAAATAAATCGATACAGTGGTATATGAGTAGAATTTAATAAAAATCTATATAATCTTTGTTTCGTCATTATTTTAACACTGACCCAATCATAATATTTCGTCTAAATATTAATCTATCATCTGATAACATTTAGTTTTAATCTTAAAGTTACTTGTCTATTCAAAATATCAACAAGCTTGGTTACATAAGTTACTAGCGACTCGCCCTGGCTTCGCACGGGTGCATTGCTAAATAAACTACAGAAAAACTGTAATCGTTGTATATAATAAATTATAGTTTAAAAAACTAAAAAAACACACTTTATAAAATGATTGAATTAAAATATTGGAAAATTGATATTATTGAACAAAACACGTGGGGTGCTTGTGATAATAACTACATATATAATAAACTGGAAATGCTGTATTGGTTAAAATCACTTTGAAAATTAGCCATTATTTGTCTTAGCATACATAGGGATATACTCGTAGGGACACAGAAAGCGACTTTGTTTTATACTATGTAGTGACATAAGTAACGCCTTAAGTCTTTATAGACAATGAAATAATAACTTAAAACTAGTATATATTGCAATTTACAATAACTATAAAATCCGATTCACGTTTTCGAACGAAGAAATCAAGTTACGGCTATTGCTGGCTAGACAGCGAACGTGGGGTCACCGAGCGTCTAATCGTAGCAGCCCTTGGCATAACCTCTATAGAAAATCCCCAAGCACACTGTGCTTCAGGCCGAGACCAAATATTAAAAATATTACAGAAACAAATAATTTACTGAAAAATTTACAGAAACTAATAATTAAGATTTTATGGAATTTATGTACGAATAAAGATCAATCGAAAGTATCTGTCAAACTGTCATGAATCTAGTTTTGTTCTATAATATCTACTTAAGTTGTTACTATTTCACAATTGACGAGGCTATGATATATATATATATATATATATATATATATAGAGAATAGTAACCTTCTTAGGAAATAAAGGCCATAATAAGTTATTATACTAGCACAGTAGACTCAGGGTAAGTTTAATAAGTATACTGGCTACGTTAATACTATCTATAACCAAACGTTAACTTGTTTAATTACTTCTGTTGAGTAATCTGAGTGTTGGTGACCACTAAGTATTTCTCCGAGGCAAAAAATCGATTCAAGGGGCGGATAAATTTTTGCTAGGATGAGTGCAAATGAAACTCGCTATCCCCAACTTTATCGTCACTTCGATTATATCGAGTTATGTCGAGTTAATGAGAGCCAAGAGCTACCTTGCTGTTCTAAAAACACTTCGTTCTGTAACTGCATGTAACTACTGAATTGTCAAAGTACTATTAACAGCAATTTAAACTCATCCCGAGCGAATAGCCCCAGGTGTTTCGTCACCAAACTGCAAATTGCTTCAATTTGCGTTTTATTGAATAAACGTACATCTTTACTCTAATTCGTGAGCTGTATTACATCCGAAAACACCTATAACCCACATAAAACTAAACTGAATTTCTTAGCAACTAAATTAAATATAAAACATAACATTTTTATTATTTTGAATCATACTACATGTAAAGTTTTGCAGGAGTTGCACGTATATTCAGCGAAGAAATTTGGAAAAACGTCGATATATCCTTTCAGGGAAGAAAGTTGTCACCTTAATGATCATTTTTGCTTTGTAAATTATAAAAATGTGTATTATAACGACCAAATTTTGATAATCATGAAGTAGTATAGTAATGAAGATCTTGGCTAGACGAATTTCTAAAAGAT
Organism: Scirpophaga incertulas; assembly: GCA_036419045.1. Lineage (NCBI taxonomy): Eukaryota > Metazoa > Arthropoda > Insecta > Lepidoptera > Crambidae > Scirpophaga > Scirpophaga incertulas. The sequence goes on along the minus strand of CM071634.1, from coordinate 24,301,558 downwards.
TTCACTTTTTATGGCAAAAATCTTTCGCAACCACAGGGCATGAATCTATAACATTGTGTAGTCGAATAAAATTTTTACTTAAAATCTTGTATTTTATTAAAATGATGGCGTAGACAAGTACGTTAATATAAATAGTATTGGTTTTAAGCAGCCTACACTCTTATTTATTTACAACTTTCTAACCCGACGAGTTTCGTATCGCCTACGGATCAATGACATAGTCTAATCAACTGTGGAAGATGGCGATTTTCCAATATTAATATTATGATAAATTACTGTATAATTTCTTTTACAAAATAGGGTTTGCAAAATACAAAATGCAGGAAAACTTAAATATATTAAAGTTATAAATAAACATTCTACTCAGCGCATTCTCGACGCAGGCAAATGTAACAAATAGTTGATTATTTAAATAGGTTGAGCTGTTCCGATTTAATTGAAGTAACAACTCTCATGACATTGTTTTGCATATATAACTATGAGTTTTAGTATACATTTTGTTACACAAAGGAACAATCAAAGTAACATAACCACGACCACAAAAGGTAGGTAAATCTCTAACGAAATATCCAGCCAAACTTCAGAGATATTTTTTTAATATACAAAAATTTACGATATGTAAAAGTGCATACAAAAAACAACAATGTAAAACAATGAAAAATAAAGTCGTTGAATTATAAAATAACTTATTACCCTTTGTGAATGTGTAGCGAAATAAAAATCCTTCGAGAAAGAGGAAACCACTCTGTTTACTTAAAAGTTAAAATTTCAGTATTAATGGTAACGGTTAATCAGTAGTAACTTAGATTTGTATAAACAACATCGACGACCTAAAATTATGGATAAATTATGGGAAATATTGGATTTCCCCGAAAATACTATATTTATTGCAAAGGCTACACTCACAAAAGTTTTCCTACAATTCTTGTACTTCGCTAGGCAAGGATATTCAAATAAAGTGCACCATTTTGAAACGCGTTTAAAGTTTTTTAAGCTTATTCGTCTTAGCATCTCTTTTGTTGCAGAGCTCGTCTTCTGTTTTTATAAATATTAAGAGACAGTCTACTATGCAAACACATATAATTATGTTTGCGCTATACCTAGTTAATTCTGTAAAGAAAATATTATAGATTTATAACACTTATGTTATAAATATAGCACATTACAAAAATGTGGATTATATCAAATTGTTCAAGGCAAAATATGCGTATAAAAAGGAACATAAACAAAACATTATTACACAAAAAACATAAGCCTACGTATTTACTAAAGGGTTCTAATTAGGACGAAACAAGAAAACAATTCAAGCAGTAATCCAGAAATGCATAGGTAGAAAAATTATCAAGGTAGACGCACCCGCCAGGTTGTCGCACCCTCTGTGTACCATATATGTCTGTTTAATGAACGTTTACTCACTAGGACGTACGATGTATAATCATTGTAGGCATGTATAAAGTAATTGTACTCACAGCATTACCTTCACCATTTTGTATCTAATTGTAGTCTAAAATGGATTCCTATGTAATTATTTTCATATTTTGTAACTTTTTGACTCCTTTTTCGTAGTTGGATTATAGTTTAACTACGTTTACTTTTAAGTTTTTGTAACGAATAAGCTTTATGAGACTGTCATACCAATAGTTCTATTTTCACAATGGGAAAATAGATAGAGAAAGTTATGTTAGTTAGTTAGTTGGGCGGACGGCATGGCAACCTTTCGTACCGCTTGGTGGTGGTACTGACCGTAAATAATAGGTCTTTACCTATGAAATTGCCGTTCTGCAGTACTGGCCATTTCAAATCAAAATAGTTTTTGTTAGGCTAAGAATTCTAATTTCAAATAAATTTTGTTTTAAAAACATGGGATTCTTTTTCCAAAAGTAGTCATTTATTTATTGAGTAGTGTTACATTTTCATCGCATTTCAATCTGTTTCGCCATCATGGATACGTTAAAAATTCGAGTAATTATGGAATATGAGTTCCGTCGTGGTAGCAACGCGGCACAAGCGGCACGCAACATCAACGACGTTTACGGAGCTAACACTACAAACCAACGCACCACCTGTTATTGGTATGCTCTCTTCCGTTCTGGAATTTCGACTTGAAAAATAAACCTCGCGGTCGTCCGAAGACTTTGGTTGACAATGACGAATTAAAGGCGATTGTGGAAGCTGATGATACATAATCTACGGCTGAATTAGCAGCAGCTTTCGACGTTAGCGTCAAAACAATATTGGTCCATTTGCGTCAAATTGGCAAGGTAAAAAACTTGACAAATGGGTGCCCCACGAACTCAATGATCGCCAGCGCGAAGTACGCGTCGAGACGTGCCTTGCACTGCTCAACAGACACACAAATGAAGGAATTTGGAACCGCATTGTTACCTGCGATGAAAAATGGATTCTGTTTGATAACCGCAAGCGCTCAGCAAGGTGGTTGGATCCTGGTTCAGCACCTAAGCAATGCCCTAAACGAAAACTTACCCCTAGAAAAGTGATGGTCACTGTTTGGTGGTCTAGCGCCGGTGTGATTCATCACAGCTTCCGAACGGGATGAGCATTACTGCAGATGTATACTGTGAAGAATTGAACACAATGATGGAGAAGCTGGCACATTTCCAACCAGCATTGGTCAATCGCTCTTCTCCACTGCTCCTGCACGACAACGCGCGACCTCATACTGCACAACAGACGGTCTCCAAGTTGCAAGACCTGGGGTTGGAAGTTCTCCGTCATCCACCCTACTCACCAGACCTTGCGCCTACAGACTACCACTTTTTCCAAAATTTGGATAACTTCTTGGCGGGAAAAAAATTCAATACCCGAGAGGCAGTACAAAATGCCTTTGAAGAATTTGTTGTTTCCCGTCCAGCTGATTTCTTTAAGAAGGGCATCAATAAACTGCCACTACGTTGGCAAAGATGCATTGATTGCATGGGTGATTACTTCGATTAACAAATAAAAAATACATGAAAAAAAAATCGTTTAAATTTTTTCATGGAAAACGGCAATTTCATAGGTAAAGACCTAATATTTGCTTCGGTCACTACCAGCACATAGTCGGTCATCGTGAGGAAGTTTTACCACGTTGATGCCCCCAACGATACGGCCAAGAATACTTATTAGAGTGCTTTTGTATTAAACATTTTGTTTACTTATCAAAATGTTTTACACTATTCATGAGTTTTTAGATTATTCATAGGCAAAAAGTATTTATTTCAATCATTATATTTGTGAATACGTCCGAAAAGGCAGGATAAGCGATTCTTACATATATGAATCAAGAACTGTACATAACCTATTGAACAATCTAAGATCAACGATCCCCTTTATTTATATACTTGGTTTCTTTCTGAAGGGTGCTCACGAATATGAAACTTTTCAGTTAGCTATAACCGGAAAAGCAAACTCTACAGTGATCACTGATCCGTACTATATTTCTCAGAATATTCGCATTAGAATTTCAAAGTGAAAAATTGCATCAATTTGAAAATTCATTCTACGATTGTCTATTATTTTGAGCGGTTGACTGGCTAAGCGGTTTCCCAGAAAGCCGTCTAGGGGTGCCGGCGGCGCCGACTGACTCATTCAGTCTTAGCCATGAGCAATTTCATCAAGCCTCAGTTGACCTTTTGGTCGGAGCGTCTAAGCTTTTTCTATTTAATATTGAATTACAGTTACTTCCTTTTTATCATTATTTACATTACACATTAAACATTCTGTCAAAAGATGAATCCATATTATTTTTTCCTTGAATAACTTTATGTCGCTTATTTTGTATATTTTCAACCCAAACATACTTGATGATATCCCTTAATTAAGCGCCTAATTACATGTTTAGATAATTGCATAAAGCAACTTTTACTACACAAGCTACATTATTTCAGTATTGACACTAACTAATTGATCAAGTAAATAAAATATGTGTTGCATCCATCGATTTCATTACATAGTTACATAAAATAAATAAAAACAACGCGAGCCTACTGTATGATCAATCAATTATACAATCAAAAAAAAAATACTTAAAATGTGAAAAAAATTCAGTGTTATCAACTGAATGGCTGTAATTTCTACGAGAAAGATTGTCAATCATTAAAGTCAACTGGAGCAAGACTTACCCAAAGTAAAATTTCCACTTATAAACAAAGATAGCTTATTTACGTTGGCTTAAGAGCAACCCCAATCTGTGGAAAGCGAAAAACTCTTTTTACTCCACCATTTCTTATCTGTGAATTCGTCGCGAAGATTTTTGCGGGTGTCATTTAGTGCTAATGCTTGTAGCGAGCCGGGGCGACTACGAATGGTCGCATTTGCCGCCGGCCTCCAAACCTTAAATCCCATGTTTCGAATGAGCCAATGCATCTTAAGCAAGGGGATGTAACTTTAAATTTTTCGCCGAGACGAGAAGTCACAGAATTTGTCATCTTGTTTTATTACCGTTTATGTGGGTTCGCGTTTCGTCAAAGCATGTTGTGTTAGATGAAAGAAGTGATTGTCACATTTTATTTGCGATGCTGATAAATCACAGGTAGAGAGTAGACATTAAGACTCACATGCGTAGCAATACCTAGTTAGTTTTATATGTTGTTTTATTATTAATTAAGTTAACGCTATAATAAATAAAGGCAAAGAATACGTAATCCTTTTCAATAAAAAAAAAACATGCATGTGACTTTGAATTTAATGTGAACAAATCAAACAGCAGTGCAATATCAATAAATAATTAAAATAAGCGATACACACTTTAAAATAACCTGTTACATACTTAAATTTCTACGAAATAAAATAGAAAATACATTATATAAATGAGTTTAATAGAATGAGTTGAGTTTAATCCTTTCCCTAAATAACATATACCTAAAATCACTACAAATAATATAAATTACACTAACACCAATCTGCCATGGCGAAAGTCGCGAATTATTATTATTATGATCACTATTTCATTATGCTTTCACAAATCTTAGCGCTTTTCAATATGACTAAATATAAATCAAATAAGCCAAACAAACCAACGTCGGCGGTAATTGTAAGTCCTAAGTTAATCTACTTTCAAATTTTAACGGTGTCGGGCGGGGAGCCAAAACTCGAAAGTTTCTGCCCTTTGATACAATAAAAATCCTGTAAAGTACTTTGGCACTCAGTGTACATTTGTTAACATAGAATCTTAATTATTGTAATATAATTTTACAAAAGCTTCTGTTAGTTATTTTTTTTAAATGACATTTTAAGTGGCGCTGTGTTTTAAATATTTTACCGTGACAGAAAATTGAAACGCTGGATGTATTTGTAATTTAAAAATCAACGATTTATTGAGAAATCGAAAGAAGCATACTAGAATTTAACTTTATATGGATCAGTAATCAATTCACTGTGATTCATGATCACAATGCTTATTAAAGGTTTATTGGCTCATGGTTTAAATTTCAAATATTTACTTCTTTCCGGATTAGAAGTGTATTCATAAGTATCCTGGAGTCAGGCAATACAAATTATTATTATATTTACAATAAATAAAATATTTGGCGTTTATCCCTCGTATACTATATATATATATATATATAATATATATATATATAATGCTATAATTATGAAATTGCACTTCAGAAATCCGGGGTAATTTCCAATACAATAAAGGTAATTCGAATCGTAAAATTTGTCATAACTAAATTTCAATTGGTACTTATTGTATAACTTATATTACACCCTTTTCTTTCACAGACTTCAATACCAAGTTAATAAAAAAAGACCTCTATTACCCGTAGCCAACAAGGAATTATGTAGTTTTAAGCTGAATAAAACCTCTGCTTAATTGCTAGATTTACGCGGTAGTAAACTAGGTGTAAGGCACGCAATATGGGCGGCGTAATCCATTGGCTCTGTAGGGTCGGACGTATGGCAGGAGGCCACAACTGCAGTAAGCCCTGTTTAAGTTTACGAGCCTTGCGTCTCCTCGGTTTACGATGACAACCACCGGTGCGCCCAACGCTCTACGCGGTAATAGATATGCCACGCTCAAATTTTCATCTTTATTTAATAATCACAATCATTATAAAATTTATTTCATAAAGACCTTTACATACATTTAGTGACGTTAAATATTATGTTGTACTATTTTATGTCTCCATATACCCCTCGCAGTAGATTTAGATAACCTCACAATAGGTCTAAGTTATAACTATTTTACCTTCACATGCCCTTTTTCGAATTGGCTTAAGTGGTTGTAGCCTAATACAATATTACGCTGGAAATTAATATATTATTTGGTTGAAATGATAAAATTTACGACGGTGCCGCAACCATTTATCCCAAATATGCCTAAGACATTACTAAGAGTTTAATCACTTAGACCAATGGCCCTATAAATAAAAGACATGGATAATTGTCTCCAATTCACTGTCATTTCGAAGGAACCCACTAAACATTAAGAGTATTGACCACCTTTTTTGGCACTAGGGTCGGCGTAACATCAAAATGGCTGATGCAATCTAAACTATATCTGCAAGAAAGAAGAAGAGAGCATAGAGCCACATGTAGCAAGTGCGTCCCTTAATCTGTAGGAGGTAAAAGTGGACTGGATTCGTATACTCACAATTAATCATACTACCAAAGCACCTAACCAACGATTGGCACGATTAATAGGATCAATAGTTAAGAGTGCATATAGTCTAAATTGGTAAACTATAATGTAGCTTGAAGAAGCACGAAGAAACAAATATAAGCATTTAGTAAAGCAAAAAAGTACTTAATGGAAAAAAAATCTGATTAAAATAGAGATGTTGCAGCACTTCACATAGCTTTGACTAATTGTTTGCCGTATATCGCTAATTATCTATATATAGATATTTGCGTATTGTGAATCTCGTTGACATGTCAGTTCTATTAATTCTTATTCCACATGATTAGGTCGACTGGAAATGCTGACATATCACTAGACTTGTGTAATCGCTAAACAACATGTTTGCAGCGTACTTTTATTTTTCATACTTTATAGCTTCAAAAAATGTTACTGAACTAATATCCTACATTACCATAATACTAGCAATGCGGGGTTTCTGGCACGTTTTATCCCAGGGTTACCAATACAGAGCTGCGGAACATTGGACTTGTTTTAGCATATGGCTTATATTTTTCAAACAAAATACTGCAATAAACTCCATTTATTCTTTTGAAAAGCTACACAAATAACTAACAAGCAAGTCTTAAGTCAAATGCAAAGTACTCCGACTCGATTTCATTTTTAATTCATCATCAATGTAAGACTAATTCTACTTTTTAATATATACTTCTGAATTGATACTTCACAACGTAATCACTAAAGTGGAAACCTTTTTTTTGTTTTCTAAAAAAGTCAAATTGTTGTCGTCAAACCAAAAACATACATTTATTGTCAATAAATTAAAGAACATTTGAACTTATTACGTTGTGTGAGTGTTTACATAAACGTAAAAATTGTTAAAAAGACAAGAACAAAATTAATATCCATAACTATGTAGAAATGTAACAATCCGGTATTCGAATTATAGCTAGATACTGAGCCGAATATCTAGCCGTCACGTAATTCAAGCTGTACATAATTAAGCGCACTTCGGGCAGAAAGATTGGGGCCCATCAAATATGTAGCAGGGTGTAACATCAAATCCTTTTTGCTTAGACCGCGGACAGTTTTACGTCGGTCCGGTGGTCGAGGCTTAACGTTCTTATAAATTAGTGAAACTCTATTAGCAAGATGTTCACCGAAACGAATTTGCGTTATCGCCGGCGCGGCGCGCGTCTCGCATACTGATGCCTGTCGCGGCACCACTCACAAATTAGACATGCTCTTATATGCCCAACTCCTGGAACTAGTTATTACTTGAATTTGTTTTATGATTGCTTTTACTACAGCGCCTTGAGAATAGAATGAATGTATAATGTGAAAGGCAATACAAATGTCTTGTTACGTGCTAATAAAATGTTAAGTAGGCTTATACTTACTTTCACCAATTTTATACTTTTATCTAAACATTGTTAATATGGTTGTGTTGTTGTTCTGTACTTGAACCATTACTAATGATATTTACTTGTTATTAAAATGTTTTTTATATTGTTATTTATATAATTTCGTGTTCTCTTCGAAGTGTATGAAAAAGATAATTGATTGAAATACGTAAAAAATATGTCTTAATTAATATTTATAAAATGATATCTACTCTACAATTAAATCGTTATTAATAGTCTACGTACAGAACCTAAATATTATCATTTTAAAAATTAATTTCCAGACATAACATCAAAGTACCACAAAATGTAGTTATTTTCAATTGATATTGAACTCTTGTGTGATCGATATTGAGTTAAAAATCGATTTAACAAATAAAAATAGATTTGAAATATCTTTATATGAATTTGTATTATTGTAGTCATATATATGAATCACTTTTGTAATATGGATAGTTGAAAAAAATTGCTAAGTTTCTTGTCCGTTCTTGTGATGGCTCTCTCAATTTCTAAATGGTAGAATTAGTTAATATTTGGATTCAGTAAGTGTCTGCAAATATTGAATAAATATTTTTGATTTGAGTTATTTATCCTTAAAATAGTTACTATTTCTTACGCCTTAGTAAATAATATACCCGCAACGGAGACTAGATCGTCCAAACTTGCTTTTCGTGTAATTACTTCTTTAAACGAACCTTCCATCGGGGGGATCGCTTTTGTCCGAGGAATACCGTTCCGATAATTGAGTTAGCCATTGCTTCGCTTCAGCTCCGTATTTTGTCTTGTACCGCTGTACGGGTATTACCAATACTATTGACATAAAACCAACAGCTGTCTGCGAGGAAATCACTAGTGGTAGATAATGCTCTCCAAGAACACTGCTTAAAACTTACGTAAGACTTCAGTAAAAAAAAGTTGATATATTTTCTCAAGCATCATACAAAACAAAAAGGGCATGCCTTTTTAGTTTTTGTTAGTAAGTTTTATAAAATAATATCTGTCCTCTTATTCTATCGATTACATTTAAATATTAGATTGAATTAACTTTCGAAAATCGCATTTTATAGTGACCCACTGAATCTAAATCTGTCTGTAATCAACTTGATACATATATTGACTGGAAGTGATATATTCAAGATGGCTTACATGATAGCAGTAAATTACAAGTTTTATTATATACCAACGTGCGGCTAACTTTTATTTCTAGTTTTCATAAACTGAAACACCTTAGGTGCTTAAAAAGTTACTCAACTCAAATAAATAGTGAAAATATATACTACGTACACATATTTTCACTTTATATAAAAAACACGGTTTCTTCGATAGCTAAAATCCTGACCTCACAATAGAAAAATTCTACAAAGAGAACATTCGAAGTAAGGAGCAAAGTACTTACAACGATATACTAGTAGGTAATGGAATTATGATCATAAAAGCATAAAACGAAGTACGCCAAATTTTGGAAGTTCTGTATTTTTCTGACGTGTGCTGTTAAAAATAATAGGCTTTTAGCTAATCTTGAAACGGCAAGATTAATTTACTTTAAACACTTTTATAATGTTGTTTACTATGAATTCTTGCTACGAGGATCAGCAATTATTGTTGATATTTTCTTTTTAGAGAAAAGAACGATCCCTAATATTTACAGTTTACGTGTTAGAGATTCGCTCAGAGAATTGATTAAAGGTATTTCAAATTAGCCGGTTAATATATTCAATCGCAATAAGAAGCTGGACGCTAGCAGCGCAGGATCGATCGATTTGGAAATCCTTGAAGAGGCTTGTATCTAGCAGTTCGCGGCAATTACTGAAGGAAATGATTACTATGTGGAAACAAGCACACATTTAACGAAAAACTCTTTTAACAAGCTTCCACATAAGTGGCATAAAGTTGCCTTTGTATATATTTAAAAATCATATCCTTTCTTACCTGTTCTTCTTGAGAGACAATTTTCGAACAGATGCATATTTTTTTCCTGGTCAGTAATACGTGCAAAGCTTTGTTGATTAAAGTATAAATAATAAAATTGCAGTAATTTCTTTTATTTATTGGCATTTTATTATGTGAGTCATACGCAGCTTGGTGCGTTATGTCGATATGTCGCTATAATATCATTGAAAGAAGCAAGCCATAAAAATAAAAAGAGGGTTCTGCATGAGCAGGCGCGGAAAATCATTCTGAATCTCAGTTAACGAATCGGGCATACCATACTGGCCCACAATGGGACATGGAACAAAGAATTACTGTCTTTTTGTATCACAGGCTCATGTGGATTACCGCTGAGCTGTTTAATTAAATCCCTGTACTTCTAAGCCCCAAGATCTGGTGCACCTGGGAATTTCCAATTATTCCCGGTAACGTTATTATGCGCGTGCATGCCGCGGTTGACGATTAAGGCACGTGGTCGACTTGAATGTAATCTGAGGAAGACGTAAATTCGCACTCAATTATTAAGTATTGTAGAATTCAGTGCTACAGATTTTTTTGCACCTACATATTTTTACGAAACAACTACTATTGATCATTAACAATTTTGTCCAATGTTTTATTGTATCTCTCCTTACGTTTATTTACATAATTTTTTAAACGGATACATTCCGTAGTATTTATAATTGTAATTTACATGCGACATACTTAATAAAATGATATCCTATTTTTAAAAAATTAATATACATATAAATAGTTTTATTTAACCAGAATGCACTATTTTGCACATTAGACTTTGTAATTGTCAAATGAAAAAAATGTCTTATTGTGAAATTAATTTAAGGTTATTTTTGAATATTCAACGGCTAACTCGTATCTCATCTGAATGAATTCGAAAATTACTGCGTTTTCCTTTAAGGTCGGCTATCGGGCTATATTTTAAGCACAGACAATTGTTATTCGTTTTAGAATAGTTGTTTGTTTATCATCTGTATAGTAAATATCACCATATTCAATTTAAACAGGGGACTAGCTTACCCCCTGCACTCTGAGTGTCCGCCCACGACATCAATTTTACAAAATTACTATCTCAGTGTTAGATTAAAATAATTATGTCCCCGTAAAGCGCGGCGTGATGGTAAATATTCATAATTTATTTAGAAACATAAGGGTCCGCAGATCCCGTGCTATTTAGTTGGCTTTAGTGTTGTCCCGCTACGGATATTACGTAAATTCTCCGTATATCTAATACTAGAGTCGAATATTTTTACAATCTTAATTATATTAGATTATTTGTTTCTAAAAACACTACAAGATCTTTATTGATCATATGTTATAAAGTATAGTATCGATATTTCTTGTTTATTTAAACTATTTGGTGCTATTTTTATCTATCTACTAATAAAATAAAACATACATGATCAGCATTCAAAATAATACAAATTTATATTTGGCATTCAAAATTTACATTTCATCAACTTTTAAAATTATTCATTCAAAATTTTTATATAATCTGTCTTTTGCTATAGTTCTCTTCTCGTGTGTATAATATTGTAGTTTTAAATATATATACAACTAGCTTTCTGCCCGCGGCTTCGCCCGCGTGGATTTTGGGATTGAGTCTATAGAGGGTTAAGGGTCATAGCTTTTGCCCACGGCTACATATGCGCGGAAGTCGGTTTATGGCGCGAAGGTTTTATAGCGCTTCCCGTGGGACTATCCGTTTTTCCGAGATAAAAATACCGCAAAACCTTGCTCAAGAATCGCTACTCACTAATCACTATCTGTTCATGAAAACCGCATGAAAATCTGTGCAGTAGTTATTGAGCGAAGCCTTTATTGCGCATTCCGTGGGATCGATCTATCGATTCTTCTGGGATAAAAAGTAGCCTATTATTTAATCCGGACTTTTATCTTTACGTCTGCAAAATTTCAAAGCAATCGGTTCAGTAGTTACGGCGTGAAAGCGGAACAAACAAACAAACTCACTTTCCGATTCATAATATTAGTAAGGATAACCTGAAGAGAATTATTGTCACTTTCTTATACCAATTATTTTCAATATGTCTTCAACTATTTTTTATTTCTACCGTCATTTTACAAAACCCACCAAGTTATTGGTCTGGTCATCTATTAGGATGCAAATTTTAAATTATCAATTAACAATACGAAATGTACAAAAAGTCGGATGAGAACAGTATGTTAACCGTTGTACGATCCCAGCACTACTCAGCTCGGGTGTCGTAACATCGTCTCGGGCACTTTATGTTAAGAAAATTTCATTTTAGGGAGCTTATTCTCCCCTATTATCACGACTAATTCACATTATGCGACATAATATTAAGGCTTAGTGGTGATTTCTAAGTTACTCGTGTTACTAATTATATCACTAATCGAAATAACCCACCAATTAAATATTGTTATTTATGATACTTGACAGTATATGTGCTCTGTTGTATATGTATGTATTTAGCATACATAGCAAAATTATTTTGCTACTTAACACCTACGTGTCAGTAGAAAACAAACAACCACATATTTTAACCAAGGTCTATAATTAGTCAAATAACGGTTTGTGGAGTTAGCATTTGTAAATTTTGTAGGTTGGCTCGACATGAGATCTAATAATTTTTTGCTCTGTGCTGCTCTTTAAACTCGAAATGGTGTGTATGAGCTATGTTTTGTTAATCGCAACTTGTCCTTCCCGATATATTTAGTTTATTATTAATATATATATAATATTATTCATTAGATCATCATTCAATATTAGTAAGTTAAAGCGTAAACAAAGAGTATCATCTACGTCTACGTAAAATTCTTATATTTATAAGAAACGTTTAAATGGCTCATTAATAGTAGATTTTTTAATCGTCAGTGTAAAATATTCATTGTTTTAATAATATAATAAAACAATGAAAATTTTACACTCTAACTCTTTTTACAACTCAGCATCTAATAAATTTATGAAAATACTAATAAATACTCGTATAGTAAATTTACGAATTACCAGACAAGCGCTGTATTACTGTCATATTTGTTTTCTTGGGTAAATATTATCCAAGGATTGAAAAATTGGCCCTAAGCAAGATAAACTTTTTATCAAAATCAGTATGAAATAGCGCCAATATTATACTATACACTCTTCAGCTGACTATTCACTTAACTTCATAATAAAGAATTGAATATAAATGGTTTTTGTCGTCGAAAAGTTTTCGCATGAGAATACTGATCATCAAAATCGACTTTTATTTCTCTAATGATATCGAAGCCGGTATAAATTACCCACACCCCGCTCAGTTGCACAAGTTCGATACTTTTAAAAGTGCAGAGATGTACCGAAAACTTTACAGACCACTTTCTTCTGTCGCTTGTTCGTTTTTAATCTTTCGAAAGATTAACTCTAACTTTGGCGCGTTCCTCTTTCGAAGAAACGTCAGATATGCTTTGTATTGGGCTGGATTTATTACCAGTCTAATGTCATTTCGAACATATAGGCTGGCTTCAACCCTTAATAAAAAATGGTTAACAGAAATAATATATGATTTGATTTGAATCTAATTAATTATAGCCTAAGAGTGGGAGGGAGGTTTATGAGAGGAAATGTTAATAATTATTAGTTATTATATAGAAAGAAATTGTACCTTGGTGTAGTTTTCATATACTGTCAGGAAACAGAACTGCTATATCAATATATATTGCAGAAGTAATTTTTTATATTTCGTAAATGAAAAGAGTAGTTTCTGAAAGTTAAGTGGTATAACATTTTCTTGATGCTCTTTATATATTTACTGTAGCACAAGCACAGCCATTATATTTAATATAATTACTTTCTTAATTGTACTGTGTACTTAATGCTTTATTTCTGTAATTCATATTGTTATTTGAATTGTGTACTGTCATGCGTACTGTTAGTTTTGAGTGTTTTTTGTTTTTAGTTCTGATTGTATGTTATGTTGAATAAATGTTTTGTAATCTTAACGACGACCTTGATGATCTCCATAGTCGAATGGATAGTGCACCGATTTCAAGGTGTCGCCATCTCTGAGGTCCCGGGTTCGAGTCCCGGTGGGGGCAGATGTTTGTGTGATGAATGCGAGCATTTGTACCTTAGTCATGGTTGTTGATATATATTTCAATAAAATTTATTTATATATGTATAATATATGTATGTCTATCCGTTGCCCTAGATCCCATAGCACAAGCCTTACAGAGCTTAGTTTGGACTAGGCTAATTGGTGTAAGTGTAACAAATATTTATTTATTTAAAGTTTCATAATTAATTACTGACGCTTAAGATTATAATATTTTGATGTCCGATGGTGTTTGTGCCACGAGTGTGGTGGAAAATAGCATATATGCAAACATTTACCGAAGGGAGACTTTACACCAGGGTTGCGTGAGGGTCTTCTCATTGCTTTGTTTCGGTGTGAACGGTAAAATAGATAGTAAAATTATTGGGTCACAGTACCCTTTTTTACATTTTTTTACCTTTACATCTTATGTCACATGTTGGCAACGTACACTGTGATTTTTGCGGGATTTGCAAATTTGTTGAGAAACTCTCAGCACGTGTACTATAGGCGACTGTGACCACAGTAGCGTATATAGACTCGAGTTTCGTGGGGGCCAGCGAATATCTACATGCATGTATGTATATACATACATATATATATTATATATATATATATATATATATATAATATATATATATATATATATATATATAATATATATATATATATATTATATATATACATATAAATGAACTCCAGACGTACCTTCTTTAAAAGTCTACAACAGAAAATAAAGTGTTATATATATATATATATATATATATATCATGTTATGCGTAAAATAAAAATAATATTTGAAAATAAATTAAGTTTATTTATTTGGATAAATATTTTATAGCAGGAAGAAGTGTAGTATGTCATGTAGCTCTTGACTCTGACTCTACCTCTCAGTTAGTAGGTCATTTAGGTTTGCACATTTCAGCTGAGGAGCAGGAATATATTGCTTGCTGTTAGTGTCTTTCTGACTGTAACAGTCCGAGACTCACTGTTACAATGCTCTGAAATGAAATGTGCTGTACAAACCTAATAATTAATAATACTAATTGATAACAAATAATAATAAATAGCAAAATATGGTTTTTTATGCTGTAGACAATATAATTGACTGATTTTATGATTAACTTTTCTTTTTTTTGCACAGACATGGTAACTTTTAGGACTAAATGCTAAAAGAAACTTCGAATAGGGGTAATAGAAACAAAAATATAAATAATGTTAATAATGATTATCATTAACATTTTATTTTATTGAAACAATATAAATCAGACAAGAGAAATCACATTATTTAGACTTATAAAAATTAAATAAATAAATATAATTTATTTATTTAACCCTCTAATGACTTCGAATAACTTAGCCATTCATATGTGCTCATCCATGATGCTTGAAACCTTCGTTTGTGGCCCCCATGCTCATGAAGTGGAAAGTTAAAATTATTTGGAGGTTTCCAAATATTTTCCAACATATTTAATTTGGACACATTGTCCAACTGGGGGTCTAAGTTGTGGACATAATTATAAATGTCACATTTATTACTGTCACTGTCACTGTCATGTTCAAGATCAATTGCTTTACCACTAGCAGTTGATGGCGATTCTGCTATAAAATCAGAACTGCTGGCAGAATGACTGGTACCAGGCTCAGGCTCAGATATTGCTGCCTTCTTAAAAAAAGAAGAGATGTCGCTTTGTTGATTGCGTCTTTTCATTTTTGTTACGAAAATGCTAACAAATGAAAAGTAATAAAATAATCAAGAAGCACAACATTAAATAAAAAAAAAAAAACCTCACTCACAAATATCACACGCACATTAATTCGAAAAAATTTAAATAACAAGTTAGAAGTCGGGAGGATTCAACGAAATTCTTCTTCTTTTTCACTTTCCAAAGATGATTTACGCTGCAGCAAATGTACTTTGGCGCAATACTTTTTCAAGCAAATATTTTTCAACTCTGCCTAACTTGTCCGTTGCAGCAAATTATCAATGACGCAAAACTCTTTCAAGCAAATGTAATTTAATATTGATTTTTTGTTTCAACGTTAATTTCTGGCACAGGATTTTTCATTAATGGTTAAAAAACAAATTCGAAAAAGATTTTCCTTTTTTTTTTTTTTTTTTTTAGTTTTTTGAATGTTTATTTTATTATTATTATTATATTAAAAAATAATTTATGTGTATTGCGGGTTAAGGTATGTAAAAATTTCGTGGGGGCCCGGGCCCCTCGGCCCCCCCCTATATACGCCACTGTGACCACGTACCAATAGTTGGCAATTACAGCAAAATTTCCTATTCATGATTTCGCTTTTGCGATAATGTAATATAATTGTATCTCTGGTACGATATTATGTACGTAATGATTGGCCTTTTTATAGGTTCGGAGTTTGAACCCGTCATGAATCAATATGTTTTTTTTTTTTATAGGATAGGGTAGCAAACGGATCACCTGATGGTAAGCGATAACCGCTGCCCATAGCAACACCAGAGGCGTCACAGATGCGTTGCCGGCTTTTGAAAAGGGAATATGCTCTTTAATTTAAGGTTTCGATAACGCGTCAATTCGGAAATACTGCAGGCGTCAATTCATTCCACAATTTAGTAGTGCGTGGCAGAAAATTCCTAGAGAAACGCACATTGGTGGACTACCAAGCGTCTAGATGATAAAGATGAATGTTGGTCGCGTAGAACGGTGACGGAAACTAGCAGCAGGAATTAATCCGAACAATTCCTCAGAGCATTCCCCGTAATATATGTTTTTTAATATAGCTGAATATATGATATGTGTCAACATGAAGACACTCGTAGTTACCAACCGCTTTCCAATTACAATTAAACACTATACCCAGGGATGTAATAAATTAGTGACTCTATATTTATATATATCTAACACCCAACATTCAAAACAGGAATGTAGGCCAAATATGATTTTCTTTGTTATTTAAGTGGGTGGGGGCCTAAATTGACATGAGTGTCATTACAGAGTCCGGTCACCGCGTGCTCAAAACAGCCGCATTCCGCTTCTCTATCCCACGGGCGCGTAGACCCTTATAGACCCAGAGACCAGAACTTGGATAAAATACGTTTATTAAAAGTTATGGTTCTTTCATTAATAAATTATTTATTTTATAATCAAGGTACAACGAGACGTAATATAATCAATACAGGAACCATTGAAAATGGGCGTTTATAAAAACTATTTATTGGGAACTTCAAAGTTCGATTCCGCCAAGAAAATATTATTTTTCTTTATTCGTAGCGTCTACGGCGAGAGGGTCATGCTGATTCAGTATTATTGATAAAAGCTTAATCACCCTAACATAGTTAGTTTAAACTAGTTCTCTCAGTGTATGAACTGTGATTATCATTTCAGTCAAGTGACGATTACTGCTAAACTTATGTTTCTCCCAAAGATGTCCTCATCGGTTAGTTCAGTATTGCTGCAGTATCTTCCAGTGAGCTATTCTAAATCGATATTTCACCTTGAGGTTACAACGCTACATTTGTACATCTGCCTGTTGAGGGCCCTTCCTCGTATTTATTTGTATCTGGACTATAAATTAAAGTAATTATTGAAAGACGAATATTACCTATTTGATAATTTCGGTAAAATGTATTCCTATACGTAAATATTATATGTAAAGTCTTTGTTTATTGCTTTCCGCCCGCAGTTTCGCACGAGTTATATCGGATTTAAGTTTAAATACTCTTCCACAGTAAAAATTATCTTATGTCCTTCCCCGCGCCCCAATCTGTCCCCACACCAAATTATACCAGAATTAGTTCAGTAGATTTTCTCGAATTTCTCCACACTTCCCACTTTCTCCACTTCGTAAACTTGAAATTATTTATTCTTAAATTTGTAATCGCGATCCAGTTATCTCCAAGTCTATTTATCCTTCATACCAATAGTTCGATTTACCTGTCTCCCGATGGTTTTACTTATGTTGTAATACAGCGGCCGATCTAAATTCATATAACTGGGAAAACAGTTGTGTCCGGAATATCCAGGTACATTCCGCCCCCGAAACTCCGCCGCCCTGTCCGCCTCAGTTCGTTTGAGACACAATTGCGCGTGTTTGCATTTTTATCTACTTGTTTTCGTGGGGTGAATATGAATGCAGTATTTGTTTGGACAGCCGAGGTAAATATTAATATTGCGATGAAATTGTCTCTGTTGTGATGTTATTATTGTCCAAGTTCATCCTTAAACCATCTATAGGATGAAAACTGTCCGTCGTTCGCTGTTTACGAGTCACTATATAGAAGAGTAATAGTATTATTTTAAGCCGTTTCATTTTCGTTTTATTTTATAACAACTTCTATGCGGTAAATAGTTCGGTAAATCAGTTTATATTTTGCAGTACAAAGTTTTTGGGATGTTTTCCTTTACTTGCATTTCTTGTCATTGCTTCACTTCAAATGTACTGTTTCTAGATCAAAGCGAAAAGGGGATCTTATAGGTTTCAATTATCTTGTGTCTAAAAATCACAATAAAACTTGCATGGATTTTTTTCCTTTTTACATGAACTACATAACATTACTTCGGAAAAGAAAAGCCCCCATAAACGGATAAACAGACACAGTGCAAAGGAAGTTTCCTATAAGCGTTTATATAGAGGAGTTGAACATGTTGAAAGACCTCCGTGTTGTTTGCTATTATATTATATAGATTATATCTATACAGAGGTCAGAGCACACTTTTCTCTAGTAGATGCAGTAAGACCCGACTAAAAGAATATGAAATAATTATATTTGCAACTTATTAATAATTATTAAAATTGGCAAAGTGTGAGTTTAATAACACTTCTTCCTCACCTTCACCTTTCGAGGGGTATAAGTGTGTATACTCGTATATGTCGTGTATGTAGCGTGCGTGTATGTATTAACTTAGTCTGCGACTTTATATTGCTCCAGGAATCCTTCTAGAAATGTCAATCAATGATGTATACATGTGTACCTAGCTAGGTATGAATGCTGATTAACGTTTAACTAGCTAACGTTCAACGTGAACTATTCCGCTGTTAACTGTGGAATATGACGGTATTTGTGCTAGAACTTCTACAATCAATTTATAAATGGTTTCTGCATATCTTCTCTTTTTTAATATTTTAATAGTTATTATATTCTTAATAGATATGAAATCAACAAATAGGTAATCTAATTTGTTTTAAGTATATCGATATATGTAAGGAATTCTTACATTATTATTCTGCAGGTGTAACCTGCATAATAATATAGAAATATGATAACCATATTGTTAACTACCAATATTTTTTTATTTCAGTTATCAATGTGACTTAGAATTAAATACCAAAAATGACAATTACAAAAAATATTGTTCGGAGAATTTCCCTATAAATTATACAACATTCCTGTTGTAATAAAACTAACTACTTTAAGGAAAACAGCCCAGCAACAAGTTTAACCGCAACTAAATTTCCTAAGCAAACACAAACACGAGTGTCCATTGCCACAAAGTAAATAAAGGGACAATTAAGGAAACTTTGTAACTTTTCAAGAAAGTTCAAATCTTACACAAATGTTGTGTCTACTTTCTCAATGTTTGCGACTAATAAGCAATCAGTGACAAATAAAGTTCTTGAAATAAATAAACTTAATACCTACAATATATAAATTTCATATTTAAAAAATAAATGTAATATTTATATACATAAATTCAATATAATACATTTTACAAATAACTTACAAATTACACGAATAGATGAACAATGTTGTTATGATTTGGTTTGTTTATTTCAGAGTTGAGCAAAACAAAAAGAGAATAACTTAAATAAAACCTTAAATAAAGTTTCTGTTAGAATTAAATTTATCGTGTATTATAATAATCAATTAATTAATCGATATTTTGAATATGAAAACTTTTATAGTACCAATTTATAAAAATATAGACGGCAACCCTAGTCTTCGGCACTAAACACGTATCCAGGAAAAGAGCCCAGTCTATTATTATAACGAGCGATCCGTCTGAGGGCTCAAAGATAATGTTCTACAGAAGCGTAGTTCATGTTTATATTTGGTGCCTAATTATATATAATAGAAAAATAGATTTCAAGCATTTTGAGGACATAACTAATTGTGAGAAAAATCTAGTACCTATTTGTATTATATGTAAAGTAGAGCTAAGTATATGTGAAAATAAAGTGATTGAAGTAATCCTTAAAGGTAAAGAAGATAATATGAAAGGAAATATATGCAAGAAACGAACAGAAAATACAAGAAAATAATCTACAAAAACATTTATTTGAACCGCACGGTTACTCTTAACATGAGGGTCTCAGCCAAATGTCGTTTGAATGTGAACCTTCAGTGATTTGGATCTTTTTTACCAATAAACCTACTCACTATCATCGATACACTACGTTTATAACTATGTGATTTAAAATGGGTAATAGTATTTTTTTTTGTAGTACCTACACTTATTACTTTTAATATACAATAACACGTTTGCCATATTGTCGCAAAACGCTCATAAGGCTCCATACTAAAACCAACTCTGCAATCATAACTTCATGAATTGGTGAAGTCACCTATTTTATATGAGCGTATATATCAATTTTATGCAAATTTACGGCGTAGGACCGACAGATGCGATGATCGTTGTTTATATCTAGCAATTTACGTCTCTAAGCGAAACTGAATGATTCAATATAAAGGTTGTATATCAAGAAATGTTACATTTAATATAAAAAAATCTTAAAATGTATCACTGTATTTGAATAATGTAAAGACGAATAAAGTAAAAAAATACTTATTATTTATATTCTTTCATGATATATAAATGAGGTAAAAAATTTCTTTACACTTATTTAAAACAACCACCTGAAAGAATATTCATCTTTGACATCGTTTCATAAGAGCAGCGCGGTGCGAAGTCTCGGCGCGACACTTAATCACCGCACGGCAAGTCGTCACGTGCGCTCCTCATGCAAGTAATCATAATATCATAAAACTTTTGCACTTCGCCAAAAATCTCCGAGATCTTCCAGGGCAGTGTCTTGGAACCAGGGTAATCAGAACTTAATGAAAAGTGCGCCCTGACGAGGACCGTTACCAAAATTTAGGGGTCACGTAAAATATTAAAGCGGCGAGATGAAGTGGCCAGAGATTCATTGCTGTTTTTATTATTCGTAAATAAGATGCTCAGACGCGTTCCTCCGTTCATAACATAAAACAGCGGAGTTTTACTGCTGACTCAAACGATGGTGCCACTCATAATTGTTACTTAACAACTAACAAACTGTGTTTGGGGGAAACCTCTCAAAGGAAACTTTGCTTGGGTATTCTCCTTTGAATAGCGATAAATCTCTTCGTGTTAAGGCAAGTTTCGGAGGTTGAGGATAATTAAAACAGCTCTCAATAAGCTGTTAAGCAAAGTTCATTTTGTCTAAGAAAAATACACTATGCTACAATCTCAGAAGTAAAGTTTGTCAATGGAGATTGCCCTTAGTGATCAAATAACAAAATTAACTAATATAAATATTGAGCAAAAGTGATAAAGGAATTTCGATGCAAATTCAACACGGTGATGTAGCAATGAATTTCACAATAAGCATTGTGTGAAATGTAACAGGTAGCTGAAGAAAGGTATGAAGAGAACTCGTTGAAAATTTGCCGAATATTTGAATGATCCAACATTAGTGTTGGGCGAATAACATTCTATGTATGTCGATGGGCTCTGAATTTAGCATACAGATTGTAGGGCTTGGCGGAATAATATACGATTCCTTATAGAAATTATAATTTATTGCATCTAGTATATAAAGTACTGATCGTTACACAATTTTATGGATTTTGTTACAGAATATAAATTGCTCTTTATATAATCAATTTATTATGGTTTACAAATTATCAAATAAAATTATCAAACAAATTATCATAATCTTATTATATAATATAAATATATAAAGGATATTGATAAGTATAGGAATTTATTAATTTTGTCAAAAAAAATCTGCTGTTACTTTTTATGCAATGTAAACTTACGTACCTACGACTAACGACTAAGGAAAGTATCTCATTAAAATAAGAATACATACTACTTACTGAATATGATAATTGATAACTATTTAAGGCCGTATTTAGAGAATGAGAGCCAGGCAAAGATTTGAATTTAAGTTTACTTTTAGAATGCGATCCTAGAAGTCTATCGCACGCTAGAGGTCGTCGCCGCCCACATGGTAGCCTGTCCAGGTGTTTACATCATTTTCCATTCCGGAAAACCTTCCATAACTTGTAATATTAGTAATCAAGGGATAACATTTTCTGTTAAATATTTCTACCTTTGTCTTTTTCCCATCACATTCGATTATAGAAATGCTACTTTTTGTATTTGCGAACATCTTGAAATAATGCACTACAAAAAGCGTAAGGTAGAGGATGCCACCGAACCGCTCGAAAATCTACTACTAGTACGGCTGCGGTTACCAGTGGAGGTATCTTACGCAACATTTATATAGCGTTGAGTGTGCGGACATATTATACATATTTAATTCAAAATGCATAATATTTTCGGATGTACATGTGCATAGTTTGAGTGCATCTCATCATTTACGATACCTATACCATACCCATAGGATAGACCATAGTAACATGCTACGATGGCCAACAATGACCTTCAGGGTTGTGATTTTGCAACACATCGATTTATCGACACAGGTATTGACGGAAAAGGGAATTATGTTCTTAAATACGCCAAACTCATAAATATGCCAAATTTAAATTACAATGATATTGTAAAATTCTGAACCTATATGATGTGCGTTTTAAACAAACAAATTTAACAAATTTTGATACGAAAGCCCAATAGCAATGGAAACGTTCAAACTGAGCACATTGCTCACTTTTATAATTTCACTTATTTATTGCTTCTAAATTATTGTCAGCATTTCAGCGTTAGCCTCTGTTAAGAGGCCCATTGCAGGACATAAGCCTCCAAGGATCTCCACCGGATCAGTCCTGTGCTATTAAAGTGCCATTAATTGCCTTCCAGCTACGTATCTTCACCAAATCATCATTAACTTTGTGGGAGGCGTACCAACGTTAAGGTGTCCGCATTTGCCTTTAACTCTCCGTCCCAAATTCGTTAACTCTAAGAGCGAGTTTTGATTCGATTACGCTACACTGCACTTTAAGTGACTTTAATCCTCCTTAAGCCTATTATTATAACTGACCAGGTTTCCGTTCCATATATTGTCATTGGTAACGCCCACATATCAAAGATTGTGATATTGAGACGCTGCGGGAGATATCTCTATCTCCATTAGATCCATTGATTGACCTTTTTCTGCAAATTATCTACCTAGTAGACTATTAATTTTAGGCAAATATACTCGTCACCAATTTTCAGTGTAGAGACTCCAACCAAACTGCACAAGAGTAGGTGTTACATGGGAATCCAACCTGAATTTCGTCTTGTCCATCTTCATTTCGAGGATCCACTTATTGGAAAAGCAGACTAACGTCTTCGAATATGAAACCTATGGCTTTCATGTTCTCATTTATGACTACGGAATTATAAGCTAACACGAGGATATTGCTTACAATAATATCACCGAGATTTTCGTGATCAGTTTCACATTATTTCATCGATAAAATCCAATAATATCACATCTCAAAACCTCCATTCGGTATCGGCAAATTGAGCGAACTCTTTTGTTATTTATGCTGGTGTAAAATTGAAGCAAACATTTTCGAATCGTCCCTTGTTGTTGCGTTATTTGATATTCTTTTCCCGTCACTTCAAACAATTCACATAGTAAATCGGATGAGATCTTATCATATAATAAAGCAATGATTTAACGTTTGTTGATGTTTTAGTAAAGGTACTGTAGTTGTATTATATTATATATGACATATAAAAATAGCAAATAAATATACTGTAGCGTTATTGACGAAAACGTTGCTCAATATACAATTTGGAAAAAAGAAATACTAGTGTAACCAATAAAAAAAAAACTTCCAAGAGATTATCAAATCACACACAAGAAAACTTAAAATAAAATTCGGGTTTAACTGTGAAATATTTATGTATGGTGTATTTGATAAGAAGTCGATGAACACCATGAAGTGCAGAAGTATCAATGATTGAATGATGGTATACTGATGATGGTTTATCGATGAGTGAACTAAAGTTAGGCAAAGAAACGTCATAAATGCATAGATAAAATATAACTGTAAGAAAAATAAGTAATATTATAGTTGTAATAGAATTAATAGCTTCAGGTGCGCGTGCATGGCGATTAAGCGGCCATACTTTTTAGAAGAAGACAGGAGTGTACGTGGAAGTAATGGACGGTAAAGAAGTATAAACTAGTGCATTCACAAAGATTGTAGATTTAATAGATACTTGTAAAAAATATTAACTGAACTAACGATTTCTATTTGTCGTTAAATACAGTTTATTAAATAATCGAAATTAGACATTGTTTTGAAATGTTTTTAATTATATTATTATTATTTAATTCATCGCATTCAATTATATTATTATTATTTATTTCATATTTAAGAAATCTTTCAACACATAAAATCTATCAAAATCTCTATCTCTCTATGAAAATCTCTAATCCAATTTTATACATATTTGATATATAAATTGACTGACCGACATCATTTCAGCCAATAGACGCCCACTGTTGGACATAGGCCTCCCCCAAGGATCTCCACGCAGATCGGTCCTGCGCTGCAACCGTCCAGCGCCTTCCCGCGATCTTCATCAAATCGTCGGTCCACCTTGTGGGAGGCCTACCAACGTTGCGGTGTCCAGCATATGCCTGCCACTCCAGGACCTTTCCGCCCCAACGGCCGTCAGTCCTGCGAGCAATGTGCCCCGCCCATTGCCACTTAAGGTTCGCAATTCTTCGGGCTATGTCGGTGACCCTGGTTCTTCTGCGGATTTCATCATTTCTGATTCGATCACGCAGAGAAACTCCGAGCATAGCCCTCTCCATTGCCCTCTGCGTGACTTTGAGCCGCCTTATAAGGCCCATTGTGAGTGGCCAGGTTTCTGTTCCGTATGTCATCACTGGCAACACGCACGAATCGAAGACTTTCGTCTTGAGGCACTGCGGTAGATGGACCGACATATGAATGCACAAACAAAACATTAGAATTAGACACTTGAATTATTGCAGCATGCTTGCGTTACATAACCAGTCTGTAGCCAGTACTTACCAAGCGGAAAAAGAGAACCGTAAATTTGTGTGAAACTCGTACAGTGTTGAATTTAATTCATTATAATATGTAATTTAAATATTTTTGATTTCGTAATTCAACCTCTTCATTTCACCCAAAAAGTGAATTAAAATAGGATCAGATCACACTGAAAAAGTTGTGGATAGAAAGTTAGTCATACATAAATTCGGAATGTTCAATGGCTACTAAAAAGTAATATTCCATAAAACTTTTCAATTGATATGTCATTTTATTACGCTATATCTTCAATTTACAGCTTGACCGTACTTAAAATATGAGAGTGATTTGAATCAATCGGAATATTATGGTAATGTGTTATTTTTATGAATACATTATGACTCACATTTATAACATTTTTTTACGAATTAGGCAATTCTTACCCTTGACCTCACATGATTAATTATGGGACCCATTAGTAAATATCTACTATTATTTCAATTATAAAGTATGAGATTGAAATACCGTTGTAAATAATTTTCAATGATTCACGTTACTTGTCAAAATCTGACGGTGAGCTCTTTAATATAATGTGTACAAGTATTACTATATAATTTAAATTGTTTAGATTGCAGTAATCTTGAAAATAAAAATATCTTTTCTTCTTTTTTTTTAATATGCTCGATAGAGGTCAGATTTACCTGAACTCATTTACATTTAAGAAGTGATAATTTGAACTACAAACTTAGCGACTCAATTATCTAATTTAACTGGCATTGACTATATAGACTTAAAAGCCCTACTAGAAACTAAACCATATAGAAATCAATTCTAGAACATTTTAATTTCTACTGTAGCTATTAAAATATCCTATTGCGATTAAAAAGTAATCAAAGTCATATCTTAAAATAGGTAAGTAAAGTAGTTTCGACATAATCAAAATAAAAAAAAATCAAAAATCTTTATTAGGGATCAATTTTAAATGCTTATTACATAAATTATGTACGATAATAACTGCTTTAGTTAGTACCTAACTGTGTTGCAGTTATTAGCGCCCACTTCCGGGAGTTTTGAGAAATACAAATAAAGGCAATTGTAACAAGTTCTCAAAAATATAAGATAGTATTAAAGTATATATATGTGTGTCTGCGTGCGTGTGTGTGCGTGAGTGATAGCTGTATTCGGTTTATATAAACTTAGGTTGAAATCAATTTTTCGGTGTCCTTATATGAGAGGGTCAACAACCATTTAGTGACCAATAACTTGCACTCACGATAAATGCAGGAGTATATACTAAGAATTTTATTAAGGCTATTATAAATACGGGGAGCAAGAAAGCAAAAATGTTAGCTTGAGAGAACAGTTCTGCACATTTCCATATGACAAACTAAATCAGTTCTTCGTTGAGATAAAGAAGTAAAAGGTAATTGTAGATGTTTACGAAGAATACATTGAAGAATGAAAATTTGTCTTACAATTAACACCACTGCCAGGGAATAAAGTTTAACAGTAGGAAACAGTATTGGTTTATAAAGCATAACCTTTGTGCTCTTTCCAGTAACAACTTTAACATTTTAACCTTACCAGTACCACCCCATGCAGTAATGCAATATGAGATAATAGACTGTGCTAAGGACTTGTATACTATTTTAAGGGTTTTAATATCGAGGACAGATCTAAAGTTTTTGAAAATATATATTTATTTACGGATAATCTGCTTTTAATTACATACAATGGTTATAGACTTAAATTATAGTTTCAAATCGTTGAGTATTCAGGAACCCATAGTGTAGAAAAAGTAAACGAACAAAGATAATGAAGCGATAAAGAAGTATAAGAATAAATTGATTAATAAGTTTGACAGATAGAAGGAATTTGTGAGGCTGAAGAGGTATGGATCGTGAAGGTGGGGTCGTGGAAAGCTAGTGATGTCTGTGGGTAAAGTAAGAGAAGAAAGAAGTATGCTTGAAGGTATAAGTGCAGAAGTACGAAAGGCGGTGTCTGAAAAGAAGAAACGTGACAGGATTGGTTGGCAGCAAAAGCCAATCAAAGATATGTACAGGCAACGATAGAAGATGTACAAAATGCGAAGGATAAAAGATGTAAGAACGCAACAAAGGATGTTAGTGAAAAGAAAGAAAATGATGATAAGATGAATTAAGAAAGTTATCTGATGTCTTCCGAACGAACATTAAGTTTTCTGGAAGTCCATAAGAACAGCCAGAACTAATAATACAAACTTCACTTGGCAAAAACAGAAACCAGGATGGAAGATTGTGGCAGGTGAAGAATGTATTATAAAGAGTGAAGGAATATTTTTGAAAGTTTTATTCGAGAAAAGAATGCAAGTGAAAACGTAAGGGACCAAAGAACAAGTATGAGAGTAATATTGTATGAAAGTGTAGATGACAATGAATAGTATGAAGTTGTGTGAGGTTGAAGGGTATGTTACGGTCGAGATTCAAGAGCTGGGGTCGTGGTAGCTAGTCAGCTGTACTGCCTTTCAACCTTTGTTGGAAAGTGCCAGAATGACTGGTGAAAGCAGTAAGTGCATTAAATATACGAAAGGGGTCACAGAAGACTGTAAAAACTAGCGTGGATTAGCTTACTGAGCGTCGTCAGCAAAACTGTATGCAAAGAACTGACAAAGAGTAATAAATGAAACTGAAGAGAAATTTGGATGACAAGGCATGATTTTAGAAGAGGAATGGGACGTGCAAAGGATGTAGTAGCATAACCGAAAAAATTTGGACATAGATAAAGATGTTTTGTGGATAGAAAGGTTATGACAGATGGTGTGGAATGAATTCTGGTCCATATTGTCTGTTTATGGAGTAAACGGCACGCTGATTCGAGCACTGAATACTTTATGAGGTTTCAGTGCTGATGTCAGATAAACGAAGCTTACCAGACTGGAATTGGCATCCGTCAGGGTGTTCGACAGGGATGTGTGGGTTCGCCGTGGCTGTTTAACCTATTTATAGACAATGCTTGAAGATTTGAGAAGTGAATATGGAATAAGAATGAATGAGTTGATCATCAAATGCCTCCTATAGCCGGATCAAGTTTTATTATCAAGTCGGAGAAGAGTTGCAAAACGATGGTAGACATAATGCATGGTGCTTTAACTAGCAAAGAAATGAAAGTGATGTAACAAGACGAAAGTAATGGTTTTGAAAGAGAAGAATGTATGACAAGCTGCTGATATATTATGATTGAGGGACAAAAGTAGAACAAGTGAAAGAATTTGTATATGGGTTCACAGTTTACGAGAGATGGCAAGTGTGATGGTGATATGAAAGAAGAGTTTTGCAAAGGGAATAAGTAAATGGGGACTTCATAACTTCAATGAATAACAGAAACGTATCACAAAGAGCACGACTGGCTGTGCATGGAGGCGTGTTGTCCCCACATTGATGTATAGTAGGATGTTGGGTGTCTGCAGAAGAAACATGAAAGTAGGAAGAATGCTGTGGATAATGAGAAGCTTGAGAAGTATAATTTGAGGAATCTGAAGGACAAAGTCAGTAACAGTGATGATAAGGAGCGATGCGGCGTAGTTGAAGATGTAGTGACAAAGATAGAGAAAGGGATGCTTAGATGGTTCGGCCATGTTGAAAGAATGAATGAACGAAGATTAACGAAAGAGATACACAAGGTAAGAATGATAGGACAAATCGGTGCAGGTCGACCTAGGCGGACATATCTCGATCAAATCGAAGATGTCCTAAAGAAAGGCCGGGTCAAGAGTACTCGCAACCGACGAGCATACATGAAGACGCTCATGAAAGTGGAGGAAGCAAGAGAAGTGTGCCAGGATCGTAGCAAGTGGAGAGAGGTGGTCTCTGCCTACCTCATTGGGAACAAGGCGTGACATATATGTATGTATGTTTGTTTGACAGGTGTTCTCCTGAAACTGAAAAAGAAATTGCTTTCTATATTAACCATGTGTGTACGTATTCGAATGCCTAATAATGTATAGCATAATTATCTTTTTCAAACTAAATGGTATCTAGCATAAAGCATCTTATCATAATGTATATTGAAATATTTCATAAATTACCTATATAATTTAAAAGAGTATTTAAATCATGGCTTTTAGATGATTATTATATATCATAACTTAAATATTAAGTAGGTATTAAAAATGTGTATAGGTATTTTAAGATGAAATTTGGCTATTTAAATAGTCTGCTAAATGTGTACCTGGCAAAATATATACTCACAATGAAAATTATTTCATCAAAAATTTGTTACCGGTGTTTTACTGACAAAACATACGAAGCGATTATTACCCGGTAAATCTCTACAGAGAAATGTATGTCATATAAGCCCTCCTCGTTAAATTACGATCATAAAAAAATTGGTAACATACAAGGTAAGTTACATTATTTGAAGTACATAATATCAACACAGTACAAATGCGCCGCCGATATAAAAGCGATCTTCAATATGTTGTTAAAGCCTCTTGTTATAACCTTGTATGTGTTATCCCTAAGCTTACCTTTTGTCCTTAATAAAAACGGCTCGATTTAAATAAGATAACATTTAGCGATAAGGGTCGGAAGCAGGTACTGCGTAGAGGATTTTATCAGCTTAGTTGTTTGTGTAGCGTTATTTTACTTTCGATTAGAACTTGTTTAACATACAATAGACCATCAAAGGTTTCGTGCATGGTAATATAAAATACAGAACTACTAAATATCTTATTATCACCTATCTTAGAAATAAGATATGGTAGCTTCACTGAATGTATCTAATCATAGGCTTAGGAACCTACGATAAGATACAATGTGAAGCACCTGTAACCTACACAATTTAGCATGAGTACTTGATGACATCCTTTGGAGATATGGTAGACTTACGAATTCGGTTATACACTTCCCATCAACCTTAAACTGTAGGCGGAATCGACTCTTAAGCTAATAGGATTTGTTTCAGGTTAATGTTCCAAGTAAGAAGCATTCTTCTGATGTAATACTCTTTCGATGTAATTCCGGTAAATAGTTACCACTTAACAACATTCTAGTTTAACGTACAAAGTGGTTATCACCAATATGGTAGTTAAAACTGAATTCGTTGTTGGAAGACAGAAAATACCCAACCATTTCAATATAAAGTATGCTCCCCTAGAATCATCCGAGAGGATTTCCTCGTCATAACTCCCAAAATTGGAAATTGAATAGACACGATCAATTATAAACCACTCGCCTTTACTTAGTACCAGCTATTTAGCGATGGAAAATACGTCTTATATCACGGCTATTCATTTTCTGATCTTTTAGTTTTCTCTGGCTCATGGATTTGGTATTGCTAGCGTTAAAGTCGCCATTGCCGGCTGCTACTCTGTAACCATAACCATAAATGCTAGCATTCTATAAGGTTCGATGTTCTCGCCAACTAGTCTGATTAAGCTATCAACTTACAAGGGAAAAATAAAATTACTATTTACTGTAAGTTAAAATCTACATCTCGAATAAGTGGAAAAATTAAGAGACAATTATATCGATTTTAAGCAATACAACTATTTTAGTTGGTTCATCGAGAGACGATTACGGAGACCAGAGATGGATACCGACGCCATAATAACCCATAATTTATTTTTATTTATTATAATTATGACGCCATTATTGATGAATAATATTATCATCACATATATCGCAGCTAATATATACCCCAACTATGCTAGCCTTATTGAACCACCCAGTATAGATAGATTAAGCGTTTATTATTTACATGTAATGTACACCTTAGAACTTCTTTGTAAGTGTCTGCAGATTGATTCACGATATTTTCTTTCACTGTAAAAGTGTAGAATAAATATATGTACATGTAGATTGTGTATAATATTCGAATATGAAGAAAATTTAGAATCCCAAAAAAATATCGACCAATCCATCGGGTATATGTAATAATGTTGTTATATAATAGGACAAACTAAATAAGAGCGCAACTGCACAACATAAATATATTAATTGCACAAGATTAAATAGAAAATTCATAGTAAAGCAGAACCATTAAAGGGAATTCACATAACCGTCGTAAACAGTTGACAACTAAGACTCACGTATTTAATAATCACTGTACGTGATGGTGAAATATTAAAATTGGCAGGCGTTAATGTAGTCGCGAAGGAAAAGCACTAGATATAAGAGCGATTTTTTTTTCTTTTTTCATATTTGATATACTTTTATTTATATAAGATAGAAAAACTCTTGGCTTTGTTTTACTTGATTGAAAAAGCTTTATTCGAATTTTTCATGAATTGTTCGAGAAAAGGAATTAACTAACATAGGTATAAGATAAAAATAAGTTGAAATAAGTGATTTTAATATTAAAGTAAACGATTATCATATTAACATTGTTATAATGTGAATGATATAATCGTAAAACTTTAAAATCGAATGTAAACTCTTCTAAAGAATAAACTAGTCTACGTATTTTTCTGCGTTTTTATGATTTTTTCTCATATTTTATTATTTTTATAATTTATTATTAGAATGCAGTTAATTACTTTAATTATTAGCGCGCACTATAATTGCTATAAAATGAAATAAAATGTTTAAATCTACCTTGACATAGAAGTTTTAATTTGCACTTCGAAAAATGTTGCTATTGTACTCATGGCAGTTGTCTCAAATTCAATACGACTGACTTTACGTCAGGTGTGCTGTGTGTACATTTCTTTGTTACCTATGTTCCGATAGTAATTTAATATTAATATTTGGTACCACCATTTTAACGCTCGTAGCATTTGTTAAGGCGGGAGCTACATAGCAAATCATAGCTGTCAATGTGCCACTACGCCAAATGTACATTTGATAGACTAGATTACACGCAAATTTACTTAATACTATTAAATATCAAATTTACTGTTTGTCGAAAATCACATTTTATTCAAAAGTAAAATTTTAAACTAACGCCACCAATCAAAACAATAACAATAACATGATTTAATACAAAGAAAGGATTAACGCCATAAAATATATCATAGTTAAACTGTACAGCAAAAATGGTACATTAAAACGTAAAAACCATTATGCTCTGTCGAAATATCGAAAGTACTCATAATTCATTACTAATGTAATTTTATTACAGGGCGATGCAATGAAAAACCGTTCGAATGTAACGCAATGGGCGCTCTTACTCCGAAAACAATTTAAACTGAATTATTTCTCTATGCTGGCAATAAGTCGGTGCCTTACATGCCGTATAATGGTATGACACGACAAACAGCTTTAAGTGTGTGAAATATGGCAACAGTGTCAGCGAAGCGTAGCCAGACTGAGTTTATTGTGGAGCCTAGATACGCCGGATGCAGTAGCTCGAGCCCCTTTGCTCGCCTTACTAGCGTAGCCATAAATGTACTAACGCTGAGTAGATGCAATATACCAGTAAATATAACAAACGAAAGTAAATTTAAAATTTTACATATAATTTACTGAGATTTTTTAATGACTATTAGATATTGTTTTGGATTTCTTAACGTGATAAATGATGATGTTATAAATAATGGCTACGTAATAAAAATCTGATACTGATGATTTACTACTTACCTACATATTGTAGAATTTATTCAGCTTATTTATATGATATTATTTGGTTTCCTATGTTTTATTATTGTTTCATCAACAGATGACAGAAGTCAATTCATATTTTAGGGAACGACAGAACTGTTGGTTTTCATTTGCTTTTAGCAAAAAAAGGATCCCAGATTTTCATGAAACTTTTCCAATAGTCCTGACAGGAACGTGCCGATGCGATAAAAACGTGAACTTTAGTGTACAGATGTACACTACAACAGTAAAAAGTACCAACCAAGCAGCGTTTATATGTAGATATTGAAGTCCTTTGAAGGACAGAACTGGTGGATAGAACCCTGACGATGAAGTAGATAAATAATCCAGCAAAATTTTGAACACTTTGAATATAACTGATTGAAGTTGGTCTTGTTCCTATTTTCCAAAAATAATACCTTCTTGTGAATTTGTCATTGCACTTTAGACCTGCACCCGTATTTCGTAATAGAACACTGTGTGTTTTGTCCGCTAAAATGTTGCTAGGCTCAAATCCACACGACCGCCATCAATGTCAGGTTGTTTCTTATCTAATGCATAACTATCTCTTATAAATATCACATCATATTACCAAAGAACTATAATTACATAATTTATTTGAGCAGAAATACTCGTTGTAAAAGTATCATTTATTTGCAGTGTTATCAAATAAATGATTTATTTTCAATTCATAGTTTCTGTAGATAGATTTCCGTTCCAGCTTATTATATAATCTCTAATAAATTAATACTTATAAAGTAGTCGACACGTGTCACGAGCGTCTGCAATAGGACGGCAATGTGTTATCCATATAAATAATTCCAGAACATTCTCATATTCAAGCTCCAGAGGGCCTGGGATCGATTCTGCCATGTGCCAATGTAAATTTCATATGTACATGTTATCTGAGGTGAAGGAAAACATGTGAGGCTACCTTTACAGACCCGAGAAGAAATTCAAATGTGTATATCAATCCGCTGTAAGTCAGCGTGGTTGACTAAGGCGTACATTGCCTAATATAGTTAGGGTAGGTAAGTTCGAGCTCCTCGGTAGGGACATATATGAGCTGTGATGATGTACTACCCGCCTACGGTAAGATAAGATGATCATTGTAGGCGGGCTGCACATGCCTGCCTTAAACCACTTTCTCATCCGGATCATAGAAGACTGGCGTGAGGGTTTTTGTCCCAAATATCCGCTACCTCCTGCCATAATATACTTAATAGTTTTATTGATACGGCCGTTGGTGAATGTGATTATTTTCAATAGACATTATCAATTTTGTTATTTCATAATTTGTAATGTTAATGTTTTTTACTACTCAGACGATTGCGTCTGATTGAATTTGCTGGGTATGATTATATTACATATATTGATTTGTATTATAATCATACTCAGCAAATTTCAACAAATTATTTAAATAAGTAGAACAAACAAAACTCATAAACAATAAAGTAATTACTTTAGAAAGGGCTTGAAAACAGATTCACAGTAATAAATTAAGTGCAACGCGCTTTATTTGCAAGAATAGAAGTCGACGGTCTCTGAGGCCAGACATGGTGGCGCTATCCGGCGACGACCCGCTAGAGATTATACTATAATTTGTCTAACCTACCCTTTGTTCTCGAATGAAGTGAGTTTCCACGTACGAGACGATCACAAAATGAAATCCCCATCCCTATTGAAAGCTCTAAGCGTTTCCGAAGCGCACTTACTTTACACAACACAATTCGACGCGCGAGTTCGATTTATAGACACTTCGCTCGTAGAGCGTAGTACACGTAAACATTATGTGCACATATCTACACATAATGCGCGTGTAAAAAGATACGACTATCGTAAAAACCCCACTGAAAATAATTTGAGCGATGTTACTCGTTTTTCGCGAGACATTCGGTGGTAGGACCCACATAAAAGCTGAACATCAGACAGCCTAATGGATTAGAAGAATTGCCTCGACTCGTAAAGACTGCTTTAATATTGTCGGTAGCCTATAGAAACAATAAAGTCTGCAATCTGTGTTGCTGGCCATACGATACCGTGATATATGAATATAGTTATTCCGTGAATTAAGCAGAATTGTTTGGTGGTTACGTTTAGTCATTGCTTCCATAACTGAGGTTTCTCTAATATATTATTACTAACCAAATAGTACCTTGAAGAATTACAAGAATTTTGGGCAACATAAAAGGCCTAATGACAATATTAATAAGATTATAACAATCATACGTTACACCACATTCGAAAAATAATACAGCCTGGCTCCAAGTTATTGGCGAAGGATATAAAAATTGATCAAATTTTCGACCTTAGCATTACTGACCATCAGGTGATTTAAGGGCCAAAAGCTTCTCTATACAGAAGCACCAATAGTTTAATTGAAGTATCATAATATTTATATTCAAAGCTTTTTATATCTGAAATAATGATCACCTATTTGAAGTATTCGTATTCGACAAAAATAGCACAAAACTATTGAAACAAAGTGATGATTAGCTAAAAGTAGGGAAATTTGGAGCAGGAACCCGGATATGCCGAAACTCTATGATGAACTATTTATTCCTAAAACGGCTGCATCGAAAATGGACTTGTAAAGTCCAGATGGCTCGAATAAAAATGAGGTTCTTTTCATCATGGCGATTAAGCCTCGGATATTCTATAATATCTCAGTAATCAATTCGTTGAATACCGCCAATGATCAAGCCGAACGATATCGACCGATGAACTCTATGATCAATGCAGAAGTCAACCAGATCTAAAACTCCAAACTCTGCTAACTTCAATTGCAAATTACTTCGTGTGGCCGGAGGATGGCACTGATATCGACATGTGTAAACTATGAATTTTTAAAGAGTCCAAAAAGTACCTTCAATAGTTAAATTAAGTTATAGTTAATCGTTATAGTTAATTTTAATGATTTATTGATTTGGGTCATCCAGTAAATGCAAGCAGCCGATATATTTCCGCTTTTACTACAATGGCAGCGATCCAATCGTTTAATGTAACGTTGTTTTACAAGCGGAACAAGATAGTCAAAAAAGTTATTTTTTAAAGTGGATTGTTTAGTGAAATGAAACTATTAAATAATGACGGGTACACTTGAATCAGATATGAAATAATAATTATTTTTTGCACGTTATTCGAAACTACATTACGCGGCGTTTTTGCAATCCTTTATTTTACAATGTATGGGTAAGCGATGAGCTGCCACAGATTTTAAAAAATTTATATCATTACTTAACTTTTATAAGTCATATGACTCAAATGAGGTCCCTTCAAAAAAATTGTTTGAATCTTCTCAATGATATAATTTTTTTTTTTATTTATCTGTTACTACTTCTGTGATTACATCATTATCTCTTTGAAAAATCGTGGTGTGAAATCATCATTGTCTTGTGTACCTAAATAAACTCTCGTATTAACATATTTGTAATGCTATAATATTTTTCACTAAATAGTTTGATATAGTGTAGCCAAATTTTCCTAAATAATAAGTAAATTTTATTTCACTTTATGTCTGTAGTATCTCAAGAATAAAATCAACTAAAAGTTTAGTAGGAATCAAATTCCTAAAATGTTTTGATAGGTACTCCAAATATTGTTATTTAAAATATCAGTTAATTTATTCAAAATAACATTATAATATGAGAGTATATGAAATGTTTCTGTTTGATTAGGGTACCATGATTAAACGTTGAAGACGGACGCACTGCCAATTTTTACAGTCATCAATATCGTAAGTGAACCCGCTGTGGAACTAGTGTTAAATATATTATTTCTCAATATCGTAAATGAACCCGCTGTGGAACTAGTGTTAAATATCTTATTTCTCAATATCGTAAATGAACCGCCTGTGGAACTAGTGTTAAATATCTTATTTCTCAATATCGTAAATGAACCCGCTGTGGAACTAGTGTTAAATATCTTATTTCTCAATATCGTAAATGAACCCGCTGTGGAACTAGTGTTAAATATCTTATTTCTCAATATCGTAAATGAACCCGCTGTGGAACTAGTGTTAAATATCTTGTTTCTCAATTTGTTTGCCAAAATACGTGAAAGAAAACAGTCGTAACATAGCAAATATGTAACTATAAATTGTTTTTGTGTAGTTAAAATCAACTGAAGTAGTTTACTTAAAATTTTAAAAGCTACTACTAGGGCTTAATAAAAACCTTCATTAATAACAAGAAACTTTGTCGTTATTTAAAAAATCTCAACGCTTATTTACTGAAATAGAGACGAATATTCGACTATATGTTTAATGTATAACTCAGTCTTAAAATTAGAAGGCACTTAGATATAAAATTGGCTTTGGACATAGATAGAGGTAGCTTTAGGAACATAATTATACATATACGCGAACACAAACCTTAGGAACCTTTATTATCGTATACACGAGTCGACAGTTATAGAAAAAATCTCGTCGTAAATATAGACACAGTGTTATCAAGAGCATCTGAGCACTTACAGTTCTTGGCACGTCTGCGGAGAAAATAAAAAATAAGAAAATGTTCACGCGCTATATGTGCTTTAGCATTCGATTTATGCGCGGGACACAGAATAGGATTTAGATGAAATAGGGACAAAGAGATCTACTAAATATCAGACCCTCTAAAACTTATTTCGTCCGAATAGGTAGGTTATATAATTACACATCCGATTCCTAAAACGTTAGACAGAGGTGTAATTATGCACCCTCATTTTCTCATTTTTTATTTACACACTGCGTAATGTGGTTTTTTCGTATTAACAATTTCTCTAATTGAACTATCTAAAACTGAACTAACTAAATGACGCGGAATACTTCACTGAATAAATAGGCGGGGAGCCGGTAACACAGAAAGTCCCGTCATAGCGAATCAAAAAATATTTATTTAAATAAATAGTACATAAGAATAGGAATAAATTAAGCTCGGTATGCGTGGATTCCAATTGCCGAAACAATGTTAAAAAAAATATTAAAACAATTAATAAATGTTTTACCGTCATCGCGGATATTATTTTTTTAATTGTATTCGATAGTAAATTTTATTGGCTTTTATAAAAAAATCACGAAAACCACTTTTTTCTGCCGGAAGAGTTTGGCATACCTATTTGAAGTATGTGATAAGGGCTAATATTCCTCCTTTATGCCGGAAACTATTTTTTTTTGTTTTATTTTTATGTAATTTTTAAAAATATCTCGGTATGTATATTAATATCCGCGATGACGGTAAAACATTTTTTCTTTTTTTTTATATATTTTTTTTAACATTGTTTCAACAATTCGTATCCACGCATATCGAGCTAATTTATTCTATACTATTGTACTATTTATTTAAATAAATATTTTTTGATTCGCTATGACGGGACTTTCGGTGTTACCGGCTCCTGGAAAAAAACGTGTGCTATCAACTGCGGAAGATTGCGGAATTCAATTTCTTCCTAATTCCTTGGCAGTGACGTAACAACTGTTTGAGAATATTCATGTCGGGCCCAACAACGGTAAACGAACGAACTTCGATGCGCGGGGGCACCTAGCGTGCCCCCGCGCATCGTCATACATCAAATTCATACTTGTAAATAGATCATGGACGACGCTGCATTATTAGTAATTTAATTTATATAAATTAATTCCATTATTAATCTGTATTTAAGATGTCTGTATTAGTATCTGCAAAGCCAGAAGAATCCTAATACGGTTTTGTTATATATTTCAATAGTGACATTCATACTATAAGGCATAAAAATATAAATATAATCCACAAGCAATTTGTTCGAGCGATATTCAAAATAAAAATTCAAATGTAAACAATCTAGAATATGATAGATAATTGAACTGAAATCAAATAAGAAAAGAAGCCAGCGTTTCTGGAGTACTAGTTGAGAGTCGGCGGGTATTGCCTTTGCAATATAGTATCATCGAAGCATCGATGGCTGGCTGGCTCATCGGGTGAAACTAATGACATTTTATTTCTCCCGAGGAATGCATTAATTTCATTTGTTAGCACATCGCCGCCGGAACGCTCCCATTCTTCCGCCCTTCGAAAGTGGACTTCCGACGAGATGAGAAAACCTATTAGCCTCCGAGAACCTCAATTAAGCTACACGATTCAACCGAATATTATATTTCAATACGTTTTTAATGAAATTGCTGTTGAGTATAGGTATTAGAAATATACGGTGTATTTTCAGTCATTCAACATAAATGGAGGTGTTTCAGTATAAATTTACCGTTTCCAAATATGCGTCGTCAGAATACATTACAACAGACAAACATGGTAAAATTAGAGAAATGAAGAGTTTTAGATTAACACTCAACAAATTAATTGCAATGTTGTTATTAGTAGTACTGTTTATATTGACAGCAAGATAGGGAAAATTTGACTATATATAGACAGTGGTTTATCAAAATTTTGTAAAGTTTTACTGATATTAATAAATTTAGATTCACGCTACTTAAGAAAACTTTTACGATTGGTTACACGTGGGCGGTCGCACTGTAACACTAGGCCTGTCATGATCACTTAAAACAGGAATAAAACGACAGTGCGAGCAAGATGGCGCTATACGCAGCAGTTTCTATCTCAATATTGTTTTCACTTTACAATAAGCGGTCACGACAAGGTCTCTGCTAGGTACAATCGTAGAACCAACACTTACAACGATTGGACTGCCACTTTCTCGAATTTCTCTATAAATAAATGCATTACATCCGGATTTGTAACCCACTGATACTAATATTAACCAGAATATAAAATCGCGACATAGGTTTCATTTTATAATTATTTTATTTTTAATATCATAATTTTGAAAATAAATGATTAAGGGGGTGATATTTAAATTATGAATGTACTCGTAAAAGATACATAAACAATATTGTTATTTTTGTTGTTGCGTGTTATAGTTTGCAACAAACTTCAGTAGTTGATTAAAATGCACCTCCACGGTATATATGTTAATCTACATTATGAATAAAGAAAATAAATTACAGAATTCTTATAGGAGTTTTAGTAAATAAACCGTCTTTATAGACTCTGCTCGGTTAAATTTGATCATCTAATCTCTATGGTTTGTATATGTACCACGACAAAAAAA
Organism: Scirpophaga incertulas; assembly: GCA_036419045.1. Classification (NCBI taxonomy): domain Eukaryota; kingdom Metazoa; phylum Arthropoda; class Insecta; order Lepidoptera; family Crambidae; genus Scirpophaga; species Scirpophaga incertulas. Next base: position 24,261,794 of record CM071634.1, on the reverse strand, counting down.
GAACAAATTATATAAATAGTCCATGTCAAATCTACATCATTAGGTAAACGTAGCGAATGCAAAAAAAATATGTAGATGTTATTTGAATCAACACAAGTTTAAACAATTTAACCTAAAGACATGAAAATTGCTTAAATCTAGACAGGTAAATTAATAATAACATGATTCAGTCGAGTCTTTGGCCGGAAGGGAGCGATCCATTTTGACAAATGATGTTCGACGGCTTGCACGTCAAGTACCATTTCAGGCTACACTGCCAAGCGTCCTGAATTATAAAGTAGAACTCGGTACGACGCCTGCCAAGGAATGCCCTCGCAGTCTCACCGCGCTGAATAAGTAATATTTAGCGTCTGAGCAGTTTTACGAAGAAATTAACGGCTTGAAGTTGTTATTTTAATAAAAGTTTCCTCGCAGTTCCATCTTTACGGCTCTCTCTTGCGGGATTGTTTATGTTTTTAAATCCACTGTTTCGAGGAATCTGCCCCGTAATGGGACTTAGCAATCTGTGTTTTTCACTACGGCTATATAATATAGGATTTTATTAGAACTGTGTTTTGTTTCAACTAAATTTGAAATATTGCAAGCATAGACAGTCAATCAAAAATTGTTACTTTCTGGTAGTTATAAGTTTGTTCGGTAATTTTTACACAATAAGAGGGATGATATTTTTTATTCTTTTTAGTGGTTAATTCGACTAAGAGATGATTTGCATTTTTCAATTATTGTATGTTTGTAACGAATATGCTCTAAACTACTGGAGTGACTATTATAAAATTTGGTATAATGACGATTTCAGACCCAGGAAAGGGCATACTATTTCTACCATGGGAAAATTGTCTCTTTCCTATGGGAAATCTACATAGCACGGACAAAGTCGTGGATGGAAAACTAGTGCATAATAAAAGCCGAAGTCACTTGAGTCTAAAGGAAACAGTAGGTCAGGGGCACAATTCTCATGCAATAGAAAAAAGTTCACATTCGTAAAAAAGTTCGAAGTTCGAATTTTTTTCGAATGTAATACAGTTAGTCTATTCTCAGAAGTTCACAATCGAACTAGTTCGCATGAACGTCATTCGAACAAAACGAGTGATACGGACCAGTAGAAGTGGACATTCGAATACGAATTTAAATCAAAGTTTGATTGGATATACTTTTTGTTTGTATTGATTTGACTTTACATAGGAAATGGACGAATTTATTGTAGATTTTATTAGTTCAAGAGTTAGAGGCAGCGAGTTTATTAAACATTTTCGATTAAATAAGAACCTTACATTAGAACTCATCCAAATGTTTCAGCCAGTGATTCAACAGCGATCACGCATTGACTTATTAAAAACAAAGGTAGGCAAAATAAAAAAAAATAAAAAAATATATATATGTATATATATATATATATATATATATGTGTAGAAAATATCGGAAATAAATAATTTAATTTCTCGTTTGAAAGTTGTTTACTAAAAAACTTAAGAGTTTTAAAATTCAAGTGTCATATTAATAAAATAATATATTTTTAAAAGTAATATTTACGTATAAAATCTATTAGTAGATGAAGCAGTAACAGCGTTTTTATAAACGCGTAATAATTACGTAATTTATTATTTAATTTATACCCGACGTACTATTTCGAATAGTAATCGTTCTATGGGTGCTCAGAATACGAGATAAATAAAACATTCGAACTTTTCAGTAGAGCGGAGAAATTCGTATACGAATTTTAATATGGAAAAAATTCGATTGCATGAGAATCGTGCCCCAGGTGTTAGGTACACAATAACTACTCACAGCGGGAGTGGTGAATCGGTCTACCTAATACGACAAAAGATAGTATATGAAGTGTAAAGTAACAGCAACAACAGGTCATACTACTCGAGAATCTGTACTGCATTATAAGAATGCAATCAAAGGAAAAGAAAAAAGGAACTCTTCGACGACCGAGAAACGTACCAACTATCAGAACACAACAATATTAAAATTTTTATAACTAAAATAAATAAACCCACAATACAGCTCAAAAATTCTTATGCTCATCACTCGTATTTCCCGATGGTAACCAGGTCCCCACAAATACTAAACATTTCTTTGATGGGTAACAAACTTTTAAAAACATATATATGTTATAATGTTGACATTATAACTTTATTTTTTCCTTGCACAAACTCAACTATACACTTAGCTTACACTTACACTTAGCTATACAATTAGGAATCAAAAATTAATACTAACTTTTCGAGTCAGTATACATTTTTGATAGTCAGTCAGATGTCAGATCAAGACCTGGAGAGAATGTTTTATTCCGAATGGCTGAATATGATGAAAGACTACAAAAAATGACTGTTAAGCTTCAACACAAACCCAGTCAAGTACTGCAGATTTTTCTACATTGGTTTACGAGTTCGAAGATTTTAAGAAATTCGCATGGTATGTGCTGGATAAGTGCAATATATAAACAAAAATCGCGATGCGTCGCATAATACTCTTACTACATGGTATTCTAGAAGTTACAAGTGTTTTTAATAAAATCTGTTTGAGGGTTCAGCAGTGTTAAAAGATGATGTTACTTGTAGGAACGCTACCCACAGATTAGCGACTTGGATGTAGTACTTTATACTCGTATTTAGTGCAATTTACTATGCTTCTCTGTTTTGCATTGCTGCCAATTTATACGTTATATTATTTTGATAAAAATTATCTGTAATTGCAAAATTATGTATTTTACAAATAAGTGTATTAGTTTTATTCACAATTCAATATTGGTCTCATCGATCTTAAAACCTAATCCAATCAAAAATATACCTTTTAGCAAAGCGTCACATTTTATGTAAGAATTAGAAAAAGGAATCTTAAAGTGCGAGCATAAACGAATCGTTTGTCAAACGAGAACCCAACGTCGCCCGCCCGCCCACTTAAACTGCTTATTCTAATTTACGACTCGCAGTATTGCAGTGCTTATTACTCAGTTGCAGTTTCGGGGCTCGGAAGTACATTTTATGGCGTTGTAAGCCATGAGCGTCTTAGCATAATTGCTGTGTAACATTAAATTAGTTTACCCATCAATTATATATTTATGCAAATATGGTGAGGCCCAAAATCTTTATTGCGTTAAGCACCATTCGTGCTCATTCTATTAGTACTTAGTTATATTAACCGCGTGCTATTCTGGCAACTTTAGTTCTTTTCTTTCTTTATTTTTATACGAAATGTATTAAATTTTTTGATAATTCATAGTAGTTAATAAGAGATTTTTTTTCTAGTTTTAATATTAACAGTCATCTCATACATATCATTATCATACAGAAAAATTCTAAGATGCCGTTAATTTAAAATTAGTTAATTTTTTATATTATATTCTTCACAGACACATACTTGAGTTTCGCTCCTTCTTTAATATAAAGACTAATTTTCACATTTATTGTGAGTTGCTTAGCGCATCGAAGAACATTTAAAATAAAAACCTAAGATAAAGATTATTTCGAAAACATTGATACAGATAATTTTTTCAATCTTATATTGAAATAATTTCGTAGCCAGAATGGTACTAGAATTTGCTGACGAAATAATCACATAGTTCAGTGAGCTCACGTCAGTCCAGCGCTCTCTCTAAAAGAGAAAAAGAGCCAATATCCCTTCATCCAGAAGACATAGATCCGATCCGTTGCAAGTGCACTAATTGAGCGAGCGGCATCAATGTTTAATCCGGAGCGGACCGTTTATCAACGCGCGAAAAAACAACATATTTCAATATCCGCTGATTAATATCCGCTAGAGTGCCGGCCGAGGCAAACACGAAATTTATGTACTGCGACCTACCGGTTTGTTTCATTTTGCTTTTAAGACTCTAGTCACACTGAGTGGAAAGTGTGAAAAGTGGGAAACTAGCAACTATCCGTCTACTTGCAAAAAGTTTGGACATTTGAGCACGAAGAATGTCGGGGCGTGAAGTATTGCACACATTACGCAATTACCGGTTGTGGAAGCTAAATCTTTCTGTTGGACGTAAATTGCAGCCGCGTTTGGTGGTGGTGCTTAGGTCAATCTTTAATGCCTCGAGTGCTAGGTATTCAGGAGTATTTCAGTTGGCGTACTCCACATAAAATCTATTGTTCTTTAATAGTACATCTGCTACTTACGTCAGCATTCAAGACAACTCTTTCAATAATCAACAGTCTGATGAAGTTGAGGAAGTTGAGGCAAGTAACTAGTAATGATAATATGTAGACACGTCTGACACATCCTTTGAGGGATCGGCTACTACGCAACGGGTTTTATGATAATTCCCTCACGAAATAGATATTTAGTATGACTTTCCGAATTTGTATAAATTTGTTCCGGTTTGGGTGTTTGTGCATGTGAGATTTTTATTTTTGCGATTGCACCCACAACACTATAATCCTATAAAATATCGATAAAACATACGAAAAAACGAAAAATAAAAATTTTTATGTATGTATGTAAACAATACGAGTACCTCACACATTACCTTAAAGCGATATTACCTCATATTTTTCCTGAGGAACTCTGAGAAATGATATATAAAATTGACTTTAAGGAAGTATGGTAAAGAATTAATCAAATAAATAACCAACTAGCTTTTTTATATTAGTTATTAAAAAGAGATATTTTATATTGGTAAAAATTATCTTATGTTCTTGCCCAGGTCTGGGCAGTCTCAGGAATCTGTATAGTACTAAAGATTAAAATAGATATTTGTATATACCCATATATAATTACTAGGGAGGGTACCATGTACCAATAGTAGATATACTACGAACTATTATTAGGGTTCATCCATCCATATAATTTGTTCTACTATCAATAATGGCAATAACGGCAATAACTGTACACTCATGTCAAGCAGCTAGCGCCATCTTTTGGCAGGCTCAGCTCTAACATGTAATTTTTAGATGCTGTTATTTGTCTCGTTTCATGTTCAAATTTGGATTCAATTTTATCGACTAGTACTGTTCTTGTCGAGTTCAAATTGTTGAAGCATGTATACATCCAATAACTATAACAGTGTCAAACGGAGCCCGTATCTAATCATAATCCCTATTTTTTAAATTAGGACACCGACTTGCTTATTTAGTTTTTATATATATAAATAAGACAGTAAAAATATTTTGTCTGTACATTTAGTATTTTTGACTGAAATGGATAGAGGGGCACTTAAATAGATTATTAGAAGGCCAAAAATTTTTTGGAATTTTTTGTCTGTCTGTCTGTCTGTATTTTTGTTCACGTTTATCTCCGAAAGTACTGAACCGATTTGCTTGAAACTTTCACTATTTGCTTTGTTTTAACTCAGAATAATATCTAAACTTTGTTTCATCAAAATCGGTTCATTAAAAAAAAAGTTATCGTCATTTTAATGAACTCAAGGCATGATAATATTGCGAATTATAATGTACACCATTCTTACATAAGTTACATGGGAAATTTAAAAACTAAAGACAATTCATCATCATGATACAATACATACATAAGATAACGTCTTTATCCCCTGCGGGGTAGACAGAGCCACAGGTTATAATACCCCAAAGGCCACGTTTAGCATGTTCGTGGGCAGTGAGATGGAACAGGGAACCAAAATACGATGAAACGAAACCAGTTTTTATCAAAATAATATGATAAATGCGAAAGTTTGTTTGTTTATTACCTCTTCACGCTTAATCTATACATATAATAGAACAGAAAAAATATTTAAGTGTAAATCAGTTTCATTACGCATGTTAGTTTTTTCATAAATCACTAGATGGCGCTGTTTCATTTAATCAATTTCTACAACGCGCTATTGTAGTTTTTTTTCAAATAAAGCCTAATAAAGGAATGTGTTTCGACATAAGGCGAAAATCTCCTTCGTATCTTTTCATGATCTTTGCGCTGAGAATCGATTAGGAAATTTTCTGTGAATTTTGCTTTAATTAATTTAATAATTTCTTCTGTGTTGATTTCGGATTTTGTTTTGCTTTGTGTTTAGGATTTGGTGTTACTGGTTGAGTTTATTTCAAGACGGACTTTTGCTGTGTTTTAGGCTTTTGTTTTGCTTTGCGTTTAGGGTTTAATTGGTGTAATTGCCAACTTCATAACGCTCTTTTGATGTATTATTGCTTTCTAATTAAGTTTCAGTGTTAATTCCATAGAATAAACTAACAAATTATCATTTGTAGGTGTTCATTTTTTGGATTATTTAAAGTAATCTATACATATAATAGAACAGAAAAAATATTTAAGTGTAAATCAGTTTCATTACGCATGTTAGTTTTTTCATAAATCACTAGATGGCGCTGTTTCATTTAATCAATGTATATAAAGAAATTCTTTGATTTTACTTTACCTCAAGGAATTGCTTTATACCAAAATATTTTTTAATCGGTAAAATCGTATATTAATATGATTTGTGTATCAATAACATTTCGAAATTTACGCAGACGAAGTCGCGGGCAACAGCTAGTTTAGTTTTATGAGACGTATGGCAGGCTTACAGAGTAATAAATTGTGATCAAAACTACGCGCTTATGGTATTTGTGTTCACAAGAACACTAAAACCAAAACAGCAATATAAACGTACAATAACACATCCATAAATCCAAATCTTCCATTTTCTTTAATCGGCTTTCAACACAATATCCAACACATACCTAGACTTCATTTTACATTTATAAAAATACTACATGTTGAGGTATAATATTTATAATACTTAACTAATAACAATATAAACAGTTTAAGTTTCTTTATTGGTTGTACAAAGACTTTTTATGTGATATTTTATATTAAAAACAACTTTCAATTTATAAGAACATTTTATTTAGGTAATGATTAGTTTTTTTTTGGTCATAAATGTGAGATTATTAAACATCTTATGGCCGTTTTCACCAACTTTGCCTTAGCTTAGGCGACTCCTAAGAGACATGCTGTCTCACTCTTTTCAGTTAATATAAAAAGTGACAGCATGTCACTTAGGAGTCACCTAAGCTAAGGCAAGGTTGGTGAAAACGGCCATCAGACTTCTTCATTGCCAAACTTTAAAGAAAAGTAGGTTTTGTCTTTCAACCAAAACCTACTTATTATTGTTATGATATTGGTGGTTTTAATTTGTTTTATATCGTGAGAATGTTATTAGAGACTTTTAACCGATAGTTAAAAGTCTTTAGAAAGCCATGTGATTGATTACGATAAAAAACTGAAAAGAAGTCTAATTTATTGGAAAAGTAAAAAATATAATACTTATTTAATTTGTTTATTAAAATAATTATTATTTAATTTAATCATACCACAATCTTACCGTGAAATATATTTGTGCGTCATATCTGTTAAACCTTAACTTTAATGTTCATTGTAAGATGATTCTAATTGGCACGCGACAACCTTCATTATTGTAAATGTGATCAATACTATAACACTACCGATTTAAAGCCATAAATTCTTTTAAAATTTATTTATACAACAGTAGATTAATATATTTTTTTAATTAAATGTCTAATAAAATTAAATGTATATTCAATTATAGGACGCTATACTATTATATCCTTACACATGACGATTTTTTTTATTTATTACTCGTACGTCGTTAATATCGCCACACATAGAGATATATGATATATGATATACAATTAAGGCTACTGAAGGCTATTGTTCCATCTAATGTCAAATGTAAATATAGATAATTATGATATGTTATTTAAATACTGCAAAGTTGTTAATGTATTTGATAAGGTAAGGCTCGCCACCATAATCGGATTACTCTATGCACATTATCAACCTTAGAAAAAATATATAAGAAATAGTAACCTACGTAGTCAATTACCTACTCCAATATATAAAAAGCCTAATTACAATAATGAGTATGGTAAGAGGATGTGGAGGTATGCCCTTGCCCAATATTTAAACGAGTTGCCACAAGCCTTAATTGAGAAACTTACTACAAATCAGGAAATTACTAAAAAATAATTAAACATATTATGCTCAAAAGCTATTTTACAACATAAAAAAGAGACTGACTGTAATTAATGTATTAATTAATTTTTTATATGCAAATATCTTGCTACTTGAAGATTAAGCATGTAATTGGTTAAAAAATGTATCACTAATCTGAAATAAATAGTTTGAAAAAAAAAAAAAACATCAAGTTAGAATAGGAAGTGGCGGGATAAAGATATATTATTTTTTATGTTCAGAGTTGGAACAATAAACGTGTTCTTAAAGCACAGTGAGTTACCCTAAAAAACTTTACTATATTCCACTTTTATGAAATATTAATAGTTCCTACTATTCCATAGTCAACAGCAACTTATTATTTATCACAAGATTTAAAAACGGAACCCTCTTTAATCTTACATGTTTCTTATTCTCTTAATTTCCGAACAGGTGTAGTCGTTTTTTTTCGTCTAGCTCTTTGTGATATCTTACTTCAGTTGTTTGGCATTAGTAAGTGGCTGCTCAAGCATATGTTCAATAAATATAATTTTAATTTTTCAACTTACGGTGTTAGGCAGTAACTTACAGGTGCAGTGAGATTGGTTAAACAGAGCATTTTCATTCTTGCACTAACTTTGTATGTATGATAGTCATCATTATGAATCATTAATTATATTTAATCGTTTTTATCTTAATATTTTCAACCATCGCCATGACACACTCGGTGTATCCCGAATAAAAAGAAATATGTGTTCGGCTTTTGAAAATTATGAATGTTTGCCGCGTCGATTGGCCGTCGAGTCCAACTGTCGCAAGATCCACTTACATTAGGTTCCTTTTTAAGTCGATCCGTAATTGGTCGGCGTCATAAATTCGTAATTGAAATAGAAGTGAATGTCTTGATTAAGAAAACTGAAAAATATTTTCTTCAGAAGTTACTATTGCAAAAGAGTAAAAATTTGTTGAAATATTTTTTAACATATTCCTAGGTGGATTTCAGCTCACCACCTATAGGACACAGTCTCGAATCCATTTGTAACCTTCATCTTACTTGAAAAATATTCGTAAATCATATAAGTGGCTTGAGTTGAGCGATTTTCATTAAACATTAAGGCGGGGAATGCAGGTCTCAGCGTCTGCGCCGCAAGATTTATGGTGTTGCCTCGAGAGAATATTGAAAACGTGGAGCTCGGCAGCCGCAGAATGCACCCTAAATGACTTCTGACGTGACATAATACTGTTAAATTTAATCTTAAGCAAATCCATAAATATAAACGCTACTCGTTTATTAACATTATACTTAAATGTTATAATAATGAAACAAATTATGATTTAATGTAATCATAATCAAATGCCAGTGCAGAATTTGTCGTTACCCTTGCAACAAATCGAAGCATAAAATTTCATCCTATTAATTTTTTAGGACAACAGCTCCAGAACTCTTCAATTGTTTTCAACATGACGCACCCATGTGTTCTAGTGTGACTGAATTGGGATTTATTATCCATCCTTTACACTGGCTTGGCGTAAATATATCTCTGATCACAATATTTCTGAAAATAATAATAGCATTTTGGTACCCTCTCCAAGGTATTTCACGTACCAGCTAGTTAACATACAAAGCTCAAATCCACTCTTACATGAAATACTACAGCCACTTTTGGGATGGCTCTGCTAAGTACCAGCTAGTTACTCTTGAGTCGGGGGAACGCCAGGCAATGTGGTAGATCCGAGACAATGAATGAGTTCAATCATAAATATTTTGAGCATCTCCGTAGAATGTCCTGATTTTGCGTTTTTTACAAGATCAATTTAATGTTGATATTGTTCGTAAAAGCTATTTGTTCACAGACCTTCCTTTACCATCCAAGCATGCGGTACGGTGAAACCCCCTTTACATTTTTGACGTTCCGCCTCATCGAACAAAACATTTCAGTTTCACTTTTTTAATTTACAACTACAAAATTCTTTGCCACTATCTCTCTTTCCGCTACACCACTACACAGATTTTTTCAAGTTGAATGTAAACAGGCTTCTGAACTGAATAGAGACGATTAACTTTTGATCTCATCATTGGCATTACAGTTTTTGTCGAGAAATATACGCACAAAATAAACAACTGATTTTGAAAAAAATATTAATAATATATACGAATATAATGCGGGGCTTAAAGAGAAACTTTTTATAAAAGTAGCATTATAAAAATTTGAAACAAATCTACAATAACGTAAAGAATGAAGGCAACTCGTTTTTGTTTCGTCTGTGATGTGTTGATATAAGAGAATTGTGCTCGAACCAGCTATTGTGCTTTTTCTAATTTCTACTTATATGTATTCACCGTGAAATATGGAATTTACTTTCTGCGCATGCAAAATAATATAAGTGTTCTATTTACTCGCGATACAGTATTCAGGTCAAGGAACGCATGATATTATTATATTTTGTGATATCTGCAATAATTTGACTGTATTGTTTTCTTAATGGTATTGATAGTATTGAAAAACGCGAACACAGTGTATGGACTAAAAAAAATGTTTTCTACCTAATCTTCACTTCTGATGAAATATCAAAAACTTATTTCAATTTTCTGTAAAAGTTCCGTCTAAGATTTAAACTACAAAATATACATGTTGTGGATCATAAGGCTGAAAATATAAAGTGAAAATGGTAAGATGCGACCTAAAAGAATTCACCTAGACCAAAAGACAAAGTCAAGGTAAAATTACCCTTAACCAACGAATGTGTATGAAAACTGGAATGAAAGATAAAGAAACTGGAGAAAATTGCTCAGATCGACATAATAGAAACGAGAAAGGGTGAACTTGTGAATCTAGATTCTTGTCTAGACACTTATGTATATTTTAAAGAAGTAGTTCGTCGCTTACGCAAAACATCGTGAGATAACCAAGCCGCACTGGGCCAGCGTAGTATTTATGAAACTCTTTACAATACCTAAACTCTTTTCTAATATACTCTATAAAATGTAGGACTTACCTCTATTAGAAATCTGTTTCAGTCTTCACAGGTATATGAATTTTTGTTAAACTACCCGAAATTACACATATAATAATAATAATAAAAAGTAATTTTCAGGGAGCTCATTTAGTGAGCGACCAGTCACCTCACCGCCTGCCATATTTAAATCAATTGGAGGCTTTAAGAAAGCAGGTGACCGGAATCTCTTCCATAGCCCAATATCGAAATGCAATACGTCCACATACGTTTTGACCTGTAATGACAATAGTTTCTGTACATCTAACTGGGCATAGTCTTTAGCTGCATTTTTCATGGTAGAGATAAAGTTAGACCCAATTGGTACACTCCACGCACACTTTCATTAAATTCGCTTAAATGGCGCTCTACGCGTTGAATCGCTATCCCCGCATACACCTTATAAAGGACCGTGTCTTATAAGACACGTAATTTAAGCAACAATAATAATAAAAAGTAATACTAAATATAAATTTACTTGCAAAACATTGCTAGCAATACTGACTAGATTTTGGAAATGGTACAGTAAGGGTACCTTAACTGTACATAGAAAAAAAAGATCTCGACTCGTACTTATTCCACGGAAGACTCTATTGAACCATTTTAGATGAGTACTAGAAACGACAGAAATCGTAAAAAAAACATTTCCAACTCTAAATATTTATTATTGCCATATTAAAACTGTAGAACTTAAGTACATAAACTATGGTTAGTGAACGAAAATTTGAATACACAACAGTGGATTCACAAGCAGCCATGATTTAATAGACTTATACCTCGGTAATTAATAATTATGGAATTGATGTTCGCTAACTATACAACTGTATGAAATAATTTTTTTCATAAACATTTTAATTATCTTAATATTTTATAAACGAGTCAAGTCATACCAACCTTCTGTAAAACTAAAAATTTTAATATAAGAGATATTCAAATTCTGTTTTACATAATGACCCATCAGTCAAGGCAAAATGTATATCGGATGTCAATTTGGCCAAAATTAATAATACTTTGCGGGAAGGCTCGAGAAATTGGATGGCTTTATAGATGCCATTAGTATTTATGAAATATGACCTCTCGGAATGAACACCGAAAAGTATACTAGTTTTTATCATGAGATATTCATGTAAAATAAAAAATAAATATGGTGTTTATGTCGCATAGAATAGTTTGAATAATGATAAAGTGTTTTTTTTCTTATTTAAGACTCAAATCATCCGTTGTGGATAATATCTTATTACTAAGTAACTACGTCTATTAATTTACAGTCAAAAGTTTGAATATTTTATACGCCAGTTGTGCTTATTGTGAAAGCTTTTTAACGTAGATTCAACGTTTCTTTCATCTGCGCTTGTATGTAAATATAAACCCGCCCCGGATTCGCACGGGTGCACTTATAAAGAAAATGAGAACACGATAAGAATGAGAAAAAGGAACTTTTGGCCAAGGGATGAAATAAAATAATGTAATAATAAAGGATTTAATAACTATATAATTTTGACTAACATGTTCATTTGGTGATATGTGGTTACAATCACCCACAGTGCTAGTAGTTTCTGTAATATTTGCAAGAAAATTCACAAACCTCACAAAAAACCGAGTGTATGTTGTAAATGTATGATAATGCAAAAAATCCTCCTACCACCCATTCATTACGTATTTTTAGCTGATAAGAAGAATTGGCACAAGAAACTTATCAGCATTATCAAAAGTAATAACAACATTATACATATATGTTTACAATTTATATGGGAAAAGAAATATTTACTCTTTAGAATGTAATGTCTTCAAACCAACACCAAGCATTGGCATCATTTAAATAATAATTGACTTTGTAATAGGCCTTACTCATTAGAGTCTTTTTAATATGTACCTTGAACTTATGAAAAGGCAATTCATTGTTTAAATTATGCATTTGAAAATTAGTATGAAATGTATTACAATTTTTACACACATAAATACAGTTTTTCATAAATATACTGGCCCGCTCAAATCATTATATTAATCTTTTTAAATAAATCTCTAAGAGAATCCTTTGCTCGTAAATTATAAATTGCGCGGACTGCTCTTTTTTGAAGAACAAAAATACTTTCAATGCTAGCTGCCGACCTCCTTAATAGTAAGCCATAGGACATAACACTGTGAAAATAACTAAAGTAAATTAATTTTTCCGTTTCAACATTTGTAAGTTGTCTTATTTTTTTACAGCATATGCTTCGGAACTTAGTATATTTGATAGGGTCTCAATATGTGGATCCCATTGCAAAGTCGGATCCAAAGTAATACCCAAGAATTTAGTGAATTCAACAAATTCTACCACTTCATTATTCATTTTAACAATAGTATCTACTTTACTTACATTTGGTAATGAAAATTTGATACATTTAGTATTGAGGTTTAAAGATAAATTATTAACCGTGAACCAGTGCAATACTTTAAAAAGAGTAGTACTATTTACAATGTCAATATTTCCGTTTCCTTTGTCAACCTTAAATATTAAAGAGGTATCATCTGCAAATATTACAGTATTGCGCAAAGTATCAGTGAAGTGTGGGAGATTATTAATATATATCAAGAAAAACAAGGGTCCCAACGGTCCACACCCATAATAATACCTGTAGACTCAGTCCATTAACAATAACTTTCTGGACTCTGCTGGATTTGTCCAGCAGAATTACGACTAATTGAATCTTGTTTGCAAGATTCGATTAGTCTAGACGCTGCATCAGTGACACCATAATTCTTCAGTTTATTTAATAAGGTCTGGTGATCTACGCAGTCAAAAGCTTTCGACAGGTCACAAAAAATACCAATCGCATCCTGTTTACATTCCCAAGCGCTAAAAATATGTTTGAGAAGTGCAACTCCAGCAACTATAGTGCTGCCAAACTAGTTTATATATATAATATTATTTCCTGTTAAAGAATCGGTTAGCGATTACATATATTTATTTCGAATATTTTGCTAAGTGCTGGTAGAATGGAAATCGGTCGATAATTTACAGGATCATTTTTATTTCTTGCTTTAAATAATAGAATTAACTTGCTATTTTTCATAAGACCAGGAAAAACCTTCATCAACACACAAATTGTGATTACTCTAAAATATTAATATTGGAATCCCCACTGACAACATTTTTTTTCCGGCATATTTGTTCTAAGGGCATCTTCCAAAGCAGACCCAAATTCTAAATAATTTCGTATATTAAAACGTTTATTAATTTACTTTTACTAATTAATATTTAATATCTTATTCACTCCTTAACATTGGTCCTTCTTCCGTAGAAATTCAGCTACCTAAATTTTCATTTTGTTTGTATTTTTACGTTTTTTTTTAGTACAGTGCATTACTTTATTTTCTTTAGTATCATGTTGACTCGTTCGAAATCACGTAAAACCACATCAGTCACAGACGTGTACCTACCACCACTAAACCCATCTCGCCTCCACCATCTGATCATGCATTCCAAATATCGAAGTCGGTAGGCTCCAATGCCTCAATATCATGAGCCGCTACCATCAAGGCACGTAGAGCAGCAGCTAAAGCCATCGCTAGACGCCGCAATCTCGAACGCGAGCAACAACTGGCTAATGAAGAAAAAGAGAAAAAACGTCAACTCCTCGCCCTTCAAAAGCAAGTTGAAGATTGTGAGTTACAGGCGGAGCTAGCAGCGATTGAAGCTGAAGGGAGCCACAGCAGGCAGAGCACCCATATAGAACTGAGGCATGGGTTAAAAATGCGGTTCGTAATATATCTTTTGTTTTTCAAAGAGCTCTGGAAGTCACGAATTTGTCTGAACCTAATCGGTCTCACGTAGGCATTGGCCAACACGATCTGGTGTATAATGTTAGGAAAAGCGAGTACATGGTCTTTGGGGTCGCTGGTAAATGTCCGAGCGAAGTCCCGGAACTCAAACTTAACGGTGTGCCACTCAATAGAGTATATCAATATAAATATCTTGGACATTATCTGACGGTTGACCTTAAGGACAACTTGGATATAGAGAGAGAACGAAGAGCGTTAGCGGTCAGGTGTAATATGCTGGCCCGCAGGTTTTGCTCGGTGCACTAATCAAGTCAAAATAACACTGTTTAAAGCTTATTGTCAAAATCTCTACACGAGCAGCTTGTGGACTAGCTACACTAAGAGATCGCTTGATGCTCTTCGTATTCAGTATAATAACGGTTTCAGGGCGCTGCTGGTCTGCCTCGTTTTTGTAGTGCGTCGGAGATGTTTGCACACACGCATACGGACGTTTTCCTTGCCGTTATTCGCAAAAAAACAGCTTCACTACTGGAAAGATGCGGGGCAGCACCAACAGCATCTTGAAAGCCGTGAGGGGAGCTGTTGAATCTCCTATGATTTGGCATTTTGTCCGCCTGTTGATAGGACAGGCTTAACCATCTGTTTTTCTTGGCAGCAGGAGGACTAAAATTATAATTAGATATAAGAATATTTAATGTTGTTTGCAAATAAATTATGCCATACCAATAACAAAGAAATAAGAAAATTTGTAACTAACCCATGGATCATGTTGTCTGTTAAATAAATAATAATAATTGACTTTCCTAAGCCAAACAGTTACATACCCACGCAGGTCACAAATATGTCTGAGCCGATGACACACATTTCGCCATCTCCTCACGTAGACATCAATCTGTCAGGGTCACCAAACTTGTACAAGTAGTGGCAGATACCGCAGCGGCAGCGAAAATACTCGCTATTAACACACACAACAATTCACAGAAAAATATTAATTAGACGCAATTCTCTGGAGAAACATCTCAATGGCTTCAGTTCAAACGTTTATTTGACACTACTAAAGCATCTTTTCTCCTTTAGAGAATGTGGCAGGTTACAACAAGCTCTCCGAGGTCAAGCGCGGGAAGCCGTGGCAGCTCTTCTAATCTCAGCTCAGGACCCTGATGAAATTATTTATGTGCTCGAGCAGAACTTCGCACGCCCGGAGATGATTGTTTTTAAAGAAGTCGCATCAATGAAGGCGCTACCTCGTTTGGTAATGATTTACACGAGCTAGGTACGTTCGCCACGAAGGTTCGTAATAGTCTGCACACAATACGTATGCTGAACCACGTCGAATGTTTATATTCACCCGAACTTTACCACTCAGTTTTAGGGAAACTAAATCCAACAATAAAAATGAGGTGGATAGATTTTGCATTGCAGTAGAAATTTCTCACCAAATCATCCAAAACTCGAACTCTTGTCAAATTTTCTCATGCGTGAGTTCGACCATCGCGTAAAGTTCGGTTTGTCACCAGAACATGCTCCTTTTTACCATCGACTTCCTTATGTGATATGTGAAAACATGCAAGGTCAAACCTTGTGGTGTCGACGGGTGTACGTTACACCATCATCCTTTACTTCATGGTAGTCAATTGCTTAGTAATAATATCGATATTAACATTTCTAATGATACTTCACCTGAGCTCACACCTTCAACGTCAGCTACCAATCGAGAACGACGAGATGAAAATGTAATTATTTCCACTACCAACACAATTCCACAACACAACTCGCCACGTCCTACTGCGTTACTCAAATTCGTGCTTGTCACAGTATACGGTCCAACAGGCAGCCACAATACGTACGCGTTGCTCGATGACGGCAGCACGGCAACACTTATAGATGCCAGTGTCGCCGCACGAATCGGAGCATCGGGGCCGCAGCAACAGATAAATGTAGGTGGTGGTGTAGGTGGTCTAACAAAAACTGTAGAGATTTCATACATCAGTTTTCAAATTAAAGGTAAGTACACAGAAAATATATATGACATCGAGCGAGCTAGTGCCTTACCATCGCTATTGCTTCATACACAATCTGTTCGTAGTATTTTCCAATATTAAATTTACTTTTACTAATTAATATTTGATATCACATTCACTCCTTAACACTTACAATGCAAATTGTTATGTAAAATTATCTTAGATAGCACCTCTAATAGCTGATTTTCTTGTGAACGAACTCACTATAGTGTAACTATCTAAGCTTATCAACAATTTATCCTTTTTTAGCCAATGTTCAGTGATGCAAAGTGATCTATACATTCAGAGTTTAAAAATAAGTTTATTTCTAGGTCTTTACCAGAAAAGCCTTGAATATTTGGTGGACCAGTCCAAAAAGTTTTAGCTTACCTTTGGTCAAAACTTGGCAAGAGGCTACCTCTGTTGTCATATTACTTAATTTAAGTTACTTAGAACTTGTTCTAAGACGTTTGATTGCTCAATAGAAGCATTGTCAAGTTGTGGATTAATAACCAAGTTCTTGGTTAAAGTTGTAAAATAACATCTTAGCGAAACAGCTAATTGTTTTTTTGCACGCATTGACAAATAAATTCTATATTTTGTCATACAAAACATTTTATAAATATTATGAAGTTTGTTAACATCAATCATATGCCATTTTTCAGAGTAACAAGTCAGCAAATCCAATTCAAGTGTTATAGGAGAATTCTTAAAATTAAGATTAATTTCAATTTATATGATAAAGTAACGGCACGGGGATATAGATCCAATGCGTAATGACAATTTAATCATATTGAATGAAAGTGTGCGTGAACTGTACCAATAGGATCAAATCTCTATCAATATGAAATACAGATTAAATGGGTCCTCTAAAAGGCTGATCTGAACTGCCTTAGTGGTGTTTCTTCAGATGCGATTGAGACGCCGTACCACCGGGATTATGACATGTATTACACTTCCGCCCTTGGCGCATTTGTTCTTGCAACTCCACTTTGACCGGCAAGCTGAGGTAAGCTAGAGTAGGGTGACATGTGATCCCTCAATTTCGCAACTCACTGACAGCTCACAACAAGCTGCCCTCAAGGAAACTAACCACACTGATGTGGTATTTATTTGTCACATAAATGTCCTACCGTCTAGAAATGGGGTCATCACATCTCATATAATT
Source organism: Scirpophaga incertulas (assembly GCA_036419045.1). Classification (NCBI taxonomy): domain Eukaryota; kingdom Metazoa; phylum Arthropoda; class Insecta; order Lepidoptera; family Crambidae; genus Scirpophaga; species Scirpophaga incertulas. Next base: position 24,243,956 of record CM071634.1, on the reverse strand, counting down.
ATTCATTTAAATATCTTAAATTTAAGTTATATACAGTACATATAAAAAAAACGTAATATAATAAATAGTTAAACTTAGTATACCAGTGAGATACCGCCCAAGTTACCGGTTGGGTTCCAGAGAGAGGAATCTCCGGACAATACGTGCCGTATCGAGAATCACCGCGTTCTGTATCCGGCCCTTGATGCATCCATCAAACAAGAGCTTCATAAGATGTTGATCGAGGCTCTTCTCTGGTAAGTCATTCGCAGAAACAACTATAGGAATAATGATTGTCCAATCAACAATCCACATGTAGTTACCTCGTGGTAACCGGCAACTCAAGGTCCTTGCTGACTTTGTTTCTCTCTGCTTATACCCGATTCTCGTCATAAGAAATGGTGATGTCAAAGAACATTGCTTGGCGTTTTAATCAGTCGACCACCACGATTGGTGCTATTCAGCAAACTTATTTTCAGCTAATATCTTTATAATAAACTTAAAGAAACATTAAGCCTTCGTGGTAAAAAATATATAAAAAATAAAAAAAAAATACATTTATGCACAATTTTTTGATTCTATGCAAAAAATACATCCATTTTCCGGTACCGGTTTTATAGTAATTACTGATAACATTATATCATAGTCAAAAGAAAAACATTTTTATTTCACTTTATTTTGTAATTTACAAACACGAATATACTTTTTAAAGTACCACTAAGAGGTGTTTACGTTTTAAACATAGTTACTTTGCATTTCAGACTGCCTCCTTCACTCAAAGACTTTTTAGTGAGCGGCAAAGAGTAAGTGAGAGCCTCTTTTGTCGAGTGCCTTCGCGCCATAGTGTACAGTATCGCATCATTAATCTTTGTGCAAACACCAGGGGCGCAACCAGGGGTTGCCGCATAATGCATTCTTGCAAAAATATACCTTTAAATTACCTTCAATTTTCATAAAAACGAACGAAACTGTATGTGAAATGTATATTGATTTTTCGATTGCAATGTTAAGTGTTATTGCGAAGTGAAACTAATTTACGTAGATTTATTTTAAATATATTTGATTAAAATGTACTAATCAATTATACTTAATCTATCCGTATATATTCACACATATATATGTATGTATATGGATTATGAATTTTTTATTACATTGGGAGTAGATGATAGGAGTCCGGTACATTGGGCAAGAGAAAAGGCCAAACTCATGTTTCAACTCTATGCTTCTACGTCGACTATGGACCACGCGTGAGCAACACCATCCACCGTACCTCGCTGTGCAAGTTCACTGAGAGGTGACAGACGGAAACTTAAGGTCCTGACATACATAAGTCGAGTGAATAGAGTCGCATGTCTGCATTGGTGTGATCCATCAAATTACAGACCAATCGCAATAACGTCTTCTCTAAAATTATGGAGTTTATTTACCCTCGACGAGCTAATATATATTTATATTTAACCTAATATCTATATTTAACCTAGAATAGCTAATCAGTTATTAGCGACCCGCGATACAATTTCCGTCACGGGTGTTCTACTCGAGATCTTTTAGTTTACACATCATAGGTCAACAACTTTGAAGGGCAAAGTTGAGATTCTAACGGCTAGAATATCAACTTTGCCCTTTTGATTGCCTTACTTCAAATGAGGCTTAGGAAGAAAATTTTGCTCCAGGTAGGCAGATACTTAACTGTCTCTTTGGTATTATAGATGTCCATAAGCAATGGTTATCACTTGCCATCAGGTGAGCCATTCACTCGTCACAAAAACAGCAATGAAAAATATATAATTACTATAATGAGCTAACAACAATAAAAATTACCCATCAACTACTTTTGTTTAAATTTTAAACATATGTAGGAAATAGATTTTTGAAAAATGAATTAAAGAAATCACACATAAAGAAACATTTTAAATCTTATCTAACTAACAAAAACATATCCAATTACAATTAAGATAACGACTTTGTAAAAAAGGAAACATATTATGAAATTATCATACGAAATTAGTAAGTCTTACGAAATTATATTTCATCAATAGATTCGATTAAGCAAAAAAACGTTTATTAGAGCATCTTAAGTGATAACTACGTATGAGACAGAATCACAACTTGACTGGACAGCCTGAAGGGATTCCAGGGTCGCTTCCGCGGTTTACTCATACACTCATAGCTTGCGAAAATAAATTTGTTACACAGAACATAAAAAGCAATGTCTATTTTTCACAAAACAGTTACGTATTTATTTGTACATTTCGGTAACACAGTGAAGGTTCCATTTGGTCCGCTGCGTCACGTACCTACGTGACAAACGGTTCGTCTTAGGGATCGCCAAATATCGTTTAGTACGTGAGAGAAGAAAACCAACCCGCTGGGTAAATAAAATAAATCAAATATATAAGTAACAGTCTGTTTTGAAACTAAAATTCCTGGGGCACTACATTTTTTATTGAGGAAAATATCGCATATTTCACCCAGAAAAGTTACAATGCGTAAATAAATTTGACACGTCCGCTGAAAAGTTCTATTCCTTTTGTAAGGCCGTATTTGGAGAATCTCGACATGTGGAAACTAAATAACAATCCATTTTCTTCAATTCACGTATCCTGTTATGGTGATTTGAGTCTCGTTTTTATTTGTTCAGAGCAATAAAGAGATACATTTTTATTTATATTATTGAAACGTAATTTTATAATAATCACAAATATTTTTTTAGCTTTTACATACTACATAAACTTTAATTGAAGTTAGAAGATACGAAGAAAGCAAACATTATAAACCTTTTATACAAACTTCAAAAAATATTATAACAAGATTCCACATAGTGAACCTGAATTGCCTTTTCATGAGTTCAAGGTACATGTTATTTATTTATTTTCTAATTTAGCCATACAGCCTTCAAGGCTAAGTCGGCTTAAGGTACATGTTAAAAAGACGCTAATGAGTAAGAACTATTTATTTATTTATTTATTACAAAGACAATGATTATTTAAATGATGCCAATGTTTGGTGTTGATTTGAAGACATTACATTCTAAATTGTAAATATTTCTTTTCCCGTATAAATTGTAAACACATAATAATATGTACGTTGCATGGTACCGACATAATTTATTGTAAATTTTGTTATTACTTTTGATAAAGCTGATAAGTTTCTTGCGCCCATTCTTCTTATCAGCTAAAAAACAAAAAAGCAAAAATATTCTATATTGAAAGCAAAAATATTCTCAAGTTAGATTTAAAATTGTGAAAACATTTAGTGGATATTTTCAATTTAAATAAAGTTAAATTAAAAAATAATGAAATTAGATGTATGTATTTCTCATACTTAATGACCTAAACTTTCAGTGCATTTGTAAAATTACAATTAGATAATATATCCACGCCAACGTTCAATGCCCAAATCTATTGAAATCGGAAGCATTGATAGTCTAGTCACATTTTATTTCAGTGTATCTAGTAAAATATCGTCAAGCATACCATATTGTGTCCGCTTCAGTCTCTTTGTTTGCATTGTGCAGTCTCCTGAATAGATTTTGCCGTTCAGATACGTAAATTCTCAGCATTTAGAAACGCAACACGGGGTGGTATGCAGTGCAATATCAAAGGAAACATATTTTCAATGTTCTGTTTTACTATAACTTGTACTCAACTGCTTCTACGTGATATTGTGAACTAAGTCTGGTACAAGTTGTACATCTGTCTAAGACTTCAAAAAAATTCTTTATGAAATAGCTTGTGCTATGGGATCTAGGGTAACGGATAGACATACATATATTATACATATATAAATATTTTTTATTGAAATATATATCAACAACCATGACTAAGGTACAAATGCTTGCATTCATCACACAAACATCTGCCCCCACCGGGACTCGAACCCGGGACCTCAGAGATGGCGACACCTTGAAACCGGTGTACTATCCACTCGACTATGGAGGTCGTCAACCAAAACCAAATTGTGTCGCGTTATCTGTAATAACATGATAAAATAGATTTTATAGTTAGTTTGTTGTATTTAACTTTTTGTTTGTATTTACTGCAGGAAAATATTTTTATCTATATTTGAAAGTCCGATATAACGTGAACAAAGCTGCGGGCGGAAAACATCTAAAATTAAATACGATTAACAAACAGAATAAAGAATAACAATCCTTAGCTTTCACTAGGATAATCTCTTCTTTAAATATTTGTAACTACATATTTAAAGTATGTATAAATATTCGAAATGCATCCTTGTAAAGTCTATGTGTGATATTTATGATAAATACGCGTAAACAATTAAACTTGTATGATCATTGCATTTTTGTAATATTTTTATTCTAGAGCGAAATAAACAGTACTTACATTGAATTGAACCGTCAGTAATACTACGTCAGCATATAAACCAGTTTATGGCTTACATACAGGCGTCAATTTATTTTTATAGGCACACCAAATAAAAGGCCTCAAGGACGAGAAAAGGAAAATATGTAACGCGTAACTAGTAAATACCATTATGTATATCGCATTAGCGTGGCGTGGCGGTAATATCGCCCTGTTCTTTTGTCGCGACGCACGCTGGCCCCATATAAATAAGGTCCTTATCCAGTTTTTCAAAGAGGAGCTGTGTTAACACGTGTTCGCGAGTTAGGCCGAAGTTCGTCGAGATACCGGCCTGGCTAAATGAAATTTGCCCCACTGACACCGAGCAGTCGAGGTACGAAATAAGTAGATGTGCATTTATTGTTCAATTAAATAGCATCAAAGATTTTCTTTACAATGTTTTCCTCTATATTTTACAATATTGAGCCTTAACTTTCATCAAATGGTAAAGGTGAAACAAGAATTAATACAATTTAATAAGTCCTAAGGTATCGGTCCTTTTACCAGTGTCAGAATACGTCGAAAATATGTTGTTTAACGTTGATATGAAGCAAAGCTAACTAAGCATACTAAGTTATATTTGAAATGGTTCTTTCATGTGCCTAGAGATGGCGTTGTTTTAATTCTGTATCGCGGTGATGATATTGTTCGCTGGCCGATATAAATACTGGTTAGCTTTGTATGTATTTTAATTTTTACGGCGAGATCGCCGGGCGATCATCCGTCTTGGGACCCTCCCGGGTGGCGAAGGCCAGTCCGGGAGACCCGGGCGTGATGGTCGGTCACCCACCACATATTTCTACTAGGCATGTGTCGATCGATCATTTGTTGCGACCCATTCGCTTAGTGATTCGATCAGATGATCGATTGATTGAGGTAGCGGGTTGGGTGTTCAACAGCAGGGTCTTTTCACTCCCTACAATATTATTTTACTATGACTATAGTTAGTTTGTCACTTTCCGTAAGATGGCGCTGTTCAGAGAAAATTAATTTTATTTTTTTTTATAACGATTTCGGCCTTATTCCTGTTCACGCAAAAATAAAAAAGTAGACAAGTATATTTATTATTTTCATAAAATTAGAAACATTGATTTATCGCTACAAAATTTTGTTGAGTTATTGGAAACAATTAGATGCTTGTGAATTATTAGTTATTTAGTATTTTTTTTTCAATAAGACTATGAGAATCTATTCTATACAAAGTTGAATACTTTATGGAAAGGAACAAGTCTGCTAAATGGATCTGTTTAACGTAGTATCTCTAACTAGTCTGTGCTGTTTACAAATTGTTCATTATTCCGTTCTCCATATGTATAAGTTACTCTATGATTCCGTTTCCTCGTGTTTCGTGAATGTGCTCTCTTTTTTTATGTGGACAAGGAAGAGGTAAATAAAACATATTGCATATTATTTTATTCATAGATTTAAAATCTGTATTTTATTAATGTTGTATTTACGCAATTTTGTTGGTCTGAGGTTTTATTGTGCCATATTATAATTATCGCCATGGTACAGAGAGGTTACCACGGATGCAAAAATATTATTTGTTGCTTGGTAAAATAAACAAGAAAGCCAAATTATGTATATCTTTTATTTTTGCTTAATATAACAATAGTATAGTACCGATAGAATAAAATTGATTTATTAACCAAGTAACATACTAAATATGTCACTATATGGTCTAACTATAATTTTTTTCTTTAACTTTAGGAGCTGATAATACAATTTTGCATATTTTTCCAAATCCTGAAAAGGAAAGATTTCTTGCTTGGGATAGAAGCAGCTGGAAGTAGTCTTTCATCTCTAGATCCACAGTATGTGTACAAAAATCGCATAATAATAATGAAGAGGACAAAGTCAAAATATTGGCAAATAAATAATTATATATTATATATTTATAAAGAAAAAACACAATAAAACATAATTACTTATATGGTTGATTTATTTCCCTACAAAAGTACAAAAAGAGGTCATTCAAAGTCAAATTGAAAAAAAAACTTTCGCTTTGGTATTTGCAAATTGTAAAATTAAAAATAAATAGGCCCCAGGCAGCTGGCAGTTGATTTAATTGTCATTTTCCGTTAGATGTCGCTAGTACCATATAATCGACTGATGCCTCTATCTCCATATGTATAAGTTACTCTATGTTCAACAGGTCTCGGATCTTTGATCGGGTGGCTATTGTACGTTTTGGGTCACGCTCGTTTGGTTGGGCTACGAGAAAATTTGGTACTCAAATATTTTAGATACGATTATTACATGATTATGTTATATATAAATAGATAACTTTTAACACACATTTTATATCTCATAGTGTTCATTGCTAGACGTAAATTTTATAAATAAAATAAAATACGCGTCTGTCATACATAGTTGAATTCTGCGAAAAACTCACTGAATTGTTATTGTTTTTTTGTATCGCTTAAAGACTTTCGTAAATGGATATAAATCCATCACGATTGGTCATTTTGCAATTTAATTATTGATTTGCTATTAATTACCACTATTAACTTTTCCTAATGTGGTAAGTAAACATTTACAAGGATAAAAACTAAAATGAATTGTAACAATTTGTTTTCAATACACAGGTACATAAATTATCGTGACTCACGACCGAGTTACCGTGACCCAGTCGATCTCGGTGATCGAATCTTTTCGTGGGTCGTGACTCGATCATTCATAAATGCTACGCGATCGAATCACAGTGATTTGATCAATCGCGATCGACTCAGGTCTACAACGAAGACAACCCACGCCTATCCTAGAGCGTCGTCGTATCTCCTGATACGACAAATCTAGAAGACCGGAACCCATTGCACTAGGGCATTGCGTCCCTAGGGTGAAGGTACGCGGTCATTCCCCGGGAGTGGCCGTTAACGGTTCGTCCCCCCTCCTCCCCTGCCTCCTCAGGCAGGGGAGTAACGGCGCCCCGCGCCCCTCGCGTTTCTCTGTTAGGCCGCGCCCGCACCGCGCGTGTCGCGCATTTGGCGGGCTTCCCCACGCCTTCAGCGCACAAAACATTTTTACTTTCTGTCCCTTTAATTAAATCGCGATGGACATCGAATCGTCCAACGTGCCGTCTGCCGACCCTATATATGAGACCAATCTCAATTCCCAGACTCAACTCTTGAGTCAGTTAGGCTGTCCTCAGGATCCCCGGGATGCTGAGATCCTAACCGCGTCTTGCGACCACTTAGCTGGTCAAATCCGATCCCTTATGGATAACATGGCTCGCGAACTCAACGATAAATTCGAGGCCTTTAAAAAAGAATTCTCTCAATCGCAGAGAGTATTCACAGTCCCCGCCACTTGTGAGCAGCCGGCTGCTCACACTCCCATTCCCGTTCCAGCGGCCTTGAAAATGCAGCGCCAGCTGGATGTCCTCCCCAAGTGGTTGAGTGATTGGCGCCTAGTAGCAAACCCGATGAAGACCCAGGCAATCATGCTCAGCAGGGCTACGCTCCCCGACAACCTATCACTCCTGGGGCATCAGATCCCCTGGACATCCAGGGCGAGATACCTAGGAGTGACCATTGATAGGAAGCTATCTATGCCGCCGCAGGTGGAAATCGCTACAGCGCAAGCCAAGACGGCGAGGGCGCTACTGAGGCCGATATTAACGTCACAGCTGCCACTCAACATGAAGACCACAGTTTATAAACTGTATATCAGGCCGCGGCTTACCTATGCAGCGCCGGCGTGGTACGCTTTAACTGGGAAAGGGGCTAGGAAGAAGCTGGCAGTCCAACAGTCCCTGGCCCTCAGAACTGCGACCCGCGCACCGAGATACGTCAGGAACAGCGTGATAGCCAGGGACCTAAGAATGACATCCGTACACGCGCACATCAAAACACTTGCAGCCAGCATGTTCCGCAGGACTGCCAGCTCCCACCATCATCACCTGCAGAACATCGCCCCCCACCACGCCCGCCCCCCTGACTGGAGAGCGCTGCCCCGAAGCCTTGTCCTCTCAGAAAGTGAGAGTGACAATTAATACAGAGGAAACAAAAGCCGCTCCCATAAAGGAGCCATGATGCCACGACGGAGTATCATGCCCGTCACCCCAACGACCCGGCAGTAGTAACTGTCGGCGTTGACACCACTGAAGGGGGCCAACAGAGCCCCGAACAGTCTCCTCTGTCTACAACAAGACAGAGATGGAAGACCCGATTGGATTGGATTGCACCTTCGACGTCTGATGACGTCGAAAAGCGCTCTGCCCCTAAGCGCCCTCTGCGCTTGCCATCCCCACAGGGGGATGACATCCCCGCCACCCTCCCTACCACCTCGGAGCTTCTCTCCGAGGAGGGTCTTTTCCTCCCGGTTGTTCGACGCAAGTCGAACAAAAAGAAGCGTCGCAACACGCAGGCTGTTGCGACGTCTGTCCCAACCCCTTCTGAACCGCTCCCGTCCCCCATGGACGTGGTAGTGGATCCCCCACCACCCCAGTCACCCCCCAACTCCCAAATTGCCGTCGAAGGCCAAAAGGTTTTCGACGTGCAAATCCTACCCAGTCCGCCCCGATAAGGTCCCGCCGGTCCATCTGACCGACAAGGCCTGTTGGGCTACCCTCCGCAATCAACTCGCTTCGGCCAACATCCAATGGTCGAAGATCCAAAACCGGGAGGATAGTTTCATCCTCCACACCGACACTCCCGAGGCGTACCGTGCTCTCACGGCTCACCTCCGATCCCGCTCTATCCCATATTTCACCTATGCCCAGTAGTCACCGCCCTATTAGCTTACTCAGCTCATTGGGAAAGGTGTACGAAAGGCTTATCCTCGCCCGACTCAAAGCTCATCTCTTTGACAAGGGCAAAATCATCCCCCACCAGTTTGGCTTTAGAGCCAAACATTCCTGCCCACAACAAGTGCATCGCATTGTCGAATATGCACTTAGTGGGTTCCACCCCCGTAGAGACAAGACTGTAGCCGTATTCTTTGACGTCGCTAAGGCCTTTGATAAGGTCTGGCACGCAGGCTTGGTCTATAAGCTCTACCAAACAGGTATGCCCGATCGCTTGGTGCGCGTGGTGGAGGCCTATCTCAGAGATAAGTCTTTTCGCTTCCGGCACGAAAAGTGCCTGTCCTCCCCCCGACCTTTAACAGCCGGAGTCCCTCAGGGCTCCGCGCTCTCCCCACTATTGTTCGCGTCCTACACGAACGACATCCCAATTCCGGAAGGTCCCCAGTTAGCCCTTTTTGCCGACGACACGGCCCTTTACTATAAGGGCCGTGTCAATACCCACATAGTGTCGTCATTGCAACGTGCAATTGACGACTTGTCCGACTGGTTCGGCCAGTGGAGGATTTAAGTTAATCCAGAGAAAAGCTCCGCGGTTCTCTTCGAACCAAACCACAGGCTCGATCCAGTCCCCACCGGGTTCTCCTCTCTCCATTTCCGGGAGAAAGTCATCCCTTGGCAGCGTACTGCAAAGTACTTAGGCGTCACCTTAGACAGGCAGCTCAATTTTCGGGCTCATGTCAACAGGGTGACGCGTAATGCCAACAGCTATATATCCCGTCTTAACTCCATGTTAGGCAGACTCAGTCCCATGTCCCTTAGGAACAAGCGTACCCTCTATAAGGTATGTATTCGGCCCGTCTTCTCTTACGCGAGCTCGGTATTTGCACATGCCGAGCCGCAAGTCCTCCAACAAATTCAGGTCATTCAGAGCAAGCTCTTGCACAGAATGGCCAACGCCCCCTGGTATGTCCGAAACACTGATCTCCACAGGGACTTCGAACTTCCCACCATACAAGGACATTTTAGGGAGTGCTCTAAGCGGTTCTTCAGAGCTGCGGACGAGCACGTCAACCCGTTGATTCGCGAGTCAGTAAATTACCCTTCAACACCGCCTTCAGCGGATCCATTCCGGGATATCAGTCCATATTGGCAGAGGACACGTAGACCACGACATGTCCTAAGCGACCCCCCCAATCAATTAACGCAGGACCTTCTAGACCTGCAAGCGGCGGCGTCTGAGCCGTCGCCTCCTTTGTCTCCCCTTATTCGGCAGCCTTCTGCTTAGCCACGTGTAGGTTCCCGTCAATACTGGCCGGTCTCACTTTGGTGAAGGGCAGTGCTAACCGTACCTCTCCTGAGGTGTGGCCCTCGTCAATAAAGCCAGTAGGGTCATTAGGACCAAAGGCTTAGGCTGAGTTTAGTCGGTAGGTCTGGTGGGTCGAGCCGCCTCGATTCACCAGGAGTCCGACATAATCAACGCATCCCTGCTTGCCTGTTGCGTTGGTATCCATGATGGATTCTCAGCCTCCTCTCCTGAGGAAAAAAAAAAATGTATTTTATCTAAGCCAGACTTGATAAGTAATGAATTAAATACTTTCGAGCGAGGAACCTGGTTTTTTTTTGGAAAGTCAAACCCCAGAAAGTGTAAGAAGTTCCTCGGGGCTTAACATATGTTGAAAAACAAGCAGACTGTTGTTCCTATAAGCAGTACAGCAAATTTACAACCCCCAAACACCACAGCATATATGGCACATGTGAGCTATGGTCTAAAATCACAGTACCCAGTAGCTCACTGCCTATCTTTATAGACAAAAGATATGATAAGGAGAAACTCGGTTAGCTTGCTCGGTTACCCTAAGTTAGTGCGCAGATATTGCAATTCTTCACTTCTACTTTACTTTATTTATTATTATATATTTTTATTAATGAATATAAGTATCAATGTCAACACTTAAAAACACACGACAAAATAACACGATTTATTATATTATTGAAAAATTATAAACTTGATCATCTTGAGTGCATAGACTGAACGTACCCACCTCTTTAATTTATACCCGACAAACCAGTCAATTTGTTCTCGCATAGGTTAGTAATATCAAGAACATTCATTGTGTTCATCTTTGGTGAATGTGATATCACGAAATATAGTAGTAACTAGTAGTTATTGTAAATTGGCTAAGTTTGGGAGTTAACCGTGACTAACTTTTCAGAGAGAATAGACGTGATTATATGTATTATGTACGTTTATTTATTTACTAAGATAGATTGGTGGTATCAATGTACAACCACGAGATGAACGTGGTGACAATATGGGTAAAATTAATGTGTTTACAGATATACACAACATTATTAATAAAAGAATAAACTAAACAACATAAAGGATTCCTAATAAAAAGAAACAAAACACTTCAATTATAATCAAATTGAGTAAAACTATAACAGGCAAGGCAATTAATTCCTTGCGTTTTTTCTCTTGAGTATTAAACATGTAAAGATTGTTCAGACTGTTGTAAGTTTGCATATATCTTTTAGCGATTTTAAATCAGTTCTCATCAATGGAATGTTCAAAATGTTATTAGTGCCGAAGAATATGATATGGGATTATAAGGGACACTTGTTGCAACAAATTGGACGTATCTGATTGAAAAGTTAATTAGCGAATCAAAATCTTTATTGTGATTTTTCCATATAAAGGATCGCAGAAATTCTAACCGAGTCTATTCCAAGCAAAACTTAAAACTCACTTTATTTCGGAAACGCACAGATGCCAAATGGCTCATATTTTTTATCGTATGCTTACCATTTGATTCGATGAACAAATAATTATTGCATTATGACAATAATATAAATCAATATCAGAAGCAATACACAATATTAGAAACGAACTTATCAGAAGCAACAGACAAAAATAGATAGTCTTACGATAGTAATATTAAGGCTTAAAGTAACCAAAAAAATTAATTCTACAAATACTGCTTCAGCGAGTAAGCGACTGCCATGTTACGATAGCAACCGAGATTAACGGCTTTACGTACTAACAAGGATGGATGGTTCGGAACTACATGTATTTTGCGTTATTTACTCCAAGACTCCACGTGAAACAAGATGCAACCGAAATTGAATTCTATGTACGTGACATAAAATTTTAAATCAAATAAAAATAATTTAACCCAGATATATTTTTTTTTTCTTAAAACATTATTTCTGAATGGGAATGCGATACATCGACAACGTTACGTCGTTAAACCGACTAAAGTAAAAGGTTCTTCCATATAACATCGTAATCAAAAACTTTAAAAGAGTCAAATACTCTCTTTCCTCTAACTGATTAATAGAGTCGAAAACTAAGACTATGAAATTATTCCTGGTTCACTGTGTTATTATGTAATATCAGTAGCATATCGGATGCTGAATGCTGACATTTAATTTCCGTCTCTGGTAAAAAAACCTTTAAATGTCGTTAGTTCAATTCTAAAAGTTTGAAATACATTTTCATCGAATAAAATTTACATTTAGTTTGAGTAAACATTATTATTAACAATATTCGCTCGATCTTTTATTGTCAATTTCAAATATATAAGACTATTTTTGAATAAATTCTCTTACAGTTTGATATTGGAAATGTTTCCCACCGATCTTATCTATTTATTCTTATTTATTTGGAACTTATATGTGCGTCTAAATTTGACAACAGCATAGGTATTCTGTTGTCAAATTAAGACACACAAGAGGTCTAAATTTCTAAATTAAGACCCACCCTTTTTTTTTTTGAGGGGGGGAAATGCGCCTTTGCCCTGACAATGCGCTGGCAAGACGCGGCCGTGTGTGGGGCTCTCCGGTCAAGAGGACCGGCCTACCCACCAAAACCCCCCGAGTTCTCTGGGCCCATACGGGGCACACGATGGGGTGCGTTCTCGCGATTCGACCGCCATGTGTCAAATTTAGACCCACCCAAGATTTTGGAACGTTCTGAGTGCTTCTGAGGAGAACGCTCAGAATGTTCAAAGAACTTGTTTATTTTTTCAAAAGATTAATTGTGTATTTTAGCGAACTCCGTGTTTACCTTAATAATTATTTTTGACAGAGCAATAAAAAGTTGGTTATACAGTAAGTGCTGCTTATATGCTCAACGAAGTTGTAATAAAAGGTTGCCATAATACTCGTTTAAATACGTTCCTAGCAGCTGTAATACATTTTAAAATTAATTGAGTTAAAGTTTATATTTTGTAGTGCTACCACTCCGGTTTCATCTGAAATTTTGCAACAGTTATCTCAAATTTAGATCTATTCTGTTAATCACAACTGTTACAATATTTTATTTTTCTATTACAATGTTTTCTTTCATAAAAAATTGGTGTTTTATGTAAATTTTGTAGGGTGCCGTTACAGTAATTTTTTAAAGTAATTTAGTAGTTATAATTAACACTCGATTTTATAATTACTATTCGTGTTATAGTTACAGGACATTAATAGGTAAACATGTGGCATGAATTGTGATAATCAAGTAGGTGGAAAAGCAAAATAGAGATAAAAATATAATGGCTCTTAACTCAATCTCAAATACCAAGCAATCAAATTCATCAACACGGCTCGTACAGAACCTTACTGAAGTACTGGAACCTACCTTAAGTTAGAATGCTTAAGACTTAATCAACCACGCAGGACTAATGGGGTTGATCGACTTCACATAAGTACCGCCTTTGAGTTTCTAAGGAAGTGTACGCAGGTCACCATCGCTATGTTTTTGTTCAATAATAATAGTGCGCAAAATAAATATTAAAATCATATTATTTATATTTTGCATATCATTGAGGTATCTTAAAAACTGAATTATGTTAAGAATGGAGAAATAACGAATTCAAGTATTTCTTTCTAAGCTTGTTGGTTTTTCAAACATATGCAAGTTGGATACAGACCGATCACTAATATATGGATACGTCTTCAAACAAATCAATAACGACCTTATCACATTTATATAGACTATCGACCATTTCTATGTAATTTATTCTATTAATTTTAAAATAACAGTAACATAACTGTTATTTTTGGTGTGAGGGTTTGATACTCGTGTTTTTAACAATATTTAATTTACAAAATAGTAAGTTAAATATTAATAAAATAGACTAGGTGTCAGTGTTTTTTGATAGAAAACATTTAATTTGATGAAACTCTAATAACCTCATAATACTGTACGATATTAAAAAGTACAATTTTATTTGCTGCAGCAATATAAGCAGAAAGACTTCAAATTCGAACATAGCTAGTGCTAGAAAATTACACACCGCACACCTTTGCCTTGCCCATCTGGAAGATGCTTCTTCGCACTACGTTTAAAGGATCCAGGAATGAGTTGAATGTGAAAACAGATATTTTATCTACATATACAGAATAAATACGTTTATAACAAGTTTTCTATATTGTTGTAATGTTTCATTGTATATTTTCATTTTTAAAGAGCCTTTCATTTGAAATCCCTTACTTAGAATAATTATAAAATATTATGCATATTAGATCCACCCTATTGGACTATTATATTGAATTTATAGATCGGCTTAGCTTAAATAAATAACGTAACTAATATAACCATATATTGCTAATATGCTGTAAAGACTAAGCGTAGTAATAAAATTGTAACATAAAATTTGTAATATTAGAAACCAATATAAACTATATATAACTTTGAAATAAAGAACAAAATAATATACCGCGTCCGAAAAATTTTGTTCGTCACCGGTGGAACCAAGAACAACGCGATTTCTGCGCGCTTCGCCTTCTAGAAAATTCACTCAAGCCGCCTCCGTCAGACACGAATGTGTTTTTATTGTTTTAAATGCGTGCGTTATTTTTCGTAGCAAACCGGCGCCTTCGGAGAATTCTCAACGAAGTTACGACTCTCTACGTGGTCCAATTACTGGAACTATACGTAGGCTTCTAAGCGTTTTTATCGATTCACATGGAGAAAATAACAAGTCACGGTTGTCGCTTTAACTATTATACATGTACTACATTAATATATCTGTGCTAGAAGTGGTTGATTTGAATTATAGCAGAAATATTTATAAATGAAATATACATTTATTATTATACCGTTTGATTATTATTGTAACAAATAATTTGCAAGTTATCCGAGTCAAACTATTTGATACAAAAAAAAAGGTAAAAGATATTGTGACGGAGGTGTACAGTTATTAGCCCAATCCATCTTTAATGCCTTGAGAAATTCAAAAATTGGTAACTTTCGAGGCCAATATCTTTTTCAGATAAAATAGACATTCAGATATAACAAAACCTATAAGAATTCGCTAGAAAGTGTTAATTTTGTTGGAAATTGAATAAAAAAATATCAAACATGTAGGTTAAAAAAAGAATAACCCGTCTACCTTACTACTACTTTTGGTATCTTTAAAACCGAAATTTATCTTTAACACAACGCACGATATTCGTAGCTTCCTTTATACCTTATCAAAAAAACATATGAATCTCTAATCTGTATATCTTAGCATCTTAAGATCTCTTTCAAATTTACTCCGCTCTTGCACAAAATATAAATGTTTTGTGTACAAACTATTTCTGTTTCTCTCCAGGGCAGGCTTTGACTCGTTCTATATATAAGTGAATATGCTACTGGCTATTAATATAATATGAAAGAGTTTGTTACGGTCACGCTATTCTCTAGTGTTGTATAGCTTATTTATGGAGGAAGGCTGTATTATACCATAATGCTGCGTCTAATAAAAGCGGATAATCATCAAAAAATATGTCTATATGGACGAAAACGCGGAGCGAATTCTGACAAAACATAATTACTAATGAAATTGCTGAATTATTTACGTTCAATTGTCTAATTCTATAACTTTTATAATTTAAAGCTTGTAGAAACTATTTAACTTTTTATTTTTTAACAAACTATAGCGCAATTTTTGCTTACTCTAGAATCTCCCAATTTGTTCTATTTAAAATATACATTTCACTATTTCAAAATTAAACAAAATATATTTGGAAATTTGCTGTTTGTTCGAATATTATACTTTATTTGCAATTTTATTTTGAAACCAATTTAATTTGCCTCCATTTTATGTTATTAGTTAATTTATTATCTATTTTTATATGTTTAGAATTTTCAAAAAGTTTTCTTTCTTTATCATGAAATAAATATATTAAAAAATGTTAGTATGGAAAAAAAATCTTAAAATCTTCATACCAAACGACAATTTCATAGATTGTTTTAGTTTAAAAGAACAAAAAATAGTCAGGATAGAAAAAAGTTCAACAGTTTTCAAATTCAAATCACTGAAACTTACCTTACCTTTGAAACCTTACATTACCGTAACTTTTGAAACTGAATTACCAACAAAACAACTGCAACAAGGAACAAAATACTGTTTAAACTACTAATTAAAAATGCTTTTAGGCAGCTAATCTAATGTTAAGCACAAATTTGTCTTGCATTTAAAAGCTGTAATCTATTAGCCAACATTTGAAGGTATTTGCACCACCAATAAATACCGACGTTAAGCCCGGATTAAACGTCGGAGCACGTTTCTGCAAACTTTCGATTCCAATACGGTGTCAGCCGATATTAAATTAAAAGCACCCACGCATTCCTGCCGCGTCTTTTTCCTGTCCATTTGCAAGGGCCGTGTAGAACCCGAGGTCACATCTCGATTCTATCCTTGAGTCTCGGACTGTTTGTTATAGGATGGATACACCTTACCTTCTACACTTACTTGAAAACAGAAAAAATAACTCTCATCGCTTAATAATCTTATCTGGTAATATAAATTAACG
This sequence comes from Scirpophaga incertulas, assembly GCA_036419045.1. Taxonomy (NCBI): domain Eukaryota; kingdom Metazoa; phylum Arthropoda; class Insecta; order Lepidoptera; family Crambidae; genus Scirpophaga; species Scirpophaga incertulas. Next base: position 24,227,075 of record CM071634.1, on the reverse strand, counting down.
TAATAATTAAATATTTTATTTCAAAAATAAAGCAACATACATACTTTTTTGTAGTTTCTAACAATAACGTTTTCAACTTATATAAGAGTAAATATAGCATATCGTATATTGTATTGTAATTCTCAAAGCATTTCATGGAAATTGTACGGATTTATTTCGATAGCCGCTGATCCACGTTAATATATCGGACCAGAGGTACAAATTACTAGGCACACGAGAGAGTGGCAACGCATACTTGAGTGATGGCGGACTTTTTTATTTGAATCGTGTGTGAATGCGAGAGTCCAGTAGCCGTCACTTCTGTGAATATGTTGCTACCAACCTTAGGTAGATTAGCAGCTCTAACAATACATATTTAACCTATAGAATTAAATAAACATTATTCTATGGTAAGCCGTATAACAACCTTACTTATCATACCTCACATCATACTTGGCAAAGTATGATGAACCTTTATGAAGAAAACAGAAATCAATTTTGCATCTACTAACAATGCATATTAAAGTACAAAAAACTGATTCAATTAGGTATCTTCTTTGTAATATTATAAGTTTCATTAAAAATCCTCGTTTAGAGCCAAGTAGTTCTCAATGTATTATCATTCATCTTTGAATACTACATAACATTGCTGCATTATTTTTATTAAATTTTTCTAAACCTTAATAATACTGGATGGTATAACTTAAATCTATCCGGACAGCAATGAAAAAAAAATCCTTTTTAGTAAAATCTTAACGTTTCATTTGAAACGTTTATCTTGATCATGGTAGTCTATTTAAAGGTTTTGGTAATGTTTATAAATTAGAAAGCTATTTTTATAATATATGAATTATTATATTATACATATAATGTGAATTTAGATTCCCTGATCAAAATTTATATCTTAACGAAGTTCTTTAAGAAGTCTTACCTTAATCATGTGATGTAAAAAAATATTTTGTTTTTTATATTGTCAGATCATTGTTTTATATATGCTACCTAATCATGGAAAATATGATAGTATTATTTCATATAGAAGTAAACGACCTCACAAGTGGATATAAAGTAAGTATAAAGAATGGTTTATCAGCATACACTTGAGACGTGTAACCATATAATCGGAGCTGTCTGGTGGAATCATTTTTACAACTATCAAAGGGAGCATACATTAATATTCAGTCGGGGCATGCTGCCTTACACAATTTACGTACGTGGCGGTTCATGTCAAAATGTATTCAACTTTAAATAAAACATGCTGTCTCTGTATATAAGCTACGTGTGGTATTGAGCAACGTTTATTTAGAGCTCACACGAGAAAGGGAATTTCTAAACATGCATATTTTAGCGGAAGTCAAGTATAGATTTTAAATTTGGATGTTAGATGTGTGAGAATACTTCAGTATATCCCTTTAGATTTATCTCTGTAATAAAAATAAGTTATAATTGTTACTTGATACTGAAACAATACATGGAAACAACTGCCCTTTTTTTGTTACGCTGAGCAAAAATGCATTAAATTGCATACCCCGGCTGCAGACAGCCGGCGGTTATGTGGGGCTCTCCTCCCCAGAAGGGGGAGGCCTACCTACTAAAAACCTCAACGATGGCCTTCCTCAGGCATGTAGGGAGCCCCCGGGAACGCTAGGCGACTTCCAGGAGCCGCGGTGGTGGTCCCTCCCGTGTCGAACGAGGGACACCACCGCGTTCGACACGGTGAGGGACAGGCTCCGGCGCAAGAAAAAGGCGCCAGGGCCGTTGGCCCTCGCCTTGGGACACCAGGAGGAGCGGTTCCGATCGCTGCTCGACCTGAGCATTGCTCCGGGCTGCTTCCCCAGCCGGTGGAAGGCGGGCAGGCTATGCCTGCTCCGTAAGGAAGGCCGCCCCGCGGACTCCCCGGCTAAGTACCGACCGGTGGTACTGCTGGACGAGTCCGGGAAGTGCTTGGAAAAAATCCTCGCTACCCGGATCGTCCAACACCTAGGGGACCGGGGGCTGAACCTGGCTGAGAATCAGTTCGGCTTCCGTACCGGTCGGTCCACGATGGACGCCGTGGCCCTTCTCAAGAGGTGGACTCAGGGGATCACAGCCAAGGGTGAGGCTGTCGTTGCGGTGTCGCTAGACATCTACAACGCTGCGCGGTGTCACCACTGCGGCGCTCCCGACGACAAATCCGAGCACACGCTGACCGTGTGGTCGACGTGGCAACAACAGCGCAGCGACCTGATCGCTGCGCTGGGAAGCAGCGACCTCTCGCTGCCAAGCGTGGTCGTGGCCATGCTCCGCGGCGAGGCGGAATGGGAGGCTGTCGCCTTCTTTTGCGAGAACGTCATCTCGCAGAAGGAGGCAGCGGAGAGCGAGCGGGAGGAGGACGTCGAGGCCGCTCCTCTCCGCCGCAGACGGATAGGGAGGACAAGAGCGCGTCTGGCTACTGCGCACGCCGTGGTGATGTCTCTCCGTCTGGGGTACTGTCCTGGGGTTCTCGAACAGTCCCTCACTTGGCGTTGGCTCGACCAGACCTAGGTCGAGCCGGCCCCAGAGCACATGGCGGTAGAATCGCGAAAGCGCACCCCGCCATGTGCCCCGCATGGGCCCAGAGAACTCAGGGGGGTTTTAGTGGGTAAGCCGGTCCTGTCAGACCGGAGAGCCCCACACACGGCCGCGCCTAGCCAGCGCGGTGTCACGGAGCAAAAGGTGCATTTCCCCTCTTAAAAAAAAAAAGAAGGCGACTTCCAGAAATCCCCAGCCTCCGCTCCCCAATGCAGGGGAGCCCTCCTTACCTCCCCCGATCGCCTCCACCGACGACGCCCCCCGGCCATAACAACTGCCCTAGCTGGTTCTTTTCGGAGCAAGACCTCCCGCCGTACTACACTTGCAAAGCATTAACATAGCTTTTTTGACATTCGATTGGGCTGAAGCTAAAAGCTTCTTCTGGGGTCATCAACAACTAAGGAACCTCCAACAAACACTCTTTCACCTCTAATTGTCGAAATATATTAATTTTAATACTTTGTTGTTATGATAGCAGTTAATTAGTTAGAATTTACATAAAATATAATTTAGTACTATTATAAATCGAAACTCGACTTCAGAAAAATCGGTACATGATTGCTGTAGGGATACGCATCTTAAAATATAAATTTCAAATAATTTGATGTCACATATATTGTTGAGTAAACGAATTGTTTTCGCAATTGCAATATTATAAACATGATTAAATTGGAAAGAATTCACTGCACTTATTACACCCAACTCAAGGAAGCAAGCATCCGCACTATAGATGATTGAAGATCACAGGTAGTTTTAAAAGGAATTTGAACATTTGCAGCTACATCATCCGATTTAATAATCTCATTATTTATTTTCAAAGTAAGGAGCTCCCAGAACTTCTAACTTTCCCAGATTTCCGATTTATTATATTCCGCGTAGTCTTTATTCTTTGATGAATTTATTTTGTATTATACTTATTTTGGGCAATGCAAGTTGGTGTTAAGGCATAAGGTTGTCCGTCGTTCTTTTAGAAATATCGCGTGTAGTCCATTTACTAACTTTCTTTCTGTTGTTTGATTACACAACCTGTTGTGAGACCATTTATTTGCTTTCTTTCTCAATCTTCTTATATACATCAGCGTATTGAAAACATGTACTCGCCTTTTGATTATATATTTTAATTTATGAAATGGTAAGTTAATATGATATTTATATTTAAATTTCACCGTGTTTCAATTTATCTAAATCGTCTTGATACTAGTCATGTAAAATAATTGTTGTATATAATATGAAAGGTAATATATTAATAACGACACATCAGATAAGATTTTTTTAATGTCTGTAGTACCAGACAGGTATAGATGAAGCAGGTACCGAGGTATTGGTTACTTCGCACTACATTTATATTTTCTATTACAATACTCCTTCTCTTCTTCTCTTCTCGTCTTCTTTACTTCTTGGATCATCCATTACCCTTCGGTTCTCATTATCGTCCATCACAACGTATCGACCAACACGTCAAGTAATATAATTGTCACTCCTACTCATCATACTACGAAAACCTTTGACTGTCTCAAAAATACGTGTATGACATTGACTACGCGGTCTAATCGTGAAGAAATTTAAATCCCTTGCGATTCATGTGCCCTTGTCTTGATGCGGCTGATAATAGATGTGTCACTGGATTCGCGTTTTTCGGCGCAGACGAGCGGCGCGGCGAGAGAGCGGTTTCAATCAAAACCAGCACGCACTCGTTCCACTTCCGCACCAGCTTCGCCATTTAGAATAAGAATTGTCTTTTTCACTCAACTCGGCGGAGACAAAACTATGGAGTAAGCGTTCTATTTTATATGTTGGATATATTGAATAACGTAAGTGCGCAAAAACATAATTTTCTGAAAAAGTGTATAAAGAGTTTTGTTTTTATTCGTCAGGCGAGACTTATATCCAAAAATTCAATTAATAATCTCAGTTGTACACATAACATAGTCCATAGGAAATTGAACGCAAACAAAAACATAACATCTTGCCATGAACTAATTACATGGTAGATAATGTACCTACATAACATATCAGTGATTATAAATCTATAATAGAACTTCTATGGAAAATATAGAAAAGTGGAAAAGTATTCCTTAATTTAAAGCAAGAAGGGTTTAAAAGCGCAATATTATTTTCTCTGTATCCTTTGTTATGAACCATAGCAAAAATATGTCTTTTTTTACAACAATAATTGTTAGAGATAATAGGATCGCCTCCACAGTGCACGCCCGCTCGGCGCGTGCCCAGCCGCCATGAAATTAAAGCCGACTCACGCCGAACGAATGATTGAATAATAAACGAAAGAATTCGCGTCCTGCCCTGTATTAGGTATTCATGACGACTGGCCGTGGGTAGGGACTAAAAGAAAATTCCTTTGCAAGGTTCAGAGTTCACTTATCTCACACCATACATGCAAAAAAATACATGTTAAAACAGAAGTATCTGAATCATTGTTTCGGCATTTTCCAATGTATAATCTTTTTTTTTTTTATTTTGGAACATATGCGAGGAATACAAAAATGAAAATACAGCAATGAATATTATTATAACGCTGGAGCAAAACAATATTCCTATATACTTACTGAAATTACTGAAAAGGTCTTTAGAAATTAGTTTTATATGCACTTTGTAGTAGATACGTCTCGTATTACATTTTCTGTTGCATTACACACAAGTCTATTCAAGACGTTTTTAATGACGTAGTTTTTTCTATGTAGAACTTATCATATTTCTGTAATATTAAAAATAATGATGATTAAATATATTATTTAATTATCATTATTTTTAATATTACAGAAATATGATAAGAATTGACAAGAGTTCCTTTGAAATAACACAATAAGACATTGTACAAAATAGAGAGAAAAATATTTTGTGACTGTCGCTTTGTGACATATTTGTGACACTTTAATAAAATGAAAAATAAAATCCACTCATGTTGAAAGGCGACAATATTATGATTATTTATTAATCGGTTGTAAGATGTCTGGAGAGTATTTCTTGAGTACTGGTCCAACTACAGTCGGTTGCCGCACATTATTCTGCTATGTGCATATAATAAATGTACCGCGATTAAGAACGTATTCTGTGAGAAGCAAAAATAAATCCATCACCTGCATTATTAGTCGAATATTTAAGAGTAAATAACATAATATACATAATTTTTTATTTAATCCTATAAATTATTTGAGTTTTTCTTTTTATTTTTTGAATTTGTGATTGACGTGTAACGGTTTCCTCACAATCTTTTAATCTTTAAACGGCTGGTCCTATTTTTTCACCTATTCACATTTTATCTAAAGATTTTACTCATAATCAACAAAATCATCCTGTTGTATCACCAATATTTACTAATACAGGTCAAGACGGATTACTGAAGACCCTGAAGAAAACGGATTATTGAAGATTGCTCGCTCAGAACGCTGCTTTAACTAAGTTCACTGAATCCTGTTATCAAATAGCTCATAGTTCAAATAATCTTTGGCGTAAAGTAATATTTTTTTACTTTATCTTTCCTTTTACATTGATTCTGTTTCTTCGCCAAATAATTATCTGATAAGAACTATATTCGTTATATAACAATTTTATATGATGAAATTAATAAACCACTTACTATGTGTTTAAAGTAATATTTTTATTTTTTTACTATTTTTGTAACAGATATACCCTTTATACAACTATTATCTTATAACCTTTACCTTATATTAAATTATCCTCATATCAACATCGGATTAGCAGTGCAGGAGAATACAAAAAACCAAACTCACAAACTTTCCTTTTTATAGATCTATTTTATTGAAATCCACACATATAATAGATATTCAATTTTTTCGAACTGTTGATCTAATCCTCCAATGTTGTCTACTGTGGACAATGGAATAATCTCCCTTTCAAAGGCCAAAACTGAACTATGTGATGCGCCACCCTCGACACGATTTAAAACTTCAAACAAAATAGTGACAGACATTTTATTACCACTCGGACCAATTCGTGATCGTGGTTTATTGTATAAATGGTTACCTTACATTACATATGTAGGCAGCTATACTCAGCTTTAGGCTTTAAAGCGAGCTGCATCACTCCCTCTTCTGAGGGGGTGGTCGCCCTCACGATTTGGAAGGGACCACGCCCCTTCCGTGGCCGGGGGCGTCGTCGGTGGCGGAGATCGCGAGAGGTATTGTAGTCTCCCCCGAGGAGGCTGGGAGTTCCCGGATGTCGCTTGGCGTTCCCGGGGACTCCCTACATGCCTGAGGAAGGTCATCCCTGAGGTTTATAGTGGGTAGGCCTCCACCTGCTGGGGAGGAGAGCCCCACATAACCGCCGGCTCGCCACAGCTGGGGTATGCATTTAATGCATTTTCCTCAAGGAAAAAAAGGTCATATCGGTCGGTAAGGTCCGACATAATCACCGTAGTGATTCTGGGTACATTTTGTACTCCTTAGTAAGGATTCTCAGTCTCGCTCCTGAGGGCCAAAAAATCAGGCGAGTAGCTCTTTCCACACGATACCGATCTACCATTTAGTTTTATTATCCGTATTTGAGCATATGTATTTTATATGTAATGATAGTATTATTAAACGGAGTGTTGGCTGACAGAATAAATACAATTTGTTTTAACTATCAAATGAAATAACAATAATACTATTAAAATAGTGAAACCTACTATTTCATACATAATCATATTTTATGCACCCGTAATATAAAAAATTACCGCGTTTATACTCGTAACCGCTGTTTATTACCAAGACTTGTTTTACAAATTCTTATTAGATACAGTTTCTGTATTTCCGTCCTTCACCTTTAAATCGTACACATATGGTGTAAAATCAAATTTTGATTTTATTGACTATTTTGACTTTAACTTTAAACTAGGTTTCAATTTACAGAAAAAAATTACGAACATGCGTTCATGCGCATAAAACTATTTACGTGACAATTTTCGATTAACAGTTGAAGAAACTTATGCTATTATCTCTAACTTAACTCAATGTATTTAATTTACTATTCATTTGACTATACATAGCTTACATTACTTTGAAAGCTACGCAATTTTCGCTTAAAATCACACACACAATATTAGTAGAGGTCGTTGCAAGTAATTATTTCACAAAGATGGAGCTACGAGCATTAGCAGAAGCGAAACCGATACCGAAATAGCGCGGTATCGTATCCAAATCCCACAGGGCCCGACCGCAGAGCGACTTAACCCGAAATTAAATCAAAGAGGGGCTTTGCCAATCAGGCCGAGTGCTATCATTGAATCGGCAAAGGAACACTAAAATTACTTCTTGATGCGGAGAAACGAAGATTCATCGTAAAAGTGGTGGGTGGGGGTCGGGGGACGCCTGAACGGTTTTCCGTGTAGTTCAGACGTCCACGGGTGGCGATTACCCCGCACGTACTGCCAGGCCGGCCGGCACCTAATGCTGTGTTTCAAACATGAAAAACCGTTCCGTTAATGCCGTAAATGTTAACTCTAGGATTTATTCTATGTTGTTCTTAACATCCATTATCGGTTAGACATGTCTTATTTATTTATTTTGCAAAAAAGGGAACTCAATGCCACGTATGTGTTATTTACCTGCGAACCTTTACGTCTAATATGAATTAAAGCGCAGTGTAGATTGCGTAGTTATTATATATTTTAATCATCATGTGCAATTCTTAAATTGATACCTGCAATTATTACAGACGAGAGACGCCCTCTAACGAACATTCTATGTTCCTCTTCTATGTACCTCTTCCAATGATCTTCAGACTGATCCTCACCAAATCGTCGACTACCAATGATGCATATGAATGCCTGCCCACACAACTATCAGTCTCGCTAGCAATGTACCCGCTGCAACTTAAGGTTTACAAATCTTCGAACGATCGGACAATCTTTTACAATCGAGTTTGAAAGACCTATGCAATAACAACGCATACTTTGAGATAGAATATAAATAAACTTGCTTTCGGCCCATGTCATCGCCCGCGTTATATAAGATTTTCCAAAAGGAAAGTTATATTTTCCGAAATAAAAATTGTTTTGATCGGATTTTCCCGCAAGAAAAATATTGTTTCCCGTAGTGAAAATTTCCTTTTTCGAGTCTCAAACTATCCCTATATCAAGTTTGGTCAAAGTCGTTTCAGTAGTTCGTGAAGCTGTTTCTATTCAAACTTTCATCCCCTATTTCAACTACTTACAGCCCTTTTTTGCATTAAAAAACTAACCATACCACTGTACTTTAGCAAATATCAATTAAATTTTAAAAAATGCGTATTTGAATTAATCAGAAGACCCTCCACGAAAAACGGACAAAAAATCTAAATTGTTCATTTATTTTCTTCTACTTTCAATCATCATTTATAACTATCATCATGTTTAGTTTATATTATTAGTTTTTATTATATTATTATTCAATTCCAATGTAGCTGTGAATCCCGCGTAATGTCTAAGAATTTTGTGTTATTTACCATGTCAATGACATCACATTTGAGTAGCTGTCAACTTGCCTTACTTTTGAAATGTGAGTTTGATACATTTTATATTCCTGAAACTTAAAGACAACTTATTGATCATAACCCAGCAATACAAAACTCTAAGGAGAGCTTTAATTATCAAATATAGGGTCCAATATATATTATAGGGGCCCCCGTATAGATACGCCAACAGAAAACTTCCAACGACATAATATGGTTGATAACTCCCGTCACATTATCATGTTGAAGCTTTACAAAAATCACAAAAGCTTTGTGAATAGAATGTTTAACAACCAGACACATAATACGCAGAATTGCAAAGTCTAACCTAAGAAGATTCATTCTTAAGCAGTTTCGAAAATAACTCCATTGATGGTGACATTCAAATTTTCCGGTACATACATAATATACCTACATAATACTTAAATGATCCAAACTAATTTTAAAAAGCTGACGACTTTGTTTGTTTGGTCAGATACACTAATCTCAGTAACTCATTCAGTATTAGATAGCTCATTTATCGAGAAATATAATTATCGGTAAAAAGGCAGAATTTTGAATCATTTTGCAAAACCGGACAATATGGATGCTCGTCAATTCAGTTTAGTTTTTAAATTTACCTAAAGGTATGTTGATGCATTATTGGTTAGTGGATACTTAAATGTAGCACCTTAAAGATGGCCAATATTATAAATTTATTTTATAATATTAAATAATATATATATATTTCTCTGAACAACCATAAATATAAACAGAAAATATGAATATTTATAATAAATTTCTTTTCTGCATTAATTAATATTTTCTTTTCTGCAAATTTGATTAAACATATTCATTATTAATTAGGATTTTTTTCTTAAATAAATGTTTTATCAATATGTTTTGGGGTATGGCCGTTACAGCTTTGCTCACTGAAAATCTACTACTCGTATGAAGTGTGAAAAAAATATTTTTGTATCTAACGGGATATAACTTAATGTAGAAATTTTCATATATAAGTAATTTATCTACATATTTTTTTTAAGTAGCTACAGTTACTAAAAAACTTTATAGATAAAGCGAAAAATTACAAAAAACTTGTTGTAACGTTTAAACCCTAATAAGCTTTGGTGATGTCTGTGTCGTAGTCTTTAATACTATAATCTATATTTATTTAAAAGAACACTGTCATAACTAAACGTACAATATTCAGTGACAAGCGAATGTTTTTACACCTATATTTTGCGCTAACTTGACCGGACATCTGTATATATGGGTGATAAGACAAAAATTGTGACCGTAAATTTATACTTAGCGGGTACTTTATTATTTGTCATCAATACTCTATTCTAAATATTTAACTTATTCATTGGATTTATAACATAAAATTTCTAATTTAAGTTAATGAAAAAGAATAAAGCGAATTATTTCTAATCGTAAACTTTCAAGCCATCCATAAAAACGGTTAAATTGTAAATTAGATACATAAAAGGGCAAATCTTTATAAGATATAAAATCTCAAAAGCATACAGAAACAGTGTTATTACTTATACAAAATTATCCTTACTTCCATAATTAACCAGTTCCACCTCACAAAAAGACAAAGGGCTCTCAATTTCGCCGGCACGCCACCTGGGTCATGTCTCCTTTTACGTTATCCCAAGATTAACCCTGTGTACGTAGCGCCCCTACTGTGAAGTGAGTCATTTCACCCCTGTTTACTAGATTAGGGGATTTTTTTACACCACACAGTTAGGCGGGACCCCCCGCCCGTTTAGACGTGTCATAGTCTCAGGATACACCTTATGGCGCTTCCAACGCCAAGATTTTTATGCTGCATTAAATGAAGAGGATTTATGTTATACTTTCGGTAAATTAAGCCAAGTCGCGAAATGATGTTGATGTCGCCTATTTAGTGGGGGATGTTTGTAATTTTATAGTCAGAACTTAGTAATCTTTCCGAGTTTAGTTGCTTTGACAAATAATCGCAAGGCAACGTAGTAGTAAATAAAAAATCTTGTTCGATCAGAATCTAGAAGACAATCAACTATTTTCTGATTAGTATTTCAAACAATGTAAGCAATACAATTGTTTATAAAGCAATACCAGTCAACGTAAATAACAGTCAGTAATTAGCAATTATCTATTAGTTGGAATGATAACAGTGGGTGTAGTGTATTATATACACTACTTAAACGAGAAGTTTAGTAGTTGTATATAGTGAAATTGCTTGTGAAAAGTGATATCTCGGACACTTTTGCAATCTGGAACTAGGAATATAAGATTCGAATATTATGTCTTGTTTTATAAAACATCATTACGTTCGAATCTCTTTATTAATACTAATGAAATTAATATCAAAATATATAATTATAATTCGGCTCCATAGTATTAAGACTGGTTCATTTGCTTTATGAATTCACCGATAATTTCTTCTGAAGTTATGTTGAATTCATAAAATAAAAAATATATCGCCATAATAAGGTAATATGATATACAACTATGTTATACATATTAAAAAATGTAAATACTAGTCACCTTATGGCGCTGCCAGCAATAAATACAAGATGATCCTAGTTCCAAATGTTGAAATTCACATGGCAGGAAAAATTTGAAACCATTACGTACAAAAGTGGATTACTTACGACCTCCATAGTAGAGTGATTAGTATAGCGGTTTCAAGGTGTCGCCATCTCTGAGGTCCCGGGTTCGAATCCCGGTGGGGGCAGATGTTTGCGTGATGAATGCGAGCATTTGTACCTTAGTCATGCTTGTTATTATATATTACTATCTAAAATATTTATATATGTAAAATATATATATATGTCTATCCGTTACCCTAGATCCCATAACACAAGCGTTACAGAGCTTGCTTTGGGCTAGGCTAATTAGTGAAAGTGTAAAAAATATTATTATTATTACTCGTTTGATCATTCGTTGAATAGGATGAAAACATAATTTAAAAACAAAACTGACGACACGGTTGGCACAGCGGTCAAGCGATCTGTTGCTGTGTCGCGGGTTTCTATTCGTTTCCCACACGGGACAATTATTTTGTATGACCTGCAGAAATTTGTTCAGGTTTAGTTGTATGTGCGTGTGTGGTTATATATTTGTATCTTATATCGTGGTATAAGATAAAATACTGTTAAAATGTGTTAAAATATTTTTTTTATATTTTGAAGACGTGTTAAAAATATTATATATTTTTAGTAGTTCTTGGCGATTTTCAAAAGCAAGCTTGGTCGCCTCCGTCACCTTTGTAACATAAAAACACAATATAGCTAAGACCCATATACTAACATCAAGCAACTCCAGCAAGGGACTATCATCCTTAATACCTTTGATCCATTCAAATCTGTAAATACAGAAGTTATTTTTCGTGAACGCTGCGTGAGTAACTTTCCAAATAGCAAAGGTTACCGAATCATGCAATAAGTCAAAGCGTCCAATAGATTCCCGATACCTTTTCAACAAGAGCCTCTACCTTATAGGGAGGGGTAGGGGCAGTCATAAAAACGCCCGCGCACGGGCAAGGTCACTCAGAAATGTGCGCCCTCAAATTGAAAGATGTTTTTACTATCTCCTCGACTTTAGTTTGAAAAACAAACAAATATAGAAAAGAGGTGCGATGCTTGACTAGTTCTTAATTTCTCTTAGGTGATATGTTGGTAGAACATGCTTTTATTGAATTTGAAGTTTAGCCTTAGGTTTAGATTCCACAAAGGTACATTAAAGTAAAGACATTATGAAATGGCAAGGAGATCTTTGCTATTTCATACGTCATCCATAATTATCATATCAATTGTGAGAGTCTCAATAGTATATAAAATAAATTAATCTTAATTGCTTTTTTCACATATAATCCTACTAATATTATAAAGCGAAAATTTGTATGGATGAGTGTTTGTTACTCTTTCACAAAAAAACTACAGAATGAATTTTAATGAAACTACAATAATACACCTTAAACATCAGAATAAAACATTACATATAATTTATTTGCATATACGTCCCGCTCATATAAGCTCCACGAAATACTAATCCAACTCAGTCGAAGTCGCGGGCACCAGCTAGTATATAAGTATTAAATTATATATAAAATATTGTTTAAGAGTCAGCTTAAAATTAAATGAATTGAATTTATTCTAGTTCAACCCCACAAAGACATTAGCTTGAAATTTCAATAACAAAAATTAAATTTTACTATAGCACTTCAGTTCAATCCCTTCGTTCTCCGATAGTTTCAGGATGAGAAGCGTGTCTGGCACTGTTCTTTGGGCTTTGGCCGTCTGATGAGGATGTTACGTCGATCACCCCCAGAAGAATTTGTTTTTCGTTCGTTCATACGGTACCGCATAACATCATAACATAAGTAAGGTTAAATCGACCAATCCGCACTGAGCGAAAGAGTAAATTTACTTACTTAAACTTCATTAAGTAAGTAAATTTACTCACTTTCTCTATCACTTCAGGCCTGTGATAGGGCTTATAGAACTTTATTTGAATAACCTTGAATGAACCCCCTATTGCCAAAACGCAACGCAGCCTACACATATTACAACATATGACATGAAATTTATTATTGTATCTGCAGTTATAGACATCTATAATTATAAGTTATAGGTAACCAAACCCTGTACTCTGAGCACACAAATTCGATATATCGTTGTAGTAATCGCTGTTTTAACTTATATATACAGTGAAGTAGGAGCGAGATGTGTGGCGAACCGGCGGAGATAATTATATTGTGCTCCTTTGTTAGATTTTAAGAATACAGACCCAGCGGACTAAGGTATCAGATAGAAGGATTGTATTTCAACTATAAAATACACTACTCTCTACTAAGTCTAGACCCCTAAATCGTGGTCTAGATAAGATTGAGTATGATTATTTAATAAGAGAGTATAGTGAAGTATACTCTTGTCATTATTAATAAGTGGTTTATTAATACTATTATTTAACGGATGTAGCAGTTTATATAACTTGCGTAACTGCACTAAAATATTCGTAATATCTTGATGAAATATTTACATATTTATATTTATTATTAGTGATAAGAAAAAGCGTAAAACTTTCCTTAAATTGTTTTCTATGCTGTTCTGCGCCTACACATATGCGATGTGCTGTGTCGTCTTTTATCAATAGTGTCAACATATCCTTTCGCAGGAAACAATTAATTCATTATTTCAGCCTTGCCTTCAGATTTACTCTACTACGCTCCTCTAGTACTATATGTACTGTACTGTATGTGTATATGAAAAAATAATGTATGTATGTGTATATGAAAAAAAAATATTATTAAAAAATACGAAAATGTTTTGTATTCTTTTTAAGTATTTGAAAATTGATGAGAGTAGTTATATCCTGAAATTCTAAAGCGACAAACTTAAACGATGTTAAAGGCTTTTGTCAATGTTTATGAGACTGAGTCTGTCTGTCAGGTTCCAAAAAAATATAGTTATTTGGATAATATAACATATTGTAGTAATGAATCAAAGCACAATACATCACCAATAAATCGAGAGTTAAACGTTTTTTCTTCAATATTAAATATTTTATACTGACATTCATAGCATGGCGTTAAAATTTGTCACGTAGCGGAAGGCTACGGAGCAAAATAGGTTAAGGATAATAAAAGATAAATACAAGAGACTAATATATATATAAACTTAAGAAATAAATTAAAATTACAAAATAACAATAATAAAATAATAGAGAAGGGGAAAGAAAGGAAGGCGGTACCAGGATCTAGGTAGACCAAGCAGCGGCAGGCTGGCAGTATACAGCAGCAGGCTGGCAGGTATTCAGCGGCAGGCTGGCAGGTATTCCGCAGCAGGCTGGTAGACACACAGCAACAGGTTGGCAGGTGTGCAGTGGCGAGCTGGCAGGTATTCAACAGCAGGCTGGTAGGTATCTTGCAGCAGACTGATAGGTATGCCGTAGCAGGCTGGCCAGTACTCCGCAGCGGACAGGCAGGGATGCAGCAGCAGGCAGGGATGCAGTAGTAGGCAGGGATGCAGTAGCAAGCAGGCAGGCGGAGAACGTTGGAGGCTCGATGTGGCAGCAATAGTACGTGGAGCCGAGTTTTCACAGTACTTGAAGACTTTTAGCTTCACAGAGAGCTTAAGGTAGTATTGAAGGTTGTTTGTAGCTTCAGAAGTAGTAGTAGAATGTCCTCCAGAGACCCTGGACCGCCTTATATAATAGCCAGATATGGTGTTCGATACTAAATACAAAAATTTAAAATTATGACATAAAATTCTTAAAAAAGAGTCCAACATGGCATGAAAAATAATAAATATATTCAAAGGACATTGTTCCGGCTCCATACATGTTCTGCCTAAGAACCGTTCGAATCGAAAGTGACTTATATGAACTCTTAAAATTATATGGAATCCTATGAAATAAGTTTTCACGAACGG
The DNA here is from genome assembly GCA_036419045.1 of Scirpophaga incertulas. NCBI lineage: Eukaryota > Metazoa > Arthropoda > Insecta > Lepidoptera > Crambidae > Scirpophaga > Scirpophaga incertulas. The sequence continues at coordinate 24,211,698 of CM071634.1, read as the reverse complement.
ACACTTCAGAAACTAAACTAATTACGAAAAAAGTTAATATTTGAGGTTATAAATAAAAAATAACCAACCTTGCGTGAAATAGCAGAGTAGTAATATCAAAGTAATATTAACAATACTATGTACAGCTATATATTATTATGTTCTCTTCTAGAACTAGGAAAGGACTACTCTACTAGATACTAGGAAAAGAGATAGTACCTAGTCTAGTTTAAGATAATTCTTTGGCAATTATCATTTTACAAAATCCACTCCTTTACACACAGCCGAGTCTACCAAGTACGCAACGAAAGAAAGAAAGAAGGCATTTATTCCCGGTACAATCGAAATGTAATCGGAGTCCGTAATCAAGCCAAAGTTGTTAGAATAAAACCACGAAACGCATAGAAAATCACAGAAGATACGATAGTCGCAAATCAATCAAAAATTAAATGAAACGAATACAGATAAGGTATGAAGTAAACCAGTGTTGCCAATTACGAAAACTATAATACTCGAATGCCAAGCTAGAAATCGCGATTTCGCTTAAAAAATATATAATAGTAGTTTTTTTCTAGCTAGTCAAATTAGGTATTTAAATGAATAAAGTGTTATCAACTAATTTTAATAACCGACTTCAAAAAGGAGGAGTTTTCAATTCGGTCCGTATTTATCGAAATCGCGGAAAACTTCCGAAACTGGCAGCACTGGCTGACGGAAAACATTTTATACGGCATCAATAATTGTGACCCAACTTTTTATTTGGAATTTATTTATTTGAAGTGTCCGTGGAAAACTAAAATATGTTTCAATTAATATAAAAATAAATAAAAATTATAGTATAATTTATATTCACATCGGTTCTTAGGCCAAAATTGAACAATGTCCTTTAGACATTTGGAATTATGTGACGTCACGTCGGACTGTTGTCATACGTTGTCAAATTCTAGAATGTTCCTAACAAAACAAGAGAAATCGTTGAAAATAATAAAAATTATTAAGAAATTATAACAAATATACAGCAAAAAGTAAAGAGAAAAGTAAATTACAAGTATTCAGTACAATAAAAGTGCTAAAAGTGAAAGTTATAAGCCAAAACAGTGCAATTTAGTGATACAACATAATATAAGATGATTTATAAGTGTTAAACGTATTTGTAAACAATTAAATTGAAAATAATATATTATTCCAAGGTAAAGTTGAGACATTCTTATTTGTAGTTACACCAAAGACTCATATTTAAACATTACATAGGTAGGTAGCAACAAAGAAGTCAATGATACATATAAATCAGTCTATAAAGTAATAAATATATCCGTCCATCTATTAGTTTTCTAGTAGATTATGATTTATAGTTAATAGCATATGCGTAGTCCTCATATCAAGCATATCAAGCATATCGCATATCAAGCATAACACTTACAGTACTCCTACAGTACACATTACAGACAGAATACAACCCATTTGCACATACAGTAATACTATACGCAATTCCCAATGGAATCAACACAAAGTTGTGTTGGGCTTGGGTGTTAATAGATCACCTCTGTCCAGCTCGCTTAACACTAACGGCAGTGCTGTGGGGGAGTACCCCTAGTGTATCCTACATACAAGTTGGGTGTAGCGAGCACTTTCCTAGGGCAATCCATGCCGACTATCTAGAGGTGTTCAATATTCCCATACTTCAACTCTATACATGCATGACACGATTAATTATAGAAATGCAGATGCGTAGATTGCATGAGCGTAGCTTGAAAACTAGCACATGGGCAGATTTGCATTAAAAGATAAAAATTTACTTATAATTGCAAGACCTAAGAAAATTATAGAACATTCTAATAATATAGACGTTAGAAGATATAATTGCAAGTTCCGAGAAATTTCCAAAATACAGAATATTCTAATAGTATAGACGTTACAAATTATTAACACAAATATTACAAAACGCACTTCCACAATATTGTGGTACCAGTATTGTTGTTGTCACTAATCAGTGCAAATCCAAAACTTTACGGGCTGTGGCGTCTTCAGTTTCTAACTTGCAATCCGCATCTCAATTGCCATTTGTGCCCCGTCTCCCCTCTGGAGTGCGGCGGCGGACCTTAGGCGTCGTGATGCAAACAAATCAGCTCAATAAATAGAGAATCCTAGAACAATGCAATGTCAACACAAGATGGAATATAAAAGCGCGAGAGAGGAGACGACAGCTCACTGAGAGCTTTTACACATTACGATTTTTACAATCAGTATAATTATTGTCTCTATTTAGTAAACAGCAATTTAAAATGGGCAAACAATACATAATCATAATGCTCGTTCAGCAACACATTATCATTACATTTGTAGTACGAAAACAGCCGCTGTTACAAACGACATAAGAACTATCTCAAGGTATACTATAACGCGTTACTATGACTATCAAAAATGTGCGTTCTATCGAAAAAATAAGAAAAAGATTTTTCTTATTTTTACAATTTTAATACTAGTATTATCGCTGGCAGGCACCACGAATCAACGTATATTATTTTACAAAGGATAGAGAAAAACTCGCACATTTCCTGACAGTAAACGTAGTATTTAAAGTACATATATAACAGTAATACCGAAAAATCTTTATCTACCTCCTAAGCAACTAAGAAACTATCGCACCACAAAAATATATTTATTAACTGTACCATTTGCAATATAAGTTATAGATATCAAGCTAATCTAACCCATAGGTGACAACAATACTTCTAACAAGATCAAATTTGAGCTTCAAAAGTTAGAAGTTGCTAAAAAAAGTAGAATTAAATAATAATACAAGTTGAAGAACTCAAGATAATTGCTCACCGGCACATAAATATTTCAGAAAATTCATTATTACTAACATACAAGTTAGCCATTTTGATAATATTGCACCTCACCTTATTAGCGACTCTCCATAGGGAAGTAGCTTCTATCAAGCTCGCGTCCACTTTCACCACCTTCTTTCAATAACTTCCACATTAGATTTCAGATAAGAGAAGTATCTCTCCAAGACAGTAATATTGTCTGCGTAATCAAAGATATACTAAACTAAAGTAAGCTATATTGATGGTTTTAAGGACAAATTATAGTTGTGCAGCAAGACTGAAACTGCGGAGAAAACAAAACCCTGGAGGACCAGAATTGATCTACCCACTAGATAATTCGCGATCCACTTGCAATGTCCAACGGCAATCTCATATAAAGGGAACTTATACATGAGGTATGACTCCATGATATTTTTTTTAATAACCGTGTATGTATGAACCACAAAATAATCCCAATTCTTCCATCATGGGGTTAATGAGGCCACCGAATGTTTTACGTCACCTAACCTAGTATAAGTTTTGTTATAGATTGCTTTTAATACCAATATCAAGGTGTTTAGAATAGCTGCACCCAAACGCAATGTATAAAGCGGCCTTCAGATCAACGTGCCCCAAATCCAATCAGCTATTGAATTAACCCGGTCCGTGTGACAGGAATACGGATTTGCCCTTCACGTCAAATGTTTATCTTTCATCTGGTATAGCGTTAATGTAAGTTCGAACACCGCACGTAATAGCCGGTCTCATGAGGCCCCATAGATCTGCTGAGTGGACCTTGTGATCAGGGATTATGCCCTATTTTGCTCATACTTTACAAATAGTCCGAAGTTTGGGAATATATTTCGGATTTGTTTTGATAAAATTTGCTATTTAAATCATGCTATATTAATCATAAAAACAGTTTGACGCAACAAAAAGTATAGAGTATTTGCACATAAGTACAACGGCTGAATGATTTCTTTAAATGTTTTTTTATGTAATTGATAACCAAAAATACGGTGTGCAATATTAAAATAAAATATTTTATTCATGAATTAGAAGTATATATTTATATTGGTATATATGGTACTTGGTCTATACCAACTGGGAATTGATCTCTATAAACATACCCTGAGTACTGATTCCAGTTAACACTTAATTAGCTTCTTTTTGCGACAAAATGTATTTATATTTTTTAAGGATTAGACGAGCAAGAAAGTTTATAAACTGGCTAGTTACTAACAATTAATAAAAAAGTTGTATTAATACAATTTTATTCTCAAATAACAGAACCACGTTACATCCCATAATATTATACGCAGCATAGCTCACGCTATATCTTTCTCGTAATAAGGGCTCCTCACGGAGCAAAACATACATAATGCCCGGCCTCGGCTAAGCAGCGACCTCTGGCGGACAATATTTTGCTGGGCTTCCACGATATCGGTTTATTCAAATGCTCCTTGTCTGACCCGAGCTCAAAGAATCAACCTGCATAACATTATACATATTGAAATTTTTCCACCCCTAAACATGTACCGTATATTATTCTATGAATAATTTTATAGCGTATATACGTCGTCTATTATACCTTATTTATTTGATTTGCTAACAAAATAGTTACTGATTTTTGTAAAGCAACTGCTTCGTAAATCTTAAATCTAGAGCAAGTTGGATAAAGAAATATATATATTCTTTTCTAGTTCAGTACCAATTGAATTTGCTGGAAGCGTTTTTTTTAAATATTGACCATTAAAATTAAAATAATTTTTACCTAATTCTATGATTCTTTAAAATAACTCTTTTGTGAGTCATTTATCATTCTAACCTTAAGTTTTCTTCAGCATGACTTGACGGCTCAACGTGCTTTTGTAAAAACTATGACGATTCAACCAACCAGACCCTATAAACTACGTATACGACAGAATGGAGTTTCGTATAATAAGGAAGGGTAAAATACGTTTATGCATTATGTTGCTTGCTCAGTCAGAAATTCCGTCATCTTTGAATTATGCTGGAGAATTAAGAAAATATATATTTAAATTTGCCTATGTTGAACCCACGTTCGCCAATCAATTTAATCGACTGAATAATATACAAACTCAGTGTTCGCTTAACAAAAATTACTGTTGAGAATGAAATGTTGATTTGTACTTATAAATATCAATAATATTCGAAATATACTTATGAATATCGTAGTTACAATGTGTAATAAGCAAAATGAAAAGTTTGAATAAAAGTTTCATGACATTTTACCAGACCAAAAATTCTACGGACACCGAAATAATTACAGTGCCAACATAATTTTTTTGTTCAGTGGCAAAAGATATGTTTTTTTATATATATATATATTAACAATACAAGTTACATACAAATACTTTTAAAACATAGTGCCACTTAATCCTCTAAGGTTTGTGTGTGACACATACAGTAATAAAAATTACATTTATCTAAAGTATTTTTGAAACAAATGACATACATATTATAAAACACAAAATTCAAATAAACATCATCTAAAACAATTATAACATCTTACAAAGGAAATAACAAATCTTTACATACAAGGTTATAATTGTGACAAGAAATATTGCTTTAGCTTACTTTTAATGTGTGATCTGCCGTTATCATGATGTAAAATCAAACCCTTTGTGTTAATCAATTCCGGTCGCTTTCTCTAAACTTGCTTTAGTCACGATCTTTATCGCACGCTCTTATCGTACGCGATCTAAATTTCACGTTTACATTTCTCACTAAAATATCATGTCAAATAATTGTCATCGAAATTTCCAAATTAAAAATACTTAAGCCAACTTTATGTTGCCAAATTTTTCTTACAGCTTGTATTGCATATTTTTCTTTTTTTGGTAACGAATTTCTTCATTTTTAAATAAATAAAGTCAAATAAAAAATAACTGAAAATAACATTTTATTTACTTGTTTCTTATTTTAAAACGTATCCTTTTTAATATTATCTAAACCAGGCAGATATAAATAGTATAGCACAAGGACTTTTACATTGGACGTTTATATATAGGTACCGTATGCAAAATGACTGTTTCTCCGACCCGATTTTTATATATTATAGCCGAACATCTCAAAGCGTCATAAATCCGAATAGTTCGTACTTTTTTTACAAGAATATTTTGAAGTCACAAATAAAATCATAATGTACAAATAAACATGTACAGAATATTGTACATTATTAAAGATGCATATTACATATATATTATAATATATTTATTGAGATAATTCAATCTACATTTATTTTTAAATCAACGTTCATCTTGAATCTAATCCTAATAAACTAAGATATATAAAATTCCAAACTTATCTATAAAAAAACTCCAGTTATAAAAAGAAAACACCGTCAGCAAGTCAGCTTGCGGCGTGGATCCCATTAGCGATACCGACAAAGTTTTAATAAAATATTTCATATTGACTAACATGAACATACTAGAGCCTTCCCTAGTTTCCACGGCACCAATGGTATGCGAGCAACGGACCAAATTGTTAATGGTGTCGTGACGAAATAGGCGGCTAGCGCTTCTTGCACAAGAAAAGTCGGGTTGACCTAGCTTTCCACCTTTTTGTCGCAAGCATACACGTGAGGTACATATATTTTGAACTCAAGATATAAATATAACATTATACTTAAGCTGCTTGGGCTCACTCCGGTGCTGATACAGTCAGAATTATAATATGAGCTAAATTTATTTTTCGTATGTCTTAGAGATTAACATAAATTAACGATTGTAAAATTAATGAAAAAAGAATGTTAATATTTAATCATAGAAACACCGTGTACAACAAGTCCTGTTGACGCCATAAATAGTTTGGTCACGGAGTACTTATAAATGAATACATAAGCCACGACATGAAATAACATTAAGTACAACAAAATATTTCCTCCTTATGGGGGAATCTAATCTTACTAACAAATCCTTTAAATTGTCAAATCTCTAATGTGAACGTCGACCTACATAATCGAGCATCTTTTTTACTATTTATACACATTGTTCACTGTTTTTGTTAATAAAACCGTATTTCTAACAAATCAATTCAAAATTTATGTGCCATACGTAACTATAGGATATTGGAACGGAATAAAGGTTCTCTGTGAGGACATCCACTGATATTATTAGTTCAAGGCAATAATTCAATCATTCGTCTCAGCCGCCGACAACTCCCGAAGGAAATCCTGTTTATCGTGATATATCGGGGACCGTCATCGTACTGTTTCACAGGGACCTCTGATTATAGAGCCCGCAACATCAAAGCCTTAGCCGCTGTCTAACTTCAAAAGCAAATTTTTATTGGTAACATTTACATTTTTATTGAGCTGATAGGACACGGCCTGCCTCCGCCCTGAAACGTAAGTGATTTTGAATTTTCTGATGTGTATTTTATTATCTGATTTTATGTGTGTTCAATATGACTACAGATTACCATAAGAAAAACATTACGGTCATGTAGGTAGGTCGTGTATGTAAATGGCGGTGCAAAGCGCGGCTACATCGATTCAGCTGGTAAAATATCGATACACATGTTTTCTTAGTACAGGGCTTACCAATTCAATTTTTAATATACAACAACATTTTAATATACTTTTTCATTAAATGCTGACACGAATTTGTTGTAGTATATATAAAGTACCATCATCTTACGATCTACAAAGTTTTGTTTTCATTTATTCGTGTTATTATTTTTAAATTATTGTGTTCGTGTTGTTTCCTAAATTTATTATTTTTAAGGCAAGATAATTTATTACTTCAAATTCCAAGAAGACAATTGACTAGACTGCATGTCGGAGTACATAAGCACTCCGAGCCGAGCGCGCCGCAACAAAACCAGTAGTTCAGAACATCTAAGTAAAAAATACTGACAAGGTTAGCATGCTCTATGGCCGTTCTAAAGCTCCAAGTGATGCCGAACAACTGACCGAAACAAAGGGTGAAAAATGCTGACAAATTTTATTCAATGTTATAAATTAATATTTTTTTAGTCAAATTTCGGAGAGTGATTCACTCGTTTTCGCAGAAAGACAAACAAATTAAGCTATTGGTACACATATTTTACTGTAATATCCGCAAGAAATCTGCAACCCCCACAAGAACCACACTGTAGATGACAAATTGTGACATGCAACACAACAATGCAATCACTGTTGCTTTGTATATAGTAGCAATAGATACAAATCTGAACATTCATTAATTTATATATTTTTTTATATATTGAAAAAAAAAGCAACTAATTATATTGCCACTACAGAAGTTGAAAGGTTTCCGAACCACATTTGACAGAACCTAAGCCAACCTCAACTGCTCGTACTGCACTCTGCCAATTAGCAGATAAGATTCTTGCGAACCCCACCAATCTGCATGCAGCAACTTGGTGAAAGACAGTCGGAAATCTCTTTATTCTTGGGGGAGCTCTATGTCCAGCTGTATGTCTTGACTGAAATGGTGATTGCTACTATAATTTAATATAAAAATTCGTTGAAATTTAACTGATTGGGTAAAGTAAGGAATTGTGATTAATATCTCAGCTGTTGGTAATTAAATTATAAATATTGCATTAACTTTACAATCAATTTTTACAATCTGAAGAAATCGAATACGAATAGAATTTCGAATCATGAATACGACGTAGATGTCATAAAGTGTTGGTATTTTGTTTCAGAAAATGACTATTACCCACTAGAGTGCAGGAAAAGATTAGCCTGTAAAAGCGACAGACAGGAAAACAAGGCAAACTCTAGAAAATTTAATATTGTTATATGAATATTGTTGAATGGAATTTAGTTATTTACAATGAAATGTTAGCATTTTCTTTAATTTCTACTATTTTTTATGTAAGAACACATCTTAAGAACTAAATTAAAAATATAAGTACTGATATTTTGCTTATTACTGCAATATGCATGCCACACATGCGCCGATTCGTACAGAGAAACTTCAACATTGCATTAGCAATATTTGACGTACTATCACGCATCGGGACTCTACATTGTAATTAGTTTACATTATAAATAGAAATTTCATTTGTACCATGATTTTAATATTACATACATAAAGATGTGTCACTGATTTCTATAGTACTCTCTTGCGTTACTGGCTCAATGTTTAAAGTATTTTTTTTATCTACACTAACCAATATCCAAAACACCCTTGAAATGGCTGAGTCAGTTATGACTTTATTCTTGAGATTGGAAACACTACTTCAACTTTTAAACATTACTTATAAAGATACTTTAATGCTGAAAAATTGCATTTTATATGCGGGCGAGTATTCAGAACTGGATTTGTAATTCCAAGGAATGTCTCTTTCATTTTTCACTGTTTTAAGAACAACCTTTACTCTTTGCATTATAATTTTGCATTCAGTGCATTATAATCCGAACGATTATGGCGATTAAAAGTACTCATAAAAAGTCGATTCAGGGTTAATAACATAAAGAAAATTTTATATTAATCTCGCTTCAGCGTGTCCATAGTGGGAGGAAAGATAAAAATAATTATTTATGAAAAGCTTTTAGGTAAGAAGCGATTGTGCTATCTACAGGCATGTTTGGACGGTTCGTGATTGATTCTACTGTAATTTCCATACGCGTGCTCCACTCGTATTAGCCACTTTATACACCCACCAGTTTATTCTGAGCCGCCCCTTGCCCCCCAGCCTTTATTGTAAGGGTGGATAAGGGGGCAGCCGTTTTGATTACAAGGGCCAAACTTATTTGGAGTTGGATACTAGGACTACACGATTGTATGGCGGCGCGACCTCGCGGCGCCTGCCGAGTCACGCACATATATTTTTTCAAAGCCTTAAAATCTATAAGTATCGAACATTGCTTAAGCTTTTGGATATTTTTTAATGCATTACCATTACCTTAACGTTTCTTCACCATTATTTACTTATATCTGATTATTTTAATACTCGGTTTAATAAATAAAATGATCAATGCAGAAGTAAATTGGTATTTCAAATAACATCAGCCATTACATCATATTAGAAACATACGAATCCCAATTCTATGTGCTTGCTGTCGAGTTTGTTTTGCTCGTACCAATTGCTCATTCTACCAAGAGGTAAGATGAAATTATGTCAGCATTTGTCACTATAGTCTTCTTCCTATTTCCGTTTATATCTATACGTTTAGTCAACAACATGTCAGGCTTTACATTAGTCCTATGAAAACCGTCACTCATCACTCATCAAAACTCATCAAAACAACAACATAAGAGCTATTTCAAAGTCAATATATAAGTATTACGCGTTTTTTGTGTCTACAAAAAATAATTATAAGTTTATCAATTGAATTTTGTAGTTATTACAACTGCAATAGATATGATTTTTGTGGATATTAAGTTCGTGCAATAAAATACCGTTGTACATATTTTTATTAAATCATCAATTCAATAATCTATGAACGTTATATGAAAACCAATACAACATAAAATATCACAAAATAATTGTATTAGAAAAATAGTAATATATACATATATAGACACTACAAAATCAACGATGGAATATAATTGATTCACTTATATATCATTCATAAATATTTCGTTGGTCAACCACAAAAGAAATGCGACACTCTTACTTTGAGTAATCAAGTTGATACACAGCGGCACGTGCTCGCACAGCCCAAAAGCCTAACGACTGTCGGCCAATTAAAGCGAAAACAGACATCTGTGAGTATGATATATGACTAAGATAAGCGCCACAGCGTGACGTTCGAAACGCCACCTATTATATCTACATATTCTCATCTTATGATTTTCTCAATAAACGATCACTAATAAGACGATGTCGCCTATACATAGAGTCTTATATAGCATACAATATTACATATGCTAATGATATAATAAGATTTATATTTCAATATTTATGTCGTATAAATATTGAAATATAAGAATATAAATATTTTTCTGTTCTAAATTTATTTTATGTTATTGTAAATAGTTTATTTTGAGCTGCGCAATTCATCGTAAAATAAACGTGAGAATTGATGACGATGAGGATGCTCTTCATCTGTAATATTTTTGCTGTTTTTTCCAGGATCAACAGGATCAATTCATCAACCGAAAAATTTCTCAAAGTACATTACAGTATATATATGCGATGCATAACGAGACTTCATCTCTACGCAGCATCAAGGGCCCAAGCACACATTAATACGGACAGTTAACGATTCTAATCGCTCTTCGTTGAATGTAGTGCAAGGGGAGATGTTGGTACTGGCGACCCTGCCTGAAGATGAAAACAGTATTTCGTATGTGGATAAACCTGTGCCTTATAAAGTTGTAGACGGTAGGCTGATATGAAATACTGCCGCCTACCAAACTTCTTAGAGGCTAATTTTCTTTTTTTACTGATGCTGACTTCAAAAATAACTATTGATATGTTTTAAATATATATATATTAATAACAATAATATTTTTGATTTTCATTTAAAGCTCTTGCTTTGAAATATATTTTTTTGTGTTTGTAACTGATTTTCATTTAAAAAGTAATTACAATATTGTTTTTTACTATGTAGTTTAAATTAACACATATAGGTTTCATCATTTACAAATCTTTTGAATTTTTCAAATAAATTGAGATATGCTCAATATGCCGTAATTACGTGAGCAATAAATTTTGAAAAAGTATTACGGGTTATGATCAAGATAATCAAACCCTTAAACGGTGTCCTATCTTTTTTTCTTACTTGATTTTATGTCCTTTCTTTTTTTAATGTTGTTAGCTGGTTTTTGACACACTATTTATCCTGAGCGGCGGGCAGCCTACTTCTCTGTGGCAACACTAATAACGGCGCGCCGGTGACAGGGAACTGCCAACTGATATTGTCGTCAATTTGTTTGGGGGCAGCGCGCAAGTCGCCACACTGCTTAGGATTCGGGTGGCGCGCGACCCGCCCGGCTTATGAACACACTACCAATAAGAACAACAAAGTTGAGATGTCAGCCGATTAGCCGCAAGTCACGTTATCATCCCTTTTTTTCGCCCAAGTAAATATATTTTCTTCGCAAATACGTTCGCTCGTCTCGACAAATATGGGCCTCGCCACGGCGGTATTTTTGCCAGGCAATATTGTTAGTTGCCAGTATTTTCGCTATTATTCCGCATTTGGATCAGCTTACGGTAACGATATGGTTATAATGGCGCGCCGGATACTTTCTAAATTATTAAATCCAAATTTACTGATAATACATTACATTAATCAAGAAAAAAGCTAAATAGAAATATACATGAAAAATGTAAACAAAATACTCAACTGAATGCAACTCGAACCGCGTCTTTAACATGCCGTGTTGATGCCTTAAACAATTCATTCCCTCAACATATACAATATACTTACACATACATGAAATAGCCACTCCCACTATAGGTTTCATACTTATTATCCGGTAGTATGTAATAATAACGGATGTATAAATATCGGATTACAGTGTAATAATTTACATATTCAATATTTTCTGAAACTATAGCCCCTGCTTTCAGTATATCATAAACTTACAGTCCTCGGCACGGGCTTAAGAAGAGAAGTATCAATATACTCGTATATGGCTACATATATTTTTGTATAATGAGAAATATTATATATGAAAAATATTTATAGTTACTTAGCCACACAATACTTCCACATCTCTGAAATTTCATACAATATGTTAAGTATTAGTCTGTTTAAAGAATTAAGCATTAATAAACAAAAATATTACGATGAACAAATTTAAAACCACTGAAATATGGCATATGTCGCGAATACCCAATCTTAAACTTATTTCGCCGCATATTGCACCAAATTCTGCGTATAGTTTGTTTCTCATCAACCAAATTATCACACAGATAAGTCAGTATTTGAATACCAAACGTCGCCATGCATTAGGTATTCTGCAGTTGGCTTAAGACCAGGGCGAGGCGACAGGGGTACGAGGCTTATTGAGGCGGGCGCGTGACGGGAAACAGCAAGTCGTGTGTCGCGACGCCCGAATTCTCATCAAATCATCCCGCGACATTGTTGCGCAAATCCCGCCGAGGATCAGTTGATATTAGAGCTAAATTGAAGCTTTAACTTATGATATCGTGTTATATAAACAAAGGGAAGTTTCCCTGATCATATTTGATATTACTCGGTATATTGCGATATATTACTTACGAACCAGCTCCGGTGAGGTAAGCTTCGAATTATTAAACCTTATGGCAAGGAACCCAAATAGAACAAACAGCTTATTAAAATTCAAAAACTTCTTATTAATGGAAACAAAAGCATCTCAGATCACGTAGCCTTAACAGAGAAAAGTTGCAGCGACATCTGTTCGTTGGCACCTTCAAATTATCTTAAAGAATAAAAAGTGACTAGATAAAACACAATGAGATCCTTCGGAGGCCGGAGCTGTTCTTGCGAATCATTAATTTTAATTCGTTTCCCGTGAAGCCGGCCTCTCTAATGAATTATTGGGAATCGCAGGAGCATTTCCCCCTCCATCCGATGGACTTTCTACACTTTTTCTCCGGAACTTAGCATAATGTGAAAAAATGTTGTGCGGCCTTGCTGCATACTAATTGCTTGTTGTGCGCCTTTAAATAACGCCACCAACGGAGATCTCGTGACCCGGGACAAGATTAACAACTTTTACTCTTGATCGATTCCCCGCCTAAAAGCTTCAGTTCCAGCACTTCCTAATCTCTCAGTATGAAATTCGGGAAATTATCGAAGCAGAACACAAATCCCAGAAAGGTCGATGATGGCTGCTTATTATGCACTCAGTCATTGGAGATTTAATGGATTCTCATTTTTATTCAGACTATCGTTACCGTCTTACTTCGAGAATTGCTATGGAATACCAAATATATTAGTACTAAAATATATTAAAGGCAAAACTGTTATTCAAGTAATGCTTTTATCTGAACGATCAATAGTCCTGCAGTAAATACATATAAGTGTTCTGTAGCAATAAATTGATGGCAAGAATTTCATGGTTTCAAATCCACACGGGATTTATATGTAGATTACTTTATATTCTATTCTATTTTTGCGCTCTATTGCAATAGAGCAAAGTTGCCCATAGTTCCTAAAAATGCTAAATATCGAAGCAGTTCGCTGGGTCAGCTAGTACTAAGTAAAATACATATAAAACAGACTATTATTCTTTAACATAAAAAGATTTTATTTGATATGCCTGTATAAGATAGAAGATTATAATAGATAGAAGCTGTAAATGTATAATTTAAGTTAGTGACACAAGTTTAACAACGTCAAGTCTTGCTAGTGTGAACTTTGTCATGCATGTTCGACGACCAACCAAGAGCAAGGGAACTTGTGTTTTTTAAACTTTTGCCCTCCCGTAAGATGGGGCAAGAAAGTTACAATTGTATTCTCCCTCCACCCCCTTCAATATGTGACCTGCTTATTTATTGGAGAGGCGTCGGAGGAGTTCTCAGACAATATGTCGCGAACTACCCGAGCAAACGCACGCGGAACGAACGACTTAAACTAAACACAATTTAACCCGTCAGAGAAAGTGAGCTTTGATTTATTTTGTACTGAGTTACGTTCGGAGTTCACTATTTGTATGGGCACTTTATCAACAACAAAATTGTATCCAAGCAGTTGCAGCTTTATTGTTCGCAGAATTATGAATTCTGCAGGATAGTTTTGTGCTATAGAAGAAAATTGGAAGGCTATTGAAATTGACCACCATGTTGTCCTTCTGTATCTAGATATGTGCCTTTTTGAATGCTTTCATATAACTTGTTTTTATTTTGTCAAATATTTCATGTGTAATTAAAATTACGTATTGTTATTACCGATTTATCTGGTGTATACCAGATCAATCGGTTTCTCACCAGCACTAAAGATGGATGGATATCCGTGTTAAGTGCTGGTAAGAAATATTCACATAGTTTTGAAAATAGATTTCATGATAAGCAAACAAATTATGTTTCCTTTTCAACTACATAATTATACCAGTTCACCACCCACGGCTGCGCATGCATTATATTGAACTATCCTATAGAAAAGAGATATTTTGCCGTGACAAAATAATCCTGTATCCTGTTAACATCAGATCAGTAGTCTAGGATTATTCTGACTAATTAACCTTATAATTTTTCCTAATTATTATATAATATATATTTATTCTGGGATCTAAAGTTCTTGTACAGATATTGGTATTAACATGACTTCATGTTCAATTGGCGGGGACGCCAGTGATTTATAAAATAACTAGCTATAAGCCCGCAGGATCCATGGACTAACATTTTTTTCCAGAGAAAAAATATTTTCCCACTAATATAAAAATATCTTATAGTGCTTTCACGGATCTCAAACGTCCTCAACAACTTAGGAGAATTTAGCTGTTTTTATGTGATTTGTGATAGAAACCAAATATTTTAGTGTGGTAAAAACTATACTATCTCCTTTGCTATATCTCAATCTATATACCAAAATTAATCAAAATTTATTCAGCCGTTTTGACGTGAAAACGTAACTAACATACTACACAACACAACTACATTATGTAGAGATAAATAAAATGTATCTGCTAACAGATGTGTTGAACGATCTGTAGTGACATAATTTCAAAAATATGTTATCAGACGATTGTTACTGAAATGTTTTTGTATGCAAATGTTTTTGATTGCACCGATTTTAACTAAACTGTAATCAAATAATCTAATAATTTTAGCAATGCATTTAATTTAGTAAGTTTCTCTAATATAAATTAAGATTATGTCTCAAGATCCCTCAGTTCGTGTTACGCCTACGTATAAATTCTAGCGCAGTACCCAAGAAGCCTACTCGCTCAGTATTCAGGGCTCGCCAGTCATTAGCGAACCAGACGCAGTCCGGCAAGACCAAGCCAGACGACTCAGCGGAATAAAGATAGCCCCGCTATAGGTACCTCCTACTCGGGAAAATTCGTAGACAGATGCTCTTTGACCGTAGAAAGTAATACATTTAAAATTTATCGATGAGTAACCAAGTTTAATAGTACTCGTATCTATATGTATTCAAACAATGTCACGTCGCTTTTACATCATCCTTGAATTTGATTTTTAATGTTTTGTCACATGCCAATTTTTAATAAGTGAAAATAAAACAAACACGGTAAAGTGCATAATGATCGTTCATACCGAGGAACGTCCATTGAGTAATTTCTTTAATTTATAAGACCCGTAGCGTTTCTGAAAGTATTGAATTACTCTGATAAAAATCAATTTAATAAATCTATTGGAATAGCAATTATATTTATGTACTTTATATTTTTCACATTTACACACATTACATTTTACACATTTTTATATTCTAGCGTACAGTTATAATTAGCATAAAAAGACGACTAGCAAAATCTTACATAAAACAAGACGAGTAAGCTACTTCACTTATATATTAATTCTAGAGCGATTGAAACCAATGCAAATGAAATTTTAGACCTATTTAAAAATTATCTCCTATTAGTGAATATATGGATTTGATTCACCATCGTCAAAAAAGCCGAATAAACTATTAATATATAACAAAAGGCAGGGAAAATAAGTTTTGAAACTTTCGCCATCTTAGCCTAATAGATCACGTAACGATAAATTCATTAACCAACACATCTACATTAAGTTTTGTTATTCCATTGCAATTTAACATGAATTGTAGCATGATTTCACTATATAATGAAATATAATTTGTAATTTCAACGTTATATTAATAATACGCCAGATCACCAAGCCTAATTTAAAATTAATGTTTCTAGAAACAAGTCAAAGTCAATTTATCAAGCGGTTAGCAAATTCGCGAACTCAAAGGACATACACCTCCACCTTCACCGTTCTTCTAGGGAATGTCGAAATTTAAATACGGAATCCATTTTGTGTTCAAATGAGTTTTCGGAATAGGCAATTAGTTGTTAGCGGCCAGCAGCCCTCATTCACTTTCATTACGCTATATAGTTGCCCAAATATCTTAGCCCCTCAGAAATATATCTTTCGTTGCTTTTCCATTTTCTTCTAACAGTTCGCTTATCCGAAGGGCGGGAGCAACTCAGTTGTAAAATTTTAGTAGTGTTTCGCGGTTTGTTCACCTCTCCCAGGATACCAGAAATATTATATCCAAAACAAAATCCTGGACGCTAGGAATGTATTCTCTTTTTGAAGCTGCGCTGTCTAGCGAAATTAATTTGTGAAGCTAAAATATGAATGCTTTATTTTCAGAATTCATATTGCTGTAATCACACAAAATAGCAAGTGCCTTTGTGAATGCAGATTTTAGCATTTGATGCTTACCTTTTTATTTGTTTACCTTTGTATTCCGTTTTACTTTAACTTTTTTCGTTTGATTGAAATGTTAATTTAACACAAAATTATTAAATACTTCTTATTAACAATAAACCCGAAAAGAACCTTTCCGATTCAAGTATATAATATAATAAAGATTTTAGTTATAAACATTTAATGTTTATTAATGATAGAAAGAAATGACTGATATTTGCTTTTTCTTATCGCTCCTCATTTCATAGCTGCATAATCTAACTAGAAATTTTCTTAGTTCCCATTTTCCTAATTTAATAAGAGGGAATGAAGGGCAATAAATGTTCATAGGCTTTAGTTCCGCATGTTCAGAACAATGATATATTAATTATGTTAATATTTCTTTAAAGCTAACTTTAAACCTAAAAAAATAGCGTATATTCACAATAGAGTAATAATAACAAATTCAAAAAACGCCTTACTTAATTACTTTAATTCCACATTCTGTCTGCACAAGTCTGCGTCGCAAATACCAATCAACGTCGAGTCGAACAAACCAAAATTATTTTTCCGTAAGCGGAAAACTTGAGACGCAACTCTTTAGAAATGCAATTCCTTTCTTATTTCATAACACAATCTTCTCGGTTCCTTATCTAACAACGAACATATCTCGCCCCCGCTCTTGGGGAGAATCGTCTAATATAAAATCGGTTTAATTTGCGCTTTTCCCACTCAATGGGATGGAATAATATCGGGCAATTTGGTTACCGCGGGCATAAATATGGCGGGAACGCTGTAATTGTAGCGTGGGCAATTCTCGCCTCGTAACGACTGGGCGGAGAAAACTTCGGCCGTTCCAGCTCTGATGGCCGCCCGTGCTTAGCCGGTTGACGGAAGAAATCGTAGCCAATGTATCTTTCGAAACTGTTTCACGCTCTTAGATGTCAAATATCCTTTTGCCAAGACATTTACAGTCAAAGGCTTAACATAAAAATCCCACAGAGCCACGTTATTATTTAATAAATATTTATGTTACATATATAAACATAAGGTATTATACAAATATATATATATATATATATAGACGGCAACTTGCTCGAGCCAACTTGCTCGGTCACACGGATCTGAGTGGGATACCGCATACCAAATTGTGTTAAGTCTTGTGAAATTTTACACTTTCACTTTTTCGTTCACTGAAGAGCTTATTGCGTAACATTATGCTTATATAAGGACTATGAGTGAGGTTTTCGCTATTTATGCAACTTTCATGCTATACAGGTTCTTTTCATACAAGGACTATTTTTCGAACTAGATAGACAAAAGTATATCAAATCAAATCAAAATAATCTTTATTCAACATAGACCTTTACAGGCACTTATTACAAAACAAACAAAACAAATAAAAGAGCTTAAAAAAAAAACCTTGTCCGTACGTACGAAGAAGGAAAAAAAAAATTGACTCTACACCAATATCGTACATTGTATGCAAGATTTTATCTATTAAGTTGTCCACTTCATCATCTTAATTTTGAAGTAATATATGTTTCAGAATGTCTTTGCTTGCCTTTAAGAATAAAAATATAACGATTTGCATGATAAAATAACTTTCGATAAGAATACTGTCAGCTTTATAATTTGATACTGTTCTGTATAATGTTCAGGTTTTGTACTAGCTAATGTTCAGATTTTGGCGCAAGCATGTATATCTATAGGCCATATATCTATAGGCCATGCCTTTCTCCATAAGATAAACTTAATATAAATATGATTTAAATAACCTGGATTTAACCTAAATTAAACAATTTTATAGTTACCCATCTACTAACATCGGCTGTGTTACTAACATCGGCTTATTTGATTCTCGTCAGCGGCCCAACTCTAACCTTACACGTGCCAGCTCTAAAGATAAGATCACTAAGGCCACGAAAGTTCTCTCTGGCGTTACGTCAAAACTCGCTGACATTGTTTCAGACAAATAGCCGTCGACAATTACTTTACGTTATTGTCAGTCTGACTAAACAAATATCACGATAAATAACATTGAACTTTTCCGTAAACGTTCTTTGTTTGGTCGTCTTTGATTTTCGTCACGGGTTGGAGAATTTATTTTTGAATAGGTAGTAGAACAGAATTTCCTCATCGAATTTGATTTCTACTGTATTAGAACAATCCATATTGAACTAAGCTTTTTATGGTTGTTTCATGTTGTTTGACGTCAATAAGAGCTTTATGTTGAATAAAGATTATTTTTATTGGATTTGATATTCATGAAATAATTTTACACTTCCACATTCTTCACAAGTTATATATAATAGGTATTTAATAAATACTATATTAATAGAAAAAACTTTTTTGTACAAGTGAATACGAAAATAATAATTAAAAGGACGCGCAATTAACATTTCTGTTCTAAATTTAAGTATAAAAATTCGCTGAATGTAAGCTTGTCCTCGATCCGTGGTTCCAAGATGGTCCTCAAAACAATGCAGCCCTTATTACGCACTCAAGATCTTATCCCCTGGCCAGTTGGTCGCAGAGAACAGATTTCCCGCACTGAAGTAATTACAGCGACTCGCTCCATTCCTCTGTTACTAAGCGTAATAGAATAACGAATGTCATTTTCTTTCGGCCTGACCCTTCCGCGGTTCGCGTAGGGAATGCAAAATTTCCAAATTAGACTGGATAAACCTGCGTTGTAATTAAAGTTGGGTGCCGAGCGTCGGGTAGCTGCCCGCCCATTTTTCTTGGCCGGCCTAAGAATTAAGCACCGAATTGCTTCAGTAATTCGAAGTATATATTCCTCGCTCTCAGTTAAATGTAAATCACTTTTAGTGTCCCGATTTTCGCCACTTAACTCCCTAATCTCCTAATATCTCGTAACTTTCTTTGGCTATGCAAATTTTGGATCAATAGTTCATGATTTTGCGTGACAAAGAATGAAGAAAACTATAAATTAATGTTAATAACAGCGAAATGGATATGTTGTACAGAGAATGGTTAATGCTTTGTGATTTGTTAATTTACTTTCTATAAGCATTTAGAAAGTTATCTTATATTAAGCTACAGAAACACAAACCATGTTTTTCTAATAATAGTTATTTATTTTGTGTTTTGTCTTTACATTTTATTTACAATTACTGAATAAATAATATAAGAAAATATTCTAACACTATTTTCGACCCGGACGGGACTCGAACCAATGTCCTCAACAAACCGTGCTCACATCATAACCATTGAACCACCGAGTACTATCCGTCCTGTCATTTGCATTCTACACAAGCAAAAGTTTTGCCATGCTAAATTACACTTTATTCACTATTAACGTCTACTTATTAAAACTTAATATAGTGAGCTTACATATTTGTGTTAGTGTCTTTGTATTTTATTTAAAAATGATAAATAAAAGAAAAAAAATTAAGCCGAGACTTAAAAGTTTCTCAAACAACATGTTTCAGTAACAAATTTCAAGCACGCATACATCTGTTTTCAAATTTATATACTACTGGTATATTTGGTGTTACTAGATCACCGGGTGAAATTATTACATTTTTTTCTTACTTATCTCATAATTGCTTCCCATTTGTATCACCGTTCAAACCTTTTGCGGACTACGAAAAACATTTCTAAAAAAAAATAACTAAATGAGCCCTATCATACTCGAATTTCAACAAAACTAACCCACATTATTTTATTTCTATTTGTACCTATATAGAAAACATATTTGAATTTTTGAGACTATTACTATAATCAAAATCATTATGCCCCCACCCCGTTCCTCACAGACTATTTCTTTTATAGTTCCTTAGGATATATATAATTAAAAGATAAGCCAGTATATTTTTCGCGAAAGTAATGTGTCTATATATAATTTTTTTAAATAATAAATTATAGTTGAAAACTTGACTGTCTTCTTACAGTTTTGTTAAGAAAACAACTCCCTTGTCGTATCAATGAAAAATTTGATCCATCACAGGTGGTCACCCTAACCGAAAAGTCTTAAGAGACGTTTCACTTACGTATTAGGATTATCATATCCGGTACAAGAATATGCATGATAAATTCATAAATTCAATTTGCAAACGAATCAAATCATTCAATCAATAGTGTCCGAAAAAGATCACATAACAGGATAACTGTATGTACTTTGCATGTCATAAATATAAACAGTATATTACTACTACTGTACTCAGAGTCTCGGTAATTTAAAAGCACTAAACATAATTAAGCACTCAAACATTTTTTACAGTTTGACGTTCCGTTGGTGCTAGTAATAGCCTGTTGGCAAGTCGGTAACGAATGTCGTAACAACACTTAAGAATGGCTGCAGGCCGCGACGACAATCAGCAGACGCAACAGTTAAGCTTGGAACAGCCCTCGACCGCTTCCGCCCGCCCAGAGTTGCGCCGCCCAAACTCGAGCAAACACTCATCAATTGCCCTAGTGATGCACTATTATAAGTTTAGGTGATGTCGATGTTAGTATCATTCTATGTATTGAACTATAAAATGAAATAAATGTAAAAACTGTCGATTACATTTTACAATGAAACTAAGCGTTTTCAATTTATAGTTTTTACATAGCCACTGCAACCTCGCTGTTTATCGGATCGAACACAACACGTAACCGGCTTTTGTCAACTCCGAAGTGGCAAACATTCCACACTTTCACAAAAAAAAACTTATTAATCGATCGTGATCTGTGAACAAACGTCAACTTCATAATAATATGAAAAACATTATTTCTATATAGCTCATGCAAGTTTAATTCCATACATTATGTTGAAATATATGTATACTCCTTGTTATGTATATATTTGAATTTAATTAAAAAAACGATGATATGTCAGCTATATAAAATTTATGACATGTTCTTTACTTCAAAATAAACACAACAAGAATAAGACGTTTATCTTTAATTTTACTACTTAAAACCAATATTATACAACACATTATAATTAGCAACACGCACTAATCAAAAACTTACGTCTTGAGGCACTGCGGTAAATAGGCCGAGAATAGCCTTTAAATAATTGTCAAACTTCAATAAAATTATTCGATCTTTCCCCATTGGAATTTTATCGTTGCAGTAAATTAAACGGTATATATACTAAACATCACTAAGCCGGGTGGTAACCGTTTGCAGAACGGCTGATTGCTTTAATATAATCGCTGGCGGAGACGTTACAAATGACACAAGACCATCGTCGGCGGCTAGAACTCTGCTTGTTCAACAGAACACAATTATTCGGACATTCCATTCAGCTCACACTATTCCTATAGTAACTAAACTTGCTAGAACTTGCGACTGCATAATTGGAAAGTATACGACGTCCAAGCTTTTCTTAAGTTAATAAAACGATTCAATGCCTTGTAAACTTATGTAAGATTTTCGTTCTAAGTCTAACTTTAAATCTGTTTTCTTCACCCAAGATTAAATCATATCATGGTAAAACAGGTTCTTTTAAGTTATATTTTTTATTTTTACAATAAAAATGTCATACAAACATTTCAGCTTCCCTAACGATTAGTCCTTACTCCTTAAAATTCTCCCTGGATGGGAGATGCTAAGACACTAATCTGTCACAAAGAGAACGAAATGTGCTTAATATACCCCCGCATCCAAGTGTCGCAGAAATTATGTTGAATGCAGGGCGATGAAGCCCGGAGAGCCTAAAACCTTGGTCACTAATAATATAAATGTAAAATTAACTGTCTGTCTGTCGCGTTTTTCATGTAATGCAAATGTAATATTTAAATTAAAAATTAGTATGAACATTGTCTATATTCTTATCTATATTCTTCTATATACCTTTTAATTATAAATAAATATGACATTCTAAGTTTATAAAAATGTTAACCTAAAGGGGTAGAAATACGGGATGAAATTTTTGTTTGAAATGTCACAAACTACTGAATCGATTTTGATGAAAGTTGATATAGGAATATTTTGAAACCTGAAAAAGGACATAGGTAAAATTTTACTACGGAAAGAAATATTTTTCCTGGGGAATATTAACAGATTAAAAACAGCTTGTTGAATTCTGTTACCATTTAGTATGAGAATGATAGGAGACACGGGGAAGAAAGTAAGATAATTTTTACCGCGGGAAAATATATATCTGCTTTTGGAAAATCCAATATAACGGAGGTGAATACCTAAGCGGAAAGCAAGATTAAAAAAAAATATGGTTATACTAATTAACCGCTTGTTCATTATCTATTAGAAAAATAAAATACTTTAAGAGTTTGGTAGTTCATGATTGCAGCAAACAACGAGAATCAGAAGTGACCATCTGATATCCTCGGTTCGTCTCTGATCTCTTGAGTAGTGAACTGCGAAGCGAGAAAACTGTGAAATACTTTGTATCCAGTTCTTAGTGCCGTCGTGAAGTATAAAACCTCAATATCGAGTGCTTATTGTCGCCGTGAAAATTGTAAATAACTCTATTTTCATTGCTGTGTGTCATAGTAGTAAATCTTTATTTTCAATTGTCGAACTTACCTATGCATCCAGTTCTTCAACCTGAAATACTTTTATTGCCGGTTGTAACCTTTACTCTGTAAAGGTATCTTAGAATAAAAGAAAATCTTTGTATTCTGAAAGAAAGAATAGACTAGCTCCCTGTTCTTGAAATAACTTTTTATACAAATAGCTGAATCCATATCGCAAATATAAAATAATAAGTATGAAATTAGAATATCCTTAAAAAAAACATGTAAAATGATATGACCTAAAAATATATTTGCCTCGAGAATTCATTTGAATTACAATTATTAATAATTTATGCAAAATCTGTAATAAAATTATAGATAGAAAATATAACTATCTGTAAAATGGAGAATAGAAAATAATAGTAGATTTTTCCATCTTTTCTTGGTAACGAATTTTCATTGACCTGTCGGTTAATTGTATCAATTTATTTTTGTTTACTTCGTATTAATTCTTCATGTCTTTTTGTCTTAATTATTAGTAAGTCATGAAATAGTAATAACTAAGGATCTCCTAACTTACCAATAGGTGTACAGTATTTCTTTTTATTGTTCTTATGCGCTTATAAAGTTATATAGCTCTTAAGATGTTTGTGACCTTAAATTATATATTTGTGTAACGTAAATAACAATAAAGATTATTTTGATTTGATTTTCATTCTTTACAAGCTTCTTTGTCCCTACCAAAATTGCTTAGAACCTGGTAAACAGAAAAAATAAACAAAGTAATGAAACGTAGACATCACTATTGTTCAGTGTAGCAACATCTCCCTCGCATTTCGATTTTCATATCATCATTTAAGCATTTAATCTAAGCCCCCTGCAAATACCAGATATCAGAATTAGTTCTTGATTAAAAAAAAGTATCTATCCTTCTATACTAATCCTATGCCATTGTGTGATTTATTGATTTTTAAAATTTCACATAGGGAAATTAAAAATAAACGTAACTCAAACTCCTAGGTAGCTTACATATTACATACAATTTGGTTGACAATACTGAACAAATTAGTAAAATATCAATAGGCAACCTTGAAGCAAAGGAAAGCATATAAACAATATACCGTACGGTAAATGAAAAACAATATAATATTGGTGCGTATGTTCGAATAGACTCGTGTTATTTTAGTGAAAACACGTAAGCAAAATTGGTGTCTAAGAGGAACGATGTCCCGTGACGGACTGGCGTTCAATGCAAAATAAGTTACCTATGAAATCCAGTTGGGCCCCGACAGTGCCAACTACTCTCCAAACTACATTGCGCAAGTTACTAACACGAGCAATCGAAAAATAGAAAGTTTGCCGAAGCAGGATCGCGCTAACACTGTAACTGGCATTCTTCGGAACTTCACCAAGAGTTGCTCCTTCGTGAAATTTATTCAGTTTATACTCACTTTCTTTCTGATTTGTTCAGATGCGGTTTCTTTAAATCAGTGTGAAGTGTGGAGCATAGATACCTGATTGGATAAAAATTTACATTGTCACGATTATATATAAACCTAACTAATGATCAAATTTAATATTGTAAACAAATTTTTATTTACTTTATTTTAGATAAATAAAAAGTATTCATCAAACTAAAAAAGTTTACAGCCTTGTACCAACAAAATTACTTTCATTTTTTTCTAGTTTCATAAAAAAATATGAGTTCAAAGTTTCTAGACTCTCGGTATTAATCTATTGGTAACATCTTTTGATCTCAAATATTATAATTTTGCAAGATAACTTATGTGAACTTCTTAAAACAAACCTTTTAACATCACAAGCTTAGGCCTTCCCCAACATGGACTACAAACCTACAAAATCTTTAATAATATCGGTATATATAAAGAGCTCCCAAAAATTTTAAATTACTTACGATATGTATAATAGGTTAATTGCTAGACTGAGAATATATATGAGGGGTTCGCTATACCTAATGAGTCTTTCATCAACATAATTTCGTTTTAGAATAAATAGAATAATAAATATAGTACACACATAAATGGACAATCACAATCACAATTTTCTTCTTCAAAATTCAATACAAGCTTCAAAATTGTTTACCTTATAAATCTTGTAAGTAATTAAGGAAACACAGCAAATTTACAATGATATATAAACATGGGCTTTCCATCCGTACCTGAACATGGTCATTCAAGTTTCATTGGCAATAGCTCCAGTCTTATAACTTATTCAACGAGGGGCAGGTAACGCGCTTTAGCATTCAATTTGCTACCCGAAGAAATGTAATGCCGTTGTAAACGTCGCGACTGGAGCTATAATATTATACGATCGGAACAATTTATTTGTACTAGCTGTAGGTACACCAGGCTAACGCTGCTACAACTCTTGAGCTATTTTGTGAAAAATTAATCTATTAATCCATCAAACTGGTAGCAATTTTACTGCAATGAAGTTTCCGTAATATAACAGTTACAAGGCGAGTATGAGATTGAAGATGAAGAGTCGCAGACGAGGACTTAAAAGATAAGAGACTGGCATTATATCTAGACATAATAAAAAGGTTAATTAATACCACTACAATAATTAGCAGAAAAATATCTGCGTTATCGGTATCAACTTCTTCTTCATGTGCCATCTCCATTCCGAAGGTCGGCGACCATATGTCTGTAGCTCGTTCTATTACATGCCATGCGGATAATATCTTCTGTGCTACCAGCATTAAACCAATCCCTCAAATTCTTAGCCCAAGATGTTCTTCTTCTGCCACGACCTCGTTTCCCTTCAATCTTGCCTTCAATAACCGGTACCTTGCTTCAATAATTCGGTATCAACTACAAAAATCTTAAATAAAAAAGAAAGCATGAAATAATTATCACTCAAAAAACTTAAAAAATGGTAAACCTAATATTACCCACGACTAAAACAAATTTACCTAATAAAATTAAAGTGCGTCAGATAAACATCCCAATTCTAATCGGTCCACAGGGCAATGCGAGACACACAACGCCACTAATATAATAACGCTCATCTATGGTATTATATACGAGTACATATATTTTCCATTCGCTCCTAAAATCCCAGCGAAGAATTTCGCATAATTTGTGTGTCTAAGTAATTTACTTGCAACTGTGACATTTATCTCAACGTTCAAGTTCGAGTTTGCTCAAACTGGTTAGAAAAAGTTTTAATGCAAAAAGCAGAAATGGAATAACTATGGTCGATGCGACGCCACGGATGCGGTTTGCTTGTTTTGTAACGAAACGACATGTGTGCAGCTTAATACCCCTTAGAGAATACACACTGAATCGCACACTGCACTATTCAAGCGAACTGTACTAACATTACTATACTACTGAACCTTACCGTAATGTTTGAAGATTAATTTGTTTCGTGTTAATCTTAATATGAATTCCATTTGTAAATAATTCGTCGTCTTTCGGCATTTATAATTAGCATGTGCTTATTTTTATAGACTTTTTAAATCCTGTCCTTTGAGCATGGAATGTACATTTCATATAGTGAATATAGAAAATTTGTAATAAATTAAAATAATCATCCTGCTAATTTATCAATCAGCAACCGGCCAGCAATAAGTGACTTTTAGTATTTATTAAGTAACCATTTCTGATCATTTTTTTCACGTTCTGTACATTATCTCTGGCTCTCTCTGCCAATTCACACCAGCTTGCGGTTGATGTGTGATAGTTGACGCCTCAAATTATTCATTCTTCGTGTATGATATACCAATTAATGAAGATTTTTTACTGATGCGATGATCAATGTAATGACTGGAGAAAATAAATGTAAAGAATTTATCTTAAAAAAGCATTTGAATTGCAATAAGGTTAAACATAATTGCGAGCTAATATTATAATATTTGTTATTAATGGGTTACGGGTAAAATATTGTTTCTTGCCTGTCCTTAATAATTGTCAAGGTAAAGTAGTAAAATCCACCCACTTCTAATAGTCATATGTAATTTAAGAAAGATACCTAGAGGGAGTGACAATTCACCAATTTTATCTATGAATAATTCATCCGAACTGCGACATACTTCGGCTATGAAATTGAACTCGAAAATGTATATATAGAAGCCTTAACTCAATTATTATATAAGAGGCAGAAATAAATTCCCGATTAGCCTAATATCTTGTTGATTACTACTCAAACCCGTATTTCCTAAGAAGATCGCACGTTTGTTGAGAATACTTTCTTTAATAGTCAATTTTCAACAATCTTCTATTACTGTGTGTGTTTATTTGCTAACAAGGCATGTTAGGTGCGCTGCAGTGATCCATTACTTGTACCTAATCCGGCCGGGAGGTTGTGTCTCACGTTAGGCTTACTTTTATTACCGTGCCTGCATCAGAAAATAAAACAAAATTGGCAGGAATTTATGGTCCACAGCCCCTGTATGGCTAGTGGGGTGGAAAGTTTTCAATTTGAAACGAATAACTTGTTTGTGTAGTAATAAGGAGGGCTTTGTGGCGGTAATAGGGGACCACAATAGCTGTCGCGGGCTTTCTTAAAACTACTTTCTTAGTTTTATTACTTCGGTGATGCGTGGTTATAGTATGACGTAAGCGCGGAAAATGTAACATTGTGATTTTCTTGGTAGCGTTTTGTATTTTTTTTTTGTAAACAGTTATATAACGCGTTGGGCCAACGTATAGAGCTGTACTTTGTGGTATGTTTGTAGTTGGCGCCAACGTTTGCGCCAACGTCGGCAGGCCAACCGCTTGTCGGTATTCCGTTCACACATAAAAGGATTTTGAACAGCAACCTCCGGCATTACTTATTTCTTTTTTATTTAGAGTAGTTAGTGCGGTCATTTTCTAATTTGTCCTTCATGCCGTTATTTCATAGCTGGCCCCACCCATACCAGCAGAACAATTATTAGCTCTATCCAATATAATTTCGACATAAAATAACGAAATGTGATGTGATATGTAAAAATAAAAAAATTCCACGGTTTTTCTTCATGGCAGCATTTTATATAAAATAATACAAAGTAATAAATATAATATTTTACAACATAAGGCGGGTATATATTAAGCAAAGTAGAAAAAATAAGAGTAAAAGTTAGTGGTGAATTGTATTGTATAATTATTTTATCCAAAAAATGGTTAAATTATTGATCATTGTTTGCAATAAGAACGTAAGGTTCTCTTTAATATTTACAGAATATATTGGAACTGAGTCGTGTGTATAGTATAATGCACACAGGTTTCACTGGCACCTGATACCCTTCTCTAGTAGCCAGAGCTAAGTGGTCAGCGCATGATTCTTGAATATGTAACAAGCCTTTGACGATACTATCCCCTTAACTAGACATTTTGTCTGAGACATCGCGTACATAAGTTGATGAGTATATTTAGGTGTCGAGTTCTAAATAGCAACGCTGTCCGCTGAAAAATATGCAGATAACATTTTATGCACACAGTTAAATAAAAAATTACATAATGAATACATAACACGCATAATACCTTCATTCTTACAAAATTTATATAAATTTAATGTCCTCCACCGATAAGAAATTGTCATACAGTCAACACTTTTAAGGCTAAATTAAAAAAGCATGCATTAATGCTGCATAAAAGAAAGTAGCAGGATTTTGAACTTAATACACAATTTACCTTCGTATATATATATATGTATGTGTGTGTATATATGTATATATATGTATATGTGTGTGTATGAGTGTGTATATGTGTATATATATAAACTGGTTGGTGCCCACGGCTTCGTCTGCGCAGGATTAGTGTTTCGAGTAGCATGTATTGAGCTATGGCTACGCTTGTGGCTGGGCTAGTACCGTCTCAGATTATGTAACTTGCCCCACAGAATATCCGTGGTCGTGACATACTCGTAAATGTCACGAACATTTACGGAGTGGGGACCTTTTTGGTACACATATACATTATATTTAAATATTAAGTTTACATTGTTTGTGTACCAAATAAACATTTTTCTTTCTTTCTTCTAATGCTATAGTTTTGCTTCACCATTAGTTCTAGTGACAATAAAATATACATGCACTCAATAGGATATGAATTACAAAATATGCACCACTCCAAACGTAAACTTCTTGAACTCAACTCTAAAAAGATTAAAAAAACCTTTTTTTTTAATGTTTCTTTATTATTTTCTTTCTGCATACAATATATTTTGTAGCTATCTGTTAATTAGTCCAACAAAAAATATGGAATAATGTATATATTTGAATGCACATTTAAACACAATTATTGTATGAATGTTTTCTTTTTAATTAACATATTGAATACACCCCATACGATGCCATATATCGTCATCATCATCATCCTACCCTTATCTCACAATTACGTGGGGTCGGCACAACACGTCTTCTTCTTCCATTCCTGTGTATCAAACGTCATCCGCATTGGCGTTCTTTATATGCATATCCATTTTTACATAATCTAATCATTATTTCTTGGGTCTTCCACTAACAATGATATGCATTGATATGATTCATTTATTTTAACACGAACTCGGCGAACTCAGTGCCGTCTAACTATGCTTACCATTTCTTCTCTGATATTTGCATAATTTATATATAAAAGATATTTTTAAATTATTTAACTCAGGCTGTCCATTTTTAAGTTTAAATAAGCTAATAAATATAAATAACCCAACTAAATTTTAAGTAATAATTAAAAGTTATGTGTGCAGAATGTTTGATAATAACAGCATATTTCCATAAACTATTTTTTAACACTAGTTATTAAATTCACTGTCTACTTCAATTGTCTTCATAAACAAAAATTGTGG
Organism: Scirpophaga incertulas; assembly: GCA_036419045.1. Classification (NCBI taxonomy): domain Eukaryota; kingdom Metazoa; phylum Arthropoda; class Insecta; order Lepidoptera; family Crambidae; genus Scirpophaga; species Scirpophaga incertulas. The sequence goes on along the minus strand of CM071634.1, from coordinate 24,181,442 downwards.
TTCATTATTATTTTTAAATTAATTTTTTATATATGTATTAATAAACTTAAATGTAATCAAAAACCGCATTCACGTGTCGTATTCGATTGAGTTAAAAGGCCGAACAATCATAATGTTCTCAGCAAGTTTAATTTACTGGCACGCTAGTGAATATTTAGACCAAATTAGAGGATTATCTACACAGCAAATTTACTGGTAGCATTGCATGACTTGCAACCATATGGCATGTTTACGCAACACCAGTCTGCAGTCCCCTTATTTAGTGTTAAGTGGCCAACAGTGTCAAAGCAAATATGTCAGAATGTATAACATGTAGCAGACTACTATATAAACATGTAAGTATGTCTCATGAGAATCATTATGAAACAAACTAGTCAGAAAAATAAACAAGGCGGTGTAATTTCAGTACAAACTTAATCACTTTACCATTTATACAAAATATACACATTATTAAATCCAATATCATTCAAACAGGTATAGGTCAAATGTTTGTATATTCCAATATTTGCATACACTTAATTGGAATCATTTCGACAGATAATTTGATTTACATGATTAAGCAATAGTACCAACCAGTTACCACTATTCTGGTTACATATACTGTTACTTAAAAAAAACGAAGACCGGCTTCATATTTTTATTAATTTTATGTTATTAAGGCAAATGTTCTTTCGTTACAGCTGTGCATGGTGTAATAGTATACTCGTATATAATGATATTAGTTTTATTAAATTTACAAGTGATATATGCATAACATTTATTAGAAATCGTTACAGAGTTGCTCACATGACTGACTAGATTGTCAGACCGTAATGAAAAAAAAATATTTTTGTCACAAAGTGTGTAATTAAAAGTAAGATATTTTGGTTGAACCTATGCGACTATCAACTACTTACATTATTTAATTAAGTATATCAGACATAATTTTAAGAACAGAATTGTAACAAAAGTCTTTGGTCATTGTGCCACGCAAATACGTATGTTGAACGAATTTAATGAAGTAGCTACGAATATACTTTTGAAATAGCATTCAGTCGTGATGTGTTCCAAGGTTAGTTGCAAAATTTCAATCATAAACAAATTAATTACGTAACGGAACATTTCAGACAACACAGCTTTGAAATATTTCACGTATCATAATATTATAGTACAATTTTACGATCATATATAATATAAAAATCAGGGTAGTCCTTTTACCGCTGGCCACAAAAATCCCAGAAAGCTTTTTGCAAGGGTGAAAAATTGGATACCTTAAAAGCACTATCATCCACCGCTTGGAAATGTTACAATGTAGGAAGCTGTTATACAGAGAATATTTCATTATGTATAATATATTTAAATATAACAAATAATGTCCGAAGATACAGGTATAATCAAAATTTTTTGACCTTTGGACTTTGGAACAGCGGTTTCCATTTTCATAATTATTTAAGTTACACTAGTCAAATACATATTTGCGGCTTGGAAGTGCAAACAAGATGTACTCGATACATTCTGTGACTTCTCTCAGACATTTATTTAAAGCAATATCTACATTACTCACAAACACTTTCAGAAACCCATTCATATGATGTCTGCGAAATATACATATGTATGTTATTGAATCTTGCTTAAACAGTTCTGATTTAAGAAACTTAATCTCAATCAATATTGAAACCATTAATTAACTTATTATTTATCAATGAACTCCATTACAGTACAGTACTATTTGTGAATGATACTTAATGAATATTTAAGATTGATAATGATACTATCGTTGTGAATACAGTGTCTGTGAAATTTGTAGCACTGGTTAAAATTTACCATTTACTTCACATAAAACTAAATTAGTAAAAATGTTATTTATGTAATAAAAATTAATATTATATAAAGAAATTGTAAAATTCGTCGATAGTACAAAAGTATTATTTATTACTCTCAATTCAGGTTTACAATGAGATTCAAGTCAAAATTTATATTTGTACGAACAAAAGTGTTGTGTCAAATTCAACGTGTAAAGTTTGACGTAGGTATCTAGCATGAGGTTTCGAACGTCTCTGATATGAAGTTTTTCGATAAACATATATTATACTAGCAGTGCCTTAGTCCGCGTGGAATAGTTATTTTGAGCATCATATTTATTTTTGCAAACAACCACCTCAGCTGTTACCCACGACTTTGTCCGCGGCAATTTCTGTTATTACCTTAGACAATGTAGTTTAAAGTTTTTAAAAGAATATAATTATTTTAAAGTACTTATGAGTAAATTATATTTTTAGTTTTATTTTCTAGTGGCAGAAGAACATATTGGTTTTCTCCGCAACCCGATCTTGACAACGTGACATATCCAAATTTGATTACCATAAAAACGATTCTAGTGAGTTAACTTTAAATGATAAACAAATACTGTCGCGGACATTTCTTTAGATCATTTCAAGAGGAATAATTCTTTTATACATATTTTTTTGGTATCTTGAACCGTTTACGCAGCGCACGCAACGGAAGCCCTCAAAGATGAATATTTTTCCCCGTTTTTCCACATTTTCCATTATTTCTTCGTTCCTATTAGTCACAGCGTGATATTATGTAGCCTAAAAGCCTTCCTCGATAAATGGTCTATTCAATAAAAAAAGAATTTTTCAATTCGAATTTTTTTTTTTGGATCTACTCCAATCTCATCTTTTTTATTGCTGGCAACACAAGAGTCACATGTGTAATCTTAGCTTCGAAACTATTGTTCTACCATGCTAGATAAGACGTGTTTTCTAAGCAAAATTGGAACTTCAACAATGTTCGTTCCTTTGATTCTGTTCAGCCAACAAATTTGTTTTTCCTACGAGAGGGTTTTCCAAATAAATTGAAGCCAGCGGAGCGCGTCGAACTACAAACCTTAATGAAGTGGATCTCCAACTACCTACACACCTTAAGAAATGCCAGGTGAAAGCGAGCTCTTTTTATGGCGACTAAAATAAAATCGCCACATGTGAATAAAGAGGATGCAACCGCAACAATATCCGCTCAAATGTGGACCTTATACGGGATACTTACAGAACATATTTTTGGTGCAACGGTTTCCTTGCGAGCAAAACAATGCTTGGTTTACAGATAATATTGCAAATAGTTACTATGTCCAATGGTTATGACACGTCGTTTCAGCTACACGCCATATTTGGTCCCCTCATAAAAATAAAAAGTAAAATGCCATATCATGTGTCTGCGACGTTCGTAGCCGAAGATGTAGAATAATGCTTCTTATATCTTTAATACCTAATTTATCGCATAAATCCAAGTTATTTTATGGTGTTGTGAGCATTGGAAGTAAATTAGAACAGTTAAACAGGTATTGGCCGTCATCAAAAGGGATGTTAAGATATTAATATCTCTAAGCAACAACGAAATAATAAACCTTGGAAATAACTAATGCGCTACGTGGAATAACGTGAGGACCAATTAATTTTTGCTGAGGCCAGGGTTTATGTCTTCCCGGATAAATGAGAAGATTTGTGGCGTCGCTTTTGCCCCAAATATCCTCATAAAATGGCTTGGTCGTAACTGGGCATGCCCTATGACCAATTCTGCTACTGCTTCTCAGTTACTCGTTAGCTACCTGGGGGTTAATGTTATCTTTTCATTTCCTTTTACGACGACAATGTTGAATGGCAACAAAAAGATTTTAATGTAATCAAACCGTATTATATTAATAAATTTTTACACTACATAAACTGTCATATTAGTTCCAAGAAACTAAACTTTGTGTAAGATTCTGACAGACAAAAGAATCCAAAACCCAAAATTGTTTTTTTTAAATTATCTATCAACCTGACATAACTTGATGTAACTAATTACAATAATAGAAATAATTATTTATAAGCACACAAAGGTAGATTAATAATAAACAATAAAGGGTTCTTTTGCCTGTGCCGTAAATAGCTTTTACACCTGTGCTTGGTTTGTGCTAGGCCAAAACACTTTGTAAGCGAACGAACCTGGTGGATTGCAATCGGTTAGGCATCCTCTACGCAAGAAAGATTTTTTGTATGTCCCGGTTTCTTAGAAAAATGTTAATTTTAAATATCCTTGTCAAATCTATTATTTAAAATATAGTAAGTGATCTCTATATAAATCGATTCAGCGTCTAGCGCCTTCATACAAATTACACCATATTATCAGTAGCTAAATCTTATGGGTACCAACTAACGGTTTTCAATTTCGTTTTTTTCCTAATACAATATTATATTGCCTAACAAGCGTATATAGAACTGTAGTCGAAAAGCATATCTACCAATCCAGCCTAATAACCATCTCGTTCTTAATTAATGCGATGCAGAAATAGGCAACCCAATTTTGCCGGATCACCTCAAGACAACTTGCACAGAGCCTACCTCTGCCTCAGTGCGGAATCGTCGTTGTCCTTGTGCGGCAAACTATCGAAATCCTGATCTATGCGTGCTACTCCATAACCATTTTGCTCCAATAACTGACAGTCCTACAGTATATTGCCAGTTGAGATTTGCAAAACGTGGAAATGTCGGCAATCTTCCTCCTTTTTCCTGATTTCATTATTTTATATTCACTTACCCATCAGAACTCTGAACATTTTACTTTTTATTATTTGGCCTATCCTAAGATCCCTAAAAAAAATTCAACAAGTTGACGTTCTACGCAAAAGCTCTTGAGACCTGTGCATAAAGTTGCAGTGGTGCGAGTCATTGCTGCATTTTATTTCCAAGGAGGCGGCGTTGAGGCCGACGATGACTAAATAATGACCGGGCTAACGCCGCTTTATTGCCCACTCCGTGTTGCGAATACATAAATGAACTCTCCGGGGAGTGGTACCAACTGAAGAACTCTGACGGAGCAAGTCGGCTCAGAGAAACGAGGCCGTTAACCGCCCTCCGCTGAGGCTTCATTTAAAAATGTTTGATACAGACAAAATAATAAAACCTATTCGGCAGGTTTTATGTGTCTGCGCACTTGTAAAGTTTTAAACACAATAGCTGTTGCCTCCGTAAGGCATACGGTGGCTGTTTACCCGTGATCAGTTACACACACTCCCATATATACGAGTATGTAATTGTATAACTTTGCATTAATATAACTATAATTGATATAACTTTGCATGAAAAATAAATTAACAGAGAGATTTTTGATACGGCTTTTTAATTGCCATACCTTTATTTTGTCATGTATCGTCTGTTACTGTGTTAGCTATTGTTTTATTTTGAATCAGAAAATTTCATAGGGAATCCACAAACTCTCTTCACCCTTGCTGCTATAAATAAAAACTCGCTTATAGCAACATATTAGTTTTGTAATTCTTTATTTTTCAAGTAAATAAAATAGCTATCTCTATATGTATTTCAGTAAAACATATTACTGGTTGCTGGTTATATTTATTTTTTACAAGAATACTATTTTTCAATATGTGCAATATTCTTAAATTTATTTATAATTATTTTATAAGAATGACACGCTTCAATTTATGACTTAGTTTTTTCTTGTCTATTATTATATCGGATTTTGTCATACAAGGTCTGACTATTCTCATACCAACGTCATATATGGTACAGTATTTTAGGGTTTATTCGTTGCACGTAGGCAAGAATACAACATATTCCTAGTTATTATAATAGTGTACATTGTGGTTCAACAGTTTGTACATTTACGAGCACACACGATTGGTGAGCTACTAAACTTCTGAGCTACTAAAATCTGGATAGGTACAGTTCATTTCACCAAAACTATTTAATCTACTTGTATTTACCTGTAAGTACGAGTACGTTGAGTGTTAACAACTATTATTATTACCATTAATGTGGAACCCGTATCTACCTAGCACCATGGGGTGTTTGTTAGAAAGTCCGGAGTTCAAATCCCCACAACAGAGTAGTTACCTCCTCGGTTTGGTTAGTGGTAGCAATACTGAATTCACCTGGCTACCACTGTCTTACCTTGATTTTTTGGCATAGTAAAATTGTTAATAGTTGTTCTACTACAATTAGAAAGGGGACAATTTTCTTCAATAGATGAAAAGTCCAGATAAATCTCATTTTCACTAATAGCCTTATCATCACTTACTATCAGGAGAGATGGAGGCCAAAAAATTTCTCCTGTAATGTGTAAAGAAAGTATTTTTTTTGAGACTGCTTTTTTAGATCCTATGTGCAACTTCAATTTCTCCTTTATAATACATATTTAATAAACACTCATTAAATAGTTTAAACAAACTTGAAGTTTAATTATGGAAAAGACAAATTACAAAAATGTGTCGAAAACAGAAAACGCCTCGCAAATTTCACCAAGCATTAATTCGCCAGTACAGGAATTAGTTCAGTTTATGCATTTAATAATTCGGGCTCCGCGCCGGGCTCGAATTGTGATTCCGCTGCGTTAAAATATTAAAACTTTAATTGTATTCCAACGCTCGGCTCCGCGCCGTAAAGAAGCGGGCGGGGCAATGTTGATACACTATTAATGCAATGGTTCGAAAACAACACGAGGCTATAAAATTTAGCCTTCAGGTAGGTAGCGGCGCAGTTCGCTGGCGTTGCCATAATTTTTCGCATTGCGGATTTCTAGTTAGTGTGGTTTATAAACGCATAGCTCCTTCTGGCGTGTTAGCGACATCGATTAAATAACTTTGTTACCATATTTAAGTTACAAGAACGGCTCATCCGATTTAAATTATCACCTATTTGTTGGATTCGTCTCCGTGAAGAATAAAATCCGGAGTAAAATTATGCAGAGAATTGACAGTTTATAAACAGACAGTTTATATTGACATTATTTTGATTATTAAGCGGTACGAAGTTCGCCAAATCACCTAGTATAGACATATACAAAAACGACAAACCCGATTGAAGTAATCGCATATTTGTTGAGTTTATCCCTCTCTAGAATAGCAGAATAAATGTCGAAATATTAGTAAAAAAGCTAGCAATAGTACATTACTGCAGCAGCCAGCAATAGAGGCATTGATGAACGTGTACATCTTAAGTCCATCAATGCCTAGTTGTGGCCAAGGCATGTATAGTACATTTCTCAAATAATTATTAAAAAGAAATTAAAACTAAGTAGTACCAAGCAGAACTTTTTCAAACTCAATGACCAACAATGAACAAATTTTTTCACGCGCCAAAGGGTTCGTTTGTTTTTTTTTTAATATAAAACAGGTTTTATTTGCAAGCTAGTTCGATGTTTAAATAAAACTCTAATAAGTTGCCTCCTTGATTTGCCATTTTTCGGAGCAACATATCGTTCCATTTTTAAAATACACGATGAATTTACATGTATATTTATTTCACCGCTAAAACACGACAGATATGAATTTTCATACATTTTTGACGGCCGCTGCTCACATGTATTTATTTGGCCAGTACAGCAATTTCGATTAATCTCGAAGAAGGTTGTCGAAATAATACTAAAAATTCCAAGCATGTTTGAGAAAAAGTAAATACCGCCTGTAAAAAAGTAAATACTAGCTGTGAATACCGCCGTTGACAGATCACGCCAATTCATGACTGTTATGTGCGGTGTAGTTGATACATACATTGCTAACTTAGTTAACATTACGCGGGGTTTCGTAAATAGTCTGAAATAGTCTGTCGAATTAATATATCAAATAATATGTACTAAATCAGAGAAACATAGATCAGATCGATCTACGTTTATCTGATTTATCGATATGTCTAATGTATTGAGAAATCGAGTGGAAATCAATCTTAAAATTCACTCGCACTTCTATTACGACCACTATTTCAATTTCTAACTAGAAAATATTAGTGCATGGAAGCATCTAAGAAATATATCAAAATATATTACTATAATTGAAATCAAGCTTATGGTATTAGAGCTAAGTTGAAAATGGCAGGAAAATACGGGGTTTCCTAAAAGTTCGAGACAATCCCTGAAGTTGCGAGGACAGCGTTGATGCCAGAATGCATTTGCAATTTGAGTTTCGTATCCGAGACGGATGCTGCAATGCTTGATCGATTGTTTCCAGATATAGATTTGTATTTCGGATATATTGGGGATTTATGTACCGATGTTGCAAACTTGCAACGTTTCACTCCTACGAGTTTGGATAACTTCAAAAAGCAGACTTGCAATCTTTACAAATTTAACCAATGATACAATTTCGATACTTCGCAATAAGTTAAATCATTAGATGAGTTTTTAACCCTGATTTGTTTATAAAGTAGTATAAAAATAGATTATGACTTATAATAAGAATCCAGAAAATTTGGACAACCGACACTACTAATAGAAAGAACAAAATCAAACATTTAGAACTTAGTCGTAGCCCCGTAGCTTTAAATTACTAACTTTTGGCTTGCTGTACACTATAATTATGTTCTCTGACACAACACAGTCTTAAATGTCAACATGTCTTTAAATACGCACTACAACAAAAACTCGTACTATATTATAAAGTTTAAAATTGTATCTCCTAAAGAATTATATAAATATATATTTTAAAAGTTTCTTTTAAATATGGGCCACAATATAAAAATATGAAATTAAGAACGCTTTTATAAATGAAGATATAATAATCAAACCATATGAAAAGTTTACCTCGATTCCCACGTAGCACATATATATTAGTTGAATTTAGTCAAATACCAGTTATGTGTCATGAGCATGAGTCTCGTATTATCTTAAGTTGTATAGATTTCCTATTCTTGTTTTTGTCATTGTAGGGTTCCGTACATTAAAAAGAAAAACACTTTTTTTTTCTCGACACCGAATGATCAACTTGAACTTGGCATCTAATATAGACTAGTAATAATAAATAATATAACTATATGTCTATATGTAGTCTTTACTTCTTATTTAGTCAGTTCACTTATAACTATAATAATTTAATGTACTAAATCAATGCAATTAAAACTAGAATCAGGAAATTTGGCAAGGTTATTATTCCATAACAATTTACATATTTTTTTTGTGATTTACATACAAATTTGTACGGTACTCAGCGTGCGAGTTTGACTTGCACTTATCCGACTTTTTATATAATCTTTTTTGTTAATTTTACCATCTTTTTTTCACTCTCATTTTTTATTACGTATTTGTCATATTTCATATGAATCCTCTTTTAATAAATATGTTTCTTACTTTCTATTTAATTACTTTTAGTACGTAATATTACAATAATCAAAACAAAGCTATAAAGGTAAATGACTTTATTTATACTAAAACATGAATTGTTACAGTTATGAACTACTATTTCATTAGTACGGTCACATAGTAATACTTATCAGGAAAACACCTAAACATTATTTCTTCGTAACAATAATGTCAATAAAATTATGACTGAAAATAACAATACCTTTAAAAATAAGTAATAAAGATTTATCACACGCGAATCTTACGATTGTTTAACAAATAGTACAGTACTTTGGCATATCAATAAAGACCAACTGTCTTGATTTTTTTTAATTGAAGACTAGAAAACAATGCTGGAATGAAAATATGTCATATAGTAATAAAAAAAAATTACGGTGGTCATATGTTTCTGTCTCTGAGACTACTTTATGCATTTTTTTACATGTAAAACATTTTATATTGTGTACAAATAAATAGAATTTTTTGATTAATTTAACACAACGTAATGTACAGAATTACGAGTTATATGTGGTCGTTGTAATTGATTCAGGGATGGATTATAAATAACTTAAGCCATCGAAATGTGTGGATTTCAAGTTCATATTAAACTGGTACTTAATTTTCTGATTTATTTTCTCAATTACATCTTGCTTAAAAGACTTTTTGCAAACTTATCATAAAAACGATTGAATTTAATAGTGAGTCGACTTATTCATTTTTTTTTTACCGCTCTGTTTTGAGAAGTTTGGGACCCCTTAAGTCTTCTCAATTATGTCAAACCATTTACGATATAAATACAATGGAGTCCATTATTTCTATATACTTCTTTCAAAATTACATATCTTTTTATACATAATAATATAAACGTTTCCAAAGTTCCAGCCATCAAATGCCGTCAAATACGTATAATCTCATCTCAACAACAAAATTTAGATTTCTAAATGCTTTGTGACGCAATTCAAATAAATTTCTTAACAGTCAAATTAATAACAATATTAATTTTAAACCTGTTAACATACTTTTCTTCGATATTTACAAAAATCTAATTAAATAAACTATCAATTATGTACAGAATTTCAAGTTAAATCATAACAGAATAATTAACTTTCCATAATTCTGTAATTAAGTATGCTTTAATATCAGTCTGACTTGTCACTACATTTAAAGTAAAACTGTAAATTATAGTGTTTCATTGACAACTTTCTGATTAGTAAAGCCATCAGCTTTGTCCATTGAATCTCACAAGTTATATCTTGCTGTCTCATTCGCAATACCACGTCGTTCTTCGTTCCTTCTTCTCTCCTAGTCTTCGCACTTCTCCGGGGACACCACGGAGAGAATTATCTGTAACAATATAATAGAAAAATAGTGAATACCTTTGCATATGTTTGTATATCAACAAATTAATCTATTATTATTATAAAGTTAATAAATAAAATGGAAAGTTACTACAATCGATAGTACAATATTGGAGTCGCAATATTGTAGCTCTACTCAGTCTGGACTAATCGCTGGGATCAGGGGTGTTTAACCCAAACTCATCTTATTGACAATTATTAGGATAGGAGTATTCACTGCCAACTGTACTGTTTCAATCATATCGCTTCATTTAAATAATGAGCTCATTCAACACGCAGTCTGGACAATACTAGCTATCTATAGGAACGTATTACTATTGTTTAAATACCATATAAGTACAACATTAAAAAATATATTTCAATATTAGATTTCTCGAGGTTTGTGTGTTTTAATTATTAAGCACAGTATTACACCCGATTCATATCAGTGTGAGCAAAACAAAATTAGTGTTATTATATTGTACATTTTCAGAAAAATAGAAATTATTAAAAATGTCACATATAACAAAATGTATTTTGTACGGCTGACTTTAGCAGCTCCTAATTCCATTAACATGTCGTGTCTATGTAAGTATCATTTAACCTTTAATTAGTCGCGTGGGGTCCATTCTGCTCCATTTTGGTTGTGTCATATATGGGCGCACTATTGTGCTTTCCGGAAGCTTGTTAGCTCTTCTGTCCCATCAATCTCAGTGTTTTTTAACGCATGGTGTTCATGACTTATTCTTATTTGTAAGTTTTAATAAATGCATTACAATATTTTTTTGGTAGCTTATTCTTATGCCAACTGATGTTTCATAAGTATTTGTTAAGCTTTACATGTACAAGATGACAATGGCAACCCGCCACTAAAATATTAAAGAAATATCTACAATCATGAAATAAAAAACGAAGTCGACCCTTTTATAAGAATCACCAAACAATGCAATCTCATCAATTTATCAGCAATAAACGTGAATTTTATTTGGCAGTACTATAATGGCAGTACTGACCCCACGCAATGTACAGTGTATTTGGACGCAATTAGTTAATTGTCAAATACAACTTAATTAAAGTTTAAATCCCTCTAGCATCATATATAAACTGATAAAAATTTGAAGCTAATTAATGACCATAAAGAGTTTCAGAGATTCTATAAATAAAAGGTGTTTGAAGATCTCAGTCACAATTTGTAATATACAAATTTGTTGCTGGTAAATTCGTTTTCAGACTTCAGTGAACTAGACAAAATGACTAAGTAGACATACCTACTTATCCGCAAAAACTGTATATTGAGATCGAGAGGGACAGAATATAATAAGCATTATTTTGTGAAATTTAAATCACCCAAAACATTAATTATTGAAATGCAATCTTATTTATTTATAATTTACTGCAGCATATAATTACATAACAGATTATTTAAGAATTACAATACAAGTATAATATAATAATAAAACATACACAGAAGAGATAAGAACGCCACACTAGACAATTGTAAGAACTGCTTAAATGATAAATTTATTTGCTGATGATAACTTCATAGTTTAGTAATATGAGAAAGTTTCGCTAGACTACACAAATACCACGTAATTGACCAAGATAAATATGTATGTTGAGAAATTTACATGTACATCACAATGATAAAAAGTTTCCCACTTAGCGTAATTTGCAGAAAAATAGAACACAAACAATAAAACCATGGCAAGCCCGAACAGCAAAGAGGAGCAGCCAAAACCTTGATTCAAATTATTTTGGAAGCGTGCCTAAGTTTACTGACCTACTAAGCAACTCATTGGTGCAAAGTCACGACTAGGAAATCACTTACACCTGGAGAAGAAACGTTATAGGTTTATTTACAATCATATTTTACATAAACAGAAATTAATTATTCAAAAAGTTATCCGTTTTAACTCGTTGTCAATTTTAATTTTATTATTCTTAGAAAACAATAGTCTTTTTTCACCCATACACAAAATTAACACTGTTTTATTATTTTCATGTGCATAGTCATGTTATGGTAGAGTTAACATCATAGCCAGTATGAAGATTCTTATCGTGGGAGAAATTCGTGGAAATATTTCATAATATATAATATTACAATAAATAATTTGGTTTACTGCAACATCCGCCAATAGGGATGATTTTAACAATATTTCACAAATTTAAGCATTAAGTTAAAAAGTGATTAATGTGACTTGCGCGTTACATAATTACATAATATACAGATGACGAATTTTAAAAATTACCATAGTATTTAAAACACAACGCGAAACACTCTAAGGCATCAATTAACTGTTAGAGAAAACAGAGACTAAAATTGAAAATCGAATCAAGATTGATACGATATTAAATCAAAATGATATTGAAACCGTTTTATTATGCACAGCAAAAAACATACATAAAAATTGTTTGCCCGTATCTCCACTGAGGGCTGATGGCTTAAATTTACGTGATCAATTTACATTCATATCTTCCGAAATAGCCTTAAATTAACCATTACAAAAGTAAAATACCGATTGCACTCTTCTTGAAACAATAAATCAAGATAAGTAAAATGTTAATAGAGGCAAGCAAAACGAAAAACTGTCTTTGTCTTTTCTATCGAGAATAAATTACTGATCACAGCAGATATCACTATGTGACAATGCCGAATCGGACATCAACTCATATCAGCATTATGCTACCGCCGTCAGGTTAGACAGTACCTTAGTATTCTTGACAGAATGACGTGTACTACACAGAATGACTACACTGACGACTGACTGAGTGTAGTTATTTTATTATACTCAAATTATACATAAATATATATATTTTTTTTAAATATGTACGTTCAAATGAATAATACATTGAATTGAACAACAAATAATTTCGTTTATATTACCCCTAGATTTAGTAGTAACGTTATAAATATCCCAATATCATAATGTATCAACATAAATTCATAATATTCTAATTCAATAATATACAGTATTATATAGATTTCAATTATAATAAAATGTCAAATAACGCCGTCTGTACTAACTGCAATTGTAAAATATGCCTCTTGAGCCGTTGATGAAACATTTTTAATGAGTTAGTGATATATCTATATACATATAATGATATGAAATCCTTACATTTGTCATCGTTTCTTTCGTCGTCGTTCGATTGAGAGCTGCCCATGGACACCATAGATATCCTCTTCTTACGTTGTTGCAATTGTAATTCTGAAAACAGAAACAAATATTTTTCACTAAATGTTTCTTATCCACCAGTTGCTAGAAGTAAATATGTCGATGATAATGAAAATGATGAAAATTCCAAAAACCATCCGTTTATCTGATAGCGTTATTTTTACTAAGTAATAGAGTAATTTACATTATCTTTAATCACGATTCAATTTCGAATCTAAATTGAGTAGAATCGTCAATCCATACCTACACGATACAAATTCGATGTTACTTTTGAAAACGATTTTTAATTGAAAATAAATATATTTTGTATACGTATTTTTACAACAACATTATTAACCTAACCTTTGTAAAACACGTGCCTTTATTGTGACTCAAACGAAGTTGTAATTTCAAAACACTGTACTGCATTGTGAAAGTCTGAATGATAATTTTGTGGTTTGATGTTTATAAGTGTAAAGATAGATATTGGTATCTTTTATTTAATTACTCATAGCTACTAACTACAATATAGTTCCATATATCGATTTGTATTAACATGAGAATAAAAGACAATTAAGTAACAAATGCGATTTGGATAAAAAATAAACATGATAGCAAAAAACTAATACGGCGTAATTAGAGTACGTATACCTAAAGAATAAAATGCAATTAGAATAGCTTGGTTTTATATGGTGGTAGGCCTCCAGCAATTCATAAGTGTTAATGTATAGTTAATACTGGCCATTAAGTGTTTGTCTTTGACATTGTGAAATTGTCGGGTTTGTCAATAAATGAACTTATTGGAAAATGTTGTATCATTTCATTGGCGACGAAATAAATTTAATTATAAAGTAAATAAAGTTAAAAAAGAATTACAAAAGGGATAAAAATGCCAATTGGGAAGATTGGAACAGTTTGATGTAACAAAAGGAAATTGGAAATCTTATAAACAAAGGTTAGAACAATATTTTATGGTTAATGATATAAAAGAAAATTTAAAGGTAGCTACTTTAATAACAGTTATTGGCGAAAATGCGTATGATGTTAGTTGATTTATGTTCACCGGACGAACCGGCCACTAAAAATTTTGACCAATTAGTTGAGATATTAGAAAATTATATTCAACCGAAGCCGTGCGTTATGGCTGAAAGATACAAGTTCCGACAGAGACGACAAGAAGTAGTAGAATCAATTGCTGTTTATACGGCTGAACTAAAAAAAATGAGTAAATTCTGTGAATTTGGTTCTGCTTTGAATGACAATTTGAGGGATCAATTTTGTTGTGGAATCAAATGCGAATTTACACGTCAAACCTTATTTACGTATGATAAGTTAACATTTGAGAAAGCGTATGAGTAGTAGCACTCAATCTTGAAACAGCAGGGAAATGTTCCAAATTAGTAAATTCAACTGACACAAGCAAGAGGAAGTACAGCGGCAGTGTACGCAGCAGCAATTTCTTGTACAGTTTGCGGGAAAATGGGGCATGCAGGTAAAATTTGTTACTATAAAGAGTGGCAATGCAGAAGATGTAAAAACAAGGGTCATTTAATACGGGTATGCCCCCAACGGAGACAAAATTTTAATAGACATGTGAAGAATATTCATTCATTGCGGGAACATCGTAATGAGATAGAGCAAGTGAATGATAATGATCATGTATCAAGGCATAGCATAGAAGAAGGTACGTTCACGTATTGTACAATAAATAATTTAGGTTGCAAACCAATAGTTTTCACATTGGTAGTGGAGAATCAAGAGCTTATGATGGAAATTGACACCGGAGCAGCGGTGTCGTGTATTAGTGACAAGTGTTATTATGAAAAGTTCCTACACTCATATTAAAGGATGCAGATATTATTTTAAGATTGTATACGGGAAATAGTTTCAAACCGTTAGGCTTAATACAACCATTAGTTACTATTGGAAATTTTTCAAAAAGATTTAAAACTGTATGTGGTAAAGGATGGTAAGACAGCATTATTGGGTAGACAATGGTTATATGAATTCATATAGGACAATACCTATTTTTGTGCTCAATCGTTGGCTAGTCCTCTGACTACGGTGTTCAACAGATGTTTTTCGGAAGGGTATGTTCCAAAGATTTGGAAAACAGCTAATATAGTGCCAGTACATAAAAAGGGAACAAAAACGGCAATCGAGAACTACAGACCGGTATCGATTCTCAATGTGCTTGGTAAATTAATGGAGACAATAGCGCATAAACATATGAACCCGTTTATTACCCGTCACATCCAGTGCAACAGCCATGGATTTGTGCGCGGACGTTCAACGACTACTAATCTTGCTGTTTTTACTAATGACGTTCTAAGTGGTATGGAGAGCGGGTTTCAGATTGATGTCATATATACTGATTTTGAAAAGGCATTTGACCGTGTTGATCATATTATCCTTCTACGAAAGCTCCAGGAGCTTGGAATTCGTGGGAATCTTCTCCGAAATGGTGGAGTCTTACCTTCGCAACCGTTCCCAATATGTGGTGATGGCAGGATGTCGTTCTGAGATTGGGAGGTCATATCTGGGGTTCCACAGGGATCAATTCTGGGGCCTTTATTGTATGCGGCGTATTTGTATGATGTTACTGACTGTTTTCAATTTGCAAAATTTCTTATGTATGCTGACGACACCAAAATTTACGCACCCATAAAGACACACTCTGATGCACAGAAACTACAAAATGACCGTTATCGGGTTAATGTCACAAAATGTATGCAAATTAGCTTTACTCGCAAAAGACACAAAATAGATTATAAGTATAGCTTAGATAATGTACCATTACAATGTGTAAACGTTGCTAAGGATCTTGGTGTAGTTTTTGATGCCAAAATGTCAATGTCCGATCATGTCGCGGCAGTGGTTGCAAGGGCATATAAGAACTTGGTTTGTCTTGCGTATTAGTCGGCCGTTTAATAACATTGAATGCATTAAAAATGCTTCTATTATTCATATTGCGTAGTTGTGTTGGAGTACTGCAGTAACATCTGGAATCCAAAATATATGATCTATGTCCAAGATATTGAAAAAATTCAAATAAAATTTATTAAGACCTTAAATTATCGTACTCAAACCGGAAAGGATGCATATGGGGAGTCGTGTAAACATCACAAGCTAATGCCGCTAAAAGATCGACGTACGTTGTTGCAGATGTTATTCTTGCATGACGTCTGTAATAATAAAGTGATTGCTTGGAGTTAACATCTCAATGTCTCCGGTTGAAAGCACCTGTCACACGCACTAGACATACAAAATTATTCCATGTTCCCTTAAGTCATACCAACTACGCCCAGAACTCTGTCATGCCCCGCATACTCAACATATACAATGGAAATTTCTCCTCACACGACATTTTTCATACTTCAAAGGGCAGTTTCAAGCGTCTTATTGTCACATCTCTAACTGACGATAACACTTAGCAAGCACATTCTCTTGCATGCATTGCTCGCGTGCACACAAATACACTACACACACATACACACACACATACACACACACATACACATAAATGCGTACCCTAACTTCCTCATTTCTTTTTTGATTTTGAATTCTTTTTTGTTTGAATATGTCTTTTTGTTTAGTTTTTAATGTAATTTTAACTGTTAATGTAGACCTACCTCACGACATAACAGTCACACGTACAAAGTGAGAATCTGTAACTGGCTTTAAGTCTGTTGTAAGTGGTAATTTATAATCCTAACGAGCTGTAGATTCTATGATAAATAAAAAAAAAAAAAAAAAATGATTTATTAGGCTGCAAACATTTAAATTCAGTGAATACAGCATTTAATATTAATTCCTTCATTGACAGATATAGCGATGTGTTCGCTGAAGAATTAGGACGCTTTAATGGTGGAAGTGTACGTCTGAATCTGCGAGATGGTGCAACTCCAGTTTTCCTTCGAGCAAGACCATTGCCCTTTGCTTTAAAGGAACGAGTCGAAAGGGAATTGGAGTTAATGATTAGCGATGGAGTCATTGAAGCGGTAAATACATCGGAATGGGCTACTCCTATTGTGCCGATTGTTAAACCTAACGGTCGTATTAGAATTTGTGCTGATTACAAGGTGACAGTAAATCCAAAGTTAGAAGTAGATAGATTTCCCTTACCCACAGTAGAAGAATTATTATCGCATTTTAACAAAGGTCAAAAATTTACTAAGATAGATTTGTCACAGGCTTATTTGCAATTAGAACTAGAAGAGGAGTCAAAAAAGCTTACGGTTATAAATACACACAAGGGATTGTTTAAATTCAATCGCCTTGTTTTTGGGTTAGCTTCAAGTCCAGCAATTTTCCAAAGGCTAATGTCCCAACTGTTCGGCGGTTATAAAAACGTAGCAGTTTTCTTAGATGACCTATTAATATCCGGCTTCAAATGGTTCAGCTGAGAGTGCTGTCAAAATTTGTAAAAATGCAATTAAAAAAAGCTATAAGGAATGGTGTGGAAGTTGACGCAGCTTTACAGACATTTTTATTAGATTATAGGAATGTTGACCATACAACAACATGTGTTGCTCCGGCAGTAGTTTTACAGGGACGACGGTTAAGGACTCGCTTGGATTTGTTAAAACCTAATATAATGAAAATGTAGAAATAAATCAAAGGAAGCAAGTGAAATATGCTGGAGGAAGTGAAAGATTATTCGTAGTAGGCGAGAGAGTATGGGTTAGAGATTTTGGAAGAAATGCCGATCCTTATGTAAGAGGGGTGATAATGGAGATGCGTGGATCTAGGAATTTTGTAGTGGAAACGGATGATGGTAGGATTTTAGAGAGACATGTAGATCAGTTAAAAAAATGTAACAGCAACAAATTCCAATAATTCTGTGGGGAATAATATTAGTAATAGTTTACTACAAGCGCCGATTGTAGATAACAGTATCCGCTCAAATAGGGCCGAATCTATCACCAGTGCCGAGCCGTTGCCGTCACGATCGGCAGAACCTACAGTTAATTCATCGCCATAGTGTCACCCGGAATATCAGTCGTTGCACCACCACCATTAAGGCGATCAGCCAGAACTATCAAACCTCCTCAGAGATTTGAGTGTTAATTAAGTGTAGGGGTGTTATGTATAGTTAATACTGGCCATTAAGTGTTTGTCTTTGACATTGTGAAATTGTCGGGTTTGTCAATAAATGAACTTATTGGAAATGTTGTATCATTTCAATAAGTAGGAATAATGAGTTTAGAAGCGAAGCTCCAGCCATTAACTCTTACACCTGAATCAACATTCACATTCTAGCTATTAAAATTACACAAATAGAACAAGTGATAATATTCTTTTGGACACATAATCTACTCAATATCTCGTACGTAATTTGCATGATAAATATCGATTGCATTCTTACCACCAGCCTGACTTCTATCGTTTCCACTTATGCTGACTAAATTCACGCAACTGGTCTGCAATCCGATTTGGTTTATCAGTTAATCAGAATTGTAACTAAATATTATGACAGATTAAACGGTGCTAAATATTTTTCGGCAATAGATTGATAATATTCGGATGTATTGTTTAATATTATTGATTTTATAATGTTAAATATTATGATTGAGGGACAAAAAGTATAACAAGTGAAAGAATTTGTATATTTGGGTTCACAGTTTACGAGAGATGGCAAGTGTGATGGTGATATTGAAAGAAGAGTTTTTTGAAGGGAATCAAGTAAATAGGGCACTTCATAACTTCATGAATACCCAGCACGTATCACAAAGAGCACGACTGACTGTGCATGGAGGCGTGTTGATCCCCACATTGATGTATGCTAGTGAATGTTGGCTGTGGCAGAAGAAACATCAAAGTAGGATTAATGCCGTGGAGATGAGAAGCTTGAGAAGTATAATTGGAGTGAATCTGAAGGACAAAGTCAGGAATAGTGTGATAAGGGAGCGATGCGGCCTAGTTGAAGATGTAGTGACAAAGATAGAGAAAGGGATGCTTAGATGGTTCGGCCATGTTGAAAGAATGAATGAAAGAAGATTAACGAAAGAGATACACAAGGTAAGAAAGATAGGACGAATCGGTCGACCTAGGCGGACATATCTCGATGAAATACTCGCTGAAGTACTCGCAACCGACGAGCATGCATGAAGACGCTCATGAAAATGGAGGAAGCAAGAGAAGTGTGCCAGGATCGTAGCAAGTGGAGAGAGGTGGTCTCTGCCTACCCCTTTGGGAACAAGGCGTGATATATATGTATGTATGTTATAATGTTAAATAAATCACAATCGATGTGGTAGAATGTCAAATTTACAGCACTAATTTTAAAGTAATTTTATTTTGTAGGATTTTAATATTGCGGAAAAACTAATCAGCGTTAAATTTTTAAAAATTTTCTTAACAATTTTCGAACTGTTAGAATCTGAATTATGAATGGCAATTTTAAATTCAAGTTATAGATAATTAAGAATAGACCACCCTCGAGAATAAATTACTAGACTGTCATCACACGTATTGGCCCCTCCGACGATGGTACCCTATGGGGACCCTAACTGCGTTAGTCTGATAGGTATATGTTACCAATAGGTCACCTCGTTGGTCCCATATGGATAGGGCGACTTCAACAAACCTTCGAATTTCTTCACGAATGTATGCAAGTTGTCTCTAATAACGTTTTTCTTAACCATAGGAGCAGCAGAAAAATGTACATATCAAATTCGAAAAATTTAATCAACCCGTACCTCCTGATTCTAATAGGACTATAGATCAATGCATAGACCACAGCGCCACCACTCAACACTCTCATAAACTATTTGCAGATTATTTATAATTATTATTTTTCATTTCTCGACTAACAGGGAACATTCATTGTTAAAAAATGTATACAAATCTAATTTTTTTCTTTAATATGAATTGTTTTGATTGGTCTGTATATAAACCCTAAAATAGTATTATGTGAATCAATTAGAAGTTAGTAGAACACAAACATAGTACCTACTTAGATCTGTATGTTATCGTTAAAAAATTCAATGCGAGCTTAACCGTTTTATAGCTATTTTTGTTATCAATATCTATAATAAGATAGGAGATAAGATGTATCATTATTTAAAAGTCTAAAAACGTATACAGTTAAACGAATAACGAAAATGTATATTGACTTTTCTCTGAATATTAATAAGATTTAAGTGATATAAATAAATTATCATGTAATGCTTAACTCAAATTTACTAAGAGAAATATTGCATAATTTCAAGTTGAGTATGCAAAACCGACGGTCTATCAAGAGGAGCGAGCAAGTGTAACAGACATAACAACAATAAACCTCTGCTCAAGATGCTGCTTGAACAGAAGGAAAGGATTATAGGACTAAAACAATCCAAGTCAGGGCGCAATTCAACTGAGATTCCCGGCCGCGACGCAGTACAGATATTGCAAATATTTCGCTCCATTGTGGTGGTTTGTAAGCCGGTGGGAAACATTAACATAAATGTGCTACGAATCTCTAGTTTCTAAACTATTTTTATATTTCATTACATATTAAATATTATGTCATATCCTACCTAACTAATCTATACTAATATTATAAAGAGGAAAGATTTGTTTGTTTGTTTGTTTGTAATGAATAGGCTCCGAAACTACTGGACCGATTTCAAAAATTCTTCTACCTTTGGAAAGCTACATTATCCCCGAGTAACATAGGCTACTTTTTATCCTGGAAAAATCGACAGATCCCACGGGATGCACAATAAAGGCTTCGCTCAAAAACTACTGCACAGATTTCCATGCGGTTTTCATCAATAGATAGAGTGATTCTTGAGCAAGGTTTTGCGGCATTTTTTATCTCGGAAAAACGGATACTTCGATTACTCCGTTAATACATATATCCGAGTATATAAATGATTTTTAAGTTTTAAAATATCACTGCAATGGAACCCGATTTTAATCAAAAATATCACACGAAACAACCTAAACAATATATACGTTATACTACAAATCAGATCAGATATCGAGGAGTTTTAATTATTTGATATGATCATAATAACTTAATCGTAAAGTGCCCCAAATATTTTTGGAATATTTTACTTTTAATCAAAACGCTGAAATATTTTTGTGCTGTGTCATGTATTTTCCTTTCCAATAAATGAAGTGAACAATACTTGAGGTTTTGTTCAGATTAGCTATGTTTACATTTAATTCTTTTATTTATTTAAGTTATTTCAGGACCAGTAAAATAATATTAATATAAAATCATAATATGGGACATAAGTCGATATTAGATGGATCGTAGGTTTTTGTCTAAGACCTCAAAACCGAATACTTTCCAAGTTAACTGATTTCATAATGCTATCAAAAACCAAAAACTTTCAACTGACAACCTTAGCTAGTTGTTAATGTAAAACAATAGATTGCTTCGTAGTATTCCGCGTAAACTAAAGTAGGGCTGTCGATACTTAGGATCAAAAAATAATTTATTTAGTTTGTTAGGGAAAAAATATGGCTTAAAATATAATATTTTTTACAAAATCATCACTTCTAATAGTTACACATCATCAAATATGATATCGCCGGATATGAAACCGTATGCGTTAGCTGAAATACCTATATCGATATATTTCAGCTAATGCATACTAAATTGATTTACTATGAGACAAATGATGTAAATTTTGTAGTAGGATCAGAATGCATCTTAAAATTAGTATTTTATTAGTATTACGTATTCATTCGGAAACTTAATTTTTTTTTATCTAAACAATATCAGCGTCTACATTTTGGACCTGTCGAATGAAAATAATTATAAAAATCTGCATGGATTTCGCTATAATTTCATAAAAATTTCATTTTACATGTGCTACAAAGGATTATAGTGAAAGGCTAAAAATAATACTCATATACATTTTATCAGAACAACGAGGCCAAACCTAAAAGGCAACTGATAAACAATGATAAGAATGCCGTAAGGACTCGCCATATACCGTCGGTCAATAAATAAACAAGTGTTGTAAAAGGCAAAGACTATAACGTATAGGTATTAATGTAAAAAATATAGTTGCAATGTGTCACGTTTCGCGGTTTTACAACGGACTAAAATTTATTTAAGAAATTAATTCTCTGATAAATTATTAGAATTATATGTATTTTTGTAATAATACACTTCTCATCAAAAAAATCGAAACACTTCCGTTTTCATTGTTTCTGTCCGAATTTAACACAAAAAAGAATTCATGCGATGAAAAAAAAACATAAATGTATAGCTGGCAGTTTGGCCATTACAGTAATAAGCGAAAATTCTAAATTCAAAATTAGAATTTCATTTGTTTATCTTATAAACGAAATGAATCACTGTTTTGAGACAAATGTGTGTTTAGGGTTGGAGTACATTTAGCGTTTAAAAACTAAAAATTGGCGCCTATCCTTAAACTTTTTGTTTTTTATTTCAATACTGTGACTTTGGGACGTCTGAAAAAAGGTTATTTTTCTAAAACGTATGGATACTTCGCCCACAGAAGCCGCCCAAGTTGTGGCATTGCTGGATTCTGGCCTTAGTCAGCGTGTTGTGGCTGCAAGACTGCATCTAAGCCTGTCATCTGTTCATAGAGTCTATAAACGTTATCGGGAGACTGGTTTGTTCACGCGCCGTTCAGGATCTGGCAGGAATCGGGTCACTTCTGAGCGAGATGATCGATTTATTGTAACAACTTCTTTAAGAAATCGACGCCTTAACGCTTTTCAACTGCAGCAGCGGCTTCGTGTTGTACGAAGGGTGGCTGTAAGTGACTCTACAATTAGAAGAAGGTTGAAGGATCGTGGACTGGTACCGCATAAGCCAGCAAATGGGCCGAAATTAACTGCAGACCATCGAAGAGCGCGCCTTAACTTTGCACGTAAGCACCTAAATTGGTCATACCTACAGTGGAGCAAAGTTCTCTTTTCTGATGAGTGTAAAATTATGCTGTATGGTAACGACGGAAGGAACAAGGTCTACAGAAGAGACGGAGAACGCTATGCAGAATGCTGCATTGAAGAAAAGGTCAGCTATGGTGGCGGTTCGTGGACGGTTTGGGGAGGAATCAGCGCCGACGGTAAGACAGAGCTTGCTTTTGTGTCTGGGCCACGTCTGCCTGCACTAAACTGTCATCGGTACGTCGACGAGTGTCTCGAGCCTCATGTGATGCCCTATGCACATTTTATTAGCAACGGCTTCATATTCATGCACGACAATGCTAGGGCTCACACCGCGGGCGTCGTACGAGATTATCTTAACGAAGTCGATATCTCTATTATGGAATGGCCACAAGAAGCCCGGACATGAATCCCATTGAACATCTGTGGGATGAATTAAAGAGACGAATTCGAGCAAGAGATCCTGCCCCAGAAACACTTAGCCAGCTGCAAGATGCAATCCAAGAGGAATGGGACAATATACCACAGCATGTGATCGTGACTCTCATCCGATCGATGAAGAACCGTATGGAAGCAGTAATTGGAGCTCGGGAGGGAATACAAGTTATTAAATAAACGTTTTTTAGCTTTTTTTTTCATTTACGTGTGTTGTTTTATCCATTTCCTTTATACTCCATACGGAATAAAAATGACTCATTTATCAAAATACGAAACCTATGAAAAATTCATTTAAATTTAGAACATTAACATTAAGATTTGATAAGCTCATATTACTCACTATTAAACGACATTTAACATTTATTCCTAAATGTACACATTTTTCTGATAATCCTGACAAAACGTAAACTTGCAAGGTGTTTCGATTTTTTGATGAAAAGTGTATTTATATTAAAAATTCTTACCATATTTTTCTTACTGTCACTGTTAAATTGAACTGCCGGTAGCCATCATATCTTTTTGCTTATAGTCGGCGACTTAAATTGTATTTTTAAAATTTCATACGTCAATCTAAGGACCGTATTCTAAGATCAATCTCAAGCTCAAATCTCTGTTAGAACTAAGATGGAAAGGGATGGCGCTACAACACCATCACTTTCCAACTCCAATCTAACAGCAATTTAAGTTTATATTCTATTTTAGAACACGAGTCCGTCTTGCCAGGCAACATTAACCTCCAATATAAGTGATCACAATAGATTCTATGTAATAATGCAAATTTGAAATACAAAGGGCAGTTAACAGCAAGACAGATGACTCATACCTGTATGTGTATAAATCACAAATTAATTATTTATTTATTCAGTCTCACTATGTATACTACAAAAAATGTATACAACGGCTACTTAATTGAAATATCATTTTTATGGTTTTATTGTATAGTTGTATAATGAGGAAATCTATAACGTACATACGACTGTAAGTCACACTATACTCGTACATGTTGATATTAAAATCGCCTCTATCCTCTACGTAATAAAAGCTGTTATCGTAGTAACAAATGTATGTGATGTACCTTGACATGCATCAAACCACATTCGTCTTGACAATCTAAAGCATTGGTCAGTTGCAAATCAGCATTTTATTGTAAGCTGCGCAAATAATGTAATTCACTAAAACAGATTCTTTTTTATTACATTTCTCATTTTGAACTTGTTTTTATTTTCACCCACTTAATAATTGTAGAAGCCTTAAGGTGGGCTTGCGGGGTGGAATCGAAATTCCTGAGTGGACTGTAAGGTGCGGTTCTATTAATTTTAAGCTTAGTTGATAATTAAATACAACAAGAAACAAGGCTGGTGACACAAGTAAATGGATATAAATCTGCACTACTTGCCATGCGGTGTGCTGTATGGCGGCTCGTCTCTCGACCTCAAAACCACGGGTCCCAAGTAGGTACACGTTCCGGCGCCGGTATTTAGTTGGGAGCACTATCAGCAAGACACTAGGAGCACTATTTTCTTCAGTATTTATAACAACACAATCACATATTATAAATATAGCGGAAGCGCGAATCTCCGTCCTCTTTACTTGTTACCGATGTCCGATATATACGTATACTGATTTAGCAATGCGTTGACACATTGCGATGCGGTTATGCCGTCTCTCTCACACGCATATATTTAATGTAGTGCAGAAAGGGATAGGTAAGGTAGGGAAATATTGTATCACCAGCGAAATATATAAGGAACCTTTAGTTTTTAAATTATGGCGTTAACATTCCCCCCGGCCTTAAAGGGTCACCTTTAAAGATCAATATATATATATATATATATGTGAAAAGAATAATATGTATATATATACCTAATATATTACCTAGCGAGAAGAAAAAAAAATAACTTAACTAAATATACTAGGTTAATTAAATAGATTATGTAAGTAATTACTGTGTTGGAATTGGGCATAAGCGGACCACAGGTCGCACCAGAATACCCTTAGAAGTGCGTACAGAAACGACACGTGTGGAGCCGTCCTTAGACGTATGCAGTTTTTCAACAACACCTAGCGGCCATGTTAAAGGAGGAGAACTTTCGTTTATTATTATTACCACAGTTCCTTCCTTGATCATGTCCATATTGGCTTTGTTCCATTTTAATCGCATTTGCAAACGGTGAAGATACTCGCTTCGCCATCTTTTCCAAAATGATTGAATCATTTTATCCATGAGTGAATATCGATCGAGAAGATGATCGTTAGATGAGTCAATCTGTGCGGAAGGCAAAGAATAAAGAGGCTGAGTATGTAAAAAATGCGATGGAGTGAGAGCCTCAGGCTCTGAGGGATCAGCACTTAGAACGGTCAGAGGCCGAGAATTTAAAAGGCACACTATTTGAGCAACGATAGTTACTAACTCCTCAAAGGAGAGGATTTGTTGCCCTATTGTTTTGAAAAGGTGAGTCTTTACAGCCTTTACCATTGACTCCCAACACCCACCGAAGTGTGGGGACGCGGGTGGAATAAATTGCCAATCAATGCGATTTTCAGCGAGTTCCTCTTCGAAGCGAGGGCGGTATTCTTTATTAATAAAATTATACAATTCACGCAAGTATGAAGCAGCTCCTCGAAAATTAGTTGCGTTATCTGAATAAAAACACTGTACTGGTCCACGGAGTGACAAAAAACGTTTTAAAGCGGCTATAAACGAAGCAGTGGAAAGATCGGCAGCAAATTCGACGTGAATAGCGCGAGTGGTCATACATGTGAAAATACACAGGTAACCCTTACGACTCTTCGCTCCTCTAGAACGTATAGGTACGTATTGTATTGGGCCAGCGTAGTCACAACCAGTATGGGAAAAAGCCTTAGCAGCAGCGTTAACTCTATATTTAGGGAGATCACTCATTATCGGCGAACTCTGCGGTCGCGGTTTCCACTTGTGACAAAAATTACACTTGTGAATTCGAAAACGAATAACTCGTCTAGCGGACAAGATCCAATATTTATGACGCAATAATGACATAGTTAGTTCTGGACCCGCGTGTAAGTATTTTTTATGATAGTAGTCTACGAGAATCTCAACTATGCGGTCGCGATGTGGCAAAACTATCGGGTATTTAGTACTGTAAGCTTCAACAGAGTGTGTCAAACGACCACCAACGCGAATCAAGTTATTGTCTAAAAATGGTTTAAGTTTACTAAGGGCGGATGAACAAGATTTATTATTTTTTAAATCAATAAAATCATCAGAGAAATGTTTTCTTTGAATGTGTTGCAATAATATATTTTCAGCGAATTCAAGATCGCTTGCGGTTATAGAATTAATCCGACGCGGGAGTTTTTTCATAAAACGATACAAAAAAACAATAACACGTAGTAACTTAGACCACGATGATATGCGTTCAGCGAGAGCGAGTAAAGGCGAGTCAAATTTTAAGTCGGAAACTACCGGGTGCGAGTGGACTTTTTCTTCTGGAATTATGCCCGAATCTAAATCAGTAAGTTTGTTTATAGGCCATTCGGAAGGATCGCGTCTGGCCCAAGGAGGGCCGCACAACCATAGCGGGTGCTCAAGGAATTTCTCAGGCGTTAATCCACGTGATAGACAGTCCGCAGGGTTGTCAGTGCCTGCTACGTGGTAGAAATATTTTGCGGGAAGATTGTCTACGATGCGAACGACTCGATTGGCAACAAAAGTGTGCCAACGATGTGGAGAAGAATTGATCCAACAAAGGGTTACTTTTGAGTCAGTAAAGGCGTATGTATCACTCACTTTATAACGCAAGTTGTAATTGTCGTGCACGTGACGAAGAAGTTTAGAAAGAAGCTCAGCACCGCAAAGCTCCAATCGAGCGATGGTCAGCAGTTTTACGGGCGATACTTTTGATTTGGCACAAACCAACTGGACAGTTACTTCGTCATTGTGAGTAATATGAGCATATACGACAGCACCGTAGGCACGTTCACTAGCGTCTGAAAATCCTATTAAGCGCAGAATGCAATTGTCAAAGAGGCCTATATGGCGCGGAACTCTAAAATTATTTAATAACGATAAGTTAGAACGAAAACTTTGCCAACTGCTTATAATGTGACGGGGCGGTACGTCGTCCCAGCCGATTTTTAATAACCATAGCTCTTTAATGAGTAGTTTTGCGTAAAGAACTATAGGCGCAACAAATCCCATAATGTCCCAAAGTCGAGCTACAGTCGATAGTATAGCACGTTTGGTACATGTAGGTGGCGGTGCGGAAATATGAAACTCAAAAGAGTCACTTGACTTACACCAGTGCAAGCCAAGGATCTTATGTTTAACTGACTTGTCAAATTCTAATTGTTCAGTCAATCTGTGGGACGCAGGAATACTGTCTAATACAGCTTGAGAGTTACTGGTCCACTTGACTAAATCGAATTGACCTCCTTTAAAAAGCTCAATAAGTTCGCGTGAAACCTGAACTGCGCGAGATTCCGAAGTTTCGCTAAAAACGATATCGTCCATATATAAAGAATTAGAAGCGACAGCGCGAGCGAGAGGATAGTTATGACCGTCGTCTTCGATTAATTGTTGTACGGTGCGGAGTGCGTGATATGGACTAGACTTAAGGCCAAAGCATACGCGGTTAAATTGGTATAATATCAAAGGATCACCTGTATTAAAGCGGTATAAAATGCGTTGAAAGCGGCGATCGCTTTCTCTTACACCAATTTGTAAGAACATCTGTCGACAATCTGCCGAAAGAGCGATAGCGAATAAACGAAAATTTAATAGAATTGTAAACAAGTCACCTTGTAAGTTTGAACCACTATGCAAAATATTATTAAGAGATATACCAGAACTTGATTTACAACTAGCATCTAAAACAGAACGTATTTTTGTTGAAGATTTGTCTAAACGTATAACTGCGTGGTGCGGTATGACGTAATTGGGACTATTATCACCAATATTGTCTAAGGGCGCGGGAGATAAATATCCTTTATCTATATATTCACGAATAACGGCATTATAAGCATTACGTAACTCAAGACAAGACTCCAATTTCTTTTCTAGACAGAAGAAACGTTTTTCCGCGATATCGAACGAATTTCCCAAAGAGAACACGTCGGCGCGAAATGGTAAAGCTACAGTGTATCTACCGGTGTTTTTATCACGTATAGTTGTCGTGGTATAAAAGTGTTCGCACTCACGTTCATCGAGCGATTTGTTCGACAAACGGGTGACGGGAGCTTCGTCGACATGCCAGAATCTTTTTAATGTTGACTCTAATGACTCAACATTAAAAAGATCAGGCGAGTGCGAATCATAATACGAACAACAAGCGAGGGATACTTTATTATTTTGTCGCATAGGTAACGCAGGTACAGTGCCCATGATGACATATCCGAGTACAGTCTGCACAGCAGGCGGCGCGGAAGAATTGCTGCTTACGACGCGAGGTAGTAGCAAATGCGGGAAAAGTGAGGCCCCGATCAATACATCGATACGACCAGGGATACCGAATGATTCGTCGGCGAGCGGTAAACCCTTTAAATACGGTAATGCGGAAATATCTACAGGAGCGGTAGGTAAATAATCGGTTATTTCATCGATAACTAGCGAGTTTACATTATACATAACGTTTGAATTAAAGCGGGAAGAAAATTGGAAATATACAGACCCCTTAACTGATTTTTCCGTACCACCAATTCCTTTTACTGAAGATGTTTCGGATAAATGTTTTGTCAGATTTAAACGTTTACAACAATCAGTGGTAATGAAATTTGTCTGTGAGCCACTATCTAATAAGCATCTTATTAAATGTTTCTTATTATTTAACGAATCGCGTACCATTACTGTTGCTGTCGATAAAAGTATTGTTGTATTAGCGGTACATTGCTGCTTATATACGCAAGAACTCTTCGGATCTAACTCCGACGAAGACGACGCCGCAATGGACGCGTTACATTGTGGAGCGACTTGAGTGATAACGCTTTGGTCTGACCGGTTGTGGCGCGAAGCCTGTGCATGCGCAAACGATACGGATGGTTGCGATTGCGCGAGTGAAAGGGGCAGCTGCGCGGGCGCAGGCTGTGCGTGCGACAAAAGCGGTTGTGTACTATCGTTGAGCACTTGGAATGATGACGCGGTAGGAGAAGGGTTCGAATACGAAACACTCGAATCAATACCACTCGATAATTGAGTTGAATTAGATTGCTGTCGGTTGAAGTGCAAAAGCGTGTGATGTTTATTATTACAAGTTTTACAACGAGAAGCTGACTGACAAACACCAGCCTTATGTTTGGTACTCAAACAGTTGATACATGCATCAATTTGCTTCACAGATTTAAAGCGATCATTAGGCGACATATTAGAAAATGCTGGACACTTGTATAAATGTTCATGAACAAAGTTATTGCACAAACACTTTGCGGGTTTATTAATAATAGTATAAGATTGCGGTTGCGGAGGTGTTTTACCAAGCCTGATCACATTAAACTGTTTTTTATTTGTTGATTGTTTAGCGTTATTAAAATTAGTGGAATTCGAGTTGTCGAGTACTTTTGTGTTTTGAAAAATGCGATATTGTTCTCTAATGAATTTTATTAAATTATCGAAAGAAGGTATTTCGTCTTTCGAGTTCATTTCGAATAAGCGAGCGGTTTCAGTGTCGACCTTTTTTATAGCAATATGGAACAAAATAAAATCGGTCAAATTTTCAATTTTAAGGTTTTTTAATGCATTTGCGGCAGATACAAAATTATCGCAAAATGATTCA
The DNA here is from genome assembly GCA_036419045.1 of Scirpophaga incertulas. NCBI lineage: Eukaryota > Metazoa > Arthropoda > Insecta > Lepidoptera > Crambidae > Scirpophaga > Scirpophaga incertulas. Next base: position 24,150,818 of record CM071634.1, on the reverse strand, counting down.
TAATTATCAATAGACGCCGTATTAAATGACTTATGATCAAACATTCTATTTAGATAAGTTGAAGCCAACATACGTTTGTCCTCATACTTTTTGACGAGTGACTCAAATATTATTTGGTAATTAATTCCATCTGGACAGATTCCGGAAAATGTAGATTGGGCTTTGTCTGAAAGTTTTCCCAATAAATAATACAATTTCTCTGAGTTAGTCAAAGAACTATTTTCGTGTACGATACTTTTAAAATTTGCGTAAAATGGTGGCCAGTTTCGAATGTCTCCATCGAATGACATAATTTCAATTGGAGGTAATCGAGTCTTTTGTTTGACTAAATCACTACTGTTCGATGAAGTAAGCGGAGTGAGAGATGATTTAGAAAAAATCGAATGACTATATTTAATGCGACAATACAAATCTTCGAAGCTTATCCATGATTGTGCATTAATTTTACTTTTAGGATTCTGTTTTAATAGAAGAACGTTATATTTGTCGTATGCCTCGCGGAACTCGGTGCGAATCGCATCGATATTGACATATGCACACATAAACCTTTCAAGAGGCTCGACACCTTTATTCACCTTTTCAATTAGGTCGAAAATGGTTTGTAAGCGAGCGTAAATCATATCACGGGTTGATAATGCTAATTGAAGGCGTATGGATGCATCATCACAATGACTGTCGGAATCTTTCTCTTCTCGAGGCATTTTGAATAATTAAAGTAGAATATAAAATAAATAAATTGCGTTGCAGTACCTTTAGAATCCACGAACTTCAACGTGTATTATATTCAATGACGAAGCGAGCGAGTTATGTAGGTGAAAGCAAGTTTACCTACCTACGAAATAAAACTATGCGGTGTAAAATAAAAATATATAAAGTGCACAATGACTATTTATATATTAATTTAATGTTATGCGGTGTAACCAAAGAAATATATTAAAATGCGATAAAAGACGGAGATTAATAATGTATAAAAACGTGTTATGCGTAGAAACGTAGATAAGTGTGCGGTAATTTTATAATAAAAAAATATAAGTAATTGTATGAGGTAAAAAGACGTGAAGGGGCTGTAATTATAAGGCTCCAGATATATAAGCGGTAAGTATATAAAAGTTAATCTCGGCTCGAAGAGACCAAAAAATGTAGAAGCCTTAAGGTGGGCTTGCGGGGTGGAATCGAAATTCCTGAGTGGACTGTAAGGTGCGGTTCTATTAATTTTAAGCTTAGTTGATAATTAAATATAACAAGAAACAAGGCTGGTGACACAAGTAAATGGATATAAATCTGCACTACTTGCCATGCGGTGTGCTGTATGGCGGCTCGTCTCTCGACCTCAAAACCACGGGTCCCAAGTAGGTACACGTTCCGGCGCCGGTATTTAGTTGGGAGCACTATCACCAAGACACTAGGAGCACTATTTTCTTTTGTATTTATCACACAATCACATATTATAAATATAGCGGAAGCGCGAATCTCCGTCCTCTTTACTTGTTACCGATGTCCGATATACACTTATACTGATTTAGCAATGCGTTGACACATTGCGATGCGGTTATGCCGTCTCTCTCACACGCATATATTTAATGTAGTGCAGAAAGGGATAGGTAAGGTAGGGAAATATCGTATCACCAGCGAAATATATAAAGAACCTTTAGTTTTTAAATTATGGCGTTAACAATAATATTAATTGTCAATTTGATCATAGTCATCAGAACACAAAAGTTAATATTTGTCGGTAAACATGAAGAGTGATACAATTTTGAATACCTCATTAGTTATTGATGTGTTTGTTAGGTCAACATTTTACCCACAATATAGATCCTAAGCTAAATAAAACTGTTTAATAAATGGTTACTTCATGGGTGGACTTTAATGATCGACTTTTTGACAATTGTTTTTCAGTCTCTGAAACTCGCACTAATGCCGATTTTAAAAGCCAATAGCAAGCTCAGAAATAATAGCGTACAATACTTGTTCACTCAAGTATTATATTGTTAACATAATTATTTAATCCCTAGTGACCACTCATGCATGAAAATCATGATTAGTGAGTGACCCACATTCTACTTACACACGTTAAGAGATATGACACGATGACTTCGAAGAGCAGCTTGTTAGTAAATGGCTACATCCTCGAAAGTAGGTCTTGTCAAATATCCTGCAGACAGCTCAGACGATCGATGTTATTGTTGATAAACTGAGCCACAAAAGGCGACGTAGAACAGGCGAGCGGAACTATCTTTTTACACATTATACATAAATGCATACAGACAATAACATTGAATTTGATAGAAACGCCGGATGACCGATGAATCATTCCTGCATGACAAATCAATATGTGGACTTTCTCATGAATGCGGTTTGGGAAGCAATAATGTAAAACGTCAGAACGATCGAAGTAGTCTATTAACTTAAATTTTCCATTCAATTAAGAGCTTAGGCTGTATAAATAGCGCTGGTTAATAAATTGGTAAAAATAATATCAATTAATAGTTCGAAGCAATATGTTTTATTAAGATTTAAAAAAAAAACGAAAACTTTATGAAAATCAATCTAAAAAGTCATCTTCGTCAAAACCTTGAGTGACAGGTATTCTTGCTACAATTTTGTCCCCACTTTTAAATACTTCTGTTTCTATTTAAATAGCGTATTGTGTAATATATAATTCTCGTTTGCTTTTTGAATACAACATACATATATCAATAATTAATATTATCACACGCTGATTCACACTCTGCCCCGAGGTGTTATCCAATGTGATTAGCTAGACAAAAGCCTATTGTGCTATTTCAGGAAACAACGATTGTCGCTAAATAGCCCTAAGGCAACAAAGAAATTCGTTGCCAGAAAGATTTAAACACCAGTTTACGCTTATCGGCGTAATCTCAGCGAGGAATGTGGCATTGTAACAGCGTGAGTTCGGAACGATCGTACTTTCGTCGCAGTGCTCCCTTGCGCTACTCCTATCTAATGTTATCAGTAAACAAGACTCATTTATGCAAATAACACAAGCGCGCTATATTCCGATAAATGTGAAAAAGAGAACAGCAACCACCGACGCTAACGAACAGTTTTTGTTGATTTCTGTTCCTACATCGCCATAAATTCGTGAAAATGGGAAACAAAGCAGCTTCGCATCAAACAAATGGAATTCACAAAACAAAAGCAACGCTGAAGTAAAGGCGTTGAGTTCCCGATGTTCCCACAGATGTGACTGAGTGCGCATGCAAGTTGCACAAGTGTCCAATAAAAAGCCAGTCGTCGACCCCGAGGCCTGAGTGCGTCAGCCGACGATAATGTACCCCGCTCTTCTTCCGTCACGTACGAACAGGGAGCAGATGACGATCAATTAAAAAGTTTCTTCGCATTAGCTATGCGGGAATTAGTTTGGTTTGCTTGCGTGCCAGATGGACTCAACTAGTTTCTTAATGAGAAGTAGGCTTAAGGAAACCCCAATCGAAACCCTTGAGAAGTTCAACGACCTCATAACGCATGTAAATATTATAATAACCGATTCTTGGATTTTATGCACGATCCAACTTTATAGTTGGGATGCGAAATATTCCAAATAGAAATTTGGAAACTGTTATCTTTGATATGCACAAAACTACCATAAAACTGTGCTTAAGTACAATGACATAACTGCTTGATAAGTGGTACATGTAAGGAATACTACAACTAACAAATCATTTCGTATCCGTTTTCTTTAGTATTGGATAGATTATTTTGCGGTTGCAACTTCTAGGACAGAGCGGTAAAGTATGAGACACCTACCAATGTTTACGAGCAGTCGTAAACACATCACAACAAGACCGAAGAAAATACATTTTGAGAGCAGAATTTCAATCCAAGACAATTCGCATAGAACCTTCCTTCTGTGTTTCGTTTATAGCATACGAAACTAACTTGCATTACTTTGAGTGTAGCGTACTATTGCAGCTTCGATATACAATAATTAACTGTTAAAAATAACAACATGTACATGTATATGTTTGCACTTTAATTATGCCATTCTGCATCTAAAATATGTCATAGCGATCTTTTATTTTTAAATAACGTATTTTACTTTTCACATTTGTCATATGCAAAACACATGTTGGAAAAGAAGATGCTCTTAGTCTACAAGTTAACTTCTGACTTTGCGACACTGACTCGCAGATTCGAGTAAAATATTTTTTTTGTTCAATTACGGCTGAAGTCTTATCAAAATAATAATAAGTTATAGCCTCAATATTTACCTTTCTTTTGCATTGCTTGTTCCCATAGTAGAGTTGTTATTTCCTCCACCCAGGCGTTTCTGACAACAGAATCTGTAGTCTCCAGTTTATAAGACTTCAAATTCCTTTTCTTGTACCATATAGTAAATTTATGTTGATCTTGCTCCTTTGCCGTGATTCCCAAGTCGTCTACTGGAATGTGGTCCTTATAAATGAAATATTCCACTCTTGGTTGCTGAAACAAAAATGGGCATATCTGTTGATTTCTTGATCAAAAATGCACATCATTGTATTGTTTGTTATTTAATTTTTTGATAAATCAATAAAGTATGTTAGCTAAATAATTAAAACCTAATAACACGTTAACAGGTCCCAATAAACAAAAAATATTTTTGGTATATTTGTCTTGTGGTTGTTTGTTTGACATGCAAACTTTCAGTTTAACGTTAAGTATCAGAATGGAAAATGTTAAGACATCGCTTAACATTTTCCACACAACACATGCATACACAATAAAATAAAAAATACGTATGAGATTATAATTACTGCCAATTCAAATAAAAGTATTAATAATTAATCAACATAAAACAAAAGAATTAACTTTTTCAATCACGATCTTGTTGTACCAATAGATTTAAATATGATTTCAGTCATAACTATCAGTATTTCAGTGTCATCACATGGTTAAATAAACCGTATAACGTTTCCTTGTTTCCTGTATAGCCAGCAGCTGAACCGACAATGCATGGCTAATTAGTTGACCAATGGCATTGACAAGGTCGTTTACCGTTGTCGATGGCCACCATGCATTATATATGATGTAAATATAATTGTAAAATTTAGAACGCTGGGGTACATTGTCTCTCTTCCGTTTTTATAATTCATATATTAATATGAAGGTAACGGCTCAATGCATTAAGCAATGTACTTACTGGTCATAAGTTAAACTAGAGAAAAATTAAAATTCCTGTTAATAATGTCGTTACTCGTTACTTATTAATTTCAGACTCACTTTCTCCATCTACTGTGGTTATTTGGCTTGCAAAATAATACTTGGGAGTATATTATGGTATTTGATATAAATCTTTATTATGAATATTGTGTTTATGTTTGTTTGTTGTTATTGTTGTTGTTTAAATCTCTGCGGCAACAGTTCTTAAGCTACTGCCTTGCATATTCAAGGTCACATCGCTCTCCCTCAAATTGAATAATGTAAAGCTAACCTCGTTAACGCTGAAGAGCTCAGTAGCTTATTGCCATCTGTGATCGGTTATTGTTTGTTATAGCTATCAGCAGCATCTCGCAGCATCAGCCTCTGATGGGTTGCCAAAAAACATTATATAGTCCCGAATTATATAACCCTATATAGTCCTGCGTCTAATCACGCTAGAGAGTGCACAAACATTCGCGTAGTCACTTGTACACGATCAAATCTCTCTTGTGCAGATAGCTAGTCTTTGTGGAAATTGACCGGCGTGACCGAAAATTGGTTAGAAAGCTGATTAAGTTACACTGTCAACAATTCGTCAATCTCATTACTCTATATTATACGTCGGCAATAGCTCAGACGATTGGCCACGATACTGTTTACGTAGGACGTGCGTATAAGCATTTGTGATCTGTCACTTTGTCTGCGACTTGGCAAGGACGCTATGAATTGTTACGTCACTACAAATCTAATTATATCATTCAAATTAGTAAAAACTGATTTTTATAAGTCATATGTTCAACTCATTTAAAAGATCATTGATTACATATATGCTTTGTTTGAAAATCATAAAAATAACAGCTCGATTTAAAAGTTACGGCAGTGAATCAGGAATACATACGATGCTAGCTTATATTTTTGTTTACAAATCAAATCAAATCAAAATCAAAATAATCTTTATTCAACATAGACCTTTACAGGCACTTATTGACGTCAACAAACAAAACAAAAAATAAAGCTTAAAAAAAACAAAAACCTTGTCCGTACGTACGAATAAGGAAAAAAAAATTGACTCGACACCTGTTCGGAAATTGGGAGAGCCTTCTCGAGAAGAACAGGCAAGAAACTCTGAAAGTCTATTTTTGATCTCCTCTTTTCAATGTTAATAATTATAATAATATAATATAAAAATACAATATAGTATAAAATACAATCATACCTAATACGATTACAGTCGTATGTATGTTTACATACACAAAAAAAAATAATACAATATTATAAATAATGTTGTTACCAAACATGGCTCTATGAATATTGTCCCTATTCCCAAATAGTGTGATCATTTAGATAGTCACTTACTTTATAATAACCTTTACTCATGAGTGTCTTGTTGATATGGATTTTAAATTTATATAAAGGCAAATCAATGACACTTTGCGGAATTTTGTTAAACATAGATATACATTTCCCCAAGAACGAACAGCTAGTTTTATGGAGTCTGAACATTGGAACATATATTTAACTCGTTTCAGTGGCAATTATATTTCTTATTATTATTCTAATAATTAAAGCAATGCCGAATGTCGATTGCGTTGCATTAAAATGACATTTGTACATAACCTGTACTCACACCTCTTTGCCATAATGATAGGCAGAGATTACGGTTTTATATTTGACCTTACCAGACCAGACTAACTGCTGATGACTTATTTTTTTTTTTTTTTTGGATCAATAGCCATTTTAGTCGATCCTTTTCAAATGTCTAAACCATTTAAACATTTCCTTCTCTACTTCTCGTAAGTAATCATAGTTGCTTATAGGTTTGCAGCAAATCTACAAGCGCTACTGAAACCACGGCATACTTGTGAACAAATTGTGATATAAAATGTAAGATCAAGATACCTAGAAATTTAATTGCCTATCATACCTCTCATCCCTATTCACACTTTATACTACATCATCATATCATTTAGTTCATCTCTTACATAAACATAACAACCAGCCCTCCTCCATAAACAACACCCAAAACGACAAATTTTGGTTTACGTACATGGAGTAGGGAAATGTTATAAAACGGATAGAACCATTAAATATAATCATGTCATCATTATAGAATCATGTTGTTGTTTATCTGTCAAAACGGTTTTCTCGGGTAAATATCAAGTTGATATTAATGTTTGTCGCAGTTTTGAAATTAGCAGGAGAATCAAAATCTACGGAGTACTTCTCGTTGACCTAGAATCGTGAAATATAGCATGAAACAATGTTATATCGCAAAATTAAAGGAAAATATCAGAAAACCGTAAATTTCTAATTACATCACATTTTTTGATATATACAAGAAAATTAAAACCTATATAGTACTTACCGTTAACCTAGAATTAAGAAATTTTACACAAAACAATGTCATGTAGAACAAGTTAATATAAAAACCCAATATTTGTAAATCTAAATTGTCCTGTTAACTAATCATTAGGCAAGACATTACAACTAATCATTAGACAACTTACAACATAAGTTATAAGTTTTATGCCTTGTTACAAAAATAATGCAATTGTAAACTTATTTGCAAAACATGCTGTGTGCGAGTCCGATTCGCACATAGCCGGATTTTTTAAAGGTAGTAACACAAAATGGTTAGATACGAATCATTGACTAGTCTTACTAAACAATAGCAACTCGAGTACTCGAGTTGTAAGATGAGGTTAGAGGTTAAAAATCCTCGTGCATATCAACTTCCGGCGCCAGTGCGGCGAGACCAGTTATAAATAAACCATTAATTTAACTACAGCATCCATATATATACGAGCTTGTAAGTGAACTGTATCAATCAAATCTATTTGCTACAATAAATGAATTTTCAATTGCTTTATTTTCCGTGAAGGATTCGATATTGTTATCGTGAATGTTTTACACGTTTCTATTAGACAGCCTCATGACGTGCTCAACAAAACATATTATGTAAAAAATTATTTCAAAACTATTCAAACTCTTAGTCTTTGTTCATAAATTTAAAGAAAATCATATTAAAAAGAAAATTTTCAAGACGATTTGTCAAAAATATCAAAAATTTCCTAAACATTCTATGCTTTCAATCACACTTCATTTTTCTGTACTATACACAAGCTTATTATAAATATCAGTATTAAGTATATATATTTATATTTGTAAATAACATTTAATAAAAAATGACTCAATCAGAAATGACTCATTAACATATCAGACACATATTATTTGCTTCTCGTTTTTGATACAGTACAATAACATAGTATCTACTTATATTGATAACTTTATTTTTATATACCTTCTGGGGCTTACCCGGAATATTGACTGGCATGCATTTATGTGGTTTATTTACGTGAATTAAAAAAAAATGTTTTTATTTAAATCACGGTGTACATTGAGCTTGTGTTATTATTAGTTATTATTACTGCTTAATTTTCTCTTCAAATTCTCATTTAAATTTTAACACAGCATAGGATGCTGAACTAATGTTTACACTGACACGAAAGCGAGACTATTGACTGTTATATAATCTGTAGTACTAGTAGGCAAAAAGAGAGAAGACAGAGAAAATCCCACGCAGACGACTCGTACACTGACTTTAATATTATAACATTCTTCTTTTACCTCAACCTGCAAGTTTGTATTACAAGTTATTCTTTGCCAAATATTGTCTTTAGGAAAACTATGAGGTACAACGTTACAACAGCATTAAAATAAGCTACAAAGTTCGCTAAATACCCAGCATATAAAATGATATTATCACAGCTTACATACGTCCCCACGGAGAGCGGTCTACACAAATTAGGACGATTAGGCCTAAGTCAAACTACGCTGACCCAGTGTGAAATGATCGACTACATACGAATATTTGGATTTATTCGTAGATAAATGTATGTAGTTTGCCGAACAATGTTTTTCTTCACTGTAGAAATGTCAGATAAATGTACATATGAAATTCAAAAAACACATTAAAACACGGAAAGGTAGACCCCACCACCCGTATCTTCGGAGTGCAAAATGAAATTAAATATTTAGCAATATACATAAATGTAAAACAATTAACATACACTTTGAAGTTTTGTGACAGTTCACTGCTCACTTTAGCGCAGGAAGTAACGAGTAAAGGAAAGACATAATATCAACTTCCTTAAAATATGCCATTTGAGGAAATATTTCCTTAAGGAGTCTTATAATGCGAATGTGAATCTTTGCCACGTAAAACTGTTCTCACCTCTGTTATTAGTATACATTGAAATAATATCAAAAAAGTTAATTTAAGATCAAATGTTATCAGTATCACTATTAAGCTGCAATGAGTCACTCTATGATAAGTCATTCTAGATACGTCACTATGTTAATATGTATGTGTAGCAATGTCAACAACTACACGAGCGATTATATAAGATTATATTAACGATACAATAATTGAAATGTTAACAAGTGTAATTATTCATTATAACTTTTATTATTTTATTTTGAGGTTGCAGCCGGCAACGCTGCGAAAGTTCTTAAATTTTGTCAATTAGATTCCGTCTATAAAATAAAGTACCAGGCATATTAAAATGCAAAGATATTTTACGTAGTACCAAATCTACTTACACGTGGAATATCATTACTAAAATTATTGATTTTTGACATTCATAAAATATCTATGAAATTATATAATTTTCTTATTACCTTTCTATACACTGCTGTGATGAGCACGAGCTTATCGAACAAAAATACTCTCATGAGCTGTCTCCTTCTTCGAGCAGTGTCCATTGCGAAGAACTCATTCTGACGCAGGAGACGTCCTTGGCAAAGCAGGTTCAAATGATTCTGAGAAGATAATATATTCATTTTGATTATTTAAAGTAGGTATGTTTTTTTTTTATTAAAGTATCTTTCATTTCCATAAAGCCATTATGCTTATCTAAAACTCAAAGTTGAACAGTTTTTATAGATCTGTCACTAACATCCAATAATAAACATTATAACTGCATTGCTATATAAATTAATTCAAAAGTAATTTCACTTTGAAAAGTTTCCATATCATTTTAGTCATGAAAAATTAACAAATAAAAATACAAATATACTCCACGTACCGGGCATTCTGTTATATTTTCTAACGCCATAATTTCATCAACCGCAGTCAATATTCTCTCGACCACAGTCTTGGCCTCTTTGAGACTTTCTAAAGGAGTTTCTTCGTTATCTGAGTCTCCATTGCTGCCTCCAGTTTCGTCACTGTCAACGCTCAACTTCGATATCCTAGAGTCACTTTCTGCCTTCTCATTCTCGTAACTTGTGTACGTCTTAACTAAATCAGCAAGGAACAACTTATACCTCGGAATTCTTTGGATCGGTTCTAATAAATAACTAGAGAGGTCTAACCTCTCGCCTAGTTGAAATTGTTTCTCCTAAAACAAACAGACATACAAACAAATTATGCATTGCTTAGAAAAATAAAAATGTATATATTTGGACCATTATTTACACATAGTCTGTGCAGTGATGCATAATGAATATGTAACACAGATACTTATACTTTGATAGATGTCGTAAGAGTCGACTACATTTATTTGCGTAGTGCCACTGGGCCTTGATTAAAATTGCCGATGTATATAGGTGTTACCCAAACTTTGAGGACTATAGGCGTGTACTATATTACGTGTATCCTCTCCGAAATATACGTGTATTCATTAAGCGTTGTCAGTACTTTGACGAATCAGTATTCGGCTTGCAATTTTTAAAAAATGCTAAGTAAATAATATGTAAGCAATGTTGGATATTATAAAAAGGCTACATCGATTTAACAGCTATAAAGTAAATAATGTAGCTAACATACTCGTTCACAGAATGGTTAAAACATCAACATATTGCTGACATATTGATGATGCGGATTCGAGTCCCGTTCGAGTCTAAAATTTCGTTTACGTTTGTTCATATTAATTAATTTTATGACACTTATTTGTTAAGGATAAAAACATATTTCTTATGTCTACTATTTATATAATAAAAATGAAATAACTGACTTAAGTAAATAATGACAAATAAACGTGGCCAATTTAAAACAAAACACCTAACTACTTAGTAACCTCCAGATCTTCGACGGCGGGTGATGAAATAGCGCCATTAGCCAACCAATCATTGCCCAACACCGCTGTTTTGCGCCAGATTGTGGATTGTGGTGTTATATTAATATCAATAAAACTTTATCGCCTTTCACCAATGTACAATTCGGGTCAAATCACATGTGAACGCGGCTTAGGATTACTGGAGCAGATTATGGGAGCAACTAGAGTGAAAAGATGCGTAGGAAATAGTGCGGCAATATTAACTTTCACCGTATGATTTTGGAAAAGATTGCATGGAAAGATATCTAGAGTAGCCTTTAGTTCTGCAATCAACACCCTTGTTTACTTTTTCGATGTTTCCAGTTACTTTAACTTTAATTATAAATAGACACTTTGTAGATTAGTAAATAATTACAATATATATTTTTTGATTCAGTATATGATTGTAATATTTCTCTAATTACGTAGTCAGGTAAATATGTTGATAAAATGTTTGGTTTTCATTTTATCATAGTGACTTTTTAATCAAATTAAAAAGGAGGTTATCTAAATATCTAACATAGATACAAATCTAATTAACAAAATTCAGTTCAATGTGACCTTCTGAAACACATCCAAACAATCGTAATCTTTTAAGTCTGATCACTGTCCTGGTTCGTTTATTTTTGTCATATTTTATCAACTTCGCTAAAAATTAATAATAATTTATACCTACTGCAGCAGTCTTTTGTAATAATTATGGATTTCTGAATATTTGTTTTCACAATTATATAGATAGTTCTTAATCTTCTGTTACAGGTTAACATGTTGGTACATTTTTGTTTCAATAATTACTAACAAGCCCTTTAAATGAAAAAGAAACTAAATTGTGCTCCAGCAAAAGACTGATGGATTTCATTACCGTTCAAAGCCCAGTAGCGTTAATTCGTTATAGCCAAAACATCAATTAAATTCGAGTCGCGTTCGACTTAATGATTTGCAATTCTTTACCACTAACTAATGTAGCGCAAAATTTTCAATCGCCTTTATTATATTTTTTTTATTGTTTACCCGAAGATTGGGATATCTTATTATTTATTTAAAATATATGCAGTTAATCACAAGTATCAAGATAGTTATGGATGGTATGTAACTAGAAATAATTAATGATTTGGAAAGAACTTTCGTATTTTGGAATTTTTTTTTATTAATTCAAACATACAAATATATTAAATAATTAGTTGTTAGTAATATACTTCACGTATAAATGAGTATGCTAGATAACGTTAGACTTTCTAGTTACCTTCATAACAATCTATTAATGGTTTCCATTAATTTGTATTAGAATTACATGCAGGATAGTAGAGAGACTAATAGAAAAGTAATAAAGGGTACTAGAAAACTAATATCTGTTGTTTGCAATTTTAATTGTATACGATTTGACAGATCGTATTACTTGACAATAAAAAGACATAGAAATTAAAAAATCCAATACTTTTAAAATAAATAATCAATAACAGGCAATACAAGAAGTCTATTTTGGACAGATTAAAAAGCTTGGTTCGCGCTTCATTCATGACGTGAGTTCATTCATAACATGACTTGTTAAAATTAAAAAAATAATATGCAATATGACGGAAATTATACAATTTTTTAACAAATATTAAGTACAATTTCTATAAATAGAGAATATGATGTTATTTTCTTTAAATAATGCTTTATGTAAAACATTGTGTGAGTATATGGAAAGTAACTAATTCCCTACAAATGTCAATGCCTTAGAACATGACCAAGACAACAAGTTATTTCTGCATTTATACCATAAGTAATAGTTAAATGCGCTAAAAAGTAAAAAAAATAACTTTTGCACTAAAAATACTAGAAAACTTTACTATTCACATATAATGTCATTTCAAATTTAATATATTTGACACAATTTATATGTTATAAAAGCTTGTCGCGAAATTTAAGTACTCGTATTTACTTTCTTAGTTTTAAAATTTTAATAGGCAGCTAGAAGAAGGAAAAAGAGATTCTTAAATATTTTTTTAATTTTATTTTATACTTTTTAATTTTTATAGTTATTCTTGGCAAGCCCTTTCATTTGATACCCATATTGTAGGAACAAACATCCACCATTTTGGGTGTACCGCCATATTGGATTAAGAGTGACGTCAAATTATTTTAATAGTTATTCTTGGCCGCTCCGCCGTCTTGGGTACGCCGCCATGTTACGATTTAGAATCACGTCACACAGTTAATCATGCATTGTCATCCAAACTAAACGTGTATACAAAATTTCAGCTCAATCTGTTGAGGGCAAGTGCCTTAAAATTGAGTTGTAAGATATACAAACATACATACATTGCAAGTTAAATAAAAGCTTGTAAAATAATATATTCGCACGACAATAACATTTAGTGTATAAAACATTGCTACTTCGTTTCTTCAGTCTTTAATTATAATTATTCTTTGCACCACAGCTCCATGCTAACGGTGTTCCAGTAGTTACTATAACGGTTCTATCAAACGGTCAGTCAATACACATCTTACTTCATGTAGCTGCAAGCGGCAGCTACATGAAGTTTGCAATCATTGTTCGTGCAGAAATACTAGAGACTTTCTGTGAAACACTAACATATTCTACGTGTAAATAAAAATATAATGTCACAAAAGCTATCAACAAGTATTGACTCAGTCTGCAATGATACATAACTTTCAGTTAACTACTAATATCAGTGTCTATATGTTATTTAAAATATATAAACACCTTTTCAAATATTACCTACCTTTAGCTTAATCACAAATTACCTTATAAATAAGTATATCATTTCCTTTAAATTGTTTAGTAGGACGTATTAGAGACTTTTTGATTTCATTAGCAAAGCATATATCTTATCTGTCGTTGTAAAATAATTAATTAAAAATAATACGCACTTCATTCAATACAATTCTACCAAAATAATTGCTTCGTTACTTTTTAATTGTTTAACAATCTTACTTAATTTATAATAATTTTTATTGGGACATGTTTTGTTTTTATTAGCACAACATATTTATGAAAACAATAAATAAATATTTATCATGAGATGTTCTTGTGACATATTGTCAGTATTATTACATGTTTACTCAATAGACAAAATGATAATTAATACAAAACGTAATCGTTTTCGTTTGGTACAATAGCGGCATCTGTACCAACTCGTTATCAATAAAACGTTATATACTCGTATCTATTTGATAAACAAAATATGCAATTACTCATACGTAAATTCTCATATCTATTGACTACAAAAAACCATTGATAATAGTGTGCGTAGTAAAACCTACATCCGTTTCAAAAAGATATATTATTAATAAATCCAATTACACAACTGAAAAATGTAATAAGGTTTTGGGTGTAAGAAGATTGGAAGATAGACAAAATAAATATAGATGTAATTTGCCTACTTTATAGTTATTGTAAACGTCAGTTGTTGTGATTAGGGAGAGGGGTAATAAAGTATGAAACATCCACACTTCATCAGTAGAGTAGATGATCATGATTTATTATGAGTACACTATTAGCAGAGAAAATTGTGAAAACAACGGTATACCTGCAATTATTTACCTTTGAAAATACAGTAACATGATGCGGATCTCTCAAAAACGCTCTACATTAAATACACTGCAATCGTAACGTCATAATTTAATACCGTCACCTAATTTGTATAAACAAAATTGCCAACAACTTTTATAATTGTACGTTTATATGTATATTTATTATATATTGAAATGTGTTTCATTTAATATGAGAAAGCTTAAATATGTTAAAAATGCTTAATTTTTTTTATAAAATCAATATTACTTAAATTAGGTAATTACATAGTATAAACTTCTATACTAATATTAAAAAGAAAAAAAGTGTATAAACTTTTATTTCTCTCTCTTTTTTATTTGTTTGGATGAACGGTGCAAGCTTCCGTGCTACTTACTGAGTTTGATATGGGTATAATGCACATTGTATAATGTTTGCTAAGGGAAAATATATCTTCTTATAGGGACATGTGATTAGTTCACTAAATAACATATTACCTGAAAGAACTGCTTGTTTTCATAGACCAGTCTCGTTGCTCTCTTATTATTTCTAGAATACATCACGTACATGTTGAACTTCGGTTCCTGGAAGAGAAATTTAAGTGTCAACCTCAACATTATCATTTATGGAAGTAAATCGTAATCGATTACCTCAATAATGATATAAACAAATTAATACCGAAGTATAATATTTGTTTTCCGTGAGGCGACCCTACAACAGGATCATCTCCTTAGGTACCTCTGTCTTACCTATTCTGCTGCAAAATAGCAGTGATCACATAAACGTGACCTGTATGAAGGGTTAGATAAGCAGTGAAATCACCCGAAAATGTATTGTTTACACATCTTCTGTCACATATCGGCAACGTACACTGTGATTTTAGTGGGGGTTGCAGATTTAGCAACTGCAACCACTTACTATCAGTGGGCATAAAAAAGCAGATACAGCAAGTCATGTCTGAAATTATTTTTTTTTTCGTAACTTTTCAATACTTTCACAGTGAAATGAGCAATATCCATGACCTGGCTAACATGGCAAGTCGAGCTCTGATGAATCGTGCATTACTAATAACTCCGACAAAAACTCTTCCAATCTAGGGTTGCCACTAAAACAATGGATTCTATGACCCGTACAGAATAGATTGACACGAGATTGCTTAAGACTAACTGAGAACGTTGTGTATGTGTGATTTTGCTATATCATCGCAGTTTGTGCCCATTATATGTCACAGTTTTATTTATCACAATTCATAATATTTTTATTCCTTTTATTGAGGGTTTATTTTGTTTGTTAACATTAGCCTTCAAATATCATAATAATTAGGAATTATTAAGGATGATAATTAACGAGAAAGTTCGTTTTAAATATCATAATTAACAATATTGAAACATGATTAAAATATGTGCTATGTGCTTATTTAATTATTTAGATACGAATACTTCAAAATGTATAAATATACATGCAGGTACAGGTACACAGGTACTGTAATCATGATTTGTTTTTAAACTTACCATACAACATAATATGAACACAAAATTATGCATCTATGAATGGTTATATAAAAATGGTTATATTTAGTAAATTTTACACAGTTTTAAAAAAACACACCAACCAAGTCACTGACCGTCATTCATTTAAAGAAGTCATATAATCATAACTTTTCTTGAAAAAGACAGTGCTGTAATTTGTTTATTACTATTTAATAATAATATTGAGATAGCTCGGTAAATATATGTATATTTATGTAAATGAATTTTATATGAAATATTTATAAAATACTGCCAAATTAATTAATAAATTCAATCCTAATCTATATATCCGTAAGTGTAATCGTAAGTTTCGATCTATTCAATAGTAGGAGAGATTCCAAGTAATGATGGAGAGCATAGAATCATGCGCTCCAACAGGCCATGACATCGATATTTTTTCGTTTTTCTCGTGCTCTGTAGTTTATATTGAGCGCAATAATATTTCCTTTGCTGTTAATTCAAAGTTAATTTTTACTAAGATATTTTACTTCAATTCTGACTTTGAACATTTCGTACTTTTTTACAAATTATGTTTTATCGACGCTGTGTTTGTGTTTTGTGTTTATAATATAATTTTCAGATATTTTTACTACACTTCTTTAGTAGTAGTAATTAATGTTTTGAAAAAGTTTTCTATATAAATAACAAAACTGCAATAATAATAATAAAATACAGCATTATAATTGTAACATACAACATATTATAATTCTGATTATCTACTTACATACGTCCTAAAACACTGCCCCAGCTTCCTAAGGTCACACTCGCATCTTCGTAGCGCTGGCAGGAATTCCCGTGAGTGAAAAGCGTACACGTCCTCAATGTTACAGAAGATGACCCATTTCATGCCCAACAAAGACTGGGGCAAATCATTTCGTGACATCTCCGGCAGATAGTTCTCAATGACATGCTTCAATCTTTCTACGTACACGCTTTCCGTATGCACCAGCTCGTTCACCCGTTCTGTTAATCGTCTGGAAAGCACGTAAAAAAAGATTAAACCTAAACTTGAATACTAGTAGAATTACTTAGTAAGTATTTTTATTTATTAATTATTGGTGGCCGCAACTTCTTCTGCACAGGATTAGTATTTCGAGTACCTTATATTAGCGTGGCGTAGAAAATAACTAATATTATGACATTAAAATTGTAACATAAATAATCTTTAGATCGCATTTGAAAATTATAATATTATGTTATTATAGTCACGAGCACTGCGGCCTACTTGTGTCTCTGTGTGTAGGCCGCAGTGCTCGCGCTGTAAAGTATTTAGAAATATTGAATTTATTAAGAAATGAGTTAAATGGTTCCCCGATGAAGAGCGAAACCAAATAATTCTACAGCAAGATGGTGCTCCAGCCCATAACAGCAGAATCACTACTGCCTGGATTAATAACCATTTTAATACATGGATTGGTACAAACGCCACAATCAGATGGCCTGCAAGATCACCAGATCTCACCCCTTTAGATTTTTTTTTGTGGAGCTATGTAAAAGATCATATTTACATTAAATCGTATACTAATGTCAACGAATTGAGAGTGGAAGTACAAAATACTATCAATAATATTCACCACAACACACTTTTAAAGGCTACCAGCAATGAAATCGTACGAAGATAAATTTGTGTATTCAAGAAAATGGGGCACATTTCGAACAATTAATTAGTTAGTGTATCATTTTTTGTACATACTTATTAATGTTTTCCTTTAATTTAATTTATGAAGTTTGTTAGAGAGATTTGATCCTTATAATTGACCCTACGGATTTTTGCAATAAAATACAGGGTGAAACTTTTGCAGATTTTAGTCGGTTCGATTACCGGTGGGGCAAGTGAATTTTCAAAAATCTTTGAATGCAGTTTTATATCTTTTTCAAAAATAAAGGAATGTTTCCTTCAAGTAAACTTTCTATCTACAGTATAAGAGTACTTCCCCTCCAGGTGGCATTACAAATTCCACCCTGTATATATAAATTATAGCCTAACTGTTGTTCTGATATATAAGCTATATCATTGTGAAGTTTCATTTAGTAGTTTTTTTACGTGAAACAAACGTAACGTGAAAAACCAAGAGGAACAAACATCCATCCATACCTACATTTTTGCGTTTATAATATTAGTAGGGATGTGCCTATTTTGTATAGGCTCTTGACCTGATCTAAGATGATAAAAGTAGAGTCAGGTTGTAATTTGGTGAAAACAGGAACGGAAAACACTAAAGAATTATTATTTAGCAGTCCGCATTATAAAATTGGCAAAAACTTCATGCGGAATTTCACAGTAAAGATGTGTCTTAACCGGGCTCTAAGCGTTTCGTGATAAACGGAGGACAGTGCACTAAAATATACCGGCTCAGCATTTATCACTTTTATGAGTTACTGGGATTCCTCTTCAGCATACCAGATACCACAGCTAATTGTCAGGACGTGATTGTATGCATTCCTGCGCGTGAGATGGTCTCTAGACATCATTCGTGGGATGCAATCAGTACTTTTAAGTTAACGGTATGAGTCTGCACGCCACATGTGACTCTGTATAGAAACGCATATAACCGCTTAAAAGTAAGTTGTCCGTAAGCTTGTTGTATAAAAAATGGTCCTATCAGTTTTTGTGCTTACAGCATCTACGTCTCTTAACTCCATAAAGATACATATTTTAAAAAATAGACAATCGTTAGCCTACATAAAGATATAATTGATAAAGAATTAGATCGCCTTCAATTAGTCCAAAAATAAAATTTGTAAACAAACCTACTCATCACACTCATTTAGACAACAGCGTCGGCACACGTGAATAATTGTGTATATTATGGTGGAACGTAAATACGTAAATACAAACTCAACCTTGGCATCTACGCCCGCGCTTCGCGGCTTCCGAGCAAAAATATATCAGCTACATTCTATCGATAAAAACCGTACGAGCAAATCAGAAATACGTGTGACAAAATGAGCAATAAGTAGCACAATAGTAAAAGCAAGAAATGATAGTTTCACAATTTAACAGAAAGTATAAAATTCGGGCGAAATAAAAGTGTTATTTCTAGGATTTTAACAATTTAAATAAACGAATTCCATTTTTTAATTTCAAATTTGACAATAAGGTCAAAATGTAGTGTAAAATGAAATGAAATATCTCGCATTTGATAAAAGATATAAAGTTTGAAGTAAGAACGAAGAAAAAAAAGCAACTTAATAGAAAGGTCCATGGACATGGACAGGTCCAAGGACCATTCAAGCACGATCATCTCAGTCTTAATTATTATATGTACAATCGTGCTATGACCTATGACAACTGGAGCATATGTCGTATATTCTGCTTTTGAACAAAGTTGTCCGACAAAGACTGATCCATCCCCATTTTTTAAACAAAACTTTTATATGAGATGGCTTACAGTTATTATTAATAATGTATAACATTATGACTATACCGTGCATGCTCTACTTACAATAGCTCCGTAGATTATATTTACTGAAATTAAATAAAACATATTTTAAAAGCAACACCATTTTTCGTTACAGGCTTTTTCGCTTGTACTATATTGGCAATAACTTTGTGATAACAAATTTCCTCGATTTTAAATTACTATATTAGTTTGATATTTATTTATAGGCCTGTAAAAGTTTTATAAACATTTGTTTCTTACATCAATACATAGTATAAAACAAAGTCGCTTTCGCTGTATGTCCGTATGTATGCTTAGATCTTTAAAACTACGCAACGGATTTTGACGCGGTTTTTTTTAATAGATAGAGTGATTCTTAAGGAAGGTTTGTATGTATAATAAATGCATAATATAGTGGAGAAACACTGATAAATTTAAAGGTTTCTAATGTGATGTCGTAAATAAGCACGTTTTTTTGCGCTTATATTGCAAACGCTGGCTGAACCCTACGAGATAGACCAAAATAATGTACTACAGTATTGTACAACTTACAAAAATCCACAAAAAAGTCCGCGATGGTATATGTCTATCTCTTAGGGATAACCCACCATAATCATTTTTTCACTGCACCCGTGCGAAGCCGGGGCGGGTCGCTAGTATTAAATAATCAAAGAAACCGTTAGTTTGAAAAAGTAAACTTTAAAAGAATCCAAAAAAGCGGCAATGGACCTAATTCAAAAGATTCTTTTACGAGTACACTCAGTTTAGACGATATGATACAGAAAGTTATAGAAATTCCATTAGTGTCAGTATTATTATTAATATCCATATTAGTTAATATTGTTAAATGTGAAAAAAGTGGATAAATTAGTTAATATAGTAATGTTGTAAACATACAATATATTTGGATAACGGTTTTCCAAGTTCCCGTCTATTTGACTGTTCTAATTAGTCATTTAACAAGTTTCTGTCAATGTGAATACCGCACTACCTAAGTAAAGTAGTGAACATAACTAAAATCCATATATAGTATAATCACTAAATATGGAATGTGTTTAAATGCAATGTGAAACAAATTTAGCATCAAACAATGTATGACTGCATTGTTACAGAAGTACTTTTTTATTTACATTAAAATAACATTTCCATAGAATTCTTCATACAGTCAATAAATTGTTTTGTATTTTGTTTAAAAAAAAACAAAAAAAAATAACTAAGACGTAAAACTTATGAAGCATCAATTTCTCCTGAGACCTTAGTCAAGGCCCGGCAAAATGGATTTTTGAACTCAATAATTTTACGTTCAAACAAATATTGGTTTTTGTGGAAAATCATATGTCGTAAATAAATTATACCTACACAATATGACGTGAATGTATCTCCTTGCCAATAATATAATTATATAATGTTCCATTTTAATTAATTTATTTATTTATTATTGCAATATATGTACATGTTCAACAATGAGCAAAAGATAGTCCATATTTCCTTTGAAATTTCTTGCATCCACTGATTTAGGTTAATGACATGTAAACTAAGAATATTATACATAGATATAAATAAATTCATAGGTAGCATATAAGACAAAAATCAAATTTCACGGATAATTCTGTCAATATGGCACCATCTTCCTTACTAAAATAGTGCACGGTGATTGCGAAACATTCTTAGAACTAAAATTACATCATTGTGCGCTACAATAAAAATTCTTAATTGTAAACTACAAAAAAATATGATTTTTTTTTATTATTATTTCAGCACGGCCTGTATGAAACTGTTATTTTAATTATTTTGATTGTTGAAAAAATCTACTTATTATTTTTATTACATTGCGCGAGGTAAATATTAATATTTTTATACTTAAGATTTATTTTCATAAGCTTAACCTTTGAACTGTTCGATAACTATCGGAACGAAGGGAAAGTACCTACGTTTTCAATGTATGACTTTAGTCATCATTCAGAATCTTCTTATCTGCTGAGATAATCGAAATTCGCAAGTAAAGCTATAAAAACTCCCTACTGATTAAATTGATAATAACACAATGGAAACATCACTTAAGTCTACTTTAATAAGATAAATATTAGGCCAGGATGTGTGATCAGCTAAATTCCCCGCGTATCATAGAGACAAGCGAAAAACCCAGCAGAAAACGGAAACAGGGAACAAAATTTATATTTTTATTTTGCATATCGTTTGTTAGTTAAAGTTTATATAAATGAAACAGATATTAATGGTATTGTGGTAAATGGATTTTAGGATAAAACCATCTTTGTATCCAATGTGTGTATATTTTTTCAAATAAATGTTAAACCTTATGCTCAACAAAGTTATAGAGTTTATCTACATACATAAGTTCAGTATAAATATGATAATTTTTTAAACTGTAATAAGTAATAACAGTAAAGTATAAAAGTATATTATGATATTTATCATATTATCTCATTACACACGAAGTAGTACATTGCAAGCCGAGCCCTAGGCGAGTGATGAGCTAACTTTACTACTTTCATACGACGTTTCTCAAGGCGAAAAAAAATTATAAAATTTATAGGAGATAGCGCGTATTTTTGTACGCTCCGAATGAAAAGGTGAATATTATTTAAATGCAAAATTATAATGTTATGTTATAAGCTAAAAATATTTCACGATAGTAATTTAAACGAAAAATGTATAATTTTTTTCTCTTACACAAAAAGGCTTACCACCCACCTGATGGTAAGCAGTCATCGTAGCCTGTGAATGCCTGCAGCACCAAGGGGCATCACAAATGTGTTGCAAAACTTTAAGAATCTACTCTTTTTTTTTAAGGACACAACTTAAGAGTTACAAAGCTTGGCCTGTGAGGCGGCGGTTTCTTCTCAATCTGGCGACCGAGTCAAGTTCTAGTTACATAGCAGCTTCTCTCATTATCTACCTACCTATGAGTACATTCATCGTTTTCAAAAAACCGGTCATAAATATTAGTACAACTTTCATAATTCAATTTTACTTAAATAAGCCATTTTTTGTCATATCTCTGAAAAGTTTGGATCCACAACAATAACCACTTAATATTAAATATACTAGTTGTCTTAAGTATAATCACACTTCTAATGACGAGAAAATTATTAAACCGTAAAAGTATTGTTAGGGTCCAGATGAGGCGTTAAATATCTTTTATTTGACTACATGTATCTACTTTCATATATTTAATAATATTATTAATAATGTAATAGTACTAGGTATTACAAAATATGAAACAATAAATATGTGTCAATGTGGCCGGTGTAGAGAAGAGATTCCGCTAATTACCGAGCAGTCGATGTCACCCGCGTGCCCCTGCGTGCCCGTCGCCTCATCCGATATTTCGACTGCTTAAAATCAAAATATAGTAACTCTTCCCAACAAAAATCGGGTCGGCTACTTTGATTCGTTAGCCCGACGAAACCAGAAGAGATAACGATTTGGGTGTTTGACAAAAAGTTGTGCTATATACATTTTATCTCGTAATCTTTTTGGAGTATAGTTACACTAAAATCGCTCATATTTTTTCGTGAATTTACCCAAATATAACTATAAAAACAGTATCAAAACTTAGTAAGTCTGCTTTACTAGGTTATTTGGATATTTATTTTTTTGTTTATTTATTTGTTATTTTTACTTTGCGCCAAATTCAAAACATTGCAAGTTGGTATTTCAAATTCATAACTTACAAGTTGGTATTTCAACTTAGTAAGTCGCTTGAGATGCTAGAGTTTTAAATTTGTATTCTGACATACTAAGTTTAGAATTTGTACTTCAAAGAAATTCTCGTAATCATGGCAAATTGCTTAGACTTGCTAAATAATATCTTAAAAATTACGTATTAAAATGGGTGTTTTAAGGTCCACATCGTTTCGGTACTACTTATTAAGTCGAAAAATGCCAAAAACCGGTTTTTTCAAATTAGGTGTTACTAAACGAAGTGTAATAGAATCGCATAAAGAAAATTAATAATCAAATAATCATTAATAAATAATTGTATACAAAAAATGTGTAACAATATGAAGAATCACGTTCGTAAATTTCAATTAATGACAATAGTTATTTAGACGACACTGAACCACCAAGGAATTCGCAATCGTCACGAAGCAGGTCAATAGGAATATCTTGATATTGTCTTTCAATTTCTAATATCAATGCACCAATTGTTTTCTTGGTCTGATGGTATAATCTTTGTCCTTGAGATATCCCTAACAAAAGGATGGGCGTGAGAAAGGTATTCAGTGGTACCCCTTATAATAATCTAAAAATATTTTGTTTCGAATATAATTTTGTATATACACGTTATATATTCATCATCACATAATACGTATTTTGTTTCATCACACATCATATATATTTTGTTTTCAGCTTTAATTTATTTTAATAATAGATTCTATAAAAAAATATATATTTCCATAATAATAATAAAATATTAATTAATTAATTTGACATCAAGTATATTTTAAGTTATATTAAAAAATATTTAACTTCAAAGTTATTTCATTTAATTATCAATTAAGAAATCTGTAATTATATTACATTATTTATTACTTTTTCTATTCAATTCAAATATAGCTGTTTAGGTATTACGCAACTAAGATGTTTTATCGCCAATGTCATTAAATCCAGTTGACTGACGATATTGTTTAGTTTTTGCCTCGATTTACAACTGATTTATTTTTGATGATGACTCTGCAACCCACGCCACCATCGACTCTGAAATCACAGACAGCCTACGATCTGTTGTTATGCAAAACAGACGGACCATACCAAAATATTGAATATCAACAATGAGCATGTAGAGATTAGCAGCAACAAAATTGTTTTCAGTTTCCTTATATGTGGTGGTTAGCCTATTACAATAGAATGCACATTTAAACCATATGAAACATTTATTTGTTAATAACTTTATTTTTTACTAATAAGATAATTGTACATTAAGTACAATAATAATTCGGTGTCCTCATTTACCCTTTATTTTTTTTCTCAGTGTAGGAATGGAATCTATTTAAATATTACTGGTAGTAACGAGTTTTTAATGTTATTGGTAGTAACGAGCCGAAATTGTAAGAGTCAATTTTTTTCTTGTTGTTTTCATATGTCTCTTATTCATTGTAGTATTTTATATTTAATTTGTATATTTATTCCGGAACAACAAACAGTTACAATATATTATATAAGCATAACCTATTATAAATCATATAATGAAATGTGTGCAATTGTATATCTTGTGCTACTGCTAATTCGCACGAAAACTATATGATAATAATTTTACGATAAAAAATATACATAAATAAAAGTGTTATGAATAATAATAGGTGATTAAGTTTTGCCTTATTTTATATGTTAGAAAAATACGATTTTCAAAATTGATCCACCTTCTGCCTTTGCATACAGAAACCTAAGTGTGAAACACGTATATTACTGAAATTTGACTATTATCTATGAGAATAGACTTTCTATGTAACTTATTTGTCAGTAGTTTCACAGTCATCGCTTTCCGTACCTTTATTGACATTGCGCGATATGATCACAGTGTCACATTTATTATACTGTTGAACAAGAAACCAACACATTTCAACGCCTTTCACTTCCTTCACGTAGCAATGTTGACATTCTATTCGTTCATGTGGGAAATACGCCAAATTACATTACTTACCCGCCAGACTAATTATTGACTATGAAAAAGTACAATTTGTACTAACATGCAGTCAGCATTTCAAGTAGATGACAAAATCCAAGGATTGTAATGAGACATTTACTATTTAACGTAATAACAATTAAAAAAAATACGTAATAACTCTCTAACGTAAATAACATTTTTAATTACATGATTACGATTATGTTTGAAATAGGATTTTGCTAGAGACAATCAAATTGATTTCGTATACTTTATATCTCCATTTTCAACGTTTCCTCCGGTGTTAATGTCATATTATATTGAAAACTAACATAAATCATGTAATTGCAAAATCGTACGTCATAAAATTGGGGATAGTAAATAGGTCATGGATGTTGAATAGTTAAATTTCATTGTATTACTTTTGCCGCTAACTGTACGTACTGTTTTTCAATTCAACACATTAGTAATTCCACACTAAGCTTGTGCCACGTTCCACGCTGAGCTTTTCGAAGAATTTTTTTTTGCATGATACATCATATTTCAGAAGTAGTTCAAATGAAAAGTTTTTTAAAAGTCAACAAAAACTAAAATAAATATTAGTTGTGACAAAATATTAAACTCGACAAGAACTAGAACCAGAGTTTTCAAGAAACGGTGTTGACGCCTTAACTATCCAACTAAACTTAAAATAATTAAAAATATTTCAAAATATACTTAAAGTGAAATGTAAAACAATATATTTAAATTGCCTCAAAGCAAGAGCCATAATGAACAAACTTTTGACACATGTTTATAAATAGTCTATTATTAGTCGGTGTCAACCAAGATCAGTTTAATCCTCCCCCTGTGGCTGACCGGAGTAGGGCGACAGTCTGGTAATCAGAGAATATAAAAATCTTTTCATCAGCGGTACTTCATGTACCGCGTGTTTTCCAGATATAACTTACTAACTAATACTAATTAAAACGTATTTTTAAACAAGAATTGGAAATAACCTTTTAACATTAAATATAAGATATTAATTATGTCATCATCTGTCTGTTTTCACAGCATTCTTTGCCATATCCAATCACTGTCATTAATTTATTATAGATTATTGTTATCGTCTTCAAAGCAATTTATAAATTAAAAAACTATATATTATTTTTCTAATAATATATTTTTTTTAATGTGGAAATGTGTGAATTCGCACAGTACCTGACTGCTGGGTGGACGGTGTTCATGTGGGGCTCTCCGACAAGAATGCATGGCCATTAGGGTAGACGACTACAAATGATTAGGGCCGTTTTTATACTATAATTATTGATTTGAGCAATTTGTATCTATGAAAGTATGTATATAGAAATTTCAGTTTAATTATTAATTTATATTGTTTTTACATTTCTCAAAAGAGCAATTATTATTTACGTATTCTAATGAAACGAACCATTTCTAACATTGCCACATTAAATGTAACATTTTTTTATAGCAGAAAGTATACCTATAAACGTACAATAACAAAGTTATTTTAAAATTGTTTATACGCTCGTACTAATTTGACGAGTTTACTGAGTTATGACGTCACGATTGCAGTGTTTTAGTATGGAGCGTTTTGAGCGACCGTGACAGCGCGGCAAAACATGGCGATGTATCTTCAAAGTAATAGGTGCAGGTGGTTTGTTGTTTCTACAATATTTCTCACTTAAAAGAGTACTCTTATATATAATTGAACTTTAAAAATTGTCGTCTACCCATTTGTGGGTAGCAGAATTCCCCAGTGGCCTCTGCCCTTATGGATACGTATGGCAGAGTTCACATCGCAATACTCACAATAACTACCTACTCGTACGTATATAAACCAATTTATTCAGAGTAGATGTGAAGTTTGATTAGAGAAAAATAAAATTACAAAATATGGTTAAGGTACTACACAAATATTGACATAATTAAGAGAATAGTATCGATCACTTTAATTGCTTGTGTCATCATTAATACATTGTATTTTACATAGTATTTTTTTTATGTAAACTGCTGTGTTCTACTTTATTTTCATTAATTTTTTTATTGATACCTAAAACTTCTGCAAGTTACAATGTATTATTTTTTATATTGCAGATCTTGCTTTCTTGTCTATTTATTTCTTTAGGTAACACTTTGACAATGGATTTAATTAATTTGTTTCTCTTACTTTTAAGTTAATAGTAGAAACATGCGCACTATAAATTGATCGTGACTACATATCAACCAACTTTATTTATATTGTTCACTGTTTTTTTTTAATTCTGCTCCTTTTATTTGTTTCTCTCAAGAGAGATAGACTAAGAATCTTCAGAACGAGTATATGTAGCCAAAATACCACAGTGACGGCGAAAACCACGTACCAGCCGGAGCGGTCCGATCGGTATACCTACCGACAAAACCCAGCCTTATGCCTAAGTTCAAAGAACCACCATGAAAGCAAATTATGACAGCTACTGCCCCTCAGGAGAGGCAGCGATACAGCGCTGCCAATAAGTGGGGCCATATGCGCGAATACTCACAGTGACGCCTTTATTATGAAAGGGTGCCATGAAAGGGTGCATGCTCCTGTTATGAAAATATATCGATTCCCACAGATATTGTTGCTGAAGGCTATTATTCATTTATACGATAAGTGTTCATAAGATCTATTTAGGCTTAAAATATAAACAAATTTGTCATACAAAAACTACGTCATTGCTATTTAAGTAATTTTAATACTGCCTACCTATTTGGTTCACCTTACAAACCCTAAAGTATAATTTCACGAATGCCGCCCTGCAATGTTTTTCCAATTTCCAAATTCTATCTGACAAATGTTAATTGGAAAATACTATTGCAGTAGAATAAACTTTAGTAAGTACATTTTAAGATCTAGTCTAGTATATTTATTAGCGTTCCCAAAATATCTCATAGTAGATCTAATAGAGATGTAAAAATACATTTTCTCAAAGTAGGAAATTAATAATTTATTTATCCAACATAAAGTAGTTTAATTTTAGATTTTTCCCATTTGATTTAAAGTGAAACCTATGGAAATTACAAATTCAGCGAATTGTTACGTATGTACGTAACGTTTGTTACGTAAAACTGCATCTAAGAACATAGTCCCGAATTTGCTTACATTAAATTTAAAACATTTCCTATAATAAAAACTAAATAGTATCTAAGATAATGCGGGTTGAATCAATTTTCATCTACGACCATATCCTTAATCAAATAAAATAACTAAATATTTATGTTATATACATCAAGTCACTTCATGAGTTTCAAAAAATATGCTAAAATTTATTGAAGTGCGTTATTTACATGTTTGGGTCATAGAAACTGATATGTTTACTTTACGATTTAACGAGTTAAGTAGATTCCTAGCAAATCGATGATGAGACACGAAAAGACTCACAAAATAATCATCCTAACAAGTTTTCAAAAAAAATTTTAACACATACAGAACACTTAACCACATATGGACATACCTATGCTATACACAGTTTAATTAGAATTGAAGAACACCATTTGTTTTGCAAGTAATAGTATGACAGTTCATAACTTTGGTTATATACTCTTCACTCTGTAGCTAGCTTTATAGGTACTACTTTGTAACACCTGTTCGTTAAACATGGGAACCTAATAGGTATGTGCACGGAACCATATGAATAAACATCAAGGTGAAACTTTATTCATTTAACGTAACACCACAGTTGCGTACTCATGCCGTATAACATTTAAGTGTTCAGTACGTGCCTTTGTTATAAAAATATAACGACAACTCAAGTTATAATAATATTCGCAGAATGTTTGCTTTCCTAAACACTCAAGGTCGGTAATATAACAAAACGGATAACGGATCAATAATCGAACATTATCAGTACTTATACCCAGAAACCCAGAGCGATAATACAAAAAGATATCATTGTGACTTGGTTGAAACATATATTAAAAAAATTATTGAGAAATTGTAATAAAAATACCTTCTATATTTTTCCTTTTTACTTTCCACGGGCATCAGCGCTGGCGCCACAGTCCTTGGAACACACCACTCGTTCACAGCACTAACAGTTAAAAATTCAGTGTCTGGTGCATGACAGGTTTCGGAGCCGAATTCATCCGAGGAAACTGTAATGCTGTCATATTTCTGATACGGCACCATATCGAAAGATGATATTGATTTAATACTAACATTATCGTAATTGCTACGTTCATTTGACCCAATTGAATTATTGTCATGTTCATCACTATTTTCTGCTTCTTCGTTAATTAAAGTGTCTGTCGAATGATCACCAGACAAAGTGTCTGTCCTACCGTCATTATCATTATTGAGCACATATTCTTCACCTTTGTCCGATTTGTTACTACTCGATTCTTCGGAACTACTCGAAGTACCATTTTCTAATTCCTCGTTTACACTTGTAATGTCTTCTTCTTGATCAGACATCTCTGACCGTTTTAATCTCAACAATTTTTCTAAGTCACTTTGCCTAACACCATAAGACCAATGTGCGTCACCTGAACTAAAACCAACGTTTGATTTTTTTCTAATAACTGGTGGTTTTCGCGTCCGGCGATTAGGAACAGGCGAGGAGTTCGGCGTTGTGAATGAATAACGTCTTTCCATGATTATGATATCTTCTAGCACAGGCGATTTTCTTTCAGAAGATGAACAATCTTCAATGCTGTCATTAAAGGGTTCCGGAGGCGGTGGTGCCGGTCTATGAGGCACAAGACTACTTGACTTCCTGTCAGAAACGAAACCAGAGGAACTGGACTCAAAACTATTCACTGATAAGTTTGATAACAATGAATTCACTGACACATTCGAGTTCCGATCTTGAGATTTTGTCACAGGGCACAAATTGTGGAAATGATTTTGAATTGGATTCACTACACTCGTCAAACTACCAAGAAGTGGATTCTTAGTTTTTTCCAGAGACTCACTTGATGAATTATTATAATTATTTTGCGACGTTTTCTCGAAGCGTAAAATCATTTCTCTGACACTACGCTTCTGTCGTCTGATAACAACTTCATCGTCGTCTGTATTATCGGAAGATTGAATGTTTATCTCGTCACCGTGGCGGCTGTACGTTTCTTCTTGCGTCATTGTGAGTTTTTTTAACTCGTGCAAAACGCAAGCTCGCTCTTGAGGTAACAGTCGGGTTCATGTCAAGGCGCACAGCGAGTGCGCATAACTCACGCGCGCGCTCCGTGTTGACCAAACACAACTGCCAGTGCTACTAAGCGCACGCGGCTATGACGAGGACGCAGCCATTTACACTATACGGGACGTAATCGTAACCTTTTAAAAGAACGTTACATACCTTTTGTTTTTACTATCACTTAAAATTGTTACTGATCTACCAGATGGTAAATGACGCAACGCATTGAACGTATAAAATATACAAACATACACCAGCAAATTCCTCACGTATAAATTGCATTGACTTGTAATGCTTGTCATTTTTTGTTCATTTTTACTCATTATCACTTGTATGAGCTGTCAGTAGAAACTTCATTGGTAGGTGAAGCGTAGAATTGTATTTATGTGAATCTGTCTGTATCACTAGCCATAGTTTATAAATATCTCAATATTTTGTAGATATAATGTATAAATTTATATAATATTTTTTTATCCTCGTTGAAATTTCAAGTCTCCGCTATACTTTGTTTATAATGCCAGCTAAGTTTAGCTAAAATAATCTCTTACTGCGATAGTCTATCATAGTTATTGTTATCGAAGTTAAAAGTTGAATAGTCTATCATAGTATAATTGTAATATATATTAAATTACAAGTATATGTAGATAGAATGACAAATAATTACTAAGTAATCACTAAACAATCATAAAAAGATGTAACAGCATAATCAATGAAAATGTAATTAGCAACTATGAACTGATATGATATTATACGACCACACGATAAAAAGTCATCATATGTAAATGACTTTTTATTGTGTCACAGTATTTGTATCACGTCAAAGCTAAGATCATAAAAAATTCTAACGACATATAGTTGACACCTCCATATATTATTTGATAAGTTTAAGTTTCAGTGTAACTTTGTGAATCTTAAGAAAGGTGTGTGTTAAATTTTAAATTATACCTACGAAGCTTTGAGAAGGCGGGTGACCGAAGTCTCTTCCGTAGCCCAGTTTTCATTACCACTAAAATCGAAAAGCAATAGTCCACGAATGTTTTGGCCTATAATAATGACAATAGTTTTTTATTTAAATAGACTCAGATTTTAATCATATAAAATAAATAGGTAGCAAATTGGTATAAACATAGTTTGAGACCAGGGGAAATATTTACCACTCGAAAAAAAAAAAAAAAATATATATATATATATATATAATATATATATATATATAATAATATATATATATACTTGTAATTTCTATTGACGTACAGTACAAAACCCAATAAAATAAGTTTTTTTTAGATTTTCATTCATTATATTTAGTAAGATTATTACACGTCTGCAAGATGTACCTAAAATTTTGAAACATATAGACAATGTTATCAACCTAGTATCTTACATCTGTAAAATTCACTTTATTAAAATTAAATGTTATGCTTCCTCAAAAGAAACTTGTCATTCTCTATTTTTTGATTTTATGTATTAGTCATTGCGACTCGTAAACCAGAGTCGTCAAATAAGACTACATATCAATATTATTTTTTAATTT
Source organism: Scirpophaga incertulas (assembly GCA_036419045.1). NCBI lineage: Eukaryota > Metazoa > Arthropoda > Insecta > Lepidoptera > Crambidae > Scirpophaga > Scirpophaga incertulas. The sequence goes on along the minus strand of CM071634.1, from coordinate 24,118,833 downwards.
CTAAATACAAGAGAAGATACATATAGGTATATTGAAATTTTCCAAGTAATTGCAAATATTTCCTGTGTGTATATTTTTGATATATATATATATCTTAATATATATATTTCTTGTGTGCGTGTGTATGTGACTGAACTCCTCCTAAACGACTGGACCAATTTTGATGAAATTTTTTGTGTGTATTCCAGGGGGCTTGAGAATGGTTTAGATTCACAATACGGTCATATAGATATTGTTTTTCAGCTAAATTATTTATTTAAAAACATTTGAGACAACGTGAGACAACGTGACATTTGAGACATTTGAGACATTTGACAGGACAACGTCTGTTGGGCCAGCTAGTATATATATATATATCTTAATATATATATTTCTTGTGTGCGTGTGTATGTGACTGAACTCCTCCTAAACGACTGGACCAATTTTGATGAAATTTTTTGTGTGTATTCCAGGGGGCTTGAGAATGGTTTAGATTCACAATACGGTCATATAGATATTGTTTTTCAGCTAAATTATTTATTTAAAAACATTTGAGACAACGTGAGACAACGTGACATTTGAGACATTTGACATTTGAGACATTTGACAGGACAACGTCTGTTGGGCCAGCTAGTATATATATAATATTACTATTGCCTTAAAAAAGGCAATATTATTATAGCCCTTGTTTTTTACAGACTACATGAAAGAAACTCATTTCGCCTAATTATATAATGGAGATGAAAGATGGCTTAAACTAGACTCCATTTTCGGAAGACAACAGACTTTATCACAATCGTTATTATATAAGCAACAAACTTAAGTAAACAGGTTCAAAAGCGCTACCACCCCTAACGAAACCTAGAAGAAAATCTTTGATCTAGCAGTTGTGCTGATCTCTGTATTGAACGTAACGGCAACAGGACGGATGAATCAATCAAAATCAAAATAATCTTTATTCAACATAGACCTTTATATGCACTTATTGACGTCAACAAACAAAACAAAAAAAAGCTTAAAAAAAAACAAAAACCGTACGTACGAATAAGGAAAAAAAAAATATTGACTCGACACCGATGACCGCAACACATCTCATATTTTTATGATATGTTAACAAACAAGCTACCTGATGATAAGGTATGGTTACAGTCGCTAATATTAACTGTGCTTCCTGTGAGATTTCAACATATCTGCACAAAAAATCACAGTATATGTTGCCAACATGCGACATGGGATGTTAAGTCACAGTACCCAGTAAAGTCACTACCTATCTCAGAATACAGTAATGCAATCATTGTTATTTTGCGGTAGAAAGTAGTAGTACATCATAGTATAGAGTCTCACTCCGGTACTAATAAAACGCACATTAACAGTGATATATTTTTATATTAAAGATGTTTCGATGTCGTTGCATCAATAATTAACACTTTGGCTTAATATACAGGCGAAAAATAATTTGATCTTAGTTTTACTAAAACATGATAGTACAAAAATTTGTTTTAACAACCAAACTTAAATTTATTAGTGACATTAAAAAGATGCTTTCTATTTTATTAGTCCACGTCTAATTTTCTAAAAGAACCTTCGACACCGAAAAGCTCCGAGGTCGTTTTTGGCATTCCTGCCCTCTTAGTTTCATCTGACTTGCAATTCTCTTCTTTAAGGAACCATTCTCTGTAGCTTTCAACTTTGACCTTCCAGTAGTCTGTAATAAAAGAAAATACGACTAAACAATGTTTTAATTAAACAGCGGAGCGGATGGAAAACAGTGCTTCACTGGCATTAGACAATATAGAATTGGTACAGCAACTTAAACATATTCAAAGCTCTTCAGGAAAATTGACTGGCATTGTCACTGAGAATTGTCACATCCATTGGAATATCCAAGATATGAAAAAACATAAATTAAGCGAGAAACTGCAGCCGCGAGAAAAACGAGAATGCCAGTCTGGTCTGAACTCAGGACAATACGGGAGCAGAAGAGGGTACCACTATATCCGCCACCCTATATCCCTAAATAAATATTAAACTAAATGTTCACGTCAAAACAAAGATAATGACGGTGTAGATAACAGACTAAATGGTTCTATTGAAAGAAGAATAATAATGTTGTATAAAATATACCTACTAAAAGCAAAAAATATTTAGACAAGCTCTAATAGGTACAGATTTTCTCGATTTTCAAAGCAAGTACTATTATTCGACAAACTAGATAATAGTCATCAGACGCAAAAATAAATATATGGAACGTAGCCTAACCTTTGTCAATATGGATGTACGATGACAAACTGCGCTTCCCACTTCATCTAATCGCCTTACATTCATTTCCAAAGTGAAGCTTTAGCGTATTTCCATTTCGCAATATGTTCACTTGGTGAAATTATCACTTGGCATCATTTTACTTTATTAAGTTTTATAAAGTCGTTTTAACAAATATTATATTTAAAAAAATGTTTGCCAAATACTCATAACATAATCCCATAAACATAAAGTAACAATTTGTAATAAAACTAAACACGATTATTAAGTATAACAATAATCTGATACATTTTACAGCAATAAATAAAATACAGCAATAATGTTTACCTGTCAATTCGGTAGTAGAACTACCATCTCCTCCATACTCCTTTGGTAAAATGTTTTTCGGAATATCCTGGTGCATTGCTTCATAATTTTGATTGTGAACCTTGATCTGCAAGTTCCAACAATGAACTAATAATAGTACGAAAACATTAAGTATACTCGAGCATTCCTAAGCTATATAAGATATCGGAAAACTGATTACTGATCTAAAAGTGCTTCAAATGTTTTACCAAATTGTATCAATATGTTCACAAGTTTACAAATTCTTCTAAACTATATCCATACTAAAATTCTAAATGTGAAAGCAACTGTCTGTCTATCTATTGCATTTTCAAGTGAAACTGATTTTGATAATAATTGGTATGAAGATAGTGTAAAATCCGGGGAAGGACATAAGATATTATTAACAATGGAAAAATATATCTTTTTTTTGGAAAAATCGGATAAAAACGCTGATCAAACAGGGAAGTCTCCTACAGATGATTATGGTAGATTTTATTATATAATTAAAAAAATAATAAAATAAGCAAATTTAAGTAATTTTCACTGATCAATGTATGTATATCAAAGTAAAAATTTCATTACAAGTTTATTTTTAAAGTAATCTAGTTTGCAATTATCAATATTTTTTTATTAATTCGATTAAAACAAACACAATTTCAACTTTCTTACATTAAATATACTTACATTTTATTTGTAAAGGAAGTATACATTTAAACATATACATAACAAAGTTATTGGCAATTTTTTATACGCCTATTAAAATTAAGTAAATTTACAAACTTGTGACCTCACAATAACTCATACTCGTATGATCGTTAAATATCATTTCGCCGTTCCTCAAACACCTAGAATATATAAAAAAAACAACCTAATAGATCTAAAACTGTAAGTAACAACGAATAGCATAATTTTGAAGGTAATTCAATTAGTTTTCTGAGGTAAAGATTGTTATCTTACTATGTAAAAAATTCAGACAAAGAAAATGTGATATTTTATTGAAATATTTTATACTTAAAGTGAATTAACTGATTGTGAAACTCAATTGTAATAAAAAATTATATTTGTATTATTATGTAATATAAATTATATATTTTTTTTATTCATACACATATGAATAAAGAAAACGACAATTTTATGAGTAGTTTTAAGTTAATTATAACCTTTCATTCTGGAAAACATTTAAATTTCTATAGTATTTCCTCATGCCTATCGGGGTCAATATAGTAAAGTAAAAAAAAACCTTTTTATGGTGATATAAAAAGATAACTTTGCTAATTGCGTCAACATTTCATCCTAAAAGAATTTTCCATAAGCTTGCAGGTATGAGGTGGAAAAGAAATATTGACAAACCCTCTTTTTTAATTTTTCTCCTAGGAATGTTTTCAAAATTGTAAATGCAGCTTCAAATCCAGTGGGCGTGTTGAGAATATGATTGCTTTTCACTCTCACAGGTAAAGCTTTTTCAAAACATGAGATCGATTTCTTAGCCAACGCTGGCGTCCACTGACTGAGGATACTGACTCCAACATTGTTCATATCGAGTATTACTTCCTGAAAAAGTAATTAACAAAAGATATATATTTTTGATAATGAAAAGTAGGATGAAATCTGCCGATTTTAATTTTTTTTTACAAATAACTTGTATTGAAAATAATGTTATTCATACCTCTCCCGACACCGTGAAGTTATCGTCTTCCATTAACAGAATCTCCGCGATCATCAGAGATACTTTAATGAGATCAGTAAGGTGGTATTCAGAAGGATTAAACAAACCGAGTCTTAGGATACAGACTCTTGTGGAGTCTTCGGATTTTGTATTTTTCAGTGGTAAACATAGCCTGCAATTATAAAAATATTTAGTTTTAATGTAGATTCATTTAAACAAAGCAAAGTAAAAATACTGAAATCATTAAATTAAGCTGGTCAATGTGTATTAAGGTGTTTGAGTTAAAGAGCTTTAAGCTAACCGTCTTACCCAAGTTTTAGTATTTCTTGTATTTTCGGGTCATATGGATCACGATTAGAAAAAAACTCCGGAACCAAACCTCGCAAAGTGTAATACATGTCCAGTTTTTCTTTACTTCGCTCCAAACTAAACTTGTTGCCTCTCAGAAAAGCCAACAGCCATTGGTCCGCTGAAAATATATATTTTTCAAATACTGCTTTCGAAAGACTTGTAGCTATGATCAACATCAGCTATAACTGTGCCATTGTTATTAATTATTCCTTGACCATGAAAAGAGAAAGAAATAACATCACATTAAACATCTTTTAACACCCTCCAGGTCTGGCGCGATAAGGCCAAAAGATGTCAAAGAGACTTTTATGCGGTTTTAGGTGACCCGTAGCAAAGATTGAATGCGTAGGTAATATATTATAGTTTTACGTAAAGTTCATATATGGCAATATTTTAACTAGAACCGTGTAGAAATTTTTTCGTCAGCGCAAAAATTATACAATCTTAGAATGAATAGTAATCAAAGAACATGATATTATTACAGACATGTCCGAGGTAATTTCAACAGCAGATTCATTTCATTGCAAAATATTTTCAAACCGTTTGTAACAAAATAATTTCTTCATAAATTATTACACTCGCAGTACATAATAATATTTTCTTATTTTCTGTAATTGTACCCATTTGTTGAACTCCAATTGTGTATAAACTTATGCCCAAAAACCTTGACAGCGCCATCTATCAGTAACAAGCGTGATTACTTTAAACAGAGAACACATCAGGTTCATGCTTCGAACATGATATCAGAAGTTCATAGTAAACGTAATCTTTTAACTGTTCGTTAGATGTCGCTTACTAACGTGAATACATTTATTCGAAACGATTTCCAAACTAAATTAATTCTATATTAAAAAAATATTTTTTTTCGAGCAAAATACATGACATAATTATTATATGTTATTTACAACTTGATATCATGATTGTCTATTTTTATTATTTCAATATTATCGAGAAAGAAAAGAAGTAGTATTACTTGAAATACAATTCTAATAAGAGGCTATTAATGTAATTCACAAATAGCTATTATAGCTTTACAGCTGTAAAAAGCAATAAAAAATCTCGACATTTACAGGGTTCTACCGATTTCAAATGAGCCTGCTTGTCTAGCCACGTTCTTAGCGCCTCTATATCATCTTCTACTGGTCTGACGTCCTCGTTGATCTCAGCAACAGCTTTCAGCCGGAGCGCCGGCGTTAATGGTCTTATCGTCATTATGTTATTGTTTTATTCCTAGAATTGAAACGTAATAAATAATGTAAAACATTGAAATATTTAAAATTAGTAGCTCTATGTTTTGAAACTCAGAATTTGAAATCCCGGTTCTTATGTATATTCGATCTTATTACTTTTGAAATACTATTAGTATTAATAAGAATTGTGCAAATAGAAACACAATATGACTTTTATTAGGATTAATTTGTTCCCATAATAACATTGCATTGTTATGTTCTGAAAATTAGAAGAAATTAGCTAATTATTTGGCTTCAAATCTAAACCGCTAGGTACCAACTTCAACTTTATCGTCAGTCCGTTTAGATGAAAACTAAAAAATGCAATCAAAACATGCAAACCATCATCACATTTCACGTTTTCATCAAGAATTATGGTGTCTCTATAATAGTTATTTGTGTTATGGAGTCCTATTTGTTTAATATAGTTTTTCTTAGTTTCAATTAACTGAAGTCAGCTGGGAGTGATATTAGGTTCATTGTTTTTGCTCTTTGATATTAATGACTTGACATACTTCATGAACAGCTTGCCTGATACAGTACCTACTAGTAGTGACAAATGATACTTCATTAATAAATAAGTATTATTCAATTTCATTCCACTGTTTATCACCAAATAAAATAGAAAAACACAATATATAATGGATATTAAAAAAAAACATGCCGTTCCAGCTTTCAGAATTTTAAAAAGCAGATGTTCGTTGTTTCGTCTGTCAGAAAACGTAAAATTTCTTGTAAGAAAGTGCCATAACATATTACTGATATTCCTTTTCAAAAATGGGCGGTAAAACAACCTTGTGAAAAAGGATTATAATAACTTTTGTAATAATCCTTTTTGGTTAAATGATGAAAATCATTATCATGGACCAAGAAAGTCCACACCTTATACGATCATTGATTCTGCACTACTAGCAACCAAATAATGCTACTGTTTTCTGACTAAATGGATTCTGAAACACGCACATATATCAAAAATATTATCGCAGAAATAATTATTTATAATTATCATAATTTTATATGAAATATTGGAATGCAGCTACCATGAGAATGCATTAGATTGAGTAGATATCGGCTGCGTAAAATTGTAAAAAAAAACTACTACGTTCCTAGAGGAAATGGAATGTACAGAAATTAGTATTTTCAATTCTGTAGTTTTCTATAGTATCAATTGCCTATAACATATATGTAGAAGCTATTGTAGTCTATAATCATGGATCATATTTCCTGTTTTATCGATTAGTATGATAAGCAGTAATTAACCTCAAAGAGATATTAAGCGCAATTGATATCTAATCATTCTAAAGGATCTCATTCAAAGAAATTAGAAATAGATACAAGAAGATTAAAATCTTTAAGAATACGATGATTTTTATCGCTTTATAACTATATAGTTTAAGATCGGCTTATCAGAATGAGATGTAATGTATATTATATCCAGAAATATTGCCGTACCACGGCACAAAATGCTAGAAAGAATAATAAAAATGCCTATGAACATGCAATATTGCATATACAATTATAATTACTCACAAGTTAAAGCATAGAATTGTATAGATATTTGATATATCGAAATCTTTCTTAACCAGCTGAGATTAGTGCGATTTCATAAATTACGGTGTTACAGTCATAAATAATATTCGATTCAGATTCGGTCATTCGATTGGCGATTCGAGACAACTTGCATACACCTGGGAGAAAAATCTAAGATAGTCAACCACGCTACGCTGTGGTTGAACAAGGCTCAACCACCCTAACAAGGGAGGCTCAAGTCCCCCAGTGGAAACGCATACAATCTGTATTGATTATTAAAGTGTAGATATTTATGATCAATTATGTCTGCCAAAAAATTTAAAACTTTATAGAAAATGCATTTCGAATGCATCGTGGGAAACGTATAATGTCACCTGCTTCCCATTATTAAAATCTGTATATAGAGATGGCAGCTAAATAACTAATTTGCATATTAAATAAAACAGCATACGAAGTTACGTCACTGTTTCGCAAAACTATTTCAGCTGCTGAATAGGTGTAATAAAGAATACTGTACCGTATTTTTTGATCATTTAACAATAAATAACAACAACAAAAAAAATACTGAAATACATATTAAATAAAAACAAACAGACACTAGTAAACTCACCCTTATTCTCCTATATCGTGATATTCAATTTTTTTCTATTATATGGCGTATCCACATACTTATAACATACTAACACACATTCAAAAACAACCTCCCGTAGAGATATCGAGCTAAAAACTGCAAGTAAGACTGGTAATGTCAGAACTCTTACGTCTACGTTATCGTCAACCTTGTGATTTCAATGACAGTCAAATAGCAACCTTATGAGTCGTAAAATAGATTGGATATTTCATTATTGGATTTAATCGTAGTGTCTAAATTATCATTAGCCTAACAAATAGGGTTTTATTATCTAACAGCGATAGCTGCACTACCTTTTCACATCCTTGTATCCATTGCTTGTTTCCAAAAGACGATATTGTGGCAATAGTTATTTAAAGCTGCAACAACAATAAAACAGTGAATAAGACATATATCAGAGTGTAATTGCTGCGAATTATTCAAGTGAACTCTTATCCATAAGTGAACATTATAGACACTTCCATTCAAAATGAATAACTGTGACTCATCGATAAATTATATCGAGTCACAAATTAAATTGATTACATGAAAGCTAAATTTAAATAATACCAACAACCAAATTATGTATTTTCTTTTGTAAAGTAAAATAATTATGTTTAAATTTAATATAAGAATATACGTATGTATATAATATTAATAATGTATTTTTACGTACAGGATATTGACGAATAATTATTACCTTTCTTTTCCAATAAAATATTTTTAATTATATTAAAATCTAACAAATAAACGTCAGTTATCCTACTATATTTTGAATATTTTGAATATTATATTTTGAATATTACTCACGTAATATTCAAGAGCTTTGTTTAATCAAATTTGATGTCATCGACTAAAGTATTGTTAGTTGATAAATATTTTGACTTTCGAAAACAAATGATTAGAGAAACTGTTACGATCACAACATCCAACATTTCATAATTCTAAATCATGTAAGTAAATTATTATTGCAACGTTAATAATTGAAAAGGGTAAGTAAACAAAAATACACCTTCCGAATTTCTTGCCTGTTCTTCTTGAGAAGGCTCTCACAATTTCTGAACGGATGGTAGACACCTTGTATTTCACTTCAATAAGTACCTATGTTAAATATAAATATACATACTAAGCATATACGCGTAGATATAACAATAATATTTCATCATGCGATAAATTAACAGCTAACTACTATCTTATCAGAAGTTTTTCATTGATTTTGCGATTACACGTGCATAGTCTAAATTAGGACCTAATGTACAAAATCCTGACAAAATGACAGTTATAAAAAATGTTGTCTCGTTGTAAATTCTTAGCGACATTGCAAATAATGCAGTGACATTGATTAAAATTTAATTACTAAACAAGACAAAGCACTGAACAGCTAATGCAAAGATGATCATTTGAAATATCTTTTCTGGATAAATTTTATTAACAGGACTTGTTAAATGGTTAGTTTTATTAACAATACAAAGATAAAAAACAGTTTTTGAAAATAATAATTACATGATGCTAGGATGGACCTCGAGCCTCACACCATACCGAGATATATTATAAATGTCCAATTTTCAAAATGTTTTTAATTTATGATGGAATAGATCGGATATTGGGCATTAAAGACTAAAGCCTGCCAGCTTATGATATTAATATTATAGGGCTCGTCATAAGAATTATCGTAGACATAAATAATGGATAAGATTAGATAAATTTTCAGTCAAGCTCAAATATACCATAATAAGTAATTTCTATTGCATACAGTTATCTTTTACTGCTACGTATTATTATATTTTGGATTATTCTATATTAAAATGAGACATTAAATAATATGCTATGTAAATAGTAACGTAGTTCATTTCGTCATCATCATCACCCTGCCTTTTTAAAGTCCCAGGTAGGGCCGATGTAACATGTTTTCTTCTTCTATCTTCAAAAAATTATTTCCGAAAAACACTATTTTGACTGACTGGCTGTACAATGACACAATGACAGTCAAGCAAATTAATTTGTTTTGTTATAAAGTAAAATTGGTAACGAAGCATATTTCCCACTTAATGGTAAGTGATTGCAGCTATATAGTTGTTTAAACTTGTAGCCGTTTTTAAGGTATAACTTAATAGTTTACTTAAATAAAGTCCAATGTTCTTATCATTTAATTTAATTATGAATAATTTTGTACATTTTTACTTAAAATAAATTATATGCTGTTCTTCAATTTCATTACGTTTTTAGCTGGTCACTTCTAATCTATATCTAACTTCCTGAATGACCCTTCTATTTCACTTGCACTGTGTGTGGTCATATTTATTCGTTTCGATTCATCAACTCCTAGTTTCTCTTCATATTGCATCCATGACTTATATTCTCTCATTTTTGACACCCAATAACCTGAAATACATAAATTAAAAAAAATGTTAATCACGCAAGTAAGAATTCCTACATTATTATAGAAAAAATGAAAGCTTACATTATTCATAATAAAGTTTCGAGAAATTTGAAAACTTGTAAAGCTAGAGCTATTTTGGCGTGAAATTCAATCAAATACATAATAAAAAACTAAAACTTATGGATAGACAGTGTACAACTGAATATAAATAAATAAATGTTTTTTCATCATTTATTTACCTAATTTACGTAGCTGTGATCTCATAAGGGTATATCAAAATAAAAATATGGTTTATTTTAATTTTTAAACATTAAGCAACTAGTATATATAATGTACATAATCCTAAAGAAGTACACAGTTCAAGCTCTCACAAAATCAATGTAGCTTTTTCAGTATAGGAAGTAACGTATTAATTACAAAGTTGTTATATTTATCGATTATATAATTTAAGTTTTTTTTAACAAATTATGACCTCATGATTTCTTTCTTTTAGTATGAAGCGTTTTTGAGCAATCTGCGACAATGCCGAAACAATGTTGCTGTATCTTCCGAAATAATAAGCGCAGGTGCACTGTTGATTCTAAAATATTTCTCAGTTAATGGTGATCTCTTTATACATATAGAATAAAAATAATTGTCATCTATATAATTTTCTTTGCATTATTGGTGTAATTTCCAGAAACTCTATAAAAATACCACGTGTTTCAAATACATGTTATTTTTCATATACTTTTGCCACCAAGCAACGGAAACAGAACAATTTCTTATATAATTTATTTTATTTTGATTTTAGGAGTTTTTAAGATGTACATGGTTATTAACGCTATGTTTATTTTGGTTCAGCACAACTAAAAATAAACATATACAATAAAATAAACAATACCTTTGTGTACAATACCAATACAATATAACTTTGTGTGTGACTGAAAAAAATGTGGCAACCTCGCAGTGTGCATACGATAAAGACGATCAAAGGAGTACGGGAAAGAATTCAATGAAATTCAGTCAGAAAACAAAATATTTAATCTCGCGAGATGAATATGAAATGAGGACTTATATCGTATAAGAAACGCACTGGTCATTACTTAATTGATATTAATAAAAAAGCAGTAAAGACATTGCAACCTATGGAGGAATAGAGTCAACTTTTCTCTAATGTTATAGTATGTAGCCATATTCATGTTTATTTAAAAAAGAAAAATGTACAGAAATAGAAAAAATAATAATTACAAACCTATTATATTCGCCACGCTGCTACCAGTTCCACCATATTCAACTGGGATTATATCTTTTGGAATAAAGTCTGCTAGTTCCTCAACAGACTTGTGAATTATTAACTGTAAACGATAAGGTCACATAGTAGCCGTTATCGTCTAATATAATTGATCGTATTTAAAAAAAATACAGACACTCGTGTGATATTGGTAAAATTTTGATCTATATATAAAACATAGAATTAATCGATGTTCTATCATGACCGGAAGAGAAAATTCGGTTTGTCTTTAGAATAAGATCGTCCGACAAGTACAGATAACAGCCTAACCGATCATATCGATTATCACAGGAATCATTTTTTTGTATTCATTTTGTTAACAAATATATAAAATATAAGCATTTTACCCTTTGCTTCGCTTTTTCATTGAGAAAACCAGATACTAATGAAAATATTACTTCAATACCCGTTGGCAGGTTTATATGATGGCTGCCACGCAATCGCAGAGGCATAGAGTCCTGCAAATCAATTCATTCTTTACAAATAACCTAGAAACATAATAAAATATGAATCCAATCAAAAACATAATTGTTATGTGGATAATATTTCCATGGTTTTTCTATTTGTAAATTGCTTTATTAAAAACCACCTGAGTCACTGCAACTATTTTCTTTAGCAAGCTTGGATTGGCTTGCATCACATGGGCCATGGTAACTCCTTCGTAATCTATTACTATCTTAGTGCCTATAATTGATGCGATGTCATCTTCGACTACTAAAATCTGCAAACAGATAAAATAAGTAAATAAATAATACATATTTCTTACACTCACCCTAATTAGACTACACCGAAGTAAACGCTGCAAGATTTGTATTATGGGGTCTAGCTAGACCCCACCCGTATTCCTATTCCGTATCATATATCCGTATTCCTCCGTTACCCTAGGGTAACGGAGGAATACATACTCCCATATCAATTAAATGTAAATATTTTTATATAGAAATATACGAGTATATTAACAGCCATGAGTAAGTCACAACTATTTTGCGTTTTCATCACACGAATTTCTGCTCCCACCGTCCGGGGCTCCAACCCGAGGCCTCAGTGATAGCAACACCTTGAAATTAGCGTACTAACCAAATAAATCACTCAATCTCTAAAAACTCTATCTAAATATACTTACACTAACAGTTTGAATAACAAAACAAATACTGTTACATTCGACACATTATTATTATGGAAACTGAATAACGACGGACATGCCGTTGACATAGGATAATTATTAATAATAAATATAGGAAATCTCATATACCTAAAACAATGTCACACTTGTAACTCTCAGCGAAAACGATTCATTTTATGACCTATTTATTGGATTCTTCTTCATTAAAAATAGCAGAATATATATTGAAAATGTAATAATTTATAAACAAAACCGTTACTTATAATATCACTTTTGGTATTTAGTTACATACCACAAATAACAATTCATGTTACTAATACTATCATTGTTGTTAAGGTTACAAATTTAAAACGCTACGCATAAAATGGATACCATACAGTTGTAAAAATTATATATATACTCGTATATGAATTAGTGGGCTGACATTAAAGAAATATTATTGATTTTCCAGTGGACTGACTAATGAAAATTAATTAAACTATTCCAAAGATAAAAAAATCTAAATTGAATACTCTTAGATCTTTTACACTTTTACGCCCAAATTTCAAACGTAAATCTTTTTGTTTTCTTTTTATTTTTTTATTCCATACGGTGGCAGATGAGCAAATGGCCCACCTGATGGTAATTGGTAACCATCGCTCATGGACATCTGCAGTGCCAGGGGCACAGCTAGGCCGCTGCCTACCTGGAGAGAAATAATCTTTTTAAGCCTCGTTTGAAGTTAGACATATCGTATCGCTCAGGAAACATCGCAGCTGGGAGCTCATTCCAGAGTTTGCATGTACGCGGAAGGAATGAACGCTGAAACCGAACTGTTCTAGACAAGATCGGTTCCAGGTAATATGAATGAACTCTACTGCGGTGGCGGGTGTTGCGATTGTAAAAAGGTGACGAAGGCACCATTGCAAATAATTCCTCAGAGCACTCTCCGTTAAAGAGCCTATAAAGAACACAAGAGAACCAGTCTCTCCGCTGCTCCAAGGTCTCTGTTGAGGCCGTAATATTGTATCTTTTCAAAGACGTATGAATATTATAAATTTACCTGTAATTATACATACTTATATATATATATATATATAAGTTAGTATATATCATATAAGTTTTTCATTCATTTCAAACAATAAAAAGAAACTTTCCAAAACTATGACATAAAATACAATTTACCTGTACAAGATAATATAATATGCATATGACATCAGCTACACTATGAACACTGGGATCGTACGCTCCTGGCCTGATGAGAATGACGCGTGGACTTATGCCGGTCTCAGCTTTAGGTAAAATTATACATGTACTAAAATGACAAAAAATATGTGATTAATATCAAAATGTAATACTTAATATTAGCATTATTTTCAATAAAATCGTACTAAAGGCATACGAACGCACTGACGTGAGAAACATAACAATGAAGTAATTTCAGAGCTTTCATCACAGATCTCATATAACACTTAAGGCAACTCATATCTTAGGTTTACAGTATCTACCGTACAGTATATACCGTACAGTATCTAATGTACAGGTTAAGTCGATTATCCTGTAAGTAGATAGAAAAACAATATTGAATATGGCACACCCAGGCAAGATTAAGATCTGGGATATTAAACATTTTCTGTTTTTATTTTGGATAAATACGAACATTTCATTGGATTTGATTAAACTTAACTTGTTAACACTAACATTAACAACAATAAATATTTGTAATATTGAAATATTTAAAAATGTCTTAATCTTTATCAATATAGATCGTTTAGTATTTATTTTAATTTTATATTTAATTGTTGATCATTTGTGTGATAAGTACATTTTGATAAATTTATAAACTTATTAAAATTTAAAATATAAAAAATAACTTCTCCGTTTACTCTTATTCACAGTTCTTAACTCAGATATTACTTCTTGTAAAAAGAATAAATAGGTGTATTGGTGTATTTCATATCATAACTATTAAACTACACTCGTTGAGGATAGTTTTAAATGGCACATAACATACCCAAGCTTTAAAAAGTCCACGAACTCTTGCTCTGTTGGCTTGAGTCGTAAAGTTATTTCTGGTGCTGTTGCTCGCAAGGTATAGTACAGTTCCAACTTTCTTTTTAATTTCTCTAAACTGAATTTACCGGCTCTTAGTAACGCCACCAACCATTGGTCATCTGTAATGATAAAAGTATTTTTTTATTTACAATCTTCAATAATATTATAAAAGAGAAATAAACTCTATCTGTCTGTCGTCCTTTCCCGCTAAAACTACAGAATTGATTTAAATGAAATTTGGTACATAGACAGTGTATAGTTTAAACTAAAAAGGGGTTTAAGTAGAAGAAGAAAGATTCTATTGTAAGTACGATATTAAAACTTGAAAACTTTATTTTATTTTAAGCTTTTATTAAAAATAATTAAATTTAACATTCAAAACTTGTGAAAAATTTTCCCTAAAAGCGTAAAAAAAGAGAATCAAAGTTTTTGTTTGAATAGTATCAGAAACTACTAAACCGGTTTTGATTAAATTAAATATTGGGATAGTTTTTCGGGTCTCCGATTTTCTCGGTATCATCCGGAGTCACACCTCAGGACGTGAAAGAAACTTTTACTATATGAAAACAAATTTTTTCTACAGGTGATAAGATAAAAACAGCCGATAGTGTTTTGATACTATCTGCGATGGGAATGGTTGAAAACATAGGGAAGAACATAAAATAAAATAAACATAACACGAAAAATAATATCTTTTCTTTAGAAAAATCCGATATACTTAACCCAAGCGAAGCGCGGGAGGAAAGCTTATGCTAGATATTTTGTTTTATTGCATACTACATTAAATTTGAAATTCCTTTTACTGTTTTTACGAAACCTAACTACTTGTTTGGAAAAACTATTAATAAGGGTTTAGGCAATGGAGTAACTGTATTTTAAACATTCATAAAAATAAGAACATAATTATGCTACAAATGTGTGGCCTAACATTCAGCCCTTAACATTTACATCTTTAAGTTAAGAGTTCAGTCAGTATTGTCGGTGTAACAATATTACCTGTTCTAGCTTTAAGATGTGGTTGCTTATAAATCCATTCCTTGATTTGTATTAGATCGGACTGTATTTGTTTGGGGTTTTCGTTTAATTGTTCCTTAGCTATTTCAGCTAATTCTGCAGATAATTCACGAATCATTACTCCGCTTGTATAATTCCTGAAACACATCATACAAAATAAATTTTAATTACTCACTTTCTTACGAGTGGACTGGTAGACAACCCTTCGGGCATTACGTGCCCCTTTTATACACTTATGCTTCCATTAAGTTCATATAGGGATTGAATAAATAACTATAGAAGGGTAAATTAGTTTTTTATATTAAAGTCATATTTGCATCAATAATTTTACTAGTGTTATAACAATTCCTAACAGCTGTAAATAAAAAACTAATATCTATTCGTGAATGTTACGATTTAACGAAAATTAATAAAAATTTAATAATTAAGTTCAGCTTAAGATTTTTTATTTAATTTTTGTATTTATATATAACATTAACTGTAGTAACTAACCTCAACCTGCATGGTTTATTGTGAGGTGTTATACTAGGTGCGAGAGTGACTTTTCACTATTGAATATAATATATATTACATAATGATACTTACCATATATGTGTACTATTATATGTCCAAATATATATTATACTAATTAAGTATGTTATTTATTAAGTAGTTTACAAATCATTGAGAATATATTTTTATTGTCGTCTCCTATGTCTACATATAAACATTAATATGAGTAAACCAACAGTATTTTCTTTTTAAAGTCCGATCTAAACTTTTAATTCATTTCATCGAATAATAAAGTTAATATCAATTTCAAAGATTATACATACAAAGATATCCCATAGTATGAAAGTATTTTTCCTTATATATTATGTACCATAGTGAAAAGTGGAATATAAGAAAATAACGAGACATTAACACATTATACCAAATACATCTAACACAATACATTATAACAAATATTTGCGATTAATTAGAAATTTTATGTCTTCATTTTTCCGTTGCATATTTTAAAATTTCCGCCTTGCTAGCTGGTTACAAGCCGAACTAACAAATGCTATAATGTTTACCATGCAATATTTCTATTTTAATAATTGAACGCAAATTTTTTTGTTGTGTATAAAAATATAGGCTTGTATTTTGTTGTTACTAATAGCGTAATCAATTTTCATAGTCTTTGTGTTACAAGTAACTCACCTGCCAAGCTGAGCCACGCCAGCGTATGATAAACTGAGTGATAAACTCAGGGTTGATCTTATCTTAATGATTCACGCTCAAGTAGAAAAACAACAGATTAGAGACTCAGTGTTATAATTTACTATTTTCGTTACCACCTTCTATTAGACAGCCGTATTTCAAACCACAAGAATACCTATTACTGACAGCTGCAAGCAATTGTAGTGTCGACGAGAACTGTCATGCACGATTCGCAGTGACGCACACTGATCATTGTAGAAGCGCATTATGGATGTCAATTCAATTCAATTCAATTCAATTCAATTCAATTCAATTTGTTAATGGCAATCGTTTTTTTATAAAAACATTTTGCCAGCATCACGTCAGCTTTATATAATAAACAAAAAATCGAACACGACTTAAGAGAATAGGCATTCCATTGAGAATCAGGGCACTCTAGCGAGAACCAAGGTACTTCAGCCTGAAACAAAGGAAAAATATTGATAATATTAACTACATCTACATATTCCTAACTACAAACAATATTTATATAATTATATATTTACATTGACCAACATAACTCTTAATGAATTAAAAACAAAAAAAAAACTCATGAAATAATTAATAAACCACTTTAAATGTTATATCATTAGTTATGACAAAAGAAGATATTACTTTTATTGCAAAAGAATCTATTCTAGATAATATTACATCTATATCAGTGGGTAATGGATATTTACAGCTAATGAGGGTTTCAAAAAAACTGTTATGATTATATTTTTTGCATACAAAAAATTTATGATTTACATCTGCCTCACCCAACCCACACTCACATAATGATGAATTCAAAATTCGTAATTTTTTAAGATGAAATGGAAGACAGCAATGACCAAGACGAAGTCTAGTGATAACAGATGAAAGTTTCCAACCACTCCAAATTTTAAAGAATCATGCCCTTCTTGGCACTTCAGGTTGGAGTTTAGCATAGTAAGAGCCCTTACTTTTACTGCTGTTTGCCCATCTCAGAGCCCACTTTGCCTTTAAAGATTCTGAGGGCAATGATAACAGGTCCAGTGGATAAATTAAAATGTACTTTGTCCCCACATGGCTTGTTTAGCAGCAACATCTGATCTTTCATTGTCATATATATCACTATGGCTAGGAATCCAGGCGAGTTCCACAACATAGCCAATTTGAAAATATTGAAATAACAATCGCCTGCATTCTAATATAAGCTCATTTCTGTGACAAGTTTTAAATGGATTACTTACAAGTAACTTTAATGCATTTAAACAATCTGAAAATATTACTGACCTTTGTAACCTCATTAATAAAATATACTTCACAGCCTCCAACAGACCTCTACACTCTCCCGTGAATATAGAAGTCCCTGGAGGACAACATCTTATTTTTTGAATAATGTCATAGTTTTCATGATACACACTAACCCCTACACAACCTAAAGAACTTTCTTTGGAGGCATCAGAATACAAATAATTCCACCTTTTTTTTTTTTTTTTTTTTTTTTTTTTTTTTTTTTTTTGTTCCCTGAGGAAAATGCATTAAATTGCATACCCCGGCTGTGGCGAGCCGGGGTTATGTGGGGCTCTCCTCCCCAGAAGGGGGAGGCCTACCCACTAAAAACCTCAGGGATGGCCTTCCTCAGGCATGTAGGGAGCCCCCGGGAACACAAAGGCCACTTCCAGGAACCCCCAGCCTCCGCTCCCCTTTCTAGAGGGGAGCCCTCCTCGGGGGAAGCTACCACCTCCCCCGGTTCCCTCCACCGATGACGCCCCCCGGCCACGGAAGGGGCGTGGTCCATAAATAATTCCACCCTGCCCAGTACTGAATCTTCGACTGTAAGAAAATTGTGGATGTCATGATGTCCCCTTTAACCAAGGCCAAGGACATACAAACAGCAGGTTTATACAAAAGCACTTTATAGTCAAATTCAAAAACTGGAATTTTACTCATCATCTTTTAACTAAACAGGGAACTTTTTGATGTCTCCAGAATGCCAAAGTTGTAGTGAAATTAGAAAGTAGCTTAAGTTTAGGAAGAAGTGGATGGTACATAGTCAAAAAACATCTATATAAAACTTGTCAGACAGGTACTCTTAAGTCCAAAGGTGGTTCGACACATTCTACCTGCAATGCATTAATTGGAGAAGATCGCATTGCACCACAAATGATTCGCAATGCTCTAGCCTGAATACCATCCAGTCTAAACAGCATTCTGCGGGAAGCAGGTTTTAAAAGGAAGGAAGCATAATGAAGCACACTACGTGTAATAGCATTATACAGCAATTTTAAATAATAAGAATAAGCACCCCACCAAACTCCAGCTAGACATCTCAACAAATTTAAATTTTTCTCACACTTTGCAGAAATATATTCAAGATGATAAACAAAAGAAAGTTTATGGTCTAAAACTACCCCTAAGAATTTTATTTCATTACCGACTGGGACTCTGATTCCATCCACATATATGTATATCTATACGAGGTTTAAGTCGCTTCCTAGTAAAAATCACAATACAACTCTTTTTTGGTGAAAGAGTTAGGCCGTTGATATTCAACCACTCTCCCAATGAAGCAATACCTTGTGAAATAGCATCAGAAGCAGTAACTATATTCTTATTTGAAGAATAAACCACCAAGTCGTCAGCATATTGTAAAATCCTACAAAAAGGAGACACAGAATTATAGAGATCTAAAGTGTATATATTAAACAAAATTTGGCTCAAGACCGAACCCTGAGGAAGACCCTTAAATAAGGTTCTGGATGCTTTTAATTCACCATCTAACCTCAGATAAATATGTCGTCCTGAGAGTAAATTAAAAATAAAATTAATTAACTTTGGATTTAAATTTATGTGGACTAACTTTGTCTTTAAAATTTGTAAACAGACATTGGCATAAGCAGCAGATATATCTAAAAAGGCTGCAACATTAGACTCATTCCTTGAAAATGCTAACCTTGTATCTGTAATGAATATAGCAAGGTTATCAAGAGTACTTTTGCCTTTTCGAAAACCATACTGACAATTTGGAAGGATCCCATTACTCTCAATAAACCATTCAAGTCTATTCTTTACAAGATGTTCAGCAACTTTGGTAAGTACAGAGGACATAGCAATCGGTCTATAGCTGTTAACATTTGCAGCATCTTTCCCTGGCTTTAAAATAGGGATGACTATTTGAGACTTGAGTGAGTCGGGAATCTGATACATACATTTATAAGATTGAAAATATAAAGTTGGCAACTGTGTCCAGATCGTACCAAAAAGGAATAAGGGCAATCCATCCAGACCTGGACATGAATCTTTTAAATATGGTAAAACTAATTGTAACTCTTCTATAGTAAACGGATCAGAATGTTATTATTAAAAGTCAATATTGGAGATATGTCACTAAGATTTGGTGCAAATGTTGGAGCTAATTTGTCAATGAATTCTTCCGCCCATGCATAGTCTAATGAACAATGTGAAACTGAATTTTTAAAAGACCCACGATATACCCTAATTTTATCCCAGACAACTGATGGTTTTACCTCTGGGGAGACAGATTCACAGAACTTTTGCCAAATTTGTCGTTTTTTTAAATGTAGCAGGTTTTTAGTGCATTATAGACTGTAAAGCTAAAAAGTTCTGGTCAGCTATATTCCGCTTGTAGGTCTTCTCAGCCAACTTTCTATTTTTAACTGCTTTGGAGCATCCGCTATCCCACCATGGGGGAGAAGGTCTTTGATGTGTGGTAGATTTGAGTGGAAAAGACTGATCAGCAGCATAACTAATGGAATCTTTAAAAGATTTAAAACAATCTTCAAAGTTATTAGGGCTAGGATGCGGAAGGGATTTTACTAATGAATCTATAATTTTTGTGTATTTATCCCATGAAGCTTTTTCAGATAGTTTATATTTTAGTAATGGACTAGTGGTTTTAATCATTTGTTTAGAGAAAGGTAAATGTATCAAAATTGGGAAATGGTCACTTCCATAGGAACTATCGCATACTGACCAATACATAGATGGTACTAAACTAGCAGAGGCAAAAGTCAGATCAATTGCACTAGCTCTTTCATGAGGCTTAGTGCATCGAGTTGGGTTACCATCATTTAAGAAACATAAATTAAAGCTATCCATCATTACAAAAATTTGGTTTGCAAGAGTATCTGTTTTATCACATCCCCAAGGTGGATGATGAATATTAAAATCACCCATTATGATATAGGAACCTGGTAATTCAGATAAAAGTCTATTTAAATGATGAATTACGCTAGATGTTGGGTGAGGTATGTACAATGAGATAAAAAAATATTTTTAACTTTAACAATAACAATTGAAAAATCAGTCTTATTGATATTGATCCTGACAGATGACGATGATATTGAAGTGTTTATGAGCAAGGCAGACCCGCCTTGCCTGGAATAGGTTTATAAAAGATTAGAAAGAGCTAGTATAATTTCAGTAAGAGAAGATGTAAATAAAGAATGATCGGGGGCAGATATATTACCTTTAATGTTTGGTAGAACAGGTGCCTTTACAATGCTATTATACCGGCCTTTACAATGCTATTATCGCCGGAGATCCGCGGTGGCGCCGCACCTGTGCTACCGAGCCCGGCGCCGCCTTCTTCGGGCGGGATCGGCCTCTTTTTCGAGAGCTCTCTACCCGCATCTCTGTCCAGTTATGTGTATGTATGTGTATGCAAAATAGGTCTATAAAAACTGCAGAGCTTACTTTAGAATTAATGGGGCGCATACAGATTGGTTTTATATCGGAAAAGGTGTCAGACAGGGATACCGATTGAACAGCTACGGTTAGGACAGCATAACCGTAGCTGTTCAATCTATGCATGGATGGCTGTTTAAGAGATTTGATGACAAGCTTAAGAGTAAACAAGTTGACTATATGCTCCTATATGCTGACGATCAATTAATTTTGACATCGTTGGAAAAGGAGTTGCAAGACATGACTTACTGAAGCATTAGAATGAAAAGAAAAAGTAAATTTTATAAAAACGAAAGTCATGATATTTTAAAGAGACAAAAAGATTTTCATATGTAAGATCAGAAACAAATATTTAGAGCAAGTAAAAGAGTTTGTGTAGATGGGAGCTATATTAAGAAGTGTTGGAAGTATGAATCTGATATTGAAACCCAATTAACAAAGCGAATCTATAAATGGCGTCATTAGCCGTCTAACCGTTTCAAAAAAGGCAGGTCTGCCGGGTCTGGTTATGTTCAATGTGTGAAGAGTAAAATAGTACTGTTGCTATCTTACCCTTCATCAAAACAGCAATTTGAATGCAGCAAAGCAAGGCGGAGCTACCTAAACAGATGACCCTAGTATAATATCCCTCTTTTTGATCTTTGATTACAAAACAATTACTATGATATAAATTTAAGACTAATAGTATATTATTTTAATAATAATAAATATGTTTTTTGTATTTTAAATATAAAATGAAAAAATATATGTAAGTATTTACATTATGTGTTTGCATATACATTACATCATTTTATTTGCACATCACTATTGTGTATGTATTTATATATTGTGGCGGTAGAATCGTGAAAGCGCACCCCGCCACGGGCCCACGATACGGGTCTAGAGGACACCGGGGGGTTTTAGTGGGTAGGCCGGTCCGTCTGACCGGAGAGCCCCACACATGGCCGCGCCTAGCCAGCGCGGTGTCATGGTGCTTAAGGTGCATTTCCCTTCGAAAAAAAAATGAATATATTAAATTAACCTCTATTAAAAAATAAATAGTTTTGCGCCCGCACGATTTACCCATAACATAACATATTTACACATTCTATACATTTATGATGTTCTTTCTTGGATCTCAAATTATCTTCACACCAAAACTACATCAATATCGATTCTGCCGTAGTTCCATTCAGAAGAGTTTCCATGCAAGAGATACATTATTGACTTCTAACACTATCCTCTACTAATTTTATTATCAAAATCGGCCCAGCAGATTATAACTTCATTTGATACAAACATACAAATCTCTCCTATTTATGATTGAAATAATCGATATCTTAGTTTTACAGCAGACGCCCACTGCCAGACATAGGCCTCCCCCCAAAGATGTCCACCCCGTTCGGTGCTACGCTGCTAGCGTCCAGCGCCTTCCTGCGATCTTCATCAATTATTCATTCTTTCTTCATCATTCTGCCCATCTTGTGAGAGGCCTACCGACGCTGCAGTGTCAATGGCTCAGTAACAATATCTTCTCTTTATCGTTACATTGTGGTGACACATTATTACTGTTATTTCTTGCTACAAAGCACATTTTTGGTTTAAAATAAAACACTTCCCTCTTCTCTAGATTTACTAATAATTTAAACAAAGATAAATATGTATATATTATTATTTTGTCTAAATTCCAAACATTAATTATTAAAATAGTAATAGTATTTACTTGTATATTATTAGATAATAATTACTTATACGAGTAATATACTGAATTCGTTATTACGAGTATATATCGAATATTAATCGAAATCTAGCTGTCGGAAAGATCCGTCGACACCAAACATATCCGCTGCAGTTTTAGGTTGACCTGGCCGAAATTGCTCGTCTGTACCAAATTGCTGATCTTCTTGCAGCCAGGGGCCGTACATTTTAATCTTTTGCTCCCAATAATCTGTGGGAAATTTAATTATTTCCAAACTGTTTGTTAATGGATTTCTATATTAATTATTAAAAATTAAAATACATGTACATAAATTAAAATACATTTAACTATACACAGACATGTTACTCCTTACTGCACTACTATTCGCTGAGCTGAGATGACTTGTTATTTTGGCAAGACATATGTTTTCACAACAATACTGATAGTTAAGTGGCTCACCAACAATTTCCTGCGTTGTACCTCCTTCGCCTCCAAGCTCAAATGGTAAGATCTCTTTTGGTACAAATTCATATAATTCTTCAATATTTCTATGAACGTAAATCTGTAAGCCCAGACATAAAAGTTATGCGAGCAAAATATTGTATCTTGTCTCAAAATATTGGAATTTTATTCATACATTATTAATTTAAAGCAAAACACAGAAATCATGTGAAAAATTTTCGTATACTGACCCTGTCTTTGATTTTATCACTAAGAATTTTTTTTCCTATACATAACACTGTCTCAAAACCATGAGGAGGACTAATGTAATGAGAGCTTCTGAGTCTAGCTGGAGAAGCATCCTGAAATTTGTTAGGGAATTAGTGTAATTTTTATATAAAATAATGAAATATATATACAAAATCACAAACTTATAATAGACAAGGTATATTCCCTATTGAGCTGACTGCTCTACTTGCCCAGGGGTGACTGATCCCAACCAGACCACCAGGAGCTATTTAGCTATGTTCATTGACCGAGTAAACCATCGTGTATCCCATCAACTTTCGTTTAAAGTAGGTACTAACAATTATAAATAAAACAAACAGAAGCGCAGCAACCTTACCTGACCACAAATCACCAATTTTTTAATCTGCGCAGGAGTCATTTGTAGAAAATGAGCCATAGTTGCTCCGTCTAAATCGACAATATTAATTGCTCCTGATATCACAAATGAATCGTCTTCTATATATAAAATCTGTACAAAAATCGAAATAGATTATTACTTATATAAAATTACATATAAACCAAACTAAACTTCAAAATATCTGAGTGACCCAGACAGAGATAATAAAGGAATGGTGAAGAGTACCCGTAACCGACGAGCGCGTACAAAAGTATCATATTAAGTGGAAAACTGAGATTTTTGCGTACGAGGCGTGCTTGCTTATATGAATGCATATTTATCGATATCGATAAATGGTACTATAAGTGTCAATCCGTTCGATTTTTGTGTATGTAGTATTCACACGTTAATGTTTTCATGGGTTGACGCAACAAACATTTGCTTGTGATATAAAAAGATCTGCCTATACACCAGTAAAGGAAAGAATTCGTGAAATATTGTCAGAAAACAAAAAACTATTATCTCACGAAATGTAAATGAAGAGTATTTTTTTACTATGAATAATTCAATTGTATTTTATATATTATTTTATTATAAAGTAACTATAAATTTTATGATTTACTCTTTTAAATTTATACATTAATAATTTATTATTTGTATTTTATTGTGTTTCACATTTATTGTTAACTCGCATCTCTCATACTCACTTGCTGCAACACTAAAGTCAACGCCAATAATTCGTTCACATTATATATAGCTGGGTCGTACTGGTTCGCCCTTATCAGCACCACCCGCGGTCCCTTAAGTCCCACGGACTTAGGGAGCACCAGTGCAACTCTGAAAGTAAATTAATAAATCTATATATAAAAAGAAACGAGAGAATAATATAAAAATAAATAATGTAACGCAAGATATACGAAATTTAATTCAATTTTAGAAAAATCTATGAAACTAATGTACCTTTCTTCATACCATTGTAATAAGAAAACGTCGGGAGCTGAAGTTCAGTGAGATAGAAGTTATACATAAAATATGACTTGCATATTAACAATACCCACACTGGAGCAACGTGGTTGACTACGATTATAGGATTACTCCTATGTGTAACTTAATTCTCCACAGGAGCTAACTTATAACCCAACCTCAATCTTTTTTTTGTGGGGGGGGAATGCGACCTTATGCACCATAACACCGCGCTGGCAAGGCGCGGCCGTGTGTGGGACTCTCCGGTCATAGAGGACTGGCCTACCCACTAAAACCCCCCCGAGTTCTCTAGGCCCATACGGGGCACATGGCGGGGTGCGCTTTCGCGATTCGACCGCCATGTGTCCCGGGGCCGGCTGGACCAAGC
This sequence comes from Scirpophaga incertulas, assembly GCA_036419045.1. NCBI lineage: Eukaryota > Metazoa > Arthropoda > Insecta > Lepidoptera > Crambidae > Scirpophaga > Scirpophaga incertulas. Next base: position 24,093,071 of record CM071634.1, on the reverse strand, counting down.
TGGTCAAGCCACCGCAAAGAAGGGACTGTCCGAGAACCCCTGGACAGTCCCCCAGACTAAGAGACTTCACCACGGCGTGCCCGCTTAGCCGGACGCGCACGCAGCCTCACGGTAGTGAGTGAGTGAGTTTCACTAGACGGGCAACACCGCCCTCTAAAACTGCCCTCAAATATAATGTTTTGAAATTTATATCTTACCCAGACCGCAATAAATCCATAAATTTAGGGTCGTCATATTTCAGGCTGAACAAATCCGGCGCAGTAGTCCTCAGGGAATAGTAGAGGTCAATCTTCTCCTTCGTCCTTTCTATGCTGTATTTGCAGCCCCTCAAAAAAGTTGCAAGCCATTGATCATCTGAAATCATTCAAACATTTATTACTTTTTTTACTTCAAGAACAACAGCGAAAATGAACCGAAATAATTTGTTGACTTGTAATTCCAACTTTTTTAGGAAAGTGATCTGAGGCAGTATCAGAAAACGTCAAAGTTTGAATTAATATTAACATTGTTTTAGAACTTCCCTCAAACATCGCATTTTCAAATATCGTCGCAACATCGGTAATCCATCCACAAGGTAGCCTGACGATTTGGTGAACTTCGCAGAAAACCAAAGAACCAATCGGTGTGGAAATCGTTAAGCAAAACCTATGTCAAGCAGTGAGCAAAAATAAAAAAATAATAATGTTAACAAATTTGCTTGCTTAATTTGCTAACACTTCTTTTAAAGAATCAAGGGCCGTAAGAAAAGGTAATGCGTGTGCTGACAGAGAGCTACATTTAATTTTCCGCGTGAGAAAGAGAGAAAGGCTGAGAATTCTCAGGAGGAGCATGAAACGGGTCTATGATACCCCCGCAGCCAAGTGCCGCTTAGATTATGTTAGACTGTCTAACGAGAAAATTTTAAACGTAAAAGGAAGCCGTGCCCAACAGTGGAAAGTATTAGGGTTTTCAAAAAAAATCGGTGAATATACGTACCACTTCTAGCACGTAAATATGATTGCTTTGCGATCCACTCCCTCAAGTGCTGTATCCCCTCTTCAAGTCGCCTCGGATCCTCGTTCAGTTCATCTCTAGCCTGTTCAGCCAGCTCCGGGGGTAGAGGTCTCACGGGCATTTCCCTGCATATACATTATTATAATTAATTTAATAATAGGACATGGTTTAGAGAAGTGAGATATATAAAGTGGAACCAAAGATAATATTGCGGAACTTAAGTGGGCGGGACACTATTTACAAGATTGACAACACATTGTAGTAACGTGTTTCCTGGTATATATACCACGAAACGCAGCTGGTCTACCAAACCAGGAGATCTACCAAATTTATATTATTATAATTATTTCTTGCAGGGGTCGGCGACAATCCATTCCTCAATTTGATAACGCGTGGCTAAAAGTTCCTGAAGAAACAGAATGTTGTGGTCGGCCAACTGTCAAGGTAATGAGAGTAAGCGTTTATCGCGCAGAATAATAGAGAAACTGGCAGCAGAAATCAATCTATGAGCTATGTCACTATGCAATACCAAGGGGTCTAGCGAACGTAAAATATCAGGTCATTCATCGATTTGAGTCACTCTTCGTTGATTTCGTTCGAGATGGGTTAATTGGTACTAGGAAGATAAGAAAAGTATTCCATATGTGGCCAAACCTACGCCTTATAAAGAGTCATTCGTTTTGTTGTTGAAATCGTGTGAGTACCGAATTTCACATTACAACATCACTTACATACATACTTGCAGTGATTCACATTAATTACGTTAGAACGGAATCTAACGTAATTAATGCGAATCACTTTCCTTATTGGTCAATTTGTCTAATTTGCCAGTTAACTAATAGTTAATCTCTAGTTCTACGAGTGTATATCGAAAGACGGATTAAAAGAAGATTTGTAAACTCATCTCAAAAATTTCTATATCATTGTCGTTTTCACACAACTTTCAAATTTCAAATACACACAGTTATCTTAGAGCGGAATGTGAGCCGATATTGGAGACTACATCGTAAGTTTTCAAACTATAATACTCGTATATGATAGCTACAATGCAATTTAATACAATAAGTGATTATCGAATTACAGTGTTTTTAAAAAAAACTACTTGCCCTGTACTAAATATTATTATATATTGTTCTTTCAACTAAATTATTATTTAAAATTATTAAACTTACAGTTCGTTTCTTCACACGACCGTATATGATTGAGAATCCTTGGTTTCTAACCACGTAATAATCGGTTGAGTGAACTCTTGCATAAAAAATTATTAGTGTGAGTTGATATTACAACTGATTTCAGCGCTTGTAACATGCACGTTAGCAAGCGTTAAACTAGTTAGCAATTTCAGTGAATATGCACCAAATATCGATGTGTGTAACAAAACTTTAAAGTACTTGCCATTTGTTTTTGTTATAAACATTGTAATTATGGAATATATCTACCTTTAGGTAAACTCTAAACTATAATGAAGCGTCTATAGCGTTATCCTTATTCAAGTCCCGATAGAAGTATAAGTAGGACACCACATGCCGAGATATGCCGACAAATACACGAGGAAAAACTTTCGAGAACCGAGTTTTTTTCTTTCTGCTCCTCCTATAATTTAGAATACGTCCATAGTAGTGATATGTAAAACTCGAGTAGACGCTCTATAGTAACATGGGAGTACTTAGCTGAAACGCGTCAAGAATCTTGATGCAGGTGGTGTTTCACTTGCAACACACTCGGCAGGGCCTTCCAAATAGGCATTGACTAGGTCATTTCCGTTCCGGTCTATATTTATTCTGGGCGGCGGTCTCACACTTACTAGCGGACGTGGTAGTCTTTGCGTCACAGCATATTTAAATAATCGGTATGCATCGTTGTATTGCAATCTCCCGTAGTCCTGCACGATTTATTTATTTAAACTTTATGTACAATAGAGTACAATGGCGGACTAAACGCGTTAGGCGTTTTCTATCAGTCAAACTTAAAGGTAATGCAATATGCAATAAGGAAATAGGTGTACAAAAGATATTAAAAACAGATCTTAATACATACACAGAAGAATAAAAAATTTATAAAAAAATCCTAACAAAGAAATAAAACATATATAATATACTAGTAGATAATAGCTTAATATCACATTTTATAACCTAAGACTTAGAAAGAAAAATTTACACAATTTATTTTTAAGGCTAAACTTGCTTGGGGAGTTTCTCATTTCTTGGGGGTGTGCATGCATAGAATGGACCGAATAAAAAAAAGAAAAGTAAGCGTATCAGAATGGTGAGAGGGGCATTTAAGGACAGCATTAGAGGCAGACAGCTTCAGAACCTTCACCCAATTATGTTGGCACGTACTGTTACCGTTCTTAGTCCAGGTATAGGCCAAGCCATACGTCCGCGCCCACCTCGTACCCCAGGCACGAAGGCTTAAATAGCAATGTCGTGTACTCTAAACACACATACTTTTTAGTTGTAGATCATCCGCATAGCTAAGATTAATTTACAAGTTCAAAAGGATTGACGATCTTAGCCCGCTCCATAGCTTACTTTACTCCACATTGTAGATGCGGACGTCGTTGGACTGGTCCCTAACCAGCCTGAAGTACGGACACAACAATATAACATATAATGAGCAATATTGGTTGAAAAAAAAACACAAATCGGCAAAAATCGTTCGAATTTTTTATTTTATTTCAAAACCTACTTTTTTCTAATCATTAGGCAAAGAACGGGGCCTCACCTTATTTCAATTTGTAAATAAATAAAATAAAAGAAAGAAATACAAAAAATTAACATCATCTTCTTTTTGTGTCAATAATACAGAAAATATTTAAAAAATGACGAAAGATTTATTGAATTATGTACAATGTAGAGTCTAATCAAATTGTAGCTGCCTAAAAGATCCATCGACTCCAAATATATCTTCAGCTGTTTTAGGCTTTCCCGGCCGCTTGGATTCATCAGTGCCATACTGCAGGTCCTCCTGAAGCCACGGCCAGTATTCTTTCACTTTCTGCTTCCAATGTTCTGTTAAAAAAAAAACGTTTCTGAAAAATTTTACATTTGCCAAAAGTAGAGTATAGGTTCAACATGGTAGCTCTGTTCAGGAGATCGAAATGCTATTTACGGGTCATACCTATCAATAGCTTGTTAGAAGTCATGTGTCCCTCTCTGTTCCTCTCCTCACATCTGTAGAGCTTATTTACTAAATCTACCTCGATATCATCTAAATACAAGGCTGCTGAGTTTAAGAGTTCAAGGAGTTAGTATAATGGAATGCTCTATGTTTTGGACCATCGCAGGGCTTTTTGGCTTGTTAGCCAAGAAACGGCCGGATCGTAACATGCGGGATCACTTTGAACGTAGTAATTATTCTAAAATTATTATGGGAGTTTTTTTACCGGAACGTATGCCCCTAATTTAACGACGCGGGGGATGATTTTCCATGATAATCCTGGCGGCGATGTTTTTTTAGGTCTCATGTCCCAAATTTGACGAGGGGAGGATTTCCCCCAATTTTACAATTTTCGCCTGTCGCCAAGATCGGCCCTGTATATTAGCTTAAAAAGGAAAGAACGAAAATCATTACAAAACCCATTTTGTGTATATGTTTATTATAATTAATGTATTTGTTTCGGTTTGGTTAGATTTCCATTTGAGCAGAAAAACGTATTGGACTCCGGATCACGGTTCAGAAAATCAAGCCGGTTTATTCGGGGCCGTTTATTATTATTATTATATATATATAATATTTATAAAAATACGTCAAAAATTAGAAAAAAAATTGAGCAATTCTTTTTTTTTTTTTTTTTCAATACGCCAGCCAATTCTCGTTATCATCTTTAGTTCCAGTCCAAAAAGGAAGGAGCGTTCCGGCTCGACAACACCACTGAAAACCACCTTCATGTTCATCGAAGGAAAGCACATGAGAGTTTGTACTCCCGCTTGCTCTCCGCTACCTCCTTCTGCAAGATAACGTTCTCCCAAAAGAAATAAATCCCTTGTCTTTTCGGTATCCAATATCTTTGGAATTATTTTTAGACGCGTCGTCAATCAACAATGTGCCTAGCATATGATGCTGAAATTATCAAATAGAACATGCAACTATGCATATTCTCGGTCGTGTCATTAATAGTGTCACACTAATTAATACTGTGGAGGCTGCACAGTTTTCTCCCTTGTAAATCTGGAATTTACGAATTATATAGGAACTTATTGTACAAAAATTATTTTTGCAACTTACTATCAGTTAGGCAATATATTGTTTTGCTATAATATTATAGTTATTAAAAATAAAGATTGTTACCTCTGGATTAAACTTACCAGTGATATTTTTTATAGGCCCGGCTTTGCCTCCATACTCAGAGGGCAATATCTCCTGGGATACGTATTTGTACATTTCTTCGAAATTTTTATTATGCACGAACAACTGAAAAAAATGGTCATGTAATTTATTTACAAACTAGCTGACCCGGCGAACTTCGTACCGCCGTAGCTTTGATGCACTACTTTATTTAAGTAACCACGTTTCCGAAAAACGATCTCTCTTTAATATAGTCTATGGTGTGAATGACGTTGACCTTCGTATAAAAAAAATGACCTTCGAACGCGCGGGGGCGTTTTTTTAAAAATATGGCAAAATTAAATGTTATACTTTTCAATATTTCTGAGAGATTTTCTTTATATTTTTCCTAAGAACCAGCCCATGACTTCCACAAACATTTAAAAAAAAGAAGAATTATCGACAATCGGTTTGTAGCGTTCTATTTATGATAGTTTAAGAAAAAAAGAAATTTGCCGGCTAAGATCAGGGTGTGGGTATAATCCTTATCGGAATCGAACCGACCTGGTGATATATGTAGATATTTAGGATTAATGATATGGGCGCCTCCACATAAATACAAACAGACCTTCAAATGGTTAGGTGATAAAATTAAACCAAGAAATTAATATAATGTAAGTTTATAATTACATTTTAAAAATATTACATGTAAATACAAAAAAAATATATATATTCGTCCACAAATCAATGGGCACGGTATTTGCACACGTTACACATTTAAAAGTTCAGTTGAGCTGAGCCATCCTCCATTCGTCACCCAAGGTGAATGTCATCAAAAGAAAAATTAATTCCTCCAAAATACGGTGGTTCACACACGCAAAACGGTAAAATTGTAAGAGGTCACCTTATACGTTGAGATTCCATCGGTGATGGCAGGGATTTCCGCTGATAAGTAAGACAATCTACATCACCGCATGGCTGGGTGCATGAAGTCGCGTTGGGATGAAACGGCCCAAACGCCCTATATTTGTGATGATTACGAGGTATACCGTGAACCCTACAACAATGTATAAAAGATTTAATCTATCCCACGAACATGTGGGGAAATCTTTAAAGTTGAGTAAAAGAAGAAAATACAACTCACCATTATCTGGGATTGCTTGATGAAATTAATTAAGGCATTAAGCCGTTATTAAAAAATATTAAAAAGAAAATACATTTAAAAAAGAAAAAAAAATTTATATCACGGCGGCCTAAATCGGCACATCCGCCAGGAGAGGAACGCCGAAAGACCCATCTTTCGCGTCCTCCTCGCCGACGTCAAAATGACAGCCAAGACTCGAGATAGCTAATAAATAGCCACGGAGGGATCACCATAGATCAAGCCGTCCCGTTCCGAATTGGAAGTATCAGAGTGAAGAAAAGGCGGAATTGACCAACAAGGAGAAAGAAACGAAAACTTCTTTTAATAAACCAAAACAAAAGAATTTGTTTTAAGTAAACTCCTAATAGATAATATTAGGTATATATTAGTTATGAAAACATGATAAGGTTTACTATTACAGTCTATGGCTTCACCCTATCAAATCTCTACAACCATAGATCTGTATATTGAAATATTTAAGTTTTAAATTACAACTTCAACTAAAACTCCTATCACAGACTCAACACCATCTGTACGTTAATTAAATGAATGCAGAAACTAAATGTTTTGTCCCTATGTCCATCTTGTTATAAGTAACTTTTATGAAAATAAAATTAAGACAAAAAAATTGCATTAATGCTGAGGCTGTACAGGTACGATCCCTTCACTCTTACTTCCACTTAAAAAGGTTAACAAAAAAAAAATCCTAAGGAATATGTAAACAAGAATTAAAATTGTAAATTAATAATGAAATTAAAAGTATTTTTTGATTAAATTGTGCTGAAAACAATAGTAAAAAATAACACGTTACAGTACCGTTCCAGGTGGGAAAAGAATTATTTTATTTAAAAATTGAAAATTTTTAAATAAAATAATTCGTAAAAAATACGAAGTGTAAAGAGTATCTGTGGCTGACTGTACTGAAGATAGTTACTTCTATAACATCTCTCTTGCTATTTAATAAAAAACTCAAAAAGCAAACTAGGAAATCACTCAATGTCAATGAACTCATAATACACACTAGTACATCCAATGTGTAAATACTATCATGTTAAAATAACTAATCTTAAATTTCCTAATTTCAAAAATACTTCAACATCATCCACTAGGTTTATACTCTAATAGAACATCATTACAAGTAAAGCAAAATTATATATTTGTTGTCTTACAAAGTAGGACAATTAATGTAGGTCAACTACATATTAAATTTTCAGATATGTAAGAATAAGATTTCTAGTATGTAATTTAAGTACAAACTAATAAGTATATTATTATCAAGAAAAATCTAAAAGAATGGTCTAACCCATCAAGGCAGCTACATGTATTATTAATTTTTTATAAGTTGTCGCCTAACAAAATGAACAAGAACGCTCAGTGCTGCAAAATAATTACAGACTTAAATGGCTTCAACTCAAAGGAAAGTATTAATTAATTAATACAAGGCTGAATACACTCAATGTGTAGAAACATAGGTGTATCAAGTATTTATGAAGAAATAGATCAGTGTTAGAAAATTAAAAAAACTAACACTTAACTTATTTAAGTTGTCGCCTAGACAAAATGAACAAGAATGCTCAGTGCTGCAAAATAATTACAGACTTAAATGGCTTCAACTCAAAGGAAAGTATTAATTAATTAATACAAGGCTGAATACACTCAATGTGTATGGAACATAGGTGTATTAAGTATTTATGAACAAAATAGATTAGTGTTAGAAAGAAAGAAAAAGAAAGACCTAACACTTAAAGGTAGCTACATTACTATCAAACTTTTAAAGTTGTTGCCTAGACAAAAATGTTTAATGCTGCAGATAAATACAGACTTAATGGCTTCAACTCAAAGAAAGTATTCATTAATTAATACAAGGCTCAATACACTCAATGTAGAAACATAGGTGTATTAAGTATTTATGAACAGATAGGTTAGTGTTAGGAAAGTAAGAAAAGGAAAGACCTAACACTTAAAGGTAGCTACATGTACTATTCAACTTTTAAAGTTGTTGCCTAAACAAAAATGTTTATGCTGCATATAAGTACAGACTTATTGGCTTCATCTCATATGAAAGTATTCATTGAACAATACAGGCTTATGTTAATTAAAAGTAAGTATTAAAATGCTTGGAGTATTTACCCAAGACACTTAACATAGTAATAGTTAATGTGTTTATCATTTTCAAAGTGTATAAATATTAAGATTAATCTAAATGAATATTATTAAGGAATGCTCAAAGAGTCATGAAAGGAAATACATTTTGATAACACACTTTAAAGAAATTATTTTAACTTATTAAGTCAGTAGGACATTCGCCTGGTCTGACTATATCTTTTATGTGCCAGCGGCCTAAGGGTTTACCTTCTACTGTTTTCAGGGTGAAAACCACAGGAGAATGTTTCTCTGTGATGACACATTTTTCGAACTTGGGGGCTAGCTTAGCAGAGAAGTGTTTGGCTGCATTAGAAAGAGGAAAGCATCTTTTAAAAACTATTTGCCCTACTTGAAGTTCGACATGACGCCTTCGCAAATTATAATAATGAGAATTTTTTATATGTGAATTTTTAAGATTGACCCTTACCTTATTAAATATTGTATTTAAGTCTTTAAGAGAATCAGAAAATTTATAAGTGTTGTCTACCATAATTTTTTCAGAATCTACAGGATAATCCAAATTATAAAGTGAACCATCCAGGATCATCTCCCTACCATGTGACAAAAAGAAAGGGGTGAATTTAGTACCATCATGGATTACAGTATTGAGAGCACATTGCACCTCAGCTACGTTCTTATCCCAATTTCTATGATCAGAACGCACATATGATGCAAGAGATCTAACAATTTCACGGTTCACACGCTCCGTCTGGTTAGTCTGGGGATGATAAACTGGATTATAAAATAAGTGTGGAACTTTATATTTAATTATTAATTCCTTAAATTCTTTAGAAACAAATTGAGGGCCATTATCAACATAAATATACTTAGGCACCCCATGCGTAAGAAAACAAAGAGAGATGAAATCCCAAATCAACAAGACATTTCATATATTTATATATTACTCTATGCAATATAAAAATTGAGTAATAAGATATCATATACAAGCTACAATCCATCAGCTTGTAAAAGAATAATAAAGGTCACTGACATCAGCGCCTCTTCACTAAGTGTGTCAGGAAGTTAAAGTCAACAATTATGTATTCAATTAATTAATACTCACAACAAATACAGATACTAATGTGTACCGTTGCTAGTTATTATCAATAAAAATTTGGCAAAAAATATGCATAATTACATATTGGAAAATTCCCTGCTTGTGGAAGTTTATCATCGTCACACACCATACATATTGTTAATAATGTGCAAACCAGTTTATATTCATTCAGATGAATAAAGATCAATAAATACATTTGTTACAACAAACCATTTATTTTAAAGAAGTGCATTTCATAGATGCAACAAAGTCAACAACTATGTGTTGAATTAAATAATACTCACAACAAATACAGATAATAATGTGTGTACAGTTGGTAGTTATTATTAATGAAAATTAAGCAAAAATATGCATAATTCCATATTAGAAGATTTCCTACTAGAGGAAGTTTATAATGGTAACACACCATACATATAGTTAATAATGTGTAAACCAGTTTATATTCATTCAGATGAATAAAGATCAATAAATACATTTGTTGCAACAAACCTTTTTATTTTAATAGAAGTGCATTACATAGATGCAAGTTAGCATTACACTTTGACTACATATGTCAGTGTAATCATTAATTCAAAATTAGTTACCAAGCAGGTTAATATTTGAGATGAAGTTGACATTTAATAAACCTGAGAACATGACTGAGTTCTCAGTCAAAGATATTTATTTAAAAGAAATTAAGTTTCATAATTTGACAGGGATTCACCTTCGAGACGCATCAATATTGAAATCAAAGTAGACTTGAGTACCACTATATCTGGATTAGGGTCGACTACCCTTGACAACCTACACAACAGATAATTACTACGAGACACTAACCTTTTCAACAGACGAGATTCAGTACAACTACCATCCGGGATATCTCTTTCAATGTCTGAAACCTTCGGAGTACATATTGTCACCTCCTTAGACTGGTCACAAACACCAAACTGGTCAATGGATTTGAGGTCCTTCCCTGTGTGTCTGAGGAACTTCCTTAGGTCGTCCGTTGAGGAAGATGGTTCAGCTGGTAAATGTCTGATACTGAGTTCGTGTAACAATTCATCTTTCAAGAGATACTCAACAGAACATCCTGCAGTGATAAAGTCCATGATTAACAATATGCAATGAAATAGTTAAACATTAAAATATAACAGTTGTGTTTTAATACAAAAGTAAGTTAATTATAAAAAATTAAAGTTTAAGTTTAAACAATAAAGGTGATTAAAATTAAGTAAGCTAAATGACACATAATATTACACAGAAAATGTGTTTAAATTAAGTAAGCTAGTCCACGCTTAAGGATACACAAGTATGTGATTAAGATTAAATTAAGTTAGCTAGACAACGCTTAAGAATACACAAATATGTGATTTAGATTAAATTAGGTAAGCTAGACAACACTTAAGAATACACAATTATATGTGATTTAGATTAAATTAGGTAAGCTTGAAATTAAGACACAATATTATTATTACACATTACATATGATTACATCTGTTCTAGATGTATATTTTTAAGTAAAAGTATTAAGATTTGTATTACAACAAAAGTTAAATCACCACCATTTGAAGTCTTCCAGGCCTAACGTTGGGTACGCCAATTGTAGCGTTCTATTTATGATAGTTTAAGAAAAAAAGAAATTTGCCGGCTAAGATCAGGGTGTGGGTATAATCCTTATCGGAATCGAACCGACCTGGTGATATATGTAGATATTTAGGATTAATGATATGGGCGCCTCCACATAAATACAAACAGACCTTCAAATGGTTAGGTGAAAAATTAAACCAAGAAATAATATAATGTAAGTTTATAATTACATTTTAAAATATTACATGTAAATAAAAAAAATATATATATTCGTCCACAAATCAATGGGCACGGTATTTGCACACGTTACACATTTAAAAGTTCAGTTGAGCTGAGCCATCCTCCATTCGTCACCCAAGGTGAATGTCATCAAAAGAAAAATTAATTCCTCCAAAATACGGTGGTTCACACACGCAAAACGGTATAAATTGTAAGAGGTCACCTTATACGTTGAGATTCCATCGGTGATGGCAGGGATTTCCGCTGATAAGTAAGACAATCTACATCACCGCATGGCTGGGTGCATGAAGTCGCGTTGGGATGAAACGGCCCAAACGCCCTATATTTGTGATGATTACGAGGTATACCGTGAACCCTACAACAATGTATAAAAGATTTAATTTCTATCCACGAACATGTGGGGAAATCTTTAAAGTTGAGTAAAAGAAGAAAATACAACTCACCATTATCTGGGATTGCTTGATGAAATTAATTAAGGCATTAAGCCGTTATTAAAAAATATTAAAAAGAAAATACATTTAAAAAAGAAAAACTAAATTTTATATCACGGCGGCCTAAATCGGCACATCCGCCAGGAGAGGAACGCCGAAAGACCCATCTTTCGCGTCCTCCTCGCCGACGTCAAATGACAGCCAAGACTCGAGATAGCTAATAAATAGCCACGGAGGGATCACCATAGATCAAGCCGTCCCGTTCCGAATTGGAAGTATCAGAGTGAAGAAAAGGCGGAATTGACCAACAAGGAGAAAGAAACGAAAACTTCTTTTAATAAACCAAAACAAAAGAATTTGTTTTAAGTAAACTCCTAATAGATAATATTAGGTATATATTAGTTATGAAAACATGATAAGGTTTACTATTACAGTCTATGGCTTCACCCTATCAAATCTCTACAACCATAGATCTGTATATTGAAATATTTAAGTTTTAAATTACAACTTCAACTAAAACTCCTATCACAGACTCAACACCATCTGTACGTTAATTAAATGAATGCAGAAACTAAATGTTTTGTCCCTATGTCCATCTTGTATAAGTAACTTTTATGAAAATAAATTAAGACAAAAAAATTGCATTAATGCTGAGGCTGTACAGGTTACGATCCTTCACTCTTACTTCCACTTAAAAAGGTTAACAAAAAAAAATCCTAAGGAATATGTAAACAAGAATTAAAATTGGTAAATTAATAATGAAATTAAAAGTATTTTGTTGATTAAATTGTGCTGAAAACAATAGTAAAAAATAACACGTTACAGGTTCAGCCGTTCACACGTGATGCCGTGACAACGCGAAACGGGTTTCATTTTTATATATATAGATAGAAGATAGATATGTACTAAAGTCTGAAAAATTATAGGCAGCGTGGCTGTATTGGGTATATTTGTACCATTCTCGTATTCATCAATAATTCTTCTAAGCTATTTCGTTAAATCACACCCACTATCCACCTTGTTTGAGACTAACTAACGTTGTATTCTTGGCAAATGTCTGCTGATCGAGAACTTTTGCGTCCTAGTGGCAGTCCTGTTCGCATTTCTTCAAAGCATGGCTTATATAATAATATATTCTTATAGGCTGTGTTTTAGGATATTTATGTTATTTTATCCCAGCTTTTGCTGGTATTTCAGTAATATTTATAGGTTGGTGCCAAGTAAATATCATATTGTTAGGGATTCACAAATGTTGTCGATGAGTGGCAGTCGTCTGTTCAGAAGAACTATCTCAACATAACAATATCTGAAGTATCTTGATAGGTTTCTGTACTGTCTAACTATGGTACAAATATATAGAAAAACTTTAAAAGTTGCAGGCGTATGTCTGAAGGGGTGCTATGTCAGATAACCTCCTCGTGGTGCACCCTGGGCAACGTCTTTTGACGGCTAATAGTCTGACAGCAGGTCCCCGCAGGGCGTGGTATTGCACGCGCGAGGGCTGGCCGGCGGGTGGGGGCGTTTGGTCCGGTCTAACCGGCGGGCCGCTTTTAGCCGCTAGTGGTGGACGGGCGAAGCCCCCTTCTTTTTAAGAGGGGGTAGTTGTCGTCCAGGGACCCATTTTGGGTCGGTGGATAGCGGGAGATGTCCGGCGGCCGCCCTTGTGACGGCGCGGAGTGGGCGCTAGTCGCCATACGCCGGCGGGGTCGTGGTGGTCGTCCGCAAGGGTTCCCATGGCCTCGTCAGGGCGCGATGTTGCTCTCCTTAAGGATGATGCGCTCGCGTCGGGGTGCGATGCTGCTCTCCTTCGGGATTAGCGCTCGGCCCCGGCGTGATGCAGCTCTTCTTGGGAATTAGCGCTCGCGTCCAGGTGTAATCGGGGGGATCGGTGAGTTTTTTAGTGGGTAGGCCTACTCCCTTCTGTGGAGGAGAGCCCCACATAACCTGACTCACGGGTATGCAATTCAATGCATTTCCCACATCGTTACAAAAAAAAGGCAAGGCTGAAAATACAGCGTTGGTAAGCCTCCCATAACACGGACGAACTACTCGTATTAAGTAAAGGTTGCAGTAAATCGCTGGATGCTAGCAGTGCACATCTGGTCCTTATAGGCAGCTTATGTCCAGCAGTGTGCGGCTCTCGTCTAACTGTTACTATAGCAGTAGACTATAAATAAGTTAGTTTTTTGTGCCAAACAGATCCAATCCCACCCATCGACCATAAGTATCTCCGACCGAGCCGTGCCTTAGCTAACCCTGCCGTCCAGTAACTCAGGACCTTCGAGCCCTGTTAGCGATGCCCAGCTAGCCCAGCTCCCTTCGGGGCAGCCTCCTACTTAGCCGTGAGTAGGCCCCGTCTATCCAGGCCAGAGTTATTTTGGTATACCGGCCTTTTCAAACGCATATGTTCTTTATGTGCTTTATAGAGCAACAATGATCGTGCCTTCTTAGCGCCCCGTCCGATATGAAGTCCAACATCTCCGCGATACGTGCTGGGGTATCCTGGGCACGTTTTATGCTCATTGTGATGAATTTCCAACCTCTCTAGAGGAAAAAACCTATACTAGTACTTACTCTACTCCTATTTTTCTCATTCAGAAACGTTTTAAATAAATTGAACACTGTTTCAAAACCAGCAATTGTGTTGACGTAATGACTTCCTTTTAGACGAATAGGTGCCGCATCCTGTAATTATACAAATAAATATTGCCTTAAAAAAGGGTTCTTTCTTTATGATTTGTTTTTTAGTGTTTTTGTTTATTTCTAATGTTCTTTTTGTCATTATAAATAAATAAATATTTGTTACACTTACACCAATTAACCTAGCCCAAACTAAGCTAAGGCTTGTGCTATGGGATCTAGGGTAACGGATAGACATACATATATAAATATTTTTTATAGAAATGTATATCAACAACCATGAATAGAGTACAAATGCTCGTATTCATCATACAAACATCTGCCCCCACCGGGATTCGAACCCGGGACCTCAGAGATGGCGACACCTTGAAACCGGTGTATTATCCACTCGACTATAGAGGTCGTCTAAATTACTATTAGAAAATTAACGTAATTAAAACTATTTGTAAAATATAATTGGTTTGAAAATAAATAAATAAGTTTAGGCGTGAAGAAGAAAACAAAAACAAATTTTATTCTTCTAATATGAACATCATTATTGATTTTGTATTGTACTATGACATTTCCTACAACCTACGAGGTTACAAGTCTTGAAAATATGTAGTATTTTTTTTATTTTTCGTACACGTTCGTTCTGGTCGAGGTACGTAAATAAATTATAGAAGCTACTAAATGTGTTTTAGCGTCAATAAGTGTATGTAATTGGTGTAAATCGGGGTTCAAAATGCTGTATTGTTAATAAAAGATATAGAAAATAAACATTGATTGTTATAATACCTGCATATACACTGACATCTTTTTCATAGTACTCGGAGTCATTTGAACGAAGTGCGCCATTGTACAATTTTGCATATCCATTATACTTCTTACTCCAGCAATCACGAAGTTATCATTTTCATACAGAATAATCTAAAACGGTATTATATTAATACATTTTGTTATATTGTACAAAATAATTTTTATATAGCCAATGATGTACCGTCTAATAAAAATAAAGACATTTTCATTGATTAAAACATTTGTTTTTATATAAACAAATGTATACATGAATGATTACATCCGTGTTTTTTATTTAAAAAAGTAGCTCATTTATTCAACTTCCATCATCTACTACATATTGAACTATTTTCATTCGGTCCAGTATCCATTAATTTTTCGTCTTAGTTCTAGTAGTAATAAATTGTATTTTCTTTGTAAATTATATGAATTTATATTTTTAAATACCTATATTTGCAAAAATAACTATTAATGTTATTTTGTCATTTCCGACTAGTAACCATTATTTTTATGATAATCCATTCTCATAATACTCATGAGAGTCAAAGAGAATACTTTCTTTTTAAAAGCTATTCTAATAAAAAACAAGAAAGGTATTATATAATTACTTTCTGAACGATCATTGAACATCTCATGATTTCTATTACACTGTATTTTTGTGGGTCGTAAACGCCTGGTCGGTATATAGTAACGACTGGTTCTGCCGGGCCCGCAGGATTCGGCAAAATCACCATAGCCCTGAAATATATAAACACTACATTGAAGACTAGATTTTCTACTAGATCACCCGGGATGGACCACGCCCCTTCCGTGGCCGGGGGGCGTCGTCGGTGGTGGGATCAGGGTAGGTGGTAGCCTTCCCTGAGGAGGGCTCCCCTAGGCAGGGGAGCGGAGGCTGGGGTTCCCGGAAGTCGCTTCGCGTTCCCGGGGGCTCCCTACATGCCTGAAGCAAGCCATCCCTGAGGTTTTTAGTGGGTAGGCGGGAGGCCTTCTGGGGAGGAGGGCCCCACATAACCGCCGGCTCGCCACAGCCGGGGGTATAGTGTATAGGGGGGGGGGCTCCTCAGGGGAACAAAAAAAAAAGATCAGCCCATATTAGAGTAGCACTTAATAAATTAGTGAAGTGTGTACGTTTACTACATCTCCGTACACATCAAGTTAACATTATCTGTCTAAAGGTGAACATGGAAATTCGGACGGAGATGGAGTAACGTACTTATGTGTTATTATTTTCGCTAAGAGTCACTGTTGGATTTAAACGTCCCTCAAGGATATCTACGCAGATCGGTGCTGCGCTGGATGGAGCGTCCAGCTTTTTCCTGTGATCTACACAAAATTATGAGAGACTTACAATGGTACGTTTTCAGACTTAGGCTTGCTACTCGAGGAAGTCTTCGCCCCAACAGCAGTGAGTACTGCGAGTCAGTCATCATTGCTATAACGCATTCCCGATTAAGATAAGACGTGGCAAAAAAATGACTGAATACTAAGACTACATCTTATGTCACAAGTAGGCGAATACAATTTAAGATTTGCAGCGAATCTCACGATTGCCTCATATTCCTAACGACTGTAACCTCACACATGCATTTACTCACGCACAATATCGTACTCTTTAAAGTATACTTTAATTAATATTCATGTATTTTGATTACTTTATTAAATTATTTGTATGTATTAGGTAATTATGTGTTAAAAAATTATTAAAAACTTTTATATTTTTACAAGTGGAGTTAATATTATAGTATATATAATATTCATATGAGAGTAAGTAAAAAAAAAATACTTCCTTAACTAATAAATAAAAACAATGAAAAACTTCAGTATAAATAGACAACATTTTTAAAAATCTTCATATAAAATGTCAATTCCATACGTAAAGACTAAAAAAAAGATTTTTCTACAACATCTTACAAAAAAAAGGTTTGTAACTTACCCAAGATCCATAATTTCATTGAACAACTCGATGCTAGGCAATGTGTTAAACATAGCCGGGTCTGTAGTGCGTAAAGTATAGTATAAGTCCAACTTTTGTTTTGCCTTTTCTATGACAAATTTGGATCCTCTCAAGAAAGTAGCAAGCCATTGATCATCTAAAAAGCCACCAAAGTTTAAGACTAATTTTAATTTCAATATTAGATGAATGTCAGATTAGCTATAATAACAATTGTGTTATTTACTAAACACAGTTTTTATTAAAATAAAATTACTTATTTTATTGTCATGAATATATAATTTAAACATTTTTATAATAGGGTAGACGACTACAACTGATTATGGCCGTTTTTATACTATAATTATCTGATTTGAGCAATTTATATCTAACGAAAGTATATCGATACAGAAATTTCAGTTCAATTATTAATTTCTAAAAAATATGCAATTATTATTTACGTAATTCTAATGAAACGAACATATTTCTAGCGTTCTCACATTAAATGTAACATTTTTATATAAAGTATACCTATAAACTAGCGATGGGCCGAATATTGGGTAAATATTCGGTATTCGGCATATTCGGCAACTTTTTCAGTGTTCGTATTCGGCCGAATAATTCGGTTACATTGCCGAATAATCACCGAATAAACAAAGTAAATAACGAGTGTAGGTTGTTTCGTAATTTGTCGGATTGACATCCTATACCAGCATTCTCAGTAAGCAACTAACAAAAAAAAAACAAAAACAAAAATTTGCGTCAAAATTGAATATAATTAATATATATTATATATAATAAATATTTTGCAATAAACCGTAGCTTAAGTAAGAAAAACCAAAATTATTTTATTTAAGTAAGTTATATTAATCGTTAATCAGCTTTAGCATTTGCATGCTCTAAATGATAAGAACATTGGGATTAGGAACGATAGGTAACGTAAGTAACTATTAAATTAATAATCATTCTAAAGTTTTAAACTCAACATCAGCTTTAAACATATAATATAAATTACGAGTAACAGTCTTCTTTCAATAAAGAAATAAACTAAATAAAAAGTGGTGTTTCTTATTTCACTAAAATAAAACATAATCTCTTTTTAATCGATCGAAAAGAATTTAAAATATTTAAATTGAAAAAGCTACCAAAAATTTAGTCCTATTTATTTATAATTCTGCCCGCGGCTTCGCCCGCGTGGATTTCGGGATTGGGTGTATAGAGGGTTAAGGGTCATAGCTTTTGCCCACGGCTACATATACGCGGAAGTCGGTTTATGGTGCGAAGATTTTATCGCGCTTCCCGTGGGACTATCCGTTTTTCCGAGATAAAAAATGCCGCAAAACTCCTCAAGAATCACTCTATCTATTGATGAAAACCGCATAAAAATCTGTGCAGTAGTTTTTGAGCGAAGCCTTTATTGCGCATTCCCGTGGGATCTGTCGATTTTTCCGGGAAAAAAGTAGCCTATGTTACTCGGGGAGAATGTAGCTTTCCAAAGGTGAAAGAATTTTTGAAATCGGTCCAGTAGTTTAAGCGTGAAGAGGTAACAAACAAACAAACAAACAAACAAATAAACAAACAAACAAAAAACGCACTTTCGCATTTTTATAATATTAGTTGGGATTATAATTTATAAGATTATGGTGGAGAAAAACCTAACTTTCGGCGCGATCAGGCATGAGACGGTTGCGTTTTTTTTTCATAAACATTCCCAGCTTCCCAGAAAAGTCGTTCACATAAGTTCACTATTTTATTTTATTTGTTGTCCACCATTCAAAAGGACTTTCATCTCGCTGTAGAAGGTTCTCCTGTAAATATTTGTCCACTTCAATTGCAACAGGACTTTTTGAATTATCGGTCGGTATCGCTGGTAGCTTTGTTGAGGCAACTTCTTCAAAACAGCTCCAAAAATCTGCATGAGTAGAATTTGAAACAGTCTGAGCCACCCTATTATTGTCATCGTCTTCGTCAGTACTCTCATCATCACCGTATCTCAATGCCTCGGCTAAAAATGACTACACCTGTATAAACATGTTCGCGCGAACCGAATATTCGGCCGAATATTCGTATTCGTACCTACTATAAACGTACAAATAACAAAGTTATTTTAAAATTTGTTTATACGCTCATACAAATTAAGCGAGTTTACTTAGGTATGACGTCACGATTGCAGTGTTTTTAGCATGGAGCGTTTTTGAGCGACCCGCGACAGCACCGCAAACATGTCGATGTATCTTCAAAAGTAATAGGCGCAGGTGTACTATTATTATAGTAGTAGTACTCTTATTATATATAGAATTTAAAAAATTGTCGTCTACCCAATTTAAGAAACCATTGAGTTTCTAATAACCCTATTTCATAACAATGTTTTGTCGTGTTTAATACACACGAATATTTAAGAAAAAGCAAATAAGTAATACTTTTGGAATATTATTGAAAAACTTTATATATTTTTCCATATAAAAATAAATTTTACTATTATTATTTACATAAAAACTATAAAATGTCCTTGACCTACTCTAATTAACCAAAATCGGATCAGTGGTACCGGAAACTACCTCGAAAGTACCTATAAACATACCTCTTTATAATATTATAATAGATAGATTAACAATAAAATACTCTCACCAGTTCGTGCTCTGATGTATGATTGTTTTGATAGCCACTCCTTTAGGTGTATAACTCCATCTTCAAGCCTTTTCGGGTCCTCGTTAAGCTCTTCTCGAGCCTTCTCCGCCAAATCATGTGACAAAGGGCGAAGATGCATTTCCCTGTTTGAAAGAATAAAGCGAAACACACCACACCTGCACCAAACTGTATCGTATTATGATCCATGATTAAAACGATTTATCTATGATAACATATCAATAATAAGCCAAAGGCCTAATAATTCATTGGCAAAGTTGATTCGATAATAATTGTTTTAAATATTCATTATTTTATAATATTGTCTCTAAGAAAGATTTACTGGACAGATTAACAGGACATCGATGGCTGACAAGTTTTGAGCAAATGAAATAATAACTATTACTGTTATGTCATTTACCCAGTTCTGTTGCGATTTCATAATTTCTCCACATATTTAAATATTAATGATTAACATTTTTTTTGTATTTATAAGGCTATTCAGTACAGTATGATAGTCCTATTTTTCTATTACTATAGCAGCAATGATTATAATACTTTTATCTACGGCTATACCTCCGATTAAATATAAAAATAAAGCGATTATTTATATAATATAAAGTTATTTAACTAAACACTGAAGATATATATACCTCGTAAATATTCGGAGCACCCACTGTGCTTGTAGTTTGTATGTTGACTGGAAAAAACAATAATAGCTTTCAGACGAACCTATTTCAGCCAATTTGATTTCAATGAATTTATTAAGTCCATTGGTCCCAGCAGCATATTGTCAGTTTATATTCGCATTATATAGTGCTCAATGAGAAATACATTGAAGAAAATTTCTGAACAAGTGCAGATCTTTTTTTTTTCAGTTTACGTATCCTCATACTTATATTTCTTTCTTCATATGCTCAGCAACACTTCAGGCCTTATATTTATACTACAGAAACAGCAGCTATTATAAGCAACATAATAGTTGCCTCAAGGTCTACTTGTAAAATTTGATGTGATTCTGTGTGTACAAGGATAAATATCTAATTGTGTACTCGTAATTATGATTTTTTGACGTCAATAAATACTAGCATAGAACTATATGTTAAATAAACATTATTTTTATTTCAATTTAATTTCAACTTAACAATTCAGCGAAACCAAGTGCAATAGTTTGTATGATATGTAAGATATGCACTATTAATTTATGAAATTAGAAGTGTTTAAGCTATAAATTCACATAGTTCTGCTGATCGAATCAAGTCTTCCCTGATTCTATCGATAACAAATTAAATAACTACCTGACAAATCGAACATATATTTGTAGTATGAAAGTCACCAGTGTTATGAGAGACATAAAATCTATCTCAAAGTTGAGATGTAAATTGTAACAGAATGCTGAAGATATTTTGCAAGTCAAGCGTTTGCTCTGTGGTCGACACATTACAAAACATGTGATTAACTACATAATAGAATTCCATCGTTTTGGGAATACTGCTTTTTGGAAAATCTGCAATATGCAATACATATTGATTATCAATATTACAGTAAAATATATTTAACTTTGGACAAGTTTTAAAGAAACAATTATCTTGAATAAGTGATACTTTATTACGCCTGCAAATAGATAAAATTCGCATCAAGGTTATCCGGCTGTGGATCAAACTTACCAACATTTCTTGCAAAAAGACCACAGATAAAAATATGATAAAAAAATTATAACAACAGATGGTCAATGGTGATCGAATATTAGTGAAAATTATAACTGAGCCCGTGTGCGGGAAAATTTGGACTTAGACGACGTAACGAGAGAGGTGAACGCCTGTTGCAATTTGCTGCCAAAAACTATCTAGTGATAGCTAACAGTCTCTTCCAACACCATCTGAGAAGACTCTACACATGGATATCACCTGATGGCAAACATCGTAATCAAATAGATTACTTCCTGATTGGATCAAGATGGAAAACTTTCGTTAGGAATGCGCATACACTACCAGGTGCTGATTGTGGGTCAGATCACCAACTTTTGATAGCTAAAGTTAAACTCAAGCCCCGAGATGCTAGAAGTATTGAAAAGCCAAGGAAAATGCAACCAGTCGATAAATCTAAATTTCTGGCTGCAATGGAACAGAATTGGCATCAATGAATCTGTATAGATACCCAATCAGCATCCCCAGATCAGCTGTGGGAACAGGCAAAACAGCTACTCGTAAACGCCGTAACTGCGTCGAAGCCCCCAGTGGTGACTTGCAGGCGCCAACATTGGATGACTGACGGTACCCTTGCCCTTATAGAAGAGAGAAGAACCATGAAAGTCGACGTTAAGAGCCTAAATAGACTGTCTGCTCGAATACAAGAAGCATGTAGGCGAGATCGCAATGCTCACTTTCAGAAAATATACGCTGAAATCGAAGTTCATGCGGACAGGCACTAAACGGGGGATCTACACCAGAAAATAAGATCTATTACAAAAACTCTCTCATCGAAAACTTGGGCTATAGAAAATTCCCAGGGCAAAACACTGACTGACATTAGCGCAATATTAGAAACTTGGAAAGAGTATTGCCAATCACTGTTTGACGATTCGCAAGCAAACTGTTACCTCCCAACAGAACCTGAAGAAGAAGAAAAAGAGCCAAACATCTTGAAGGACGAAGTTCGAGCCGCTAATTAACACTTAAAAAGTGGGAGGGCTACAGGAAGGGATGCTATACCAATAGAAACCATAGAGGCATCAAGTGAATATGGCGTCGAGATCTGTCACATTTTGTGTAACAAGGTTTGGGAGTCGGGAACTTGGCCTTAAGAGTGGTGTCATACAGTTTTCGTTCCTTTACATAAAAAGGGATCTACAAAAGTATGCAGCAACTACCGCCTGATTTCCCTTATTGCACATGCAAGCAAAATACTTCTGCATATTCTAAACGAAAGACTAAAATCGTACTTATCTAGTCAAATTGCTCCTGAACAAGCTGGGTTTGTCAAGGGAAAGGGTACTCGTGAACAGATTCTCAGTGAACGCTAAATCATCGAGAAGGCTAGGGAATTCAACATGCCAGTTTATATTTGCTTTGTTGACTTTTCGAAAACATTCGACTCGGTGAAATGGCCCATGCTTTGGAAGACTCTACAGACTATGGGAACACCTAAACATCTTGTGCATTTTCTTAGAAAGCTCTACGAAGAGGGACAGCGTCAGTAAGAACAGACGACATACTGTCTCATCCTTTTCATCCCAGTACAGGAATCCGTCAGGGCTGTGTTATATACCGCTTCTGTTTAACATCTATACAGAACTTATTATGGAGAACAGCGCTTGAAAAACTGGACAGATGGAATTCGTTATTGGGGGCCACAAAATATCCAACTTAAGATATGCAGATTACACCACTCTTACTTGCAACGAGTGCGAAAGCCATGGAGGCCTCTTAACAGGATTGTTGGCGACAGAAAGAAACTCTTGTAAAATGTTAGAATTTACTAAGAAAAATATTAACAAAGCGAAACTAAAATCAAAATTAATATAATAATATGTGACATAAACAAACGTTGCTACGCAACGAGAACGTCTAGTGCTGCGTTCTCAACACTCCGCCCCAGTGCCGTCCTCACGCTCACGGCACTCATCTTGGCTGGTTGGAAGAACTGCAATGCGTGTTGATGGTCTCTTTAGAACACCGGTATTGGTTTTGACATCAACGACACGAATTCGTCCGTCGTTCCCGGGATAGAGCTGGACAATAACCCCTCTAGGCCAGCAGTTTCTAGGCGAGTTGGGATCTACGATTAACACCACGTCACCGATCTTCAAGGGAGTCTCATCTCGATGCCATTTGTATCGCGGCAGCATAGCAGGCAGCACCTCCTTCATCCACCTCGCCCAAAACAAGTCGGTGAGTCGTTGTGCAATACGCCACTGACGGCGTAGGCAGAGGTCATCGTCATCGAATACACCGCACGTTGGTAAGCTAGAAGAGGAACCTAAAAGAAAATGGTTAGGTGTTAATGCTTCCGGGTAGTCCGGATCAACTGTGACATGAGACAGTGGTCTGCTATTTATTAAGCTTTCGACTTCAGCCAATAATGTTAGTAACGCCTCTTCACGCGGCGCTCTCTCCTTCAAAACAGCTCGAAGTGACGTTTTGACTGATCGAATAAGGCGCTCCCACGCTCCACCCATATGAGGGCTCACAGGTGAAATAAAATTCCACTCGACTCCAAGAGAAGTAACTCCATTCTGAAGCTCACTTTGACACATCGCAAAAGACCGCTTGAGTTCCATATTCGCACCGCGAAGATTTGTGCCATTGTCGGAATATAATTTCTTGGGCCAACCGCGCCTGGCTGCCATACGCCTCAAAGCCATAATAAGTGCATCCGCTGTAAGACTGTGAACCAATTCTATATGCACGGCACGCACCGTCAAGCACGTAAATAACACAGCATACACCTTTTGGCGGCGTCGACCAACTGTGATTTCAAGAGGTCCAAACAGGTCTACTCCAGTTGCTGTAAAAGGTCGGTGATGATGAAGCATACGATCCTCAGGTAAGTCTCCCATTAATGGAGGTTTTGGCTGCACCCTTCTTATACGGCAAAATAAGCATTTCTTCGCTATAGATCTGACTGTAGGTCGTAAATTCACTATCCAATATAACTGTCTCAATTCGTTGACGACAGTTTCATTACACCCGTGCGCTGCTTTCCGATGAAAATGCATCACTATAAGACGAGAAATATGACTCTTACCATCTAATATTACAGGATGTTTCACATCACTTTTGACATCTCTCGCCAGTTCAATACGACCTCCAACTCTCATTACTCCAGTGTCGTCTAAGAAAGCATTTAGTGTACGCAGCCTACTAGTGTTGTCGATGACTCCCTTATTCTCAAGAGTGTTACACTCACAAGGAAACGACTCGAGCTGTGAGTAACGCATTAATAAAGCCTCTGCTTTCTGCAGCATTTCACAGGTTATTCTGCTAGTATGTTCCAACTTTTTACATCGGCGAATAAACAATAAAACTGTAGCCGTACTACGTAGTAATCGAGTCCAGGAAGAAAATCTGAGGGGATCTGGTACAGGTAAGCTCAACATTGAATCTTGTATTATGTGTATAGCCTCTAAATCATTGTTATTAAATTTATTCTCTGTTACAGATTCACACGGCCAATCAAAGTTCGACGCGCTCTGCAGAAACTGAGGCCCACAGAACCACTCGCAATGAACGTCAAGCTTGTATGAATTTATCTTAGTAGCAATATCGGCAATATTTGAAATAGATGGTACATAATGCCATTCTTTAATTTTTGTTAAGCTATCTATCTCACCCAGTCTGTTTGCAATAAATATCTTATAATTTCGATTTTCATTTCTTAACCAATGTAAAACTATTGTGGAATCAGTCCAAAAATATCGCTCAACTGGCTTTATACTATGCTCCTCTAGAATAACTGTAGCTAAGCGGCTTGCCAATAAAGCACCTTGGAGCTCAAGTCGAGGAACAGAGACTGGGCGCACTGGCGCTACTCTACTCTTACTGGCAATGAAAGACACATTAACACGAGCTGGTTGATTTTGACTAGGTTTGTATATTATTCTCCAGTAAGCGACAGCAGCATACGCACTCGGCGATGCATCACAGAATGTGTGCAATTCTATGCGAGACCCTTCCAAATCATGCTCGGGTGGAAAATAGCATCTTGGGATTCGTAGCTGTTTAATGACATTCAACTCTAATATCAACTTTTTAAATTCATCGAATTGTGTGTCCAATATTTTGTCATCCCACTTAATATTTGTCTTCCATGTACTCTGTATCAAAATTCTAGCTTTGATAGTAAAAGGCGATAACAGGCCATAAACATCATAAATTGACATGACGATTCTAAAAAGTTCTCGTTTTGTAGGCCGAGTCTGGGCACTAACTAAATCCTTAGCAATTCTTTTTAGGGATAAATCGAAGCCCAGCGAATCTGCTATTGGGTACCACAACAATCCCAAGGTACGCTCGTTCAGATTATGGCTTCCCAGCTTCAACTTAATAGCGTTGTCACTAAGTTCGTCCTCTGGCATGCCGTCTAGAATCTCAGGCCTATTACTCACCCAGTTGACTATATGAAAACCACCTTGTTTATGTATGAAAGATATGTCTTTTACCAACTTTGCGCACCTGTCAACATCGTTCATACTATGGACACAGTCGTCCATATAATGAGACTTGATAATAGCGTTTACTGCATCAGGCATCTCTGATTGAAAACGCAGCGCATTCTTGTTCTTCACAAACTGAGCTAGGAACGGCGAACAATTAGCTCCGAACACCAAGGACGTCATGACAAACTTCTTTAGAGGTTGGCTGGAATCCTCGCGCCAAAGAAAACGGAAGACATCTCGATCTGCTTCTCGTATCTTCACGCGCAAAAACATGTCTTTAATATCTCCTGCTATAGCCACTTGCCCTTCTCTGAATCGAAACATTATTCCTAATAAGGATTGTAGCAAGTCCGGACCTTGGAGCAAATAATCGTTGAGTGAATACCCTCCAGACTTTGCAGCAGCATCGAAAACAACTCGCAACTTCTTCTTGTAAGGGTTATCTACCCCAAAGTGTGGCAAATACCAAATACGGTTAGGCGGAGTCGAAGCTTGCTTCACTTCACTGGCGTAATCGTTCAGAAGGAGGTGGTTAATCCTGTCTCGATATCTCGATGCGTACTCTTTATTAGACTTCATCTTGCTCTCAACAATCTTTAGCCTCTTGTAAGCATTTGGAAAAGAGTTGGGTAGCGCAGCATCACTTCTCCATGGTAAGCCAACTTCCCAATGGCCATTGACTAATTTGGCAGTGTCATCAAGTATTTGAACAGCAAGATTTTCTTCTTTGTTTTGTCTAGGGTTCGAAATTACACCAATGGCTTCAAACGAGAAAGAATAACGTATGAGCTCCGATAACTCGGCAAGCTCATAACTTGCTGCTGGTGCCTCGACTTCGCTTGGTAGACTCGTTGATAAATGGTTGATTGATTCGGTACTATTAGCCTGCGTCAAATTACAGCGCGTGTTGTAGACTATGCCATGTACACACCAACCCAACAACGTACGAGTCAAGTAGGGCCCATGTTTCCCCTCCGATATTGTTTCAATTGGAGCGAGCAAATGGTAGTGGTCTTGACCAATCAGTACTTCTGGTTTGACATTATCTAACAGTAGACAATCTTGGAATTTTTGAAGGTGTTTGTAGCGGTCAACTGTAATATTCGATAGCTTTTGTACAGGTAAATCCAAAGAATCAATCTTACGTGCTCGAATGTTGAATGTTTCATTGTTAGCGCCAGATACGGTAAAGTTGACTGTCTCACTTTGACATACCAATTGTCCTGAGCACCAAGCGCCGCGTACTCGTAACGTTTCGCTATTACCATACAAGCCTACAGAATCTGCAACTAGTGTTGAAATCAGTGAGACTGTGGCACCATCATCTAATAAAGCAAAAGTCTTGATGTGACCTTTCGGACCGAATACAGTTACTGGTACTACCTTCAATAAGACTGTAAGTTTTTGTGAGATAAAAGTATTTGCTACGGCTTCACTGGATTCACCAATATCACAGTTGATGTTTGTGTTTACATTCTCGTTTGATGTAAGCGTCGCAGCACGCTCCGTGTTAACGTTCTTCGTATACCAATGTAACAAACGATGATGTTTCAAGCCGCAACTGTCAATGTCGCAAACAGTACTCTGGCAATCTAAAACATTGTGGGTTGACATTAAACATTGGGAGCATAACTTGTTCATACGTACAAATTTCCATCGATTGCGTCGCATGGCCCGCTTGAAATATTTACAATCGGGTAGCGCGTGTACACCTTTCTTACAGAATTTGCAGCTATCATCACCAGCAGTCAAAAATACACGATGTGGTTGATTTCGACGCTCCTCTGGTCTCTTCTTTTGAATATCTACATAACCGTGTATATGAGACACTCCTGACGAAACCGCCTTGACAGCTTCTGTCATAAGAAAGTCAGATAACATCTCAAACTTAGACTTATCGCTTTGAAGTTGCTCAAATACATAGTCAGACCAGCGATTAATTAGACTACTGGGTAATTTTGACAACACTGTATTCACAAGTTCTGGACTTCGCAAATAATCCGACTGCTTAATGGACTGCGCAGTAACAACAAAATTCTTAATTTTTGTGGCGAAGTTGACAATGTCGGTGTGATACGATAGAGGTAACGATGATAATCTCTTGATTTGTGTTACGATTTTATTGATAACAGCTTCAGGCTGGCCGAATCGTAGTTCAAGAGTCTCCATGATGTTACTTGGGTTTGTCTTACCAATTAATAGCCAGGCTACAGCATCCTTTGCTTCTCCATGCAAGCACTTACGAAGGCGCTGAATGTTCTCAGCATCGCTGAATTTGCATAGCCTGGTAGTCTCGTAGTAAGACTCTCTGAAATGCAACCATTCGATTGGGTCACCAAAGTAAGGTGGTAAGTCTTTGGACGTGGCTATCCTCGAAATAAGTAGCTGATTCTGCTCATTGTGTATCACAGTAGCAGAGGTCTGTATGGCAGTTGTCAGGGCGGTAGCGAGTCTATCAATATCCGTACCGGTACTAATGTGATGTTGTGGTTGCGGCGTCATGGCGTGGAAAGGTGTAGCGTCATGGGCTGCAGCAACATCGTGCGCCGGTGGTAACTCCTGGTTCACCTGGCAACCATTGTCGATCCAGTTCTCTATCTGCGCATGGTCTGCACCGTCTACAGAGCGGCGAGTCACGTCGCTTCGCTGTGATGATACAACTTCGAGAGCGGCTAGGTCAGCTTCTAAAGTTTTGTCAATCAATTCTAGCCTTACCTTTGCTTTTTCTTTTTCAGCATCGCGGATGAGCTTTATTCTTCTAGCTTCTACAGACGATTTACTATTTTTTGTGCAAACCGTCTTCGACTTACTTGTGCTCATCCGTGAGGAGGTTTGTCCTATTTCGCTTTCAATTTCTGCAGCGGCCGCTGGTTGTTGCGGCTCCGCACTAACATTCGTGAGTTCCTTCCTCAATGCTCCCCGAGTCAACATTATGGACTTATATATCTCTTGATAACGGAACTGGTATATTACAGAAAACCGCCGAAGGACCACTTGTTGGCGACAGAAAGAAACTCTTGTAAAATGTTAGAATTTACTAAGAAAAATATTAACAAAGCGAAACTAAAATCAAAATTAATATAATAATATGTGACATAAACAAACGTTGCTACGCAACGAGAACGTCTAGTGCTGCGTTCTCAACAAGGATGCAGCAAGTAGTTAGGTGCTATGAATAAACTAAGAAAATATGGAGAAATAGAAACATCACGAAATCAAAAGATGAAACTCGTTAGGCATTGGTATTTCCATATTTCTTTACGGTTCGTAGACGTGGACATTGAGAGAAAGTGAGAAAAGAAGATAGACGCTCTGGTAATGTGGTGCTGGAGAAGAATGCTTGGTAGATCATGGACACAGTTTAAAACCAATGTTTCCATTCTCCAAGATCTCGGTGTCCGACAGCGTCTTTCTTCCATCGTACAGGCACTTTCTTCGGGCATGTTTCACGGCGAGATGATGTATCTGTGGAGCGCCTTATAGTGCAAGGAAGTGTTGAGGGTACTAGGGCGCGTGGCAGATCGCCTATGCGGTGGACCGACCAGGTGAAGGCTGCAGTGGATGGATCACTTTATGAGTGCACCAGGAGGGCGGCGGTGCGGGAGGAGTGGCGAAGGCTTGTCAAGCGAGCCATCGAACCCTGATATGACGACCACGACCACTCTGCCAAGAGTATAGCGACTCGGAAGTAGAATAATAAAGGTAACGTGTTGTCAGATACCCTGTAATGTGACAAAGTAGTGCGGACCGAGCGATTAATTGTTTGAAATAGAAAATTGCTTGACGTCTATACCAATGGTTGGTTTGTTGGCATTATTGTGGAAAAAGCCTTGGTAGGTAAGGTAAACATGTCAATTAGGAACGCCAGAGTTTGTTTAAAACTACGTTAAGCTTTACATTTTCACTACGACCAACCACCGCTTAAAAAGAACGACATAAAAACAGTCTCAAAGTAAACATATAAAGTGTGACGCATTGTTGTATATTGAAACTGCAAGAATCTGTATCAGTACACTTTCAGTTTTGCTTTTTAGAGAAATGCAACCTAATAAATACTATTCAATACATCATAGCTTAAACTTTCTATAATACTAGTGTATATTTTTCACTCTCCCAAAAGCTTTTACAAAATTTACTTTTTTACATTTATTGTTTCGGTATTATTTCGTAAAGACATATTTTGTTTACTGTGACTTTCAGTTGTATACACTATATAATGCGTCCCAGCGTCCCATATGGCAATATGCGTCCCAGCGACGGCCTTGAATGTATTAATTTGAAGTTCATAGAAAACAATTTGATTGATGATGCTCTAAAATCAAACTTTAACTCAAATCGCTGCTTGAGTATAATTAGATAGGGACAGTGATATTGATCGTGCGAGGCTACCGTACAATCTCGTACGAGGCGGCGACGGTTCTGGGACGCTCCCATTCGACATCCTGGCCGACATGTACGCGGCGACGTATGCGTCGCGGCGTGTCGGCCGGGAGGGCGATGGGGGGAGCGCCCTGGAACCCGCGCACGAAGTGCCTAAGCGGGAGTGGCACCGACGGATTGTGGCGGCCTGGCGTGCGCAGCTCGAATTACGGATCTGCGCGCGCCAGCGGGCCGTCGGTGCCGTACTCCCGCACCTCGAAGCTTGGCTCCACGGGAAGGAGGAGGTCACCTACCGATTGACTCAGATACTCACCGGGCACGGCTGCTTCGGTGAGTATCTGTGTCGAATAGGACGGGAGGGATCGACACATTGTCACCACTGCGCATCCGACCTCGACTCGGCCCAGCACACGCTGGCGGAGTGCCCCGCGTGGGCCTCCGAGCGCCGAGTCTTGGTCGCAGAGATCGGGCGAGATCTGTCTCCGCCAGCATTGATTGCGGCAATGCTGGCGGACGAGGGAGGTTGGAGGGCTGTAGCCTCCTTCTGTGAAGCAGTGATGCTCCAGAAGGAGGCCGCCGAGCGGGGTCGGGAGATGGCCGATCCCGCTCGAAGAAGGCGGCGCCGGGCTCGGTAGCACAGCTCCGGCGCCGCCGCGGGTCGCCGGCGGGCGCGAGGAAGTCGCGACTGCTACGGCGACCCGGGATGGACCACGCCCCTTCCGTGGCCGGGGGGCGTCGTCGGTGGAGGAGACCGGGGGAGGTAGTGTAGCCTCCCCTGAGGAGGGCTCCCCTCTAGGCAGGGGAGCAGAGGCTGGGGGTTCCCGGAGGTGGCTTGCTGTTCCCGGGGGCTCCCTACATGCCTGAGGAAGGCCATCCCTGAGGTTTTTTAGTGGGTAGGCCTCCCCCTTCTGGGGAGGAGAGCCCCACATAACCCCGGCTCGCCACAGCCGGGGTATGCAATTTAATGCATTTTCCTCAGGGAACAAAAAAAAAAAAAAAAAAAAAAAAGGGGCAGTGATATTGAGTCTACATAGCATCATCCCTTTTAAACTTAAGTAATTTCGTACTGTGAGGCCAATAGGCCTTAATTTTTAATTAGTACATAAAATTACGCTACTGATTTGTTCTGCACAAAGTTGACGTTTGTCGAAAAGAAGAAAAGTTAATTGAAGAACAATATCAAACAAAATAGGGTTGGAAAACGTGAATTAAATATTCACTACCAATAAAAGTACCAAGAGAATTTCTTAATTAGCGTCCTTAGCGTCACTTTTTAAGTTCATATATTTATATTTATGATGTTAGGTCTATTATTTTTGTGTCAAAAAATTGAGAACTAAGTCAATATTATGATACACTTTGCTTTAAACCATCATTACTGCCAACTTGCCAACGTTGAGAATAGATCATTAAAATCCATTGCCTTATGACATTTGTTTATTTAAAGATATCAATCGAATTGTAGTTGTCTAAAGGATCCGTTTATCCCAAATATATCCTCCGCTGTTTTCGGTTTTCCAGGCCTTTTAGATTCATCTGTCCGGTATTGCATATCGTCATCTAACCAATCACTATAATCTGATATTCTTCTCTTCCATTGATCTAAAATTTTAAAAAAATCTAATTAGTAACCGCAGACCATTCTTAGGTTAATTATTTTAACCTGACTATGGCGAAGCCCAAAGATCTATATATTTTCCACCGTATCACTTAAACTAGTGAACTTATTTTAATGATTGAGGTGTTAATTAATTCTTTCAAATTTTAACAAAATTTTATTACAACATTATAACAAATTAAAATATAAGAGACAGGAGATAAGTCGGGTGAGGTTGATTCGTAAGATTATCAAATATACGACCCTCAAGAATGATAACATTTGTATTATAACTATAAAGAATATCTTCGAACAAAATCGATCCCTGGTATAGCTAGAAACTTAAAAAAATAGATATTGTTTATACAATTAAAGTCATATTTTTGGTTTCATTTTGTTAAGATGAATATTCAGAACGTTTTTCCGCAGGGAGCATTCGTTTGACGTGTGTAGTTCCAACTTTGATCACATACAAAATTAATTTTGTCAATACCTACAATATCTCTTTGTCTATTACCTATAATTTCTTTCACAACACCACCGTTTCCACCATACTCTTCTGGCAATATTTTCTTCGGGATATAACTGTACAGATCATCATAGTTCCTATTATGTACAAATATCTGAAACGCAATAACCTTTTTATGAATGTTAGATTATCATACACAATCAAACGAAACTTGCCGAAAAAGGCAGATAGACTGTGCACGGAAGCGTACTAATCTCCTTACTTAAACTTGTCAGATACTTTTGAGAATAATTATGGAATAAATAACATAATTATGGTGCAGATCTACACGTAAGAGAATTTCGCTGTTATTTAAGCATATATGGAGGATAAAGGAGAACAAGTTAAAACTATATTATGATTTTACAAAATATCAATAACAAAAATTAATAACTTACTCGGCTCCGATACTTCTCATTCAGAAGACTCTTTATTCCATTCAGAAACATATCGAAGCCTTGCGGCACGTTAATGTAATGAGTCCCTTTTATCCGGAACGGATTAACATCCTATAACATAAAAGAATGATACAATTATTCATATAGTTTATGGATATAAACTATATTAATAACTCTGATAGTAAGGGGACCCTTCCATCCAAATCGTAGAATACTTATGACTAAGGCTCAGGTTAAGTTTAGTCGCTAGGTCATTTTGGTCGGCCGTACTCCCGCACCTCGATGCTTGGCTCCACGGGAAGGAGGAGGTCACCTACCAATTCAATCAGATACTCACGGGGCACTGCTGCTTCGGTGAGTATCTGTGTCGTATAGGACGGGAGGGATCGACACATTGCCACCACTGCGCATCCGACTTCGACTCGGCCCGGCACACGCTGGCGGAGTGCCCGGCTTGGGCCTCCGAGCGCCTAGTCTTGGTCGTAGAGATCGGGCGAGATCTGTCTCCGCCGGCATTTATTGCGGCAATGCTGGCGGACGAGGGAGGTTGGAGGGCTGTGGCCTCCTTCTGTGAAGCAATGATGCTCCAGAAGGAGGCCGCCGAGCGGGGTCGGGAGATGCCCGATCCCGCTCGAAGGAAGCGGCGCCGGGCTCCGTAGCACAGCTGCGGCGCCGCCGCGGGTCGCCGGCAGGCGCGAGGAATTCGCGCCAGCGGATGCGGCGACCCGGGAGGGACCACGCCCCTTCCGTGGCCGGGGGGCGTCGTCGGTGGTGGAGATCGGGGGAAGTATTGTAGCCTCCCCCGAGGAGGGCTCCCCTGTATCGGCGGGGGAGCGGAGGCTGGGGGTTCCCGGAAGTAGCTTGATGTTCCCGGGGGCTCCCTACCTGCCTAAGGTAAGCCTCCCCCTTCTGGGGAGGAGAGCCCCACATAACCGCCGGTTCGCCACAGCCGGTGTATGCAAATTAATGCATTTTCCTCAGGGGAACAAAAAAAAAGGTCATTTCGGTCGAGCCGTGTCAATCGGTTTGGATCCGACATCTTTTTTTATAGTTTTAGCCTGTTTAGTTAAAATTATTATAGCTCAATGCTCTAATTTTATTAATACGCATAAATTACTCATAGCATGTTTGTTTTCTTTTTGGATACTCTTAGCAGCCAGTAACCAACTTTTCTGAGGAAAAAAAAGGTAACGATAAAGAGGACAATAGCGAGAATTTATTGAAGACTCTTCGTCGTTCCAAAATGGAACTTGCTTCATAATGAGAAAGGGAAGGGTGACTTAATTCTTTTCCTTGCTAGCTATTTCAATATAGGTTCATTATGTAATTTTGGCTGTACTTAGATTGTCAAGATTTATAAAAAGGCATTATATTGCTATGCCCTACAAATGTATGACTTTGTAATGTAATGTAATGCCTTTTTCTAATCAAATTTCTATGTAGAAAGTATAAGCTTTATCGGTAGCTTTATAAGTACCTAACTTATTTAGATTTATCTATACACTAATTTATAACTTTCAAATTAATTATTAAAAGATTTACCTGCAATGAAATGACTAGCTTCTTCATTTGTATTACAGTCATATGAACAAAGTGACCCAAAGTTACGCCTTCAAGATCCAAAACGACTCTTAGTCCAGCCACCATTGCGTTGTCATCTTCCATTATAATGATCTTTAAATCAGCCGAAAATAAATGTTGTATGTGCGAGTTAGTTTTTTTATAATCACTCCAACAACACAAAGAGTTGCTGTTGAATATGATTGCGAAATAGCTGTGTAACACGTCCACCTATTATAGGTGTTTAGAGAAGGAGACTATGAAATTTTTGTACTTTTCTGAACGCATTTGAATGTATATTAAAGAAACGAACGAAAATAAAAGCTTATTCTTATTATATTTGTATAATATAGCATGAGTAAGTTTTTCAAAGAAATTTATGAAAAATTCATGGATCATTCAATTCGTTCATCGATGTTATAAAAAGTAACAATAAAAAGAAATATCTTCCTAGCGTTATGTATGTTATACCTAACCAGTACACAAGTAGCATGTATTTACTATTTCAAATAAATGTAGCTAATAATAACTATAGCATGTAAATACAATGAGAGAATTAATTGAAGTAAATAAAACAGGATAATATACATACCTTTTGTAGTATATTGGATGCAGATAATATGTCCGACACGGTGTATTTGGCTGGGTCATATGTGCCTGGCCGGATTATAGCCACCCTTGGCTCTACTGGTCCTGCTGTCTGAGGTAATATTATAATACATCTGTAGAGAGTAACTATAATTAAAACTAAATACTCAGTTTGCAACATTTTCACAAATTAAAACTTTAGGAAAAGATCTCATTCATTTCATAATTTATTCATCTCAAATCAATATTAAAAACACCATCATCATGTCAAACAAGACAGGCTCTCTGCAGGACATAGGCCTCCTCAAAGATCACAAAAGGGGGGGTTAGACGCCGTCTGCCACCACACCGACCCCATATGTAGTTAAGAGCGTCACAGCCTCATGTATTGTTTGTCAGGGTGCATCGCAAGTAGGTGAGATGCTGTAAATTCGAAACACCTTGAACGCCTGAAGGTACGTCAAAGATTAATTAAGTATTTATAAAAACGATATTTTTGGCTATATCGATATCTTAATTCAATATATTTAGGTTTATCGTACAGAATCGATAATAAAACTTACCCTAGATCAAATATTTCTGTAAATAGTCGATCCTTATAAGTAATTCTAAAGAGATCAGGAGCAGTGTTTCTAATTGTATAATGAAAATCTATTTTAGTTTTGACTTTTTCTAAACTATATTTACAACCGCGCAAAAATGCCACCAACCACTGATCGTCTGCAAGACAAATATAACCATCAACAAATTGTTAATATACTAACTTCAATAAAATATTCATAAAGCTACAATTTAATAAGCAACATTGAAAATCTATATCACAAATGTTGATATTAAAGATAAAAAAAATCCGCTTAAGTGAGATTCTAACTCTGACGTCGGACGTTCCGTATAAACTTGTATGTAAATAGTTCGTTCATCATGCTCTCATCAAGACGTAGTTAATACATAAAAATAAATATGTGTGATAAAAAAATTATTTATGATTTTCGATTTTTTTCTATACTTATTTCGTAAGATCTTCCTGCATGCCAAATTTTAGGATAGGAACATTTTATTAAATGATTCATACAGGTTTTGATAACCCTAAAAATGTTAGCAAATACGGATTCTTAGGATTTTGTTGATTTACAACCTTTTTTTTTTCAACTCCCAGGGACCGCTAACATAGGTATTAGAAGTTAAGTTGAATCACGCATTCCAAAAAAAAATAGGATCTGATTAGATAAACAGGCGACAATCGTTCCTATACAGGTACTTTTTTGAACTGTGGATCCCTAAAAATAAGATTGAAAACACACTTACCTGTTCTTGCGTGTAAGTGGGGCTGTTTACGAAGCCACTCCTTAATGTATCCAAGTTCTTCCTTTATTCTTTGCGGATTTTCATTTAGTTCGATTCGAGCTTTTTCAGCTAACTCGGGAGACATTTCACGAATGTTCATATTACTTGATTTTATAATACCATTAACAAATAACACGTTATTATATCTTCTTATGTTTTTGGTGAGTGACATTAAAAATAAAATACTCGTATTGTGCTGTTATCATGATAAATACATTTTTATCTTTAGAACATTTATCTTAATATTCTATGGATAGTTTGATATATATAACCGTATTGCTAATACTAACCGCTTGAACACTACCTCACTTCTTACCTAACTCACTCTAATATCAATTCACTACATTCCTCTTCTGGTCTCAAGTTTCTTAATTAAGTCAGATAGCACACTTACTATAATACTGTGTGATAGCCAAATCATTTTTTTTTTTACTTTAATCATAAGGATTGATTGACATCAATCCCTATAATTAAAGTAAAGGTTTTAAGTTTTTTTGCCGCTTCATAGATGCTTATCCACCTTTTCGCTAATAACCAAGCAATATATTTTTTATTGCTATATATGCCAAACAAACACTGCCCACCTGATTTTTCGTGGTCACAGTTGGTAGCTTATATTACATGTGGGACCCGTCATATTCGCAATAAATCTATAATCACATCAAAACCACCATTGGCAACTTTTAGCATAACATATAAAGTCATTGTATCCAATAATTTCACCACCTACCCACCACTTGACGACCGACGGAGGAACATGACCTTGGTGTAGAGTTTCTCTTCGGTAAAATTATTTCTTAATTTTGTAACTATACTACTCATAAAGAAAATATGGTTCAGCATTATTTTTAGTGCCTATTCTAAAAAAGAGTATGATGATTTTGAACTTCAAAAGTAACATATGTTTACAAACAAAGAAAAGACCAGCATAAAAAAATATATGAATATTTAATGTATTAAGCATTTCAAAGTTGTTTGAAAATTATTGCGTGATGAATGCGAGCATTTGTACCTTAGTCATAGTTGTTATTATTATATATTTGTATCAAAAATATTTTTATATGTAAAATATGTCTATCCGTTACCCTAGATCCCATAGCACAAGCTTTACAGAGCTTACTTTGGGCTAGACTACTTGATGTAAGTGTAACAAATATTTATTTTTTTGTTTTAGGATTTTAGAACTATTACAGTGATACGGTGATACGGCTTACTATTAAGTCATTAAGGTTTTATTTTACATATTTCTCGAATTTCGACAGTACTAATTTGAAACTAAAATTACTGTTTCCCAATTAAACCGTTTGTCCTTTTTCTCACCTTAATATTGTAAGTCAAGAAGAGTTCTTCCTGATTCCATTCTCTTAAATATCTCCAATATTTACTCTTTTTTTTCTTTGCATATATTTTCCACATTTCTTATGTGCTTTTTACTAAATAATGGCGCAACCATTTCTAATAGTATATTAATAATTTTGTTGAAAAAATCTCGTCCAGGGTATAAGCTTACTTTAGCAATACCATTTCTTGTTATTGTATATTCTAAATACAATTTACAATAAAGAGTTATTTAACAAAATAATAACTTTCACTGAAACAAGATTGTAATTCTTTTTTGTCTAGTTTCAGTAAAACAAGTTGAATAATTGAATTCAAAAAAGGAATACCAAATACCTAATATTACAATATTAGAAATATACCTTATGAGCCATAAAAGCTTAAATAGATTAGGAGCTAAGTCTATTTTACTTTATTTTAAATAAAAATAATAATTTCAGCGAAAAGAACTTTAATAGCAGCAGTAATTTTATATTCGTTTTTTCGCTAATTTATTATGCCTTTTTAATTATTGTACAGACCGAGACTTAAAAAGGAAAAGCAACATGTATATAACATGTCCACTGTATATTTTTTGCCCTTTAACTAATAACAAATAAACAATCAATTGCATCGTGAGAAAAATTACAGATGATATTATAAGATTCAAGAATGTATAATCTTTTCCCATCCGGCATATTTATACGTGAATATTTATTTAATAAATATTCAGTCAAATTGAAGTTGGCGAAATGAGCCATCTGCTCCAAACATATCCTCAGCTGTTTTTGGTTTCCCTGGTCGTTTCAATTCATCTGATCCATACTTCAAATCTTCCTCCAACCATTCATCGTACTCTTCGATTTTCTTCTTCCAATATTCTACAACATTAAAATAATTATTGCTATACATTTTCTATGGTAAACATTTTTTAAGGTAACGATTTAAATCAGATTGCAAATATGTATATTTTTGCCTTTTTACGTGCTGGATCTAGTCTATTGTGTAATGCTACGCGTATTTATCAATCAGCTCATACTTAACATCATATTTACAAGACTTAAGGTCTAAACAATAACACGATAAAACAACAAACTGACCTCGGTTGTTGCAATTGGACCGAAACGCGTTCGGTAGTTTCATTTACCTAGGTGATTGGTTATTTTGTAAAGCATTTGTTAACCGACCATGTTTATCAGATAAACTGTTGGTTGATTTATTTAATAAACGCTTTAAATCCGCTAGGAGGAAAAGACGAAGTAAACGTTAAATGTATTAAAATATTGATCTCAAACCAACAAAACAATGCACGAATGCAATAAGTATTTGATTTGATTGTATCATATATGTTATTCTTCAATCAAATAATTACCGATTTAATTATAAAATAGCTGCTGTGTGCACATCGAAAGATAAAGTCTTATAATCGAAATTAAAAATGATCACATCATATACAAACCAAAAGTACCAAATCAATACTCATTAAAACATTTATTATATATAAGCTTTTATAAACACTTATTGACAAAATAACACACAAAACTACTAATGCTTATATATGCGTACACATGTACTGTAATAATAAAAAAGCCTGATCATCTAAATAAATAATTTCTTTCTAATTCCGCACACATACATAGCTGTAACATATTAATAAATCAAAGGGCAAATCAACAATATAAAATTTATCTTACCAATGATTTCAATTATGGTGCCAGCACAACCACCGTATTCTTCTGGAAGAACCTCTTTAGGAATATGCTGGTACATTTCTTCATAGTTTTTATTGTGAACATGCAACTAGAAACAATTTTATGCGATTACAATAAATCTAGAAATTTAGATTCCAAACAGACGTTTGAAATGTCAAAAGCAGCTACAAAAATTTAAAAATTGCATCTCTTGTTAGATTTTTAAATTCAACCATCGCATCTAATCATTTGAAAATCTAATTATATACCTTTTAATGTAATGTCTTTATTATGAGTGGTAATTTTAAAACAGTTTGCAGCCCTATAGCAACTAACTACATATCAACTCCTTCGCTGTTTAAAAGTTATGCAAAGCATGTTCATACTATACAAACACTATTCTGATAGTTACGAATCTCAAAGCGACCTCAAACCAATTGAAGATGATAGTAAATAAAGTATGCTATTCTGATATATATTATCAAATATTTTGCAAAAAAATATTAATCCGACCGAATGTTAAGGGGTAACTACTTACTTATGTGTGATCAGAT
The DNA here is from genome assembly GCA_036419045.1 of Scirpophaga incertulas. NCBI lineage: Eukaryota > Metazoa > Arthropoda > Insecta > Lepidoptera > Crambidae > Scirpophaga > Scirpophaga incertulas. The sequence continues at coordinate 24,053,160 of CM071634.1, read as the reverse complement.
ATGGGGCGGAGTCGATAGGTACCAAGAATATAAATAAAGTTAATTTCTTTTAATATACTTACGCGGCTTTTATTTTTTTCACTTAGCAACATCTTCATAGCATTGAAAACGGTTTCAAATCCCGCTGGCGTATTCAAGTAGTGTGTTCCTTTCAAACGCAGAGGCAGGGCATCCTAAAATCAGGGTAATGTTTTCGTAGAAATTTTCAAGCACCATTTCGTACTGTCATACTTATACTAGACTACTACTAGTACTAGACCAAGAATTTTGAATTCAATATTGATACTTCATTGCTTAATTCTATATTACATGAAATAAATTGTGTTGTTGCAGAATGTTGTTCATTGTCCTCTTTTCTTCATAATCTATAATTAAATGAAAACAATTAACAATCAAATATTCATTAATTTATTCTGACTCTGTACATAAATATTAGTAAAACAATGTACCTCTCCCAAGACTACCATCTTCTTCATTACAGTCGGCGTCATTTGTAAGAAGTGGCCCATTGACACGCCTTCCAGGTCAAGTATAGTTTGGGTGCCAGCTACTACTGCGTTGTCGAGCTCCATTAGCATTATCTAGAAGATTATCATTTAGTTTGATTAAATTTTTACTTTAGTTTCAGTTGTTTACATTTATTTATTATTTCTCTCGGAACCGTAAATCTTTTCATAATAAATTCCATGTCAAAGAACCAGGATTGGCTAGTCATATAAATAATAACGCTGAATAGTTATTTTTCTTCATACAATTTTAAATATTGTAGTAAATAATCGTATAATTTTGGGGGCATCTCGGGATATAAAGTCTTAAAGGTGATTACTTCGTATAAAATGAAAGATGGAAATAAAAGTAAAATTAAAATTCAGCGAGAACAAATGGTACTATAGATAACCGATCATCTGCAATGCTCAAAAACTATAGTGTCCCATGCTCTGAAGTATTTCACCAAGTGTAATGTGTAGCGTATACGAAATACGAGAAATTCATTTCGTCGAGGTGGTCGAAACATTATATTATTTTATCTGCCTATACAAAATTCTTTTTAAACCGAGAAAATATTATTTTAGTGAAATAAATCCTTCACTAATATTGAGCACTATTTAGAGGTAAAGGCATTTGGTAAAAAAACGAACGGAAGTATAGCACGGAAGTACAAACTATGCCTTGCATTCGTAAGAAAGTGAAGACTGAACGATTAGACAATGGGAAAATTTTCTTTTCTTGATGAAATAATAATACACAGTACCCTGATCTTATGTAAAATAACACGAATAAAACAGAAAATGCTAATAAAGCATTTACGAATAAACCCTATGTACAAGAGAGTACTATTAATCTATTACCATGATATACTAAAACAAACAATGTTACCTGGCGTCAGTTATTTGGAGATTCCAACACGTAAACTTAAAACAGTTCTACGACGTTCTCTTACAATTAAATTCTATTTCTGTGACGAAATTTCAAAAATTAATAGACATCATGCCGTTGTAACCTTCAAATCAAAAGTAATCAAAAGCTATTGGCATACCGCTAGCTATTAATGGTCTTTTTAAATGTATTAAATTGCTTAACCTAAGTTTCTATATATAACCCTCGAGCAGTTTATTAAATCGCTCTTAAATAAAAAAATAAATATTTGTCATGTTTTTTCATATATTTACTGAAATTTTAACTATCTTTTTTAACTACGATTTTAAACTAACCTAATTTTTACGAAAAGTAACCCTTTCAAGAAATGTTGTATACAGATACAAACTTAATTTCAAGAGGGTGTGCATTCCGAAGAAGAATCGACTGTAGAAAAAAGAAAAGTAATTTCTTTTATCATACTATGAAATACTCACCTTTATCAACACATTACTGACAGACATCACTTCCATTATATTAAATTTGTCTGGATCATAGCATCCGGGCCGGACCACTACAATTATTGGTGCAGCAGGCCCAGTTGGATTAGGCAACACCATATAGCTTCTACAAAAAAAAATATTACTCAAAACGAAAAATCTTTTATTTGTTTAAATATAACAATAAATAAGCATATTATACAATAAATCATTTTTACAGGAAATTTACCCCATTTCAAGAATTTCTTTAAAACGTGGACTTCTGTGATTGAGGCTAAATAGGTCTGGCGCAGTTTTTCGAATAGTGTAATATGTATCTAGTTTTTCCTTTGCCCGTTCTATGCTGAACTTGCACCCTCGTAGAAATGCCGCTAACCATTGATCGTCTGTAATCATGATAATGTTTCAATAAATGTCTCTTAAGTATTTTTATTATTTTCTATAGCTATATATTCAGATTACACAATTATAAATATTTACAAACAAGGACAATTGTCCTTACTCGTGGAATTATTATTATAATAATAATTCCACGAGTTGATAACTGGTCACAGTCGCCTGTAGTGTATGTGGTTTCTGCGAGATTCGCAGCAAATAGGCAACGTCTACAAATATCACAGTATATTAATAATTAATAATATCATAGAAGTAATATTTAAATCAATTTGAGCTTTGAGCTTTGAGAAAGCAGGTGACCAGAGTCTCTTTCATAGCCCGGTTCTCATTACCACCAAAATCACAAACGTTTTCTCCAGTAATGATAATAGTTCCTGTGCATATAACTTGGTGTAGTAAAGACTAGATAATTAAAACTTTGTTCTAGCTATTAGTTTGATACATTGAATTAAAAACGACACTGCGTCGTTTTTTATGACATAAACCATCGCCAACTTATGAACAATATGTTAATATATAAAACCTTACCTTTTCTTGCATTCAAATGCGGTTGCTTATCTATCCATTGCTTCAAATGTTGCAAGGAATCCTCTAGTCGCTTTGGATCTTCGCTCAGCTCCTTCCGAGCTTTTTCGGCCAACTCGGGCGGTAACACACGGACAGACATTATTGACAACAGAAAGAAATGAACAGAACCGTGTAACGAATACTGAATTAGCGACTATGACATTAATATATCGCTTCAAACATAAAGATTGTTTGTTTATCGCAGATAATGTTATCGTTATTAATCCGTCGTTAAATAAACTCAGTATTGATTATAGGACTGATATAACTTTATCCTATTTACTTTTTTGAAAACAAAAGTAGAAATATGTTCTTTGGGCATCAGGATCTTGTCTCCTTCGGTGTTTTCCGTACCACCCTTGAACAAAAGAGAAGAGGCCCCTAATTTTTCCAACATTATTATGGTGATTTTGTCCTACTTTCTGCTTCACTGTAAGAGGCTGAGACAAATTACATTATAAATTCAAAAAACTATGGGCACATTGGTACATAGAAGATTTGAACCCCGGATCTCCTGGTTAGCGCAGATCCCTTAACACTTCCAGAACGATTCATGTGGTCGTTTGAAATCAATATATCCATTGGACACTATCTAAGTGATGTCTTAAATAGTTTGGTTTTATATGAATAATTATTGAATATAATATATTGTTTTTTACTTCTAGAGGATATTTTAAAGGAGTGTCCAGCATCGACTTGTTAAGCGATTATTACTAGTACTCTACAAGAAAATTATGTTAATAATATTTCTGTTTTATTTTTATGAATTAGATCAATCTAATCAATGCTTTTTTTTTGTTGCAACTTGTGTTCTGCATTTAAAACAGACGAACACCGCAGTACAACTCGAATAACCGAAAGTTAAAATTTAATAATTTGGAATCTTTAACTTCACAAACAACTTATATGATGCATAATCATTATTACACTATCTAAAATATTACATTGTACTAGTTCATTATGAATAAATTTAATAAATTATCACATTATACCGTCTTTAAAGACGGTATTGTTAAATTCTTTGATAGTATTAAGTTTCAAATAGGCACAGGCATTTTTTCTTGTAAATACAAAGCATCTGTTAGTGTTTAATTATAGAATTATTAAGTACTATAAATACTAGTAAAGGCCTCTGTTTAACAAAAAATATTTTGATTATGGAACTTCTTATTTTAATAAACCCCAAAATCCACCCTAAATCAGCACAAAATAATTAAGATAGCGTCTTGCTATGGGATTTTCAGTTACGATTAAATAAATTTCAAGGCACTGTTTTTTTTAATAATTTTATCGATATCGACATGACATAATTTAGGTACTTCATTACCTATTATGTAATGAATTGTTCATTTTGGTATTATGACTATTTGACATAATGTTAGTAGAAGATACGTCCTAAATTCGTTTTATTTAGGGCAAAAACATAGGGATTGTACGTAGTGATTCTACGTTCATTGTATTCTTTTGTTATGCGTCGCCACGTCATTTCCTATATATTCTGCATTTAAATCTGGCTTTGCCGCCATTTAGCATATAAAGGCCTCACAAGCAGTTCAGTACACTACTGCGCATAAACATGATGTAGAGTATATTTGCATAGTACAAGGTAGTAAATGATCAATAATCATAATTAAAAAAACGATAACTTTAGAACACATTTAATTTCGTTTATTTACATGCTCTATGTAATAATGTTTACAACCCTGTTATACATTGTAGTAAATACACATTCCATAACACAATTTTACTCTCCCAGGTATTAATTACCTATAACATTTTGAATTCGTAAGAGAAACGCTCCCAATCACCAACAACAAACGGTAGTTTAATGAAATAAATAAAAGAATCTCGCGAGACTTTATTAATTTTTAACTAGTTACAATCACGTTGGAAAAAAATAATATATTTCTTCTTGGAATACGTCTAGAAAAAACAATTTTCATTAATGTACCGATATTTTCTTCCGGAGCATCTCATTTACTTCGTGTATACAACGTGTTCCAAATAAAATACCAAGATGCTTTTTGTGTACTTTAGGCATTGTCGACTTACCAGCAAATAAACTTAAATCTAATACAACATCAAAGAACAATATGTACTAAAATATAAACATTTTAATTTAAACAGTATTATGACGATGACAATGTAAAATCTAGTAGTAAATACATTTTTCTCCGCCGCTTTTATGCATGTTCGCTACAATCATGTAACGATTTCTTGTTATATTACATTATTATAGATGCAATTTTGCAACAAAATTGTTGGTCGTCCTTTCTTTGTTGAAGTTTTGTCCTTCATTTGTATGAAAAGAAATAGAAATACAAAATCTTTATAGATTTTGTATGGTATTTTTTTATATCTAAAACTTGATATTTTTATGGAAAAAATAAGAGCCTAATACACGGTTTACACAATACATACTTAAAACAAAATCAAACGTGCTGAAATACATGCCTAAATAAGCCAGTTTACCTGCTAGCACGTGTTTAGGAACACGATGTATAACTTAACATCTTATAACGAGACTAATAAGATCACAGAAATTTTAATATGGCTGTTGATAATATATATAATAACTAATATCCTTATTAATAAAAAAATTACTCCTGCGACAATCCACGTATTAACTAGTCTGTATTTATCTTATTTTCACAGCTTGGCGCTTGGCAGTAATAAATAACGACAGAACTGTAATTTTAAATGTAGTAAATATTTAGTGAAGCTGTTTAAATATTTAAAAATTCTGCCATTTTCTTAAATAATGAACGAATTTACAGTTCATATTTTGTTTCTTCGTGGTTTAATGATTGCTTTTTTTCTTGTGGTTGATTAATAAAACTTATATAAGGGTTTTTAATTAAGCAAATTTTATACGATTTTAAAATAAACCACAAGTACCTATTAACTGTGATTGTACCTTACAATTATGTAGCTATTATATTAAGAATTTTTATTTGCAATCTTAAGTCCATATTAGTTTGTGTAAATTATAACACAAAATAATGCATAATAATTATTCTGCTTTAAGCATAATATTACAATCCGTCTTTGTTTTTCCGTACAGCATTATTTTTTATTATTAGAAGATTTGTGACTTAGAAAATGAAAAATTCAATTTTTTACAATTACTGTTTTAGCTGTGATAATTGGCAAACAGAATGTTATAGAACAAGCCTAAACATTAAATATCTAGTCAGAGGATGATCTAGTAGTAAAATTATTATTAATAAGATAGTATCTATAACTTCGAGGAAACGATACATATAACGATCAATTTACTATATTGAAAAGTAGCATATATTATATTGTAAGATCAGATACTTTTTCTATAAAGTGATAATTTTCAAAAACAGGTTTGATTGTTTAACTGCAATTGCAACCGCAAAAAGTACATACTGAAATAAAAAATTATATGTAGTCTACTTTGTAGAAAGCTTTACTATATTGGATTTATTTAAACGCCGATTATTCAGAATCCCGTTGCTTTATCACTTGATAGTTTATCGCATTGCATTCTGTCTCTCTCATGTCCACTTGTATTAGCTTAGATTATGTTTTCTATAGCTCTGTCATATTTACGAAGTCATTAAAACAGTAAATGTGGTAAATTTATGAGAAATGGACTAAAGTCTATGAAATATCCGCCCTATAAAACTGTCTTATCAAGTAAGCTACTTGACACAAGTGCGGTTAGACAGTGCAACTAAATTGTAATTATCAACCAAACACACTAGTAATGTCTATGAAATTACTAGCATTAATAACTCTTTGATGCCAAACTTAACATTTCAGTAGGACGATACAAAAATATCAATTAACATATTAGTCGTTACAATCACTGTGAATGGAATACTTATACCAAGTTGCCACACAATACAAATAGGATACCTATGTTACTCTATCATTCCTAAAATGTATTTCCAAAAATAAGCAAGTGCATTTTAAATAATACATGTGCAATTTTAGAAAGTTAGTTTTCTAATTTATAAGACAATAAGAGAATAGTTTTACTTAAATAAGTCTAAGATAACATCGCTCGGTTAACGCCACTTTCCATAATCAGACTTAAGTAACTATATAAGAGATACGAAATAACTCAAAAAAAGAACAATCACAAATCGGACTTACTATATTTTAACTTAGGCTACTTCTATAAACTAATATTTGCACTTGGAAGCATTGGAATAAATAAACACATAATTTATTTTTTCAATTCGATTTCATCTAATGATTTGAAAAACACTCTGTAACATAAATAGATAGGATATACGTTAAAGAAATACCGAATTGAATCAATAACTATACAATGACTATTCACGTATCATGAGGATTCCATTCAAGTTACAATTAGGATATTTACGTGTGATTTTGTAATAGAATCATCCAAGAAACTATACAACGTTAGTAGAAATAACTAAATAACACTGACTTGTATTATTACTGCATTTGATATCAGTTCACAAATAAATACAAAAATCTTTGTATCTTATTGTTCTATCATAATAAAGTAGATATTCTATGTTTTTTGGTGAAATTAACATGGTCACATTTCGACCACATTTTGAAACCGACTTTTCTAATACTCATATAAGTTAAAGACAAATGACCAGGATTACAACAAATATTCATTTAAATTAAGTAAAAAATAAAAAATTATATACAATAGGAGGTATGCTTTATGCAATGTCAAGTGCCACATCCCCTGGCCTTGTTTCGTCACCTGACCGTCAAAAGCTGTTAAAAACTATTTATTTCCAATCAACTAAGTGTCCTCATACAACAATTTAGATTTTTCAAAAATTGGCGAAAAGTTTTAGCTCATCAGGATCTAGTGAACGGACTGCCTTCCAGTCTGTCTCCGGGTACTCGTCGAAGTTAGATGTGTCGCCATCATACGATACTGTAGGAATTATTGGTGGCTGTAAAAGTAAATAATATTGTGAGAAACTCATATAACAGTACGTTTTCTACTGTCTACTGAAATATGTTTACGGCGATAAAGTCTCGAATAGATAACAATCTCCTTTGAGTACCTATTTACAATACTTCAAATGTCACAGTTAAACTATTCCATTCGAATGTAATGTACATAACAAAAGAAGAGGTAAAACAACCAGTTATTTACTGGTCAGCGACTAGAGTCGTTTGCTTAGGTATATAAGCCTTACTTATTACTGCATTATTTAAACAGCATTGCTTATATGATATCATTTGTATTTACTTTTCAATTTCATTAACAAGGATTTCATCAAAATCATTATAAATTAATGGTAACTGGCAATTTATTAAAAAGTGAACTCTTCTACTCATATATTCCTTAAGGAGTGAAGAGGGTTTGTTGTCATTGTCATCTTATTTCAGTAATATTGACGGAAAACGTGCTATCGTAATTTAACTTGCTTACGATATAGACTATGAAAACATTACGTATTAAATATGTAGTTCTGTACAAATACTATATTTTGACAAATCAGCACAATTTGACATATATTAGATTAAAACTCCACCTTTGAAGTCTATTATGCCAACTGTTTATTTTGTTTAATGCCTGTTAAAATATCCCTGATAGATTTAAGGAATTAGCTGAACACGTTGTTTATATCATGTAATTCCAGCCGACGCAATACAAACTGTAGACAAATCAGAATCATAAATAAGATGTTTCATATTGATGCCCCATCACTTTGTCTAATCCAAGCCTTACTCCATCCAATTCAATCCTAAAGTATGCTGCAAGCAAAGTTAACTGTACCTAATATAGTTTTTAAAGGAGTCTAATATAGTTTACCTAACGATATACAATTTTGTAATAAATCTAAAAAATGATGCACTTGCCTGCAGTTTTTTCATGAATACGTCCGCCCAGTCTAAGTGTTTAAACCACCTATGCCGTTTGACGTCCTCAGAACCACACTGCAACAGACAATAGAAAGCTTAACTAAAATAACCGCATAAATGGACATTAGTGATCATATTTTTTTTTATTTTTCTTAATGCTTAAGCACCGTCAATTCTGTGGTTTTTGAGAACCTTCTATTTATGAGATAGAACGATAATCGACACCATACCTGATGTTACGAGACCATATATGAGGTGGGTAGCCGATAAATGTGTGGAACTCTCCTTGCTTTACACATAGCTACAAAACGAATCTGGAGTTCCATTATGTCCATTAGTGGAGCAATTTATACTCTAGGAGTTCTCACCTACCCTACCGCTCCTAAATTCAATTTTATATCTGTGAAGGATTATTCTGTACATAAGAATAATCCTCAATCTAGAGGTCATGCGCTTATGGAGCCACCCTACAACGAAAGCAACACCTATGATGGCCAAGTAATGTAGGCAGTAAATGCTCGCCTTCTATCACCGTCCGAGTGTCTGAAGATCGCTTTCCGGTCTCTCATCGCTGTCTCTATTAGTGATCAGAACCTCGATAAAGGATAAATGACATCTTACCCGTATTTAAAATAACTATGAGCGATCACCATCAACGAACGCTGAACGCGGCTCTTGGTAGTGGGATAAATTGAGTACAGCTTGTCACAATATTTCGACAACAAATGCGGTTCGGTAGCTAATTAACTTTATTATCTTTACGAGTATGTAATTGATATACATTGTTTGATATTTAAAAGATGTTAAGAGACTTTTGTCAAGCTTACTATAAGATAACCTTGGTATTCATGTTTTTATTTTTAACTACTAACACATACAAGCAATCGATAGAGCTAGATAATGTTTTAAATCAATTCTACCTATTTTAGATCAATAAATAACTGTAATAAATCAATAATAAACAACACAATTTATTTATTTTATCTTTCAATTTATCAAATAACAATATTTTTACAAATAATATCAAACTTAAATTGATAAGAAAATTTACCATTTAGCATCATACTGGCCTAAAATATATCGATCTTGATCGTGAATATGAAGCAGTGGGCGAGGGAATGTAGAGCAGGACTATTATTTTTGGCCAACGCGACCTGCAGTATCACAAAGATTAGATCTAACAAAACATCTTTAGACGCATTATATTTTCACCAGTTGCTACTGCCAAGATTCTATTTCATAATCGGTACACCTCTAACAAGTACTTATCTAATTAACTGTATCTTCTAACGCTCCGAACAGACATGAACTAGTTTAAATTTCTTGTTAAAATGGCTTATTATAAATAATGATCTCATTTTCTTATTCACAGTGTCTAGACATTGCATATGCATTATACTAATTTGAACTATACGTAATATAAATAAAGTTACTAATAAAAAAAATAACATATATCTGGAAAACTATACATATAGACATCATCAAAATAATTAAACTACCTTTTACAAAAAATGTCGATATTTTTAAGAAAATTATTTTCCTATAAAATAATTACCTATATCTAATATTTATTATTTATAGACCTTACACAAAATTATATTATTTTATTATTATATTATGACAAAATAATCATACGAATTAACTATCTCAATATAATTAAAAATTAAATCGCCTAAAGTAGCCATTTAGAGTTTCTCTTTTCGCAGTAATGAGTGCTTAGAGCAAGTTTTATAATTGATTCAACTCAAATTAATATTGTGAGATGTTATATGTTTAAAAACCGAAAAATTAAATACCAAACTGCTTTTTATTACTTAAAAGAACATGAAGTTTGTGCAGTTAGTATAATGCAATTATTCCTAATCGCCATAGAGAAAACGACTCGATAACGTCATTGATCAAGTCCGTAAATGTATTTGAGCGACGCGCCAAAGCCAGTAGAGATCGTCGTTTGATGTCGCCGCGACAGTTGACTGATGGCTTTCTAAACTCAGATATACACCGCAAAAAGCAAGAGAAAACACAAGCACTAGGCTACACGTTTAAAAATATACTCGGCTCGCAGACTCCTTGCCTATATGGCTAGGTTGAGCAAATGTGTGACTTTTCTTTTACTTCTTCAACTTTTACAATCAATAGTTGTATGTATAATATTGAATTACACAGTTATTACAAAATTTCAACATATTAATGACATAGAAATTAACTCGATAATTAGCTTTTAATTTATATTCAATCTAGGTCAAAATTCCCTACATTACTGCCAAGTTGCATCGGTTATAGTCACATACTATTATCATGCCAATAAACGAACACAGTTCGTCAACTGTGTAGTACTTATTCCTATGCAAAATACAAAAACTGGTCGAATACAGCCCTTTCTTAATTGGGACCTATTTAGTTACAACAAAGATATTTTTTATTGCCGAACATGTAAATCCAGTAGCAGGTTCTTCGTTTTAATTGTGGGAGTTACAAATCATCTTGATTAACGATGGTAAAACTTATCAGGTTAAACCTAAGTATATATTTTATTATATTTGTATGAAATCTTAAACTAAAAATATATGGAGAAAAAGGTAGCACTGAATCACATGTGCTTGTACATTATTTTAAACAGGATTATTATAGGGATTCATAGATATATTATTAAACAAGTTTTTGATAGTATAGATAGCAGCTGATTATAGAGCATAGTTTAGTTGTATAATACATAGGTTTTATATATACGAAACACAACATATATGCAAATATAGTGTTTCAGGATCAGTGGAATAATATCTAAGGGGCATATAAGTTAGATACCTACCAAATTTTTTCCGAATTAACTAACGATAAAATGAACACAAAAGCATTCAAAAGACACCCCTAATCACTTAATTGCTGCGTAGTATTACTCGTCCGTTGCTCGCTTTGAATACTTAAGTTTATAAAAATATTTATTAACTAACGAGGGAAAAAAGTAGGTCGATTAGAGCTAATATTTATTCTACAGAATCTCGGCTTAGAATAAATGTTAGGAATAGTAAAAAATAATAACATGACCTTCTGGTGGTTACAAATATCATCTATAATATTATCTGTGCCCTTACCAAATGTCATCAACATCAGTCAGATCAAATTCGGACTTATGAAGTTGACCTCTCTATAATATTTGTGCGCAAAAAAAAACCATTATTCAGCATTCATCATTACAGCTCATATACGTCTCCACTGGGTGAACAAACCTACTTAGAATGGGTAACCACCTGAGTTAAGTACGCTTGATAGACTTCAAAGGCATTTAACATTTTTTTCGTAGGTGTATGCAGGCTGCTTTAGTGTCTTTTACCATTCACTGTAGGAACATGACATAAATGTGCACCGTTAAACGCACTTGAGACTAATGTCATTCGCAATAGCGATGGTTTATCATGTAAATATAAAATTTAACATGTTGCTGAAATTCGAATAACAAAAGACCCTTTATTAGATGACAACAACAAACCTCAAACTTTTATCTCCGGATTAAACAGCCAGTGATCCGCCTCACTTGATCACCCATAATATAAAAGCTTATAAATCACTCAAATGAAAATGATTGCTCCCATTTTTAATCGAATGTTTTTACACATGGTGTTAACTGTAAACACATAATCGATTATAAGATCTAGATTAAAAACAGTTACATCATAAAACAATTATAACTATAAGAAAGTCTGTTTTCATTAAAACAATTGGAAATATTTGCACACGATGCCTACACAGTTTGTTTTAGTTATTCTCCAGCGATTATGAAGCACATCAGAGAGCACGTAAGCGGGCTTTTCGTGACGTTTCCTTGTTTACAATCTTTGACATCTACCGCTGGCACATTGATGACCAAGTGCGTAAATGAGAACGAGATGTTTACCATCTGGTCTCAAGAACGGCCGCAGACGAATTTGTGACGAGAGACACAAATACAGGAGAGAATATTAGCTTTGCTTTAACTTTTTTTTTTGTTCCGCTGAGGAAAATGCATTAAATTGCATACACCGGCTGCGGAGAGCCGGTGGTTATGTGGGGCTCTCTCCTCCCCAGACGGGAGGCTTACCCACTAAAAACATCAGCGATGGCCATCGTCAGGCGTTGTAGGGGGCCCTCAGGATCGGGTGTCGCATCTGAAGACCCCCGGCCTTTGCTCCCCTGGGTGTGCTAGGGGAGCCCTTCTCGGGGAGGAGTGATCTTGGCGCCTCCTCCCAGCTTTGCTTTGACTTAACCGCTGTATTGATAGCATGATAACAATGTCGTGGTCATAATATATTATTACTTATATTATACACCTTGTATCTAAATATTAATTTTAAAAGTAAGATGTACGCAAACAATTGTTTGGTAAAACGAAGCAAGCCCTGTTCAGCCAACGTAGCATGAATAGCGAAACAAGATGTGATTATAAGTTTACCGTGCAATATAACTGCTATCTTGAAATTATCCTTCGTAGTTTGACGGTTCAAAATGAAAAAACGCTCTATCATAACTCGTCTCAAGCTAAATAATGCTCATCGCATATAAATAATGATCAATGAAACTGAATACTTATATATAAAATCTATTTTTAAAAATCTGTTAAAATATATTATATATGTATAAAATCTATTAAAAATAAACGAATATTCTAAAAAATATTCTAAAATTCTCGCTCGGTAAATTTTGTTTCAAACAATAAGAATTTTCAAATCGATTCAATTGCGATTGCTATTACATATTGCTATAGTTACAAAATTGCCCGTCTGATCTCTTTGCAGTTGTGTAGGTAAAGATACATCGGACTATACGAGTCAAGGACCGTAGAGATGACTAGTCTCTGTTGAAATTAGCCACTGTGACTAAAAAACGACTATATCGCACAACGTATTTGGACAGTACTCTATCAAACCGGTTCTATGCTAATATAGGCATACAAAAATAATTACGCCCTAACGTAACTAGGGTAGGCTCCAGACAGACCCTTTATAGACTATGATAAAAAAATATTGTAAAATAATATTTTTATTTTTCATACACCCTACTATTTGTATTGGAAAATTCAATTTCAAGTTTCCAATACTTTTATAAGACTAAGTTAATTTGTATGTTTCGATTGTAACGGATTGAAACGGGTAAATGTCATTAAGAAGAAAGATACATTTAGTGTACAATATATGCTGTATATGTTATACCGATCCAAAATCACGCAATCGTATATCCAGAGTGTGATATTCGTATCCACATCACTAACGTCTGGAGAGTCGCCAACAGCAAGAGCAAAATAAACTTTTTTTGTGCATAATCGCAAAACACATTATAATTTGTGTCCGAGTTTCGTAACACTCGAGATTTTACATTCTGCAATAAAACATCACGAGGGACCAGTTTACGCCAGTAACTGTGGTGTAACTATCCAATGCTTACAAATTAAACCAAAACCGATCAACAAGATTATAGCTACTAAATTATTTTAGTCCTGTATATTAGATCGAAATTATAGGATTGGGTTGATGTCTAATAGGATATCCTTTAAATTGAGCAACATTTATATAGCTCTGATGCCAGAAAAGATCAAGGCCATATTGTTCTCATTGCCGCACGTAAGTGGACATTGCGTTGTCAGTAAACACAAGTGGATCTGGCTAATATGTAATAAAGTGATGTTGTATTACAGAGAATGGGCAAAAAGGGCCAAACCCCTAACAAGCGTGAAAAGATGGCACCCAAAGAAAAATAATATGGACTGTTGCTATGCTTATAAGTACAAATGGCTTTTACAGCATCATCTTGACTTATTCCAAGGAAGAGGAGAAGCCGAAAACAGTGGTAAGTCTATAATATTAAAACTTATCGTGGCAAGTTTCTAAAGGACAGGCATCACTGGGAAAATGTCTCCATTACCGAAGATGATTACTTAGCCATTTAAGTAATAGGGATCAACACTACATAAGTGTGCTTTCAAAAGCCCTATCGCTCATGTAAGTCTAGTAATGTAGGAGAATCGACTTGGTGCATATGAAATATATATAATATAATTTAATAATATTTTCTTTTAACTTTTTATACTATACATTCATATTCTTGAGAAATTCCAATAACGACTAAATTTACTGCAATGCTATCGACGAATAAACGAAAAGTTCAAGTTATTTTGTGATCTTGTTAACTGTCCTGTATACGACTAAATATTGAAACACAAACCTTCATGTTCCCTAGCCTCTTCGTCCTGTCCTGCACTAAAAGCTTCTTGATAATGTCCTTTGCCACAGAGTCGAGATGTCGTGGCCACTCTACCCGACCGTTGAGGATCTTCTCATAGATACCGAAAGGATTATCGTCGTAAAATGGAGGGTAGCCGACAAGCATCTCGTAGATTAACACACCTGAAATATAACTGCGTTATAGATAAATTATTATATACACATAGTAATATTAATAACAAAAGAGATTTGGTTAAAATAAAAATCTGATACTAAAAATAAGACAATGTTTATACTGCAACATAACGTATAAAAATCCTCTATCATGGAATCGTCAGTTAATATATTTACAATGCTTATCATCTTACCGTGAAATATTGCCTGAATAATCAAAAATTTGCAACCATATTTCAAGTCTAGATACCGAACTTTCATTTTTATCCAAAAATATCTTAAGCTTATAAACAAGCTGAGGAGAAAGATTTACGATAAAACCCTGTTGAATTAATTACTTTATATTTACGAGGTTCTCAAGATTTATGACGATGAGATCAATTTGTCTTTCATGTTAGCATTTCTAGACTACCTTCTACAAAATTCCAGTTTAGTAGTAAGGTGACTTCTGTGAAAGTATTACTTGATCATCCACACAGTAACAGTCACTTTTAAGGATTTTTTGTTGGTCTAAACTCGTTAATAATTTTATAATTGTGATTTATATCTACTTGTCATCCCTAGATCTTTATTTAACTATCGACTGTTCAAAAAAGGTCTTCACCCACTCCACAAATATATAGTCGTTTAAGATTGACAAACCTTAACAGACTTTAAAAGATTAAAGCAAAGATAAAGAGCGACTATTTAGTAAACCTCTTATTGACAGAACATTGACATATCTTTCATACTAATACCACTCGGATGTCGGTCATACGTGAATCTGTATTCTAAGTAGTGATTGTACCTCAGTGTACAGAAACATTACTATTCAAAAACAGTCATAGTGTACCCTTATTTCACAATCAATTTGGATTAAACTATTTTCTTGAAATCAGAACTAATTTAATTATAAATTCAAAATCATTAGACATTGCTTAAAATCAAATAAAATAAAATGTCAGGTATACAACGTTGTAACAAATTTTTAAATTATATTTACCTTGAAGGCCTTGAGAGTCCAATAATCTCATCTCCAAATTAAACTTCATATTGTGGGCAATTAATATCACCGTACGTTTCACGTAGGTGTATCAATCTATTAGAGAACAGTTTTAGTCCAAGTAATTAATATTTCGTGTTCACTGCCATGAGCGCCATTACTCATTAATGAAGCACATAGCCATTATATCCCCTTAGCTCAATCGCTCCAGAATTATTCTGGTAGCTGCGTAATGAGTTGATATTTTTGCAAATTTTACGTTCTCATGTTTTGCAATGACATTTGTAAATTGGTATGAAATTTGTAAGTCACGAGTAACATCTATATAAAGTCACTAAGAACTTATAAACAATTCAATTTCTAATCTTTTAACCTTTATTAATTTTTATTTTATGCTCTCATCCAATACAAATTTATAGATTTGCATATATTGCAGAAGCCTCTGTGCATAACATATTTCTTTTACGAGCAATATCATTTAATAAACATAATATGCAATGTGTTTATTGGTATTTGCGAAAGTGTTACTGATATAATATGAAATTAGCTGTGAATAAATATATCTATCATACAAGTTGTCTTACCCAAAGCCCACCAGTCTACGGCCTTGTTGTGCCCTTTACTCTGAATGATTTCTGGAGCTAGATACTCCGGCGTCCCGCACAAGGTCCACGTCCGATCCGTCAGCTTCTTCGCAAAGCCAAAGTCTGTAATTTTCAGATGACCGTCTTTCGCCAACAGCAAGTTTTCCGGTTTCAAATCTCGGTATACAATATTTCTGGCGTGAAGATACTCCAATGCGGATACTATTTCTGCCGCATAAAAATTTCCTGTAATAAAGAAATCATTTGCTATCAAATTTTTAAACATCTACATTATATGAACAGACATTTTATTTATATACTACGAGTATAAATATCTGAAATAATATGTCTTTAATATCTACTCGTTAATTTATCTTAACAATTTGCTCTGATAACGGTTTGTAAATAGATAAATTTCCTTTAGCAACGAAATTTTATCCTTAACGTCTTTTGAAATAATTTAGCTAAGTCATCGATTTCTTTTTATAATAACTGTTGATTAACCGACATTTTAAACAGGTACTTATATACTCGTATATAGTTTCACACATTCACTTGGCTAATAAAGTGCATTTAATGTGTCTATTTGCATTGCTTATTCCAAAAACTATAACCATAATCCGGCAATAAAATAAAAACAGTTATCTAAGCAGCATTGTATAACTACAATATAAAAAAAAATCATACATTTTAATTTTAAATTAATTTTATTCAAAGTCATATAGATTATTATAAACACAACTCGAAGTTAACACAGTATTATCTGATCCTTAATGCGACAATTCATTTTTTAGTCTGGCATATTATTGCTTTCTGCGACTGCTTAATAAATGCAGAGTCGATACACAAACACTTCTTTAATAAGTCTTTTTGAATTCATTATAATGTGTTAAATATTCTTAATATATCGTTATAAATTAGTGTACGTACACATATTAACATACTGTATTAAGTTCAACTTAGGTACATTCTGAAATCAAGAACTATCGAATATAAGAAGAAATTTTTTATTTTTATGTTTAATGTTGGATATTGCCCTACGGAATTGATTTTTATAGATTTTTAATGGTTTGGGAAATAAGTGAACTAGAAAATCGTCTGCCATGTCGGCGATCACACAGCTAAGTAAATTTCTATCAGTCAAGGGTCACCGGGTTTTCCTATACCGACCCTTTGACTGAGTATAGCCGACGGTTCAGACTAACGAGTCAACACAATCCGAGCGCTCTATACGGGAACGTGAGTTTGTTATGTAGTAGTGGTAGGGGAGAATGCGATAAGGTACCTGACGGTGCCTGGTACGTCGCATAATCTGTGGATAGGGTTCGCCCTCTTATTCTACAAATACAAAGTTTAGATATTATATTTTTTGTGTAGTGTTTGAAATTCTATTTGGATATATCTAGGGCGGAAGGATTGAAGTAAAGAGACAATCAAAAGGCAAATTGGTCGAATGATCTCGCTTTGCCATGTCATCAATTAATTAATCTATAATATAAATACGTCTGAAATATTTATGAGTATTATTTGAAAAGATATAAAAGTCATATTGTCCGGTAACAGAATTCCTCTACAAAAACGAAGCGAAATAAAATAGAATCCCGTTTATTTTTGATTCCGTAAAGTCATTGCCAGTTTCTACCAGCTGGCTGCCGCCGGCCGTTTGCACACGAGACATAGCGCATTTATAACATCATCTAGCTTAGCGCGATGATGCGCCGCGTAGCCGCGACGCCGACTAGTCATCTCATAAACAACTTAACAGTCGAGAAATATGCGTGCGATCTGTAACATTAGCAGATTTTGACTACCACAGCTGCAGACGGTGGGTTGAAATTGACTAGACTTACAAAAGCTTTAGACACTCTGTAAGATTTTTGCTGGAATAAAAATATGTATCAATTTCTTGTAATGAGAAGTAGGAGGAAAAAATTTGCCATTTATTGTAAGTTTGCCCGAACTTTTTAACAGTACATCCACCGATTACTTACTTGATAAATACATACAGACATTTGTGCAACTCTTATATACATTAACTGTGACCTTCTATATAATGTCACGCTACTCAAACAGTCCACGTAATACGCGAATCTCACGTGCATATTTCATTTTCAAGGTACATTTTACGAATTATAACGAAATGATATGAAAATAGTAAGCCCTGTAAAACTTCTACCTACTATTTGCACAAGAGCTACAAGAACCAAGCAGCCGAGGTCAATGGATGCAGAATTTCTTTATGGAAAAACAAATGTAACTTGATTGTAGGCGCTATGAATCACACAGAATGTAGACTATATGTTGGTCGAGCCATTTGTTCAATGACGTCACGATAATTATGCACGCCCCCATAGTTACCGACTCCATGGTGGAGATCCTAATAAGGTAGTGTAGATGTATCTTTTAGCTGAACAATAAAGTGGAAATATGTGCATTGACTTTATAAGCAAATGTCATTTGTATTTGCATGCAATTTGATTTGGAAATTAGACCTAAATGCTGTTATAATTATCATTTAAAATACACATACATATGTATTAGCAAATTTTTCTTCTTAAATCCAGACTTGATAGTCTAGATTTTTTATAAATTACATTGAATTAGCTTTCTATAAATTAGTCAAATAGTTTGACGTAGACTCCTGGTATTATTAATACCTAACTATAACTTACAATTAGTAGGTTATGTCCCACTAAACCTGGAAATCGTGTTTGTTTTTATGATGAAGTCTCTTTAATCATAGTTTTTATTCATCCTTGGTGAAATAAATACTAATACTTTTTTTCCTTGATAACAAATTTATTTGAAGTGATTACATAAATGATAAACAAAATCCAATCGCTATACATATCGTTTTATTTACCATCTTAGTTACCGAGACAGACAGGCCCGAATCAGAGCAATGATGGCGTCACGGCGTCTACGAGCGAGCTCTGCGCATACGCGTCGCCACGCGATCATCTGGCGCCCGCCCTTGAAAACCCACCAAATCGACATACGTTAATGCAAATATAGATTCCGTACCTATTATGTGTATTTTACACTTTCCTTAAATAAAAATGTTATAAAAATTATTGTTTTAAATCAATTTTATTTAAAGTACGTACGTTTGTACTTTCTCCACTCTCCTATTTGATTACACGTTAACAAGACCTGTTAAAGACTCAGGCGCCTAAAAAGATGGTATAAATTCTAAGGTTCATTAAATTTCCATTGCTTAAAGCATTTAAGCTTTTAAGCTTTTAAATATATTTATATAACCCTTATATAAAATTAATTGCACATTTGATCTTAATTTATTCAGTAGATGTTTTGTCATAGTTTTATCAACATAATATTTTCATGAAAGTGCAAATACTTTCATTTAAAATAAGTAATAAACGTTTCGCAGTTTTACGACGTTCTATTTGGCGTTAACACCAAGAAGTCTCGCGACGCCATCGTAACTATTAAATCGCGTTTTAGAAGCCACAACAGTTCAGGCAGTCGTAGCGCGTATCTATTTTAGAAAACGTAATCTCATATACAGAATGATTGAAGGCAAAAGGTTAGAAAACTCAATGTGTACAAATCCATATATCCTAAGTAAGTTATTAATACTTATTAAATAAGGGGATAAGACTGTTCCCTAATCGAAAATGGCGTTTGACCACAAGCCGTAGTTATTTTTCCTAGGGATTTTGATAAATTAAAACTATTATATATCATAGCTATCATTTTGTGCTAATTTTTCTAGTATTTTTAGCAAAATTGTTAATAATTACCACTAATGACACTTTCGATATCTACTATTAAGAAGAAAGATATTTATACCTCTTCGTTGATTCTATTAAATTAATAAAGAATAATAATGAATTATTATTAAAGAAAATATAGTAATAAAATAAGTTTAACATGAGCCTAATTTCGAGCATGCGTTTCTCTAAACAGAAAGTTATTAGATCTTTCAGAAAATTTTATTCTCACCTAAACTTTTAATATCATATTAAATAATTACTTTAGTCTTAATGTAAACATTATTTTGAAGATGATAAGAAATTTGAATGTGTTAAAATTATTAACGACTTTTTTATAATAGAGCGGTAAAAGTAACAGTGATAAAGCTCGTTTAAAAATAAATTATAACAATTGATGGTTGATCTCAACAAAATTTCAAACATAATATTAACAAATTGTACAACATTAACGAAATAAATAAAACTAAATTTAAATGTCTTGACATCAACCCTAATTGAGTATATAATATATGACATTTGCTTTTTATTTCTATTTGCTCTAATCCTATAAACTAATATATATAAACTAATAACTAATATATATATAAACTAATATAAATAACTATAAACTAACTATCATATGAAATGCTAACTTACAACAATATTCTGTGGTGATGAAACTAAAAGCTTTTCTTCTATGATATCAAACAGAAAATAAAATCAAATAGAATACATTCTTTTTTCACAAGATATAGGGTCTAGAATACTATAACTAATCTACAAAGCTCGATGTGTGAATTATAGTTAATTAATAACTACAGAGTACAGTTCATGGTCAAGAGAAGCCTATTTAAGACCATGTTCTCTTTTTATATCATGTCTTTTTATGTGTTCTTAAAATAAACTAATTAAAGGAAACTAATCGCAGCCAAAACTAATTTTAGTATTTACTAGAAATCTGAATTATGGCGCATTTACATTGGCGTTGTCTCAAAGATAATTTAATAATATCTAGTACTATGTCCATAGATTTGACACAAGGCAAACTAGTTTATGTATTTAACGCGTGTATAGTATTTTTCCATAAAAAAGAAATATTCTTCGGGTATCGAACTATTCGAATATCAAATTTAATCACGATATGACGACCAGAAACAGATATTCATTCACACTCTTAAAGTTTACCTCTTTATAATATTAGTGTAGATAATATTATTCAGAACAGTAGACAATAAATTACGTTCCGTCACAGTTTCAAAATAGCAACTATCTCAAAACAGCTCACCTTTGATTCTTAATACACATATGAGTAAGTATCATTTATTTCATTGCGCTTCTACCCTGCTTTCACGAATCGTGTCGAAGAATAGAAAAATAACATTATATATTATGTTATATGTCTTAAACACACATATTCTACAGTTTTCCCTAGGTCAAAATAAAGGTCAAGGCAAATAATGTTAATCGTGATTAGACACTTAATTTTAATACAATGTGCTCAAATCGAGAATGCCTTTAAAGTGTCATAATTATTATCATCATAATTTTTCTTGTGAATATATACATATATTAATTAATAAATGTATTGAAAGACTTATATTAAATATTAATTGAATTCTTGGCATTGGACAAACACTACACTTAACTAAAATGACATGAAACATCATCTGTGCTTGCAAAACTCCTGATGCATGGAAGACGCAACATTACGCTGGCGATGCTCCAACGCTTATTTATTTCTCGAATTCATTTATGCGTCCGTATTTATTTATTTACATCATTCAATAAATAACTATATATATTATTTTTACGGTTTCCCTAAATATCATTATCATGTCAACGGAGCAGTAAGTACTGACAACGTATTCATCGCTGGTAGTCTGGAGTAGGAACACTGCGGTATGAGCTCTGTATTAAGCTGGCTTTTCACAATGAGATATCACGTAATATATATTATATCTCGAGATATAAATTCATATCACTCACGAAATATTTGAATGGGAGTATTCAAATGTAGGATAATATATGGCTGTAATATATATATTATTATATATATTATA
This sequence comes from Scirpophaga incertulas, assembly GCA_036419045.1. Classification (NCBI taxonomy): domain Eukaryota; kingdom Metazoa; phylum Arthropoda; class Insecta; order Lepidoptera; family Crambidae; genus Scirpophaga; species Scirpophaga incertulas. The sequence goes on along the minus strand of CM071634.1, from coordinate 24,030,796 downwards.
TCTCACAGTGTACGATTTGCTTCAGTCACAGAACATTGAAAGCATAGCCGAGGCGACGGCCGCAGACAGACGAGGCATTATTATTTATTTATTTATTTAAGCTTGTCAACGTCTTCATTAAATAGATGACTATCTCATTAGATATGTTTTTAATATTATTTACTTGCAGAATGTTTGTTATAACCGAGCAACCACTGCTTGTAAAGTTGATTTGTTGATGCAATAAATATACATAACAATCGGTACTATTAAAAAGGTATTGATCGTTTTTATGATAATGTATCTTGTGAAGACTTGTGAAGTTCGATACAATTTATTTTAAGATAAATGGTTATTTTTAAAATAATCGTTCTTATCGTAAGATAAATATCGGATATAAATCAAAATCAAATAGTAACACGAAACAGAACATGATATACTGTCAAAAGATTTTGGTAGACTACACATCGTTTAACACGTTACTATCCAAATACTTTAAGGAGATTAATGTATTTATAATTACATAATATATATAAAAAAAATCTATTTCGATTCTGAACTATAACACAAAGCTATTTTTACTTATAGGTAATTTTTTAATGATTATTTCCAAATGAGTCAAGTGCAATATAACGAAAACAGTGCAGTTGACTTTTTTTCTAAATGACCATTACAAAATTACGTGCAGCAACGATTAACTTTATGTTGTAGTTAACAGTTCATAATAATATTTATCATCATTTCAGCTGAAATTAGTAGGTTTTGGGGACGCTGACCCAATGCGAGCTGTTGGGGAACGACACTCTCGTCAATTTGTTTGCCAGAGTGCACCTAAAAGCAGATGAGGTTGACCTCAAACGCATCAGGAGGTGGTTCAGAACCACGAAACATATCAGAACCCCTTACACTGCAAATAATCTTCAAGATGAACACTTTATAATTTTTATTTATTTATTTCATGGTACTAAAAAATGTATGTTACTTTAATTAGCAATTGTAACACACATCCTATTTATTGCAGCATACGGCTTCGTCTCGTGTCACAAACCAGCACCCATCATATCACATATAATGATTTTAATTACTTAGTAGCGACAAATAAAGCTATTTCGAAGAACCGGCCTAAAAATTGTAAGCGTAACTCATACATACCAATACTATTGCTAAACCGGCCAGCGTTCCTTAAGTAAGAGAACAGTTCTCCCCCGCAAACGTAGTCGAACAGCATGTAGAGGCAAGAGTCATCGTGCGTCCACCACCGCCTACAACAAAGTTATATTATATTTATTTTTAACCCTTATAATTCCATATATCTTGATCAATATCATGTCATATCAATTATGACTTGCAGGAAACGTGTTTCTACTGATGATGATATCATATAATATAAATTGAGAATAGTTTATGTCAGTCACAAAACAAACTGTGAAATGCATGTCTAAGCTACCTTTCCGTGCACCGTTTCGTTCGTGTTATATTGAGTTTTCCCATAAACATATGTTGAAGTGTCTTCATAAAAAACAAATAACACGTAATCGGTATTAAAAGTTCGAAGGAAAATACATATGCAACTTCTCATCAAGCAATGGATAGGATAGCAATAGATCATAGTACCGTCTGATAAAAAGTGACAGTACAAGATGTTTGCCAGATACTGTTACGTACAATCGCGGTCGCTTTCGAGACATCTCTGAACTCACGCGTAACGAAACGCGCGGCTTCTCATTTGGCGCCTAAATTATTCAAATTACGCCTCAATAATAGATAATAATAATCATATACATATTGAAGTTACAAGTAACCTTTGGTCTCGTCATACGTACAGGCGTATATTTTAATTGATAACTTAAGTCATTTGAAATGATGCGTCATAGTGACTTGAGACTGAGAAAGCTTCCAGTATGGAAATATTGTATCTATATTACAAGGAAATGTTTACCGGCTCTGATTCATCGGAACCGTTATGTATTAGATAGGAGGATGTTTTTAAAACAAAACACGTATCCTAAAATATATTACATACGCGTACAAAGTTCAGCATAATAATAGGATCAAAATTCAAAAACAAAAAATCTATTTCGATTTCTATATACATAGTCTCAAGACTAGACAACGGTTTTTTATAGTATCCTTATCGCAACATCTTGTAACTGGTTAGTTACAAGATGTTGCAAGATTACTATATCTATAGATATAGTAATTGTCTTGATTTCGGTTTCTATATGTATGTATATATTCTAAAGACTAGACTGACAGCGCTTTGTTATAGTATCCTTATCGCAACATCTTGTAACTTACCATCTATAGATATAGAAATTGTCTTGATTTCGGGTTCTATATACATATTCTAAAGACTAGACTGACAGCGGTTTATTATAGTATACTTATCGCAACATCTTGTACCTAATCTTGCAAAGTATCGAAATCAAGACAATGGAAATGATACTTCTAAAAGATTGAATAAGATTAAAATAAATGTATCGAATACTTATTGGATCGCTACAGACAGAATATTTTTTCCTTGTAATAAATATTTGCGTTTTATTCCTCCCTGCGAAATCAAAATGCTATATGCAACTGTACGATGTTAGTTTATTTATACTCGTACCCACCTATTTCATAAAATGTGTGCCTGCATAATGTGACAGTGGCAAAAATAGTTATACAGTTCAAATAAGTAATTTAAGATCTATACATCAAATAATTTTTTTATCTTACACATATATAATACATTTTTGTCTTTCATATAAGTAGTTTTAACTGTGGCAGAAAATAGCTCACAATTATATCACTCAGGTATCGTAACGCAATCTTCTCATTACTTTATGAAAATAATTCACAAGGAAACCATAACAACCCGCTATCGTGATAAGCCTAATTGATAATAACTAACTTCAACACGTATTTCTTTCTCCTACTACCTTCCAAAATATCTATGACTTAAAAGTTCATTAGAGCTTGGTAAATCTCTAACATTAATAATCTCTTCTCTTCTTCCTTTCATCCGTAACCTACGAATAAACTAAAAATTAAAGAAAGTTAGCATGGCAATTCGTAAATACTAATAAAACGCGTTTTGATTTAAGAAAGACATAAATGTATTGTAGAATAAACCAATATAATTTTGTTTCTTTCTTTTTGTATTGAATTCTTTTTTTCTTCTATTTATATCAATATTTAGCTATCGACCCTCAAGCTTATACTCATTCGAACATGTTTATTTCGGATGTAAGATTTAATCCCACTTTCTATCTAATTTGCGATTATGTGCTTGAAATAATCCATACTAGTCCATACTAATATTATAAATGCGAAAGTAACTCTGTCTGTCTGTCTGTCTGTTCCGCTTTCACGCCAAAACTACTGAACCGATTTAAATGAAATTTGGTACACATATAGTCTAGAGCCTGAGAAAGGATATAGGCTACTTTTTCATGCAAAAAATGTTGTAAAGGGTTGTAAAAGGTTGAAAGAAGGGATGCTAGGTTGTATGGAAATATTGTTAAAACTACTGAACCGATTTAAATGAAATTTGGTACACAGATAGTCTAGAGGCTAAGACAGGACAGAGGCTACCTTTTAAAGCAGAAAAGGGGTGTAAAGGGTTGAAAGGAGGGGTTGAAAGGTTGTATGGCAGTATTGTAAAAACCACGAAACCGATTTAAATAAAATTTTATACACAGATAGACTAGAGCCTGAGAAAGGACAGACGCTACCTTTTAAAGCAGGAAAGGGTTGTAAAGGGTTGAAAGGAGGGTTGAAAGGTTGTATGGCTGTATTGTGAAAACCATTGAACCGATTTAAATAAAATTTTATACACAGATAGACTAGAGCCTGAGAAAGGACAAAGGCTACCTTTTAAAGCAGAAAAGGGTTATCAAGGGTTGAAAGGAGGGATGAAAGGTTGTATAGAAAGAAGTATTGTTAAAACCACTGAACCGATTTAAATGAAGTTTTGTACACAGTCACAGTACACAGTAGCCTGATAAGTGACAGAGGCTACCTTTTAAAGCAGAAAAGGGTTGTAAAGGGTTGAAAGGAGGGATGAAAGGTTGTATGGTAGTATTGTTAAAACTACTGAACTGATTTAAATGAGTTTGAGTTTTATGCACAGAAGTCTAGAGCCTGAGAAGGACAGAAACTACTTTTGAATGCAGAAAAGGGTTGTAAAGGGTTGAAAAGAGGGATGAAAGGTTTGGTGAAAAACTATATGTACCTATCCCCCGATATTTTATCATTCTTTTTTTTTATTTGCGTCCTTATATAATGATACAATTTTAAAAACGTATTATTATATAACGTCAAAAATGTAAGTAGGTATTTAAGGCTTATGTAATTGACTTAGGTTTTAATTAGAGTTATTTTGATGTATGTAATACAACAAAATATTTATCAATACTAATATATAAATGCGAAAGTATCTGTCTGTCTATCCGTCCTTCACAGCCCTCCCTATTAAACCAGTTTTTATGAAATTTGGTATGAATATTGTTTGAGACCCGGAAATGACATAAAATATTTTACCGCGGTAAAACAACTTTTTCCCATGCGAAAATCCGATAACAACAGCTAATCATCGATCATGTAATTCTGTAATGTTTTTGTTAAAATAAATAAATAAATAATAAATCAATTTTTGTTTTACGTTTAATATATACGGGGTAACCACCCCGTATATACCAATCGTAAAACCCGAGGACCCAAGGAAGGAAATAAGATAATTTTACCGACGGAAAACAAATCCTTCCTGTGGGAAATTCGAATATAACGCGGGCGAAGCCGCGGGCGGAAAGCTAGTATATCTATACTAATATTATAAAGCTGAAGAGTTTGTTTGTTTGATTGTTTATTTGAACGCGCTAATCTCTGGAACTCCTGGTTCGAATTGTTTTTTTTTTATTGAATAGCCCATTTATCGAGGAAGGCTTTAGGCTACATAACAGCACGCTGCAACTAATAGGAACGAAGAAATAATGGAAAATGTGGAAAAAACGGGGAAAATTATTCATCTTTGAGGGCTTCTGTTGCGTTTGCTGCGAAAACGGTTCTAACAAAAAAATATGTACGAGTATGAAAGAATTATTCCTCTTCAAATGATCTAAAAAAATGTCCGCAACATCTTGTCATATATGTATGTCTATCTTTTAATCTTAACTCACTAGAAGTCAAGATCGGGTGACAGCTGAGGTGGTTGTTTGCAAAAATAAATATGATGCGCAATATAACTATTCCTCGCGGACGAAGTCGCGGGCACAGCTAGTGTCTATCTAAATATTTATGAATGTTGTGCTCTTATAAACAAATGGCGTTAGAGCACGTGCTGTTATTGCAAAAATAAAGAATACGTTGGTTCTTAACATTTGTGATGTTATGTATCGGGATATGAATACTAAATCCTTTGATCATTGATTTAAGACGGGCTTAGTTACCTACAAAAAGATAATTGTATTAAAAAACAATTTTTTTTTCTCTAAATGTTGTTGCAAGCTTGTTAATCTGATAAAATAGAAAAATAGTAACTTTATCTAAAAACTTTACAAAAAAATACTCAATTATAACTCGACTATTTAATTTATATAATACGAGTATGTTATATTTTGTTCTTAATTTTAAACATAAATCCGATTGCGCTTGAGCACTATCTTCGTCAGAATACGAAAAATTCGCCCTGCAGAAGTATAGTGAGTACACTATTTAAAGGTCATTTAAAGGTACACGGTCGGCTTATCATTAAAAACTCTAAGTCTTGAAAATCTTATATTGGCTGCTAATCATATCAAATATAGAATCATACTAATTTTGATTCAAGATCGCTTCCTAAATCAGCTACGCACAATCTGAATATGGAGAGTAGAGAGTAGCCTAGTTTGTCTTAAGATTAGCCGCTTCCTGAATTAACTCTCTATCAGTGTCGCAGTTACCCAATAAATCTTTAAACAAAACATCTCTGTCATCGTCACAACACAATTTATAATTTTTCAATCTATACATCATAATGCACATGTCTATAAATGGATAGAGTGAGTTAGCTAGCTGTCTAGTTTGTCATTAGAATTACTGCCGATCTTTCCTGAACTCTCTAATCTATGTCATCATTACCCAAGTAATAATATCTTTAAAAAAATCTCTCTCTGCTGTCAGATCTAGCAATCTACTATACATATTTATATTGAATCTATTATTTGCCTATCGATTTAGATCTATCCTACAACAACTTCAGATAATATCATATAACCTCTAATAACAGTGGCTATATACTCGTCGAAGACTAATAATACACCATCCTTGACAAACGCAAGCCTAGTATTATATATTTTTATAAAATCGAAATCTATTCTCTCTTGCAGATAAGGAACCGATGCGCAACAAACGCAAATCCCTTTTACAATTTATTGCATCACGCGAATAAACGTGAGAACCGTTACTTATAAACATGTGCTAATATTGCACCGATCCCTATCTGGCTTGAACAGCCTGATATTGAGCCACAAGACCAGGTCTAGAAGACTTACGTGGCAGAAGAATCTATCACGGTCCTATATAGCCATAACTATGTTCAGGTGACGCTGTGAAAGTCATTTACGATTTGCAAACGAACCTATTCTCATATCAGTTAAATAAAAACAGACAAAATTAGTCACAGCTTAGATATTTAGACACCTTTTCACAAAACAGTTTTACTATAATTTTAATAAATCAGTGGAATGTCTGTTACATATTAATATTTCCAACAAAAATAAATACGCAAAACTACTTACAAATTAACAATGAATGGATGGTTAATTTCTGATAGTATGTTTTTCTCGTTCATAACGTGGTCCACTTGTTTTAAGCGAATCACGTCGGCCATAGACAGGATTTTCATTGCTAGATACTCTTCCGCGGCCTTATCTCGACACAAGCAGACTCTGCCAAATGTGCCCGTACCTGTGACAAAAGAAATTTTAAAATTTAGTTTATATATTTTTAGGGATTTCACCCGCAAACTCAAATGCTACCAGATACAATTCTACTATGTCAAGCAAAAAAAAGCCAGCTGACAATATTCAGTCACATATAAGAATTCTGTTTCAAAATTATTTTTTCATTTTTTATTGTAGGGAAAGCAATATCATATGATGAGGTATTGAAGTAAACTTAAATTAAAAATCAATCATTAGAATCATCATTACTTCTAGTTTTTTTATTAGAATACAAAAATATAATTTAATCTAATATTAGGGGGTAAAGTATGAAATTACTGTTTTGTAAGGAGATTTCAAAAAATGTTGTTCATATTTTAGTTCAAATTTAGTTCAGTTAGTCCACAGCAACGTTTTCCTTATTTATTTAATTTAAAAACTTTTATAAAAATTTTACACATTCGTCAATAGATTGAATTATAACATAGTTTCGAAGGCAAAAAAAAATAGTTTTCATAAAGTAGTAGTCAAAAATGTACAAAATTCAGACGTAAAACAACTGCAGGTACTTTATGAGTTTTTTTTTTACTTTAAAATTGATCATATTTAGGCCCTTATCTGAAGAGTATGCTTCTTTCCAACGTGTAAACTTATTTTCAATCTCAATGAAATTGTTTAGATCATCTCAGGGAGATTCTTGATACAAAAATAGTCATATGAGTCAGAACAAGATTTTCATAAAATTTAACTTATCAAACGTTAACAGATGTAGAATTTGTTATCGTCAGATAACATATTAAATGATTCTGATTAGACATTTAAGATAAATGAAAAGCGATTGATTACCAACCTCCAGTATTAGCTTTTTTCCATCAATCAATAAGTGACTCATTATGTACGTCAAAGTATAAAAAGTGCTATATACACCTAGTAGATGGATTGGATTTTAAAATATACTGAACTTCAAAAATAAAGCAGTATAAATAATAATTTAAACTTATGTACAGAATATACGAGTATACGTAGAATTTATACTATACCATATATTATTATATGTTATTCCCATATAATAATAATAAATATTTTATTGCGCAAGTAATTAAATCAATAGTATTAAATCAAGTAATTCCTGCGACAGACCCACCAAGACAGCGTCAGCATTACTAAAATGTAAAATAGTGCTAGCTACGTAAATGGCGATTTTCCAAACCCTGCTGAATATCATGGGGAATTTCAGTCTAAAGATTGTACGGGGTTGGGGAGGTTATTAATGTTAAGGGATCTGATAAGTGTAAAATGAAAGAGTTTTTCTAGGATCGAAAAGGAATTTAGCAGGTGAAGTGGAAGGTGAAGGTAATGACCCTGCCGTGACGGATGCGTGCGCGGCTGGCTTACCGCGCGCGCCGTTGAAGTGCCTCTCTACCTTGTCTTTGGGGATTGTCCTAGTGTAACTGAGACAATCTCCCCTTGGCGAAGGCTCGACCAACTAAGGTCGAGCTAGCCCGTGGGCGTGTGGCGGTAGCATCGCGAAAGCGCACCCCGCCACGCGCCCCGATATGGGCTGGTAGGACACCGGGGGATTTTTAGTGGGTAAGCCGGTCCTCTACCGGAGAGCACACATGGCCGCGCCTAGCCAGCGCAGTGACAAGGTGCATAAGGGGCATTATCCCCCCGGAAAAAAATAAGTATCGAAAAGGAATGGAAGAATGGAAATAAGACGAAAATCAGAAAAAAAGCTGGTCCTTTTTTTTTGGAAAAGTAATAGACGTCCTTCCATGTCGAGGGAAATATTTAAGATTCAATCACTGACCATAGCATTAGAAGTTAATAGCATAGCACCATCCTGACATTTCTATCTGTAACTGCCTCGAAAATGAATTTGGTGTAATCAGGTAACGGCAACAAAGTAAGTTAGAACTTTCACCTTTCTGATCACCACTAAAGAGCAATAATTAGGTAAATGTGAATTAAGAAGATTGATGTCAAGCTTGGAATCATTATTACGTATCTCAGATTTGCAAATACCTAGCCATTTCAGAAATCTCCAAATATTTGCTGGATCTTCATTATCTATAGAATTATAAATATAGCATTCTTGAGCGTCTTTTATCATTGTATTGAATTGATTCCTTTTGAAATGATTGTATCTAATCTGATTTTCAGATGTAAGATTGCGCTTGTTGGTTGGTTTTCTCTTTGTTCCTGCTACACATTAACACACAAATATTAGTGGTGAACGAAGGTGCATCATCGTATGCATCTCATCGTATGCAGTATCATCATTGGCAACGTTTTTCTGATTAAAATATTAAGTTACTCCTACAAATAAAATATTACAAACAGATATCCAATACTGTATCAACGATATTTAATAACAATATTGTAAACTATAATTATAGCATAATGGATGGATTTTTCTGAGAAATAAATTCAAGCTTAAAAACTAGCTTAATTATATCAAAATCGATGTTACTTCGTTTATTACACTCTAAAGTCGTATTTTGTATAAATATGCTTTCATCGATCGACAACATGCATGTTATTGTGTCAATATAAATTTATATTGAACACGTGAAATGTACGTGTGATAAGGAGATAAGAGTAATGTTAGTTAAGAGATTTTTTCAATTATATGTATGCTTCTATCCTAAAACGCGATAAAACATTATTAAGTAATATTTTTATTAAATTTGTATAATAAACAAAATATTTACTAGTTTATAGAGTTTACTTTCTTGGTTAAGTATTCCAAATAATTTTTTTTTTCAATATAAATAATACATAAAAATATTTAAGTGACTAAAATTAATGGATAAATTAATAATATTTCCATATTTTTATGTTTTTGTAGATCCTACGACTAATATGATGATGAAGGTTTCAAGTTTGTGTAGAGATCCCAAACAAATAAATTTTACTGTATTTAAAAACTGCATTACTGTATTTCAGTTAAATGTATCACTAGCGAAAATTCACATTGTTTTTCTGACACTAGTAATGGAATGTATTTCAACTGTAAAAACAAAACAATAAGGTTCTATAAAAAAAAGCAACAACGTTATTGTTATTTCAGGACCGACTGCATTAACAATGTCCATATTTTCTGGAACAGACAACGGTTTAATTGACAAATTAACCCCTGTTAAAGCATATTAAACATTGTTCGCGTTCCGGCGCGCTACATCTCTACTTTTCAACATATCATTTTAATATTTGATCAATATTTATTTTTGTCTCACGAAACTAGGACTAGCGCTAATACACATAATTTTCCCGTGTAACTATATTTTCGCTTCGAAACAAGTTTATGATACACGCATCTATTTATAAAAGTTTTATCTCGTGAAATGTGACTTGTTGAAAAATCACTGCTAAAGTCGTAAAAGATCTCCTGGAGAGATCACGCTCTGAAGGTGTGTTAAAACTAATTGAATTTTTTTGGAAGGCACTTACCGATATATCACCTAGTCAACTCGAGTTTTCTCTTCTAGTTTCAGTTGCTGTCTACTGGTATGAGAAACTAGTAAGACGATGAGGAAATAGAGTATATTAGAGTGACAAAATCTTTTAGCATTCTATAGAAATAGAAATAGACACAACGAGTGGGAATTGACAATCAATTAATTTGGAGTTCTTTACGATACATCAATATAAAAATTTTTACATTACAAATATATTGATAGAACTAGTGGTTATAAAAGACGGTTTTCCTATATAATCTCTAGCTACAGAAAATTTATAGTGTTGTAACATTTTACCTTCGCCTAATTTTATTCAAGTCATATAACACATCCATTTTACATTTCTAACTGCGCCCACATGTACTCTTTTTGTATTAAATACTTTTTTAATTAACATTCAGATGAATACAACCAAAAAAAATTTACTTTTTTCATATTCAAATCAAATGTTATAAATCAGCTTGTATTAACTAAATGTACTTGCGGGTTACACGCTTAATCACTGACATTATTAGCAAGTTTGTTATTAGTTTATAATATGACTTAATCTTAATTATTAAAATCAAAAATATTTCATCATTTGAAGAAAATAACCAACGTTAGAAAATGTCGTCCCTGACTTTTACTGAAACTTGTTAAACTGAAAATATTCAGGTGAAGGGAAGCAATGATGCAAATGTTTGTATTTACGTGGTTGCGAATCGTTAAAACCCGTAACTGGTTTAATTACGTATTTTGCACGAACGAGTATCTACATAAAATGTAATATTAGAACTGACGAAAAGCTATTAGCGTCAGTAGACAATGAAACGAAGTCTTACAATTGCCACAAAGGTCATAAGAACAGCGTTTGTACTTCGTTAAAGTACCTACAAAGTATTTTGCCTTTTCTGTCCAAAGGTCATATAAAGATTGTTTATTTTAGGTAGTTAATAAATTGCTCATTATTTTGGTGATACTATTCATATGCATTTTGCACACCGGGTACGATAAAAGGTGAAAATAAAAATATTGAAATTATTTAAAAATTAAAAGAACTCAATTTATTTAACTTATAAAAATAGTGTCTAGGACGACCATGAGGTGTATGACACTTTTTTTATTTAAATACACTGCCATTTCTTGTAATGTGTATCAATGTAAATACTATGAAAATGTTTATTTAAAAATACTCAAAATGATCTAGGCTTATCATATATTAATAGTAAATACGTACAAAAGCCCTCATACTCAATGTCACGCTCATTATAGTTCCGAAATCCTCCACCTGCATGGTCGTTACTATCCAAATTTGTTAGTACAAGATGTTAGTGATGAGAAACACTCCCGAGTTTAAACACGGCGTTATTTTCTGATGTCTCTTGCGCAAGCACCATGAGAGCGATGACGCTGTTAGGTAGATTCGGGATCACTGTGTTGTAACTACAACCTTGTTGCTACCGATTCAAGGGAATCACTCGATGTATGACATCAAAAATAACACAGAAATATACCAAGAGGATCTATCTATAAACATTGTTCATTTTGTGGCTATACGAGTACAGTAGGACCAATAACTAAATAATAAAAAATGCAAAAAAGCAGTCAAGCTTTGTGATTAGACCACTTTTTGTATACAACCTAAATCCAGTCAATCGTTACATTCCAATTGAGTCACAGGCGTATAAATACAAAAGTATTTTTTTATTACATTATAAAATGAGGAAAATATAGATAACCATGATACTGTTTAAATTCTGTGTTTCATATTTTTGCAGGACAACCTAATAACACAAGATTATTCAAAGTCATCGTAAATAAAGAAGTAAAGTGAATAAGTATCGCTCGGGGTAACCTCTGGTACTACTGATAACTACTGCATAATTCCGGTCAGGATCCTGCAGAGTGGAGAAGTTTTACCGATCGTTCGACCACGCTCCTACACTCCATGAGAACATGTGATGTTTCCTCTGCCCCCATGGATCCCCTGCATAGAGAGCTGTCCGTCACACCTATTGTGAATAGGTGCTTGTTCAGGGGACAATATCCGGTTAAAGCACCTATGACTTTCCGGATTTTGACCCTGTTTAATTTTATAAAAATACGAGCAAGCTTTTTTGACGCTGCACTTTCGTTTATTTGCATCCCTCATTGGTTCTCCATACTTTTAGACCTGAGCCTGTGGAATGGGCAGCAGAAGCCCAGTTCACACACACTCGTGTTTGAACATTTCCTAGCCACTTCGTCCACTGCATTATTGCCTAATTAATTGCTGTGTCCTGTTATCCATTGCAAAGTTACCCGATTTGTGCTGGATATAGTTTGAAGTAACTTATGACATTCCACAATTATGAAAGAGTTGATTGTATTGCTTTGGAGAACTTGGAGGACAGATACGCTGTCGGAGGTAATCTTTATATTAAGATTATTAACACTTCTGGCTGCAATCGCCTGTATTGCTTTGATGATGCCTATGCACTCTGCTTGGAAAATAGTATTAAAAATTTTCTACATCTTGATAGTTAGATCGTGATAGTACTACTAATATTGATTAGACGACGTTCGATGTAAGGACGTCGACGCTTGAACCTAGAGGACATAGAATTATTACCACAAGAAAATACCTCTTTTCTATAGGTAGATTTGATATAAAATGAAATCTCAATATAACTTCAAATTTCTTTAATGATTCTCGCTATTTATTCACGATCTAGTTAAAGCACCACAATTTATTGTAATGAACCTTTTACCTTCCGAACTCCAATTGTGTGTAAACGAATTAATTGTTATTCAACTCCACAACGTTTTAATGCGTACACAATACGCTAAGAGGTTTGTTCAATCAAATTCATTCTTCATTTTGTGCATATTTTTGTTTAAAATAAGGCCCATAAATAAAATTTATTCGATAAGGTATAATACCATTAGTCAATCAATATAATTCGATATTCATTTAGTGAGATTTTTTTTTAAATTTAACTGCTGAATGAATGCTATCGAATTTTGAATGTGTAAACATTTTATGAAAACTGTAAAGTTTTAAAAATAATAATATAGTAGTATAGTTTTTAAAATAATAATAATAGGTTTTTATAGAGTCCAAAATGCATTTATGTCGTTACTAATTTAAAATATTACTAGTTGAATGGAATGTTGCAAATGTAATAATGAACGTTGTAATTTTTGTTGAAGTTGATTGTTCGAAAGTATGAATGTGAAGACGAAATCCATTGTTAGCTACCTCAAATAAAGTTACCGAGAAACAGCTCACCACAGTACTATGGGTTATTGAATTTTCGCCAATTCAATAATGTTGCCATTGGGTCAGTTTATGTAGTCAACGACTGTGAATAATCATTCCATTTAAATTAAATTAAGCTGTGTGTAGAATACATAGCAGAACTTTGTCATAATATAAAGTCTATTGTAATATTAATATTTGCAAATCGATATATAAAACCAACAGCCAATGCTACCTAAACAATAACTAAGTAATAATACCTACTTAATATATTAATAATATTTTTCAATTTGAGAATTCTGTTGACTTAGGTAGCAATCACATCTTTTCCATAAGCCAGAAAACTTTCTTTATTTCATCACATTAAATGAGCTTTCACATGGTGTTGGCTTTACGTAATCTGTTTGACAACTCGCAATGCTGTGACATTTGAGATTGCCGGTGAAGGGCACGCACATTATCAATATATTAGAAGCACCTCACATCCTATCTGCCTATACAGGAAATGTTCAGTTATATGTATTTAAAATAGAAATTTAAATATTATTTTTGTCTCTAGTTACAATTTTATCGCATAAACGCAACATTAAAAAAAGCCATTGTAAACACATACCTACGCCATATTTTATTTATTTTTATTTTTAATTAAATAGACATAAACATCACGATTATATTGGGCAGATATTGGTCATTTACGTATAAACGTTTAAAACATCACAATATAAAATATATCATACATATTGTAAATTATATACAACCTTTCTTTTTTGTTTATTGTTGTTTATTCAGTCTACAATTATACAATACATATTAGTTTGCGAGTTTTCAATTTGTTGTTATCAACAAATTGAAGTTTGTCATAAATTCTCTCCTTCTTTATAAAACCCACAGCAAACTAGAATATGAGATATTCAGTGCAGGCACATTACACCTTTCTATATTGACGAATGATGTATCTACGCGAGAACAGGATCAGCAAGCTCGCCTCAAAACTGCTTCAACTGTGAACCCGAACTGAGCCGGTCTCGCCACTTTCACTATATGGACCTGTGACACACTACTGGCTGTTTATAGGCCTACTTTGTCTTATTACAGCATAACTTATAATTTTAACGCTATACATATTATGAATCTCTAGCTTTTCTCTTCGCATACAGCAATCGGTGGCTTTCCAATTTTATCTATTTTAATGACAATTGAGTGTCGTATTATGTAATAAAACACCTTTTCGAAACTAACTAATATTAAAATATTTGTAAATTTCACTAATTCTTGTCTTTTATGGATATATTTTGTAAATCGTGTGCCACGTAGTTATAGACATAATATTGTTTTAATTACTTGTTACAAAAGTAATTAAAATGATATGCACTTAAATACTTTACCTACTTCCTTTAATTAATCTTCTATATAGTCATATTTACATCACTTATAACTCAAGAACAACTGAACCGGCTTACATGACCACCTAATTATTGGATATATTGGATTTGTTTCCGTCAAGAATAACAATTATTGAAATACATATTACAAAAATCATAGAAAAGAAATTATGACAAACCTATTTATGAATCAGGATTCACCTAATAAATTACCTGCTTTGCATTTACTTTATTTACATTTTAAAGCTATTTTAAAAACCCGACTGCACCAAATTAATTTAATGCAATTACAATGTCAATGACATTACTTGTCTTATATGCCTTATTGTATAAGAAAACACTGCGCGCACAAAAGAATCGTGACCTTATCCTGCGCAAGCGCATTCAGTCAGCCGCCTCGGACCTCCTCGCGAACAATTACCGACAAATTGAATCATTAACATTGACATTGACAATCGCCTACTAGACTTTTAAGAACAGGCGTCGATTATATCATAGTTTATTATCATCACTAATGAACCACAATTTAATAACATGGCGATAGGCATCGCAATTTCAAAAATGGGAGAACATTTCAATCTTTTGAAAGGTTACATTCACTTTGAGAGAGAGTAGTAACTGTTTAATGGTCACCATTGTTCTAAGCCATCAGTGAGCAGCCACCGAGTAAGAAATTTGTGTTTTCTACTGCACGTCGACACTTTATAATATGAAATAATGTATAAAACGTCAAGATACATATAACGGTATATAACATAATAATATTTAAGCTGCAGTTCTAATTATACTACGTAAAAGCAGTATAACTTGGAATAAGAAATTATGCATTGAAAGGTAAGTAAATAATAAACTCCTATTATTTTTAGTTGATTGTTGATTCTTTTGCGGACGTTACTTTGTGTTTTCATTTACAAGTCTGGATACTGACGCAAATGCCGAAACTCGAGTCCAAATCATAGCTCTGCCAACCATACCAACTACATCAAAATCTCCAAAATAAACATACGAGTATTTATTAGACGCTGAAACTTCAATCAGCATCACTGTCAGTTTCTTACAGTTTATGTTGAGAAAATCTGAATTATAATACCATTTTCAAATTTGAACGAGCTAACGTTGGTTTGACCTTTAATAACTTCCATGAGGTTTTAGTGAAAATATAAGCCAAAGAAATGAGTGAAACATTCCAAAAATAAAATCGTGATACGTAACCTAACTTCAGCTAAGAAGCACATAGCTTTTGCAACAGGTTAATGCTCTAGGTTGATGAAGAATGTTCCTGTACCTATTGATCGGCGCTGTGTGTCTAAATCCCAGCAAATGGTGAGATTCAACTCACTCGGTAAGGGAACGCTCAGCGTGTGTGTATTGTCCTGTTGTGCACACAGCAATATTTCACACTTTACATGTTCACCGTGAGACAGCTTTTATGTCGCCCATAATAGCCCCGTTTTTCGTAATGCAATAGAAAACTTGTCGTATACTTTCTGTGTATTGCTACCATCGTAGTTGTATGGAATAAACGTTTCCTTCTTGTTGTTTAAAAACACAATTTTTAAAAATTATTTAACCTTTTGTACATTATCTACTTTATTTTATTGTTTAGTTTGTGTTTCATTACTGTACATTATGTGTTTATTAATGAATAAACACATAATGGCCGATAATGGCTAATGACCGATAATAAAACAATGAAAAATAATAATGTAAAATCCGCCATTTTGCGGTGACTGCTGTATTGAATTTGGTTTCTTAAGATGTAGTGTAGTTAAATCAAATCAAACTACGCTTTATTCAACATAGACCTGTGTATTCTATTAATTAAACCACATCATACCCATATTGAAGGGGTTGATGTAAAAGTGTTACTCACAATTTTGTGGTGGAAGACATTGCATTTACAACAATAATGAACGAATATTGTATTATCTGTCATCAGAAATAAAAGTATATACGAAATTTGAAGTAAACGTATAAAAATCTATAAATGAAACATGCTTCATTTACTTCCTCCCGAATCTTTGTCATGCACCAACTAGCATCTCCCTCAACCCTCTAACAGAGTTTTAAACACTTTACACCCAAGAGTCCTAACGAGACACCGCAGTCGTAGAACAAGTCGCGAAAACCCCCTTACACTCTGTACGAAACACTAGGCACCGTCCAGTTCCTGGTTGCACTTCCCCACCATCCACTACACAACGAACTCAAACGGTCGAACCTCTAGCCCCGTGCCTGAGTTACATTGATTCTGCTCGATTTGAACCGCCAGGCTCCCTACTTAGACATTTAGATTGATCCACCTTGATAGCATTCACCTTATCTTTACCAGCAAGGCTTAAGGGCTCCCCAAAGTTCTTAATTTGCCACCACCAGAGGCTAATAATAATATATTTACAATATGTTATTACTGACATTTCATTATAATGTATTCTTCATATACTCGTACAGTAAAAAATAAAGAATTTTCTTCAAATCTGATTGATACAACACCATATGTTTCACATCAGCATGATTGCAATAATGTCTACGACAGGTCAAAACATTTTTATATCCCAAAACAGCGCACGCCCACCCGACGCTCATTTATACATTTTCCAATAATAAATTAATCATCGCTATGGAAAACAAGATGAGGTTACTACTTTTTTTACTTGTGACGCGCACAAGCAGCTGTCGCCGGTGTCTGTCCCTCAAGAGAGTGACACGATAATTATTTATTTTCAGAATTTATACGTATTAAGATTTTCAACCTTGATTTTGGACTTGACACCCCTATTCCAGATGTATCGAAACGATTGAATGGATTCATCCGAAATCAGATTAATACTAATTAAAATATACACATACACAGAAATAAAACTTTTGTAAACATATTACAAAACGAATCAATAGTTTTCATCACGACTCGTATCGTTCCCCACCGCGGCACGAGCCTAGACGGATTGGTCGATTTTACATATCTTTTGAAACTTCGCTGAAGTGTGTGCAGTTTGCCTCGAAAAAATGTACATAATAAATTCGAAAAACGAAAAACACCTTGGTACATGGCAGAAGAAAGAGCCTTGAAACCAAAAGGTACACAGATCAGAATAGTACTAAAGTTCATATACAATAAATATTTGAATTTTTCTTGTTGACTTTATATTTATTATATATTATTTATTGTAATATCTAGTATAGCAACTGAAAAAATAATCTTTACCTCTATGTACTTGAAAGGATAAAATAACGATCCACGGCACACAAAATTGTTTCCCTTCATGTCAAGGATTTGAGGCCAAAGACGTGGCTTTGGATGCGGTCCAAACACATCGCGGTTAGATTCACTTTTGATATGAATAAACCCCAACAGTATTCTATAACACCTTTTTCTTTTGATATTATACTGTAAATACATTACTGCTTTATAGTTTAATTACCTTTATACTGAACTAGCTTTCTGCCCGCGGCTTCGCCCGCGTGGATTTCGGGATTGGGTGTATAGAGGGTTAAGGGTCATAGCTTTTGCCCACGGCTACATATACGCGGAAGTCGGTTTATGGTGCGAAGATTTTATCGCGCTTCCCGTGGGACTATCCGTTTTTCCGAGATAAAAAATGCCGCAAAACTCCTCAAGAATCACTCTATCTATTGATGAAAACCGCATAAAAATCTGTGCAGTAGTTTTTGAGCGAAGCCTTTATTGCGCATCCCGTGGGATCTGTCGATTTTTCCGGGATAAAAAGTAGCCTATGTTACTCGGGGAGAATGTAGCTTTCCAAAGGTGAAAGAATTTTTGAAATCGGTCCAGTAGTTTAAGCGTGAAGAGGTAACAAACAAACAAACAAACACACTTTCGCATTTATAATATTAGTTGGGATTGAACAGAAGTACCACGACTATACGATACGCTCGAATGCTCTAGTACAGTGCAATGCTTAATCTACCAGTGAGTTAAGAATAGGCCATTACTTCTCGAAGGTTAGGAAGGAGTGTAGTTCCAATCACCAATCCGTAGTTACACCATTGGTAATAATAAAAAAACAGTATTGATTAATTATTTTTGATAAATAGTAATTCAAAGTCTTACTACCGACAATAAGTCATTATCTAGTGCATATTACAAAGTTCTGCATGTAGACTATATGACTATATGAGCTTGCTTGAAACATACATAATTCAAACTCAACTCTGATACATATTCATATTGAATTAATTATATGTATATGTATTAATTCTAGACTTCTTCGGAAACAGTATTTGTTTTGTTCTTCCATATGATTTATCAAACATCTATCATTGTCTACATTACGAGTAACGAAATAATGACACGTTATGTAATACGATGTAATTTATAGATATATATATATATATATATATATATATATATATATATATATATATATATATATATATATATATATATATATATATATATATAAATTACATCCAAGACTCATGGTTGTAATTACGTTAATTTCCCTATAAGAAAGATTAAATACATATGCATGAAATAAGCCCGTAACTCATATATTTCTAATGAAATGAAAAATGGCAGACTAACACTATAACATAGGCGATGGAATCTAAAAGTCCATAATAGTCCATAAAAGTTCAGCTGTAAATATATAAGGATATTCTATAATATTGACGACTAGTTAGAACTTTACAAATAATAACAAAAAGCACATTTCAATTATTATTTTCTAAATAAATACTTAGAAATTATCGAATTTCATAGAAGCTATAAAGATATTACAATAAATTCTAAAGTACAATCATTATATATAAAATGTGGCAAAACTTTTAAACATTTACTTTCTATTTTAACAGTTCCATAAATAATAATAAATTAATATTTCTTAAACTTACACCAATTAACCTAGCCCAAAGTAAGCTCTGTAAGCCTTGTATTATGGGATCTAGGGTTTCGGAGACATACATATATTATTAATATATAAATAAATTTGGTAGAAATATATTATAACAAGCATAACTAAGGTACAAATGCATTCATCACGCGAACATCCGCCCCCAACGGGACTCGAACCCGGGACCTCAGAGATGGCGACACCTTGAAACCGGTATACCAACCACTCGACTACGGACTACTATGTTAAGCTGCACCCAATTATTTATATAGAAAACCTTTTAATAATAACTGAGGCATATCCCATGCTATTTTTTCATGTTACATATTTAAAATTAAAATATTTCATTACGTTCTATGTTATCAAATATTGAAAACAAATGCTTTTTTTTTATTAACAGTTTTATTAGCAGCTAGTAACCTTAGCAGTCTTATCGCCGAATCGCTTTATAATATTTCCATACATCTCGATCTCTTGATATCCTCAGGGCATCGTTACTCTCGTTTCGCTGTTCCACATTACCAGTCGCTTATGTAACAGAACCAATACTGTGTTCGTAACAAGACCTCACATTATCTAAAATCGATCACGATTACACCTTTCACCGACTCCAACCATCACTGAGCAACCAGGAAAAATTTTTACTGTGTGTTAGGAGAAACAGCAATGAATTGCTTTGCTGTGTTTGCTTTTATTGGGGCGAACAGCTAACGAAACAGAAGCAGTGTTTGCTAAATTCTAGTTCAACAATAACATGTTATTTTGAATTGCATAAATATTCGTTCAATCGCTTATCAGACATACATAAATAACTACCTATATAAAAATATTATCAACGAAATTTACGCGTAGCGCTTCATCTGCGTTATAAAAGGTTTTCACCGAGAGTTTGGACCGAGAGTTAGACGGACGTTAGATAAATTTATCCCGTGGATAAAATTATCTAACGTCCTAACCACGGGTCTTAAATTATTGTCTGTTTTACTTCATTTTATTTGCTGCCCTATCCTATAAAAACAAAAACAAAACAAAATCAAAATAATCTTTATTCAACATAGACCCACAGGCACTTATTACAGGCACTTATTGACGTCAAAACAAACAAAACAAAAAAAAGCTTAAAAAGAAACAAAAACCTTGTCCGTACGTACGACCAAAAAAAATAATATTGACTCTACACCTGTTCGGAAATTGGGAGAGCCTTCTCGAGAAGAACAGGCAAGAACTCTGAAGGTCTATTTTTTATCTCCTCTTTTCAATGTTAATAATTATAATAATATAATATAATAACACAATATAATATAAGATACAATCATACCTAATACGATTAAAACACATATAAAAATAATACAATATTTTAATAATGTTGTTACCAAACATGGCTCTATGAATAGTGTCCCTATTCCCAAATAGTGTGATCATTTAGATAGTCACTTACTTTATAATAACTCATCATCAACTCATAAGTGTCTTTTTGATATGGATTTTAAATTTATATAAAGGCAAATCAATGACACTTTGCGGAAGCTTGTTAAACATAGATATACATTTCCCCAAGAACGAACAGCTAGTTTTATGGAGTCTGAACATTGGAACGGCAAGTTTATTTTTGTTTCTAGTATTCACATTATGTAGATCACTGCTTTTATTGAATTTATTATAGTTTCTATATACAAAAACTAAATTCTCATATATATATTGAGTAGCGAAAGTTAAAATATTAATTTCTTTGAACAATTCTTTTAGGGATTCTCTAGCCCGTAAACAGTAAATAGCACGAATCGCTCTTTTTTGTAAAATGAAAATACTCTCAATGTTAGCCGCTGATCCCCATAACAGCAATCCATAGGACATAACACTGAATAGCATAGCATGAAAGTAGCTGAAATAAACAATTCTTGCCGTTTCAACATTAGTTAAAAGTCTAATCTTTTTTACTGCGTACGCCGCTGAACTAAGTTTGATTGCCAAAGCTTCAATATGTGGATCCCACTGTAGTCGTGAATCTAACGTAATGTCTAAGAATTTAGTATTATTTACTAAGTCAATGACATCACCATTCATATTTAAACGAGTATCAACCTGCCTTACATTGGGCAAAAATAATTTGATACATTTTGTTTTCTTAGAATTTAAAGACAAAATATTAGTTGTGAACCAATACAGAACTCTTTAGAGAGCACTACATTACATCGTCATAACATTCCTTTTGTCTATCAACTTTGAATAGTAAAGAAGTATCATCTGCAAACAATACTGTCTCACACGATTCTGTAATGTAGTAAAGAAGGTCATTTATATATATTAGAAACAATAGAGGACCCAATATTGATCCCTATAAAAAACAATAATAATTACTGAAGAAGCCACCAGCGCTGTGGATCGACTCGTTATATTACGGGGACATACTCAGAAAGTTTTCTCCCGTGACACAGCCGCTATTTCAGATAGTATTAAAAGTTATTGTATTAAGTCTCGAAATCGCAACTTCAGAATGCTTTTTACCACGCGATGATTATAAAAAAATCCACGTTAAGTTTAATCATCGGTAACGATGACACTATTATTTCGAGTTATTGTTAGCTTTATGTAATAATAGTTAATTAGTATGTAATTTATTGTTTTTTAATTAGCTATCTTCCTCCCGCAACTTCGTTCGTATTATTTCTGATTATCTCATAGGAAAGACGTACTTGCTTGTGGTTTAAAATCCTATATTATATATCTTTTAATTGATCTCAAATTATCTTCTTACCAAATTTAATCAAAATCGGTTCAGCCGTTTTTACGATAAAACGTAACACAAGCACCTTCAGGTTTATTATACTAACTAATAGAGATTAATTTTATTGGTCAGCTAAAGAGCGTCGCATCGGTTGCAGTGTCGGCTCTGACTTGACTATATACAAATATTTAATGTTACTCATAGATTTATTATATACAGAAGTAGTGTATAGGTTGTTTCATTGTATTTTTTTACAAGTATTTAGTATATTTTCCCTTGCAAACCAAATAAATTAGGTTTTGATCCTAAGTATCAACCCTACCCTTTTTTTTTTTTTAGGGGGGAAAATGCTCCTTATTCACCTTGACGCCGCGCTGGCTAGGCGCGGCCGTGTGTGGGGCTCTCCGGCAGAGTGCCGGCCTACCCACTAAAAACCCCCCAGGTTCTCTGGGCCCATGCAGGGCACATGGCGGGGTGCGCTTTTGCGATTCGACCGCCATGTGTCCCGGGACTGGCTCGACCAGCAGAATGGTCAAGCCACCGCCAAAGGAGGGACTGTCCGAGAACCCCTGGACAGTCCCCCAGACAGAGAGACCCACACCTTGGCATGCGCGCGTAGCCAGGCGCGCACGCGGCCTCCCGGTTAGTATCAACCCTACCCTACCTTATCTACCCTACTCCTGCGTATAAGGAATACTATGCATGAATTTATTCAACTCCCGTGATCAACACAAAATAAATAGTAGCTGTCCGTAGATGCAACGCTATTCAACAACTCAACACTAAATACTTACCAGTAAATACTATGAAACAACATACATACCTACTACGTCTGTATATGTGTGCCAATTATTTTTCTTAAATCATTATCTTTAAGTGCTATTTTAATGAGTTGAAAACGATGCATTTAATGACGAACTATTGAAAATGGTTAACTTATTTGAATGACTAGTGATTATATTAACCTAGTGATAGTTGGAAAGTTTTGAAGCATTTTTGTTACCTATTTCTCCTGAGTATATATTATTAAAATATAGCCAAACAAATTACTTTATATAATTAAAGTAACTAGAAAAAATATATTAAAGTGGACCAAATTACGAACGTAGGTACGTTGAAGCGTCGGTAGCACTATAGTCTTGGCACTGGTCTGTGGCTCGATATATACATATTGTATATAAAAAATATGGAAGAATAGGTAACCAAAAAAGCGGTAAATAAATTAATTGACAAAAAGTTAGTTTATTCATTCAACGTCATATCTAGTTACTTTTGCTTTCAATACAAAGTCCTTGAATGAGCCTTTGAAAGAGAAACACTGAAGTAACAGCTGCCAAAACTATTGTTTCATTCATATTTACCGGAACGGATGATTTTACGCATACAGATCCTGAACAACAGTAGGCAGAAATGTGGACACGGAAAACAACTTGTAAACTGATCCACTATCATCAAAAGTTCTTGATAATTTATATTTTTTAACGACGAACATGATTTCTTCCGTGACAATAGATGCTTTCAAAGTTTTCGTACTCAACGAAAAAACTTGTAAGCCTTGTAAACTGCAGCTTATTCGCCTCAACGTTAAGGGTCACAAACATATATTATTGTTTGTAAATACAGTGGTGACGGTTGTACTTAAATCGCGTGTTTCCGGGCACGACAGCGATAAAAGGATTTTATCGACTTTCGGATTTTCGTAAGTTAATTGCTTTTGTTATTGTATGGCTTTTTTAATAAAAAAGAATGCTTGTGTAAACTTAATAGCCAAGCGTATTCCTACAGCAATTCTTATTTCACCATCTCTTCGATTAACACTATCGATCCATCCGGCCGGATTACACCGATAAAAATTTATATTAAACATTAACTTGATTAATAATATTAACCTATGTTATTACTCAACGATGATGTAGCAACATATTGAAACAATGACAATATCGTGCAGTGCTTTCTTCATTACAAAGATAAATACATAATTCATCTTCATAAAAGACGTTATACATCTGAATAGTATTGTTTGATGTTGACGTTAGGCTAGATTTAACAGATCAAACGGTAATACGATACGAATCAAAAAAGTTAGAAACCATATTTGAACATAACTGTCTATTAGAACAGCATACTGGTTGAGTAAATTAAATATAAACACATTCGAAAATGCTTTAAATGCATTCAATACAGATTAATAAGTACTAATTATACATTCAATTTCAATATAATGGTATAATATTTACCTCAATATCAATTAACTAAACTGTAACAGTTATATTTTATACTGAAGTCGTTGCTTATGCTAATTTGTTGCAGGCAAGTGATGAATATTTAATAAGAATGGATAGTAAATAAAGCGCTTTATATTCATGGGTTCAACCAGTTCAACGGTCTTTGCTCGCGCGGCGAGTTATCATTACACAGCGGCAACTACCACGACGACCAATAGTTACGTGTAGATAATTTTCAATATTTTTTGTAAGAGTCAACCCGTGACTTCTAAAAACACTGACATGAATATGTATTAATTTGTATCTTCGTATAATTATGCCTTTTGAATAATTCTTCAAAACGTTTTCTTAATAATTCTACACTCTTAATTGAAACTTTCCAAAGCCTTGACTAAAAACTATAGTCAACATAATATTGTAAGTTTACAATTATAAACAACATTTCCAATTAAAAATAATAAACATTATGTATAATATTTTGGTTATTATTTTATTATTAGGTGTAACAATTTTTTCTATTAATTGACCCAGATACAACATAAATAATAAGTCCTCTATTTTGAGAGTTACGATTTAACTCGTTTAAACAAGACTTACAACTACAAGTATAACAGATCCGTAAAATAGAAATCACATCAAAGCGAAATTTTGCTACGCACAACAGACATTCATGTAATGTTTCATATTTAAAAAGAAGCACGGGTGACACTAATCTGCGGTGATATCATACCACTGAAACAGGTGAATGAACCATTTTAATAAGCTCCGTCACTTTTTATTTGTAGCAGTGTTTAGGTTAGTAATAATGTATCTCAACGAACAATTATAATTGTCACAGAGCCTAGAAAATGTTCTGTCCGTATTCAGTTAAAGTATTAAGTTTATTAAAATTTTGCTGTTCACGTTTTGTACCTTTATTGTATTTAGGTGTCGTAAAAATGTTTGTTGGTATATTTCTATGTATATAATTACTAGCTTGTGCCCGCGGCTTCGCCCGCGTACTAATCGTATTTTTCAACCGTCTACATAAAGGGGCTTCTCAGTGTGACCCGTATGTTTTATGTACGTATGTAAGTATGTATGTTTGTCCGCGATTATCTCATGTTTGGCTGAACCAATTTAGATACGCTTCTCGGAAAAGTATTTCTAACATTTTGGAAGTTTCGGTATATGACGTTTTAGTGAAGGAGGTTCCCATATTTTTTTAAAGAAATGATTGCTATCTCTTCTCTATTCTTAAAATCGATGCCATTTTCGTAATGAACGTCCCAAAAAACCATAAAAACGATACCCATATTGATAGTTAGACATTTCAACCCCATTTCACCCCGACAGGGGAGATGTTATTTCACGTCCGCCACGTTGGATTTTAAAATCATTGTTGTTTTCGTAATCAGCGACCCGATAAACCATAGAAACAATACTCATTGTCGATTTTCAGACTTTGACACCCCATTTCCCCCTTTTAGGGGTTGAATTTTCAAAAATCCTGAAAGACGTGTTTACTCATTTATTGTTAGGAGTACTCCTGCGAAGTTTCGAATAAAATATTCAAACAAATCTTGTTTCTCCATACAAACTTTGGACCCCCATTTCACCCCCTTAAGGTGAATTTTGAAAAATCCTTCTTAGTGCACCCCTACACCTTATAAGGAACCTACGTGCCAAATTTGTAATCTCTAGGACCAGCGGTTTGGGCTGTGCGTTGATATGTCAGTCAGTCAGTTTCTTCTTTTATATATTTAGATAATACATTTATATAGTCTCTGTCTAGGCGGAGATGTTCTGAAGAGACGGTTCTGATAACAAACACCATAAGACCCTGACGGAGTCTAACTGCATACCTCCTTCCACAGTCGACAGCTCACACCTCCAGCTGTTATTACGGCGGGTGAATAAAATCGCAGATAGATGTTATATAACAAATAAAGAGCTTTTAAAAATCTGTAACAATTACGCATCTTACAATATTAGGAGTTAGTTAAATCTTTTAGAGAGTCAACACTTTGAATGTACTTCGAATCGGGCTCATAATAATCATTTAAGCATTTAATATTTTATTGATCGATATAATAAATGTGTTTGCTTGCACACTATTGTACATATTGCATATTTTCACATTAAAATATACAAGTGTTATTTATCCATAATCAATGGTATTTGATAGTCTGAAATGTTGTAAATCAACAGAAGTGCCCTGAGCGGCGGATGTTCATAATCACAATAACATTCTCAAAACATGTCTGCTCATAAAATGGTGTACATCCATCGTCTTAAATACCCAATATTAGAGAATAGACGCGAATACAAAAGCTGTGACGTGCGAAGGGTGCAAAATACTATAATATTGTATTATTTCGAGTTCCGCTCACAGCACGTTCTTGGCAGCAGCGCCGGGATCAGTCCCACGTTGTAAGTAATAACAACGTTGAATACGCCGGCTTTTTCAATCATTAATCCGACATCTTGCCTATCCGCACTGAACATCCATCAGCGAATCGCAGACTTTGATTAGCTGTTGGCAGCATAAGCAACAATTCGGGCAGATTCCGTCTCCACGAGGGAATCTAAGGAGTCCCTACGCCAATATGGAATTTTAAATAAGAATATAAGTTAAGAAGATATTTAAAAGATTAATTGAAAGAATCTCGTTTTAGTGTGAGAACCAGTTTATCAATTTAATTCGTCAACTGTTATGCTAATGACGTAATGAGTACTCGTACTTTTACCATACAACACCCAATTAAATATAAATTCGAAAAATTTCAATTACACCTTTTCAATTACACTACTTAAAAGATTTTAATCTTATTTTCATAGAGAAGGCAATTATTTTCTTAGATACTAGTATTACATCTAGTTTACGTCTTAGATTTTAGATTTACATCAAGTTCAAATATAAGATATTAATGTTATGTCATAAAATTGTTATTATTGTTTGTTTTACTTGTATTCTCTTTAAGCTTATTTAAAATTAAATTGTAGCTATAAGAATTTTCACGTTATTGAAACGTGATTTTCCGGGAAACGATGAGGTCTTTTTTAAGACAGCGCGTCTTATTTGAAGCTTAATAAACTGTCACATCGCTAACGAGAGCTTCTGAGAAGCGTAGGAGTGGCCGCAGCACTGAATGTAGGTCGCCTTTGACAGAAAGCTTAGTATCGACACTTAGTTGAATAATCTTTAGATTCTTACTCAAAGGATATAGATCAGTAGCACAAATCATCTCAGCTTATATTTCAATACCAAACAGCCCACCTTTACATAGGGTACTTTTAAATAACCAGTTCATTTAACATAAGCCCTCGTATATATACATGTATATATATAGTTTGGTTGAGTAGATATAGTTGGTCATAGATGAACTATTTACTTCATCCATTTGAATATTAGTAATTATAACCAAATATTTTTGTGGCTTAAATAATAACATAAACTTATCACCAACATTGTCTGAAAAAACGTAATGACAAAATAATTTATGTCCATGGACAAGATTACCCAAATCAAGGGCAGCGTCCTAAGACCAATGACTAAAACTATTATTACGACTCTTTCAGTTGAAATAAGTGATCAAGCTACAAATCACAAAAAAAAAACAACATAGAGCTACACTGGTAAGAAATATAAAAACGTACAATATAGAGCCATACCAGGAAAAAATGTAAAAACGTGCAATATAGAGTTAAATTAATAATAAATATAAAGAACTAGCTGACCCGGCGAACTACGTACTTTCCAGCAGTTAATGACGTAAAGTGCAGAATATGAAGGAATTACAAATTGATGTTTAATATAAAACAAAAATATTGTCTTCGTAATTTCATTACTTTGCTTTTTCTAATACTTTAATATTAATTATATTTAATTTATTATTTATCTCTGACGAAAAGAAATCTTAAGTTATTTGTAAGTGTTGTAATCAGCTTTGAAATAAGAATATATTTAAGAATAAGATTATCAATCAAATTAGTATTGAACATTATTATCAGAAAACTTCTAAAATTACATTCTTCTATTAGAACAACATGAAGATATATGTCACCAATAGTAATAGCTTCTGAAATTTTACTTACTATTTACAAATATTATTTTATTATGCGAAAAGTAGCTGTTATGCGTTGTGCCTCTAATTCGTTTCTCTATTTTGATAATATTGTACAATTTCATAGTTATTACTTAATGTAAGACCTTAAAGTTATTAATAATTATTAAATAATGCATAACTACAATGTAATTTTTTAACGAATACGTTTAATGACTGAAACTTAGAAGTTTAGAATAGGTGATGTAGTATTTTTTTACTAATCACGTTTTAATATACCTATATAAATACTGTCGAAAAAGATTTGTAATCGAAATTTCTGTTAATATATATTTCTAATCCATAGTAAATTCTTAAAAGCAATTGACGTCTATGTATGTCGAAATACTTTACTGCGACAAATAAATACAAAAAGTTTCAATTCCCAAGTAGATCTAAAATTTCATTTCCATAAAGAGCCAACAGTAAACGCAGCGAAGTCATCAGAGCATGGTAATCGTGTTGTGACTGCAGACTCAGGAATAGCATGTGAAATCCGCAAGATATCAAGTTTCCGCCAACAACGCTCGCGTCGTCGCCATAAAATGCTCGTCCCCACTTTCAAGCGTGACTCTCGAAACATTTCACTTTTTCGCTTCTTCCGATTAGCTCTATCCTTCAATAGGTAATTAATGGCTTCATGTACGTGCGGCAAATATTGCACAGACTCCAGAAGCGAGATGCACAGATTATATAAAGTCGAGCTATCGGAACGATTATTACACCTACTATAATGAAAATACCCAACAACTGTTGAGTGTAATCACCTCAATACGATCACAACACCAAATGCTTCAATCGAATCTAATCAGTTTAACGGGTCTATATTAATATTATTCATTAACGAGCATACGTTATATATTGCAGCGTTGAAAATAATTTTATTAATTAACGATAAATTTGAAATGTTTACGATATTCATTCTCTTAATTTGGAATCAAATAATTTTTTGTTATATTTTTGATCATTAAGTTGTGCCATCGGTTGTGTATCAAGACTGCTAACAAAATTTCATTCTTCCCGTTATTTGACATACCAAAACAAAAAAAAATACACAAGATTTCTAAATGCCTTATTTAACAGTAATGTTTAGCTCACACAAATGCTATTACTGCATGCATTATGCATAATGAGACAATACTTAATATTCAACAAACCACATTTGGTGTCAGTAGACAAAAATTCTTTAATCGTTAATTGTTTAGGTAATAGCTTCAGATAACTTAAATTAGGTTAATATTTTTATGACTTATTAGAACCAAGAGTGGCGCTTAATCTAACTTTTTCATCCAGTTAGATAAATCTCGAACTCACATAATAGCTATTCCTGAAGTTCGTTTGAACATTAATGAAGTTTTATTGTTGTAGATTCACACAGATTTTTTTTATATGATTATAAAGGAACATAACAGAAACATAATTGGATTGTTGGTTTGGAATATTTTTAATACGTAATGTCGTAATCTAATGTTAATCTTTCCAAATTTTGTTTTCAAAATAAAATGCATCCATATGTGCCTTTTCTATATTGGTATACTTACTGGTATGATTATACTAAACTTCATCAAAATTGATAAAACGGTATATCCTAATAAGCACATTAATAGAGTAGTAGGACTAACGTATAAAAACTAATGACACACCGAAATTTGGGTTTCAATCAAGGGTTGCTTCAGCCAAGAAATCTTCGTCTTAGTCTAGTTTCGACCTTAGTTACCTTCTGCTAACAAATATCCAAGCAGTGTCGAAAATCTCAGAAATGATTTGGTTTCGACAGAAAAAAAAACTGTTTCAGTCGAATACAAATAACAACATTGTTATTGATATTTTTGCTTGAATATTGGGTCATCCTTATCTATTTTAGGACCATTCATGACTCGCCACTTGCATTTTGAGAGTATAAAATGACGGCTGTGCCTGCGCACGGCGAAAGTTGCAGGTGACGGAGACTCGTAAGCGGCAGAGCGCACCCGGTTATTGTATAACACGGCTCAAACCCGCCGCGTGTGATTTTTTGTCGAGCTTTAGATATGACAATATCGTCTGTTACGTAATTATTATTTTGTATTTGACTGTCAAGTTATAGCTAATCTGTCTACAAAGGTATATAAAGTCTTAATTGACCGAAATTTTTTGAATATCTATTTAATGTCCTGAAATGTATGATTATTATGACAAAATAACATTTGTCTTTTGGTAGAATTAGTATAAAAGCCATCTTCATCGTCAATAATGGAAAAAAGGATTTGAAATCGACGCATTTTTTCTATATATTTTGCACTGATAAATCACAAATCTAAAACTTCTTTGATTACTCGCAACATTAAATTTCTACATAATCCGCTATTACTTCAACAACGAACT
The DNA here is from genome assembly GCA_036419045.1 of Scirpophaga incertulas. Classification (NCBI taxonomy): domain Eukaryota; kingdom Metazoa; phylum Arthropoda; class Insecta; order Lepidoptera; family Crambidae; genus Scirpophaga; species Scirpophaga incertulas. The sequence goes on along the minus strand of CM071634.1, from coordinate 23,999,600 downwards.
TATTACCTTATATGGATGCTGTTTGGTGTACCCTGCTATGATACACTTTTGACATAAGCTAAATACAAATTTAGCAAAAATATTACCATATTTTTCAACATATCATTTTAAGTTACTGAACTACTAATTCGGTTAAAAGCTGAGAGACTACAGAAATGTGTTTTTCTTTTTGATAGAAAAGACAGCAATCTCTCATTACATAAGCGATTACTAGTGAATAAAAGATAAGTAAACAAATAATTATGTGCTTATAGATATTTTGCTGTGTTCAAATTTAATACATACATACATACATATATGTCACGCCTTATTCCCAATGGGGTAGGCAGAGACCACCTCTCTCCTCTCTCTCTCTCAAATTTAATAATAACAAAAATGTATTTAATAGAAAAATCTACACTTCAATAGTTAGCAGTTAGTTATTTTATTATTATTTTCAGATTAGGGTATTAAATATATTGTCTACTGCACCTTTAAATTATACTAGAAGTGCGGTGGCTCCTGACGGGAACTTTCACACTTCAACCCACTGTGAATCGTTTGTGTAGCGCCTTATTTCCCTTTTTGGTGTACCTATTTAGCCTGTATAAGAATTTGATGATGTTATTTCGTGACATTACCCTTTAGTCATAGATAAACAATTACCGTCAATTTTGTCTCCCGCGTACATCGCAGTGGCACTTAGATTGGAATGGTAATTAGATTCTAGCATCTAAATGGCCTATCAAAGTACCTAATACTAAGCGAGTAGGATATTTAGCTAAATAAAAACGCTTTGCATCATTAAATTCAACAATATAGTTTAAAAGTACAGTAAAAGGAGCACTCAAGGTGTAAAGTTATCGTTATCGTAATCGAAGAAAGGCCGGGTCAAGAGTACTCGCAACCGACAAGCATGCATGAAGACGCTCATGAAAGTGGAGGAAGCAAGAGAAGTGTGCCAGGATCGTAGCAAGTGGATAGAGGTGGTCTCTGCATTGGGAACAAGGCGTGACATATATGTATGTGTGTATATGTATGTATCGTATTCCAAAATTAACTGTCTAAATATGAACGAAAATGACGATTTTAATCTATACTTATATACTAATATTATAAAGAAGTAAAGTTTGTGTGTTTGTATATTTGTATATTTGTTAAATTGTAAGGGGTAATCTCAGGATCTACTGAACCGATTTTAAAAATTCTTTCAGCAATAGAAGGCCACGTTATTGCTGAGTGTCATAAGTTATATAAAAAACCGAAAAATAAAAGGTTTTTACGTGGTAGTCCGTTTTGCAAAGTGAATCGGAGAAAAAACAGGCAGCGGACGGCGCGCGATGGCTTCGGGTTTAATTCGGATCGCGTTCGTGCTCGCTTCGGGGATTATTAATATTATGCCCAACGAAAGTGGGCACGGGTCAGCTAGTTTATTATAAGCTTTTTAGTATCACTGATACTTTAGATCACCGAGCTATATCTACCACACCACTACCACAACCGACCATTCGGCCTAGATAAATATAACTATTCAAAAAATAATTACTCACCAAATACTTACCCACATTCAACTAACATAAACAGATAATAGCGTGAAAAGGAAATGGTTTGTTACTCAATTACCTGCTCTAAAAAACTGGATAAATATTTTGTTGCAGTCCATTAGAATCTCGGTTACAACCTATTTTTTATTTTCATCTATAAACACTTTATGCTTATTTTAAATACGTACTATAGAACTTTAAATCTAAGATCTAAATGTTATCGAAGATGTAATAATAGGTCTTCTACGTCCATAGTACATCTAACTTTTAAGTTTTTTCATATAAGATCAATAAAAGCTATTTATACATTTTGTCTCTACCACTGCAATTTTTGATTACTATTGAATGTCATAATTTATTTATTTAAATTGAAAAGAAGTCATTTCGATAATAGCCCCTTTTTCGTCAGAATCTTATTATGTTTTAAATATCCTTCTTATCCTGGACTGAAATTAGTTATTGTTTTTATCCCAATTAAACATTGAAGTTTTTATAATTCTTACCTGCTTTAGAGGTATAGTGTCAACCTGTAATTACGGGTAGTATGTCTGTAATTTTTATCACAGTTTCAAACAAATGTAGTTAATTTTAAATAAATATTAAACCAACAAGTTCTATTCTTTTCTCAAACGCTATCTTCGCATTTTATTACTGTTTGTTGAAATTTACTGCTAAGAGACTACACGTATTTATAAAATGCATAAAAACGAGTGAAATCTTAAGTATAACACTCGACCACTGACCTTCACTGCCTGCACGCGAATTCGTGATTACAAACCTATAACATTTATATCTTAAGCGATAACGGCTCAATACTAACCTATTGTTTATACAATCAAACGGTTAGTTACTATATTTCATACTTAAGCAGTCACATGAACAGTTTTAAAACGATTTTGTATTATATTTCCGCTTCACGAAGTACAAATAAAAACTTTTTTAAAATAAAACAACAATAATAAAAACAGTAACCAAAGAACCTTCTCTGTGGGAGGATTTATATAAAAATAAAACAATTACATTGATAAATAAATAGACCGACCAATTGATAGTAAGTAAGTTGGTTCTTGTGAGATATCAACAAATTTGCAACCCCGAAAGAAATATATACATTGCCAAGTTGTGACACACGATGTAAAGTCACAGTACTGAGTATAATTATCAAATCATTGCCATATTTTCATCCTTCAAATCAAAACACAGCAATGAAAGCGCAACTGCTTTGCAGATTAAATATATAAGATGGTGCTTCCAAACAGATAGGCTCTTTTCGGCTTACTCTTGATCTACTTAATAAACCACTGAATCTGCTTAGTCCCACCACATCTAACATTAGCCATGAGGGTCTGTTCATTTTCACAGATCCATTCAAGCTTTTTGTTGACAAGATTCAATTAACACAGTGCCCTAATTACGTGTTATGACACAAAAGCAATCCAATTAACGTATGGCCATGTTCCTTGTTGCCTTCGCATTGTGTATTGACTTAAACACAAGGCAAACTTCGGCACAAAGGATTCGTAGCAGACATTGAAATATTTGTTACACTGATTAAAAAGAATCACCCGTTTTCCATTATGACTGTGCCAAAATTTTCCTACGTCTTGCTTGCTACCTTGCATGACAAGTAGCAAATTAAAAATAATGTTTCATATATTTATGAATATAGTATGTGACACTATAACATTTGTTAAGCGATCTTTATTTCCACTTTAACTTATTTATTTTAAACTGTACGTTGTTTATTTTCTAAATAGACATAGTTATTAATATGCTAATAAAAATAATGAATATCAAAACTTGTTTAAGTAAACTAAAAAAATCCTTATTATTAAAATTAATTTATATTCCATTTCACTATACGAGTATGAGTATATAGTCTATATGCGTGTTTCATTTTGTTTTTTTTTATTACCATATATTTATATCATAAAATGTTTAAAGGCATTAACTACACTGTATTGCTTATAAGGTTATTAGATTTCTTGTACCGAATCTTGTACCGTAGGTAACTAAAGCCACTACAGCTATCAACGAGGAGTTGTCGAAAATTTTCAAACATGATAAGGAGTATTTGAACTGGCGACTGCGACCCTCGTTAGGTATAAATAATATTATGAATTACATAAATCCGAAAAAATGTAACCTATTCATTATTTATCTGGCCTATTAAAAAGTTATTAAGAATATGGCATATAAACATTTGTGAAAAACTTAAAATACTATAAAGGGAATTCCCGTTAAATAATTTTTGCTGGCCCATCTGGAGACGTATTTTTGAATCATTAGACGTGAATTTGGAATTCGAATACGAATACAAATCGTGCGCGAAATTATTTTCTACGGCTTACAATCTTTTAGATTTTTGAATCACTCGAATTCAGTGTTGTCATTAAAAACAATTTCTTAATTTAATTCCGTTTCACGCGGAAAAATTCAAAATCACAACAATAAAAACAAAAAATCGGCAATGACCCACACGTGAAACGGATCACTGTCAAGGTTACTTCAGCGTTGGATATTCTACTAGTAGAAATCAAAAACGAATGGGTTGAACCACTCGTTGCACAACGCACGAAATGAAAGTTCAGAAATAGTGAATTCGGTAATTCGTATACGAATATCACGATTTCGAATGCGAAAATTCGTCTCCTGGTCTATTCCATTATATAGCTGTCACAGTCCCGCATGTTGTTCTTAACTTTCTTTTCTTTATTTAGCTCGCATTTCTTCCCCGTCGCGCTTTGGCAATGCGTGAGCAACGTAAACGGTGTTTACGCAAAACATGTTAATAGAGTCAAGAATATTTGTGCTCCCAGTCAATGACATGTACTTTACGCCTACTTCTAGATATTTATTTTCTTTTATACATGTATTTCCAAAAAAATTACGGTTTTGTTTTGTTTTGTTACATGAGTTTACATTGTAGTGTAGAAAATTATTATATTCTACACTACAATGTAAACTCGTGTAATTATAATATAATAAAGAGTAGCTACAACCGAAGAAAAATAAACGTACAAGTTAATAAAAGTTACAAAAAACACAATAACAAAATTCACATAATAGGCGTCAAAAATCTATGAACTGAAACTAATGCCGGTTCCAACTAGTATTTTGTTTAAGGCATCTGACCTACAAAATACCCATGTTAATTTCCATATAAATCGATCACAATTCTAAGCCATGAAAAGATGATGTCAGTGATGCAATAGCCAAGTAAACTGCTACGAGTATATATACAGATGTTACTTGCTATCTTTACGTTTTACCGGTGAACATAATTTATTTATCAGTTTGATTCCCAATAATTGCGGGCTACAGTCGTGTTGACCCACATATCTTCGTTAATCACGCATGACAAAACAATAGTCGCGTGCGCCACTCGCATGATATGCCGTATACACGCAATCAGCATATTGTTTACATTCTTTTGAAGTACATATTGTCTGTACCATCCCAAAATACAGTAAACACAACAACCAACAACCAACGGCGAGTCGATACTTCGAAACATTTATGACATCATGATTCACAGTGAACGATACTTACGTGTAATAAAATTTTTCATTTACGATATAAACTCGTCTATTTTATCCATCATAAAACATCGGACAAAAACAAACAGTGTTTTAATAAATGAAACACAACGAAGTGTTTTTGTTTTTATAAGCATAGATTGGAATCTGCCGGTCATTCCCGAACCGCCTTAAAGTACCTACCTAAAATGATTATTTTTTTATTCATTATATGGCAGTGACCATAGATTTAAATTTCAGAACAATCAGGAATATGTTATTATCAATGGATTACACAATTTACTAAGTTTTCTTTCACGGCTTATCCCGCATCATATACGATTTTCAGATATTTTCGCATATTAAACATAGTATCCTTCCCTTTTTTTAAAGAGGGGAAATGCACCTTTTGCACTGTGACACCGCGCTGGCAAGGCGCGGCCGTGTGTGGGGCTCTCCGGTCATAGAGGACTGGCCTACCCACTAAAACCCCCCTGAGTTCTCTAGGCCCATGCGGGACACATGGCGGGGTGCGCTTTCGCGATTCTACCGTCATAGTATCCTTCCCTAGGTGTCGCATTGCCCGGGTACCTGAATATGAATATGAATATGTTTTTTGTTTAGTTTTTAATGTAAATTAACTGTTAATCTAGACCTACCTCACGACATAACAGTCACACGTACAAAGTGAGAATCTGTAACTGGCTTTAAGTCTGTTGTAAGTGGTAATTTATAATCCTAACGAGCTGTAGATTCTATGATTAAATAAAAAAAAAAAAAAAATGTACTAACCTGGAATGACCGGCACAGGTTACTCAATAGTTAAATACTACGTAAACAGAAAATAGTTATAGATTGAAATCATACTACCTAAATTGGTTTATAGGTGATATTTATAGATAGATTTATATTTAATTTCAAGCCCCGATATCAAGTATTGATAAGTTTGGTTTTTTTTTTGCTAATGCAATACAAATTGTTGCATAAAGTCTGACAAAATTGTGACGCTCATATATAACCCAAACTAAATTTTTACAAAGAAATTTAAAAAAATGAATAACAGTATTCCATGATTAAATTAGTAGCAATGTGGCAGACAAACCCTGTTTATGAAATCTTCTACGTCATGGCGCTAAACATTTACATAACTATTGCAAACTTGTGACAATGTTTTATCACAATACTCAGTCCATCTAAATAAAGAGTGATTCATATTTATAAGTGTGCAATATTAGTACTCCTTTGACTCCAAATATATATATATTCCCAGAAAAAACCTCTACTTTTTATTGTCACGTAGCTAGCTGTTTACAGTCAACCACAAAATTACCTTGCAAAACACTTGCAAAAGTAACTACAATTTAATAAAGCTACAACTATTCACATGTTTAATAAAATATGAAAATAGCTATCATTTTCATCCGAAAATAAGTATAATGCAATCTAGGCTAATTAACTATATAAAACATAGATAAGCCGATAAAGTCTTCAGTCCCACTTCACACTTCTCTTCACGACTCGGATGTCTTAATGTTCCTAAATGGAGAAAGCGGTCGGGAAAACAACGACCTCTCGTTGTATGTAAATAGTGTAAAATACGATTTAGCGTTGTTATGTTAAGAAACGTGCATAATAAATGAGATTGTAATGGTTCTAAATCGGAAGTTGTTATTCCTATAACAAAATAAACCAGCAGTGGTATTCATCTGAATAGCTGGGATATTCCTATAACCATGAATTAAAATAGTCAATATAGTCAGGTTAAGAACTTTACGGTACGTTAGTTTTTACAGGTATTCATAATATAGAATGACAATTATGCAAAAATGACTTAGTTGTCCATTTGAAAATTTCAAATAACCGAGAATACAATGACAAAGAAATAAGAGACCGAAAAACTGTACTACGCAAAGTAATTTAACTGCATAATACCAGAAAATTAAAATTTTGTGCCAAAATGAAAATTTAAGACTGAACAATGCTGTAGATATTAAGAAGTAGATACCAAAAGATAAGTTAATTGTCGATTAAACTAAGAAATTTTTTGGTAAATAAATTTAAATAATTTTTAAATAAATTAACTACTATAACGTTTTTCGATCTTCGGACTATGTACTTAAATACAACGTTGAGCCTAATTGAAGTGTCATCATAAAACCTCGACTTTGCATAAATTTCAAGTGAATGTCACAGCTACAGTCGTTATCCTACTGGGTCAGGTGAACGCAGCTCGATCGTCCTTGGCCCATTTTCCACAATCGGGTCAAGAGACGGTTACACCTCACTTCGCCATACACTACTGATATCTTATCAATATTTAATTTCCCTCTTCTATCCCTTGATTGTGCACCAGAAAATCGAACACTGTTTTTTTTTCAAAATTTGACTGTTGAAGTTCATCCGTCACTGCTTTGATACTTTACATTTCCTACTTACATAACTAGATAAAAAAAGTAATCAAACCGTCCAAATGTTTAATTATTCTGTAAATATTATTAGTAATTGTAATATTATTAGTAATTATAAATTTATAGAGCTATTCTTCAAGCCATAAAAAACTAACACCATTAAAAAGATATATATACTAATCATAAAAACCAAAATACTAATTTGGATGCATATTACAAATACTGCAAATTTTCATAAAAGTCTGTATATTATTTGTACTTAATAGTAAACTTTATAATAATATAAAAATTTTAATATTTCAATAATTTTAACATTTTCTTTACAACTCATTTCAGCACAGCTAAGTCTTGTTCTGTAAATACATTATTTATTAAGAACACATAAAAATTGCTTTTCCAAGTAAACCACATTTACTCAATCATGTGTGTCATCTGTATAATTTTGTGTCGGTTTGCCAGAATGTCCAAATTTATTAAACATTCTATATGTTTTCCGCTTAAACCATTTAAGTAAATTTAAACTTTTAACTAAAAAAATAAAAAATAATAGTAAAATTCTAACTTTTAATATAGACTGTTTCTCTGACAATTTCTAGTTATTTAATTGGAGAAATATTTTAATATTTTGTAATATAAATACATCAAATGTAGTGATGAAACGGATATCCGGTAACTATCCGGTATCCGGCCTATCCGGCCTAATTTCACTATCCGGCCGGATACCGGATAGTAGGGCACTATCCGGCCGAATACCGAATACTAGATGTTTCCCGCGACACCGTTCGCGCTGAGTGCTTTACGCCCTAAACTCGTCTATATCGCGCTTTTCTGTGGGAATACAAAAGTTTTTAAGCCTATCTATATTGTTTCTCGTTGTCTAATCTATCTCTGTATCAAATTTCAGCAAAATCAGTTCTTTAGTTTAGGCGTGAGAGAGTAGCAGACAAACAGACTGAATTTATAATATTAGTAACGGATTATTTTGCACATACACACACATATATGAAACGCGATAAGCGGCCGAATATCCGGTGGCCGGATATCCGGCGCTCCGGCCTCGTAGTTAGCCGAATATCCGGTATCCGGTATCCGGCCAAATCACTATCCGTTTCATCTCTAATCAAATGTATCTTCTTTTTTATTTACAAAATCTTGACAGTGATAATTCTTTCACGGCCTAATACTTTATATTAAATATTTGTATAAATTGGATATGATTCATGCTGGTACTAAACAATGATATATTATTAATATCTTAGCAATAACACTTACCAATAGTTTTTAAAATTTGAAGATCATCTAACTCATACTCTTTTTCTTCCTCTGTGTACTCAGACTCCGTAGTAGTAGAGTCCTGCTCCTCCGTAGACGATGCTACAGATAAAGACCGGACATCAGAACTTAAGTCCGAGCTGCAGTCCCTCACTAATTTCGCACTGGCCATCATCATTTTTAAGTCTTAAGTCACAAGTATACACAAGTCAAAAGTTTTATTTAAAATGAAACAATTTTCATAGTTATCTTTAAGCTCACTTAAATAAGAATATTTAAATAAAATTTATTTTAAATAAAAATGTATGCAAGAACTTTAACGTTGAATCTCTTTAGTTTATTTTGCAATGTTCCGATGTCCGCGCGATCGCACGCATACGGTACGTTCAGCGCGTTCGCTCTCGACAGCAAGACAAAACTTACTGGCTATCGCGCGGTTCGCATCGCCTCATGACGTCTGCGACCGGGGAGTACGCCAAAAAAACTCACTCACTTGTCGCTTCAGACTATAATAAAATGATTTCAAACTCGAACCGAAAAAAGCCGTTTTGAGTTTATCTGAGTAAACTTAGATTCTCTCTATAAATGTAACCAACGAGACATGAATCCGAATCTTAACCCAAATACCTTAACGCTTTATCCACTTGTTTTCTAAAGCTTTTCTAAAGGATAGATTATGATTTAAATTAATAATTATAAAAATAAATAATATAAACTAATAATATAAGAAAATACAAATAGCATTATTAAGATTCATAATTATTTTACAATAATAATGATTCAATATAAAATAATATTATATAATTATTATAAACTAATAATGAATCTTAATAATGCTATTTGTGTATTTATATTTTCTTATCAATGCCGGTAGTGTGAACAGCGGAGTATATTCCCCAGAAATATATTATATACAGTAGTCTTGGATGGTTAGCCACCAAACCTCGTTAAATAGGTTACATAAATACGACTCCGTGATTCGGAGTTTTCTAATTGGAAATGTAGAAAGATGTCGCAACCCAGGAACAATAGCATAAAATTTTATTTTGTAATGAATCTCAATGACGTTATAGATTTTTATCTATACCGTGATTGCAATCCAGGCTTATGCCCGACAGAAAGAGTATATTGTGCCAAAAACACTGAAAGACTTTTAGCTCATCCATACCTTACACACCAAAACTGTGATTCGCTCAACAGATAACTGGTGATCAACTCATTAGTACACATCATAAGGTGGGTCCGTTCACACCTTAAGATCTCACACGCACTTCATAGTAATGCTCATAATGCATAAATGCATAATGCTCAAATGTAAAAGTTAATACTAAAGATTAAGTTATATAGGTGTACTTAGGTTTTATGTCAGTCCGTGTGCACAAACCGTGGGTCAGACACATCACATTCACATGATAATACTCGTCCTCATTAAAAGTGTGTACCAGCAAGTACTTGCCAATGGAAAACAGTCAGATTTTCCCTGGCCTGCTCCAGACCTCAACCCCATCGAACACGCATTGGACATGTTCCAAAGGACTTGTATGTAAAACATAATGACATGGACGAAGCGACAACAACTAAACGGCTGAAGGATTTGCTAAAATTCCGTTAGGAGCGATATAATATAGATATAGACAAAAACTATGAATAATTGATGCCAACTTTATTTAACCAACAGAAATTTCGTCACTGGTAACATGCACAAACCAAATACGTCTGGAGACACTACTGTAGATAAACATAGTTAGAATATACCGCGTAGTTTCCCGAACACAGAAAAGTCGAGTTAGAATATATCGCGTAGTTTCCCGAACACAAAAAAGTAGAGTTGAAACATTCTATTGACTTCTTTCTGGAAGTTGGATCTGCCCAAATTAGACTTTATCCTAGGTAAACATACTCGTCGTGAACAACTTCAGAGCAGAGCATCCAACATTCAGAATAGTCGGTACTCTATATCACTTCAACATAATTTTCATCAATGTACATCAAAAAGACCTGTTGGGAAACTTTACTGAGGTCTTCGACCATTGTGATTTTGATACCCAGTCCTATCCAGTTCAAAGCCTAAATACATCCGCTGACGCAGTTATGAACAATTTCGGTGATACCACATGACGATGTTTTACACCTAGGTGGAATTATATAGCTCTCGAAGATTTTGAGTATAATTTGACAGCTCTACAGAGCCTCTTTCGGCTTCAATCTCCTTTTGGCGAAGAAGCACCAAGCAATACGATTTTGATAGCTGACTTAAAGAATTCAAACGGGGTTAATTTTTTTTATTATGATTTAATCATTAATGTTAAAACGTTTATGAGATTAATGTCGACCCAACACTAACAATTATTAAAGTACCTATTGTGGAGAGCGAAATTTCTATGATATATCTTAAAACGCCTTCGAATAGATAGAAGTTCAGATAATTGACTACAATTAACAGTAGACATACATAAAAACAAAATATTATCAAATCAAACACTTCTGCGTTGTTTAAATCCACACAAAAGCGACTACTTTGTACTTAGGGGTTTTTACATAACTATGTCTGCAATCAAAATCGAATTCGTTTGATTATGTGGTTGTTTATTGTCTTTGTCCGAACATTCCTGATAGATGTTGAATCGGATCAATTAAAACAATTTTATAACTAAATGGCAAACGCAAACTGACCGATTTAATAATTCTACTTGTTTTAAACTCATGTTTAAATTGGACGATAATATTAACAGATATGTTCCAGTGGCCCTAGCATATTAGTCAATTAAATCAAATATAAGTCATTTTAATGCAGATAATTCTCTTTCATGTCATATTATTATATTATGAACGAAGCGTTACAAATAGTAGATTTTCTATCATACAAAATAATCGCCCATTTTTTTTCCTAAATAGAAATAGTATGTAATCGAATCGATTCGATAAATACATTTTCTTGAAACCATTTTTCATAGTCTGCATCTATAAATTCGAAAGACCTAAGGTTGATTGGATCAAACAATATTTACATCCGATGAATATAATTTCATTTTTCTTGTTCAAGACAGGCGATTCGATTACTATTGCCGATCAATCAACGCGTTAGAAAATCACCGCCCTAAATATTTATTCGATACTAAATAATTATTAGAAACAAGTATGTATTTATAATATTAGAAATAGATGTAATGTGTACAAATTTTATATAATCCAACCCTTAATCCTACACTAATATATGTTTGACAAATAAACTCAAAAACAACTGACCGACAATTTTGTTTTTTTTTTTTTATAAATATGACTACTGTACACGTAGCTACTGCTGCTTTTTTAAACTATCCTTCTACAGTAAATAGAAATTGGTACACGACCATTTGTTTACCGGAAATTATTGATCAACTACGTGAAAATAATGGTAAACGCTCATGAGTTGTCTAAAGCAAAAACGTATAACTTGTCCTGTCCTGAGCCGGCACCGCGCGACTTTTTTATTTCCAAAAAGCGAAATCCAAATACATACCCGATTTACGATTGTCATCACCAAGAGATATCCAAGAGTAAGAAAAACATATATTTGTCGTCACCGCGTTATTAAAAGAATTAATTAATTTTGACCGTCAGGTGTTTTTTACTATTTTATCGAACTTTTAGTACGCTCTACGTGCCTTAGCTCCTGAAGATTTTTAAAAGTCCATATATTCAAACGGTCGAATTTCATACCCCTTTTTTACGCTAGCAGTTAACATGTTTTTTTCCACGAAGATTTCTAATAAGATGACATGAGATGTAAAGGTTATTAAAAACACAGATTTTTTTGTAAGTTTATTTGTAACAAGCACAACGTATTAAACACTATAACACTAGCTTTAAACTATACTGTATTCAAAGTATATCACTGTATATCCGATATATAAGTTAGCTTATAACATTAAAACTAAAAATAAATATACTTTCATAATTACATTGTATGATTGCATGATATATACAATAGTGTATTTTACGTTAGAAAAGACGACGCTCATTAGTACATATTTTTTGAAAATCAATCTGTAACACTTTTATATTTCAACAGCATGATTATTTTGTGTAATTGTTATTCTACGCAACAAGATCAACTTCACAGCTAAATTTTTTGAACGCGTTAAACGAAACATTTTGTATCCTGTTATTTTCATAGTATTCTTGATTAATTTTTATTGATAGAACAGTAATTTAATGTTTTATGTCAGTGTTTGTTAGTATGTATTCCAAAAAAAAATAGTTACAACGGAACGTACGAATAGTAACATAGGAAATTACAAATACGCGATTATACATAGAAAAAGACATTCGCCATATTCACAATATAATCACAACAAACAGGTAGTAAAAGCGCTTAAATTCAATTATAGCTGTTTCGTGCATTATTTTTAATAGCGTAAAGTAACAAACCAATAGACTCCTAGATAAGTGGAATGTATAATGAATCCATGTATGCACGATAGATAACAACTATATATAATCAGTAAAGTATTTCTTGACAAAATTCTAATAGGTATGTATAATACTAAACTTTTTCAGACCTGGAGACGTATTTTGGAATCGTTAGACGTGAATTTGGAGTTCGAATACGAATACAAATCGTGCGCGTAATTATTTTCTACTGCTTACAATTTTATAGATTTTTGAATGACTCGAATTCAGTGTTGTCATTAAAAACAAATTCTTAAATAGATTTTGTTTCAAACAGAAAAATTAAAAATCACGACAACAAAAATTAAAATATATGTACTCAAACAATATTTACTATTAATATGTACCTATTTACTCACTTGCCTATTTACCTATTTAGTCACTTCAGCGTTGGATATTCTACTAGTAGAAATCAAAAACGAGTGGGTTTAAACATTCGTTGCATATCGCATAAAATGAAAGTTCAGAAATAGAGAATTCGGTAATTCGTATACGAATCTCACGATTTCGATGCGAATTGTTTTTCTATTGTTTCAAAAATTCGTCTCCAGATCGACAGATAGATTACATAACAGATTGACATAAAAATGTAATAGTTTATTGTGAAATTATTTTAAATTGGTCTGTCATTGATGGATTACATGATGATATGGTATCTCATCAGCGTCACGGCTACCTTTTGCTGGTTTGTCTATGATTTATAAATTATGATATTTATTTTTATACAACATTTATACAATTACTCTAAATTATTAATCAAAATTACACTGCATGCAAACAACTATTTATTCATTAATGTACACATTTTCAATAATATCAAAATTTAAAAACATAATTTCATCAATAATAGAAACGCTACAAACGAATACACATGTAAATAGGGCTAAATAGTGCTAAATATTTTTGATTATGTAGATATTACGTTATTTTAATTTGTGATATCATACAAAACACGTGGCTTAGAATAAATAAAGCAATACTATATATATATACATAACTTCATTAATTTGAGCCCTTTTTTACAAATTGTCTTTCATTCTACACACTACATAATAGAAACAATGAAATACACACTTATTGCACATTGGATATTTACAAAAAAAAATTGAAGGATACATTTCAAATTATAACTGATATGAATTAAACAATTTACAAATGGTATGAATTAAAAAAAATAATATGTGCTTAACCCTACTACCAACAAACTTTGGCACTTATGAATAAGTGAACCGTCTGATAAAAAGGTTAAATATATTTACTCCAATAGCAACTGGCTTATAAAACAAAATGATTGACTATTTAAAATAAGAGCTTGAACAAATAAAATAAATATTATTTCCTATGATCATCATTAACCTGAAATCTGAAACTGACAAATGTAAAAATTATAACATAAATTTTATATAAATATAAAAAAAGTATTTTCGATTTCCGTTTTAGACTTCTAAGCATAATTTAAAACATTATATTTACATTCACGAACATCGCCTGACTCACAGTAAACTAAAGTATATAAGTATAATATGTGGTATGCAAAAATAATTTACTGAATTGAAATTAATGACGCAGTTATGTTAATATACAATGTAAACAGTAATCTATAACATTCTACAAAATTACACCGTAATATTTATCAATAAGTTTGATATATAAACAACACTAATTATTATTTATGCAATATAGCTGGATATATAACGATGATGCCAGCGTGTGTGGCCACAGCCACCATATCATGGTCTTTCATTGATGGACAAAAAGCTAATGATGTCACGTCTGCCAGTGGGTACCTCTCGGGATACGCCTCTAATGCCCTTTCCGAACGCTGTAATAAATTTATTTTATAAAAATATTGTCATATAACCTAACTGAACAATGGTAAGTGGTTTTAACGATCTAAGTGACATACAACTTGGGGCATAAGTTGTAAAGTCACAGTATAGCCACTAATTTCATTGGCTCTTTTCAAACTGAAATACAGCAATGCGAACACTACTGTTCCACCCAAAGACAGTTGCACCCAAGCACATCTTGGGATCGAGTCTGCCTCCGATAAAATAACAGCTATTATATTATATGGTAGGATTACTAGTCTATAGTGATGTGCCAAGTCGCTGTTTTGGTGGATCGAGTCGATTCGAGTCAGTTTAAACGGTATTCGAATCAGGACTCGATTCCCTGATTCGAGCCTAGTACTCGAATTCTATGTTCTATGACTCGAGTCCGATTCCTAGACTCGAGTCTAGAAATTCGAGTCTGGAAATTCTCGTCCAGTCCAGAACTACAGTTCCATTTTAGAACAAATAGAAAAAATAGTAGCAGTAGAGACAGTAGGACTCGTATAAATAGAATAGAGTTAGCGAGTAGGAATCGATTCTTCCCAACTCGAGTACCGGAATCGAGTATGGCGTACTCGAATCAAAATAAATTGGTATTCCAGTAGGCGAGTCCAAAGCAGGAATCGAGTCTGACTCGAGTCAAACAGTACTCGGCACATCGCTACTATACTCCGTTTGTTTAGGTAATTAACTAAATGTAAACAAATCATAAAAAGGTTTCTTTTATAGGTCCACTTTTTATTCCGAGATAAAATGTAACCAAAACAAATTATTGGTTCGTTTAAACATAATAATTACTATTATATCTTTCTATATATAACTACCTCGTTTATTTTAAACAGTAAATATTATTTATTTAGTTTAAAAATAATAAATAACTTAGATTATAATAGTTTTACACAAGTATTGCAAGGTGTGACTACTTTAAAGAACCTAAAAAGACTGGTGTTCAAAACATTTCTTGTAAATTCATAGTTAAAATAACCCTACTAAATTAAAAAGTAAACCTGCACGATAGAGCAGCAACACGTTTAACTGTAAGGATCGCTGTGAGGATCACGTAATTAAAGAAGAACAAAAGATGTTCACTTTAGATAGGATCACTGAAGGATCACTGATGACATCAGTGATCGCTTTATAATTAGTGTTGGTGAAAGTTCATCTGACTTTGAGTCTGACTCAGACTAATAAAATGAATGTAGTAGTTATTACTTTTGATTACAATTATGTTGTTACGTAATAAATAATTTGTAATGCAATGTAGTTTTTATACACCTAAATATACAAATAAACATTGTAATAAAAGATTGGAAAT
This sequence comes from Scirpophaga incertulas, assembly GCA_036419045.1. Classification (NCBI taxonomy): domain Eukaryota; kingdom Metazoa; phylum Arthropoda; class Insecta; order Lepidoptera; family Crambidae; genus Scirpophaga; species Scirpophaga incertulas. The sequence continues at coordinate 23,983,298 of CM071634.1, read as the reverse complement.
CCCTGAACGCCGCCATTTTTATTGTTTACCTTTAGTTAATTACCTAAACAAACGGAGTATAGTCTAGCGCCTCTCTAATCGGGTCTTTGTTACCGCCTCCAGTGTAATGATATGATCAATGCCATATGCCAATCAATGTTCATACGACAACATACATTTTCAACATACTTTCAATGAAAACAACTTTATGTCGTTTTAACAATTATATTTGAAACAATAAGTGAAAGACACATAACAGTTATCCTTATCGTTACTGCGTGCAGTCAATCTCATATTAAAGCGCATCTTACAAAAAATGTCATCATGTTTAAGACTAGTGTGTGTTTAAATCAAAAATAATTAGTATGAATCTTGTATATATTTTTTTTCTTATTAATACACCCTTAGCTGCCAGTATAATGAGCTCGTCAGGGGTTGCGCAGACGAAGAAATTGATGCCAATATTTTTCATTGTAGTTTTAATAGTTTTAAGAATTAACTGTCTAATAATTTAAGGTAATGTGATTCCGTCATGATAGTATTGTATGTATATTCATTTAACGAAATTAACAATGTTACTTTATAACAACTTTTAACATTAATGATAAGTTATCTTATTACATGTAAATATTCAAGCAAAAGCATTTATTATACTAGATAATTATACGTTCTGTTAAAAGCGGACATACTACGTTAGCTAATTCTACGTTCTGTGAAAAATCATAGTTATCTCCAACCCTCAATCAACAAACTTGGAGTTTTTTATAATCCGCTATAGAAACATATTTGGCGGTTCAGTTTTACTATTTAGAAACAAAGTAAAAAAATGTATCCTGTATTACCTTTATACTGCGAGTTTTGATTTGGATTCCATACTTCTTGATAGCATCCTCATAGGTAGTTGGCTCCAATTTGACACAAAGCTCGTCCTGCAAAATTTTCTGTCCTGATTTGTTTCTGAGTGGCTTCACATTTACATATCCAACAACCTGCAGTAAAAAGAAAATATTAAATTAGCATAGTTTAATTGGTTAACTAAGGCCTTAATAGCCCTAACAGGCTCGTGTCCCTAGAACCTGGGACGTTGTTAGTTCACGAAGAGTGCTGCTATGTATGTTGAGGCAATTACATGTGAGAAATGTATCCCTTATGAGGAGTACAGGAGTGAGCCTAAGTGACTTAGCACGGCTAGTGTAGGGTAATTAGTAATGTGTAACACGAAGCCTTAGGGGGCACATCCCAATTGTGATTTAATACAATGTTTTATTTATTCATTATTTTATTGAATACCGTTATTGTTTTTGAATCATTTTACCCTACACTTAAAGTTGAAATGAAACATTTAGTCGATTATATTATTTATTAACTTGTATTTTTTGCATTTGGCTTGTTAGTTAATTGTAATGTTTTCCGTTTGAAACTAAGGAATCATCTCCGTATGTTTCGTCCTAACGAAACGAATGCGAATGTTATTAGTATTACTTTCATTTAGCTCCGGTTCAACATAGAAGTATGGTTGGTGTTATATTAGTCTTATGTAGTAGTTAGTGTGCCGAATGAAGTAAAGAAATCTCGCAGTTAGTATTCATAGGAGACAATTTATGTGATATCTTAACCTAATTAGTTTTTGTCATATAAAACAATAGTATCAAATACTCTATCCATGAATTCACTGAACCCCTGAATAAAATAGCTAGTCCTCAAGGAAATATAATTTACTACTACAGCACTGAATATGAAAGAGTTCCAGCTAAGGGTTTACCCTATCACTTATTAAAATTATTGTTTAACTGCTGAAACTGTATTAAGGGTACGCACGCACATGTACGCGGGGAAATGGAAATACATATCGACCAGTTTCGGAAAAAAAATTCATCGTAGATAACTGTCAAAATTAGTGAGCTTGCCGCAAGGCGGGTCTACGCGCGACCACGCGGCAGCCTTGCAAATTTGCCTAAAGCAGGCCTTTTTTTTTTTTTCGAGGGGAAATGCCCCTTATGGTCACCGCTATGTCACCGCGCTGGCTTAGCGCGGCCGTGTGTGGAGCTCAGAGTGACCGGCCTTCCCACTAAAGCCCCCCGGTGTCCTCCAAGCCCATATCCGGGCGCAAGGCGGGGTGAGCTTTCGCGATTCTACCACCACGTCGCCAATGCAGCCCTAAATCTAAAGTAACTTAGTGTATTGCTACCATGCACAATGACAGCGCCAACAGCGGGTCACAACTAAGGCGGACTTTGAATTGTCAAATGGCTGACAAACAAATAATTGCAATGAAATATTGTAATTTACATATATTCTACTCAATCATTTAGATGTAGTGTCGATAATAATGTTGACCTTTTTTATTTCCCTTCTAAAATGGCTCAATTAATAAATATGGCTTATTTTCCATCGTTTCAAATATACTACTTGATTATATTCAGTACATTTGCATTTTTTTTCTTTATTGTTAATGCGTTCCATATGTATATAAGAATCCATAGAATGTTTATCACTATTTTTGCCATTGTTTTTACAGTTACTACGCAGCAGGTATCGTGACCCATGTTTATTTTAAAACTGAAATGAAAATTTCGCTTGTAAAAACAGACAGTTGGTCATCCTGACGTTCCATTTTTGGCCGCCACGGCGAGCGCTGCGATCGATTCGTGGTTCCCCCATCTCCTACTTCGTACCCAGCCAATAACGATTCAAGATTTTCTTACAAAATAAAAACACTATGTTACATGTTTATAACGTTTTATACTCTATCAACTCACTCACTCAATTCGGAAACGACGCGGCAGATGAGTTGGAAAAAAGGGGCTCCAACACGAAAGTGTATGGAGCAGAACCCCTAATGCCCATTCCACAGGCAGAAGTAAAAACCTGGCTGCGCAAGAGAACAGAGGAACTACACCTAAAAGAATGGATAACCAAGGAGGGACGCAAGCGAACGAAGGAAGCAGTACCGGTACCTTCCAAGAAGCTTGCCCGTTCCCTTATCAAACTAAAGAGAGACAAGATCCGAAAGGTCATAGCTACCATAACTGGACATTGCCTTTTAAACAAACACCTGTACACAATTGGAATAACAGACAGCCCCTTGTGCAGAGGGTGCATGGAGGCTGAGGAAACGGCACAGCACGTTCTTATGGAATGTGCAAGTGTGGCCGACCAACGGGAGAAACTTCTCCATTCCCCTGCGTCCCTTTTTTTTTTTTTTTTTTGTTCCCCTGAGGAAAATGCATTAAATTGCATACCCCGGCTGTGGCGAGCCGGGGTTATGTGGGGCTCTCCTCCCCAGAAGGGGGAGGCCTACCCACTAAAAACCTCAGGGATGGCCTTCCTCAAGCATGTAGGGAGCCCCCGGGAACACAACGGCCACTTCCGGGAACCCCCAGCCTCCGCTCCCCTCTCTAGAGGGGAGCCCTCCTCGGGAGAAGCTACCACCTCCCCCGGTCCCCTCCACCGACGACGCCCCCCGGCCACGGAAGGGGCGTGGTCCATCCCGGGTCGCCGTAGCGGTCGCGACTTCCTCGCGCCCGCTGGCGACCCGCGGAAAAAATCCCCTGCGTCCCTACCAGAAGCATGCAGCAGCCCACGCAGGCTGCTGGCGTTCTGGGAGGAACTGGGATGGATGGAGGAGGCAGACGCAGGAGAAGGACGCACAATGGCCCAATCATGAGGCTAAGTGCGGTGGAGCCCAGGCAAACTAAACTAAACTATACTCATTCAATGGAGACATGTCGTAACGAGATCGAAAAAAGAACGTACCTTTCTAAATATATCTCCGCCAGGTGGGAGCAGGCAAAGCGAGCGCAGCACCGGCGCCGAGTAGGTGAGCACGCAGCCGCACTGCACGCAGCCCGCGCACATACGGATCGAGCCCAGCCGTCGAGCACAACCATGCCATTCCAACTCGTTCGACATATTGTTCACTGAAAATAACACCAATATGTTTTTTCTCAAACATGCTTGGAAATTTAAAGCATTATTTTGACAATCTTCTTCCGAGATAAATCGAAATTGCTGTACTGGCCAAATACATGCGAGCAGCGGCCGGCAAAAAATGTATGGTAAATCCATATCTGTCGTGTTTTAGCGGCCAAATAAATATACATGTAAATTCATATCTATCGTGTATTTTAAAAATGGAACGATTTGTTGCTCCGAAAAATGGCAAACCAAGGAGGCAACTAACTTATCAAAGTTTTATTTGAATATCGAACTGGCTTGCAAAAAAAAACCTGTTTTAAATGTTGTTTTTTTTTTAAATGGAAAGTCCACTTTATATTTCAATAATTGTACATTAAATAACTGTATTTTCAAAAAAAGTTCTGCTTGGTACTACTTAGTTTTAATTTCCGCGCATTATTTGAGAAAAGTACTGTACAAGCCTTGGCCACAACTGGGCATTGATGGAATTACGTATGTGTGGCTCGGCTTCGCCTCGGCCCATATGTATACGTTCTCCCATCAATGCCTCTATTGCTGGCCGCTGCAGTAATGTACTATAATAGGATGGTAACGCCTAGCATCTTTAGGCCAGCAAATCCTTATAACTATTCATCTAATATGAATGTTTTTATGTTATTATTCTATGTATTTTCCTTTTACGAAAAACAATTATATAATCAATAGAAACATTAATTTCAATCTATTAATTTAAATCCAAAATTAACAATAAAAACTAATCACTAATATATTATTAATTTTCTTTAACTCTTAACATTCGTGGAAGTGAACGCGGCTACTGGATGACGTTTAGGAATCGTCCAAAGGTTTCTCATTTTTATTATAAATAACGTACCCATTCATTTTATTAAACATTTATATAAATAAAATTTAATATAAAATTATGTGTGTGGTGCTATTCCCCAATTCGGCGATCGAGTGCCGGAGTCGCAGGCACGTGCAAAGATCAAAAAGCTTAGTAGATATCTGCCGATCCTACCTGACCCAGCATCTTCTAGACCGGACACACATGAAAGTGTGTTGTAAGGGATCAGACAGCGTACACACAACGTCCTATCCACGGCCCAGCACTACCACTGAATCTTTCGTTCTACCTACTTACCACGTTTCAAAAAATAAATTAATTTAACCTATTATCATTTTTTTAATCTTTTAGCTTTTTGCCAATTTATTCTCCACCTTCGCATTAATAGTAAAAAAAAATTATGCCATTACACATAAACAAATTTCTTCATTTAAAATACCTAATATAGGCGGCAATATCTAAATAGATATTGTTACGCCCATCTTCCGCTCACCCCAAAACACTAAACTAATTGATGAAATCAGTACGGTTCAAGTATAAATATAATGTCACTTTTTAAAATACCCCAATAAAAAATACACCAATAAAAAATCATGTCTTTTCATGTTATTCAAATTTTTACAAAATAATTTCACCAACTTACCTACTGCCTCGTTGCCGGCGACCACGGCTGTAGGGAACCCGGGGACGTAAGTGATGTGGAAGGCGGGTAACTTAGAATTGACACTACCACCGCTTGAAAGCGCCGCTACACCGGTCGTGCTAGACGTGCAAACAACGTCCGGAATTTCTGGCGATATACTGGGAAACGTATCTAGGCCTGTTTCAACCAGAAATTATACGAATGAAAATTGAATAAATAAATGTTTTATATAGTAGAACTCTTTCTTCAACTCAGACCTTTATAATAGTAAAACAAGCCATGTCAAGTGAAGTCTGAAGAGAACTATTGAGTAATAATAGTTTTCACGGGGGGATCCCAAGATGTGAGTGGAGAAACAAAGAAAAGTATATATATATATATATATATATATAGACAATTTATATAATCAAAGAAATGCCGCCATTGGTTCACAAGTCTGCGATGCAGATCTTGTGATTAACCAATCCAGTAAGAGTTATTTTTTCTCTATGTCTATTATTAGTAATCAATATTTTTTACTATATCTTCTGTTAGTGCCTATAACATACGAGATATATGTAATTAATGCTAATAACCTCAAAGTAGGGATGTGCCGAGTCGCTGTTTTGGTGGATCGAGTCGATTCGAGTCAGTTTATACGGTATTCGAATCAGGACTCGATTCCTTGATTCGAGCCCAGTACTCGAATTCTATGTTTGGTATTAGAATATTTCTAGACTCGAGTCTGATTCCTAGACTCGAATCTAGAAATTCGAGTGTGGAAATTCTAGTCCAGTCCAAAACTAGAGACCGATTTTAGAACAAAATCAAAACAAATAGTTGCAGGTTCAAACTTGTTTGTAATATTAGGCCCGCGCCACTTCATTGTTTATGTAAACAGTTTGCGAGTACAAGCGAGTTAACCAAACTCGAATACTAGAATCGAGTCAGTAGGACTCGTGTAAATAGAATCGAATTAGCGAGTACGAACTGATTCGTCCTGACTCGAGTACCGGAATCGAGGCCAGCGTACTCGAATCAAAATAAATTGTTATTCGAGTAGGCGAGTCCAAAGCAGGAATCGAGTCTGACTCGAGTCGAACCGTACTCGGCACATCGCTACCTCAAAGGTTTAGTCAGCAGCATATCAAGATAAACACTTAATCAATTTTGATTATTTTGGGAATCTCAAGGTCAACATGTACATATAATCTGACTTACAATTGTGAGAACATACAGTTCATACAAGATTAATGAATACTTCCAATTTCTGAAACTTTTATATTATACTTCAAACGAATTATTTATTTTTAACATAGTACCATTTTATTAAACATTTTTAAAACAATTGTACCAGTTATATACTAACCTGTCAAAGTTGAGTTAACAACTTTCTGGTCATGGTATGGATAGAAGATAGCTACACCGTCCTCTTTAGTAGTTAGAAACGGTGATTCTGTCATTAGGTCGTAATGCGCTATTTGTCCGTCGGAATAGGCAACTACGATAACAGCGTGACCTTTTTTCTGTAAATATAATAGAAGATTTGTAAGCTTTTTAGCTAAGGCGCTTGTAAGGCGGTTTCTAATATTGTAAAACATAACTTCATTCTCAACTTTAGTACTCTTTTTTTGATTATAGTTAAACGTGACAGGCAATAAAGATAATGTTATGTTATGAAGTTTCCCCAAGAAGTACGTGCAGTATATATATAATTGTACACAATTAAACAATATTACAATAAAAATAAAAAAAATATTAGGAGGTACTAAGTTAATTGGTCCAAAGGCGCACTTATCTCTCTATATTCTTTCTCTAAAATAACAGACTAAAATACGCGAACCGTGTATAATTCTTTTTAAAAGCCGAAACACCGCTAGAGTACAGAATTTGAACGCTAAAATAGGATTGATTTTCGCGCGATAAAATATCTAAAAACTTCCACTTGAAGTAATTTAACATCTATCCTAAAAATGTTTTGATTAACTAACAACGTGAATAGACTATATTTCGAGTTATATATTCACGACTTACACAATATTTGGTGCAAACATTTAGAAATCAGATATTGTATGGTGAACAGTTGAAGAGTCAACAGCTTTCATACAAAAAAAGCATTATCAATGTATTTTAATAAAAAACATACCTTGGACCATTTTACCGATGTCGCTTGATATGAATACTGGCTTTTATTTTGACAGTATCTAAGCTCAGCGACGGGTTTTAACTTTATGTATTTCTTTTCAGTCCTGAAAAACAACATACGTCAGTTTTAAAAGCAGCACATTAGAAATAATAGAATTGTCTTTTTCCTTTTCGTAATTTACTCAATACAAAACCTCAAACCATGTAATAAAATACGAAATTATTCATTCCAATATAATAATCTCGTAATTATAATATCCAATTTTATTCCATTTTTTATATGTATATATTACATAGTCGTAGAAAAAATGTTATATGCCACTGCACGGAACTAGCCCTCGTTACTTGGACATGCTATTACATAATATTTTCAATAATTTCATTCTTAAATATATACCAAAAAAGAGATGATTAAAATCGTATATTTACTATATTCAAGATACAAGATAAATATGAGACATCCAGTGTGTAATAGAAACAATATTGTTAAAAAAATATATATACCCGTGTAAAATAGTTTGTGGATATGGAATCGGTAAAATGTACGCTGATCCATTGGAACATGCCACAGCAAGAAGACCTAATCTCGATGAAACTTTTTCATCCAAATCTAGATTTAAAATATCCCGAGCTCCCGAGGGACACCAGTCGATGCTCCATACAGTGCCGTAATCGTGCGCTATGCATAGTTCGAGTACCGGATCATTACTGCGAAACAGAAGAAAATGTTTCAATTAATTGTCGTTGTTCAGAACGCCTCTGAAAACTCAATAAGAGCGTAGTCTTTAATTTGACCCGACGTCTGTAAGGCTAGATTGTTTAACATAATGCGCTAGGCAAGTATGGTAAGCCCTGAATAGTAATTAAGTAAGTAAATAAGTTTATTGATTATTTTATAGTTTGCCCTTACTTAAAAATTAATTTGTATAAATCTATATACATTAATAAAATCAGCAAAATTAACAAAGTAGATGATACTGTTTATATATTGCCAAGTGGTTTTCGGGACCCAGGTCTAAATTTTGGAGATGTTGTTCTCCTGGTCGAGCTGAGCAAAAAATGTAATGGTCGCAAAAAAGTGAACGACTCTTTTTCCCGCTAGGGGGCTCTGAAGTCTGTATTAGAAAACCGTGGTTTTCGGCAGAATCTGCAGATTTTTGGATATGTTGTTCTCTTTGACGAGCTGATTCAGAATATTCAACGTTTAGAAAAAGTTAACGATGCATTTTTATATTCATATATTTTTGTGTTTATAGGGATTGCAATCCGGAAAAACGGATCCGGTAATCGGGCGGATCCGGCAGCATTTAATGGTTACCGGATCCGGACCAATTTACCGGATCCGAACACCGGATCCGGTGCTAGCAGTTAGTAATCATGACGGTATCTGTCATAATCATAAATACCTATAAGACTTGTTTGTTAACATTCTCAAATACTTTAATAATAATTTTGATCTCATTTCAGTTAATTACGTAAGGTTAATTGTATCTATTAGATATTATAGTTACTTGATAATTAATATTGTTACTTATAAATTGATCTATCTGTGAAAGAGAAATCTAGAAAGACTGAGCTACTCGTTACGTCGTAAAATTATTACTAGTTACCTACATTACTAAATTTTAATTGTGTTCTTTTTGTATATTTGTCTTAACATTGGTTAGGAAATAATGTCGATTTTATATATTTGTGATTTATTTTTTATAAACTACGTACATATAAGTGCAGTGACACTTGATTAACTCACTTGTTTTGTACTAAAAAGCGAAAATCAACTTGATTTAATCAATCCGATGATTGATGGGAATCCGGTCGTATGAGGCCGGACTGGAAATGACGCCGGATTGCAATCACTATGTGTTTAGTATTCAGAGAGTGAATATGAAAATGCGAATATGAAAATCTGACTATGTCTAAGAATGTGACTTTCCTAAGCAAAAACAAATTACCATTCTAATAAAGAATGTTTATTTAATAAACCATATGAAAACTATAAGTCACATCACTACCTGTTAAATTCTCCACAGTTCCATAACTGTAATAAGGCTGGATGCTGGCGAACTTCGTCATAATTGAAGCGCGGGCAATCGCTGTCCATATGAGCCGCTACCGCGAGATAATTCGGCGTACTTTGTTTCTCAACATCCACGAACGTCGGAGCGAAAGAGATACACTGGACAGAACCAGCCGCGAACAAACTGTAAACTAAACCACCAATTAGACTTTCACTATATTATCGCGTATAAAAAAAACCGCTTTACTGCAACTCATGTGGGCTAAAAAATAATCATATTATGAACACATTATATATATATCGCACTGCCCGTGTAAAAAAGTCGTAACTAAACTTGCGTCGAAAATGTTTTATTACGTAAATAAAGCGAGCATCATGGTTTACACCTTCTGTCAAAATCTCGTGAAGCTATTTACAAAAATGAAGGAATAAATGCAAAAATACAAAAATTTGGCGACTTTAAAAAACATAAAATTCCAACATAAAATAGGGGTATGCATATTTACATTTATTCGTTTTAGAATTATCCCGCTGATAAAGTCATAATTATGTTTACGTAAATTTTAAAAGAAGATTTACATGAAAATCTATAACGCAAATATACATAATTACTTGTTCCTGTATTTTACAATCTAGGACTATTGTGTAATTCTAATTACTCTATGTACAAAAAAGGATTTTCCGTTAAATAACAACGTGATTATACTTACAACTAACAATGATTATAATGAAATATAAGAGAGTACAAAGCTGTAAGTAGAGTTAAATTAGTTCATATATTTCAAAATACATAACTGCAACTATGCGATGTGTTTCGTGGAATAAAGAAGTAACCGTGTTTTTTTAGATTATCTCGAAGTACATCCAATCTGTTCCTAAATTAAATAACACGTGTAGTTGAAGGCAACTATGACCTGCGATTATCTCTTTGAAACTTTTTTCTAGACCTCATAATAAAAATATAGGACAGTTTTTTTTAAGCTCTTGAAAAGTAGGTGAAAATCACTTATTTCCTTTTTCCAGGAATAGTGCGATATATATATATGATACATAGATCAAAGAAAATAATGTTCTTACTTCGGTGCTGATATCGACTTTCGAATCGCTCGTACTTTGTAGAAAAACCGTCGATTTCAACTTGGCAGGATCTTTCGAGTCTTGGAATATATTTGGCGATTTCTTCATCATCCGCTAAAAATTTAAATTCGAACGTTCTCCAATTCGGATATAGTGTGTCGTCCGTGTAATGATATTTCTGGCTAGAATGTAAAATTTATATTAAACAATAATATTTTAATAGTGTCAATACTTATTGAAAAATGTTATGCTTACAAGTCCTTGCTCGCTGTTTGTAAATATGATCTTCCGTTGATTATTTTAAAGGGCACCCAAGTCCGACGCATTGTTTCTGAAAGATTTAAGAGACTTTGTTTAAAGTTTGTACACCACACTTTATATAAAGCGCAACTAGTAAGACACATCAAAATGAAAATAATTAATAATAGATCTATGTATTTAAAAATGAATCCATAATAATATTTAACTATTGAAATTGGCTGATGCCTGCATGAACACACCCCACACAATGCTCGGCATGAAAGTAGCAAAAAGTTTGTGAATCTCATAAATACAAGAATCCAGTTAAAATACTAACGCTTTAGTTTCCTGGTGCGCGACGTCGGCGCAGACTCCACAGAGATGTTCGAAACATCAGAAATAATCGATTCGTCGTCCGAGCTCTCGTCGCCTAAATCATCGCTCCCAGAGTTTCTGTTCTCATCAGGACAATCATGACGTTTAAACTGTGCTTGGCTGTCAGTTTGCAAACCACACTGCTTACAATTGTAAGTCGAGAAAAACTGGAAATTAAAAATTATGTTATCGATTACTTATTACAATTGAAATTGTTGAAAAGCCGGTTTCAATCATTTTCCAAGAATTACATAATATTTAATAAAATTAATAAATAATAGTAAAATTTTAACGAAATTATAGTATTCCACCATCTTGGACAACCGCTTTCGTCAGAAGAATGTTGATTAAACATATTAATTAAAGGATAATAGAGTTTATAAAAAAAATCCCTAAAAATACCTTGTGTATTCTCTATTAGGGAATAAGAACAGGCAAGGAACTACTACAATTATTTGCACAAGAGAGGCAATTACATACAGAATAGAAATATATAGTAACTATTGAGTGAATATGAGGTAAATGTTTAATAAATTCTCTGTTCGTTGCCTTCGCCACATAACTCGCGGTGCGATATTCATTCATCAAAAGCCACGGGAATTAATAAATGAATAGCACAATGTGTGTTTTATGTTGCGGGAATTTAGAATTTCGAATATTTTACCGATTTGCCAAATACCCGGTGTTCTAGATAAAAATTACCAAATTCGCTAAGGCCGTGCCCTACGACGAGTCAGTGCCGGGCGACTCAGTACGAACAGCATCACGAAATATGTAGTAACATTTCGGCGACTCTGTCCAACGTGCGCCCGAATCATGGCGCACTTTCACCGCCGCCGTTCGCGTAAAAAAATCAATTCATTTGATCTCGTCCGCGTCATGCCTGAATATATTTGGTCACACAGTACATTTCAATAGGTATAAAATGTTTTATATTTTTCGTATAAACATCAATCATGCAGGACATGTATTCTGTCTGTATCGATAAAAACTACGTGAATAGGTAAAGCAGAAAAGTTGAAATACTTACGTCGTCGGCGTTATTTTTGTAATTATTTATGACAGAGGTAGCCCTGAAACAAATAAGACATCAGATTATTACAAGTCAATTTCGTAATCGTCGCCACAGCTCATATACGTTGCCATCGAGGATCACGAACCAACTCTAACTAAATTGAGACGCTTAAGCTTTAGGTAGTCAACAACGCCAGTCCACAGTGTGAATTAGTCGAGTTCGCCCTCGAGTTTTATTACATATGTCTGCAGACAGTTTCAGAATGTTGTCATTAGCGTCGGATATAATACATGTAAGATTCGCATAACGATAAATATATCTGCACATGGTAGAATGAAACAGTAAACCTCCTGATTAGACGGCCAGCGCTAACAACGTTAACCACAAAATGAATTCATATAGAATTAACAATAATATTATCCAACTTACTTTTCCGCAGCTCTCCTACGACCTTCAACAACTTCATATTTTATGTTTTGTTTCACCTTCATCTCCTCGTTCTCCAGTTCCTTTTTACGTTCCTTAGCTATTTCCTGCTCCTTGTGCCACCTATAGTGTTGACTACGATACACACCTAAATACTTTTGATTACAAATTTCGCAAAGTTCTCTATATACATCGATTTCCTGCCAAAGAAAAGGTGTTAAGGTTTATATTAGTCAATCGAAACAACTACACTATAGGTACAGGTTTTGATAATGAAAGGAAAATTAAAAAGTAATTTATCCAAGGAATAAGTTTTTTTAAACATGTTAATTTTTCAACAAACTTATTCCTTCTTACTTATTCTCCTTGAAAATTCACAACAAAAATCATTCTTAATAATAAATACTTATTTATTTTCTGTCTAATCTCAATTTTAAACACAAACCTAAAACCGTATAATTAATATTAAATTAAAACTTCTTTAATCTACTATTGGATGTATATACATATATATCGCAGCCAACTGGTTAAAATAGCCGTTCAATCAAACAACTGTTTCAAACGGCTGTTTGATTAAACGGCTATTTTAACCAGTTGGCTGCGACATATACATTCTAATAAAAAGAAGTCAATAAAAACAAAATAATACCTCTTCAGTTTTTTGACAAGTTATTATATGAACATAAAATCCCATATATGATGCTCTTTTCTCGCCACATAGCTTACAAACTAAACTTCCAGTTGCTTCTTTGTACTTCTTTAAGTATCTTTCAGTCCCGTAGGGCGATTTTAGATCCTAAAAAAATGTATGACTCATATTATTAATAAATCCAAAAGTGTAATATAAAATGCTAGCTATATTTTAAATGAAATTATAATGAATATGTACTCACAATGGGTATGTCGCCGACCACCCAAGCTATATTATAATGTTGATCCATCGCGTGACGTTTCCAAGCTTTAGCAGCAACACTTTCATGGCACACAGCACATTCAAACATACCTGAATAAGAAGTTTTAATTTATCCTCCTTGTTAAACACAGCTCCTTGCACATCCAGGGGCAGGAGCCCACCTTGACTAAGGTATCAGTGAACAGTGATTAGACCTTAATCAACCACGCTGGCAGTGCCTCTCAATGATTTCCTCGGTATATAAGCATCAGATTAAAGTATGAAACTCGAATATTGTGATACATATTGGTACATGGCAAGGTGGTGACCCCTAACCAACCTATCAGCAGACCAGTGCCAACAGTTCCAGACCACGGTGCTCGACCACAGCGCCACCAAAACTTCACCTTATTAGGGGTTGTCCATTAATCACGTGAGGCTTGAAACGGGGGGAGGAGTTTGATAAAAATCACGAAAATAACACAAGGGGGGAGGGGGGTGTTGTAAGATATCACGTGTATTTATTTTTTCGTCCAACGAGCGATTTTTAAACAGATGAGCAGCGCGGCGTATAGTGTTATACTTGACTTGCCACGATGACGATGACGGTAAAACATATTTTCATTTTTTTTTTATTGTTTCGGTAATAGAAATCCACGCATACCTACCGAGCTTAATTTATTCCTATACTTATGTACTATTTATTCAAATAAATATTTTTTGATTCGCTATGACGAGACTTTCAGTGTTACCGACTCCCCGCCTATTATACCTGTATTTAAAGGTAATATTTTAAAATTCTTTATAGGTACTAAAAATATACGTGATGTTGGGAAGGGAGGGGGGGGTAGTCTTAAACCTCATTACGTATTACCCCGGGGGTGAGGGGGGGCTTAAAAAATGCTAAAAAAAGATAACGTGATTAATGGACGGCCCCTTATATGTCTAATTATTCAGTCAGATAACAAGAAGTCTACAAATATTAAAGGACCACCGTATGGATTTAGCAATTGATTTATTTCTTACGATTTATTAATATAATACATATGTACATAAAAAGAAAAGAAATTCCAGTGAGAAAACGTAAATAACATGGGCAATTCTATAAACAGAAAGTTACTGATGTAATGATTTTAACCAATTTTGAAACATTCAATCAAATTTAGTAAAATCTTTCATTTTATTGCAAGAAAGATTTTATTTAAAATATATTTTATTTTTAATAAAACAAGTTTTAAAATTAAAGCAAGTGCTTTGGAAAGCTTTTCTGTAATAAATCCACATTTCACATTACCTTCATTTTTCTTTAGCAAGACATCCTTGTCTTGGATAAGATCTCCAGCGGATTCAATATTACAAGCGCCTATATGTGGAATGTATAGTTTTGGGTATCTCCTAGTGAAGCCACATTTGGGACATGACAAACTTGAGACATACTTTAGTATTTTCGATAAATGATGATGCAATACTTCCTCGTTTTCTGGATCCTAAAACAAAAGGCAATAGAATAATTATGATATTCCAATATATTAATTTATTTGATATATACGACAACACACCTGACATTTTCTTAATTCAAACAATAGAATTTGAAATTGATTTCATTTTTAAGGTTGGAAAGTTTAAAAACATTGTCTTGACTTTTTTTTATTAAAATGTGAAAATCAAACTAATAATATTGTTAATCTAAAGTTTAAATGTGATAAAAACTATTTATGTAGCTATGATAAATAATGATTTATCATAGCTACATAAATAGTTTCGATGCATTGATTATCATATTATCTTTTTCAATGGAAAAAGATAATATGATAATCAATGCATCGAAAGCTCCAATGAAATGTCGAAATATAAATGATTGGCATTAAATCTCCAAATTCGTGGTTCATAAATTCATTCATTCAGTCATATCCATGGTCATTTTGCATAAATGATGCCCATTTTACTATAGATCAAACTAAACTTAAATAGGGATTCACAAAAGCTATTCTGATGTTACCTCGAAATAAACTTAAAGTTTAGTGTACAATTTGCTTAGTTCCCGGTCTCCCGAACAGGAGTGTCGTTTGACAGTCTAGTTTCCGTCAACAAAATTGGCACAAATACAGACAGCTACACTTCTATTCCATCAATAAATCCTTTAGTATCATCTAATAACGATGAAGTAATTCATACAAAGTCATACATGAAAAACCATCAAATTAAATATTTCTCCGTTTTTACAGTCGGTTAAAAAAGTGACTACATTGGAAACATCAAAGTCCTTCCCGAGGCTATTTTACATCTATGTCAATTATCGAAATCGAATTTATTTGATTTAACTTGACGCATAATCACGCGGAACTTGAATGTTAATTAACATCATTAATTAACATCATTGAATTCACACTGTGAAAGTGATTATCTGAGTGACAAGTTTAATTTAATGTATACTCCACAAAATGGGATTTCGATATATCACTTTCTCTCTACTATAAGGTTTTAGTATTATGATGATTATGTAGTAATGTATATTTTCTTCCGATCTGTCCTGATAATAGCCGAGAATTGTCAAGCAGTTATAAAACAGGACAAGATTAGCTCAGCGGTCAAGTGGTTTAACGCAGGTTCAATTACCGCACGGGATGTATATTTTGTATGACCTGCAAATTTGTTCCTATCTATTCATTATTATTCAAATGGCAAACATGTCATACATAAAATAGTGGTAACAAAAAAGATATACTATTATTATTTACAATTGGCTCTTCACCATCTCTCCAAGCTAAATAATTGTGCGCCCTTTGTATATGCTTAATCCAGTTCCCCTGTTGAATATCCTGTGAACAGACACCACATTTTGCAGCGTCTTCAAAATCATCTATCGGTAGATATTTGATAGGTGCCTGTAAAATAAAAAAAAAGATATATAGATAAGATAGATATAAGTAAGTATGAATTCAGAGGAGGAACTTATCTTGTTGAATTCGATTTAATTTAAGATGTTGAAGTAAATAGATAATAATAATAAGACAGAGTGCTAGAGATCTCACGCATATTAAACATATAATTCAAGAAAGGTAACCAATAATGAAGAAATCAAACACCATCATGAATGTAATGGATGGTCAGAGGATGTACCAGATAAATAGTGCAACAGTTTTCTGGTACTCATCTTTACAAATAATTACCATGTATACTTAACTAGCGGGTCGCCGGCGGGCGCAAGCAAATCGCGCCCGCGGATACGGCGACCCGGGAGGGACCACGCCCCTTCCGTGGCCGGGGGGCGTCGTCGGTGGCGGAGATCGGGGGAGGTATTATAGCCTTCCCCGATGAGGGCTCCCCTGAACAGTACAGTGTGTGCACCCTACATGCCTGAGGAAGGTTGACCCTGAGATTTTTAGTGGGTAGGCCTTTCCTTCTGGGGAGGAGAGCCCCACATAACCGCCGGCTCGCCACATCCGGGGTATGCAATTTAATGCATTTTCCTCAGGGGAACAAAAAAAAAATACTCAGCTAGACAAGACTTTAAATATTGACCTTGTCATAACTCTTATGTTGCTCGTAACAGCGGCAATTTTCGTAGTTCAAATGTAAGCTTAATATGAATCAGTCAAACACGCCAAAGCCGGTAGGTAATTAGTTCGAACGAACGGATTTGATTACTTCTTTTTAATTATATTCATGATTTTAATGACTGTTGATGTTTATTTTCAGTCATACTTTTGTTCATATTGTTATACATGTCGCAGCCAACTGGTTAAAATAGCCGTTCAATCAAACAGCTAGCCCTTTGACTGAACAACGCCATTCAACCATACGTCTAGCTTATTAATTGAATATTTGAGTCGCTCAGAATGTTCATCACTACAGCTGATTCAAAAGCCGCCGTCTAATTTAATTAGTTCAGCGCTCACCACCGCAGCGCTAGGTGCGTTTTGTTTTCAATGTGGCGTTAACTAGCCGTGGCTTGTGATTGTTTCAAGATATTTTTCGGAAAGTAAGTAGTAAATATACGTTACACTTGTTATTAAAGACACAGAAATTATGAGGTCACTTACGAGTGATACGAGTGAATTAAAATTAAAACAAATATTCGAGGAGAAATTACGGGATTATGAAATCGCACTACCCGTGTAAAAAAGTCGTAACTAAACTTGCGTCAAAAGTTTTATTACGTAAATAAAGCGAGCATCATGGTTTACACCTTCTGTCAAAATCTCGTGAAGCTATTTACAAAAATGAAGGAATAAATGCAAAAATACAAATATTATGCGACTTAAAAAACATAAAATTCCAGCATAAAATAGGGGTATGCATATTTAGATTTATTCGTTTTAGAATTATCCCGCTGATAAAAGTCATAATTTTGTTTACGTAAATTTTAAAAGAAGATTTACAAGAAAATCTATAACGCAAATATACACAATTACTTGTTCCTGCATTTTACAATCTAGGACTATTGTGTAATTCTAATTACTCTATATACATAAATTAGTTCACATATTTTAAAATACATAACTAAAAAGCAATAATTGTAGTTACCCCTGCAAATATGCGATGTGTTTCGTGGAATAAAGAAGTAACCGTGTTTTTTTAGATAATCTCGAAGTACATCAATCTGTTCCTAAATTAAATAACACGTGTAGTTGAAGGCAACTGTGACCTGCGATTATCTCTTTGAAACTTTTTTTAGACCTCATAATAAAAATATAAGACAGCTTTTTTAAGCTCCTGAAAAGTAGGTGAAAATCACTTACTTCCTTTTTCCAGGAATAGTGCGAAATGATTCTTGCTTCGTAAATTTTCGAGTTTGTAATTTTTTGCTTGGTGCAATAAACAATATTATGATTAATAATTTGTTTTTCATTTTTACTTATTTCATCAAACTTTTGATCACCTCTAATTCAAGAATAACCTCCCAAGAAATTAAAAAAAGTCTTCCTATTCTCTCAAATTAAGTTCTAAACTAATAGTCACCTTAGTTAATTTGCCATTTAACCAGTTGGCTAAGCGTCGTCTAGCTGTAATGTTGAACGTTGCAATCAACAAGTCGGCTTAACGACGTATAGCTGTGTGACGTTGTTCAGTCAAAGGGCTAGCTGTTTGATTGAACGGCTATTTTAACCAGTTGGCTGCGACATACATATTATCTTTTAACGTATTTTATCTTAAACCTGTACAAACGCCTACCACGCGGTCATAGCGATGAGATAGGCAAAGTGGTTGAGAAGTTTTAATGACAATACACTTGTGGTAATGTTTTGAAAGCTCCTTGGCATACAAAATATATGCATGTTTTACAAACATTTTATAAAGTTTTATTTTGATGTTCCCTATATAGCTCGTATCACTCCATACCTAAATAAAGAGAAACTCTTGAACACGGAAGCCAGACTTTCTTATCATTTCACATGTTTGTTATTTCGTGTTATAAAGCAAAGATCACCAGCTCATATTGTATTTAGCCGCCTGCCTTGTCTAATATAACCAGATATTACGTACCTTACCCTTACAATGCTTCGTATGATCTAAATAGCTTTTTACATATTTACGCCTGACGCCGCACTGCGAACACAACAAACCGCCAACTTTTCTTGTGATTAAATACAAATGATGACGAACTTGTTCCTCGTCATCTGTATTCTGAAAATAAGAAAAATATTAAATATTTAAATTATAAACGGCAAATTATATATATTAAAATTATGTGTCATATAATTTCGAAATTATACACAATATAACGCACTATCTAAGCATAAAACTGAAATGAGTGCAAGAGTGCGCTCTACACTACAATAGCATGCTTCTGTTTCAACAGCGATTTAGCCTGTTCTAGTTCTAGAATGGACACCATACGTAAGAATTTATCCTATTTTGTGAAATGTTCACAACATTATTTAACTATTGTAATTTTTTTTCCTAACATCTGTGTATGCAGTTGTTAGAAACAAAATGCTGAATATCATAAGTAATTATAAATTGTCTCCAACATTTTCCTGTAACTGCAATGGTCTAGTTACTTGCCCTTAGTATTCCATCAAACCCTATCATATATATTATGCTTGTATTATTCATGTAATATTCAGTAAAAAATATCATAGAAGTAACTGTGTACCTCTGATAATTACTTTAGAAGATCGGGCGACATGTTTGCACGAAAACGCTCCATACTAAATACACTGCAATTCTAACGTGTCAAATGTAAGTGTATCAACAAATTTTCCATTACTTTATTATTTATATGTATAGTTTATTTGAAAATATAGTATATTTGTAATAACAATACGTACTTACTTACAATAAATGTATTTTTTTTACAAGAAATATGTTTAAATAAAAGTTACTTAGTCTAATCTGAAAAACAATCAGAAATTTTAATTTTGACATTCAGACATGGCATCGAAATTGTTTACATAATTGTAATAAAAAATATTCATATTGTTGCTTTACAAGTGTAGTGAGATTAACATATTGCATCTTAATAAATAAATAATGTATGGTTGAAAAGAAAAACTATCTAACTTTTGTAGAAGTTCCGAAAAACGACTATGTGAGGTCATACACCTCGCGATACAGAGTACTGCAGACATGTCTGAGTTTAATAATTTTTAATTCATATTGTATCGAATGAGTAGTAAAAATTCTTCGTACACGTAAGGTACGCCTGGTTACTGTCACTCATACATTTTTACCTAAAATGTTTTCATAGCAGCAATTTTACGTCGCCGAAGTCACATCATACACAGCGTTCGGTGCCGCAAGGTACATATTAAATACTGCAATTCAGTTCAGATTTACTTTATTAACTTACCAAGGGAGGCCTGCCGTCGATCCAGGAATAATAATTGTGCTCTGTTTCGATGTGTTGAAACCAAACATTGTGATTTATTTCCTGTTTACAAACCCCACATGTGATACTACTATCACACATTTTTGGCACTACCAGATCTGGTAATTCATCTTCGTCACTAGGAGCCTGTAAAACAAAGTATCGAATAGTGGGACAGTTATGTTATAACTTCACACCAAAAAATGTGGATTTATAATAAGTTTGACGGCATTCGTGACGACCTCCATAGTCGAGTGGATAGTACACCGGTTTCAAGGTGTCGCCATCTCTGAGGTCCCGGGTTCGAATCCAGGTGGGGGCAGATGTTTGTGTGATGAATGCCAGCATTTGTACCTTAGTCTTGGTTGTTGATATATATTTCAATAAAAAATATTTATATATGTATAATATATGTATGTCTATCCGTTACCCTAGATCCCATAGCACAAGCCTTACAGAGCTTAGTTTCGGCTAGGCTAATTGGTGTAAGTGTAACAAATATTTATTAATGTATTTATTCCTTAACTATTCTTATATTAGTCAAAACGATTCGAGTATTTTTACTGTTTTGTTTATAGTAACTTTTACTGCCTCCATGTTCTAGTGGATTCCCTACAAAGGCTTTCAATTTTTCTATTTCATTTGTTTGCTGGTAGGGCTTGTAAGCCCACCTGACTGACTACTACCATCTACCCTTAACTCGTCTCTATAATAAAATTGTTAATAACATTATAGTGACCAACAATTAGAGATAAGACAATCAATTTCTAACCTTCTAAACATGCTTCCGCCTACGGCCTTATATCCCTATATATTAAGTGAGGGGGAACCAAAAACTTTAATGTCATATGTAAATGTGGCACAGTCCTAGAAGGAAGCGTAAGTCGCGCACGATAATAATCAATAATAATCATGATAATAGTAATAATCACGACAATAATCTGAATCTGACTCCCGTAGCTCTTCATCAAACTCATAACTCCAAAAAATTTTTTTTTTCTTTTTTTAATATGTTTGTGTCGATAAAAATAAGTCTACTTTCACCATTTTCATATGTGCACTTCGCAAGAATCACACTGTATACTAAAAAAAAAATTGTACTATATACTTAAAAAAATATCTATATAGCATACCAATACTCCACATTCTTCCAAGTGGTCTATAAACAAATTGGGGTAACGGTGAACGGATTTGCATTTTACACAATGAAGGCGTCCTAATTCTTTTATAAGCGCAGTCATGTGATTCAGAAGTTGTTCTCTGTCTTCCAAGTCCTGAAAAATAAATTTAAATTATCAACAAAAGATACACATCAATATGTTTATGATGATCTTAAAAAACAAATATTGATACAATATTCGCTATTCCTATCTTTTCGATGGACCTTATCGGTCGGTATAATAATACAAACTTTTCAACATTTGTCGGATTCGATTCCCAGCTCTAATCTATACTAATATATAAAGCTGAAGAGTTTGTTTGTTTGTTTGTTTGAACGCGCTAATCTCCGAAACTACTGGTGCGATTTGAATAATTCTTTTTTTGTTGGATAGTCCATTTATCGAGGAAGGCTATAGGCTAAATAACATTACGCTATGACCAATAGGAGCAAAGACAGAGCGGTAAATGTGTAAAAAACGGGGAAAATTATTCATTTTTGAAGGCTTTCTTTGCGTGCGCTGCGAAAACGGTTCAAGATACACAAAAAATATGTATGAAAGAATTATTCCTCTATACATGATCTATGTGGGAAAAACCAAAAATCTGCCGGAAGTCACTATTCCACGCGGACGAAGTCGCGGGCAAAAGCTAGTAAGTGATATTTTTTATATCTGCGTACGAAATTATTTCATTATGGTTAGTTAACCATTCAATTGATCCATGCGAATAAACTAAACTATGTGAATAGAGAAATAATGTCTATTTGTATTGGCACTGTTACTTGTGCCACGAAATACCACCAGTAGAACTAACTAGTCTGTGTAGGTGAAAAGATTGATTATTGTGACCATAAATCAGTCAGAAAAGCATTATAACATCACATTACACATAGAATACAGTTATGCAAAGAATGTGTGGTCATTCAATGCATGCAAAACGTATGCATTGAGAAATTAAAGTCACAAAAATATGACACACACATATAATATAGCCAACAACTATATAAAAATATAAACGTAAATATAACGTAATAATCATCAAAATTCGTGTAACTGACAAATTCTAAATGGTTGTATTTAGTTTTCAGTTTGATAAACCGATCTAACCTAAAATACTCGTATTTCCATCCGTGTGTTATATGTGTTCATAGAAAATAAAAATACTTACCAAAGCAGGCTTTCCGTCTATCCAAGACAGATAGTAATGTTCTTTTTCAATGTGATCAAACCACTTATGCCTGTCTACTTTTTGGTTACAAACTCCACACTCAGTATGCTCTTCTAAAGCATCTGGCAATACTGAATTTTGATCATAGTTTGAATCTCCTACGAACTAGAGATGGAAGTTAAAAAAATAAAAATTTTATAGTAAAATTTTTAATCTTGGTAATTAAATTGTATTATAACGGAGTTATAATTTTCAATGAAATAATTAGCATACCTCTACGTCACATTGCCTTATGTGTGTTAGGAACGGTTTGGCATAATGGCGAAGACATTTACATTTGGAACAAATCAGTCCGTAATATTTCTTGCTTAGCATATATAGATGTTGCTTCACTTTCTCCTTGTCATTCAAGTCCTGCAAGATAAAATTAAACGCAGTTAAAATCAAACCTGCTAACATATCTATCATATCATAGCTAATATTATCAGACAAAGAAAAACTAATGAAGTCTCTTTTTATGAATGACGGTATATATTGATTTTTCGTGTTTCGTGAAATAAAAAAATTTAAGAAATAAGATTTATGAGAAAAATCTAACATAAAATATACAAATCAGGAAGGTATAATGCTCTGTCACATATTTTTTGCGAATATATAAACATTTATTATCTACATATTATATGCACCGTCTTTTTTCTGATTTAATTATATCGGCTGTACACTAGTGTATCGTACTTATCAAACTTTGTTATTATGTTATTAAGTTTTCGTGGCGGTTAAGAAAAGCCATTATATGAATAATTAAAAGTATTATAACATAAAAGTATTATATACATTTTCTGAATATACTTTTACAAAATTAACTTATTAAAACTTTACTAAAATATATATAAATTATAATTACTAATGCTGGCTCCCCTTTCTTCCATGCCAAATAATGGTGCTCATTTTGTATATGATACAGCCACTGAACACTTTTCATGTTTTGATTACAGACTCCACATATAACTTCTTCCTTGTTATCCAATTCATCGTCCTTTTCTTGAGCTTCTTTAGGATCATCATCGTTGTCATCACATATCTGTTAAGCGAACAAAATATTTTTAAACAATGTCATTATACAAAACATTAGACTCTGTTTCAATACAATATTTTAAATGTAGGGCGTTTCTTATCTGAAATGATGATGATCATAAGAGACATACGTGTTATCTTTTCTACAAAATAAGTAAGCAACGCAACGAAAATATACTTAGTACACGTTTTATTGAATGTTTTAATTTATTCTTGAATGTATGTATCATTGGTGTACCTCCGATGACATTTCAACGATTTTTATATCAATTGACAAAGTAAAAGTTGAAGCAAGCAGTTGAAATTGGTAAGATAGTAGTTGGTGGCTGGTGAAGACATCCACTCAGAATCTCGAAGATGTGACGTGATCTAAGATCGAATTTTATTTGCGATTTCATTTAATATTTATATATTTTTTATCATTGGACATAAAATATAACATTAAAAACATATTTAATAAATCTTGCAAAACAACAATTTTCATAATTATTTGGTTGGTCCGTAATTCTCAACGCTACGTATTTATTTTTGCGTAGCATGTTTCTTACCCAAGGTTCGATCTCCCCCTCTCTGGAACTAACTTCATCAAACTAAGGTTGGCAGTTGGCAGTTAAAAGTAATAGTTTAACAAATACCGTCCTAGTTCACTGTTCCAAGTAATCCGATAACCTTGAGAATCCTGTAAATTTAAGTAGCATCATAGGTATTACATACCTTTCCCTTACAATGCTTCGTATGATCTAAATAGCTTTTTACATATTTACGCCTGACGCCGCACTTTGAACACAATAAACCGCCAACTTTTCTTGTAATTAAATACAAATGGTGACGAATATGTTCCTCATCCTCCATATTCTGAAAATATAAATTGTAATAAATGTATTAATTACATAGGATCACAATAAACGTTAACTAATGTATAGCAAACTTTACCATTATAGTGTGAACACCAGTCGTAAAATTGTTCTTCTTTAGGATATTATTGTTTTATTGTACAGTATTTCAAATACCAACATTTAAAAATGTCGTTGTTTAAATGACTATGACTGGCCGACTTAACCATGAATTGTATGGCCATAAAGTTATGATGACTTAACCATAAATAAAGAATTAAAAAATATAACTATGACCTTTTATTTTATCAGAGGTTAATTTAGCTGGGCTTTTCCACACTTAGCCTTGTGATTGGGTCATTGTATTTTATCAGACGTTAACACCATATCGTCTTTTGGCCACATGGTTATCCTCATAAATACTTGTCAAAATGCACACAAAACGTTTGCCTAAAATGGCATTGCAACAAAACAGTACAGCTCATTATCGCACAAAGAATTTACAACACAAAATTTAACGTCTCCGGTATGGCATCATATCCAATGCTGGTGTTAAAACGCAGTTGGTTTTGACCTAAGCTTAAATTTGGCCTAACAATATGTGTAATATACGAAAAAAACATACCAAAATAGGTCTGCCCTCGATCCATGAATAATAATTATGTTCTGTTTCGATATGTTGAAACCACGAGTTGCGTTTTACTTCCTCTTTACAAACTCCACATTTAATATTGACATCACTAAATATTGGTAGTACGGAATCTGGTATTACATCTGCATCGTTACTAGGAGCCTGTAAAACAAATCGCTAAATAATAGACAATTGTACTGATATAATAATAGCGTGACGAATCGTTGTTGGCATGTGGAATATTTTCATCATACAATGGTTGTGTAAAGATTATAAATATAGAACGATTATTATTAGTCAACAATTTTACTTCAATAAATACTAAACATTATCACTATTAAAATTAGATATTAACAAAAAATATATAAAATCTTTTTATTTAGCAATCAAAACATAAAATACTCTAATTCCTGTCTAATACCTACTCTTTCTGTCAGACATTTAACTACGGTCACTGAAATGTTATGAAAATTTGTGGGAATATAAATTGGAAATGTTGTGTATATTATATAGTGTATTTGGGAAATGAAACTAAATATAACATACTAATATTCCACATTGTTCCAGGTGGTCCAAAAACAATTTCGGATAACGGCGAGCACATTTGCATTTTGCGCAATGGAGACGTCCTAATTCTTTTATGAGCGTGGTGAAGTGCTGCAGAAGTCGATCTTTATTTTCCAAGTCCTGAAAAAATAATTATAAAAAAATATGTTAAATATCAGAAGAGGCTACACATCAACTATGTAAATTATATAAAAGTCTCAGGGTGTAAAAACAACAGGAGAGATTGATATTCGTGTGTTCACCATCAATCTAGATAGAGACATTACTGCAGCGGCCCGCAATAGAGGGCATTGATGACGAACGTGCACATGTGGGCCGAGGCGAAGCCGAGCCACACATACGTCAGTCCGTCAATGCCTAGTTGTGGCCAAGGCTTGTATAGTACTTTTCTCAAATAATGCGCGGAAATTAAAACTAAGTAGTAACAAGCAGAACTTTTATTTGTAAATGTTAAGTGGACTTTTCAAACTCAATGACCAACAATGAACAAAATTTTACACGTGCCAAAGGATTTGTTTGTTTTTTTTTTATAAAACAGGTTTTTTTGCCAGCCAGTTCGACATTTAAATAAAACTCTGATAAGCTACCTCCTTGGTTTGCCATTTTACGGAGCAACAAATCGTTCCATTTTTAAAATACACGATAGATATGAATTTACATGTATATTTATTTGGCCGCTAAAACACGACAGATATGGCCGCTGCTCGCATGTATTTGGTCAGTACAGCAATTTAGATTTATCTCGAAGAAAGTTGTCAAAATAATGCTCAAATTTCCAAGCATGTTTGAGAAAAAAATTTTTTTGGAGGGACCTATGCTGATGCCGCAGATGGCTATATTCAGTTTTACCATTTATGTGTTTGTGGAACGTGCACGAACGGAAGGTTCTGGGCCTTGCCTGCTAGAGGCCCAGGTGCCGTTCCGGGGTCGTTAGGGTCAAATTAAAAGAGAGTCTACGCAAATTGAGGGCGTATCTACTGACTCGGACGCTCAAGATCGTGTAGTGGAGGGTAAGAATTTATTCCGGACATCTGTATAAAGAATACTAATTTATACGTACTACAAATTATGTACTAAAATAATTAAAACGTACTTAACATAAGGGCAACATTAATTTTTGTATCTATGAAATACATTATGAGATTGGGAACAACTTCAATAAAATTGCAAGTGACACAGTAATATGACCGTTAACAAACAGAAGCCATTATAAAATATATCAGCAAATCAAAATCGTTTGTAAATTACTAAATTAAAAAGATACTTTGAAATTTACAAAAGTACTTATAACTTACTTATAACATTCATAACAATATTGAATAGAAATATATAAAAAAGAATATCAAAAGAAAAAGGATATAATGCAAAGCTTTTAAGGTGGTAAGCTAATATTACTATACTAGCTTACAGTGCAGCTCGTGCTCTGACATAACTCTTACTTGTTACTGTTTGCAATTAAAGTTAATTCTATAAAAGTTAAATTCCATTTTTTTTAATATTGAATAAAGAATGTTTTGATAAACATGAGTCATGCCACTTGTCACGTTTTGAGATTAGATTGATATAATATTACTTCTATTTGTAGTGTAGGTTATTCTTTGAAAGCGTCCTTTCGACAGACGAATAAAAATTTTATAAAGCAAAAACTCAAGAAAAATGTAATAACAACATTAAAATGTCATAACAACTCATCAGTAATAAAAAAACAATAAACAGAGGGAAAATAAACAGGCGGTGGGAGAGGTCGCTTTCTAGCGGAATGTACACTGTCGATCGGGTTGTAAATAAAATTTGATATTTAGTTATTGTTACAAAAAGTTGCTCTTTGTAAATGAATACAGTAAATTTTTATAATCTTTTAGACTAAAATTTTTACTGTATTCATTTACAACTGTAATTAGTTAGTATATCAAAAATTTAACACGACTGTTTACATAGTCAGTCATTTACATAGTTATTTTAATGTAATACAAAAATTATTATAATCATTTATGGTTCTATTAGAAGTTAACATAACTGACGTGCGTAATCTTTATTATCCGTAAGCAAAGTGGAAATGCGGTGTTAACTTAATTGCATTGTATTATTTTTTACTGTATCTACATTTAAGTTGCCACCTTTGATGTATGAAACTCTGTTATTATATCATTGAGATTTCGTGGCGGTTAGTAAACTCTTAAAACATAATTGTATAAAATGATACTAAAATATATATAAATTATATTTACTAATGCTGGCTCCCCTTCCTTCCATGCCAAATAATGGTGTTCATTTTGAATATGATCGTGCCACTGAATGCTTTTAATGTTTTGTTTACAGACTCCACAAATTACTTCCTCCTTGTTGTCAATGACATCCTCTTCATTGTGAGCTTCTTCTTTAAAGCGGCCATTATCATCAAATTTCTGTTAGTAAAAAAAAATATCATGCATTAATTTTTTAATACGTATCAATCACATATTATATCAAGTAATTGTATATCTAGTATCAATTATTATTATAATTACATATTCGGCTTACGAAACAATCATAAATGCCGCTATAGTGACAAACTAACAGATGATAAAGTGGTTACAGTCGTCTCACAGAAACCACATGTACTATAAATGTGGTTTCTGTGACATTCGCATTAAATAAGATTTTCAACACACGTTCTCATAACGGGGCTGTTTCATGCGTGTTTTAATCTCAAAAACTAGGACATTGCACACTAGTGCGCAATTTCATTACGCACTAGTGTGCAATATTTATAACCCGATAAAATTCAGCTGTTCCCTGTTACAAGACGTTTTTATATACGTACAATGCATTCTTAATTTAGTCTGGTAGCACTTTCTTTTTCTCGAACAAATGTATTCTAATGTTTAATAAATAATTAATAGCTAAATTTACATTCAACAAACTTGCATTGAGGTGCAATAGTAATCAAAGATTCACTATAATTTTATTTAATTACATTATATTATCATATGCTGTTTTCTAGAATTTATAAAATTTTGGCTGAATGATAATTTGACTCGTGCCTGTATGCCGATGCCGCCATTACGCTGAGCGGCGCGCGCATGCGCGATTGCGCGGTAAAAATGAAAGTTGGTTGTTGCCGTTCAAGAACATTATTGCGCTTTTATAACTTTTCTTCGTTGAAAAAAAAAAATTGCATTTTATTAGCTTTTTTCCTCAACTTGTGTTGAAAAACGTCGTATGAAACTTGTGAGCATTGTTAATTGCATCCTCGGCTAAATTGTCGCGCTCACCTTACGGCTC
The DNA here is from genome assembly GCA_036419045.1 of Scirpophaga incertulas. Classification (NCBI taxonomy): domain Eukaryota; kingdom Metazoa; phylum Arthropoda; class Insecta; order Lepidoptera; family Crambidae; genus Scirpophaga; species Scirpophaga incertulas. The sequence continues at coordinate 23,954,237 of CM071634.1, read as the reverse complement.
GCGCGACCAATACCGCGTCGTATGCAATGAACAACTTTGCACACTAGTATCATAATGTACTATTACAGTCATAGTACCCGGTAATTTTATTACCTATCGTATCCATCACGCCGAAACACAACAATGCAAGTACTGCTATTTTGCAGCTGAAATGGGTAAGAAGGAAGTACTCAAGCAAACGACCCTGGTATAGTCTCTTACTTCTTTTGACAGTTCAAGTACTAATCAATTAGTGATATGTTATCATCGATATATCACCTACGAGATGGAGTGTTCCGAAGACATGTTTAAAGAAATTTAAACTCTAATATAGAAATAATAACAACTTGGAACAAAAATAATATTTTTAGGGCAAGTTTTATATGAACCTTGAAAATTACCCAGTAACTCCAATCTTTCCCACTTTGCAAACAATGTCCGGACATATTAAGGAAATATAAAATGTGTATTACAAACCGTTTCCGTACAGTATTTCGTGTGTGTCAAATAGCTTTTTACATATTTACGCCTAATGCCGCATTTTGAGCACATTAAACCACCCATTTTTTTAGCTATTAAATTCAAATGGTATCGGACTTGTTCCTCGTCTTCTGTATTCTGAAAATTTTAAATAACAATAAGGATCACCCATTTGAATATTTCATACACTTAGAAGAAATCCATCAGTTTAAAAGGTCACGTGCAACAATCTACTATTACCCTATTATAGTAACGATTATGCGATTGTGACATTGTAATATCAGTTCAATAACACTTGTTTCTGATACGTTTATAAACAATAAATAGCAAACTAACAGAAAAAGTATGTACATATTTTTATTATACAAATACAATATAAAATTTATGAATAATTAGGACCATATTAAGTTTGACATAACGTCTAAAACCAGTTTTTTTGAAATGCTATAGAAATACGTTATCGATATTTAGACTAATAAAAAAGATGTCTAGGGATAAGGTTAACAAATAAACGTCAAACATATATAACCCAACAATAGATCGTAAATACTTACCAAAACAGGTCTGCCGTCGATCCACGAGTAATAATCGTGATCGGTTTCAATGTGTTCAAACCACAAGTCAGGATTTACTTCCTGTTTACAAGCCCCGCAAGTTATAATAACATCATCAGGTTTTGGAAGTACTAAATCCTGTAATTCGATTTCTTCTTTGCGAGGACTCTGTGGAATACTATCTAATTAAAGAATGTTTAATGATAGTAATGTTAGACAAAGAAACGTAGATCGTTGATGGACATAGGGGAGTGATTTATGATACAAAAGGTATAATCAACCGTTAACGTATTTCAGATTTATTACGCTTATAATGTGTCATACTAAAAAGAAAGTGTCATCGCTTTCTTTCTGTATGACATTTTTAGCATCAATATGAAAATTAGTAAATAATTTACCTACTTTGTGTATGTTGTTATTATACATACACAATTTATGTGTCGAATAAATGTTTTATAATCTAAAAAAACTTTGCTTAGTTTATTTAAATAGTGTATATCAATCCAGTATCTGCATCAAATAAACATACCAAATGGCTTTTAACTCGTCAGTCAAGTCAAGTACTTGCTGGCTCTATCTTTTTCTTAAGAGTGTGAAATGATAGATGGTGATATCGACAATCACTTTGGGATAGGGTCACTACCACGATATCAAGAATATTACAAAAAGTTGTCCTGTCGTTGATGATAGTGATAGAGCAGTTTCAGTAGAGCAACAACCAACCATTTACAAGAACTGATGTTGGCGTCTGCTTACTAATAGCTGATCTTGGCCACTAGGTTGTGCCTGTGGAAGTATTCAGCTTAAGCAAGAGAGCAACCATTAACTGCCAAAACTTGTAATGGTATTCGAACTGTAATTCGGTAAACGAATTTACCGAAACGTACATCAGGTCCAGTCAAGGTCTGATAAAATAATCCGTGCAACTCCTTGCCGCTCGATACTTTCTTACTATCTTCAACACTAAAGTCCTTGGCGAGAGGGGTAAATCTTAAGCGTTTACGCCTATAGAGGTTCTTGATGTTTAAAACGAGCGAGAGTGAAGCGTTCCGTATATTATGAGCAATTGTCCTATCCAAGGCATCCAGTTTAGTTTGAGTCTATCATAAACCAGCTTCGAAGATAGAGGCAAGTCTCATTTTCTTGTACAATTACATACTTGGCGATTTTATAAGTTTCCCCCACTGCTACACTGAACACCATCCAAAGAATTGCTGTGATTTTCCTAAGTTGAGTGTAAGACCTGTTGTTTGTCCTAAATAAATAATTATAAAAGGACCATTGCTTCCCTTTTGGCACGCTGGAAAGAACGTTCTACTCGTCGCTGACTATATGTTAGCAAGTTAGATAATAGCATACTGTAAGTAAAACATCAAATGTGTAACTCACTGAATCTTGTCTACAGAGGTGTATATGATCCAAAAATGCTTTTGGGTACTTTCGTACGAAGCCGCATTTATTACACGTTAGCCCATTCATTCTCTTTGATATTATTGTTAGATGTTGACGCAAATTATCATCTTCATCATCATTATTCTGAAAAAAGTCAATGCAAACGCAAATTAAAGTTAAAACCCAGTTAATTATCGTTATGATTTATAGGGTGTAAAAAACTTTAAAAAAAAATTTCGCTGTTCAATGACATGTCTATATAGCAAAAACATATAAGCGGTTTTTATCTTCATCAAATTTCATAATTTCACACTACGTTTTCGATTATCTACTATCATACTACACTATATACTCTACTATCATAAAAAATCTAAGGTATTCGAGTAGAAAACTACTCATTGACGGTTCCAATAATAAAATTCATGTATTAAACATAACTCATCTCTTGTTTCTTGATCTTTTAATATTTTTAAACATTAATAGATCGATCAATATAAATTTCTAAATAATAATCTTCTAATTTCAATTAAATTGAATCATTTACAATTTTATGTTGAACTGGGAACACTCCGATATAAAATAACAGGTTGATTAACAAGTGTATTTAAGATCCAATGGATCCCTTCCCACGTCGGGTTACTTGGTAATGAGGCTGCAGATGGTCTTGCAAAGGAAGCTGTCTTGGATGGTAACGTGCTGGATTCTGGACCCTTGGCTAGTGAATTTATTCCAATAATAAAGACAAGATGTTTAGAAAAATGGGAATATCATTTTGGGGAGACCCTGGTCAGAGGCGTTGGAGTTTGGTATGGTACAATCCAGGACAAACCTACATGGAATCCTTGGTTTGACAGTGACTCATCCAACCTTACTAGAAAGCTTTTAGTTTCTGCTTTCGGATTACGGTCTGGGCTTGTTCTAACAAACAAGTTTTATCATCTTGTTGGTGTGAAATCCTCACCTTTGTGCGATAACCAGCTGTGTTCCAGGATCGATGATGTTTATCACAGGTTGTTGGAATGTACCCGAAACTCTGAGCTAAGAGAAAGACTCCTCGTGGGAATGGATTTGGCTAATGGCAATATATATTGTTAGCTGACGGAACCATTGTCCAGCTTAGCCAAAAAATTATACATGTTTGTTTGCTTGTCCTTTGAGGAGGCAAAGTAATATTTTTGTATATAACACTTGTGTATGTGTAAAGAGTGTATGTTATGTAAATATGTGCTTATTCCTATGAGGCTGACATGTTCACCCAAAGTGTTAAAAGCCTCGTTAAAAATTTAGAATTAAATAAAAACAGGTTGATTAATTGGTTTTATTAATTAATGACTTACTACAGGAGGATCTCCATCCCTCCAAGCAATGTAATTATGTGCCTGTTGTATATGTTTAGGCCAATCATTTGGTGGCAGCTCTTCAGAACATACCCCACATTTAACCATATCTACACCTGGCGGTATATCAAGAACATCCGTTACGTCTTTAGTAGTTACGTCAATTGGTTCGGTTTTGACCTGCAAATAAAATCACATTAGCTGCGATAACTAATTCAGATGGAATAATGACAGCGTTATTAATAAAAATTACCACTAGTCCTATACAGATTTCGATGTGCTTCGTAAAACATTTAACAGATTTGTACAAACAATGACATTTCGAACAGCTAAGGCCATTTAGAGTTTTAGCAAGATCGTATAAATGCTGTCTAACACTTTCTCCATCATCTAAATTCTGAAACAATTGAATAGTCACGTTATAATTACGAAGGTAACTTAATAAAAGAATATGAGATATTTCACAGATAAAAGGTACTATTTGTAGATAACTTCTACAAATAGTTAATTAAAGATCTTATCATTTTTCTTGACAGCACGAAGCAACAAGAATTATATGTTAAATATCAATAATCTATACTAATAATACTACTATATTTTAATTATTAGTAACTATGTGGCTATATTTTCATAAATACTTTTAAGTATAAATCAATATTTCTATATGCTACAAAATGTAATGAAATAATTTTTATTGGAGCGTGTCTATCAGTAGTGAAAATTCTATAGAAAGAAAAGTAAGCTTTAGTAATGATTAGTGCTAATATATTTTCTACAGAAGTGGCATTTCTGATAGATAGAATATACACACACCATTAATAATTGTTTTGACTTTTTTAGAATCCGATATATAGTGTAAGACATAAGTCTTATTATTAATATCTAATAGCATTTTTACTGGATTCATTCCAGTTAATTATACATTAAACACGATTATGCAAACAATGTCTTACAAGAACTGGATCTCCTTCTTTCCATGCCAAATAATTGTGGTGCTTTTGTATGTGCTTTATCCAATCTCTTTGCTTGACCTCTTTTTTACAAACTCCACATACAACAGATATATCTTCTAACAATCGGTTAGTATCATTATTTGATACGTTAACACAGCTTGACGAACTCTGAAAATTCAATATATGTATTTGAATTATCACATCATAAAACTGATAGACTTTGGAAAAAAATTCGTAAGATATCAATCAAACAATATAGAATGGAGAAATAATTTTACACATCAAAATATTGTATTATTGTGAATGTTCATTTGCTATAACGCTAAACCACATACTTCTTTAACTGCCCAACAAAGATTTAAAAAATTTGGTCAACTATTGTTAGTGCATCCGCCATATAGCCCTGAGCTTGCACCATCAGCTTTTCACCTACTTCTGTCTTTCCACAACTTTTTTTCATCATCAGTTTAACACCAAGAGATGACTGCCAAAACTACTCGTACTTGTCGCTTTTTTATATGAAATATCACAAAAATGTTTCTTTCTGTCACAGAATTTCGATCATCGATCATCTCAAATATATCGAGGAAACATTTTCGCGGACCTAATATTACACTTATATATCAAATTCTTATTGGAGTATTACGACATGAGAGTAGTAAACACATGTGCAATTTTAGACAAATTAACCAACCAACTAATAAATGCCTGCTATATATATCTGTAATCGTTAAACATTTTATTTTTATTCTACTTAATTTTTTGGTTTATTTACATTTCTTGAACCACTGGAAATTATAACATTATCAGATAAATAGATATAAGATCGCCTGGGATTGCAAAGTCGAAGTTCACCAGGCTAAAAAGTGGCGGCAAGTTTAAATACGTGCTTGTTTCTTGTATCTAAAATCACACATGCTTTCTAGTAAATAAACATAATATTTCGTATATGTTCAGTACTTACAAAACGTTGATTTCTTTTGCTTCTACTGTCTTGTAGCGACCGTTCGTTTTTAGTATTAATATCCAACTGACTGCCCTCCAGTGTATTATTGCAATCAGAGTACCCTTCGTAAAAAATTGACGTCTGAAAAATAATATTATTTAAAGTAGAAGAACTGAAAATTCTATACTGATATAACATAAAACGTAGACATTTTCGTTTGTAACATGCAGCTATATTACACATGCAAAACATTTAGCGACAGTCCATTAAAAGTACCTTTCCTACACATTGGTCAATATGTTTAACGAATGATTTAGGGTATTTACGTTCTAAACCGCATTTAGAACAAATTAAATATTTTTCTATGGCTAGAATTGACTGCAGATGCTGAAGTACCTCTTTTTTATCGTTTAAATCCTGAAAATAGTTAAAAATTACTGTTACATCCTAAATATAAAGTTTTTAATAGTCTGACTTATGTCTAAAACAATAATTACATGCAAATATCAAGAATGCGGTCCAAATTAACGTTTTAGCAACGGGAAAATTAATACATTCCGTATATATCTAAAATAATAAAATAATAAATAAAAGTGAAAGATCTCTTCAAAAATATTAATTCACAAATAAAAACATAAAATAAATTTAAGAATTTTTAAAAATTCTATATTTTTAGAAGTTTGATTTCAGTCGTGTGATCATAAGCACACTCGGTATTTTTTTATTATATCAGGTTTAACATATGTTGACAGTTATGGTATTTTAATAGTTATTTATGCAACTGTTGTATAATCAGGGGTATTAAAACTCGAATGTGGGTTTCGAGATAATAGTATCACATGAGTGTCTTAATACTTAATTATAACAGTTGCATACAAGACTTTATCTACAATCATGATGTGAATCCTCTATAAAAGAATTCCAATATTCGAGTGAAAAAATGGCGGGAAATAACACGATAAGACGAGAATCCGAAATTACGAATTAGTCTACAATTTATTCTTTTTTCAAAATTTTTGCGATCTGGTGGTGAAAATGTCATTGCATGAGAATGATCTTTTCTTTGGAAATTTATAATATCACGCGTTTGGATGGACGCGTTTTAATAACAGATATGCGCAGAATAAATCTTTTGACTGAACAGAGATTTATAAATCTTTTCGCTCAAAAGATTTAAATCACTCTTTTAAATCTTTAAAGAGTTACTCGACCTTTTTACCGGATACGATTTTGTTTCTTTTAAGTAACTCCAATCATATTTGATCTTTATGTACATAATCCATGGGTTGGGTTTTCTGTGTATGCATGCGTGAATGTTCCAATCATCTTCCGTCCCTATTCGTTTCAAGAAGTCGCGCAATAGCCGTCTCAGTTTACATCTTTACATGCTTCATACATCTAATAATGAACCATAGATATGAAGATTTAAAGATGTATTTGAGAATGATGTGATTTAAAGAGTGATTAATTTTTTTGTACGGATATACATCTTTTATTTAAGTCACTCAGGAGTTACACATCTCTAGTTTTAATGTTGGCAATAAGCTAATTGTTATAGGTTCTTTTACAGAGGATTAATAGCATGACAGTAGATAAATACATTTATGTATTTGCCTCTCAGCCGTATTCAATTTTGCGTCGACTTCTGTTAGATTCGTATAATATCCTTAAGATAAAAATATGGTCTTACTAGAACTTCTCCTTCTTTCCAGGCTAAATAGTTATGATGTCTCGCTATATGGTGAATCCAATCTTTCTCTTTCACGTCTTCCTTGCAAGCTCCACAAACAACAGAAACTAGGTTATTTTTTGACAAGCTTTTCGTTTCTTCTTTTCTTTTTTTTATATCACTTGATTCACTACTCTACAAATAAGAATAAATATTTATATGAGAGTACTATATCAGTCCTGATGCTAAAATATGTTTGAATGTTATACGCTAAACCAAAAATTATAGGAAAAAAAACTATACGAATTTTAAAAATCACATTTGGTTAATTTGTAAGCTATATATTTCTTCTATGACAAAATATGTAACGTAGTTTTGTACGTGCATTTTAACACCCATAATTATAATGCTAGATTCATATTTCAACACGAGTAAAAAGAACGTAATAAAAATACACTTACTATACTCAGGCGACTTCTTTTATTACTACATTTTAACGATCCATTAGCCTCTCTCTCGTCCAGCTCTACACATTCCACTGTTGTATCGTATCCAGAATAATTCAAAACCTAAACGAATTAACAATGAAATAGAATGCTAACGCACAAAAAAATAACAAGTGTCATAATATTGAAAGGACTACCTTTTCTACACAATAGTGTTTATAGTTAATGTTTAGATTATTTAAAGAACTATAACATCAAAGAAGCTTGATCAGGGTATTCATAATTTTTTTACGCCTGGTATCAAAGGAGACAACCGGGGGCTTCCCATCATGTAAAAAAGGAAGTACGAATTCCATTCAGCTCGAAATAGGTTCCTAAACATGTCGCATTATTTTGTACCACCATCGTTATTTATTTAAATAGATTTTTTTTCGTAAATGTAATTTATTGCTTTACTTTATTACTATTATTTTACAATCACTACTTAAGTGTAATAAAATTGAAAATAAGATATATAACTATTAAACAAATAAAGATAATGTGTACAAATCATATGACAATCTCCATTGTTGAGTGGTTAGTGTTAGTATTACACACGTTGACGGATATCACTCACCGACAATGACTCCCCACTCTTTGTTGACAAGTAATTGTGTTTACTGAGTACATGTGTTTGCCAATCAATGACTTGTACTTTATCTCTCCAAACACTGCATTCAACCACATTTTCATTTTTCGTATTCTGTAATAAAATTACAAGTAACTTTGAGAAAAAAACACTGCTATTATAAGCTATGTGGGGTCTCAAGGTCACCATTTAAAACTGATGATGCAGTGACGTGCTACTGTTGAAGATAGCAAGTTCTATTAAAATTGTACCTATGATTTTGATGTGTGTGTGTGTACTTAATGTAGTATATGGATAGATAAGACTTTGGAAAGGAAACAGAACAATTTATACCACTGAGAAATATCTAGCACGGGTGGAAAGCTAGTTATAAATATTTAATTAAATTACCGATAGCAAATAAGCATGCTCGAATAGCTGCGTAAAATATAACTATTAATATGTTATTCTTTATGCATTGATTCTGATGATGATGATTTTAAGCAAACACAAGTTCGTTCAGTATGTATGTATGTTTCAATAAAACAATAATATTTTGAGTATTTTGTCTTTTCTGCTAAAGCATTCCTATTGGGAATAATTTTCTGAAATAAATCAGTAATAAACTTCCGTTTTACAGCAAATTGTTATAATCTGCCATGTTTGTGGGGTTGGGACAAATTACAGAAATCAACCGATTATTATCTGCGGGGTGATTTTGTACCTAAATCGACAATCGAATTCGCTTTAATTAAGACATTAATGTCTATTCCCTCTATGGATGCAGAATAAAAAAAAATCTTTTTTGTTATGCCCTCGGCGCGGCGACGGCAATAGTTATTTGTGCAACAAGTGAGCAAAGTTGATGTTTGCTGCGCGTGCTGATTTGAGTCCCGAGCAAGCGAAGGATTCTGTTTGAATCACGAGCGAAGCGAGTGATTCTAGAGTAGAATCCTGAGCGTGTCGAGGGATTCAAAGGCACGAGATGCAAACAACTTTGCTCTCGTGTGACACACATAACTTTTCACTTCAGCAGCGAGAACAAATATCATACCTACTTTGGAAATAAAATAAGACACAGGAACGAGTATATTGTAAAATAACTCATTTTATTTATTCAAAATTATACAACAAATTAAAAGTTAAACGTAAAGTTACTACAATTCTGTAGATTAAATGTTACAGTTTTATTTAATTCCAAATTTAGATTTTTTTTTTTTTTGTTTTGCTTTAAGGTGATAATTATGCCTGACACTTCTCGTTTTTCCGTGTTACGCATACCACTTTAAACAAATGTAAAATAAATTATCAAAAGAACAGAAAAATAATTGTTAAAATATGTCTTCAAAAATAATAAGTTAGTAAATTATTGTTATTATTATTCCCTGTTAGTAAATTAAGCGAATTAAATAAAAAAAAATGTTAAAATCTCAAGAATGTATGATGCGTGGAAAGGAACTTCTGTCAATAGTTCCGTTCCGCACATCATTCTTGAGATTTTAATAAGTACTTATTATGTTCCGTTCCGAAGAGACATTTTTAACAATTATTTTTCTGATTTCTTGCCAACTTATTTTACATTAGTTTAAAGTGGTACCTATGCGTGACACGGAACAACGAGAAGTGTCAGGCAGATCCAATGTCCAATGGGCATATTATCTTAGGCGCGAAACAACATAGTCTGTATGGTTATCCCATTAGTTACTATATACATAGGTTACTATAATCTGTGGTTAGCTTTGTCTCACTAGTGAGTAAAAATCGATTTTACTCACTGATTTTAAGCAGCAAAACCTTCATGTTTGAGCTACTGAAGTGAAAAATAAATTACTTTCATTATTGTGTTTGTTAAGACTATAACATGAAATCGATTCCAAACCATTCATGCTTTCGTCTTAGCCAAACAACGCTGCGCAAGCGGTTTAAAGCAAACTGAATGTGTTGCGTTCATATTCCATTCTTATGACAGAAAATCTGAATGTTTATTTATGAAATTCGATTCACTAGATCTAATCTAAAAATCGATAAGAAATCGATTTTGATTTTTTTTTTTTTTATATTCTAGGCGCGGCAGATGACCTCCTCCCGCCTGATGTTAAGCGGTGAAAGAGGCCCAAAATGAGATGACAGATAGAGGATAGTGACTTTACTCGACTCTCCTACCTGCCCTATCCCTGCCGGCCCAAAAGATGCCTTTTCACGCCTCTTTTGAAGGAACCCATGTTGTAGGATGTAGGAAACACATACGCAGGCAGAGAATTCCAAGTGCGGGAAGTACGGCAGAAGAAGGAATCTTGGAATTTCTTAGTGCGGTGTGGAATGATTTGGCGTAAATCTTCAATATATCTCAGATCACATCCCTAGATTTGACAGTCTGTGTTTGTTAGTTTGGCGTGTAACTAAACGACAACAGCGCAAAAAACTAATGCAAACCTTATTACTTATGACATAAAGTGTGCATTTCCTTGAAACTATAATAACCTAAAAACAAACTTATTTTCTTGATTATTTCAACATTCCCATTATGAATCTTGACAGAAGTTGGTAAGTATCATTTATTATTATTATATAACCAAATAAAAGCAATTTCATCGAGACACAAAAATAATAAAGTCAGTACATTTGCCCATACTAAAATGGTCAATCTCCTTTCAGTTATATATTGATATAGAGATAATGTATATGTACAATGAAAAATATATAGCAACAAATGCAATAAATTATATTAAAAAGAAATTTAAAATTATTACAAACCTTATTCCAAAGGTCTGGCCGACACAACCTTAAATGAGATAAAAATTGTTTGGTATTTACAGATTTATATCCACATCTACAGGAAAGGAAACGGGCGTTTTTCTGACAATAATTTAGATGTTTTCGTATTTGTTCTTCATTATTGAAATCCTGTAAAAGAATAAAACATCACAGGGTTTAAGTCAGGTCAAATGAACGAATAATCAAATATATAAGACATAAAAAATCTAAGTTAGACAAGGTTTATATAACTTGTGTTTTATTTTCTATTAATAAGAATCATATTTAAAAAATCCTTAGACAGTTGCCATAATTTTGCGATAAGCCAAAACAATAGTCACAGCACAGATAATAATTTATAGACCAAATTGTTTTAGAACAATTTCATCGTCATCATTTTAACAGACAAAGCCCCACTCCTGTATATAGAGCTCCCGATCTCCAAATAGACCACTTCTGCACTGCTAAATTCAGCGTCTTCTTGCGAGCATTAACCAAATCGTCGGTCCTCCTTGTACTTACTTACCAGCGCTGCATTTTCCGACATATGCGTGCGACTCAATTTTGTTAGCAATGTGTCCTACCCACTGCCACTTAAAGTTCGCAATTTTATGGGCTATTTTGGTGCTCATGCGTATGTTATCAATTCTGATTGGATCACTCAAAAAACTTCGAAAATGCCCTCTTCGTTGCTCTTTAGTTGCTACTTTGAGCTTAAGGCCTATTGAAAGTAATATTTCTATTATATTGTAATTTTTATAGGAATTAATTAATAGCCACAATGCACTATGCACGCCTAATTATCTGGTATTGTACAACTATTTCTGGATTCGATGTATACTTTAATGTTTTTACTGTGCAATCAGTATTTTTAGGTTAGGTTAGGATTTGTATAGTGTTCAGTTAAATAAGACATAATTTTTATAGAATTATGTAACAACCAACAATTCAACATTTTTATTGCTATCAAACAACACAACAGTGAGCATAAACTTGTGGCGTATTATCCGACATATTTTGCTTTCTCTTTATAAAGGTTATATTCATATGTGAGAATAGGCCTAGTAAAATATTACTTTTCTGTAATAAAGCAAGACAGTTTACACATGGCGAACACGAAATAGTTGAATAAAAAATATCCCTAGAAAAAGTTTAAAGATTAAATTATTTTGATGATAAAATTAGGTCGCTGGCAATTAAAGTCAGACGAACCTATGAATTTTAAAAAGATTTATTTCAACAAACAAACAACAAAACAAAATGTATATTATATAGATTTTCTCTCAATTTTTTTTTTATCAATTTACACTTTATAGCCGTAGTTGTAGTTTCTAAGTAGTAAAACTACTGATGAACTACCAACGACAAAGTAAGTTTTAAAGTAATTAAGTTAAAAGTAATTAGTTAATTTGTATAGTTAACAAAAGTATTGCTACTTAATTTTAGCCTACAGTGAATCACACTTGAAGGTCCAGTGAACCGTCAGTCTTCTTTAACCACCGCTATACAAACGTAAAAAGTAAGAAAGCACGCTATAAAACTATGTTAAATAAATGTAATGTACCAAGAAAATACTGAAACAATAGAATAATACATCCTATTGCTTCTGATGTTAGTGCTATAATTTTTTTTTACTATGTCTTGCACAGTAATATTAACAAATGAATAAATATTAATCTAGTCCATTCCTTTATTGCTACAAAGACAAGGATATATTGATTAATATAAACGTACTAATGCAGGGTCTCCTTTTTTCCATCCTAAGTAGCCATGCTGGAATCTAATATGCTCAGGCCAAAAATCTGCCTCAATGTCTTGATTACAAACGGCACACTGGTATATTTCAGACTCCCATTGCGCCTGGTATACTGGATTGCTGGAATAAACAGGCAACTGGAACAATTAAAAAATATACTATTAATATTAACGTATTGGTGAAATTCAACAAACCGGAAATGTATGGTCAGTTTCATCAGAATCAAGAGATTGTTTCATGTAATAAAAAAATTAAATTCATTTTTTCAAATATGCTTTTTTAAAATTAACTTTAAAAAAAAGAGGCGGCTACCTAAATTAAAACTATTTTAAATCTATATGTAGCTTTAAAATAGCATAACATAGCATGAATATGTATAAATTCGCAGTCATTTTACACATATGTAAAATGACTGCGAATGTGAACTGCGGAAACTGCGAACAACTGTACTGTATACTGTCAAATGTTGCAGAATGATCTTGACACATTATCCTTCTGATTTAAGTGGAACTACATGTCACTAACAACTAATGTGAACAAGTACTTTGTGAAAAAACCTTAACCACCAAAATTTGCAAAGGACATCCATCACCAAAGACTTGGGTCTAATTTTTGAATACAAATTGACATTCTGTAATCATTATGATAACATGACAGCTAAGAGCAATAAACTTGTTGGTTTTATTCCAGAATTACCAAACATTTCTGCAAGTCAAAAAGCACAATTGTCTTTTGGAGTAGTTTGGTGCGTAGTGAGGTGGTACTGCAATTTTTCACCCTTTTATTACACATATCGAGCGTATGCATGTCCATATGTCCATCTGGCCACCTACCAGATGGACCGACGACCTAGTGAAAATCGCTGGGTCTCGTTGGATATAGGTGGCAACGGACCGGTCGAGCTTGAAATCGACTAGAGAGGCCTATGTCCAGCAGTGGACGGCAATAGGCTGAGACGATGATGGTGATGATAATGAGCGTATGCATGAAAGGTTTATGAGGATGATATATTAGGTTATAGGTTTGATTTAAGCATTCTTGGTCATCTTATCAGAATATACTCTGAAGGTTTGGCCTCCTTTTTCTGGAAACATGGTATAAGCGTAGTGATTAAATAAACTTATACAAAACAATTTACTCCCCAATTTTATTGACCACCAAAATTTAAACATTAGGTATATATCTGGAAATCTCAATACAATTTGGTGAGGTCGAAACTCTCGGTTCAGTGCTCACCAGCTCGAAGCCTGATGTATAGCCTGATATACATCAGGCTATACATCATTTTATTACATAAATTCTATGTCTGTAATAGTGTTTACTTCTGTCTGTTTCATGTGAGTTGGTTGACTGGATCAGTTTTATTATTTGTTGTATATTGTTGTTTTAATCTCATTACTAATTAATATTATCAATTTATTAGTTGGAATATCACACAATTATTTGTCATTACTTTAGATAAGTGCGGCTCTCAAACAACTCAATGACGGCAAGACGTCACATGATAATGGAGTTATAGATAAGGCAAGTGAATTAGGGGTCCAAAAGGCCCTATAAACTATTTAACTCCGTCCTTCTCGAAAGTAAAACGTGTAAAGCGTGACAAAGTGATGCGATGGCACTGTTCTTCACAAAAGGGGCACACAGAACCCAGATGAAGATTACAAATCTTTCACGCTCCTGAGTCATATTTACAAGCTGATATCAAGCTATCATCAAGCGATCTACAGACCATAGACCTCAAACTATGAAAATCACATTCATTTTACAACGAATGTGATTTTCATAATAAAGCGCCTTTAAGACGCTTTAATATTTAAATGATTGAAATGCTATTCTAATACCTACATCAATTTACAAAAAAAAATCCGCCATCTTGAATATAAAAATGAAAGACATTTTTGAAATAGCTCAATCAAAATTATAACAGCTAAATTACATTCCATATTGGACAACATTTTTATAATTAGCAGCACAAAATAAGAACGAAAAGTATAAGTCTATTATTGTATCTCATTATTGTGATGTACAGAGACTACACTTGCCTTTGATGCATTGCTAGACCATTAGCTCACGTAATTAATCTGTCCCTGACACAAGGCCACTTCCCTGACGAATTGAAAATATCTTTAGTAAAACCTTTTCTTAAAAAAGGATTGAGTGAAGATATGAACAATTATAGACCGATCACATTAATACCAATAATCGGGAAAATTTTTGAGAAGGTAATGTACAATAAAATCTAGTTTTATTACATTACAAAAAATATTATCACATTCTCAGTTTGGATTTAGAAAAAATAGCTCGACAACTTTAGCATGATTTCATTTAGTAAAGGAAGTAACACAAAATTTAAATGACGGATTTAAAACTATCGCAATCTTTCTAGATATGAGCAAAGCCTTCGACTATGTTTCCCATCAATTATTACTTCAAAAATTAGAAAGGTACAGTATTAGAGGTAGTGCATTAATGTGGTTAGAAAGCTACTTATCTAATAAAAAACAATGCGTTGAAATATCTAAATTCTTTGGCAAAAGTAAAAAAACGTACTACTCGGAATACATGGTCAATAGATGTGGAGTGACACAAGGAGGAGTCTTGGCACCACTGTTAGTTCTGCTATATATAAATGACCTCCCCTCAATAACAGACTCAAAGTGTTTATTATTTGCAGATGACACGTCAATCATCATAAAAGGCAAAAATGAAAAGGAATTTAAAAAATTAGCAACCGAAAACTTCCTGAAATTTATTGAATGGTTTGACATTAACTGTTTGAGGTAAATATGCATCCGATTATCCGATCTCTAATAATAATACTATTAACATGGTGGCGGATGCAACTTTTTTGTGTATAAAAATTGACAAATTATGTAATTGGAAATATCACATTGACACAGTTGTTAACAAAATTGATAGATATATATTTGCACTAAACAGGATCAGGCAAACTGTATCAAAAGAAGCTGCTTTAATTGCCTATCATGGATACGTCTCATCAGTTATAAGATATAGTCTGATTATATGAGGCAATTCAGTAGACATGTCCACGGCATTTAAAGCACAAAAAAGAAGTGTGAGGAAAATTTGCGGTGCTGACTACCTTGACAGCTGTAAGCCTTTATTCAAAAAGTTAAATATACTTCCACTACCTTGCCTATATATATTTGAGATCGCAATGTTCGTAAAAAAGTATTCTCACATATTTCCTAAAAATAATAATTACCCCTATAGAGGTAGAAGAGGTAATGACCTGCATATTCCTCAACAAAAAATGAAATTATACTCAAGAAATACATACTGCATGGCAATAAGAATTTATAACAAAATACCTGATAGAATAAAAAGACTAAATGATAATAATTTTAAATCTAATCTCCATAAATTTCTACTGGATAAAATGTATTACGACATTGATGAATACCTCAATGGCAAATTAAAGTAATCAAATAAACGGACTCAATTTTACTAACATGACATTTAAATAGACATTAAAACAATTTATAATATGACTTTGTAAAATTTATAATATGACTATGTAAAATTTAAGTAATTAATATAATTATAATGTAATGTTCTGACCTAAATATGCTTTTGTGTAGATTTTCTCTTTATAAATTATGTAAGTAGATAACAAAATATTTACATTACAGATTTAATGTTTGTTTGATAATAACTTATAACATATCAATAAACAGAAGAACAGAATAGTAAATGTAACATAATATTAGGAACTAACAAACTTTAAACATTTGCACGTCGAATAATCGATTGAATATGTCGGGATTATACTATGTCAACCTTACTAACCATATTCTCGCAAATAAATGATTGACTCTTGACTCTTTTAAAGAAATAACATGGAAATTGAAAACAATTGAATACATTCAATGAGCTTCATTTGATTTCAAATCGACTTACATTTCGTGGCATATAAGTTCATATTGCAAACATTGAACAAGTTAAAGCGCACTTTCAGAAGATGAGTGCAAAAAATTGCGCTTACTTTGATCTCTTATAATAGAATTACTCGTGGCTTAACTAAACTACTTAAATTCACTACTAATAAGCTACTTATTTAGGAAGTAATTGATTCGTATTTACCCATTTCGCAGCACATTGTTCAATATGTAGCAAAAATGTTTCCAGATGATTTACTTTAAATATACACAAACTGCAGTGGAGAATTTCTTCACTCTTCAATCTTCTGCTTAATCGCTCAATAAATTCTTCGTTTTTCGAGTCCTAGAAAGAAAATATTATAATTACTAGTAGTGGTCCTTATTTCAATACCAGATAATATAATTACTTATTTTGTCGTAATGAATAACACGTTATTTAACAACGGCTTATACTGTTATCCTGCTGTTGCTGTTGACAAAATTATCGCCTAGTCGCATTGTTGTTGTTGCCGTGTGCGGCACGGTGCTACAAGCTACATATGAGCGAGAGAAAGCAAACCGTTGTGTAGGCGTAGGCGCTCGCTCTGTTGCCTGACTGCTGATTCTTATAATATTAACCTTTCTCACAAGGAATAAAGTTCCTATTTGTTTATTTCTTATAGTAATGTTACTAATCCCAAATTCACAAATTTGTACCTTCGCTTGTATGACAATTAGACTCATTTTAATAGGGTATTACAGTCTAATTCAAAAAGTGTTTTAATTTAATCTGTTATTGATAAAATACCACAAAAAAATATAAATACTTTTTTTTTATTCCAATTATTTCATAAAAACGTGTTTTAATTTTACAATTCAAATTTGGGCGCGAAAACGCCAATTCTCAGGCCGCCATGTCTGTGACGTCACGGGCATTGTAAACATTACGCTTCGCTGAAAGAAATAAACATATTTTCGAAATAAATAATGAGTTCTAGTGGCCTTATCATTGGTGTCTTGTGTCTGAATGTAAGAATACAAGTGTTAAAACACCGGAAAAGTTATGGATACAAGTGCCAACAGATTAAAAATGAGAAATACGTGGTTGAAATTAGCACGAAAGATCCAAAGTCATTGTCCACAAAAACGAAATACTATTTTTGTGAGGATCATTTCGATGTAAGTATGCAGTTTAATAGCTCATATAAACATGTGAAAATAAATTCTTGTCATTACAAAACTAATATTTTATAGGTTATATTTTTCTGAAAGGAAATTTTAGGTTATAATACCTATGATCGCAAAATAAAGCATAATCGTAAAGTTTTGTTGTTATTAAAGGAAAGTTTGTAGTACGTATATTAATACTTACATAGATGTTTTGACATTTCTTAATTCCGCAGAACAGAAGTCGGGATTGCAAGCGAAGAATTTCGCCACCATCAATGTATTTATTCGTGGAAGATTAGTACTTTTTGCTTTTACAAAGCCGTCTTCCATGGTCAATATATATAGTATAGGTGCAGAATATCAAGAAACGTGATAGTAATAACTGAGAAACTTCGTTAATCTAATAAATTACACAGTAGACATGTACAACAAAAACCGAGGTTGTTTATTTACAAGTCAGTGACGTCACAGCGAATGCAAACATGGCGTACAGCGTTTTTGACATTCGAAGCACAGATAAAAAAACTTGTATTTTCAAATTGAAATATTTAATTTATTTTGCAGTTTTATGAATAGAAATTAATATTTTTCGTTTGTATTTTCATAAATGAACTATAAAAACATAAATTTAGATTTTATTTTTCATAGTGCGTAATACCCCATTTCCAGTGTGATTTGAAATAACAATTAAGTAAACTGTTGCTGGCTTGCTGGTGCCTAAGCTGTTGTCATTTTTTTAGTCACGCATTATTTGCTGTTGTGCGATCGTGCGTATGCAAATTAAATTATTCGTTGCAATAAGTAAATAATGTAAACATTGAATGTAAATAATGTAAATATTGAATGTAAATAACAAATTATGTACAGATCAATGAACTTTTAAATACGCCAGAAAATTATATTGATTAGGTAATTAGTTTTAAATTATTTAAATTACTGCCTAATATTCTGACAGTCCTAAGCCATATCATTGTTAAGAATAATTAAGCTAGCTATGATAACAATAACAATCGTACTCAACAACATTTGTTAAAACAGCAATATAACAGGATAACAGACAACAGTTTACAATAACAGTTATAGGAAAATAACATAACAGTGTTATTAATTATTACAAAACAGTCGTTATTGCCATCACTGATAATTACAATATGCCATATTTCATCATAAGTGAAAGAAGATCTTACAGTGACATGTACATGTGTATGTGGCGTTCATTCAGTGACTGAGTAGTTTCTCAAAAGCAACTTGATCTATAAAGATTGTATTTAGTACACAGATAGAGTAAGTCAGTCATGTAGTTATGATAGGAAACTTTAGTTACGAATAAATATTGAAAGAAATGGGTGTGGAAGTGGCTATTACTTGACTGAGATGTACGAAAAATGGGACGTATATTCTGTATTATAATGGACAATCCCCCCCTTGGCGATGGCTCGACCAACTAGGTCGAGCTAGCCCGTGGGCGTGTGGCGGTAGAATCGCGAA
Organism: Scirpophaga incertulas; assembly: GCA_036419045.1. Taxonomy (NCBI): domain Eukaryota; kingdom Metazoa; phylum Arthropoda; class Insecta; order Lepidoptera; family Crambidae; genus Scirpophaga; species Scirpophaga incertulas. The sequence continues at coordinate 23,934,822 of CM071634.1, read as the reverse complement.
AGCGCACGCGCCCCGGTATGGGCAGAGAACACCGGGGGGTTTTAGTGGGTAGGCCGGTCCCTCAGACCGGAGAGCCCCACACACGCGACAGCGCGGCGTCATGGTGCATAAGGATTTTTTCCCCCCGAAAAAAAAGTTCTGTATTATAATAACTGTGGAATTCACATATTTAATGATAACCCATAATCATTTTTAAATTAGTTATGATCAATTAGCAATACAGGCAGTAATTTCTCTAATTTTAACACCCTAAAAGGGTGAAACATAACACCGTTGGTTTGCGTAAAAACAATTAAATATACACGAATTAAATTCGAAGTGTGTCATTTCAATGAAAATTGTAGTTTGTGCTCTAGAATCTAGATTACATTTTAGCTCATAGGTTAATCATTTATTCTCCAAAGGCAAATAGAGTAGGAATGTTACCCCCTTTTTCTCGTCTCTAGGAGCAATACGATTAAAGTTTGACCTGAGTCCAAACTGCTCTACATTTATATTTATTAAATACGAGAGTGTAAAGGCCCTATTAATGAAGTCTCATCTATGTTCGTATTGCCTCCGTTTTATGTAAAAATTTCTTGTCCGAAAAAAATGATGATATATATATATATTCTTGACTCGTAATATATATTCTTGGCACTCTGTGCGCCAGCGAACAAGATTCAACTTATTAAACTTCGCAAATACATTCCTAATAATATTAATGTGTTCGAGACTACAAATTCGCAATGATGATTTTTTTATGTTTGATAATACAATATAGTTATCACAATACATGTAACAGTATATTTAACACCAACTGACCTTATGGCATACCATATTTACACGAGAAACTGCTTGCCATTCCACATACAAACATGCACTACACGAGTAGTAATTACAAAATATTGTTATTTTTATTTTTGCTAAAGATGTATTTTTTTTCTGATTATAATACTTTTAAATATACAAAACCAGAAAAATCAATACATTTTTTTGTACCAATAAAATGCGTTCTAATTAGTAAATGTAAAGTTCTATTTACTTACAATTTTTTGTCCAACTATCCACCCTACAGAATAATGTACGTCGTCAACGTGTTTATTCCAGGCCGAGTCGCATAAAACTAACTTGCAAATGTCACATTTGATGTTTTTCTTCGTTGGTAGCTGTTCAATTTCCGATGAAGAATCTTTCGAACTACGTCTTCGCTTCTGTTGACAAATGAAAAGCAATTTATTCCAAAGTCAACACATCAAGAATAAACAAGCATCCCATCGACACTTCGTATGATAAATTATGAAGGAATTCTATCAACATTACGGTAAAGAAATAATTATACTGCAAGTGAAATTTGATAGCAAATCGTAAAGCGTCTATAATTTACAAATATATAGACGCTATACTTTTGTATTGGGTCTTAGTATAATTAATAATTGGTTTGAAATTGTTTTTAGTGACAGTGTTTGGTGAGACTTGGCAGAGTTGGTACAAATATCGCAAGTATCACATATAATACAAACTCAAACCAGAAGAAATTTTTGTAGGTCATACGAAATATCAGTTCGTGCGGAACCGAACTCACAACCTTTAGCTTATCTCTTACTTACTCTTACAACCTTTGGTTTTTTATGGATTGTAATCATTACAAATTACTTTCAGCTGAATTTTGCTGAATAAAAATAGATTCTCAATAATACCTTTTCTACGGCGATGTTACTATTTCTTGGTGAAGTACAGCTTTCGACCCTTTTGACGTTGGATGTTGAAGTGCCACTACTTCCTGGCGAAGTACAGCTTTCTTTTGGTTTGCAATTCACTACTCCAAGAGTGGCTTCTTCCGATGTTTTCTGTTTGACATGTTCCTCCTATCAAACATATTTTTTTTAGTATTTCTATTTTTTTTTATTGTTTTCAGTTAATCGTTTCCTTTAATTCTTTATTTCCACGAATACGCAATATAACAAACCATACAATTTCTAATAACATTATATGGAATATGAAGAAGTTTTTTTGAATTGACAGTTAAACACCAATATTTCTTGATTTCTGAGTTTTATTAATTAAACAGATGTGTAAAATAATAACAATGTGGTTCGTTTTATATATATATATATATATATTATATATATATATATATATATATATATATATATATATTATATATATATATATATATATATATATATATATATAATATAATAACGTATATTAATATGTGTAAGATAAGTAGAATAGTTGGCATTATTCCACAAAGCAGTAAAATATACCAAAACCTACGTTAAGTAATAATATTAGCATTCACCATCATAAGAGTTTTTGATTCTTGAATTAATAAACATGTAATTTTTGTTGTCATAAACACCCACCGTTACTACGAATGATTATCTACAGTTATTGACATTTAATTTTTAATTACCATTCCCATTGCAGCGTTACTTCTTGGCAAACGATAGTATTTTTTGCCATTAATTATACTTGTATTAGAATCTGCTGACGTTTTACTAGCGTGCTCCACCTGTCAAACAAAAGTAATTTATCCAATCCATTCAATAATTGACTCTATTAGTTTACTCAGTATTACGACTTAACAATTTGACATTATTCCTCGAAGCAATATAACAGCTTTTTTTTAAAGTAATGATAACTATATTCACGATTTGTTGTAATTTCTGTAAAATGGACTGCAGTTTAGTACAAATATTTTTAGTTGAATACAACTAATTTCATTTTTATTACCATTAAAGTGTCAGTGAAGGGGGAAGTACAACTTTCGTTTGGTTCGACTTCCCCTACAATAACGGGGACGTCTCGCGAAGTTTTATGTGTGACACGTTCTTCCTATTGAACAATATATTACATTAATTTCAATAATTATACCTTTTTATTTTTGCCGTGGTCCAGCTTTAATAACGACCCTGTAACTTGCCATGATATTTTGTTATTCCACAAAGCAACAACAAAGGTAAACTGAGGAAACTAATGATAATAGCACTCAACAGGTGTATTTTGTAATTTCATGGACCATAGTGAAAAACAAATGATTTGTTTGTTTTTTGCATTAAACAGAATTTTAAATTATTTTTGTCGAATTCAACAAAGTTTTAAGTTATTACCTTTTCCATTGCAGTGTTACTACTTCTTGGCGAAATATAACATTCGTTTTCTTTGACGTTGCTTACACTAATATTGACATCTCTCGAAGTTTTCTGATTGACTTGCTCCTCCTAACAAACAAGATTATTTATAAAATAATTATTAAAATAATATAAATTGTACGTTTTATATTTGGTATTATACTAAATCGCAAAGCAGTGTAGTAAGCCAAAACTTAAGGTGATGAATGATAAGACTGTCACCATCTCCGAGTATGTTATTGGGGTTTATGGACTAGCAAATAATGGATGAATGAAAACAAACCAATAACTGCTTTGAATGTGATTAAAAAAATCATTGATTTCACAGAACTCAGTCTGTAATTTATCCAAACAGATAAAGAATATGGATTGAACATTTTAAAGGAATTTCTGTGATGTTCCAGCGACAACAAGAAAAACAACAAAAATAAACATATTCCTATAAAAAAAAGATAATGTTATATCAAATAAAATATCGTATGTATATATACATACATAAGAGATATATATATAGACGCATAAGTACAGTATAAGTATTCATTTGTAAATCCTTATATTCTAAACACATTCTTCAAATCATATTATTATTTTTTGTAAAATATTAATTAAGTATTCGTTCATATTATGTATAAAAAATATGTGAGACAACCAATAAATCATTCTATAATTTTACTGAATTTTAAACATATTTCTAAAAAAATTATTGTCTTGTGAACCACGTTTGTTTGCCAAAGAAACAACAGTGTTTTTTCCATAAATCAATATATAGTACGTAGCCATTTTCAAATAAGAACCCATTGAATCTAAAACCATTATATCTGCCTAGTCATTGTTTGTACAGACAGCAACAAATCAGACTTACATGAGCCAGCTCTTTTGACGCTCGTAATAACTCTGATTTTCGTAATGCAAATATAAAGCTTGACGTGTTGCTGACGGTACCTACTAGGGTTGCCAATCATAGGACGACTAGTATATCATATACTATTTAACAATATTTCGGCTCGTCAAGTTAAAATATACTGTTAAATTACTTTGTACAGAATGGTCGACGCACATACTTCGATTCTTCGTTCGTCTTTCTTTATTATTCGTCTTCGATTTATTCCTAGGTGTATAAACCTCACGATGTTTTTCTTCACTATAGGACCTTCGTATTAATGTATATATCAAATTCAATTAACAAATATTACATTGAAACATAGCAGGATCGAACCAGTAAATAATTAACTTTCTACTAATTTGCCTACAAACTGTTAGCGACCCTAGTATCTGCTACATTAATTTAACCTACTATATATTATTTTAAACTGAGTTAAATTAGTGTTTTATTGTTAACCAAAATGATTACGAACATGTAAAAATAGAAGCATTACGATTGAAAAATGTTATGTTTGGAATGTATGAGATGAAAACTTTCAAGTTTATTAACAATAAATATCTAAATTCGCAATAAAATACAAAACTAGACATATTGACAGTACTGCATAAACTGCTACATAATACCAGACTATCCACACATAATACACTTGAAATATGAGATTATCAGTTGCATTTATACATATATACATTAACCATGCCAGATCTTGATAAAATAGACTAAGTTGTCCACACATTCAACTTCGCAATTTTTTTTAAAGTCCTGGTGCAACTGCCCGGCTTCTATGTACAGATCTTAATTAGGGTCTAATGACATCCACGGAAAAAAGGGAGAAATGACACGTTTTCCGAATCCGCCTCGCACATAACATTTCCATTTACAATATTAACATTGTTAGAATTTGTTATCTACGATTGATACGACTCGTTTCACCACTTGCCGATTGTTTTTGATATTGTATTTTTAAGTATTCAAAACAATTATAACCAATGATAAAAATTGTACAACCAATATTTCACGAAAAAAATTGTCCGTAGGAATACTATCAACAATTTTTCTTGGAAAACTATCTTTACTAGGCTAACAGCTCATTACATACTCATAATAAAATTGTAATATGATAATATGCCTGTCAGTAATAAATTAGTATTGCATATTAATCAGTCATAATGTCCATATCCAATGGAATGAATTAAATGCACACGCACACTTTTTTCCATGTTATAATATTCCTTTTTATCACACACTGTTGTTGTTACAATGTATTTATGACTATATATATATTGACGAAATAGCCGGCTATGGTCTCTACCTACCCCATTGAGAACAAGGCGTGACATATATGTATGTATGTATAGCCGGCTACCGTAGCTTCCTCCATTTTAGTACAAAGATATTATTTCATATTTTCTGTAAAGCTACAAAAGTAGTAGTTAGGGTTACAAATATAATAAAAAGAAAAAATGTCTTGATACTGATTTCATTATGGATTATTTGACGTATAAATATTGCAATTGTAAAATTATAATGTTATTTATATAGAATATTATGTAATGTAAGGGAATAAAAAGGTTCGCCAGTTTTAAATTCGAATCGAATATAATATCCTCTTGGACATATGTCTTCATAAAACTGTGACTATGAACACACTGTAGCAGATAAAAATATGCAATTGTACTATAATAAAGTTCAAACTCTCGTAATAGCTACTAGTATATTTCCTGTTTGCTATCAATTGCATAAGCAGGCCGGATAAATATTGTATAATCTGTATTTATGGTGTCAGTAACATGTGTTTATGATTGATTCTTGGACTGCTGCAAAAATTCAATCAAAACAACAAACCTCTTTATTTCTTGGCAGTACAGCTGTGTAGAAGTTAGATGTACTACTAGACAGACATACATAAATGATTTCGACAAAGGTAAGTGGTAAAACAGTCATTTAAAATCATATCATAATAACCCAACCACATAGTCAAAATATTTGTACTTACAAGACTAATCGTATTATACGGGTCGATAAATCCTACGGTTTTATTTTTATCTATGTTACTTTGAATGACCTTATCAGTTTCATAACATTTTTTCTTATGTACAGACACATCACTTTCCTCCAAATAAGTTTGTGAGGATGAGCTGTCAGAGTTCTCAATAATTGTGTGCTTTTCATCCCTCTTTATAGGTAATTTCTCAGTTGTAACAAATTCTTGTGGTTCACCAATAAAATTTACAATAATATCATCTTCTATATCAGTCCCTATTTCAGCATATTCATTCCAACAAATATTGTAAGTTTCTTTTTCGTCTGAAGTGTCGTCTACGATGAGAGTGTCGTCTACGTTTAGAGTGTTGTCCACGAAAAGAGTGTTGTCTACGGAAGCACAAAATTGAGCCTCTTCCAGGTTACTATATATACTATATATCAATTTGGAATTGCAATTGATAGATTGTGCATACCAGTAATGAATATGTTCGTACGGTTTGTTTGTGTTATAATTTGACATCCTACCAAAATCACCACATAAACAATGTGGCCAAGCTCCAATTGTACATTTATTATTAGAGTTACTTTCTGTTAGTGTTATTGTGTCCAGACAATGAAGAGTTTCAGGCGTTAATTGATTTGGTGTAGTATTTTTTATTTCTATTTGCCGTAACCTTTTTGGGCGGCAATATGTTTTAATTCTACAATTTAGTTCTATTTTATCTTCATCTCCTCCAGGTTTCTCTACTCCCTCTACAGTTGCTTTTAAATTTAGACCTCTATTATTCAACTTTATAATTGTATTATCAATCTCTGTATCAATTGTACGTAATATTAAAGACTTATTTTCCAATGATTCATTGCGAAATGACTTATTTACAGAATGTATATCATTTACTATTGTAGAATCAATTGTGTTATTTTCCTCACTCTTAGATAAGCTCACGTTTTCAGATTTCATATCCTCTGCAGGAATAAATTCATTCAAAGTAATCTTATCGTTTATATTTGACACAGTATTCTTATCATCAAAATTTGAGTTGCCAGATGCTACTACCATGTATCCCATATCTATATTTTCATCTGAATTGTCATTAGATTTTACCAATTCTAAGTCAACATCTGTATTAGAAAAACTTATACATGTATCTGGAACATCCAACCTCATTTTCGAAACACTTTCAATGTCACAATTGTGAGAGCATAATGGCATATTCAATGTCTTTCTAAAATCAGTATTTTCAGTATAATACAAATCATCATTTAGTTTTTTTGATTCGATTGTTAGTCCTATATCAGATAGAACTTCTGTTTTATCTTTACATATTTCAATATCTGCAGATGTATATAAAATTCCTGTTTGCCTATTTTGAACTTCCTCATTCTTATCTTCAAGTGAATCATGTGACACTATATTCTTATTTGCATCTGTAGATTGTGAGATGTTTTTGTATTTCTGTGGCTCAGAATACTTTTTTGTTGGATTTTCTACTTCTACACATTCAGGATTTGATACCACACCATTGTCCGTTGGCATGCCACATTCAGAAAAATTATCAGGTGAGTCTATAAAATGATTATCAGCATTGTTTCTTTTTAAATTCAAATTGAATTTTTCGGCATAATTTGAATTTTGTCTATTAATGCCTTTTGAATATTTTTTCAGTGATTCAGTATGTGATAATTCAGAACCAAATAAGGCATACTTATCGGTATTTGAGTCGTATTCTTTAATTTTTTTTGTCGGCAAATCAACAGTTTCTGTTATCTCGTGTGGTATAATGTTGTTAGAAGAAAAATCTTGCACTGGATTATTACTCTGATTTCGAGGGCACTGCTGACCCAACTCATTGTACTCAACATTAGATGTTTTATTAAAATGATCAAGTGTAGTTGCTATTTCTACCTCACCAGAAATAACATTTGCAACACAGGGCACAAATGTTGGGCTCAATAATACTGAAGATTTCATTAAATTTGCTGTCTCTAAAATTGATGTTTCATTAATATTTTTGGTAACTTGGTTATTCTCTTTAAAATTCTTTGAAACTGAACAAACATCTTTGTTTTTAACAATCTCGACTATCGCGTCGGTATCTGCAATCAAAAAATTTATGATATTATTATACAGCGTTATGATGATATTATTATTATTTTTACATACATAACATGAAATTAATTTGTTCGGACTAATATGAAATTAATAAAGCAATGAGCTTGAGTATCCACTAACCAGTCACAAACTCACAATACTCATTCCACAAAATACTACTTTACTACTTATTTTATAAATATACATCATAGAATTTAGTAAAGAAGTTAGTCAAAAGTGTTTAAACTGTTACTCTGTTCCGTTTCCCTCAACATACTACCAAAACCAAAGACACAGACAGCTCTGTGTTTGTGGAACAGACTACATAAATAAATGAATTGAAATTGAAGAATGGTAATAAAATAATATTCTTTTATCTTCACTCCATGACATCCCTTAGTCTTTAGAACTTAGTTACAATGTTTGTGTGTCAACCACCAATTCTGGAAATCATTCAAAATGTTGGGGTTACTAAATAAAATGTGTTAACAAAAAATAAATCCATAAAGTTGCTTTCAATATGTAACGCCTGCGCAAATAAAATATGTAATACTTGTAATATGTATAAATAAATAATACGTTTTTAACATTTTGTAGCTGTGCGCTAATTATTGAAATGGTACAAGGCCCATAAGTCCTTTGAAATTTAAATTTCGAATAAAATTCAAACGGTGCGCAAGAATGGCGCGCGGGGTACGGGGGAAGCACCAACGGTCTTTCGGAATTCAGTCGCCATGGAGCGTTTCACTGGTGCGGACCGTGCTTTTTGTGTGCGCGAGTTTTATCGCAACAATAATTCTGCTACCGTTGCGCGGCGTAAATTTCGAGAACATCACAATTTACGCATCTTTAACGACACTCCAAGTATTCAAACAATTAAGAACTGGGTTACTAAGTTCGAGGAGAGTGGTTCTACGTTGGATAAAAAACGGTCAGGTCGACCAAGGACATCACGCACTGAAGAAAACATCGACGTAGTGAAACAGTCAATTCGTGAAAATCCTACCCAGTCTACTCGTAAGCGTTCCAGTGCATTAAACTTATCCAGAACTTCATTACAGCGGATTTTAAAGAAAGATTTACTTCTTCACCCTTACAAGATTCAATTAGTACAGGAATTAAAAGATACTGACCCTATGCACAGACTAAATTTTGCAAATGAAATGTTCGACCGCTTTACATCGTTTAATAACGTGTTATTCTCTGATGAGGCTCACTTCCACATCAACGGCCATGTCAACAAGCAGAATTGTCGCTACTGGAGTTGCGAAAATCCAAATCGCAACCATGAAAGGCCCTTACATAGCCCTAAAGTGACAGTTTGGGCGGCTATGTCAGCGCATGGCATCATAGGCCCTTACTTTTTTGAGGACAGCAGAGGTCGCGCGGTTACTGTTAATTCGCAGCGCTATGTGGCAATGATCGAAAACTTTTTTGCACCAGAGTTGCAGAATTTTCCAGGCTTCAATACGCGGACCTGGTTTCAACAGGATGGAGCAACTGCCCATACCTCTAATACCGCTATGCCCGTCGTTCGTCAACTTTTCCCTAGTAAAGTTATCTCTCGAAGAGGAAATATTGCCTGGCCACCACGTAGTCCGGATCTGACCCCAATGGACTTTTTCTTATGGGGTTATCTTAAGAGTAAAGTGTATGAAACCAACCCGCGGTCAATCGATGTCTTGAAAGAAAATATTCGACGAGAAATGGCAAGCATTACAGAAGTTACTTGCCGCGCAGTGATGGACAATTTTAGACGTCGCTTACAGGAGTGCCGCGATCGTAACGGATTACATTTAGACGATGTAATTTTCAAAAAATAATTCCCATTTTATTAAGATTACTTGAAAATAAAAACCTTTTTCATATTGTAATTAGTTTTTTTAATGATTTTTTTTACATTTCAAGGGACTTATGGGCCACCTTGTATATTTGGAAATGAACATGTCAATGATTTTGCAGCCCAAATGTTTGAATACAATTTTACAATTCAAACTGGCTAGCGTGAGCACCAAAACACAATATCATGGTAATGCCATATGATAAAACATCTGCACGTATAGTTGAGCCAAATAAGAGAACGAATGTTTACCAACAAAGTGTTGCCTAGCAACCACCCTAACCTTTTTCTATTATAATACAGTTTTATTGCTTTCGAATTTGTGATACCTGTTTAATATTATAGCGTAGTAATATTTTACAATTTATTCCGACTGACTGTCGCAGTCAGACTGTTTAATAATCTATACTAATATATAAAGCTGAAGAGTTTGTTTGTTTGTTGTTTGTTTGTTTGTTTGTTTGTTTGTTTGAACGCGCTAATCTCCGAAACTACTGGTGCGATTTGAATAATTCTTTTTTTGTTGGATAGTCCATTTATCGAGGAAGGCTATAGGCTAAATAACATTACGCTATGACCAATAGGAGCAAAGACAGAGCGGTAAATGTGTAAAAAACGGGGAAAATTATTCATTTTTGAAGGCTTTCTTTGCGTGTGCTGCGAAAACGGTTCAAGATACACAAAAATATGTATGAAAGAATTATTCCTCTATACATGATCTAAAAAAAGTCCGCGACGGCATATGTCTATCTTTTAAGGTTTAGTCACAATGACCGTTTTTATGGTACCAAATTTGGATATGTCGCGTTGTCAAGATCGGTAACAGCTGAGGTGCGCAAAATAACTATTCCACGCGGACGAAGTCGCGGGCACAGCTAGTCCCTAATAAAATTATGAATGCGAAAGTCTATTTTTCTGTCTGTTACCTTTTCACGCTGAACCAATTTGGATGAAATTTGGTTCAGAGGTACGTATTGTTCTCACAATACGTACCTCTGAACCAAATTGAAAAAAAGACATTCTACTTTTTACCATGGGAAAATTGAATATAACACTGGCGCAGCCGCGGGTGGAAAGCTAGTATATCTACACTAAAATTATAACGAGGAAATATTTGTATTTTTGTAATCAATAAACTCAAAAACTACTAGTTAAGTCGATTTCAAAAATTCTTTCACCAATGGAAAGATTCATTCAAGCTGGGTAATATACACTAGATTAAAAATTTTACCGCGGGAAAATATTTCTTTCCTATGGGAGACTTTGTTATTAATATGTTCATATGTATTGCGGCCAGATACAATAATGTCATTTAAGAACATTACAATCTAATATGATTTTTACCACGGGAAAACAACATGTCCACCGTTGCGAAGATGGTGCAAACCACTAGTACCACACAACCTCTAGTTCAGGAAGCCTGCCTGGGCCACCCACAAGCACAAGCTTTAGGAATAAGGTCAGGTCTCACCAGGCTAGAGGGATTTGATGGTTCTTACCCCGTAGGATGCATTTATAATTTGAACATATTCATCTTGGTAATATTTGTGTACAAGGAAAATTTACTAACCAAAAAAATAATAAGTAACAATAATAAAACGAAACTTGAGAAAACACAGGGAATAACACGACAGTACTTGAAAGCAGGTAGGTTATGACCACTAATTATGACGGCCATGTTGCAAACATAATACGACCAAATAGTTTTTCTACGTTCCGTTACTCCTTTCAGTAATTCATTCCTTTATAAAGTGAGATATAATTATAATAATTTTATTTAAATAATGTAGTAATAATTTAAACTAGTGATTTTTACTTAATAACATAAATATCAATTATATAGTTGCCACAGAAACATTAGTAAAAAAGTGAAAATAAAAAAAATTTGTATTTATGATTTGCAACAAACGGAACATAGAATTTTCGATCATGGTCGGATTAAAATGCAAATATATGCTACTGATTTGAAAAGGTGGCTAAGTTGAAGCGAATACGTAAAAAAATGTGGTCTATTTCAGTTGATAGATTAGAATAAAAGTGCCGACTATAACCGAAAATGTTTATTACATCTGAATTTCACTTATGTCATCATGATTATAGGGTTATCAAGTAAAATTAATTATGTTTTTATTTTATAAATTCATTTATGTGGAAGTTTCTTAAGTGTTTGTAGTAGTATGTTTTAGAAAAAAATATATTATAATGGATCAGTCATGAAAACATTTTACAAATACAAGATAACGACAAGATAATTGACGTTTTTTTGAATTGAGTTGTGATAACCCTAAAACTGGTTTGTTTACATTTATTCGTTTCCTTAAATAAACGTAGTATAGTTAATGCGCATTCTGATGTTTTCTAATTAAGGTTATTATTTTTTTATCATTAGTCTCATCAAGTGGCTGTCACGTATCTCTACACTTTATTCCTGTTGATGTTTACTTATCCTTCAATGAAACCTATAGTATTTTAAAATAAAAATATGTCTTTGATTTTCATTTTACAAAACTAGAAGAAAGTCAACCATGACTCTCGACGAACAAACAACATCCAACGAATTAATTGAAAATAGAGCCCGTTAGATTATTTTTTCCTACAATTCACTTAAATACGCATAAAGGTCACTTTTCCGTTAATGTTTACATGTATATATCCACATTTACGGTGGTCTATCATCATCAGAAAATTATGACCGAAAAGAAACCGCTGTATTTACCTCAGAATCCAAAATTATCATGACACCTAACATTCGACAACTGTTTCGTTTCATTTTGATTGTGATTGCCCATAGAGTGATGAGTTTGACATTCATTTGCAGTCAAAAAACTACAGAACACCCCAAGCTATAAAGTTGTGTGTTGGGAACTTATGCTACTAAAATTAGTATCATAAGTTCTATAATTTCTACTATCCAATAATCTATTAATACTAATTCTCTATCAAAACAAAAAATGCAGCCACATTATGAAGAGGCATACATGCAAAAAGAGCACTGCTGCTGCTTTGCACCAACAGTCTCTTTAAGTCATCTATAACAAAATGTTATATTATGTAATATTAGTGAATATTAGTGACAAACAAGCAGACTGCCCACTTGATGGTGGCTACAGTTGCAAGTAGTGCATATGGTTCCTGTGAGCAAATAGTTTATGGCAATTCTACTACCCTCACAAAAACCAAAGTGTATGTTGTCAATATGTGATATATGATGTTAAGTCCCAGTACCCTTCACACCAGCCACACAGCAATGTGAACACTACTATTTTGCAGCAGATATAATTAAGAAAGTAAAGTATTATTTAAAATAAGGATTTATAGTCAGGCCGCTCTAAGATTACCGATTTGACATATGTCAGATTGACAGCATTAGTGAGGGACTACGGCAAAATTACCGAGTCATTTAAGTAACTGTTATTTCTACTTAATAACTAAGTAAGGATTAATTAAAACAAAAATAAGATTGAAAAGATTAATTCACTTTCAGATTCACTTATAGAGTCGCTATCGCTATCTGTTACTCCAATCACAATTTCATTGTCTATAATAGAATCAACTCTTATGTCTCGTTGGTAATCTTCTAATATTCGTTTTCGGGTCTTTTCGACCACTTTCGACCCAATCCTCTTTGGTCACTTTGGAGCATGCCTCTTTCAGTAGGTTCAACATTTTCTTCGTGCTGAACGGGGGTGTCGTATTATGACGAGCTGCGTAACCTGTAACATAATTTTTATTATTAGTATTAGAAGCACTAAAATTTAATTTAAAAGTCTGGATATTTGTTTCTTTATAACTTTTTCATCAGTTAGTTTTTAATATTTCTATGTATGAACTGTGTATGTCCTGCTGTTTATTTTTTTTAGTCTACCAAGTCAGTCATGCAGAGTTTAAATACGAGTATTAATATAATGTTTATATAAAGAAGAAACAAATTACCTTTGACTTGCGCCCATATTAACTCTATAGCGTTGTATTGGCAATGGTAAGGCGGGATTCTCAGGACACGATGTCCGTGTGCCAGAGCTAGTTCATCGATTTCATATAGCTTTTTTGCTTCTTTATTTTCGAACACCAATTTGAGTAAATCCGATTTTAACATTTCGGGATTGGTTTCTATACCATTTTTTTCAAGCCAACCTGCCAGATCTGCTTTCTTATTAGCTTCAGTGGGTGATTTGTTTATTTGCGCCGAGTGATATGACGCATTATCAATAATTATAATGGATGGCTCTGGTAAACTGGGGAGTAATTGGTTTTGAAACCAAGATTTAAAAGTTTCCGCGTCCATTTCCTCGTGGTAATCCGACGTGTTTTTGGATGCAAACGTTAGCAATCCATTTTCAATAAAGCCAACTCCAGCAGAACCGGCATGGCAAATAATGAGCCTTGATCCCTTGCCAATAGGTACTTTTGATGTAGATGCATGTGTTCCATCAGTCCAAATACGTGACACAGAGTGGTTAGCATTTAACCATGTCTCGTCAATAAAAACAACGTTCTCCTAATCAGTTATTTTTAGAGCCTCTCTTAAAAATTCACATCTTTTTAAAATTATGTCATACCTTTCCATTAACATTTTCCTTTTATTGGTTTTGGCGAATTCAAAACCAATACCATGTAGCAATTTAGATAAAGCGGTTTTCGCTCCACTAAACAAGCCAGCCTCTTTTAATGAAATCATAAACACACTTCTGGTTGGATATTCATTGCGGGTATAATAATTATAAACGTGATTCCTTATTGCATCAGCATCGAAAGAATCAACACCGGTTACTGGCTTTTGTCTGCGTCTTTTCTTAGGCGTCCTTAGAATGTTTTCTTGAATTGATGAATGTTTCCTGAAGCACCAAACTTTTCTTTGTTGATATTATATATTGTTTTGGCACTGATTCCAAGAGCTTCTGATAGCCGCTCTTGTACTTGAGTTACAATAAGGGTCCGCCATTTTGTGACTCACACTCGAAATAGTCCTGTAGCTTTATGACAAGCTCCCGACATTGACTATTCAATGTTTTTCCTCGTTTCGGCATTTTAAACCAAACACAAAGTCCAAACACAAAGCAAAATCAGAGTCCAATAACGTGCCAAAGTCAACGTAAAAGCAGGATAATCAATAAACTGGAGAAAGCCGGGTCACAATTATAACAAATACACTGAGGGATGTAGTCTATGCGCACGAGTACGAAAGACGACTGAGTTGGACGATTGACATTGTCAGTCGTTCACAGCAGCTGGGTTGCCAATGTCAAAATTAATCCAATTCCCTAAATAAAATATTTGCAACAAATAAATTTCTAAATGTATATTTTTTCTGTATGGCAATAATTTATTTCATCGATATTTAATGTCAATGTCAAGTTTATCGAAGCTTATCGAGTTTCATGCTCGCAAGGCAATGTAGTATAAAAGACAATGGCTCGTATTAATAAAAATGTCCTAATTCGTGGCTTAAACCTCAGTTTAGTTAAGCCTGGCTTAACGGCTTAATCCGCGGATTAGTGAGTCCGTATTAATAAAGACCGCTAAGCCACGGTTCAACTAAATCACGGAATACGCATTATTTTATGGCCATACACGTATTCCGGTGTTGCCGGCTTTCAAAGATCGAAAGTTACCAAATGATCGTGGAATTTTTGAGTGGAAATCTGCATATTACACTTTCTTCTCGCAAGTTGTGGGTCATTTATACTGTTTTTTATAATAGAAAATAATTTCTGATTACATAAAAATGAATACATAAAAATAAAATACATAAAAATTTTTAGATAGAAATATGTTTTTATTACGTCCATGAATAATTAGGATAGCTGACATGTGTCTTAGTTCTGACATTTCTGTATTTCAGTAGAAGAGGCAAACTGCTGAACATAGGTCTTTTTCTAGACCGATCGGACCTGAGCTGCTAGTAACCAGCACCTATCTGCGATCTCCACCAAATCGTCGGTCCACCTCGTAATATTAGCTATAGGTTATGTGCGATACGAACCTCATTGCGTCCCCAGTAACGAATAGGCTAGTTGACAAAATTTGGAAATTCGTTTCAAACTATAGTTTAGTATCTGTTTCACCCCTAATATATTTTATTTTTAGAAAAATATGCCTTTTTCATAAATATTTTGCTTTTTTAGAAATGAACTTATAATTGACTTCGAAAATGGCCAAGACTGTCATGGCGTTTTGAATGACGTCTAGTGTTGCCCAAATTCAGTCTTGGTCTTGCAGTCTTGGTCTTGTTCTTGCGTTTTTGCAAGACCAAGACCAAGAACAAGACCGCGTATTTTTAGCAAGACCAAGACCAAGACTGACCGTGCAAGACTTGAGCAAGAACAAGACATAGCCTGCAAGACTCTTGCGTCTTGCAGCTAGGACTTAGCGCTATTTCACTGAGTAGTTAGGTGTAACAGTTCGGTGTATAGGTAGGTACGCTTAGAAATTCTATGAGACGCAAAAAAATGTATCAAAGAATATGAAAAACTGGACCTATACGCATTACGACTAATACCATAAACATAGCGAATAAAAATTTTAGACCCAAGGCATAAGGCTCAGACTTTTGACCTGACAATGTGGGGGAAGCAACTTAAAACAGAAAGTCTGCGCAAGTTCAATGAACTTTATGAAGAATATAAAAGTCTACACTCCAGAGAAGAAAATAAAGTATGTGATGAAGATGAAGACGTAATAGACTTTGACTTGACAACTCTATGAATGTCCCTCGACGTCATCTGGATCTTGTCTTCAAGGCTTAGTGATAGACGAGTTGGAGGAGTACCTGAGAAAACCAAGAACTGCCAGCTCGGAAGACATTTTAGATTGGTGGAGGACGCATGAGACAGAGTATCCGATTTTATCGAAAATGGCCCGTGATTTTCTCTCAATACCTGCAACTTCAGTACCTGCTGAGAGGTTATTTTCTAAAGCATCATTAGTAATTAGAAAACATAGAAATAGGTTAAGTGATGAGTCAGCCAGATGGTTACTTTGTATTAATTCTTGGTCAAAAAAAATTATATAAAGTTTCATAACCTAATGATAAAGCTGTTGATTTGTGTTTTATTAAACTCTTTTATTAAATTTCTTATAAGTTGAGGGTTCAATCTCTTTCTAGACAGATAAGTATTGTTCTTTAAAATACAGTCAAGTTATTGTAATTAATTTGTTTTTTTACATGTTTTAGCAAATGTAAGCTTATAAATCATAAATGTTTATTAAGAAACAGTTACTTCCATGGAAAACGACATATAGGCCAGTTGATTTTTCGAATTTCTTATCAAATCTTCATTTATTTATTAATCTGCTTGATCTTTACTATGGCTATGTTAATTCAAGCTCACAATGTTCCAATTCTAATACGTTTTTCTAAGATTTGAAGTAAACTTTAATAAATAGTAATAGACTAATAGGTAATTGCAAGACTTGCAAGACTCTTGCTGCAAGACCAAGACCAAGACCAAGACTGGGAGCGCAAGACCAAGACCAAGACCAAGACCAGGTGTATTGGCGCAAGACCAAGACCAAGACTGGCTAAGTCTCGTCTTGTTCTTGCATTTGGGCAACACTAATGACGTCACTCCTCGCGAAACAATCGAGTTTGTTTATGTCAGTCGACGAGATTATTATAATAAATAATGAATCCCTCTTATTATAAATACTGTATAGTGCCCCAATGTAAAAGCACAACGATAAAAACGCCAATCAAATTATTTATATACAAAATCTTTGTTTGCTGCGAAAAATTTCCCAAGCATAACGGCGTCAATTTTGGGCAAATTACTGTTGTTTGCTTTGGTAAATCCTGATTCCATGGCAAATGTCCGTATCTTTTAAGATTAAACTTAAAACAAACTGTATTAATTTAACAATAGTCTCTGAAAACGAAGTGTATCAAAATAACCTGTTCAGTGTTCACTGACAGCACAGATTAGATAGATGATGTACAGCTACACTACAACCGGTGTTTCGCGAGGCGTGACGTCACACTTTTCTGATTGGTGTTTAATGTCACGTGATTAAATAAGTAATTTTGCCGATTTTAATTTCCAAAAATATTAGTAATATTATATTATTTTAATAAAAAAGTTGTTTTTTTGTTTACTACATATCATGATTAATCACTAGAAACTCTAAGCCATCCAATTCATTCTTAGTGGAAACAAGCCTAGCCATCATAATTTGAAGATCCGCAGGTATGGATCCTCCTCGGGGATCTTCGTATTCAGAAATGGAATTCTTAAAAATATTAATGACTCGCCGCATCGATTGCTTTGAAAATCTATATCGCTGTCGAAATTCGTCCTCGTCATATACTTCTAACGGGTTCTTTCTTAGTCTATAATTCTTTGAACGCCTTGAAAACACACCCAATATTTCTAAATCTTCGAAATCCCTCAGTTCATCCTCCATAATAACAAAATTTTAAATTCATTCACAATACTCAAGAGATTTCGATTGAAAATATTGAAATTGTCCAATTTTGAGCCAGTAATGGCTGCCAGCTAGCATAGGTAACATAGAAAAAAAAACATAATCCACGGTTTAACGTCTTAAACCTAGTAGTTCGGCGGTTTAAATTGATAGTTGCTAAGCCACCGTTTTAAGCCGCGGTTTAACGTTAAATCGCGTTTATTAATACGTATTTAGTTAAGCCGAGGCTTAAGCCTTGGATTAAATTTTAAGTCGCGTTTATTAATAAGGGCCAATGTAGTATAAAAGAAACCTCCAAGTGCTATAAGTAATATTTCTATCATTCTAATTAATTTTTTTCAGTCTGACTATAATCTGATTTTTTATTCCGTGAATACCACATTTACCGTAAAAATATCACAAAAAAACAATATTTAACTATTGATAAAAATAATGCAAACCGCCGCTATTAAATCGCGCCAAAACCTCCTCATTCTAATACATTCCGGAACACAAAAGTACGCAGTGAGTATTACCGAGCACATCACTATGAAAGCGTGACCAACGAAGTAACTTTGTAAAAGTGCTATACAAAGGGGAAATTATAAGTTTTTTTTTTATTCTTAAATTATTTAAAGTACTAAAAGACAAATAATAATACAATTGCGTAACTTGGATATTTTGACAGAAAATTGTATTGATAAAAGATGTTCTAAATGATTTTCCAAATGTGTTCCTCATAACAAAGTTATATGTACAACCAAAAAAAGTAAAGTGTCATATCGGTAATCTTAGAGCGGCCCGACTTTAATAACAAAATATAAAAAGTTAACAAAAAGAAACAATACAAATATTATAACCATTTTTAAAGAGATATTCTTTAAAATGTCACAAAATTGTTTAACAAAGAAATACAAATAGGAATAATTTCATAATAAATGTTAAATTGTATGTGTTAAACTTCAGATATGAGTTTCACTTAATGCACGAGGAGATTGAGTCATCAACAATAACATCAACTCAAAAAAAAACTTTTGTTTTCTTATTATTTTCACTACAAATAATATTTCAGCTCAAACTCCTGAGACTTCATGATTCCCTTTTGTCCCATAAGAAAATCCTGAGTCTAGCACTGTTTGATCACAATTCATATAAGTATGAGCTACGAGCCTAATTGAGCTTGGGTGATTAGGCTTTGGACAACCACACTGGCTTAGTGAAGATTGTTTGTCTTCACATACATAACTAATTTACTTCTCAGGTCAGGGCAAGTTACCTCACAATGTTTTCATTCACAGTAGCAAATGGATATATATTTATGATATATGATGATATGGATAATTATTTATTTGAAATTGAAATAATAAAAAAAAAAACATTGATACAAGTCAATCGGGAGTTCCTAGACTACCCGATTAAAAAAATCTAGACCATACCATGAATGGACAATCACATCTTAGAAAAACATAACAAAATATATGTCAGAGATTTGCAAAAGGAGCAGATTTAAGTCCCAGTCAAGTAAAATTCTTAATATACATTAATAAATTCCTTATAAACTATTTAAAATAACTAGAAATAATAAATACACTTACCAGTTTCTCTGTTTACATTAGCAGGGCATACTTGAGTAGACTGTATACTACCCAATGAAATACCCAATTTTTCCAATATATTTGGCGGCAAAACAAATACCTCTCTGCTAGCATTTTTTCTACTATGAGCCTTTTTGAAGGTTGCACTTTTGTGCTGCTTAACACCTTTGTTATTCATTTGTATATTATAACATTTGATTCTTTATTATCATCATTTACCTTTCTGTAATAGATAATTACTAACTAATGCATATAGTGTTATTTTACATAGAATTAGCATGCAAAACAATATAAATTATTTAGGACTTATAATTTTTAGGCGAGTACTAGACTGCAATCACTTGCTGATCAAACATTTGTATTTGATATTTAAAATAAATATAAAATTACCAATTTATATATACGTGTACTTACTTTACCAATTATAACTTAATGTTAATAATTGGTGCAAGTTTTATACAAATTTTGTGACTTCCACCAACATTTAATTTTTCAACAAAATTTTAGTAATTTTATTAGAACTATGCAATAAAAATATTTATTAGGATAAAATTAAAATTTAAAAAATCACAAAATTTGAAAAAAAGAGGCGTATGTAAGAATCGAACCACGAGTTCATGGGAAAATTGTCACCATGAACTCAGATTCATTCGTCGACAAATACGCCAAAAAGTAGTAATAACAAAAAACAAAATTAAACCCTATATACAAGAATTTCTTTAAATTAGAATGAATCTTACATTAAAAATTTCAATTAATACGATCCTCATGCCATGCATTATTATAAGTAGTCCGACAAATATCCATTAACTTAAAATCTAAGTACTTATAGATTAAAAACTAGATCACCTGTAAATAACTTTAGGTTGCTAAGAAAGTCGTTATTATAAAATTTTATAACAGAATAATAACAAACTTCTATTGGAATAAAATCTATAAAATTAAAATGTAAAAAGTTAGGTTAGGTTATTTCTTCCACAGAAAATAAATCCTCTATTAACTTTGAAAATAACAGATTATAAAATGTAATATGGGGAGCCTATTAATTAGATAGTGTGTTAAGCGACTTTGTCGCGGGTTTGTTAGTTTTTCATTTAATTTGTACATAGTATTTTTCATAGTTGTATTTCTCATATAGTATTTTTATTATTACTTATAACTAGTGCTCGGAATAGGTAGTTTAATTTTAAGTACTTGCGATTTTGTGACATCAATAGTATCGATATGTAAAAATATTATATTGATCTTTCAAAATAGTATTTCATCTTTTAGCTTATTGTTGTAATAATAAGTTGTAAACATAAAATTTTACAAAAAAACGTAAAAAAACGAATAGCAAATAAAAACAGAAAATTTTAGGGTTTATCCATATTACGCTTACATTGACTTTCTTTCTGCAAGTACATAATATTAAACTACCTATTCTGAGCACTACTTATAACTTTAACGTTGGTGAGATATGTCATGTATTACTCATTTTCATAGCTTTTTTATTCAACTAATGATGCTCCTCTTGAGATTGAACTTTCACCTGCAAACTGATAAAGCAAATGCAATGAACTAGGTTACGAGAACAAGATATGATATTTTGAGATAAAATAATGTTTATTTCCCACAAAGCGAAAGGTAGAATAATGTGAGTGAAACATAGAAGGCAGTGCTGCCAGCCAAAAAAACTAATACTCTCAAGAGAATTGTTCCAAGTCGCTAGATGTCGTCAAAACACGATAATTTTAAACGTCGCTCGAACTCGTATTAATTGAAAAGTAAACTCTAAATAATTTAATATTCTTTATTACTGTTTAGTAAGACAATGTAAATAGCAAATAAATTAAATTCCGTTTTACGACCTTTAACTGCATTAATTGTCAACATATGTATTTTGTTTACTAGTGATACTTTGAGTAGCTAACCATTAACTACTGAATATCATTGAATTCTTCGCAATATTTCAAAAACAATTTATTCATATTGTTTTAAATTTCTATATTATATGGAAGCTCATTTCACAAAACTGTAATTCATTTAAATATGAAATCAATTGATCTTAATTTGCCACTTTAGTTCCACAGAGTACCATCTCTGACAACAGCTTTTGGAATTGCCGACTGTCAGATTCTTCATACGCGGTGATCAGACGCTCCTTGATGGCGGTGTACTGGTCAGCTGCGGGCGGATTGTAGAGCAGGACGGTAATTTGCTGGATGTCTTGCCTCTCGAGTTGCGCAATCACCATTTGCGTTAGTTGAGCTTGACTCCTCTTGAGACCGTGTGTCGCTGCTTCGAAACTGAAGAACTATAGCCTTGGTCGGTCACGCCAGAAATGTGGAATGTGCTATAAACCAATCATGATCTTTGATTTTTGATCAATCATAATGAGTGGGAGATAGTAAGAGTTATGTTTTGGCGCGAAACTCAATGTTAGCGGGAGCTTGTTTACCATGCGCATTGCACAAATTATATAGTATATGGCGCATTGCGCCGAGTCGCTCGCGGGGTCAGCGCGCCCGGCCTCTTTCCTTTTCCCCGATGGCAGCGGCGCGTGTGGACGTTCGAGCCGGGAGCGTTGACCTCGCGATGGAAAAGTGCAGCTCTATTCTGAGCTATTTCTTATTATTTCAAACGACAAATGTGTGTAGGCTACAAATCTATGGCTTAAACTAATAAAAAAAAAATACATACCGTCGGTTTCCTTTTGTTCAGTGTTGCCAACTTATAGCTTAGATTTAGCAACTTTTTGATGTCAGGCAGCTACAATTTTTTAAACTTGTAAGTTGTATCTTGGGGATTCCCACTTTTGAGTGGTTTTGACCTATTCTAGACTATTCATAGACTGTTTGTTTTTATTTTGTCTCACAATCACAAGTCGCTGTTAGACTCGCTTGGTTGATCTGAGTTAAACAGGTTTTTCTGTATAAAAATGAATTTAACGTGGAAAAAAAGGGAAATATATACAGAAGTATAGATCGGAATGGGAAAATGTAGATGAATTCAAAGGTTGGTTGAAACCAGCAAGTGGAGACTCAACTAAGCCCGCCGATTTGCAAATATCTATCAATTGTCGTTATAGTTGTAATGCGGAATATTCGTCATTTTGCCCAAAAATGATGTCATCTACGAAAATATCGTTTAATAAAATCTATGAAGCTTCAGGAGACCGGTTTGCTTCATCGTGAGCCAACTGTTGTATCGTCCTTAATGCTAAAAAAGGGGAAGTACTAACACCGAATGTGATTGTGCGTAAACTATAATCTAAAATGGGTTAATGGGAGAAGATCGCCACAAAATACGCTGGAAATTACGATCACACTCCCGAACGAGTATGTTCCGATACATCTGTTTGATGTAGGCCGTAAATGCAAAAATATGAAGTCGAAATTTTAATATTATGTCAACAATGTCACGATGTAACTTCGGACCAACCAATAAAATATAATTCAACGACACACCGTTAGATGATTTGCAACCAGCATCAAAAACTACTCGCGTTTTGGTTGTCTCACTTGCCTCTTTAACGACGCAGTGATGAGGAATATAATAGGTCTGCCCAGAGTCAGTAGAAACTTCAACCAACTCCATGTGGTTGAGATCAATGTAATCCTGCAAACACGCGTGATAATTAATTTTTAAATTAATATCGCGCTCCAAGCGACGTTCTAACTTGAGAAGACGTGCCAATTCTGTACATATTGTTCAATGGAAATAGTTGCCAAGCTGTTTGATATCAAGAAACATGCCCAGACGAAAAAACATACACAAAAAGTGGAACTCAAAAGTGGTAAGTGATATATCTTCTCATACATAACTAATCAAAATATTGTCTTCTTTTATTTGTTAATTAAGTAGTCACAGTATTAAAGTTAAGTTGATTAAAGTTTATAGCTGATTTATTAACTGCAGTGTTTTATTTCTTTAGTATTTTATTTAAATCGGAATTCAGCTACTTTTAGCTACTATTTAGGGAGAAAAAAATACTCAATCTAGCAACTTTCTGTTAAATTCCTAGCTAGAAGCCACAGACATATAATACTAATAGTATTATATGTCTGTGCTAGAAGCCTTTGGTAGCTGTTGGCAACATTGCTTTTGCTTATCTTTTTGATTAAAGTAAAATAGCCTGTCCACCTGTCCCTATGGACGAAATTGACAACAACATAAAGTAAAATATTTTAACAAACTATAGATTCTACTATACCACAGATTACTATACTCTAAAATTTGAATTTTGAAGTTCTCGCGAGAGTTATTTATACTCGTAACGGTTACTTTCCTAAAGTAAACTTTAGCGTAACCTATATTAAAACAAGAAATCATATATATCATTAAATAACCTATTTAAATTGCAATATATGTGATAGTATATATCTTATTCCCAGAAGCTATTCGTAAAATGGCATTTAAAACTCCGTCATTGTCTTTTTTTGTTCAAGCAGAATGTAAAACCACTAGAGCTCGATCTGGTGTCATGAAATTACCTCACTACTCTGTTAAAACTCCAGTATTCATGCCAGTAGGAACTCAGGTGTGTATTATTTCAACCAGAAAACTTATTAAATATGCCATGAGTACAATAGCAAATATGTTTAGCTCAAGATTTGTCTTGAACAGTAGCTCATACATATGATATTAAATTACCAGATTACATATATTAAGATTGTATAAGTTTTAACATTTGATGTAAAATTAAAGCATGGAGCATACAAGAGGAAACTACTACACAAAAAATATCTTTCTAGAGCAAGAGGAAATTTGAATTCATCTCGGAAATAGGAATGACTGAAACTGTACAAAATATCTACACAGACACATACAACACAACACTTTCATTTGTATATCTTACTGAATATCTTGAGGTACTAGTTGTACTTGTACTGTTTAAATTTTGGTCTCTAAAGTACCCTAAAACTAATCATCAACAAGTTTCAATGATATATGATTAATGCAATTTTCTATGTTTCAGACATAAATTAAAAACATTATTGAAAAGTAAATTTTATAGGAATTCTCCACCTGTATTTGTAAAGATTTTTTATCCATAAAACATTTCAAATCATATTGTTGTAATGTAATCTTGCAATCATTTGCAGCTTCTGATGATGATTTTAGTTGGCTAAATAATATTTTTTATATCTCTTGAAAGATTTTAAATGTAGTGCAGTGGCCATGGAGACCATCTGTATTTTTCTGTAATTGATGCATATCTCTCTAAAACTCTAAAAAGTCTTACAAGTATCATATTATTATAGATAAGACACTAGCAGCTATAGTTGATTTTAAATAGTGTGTTTCATTTGGCGATAATAGTGATGACAATTATGACGCTCGTGGATCAGTTGAACCAATTATCATAATAATAATATTATGATAATTGGTTGATGATACTAACATCACAATAATGATTTGAGCCTAGTCAGTCTGATAATGCTTTAACAATAAAATTTAAAAAATATATTCATTATGACATTAAGATTCTGCCATTATTGAAAAGGATTGTGAACAGGACTGCAAATATGATAGAATAATTTTTTAATTGAAAATTATTTTGTGAATATCAAATTATGACAATGACATGTGTTGTTTTGAAATTTAAACTCACAGTAATGACAGCAGAAACCTAAACACATGTAAGCCTAATTCAGCAGAACATTCTTTTTAGAGTTCTAACTTTTATTTAATCACGGTGAAATGTTCAACTATGTTCTGTAATCTCTACACATTGCATAATAATGTGTATGAATATCAGATGGTTTCCAACAATGGCACTATACCTTATTTGAAGTTCCTCTCCTTTTTTCCTAATCCAAGGTTGCCTGGAAGAGATTGCTTTTTGCAATAAGGTCATTTTTAATTGGAGATGTTGTTTCTTTATATATATTTTTTGTGCTATAATGTGTTTATAAATATTATTATATATTGTGCAGTAATATTGCAGGTATAAAGGGCGCTTAATTCATCTTCTAAATACGCGACATATTACTAGATACATTTTCATCTCGAGATAAAATCTGTGATTTCTTCAAACTTTTCCCTTACTTCTTTGATCACATTTTTCGTACAAACACTGTGTTGAAGGCCAGATCTTTTTCTGTCACAAGCAGAGGAAGTTTCATTGTACCTACCTACGAATAGCCAAAATAGATACACAAACATTTGGGCTAATACTAAGCGGATGGAGGGTATCGAAAATAGTGTTTGACTTCACACCTACTTTGTGTACTTGCCTTGTTTGAACCTTAATGATATCACGCACATGACTGGACTGTAGCGTCTCTGCTACCGAGGCATAGTACAGAACTAAGGTGGAAAATGTCCTTCAGCCTTTTACAGTGCACATACAGTCTCTTATTATCTAAACATTTAAGTAATCCTTATTCTTGACAGGGAACAATGAAAGGATTATTACCAGAACAACTTGAAGACCTGGACTGTGAAATTATTCTAGGAAACACTTATCACTTAGGCAACCGTCCAGGGACAGATGTTCTGGAAAAAGCTGGTGGACTTCATAAATTTATGTCATGGAAAAGAGCACTTTTAACTGATTCTGGAGGTTTTCAAATGGTGTCTCTGTTAAAACTTGCTGAAATAACAGAAGAAGGAGTAAAATTTAAATCACCTTATGACAATTCCGAAATAATGTTAACTCCTGAGAAATCTATTGAAATACAGAACTGTATTGGTAAGTATTAACTATTATTATATTACGAAAAATATAGTGTTGTAATGTATATTTTTTTAAGTTTAGTAGGTAAGTATGTTAAGTTTAGATGGACAGAAAAGGAATTTTGCTGCTCAAAGCCTCAATTTGAATACACAGCACATCTACGCCAAATGTGTTTGCATTGACATGCAAATGGTGAATTTATATTTAATTTAAATATTAGATAGTATCTATAATAATATTAATAATATCTTACTAGCCACAAATAGTAATATATTTAGGAAGGCTATCTACTAATCAGATGGTTTTTAGTTTTTATGGATGTAAAAGCATATTTTTCGAGCCATGTAAAACCAATGTGTCTAGAACGATGCGGTGGGCTTGCGTGATGGATGAAATATGTGTATAAAATACTTGTGAAATTGCATAAATTTAATGTTTCAACTACCCATATTTAAAAATATGTTTACTTTTAGCTGTGTGATTGTAGACTTAAGAGTTCACAATGCTACCTTAAAATAAACAATGCCTGTACTCTGAACACACAAATTCGATATATGTTTGTTGTTGTTTCACTAATAAATCTAATAAATATTGAGTTACATTTGTCACGTTAGAGCAATTAGTGAACGATAATGTTATTGTTTTATTGGACACATTTAAATTTGTTTGTCGTATTTCGGAATTTCGTTGAGAAATTGATATTTGTACTGTTGTAACAAGCTATAATAGTAATTAATTTAAAATAATTACAGTCACAATAATTACTAACAAACTAGTAAGTATAACTTTAAGGTGTGACAAACTTCTTTATTTCTCTACGTTCTATTACCAAATTAAACCTTTATTTTGACGTTTGTGTTTAAAGACATGATAGAGTTCTCGAGTTCAGCACAATCATGCCTACTATATTTAGCTTGTATAGCTTTATGACAAAACTCTATAAAGTTAAAAATATTTGTTTTGTCACTAATTGCAACACAGCTTAGATACGTCCCCACTGAAGAGAACGAACCCATCCTAACCATAATAGGGTGATTTAGCCTTAGTCTACCACTTTGGCCCAGTGCAAATTGTTTGACTACATGCCTCGTAATGTTTTACTTCGCCTTGAGAGTGTTAGAAAAATGTACACATGAAATTCGAAACACGAAAAATACATTAGTATATAGTAGGATCGATTTCAGATCATCCGATTCGTAAACCAGTGCCAAGACTACAGCGCCACTGATGCTCCTTAAACTCTTAGCACTAATTAAAGATTGAAATTTAGTTTGTTCATCATGATCGCAGCTCATATCCGTGTACATCAACGGTCACGAGTCAAGGGTACGTTACAGTGATTAGGCCTTAGTCAATCAAGTTGGCCCAGTGCGGATTAGTTGACGTCTAATACACCTTTGATATTTATAACATAGTGAAGGCTCATGCCAATCAATGAGAACGAATATGAACTGTGATGATAAATTAGACTAGGAATAGTAAACTATATAATTATTGATCAGTTAACTTTGAGATATATTTCAAATCTGTAGGTGCTGATATTATAATGCAACTTGATGATGTTGTACAGACCACATATCAAGATTATAATCGAATAAAGGAAGCAACAGAAAGGACAAGTAGATGGCTTGACCGCTGCTTAAAAGCTCACAAGAGACCATCGGAACAAAATATTTTTCCAATAGTTCAAGGTTTATTGAATGGTGAGCTGAGAGAAAAGAGTGCTAGAGAACACATGACGAAGAATGTGAATGGTTTTGCGATTGGTGGTTTAAGGTAAAGTTCATAAAGTGTACTTCCTAGAGACCCCACCTCGGGCATTTCTATGGATTGATGGCGACAGAACGACTCCATCAAGCGATAGTAAGCTCGGTGCGAAATTACCTGGTTCGCGTTCTGTATGCCCGAGTATGTATACTCCCTGGAAACCGAATCTTTTTATGGCAAAACTAAACGTACTTATATCTTCAGTCCAAGCTCGCCTCACCGTAGACTCAAATCGTAAACAAAGTCTATATAACAAATAAAAAAGAAAAATGTTATTAAAAAAAAATACTAATTACCAATGCAATGTAACGCTGATGCAGTTACTGATTGCATTTTTTTTTAAATACAGACATTTGATTGAACGCAAAATTAATGGGAGGGGTCATTTTTATCTTAATACAATATGAAACGTAATTACATTATTTTTTTTTCTTGTCTTTTTACAGTGGAGGAGAATCAAAAGACGAATTTTGGCCTATGGTTCACTTAAGTACAGGAGTATTAGATAAATATAGACCAAGGTATCTTATGGGAGTGGGAATGGCTATTGATTTAGTTGTATGTGTAGCCCTGGGTGTAGATATGTTTGATTGTGTATTCCCAACTCGCACTGCTGTAAGGAATTAATGAAATTTCCGTAGAAAATATAATTCTGAAAGATATTTCATAGAAAATATAATTCCAATGGTACTCTTAAATTATTTCAGAGGTTTGGATGTGCTCTTACAAGCAAAGGTCAATTGAATTTGAAACAGAAGAAATATTCCATGGATTTAAATCCTATTGATAAAGATTGTAACTGTTCTACTTGCAAAACTTATACAAGGGCGTATTTGCATTGCATTGTTACTATGGAAACTGTTGCGTGCCATTTATTATCAGTACATAATATTGCTTTTCAGGTCAGTATTAAATACCTAGTGAAAATATTGTCTGCACACGTATTCGTTTTTGAACGAACAGTATATGCTTTTATTGTCACATTATTTTCTTAAAAATGCTAAATAAATGTATAGGTAAAAAAACATACAAACAAAATGCTTGAACTCCAATCAGCGTCGAAACTAGTTGACGAAGAATAAAGCAGTTAAAATATTCAACAACAACTTGAATTGTTTACTACCCGCATATTTCGTGTCGGCTTGACTCCTTGGTTGTGCTGCGTGAAAATGCATACTTTATACCATATTACGAGTGCTCATAGGAATTGTTCGTATTGATCTCCGTCAGCCGCTAGTTTTCGCAATCGTTCCATACGATAAAATGTTCACCATCATCACCTTGACGGTTGGCCGTCTACAACCGACACTACTGCAACACTGTAGAACACTGCAGTATTTCGAACTGATATCCAAACCTTCAAAGAGCGAATTAAAGACATTCCCATTATGAAGCCAGCGACGCGTCTCACTTCTTCTGGTGTTGTAGGTGTCCATGGGCAGGGGTAATTTGCTCTAGATAAAAATGATTTTCGATTTCGACGACTGTTGATCGAATGGTTAGGGCGTCAGAACGGTTTGTTAATGACACGGATATCAGAGTCGAATATTTTGTTAGAATTTTTCTTATCTATACATGTGTAGGATATCTGTATTTTGTTTCAAGTAAGCTTTTGATGATCTTTCCTGTAGGTTTTAAAACTTATTAGGGTTAAAAATAAAAAAGGGAATAAGATAAAAGATTTAAGTAAAAAATAAAAAAAGATTTAAATTTATAAAATTGTCTAAATACCAAAGATATAAAAAATGGCCTATCTAACTATAAAACTGTTTAATTTGTTAACTAAAATCATTAAAATGTTCATTACACTTGCGTAATTATTAAAACAGTAGTAGTTTCCATACAAAAATTTACGCTATCTGTATACACTGCAAACAAACGTAAACTCATGGTAGCTACACTTAGGAGTAAGAAAAAAATCAACCACATTATTTTTTGTATACTTGAGTTGTTTACTCTGAATCATTAACCAAATCTGCAAGTGGCTTGAAATTTGTTGTAAAGAATCATCATAGTTTATTTCTCAAGAATTCTTCCTATTGTTTCATTTGCCTCATTAATAACACTCACTATCTGTTAACTTAATATTTATGACGTGGTACTTCCACGTCATAAGTATTAAGTTACGTAATTGGTGCTAAGTTGTACTGGTAAAAATAAAAAATATTGTACTGGTTTTTTTCAGATGCGTCTAATGCAGAAAATGAGGGAAAATATCGAAAATGGCACTTTTCCAGAGTTTGTGCATAATTTTGTAAATGAATTATATAGCAATGGAAATATTCCGTGTTGGGTTATAAATTCTTTAAAATCAGTTGGCATACATATTTAAAGAAATTAAACATTTATAAAATTTATATTGAATAAATTGAATCTAAATACTAATTTTATTTTACATAAAATCATCAGAATCATTTCCGTCATAATTAGTGGTCATATTTTCTGGTTTCATTAATGTAGTATAACTTCGCAGCTCTGCTTCATCTTTTTTTCGCTTTTCTTCTTCTTTCTCTCGTTCTTTTTTCTCTCTCAATAGTTTCTTTTTGTCTTCTCTTTCCAACCTATCTCTATTCTCTCTTTCTTGTCTTAAATCAGGAAATGCCTCCTTTTTAGTTTTATTAAGTCTGTTAATAATTTCATTACTTCTTTTAGCAACTCTTACTTTTCTAACATCTTTGTCTTTATGAAATGCTACTTGGCCAGCCTGAAACATTTTATAGGGTTTTAGTACATAATTATTAGAAACTAATGTAACTGATTAGAGTGTTGGCGGTGCTGTGGTCTCAACACTGATCTACGAATAGGATGATTCGAGGGCCCTGGGGCCAATAATTACTAATAGCTAAGCACCCTAAACAGTGTAGGCTCGTGCCCCCCCTTGGTGGGGCACGAGCCCGAGATATGCAATGGGCTGTGATGATGAATGTGCATGTGCTAAAAGTAACACTGCCAGTGAAGATAGATGTAGCAGATAAGCATAGTTTGAACATATGACAAGGAATGAGGTCATATTACTAGATGAACCCTGAGATGAATGTTATAATAGTATATTATTATCATCAAGACAGTTTAGATGGATTGCATAAAGAATACTTGGAATTTATGATATTAATTATATTATAAAAGATAAGAATGAAGGAATAAAATATGTTATACTGTCTTATACAAAAGTATACAGAAATTAGAGATCAGTCTAAACATGATTATTTACCTCCATTGATGGTGTTTTCTTCAAGTTTGACCACATTGTGTAGACTATGTCAATATCATTCATTTTATTGCCTAATATGGAATTTGCCTTTACCAATTGACAAGCATCATCTAGTACTGAATTCGGGATATCATCTATGGTTTGACACTGAAATTATAAAAATACACTATATACAATTTATGAGGATGAAATGAAACAGATGCAGTACAACTAAACAAAATGGAAAACCTGAAACAACACAATTTTTCTTTAAGTATTTAAGCAATTATAGCTAAAGCTATTTTAAACTGTTGTCATCATGTCGTGTCAAATTACAAATTCAATTAATTAATTTTTCAAAGTAGTTCCACGGCAGAAAAAATTATAATAATATCCCCTAAAACAATTATTTTATATGAATATTATTTCTTCCTTAAGGAGGAGGAGGATCATATATTAATCTTTCTACTTTTCATTATTACTGGAACAAATATGACCATTGTTCTTTGTATTTGGGGCTACATATTCTATAAAAATTATAATAAATTTTCATTTGTAATATGCATAACTCAGGAATACATTATTTCTTACTATCTATTCCATATATAGTCTATATTCCAAAAGTCCAAGTGTAATAATAATAAACAAACTATGGGACTGATTGCCCAATGGTTAATCTAGGGGTTGAAACAAGTGTCATTTGTATTTCATAGGCAAGTGCTCTCCACTAGAGCTCTCAAAAACTTTGAACATCATTGAACAATGTGGATAGGTGCGAGTATATTCTTTGTATTTGGGGCTACATATTCTATAAAAATTATAATAAATTTTCATTTGTAATATGCATAACTCAGGAATACA